>OY282526.1:0-9245000 GCA_958296335.1 Urtica urens
AAACCCTAAACCCTAAACCCTAAACCCTAAACCCTAAACCCTAAACCCTAAACCCTAAACCCTAAACCCTAAACCCTAAACCCTAAACCCTAAACCCTAAACCCTAAACCCTAAACCCTAAACCCTAAACCCTAAACCCTAAACCCTAAACCCTAAACCCTAAACCCTAAACCCTAAACCCTAAACCCTAAACCCTAAACCCTAAACCCTAAACCCTAAACCCTAAACCCTAAACCCTAAACCCTAAACCCTAAACCCTAAACCCTAAACCCTAAACCCTAAACCCTAAACCCTAAACCCTAAACCCTAAACCCTAAACCCTAAACCCTAAACCCTAAACCCTAAACCCTAAACCCTAAACCCTAAACCCTAAACCCTAAACCCTAAACCCTAAACCCTATACCCTAAACCCTAAACCCTAAACCCTAAACCCTAAACCCTAAACCCTAAACCCTAAACCCTATACCCTAAACCCTAAACCCTAAACCCTAAACCCTATACCCTAAACCCTAAATACCCTAAACCCTAAACCCTAAACCCTAAACCCTAAACCCTAAACCCTATACCCTAAACCCTAAACCCTAAACCCTAAACCCCTAAACCCTAAACCCTAAACCCTAAATCCTAAACCCTAAACCCTAAACCCTAAACCCTAAACCCTAAACCCTAAAACCCAAAACCCTAAACCCTAAACCCTAAACCCTAAACCCTAAACCCTAAACCCTAAACCCTAAACCCTAAACCCTAAACCCTAAACCCTAAACCCTAAACCCTAAACCCTAAACCCTAAACCCTAAACCCTAAACCCTAAACCCTAAACCCTAAACCCTAAACCCTAAACCCTAAACCCTAAACCCTAAACCCTAAACCCTAAACCCTAAACCCTAAACCCTAAACCCTAAACCCTAAACCCTAAACCCTAAACCCTAAACCCTAAACCCTAAACCCTAAACCCTAAACCCTATTATGAAAATGAGAAAACATGTTACACACACATATATATATATATATAACAAGTGCAAACGAAGTGCAATCCGGTCCATAATTTCCTGTAACTCTGCCATGTAATCACATATGTTATTTACAACATATTTAATTGGCTATTTCTAAATTACTTATGTTTATTCCATAAATGCCCAGATTTTTTATATGTATATATAAAAATTGAGGCAAACAGATTTAGGTAAGGCATTACCTCCGAGCAGAGACCTTGCAATCTCACGCTCCGCGGCAATCTGGAGAGGAATTTGGAACTTGAGCGTGGGATCTTCGAAGATTCCTCGTTTCCCGAGCGGAGTCGAGTTCGTCTGAATGCCGTAGCCAATCACAGTGGCATTTTTGTCCATGAAATGCAAAGCTCCAGGGCATTTCATTGGATTGTTGAACAGATGATCAGCCACTTTCTATGGGACACTACATAGATAAAGATTCAACTGCGACCCTCCAGTGCCCAAATCTACAGGTTATAACAATTGCAAAAAACAAAAAAAAGGCCATAAACAAACAGCAAAGTAACATTCGAAAGTCTCGTTTATATGTATCAGAACTTAAGTAACAGCAGAAAGTGAATACAGATCGTCTTACATGCGATTGCTGATGCGAAGTAGACAGCGAGGAATCTCCCGGGCTCGTTGATCTTCTCCACGGAAGGCCCAACGGAGTTCAGAGAGTAACAATTCACCTGAAATCCAAAATAAATAAAAATAAGATAAATAAACTCGAGAAGTTTAAATCGAACCGACCAGAATCGAATGAAGAGTGGATGACTGACCAAAAGATGACCAACATTCACGTGCAAAAATGCTGACGTAACTTGCCTCCAATTAACTGACCCTTGAAAAAGGAATGAGATCAGAGAGAAAGAGCTTGTCTACTCGGCCACGATTCTATCTTCTCCAAGTACTTGACGGGAACGACCCCATCAAAACCTTCTGTTAATATCACCTTGTTATCAGAAACATAGAACTTCATTTTCTCTGCCAAAAAGAAAATAATAAGGTAAAAATATATGAGCTTTAAAGGGAAAAGAAAATTACTTGGAAAGACAACTTAATACCTGCCAAACCTTTTTTTACGTCTCTTCTCATACCTGTAAGCGAGAAACTAAATAAATTTAAGTGGACCCGGCCGCCGCCGTCGAAGACCAGGACCCGACCGCCGCCGTAACATCTTCTGCTATGTTGCTGATACAAGCTTGCTGTACATCCTGTTTAACAACTTGTTTATGTCAAGAACTAAAGAAAATTGGGATATATTTCAAAAAAATCAAAGCGAAAGATTGTCGTAATTTGGGATAAGAAATATTTTCCAATAAGAAGTGGCAACACTTGTATTTGTCTGGCAAAGTTAGAACTCGTTTAATTAAACCTCGTCCCCATGGAATACTGAACCCAACTAACGAATTCTGAGTGGCAATGAAAGAGACTAGGGATCTATTTGGGATATGAAAACAGGATGTACAGCAAGCTTGTATCAATATTACTTGTACAGCAATCTTCTGTTCTCTTTTTCCTTGTAATCTTCTCCTTTTTTTTACTATCAATATTACTTGTGGTCTCTCTAAAAAATAAATGTTAGTATATTACCTGATTAATAACAAATTTACGCTTACACTTCTGCACAATCTTCTGAAAAGTATCACAAGCCATATCCTGAAAGGTATTGACAAATAAATTAAATACACACTCGAGAGAGAAGGATAAAAGGCTAAGCAAGTATTCAAAGATGAAAAGAAGTTAGTAAATTCATAAACTTCACTAAGAATATTATAATACCTGAACTCGGGGATGTATTTCATGCATGAACTTCAAACAACTTTGTTCTTTAGAAACTTCCAATGCTCTTAGAAACATCGCATACTGCCCCACAACATACCTGTGAAAGAAGATCAATTGGAAGAGGGAAACAAAAACAACGAATACCACAGGAGGGAGGAAAAAATTTCTGACCAGGATTGGTGTCAACTCCCTTGCTCTTAAAAAAATTATGAAAAAATAAAGATGGGTAGGTACTGATTTTACCTGGACTCGGCCCTCGTCAGAACTGTAGATTTTAAATCATGACAGTATCAACTGTGGAGACGTAGTAAGCCAGTTCCTTCACCTACAAGTTAACATATTATGCATGGTTACAAAGGCACATAATAAGAAATCTATAACTCCATGATTGGCCTAAGTGACACAAAACGTTAAAACTAAAACTTCAGAGAAATCAAAGAGGACTGTCAACATATTGTAAGCCAAAACACCAAGTTTCAAGTAAAAGGACAGACATGAAACCCATAGCGAAAATGTGCTATTATCTTACTCCATAAGTAATCAATATTTTTTCTTCTGAACAAACCACACTTAGACCAATAAACAGCATTCATGAATTGAAACTAATAATCTGATTCGTGGATATGAAGTGACTTTAGACACAAGTAACGAGTAAATAAATTATCATGCAACTTCACATTGACTTTGTGTGTTAGATAAGATTTGATCAGCTGATATGTATAGTAATTTAAATTTCAATTTATGAATTTGATACTCGATTACATATCAATGGTATGTGTGCAAGAGGTTTGCAATTGTACCGTAAAAATAAATATAACTAATAAACATCAACGAAAATAATGTTTTATTAAAAAATGATTTTGTCAATTTTACCATATTGTCTTAAAAGATAACACGAAATGATTATTGAATTTACAAAATCTAACGATAGAACGATAGAGAGAGCGAGAGAGCGAGAATGAGAGAGAGCGAGAGTGGGAGAGAGAAGAAAGAAGAGCGAAGAGAGAGAGAGAGAGAGAGAGAGAGAGAGAGAGAGAGAGAGAGGAACGAACCTGGATGGCGGCCGGGAGAGAGCGATCTGAAGCGAATCCCGAAGCGCCATAACCAGAGAGAGGAAGGAAAAAAGAATCAATAGACCAAACTCTGGTAAAAAACACTAAACCCTAGAAAAAATCAGTAACGAATGATAGAAGTCATTTTAAGATTAGATCACCTCGGCCGCGAATGATAGAATCGCCTCCGACGACCGCCTCTTCTCCTTCGAGCTCCGGTGGACTATCCATGGCGTAATCGGCTCCGCGATTTCAGATCTGAGAACACACAGACAGACAAACATTTGCAAGTTGAATAAAGTAAGTTGAATAAAGTTACACTATTCGTGTTCTCAGAGTCACACACAAAGTGTTTGATTGATTGACATTTTTAATTTGCAAGTTGTCTACGAACATTTGCAGTAAAACTTGTGACGATTTGATTTACTGCTTAATGTCTGTTTCTTCCTCCATTTGCATTTTATATTTGAATCAAAAGAAATTTGGATGAACACTGATTTTACGATGAATCGTATAAGAGTGATTTTGTATAGATCGCTGTAGTTGATAGCTTATGAGTCTAGTTCTATCTGCAAATATTGTCTTTATTCAACTTGGAATGGTGAAGGGAATGATCATCGAATTATGATATATTACCCTAGCTCAGCGGGAGGTGGTATGAAGGAATTATTTAGAAAGGTCAGTTCTACAATATTTACTTGCTTGTAATAAATATCACGATTAGTAGAAAAAATTCAAGAAAACAAGTTACGTCTGAGGTGGTGGTTTTACATTGTTAGCCAATCTCAAGAGACTATCACATATTCACGGTTTTTTTTATGTTTTTTGTTTTTAATTTTTATAAATTCCGTAGAGGACATGTTTTGTTTAAATCTGTTGGATTTTGACTATTTAGAGAGTCATCATTGTAACTAACTGGAAAGTATTTCAGTCATTATCTTATAGGTTTTCTTCAATAAAAGTTTGATCCGTATCCGTCTGCATATGTTTATGGTCTATTTCTCGCTTTCAGGTTGGAAACCGTTCCAGTGAGTTCCATCCAGAAACAAGACGAGTGAGACGCGAAGGTTCTTATATATATGAGGAATTTATGCCAACTGGAGGAACAGATGTCAAGGTTATATATTTTTGGTTTAGGATACCAGTGCTGTAATTTTTGTTTCACACAATCTGATAGTAGCGAACCATGTATACGTGTGACATCTTTTTTGGGTGTTATGGTAGTTGTCATATACCTTTTCCTAAGTTTGGTTGTTTGTTCTCTTAGATTATATTGCATTACCCTGCGCTATATACTCTGGTTTTAAACTACATTATTCTCCAATATTTTGTCAAATAACTAGGTTTTTACAGTTGGACCGGAGTATGCGCATGCTAAGGCAAGGAAATCCCCTGTGGTTTCTTAAAATATTGCGCCGTTTGTCAATTTGCAGTGTGTAATTATCTTATTCATCTTTCGTTAATTTATTTTTGACAGGTGCCTCATTTAGTGTCCGATTTTGTAGCTGGGCAATTGCCGACTTTTACAAGTCAGAAGCACGGTCTGTTCCCCAAAGCAGCGGCGGCAAGAGTTTGGAGCAGAAACAACGACAGATTCAAGCCCACCAAGGAGAGGGAACGTCGACTTCGAAGCTTCCACGATCTCGCAGGGCTCATACCGATCTGGCACAGAGAAGGAATATGTGGTGCACAGAGAGCAATACAATCTCCCAGCGGACCTCGAATAGGTCGTGACCGTGAAGTGGACGCTAAGTCGAGCGCCACAGAGGAAACTTGTCCGATCTTCCCTTCTTTTTGGTGAGTTTTCTGATTCCTAACCAGGGTTCTTCGTTTAATTGGGTTGTACGTATTTTATGTTTTATTGTTATTATTACAAAAGATAATGGCAATTTCACGAGTAAGTATTTACAACGATAGCTAGTGAAATTTGTTCAATAATTGAAAGAGTTTTGTAATCACTATTCTGTAGAGGTATGTTTTTATTTATGTATCACCATTTCATGTTCTTTTTTTATATGGCATATAGTTTTGTTTTGAATGAATTCTGTTCTGGACAGAGTTTATGTTAGCTCAAGTTGCAACGCAAGGGAAGCTGATGTTTTGGGGAGCCCAAGGTAGGATCTTTTTCTTTTATTTAATCTGTACATGGAAAGTTTTTTTTTTCTTTTGTAAAAGACATCTTTTATAAATGGTTCGAATTTGTCTTTTTTCTTTTTTAGATAAATGGACTTGTGGAAGAAGGGCAAATATGGAGACTAGTTACGTCCGCGTTTTTGCACGCGAATGTTGGTCAGTCATTCACTCTTCATTTGATTCTTGACGGTTCAATTTAAACTTCTCGAGTTTATTTATCTTATTTTTATTTATTTTGGATTTCAGGTGAATTGTAACTCTCTGAACTCTGTTGGGCCTTCCGTGGAGAAGATCAGCGGGCCCGGGAGATTCCTCGCTGTCAACTTCGCATTCGCAATCGCATGTAAGACGATCTATATTCACTTTGTGTTGTTACTTAAGTGCTGATACATATAAACGAGACTTTCGAGGGAAAAAGAAAAGAATTGAACTTATCTATTGTTAGCAGGTAAAAGTTTATTGAATCTGGGAAAATAGTTCGTAAGACATTTTCCCCAAACCTCACGAGATCTGAATTGTTATTTAAGCAAGAGTGGTCTGTCTAATAATTTTGATCTATCTTAATTCTGCTGTATGTTTATGGCCTCTTTTTTGTTTTTTGCAACTCAAGGCACGTACAAAAAGATTCTAGCATAATTTCATGATATTTTTCTTAGGTCAACACATCAGAACATTCCCTGCAAATGTATACCTTGCTTTCTAAGAATATGAATTGTTTATTGCAGCGAGTTTCAACTCATTCATGAGTTATGCTTATAAGCTCTAACGAGACATGTGTGCAGGATTTGCTGACGGCGAAGATGAGAACTTTGACGGAGTCGCTGGAGCTGCTGATAGAGCTGGCGGGGACGGAGCCAGATCGCGGACGTAGTGACGGCTATTTTGTTTACTGAAAGCTCTTTTTTTTAATTTTTATGTATGTCGAACATATGTATGTCGTTTACTTTATTCAAGCCGTAGTTCTTATTTTCGTAGTTCTTGTTTTCGTTATAGTCGATATTTTTCCTGATGTCTTCTTATTTTTGTATATTGTATGTTATCATATCCTAGTCGTTTTTTTTTATATTATCGTTTTAATAAATTAATTTTTCTTTTATAATCGTTTATCTAAAATGATCTAATTTTAATCTTATTTTTATTATTTTTTATATTATCATTTCAAATTATTTCTCGCGTACGGCCACCTTTGACTTCTTACAAAAAAAATTGAATTTTTTATTTTTTCAATTTGAGGCTTTCACACAATATAATATACACATATACCTCTCTAATGTCGAAAAAATCATAATCACCGGGTACCATTTGAAAGAGTTATGAGAGTTTGAAATTTTGTAAATTTCTCGTTTACGGCCGCCTTTGACTTGTGACAAAAAAATTATTTTTTATTTTGTTAAACTTAAATTCGAGGATTTCACACGTTAAAATATAGACATATCTCTAATGTCACAAAAATCACAGTCATCGGGTACCATTTGAAAGAATTATGATATTTTGAAATTTCGTAAATTTCTCATGTACGGCCGCTTTTGACTTATACCTCTCTAATGTCGCAAAAATCACAATAAACGGGTACCATTTGAAAGAGTTATGGTAGTTTAAAATTTCGGAAATTTATCGTGTACGCCCGCCTTTAACTTCTGAAAAAAGAAACGGAATTTTTTATTTTGTTGAATTTTAATTAGAGGCTTTCACACGTTATAATATTTGAAAGAATACATATACCTCTCTAATGTCGCAAAAATCACAATCATCGGGTACTATTTGAAAGAGTTATGGTAGTTTGAAATTTCAAAAATTTCTCATGTACGGCCGCCTATGACTTCTGAAAAAAGAAACGAATTTTTTTATTTTGTTGAATTTTAAATAGAGGCTTTCAGACGTTATAATATACACATATAGCTCTCTAATGTCGCTAAAATCACAATAATAAGATACTATTTGAAAGAGTTATTGTAGTTTGAAAAAGGAATGCCGATGGAATTACCGTTGGCCGGTCCAAAACCCGACAAAAATAAGAAAAATTCGATGGGAAAAATGTTGATTATCAAATATACAAAATTTACAAAAGACCAACAATAATATATATAAAATTTTAATAATATATTAAAATGTAAACTTAAAAAGCAGTATGTTTTAAACTTAAAAAATTAGTTGAAATTTTAGTTTTAAATATTTGAACAATAATTTAAAAATAATAATTAAACAAAGAAATCTATTATATAAATATTACGTTACGCTTTTTGCCATTTTTGGCCGTCTCCAAATCGTCGTTTTGATCGTTGGAATCAGACATGTCGTTTCTGATTTATAATGTAAATACATTATAAATACATGTCGTTTCCGATGTTCGCCGGCCAAAAAACATTACGTTACGCTTTTTGCCATTTTTGGCCGTCTCCAAATCGTCGTTTTGATCGTTGGAATCCGACATGTAGATATGGGATAAAAGGTGAAGCAGCGCGCAGACTGCCAGAGTGCCCATCGGAACGCGATGAGGTTCACCGCGACGCGGCGGAAGTCCATCGCGACGCGGCGGAAGCTACCGCGACGCGATTGGGCTCCGATAACAGCTTAAATTGATCTGTGGACTTCGATTTGAAGCCGTCAGATCGGTTTTTGAAGGTCAAATTTGTAGAATTTTGAAGTCACTTTTGATTTGTTTTAGGTTTTAGAGAGAGAAAACACCACGGAAGAGCCGGGGGTGAACGGAGAAGAAGACCGGAGACGTTCTGGAGGCTGCGACGAGTCTGCAACAACATATCTAGTTTTTCTTCCTCATTTTCCTCTGAAACTCTATTTATTCATTATGCTTTGTTTATTTATGGATCATTGTTCTTGTTTGTTTTTAATTTTTCCACCATCACCATGGACTAATCCCTTAAAAGGTGATGGTGGATCTTTTCTTGATAATTGTCATAGATTTATTCTAGTTTGCTTTGAAGTTTGATTTGATTTTTTGGCTGGTGTTTATTTTATTTTTGTTCTTAATGCTCGTATATGCCTGATCATTGTATGCTTGATTTTAGGATTAATTATTCTCTCTAGCGATGTTTAATTAGTGGTGCGAATAAAATAGAGTACTGTAGTACATTCTGTGAAGTCTAGAGATAGCCACAGCTGCTAGGGAGTCGTGTTAGTGTTCTAAAACATAAAGCAAACTAGGTTCTTTGCCATGAGACCGAGAGGTAAAATGAGTTCTTAGTCTTATGTCGTTAATATCACTCTAGCGAGGGTCAGCGATAAAATTCATGTGAACACGATTAGCATAGGCATAGGATTGATCATTCTTCGTTTCTCTAGAATTCCTGACAATAGGATACAAAAGTGAAACCACACCCTTATTCCACACATCCATCTTTTAAACGTTTTAATTAAATTGTTTAGTAATATAGAAATCACATCTCTCACACTTTTATTCTCTCTAGATTCAGATTATAGTAATATCTGACTCACATTTAATTATAAATCCTCGTGGGAACGAACCGTACTTATTATCTATATTACTTGTTCGACACGTGCACTTGCGCGCGCGATTTTCGCAACAGCAACAACAATATCGAATGCTAGGCTATATTAAATATTCTTATTTAATTGCATGTCTACTCTTGGAGGGATTCTTCTATGGTTCTTAGCCGTGGTCTTCGCCCACAAGAAGTGCCTCTGCAGCCCGCCCCTTGATATCCCCTACAAGAGAAAGAACCAACCATCCTTTTCTTAATGCGGGCTTTGATGCTTTACAAGTGAACGCTTTGAGGAATATTTGGTTTCAGATCGAAAGCTACAAGTTTGGATGTTAGAAGAAGAGCAATTGGTGTTTTCTAAGAGTCGTGAGTTTTTCAGCTTATTTCTGCTTCAATTTCTGATGAGGATATTTAGTGTTGAATAAAAACATGTAGTATCTTATGAAGTTTGAGCATTTCAGCTTTCTTGACCTGTAATTTAGGTTTCAAGTGAAGATACTGGTATTTCACGGTTCATCGGGTACCATTTGAAAGGTAGTTTGAAATTTCGGAAATTTCTCGTGTACGACCGCCTTTGACTTCTGACAAAAAAACATAATTTTTTATTTTGTTGAATTTCTATTCGAGGCTTTCACACGTTATAATATACGCATATAACTCTCTAATGTCGAAAAAATCACAATCCTCGGGTACCATTTGAAAGAGTTAGGGTAGTTTGAAAATTCGAAAAATTTTCGTGTACGGCCACCTTTGACTTCTGACAAAAAAAAAGAAATTTTTCATTTTGTTGAATTTCAATTCGATGCTTTCACACGTTAAAATATACGCATATACCTCTCTAATGTCGAAAAAATCACAATCATCGAGTACCATTTGAAAGAGTTATGGTAGTTTGAGATTTTGTAAATTTCTCGTGTACGGTCACCTTTAACTTCTAACAAAATCTGAATTTTTTATTTTGTTGAATTTTAATTCGAGACTTTCACACTATAATATACGCATATACCTCTCTAATGTCGAAAAAATCACAATCATCGGGTACCATTTGAAAGAGTTAAGGTAGTTTGAAAATTCAGAAATTTTTCGTGTACGGCCCCCTTTGACTTCTGACAAAATAACTAAATATTTTATTTTGTTGAATTTCAATTTAATGCTTTCACATGTTATAATATACGCATATACCTCTCTAATGTCGAAAAAATCACAATCATCGGGTACCATTTGAAAGAGTTATGGTAATTTGAAATTTCGGAAATTTCTTGTGTACGGTCGCCTTTGACTTCCGATAAAAGAACTGAATTTTTTATTTTGTTGAATTTCAATTCGAGGCTTTCACATGTTATAAAATACACATATACCTCTCTAATGTCGAAAAAATCACAATCATCGAGTACCATTTGAAAGAGTTATGGTAGTTTTAAATTTCGTAAATTTCTCGTGCACGGCGCCTTTGATTTCTGACAAAAAAACATAATTTTTTATTTTGTTGAATTTCTATTCGAGGCTTTCACACGTTATAATATACGCATATACCTCTCTAATGTCAAAAAAATCACAATCATCGGGTACCATTTGAAAGTGTTATGGTTGTTTGAAATTTCGTAAATTTCTCGTGTACGGCCGCCATTGACTTCTAAATAAAAAATGAATTTTTTATTTTGTTGAATTTCCATTCGAGGCTTCACACGTTATAATATACGCATATACCTCTCTAATGTTGAAAAAATCACAATCATCGGGTACCATTTGAAAGAGTTATGGTAGTTTGAAATTTCGTAAAATTCTGCAAATATTTCGTGAATTATACAATTTGGGCTCGGTATAAAACATAAAATTTTGTTTTGTCAAAATAAATTCTTGGCGTATTATTGAATGAAAATATCTAACTCACGCGGTAAAATTCATGATCATCAACCTTTATTTAAAATAGTTATGCTAATTTAAAATACCCTAAATATTTCGTGTACTATACCCTTTGGGCTCGGAAAAAAAACACAAAATTTTGTATTGTCAAAATTAAGTCTAGGAGTATTAGTGAATGAAAATATCAAACTCACGTGGTAAAAATCATGATGATAAGTCCCTATTTTAAAGAGTAATCCTAATCTTAAATACCGCAAATATTTCGTGTACTATATACTCTTTGGGCTCGGAAAAAAATTAAAAATGTTATTTTATCAAAATAAATTCTTGGCGTATTAGTGGATGAAAACATCTAACTCACGCGGTAAAAATCATGATCATCAACCCCTATTTGAGATAGTTATGCTAATTTCAAATACCACAAATATTTAGTTTTGTCAAAATAAATTCTTTATGTATTAGGGGATTGAAATATCTAAACTAGAAAATCATGATCATCAGCCCCTATTTTAAATACTCCAAATATTTCGTCTACTATGCCCTTTGGGCTCTACAAAGAAACCAAAAATTTCATTTTGTCAAAATAAAAACAAGCTATATTAGTGGATGAATATATCTAATACACGAGGTAAAAATCATGATCATAACCCCTATTTGAAAAAGTTATGCTAATTTTAAATACCACAAATATTTTGTGTACTCTCTCCTTTTGGCTTGGAAAAAGAACTAAAAATTTTGTTTTGTCAAAATGAATTTTACGCGTATTTATGGATCAAAATATCTAACTCACGCGGTAGAAATCATGATTACCAGCCGATATTTGAAAGAGTTATGCTAATTTGAAGTACCGCGAATATTTCATGTACTATCCCCTTTAGGCTCGAAAAAAAACTTATAATTTTGTTTTTTCAAAATAAATTTTAGGCGTATTAGTGGATGAAAATATCTAACTCACGGGGTAAAAATGATGATCAACAGCCCCTATTTGAAAGAGTTATACAAATTTTAAATATCGCAAATATTTCGTGTACTATCTCCTTTGATCACAGAAATAAATAAATAAATAATTAAAAAAAATTTACTAAATGAAAACTAGGCGTATTAGTGGATTAAAAAAAATACTAATTCACGCGGTAAAAATCATAGTCATCAGCCATTATTTGCAAGAGTTTTGCTAATTTCAAATACCCCATATATTTCCTGTACTACCCTTGTTGGGCTCGGAAAAAAAAACTACAATTTTTGTTTTATCAAAATATATTCTAGTCATATTAGTGGATGAAAATATATAACTCACCCTGTAAAAATCATGATCATCAGCCCTTATTTAAAAGAGTTATACTAATTTCAAATACCCCAAATATTTCGTGTCCCTTTAGGGTGGAAAAAAAACTAAAAATTTAGTTTTGTCAAAATAAATTGGCTTATTAGTGGATGAAAATATCAAAATCACGCGGTAAAAAACGTGTTCATCAGCCCCTATTAGAAAGAGTTATGCTAATTTTAAATAGCCCACATATTTCGTGTAGCTCTTTGGGCTCGGAAAAAAAACAAAAAAATTAGTTTTGTCAAAATCAATTCTTGGCGTATTAGTGAATAAAAATATCTAACACACGCTGTAAAAATCATGACCATCAGCCCATACTTTAAAGAATTATGCTAATTTAAAATATTTCGTTGTAGATATTTCGTGTGCTATAAATCCTTTTAGGCTCGAAAAAAAACAAAAAAATTAGTTTTGTCAAAATAAATTCTTCGCGAATTAGTGGATGAAAATATCTACCTCACGCTGTAAATCTTATGATCATCAGCCCCTATTTGAAAGAGTTATGTTAATTTCAAATACCGCAATTATTTTGTGTACTACCCTTTGGGTTTGGGAAAAAAAACTAAAGATTTTGTTTTGTCAAATTAAATTTTTGACGTATTAGTGGATGAAAATATCTAACTCACGCGTTAAAAATCATGATCATCAACGTCTATTTGAAGGAGTTATGATACTTTGAAATACCGCAAATATTTCGAGTAATATATACAATTTGGGCCCGAAAAAAAACACTAAAAATTTAATTTTGTCAAAATAAATTCTTAACGTATTAGTCGATGAAAATATCTAACTCACTATGTAAAAATCATGATCACCAGCCCCTATTTGAAAGAGTTATACGAATTTCAAATACCGCAAATATTTCGTGTACTATACCCTTTAAGCTAGGAAAAAAATTAAAAATTTAGTTTTGTCAAAATAAATTCTTGAGTATTAGCGGCTGAAAATATTTAATTGACGCGGTAAAATCATGATCATCAGCCCCTATTTGAAATAGTTATACTAATTTCAAATACTGCAAATATTATGTGTACTATACCCTTTGGGCTCGGAAATATAAATAAAATTTTTGTTTTGTTAAAAAAATTTTTGGAGTATTAGTAGATGAAAATATCCAACTCAAGCGGTAAAAATCATGATCATCAGTCCCTATTTGAAAGAGTTATGATAATTTCAAATACCGCAAGTATTTCGTGTACTATATCCTTTGGGCTCGGAAAAAAATTAATAATTATATTTTGTCAAAATTAAGGCGTATTAGTGGATTAAAATTTCTAACTCACACTTATAAAATCATGATCATCAGACTCTATTTGGAAGAGCTATGCTAAATTCATATACCCCAAATATTTCGTGTATTATACCCTTTGAGCTCGGAAAAAAAAACTAAATTTTGTTTTGTCAAAATAAATTCTCGGCGTATTAGTGGATGAAAATATTTAACTCACGCTGTGAAAATCATTATTATCAACCCCTATTCAAAGAGTTATGCTAATTTCGTGTACTATATCCTTTGGGCTCGGAAGAAAAAACAAAAAATTTTGATTTGTTAAAATAAATTCTTAACGTATTAGTGGATGAAAATATCTAACTCACGCGGTAAAAATTATGATCATCTACCCCTATTTGAAAGAGTTATGCTAATTTAGATACCGCAAATATTTAATATACTAAATACACTTTGGGCTCGGAAAGAAAACAAAAAATTTTGTTTTGTCAAAATTAAGTCTAGGCGTATTAGTAGATTAAAATATCTACCTGACGCAGTAAAAATTATGATCATCGTCCCGTATTTGAAAGAGTTATGCTAATTTTAAGATACCGCAAATATTTCGTGTACAATATCATTTGGGTTTGGAAAAAAAACTAAAATTTTGTTTTTTCAAAATAAATTCTTGGCGTATTAGTGGATGAAAATGTCTAACTCAAGCCGTAAAAATCATGATCATCAGCCACAATTTAAAATTGTTATGCTAATTTAAAATACCGCAAATATTTCGTGTACTATATACCGTTTGGGCTAGGAAAAAAACTAAAATTTTTGTTTTGTCAAAATAAATTCTTAGCGTATTAGTGGATGAAAATATTTAATTCACTATGTAAAAATAATTATCATCAGCCCATATTTTAAAGAGTTATGCATATTTCTAATACCGCAAATATTTCGTGTAACTATACTCTTTGGGCTTAGAAAATAAACTAAAAATTTTGTTTTACAAAATAAATTATTGGGGTATTAGTGGATGAAAATATCTAAGTCACGCGTTAAAAATTCATGATCATCAGCCTCTATTTGAAAGAGTTATGCTAATTTTAAATATCGCAAATATTTTGTGTACTATATCCTTTAGGTTCGGAAAAGCGTATTAGTGGATTAAAATATCTAACTCACGCGTTAAAAATCATGCTCATCAACCCCTATTTGAAAGAGTTATGTTAATTTTAAATACCGCAAATATTTCGAGTACTATATAGACTTTGGGACCCAAAAAAACACTAAAAAATTAATTTTGTCAAAAAAAATTCTTAGCGTATTAGTGGATAAAAATATCTAGCTCACTATGTAAAAATCATGATGATCAGCCCCTATTTTTAAGAGTTATGCAAATTTCAAATACCATAAATCTTTTGTGTACTGTACCTTTTGGGCTTGGAAAAAAAACAAAATATTTAGTTTTGTCAAACTAAATTCTTGGCATTTTAGTGGATAAAAATATCTAATTCACGCGTTAAAAATCATGATCAGCAGCCCCTATTTGAAAGAGTTATGCTAATTTCAAATACCGCAAATATTTCGAGTACTATATACACTTTGGGTTCGAAAAAAACACTTAAAATTTTGTTTTGTCAACATAAAATTCTTGGCTTATTAATGGATGAAAATATCTAACTCACGATCTGAAAATCATGATGATCAGCCCCTATTTTAAAGAGTTATGCAAATTTGTAATACCACAAATATTTCGTGTACAATATCCTTTGATCTAGGAAAAAAACCTAAATATTTAGTTTTGTCAAACTAAATTCTTGGCGTATTAGTGGATGAACATATCTAACTCACGCGGTAAAATCATGATCATCAGCCCCTATTTGAAAGAGTTATGTTAATTTTAAATACCGCAAATATTTCATGTACAATACCCTTTGGGCTCGAGGAAAAAAAATAAAATTTTGTTTTGTCAAAATAAAATCTAGGCGTATTAGTGGATTAAAATATCCAATTCACGATGTAAAAATCTTGATCATCAACCCATATTTTAAATAGTTATACAAATTTCAAATACCGCAAATATTTTGTGTTATATACCCTTTGAGCTAGGAAAAAAGATGAAAATTTAGTTTTGTCAAAACAAATTCTTGGCGTATTAGTGGATGAAAATATTTAACACACGCGGTAAAAATCATGATCATCACCCTCTATTTGAAAGAGTTATGCTAATTTCAAATACCGCAAATATTTCGTGTACCACCCTTTAGGCACGAAAAAAAAACTTAAAAATTTTGTTTTGTCAAAATTAAATCTAGAAGCATTAGAGGATTACAATTTCTAACTCACGCGGTAAAATTTATGATCGTCGGCTCCTATTTGAAATACTTATGCTAATTTCAAATACCGCAAATATCTTGTGTACTATACCCTTTGGGCTCGGAAAAAAAATTAAAATTTTTTGATTTGTCAAAATTAAGTCTAGGTGTATTAGTGAATGAAAATATCTAACTCACGCGGTAAAGATCATGATCATCAGCCCCTATTTCAAAGAGTTATGCTAATTTCAAATACTGTATATATTATGAGTACTATATACACTTTGGGTTCGAAAAAAACATTAAAAATTTAATTTTTTCAAAATAAATTCTTGGCGTATTAGTGGATGAAAATATCTAACTCACGATGTAAAAATCATGCTCATCAGCCCTATTTTAAAGAGTTATGCAAATTTCAAATACCGCAAATATTTCGTGTATTATACCATTTGAGCTAGGCAAAAAAACTAAAAATTTAGTTTTGTCAAAATAAATTCTTGTCGTATTAGTGGATGAAAATATCTAACTCACGCTGTAAAATCATGATCATCATCCCCTATTTGAAATATTTATGCTAATTGCAAATACCGCAAATATTTCATGTACTATATCCTTTGGGCTCGGAAATAAAAATTAAAAATTTTGTTTTGTAAAAATAAAGTCTAGGCGTATAAGTGGATTAAAATATCTAACTCACGATATAAAAATCATGATCACCAACCCATATTTTAAAAATTTATGCAAATTTAAAATACTGCAATTATTTCTTGTTCTATATACACTTTGGGCTCGGAAAAAAAACAAAAAATTTTGTTTTGTCAAATTAAATTCTAGGTATATCAGTCGATGAAAATATCTAACTCACACGGTAAAAATCATGATCATCAGCCCCTATTTCAAAGAGTTATTCAAATTTCAAATATCGCAAATATATTGAGTTCTATATACACTTTGGACTCAGAAAAAAAACTAAAAATTTAGTTTTGTTAAAATAAATTCTTGGCATATATGTGGATGTAAATATATAACTCACGGTGTAAAAATCATGATCATCTGCCCTTATTTAAAAGAGTTATGCAAATATTAAATACCGCAAATATTTCGAGTACTATATACACTTTGGGCTCGAAAAAAAAACTAAAAATTTAGTTTTGTCAAAATAAATTCTAGCCGTATTAGTGGATGAATATATCTAACTCACGAAGTAAAAATCATGATCATAACCCCTATTTGAAACAGTTATGCCTCAAATATCGTAAATATTTCGTGTACTATCCCCTTTGGGGTCGGAAAAAAAAACAAAAAATTTTGTTTTGTCAAAATAAAAACTAGGCGTATTAGTGGATTAAAATATCTAACTCACGCGGTACAAATCATGATCATCAGCCCTTTTTTGAAAAAGGTATGCTAATTTAAAATAACGCAAATATTTCGTGTACTATATCCTTTGGGCTCAGAAAAAAAAACGTCAAATTAAATTCTAGGCGTATTAGTGGATGAAATCAGATCATCAGCCACTATTTTAAAATGTTATGCTAATTTCAAATACCGCAAATATTTTGTGTACTATATCATTTGGGCTTGGAAAAAAACTAAAACATTTATTTTGTCAAAATAAATTCTTGGCGTATTAGTAAATTAAAATATCTAATTTACGCGGTAAAAATCATGATCATCAGCCCGCATTTGAGAGAGTTATGCTACTTTCAAATACTGCAAATATTTCGTGTATTATCCACTTTTTGCTCGGAAAAAAAATCAAAAATTTTATTTTGTCAAAATAAAAACTAGCCATATTAGTGGATGAATATATCTAATTCATGCAGTAAAAATTATGATCATAACCCCTCATTGAAAGAGTTATACTAATTTCAAGTACCGCAAATATTTCGTGTATTCTCTCTTTTGGGCTCGAAAAAAAAAAATTTGTTTTGACAAAATAAATTCTAGGTGTATTAGTGAATGAATATATATAACTCACGTTGTAAAAATCATGATCATCATTCCCTATTTGAAAGAGTTATGCTAATTTCAAATACCGCAAATATTTCGTGTACTATCCCCTTTTGGCTCTGAAAAAAAAACTAAAATTTTTATTTTGTCAAAATAAAAATTAGGCGTATTAGTGGATTAAAAAATTCTAAATCACGCGGTATAAATCATGATCATCAGCCCCTATTTGAAACAGTTATGCTAATTTCAAATACCGCAAATATTTCATTTCCCTTTTGGGCTCGAAAAAAAAACTAAAGATTTTGTTTTGTCAAAATAAATTCCAGTTGTAGTAGTGGATGAAAATATCTAACTCACGAGGTAAAAATCATGATTATCAACCCCTATTTGAAACAGTTATGCTAATTTCAAATACCGCAAATATTTCGTTTACTATCCCCTTTGGGCTTGGAAAAAAAACTAAAAATTTTGTTTTGTCAAAATAAATTCTAACTGTAGTAATGGATGAAAATATCTAACTCACGAGGTAGAAATCATGATCGTCAGCCCCTATTTGAAATAGTTATGCTAATTTTAAATACCTCAACTATTTCGTGTACTATCCCCTTTGAGCTCTGAAAAAAAACTAAGAATTTTGTTTTGTCAAAATAAAAATTAGGCGTATTAGTGGATTAAAATATCTAACTCACGCGGTAAAAATCATTATCATCAGCCCCTATTTGAAACAGTTATGCTAATTTCAAATAATATAAATATTTCGTTCACTATCCCCTTTGAGCTCGAAATAAAAAACTAAAAATTTGGTTTTGTCAAAATAAATTCTAGATGTAGTAGTGGATGAAAATATCTAACTCACGAGGTTAAATCATCAGCCCCTATTTGAAAGAGTTATGCTAATTTCAAATACTGCAAATATTTCGTATACTATCTTTTTTGGACTCGGAAAAAAAACTAAAATTTTTGTTTTGTCAAAATAAATTTTACGCGTATTAGTGGATTCAAAATATCTAACTCACACGGTAAAAATCATGATCATCAGCCCATATTTGAAATAGTTGTGCTAATCTCAAATACCGCAAATATTTCGTGTACTATCCCATTTAGGTTCGGAAAAAAAATTTAAAAAAAAATTTGGTCAAAATAAAAACTAGGCGTATTTAGTTGATTTAAACATCTAACTCACGCGGTAAAAATCATTATCATCAACCCCTATTTTAAAGAGTTATGCTAATTTCAAATACCGCAAATATTTCGTTTACTATCCCATTTGAGAAGAAAATTTGAAATTAAAAATTTACAAAAATATAAAAATTATATATTATTTTATGTCGTAATTATTAAGAACTAAAATTCGACACCAAAAAAAGATCAAATACATGCATGTATCATTTTGCTGCTTTTGTTGAAGGACGAGAACATATTTGCCGAAATAAATTATCTATATTTACCGCAATGGCGTATCTAGAATGTTTTGTAACGCATATCCCATTTAAATTATCTATACGTTCATTTTAATTATAAATGATGGCCATTTCCTTTAGATATATGTTCTTAAGAAGTATTGCATGCCAACACGATCAACATTATAATGGCAAACTATTTTTCTTTAGGTTAATGGCAAATTTTATTGGAAACACAAATCATGAAACTCCACTAGTATATAATGCTATATGATATCACGAGCTATGCCTTAATAAATGGGTCGGCACTACAATTCCATTAACGTGAACAACCTCAAAACTAACTCCACATATACTTCTGGACCAGGATTCCGTAAAAATAAGAAAAATAAAATAAATAAATAAATAGTGTCACGTTCACCACTATTAAGCATATAAAAATCAGGCATTCACACATGTAAAAGGTGGTCCGGATAATTAGAAACCAATTCCACTTCTATAAATAGCTCGCAGTGTTCTGAATCTCTCACCGGAAAACAAAAGAAACACTTGAGTGTCAACTTACAATTGGAATGTAATATAACAACTATCGAGTGGATCAATAATGAGGTACACTAAGTTCTTGGGCCTCATTGCTTTGCTTGTTGTTTCAAGCCTGGCCATGAGTTCAGAGAGCCGAATAATTGCGAAGGAAAACTTCCTGGGGTTGGACCTGGGCGGGTTACTAAATGGAGGGTTAGGCATCGGAGTCGGGGTCGGGGCCGGAGGCAGCGGTGCCGGGGCGGGTTCCGGGTCAGCCGGCGGGTCGAGCTCTTCCTCGAGCTCGAGCGCGTCTTCTTCATCAAGCTCCGGGGCCGGCTCATCTGCGGGCTCTCGTGCCCGTTCCGGCTCCGGAAATTAACACGTGTACCCAAGTGGTTAGTGTGGTGGACTGTGTGCTGTGTGCTTGATATGTATGAAACCGATTTCATTACTTATATTATCAATAAAATTATATGCGTAGCGGGTTTATGGTTTTTTTACGGATCATGGCTGGAGTCATCAATTTCACGTCCTAGTATTTTAACATTTACATTTATATTATTTTTTTGAATAGTATTTGACTTATTGTCTTCTCTTTTTTACGACGTTCTGCTCAAATAACTTATGAATGTGGCGTTATTTATCTTTTGGTGATTCTCAGGCCTATTTAATTTAAACCTTTGTCGTAAAAATAGGGTAATTCGTCGATACGTCGAAGGCATGTTAATTTCCCGGATGCTGAAACAAATAAAACGATATAGCATTAGAGAAACAAAATAATATGTGAAAAAAGAATCTAGATATTTATTATTTATAGACTTTTCATAAGTAAATTATGGGCCATTAATACATATTGATTTTATAGGTGGAGTTGCATTTAAGATTAAAAAAAGTATAGAAAGTTTCTTTTTAATCTGGTAATCATATCTTTAACCTAAAATTTAGGGCCGTGCTTTTTTCTTTCTTTTGATTTTTAAAATTTGTTATTTATAGAAGTAATTGAAATTTTTATTTAAAAAAACTGAAATAAGAGTACTACGGGAGTGTGAAAATAAATGGGCATTTGTACAAAAGAGAAACGATAAAAATGACATTTTCATATACAAAGATCGCCTTTTTGCACAAGATTTTTCTCAAAGCCTGGAATTAATTTTGAAGAAATGTATTCTCCTGTTACGGATGTAATTACGTTCAGATACTTGATCAGTATAGCAGTTCATGAAAGATTAAATATACATCTCATAAATGTTGGTATAACTTATTTATACGGATTCCTTGATATTAAAATTTATATAAAAATCATCAATTGGTTCAAAATATGCGTCAAGCAATAAGTTCAAAACCAAGATAGCAGTATTCAAGCAAATCGAAAAAGCAATCGGAACAAACGTGATATAGTCACTTAAATGAATATTTACTACAAAAAGGATATGTTAATAACACCTTCATCAAGAAATCAACATCCGGATGTGTAATATCGTCGTTTTATGTTGATGATTTCAACATGATTGAAAACATTGAAGAGATTCTCAAAGTAATCGCTTACTTAATGAAAGATCTTGGAAAAACAAAATATTGCCTCGGTTTGAATGACTCGAATAAATGTGAGTTACATTCTATCAAATGCAATTATTACCAAATCATTTTAAGACCAACAATCCTACTAATCTTATTAAATTTCCTTTCCATTTTCAAATTAAATTCAAAAAAGCTAATTACTAGAATTTCTAATAAATATTATGGTCTAAAAAACTTAGTTTATTTTCTCTAATAGCAAATTGTCAAATAAGTGGCTATAATATAATTCTTATATTTCAATTCCGTAGATTGCTCAATTGTAATCTAAGAGTTCCTAGTCACACATTGACTGGTGTAATTAGAAATATAAAAGGAGAAGAATTGGAAGAAAAAAATATATTTTGGCATTAAGATGAAAGAACCTACTTATAGGGATACAAATATGTAGCATTAATTATTCTAAATTATTATAATTCTACATTACATTTTAGATTTTTAATTCTAAATTATTCTATATAATGCTAGAGTATATAATATATTAATTTTAAATCTATATTATATTATACGATTCTAGATTATATAAATCAGTTTTGTGTCGTCAAAGAAAATCTAGGAAAGCAGTCAATCACACACGCGTGTGCGCTGTGCCCTTCCGAGTGCGTGGTATGTTGGGCCTTTCTTAAGCTTGAGGCTTGGACGTTGGGGATGGGCTATTGTGACCATGCTTTTTTATTATTGCAAATTTCACTTTTAAAGTTCAAGCTAAAAATGCTTATGACTTTAAAAGGCTATAATGTGTCTTTGTGCTCTCATTTGAAGAGACTAAAAAGGAATCCATTTTATCTCGAAATTGTAGTTTCTTTGTTGTCGGTGATTATTTCGGTCGCAAATTTTGATTCACCCAAGACATTTGGTGTAAGGTTCTTCTTTTCGTTTTTTTATATTTTGAATGAAAGTTTAAAATCATAACAATAGTCTCCTGATAATCTATTTTATATTTCTCGCATTATTAACTATTATTTCTTCTAATATTTCTAACAATCTACACGTGGTCGAAAATGTCTTACTTTTTGCATCAAGGATTTGAATTAGTTCTAAATAAGTGCAGACTTTGTGAACAGTTCTATTCACATGTAAATAATAGTATACTATTGTTACGTTTATGTGTTCCAAATCTTCCTCTATGAAATCAATTGTATATATTTATAAGTGATTGTGTAGTCAGTTGCAAATAGTTGTTACTGTTACAAATTAAAAAGATTATAATCGATAATTTTTATTTAAATTCTATTTTCCGTGAAAGAAAAATTATTCTTTTAGGCAGTAAATAAGAATGATACTTAAGAAGTTTACTTTTAAATATAAATTATTTGATCAATTTAAAAATTTGATTTTCTCTAGGTTCGCATCTAGTTATGAGATGACGTGAATTTAAATTATAATGGTATTAACATTTGATTAAATATTTCCATATAACGTGTATTAAGCATTTATGGCATTCAAATATTTTTATTTTTGCCACTTTTATTCTAAATTTGAATTATTCAGCCAATCTAAAAGGAGTAATTTTCTTATTGTTTTTTAAGGCAAGTAAGTTTCTATTGATTAGCATTTTTATGGTAATACACAGGTTTAGTCCTTAATGGTATATAATAATTTTATATGCATAACTCAATTAATCCTTCAAATGTTTTTGGAAGCCGTAATTTGAATGCTCACATAATAAGTACGTTTTAAAAAAATAATCAAATTTCTATAAATGAATGTTATGCTAATAATCAAATAATCAAATTGTACTGTGTTTATTTTTCCATGTGATTTTAGTTGTTATGTCTTTTGGAGTCATAATATTACAGCCTGAAGACCTTTCTAAGTGTTCTGAGAGAGTTTGAAAGCCTCCATTTCACTCATAGAATCAATCTTTAGAAGCAAATCTTTTTCGATTTAGTTTTCTTTTTTATTGATTGAAAGATTACTAGTGTATATGTGACATTGTGAATGACTATTTAATAAATTGGCGCTGACCCCTTTTGCTCAAAAAACATAAAAAAAATATATTATTATGCTTATAATTTTAAGACTCCTTAAAAGAAATAGCGAAGCAATTAAACAGATTATGCTTTATATTCTTTATTATATACAGAAACTATCACCACGCTTAACGCATACATCATACATGTCATGTTGTATTAGTATTAGTTCACACACACACGACACGGGTACTTCTTTTCCTCTATTTAATTCAGGTACATGTATTTTACGATGTGCCTTCATATACATTTATGATATAACCTAGTATAAATATATGCATGTATATTATATGTACAGTGTACTGAGTGAGATGACATGATGAGAGTGTCACGCTTTTATTTATATTCCAAATAAAGACGTATGGAACGGTGCATAATTTATTCAAGAAAATAAATGATAAGAAGAAAAATTTATCCTAAATTATAGAAACTATTTAGTTTTAACTTATCATTTGAAAAATATATTAATATCAATTTTCAAATTAAAATTAGACAAAAATATTTTTATAGATAAAACATTTAATTTTTTTAAAGATATTTAATCGATTGTTCTTGCATAATTTCTTTGTTAGAACTTATTAAATATTGTTCATATAATGATTATTCATAAAAATATATGTTAAATCGAGTTAAATTTAAGTCGATTTTGACTTCTGTACTTTAAATTTCATCATAGGTACGATAAAACTTTCATCATACGCCCAAGGCCGGTCAGGTCTCACCCGTCCATAAGTCTGCCCTAGTTTTCTTGACCGAGGGCCTCCTCTTTCAATGGATACTGGTCGATGTCCATTAGACGTGTTCCAGCCGGCCAAGCCTCACCCGGCCCAACGGGGTCCGCCCTACCATGCCCATCTCAGGACCGGTCGGCTCCCTTCGGTTGGGAGCCGGCAAAGTCACGCTGATGCGAAGGCTGACCGAGCCTTTTCTCATCAAAGACCGCCCGAGCCTCATCCTGCCATGGACCGGTAGACATACGCCCGTTCCAAGGCCTGTTAGGTCTCACCCGTTCATAGGTCGGCCCTAGTTTGCTCGGCCGAGGGCCTCCTCCCTCGACTGCTTATAAATACGGGGACTAAACTCATTTTCAAGGTAATTTCAAATTTGACTTTGAGCATTTGAACGTTGTCGTACTCGGACTTCGCTTGTTTCCCTCATTATCGAATTCCCTATTTCACACTCTCGCAACCACCTCAAATCTCCTAACGTTGCGCGTTGGAGATATTAACAGAGGCACCCCCTCTGTTTCCCTTTGACCTCCTCGTTTCCTCTCATTTTGAGGTAGGGTGAAAGTTACCACCACCAGATCCTAAGATAAGCTCGGAAAACCTAGTCTAACGATGCTCGAAGCCCGGGCACGTTCACAAGGTCCGGCCTTGAATCGAATCGCCGTCGAATATCAAGGTTGTCCGCAATACAAATATCTTCAATATAAGAAGAAATAAAGCGAGATTCTATGCGAGGTAAGTTGTAACATTGTGTGTTTGTGCGTGTCTTTTTTTGTCTTCATTTTCTATTTATAGCATTAGAGTCTCCGAGTTTGAAGATGGATTAGATCCAATTATTCGTTCATGTCGCTAGTAATCGATCTAGTAATTGTTTGACGGTTTATTAGACTTAGTTTATCTTACGAACAACGTAAATTATGCTTGACTAGTTTTTATATACCGAACACTTGTTCGTTTTTTCATAATTATGTATTCGGTATTCTAAACTTAGTTAACACGTACGAAAATGTAGAGTTGGGTTGATGTTGTACACATCAACAGCATGTTTCATTCTGAAATTCTCTTTCAAATCTTATTTGTCTAGCTGTGAGTTGTTACCCGGCGGAAGGTGGCGCTATCACAAACTAACTAATAACTAATATTTGTTCTCTTTTTCTATTCTTTTGAATTTCTGATCCTAGTTTAAGTAAGCCAGTGCGAAGAAAACGAGAACTATAAAAGAGGTGAGTGTTGAGTGAGTAATATTTTTATTAAATGATAATGCGAAAATTGCACAATAAGATTTTGGCCCTTTTCTCAAAACCACCAATGGTGATCGGTGCCCATGTTCTTGTCGATATCAATTCACCACTTGGATCAATAAATCTATAAATCCCTTGAAAATACCGTCCGGGTCACAAGAAATATATCATTAACTTATCTTATCATAAAATAAAAAAGCATAAACACCCTGGATTTAAATAGATCATTCATTACTCAGCTCATTCGCATTGCTTCGAAAACAATGCAATCAATTAACAAACCGTAGTATAATTAAACAAAATCGCACCCACAAGTCTCAAATATTACGTTTATTTTTATTTGATTTGATTATTTATCGTAGTGGGTGTTCTTTCCCAAAAGACCATCACTAATTTGGACAAATGCCAACTAAACCGCGTCCTCATTCAATTAAAACACTCACTCTCTCTCTTTTTCCAGATAAAAAGAAAATCAATAGAGGCTTTTATTTCCTTGTATCAAATTTAAAACAAGAAGACCTTAAATTAGTCAATAAAAAGAAAAATCATGCACTATCCACGTATTCAATTTCACACAAACATATTTGGTAACTAAACGAGGGACTCTCTTTCCTCAAAAAAAAAAAAAAAAAAAAGAGACTCTCTCGGTCAAAAACAAGTCTAAACTCTAAATAAAATAACATCCAAATTAAGACATCCTAAAAAAAAAGAAATTGAAATGTAGGCAAAGGGCATTTGGGTCATTTGGTGGAAAGTGGCCGTCCTTTTAACGCGTTCACGCGTATAGGCTTCCCATGTGGGCGACCACTATATATGACCTTCCTCTCTGCATCCTCGGTTTAGGATTAGGACCCAAATTGAAAAGAAGAGAAAAGAGATCAACAAATCTTGTCTTGCGTTGCGTTGCGTTGGTGAAAAGAAATAAAAATGCCGTCTTTAGAGGATGAGGTATTTCCGTCGACGCCGGGGAAATTCAAAATCGAGAGATCCCAGCACAACCGGCAGTTGCAGCGGTGGTTCGCGTCGACGAGCACGATGTTCCTGTGGGCCCTGTTCCTGGTGGCCCTGACCGCTTCGTATCTGAGCTTCCAGAGCTTCGTGTCGTCGGGCAGCAAGTACCTGGCCTCCTCCTGGGGCGGGATCCAGTGGGAGAAGCAGGTCCGGGCGTCGGCGACCCCGCACCGGCGCGGCGGGGCGTCTGTCCTGGTGACCGGCGCGGCGGGGTTCGTGGGGTCCCACGTGTCCCTGGCCCTGCGGAAGCGCGGCGACGGGGTGGTGGGCCTGGACAACTTCAACTCGTACTACGACCCATCCCTGAAGCGGTCTCGGAAGGCCCTGCTGTCCGGGCACGGCGTGTTCATCGTGGACGGGGACATCAACGAGGCGCGGCTGCTGGAGAAGCTGTTCGACGTGGTGGTGTTCACGCACGTGATGCACCTGGCGGCCCAGGCCGGAGTCCGGTACGCGATGGAGAACCCGCAGTCGTACGTGCACAGCAACGTGGCGGGGCTGGTCTCTCTTCTGGAGGCGTGCAAGTCGGCGAATCCCCAGCCGGCGGTGGTGTGGGCGTCGTCGAGCTCGGTGTACGGCCTGAACGAGGAGTCTCCGTTCTCGGAGTCGGACCGCACGGACCGGCCGGCGAGTCTGTACGCGGCGACGAAGAAGGCCGGGGAGGAGATCACGCACACGTACAACCACATCTACGGGCTGTCGGTGACGGGGCTCCGGTTCTTCACGGTGTACGGGCCGTGGGGGAGGCCGGACATGGCGTACTTCTCGTTCACCCGCAACATTCTGCAGGGGAAGCCCATCACGCTCTACAGAGGCAACCACCGGGTCGACTTAGCCAGGGACTTCACCTACATCGACGACATCGTCAAGGGCTGCTTGGGATCCCTCGACACGTCAGCCAAGAGCACTGGCTCCGGAGGGATCAAGAAAGGCCCCGCGCCCTACAGGATCTTCAACCTCGGCAACACCTCTCCCGTCACTGTGCCCACGCTCGTCGATATTCTCGAGACCCACTTGAAGCTCAAGGCCAAGAGGAACATCGTCGACATGCCTGCCAACGGAGATGTTCCCTTCACGCACGCCAATATCTCCGCAGCCACCGCCGAGTTCGCCTACAAACCCACCACCGATCTCCACACCGGCCTCAAGAAGTTTGTGCGCTGGTACCTCTCTTACTACGGCTACAATCCACCTACTACTAAGTCACTGTAAATCTTTTCTAGGACTTTTTTCCTTCCCCTGCTTAAACAAATTATTCTTTACTTTCCATTTGGAAGAAAGGGAGAGAAAGAGCACAGCTTTTTCATTCATCCATTCACTGTTTCTCGTTTGCTAATTTTGTGTAAATCAACAATTTTTTATTTTTTTTGGTTTGATTATTTTCCAACTTTTTTCAGTCAAATTATGTTATCCCTGAATCCTGTAGCAAACTTCTTTATGGATAGTGAGACACTTATTTGCTCGTATGTTGTGTTCCTAGTTCCTAGTTCCTACCCAGAAATAAAATTTATGATTCGAGACAGCTAAGATGAAAAGGACAGGCGTGACACACGGATCTTATTATCAGCCGTTGGATTGGGCTAAAACTGGTGGGGTCTCTGATCTGGACCATGGCCAGCTGTAAATAAAATACAATTATAAACAAAATGAAAGCACGTCATTTCTTTGGCTTTCCCTGCCGACACTGAGGAGGTGTAAAGGCTAGTTTGGTATTTTAACTCTCACGATCATTTAGTCTATTTTATTTTTAGTTGCTAATTAGATGGATGAATACGTTGATTTTTCCCCCAACCAACTTTGCTTCCTTCAATTCACTTTTGGTAAAGTGTTTGTTTGTATCAAATTAAATTTCCTTTGAGCCGTTTCGTCCACCGACAGTTTTGTGGGCCATTCTGTTTCCTTTCTTTGGAGTGCACTCTAAAGCCAATATAATCCCACTCCATTAAATTTACCGATTAAGCAAAATTTGTGGCACCGGTCAGTTTTGATACGATTCACTCATAAATCGTACAAGTCACCGATAGAAAGTATTCCATTGCTCCAATTCTTGATCCTATCATTCTTGGTCATCCGAAAGATACTCTTCTCAAAACCATTACTACTTTCTTTCTCTATGCATGACATGTGCTGTATATAAATTAAAAAAATAGTTCTGAAGAAGCTTCCTTTCTGCGTATGAACAGCTTGCAAAGATTGGATTCTTAGTGTGGTCAACTTGTTTTTGATATACCATGTGTCTTTTATGCACTCATCTATTCTCCTGTGACCTCAAAATACCTATTTGACATTGCAGGGCAAGTAATATATATATATATATATATATATATATACACATATATACTTAAAGCATACGGTGTAATAATTCCATTTATTATGGTGTCTACGGATTATTTGAATACGTGGCTCAGTTATGGTATTATTCTACATGAATGCTCTACTTTCACGGCTGTACATCACATGGTTTTGCTATATTTTGTACTCAATTTGTTCATCTCTTCTAATTTAAAACTTGGATTTTTCTTATTCCGTTGTAGGCGGTTAAAGGCGAGTCAACATGTGTTTGACTTTCTATAGTTCCGGCTAAGAATTAAAGATATCCTCATTTTCCATCTCTTCCTCTTGACACGAGGCATTCTATACGCAAATTGGAGTATTATTATATTCATATTATTTTCTCTTTTCAGTTATTATTTATTTAATTCATGATGACTATGCTAACGTATTTACCAACGCTCCCGCGTATAGCTCTTCTCTTCAACAAAAAGATGAAGAAGGAAGCACACAAATAAGAAGTCAAGACCATTCTCGTACTCATCTCGAAATCCTATAGTACGATTGCAATGACTGGGTGAGAAATGACGACGAGTGCCTTCACCTACTGTACTGGTGGAGACAAAACTATAGGAGTTTTTCGATCTTATCCAGTATGACTCAAGATATCCTAACCATCCCGGTCTCGACGGTATCATCGAATACGGCGTTTAATAGTGCGGGGCGCATCATCGACGAGCAAAAATGCAGTCAGAAATCAGAAATAAGCACTCACATGACCGTAGACATAAAAGATTTTTGACGAACTTAAGAAATATTCCATTTTTTTTTTTACATTTTTGACGATTTTGACTTCGATTTTTCTACATCACACATAAAAGATTAGATTTATTTACTTGTACTACAATCATCGGGATATTGCGCTTGCCTCGCACCAAAACTGCGGCCAAATTGAGTTATCGGATTTTATGTGCGTTTCGCGTAAATATTACGCCGATATGTCATCGTTTACGTGTGCCTATAAAACTCTGATAACGCAAATATCATAATGATCAGTATTCACTCATGTGTTCCGCATATATTATTTTAGATATAACTTTCTAGGTGTATATCAGCCACCGACCATATTTTAGCACACCGCCCAAACTCATGTGCCCAACACGAGACTCAGTTTAATACGGAGGCTATGATAGATAATTGCTATTGATTCTATTTATTTAGAACTTAACCCACTAATCATATATAGGTAATAAAGTAACCGTTATTTTATTTAGTAATCATTTGAGATTTTAATATCTCTAGAGGGTGGCGGTCCAATTGGATGAAACATCAAACGCGGTGGGGGAGAATAACAGTGTTAGGCAGAGAATTCATCATGACATAAACCTTTTCCGAGTATTAGCTTAATGTCAAATGACTCTACTAAAGAGTTGACACTGAGAATCTCTCGGTTAAAATGAATTTATTTTCTACTAAAATTCAACTTAATTATATTGAGTGGATCCATTGAATGTTATCAATGTTTACCCTTCATGAATATCATCAACTAGTTGGGATTTATAAAATTACAATTTTACCCTTCTAGTTGTTATTTTTTCAACTCCTTTGTTACTTGTGAATAAGTTAGAAACAATGTATTGATGAGGAGCTAACAAGTCACATTGTTTCATCCAAATAAAGTCGCTACTTAATTTTGGATACTGCGCAGTTCATTTATTCACAATCCAAGTAATAAAGCATGAGGTGATATATATTGCATCTCAGCAATCTTGTACATGAATTTCATATCTATGAGAACTTCACAAAGTTGGTTCATGACATCTTCATAACTTAATATCTCACCAATTGGCCTAGTCTAGATCACATGATGGGTCTAGAATTTGACTTTCTCAAATGAGAGTATTAATGCTATGAAATGACATGTCTCATTTCAGGATTTAGGTAAGCATAATGCAATTCATACATAGTGACCTTGAGATAGAAGATGTTAAATGGTTTGTTATTCTATTGTCTCAAAAGGTGCACTGGTCAATTCAGTAGTTTCGAAAGATACACTGAAAGAACTATAGAGTTCCTAACTCCCTATGCCTCGTAACCAGACATCATAGATTCTTCCAACAATCATACTGAGATCAATAGTCCGTTGATCTTTAGATTGCGAATATATCGTTTTAGTCAAACCATGAAGAGTTTGTTCACGCAAATCTACATTTGTCTCTTCATACATTGTTAGGTTTTATTAAGGACTATGAGACTATTGAATATCATAAATCTTCAATCAAACTAAAAAGGAATGAATGAACATTTCAACTTTTATTATTTTAATCAGCAAATTACAATAAGGACTTTATAAAGATTTATATATTACATTAATATGTAAATAAACAATTTTCTTATGGGCATCTCTGCCAACAGTTATGTGTTGACACAGATAATTATTGGGTTAAAATAATGAAAGCCAAATACTGCAGAACAAGCAATTTTCTTCAGTGGGATAAGCCAGGTCGCGGATCTGGAAGTTGGAAACAATTATGTGAGATGAGCTCCTTCATCAGAGTAGGTTATGAATTTGTGGGGTGAGGGGCGGTTGATTCCTAATCCGAGCTCGGTCAATGAAGAAGATAAAGTTGAAAATCTGTTTTTGCCGGGGTCAAGGATTTGGGATAGATAAAAAATTTGCGACAAATGTGGGAGGGACTGGGTCGATAAAATTGTGCGAATCATCCATAGGCCAAAAAATCAGGATAAAATATGCTAGAGAAGCTGGAAGAATGGGTCTTTTAGTGTCAAAGAAGCGTATAGAGAAATCACAAAACCGCTTCGAGAGACGGCAGATCTTGTGTGGAAAAAAGTATGGAACTTCAAGTTTAACGACAGATTCAAGATGAAATTGTGGAGACTTGGCCGACAATGCTTTCCGACGACGGTTCGTTTGAGCAGGTGTATTCCAGTTGCAGACTTAGGTTGTAACATGTGTCACGCGAGTTCGGAAGACATATTTCACTTGTTCTTTGAGTGCGACTGGGCGAGACGGATCTGGGTCCTAGTGGGATTCGGCAAGTTGTGGTCTCGGTCCTCGGGTACGTCTGGATTAGAGATCATGAGCGAACTGATTCTCTGCAATGACGATACGAAGGAGAGATTGGGTGAAGATAGCTTTATCAGAATGTCGATTGCAATAATTGATACCATATGACAGGTCAGGAACGACAACATTTTCAAGGGCGCTAAGACAGATCTGGATCAACTACTAGGTCGGGTCATCAGGAGAGCATGGGATATCAGAATGAGCGAGAGTCAAAGGCGAAGCTCAGGAAAGGAGGAGGCTTCAAGGTTTCCGGTAGTTCAGCTAGAATCTCTGAAGTGGGTCAAGCCGCCTGAAGGAATCGTGAAGATCAACATGGATGCAACGTACTCGAAAAAGGCTGCGGCGGTTGGAATCCTGGCCAGGAATGAGGTGGGCGGCGTGATGTGGGCGTGGAGAAGCATAATTGAAGCAAGGGATGCGTACGAGGCAGAGCTGAAGGCAACATAAGTGCCGATCAGGTTAGCCATATTCTACAACTATCCTCGTATCATCATCGAGGGGGATAATCAGAGTATCATAAGAAGCCTGCAAGAGGATTTGCCTAACCCAGACTGAAAATCTATGGCGACTTTTGAGTTGATTGGGTTGTCGAAAATGAATTTTAGCATTGTTGTTTTTAACTGGATTAACAGATCAGTGAACCAAGTGGCGCATTCATTAGCAAAGTGGTCAATCGACTCGGACTCATTTGGTATTTGTAATGTGAGGGAGATTCTGACCATTGTTCGGAATCAAGTTGCCAAAGATCTAATTTGATACTTGAGGGCGCTCTTTTTCCTCCCGTCGCTTCCGTTGAGGTCGGGGGTTTTAATGAGGCCCTTTTCTCTTTCAAAAAAAAATTATATTAAAAATATAAAATAATTCATTTTGTAGACTTTATTATTAGGAAAATATCAAGATTACTGTTTTTATTTGAAAATGTAAAAATATTGGATTTTTTTTAATATAAAACTCGGTCGAAAGTGTCGTTTCAAGTATTGAATTTATAGGAAGACGTATAAAAGAGTTTTTAGGGTTTAGGGTGTGGAAATCGTGGTCGGTCTCGGTCAGAAAATGGCTTCCTCCGCGATTGACTTTCTGTCGCTGTGTGAGCGACTGAAGGTAAGCTTGACTGGTGTTTCTTGTATGGTTGAATGGTGTTTGTATGGTCCATTGTGGTGTGGCGTTTGTTGTATGGTCGGAATGGTGTTTGTTGTATGGTCGGAATGGTGTTTGTGGTATGGTCGGAATGGTGTTTGAGATAGTGTTTGTATGTGGGAATGGTGTTTGAAAGAATAGACGACGAAGAGAGCGGGGTGGGTGCAGAGAGGCGTTAGAGATCCGGAGTCGATTTCCGATCATATGTATCGCATGGCTTTGATGGCTCTCGTCGCTCCCGATATTCCCGGCCTCGACCGCCACAGGTTTCCTCTTTTTCTTTTTCTTTTTCTTTTTCTTTTTCTTTTTCTAATCCTGCTCTTCTATTTCAGGTCTATGAAATTGGCCATTGTTCATGACATTGCCGAAGGTATGTCTGTTTTTCCTACACTCAAACAATATCGCTCACTAGACCTATGCTCTGGTATTCAAGAATCGATGTTCCATAGCTATTGTCGGTGATATAACTCCGGATGATGGGGTCTCAAAGGAGGAAAAGAACAGACGAGAAAGCGAAGCCGTTGATGAAATGTGCAAATTACTGGGTGGAGGCTCAAGAGGTATTTTTCCTTGATCGATGATGTCAGATGAGGAAATTCATGATGTATTGTACTGTAATGTTGATCGTTGATGTCAGCTGAGGAAATACGTGAATTGTGGGTGGAATACGAGAATAGTTCGTCCGAGGAAGCTAAGCTTGTAAAGGACTTTGATAAGCTCGAAATGATACTTCAAGCCTCAGAGTATGAATCAGGTTAGGAGTATAAAGACCTAAAATGACAGTGAGGAATTGTGTGTGAAGACTCAGCAATTGTATTGTTGAATGGTGCAGAGCAAGGAAAGGAGTTGGAGGAGTTTTTCCAATCAACTGCTGGTCAGTGATGACTCTATCTATGTTTCTGCATTCAACCACTTCTTTACCTCCATTTTGTGTTTCAGGCAAGTTCCAGACACAAGTGGGAAAGGCATGGGCAGCGGAGATCGTCTCTCGAAGACCAAACACGATTCCCCAGTAATGGATTATGTACCTTTCATTTCTCCCAACATTCCCCAGTAATGGATCATTTCATTGCTCAGAGGAGCGAGTTTTTATTTAATCAAATATGATGAAACAATACATGAACTGCAAAGTAGAATGCATCATACATCTTAGCAACAAGCCCTGGTGTCGACAAGCTTGTTGAGTTTGCTATTTCTCAACCTCTCAACAAAGACCTCGCTTCCTTGACGTCCGTAGCTGGGTAAAGCCAAACATCACATGGATGGAGTTGATATGAATAGAAAGAATGGTTAACTACCTTGGTGGGAGAGAGATCAAAGGGCTCAAGGTGTGAGCAAGCTTGATCGTTTCCTCTTCGGTGTTGACAATATGATTGAAGCAAAAGTATCTCCCATAAGTTGACCGATCCTCAAAAACTCTAATGTGAACATCAACCAGATACTTGACATCCACCACTGCTAGAACTCCATTTTCATACATTTCTGCCGCTCCTAAAAGCAAATAATGAATTAAAACATGAAGAAGATACAATCCAATTGACAAGGAAGAGAACCATTGAGATAGGAGATGGTAGGGATGGGATTTTGTTGTGCAACACATGGGCCAAGAACCAGCCCAGCGTTAATTGAAACCATGTCAATCATTCGATCCTTCGCTAAAGCCCAAACTGCCTTTTCCACTTGTGTCTTCGCTAAGGCTTGCCACAACTGTTATAATATTGACTTTTATTAGAGCACTCTCCTCATCGTCTATGTCACATGAAAAAGACACCAATACTCGCGAGGAACAATAATAATAATAAAAAGAAGCAAAATCTGACTCTTCTTCTAAAGAGGTGACCTTAAATTTCTTGCAGAAATGGTGGTTACTCCAAGAGCTCTCGTCGATGTGTTTGTGGGAAGAAATATCGTGTGTCCAAATAGAAGCAGTTAAAGAGGAAGTGAAGACAATCTTGGAAATAGTCTGAGTTTGGCCAGACGCCTCGATGACATTTATGGCACCTCGTACCTCGACATCCACCATGTTTTCCTGTTTGAACCCAAAACATAATGTGTGTATAAGGAATGATTATGGATGGACAAGGAGTATGGATGGACTCACATCGTAACCGTGAGGACTTTCAAGGCAGCAAAACAAACCACAAGACCCTCTCAGAGGCGACAGAATCGAGTGATAATCAAGAACGTCAATCACAAACACTGACAATCTCTCTTCAACTCTCTCTATCTCCTTTATTTCCTTCACTATCTCCGTCTCTCCTGCGTTTTTAAAGAACGTCAAACAAAAGCATAGGAGATATCAAAACCGAAATATGGTCACCAGAATCATGGCTCTGAATCCCTGCATGAACTTTGTAGCCTTGGCTTATCAATCCTTTGACGATCCAAAATCCTACGTAGGTTGAGGCGTCAAGAACACATACTGTTTTTTCGCAATCCATTTTAATGCTTTTCTAATTTCCCTTTCTTTATATTGATTTATGTGGACTCTCTTTTTTATATATAGACTTTGGTGAACTCTCTTTCTTCTAACTGGATTTTCATTAAAATTTAATATGATGATCCAAATCTGGTATAGTAATATATATTACGAGACACGTTGCACTTGCACTATCTCAAATAAAGAGATTTAAATGTAAAGCTTAATACGTAACTTTGATTTTTGGTCAAATAAAGAGATTTATGAGTGGCTAACTCTATTCAAATCTAAGAATTTCATTTTGTGATATATTTCAGATTTTTTTCATACTATTTTTAACTTTATATATTATTTATAAAGTTTATTTTCTAAGTACTATTACTCACTTTACCATTCAAAATCCCTAAACTATTAAAATCTCACTTATATTAATATCTTTATATAATTTTAAGCCATATGGTCAAAGCATCAAATTCGCAATTAATAGTCATTGATGAGTGTCAAAAAATTATGCTTTAACTTTAAGTATGTAATAACTGTGTTAATTAGTTAATTCAGTTTCTTTTTCTAGAGAGCAATTAATAGCTAGGTTATTTTTACATAACGAGATAGAGTATTGAAGTATAGATAAATTATTTTTATTTAATTTATTTATGTCAAAAAATGAAAGGAAAAATAAGAGTAATTATGTCTTATTGCATCGAGGATATTAATTACCAATATTACTAAAACGTTGGCTATTTCACAATTATAAGTTTTAAAAGGAGAATTTCATATTTTCAAAACATTGGTTTCGAAGATGTAGAGCAACAAATCGCTTGTAATTAGAAAATAACTTATCGTTTCTAAAGGCAAGCGTTGGACCTAAAAATTATTTTTATAGTAGTATCAACAACTTTCAAAGCTTCCATTCACCTCTAGTCCATCTTATTTTTCAATTGAGATTTATCGTATGGTCTTTGTGTTTTTTGAGAAATATTCTTCTTCATGTTATCTCATGTCACCTTCGTAAACATTGTTCCTGGTCGGTTTTCTGCTTCAATCTCATAAATACATGTGTCACATAAGATATCAACCGTGTTGCTATCATATTGCTTTGGTCGTTATTTTCACTTATCGATATACGATATAATTAATTTTTAATACATTATAAATTAATTTACAAAATCACTTAAATCATGTATACATATTTGTTACTATTTAAACTATGACTTAATTTATATTTGTCACATTATAAAAAAATAAATTTTATTAAAGAAAGATTTATTAATCATGTAACTATGCACAATTTTACAAAATTATATTTAATTTTTTTATATTAATAAAAAGATAGGAGTTAAAAAATTTACAACATTTACGAAATAAAAGTACCATTTATGAATTAAAAGGGTATGAAAATTAAAAAGTGGTAAATGCTCTTTGGGTTGCTTGTTTTCTAAATGGAAGGTTTCTTCTTCTGCATTAAAAAGGGAATAAATAAATCAATCAAATTTCGGGAGGCTTCGTGAAGTGCTTCTTTAGCAGTTAAGCTTCCATTTGTCCATTTGATCAACTCCGCAATCAGTTGATATATTAATCAAAATTATTTTGTTATGATGGGAATTAAGATCCGGCTTGAAAAAATTACCTTGCATTGATATCTATGAAATTAAAAAAACATTTTTACTTATAGTAAAGAGTATACCCTAATAACTAAAACTAAACTAAATTATATAACTATAATTTAGAGTCTCTGAATGAACCACTGGACGTTTAAAAGAGAAAAATATATTACAACAATGTATAAGATCTATGTATAATATGTATAGCATGGACCCAATTGAATTCAGTGGTATCTTTCATTCACATTTTCTTCTATCAAGAACGTGTTATAAAACTCTTGACTCCCGAATTTGGAGTATTCTATTTTAACGCAATTCACATTTATGAGTTCAACAAGGAATTGATATTTCATGAATATTCATCCGATTGAATAAACAGCCAACAGCCAAAAGATTTATCATCTCCATGGGATTAAATCCTGAGTTATTACGAATTAAAAAAAATTATGGAAGTGAATCTTCTCGCATTTATTGCTACTGCACCGTTCATTATATCCACACTGCTTTTTTACTTATAATATACGTAAATACAACAAGTCAAAGTGATTTAGTTTAATTAAAACTTAAACTTGTTACTTTTTAGTTCTTATCAATGATTGTAGCGAAAAAATAGAAAATGATACAAATTTCGTGGTTTAATTATGGACCTATACCCATTAGTATTCTATGAAAGCATCAATCTCACAAAATTGTGATTTATGGTACAATTCAATCACGATGCATTTTTTTTTGGCTGATAAAAAGATCAAATGGTGTAAAATTCTTTTGTTGGTAGATTGGAGGATTAGAAACATGACTATTGCTTTTCAATTGACTGTTTTTGCATTAATTGTTACTTTATCAATCTTATTGATTAGTGTACCCGTTGTATTTGCTTCTCCCGATGGTTGATCGGGTAATAAAACTATTGTATTTTCCGGTACATCATTGTGGATTGAAGTAAGTATTGAATATATACTGAGATATAAAATAAAAGAGTATATGATATAGATTTAGACATAATATATATACTCAGGATTAAATAAAATATAATGGAGAGTAAAAATACTAATAAACTCTACAAGTCGAGAGAAAAACTAGTATTTCTTCAACCTTTACCCAAACTCCAACCAGAAACCTAAAACATCACAATATTGTTGTTCTCAATCTCATCTCAAAGTTTATGAAACATAAAACCTAAGAAATTCTAGATCACCGTCGTCGAATCCGTAAGCTATCGACCTAAATCTCTAAATAGAAAACCTAAGAAATGCTAGCTCACCATCATTGAATCTTAATATATTTGTCAGATTTTGTTCTAAACGTGGACTGCGTGCTAAATAAAAAATATATATGACCCAATTCAATAATCTGCTGTGTGTCAATAGATTTTGCAGTATTTAAGGCAAATTTTTAGGAGACAACAGCATGAAAACAATGAATTGTTTGCTATGAAATCATATTCTGTTCTTAAGTTGGACTGCGTGGTAATAAATCTTACATAAAAACAATTGACTTGAACATGTAATCTGATTATTAAGATAAATGACTTGGTTATGAAAGTAAAACAGTAAAAAAAATCATGATCGAAAATATGATTCCAAAATCTAAAAAATTTAGCTTTTAGGAAAATTTTGATTCATGTTTTTCTTTTTTTGGAAATCTTTCATAATCGCTTTTGAACTTTTAAAAAAAAAGTTATCTTTACCGAACACTAAACAACAGTTTAACTTTTATAAAAAAATTAAAATTTGACTGAATAAGCGTTACATAATGCAGCTAGATGTTTACCATTGGGTACTATAATAATTCTGACTGTAATGAACCATGAACATATTTTTTTCTTTTCTTGAAAGGACTATTCTGTTAGATTAGATATATTAGCCGAAAGATCAAGAGTTTTATAAAATTATTCAGCAGAAGCAATGATAGAAAGAACATGGGTTCGCATGACTATGGCTAAAATCGGTCTCTATCATTTCGCATTTATTCAGCAAAGATATGATTACTCCTTTTTCTTCTTTTATTCAAGTAGCTTACGTGCTGTATGCTCTACTTCAAAGTATACATTATAGCCTAGAATCCAACGTGGGTCCTTTTTCAGCCAAGTATAATTGACCTCGTAAATGTTGTATCCATAAAACTCTCTCGATGATATTAAGAAACCGAATTCTTTTTTGTCCAAATTTCAATTTGGGAGCGCGTCGCCTAACAGAAATAAGAAACCGAAACTACATCAACCAGTTAGAAATTTGAACAATTTCACGCAACTTTTTTCAAAAATATTAAGTTATATTTAAATTAATTTAATTGGATGCCTAGATGGGGAACGGTTTTCTTTTCTTCATAAGTTAGAGTTCTAAATATGTACTAATGTTTGTGATTTGAATTAAAAAATCGTACAAATGTTGATTATCTCACCTTGGAACACCATTAATGTAAAACATTTATTTTTAAACAAGTTCATTTTTTCATATATATTTTTCTAAGAAGGGAAATATAAATTTGACAATTCATTTGTGAGAACTTTAAACAGGGAAAAGAAAACTTAATGAAAAAACTAGTTAAGTTGAAAAAGAGTTATTGAGTAAACCCACGGGAAAAGAAAGAAATTGCATATACATAGAGAATGGAACAAAAGCGAGGTAACGAAGTCACATAAAAACAATTATAGCCTGAAGATGTTTAGGCTGCGAAAAACCGACTATCGGAGTTCGTTGAGGCCCATCTTTAATGCAGAGCCGTTACGAGTTTGGCAATCTACGAGTTTCGGTACTTGGATTTCATTTATGTTCTACTTTTTCTTTCATCAGAGGAAACCCAATCTACTAGTCGCCTTTAGAAAAAACAGAGGGCTCATTAGCTTCAATATAGAATAACTATTTTTGGTATATAGAATAAGCTGGAAAAACAAACCAGAAACCGGTCTCAGTAAAACCCCAACTAAAAATTTGAGCCACGGAATTACAAGTTACACCACTCAAATTTGTACTTGGATACGCTTATTTATTAACATGTCTTCATCAGATTTGAAATGAAGCTTAGCTAATCGACGTTGCTACGCGCAATCAGAGTCTTGAAACATAACTATCACTATATAAAACTAAATGGCGTTCTTCAAGACAGTTGAGCGTAGTTTCTTCCATTAAATGCATGATTGAAATTCCAAAGCATAGCAGCTAAATCATAAGATTGAAATCTCACGGCAAAAGTGTTGACTTTCTAGCCTTGGATTCAGATAGTGAATTGACGTTGCCCACAGAACTCTTGATTGATATCTGAATATATGACAAGAGTAGAGAGCAAGTTTTTCATTTTATTTTATATATATTCCTATTATTTTTAATTTTAAAATGCAGTAGAAAGAATCGGCCTGCTACGAGATGAACGTTACTATATATACCGATCACCCCAAAATGTGGGAATGTGGACACATTCTACAGCCTTATTCTGCAACTATGATAGAGGTGAAATGGTTACTCACCATGGTGTGGCTTCAAATGAATATAGAAAGTTACCAATTTCCTAGGCCTATTGTGCAAAGAAATTCAGACAGATTTGAACAAGCTCGAGGAAACCTGAAACAACAAAAATATGCATTAGTAGGAATCCTAAAACATAAAATGAAAAACTACTGCGTTTGCAATTGAATTTCACTGAAACGCTCAACTCTAGTCAACCCATTTTCGCAGGATAGTTATTTTTCAATTCTAGATTGCATATGTGCTTATCGACCGTCATTGTAGATTTTTGAATTGTTTATTTTACCAGATATACTAAGACATGTGAAATAATTATGTTGTTCTATACTCGGTGAAAAGGAAAAGCATTTGACCGATTCTAACTCGACAGGATACTTAACGCGTGTACAAACCTAGAAAGTAAATCCAGGTTAGCCTGTTTCACATTGAACAAATCTGATCTATTCCAATAGAAAATATTGAGAACAGATCAGTCGATACCCAGTGATACAAGAGCCCATGCCCAGAACAACAATATCTCAAAACAACTTTGCACAACGTGAAACAGAGAATGGTGTATAAAATAACCCCTGAGTTCCACTTTTTTACCAACTTTATGATACTAAGCACAGTGAAAGTCGGGTCCGAAAAGTAAACCTGAGGTTTTTTATTTGGTAAACCGGAAAATAATTAAAACAGGAATGAAAACTTGTGTCTGAAGAGTAACTTAGAGAAGAAAACAAGTAGATTCCTAGGAATTTATTTCCAACTAATTTTTGGATTTATTAAGAAAATCGAGGGGGAAAACTATGAAAAACATAAAGTTTAGGAGGAGAAAGCATATGCTCCAGGGATTTGATTTCCAGCACTTTTGATTGTCCTCGCCATTAGAAAAGAAATTGGAATCCACACTTCAATTATAGATTTTCCACTATTTTCCCTTGCAAAAAATTTCTCTCAAATATTCCTTAATCGAAAGACTACAACTGAAAATACTTGAAAAAAACAGTGATGAGTTCTCAAAAGAAATGTGAGTACCTTCAAATGATGAGGCATGATCTTGATATCGAAAGGCACATGCAACCACGCATCGGGAGGGTAATGTAAAAAATTCTCTGGCTTGCTGGTATACACATCTGCGTATTGATGTATATGATACGCAAACGCAGATTCTTGGCCCGTATCCGTCAGGAAGGTAGCTCCAAACGACCGATTAAACATTTTTCTCATCGCAGAGCGTGCCTTTTGACGTGCAATGTTGAGCTCTTCCAGCAATGATTTGTATTCATGGGTCATATCGCTCGTAGCGACAGAGGCATGAAGTTTTCCAAGCAGTTCTTGAACTATGTGGAATTTCGCCTGCATCAGGAGTTACACAAAGAGGCATTAGATATACTCATGTTACCATCCTTATTGGATCTCACGTTGCTAATTAAGGGATTGACGTGTGAGAACCCCACATCACTCAAGTATAGGCATAGTATGTGGGTTTATGACTCTTAGGCCTCACCTCCCTAATAACTGGCTTTTGGGGATGATTTCTACCCAAAGGATTGTTTGTGAACAACATAATAAAAGGTGTATATAGCTTACCTGTTCAAAACGGTAAGCGTCTCCATTCTGTGTACGGATTTCATTCTGAACATAATTAGAAAATAAAACTTGATTAGATCATTAACTGAGAGAAATCTATGATCAAACTGAAATCCAATATCATCCAGCAACTATGTCGATGAAAATAGTGGCATATTAATATTTAATAGTATCTTAAAACTCGCCCGATCTAATTCCTTTGTTGAAATGTTATTATCAGATTGAAGTTTTAAACTGAGCCTTGGATCTACCGAATAACCTAATGCCCCTATATTTTGATAACGTATTCCCTCTCCAGACAAGCCATGAAAAAAATAAAATAGCCAATTGAGTGCCAAAGTCATTCAACTTAACACCACTATCCTCACACGACAGTCAACATCCAACAAGAAATATGCCATTATTAATTTTCCACTATCTACTAGACATGGCATGAAGCATTCACTTTATTTGCAATCCTGACGGGATAGCTTAAGTGCCAACGGTGTCTGGAGAAGATTAAAAAAAACAAAAACTAGAAACCCACAAGTAAGCCAAGTTGAAAGGAAAAGGAGAAGCAACATACTTCTAATTCATAAATGACCGCAGCTGTGCGCCAACCAGCTTTTGAAGGTCCTCTCAGATCGCTGAATAGATGGTCTCCAAAGTATATCACCTAAAAGGCAATCATTATAGTATTCCGAATGTTATTTTCTAAATCTTTAACTAAAAGCGCAAACACACCAGATAAAAGAATTAACACTTAAGAGTAAGTAACAAGATCAGATATACCTCTGGACCATTCCACTTGGTGATTTCAAGAAAAGATTTTAGACAACCATGGTAGTAGATTTCGTTTGGAAGAAATCTGTCGACCTTTGTAAAAGCTAATGTATCCTTTGCAAAGTCATAGTAGCTTCATGAAGGTAGCAGAGAAGAAAAAGCAGTGTAGAAAGCTGATCAGCATATACTAAGGCTTTATAATCAAGCTAAGACGACAAGGGACTTCGCAAAAAAGGCCACAGGGAAAAATGAGTGGGCAAGAATCGGATCATTTCAAGGTTTTGTAATGCAAGATCAGATTGGAAACAAAAATAAGAGCATTCAACATAGCTCATATTTTATGCATTTTATTTTGCATGAAATCTGAAGGCATAGAGAGAGAGAATCACAAACCGGAATGGATGTTCTGATGTGTAGAATTCTGGCTTGTTCGCTTTAGCTATCACAACATCAAAAAGATCCCTCCAGGAGTCTTTTTCAGCAAGAGAATCCTGATACAAATTGAGTCGGGTAACGGAATTTCACAAATATTTACAAGAAGTGAAAGTAACTATGGGAAATGATTTCCACAGCTATAACAGGAGAAAAGATAACAGATTTTACTCCATGCAGAATTTCCTTGAAAATTGTAAACATCATGCAATCATTCCCAGAACAAGGAAGCAAAATCATAAAAAGGGCAAAATCATAGAAGAAAAAACTGAAGAAAAAGATTCAAATGACGTAGAAAACCCGACTCGAGCCTACCAAATACTAAATATCATCAACTTTAAATATTAGAGCCTAAATTTGTGATATAGATCTCGCTGCTCGTTGAAACCTTCAAAAATTTAATGCAATTTTGTTTCTGACAGAGACACGAAAAAGAGAAGAAAAGAAATTGTACCTGCATAAGATATTGCATCCCGCCATCCACGAAGTAATATGGAGAGTTGGTCAGCAAAAATAGTTTTTTCCCTTTTTCTCTAAGCATCGTCAGAAAACGTAGTAGTTGATCCTGACATATCAATCGATTAACACAAAAAAAATACCATTAATGTGGAAAACCAGTGATAAAATAAAAACACGATTCCAGTTTCCAACAATGTAATTATATCATATGGCCGAAATACACGACAACCTACATTTTTTACAAGGTATCTATCAGGGTCAGCAAGAATCCCTCTGTGAACCAAGCCACTTCGATGAACATACTGAATTGCACGATTTACATCTTGATACACATAGCCAGCGTCAAAATCCAGCTTAGCATCAACAAAATGTTGCACAATATCTGCAATGAGGCATGCCTACAATTTTGAAAACGTAATCAGCGTTGTTTGTGTCATTAGTTAGAACACGGCACTCCTAAGAGAAAATAACACCCTTACCATAATATTTTAGCAATATTGATTTTAAAATTGCACTATAATCCTCATTTTGTTATTAGAACAAACTCAATTAAAAATATATAAGAGATAGCCTTGGGTAAGTCAAAGAAATATACGAACTAGATAACCAAGGACCACTCTTGGTACAGATTAGATAAAGAAAAAGACTAAAATCCTTGTCAAAAGTTGAACAGACGAAGCACGGTATAGCAGTTGACCATATACCACAAGTCATCTAAAGTAAGAGTCTTTTAGTCGAAAAATGAGGATACCAATTCTCCAAGACTAGTTTCATCTATTCAAATAGCACCCTTCACTATCCTACAATATTTCTATTTAAACTGAAGTTACCCGTGTCTTGCCCTTCCTAAGCATAATAACTAAATAGTATTTTAGATCCTAAACTTCAACCAAGTGGAAGGAAAGTTCAAAAGACCCTTTAATTCCTGAGCAGAGAAAGGAGTTCAGTGTAGGTAAATAGAAAGCACTCACTGTTGAAAATTACAATCATGATCTGTCACTTCTTTGAAGATGCAAATGAAAAGGGAAAATAACTATGGGAATCGTTACTCAATCTATTACAACCTAGACACATAGGAAACTTAGAAAGTCAGACTAGCGAAACAGATCATGATATTTTAATGTTTACATTGCCTGATACAAGAGAGATGTGTTTGCTATTGTTCCTAAAATCCAATTATTGCAACGCATTGAATATTCACTATTCAAATTCGTTAACTTTTCCAGCACATACCAACCAATTAACTTAGAAAATGGTTTCTTGTCCCGCGGTGTCTGAAGATTAATAATGTATCGATTCCTCAGAACACAAGAATACCACAACTAACCTCACTGAAGCAGAATAAATCCATCAAACCAACAAGGCCTCGTGCTTGATCACGACCAATATGCCGAGTTCCATAGATTTCTGTTATTTCATCCCTACTAAGCTGGAATGCAAAAATACAAGTCATTAGGCCCAAGAACAAAATCTCAACTAAAGTGCTTCACAGTAACAAAGGAAATAGTATGAGAAAGACCCCAGAAATAAACGAACGTGATAAGTTTTTTTAATCATATTATGTGCGGCTTAACTATACTTAACAAGGAATGCAGCAGCAACAAAACTTATCAGTTAAACCTTGTAATAGTATAAAGAACTAATACAGAAAATAAAAACAGAATGATATGAGAAGACACTTTGTTTGCTTTCACCACAAAACAAATTAGATTTTTCCTAATGAACTAACAAGCAAATCGAACGCACAATGAGATATACTTCTTAGTCTTGATGTGAGGAGTTAATAGCTGCAGCGAATATTCTCCTGCCAGATCTAATAATTTCAAATACCTCAAACTATTTTCAGTTTTGATTGGACATACTTAATTGCTAAAACCAAAAACAAAAACAAATGTTGCAGATCAAGTCTAAGAAATATTATTCTTGGACAAGGTGACGCAAAGCCCTATATAAAGATTGCGAAGAACCAAATACATCCAAACATCAAAAATATCCTGACATATGTAAATCAGAGGTGTCCTATAATGTACCTTACGTCGACCAAAGTAACATCCATCTGGTTCGATTGAGCCAAAGAAATCAAGCTTTAAGAGACATCCTTTCAACTTATCGTAGTACAATCCTCTGATGGGAAATGTAGGATCGTACTCAAATGTCATGCAAATGTCAGGATACCGCAGCTGAAACAATAATGAAAGAACACTCAGAGCAGAAACTTATCATGAACCAAAAAAATCAAATAACAAAATAAACCTCATTGACCATATGCTCCTTAGCCAGATCGTAAATCAACGTCTGCAAATTCGGCGAGTAATGTGCCAACGTGTAGTCATAATCGAAACCGTAAACTTGCACAGTGTCCAATCTCAGGTTCTTATTCACATAAATCCCTGATTTTCAATAGACAATGCAAATCAATATATGAACAAGTAAAAGAACAAATGAAGAGCTCGAAACCTTCCGGATTCATCTTGATCGTGTGGCTCAGCTTTGACACAGCCTCTGGAATCTTGAAGAAATTCCTCTTGGCATCCTCGAACTCAGTCCGAATCTTCTGAACTTCATCCTCAACGATGTCATTCTCGGCCGTTGGTGCCACCGCGCGGAAGCACCTACGCCTTACTCCTCCAACACCTTGATTCTCCAGACAATCGATCGCCAATACCAACCAGCAATCAGCTTAACAACACCTTGATTCTCCAAACAATCGATCGCCAATACCAACAAACAATCAAACCAAAGAAAATAAAGGAAATTACCTTCTGCAACTCCATACACTGAAAAGCCTCCGATGATTGTCCTCTGCAACAAAAACGATTTAAGATTCACTTCAAGAATGTAAATCACTGCCTCAACATCGAGACACGTACATTAAAGCTCGAGGAAAGTCTACGAAGCGTGCGAAGAGACGCCATGGGATGGGACAAGAGGTGTTCAGCTCTGCATTCGAAGCTAGGGCTTTAATTGTATTTTTTTCACTGTAGAAATGAACGTAAACGATTATATAATATGTCCGAGAAACAGAGTAAGAAATCGATAGAACGCCTGACTACTTGGATTGCGACTAACGAGGACTTATAGCCGCCTTTCTGTATTTGAAACCTTTTATTTATTATTTTGTAAGAAAATAAACATTTAATAGTAACAATACTAGTTGACTTGCCGTATATAATTATTCATGTATATTTTATTTCAACAGACATATCTTTACTGTATATATATGTGTGGATAGCAGCTTTCTTCGGTGTCAACAAAAAAATTTACACTATCACAACTACACCAATTTTTTTTTACAGATATCTCAGAAACTCTCTTGCGATATCGTCATCGCTGTTGAATAAGAAATTTCCGTCGACCTTACTTCACCGGCTTCAAACCCAAATTTCGTTACCATCTACAAGAACACTTATTGGAAGGAAAGAAACACGAGCTCTCAAAAACTATCTCGATCAGGCCAAAATCGAAGAGACAAATCCTTAAACTCCGAGCCAAATCTGCGATATCTACCTCACGCCGATTACTACCTCACGCCGTCGATAGCTCATCGTCGTTGATTGGAAGCTCACCGCGATGTCGCAAAAAAAAAGAGGTAGTTTTGAATTTTAGAATTATATAGTTAGGGTTGTGATTTTCGAATTTTTTACTACAATTGATTTTTGAAATCAATTCGTGATGATTATGATTTGAATATGTGGTCGGATTTTCTTGGATTTGGCCGAAAATAGATGCATTAGGGTTGAGAAATTTAAAAACTTGGGGTTTTCAGTTCCTGCCATGATTTTGGAAATATTTAATGTGTGTAAACTTGTATACGTGATTGATAATGCAGTAGTTTTATATTGGTATATGCTAGAGATTTTTGTTGGTTTGGTATGAACAAAACTAGACAGGTTTGATAAACGGACGTAGACAGTCCTGTGTTAGATTAATATTTGAAAGTATTTTTCTTTATGGATAGTAGATGTTTCGGGCTTTCTAAAATGTATAAGAACGTTAAATTTTATTAAGTAACGAAGGAGATATAACGTAAATCTACATTTGTCTCTTCATACCTTGTTAGGTTTGATTAAGGAGTATATTGAATATCATAAATCTTCAATCAAACCAAAAAGAAATGAATGAACGTTTCAACTTTTATTAATTTAATTAGCAAATTACAATAAGGACTTATGAGAAATTTATATTACATCGATATGCAAATAAATAATTTTCTTGTTGGCATCTCTGCAAACAGTTATGCTTTACAAAGAAGTTTCACACTCTGGCGTTGGACGGTGTCCCAATTTTCGGCCCCCACAACAGAACATCGAGGTATCGATTAGTCACCTTAGTTGACGTATGTGCCCGCTGACATTGATTTATATTTTTCATTTTTGGGAATACATGTCTTATCTATTTCTGAGAGTGAAAGTATCGTGAGGTTACATCTTAAAATCAATTAGTAATGAGAGTAGTAACTCATGACGTTTATAAACTTTTGTTAGTTCTCATTTAGTTTTAATGTGAGATTTCTAACACTGAGAGATGGCAGGTGATGTACGGGAACAAGGCGAGGCTCTTGTACGGCCGAGTTAACTCCATTTGACCTTTTTGAAAGAGTTATGACAGTCTCCGATGCTCAGTAGATTGCGCCCAGAACCTCCTCTGGCTCCCGCAGAAATGACGATCTCGACCTTTGCGTTGACAACGAACTCGGTTTTGCAAAGGATCCCACCGTTAGTAAGTAACTTATAAATATCTTTCTTTCTTTCAAAAGGAGCGTGAACATACATATACTTTTACTTTTCTTTTTATAGTAGAGGAAGAGATTCCTTTCAATTGCAGATTAGAGATGAACAGAGAAGAGCACCTGGAACAACACACGGTCAGGTTAGCCGAGAATAGCCATCGCTGAATTAAGTTCAGCGATAGAAACTAACGGTTCACAGAGATGTAGACAAATTACTCAAAACATAGTTTCATGCCTAGTTCTCAAAATAGCATAAAATAAATATATTTGTTGGCTTTGTGAACTGTGGATAATGAATCGTAAATAGAATTGATAATAAATCGTAAATAGAAGGCGAATAGGAGTGTTAATGAAACGTAAATTGGAGCCTCACCCGACTATTCAGATGTTTATATTATTAATAGGCGAGAATAATAATGCGAGTTTAAAATATAAAAAGATTGTATGATATCAAATTTCTCCGTCCCAAAGCTCGTGGGCAGATTTGTACGGCCCATCGACGTGGACGAAATCAAGTGCAGCGTAGGCTTTCTGCTGTGGAATCTCCGCAATTTGTTGCAGCTCTTCTGGACTCAATTTCCAGTCAAATATGTCCACATTCTCTTTGATCCTCTTCTTGTCAAAGCTCTTCACTAAAACACTCACGTTTTGCTCGTACACCCACCTCAGACAAATCTTCATTAAAATATTTCATATTTAGGTTCTTAGTAATAGGCAATGAGAGTGTATTGGTTGAATAGATATACCTGGGCAACAGTTTTTCCCTTAGCAGCGGCGATTTGGTGAAGAACCTGAGATTCCATGACGTTGTTTGTACCCCAAATGGTTCCCTTTGCTCCCAACGGAGAGTAGGCCGTCACAACAATCCCGTTTTTGTTACAAAACTCTCTCGTCTTCTTTTGCTGCCAAAGCGGACTCATCTCCACCTGTCACAAACAATTTATAGAATGAGTAATAGAATGAGGAATGAGAAATGAGAAATGAGTGACGCTGACTTGGTTGACAGAAGGGGGGATTTTGGCAAGGGCGAGCAGATTCTCAAGCTTTTTGCAAGAGAAATTGGACACCCCAATCGCCTTGGCCAGACCCAGCTCTTGGCACTCTTCCATGCCTTCCCACACCGACTTGAACTCCATCGGAACCAGCTCATCCTTTTCAATTGGAAACACGTACGTCCCGGGTTTCGTCGCCGCGATCGGCCAATGGATTAGATACAGATCCAGGTACTCCAATCCTAGCTTCCTAAAACAACATTCCACTCCGAGTCAGAGAGAGAAATGTTAAATATTACGAAGCTGAGAGAGTGGATGAATTACTGGAGTGAGCTTCGGAGAGCGGGCAAGACGTGGTGACGGTGAGCGTCGGTGGGCCACAGCTTGGAAGTGATGAAGAGGTCGTCGCGAGACGCGATGACACCGGACGCGATGCCTTCAGCGATGGCCTCGCCCAGAATCTTCTCTGTGCCGTACATGGCTGCAGTGTCGAAGTGCGTGTACCCGAGTTCGATTGCGTGAAGAATCGCTTCTTTGCAAACATCGCTTCCGTCCAACACCGCCGTCGCTGTTCCGAACCCTAAACATGGAATGCCTTTTTTGCAACCTCTTGAGTTTATGGCCAACTCTGGGATCGTTTTAGAGCTTCCCATGTCTTATCTTTGGTTTCTGAATGTGGACAACAAAAGCTGAGAAGTTTCTGAATGAAATGTTGGTCTCGTCGCTAACTATTTTAATTTAAATAAAAGGCACTATTGACTCCTAATTATTATTGAGCTAATCACATGGTGTCCGGAAGATGAGCTTGTGTCACATGGTTTTTTTTATTGAAAAATGAGCTTTATTCACATGGTTTAAGCTAGGAACCCATATAAACCGAAATAATGAACTTCTGACAAAGGATTACAAAAGATATTGAGCACTGCATAAGTAAACTTCTAATAAATGATAAAATAAAAATCAAACTTAAATAGAAGTTTATGTTAGAAATATTTCCTGACCTATAATCTTTAGGCATTTTTTATTTTGAGGGGAAAATTACCTCAAATATCATTAAGGATATACGTCGACACTCTCGCTTGAAACTCAAGCGGAAGAAAATAGTTTCACATTATATCCGGATCAAAGTCAAGAGCCCGTTTGACTAGAGTATAAGCTATGTTATTACGCGACCCAAAAATAAATGTAAAAACAAAAAAGTGAAATCAAGAAACAAGAGCATTGATGTCTGACAAAAGTAGGCCAGCTTCCATAAGTGGCAAATCTCTATCCGCGATGCCTTTAACCGCCACTTCACAATCCGATTGGATGACCACTCGATCGAGATCTCTCCTAAGACGTTCCTCGAGGATCCGACAAGTCTCCATAATTTCTGCCACAAGGGGGCTGAATCTCCAGAGAAGAGTGGAGTTATAGAAAAGAGAAATGAAGCCCTTAGAGTCGCGAAACCTTAAACGCTAAACGCTAAACACTAAATCCAAAACCCTAAACCCAAGCCGCAAATCTCCCCGTTGACCCTGATAGCCACGTCCACGCTAATCGTCGTGACTCCGGGGAAGGGAGGAGGCCACCGGGAAATGCGTGGAGGGGCTGTCATCGCGGCCTTAGGCGCGCCGCAAGCATGTTGGAAAGCTCCGAGAAGAGCAATAGCATCATTGATAAGATCCGGAGAAAACTTGACCGGCAAATGGTGGACCGAGTTGTTTCGGCGATTCCACACGAACGGTGGCCATGAGCTCGAAGTCGTGGAAAGAGAGGGCGACGGAGAGATGGATAAGAAGGTCAACAGTCCTCAAATGAAAGTTGGCTGACCTCCTTCCACCAACCAAGGATCTTCCAAATTTCGACGCTCTCGTGGCATTTCCAAAGCGCGTGAAAGCTGTTTCACTCCTATTCGGACACCGAGGGAAGCAATAGTCAATCTTCATCCCTCTTCGGAAGAGGTTACTCATAACGGGTATTCAATCATTCGCCACCTTCCACAAAAATAAGCGTACCTTCGGAGAGTATGAAACTTCCATAAGAAAGACCACCATACATCCGCTACCTTCGATTCGGACGGCCCCACCACACAAAGAGCCTCTTATGTTTTTATTTTCTATAAGGGATTTGAGCTTGCAATGATGAATAAAGAGATTAACGAATATAAATTACTTTGTTTCTCGATCAAAAATTTAATATGTTTTCTCACGTGAATAATTTTTTTATTTTAATTTCTAACGATTTCCAAATTTTGTCTTTATTCAAAAAATTTGACAATGATATTTTGAAGGTTTATTTATTTATTTCTTCAAAAAAAAAAATTGATTTTTCTAGAGTACTGAACATATCTTCTTTTTAGAACGTGCGGCAATATTTTAGAACGTCACATGTCGAAGACGTCAAATTAAAGGATAAACGTTTCAACATGGGAGCTAAAATATTATTTCTCAAATAGAGTTAGAGAATAGAGACACGTAGACCGGTTATTAAGTACCTACATGTGATTTTAACAATCGTGACATAGCTTTTATTTCTCTAGATTATGCATATTATGTCCATTTCAATTTTAACATAAGCATTATGATTTCCATTGCACTTAAAATAATTCTACATTTATTACATCACAAAACAAGTTGTAGTACATAAAATTTTTAATAAGGTCTAATATTTATGACCTTGGAATTTTATACACGTCACGTCAAAGGCACACAGATCAAAGTTTGAGGTCATTCTATAACAACCAAACAAAAACAAAGTAGATATTTTATCATTTACTTATTATTCACCATTCGATTTCTATATATAGCTTACTAAGCCGTCCCAATTCTTGAACTACCCAATCCATCAAAGGAAATTATGGCAACGACTAATCCTGCGATGTCTTCTCTGCTCTTTGCTCTGATCATCTCGCAGGTTTCATTTCTTCTCACTATTTTTGATTTGATGAATAACACTTTCTTCTTACCAGCTGGATTTTAGTTTTTTTAATCTTGATTTATTTGGAAATGAATTGAATTTCAACTTGATAACAAGTTAATTGATCTGTTGTGATCTCTGATTTGGATGTGTTATGGGCAGGTTATTGCAGTGAAATCACTGAGCAGTGCCAAGCTCGAATCTCATATCCTTCAGGTAGTGCACATATATTATGAATTTTTGTTTTTGTCTTTGTATTTGTATTCCATTACAGTGTCGTGATAAATGTTTAGGAATCCATCGTCAAGCGTGTTAACGCGAACCCTGACGCGGGATGGGAAGCTGCTATGAACCCCAGATTTCTGAACCTCACTGTGAGTCTGAAGAAGGAATTCTGTGGGTTTCTGTTTAAATAGTTGAATCAGAGGAAAAGGAATTGTGTGGGTTTCTGTTCCAACAACTGAATCAGAGGTTTGTGTGATTTTCAGGTGGGCCAATTTAGGGGTCTTCTAGGAGTCAAACCAAGGCCGAAGCGTGATGTCGAAAGCATTCCTGTAGTGACTCACCCAAAATCCTTGAAGTTGCCGAAGCAATTCGACGCCAGAACTGCTTGGCCTCAGTGTACATCAATCGGAAGAATTCTAGGTTCATTCATTTGTGCTTTTCTGTGGTCTGCTAAATAGTTGCGAGAACGGATAACCTCACTGACTGTTTGGTGTTTTTCTGTTGTCGATTGGTTTTCGCGTTCTAGATCAGGTAAAACATTGTCTCCGTTCCTGTCACCACAACGTCTTTGAATCCTGGAAATTAAAATTAAATCATTGCTCATCGTACAGGGTCACTGTGGTTCTTGTTGGGCTTTTGCCGCGGTTGAGTCGTTGTCAGATCGTTTTTGCATCGCGTTCAGCATGGTAGTTTTTTAATCTCAATACTTGAGTTCTATTTATTATTTTTATTTTAACGGGCAAAGTGTATCGTATCAGAATATATCTCTGTCGGTGAACGATCTCCTAGCTTGCTGCGGATTTAGGTGCGGCGATGGCTGTGACGGTGGTTATCCACTAGACGCGTGGAAGTATTTTGTTAATAATGGCGTTGTGACTGAAGAGGTAAACATATTATTTTTGTTCAAGGAGTTGTATGTTTTGTTTAGTGTGATTTGCTATTATTTAAGCATAGTTAAGGGTATGCTTAGAACCCGAATTTCACATATGAAAATGGAAAGAAATTCAAAATTCTCTACTATGTATTGGAGGAAGTGAAGATAATTTCGGGGCAAAGACGATATCCCTGCCAAATACGTTTGGATTTTCATTTCCAACGCTGAAATATGTAGCAATCGAGAGAGCAAACAATTCAGAGTTTTCCTCAAGTTCCAAACATATTGTTGTTTGATGGGTTCGGTCTCAAATATGACTGTGTTTCAGTGTGCCCCGTACTTTGACAATACGGGATGTTCACACCCTGGATGCGAACCAGCTTATCCGACACCAAAGTGCGAGACCACGTGCAAAAGTGGTAACTTGGCGTGGAGGGACTCAAAGCACTACAGTATCAACGCATATAAAATCAAATCTGACCCACACAGCATCATGGCCGAACTGTACCAAAACGGGCCCGTTGAGGTTGATTTCACGGTTTATGAGGTAACCACGAGGACTGATTTTGGTCGTAACAGAAACTGTCTTCTTCGTGTCTTCCTTATACACATATTTTGCAGGACTTTGCTCACTACAAATCGGGGGTTTACTCGCACGTGACTGGGGACGACATCGGCGGTCACGCTGTTAAGCTGATCGGATGGGGAACTTCTGACGCCGGGGACGATTACTGGGTGGGTATTCTCTCACTAACCTTTTATGTTTTTCTTTGCGGAAAGTCCTTGAGCTCTTCTTCTTTTTTGCAGCTTATGGCCAACCAATGGAACAGAAGCTGGGGCGATGTATGTCACTACTAAACCTCTCTTTCATGTTTTACATAATAACATGCTCTCGCTAATCATTGCCTGAGAAATAAGACGCCGTTGTGCCTCTAATGGTTGAAGATTGTACTAGGAGCATGATGTCTTGTGTATGGTTCTAATACGTTGCTCTTTGTGATGATCAGGATGGTTATTTCATGATCAGAAGAGGAACAAACGAGTGCAGTATCGAAGACGACGCTGTTGCCGGTTTGCCGTCGACCAAAAATCTCGTAAAGGAGTTCGTAAGTGGCCGCCTTGTGACTCGCTCTTCGTACTGAAACAAATTGTGATCAATTCAAATAAAACAACGTTTCCATATTCATGTATGTCATTTGTCCCTCATATTATGGTTATGAGAGAGATCTCTGATCTGGATTTGTTGATATGTGGTTGTAGTTCTATTAGTCCATCTGAATTATGCAATGGTGCCAGTTACTTGAAGGAACTATCTTTTGTATTATGTCATTTTGACATCCCTTTTTCTTATGGTTCATAACTACTCTGTTGTCCAACTCCAAACTGTATTTTGTCCCCTTCTTCAGGCCCTTTTCATTCTTCCCATGCCAATTATCTAATAGTAGGTACTCTTATATTTTTCCAAGTAACCAGAAAATAACTTCCTTCTCTCTTTTCGTGATCTTTTAGAATTTTACCATTCTCTCTCTTCAATTTTATCTCCATCTCTATCTCACTTTTTCTTTGTCAATGCCCATACTTAGAAAGTACATTTCTCATCTCCGCCAATATTATACCCAAAAATCACATTCTTCAACTCAATCCAAGTTTACAAATCATCCCTAGCCACATAAAAAACGCAAAACATCTACGAAGACGAAACCCATAAGTCCTTTTTTTATCTCGTAAAAACCTTAGAACATCAAAAAATCCTAAAGTTTTCGTGTTTGGACTCAGCAAACGAACGTTTGAATAATCTTCGTCGCATAATCAGTTGAATCCGATAAGTTGTTAATGTCCATATAACGTAGGCTTTCGACTAATATTTGCAGATTATCACATATTTAAACTGATGTTGGATGAAAACTTCTTAAACATGTTCGACAAGTTAGTACGTACGTGACTACAAAGTCACGAAACATTTCATAAAAATTCAAATCTGGTGTTAAATTTGTAACAACTTTGTCACGAATTGACGCTTTCGTGACAATGTCGTTAGGGATTGGTTGTCTCGTGACAACATCGTAATTTAACAACCAATTCGTGACAATGTAGTGTCGCCGAAGTTGCGCCCTCGTCGTTTATTCGGTGGTCAAAGAAAAAGAAAAAGTTTGAAAATGCTTGAAACTAAGAAAGAGAGATAAGGAGTGAGAGACTTCGATGCTTGTCCGACATTAGAGAATTAGAAGAAAAAAAAGGTCACATTTTTTTCCCCATCATCGAGTGAGAGTATTGAGCTAGAGAGAAAGAGGGCGCTTTAGTGAAGAGAAAAAGAGACAATAGATTAAAGTTTTGTTTATAAGGCCCTTAAAAACGTAAGGCTTTTAAGTAGCGTTAATTTAATATAGGCTTTAAGTCCATTTTTATGAATATTCATCTAAAATTATAGATATTCATTCAAATCAATCAAATTTTGTATATTATAACTATTTTATTATTTTTAACATTTCGCAACACTAATTCCATTGCAAATTCTGTATTTTATCACAATTTTTAACGCAATTTTTTTCTAATTTCCGTCGCAATTACCACCGACCACCGAAATTCTCGTTCTCTCGAACTATCGGCATAATATTGGCCGTCCCAATTCCAAACCTTGCAACATGCTAACTACAATCTTCCCTCGAGAATAATATAACACTGATGCAATTATGATAAAATCTCGTAATCGTATTTTATTTCTAAACCCAGAAACTTAATACTTATTTTTTCAAATGAGTTTTGCGTGCAAAGAAATAAGCAGCTTCAGTACCGTAAGAATACCAGTCTATCGCTATTCGATGATTCAATATATTTTTTGTATGTACCCGGAAACGGTTACTTTCGATGAAATACTTATTTGAATTGGGGGATTTTACAATGAAATTTTCAAAGAGCCAAGAAATTCATCAGGAATTGAGGCGAGAGGTTTCTTCATGCTAAACAGAAATAGAGATGACTAACTGCTCTTTGATATTTGGATTTCGTATCAGATAATAACACATCCTTCAAACGATCTCTAAGATAAATTTGAAGTTTGCATTTCATTCCAGACTTTTCGAGGCAATGCGCAAACCAAAATGAAATCTCACGTGACAGTATTGTCAGCACGTCCTTAGTATTTTTTTTTTCCTTTCGTTTCTAACTGAGCAACAAAATGTATTACATTTACGCCGAGATTGTTCAAAGTAATTACAGCCACAGATTTTCCCAAAACTACGTTAGCCTAATACCCATCATTACTAAGGCCTTTCATGAATACAAATGAGCGTCAATTTTCAAAATGACAAGATTAGCTATACATACTCTGCAACGTCAACTCTTAGTTAGCCCGCTTTTTCGCTCTCTTACGGGGTTTTTCCTTTACCTCTACAGCTTCTGAAGGCTCTTCACTTGACCTGAAAATGGAAGAGACTTGTTTCAGACAAACTTCACCTTTATATTTAACCACATCACCAGACTTCTGGTAGTACCGTATCAGTTAGTTGAGCAATTATTTAATATAAATAAGTAGGCTACTAGGGATGTTTCCTTGTAATATCTTATATTTTCCTTCGATGTTGACAGCAATGGAATATTCCAAAGAAACGAACCTTGCATCTGGATTCAAATCATTGACAGCATTCTCCACAGCATAAACGATCATCTTCTTCACCTGTTCCAATAACAGTATTTGAAAGAGTATAACAAAAATGAAAATGGTCTAGCTATTAACAATAAAGCTTATGTTGATATACCTCCAATTTGTCCTCCTTGGCCCTATGATTTGGAGGTAACGTGCGGAATTCTTCAGTCAACCGAATGCATTCACCTACGTTTTCAGGTGCCACAAAGTCCAGCGCTACCTTTATACAAGACTGGTGCGCAACAAATGTAAATTTCTTTTTACAATAAATATATCTCCTAATATTTACAATTAAACCATATTTCTAATATAAGTAATTGCTCATTTAGTCTAAGATACTTCATAAAATCCAATGAAAAAAATGGAAGTCACAAGGCAATGAAGCAATTAATCATTTTCCCGTACATTCTAGAGAAATGGCATATTATCTTTCCAGTATATATATGATTACTAGAAGATTAGCTATGAGTGTACTAAAACCATGAGAGGTAATACAAATACAATTATTGAAGAGCATCCCCAATGAGATTCTAAATTTTATTCTGAGGGTATAATTTAAAGCAGAACAAACAAAAAAGAACTTTGTGCTTTGGGGAAAAGGGGGGTGAAACGATGGCTTCTAGGGAAAGGGAAATAGAGATATCATCCTATAGGCATAGTGAGATATTACTAAGTATTTCTACTCAAGTCATGTGTAACAAAGTGATGGAGAAGTATTAAAGAAAGTCTCTTAAAGTGATGGGAAGAGGACCACATAGCCAAGAGGGATTTAGAACTTATCTATAAGCATGGTAATATGTACATTCAGAATCACAGTAGTTTACCTTCAAATTTCGGACTTGATGAGGACAGCCTGCGGGAATGAAGACAGCATCTCCGTGCTTTTGAACAAACGTCCATGGTTCAATCCCTGTAACACACCATTTTCACTTACTCCGACAAATACTATCTATACCAGCCAGCTCATTTACACATGTACGCTTGACTTACCATATTCTTCCTTGAGCTTCCTCTTGTGTCCGGCATTCAGATACATTGTCTGATCATGAATAGCGTGGATAACCTATAGATATAGTATCACATATTAATTGAGCAAATAAATTATCAGACTACTTTAACAGCATGGAGCTAATAAAACAATCTCTGCCAATACCTTTGGTACAGGATTGCCATACGTGTGTCTGAACTCCCGAAAATGCTTCGTCAAATATTCCTGTAGCTTGGGAGAATCCTCTCTTCGGAAAATGTCCCACAGAGCACCACCCTCGCTTAATTCCAAGTCTTCAGTCTTACTCTCTGATTCTAGTGATTTTTTAGAATCACCATCAGGTATGTCTTGAGTTTGTTCTTCTACTTGATCTTCTTCATCCTTAAAAACAATCAAAATTATATTACCACTTGGGCGAGCCAGATACTAATTTGTTACTATCGACACTTTTATCCAGAACTAACCTGTTCTCCATCAGAGCCGAAGCTTGAAGACCCAAGATGAGATTGGTTGTCAGTAACAACATTCTGTAGAGGTGAACCATTTCCATAAATTTCAATTTGGTCTTGCATGCGGTGCTTTTTTCTCAATTCTTCCATGGTATTAAGCAGTTTGGATTTCAAGGACACTTGAGCAGTGTGCATCAGAACATTGACCTGAAACAGCAGACATAAAGGAGAATTGTATCATTAACATTTTGTTTAGATGATGGATAGTCATTTTCAAGAAAGCAAAACGTACAGCATCAGACATGTCACAGTGCAGCTTGGTCACAGAGTCTGCACGTCCAAGCTCCTCCTTAAAGCCATAAGCAATGTATGTCTTGGGACCCATGTCTGGTTTCAACGAACCTTTAGGCAACTTCACGGCCATGTTGAGAAAGCCTCTCGTTGGATGTGTATATTCTTTGAAAGGCAAGCAGCAGATAAACTCGGCATTGTGACGGGGAAGACGCTTATCGAATGAAGTCGAAGGAGGCCAATCTTTCAGTTTCAGCATCTGAGGCCAGCCTCGTTGATCACACTGGCCTTCGAGATATCCAGTGAAAAATTGATGGATGTTAACCGCGCCCTAGACAATTCAAATCATTCAACTAGAATTTATACAAACATTCTGTGGTGTAAATCAATCAAACACGTATTCCCTATTTATAAATTATAACAAAGCAAAAGTTGCAGATGTTAGGAATGTCGAAAAACAAACCTCGCACCAATCGAGGCAGTCAATGGCCATGACATCCAGATGCCTTCCGAGAGTGGTGTGAGCCATTTGGCGACAAGCTCGCCACATCACAAACGGCTCCCAGCTCAGCCCTAGCGTAGCATCAAGCACATTACTCACAATAATCGGTTCGCCTCTCTTCCAGTGCCAACGGAAATGCTTCAAATCCTCCCCGGCTGCAATTTCATTGGCCACTGGACAGTACAAATAATTGTCGTTGGAACCTTCTCTAGAAGAAGCCTTCCGTACGCCCTTGGACAACTCGTTTGTACCAATGCCATTAAAGCACGAACATTGATGTACAACAGTTTCAGACACGCTACTAATTTCTGCTTTCTTCACTAAACCCGACACAAAACCATCTGACAATATGGACTTCAGTTCTAAAAGCCCGCTGCCACAACCATGCCGGTCCTCTTTAGGGCAAGGAATGCATCCATCTCCGTTTGCCTTCCACTCAGAGGTGGCTTTCACGGTTTGATTCGGTATAACCTCACAAGGAACTACCTCTTTCTTAGATTTGTCCTCAATGCCGTGCAAATAAGGAAGACCTCGAGGAACAAATTCCAAAACGACGTCCTCACCGTTACCTTGAAGATTTCCTTCTCGAATTTCTCGGCAACAAATGAGACAAAGGTCATATGAACATCCAGGGCAGCTTCGGTGGAAATCAAAAATAGATGTATTGCAGTTGTCGCTGCAAAGAGAAAAGGAATTATATTTCAAACATCAAAACAATAAACAATCTAAGGTAATCATTATTTTTCAGATTGGCCTACCAGTAAACCCGCTCATTTGTAGGACACTGTGATTCTGGCACCTTAAACTCTGTCAGCAACAACCCTGCACACATATATACACTGTCTAGGAAACACTTCTACGCAAAGGTTGATAATTTGACGGCAAACCGAAACAGAGCAGAAAATGACTTCGAATCAAAGAATGACATATCAGTTTACCTAGTCTCCTGGCTTCCAACTCCCTTTCAGTTTCTTGTTCATCATTTAATTTTTTCAGAAATGGAAGAAGCTCTTGAATCAAGTAACGAGAGTACTCAACTTTAGCCTCTCCACTATAGTTAACGTCCAGCTTTTCATAAAACTGAAACAAAGACAAAAACAGGAACATCATTACGTTATTGAATGTGGCTTCAATTTAGAGGGACATAGTCCAGAGAGAGTCTAACTTTTGTATCCGTCTCCAAGCGCAAACACAACTTGCAGTTACAATTTCCACGACAATAAGGACAAGCCTCGGAAAAGTATTCCTCCGGTGTTCCCTGATACCTGTTCAAAATCAACTTCCGTTGTTAGATGCTTCCGTGGAATATTTATCGATCTACTTCCAGAAATATAAAATAAAATAAAAAAAACTGAACTATCTAAAGCAAGATATTGTTTATCCACTTACCAGTTGTTTATACAAGGGACACAATATCTCTTTCTCTTGCACTTTTGACACCGTACAATTCTTCCTTTATCGTTTCTTTGACATTGATGGCACATTAAGCTCACCTCTTCAACAAACTGTTAATTCAAGTAAAGTAGGTTTTATAACAGCGAACCAAAAAAAGAAATTCTAAGGAGAAGAGAAAAACTTACGTGCTTTCTGTTTTTCTTTTCTTCAGACCACCGTATTTTCTCGTCTTTACATTGCTCTTCGTCTCCAAATTTCTTCGTAGCCCTTCTCACACGCTTTGCAGGTTCGTCGTTACCAACTCCAAATCCCTCTAACTTCCGCGCCTCTTTCTCTTCAGACTTCGAATCGCTATCTTCGACATTTATGCGCTTTCCTTTTCCATTCCTGTCTAACGATTCCTTAAACTCTTTCCTCTTCCGGCCAGGCTTTGGCCCGCGCTTTTCTTCCAAAACCTCATCAATATCCAAAAACCAGGCAAATTTTTCCTCTGAATAAGTAACATTCGTTCTACGAGTCCTCAGACGGCTCTTCAATAAAATATCTCCATTCTCCTCTCCACTGCCTTTATTATCCTCCTCCAACAAAATCTCTCTCTCGCCAATCTTGATTCCATCAGCTTCCAGCTCGGAGCTCGCTCTTTTGGTTTCTTTGACACCACCGTTCTCCTGGCCTTCAAAATAAAGCCCTGACCTTTTTGGCTTTCGTCCGCGCTTTTTTCGGTTTCGATCTCCTTCGAGAACCTCTTCTGCGACGTTCTCCTTCTCTGAAACCCTAACCTTTTTGACCTTCGCTCCTTTCTTTCTGCCTCGCTTACCTTTCCTCTTCTTTGCGGCAGCAATTTGCTCTTCCGCTGGGAAATCATTCACCGTTGCCGACTTCTCTTCCCTCTCCACAGCAATCTCTGGAAATGCGTCAGAGTGCTTCTCCTCTGGAACTTGATCCACCTCGACACTTTCCAGAAGTTCTCCGATGGTCGTAGCTTCTTCAGGCACTCTTTCAATTGGCGGAGGCTCCAATCTTGACTCGTTTTCCTCTGGAAATTGATCCGCCATAGCAATCTCTACACTTTCCAGAGGCTTGGTGGTCGTCATCGGAGATTCTTCCGCCAAGCCCACGCTCGGCGGTGGCTCGGATACTGACCTCTCGACACTCTCCAGAGGCTTCCCACTCGTCTTCAAAGCTTCTTCAGGCGAGCCTGGCTTCTCTTCTTCTGAAAGATGGTTCTCCAGAGCACTCTCGACACTTTCCAGAGGCTTCCCACTGGTCTTTAAAGCTTCTTCAGGCAAGCCTGGCTTCTCTTCTTCTGAAAAGTGGTTCTCCAGAGCACTCTCGACACTCGGCGGTGGCTCCGAGCCTGACTTGTCTTCGTCGGGAAAATGATTCAACAAACCAGTCTTTACACTTTCCAAAGACCTGGCCATCTTCGTCTGAGATTCTTCCACCACGCCGTCAGTCGGTGTTGACTCCGATCCTGACTTCTTCTCCTCTGGAAATCGATTCGCTACAACAGTCTCCATACTTGCCAAACGTTTCGCGATATTCGGCGTAGATTCTTCCAGCAAGCCCTCCATTAACTCCTCTACACTTTCCAGAGATTTCGCGATGGCCGTCGGAGATTCTTCCGACAAGCCGTCAGTCGGCGGTGGCTCCGAGAGCATTATTAGGGCTTTCAATGGTGTAAAGTTGGGGGTTTCTTTTCGTAGATAGGAAAAAGGGATGGGGTTTGAAGCTAAAAGGACTGAGAATTTCAGATCAGCTTAAACGACTGGTAATAATAATTATTATATTAAATAAAGAGAGGGATTTATTTTTGGGAACTGGTTGTGTTTTGAAATGTGGCGGCAAAAGTAACTCAACTAAAATATTTTCTTATTCTAGGGTTCATTTGGCGCTCGAAGTTCCTTTTATATTTCTTATATTTTTTTGGGATAATAAGTTATATAGTCATTTCAAATTTAAGAATTGCTAAATAGCCAAACTTTTGAAAAAATTGATTTATAAGCATAAACGAAAATAAACCGCTTATTATAACAATATTACCCCTGAATAAAAAAATGTAATTAGAAAATTTAAATATGAAAAAAAAAAATCAACCGATATTAATACTCACTACCAAAAAAAAATCAACCCCACTACTGGCAGTTATTTATAGAAATAGACGTTTATTTATAAAAATAGGCAGTTACTACCGGCAGTTATTTATAGAAATAGACGTTTATTTATAAAAATAGGCAGTTACTACCGGCAGTTATTTATAGAAACAGGCGGTTATTTAAAAATAGATAAATAAATATGAAAAAGCGGTTTTATTATAAAAATAGTGTTTTATTAATTACGAAAAAATAATGTTTTGAACAGGGCAATATTGGAAGTAAAATAAATAGAAAAAATCTGCGTCATTTTTTTTGCTATATCTTTAAAGATGCAAAACGTATGGCTAAATTGCAATAACATTGTTTGCAAGTGCTATTTAGTCATTTTCGACGCATAGCCATCTACACTATAGTTAATTTGGTTTTACCAAGATTTGGTTAATAAGTTGAAAATACTCAGGCGAATTCGTTTACAAAATTTTAGAATAAAAAATACCCCCAAAAACGCTTCCCGCCAAATGTAACACGTAATAAATATAAAATCAATTAACATTCCGAAAATTAAGGGCATTAACCGCATGAAGTAATTATAATTTCCATCAAAAAATATTTTTAAATTATAGATTTTAATTTCCGAAAAGAAAAAAAATGATATATGCAACAAATAAATAACAAAACGTTCTCTGCAATAAATAAATAATATTACAGTGTTAATAAGACGTAAACCGATTCTGACGAAACAAGCAAATAACAATACAGTGTTAATACGACGTAAACATGATGTAAACCGATTTTGACAAAAAAAGCAAATAACATTACAATGTTAATAAGACGTAAACATGATGTAAACTGATTCAGACGAAACAAGCAAAATAACATTACAGTGTTAATAAGACGTAAACATGACATAAACCGATTCTGACGAAACAAGCAAATAACAGTACAGTGTTAATACGACGTAAACATGATGTAAACCGATTTTGACGAAAAAAGCAAATAACATTACAATGTTAATAAGACGTAAACATGATGTAAACTAATTTGGACGAAACAAGCAAAATAACATTACAGTGTTAATAAGACGTAAATCATATTAATTACGAACACGTACCAAAATCTTGAAACGATAAATCATCATCATCATCAAACAACTCCATAGGTCTCGAAATATATTTTTCCGACCAAAACTAGAAATATATTGTTTTATTATTTTGTTTTGGCCAGCCATAAGAGAGAAAATGATTTTATGATGATAATATCAAAAAATATAATGTTTCCTTTACTATAGGATCTTAACAAATGTGGAAATTAAATTTGATTGAGTAATTAATCAAAAATCTCGGGAATATGCGTCAACGCGTATTAACCAAATTTAATATCAAAATTTCAACAAAAATCAAAAAATTAAGGATACTTTGGACTATTTACATTATGTAAATGAACTGTCTGGCTATTTTCAATTTATTAACGAAACTTCGGGTATATCCAAAATGAAAACGTTTTATAAGGCTATAGAGCCAAATATTTGATATTTTTCGTAGGAAAAATGCCTCATTAGGACCTTGCTCTCCCCGGATAGGTACGAAGCAAAGAAAGAGAGCCTGAAGTACTAGAAGGAAAAGTTCGGGTAATGTCTTGAGACAAATTATCTCCCATAAGGAGCGGGACTACCTCAACATTACAAATTCTGAAATCGTTAACTACCATCCCCCAATTAGCCAAACCGTGCACTACCCTGTTTTCGACTCGACCAATCTAAGAAAAATTACAACTTTCAAAACATGATTTACTATCTAGCACAACCATAATGTCTGCCATGATTTTCCAGCCCGTGCAAAGTGCATGAGCCTCCAGACTGCCTAGTAAACTCAAATTGTCTCATTCTACGACAATCTTCGGGATCCTGCAAAAGTATTTGCATGCATGTCAATGGAACTAAAAAAAAGAGAAACTTACCGAGAGTGGAGAGATTTGACGAAATTTGAAAACCCTAAATTTTCTGACATCTTTTTTTTCCTTGTTTTACCTGTACAATGTTAAAAATTTGCCGATAAAGAAGATGAAGACTGAGAGAAGAACTCAAAATTTTGGGCGTGACAACGAGAGAAAAACCGATCAATAGAGTGAGAACGAGAGCAAATCACATACCTTTCGGTTTGAAGTGAGAGAAAGTGACGATTCAGATTCAAGAGAGAGAATAGTTCTGTGTGTTTGTGTTTCGGTGGGAGAGAGAGAGAGAGAGTAAGTTTGAGTGTTGAAGGGGGTTAGAGTTTAAGATATTTGATGGGGTATATAACAACTTTTCAAAACAATTTCTCCCGCCCAAAATTAAAAGTCTTCATTAATTTTTTTTAATTTCCAACATATCCGGCTCTTTAATTGGAGAGAGAAATTGAGTTTATCTTTGTACATAAAATTCGGCCATAATTTAGTTAATTTTTGGAAATTAATTTCCAACAATTACAAAACTGAAAAAGGTATAATAGTCCGATAACTTTTATTAATTTATACAACTGAGTATTAACCAAAACTTTTAAAAAATTGAATATATAAGTCCGATAATTTTTGTTAATTTATAAAAGGGTATATAACTATTTATCCCTTCAATAAATTAGGTTGGGTTCCTAAAAATAAAGTAGGTTGGCAAAAAGAAGAAGATATAAGAATTAAATGTGTTGATGTTAAGTTGTACACCACGGAAGTCTTTGGTTTACTTTATGTCTTCCGTATCTCTTAATCATTGATACCAGCCCCTTGTAGAAATGGCGACCAGTTTTCCGATCGTCGTCCTTTTTGTTCTCTCCATCTCTATTTCTCAATCAAACGTCAGTCATCTTCTTTTCCTTCTCCCGAGGAATACTATTTTTGATCCAGTAAATTTTATCTATTTCTATAGTAAGACTGATATATGTACCAAATTAGATATCAATTGATTTTGTCGGTGTAATGATTCCACAGGCTATTTCAGAGGAACTCCTGAGCAGCGCAAAACTGAATTCTCAAATCATACAGGTTATTTTAAAAGCAATGATTACACATGATTTTGTTTTGTAAGGATTTCTTGAACAGCGACGGTGTGGATTACGTAGGAATCTATCATCAAAATAGTGAACGAGAATCCCGAGGCTGGATGGAAAGCCGCCGTGAATCCTCGATTCTCGAACGTCACTGTGAGTACTCAAATTGACACTTTTGAAGAACAGATCAAAGGATGATTTCGAAAAGGGACTGTTTGCAGGTTGGTGAGTTTAAGCATCTTCTTGGGGTGAAACCAAGAGCTGAGAGTGAATTAGAAGGCATTCCTGTAATTTCTCATCCCAAGTCTTTGAAGTTGCCGAAGAACTTCGACGCGAGAACAGCGTGGCCTCACTGCAGCACGATAAGCAGAATCTTAGGTCACAAACTTTTCATATGTTTCTTGATCCGTGTAAAAAAACAAAGGCACTGACTGTTTCTATGTTTCTGTGTGCCCTAAACCAATTGATATTCTGATGTGAAGATCAGGTAAGAGCCCCAGTCCAGTGATTTCTAATATAAATTAGATCAGTCAACCAAGTAACGCTGAATGGTTATGAAAACAGGGACACTGTGGTTCTTGCTGGGCTTTTGCGGCCGCTGAATCACTCTCGGATCGTTTTTGCATCCACTTCAATAAGGTAACTTGATGAATCCCCATTTCCTTTAGATTTGATGATCATTATAATAGCCTCTCTGTGCTAATTGGTCCTCTAGAACGTATCTCTATCGGCAAACGATGTTTTGGCTTGCTGCGGATTTTTGTGCGGAAGCGGGTGCAACGGAGGGTACCCGTTATATGCGTGGCGATACTTTGTCCACCATGGTATCGTAACCGAAGATGTAAGACCTTCGTGATCTGTTTCCTTTTCTTCGTGACTTGTCTTTCCGCAAATGCTCAATTTTGTTTTACTACATTGCAGTGTGACCCGTATTTCGACAACACAGGGTGTTCACACCCTGGTTGTGAGCCCGGATTTCCGACCCCGAAATGTCACAGAAAGTGTGTCAACAAGAACGAGGTGTGGAGAAACTCAAAGCATTATGGTGCTAATGCGTACAAAGTCAAAAAGGACCCACAGAGTATCATGGCTGAAGTTTATAAGAACGGACCGGTCGAGGTTGGCTTCACGGTTTATGAGGTTGGCTTCACGGTTTGCATAATTGTTTGATCTACCAACACAATTTTGGAACTTGGCAAAGTCCGCTATGAGGACGATAATGATACGAATCAAGGAGTGAATTAACGAAACTACCATAATATAAAGTTTGCTGTTAACACAAAGAACTACTTGTTTTTGTACAGGATTTTGCTCACTACAAATCAGGAGTTTACAAACACGTAACGGGCAATACAATGGGGGGTCATGCTGTCAAGCTGATCGGATGGGGAACTTCTGATGATGGCCTGGACTATTGGGTATCGAACTCTGTTCTTGGTTTCATTTCTTTCTGTTTTTAAACCACAAAACTCGACCAAAGTGTTTAAAGTGACGTTTTCGCCTCTGCTCCTTTTCAGCTTCTTGCGAATCAGTGGAACAAAGGCTGGGGTGATGTATGTGTACCTTATTCCTTTCTCTTAGCCTCGCTTTCGATATCACCAAGAAAATTCTAAATTTGAAGAAATATGGGTATTGTTTGGCTAAGGTTATTAAAGACTAGCTGTAGCTTTAGCTTTTTTATAAAACTTAAATCTTATTTAATTAAAAGCTAAAAAGTGATTTTAAAACTTTTAACTCAAAAACTAAAAGTTACAATTTGTAACTTTTAGAATCATAACTTTTGTTTTTGGTTTTTATTTCTCTCCTACTTTATTTTTTCTTTACAATAAACTTTAATATGAATGAATTTATTATGGTTTTATCAAATATTATTTTGACATCACGGAAATTTGTAATATATATTTTGCAATTTTATTACCGTATATAGTAGCCCTATATACGTTTGCTATTTTGGATATGTCCAACGTTTCGTAAAACTTGTGTAAATGGCCTTAGTGCTTACGTTTCATATCAATTTACGTTGTAATTTTACAACGTAAATTGAGTTTTACAACGTAAATTAAAATGACACGTAGCCATTAGGGCCATTTACACGAATTTTACGAAACGTTGGACATATCCAAAATGAGTCAGTAAATTAAGGTCATTGCGCCGAAAATTTGTTTTATACACCCAACTAGGTACATCTTTTACAAATATAAGTATATATTTTATTAAACAGCTTTTGCTAACAGCTACGTTTATTTTTACAAAAGTTTTATCAAATACTCATCAGCACAAAAGTTTTTCCAATCAAATCGATAATTACGTTTCTAAAAGCAAAGTTATGCCAGACGGAGATTATTAGAGCCTTCTTAAAAAAGAGGGATCGCCCAAAATGCCTCCTTTTATGTTTTTTCTCTTCTTCTTATTTCCCTTAAACTTTGTGCTTTTCTTCTAATTCGCCATAAAAAAAGCAGTGAAACTTGAAAAAATAAAACTGTGTAACTTGATATAAAGAAAAGAAGAAATATGAAGGAGTGCATTGTTTGGGCATTTTCAGGACGGTTACTTCAAGATTGCGAGAGGCCAAAATGAGTGTGGCATCGAAGGCAGTGTGGTCGCTGGCATGCCTTCGAGCAAAAACCTCATAATTGAGCCTAAAACTTCCAGCAACGACATGCTCTCTTCATACTAGATTTCGGAGACTTGCTCGAGTACGAATCTGAACTCCTACGTGTAATTACATACATATTTTAAGCCCTCCAAAAGCTGTGTAATGCTGATAAAAGTGGGAGCATATTAGCGTTCTTGATTTGTGAATTTTAAACAAATTATCCAACTCTCAAATGATCAACTTCTGTATAGGATTTGGAAAACTTTTGCACTGGTCGTTTCCCATCCTAAAAACAAATGACTAATTCAACCAAGCTGTGGAACATATGGCGATACGGAAGAACTTTAGGTTTTGATATTTGTGGATCTTAAAAGTGATTATGGAGGTGTTATTGAGATTAAATTTGAAAGCTGAGTTCTTGATATAACCTGTTGGACTCTGGGGTCATATCCCTCGGTGTCGTCAAACCCTTCACCTTTGTGCAACTCTTGTGTGAGATACTTCTTCAAGCTCTCGCGCCGAGATAAGATCTAGACTTCTTCTATTCGTATTATAATCAAAATTATACTTTTACGATTTTGAGAGTATGAAGTTTATTATTATTTAGACTAGGTGATCCAAACGGGGTTACTATTGCTATGTACAATTAGCAAAGTAGTATTTTTTTCCAATTCTTTATGTAGTCTTTCTTCGTTCATTCCCACGCTCATTAAGACGAAAAGCTTATCATTGGTCCATTTTACACGGATAAAATGCTAGAAACAAGACATGATTTTTTGTATTGAATGTAATTTTAATACATGAGAGGATCTGGGATCTTGGAACACTTCCAAGCTATAAGAAACCCTCCCGCAACGATTCCTACGGCAACGAGCACACCGATAGTCGCCGCCAATCTCTTACTCACCTCGATCCTCAGAATTCCGTCATTCACACACCTCATTTCACCGCAGCTATTATTATTAACCTTATTGTTACTGTTTTGTTTCTTCGATTCTTTATCTCGAAGGCTATCCATATTCTCGTGGCGCAAGGTAATGTAAAGCACACCATTTACAAACTTTGCGCGAATTCGATCCGCGCTCAAGTCTTTCGAAATTTTGATCTCCTTTCTAAAGCGCCTGACTTTGGCATTAATGTCATCGGTAGGTTGTTCACCGCTGATTATTAAGACTCCAAAGTTGTTGATTTGGACCCTCAATTTTTCTTTTTTGAATCCTAGTTGATACAATAAAATTGAATAATTGGATTGATAGGCACTTAATATAATGTGTCATATGACGTAATTGAGAGAAAGAGAGAGAAAAGCGAGGTATACATTAAATGGTGGTACAATACCTTGGAGATGAACTTCAAGGATGTCCCGTTCGTGACCACGTTGCCACTGGCAAAATGGTTCAAAATTGTCGTAAGAGCGCTTGAAGTTTGTAGCCATTTCTAAATGTTCTTCTTGTGATTAATTAGTATGCTTTAATTTTCTTGTCAATCTCCACAAGAGTATGTATACCGATTTATATAGTAACCAATTGATCTTTTTGAGATGAAGAAGTGAGGGTTATCTTTTGTCTTGCATACACGCAAAAAAAGAGAGTAAAATTGATGAAGAAAAGTGATTAGAGGAAAGGTGGTGTAGTTGTTTCTTCTAGGTTTCCTCCTGAAACGGAATATAGAATGTTCGCTAATATGCTTGGATAGTAATCCAAGTTTTGTTACCTCTTCTTAGTAGGCATTACTTTATGCGCAAGCATTAAAGCTGTTCTTATGCTTGCCAATTGTTTTAGTTAAATATAGTAATATTATTTCGTACACCTACATTAATTAAGCCTAGAGTCCTATCCGCTTGATGATTGTCCTATCCGATTTGAAGCGTTCAAGTTTACCAACAGATATTCACGTCTTTATTAGCGACAATTAAACTTTTTGTTTAGGTACATGAATTTCATTTACTAGACCACCCAAACCACATATTGTAACAGTTGTTTTGTGACCCCAGTTTTTCATTACAACACCAATTGAGTTCTAAGTTTCAAACTGCAGAATCTAATACATAACAAACTTCAAAACAGCTACACAAAATCAGAGAACAAAAAATCTCACTGATTCGAGCTCTCTCAAGCAACAGAACTCACTATTTCAAGAAGCTCAATCATTGGCATCACAATTCCAACTTCTGAGATTGGAAATCTAACGCTGGAACGAGACAGAATACGAGCCGGTGTTCGGATCCTTAATAGCCTTGAAGTTGTCGACACTCATTCCAAAACGACCCAATAAAGAGTTTCCCATTTCCTTGAGCTTCCCTGCATGATCGGTCAAGACATGTTTAGAGCTACAACATGCAATGACGAGTCCAAGCGTTGTATCTAGACGAATGAAAGTGAAATGCAATTCAAGTGGTATGCAATGACGAGTCCAAGCGTTGTATTAAATCTAGAAGAATGAAAGTGAAATGTGATCCAAGTGTTGTATCTTCATTTGTGGTTCAAGTGAAATGCAATTCATCATCAGCTTACCAATCATCTCCTCTTTCATCTTTTCCCGTTTATCTTCTGCAAGTGGTTCCAAGCGACGAATTGACTTCTTGGCTTGTTCATTTGTGGGATCCAGCTCCAAGATCTTTTTCATATCTAAGAGACACAAAGAATGTTAATACAAGAAGACAACAATTCAGCACGAATTATCAAGTTTACCAACAATAGCCTCCTCAAAATGATCAAGTTTTTCATGAGCCTCGACTCTTCGTAACAGAGCTTTCATGTACGATGGGTTAAGCTCGAGCGCTTTTGTGCATTCCTTGATCGTATCCTCATATTTTCCCTACAATTTATTCTTATACAATCAACACAGAATCTCAAGGCAAGTATGAATATTCTCGAAAAAGAAAAGAAAACAAACCAGCTTCAGATAGCATAGTGCCCGATTGGAATGACACGTGGAGCGTAAATCCACAGAAGACGGGGTATCTGGTGCATACAACAATGCTACCTCGTACTGCGATATCGCCTCTTCAAACTCTCCATTTCTAAATCGTGTATTGCCTTCCAACTTTGCTTCATTCGCTCGCTCTAAAGCTTTCTGGAGATTAAGAAACGAAAAACAACCATGTCTGACAGTTCGGATCACCAAAAACGAGTCGCGAATACACTTATTTGAGCTAGCTATTCAACGAACAGTTCAATCCTCGACAGATCTTCTAAACACGATACGACACCAACAAACTCTGACGAGAAGAAGAAAACGAAACCTGTCGAAGCTCGTCGTCGGAAAGATCCGAATGCTGCGACGGTTGTTCAATTGGCCGGAGTCGAAGTTCGTCGTCGTCGCTGCCGGCGAGATCGCCATCGCTGGCGGTCTCGAAACCGTCATCGGGATTTCTAGCGATGTTGAACGCCGTCGTTTGCCTGGAATCGTCTTCAATGACTACCATAATCGCAATGGGAATTGGGAACCCCTGAAAATGCCAAAATACTAATTTAATCAAGACCTAAATTGATCCTAAATAGTAACATTTATTTATCTACTTTCGTAAATTCACGTATATATATATATATATATATTACTATTTATATATATACTATTTATCTCAGATTTATTAAACGCTAGGTATATAGCGATCTCAAATTTTTTAGTTAGTTGTTACCTAATTTTTGGTTTCTTGTGTGGGCTTAATTTCATTTTATTAATGTGTTGGGTGTGTGACATAGTTCATGTGGAAGTATAATTTTGATAAAGTTTTTGGAGTGAAGCAAGTATTACTTTGTTTTCTTGCGCAAACTAAAACTTAAATTTCACGTTTTCAATTTAGAAAGGTATATATGATCGGATATTTGCTTTTCGATTCAGTAAAATTCATAGTGACTGTCATTGCCAAATAATTATTGGTGCTTGTAATTGTTGAGTCTTGTTTGATCAAAAGTTGCATGCGCCTGTTTTGATAATTTTCATGAGAAGATCGGATGAAACATTAAAAATGAGTTTCATTGGAGAAGTCATGTTGTTTCCAAGTGTGTGGTTGATCTTGAATTGACAGTCATGTAGCTCTTTATTTATTTATAATAATTCCGGTAGCCTTTTGTGTATTGCTATATACAGTTTTAGTCACAATTTGTTGAGAGATAACAAAACACAAGTAATACATAAAAAAGCATTTTGCATTTGCCTTTTTCTTGCTTGATTTACATGGCCATGTCTAAAGATCAGGATGTGGTTGGATTGTAAGAAGATTGAACTCTCTTTCCAAACTCCACGAGTAGTGATCTCTGTTGCTGACACTTAAGTTGTATTCTTGGAAATACCCATTGAATGTCACCATAGACACAGTGGCCCTAAAACACAGCCAGAGATTTAGCTCAACTATTTTATGTCATAATATCCGAGAATACTCACCTACAAGCCACATTCTCCGACGATGACCGCTCCGCCACCTTATCAATCTTCCGAACCACCGCGTAGCTGCAACATACAAAACACAGGGTATATATGTCATGAATGAAACATCCTGGGAAAAAAAGAAACAATATGAATCTCGGGTCACCTTTTGATCCCGGCCGGGGCAGCATTATGGAGGACGTTGTGATGCGCAGGACCCAGAGCCTCACTAACTGACTCCGGTATTATCGATCCCAAAATACTACTCGATCTCCTGCTTCACCAAATCACACACTAACAACTTTACATTTTTCTCATAATTGCAGATTTGATATTCTAGCTCACAAACTAACAACTCTAATTGTCCTGAACTCAGGGATCTGTTTTTCTTTTTTTGGCAACGAAAAAGTACTGAGAGAGAGAAAATGGAAGAGGATAGAAGGGTCTGTCACCGCTGGCATAGAGCAAACCCGAGAGAGAAAGCATGGGCAGAACCCGAAGAGCTAATGGCCACAAGAATATCGGGAAGTTCGGTAGACGGAGAAAACGACAAGGAATATATAGTTGACGGATACGCCCCTCTTCGAAAACTGTACGACTGGTCATAAAGATTCATTTACCCTCAACTATAATTTATACATCAAAGATATATCATATGTAAAGCATGAGGAACAAACCTTTGTTGCGTCGGAAACGAGATGAACTCTGATAATGGTTCCTTGTTCTGAAGCTGTTGCTATGTACATTCCGCTCGAAGAAATGGCCATGGCAGCCAGAGGAGAACGATGAGCGTCAATCTAATAAAATTCACATTGTCAGAAAGAAGTGATGAAAAAGCTTCCTTCTGAATAGTAATAGCATGAAACCTGGGAGTGCGACTGGAGCTCCATGGCATTATAGAGCAACAAAGATCCTGTGGTCGTGCTAGCCGGAAGAGCCAGGAAGCATCCGTAAAGATCCGGACAAAATGTGGAAAGTCCTGAACAAGTACGTCACTACATAGAAGATAAAGCAAGCATATAAAAGATTGTTTCACCTTTTGCGTTTGGCACTGTATCAATGGTGTCAAGGATTGCAAGACTGTTGATGTCGTATATAAACGTCTTCTCCAGAAGAACAACCACAAGCCTAGGCAAAAAACAAAGACAAAATTCAAGAGAGTGAAACGCGGATGGATCTGGTACTAGTTACCTTTTGATGTTCATGTGAACAGAGAGGATCGAAGTTAGAAAAGTCAAGTCTCTGAGAGGCGTTCCCGTCGTGGTGTTGAAGAGACAGAGACGGCGAGGTGACAGGGACGCCTGTGGAAGCTCAAAATGTCGGAAGAGACTAAACCCTAAATCTAGGGTTCCCAAATGTAGGAGAATAAATGTAGGAGTATACCTGCTCACCCGCACCCACAATCGCCAGAAGACTAGACGTGAACAGCATTTCAACAATACTATAACCACCAACACCTGAACAATTTTCAAATAAACTCATCACAATTGCCTTTTTCTCTAAACCAAAATTAATAACTTGCCTTTCTCGTAACAGAGCCTTCCAGAGCTCGAATCAAAGACCTTGATCCCATCTCTAGTTCCGATGGCAAAGCAACTGCGATGAAACAAAAAGACTCTATAAAGAAACTCTCCCGGGATCATCGGAGAAAGCTAACCTCGTGTCTTGATTGAAAGAGGCGCACAGAATCGGAATTGTTGCCATCGTCCCACGTCAGAGAGTACTGCGATTCGGTTCTTTATTGGAAAAAGATTCTTCTAGTTAGGTAGGATGGTTTCATAAACTGGGGTTGAATTAAAAACTGGTATAGTTATGGTGCTTAAGTGCAAACCAAGACATGGTTCCTTTGAAATTTTAAGGTCCCACTCCCACGTCAGAATTAACGTTTCATATACATGACCTTACTACTAACGTCCTTAAAAAAAATTGTATTTCAGCTATATTTTAATCGCTTTAACTAAAAAATTTATTTGCGTACAACTACTCTCTTTCTAAAAAAACCCCTCATATCTCAGCCGCCACCGTAAAAAAGAAGATTCGCCTGCCCCCTTAGGTCCCGGTCGTCGCTCACACGTACCAGGCTCGGGGGGAGGGCGTTGCCCACCGTTACCCCTCAAGCTCGTCGTATCGTCGTCGCTACAAGTGTTGTCGTCGCGTTGTGCCGTCGTCGCTCCAGGTGTCGTCGTCACTCCAAGTGCCGATGTCGCGTCGTGCTGCCGTTGTTCCAGGTGCGTTGGAAGATCCTTCGTCGACGACCCACACCACCCAACACTCCGGCGAGTCTTAAATCTCGATCGATCTCCGCGTTCTCGGATCTCGGAAGTCTGATGGCAGAGTAATCTACGGCTCTTGTCAAGGCCGACAAAACTGACCGTCGAATGCTGGTCGGGTGATACTTAACCAAAACGTTCGTCGTTTGGACCGCAGCGCGTTAGAGTGGGTTTCGTCGCCGGAAATCTGGCTCCCACTTACTAGAAGAAGCGATGTCGCGCCGTTCACCCTGATGGGTGTTTGTTAGCACATTTTATTTTCGGGTACAGAGGCAAGTAGACTTGATGTAAATGTTGGGATTGGTGCCCACAAATAAGATATTAGACATTATAAATACTTTGTATTTGGTTTTTGCTGATACATTAAATACAATTAAATATTCATTCTTGATTAAGTTTGTGTTTATATATGTTTGCTATGCTCTGACTAGTACAAAATTGACAAGATAGCTCCTTATGACTAGTTTAAATATTAATTCGCAATCTAAAGATCAATATGGCAATCAAATCTGAGTAATAATTGTTTGAATGAATCAGGATATTTTATCTTGTGATATAGAGAGTTAGGAGTCTGTGCTTCATTCTTGATGTCTTATAGAATACATTGAACAAGACTTGTGATACTCTGAAACTCGAGATAAAACCGTTTAATCACTCGAAATTTTAAGATCATATACGAGCGGTATTTTGGTATTTACTTAAATGCTGAAGTGAATGCATAATTGATATGACACTTTATGAAATTTAATTTGTCAATGGGCAATGGCTAATTGAAGTTGCATATGACCCGGCGGTTGGTGTCATAGCGTTGTTACATTGGGTTATGTGATTCATAGATATAGAATTTGTGTTGAAATAATGGTGAAGCATTTATTATCACATTATGCTTTGTTATGAGGGTGTGAATGAATAAACCGGGTCTGGTATTCATCGAATAAAAACATTATTTGAATAAAACACGTGACATGTAGAATCATCTCACTTTATGTTTTTCTTAATAACAGACTCTCGGTTATTATTAATGCGTTTCTTCAATCAATTTCAACTTTTCTTGGGGTTTTGTTATGTATATAATATATAGACCAGCTAAAAAACGGTACAGTAAATATGCGTAGAGCTAGCTAGTACGGATTGAGTTTGCTAGTGAAAAAATTTAATGAAGCTCTGGTGTTTATCGAACTAACTCTCAATCACAAGTCCGAAGGACTGTTCTTTTCATAGATTTTGTTGCGAAAAAAAATTGGCCTAGCTCTGTCGCTGTACATTATGCTCTACTATTATAAGTGTGAGCTGAAAATTAAAGTAAACAATTATACGAGTAGTTCAAAATCGCTCCTATAACATGCACAAAGAAACACAACTTGTAATGTCTCACTTTATGTAAAATCATCTCACTTTATGTTTTTCTTAATGACAGACTCTCGAACGAGATTTATTGAACTATAACAATTGATTTTCTTATTCAATGTAAATTGTGATTTACAAAATTATTTTTTAAGTAATTAAATAAATAATTAATGATTTGCTACTACATTTATTTAATGAATCATATTATGTTATTATATAAATAATAATATAATTTAATGATTCAAATAAATAAAAGATAAACTATAAATATGTTTTAAAAATTAATGAAATATCATTAAATAAATGAGATGATTTAAAATAATTAAATTTAAAAATAAATCTAATTTATATATGTATATATATATTATATAATCGATTTGGTACTCGTCCTAAACGGTTTCAGAAAAGAATTTACAATCACGCAAAAGAAGTGAATAGTCATTTAAAATTGGTTGAACATTGCATCGACAGTATTCTAATGGATAAAACTTGCTTTAAGAAATGATCATTGAGACATAAAGTAAAGGTCGTCAAATAAAGTTCGGAAGAGATGGGCAGAGCAAGAGCAGTGTATCTCCCTGACATCTGATTGCAGTGACACAACACTATGCCTAGACTAGACCTCTTTCGTTTTTTTATTTATTTATTTAAAATAATAGTTTCTCTCGCTTGGAATTCAACACTTTACTTTAGCAACGGGACTATAAAGCGCAAAGCAAAAGTTAAAGCGCGTGCGCGTGACACTGCAAAAAGACTCCCTTTCGGAATATTGAACCATAATGACAGAATCAGCGGAAAGTGAAAGGCTAAATATAATAAAGAATAAAGGTGATTATCGTGGACCGGAGAGCTCCATGGCGTAGGAGTCGAGGGAGTGGTGGTCGTCGTCGTCTGAGGGGTGGTCGGCGAGGCCTTCGCCTTCGAGCATGCGCAGGACCTGGGACATCTTGGGGCGGTGCGCGGGCAGGTACTGCGTGCAGAGCAGCGCCACGTGGACCATGTCGAGGACCTCGAGGGCGTCGTAGCCGCTGCCCAGCTCTCTGTCGACCAAGGCCTCCACTTTGCGCTCCTCCTTGATCTTCCTCATGGCTCCCTTCTGGTTCAGCGTCTTGGCGAACTCCAGGGCTCGCATCCCCGTGACCAGCTCCAGCAAGAGGATCCCGAACCCGAACACGTCCGTCTTCTCCGAGGACTGCCCCGTGGACAGGTATTCGGGGGCGATGTGGCCCACCGTGCCCCGCACCGCCGTCGTCACGTGCGACTCTCCGTGCTCCAGCAGCTTCGCCAGCCCGAAGTCTCCCACCACCGCCTCGTGGCACTCGTCCAGCAACACATTCGCCGCCTTCACGTCTCTGTGGATGATCTTCGGGTCGCACTGCTCGTGCAGGTACACCAGCCCCCGCGCCGCCCCGATGGCTATCCTCTTCCTCGTGCTCCACTCCAGCCCCGGCTTCCCTGTTGTTTTGATATGGCAGTGTTGAGATGCGAGATATGAGATGGCAGTGTTGAGATCATACGAGATGCGAGTGTTGAGATCATATGAGATGGCAGTGTTGAGATCATATGAGATGGCAGTGTTGAGATCATATGAGATGCGAGATGCGAGATGAGATACGAGACCTCGGAGGCGAGCGGCGACGCTGGCGTTGGGCATGAAGGGGTAGACGAGAAGGCGCTCGCTGTGGGTGGCGCAGAAGCCGATGAGGCGGAGCAGGTTGCGGTGCACGGCGAGGCTGATCATCTCGAGCTCGGTGCGGAACTGGGACTCACCGGCGGCGGCGGTGACGTCTTTGAGCCGCTTGACGGCGACGAGAGTGCCGTTGGGGAGCGTGCCCTTGTAGACGTTGCCGAAGCCGCCGGAGCCGAGGATGTTGTGGGCGCTGAAGCCCTGCGTGGCCCGCTGCAGCTCCTTCAGGCTGAACCTCCTCAGGTTCCCTTCTTCTTCTTCCTCTTCTTTCTCCGACGATCCATTTCTTCTTCTCCTCCGCCACACCGCCCCCGCCCACACCACCACCACCATTCCCACGCTCCCGCTCACCCCCGCTGCCACCGCTGCTTTCTTCCTCGCCTTCTTCTTCCCTTTTTCATTTTTTATTTCTTTATTTTAATTAATAATTCACACACAGTTTTTGGGTTCGGGTCCGTAGTCGTACCAGGGGTTGAGCCCAGAGACAACGACGGAGGGATTGGAGTGGCACTCACGGAGCACCCTTCGCTTCTGCTGCTACCACCACATATCGCTGGATTCCCCACAATACTACCAAATATATATACGTAAATAGATGAATGGTATTTAGACATGAATCGATCACGTAAGTACTAGATCAACGCATACTTGAATGTTCTAGCTGGAAATTTGGGGACAGGTCCAGTGAGGTTGTTGTAGGACAAGTCCCTGGAAGACTCAGGGAATTGTTAAGATGATAATAGATATTGAATTATCACAAGAAAGGTCAAAAGTCTCACAAGAAAGAGAGCTGAGGGATTTTAGACAAGGAAACAGGAAAAGCCCCAGACAAGGTATTGTTGTTGAGCCTCCTATCAGCCCCATCGTTAACGACAAAAAAAAAAAAACACAGTTAATAAATAAACACTTGGACTCGTGAATCGTGATTATATAATTGAAACCCATTTTGAGTGAAACTCACAGGTATAAGAGGCTACTGAGCTGACCCAGTGAGTCCGGAACCGAACCGGATAGAACATTGTTCGAGAGATCCAAGGTATGAAGCTTCGAAAGCGACCCTAGCTCGCCTGGGATTCTTCCAGATATGTTGTTGTTTTGAAATAACCTTCAAATCCCACAACAAACAAAAAGAGTTATAGCAATTCAAGTATTCAATTGGGATTGTGCATACTTACACTTGTCTAAGGTTGGTGAGATTGCTGATAGCTTCGGAGATCGTCCCCGATAGAGACTGGCTCGGAGCTCCTCTGATCAAATAAAATTATATACATCAAAAAAAGACAAACATAAAAGCATATATAAAAGAAAGAAAAACTGACAGGCCAATGACGAGATTTTCAGGGGAACACGTGATCATGGCCCAGCTACAAGGATCGACTGAATCTCCATCCCAGTTCGCCAAAGCTCCGTGAGGGTCTTTCAAACCTTCTCTTATCCGAATCAAAGCCTCCACTGAACAGACAAAACCAAGTTGTGAGAACCGGTATGCATTCACTGGTTCCCCGAGAAAACTGACCTTCGTGGTTCCGAGGCTCGTACGACACGGAGTGGTTTATCAGAGACGACGCAACGACGAGGAGAGCGAAGAGAGACACGGCCATGCTTTCTTTTTGCTAATTATCAAATGGTTGGTTTTGATGTTCAACGAAGAATATAGCACTCATATATCATATCAACGTCAATATCATCATCCTCTCTCTCTTCTCTTGTCTCTTTTGCTTTATTGCTTTCTTTTTCACTCTTGTTTTTGGGGTGGGATTCAAAAAGAAAAGAATGTCACGTATAATAATATTTTATAAGCATGTACGAATTTGGCCAATGTGTGTTTGTGTTGAGCGCGCAGAATTTGAGAGAGTACCTGAAATTAAAAGACCAAAAAACCTCAGGCCTATTCTTATACCCAACTTTTTTTTTTCTCTTTCCTTTTCCTTTTCCTTTTTATTGCTCTTTTAATGTAGCTTTTTTTTTTAAAGAGGTCTCTTTTAATATAGCTTGGTTACTTTGCTAGTAGAAAGAATAGAATAGTGGTGCCTTTTAATAATTTCATCTTCAAAAATCAAGACCACTGGTGAATCTAATTAACTCGATTAAAATAACCTCATACGTAATTTTTGTGATATACAAATAGTTGTTAGATAAACTATTATAATACTATAGTGGGAAATACCGCACGAAATGTATTTATAATACTGAATTTTATACCAGTAGCTCATTATCTTGTATTTTACATATTAACTTAGTTAAGTCAATCGACACAATAAGGCTAATTTAGTAAGTCAAATACACGAGACTCAGCATTTATAAGATATTGACACGTGGATTAAAAATTGATGTATGTCATATATATAGCTTAAAATATTATTGATAATAAGTGATAATTGATTTTTTTTTTTTAGTATTGCATGTGAATAAACTTAAGTTAAAAATAAATTATAACTTACCACAAAAATTGAAGTTAGGTTTAAACACTGTTGAGTTAATGTTATTTTAGCTTATTTTTAGAATTACTTTAATATTTTATAGAGAATAGACATTAAGTTGCTTATAATAGAGATCGGACGCATGAGCTCCAACATAGAGTTACGTGACTTTATCCTATTCTTGCTACGTGTTCGAAGTAGTTAAGATTCATCAATTTGTTATCCAAATTTAACTTTCAATACGGAGATATAACTTCAATCATGAACGCATGTAAAGACATGATTAGTTAGCAAGACCATCTATGTATTTTTATGATCGGCTGAATGAATTTCGTTTTTAAGTCAATATCCGTGTCAATTATTGTCTACAAACTTATAATAATTCACTATCTTTTGCAGTAAAAATAATTAATCTATATGAGTGGCCAATAATATACGCGACTAAAGCTAAACTACTGAAACTGACCAAAAGTAGGGTCTAAAATCTATTTTAAGTGCAAATATTATTCAGTTGTTGCTTTGACTTTATCAGTTATATGATTAAAACTGAAAGTAATAAGTTAAACACATGTCGAATAATTTGCAATAGTTATTAACTCCTTCAAATATACCGAATTAAAAAGTATAATGTTTCTCATTTTTAAAAGCAAATCATTTGAGTAGTCATATGTTATTTTGTTAATTTAAGTTAAAAATACTGTATCTCTGTCATCGTGTAAGATTCTATTAAATTTTAGAGTTGATAGTGCTATCCTAAGAAAACGTTTTTTTAAATTATTTTTAGTGCATCGTGGGTTTGTGTCACAAGAATTGACATTTAAAAAAAGAGGTGCATATAATAAATTATGGTGCTTGAAAAGAAAAAGAGCGCTCATATATATATATAGAAAAAATGCAATTTATTGGACCATATAATTGTTTAAAATTACAAATTATACTATTGAAAATAAAATGTCATAATTTGGTGGAATTTACATAATTTTTACTATATACATAATAAAATTACATAATTAGCTTATACATTAATAAAATTGCATTATGATCATTTCATTTCTGGAATTTTCTTAAAAAATCTTGAACTCATCAGATATATCGATTTTTTCATTTCCACGCTTTCTATATATTCCAACTTCTGCTACAAAGAAATCAACACAAATAATTTTTTTAAAAGTATGTAATAATTATTTTTAATTTCAATAGGTTTAAAGTTGATTTTTAAGTTTATTTATGGATACGTTATAGATTTAATTAAACAAAAATATAACTTATATTATTAAATAATATTATAAAAAATTGTGTAATTTTTTTATTGCGTCATAAGCACACCGGGAGAGGAGTATTTTTACTTATATATATATTTCATGCACAATAAAAATACATGGACAATATTGAGTCTTTTCTGTAGAGATCCGTGTATTATACAAGTCCCAGGAGTCATGATTAGGGCTTGAAAAAGCGGATACTATTACAGCTTACGTGACAGTTCTTATGTCTCTGAGGACTCTCATCATGACTTCTTGAAATTCCAAGAACTATAAAACATGTTGAAACTTGAAACTTGAATATAAAATAAAATTTGAACTGAGTGAAATAAATATTCCAAATTGCGACATCTAATAACGCGTCCATAGGTTGAAAATTACCGTAAAAAGTTGAACTATTCGACGAAAATTATAATTAAATACAAAAATTATGGCGAAAATAATGTTTTACAATATCAAATATAAAAACTACTATCGTAACAAAATGTTTCGACAGATTTTACTAAATATCTATATTTTTAGATGAATAATCATAAAAAAGAGATTAAAAGTTTAAAATTTTCATTAAATTAACAAAAATTGACTGTTTATCATTAAACTATATAGTGATTTTAAAATATCCAACATTTCGTAAATTTTTTATGAATATTGTTAGAATTAGTTATACAGGTCCATAGTATTCTCATAAATAATTTGTAACCATTTTGATTTATCAACTTTTTATTAATTTATTCAAACGAGAGATAAATAAAATTACTAAATTATTTCACTAAGAGCGTGTGCAATGGAAGTTTTTATTGCTGCTTTGAATATTATAATAAATAATATTATAAATTAATTTAATAGTGATATAAATTAATAGTGATTGAATTTGGTCTTAATAAAACAAAAATATTGGTGGATGTAATGTTATAATAATGTTTTCAAATGCAAAATAAAATAAATTGGTGTTAGAAATTACTTCACTGCTATAACTATTACATAACAATTAAATTTTTCAAATAATAATTTGACATTATCACATAAAAAGATTAGTAGCATTGGAGATGTTTGTGCTTACGAGGTCAAAAGTTAAACCAGCGGTAATTAATTCGAATAACTGAGGACTGGCTTGAATCCATGTGATTAATTCTTTAACAGATCTGGTACTAATTCTATTTTTAATTTAACTATCATCGGGGAAAGAGAAAAGAGATTTCATGATTGACCATGCTCCAGGGCACAATAAAATAATGCCAAATATAATTTTATTGAACTTGTTCTATTCTAGATTCATACAATATTTTGGCAGAATTAAAAATTCAAAAGATCCACATAATGTTTGGTATTTACATTATTTTGATTTGACTTACTGGTACCTACACGTTACGATAATATCTGCCATTGATTTCTTGATGTTCTTCACATGTTACAAAAATCATTGTTCTTTCTTGAAATCAGAAGTTGACAAATAATATTCTAAAGTAACATTCTGCAGTTTAAGAATAAATAACCAAACTAATCCTTGGAGTTAAGGAACGAAGATACAGTTTGTTTCATAATAAAATAATACATTATTTTCTATATATATGAAACCTAAAAAACAGAGACTCATTTTACTATTCATGATAAAAAAAATATTTAACGGGCATAATTGTTTAAAATTACAAATTATGTCATTGAAAGTAAAATGTCACAACTTGGTGAAATTCTCTAAAATTTACATGATTTTTATAATATACATAATTACCAATTTCTGAACTCATAAGATATATCAATTACATTATTAGTCATTCCATTTATGGAATTTTCTTGACGAATATTGAACTATCAGATATATCAATTTTTTTTAATTTCCGCGCCTTCTATACATTCCAATTTTTTCTGCAAAAAAATCAACACAAATAAAGTTTTTAAATGTATTTAATAATTATTTATAATTTCAGTAGTTTTAAATTTGATCTTTAGGTTTATCTATACGATACATTACTGATGTAATTCAACAAAACATAACTTATATTACTAATTAATATTATAAAAAACGTTGTGTGATTTTTTTTATTGCGTCATCTTTTTTATTAAAAAATATTTTCTATTATTATAACAATTTCAAATAAAATAGTTAAGCAATTCGCAGCAGCGCGAGATTATTTTTGCTTGTTATTATATATACATAAACAAAACCTAAAAAATACTATTCACTAATACACATTTTACTATTCATTGTAAAGTTATTTATTTAACCACTTATTTGCTTAAAATTACAAACTATGCCATTAAAAATAAAATGCCACAACTCGGTAGAATTCTTTAGAATTTACATGATTGTCACCATATACATAATAAAATTACTTAACACTGTACATTAATAAAATTTCATTATTAGTCATTTACTTTCTAAAATTTTATTTACGCATCTTGAACTCATCAGATATATCAATTTTTTTTTTCTTTTCTACGCTTTTTATATATTTCAACTTATGCTGCAAGGAAATTAACACAATTTTTTTAAAAGGTATTTAATAATTATTTCTAATTTCAGTAGTTTTAATTTTAATTTTTGGGTTTATCTATATGATACGTTAGTGATGTAATTGAACAAAAATATAACTTATATTATTTAATTAATATTATAAAAAAAACGTTGTGTGATTTTTTTATCATGTCATTTTTTCATTAAAAAATATTTTTAATTATTATAACAATTTCAAATAAGATATATTAAGCAACTCGCAGCAATGCTCGCAGCAATGCGCGAGTATTTCTGCTTATATATTATAAATAAAAAGTTAATAAACAAAATTTGTGACACATTTACTTATATTATAATATAATTATATTATTTTAAAAAAATTAAAAATAAAAACGCAATTTTTTAAACAATAAAAATTAAACTGGACATTTCACTTAAAGACATGATATATATGTATCAGTTTCCAGTATCATTTTTAATTACGAGAAATGTGCCCACTTATATGTTCTAGGAATCTAAATCTATGATGAGATCGCGGTTTACCCATTTCTGCCTTTCAAAAAATATACATGGATAAAGCATCTTCTCTTATTATTCTGAATAGAGCCTTTCAAACTCACAAGCAAACATTGTTTATGCGAATTTGATATGTTATTTATCATCGCAGTTTTGTTATAGCATCTATAAAAAGTTTCCGGTATCAGAATGAATCAAATCTCACCGAGTAGAATTCGAACTTACGACCAATCGGTTAACAGCCGACCGCTCTATTACCGAGCTACTGAGGAACAACAGGAGGTCAAATCTGTTAAAGTTCAATTCCTGTTCTCAACCCATGCCCAGTATGAGTTAGAAGTTTACTTTGTAACTCCCGTATCTTCTTCGTAGTGATCCCGTTCTATGCTCATTTCAGAGACAACTTCAAAATGACTCTATTTTATTATATTCCATCCATTTCTCAATTCTCACTCTCCAAGTTGAAATGCCTTGTTCGAATGGTTGCTTTCATCCCACTATAATAATAATAGACCGATTGTTTCTTCTTTCTTTTTTTATAATATTTTCTTATTGTTGTATCGAGTTGTGTGGACAAATGATGATCGTTTACAAAATGTTCTACGCGATTAAAGTTTTCTTTAACTAAACTCATTGAAACGCTTGCTATGCCTATCCAGATTATTTCAAGTGATAGTTCCTATCAACGTGGACCAAAACTCATTTGATGATAATATTAGGGATAAGTAATGATATGATCATTAGAAATATATTAATTGCTATATAGTTAACGTTTGAAAATATTTGGTTTACACCAATTATTCAATATTACTCGGAATCAATAGACATAAATATTTCTAATTTTAAGCGAAAAAATAAAATGATAAAAGAAAATAATATAAAAAATCACTAATAGCAGTTATAAATTTTGGCTGGATTTTTAGTGAGGAATAAATGATATTCATGATGGGTAAACATAGATAATATTCAATAGATCCACTCATCACAATTAAGTAGAATTTTGAATAGAAAATAAATTTATTTGGAAAGAGAAATTTCCAGTGAACTTTTTAATGGAATCAATTAACATTAAGATAGAACTTAAAAGTGTTTGTGAACTTTTGTGTACAAGTATAATAGATCAAGCGTTGTTCATTTAGATCCATAAGGTCATTATCACAAGTCATTAGAGTATAATTTGTTAAATTAGAAACTAAGTCAAAACAAGTTCAAATATTGAACTAAACGTTTTTCCGAAAAATATTTAAAGGGTAATTTTGTCCATAAAAACATAAGATGGTAAAAATGTCAAAATAATATTTCGAACATTGTTATATGATGGTAATGTAAATTATTTTCTAAGTCAATAAGTATTATATGATAAAAGTATTTGTGTTTTCGTATTGAGCTCCTTCGCTCGTTTCTTTTTCCTTTTCATTTTTTTCTCATTTTCTTACATAAAAAATTTCGAGGATCTTATTAAACATCCATCACCAATCATTTCTATTTAATTTTGATAAATTTAATTTGATTGTCGAGCGACGAATAATTGCATCAACAATAATCGGGTGTCACTTTCATGAATTTGGACAGCATAGTAAAATTCTGAAACCATAGGCATATTTCCCCTCTATGTACATAATCTCGTGTGTTCATTTTTTTATATTAAATTTGTCAATAAAATTTTGTGACATCCTTAGTTCTTGAGTGTGATTAGAAGCTGATATTATGTCTTTATTTTTGTGAGAACTGAAAATTATGTTTAAGAAATTTTGAAGAAGAATTTTTGTGGAAGCAGGGTAAAAACGGCCTTAAGAATACTAGAAGCTGCAATGATATAGGTAGAAAATAGATCGGTTAGTTAGCGAGATAGTCTGAATGTAGCACTCTATTATATCATGTTATTATAGAGGATTATTGATCAAACGTATACATAAGTCGCAAAACTGAATCATCAATTCACGTGTTATTGAACACAAATTTATAGCATTATCATTAATTTAAGCAATTACTAAAAAACCCGCAATTATGAAACAATCACTAACATATAATAATGTCACATTTTCTAGATCTTCGTTGGTGTGAGCGTTATATTCTATACATATATGACGAATTTCTTCATGTGGTGTTCTAGTTGAATTGGAATTGGAATTGGAATTGATGCCTCCACCACGATAGTTACACATTTTTCATTTTCTAAAATACAACTGCAAAATAAAATATTCCATAATTATACCCTTCCTTTTCATTAAAGATATAATTCCAAAATATCTCTTTTACAACAAATAAATTTCAACGGCTTTTTTATCATAAAATTATTACTCTTTTATTTTTTAAATTTTGTTTTAAAAAATGGAAAAAAGTATAAAACCGCAATATACTCGGGCCTAACCGGGGTATAACCTTTTCTTCACCTTTAGAGGACCCACAACACGGGTTGTTATATATATAACGATACAAGCAAAAATACCGGCGCGTTACTGCGAATTGCTTAACATAATTGTTATAATAATTGAAAATATTTTTTAATGAAAAAGATGATGCAAAAAAAAACACATAAAGTTTTTTATAATATTAATTAATAGTATAAGTTATGTTTTTGTTGAATTACATCAGTAAATAAACCTAAACATCAAATTTAAATTTACTGAAATTATAAATAATTATTAAATACCTTTAAAAATTTGTTTGTGTTGATTTCTTTGCAGGAGAAGTTGTAATATATAAAAAGCGTGAAAATGAAAAAAAAAATTATATATCTAATGAGTTCAAGATTCGTCAAGAAAATTCTAGAAATGTAATAACTAATAATGCAATTTTATTAATGTATAAGGTAATTCTGTAATTTTATTATATACATGGTGAAAATCATGTAAATTCTAGAGAATTCCACCAAGTTGTGACATTTTACTTTTTTAATGGCATAATTTATATTTTTAAAAGATTATGTGGATAAATAAATAAGTTTACAATAAATAGTAATACGAGTCTCAATGAATAAATAGTGTTTTTTAGATTTCTTTTATATATATAATAATATCGTTATATATAATAACAATATACATAAATATATATATGTATATATATATATTTTTTCTTTTTTTGAGAAAGGTAATAGTGATATTAATAAAGGGTATTTTGAGTAGCGAAATATGTACTAATGATTGTATTAATAAAGGGTAATATTTGAGTAGCGAAATATGTAATACTAATTATAGGGTAATATACAAAAAGTTCGCAGTAGAAATAAACATACAACATAGTTAAAGAGGCTAATGAGAAAGCTGATAACCCAGACATTATAGGGCCAATGAATGATGGCCCAAGGAGTGATGGGGCAAGATTGAGTCCAGAGACACAGAGTGTGGCTAAGGAGAAGGTGGTAATATAACAAATGAATTTGCAAGACCTTTCAAGAATGATCAAGATCATTGGCGTGGGGTGCACAAATTAGTAAAGGAAAATAAACAAATAAATGCAATAGCAAAGCAACTGACCAAGAAGAATATGGAATCAAAGTTCTAAACACCAAAAAATTAGAATCACTTAAAAAATCTATGAATAGGAGGCGAGCTTTAACAACTTCCTACTAAGATCCCAAAAATATTGTTTACGAATGTCGGAGTCAGAATGAACGTAAGCAGATCTCTCATCTTCACCCAAATAAAAAATTTACTCTAGTTATGGAAATTTTATTTTCGTGTTAGAAGGCTAAGAACATGAAAGAAAGATAAAGTTAGGTTAGAAATTACAAATAAATTTTTGCAAAGAAAAATATTAACAAAATTACGAAGTTCAATGAACTCGGAATTTATTGAACACCCGGAAGGTGCTATCGGCCCCTCGACCAAGAAAAAGTGGTCCTTCTGTTTCTTTTGATTAGAAGGAAAGCGGGTTATAATCTTCTCGGCGCTCGAGTGAGTCCAAGCGTTATAAAACCCGTATTGATCAGGAGAAAGTTGGAAGATGTAGAATTGTGAACATCTTTTAATGTGGTTGCTTCATTATAAAATTGGTACCACAATTCGGTCATCTCGACGAAGAGTTTGTAGACGTTTAGAACAAATTGCAAAGGGGAACATTCGAACTCGGAAAGGAATTGCCCAATGACAACATGCATTAGCACTTCTCTGATGGCCCTTAATATCATTGTTTTCATCGCAACTTTCCCAGTCGGAGGATTACGCGCTCTTTCCTTCTAAGTATGAAGTGAAAATTTTATACACTCGTCATAGACTAACTCCACGTTTAGTTTGTTGAGATTTATCTCGGTCAAGAATGAAGTCCATTGCTTAGCTGAGAAGAGTGGATTGAACATGTCCTCAAAACCAAAATCGACTCTGGTTTTAGTTCTGATTCTCTGATGTGGAGCCATAACTCTAGGAGAAATTTATCAGTCAAATCAGCCTGCCATTCTCTAGTTGAAGCCCGGATCCTCCAGATCCAATTCAAAATTTAATTTGGAAATCTAAAATAAACAACCGTGGTCGTACCTTTTTTTGGAAATTATCTTAGAATAGCTTCCCGGTGAAATCGCTGCTCCATATTCGAGGTTTGGCTAGCTCCAAGCTCTATGACTATTGTGGCTTGGTGGCAGAATCAGATGTGGTTACTTTTTTTTTATGCATAATCGCTAACAGGATCTGGTTCTTAGCGGGTCTCGGCCATGCTTGGAATTGAAATATCAATGCATCAGGAATTGAAATAGTTTCTGAAATCATTACTATTAACAATTCCCTTAACCTGCAGGGACAATATAATAACAAATTCTTAATCAACTCTTGGATGATTTTGAAAGAGATTTGGATCAATAGTAACAAATTTATTGATCTAATGAATATATTAAGGCCAAGAGTTCAATGCAATCTACTGTTTTCGATGTGCAGGTTGGGTGGCACATGCCAGTAGTCAACTCCGTCAAAATCAACGTATATGCTTCCTTCAAACACTCTACCGCGGCAGTGAGAGTAGTGGCGTTTTTCAAATAAACAAAATTTGTGACACATTTACTTATTTTATAATATTCGAACGTTCAGTTACGTGGCAGTATTTTAAGAGCACGTGAATACCTATTCTCACTCTCTCTCTACCCTATAAAGTTCGCACGCCAAACAACGTTCTCTCCAACGCCATTGACGTTCTTTCCTCTTTCCAAATCAAAAACACAACACAGGTAAAGCGCAGAAGTTCACTGATTCTCTTCTCCTCTCATTCACATGCGTAATATCAATGCTCTAATGGAGTCCAAAGGCGGGAATCAATACGAAGCTCCTCTTGGCTACACCATTGAAGACATTCGTCCCCGAGAAATTCCGATCATCTGCTTATTCCAACGTAAGTCTGATTTCCCTTCCAAATCTAGTATATATATATATATATATATTTATAAACGCTCTTGTTTTCCGGTAATTCGAATGCTCAGTGCGTGCGAAAGCCATCCTGATATTCCCTTCGCCTCGCACTCCTATTTCGGTTTTCGCTTTCAAAAATAAATAAAGAAAACTCTGGTTTGGAATCGAGCATGGGCGTGGAATACTCATCGGCGATCGGGTTCGAAGGCTACGAGAAGCGTCTCGAGATCTCCTTCTCCGATCACACCAGCTCCGGCGGACTCGGGCTTCGGTCCCTAAGCCGGTCTCAAGTCGAGTCGTTCCTGGAGCCGGCGGGGTGCGCCGTCGTCTCGAGCCTCTCCGGTCCGGAGATCGACTCCTACGTCCTCTCCGAGTCAAGCCTCTTCATCTTCCGCCGCAAGATCGTCATCAAAACTTGTGGCACCACTCGCCTCCTCGCCTCCATCCCCGTCATTCTCCGCCTCGCCGGCAACCTCTATCTCGCCGTCGCCGCCGTCAGATACTCCCGCGGAACGTTCCTCTCGCCGGAAGATCAGCCGCCGCCGCACCGGAGCTTCGCCGAGGAAGTCGCGGCTCTGAATCTCTTCTTCTCCTTGCTGGGCCCGAGGGCCTACGTCCTCGGCGACCGTCTGCGCTGGCACGTGTACTCGGCCGGGATAGAAATGACGGGTTCACCCCTGGCCGGAGTCGAGATTTGCATGACCGGGCTCGGAAGAGAAAAAGCCGCCATGTTTTATAAGAATAAGACGAGCACCGGGAGGGAAATGACTAGACTGTCCCTGGTGGGAGAGGTGTTGCCCGGCCACGCGGCGGCCGCGTGCGAGCACGCGTTCGAGCCGTGCGGGTACTCCATGAACGGCTTCGAGGGCGCGGCGTACTCTACGGTGCACGTCACCCCGGAGGAACATTTCAGCTACGCCAGCTACGAGGCCGCTGGAATTTCGACGGCTGAGATCGACCGCGTCGTTGGGAAAGCCGTCGCCTGCTTTGCGCCCGAGAGATTCTCCTTATTCGCCGTCGGACATGGACACCTGGCGGTTTCTGCTGACGTGGCGGGGTACGCGTGTGAGGGCGTGACGAGGCAGGACATGCCAGGTGGCGGGTGCGTCGCGTACCAGACTTATCGAGCACAGCCCAAGGGGAAGCGTAGCTCTAAGCCTGCTTTCGCTCATCTTCTCATTGCTCGATCATGCCTTTAAATTAACTCTCATGTAATTATGGTCTTCTTTTCTTTTTTTTTTAAACATGAATCAAAGAACGGCGTTTATATCTTGGTTGGAGTAAAATTTCTACATTTTGAATCGTTGCTACTGATTCTTGTTTTCAATACAAGAAGGTTCAGATTTGTAAATCATGATCATAAATTTTAATTTAATAAAATATAGGCATAACTGGAAGCAGCCACTTGATTTTATTGTGTATAAAAATGAAAAAGGGTGATATACTCATATTTTTGGTCCGTCAAGTGATGTCTTTAAGTTAGCGGTTGACGTAAATATAAAGTAAGGGCAAGAAAGGAAACGACGAAGCGATAATGTCTGAGTGCAATTGACGTGGTGATGACAAGGCAAGTATATCGTACAAATGAAAGATAGGATTGGTGACAATCGTTTCTATTAAAGAATAAGCCACTACTTACCCATAGATTCACTAAAACCCACCAAGTCTAAGACTTTGACGCCGCAGAAACTAATTTAAAACTAAAAAGGCATTATGAATGAAGATACGACATAAGACGTTCTTAAAAAGTGCAAGTGCACAATCCAACATGTCCCTGGATTGTTAGAACGGACCAGAGAAGTGCGATTTGATGCATTTGTTTTAACTAGACGGACTAGATTCGTCCGTTACTATTCACTAACCGTCCGATCCATTTTACGAAAAAAATCGTGACCGTTAGATCGATCTAAGAGCCAACAGAAAAAAAAGTAGCCGTTATATATATATTTAACCAAATGATGAAACAATATATTGCGTAAGATCATCGGGTACCGAGTAGAATCGCCAAAGAAATGAGAAAAAGACTTTCACTTATAACAAATAAATAGAGTATAAGAGAGTAAAATAATGTGAGGTTTACAAATAATAGGTGAATAATAACTAGTAATTCTCTACATTTCGGTCCCATGTCCTTTCGCATTTGGTATCTTTTTATAATCGTTGTACCGTTTGTCGATTATTCGAAGTAGTGGGTGAGTAGTTTTAGTGGATCGTGGGATGATTTGTCCCACGTCCTTACTGATAAGATTTATCTCGTCAGCGCATTTGCTGCTTGGTTGTTGTGGCAATCTGAGCGTTTTTTATTACACGTGTTATTTTACTTTGACTAGTTTTTGAGCTATCATCTTCTCTCATCTTCAGAGTCTTTGATTGATACGGTCCGTTCTTGACTTATGAACGTAATGTTCCTTATCTTAGTCGGTGCTCGACTTTATTATTCTCGGGTCCTTTATTCTAGGAATCGTCGCGATCCTCAGTATCCCGAGGACAATTATGGTATTTTTTAAATTCTCAAGTAACAACCTCTCACTAGTTTCTTAGTATTTTTAGTAAAAATGGTAAGAAACTTTTTCTGGGTCGAGAGCCCGATCGCTCCTCCCCCTTTTTCTATTTGATTTTTCTTTCAGGTCCACTTCCGTTGTACACCGAGGGCAAAGCTTCTGACGAGCGTTTGACTTACGTCTTGTCGGATCCCGATATTTTGGCCAAGTATTTATGGAAACCTGTGAACGGTTATTTTGATTATCTATGAATTGTTATATTGGTCGGAACTAACCCTTTGTTCTGCAGTTACGATGCTGAGGAAAGCCCCTTCTGCGGCTGAACTTGAAAATTCAGCTCCCCCACCGCTTAAACGAAAAAAGGGTGGCGCCGTCGGGTGCTTCAAGGAAGAAATCTCCTGTTAAACGTACGGTTGCCGCTAAGGGTAAACAGGTGGTCGAGGAACTTCCAGGTGACTTCCTGGATGGGGTGAAAGAACTACTTCAAGCCCATATGCGGCCCGAGGATATTGATCGTCCGGAGGACAGGGACTATCTCGGGAATAAAACATTTGTATCTAAGGAATAATTTTGATATCTATTATCTGTTAGCCATGTTTGTACCAACATCCTAATTTTTGTTGATATCTACGATAGTTTGAACCAACCTTTTAAATGTCATGAAATTGCGGTCAAATGACGATGGAATTGCGTTAAATTGATTATGGTGTTATTTTTGTTACATTTTATTGTTTCGCCAAATTGTGTCTCCGAAATTGCGTCTGCATCGTTTCGTTTGCGTCAGCATTTTTTTGAAAAATTCCACATTAGTTTTAGCTCCCCACCGCAATTGTGGTACACATCGGAATTCAATCGAAGTTCAAATACCAAAATGAATTTGGGTAGCTAATAAATGGAGTGAACCCACTTTGGGAGTAGAAGAAATTAAGACCAGCTTCTGGTTCACTTTCTAGGTAAAGCATGATACGTGAACCCCGGAGTTCTTTAGGAACCTCGTGCAGGTGACAAAAATACCCTCGTGGTCCCACAAAATTATAATAAAATCGAGTGTGATTAAAAGTTGGGTCAAACTCAAATATGTTGAACAGAGAGGTTAGTTAAAATCGATGAACGAATGTTGTGTATACCTTTTGTTGGCCTTGGTTTGGCTGCTCTGTTTGGTCAGTAGGAGTCCGACACAAGAATATTTAAGAAAATAAGTGATCTTAAGATCTGGATTTGAATTAGAAGGGAGATGAAGAAAGGGTAAAATGGGGAATTCAAAGGGCATGTGAAAAAAGGGACAGAGATTGCTTGCGCAAATCTAGCTAATCTGGATCACAATTCACATCCAAAGATGTATTTAGTTTTGAGAAGATGCTAACAAATACGACTTCCTTTCATGATGTTTACTTTAGGGCAGAGAAGTACCTCCTCATTCATCGTAGCGTAAGTGCGTAACCGAGAGAGAGAGAGGGAGAGAGAGAGAGAGAGAGAGCTTCTCTGCTTCTCATTATAAATACAAGTATTTGTGTTGTGGCCTAGTGGTAAGTTGTACACCATCTTCTTCGTTGCTTATTCTCATGAAACCAGTCTTACTTGTGTTTGCCAGGTTATCTCGGTATAAGCGACAATGTCGCCTTCTGCTCAGTCATGGACATGGTTGAGAAAGAATGGTCTATCCATTGTTTTAAAGCTCAAAGCTAGCTTCTCTGGATTTTGATGTAATGGCGTGATATTGGCGACTCGGCTCAATCTTTCTTTTTTACCTTTTATTATTATTATTATATGTTACAGTTTTCATATATTACCTCTTACAATTAGAATTATATTTCGCATTTATTTCTTGTGTTTCTATATGGAATACGGGCTTATTACTGTCTTTGTCGTAGTCCAAGCAAAAGTAAGTTAATATAATGAATCTTTGAATGTTTTGAAAGAACGATGAAGACGAAGTGTCCGCAGAACCCCTAATAAGCAAGGTTGGTGAGTAAATTACTTCATTAACGTTTATTTTTCCTATTTTTACCGTAGAGCTCTAGTCTAGACTCTAGACATTTCAATCAATGCATCATTCAATATTACACCTAATAAATTATATTAAATACAAACCAATGGTTTATTATGGATTCAAATTGTTGAGCCTTCTTTTAGTGCACCTGAGCCAGTCACTCCTTACTATTCAAATAAATATTGGTCGATTTTCTTTTTTTTGCTGAATTTATTAAAATTATGCTGGGTTTGGTTATGAGTTATGAGTTATGAGTTATGACGAAAACTCCAAGAATTTTTCTGTAGTAAAAAAAAAACCCTTTTTTGCCGGATTTTGATTAGTTGTTTCTAATAACGAATTGAATGTCGTTTATTAACCATAACATCCTTCTAAACTCGATTTTGCAATCATTGATTTAAATCAGTAAATTTATCTAAATCGAAATGCTTCATTTAATAATGTAGGCAATTATGAGTTTAAAAGCTGTTCATGTAATAAAGCAAAGTAGTGTTAATGCGTTTATTGATATTTTCTCGAGAAATGTGGATAGTGTACGTTCACATGTTTCAAATCGCACTATGAAGTTTTTGTTTTCTTTGACCTCTTCTTACATGATGATCTGATATGGATACATATTTCAATGTTGCTCGTTTGGCTAAAAGATTTTTAGGGTATTTTATGGTAGTGCTCTTTTAAGTTTGTCTTTTGGGCTTAGGGTTTAGCGTATTGAAGTGACATTTCGGTGTTAAGATGGGGTCCATATATGATCCATTCTCTCTCTCTCTCTCTTTTTTAAAGTTTTGTATTCTTTTCTCCCTGAAACTGCTCTCTGTCTTCAAAGGGTACCTATAATTAGACTTGACTATTCAGTCTGTAGATTATATATCATTTTTTGTGGCTATATAGTAATGCAAAGATACTCGTCTTAATTAGGAATTTTATATTATAACTCTACGTTGAGAATGAATTTTTGACCTATTTTCATACTTACATTTTTTTTTATCGGAAATGATCAATAATTTTTTTACATATTTTTCAGTTTTTGCATTGCTTAAATTATTTTATATTATTCAAATTTAGTTTAAAATTATTTGTCAAGATTATTTGATGCTCGGATCAATTGTAGAAGCAAAAAGTTTTGAAATTAGGATTTTCGATGGATTACGATGAAATATAACGAAATTGATGTTTGCAATAAAAATTTATAAAATTCGATATAATCAGATAATTTTCGATGAAAAAAATTATAAATAAGATTAGCGGATTCCGATAAAAAATTAAAAAACAAAATTGTAAATAAAAATTGTTAAAAAATATGTTTTATTTTCAGCAACTGATGAAATCTTATTTTGTTTTCCTTTCAATGATATTTGTATTTGAAGTGTGATTAAAACTTTAATTTTTGATAAAATTGTCATAATTCCCTAATTTAATATTTTGAATACTTTAAATCGACATCATTTTAGAGGTTATACATTAGAGTTTATCCCGAAAATAATTCACTTCGATTGTACATTTTAGGGGGTATGTTAGGTAGAAGTGTAGAAAACTTCAATGCATATGTTTATTGCTTATAAATGTTAAAGGCTTATGGTTTGATGAATTTAAGTTAATTGATTTTAATCATTGTATAATAAACAAAAAAAGATTGTACAAAAAAACTATGAATTGGATTGCTCTTCGTTTACAGTCTAGTCGTTTGTGCACTTCAAATTTTGTGCCATATTAATTTGTAAATATATTTGTCAAACTATTTACTAAATGTTGGTTAATATCAATATATAACATATTTATATGGTTAGTAACAAAAATTACACTATAATAAATGTTTATATTTCAGTGTTTGTGCTTATATACATGTCATATATAATTACGAATAAATTTAAATTTAACCCATCAAAACGTTGGCATTTATGCTCACAAAGGAGACATGAGATGTAATAAATACGATTATATTCGTTTTTGCTTAAAATTAAATAAAGTTCATATATTCATTCTTATTTAAAGTTTGTATTTATGCATGTATTCACTTACGAACGAAAGAAAATTTATGTACATATTTAACAAAATTCTTCTTCTTAATTAGTTTAAAATAAATAATTTGCAAGGGCAATCGTATCCCATTGCATCGAAATAGATTACAAAATCAGAAACCATATAGCACTACCCAATTTATTAGTTGTATTTTATAAGTATAGTGTTTGATTTGTGGAAGATAGTTATTTCCCATTTGAGTCGTTTTACCGTAGTTTGTTATTTGTAAGAAAACGAAATCTGAATCTGTGAGTAGATTCCTCAGCAGCGACGGTGTTCCTCCGTGTTGATATCAATGGGGACTCTCAATAACGGTGAGCTAATTCTGAACCCTCTCTTTGAATCAGTTTTTAGTATTCGGCGGATTGTCGTATGAAATTATAGATCTGATGACAGAGTCCGATGCAAAGTCATTCCTGGGCGAGAGATCATCGAAGGTGTACGTGGCGGGACACCGCGGGCTGGTGGGGTCCGCCATCGTACGGAAGCTGGAAACCCTGGGCTTCACGAACCTGCTACTCCGAAGCCACGCGGAGCTGGACCTGACTCGCCAGAGCGAAGTGGAGTCTTTCTTCGCCGCCGAGAAGCCGGAGTTCGTGTTCCTGGCCGCGGCCAAGGTGGGAGGAATCCACGCGAACAAGACGTACCCGGCAGATTTCATCGCCATAAACCTGCAGATACAGACAAACGTGATCGACTCTTCTCAGCGCCACGGCGTGAAGAAGCTCCTCTTCCTCGGCTCGTCCTGCATATACCCCAAGTTTGCGCCTCAGCCCATCCCGGAGGCCGCTCTCCTCTCGGCGCCGCTCGAGCCCACCAACGAGTGGTACGAACACGAACACGAACACGAACATGAACATGAACATGATTAATAAAGTAACACGTTGATAAACGAGCGTAGGTACGCGGTGGCCAAGATCGCGGGGATGAAGATGTGCGAGGCGTACCGGATCCAGCACGGAATGGACGCGATCTCGGCGATGCCGACGAATCTGTACGGGCCTCACGACAACTTCGAGGGGGAGAACTCGCACGTGTTACCGGCGCTGATGAGGCGGTTCCACGAGGCCAAGGCGCGGGGGGAGGCGAGAGTGGTGGTGTGGGGGACGGGGAGTCCGCTGAGGGAGTTTCTGCACGTGGACGACCTGGCCGACGCCTGCGTGTTCTTGATGGACGCCTACGGCGGGGCCCAGCACGTCAACGTCGGCAGCGGGCACGAGGTCTCCATCCGCGACCTCGCCCACATGCTCAAGGACGTCGTCGGCTTCCAGGGGGACCTCGTCTGGGACCCCTCCAAACCCGACGGCACGCCCCGCAAGCTCATGGATTCCTCCAACCTCGCCGCCTTGGGCTGGTCCCCCAAGGTCTCCCTCGCCGACGGTCTCCGTGCTACCTACAATTGGTACTCCCACCATGTCGCTCAATCAATCTGACCTTTATGCTACTCACGTTGAAAACACATATTACCTTCTTTCATTTCAAAGCAATTCAATGCACACCCGGACATATTATTTACGACTATTTATGTACTTGAACCTTCATCGTTGAGAAGCTTTTGGATTGGTTGGACCTTCCTCTCCCTCTGATGCTCGTCTCTTTCGTGTCTAGGTCAAACTATAGCAACCACAAGAGTGTCTATCACTAGATTCATTAGAGGGATTATAGGATTTGTACCCACACACAAAATATTAGACATTATAAATACATTTTGTATTTCGTTTTGCTGAAATATTCATTTTTATTTAAGTTTGTGTTTATTTATGGTTGCTATACTCTGAAATTGTCATCAACAAAATAGGTGCTAGTACAGACTTGACAAAATACCTTGACTAATTTAAATAATAGTTCGTAATGTAAAGATCGATACGGCAATCGAAAATATTGATTGTTTGAATAAATCAACGATATCTTATCTTGTGATATAGAGAGTTGTGACTCTGTGATTTATTCTTGATGTCTTAATGAAGACATTGAATAAGACCGGTGATTCTTTGAAACTCGAGATAAAACCGTTTAATAACTCGAAACTTCAATATCACGTACGAGATGTATACTGGTAATTACCTAAATCTTAAAGTGAATACGTATATTCTTGTAACACTTTATTCACATATATGAAATTTGTGTTGCAAGAAAGTTAAGGCATTAGTATCACATTATGCTTTGTTATGAGAGGGTGGGTGAGCGAATAAACCGCGCATGATATTCAACGAATAAAACATTTTTTGAATAAAACATGTGACATGTTGAGACATCTCACTTTATGTTTTTCTCGTTCACAAATAATAACGGAGTTGGTGAAATAATAATTTAAGGGTAAAACAATTCTCGTTCACAAATAATAACGTAGTTGGTGAAATAATAATTTAAAGGTAAAACAATTCTCGTTCACAAATAATAACGGAGTTGGTGAAATAATAATTTAAGGGTAAAACACTATTGTTACATTCCTCTGAGTTAATGATACACACGAAAAGTAATTTCATAAAATACACAGTGGACCGAGTGTAGAATAGTTTTATCACATCAACGTAAATATAAACGCACATGAACTCAGAGAGTTTCAATATTAGTTCTTTAGTAAAATCGACTAATATTAATAATTAAAAATCGGATTTTATTCAAAAGGTTCGTTCATATGGTCCATAAGGTCTCAATGATAGACTCTCGGACGAGATTTTTGGTGAACAACATCTTATAATAATGTTCAAAATCTTAGTTTGACATTTTTACCATTTGATGTCCATATGAACAAAATTACCCTCTAGACATTTTTAGGATAAACGTCTAGTTAAATATTTGAACTTGTTTTGACTTATTAGCTTATAATTTAACAAATCCCACTTTAATGAATTACAATAGTGACTTTATGGATCAAAATGAACAAAGCTTGAGCTACTATACATGAAATCAAAAATTCACAAAAAAATTCAAGTACTTGTTTAATTTCAACTAATTCCACCTAAGAATTGACACTGAAAATCTCTCGATCCAAATGAATTTATTTTTTACTCAGAATTCTACATAATTGTGATGAGCAAATCCATTTAATATTATTTTTGGATGCCCTTCATGAATTTTATCAACTATATAAGATTTATAAAATTATCATTTTACCTCTTCCAAGTTGTTATCTCCTCAATTCATTTTTGCTTGAATAAGTTAGAAACAATATATTGACGATGAGTTAACAAGTCATATTGTTTCATCTAAATAAAGTCATGTATTAATTTTGGACAGTATGCAATTCATATTCACAATCCAAATAATAAAGCATAAACTGATATACATTGCATTTAAGAAATTTTGTAATGAATTCAATATCGATGAAAAATTCACAAAAGGTTCTTCTTGGCATCTTTATAGCTTAATATCTCAACAATAATTATATTCTATATCACATGTTAGCATAATTGTAGACTAATGTCTTTCTCATTTGGTCCATGTCAGCATCTACAAGTGGGCGTATTGTAGACTAATATGTCTTTATACTCCTTCCCTGGAACTTATCTTTCTTTGCCGTGAATATCATGCTTGAGCTGGATGTAGGATCATACTGATCTGAACCAAGATAAATCTTTGTGCATTTTCTGTTTTGTTTCGGTTTTCAATTCTGTTTGTTCTTAGATAACTTGTTGTGCAAGTTACGTCTGTGTTGAATTTTACTGTAACAGTTTTGACAGATCGTTTTAATAATAGTTGGTATATTTCTCTAACAATAATGAGGAATTGAGATCTTTTATCAGTGATAACGTGGTGGTAACTGAGTAATGAGAAATTAAAGTTGTAGAGGTAGAGTATGAGAAACCTACATGGTATGCTGAAAAATGTTGTGTTGAACTTGAACTTCAACCTGTCAATGACCAGTTTCAGCAGTCATAGAAAAATGGATGGTCCGACGAACTTTCAGTTGGGTCAGAAAGCACAAGGAAGAGCGAACCAAATTGAGTTCATATCTGGTATAGACTTTTATACCTCGTTAGGTAGTACAGGAAAGAAAACCTCAAATTTCTCAGCATAGCAAAGCATGCCATAATCCGATACACATTATTGATCTGTAAAGGATCAAACAGTCATCGATGATATACAATTGCAAAGCATGGCATAATGATTTGCTTCGTCTACAACATACCCAATGAATTTTAAACAATTGGTGAGACGTGGTTATATTTATTCCATCCTCTCTGACGCAATGGACAAAAATGGGAGGCAGGAACAGCATTTCTTCGCCGTCTAGTGCCCCAAGATAGCTTCACTTCCTTGTTTGCCTTCACTTCTATCTTCTTTTTCGTCCCCAAATAGCCTGTACAGTTAGAAGCACCGCAATGGCAAGCCACTTCAGGTCCAAATTGTACAAACCTACAGGTCACACTAGTATTATGACATGAATTCACATACAAAATAAAAGCCATAATTTGCAACATACCTGTAATCGTACGTCAATGGTTCTCCAATGTTAATTGCTCGGGCGGCAAATACACCTACTCGTGTTTCCCCATCAGCTTGCCTGAAGAGGAATGCAAAAATAGTCGAAAACCTATCTGTAACAAGAATGAGCTGGCTGAAAAAGTTAATGCTGCTAATTGAAATAAACCAACAGTTTACTAACCACTTTTCCAGGACACAGTTTGGATCACAGCAGTGGTTTAAAAATCGGGACGTGTTCCCTTTAAAAGTTGCATCGATTGTAAAATCCTTTCGGATTTCGCACATGTAGAAATTATGCACGTTTTGGTGCTTCATTTGCCACAGCCTTCGTTCACACTCCGCATCATCAATAACTGAAAACGCCAATACAAAAACTTTTGAAGGGACTGGTAGATCGTAGAAGCATTAACAATCAATAACAAAGTATAAGATACAAAGTACGAGATCTTGTGTAGAACATAAATTTACATAATATTACGGAGCTGTGACTCTCATACATGAAAGTACACTACAGACTGATACCATTTTGCTCTGATCTATAATAGAGAGATTGGAGCGAAAAATTCGTTTCCTATTTACATTAAAATCCCTTATATACGCATACAAAATAATCTTTGTAATAAAAGCTTTTTATGCTCCAGCCTATTCTACATATAACACTCTCTCATAAGCTGGAGCAGACATATAGTATATATATCATGTTCAGTTTGTTACAAAGATATTTAACCCGAACCGATGATTTGTAAAAATATCTCAAAATTGGTCCTTTGTCTTTATGTAACCCTTTTTGAATGTTCTCGCAAATAAAGTGACAATTAATCTTAATATGTTTTGTCCTCTCGTGAAATAATGGATTGGATGCGATGTGATTGGCATCTTGATTGTCACACCACAATTTCCTTTATCAAGAGCTAATGTATCCACATTAACTCACATATGAAGAGCTAATGGAGAGTCCAGAGAGTGAAACTTAAGGGAAATGTGAGGTCAAATAGACCAAATGGCAAACGAATGCCCTTGGTTTTCAAGCGCTCAGAGCGTAGGCGCGTGTGAGCTTCACGTGTCGGCGGAGTGGTTGGCTTTCGGTACAGATTTGGTTAAAATAGAATGTCTGGACTTTTTAGATGACTGATGAGTCTAAGAAATCAGTTCTTTACGTGTATTTCAAACCTAGCAAAACGGGATATAAACAGACAGATTAAACAAAAGTTGTTTCCTATCCACGTCAACCCCTTATATACACGTACAAGATAATCTCTCAAATAAAAGCTTTCTAATTCTAGATTCTACATTAATTCCGGTTATTCTATATCATGATTTATAATTTTTGGCTGATCCAGGTTGAGCTACTCTTTAAAGCAGGAATACACATAGTCGATCATACTGTCATTCTCCAAATAACATATCATGCTTGTCAGCTAGTCATCGATCTAACATGTTAAAGTATGATATAAAGAGGTTTTGGAAATCTAAAATACGAATTTAATGTTACTCTCTCTATATTGGATACGAAATGGCCATGATATCTAGCAACTTATGTATTGAGATCTATTAGATAATAGTTCTCCACAAAACTGATTGTAAACTGAACATGCTTTAAACTCATATTACCTCTTTGTTGTAGTCCTGATAAAAGCAAATATAGTATATAATACACAAAAGATGGAATGCGTAGTTTGAACGATATCAAGAGAAATGAAATGCATACCTTCACCAATATACTCAACAATGAACTCGCCTTTGTCTATAGATTCAGTTGTCACTACTCCCCACCCACAAAGTTCAGTCTGTCAAGAATACATTTGAACTCAGATTCATCAAGGTAATATATTCTTAGATTGTATAGACATCCAACATGATAACGCCTAATATCACCTTTACAATTTTGATCTTCTTCTCCTTACGAAAATGTCTGTTCTTGCAATCATCTGAGCAGCGGCAAGCCTTTGAGCAACTTATGTATTGAACCCTATTAGATAAAGAGTATATACAAAAGTCTTAGTTCTGGACTGATGCCGCTATGTTTAACCGTATAAAGTGGGCTATTATCTACAATAAGGTAGGCTTTTTAAAACAGTACAATAAACTTTGAGGAAATGACTTTAAATTGAGAAAAGTTGAAAGGGGAACTAAATGTTTAAAATCCTAAACAAGCACAAAACAACGTACAAGCAAGAGAACGATTGAGCTGGCTATTATTCAAGACAGATATTTTATTGAATTAAGTACAGAAGAGTGCAAAATACAAGGAGAATCACACATCACAAAAAACATACGTGCTTTGTGAATACGGATAAAAATATGTTTTGAAAAATGCATCAACTATAAGAAGACCTTTGTATTTGATATACAAAATCACCTGCAAACACAATTCTCAGAGCATTCCGAGCTGCAACTTGTGCATCCAATGCCATCATCAGAATCATCGCGCTTCCTTTTGACAAGGTATATATCTAATATTGTGAAGGATCCAATTAACAATATCAATTTGAGAAATGAGTATACAATAATTTAGCTGCCCTGTATCTATACAAATGAGCTCAAATGTGTGCAATCTGCAATCATTATTATTCTTTGATTCTAAATTATTTTACCAGTATGGACGAAGAAACAAGTTGAATCGATAACAACGCCATGTAGGTAAGAATATAGCAGATACATAGTAAGGATACTTCTCTTAATGTGAGTATAAGTTGGAAGTGCATCATTCTCAGCATCTTTCCATCCAAGGTCAATCTTGAATTCCTCATTCTCGTAAGGCAGTGGCAATCGACGGAAAATTTCCTATATCCAAATTAAAGTTGATTATTGGCTTTTCAAATTAAATTTTCAATCACACTAGAGCAAGAAAAAATAAAAACTTTTGGGTAATGATTTTTCGTGGGGCAGTATGCCAGCGTGAGTATTTAAGATGTATATGCAAAACCATTGTGCTAGCAGAACTTTAACAAAATCTGACCTCTAAGCTGCTTGTTAAAGCCTCACTCTGCGCATTCAGCCAATACGTCAGTCCTGTTATCAAGGCTTATCAATGAAACATAAGGATGAAGGATCCCAAATATAATACATTTTATGGAGTACTGATATGCAAACATATATTTCTCTACTGTGAAACCATAATACCTACAGTATTTTTTTAATATAAATTGGAGAAATGAGAAATGGATAAACATTCTCACCTAAATCAACTTTTTCTTACCTAAGAGAACAGCCAAAATAAAACATATGGAAAACAGAAATATAATGCATATATACGCGTGCGTAATATAAGCAGATCGATGATTATTTTATCCTAATAAATCCCAAATAGATTATAAAATTGCTTATTGTCAAGACACCGGATCTCTTCTTTAGTATCAGTTCTTTAATAGGATTCTGGAGTTGCTAGTGTGTGTAACAGCTTACTCGCATAGTATTTCTTTACTTGTACTCTCAAGGGTAAATCTTTAAGTCTCTAGGCATAAATAACAAAAAATATATATATATGCTTTGATGTCTAGGATGAGATTTATTAAGTTTCAGCATACCACAAATACATCATAACCAACACAGAATAAAGGAAAGAAGAAACCTTCCCATCCAGCCGCCAATCTGGATCATGCCTCCAACAAATAGCCTGGGAGGGTTGGTCCTTCAATCCTATAACTTCGTCAACCCATGGGGCACATTTAATATGCGACGCAACTGTGCATTTAATACATCTCCAGTGTGGTGTTTTGTGATTGCATACAGTGCATACCTGCAAAGCATAGTAATGCAAATATATTTCAACATTATACAAGTAAAATATGTTCTAAGAGGCATGGATGCATTTAATTAGGATAAGCTCAACATATAATTAGCATAGCTAGAAATAATGCTAATTGTAGTCGCTTGTAAACGAAAGTGTATCTGAATTTCTAACCAAAATTAAACCCAACAACTACGATGATTTTTCTCAAAATAAAATAGCTTCGAGGATTCAAATAAGAAATCAAAATGCCTCCCATCAGCTAAAACCAGTGCTTGATTGACATCTTTTTTTTAGTCCAACAGCAGGATAGCCAAATATACAAGGCACAAAATTATCAACTGAATATATATTATAAACAATTGTGCGTCTTGTCATTCATTTGTACTCTTGCTCTTTGTAAAAACCCACAAATAGCTATATGATTCACATCAAATAATTTCATTACAACAATAAAAGACATAACATTGTTAGTTTACTTTACTCACATGATGTGGGCACTTGAACTTTGACAGACTAGTGCCTTTTAAACTATCCTCTACACACTTAACATGAAAGGTTCCACGACAGCCACGAACAGAGCATTTCGCCTCCTCCCCTGGATACATTACAGAGTTGCAAAGAAGGCAATCAACCTGAATCCAAACTTAGTTGTGAGTCTCAAATAATAACACAAACACACCATATCATAAAAGATTTAGGAACCAAATTCAACTTAAAAAAGATTTAGGAACCAAATTCAACTTAAAATTTTCAAAAATTGACTTTTTACCCATTTTTATGTTTAGTGTTTTCAAAATACCCAACGTTTTGTAAATTTTTTGTAAATACCCACTCAATTTTGTTTATACAATATTGGCGTAAACAATTTCAAATTCGGGCAAAAATAATTCTGTAAACAATTTGAGGTGGGTATTTACACAAAATTTACCGCAAGTTGGATATTTGAAATTAGTAAACGTTTTATGGGTATATAGCTAACATTAAAAATATAAAATCAGATAAAGCAAAACATTGAAAAAAACATATAGAACGCGAGAGTAATGGCACTATATAAGCCTATTTTTTGCTGAACTATACAAGCAAGAACTTATCAGAATGTCAAGTTTGAGCCAAGCGTTTCATAAGAAATCAGTTCTGTACATACATATTTTCGGCCAATCGCCTATATTCTTACGCAGTGCCAATTGACGAAACAAAGCCCTAGATGAACATATCTTCAAATTTCACAGAACCTTAATGTCAACAAAAGAGAATTTCTGATGAAAATCCCTGAGATAGCAAAACATTTCCATGAACGAGCTACGTAATCTTTAGACATTAAACAACAACAATGAAACACAATTTCAGAGTTACAACCACATGCAATCAACTCTCATTTTACCATTTTCTTTGCCCCGACGAGGAACGGAAGCAAGCACCGGGACTCGGAAACGCCTGATTCCTTTTTCTTTTGGGCCCAAGCTGAGACATGATCGTTCAAGGTCTTGGCAATAGAAGTCTTCTTGATTTTTCCGTTCACTCCGACTGTTTTCCGCCGGAAGACTTTGATTTCTCCGCCTTTCTTGACGCCGTTTCCGGATATCGCGGGAGACTGTGCGCTACGGTTGCAATCGAAGTTGGAAGTCACGGCGGTGACTGCCGTGCTGTCGGTGGGCGAGTTGAGAGTTGAGAGGTTTCCGAGGTCAGGCATTTGGTACGTGACCGAGAGAATCAAAACCCTAGAATGGCAATTTCGGATTTTCAAGGAAAAAAAATTCGGAGAGGGAAATTGGAGGGACTTTTGAGCGGGAAATTTTAGAGACCTTCTTTCATTTTAGTAGATTGCAGAGAAAATGAGATGGTCAAATGAGTGACTGACCAATAAAGGTCTCGTCTTTGACGTGAAATTACGAAAATGCCACGGTGCTGTATTATTGTGTTGTATACGCTGATATGTCCCATCACATGTGCTTATTTATTTGTTATCTATTTTAGTCACGAGTCCCCCAAAATATATATTTTATAGGCTTGAGTTTTGACGTTTAGGTGGTGGTTAGCAGTAATGAGACTTAAATACTTCTCTGATTTGTTAGGTCTTTACGGCGGTAAAGCATATTAGTCAATTTTAGTCTTCAAAGTGTAGAATTCATACTTTAGAGCTTATAGTTCTTTTAAAATTATTATCTTCGAGTACTCAATCAAAACCACGTATGAAGACGTGAAAGTTTGTAGAATATGCATTAAATTGAAGCGTTTTGTACCTGAGCTAATATCATGTAAGTACTCTAAAGTCTTAGCTGATCGATTGCTAAATATGTTTTCATTAATAATTAAATTAGTAAATTTAGATCTTGTTTAGTGATCATATTTCGCACTTAATATGGTTGTTAAGGTATATCAATCCCCAACAGTTATGTATACGGAAAATTTTGTGCTTGGTAATTCGATATTGGAGCGATGGTGGTTATCAGGACTTTGCCATGTTAGTAATTTGAAAATTGAGAAAAATTAATCAATTTTGTGGGTATTTATTTGTAGGAGATGGATTTGGTTGATGGATATTTTCATTTCGAGCGGGAGACGGTGTGAGAGTGTGAGAACGGTCCCAAAAACGTCTTCGATGAAATGATTCTTGAGACGTAGTGAAAACTTATAAAGATTGTGTAGAACTTGAGGAAGACCATATAAATTTTAGAGAGATTGTAGAGAGAATTTTGTATAAATTGTAGTGAGATTGGAAAATGAGGCGTAAAATTTGTAATTAAATTAGTCGTATTTATAGAGAAATTTTTGCAGTGAGGTTATTGTGTAACAACGAGAATTTTTTTTGCCATTTGATCAAACAAGCTAATAAATGGGACGTCATGATCAAGTTGGAATCAAGAACAAATGTTTGTTTCTTCGTTGGATATCCTGAAAGGACAAGAGGAAACATATTTTTATGATAACATTGATATGAAAACTTTCATTTTTTCTTGTGCTACTTTTCTTGAAGATCATTATGTTAAATCTTTTAAACCTCGTAGTAAAATTATATTTGAGGAAGTCACAAGACATACCCAACGACTAATGTCTGAAGGGATCCATCTCCGCCTACACTAGTTGTGAGAGTGGGAGATGAACAATAAATCACAAACACTAGTCTAAGTGCTACACAACCTCATCATAGTGGGAGGGTCTCTTGAGAGCCCGATCGATATCTTCGCTTATATGAAGCAAACATCTTTAAACTAATTGTGAATGATGACGACCCCACATAGTATAAGGTGTTGGAATAGTTTTAGGGTTAAGAAAAATTTATCATTAACACATTAATGGCGGAATATAAAAATTTATTTTACTAGTAAAATAATTTTTACTAACCTAAATAAAATGCATATACATGTTATGAATTAAAAATATTATTTAATCTACTTGAATACTAACTTTTCTTGTGTCTTCAAATCATTCCAATGATCAAAATTTGAGTAAAAAAAATCATATAATCATATTAAAATTAATTATTTTGTTATTGGAGATTTTGATAAATAAAAATAGTTGAATATCCGATATTTTTAAAAAAATTCAAATCTATATCCGGATCCTAATTTTGATCATTTCATGATGTTCTCTTTTTTCGATTATTTATTCGATACTTAGTTCGGATTCTAAATGCAACCAATTTTGATTAATCGCCATATGCTAAATCCAGCGGGGAGTTCCACCCCTAAAACTCAATTCTTATAATTCGTTCTGTTGAACAAGTCTCAGTATTGAACGAGTCATATATTTAGTTAGCTTGTATATAGAATTTATTTATTATCTGATATATATCGTTTGCTTACTATTAGGAAATTAGTTATTAATCAGTTCTATATTTCCCACATTTGTATCAAAGCTTTGCCTATATATATGGCAACATATTATTGAAATAAAATCACTACACAATTGCATATCCAATTTTCTCTCCATTTATTAAAAGATAAATCGTAATCTAGTCTATCGTAATGATGTACAGTCAGCTCCATTGCCACATCTGATATACTAGTTGGTTGGTTGTATTTATAGTATTGTTCTAATTAGTTACAGATAGTAAGCAAGCATGATAAAGGCACACATATGTACAAAATTATTACATAAATGATAATTCTTTTGTTGTTCTCTATATTTTTTTTTTCCATTTTCGTATATTTTATATGATAGAGTATCTCCCCTTGGCCACGGAACAATTTCTATTGACGATGAACGCTTTGTCTCCGGCGACGTTCCGTTCTAGATCGGTTGTTTTCGACGACTCGATATCAATCAAAATCAACAATTACAATATCTTGGAGTGACATCGAATTCTAACATCAATAAATGGCATCAAGTTCTATCAACAATAAAAGGTTACAAACTTCTTCAATTCCTCGAAGACTCGATAAAGCCTCTGAAATTTCTTTCAAATTCTGATGGAAGATCGTGAACGCCGAGTTCACCTACTGGAAGTAACATGATCAACTCCTCCTATCATGACTTCTCTTATTTATGTCGAGAGTCTACTCACGAGAATGATTGGCTTCAACGAATCAAGTCAAATTTGGAATCAATTGCATAAATATTTCTAGTTCAAAAGAAAACTCGAGTCAAGCAATTGAAAAGAGATATCTAAGCTATAAAGAAAGGCGATCTCTCGATAATGACTTTGTCACGACTCATAAGCGCCAGCTCGGTCATGAGTCGCGACTGAATCGCTCTCCATGATAAAATATAATAAAATAGTCAATGAAAAAATATATATGTAATATAAAATATCAAGAAATACATATAATAATAAATTAAGTGCGAAACATAAGTAACCTAACCTATTAGTGGTTAGTAAAAATTCGAGGTAATTTATCTATTTTAATTTATTGTAAGTATGTGTTTACAAAGACTCGTATAGACATATAGATATAGAAGCTCGTCGCCTTTGAGTATACAAAAGGTGTATAGTTTTAGGAGCGTATGTGATAAAAGAGTTTGAAAATTATCATTATTATAGTAATAAAAATTCTCCATGCTCGTGAGACCCCATAACCCATAAATCGAGAGATATGCGTCTCGTCTCGGTCTTCTACTCCTTCACTGCGTTTCAATTACATGACCTGAGATTCCATTTTTGTGGGGGTACAAAATCGGTCCATTTTTAAAAACTTATATATTGGACCCACATAAAGCCTATGTCCCAAAATTCTCTTCAATGAAGCCCATCACACGAAGTCGTCGAGCTCAGACCTGACAAAGTTTTCAGTCTACAAAGTGAACTTGCCGCAAAGACCGGATCTAAGACGAATTCAAATCTTCATCTTTAACAGCGACATGTGACGTGACAACCTCATCAACGATCTCGGCAACACATGTTACGAACTTTGTTATTTTTTCTTTAGTACAAATGTAAAGTAGATTAGTTCGTTGAGATCATTATCTTTTATTATCATCAATTCTTGTAATCTCATTATCTTACTTTGCTCAATCGAGCTGCTTTGTATTGCTTCCAATATTAATACAATCCGCAGTTCGGCTAATTTATATTCCCTTCTTTAAATATTCGATATTATATTACAATTTCTTATTGAGACCCACATTATAAAATTAAAATCGTACAAACTATATATTATTTTTGTTTCGTGATTGTTTAGGACAAAATCGAACATCAATAATTTGGCGTCGTCTGTGGGAATTTAAACACTAAGACCAACCTTTACTCATAATATTTTTTCGATAACATGTCTTCCCCTCAGTCTCCTAGAGAAGCTACAAATTGAATCTCTTCGGGGATTAGGTCAATCCTGGATATGATAAACAAAAAATTTGAGCAAAAAAAACGAACCGAACCGTGCTATTGCAGCTCGGCTTAATAGTCTGATGTCGAATCCACCACCCACCTCCGGTCCTCGAACTGGAAATTTCAAAATTACCCAAAGTAATTCATTTTACACCGTGGTAACTACCGCGTACTAGACCCGAACTCTTTCTCCCGGTCTCGGTACTCGTTTTGACTTCTCCGGAATTCAAATGGATCCAAGGGGAGATCACAATTCCTATCCAATCTTTCAGCCCGCAGGATCATCCTAAGGAAACATGACTGAACTACCTCCGCCCCCTACTGGAGAAGAGCCCCCATAAATTATTTGAACTGACCCAAACAACATCACTTAGAATGAAGGCTAATGCTCACCAATCCAAGGAGGCCGAGAACGAGGTTAGACATCGTCCGACCCTATTAATATATTTGCTCCAATGCATATGGAAAATCAACTTTCACGAGAAAGGGACCCGAGCACAAATGAATTCCATAAATTCAAGGAGACAATGGAAATGAAGTTCAAGGCATTACATTCAAAGTTCCATAATGTGACGAGCTTGGCCCCCGAGACCAATCACCTTGTGGCCGAAACAGGCTAAACATTCTTCGCCAAAAACATAACTTATTGCAAAATTCGATTGCCGAGGTACAAAATAATTCTGAGTCCTAAGGCATTTGTAATGTCTTTAAAGATAGCTATGGGACAAGATAAGCTCAGAGATTGGGAACGAGATGGTGGATGTTTCCAGCTCTTCGCCGAAAGTCACTCGAGAGATGCATTGGATTGGTTTTCTCGCATATAAGCCAATTCCATAGATATTTTTGTCACAGTCTGCTTACTTCCTCAAACATTATTATATGTTTGTCGACGACGTGCTGACGCTGGCCGACCTCCAGAGTATATAATAAAGTGACTCCGAACCTCTTAAAGATTTCATGACCATCTTCAAAGAAGTATTGGAGAAAATTTCTAACTTTGATGGAGATTCAGCCTTGACTACTGCAGAAATATGGACTGTGACACAATTAAGATTTTGATTAGAAATGACTGTCAACAGACCACCTACGATTGAATATGCCATACACCGAGCTGCAGACTTTGCTAGGGCTAAAGAAGAGATCAACTTGAGTTCCAAAAAATATACCACGAAAAGAAAATCCAGCCCGCCCAAGCTAACACTTATACGAGGTCGAGACCCAACCTCCGAAAGAATAACAACCATGAATCCACCGGTCCTCCAAAAAGATGTTGGAATAAGTTTATGGTTAAAGAAAAAATTATCATTAACAAGTTAATGACGGAATATAAAAATTTCTTTACAAATAAAATTATTTTACTAACCTAACCATATTGCAAGAACATCTAATTATTTAAAAACATTATCTAATCATTATTCACTTGATACTAACATTTCTTATAGCTTGATCTTTGAGAACACTTAGAAAAGGTTAAACTTTTCGTCTCCACATAATTCTCGTCTCCTTCGCACCTAGTCGTGAACTTGAGTAACCCAAAATTTCTATTACAAAGTCTATAGAGTATTTGAAATATTTGTGTGTTGACACAATTAAACACAATAACTCAAGAATAAATTTATGAGCTAAATAGTTAATTTAGGCTTAAGCCTAATGAGAACTTAGGTGATAAAATAAAAAAGACATTGAGGGAGAGAGAGAGATGGTCGGCCAAATAGAAGAGAGAGCAAGTGCAAAAGCTTATTTTCACATCTCAATATGAGGCTCAGTTTATAGGAGAATTAAATACAAGGAATGGTAACTACTATTTCCTATTGTGTATTCATGATACAATATTTAATTTTCTCTTCTCTTTCTTTATATGTTTGGTCGGCCCTCTATGTGCATTAGTGCGGAAAATGCGTTTTTTGTGCTTATCACATTTCTTTTTTTCTCAAAGAAATTCATTTGCTATTTTCTTTTTTGACAATTATCTTCTTAAGGCAAAAGAATTTCTAAATATAATTTGTCTCCTCTCTTGATGTTGGCCGAATTTTACCTATGGGAGGAGTTTATAGATATTTCTTTATCTTTTAAGATAATTTTTAAAATACCCATTGTAGAATTAATATTGCACCAATAATGAAATTAACTTAATAATGCATCAAACGACTTCTCGGTTGTGAAAATAATTTATATTTGTTTATAGTAAATAAAATTTGGTCGTGGAAGACAAAAAGACTAACAGGAGGGAGAGGCACGGCGGAGGTCCATGACAACAAGAGTGGCAGCAGCGTGTGCAAGCGCACCGACGACAACAAAGACATGGAATATCTGATGGCTATGCCCGGCGACATCGAACCTCCCGGGGCTCCACCGCTCCGGGACGCGCCGGACGTAGAAGGCCGCTCCCAAGGCGTACGCCCCCGCCATCGCCACCTCGTAGGACAGCGCTGCGACGATGTGGCGGGTCCCCCAGTGAATGGCCAGCGCGTGGCCCGCGGGCACCACCCCGGAGAAGCCCGTGGCGAGAAACAAGCCGGCCCTGAGTGGGCGATACTGCGGCAAGGACAGCGCCGACGAGAGCAGCGCCGCGGCCACGAAGACGGCGATGACGGAGATGGCAGAGAGGTAGAGCAGCCTGGCGGCCGGGTGGCACTCGAACGCGTAGAACACGGGGGCGAAGAAGGACGACACTATCATCACCGAGATTCCGGCGTAGTCCAATCGCCAGAAGAAGAGGTTGAACCGCCGAGAGTGGGACGCCACTAAATGGGACACCGAGCTGCATATCAAACACGTCATCGACCCCCCCAGGAACACCACCCACGGCCATGTCGGACTTGACCACTCACCATCAATATCTGATGATCTCTCTTGTCTTAGATCACCCCACTCCTGCCGCAGAGATTCAAAGATTCACATGAAGTTTGAGTTTTTATTTTGAAGGAAACTTTCATTTGATTTTATTGAACTCACGACCACCAATTTTAACTCAATATATGCTTTTTCATAAGGGTTAATTAGCCGTATAGGCCTATAAACATGTTGAAATTTTGAAATGTCCAACGTTTGACGAAAGTTAGGTAAATGATCCAGTAAAATGTTTTATATGAAGACCATTTATAATCAAAATAATAAGAGTGAAATTGTAAAGTTATGCTGTTAATAATTGTGCTACGTAAACAATAAAGTCATTTACCACAGTTTTACCAAACGTTGTACATTTTGAAATTCATATGTCAAACGTTGGCCATTGACCAATTATTTGTTTTCATAGACATTGGATTTTTTAGAAATATTTTTCAATTCAAATAATGTTGAAGAAAAAACCCAACGGACTCTTTTCGTTTTCTTTATCAAATTTTCAGATTCCAAATAAGTCATAGAATGAATTTTGTCGAGTTTTCTTGTATTATTTTTTTGGCATGCAAAGGACCTTAGAGGAACACGAGTATGTGAAGTAAAGATAACGTATGCATGTGTGTTATGTGATTAAGAAAACTTTTATTACGTTACGTAGCAGAAAAGGTCTTGAAAGCCGTATAAATTTAAAATATTTGGTACATTTGCGAGATGCAATGTTTTTGAAAGTCACGAACAGTATAATAATTGGTTACATACACCAAATGCATTAGGAATTTCAAAACACTATCTGACAAAAAAGACATCTCTGCCCAAAATATTTTCTTTGCTTAAAAATATCATATCACAATTCATTTTTATTATACGAGATTAATATTTTTCTTATTAATTAATGTACCTCTCAATCTTAAAATATATATGTATATATAACACAAAATACATAAAGGACTTTATTTGTTACTTTATCTTAACTTGAAGTCTTACATAAAGGACTAACTACGCAACTTAACACAGGAACTTACTCGACTTTCATGACACTGAAAATAATATAAACAAAAAAGAAAGTACGATAAAATATGTAAAGAGAATATCTTGGTTCAATCGACACCGTCCAAACCCTAACCCACACAGCAGTCTATAATCTAGTATAAGGAATATAAAATCCTATAACATATATATATATATAATAAGGAAGAGGAATATATATATATAAATAAGACGAAAAGCATACCGGAGTCATGTTGATTGTCACATTAAGTCTTGTCGTCATCATCATAAACGGCAACGTAACGGAAGCTCTGTGTACGACGACAGAGGTGAAATAAGTCATTTCAACTGAAAATAAACGAAAGAAGTGAAAAGACGATGATGCCCTTTCAAACCTGGATAATTTGCGAAGAACACCTCCAATGTCCGTCGAACTCATCGCCATTAATCCAGCGAAGATCAGGAACCCAAACAAATGGCTGTTTAGCAACGAAATCAGAGATTACTAAGAATTGTGTGGAGCTAACGGAAAATAAAATTCAGTCCGTCCGTCCGTACGTACGTCCAGATATTCAAGGTCTCGTTGTGCCAAGAAAAGAGGCTAAGAAACATGTCCTTCAATGGCCATTCGCTTCGATAGTGGTCCAATATGAACTCGTTGTCCTTCAGATACTCCGGTAGTTCATCGTACCTCACCAATCTCGGACTCCGCTTCTTCATCTTCTTCCCGGTCGTCATTTTTGCCTTCTTCGAGTCCTCCTCCAACTTGGAATTTCGATCTTCCGGAGCTTTTCTGTGACGGCTCTTGCTCATCGCTTCCGAGCGATGATTTTGGTCGCTACTTCGCCGGAAGAATTCAGCCGTTCGATCTCGATCACGGGCTTTACTCTCTGTGTTTTGTTTAAATTCAATATACACACGCTAAAAGAGAGTCCTGTTTCGTACACTAGTGGGACTAGAGCGCCATCATGACACGTGGTTTTTGTTGAAGGGTAAAATCGGATATGTCGGAAGGAAGATAAATTGTGTCGATGAGAAGACAAACTTATTTATTTATTATTTTGAACAACTTTTGAATGAATTATTTATTTAGTTTGTGAACAACTTTTGAACGAATTATAAGAATTGAGTTATAGCATATGGTGATTAATGAAAATTGGTTGCATTTAGAATCCGAACTAAGTATATACTTCTCTTCTGAGATTCCACTTCTTTATCTAGAGGAGAACAAGTCGGGAAACTAATTATGATATATGTACGATTTTCAAGTATCAGTTACGTCTCTATTATACTTTGTCAAGAGACCAAAATATAGAACCGAGGTTTTTAACCATATTATCACTATCAGGGGATGGATGGCAAGTACAGAAGAAATTTATTTTCTTACGCACACATGCATTTAACAAATTAAGATGTATAACAAGAAAACTGAAACTTTATTAATGCAAATCTTCCAAGCAATCAAACATCCTAGGAAAGAAGAGTATCTCTAGTTAAGGTCATTTGACAGGCAACAATATATATTTCCGAAAATAAATAAAATTATTGAAAGAAAAAGGAAAGCCGACTCCAATGGAGTCCTCAACCTATCTGGTACTCTAGTTTAGCAAAAGCTCTCTTACTCTCATCACAGCCAATCCTTGTCAGCACAATATTTATTCACACCCCTTCGTCGCCACAGCAAAGAATCATCATAGCAAAATCTCCGTCTCTCTTTCTCACTCTAACTCTCTAACTTCTCGCAGCATTGCTCCATGACCAGCTTCTGCCTTGCTCTCCAAGAAAACTCAGACCCCAATGAAGCAGTTTCAAGCAGCGACCTCAGCTTCGCTGTCGCTGTAGTCTCCCCAACATTTGGCCGGCTTCTCACCTTTGTTGACTTCCTTGGCACCGTCGGAAATCGGATCCACATCAGCGTCGGATTTGGGCTGGTCTTCGGCGTCGGACTTCTCAGCATTCTCCGAGCCCGCAGGGAAGCCGTTTGGGGAAACGGGGTAACCGTTCTGAAGCCAAGGCTGGGCAGGAACGAACTCGGCGGCATGGGGGTTCATGATTCTCGGGGGGCTGTCGACGATGAGCTCCCCGTTGTGGAAAGCGGGTTTTCCTCGGGAGCCTCGGTTGTTGACCCTGTTGTTGTACCCGCCGGACAAGCGCGGGCCGTACGGAACCCTCGCCGTCGCCGACTGGTGAGGCATTCTACGCACTGGAATGGAGATCATCGGAGTAATGCTCACCGGCGGGGGCAAAATTCCTCCGTGCTCTTTGAACCCCGCGACAGGGATCGTACCCAATATGGGAATTGCTGACGGGTTGAACGGCGGCGCCGCGGCAGAGAGCTTCTTTGTGCTTTCCTTGCTGCTTTCGGGTTCTTCCTGAGACTCTCCTTCGCTTCGGACCCGACTTTCACCATTTGGCAGCTCACACAACTCTGAGGACGGACTTGTAATTTCCGGCTGCTCGCCTTTTGGGTCATTCACTGTCGACGTTCTTGAAGAAATAGACTTTTCGACTCCGGGGACCGAAGGGTTTCCGAGTTTTTTGCCGTCTAAGATGTTTGTATCTACTTCCATATCTCCAACGATGACAATGTTTCTCACCTCCACGATTTCTTTTACAACGGAATGCTTAGCTTTAGTTTTCTCTTCGGAACCTAAAAAATGTTTCACTTCTTCGGGTCTCTGAACCTTGTCTACCTCCACATCCTTGGCAGCAGATTCATCGAGCTGTGTTTCTGAGGCGGAGGTATCTGGGCTCATTTGAGAATTTTTCCCAGCTCGAACATTCTCTTTTGGTGACTGCTCTACTACCGCCTTGACGATCGTCCCTGGAGGAGCCAAGGCAACTTCTTTGTAGGAAAACAACTTTCCGGCGGCCTGAACACTGATTGAGCTCCCTGTTGGAGCGGACTTAGAAACTGGGTCTGCGTTCGCTGGGCTACCCGGGGATGACTTTGGGTTCGTGAGCTTCTCCGCTCCACTATTAGCCGGTTTGGGACTGAAGCTAGCGCTCTTGGTGAACTTTTTGGTGATGGGAATAGGACTATTAGCAGGGGATGTGGAATTATTAGGCTCACTTGGGGAAAATTTACCCGGTGCAAAATTGGCAGGCTTTCCTCTGTACCTTTGAGTCTGGGATGAGTTCATGAAATTAGTGTTCAGTTTGGCGAGACTTGGTCTCCTCGAACCAGAGGGCTTGCGACTTGTAACTGAACGACTCTTTGGAACTGCTTCTTGCCATCCTTCGTCCGAGTTGTCATCCGGCGACAAATCCTCACTGGCACTCAGCGTTATAGGCGGTTCTGGAAGACTTAAATTCGGCTTTTCGTTTCTTGGTTCCACAATTTTAACCTCTTCTTTGTTTTCTTTGTCGCTTGAATGCTCGGCAGACTGAACATTGGGCAACAAGAGTTCCTCCTTCAGATACTCATCCGAGCTTACTTCCTGCCCAGGTTTTCCCTTGACCTGTGTTTCAAGGAGAAAATTTACATTTCTTTCAGATCACTGGAACTAAAAGTATGTGAACAGTGGTACAAGATTAAATCAGTATGGGATTTGTGACCTTTGAACGAGCTCTCTTTTCTCTAGCCTTCATATCAGCATCTGGGGTGATATAATCCAAAAGGTCTGACACGCTGATTGAAGAACAATAGGCCTCAGATACATGTTATAGTATTACTAGGGTTTTATCTAGCCTTCGTATCAGCACATCTCTTGTACATAGAAACCAGGTGTAACGTGAATTTAACACATAAATTTATCTAATCTTCTCTGATTACCCTACTCAATCGACTTAAGCGACAAAATAGCCAGAAAACGATGAGTTTAAAAGGGTTCGAAGAAATCTCATGCATCAACGTTTTATTGGTTCGCGCATGCAGGTACTAAAATGCTGTAGAAGAAAAGCATTTTGTGCATCCCTAAACAGACACACTCAATCATTCTTAGTATTTAATTTAGTTGCAGCTGTTACCTCAAATGACCTTTGCTCGAGATTGAGGCATCAGGTTTGGGAGTACCATTACGTGCAGCCTCTTGCTGCTCCAGAGCCTTGGACTCGAAATACTCAAGCCACGCAGCAGCGTCCTAGAAAATACGAGTGTTTGGAAAACTTAGAATACTAACTATCTAATCAACGCATTTTCATGACACAATCCAATATTCAAAGCAGATTGTACCTGCGTGCGAAGGTCTTCCGACCCCAGCTTTGCCTGCAAAATTTGAAGTGTAGTCTGCTCATGCTGTACACTCAAGGAGTAGGCTTCCATCAACGACAGCGCTATAGCTATTGCGTGATAGCTCGCAGCAGTCTGGAAAATATGAAACTCGAGTTAAATAAACAGTAACTGTTTACTTGAATGTCTATAAAGAGCACAAGGCCAACGGTACATTGCAACTGATGCCTTAGGATCATATCGAGAAATATTACTTTACTGTTTATTCAAATGTCTTGAAGGGGAGAGTGCAAAAGACCCCAAGGCTATGTCTGAATCTTATGACTAAAGATCATGTAAAGAAATATTGATGGTCCTTGTAAGTAAGCACAAGACTGGGATTAGGGATAAACTAGTAACTGCCTACTTATCATTAACAAAATGACCCAATTGATCCAGGCCCACAAAAAATAAAGCTTCAAAATGACTAGTCTGCCCTCAAGGGTCTAAACCTAAAAAGTATTTAGTTTTGAGTCTTCAGCATCAGTTAGAAACCAGGTCGTTGTCAATGTATCGGAACTAACATTTTAGCATTGATTTGGTGATGGTACACGTAAGAAAAAGACTAAGAATGGGACCTGAATATGGTCCGCTCCGAGTAACCTTTGATTACACTTCAGAGCCTCGTGGAGATAACGTAAAGCAACGTGGACATTCCCTAAACCTTCTTCCATCATAGCAACGTTAATGTATGTGGCAGCCGTGTTGGGATGAGATGGGCCGCAAGTAAGATGTAGAAGATATAGCGCACGGTTTACATACCTACAATCATAGAACAGTTAAGACTGCGACGAGACGAATAATATAAAGGTTAAAAATGTTAGAAGTCCGAGTTACATTTAGCAACGTGTATTGCTAAATGAGGGAGATCTACTTATTTAATTTCCCAGCAAATTTAGGGCATACAATTTCTTTATGAAAGGGAAGAAGACAGCCAAGCTACTTCCATCTAGATTAAGCATTCTCATGTGTTTAACCCCGTCTTAAAATTCTTTTTATAAATGCAAAATATCGCAACTTCAAGAGGTGTCCCCTTTAATTTTCGCACGTCATATGAAGCTATATCTAATTCTGTCTCCTAATCAAAGTTTTAGCTAAAATAGTTCATTGAAAAATATCAAACAGTTAGATCAAATGGGATTTAAACATGGGAGCATACTTCAAGGCTAGCTCCGTATGTTGAAGCCGATAGTAGAAAACAGCTAGATCTCCATAGCTTTTCATCGTATCAGGATGATCAAGTCCAAGCTCTCTCTCATTAATATCCAGAGCCTTTTGCTGATATATGGTGGCCTGATTCAATAATTTATCTCTTTAGTTAAATGATGAAAGCAGAAAGTACGCTAGATAAGCTCATCAATCCAAATAGCTAATACACGTCTTATGGTTTTCTTGTCCAGTGGGTTTTCCTAGTTATTTTGTCGGTGCACATGCAAATGGTCTAAGCACCCAAGAATCAAAGAGAGAGAAGCACAAAATCAACATTCATTGTCCGTAAAACCATAGCTAGGCCAGTTCATTACATTCCACAGATCAGTACTTTTCTAGCTAAAACCATAGGTCTCCTACATATTTTCCTATAATGCTTTCACAACTACGAAATGAAGTTCATTGTTAGCAATGCTTTACAAGGTATACCTGATTGAAGTCACCTGTATGATAGAGAACCACCGCCAGAAGACTGTACGCTCCTGCAGTCATTCTATGATACGGACCGCAAACACACACAAGTTTTGCGAGTGCCTGAACAGTATACCATAACAGAGAGGTTCAACATCAATAAATACACTAAGCAATAATACTGATAGCTTAAAACAGTGGAGTGAAGTCATTTCATACCTTAGTTCCAAAATTCACAGCATCTTCCAGTTTACCTTTATCCAAGGAAGTTTTAGACGATTCCAACAGTGTGCGCCCATCGGCCGATGAGCATGCAACATGCTGCAGAAAGAAGCACCGCTATTAATATTTTGAAAAGTGATATTTTCTTTATCGTATTTATTTAACAGAGTGCGTGGCTTCACCTTGTACACGGGAACCATGCTTATGATGTCAGATTTTCGGAATGGAGTTGCGGTGTCCATGTCATAGTCCCTTGGGACGATCTCAAGTCCAACCTGACAATGTATATGATTAGTTTTTAGTTTGATAAACAAAAAAAAGCCCTTTCATAGAGACAATTGCATGCCATAACTTCGTACCTTGTGGCACAGTCCACGAAGAATAGCGTACTTCCTTAGCTCTTCACCACTGCCGTGTTTCCAATTCCACCCAAACCTCTTTCCTAGGAAAATTTCCACCCATTTCCATTTGAGTTTCTCATCATCGACAGAGTTATCATTACCATTTTCAGTCGATGATGTTCCCAGCAACACATTTAAACATGACGCGACTGAGGAAGCCAAGTCATCAACATTATGAACTGCAGCTATGACGGCTTGTAGTATGTGTTTGTAGGCTCTCACAATCATCTCGTGCACACAGAGCGATTGTACGTGAGGGAGTTTATCAGCAAGTTCAACCTAGCATACAGATATTGTAGTACTGTCAGACAATCAATATCCTTGATATCGACTGGAATTACTAAACGAGACTTACCACACGTCCCAAGGAACCCATTTGCAAACCCCTCGTATGCATAAAATCTGTTAATGTCCTTCCATCAACAGGTGAAAGTTCAAGGGAGCCAAAATCTGCGACCTAGTAACAGGACCGGTAATATCAATACCTTGATATTCGATGGAGAAAAATGAATAAAGAAGTGATGACTTGGGAACTGACCAGTTTTGGAAGAGCAGTATCAGCATAATACTTGTGCGCCATCTCGATCAACTCATCAGGAGACTGCCAATGAGAAGATGGGTGTAAGAGAATATGAAGCATGAAGCAGTATATATATATATATATATATATATATATATATATATATATATAGATATTAGAGGCTGATTTAATCCAGATAAACTTTCAAGCAAACCTTAAGGTGAAGACCCGTATCTGATTCTTTAAGGCGAGAATATGCAGCTTCTGGAAGCAGCTTTTTCCACATTGTTTCCTTTTCAAGATCTCTCTTCTCGAGTTCTTTCTGCTTTTCCACATCTGAAATCGTATTTGAGTCCAAGTCACTTTTCCCTGGTTCAGTTTTTACGCTCTTCACATCTATCTTCTTTTTTATTTCCTTGAGCAGGCCACCTTGCTTTCCAAGACCCTTAACAGCCTGCTCTGGTTTAGCTTCATCGGGTTTCTTGGAATCACTTTTCCCTGATGCTTGGTTTTGTAAATGTTGGACCCAACAAGCTCCTAACTCCCATCTGATTGATTTTGCGCACAAAGCAGGCTCTTCCTGAAGCCTTGCTAAGCTTTCTTCAACTACTTTCCTCACCAAGGACCTTTCAGAATCAGGACCCTGTGCCTTCTGACCCGTACTTGGTAATTGAGGTGAATTTGACTTGTGTAGTAGCATCCTCAAGCTGTAATTGTAAGCAAATAAATGAAGTATTCGAATCGGTAATCTTCCCCTAGACTTCCAAACACTAATGTCATTCCGAGATTGTATTTTGAAGCTAAACACACCTGTTGACATTCAAGGCATTGGCACCGCCTTCAGGCTGGTCGTCAATTTCGATGTCTCGAGGAAGAGCCTTCTCTTCCCACTTCACCTCAGAGGAAACCTTCACAACAGCTGTGAACCCGCAATGTCTGATAACTACCACGCCTAAAGTAGCAGTATCCTGCAAAATTAAAAGAAACAAAAAGTATAAGAAAAGATTCATGGGACCAAAAGGTTAAAAGTAGAAAGATGCTCACGTGAACAGTTGCGCTCTCATCAGCTGTTATGCCTTTGAGTAAATTTCTCGTAGCAAGCTCATCCCCAGACATTCCGAGAACCCGACTTCCATCGTTCTTAGCGTCCAACTTGGTGCTTCCATCAGGCACGTCTCTGGACACCTTAACAGTGAGATCCCCAACTGTTTCCTCGTGAACAAGTAACGCAGACTCTTGTCTGTTTTCGACGAGCCTCCCGATCGCAGCGACGGCTTTGAGAACTGAGACGTCGACAAACAGAGTGTGCAGCAGAAAGGCTTTTCTGTCGCGAACTTGTCGCTCTTCTGCGGATTGACATGGCATCGCAGCGAGAATCGCAAACTCTTTGGCCCACGGCCTGCGGTCGTGTTTCCCGTCTCGTCCTTGGCCACCACCGTTCCCTCCCCAGTTCTCGTCTTCCACCGGCAGTGCTTGGAAAGTCGACGGGTTCTCCGCAACAACCGGAGGAACAACCCACGTGTTTGACCGGAAACCATATGGAAGATTTCCAAACTGAAATTCATGCGTGCAATAGTCAAACAGATTGTTCTCGCATTGACTAAAAGATAAAAGGGTGGTCAATACCTTATTGTGTTCCGTGAAGGCTTTCATAAGAGCGTTGTATGCCTGCAAGGAGAAACAAAAAGAATGAATGGCGAGTGAAGATTTGAATGTTGATTTTGTATTCAAAACTTACAGCCTCAAAGGCCCTGCTGATCTTCTGAAGAAGTCCGACCAAAGAATGGCTCAAGAGAATGCGTCTGCCAGCTGGATAAAACCCCTTCCGTGAACCAATAATTTTCGTCGGCTTTCCATTGCAAACTCGAACCTGGAAAACAGCATTCCTTCTTTTAGATCAATCGCGACTGTAATAGAACGTATATCACTCTAAGACTCAAGGCATTACGTCAATTTGGAAGTAATCGTCCTCAGACTTATCCTCGAGAAAGGGACGAGTGGATCTTCGAATATCTGCATTTGCCATGAAATGAAAATCAAGCTCTCTAAAATGAAATGAATGCAAGAGAAACTCAAACTCACAGTGAATGGGAGGAGTGAGGTTGGAGAATGAGAAGAAGTCGTAGAAGTTCCCGAGCAAGGGCGGAGGGCACATGGAGACGGCGGGGTCGATGTCTCCGGCGACATTTTGGGATTTTCCGGCGTCGGAATCTCTGGATTGGCCGCCGAAGGAGCTACTGCACGCCACGATGTCCAGAAGCCTCCGCACGTGTCTCACTGCCACGTCCTCACTGTAATCCTCTGCGTACACTCACATCTCGTATCTTTAATACAAGTACAAAATTGACCACTAGCATTCAAGACTGGAAGATTCGTTATAGCCTACAGCCAGCGCATGGTAAGCAAAAGATGTGGCCACGGTTTGGGCCTGTGTGATTGGCTATTATTTATTACCTTCAACAATGGTGAGGTGGCATGGTTTGAGCGAAAGGATGTCCACCGAATCCTTCAGTCTGGGTCCCCGCACCTGAAGATAGTCAACGCTCAACTAATCATGCAAATAAGATGATATCTCGACGTTGACAATAAATATACTTGTTCATTACTACCTTACAAAAAATAACATTGTCATTAATTAAAACTTCCACGCGAAAAATTTATATAAATCATCAAAAGTTATTGGGATTCTTTAGAGTTACTATATGTAAATTCTAATAGGAACTAAAAGCATATTAAGAATTATTTCTTGAAATGAAGTCGGTCCTTTTATACAAGTGGGCATTTATTTTTCAAAGTTCAGAAATGTATTTATATTTAAAGAGCCAGTGAAATGCAGGAGGACGAAAATTTTGTACTAAATCATGAAACGTTATTGTTATTGAAAACGTTTATGAATAGTCTGCATGTACTGTTGAAATTAAGCGATATGGTTTAATTTTATATTAATGATATTATAGTTAATTTAGTAGTTGAGCATTTGTTGGCCTCGTTAATTTGTCCCTTAAAGCAAATGTTGTAATATGCCGACATATGTTTACAATTTCCAAAAACTAATCCTAAAAAAAAAGACAACCAAACAGAATTATTTCACACCAAGCTGGAAATTGTTTTAACATTTCAAGAATATATTGCAACTAGCCATTTCATTAGCTCTTCTTGATATTTTAAATCAAATTTTGTTTTACTACAAATTTAATTAAGTAATTAATTTAAAGGTAATTTAATTTATTGTATGCTAATAAATTTAAAAGACCCGATGGACTATTAAATTACTAACTTAATTATTTCTTAATATTTTATGTCAGTAATGTGTATGCTCAGTATTAAATTACTAATATATTTTTTTCACTTTTAAAAATGCACGCCCTATTCAATTATATTTAATAAAAAAAAAACAACCATGACACAAAAAGTCAGAGGCCATTATAAGGATCTTAATCTTGTTCTTCATATAATGTTAAATTTTCATTTCACGAAAACTCTCGAGTTTTACAGATTTATGCCATTATCTTCATGTGAGTTGTCCTACGTTCTTTTTGTATTTGCTTAATTAATATTAATTTTTTTTCTTCATCCTAATTAAAATGTAAGTGAAACGGACCTAGAAGGACCAAAAAATATGGTGGGGCAATATACAATTCATAGAAGTCATGTGCATGAACTAATTGAGCACTATTTGAGTTAGGAAAAAAAAAGATAAAAGGGAAGGCACCACAATATATAATATATAAAAAATAGAATAACTAATATATTTTGACCAAGAAGTTGAATAACATTGCCGATTAATTTATGTTGCTTAAACAACAATAACTCGTTATTAATTACAATAATAAATAAATAAACTAGGTAAGTAGACATGTGGTAAATATAAAAGTTATCATGAAAATTTACCTCGTGCGACAAAGAGAAGTTGGTCAAGTGACAAGTTTGTACATGCACTCCCAAAAGCTTCCTCACATCCAAAATCCTGTCCGTTGATATTCCCTGCAATAGTTTTCCAATTAAGATGAGTGATATGAGTTCTGTAGAGCTCAAAATGTGTGGTAGCTTCTTATCAGGACTAACGAGCCCGTTACGTGGCTGAATATTAGTCTATAACGTCCAAATTTATATTATTATTTTTTTCTAAATCGTGTTTCTAGTTACGTGCTTTATTGGAATATTTTATTTATGCAAACCTTGAGAGTCACTTGCGACTCATCTGGAGTTTCGACGGCTATTTCTATCACTGTTGGCAAAACTGAAAAATGAAAGAAAAATTAAATTGGAAGGATAAGAAGAAGAAAAAACATCAATGAGACACTAATTGAATTTCATCCCGGTTTGAAAATAATATTAAGGAAGTGGATATTAAACCTTTCTCTTCCTTCTTCTTCTTCTCTCCTTTGGCTTTGTGTGGCTTTGCTTTGCCTGTTTTCGGAGCCATTTTTCTTTTTCCCAAAACTCTTCCTTCAATGCCCACTCAACTCACTCTCTCACTCTTCCTCTCAATATTCCTCTTTTGCACGTCAGAAAACTAGATAATTCAACCCACTTCTTCTCTTTTTTTCTTGGAAGAGGAAAATGAGGCTCTCTTTTTCTTATTTATAAACGTACACGAAGGTAAGGAGGATTGGAAAGGGACTTATTGAAGTGTTGTTGGTAGTAGTAATAGTAGTAGTGCAATTTGAGAGAAGAGAAAAAAGAGCAAGTGAGAGAAGAGCTAAAAATAACGAGGCTTGGGATTGTGAGAATTGAGGGAAGAGTAGGTTGGAAAAAGATGTTATAAATGAGAGAGAGGGAGAGAGAGAGAGGGGATAGGATAAGGTGAGGCAAAGGCAGTGCCTTGTATTATATGGCAGAGGAGTACAAAGTCGAGAGTGAGAATGTAAAAGAAAAGGCTATCAGCACTCATTTGGGGCCTCTCATTTTTTCTTGCCTCTTCCACGCATCATCATAACATTTTTCTACCTCTTCACTTACGGAACTAATTTCTTTTACAATACGAGACTAGTTTTTTATAAAATAATATCAGAGATTGGTTTGCATGGCGCGTGTGAACAACGGGGTTATGGAAATATATTTTTACAAAATAATTCATTTAATTCTCCTGGTTTTATGGATAATCAGTCATTTTAATGTAGGCTTAACATGGAAAGGAGTTTTAATTAAATTTGACCAAATCTCTATTTCATGACCAAAACTCATGTATCTACTCTACAATGATTTCTTTTTAAATTACTAGTTCCAAAAGGAAACAAAGATAATCAAGACGTAACTAAAAAAACCGTTATAATATTAAAAATGTGTCGCGGAAAATGATTACAAGTTAAGCAACTTAAGCCATCTCATAAATCCCTAATATGGGACGACATAAATACGGTGTTGAGATGCATAAAAACTTGTCAAGCATGATCCAAAAATTAAAGAAAAATCAAGATGTAACTAAGAAAGTCGTTATAAAACATTAAAAATGTGTCGTGTAAAATGATTTCAATACAACAAATTAGTCTATCTTGTAAGAAATTTAGACTATCTCGTAAAGCCCTAATATGGCATGACGTAAATGCAGTGTTGAGATGCATCAAAAATTATCAAAAACCGGAATTCTTATGCTAGATATTGTTGAATGTAGCAAAGATATCCACTATCTAAGGAAATTCTATATTCTTTGGCCGTAATTGTGGAGAGAGCTTCGCTAAACTAATCAAAAGGTACATACTCGCCTCAAAGGTTGAATGACCAAGATCATTTTCAAGACCTTTCGTATAAATTCAGTCAAGTATTTTGTTTAAAGTACATTGGTGTGCACCATGGAAACCTTTTGTCTTCCATGCGCACTTTTGTTAGATAAGTTCACATGTAAATTTTGGTTGATTGAAACAGGATGAAGGGTAATACGAACCCATGGACGAATAAACAAATGTATTTTATGAAGCCTAATCCAAATTCAATGGTTAAGACTTTATGAATGATTTTTCAGTGAAGTTGAATAAAAAAAAATAACTAGAGTCAAATGCAACGGAAGCAAGAAACGAAATACAAAAACAATATCACATCAGCTCGAGGAATAAATTAACATGAACACGACGTAGCACAAGCTAGAGTTAATTAATATCATTCTACCCATTGTTGAAGAGTACAAACATCTGATGTATTTTTATAAAGTACTTTAAAAAGTTAATCGGAAATGTTTAATGAAACTTGTATGTGTTAGATATTAAGCGAGCATTTTAATAATTTTAATGATATTGGATAATATAGCCTTTCTTGAGACCAGTTGTGTTTGGATGCGTTGAGCCCCGTTACTGGTTGCTGCAACTTCATCGATGTACATTGTTCTCTTGGTGGTTTGTTACTTCTTCATTTCGTATCGACTTGACGAGTGTTGATATTTTATTCCAAGTGGTATATTTTTAGCCTATCACTTATCCTATAATAAGTAGTAAAGCTAAATATTTACTAAATTATGCGTTGTTGCCACTTTGGAATATTATTTAGAGACTCACGCGGTTTATTCCTAGATTGGACTAAGTGCTCGAGTCTCAAAATTGTTATCCCGAGTCTCCACACACTCTTTATGGCCTCCCTTGTGTGACTACCAGTGACTTTAAATCGATGAGCTCATTGTATAAGTAGTAAGCTTAAAATTTATGATTGAATAACCTTAATTAGGTTTATGGTTCAAAAATATGAGCGAGACATAGATCAAAATTGTGGGATAAAAACACGAGCTCAACAACGAACAACATAAACACAAAAAGTCTTCGAACTACATGGACTAAATGTATGACGATCGATTGAAACTCAGAAATTTGAGTGTTATAAGTATTTTCCAAACATGAGTGTTATAAAATTTGTATGCTAAGCTTCAACTCTTGTGAAACTACGCTAAACTCATATACATGGTTTCGATTAAGAAATTCCAATCACTTGGCCACGAGACTAAACTCGAGAAATTTTGGAACTTAGACTCCACGAAATCAACTCATCTAAATAGGTTCATAACTGTAGATTAAGAGATTATAATTTCATAAGAAAGTAATAATCGGTAACTTTCTATTCATATATTAAAAATCCAAATTTTAATCACAATCACTATCACAAAAACAGCTCACGACCCTAGTTCAATTTCACTACTTTGAAGACAATTTCGAATAATCGTAATCCGTTCATTACTTAATCATTTTAGAAGTTCTTGGACATTTTTGTATATAAATTATAATCCGTTCAATTTCATTACTATACTCATATTTTTTTTTCATGTATTTCATATGAATGTGAACTTCTAATAAACTGGAGCACTATCCTCTCTTGAAACTGCAATACATGAAGAAGTGCACATTACAAGAAGAGATGATGGGGATTATTCAACCCGTAGAAACTTGAAAGGATCTAATTCTCTTTTGTTTTAGATAAGTTAAAGACAAGAAAGAAACAGAGCGGAAGAACAATGAAAGCTCCAAGTTTTAGCAAGGTTTCACTCTCTTTTGAGATCACCCCGATTCTGGACCAGTCTCCACTGTACCTGAAAGGAACCATTGAACATTCCTATGATTTGCAAATTCACCGCAGAAGAAGATAAGAAAGTTTTACCCGGCATCGATGAACCCCAATCCAAAAACACCGATGGCTGATTGAGCAAGAAAGCGCTGGGATTTCAAACGAGACTTGGGCAAATCTGTCTTTTTGGCCATTGTGGTGCCACGTCTTCTTCCATCCTTCTTCACGAGTAGACATCGGGTGAAGAGGAGACTGCTGTTTTCTGCCACTAAACCCATTTGCCTTTCTCACCCTCACCAAAACGGCAAATGTATGTTACGGACACTTTCGTCCTTACTCTATCTCTTAACTTTAGATTTAACAAGATTAATGTTAAACATCGTACGACGTCGTTTCGCTCTCCAAAGAAATTACAATAAAGCGAGATTAGCTTAGAAAGGAAAAGCGAGAATGGCGAGGGAGGAGGGCGAAACCCTGATCAAGCGGTTCCCGCAACCGAACTACGTGGACGGCGTTCGATGGATCCCTCCCGCGTCCGGCGTGGTGCGCCACGCCGCGGTGGCCGCCTTCGACCCCGCCACGTGTAGGTCGTCCCTCCAAATCCACTCGGTGACCTCCAAAACCCTAACCCTAACCCTGGAGCACTCATCCCCGCTCCCCTCCAGAATCACCTCCCTCAGGGCTTCCTCTGTCCTCGCCGCCGCCACCGCCTCCGGCTCCCTCCACTTCCTCTCCCTCGACGGACGGGAAGAGCTCGCCGCCGTCGCCCCGGGGATCCTCCACGCCGGCGCCGGAGGGGCCACGGCGATGGACTTGCTCGACGGCGCCGCCGACTGCGTCACGGCCGACCACGACGGCATCGTCAACGTGGCGCGCCTCCGCGAAGGCGCGGCCCACTGCCGGAGAGTGTTCGACGGCAGCGGCTTGGTCTCGTACGGCGCCGCGAAATGGGCGTCGCCGTCGGAGTTCTCGACCGGAGCGTTGGGGTTGGGCCTTCAGTGGTGGGATCTCCGCCGCCCCGGGCCGGCGGTCTTGCAGTTCAAGGCCGGCTGGTGAGTCACTTACTGCTTTCTTTTCAGATTATGTCTCCTTTCAAAGCTAACATATGGATTAGGGGTCAACGAGGAACGTCGGGTATGGTGCATTGTATCGACATTCATCCGTCGCGAAAGCATACATGTCTGGTAGGAGGGTCTGAAGGCAGTGTGTTTGCGTGGGATATAAGATGGCCTGAACAGTCAATCGTTCTTTGCGGAGACGGTGGAGCTCGATCTCCGTCAGAAAGTGAGGTCTGGGAGGTTCAGTACGAAAGACGCTCCAACATCTCCTCCGCTAAAATCTTGCCTGCTATGATCTGCTCAGAAGATGGCATTCTCGCTGCTGTCCACCAAGGTATTGCTTTCTCTACTCTACTATGACTGTCTCTCTCATTCATGATTCATGATTCATGATTCATGATACTGTTGATTCCTTTCCTTTAGGAGAGGAACCGCTTCAGCTATTGGAGGAACCGTGCGCTATAAACAGCTTCGATATCGACCGACACAATCCCTGTGTGAGTGATGGGATTAAGAATAGTTTTGAAGCCAAATCCAGATTTCTGACGTTTTAGTTGATCAAATGCAGGACGTCATCTGTAGCATGGAGTGGGAATCGATAACCATCCTTTCGCGGCCAAATCTAGACTTCCATTATTCTAGTCACTTTTGACATCTTGCCTCAGCTCTAAAACCTGCAACTTGGAGAAACTCGCTCTCTCGTTTCAGCTCTTCTGCTTTTGCACTGATAAACATCCATTTTTTATGATAAAATATTTAAGTTTTTAGATAGATAATGTATTTCTGAAGATTATTAAGAAAAAATGCCTTTTTGCATTAAATTTGTACTTAGATCGTTTCTTTATTTGAATAAGCATTGGTATGTAGTTTATAATATTTTTATGTAAGTGTGTTTAGCTTTTCAAAAGAAATTCAAGATAGGTTTTAAATTTTCATAATCTAGCCCTTGATAGATTATCAACTTAACTTATTTTCATAAGAAATAACTTAATTTTTATAGGGCAGTTTTCATTGTCAACCAGGATGTGTCGTTTTGAGCCGTTTTGCCTTGTGTTCAGTGAACACCATAAGCTCGGACGACTCTTCGTACGTCATGTATACGTGGCCTAATATTTTTGCGAGGGAGATCTCTCAAAGATATCTCTTCCTTTGGCGTGCCTAGTCTCCGTGCTCGGGACCTCCAAATATCGTTCCCTACGACATGCAACTTCGAGCTGCTTGCCTTGTCGAGATCGGTCCGACTCGTATATAGTCCGAGGACGACCGACCTGAGTGTAGAGGATAATAAGATAATAATAATAAGTTAAAGCACTTAAATTGATTTTAGTATAAATAATTATAATAAGTTAAAACATATACTATTATTTGTAAATAATTATTATATATATATATAATTTAATTATTAATAATAAAATATTTTTTAGTATAAAAAATATATCACTGTGTACAAGTTGTAATAAATATATTATAAATTGTGACATTAAAAAAATTATTTGGTAAAAACATAAAAAATAATTAAAATAAAGTTTATTTTAAAGAAAAAATAAAACAAAAAAACAAAAATCAAAATAAAAAATTACAATTACAAAAAATAAAAACTATAATTTTTTAATTTTTATTTAAATTTTTTAAAATCACTTTTCAAAAAGTGATTTTACTAAACAGATTTTAGCTTTAAAAACAATTTAAAGCTATATATGTTTGTGCATAGGCAAAGATATAATGTCCAATATTTTTCTAATTGAGTTATGACGTCAGGCTGTCTTCATCCGTAAATGAACGGAAGGATTGAGGCCCCAAGCCTTCGTTCACTTTATTTAATTTAATTTATTGAGAAAATAACTTTATCCTCAAACATTACCCGAAAACCTCTCTCTCAGTCAGTCAGCGGACGGCATCATCAATGGCTTCAGCGACCGTAACGGCGTCGTTTGGCCTCACAAGATCCCCGTTTCGTCCTCAGGCGACTCAACTCGCTCGTGGCTTAGTCCGACTCGCTCCGCTGACCAAGCCGACCTCGATAGCGCTTAGTTCTTCGCATTCCGTCTCCGTCTTCGCTTCGGTTCTACCGAGGAAGCCATGCGCGATTGTTTCTCCTGCCTCTCTTACAATCGTTGCGCATAAAGGATACAAAATGAAGACTCACAAGGTTTCCGATTTCTTCTTATTTGCCTTCATTTGAAGTTGAAATAATTTTTATCTGTTGTTCCAATTGACCGTGTTTGGTTTATTTAAGATGATATTGAAATGAAATAGAATTCAGAATAAGTGAGATGATATTGAATGCAGGCTTCAGCGAAGCGGTTCAGGGTGACTGGTAGAGGAAAAATCGTCCGGAGAGGAGCTGGCAAACAACATCTTCTTTACAAGAAGAACAAGAAGAGGAAGTTGAGACTTTCCAAAATGGTATACCTTTCGATCTTCTTACTGTGGATAATGTGGTAATCTTAGGCATTTCTTTCTTGAAGTGTTCTGAAAACTGTGGATAATGTGATCCCAAATAGAGTTTATCAAAAATCTAGGTAATAAGGTTCTTGTTAGATGAGTTTTGAAGTAGTACTCTCTTAGGAAATACATGATAGTTTTGAATGATTGAAAACCAGATATAGTTGAATTTTGGTAATATTTTCAGGCACCGGTGGCCCGAAGCGACTATGACAATGTTATCAGCTGCTTGCCGTATATGAAAGTCAACAGAAAGGCGACATAGACTTTTTCCTTCCATTTTTCGCAAGCTTAAGCTCAACATTCCTTTTAATTTTTGTAAACTTGAGATTTCCTACCAACTTTACAAGGACTCTCTAAATTTGAGTATTCACTTCAATTGTTTTCGATATCAGCACAGCATGATCGTCTATCTCAATCGTAATAATTCACAGTTTGACGAGCATTAGGTGAACAAAGCTAGCAGTTTCTGATGCATACCAAGGATTAACACACCCACGGGTCTGAAATTACGTCTTCATAACGAAGATACTGATGATCAACGTCAATACTGACTGTGATGGAACTATTGACGAAAATTAGTTTGATGCCTGAAGAGAAAGTACAATGTTTCGACGACAACATAAACTGTAAAGGTCCGAACTTTTTTTTATTTAAGACAAGTGTTCAGTACAAGAAATATATTTAAGATGAGATTTTATACGAAGTTAAATAGTAAAATAGTGTGTTTGTGCGTGTTGTTTTTTTTAATTAATATTGTAAAGTGTTTTTTTTATAATTAATATTATTTTTTAAACAATTTTTAAAATACTTATTGTAGAATTAATATTGCACAAATAATGAAATTAATTTCACAATGCTTCAAACGACTTCTCGGCTTTAAAAACTAATTTATATTTCCATCAGATGAAAATATTCAAAATTTATTTTGACATTCACATCATTTTATGTCCATGTTGACGAAAATACCCTTTAAACATTTTCCGAGAAAACGTTTTAGTTCAACACTTGAACTTAGTGACCTTATGGGTCCAAATGAACAAACTTGAGCTACTATACTCGGACTCAAAAGTTTACAAATTTTTTTCGAGTATTAGTTTAATGTCAACTAACTCCACTAAAGAGTTGACACTGAGAATCTCCCGGTTCAAATGAATTTATTTTTTACTCAAATTGAACTTAATTATATTGAGTGTATCTATTAAATGTTATCTATGATTACCCTTCATGAATATCATCAATTAGATTAGATTTATAAAATTACCATTTTACCCTTCTAGTTGTTATTTTCTCAACTCATTTGTTACTTGTGAATAAGTTAGAAACAATGTATTGACGAGGAGCTAGTTTTATCCAAATAAAATAGTTACTTAATTTTGGATACCGCGCGGTTCATTTATTCACAATTCAAGTAATAAAGCATGATGTGATATACATTGCATTTCAGCAATATTGTACATGAATTCCATATATATGAGAGCTTCACAAAGTATACTCATGTAAACTTCACAACTCAATACATTACCAATAAAGTGCATCTAGCTCACAAATTTGGATTTAGAGTGTAACTTTCTTAAATGAATATATTGAAGTTATGAAATGACATGTTTTATTACAAGATTAAAGTAATCACGATGCAATCCATATATAGTGACTTTGAGATGGAATAGTTTATGATATAAAAAATGAAATGTGATAGACACGTGATTAAACTTGAGCTATTTGACACAAAAATGTAATATTTTCGTTCAAGGAATAACTTGCCGAAATGTCGTATTGAACAAGGTGCAACAGGTCACACAAATATGGCATCACAAATTCTGTAATTTCGTAATAGTTAAGAATATGATGGTCTTTTATATTATTTTATAACAACTCAATCAAATTCTGCACTACAATTTATTTCTGGTAAACCGCAACCAAACAATATTAATGTCATGTCTGGTTAAAAAAAGAGAAATTTCAGCTAATTTTTTTTTAAATATTGAAATTAAAATGTCAACTCTATATTAATATAAAATTTTGACCTATTTTCTAACAAAAAAAAAACAACTTAAAAATGAAAAAAAATATATGAAGTAATTTATCGGAAATTATCGAAATTCGACTACAATTTGTTGAAAAAAAAAATTTCAATTTCAATTATTTTTATATTTTTTATTATCTAAATTTTTTGATTTTCATTGAAACTTATCGTATTTCACCACAGATCATCATAATTCGTTGAATTTTTATTTTAAAAACTATTGCAAATTATCGGATTTTATCGCAACCTATCGTAAAATAAATATTACAATTTTTTTATCGCAAATTACCGTTGTCCATCTGAATTCATCACAAACCATCGCAAAGTATCGAAAAAAATCAAAAGATAAAATTGAGTTAAGAGTGTTTTTATCGGAAAATAAGTTAAAAATCTAATTTGTGATAAAAACGACAAAATAAATCTATTTTTAATATTTCAAGTTTAATAGAGCTGAAATTAAGTAATTTCTCTCTAAAGTTTCCGGCAAATTAGAGAAGCAGTAATCGAAAAGAACACGTGGGGAGGAAGTCACGTGACTCACGTGTTCGCCGTCGCGAAAAATGAAAGTAAAATAGAAGGAGAGAGAACGAGAAAATTAGTCCCCATTTCCTTCTTTTTCTCTCATTCCCTCTAAACCGTTGCAAGATATTTTTTCCTAACGTTCCTCGTTGTTGGATTTTCTAAGCTTCACGGTTTTATTTTCAGCTATACCTTGATTCTATCGATTCAATTAGGGTTTTGATTCTCTCTTTCTAGCTGTTTCTTGGTTCCTCAGAGTTTTCGTGTTTCCCGGAGGAATTCATCTTTTCTTTTTTCGTAGATATCGAGAGAACCAATAAACAGAGGCGAAGTAAGAGATTTATGGTTCAGTTGATGAAATCCTTGGATCGGAGGTCCGTACAGGAGCCGGTGGATTGTACGGACAAACCTCCTGTGAAATTGGAGATCGAAGACTCTTTGGAGGATGCGTACGGTCCAGCGAATAAGCGCTCTAAGACAACTTCTCAATGTTTCCAAAAGGTGTGTTTTTTTTGTTATTCTTCTATTTTTTTTTTTTCTTTTTGAGTTTATGATTGGTTTCCATGAAAACAAGCTTTCGTAAATTATTATATGATCATGGATATCCATGCTATTGATTCGGTATATATGTCCTCGTTGAGGTGGAAGAGCTTTGGAATCCTTCTCTTAGATCATCAGATTAGTTTGTGAAATTTCTTTGTATTGTATGTTTCGAAGTTTTGGTGGTGGAAATGACAGGAACTAATGGTTAACGGTTAGCTGACTGGGAGTTGGAACAATGTTGTATCTTCGGAAATTGAGCTGGAGAAACCATTTGTTTATCTCAAATCATGGTTATAATCATTTAGAAAAATGAATAGTTTTCTTTCATCATCTGTTTTCTCACCGTTCCGTTACCTAGGAAAACATAGGGTTTATATTTAATCAAAGAAGTACCGAATAGCTTGATAATAATTAGTTACAATTTTTTATTGCCTAATATATTGCGGTTACGTTTCACGTGATTCTTGCAATGAAGCTAATATACTTAAGCCATTATTGGTTTTTAGGGTATTTAGGTTTCAGTGATTGGGTGTCTTGGGTAATAGATGATGGCGATTCTTTCTCTTTTGTTTTGTTCAGTGGGACGCGGAGGAGGAGGTATTCTCAATCCCACCATCACAATACAATCCACTAGATGAACCAAGCCCCTTGGGCTTGAAGCTGAGAAAGAGCCCATCACTGTTGGATTTGATCCAGATGAAGCTCTCTCAAGGACCTCCACCGGCGGCACACAGTGGAACCACAGCCGGTGGAATCAAGAAGGAAAAAGCCAATGCTCCTGTTAGCGCTATGGACAAGCTTAAGGCTTCAAATTTCCCCGCTTCACTTTTGAAGATTGGCGGCTGGGAGGTAATCTAGATTTCATAACCAGATGTCTGAATTATTGCGACATTACGATATCATTGTAGTAAATGTTATAGTGATGATTGAGTTTTGGCAGTATAAGTCAAGACAAAAACTCTAACGAGGTCTTTGTAACGCCTCGATATTCTAGGCGTTACAGTATTTTTGCTGTAAAAGGTGTTAATATCCTTAATTTGTTGTTGCAGTATAAGTCCAGATACGAAGGTGATTTGGTGGCGAAGTGCTACTTTGCCAAGCACAAGCTTGTTTGGGAAGTACTTGATGGCGGTCTTAAGAGTAAAATTGAAATTCAGTGGTCAGATATTATGGGTGTGAAGGCCAGCTGTCCAGATGATGGGCCTAGTACTTTGACCGTTGTGGTAATACATTCCGTGCCTCTTCTTTGGTGTTGATGGCCATTCGAGTGTTCATTCTGCTGTATTTTTATTTAAATTATGATCACGGTTTGCTACAGCTGGCTAGACAGCCTCTTTTCTTCAGAGAGACCAATCCTCAGCCTAGGAAACATACCTTATGGCAAGCAACAGCAGATTTCACCGAAGGGCAAGCTAGTATGAACAGGTTCAACTAGTAGCACCCTTCCTTTCAAATTTCTTCTGTTGGGAACCATAGACATCACTTGTCACCCATAATGTATGAACAATAAATTTTGTGTGGCCTGGTTCGGACTTTGCCGTCCAGGTCTTTTTTCCCAACCGTTTGCTACATGTTCTTATTCTCATTCCACCTCTTTAAGATATAATATCTGAATTTGTTTTAAAAAAAAAAAATCGTCGTTTTCATACATGCCGTTACTACATTTAAATTCGTATTTGTATCAGTGCTTCTGCAAGATATCCTACATTTATGCATCATAAATTAACTATTGTTTGTTATACATCATAAGGACAAAGGAGTTCTATGGCCCCTTTTTTTTGTCGGTAGTGCTGATCGACGTTTTTTTATAATATATATAAATTTTCCATTTTCAGAAAGCATTTTCTGGAATGCCCTCAAGGACTCTTAAGCAAACATTTCGAAAAGCTTATTCAGTGCGACACGCGTCTTAATTTCTTGAGCCGGCAACCAGAGGTAGTTTTGGACTCGCCATATTTTGACCCACGGAGCTCGGTATTTGTGGTCCCAGAAGAGTCCAAAGCCCAAGATTTTAATCAAGGGGAAAATGGGGCGGGATCTTCGTTTAGTGGCCTGCATGATATTGCATCACCGTCAACTCAATCATCTTCCTTCAAGCTCGAACAACAAGACTCAGGCGGCGTGACCAATAGGTCCAGAGAAGCTCCTTCACCCAGTTCAGGTGCGAATAGGCTTACACTCTGTAGCTGCGTTCTTTAAAACCTTAATGAAATCTCTTAAACTAAGCTCAGGGCAGAGGGAAAAGAGGCGGGCTTAAAATGAAAAATTGGATACGTGGAAGGAGAACTTTCTCCTCGTATTAAAGCAATTACCATAGTTTAACTGTAAATAAATTCGACTGAACCCAAGTCCATATCTTTTTCAACCAAATCTAACTTTTTAGAAGATTTAGATTGCAAAAAGGTTATGATACAAGATACCAAGAACAAGCTGTAAACTATGTTTTAAATTCACTGGGTGCAGTAATGGACAACCGAGCAATGGAAGGAAGCTCGGAAAGCGCAACCTCTCGAGGACCAGCGCGGAACTGGGACGAGATAAGAGTGCCAGGTGTTCATCCATCGATGTCGATGAGCGATCTGATGAGCCACATCGAGACCTGTCTCTCGGATCAGATGACCTCATCGAACCCTTCCTCCGGCGGGGCTGGGGCCGCCGGTCAACAGCCGGAAGTCCAGGGCATGTTGGACGACATAGCTCAGTACCTTCTGAACGACAACCAGTTCACAACTGCCTCGGACGAGAAGTCTCTCATGACGCGGGTCAACTCTCTCTGCTGTCTCCTGCAGAAAGACCCTGCTGCCACTCTGCAGCAACCACCACCACCACCACCACCACCACCACCACCACAGTTTCAGGCCGATGTCCAATTCGGTATCGGGATTGAGGAAGCATCTGGGATCGGACTCAGAGCCGGAAAAGGCTTGGCCGAAGAGACTGACAATCCCGCCGGGAAATCTACTCCGGCGATGCCAAGGATCGACTCCTTCGGAGAATTGTTGCTTCACCTTCCCCGAATCGCCTCTCTTCCGAAGTTCCTGTTCAACATTACGGAGGATGACGGGGATCGTCGGTCTCCATAGTTAAGTTGGCTCACATACACACAGAGCTCTGGAGTATATGAGTCGTATACTGTAACCGAGCTGTTTAATAAATCATTAAAGGCAATGGATTTACCTCAGGGAAGTTTCGGGATTCAGAGATTTTGCATTGATGACGAATCCTGGTCAATTTTTCCCATGTAAAGAAAAAGTAAAAAAAAAAAAAAAATAGGAACATAAAAAGTCCGAAGTCATAGATTTTTATAAATATCCAACCTTATTGGTATTTGATTATCATATAATCAAGGTCTTCATTGTCCAAGTTATGTATTCTGAAGTTAGGTTCTTCTATGCTGCGAGTAAAATTGTCATAGTTCCACCTATTTTCTTGCCCTTTGAAACAATCTGGATACACCATTTATTATCTCAGAGACCAGTCCCCTCTGAATATAAATGATAATTATTCATTTTGGGGTATATATAATAAAATGAGAAACCTGTAGCAATCTTATTGTTTAAGGCGTATCTATTCTCTCTACATTAAGCTGATCTGTAATACTACCCACTCATTTTTGGTTATAGTGTAGCTAATAATAACTTATTTATATTAGGATGCTAATACTACTTTAATGTTTTAACTATTGGCCATTAACCTTCATTCCGGACAACCTGGAATTTTTTTCTTATAATAATTTGCTCTTTTGGTATTGAATATTTCAGAACAATTTAGAAAAAAAAACAATGTACTAATTTTCAACTTTGTAAAATTTTAATTTACCTTCGGTTAAACATCTCATGGTTAAATGAGACAAGTAGAGAAATCGAAGCCAACTTAGCTTTTGTTCCAAGGTATGCACGAAGATCATGTATTTGTTGGTGAAACAAGCGAGCATCAGACATAAATAATCGCTCTGATACCACTTATTGGTGAAACAAGCGCGTATCGAACACGAACAATCGCTCTGATATTACTTGTTGGTGAATCACACGCGTATCAGACACAAACAATTATTATGATACCGCTTGTTGATTCATTCACCTTAGCAACCATATTAAATGCGAAAAAAGATTATTGCGTTTACAGTGGCCAATTGAAATGATGATTGCTAACAAGATTTAACTTCACTAATTTAATTTATTAATGAAAGTAATTCAGCAACCGATATTATAGAATAAGTTTATAGAAAACTTACGGTTTTGAGATCAGCTATAGAACGCCTCGATCCAACTCCGTTTCGTCCTTCTTCTGAATCGACTCTGTTTCCTCCTTACTCTGAATCTAGTACTTGACGATGACACCGTACTCTTCTGAAATGTAATCTCCGAGACGAATAAGAAAGATGAGTGGGCACAATTGATATCTCACATAGATCTCGAAACAAAATTTTTGAGATCTCGCTCCTACTATTTATGATTAGAATTAGCAGTTCCAGGGAATAGGGGGAAGAAAATTTCGGTCAAGAGAGAGAGAGAGTAGGTTGGCCGAGAATTCTATATGAAATGAGAGTGTATTTTCCTCTTTCCTTCTATCCCTATTTATAGCATTGGTAGGGAGATAACCCCTGAGAGATTTTCTCTCCTTTCTGTTGAGATATTCTCTCATTCTGGAGATATTCCATCCTTCTAAAGATATTCTCTCTTTTGGATTTAATATAGGCCATTAGATCTCAATAGTGAATTTAAGTTCTCTCTCATCCATCACATCAATATCTATGGTTGATAATTTCTCTTCTAAGAGAGAAATCCAAGGAGAATAAAGGGAAGAAAGTTCGGCCAACCCATAGGGCATATCCTTAGGGGATTTTCGACCAACTCCTAGGCCAAGCCCAATCCGAAATTTCCAAACCCAAAAATCCAATTAATTATTTATTTACTTGATCAAACAATAAATAAACAATTATGCTATAAACATTTTTTAATTTTGCGAATACCCGTTTTCCAGAATTAATACTATCAATCTCTATTACAGCAAGTGAGATTAAATAATAAACAACATTATTATTCAAAAGTTTTTAACCGCCTTTATCAGAGCCGAATCGGGGACTATTGACCTAGTAGTAGAAGTTTAACGAATTTGACGAAAAAGACGATATAGTCTTATCTCTTTTTCATCGATTCGTCTAGTCTTTATCAATACTCCACCATGTAATCAAAGACTGAACCCTCATTTAATACTGAAATTATATTTACTCATCGTGACAACTGTTCTCAGTTCGTGATCAAGATCTTTCAGGTTCTACTCCTGCCAAGAGAAGTTAATTTATTCCATTATACTTCTCTTGATACATATCAACACTAAGTATTGTTGCTTCCCCAGCGAAAGATTCTTTCGCTTACACGTCTCAACCCGCACCTCAAACACATTTTTTCTCTCGAAAATGTGTTTGACGAACTCGCCTATATTATAGGAGTTACATAAAGCCACTCAGTGAAGGTTAATCCAAAAGACCACACACATACATGTAACGATGTTGTCTCAAGTAAATTATTAAATCAATAAAAATATAGATAAATCTGGAAGCTATTAACAGTCTTTATACATATTTATGTAGATATAATGGTATGTACAGAGGTTAGGAGATTAAAGCACTATCGAATCATCATGAACTGCTCTATACAGAAAGTACGAAAGAAGAAACAAACAAACAAATCAAAAGTACCAATTCCCACCAGAAAGATCTTTTTAAAACCTAATCTTTTTTTTTGCTGTTTTCTTTTTCTTTTAGTGTTCATAAACTATGTACACTTGGGACTTCTCTTCCATCACTTCATTCTGTCTTGTTTTCTGTCTGTCTGAAAAGGCAGGGGATCAGGAAGCAGAAGAAGAAGAAGAAGAAGAAGGCGTCGGTGGTGAATGAATGGCGGTATCGGGTGGTAACATTGCTACAGTCACTACGAAGTATTCAGAGCCGATCGGGAGACCGAAAGGGTTCACAGAGATTGACCCCGAATTCAGGGACAGCCTATCGGTCGCTGAGTTGTCAGGCGCCGCCGAACATGGAGGCAGCTGCTTCACGGCCTGGCGTTCGATATGTACAATCTGCCCAACTATGTATTTGGGCCTGCTTGGAAGATGGTCCGTGAACAATGCCACGGATTCCACCGACAGGTAATACTTTGTGGAGTTTCGGTTGATGGCCTCGTAATGACCCGACTCATTGCGAACAAACGCAGCGATTTCATGGACTTCCAGGCGCCCGAAACATATCTTTTCCTTGTTCACCTGTTAATTCATCTATAATTGTCATTTGTGATAAACAGTGTCTAACGATAAGAGTTTCTTTAAAAAAAAAAACAAAGAAACAGCTGACTTTATTAATGAAAAGGAAGATCCAAGAACAACACCAGACCAAAAAACAACAAAAACAGAAAGAAAACCAGACAAAAGTTATTAATTTCCTTCACAATCTCCTATAACTTTCATCTCCAAATCTAAATATTCTAAAATCACACCTTAATTAATCGGTATTCGATTAGATTGGTGGATTGGGGTTTACCTGCTTCTCGTGTTGACGCTTGGTATACAGGGTTTTCACAAGTTCTTGCTTTTCCTCCAACTCCTTTCTAAGCCGTTCAATTGCAGCTTCAGCTTTTGGGTACTTCTCAAGTAGCTCGTCACGGTTCCTGGACAAGAAACCTACCCTGTCGGCAAGGACACGAATGCATTTCCGAAACTCGGCAGTGGCGTCATCTTCGTTTTCATTGATGGAACTGTAACAAAACCGATCTCTTGATTAGCAATTGTTCTTTTTCTCTTTTCAGCAAGTGATATGGGTCAAGAAAACATTGAAAAGTTCTTAGGAGCAAAAAACATGTTTGTAACAAAATATATGCAATTTCTTGAAGAAAGATGTTCTCTCGGACCAAAAACCATCAACAATACATGAAGAAAGTAAAATAAGAAAGTTAAACTGCATTCTACACAGCAAAAATACTGTTCTTTCTACAAATAGATATTTTATTCACTGCTTTTTTTCATTTCTATATCGATTCAGCTACATCATGTGATGGATCAGCCGTCAGCCACATTTTCTAATTACGTACGATAGGAGCAAAGATGTTTGACCAGAGAGAATATTTTTGTTCAGCACTAGGACCGAAACCGAATTAATATTGGGAAAAAGAATACTTACTTGGCCAAAGATTGAGCCAAAGCTCGTAATGAATCAACGAATGCGGCAATTCCACCAGAAGCATAAACACAGCTAGAGAGTCTTTCGAAGAGGCCTCGCGTTTTCACAGCAGAGGCACGCAGAGTGCTATACTCAGAAGCCCTTCGATCGGCCGCACAAAGATGAGTGTGAGCTTCTTCCCGAGCTTCGTGCAAGCAATTCTCCAAGTGGGCACAATTCATCTGATGCAGAAAGAACATACATTATAACCAAGCTGAATCAAAAACCTAGTTTTCGAATATCAATAACTAGACAGAGTAAATATGCGGTACGTCCAATGATTATTAGACCTGGTTTTATGAGCAAGAATAAACCGGAGTTATCTTTACATGTAAATAAGCATCGTCAGCAAAGAAGGATGTATATCATAGCCATGACATAATGCAGAATCGTAATAGCTAATATGGTTACAATTTAGTACCTGGGATTCATCGAGAAGTTTTGTACTAGTTTCCAACTCCACCTTCAGCATTGTAACTTCCTCCATTGCAGCTTCAAGCTTCGATTCAGTCTCGGCTAATTGGTTCGACTTCTCTGCAAGGGCAGTCTCCAATTCCAACGCCAAATCACAGCGCGCTTTCGAGCCTAAACAAGGATCAACAGCGGTCCCACCAGGTGAAACGCCCGACGGCTCGGGCGTGCTCTCTGCAGTAGAACTGCTAGTCAGTGACATGCCCAATTGTCCTACCGTTTTCTCCTTCCCATCTTTATCGGATTCACGATTTGGCTCGATCATCGACGAGTCCAATTGTGGGTTTTGAACTCCAGAAGAATCCATCATGTTCTCATCAGCCCCGTCTCGCGCCTTCCCCGGTTGCCCACTGAACAAACCCAGCTTTGATTCCAGTGAGTTTGATACGCAAGAGACCTCGTCCATGGGTTCGCTAGTAGACGCGCATGGCATGTGAGCTTCTGAGCCGCCGAAGCTCCTTGGCTTGAAATCAGCATCCTTAGCAGCCGAAATATCAAAGCTCGACTTACTGCATTGCAAGTACTGATCAGACAACCTCTGTTCTAATTCCTTGATTCGCTTCTCGTACGACTCGCACTGAACCTGCTTCATCTTCAACATAGAATGGAGATGTTTCTCATATTCGTCTTTCATATGCAAGGCTTCGGTGGTCTTTTCGGCAGCATTTTTTAACAAACTATCCATCTTACTGTCATCAAGCGACTCGTACTCCACTTCGGGGCCCAAAGAACAGATCAACGCTATTTTCGAGGCAAGCTCAGCTTTCAACTTCGCGTTCTCGACTTCCAGCCTGCTCGTCCCGGCGATCTCCACCAGCTCGGAACCATCAAGTACTTCCTGTAAGTCGAATCTCTCAAGCGCTTCTGAAGCATATTCTTCCGCCTCGCCGGAATGACAGCTTTCGCTGGACATGGAGAAAGAACCTTTGAAGCTTCCTTGCCTTTCCACCTTACTGGGCAGTCCAACCAAGTACTCGGGAGCATAGCGGTCCACATCAGCGATGTCGATATCAAGTAAATTAGTGTCAAATGGAGCTATATTAACATCACACTGGTTTGGGGTCTCATATAACCCCATGGATACCAGAGCATCTTTGGGTACATAGGAACTATGCCTTTTTAAAAACTCTTCCCTTATCCTGATTTCAAGCTCCCTCTTAGTGGCTAGCCTTTCAGCCAACTGACCGGCCATTCCCATGTAAAGCTTCATGTTAGCCTTTCTTCTCACTATTTCCGCGAGGCAGGCTCTGTATGCCGGGCCAATCCCACGGACACACTTTAGGTCCATGAATAGATCGTCCTGACGGACCATCGCCTCTCTGAAAACGGGAAACTGTAACTTCGTATCCTTGATTATGTATGAAACGTATGTTATCTTTTGCATGTAATTGTGCAGAAACATGTTCATTTCGTTTTTCTTATCCTTGCAGAAGTCTAAGAGCTTAGAAATCGCACGCTCACAGGCTTCCATTTTAGGCAGGTGGTTTTTGTCGTGGACATCGTACATGGGACCCAAGGCTGAAACTGCATCATGAGGACGGAGCGAAGATGACAACTTGAAAGACAAACAATCGTCTACTAGCTTCTTCACCGTGCCCACATCTTTGCTGCATTATTTATACACAAGTCAGTGATCCCAGGCTCTAACTAAGACTGGTACGATAAATGCATGACAAGATCAAATTAAAAATTCATAAACAAAGAGTATAAATTCATAGACCTCAACAAAGATCTTTTCCAATATGAAGTCGAGCACAATGTTACCATGCTCCCTCAACAAGATCAGTATGTCTAAGCAAAAGAACTAAAGCCACCACGGGTAACACCAAGTAGGGATTTAAACCCAAAACTCAATGGAGATATATGATTAAAAATCTAAATATAAAGAATCTTGAAAGACTACTTGCAAACATAATTTACTATTCATAACAAAAACAAACAAACATCTAATGGAGGAAGAAACATGTGTATTAAGACTAGGAAACCAACCTCAGGGACTGCATGATACTCTTTTGTTCGACGATGAAGCGGTGATGATCCTTGACCGTCTGTTCCAAGTTCCGGAAAGGCAGGGCAGCCCTGGAAGAGAAAACCTCCTCGACCTTACGGTTCACATCGTTGATAAGCTGTTTGAACTGCAAGACCTTGTTCTCAAACTGTCGATGCGAGACCCCGCAGTTGTCGGCTGACTTTCTGAGGCTCTCCTCCTTCACGAAGTCCAACAAGCACCTCTGAGACGGTGTCTGAAGAGCGGGATGAACCCTAACGCTCCTCAGCCTCTCCACGTCCCTCTCGAAGTTCCCCAGAAGGTCCGAATGAACCCGGTGCTGGTGCGAGAACCGCTTCAGGAACTCCCTGCAGTTCTGCGATATCATCTTGTAGTAGTGGTCGAGGTTCCCCGTGGCGACCTCCACGGCTCTCTCCTGGACCCTCAGCTCCCTGAGGAGCCTCTCGCAGATGCCGTACTTGGAGAGGGTGCGCGAATAGATGGCGTGGCCCTTGTGGCAGTGGTACCGGAACTGCCTCTCGTAGGAGGGCAGTGCCTTGAGAGCCGGGTCGGGGGCGTCGTCGAGCGGGTGGGGCGGGGTCGGGGACTGGGGCTCCGCATGGGTCTCGAGCTCTTCGACGGGCTCTGCCTCCGGCGCCGGCGGAGGAGAGTTGCTTTGGAGCCTGGCCTTGTTGAAGACGAACACCTCTCGGCCCTCGCACGGCAGCTTGTACGCCGACAGAGGCCTCTGCGCCTCCAGCTTCAGGTCCAGGCACAGCATCAGCTGGTCGCTCACACCGATCCTCGACACCGACTCGATCGTCCTCATCACTCCCTCCACCACCGTCGATTCCGAGCACTCAACCTCGAACGACTTTCCGTTCTCCGCTATGTGCACCACAAGCTTCCCTTCCTGCTGCCTCATTAAACTCGAGCTAACCGTTGAAGAACTCATTTTTCTTTTTGAATCAATCTTCCACCGGAAAGCTTGAGACAGAGACAGATAGAGAATCTGGAATGAAAATTTCTCACCTTTGAACCAGAAAACCCACCGGTCAATCTCACAAACAACCAGTCCAACTTCGAAATCCGTCAAGAACGCCAGCAACGATTCCGTCTAAGCCCTGCATTCAAAATTCCCCCAATTTGCTCAAAAGCAAATGATAGGGATTCGAAATCCCTATTTTCCCAATAACACCCACGGATTGGGGATAAACCCGAGATATCGCGATAATCGACCACAAACCACTCTCCACGATTATAAACCCTAATTTCTCATCCGCGTGTCGAACCAACCGACCCAGAGAAGACGATTTCGGCTGAACAACCGAAAGCAGAAAAACGACAACACAGACCAGAAACGACGATGAAGCGTTTGAACAGGGAAAGCTCCGATTTGTCGATTAAGCCATTTATACACTCGCCATCAGCATTATCATCATCACAAGGTTGTATTGATATTATTAATATTCTTGTTATTATGATTGGGCTATAACTTTCAAGACTTTCCACTGATTCCTTCTTCTTCTCCAAGCTTTTTCGTCTTTAAGAGGATTCTATTTTCTCAGAGAAATGATTTATGGATAAAATTAATAAAGAAATATTAAAAAATCACAGAGAACCTTCTGCGGGAAGAAACCACCGCGAAGCAAGAAGCTCTTTCGTCTCTCTCTCTACAAAAAGTTTGGAACAAGTACAGAAAAGCAAAATCGAGACGGCATATTTCTCATGAGTATGTGACAAAACTATCCCTGATTTTGAAATAAATTATTATACTTAGCAGTTCTTTTATAATGACGAAGCTAATCTATCTGTTTCTGATTCGGCAACAAAACAATTTTTTTCGATGTTAATAATAGATATTTGTAAATAAGTAGAGGTTTTCTCGAATGTGTTTCTTTGTTATTTTTTAGGAAACTTAAACTTTTATATTTGAAAATAAATTTATGTCTTAATTTTACACAAAAATATCATTCAAAACTATTAAATTTAGTTTTTCTTCATTCTTGTCCACGCTTGCCATTCATTTTTCTTCACACTTGTCATCTTTCACCAAAAATCTCATAAAAAAAACCTCCCAATATATTTTCGACACTATTTCAACGGGCTCCAACGGTTTATGAAAATCTCCGAAGGTCCTTCGATAATTATTAGGCCATCCACCATCGAACTTCATAGTCATTTTCAATAACATTTCTCTTAAAAAAAGGGTTAATTTTTCAATTCAATTTCTCTTTATTAAAGTTAAATATAATTTAAATGTTATTTAAAGTTAAGATTTTGTATTTGTTGGTTGTTTAGATGGATTTATAAAGAATTTAATGTTTTGAAATTTAGCAAATGCTTATAATGTGGTGGAGCCACAAACTATCGACGAAGAGATCAAACTTGCCGCGTTGACCACTAAGGAAGCTGGTGTGTTCAAGGACGCTCGTGAGGAACGGGTGGTCAACTTATGGAGCGATGATGAGGAGTACTCCGAGGACGTGCACATTGCGAATACTCCACGCTAGGTGTTAAAGCATCAATTCAAGTACGTAAACTTATAATTAGCATTAAATACTTATTACTAATGATATTAATTTAGCATGTTCCTCGTCGTGCTCCCGCTCCATTATTTTTACAACCCACATGTAGAATAAATTCAAACGTTAACAATATCATGATCGGATGACTACTCACGCTCCGGGTGTGCCTAGGGGAGCCTCTAACTCTATCAATTGGGTCGTCAAGTCAAAGAAAAACGTAATTCAAATTTAGTTATGTTCTTGTATGGTTTTCATAAATACACCCCTTTGAATAGCCTTTTGTTAAAAAAACATTTCAACATCATTTTAAAAACACGTTCTCTTACAATTTTTGGTTGCTTTTAGTTCAAAAAGCTTTTCTAATCGTGCCTTGCATACATGAGCCTCATACTTCTAATAAAATAATATAGGCGTTTGCTAAAAGTACTATATATATTGTAATAAGTTTATCTCAGATTTAATAAAGTGTTTTAGTAATTAAAAAATTCAACTGAAATCGATAAATTATAATATATCGTGCTATGTCTCAATTATATATGTAATCGAAATTGTCCATACCAACTACTAAACAAAACATATAGTAAATGAAACAGTCGTAACTATCCTATAATACCTTCTACTACTATAACAATATAATGTAATCGATTTACAAATAACATCTTATTTACCATCTAAAATTCTGGGAGTTTCCTAGCAATAAAACAATAAAAATTTATAAATACTTGAAGAGTTTATGGTTACGTCTCTTATGATTGAACGTATCTCATCCTCAGTTGAAACCATTAAATAATCTACAAATATTTATATTTAATAAATAAAATAAAAGTAATATAATAAGTTGTTCGAGATTTAAATTTACTTGTATCAGATATTAATCAAATACAATTTAAAATTTTAGATTGCCTTTAGTTAGTTATAGTTAGGTTCCCCTAAAAAAATAGAGATATAATTAGGTACATGGATTTTGGAAGTTACGTTAAAAAGCTTTAATTATCAATCATAATTAGAAACTTAAATAAAACCCATTCGAGTTGGTCTTATATTATACAGAACCATTTGTGGAAGTAACCCCAAACTATTGGATAGTCAAATAGAACACATTTTATTTTGTGTCCTCATTCATGCACATTTATTTCATACGTACAAATGACTAATGAGTAGTGTAAAAGTAAATCATATTACCACGTGATACGTAGGAACTATATTCTTTTTTATGTTTTATCTTTTCGTTACATTTGGTTTTTCAAGAACATATGGTCGTGAATCGTGATACCGTACCTATGCACATTCGTTATACATAATATAATGTCAACGTAGAATTTTTATATTTAGTTGGGAAAATGTACTTAAAATTCCATTAAAATAAAGGTAAAAAAACAGCATCTCGAAGCAAAGCAAGACACATCACTGGTTTTGGATCTGAGTTCAATTTAACATTAAGTGCAAATAATAATTTATTATGTGCACACTTTCAACTAAGAAAGATAATAGAGCATATTATAAATCGAGAGACACAAAACAGAAATTCAAATATGAATTGGTGGATGTAATTGAGTTGTGCAATGCAAGAAAGAACAATGTAATAATATTTCTATTTCATGGCATGGGTATGCGTACAGCAAAAGAAGTCTATATAAAATATCCAAGAAAACACGTTAATGTATTAGGCAATGAGCAATATGTTATCCTCTTCCGGAAGAAAAGATTTCCGAACTTCGGTTTGGAGAATAAGATTGGATGAAGCTACACTCTTCGTCAACACAAAAATAAGATTGGATGAAATTTTACTTTTCCGCTTTCGTTTTTAGTATTTACTTTATAAAGATTGCGGAAAGAAACCAAAAACAGCATTTGTAGAAACTTTTACTCAACTAAACAGCTGTTGGTATAGGAATAAAATAACCAACGTTGCAAAATTGAAATCCTGTTACACGGTCAACCAAATAATGCAACCGTGTATATTACTCTTGGATAAACAAATAAAGATAACAATAAATACAATGCAAATAATAAAAACGACACGAGTAATTAGTAACCAATTCACTGCAACGTCGCTAAACCTGGCCTACCGGACCGGACGGACCGGTCCGGTCCGGTAAACCGCTATGGTCCGATTATTTTAACCGAACCTGGTCCGGTTATTTTAACCGAACCTGGTCCGGTCCGTTAAGGAAACGGACCGGACCCTTACCGGACCGGACATTCCGGTCCGGTCCGGTAAGAGAAAAAAAATTAAAAAATGTATTTAAAATCGATTTTTGGGTAAAAAAAAAATAAATAAATATATATAAATATTTTTCTTGACAAAAAAAAATTAACGGACCATCCGGTCCGGTCTGCTACCTTATCGGACCGGACCGGACCGGTCCGTTACCGCTAACGGACCACCGGGGTCCGTTAAAATGCTTACCAGACAGGACCGGACCGGACCGTCCGGTTCCGGTAAGCCAGGTTTAAACATCGCATACATCTGAGGGTTGTGATAATTCGGTGGAATGATTTCACTAATCAAATAGTTCTCAGTATAAAATAGACTTATTGAACAAACTTTACAACAATGCCAAATTACTAACTATAAAAGTGAAATCTAATTCGGTTCCTACAACTCAATTAATGTCTCCACACAGCTCCACGAAAGACATACTCTCAACGTGTTCTTTAAATCACCAATAAAATTCCAAGCGTGATCAGTTAATTCACAGTGGATGACTTGATTCTACACTGCTCTTCACCAAGTTTACAGTTTTCCAAGCCGCCCGTCCAACATGTTTAGAAAAACTAAAAACTCAATAAAAGCATCAAGGAGGCTAATGGACGCAACATCACCTTTTATAGCATCCAACAAAGGAAAGTCTTCACTATAATTTCGTTGATTATTGCGTCAGGACCAAAGATGAAAGATATTGAAGACCTTATCTCTGATAATCAGGAAACTGTCTAAATATAGTTTCACAAAATCGCACAATGTCAAAGCAAAATATCTTGCCATATTAATGCTACAAAATACGCAAATATTGCATAGTAAAAATTAGTCAATCCATTCTCCGACGCTACAAAATACGCAAATTAATGCTACAAAAATACGCAAATATACATAAATATTGTAAAATATCTCGTCATATTAAATAAAATGTCGAAGTACAATATCTCCGACGCAGCCCCGATGTTCAACAATAAAGATAATAGTAAGAACGAAACGAGAAGAAAGAATGAAGAAGGAGAAGATTTATGAATCTCAATTCAGTAGAACATCAGAGTACAAGAGCTCCGACGACAACTCTAAATTTCTAACTTCTAAACTCCAGAAACTAGAGAAACAAAGCAATAATATTGAAAGACAAAGTGTATAAACGATAGGAGTGTTTGAGAGCAAAAGGGAACTCCAGAACAAGACGGTATGCTCGAAAATGACATGGAATTATTTGAGGCAAGGTGGCATTATGAGAATGAGGTCCTAGAGTCCCTATTTATAGATTTTCGGAGTCAAACATAGGGTTATCGGAGCCAAAAACAGGTTATAAAGTTGTATTGATGGTAAAATTTAAAAGATTTTTGTTTCCTAATTTTGAGATCCTCGCGGTGGTGTCGCGATGCGAGCTTTTCCTCGCGGTCATGTCACGGTGGGAGGAGGACGAGACGCTGACTTCGTGCTTTGCTTTCCCTACGATCCGAGAAAAGCGCGAAAATCCGTGTTGTCTTTGGAATTTTCTCACGAAACTCTCAACACCTGAAAAAACTACTAAACAACACAAAACATCAAATATACTCAAGAAAAACCTCGGTTTTAGTCGGGAAAATGTGAGTTTTGTACGTTAAATAATGCACCTATCACATTTTCAGTTAATTTGCTTGCAAGATAAAGTTCTTCCTCAAATCGAAGACATTTGACTGATGTTAAACAAATTTTAAGATATCTTCGAGGAACATCTAATATGAGCTTATTTTATTTAAAGGACTCAAAGTATAAATTGATTGGATATGCCGATGTCAAAAATTTATCTTATCCTCACAAAGCGCGATCACAAACTAGTTATGTATTTATATATGGAGATATCGCTAATTCATGGTGTTCGACAAAGCATAGACTCACAACCACTTCATCCAATCACGTTTAATTGTTAGCTCTTCACGAAACAAGTCGAGAGTGTGAGTGGCTAGGTTTTTATCATATCCGTGAATCATGCGATCTTTAAACAGATAAAAGAAGTCCAATTGTCTTATACGAATTAATACAACTTGTGTAGCTTAAATCAAAGATGGTTACAGAAAATACGGTGGAACAAAACGCATTTTTCTCCAAAGTTCTTCTTTAGTAATGAACTTAATAAAAAAAGGAGAAACTGATATTTGTCAATACTGTAGACTATGAATAAATTCACACAATACTGTATTGAATTAATTTATTTTACAACTAATATCCGCTTCAAAAAAGAAATGTAATCATGGCGATTGTTTGTTAAAATTAGACACAACAAACTTTCAGAAACGGCCAATCCAGTTACGAAAAGGGTAGTGGGACCCACCAGCCACATCAGCTGGCCAACGGCATGTTATATACAAGACGCGAAGAGAGACACATCGTATACTCTTTACGGAAATCGTATACGATGAAACGGGTTTCCCTGGCTCTCATTGAAATCGTGTTTCTGTGTATCGCTTCTGTCCAGAGCTTCTCGGCGGATCCACTTCGGGAACAGAGACTGGACAGAGTCGCGACGCTTCCGGGTCAGAACTTCGACGTCGCTTTCGAACACTACTCTGGTTATGTCACAGTCAACGAGGACTCTGGGAGAGCTTTTTTCTACTGGTTTTTTGAGGCTGCTCAAGATCCTGCTTCTAAGCCCCTCCTTCTATGGCTAAACGGAGGTCAAACCTCTCTCTCTCTCTCTCTCTCTCTCTCTGCTAATTGACTAGTAATTAGTCTCTGTGAAACAGGGCCTGGATGCTCATCCATTGCTTATGGGGAAGCTGAAGAGATTGGTCCGTTTCACATAAATCCAGACTCAAAGACTCTCTATTTGAATCCACACTCTTGGAATCAAGGTTAGTGGAAGATTATTCTCTATTTGTTTTTCTTTCTTTTCCAATGAGACTCTTTTATTTGCTTTTAAGCAAAGTGAAGTTGTTCTTTTGCGCTTTTCAAACTGAAGTTTAAGATTGCCTACTCTTGCTGAATTAAATGGAATACAACATTGCCAATAACAGCTATAAACTTGTATCCGGTTCGTTATTACCAACAAATTCTAACAGCCTTGTAAGCTTGAACAATGTCGCAGTGGCTAATGTTCTTTTCATCGACTCTCCCGTTGGGGTGGGTTTCTCGTATTCAAACACATCCTCCGATTTGCAGAGTAACGGAGATAAAAGGACGGGTATATTTTTTATATGGCCTTTTCAATTCATGTGTTTGTTTAAGACGTTTAATCTCATTATATTTACAACGCAGCTCAAGACAATCTTGCGTTTTTGCTGCGATGGTTTGAACGCTTTCCGCAATACAAAGGAAGGGACTTCTATCTTTCAGGAGAGAGCTACGCTGGTACCGATTAGCATCAAAGTTGATGCTTTTACACTTTTGATTTATGGTACTTACTAATCACCGAGCTCTTGGCTATCAGGGCATTATGTTCCTCAGCTGAGCCAGGCAATCGTACATCACAACTCGAATGGAAATGAAGAGTCAATTAACCTGAAGGGTTACCTGGTATGAAATCCCTCGAGCTCCTTGGTGCTGTAAACCATTTTAATGAAAGTTTAGGAGTTTATTCGTGTGTCTGAAAACAAAACAGGTGGGAAATGCTTTGACTGATGACCACAACGATCGTATGGGAATTTTCCAGTTCATGTGGGCCGCGGGTTTGATATCTGATCAAAGCTACAAGTCACTGAAACGTGAATGCAATTTTCAATCATTTGTACACCCCTCAAGTTCATGTGACAAGGTTTTAGACATCGCTGATGAAGAACTTGGTGACATTGACCCGTATAGCATTTTCACTCCTGCGTGCCATTCACCTGCCCTGCAGTGGAACCAGATGCGCAAAAGAATGCATGTCAGTACACACATTCCAACCCGCTCTTACCTCGCAATCAAACTCATTAAATCGGAAGTAATTAAAGTTCTCCTATCTGATACTAAGATGTTGCTTTTAATTATTTGATTAGATGTCTGGGCGTATTAGTCAGAGGTATGATCCTTGCACTGAGAAACACTCAGTTTCATACTTCAACCTACCCGAGGTTCAACGCGCGCTTCACGTAGATCCAAATCATGCACCTTCCAAATGGGAAACATGCAGGTAAACCCTCCTATGTATTATATTTACATATAAAAGTATGGTGACTCTTTGATCTCCTTATAAGCTCTCTTCCAATGAATTCTGTTGCAGTGGGACAGTTAGTAGGGGATGGAAGGACAGTGCTGCATCAGTTCTCGATGTTTACCATGAGATGATTCGTGCTGGACTACGTATATGGATATTCAGGTACTCATCAGAGTCGAATTCATTTCACTTTTCTTTCTCAGTGCACTAATGACATGCCTTGTGTTTGACAGTGGTGACACAGATGCTGTTATCCCGGTTACATCCACAAGATACAATATCAATGCTCTTAATCTCACGACCACCACACCCTGGCGTGCCTGGTACGACGGGCCCGAGGTACGAAGCGTTCGGAATTATTTCTTACTTAGATTTCTAGATGTAAATATGATTGTAAATAGGTTGGAGGGTGGAGTGAAGAATACGAAGGGGTGAGCTTCGTGACAGTGAGAGGAGCGGGTCACGAAGTCCCGCTGCACAAACCGAAGCAAGCTCTTACGCTCCTCAAATCCTTTCTCGCCGGATCCTCAATGCCCGGCCCCGCCCCTGTCAACCTTATTACCGACTCTTGACCATCATCCACTTTTCCCACCTTCTTTCTTAAACTAATTAATGAAGGTGTAAGATGTTACCACGTTCTGAATTGTTTTTTTACCGGAAGATAGTTATGAATTTGCTAAAATAAAATCACAAAAGAGAAATATTAGCTCCATCTGGTTTCACTTTGATTTTCAGTTGAATCCCCTTTTTGTGTTTGATATTGTAGTAACTTTGAAAACAATGCCTTAACATTACTTGTAGTGATATAATGATTAAGGTCCATTTCACATACATCCAGATTCAAAGACTATTTGAATCCACACTCTTGGAATCTAGTTTAGTAAGAGGTGCTTGATTGACTGGTGATCTTATTCATTTCCTTAAGAAATTCACAGTTTAACGTTACTATTGACGTTATCTGGATCCTTTCAATTCGCTTCTGAGGAAAGATAAATGATGTGGCACTATTTTGTTCACAGTAAACAATTCCCTTTTCAAGAAGAACATGACTCCTTAACATTTGTATCTCTAATATTTATTTATCCCTCTTTTTTTTTAAATTGCAACTCAGTGTTTGAAGACACTTGAATTGTTAAAGAGAAAACTGAGATCGTGAATAATTTTCAGACTGAATATTTCTTTATTGATTCAACAACTTACAAAGAGTCTTGATACTTATACAATACGTAAACTATAAACGACTCAAACTAAAACTGTAATGTAAAACGACAAAAATAATGTACGACAGTGTTGTTTATTCAACACGACTCCTGAAGATGGAACAAAAATGTTCAAAAATGATATCTTGGATAAAAAAAAATTGCGCAAAGCAGGCAATGACAACGACTTAGTGAATATGTCAACCAGCTCCATTGTTGATCGGATATAAGTAACTTTATCTTGCCAATTTGGAGATGATCTCTCACAAAGTGACAATACATTTATATGTGTTTAGTTCGCTCGTGGAAGGCTGGATTGTTGACAATGTCGATAACTGCTTGATGTCACAGAACAATGATTTTTAGACTGTTGATTATTTCTTAGACTTCCACGAGACCAGTGAGTTCCGTAGGCAAAACTCCAATTTAAGATAAAAATGAATTAGCGAATATATCTTGACATTTCATACAAAACTAAGCTCACAAACTAAATTTTTTGTTTGTAAATAATTATTTTACCCCTTGTAATTTTTATCTTATATAATTTGTCTGTAAAAATCACATTTTTTGCTTTGAGAAATATAGAATGAAATTTTATTCGTTGACTTCCCTTATTTATTAATATAAGTTATCATATCATTTTCTTTTATTATATTTAGTCTATAATAATTTGTCTAAAAATGTATTGGTTAAATTTATGACAAAGATAGTGTCACAATACAATGCAATAATTTTATTTATTATATTTTTAATAAAAATTAAATTATTATAAATTAAATATAAATATGTATTTCAAATGCGTGTGAGAACAATTAAAATTTACGAAAGGTTGCATTTTGTTTTGGCCACAAAAGGTTGTATATGTATACTTAATTTGATGCTTGATTGATAATTTTTTAAGAGTAACTCTATCTCAATCTTAATCTTAAACTCGGAAATCTTCTGGCAAACGCCTTTCAGAAACAGCTTACTTTTTTTCTACTTCTCTGGTTCTCGCTTTGTAACTTATGAGTCAGATCAGACCGTGAAAAAGCAGGTATTATTACTTGGTGCGCTTTTGTTCACGCTTGTATGTATCATAATTATTCCATTCTATCTATTTAGACAACGCAATTGGCTGTTTGTTCTCTTAAAAAAAAGATAAAGAAGTCTTGTTAGCGTTATTAAGGACTGCACTCTAACTGTTCGAGAATATGCCGGACTCAAGATTTCTGCATTTTGGTACTGTTTAATTGCCTCAATTCTGTGTACTTCTCAACTTGTTATATGAAATCTAGTATAGCCTCAGAGATACTAAGGACTTGCATCTTTTCATGAAGAAACATCAAGTGTCCATTTGGAATGATTTGTGGTATCGTTAGTAATCGGATTGGAATATTATACTCTTACGGTAGCCTAGACTTTTCATTTCTATCCACTGAGGTTGACGATCGTTTCTAGTTTTAGGACGTTCTAGAAATTTCATTTTCGTACATAGTTCTAATAAAGTGAAATTTTATTTTCTGCTGGGTCTTTGTAGAGATCTCGGCTTTTACACTTGAACTCTGAAGCCTACCCAGCTGTGAAGGATTTACATACAAAAGGGTTTAACAGGTAACTGATCATTGGTCATTATCGTTGTGAAAACTTTGGATGAACTGGCCATTATTTATCAATGCATAGGAGAGTAGTTAAAGAAGAAAGAAGATGGTGATCTCGAGTTCAAATCCCCACAGCAAGGAGTTGGCCATCAGGAAGAGGATTGCCAGCATGTAAATCTTCCTCCTTCACTTTAGAATATACTCTCATCATGCTTTTCCATGAGTTTGAACTTGAAGAGTGTCCCAATTCCATTTTGGTGACTGTCGCTTTGCTTTTATTGGAAGGACTAACATCATTCATTATTATTTTTTAGTTTAAGAACTTGTTCCAAATATGTATGTTGTTCAAAGATATATGAATCACTAATTGGAGAGTTGTCTCTTTCTAGCTTTAATAAACGAGAGGATGATTTTCCTTCCCTGAAAGAGTACAACGACTACTTGGAGGAAGTAGAAGACATGAGTAAGTTTTCAGGACATAACAAACTGTTCCAAATTTCATATTGAATTGCATACAGGTATTGACAACAAAAACTAAACAAACTCTATTTTGCAGCATTCAATTTGGTGGATGGAATAGATGTCCCTGCCATTGAAGAAAAAATTGCACGGTACCAAGAAGAAAATGCTGAGCAAATAATGATAAATCGAGCTCGGAAGGTACTTGGGATTATTTATTTATTTATTTATTTTAGTTTTTCTTTACTACCCATTTAAGATAGCTAGTGACGAAATCTTCTTCTATCGATAATCAAATAGGCCGAGGAATTAGCGGCAGCAATGACAGCAAGCAAAGGAAATTCTATTGCCCAGTCTGATAATGACGTAGTGAGACTTCTTAACTCTGAATTTAAATTTGTCTTCTTCGTGGGGTCGCTATCTTCATGTAGATAAGGAAAATTAAAAACTATAAAATAATTTGCTATTGAACCATAATCTAATCGAAATACCGCTGGGTGTCGCCAAAGAAGTTAATTATCGCCGGGGCTCTGAAGACCATACGTATACATTGCTGTGAAATTTGTAGAGAACCACAGCAAAAATGTGTGTCTTATTTAACTCATTTGACTTTGTCGATTGCTCTCTAGCATGATTTCGTATTTTTTCGATTCAATTATCAAAGATCGTAGTATCGTTGGTTGTCCCAAAAGTCGTGGAATCGCCAAGGATACGAAAACGTTGCGCATCAATACTGTAGTGAAATCTGCAGCTGCAGTTAGAGTAGAGTGAACGGATATAAAAGGGTGATATGGTTAATGTTGGAAACAGGGGACGGGATTGAGCGTGCAAGGGCAGTACGCTCCGACGGTGGCAGGAGGGCAGCCGAGGCCGACGGGGATGATGGCTGCTCAGCCGCTTCCGGTGGGCCCCGGCTTCGACGTTCACGGCTACGCACTCGACGATGAAGAAACGATGCGGCTTCGGGCTGAGAGGGCTGCCACCGCCGGTGGCTGGACTGACGACTTTAGTCGGAAGAGGGCGCTTCACGAAGCCTTCAGCAGCATCTGGATATGTTAGTTTCTTTCGTACAAGGACAAACAAGAAATTCGCTTCTTAGGGTTATGGGTTTTCGTCGGATATTGAATCGGATACACTTATTTTTTTGTTAATTTCCGCTTTGTTTTGTTAGACCAATATTAAAAGATAGATTAGTTCTTAATCTTGGCTCCATGCTTTTCATTTTGATGATCTGTTACATATAGTTTCGATGGAAAGTCCTACCATCGAAAGTGTTGCGAGAATGAGCAAGTACTTCGTTTAAAAATTGTATTTTTAAATTATGTCATATAAATTAAATCATTTATTTAAAGTTATTATCCCAGGTTTAAGTTTTGAGACTGGCCCGCTTGTAATTTGACCTACTTATAAATAGAGCGTTCTGATTAATGAAAATCATCTTTCACCTAACTTTAAGACAACAGTCTTTCAAAGATAGAAAAGCTGAAAAACGAAAACAACTCATCCACTAATTTGTATACTTCCTATGTAGGAGAAATAACGAGATCACGATCTCAAGTTTATAAATTTTTTGTACCGGAGCAGTTTGTGATTGACACACAAGCATATGATCACTGCCTTAATTGCTCGACGCGGCAGGCCACATGGGACCAGCGGTTAAGACACTAACTTAGGCGATGAACCCGATAAGGAAAGTTAGATTTCACGACACCGGGGACGTCCGTATGAGGGGTCAACTGGGTTGCGACTTCGGAGGCGGAATCCTTGGTTTCATGATTTATGACCGCGGTGTATTGGGTGAGGGTGAAAGTTCAGCCTACAAACACATGGTGAACCGGGCCAAGGGAGGAATGGGGACCACGGTTGCATAAACGGAGGTGAAGGACTCCGAGTCGTGCAGCGGAAGAGGCACATAATTACAAAAAACGAAGTTCGAGGGCTTACTGAGAAAATTCAAACATCAGGGTGTGACCTGTACAAATGTCATAATTTAGGGGTAATTTATGTAAATTATCCATAAATTTATTTAATGTGTTTAAATTTTATATGTTTTAAATGATGTTTATTTAATGTGTTTTTCATGGTTAATTTATTTAATATTATAATAAAACAACTCGAATTTTTTTTTACGGCATGAACACTACCACGATTTGATGTATTGCCGCGTGGTTGGAGAAACACTCAACAAATGTAAAAATTTTAATTACTATTTAAAAATTTAGTGATAATTCTTACTTGAAAAATCGACTATTACATAAGAGCATTTTTAGTGGTAACTTGAAATGAAATTGGTTTAACTTCCCACATCATATTTCAACTTAATTTTAAGCAAAATTCATCTTTAGTGGTAAAGCAAAATTTGTGGTATACGTGACTTTTATGCAATAGGACTTCAACTTAGTTTTCCACTAGTAAATCATAATTATGCAAATAACTTATCGTATTTACATGACAGTATGCGTATCCAGTTGTGTAGAGAAAGCGTAATGAATGACGTTGATGACGAGAGAAGATAATAGAATGGGGACATGGGCTTCGTTTGCTGTGGCCGTGTTTTCTCTTGGCGTCGCTGCTTCGGTGGACCCATTTGGCGCGCAGAGATTGGACAGAGTCCTCAAACTTCCCGGTCAGAACTTCGACGTGACCTTCGCGCATTACTCGGGTTACGTCACTGTGAATGATGAATCCGAGAGAGCTCTTTTCTACTGGTTCTTCGAGGCTCTTGAAGATCCTGCTTCTAAGCCCCTCGTTCTCTGGCTCAATGGAGGTCAAACCTCTCTCTCTCTCTCTCAGTTGTCGCTTTTAGTATGAGTACATGCCAAGTTCATTGATATTGCTGTGTTTTGATCTTTTAGCAACTTTTTTTATAATATTCTTATAAATAAATCATCTCGGAATTACCAAAGTAAATATGATACGACTTACATAATTTCGATTTTGTATGTACTGATGTGTACTCTGCAAATGATTTTTTTTTTAATAAATCAGGTCCCGGGAGCTCATCCATTGGTTATGGTGAGGCTGCAGAGATTGGTCCATTTCACATAAATCCAGATTTGACTCTCTATTTGAATCCATACTCTTGGAATCAAGGTTAGTGGAAGATTATTGATTTTGTTATGATCTTTGTTTTGACCTAGAAAGCAAGGCTTATCAAATTACCAGAATGTGATCACTTTTTTTTTTTTTTTTTTTTGGGTTTGTGGAAATTGAAATGTTTGCATTTGAAACTGAAGCTTGAGGGTGATGAATGCTTATGTTATTGAGTTTCTCAGAATAATATTTTTTATTCTATCTGAATTCTGATTCTTTGTTAAGGGCACTTTAGCCTGTAGTTAAATACTATTTTATCATACTTAGTACTTAAATTTTGGTTCTAGCGAAAAACAGTATCTATTTGTTTGAAGTGGATCATAAAGGTGAGAACATTTAGTTTTGTTTAAGTATATAATCTTCCCTGACTAAGTGTTCCAACTAACACTTCTGAACAATGTCGCAGTGGCTAATGTTCTTTTCATCGACTCTCCCGTTGGGGTGGGTTTCTCGTATTCAAACACATCCTCCGATTTGCAGAGTAACGGAGATAAAAGGACGGGTATATTTTTTATATGGCCTTTTCAATTCATGTGTTTGTTTAAGACGTTTAATCTCATTATATTTACAACGCAGCTCAAGACAATCTTGCGTTTTTGCTGCGATGGTTTGAACGCTTTCCGCAATACAAAGGAAGGGACTTCTATCTCACCGGAGAGAGTTATGCTGGTAAAGACAAACCCGAATCAAATCAATTTCATACTATCGCAACTGATTGTTTTTTTCATACTAGGGCATTACGTCCCTCAGCTTAGCCAGGAAATTTTAGGACACAACTCAAATGGTAATGGAGATTCAATCAACCTGAAGGGTTACCTGGTGAGAATTCCTTCGAGTTCTTGGGTACTGCAAAACGGTTTTGAGACGATTCAAGGTGTGTGAAAACAGGTGGGAAATCCTCTATTCGATGACCACAACGACCGAAGGGGAGTTTTCGAGAATATGTGGACCTCGGGCTTGATATCGGATCAGACTTACACTGCGCTGAAGCTTTTATGCAGTTTTCAATCGTTTGTACACCCCTCGAAATCATGTTCTGATGCGATGAACAAGGCTCATCAAGAATTTGGCGACATTGACCCGTACAGCATTTTCACTCCCCGCTGCCATTCCACTTCTCAACAGGTGAACCATCTGCCCCGTATAATGCTTCCGAGTACACACGTCTCAAAGCCCTTACTTTAATGACTTTTGGTAACCTTAAAGGTTTAAACTTGTTCTTAACCCTAACTTACGAAGGAAGATTTTGGGAAGTAACTCGTGTTTTCGTACTTATTGCTAACACGTTACACTTATTTGATTAGATGTCCGGTCGTTTTAGTGAGAGCTACGAAGCAGATCCGTGCACTAGAAATCACTCACTTGTCTACTTCAACCTACCCGAAGTTCAAAAGGCGCTTCATGTAGATCCAAATCACGCACCATCGCAATGGGATACCGCAAAGTAAACCTCCTCCGTGAAAACCCAGATATACTACATTTTTTTTCAAGTCCTTACAACACACAGTACTTGGCCTTTATGACCGAGATTTCGAGCTCTTTCCTCGTATGATATTGCAGTAGCGCCGTTCTAACGTCATGGAAGGACAGTGCTCCATCAGTTCTCGATGTTTTACTTGAGACGATTCGTGCGGGGCTTCGCATATGGGTATTCAGGTGTTGATTCAATCAAAGTTTGAGTACGTTTAGTTGTGTATTTTGTTGTCACTCCTTATCCGATCAACCATTTGTGCTTTTTAGTGGCGATACAGACACTGTCATTCCGGTTCCATCCACTAGATACAATATCCAAGCTCTTAATCTTACGACCGTTACACCTTGGCGTGCCTGGTATGATGGAGTTGAGGTAAGTAGTGCTCGGATTTTGTTTCTGTTCATGTTTTTACACGTAAATATGTATATGAATAGTAACTAATGATCACCAGTATAACGAATTGTGTGATGTTAAGGAATATACTAGAATAGGCTTCAGCGGAAATTAAACATGAAAGACGTGATTAAATATGTGTATCCGAGTGACGGAGATGGTGTTGTATTGACTTGATTGTACAATCTGTCGGGTAATAACTCGTCAACTAAGAACAGCTTGCAAAATCTAATACAGAATGGAATTCACATATCTAATAATAATGCGCAGGTTGGTGGGTGGACCGAAGAATACGAAGGAGTGAGGTTGGTGACGGTGAGAGGAGGGGGTCACGAAGTCCCTCTGCACAAGCCGAAACGAGCTCTCACACTCTTCACAGCCTTTCTCGCCGGATCTCACACTCTTCAAACCCTTACCGACTCTTCACCATCATCGATATCTTTCGCTCGTTCCTAAGATGCAAGTCATGTACGTGTGGTGCGCTTAAGAGATCGATGGTACCACGTTACCGGGACAAATTCACAAACAATAACACGAATTAATAAGCTGTTCCGATGTGTAGAAGAGTCTGGTTTGCGTGTCATTGGATTCGGTTTGGCTATTAATTCAAATGCTGTAACTTGTAAGAGCTAGTCCCTTTTGCCTTATGAGAGCAACCTACAATTGTTGGTGCTGCGCTTAAATTAGATTTGAGTTTCTTGCGTTGGATAATAATTTTGTGCATTAATGGAAAGCGTCAAACTAAAGATAGACCAGAGTTACAATACGTTTGTTGTCTATTTCCTTTAACTTCCTAAATGGTCGACGATTTTTTTTATTTTGTATCGCTACCGTATACGAAATTCCTTACTAATCGATGCATCAGATGATTTAGGCATTATTTGTTAAAACAACTAATTGAACAGTTGATTGATTTTAGTAGATAACACAAATATATATATCAAACAATAATGTAAGCATAAAGGGTAATCTTATTAAGTATTAACGAACTTACTTAAGGGTATTGATACATCCGGATTAAATGCAATATATTACAATCAAGGTACAAAAATATTAAACATGACAAACTTCTCTTTTGCAAATACAACATTCTTGACACTTTCGAGATTGAGCGGTACTTAAACTTCCTTTAGGTCCGAGACTCCCTCTCGACTTTCACGATGCATCTCAGCTCCTCTTAAGCATGACACATTTTCTCAGCTATTGTCTGATCTTCTTCCCAATATCAATAATACACACGATATAAAAACTATTCTTTTACAATTGTACGACGACACAAAAGTGTAAGGTGTTCAACCGTGTGGTCGATGAACCTCTTCATAGTGAAGATGACAAACTAAACTAATTGGCTGCATGATATGGTCAAACAAGGAAAAAGTACGAATCAGTATTAACTCTAGGCAGATTATATACATTTGGTTTCCTATTCTTACGTGTTTTGAAGTCGAATCTTCACAAGAATCGAATCATTAATCTAGTATGTTTGCTCTCAGCTCACTCGCAAAAGTAAAGACTTTTATGCCTACAGATAAGTAGTTGTACAAGTTGCATCGACAACTTCTCATACTTCTTAAACAAAATCGCTAATCGATTTATTTTGTCAACTAAATTAGTGTCGATTCAACAATCTCCTCCTTAACATTTTTATTGCAAAATAAATATCATTTTCTTATAACGATGGATTCCAAAAAAAATTCAAATCAAGAACAATAAACTCATTTATTATGCAGAGTGATATTACGCAGACGATTCATATTCATATTGTAAGTCTATATAGTGAACATAAACATCAGCAAGTAACACAAATATAAATAATCTTAGTAGTGAAGTAAAAAAAAGAAAAATAATCAAATAATATCGTAGTTTTTTTGGACCATTATATAACACCACAGTTGATTTGATAGGTACTGACACGTCGATGCAGATCTTCGCATATCAATAGGGTGTTGGCGAGATAAATTGTGGAAGAAATGAAGCGAAAAAAGGGAGGAAGGGACTAGTTGGGATATAATAGATTATATACTTTTGGTTTCCTATTCTTACGTGTTTTGAAGTCGGTTAAAAAATGGGTCAAAAGTCCATTTTGAAATAGAGTTGACATAACGAGTCTATTTTTGATATTTCGAACAAAATGAAATTACATATCTCAATCTTCGTCCCTCGAATCACCCCTAACCACCACCCAAGTGTAATTCAAGGAGATCTTCCACATGTCGATTACGATTCCCTTCTTCCACCATAGGCTCAATAGCCCCCTGAGCCGACACAACAACGCCACTCCAATACCCCATCGAACTTCTGCCTTTCAATATGTACGATAAAGCAGAAAAAATAACTCATAACTTAAATTTAATTAAATAATAGAACTTTTTATTTTAAATTGAATGCCGAGGAATTTTGAATATAATTTTTATTTAGTTTATATAATAAAATAAATTAGACCGATTATTAAATAATTTTTGTTAGTAGATAACTTTGATGAATTAATACCGAGAAATTTATAAAAAATACACCAGAAAACTTAAAATGGATCATTGATAAAATATGTAGATATAAAGTAATAATCAAATTTACTACCTAACTTCAAACCCTGAGGAAGTTTAAATATAAAAAAGTGATTTTTTGTTGGTGGTGGGATAGGAATATATAGCAGCGTTACTCTGCGTCCACTTGTTTTTAAGTTCCATTATCTCTCACCAAATTCCAAAGCCGATGTTGTTTTTCGCCGACTTATGATGGTCTCTCTCAGATTCTCCGTTGCTCTTGACAAATCCAGCTACTCAAAGAGCACGAATTCGTCGCCGAGCTCAATCCCCTTCCATGTCGGAAGAGCTTGCGTAGTCGATTCCCGCTCCAGGGCCACGAGTGAGGATATAAGCTTGAGCTTGCTGAACACAGAGTCGTTCCGTCGAAGTAACAGGAAGAAGAAAGAGAGCAAGAGAAATGTGGGTTCTAGGGCTGGTACTCTGTTCAGAAGGAACCGGTGGGAGAGGGAATTGGAGTGCCTGTTCGTCGACAACGGCGAATTCGACGTCAATTACTCTGTGATTAGTTCTGATCTTAGCTTGGAGCTGTGTAACTCGGTTCTGAAGAGGCTCGGCGATGAAAAGGCGTTGAGATTCTTCGATTGGATGAGAAACCACGGAAAATTAGAGGAAAACAGAACAGCCTACAGTCTCATTTTCCAGGTTGTGTGTGGGAGACAGGATTGGGTTGTGGCAGAGAATCTGATAGAGGAATCCAAGACCCAACTGGATTGCCAGATCTTCAACGCCCTTATTCGCTCTTGCTCGAAGGTGGGGCGAGCCGATTTGGGCGCGAGGTGGTTCAGAGCGATGCTCGGTCGGAATATCGAGCCCAACGCGGCCACGTACGGCATGCTCATGAGTCTGTATCGCAAGAGCCGAAGCCATGTCGAAGAAGCCGAGTTCACATTCTCCCACATGAGAGCCGAGCTCTCCATGATCTCCGCGGCCTACTCCGCGATGATCACGATCTACACCCGGCTCGGCCTCCACCGAAAAGCCGAGGATGTGATCGAGCTCGTGCGATCCGACGGAGTGAGACCCGACTCCGATATCTGGCTCGCCGTGCTCAACGCGTATAGCCAGCAAGGGAAGCTCGAAGAAGCCGAGGCGGCCTTGGTCTCGATGCGAGAGTCCGGGTTCGTTCCCAACGTCGTGGCTTACAACACCTTGATCACCGGGTACGGAAAGGCTTCGAAGATCGAGGAAGCTCGACGGGTCTTCGCTTCCATCGAGGAAGTCGGTTTGAATCCCGACGAGACGAGTTTCCGGTCGATGATCGAGGGTTCGGGCCGGGCCGGGGATCACGACGAAGCCATCCGGTGCTACAGAAGGATGAAAGACTCGGGCTTCAAGCCCAACTCGTCGAACCTGTTCACGATGATGAACTTGCAAGCCAAGCACGGGGACGAGGAAGGGACCGCAGAGATCCTCCGCGACATGATGGAGAGCGGGTGCGAACGCGCCTCCATCGTGGCCGTCCTCGTCCGGGCCCACGAGCGCCACGGACGGGTCCAGAAGCTTCCTTCGCTCTTGAGAGGCTCGCGGTGGCTTCTCAGCCACGTAATGTCGAGCCAGGCCTCGTTCTCGGTGGTGGTCTCGGCGTATGTGAAGCACGGGCTCGTGAGCGAGGCCATCCGGGTTTTGAAGTCCAAGGCGTGGAAGGACCCGGGTTTCGAGGAGAATCTGTACCACATCCTGATCTGCTCGTGCAAAGAGGCGAACCGGCTCGAGAGCGCAGTGGAGATCTACGCTCTCTTCTCGGGCTCGAAGAAGAAGAAGAAGCCGAACATCCACATTGCGTGCACGATGATAGACATCTTCGGGTCGATGGGGCGGTTCGAAGAGGCGGAGCGGGTGTACCTGGAGCTGCGATCTTGCGGGGTATCGTTGGACGTGGTGGGGTACACGGTGTTGGTGCGGACCTTCGTGCGATGGGGAGAGCTAGCGAAGGCCTGCGCAGCCCTGGACGAGATGGAGACGCAGAGGGACGCGATCTCGCCGGACGTTTATCTCCTCCGCGAGATGTTCCGCCTTTACCAGCGCACGAACGACGTGGACAAGCTGTCCCGCCTCTACCACAGGTATGGCATCGTATGGTATGATATTGCATCGCATCGCATTGCATTGCATCGCATCGTATGGTATGATATTGCATCGCATCGCATTGCATCGCATCGCATGGTATGGTATCGTACCACAGGTATCGCATGGCATTCGGTAAACATGTACCGTGGGACAGGACATCGTCGCGGAGGGAGGAGTGGGAGAAAGGGACGTACGAGTGCGTGATAAACTGCTGCGCGGGGGCGATAGCGGTGGACGAGACGTGGGCCCTGATGGAGGAGATGGTGGGGAGGGGGTTTGTGCCGAACACGGTGACGGTGAACGTGGTGCTCCACCGGTTGGGGGGGGCGAAGATGCTGCGCAGGGCCAAGCGGGTGTTCTGGCGGGCCCACAAGTGGGGCCTCCTCGACGTGGTCTCCTACAACACCCTCGTCTCCGCCTACGCCAAGAGCAACCAGCTGAGCAAGATGCGCTCCGCCGCCAAGCTCATGACCTTCAAAGGCTTCTCCGTCTCCCTCCACGCCTACACCTCCATGCTCGACGCCTACGGCAAGGCCGACGACATGCCCGCCTTCCGCAACGTTCTCGACCGCATGCGCCACTGCGGCTTCGGGTCGAGCCCCTACGGCTACAACATCAGGATCAACGTCTACGGCCGCCGCGGCTGGATCCACGAGGTCGCCGCCGTGCTCGCCGAGATGGGGGACTGCGGGGCCCGCCCCGACCTCTGCGGCTACAACACTCTGATCAAGGCCTACGGGATCGCCGGGATGCTGGACCAGGCCGTCGGGGTCCTCGCCGAGATGAGGGACAACGGGGTCCACCCCGACAAGATCACTTATCTCAACCTCATCGCCGCCGCCAACAGGAACGATCACTTTCTCGACGCCGTCAAGTGGTCGCTTTGGATCAAGCAGATGGGACTCTAGTCCTCTTCATCTTCTCTTTCATAATATGGGACTCGCAATTAATTAGGTGATAGAGATGAACATAAGAACCGAGTCTTTACACTTTTAAGGAAAACAAACGAATAAATTAAAGAATAAAAAGACACAAGTGTCAAGGGCAATCTTGGTCGAGCCAGAGATGAATGTCAGTGGGATAGTAGAACTGTTGAAGGGTGGTGCAATTTGCTTTGACCTCGTTGAGGTAGCTGCAACAAACTGGGTTTCCGATTACGTTGTTCTCGTGTCTCAGCTTTGCCATCAATTCCCCGGTGCACTCCTCTTGCTTCGCGAACATCTCCGCCGAGTAACACCGGTCAAACTCCTCCTCTGTCATCGCCGACCCCGAAGGAGGAACCGCCCGCGACTGCCTCAAACGCCACCTCAGCAGGTAAAGAAATATAATAACCACTGATACTATCACTACCTTTTTCTTCAATCCCTGATTCGCCGCCATTCAAGCTTCTTTCTTGCTTTGTTTGTTGATATGATATTATGATATGATTCATGAGGATAATATTATATTTTATTTTATCTCGTACTCAAATATAATAAATTAATGATTTCTTTACGTAGGATATATCGTCTCAAAAAATACATGATGCTAATCTTTTTTTTTTTTTTTTAGATATTAGAAGATATACCGAGTGAATAGGAGTCATTTCAAAATATTTTGTTCTCTTTTTACTCACACCTTGATATTTGTTTGTATGTACCATAAACAAGTAATTAATATCTTCTCTGGCTGTTTTTATAATAAGATACATGTACATGTGACAGAGTATGAGCTTAAGCCATACTAACGGTTGAGAAAGTCCCTGGAATTCGTTAATCTGTTAGTTATATTTATTGTATCTAGACACTTATAGTTATACAAGATAAGATATATAAGAGAATATTATTCTACCATTATTCAATCATTAAAAACAATGCTCGATCTATATTATATCTATTATTTCGCTTGGTCTCTCAGTGGAGTTTTCTCCGCGCCGTAAAAAATTCCATTAGTCAGTTTAAACAACATGGTCTCAAATATTTCAAACCTTTAAAATTAATCCGATCTGAGTTGAAAGGCTGTTAGCATGGCACGATGCATTATACGAGTAATTAACCCATGCAAATTAACATAACTGTATACCCTAGAAGAATGGAAGTTAAGATGAATGAGTAAGTTAATAGAATTTCTTTTGCTACGTCATCAATTTTTTCGGGAATTTCTAGTAGTGGTTAATAAAGCAAAAACAAGACGTAATACTCACTCCGTCTTACTTATTTCCTTTCAATTTTCACTTTTATTTTCTTACGTCCGTGTGAAACCAACAAAGTGTAAATGAATAAACGAGGGGAAGATTTAACCGAGGAGCTATACCAACGAAAGGTTTAAAATTAAATAACGAATTGTTTGGATATCATTTTTAATATACGTAAGGTATGAGAAAAAGAAAAATACCACTCTCTTAAAAACTTGATAAAAACTGCACCGGGCTACCCACTTTATTTTCTAACTTGTTTAATGTAATTGTAATAGTGTGAAACAAAATTTATACATGGTACAAAATTCTCATTTTGGCTTTTGTAATTACAAGTACATAACAACCATAATATATACATCCATCTAGAAAGGAAAAATAAAATGAGCTTAAAACAGCTCAAAAACCTCTTCATCACGAAAATGCTTCTAACTCATAGAATGAGGCATTTCTATACTGTGCTGTAAGAGCGCATCCTCCGAGAAGGGCTCGTGATCCACCGATTCGGATTGCATTCACATGCGACAAGATTGGTTGAACATACCAAAATGTCCTCTTTGAGAGTCGAACCTTTCGTCCATTTTTCTTGATGAACTTTCTTCGAGGGTCACAAATGAATGGTTGATTTTCTTCCGTTGCGGAAAAGAGTTTCGGTATGGAAACTCGGTTAGAAGGATATCAGTTGAAGAAGTAAGGGGATTTAAGAACCTCTTGTAAGTCAAAATCGCCTCTCTTGGGAAGGGGAGGGAAAACTAATCCCGGGTATGATTTTTCGAAGCTTTCAAGTAACTACAAATAATCAGAATTTAAAGTGGATTTACTTAAGTGCGTTCATATAGCATGAAACAACATTTTAATGAAGGAATAAGAATGCAAGACTCACATTCTCAAGAATTGGCATGTCGTAAAGCTCCACAAATTTTTCTCGAAGTATTCGATTCATTTCGTCCACATCACATGCATGAGTCCAAAAGGAGTCGTGTACGCCTGAGAGTTTTAGTCAACGACCAAGAGAGTATCGTATTAGCTTCCATTCTAACACCAATTCAGATTTCAAATTCTTTTCGAGGAAAAGAATAGGTCAAAACTATAGCCTTAAGATTATAAAGCATAAAACAAGTTTGGGTTTTCTAGCGCAAATAGTCCCTAAGATGCTAGGATGACATATTTTGTTCATTAAACTAATCTTTTTTTTTTTATATAGCAAAATGGCCAATCTCAGCACATATTTGGCAACTTAAGAAGGCCGTTAATTTTGTAAAAGCACCTGCTATGTCATGTAATATATCTGTGAAAACACTAAATTGAAGTATAATAATAACTTTGGGTTATTGGATTGAAATTGTGATGAATGATACATTTCAAAATCACAAATAAGTAGTTAAGTTTTCATGATAGTAACTAAAGAGACAAACCTGCGAAACGTAAGCCGGCATCTCTGCATGCAAGGGCAGTCATCATCATGTGAGAGCCGTCGAGCGAGTGAACATAATTTGGAGGAAAGGCGGATTTCTGCTTTCTAACATCAACCTGAGTATAACAATTTCAAGTTATAAATAAAACAAAAAGTAAAGGCAAGTTTATATATTGTATAAAAGCGTAAAAGAAAACCATAGAAACTCACAGAGCTTCCTTCTCTCTGCAAAGCTAAAATCTGAAGAGAAGTTCTCACCTGTAACAGCAGCCCAATGAGAATGTTAAGCACAGACAAGCATTGTGCATGTAAAAGAAAAATGGTCTTATATTGGAGTGTTACTGTTTCTTATATTAAGAGCCGAGACTTGAGACTTACGAGATGCCGTTCGCTTCTATAATACGGCTGCACAACAGGAAGGCCTAGAGGAGTCGTCCACCGGACAGGTTGATTTTGTGATGAAATCACCTGCAACAAGTAAGCTTGTTATATCATTTCCTTAGCAGGAAAAATTAAATAAAAGAGAAGAGAAATACAGCATACTTTGGCACAATCACCAAGCCAGTTCATAACAGCACGGGCAGCCTCGAAAATTTCCCCCAGGGAAGCCAATGTCACCTGAGAGTGAGATCATGAAAACTTCAGGAAACAAACACATGAAATCTAATGCATATTTTTCCTATTATGCAATAATGTGTAAAGCCCCAAACAGAGAAAAATATACATAAGACGTTCCAAGAGTTTATCTAAATTACTAGGAATCTCAGCATATTTATTTCTACAGAAACCTTCTTGGTAGAAGTTTTTACTACTGGGCTAAGGACCTTAGTTTTTAGAAATGGGAGTTAAAACAGTAATTAAATTTCACAAAGTATTATTCACTTGCTTACTTTAGCAGCGTAACAGGATGCCATGAAAAGTTGTTTGTCGTCCGAAATGAGACCCTTCTCCTCTAACCTTTTCTTTATCTGCTCTCTAGCCCCCACATAAGTAACACCATACACAGAAGTCATAACTGTTTGTTTCACCAATTTCCTATCAACCTGAAAGCTTCCAGAATATCACTCTCTTAGCATTTTAGCCCTTTGAAATCTAAATAAAATTTGCAGGAAGGCCAACCTGATCGACCAAGAGCTTAGCTGATAGAGCACACGGATTAGTAGCGGGATCCTTGTTGCTGTCTCTTACCATTGTTTCATGAACCCTGCAGATTCAAATATTTAGGATTTAATTTTAAAGGCATCAAGACAATGTACGAAATAAACATAGAATTACTGTACCTCCTAGCGATTTCTGAATAAACATCAGCGGGTTTATCTCCAGCAACTAAGTTAACGGCGGCCGCTTCCAACTGAGGACATAAATGTTGTACAATATTAGATCTCCATTATTCTAACAGTTCCAGTATTTTTGTTGAAAAAAAGGGTAAGAAAGAATGAACGAATAATACGTGTAAAAATAAAAGAAAAAGGAAAATAAAAAATTAATTGCGCGAGATGAAGACAGAGAAAGCGTACGCTATCTCTTCCCAGTGCTGCATAGTGCTGCAAGCCATTGCATGAACCATCCTAGAAAGTATCAAGTTCAGCATTAGTTATATAGAAGACCGAAATAATAAAATTTAAAATAAAAGTTGGAAATTATTGATCATGTTTACCTGATGGATAGGCAAATGAGAAATGACGGTATGTGGGGAGGAGCTATTGAGAGCTTCGGCAAGAGAGATACAAGCAGCCAAGCACTGGAAAGGGTCTTCAGCTCCCAACCACCAGCGGCTTCCATTGTTGGCGGAGTCAATGACATCGCGAAGATGGGTCTCCACAAAAGCCACTCTCCCGTCGTACGGAAGCTTTTCAACTCCGCCCGCGTAGAGATTCGCCAGATGTATCTTCAGCCACCGGAGACCCGATTCCCCCAAAGCCCGTCCCTCCGCAAACTCCAGCACTCCCCGACACAGGTCCGAGCTCAGATGGTTCAAGTGTGAATGCATCGGATACGCTCTGCCTCTGAAATCCAGGTTATGGGGGTAGTAAAACCCCTCTTCGTCTTTCATTTTTCTAGCCACCTGTTCCATTACCCTTTTTCTTTTTACTTATTTTGTACTTCTCCAAATCTCACTACTTTTAAGTTCCGAAGATGCTTACAGAAAGTTTTAGTTCAATATCACATCTCAACGAATGTCTCTCCATGTTTATCTTCTTCGCCTTTCTCGCACGCCATTTCCATTCTTGAATTTCTGTCGGGTCCTCTGACTTTGGTTTTTCTGGTACAATAACCTGACAGCCAACCATGATAGAAATAAGAACCTCATCACCAGATTCAGTTTTAGTCGATATGGCTGATTAACATCACATCTTCATCATATATAAAAAAGAAAAAGTGACGGAGATGAATTTGTCTTCCCAGACATAAGTGCCAAGTCCAAAGTTACAAACTCACATCATCACGATTAACTAAGCCGGCAATATTTCCACCACCAGCCCAAATGCTCTCCACTACACTTAGAACTCTCTTGTTAATCCTCCACTTGGTGTTTCCAAGCATATCAAGAGCCTGGGAAGCACAATGCATTAAAGAAACATAACAGAAGCAGTAAAATCTCAATCAATTAAGCCAACTAAAAACATGATCAGTCTATGAGAGATATTTACCTCGAATACATTCTGCATCTGCGTTCGAGGAACAGTCCTAATTGCATCTTTCTGCCTCCCAGATCCATGAGTGCGCATAATAAAAGAAGGAAGGAATAAGTGCCCGCCCTTGTCGTATCTACAACGAAAAATAATTCATAAGACAACCAGACCTTGAGTCGCAGATCGCAGAAGAAAAATGATAGACATCACATTTATGAGATTTTCTTTGTATTCAATTTCAATCCTCATCATACCCTTTCCATCTTCTTGGAGGTATCAACATCGGCACATACGGAATAGGCATGTGCTTAGCCTGCAAAACAATATTACAAAACACATGTAAAATCCAGTAATAACACAGATGGAAAGATGTTGCACTTCATGTAAATACGAGAAAGAGTAACCAAGTGATAGTCAGCCAAAAGGAAGAGTACTTATTCAGTGCATTAACTTACAGTTTTATCGAGCCCTTGAAGAAGCGAAGGATCACATTCTATAACTCCGTAGTTCTTCACCAATCTGCGCCTATAAGGGCCAGAGAATTTAGCATTTCTCTTTCTATTCTTTCGAAAAGGGGTTGTTAGACTCACCCAGTAGGCTTGGATATAGCTTTAAAGGTATGCCTAAAAGCAGGTCTGAGATCGGGGGGACTATCGGCTGACTGATCGAGCGGACTTTGCACATAAGCTGTTTCAGTTAATAATTCTATCAGACGGCATCCCAGCTGCAAAATCGAAGTGCATGTAAAACAGCGTTCAAAACTCGACAGCTCGATTAGAATTAGAAAGAATGCCATATACATTAGTTGTTTCCACGATGAACCTTTGCCTGAATATCTCGAGTCCAAGGCTTGAACTCGTTCTTTATCAACTGCATTTGCGACTTATTCAGCTTTCTTTTCTTCATCAGACCGTTGACGTTCTTCCTCAGCGTTTCCTTTTCCTTGATCCGCTCCACGTCGTCAGCTGCAATCTTTTTCCTGTGGAAGCTCTTCGATTTCTCCAGCAAACCATGAATCCTGACCTGAAACAACAAATGTCAGAATTGAAACCTATTGGTATGAGAATTGAAACCAGTTGGTGTATACCTCGTGCTCGATGGCCATGCCGATCTGGACGGCGGCCTGGACGAGGAGAACGCAGCCGTGCTCGGAGGCGGCGATCATGACGAGGCCCATCATCTTGTGCATAACGATCACCGCAATCTTCTCCGCCGGAAGCAGATCGACGTTGGGCGCGAAGGCGGCTTTCTGCTTGCCGGACTTGAGCCGCTGCTCGTTCTCGACGGCGGAGCGAAGAGGCTCGAACCAGCCGGAGAAGAGGGCCTTCACGTGGGGCAGGTTGGGGGCCAGGCCGCGCTCCTTCATCTCGCGCTCGATGTCCGCGTACTCCTCCGCCGTCCGCTCCCACGCCTCCGTCTCCGCCCGAACCTGCCGCCGCCGGAGCACCTCGTACCGCCGCCGCTCCACGTCGCGCGTCTCGAGCCGGAGGAGGGAGCTGAGCAGCGTCGCCGGCCACGGCGGCTCGTCGTGCCGGAGGAGGGGCTGCTCTTCCAGGACCGGGTGGGACCGGACAGACTGGGGTTTCAGGGTCAGAGGGACCGACGACGGGAACCGGAAGCTGCTCCGGCGCCGGTGCTGGGCTCGCCGGTGGGGGGCTTTCCAGGTGGAGCTCGAGATGAGGTGGAATTGGAAGAGATAGGGGCTGGATGTGGAAGCCATTGTTGCGGATGAAGGAATGAACGAAACCTCGCTTAAACCTCTCACATTTTTTGTAATAATCAAATCACATTCTCTTACATAACAACTGCAAGACGTGCGGAACCAGACGACATGTCGTCGTCTCGAATCAACGACATGCTAAAGAATGTGACTGTCTTCCTTATTTCTCGAATATATGCTCTCGTCATCAAAATATGTTGCATATCTATCTCGTTTTTGTGAGGACAAATGTGTATACATGATTTAAGTGCTTTTGTAAAGTTGTACATAAATATGATAAGAATTTAGTATGTTCCGTATCGTTTTATTTATTATTTAATATCTTATTTAAGTTCTCAATGTTATCTTAATTATACATTTTTCGTATAGACGAGTAAATATCAGATACAATGTCACGGACCAAAGCAATATGAAATAACAACGCAATTCATATCTTTGTGACACGGATAATGGAAGTGTAAATCAATCTGGAATCACGTTCATCATGGTGAAAAATATTTATCATAAAACACAAAAAACATACGACAAACCCCAATTGATAATAATATGTTGGAGTTGAGAAGGTGGCGATAGGAATGAGTCAGATGCCCTTGCAACCGGGAAGGTCAATCCACTGGAGCTGAACCTCGACCTCACCACACTCGACGTTTCTCAAGCGGAGGCAAAGATCTTGAACGACCTTCCCGTCTCTCCAAAAGATACAGCTCTCCTCGGCCAACCAGTTTTGCCTGCTCGGCTGTTCCCTACTTATGATCGTCCCACTCGGAAGGCTGTCCAAGTTCATCTTCAGTGCTTCGATGTACGACTTTATCTCAAACTCCGCGTCTCCCATCTTGTCGTCCTTACTAAACGTGTCGTGATCGTACACCGTCTGCCAATACATATAAGAAATTATGATTGATTCACAAAGAAATGAGGGACTATGTTTAGTTACCAGTAAGATTGGGAGATTAGGGTCCGTGACAGAGAGAGTAAGATCTTCGTTCCATACAGGGTTCACGTCCTTCTTTATCACACGCGTCTTTAGCCTCTGTTCAGCAATGTGTGGCGAAAATGAAAACAAGAACAAGAACTTCCATTCTTAATCAAGAAATTATAAAGGAGGTTAAAAATGTAACCTCAAAAATAAAAATGTAATTGTAATGAATACAGATGGGATATATATGCATGATGCGTAATAAGTCCATAGTTGTCAATAACGTAATCTCGAAGGTTTAGTCTTTATAATTCATTCTTCAATGTTTAATCGAGTGCATAATGCAAGTTCGAGAGTATTTGCAAATAAATATGTTAGGAACCTGTTTGGCCATTTTGACGACAATGTACGGGTCGCTGCTACGAACATCTCGAACGGCGAGATTAAGACCTCGTTTTACTCGGATTCGCAACAATCCCAACAAGTTCTCCATCAGCGACGACCCTCCGTTCGCTCTACTCCTCGGCGGCGACTGCGACATCATTCTCTCTTCTCTCTTCTCTCTCTATTTCGACACCAACATGATGAACAAAACTAGTTTACGTACCTCGATCAACTGCATGGTAATCCAAACACATGTCATTGTAAACATATCATCTACTAAGTTAGAGAATCTATGTGTGTACCTCTTTTATCTATGTCTGATGTTGTTGTGATGATGAGCCGAGTTGATGGAAGTTCCGTTGGTTTATTTTTTATGAGACATAGAGAGAGAGAAGAAGAAACGAGAAGAAGATTTTAGGAATTTGTACATTTGGGTTTGAAAATGAGAGGAAGGGAATAATTTAAGGGTGATGTATGGACGTTGTATAATTTATAAACTCCCATTGTTGTTTTATGCCACAGCCATACAGCCTAAATTTAGCATAGTGTTGAAGAAACTATTACTAATTATATGAGTAAGAGAGATAAATCAAAGTCAATCTTATCTTGTTGCTTTGAAAGTTCGGGTTTTGAAGCTTCTTATTTTTGTGTTATCTTCATCTATATTTCTTCTTCCAGCCTCAGCTAATTTTGTTTTGCGTGTGCCCTTTTTTACTTATAAAGAAGCTCGAGAGAGATCATTCGTGGAACCATTGAGGAACAAAAGAACCAATAAAGAATTGTTTATGATTTAAACACACACGCACATTACACTTTTATAGGTTTCAAAGCTTGATGAGGACACAAAAATGCAGTAATATAAGGCTAGTAAACTTATGGATAAGAAAAAAGAAAGAGAAGGCAAATCTCACCCTTTTTATTTTAAATTTATGATGTACTGTATTCCACACACTTTATGTTTTACAAGACTAAGCTCAATCCAAATCACCCTGTTCCTTCTGACTAATTAGCAACACGAGGATTTTCTATACTAAAAATAAGCTGTTGGAAGATTATTCAAACAAGCATAGATGAATATTAGAGAATTACATCCAAAGATATTCGAAAGTTTCACCAATTGCTTCCATCGCCATCACCCGAGTGGCAGATATCAGAGGGACGAACAATGTTTACGTCTTCGAACTCGTTATTGTCTGAAAGGAAAGCACAGAGAAAGTTTAGCTTCGTTGGAACAAACCAGAGTCAAAAAATAAATTGAGATCATCAGAACAAAACAAAATATATGAAAATCCAAAGGCTTGGAGGATCAAATCCTAGTCTTTCGGTTGAAAAACACCCTAAAAGCAACTTTTTTTGGCACCAGGCCTCACTGTCAGAAAACAAGATTATAGCGAATTTAAGACCCGTGTTCAAATATTAAACTCCATTTCCACTTTTTCTTGTGATAATAAAAATAGTGCACCATTGCTTTATGTCGAGGGCTAACAGGCCGTTTAGATGCTCCTAAAAACTCATGCTAAGAGGATGCGTTGATATCTATTTTAACCTGGGTTCTGAATCGAACCTGTCTGAAATTTAGAACTCACGAAACACCATTCCAGTCATGATTTGAAGACTTTCGACAGGAAATGGAATTGAAATTGCAAACAAAAGAAAAAAGAGTCACCAAGATTAAGAAACCATTTAAGGTAAAAACACGTCCTTGCATGGTTATACATTTAACAATAAACTCTGTAATCCTTCTGCGCCAACATACTAGGTTGAATAGACTAACATAACAATTATCAAAATCGCATTTCAATTTTCAACCATACTGAATACGAAACAACACCTTTTTTAAGGGTCAAGGCCAGGACAGCATCATTTTCGACCTGAGAGGAAACAAAAATATACACACGTGGAGTGTATCAGGAACGAAGAATATATATGATTCTATGAGTGATACAGCTTAGGAACACCTTTTGATCTGCTAGCGTCTTGAGATCCTCCAGTACTATCCCCGATTGGCCGTCGTTGATTAGGATCAAGCGCTGATCAGTATCGGGTTGATCAACAAGTTCTTGCAGTTTCTGTTTAATGTCCAAAACAGTCTCAGTCGGTTCACACTGGATAAAGTAGGTCGTCTTTTCACGTTTGACGCGGATGTACATCGCCTACATATTGTAGCACAAAGGTCAACACGTTTCTGATAACAAAAACAAAGCCATCATCCATATTTGTTCATGTACTGCAACATCTATGAATATATCATGAACCAAAACCTGACTAACTTTGACAGATGACAAAAGAATTTCACAGATTATGATACAATTCAAAAAAAGAGTCACCAAAATTTTGATCCTACAGATATCGAGATATAACAGGTGTACATACAGCAGCCAAAATAATATGATCACATTGTAAACGTTCCAAATTTTGAACAGCCAAAATAATATATGTCTACGCAAAAACAAACCATTTCCGACTGAGAAACCGAATGATTAATCAGCTGATTTTGCAGCCTTCTTTCCACAGAAACTAGCCAATCAAAATTCTGAAACCAAGAACAGAATTTCAGACGGAAAATCGAACAAAGAGATGAAAGAGAAAAATGTAAAAACCGCGCAAATGCAACAACTGCATTGTAATTGGAAGAAAACCTATAGTTGACAAACAATCAAGTAATTTCAACGGAAGAATTCAGAAAAATTTCTTAGAAAATTTGAATTTTTCTGGTCTCACCTGAAACCTGGAAGCGATTCGATGTTTTCATAGTACAAGGAAAGGCAATAAGTTAGAGTAAGCTTTTGAGCTTGCAAATTGGAGAAAGATATGTTTTTGGTTGTAGAGTTAGATGTGGGCGAATCTGGGTTGGTCCAAAACAAATAAGGATTTTGTAGAGACAGCCCAAATTATTGGCCTCAATCACAGTAGTATATTAGGGAACTTTATTAGGATTTTTCCAATAAATTCGGGTGTTTTTTCAATTATATATTTTTTAAAAAGACTTAATTATGAGTTCACGAGGAGAGATGAATTTTTTGTCTCGAATTTATCTTCACTTTCTAACTTGGAATAACGTTTATATCATTATAATTAATTAAATACTTTAATTAATCTCTCTTAACTACTAATTAACTACATATGTTTCTCTGCATTAACTCCTCATCCACTACGCCGACTTGTCAGACGTCCCGTCGATTTTCATTCTCACTTCCGACTCTTCACGTTCTTCTCTTTTTCGACACGTCATATGTCCAACCACTCTCGTCGAGATGCTTCATCTACTTCTCTTTCTTCTTATTTAAATTTTGAAAACTTCCGACTCTTCATTTTATTCTGTTATCTTTCTTCGCCTGAAATTTTTCTCTGTCTACTTCTCTCTTCGTTGTCGCCAAAAACACTAGAAGATATTTGACCCAGAAACTGCTCTTTTTCCCCTCGCACAAACCCAACTTTAAAAAAAACTTGGTCTCCGAGTTCAAGCAATGATGACGTTATATATTAATGAAATTAAAAAATTTAAATCACATCATGTTACTACTAAAGTAGCCGAGCCTCCTAGTATAGTAAGGTGTTATACAATAATAAATGATGAAATTAAAACAATTGTAAATCACATCATATTAGTAGTAAGGTGGCCGAGCCTCCTACTATAGTAATATGGTGTTATACAATAATAAATGTAATTTTACGAGTTTAGTGTTTAGAGTTTTATACCTTCGAGAATTATTGTCGACGAGAGTGATCGTGCTGATAACATGTTATAAAACCTTCATAAGTGATTATACTAAAACTCTTTTTGTATTAGCATATGAAGTGAGAAAAGTTGTAGACAGAAAATATAAGAGATGGTGAAATGAGATGAGTTTTTACTTCACTCATGAGTGTTATTTATAGCCAAAATGATGGCATTGAGTCATTGAACAATAGTAAATATAATAAATGTTGTAGATATATATATATATATATATATATATATATAGTAGGGGATGTAGATATATAGAGTAAGGGGAAGAAATAGTAAGAATAATTATATGAGTATATCACTATTTACAACTAATTATGGCCTAACAGAGTGGACCGGATCTGATCCGTCCGATCCGTTAATTTTTAAACGTACTTTAGATGTCCGTTAACTCTATCAGACGGACCGGTCCGGTATTTAATGCTATCGAACCATGTGGTCCGTTAAAGTTCGGTAGGTAATTTTAAAAAAAAATTGTGACCGTTGGATCTAAGATCTAACGGTCAAAAAAATTATTCGTTTAATTTTTTATATTAAATGTATTTAAAAATTTGTTTTTAAATTTTTTATTATTTTTTTTGTTTAATGGACCGGACCGGTCTGTCCGGTCTGTTTAGTTAACGGACCAAACCGATCCGTTAATAAAATTAACGGACGTCCGGTCCGTTAAGCCACGTTTATTTACGATATAAACTCATTTTTTTGAAACAGAATATATATATATATATATATAAACTCATTAAGTAATATAATTTGTCTTTCCAAACATTTGAATTTTATGTATCTCAAATTATATATATATATCATGGGTATATATAAGTTATGTATCTCAAATTTTATGGATTAATTTCGTAGCCTTTCAGAAAGTAACGGCCACGTACTTTATCCTTGGCAAAAGGTTATATATAAGTTTTTATGGTTTTTGCGAGAATCTGACGTAAAACTTAGAACCGTTCATATATATATTATGGGTATCATAACGACAACCGTCTCTCTCTTCCGCAGATTCAACCCTAGTGTTTGTTGAAGATGAATTTGAAATAGTATCAAGCTATTATAGGTACAACCTACGTAAGAAACTATTTGGTAACACGCTTGACTTTTTTGTTTCTCATGTTTTCGGCTCATGCCATTGACTTTTCGTTTTCTTATTTTTCTTGGTGTAACCCAAAACATTCTCATAAAAAGAAACAACTTATTATTCAAGCACACTATCATTATGTTATCCGGTATCCATATGGTCTAAACTGAGATCGCTTTCCGTCTTTATGATTTTGCAGATTTCTCCTTTTTTAAGTGCAAACATCTGAATCATAAATGTTTTCAGTTTCAGTTATAATATGAGTTATGACTTACTCATGACTGTCAGTGCTAAAATACCGAATAAGACACATGAAACAGATCAACATGCATGTAACTCATTTATATCTTAAGTTGGAAACTTTGGCTAAGATACGTAGTAATAATGATCATCATCATTTTATGCGTTAAATTTGTGCGTAATCCACTATCAGCGAGACGTAATAATTAATTTTATATGGATACCAGTTTTCAACAATATGATCGTCGACATAGTATGATTTAATTATGTCCCAGTGGTACTAATAGTCATACATTTTTTTTTATCATTTTCGATATCGTAAAACATCACGCACGTCAATTTTGAGAGAGTGAATACACATGAAATAACGCTTTTCAAAAGATACAGCAAAAACTTACATCCGAATGGATCACACATTAAATTTTTTATACTTCATTTCGAGCTCATTAAATATTTTATTCTTTAATTTAAATCTTTCGATGAATTCACAATGAGTGTTCTTCAAGTGTAACTTTTATTTTAATTTTTAATATTGTGCCCAAGTACATTTAATTGCGCCGAGATACATACCAAAAAGTGCAAATAATAGTAATGCCAACTTGCAAGAGTCGCATTCATAAAGCGTATACTAATAAAAACCTAAATTATCTCAAATTAATTAACCATTGGCATTCACAAAAGGACACCACATCCACTTACAAAGGACCACTATTCGAGCTTCACACCTACTTACCAACACTCACAACATCAAAACGCTATCTTTCGCGTTATATTAAGATTTTAGTACACTTTAAACGTGTTCTGTGGTTATATTCAAGGTCTTCCCCGAAAGAGCTGAGATGTTTGATGTGTGGTCTTTGTGACCAAGAGGAATTTTATCCCTATGCATTGTTTGAAATCTTACAGCATGAACGAGTCAATGATGATGATTTTTGTAGACAAAACGTAAAAAAAAAAAAAAAAAAAAAAAAAAGGTTTGTTTGGACAGTTCTTTCTCGGTATGTATATGTGAAACTATACCACTAGGATTTCTTAATACCAGCAATGATACTATTGACACTATATATAGGTGACAATATAAGTTAAATAATGCAAGTGGCAAAGGTTAGGCGTACTAAAATGGTGACATGTACAGCACTAGACTCCACCGGCAAAACACACGGCTTTCACAAAACCCTCTTAGAAAATGTCTCTCCTTTCGTAAGACATTGAGCATAAGTACATGCACGTGTACGATAGGCATTTGTGAGCATTCAAAGTCAGAGTTCACAGGCGCCAAATTAACGAACCATCCCTTCTTATTCATAATTGAGACCTCTGTGCTTCAACCAGTTCGTCCTCCTTCTCTTCTTCGACTATCATGACACTGATTTTCTTCTTCTTCTTCTTCTTTTCCTGTCTGGGTGAGGAGATGAACGACAAAGCGGCACTGGTGTCGTTCAGGGCGGGGATTGTGTCGGACCCTGACCGAGCCCTCGGAAACTGGAATGCCACGGGAGACGGCCACGTGTGCACGTGGAGCGGAGTGCGGTGCGCCAGGAATAGCAGGCGAGTGGTGGAGCTCGACCTGAGTGGGCGTTCCCTGGTCGGGAGAATCTCTGCCTCCCTCAGCAACCTCTCCTCCCTCGAGATTCTCGACCTTTCTAGAAACTTCCTCGCCGGAGAAATCCCCGCCGGTCTGGGCCGCCTCTCCCGGCTCTCCCAGCTCAGCCTCTCCAGCAACCTCCTCCGCGGGACCCTCCCTGCCCAGCTCGGCTCGCTTCGAAGCCTCGTCTACCTCGACCTCGGAGGAAACTCCCTTTCCGGAGCTCTACCGGCCCCGCTCTTCTCCTCGCTGTCGCTTCAGTACGTCGATCTCTCCAATAACTCCCTCTCCGGGGAGATTCCGGCCGGCGAGCTGACGGAGCTCAGGTTCCTTCTTCTCTGGTCGAACCGCCTCCACGGACGTGTCCCCAGCTCGCTGGCCAAGTCGACCAAGCTCGAGTGGCTCGACCTCGAGTCCAACAGCTTCTCCGGAGAGCTTCCCTCGCAGATCTTCGCGGAGATGCCTCAGCTCCAGTTTCTATACCTGTCGTACAACCGGTTCGTCAGCCACGACGGGAACACCAATCTGGAGCCGTTCTTCGCCGCTCTCTCCGAGGCCTCCAACTTCCAGGAGCTGGAGTTGGCGGGAAACAGGCTCGGCGGGAAAATCCCGTCCGGCATCGGAGCGCTGTCGCGGACGAAGCTGGTCCAGCTCCACCTCGACGACAACCTCCTGTACGGGCCGATCCCGCCGGAGATATCGAGCCTCGCCAACCTCACGCTGATGAACCTCTCCAGCAACTTCCTGAACGGGACAATCCCGCCGGAGCTCTCCCGGATGCCCAGGCTGGAGCGCGTGTACCTCTCCAACAACTCCCTGTCCGGCGAGATTCCGGCGGCTTTAGGAAGGAGCCCTCACCTGGGCCTCCTGGACCTGTCAAGAAACTCGCTCTCCGGACACATCCCGGAGAGCCTCTCGAACCTGTCGCAGCTGCGGCGCCTGGTGCTGTACGAGAACCGCCTGTCGGGCGATATCCCGCGCAGCCTGGGCGAGTGCGTGAACCTGGAGATCCTGGACCTGGCAAGGAACGAGCTGACGGGCTCGATCCCGGCCAGGCTGGGCAGCCTGAAGCTGTACCTGAACCTGTCGGGGAACGGCCTGAGCGGGGAGATCCCGATGGAGCTGAGCAAGATGGACATGGTGCTCTCCCTCGACCTCTCCTCCAACGCCCTCTCCGGAACCATCCCCCCTCAGCTCGGGTCCTGCGTCGCCCTCGAGACTCTAGACCTCTCCGGAAACCTCCTCACCGGCCCTCTCCCGGACTCCCTCTTCCGCCTCCCGTACCTGCGCCGCATCGACGTCTCCTCCAACGCCCTCTCCGGCCCCCTCCCCCGCTCCCTCCAACACTCCCCCTCGCTCCGCTCCGCCAACCTCTCCTTCAACCGCTTCTCCGGCCCAGCCTCCCCCGCCCTCGAGCACGGCAGGAACTCTCCCTCGTCCACTCCTTATCTCGTCGCCGTCATTCCCGCAGTCGCGACCGCCGCGGCGTTCGCTCTCTGCCTCCTCTCGAGATCCCGAGCAAGGCGCCAGCTGGCGGCGGCGGGGGAGGGGGAGGGAGAGGGAGGGAGCGGGCGGGCCCACCACCCGAGGATCTCGTACGAGGAGCTGGCGGACGCGACGGGGGGGTTCGGGGCGGCGAGCCTGATCGGGTCGGGGCGGTTCGGGCGCGTGTACGGCGGAGTGCTGCGCGACAGCACCCGCGTGGCGGTCAAGGTCATCGACCCGGGCATCGTCACGGCGGGGAGCTTCGGGCGGGAGTGCCGCATTCTTCGCGGGACGCGGCACCGGAACCTGGTGAGGATCATCACGACGTGCAGCCGGCCGGACTTCAAGGCCTTAGTGCTGCCGTTGATGCCGAACGGGAGTCTGGAGCGCCACCTCTACCCGGCTCCCAACATGGGCCTGCCCCAGCTCGTCCGCGTCTGCAGTGACGTCGCCGACGCCCTCGCCTACCTCCACCACCACTCTCCGCTCCGCGTCGTGCATTGCGACCTCAAGCCCACCAACATCCTTCTTGACGACCACATGACTGCCTTCGTTGCCGACTTCGGCATTTCGAGGCTTCTCAACGCCGCCGCCGACGCCGATGCCGATGCCGATGTCTCCTTCAATTCCACCCACGGCCTGCTCTGCGGCTCCCTCGGATACATAGCTCCCGGTATGCAATCATGGATTCAATCTGTCCGTTACAAATGTTTATGATGCAAGTGTGACTAACATTGCAGAGTACGGGATGGGAAGGCGCGCATCGACCGAGGGCGACGTGTACAGTTTCGGGGTGCTGCTGTTGGAGATAATAACGGGGAAGCGACCAACGGACGGGTTCCCGGACGGAAGTCCGAGCCTCCACGAGTGGGTGAAGAGCCACTACCCGGGCCGGCTCCACCCCATGCTGGAAAGATTCTCCCTTAGCCCGGCGTTGGGAAATGTGGTGGTGGAGAGATTCTCCCTTAGCCCGGCGTTGGGAAATGTGGGGTTGGGAAATGTGGGGTTGGGGAATGTGGCGGTGGAGATGGTGGAGATGGGGCTCATGTGCACACAGTACAGCCCCTCCGCGAGGCCCACCATGCAGGACGTGGCCCACGAGATGGCCCGCCTTAAGGACTACGTCTCGAACCCACCCGCTTTCTCCGTCCAAGATCTCCATCCCAAGGATTTAGTCCTATGACTCTCATTCCCTTTATTCTTTCTCAATGATCATCTAGTGTTTACACCGCATTGCTTTTTGTCTTAAATTTAGGCTTTTTTTTTAAATCCGCCTTTGTACATAGCAGCATTCTTTGAAAAGGGTGTGTAGTGAACGAAATCTGTGGTTCTTTGGGTGATTATTTTGATCCAAAGATCAAACGTAACGATAAGTGCAGTTTATTTCATTGTACAATTGTGTGTCTTTCTTCTTTATTATATTCATTTATCGTCAATTTGAGCCTTCAAGACACACACTGCTATTGTATATTGAATCACTTATATTATTTTGTTGTTGAAATGCGAGTGGAGCGATAAACTAATATTGTAATTTTCATTATTTAAAAAATGTAATGGTATATGAACATCTTGATAATGAATGATCAGTGTCGTGTCCGAAATCTCAACTATTATTTTAAAATACTCAGCAGTACCGTGTTTATGGGATGACCACGGCAGTGCCTCCTTTAGGCCTACCCTGCAAATAAAATACAAAAATTACTCACTTGGGTACAATGATTTTAGCCATATAATTAAGTTTTTTTTAGCACTAGTGTTACAATTAGGTTGTACCATTAGGTCAAAATGTCCCGAGCAAAGGATAACTACAAAGTTAATTATTCAATGTGTTTTCAAAACCCCTATCTCCTGGAGGCAACTCAATTGACTGAATCAGGTGCATGGACTATTATAAAATATAAAGATGATTTTGTCTTGTACAAACTAGGGTATAGGCTTTGTACAAATTAATAAATAAAACACTAGCGATCAAGTATATAGGTCAAAGTTGAGCCTTCAATGTGTAGCAACCACAATCTTAAAGTGTCAGAAAGTATTGAAGTGTGGAAGCCGCCCGAGTGGTGGAGAATGATCAAGGAGAGCGTTCATGGGACGTTATTTCTTTCTTAAGATATGTATATTATTTTATGTTCTCGACATATGATCTATTTGCGATCACCTCTTAAAGTGTGCAAACTCGTCAGAACGATATGATCCATACCTACCTCACAAGCACCCGACCTAACTTGTCACTTATGGATGTTTTATATCCATTGAGCAAAGACGGGTTGTAATTGTATAGCAGTATCTGAAAACATATCTTGGGGCCGCCCTAAAGCGCTCATAGTATCATTATGAATATACAAACCAAAACTGTGAAAGCCTAAAAATATACATACCCAATTGAGATGCGATATGATTGCATCGCGATGCCTAAGGACACGATCTAATAGATCATTGTATCGAGTGGTTGGATCATAGTCTCTTACCATAAAAATGGCTGCATGCGCAGCAGCACCAACTATGAGAAATCCACCAATCCACATATGATGCGTGAACAATGAAAGTTGTGTACCATAGTCAGTGGCTAGATATGGATAGGTCTATTGTGAAGAGTTCCGGAGTGTGAAGTCCCAAGATGTCAAGGCAAGGCACCCCTATTCTCATCCTCGACAAGCTTCTTGGCTGCTCCCTCCCCTTGGTACACACAAAGGGTAATATCGTAAAATACACTGTAGATCGTGCGAAGAATAATTTTATCACATCAAACAAAAATATAAACGCATGTTAACTTAGAGATGTTCAATATTGGTCCTATAGTGGAATCGACCAATATTAAGAATTAAAAGTCGAGAAAAGTTTGTGAACGTTTGTGCTTCAGCTTTATTCTAAAGTTTCGTTCATGTGAGTCCATGAGGTCTCAATGATAGATTTCGGATGAGATTTTTGTAAAACAAAAAAGTTGATTTTCTCATTGAATGTAAATTGTGATTTACACTATGATGATTATTTCTTTTGTTATTAAATAAATAATTAGTTATTTTTAGTTACATTTATTTAATAAGTCTAATTGTATAATTATATTGATAAGAATACTATTTTGAGATTTATATAAATAAAAGATGAAAAGAAATAATTTATCGTTTCGTATTTGTTTACAGTCTGGAAACAATATCTCACCAATAGGTCTAGTCTAGATCACTTAGTAGACTTAGAATTTGACTTTCTCAAATGAGAATATTGAAGCTATGAAATGACATGTCTCATTTCATGATTTAGGTAAGCATGATGCAATTTATACATAGTGACCTTGAGACAGAAGATGTTAAATGGTTTGTTCTTACATTCTCTCTAAATGTGCACTGGTCAATCCAGTATCTTCGAAAGATACACTGGAAGAACTGTAGAGTTCCTAACTCTCTTGTCTCATAACCGGACATCATAGATTCTTCCAATAATCATATTGGGATCAATAGTCCATTGATCTTTAGATTGTGAATATATCGTTTTAACCAACCCATGAAGAGTTTGTTCACACAAATCTACATTTGTCTCTTAATATATTGTTAGGTTTGATTAAGGACTATAAGACTATTTAATATCACAAATCTTTAATCAATCGAAAAAGTAATGAATGAACGTTTCAAATTTTATTAATTTAATTCAGCAAATTACAATAAGGACTTATGAAAGATTTATATATTACATCAATATGTAAATAAATAATTTTCTTATGGGCATCTCTACCAACTATGCGTTCCTTTACGGAGAGAGAGGAGAATCGCCTATTAATTCTTCAATTTGATCGAGTAAATCATCACGAGTTCTTTCAAGATTTGCAATTCTATCGGCCTGAACCCTAAAGGCATTAGATTCATCTGCTCATTTCACGAACAGAGTCTTATAGGCTTCGATTAAAACATCGTCACTTAGTTCAATGTCATCTGAGTGATTTGAGGGAGATCCAGATTGAGACAACTTGAAATTTAGTTGGGAGACAATGATATCATAGGCGTGGGCAAGAAAAGCATCTGAGAGATCCTCACTGTTAACTGATTTAAAAGATTCCACGGGAGAGTATCCTGTAGCAGTCAAGGAATCCCCTATATTCTCCTCAGAGGACTCACTAATTTGACTGGCAAAGGCAAGAAAATTATTGTTGGAGCGATTTCCGTCATCATCATCATCACTCGAATTTTCACTTTGATCGTCGTATGATAAGGTGGAAAAAAAATTCTTCTGTTGGCACCTGGAGTAGTTTGGGCACTTAGCTTGAATGTGGCCAAAACCCTCGCACTCATGACATTAAATGCCTTTCCCTATGGTGAAATTGTTTACTATAAGTATGAAGTATGAAAAGTAAAGTTACAAAGGTTTTACAAGCGAATCTTCAATTCCTAAACCTAACATTTTTTTTTCAAAGTAAACAAAACCTACGGCTCCCCCGAGGTGTGAGCCATACTCACTCTTTTCACCTTAACACTCACGGACGGTGTTATCAATATGTCTTAAGTACATAAGGAACTTCAAGAAGCCCACTTACATAATAGCTTGTCCTTCATTAAGCTAAATGTTACAAGATACCAGCGCAAAGAAGAATGAATCCTTGAGATGTTTTGTATTCGGCGCAAGGTGAAGTAAATGCTTAAACCCTAGGCAAAATGAATAAAGGGGTTTTTATATAACTGAAGACAAGAGAACTCCTTTTACCCGGATGACACAGCTGGCACACATATGAGGCGCCGAGCTACACAGTGGAGTAGGTACTAGAGTTAGACGATGGCAGACAAAGTACCGAAAGATATCCTCTACACAGGGCTGAAACAATATGAATAACATCAAGAATTTGACGAAACAAACAGGCCAACAAAAACCGTAATAGTATCATTGTTTAACTTGATTCATAGAGAGTTATGAAAGACGATCGGTCCTGAGCGGATCCTTAACGTCGTTGATGAAGAGTCCTTGATCTTCGACAAAGGAGCTCTGATACCATATAAGAGGTATGAAAAGACATGAAGCGGTGAAAACAATGAAAGAATTCTCATAAATTGTAAATGATTACAGCAACAGAGTTTATAGGCAATACAGTTCGTAACTAGCTTTCATCACTGTCCACATATGTAGTGACAAGTGACATTTAGCTAACCAACTAATCATTCACTAACACTTTATTAGATATCCCGGTTAACATTTTTCGCTTCCAATGAGAAACTTCGAATAAAATGAAAGCCAGTATTTTGTACGAGGCTCATCTTTTATGTGACTTGTAAAATAACTCGTAACCCGTTCATCCATATCTTTGAATGAGATCGAAGGTCAAATATCATCTAGTTGATACTTCATATTCTGCGGCTCTTGGGATTTAATGTCAGAATGACTTTACGATGCTTCATGAAGTTTGATTGAGTAACGAACAAAAATACAACTTTCAAGTTAGTTGAAGTGGTCCATTGTTACAAAGCATAAACAGAGAATTGAGCAATGTGGGGGCAATAATTAATATCAATATTTCTCATGTGTCTTTCTGGATTTTGTAAGTACAAGATGCAATCGGGAATTTCCCAGTTCTTTCCTGATGAAAGGAATGGAAGTTTGTTCTGTTTAAAACAGGACATGAATTAAAACTCCAAGTACGTTCATTTATTTTATTTTTCTTCCCGGCAAGGAACCACTAGCCCTTATGATAAGACCATATATAAGACATGCTTAAATTCTCAAAACAAACATAAAGTAAGATATTCAGAACAGAAGCTTTTTCTTTTTTTATTTCAAACACTTCAGGGTTAATTGGCTCTCTCAAGTCTCAAACAGCAAGACATGTATATTACTTACAGCAAACGCAATCATCAAAAAAACCATACAAACCTATACATACGAAAAAAAGGGGAATATAAGACGATCCTACCCTAATATTGTCCTGTGAAATCTCTATCTCTCTCTCTTTTCACTATGCTACAATACATTCTTTACACTTTCTACTTTAGTTTCACCCTGGTCCCAAACCGAAAATCACTAACTCAACACTTGTTCAACATTGCACACAACGAAAGTCGAATAATCGGCTTCTCAAAACCAAAAGTGTAGCATCGCCTGCCCAACAATAAAATCGCTATGATCAAAGTAATGAATTATGAAAAAAATGAGAATAGTAAAATGGCAAGTCTTTTTATACCTCTTTTAGGCAATGCACTTGTTGGTCTTCCTTGTTCTCGGGAGCTTGTCTCGTTTCTTTCAAGTCGCGAATCTCGGCTCGCAAGTCACTAAGTTGCTCTTGTATTTCAGCCAACAACCTCCTCTCCTCTTCCCGATTCGACCCACTCTCGAGCGCGGCAACCCTCCGACGGAGCCGTTTCAACTCTCCCTTGGAATCGACCTTCGGACTCTCCTTGAGTTTCGGCACCAACGCGATCCCTTTCTCGCGCTCCTCGAGTTTCGGCACCTCGAAAATGTCGTGCACTTGCACTTGGCATGTTTCGCCCGATCCCTTCAAACAGACAGTCGATGTTTCCTCCGGAGGAATAAGAGGACGATAATCCGCTATCTCCTTCACTTGCTCGTCTCTTCCGAGCTTGGACTCGTAAGCGCGGAGTTGGAACCCGAGCGAAGCGACCTCCATGTCCTTGTGGAAGAGGAGATCTTCGAGGGTGTCGAGGGAGTCTTGGACGTGGAAGAGCTTCTCCTCGGCGAGCCTCTTGTACTGCGACGCCTCCAGTTTCAACGCGGCCTTCTCGGCTTGGAGACGGTGGATCATCGACAGCGCTTCGCTCACGGCGCTCGACGAAGCCTCTCTCTCATCCTCCAGCTCAGCGCAAAGCTTCTCAACCAGCGCTTCCTGGGCCTGCATCTGTTACAACCAACAAAAGTCAATTGATCTTCGTCAACCACCTTTTCTCTGTCTCCTCGGATTCAAGTGCAAGAGACTCACGTATGTGTTCTGATTACATGGATAAACATGTCGACTAAGAGAGGGAAGATTTTACGTTTACCTTAAAGTACGAAGAATCTGCTGAAACTAGAGCGACAGGATCGAGAATGAATCTACTGAGACTTGTCACGATTGTTTGCAAAATTCAAGAGCAGGCGATGAACAAAACAAAAAAAGAAGAAAATCAAGGGAATTAGAGAAACTTTGTTGCTGAGAGAGGAATGAAACGAAAACAGAGAAACAATGGGTTGGTATTAATGTAAAGATCGATTATAAAAACTTTAACAAACTCGTTATCATTTTCTAACACGGAAAAAGTTTCGGCATATTTCGGTTACCCTACAAAATACAATTAATGATGAAATAAATGTATTTATTAATATAAAAGGAAAAAAAAAAAGTATAGAATTCTATCTAGTGATAATATTATTCACCATAAGACGAGTCAAAATAAAATTTCCAGCCACGCTGTACTCGCACATAAACAAACAAAATGACCTTTCTGTGTTTACGTTTCATTTTTCTTTTATTTTTGTTTTCTTTTTGTGTGATGTTGAGTCGTTATGTTATGTTTTGTTATTTTTATGTATGAGTATTTCCTAAGGAATATTTAAAAATAAATAGGTGGGAACGAAAAATTCAAAGAGCTCACAGTATTGAGTATCACCGACGGTGGACCCACTATTTTTTTATGTTTTTTTTTCATTTGTTATACCCTAACAAAATTCTGCCAATGGTGAAAGCCCTTATATAAGTTTAGCAAATAATATTTTTTTGCAATGGTTGCACATAATATTTATCTTAGCTAAGATGATATTATATAGGTTTTTAATGTTAATGGTCGGTTCAGAAACAATATTTATTGATCTTATTATTATAATAAAATAAAACAAAAACTCAACACTTAAGCAGATTCATCATTTCTTGTGTAACTCAATAATGGAACAAAAAGAATTAAAATAGTTAATCAGAGAATTTAGACGACGGGAAAGAAATTGAACTCAACATTCTTCTTCTGGAATTGTTTGGCGTTGTTTGTTTAGCTTGTTTAAAAAAAATTAGAAGTTTAACTCATCCTTGCTTGTTGACATGAAAATCAGAGGGAATGAAGCTTTCGTAAGGCTTTTTTTGAGCCATGGAAATCCGTGTACCATGTACTTTGCGGGTCGGTACACGAAAGAAACATTTTCGACTTATACAGAAGCGACATGCAACATTCTGTAAAAAAAAATAGATTTTTGTACCGTTGGAAACTTTTTGACCATTGAGGGATTGAACTTAAATCTGAACCTTTCATTTTCTTATCATTTTTTTTTCTCAAACGGCTCAAAAAATTTATCTGTTACTACACATCTACCTTAAACAAAACTTTTCCTATAAATACATCTAATTTCAATCCATTTTTCATACTCCAACATTCGATATATTTACAATTGTTACAACCATTCAACACAACTTATTAATCAAGTTTTATATACTTCTCAAAGTTTCAGAGCAATTTTTTTTAGAATTTTGAAAATGTCTGGTATCATCCATCGACGTTCTTGAGACTGTTCTTGCACTCTCACACCATCTCCTAGTCCCGATGACGAAAATTCATCAATCAATTCCATCTCTCTTTAATCAATATCCACAAAAATGGTTAAACTTTTCTCAATTTCCAAATTACGAAAACACTGAACCACCAATACTCACTCCCGCTTCAGTACTAAATTATCAACCACAAATTTTTCCTTCAATTTGCCTGGTCAACCCTTTCGTTCGGGTCAACAAAAATATTATTCACAACCACCACAAGGATATCAAGATCCATATCTTGTTTATCAACAACTTCATCATTTCAAGCACAATAACAGAGACCTCCTACTCTACCTCATAAACGTCGTTGAAATACTAAACGACAATCGCTACCACCACCACCTCCAGCTCATTCACCTCCACCAGAAAATCCTCAACCGACTCAACAAACTCAACACAAGAAGAAAATGAGATTAAGGTCCGAGGTGTTGAATTACTTCATAGAAATCGATAACGTCGAAGGGAGAAAAAGCTTGTGCATGGAGTGCGAGAGAAACAAGTCAAATGTGATAGCAAATAAGAAGAGACTTCCTATTTACGCTACCGCTACAAAAAATGCGTCTGCCTGAAATCATCTTCAACTGAGGTATGCTATGACCCTTTAGTTTTTAGAAATAAGTAGTTAGGTACATTGTTCAATAGATCAAACTTTTTCATACGTAGAATCTAAATGTTTTTGGTATTTCTTTCATTACTTAGTTCCTAAAATTCAATTAATTTCTAAAAAAACTTTAAAAGATTATGCTATGATAAGAGCTTTAAGAGTAGAAATTTCTAATCAAGAATATCTTTTACACTAAAGATGTGTTTACCACATTATAAACTTTATAGTAAGAGCATGGTCTCAATTTTTTTGCATGGTGGAGATAACATGAAAATATGTTTTACATCTTATGAATTGAACTAGTGTCAACACGAAGACAGTTCTCGAGAAACGTTTATTAATGTTGATATTGTGGACAACTATAATAGAACTTTGCAAAAATGAACATCAATGAAACTAAAATTTGTAATGTGTGATCTTATGAAGTTTTAATGCATTTTTAAAGAATATTAATGAGTAATGGTTTCCTTTCAAAATAATACATCCATCTAAATGTCTTACATTTACATTTTTTGAATTTATGATTTTTCAATTTTTTTTTATTATTATTATGCAACAGTGGTGGTTTCCACAAATTTTCGTGGAAATGCCACTTCCATTTAGCATCGGAAGACAGTCCATTGCCTCACAAAATTTTGATATTCTCCTAGCCACAGAAGGCAGTTCCTTCCGATAACCATCGTGAATGGTTTGGTAAACAACGTTTACAAAAAAATGAACATGATTTTGGAAGTTGAAATTCGTAACCTTCGAAAATAAAAGTTCATTAATACAATTGCTTTAAACCTCGCAAGGATTTAGTTATATATATATATATTTATACTTTTAAGTAAAATAGATACATGATCAAATAAATATGTATTAGTACATACATAATAACAAAACTATAATTATTTAAGCCACTACAGTGATCACGTTTGATAAATAGTCAACGTTTGATGATTCTTATAGATCTACTCAAACCGATAATGTGGTAGCTTTTTTAGTTCGAATCGTACTTTACACTATATCGTGAGAATCAATATTATCGATGTTATATTTGATATTATGCTTGAACAAAAATGACTATGCTGAATTATTAACAACATTTGACATATGTAAAGAGATACAAACGACAACATAAGTTACGTTTACAATACCAACCACACAATCACAAAAAATGATTAAGTGCCTTGTATACAAAAGAATAGTCGAATGATAACAAATATGTTGGCCATGCAAGATATAAGATAAAACTAATAAACTAGGATAGTTATCAGAGCAGGTACTAGTACCACTAAAGTAAATAATTATGAGAAAAAGAAGAACGTGAGTATGATCAACCCATAATTTTAGAGAGTCCTACACTATAAATAAGGACGAAGGATAGGAAAAGTACACGCACAAAAACTCTACTACTCAACTTCGCATATCATCTCTGGTGTAATTTACTTCGTGTATAAATGTGTGTCTTATATAAGAAAATTCCGATTTTTGTATTTCATCGAGTACTAACTTTATTACCGAATAGAAATCCGTCGAGAAATTATTGTATCTAATTTCATACATCAATATTTCGCGCTAGAAGGAAGGTATTTGCATCTTTGAAGTTTCAAGCCAGTTTATTACTGTCACCCATACCGGAGTTGGAGGAAAATCACCTGCATGAGAAGCACGACTAGATCAAGCACCACAAAAGAACGTTATGGTTGGCCCGATTAAATTGAGGAAATGCTCCCTCAGCAGACTCAGAACTATCTAAAGAGATGCACGAGAGGCTCAAACTTTTGGAAAAGAAAAGTAAAGCTTTAAGTATAGTAGATCAAAGCAAAGCGAGTAACGATTCGAAGGAAGATTGTAACTCATGAAGACGATCGATCCTACCATAAGTCAAAAAAAGAGGTCGAAATGTCTGAAGAAAAGTCTAAGAAAACCTAGAGACATGCAAATGACTGGTATGAGAAAAAGCAGTCTAGCAAAAACACAGACAACTTAAAATCACCGAGTACCCGCAATTATGATGATAAGTATCACCCGAATAAAGATCACAGTTTAAAAAGGTCAGAAAAAAAAATACTTGGATCACTAAAGTAGATTTAGAGTTCGATGAATCATATAATACTGGTTATAATTTCTATGACTTATTTGCACCTATGGTCCTTAAACTTTCACGTGATTGAACTTTGCACTTCGCACTTAGACTATTCTTTTTAATATGACATTGAATCTCTTTGGAACTTTTCATTACAACTTTTTTAGCACTCTTTTTTTTATTTCTTAGTGAATTAATTATTTAGCACTCGTTAAGATATATTAATAACTAAATTAATTATTTCTTAGTAAACTTAAATCTAAACCTATTTATTTAGGTTATGTCATGAGGTTTTAAACGGCAATATATATTTATTATAAAGGTGCTAAAATAATGAAATCAATTTTTTATAAAGAAATTTTTTACTGTTTGTGAAAATCGAATCCACAACTCAATAATTAAACCAATATTACCACTAAAGTATATTATCTACCACATAAAATCAAAAGTTATTCATGTATAAAATGCAAAATGTTAATATATATGTACCAAATACATAACTGGTGCTCTTCAGAGCAAAATGTCTGAGTCTTAAAGCAGTTTTGATCTTATTTAATTCCTTTTCTTTTTAAATATTTTTATTTTAGTGAGGATGCTTTATAGGAATAATAACATAAGACCACGCATGCTTTTTCGGGCACTCGGTTTCTTAACGGTCCTTAATGGCGATTCACCAAATGGAATTTATAAAAAATAAAACCATTAAAATCAAATTCTATAGCTTTATTTGTTTGGGTCAAGCATATTGTGAATCTTTAGATTGCTTTCGTGATTTGTATTCCTATTCGAAAATGAAATGGTTAGAATCATATGTATTAGTGATTTTTGGCTAATATTTGAGTCGGCTTCGATAGTCGGAATTAGATAATTTTTTCATATTCTTATTATTCGTTGCGACGAGTATAAAATTGAGTATTTAATTGCCAAAATCATGTATGTAATGAATGATAAATTAATGTATTAAGAGTATCTCCAATGCTAACAACTAAAGTTGTTTTCTTGTTTATGTGTAAATAACAAATCATTCTTATTTTTATTTATTATCTAGTTGCATATAATGATTATGACACTAGAGTAAATTTTAGCATCGATGTTTTCATTTTAGTTTTGAAAAAATTATTATAAATATTACATCCACCGATAATTTTGTTTTAATGAGATCAAATTCGATCATGATTAACTTCTATCATTATCAAACTAATTTAATAATATTATTTATTATAATATGTAAAGCAACAATGAGAGCTTGCATTGTAGATGCTCTAATAATACTTAAAATCATATATGTTATATGTTTTAAACAAGTGAATGTAATGAGATACACTTTGTAGTGTATTGAAAAGAGTAAAACATTAATTGAAAATGTGTGTTGGTAGAGTGTATAAAAGATTCTCATGCTTAAAGTGACATCCAAGTGCAAAGAATAAGAGTATGAATGAGTTAACTCTAACCTCTCGTGTGCGCACACATACTGCGCCCCGCAGATGTGTCGTGCCGAGCCGGGCCGGGCTTGTGCTTGGGCTTGGATATGAGAAATTTGGCTATTCGGACTTCTGGGGCCAATAATCATCGTTTTTATACAACATTCACTTCGAATGAGATTTGATTCTGCAAATAACTTATACGTTATTATGAGAATTAAAATAAATCTCGAGCCATGCATACAAATGGTCATGCTGACATTTGTATAACTGGATTTATGTAAATTTAGGTGCACGTTTATGGCCGATTAAGTGGCATTAAGGATGATCGATTTTGGCCGGAGTTAAGAGGCATCAACGACCATATTGAAACGTTGGCGAGTAAAAAACATTGACGGTCATAATGACCAAGTTGATGAGTGATTCGTAACCACTTTCAGCCCCGCCTATCAAAGAAGGCATGCACGTCTCGTTCAACCACACCGAAACACACTTAGTAAAATTATGTTAGCCGTTCAGCAAGATGTCACACACAAATAATGCAACAGTGTGTGTAACACTTGGATAACCAAATAGAGATTATGGTAATAAAGTGCATATAATAAATATGACACATCAATTGATAACCCAGTTTGATACAACAACACCTATATTGGGGGGTATAATAACCCGGTGGAAATGATTTCAAATAAAATAGTTCTTAGTACAAAGAAGGACTTATATGAACAACATTACAACAATGCCAAATTACTTAACTATAACATGAAATCAAATTCAGTTCCTCCCCCTGAATTAGTGGCTCCACACAGATCCACAAAAAACACACTCGCTACATGTTCTTTCAATCACAAATAAAACTCCAAGTGTGATCAATTATTTCACGAGAATCAAGAAACTGTCCAAATATAGTTTCACCAAACCACACGATATCAAAACTAATATCTCGGCATATTAATGTTACAAAATACGCGAATCATGCCTAAAAAATATCAGCCATCCAAATGTAAATGAACTCCCTCATCGGCTATTTTTTAAGCAAGCACACATATTGAATCTTAAACAATTTTTTGATTTATCTTCTAGAAAATTTCTCCCCCTGATTGCCACAAAATATAGTCTCAATGTGACCATCATAGTTGGTTCGGTTAGTGCGTCGTAGCGGTTCTTAAACGACACATCTATCTTAAGGCCTGTCCGGGTCGTACACTTACCACAAATATAGAGCTCTCACATAGTGATCAGTCTACAATCATGTGTTCCACATATATGACTTTTGATATAGTTTTCCAGGCGTATATCAGTCATCGGCCATGTTTTAGCAGACCGCATGAACTCAGGTGCCCAACACGTGACCCAGTTTAATACAGAGGCTATGGAACATAATTGTTATTGATTCTAATTATTTAGAAGTCAACCCACTAATCATATTCGCTAATAAAGTAATATTTATTCTATTTAGTAATTATTTGAGAGTGGGCAATAATTCCAAACACTCTCCCATTTAACCAGAGATGATACGGTTGTCCTTATTCATTTTACTTAGCCATGTTTAACAGAAAACTTCGATGTTTGACCATGATTAAAATTTCCATCATATGGATTCTCATCTTTATCCATTACTTATCTACTTTGTCTCATCAACATATTTTTTCGTTTATTCCTGTCATTAGTTCACGCTTCTTTGCAAGTGGTCCTTGACTTACCATTCAAGGTCAAGTCAAGTAGTTCATTGGTGAGTCAACTCACCATAGAACTTATTAAGACTATCGCATACAGTTAGATCATACACCATATTTTATGTCTTTAACGATAGTAAGTCCCCTATACAAGGTATACAAATCTTTGGCACCAAGACTAGTTATACCATAGCATGTTTCAATCTCATCACCACTACTCATAGTGTGATATTATTGAACATATTCTCTGAGAACTATTTATTTATTGGCCTATTTCCTTCACTTAGTTATTTTTATAGTTGATCTTTTTTGGTCGTGTTCAAATTCAATATAACATGACTCAAGATTCGACTATAATTAATAGCTAAGTGTCTCAACCCACTAATCATATTCACTAATAAAATAAACGTTATTCTATTTAGTAATAATTTGAGATTTTATTATCTCTCGTGGGCAATAATTCCTAACAATAATATCTATTACCACTTTGAGAAGGAACTCTTGAAGGTCCCCATATGTCTTGAGCACTGGTGGTATTTTCTTGAGTCTCGAGCTGGTCAAAGTTTTTTCCTTTGTCAGAGAAATCTCGTTCATAAGACCCTCTTTGTGGCAATGATAGCATATGTAGGGAAAAACATTTTGATCGTCATTCTTAGGCTTTCTTGAATCGCATGTTTTGTGCTTTCCACGATTCTTGGTGTTTGGCTTTCTTGACTTCCTTCCCTTTCCTTGAACGTACACGCCTTCAAGTGTAGGTGTTTCTCCGTTCTTATTTCAAGATCATTGACTTTCATCTCAATCTACACTTCTTCAAGGGTTAGAGATTCCTTTACAAATTTCTTTTGTTTCAATTAGGTTTGCAAAAGATTTTGGCAACACATTAAGTAATAACACAACTGATATGATCCTTACCAACAAATGTGATAAGACCCAATAACAAGAATTGGAAATAAGACCCCAAGATCTGAAAATGATTAGAATGTTGAGATTTGACCCAATATCTACAAAGATAAGAACCAAACCTACGATGTTTATGACACCACACCAAGATACTCAAGATGAATGCTTAAGAATCAATATAATAAGTCAAGTTGCTGAACGCCACAAGATAACTTGATAAGTTCAAAGAAGTCTTTTCAAGAATAAGAAAAAAACACAAAACTCACATATCATTCATTCAAAAAGGTAGTTGTCTGATTACAATGTTCTAAACACTTAGTTATAGCCTTTGAAAGGCTTTACAACCACACCAAAACGTTTTTCCCAACCACTCTGAAAACAACATTAAAGACACTAATTAATTAAACCTGAAAATCAAATGCCAATAACTCTCAGCCCTCATAACTTTGAAACTGAAAGTTTTTGACATAAAAACACAATAAACAACACACTTAATGTATAAAAACACCACAAATTCGTCCAACCTCTCTGAGTGGTTACAATAGTAACTCCCAAAAGAGTAAACAACCTCACTTAATGCTAAAAACGTGGGTCCAATGCCTAAAAACGACATAGGCATTCTGATTACTCCTCTAGAGTCTTAATCATGCTAATTAGGCTCTCTTGATTCAGATTTGCTTCAAAGTTTGGCCCAAGTGAATTAACTTCTTGAATCAGCCCATTTAAAGCCTCTTTGAGTTGTTTGGCTTTAAATCTTGTGAGAGGTCCACTAGGTAAACTTAATGGATCACTTGATAGTTTTCTTCTAGTCATTTCAGATCCACTTCCATCCATTTGAGCTCATTCATCACTTGAATCCAATTTAGCTCCCTAATCTCATCCTCATTTTTCGCATCAATGATTTCAAGATCAAGGATGAACTTGTTGAAATCATCTAGTCCTTCACTGGGAGGTTTGTTTTCTTGAATTTTGGAACCATAGCGCTTGCTTTGAGTAGCATCCGATTTGTAAGTGATTTTCTGTGATCCAAATTTTGATCATATCCTTCTATCTGAGATGAAGAATAAGATTGTTGTAGGCCATTTCGAGTATATCATATTTCTCATCACCTGCAGTTTTGCAGCTAGACTTTTTCTCTCGTTCAAGGGCTTTAGCAATCTTCATCTGGATAAGAATTGTTCTCATTCTGACTAAATTCCCATTTTCAATCAAACATATCCACCTGGATCTTTGTAAGTCACATTATTTGATTTTAATGGAGTTTCTGCTGGTTGTATTGTTAATTCTAATACCAATTGTCGTGTCTTTGTTCTGTTATAGTAGAATATCAGAACATACAAAAAAACTAACATCCGTGGTAACAACACAAATATGAAAATAATCAAAACTGAATAAGAAAAACAAAAATGACAAGAAAAAATTATTATGATTCGATCATGAATGAGACCTAAATCCAGCGTGAAGTTCTTCATCATCGAGGAGACTGAAAAGCACGCGTGACGTAGTCTATTCAGGGGACAAAGCAAACAGTTAAGAATTGTACAAAATGGTCACAACCCACGAGTAATAATATAATGCCTCGTTTGACAAAAGCCTTGTCTCTTGCAATAGATCTCTCTTTTCCAAATTGAAACATGGCAGTGGTTGATTTGTTCGGATAAAATTGAATTATATACCTATATGTTAGTAAGAATGGCCACTAAAACATTAACAGAAACTAAAAACTAAAAGCAATTGAAAGGATTGATTCCAATCTAATGTATTTTAAAAGGAAATAACTATTATTTTATTAGTTATTAAGTGCATTAGACGACGAGAATATGTGACGCAATGTCCTATTCGTCCGGAAAATTCGTACATTTATAAATGTTCAAATAGGAACTTTTTTACTATGTACATATAATTTGATTATATTGTTCAAAGGGACAGGTGATTAGAATCTCATGCAAAAGAGGTTTCTTGAAATAAATAAATTTCAAAAAGGGGAAATAAATAAATTTTAAAAGAGAACTGATTTGAGGTATCAAACCAGTTGATAATTCTTCATCGTCCTCTTCACTTTTATTTTCTTCTTCGGCTGTGTATTTGGAGCTATATTCCTCTGTGGATCCTTTATAATTCTCGTCGTTTACTTATTTATTGTCCGCTTCTTATATAGACAGAGCATACCTCGAACTCATTATTGCAAATAAAAAATAAATACTCAATTTAAACATTAATCTCGAGTAAAATTTGATTACGAACATGTTTAGCATAAAAAATTGCAAATACTCACATTTATACTTTCAGACGAAGTAGGGAGAGGGATGACACCAAAATGAGAATGGATGTAATGCCAAAAAAAAATTTGAGAAGAAGACAGAGACGATAGAATATCGAATTCTCAAAACCAAATTGAGAGACAATAAAATAATTTTTTTTTATTTAAAATATAATTTTACGATGGATATATAAGTAATTGCATAAATTTTTGTTGATGTGTTAATAAAATTTAATTGAAAACGAAATTGAGAAAAAAAACAAGATTAGAAAATTAAAAGAGCATGTGCATTGAGCTAAATTTCTGAAAAGAGAAAGGTCTCACTTCTGTTTGCCGTTATTACTCACCATTTGGCCTCTCTCTATCGGAGTCTACCATCCATCGCCGGCGATTGAGTCTTTGAAGCCGACTGTTAGCTTGGCTGCCGATCTCCAGTAGCCATCTCTCCGGTCTGACTTGATACCGATATCCTTCAACTTTTTATTGTGTCGCATATCCTTTAGCGCTGATTTTATGTTTGCAATACGGTGGTTGGATTTTAATTTTGAAACCTTTGAACTGCGTTACATATCCTGTCGTGAGTTTATTACTTACCTTTTCATTATATTTCGATTGAAATTTTGTTTTAGCATTTTCAGTCCCGACGATGAAGATTCTGGGGCGATTGAGTCTTTGAAGCCGACTGTTAGCTTGGCCGCCGATCTCCAGTAGCAATCTCTCCGGTCTGACTTAATACCGATATCTTCAACTTTTTAAATTAGAAAACAAAGTAAATAAATTACGGGGATGGGGATGGGGTAATGAGGAATAAGAATAAGGAATGAAAATTGGGATGTATGTGATTATATTCCGAAAGCGAATTGCAGAGCGAAAGTGAAGTGATGCCGGTGAAGAGAGAGATATGCAGGAACTTTGCGCGTGGGAGGTGAGAATGCTAAAACTTAACTAAACTGTATTATTCATAATTTTCATGGTAAGAGATGAGTTGGTGAACAATGCAGCTGTCAGTTCGGTCAGCGATGCAAGTTTGTCCACGCCGCAGCAGCCTCCGGAAATCAGAACCCTTACGGCTTCGGAGTCCAAAACAAGGTAAAGGAAATCACTCACTCTGTCACCGTTGAAATCGCTCATTCTGGTATTTCAATTTTCAGGGGTTTGAGAACACGAACTCGAAGACGTGGAATCGTGCGAGTGCAGCGGTGGCGGGGGGAGAGAGTCACAAGTGCGAGAGCAGAGAGTCGTGTCGGAGAATAATGGCGGAGGATTTTGAGAAGGAGAGGCCGTTGTGGAGGGTGAGTTGCTACGGGCACTGGAAGGGGCTTCCCTGCGACATCTCCGGCGACGTCAGCTACGAGGAACTCCGCGCAGCTGCCTACGAAGACGCCAAGCGAGGCCTCCCATTCCTCTCCATTGTCCGTGTCTCTGTTTGATCATCTTACACTAACCTTGTTCTTCTCTTCTCATTCATTGCTTCGTTGCAGGTGGAGAGAGAGCGCAAGCTCGTTGCAGCCCAAGACCACTCCTTTGATCAGCTTAGACTCCACGGTGCCACCTCAGCACCATCGCCGCTTGGAGCACCCAAAGTCGCCTTTACCCCCGCAACGTACTACTCTCTCTCTCTCTCTCTCGAAATTGTTTCGTTGATTAATAAGTTGCTTCAGGTTCAACAATCCGCCTGCGACTCAATTTGGAGGGCCCACCATTCCCTTTACACCTCCATTGTACTGCTCTCTCTCTCTCTCTATACCTACATGTATGTATGTATGTTTATCAGTCATGAAATGCAAATCCTGTCTCAGGTTCAATAACGCATCTGCTGCTCCATTTGGAGGAGCCAATGTTGCATTTACACCTCCAATGTACTGCTCTCTCTCTCTCTCTCTATGTATATGTATATGTATGTATGTTTATCAAGCACGCGTGAAATGCAAATGGCGTGTCAGGTTCAACAACGCTTCTGCGGCCCAACTTGGAGGAGCCAATGTTGCATTTGCACCCTCGATGTACTACTACACTATATCTATCTATCCATCGAGTCTCTGTATGTATGAACAATTGTAGAGTAATGGAGATTGAAATGTTGTCTCAGGTTCAACAATGTGCCCGCGACTCAAGGTGAACCAAGCTTGTTACTCTTTTTGATTTGGGTGTGATCTAACGTGACGGGTGATGCAGTAGTGGCTCAGCCATGGAATTCTTCACCGAGTCCGAGCACGACTGTTGTGGAGCCGTAAGTCTCTCCCATTTACACTTATGCTTCCTTTGTAATAAAACTGTGTATCGTGTCTTGTAGAAGTGCGACGATGAACAAAGTGGAAGCTGTGTGGTTGAAATCAAAGTGGATCCCGGGCGAGGTGCGATGTGTACCCTCTTCTCTTCTCCGTTTCTTTTTCTGATTCATTCATCGCTTTCTTTGTGATTTTAGGTTCCAGAGGATGCGCCTCCTGATGCAGTTTGTTCGTGACTTCTTCCTTTCATCTGATTCTGGTAGTGGCATAGTTTGGCTCATTAGATTTTCTTTGGCTGTATTTCATTGAAACATTTCTCGGAGGAAATATTGCTCTATAAAAATACAAGCGAACATCGAGGTTCCGTTCCTCATCGCTGACACTGACTTTTATTCTCCACACTGACTTTTATTCTTTTATTTTGTTACACTGAAGAATACCTACTTTTTTTTTTTTGAAGGCGGTAGGGATTGAACCCACGCCCTCCAACTTGGAGAGGGTGTGTATTACCACCGGTTAGTACAGAAGAATACCTAGTTGGTGTATATTCTCTATGTCCCATCAAACATGGGAATGACGGCTTGAACAATTGACCAAAACATTATCTCAAATACAAAATTTGAAAACATTGCACGCAATAACTATAAAAATAAATGGACGGAAATTCCACTTATGCAAATAGGAGTTTGAGAGTTTAAGTTTTCCTAATATACTATTGTAAGATTATATTCTCGAGAAAGAGAGAGAGTGGGGGTTCGAGTGTCTGAGTCGGTGGAAACAGGAAAAAATGAGGTAAGGTCGGAGGTGTATTTGGTCGGAGTTCTTAGAGGTGGATTTCAACGGTCGGTTATATGAAGAAAGAAGAAAGTAAAAAAAAAATTTGTAAAAAATGTGTTTAATATAAGAGGAGAGAGAGAGGATATTATGGACATGCACTATACACATTCAAATGCTTATTCTTAATTTTGTATTTTTGGAAACACTAGTTAGCTACATGTGCTACGCACATGGTTATTTAACGTATATTATTTTGATTATTACTACGTTCTTTGTATATTACAATAATACAAAATTTTACCTATAATCTAAACTCAAAATTTAGTTTGAAAATAATCACACATTATTGATAATTTTCTAAATTGAAAAACGAAATTATTTATTTTCAAAAGAAAAATTATGTGTCATAAAATGATTGGATTACGGAAGAAATGAAAAGACACCATCAAATCATAAAATAGACACGAGTTATTCGCTTCGCACTTATAATAACACATGCCTATTACTACTAAGTACTATTTTGGGCAAATGTAAATTATAATTATAATTGACGGGCTAATTACTTATAACTCTCATGTATATGCTTTTTGGGCTTAAAGCCCACACTAGTTTTGCACCAGTATACTTTAAAATAATATTTAATTATGCGTTTGGCTGCTCCAGCTTTATATCGGTTTCCAAAGTCTCAAACTCCGATTTCGCATATTTTCTGATCTGATCAGCCATGGCCGAACCGCCGAAGTAAGATTCCTCACTTTCTCTCTCCTACGCTTCCAATCGATCATATTCTCTGATCTGATCAGTCATGGCCGAAGTAAGATTCCTCACTTTCTCTCTCCTACGCTTCCAATCGATCATATTCTGTGATTATACATCCAGGGTCGAAAATAACCCCCAAAATTTATTGTGTCGCATATCCTTTATCGCTGATTTTATGTTTGCAATACGGTGGTTGGATTTTAATTTTGAAACCTTTGAACTGCGTTACATGTCCTGTCGTGAGTTTATTACTTACCTTTTCATTATATTTCGATTGAAATTTTATTCTCTGTCGAAATAAAAAAATTTCCCAAACTTTGTGCGTTTGGTCATAGCGAATCGGAGATTCACGGTTTCTTGTTTAGTTATTGTAAAAAATAATTTGTAAGTTCTTTTTTGGTTAGAATTTGTCTTTTGAACATCTCAGGAGTTGAATTTGAATTTTCACAATTTTGGTTCCCTTGCTCAACTTCATTGAATATGTTTTCAGTTTACATTGTGGAGGATCCACAGCGTATATGAACAGGCCCCGGTGCTCGGCTGTTTTATACGGAATAAAAACATAGCTTTCCATTATGCATACAGTTTGTAATGATTGAACTTAAAAGTCAGAAAATAGTTGACAGATTATCGAATGTACTAATGTTACTGTGTGGGTTTATGGAAGAAACAACATTGGGATTGAAGTTCCACTACAGTCGAAGATTTTCTTGATGATTGGAAGAAGACTTTGTTGATGACAGATTGAAGTGGAAAGAAAGCATGGGAGAGAGACGATTAGGGCATTCATCGAGGCAGCACCCGGAGTTGATTGAAGCGGAAATCGCGGCTCAGGCAGCGGAGATAGCGAAGCTGGTGGGAGACAACAAGAGGCTCGCTTCGAGCCACACGGTGTTGGGAGAAGAGCTCTCGAAGGCCAAGCACGAGGCCCTCAGGCTCAAAGCCCACACCAGGAGCCTCCGAGCCGAGGCAGAACTTCAGCTCCGAGTCTTGGCCGAGAAGTCCCTCCGAGCCGAGGCCGTCGTTACGGCCGGCGAGACCGCCAGAAACCACCTCGCCAAAGCCATCAGAGACGCCCAAGGGATCGTCTCCGACCGCCACCAATTGACCGCAAAGATCCAACAAGTCAACGAGAAGCTTCACACGGCGAGGAACGATATCAAGAGCCTCCCCGGTTTGCGCTCCGAACTCGACACTTTGACAAAGGAACACCAGAGGCATCGGTGAGTTATCTTTTTTCGCTTCTGTAAAGGAATGATTTTTCTCATTGTCGTTCGAACAGCTCCACGTTTGAATACGAGAAGGGTTCGAACATGGAGCAAGTTGAGGAGCTTGAAGAGATGGAGCAGAAACTTATTCTGATGGCGGAGGAAATAGAGATGGTGCGGAGAGCAATCGGTAAGTTTAATCATGGTCGTTGGTATAACGGAGTTTCTCAATATACATTATAATCGAGAAATGTACATTTGAATCATGGTTGAAAACCAGGGCGCCAGCATTCGATGAAAGCTGAGTATGCGGCGAATGCTGACGAGGCTGCCGCCAGTGCTTCCAGCGGGGCAGGGAAATGTCAACGATCCAATACTCCACTCTGACTTTTATTCTTTTATTTTTTTACACACAAGAATACCTACTTGTTGTATATTATCTATGTCCCATCAAACATGGGAATGACAGCTTCAACAATTGACCAAAACATTATCTCAAATACAAAATTTTGAAAACATTGCACGCAATAACTATAAAAATAAATGGATGCAAATTCCACTTATGCAAATAGGAGTTTGAGAGTTTAAATTTTCCTAATATACCTCTTGTAAGATTATATTCTCGAGAAAGAGAGAGAGGGGGTTTGAGCGTCTGAGTCGGTGGAAACATGGAAAAATGAGGTAAGGTCGGAGGTGTACTTGGTCGGAGTTCTTGGAGGTGGATTTCGACGGTCGGTTATATGAAGAAAGAAGAAAGTAAAAAATGTGTTTAATGTAAGAGGAGGGAGATGGGATATCATGACGTTGGACTGTACACATTCAAATGCCTATTCCTAATTTTGTATTTTTGGAAACATAAACACATTCAAATGCCTATTACTACTAAGTACTATTTTGGGCAAATGTAAATTATAATTATAATTGACGGACTAATTACTTATAACTCTCATGTATATGGTTTTTGGGCTTAAAGCCCACACTAGTTTCGCACCAGAATACTTTAAAATAATATTTAATTATGTTTTCTCCGTATTTGGCTGCTCCAGCTTTATATCGGTTTCCAAAGTCTCAAACTCCGATTTCGCATATTTTCTGATCTGATCAGCCATGGCCGAAGTAAGATTCTTCACTTTCTCTCTCCTACGCTTCCAATCGATCATATTCTGTGATTATACATCCAGGGTCGAAAATAACCCCCAAAATTTATTGTGTCGCATATCCTTTATCGCTGATTTTATGTTTGCAATACGGTGGTTGGATTTTAATTTTGAAACCTTTGAACTGCGTTACATGTCCTGTCGTGAGTTTATTACTTACCTTTCCATTATATTTCGATTTGAAATTTTGTTTCCTGAGGTTATTCTCTGTCGAAATAAAAAAATTTCCCAAATTTTGTGCGTTTGGTCATAGCAAATCGGAGATTCACGGTTTCTTGTTTAGTTATTGTAAAAAATAATTTGTAACTTATTTTTTGGTTAGAATTTGTCTTTTGAACATCTCAGGAGTTGAATTTGAATTTTCACAATTTTGGTTCCCTTGCTCAACTTCATTGAATATGTTTTCAGTTTATATTGTGGAGGATCCACAGCGTATATGAACAGGCCCCGGTGCTCGTCTGTTCATACAGTCTGTAATGATTGAACTTAAAAGTCAGAAAATAGGTTCTTGGGCTATAGATCAACAATTTTTATTTATTTATTTGTGATTACACCTCTCTTGACCTGTTTAATTCTTGGTAGCCTCTCACTTATTTGTGGGAATGAATAAAAATAATACATCAATTATGGGGACCTCCCCCAATGTTAACCACCACTTTTATGTTACAGGCATTGAATGAGACAAGCTTACACTAAGACAATGATATGTGTTGAGAATTAGGGCTTTACTCTTGATATTAATCTTTTTGCAGATCGAGCTGAAAACAGCCCCTGTGGATTTTCGGTTCCCCACAACAAACCAAACTAGGCACTGTTTCACCCGTTACGTCGAGTTTCACAAGTACACCGGTTTTCACTACTTTTTGGGTGTGATTGGCATGTCTTTGTCTCTTTTCACATGCTTATATATCTGATTTTCTCATGTGTAGGTGTTTGGCTGCCAAGGGCGAGGATTCTGGTGAATGTGAGAAGTTCGCCAGATATTACCGTTCCCTCTGCCCTGGCGAATGGGTCAGTAATTTTGTCTGTACATTGATTCTATCACCTGCAAAAATGAGCAGTGTAAATTTGAGCCATTTTGTATTGGTAGCTTTATTCTTTCAAGTGTATAATTTTGCAGGTTGAGAGGTGGAACGAGCAGAGGGAGAATGGTTGCTTCCCGGGCCCTCTGTGATTCAGCACCGAGCGTTTGGATGATTCCGACTTCTGATTTAAAATGGTTATGATTTTCCTTGGGTTATTTTGTTGAAATTGATGATATAATTTTTTTCTTTCTTCCTTTTATCGAATCTTGTGAATAATAAAGACAACTTTTCGGATCTTGCCGAATTTGTTGAAATTTTTAATGACTATAAGGCCTTGTCTTTTAATTCAAGCTTTAGTCCATCCGTGGGACTCTCTTTCTACGCAGACAAAGTGAGACCTCCGTGGCTAAAGATCCCGTTTTTCTTATTTGTTTTCTGTGAAAGGTCTTACCACCTTAATGTCACTTGCGTGTTACACGATCTCCGGTTAGAATTTAAAAATCGACATATTCGAATATTCCTCTTCGGGTGTTTTTTTTTTAAGAATCATGGTTGACTACAAAAATATTATAAAATGTCGTAACATGTAGCGGAGAGATATGAGAAAATAAAAATGAAGTCAGACATGTAAATACAAACAACTTTATAATAGATCGAGCCTCTTAGCTCTTAAACGAGATCTTAACTTTTGATTAGGATATTTATATTCCTCGAGGAGTTTAAAGATGCTTCAGTTTAAACTCCTCGAGGAAGCTCAACGTCCACTGCATTAGCTGAGTTTGAGTCCACGCTTGCCTTTCAGATAAGACATTGTTCTTGTGATTACGTAACTCCTAAATAATAGTAATAAAAAGCTTATGAGTACTAACCTTAAGAATTTTTGTTTCTCTGAAAATGGTGTCGAAAACGTCTCATTCTATGAAAGGCGGAAGGATGTGACCAACGTCAGCCTCCTTCCAGACTCTCATACTCTAACTACATCCCTAAATTCGCGTGGAACATCGTCTCTCTCATCCCTTGACAAACAGAACAGCCTGTTGTCTGAGGTGATCCTCTTCGCCGATATTTGACTATAGTAGACTCGCAAAAATAGGAGTTTCTAGTTAGGGAAACTCTCAGCTACCAGAACTTCCTCCACCAACACCCCATCACCATTGGATCAGAAGAACTGGTGGTAGAAATATTGGCTCTCTCCATAGCAACTCGGTAGTCGCTCTTGACATAATACGTTTCAGCGGTTTGAATTGTTATCATTTATTTGTCATGTATTGTTTTTATGTTAACAAAATGCGAAAAATGGACTACCTAACATAAGTTAGCTAAAAGAAAAGATCCTCATTAAAACAATAGTCATTTAAGAAAACAAAATAATCAAATTTCATGTGACTTGTGATGAATTCCGCATAAAAAATCCTATACCAAACAGGCCCAAAAATCGAACTCGTTCCATCGATGAAATGGCGTTCCAAAATAAAGATATTTATATTCACACTTACAGCGAGTTGACTCCGAGCCTCAGACTTCCATGCCCAAGCGTGCTTATATCCCATATGTTCTTCTTATCAAAATCATTCTCAAATCTGAAATAGAATGCTCCATCTTTCAATTCATAGATTGCCGATATCCATTTTGTCCTTTATATATTTTCGATTACTGGCTTGAATGCTCCTCTGTTAAAATTTATACTTTAGAGTAAGCGACCAAGAAGACAGCCCGATAGTTTCGCCGCTGTTCTTGTAATGACTTCATCTTTAATAGCGAACACCTTGTTTTCTTTATCTTCCATTCTCGTCTTTTATCACTTTTCACACAAATACGACACCCGAAATCTCAAACTAAAAATATGAATATATTACTGAAGATTTAAGGATTTAGAGAAGAAGAAGATTGACAGATTAATGAAATAAAGATATAGAATCTGGGTATATAACCCTAAAACAAAGAGAGTAACAAAAGACAAATGTACTCTTACTAAAATAATACTTATATATCCCCCTTCAAAATCATGATGCGATAGCAATGAGCATCGAGAGTTTGTCTGCCAAGAAGCGAAAGCGTGAAGTAAGGTGAGCTTTTGTGAACAAATTGGCCCTGAAATAAAAAGGGAACATATGGCAATGTGATCGTACCAATCTGTAAATTATGCCGAGTGAAATGAAAATCAATCTCAATATGCTTCGCTCGCTCATGAAAGACCACATTACGACCAATCTGAATAGAACTCTGATTATCGCAGTACAGGGATGTAGGATGATCAAGAGTAACACCCAGATCAGCAAGTACCCATCGTAACCAAACAATCTCACTGGTAGTCGTGGCCATAGCGTGATACTCAACTTCAGTGGAAGAGCGAGAAATAACATCATGCTTCTTGCTCTTCCAAGAGATGAGTGAATCTCCAAGAAAAACATAAAATCCAGTGGTAGAGTTGCGATCCTCAACATCACTAGCCTAATCCGCATCAGAGTAGGCACGCAACTCTAGCGAAGATGAAGAATGGAACAATAAACTCAAAAACTGAGTACGACGAAGATACCCGAGAATACGGAGAACAAAAACCCAATGAACTATGGTGGGAGCAATGAAAAACTGACTGACAATATGAATAGCATGCACATATCTAGCCGAGTAACCATGAGATAAACCAAGCTTCCAACCACCGTGCGATAGAGACTAGGATCGGGTAGAGGAGACCCGTCAGATGAGGAGTGGCGAGCATTTGTTTCAGGAGGAGTGTCAATAGTCTTGTTGTCAGTGAGATGAGCGCGGTCGAAAAAATCTGATATATACTTTGACTGAGATATAAGATAGTCCTTCGGAGAGAAAACTACCTCTATACCCAGAAAGTAACGCAGCGAACCAAGATCTTTCATAACAAGGCACCGAGTCAAGTCAGTCTTCAAAAGTTCAATCCCATCATAATCATCACCAGTAATAATCATATCGTCAACATACAAGGATAGGATGATACGACCTGTATTTGTATGCTTGACAAACAACGCAAAATCGTGTTGAATGCGAATGAAGCCAAGCGATGTGATCACAGTGGAGAACTTCTCAAACCAAGCCTGATGAGCTTGTTTGAGACCAAAAAGAGTTTTGCGCAGCTTACACACATGGCCTGGCTGATGTGCAACACCAGGAGGGGGTGTAATGTAGACCTCTTTGTGATGATCGCCGTACAAGAAGACATTCTTTACATGCATCTGAGATATCTTCCAGCAGTGGGCAGAAGCCACCGCGAATAGAGTGCAGATAGATATCTTCCCAAATCACGGACCACCCGATAACACCAAAACAGACGAAAAACACACGAATTGATCAAGGATAATTAACATCTACAGATCAACCGAAAGTACGGATTGTACGGACGCAACAACGTGCTTTGGTGTTAACAAGCTTTCAATTAATTACCAAAGGTCATGGATGAAACCTTCCTCTGATATCATGAAAATTTAGGAATTTAGAAAAAAAAGAAAATTGACGGTTTAATAAAATAAATATATAGAATCTGGTAATATAACCCTAAAACATAGAGAGTAACAAAAGACAAATGTACCCTTACTACGACATATTCTCTTAGAGAGAAAAGCAAAAAAACTATTTCAAATCTATAAATTTGTTCTTAAGAAATTATCAAGGGGCATAGATACCATTATTTTCACTCCCCAAACATTTATGGGAAAAGTTACTGTTTGAGTTATAACGAATAAATTGGACCCCGTAAGATTACTTTGGCCCACAGATTTAACGTCTAATGGTGATCTGTAAAATCCCAGCGAAAGAAATGTCGATCTGTAAAAGAAATTAAAATAAAATGTCAAATGCCTCCATTATATACATATACATACATATATATGGTCAAGATTGGGGCTTTCAGATTTGTTTATTTATAGTCGTAATTGTTTATATAGCACGCCTCTTTCTTCCTTCAAATTGAAAAGTATGGAGAATCGCGTTAGTTTACGCATAAAATAATGATGTCAATAGGACACGTTAAACTAGTTTAAACAAAATAATATGGAATTTACATTTCAAAGAAGCTTCTAACAAGTAACAGCGCATAATAACAAGTATGATAGATCATTTTCTAGGAATTACTTTAACTCAGAACAAATAACTTTAAAAATACTAGTAAACTAATTATAAAATATCTAAAGATGCATCGTCAATATTTAGTTACTATTTTTATTATAATAACAAAGCAGTAATCAGAATATAATGAATAGTATAATAGCAAGCACGAAACTATGTACTTTCGTTCTTTTTTAATTTATTACAATATCTCGGAATTTAATTCCATAGAATGAAGTTAATAAAGAGTCATAATAGCGGTAAATGATGAGATACAACTAACATATGAAACTCAATTATCATGAGTAAACTCTTGATTTTGTCTGGCATGTTTCGTCTCTCTTACAAGTTCATTTAAAAAAAAAATTCAAAATTCCCGAATAATCGATATTTTATTTAATATACTAATTTTGGTATATCAAAACCAAAATCGATCTGGGAAGACATAACAGACGATAGTCATCTCGATGCCATCTTCGAAGGACTAAGATCATATTATAAATCTTTCATCACGTCAATTGAAACTCGAAAGGAATCATTCAGTGTTGCTAAGATCAAATTGCTTCTTCCCATCCAGAAACATCGTATCGTCAAGCAACATCATGACATTGGCTCTGCAACAACTCAGTTCTGTAACCTTGCATCGACATACTCAACTCAACAACGATCTCAAGCTCCTCGTCAGAATTCACCTGCACCAACCTTCACGAACAACTCTAGAGGCCGTGGTCGAGGCAGAGGCTGAGGACGTTCCTGGAACTCCAACAATCAACCCAGCTCTGCAAACGCACTGCAAACCTATACTAGAGTTGTTCAGCCACAAGCTCAAACATCTGATGTGCACAATAGTCTTCAACCGGGAGCAGGACGAGAGGCTTCCAACCTCAAGCTTACTATTGACCGGTGCATCATTACACTCCTCCAGGTCATGTCTCTTACTTCATCACATGCATCACAAATGTATTTCAGCTCACTACTGATTGCCTATGATCCTACATGGTATCCGGATTTGGAGCTACAACTCACATTACACCGGAGGCCTCCAATATTCAGAATTCCTCAGCAGACACAAGTCCTGAGTGTGTTGTGGTTGAAAATGGTAATGCTCTTCCTATCACTATTACATGCTCCTCAAATATTCAGTCACTAAAGAATAACGTTCAACTCAGATTAAAGAATATTCTACATGTTCCGTTGATCAAAAATAATCTCCTAAGTGTTTGGAGATTCGCTACTGATAACTTTGTTTATTTTGAGTTTCACCCTTCAAAGTGCTGCGTCAAGGATCAAGTCAACCATCGAATTCTGCTTGAAGACTCAGTCCATAATAGACTCTATACTCTACCAATTTTCATAGCTATTAGACCTGACCAAGTAAAGACAGCAAGATACCTGAGTAATTTGGCAAACTCAGAGTGTTCATCTTCCTCCTCAACTGAACATACTAACACAACTAGTTCGTCTTCAATGGCATTGTGGCATGATAAGCTTGAACATCCTGCTCTTCCTATTGTAAAATCTGTATGTACAGTTGTACTCAGAAAAATAAAAAAATCCATAATATCATCGGTCATTTCTACATAGCTTGATATCAAGGAGAAATCCATATTTTACCATATCCAGTATTAACGACTGTTTACAATTTACCTCTTGAGCTTGTGCATACTGACCTATGTGGTCCTTCTCCTTCTGCGTCAATAAATGGATATCGCTAATATATTTATTTTATTCATAACTTCTACTGGTATACCTGGATTTGCCTGTTTCACGACAATATGAGGCTTTTCAATGCTTTGTTAATTTCAAGACAAAGATTTTAAATAGTTGGTTTTCAAACATTGAATTTTAAATAGTTGGTTTTCAAACATGGAATTTTATTCAAAAAGTCAGTATTAAATAGTTGGTTTTCAAACATGATGAACTATTATTGCAATGGGCATAAAAATACATTTTTATACGAATATGGAGTGAAGAATTAGATAGAGCAAATATGGTTTTGGAGAGCCTACCGTTATGGTTGACTTTCTAGCCTCCTTTCTATAATAGAAGAATTGATAGTTCACTTAAGAGACTTCTCTCGATAGGTGAAGGGGAACTCCTTGACATTAAAAAATTTGGACCGCCTGCTTTTTACAACCATTTTGACACAACATCTCGCCTGATTTTTACAGCCACTCTGACACAACATCACGTGATATCATTGACACGTGAACAACCTGTTGAATACACCTCTATTCCAACTCATTTAAATGTGTTTCCAGATTTAAACGAAATGGAAGACTTAGATGGGGTGAAATAGTCTTATTTATGCTTGGTCGATATATACGACCCCAAAAAGCTTAGATACACCTCAAGATTAATAACTATCAAACGTCAGATTCACATAAGACTAACGAGGTGATCATTCAAAATCGATGTTGTTCTCTCTTAACACAGAAAAACTAATCAAACGACACATGTAGCGAATAAGAAAACTCGTGGAGACGTGGCACCATAGACGACAGAGGATGCTGCACATGAGAACAACTATATAAAGGCTTAATCTCTAGAAATTGCACACACATCTACCTATCAATCACACTTTTGTGCAACCATCTTGTCATTAAGCATTCATTCGAGCTATTATTAGTTCTTCTTTATCCGATTTCATATATTCATTGTATTATTTATACCAAAGATTTAACGGCCGAATGCCGATAAACGGTCTAACCTCCTTGGTCGGGACCCTCCTTTGACGCATGTATTCGGCCTCCTTGGCCGGGACCTTCTTTGGAGATGGTGGGCCAAGTAGATGTCGATGAACGACCTTGATCAAATAGATGTGGATGAGTTTGTGTCAGGCTAAGAATGCTATGGATGCTGAGTTTAGGGGTGTGAACTTAGCCTTAAGACTCGGCAAGTTCTTGAAGATTGGCTATGCGATTTGACCAAGTTATTAGTTTGGGACTATACCCGCCTTTAGTTTTACTAATTTCAATATATCCAACGTTTGGATAAATTTGTGAAATTACCCACTGTAAATTATTTACAATCAAATTAAGTCTAAATTACCCTTCCTATTAGTTTCGAAAATTGTTTCCCGGCTATTGAAATTGAATTTGAAAATTTTAAATTTTAACCGATCGGTTGACTTATATTTAAGATTTGAAAAATTACAAATTTAAAGTGTAATCGAAAAATCAAAATAACGTCAAATTAGTCCAAATAATTTCTTTAATAATTTACACTGGGTATTTACACTAGGTATTTACACATACTTATCCAAACATTAGATATATCGAAATTGGTAAATATTTACATGTGTATATAATTAAAAGACCATTTTTTAAATATAACAACGTAGCTATTTACTAGTTGGTACCTTGATTCTATGTATTTAGGTATGTACAGATAGACGGATGTCCGGCCTCTTGTGCGATACTTATTAGTTCGGGTGTTAGCCGAAATGAATTAATCGATTTTGTGGTATTCTTTTTTTTCGTCGCACTAATTCGAAGATGAAAACTTTTGGCGAGATATTTTGTTTCTTTAAAATGTATTTTAGTTCAAAAGTAGTTATAAATAAAATAAAATTCACGTTTCTATTTTTGTAATTATACTTTGGTGTAAATGTTCTGGATAACATTGATGTTATTATAAATTCAGGTTTTATTTTTAAATTACCGTTTGGTGGAAATGAACCTTTACTGTAGGAAAGCCGTAAAGTTGATACTTTTTGAAAACCTCACCAAATATCTCGTATGGGAAACGTCATTCCATTTCCAACCGCAGGAAATTGAAATTCTGACGAACATTAAAATCCCTTTGAAGTAATAAATCTTAATAACTCGTAATCAACATCAATGCTATAATTGCTAATTGACAACGTTCAAAATCAAAAGAGAACGATGAACGAAGGCGCACATCAATTAAACAAATAATTGTGTCTATAACCAACGTATAAATAAAAACATTTAGAAATAGGTAACGTCTTATAAATATAATATAAATAATTAAACTGGGTATATAGTAGTCATTTATAAATAAATTGTCCGGGATGATTTTTTTCGATTCGAGTAATTTGAATTTTCAAATTTTTTGTTTTTTAATTGAAATTTTGGATATACAATATGATTGTATGTGTCGGCGATTTATTTTAGAAGAAGTTAGTTGTTTTATTTGTTTAAATCTTATATTAATAAAAACAGTTAATTTATGTCTAATTATATTTGATTTATAGTATATATCTCATTAGTTTACATATTTTAAATCTATCATGCACTGTTCATCGTTTTTCAACTGTTTTAAAAAACTAAAAACAAATAATTACCACACAAAAGCCGAAAACATTAGTTTCTCATTTTTATTTAATGCCGGATTAAGTTGTTTCATAATTAATGTTTTTCTCTAAATGAACCACGTACGATTTATTTCAATGCAGTTTTGTTGCGGGTGAGGTTCGAATCCACGACCTCCTAACTGAAAGTCATGTGATATTTATCATTATACTATCTTAATTACTATAATCACTTATGTGTTTTCGTGTATATCTTTTTTATGGTGGAATTCGTAGAGTTTTTGATGTCGAGAGAATGATATAGTTGTGAAATGAGCAAAAAAATAACCGCATCCATTTATTATAAATAATATTTATTAATTAATTTTAATGGTTGATTGTAAAATGAGCAGAAAACTAATTTGGAGTCAAACTGATTCAAGTAATTTTGTAAACTGACCTGTTTATTTACTATACATTTATAGAACATTAATTATTATCAAAATACTACTAATAAGGGCAGTGAGAATAAGAGGCGAACGGGAGAGACTAGTCAACACCCAATTTATAACAAACACCGCGTAAATAAAATATACCGCAAAATCCAAATATTAAATACCAATAAAGAAATCGAAGACGAAATTTCTTTGTAAGAGAGATTGAAACTCGAACAAGAAAACAAAAGAAGAAATTACAATAGAGAAGAACCATTTCTCTTTCTCACGCGTCCTATATATATTGGCATTGAAGAAAGAAACTCCTCATTCCCTCCCCAAATTGACTGTTTCTTTCTCTCGAACCATATTAACAACATCGAACGATTTTCCTAGGGTTTTGAAATCCACACCCGAAAATGAAGGTTAGCAACAATCTCGTCGGAATCCTGAACTTCCTGACCTTCCTTCTCTCGATCCCGATCGTGATCGCCGGAGTGTGGCTGAGAAAGCACGGCGCGAGCGAGTGCGAGAGGTTCCTCGACAAGCCGGTGATCATCATCGGCGTTTTCCTCATGCTCGTCTCGCTCGCCGGACTCGTCGGAGCTTGTTGCCGCGTCTCGTGGCTTCTCTGGGTTTACCTCCTCGTCATGTTCCTCTTGATAGTCATCCTCTTCTCCATCACGATCTTCGCCTTCGTCGTCACCAATGGCGGCGCTGGAAAGGCTCTCTCTGATAGGGGTTACAAGGAGTACAGGCTTGGTGATTACTCAAACTGGCTTCAGAAGAGGGTTAACAACACCAAGAACTGGAACAAGATCAAGAGTTGCCTTGCTGATGCGAAAGTCTGCTCCGATTTCAACCAGAAATATTTGCAGGACTCTGTCCACGAGCTCTATACCGAGCATTTGACTGCTCTTCAGGTATATTCATCGCTTCTTTAATCTTAAGAAAATTAGATCTGACTCGAGAACTTGATTTCTGTACATGCAATTCAGAATTATTTGTTTTATTCGGTTATGTTCTTGGAAAAGTGTAAAAAGTGATCTTAAACATTACAACGATTCTTTGATTGCTTTATCTTTTTTTTCCACTCTTTAAAATCCACACAAATTTTGAAGTGTTCTGTTTCTAAATGGTCGTAGTCCTTGAGAATCTTATCCATTCGAATATTTGGATGTGCGTTTTTGTAGTAAAGCGATTTTAAGAGCAAACGGGGTTGCATAAATCAATCTACCTTTTGTGAGTGGAAATTTATTGTTTAATGAAAGGCATTTAATCATGTTTGTTGTGTTTAGTGAAATTGTGTTGACGAACTCCACTTCTTTCTGTCGGCAAGGTTCTCTTTAGGAAAAGGCTTTCAACTTTACATAACAGAGACTTTTTAAACAATTGATGTTTACACAATTGAAATGAGATATGTTGTTTACAGTCGGGTTGCTGTAAGCCATCGGACTCTTGCGGGTTCGTGTACGTGAAGCCGACAGAGTGGACAGGTGCAGGGAATGTGACAGGTGCGGGGAATCCAGACTGCGGTGTTTGGAACAACGACCCGACGAAACTGTGCTTCGACTGCCAGTCGTGCAAGGCCGGGCTTCTCGACAACCTCAAGAGCGACTGGAAAAAGGTGGCCATTGTCAACATCGTCTTCCTCGTCTTCCTCGTCATTGTCTACTCCATTGGCTGCTGCGCTTTCCGCAACAACCGCAGAGACAACTCTTGGAAGTGATCTCTTTACATCTTCCCTCTTCCCTACATGTATAGAACCATATCATTTTACTATGTCTATTTGTCTTGTAAAGCTTTTAGTAGGCTCTATTTGGCGAGCTGTTTGATATCTGTGCTGGTTGGTTATCAGGATTTAGGAGGTGATGTTTTTTTCTTTGATTATTAATTGGTTCCTTACTTTGTTTGATTTGAATGATCTGTCTGTTTGTGATTTCGTCTGTGGTCTATTTCTTTTACGTGACTATTACAACCTCGAGGTCGAGGCTTATTTGTCGTACATAATGACTTGTTGGGAGGAAAATAATGAGTCATGACTCGCGATGGCCAGAAGGGATTTGATATTTTATTTGAATTTGATTATTGATTTGAATGACTGATGCATGGCACACCATTCTTCGTTTGACAAGGAATTCCGTAGGTGTCCGGATATTTTATTCTAATTCCACTGCATACGAGGCATGAAACCGACACACACAAAATGTAACGGTGGCCGTAAGAGTTGGCCAATTCAACTTGTCCCCACAGAACACGTTGTCATGAATGTGTTAGGTTGGTTCGGTAAATATTATAGGGAAATTTCATTACGTACTATTGTGTAGATATTTCTCGTGTTCTTTGCGGATAATGATGTATATATATATATATATATATATATATATATATATATATATATATATATATACTCCTTTTTCACGTTAAAAAAATGAAAGTTAACATATTTTCAAGGACTATCCCTAAATGTTTCTCCTTAGCTGGCTGTCGGGAGGTTTCAGTCGGCGAGAAGGGGGATGGAAGTCGCGTGACGGACAATCGCGAGGAGACCACACCCTCTGCCAAACCCTCGTGGTCACCAAGACTTGACAAGGCGGAGGTAATTTATACAGAGGAGGCTCTGTTGGAAATTAATTAACGTTTAATTAACATTATTACATATGAAGTTGTAAACAATTTCGTACGTTGCTAGTTTACTTCGGAATGCCACGTCAATTTCCTCGCCCAAAAAAAAATTATGACTTGACAGAATGGGTAAGCCCAAAAGTCGCCGGATTGGTGATTTTGATTGGCCGGATTGGTTATTGGCCGGCCGGTCAGAATGAGCCTGTAAGCGTACGAGCAACTCGTGTCAGATTTGAGTGCGGGACCAGTGTAGGAAGGTAGAGGGCACCTATATCCACGTGTCGGAGTCGCCGAAATTCGCAGATTCGAGACAGGGAGCGCGCAGGAGCGAAGGCCCACTTGTGACTGACTGACCGACTGGATGGCTGACTGGGCGGTTGGGTTGAAATCGAGACGAGCTCGATTCCCCTCGATTCATGTGCGATTTTATGCATAATAAAATCACTCAAACACCAAAAGTTGATTCAATGATATAAATCTCTGATTTATGAGGGAGATTGAGAGAGTGAGCTCTTTTAAATTGAACAACAAAGAAGGAATTAAGGGGGATCACTCGAGAGCTGGGAATAGGAATCAAGAAACGATTTTTTGATCCTTTATCTTCTTCTTTCACTCGGTCAAAACACTCGCAAAGGAGGGGAAGAGAGTGGCTGACTGTTTAGAGTGATTAGTGTTTGGTTTTGATTTCATTTGATCATTTTATATTAAGGGTTGAATGAGCTTAAACTGGGTCAAACCCATAATCTAATTTAAACCATTTCAAACTTTTTTAATCAATATTAAAACTTAATTTTGGCCAAATTATAATCAATATACTCGGCCAAAACTTAATCCCCTTTAATTCCAAATAATTTTAGTTTATTTTTTAAATTTAGATCATCTCATTTATTTAATAACATTTCATTAATGAATTTCATACTTTTCAAACAAGTACGAAATGAGAAAATATTTATTTTCATCTTTTTATTTATTTGAATCATTAAATTATATTATTATCAATATAATAACATAATATGATTAATTAAATAAATGTAATAACAAATAATTAATTATTTATTTAATTACTTAGAAAAATAATTCCTTAGTGTAAATCACAATTTACATTGAATCAGTAAATCAATTTGTTATAGTTCAATAAATCTCGTCCGAGAGTCTATCATTGAGACCTCATGGACTCACATGAACGAAGCTTTAGAATAAAGTTCGGACACAAAAGTTCACAAACTTTTTCCGACTTTTAATTCTTAATATTAGTCGATTAATATTGAAACTCTATAAGTTCATATGCGTTTATTTTTCCGTTTGATGTGATAAAACAATTCTTCACACGATCCAAAGAGTATTGAAACTCTGTGTATCATTAACTCAGAGGAATTTAAGATTACCGTTTTACCCTTGAGTTGTTATTTCACTAACTTCTTTTTTATTTGTGAATGAGAAAAATATAGAGAGAGATATCTTTACATGTCACATGTTTTAATCAAAGAATATTCTATTCGATGAATAGCAGGCCCGGTTTATTCATTCGCACTCTCATAACAAAGCACATTGTGATACTAATGCATTGACATTGTTTCAACACGAATTTCGTACATGTGAATCACATAATCCAATGTAACAACGTTATGATACCAACCGTTGGGTTAGATGCAAATTCAATTAGCCATTGCCCATTGACAAATCAAATGTCATAAAGTGTCACATCGATTATGCATTCACTTCAGGATTTAGGTAAGTACCAAAATACCCTTCGTATGTGATCTTGAAGTTTCGAATGATTAAACGGTTTTATCTCGAGTTTCAGAATATCACAGGTCTTATTCATATCTTTTGTAAGATATCAAGAATGAAGTAAAGAGTCCCAATTCTCTATATCACAAGATAAGATATCTTGATTCATTCAAACAATCAATACTTCGATTCGATTGCTCTATCGATCTTTAGATTGCAAACTCATTATATAAACTAGTCACAAATAGGGTATCTTAGTTAAGTGTGTACTTAGCACCTCTTTTGTTGATGACAATTTCAGAGCGTAGCGAACATACATAAACATAAACTTAATCAAGAATGAATAAATAATTTTATTTAATGTTTCAACAAAACGAAATACAAATGTATTTATAATGGTTAATATCTCATTTGTGGGTACCAATCCCAACAGGCTCAAGCTACGGGCCAGGATTCGTATGCCACAAGAGTAGTGGATGAGGTGGGTGATGAGATGAAAAGAGATTTGAGGAGTTGGTTACCCAGAAGATTGGCTTGGTGCTATCACACAAATTAAGGAAATAGGGTTTGTGCTAAGCTGGTCCGGAAGAATTGGAAAAACGGGTTGGGCCAAGCCCTCAAGAGCCCAACAATTTACTCCTTGGTGATTTAAAGTGTAGGGCAGCAGATGGGCCTAGTGAAGGGAAGTCATGTAGCCCACACTCCAAAATGTTGAAGATGTCTAAATGATTGAAAGAAGGTATTTAAATGAGTATCATCTATGTTTATCTTTCATGAATGTCATCAATTAGATGAGATTTAAATGATTACCGTTTTACTTTTTCAGTTTTTATTCTCTCAACTCTTTTGTCACTTATGAACATTTGGAAACAAGGTATTCACAAAGAGCTAAGAAGTCAAATTGTTTCATTCACTGAAACCACTACTTATTCACAATGCAAGGGACAAAGTATGAGGTGATATACATTGCATTTCAGCAATATTATACATGAATTACATATCTATGAAACATTCACAAAGTAGTAATGACATGTTCATAACTTAATACTTCACCGCAAGTCTTTTCTAGATATCAAATAGTGAATCCAGAGCATTAAATTTCTCAAATGAGAGTATGTAACCGATAAAATGACATGTCTCATGTTGGTATTGAAGTTAGATGATGCAATTCTTACACAGTGAATGCAAAACAGAAGAGGTTAAATGATTTATTCTTTTATTGTCTCAAGAAGTGCACTGGCCAATTTAGTATTTTCATAAAATATCTAGGAAGAACTAGAGTCGCAATTCTCTGTCTCATAACAAGACATCTTAAGTTCTCCTACAACAGTGAAGATCAATAGTCTATCCTGAGATTGCGAATATACTATTTTAAGCAAAACATGAAAAGTTATTCGTGTAAAACTATATTTATTAAGTCTTTATTAAATCAAGAACTATTCTTTCCGCATCAATGACAACACAAACGACCATTCATTGTAAAACGATCCAACTATTCATTAAAACGAGTATTAAAAATAAACAAAACGATCCAAGAGGCACTACAGTACGACGATCCATTCGATCCAAGTAACATATTTTTATTATTTCCATTACACAACCAATACAAGACTTTTAATTATAAAAGGTTATTTCCAACAGTGCCATTCGTACTATAGAGTGAAATGATATAATATAACATATTCGTACACAAGACAGAAACTGAACTTCATCGAAATAGAAAACACATCTCAAACTCATGAACTTTAATTTTCAACCACAAAGACCTGAGCTTTTAGCTTTCAACCAAGAGTGGTAGATGTATATGATGTCTTCGAGTTAGATCAGCTACTTCAGGATCTTCACATGGTCTCTTATCTCCGACACTTTTTAGGTCTTTAGCTTTGCCCCATAACACCACATATAACCCGAAAATCACTCCCACAGCTCCCAGTAAGCTGATTAAATAAATAAAATTAAAAGTCAGCCATCTAAATTTGCAAAATCACACAAGATATGGGATCAATATCTAACAATTGTGATAACCAAGATTAATAAATTGTTAAACTATACACATATATGTAGAATTCAACATTAACTTGCGTAAACGTAGGGCATGTTAAAAGAATAAGAAATAGAATTCAAGAACAAGACTTAACCTTCCAAGATAAAGGGTGCGATGCAAAACGAAAACAGCAATGAGTGTTGCGAAAAGCGTGCTAAGAGGAGTGAACATTACGGAGAAGACCGGTCCCGTTTGAGATATGCACCACACTTGGATGAAAAACGACGTCGCTTCCCCCATTGCCTACATCCTCCAATCACTTATTCACGTGTTTATTATAAATATAATATAATAAACCTTAATCTTGGCAGCGGTAAAGAATGACAGAAACAATGACCTACAGCGAATACACAACTTGCAAGTTGAAGAGAGGATTTCAGAAGCCAAATTTGTTTATTTCGATGGATGATCAAAGTGCATATTACTGACTGAATACTCGATAACATGAACATCCAAAAAGTTGTATATAAGTGATCAGGGCACGCCTTCGCAATAGGAACCTGACATTATCACAGGAATCTTTAGAGTTATATATATATATATATATGTGTGTATTAGGGTATACCTGCATAACGATCCAAAACGAATTGCAAGAAAGTTATCGAACTTATACATATATATATATATATATATTATATATAGATATGTATTAGGGTATACCTGCATAACGATCCAAAATGAATTGCAACAGCAATTTATGAAGAGAAAAAGACAACCCAGTCTCAAGTTCTCGTTCTCCGTTGCGTTGAAAAGCATAAGAAACGACGTTGAATTTGTGTCGGTTTCAAAAAGCTGTCGACCTTTGACCAAAGCCATACAAATGCCTCCACCGATACATATAACCGTCCCAATGACCTTGGCGTAGCCTCTTAAGCTTCTCAGGTTAATCTTCTCCAAACTATATATCAAAACCACATAAAATTACACTTCGTAAATAAACATTATATATTCTTTAGAATTCTATATTCACCCGACTACGGTGGCCAGTAGGAATGTGATAGCCGGAATGAGATTAAGCATCGCCGTTGCGATTGTTGAAGAGGATAAACTTAAGCCCTCAAAGTATGTGTTATTATTGGCAGTTACTCTGTACTCATGGAAAAATTAACATACAAGTCATAGAAATATAAAGATTATTCTAAGCAAACTTGTCTTCCGTCCATACCCAATTAACGAGGTAATGAGTATCAGAAAGAAGCTCCATGATCCAAACGAATATTTTTCTGGACTTTTCCTACATTTATGAGCAAAAAAGTACATGAACATGTAAGAGACCTAAAAAGGAAAATAAAAGAAGGTAATACCATCTAGAGATGAAGGCCAATGGAGCCATGATAATGGTTGCAAATATTTGGCGATATGCAACAAAGACGAAAGGACTTAGTCCTTGTGATAATGCGACTTTGCTGAATAGCGTAACACTTGCGGTTATGATCTGCAATACAACCATCGCAATCATGGCCTTGTGTCTCCTTATAAACCCATCCATCTTTCATAAGAAACCATTCGTGAATCGCTGCTTCTTATAGAAACAATTGTATAAATATGACAAATGTATCCTTATGTTTTTTAATATTTTATTTATTTCATACCCATGATTGTTTAATTATTCTTACTACCTCTACCTGTGAATATACAACCTTTATTTTGACGTTTATAAGTTCTTGTTAATTTTTATATTCACTTTTAATAACATTCCGAAATCTACCCTCAAAATATGAGGTTGATTATTATGAGAATTTTTTTTTTATATAACTAATGAAAACCTTTAACTTGTTAGGTAGTCAAACCTTTTATTTTTTTAGTTTATAACCAATAATGATGACGTGATAATATTTTGTTTTTTGTTTTTACTAATCAGACTTCTTACGTTTAAACTGGTTTTGATTTTAAAATTAATTTAGAGTACCAGCTATAAATTAGGGGTAGTCTAATCATTTTATTACAGTTTATTTAGGGTAATTATTATAAATCAATTTGTTTAAAACGTTGGCTATTTTACAATCACAATGTTTCAAAGTGCTATTATACTAAACATTGATTAATTTAATTGGTCGAGGATTAGTTATTATTTTTAACAATCCGAAATTTGAGATATAATCTAAAACTTAATAAGTGCGACTAATTAGAACAAATTCTTCATAAATTTTTGTAGAAAGATAATTACGTGTAGACAGTAAACATGAAGGATACATATGATACTATTGCAAACTCATAGTATAGATTTGTCTATTCCTACAGAATAAATTTTATATTTTCTAATTTTGTTATCCAAGACATTTTAAGAATTTAAAAAATTACAAAAAATTAGTTGAATTTGATTGATTGATAGTAAATATTCTTGCGCCAAAATTGTCGTTATCTAAATTAACCTTTGGTATTAGCAGACTAGGTAATATGTCTTCGAATATGTGAAATATATTATGACATATTTCTTTTATTAAGTTAAAAACACAATAATTAATTTTTCAACTTCTTGACACTTTTGTAGAGGTAATATAATTTAGTTTGGAAACTCTTGAATATCAGTGAGAATAGTATAATATTGTTTCTCTATTTAATGTAATTTTCAAGGAAGGTGGTGACTTTGATCTCTTATTGTTCTTGATTTCAGTCCCAATAGCGTTATTCTTGAATGAAAATGGTCGATCACTATTACAAAATTGATTTTTTCAGGTTGGCCCTCTCTCCACCTCTCGCTCTGGCGTCCCTTGGTTGGTGGTCTCTTTATCAGCCGTCCCTCGACCGTCCTTCGTTCGCTCGACTGTCCCTCGCTCAGCCGTCTCTTGCGGCCATCTCTCGCTCGGCCGTCCCTCGACAGGTTGTCTCTCGCTCGGTCGTCCCTCGATCGGCGGTCCAAGTCCTCTCGGCCAATTACATATATGTGAATCACATAATTCAACGAGACAATACTATGACATCAATCGTCGAGTCCATGAAAAATTATTTAGACGTTGTTCATTGACTAATCAAATGTCATAAATTGTCACAAGAATATATGCATTCACTTCAAGGTTTGGATAATTACGAAAATACCTCTCGTATGTGATTTTGAAGTTTCGAGTAATAAAACAGTTTTACATCGAGTTTTAAAGTTTCACAGATCTTGTTCAATATATTTATTAAGACATCAAGAATAAACTCTAGAGTCACAACTCTCAATATCACAAGATACGATATTGGTAATTTATTCAAACAATCATTAATCGGATACGATTGCTCTCTCGATCCTTATATTGCGAACTGATTAGTTTAAAATAATCAAGATGAAGTATCTTGTAAAGTCTGAACTTAAACCTTCTTTCGTTGATAACAGTTTCAGATCTTAGACATAACAAACTTTAATAAGAATGAATATTTAATCTAAATTTAATTTTCAGCAAAAAAAGATAATTGTATATTTAGATTTCATGTTTCTTTTGTGGGCATTAATCTCAATTAAAATCTGGTACACTCGGTTAGGTACAAATAAACGAATGATCTTGAGAGTTAAAAATGATAATCGAGCTAATATTGGTTACCTTAAGCTTTGATAGGTGGATGTTATAGACATATAACGGGCGTTAAAGATTACTTCACAAATATCAAGCTCTTCTATAATTGTTGTTATTGCCTCGTTTCGAGACGATAATGAATGAAGATTCGTCGGCAACCCGAAAGCTCGTCCAAGCGGACCTCCCTCGAATCAATCGAAGGAAGGCCGGCCAGCACCAGGGAAGGTCTAAACCACGTCTGGACTGACCGGCCTCCGTGTCCAAGCCAAGGGCCGGCCGGCCTAGAAGCCCATGCCCTGCTCCACACGAGGGTCGGCTGGCCTTCCTATTGGTATTTTTGAGGCAATCGGGGGACGGGTAAGTGAATTTGATCTATGTTCATTCGTTACTAGTCTCGTGGTGTTATGGTAGAAAAAGTCCTTATTTGTTTTATTATTGCTCTAGAAGTGCTTATGTTGCTCCTTATTTCTCAGTATCCTCACCGACATCTTTTTCCTTAGTGTGCATATTTATTTGCAGATTTCTGTTATGCAAGAACTAATCGTGGAAGAAATAAGCTAACAGAAGTACATATTGCAGTTTCTATATATGCTTAATTTGGATGACAGTGTTTTTGCCGTTTAGATGTTACTACATAGAACTCGATCAGTTTCCAAGAAATGACTCTTCCAAATCAGTCTCACCATTCAAAGTAGTGTTCTTTTCTCTTGAAATCTTATCGATTTGGGTTGTTGAAGAGCTTCTGTACTCATCCTTGTTTCTATCTTCATAGTCTTTTGCCTTACCCCAAAGCACAGCATAAAGACCCAGTATTATCGCTAAAGCACCAACCAAGCTGATGAAAATAAAAATAATAAAAGCAAACCACCTCAAAATTAGAAAGGTATTTATATAACTTTATATAATATAACTTTCGCCTTTAGTTCTAATTCTTAAATGTTCATTTTCTGTTTTTAGGCCAATAAAAATAAATATATGCAGGATACTAATGACATGTCCCATTCTACAATTAATGCTATAAAAGGTTAATTAATCACTAATTTGTATCTGAAAATCCACTCATTTATGTGAAATATGGCTTTTTAACTAATTTAAGAAATATGCGTCCTAGATGAAGTATAGAGGTCAATGTTACGGTATTACCTTCCAAGATACAACTTCTCGTGTAGAAACGATGAAGCTATTATAGCCGTGATGACCGTACATAGAGGATTGAACATTGCGACAAATAGCGGACCTCTTTCCGATATGCACCAAGCTTGTCCGTAGAAGCTCAATGCAGCGACAATTCCCTGTTCAACACCCCATAAATGATCATCAAATAAGGATTAAAACGAAAAAGGACGAAATTTGCAACAAGGAAGAGAAGAAAGTGTTGGTACTTACTGCATATATACAACTTCCGATTTCCAAAACGGAACTCAAACGCCAAACTTTTAGGTCATTTTCGACTAGCAAAGCAAATATAAACGACTGGATTGATGCTAAGAAACACATCCATAGAGTTGAATATACGTGGTCTGGACAGCTTACTGAAATTGGAACCTGCTTTCAAGGAAGAACCCGTTAAGTACATTAAAAGTTATTCCTTTTCCATCTCAATTCACCCAATTTATATAATATTGATTTCTCACTAAGAGGCTTTACATGTCACATCTTACTAGGTCCCAAAATTGAAGGAGAAAGTTGATGAAGCACATGTTGGGTTTAAAGTTATACATGATAATCCTAATTGAATTTAATTACTCAGGATAAAAATAAACTATGCTTGAATTACAGCTAATGAGACTAGTCTTGAGATATTTTCTTCACCGATAACTTCTATTGAAGACGGTTAAAGAGAAGCAATTCAAGATAGGTGGTTCAAAGATGAAGTCATAAGAGTAGAGGTGAATCTTTAGTTTTTTGTGAAGTCGATGATGGGTATATGATTGAGAAAATAGCGCTTTGCTTCCCATTGACATTTCTTAAATCAAATACTACAATCTTCTTTAAATTTTGAAAGTAAAAAGGTTAAGGATTTTAATAAATAAAAATATAAATTTGTTGACATCTATCACAATCAGCAATGCTACATATATAAGGGGATTCAAAGAAAAAAATGAACATTTGTGCCCACGTCTATGGATTAAAGTTTGATAAAGGGTAGAATGTGCTAAGTTTGAAAATTCATGGACTACAAGTGCAAAAACAAAATTGACAATGATATCACAAAGCTCAAAGGATATATATACACTTGCAACTAAGTTTCTAATTAAACTTAATTGGCGTGTGAACCGAAGCAAAAGATTTGGTCAATTGATGTTGACAAATTATAAAACAATGAGTATAAAGTATAATTTAAAACAAACAATTTGGTTTTTACGCACTTTTATATTTAGTGTTTTGTAAACTTTTTGTAAATATTCACTCCGTTTTGTTTATACGAATATTGAGTACAAACTGTCCTCTTGCAGTTATTGTAAAACAATTCCAAATTCGGGCCAAAATAATTCAAATAATTATGTAAACAATTTAAGATAAGTATTTACACAAAATTTACAAAACGTTAGATATTTTAAAATTAGTAAACGTTTTTATCAGTATATAGCATCCAATTTAAAATTTGATGATTAATTAAAAAAAACAATTACCCACGATTGAGTTAATTAAAGTAAGAAAAGGTATTAAAGAAATGAGGGTGGTGATTCTAACCTGCATGATCATCCAAAAGGACCAACAACAACAACACAGGAAGAGGACAAGGCATCCCAGCTGCAAATTCTCACCGCCTCCAAAGCCAGAGAGGAATGATTTTGGTGCTAAAACTTGTGTATCAAACAGCTGTGGACCTTGGAATAATGCCATGCACATCGCTCCACTCACGCACACCAATGTTCCCATTATTTTTGAAATGCTTCTCATGCTTCTAACTTGTACTTTCTCCAATCTAAATACATGTCCAAAGAAATGAAGTTACCAAATTTTTAAATATAAATATGTATTCATAGATTAATCGTTATTACATTACCTAATGAAATAAATTTATTAAAGTTCAAAATTTTAAGTTTTTATTTAAATAATTCAGGAAATTTAAGAAAATTATATTTAATATTTTATTTCTTTTACGGAAATAAATATTTTTATAAAGCCCTGGTTACCAAGGCACATAGTAAAAAATAGTTACATATTGTACAGGCTCCAATATCACTCCATCACAAAAAGAAATCTTAGCTTTCTTATCATTATGTTTGTCTGATTTCCACCGATAAGTTCAGATTTTAAAGTTTTTTTAAAATTAAAAATGTGCACGTTGTTTATAATAAAATTACATCAATGAATGAGCATTGCAACCTGACATCTTAGCCTCAGCAATGCATCTCCAAGTAGACAACGAAAGTTGATCTTCACATCACTAATCATTTCAATTTTTATTTATTTATTATATTTAAAATACTATATAAAATAATCAAGTCATGTTGATATAAAAAATTATTATAAATGAGACCACACAAATTAAACTATTGGTCCATATATTATTTTATTATTTGTTTGTTCAAAGAAGAAGATGACATCGGTGCTAAAATTTGTAACTTTGGTGTAATCATTGTATAATAAAAAAATAATATATAAAAAATAAAATGATGTGACATTGACATGTAAGCAAAAGTAACTTGAATTGTTTTGCATTAAAAATGGTCTATAAAACTAAGAAGTCATACCCGACACTAGCTGCCATTACAAAAGTGACAGCTGGCATAAGATTAGTCATCGCAGTTGTTATCGTCGAAGAGGATAAATATAAACCCTCAAAATAAGCATTGTGATTTGCCGTTACACTGCATAGGAAAATACCAGGAAAAACAAAATTTATTAGTATAGAAGTAAGTATGATATACCCACGATTTATTCGTAAAATCAAAATTTCGGTATCTATCAATAACAATATCGTCAAACGTCACTTGTATTAGAAATTTGTTTTTTTTTTCAGCTTCTGCAATACTTTTGAAATCTTGGCTAGTTTTTAAAATTTTTACGATATTCCACTTATAACTGATTCTGAGTTTATAGTTGAATTTTTTAAAATTTGACATTTAAAAACTCTTTTAAGTTTATTGCTTGTCATAAACATTTGAACATTTGTTTTTTATTTTTATAATTTGAATTTGATGACTTATATATATATATATATATATATATATATATATATATAATTTGAATAATTGAATATATAATTATTATACAATTTTTATCGATATACTCAATAATATTCTGTCATATTATTGATAAATTGTCGGTATTATTAATATTCGGTATGTATATTTTAATAAGATATCCATCAATATACGTCCATAAATCAGAAACCTCGATATCGGTATGGTCTCGGTAACGAAACCTTCATATAAAACACATTATATATCATTATCATATAATCATTCTACGGGGTCGTTTCACAACGGATTATCAGTTTAAAAATTGTCAGAAAGTTATGCGTTACCCAATTAGAGCGGTCAAAAATATCAAACCAAAGCTTCTTAATCCAAGTTTGGTCCTGCGTGAATTTTTCCTGCCAAAACGCAGAATACAGGTGTTATTATGAGATATATATGTATATATATATGGAGAGAGAGAGAGAGAGAAAAAAAAACCTGGTGAAATATGAAATGGGAGCCATAATGAAAGTGGCAAAAGCTTGCCTATAAACAACAAAAACTCTTGGGCTCATTCCCTGAACCATAGCAGCTCTAGTGAAGAGAGTAAGCCCTGCGTAGAGGCATTGTAAACCAATCACCACGATAACTGGCTTGTAACGCCTCATGTGCCCAACCATATTTTTCTACTATTTCTGATCTCAACAGAACCCTCTACCATGTACTGGCTTGAATTCCTTATTATATATCATTAATGAAGCTCTCAATCTTACTATTAAGTTGTTAAATAAAACCCCACTTGCTACACGTTTTGAAGAGTAAGGATTAAACTTTATAGCTTAACAATTTTAAATATTTTAACAAACATCATGTTACAGGCGTATAACAAATAACATATTTAACGTCCCAAGAGTCGTTTATAAATATCGTTTATACATGTAGTTGACCGAAAGGATAAAATAAAACTGTATTTTATATAGAGAGCTTAAATATATATGGTATGTGTTCAGTACATATATAACATATAAAACGTTGGATTTATCATTAGATGGCAACGTAAAATTATTTAACACGACCAAATTAACGTTAATAATACTTTTAAAAATTTCCAGCTAAAAAGTTTGCCATAATTTATATTTCAAAAATTTGGCGACATGACCCTTGTTTAGTAACTTAATTTAGAAATGGTCAACGTTTCTTAAAACTCTTGTAAATAATATTAGTGCTTATGTGTCTAATCAATCTACACAGTTCTTTTAGCATAATACCCTTTTCAAATTTGACGATTTGTTTGAATTTCAAATTTGTGAATTTTAATATTTGGGTTAAAATTTTGAAATAATTCCCGACTTAATTCAAACTTTCGGAGGTTAAATTAATATTAATTTGATTTGTTTCTATTATAATTTGTAGATCCACTAGAAAAGGGAATATTTATCTTTATGGTTAATTAAACTTATCTTAATTAACTTGATTTAATTCATCAAAATCTGCCATTTCTAAAAATATACAATTTATTTATGAAAATTAATTTAACTGACCAAAATATTTAATTTCTTCTTCATATTTGAGCATTTTTATACCATAAACAATACCAAAACTTTTTGAGTTCATGGTCAATTTATACGGATCATTTTATAATTCATAAATTGGCCTACAATTTATACGGATCATGGTCAACGCTAATGTAAATAAGTCCGAAGTTGTTGATGGAGTCATCCATAGTCCAGTAAACATTTACAACCGATCGATTAATAGTATTTTACACCTGAAACAAATTAAAATAGATGTTAATGAAAATCAAAGACGATGTTCGGTACATTTTTTCATTACAAAGAAATTAATATTTCATAGACAAACAAAATTAGTAATGATTAACAAATCATAAGAAAGATTAAACCTTAAATCAAAAAGTATAATCAGAACAAGCATAAAAATTTAAAATTACGAAAACCTATACTACAAAGATCTCTAAAAACCAGAAACCATCAAGTAGTTATAACAACACCGATTCGGAAAAATAAATTTGAGAACTAAACAATAATCTTTAAAAAGAATATTATAAACATCACATAGGAAGTAGATTAGCTTATAAATTACGTCGCGTTTAACGACGTTCGCAACCCTTCAACGACAACAAACCGACCGATGAAGTATTTTTGATAAAAAATGGCGATGTTGGTTTTTTATGATTTTGATATAGGGAATTTTTTTAGAGAAATTGTTCTAATGTTTGCATGGGTTTTGAAATGATTTTTTCTCCTCATCAAATCCGAACCGAGTTAATGAATGGTGGCTATTGTTGTCGGGTCAACACCGATATGGCAAATAAGCAAAGAAAACAAACTTCTTGTCCATGAAAATATCCATTGTAGAATTAATATTGCACCAATAATGAAAATAATTTCATAATGCCTTAAAAGACTTCTCGGCTTTAGAAAATAATTTATATTTCCATCATATGAAAATATTCAAAATCTTATTTTGACATTCACATCATTTTATGTCCATGTGGACAAAAATACTCTTTAAACATTTTCCGGGAAAACTCTAGTTCAACACTTGAACTTATTTCGACTTAACTTCTAGTTAACAATCATACTCTAAGGACTTGTAATAGCCTGAACTACTATACTTGGACTCAAAAGTTCAAAAACTTTTTCCTAGTATTGCCTTAATGTCAACTAACTCCACTAAAGAGTATACACTGAGAATCTCTCGGTTCAAATGAATTTATTTTCTACACAAATTCAACCTAATTATGTTGAGTGTATCATTGAATGTTATATATGATTACCCTTCATGAATATCATCAGTTAGATGAGATTTTATAAAATTACCATTTTACCTTTCTAGTTGTTATTTCCTCAACTCCTTTGTTATTTGTGAATAAGTTAGAAACAACGTATTGACGAGGAGCTAACAAATCACATTATTTCATCCAATCAAAGCTATAATTTAATTTTGGATACCGCGCGGCTCATTTATTCACAATCCAAGTAATAAAGCATGAGGTGATATACATTGCATTTCAGCAATATTGTACATGAATTCCATATCTATGAGAAATTCACAAAACTAGTTCATGACATCTTCATAACTTAGTATCTCACCAAATACTCTAGTCTAGATCACATAGTTGACCTAGAAGTGGACTTTCTCAAATAAGAGTACGTAAGCAATGAAATGACATGTCTCATTTCAGGATTTAGGTAAGCACACAGTTCATACATAGTGAATTGAGACACAAGAGGTTAAATGGTTTGTTCTCACATTGTCTCTAAAGGTGTACTGGTCAATTCAGTAACTTCGGAAGATACACAAGAATAATTTATTTTCTCAACTCTCTATGTCTCGTAACCAGATGTTGCGATATTTTATAACGAAGGACGCAAGTGTATGCATCGAACAAGTAATATACTGATAAAATACGAGTGTCGAACCCACAGAGACGTATTACACTAACGATTTCTTTAATCTATCAGAAATTGATTTTAAGATAAGTTTGATTTGAGTTATGAACTAAAACAAACTACACTATTGAATTCTAACAAATGATAATTAAACTTCCCTCCTTGGCATCCTCACGGCGCGTGATGACCGCGACCATCAACGTGAGACGTCTCGGGAAGTCTTCTTTATCATCCAACGTTGTTTTTTTTTTTCGTGTTTAGCTCCAATTCCTTGCACGTTACTTCCGTTTCGTCTACATGTGACTCGATAACGCCCTTTTACCTGTATTGCTATGAAATTTACTATAAATACACGTAAACCATTAAAAGCACTCGAGAACAAGCGCAAATCCAAGTTTAATGAGAGTGGATTTGTACGTAAACTACGCACTCATCAAACCCCCCCAAACTTGAACATTGCTTGTCCTTAAGAAAAACAAAAACCAACGCAAACAAATCAAAATATTAACGTGCAAACTATTATAGAGGACAAAACTCCCGATGTTTAAAATGCGTCAATCAACAATGTCTTATCTCATCTATTGTTCCTTGTTTATCGTTGGCCAAAATATTCCCGATTTCAAACTTCAAATTAACTACTAAATGTGAAAGAAATCATACAAGAAGTTTTACCTTGACCGTTACACAATGCTTACCCGTCTCGTGTACTTCCTAAATTCTTCACCCACCCCAATGTTCTCGAGATACCCAAAAGTCAAAGATATGAATGTTGTTCAACTTAACGTAATCATATGCCTTCTCCTCACCTTTGATCTCCACTAATGTATACTCCTCATTTCTAATCGATCTACAAGTCTTGAAGGCTTGTAATGTCAAGGTTAGGGTCAAAGATAGGATATAGATAATATTTCTGAGTTAAGATCAATCCTAGCGACTCTTTCCCTACTCACCATGACACTTACTTCTCAACTTTTCATATCATTTGCATACCCATGATTTCAATATCACACTTTTTTTTTCTTTCGCACCTTTATTTTCTATCTTTCACTCCTCGATTTAACCCCTTTCAGTTATCGCATACCCGATCAAACACAACTTTCTCTTTTTTTGTATTAGGTATTTGGTGTGGCCCTTTTAGATATTCTTGTGAGACAACATCCCAATATATATATTTTAAAGATCTAACTTGAACAGTTAAGAGTCGCTATGATCGATCGGGTTGTTTGTGGGATTTAATATTTTTCTCTCACGCCACATTGAGATTTCTCTATCGCCGCGGCGTAATTTTTGAACATACATAAATTTGTCCCACAACGGATAAAATATACGTCACAGGAAACCACGCCGCAACGATAGCAACACAGCACCGCAATGAAATTTAAAAAAATCACTGTAATAGTACGGCACGGCGGCATAAAAATTATAATGCGGCGAGATTTCCCACAACATTTAAGTTATCCGTTGTGGGAAAATATCGCTGCGGTTAGAAGTGTACACCGCCGCAGCTTGTTTGTGATTAATGTGCGCCGCAACTACGTACAACTTCCGCCGCAGAGAGATTCTTCCACAACGAATTTATGGACCGTTCTGGGACAACTCGCCGTGGCTTCATTTATACGTATATGGCGGAGGATGGAACAAATTTTTCCTTAATTTTTCAATACCACAATAAATTTTTAATCGTTGTAGGAGTTTCCAAAATGGATGTGTAAGTGTTGTGGAATGCTAAAGATCCCACAACGAATATTAAGCGTTGTGGGAATTCAATGCTCCCACAACGAATATTAAGCAATGCGGGAAGTCAAAGTTTCCACCACGGATATCTAAGCGTTGTGGGAGCTTCTAAAACCTATGATCCCACAACGCTTAATAATCATTTTGGAAACTTTTTACATCTTTAAGTATCGTGGAATCCAGTTTTTGTAGTTGTGATCATAGTTAAATAAAGCGAAGTGAATATTTTATATTTTTTTTTATAGAAGTGGGCTTGAGTGACTTTCTTGAAACAAAGGACAACGACGCTCTTTTTCGGAAAGAGTTTAGCAAATTATAAAATTGGTACGAAATACCAAACCCGGAAAACTCGTCATTATGCCATACAATTTACAACATCATTGGCTGCTTGTTGTCCTTGAGCTTTGGAGCGATCAAGCGTTCTTCTTTGATCCATTGTCAAACAAAATGTCAAACGATTTAACAAAAATGATTAGAACCTTCTAATTTATGTATTAATTTTTTTAAATATCTATGTGTTCATTTCTAATGTTTATTTGTTGATCTTATTGAGTATTATAGGGTCTTTACGGATTTCAAACTTGTGCACCATAAAGCTCAGAACAAGCATCAATCGAAATTGATCAAGTGTCTTTCGGCTCCAAGATAAATTGGTAATACCGAATGCAGATATTATATTTTAAGTTATATGCATGAATTCTTGGACTTGGTTTACACAAACTACAAGTGAAGAAAATATATACGCCCGATCATTTAGAGAAAGTACGAGAGGAATAGGTTTTTAACGTACTATTGAATGTGAAGATTAGTTTAGTTTTTAAGAATTTAGATATGTAATATGTATATATGATATTTTGATTGCAATATTATGAGAATTTTATTTGGATTTAGATATACATTTTAATGCCAACATGAATTTTGGATATAAAACTTATCGTGAACATGATTTTGGATATTGAATTTGTTGCGAGCTAAATTTTTATTCATTTAATTTTCATAAGCTATTAATAATATGTGCAATTTGTGCCGCAGAGAGACACAAACATAGCCACGCAAACTCTAAACATTTGCCTGGGCCGATAGTAAAACTCGTTGCAGAAAAGTTCCAGGAAGAACCCATCCTACAATGTTCCTTAACCCACTGTATGATATTCACTCACCGCGACGTCAAGAACAAATTGTCGCGGCGAGAATTTGACACATATTTACTTCCCACAGTTGGTCTGAACAACTGTGGGATATTTTTGTACGGCGTGTAGGCGACCTTTCTGCGACGTTATTTGACAGTATTTTTGTCCCTCTCACAACGGGTCTAAACCGCTGTGGATATATTTTTGCCGCGGCGTCACATGACAGTATTTCTGCCCCTCGAACACCGGGACTGAAAGTCTATGGGATGGATTCTTCGCCGCGACATGTTTATGTTCTTGGCGCGGCGACATATGACAATATTTTAGCTTGTTCCACAGCGGGACTCACCTGCTGTTGGATCGATTTAGTCGCCCCAGCGTGTAGTGCGAACTGCTAAATGTTACCGATTTAGTCGTCCCGGCGTGTAGTGCGAACTGCTAAATGTCACGTTCAATTCTAAAATGAGACGGGCCCGTTGTGGAAGGTATTTTTTCTCCACTAGGCCAACCCGATATGGAATCTTGTACTTCCCACAGTGAGACATTGACCCGCTATGAGAAATTTCTACAATAGGGGTTCCCAGAACGAGATTGACGCGTTGTAAGAACTTCCTACAACGGATTTGAACCGCTATGTGAGCTAAATTGTGTACTACTGCGTAAACGATAATATATAGGCCTAAGAGATCTCGGATTTTGCTGGGATTTGGAGACATTTGAAACCTTGCTTCAATAACCAATTGATTTTACTATAAATTACTTCAAAATCACATGTAACTTAAAAACAACAATTTTTCCTCAACTCAACCAACAGTATATATAGTTTACACACAAAACATGTACATGCGAGTATATAAATACACGTAAGCACGTGCGTTACGTTATAAGATGAGAAGCGTGTTTGAGGCTTTTCTTTATTTCCTGTCATAATCATTGAATTATCGTATGACTCACATAGACGGAATATAACATTGCACACGGGTGTGTACGTTTGACTCTTCGTTACTGAGAATTTTCTTTTATTTCTAGTAAAAAGTACTACATCAAGTGCACAAACTCACAAATAAGATTGTCACTTACAAAACAACCGTCCCAGTTTAGCCAAATGAAGCAGTGAAGAATAATGACAGTGTACAATAATACCCTTCTTACTGATTAACTTGATTAATGAATACTATCACTCCAGCTAACTCTATGTACAACTTTATCTTTAATGACTCTTATTAGTGACGTTTGATTTTTGTTTTTCTTTTTTATAGATTCATGCTTAGCAATTTTTTTTTTTTTTTTTTTTTAACTTTTCTGTTCCGTAAGTAACTAAAGTATACAAATAGAACAATCAATATAATACGTCTCATACACACGAGATATATTTCTGCGAATCTGGTGCAATGCAACTGATAAATTTTTTATAAGCACAAGTAAAAATATATATATGTACAAGTCTTTAGTATACCATCTTCTTTTATCCTTCATAACCTAGTTCTCCACAAAAAGGTGAAACGAAACTATCATTAAAAGATAAGATAAGAGAAGATTTAAAGAGAGACCTACATAATTAACGGCCATGAACGATCTTACTAATCGTGTAGAAGCTGGGACGAAGCTGCTCTGTGAAGACACGATCTCATTACATCGGCTTGAGCTCTAAGGGAGAGTATGTAATCTAGGGCTTCTCTCACCAAAGACGCGTCGTCGAGACACTGATCGCTTCCGGGCAAAAGGCGTCGCAACGCTTGAGTTCTTTTGCGGACCAACCTCGTCGCCATAACCGAGCTCGGAAGAGCACTGCAAGCTCTTCGCAGGTAACTATTATTGCTTCTCTTCGCTATCTTCTTTCTTCGGGCGACGAGCCTTTGACTCGAAGATGTTTTGGCGATGACAGCTCGACTCCAAGAGGTCGTTCCTCGTCTTGCGAAAGCCATGGCTAAATCCGCCGATCGCTTTATCGCGTACTTTCTCTCCAAGATTCCCATGCTCTTCCCTGAAGAATTGCATGTTTTGAGACCGTCTATCCACTTCCTGAGGAACTCTTGCTTGAGCTGGCTAATATTTTGCATGCTAGGAAAGAGAGATCAAGTAGAGGATTGTTAGTTGGTTTAAGTTTTCTTATGGAAAAGTGATTGGAAGGTATATTTTCTTATATACGCGCAGGTACCTTTTTCTTCTTGTACTGAATAGTATTCTTGTGCTGAAATGGAGGTGATATTGTATGTTTGTATTGGAAGAAGACGAGGGATTTTGTAGACTGAGATTAATAATTCCAAATATCTCCAAGCAAGTGTTTACGAGAATTCATGAGGGTTTATTTTGTGGAGGGAGATTATAAAAAGGAAAAAAAAGAGAATGTGCAGAAGATCAATGGAGAGTGGATTGAGGGAATTGTGGGCCTTAGATAGAAAGACACGGCACATGGAAGCACATGGGTGCCAATGGCCCACAAAAGCAAAAAAAAATTATGACCTTATATTTTACATTTTTTATTTTATATATGTGTTGATTTTAACGTATAATAGAATGTTGTTGTGTTGATAAAAAAAAATGGTTCCAAGTCAAGTCAAAAGGTTATAATAGTAAAATATTCAATCTTTTACGTACGTTTGAAAAATACCCATTCGATTTTACGTGGCAGTTTTTATGGAAGGTGCAATTTTATATATGTCTTTTTATTTTTATTTAATTATTTTGTTGGATGTTAATAAATATTAAATATTAACGGAAATTAACCTAAAATTAAGGATCTTATGACAATTATTTTAATTATCAGATTTGAATTATTTAATTAATGGATTCAATAAATATTTGAAATAGTCAACTCTTCACCTACAATTTTTGAAGATTTCATTTTATTTTAAATATATTACATTAATGACTTAGTTTTTTTTATAGTATTTATTGTTTAAATAATACTAATTCGGTACCAAATTATTTGTTAATTTCGGTTAGTTTTTTTTAATATCAGCGATCAATTAAATCTTATATTATCTCCTGATTTCATGGATTTATTATGGAATTTGTTACTATTTATGTACTTAATTGATATTAATACATAATTCATTTTCAAACAAAACGAATATATGTTGAATTTTGAAAATCATATTTTTAATTCTCTACTTCAATACTCCATTAATTGATGCTAAAATTAGAAAGAGTATACGTTATTCATTGTTTTCAAAAACACAAAAAATTACGTATACGCGTTAATTTCAGTTAATTTATTTAACTGACGTATATTTGTTGTACATTACGAATCAGATTCATTTGACAGCTTTAATTGATATACTCTTTAATTCATTCCTTTTATAATTTAAAGTTATTAATAGAAATTAATTCAATTCGATATAAATTAATCCAAATTGATACTCTTTTACATACGTTTGAAAAATAAATGCATATTTCCCGATTTCATGCATTTATTTTAGCAGTTGTTATTGTTAATAACCTTAATTGATATTTCCATTCTTATATATAATTAATATAGTCAATAATTGAATTTCGAATCAATCGAATTTAATCTTGAGTTTTGAAATTTAATTTTCGATTTGCAACTTAAAATCTGGTAACTGATCTGAAAAACAATAATTGACGTGTTAATTTTGATTAATTTGTGTCTCTGATGATAACGTAGTGTACAGTTACAAATTTCCTGCTTTGTAACCTTTATTTTGGCAGTTTTAATTGATATCATCTTTATTCCGTCCCATTTTTAATTTTAACTATTAATTTGAATATTTTCAAATTGATATTAAGATTTATTCTTTCTGAATATGTTTAGTCTAAAATCTTTTTCAATTTTAAAAACAAAACTTTTTCTTCTTCTTTCCTAAAATGATGCCCAAATATTCGGTATTTATTACTAATAATTGAAATTCATATAACTCGAATATAATCTTGAGAATTTGAAATTTAAACATTTATTTTGTAATTTAATTATGATTACTGATTTCCAAAATCTATATGATTTTCGTGTTAATTTTGGTTAATTTATGTCTCTGCTGATAACGTGTTGTACAGTTACAAATTTCCTATATTGTAGCCTTTTTGGCGGTTTTAATTGATACCTTTCCTTTTTAAATTTTAATTATTAATCTATATAATTATAAATTGTTTTATAAATTAACATTCAAATTTAATTGGGATTAATTGTTTTTTCCTCAATTCAGTCTTCATCTCTTCCATTTATTGTATGTCTCGTCGATATCAATTATCTCACTGGTCAACGACTATTAATTTTCGTTAATTTATGATACGTTAGATTCATAGATTTACTATCATTTATTTATGGTGAGTAGTTTGGTTCATCAACCATTAATTTTGCTTAATTTTTTGACATGTACACTCCTAATTGTTACATTTTGTTCACAGTTATTCATTTGAATAAAAAATAATGTTTGAAACCATTTCTCATCCATATTCTTGTCTTGTTGAACCATCTAAAAAAAGGAATAAGTATCCACGACAAAAGCTCCAATCTAAACAAATTACTCGTTAATTCTCGTTAATTTCTGCGACGACATGATTCATAACGATTATAGGGGGAAATAAATTGAGTATTTTACGAACTCAATAATATATAAGGATATAAATGTAATGCAAACCTAACAATTGTAACTTAGTTATAGTTATGAATACAAATAATAGCCTCACTTGATAATGACACACTCCAAGAAATCCTTATGTGGGCCCCAATTTGTGATGAGGAAGAAGTTGGGGCAGTACAAGCATTTTGCAGACGAGAATAGTCAAACCTTTAGCGTGTGTCTGTATGTATTATATGGCCCATAATTTTGCTAAGAAAACACTTTCAATTTAATTGTTTTTTTCCCATACGCACATAACAAATCAATAACATGACAAGTCCTTTAAAGAAGAGGGTTTTCGGATTTCCAATTTAGGACCTGTGGAAGAGATAATTGGGACCTGCATGAAAAAGCACTTGGCCATGTTGTTTCGACACATGTATACTACGCAGTTAAATGATGATCTGTGTGACTATTAGTAAAATATGTTAAGCGATCTCAAAACGCAATCAAGATGTGAGAGAGAAGCAAAGAATTTTAGACCAATTATCAACTGTATTTTAGATAGGAACTCTCCTTTCAAATGTTCATGCATCATTTTAAATTATGTGACTCTAAAATTTCCCATTTAACTAAAAGTAGGTCGTTCTAGAGAATGGGAAAGGTGTATATCCATTTTATGTGTGTCCCTCTAAATTAAACCATAAAATATAGTGATTAAATTTTCCTAACGTTATCAGCCCTTCTTTATTTCTAACAGTGGTCAACTCTCTCTCGGCAATGCATTTTGTGTATTTATTGTCTAATCAATAATCGAAGGAAATATATGTATTTGTAGTTGAGAGCATATAGAACATCATTAGATTAAAAATGTTATTTTGATATTATTTCTCTATCAGAAAGAATTTCTTTCTAGTATACATAAAGATTGGTATTTGCTTTGAGAATAAGAAATAAGATGATTGGTTTGTAGTCTTTTTATTTAATTAATAAAAAAGTTTGAAGGTGAAAGATAAAAGAAAAGAGATAAATTGGCAGGATCCGGAAAACATGCTGATGAGTGGGAAGGTGGGACCCACTAAGAAGAGAAAATTTCGGGCCTGGAAAAGAGAGAGAAATTATCCCACATGGACTCCACATGCAGGTTTCAAAAGTATATAGCGGTTTGAAGGCTTTTTTCCAAAGTACAAATATTCATCAATAATTAGATACATGCCATCTCGGGTAAAGCAGAATATTGTTATGGACCTACAGTTTTACAGTAACAAAATATATAGGGACTATCCCCTATTAAAAACAATAGTTCGATAAACATTTTGCTCAATATTTTTATCTATTACAAGTTTGCGAATGGAGTAAATAAAGGGTTAGGAATCGAGAGAAAAAAACGTTACTTATTGAAACTTTATGGTTTTTATTATGTTTTTTTAACTTTGCATTAAAATGAACTTTTAGGTGTTCTTTTATATTTATTTATTTAGTTTTCTAATATATTAGGCCTCTAGCAAAAATCTATTTGTGGAGCAGAACTGAATTAAACACGAATAATTGTAAGATCATTTGATTTTTTATGATGACGACTGAGAGGTAATCATTCGATTTTGACTTAAATGAAGTCCGTTCTCTCAATATAAAAATGGATTTTCTCATTGACAAATTTTATTCAAAACCTTCTAACATGTTATCGAGTAAAAGAAGTAACAAGTTTATTAAGAAAGAAAAACATCGGATACCATATTTACATTACGTCCTTTTCGATATTTAGATCAACATAGCATCTTCGAACATGTTTTCGGTTCCATAAAGTTTAAAAAGATTTCAAACTCTAAATTTTTGGTGTTTAAAAATTACTAAACACATAATAAACATGTAAACAAATACTTGCTTGCAATGTTCCTTTTCAGATTGCCAGATCAACATTTATTTTTTTAACAATTTTTGGTACCGGAAAGTTAACAAATGTCCGTAAAAAAACAAATAAAAATGTACAATGATAACATATACATACCTTTTCGCCTTACAAATCAACACAGTGTTAATCAAATTTTTTCTCGCCGCGTAATTTTCCAATTTTGTTTACAGAGATGAGATTTTGCATGTGTTTCTTCTTTTCAAATGTGAAAGAATTGGTTCTCTGTTTTGTTAATTTTCCTATTTCTCGTTGGATTTGAAATTGCTATTAACCGCAGTTAATAACTCAACTTTTTACGCGAAAATATCTCAGCAAACGTCATATCAATCTTGTCATTAATTGTCACGCGTCATAAATAACAAGTACGCTTCATTTTTTATTTTTTAATTATTATTAATTCGTTAATTATAGAATGACCGGTAAGCGTAAGCGGGAATCCAATTTGGGCTCGAAATTCCCCAAAATATTTCCTAAACAACTTCATGTGGGTATTTACACAAAATTAACAAAAAGTTGCGTATATTGTAATTAATAAACGTTTATATGGGATATACACCGAAAAGACCAAAATTTAATTGTAAACAGATATCACGTATAACAATGGCTATTTAAAATCTCTTTATAAAATATTGAGTGTATTCGAAGACATTCAAAGTGGTTATAGAGCAATTTTTTGTAAATTATATATATATATATAATTTTAGAAAAATTTCTATTTATATACGTTACATTAATTTTAGAAATAATACAAGTTTGGTAAATGGTCAGCTGGAATTATTTATAATTTTTTGACTAATTTAGCCCAACTATAGTTTTGCACTTCTTCTATTAACGTGGAATTTAAACGAAAAACTCAAACTAATTTACACGTAAATTATAGTAATAATGAAAATAATATCGGATACATCAATACTTAAATAACACAAGTTAACAGATAGTCAACTAACAATTAATACACATTTTAATTAAATAACATGAAAATTACCAAATCATAATACAAAACTGAAATTCTTAAATTTTGAATTCCAAAATGAATTAAAAAATCAAAAACAGAAAGCAAAATCGGTAAGAAAATTTTAAATAAGTATAGCGCATTATTTACAACAAATTAATAACCGTTTAATAAAAAAATATTGTTACGTCAGCTAGTTATCTAATATACAATATATATAGACACGCGTGTGGAAGGTAAATTTCAAGTAAAAGTTAAGCTATGACTTAAATTTCAAAACAGAGACAGCTCGTAATTATATTTATAAAAAATTTGTTATTTACCCACTAAATTTTATAGTATTTTGCATATACTCGATATTTTGTAAATTGTTTGTATATATTCAGGCAAATGTGTTTATGGGAATCTTTTTCATAATATCTCCATAATTATTTTGCATTTCGGTTACACATTTTGGGTTAAAATTGTCCTCATCAAATGACAACCTTCCGGCCGCTTAACGAATATTTACCAATAATTCCGTAAATATTGGGTAAATACATAATAAAGAATATTCACAAAATGTTGGGTTTTTCAAAATATGTAAACATTTATGTACCTCAATTACCCTTTTTATTTAAGTTCATTAAAAGAAAGAAACACATACTAATAATGTCAACATATCAGGTCGTACGACTTAAGAATCTCGGCCGTCGAGCGGGTCGGGTCGTAGAATCGCTCGATGAGCGCGATCACCGTCCCCGACCCGGACCCGCCCACGAGCTCCACTGTGTCCCCCGACGGGACCTGCAGGCAAAAGTCCTTGAACACCGTTGAATCGGGCCTCGAAGCGTACGAGAAATCGGCGTGCTTGAATTCCACTTCGGTCGAGTAAGTTTCCAATATTTCGCCTTCCATGTTTCCCGAGTCGATTTTCGGGACCCGCTTAATCACTTACATTATTCGCTCCGCCGGTGAACACAATTCCGAGAAGTACTTCAAGTTCGATAAACCCGCCCCTAGCGCTCTACCAAGAATTACATCAAAAAAATTGATTGATCATAGTGCACTAATCCTCCTTTTTTTTAGTATAGTACTATTAAATCTTGAATATGCATTTAATTTCTATGAAAACTTAGTCTATTAATTCACAGCTATCACAAACTATATTAATGCCGGTTGCACATGATTGACTCGATTAAAGTTTAAAAGTTATTGGAAATGTGGATTGACATTTTTAATATAGACTTTTCATTTTCTTTTAATTTTAAATTCAGTCTTTCTGATTTTAATTTTATGGGAATTTGAGTGTTTCTTTCATTGATTTTGTATAAATAGTCATTCGAAAATATTTACACATATAAAAAATTAAAACAATTTAAAATCCAAAATAATATATAATATACAAACACTAATTTAAAAATTTTGAAAAAAATTAAGTTCTAATATTTGCTAAAATATTAAATAAAAATTCAGATTAAAATAAACTCTCAAATATATTTAATATACAGCATAAAATAAAAAGACAAACAAATAAAAAAAGAGTTTTTTAGTTATATACCCACAAAAAAGTTTACTAATTTCAAAATATCCAAAGTTATGTAAATGTTGTGTAAATATCTACCTCAAATTGTTTGCGAAATTATTTGGACTAGTTTGACCAGAATTTGAAAATGTTTATAAAACGGGAATGATAAAGTACACAAAAGTGAGTGTATTTTGGACTCAATGTTAGTGTAAACAAAACTGATTGAATATTTACAAAAAGAAATTATGAAACGTTGCGTATATTGAGAGTAAAAAGCTAATTTTTTGATAAAATAAAGTTATGAATGAATTATTTACAATAATTATTTTTTACTTATTTATCAATTTTTTATATTTCCGTGTATTAAGTACCTAAATTTCACTTTTAAATAAGATTTTCATTTTTTTGTCATGAAATAAAACACTAAAAAAGTAAAATGAAAAAGGTAAAAGGACTTACAGTCCGCCGACAGCAATGGCGGCACCATCCGACTTTCATAATCGACATAAACGACCAAATGGCAAAGACGATTCCATTGCTTCCGATAGCTAGCCCTTTGGCCAAACCCTGCCTGAGGCCTAGCTTATGAACGCCGTACGAGCCTCCACAGAGTTATGAACGCCGCCACGTAGCTTCCCACGAAGTTCGGAACCTGAGAGACAATCATTATTACTTTTGTCAAACATTTCATGTTTATGTATATATTATAGGGCTAATAACCATATATAGATTGTTTTACTAAATATTTGGTAAATGTTCGGCTCAATTGTTTTACAATATTTTACTTACTATTTTATATTAAAACTGTTTTCGTCCAATGACAAAAACTAAATATTGGAATTATAAATTGTTCTTTGAAAATAAAGTAAATTGGTAACATTTTGCAAAATTTATGTAAATGTAAATTATGGTCTATTTGTTTTACAATATTTCAGTTATTTTTTAGCCCGAAATGGTTGTTGTCCAAAGCCAAAAACTAAATTCTAGATTTGTAAAATTGAATTTCTGCGTAATAATGTATTAATAATAAAACGAACAAAAAATATTCATATTTAAAAAGGCTAAACCAGTAATGAAATTTGTAAATTATACTGCTACATAAGCAACTTGACCATTTACAAGTTTATAAAACTTTGGCAATTTCTAAAATATAAAATATGTATGTTTATGTTGTGCAATAATTAGCTAAAGTATTTGTATATTATATTATTAGATAAGCACCTTAATTTTTTCAAATAATGATTATAAGTGTTGGATGCGACAATGATACCTCAATATTGTCAATTAGATGTTTAAAATTAATTAGTTGATTCTCCACATCAAAATTGAGTATAGAACAAGAATAAACCACTCGTACAAACGATTGTGAAGTTGTGACTTTTCTCTTTCAGACCATCGTTTAATCAGGGACACAAAACTATTCAATAACACGATAGAGGGACCCCACGCGCACGTGACTACTTAGCTTTTTCCTCCCATCACCAATCTTACATTTATATTGCATTTGCACGGCATATTTTGTATATCGACGCTTAAGGTCTTTTTCCTCGTGGTGGGAACTCAAAACTGGCCAAAATAATTGACGCCCTATCGTAGATAAAGATTGATAGACTTGACAATTGTTGAATTATTTTTATACATGCATTTGTTTAATATGTGGTATATCTATACATCTATATACATGTACACGTAGCAAGTCGCTTTCATTCGATTGTATTTTTTTTAAAACGTCTCACATGCACGTGTACCGCTTGATTGGTCTGTTACGAGTTGTAGTACTACATATAATTTGGCGACTACAAATTCCAATGAAATGCCGTTTTCTTTGAATTCGATATCATATTAGTATAGACTACATATTCTTGAAGTCACTCACCAAGGGAATTTTTCCGTCCGTTGTTAACACCTTCGACATCACACTACCAGGTGTAGAGAAATGAATATGGTTGAAGAAGAAAAACATCTATGAATTCAATGTGCGTGTCAGTGACATTGCTAATGGTATCTTTCTCTTTGTGCTCCTTTAAGTCGCGATAACACTAATACAAATATCTGACTCCCACAATGGATATTTCACAACAGGACGTCGTCCCGCTACGAGAGGTGTACTACAACAACGTGGTAGTTCTCTGACTTTGAAAGTTATCAATTCCGTTAACGGGACGCTGTCCCGTTGTGGGAATCAATATGCCCCACAACGGTGCAACCAAAAGTTTTAGGATATAACTGTCGGCATATCCGCAACGCAGCCAGCAATGTACCTTGCCGTGGCAATAATACTTCCAAAGCTAGTCAAATGATTTGTTGTGGCACAACTTAGCATGGTAAAATAGTCTCAAATATGTTGGACATTTCGTTGCTGCAAAGTGTTGATAGGTGCGTTATTTAATGTAAAAAACTCATATTTTCCGTCTAAACTCGATCTTTAATGTAAAAAACTCATATTTCCCGACTAAACTCGATCGTCTTCTAGAGTATATTTGATATTTTGTGTTGTTTAATAATGTTTACAGGTGTTGAAAGCTTCATGGAAGAAATTTGAAGAAAAAACGTGTTTTCACGAATAATTCAGGTCATGACGAAAGCAAGCCACGCAGACCGCGCCAACCACGAAACACCCAGCGTGCTCTGCGTCAGAAGTGCCAAGCACCATGTTGATGTCCAGGAAGCTCAGGTGCGTCGTAAAAAATATCACGCGCGTCGCGCTGATGTTTAGGAAACCGAGTGCGCGCTGCGCAGGGTCAAGCGCGCGCCGCGCAAAGTGCACAGTCATACACCGGGAAATAAGTATGTTCTTAATTTTTCCATCAATGTAGTCTTATTACACGTTTTTGGTTCAGAAAATTCTAAGTCTAACTCCAAAAATCAATGTAATCATTAAATACATTTTGTATTCTTTTTGCTGAAAGTTAAATAAAGTTAAATATTCATTCTTAATTAAGATCGTGTTTTTGCATGCATGTCTACGCCCTGAACCTGTCATCAACGAAAGAAGTGCTAATTACAGACTTGACAAATACCTTCTTATGACAAGTTTAAATAACAGTTCACAATCTTAAGATCGATTGGGTAATCGTATTCGAGTAATGATTGGTTGAATAAATTAACAATATCTTATCTTGTGATATAGAAAGTTGTAACTCTATAATTTATTATTGATATCTTGATTAAGACATTGAACAAGACCTGTGAAAATTTGAAGTTCGAGATAAAACCATTTAATCACTCAAAAATTCAAAATCACATATGAGGGGTATTTTTTAATTACCTAAATTCGGAAGTGGATACATATTTTCTTGTATCACTTTATGAAATTTGATTAGTCAATGAGCAATGTCTAAAGGAGTTTTCATTGACCGAACTGTTGGTGTCATAATACTGTTTCATTGAATTATGTGACTCACAGATATGGAATTTGTGTTGCAAGAATGCTAAGGCATTAGTATCACACCATACTTTGTTATTAGAGTGTGAACGAATAAACCGGGCCTAATATTCAACGAATAAAACATTCATTGAATAAAACATGTGACATGTTAAGACATGTTACTTTATGTTTTTCTCGTTCACAATTAACAAAGGACTTGATGAAATAATAACTCAGGAGTACAACGGCAATTTTACATTACTCTGAGTTAATGATCCACACAAACGGTATTATCGTAAAATAGAATGTGAATCGTGTGAGTAATAGTTTTATCACATCAAACGAAAATAAAAACGCATATGAACTTAGAGAGTTTCAATTTAATCCTTTAGTAAAATCGGCTAATATTAAGAATTAAAACTCGGGAAACGTTTGTTAACTTTTGTCTCCGAATTTTATTCTAAAGTTTCGTTCATGTGGATCCATAAGGTCTCAATGATAGACTCTTGGATAAGATTTTAACGAACAAGAGTAAGTTGATTTTCTCATTGAATGTAGATAATGATTTACACAATGAAAATTATTTTTTCGTAATTAAATAAATAATTAGTTATTTATAAGTATATTTATTTAATCAATCAAATTGTATAATTATATTGATAATAATACAATTTTGGGATTCAAATAAATAAAAAATGAAAATAAATATTTTCTAGTTTTGTACTTGTTTGCATATTATGAATAGAATTAATGACATGTCATTTAATCGAAGACATATTCTAATTTAATTAAATTTTACTTTATATATAAATCGAATAAATTTAGAGTATAAATATTATAGTAAGGTCGGCCATATATTGATATATGGGCTGTAACATTATATAATCTCATTTAAAAAGGTTTAATGGGCGCAAGTTTGACTAACATGTCATTATTGGATTTTGACCTAACTTAAACCCGTCCTCCCTGACATAAAAGAAGACTTTCTCTCTCTAACCCTAACTCTAGTTCCATCTGAGTGACTCTTTCCTTCCGTTAGAGAGAGAGAGTTTGCCGAACCATAAAGAGAGAGATGGAAATTCGTTCCAACGTGAAGCATCCGCACCGCCGAGAGAGAGTTGATCCCCTAGAGAAGATCAACCCGAATGCCTGCCGCCTCAAGCTCTCGAGCCACATCCGCACCGCCGACGTGTTCAACGTGAAGGATATCATCCCATCCCACGATGAACCTTCGGAAGACGACGAGCAGACTTCGTGGGCGAAGTCTTTCCAGCCAAGAGGGGAATGATGCCGACCAATCTCATATCGAGCACGCGTTGTTGTTTCTTGAGCGATTTGAGAAGCGGTCCAAACACGCGCGACTTTGAGGCGGTGCACGGGAGACTCAACGAGTAGCTACACTAAACGTTTTCGAGTCTAATCTGCGGAGATCCTTCGGCCCCCGAAACGCTGTTAACAACCTTTATTTCGTTTGTGGCTTTTGGTTTTTGTCCCTGTGTTAAATTTTCATTTTTAATGCTTCAGTCTTTGACTTTTAGTCTTTCCCAGATGTGTAAAAAACAGTTTCTTTTAAGAAAAGAAAAAAGTCTTGTTAAAGCCAATTTCGTTTTCAGTTCCCCAAACTCAGCCGATATTCGTGTGTCGAATCAACGGTTGGATTATGGTCTTATTTGTATATTGATGATAATGGTCTTATTTGTGTGGGGTAACGTAGAGATGAAACGGAAAGAGATTTCAAAACACAAGTATCCATAACAGCTCTTGACAAAGCACTAGTGTAAATAATCTTTTCATATACAATTAAGTCATGATTTTTTTCTACAACTCTTTGCAGAAAAAAACGTTTCTAGCTCGCCCAGGAAACGAAACATAATAACTTGTCGTATTGTTCCATTATAATTGGGAGTTGTTAACACTGAAAGTATATAAAGCCATCTCTCATTTACATGACCTCAAGTCAACTCATAGTTCCCACAGATTTCCCCCGAGTGTTGACTATCGAGGGACGACCGAGCTTCCTTTTCTGCGACTTAATCATGCCCTTCTCTGCAAAGCAAGAACGGAAGTCATCTCAAAAGTACGGACTGTCATTGTATTTTCTCAGTAAGGTTTACGTGTCGTACGTTGATGACTCACTACACACTTAACTGCCTAGTTGTCTTTTCTGTTACGGTTGTTAACATACTAAATTTCAATAGTGTTTTGATATCTCCAAATCAAATATGTAAAAATGTATTTGTTCTAGTACATAATAAATAAAATTCTTACCCAAGATATCAAAAGTATGCTTCATGGTCTCCAAGTGGACAAGAGATTTTCGTTCTTTGTTGTTTAATCGAACATTGAAAGCTCTCTCATTTGCAAGATCTTCATTGTCCTCCGAGATGATAGATTTCCTCGCAGTGGCTTCCGTAGTTGTGATTCTTTTTATGTGCAGTTCAGATTCTTATATTGAAAAGCATGAGGAACAGGTTAAATGTTGATGATCATCACTGGCAATATTGTTCTTTAAAATCTATATTTATTAACGATAACAAGAGAAGAGATGCTCACTTTGCAACTTCTGCTTTCATATATCCAGGTTTTACTCTTTAATTCTTATACTCCTCGGACATTACTAAAATAAGATTATGTACATACATACATCTTTTAATTGCTTACGTACAAGGTCAAAGTGTGCTTCTATTGACGGAAAGAAAAAATTGGCATAACATAATTTTGACCATTTTCTAAAATCTTAGAATTTTTGTTTTTTGGTAAATAATTAACAAAAACCTTCTACCCCATGTCTACGTTTCATTATAAACGTTGGTTGATTTATCGCAAATACCCAAATGAATTTGTTTACGATATTAATGAGTCTAAAATGCCCTTCAAACCGTTAGGGCGGGAATTCAAAGAGTTAAATTAGTCCGGAATTTTTCGTTAACAAAATCCAATAGGTACTTACAAAAAATTTATCAAAACGTTAGGTAAAATGAAATTCGTAAACTTGTATATGGTTATTTTGCTAATTGACCCAATAATTAATTTCAAACGGCCACTCATATGGTTTTGCTAAAATAGATCTCTAATTTTGTTACTTACAAAATCATTAATCTTCCTAATTTTAATTGCTGACAGAATTTCACTACATTATTACGAATATTTGTACAAATTAAATAAAAAGAAAGTATATACCTTGAGGTTGAATGTTCGGTAACTTGGACGGAGCTTCAAGCAAAGGAGAGTACAAATAAGAATCGGACATCAAATAGTCGCAAACTTTCTTCAACATACTTTTCTCGCTCTCCTTATTATCTCTTCTTGTAACGTGCACACCTGCGAAAATATTGACAATGAAATCACGGCTTATACAAGATAGTTTGAGCAATATAAGTATCTACCTTTTATGGAACGATATTTTGATGGATGAGCGAACAAGTACATGTCCGATTTGAGATAATCAACGACTTTCGCAAAAAAACGCGGTTTCTTTGCAGTCTTCTTCTTGGGTTTGTTGGAGACTTTCTTGTTTTGAACACCTCGCAAACTTCTTTTCCCTACGGTCGCCATATTCTTTTTTCCTGGTTTCTTTGAGAGACTTGGGACATAAGGAGAGCAACAACAAAGGACGAGTGTGAAGAGTTGTGGCGGTCGGGTTTCTCTTTTGCATGTGAAATTTGGTGGCAGCTTCGCATGTCATGTTGTGTCGTTTCCTGTTACGTGTCGCGTTTGAGTACACGACACGTGGCGAAAGTTACTTTAACTTCTCTTTCTACTTGTTTAGTTTCGAACTTTCTCTTTTTTACTTCAACAGTAAGTACAAAATTAAGATTTCTTTTTTTGTGGTTACCATCATTTTAACCGTCGGCTTACTTTCCAGCAATACTTGTTACGTTTATTTCTTATCAATATATTAATATATTTAAAGGAAATTAAAATTGTTTTTTTTTTCTTCCAAAATACTCTCCTAAGTAATAAGTTTACCAGGAGTTAATTATGACTCCAAAGGATTAAATTTTGAGGGATTCTGGAAAATATCGGCGAGATTTAGGCAAAAAAAAATGTATTATTTTTGTTTTCGCCACAATTATCTTCGAAATTTTGATAAAATTAATCATGTTTTGGTGCTATTTTTAGGTGATTTCGATCTCTCGTTTGCAATTTCAATAATTATTTAAAATTTCGACGTTGTTGCACTAAGTTCTTGTCCATAATATCTCGGTTGTAGATTTCATAGGTAATTCGATTTTTTATTTTTATTTTTTATTTTTTCTGGAATATAAAATTTTATGAAATTTGTTGATTTAACTTGTTAGGTGGTATGTTTTTTTACAAAATTTTCAAGATATTATGAAATTTAACTATATGGAATTCAATTTTCATTTTATTAATAGATTCCAAAATTGAAATTGATGTTTGGCCTCACGAAATTGAAATTTTGGTCCATATACATTGAGAAGGTTTTGTTTTATGTGGTAAATGACGTCAGTAGTTATAACATGATTTAAGTCATGGCGGATATCGAGTCGCCGTTTTGAAAAATGTGCTTGCTCGTTAAAGTAATATAGTATCACAAATATATAATTTATCGTTCTCGCGTGGTTGCTAAACTTAAACATAATTATTTACACAAAATAATGATTGCAAAATGGATGCGGTGAATAGAGAGTTTCGATTTCACTTTTCTATCATATCGTCGAAATTCTAGACAAATGAAGATTAAACAATCATACGGCTATATTAATCGTGTTCGCGTGATGTTATCGCTGACGCTCGCTAGAATGATGTTAACAATCTATGACTAAAAACTTCTCTTACCTCTACGTCTCAAGGCTTAGAACACAACTTTCTTTACGTTTTGGAACACTCACTCGACTCCTAAGCACTTGTTCCTATATTTAAACACATAATTTACTACACTATTCTATTTTACTCGCACGATTGATTAAATCTTACTAGGGATATTGACTAATCCTAGATACATGCACACGATGATCAAACTTATACACATGTGGCCAACAAAAGTAAAATAATCATCAGCAAATAGAATGATACAAAATTCAAAGAAATTAGAATAAATTCATTATAACAACCAAAAAAATATCCACCATCACCCTTTATACATTTAGGTCATGGTGGAAAAATTAGAAAACATGAATAAAAGATCCATGGAAATTAAAAACGCAGAAATCAAACTACTATGAGAGTTGCACATGGAATAGAGAAGAAAAACTGTTTAATTTGCCAATTTTTTCGTTGTCGACTGGATAGCGCTCCAATCTCCGACTTCATTGACCGTGATCTCTCCTCCAAGCTTTTCCTCTAAAATTTTTGTGTCTTTTCTTAGATTTCTATCTGGTTACATTGTTGAACCTACCAAATTTAGACAGATTTGACCATTGAAAATTGGTATTGACGGCTCAAAAACACCGTCCATGTGTCAAAATAGTTTTCTGATGCAGGCCCATCGTGATGCGACCAGAACCGTCGCATCGTAACATTAGTCAGCAAGGTCTCATCGTGACGCGACCAGTCCACATCGCGACGCGATGAGCACTCTTGGAAAACTTTTCATCTTGTCTTTTTTTGAACGCGATGTCCAAAGTGTTTAGGGAAACGTAATGGGTACTCTCGGGCCAGTTGTCGCTTGTTCTGATTGATTATTTTTGGTTTTAGTATCAGTTTTGCATTTGTGTCTTTGATTACACGGTGAAGTATTGATCAAGACTAAACGAACCGATGAAAACGAAATAGTACTATATTGTCTTTTTCATCGACTTCGTTAAGCTTCTACAACTAGGTCTATACTCACCGATTCGACTTTAATAAAGGCAAATAAGAATTTCCGTATAATAATGTTTATCATTATTCATCTTGTAATGGTGATTGACAGCATTAATTCTGGAAAATAGGTATTCACATAATTAAATAAAGATTTATAGTAGAATTGGTTATTTGTTATTAGATTAAGTAAAAAATATATTATAACTTTTAGTGACATAAAACAAATATTTGATAAAAGTATAAGAAAATAGTTAAAATCAAAATTATTTTAAAGATAAAATAAGACAAGAGAAAGAAACAAAAATCAAAAGTAAAAACTACGAATACAAAATTTACAAATTTTAGCTTTTTGTTTTTTAGTTATAACTTTTAAAATTAATTTTGAACTTTTAATAAAAGTTATTTTACCAAACATTTAAATTGATTTTAACTTAAAAAAAATAAGAAGCTAATATTAGCCTTAATAAGTTTAGCCAAACACAACTACTACATTAGAGAATTTTGTTTTATCTCTTCTTAAACTCTTAGTTAAATCAGTGTTTAGAAAGAAAAAAAATATAAGTGAAATTAAGTCTCATTTTACTTGTATAAATGAAAAATTATATTCATTTTTAATGGATGAGATATTTTTGGTCCGTTTGGGAAAGGGTTAAAGATCTTTTAATTAAGTATTGTATTCTATCATAGTAGCAATTTGTCTATATTACTTACTCTTATTTTCGTTAGACTGTGTTTTATATAGCTAAAGACTATTTATGTGAAAAGTCTAACGGAGTCCATACATACAGAAAGATGAAGCGTTGTTCAATCGCCGTCCAAATAATTCCGGAGTTGGAAGATTCAAGATTTGCAGTTGGTTAGTAATACTTATACTCAATTAATTTTTGAGTAATTTAGTTGACTTTCCTTCCTAATCTTTAATGATATTTCTTTTCAAATTTAATTAAAAGAATCTACATATTGGTTATTAATTATATTAGGCACATGTGAAAACGAATTGCAACATTACATCTATAATAAATAAATATATAGAAACATCGCAGGTGGTAGTTGAATAGTAGAGATTTAACAAAAAAAAGGAAACAGTCCCATCGGAGAATCGACAACCAATTTGTCTATTTATAGCTCTTCATTTCATGATTAGTTTTCAAAATTAATTTCCCGGCTGACTAAAAAATTCCTACTCTGTATGCGCCTGAACTAACAACAACTATTTTGACATTTGCTCTTTAAGTCAAAATAGGAGGTTCATGTCTACATTCATGAGTTCATGTGCGAACAAATACATTTAAACCGTTTCAGGCTAATAGTATGGAGACACTACGATTCATGAAGTTCTTGTTTGATACCGACATGGATATGTAGCAACTAGAGGATAAGAAATCGAGATTCTAAAAGTACGTAGTCGCGAGTGTTATTCTAGAAGTACGTAGTGTCGAGTTTTAGACAATGTGTGGGTTTGATGGTGATGGTATTGACCCGCGAGACTCCGGACTACAACGCCGTTCACCATGATCACTAATGACATCATAACAAAATATATATATATATAATACTCATCGACCGACTTTTCACAACGCTTAACAAACGTGTTTACCGGTCCGATCCGTTAAGCATTGTGGTCCGTTAATTTTTATTAACGGACCGGTCAAATCGCAGTCCACGTGTCAAATTAACTTGTTATCGGAACCTGATCACGTCGCAGTGGTTTCCATCACGTCGCGATGGACTTCCGTCGCGTCGCGGTGGGCACTCTGGAACTCTGCGTGCTGCTTCACCTTTTATCACCTATATTAAGTTTCGGATATCGGAATTGAGATCTGTAAAATGTTCCGGAGTCCTTGCGATTGCTCCGTCAGCCTCGTATGCTCTATTTATCTTTCTCTTTTGTATCTAAAATGCTCATTTTCACTTCTTTGCGTCTCATAGATCTTTACGGATCTGAATGTCCTGAAAACTTCACACAAACTACCAAAATTATCAAAATATTTGAAGATAAGCATCGATGCTTGGTTCAGAATTATTTAATAATCACGTATAAAACGTGCTTATCAAACTCCCTAAACTCGAACTCTTGTTTGTACTCAAGCAACAAAAATAACAAAAATGTAGAAAAAAGACTAAGCACACGAACACACACAAAATAAAAACTAAATAGCACAAAGATATGTTCAATATTATTGTTATTTCGATTGATTCACGCTTACTCTATTTTTCATTTTCATGACTTTTTGGTTTCAAAAATTCAAGGTTTTAAACGCTTCGTTAACTGCTAGAATTCAAAAGAGAAAATATAATCACATGTTACCTTTAGCCGTTTCGCAATACTTACCTATCTCGAAAGTGTTCGGATACCTAAAATTGTCTTATTGTCAAACAAAATCATAAGACCATAAAAATTGTAATATATATTTGAGATTTTCTATTTACGGTTTTGACTTACCACAGGCCTCATCTTCTCCCTTGCTCTCCACTAATGTACACAAATCATTTCTAACTTGTCAAAAGGTCTTATGAGGCTTGTAATGTTAGGCTCAGGTCAAGGGTATAGAAGTGATTTTTTAGTGATTAGGGTTGACCTTATCGACTCGAATAAGAACTAGAGAACTCCTAAATTTTTCACCTTCTTTCCCAAGACGTGTTTTCCTCATTTACATATCTCTTTTTCTCTTAAATTTTCTCAAACCTCGGGTCACATAGCATTTTCTATTTGAACTACACCACGTCAAAACAACTAACACTTCTCTTTTCAACTTTCAATTCTTATTCTTTTTATTTTATTTTATTTTAAGAATAAGAATAAGAAGAGAAAGAGAAGGTTTTTACAATATTACTACTTGACGTGGTGTTTGAACGAAATTTTTTCTACGGATAACGTATATACTCTCTAGAGACAACCAAATATATTCAATATTTTTTGTGAACGGGTTCTAAATGATATTCAATATTTTTGGGTCCGGCTTTTTGGCTTGAAGGGTTTATCCTAATGCCTAAATTATTCTTACTAGATCAATGTGTACTCAATTTCGCCTCGATTAGGAATTAGAAAAGGTTCTAGTAAGTACAGTTATTTTAATTCAATTGTTCGACAATAATACGCATTTAGCATTCCTAAACTTTGAGACATACAAAATTTGGGCTTATATAACAACAAAGATTCTCAAAACTCAATTTCCTCTTAGCATTCATGAATTTTTACTCTTAAGCCTAAAATATTTAAAACTCAAAATCTCATTGACAAGCATGTGTGAACCAATCAAATTAACAATAATAAATAGTCTATCGAACAATCCAAATCAAATAAAAAAAATGAAAAACTAAAAACAAAAACAAAAACAAAAATTATATACATCGCAATTTAAATTTTCCCCCCCCCCCCCCCCCCCAAAAAAAACTCAAACTAAGCATTTTTCTCAATGTAAAAACGACTGAAATACGTGAGGGAAAAGGAGACTTACCTAGCGAGTGAACGACCAAGTCACTCGTCCTCCGGCGGTCTCGAGCGTTTCGTGCTCGCATCAAGCTCTCCAACATAGTTTCTCTAAAATGGATTTTTCGAACGGTAATTGGAAGTGTTGATTATTTCGTCACGTTCGTCCACTCCGAAAATGTCATCGCTCGCCTTCGGGTATTTCATTGAGTTGTAGACGTTAAAGATTACTTCCTCGTCCTGCACTCTCAGTTTCAGCTCTCCCATTTGCATGTCGGTTAGTGGTCCTCCAGTTGCTAGCAATGGTCTCCCCAATATAATAGGAATATCCATGTCCTCCTCCATATCTAAAACAACAAAGTCAGTCGGTAAAATAAATTTATCTACCTTTATGAGCACATCCTCGATGACTCCTCGAGGGTATTTGACTGAACGGTCGGCCATTTGTAGTGTCACTCGTGTTGTTTTTATGTTGCCTATTCCAAGCTTCTTGAAAATGGAGTACGACATGAGGTTAATGCTTGCTCCTAGGTCGCACAACCCCTTCTCAAAATAAGACTCGCAATAGCACATGGGATGGTTAAGCTTCCCGGATCCTTTAGCTTTTGAGGGAGTTTCTTTTTCAGGATTACATTGCACTCTTCCGATAAGGCTATGGTGCTGCAGTCTACAATCTTCCTTTTGTGGGTGAGGATTTCCTTCAAAAATTTGGCGTAACTCGGCATTTGCTCGATGACATCGGTGAACGAGATGTATATGTGAAGTTGCTTGAATACTTCGATGAATTTCTCGGATTGCATATCGAGCTTCACATTCCTTGTTTTTTTGGGGTATGGCACCTGCACTTGAGGAAACAGCGCAATTTTTGACATTCCAGCTTCATTCGCGTCAACAACACCTTCCAGACCCGACTGCCCATCGCGTCGCGACCCGGATATTGCATACGTCGTTGCGTCGCGACAAATCCTTATTGCGTCGCGACAAATCCTCATTGCGTCGCGACGGTTCCTGCGTTTGGGCATGAGACGCTCCTTTTCCTGCCTTTCAGCTGCATTTTCCACAATCAAACAACTACGTAAGGTTATAAAATTTACATGTTGCTTTGGATTGACATCCATGTTGCTTGATAATGAACCTTGAGCTCTCTCGGTTAAGGTTGACGCAAATTGACCTATTTTCTCTGTTCACTTTTCGTTCCTGCGTAACGTTTTCTCTCTCTAAAAGCTAAAACAAAAGCAAGAAAGCTTTCTAAGAGACTGCTATTAGGCTTTTTAGGCGAGCTCCCGAATTTCGCGCAGATCTGTACTTTGAAAGCTGATCAAACGGCTTAAAATCGCAGTCCACGTGTCAAATTAACTTGCTGTCAGAACCCCGTCGCGTCGCGGTGGACCTCATCGCGTCGTGATGGACACTCTAGAAGTCTGCGCGTTGCTTCACTTTTTATCACCTATCTTGAGCTCCGGATATCGGAATTGAGATCCGTAAAATGTTATCGACTCCTTGCAATCGCCCCGTCGTCCTTGGATGCTCTATTTATTTTTCTCTTTTGTATCTAAAATTCTTATTTTCACTTTTTTGCATCTCATAAATCTTTACAGATCTGAATATCTTGAAAATTTCACACAAACTACCAAAACTATCAAAATACTTGAGGATACGCATCGATTCTTAGTTTAGGATCATCTAATAATAACGTATAAAACGTGCTTATCATGCCCACTCATATTTCTTATTCGGCTCGGAGATTACGGTTCAGAATACTACAGTGTCATCCTCGAGTAATCAGGTTAGACGAACCATAAAGACGGAGAACGCGCTGGATCTTCTATTGCTGAGCCAAAATTCATGTATGTGTTCTTACGAATTAGCTGGTGTCGGATGCTGAAGTGCTTTCTATACATGAATTAAATTAGTAAATTTAGATCTTGTAAGGAAAGAAGATGCGTAGAGAAAGGGTATTAAATATAATGATATATTAGATAATTTTATTTTCTATCTCTTTGAACTCTTATTTATGTCTTTTTTGAAGAAAAACATAAGTGAAATTTTTATTATATTTATTCTTATAGGTGCTAAAATAAAAGGATAAATTATAATTTATTTCAAAAAATAAGTCCAAATATAAAGTATATTCACGCCTCATATTTAAGTATGCCTCACAAAACAGAATAATAACTTTAAGAATTGATATTGACTTTAGGCCTCGTACCTGTCATGGCCATCTTGGGCTGTGCGACATAAAGAGAGCATAAATGGAAGCAGAGAATGCTTTAGAAGTTTATCAGAGAAAAAGGAAAGAAAAAAACAATAGGAAATTAAATAAAGAAGTAAAAAATAATAATAATTACACATTAAACCCACTAATAATGTAGATTGTAGTTGATTTGGTAAGAACTGATTTCCAAACTGGAGATTGAACCCACAAATCTTTCACTTCACTAGGCTATCTTAGTGACGCATATATAACGTCCTAAAAATGAGTTTTAAATTAAAGGAGCTTCATAGTTCACTTCAATGTACGTTTGAGCGAGGGAGATAAAGAGATTCATTATGTAAATGATTTGGTGCTTTGGTATTAATGAAGGTATTTAATAAGGGGAATATGCAAAACCGACCTCTACCTAAACGATACAAATACGTATATGAACTTCCTTCTTACTTGCCAACCATAAATAAGATAGTAGAGGCATTAATGATGGGTTTTCCTCGCGCTCCAGCTTGCCGTTTTGGTGGCGACACAAGAAACTACACGCATAACCATATCACTCATATTTTATTTTCTTAATTAAGATCGGAGTTTATATTGGATCACATTCCTAAGTAATTTCCAAAGTTAATAAATGAAAATTTAATAAGTGAGAGAGACTTGGAAAGAGAACGAGAATGGAATGTAAAATGAACAGTTGGGATTTGTTTTTAATCAAATAACCGTAAGTTAATATAATGCTCACATTATTCAAGGCTTTTTATTGAATGAGATAAATAGCTGTGGATGAGCTTTTGGGCTATATATAAGCAGAGAAGTGTGAAGTCAAGTCTTGTAACGAGTTTTTACCTTTCAGTATTTCAAATCTCTCTCTCTCTCTCTCTCTCTCTCTCTCTATATATATATATATACATATATATACACACACACAAGTCTCTCCTTTTATCTGGGACTTCCTATTTCAAACACTTAATATTCTGGGGGTTCAAGTTATATTGTTGCAAGAATTTGGAAACCGAAAAAATCTTCCAAATACACAAATAAGGGAATTAAAATTACACCGAAAAGTCTCTCTTTTTCACGTTATTTTTCCCTTCACTTGAAAAGGGAATAAAAGTTATGGGGGCTCCGTTGTCAGCTTATCCATGGCAGAATTTGGGAATTTACAAGGTAATTAACAACACAAATATGGGTTTAATTTAAGTTTTCTGGTTATTTATTTATTTATTTATGCTTTTTGAGCAGTATTTGGTTCTTGGTCCTCTGTTTGCAAAGGCCTTGCACTCAATTATACACGAAGAGCTCCAAAATCAATCATGGTGTGTCTATGCTGCGATAATATACCTTGTTAGGTGTTTTATACATCAAATGTGGAGTTCGTATTGTAACATGCTATTCCTAACAAGAAACAAAAGAATTCTCCAGAGGGGTGTGGACTTCAAGCAGATTGACAACGAATGGGATTGGTATTTCCTCTACGCTTTCTTTTTGGTGATCATAATAGTTGGATAAGGCGATGAAATCAAATTTCTTTGTTTTGGTTATTATCAGGGACAATTTCTTGATTCTTCAGGCTATATTATCTTCCGTGGTTCTCTATGCCTTTCCGTGTCTTCAGAACCTTCCGTTGTGGAATTTCAAGAGTCTCGTAGTCGTACTGATTCTTCATGTGGGAGTTTCTGAGCCCTTGTACTATTGGGCCCACGGTTTGGTTCACAATCATGAATACCTCTTCACTAGTTATCACTCTCTCCACCATTCTTCTCCGGTTCCTCAGCCTTTTACAGGTAACATTAAAATAAAGTTAAATATTAATGTTGGGAATTATAAATGATAAATAATGTATATGTTATTGCAGCGGGGCATGGTACAGTGTTGGAGCACTTGGTGTTAAGCGTGGTCCTTGGAATTCCAATAATTGGAGCTTCTCTCATGGGATGTGGTTCAGTAGCCATGATATGTGCTTACGTTTTTACTTTTGATTTCCTAAGATGTTTGGGACATAGCAACGTCGAAATTATTTCCCACAAGATTTTCGACAACTTGCCGTTTCTCAGATATCTACTCTACACACCCACGTAAGTCATCTTTTTTCAAGTTTCATTTAACCCACATGACCGGTATTTAAGTTTAATTAAGATAACAGACCATGCCTTGAAAAGCGGAAAGTCTCGATTTGTATTTTTCAGGTTGTTGGCAAATACTAGCGTGGTATTTATTCATTAATTTTGAATGTGCCAATTGGATGACTAAATAATATATGGTTGGGCAGTGATTCTTTATTTCATGACACCTGACTCGAAGATGAATATTTAGTTGGAATTATATTTAATTTTCTTTTCAGTCTTTAATTCATTGATTACTCACTAACCGTAAGTGTATTTAAGTGCAAATTTGAGGGCCGATTTAAATGAAATAAGATAGCTAGAAGTAGAACACCATTATGTTATGAAATAAATAAGTTAGACCACCAGTTTTGATTTAATTCACTGGCCATATGATTAGTAACTAAATTTCGTTTGGGTGCAGATATCACAGCTTACATCGCACAGAAATGGGCACAAATTTAAGCCTCTTTATGCCTCTTTTCGATGTGCTAGGAAAAACATTAAACGCGAGATCATGGGAGTTACACAAAGAGATTAGTTCAAAAGCAGGTGGGTCTTGAAACCTCTTCTCAAATTTAACATGTAATTATAATGTCAATACGCACACACAAAATAAAAGTTAGAGGGACACTGATATATTATAAATAAAATCAAATACAAGCAAAAAAGGCTAACTAGTTCTTTTTGTAACCAGCCCATTAAAAATTTAGAATCTTTATTTCATAAAGTTTAGATAAACAGTTATAAAAAGGACGTGACCTTATATAAAAGTAATTATTTACATAAAGTACATGTAAATAATTATTTATGTGATATTTATAAAAAAAGTCATTTAGTAATGTTGAACTTTAAACATGATATTATAAATGATAAATTTTATTATATATATTGAGATAATTGAAATGATGGTAAGCACATTTAACTTAAAGATATACCAAGTCATACTTTTTTTATTTCGTTTTCAAAGAATACAACATTAACAAAAAAGAAAATTCATGTGCTTCCTTGAAGCAAAATGAGATTGGAGTGAGCGAAACATAAAAGAAAGTTGATGATGTCATTTTGTATTGAGATATGAATAATAATTGGGTGCAGGTAAGAAAGGAAAAGTGCCTGATTTTGTGTTCCTAGCCCACATCGTGGATGTGACACAATCGCTTCACGTGTGTTTTGTGTTTCGGAGCTTCGGGTCGTTGCCGTACACGATTAGATTCTTCTTGATCCCGATGGTGCCCGGAGCTTTCCTCTTCATGCTTGGGATGTGGATTTGGTCTAAGGTTTTTCTGGTCTCTTTCTATACCATCCGTAATCGGCTTCATCAAACTTGGGTCGTCCCACGATACGGTTTTCAGGTCCGAAAAACATTCTAACACAAGTTGCGCGATTATTAACCATGGAATTTACAATAAGGACCACTTACTTTATTACGGCATCAATTTCATACTCTTAAATAAATTTGTGCAAATATGAAACTTGATTTTCATTGGACAGTACTTCTTGCCATTTGCAACCGAAGGCATAAACAAGCAAATAGAGCAGGCCATTCTTAGGGCTGACAAGTTGGGGATTAAGGTCATAAGCTTGGCTGCATTAAACAAGGTTCGTCTTCTTATTTTTTTTATTTTTTTATTTTGTGCTTTCCTATTTATTTTAAAAATGCACGTTTCCTCTCTATGTAGGATACTACATTTTGTTTATTCTATAGAGATTAAATATGATCTGATTTGGTTGTTGGTGAGAGTTAATATATTAATGAACAAATTTCATATCACATAATTTTTTTAGTTTTTACAAAAAAATTATAATTTTGATAACTTTACTAATAAGAGGGACGAGAACATTTCTTTATCCTTTTTTATTCACAAATTTTTTTTATTTATTTTAGGAAATCTGACTTTTTATTTTATTTTATTTAAATAAAAATAGAAGTAAAATTTTTCCAATTTACTAGTATTTATTTTTCTCATCATTTATTAAAATTATATTTTTCTCACTTTACTAATATAAATAACGAATTACCCAAAATAAATTTTTAAAACACTTGAGTGCTATCAAAATTGTAACCGAATAAAATTAAAAAAAAAATTCAGTCGTATGGGTCAGCAATTTCTCTTGAGCTAATCATTATTGTCTACGTTAATAACCTAAGACCCAATAAAGTGCACCGTTTTTCAAAAGTTTAAAATCATTCAAGTGTTCCGGGGACCTCTCTAGCTAATCTCTTTAGGAGTCATGATCCGTTCTCTAATATTTCACAGAAGTCTCATCTCTGACTCTAATTATTCACCGTTTGTTCTTTGCCTTAATGGATATTTATTGTGTTCATAACCTAGTGCCTTAAATATGTATAGGGTCAAAACTTTGAAGGAATCCAACAAGGTAGATAGAAACTTTAGTGAGCTTACTCAATAACTATTTGTTTGAAGGAGGGAGATTGATACAAAAAAAAAACTTTAATAGATTTTGGAGGAAGATCACCGCCAATGTTTTCCCCTCTTAAAATATTGCTGCTATTTATTTTGAGAAAAACCCACTTATAAGAAAATATTATATAAAATAGTTTTGAAAATAATTGATAAAGTATTCTTTTATTAACTGTTTCTTTAGAAAAAAAAATTACCAAAGTTGTAAAAATATGTACATAGTAATAGAAATATTGACATCTAAACATATACAACTTTATTGCAACAATTACCATGTTAATTTATAACTTTTAAGTCCCTAATTAGTTCCAAATATAATTACCATATCCCCCTAGATTTATATTAAAGTTATGGCATTACAAGTTCAGTATGAAAATCGACATGCGTTTAAATAGAATAAATTTATTTAAATTCGAAATTCGTATCTATATATAAATTTAAATTATTTTAAATTTAATTTTCGAATACGTTGAAGATTATGGGCAACTACTAATATTTGTGATACATATGACGGTCATTATATTTTTAACTCCAAGGAATAGATCTGTACGATATTGCAAAGAAGGCTGTTCTAAGTTTTTTTTTGTGTGTGTGTGCAATATATACATTGGATTTATTTGTCCATACACTCTCATTTATTGACATATAAGTATTAAATATCATATACCTTTTAACGCAATACGTACAATGAGCTTTCGTTGTCACGTTCACAATAACATGCTAAATAGATTTCACTTTAAAAAAAAATTCTCACCATATCACTTACATACCTTCTTCACATGCAAGCATGCATGTACATGTACTGGTCGATAAATAAACGATCGTTCACACTCCATATTTTATTTTATTTCCCTTTTTTGTTCTTGGTGATCTACTTTAATATGTCTTGTACATAGATCGTGGGTCCTCAAAAAGACCTCAACAATTTTAGTTAAAGGGGGATGTTTCTGCTACTTAAAACTATTTTATATTAATTAATTTGATTATTTTTAATTACATCGACTTCATGTATCCATTTCTATAACCAACGAACTAACTAACACTCGAGTAAGATTCTTGAGAATTATCTAAGAATATAGGATGTTGCTCGAATTTTTATAAAAATCGCGTTTTAAAGCTCTAACTCTAGTTCGGTTGATCAAATCCGGCTCTTGAATTAGCTTGGAATAATGTCACTATTATTTAATATAGCAACACATGTGTGCTAAAACAAAATAGAAAGTCGTCAAACATGCCTAAATTCCCTTTTTTCGGAAAATGATTGTATTTAAAACCATATTTAGGTTGAAAAATAAAGCTAATTTACACCATATGGGTCACATCGTCCCACTACACGTGCCCACAATACTTCTCCAAATCAATCTATTTGAATTCCAACCCACATTTATAAGTAATGTGTATATATATTTGTATATACATAATCGTACTTTAATTGTTAATTAGTTATTAACAACAAAATTGGTCAAATGGCCAACGTTTGGAGGGCTAATTGTGAAATAGCCAACGTTTGAGTTGAACTTAATTAATGGCCCCATTGTACACATGTCACACTGTTTTATTGAGAAATTTTACGCATTTGCCTTTAATAATTAGTCTTTAAAAAATTTCGTTAAACATTAACATGGACATTAACCGAATTTTTTGTACACATTTTAAAAATTGATACATGTTTAAAAGCCTATATACCTCGATAACCCTTATTAATATGGCTCTTATTTTTTGCGACTATAATTTTCTACATGAGAACCAATGGAGAATATGTACTATAAATATTCATATATATGTCTTATATAACGTAGTGAATTAGAGTGACATTAGTTGTTTTATGTGACATACACTCTATTTTAGCATAAATCTAACTCCTAAACTTCCACTTCTGTTTTTGTAAGGGTATTTTTAAGCTTTGTTATGATCGAGTCATTTCATTACATTGGTTAATTGATTAAAGAGTAAATTAATTTCAGAATGAATCTCTGAATGGCGGTGGAACCCTTTTCGTTGAGAAGCATCCGGAGCTCAAAGTGAGAGTAGTCCATGGTAACACTTTGACCGCTGCAGTGATTTTGAACGAAATCCCAAAAGATGTGAAAGACGTGTTTCTTACCGGAGCCACTTCTAAGCTCGGAAGAGCCATTGCGCTCTATCTCTGCCGTCAAAAAATTCGTGTACTTGTAAGTATACCCTCTCCTTATTATTGATACAAAATTTGCTCAAAATAATCAAATGAAATGAGTAAATAGTCATTTACTATGACGACGTGCTTATTAGTAACTGCTATTAATTGATTAATTTTTTTGTTAATATATACTGATTATTTCCAAACGTCGACTATATTGCAATTACTTTGTTTAAAACTCCTATATTACTAATTATCCTTTATTAATACATATGAATGAAATGGCCTCAGTTTATAAATTGTGGACGGAAATAAGACGAACAAAAATAATTCCATCTTTCATACCACTTTAACTGCATCTTTATTTTTTTTCGCGGCATAGATTTCATATTATAATTTTCTTAGTTTGTAACAAAAATTTAAATATTATAGTGGGAAAGATTTCAAATTATATGATGAATACTTAATGCTAATAAAACCATTTCTATTGTTTTTACGTATAGTTTTTCTATAGATAGCCACGTGTACTCGTTAAGCAATAAAGGACTGAGATATTTTAGCAATTTTTTTTTCTCTTTTTAGTCGTCATACGTGTCATAAACTAAATGTGTGGTTCAAGTCAGTTACATTTCACATTCTGACTAACGCATATACATCCAGTGATAAGAGCGACACCTAAATTGTTCATCATTATTTGACTGATCAGATTCTGATCATGTGGGTCACGTGGCAGTAATATAAGAGGGGTCTCTGGTTAGAAATGTGTTAAATGTCCAGAATGACAATATTGATATGCATGCACATGCACGTACACATCGATCTCTGTGCATGTTATTAATTCCACAGCGATTTCAATTTTTCAGATGTTGACTTTATCAACCGAACGATTTCAAAAGATCCAAAAGGAAGCCCCTGCGGATTGCCAAACCTACCTTGTTCAAGTCACAAAATACCAAGCAGCTCAACATTGCAAGGTATAATACTAGTTAGCTCACCGAATGTATAGTATAAAATCTTGATATTAATTACCCCAAAAATTTGATCTTTTGTGAGAAAGAGACAGCATCACAGGTCCCACATGGGTTTTACGTATTTATGTTTGAGAGGGTGAGAGTGACTTATTTTCTTTACCGTAAGGAAATGTAATGATTTTGGTGAGGAATTGTGTAGACGTGGATAGTTGGGAAGTGGATAACACCTAGAGAGCAAAGTTGGGCTCCATCAGGGACACATTTTCATCAATTCGTTGTCCCACCAATCTTTTCCTTCAGACGGGACTGCACTTACGGTGACCTGGCAGCCATGAGGCTACCGGAAGACGTTGAAGAGCTAGGCTCTTGTGAGGTAATAATCGTGCCCGTTTTGACTAGCGAATAAGGTCAAAGCATGTGATTTAATTGGAAAATAAATGATTGGAGTGTAGTACACGATGGAGAGAGGCGTAGTGCACGCGTGTCACGCCGGAGGAGTGGTTCACGCGCTCGAAGGATGGAGCCACCACGAAGTTGGAGCGCTCAATGTTGACCGAATCGACGTTGTGTGGAACGCTGCTCTCAAACATGGCTTGAAACCCGTTTCTACCAACAAAATAACCACTTCTGTTATGGAGACCTGATTTTCTCTACGGCAACCTCCATAGTTTCTTCTTATTGCTTTCTTACACATAATTTGGTTCCACAGGAAACAAAATGGGAAACATCTTCGTATCATATACTAATAATTTGATCGTATTAGTGCCATCCCATAAATGTACTATACCACTATACGAAATGCAATGTCGTTATATATTTCGAAGTAAAACTCTCCATAGATACTGTAAACAAAAAGTTGCCAGATAAACTTCAAAATAAAAATGTAACTTCCATGTCACAACCGTTTGACAATCTTTTATCCTTGGAGAATCGCTTACTACATACACGTCCATTGTTTTAATTCTAGCTTATTAAAATACCGGAATTTCATAACAGCAATGGCCAAAGTAGTTTAAGGGAATCTCCAATCCAATTTAAGTAATCTAAGTTAGATTATCTATAATCTCCAATCCAATCTAATTAATCTAAGTTAGATAATTTATAGTGTTATTGCTTCAATTCCCAACGGTTTATAAAAAATCAACCGGAGACGCATCCGAACAGGATCGCTCGAGTCACAAGACGAATATAGGCCAACCGGCCCGTATGACGCATGCAAGGCACAGGGCCACCGGCCACCTTGCCCCAACAAGGCTCTGGCCGGCCACCTGACTAGCCATGTTTAGGCCGGTCAGCCTCTTGTCTTGCACAGGCTGGCTGACCACCTGCCTGTCTATGCTCAGGCCGGCCGGCATCTCTCTTAGCAAGCCCTAGAGGCCCACCCCGACCATGCAAGACATAGGCCCATTGACCTATGTCTCTACAAGGCTAGGTTGGTCGACCTCCAAGTGATGGTTGACCAAGTCCTCGGTGACTATAAATACAAGTTTCGGCGCTCAATGTTTCCTAACTTTTCAATCTCTTTGAAATTCTTCTCCTACTCTCAATAATCTCGAGAATTCTCTCTAAAAGGGAGAAATTCTCTCTATAGATCCGAGATACGAGCACTCGAAACGCTTCAATTCAAGTATCATCATTTTACCGGTCTCATCTATATTTTCTCGTTTATCTCTCAATTCCTCTCATATTGTAGTAATGTTGAGCGTCGAAGTGGTAAAAAGAGGACTCCCTCTCTGTTTTTCTTTCCTAATTCACGTCTTTTCATTTATCTCACTTTTCACAATTCTATGACTTATTATGGAGTCCTTGAATCATCATAATCAAATCCAACCCATTAGCGACACCAATGATCATAACCAACGCTTCGTCGGAGATGGTTGCTCTCCTCGTGGTGGCGGCCAGTGGGGTTTCACCCCTCGAAGCCCAAACTCGCGTATCGTCGGGGCTGACGCTCGGCCCACATGTGGACGGTCAGTCCCTCGACTTTGAAAAGAGGCCGAGCCTCGTCTGATGGTTGCACGAACGTCCATGTCTCTCTCCCAAGCTCGCAGGATGTCCGGGTATTGGATGCAAGCCCAAGGGACGCCCGGTCCTTCACGTAGGAGTTGGAGGACCTCCAGGTCTCAACCAATAGCCCTATGGCCGGCCGGGTTCCCTTGACGAACGGAGGAGGCACTCGGGCATCAGATGCTCGTTTTCTTTAATCTTTGGAGTGATAACGCCTCGTTTATGACCCGTTGAGCCAGAATGTAGAGCTCGATCTATCTCGATGATAAAAAGGTAATGGTTTATTTTTTTTAACTAAATTTATATCAAATGTTTAGAGAATGTGTAACTTATATCAAAACATTTATAAAATGTGATGAATAAAAGTTCGGTGAATTTTTTTAAAATCTAAAAATCCGTCCCACAACGAAAAAATATATTTGTTGCGATTCGCTGCGAGGAGTATAACACAGGTCGCGACGAGAATATAGGTTATTCCCAGTAATATGTCGTTGCAACGATGTAGAATTACTACTGCGGCGAGATTGTTCCACAATGGTTATGGTATCTATTGTTAGACAATTTTATAGCAGTTGTAAATGTACATTACTGTGGCGAGATTTTAAGTAATTCCAAGTAGAATTTCGCCGCAGCCGATGTTGAAATACTGCTGCAGCGATGTTGAATTACTGCCCCATCGTGATTCTCCCATAACGGATATGGTATCCATTAGGAGAAAACATGACGCAACGGGAAATTGTCACCGCCATAGCGTGATTTGGTATCACTTTTTTCCAAAATTTAACAATCCCACAATGGACTCATGATCGTTGTTGTTGGTCCCACAATGAATGTGTAAGTATTATGGAACGTTTGAACTCCAACAATGAATGTCTAAGAATCGTGACAACATTAACAACCCTAATTACCACAATGCTTATTAACCATTGTGAGACATTTTCACAACTTTTTATATCCATTGTGAATTTTCTAGTAGTGTGTCCGTCAAAATTTCCAAAAAATTGATAAGAGCGTGAGATACTTGTTTTAGAATACACTTAACACTGAAAAAGTTGTGAGTTCACAAGTGTTTTAATGTCATTTTAGAGTGTTTTTCTATATTTTCAGAGTTTTAGGTCTCATAACTGTTGGAAATTAGTTAATGTTTAACCAATAATATTATATAACATATCAATAAATGGCGGAATTATATAATAAGATCTACATATATATTAAAACGGATTTTAACATATTAAAGCGAGTGTTGTCCGGTTGGCCTGTCTGGCTGGCCGATTTGCATCTCGTCGCATCTCGCTCGTTCTCCTCGTGTTATGGCAGACCCTGTGACAATATAAAGTCACCCAAACACCACAAGGTGATTCAACAATAATTCTCTGGGATTTTTGGGAGATCAAGAGGGTGGGCTCTTTGATTGAACAACGGGAGAAGGGAATCACTAAAAGAATCAAATCAAGAATCAAGAAAACACTTTTTCTTGATTTTTCTCTCTATTCTTGGCCAAGAACTCTCTAGGGGAAGGGGAGTGGCCGAAATTATGAGGTTAGGTCGAAATTAGGGTTTCTTTTTAATACTTTTATAGTTAGGTATAATGGGCTTAAGTTAGGTCAAACTCATTAGTCAACTTAAGCCTTATTAAGCCTTTTTAATGAGTAATTAAAATTAATTTCGACCATAATTCATGAATTATTTTCGACCAAACTAATTTAATTTTATTCCGAAATATATTTGATTTATTTCTAAATTTAATTAATTTATAACATCTCATTTATTTAAGGGTTAAAGAAGGTAATAGTCCTATAGGGGTTTAGAAATTTGGATTTGGCCTATGTTTAGTTAATTTTGTAAATGTCCACAAGTTTAATTTACCAAATTTTCCTACCACATTTACCCTCATCCGATTCCCGCCCAAATATAATTGGAAATTTAGAAAAAAAAAAACAAATCAGCAAGATTTACGCCGATTAACCACATCAATCAATATTTGGAGAGAGAAAATTAATGACTATTTAAAGTATGCAAAAATCTCATTTCCCCCAAAAAAAATTCATTTCTTCCACAATTTTGAATTCTCATTTCCCCCACCGATTCGAAATCATCCAGACAAAGAATCGTAAAAGTAATCCTTCCGTCGACGGAATAAACCTTCCCGGCGACCGATTAACATGTATTTAAAGTTATTTATGTTAATCTTTACGAAATTTCGGATGACTAATACCAAATGAGGGTTTTTTTTTATTTACACCGAGTATAATGATTTTCTCCAGGCCAAACCATTTTTATTTGATTTTCTCCGGAGTCGTAAAAATGTTATTGTTATTAATGTTGGCCGTTGTTTTTAGGGGTTGAGAATCTTAGATGTTCGAGAGAAGATATCTCGGCATAGGTTGAGAATTTTAGATGTTCGACAGAAATTTGTGATTTATAACTATTGTGAACGTGATTAACAAAATCGAAACATGTGAGTCGTACTTAATGTTTGAGAATCCGAATCATATGATTAATTTGTGAAACCATAGTTCGCCCATCATATTATTATTAAAATAATCTTTTATATTTTTCTTTATTATCATTAGTCTTGTTTTATCGCAATCACAGACGTTCATCCATTTTGGGTTTAATTCGTCTTAGTTAGTAGTATTAGTAATTAAGATTTTTCCTGGTGATATCGACTCGTACTTCTGAAATATATTACTTGTGCGACCACGTGCAATTGCGCGTGGAAATATTGCAACAAAAATATATGTGAATCTCACAATTTAAATCAAATAATTTCATTTAATTTTATTTTATAAATTGAAAAAAAATCAAAACAACATGAATATCAAATTTTTTTTTCAAAGATCCACAACGTATTCACGAAAATATAGGACAACATCAGCGAATTGAAATGTAGGTAGTGTTATTAAATTTGCATCAAGATTGATCAAAATTAACTGAGAATAAGCATAAACTTGACATCCTCTAGAAATTCTCACAGTATTACTTAACGAAACGAAAAATCGATAATTTTGTGCCGAATTTCTCTAGTCTCCACTTTGTCGATATATTTTCATAGTACCCAAAAAATTTAAATTTGCTAACTAGATGTCAATGTCACCAATAATAGCCCATAAATATCACAAATTAAATTATGTTTTCAATATTAATTCCTACGACGATTTCATTATCAAATATTCAGATTTACATATATGGCTATACTATATATTCAGTTATACAAAATAACAAAACCTATAAATTTCTTTCAGAGACACTATTATTATAATTTATTTCTGTCTTTCTTTCTTATGGCGTTTATAATAATTCTTATTCCAATTTGGAGAATCTTATCTAGGAGAAGAGATCAACGATAGCTGTAACCTTCTTCTGTGCCAACCTTTACTCGCATCAACGCCACGTCAGATGTGAAAGAAACGACAAATTTATTTTCATCGTAATCTCTACTCCAAACAAAAACATCTCAACACGCCGCGTATTCTGTCTTACGTGGGTTATTTAAGACAAACAAACGCATGATGTTTCACGTCGCCAATCACGTTTCTATGTTTTTAATGCCAATCTTATCAGCATCACCATTATATTTTGATATCCTCTCGTTTACTTTAAATAATTAATAGTATGATCTTTTACATAATAAAACTAGTGACATGTTGATGTTGGAGTCTACTATATAATGGGATAAACTTTGAATATTCGTCACGAGTGCAGTTCCGGTTTTTTTTTTTTTTTTTTAATACAACATATGAGTGCAGTTCCCTTTTCTAATTTTATATATTTCGATTGAACCTAAAATAAACTTTAACTAGGCTAATTAATTTTGGGCCTCAGAAGTCTCATCAATAGTTTTATCAGTTCAAATCAATAGAAAATCAAATAATGAAATGTGATATATGTTGAGCTGTTTGCTAAAAAGATATGGAATCAATATCTGAAAGTAGAGTATCTATATTTTAAATATATGATTGATATTGAATTTGAACCATATCAATCATTCTCCCAAATTTTAATGAAATTCTGAATGGAATTTATTATTATACCCTTTCCTATAAATTTATAAATTTAAATCTAGATCGTATACATGTTATAATCATTAATGAAATATAGATGTAAAAGTATAGGCCAAATTGATGAAAAACCACCAATTCTAATAAAAATTGAAGGATACGAATAGCAAGATAATTGAACACCAAAACTATGATTAATACGTGAAAAACCGCAAGCAATCGAAACATTATGGTACATCTTACTTATTGATTGTACTACACGTGTTCAAATATAGAACCTTAATAAAAACATTAAATATACAAAGATGCAAATTTTAACACGTATATAAGAGACTAGAAGCTTCATGAACTCTAAAATAGACAAATATACGACTGGTAGAGTTGTGTTGGAGATAGAAAAAGATGAGTCGTTACAAGGCAGTTATTGTGATGATTCTCTTGCAATGCGTCTACGCAGGGCTTGCTCTTTTCACTAGATCTGCTTTGGTTCGCGGAACGAGCCCTAGAGTTTTTGTTGTTTATAGGCAAGCTTTTGCCACGCTCATCATCGCTCCTATTTCGTTTCTCACCAGGTTCTCTCTCCCTCTCTCTCTCTCTATCTCTCTCTCTCTATATATAAACAGTATTCTCTTCTTCGCAGGAAAAATCCACGAAGGACTAAAGTTGGTTTGAGAAGCTTTGGTTTGATATTTGTGACCGCTCTTATTGGGTATGACATGATGATGAACCATATGATGATATGAGTTTAGCTTCATCGTATTCTTATTATAACCATAAATATATATATATATATATATATGGGTTTACCTTTACAGTGTAACGGCGAATCAGAATGCGTATTTTGAGGGTTTGTATTTATCTTCTTCGACGATTACAACTGCAATGACTAATCTTATCCCAGCCGTGACTTTTGTAATGGCCACTACTGTCGGGTACGATTTTTACACTAATCATACTGAAATTGATTACAAGATTATGATTAAGATAAAGACCATGTTTATCTAATTTTGCATGAATATCTCAGGGATGGATCATGGACCAAATTGTAATAAGAAATCGTTTAAAAGTGAAATTTAGAGTTCATTCTAATAACGAGAAATTAATACTTTCGTTGAATTTCGCTCAAGTTTCTGATATCCGTACATCTAGAAATTTAGTGGTCCTTAATTGCAGCATATAAATTAAACTATAAACTGTTGATTCTATTTTATTTTAATAATATCTTATTTTATATGCTTTTTTAAGTGATATATGATCGAGTAGAATACTTCAGCATGTGAATTTCTCCTAGAACACCCATTTGTTATATATTTAGTCTCATCCAATATTTTAGTTTCGACATTTGAGATGCGACAGAGTTGCATTCAAAATCGCATCCGAATGTGTGTTTAGATGTGATTTTTCGTCTTTTTATGCGACAAAATATCGCATCTAAATGTTAATTTTGTACTAGTAATTTACCCACTAAGTTATTTAGCGATTTCAAACTATCGGATGCGAAGACATGGTATCTATTGTCACATCCGATAATACTTCAGGTGCAAAAATACTGATCATAACTTCTACCAAACTTTATCTTATTTTGTTTTATATAGTAAACAGAGCCCAAAACTTATTCGTTATCATTATTTTCTCCAATAGGTATGACCATCGCAATTAAGATTCTTAAAAAAGCTCACATAAATTTAAAATATTAGTAACTATATCGCTATAATATAACTGAGTCACTATTTTCTCCCATAGGTATGACAATTACATTAAAGGAGAATTTTGGTCCACTCAATATACTAAAACTTAAAACTTTTGAATGTAACATATCACATCTTAAAGTTTTAGTTGACTTTTATCACCATTATATATTGGGTAATTGTGTTATATACACGTATAAACGTTTACAAATCTTAATATACTCAATATTTTGTGTAACTACCCAACCGGAATTGTTAACGAATTTTTTTAGACTATTTTAATCCAAAAATAGTTTCCCGCCTACCTCTCTCGCTGAAATGAATTAATAAAAATTTCAACAAATTAAAAGATAAATTTTCTCTGAAATAATTTGAAATTAAAATACAAAAAAAAATTAAACCGGGAAGTCAATTTACAAATTATTTATGAGAGTATTATGGACCATAAAATCGTGTAAATTTTCGGATGCGATATGTGGAATCCAAACATATTCCCCTCCAAACATTTAGACCGTATTTTTTTCGTGTGTTGATAACGGATGCACTTAGGCCGGTCTAACAGACTGCCAAACTATCGAATGCGACTAGTCTTATTTGATAGTTTATCGTTATTTATTATAATTTTATTCGTTATATATTATAAATTAATTAGTATTAGTATTTATAATCTAAATTTGAATTAAAAATCAAATTAAATAAAATGTGGTTTAAAATTAAACATAATTCAAACTGTTTAACATTCAAAGAAAACATAAATATTGTTCGATGGTAAAAGAAACATAAAATTACTTTTCCCTACCCTTATACAAATTTTCTTTTGTCAAACTATCCTCTTCTAGCTCTGGATATGCCTCTTTTTCCGCCACCTCCGCCGGGACACTCCTGTTGGAACCCTTAATTATATATTAACATTTTTGTGAGTGAATTTGTAATTAAAAACAGTTTATGGGTGAGGAATAGTTAGACTTCAAATTTGGGTAGATACTATTTATCACACCCAAATTCGGGTAAATATTTGGGGTGTGTTGGAACACTCCCACCCGAAATATGTCTCATCATCACCCATATTTAAGGTTCGGTCCAAGTCACCTTTAATTGTATTTGCGCAAAAGCATCAGTGATATTTTTGGCCAAATGATGGTTTGGTAGAATATTGGAAAAAAGTTAGTAAAAGCTCGTAGATGGGCCAAATTACCGTCTTGATCATTCTCATTCTATGTTGGACCCTTGTATTGCATTTTGTAGCATAAAAATGTGTATACGCACAATTTGTTATTCATTATCACCATTACAAATATAACTTTCAGATATTGTCGCATTTATATGATGTTTTTAGATATAATGAATCGCATTTGAAGGACATCACAGTCCACTCAATTATATACGTGACTAATTAGTATATACACGCATATATATGTAGATTTGAGAAAGTAGAAGCTAGAAGCTGGAGAAGCGTTGCAAAGATAGTGGGAACTTTGGTGTGTGTTAGTGGAGCAGTTTGCATGGCATTCATCAAAGGCCCAATGATAATAAACAAACAACTTTTACCTCAAAAATCACTGCTCTCTGGCTTCCAAGGTGCTGAGAATATGCAGCTGGGTTGCCTTGTCCTTTTCCTCTCTTGTTGTTGCTGGTCCTTTTGGATGATCATGCAGGTTAACACTCTCTTGTTTTCAAAGGACAAATATCTTTTTCTTCCTTACTTAATATCTTCATATTTGTACTTAGTAATGAATCATGTAGGTTACTTACTTCCTTGAAAGCAGGTTCCGATTTCAGCATCTTGTCCGGACCACTTATATTCAACTCTGTGGATGTGTTTCTTGACAACAATTCAATCCGCGATTTTTGCGTTGTTAGTCGAGAAAGACGTTAAAGTATGGCGTCTTAATTCCGCTTTGGAAATCGGAAGTTGTTTATACGCAGTAAGTATAGAATCAACCTCATTAACTTTTTACATTCCGATCAAATGATCTCTTTGGGCTGTTCAACAGGGATTTGGAACTGCAGTGAGCTTCTTCGGACAAGCTTGGTGCATATCGGAAAGAGGTCCGCTATTTGTGGCGATGTTCAATCCTCTATGTACGGTCATCACGGCTATAATAGCTTCATCGTTTCTACACGAGAAGTTGTATCTTGGAAGGTATTCTATTACTTTGACCTATGTATTTTATTTGACACTGGATTCCTAGACTCTCATATATGAAGCCCATTTTAGTTTTCAAATTGAACAAATGAAGCCAATTTCAGAGGTCTTATAAAATATGTAATTTTTACCAATGTCTATTAAAATTTAGACAAGAAAGCGAAAATAAAAAGATTTGAGAATTGTTATAAAATATGTAATCGTTATTGATTCCGGTAACTTATATATTTTCAGCTTGGTTGGTGCTTTTGCTGTCATAATGGGTCTTTATGCCGTGCTTTGGGGTAAGGCGAAAGACTATGCAGATATGAACAAAGACGTTGAGTACAGAGCATCTTCAGCAACACATATAGATAAGATCTTATCGGAAAGTAAGACTACTTCGAGTTATGAAACTGATTTGGAACAGTCACTTCTTCAAAACCGTTCGAGTTGAATATAACATATCTTTGGGATGAGCAATAGCGTCATCAAATATATGCATATATAACACTGTAATATGTTTTTATGTTTTCTGATTGGAAGTACCAGATAGATACTGATATCAAGGTAGATGATGGTTAACATTCTAATAACATTTCCATAGACTAATTAACATCGTTGAATCTGCATCAGCCAAAGAACTACTAAACTCAAAGACAAATACTACAAATAAGTACACAAATGTCAGGCTGTCATAAACAAGGATGAGTGTATAAGATCTTCAACAACCCAATTTGATAAGATTTCAAGAGAACAAAACACTACTTTTAGTTGTGAAACTGATTTTGAAGAGTTACTTCTTTTAAACTGATGGAGTTGAATGTATTTACATCCAAATCTTAAAATATATAAAAACAGCGATATAGATTTGTGTTTGCTTATCACTTTTATGCGTGTCTATTTTTACCAGCTAAAATTAGTCACATGGTCTTCTCTGAGAAGTCGCTGCACAGCTACTCCGGCGACTACGACGAGCATTTTAAGGTCGAGATTCCAAACACACTGAAAACAGTCGTTTTGGACAACAAAAAAGTCGACCAAACGGTCATCAGTGGGACTTGCCTCCTGACCATGATCAAACATTGGCTCAGGGCCATCCTGAGAGATTACAAGGACCATCGTAGAATCTGGAATGTTACTTGACAATGAACGAAAAAGTCAATAAGCTGCTCGAGGCTAACTTTATCAGAAAGACCTACACAAGGCATGTCTGAAGGATTGATTGCCACTCTCTCGGATCGCGCAACTAGTTGATGCGTCGGTAGCCATGACGCATTGAGCTTCATGGACGCATATTCTTTTTCATCATTATTAAGATCTTGAGATTAATTTAACGTTTAATCAATAATACTATATAACAAATCACTATATGGAGGAAAAATATAATACGATCTAAAATATATTAAAACACATTTTAACATATACAATCACCTAGGCATTAAAAATTACTAACACGTCAATAATCATTTTATTCTAGACATATTGATAAATAAATTGAACACACTTTAATCTAGCAACTTATAAATAATTTTATAATATTGCAAACCAATTCGTTTAGAAGTGACTTACAAGTTGTTAACAATTTCGTGCATTGCTAGCTCACTCCGGAATGTCTCGTTAATTGCCTCGCCAAAATTAGGAATGCACATACTCGCCGGACAGGAGGAATCTGCCTCGCCGGATTGCCTGCTCACCGGACAGGATGCGCAGATGTTACAGGATCAACTGTAATTATCGCAAAAAAAATATTGACTTCTCATTAAAAAAATCGGCGCCCATAAATTTTAAAGAATCAACTTTGACTTTCATTTAGAAAACAGGCGGGTTAATACTTTTAATTTCTAAAAATAAATAAAACTCAATCCAAGATTTTTGAAATTCAAAATTTTGACTTAAACTTTTATTGTAAATTGGCCTATTAATTTAAGGGCAATGCAGTAAATATACATGGTTAATTATTGTGGCCCGTAATCACTAGGGCAATTAACACAAGTTTAATGGAACGTTATCCATTTAAAGAATGCGGAGCCAAACGTCCTCAAATTTTTTTTGTAAAAAAAGGATATTAGTATAATAAGCACATTTCCAACAAAAGCAGTTAAAATTGTTGGAATAGGTTTAGGGTTAAAGAAAAATTTATCATTAATCATATCAATGGCGGAATATAAAAAAAAAATTAGAAGTAAAACAATTTTTACTAATCTAGATAAAGAGCATATACATGTTATAAATTAAAACCATTATTAAACCTACTTGAATACGAACATTTCTTGTGTCTTCAAATTTGAAGTGTCACGGGAAACGTGGATCTTCTCTTCTAGCTTGATTCTTTCAAACTTAAACAAGAACTTGAGAAACCTAAGATTTCTATTACAAGAGTCTATAGAGGTTTAGAAGGATTTGTGTGTGGGCACAATTAAACAATATGAACCAAAACAATTCTTGGATCATAAGCTACTTCTCTAGATCAAGTATGGATCTAGGTGCAAAATAAAAAGAGTAGTTTCTAGAGAGAGAGAGAGAGAGAGAGGGTCGGCCAAAAGAGGGAGAGAGCAAGAATAAAGCTTAACATTCACATCTCTATGTGAGGCTCTATTTATAGGAGAATGAAAAATCTATAAAGGTCAATTATTCATTCATGAATGAATAATGTATTCATAACACAATATTTTATTTTCCCTTCCCCGATCCCTCTTAGTTTGGCCGGCCATACACCTCAAGCAAGGAGGAAATTTGTTTCCTCACTTTGCTTATTTATTTCCTTCTCAAGGAAATTCATTTCCTTTTTCCTTTTGGGTAATTATCCTTATAATTAAAGGGAAATAAAACTCTCATCTTGATGCTATGTTGGCCGAACTTCTACCTAGAGAGGAGCATTTAGATGCTTCCTTATTTCTTTTAAAACAATTCTTAAAATACCCATTGTAGAATTATAATTGCACAAATAACGAAATTAATTTCATAATGCCTCAAACGACTTTTCGACTTTAGGAAATAATTTATATTTTCATCAAATGAAAATATTCAAAATCTTATTTTGACATTCACATCATTTTATGTCCTTGTCGACAAAAATACCCTTTAGACATTTTCCGAGAAAAAGTCTAGTTCAACACTTGAACTTATTTTGACTTAGCTTCTAATTTAACAATCCTACTCTAATAACCTGTACTAGTGACCTTATGGATCCAAATGAACAAAGCTTGAGCTTCTATACTCGGACTCAAAAGTTCACAAACCTTTTCCGAGTATTAGTTTAATGTCAACTGACTCCACTAAAGAGTCGACACTGAGAATCTCTCGGTTCAAATGAATTTATTTTTTACTCAAATTCAACTTAATTACATTGAGCGAATCCATTGAATGTTATCTATGTTTACCCTTCATGAATATCATCAACTAGTTGGGATTTATAAAATTACCATTTTACCCTTCTAGCTGTTATTTCCTCAACTCCTTTAGTACTTGTGAATAAGTTAGAAACAATGTATTGACGAGGAGCTAACAAGTCACATTGTTTCATCCAAATAAAGTCGCTACTTAAATTTGGACACTGCGCAGTTCATTTATTCACTATCCAAGTAATAAAGCATGAGGTGATATATATTGCATCTCAGCAATCTTGTACATGAATTTCATATCTATGAGAACTTCACAAAGTTGGTTCATGACATCTTCATAACTTAATATGTCACCAATAGGCCTTGTCTAGAGCACGCAATAAATCTAGAATTTGACTTTCTCAAATGAGAGTATTAATGCTATGAAATGACATGTCTCATTTCAGGATTTAGGTAAGCATGATGCGATTCATACATAGTGACCTTGAGATAGAAGATGTTAAATGGTTTGTTCTTCTTGTCTCTAAAGGTGCACTGGTCAATTCAGTATCTTCAAAAGACACACTGGAAGAACTATAGAGTTCCTAACTCTCTATGCCTCGTAACCAGACATCCTAGATTCTTCCAACAATCATACTGGGATCAATAGTTCATTGATCTTTAGATTGCGAATATATCGTTTTAGTCAAACCATGAAGAGTTTGTTCACGCAAATTTACATTTGTCTCTTCATACATTGTTAGGTTTGATTAAGCACTATAAGACTATTGAATATCATAAATCTTCAATCAAACTAAAAAGGAATGAATGAACGTTTCAACTTTTATTAATTTAATCAGCAAATTACAAAGATTTATATATTACATCAATATGTAAATAAACAATCTTCTAATAAGAACTTTACAAATATTTATATATTACATCAATATGTAAATAAACAATTTTCTTGTGGGCATCTCTGCCAACAAAAATAACATTGCAAATGTTTTTTTGTCACCAAGGTCAAACTTTTGACGATTGATAAAAAGTTATGTAAAAGAATATATTATTTCAATTAAACTATTTAGCTAAATCAGCTATATATAATCAATAGTATATAATGGTCACTATTGGTAATGCATTATTATAGTTATCTAATTTATAACATTGTACAATAATTTATAAACAACATTATGCTTATTATTCAACCAACATATGGCATAATTATTAGCAAAAAGATTCTTTTAGATAACTCTTTTAAGAGAAAATATATGTGTTATGGTTTAATTTGTAAGGCTTTGGTCGATTAGAATAAAGCACGTTAGTTACAATCAATAATTGTTTAAGCCCTGTGTTAATAGCACTTGATTATTTTAGCTAATGACCTCAACCCACGAGAGCTTTTTCGGATCCAAGTACTTTACTCAACTAAATCCCTTATAATTTATTCATAGAGTCCATCGAGTACTATAAGCCCTCTATTAAAAATTACTCAATGAGCATTAAGTTTTGAATTAGAACTCGCTAGTCACATGAGTCCAATGAGAGCTAACATAAATACAGCTTCAAAAGTAGTATGAATGCATTACTAGTAACAAAGGGTAACCCCATATAGACCCTTTTCAAATAGAATAAAAAAAAAACTAATCTTTATTAGGAATATAAAACGAGCGTTTGCTATTCTAATCATGTTTGGATTTTCATAAAAATATAAGAAAGATTTCTCAACTCAAATGATACATGTATATGTACATCATCTTTTTCGTCGATGGTGCTATAAGCATCAATCATGCATGTTCACCTTCCTTTATATAAAAATATGATGGCCCAATAGTGCATGCTTGGTTATAATGCCTTCCTCTTCCTTTTTCTCTGGCCATTTGTATGGTTATTCCGGTTGTTAAATGTGGTGGCCCTAGACAGCTCTACGACAAAAACAATCATAACTTTCTCATCTTAAACACCCTCATACTTAGCCTCAACATATGGTATTCATTTAAAGAGACACACACAAAAAAAACCCTTTCTTTTTCATGATTTTATCCTCATAAGCCTATATGCTTGTGTAGTGGTTAGCATGTGGCGTCTCTCCTTTAAATCTTGGAGATTAATTCTTGACCCTAGCCAATCAAAATGCTAATTTTCTACTAAAGCTAGTGGGTCACATTGTTGGAATTCCTTTGCTCTATATATATATCTAAAACATCCCTTTCCAACTGTAATATCCCAAAACTTCTGGTTTGTCCACAGAGAGTGCTCACTCACAAAAACACCTAAAACGACAAAGCTTACCATATATAGTTATATGTATACACACATTACATTTGTGCTGGGACAAAACTTATTAATCAAAACCTACTAACAGCCAATATTTCTAGTGAGTGCTTGCATTTTGATAGCGTTGTTGGTTTCCTTATATACTTGTATATAATAGTTGTACTCATGAATAAATATCTTTACTTTCACCAGCTATAGTTTATTACACACGTACGTAGGTAACTTCGATATGGATTTGAGCTCTGATCAAAGCCCTACGAGGTCATATCCAGAGACGATGGATTTTCTTTCACACGCGTGGTGTAACTTTGCGGTGCAAACCCTTCAACCGGACATTGATGACAAATCGCTGGCTCTGGTTGATAATCAGATGATAATCACAAAGATTGAGAGCAGTCCAATGGATTCTATGGTTAGTCGAGTGTTATATTATTGCTTTTTACATTTTGTTTTGTTGTTATAATATGAATTTGTGACGAAATTTCTCGAGTAGAAGTTGGAGAGAAGTTCGATGATGGATGACGGGGATGTCAAGCATCTACCTCCGTGGAAAACCAATGACGTTAAGGTAAAAATAAAATAATAATAATAACGTAAAGTAATATCCATTTACCATGCATACGTCCTTATCGTATGTGAACATATTTTTTTTATTTTTTACTTATTATACTCTTTCAATACATTCAGTCGTGGATTTGGATGCAGCAAGCTATGCACCCAGAATTGAATTACAACGGCTATTTCAAAAAGAGATGGGTACGTTGTAGAAATCATATTGTGTATATGTGTGAATATATGTCCTTATGAATTATATTTGTTAAATGATCATCGAATTACTTATTTTGTACCAATTTGGTCGTTTTCATACAAAAAAAATAAACTTTATATTTCTGCTACCGAACACCAAAACATCTTAAAATACATCTACAAATTTAGACAAAATGGCTACAATAAAAAAAAAGTCATTACAACAAAATCTTACTTAACATTCAGAATTTGTTTCATTTGTACCTAGTGTTCCAACAGTTTGAATTAATGAATAATCTCCGGACCAGAGCACTTGGAATGTTGCAATTTAGTATTTTAAGTATGTATCAAATCTAGTCACATTTAGTACCGTGGTCTCATTAATCATAAAGCATTTTATAGATTAACAATGATAAGCGAAAAATTTATCAAATTAATTGAAACATTTGGTATTTGCTTGGAATAAAGTTTGAAGCTGGATAACTCAAAACGGAATTGGAACTGGGAACAGATATCGGCGGTGAAGAAGGTGTCGATAAAGAAGTGGGTGAAGGAGGCGAAGCAGCGGAGGAGAGAGGAGGAGAGACTGAAGGAGGCGGAGGTGCATGCGGCGGTGGCGGTGGCCGGAGTGGCGGCGGCGGTGGCGGCCACGGCCACCGCCGCAGCTGACAGCTCCCACGGAGGACCAAAGGAGGCCGCCGTCGCTTCCGCAGCCGCGTTGGTCGCGAGTCACTGCGCCAAACTCGCCGAGGCCGTCGGAGCCGACCGCCGCCACCTCACCTGCATCATCACCTCCGCCATCACCGCAACTTCCCCCGCCGATATCTTCACTCTCGCCGCCGCTGCCAAAACATGTACACCTTTCATTCAATCAACTTCACCACAAGCTTGTCCACTATAAATACTAGTGATCTACTCTTGACTTTTCCAGCCCTAAAAGGAGCCACAACCCTCAGAAAGAGGTCCGGTTGCAAGAACAAAATCAACGGAATTGCGCCGGTTTTGCCTCTCGATGAAACCAGCCACGAGCCCGGCTTCGACTCAGAGAGTTACAGAGCCACACTTGCCCAGGGGTTTGAGCTCGGAATCGAAACCCCAGATGGTACATGCTCTCTCTAAATCATGCGTTTTATCTCCAGTATCGCTCATTCGATTCCTTTGTAACAGGTGACTATCTCAGAAGATCAGTTTCTATAGTTCTGAACAGTGAAAGCAAGGTCTGAGTTTCTATTTTGCTTAAATTCCTATTTCCAAAACTGGCTTTCCGACATTACCCGCTGTCTCAACATTTCCAGGTAGTCCTACAGATAAGGAAGCTAGGGCTGCTGAAAAGGAAGAAAGAAAGTATGAAACTTTATTCACTCCCAATCTTATAGCAAATACAGAAAGAAGTAAAAAAAAAAAAAAGAAGATGAAGATTCACGGTTCTATTACCTTTTGTGCGTTTCAGGCATAATTCAGGACCTTCATGCTGAGCTGTACAAGGAGTCGGAAGAAGAAGAGTTGAGTGAGACATGTTATCTACTTGTGTTGACCACAAGCAAAGGGATGTTTAAGCTCGACATGGGTGACGACTATCACCGATACAAGACTTGGGCGACGACAATCAACCACATGATGTTGCTCTCTTCTTCCGTTTCAAAATACCAACAATGCTTTTACGAGAACTAGCACTCCCGTTCTCTCTTCTTTCACACCTGTTTTCAACATCCCGTATTCACGTTTCATCTATTGTGCCATAACTTTAACAGCAATTCTCCGTTTAATGGATAAATGCTTTGTTGGAATGTTTGTGTTCTGTCACCCGTGATCAAAATTTTAATAAAGCCCCTCAACGAGGAGATTATGACTGCTAAAAAGAATGTGTAATGAAAATAGAGGTTAATAAATAAAGCATGGTGGTAATAGTTACAAGTTCCGGCAACACCGATGGTCATCACTCGTTACTCAAAGCATATACAACCACTGATGCTTGAAGATCACGGTCGACCTTGAAGTGAGCATGGAAGAACCTTGCTTTCTGTTGATAAATCATCAAAAAACACAACCGTTTTACAATATAAGACTAGAGGTGAAAGTAACAGTTTAAGAAATTAGGTCGAAAATGACGGAATAATACCTCTCTGTAAGAATGTAAAAGCAAGAACTCCTTTAATGGCTTTTCTTCAGACTCAAATAACACGATGTGACTCGGGATAGACCAATTCTTTGCGTAAGCAGATGCAAAGCCAACTGGGTCCATCATGAAACGGTCAGACTCGTCTGGGATTCCCTTTGTCTCGCTGTCCATAAAATGGTGTAACAATAGTAAGAACTTCAAATTAAGATAAATAAGTAAATAGATAAAAGAGAGAGAGAATGGTCAGTGCTGAGGTCCGGTGTTTCGTACCTTGGAGAGCAATCTAGAAAACACATTGGAATATTGCGGTGCAGAGTTGAGTAGTAAGGTGTAGCATGGCAAGGCATCAGAAAAAGGACACTTTGGACGTTTCCTTTGAGTACTTCTTTAGAAAGATGGTTCATAACATCCTCAGTTCCTCTCTGTTTGACACCAGTAAATCTATCAGCGAAAGCAGTTCAACTACGAGGAATTCTAAGACAAAGCATTTAGCAGTTTCCTCTAAAAGCTTTAGCACATAACAGTGATTTGAAATTGGACATGAGAACCAGAAGAGTCTAAATGTATAGATAATCACGCACCTGATGAACCAAGCTCATGTACAAGGCCATAGGAATATTCGTACAGAGCAAAAATAAGACGGCCGATTTAAATTTCAGAGGCCATTTCTTAGAACCATTTGAAGATTTTGTCCTCTTTCCATTTGAAGCATCTGAAGAGTGTATTGCAGCTAAGGAATACCCAGAGAACATTAAAGCTATAGGAAGCACAGGTAGAACAAATCTGTGAATTCAAGAGCCGATAAATAATTATAATCCAAAACAGATTTTTCTTTTAGATGATAAATGGACAAGTGAAAAGAAGAATTAGTTCCAGAACCTGAATTCCTTGTGGCCTAGCACGCTGAAAAGACCCAACACCCATGCTATAAGACCAGAAAGCTTCCATTGTTTAGACTGCAATACTCCAGCTAGAAAAAATGGTGTAAATGTGAAGAGCATAACGGTGAATCCTTGACTAAAGTACCAGTGCCACGTGTGTGTTCCATAATAATCTCCCCCAGAGGAGAGAAAATTAAACTTCAGAAAGTTAAGAGGCACTAGTACCCACGAACCATACATCACGCGATCCAAAATAAGTGTCAGCCCAAGCACTAGAACCCTGGATCCAAGTGTATAATGCATGAACAAATAACATAGAGGATAAATAAATAAATAAAAAGAAACCACACACAACAGTATATATAGACAAAGAATTGATAAAGCAATACTAACCCGATTGGAACCACTTCCAGAAAAACAAATCGGAGTCTATCGCGTGCACTATATAGCTCAAGGAATCCAACGTAGAGCCATGTGATGGCACTTGTTGGTCTGACAGCACAAGCTAGCGCTGCAATAGCTAAAGCCAATTTTCTGGACATTGGAGTAACTTCCTCGTAAGATCGACGCAAACAAGGCCAGTAGTACAAGCTAACAATGGTCAGAACAGTCTCGAAGGAATTCGACAGTGTGCGAGTGATACAGAAGATCATGAACCAATTTGTCAACTGGGAAAAGAGCTATAAAACTGTTAAGGTCTCCGTGTTATAGATATAAATCGACAAGCCTGCCTAACTAACGAAACTAGTAGAACATAAAATATTATATTAAAGGATACTGCCCACTTAGCAACATGTTCACCAAAGATCAGTTGAGACAGTTTATACAAATACAAATCCCCAACTGCAGAAAATACGGACTGAAAAAGCCGAGGAGCCTTTATCTGCGTGACATCAAGTTGATAATACAATGTTAACACTATAACTGCAAATAGAATCCAGCAACAGTTTCTACCACAAGTTTTAGTCAGCCAAACGTCATTATGTATTTACCATGAACAAGGGTGTATCGAGACCCAAAAAAGACAGAAGCTTGTAGAGAACAGCAAAGAGCATTGGATGGAAGTAGCTACGGATTCCCCTCCGCCATTCCCATGTCAAATGCCCATAACTGTGCAAGAAAAAGAAAATCAATGAAACCCTATTCTTATAAACTGAGCGATATATGAGTACCCAAAAATAAGAGTACCCGAAAGCGATCCGATGAGCGACTTCGAGGGCTTGCCAATGTTCATCGGGGTTGAAATAGGTCCTTACCAACAAGGCATTCAAAATTCGGAAACCCAAGCAGAGCGCGAAAACTCTTCTTGGTCCGATCGTTGAATTGGAATCTGAAATACTCGAGTTTTGGGTTTTGAGCTCATCACTCGAGTCTGAAGAAGCCTCGTGCTTGTGTCTCTGCCTCATTGTCTCTCTCTCTCTCTCTCTCATACACTTCAACCTGACTATATCTCAGTTTGATCTACAGTTGTACTTAATCCAATGTAGTTTGCAGTTTTCGATACTCAATACCTCGTCATAGAATCCAAATTCAAGAGTGTAACAATCCGAATCTTACCTCATTCGAGAATCAGTTGACAAATGATTTCCATTAAACTCGAGTCGTGGCCATCTCGGTTAGCGAAGTGGGATCAAGAGACCGAGAGACAGTGCCGGGGGTTAGTATTTGCTAATAGAACCTCAACAATACACTTTGTTACAGGTAAACCCCAACCTATTTTTTTCTTCTAGTGTTTTTGTTTTAGTCATTTCGCCCTTTTTTTTCATTTCAAGTAATAACCTTCACAAAAATGAATCCAAGTAATTGTTTCCATCAAATAATCTAAAGCTATCAATAAGAATTTCGGAAAATATGTGTCATAGTAGTGGTATATTCTGTTTCTATGTGTGATGAAGTTTTATTACGGAATATATGTGTCAAATGACAAAAAAGCCCTTGATAATATATTGGTCAATTGCGGTATGTTGCGGTCGATTGCGTTATCTAGCATAATTTAATATTAATTGCGGTATGTTGCGGTCAAATTTTGTAAAAGGCTATTTTTTCTTTTGGCACATATATTTCGTACTAAAACATCATCACACATAAAAAAACAGAATATGTCCTTACTATGACACATATTTTTCGAAATTCTCCTATTAATAACTATTCAGCAGTTATTAAATTAATGTTTGCAATTTTATATTTTTAGTGTGAAATAATGACATTGGTACCCCTTGTACTTAGAAACGGTCAACGAGTGTTGTCAACATCATTTATTTGTATCTTAGTATAAGAAAACGTTTAACAAGTATTGTCAACGTCATCTCATGGGAGGACCTCTACAATGCATTCTTCACCAAATACTTCCCCTTCGAGAAGACCACTCGTCTGCGTAACGAAATTCACAGTTTTCGTCAATGGGACAGAAAAACTTTATCCGAGTCATGGTCCCGATTAAAGGAAATGCTTAAAAAATGTCCCCACCATGGGATCGCTCGAACAGATTTTTTAGGCACATTCTACTATGATCTTCTAACTCCGACAAAGACCTTAGTAAACACTGCAACGGGAGGAGCAGCGCTCACAAAGACGTCATCAGAATTTTACGAGCTACTTGAAGAGTTGGCGAGAGAAAACGAGCAATACCTGATGGAGCGCAGAATTATGAAGCCCGAACCAAACACGATTCATGTGGCATCATCAAAAAATTCATCCAATGATTTAGAGCTATTATTGAGGATGGTGTCAATTCAGATGTCTCTTATCACGAAACAAATGGCGCAATTCGACGCTCAAGCCAAAGTTGTGCAAACTTCAATCTCCGAGCCATGTTTCTGGTGTAACGGAGGACATTCCACCAACGAGTGTCCAACTAGATTCCAGGAGAACGCCAAGACAATATATGAAGAGATATATGTAGATTTGCGTGAACAAACTCTTCATGGTTTTGTTAAAACGATATATTCACAATTTAAAGATCAATGGACTATTGTCCCGGACGTGTACCGTGGGAAAAGTTCCGCTCTCTTTGTGAGAATGTTTAAACCAAATTTAAGTTTTATGCATAGAAGCACTCTTCCATCTTCACAGCATCTTTTTAGGGGGTTGTTGAGGTTGTTTCAAAAGTAAAGTTATTATATTTATGTTATTGAACCGATACAGTATAATGAAATCTCTTTCTTCTGCTCGATATATAATAACTATCTTATGAGTGTTGTATTCATGTTTTAAGTCCTTTCAAGTATATATGTGTATATATTTTCAATATTTTGGAAATAACCTTAACCAAAATGGCTTCCAATTCCGTATGATTGATCAGAAGCCCAGATTCAAATGAACAGATGAGCAGCAAACACTCTCAAGCACTGCAAGATAACCACTGAGATATCATCATGGAACAGAAGGGAAGAATATTGTAGTTGCTCGTTTGGACTTACAATAGCACCTTCAAGGATTCTAACATCACTGCTCGTAAATCGCTTTACATTTCTAAAATAAAAAGAAATATAACTTCATCCCTTCAATGAACATGATTCCATTTACGTTGAAGAAATGAATTCGACAGAAAGCAACAGTTTCATAGCTAGGCGTATCATAAACTTAGCACGTGGTAGAAACAACTTTCACAAGCTATAATCGCAGGGCAGACCAGTCCATAAAAGAATCCTGCGTGGCCGATCAAGAAACCTCGCTTGCCATGCGGGTTCATCACTTTCGTGAACAAAACCACTCTTCAAGTACAAATTCTTAGCTGCGTCATTGTCGATGGCTACGTGCACATAGAGATCGCTTATACCTGAAACCGTTCAAGATGCAAACCCATGAATTTCGGAAGACATGCTAAATTACATTCAATTAAACTTAGCAGAGACGATCCTCCTTCTCGGAGTATAGGTTTCATAAGAAATACATGCTACGAATTTAGCAGAGAAGCGTCGTCGTTCTTACCCCAATCTTGAGCAACTAATTTAGACTTTGCAACGATTTCATAGCCCAAGCCTCTTCTATGTAGTTCCGCAGCCACACAAACATTGCTCAGGTATGCCCTTGCAAAATCAGCACCAATGCCCTGTTGTAATCATCGTAATAGAAAATTCAAAAAAGTTGCGTTTTTCTTTTTGGCAATTTTAATTCTCTTTATACCAAGCAGTGTATAAGGTACCCAACTAGGGAATGAAATGAAAGTACATCTATATGTAAATTAGTTGTAACATCATATCACGTACCACAGGCCTACTTCCCGCTATCTCGTCTGGAAGTCTGATACCTTGATTAAGATCAAGAGTACCAACTACGACTCGATCTTCTCCGTCTTGTGAAAACTGCAAACATACAAACACAAAGTTGAAAAACGATATATCTGCCAAAGTCAATAGATGGATCACAAAATGTAAAATTGCCAGCTTCCTGTTTCTTTCTATACCACCGATCCCAGAGATGCTTAACAAATTGTAATACAAACAATGATGAACTAGTTTCGGTGAAACGCGCAAACACAATAGCGAAGACTTGAATGACACGAAAGGATTTCAAATAGAAAATATAACTGACGAACCTTACATTCGGCACACAGATCTTCCCAGATATTCGAAATCTGAGACAATGGAAGCGTGGCATTTACGCAAGAGACTCGCTTGAATTCCTTTCTTCTACCGGCAACTCGATCTTTGAGCGCTTCAAATTCACGATCCGCCAAGTACTTTTTGTGATCCTAATGATACTTGACAAGGGAAAAGTACCACAGCTTTATATAAAGTTCATTACTCACAAGAAGATTATTTAAGGTTTTGTTATAAATTGATAGTGAAAACACACTCAATTTACTAGTATACATTCTCCCTCAGATTTTTCTTATAGCAATTCAAACAGCACATGTTTTATTCCAAAAAGAGATCACGAATCTCTCGCGGATACAAAGAAGAAGAGAAGCGAAGGAGACAAACTTGGAGACGAAACATAGCGTTGTCGAGAGTGTAGAAGGAGCGAACGCGGAGGCAAGCGGCGGCCCAAAGCTGCTCTTCTGAGAAGGCCTCGGCTACTGATACGCTCGGAGGACGGGCTAGGGTTTGATCGCGAGACGCCGACGCCGACGCCGACGAAGTCGCGAGAGGCCGGAACCGACGGCAACGGAAGGAGGCGGCGGAGGAGAAGGGATACCGGCGACGGAGGTCTGAGAAGGTTGATATCGGACGAGACGAAGAACATGGAGACGACGATGATGATGATGAGGAAATCAAGGACGCCATTTGTAGTGACCTCAGTTTTTTGTGTCTCTTTCTCTGTTTGGTTTGGGATCGGATTCGAGAGGCTCAAATAACGACTATCATATCCTTCCAACGGATGTAAAAGCCTATTGACTATTTCTATAAATAATATTTTAATTTCACAATACAGATTTTATTCAAAAACAAATTAATTATAAACGATTAAAATATTTTAAACTATGATTTCTTTTAAATTATATTCATATTTCCAACCAAATAAAATTAAGCTACTTGAAAGTTAAAATTATAAATATTATATGTAGTATGATTATCTCATTTTTTATTCAAATATACTTACTCGTATTAATCTTCAGAATTAGTAATTCAAAGCTTTTAATGAATTAAAATAACTATATTAGTTTATTTGATTTGTTTCATTTCCTCGATTTATACATAATTTTAAAGTTGTTGAAGTTAAATAAAACCAATATAAGCATTGATGTTAGACTTCGTCCATAAGAGTTATTTTAAAGTTGTTGAAAATATATTAACAATTTGATATATAAATAATAATCATAATCTGCAAAATTTCAAATTTCTTTTTAATACGAACAACATATTAAAATTAACTATGACGTTAAAAATAATAATTATTCATGCTAAAATATTATAATTACGTAAACATATAATTCTACAAATCCAACTTCATATAGCTACTTATAAAATTAGATAATTAGAATTCCGGATTGACTTGCGATTTTTGTCGTCAATTTCACGAGTCGTCCTTCTGTCTTCAATCTTCGAGAACCGTCCCTCCGTCTCCGATCAAACGACCACGATAGATTCAATGATATGACTTTCGGGGTTTAGTGAGATTAAGACGGTGGACTCTTTATGAATGAGAGAGAAAACAATTAGGAGCTTCAACCTCTCGTGTTTCTCTCTCAAAATTAATAAAAGGGAAGAAGTGTTTCACTCTCAAAATAAGACACAAGGAAGAACAAAATTCTCTCTTTCTATCTCTACGAAGTTCGGCCAAATCTTGCACCAAAAGGGGAGAAAAAGTGTGTCCTGTTTATAGGAGAGTGAATGGGTGTAGGTCAATTCAATATCAAATATTCACCCAATATTTTCTTACCAAAATTTGAAGCAATATTCAACCCGATATCTATTTATAGTGGTCAGCCATATTATGCTCAAATCAAGTTAATATTTGCTTGATTGATTCCCAAGATAATGCATGATATTTTTCTTATAGGTATTATCATGAACTAAATTAGAATATCTTATTCATTCTTATGATCTAAAGGTGGAGATGATGACACATCATCGATTCTCGCCATATTAGATTAACCAACAGGAATTAAGAAATTAAATCTCTCTACTTTTAATTCATTTTAATTCGATAATTGTATAATTATCAATATAATATACAACTTGACATATTAAATGAAAGTGATTGAAATAAAATAACTATTTATTTAGTTAATCCAGAGATAAATAATTACTATATTGTAAATCACAATTTACACTGAATGAGAAAATTATCAAATTAACTTAGTTATTAAAAATATTTCAATTCAATAATCGAACTTTAAATATGTTTTAACAAATCATCTTTACATATTTTTAATACTTATTTTGTTCATCAAAATCTCGTTCGAAAGTCTAACATTGAGACTTTATGGACTCACATGAACGAAACTTTAGAATAAAGTTCGGACACAAAAGTTCACAAACTTTTCCCGAATTTTTAATTCTTAATATAGATCGATTCCACTAAAGGACCAATAATTAATATTTCTAAGTTCATATGCGTTTACATTTCTCTTTGATGTGATGCAACTATTCTTAGACGGTCCACAATGTATTTTACGATATTACCCTTTGTGTGTATCATAATTAAGAGGATGTAAAATTGTTGTTTAAACCCTAAGTTATTACTTCACCAACTCATAACATAAAGTGAGATGTCACAACATCTCACATGTTTTATTTAGATAATATATTATTTGCTCAAAGAACAAAGCATGGTATGATACTAATATTGTAGCATTCTTACAACACAAATTCCATATTTGTGAATCATATAATTCAACGAGATGGTATTATGACATCAATCATCGGGTCTATGAAAACTTATTTAGACATTGCACAATGACTAATCAAATATCATAAAGTATCACAAGAAAATATATATTCACTTCAAGATTTAAGTATTTACAAGAATACCACTCATATGTGATTTTTAAGTTTCGAGTAATAGAACGGTTTTACCCGAACAAAGTGTCACAAGTCTTGTTCAATATCTTCATTAAGACATCAATAATAAATTCCAGAGTCACAACTCTCTATATCACAAGATACGATATCACTAGTTGATTCAGACAATCATCAATCAGATACGATTGCACTATCGATTCTTAGATTGCAACTGTTTATTTAAACTAATAAAAAAGAAGTATCTTGTTAATTTTGTACTTAAACCTTCTTTCGTTGATGATAGTCTCAGGGCGTAGACATACATGCATACAAACTTAAATAAGAATGAATATTTAACCTTTATTTAACTTTGAGCAAAAAAACATTATTTTATTTTCGCATGTCAGGTTTCCTTTCTGGGCATAACTCCCAATAGAAGGTACGATAACCGAGTCTTATTTGCACCGAGTAAATAATTAATGTTCGGGGACTAGCTCATCATTAGAAACTCATCATTGAGACTGATTAGACGGGACGAACAATAACCATGTTCCAAAATATCACGTGTCCTTGAAAAATCGAAGTTCGTCAACCACTCTCAATACCTATAATAAAATAGCAATTGATAGAATTTGACATATTTCTTTTGCTCATAATTGTCCTTAGAGCGCTACGAATTCTTGATCTTCATTGTAATTTGTTTATTCAGATTGATCCTAGTTATATTATGCACCATTTACGATTCTTTTTTTCAATTCAAAGAAAGGCTCAGTGCCAGAATTTTTATGATCTTCATTGTAGTAGTCGGAAATGTAGTACCTATGGTGATAGTTCACATGGAGGTGTCGAATATGCCGATAGTGGACACGGTGGTGACATACAGTGGTACTACGGTGTAAGTTATTACGAAGGTGGATATACTCGGAGTGGTGATCATGACCCAAAGGACCAAGAAAAATGACATAATTTTGACACATTTGATTACTTCTTTTGTGCTCCCTCGACATATAGCTCTTATGTCCGGCGCGTATTCGAGCATTGTGTTCTTAATTTGACTCAATGTCGGTCGTGAAATCTGAGTCTACTATCCATGACACCAATAAAGTTATAACTAAGTACGCAAACTATCTACCCAATCTTTTCATTGGTCTAGATCAAATGTATATCATGAACTACGTCGACTATTATTTGTCATGCATGTCGTGGCCAAATATACTTTCAATCTCAGATGGTCGCTTATGTTTCAACCGTCCATACACTTGTGTCGTGGCTAATGGACTGTTTAAATTTATTATTTCTCTTGAACACTTTTATATTTGATTTCGTACTTTCATAATTTGAATATGAGGATTTATATATAATTTAGATTGTTTAAAATAATATTTGTTACATGATTTTTGTCGATATATATCTATTTTCGTTATCATTGATAATCAATATGAATATTTTTATAAGTACTCATCGCCATATTCGTCGATATCCGATATACCCAAAATAATCAAAGCTTCGATGTCTGATCAATCTTCCAATCGTCGGAAGTTAAACGTATCCATCGAAATTTAGTCATGAGCATCATGAAGTTTTTTGAATTCTATTTTTGTCGGGAAGATGTTGAAGTGCATATGATTTTAATGTTGGGTGCTCATCAGAAATCGGTAAGCCTCAAGCTAAATTATAAATAAATATAACGAAAAAAATAATCGAACTTTTATTATAAATATTGAACCATGTTTTGGGTTATTATTGTGTGGCATATCCCTTATTTCTATCATTCATAGGGTATTATAATGTTAAGTCACCTAAGATTCCTTCAAAAAATAAGAACTACTCTAAACCTAACATGTTATCATTCAAAATCAACATCTGATTACCTTTCTCAGGAACAGAGCAGTTCTTAAACTGAACCACACTCGAATCGAGCCACAAAACTAAATTCGGTTCTAATTCAGTTCTTCATCACCGCAGTTTATCTAAGAACTTATTGAAACGGCGAGCACTGAATCAAGGCGCTTAATTCCACATTTCAAGAATGGCAGAGTAGACCTCCTTAAATCGCCTTTTAACCACTTGTAAATCCATTCATTTAGTACACAATTTAAGTTTCACTATAATTAATTAAGTAAAAGATAAAATCATGAATTTTTTTTATATAATTCAGCATGGAGGGTAAAAGATAACTTATACCTTATATTTGTTCTTTTATGTTTCAGAATTCTTACTAGGAAACTAAGAGATTCATTCAGTAACCTAACACCCCTTCACAGGAATATGTATAAACATCAAAACTAAAGACAACTAACAAAGTCAATACATGTCAGCATTCAAAATCACAAACAGCTTCTGATTCCTATCTAAATCATGACACAAAACAAAATGAAATCACCTCTTATTTGGCACCCTCTTCAGCGGCTATCCGTTTACGTATCTCGTGGGCTGTGTTGAAAATCCCGAGCGTCGGCGTATTGCAGACAAAGCACTTCTTGTTCTTCGTGTGATGCTGTCAGCAAAAACGAGAACACAATATCAGAAACACCCAGAATGAGAAAACAATCAGAAATAGTTCCCCAAATAAGAAAACCTTAAGCGCGCAATGCTCGCAGAAATAGTGCTTGCACTTGGTCACGACGGGGTCGACGAAGGGGTCTCGGCAAATGAAGCAAGCGAAGGGAAGCTTTTCATCGTCGTCACTGTCGTCGTCGGGTTCTTCATCGTCGGGTTCTCCGGCGGCGAGCTTCCTCTTTCGGGCGTTCTCGGCCTCGTCCCAGTCCCTCTCCATCTGCCATCCGGACTTGTAGTCCCCTCGATCGTGCATGAACTTGCACGAGTCTCCGTACCCGCAGTACCCCGTCTCCTTGTAGTCCTTGCATATGTCGGGCTGGTAGTCGAACCGCACCGAGGTCCTGATGTGGGCCGAGGCTCTGAGAGGCCCGTGGGACCCGCCCGCCTTCTCGCTCGCCACCGTCTGCTCTCTCCGGAACCCCGCTTTGTAATCCGTGTACCCGTTGATCCCTCTGTACATCTTCTTCCCCTCCTCCGTCGTGTCCTTGCCCTTCTTCTTCAGAGCCTCCTCGGCTTGCCTCAGGACCCTCTCGCGGATCGCCCGCGAGTCCCGCGAGAAGTCCGTTTCCGTCTCCAGCGTGGCCGTGGCGCGGCTGTCGTTCTCGACTTGGATCTCCTTCGACGATTCGAAATGGAAGACTCTCGTTTCGCTGCTCTCGTCGGTCTTCTTCGGCGGCCCCGTCGAGAAATACAGCTTCCTGTCGTCCGGCTTCGAGGCTTTTCTCTGGTTGTTCAACATCGTGGTCGAGGTCTTTGACTCTTCTTCGTTGTCTTCGTCGACCGTTCGCTTCCTTATGTTCTTGTTCCTCGTTGGCTTTCTGAAAAAGTTGCAGACTGAAAGGACCATACATGAACTCAATAAGTATTGCAATAAACAAGAGTGCATATATTTAAAAAATATAAAAACCCAACCTTGTTCAGCCTGAGGTTTGTCATCCGAATCTGCCATATGGGATATGGAAGAAGCTTTTCACAGCTTGAACGATTTTATTAAGTGGGGTTTTGACTCCTGATTCGTTTGCTTCTAACAACCAAAATCGGTAAAATTACCTGAGAGTAACAGAATAAACAAGAATATTAGTATCGGTGACCTAATATCGTATATACAGAGAATTGTATCAAAATTATAGCTCAGAAACAAGTGTTGTTGTTATGTCTGAATGAGAATACGAAGCTATTAAACCCATATATACTTTCTTTAAGCGACTAAGATGACAGTCAAAGTCATAGTTAGCGACTAGAAAGCAGAAGAAATTTCGAGCATCAAACTTCGCTACAAATCGGCTCGACTATAACAGAATGTTCATATGCCAATACACTGTGACAAAGATTCAAGACATACAAGAATGGCGTCGTCCTCGGCGATGGAAGCAGAGGAGCTTTGTCGCGGCTCGCCTTTGAGAAAAGAGGTATCCAGAGCCGATTCGTTCGCTCTGTTTTCTTTTTGGAGATCAACTAAAAACAAGAGGTAAAGGTGTTAATTGGGTTTTGGGACACCCGGACAATTTTATAGAACTAAAACTATAGAAAGTATTAAGGTTAAACTCTTTTTTTTTTTTTTAAATATCTAAATAAACTTTAGGTCTATTAAAACATTTTTATATTCAAAATTTCCAAAAATTATTATACATTTTATACGACAAAATACGATAGTTGTCGATAATGTACAATAATTTTTATGCGATTGCATACGATCAGATACAATATTCAATATTATATGATGAGATACGATAATATATAATAAAATATGATTTTATACAAAATATTGAATATAAGAGTATTTTGGTCGATTTTATACTTAAAATTCATTTTTAGATATTTAAAAAATTAGTTTAATCTGAATATTTTTTTATACTTTTAAGTTTAAAATGAAATCTCTCGTAAAAAAAACAATAGCATTTATTTTGCCCATTTGAGTATTATATGAATTTGTTTACGAAATTACAAATATAGCTGTATAACAGCTACTAATTTTACATATACCATAACTTATTCATACCCCATACTCCTTTCAAATATGAACTTTCAATTTTCATAAGAAACTTCTCATATCTATCTATGTAATGAAGCGAAGATAAAAAAAAAACGCAGAAAACGCTCTCTTATATAGTAATTTCTTTTGGGGCATATTAAATGGCTATTTTTTTTAATTCTTGGATTCTTTATAATAGTAAATATGGGCCGTAAGTTATTGACTGTTAGAGATATTAGAAATTAGTTAACGATTAACTGAATAAATTACGTGACATATTTAAATATGGCGGAAACACGCAATAAGACTTAACATGATAAAACACATTTTATACATGTTCAATTATCCATGTCATTAAAAATTACTAATATGTCAATTAACTTATTCTAAACACGTTGATAAACAAATTAAACACTCAAACTAGCAACCTATAACCAATTTATTAGTTCGCAGATCCAATTTGAGAAGAGACTTACACTAAGCAACCTCGTGCGTTGCTAGCTATCACCGGAATGTCTCACCTATTTGCGCGCCTATTTGCTATGGGGAAGAGAACCTTGGACGTGTGCCTATGAGTCGATGTAGGAGACCAGCCAACACGCGTGAGACTCGCCGGAAGGACCTGAACGCGTGCGTGCCTCACAGCTCGCCGGAAGGACACGCTGAACAGTCCTCTCGCTCGCCACTTGCCACTCTCCGGATCGCGTGCCTGTACGCCTGCCTCTCGCCGGCCGGAGTAGACGCGCCTTGCACTTGCCGGAATGGAGCCTCGGATGTTCCTCAACATGGTCACATTGGCGCGCCTAACTCCCTCGCCGAATTGCGCCTTGCCTCTCGCTGAATTTCCTCGAGCGCACCTAGCCTGCTTGTCGGATTGCCTCACGCTCGTCCCACCTTGAATGGAATCTATGATCGGCCCTGTGCAATTCAATATCTCACACAAACACCACAAAAAGATTCAATAATAATTCTCTCGGGTTTCTAGAGATCAAGAGGGTGGGCTCTTCTTGGGTGAACAAGGGAAAAAGTGAATAACTCGAAAAAAATAAGTTATTGAGAGAAAATGATTTTTCTCTCTTTGTTTCACTCTATCGCCCGTACAACTCTCTAGGGGGAAGGGGGTTCGGTCGAGACTTCTAATTAGAGTTAGGATCTTGAGTGCACAACTATCTTTTTATATCAGAGAGGATGAGCTTAAATTAGGTCAAAACTCAATTTTGACCCGTTAGTCAAATTTAAGCTCAATACTCTTTTAATGACACAAAATTTTATTATTATCAATATAAATGTAATAAAATTTATTATTATCAATATAATAACACAATATGATTTATTAAATAAATGTAATAATAAATAACTAATTATTTATTTAATTACAAAGAAAATAATTTTCTTTGTGTAAATCACAATTTACATTTAATGAAAAAATCAAATATTTTAGTTCACTAAATCTCGTTCGAGAGTCTATCATTGATACCTCATGAACCCACATGAACGAAACTTTAGAATAAGGCACGGACGCGAAATTTCAAAAATATTTTCCGACTTTTAATTCTTAATATTAGTCGATTCCACTAAAGGACTAATATTGAAACTCTCTAAGTTCATATGCGTTTAATTTCCATTTGATGTGATAAATAAATTCTTCACACGATTCACTATGTATCTAACGATATTACCCATTGTGTGTATCATTAACTCAGACGAATGTAAAATTACTGTTTTATCCCTGAGTTATTATTTCGCCAACTCATTTGTTATTTGTGAACGAAAAAAACATAAAATGAGATATTTTTACATTTCACATGTTTTATTCGTTGAATACCAGGCCCGGTTTATTCGCTCATACTCTCGTAATAAAATATGGTGTAATACTAATGTTTTAACATTGTTTCAACACAAATTATGTATCTATGAATCATATAATTCAACAAAACATCATTATGATACCAACCATCGAGTCAATGAAACTTCATTCAGTCATTGCCTATTGACACATCAAATGTCATTAAGTGTTACAAGAAAATTGTTGGAAACTAATTAACGATTAATCAATAATATTACGTGACATATCTAAATATGGCAAAAATACGTAAAAAGACCTAACATGTTAAAACACATTTTATACATGTTCAATTAACCATGGCATTTAAAATTATAACATGTCAATAAATTTATTCTAAACATGTTAATCAAGAAATTGAACACACTAGCAACCTATAACAATTATATAATTGCAAATCTAATTCGTTAGAAGACTCACATATGAGATTATAAATAATCTTGTGCATTGCTCGCTTTCACCGGAAGATCTCGTCAGGATTCGCGATCTGCGTCAACCTCCTTGATTTGATCGAGAAAAACAGATCGGTTGTGGAACCTGTGGGTTGGGGATCTGCGTCACGCTTCCTCATCCAAAAAATATTCACGCACGCATCTACAAAGACAAAATCTTCCTCACCCTGGATCAATGAAAACGGCTTTGTACACCAAAAATCACTCAAACAACCACAAGTAGATTCAACAATAATACTCAGGGAATTTTGGGAGATCAAGAGGGTGGGCTCTTTGTGTGAACAATAGAGAAGGAATTGTAGAAATAAACCAAGGTTTTTGGGAGAAATCATATTTCTCTCTCTTTCTCTCTGTGGGAATTTGGCCGATTGTTTTTCTCTTGGGGAGAGATAAATAGTCGGCCAAAAATCTGTTTAGGGGAGAGAGAACACGCGTGAGATTAGTCTATGGTTAGAGAGAACAAGCACTTCTTTTATTTCAGATAGAATGAGCTTAATTTATGTCAAAATCAAATAATGGCTCATTAGTCAAACTAAACCCTATAATTCATCTAAACAATTTTACAGCCCACTTCTACCTAGATGTGGCCGGCCAAGATGTCCTCATATTGTTCCAAATTTATTTGATTTATGTCTAAAATAATATTTAATTAAATTAGAACATCTCATTGTTTAAATGACCCGTTATTAATTATTTTCATACTCTTCAAAGTAGTACGAAACGACAAAATATTTATTTTTATCTTTTATTTATTTGAATCATAAAAATAAATGTAATAATAATTATTTATTAAATTACTTAGCAAATAACTTTCTTAATGTAGATCACAATTTACATTCAATGAGAAAATCAAATGTTCAAGTTCTCTAAATCTCGTCCGAGAGTCTATCATTGAGATCTTATAGACCCACATGAACAAAACTTTAGAATAAAGTACGGTCTCAAAAGTTCACAAACTTTTTCCGACTTTTAATTCTTAATATTAGTCGATTCCACTAAAGGACTAATATTGAAACTCTCGAAGTTCATATGCGTTTATTTTTCCGTTTGATGTGACAAAACAATTCTTCACACGATCCACAGAGTACTTTATGATATTACCCTTCATGTGTATCAGTAACTCAGAGGAATGTAAATTATTGTTTTACCCCTTAGTTATTATTTCACTAACTCCTTTGTTATTTGTGAACAAGAAAACCATAGAGTGATATGTCTTTACATGTCACATGTTTTAATCAAAGAATGTTCTTATTCAACAGGTTTATTCATTTACACTCTCATAACAAAGCATAGTGTGATACTAATGCATTAGCATTGTTTCAACACGAATTTCGTATCAGTGAATCACATAATCCAACCTGACAACGTTATGATACCAATCGTCGGGTCAGATGCAACTATAACTTAGCCATTGCCCATTGAAAAATCAAATGTCATAAGGTGTCACATCGATTATGCATTCACTTAAGAATTTAGGTAAGTACCAAAATACGTCTCGTATGTGATCTTGGAGTTTCGAGTGATTAAATAGTTTTATCTCGAGCTTCAGAGTATCACTGGTCTTGTTCAATATCTTTTATAAGATATCAAGAATGAAATACAGAGTCACAACACCCTATATAACAAGATAAGATATCATTATTCATTCAAACAATCATTATTCAGATTCGATTGTTCTATCGATCTTAAGATTGCGAACAAATGTTTAAACTAGTCGCAAGGGGCTATCTTGTCAAGTCTGTACTTAGCACCCCTTTCGTCGATGACAGTATCAAAGCGTAGCAAACATATATAAACATAAAATTAATCAAGAATGAATATTTAATTTTATTTAATGTTTCAGCAAAACGAAATACAAAAGTATTTATAATGTCTAATATCTCCTTTGTGGGCACCAATCCCAACAAACTCTCACTTGACTCAAAGGAGATGCGAATGATCTTTCAGTCATCTCCGCTGTGAACAATGTCTTGTTTCATGTGATACTTCCGCTCTATGTGTTTTGAGCGCTTGTAACTTCTTGGCTCCTTACATTTAGCGACTGCCTCACTATTATCACAATAAAGTGTGATGGGCTCGCTTGCACTTAAAACTACTTCCAAGTACATAAGGAATTTCCGTAGCCACACAGCCCCCTTTGCAGCTTCGCAAGCTGCCACATACTCTGCTTCCATGGTCGAGTCAGCAACGCAAGATTGCTTGACACTCCTCCAGACCACAGATCCACCATTCAGGGTGAACACGGACCATTCCTGGAATCCTTATCCGCTTGAAAATCGAAGTCGGTATATCCCGTCATATTCAGGTCACCACTTGAGTATGCAAGCATATAGTTTTTCGTTCTCCGAATATACTTGAGAACATGCTTGACAACAACCCAGTGCTCGGGTCCAGGGTTTGACTGAAACCTACTCACCACGCCCATTGCATAGCAAATATTTGGCCTCGTACAAAGCATAGTATACATGAGACTTCCTACGGCTGAAGCGTATGGAATATGTCTCATGTCCTCAGCTTCTTGAGAAGTCTCGGGAGACTGCTCGCTTGAGAGATGCACTCTATGTCTGAAAGGTAGCTGTCCTTTCTTGGAGTCTTGCATACTAAAGTGATCCATGATCTTATCAACATAAGATTCTTGAGTAAACGCTAATTTCTGGTTCTTCCGATCTCTGATGATATGAATCCCCATAATGTAAGCCGCTTCTCCTAGAACCTTCATCTCAAACTGCTTTGACAGCCAGATCTTAACCTCTGATAACTTTCATACGTCATTCCCAATGAGTAGGTAGTCATGAACATATAGGACTAAGAAGACCACCTTGCCATCGTTTATCATCTTATAAACGCAAGGCTCATCTACTGACTGATCAAAGTCATAGCCTTTCACAGTCTCGTCGAATCTGATATTCCACGACCTACATGCTTGCTTTAGTCCATAAATGGACTTTAGCAACTCACAAACCTTGCCCTACTGGCCTTTCTCCATGAACCCGTCTGGTTGAGCCATATAAATCCGCTCGTCAAGACTCCTATTAAAAAATGCAGTCTTGACATCCATCTGCTAGATTTCATAATCCAGGGCGTCAACAATAGACAAAAGAGTACATATGGATTTTAGCATCGCGACTGGCGAGTAGGTATCCTCATAGTCGATACCTTCCTTTTGTGTGAACCCCTTCGCCACAAGTCGTGCCTCAAATGTCTCAACATTTCCATCCGGCCTTCTTTTCTTCGTGTAGACCCATTTACACCCAACAAGCTTGATGCCTTAGGGTAGATCTACAAGCTTCCAGACCTCATTGACATACATCGACTGCATTTCAACGTTCATGGCTACTTGCCATAGGTTTTCTTTGGAGCCCTGCATTGCTTGGGCAAATGATACTGGATCATCTTCATCCTTGTTCGCGACAGTAGTGAAAGTCTCTCTGATACCCATGTATCGATCAGGTTGTCGTACAATCCTGTTAATGGGACGAATCACATGAGGCTCTGGTTCCAAATTTGGTTCTTCCAATGTTGGTATAGGACTCGTCCTATCTTGTGAAGTACCAGCTACTTCACCCAACAGCTCATTCAGCACAAGTCTGCTTCTCGGTACATAATTTTTCATATAGTCTGCTTCCAGAAACCTAGGGTTTGTGCTAACGAATGTTTTCTGATCAACAGGACTATAGAAGATGTACCATTTTTTCTCCTTAGAATATCGAATGAAAATACATAATTCTGAACGACTAGCCAACTTGTGACAGTCTTTTCTTTCAAGTTTAATGGTTTTGCCTCCGCACATGTATTGGACAACCCCAGATTCGGACGTGGTGTAAAACATATTTTCTACCACTCCATCGGTCAAAGGGAGTACCAGGAACCGTCTTTGATGGAACTTGGTTCAGAATTTAAACTACTGTTTCTAGGGACCCTAGAACGAATCGGGAAGTGATGAGTAACTCATCATCGACCTCACCATATCTAGCAGAGTTTGATTCATTCTCTCTGACACACTGTTTTGCTGTGGAGTGTTAGGTGTTGTAAGCTGAGAATGAATGCATTTTTCTCTAAGAAGGTCTTCGAACTCTTCAGACAAGTACTCTCCCCATTGACCTGATCGAAGGGTTATGATATGTTTCTCCGTCTGCTTCTCAACTAAAGCCTTATACTCTTTGAACATTTCAAAAATATCGGACTTATGTCACATAAGGTATACATGACCAAACCTGGAGTAGTCATCAGTGAAGGTTACAAAGTATTCGTAACTTCCTCTTGCCTGGATGTTGACTGGACCACACACATCACTATGTATGAGTTTCAATACCTTCGTAGCTCTTTAACCTTTCTAAGAGAAAGGTATCTTGGTCATCTTGCCCTCGAGATAGGATTCACACGTGAGAATGGATCCCATGGTTAGAGATTTCAAAGGACCATACTTTGTTAACCTCTTAATCCTATCTAGGCCAATATGTCCAAGACGTAAGTGCCATAGATATGTGTCGTCAGTTTCATCACTATGAAATTTCTTACGCTTCCCGAGTAAATTGCTATTCACTTCGGTGTTCAAGATTGTCGGTTCATTTGGATATAAATGATAAATAGAATTCACACGATGAGCTTTAGTAATAAAACAATCATCTATAAAAATCTCAATACTGTTATTGATTTTAAAATTGAAACCTTGTTCTTCTAAACGACCAAAAGAAATTAAATTCTTGCGAAAATCCGGAACATAATAAACATTATTCAATAATAAAGTTTTGTTCCCAAATTTAAGCTTCAAGGTTCTTAATGATCTTGCTCCGACATTCGTTCCATTTCTCCAGTTGAACGTGAACTCTCTGTTATCTAGGCGTTTGGTTTGCCTGAAACCATTCAACTTACACATAATATGGTCAGAAGCCCCACAATCTAATATCCAGGGAAATTCATATTTGTGATGTAACACGCTTGAGTAACAAGACTCGTTCGGTTGGCGTTTTTAGGCTCTCTCATCACCCTCTTAGAACAAGAAGTCGAGGCCCTATGTTCAACAACATTGACCTCCCCAGACTTCTTCTTGTTATTAGGGAGAAATCCCTCAGCAGTCTGCAACTCCTTCATGAGCTCAGTAACAAAGTAGTTGAGCTTGTTCATGGAGTAGTTCAGACGGAAGCTATCAAAGAATTCCGTCAGAGTTTCCAAGATCATGTCTATCTTGGTCTCTTCGTCGATCTCTGAACCTAGGATCTCCATGTCATTCAGGTGTCCCATGATCAGTAGCATGTGATCCCTAACGGAAGATCTTGGTTTCATCTTGCAGTTCATGAAACTGCGGATAGCTTGCTGACTCGCCTGACGCCCATGACATCCGAACATCTCATGGAGATTGCATATAATTTCATATGCAGTGGCGATGTCTCGATGAGATTGCTGCAACACACTTCTCATCGATGCTAATATATAGCATCTGACAATCTCGTCAGACCTCATCCACGCATCGTAGGCGTCCTTGTCTTCCTTACTCGAGTCAGCACTCGGAGTAGGAGGACACGGGGTCGTAAGAACATACTTGTGCTTTTCCACCATCAGCATGTTGTCGAGGTTACGTTTCCATTCAACATAATTCTCACCCTCGAGTTTGTTTGAACTTAAAATCGTTTGTAGTGGGTTAAAATACATTTTGCTAAAAACATTAATAAAATAAATAAATTTAGTACGTGCTACTATTTAAATTATATGCATGAACAATCCTAATATGGTGAGGAAATCTTTAAATAATTCATGGTATTATGAACAACAATGGTTACTTACTTTTCGTATGGGAAAACCGTAATTTACCGCCTTTCATAGTCGTGACACATCACTATATAGTTCAAACCATCCAAGAAGTCACAACTTCTAGTTCTTACTAATTACCATAAACGTTTGGTCATTTATTTTTAATGCAGGGCCTTTATGTGAGGATTACTTTAAAACATAAGTCTAAGTGTACAACCGACATGTGGACCTTTAATCAAGTCACTTTGATAACGGTTCACCTATATGGAGACCCCGCTTCATCGTTTCTTTTTAAGGCTTAGTTCACAATAGTTTAATTAACAAAATGCTTCCGAAATACTCTCATTGAAAGGAGGGCCACTATGTGTGACTCTTAGTTCCTCGCACATTTATTTAATTAAACTCATGTCGGGGACCGCGAGTTGCTTCAACGATAAACAACCCTCCCACTTAGTTTTTGCAATAATAGTATTTTTTTTTGCAATGAGTTTAAGTTTTATAACTACTCTTATAAACATAAAGCTATGTGATGCATATTTCATTTTAATGTGATGTTGGTGTTCTATCGTACATGACATGGTGATTTGCAATGAGATTAAATAAATTAAAAACATAAAATATTTAACTAATCTAATGGCCCATTTCTAAATACAACCCAAAAGGAAAAATAAATCGAAAATTAAACTATTTAATCTTCAATGAGGGACTGGCCAAGGAACCTTGCAACGCGTCATCGGATGTCTCGGGTCAGCCCGCACACGTTTTCCAACATGCGGCGAACCGAGGTTCTTCCTTCCTTGTCTTCTCGTCGCAGGATTACAATTAAATAAATTACAATTTAAATTGTCCTCGAAAATTGAGGCTCACAAATTTAAAATTAAAATTAAAAAATTTAAATTAAACCGGGACGATAACCGGAAAAAAATTCATAGGGCCATATCAACGAGAATCCATCCACAAAACACAATCACATCATTCATAACATTCACAATGCAATAAACAATCATACAAAAATGCCAACACCAAAACTAGTCAAACAATTTCCAAACTAGTCATTAAAACCTAATTTTTAATGCAAAGTATAGCTCTAATACCATTTGTTGGAAATTAATTAACGAGGAATCAATGATATTACGTGACATATCTAAATATGGCGGAAACTCGTAAAAAGACCTAACATGTTAAAACACATTTTATACATGGTCAATTAACCATGATATTGAAAATTCTAACATGTCAATAAAGTTATTCAAAACATGTTAATCAACAAATTGCCACACTAGCAACCTATAACAATTATATAATTGCAAATCCAATTCGTTTGAAGACTCACATATGAGATTATAAATAATCTCGTGCGTTGCTCGCTTTCATCGGAAGGCCTCGTCAGGATTCGCGATCTGCGTTAACCTCCTTGCTTTGATCGAGAACAACAGATCGGTCGTGGGACCTGTGGGTTGTGGATTTGCGTCACGCTTCCTCACTTTGGCCGAGAATGTTGGAAGAGAGGCAGCCACACTCACGCAAGGGTGAATCCAAAACATCTCCACGCACGCGTCTACGAAGACAAAATCTTCCTCACTCCTGGATCAATGAAACCGGCTCTGTACTCCAAAATCACTCAAACAACCACAAGTAGATTCAACAATAATACTCAAGGAATTTTGGGAGATCAAGAGGGTGGACTCTTTGTGTGAAGAGAAGGAATTGTAGAAATAAACCAAGGCTTTTGGGAGAAATCATATTTCTCTCTCTCATTCTCTCTGTGGGGAGAGATAAATAGTCGGCCAAAAATTTGTTTAGGGGAGAGAGAACACGCGTGAGATTAGTCTAGGGTTAGAGAGAACAAACGCTTCTTTTATTTCAGGTAGAATGTGCTTAATTTAGGTCAAAATCAAATAATGGCCCATTAGTCAAACTAAACCCTATAATTCATCTAAACATTTTTCCAGCCCACTTCTACCTAGATGTGGCCGGACAAGATGTCCCAATATTGTTCCAAATTTATTAGATTTATGTCTAAACTAATATTTAATTAAATTAGAACATTTTAATGACTCGTCATTAATTATTTTCATACTCTTCAAAGTAGTACGAAACGACAAAATATTTATTTTTTATCTTTTATTTATTTGAATCATCAAAATAAATGTAATAATAATTATTTATTCAGTTACTTAGATAAAAACTTTCTTAATGTAGACCACAATTTACATTCAATGAGAAAATCAAATGTTCAAGTTCACTAAATCTTGCCCGAGAGTCTATCATTGAGACTTTATGGACCACACGAACAAAGCTTTAAAATCAAGTACGGACTCAAAAGTTCACAAAAAAATTTCCGACTTTTAATTCTTAATATTAGTCGATTCCACTAGACTAATATTGAAACTCTCTAAGTTTATATGCGTTTATTTTTCCGTTTGATGTGACAAAATAATTCTTCACACGATCCACGGAGTACTTTATGATAATACCCTTCATGTTTATAAGTAACTCAGAGGTTTGTAAAATGAACGAACGTTTTACCCCTGAGTTATTATTTCACTAACTCCTTTGAGTGAGATGTCTTTACATGTCACATGTTTTAATCAAAGAATGTTCTTATTCGATGAATACCTGGCCAGGTTTATTCATTCACACTCTCATAACAAATCATAGTGTGATACTAATGCATTAGCATTGTATCAACACGAATTTCGTATATGTGAATCACATATTCCAACCTGACAACGTTATGACACAAACCGTCGGGTCCGATGCAACTATAACTTAACCATTTCTCATTGAAAAATCAAATGTCATAAGGTGTCACATCGATTACGCATTCACTTCAAGATTTAGGTAAGTACCAAAATACCCCTCGTATGTGATCTTGGAGTTTCGAGTGATTACACGGTTTATCTCGAGCTTCAGAGTATCACTGGTCTTGTTCAATATCTTCTATAAGATATCAAGAATTAAATACAGAGACAGAACTCTGTATATCACAAGATAAGATATCATGATTCATTCAAACAATCATTACTCAGATTCGATTACTCTATCGATCTTATAATTGCGAACAAATGTTTAAACTAGTTACAAGGGGCTATCTTATCAAGTCTGTACTTAGCAGCCCTTTCGTCGATGACAGTTTCTAAGCGTAGCAAACATACATAAACACAAATTTAATCAAGAAAGATAATTTAGTTTTATTTAATGTTTCATTAAAACGAAATACAAAAGTATGTATAATGTCTAGAATCTCCTTTGTGGGCACCAATTCCAACAAAAATATGTATTCACTTTAGGATTTATTTCATTACAAAAATACCCCTCGTATGTGATCTTGAAGTTTCGCTGGTCTTGTTCAATGTCTTCACCAAGACATCAGGAATAAATCACAGAGTCACTACTATCTATATCACAAGATAAGATATCGATGATTTATTCAAAACAATCAATCAATACTTAGATTCGATTTCCCATCCTTAGATTGTGAACTATTAATTAAACTAGTCATAAGAGGGTATTTTGTCAAGTTTGTACTTAGCACCTCTCTCATTGAAGATAGTTTCATAGCGTAACAAACATACATAAACACAATATTAAATAAGAATGAATATTTAATTTTATTTAAAATTTCAGCAAAACAAAGTACAAATATATTTTAATGTCTAATATCTCCCTTGTGGGCACAAATCCCAACAAGAGATTCAGTGAATCAGATATAATTTACTATTATGGGTCGCAATGTTATCGTTTCCTTCCAAAAATAAATGTTAAAAATTTAACCCCTTCTTTTTTTCCTAATAAATACCCAATATTCTTTCACTTTTTCCTCCACAATTTACTTTCAAATCTCTCACTCTCCCTTTACTTCTCTCAAAAGTATTAAATTCAATCTATTACAACGTCTCATAGATTGTCTATCTCGTGAGCACTAGACATTTCGTGAAACCGAAGTCATTGATGATTTTGATATTCGATTTTTAACATACATGTATAATGAATTTGTAATTTTACTTTTAATTATGTTTGTATTTCATATTTTATTTTTTACAACAAATTTATATATGATTAATTTTTTTAAAATAATTTCGTATTTTAGTCCTTTTAATGTTATCTTAATGTAGAGAATTCTCTAATAAAAGAGAAGATAATTTATCTTGCCTCAATATAAGAAACTGTCTATCCAAAGTTTAAGTGGAGGATGGTCAACCTGCGACGAGAAATTATGGAAGGAGCGGAGAAGATTGAAAAGGTATGGAAGTAAGGAGTTCTAGAGCGCATTCTCACATTTTCAATCAGCTTTTGTGATAGGCAGGTGGCAAAAGAAGTTATGACACCGCTTAAGAAGAAAAAGAGGAAAAGAAAGAATGTGGGTATTAAGATCGATATGAGCAATACATATGATCGGGTGGAGTAGGTCTTTTTTATCTCAGGTTTTAAAGAGTTTCGGGTTCTCATCTAAGGTAAAAGAGCTATCATGGAGTGTGTGTGTGTGTGTCCTGCCTCTAGTTCAATTATCTTAATGTTAGCCCTTTGAGTAAGTTAAAACTATTCCCAAAGCTCATGCAAGGCGATCCACTATCACCCTTCGTGTTCATCATGGCTTTAGAGGTTTTCAGCAAACTTTTACTTCGAGAAGAAGCCATAGGCAAATTTCACGGTGTAAAACTTGTGGGAGGGGATGCTATATGCAGATGTGTGTAGAAGTATGAGGCGTGGTCAGGCAGAGAATCAATACAGCTAATTCAGGTGTAATATTTTCTAGAAACTGCTCTGAAATCTCTAAGGAGAAAATTAGGAACAAGCTTGGCATGGAGGAATGTGATGCAAACCTAAAATATTTGGGCCACCCGCTTTATATGGGTCAAAATAAGACCAAAACTTATGATTTTGTAAGAGCTAAGGTTCTTGAAAGAATAGAAGGTTGGATGGAGAAAAGTATTTATAAAGTTGGGAGATCAGTTCTGGTCAAATCCGTTATTCAAAGTATTCCAAACTACGTCATGAAAACTTACAAGATGCCATTGACTTTTAGTAGTAATCTGGATATGAATGATGGAGCGCCAGCTGTTGGAATCGATCTAGTATTTAACAATTAATTATCATATCGTATATGGCGGAATATAAAAATATTGTTTTTATGATGTGTAAAACAATTATACTACCTAGACAAAGTGCATGTAAAACAATTTTACTCCATAGACATGGCTATAAAACAATTAAATAAATGTAATAATAAATAAATAATTATTTATTTAATTACTTAGAAAATAATTTTCTTAGTGTAAATCACAATTTACATTCAATGAGAAAATCAATCATTCTAGCTCAATAAATCTCGTCCGAGAGTCTATCATCGATACCTCATGGACCCACATGAACGAAACTTTAGAATAAATTCCGGACACAAAACTTCACAAACTTTTTTCGACTTTTTTATTCTTAATCTTAGTCGATTCCACTAGAGGATTAATATTGAACCTCTTTAAGTTCATATGCGTTAATTTTTTTGTTTGATGTGAAAAAATAATTCTTCACACGATCGATAGAGTATTTTACGATATTACTATTTGTGTGTATCACTAGCTCAGATAAATGTAAAATTACCATTTTACCCTGAGTTATTATTTCACCAACTCCTTTGTTATTTGTGAATGAAAAAACATAAACTGAGATGTCTCTACATGTCACATGTTTTATTCAAAGAATATTTCATTTGATGAATATCAGGCCCGGTTATTCGCTCACACTCTCATAACAAAGCATGGTGTGATACTAATGCCTCAGCATTGTTTCACCACAAATTCTGTATATCTGAATCACATAATTCAACGAAACAACATTATCACCAACCGTCGAGTCAGATGAAACTTCATTTATTCATTACCCATTGAAAAATCAAACATCATAAAGTATTACAAGAATATATGTATTCACTTCAGCATTTAGGTAATTACAAACATACCCCTCATATGTGATCTTGAAGTTTCGAGTGATTAAACGGTTTTATCTTGAGCTTCAAAGCATCACTGGTGTTGTTCAATGTCTTCATTAAGACATCAAGAATAAATCACAAAGTCACTACTCTCTATATCACAAAATAAGATATCGTTGATTTATTCAAACAATCAATACTCAGATTCGATTTCCAAATCGATCTTTAGATTGCGAACTATTATTTAAACTAGTCATAAGAGGGTATCTTGTCAAGTATGTACTTAGAAACTCTTTCGTTGATGATAGTTTTAGAGCGTAGCAGACATACATAAACACAAGCTTAAATAAGAATGAATATTTAATTTTATTTAATGTTTCAGCAAAACGAAATATAAAATGTGTTTATGATGTCTAATATCTCCTTTGTGGGCACAAATCCTAAAAAATCTCTCATAAGTCCTTATTGTAATTTGCTGATTAAATTATTAAAAGTTGACACGTTCATTCATTCTTTTTTTGTTTGATTGAAGATTTATGATATTCAATAGTCTTATAGTCCTTAATCAAACCTAACAACGTACGAAGAGACAAATGTAGATTTGCGTGAAAAAACTCTTTATGGTTTGCTTAAAATGAAATATGCACAATCTAAAGATCAATGGATTATTGATCCTAGTATGGTTGTTGGAAGAATCTATGATGTCTAGTTACGAGGAATAGAGAGTTAGGAACTCTATAGTTCTTCCTGTGTATCTTCCGAAGATACTGAATTGACCAGTGCACCTTTAGAGACAATGTAAGAACAAACTATTTAACCTCTTTAGAGACATGTCATTTCATAACTTCAATATATTCATTTGAGAAAGTTACACTCTGGATCCAAGTTTGTGAACTAGATGCGCTCTTTTGGTGATGTATTGGGTTATGAAGTTAAGGTGAGTATACTTTGTGAAGTTCTCATAGATATGAAATTCATGTACAAGATTGCTGAAATGCAATGTATATCACCTCATGCTTTATTACTTGGATTATGAATAAATGTACCGGTCGGTGTCCAAATAGAATAAAAGATTCATTTGGATAAAACGTTGTGACTTGTTAGCTACTCGTCAATACATTGTTTCTAACTTATTAACAAGTAATAAAGGAGTTGAGGAAATAATAACTAAAAGGGTAAAATGGTAATTTTGAAAATCTCATATAGTTGATGATATTCATGAAGGGTAATCATTCGATAATATTCAGTGGATCCCCTCATCACAAATAAGTAAATTTTTTAGTAGAAAAATATATTCATTTGAACCCAGAGATTTTTAGTGTCAACTCTTTAATGGAGTGAGTTAACATTAAACTAGACTTGGGAAAGTTTGTGACCTTTGAGTCCAAGAGTCCTAATTAAAACTCTGTTCATTTGGGTCCATGAGGTCACTATGACAAGTCATTAGAGTAGAGTTTGTTAAACTAGAAGTTAAGTAAAACTAAGTTCAATTGTTGAACTAGACATATTTTCCGAGAATAGTCTAAAGGTTAATTTTTTCCACATGGACATAAAATGATGTGAATGTCAAAATAAGATTTTGAATATTTTCATATGATGGAAATATAAATTATTTTTTGAAACCGGGAAGTTGTTTGAGGCATTATGAAATTAATTTCATTATTGGTGCAATATTAATTCTACACTTGAAGACTCTAGTGGTAGAAACTTTCGTGATTGCTCGTGAATCCGAGGACAAAAAACAGCGAGGCGACGCGTAGGATCTTCATCCGAGTAGGGATCTGACCGCTTAGGCCTCTCAACGTTGTCCAAATTTTAGCAACGACATTTTTGCGCTAGAAGGAGGGGGCCCCTACCTTTGAAACGTCTCATCCACATCTCTCTTATTTCCATCTATTTCCTCTAACGTGTTAGCTCTTGAAAGATGATCGACATCTCGACGACCTCCGCGGCCACCCGATCAAACAATCCAGTTACTTGAGCGACTAGCTCGTGGTACGGACTCTATCGACTCCCTCATCGAAGACTAGGGCGACTGGCCTTGGAAATAAGTCTAGGCTAGGATGCCCCTGCCTCTCGTGATAACGATGGTGACCTCATGGGATAAATTGACCATCGTCTAGGAGAGTTGCTAGCACAACTTGGGGTCAACAAAGGCTTAATCATAACTTCATCGGGTATGAGGAGGAGGATAGCTCGATCCTTGATCGCGATTATGTCAGAGAATGTTTACATTGTTATGTACTTTTTCTACGTTGTAAATTGTGTGCATAGAATTTTTTATATTTTGTTGCTTCAAGAAGCGTTAAAATATTCTAAAATCCTAGAATAATTCCAACCACACTAGCCTAATGAGAAATTTATCTCGTCGATCTCATTCAATCTAGGATTTCTCAACAATACTCTTTTCATTACAATATTCGATCGTTCATGAAGGTTAAATATAGATAATAATCAATGGATCCATTCATCACAATTAAGTTGAATTATAAGGAGAAAATATATTCATTTAAACCGAGAGATTTTCAGTATCAACTCTTTCATGGAGTCAGTTGACATTATTTTAGAACTTGAAAATGATTTGTGAACTTTCGTATTCAAGTATACTAGCTTAAACTTTGTTCATTTAGGTCCATGAGGTCACTAGCACAAGTTATAAGAGTATGATTGTTAAATCGGAAGGTTTGTCAAAACAAGTTCAAGTGTTGAACTATATAATTTTTCGAAAATTATCCAAAAAACCATTTTTGTTTATTTGGAACAAATTTTTTTATGAATGTCAAAATAAGATTTATGACATCTATCATATAATAATCATGAGTGGTTCACATGGCTGTGAATTGAATTTGAGTCTCGAAAATATAATTTCACTTATATATGATAATTTTATAATATTGCTCATCATCACTGCATTTCTTCGTTTTGTATCATTATCATCCACGAGATGGAACATCGATTTCATTTGAATGTTTGTACAAAGTGTTCAATCTGCACTGTACATGGTTAAAGTTCGTGAAACTGCAACTAATACCATGTGTTTGTTTCTGCCAACATTTACCATGTGTTTGTTCCTGCCAAAACATAGTATGTTGCAACAATTAATAGTCGTTGTCATGACAATTGTAATTATAGTACCCAACCAACCCATAGTTATGAATGAGCTGTGTGGATCACTATTAAACTTACATACAAGAAGAAGAAGCTTTATATTTCTTTTGAAATGATAATCCTTCATTTATGACATGACTTACGAGGGTGGTCCAATATAGTTTTTATGTCTTCTTTTGAGTTTCTTTTTTTGTCATAGTTGCACACTCTTTACGTACCTTTAAATTATTAATAATAATAATATTGTGGACACTAAAACCCCATTTTTTTTTCACATAACAAAATACAAAACAATTGGTATCCGAACAAAACTTTCACAATTCTGGTATCTCTCAACTACAACTAGCACTCTGCATTTTTATATCATTTTGCATTTTTAAAACAGATTATATCATTTGATATCAATAATAAAATAGTTATGTTCATTTGTTAAAATTAAAATACACATACGCATGTTATATAATACATAATGAAAATTGTGCAAAATATCATTTTTATTACTGTTTTTTTCATCTCACTTAAAAAATTTATTACTAAAAACTAGTTAATTAAATAGTTAAACAAACGATTTACCATTGAAATTAATTTTTTAACAGTTTCAGCCATTCTCCTTTTTTTCAAATTTATTAAAAAAAATTGTTATATACCCGATTTCGAACGTATCTTCACTCACTCAATATTTTTTTTTAATAAATTGAAGTTTCCTCATAAATATGTATGTTCGCCGATCTTTGATCTGTAATAGACCTTAGCAGTCTGCATCTATGAAGACTTTAATACTTTGAATTTTTCTTTTTTTGAATGAAAACACCAATACCTAGGGCTAATTTAAAGTATTGGAGAATTCGCGTAGTTGTCTCTGGTGAACTTTCGATGGGTTGTTTATAAATCTACTGATCATACTCAAAGTGAACCAAATGCCTAGTTTTGGGTGAGAGGGGTAAATGAGTTTCCTTATGAGCTACTATAATAATCATTGAGATATTCGGTAGAGCAAGCTATAAGCTTTAAATTTGTATCTATTCGAGTATCAATTGATTCAAAGTCAATCATGCCAGTTTCTTTAAGGAGATCCAATGAATACTTTAAGATATCAAGATGCCTTTTTTAGAACGAGCGACCTCGATGCCTGGAAAATATTTCAAACTTTCGAGGTCTTTGACTTCGAACTCGGACGATAAAGTATACTTCAGTCTCTTGATCTCTTGGAAGTCCTCTATGGTGATGATGATGTCGTCGACATACAAACTAAGAATCATGTGTTTGTTTTAGCATATCCTTGAGAAGAGAGTTGGATCAACTTGGCTTTACGAGTAATCTCGTTGTTTAAGCACGAGAATTTTCTAAACCACACCCGAGGGACTGTTTTAGTTCACGACTTCTTGAGTTTGCAGACTTTGTTGGTGTCGTGGTTGGCTTGGAAATTTGGCATAATTTGTATGCAAACTTCTTCTTCGAGCTCACCGAGGTGAATAATGAGCCAATCTAGATTGTCTGCCTGAGAGAGGAGAACTATGATGGTGTCCAATTTGGCCACCATAGCAAAGGTCTCGTAGTAATCGATGCATTTAAGTATATTTTTTGGCAACCAATTGGGTGTTGTATCTTTCCACTATGTCGCCGGGGCCCCGTTTGATGATGAACAACCATCTTCATCCAAAAGTTTGCTTTCTAAGTGGAAATTTGGTGATCTCCTATGTTTCATTATTCTCGAGAGCTTGGATTTCTACATCAGTGGAAAATCGCTACTTCGGAGTTTGGAGAGCTTTAGTTATGGACCTGAGCACTTTTTTCCTCATCTATATTTGCCATGTATCCCTGGTAGTGTGTTGAAAGATTACCATAGTATACGTAGTCATCAATTCTATAAGAGCGGGTTTGTTTTCGCAGGGAAATATGTAAGTCTAGAGACGAGATGTTACTTGGTCTGTTGGTTCTAAAGTTGTGGATATGAGATAATCATGGACGCTTGCTCGTGCCAGACTTTGGGTAAGAGGTTGTTACAAGCTGGAGTTCGATGGTGATTTGGAAAGATTAGATGAGCTAGACGGACTAGCCAAAGGCTTAACGTCGGTTGACAAACTTGGTATAAGTGATGGACTAGGAGGAATTGTCAATCTGAGCTCATGATTGATAATAAACCAATTTGGAGAGTCATTGGTGTCACTCTTCCATTGACGACCATAATTGGTGTTGTAGGGACTGAGCTTGTGACATTTGACATCCATGGAGACAATGTATTTTTTGGGATGTAGGTACATAGCATTGATATCCTTTTTAGATTTCCAAGTAATCTTGTAAGATACAATTGGGCTCGATTTTACAAGGATGATATGTATGAACAAATACCGAGTAGTCGAACACTTTTGATGCTAATGAAGAGATAAGTCTACTATGAGGATATGTTTCTTAAAGGAATTGGGATGAAAGTTCACAATCTAAAAATTGAGGTGATAGGGATTTATGAGGTAGGTTGCAGTGAGGACTGCTTCTCCACAGAATTGAGGTGGCACGGTTAAGGTAAACGTGCGACGTCAAAGAGATGTCAAATTTTTTTTTTGCAAAATCCATTATGTTGAGGAGTGTGAATACATGAATTGGAGTAAACTACACAGTATTTTAGGAAGAAATAGTCGAGCTCATGGTTGAAGTAATCTCGGAGATTATCAGTAGTATGGATGATTTGGATAGATGTCTCGAACTAAGTTTGGATAATTTTGGTGAAATTTTTTAACAGTTCTTGATTTGTGTTTTATCATGCAGACCCAGCTCATTCTAGTGTCATCGTCAACAAATAGGAATAAACAAAACTTTCATAATATTGTGAACATTAGATGAGCCTCAAATATTACGGGGTATGGTGGCAAAAGGACGAGATTGTTTATATGTGTTGGTATAATTCGAAATGGAGGAATGCGTCGCAAAACATATCACACTAAATTGAATCAGAATTTTTTATTGAATAAAGACGAAAACATTCTTGTTAGATAAATGAAACTTGTTGGCAGAGATGCCCACAAGAAGATTGTTTATTTGCATATTGATCTAATATATAAATCTTTGTAAAGTCCTTATTGAAAGATTGTTTATTTACATATTGATGTAATATATAAATCTTTGTAATTTGCTGATTAAATTAACAAAAGTTGAAACGTTCATTCATTCCTCTTTAGTTTGATTGAAGATTTATGATATTCAATAGTCTTATAGTCCTTAATCAAACCGAACAATATATGAAGAGACAAATGTAGATTTGCGTGAACAAACTCTTCATGGTTTGACTAAAACGATATATTCACAATCTAAAGATCAACGGACTATTGATCCCAGTATGATTGTTGGAAGAATCTAGGATGTCTGGTTACGAGGCATAGAGAGTTAGGAACTCTGTAGTTCTTCCAGTGTATCTTTCGAAGATACTGAATTGAACAGTGCACCTTTAGAGACAATAAAAGAACAAACCATTTAACATCTTCTATCTCAAGGTCACTACGTATGAATCGCATCATGCTTACCTAAATCCTGAAATGAGACATGTCATATCATAGCATTAATACTCTCATTTGAGAAAGTCAAATTCTAGGTCCAATGTGTGATCTAGACAAGGCCTATTGGTGAGATATTAAGTTATGAAGATGTCATGAACCAACTTTGTGAAGTTCTCATAGATATGGAATTAATGTACAAGATTGCTGAGATGCAATATATATCACCTCATGCTTTATTACTTGGATTGTGAATAAATGAACTGCGCAGTGTCCAAATTTAAGTAGCGACTTTATTTGGATGAAACAATGTGACTTGTTAGCTCCTCGTCAATGCATTGTTTCTAACTTATTCACAAGTACTAAAGGAGTTGAGAAAATAACAACTAGAAGGGTAAAATGGTAATTTTATTAATCCCAACTAGTTGATGATATTCATGAAGGGTAAACATAGATAACATTCAATGGATCCGCTCAATATAATTAAGTTGAACTTGAGTAGAAAATAAATTCATTTGAACCAAGAGATTCTCAGTGTCGACTCTTTAGTGGAGTCAGTCGACATTAAGCTAATACTCGGAAAAGGTTTGAGAACTTTTGAGTCCGAGTATAGAAGCTCAAGCTTTGTTCATTTGGATCCATAAGGTCACTATTACAGGTCAGTAGAGTAGGATTGTTTAACTAGAAGCTAAGTCAAAATAAGTTCAAGTGTTGAACTAGACTTTTTCTCGGAAAATGTCTAAAGGGTATTTTTGTCGACAAGGACATAAAATGATGTGAATGTCAAAATAAGATTTTGAATATTTTCATTTGATGAAAATATAAATTATTTTCTAAAGCCGAAAAGTCGTTTGAGGCATTATGAAATAATTTCATTATTTGTGCAATTATAATTCTACAGTGGGTATTTTAAGAATTGTCTTAAATGAAATAAGGAAGCATCTAGATGCTCCCTCTCCCTAGGTAGAATTCGGCCAACATAGCATCAAAGAGGAGAGTTTTATTTCCTTTTTCTTATAAGGATAATTACCCAAAAGAAAAAGGGAAATGAATTTCCTTAAGAAGGAAACAAATGTGCAAAGTGAGGAAACAAATTTCCACACTAATGCAACATCAAGGCCGGCCAAACAATGAGGGAAAGGGGAAGGGAAAATAAAATATTGTGTCATGAATACATTATTCATTCATAAATAAATAATTGACCTTTATAGATTTTTCATTCTCCTATAAATAGAGCCTCACATAGAGATGTGAAGATTAAGCATTTTTCTTCTTTTCTCCCTATTGTGGCCGACTATCTCCCTCTCTCTCTCTAGAAATTTCTCTTCTTATTTTGCACCTAGATTCACATTCAATCTAGAGAATTAGCTTATGATCCAAGAATTGTTCTTGGTTCATATGGTTTAATTGTGCCCACACACAAATCCTTTCAAAACATCTATAGACTCTTGTAATAGAAATCTTAGGTTTCTCGAGTTCAAGATTACGCGTGAAGGTGACGAGCGAGCCAAGGAAGAGGATTTACCTTTCTCAAGACGCTTCAAGATCAAGCTTCGAAGAAAGGTTCGTGTTCTAGTAAATTAAATAATGTTTTTAATGTATAACATGTATATGCTTTTTCTAGGTTAGTAAAACTGTTTTACTTGAAAAAGGAATTTTTAAATTCCGCCATTAATTTGATTAATGTTAAATTTTTCTGTAACCCTAGACCTATTCCAACAAATGGTATCAGAGCTATGGTAAAAGCATAAACATGTACATGTTATTTAAAATCATTATAAGAAAATTGTTTTCTAAATTTGCTTGAATAATGGTTTTTCAAAAGACTAGATCTTACAAAATTTTAATTTTTTGGTACGACCTCTAAAATTAATTTTTTGTTGATTTTCCACTTGTTATATATGCTATATAAATACATTAAATTTTTTTTTTAATTATTTTATGTTTAGCATATTCAAAATCAATTTTTTGACAAGTTTGAAAATTTGTGTACATAATTTAAACTAGTTTGTTGCACTTCTAGTTTAAATTAGTTATTGAATGGTTTTATATTATGTTGTTTATTTTATATTGTATTTAATTATTAATATGTTAATGTAACACACAATTGAAATCAAAACATACAATGAAAATGTTTCAATAAACCTCTTTCTCTTTACACCTAGATCCGACGTACTTTTAATTATTTTTCAAATTCTGGACAAATTGTTATGGCTCGGTAAAACGGGAATAACTCTTTGCCCCGACCTTGAAAATTAGTGGTTCTTGAACCAAATTAAAGGTACGGATGTTAGTTATCCAATGCAATTGATTTCAGCTCAATCGGATATCGGATGTGTCATTTATGACCTTTTAAGTCCGACGTGTACGGCAGTCCGCGAATCCAGATTTTTTAATACGGATTTTGCGACTCCTAGCTTTCTCCCATCTTCTTAATGATATCGTGGATTTCCGACGTTCTCGCGCTCCACCACCATGAAGACACCTTGAAGGAAGATGTCATGAAGATATATATATATATATATATATATATATATATATATATATACATATTAGTTTTACGAGATTTTTCAATCTAAAAAACTTTCAAGTGCAAAAGTGACGATTTATTAATCGCACACATTTTTCTTAAGTGCATGATCCGAGGCCATAATGGGAAAGTGCTTCAGACTGGCTTTAGGGATCTTTCTAAGCCAACTTGGGCTCGCGATAGCCCTATATAGTCTTTTCAGGAATCTAGAGGTACCTCTTTGGCCATTGGTCCATGTGAAAGAACCACCGACAGCTGCTTAGTCAGTACATCCCGATTGCATCATAAAATTTCTGAGAAGCTTTCCCATGGTCCACGTGAAAGGAACACCACCTAGATTCTCTTCTTGGTTGAGGATGACATGACCCAAGGTCTTTTCGAAATTCCCACCAGGTTGACCATCTCATTCCGAAAGGTATTTTTGTCCTCTCGGTGAGGCGGACCATATACTAGGAAGAGATCCAAGTCGTCAACATGGTATCCCCTCTAACGATTGCCCATATGTAATTTTCTTGGGTCTACCAAATGTCGATCTATAAACCTCTATTCCACCAAAGAGAAATACCACCTGAAATACCTTTAGCAGAGACTACATACCTCCCCAAAAACCAAGGCGAGTTCTCATTCTTTGCATAGAACCACAATTTACTTTAGTCTTCATTACAAACAAAATATCCGCATTTCCTTCCCTGTTAAGACTCCACAGAGTCTCTTCTTCCTGAGCTCTCGCGACGCCACGGTAACTCCAGGCGAGCTCTAACGTAAACACACTAGAGGGTTTTTTAGACTCGCCTCCTCAGCCGTTTAAGTTTTTTGTGACTCGTCAGCATTCTCCGAGATGCCAAGTGAGTCTTGAGTGGGTGTCGTTCTACTTTTTTCCCAGGTGTTTTTTTGCATTGGCAGCAGTTGGTCATCTTAGCTGTTCCCTTGGGTTGCTCTCCTTTGAGGGACCTCGAGCCTGTGTCGAAGACCATGGTGAAATTTTTGGTGAGATTAGCCACATCAATTTCTTCCGATCTTTGACTTTTTGACTCACTTATCGTTCCTTTTTTGAATTACCCTTGGGGAAATAGCCGTTGAATGGGATTTTTTTTTTCCAGTGACAGTGGCTAAAGCAGATGGAGCCTTTGGAGAATTTATTTGTTGGGCCCTCGTATCTGTTGATGAAGATGGGCTGAGTGGTTCTACAATGGGCGTGTATGTAATTTTCTCTGGCCAATCTTGGTATATTTAAGTTCGAATGACATTCTTGACCAATCCTTGTCTTCGGCACAAATTCTTTTGGAGGTGGATAGAGGCGAGACCACTGACAAGTTAGTGGGAGAGTTGGGTCTCTTCAGGTTATCGTTCCACGTACTGTTGGGGCTCTGTTGAGGTAAGATTTTTTGGAATTGTCTTTTTCCTGGCCCCATATATTTCATCCCTTTTTTCAGGTCTGCATAATGTATGTGTCAGGCTTTCGTTGGGGTTGTATGACATGAGTGTCTGCGCGTCGATTCCACTCGTCCTTCCATGGAGGTCGTTGTTGGCCTCGTGGACCGGCCCGTGGGGCATGATATGTTTGGGGGATTCGGTGGTCAGTCCTTGCAACTAAGGCTTCGGCAATTCATAAAATTGCGGATATCTTGTTGTTCCCATTATTAATAGCATGTGTATCCATACTAGAGTTTCGGGCTTCATCCGACAATTCATGAAATTGGGGATAGCTTGCTACCTTATCTGACGCCCATGATACCCAAACATCTCCTAGAGATTGTAGAGCATCTCATATTTCGTGGGTATCACCCGGTGAGATTGTTGCAACACATTGTTCATAGATGCTAAAATGTAGCATCTAACAATCTCATCGGATCTCATCTATGCATCATAAGCGTCCTTGTCGTCTTTGCTCGAGTCAGCACTCGGAGTCTCAGGACACGGGGTTGTGAGAACATAGTTGTGCTTTTCCACCGTTAGCATGATATCGAGGTTACGTTCCAATCAACATAATTCTCACCCTCGAGTTTGTTCGAACTCAAAATAGTTTGAAGTGGGTTAAAAGACATTTTACTGAAAATAAATAAAATAAATAAATTTAGCATGTGCTAAAATTTGAATTATGATGCATGAACAATCCTAATATGGTATAATGAACACAAATGATTAATTACTTTTTCTAGAGGAAACCGTAAATAATCGACTTTCATGGTTGTGACACATCACTATTTCGTTTAAATCATACAAGAAATCACAACTTCTAGTTCTCACTAATTACCATAAACTTTGGTCACTTATTTTTAACCACAGCCTCTCTGGAGGATTACTTTAAAACATAAATATAAGCGTGCAACCGACATATGGGCCTTTATCCAAGTTACTTTGATAACGGTTCTCCTAGAGGAGACCCCGCTTCATTGTTTCTCTATAAGGCTTAGTTCATTAACAATTTAATTAATGAAGTGATTCCGAAGTACTCCCATTGAATGAAGGGCCATTAGGGTGACTCTTAGTTCATCACATACAACGTTAATTAAATTTATGTCGGGGATCTTGGGTTGCTTCAACGATAAACAACCCTTCCACTTAATTTTTGCAAAAATCGTATTTTTGTTTGCATTGAGTTTACATTTTCTAAATTTGTTTATAAACTTAAACTACCATGATGTATGACATACTTTTATAAATAAACTACATATAATGGCCCATATGACATATGACGTTAAATGCAATGAGATTAAATAAATAAAAATAAAAAATAAATTTAACTCATCTAATGACCTATTTCTAAATATACAACTCATAAGAAAATTTACAAAGAAAATAAACCATTCAATCTTCTTTGCCTGTAAGGCCGGTCTAAGGCTCTCTTGACGCGTCATTGGATTGATTCAGCTCATTCCCCACACATTTTACAACCCGCGGCCAAACCCAAAACGCCGCCTCCTTTCTTCTTGTCTTCTCGCTCCCGGATTACAAATTATACAATTACAATGTAAAACAATCCTTGCAAATTGAGGCTCACAATTTTGAAATTTAAAACTAATAACCGGAAAAAAAATTCTAGGGCCATATAGAAAATGATCCATTCACAAAACACAATCGCATACATTCATAATGCAACATATCCAATCATACAAAAAACGCCAACACCGAACTAGTTAAAAAATCGTTTTTAATGCCTATTTTAGCTTTGATACCATTTGTTGGAAATTGGTTGACAATTAACCTTTTAAATCATGAAACATATCTATATATGACGGAACTTCATAATTTGACCGAATATGTAAAAGATGCGTTTTTAAACATATTTAAAAACGATGGCATTAAAAACAACCTAACATGTCAATAAATTTCTATACATGTCAACAAACAATCTAGACACACAAACAATCCTATAACTAATTATAGAAACCAGATCCAAATCGTTTTAAAGAGAACTTATGGTTATTTTTGACACCTTCTCGAGTCTCCTCTCCGTCTTTGATCTGCGAGATTCAATCCCGGGATGCACGTCCACAACTTGGCTGAGAACACTTCACGCGCGCCTCTAGGAGAAGAAAACCACTTGTGTCTTCTTGCTTCGGAGCGGATCTGCGTCACACGTCCTTTCCTTGGCGGAGTGAACCTGGAACTAGGTCTGCGTCACACTCCTTGATTTGTCTAGAGCTGCTGGATCCGCGGCTACCTCGCGCACGTTCAAAAATTCACCTTTAGCGGAGAGCTACTTTACACGCGTGCAAGGGAAGGAAAAATCCGTCGCTGCTCCTTTGATGGATATGGCCGGCCTTATACTCCAATAAATCACTCAAACAACCATAAGTTGAGTCAATGATAATTCTCAGGGATTTTTGAGAAATCAAGAGGGTGGGCTCTTTCTGTGAACAAGAGAAGAAGGAGAAACACTCAAGAATTAAAGAAGGGCTACCGGGAAACAAAATTTCCTCTCTCTCTCTCTCTCTACTAGGGTTCGGCCGAAAAAAACAAGAGTAAGGGGAAGAGTCTTGGCCAAAATTAGATCTAGGCTTAGAGAGAGAAAACCTCATTTTATATCAGGGAGGACAAGGTTAAGTTATGTCAAAATCGAAGAATGGCCCATTAGTCAATCTTAAGCCCAATAAGTCTTTTTAAATGAAATTAAATAATATTCCAGCCCATATATTAATATATATGGCCGACGATATTATTATAGTTATACTCCAAATTTATTTGATTTATTTCTAAATTAATATTAATTAAAATAAAATATCTCATTGATTTAATGACATGTCATTAATTCTATTCATACTATGCAAACAAGTACGAACAAAGAAAATATTTATTTTCATCTTTTATTTATTTGAATTCATAAACTGTATTATTATCAATATAATTATACAATTTGATTCATTAAATAAATGTAATTATAAATAACTATTTATTTAATTATGAAGAAAATAATTTTCATAGTGTACTATTTGCATTCAATAAGAAAATCAACTTATTCTTGTTTACTAAAATCTCGTTCGAGAGCCTATCATTGAGACCTTATGGACCCACATGAAAAAATCTTTAGAATAAAGTTCAGACATAAAAGTTCATAATGTTTTCAAGACTTTTAATTTTTAATATTAGTCGATTCCACTAAAGGACCAATATTGAAACTCTCTAAGTTCATATGCGTTTATGTTTCTGTTTGATGTGATAAAACTATTCTTCACACGATCCATGGTGTATTTTACGATATTACCCTTTGTGTATATTACTCAGAGAATGTAAAATTACCGTTTTACTCCTGAGTTATTATTTCACGAACTCCATTTTTAATTTTGAACGAGAAAAACATAAAGTGAGATGTCTTAACATATCACATGTTTTATTCAATGAATGTTTTATTTGTTAAATAACAGGCCCTGTTCGTTCGCTCACACTCTAATAACAAAGCATGGTGTGATAGTAATGCCTTAGCATTCTTGCAACACAAATTCCATATATGTGAATCACATAATTTAATGAAACAATATTATGACACCAACCGTCGGGTCAATGAAATCTCATTTAGACATTGCCCATTGACTTATCAAATGTCATAAAGTGTTACAAGAAAATATGTATTCACTTCAAGATATATGTAATTACCAAAATAACTCTCGTATGTGATATTGAAGATTCGAGTGATTAAACCGTTTTATCTCGAACTTCAAATTGTCACAGGTCTTGTTCAATGTCGTCATCAAGACATCTAGAATAAATTATAGAGTCACAACTCTCTATATTACAAAATAAGATAATGTTAATTTATTCAAACAATCATTACTCATATACGATTGCCCAATCAATCTTTAGATTGAGAACTGTTATTTAAACTAGTCATAAGAAGGTATCTTGTCAAGTTTGTACTTAACACTTCTTTCGTTGTTGACAGTTTCAGGGCGTAGGCATACATGCATAAACACAATCTTAAATAAACTTTCAGCAAAAAGAATACAAAATATATTTAATGTCTTACATCTCCTTTGTGGGCATAAATCCCAACAATTACTAGGACCTAGTCTCCCGCACTTTATAGCACATTCCTCCAAGTTTCTCATATTTTCCCTACGACAAGAGAGGAGGAAGTGGATCTCCTCGTTTCAGAAAGATGCCCGGGCAAATGGGTCTCCTAACGTCGAGGAGTATTTTGAAACAAAGATTGTTGCCTGTTTTCCCAGCGTAGTTGTGGAATTTTCCATATTTGGTGACGAGGCTCTCCGCACTGCCTTCGTTCATCAATCCCAGAGGTAGGCCTTGCAATCAAACCCAAAAAGGAGTAAAGTTGAAGTTTATTTCGTCTATTGTGTTCAGGCTGGGCCACTTTTTGAGTAATAACCGAGTGCCTTTGAAGATCCATGGGCGGTCCCTTAGCACTCTACTCGCGTCTTCTTTGTTATAGAATTGGATTTGATAATACCAAGTTTAATCTCTTTCGCTGACCACTCATGTTTGCATCTCCAGACCCCAGAGAAAAGCTCAATGAATCGTATAACGCCTCTCCCCCATTCTTGCGTCATGAGGATATTTCCTGCTAAGAAACAATAGTATTCTCAATCGCCATTTGTAGAGGTGTTTCTTGAGATGCAGAGATTGCTTGCTAAGAAAGCAAATGTTGTCTCCATTTCCTATTCTCAGTCCACTTCATCCTCCATGAGTTGCGCAGGCTCAGGTAAGCCCCGGAGCACTAGATATATCAAGCTTGACTGAGCCTGAAAAGACTTACCGGTCTTTACCCTTCACCACTGGAAGCAAAAATCTCTCACGCCCATGTGTTTACCCGTCGCTACTAGAAAAACTACTCTCACACCCCTCTGTTTACCTCTCACCACTAGAAGAAACTCTCTTTCACCCCTGTATTTACCTACCTAACTGTGATTTTCAGTCACTCGAGATTACTCACTCTCACTAGTGAGCTACTGCATTCACTAGTGTTGAAGATATGAAGACTAGACTCTTTACTCTTTACTTTGTAAACTCATAAAGAGCACTTTTTACTAGTCAAAGATTGTAGTGATATTGTTTATAATACTAAATTTAGTGTTAAAAATACACTGTATTTTGGAGGAATTTTTAATAGTAAATTTAATGTTTTACTATTGCATTGGAAATGTCCCGAAGTAAAAGTGAATTTAGTAGTGGAATAGTATAAGAAATATTTCAAGGATTAAAAACCTAAAAGTGATACGAGTCACTATTCTTCTTGTCCTTTTGGTGTCTTTGCGTAATTGAGAGGGTAAAAATGTGTGTATCTTGGAGAGAGAGAGAGAGAGAGAGAGAGAGAGAGAGAGAGAGAGAGAGAGAGAGAGAGAGAGAGAGAGAGAGAGAGAGAAAGAGAGAGAGAGTTATTATTCTTTCTTCAGGGAGTTTGTTTGGTCTAGTCACATTGCTCTCTGTTGTACTTTTCCTCTCTCGTCTCAAATCAATCCCAATTTCACTAGTAACGATCTCACACATGGCTTTATTGTGGACACAAATATAATATGAATATACATGAGATTCTAAAGAGATGAACTGTATCAATATCAGCATTTCATGGTTTCTGGGCCCCTCTTGAGTCCAATATGATTCTTATTTCCCTTTTCCCAAAAACTCTTTCGGCTATGATATGAACCAACCACATATTTGGGAATGTCAGACCCCTTTTTTCTGTTTCTCTTCGATAATTTAATATCATAACTATTTATACTTTTTATCATTTACAAGTTTTTTTTTTCGTTTTTTTTTTTCATTAAATCCGCTCTATATAATAACCCTTCAAGTATTACTTCAATTCATACCTCACCTCAACTAAGCATCTCTTTCATTTACCATTCTACATCACTTCACAGTTCACCGCAAAATTGTATACTCCTCATATTTTCTTCTTCTTTTTCTTTCTCATTCCCTCCTCAAAATGTTGTCTTTCTTTCAACGAAGCAATGTTTATGCAAAACATAACCATTATAAACCATACCTTCAAGTTTCACAACGCAGACAATGTTCATCGGAGGAATTAGACATTCAAACAAGGTCAACGCAAAAGGATTGTCTTTGGATGAAATGATTTCCTAATGGTGCTATCCTAACTGAGCTAGTTTTATTAGTATCGTTCATTCTTTTTTTAATTTTTTGTTTAAATTTTCTTGACCTTGCAAGACTTTTCATGTTTTGTATTTTAATTAGAATTAGTTGTTTAGATTTTCACATTAGCTAATACTCACGTCTTCTCTATTGTTGTCTATTCCTCCTGAGCTTGTTTTCTTCATATCGGTGCAATGAAAACATAAATATATTTTACTAGAGAATAAAATAAGCATGATAATGTTCAAATTCATGTAATAACTCTCTGTTATTTCATTTCAAGTCATAATTTTTTGTTCTATCCTTACAACTGCCTCTTTATTATATTACAAAATTGTTCGTAGACGTGAAAGGTTAGATATTTTCGTAGGTTTTGCATGAAGGAAATTATGCGTTTAAAAAAATGAAGGCGATGAAAATAGAGTAAGAAGTACAGCATTTAATGATAGAGGAGGGTGATTAGAAGTTATACTTTGGCTATAAATAGTAATAAGTTTTTCATTAGCCAAAATATACGTACTTTGAGCTGAGAGAGTGGTAGAATTAGTTCCTGAAACAGTACAATCACGTCAAAGTAACTTGTCGAACTAGACCCGTTGATGGACTTACTATAAATTGTACAAGTAACTTATACTTAAATAAATAATAAAGTCATACTTAGAAAATAATGATTCACAAGAACATGTTAACAAGAATGGTCTAGAATTATTGTGAGTTCAATGTATTTCCAAATCACTTCTTAATAAGAGCTTGTTGGGGTTCAATCCCGAAAAATAGATGTAGTTCATCCCTAGATTTTAAATATAGAAATAAATATTAACACGAAAAATCAATTGAACAGTTTGCACTGAGTTGCACAAATATTGTATGGATTATATATTGGCGTTTCTTGATTGAAAAAAGACGAATATTTTGCCATATTATTGTGTAATAAAAAATTTCATTGTACACTTAAAGAAATTATTTTGTATAATTTCTACCTATTATGGTCTATATATTGTGTCATTAACTCATTGATCAGGCTCATTTTAATGTTGGAAATTAAATTGTTATCTCATAATTATGAGAGTAATATGTAAGAAGAAATCAAACTTTAATAGACATGGTAATAGGTATGAGATCAAGTTGTTGATCAAGATCTTATTGAAAAACAAATCGAACAACCGATTAAACAACACGATCCCCAAGAAAATGTCGAAGCAACATTAAAAAGATCAATGGTTCTTGTATTCAGTAACTTCAATTATACCAGAGCAGAGCCGATTAGTATCCACTTACCGGAATTTCATATGTGTCACGGTAGTTTATAACATAAATTGAAATCAGTATAAAACGTGTAATTTTTTTAATTTATTTTTTATTTTGGGTTCACAAGTATGAACAATAAAATCCATCGGTAATAAATACAAGAGGCGTGCTTTTCAACAAGCAAATCCTTAGTAACAATAAAAGCAGCATTTCTGCAAGGAATCATTTCTTTATACGTGTATATACATATAAAAATGTGTTGCACTATAGGTCAATCTCCCCACCAAAAAATAAACTGATTCCAGTCAGCATCTGGCGCCGCCTGCGGCAACGTAATGATTGAGCGCGGAGAGCCAGGATCTCTTCCGGAACCTTCCGGACCTGGAGCAGCTGGCGAATCTGCGAGGCATGAAGGAGGGAGTAATCTCGGAGGCGGAGCGGATGCAGAGGCCGGAGTTGAAGTTGAGGGAGCGAAGAGGAAAGGATGATGATGATGATGATGTGATGGTGCGGAGAGGGAAGGAGGAGCAGCAGAACGGGGCTCCGGCGGAGTGCGGGGCGGAGCAGGAGCAGAAGGCGAGGGAGAGGCTGGGCCGGGGCGGGGCCGGCGTCGGAGAGACTCCCGGGAGCACCGAGAACGACACGATCCCGTTTCGGCACAGCGGGCACGCGATCGACCCGTGGGGCCCGCGCCGCGGTGCCGTCGCTGACGTGGACGAGCACAGGTACAGCGCGCATCGTGTGCAAAACTCGTGCTCGCAACCTGCTCATCACACATGCGAATTTTCCTACTTTTACCTCAATATTCTCAAGTTTTACCTCGAGTCCATTTCTAAATTAAAAGGGAGAGAAAAAGAGTGAAAGAAAGACATGTATGTTTTCTTTCCTTTGAGGTATATATGTTTTCCGGGTATAAAACAGGGAATTAGATTTTTGAAGTATAATTGAGGACCTAACAAGCAGGCTATTGAAAAATCTAAAAACTCGAGAATGGTATTATTTTATACCTTGTGCAGCGACTGTGCATGACCGTTCTAAGCAGACGACGCAAGGGTCTTGGCATGTCGGCGTCGAATCGATATTCCTCCACCCACACTCTCTGAAATTAAATATATTCGGAAACCACATTGAAAAGTTTAACCACTGGAATTCGAATTATAACACCAAGATTTGGTAAGAGGAATCTTATTCTCCAATCATGGCAGTGTGTCAAAGTATACCTTTTTAAACACTCTTCACTTAATGAATGATTTGATCATCGGAAGAGAGAAACAGAGAATTAAAAACGCGCTTACCTTGCGATTTTGACAATGCTCATTAAGGGAAGGGACAAGAACGGAGAAGAAATCATGTCGGATTGGCTCTCTGGCTGTGTGCTCAAGATCTCCTCGAGCCAATTTCTATGCCACGAGCGAGCCACCATAAACGGAGTCCATCTTCAATAAAGCACAAATTAATTGCACGGCTTCAGTTAGCTCAACATCTTTCAAATTTCCGATTATTTTGAGATGCAATACTTGGAATAAATGGACAGTCAATTGACGTTAAATTCCTTCAATTTGTAAATTAGACGGCATGACCAAGAAAAAAATCCTAATATATTACGAGAGAAATCGCAGCCAATTTGATCAATCAAACTTTTAATTCATACCCGTTTGCATTTTCGGCACTCAGGCTTGCTCCCCTTGCTAGCAAAATCTGCAGAAAACACGTAAGAAAGTAATTACGAACCTATACAACGAAAACATTATATATATATATATATATATATATATATATATATATATATATATATATATATATATAAATAATAAACACAAAGCAAGAACTTGAAAGTAAATAGATGACTTACTTGACAACACTGAGCATTCCCTCCACATGCTGCGTAATGGAGTGCTGTACTTCCAGATCCTGCACCGAATCAACACGACAAGAAAATTCATATGACATAGCAATCGAGATTTCTACAAAAAAGAAAACTAAGAGATTCCCAATCTTCTTTAAGTGCAGCCATAAAATCCGTTCGGAGAAGAATCCTTGGCGAGAATAATTCTCATTGTTGATTGGTTTCGATAACCAAACACTCTTACGAACAAAATCTTCCATGGTGTCAAATGTGGCTTACTTTTCTGCCTCTAAACAGAAAGCAAAAGAACTTTTCTGCGATTCAAACATGCCAAGAAAATCCTGCAAAGAATGTTGTTGATTACCGATTAGGTCGATCGTAGTTCCATCCTCGACAGTGACCTCCGAAATAGAAGCCTCCAAATCAAGAAGCAATTGTAGACTCTCAACATGACCGTTCAACGCAGCCATGTGCAGAGCCGTAACTCCTCCATCTGCGGGTCTATTAATCACCTGTAACAATGCGCTGCCAAACCCAAAAAACAAAAAAAAAAAACCTTTATTCAGATAATGCAACGAGCTCAAGATAAACTCTTACTCGTGGTCAAACTCCGGGACCGAATCCTGATCGGACAACGTTTTCTTCAGCGTTTTACAGAAATCCGACGAGCTGGGAATGTAATCGGCCAATAAGAGCCGAATGCACCGAGAATGGCCGTTCAAAGCGGCCAAGTGAAGCGCTGTTCCTCCATTCAGATAATCCGCTCTGTGAATCTACGATTGAAAATACAATTTCATCAAAAGCTTAATCGATAAGCAAAGCTGACCTCTCATCGAAATGTTGCAGTCTTTTCTTACATTAGCTTTGAAAAGGATAAGAATCTGAACAACTTCCCAGTGACCATGTTGACAAGCTTGCATCAAAGCAGTCTAAACCACAAACCAACCTTGAAATTAAATTATATGAAGAAAAATTTAAAATAAAGAAAGCGATCTCGAGATTGAGAATGAAAGTACAGACCTGGCCGCGATAGTTCCTGAGGTTAATATCCACCCCAGACTCGAGCAGTAGAGACACAATCTGTGAAATTAATGAGATCATAAAACAAATGAGTTGTGAATAAAGATTTGGAAAATCAAACCTCGTGGTGACCCTGAGCTGCAGAGTAATGGAGAGGCGAATTTCGGACTCCGAAAGTGGAGTATCTGACAAGCCTTGGATTGCAATCCAACAACGCCTTGGCTTCTTGAAGATCGCCGTCTCTTGCCGCGGAGACCAATCTCTCTCCCGACGCCGAGCACCCGAAGGAATTCCCAACCATGCTTAGGAACTTCATCGTTTCTTTTTCAGACTCCTCTCATATCATTTCTCTTCTAACAAACCAGGATTGAAGACACGTTTATTCAGAGAATTTCAACAGCAATGCCAATTCATTGCGATCACTGGGCTCGATAATCCCTGGAAAAAAATCAAATGTGTATACGTGACAAATATGAGAAAGGAATGGAAACTTGGCATTTATGACGAACAGAGAAATTAGGTACGAATTGTTTTTGGATATAAAGGGAAAACAATGAAAGGGAAAGAGAGAAAGTGGGTTGATGATTTGTTATAAATAATAACAATAGCTATCATCGTCAATCTCAACAAACAACGGCGAGCAAGAAAAGCGTGTCACATGATTGGAAATTATTAGATCAGTCAACTTGGTAGTTGGGTTGTTCTTTTCTCTATTAAATATTAATACTTCTCTCTACATTATATTACATGTTGCCCACAAACTAAAACTGAATTGTGGCAGCAAAATTCTACAACTCGAACATTCATCTTCTTAAATTAAAAAAAGAAAACAAAACATCGTTATCAACTTGTCCACATATATTTTGATACTTTCGCATCGGTAAGCATGGAACTCTTTGAGAGAACATGATCGAAATATATTTAAGATGGAATATAAGAATTTACTCATTTTGTGAGCTTCAAAAAGTATTCATCATGAACGTTTAGATTGAAAAAAAATATATAAAGTTGAAAATGAGAAAAAGCCCCGAAGAGAGTATATACAACCTAATTATAGTGTATAAATTATATTTAGTGCTCAATTATTAATGGTAACGGAGGCCGGCTCAATATTTTATTGGGCGAAAGTCAATATCAAATTTTAAGTGTATTTTTCAATATTTAGAGGCGTTTTTAAATTTGAGCTTATTTTCCAAAAATAATTTGAGAATTAAGTAATTACTATGTGGGTCGATCCGTGCTAATTGGATAGCTTGTACTTTTAATATACAAAATTTTTTGTGTAAATACTATAAGTTGTTTACGAAAATATTATGAATATTTTGTGTAAATAATTTATTTAATTTATTCAAATAAAAAGGCAAAGTAGTCCAAAATTTCGTAAACAATTTACACTGAATATTAATACAGAATTAACGTAAAGTTATGTATATTAAAATTGGTAAATATAAATATAGGTATATAACTAAAAGACTTTTAATATATTATGTAATAAACATATATTTTAATTGTTATAATTTAATGATCTCAACAAAATCGTTGACATGTGATTATTATAAATTAATGTTCAATTGATTATAATTTTCAATATTCTAACTCTCAGTTTACTTATTCTATTTCCCTCTTGTCAGTTAAACTAAATGATTATTCTTAACTATTTATTCGGATAATCGTTAATAATCAACTTCGCACTCACACAAAAATAGCGACAGTGATACTATTTCAAATTACAAAAGCTATAAACTGAAAATAGGATATAACTTGAAACACTCTTACATTTTTAGCTTATAAAAGTATGTTATTGTCCGGATTTTAACACCGCTTAGCTGAATATATGCTTTACTATTTATCAAAAATTCGGCACAAATAAAAAGAATCGATCATAAACATAAGTTAAGTTCAGAATATCAACCGTATAAGCATAAAAACGAATATTACTCGGTATAAAATATGCAATATGCCACTACAACAAGAACATTCTGTGAAGCATTTGAATATACCGAACTCAAGAAAATTCCAAGAAAGAAAAATCAAGATGCCGAGCTATTGGCAAAAATCGGAGCAGGATCGTTAAAAATTCCAATTACACAGCCAATCATTGACATTCATTCGAGAAGTATCAAGGGGCAGGATGTGAATATAATAGAAGATAGACAAAATTGGATTTGGATGACCCCGATTATTCAGTTTATGAACCATGGAACCCTTCCAGAAGACAAAATAGCAGCCAAGAGTTTAAAGTTTTAACTCGCTCAATATTTGCTACAGAGAGATTCATTTTACAAATGAGGATTCTCTTCTCCAATTTTTAGATGCGTCAATCTTGAAGATGCCGAATACGTTCTGAAAGAAGTTCATGGAGAAATTTGTGAAAATCTTATTGGAGGAATTGTTCTCGCCAAAAAAGTTCATCGGTGGGAAATTTATTGGGCCAGAATGAAAAATGACGCGAGAAAATTTATGAAATAATGTTAATCTTGTCAAAAATTTACCAATATACTACATAAACCGTTGAATGACTTTATAAACATTGCAAGTCCGGTCCCTTTAGCCAAATGGAGAATTGATCTAATCGGTTCTATGCCAAAAGGGAAGGGCAGTTGTAAATAAGATGTGGTAGCAATCGACTACTTTACAAAGTGAGTTGAAGTCGAACAATTGACATCCATTACAAAAAAGAAGATAGGGTCATTCGTATGGAAACATATTATCTTAAGGTTAGAATAAGAAAGATAATTTCTAATCATGGAACCCAGTTTGATTGTACTCGGTTGAAAGAGTTTTGCAAAAATTTCAAGATTAAGAATTTTTCACTACACCCATAAGAACACAAGAAAATGGGTTGGTCGAGGTGTCAACAAGTCCATTGAACGAAGTATTAAGACACGTTTGAGAGAATATAAATGAGCTTGGGTAGACGAACTACAGAGAATTTTATGTGGATACATAAGTGTTTGATTTTGTGCCCACAATGGAGATATTAGACATTATAAATACATTTTGTATTTCGTTTTGCTGAAACATTAAATAAAATTAAATATTCGTTCTTATTTAAGTTTGTGTTTATGTATGTTTGCTACGCTCTGAAACTGTCATCAACGAAAGAGGTGCTAAGTACAGACTTGACAAGATACCCTCTTATGACTAGTTTAAATAATAGTTCGCAATCTAAAAATTGATAGGCAATCGAATCTAAGTATTGATTTTTTGAATAAATCAACCATATCTTATCTTGTGATATAGAGAGTTATGACTCTTTGATTTATTCTTGATGTGTCAATGAAGACATTGAACAAAACCAGTGATATTTTGAAGCTCAAGATAAAACCGTTTAATTACTTGAAGCTTCATGATCATATACAAGGGGTATTTTGATAATTACCTAAATCCTGAAGTGAATACATATATTCTTGTAACACTTTATGACATTAGATTTGTCAATGGGAAATGACTAAAAGAAGTTTCATCTGACCCGGCGATTGGTGTCATAATGTTGTTTCGTTGAATTATGTGATTCACAGATACGAAATTCGTGTTGAAACAAAGCTAAGGCATTAGTATCACACCATGATTTGTTATGAGAGTGTGAGCGAATAAACCGAGCGTGGTATTCATCAAATAAAACATTCTTTGAATAAAACATGTGACATGTACAGACATCTCACTATATGTTTTTCTCGTCACAAATCACAAAGGAGTTGGTGAAATAATAACTCAGGGTTAAAACGGTAATTTTACATTCTTTTGAGTTAATGATACACGCAAAGGGTAATATCATAAAATTCTTCGTGGATCGTGTGAAGATTTTTTTGTCACATCAAACGAAAAATAAACGCATATGAACTTAGAGAGTTTCAATATTAGTCCTTTAGTGGAATCGACTAATATTAAGAATTTAAAGTAAAAAAAGTTGACAAACTCGCTATTGGAGAGGAAGTTGACAAACTCCTCGCCGCCGACTTCATAAGAGAAGCGAAACACCCCAAGTGGATGTCCAATGTGGTGATGGTAAAGAAACCCAACAGGAAGTGGCACATTTGCATAGATTATAAGGATCTTAACCAAGCCTGCCCGAATGATAGCTTCCCCCTTTCCGGATAGAGCAACTTGTGGACTCGACATCGGGACAAGAGCTGCTCAATTTCATGGATGCCTATTCAGGCTATAACCAGATCCGGATGCATGAAGATGACTAAATAAAGACGACCTTTGTGACGAACAAATGTCTCTATTGCTATAAGATGATGCCGTTTGGCCTCAAGAACGCCGACGCAACCTATTAGCGATTGGTCAACCGCATGTTCACCGATCAAATCGGCAAGACCATGGAGGTATACGTGGACGACATGTTAGTGAAGAGACGATTGACCTATAACCATGTCTACGACCTCAGGTCCATGTTCAGGATACTCCGCCAATATGGAATGAAACTCAATCCCAACAAGTGCACATTCTTGGTAGAGTTTGTGGTTGCTCGAGAATCAAAAGACGAGAAGGAGCAAGGCGATGCGAAGGATCATCATCCGAGAAGGGTCTCGAAGGTCAAGTGACAAGGAAAAAGGTACTAAGCTAGTTTCGCATTTATTATATGTTTTAAATGATAACATGTTCATGCACTTTGTCTAGGTAATAAAATCATTTTACACATTTGAAAATGTTTTTATATTCTTCCATATATGATATGATAATTAATTATTAAATCCTAGATCGATTCCAACACCATGGAAATTCGAGGTTACAATACTGACATGTTGCTCGATTCGTGTCTCCTGAGATGGTGCCACAGCTAGAATTTCTTGGACCGAGATCTCTGAGCATGTAAGTTCTTGACCCTATATTTGAAACTAACTGTGGTTACCAAAACATTGTACTCAGTAGGTAGTCCCGATAGGATATTAGTGATCAGATCTGCGTATGAGATTTTACTTCCTGCAAGAAATAATGAGTCTTTAATTGACTCCAATTTAACAAAATAATTTGAAATAGACATGCTTGCTTTCTTCGTGGTATGAACCTGCAGCTTAAGGGGCATCCTGCGAGCCCACAACGCCTGAGACATGCGGATCCTCGTTGCAAGGCTTAAAATGGTCGTGGTAATTGAGGATCAACCAACTAATTAGGAGCTGGTCTTCTCTGATCTATGAGTTTAGATCTGGGGGGAGTCTTCTCACCCTCATGCCTTCCTCATTGATGGAGTCCGAGAAGTGGACTGGTTGTGCCTCCGTTTCGTCGATGAAACCGATGAGGTTATGGCCAATGATTTTCGGTAGTACATGCGACCGCTATACTGAGTAGTTTTCTTCGTCGAGTTTCACTGAAATTATGGTGTTGAACGTCGATGCGAACTGGGAGTTTATCAGTTTCCTGGATTCGTTACTAGTTGATGGTGATGAGGGCTAATTACTCTCAGCGGCCATTAATAGCTCTGATACAGAGTAAATAAATTAAACTGGTAATCAAGACGAAGATGAATAATGGAAAAGAAGGAGCTTCTCTCTCATGTTCTGTATTTATGAGGTTATGATTACAATTATTATGGTAAAATCCTTTTATAAGTAAATAAAGGTTGTAGCCTTAATTTAAGGAAAGTGTAATATGCATAAATGAGTTTTATCTGTGTGGCAGTCAGTTGAGGTGACATTTCTTCTCCAATAATATTCGCTAATGTGTTCTATAAATTCAATTTAAAAAGAAAAATAAAATTAGTTTTATAAACTTAAAACCATCTTTAAATGCACTCATCTAAATATATCGTCTTGTATTGTATGAATTTGCAATTGAGCTACTTCTTGTCCTGCAGTGACTCTGGATCCGAATTTGGAGTACTACATCAGTTCCAGCGACTAAGTTGCGCATCTAGGCACATTGGGAGACTCCGGCAAAGAAGTGTGTGTCTTGACGTACAAGAACGTGAGCTGCATCGAGATATTCCGGATTACAGCGGTTGTGATATTGGTGGGGATAGAGATATAAGAAGGGGGTGGGTTTTTTTTTTAGCTTTAGTTATGGTTCGATGTCGTTAGTTTGGTTTATGCAGTGGTTTGGTTATTAGTTTGCTTGTTTTATGTGGTTGTTCTTTTATTAGTGTGTTGATTTTGGAATTAGAATTAGACAGTTAGGAGTTTTTACCAGAAAAGAAAAAAAAGTTATTATAGGATACATTTTCTTTTTAGTCTCTGGTTAGTTCTTAGTGCCCGATATTTGGGCTGACGATGCTATGTGCGCGTTTTAGGATTGCAGAAGATCTCATTTGACGGAGTCCGAGAGTGTTCTTGTTAGACTATGTTTAGCTTGCAATTAGCACATCGCCTTACTTCTCATTAGTATTTCAGATTTGTTAGTTTGTGTTTGAGGTTCTAGTCTCTATCCGGTTTGCTTGTAAGGCTCTTGCCATGGTGTTTGATTATTAATGAGAATATCCCTTTAAAAAAGCTAATTCGTGTCCCAAAAACTAAAATAAAAGAAAACACCATGTATGATTATTTGTCCATATTGTTCTTTTGTTGTAATTACTTCATGTACCCGTTTATTTTTTAACTGTTCACAATCAGGGCCGGCGCACCTATGAGGCAACTAAAGCAATGACTTTAGGCATCATTTATTGAAAAGGCCCAAAACTAATTTTTATATATATATATATATATATATATATATATAAAATTAGCACATGAAAAGAAACGTTGTGATGATGTATTGCACCAGAAAGGCCCATTTAAACAATTATAAAAAGAAAATGTTGGTCCATGTCAATACCATGACAAGCATATAATTAAAACAAGCTCATATAAAAGCTGGAAGAAGAAAGTCAAAACCAAAGTAACGGAAACAAGCAAAAAATCAAATTTTTAGACACTTCATCTTCTCAGACCTGCATCTTCCACATACCACACATCTACAATGAACAAGGGCCGGAAGAAGAAAGTCAAAACCAAATTGAAGAAAGGAAAGCATATCGAATTCAAGATTTTATCTATCTAAACTTTATCTTCTTTTATATTGTTGTGTATTGCTTGATTGTTTAGATAGAAGTTAGTTTTTTTTTTAAAAAGTGTGAATTTTTTATTTCTTGAAATTGTAGTGTTTTCTGGGTTTGATTTAAATGTCTAGTAAAAAATATCAATCGAGGTATGATAAAATTAAGAAAGAAAGAAAAGAAGAAAATTTGATCCAATCTAAAAATGGAGCACTTGAAAAATTTCTTACAAAACGACATGAAACTTGAAGTGAAAGTGAAACAATAATAAGGGAAGAAAATCTACCTAATTTAAAAAGATGTGACAAACTATTGGTAGAAAGACAATTTAGATAAAAATATTAATATCGATGAAACATGTGATCTTGTGATGGGTGATGAAGAAGGTGAAAAAAATCATAGAATAAGAGGTAATTGATATGAACACCATAAGTGATAAATTAGAATTCAATTATTTGATTAATACTTTTGCATCACAAAAGTCAAGAAAAGCGAAGTTTTGAAGTTGTTCATGGGTGTCTTTTTTTTTTTTTTTTTTTGTAAGTTTCTCTTGTTTCTGTTATGTGAGTAAAATATCGGAACGAAAAGTTTGCATATGAAGTTCACGGCGATTGAAAAACATATATTTGTTGAATATTTATATTATTTGATGATATTATGTGATTTTTTTTGTATGTTAAAAAGGCCTGATTTAGTCCTCTAATTTCTCAGAGCCGACCCTGATCACGATGGGTGCACTTAATTTTTTATTTTTACTATGTAATAACTCCTATTTGCCACGACTCTAACCATATTCATAAATTAAGATTTCAGCAAGCAAAACATATTAAAATTATATTAATCAATTAAGATTTTATATGTGAATATTTTTCTAACGAGTTAACTTTTCCTCTCTAAAAATACCGTAAGTTCCGGTCACCGGAAAATTTCTCTACTTACTTTACTTCACTCAGCTTTCTTCACGAAGATCTAGTCTGAGCCCTCGCCAAGCTATGGAGGAACTGTGCGAGAAGTGGTCGGATTTGGGAGTGGAAGATGAAGATGATGACAATGTGGTCATCTTTGACGACGACAACCTTACTCCGACAAACGTCGACCTTTCGAAGCGCCTGCTGGGGCGCCTACTGCGAAAGAAAAAATTCAACAAGGGCGCTTTTAGATCGGTTATAACGAAGCTCTGGAGGCCTTCGGGTGCTCTTACCATTACCGAAGACAACGATGAGGTTTTCTGCTTCGTGTTTGCAAATTCGGCGGACAAGAAAAAGGTCATCGAGCTGAGCCCGTGGTGCTTCGACCGCTCGCTGCTGGTTCTCCAGGACCCGGACTGTGATGGCCCGCCTGACTACGTCTTTCGTTACGTGGATTTCTGGGTTCAGCTTCACGGCCTCCCTCTGAAGAATCGATCTTCACAAATGGGCAAAATTCTTGGCCAAAAATTAGGGAGAGTGATTAAGGTGGACTCTGGTAAAAACGGTCTTATCTCTGGTGATTTCATTAGGCTGCGTATCGCGGTCGACATCGGAGAACCTCTGAGGAACGGAGTCTACGTCCAGCTCGGCTCTTCAGCGAGTAAGTCTTGGGTTAGCTTTCGCTACGAGAGGCTGCAGGACTTTTGCTACCGCTGCGGGAGGCTCGGCCACAGCGAAGGTGACTGCGCTGCGGCCTTAGCTCCGGCACCGGAAAAGCCTAAATTTCGCGCCTGGCTCCGGTGTGAGGCCCTCAACATCACCACCCAATCTCCTTGGCGGTTCAAAGGCTTCGGCGATCGATCCTCTGGTGGCTGGGAGGGCCTCACACGCTGGGGTGGTGTGAGGAACAGTGAGGTTCGAGATCAGATCGAGAAACAGAAGAAGGCCGTTGAGCTCGCAGGGCGTTCGGGGCCTGAGTTATGTATGGAGTCCTTCAGACGGGAGGAGAGACAGCTTGACGCCCTTATTGAGAGAGATGAGCAGTACTGGCGCCAGAGGAGCAGAGTGTCTTGGATGCGGTGCAGGGATAAGAACACGAAGCTCTTCCACCGCAAGGCCTCTGCTAGAAGGAAGAAGAACGCCATCAGAGGATTGGAGGACGAGCATGGCGTTTGGCATAGTGGAGACTCTGAGATTGAGAGGCTCGTCTCGGGTTACTTTTGGGACATCTTCTCTTCGGCGAGGCCCTCTCTTCAGAGCATTGAGTTAGTGACGGCTGGCATACAGCCTAGGATCTCGGCGGCGTCGAACGCCGAGTTGGAGCGCCCTTTCGAGCCAGGTGAGGTGAGAAAGGCGCTTTTCTCTATGGATGCGATCAAGGCTCCGGGGAGCGATGGTTTCCCTGCGATATTCTTTCATAGATACTGAGACATTGTTGGCGAGTCGGTCTTGAAGACCTGCCTCGGGATTCTTAACGATGGGGAGAATGTGACCACCATTAATGATACTGTGGTCACCCTAATACCCAAAGTCGAGAACCCGAGACGAGTCCGTGACTTTAGACCGATCAGCTTGTGCAATGTGATCTATAAGATAGTGGCCAAATGCTTGGTCAACCGTCTTAAGGCCACTATGCATGACGCTATTTCGGAGTCCCAGAGCGCTTTTGTTGGAGGTAGACTGATCTTCGACAATGTTATGGTTGGTTTTGAGGCTCTCCACACGATGAAGCGGAAACACTTCGGAAATGGAAACTGCACAGCTCTCAAACTCGATATGGCGAAGGCATTCGACAGGGTCGAATGGGTCTACTTGGAGTCGATGATGTTGAGACTGGGATACAACACGCAGTGGGTGCACCTTATCATGAGATGTGTTACCTCGGTCAGATTTGCTTTCAACATCAACGGCTCCACCCGGGGTAGTGTGACTCCTTTTAGAGGCCTCCGTCAGGGGGACCCCCTCTCTCCCTTCTTATTCCTCTTTTGCTCTGAGGGTCTCTCGAGCCTTTTTCGAGTGAGCGAGGATGCTGGAGAGATTACTGGAGTCCGATTCCGGGATCTTCACGTGTCTCACCTTCTTTTCGCGGATGACAACATGATATTCTGCGGAGCGATTCCTGACGAGTGTGAGAGAGTCACTGACATTTTACGGACTTATTCTGAGGCTTCGGGCCAGTTAGTGAACTTTCAAAAGTCCGATGTTTGTTTCGGTATGGATGTGAGTCAGGAGGAGGGGGAGGCCCTAGCCCAGATCCTTGGTGTTAGGAGGACTGAGTGCCACGAGCGATACTTGGGCCTCCCCGCGTTTACTGGTCGAAGCTCGACGGAGCTTTTTGGGTTTGTGAGAGACCGTGTTTGGGTTAAGATCAAGAGTTGGAACGGTCTCTCCCTCTCACAGGCCGCAAAGAGGTTCTCATTAAGTCTGTCCTCCAGTCGATCTCTAGTTACGTGGCTTCCTGCCATAGGATTTCCCAGCGTTTGATTAGAGACATCCACTCGGCGATCGCCAGATTTTGGTTGTGGGGGGGGGGGGGGGGGGGGGGGGGGGGGTGGCACAACGACTAAGAAGATCCACTGGTGTAAGTGGAAAGCTCTCACGAGACACAAGTCAGCGGGTGGGTTGGGCTTCAGAGATCTGGAGAAGTCCAACCAGGCCTTTCTGGCTAAGAGTATCTGGAGACTCCTCAGGAGACCTGAGAGTCTTGTTGGACGTGTTTACAGACAGAGCTACTTCCCGAATGGGGATATTATGACGGCTTGCCCTGGCTCCTTTTGCTCTTCCATTTGGCGCAGTCTTTTTTGGGGTCGCGAGATTATTCAGTCCGGTTCGAGATGGCGGATTGGGGATGGCGAGTCGGTTCTGGTCATGGGAGATAGTTGGGTTCCCAGAGACAGACCTGCCTCCTGGGTTGATCCCCCATGGATTCCTCCTGATATGCGGGTTGCCGAGCTTATGAAATACGACGACAGTTGGGATATTGATCTTATTACTGCATTGTTCGAAGAGGAGGACGCCGCAACGATTTTGAGCATCCCGTGTGGGGGTGAGGGCATCACCGATGTGCGTTGCTGGCATTTTACCGAGGACGGAGAATACTCCGTCAAGAGCGGGTACCGCGTTGCGATGATGAGAGCCAGTAACCCGACCGCCAGCACTTCTGATCCGTCGGAGATGGAGAGATGGTGGTCTAAGTTCTGGAAGCTGAGAGTTCCTCCCAAGGTGAAACTTTTCTGTTGGAGAGTCTGTTCAGGCCAGATCCCGGCCAGAGCAGTCTTAGCCAAGAAGAGAATCACCTCCGACGATAGTTGCCCTGTCTGTCGGGAGGCGAGTGAGACAGTTTTTCATGCGATGTGGGGTTGCAGGTGGAGTAGACGGGCTTGAAAGGAAGCGGGCTTTGGTCACATCCTTCCACCCTTCAGAGACGGCGATGCTTTTGACGTTATTATCAGAGCGACATTTGTCCTTGAGGTTCGTTTCCATGAGCTTTTCGTTACTATTCTTTGGGAACTTTGGAACCACATGAGCAATGTCATCGCCGGGAGATCCTCTTGGAGCCAGTCTCAGCTTATCTAGTGGACTGTGAGCTTTCTTGAGGAGTACAGAGCGGCTACGACTGGGGATACTCAGATGAGCACGAGGGTGACTTCGACCCCCAGATGGACCCCCCCCCCCCCCCCCCCCCCCCCCAAGGGACGGGACCCTCTCGATTAATGTTGACGCGGCTCTAGCTCGCGACCGTGGAGGATTCGGTGTTGGTTGTATTGTTCGAGACCACACCGGAGAAGTAATCGCCTCGTGTACGCTTTTCCTGGCTAGGGGGTTCTCCCCCCAGCTTGCGGAAGCGTATGCTGTCCTCCGTGGCATAGAGCTAGTTCGCAGCGTCAGCGGCATGAGAGCGGAGATCCAGTCTGACTGCTTGGGGGTGGTGAGGATGCTCGATGAGGGCACGACGCCTACGACAGAGCTTGGGACGATCTTGCACCGCATCTTGAGGGAGGTGAGGGAGCTAGAGGAGTTCAGTATTCGACATATCTATCGCCATTGTAATGTCGTTGCGCATAACCTTGCACGTTATGCGGTTAACCATCACTCGTCTTCGATCTGGCTGGGTTTAGTCCCGCCATGCTCGGAGGAGGCCATTAGAGCCGATGATCGCGAGCTGAGGTCCCGCACGGGCACTTAGGCCCTTGTCGTTTGAATTTACTTGCGTTTACATTTCTTTATTACCGTTGGTTTCGTTCTATTCATATCTTGTAATCACGATTTTCCTCCGCCATATGTGAGGACTTTTATGATATTTCGTGGCACTGACCACGATTTCTCAAAAAAAAAAAAATTAAGATTTTAGTAAGGACAAAAATGTTCTGACGTTGGCTGCGGGCACTAGGCCTTTGCTCGAGGATCCCCTAGTCTAGAAAAATAACCATTTATACTTTACTTATCAATAGCCAATGATAGTGGAGCAAAAAATAAATAATGTTTTGTCAAACTCGATTCTTATTTAAATTTTGGATGTCGATTGATCACGCTCTTAACGTGTCGTTATTACTGAATGCATGTGCACAAGCAATCAACCACAATAGGAGTCTTCAAAAACATTCTCAAAGAAAATCAATTCTCTTTAACTCGCTTCTAGAGCATATAAATGAAATAAGAGAATATGAGAACTTGAATTCAAACTCAAGAACAGATTCATAAAATTAGACTATAAAACTATCATGCGACATAAAGTAGTCTTTCGAAACCAAAACTTCCGAGTATTGTAATAAATTATCTAAGTTTGTAGACATGATTTACTTATTTACTCATATCATTTTATACAATATAATTTTATTAAATGATTTATAGTATTACAAATAATATTTGAAAAATATTTCAAGAAAGATGTAATAACCAGAAAATACCCTGGACTTAAAGTCATACAATTAAAAAAAAAACTATGATATTTATTATACCATATGACCGTTTAAACCTTTTATTCTAAAATTCATCAATTATTTTTAATTTTAAACTACGACTAAATTTATCAGTAAATATAAGTTTTATTGACATATTCGTTAATAATTGTAACTATTTGTTGAAATATTAATTCATAAATTTCATAATAATACACTTACAAGCGATCAATGAATTTTGGTCAATAATTTATTTATCAAAATTATTATTAATTTGTTTAGTATAATCCCGTTTAGAATTATCACAAAATCAATTCAAGCCCATTTGAGCTTTCACTTGTTGGCTACCCAATGAACTATTTGCCACAGCCTTTAGAAGACAAAAGTGAAGTTGGGTTTTGAGTTACATCACAGCACCATCGAAAACAAAGTGGCCCACTTGATCAAACTATTCGCAGTATTAACTTTTCCAAAATGCCACATGATCATCAGTTCACAATAAGATAAAGAAAGCTAACTAGCCTTGGCCCAATTGGCTTGTTTTACAAAACTATTGAAGTAGTCATCAAAAATTGCCCAAATTATTACTTTTATAGCTAGATTTCTCCATTACTTTAAAAAATTAATTTTTTTTATCAATTTTAACGTTAACAAATAACTTAAAAAATGATTTATTTTTAATATTAATTTTTTAACATTTTCAGCTTTTTCTCTATTTTTTCCCGATTTATTTGAAATAAATTATAAAAAGAATATTGTTTTAGGCATAAACGTCTGGGGAGAAGATAACAAATTTTATTTTTATTTTTTTAATAAATCGAGAGAAAATAAGAGGAGGGCTGAAACTGTAAATAAAATATTAATTTTAAATGTAAATAGTCTTTTTAGCTATTTTTAGTGGCAAACTGAAAAAATGAATTAAAAAAATGAAATAAATAATGGTTTAGGTAATATTTGGGCAGATTCCCTAATTTTGTATACTACCTCTATGTTTTTATTTAAGGAAAAAACTTACGGGAAATATAAATAAATATGACTACTTCAATAGTTTTGTATTAAAATCCACGACTTTACGACTATAAGTAGGACATACGAAGTTTTTTTGGGTACTCACATATAATTTTCTCATTTTTAAGATATGAAAATGATTCCAAAGAAACTTTTTAAAATACTTTACAAAATATCTATTGAAATACTAAGAGATTATAAACAAGATTTCGAGTTTTTTTTTTGCATTAGCGATTCCAACATGGATTGCAAAAAGTACGCTCGGCAAGCCGAATTTGTGAGGAACGTGAATTGTGCCACTCTCGCCAATGACGAATCAACCTCAGGACATCAAATTTACTACAATAGATGCTCAACGAGCAGTGCATCCTTACAATGATATAATAGGTGTGACCATCCAAGCCGCCAAAAGAGAGTCATGCTTGACACTAGGAGGCGTCGTCAAAATCATCTTCAGAGAGACATTCGACAAAAATGAATCTAGGAGGAATAGAGTCATCACCGATGTGCACATGTGTCTAACAAATTTTCATAAGAAAGGATACTCATTGAAAGGAAGGTATCATTTTGGTCTTCGGGGTGCTTTGTAGGAATTCCGTGAGTGGGATCATCAAAGTTAGTTGAGGCATATCCTCTTCTCATCAGACTTCATCTCTTGAGATGGACGTTGTAGATAATGATTCTCTTAGGACAGTTTCGTATCTTTTTTTCATCGGTGCACGGACTCCAGACAAACCAATGCGCCAACCCTTTGAGTTTCATTATCTCGGGATTTAGAGTATCTCAACCTAAGAGAAGGTGTCAAATTTTAAAACTCGTCTACGCAAAGTAGGCAACATATCAGACTCGTTGGTGTTGTAGTCATTTTTAATCTAATTGATGACTAACTGCAAGTCATATTGTATCTGGATTGTATTTATAGGCTTTTGGTGTTGACTCTTTATGCTATGTCTAGCCGAATGACGATAGCTTTGTATACAACCTCATTGTTGTAGGTGTTGGTGGATGTTGTCCCGTAACTTTTCTCAGTCGACATTATTTAACATAATGTCATCGCTATCTCCTCGAGCGTTGTATGCTCCATCTACATGTAACTCACATATGGGGCTCGTAAGGTCAACCTTTCTTTTTTAGCCAACATGTCTTTCGGTTTTTGTCTTCTGCTGTTGTTAAAAGCATAGGAAACTCAGCCACAAAGTTGATCCCTTGACATCCATCCTCTGGAGGAACTCAATCTCGTATAATTCGAACCAGATCGCCATGCGGGTTTATATTTCTTTGTAAGAACGTTACCAATCTAATTACCGGATAGGCCATGATAAGTTAAAGTTGAAAGTTTTGACTCAAGTTCTTCGCTTTTGTTACGAGAGCCAATGAAAGTTTCTCAATTTCTTTGTAGCGTCATTCGATGTCGTGCAAGTAATGAGCTGCTACTCTAGAGATTGTACTTACCGTCATTTGGTTTTTATGATATCAATTTGTTGTATGTAGCATATCTAGTATGGGTTTGGTATCCATGGATTGTACTATTTAGAAGCGACTTTTTGACCTTTAGAAGCGAATTTTTTCGCTTCTAAAAGTCTTTTTTGTCCTAGTGCCACCTACGATTACAAATTTCTTTTTAATAAGAAATTAAAAATCGGTGATATGTGCAGGCATTTTCCTTAGCGTGTTGAGCGTGGCTTGTTTGATGATGACATTGTATGGATAATATTGATCAACCACAATAAAAAGGATCGTATGAATAAAAGTCTTTGGGGTCCCTAAGGTGATCGGTGGGTTGATGGTGCATTCATTCATCACTATCTCCTTAGTGAACCTGAATAAGGGTATTAGGTCGGATTTAGGCTTACCCCCCGACCTTCATGCACTCTTTGGTGGTCGTAAATAACATGTTGAATAGGACATGAGGACTATCGTGTCATTGTGCGAATGCGTAACTCACTTGGATGAAGGTTCCTAGTTGTTGAGTTTGACGTATCCAGTGGCACCTTCTTGATACACGGTCCCTAGGAAATTCTCTGATTGTAAGACTAAATCACCACCATGTGGTCCGCATAGTATGTTGGTGACGACATGGAGTTATGGGCTTCTATTGTTGTGGTTTAGTTGGAAGTGGTATTTTGTAAGTTTAAGGTAGGGCTAACAACGATAAGAATTCGCAAGAAAAACTCTTTTATTTTACCTCGCCGAATTAGTTGCATAATCATAATCTCTTTGAGACTCACATTATCTAGACCAACCATAACTCGTAAGGTCATTTTAATCAGAGTCCGGGTGGTGAACTTGTCACGCACTAGGCCCTAGTTCGTATATGGCAATCTGTCCAATAATAGGGGTAGAAGCCAATAAATAGTTGGCCACTTAAACGAGAAAAGGATGCCTGAAGTTTCTTCCTTTTGATTAGAATGAGAAATTATTAATTTCGCCCTCAATTTTTAGAAGTTCAAAGAGAGGTATTTTAGGGGTAGTTAAAATATTTTATTTTCTCTTCAATTGTGGATTAATCTCAGCAGTTAGATCATATCTTATTAATTTAAATTTTCTCTCATCTGTTAAATTAATAACTAGGATAATAACTTTTATTTGTTTTAGAAAACATATGAGTAGTTTTCTCCTCAAGAATCTCCTTATATTTATCGTTCAAATAGACAGAAGTTTTAAAGTAAACAAACATTTTCCTATGAACTATCCACCTATTTTGAAACAAATAACGACAAAATTTTGGCTACTCATAGTCTAATATGGCTGGACTTACACTATGCCATTGGGAAAAAATGAGAGAGCCATGGCTGCCTCATGAGTCTTAAGCCCATTTCAACTTTTGGGCTATTTAAATCCAATAGCTTTAAATATAATTTAATTATTTAGTTACTCGATACAATTAATAAATAAATAAATCATAAATTGATTATTTACTTGATCCCAACAATAAATAATCATTTCAACTATAAATATCATGTTAAAACTCTCTAATAATAATAATGTGTATCATTATAATTATCTCACAATGTGTAATGGCAATTGACACTATTAATTCTGAAATACTTCTTGTGAGATAACTAGAATGATGCACACTATTATTAGAGATTTTTCACTTGCTTTTATCAGAGCGAAATCAGAGACTATTGACCTAGTAAGAGGAGCTACACGAATCCGAACAAAAAGACGAAGAAATTCATTCATTTTTTGAGTGATTCATTTAACATTGATCAATGTTCTACCATGTAATACAAGGTTGATCTCTCCTTTTACACTAGAATTATATTTACTTATCGTGACCAGTATCCACTCCTCTAGTCAGTTAGTGATTAAGATCCTCCAAGTTCATCATGTATCCAGAATGCTGAATTTTTATGTTATAAATTTCTCTTTACATATATACCCTAAGCATCTGTTATGGAATAAACCCTTAGGTGAGAGAAATTAGCCTTCTTTTAGAAGGACTAGATTATGTATCTGTGAACCGGTTCCTCCTAAAATCATATTCCGGATTCCCAAGACATAAATTTAATTATGTTATGTTTTAGCCGTTAACAAGATGAGTCAAAGAATCCGAAGATGCAATTTATAAGTCCGTAACTACTTCAGGATATAAATTAATTGTGACTGTCATAGCGACGTTGGTTAGTGTAACATAAGGTGCTTAAACAACACATATAGAACCAAAGTATGTCCATATCAAACACTTACCAAAAGTGCATAATACTCTCACGTAATGATCACCCTTCACTTTTGTGTTCCCCATATATGCCCCCGGATATGACTTCCTAGTTGCATATTAGTCACCGACAAAGTTGCAGTCAACCGCCAAAATTCGGATGTCCACCATGCTATTTAGTTTAATACAGAGATTATGGAAAATAAATGTCATCGATTAAAATTATTTAGGCATCGACCTACCATTCATATGATGCTACTAATAACTTATTATCATTTAGTAATCATTTATTTTATTATCTTCAAGTGATAATATTCCTAACAATCTCCCACTTTGACCAGAGAATATAAGTTTCCTCGAGATATTTAACTATTCGCCATCGTTTAAACGTTTTAGACGTTTGACTCATGTTTAGAATTCCCATCACATATGGATTCCCACTTATTCTCTTTTTGTTGTGGAAACTTGTGTCCTTTTTTAATATTCATCTAATCCATGCTTCTTTGCAAGCGATATCTTACTTACCCTTTAAGGTCAACGATTTATGTTCAAGGTATTTAATTTTACTTGGGAATATATTAAAACTTCGGATATCTTTTGGATTATATACCATATTTTACATCAAAAAATAATAAGTATCCCTATGTTGGTGTACATCCCCTTGGTGCTAGAACTAGCCGCACCAAGTATGTATTAATCTTATCACCACTAATCATAGTGTGATAATTGAAGCGGTTTCAATAAAAAATATATTGACCTATTTCCATGACTGAGTTAATTTTATTCATCCAATCGTATCATATATAATATATACTAAAAGAAATAATCAACCTTGATCAACTAAGTAATTTACTATTTCCGAAAATCAGAGTGTTTATAACAGATGTATGTACTATCGACAATCCATCATTGTCTCAAGCCTATATATAGTCCTTTTATTGAAAACATCTTTATCCTTAATATTGAGCTCTTAACTTAATCCGATAAATATGTTTGAGATATCATAAAATGAGGTTGTCGTTTTTAAACCTCAAGTTTCAAGAAACAGTTAACTCAACCAATTAACTTGTGCCACAATTAGTACATCTACACATTAGTAATGACTTATTAATGACATGCCTTATAGGAGTAATGCTTATTAATTATTCCATGAATACTGATTTAAATGATTCATTCATTTAACATTCAAGATTAACCTAAAACTTGAGCAGATCTTGTATGTTGACTAAATGAATCATTTAAACCAATATTCGCGGAATAATTGATAAACAACACTTCAAAAAAATTAACGTGCCACTAATAAAATTTTATATCGATACTAAGTAAATTGGTGTAGATTGGTGGAGCTAACTGCTTCTGATACTAAAGGTGTAGAGACAAGGTGGTTCCATGATATCTCAAATATCTTTATCGAAATAAGGTATAAGCTCAATGTTGAGGCTAAAGATAATGTAATTAAAAGTACTAGACCTTACACAATATCAAGTTTCCAAGAATATGCAGAAGTGATATAAACACTGTGATTTGTGAAAATAGTGAGATAATTAGTTGGTTAATGTTAATCATTTTTTTTCGTGTATATTATATATGACACGATTGGATCAACCATGAATAACCATGTAATGGAAATAGGTCATTATAGTTCTTATAATCAACTTTAATAATCGTGATACGATTAGTGATGATATGATTATTACATCCTTAATGCAACTTGTTTTATCACCAAGGGCACATACACCAAGATAGGGAGACTTAATATCTTTTGATGTAAAGTCTGGTGTATAATCCAAAAGATATATTTGCCAAGTGTTAATATTTTCTAAACTAAAGTTATTTACTTAGAACATAAATTACTTGAGATAATAAAAGGTAAGTAAAAGATCACTTGCAAAGTAACATGGACTGGATATATATGAAAAGGACACATGTCCAAATTACAAAGAGAGTTATGTAGAAATTCATATGATGGGAATCCCGAACCTGAGTCAGAATATCTGGAAAAATCTAAACGATATCTAAGAATTAATATCTTAAAGGAAACTTATCATCTCTAGTCAAAGTGGGAGATCGTTAGGAATACTTCCCCCTTTAAGATAATAAAATGAATGATTATTAAATTATAAGAAGTTTCTGTTATTATCATCATATGATTGGTGAGTTGATATCTAAATAATTAAAATTGATAACATCTATTTTTCATAGTTTTTTGTATTAAATTGAATCACATGATGAACATCGGAGTTGGGGGGTGCACTAAAACTTGGTTGGTGACTAATATGTGGCTAGAAAGTCACATCCACGGTCATATATGTGAAAATAAAAGTGAAAGCTGATCACTACGTGGGAGCATTCTCCACTTTTGATAAGTGTACGATTTGAACACCTTTACGACACACTAACTAAGGGCGCTATGATGGTCACAACGATGTTTGTTCTATATCTTAACATAGTCATTCATTTCAAGATTGTATCTTTGGATTCTTTGACTAATTTAGTGAATGGCTCGTACAAAAGCGTATAAACTTATGTGTTGGAAATTTAGAATATGATTATAGAAGGAAGTGGTTGGCAGATACATAATCCAATATTTTGAAAGAAGGTTAATGTCCACTCACTTAAAGGTTTATTCCAAAACCAATTGATTGTGCACACTACCAAATTTGACTTATATTTGGTTGAATGTTTTTCTAAGATGAGCCTGTAGGATCTAGACAGCGAACAAACTATATATAATTCTATTGTAGACGTCATATCAACATTGTATTACATGGTGAGTACTGACCAAGGTTAAACAAATTGTTAAAAATAAAGAAATGTAGGTTTTGTCTTTTTTTTTTTTGTATTTGTGTAGCTCATATTAGTAATTCTATAGTCCCCGACTCAGCTCTGAACAAAGTGTTGTTGGAGATGACCTAACGAAACGTAGTATTTGTTACTTATGAACACTCATTATTTTGAAACTTTAGTCTTTAGTTATTAAACAAACACAACAACAAAATAAAAGCTATATATAGATTTGCATGAACAACTCTTCATGGTTTGCATAAGACTGTGTATTCGCAAATCTCAAGATCAAATACCAATTGATCTCAGTGTGATTTATGATGTTTGGTTAGAAAAAATACAGATTTAGGACTAGTATATTATGAAGATACAAAATTGATTAGTGCACTTATGTAGACAATGAAATAATAAACCCTTTAACCTTTTATGATCGAAGTCACTACATATGAATTATATCATGCTTACCTCAATCATGAAATGAGACATGTCATTTTATAGTTTACTCTCATTTGAGAAAGTCACGGTTGTCTTTCCCTCGGTTGCCTATAAATGTGGAGACTAAACACGCATCTCGTATTATTCTATTTTGACACTTGAGCCTCGAATGATGCCAAATTTGGAACTCGCTCGTTCCTCTCAATGTCGAAACCCTACTATAAACTCTCATAATCACCTCAATCCTCTAATGTTGAACATTAGAGAGGTAAACAAAGACAACTCTTGTGTTTCTCTTTGACTTTCCCGTTTCCTCTTATTTTCAGGTACGACGAGAGTCACCACCACCACCACCAGTCACTAAAGTAGACTTGGCAAACCAATTCTACAATGCTCGAAGACCGGACACGATTACTTTGTCCGACCTTGGATCGAACTTTCGTGGGAAATCAACGTTGTCCAAAATATGACGATAATACTGACTTTACTTGAAGCATATCGTGGTTCTCTTATGAAAATTTTGAATATGCATCGTTTCACAATGCTTCCATATAAGAAAGGTCACTTCTTCTATCTCGACATTGTGGTTTCTTGAACAGTCTAGTTTTTTTGTGGGGTTCTCGACCAACATTTGTGATTTCCAAAATTAATACATATTAGTTTATAATTTAAGCATGATGAGTATATTATTATGTGTTATACGTTCGATTATGTGATATTTTGTGTTTGCTTTATTATGTGTTGATGAATGATTTGTGGTGATCATGATAGGTCTCGTTATTATAAAGCCTATGCATGATTTTAATAGAAATTTCATAACATGTTATTATTATTAATCATGGTATTATTTATGTTATGTTATTTGGCATGTTTGTATATAACGTAAGTAATCAAGTGATAACATAAGTAAGAGAGTCGTACTCCCTCGAGTTACATAGGTATTAGAGAATTTTCCTAAGCCGATCTACGAGTTTAAAAATAGATTTTTCTCATATGATATATGTTTATGATGGTGCAAACCATGAAAGATTGAAGCCCCATAATTTGTTTCTAACGTCTACATTAAAATTGATATGACTACTCTAGGACAATCCGAATGAAAAATATGTTATATATTATGATAGAATATCTTATGTACAAGTACTTTAATGCATGTTCATTACTTTTGTTTTTTGAATTTTAAATATTCTCACTGAGCGTTAGCGTAATATATGTACACTCTTTAATGTTGTAGGTAAACACCATATGAACAATCGAAGGGGTTAGATGGTTAGATTATGGTTGCTTTTCACGAAATAAAATACTTTCACATTATTTTATCTTTAAAATAAGGGTTATTCTAGTTAATAGTCAAATAAAGTAGTAGTATTTTGAAAATGTGTAGTAAATAGCCACACCAATCAATTTACTAAGATTATTTGGACCAATTTAGGCCGAATAACCCTTACAAATTACTCAAATCGGAAATGGCAATTCAGTCGATAATTTTCCAGTAAATGACAGAATTGTAAGCACAATGGCTATTTACAACATATTTACAAGATGTTGGTTATTTACAAATTTTTTACGTTTATATTGACTAAAGACCCAAATTTGTTAAACTAATCAAAACCAAATATTCTTTTCTCTATGGTTTAAAGTTATATTTTTTAAATCAGTTAAACTTATGACCTTATTTTTGGTATTATCTATAATTGTATTTTGTTTTAAATATCTATTATCCAGCTTCTAGCTTAGTTATTTTTTTATCGAGTTTTTATATTGAAGATTTTTTTCAAAGTCATGAGTTTCAAAATTTATAATATAAGTTCAGCATGTTTAAATAAACATCTTCTATATGCTTTTATGTGCACTCATCAATTGCATAATTTTTAACTCATTTAATTTAAGACGCGTTTTGGTTGCGCTGAATCAATCATTGTACACATTTTACATGTATATATATTTTTTTATATATAACCATCAAAATTTATTATTATTGTTGTTCTGGTCATGAAAACACCTGATCGATTTCCATGCAAATCCATATGATGCCCTGTCAACTTGTGACTGCAATGTCAACATCTCCTGTATTTACATGTTTAGATACTTTTGAACTATCTGATCTGCACTAGAAAGTCAAACTGTGATATATATTAGTTCATGGGTATCTTGATTCGCCCAAATTTTCTTCGCTTTGATAAGATTTGATGGGAACTAATATTTGACAATGAGCTTAAGATGGGACAAAGAAAGTTGTTAATCATTGATAAAATAATAGTGCATTAACCGCGCGTCTTTACTATTCTGCCTAATCTTTACTGGTCCTAGAAAACTTGCATATTGACAACGTAGAGCTAGAAAAGTGACAAAGTTGTTGAGTATGTGTACTTTATTTGTTTGAAAGCATATACATATGACCGGTGATGATTATTTGTTTGAAAGCCGGTGATGGTATTATAACCGCTAAACTATCTCGAAAAACATCTTCAACTCATTTTCTAATTTACGTGAAGAGTAGAATATTCCAATCCACCTCTAATATTTACTGAAATTTGAATATGATGAATAATATCTACTCAAATTTGGAGTCAACTAATCATCATGCATAAATTATTTTTAATTATAAATTCACCTAAAAAAAATGTTATATGTAATTTAGAATATAATTTAAATAATTTATGCAAAAATACATATATTATTAATGAGAAAAGAGAATAAATAATGACATTAATAATAATTCATAACATTAATTAAACACAATACAACTATATTAAAAACATATCAATTATAGTAATGGTTACACAAACACAATACATAAAAAATAAAATTATAACGTATGCCATATAAATAGAAAAAAATATTTGTAATGTTTATGTAATCCAATATAATATTTGTTTTTATTATATAATTTTTATATTTTAATATCATAATATTAACATGATATTTAATATAAAGTTATCCTAATATTGTTGATATACAAACATAAATTAATATTTATAAAATTAATATCGTCATAATATATTAAAGTATAAATTAATATGAAACTAATATAAATAATATTGAAAAGTATAAAAATAGAATTTTTTTTGGTAGGATTTGGTGTTGAGGGTTGGAGTGAAAACATTGTAGCTGAACTAAATTTGATAAAAAGTTAACCCAAATTTGAGATTTGGGTTGGAGATGGTCTAACTCCTGACATTCGTCAAATTATTGCGGTATATTTTTTCATCTTCAACATTATAATATAATTTCAGATAATAAAAAAATTATTCAATTTAATACTTTTATATGTTACATTATTTCTTCAAAAATAAATATATTTGTTATTAGCAATTACATATTAACTCTTTTAATAGTTTCTTATGTACACAATAATGTTAAATTTTATTTTTATATTAATATTTAAAATTAATATTTTAAATATTAAAGAAATTGTTTTATCTTTTTATTTCTTTGTATGAATGTACTTGTATTTTTCAATTTGCACTTTATTCTATTGTGTCTCGTCTTTAATTTAATTTTTTATTGAAATTGTATATGTATTTTTGGTTGGTATAATTGATGTGGTCATTTATTTAGTATATATTTTGTTAAATTAATATTACGATATTTATTCTAATTTTAAATTAAAAATATGAAATTTATAAAAATTATTTAAATTAATATTAATATAACGAAATAATGTTTTTGATAGGTTAATTTGCAATTAAAAATTATCTTTAGTACATTAAATATAGTGTGAGCTTATCTCTGTCTCCAAACTCTGTATTATAATATAAATGCAATGTACAGTTTGATCCGAGGCCAAACAAAGTTATTACATTCGCGTTTCGAGCGTCTTAAACATGGTATCTGTTACAATATTATTATCACACACGCAAGCCTACGTATCACACAAGTAGTACTTTTGAAAATTCAGAGTTCGTTCCACATAGATTTTTAAAAACTATTATTGTAAACTTGTTGTCAATAAATATCATTTTTCGAAAGATTGATTGTTTAAAATTAAAATTTTAAGAGATTAGAAAGAATGAAATAAAAAGGCTTGAATGTAGGTAAAAAGGTAGGGGTCTCGACTTCACCGGGCTTACTTTGGTTGAGATTTCGGGTTCAAATTAACATATTAATTCCTATGAAAAACTAATCTCACTCAATAAATATTATTTACTAGCCTATCTCAAGTGATCTAGCATACTTACGCAATTACACTTAATTAAACATGAGTTCAATTATCTTATAAAAATGTGAGCACGATTAGTTAACTCTTTCTCAAGTAGTTTAACAATCCAATAGAGCATTTGTACTGATGATCAAGTACTTAAAGAATTAAGAATAATTCATGATAAGTAGTTCATGTGTAAGAATTTAACAAATCTTTTCTAACCCTAAAGAACCCGCAAACCATTGTTATGCCTAGCTACATCGCACCCCTATAAGAAACTTAGCCGCGAAAGAAAAACATGATTATTTATAAACATAGTACTAAAACAGCGTGCATCGTAAGAAAGAGAGAATAGAAGAGGCAATTCATATTTAAAAGAGAAACGAACAAGAAATGAGGATGTGAATTGGATTCAGTAAAACGTCGGAGTGCAAGATATCCGACGGCAGCCCCGATGTTCAATAATAAAGACAATAATTAGAACAAAACGAGAAGAAAGAAGCAAGAAAAAGAGTTGTGAACCTCAATCCAATAGAACGTCGGAGTTCAAGAGCTCGACGACAACTCTAACTTTCTTACTTCTAAAGTCCAAAAACTAGAGAAACAAAGAAATAATATTGAAAGACAAAGTATGTAAAAGATATGACTATTTGAGAGAAAAATAGAAATCTTTGAATGAGGTCTAAGGGTCCCTATTTATAGATTTTCAGAGTCAAGCCTTGGGTTTTCGAAGCCAAAAACAGGTAATAAAATTGCATTGATTGATAAATTTGGAGGATTTTTAAAATTGTTTTTCAAAGTCTTCCGGTGGTTGAGGTGCGAGCTTTTCCTCCTATCTTGTGAGGGATTCAAAAATCGCCAAATTTACGAGGGATTCTAGCTCTTCATCTGTTGCTTGTAGTCTTGATTTTAGGACTACCATCAAATTCTTTATCTTTTGACTTTTGCGGTCTGGTAAATTAGTAAATTCTTTTATGGTGATATTTGATCTATAGATATCGGTACTGGATCACAAATTAGTCCTAAATAATTTACCAAAATAAACAGTTATTACTTGCACTACATGTTTTTATTTACTAGTTCATACATATCATTAATTCGATGTCGTATTAGATGAACACCAGTAGGTTTCTTCCTATTTTGAAACTCAGCTCATTTGATTTTCTTTGGTTTACTTGATGCACGTGTAAAAGGTGCACCGTATTGTTTGGAAAGGCAGCACCTACCAATTTTGTAAATTTTCCAAACGATCCGTTCTCAAACATAATTCTTTAGTTATCGGTAACCAAATATTCCACTGGTGATTTAAAGTGTGATAAGTTGGAATGTTGGATAATTTTTTGGCTTGGATTTCACGCCTCCGGATCAATGATGAAATTGCTTGTCTATAATAGATTTTCAATTAATATTTGCAAATTTTACTTAACATGGCATGCAAATTTGCGTTTCTCATGTTTTCTCTTTTGAGTACATGGTTTGCATTGTCTTTCACTACTTAAACTTATTTTGTTGCATGTTTTGATGAAGATTATAAATTTTTACAAACATATTAACTCTGGTGTTCTATTATTAATTTTTATAGAAAGCACCATTAATCTATTGTTGTTTACTTTGATTTTTTGACCGGTTAAATGTTATAAATTTCAAAATATTAGCATATAATAACTTTCAAATTATGATGTCAAAGCCCGAATAGGCGAAAGTCGAATGCTCGTATAATAATTTTTTTTTTTACCATAAGACATATATGCTAAGAAACTGGATGAGACTTTTATATCAAAATTTAGCATTGTCTAACCGTACATACGTTTCATCGAATACCAAGAGGAGTACAGTTATGCAGAATTGACATAAATATGAACATAAGTACAGTTCAGAACAACGACCACATAATCGTAAAAAAGAATAAGTACTTAGTATACAAAAAACTAGCCACACCGAATTTATGTTGGCACATAAGATAAAGATAAGTCTACGATTATTAGATTAGCTATCAGCAAAATAAACAATTATCATGATGTAGGTTTGATCAACCCTAAATATCGAAAACTCGAACGCTGTAAATATAAAAGAAAAATAGATATATGAGATACTTGCATAGAATATCAGTGTAACACACATTTTGTATAAAAGAAATCGAACCTTATTTCATATATTGAATATCATCTATATTTGTACTTAATATATTTATCGAGAAATTGTTGTACTTATTTTTAAGCAATCAACATACACTATTTACATAAGGCATGTATATAATGGCATTCAAATCTTAGGTTCACATTCGTATTATTATAATTCTCATCGTAAATAAGTTCGAAGTCAACAACAGAAGAAACGTCTGATGTAAATATACACAATTTGACGTGATGCTTTATTGGCGGTTCAGTCTTATGGTATTGTATATTTAATTAAAATGCGTAGTAACAATATTTGGCCTTTTCGATTGCGTACCTGATACATGTTGACCTGAAATTGGAGATCAAATAATAGTGATGATGATTGTCTAATACAAGCCTTCCGTGACAAACAAGCGTGGCTTGGCACGGTCAAAATATGTTTACATTTTGTTCTCTTCTAGAAAACACAATAAGAAAATATCTAGCTTTAACATATATAGACAAATATAAGAATGTGACATATGAATGTGAACGAACCAAAAAAACTTTGTCTAATCACGTTACGCATTTTTTTGTAACAGCGACACAAGCTCTCGAAAAGATGTGCCAATTTTATTTAATGTCGAATATAGATGATATATACAACTATTTTTGTGTCCGATGGTCCAAGTTATATACTCTTTATTTATTCATTTAGTTATTTATTTCACAATAATATAACTTTTTTTTTCCTACATATATATTATTTTAAGTCGCGATCAACATCACAAAAATATCATAAAAAATATTATATATAACTAAAAATATCGTAATTACAAGATATATATATATATATATACATATATATAATTTTTAAAAAAATTTAATAATTTTTTTAACTTCATATATATATATATATATATATATAATATGTATTCAACACATACATAAAGTCTGTTGATTCTTTTGAAGAATAGTAATTGACACCGCGGAAATATTATAAATATCTATATGTATGTTGGCGGAATACCGTGGTTATACGATATATAAGGAAATAAAAATGAAACCACACTTACAAATACAAAAAATTGTAAAAGAGACTGAGCCTCTAACCCTCCAAGCGGGATCGTAAACTCGATCATTGACTCCAATAGCCTTCTCCAAAAAAGGAGGGACAAGTCTCATCAAAGTCAACTCGAGTCGCGATTTAACCACAAAGCGAGCTAGGTTATGAGGTGCAACACTATAAAGACATGAAATATGAACAATATAAAACTCGTCTAAATGTCTCACATCGCTGAAGATGAGGAGCAGTAGCGTCCTAAAATCTATCATAAATCTCTCTGACACCGTCTTGACCACTTCCAAGCAGTCAAACTAGACTCGTATTACCTTGATACTAGGCGTTAACTCTATGCCCTATAGGATCCCATGAGCATCCGCAAGCTTGGGGGAGAAACCCTTATCCAGGAAAAGCGTATGTGCGGAGATCACATGTCCGGTCTGCTCTCTGGCATTATAGCCCACACCGAATCAATCCCAGGTGGATAATGTTTAATTAAATTGATGAGCTTACTGGCATGAATTGCACTTCATGAGTTGATGATTGTGATGATTATCCTAACAAATAAAATATAAAAAAATGAAAGATTACGATTATGAGAAAGCAAGAACCGTTGCATCACAAATTATTCCTATGGTTTGAATTCAAAAATTTAGCACAAAACACACCCTCATATGTTTGCTTATCACGCTCACGATAATGGTAATCTAAGATATCTATCAAACATCTAAGAGTTTAAACCTATGCAGGGATATCTTCTCTCGATGTCAACCCCTACAAACAAAAGTTAGCATTAACACAAGAACGTCCACACGACTCGAAACAGTCTAGCTATTTCTAGCCTAGGAATGTATCCCGGTAAACTAATCCTTATGCACGACTAAAATAATCTCTTCCAAGCATCAAACAATCATAATATCATGATAACGATAGCTAATCAAATTAAATCATTACACGGGGAATTTAAATAAACAACCAAAATAGAGGATATGAATATTAATTTGACATGATTGAATGTGTAACCATACTCCTAACTCGCTAAACCATAGCCCTAAACAAATTAATTGAGTGATTGAATGGAAAATAAATGGAGATGAATATAAAAGAATCATTGATAAAAGCTGAATTGTATTAATAAAAACGGGAGTTCCAGAGATTCAGAGAAAAGAGATAAAAATTGTGGATGGTAGAAACAAAGTTATGGCAACGAGAATCCTCTCTGAAAGCTTCTTCTCTCCCGAGATTGTTACGCCAAAAAATTAAACAAAAAAAGCAAAGGATGTGTTTCTCAATAAAATAAAGTGTTTTTGTAGTTTTCCTAGGTTTTTGGGAGCTCATATGGGCCGTCACATTGCATCCAACGACATTGGTTAAAATAAAAATGCGTGGAAAATATGTTGGAATCAGGCCCTGTGCGCAACACATATCTTCTTGTGGGAAACTTCTGGCCGCACATGGATCGCATAGTCAAAGGCACAAGACTTTGAAATTTTGGGGGTTGTGTAGGAGGGCCTTTCTGGGTAGGTTGTACCAAACGCACAGGTGAGTGCACAAAAACTACACCTAGATGTACAACGCACACTGACCGCATAGGGAAAACACACAAGAATATAGAAGCCTGTGTGTTTGTTTGGAGGGCCGATTCACCTTAAATCACATACCTTGAACTTCTTGTAATCGCCCGTCGTCCTCGGATTATTTATTTGTGATTTTAAACTCCCAAACTAAGAAACTTAAGAAAAATTCAAAACACGTGAAATTTCTCTCAAACTAACTTCTTTTTACTTACATAAGTACAAAGAAGCACGTTTTCATTGCACAGGCATGGGTTACGCCATTCTAAGAACTTGCTACGTTGTCGGAGCTTTCTGCGCTGACGGAGTTTGCGTCGCTATCGAAGCTGGACACATTGTCAAAACTTGATGTGCTAATGTAACTTGCTGCATTGTCAGAGTTGTTTCGAAGCTGACCACATTATCTAAACTTGCCTCGTTGTTAAATTTTGCCTTATTGTCAAAGCTTTCCATGTTATTAGGTGATGCTTATGTTGCTGGTAGGAACTGTTGGCAGCGATACCCATAAGAAGATTATTTATTTTCATATCGATGTAATATAAATCTCTCATGAGCCCTTATTGTAATTTTCTTATTAAATAAATAGAAGTTGAAACTTTCATTCATTTTTTTTTGTTTCTTTGATGCTTTATGATATTCAACAGACTTATAGTCCTGAATCAAACCTGACAACATATGAAGAGACAAATGTAGATTGCGTGAACAAACTCTTCATCGTTTGGTTAAAACGAAATAATCAAAATCTGAAGGTCAACAGACTATTGATCCTAGTATGATTGTTGGAAGAATCTACGATGTCTAGTTATGAGGCATAGAGAGTTGAGAACTCTATAGTTCTTCCAGTGTATCTTCCGAAGATACCGAATTGACCAATGCACCTTTAGAGACAATGTAAAAGCAAACCATTTAACCTCTTCTGTCTCAAAGTTACTATATATATATATATATATATATATATATATATATATATATTGCATCGTGCTCACCTAAATTCTGAAATGAGACATATCATTTCATAGCTTACATATTCTCATCCGAGAAAGTTAATTTTTAGGTCCATGATGTGATTTAGATTACACTAATTGCTCAGGTATCGGGTTATGAAGATGTCAGGAATTAGCTTTGTGAATAGATATGGAATTCATTTACAAGATTGTTGAAATGCAATGTATATCACCTCATACTTTATTACTTGGATTGTGATTAAATGAACAGCGTGGTATCCAAAATTAAGTAACGACTTTATTTGGATGAAACAATGTGACTTGTTAGCTCTTCATCAATACGTTGTTTCTAAAGTATTCACAAGTAACAAAAGAGTTGAAGAAAATAACAACTAGAAGGGTAAAACGGTAATTTTATAAATCTCATCTAGTTGATGATATTCATGAAGGGTAATCATAAATAACATTCAATGGATCCACTCAACATAGTTAAGTTGAATTTGAGTTGAAAATAAATTCATTTGAACCGAGAATTTCTCAGTGTCAACTTTTTAATGGAGTCAGTTGACATTAAGTTAATACTACGAAAAAGTTTTTGAAAATTTGGGTCCAAGTATAGTACCTCAATCTTTGTTCATTTGGATCCATAAGGTCACTATTACAAGTCAATGGAGTAGGATTTTTAAACTAGAAGCTAAGTCAAAATAAAATTCAAGTGTTGAACTAGATGTTGGGATTTATGCCCACAAAGGAGTTATAAGACATTAAATACATTTTGTATTCTTTTTGTTAAAAGTTAAATAAAATTAATTATTCATTCTTATTTTAGATTGTGTTTATGCATGTATGTCTACGCCATAAAACTGTTAACAACGAAAGAAGTGATGAGTACAGACTTGATAAGATACCTACTAATGACTTGTTTAAATAACAGTTCACAATCTGAAGATTGATTGGGCGATCGTATCCGAATAATGATTGTTTAAATAAATTAACAATATCTTATCTTCTGATATAGAGAGTAGTGACTCTGTAATTAATTCTTGATGTCTTGATGAAGCCATCGAACAAGACCAATGACAATTTGAAGTTCAAGATAAAACCGTTTAATCACTCGAAACTTCAAAATCACATACGAGGGCAATTTTGGTAATTAGCTAAAGTGAATACATATTTTCTTGCAACACTTTATGAAATTTGATTAGTCAATGGGCAATGTCTATATGAGTTTCCATTGACCCGCCGGTTGGCATCATAATACTGTTTCGTTGAATTATGTTATTCACAAATATGGAATTTGTATTGCAAGAATGCTAAGGCATTATTATCACACCATGCTTTGTTATAAGAGTGTGATCGAATAAATTCGGCCCTGGTATTAACGAATAAAACATATGACATGTTAAGAAATCTCACTTTATGTTTTTCTCGTTCACAAATAACAAAAAAGTTGGTGAAATAATAACTCAGGGGTAAAACGATAATTTTACATTCCTCTAAATTAATAATACACAGAATGGGTAATATCCTAAAATACACTGTGAAATGTGTGAAGAATAGTTTTATCGCATGAAACGAAAATATAAACGCATATGAACTTAGAGAGTTTCAATATTAGTTCTTTAGTGAAATCGACTCATATTAAGAATTAAAAGTCGGAAAAAGTTTGTGAACTTTTGTGTCAGATCTTTATTCTAAAACTTCGTTCATGGGGGTCCATAAGGTCTCAATGAAATACTCTCAGACGAGATTTTAGTGAACAAGAATAAGTTGATTTTTTCATCGAACGTAAAAATTGATTTTTTACGTAATTAAATAATTAATTGGTTATTTATAACTACATTTATTTGATGAATCATATTGTATAATTGCATTGATAATAATACAATTTTAGGATTCAAATAAATAAAAGATGGAACGAAACATTTTCCCGATTCGTACTTGTTTGCATAGTATGAACATAATTAATGACATGTCATTAAATCAATGAGACTACTAATCTAATTAAATATTATTTTATAAATAAATCAAATCAATTTGGAGTGTAAAAATAATGATATGGTCGCCCATATATATTGATATATGGACTGGAATATTATTTAATCTCATTTAAAAAGGCTTAATGGGCTTAAGTTTGACTAACGGATCATTATTGGATTTTGACCTAACTTAAACTCGTTCTCCCTGATATAAAGGAGGCATCCTCTCTAAAAACCCTATCCTAATCACTCGGCCAAACACTCCCCTTCCCCTGTGTGTGGATCTCGGCCGAACCCTAGAGTGAGAGAGTGAGAAAATTTGTTTCTCGAGAGCCATTCCTTTGATTCTTGAATTTCTCCTTCTTTCCTTTCATCCAAAATTCTGAGAGAATTATCATTAACTCAATTTGTGCTCATTTGAGTGGTTTTTGGTACATAGGGCCCGCCACTTTCATCCAAGGAGCAAAGCCGTTTTTCTTCTCCCTTGCATGCGCGTGAAGCTTGTTCTCGGCCAAGGAGTAACTTTTGGACGTGCGCGAGTCTTCCTCGGATCCAGCGGCTCTCGGCATCAGTCAAGGAGCGTGACACAGACCCCGTTCCAAATCCACTAGGCTAAGGCGAAGATGTTTGACGCAGATCCGCCCGAAGCAAAGAGTCACGCTCGAAAACTCCTCCTAGGCGCGTGCGTGAGTCTTTCTCAGCCAAGGGTTGACCGTGCATTCCGGGATCGAATATCGCAGAGCAAAGATGGAAGGACGACTCAAGAAGTTGTCGACGACAACCATAAGTTTCCTTTTAACAAAGTGGATCACATCTATAATTGTTATAGTGCTCTTAGAGTGTGTGAGTTGTTTGTTGACATGTTTAGAAATTTATTAAGATCTTAGGTTGTTCTTAATATCATGGTTTTATAATATGTTTTAAAATGAATTTTTACATATTATGTCAAATTATGAATTTCCGCCATATATAGATATCTTTTATGATTTAATTGGTTAATTGTTAACAAATTTCCAAAAAATAGTATCAGAGATAAAATTGGCATTAAAAACGATTTTTGACTAGTTAGGTGTTGGCCTTTTTTTATGATTGAATGTTGCATTATGAATTTATGTGATTGTGTTTTGTGAATGGATTCTTTTTTTATATGGCCCTAGGATTGTTTCAGGTTATCGTCCCAGGTTTTAATTTTAAATTTCAAATTGTGAGCCTCAATTTGCGAGGACGCTTTATATAGTAATTTTAAATTTTGTACTTCGGGAGCGAGAAGAAAAGAAGAAAGGAGGCAGCGCCTTGGGCTTGGCCGCGTGTTGTAGAATGCGTGGGGACTGACCCGAATCAATCCGATGACGCGTCAAGCAAAGAAGATTAAATTGTTTCTTTTCTTTGTAATTTATTTTTGGGTTGTATTTTTAGAAATTGGCCATTAGATGAGTTAAATTTATTTGATTTTATTCATTTAATCTCTTTGGATTTTAAGTCACATGTCATATAGGATAGAATGCCAACGCCTTATAAAATTGTGTCATGCATCATGGTAATTTGAGTTTATTAAATGAAGTTATAAAATGTAAACTCAAATGCAAACAAAAATACAATTTTTTTTCAAAAACTAAGTGAGAGGGTTGTTTATCGTTGAAGCAACCCGAGGTCCCCGATATAAGTTTAATTAATGTTGTGTGTGATGAACTAAGAGTCACTCTCGTGGTCCTCCCTTCAATGGGAGTACTTCATAATCACTTCATTAACTAAAATTGTAAATGAACCAAGACTTAGAGAGGAACGATGAAGCGGGGTCTCCTCTTGGAGAACCGTTATCAAAGTGACTTGGATAAAGGCCCATGTGTCAGTTGCACACTTAAACTTATGTTTTAAAGTAATCATCCCTAGAGACTATACGTTAAAAATAAGTGACCAAAGTTTATGGTAATTAGTGAGAAGTAGAAGTAGTGACTTCTTGGATGGTTTAAACCAAATAGTGATGTGTCATGACTATGAAACGCGATTTTTTTTATGGTTTCCCCTAGGAAAAATAATTAATCATTTGTGTTCACAATACTATAAATTATATATCACTTTTACACCGTAAAAGGATTGTTCGTGCATTATAGTTCAAATTGTAGCACATGCTAAATTTATTTATTTTATTTATTTTCAGCAAAATGTCTCTTAACTTACTTCAAACAATTTTTAGTTCAAACAAACTCGACGGTGAGAATTACGTTGATTGGAAACCTAACCTCGAAATCGTACTGACGGTAGAAAAGCACAAGTATGTTCTCACAGCCCCGTGTCCTGAGGCTCCGAGTGCTGACTCGGGCAAAGAGGACAAAGACGCTTATGATGTGTGGATGAGATTTGATGCCATAGCTAGATACTACATTTTAGCATCCATGGGTAATGTGTTGCAGGAATCTCAGAGACGTGCCCATGGCAAATAAGGTTCTCTAGAATCTCCACGAGATGTTTGGGTGTCATGGCATCAGACAAGGCAGCAAGATAGCCGCAATTTCATGAATTGTCGGATGATGCCGAGAACTCCAGTTTGGGATCACATGATATTGATCATTGTCACTTGAACGACTTGGAGATTCTCGGATCCGAGATCAATGGAATCACCAAGATCGACATGATCTTGGAGACTCTGGCGGACTCCTTTGATAGCTTTCATATGATCTAGTCCGTGAACAAACTTGATTATTCGGTAACTGAGCTCATGAAGGAGTTGCAGACTGTCAAGGGACTTCTTCCAAAGAACAATAAAAGGAACGGTAAAGTCGATGTTGCTGAACATAGGGCTTCCACCTCTAGTCTAAGAAAGTGAAGAGAGGTCCTAAAAATGCCAACAGAACGAGATCCAAGAAGTCTTACGAGAGGGCTGCGGATGTCAAGGGCAAGGATGTCGCGAAGGTTGACAAAAATCTTACCACAAGTGTCACCAGTGCGGAGAAGTCAACCATTGGCGAAGGAACTGTTCTACCTATCTCAAGACTGTCGAAGAGAAAGGTATGAGTCTCGTCACTCAAGCATGTTACACAACAAATAAAGAATTACCGTAGATTTTAGATTGTTGGACTTCTGATCATATTGTGTTTAATTTGAATGGTTTCAGGCAAATTAGACGCTTGAGTGATAGGCAACTGGAGCAGTGGAATGAGTGTCGGAGCTATATCAGTTAGGACAATGAAGCTTAATTTAGGGAATAACAATTTATTATTGAATAATTTTTGTTACGTACTAGATTTTTGTAAGAACTTTGTTTCTTGTCGTTTAGAAGAACAATTTTTCAAGTTTAAAATCAATAATGGTATTGAAATATTTCTTGATGATTCGTTTATTAGTAAAGGTCATCATGTTGATTCAATATATTATTTGTATGCTAATGAGCCGACTATCTTAGACACTAATGTGAATGACAATTCACTAAGGAAGCGTAAGAGGTTTCATAGTGATGAAGCCAATGACACATATCTATGGCACTTACGTCTTGGACATATTGGCCTTGAAAAGATTAAGAGATTGGAAAAGGATGGTCCTTTGAAATCTCTAAGCGTGGGATCCATGCCCACGTGTGAATCCTGTCTTGAAGGCAAGATGACCAAGAGACCTTTCTCTTTGAAAGTTCTAAGAGAAATACAAGTGTTGGAACTCGTACATAGTGATGTATGTGGACCGATCAACATCCACACATGAGGAGGCTACGAATACTTTGTAACCTTCACTGATAACTTCTCAAGTTTTAGTTATGTTTTCCTTATACGAAACAAATCCAATACCTTTAAAATTTTCAAAGAGGAGAAACAAATCAAAACCCTTTGATCGGATCGAGGGGGAAAATACTTGTCTAGAGAGTTCGATGACCTTCTTAGAGAAGAAATCATTCATTCTCAGCTTACAGCACCTAGTAACCCCCAGCAAAACGGTGTGTTAGAGAGAAGTAATCAAACTATATTATATATGGTGAGGTCAATGATGAGCTACTGATCACTTCCTGATTTGTTTTGTGAAAATGCCCTAGAAACGACAGCTTACATTTTGAACCAGATTCCTTCGAAGACAGTTCATAGTACTCTTTATGCGAGATGGTATGGTAGAAAATCTGTTATAAACCATATCAGAATCTGGGCTTGTCCAGCACATGTGTTGAAACAAAAGATTAGCAAGTTGGCTATTCGTTCAGAATTATGTCTTTTCATGAGATATCACAAAGAGATGAAAGGGTACATTTTCTATGGTCATGCCGATAAGAAAACGTTCGTTAGGACAAATGCTAGGTTTCTTGAGGAGGACTATATGAAGAATGCGGTACCGAGAAGCATACTTGTGCTTAAGTAAATGTTGGATGAAGTAACGAGTACTTCACAAGTTAGGACGAGTCCTACCCCAACACTCGAAGAACCACAATCGAAACGTGAGAGTACTATGATTCATCGCAGTAACATGATTGTATGACAACCTGAGCGATATATGTTTATCTAGAGGCTTACAAAGTTGTCGCATACAAGGAGGTAGATGATCCGGTATCATTTTCTCAAGCGATGCAATGTTCCGAAGCATACCTTTGGTAATAAGCCATGAACGTTAAATGCATTCGATGTATGTCAACGAGGTCTGGAAACTTGTAGATCCACCCGAAAGTATTAAACATGTTGGATGTAAATGGATTTAGAAGAAGACACGAGGACCTGCTGGAAATGTAGAAAAAATTAAATCGCGACTTGTGGAAAAGGGTTTCACCCAAAAAGAAGGTATATACTATGACGATACCTTCTCGCCAATCGCGATGCTGAAGTCCATCTGTATTCTTTTACTCATTGTTGCCGCCTGGATTATGAAATCTGGAATATGGATGTCAAGATTGCATTTCTCAATGGAAATCTTGACGAGCGCATTTACATGGCTCAACCAGACAGGTTCATGGAGAAAGGTCAAGAGGGCAAGATTTGTGAGTTGCTAAAGTCCATTTATGGATTGAAGTAAGCATCTAGGTCGTGGAATATCAGATTCGACGAGACTGTAAAATGCTATGGATTTGATCAGTCAATAGATGAGCCATGTATTTATAAGATGATAAACGATGAAAAACTGGTTATCCTGGTCCTATATGTAGATGACATACTACTCATTGAGAATAATGGAGGAAAATTATCAAAATTTAAGCTTTGGTTGTCAAAGCAATTTGAAATGAAGGATCTTAGAGAAGCGACTTATATTTTGGGATTCAAATCTTTAGAGATCGAAAGAACCGAAACTTAGCGCTTTTTCAGGCATATATATTGATAAGATAATGGACCGCTTCAGTGTGCGAGACTCCAGGAAAGGATAGCTACCTTTCTGACATGGAGTGCATCTTCTAGTGAGCAGTCTCCCAAGACCCCTCAAGAGATACAAGACATGAGAGATGTTTTGTGCGCCTCAGTCGTAGGAAGTCTAATGTATGCGATGCTTTGTACTAGACCAGCTATTTTTTACGCAGTTAGCGTGGTGAGTAGATTATAATCAAAATTTGGACTCGAGCACTAGGATGTTCTCAAGCATGTTCTCAAGTATCTCTAAAGAACGAGAAATTACATGCTTGCATATTCAGGTGATGACCTAACTATGACGGGATATACCGACTCCGATTTTAAAGCGGATAGAGATTTTAGGAAATCCACTTCAGGATCTGTGTTCATCCTGAATGGTGGATCTGTGTGTTGGAATAGGTCTAGAGTTAAGAAAAATTATCAATAATCATATTAATGGCAGAATATAAAATTTTTTTACAAGTAATTTTTTTTATAACCTAGGCAAAGTGCATGAACATGTATATATTAAAAAAATTATTTAAAATTACTTGAACGCTAACCTTTCTTGTAACTTGATCTTGGAAGAGTCTAGAGAAAGGTAGATCGTCTCTTGCTCGTTACCTTCACACCTAAACGTGAACTCGAGAAACCTAAGGTTTATATTACATGAGTCCTTAGAGGTTTAGAAGGATTTGTGTGTGGGCACAATTAAACACATTAACTCAAGAAAAAATCTATGAGCAAATTTAGCCTAATTCTAATGCGGACTTAGGTGCCAAAAATAAAAGAGATTTGAGAGAGAGAGAGAGAGAGAGAGGTTTTATTCGGCCAAAAACAAGAGAGAAGCAAGAGGAAAAAACTTGTATTCACTTCTCCATGTGAACCTCTATTTATAGGAGAAGGAAAATCTATAAAGGTCAATATGTATTCATGACACAATATTGATTTTTCTCTCCCCTTTCTCTTCTAATATGACCGGCCATCTCAAGCTCAAGAGGAGGAAAATTTGTTTCCTCACTTAACTTATTTGTTTCCTTCTCAAGTAAATTCATTTCCTGTTATCTATGTTGAGCGGATCCATTAAATGTTATCTATGTTTACCTTTCATGAATATCATCAACTAGTTGGAATTTATAAAATTACCATTTACCCTTCTAGTTGTTAATACCTCAACTCCTTTGTTACCTGTGAATAAGTTAGAAATAATGTATTGACGAGGAGCTAACAAGTCATATTTTTTCATCCAAATAAAATCGCTACTTAATTTTGGATACCACACGGATCATTTATTCACAATCCAAGTAATAAACCATGAGGTGATATATATTGCATTTCAGCAATCTTGTACATTAATTCCATATCTATGAGAACTTCACAAAATTGGTTCATGACATCTTCATAACTTGATATCTCACCAATTAGTCTAGTCTAGATCACTTAATGAATCTAGAATTTGACTTTCTGAAATGAGAATATTAAACTATGAAATGACATGTCTCACATCAGGATTTAGGTAAGCATGGTGCAATTCATACATAGTGAACTTGAGACAGAAGAGGTTAAATGGTTTGTTGTTACATTGTCTCTAAAGATGCACTGGTCAATTCTGTATCTTTGGAAGATACACTGGAAGAACTATAGAGTTCCTAACTCTCTATGCCTCGTAACCAACATCATAGATTCTTCCAACAATCATACTAGGATCAATAGTCCGTTGATCTTTAGATTGCGAATATTTCATTTTAACCAAAACCTTGAAGAGTTTGTTCACGCAAATCTACATTTGTCTCTTCATACATTGTTAAGTTTGATTAAGGATTATAAGACTATTTAATATCATAAATCTTCAAACAAACGAAAAAGGAATGAATAAACGTTTCAACTTTTATTTGTTTAATCAGAAATTACAATAAGGACTTATAAAGATTTATATTACATCAATGTACACATGTGTAAATAAAATAATCATCTTGTGCGCTACTCTGCCAACACTGTGGTCTGGAGAAGTATAAAGAAAGCTTGCATTGCTGACTCGACCATGGAAGCCGAGTATGTGGAAGCTTTTGAAATTGCAAAGGAGGCTGTGTGGCTTAAGAAATTCCTGATGTACTTGGAAGTAGTTCGAAGTGCCAATGAGCCCATTACACTTTATTGTGATAAAAGTGAGGCTGTTTCTAACTGTAAGGAACCAAGAAGTTACAAGTGCTCAATACACATAGAACAACAATATGACCTGGTACGGGATATCATCAATTGAGGAGATGCAGAGGTGATGAAAATCTCAACATTGGACAACCTTGTTGACCCCTTCATAAAGCATTTAACGAGTAAAGTTTTTGAGGGACACCTAGAAGGCCTAGGTCTGAAAGATCATTCACTTCTCCTTTGAGTCAAGTTGGATTTTGTTGAGATTAAATACATTTTGTATCCTTTATTGAAAGTTAAATAAAATTAAATATTCGTTCTTATTTAAGATTCTACTTATGCATGTATGTCTACGCCCTGAAATGGTCATTAACGAAAGAGGTACTAAGTCCAAACTTAACAAGATACCTTCTTATGACCAGTTTAAATAACAGTTTGCAATCTGAATATGGATTTGCCAATCGTATTCGAGTAATGACTGTTTGAATAAATTAACGATATATTATCTTGTGATATTGGAAGTTGTGACTCTGAAATTTATTCTTGATGTCTTGATGAAGATATTGAACAAGACATGTGACAATTTTAAATTCGATATAAAACCGTTTAATCACTCGAAACTTCAAAATCACATACGAGGGGTATTTGTGTAATTTCCTAAATCCTGAAGTGTAGATATTTTCTTGTAACACTTGATGACATTTTATTAGTCAATGGGCAATGTCTAAATGATTTTTCATTGACCCAAAGGTTGGTGTCATAATACTGCTTCGTTGAATTATGTGATTCACACATATGGAATTTGTGTTACAAGAATGCTAAGGCATTAGTATCAGACCATACTTTGTTATTAGAGTGTGAGCAAATAAACCGGGCCTGGTATTCAATAAATAGAACATTTCATGCATAGAACACGTTACATGTTAATACATCTCACTTTATGTTTTTCTTGTTCACATATAACAAAGGACTTGATGAAATAATAACTCATTGCTAAAATGGTAATTTTACATTCCTCTGAGATAATCATACACACAAAGGGTAATATCGTAAAATACATTGTGGACCGTGTGAAGAATAGTTTTATCACATAAAACGGAAATATAAACGCATATGAACTTAGAGAGTTTCAATATTAGCCCTTTAGTGGAATAGACTGATAGTAAGAAATAAAAGTCGGAAAAAGTTTGTGAACTTTTGTGTCCGATCTTTATTCTAAAGTTTGGTTCATGTGGGTCCATAAGGTCTCAATGATAGACTCTCGGACGAAATTATAGTGAACAAAAATAAGTTGATTTTCTCATTGAATGTAAATAATGATTTACATTATGAAAATTATTTTCTTCAAATTTAATAAAGATTTGTTATTTATAATTACATTTATTTAATGAATCATATTATATAATTATATTGATGATAATAAAATTTCACGATTCAAATAAATGAAAGGTGAAAATAAATATTTTATCGTTTCGTACTTGTTTGCATAGTATAAACAGAATTAATGACATGTCATTAAATCAATGAGATATTTTTATTTAATTAAATATTATTTTAGAAATAAATCAAAATATTTGGAGCGTAAATATAATGACATGGCTGGCCATATATATTGATATATGGGCTTAAATATTATTTAATCTCATTTAAAAAGGCTTAATGGGCTTAAGTTTGACTAAAGGGCTATTATTGGATTTTGACTTAACTTAAACTCATTTTCCGTTATATAAAAGGAGGTTTTCTCTCTAAAAAAACCTAACCTAATTACTCTGACAAACACTCCCCTTCCCCTGTGTATGGATCTCGGCCGAACCCTAGAGAGATAGTGAGACAAAATTTGTTTCCCGAAAGCCATTCATTTGATTCTTGAGTTTCTCCTTCTTCCCTTATTCCAGAAAGAGCTCACCCTCTTGATCTCCCAAAATTCCAAGAGAATTATCATTGACTTAACTTGTTTTTTGAGTAACTTTTGGTGCATAGGGCCGGCCAGTTTCATCCAAGGAGCAAAGACGTTTTTCTTATCCATTGCACGCACGTGAAGCTTGTTCTCGGCCAAGGAGGAAATTTTGGACGTGTGCGAGTATTCCTCGGATCCAGCCACTCTCGGCCTAAATCAAGGAGTGTGACACAGACCCAGTTCCAATTCCACTCAGCTTAGGCAAAGACATTGGACGCAGAACTTCCCCAAAGCAAAGAGTCACTCGCGGAAACTCCTCCTAGGTGCGCGCGTGAGTCTCTCTCGGCCAAGGGCTGAACGTGCATTTTGTGATTGAAAATATCACAGATCAAAGACGGAAGGACGACTCGTGAAGTTTTCGACGACAACCATAAATTTCCTTCTAACGAATTGGATATGAAATCTATAATTGTTATAGGGGTGTTAGACTGTGTGACTTGTTTGTTGACATGTTTTGAAATTTATTGGCATGTTAGGTTTTTTTTTAATGCCATAGTTTTAGAATATGTTTAAAAATGAGTTTTTACATACTATGTCAAATTATGAATTTCCGCCTTATATAGATATGTTTCATGATTTAATAGGTTAATTGTTAACAAATTTTTCCGAAAATGTCTAGATGGTATCTTGATCCACATGTACGTAAAATGTGGTGAATGTTAAAATAAGATTTTGAATATTTTCATATGATGGAGATATAAATTATTTTCTAAAGCCGTGAAGTCGTTTGAGGCATTATGAAATTAATTTCATGATTGTTGCAATATTAATTCTACAATGGGTATCTTAAGAATTGTCTTAGAAAGAAATAAGGAAGCATCTAGAAGCTCGCCCCATAGGTATAATTCGACCAACATCAAGAGAGGAGATAAATTATATCTAGAAATTCATTTGCCTTGAAGTTTGAAGATATTTGCCAAAATTGAAAACGGGAAATAATTTTTTTTAGAAGAAAACATATATGCTAAGTGAGGAAACAAATTTGCCTCATTAATGCACATGAGAGTCACAACCAACTAGAGAAAAAAAAAGCGAAAATCAAATATTGTGTCATGAATACACAATAGTAAAGGCTTGTTACCCCTTCTCTTCTTGTATTCCTTCTCTTATAAATAGAGCCTCACAATGAGATGTAAAATAAGTTTTTTAACACTTGCTCTCTCTCTCTCTCTCTCCATTTCCGTGCCTTCTCTCTCTCTCTCTCTCTCTCTCAAATATCTATTTTATTTTGGCACCTAAATCCTCATTAGATTAGACCGATATTAGGTCTTTATCTCAAAAACTTGTTCTTGAGCTATTGTGTTTAATTGAGACCACACACAAATATTTCAAACCCTATATAGACTCTTGTAATAGAAATTTTAGTTTACTTGAGTTCACGACTAGGTGCGAAGGAAACAAGATTTTCGTGGAGACGAAACTTGGAGCGAGACGAGACGATCAATCTTTCCTAAGGTTTCTCAAAGATTAAGCTACAAGAAAGGTTAGCCACAAGTAAATTGTACATAAATAATGCTTTTAAATAATTTGATGTTCATGCACTTTGCTTAGGTTAGTAAAAGTACTTTTATTTGTAAATAAATTTTTATATTCCGCCATTAACTTGTTATTTATAAATTTTTCTTAACCCTATACCTATTCCAACAGGAACTCCTCACATTACCATATTGAGCTACGGTAGATTTTTTATTTTTCTTAGACCTATGACTCAGAGGCAAAGCAGGTTCGTCACGTTTCCCTGCAAGAATTCGCGTGGGTCCTGCCCAATTGGGATGACCTTAGAGCCTCCCGAATTGTGGGTCCTCCAGATTGCTGCTGCGGTGGTTCACCTCTGAGCCACGGCCTAAACTTCAGCTTATCTGCATCCCATCTTCACTCTCTAGGGAGTGCTCTACTCTGTGGCCAATTCTTCCACACGCATAGCAGAAATCGGGTAGTGTCTCGTATTTGAAACCGAGCCATGTTTTTGCCAACAGATCCAAAATAGGCTAGGATGCCTCTTACGAAAATATTTCTCGCATCGATGGATACTCTGGCTCAAATGAAGTCACCAGAGATTAGCCCATTCCTATCTTGATCTATTTCAAAATTGTGCCTGCTTTTTCGCTGATCATCGCACCCATCTGGACTGAACGGAGTTTGAGAGGCATCCATATATTTGAATCCAAAAATTAGCGTATGTGAACTTATCTATGGTTGTTTCCGCCTTTGAGTCTCTGAACAATAATAAGGACTTATCGAAACACCACCAGGTAGCTTCCCAAACTCTCGTTTTGTCTGTTTTGAGCTCGAACTAGAAATACGGAATGTCCTTACTCAGGTCAGTCGCTGTTAGTTTTCCTCTTGTTTTTTATAGTTTTTCCATGATCGCTTTTAGAGCATTATGTTTGTAATTCTTGCTCCGGTGCAGTCACCCCAAGAGACAATTGGTGAGGTCGAGTATCTTGTTAGCAACGACTTCATCTTCAACAACAAATTCATTACCTACATCTTCTTATTCAAAATTCAACTCACTCCATGTATGGCACATATCTTCCTTCTTCCTGGAAGTAGATAGCAAGTAAAAATAAGCAGTCACTTGATATCACACTTATCGGCAAGAATTCTTTGATTCTTTATGTTACTATTTTGTATTGTATAGAGCCCGTTAATAACTAGTCATACTCGGTAAGGTAAATCAATAGCTTTTTTTCGTTTAGGATAGTGTAGAAAAATAGTTGAAACTTTTGTCTTATTTCGTGCAAAATTCAAATTCAATATACAATAAAGAATAATATAAGTACAAATTCCCATCTACCTATGTTTTGGATCTTCAAAAGTTATATTGAGATTGCAAAAGAACCATGTCATTCTTCCATACTTCCTTGAAGAAAGGAACCTGTGAATAGTGAAGCCCTCGTATTGCGGGTAAATATTTTATTATTTATAAATCATGATAGCTTATTGTTAGACTGTGAAATTCGAAATATGAACGTCAAAATATGGGTGGTATTTTATTTTAGTGATCATTATTTAAAAGATTGTGCCTGCTGATCGCAATTTAATTTTGACTTTTTTATACTTTTTATGAATAAAATTATATAAATATCAGTTTGAGATATTTTTTTCGGTCCTTTTAAAAATCCTAGCTTTCTCTAAACGTTAATTAGCCCAGAAATATAAAACGTAATTTTTTTTAACTCAAGTATGATATTAACTTCAATATAGCAGCCCTAATGAAATTAGTTCGAAGAAGCAAAATAGTTGCATGAACTGTGGGCTATTGTAATATAGGATAATATCTTTATTTTAAAATGAATATTCAGCGACTTAAATATATCCTTTATAATTATGAATAATTAATAATCACACAATAGAGGGATTTTGGACATTAGAAATGGATATTTGATTGACCAATTAACTAAGCTAGAGTAAACAATACAAACTCAATAGATATAACAACCTAAGATACCCAATTTAATATTTTTTAGAAAACCAAAATCTATTTTGCAGAATCGTTGTTATAATTAAAAAAAAAAAAAACCTTAATAGAACCTCTATTCTGAAACAAAATAAATTAAATCGTTTAGAATTTTATAATTAGTTTCTTATTTAACTAGGAATTTTAATATATGTTTATGTATGCTCGATTCGTATTTGTGAATACACAAATAATACATTGGGTGACAACTTGTTTGTCGGACTGTCTATTTTTGTTACTAATAAATTTAGGATTTTTTCATAGTAGAAAATTTGGTGTTTTTTCACTTATATTTCTTTAAAAAAAAAGACTTACCTGATAGTTCGGCATGATTTGAAAATAAAACTATTATTTTACCCTTACAAATAAAGAACTAAATTAACGAATTAACATAATTAATTCTTCTTCATCTTCTTCACAAAAATTTCATCTTCTTCATAAAAAAAATTGTTTTTAAACCTACAAAAATGCCTTCACCAACTTTAACGATCTTTCGTAATCCAAGAGTATGTCACGATATTCTAGCAACCGTTGACAAAGAAGCTCACTTGTTTACGATCAAAGAACTTCCATCCAACCTTCCCGCCCGCTAAAAAAAATTGGACAAACATTTCCATCCACCAGGAAAATCTCCGAAATTATAAATTTTAAATTTGAACATTATGTCTCACATCTTCCTCATTTTTGTCCACTAGCAGTACTTTTTCAATTTTTCGACCATACCAACTCTCTGTATCTCACACTTTTTTATTCTCTTTATTTGTTTCGTTTCCCGAAAAAACTCAAGTTCTCACGAAATTTTAATTTTTCATGATAACCTTGTCACGAAATCTATCAACATTTTTGTGACAATGTTGTCACAAAAATCATGATTTCATGAATACATTTAATCGAGTTTTAGCAAAAGCCGATATACGCGGTCGTATCGATTGGTTGAAAGGTCTTAAAGAGAATGTTGTTCTAGGGGGATGATACTTGTAGGTACTGGATTCAAAGGATTTGTGAACCATTCAAGGCAGCATAACACAGATCCCTTTGAAATGAAAAGAAAGAATTTATTTGAGCGTGAAATGATGCAACAACAAGATGTTATTTGTAACAAGTAGTTTTGTTGGTTGGTTAATTTGTCACATTTTATTTATGAAATGTGTTGAATTGATATTAGTCTGGATACAACAAAATAATTCTATTAGATCTAATAAGTACCTAGTATCAGAATTGAGAAATTTTATGGCTCGAATCTTTAATATTTCTTGACCCACTATTGGCCAAACCACCTGGGCACTAGGTCCGATGTGAGTAGGATCGCTTAGTCATGCTTCATAATTGGAAAAACGAGCACCGTGGATATACATACCCGGCGAAAAACAGAGATGTCTCCTACGTTATCCGCCATATGTGGAAGTATCGACGTAATTTCATAGAGTCATTCGGTCTTAATGCTACATGAAGAACATAAGTCAGATGAAGGAACCGGAAGACCTAGGATTAGAAGAAATTCACGACGGACAACTCGTGTAGAATTTGCGGGACGACGGAAGAATCATTTCATCATATGTTCTTCATATGTCCTTGGGCAAGGCGTCTCTGGCTAGTTGAAGGAGGTGGCTTCAAATGGGTGGAAGAGAGAGAGAGAGAGAGAGAGAGAGAGAGAGAGAGAGAGAGAGAGAGATGAGGAGGAGGAATTGGAGCGGTTGAACATATTCTCTGGGCCAACGAAGAAGCTAACATGCAGGGTGTGAGAAATGAATTACTAGTTTGAGTTTTGTGTTTTGCGGGATGTTCCGATTTGTGTTCGTAACGCTTTACCCTGGGACTTTTGTTATTAGTAAGGCTGCTAGCCTGTTCTTTTCCAGTAATAATAATAATAATAATAATAATAATTTGCAAAGATTATGTAAACGAAGCATTGTAGTGATGCCCCATTTTAAGGTGCTCGACACACTACGAGGATGTTGAGTAATTAGTAGAGAAATTGTCTAAACTACCACCATTTGTACTTGTTTTTCCCAAAATCCACTAAAATTAATTTTTTTCCCAAAATATTAGTACAAAAGTCTAAAATACCCCTAAAACAATTTCTTACATTTTATTCCATATCCATATTAATCGGTTATTATTTATGTACTTTTTTAAAAAAATAAACTTTAAAAAAGGTAAAAACCGCTCCAACCCTAAAATTTTAATTTTTTAGTGTAAGGCATTTGTGTTAATTTTATTTTTTTTAAGGGTATTTTATTTTTTTCACATGAAATTTAGTTTTATTTTGAGAAAAAAAACATGTTTGGGTGAATTTTGAGAAAATAAAAAATAAAAGACGATAGTTTGGCAATTCCTCTAATTAGTATTGGGATTGCTAAATATGGATTTTCCGGGAAATATCAAATGTCAACATTATTTTCTTAGAGTTGGGCATAGCCCTTAGGGTTCAATATATAGTCATCTCCAACATGTCATTTTGTTTATATGTTACCGTAAAATATGCTTCTATCTTTCCCTCTTTTCTTATTTTTCTAATGTATATTACTATTAATAATAATTGCTACGTGTACGATTTTTTTAAAAGCTTGTTGTTTTCCTAGGTGGTTATGGTGTCTTTTCATCTATGTTCGTAGCTAATAAGTGAGATTAGTATTAGTTTAAAGATAACATAATCGATATATGTTTACGTATACGACGAAAAGGACAATGCATATAATTGATTTAGCTCAAATCATGGCAAGACCATTTGGTTCGTCACATAAATGATAATGTATTTTTTTCCTTTCTTTGGAAAGAAACTTAACTTTTATTATAATAAATAGTTTAGACAAGCCAACAACTAAAATTCTGCAGAAAAGAAGGAAAAACAGAAAAGAACGAAATTGATCTCTGGTAGCTTTTGTCCATATTGTTTATCATTTTAGAGAATTCAGGGATAATCTTACACACATGTTTTTTGTTATTTCATTTGAACTGGAAAAACAGATTCATTGTTTTTCTTTTGTGATCTATACAAAACATTAGCTTATTTATCATATTAAAACAACAATCAAAACAGTGCTTCAGTTCGGCAATTGTGTTTATTTTTTTGGGATATTTTTTTAGTCAAAAGAGAAATTCACTATTATAAAATGGGTAAAACATGGACAACTCAGTGTCCTAACTCCAAATTTACTCACACGAAATTCACCATTTGAGCTCATTTTCAATCAAGACACGTTTCAAGTATTTGATCACGACTTATAACGATATTTGTATTTATCAATGCTTAAACAACAACGATCAACTATGTAACTTGTTCTAAAAATGGTGAGATTTTTCAAGTAAACCTTCTTTTTATATGACACATTCTAAATCACGAGTTGTTAGATTTTTCAATGCACCAAAGCATATTAACATGAGACACTTATAATTTCATATCATAGCTTTTGACGTTAAATAAGACACTGTAATTTTTAATACAAATATTCCGTATAAGAAGGCTAGCACAAATAATAACACAAACATTATTTACGTGCATAATATATGAATGGTAATACTAATATTGAATACTTTTAGTTATAAAGATATTTTTTTGCTAACGTTTTTCAAACAATGACTGAAACTTTTTCCATTAAATTGGAAATATCGGAAACTAATTTCATTTTGGTGAAATTTCATGTACTTGAACAAATCTTATATTAGAAGACATTTACAAAAGATTGGTTCGTTCTTAGATGCTTCAGCCATTATGGAAAAGAAATAATTATGGCCACGTATAATGATTAGAACTCGAATTTGTCTTATATAAGTCATACATGTGATGTGGTTAACACTCTACACGGTGAATTTCATCATTGTACAACTCAACTCTGAATGATTTTTTCCACTTGCTTTGTAATTGTATATACAACACAAAAACACGTGATTATGTCAACGCTATGATTGGCGGAAACACTACAAAAGTTCCTCAGCTTGTTTGACATATATATATATATATTTTACTTTTCAGACCTATCCAATAATTTTCTAAAAATATGCATCGCTTTCATGGATTTAACGTCATGAAGCTTACTTCAGATAAACTATTTCCCATTCATCTACCAAGCAGCCCTTTCATAATAATATATTTATATTAATATATATTCGCTCATGCAAAATACGAAGATGAAACAGAAGAGGGTTTGAGACCCTTCTTTTTTGGATGCTTGGTTCTATTAGTGACTCCCCTTTAAGCAGCAGAGAAAAGTCAACCCCAAAATCCATGACAAAAAGGTTGAAAAAAGTAAACTCGTAGTTTTGTTTTATTTACTTTTTAATATTCTTATTATCATCTCAAAAGAATGACAGGTCCCGTGCCCCTTGGGTTGGGTCCAATTCCAAAAAGAAAATCATTTTCATTATCCTTCTTTTCTTTTTGGTGATTCACAAACTAATTAATTTTTCTTTTCTTATTGTAATATATATGTATATTTTGCATGATTTCTTCTTTTCTTTTTAATATATATATATATATTGTTCAAAAGGGTTTATAAGTAAATAAAACAAAAGCACAGCAACTATTTTTTATTATTTTTTTCATTTAACAAATTAGCTCTAACAAAATATATGTGTTCCATTTTACTCGATCGATGAAAATTAAAATACAAAGTAAACAAAAAGAATTAATTGTCATGTGAGATAAACTTAAACTAAAGAGGTAGTTAGCTTACGATTGCAAAAAAATGTTGCTTAGATGAGTTGAAGTTTGAAAAATTTACGTGGCATATGAAGGTAATGTGAGATAAAAAATAGTTTACGTCAAAGAAAATGTAAAATAAAAACATATTGGAATTGGAATAGAAGAATCGAAAAGATATGTAGACTATTGTTTAAAATATGATAAAAATTGGTGTAGGATTTTTGCATATATTCCGGTTAGCAAATGCATGTGGAACGTTGTAGCGTTAATATTTATATATTCGTTTGTTTATTTTCTTTCCCCACTTTGTCAAGGGTGAAATCCGAAAAATTTATAGATTCGAAGTATTAAATGGCTTCGTCGGAGTTGATGCCAGATTGCCAGGATTGCTTTGAAGTCAACAGGAAAAGTTTATTGCCTTTCATCATTCTTCACATCACACATTATATTATACTACATTTCATTCTTTGCGCTTTCAATACCTCAATTGTAGCTTCTTTTTTATCTATCTTAGCCTTCTGTATAATCGATGAACTGCAAATAGTCTTAAGGATTTAATTTTACAAAAAATTTCTCTGGATTTTTATTCCATGATGAAAGAGAAAATATGAAAAGATAAATGAGCACAGAACCAAAAAATGTATATTAAAAATGTATATAAATCTGTAGATGTATAATAATAAATCTAAAGTTGTATATAAAACAGAATCTAGAAATGTATATAAATCTAAAGATGTGTATAAAAAAATGAATAATAATAAGTAAGAACATTTGAGTAATTTTGTATTAAAAAAATCACAAATTTAAGCCCAATATTAGACGGAAACTACTAATTTAAAAGTTTAAGGTAAGTATCTGCAGGATTTTCAAGTTAAAGGGCAATTCGTTAATTATATAAAAGTTCAGGAGGAACATCTGTAATTAATCCTTGTATCAACTTTATTATAAATAATAATAAAAAAAATTAGTGAATGGCAATAAATTATAAAAACATTGAGGCCAGGAAAATTTAAGTATGAGAAAATAGCTTTTTCCTCATTGTTATATAAAAAAATAACAACTCGTAACGCTTTTAATGTTTCGTACTGAAGGTTTTTTCGATTGCCACTTTTGTGGGCCTGATTTGTATAAATAAAAATCACTTCAAGAAATTAAAAAAAAAAAATAATGTCATTGAATTCTCGGCGATTTATTACTTGCCTCTTTCATTTGAAACCTCCCAAGCTGTCACCATTTATTTCCGCCATAAAAGCCACTCCGTCCTCTCTCTCTCTCTCTCTCTCTCATGATGGCGAGCTCACAGCAATCATACTTCCTCGCCCAGCAACAGCAACAGCAAGAACAGCCGGTGTACACAAACTCGCCGGCGGACCAAGCGGCGGCGCTGGGCCTGAGCAGCCACGTCAGCCCAAGCATCCTCTTGATCATCGTCATCCTCGCCGTGGTGTTCTTCGTCTCCGGCCTCCTCCACCTCCTGGTGCGGTTCCTCCTCCGGCCGCCGAGCGAGTCTCGTCGCCGAGACGCGCTCTCCGACCGCGACGGCGCGGCCACGGCCCTCCAAGGGCAGCTCCGGCAGCTTTTCCACCTCCACGACGCCGGAGTGGACCAAACCTTCATCGACGCTTTACCTGTGTTCCTATACAAAGCCGTGATCGGCGCGGCGAAGAGCGCCCACCTGGACTGCGCAGTGTGTCTGTGCGAGTTCGACGCGGAAGATCGGCTCCGTCTGCTGCCTCTGTGCAGCCACGCGTTTCACGTGGACTGCATCGACACGTGGCTCCTGTCCCACTCCACGTGTCCCCTCTGCCGCGCCAGCCTCCTCCTCCCCTCCGGAGCCTCCCTCCGCAAATCTCCGCTCCTTCTCCTTCTCGAGTCCCACTCCGCCGCCGCCGCCGACGCCCCGGAGCAGGCCTCCGACGGCACCGTCGTGACTGTGAAGCTCGGGAAGTTCAAGACCCCCGGAGAAGGAGCCAGCGTCGCCAGCGCTAGCACGAGTAGCGACATTGGGGTGGACTCGAGGCGCTGCTTCTCCATGGGCTCGTTCGCGTACGTGGTCGACGAGACCTCGGCGCTCAGAGTCCCGATAAGGACCGCGTCCAAGAAGGAGAGGGTGTTTCGAGCGGCCATCTCCGAGTGCGACTGCGAGTCGAAGAGGGAGTTCGAGTTCCGCGACGTCGAAACTGCGAAGCCGAAGGCGGTTGCGGCGGCGGAGATCGAGGGGTCTGTGGGACGGTCGAGGAGAGCGTTCTCGTTCCGGTTCCTGAGGAGCAACGAGAGCGCCGATCAGGATCAGACGGCGAAAGGCAAAGCCGGGAAGTTTCCGAGGAGGACTGTGTCGGAGATCGGAGTGGCGAGAAGGGCAAGCGGAGGAATTAGGTTCGGCGGAGAGGAAGAGAGCGATCAGAGCTTCAATAGTTTGGATTCTCAGTCCAATCCGCCGTCTTTCGCGAGGAAGACTCTGTTGTGGCTCATCGGAAGACAACAGAACAAGGTCGTAGATTCTTCTCTTGATCCTCCTCCTAATAATGTTTGAATAATTACCTATATTTTTTCATTTTGTTATTTTTACAATTACTATTTTTGGGCAAGTTTAGATTCATTATTCCCGTTGGGAAGGAGGGAATGTGGTAGGGAGATTAAGGAAGGATTTTTTACGGTCTGTGTAATCATGTTATTTTTTATTTTTACTGTTCAGGAAGTTGTTTATAGCTGCTAGATGACTTTTGATAAACAGTGTGAATTCTCGTTATTCTTGAGGAGAAATGGAATAAAAGATTTAGTCAAATGTTTTAGATTAAGAATCGTATTAGGTGATCTTTTGTCAAAGTTTTGGTTATGATTCTGAAATCCTAATTGCAGACTTTTAAAGTTCTTTGGTGTTAAAGATATATCAATCATTAAATTCAAAATAGGAAAGTCTTGTGTACCAATGTTCATGAATATAGAGCTGATGTAAGCATAAGCGGGTTAAATATTTGAGTAAGTACTTAGTACTAAGAAGATACATTCCTTTCATAAAAGTAAACTTACTAGATACTTAGTAACTTGTTACGAGCAATGTGACTTGTTAGTTATTCATCAATCTAAAAAAATGTAATTTTGTAAATCTCATCTATTTTGTAATGTTTATGAAATGTAAACATATATAATACTGGAGTTAGTTGATACAATCATTATAACTAAGCAGATTTTATAATAGAAAATATGGTCAATTGAACGGAGAGATTTCAGTGCCAACTCTTTATTGCGACCCTTTGTGTAAAAGTATGCTAGGTGAAACTTTGTTCATTTGGGTTATGAAATGATTTACACAGCTACAAATTAGATTTGGACCTCGAGAATTAAATTTCGTTATGTGAAATTATATGTGATAAGTTTGCTCGGATTTCTGCCCACAAAGAGACATGAAAGATCTTTTAGCAAATAAAATTGTTTATGGCTAAAGTACTTGATATAATAATAAGAATTAAATAAAGAATAAATATTCATTCTTATTTAAGTTTGTGTTTATGTATGTATGTGTTCGCCCTCAAACTATCATCGACGAAAGAAGGTTTAGGTACAGACTTAAGAAGATATCTCTTATTGTTTAGTTTAAAATGAATAGTTCACAGTCTAAGGATTGATAGTGCAATCATATCCAATTAATGATTTTTTTATTAAACTATCAGTATCGTATCTTGTGATGTTGAGACTTGTGACTCAGGAGTTTATTCTTGATATCATAATGAAGACATTGAACTAGATGTGACACTTTGAAGTTCAAGGTAAAAACTGTCATATTACTCGAAACTTCAAAATCACATACGAGGGGTATTTTTGTATTGATCTAAATCCGGAAGTGAGTACATATTTTCTTGTGACATTTTAGGACATTTGACTAGTCAATGACAATGGCTAAATAATATTTCAGAGACCCGACGATTTATTTCATAATAATGTCTCGTTCAATTATGTGATTTACATATATGGAATTTGTGTTGTAAGAATGATACGACATTAATATCACACCATGCTTTGTTTTTTGAAGTGTGAGCGAATAACCAGACATGACATTCTGTAAATATATATTCTCTGAGTAAAACATATGACATGTTGTGACATCTCATTTTATGTTTTTCTCGTTCAAAAACAAAAAATGAGTTGGTGAAATAATAAGTGAGAGGTTAAACGGTAATTTTATATTCCTCTTGGCTAATGATACAAACAAAGTGTAATATCGTAAAATACGTCGTGGACCGGGTGAAGAATAGTTGTATCACATAAAAAGGAAATTAAAAAAACGCATATCAACTTAGAGATTTTCATTATTGGTCCTTAAGTGGAATCGACTACAATTAAGAATTAAAAGTCCGGAAAAAGTTTGTGAACTTTAGTGTCCGAACTTTATTCTAAAGTTTCACTCATATGGATCCATGAGATCTCAATGTTAGATCGGCAGACAAGATTTTGATGAACAAGACTTTGTGAAGGATAGGAGGTGCAGCCCTCACAACTACACGAGGTTAGATTCTGTTGAGAAGTTTGTTGCGGAGAAGAGGCATGGTGAGGGGAATACTATACACCTTCTTCGGGTATGGAGCATCTTGGGAAGCATCTTGAACTGAAACCTCCTCAACAACTCAACTTTGCTTTATGTTATTCCTCTACCGTGTCTACGTGTAACCAGACAGTTTTTCATCTAAGAAAAATATAATTATGACTAAGAAAATATAAACATAAGATACTAACTGACTTGAGTAGGGGGCATCCGTGCGATCGAAAGCAAATGTGATTGTAGGTTCGTTGCTCTTATAGCAACTGTGATGACCGACTTTTTGATCCATCATACTTATTTTCGTTTAAAAATCTCTAAAAAGTAGAATTAATTTTTTTTCTTTAAAACTACTATTAAACTTGTGACATAAATTCTAAATTTAAGCATAACTTTTTCATTTAAAAACTGAAAGTAAAGCGGAAATCTTTTATATTGTGAAAAGCATCCATAACACGACCGTCTCTATTAACGCCGCTGATCCCTCACTTGTTTATATGTTATTTACCTACAACACAGACGGATATACAGAATCAGCTAACGCTCGGCGATAATAATTATAACTCACAAAACAAAACAATACACATGCATAAATCAATTATTAATATTTTAATATGGCGTGCCCCTAGAGTAGTCGTACAAAAGTAAGTGTACACTTTGGAAACAAAATATGGGTTTGCTAGGTCCCATAATTTGTACAGTCATAAAATATATAACATTTGAGAAATGTCTCATTTTGAGCCCGTAAGTCGACTCAAGAGAATTCTCTAAATACTTGTATAGCTCGACGCAGTACGAGTCTCTTACTTATCTTATCTTTTCACTTTGCTATTTTTACATGCATAAATGACATATAACAGAAACATACCCTATAATTTATAACATGACTAGAAACAAGAGCATTTCACCACTTGTAACATACTACCGTATCATTAGCTTTACATATCTATTATATCATTCATAACATATCATATCATATCGTACCATACCATACTATATCATATCGTATCATATCACGCAATCAAACATAATCCAGATAATAATAGACTAATATTATTTACATCACGAACTGAGATTATTCTCACCTTAGTTTCGAAATTTACGATTATTGATTGTGGACAGTTCGAGAAAAAAATTAAACGGTTCGGATAAGGTAAGTAGCTCGGAATGAAATCGTTAATAAAATTATCAAAATTCTGTAAGAATTTCTAAAGACAACACATGTTCTTGAAAAACGCAGATTTTTTCTTGAAAGTTCGTAAATTGCGAAAATAACTTTAGGCTCGAAAAAATGTAAAGTCTGGGCGAAATCGTAAAAATTCTAGCAAATTAGAAATATTATTTTTAGACAATATGGAACGGCATACTCAAAGTCTGAGCGCGACACCGAAAAGACAAAAATACCATTTGCCCTAGAATATTTTAGGAAAAATTAATTGTCATTGAAAAATTGTAAGAAGATTTTAGCAAATCAGAATTATAGTTTTTTAAAAGAAATTTTCTAAATTAACAAAATCTTTTTCGGGTTTTAAACTTGAGGAGAAGGAAAAATACATCTTTTAATAAAATTGGAGTTTCACTTTGAAAATCTAGTCTTTGTACTGATTTGAAAATAATTATTGTGGTAAACTTAAGTTACGAAAATATTAATTAACTCAAATAATAATATACTCAATCGTCAATAAACTACAAACTTGAAATTTTATCTATGATTATGAAATTTCTAAATTTCCTAATAAGCTAATTTTTTCAAGGGTTTTACAAAAACATATATATCCTCTCCATCGAAGAACTTAAAGACTTCAGCTCTCAACCCGACAAATATATTTCAACTACAAGTTATTCCATGCTAGCATAAATAGGATGTCACGCTCTATCCGATTATTTCTTGTTTTCTTTCATGACTCAGAACCTCTAATGAATGTTGAGGTTTTCTCGCTTGTTGCTCTGACCCTCATGGATGAGGTCAAGTACTTAGAAGGAGTTACTGCTGGTGCCACCAGCTGAAAGAATGATGTTGAACACTTTTGAAGAAGCTCTTCCCTCACTGACATCCTCAAATCCCTCTTCTACTTTCTAAACTCCTTACCATTCTAAAACAATAAGGATGTGTGTTTGTCTTTTATTTTTTGGTATGTAATAAAAACCTATTTTATGTTTGTCATCCCCTTTGCTTCTGTGTTGAAATTAGGGGAAGTAGTAGTTATTTTGGAACTTCTGATACTATGTGAACTATCTAATATAAATGCTTGTTACGAAAAGTTTGCAAGTTCTCTGTTAGTCACTGTGACATGAGTTGATTCACAGTGGGATCCTCAGAAGTATTCATAGGTTTTGCCTACTCAAAGTCAGAAAGGGGACATTGTTAGTACAAGTGTCTTTGGTATTTTTGTTCAGGCAAAACTGATGTTTTCTAAGTGTTTTAACATGTCCAAGCGGACTGTTGGTGATCGATTCACCTTAACAATCATTAAGTGCGGAAAATCATTAATTACGCTCACAATATCCAATTAATTAATATTTTTTACGAACCAATATCTAGATTTACTAATTTGATTATCAATGAAAGCGTATTCAGCAACCGATAAAATAAGGCTTTAGAGTACTTACATGGATTTTTACTCAACTAGAAAATGCTCCAATCTCATTGTGTACTCCGTCGTCAAGCTTTCGCGTCTTCGTGCATCGTCTTGATTGAGTACTCGAGGATGATACCTTAGTCTTTCGAAACGTAATTTCCGAAACGAATAAAAAAGATGAGTTGACACAATCGATATCTCAGTAGATCTTGAAATAAGGTGTTTCGAGATTTCACTCTTATTCTCTAAGAGTGGAACTTCCAATTCCAAGGGAAGAGAGAGAGAGAGAATGGTCGATTGGAGATGACGTTAGATCATTTTCAACCCACCCTTAATTCGGAGTGGCATAACACTCAAAAAGCTCTTTGTAATGCAGAACAGACTCAAAGCCTCTCAACCACGAAACACGCCTATCCCGTTGAGAGTCATGCAATTAGCGAAGTAGAAACGCAGTTTCTAAATTTTTTATTTTTTTGGCATATTAAATGTGGAAAAAAGTACGTCTCCGACTACCTTTAATATGCTGCTAAAAAGAAAAATAACCATTAACGTAGTGCCGTATTTTAAAATTCAAAATTGAAACGCAAACCAACTCTGCTTTACTTTCTTTGCAAATTTCTCCAGACTTAATTGTCACGCAATTAAGTTCGAGAACAGAGCGTAGACAGTTTCATGAATTTCACAAGCACGTTATGTTATATTTTCGTTCATGAATCATGACGTTGACTATCCTCATTAGCCATATCAGTCTCTTTTGTCAATATCAATATTACATGGTTAAAGCATAACCCTTGTGCTATTAAATTATGAGAATATGCTCTTAGATTACGTTTCATCAAATTCATTAGCTACTAATTAATTCCACGCAAGGGTCACTTTACTGGAAACCATTGCAATAAAACAAGACATTAACACGTAAACAACTATTTGAACAAATTTCCAATTCAGAGTACTAGTATTTTTATTGTGATAACTTATGAACCTCCTCTGATAATTTGGATTGTTCTTCCAATCCATGATAACATAATGGCAGCTAAATCATACTTTATGTTTAGGGTTAAAATGCAAAAAAAATCAGGGAAGGTAATTTCTAAATTTTGAATCTGTTGTTCCAAGAATTTGTGACGTGCCACATTAAACTGGAAATAAAGGTAAAGAAAGGATTTGGGCTTTCATTAAAGACTCGTCAATTTGATGAATGTGTTAGTAGTAGCATACATATTTGTTTACATACATTTTTAAAAAAAACTACAAAAACCTATGGAGGTATAACTTTCTAGCGAGTAATTTTGTTGCAATTCTGTAATGAATAAATAAATAACTTTTATTTTTAAATGCTTTAGTGTTAGAAATCAAAGGAGAATATTAAACGTGCATGTACATTTTATTTTATAAAGCCGATATATGTGTGGCTTAAGTGTAATATTTTTAAGTGAGCTTCATATATAATTAGATTAAATTTTATTAGTTATTTAAACAAAAAGTAATTTTTACCTACATGGTGAGTCTATATAAATTTACCTACATGTAAGTTTTTACTGCATAAAAAAATGTACTCAAGCTTGCAATATAGGGCTATAAGATTCAGATAGAGAAATCAATTGAGAAAATTCATTTTATAGATCTTAGAATTTAGAAAATATTCGGTTTTTAACTCATCATTTAAAGTAGAATTTTGGACCGAAATCACACAAAAATACTCTAATAGGCAAACAAATTAATTTTTTTTTAAAAAAAATTAAGAAATTTAACCAATTATTTTTGCATGATTTTCTTGTTAAAACGTATTAAATATTGTCCGTATAGTGATTATTAGCAACATATATGTTCAATCCGAGTAATATGGGTTAAATTTAAGTCGATTTTAATTTTTGGTCTTTAAAAAACAATGAACACCTGAAACTTCATGGCATGTACGATGAACACTTTCAATTTAATCGTACGTACGATAAAATACGATACGTAAAATAAATAAAATTAATTGATCTGACACTTAAGACGTCATATTTTTATAGAGCGACGTCTAAAGTGTATATTTATACCATCGTACAGTTTATACGTCTTTTTATTAAAAAAAAAACGATGTTAAAAGAATCGTACACTATCGTATCGCACTTTACGCTACCATACAAAACCAATTTTGTTACCATATCGTATCATATTTTATCGTGCAAAATTCGTAAAGAGCCCATCTAGTTACAAAATATTGATTTGTTAGCTTTATATTCAAATTTTAATTTAACTTTATTATAAATATTAATAGTATTATGACATTCCTAATGTTTGAATAATTACTTGTAAATTTCTTTTGTTTAATTGTGTTATTAATGCTTGCCAATCTGGGAGAGAGCCACAAGTATATAATACGTTGGCAGGTTATAATCGATTAACATAACTAATCGAGTTCGATACTTCAACAGCTTATGATTTTGTTCAGTCACAGATTAAAGCCAATGATCTAATTAATGAATATATGATTTTTGAAAGAGAGAGGGAGAGAGATCAGAGTGAAAAACACAAGTAACAAGCAACTCAACTGTTGCAAAAAAATAAATGGAAGAAATAGTTCGTGTCTATAAATAATTTGAAAATTGAATTAATAGTAGAAAATTAGGTCTTGGGCCCTCCGAGTGGTCTTGAAGGACTAAACATTAATGGCTGATATAAATAAGCTCACGCGTACAGTTGGGTGACATTTTCTTTCCTTTGTAAATTGGACCTAACTCTTCTTATCTGCATTGATACTTCTCTCCAACTTATTTCCAGGAAATAAAAATATCACACAATTAAAATACAGGAAGGAATAAATAAAACTCAGATGATTTATTTTAATAAACACGATCAAATGAGAGTACTCCACGTAATTACTCTTCGAAGGCTTTCTGTTTACTTGTCCTACTTCTATCCGCTTTAGCGCGATTAATTATTTATGGTTTTCATTGCATAGAAGTTTTAATTTTTTGGATATACCAAATGCCAATAAATATATTGATGATTATCATTTAAAGATATATATACCAATCATCGATATACCGATAATTTATCATTCATGTTCTATAAAAATTTATGTACCAACTAATAAAAGTGATATAACAATTAAATTTTTTAAATTATTCAAATTATATACGTTAGTCATCAAATTCAAATGTATAAAAATTAAAACTCAAATATAACAATTTTTATGATAAATAATAAACTCAAATACTAAATAGTAAAAATTCCAACAACAAGTCCAAAATCAGCCGTAAGTCCACATAAAAAATTAAAAATTTGAAATAATTTTTTTTTCTAATATAAATGGTATTTGGTGGTATACCACTACTCAGGCTCGGCTCTATCAATTTTGAGGCTCAAATAAAATATATTTGTAGAGATTTTTTTAATTAGACTTTTCAATATATCAGCATAAATTTTTTTTAAAATTTTGGCCTTTTCTTACATAATTTATGAGTTTAATTGAGTGGGTTTAAAAATATTGCAGGAACCCCTTAAAAGTCAAGTAGGATATGTTGTAATAAATATATAAAGAGTATTTTATATCTAGTGTAAGGGTGATTATTAACTAAAATTTGAGTAGGGTTCATTTAACGGAATTGAATAATATTTTTGTATTATTATTCCTCGTTGCGACGGAAATAAGATTGAGTATTTGTTTGCCAAAAACAACTCTATAATGAATGAGAAATTCTTGCTCAAAATATGGCTAAACAACACATTGATATGTGTATCAATATGGTCATGAATGTATTCATGAAGTGAGTAAAAGAGTCCGATGTTGGTTGGAGAGATGTGTTGTGTGGTGTTTATAAAGTATTCTTCTTCTTAAGGTGACATCCAAGTGCAAGGGAGGAGAGTGTAGATGAGTTAGTTTTAACCCCTCGCGTGCGCCGCTGCCACCGTGTTGTTCTGTACCGAGTCGGGCCAGGCTCGGGCTTGGTCTTGGGTCTTGGTAATTTGGGCTCTCCTTGAGCTTTCAAGCTGGGCTTGGCTTATTTTTTATATATATTATTTTTCTATTATGAATCTCACTTCAAAAAGGTTGCAATTCCACGAATAACTTTATGTTATTATGGAAATTGTTATAGTATTTGGTCCGTTAATGACGAGATTAATGTTGGATGAATGCTAAAAACTTTCTAACATTTCCGAGATAATATGCATGCAATAATGAATATTCATTATCATTATTATTGGGCGGTTTTATAACCCTCCCAGGTCTGTCTATAGCTTAAAAAAAGAATGTTACCTCTTATTCAAACACACCTTAAAAGAGCTTGAAATTGAAACACCACTCCTCACTTGAAAATGTTTTCATCGTCTTGTAATCCGGTTGTAGTTCCACACAAGATTCAGTTCGCCGTAGTTGAGCTGAGTGATACTAAACAAGTCTGACTTCGTTGTATCCCGAGAGGCTTTCGCTCAGATCAACTTGTATCTGCGAGGATGATGAAAAGCTTCAAACAAAATATCCAACAGGCCACGACGACCTCTATTGTTTTTATTTATAAAAATAGAAACAATTGATATTTTATTTTTTTTCCAGTTTTGATTGATATTTTTCAAATATTACTGACGTTGGTTATTTGTTTTTATAGAAAAGGACAAACTCGAATGACACGCCGATTGTGAAGGCTAATGATAGTATTGGCAGAGATGTCCACAAGAAGATTATTTTTTTACATATTGATGTAATATAACTCTTTCACAAGTCCTTATTGTAATTTGCTGATTAAATTAATTAAAGTTGAAACGTTCATTCATTCATTTTTTGTTTGTTTGAAGATTTATGATATTCAATAGTCTTATAGTCCTTAATCAAACTAACAAACTCTTCATGGTTTGGTTACAATAAAATATTCACATTCTAAAAATCAATGAACTATTGATCCCAGTATGATTGTTGGAAGAATCTATGATGTATGTTTACGAGGCATGGAGAGTTAGGAACTGTATAGTTTTTTCAGTGTATCTTCCGAAGATACCAAATTGACTAGTACACTTTAAGAGACAATGTAAGAACAAACCATTTAACCTCTTTTTACTCAAGGTCGCTATATATGATTTGCGTCGTCCTTACCTAAATCCTGAAATGAGACATTTAATTTCATAGCTTTAATATTCTCATTCAAGAAAATCAAATTATAGGTCCACTAAGTGATCTAGAGTAGACTAGACTAAGTTATGAAGATTTCATGAACCAGCTTTCTGAAGTTCTCATAAATATGGAATTCATGTACAAGATTGCTGAAATGCAATGTATATCACCTCATGCTTTATTACTTGGATTGTTAATAAATGAACCGCGCGTTTTCCAAAGTTAAATAACGATTTTATTTGGATGAAACAATGTGACTTGTTAGCTCCTCGTCAATAACTTGTTTTTAACTTATTCACAAGTAACAAAGGAGTTGAGGAAATAACAAATAGAAGGGTAAAATGGTAATTTTATAAATCTCATCTAGTTGATGATATTCATGAAGGGTAATCATAGATAACATTCAATGATCCACTCAATATAATTAAGTTGAATTTGAGTAGAAAACAGATTCATTTGAAGCGAGATATTCTCATTGTCAAACTCTTTAGTGGAGTCAGTTGACATTAAGCTAATTCTCGAAAAAAGTTTGTGAACTTTTGAGTCCGAGTATAGTAGCTCAAGATTTGTTCATTTGGATCCATAAGGTCATTATTACAGTTCTTTAGACTATAATTGTTAAACTAGAAGCTAAGTTAAAATAAATTCAAGTGTTGAGCTAGACGTTTTCTTGGAAAATGTCTAAAGGGTATTTTTGTCACATGGACATAAAATGGTTTGAATGTTAAGATTTTGAATATTTTCATGTGATGGAAATATAAATTAGTTTCTAAAGCCGAGAAGTCGTTTGAAGCATTATGAAATTTATTTGTGCAATATTAATTCTACAATGGGTATTTTAATAATTGTCTTAAAAGAAATAAGGAAGCATCTAGAAGCTCCTTCCGTAGGTGTAGAATTCGGCTAAAATACATCCCAACATGAGAGAATTATTTGCCTTTATTTATAAAGAGAAAATGAATTTATTTGAGAAGAAAATAACTATGCTAAGTGAGGAAACAAATTTCCCTCACTTATGCAAGGGGATGGCCGGCCATATACAATGAGAAAGAGGAGAGAAAATCAAATATTGTCTCATGAATGCACAATGGAAAAGGGTAATTACCCTTTCTTGACTTTCCTTCTCTTATAAATAGAGCCTCATATAGAGATGTGAATATAAGCTTTTCTCTTGTTCTTTCTTTGAAAGTGGCCGACCCTCCTCTCTCTCTATAAAATATCTTTTTATTTCGGCACCTAAGTACTCATTAAACTTAGGTTTAAATTAGCTCTTTAGCTCATAACTTGTTCTTGAGCTATTGTGTTTAATTGTGACCACACACAAATACTTCAAAACTGTATAAACTCTTATAATAGAAACTTTAGGTTTCTCGAGTTAAAGACTAGGTGTGAAGGAAACGAGCAAGACGAGAAGATCAACATTTCCCAAGGCTCTTCTAAGATAAAGCTACAAGAAAAGTTAGTATTCAAGAAATTTAAATAATGTTTTTAAGTAACAACATGTTCATGCACTTTTCCTAGGTTAGTAAAATTGTTTAGTTGTAAAGAAATTTTTATATTCCGCCATTAATGTGTTAATGATAATTTTTTTCTTAACCCTAGACCTATTCCAACAAATGGTATCATAACATACGTCAAAGTATAAGCATGTACATGTTATTTAAAATCATTATACGAAAATTGTTTTCAAAATTTACTAGAATAATGGTTTTGCAAAGTCTAGAGCTTAGACAATTTTAATTTTTTGGTGCGACCTCTAAAATTAAATTTGTGTTGATTGTCCACTAATTAAATATGCTATATAAATACATTAAAAGCATTATTTAAAGATTTTATGTTTAGCATACTCACAATTAATTTGATAAGTTTGAAAATTTGTGTACATTGTTTAAAATAGTTTATTGTACTTCTAATTTAAATCTTTTATTGAATGTTTTATAGTATGTTGTTTGTTTTATTTTGTGTAAATTATTAATATGTTCATATAACACACAATTGAAATCAAACAAATAAATAAAATGTTTCAATAAACTTCTTTTCTCAATACACCTATATCCGACGTACTTTTAATTGTTTTCAATTTTTGTACAACTTGTTATGGCTCCATATAATGGGTATAATTCTTTGTTCGGAACTTAAAAATTATTGGTTTTTGAACCAAATTAAATCTACGGAAGTTAGCTATCCAATGCAATTGGTTTCAGTTTAATCGAATACCGGATGTGTCATTTATGATCTTTTAAGTCCGAGGTGTACGTCAGTCCGCGAGTCCAGGATTTTGAATCCGGATTTGCGACACCTACTTTATTCCCCTCTTCTTGATGCAATCGTGGCTTATCGACGTTCACACACTCAACCACCATGAAGATGTCTTGAAGGAAGATAACTAGAAGACCAATAATTTAGTTTTACGAGATTTTTAATCTAAAAAACTTTCAATTGCAAAAGTGAAGATTTATGAATCTCACACACTTTGCTTATGAAAAATAAAATTAATAGAAAGAAAGATCCCCTCACAAATATCGATTTAGGGTTCTATTATTTAGTGATCCACTCTATCTCTCTTTACTCATGGAAACGTGTTTCCAAACGTATAAGAGATGATGTGTCAATTCCAAAAATTAAGTGGGAGGGTTGTAGTTATTGTTTGCAATCCACGATCCCCAACACTAATGCTAAGTGCATATGTCGTCGGACTAAGAGTCACCCTTGTGACCCTCTCTTTAATGAGAGTACTCAACGGCGCATTTCCCTTAACATTGCTTGTAGAGCTACGTTTGAAAGTGAAACGATGAGACAGGGCCTCCCCTCGGTGAATTGTTTCCAAAGTAGATCTTCTTAAACAAAGTGGTTGGTTACAAACTTAGACTCAATCTCTAATAAGCCTCCCTCGAGGCCCTGGAAAAAAATTTGAGTGATCAAATTTCTTTATAAGGTGGCTACTCAAAGCATTGATGTATTGACATCATAACTATGCATTAATAATGTGTCATTTACTTATGAAAGGAGACTCTTTGCGCCCTTCTCTCGAAGGAGTAAATTGTCATTTTGTTCATAACACCTTTGAATTCATTATGTTCAATATAAAACTTAAAATCCTAAACAAAATACTAATCATGAATTGTTTCAACTCTCAACAACGTGTCTCTAAACCCTCTCTCTATTATCATTTCCTCAAACAAACTGGAATAGGTCTAGGGTTAAGAAAATATTATCCTTAACAGATTAATGGAAATATATAAAAATTTCTTAACTAGTAAAACAAATTTGACTAACCTAGACAAAGTGGATGAACATGTATATATTTCAAAACATTATTTAAAATAGTTGAATGCTAACCTTTTTTGTAGCTTGATCATTGATGAGCCTTGGAAAGGTAGGTCGTCTCTTGCTCGTTACCTTCACACCTAATCGTGAACTCGAGAAACCTAAGGTTTCTATTACCTGAATCTATAGAGGTTTTGAAGGATTTCTGTGTGTGCACAATTAAACTCAATAGCTCAAGACCAAGTCTATTAGCTAAAGAGCTAATTTGAGCCTAAGTCTAATGAGGACTTAGGTGCCAAAATTAAAGAGGTATTTTAGAGAGAGACGGAGAGAATTTTGGACGGCCACTTTGAGAGAAACAAGAGCAAAAAATGTTTTTTTTGCACAATTCTATGTGAGGCTCTATTTATAGGAGAAGGAAAATCAAGAAATGATAATTAACCTTACCTATGCATTCATGACACAATATTTGATTTTCTCTCCACTTTCGTTATTAACATGGTCGGCCATCCCTAGCTCAAGCGAAGGAAATTTGACTCCTCACTTAACTTATTTATTTCATTCTCAAGGAAATTCATTTCCTCGTTGATGTGTCTTCTCCAAATTCAACATCTAGGGAAGGGCATCTAGATACTTCCTTATTTCTTTTAAAACAATTCTTAAAATACCCATTGTAGAATTAATAGTGCACAAATAATGAAATTAATTTCCTAATGCCTCAAACGACTTCTCGGTTTCATAAACTAATTTATATTTCCATCATATGAAAATACTCAAAATCTTATTTTCAAATTCACATCAAATTATGTCCATGTCGACACAAATACCCTTTAGATATTTTCTGAGTAAACGTCTAGTTCAACACTTGAACTTATTTTGACTTAACTTCTAAATTAACAATCCTACTCTAGTGACCTATAATAGTGATCTGATAGATCCAAATGAACAAAGATTGAGCTACTATACTCGGACTCAAAGTTTTGCAAACTTTTTATGAGTATTAGCTTAATGTCAACTAACTCCACTAAAGAGTTGACATTGAGAATCTATCGGTTCAAATGAATTTATTATCTACTCAAATTCAACTTAATTATATAGAGTGGATCCATTTAATATTATCAGTGATTACCTTTCATGAATATCATCAACTGGATGACATTTATAAAATTACCATTTTACCCTTCTAATTGTTTTTTCCTCAAATCTTTTGTTAGTCGTGAATAAGTTAGAAACAATGTGTTGACGAGTAGCTAACAAGTCACATTTTTTCATCCAAATAAAGTCGTTACTTGATTTTGGATACCGCACGGTTCATTTATTCACAATCCAAGTAATAAAGCATGAGGTGGTATACATTGCATTTCAACACTATTATACACACAAATCTACATTTGTCTCTTCATACATTTTTAGGTTTGATTAAGGACGATAAGACTATTGAATATCATAAACCTTCAAATAAATGAAAAAGGAATGAATGAACGTTTTAACTTCTAAAGAAATAAGGCATGATAGAAATATAAATTAACTTCTAAAGCCGAAAAATCGTTTGAGGCATTATTAAATTAATTTCATTATTTGTACAATATTAATCCTACAATGGGCATTTTAAGAATTGTCTTCAAAGAAATAAGGAAGCTAGTAGAAGATCATTCCCTACACATAGAATCACTAGGACAAAAATGGCCCTTAGAAGCGACAAATATCGCTTCTAAACGCTTAAAAGTCGCTTCTAAATTACCATTAGAAACGAAATTAGAAGCGACTTTGTCGCTTCTAATGTTTTGAAGCAACGAAATTAGAAGCAACCTGTCTCATCTACAGTCGCATTAAAAGCGGTCCATTTTTTTTTTTTTTTGACCTTTACCAAAAAAAAATTCAAAAAGTTCAAAAAAAATTCAAAACATTTAAAAAAAATACATTAGAACTTTTATTACATGTTAAACAAAAAAAAAAAGAAATAAACACGAGAAAATGAACGACAAACCTCATATCTAAATTCTAATGAGGTTGTAACCAACTCGAGACTCCGATAAATACGAATAACTAAAACATATAAACCGAATTAAAACAAAACTAACAAAAGATAAGAACACATTAACCAAACCAAGAAAAACAAAAACACATACCGAGAAGTAACGACGATGCGGGACGGGGTAGGACGCGCGGGACGAGGCTAGACTCGAGACTCCGACCAACGTATTATTAATTAAGTGATAATTAATTACAAATTGAATTATTAATTAAATTATTAACAAAAATTTATCTAATTATGTAAAATATTTAAAATATGTTAATGTAGTTACAAACTATACATTTCTTAATTTTTTAGTTATTTTACTAACTAAATAATTAGGTTAAGAATATATGAAACGATGTGCGATGCAACAAACTTATATATATCAAAACTATACAATGCTAATATAGAAACATATTATTAAAACTAAAAACTAATTAACATACTTATATAGATCAAAATAAAAAAAAACATACCGAGAGTCGTCGTTTGCGGCAGGTGACCAGAGCAGTGAGATGCCGGAAATCTAGGACCAGAGATAAAAATAAAAATAAAAACATACCTAAAGTGAAATAGGATAAAAAGAAAAGAGAACACTTACCTCACAGGTCGCCGGAAAAGGGATGACCGGCAGATGCGTCAAGGCCGCCGCGCGGGTCGCCGGAAAAGGGCTGCCGAAAAAGGGGATCTTCAAGGAGGATATCTAAACAGAGAGAAAAAAGAGTAAACTTACTGGAGAGAGGAGAAAGGAGGCGGAGGGGCGGAGACCGGCGGTTGCAGGGAGAAAGGAGAGAAGAGGCGGAGGGGCAAAGACCAGCGGTTGCAGGGAGAGAGGAGAGAGGGGGCGGAGGGCCGGGAGAGAGAGGGGTAGCCGAAGAGAGAGAGAGGAGGGGCGTTTTAAAGCCCTAGAGACATTAGAAGCAACTAATCGCTTCTAATGTCCACCAAAACCAAAATGACGACATTTTGGTAAGTGGGGGATTAGAAGCGACTTGTCGCTTCTAATGTCCCCTGGTGAAATTTTGGCGGAAAGGTTTGGGAGTCAAAGATTCATTAGAAGCGAAATTTAGAAGCGACTAGTCGCTTCTAATGCCCAAAAATCTATACTTAGTCAAATTTTGGCGGAAATGTTTTGCAGCCAAAGAATTTGGGTATTAGAAGCGACTAATCGCTTCTAATACCCAAACATACTTAAATATTTGGCGCGGAGGGTGCTAGCCAATATTTTTGGCCTTTAGAAGCGACTTGTCGCTTCTAATTTGTCGATTCGGACAATTAGAAGCGTTTAGTCGCTTCTAAAGGTCAAAAATTTCATTTTTCAAGAAAAATAAGGGTGTTTAGGTTAGAAGCGACTAGTCGCTTCTAATGGTTAAAAGTTGCTTCTAATTAGAAGCAATTAGTCGCTTCTAATGCCACCCGTCTCTTCTAAAGGTCATTTTTGTAGTAGTGAATTCAGCCAACATAATCAAAGAGAAGAGAAATTTATTTACCTTGAATTATTTAGATAATTGTCATAAAGGAAAAGAGCAAATGAATTTCTTTGAGAAGGAAACAAATGTGCTAAGTGAGGAAACAAATTTTCCTCACTAATGCTTGAGTATGGCCGGCCATGACATAGAGAAAGAGGAGGAAATCAAATATTGTGTTACGAATACACAATAGGAAAAGATAATTACTCTTTCTTGTATTTTCTTCTCCTATAAATAGAGACTCACATTGAGATGTGAAAATAAGTTTTTCTCCTTTTATTTTTCTTGTTGTGGCCAAACCTCTTCTCTCTCTCTCTAAAATATCTCTTTTATTTTGGCACCTAAGTCCTCATTAAACTTCGGATTAAATTAGCTATTTAGCTCATAAATTTGTTCTTGAGTTTTTGTGTTTAATTGTGCCCATACACAAATCCTTCAAACCCTATATATACTCTTGTGATAGAAACAATAAGTTAATCGAGTTCACGGCTAGGTGTGAAGGAAATGAGCAAGCTACAAGAAAAGTTAGTCTCAAGTTATTATATAATGTTTTAAATAATATGATGTTCATGCACTTTGCATAGGTTAGTAAAATTGTTTTACTTATAAAGAAATGTTATATCCGCCATTTAGTCGATAATGATAAATTTTTCTTGACCCTAGACCTATTGTAACATTGACATGGTGCCTGGTCGGCTAGGATTATGGTCGATCGGCTTTGGCGAGGTAGATTAAGGAGTCCAGTAGGCCTTGTCATGGGCCAAGAAAGGCCGGCCAGCTGGCTTGAGCGTGCTTAAGGGCTGGCTGGCCCTAGGAATTTGCCAAAGGAGGTCGATCGGCCATCAAGTGTGTATCAGGGGGCCGACCGGCCCTTGTTTAAGCCAAGGGAGCCGTTCGGCCCTCCCTTGTGTACCACGGGGCCGTCCAACCCTTGTTTGGGAAGTTCAGCCCTCACCTATCTGCCAAGGGGCCGGCCGGCCGTTCCTCGGGATAAGAGAGGCCGATCGGCTCGTGTGTGGTTGCCTTCAACTGGTCAGTCCTTGGTTGGGCCAAGGGGTCGGTCGGTCTTTCTTGATGGCTCAAAGGGAGGACCTGCCGGACCACCCTTCAAATAACGTCGCGTCAAAAATCGGCAATAACATTATCCCCCCAAGTTTGGAATCGAACGTCCAATCTGTTTGAGACACGAACAATCGCTCTGACGCTAGTTGTTGGTGAATCCAGTGTGGTCTCAAACACGAACAATCGTTCCGACACCACATGTTCGTACGAGGTTTGTGGTATCAGACACGAACAATCGTTCCGACACCACTTGTTTGTGAATCATTCACATAAACACCCATATAACGTGCAAAATAATATTGATTGCACTCACAATAGTCAATCAATAATAATGGTTACTAAACAATATCTAGATTTACTTTATTAATAAAAAAAGAAAGAATTTTCAGCAACCTAAAGAAGAGAAGAAGTGTATAGAAAACTTATGGGTTTAAGATAAGCTATAGAACGCCAAAATCTAATGTGCGTTCCATTTCGTCCTTCTTTTGAATCGACTATGTTTCTTCCTTCTTATAAACCAACTCCGTTTTGTCCTATTGGGATTTGTGCCACAAATGAGATATTATACATTAAATACATTTTTTTATAAAAGTTCAAATAAAGTTAAATATTCATTCTGATTTAATATTGTGTTTATGCATGAATTTCTACGCCCTAAAACTGTCATCAAAATTAAAGAAGTGCTAAGTCCCGACTTGACAATATACATTAATATGACTAGTTTAAAATAATAGCTTGCAATCAAAAGATCGATTGGGAAATTGTATCTTAGTATTGATTGCTTGAATAAATTAACAATATCTTATCTAGTGAACAGAAAAAAACATTCGTTGAACAAAATATGTGACATGTTGTGATATATCACTTTATGTTTTTTCGTTCACAAATAACGAAGGGGTTGGTGAAATAATAACTCAGGGGTAAACCGGTAATTTTACATTTATATGAGTTAATGATACACACAAAGGGTATCATCATTAAATACACCGTGGACTGTGTGTAGAATAGTTTTATCACATCAAACAGAAAAATGAACGCATATAAACTTAGAGAGTTTCAATATTAGTCCTTTAGTGGAATCGACTAACATTATGAATTAAAAGTCTGAAAAGGTTTGTGAATTTTTATGTCTGAATTTCATTCTATAGCTTCGTTCATGTCGGTCCATAAGATCTAAATGATAGATTTTCGGACGAGATTTAGTGAACAAAAATAATTGATTTTCTCATTGAATATAAATTGTGATTTACACTATGAAAATTATTTTTTTCGTAATTAAATAACTAATTGGTTATTTATTATTACATTTATTTAATGATTCATATTGTATAATTATATTAATAAGAATACAATTTAATGGTTCAAATAAATAAAAGATGAAATAAATATTTTCTCGTTTCGTACTTTTTTACATAGTATGAAAAAAATTAATGACATGTCATTAAATCGAAAGATGTTCTAATTTAATTAAATATTATTTCAGAAATAAATAAAATAAATTTTAAGTTAAACAATGTTGAACAACCATATATGTGGATTTATAGGCTGGAAAATTGTTTAAACTCATTAAAAATGCTTAACGGGCTTAAGTTGGCAAAATGGGCTTAACTTGACCTAGTCTCATTATCGCTTAAATAAATAGACACGAACTTCAATCTCAAACCCTAATCCTCACTTTGGCCAAGTACCCTAGAGAAAGAGAGAGTCTCCCATGGCCGAGATTTCTAGAGAGAGAGAGAGAGAGAGAGAGAAGTTCTTCAAACACTAGCCGTTTTGGTCCATCCTTGATCGAATCCGAACTTGAAGAAAAACGAGATTTTCTTTCGTCTATTATTTTTTGAGTGATCAATTCGTTCATCTTGTTGATACAAGAGCCCACCCTCTTAATCTCACAAAAATCCAGAGATCATTTCGCTGACTTCATTTCGTGGTGGTTTGAGTGATTTCCTTTCCTTGGTCGTGCACATCATATCCTCTCCAAGCAAGGATCAGCCGAGATCACCAAGAGGAATCAAGGAGGCCAGCCACTCCTTTCGTGGTGCGTGGAATTCAGATTCTTGTGCACCGCCGCGCGTGTGAAGAGGAGGAATCGCCCAAGGAGTTGGACACATGACGCAGATCCGGATCTCACATATTCAAGACGATAGGACGACTCGTGAAGTTTTTTTTTATGAAAATCGTAAGTTTTTGCATATCCGTTATTTGATGGAATTCTATAATTAGTTATAGGATTGTTATTGTGGATGGATTGATTGATTATATGTTTTGAAATTTATTGACATGTTAGGTCATTTTTACTGCCATGGTTGTTTAATATATTACGAAACAAGTTTCACATATTAGATATGTTTCTTAATTTAACCGATTTCCAACATTTTCGAGGGACGTGAGAGATATCATTGGGATTCATCGGATCCATTTGGGTCTTGTGAGAAGAGGACGAAGAGTTGGTTACACCCTCGGTAATAACTGTCAAAGCACAGTCACAGCCGCGATCGAGAGGAATCTGATTCATCGGGAACCCATAAACATGCATGTCCCATCCCACTTCAGGGACTAAGTACCACATGGTACCACGAAGCCAAGGTATCGATCCCAGCCGCCAAAAACCCTCCTTCAGATCTGGTTCATAGCAGCGTACGATCCGAGGATCAAGGGAAAGATCAAGAACCGAAATACGCGTTCGTGTCGGCATGCCTCATGACTCGAAAACACTACCCCTTGGTATACACTATCCAAGAACCTAACTTAAAAGCCCCAAAACACCCAAAAGTCTCTTAGATAAAATGAACAAGTAGAAAAGATAATATTTGACCGGAGAATGCTTACCCAAAGAAAATGAAGTTTTCGACGATATAATACCTTAGGTAGAAAGCTTCAAAGTTGCATAAATGGCGTCGAAAAACTCGAGCACAAAGAGAAACGTCGGGGAGCGAAAGAGAAAGTGAGGGAAATGAAATATAAAATTTCATGCACCCATATAGACTAAGTCCCCCGACTATCAGAATCAAGTGTGCATGCACATTCAATGGTCAAATACGAGCAGACACGCTGAAACGAACCAACCGTCCAAGTAAAACAACGAGGTAAAAAGGAAACTTCATCACACTAAAAGCAATTTTTAAGCAAAATCATTAGCAATTCTCGACATGTGTCAAGAACACAATATAGTAAAAGTGACAAAGCGTGGATTAAAAAGAACCTCTCATATAGTTCCTTACGATTTTTACTAAAAAAACTAAGATAATTTGGGAGGGCTTGCTATGTGGGAAATTAGAACGCCCATGGCAATGCTCGGTATACCGACAAACTACCCATTCCTTAGCACAAAAGTTCGAGTCAAATAGACCTGAGATCCACAAAAAGATAGGAAACCTCATGTTCATAAGTCAAGAACGGACCCTATTGAGCAGAACTTCGGAGAGAAGAGAAGACAATAAATCAAAGACTAGTCAAAGAAATAAAACATGTGTAAATGACCACTTGGAATGCTCGGGTAGACAAGTGTCGATACAAGCAACTTAAAGATGTCAACCTCACAGTTGAAATACCAGGACGTGGGATTGATCACCCCACGATCCGCAAAAAACCGCAAACACACTACGTTGAACAATTGCCTTATACCGAAGACAGCTATAAAAGAGGGACAAAACACGAGAAAGGACAGTTCACAGACATATTTAACTAGCTATTATTTACCTATTCACTTATAACATCCACTTATTATTTCTCTCTTGTATTTGAATTCACCCATATAAGAGAAAGTAATGTTCTTTTCTACGCCTTACTTATTCGGCATCCCAAGGACTTATATAATATAGTATTGTACTAGTTTTACAAGTTAACATATAGCATTATAAAGAGTTAGGTTTTTGTTTATCTATAAAACGTTCGATAATGTCTATTCGCTCTTTAGTTTAACGTAAATTTTCGAACGCTTTTGGCCCAAATTTATCCCGGTCATTTTCTTGTCATGTCATGAATAAATTAAAAAAATCTGGGTGTAAAGCGTTGAGAAACTATGCAATTAACCATCAGTCAATCACCAAAAAACGAGGCCAGTAAATACGATATGCATTACACCAACGATTCAGTTTCATTTTGTTTCATCGAGTACACCCTTTCTCATGAATTCTCTCTCGACATTTCTCACAAAATAAATTCAAAAAACCCTAAAAGCGCCGCGTCCATCAGAGCAGAGTATCGTAACCGACGTCATAATAGAGGACAAGAGAATTTTCGACGACTCATACAAACAAGTTAGTGGTAGGGAACAATGTTTTTTAAAAATTTTATCAGCGCAAAAATGATTAAAATAATTTTATCCGTTGAAAAAAATTAATGGCGTTTTACTCATATTGGTTTGTTTCAGGCGTAAAATATTGTTAAGCAATCGACCTCCTACCTCCCACTCCATCATCCAGCATCTTCAATTCCATTGCCATTGAATTTTATCATCTGTTTTGATTTTTATATTTTCTTTTCTCTTAAAGTTGATCTATGCGTTTATCATATTTATATTACGAAAATTTGGATTAATGTTAATATGGATTTTGCTGGTTACTGCGAAATCTAGAAATCTGCGAAGTTTGTTTATCGTTGTCGTGTAAATTGTATGTAAATAGGGGACACTGTAACGTGTACAAATATTTACAGTAATTTACAAGATATTATCCTCAAAATTTTGGTAATTGACGTGTAAAACTACTTTCAATGTCCATAATTAATCAATATTTTAAAAAATAAGAATTTTAAAAATACGAAAAATGAAGATAATATTAGTATTAATTCGAGAGAGAGAGAGAGAGAGAGAGAAAAAGAGAGAGAGAGAGAGAGAGAGAGAGAGAGAGAGAGAGAGAGAGAGAGTAATTAACTGCAGGAATATTAACAATAAACAAAACAATAATTTTATTTCACAAATGACAGGATCATATAATATTATAGGAACTAAATTTTTCACTTACCAATTAAAAACCAGCGGAAGAAATAAGGTTATAATTGGAGGATAACAATTAAACTGTAATAAAAACTGCGAATATTATCATTAAATAAATAAATAAAATTGTCAAATGTTATAGGATCACACTTAATTATAGGAACAAATTATGGACTTTTCTTTTAAAAACCAGCGCTTCAATAAATTAACTTCTAAAAAATAATGAAATTCAAATGTATAAAAAATGAAATTCAAATTTCGAACTCAAAATGTTTTAAAGTTGGCAAAAAGTTTGAAGGGCAAAAATTTAAACACACATGATTAATTGATGTGCCCCGTAAACATACATGAAATTCAAATATTTGGAGAGAGAAAATTAATGACGGTTTAAAACATACAAACCGCTCATTTCCCCCAAAAAAAATTTCTTTTCTCCCACCGAATAAAAACCTCCTTTCTCTCTCCAATTCAAAATCTTCTTTTCCCCTCTGATTCAAAAACATCCATGCAAAAAAAGAAGAAGAAACCTTCCGTCGACGAAAAAAACTTCATGGCCACCGATTTACAGGTATTTATAGATATTTATGTTAATATTTTTAAATGTCGGCTGATTTATACTCACGAGGGTTTGTATTTACACCGAGTAGAAATCTCGTGTCGAACAAAACAAAACAAAATTGAACCAGACGAGGGTGTTTTTTTATTTACACCGAGCAAATTTTTTTTGAATGATTTTCTCAGGTCAAACCATTTTTATTTGTTATTTCGTGTTGGACATATTGAGAATGTTAATTTCACTCCCAAAAAAATTATCACTCCCAAAGGTAAGTTTCATTTTGATGTATGTTAATTAACGTTGTTAACTTTGTACACTGAAATATTTTAAAATTTACGTTGTTAATTGTCTATGAAACAGATTGAGAAGTCATCTCAGCCGGAATCAAACCAAGAGAAGAGGCCAAAACGAACTGTCAGAAAGTGTGCTTACCAACAGCCTCCTTACTCCACAGAAAAACGCCCAAAAAACCATGTTAACTACATATGCATTTACTGAATAAATATGAACACGCGTTAATAAGAATATAAATAACAAAGTAAATAGGATGACGAGATCAATGAAGACAGATCAACTGATACGATTCCCGTAAATTGTATTGACGTGAGAATAAAAACTTTCAAAAAATAACTGATTCCGGTTTAAAAGCTGATATTTTAAATTAATTGTGATATAAAACTTTCAATCAATTAACTTCCCTAAATTATAGGATCTAAAATGGCTAAATATGAAAATCAGCAGTATTTCAAAATTATTAACGCGGTTAATATTAACGCCAAAAACTATAAACTCGATATAATTAATGGAAATATAAACTACAATAAAAACTTTCAAAAAATAACTAATTCCGGTATTAAATACAAATATTTTAAACTTAATTGTGATATTAAACGTCCAGTCAATTAGTGGCCTTAAATTAAGGATCTACAATAACTAAATTCTAAAACCGGCAATAATTAAAAAAGAATTCGAAATTTGATTTAAAAATTTAAATTTGAAAAAAAAACGCGGTTAATATTAACGCCGAAAATTAATAGGGACAAAACAGTAACTACACATAGGTAATGAATGTGCCACCTAGACATTTTGGACATTTACAAAAGATTAATCAAACGTTGGCTAATTCTAAAATAAGTTCGTAAGTTAGGGCCATTTCGTCGAATTTTTGTTTATACAAAGTGGATTGTTTTTTCACGACCAAAAGTATCAATCCTCCTATATATGAGCTTTACCACTAAACATGGTTACCAGATAATTATGCCATTTATTGCTCTATCCTTGTCATTGCTGCTTGGATTGTTAATTTCTTTAATGATTGAGCAATCATTTTATTAGACGAACCCTATATTTATTTACATTGAGTATTAAATCTTAAAAAATTAACTCTTTTCCTGAATGATAGATCGTGAATGTTAATGTTATACTTTATTTTTTTGGAGTACACTAAAGGTATTTTTATAAGAACGTCTCCAAAAATTTGATTGTGTTGAATGGTTTCTCATTTATTTTTGTCATTGTGATAAGTTAAAGCGTAATTTAGTCTTAATCTTGGATAAAAGTCTACCTTCCATGACTAACATTGTAAGACTATTTACGTTCTTAGATCCAAACAAAAAATAAATAATGACCATGCTAAAAAAAATAGTTATGTAATAAAACTATATTTTTAACGTGTGAAACTCCTTAGAATCGTCAACTCTAACATTATTATTATTTTTATAATGAATTGGATATGCCGTTTAATAAGCATATAAGACCTTGTTATCTAACATTAACTTAATGCAAGACTCCAGAATTAATGTGACCTTGAAGCTCACCATATTCCTAAATTAATATTTTTATAATTTATTTTGTATATGGAAGTCATTGTACTGAAAAATGTTTAATCCAATCTTATAAAAGACTAAATTATACTGAAAAGACAGCTTACGAAATAAAAATCAAAATAAATAATGAATATCATACAAATACATAAGTAAATAAAACGCAGCCGAAATTATTGAGTATCGTATATAATCGTTCTAAAAATCACTCTAGAGACAAACTGTTTTTTATTACTCTAGAGATAAAATGTTATTCAAATATAGTTGTAATATAACTATTCAAATATTTGAGCTTGGGCCTACTCATGGTCTATTTCTCAGGTCATCTTCTTTTATTAATTTAATCGTTTCAAAGCATTTTTATGTTTTAATGAATGGTTAAATGTGATAGCTCGATTTGGTACTTCTAGAAATGGTCATGACTAGCTTTGTACCATTGTAACTACTTATTAACATTGAAGAGCACTTATGACTACATATTGTAACCGTCTTGCTACTAGACTGGAAGCGAGTCTTTTTTTTTTTTTTTTTAAGGAAGCGTGGTCGGTGCCACGAAGTATCATAAAAGCTCTCACGTATGGCGGAGAAATATCGTAGTTACAAAGATATGAAAAAATAAATCACGGAAAGATAAACACAATAGTCACAATAAACGACGGGCGCTAGGTAGCCGTGCGGGACCTCAACTCGCGATCATCGGCTCTAATGGCCTCCTCCGAGCAAGGTGGGACAAAACCCAGCCAAGTCGAAGACAAGTGATGGTTAACCGCATAGCGCGCTAAATTATGCGCAGCGACATTACAGAAACGAGGAATATGTGTAATACTAAAAACCTCAAGCTCCCTCACCTCTCTGAAGATGTGGTGCAAGATCGTCCCAAGCTCTGTCGCTGGTGTCACGCCCTCATCGACCAATCTCATCCTCGGGGTCGTCTGGGAACCTCCACCTGAAGACGCTCTATACTCCTGCAGGAAGCTCACCGTCCACTGCACTAGCTGAAGTTGGCTCCACGCAGATCTCCCAGCAAGGACGTTTTTCCTGTAGTTTCAAAGTTCCCATAGTAATAAATAGCTCGTGGAAACGAATCTCAAGAACAATGAACGCTCTAAAGATAGTGTCAGAAGCGTCGCTGTCGCGAGTCTTTGAAAGCATTCCTTTCATCTTCTTTATAATTGTTTATTTCCTTTTTATTTCAGTGGTATTTTCTGATGGCGTAATTATTTTTGCTGAAGTCATGTTTATTCGATGCTAAACACGTCTTCTTGTGTTTGTAATCTCATAAATGTTTGCTCAGTTATTATAGCACATTCAAAATGACAATTGTTAGTACAAGCATGATGACTAATTGCCTAAAGACAAAACTCATGTTGTTAAATGTGTTTTTAACACATCATCTTCTATGTCATTGTGTATCTCGTACTTCAATGTCAGCTGTTTAATTGAGTCATATAAAAGAACATGTAAACCTTTTTGTAGGGCAATACATTGATTGCACCGAAAGTGAAAAGTGAAGCAAAAACCTCTGCGTGGGAGTGAAGCCATTGTAAGAGTTTTGTTACTTGAAAAACAACAAAACATGTGAGCTTATTTTTAGTCTCGATTTTATTTTTTAAATAAACATTGATTTGATTGTAAACAGTTATTGACTGTTTTAGTGGAACATGGAGCTCACTCCTAAAGATAGCTTAGATTAGAAACCCTTCAAAAAAGAGTTATCATAGAGAGAGATTAGGTTAGAAACTCCGTAGAAAAGAGTGAGTTAGTGATTAAACTTCTTAAGGTTTATATCAGTCTTAATTTTATTCGTTCATCTTGTAATATGTTTTTTTATTTAGACTATTTTAATTTAATTAGTTCTTTAACTTCATATTAATTCATTTTCCGTAAATTTCCTATCCCGCAAATATAATTTCTTATATTTATGTAATATATAATTCAACTCACTCATATATCTATATCTCAAATAATATGGTGTATAAGTCATATAATAAATATAGTTATTTACATAGTTATTAAATAATAAAACTAGACTTTTAACAGAACGGTAAAAAATGGTCCTCGTTTACGTATGGCTCTCTAATTTAATAAGAACAATTAAAAAATCAAATTCTTTATAGCAACAAAACTAATTATTTGTGGTAATATATTCTTAAAAATATGTTAGGTGAATAAAAATGAATCATGACAACTAAGCACTTCAAAGCCGGCATAATAGAAAAATTGTTTGGGATCATGCGATGACCAAAGTAAACAAAATAACTTGGTCTACGCAATATATATATATATATATATATATATATATATATATATATATATATATATAGATATATAATAAATTAATCAATTTTTTTTTCTATTTTTACACACGGATATGGAGACATGCATTGTCGACATGGTTGGAAGAACGAGGAAGCTTAAGTCAATAGCAAATAAGTTACAATATTATCATTTTCATGTCTACATTACTTTACTTCAAACTTGAGATTGATTGAAGATACACTTTCAATAAAAGCTTTTATAAAATAGAAATTTCATTTTAGAAAAAAAAAACTCATTAGTTTAATAATATCTTTAAATTTCTTATAAAATTGAAATATTTTACATTTACAAACTACAAAATCCCTTATAATAACCAAAATTTAATATTTTAGAAGCAAGTTGTCATTTTTAAACTGCCAAAAAGAATTGGTTCCTGTTTTCTCCAAAAAATTAGACATTAGAAGCGACATGTCGCTTACATGTCGCTTATAAAGTCGCTGCTAAAACCCAAATATATTTTACTCCAAAGTCTATTTCTTTTTCGGGTTAGAACAGACATTGACAGTAACATGTCGCTTCTAATATCTCAAATTATTTGACCCAAAATTTATTTGCCAAAATTTCACTAAGACTATTTTGTTTAGGATTAGATGCGACATTAGAAACGACGTGTCGCTTCTAAATATCAAAATATTTGGCTCCAAATTTTATGCGCAAAATTTTTGCTAAATCTTTTGTTTTAGGATATTAGAAACGACACATCGCTTCTAAGGCCCAAATGAAGTAAAACAGTGTCATTTTGGTTATAAAGTACATTAAAAGTCACTTCTAATATCCCATCTAACAGATGTTATACTATCAAAACCGAGTATCTTCTCTTTTCCTCGGAAATAAAAAATTTCATTTTTCTATGTGCCTCAAAAGCTCTTCGCTATTACGTGGAGCCTAGTTTGCTAGTCGATGTTAGCTCATTTGTTGGTCCCATGTCGCAAGTCATCATCCTCCTCACCAATCACCCTTCTTCTCGTGCGAAGAACACTTCCTCGTCACCCATCGACGACTCCTCTGCATCTTCTCTCAACCTCCTCGCTGGTGCTACTTGCCGATGCTACTTCCTGCTTTTCATTGTCGCGAGTTTTTTCCATCTTTTTATCTTTGTCCTTTTTTTCTTTATCTTTATTACTATCTTTCTCCGTCAACGTCACTCAGGCTCTATCGATGGATAGCTTGAGAGCTACTTCCGGTCGTACATCAGCGAAAGCTCTACCCGTAGATTTTTTTACAGCTGCCCTTTGATTTCGACGCCAACAGCTAGCTCACCTCCATCCTCTGGTGCTCAGCTACGCCACCGATGCTCAATCGTCGACTTCTCTTTGCCGTCAAAGTAAGGTAACAAATATTCACCGCCGAATTTATTTGATTTTTATTATTTGATGTTGTCTAAAATTTTGTGTCTGTCGGCAACGTTGTTGTGACCTCACTTTTGCCTTTGTCTCTCGCAGTTGCTGATTACCTTTTCTAGTGATCACTGGTCACCACGTTCCTCAGCCTTCGGCTGAACCCATGTATGCTCCTAAGTATTGTTATTTTTTAATATTTTTTTGTTTGTCTTAGGTATGTACTGTATTATATCGGATTCTGTTTGTCAATGTGCACTTAATTTAGTTTCTATTTTTTGTTTTCTTTGATTTTGTTTTTGTTGTTGTCGCTCCTTTTGTGTGTGTTGTTGTTGATGTCATGTGTTTTTTATCGTTGATTGTTTGAGGTTGGTTTGGTTTGAGATATTTACATTGTTCGGTTGGGGTTGACTTTAATATTTTTTTCGGCTGCTTTATTTCCTATTTTGCGCCTCGTTTTATCGCTTCACCTAGCGCCAGGCTCTCGCTCCCTTTCGTCTTGGCCTTGCTACGTCCCGCCTCGCCGCCAAGATTTGATAGTATGCTAATTTATGTTTTTAAATTATAATTAATAATGTAAGTATTTTAGTAATTAATTTAATTTGTAACTTGGTTAATTTAATTTGTAACATAGAATTAATAATGTGACATATTATGGTAATTTAATTATTTATTAAGTAATATTAGTTAATTTAACTTGTAGCTTAGTTAATGTATTATGGTAATTTATAACTTAGTTAATTTAGTTTGTATCTTAGAAATAATAATGTAACATATTACATTAATTTAAGGGTTATTGTATACAGTAGCTTCATATATGTTTGATACTTTGGGTTCCTCCAACGTTATGTGAAGTACAGCCAACAGTTTTACGAAAAATTTCATTCCAAATTTGCCCAAAAATTAGTTCCCACCAATAAACGTACATGAATTTATGGAAAAAATAAATTACGATATCCATATCATGGGTTCCTATTAACCACACGCAATTAACACATCAATTAAGGTGACTAACAGACAGTCAAAATTCTAGAAAGAGAAAATAGAAACTGCATGCAAATTTTTCGCGATTCTCTGTAACAACAAATCAAATATAAAAAATTCATCCGGAAACTTTTCGAATTCTTAGTTCACAGAAGCAACGCCAAGAAATTACTCAGGGCTAAACTATCGTTTATCAAAAGGCGACTAACAGGTATTTATTCCATAATATTTTATTTATTTTCGTAACGTTGTTTAGAAAAAGTCATGATGAAGTTCGAAATCATCTTTTAGAAACGCAATGAACTTTTCATACTTGGATGTTGTAGTTCTATATTCTTTAAAATATCGTTGTCAGGTATAAATGCATGTAAATCTCTAGGATTGTTTGATTTTTTTTAATTCGGGTTAGCATCCATGGATTTTCGATTATAATGAAAGATTTAGGGTTTTGATATTTGAATCTGTAATTCGTGTAAATTGTTTTTAGTTGAAGTGTAATCGATTTTTCTTTGTTTTTAAAATTTGGTGGTCGGTTACAGATACATGTAAATGTCCAAGATTATTTGATCATTTTTTCCAAAGGTACGTTTATGTTTTTATCAACAATGGATTTCTGACTATAATGAAAAATTAGGGTTTTAATTTTTGAATCATGGATTCGTTTAAATGGTGTGGTGGCTGAGAAAGATTTATGTTTTGGGCGTGTGCCAGGAAGAAGACGGCCGGCCTTGGCGTGGTGGCCGGCCGACCTGTCTTGCGGCTGGTCGGGCATGGCCGAGTAGGTGCAGGAGGTGGGGCCAAAAGGAGGCCGGCCAGCCCAAGCTTGTCCAAGGTGGATGCCGGTGGGCCCTCCCTTGGGTGTTAGGAGGCCGGCTGGGCCAAGTTGGGCCAAAGAGGAGGCCGGCTGACCCAAGTTGGGCCAAAGAGGAGTCCGGTCGGCCCTCCCTTGGGTGTCAGGATGCCGCTCGGCCCAAGTTGGGCTAAGGAGGAGGTCGGTTGGCCCTCCGCTGGATGTTAGGAGGCCGAACGATCCAAGTTGGGCCAAACCGGAGGCCGGTCTACCTTCCTTTGGATGTCAGGAGGCCGGCTGGCTGATGTTGGGCCAAGGGGGAGACCGATCAGCCCTTCCTTGGATGTCAAGAGGCCGGCCGGCCCTCCCTTATGTACTAAGGGGCCGGCCGGCCCTTGTTTGGAGCCATCAGGGTCGGTCTGCCCTCCCCTGCGTGCCAAGAGCTCGGCCGACCAACTCCCACGTTGGCGGCTCCATGGGACGTCCTGTCGGACTACCGTTCAAAGATTGTCACGGTGAAACCGGCGACAACACCAGTATTAGAACAAGAAAATATGTAATATGGCATAGTGGTGGTTCCTTATTGATTTGAGTGAGGTAAGGGCGCTAATAGTCTTTGAGAATATTTTGTATTAGTGCGTGGGGATGATCTTCGACACCGTTTCACTAAAATGGAGTCAAGAATATTTTTCTGGTCCCACTTGAAAGAGGAGTATTTATAAGAATGGAGGAGAGTGAAGAAGCATTAGACCCACGTGGTCCCACCCTCACATGAGCTTGCCAATATGTATACGTGGTTGCACATAACAACAATAAGATGGACCTTGGGTTGCTCGTACAAAGAGCATTCATGTTACACGGGCGTGGTTTAGCTGCTTTTCGTGCTTTGGTTTGCAAAGCTTTTGACATGAAATTCCTGACAAATTGCGAGAAATTTCATAATCCTCAATTAAATGGAAACGACCAAATTCACATTTTGATCTTACTTTATGTATTTATATTTATTACATAAACTACTATTTACATGACTTAGCTAATAGCTGTTTTCTACTTTGTCTTTAAATTCGGTGAACATCGTATTGTTACGTATGTTGTTTTCCTTTAACTTATTCATTTTATTTAAAGTATATATTATATATTATAATGTTTTTAGTATATATTGATTCGTTAATATACTAGACGACTAATTCTGAATAGGTATATTTCGATAAATTTACATTGTTGCTTAGGAAACAAAAAAAATGAAAACGCTTGATTGGTGAATAAGAATACTTAATAAAAATGTAGAGATAAGATAACATTTAATATTTTTCTGGAGTTGTGTAAAAAACCATCTACAATCCACCATTGATCGGGGTAGACGTGCACCAATCCACCCCAATTATTTAACCAAACTTTGAGTTGATGAATAGTATTTACTCAAATTTGGGTCCAATTATTTATCAGCCAATTTGGTTTCTAAACTATTTTTAATTATAAATTCACTCCCAATAAAACTAATATGTAATTAAAACATATTTAAATCATTTATGCAAAAATAAATATTATCAATTAAAAAAGAGAATGCATAATATAACATTGATAATAATTCATAATATTAGTTAAACACAATACAACTAAATAAAATGCATATCAATTATACTAATAGTTATATAAATGCTATCTTAAAAAATACTAATATTTATATAAATAAAATCTTAAATACAAATACAAATATTTAAAAAATATTTAAGTTCACTTATGAAATATAATGTTTATGATATATCTATGTTCTATTAATATTATCCAAAATAGTATTGATTTATAATCATTAACTTATATATTTTAATGTTATAATATTAACATAATATTTAATTTAAATAGAAGTTAATTTAATAGTGTTAACATAGAAAAAGAAATTAATGTTTAATAAAATTAAAATTGATATAATATATTAATAAAAAGGTGAATACGAAATTAATATAAAATTATATTGAAAAGTGTAATAAAAAAATATCTTATTTTTGTAGAATTTGGTGTCGTTGGAGTGAAATTGCTATATGGCATCAAATTAAGTAAAATTTATATTGAATAAGAATCTTGAGTTGGATGTTCTAAGCGTGGAGTATATGTATCTCATGACAGATAAAAGTTAAAGTCAAAAGCATGAATTTTTGGGAGAGAAAGTGGACGGCAGTGAAGGTTTACTTTCTTCCTTAGACATACATAAAATGTGCGTTATATGTATGTGCTTTTATTACTTGAATTTTAGTCGAAAATATTGGTTTTCATGAATAATTACCTTGGGAGTATGTAATTACTTTATTATATTTTGGCAGGGTTATCATATATACCCACTAGATTATTGAAGATCGTATCATTTAACCATATCAATTGGCTACTTATAATTATTGCTTAAACAATAATTTTCAAAAACGGGGTCCACACACTATAAAACAAACACAACTTTGGGCTGCAAACAAGAATAGACATAATTGATATATATATATATATATATATATATAACTTATTTCCTTTTGTTTATCCTATATATAGAGCCAAACGTTGGCCAATCCTTCAAGCAACTAGCTGAGTTCATAAAAATGGGAACTTTATCATCTTTTCTTTGCCTAATATTCCTTACTAGTTTGAGACAGCAACTACAGGCTCAGGCACTGGCTCCGGCTCCGGGTAACATATTCATCAGTTCTTCATCTACATATAACTATACTGCTCTATGTTTCTGCAGAAAGAAAGTTCAATATTCTTAAAATATGTAGCCAACACAATACACACTTTAAACATTACAAAGAATAGTTTTTTTTTTCATTTTAACACACATTAAACATTTTGAAATGTCTAATATAGCTGAATCATGTACATACTTTTGAAATAGCAAAATAATCAAGATTTTGAAAATTTAGTGACATGGATAAAACTATATCTTGACATCTAGTACTTGTAGGTTTTAGTTTGTAAAATTCGTCCTATTTTTTAATATCATTGACTAAATATTGCTACTTTGGAAGTTTGGTACTTTCAATTGGTCAACAAGCTAGAATAGTATTTATTTCATAGGATCTTGAACAATGTTTTCATTTTGTTTGTGCGTGTAGATTTTGGTTACATGAAAAGCATATACGATGCGACTGGATTACCGGAAATGGAAACATACGACTACATTGTGGTTGGAGGCGGAACGACGGGTTGTCCTTTGGCAGCCACTTTATCTAAAAAATACTCGGTACTCGTCCTAGAGAGAGGTGACACTCCTAAAATGAGACCGAATGTCCTTCACTTGAGCGGCTTCTTCGCTAACCTCATGGAAGAGGACGACGGTTCCACACCTGCCCAAAGATTTACTTCTGAAGACGGAGTGGAGATTGTGCGTGGGCGAGTCCTTGGAGGCTCGAGCATGATCAATGCAGGGTTCTTCTCTAGAGCCGAGGAACGATTCTACGCGCGCTCCGGTGTGGAATGGGACATGGAATCGGTCAAAGAGGCATACGACTGGGTCGAGGAGGATCTTGTTTCTAGACCCAAGCTCGTGCCTTGGCAGATAGCGGCTAGGGACGCTCTTTTGGGCACTGGGGTTCGCCCAGACAACGGATATACCTTAGACCACTTGGAAGGAACTAAGATTTCTGGCTCGACGTTCGACAATTCAGGACAAAGGCACGGAGCAGCGGAGCTTCTAAATAAAGGAGTGTTCGAGAACTTGCGCATCGCTATTCACGCAAATGTGGAGAAAATTCTATTCTCCACCAAATCAAATAGTAAATTTCACTTACCTTCTCAAGTCTTTTATTTTAACTATATATAAATATGGTACTCTTCTAACTATTTTTTGTTTCTCTATAATGAATTTAATAGTTATTTTTTTTAAAAAAAAGTCAAGATTATTAGCTAGGTGTACACCAAATATTAATTTTATTATATATAAATTGTGTATACGATGTAAATGTACATAATTTATATACAAGGGGAAATAATTAAAAAACATTGTTAATATTTCATGTACGAAATCCGTTTAATATCATTGTTTTAGCAGAGTTATTATTAATTCAGTTTGGTCAAAATTCCTCATACATGTGCCGTAATCCTAGCGTAAATCGTAGACGACTTTAAAAGATAATAATAATAATAATAATAATAAGGAAACCGGTATGCAATATCTGACTTTGGAGTATATATAGTAAAAAAAATTTAGACTCAAACGACTTTAAATAAATAATAATTTCGCAGTATCTTGCGCTTTAAGGTGTTATCTCTAGTTTGTGTAGTTCAACTGCTGTTTTCATGCACCAAAATTTGATTCGATCACAATAAATTTGATTTTTATATTAATTGTTGTCTAATCGTATCATATAACTTATTAATAGTGGATATCTACATTTTATTTAATACTTTTATTATTTTAGTTGTATTGTTTATATACTCAGCTAAATAGGTACCATATACTACTATATGGTCATAATAACGTACAAAACACTATATATGCCTACGTATTATTCAATCATACCTAATATGAAAGTTGTTATATAAAGTCTAATTTTGTTAAATTAACACAGAACTACCATTAGTATTATGGAATAGATAATATGCAATGTCAATTATTGAAGAAAAGTTAAGGATATAGATGATCGTTAAGTAAAAAAGTAAATTAAATACTCTAAACTTAAGACTCATGGATGGAACAGAACCAAGGGCAATTGGGGTGTGTTACACGGATTCGAAGGGAAAACGGCACAAGGCGTTGGTGCGGGCGAAAGGAGAGGTCATCGTGAGCGCTGGGGCGATCGGGAGTCCTCAGCTTCTTTTGGAGAGCGGAATTGGATCGCCTTCCGAGCTCTCGTCGTTAGGAATCCCGGTAGTCGTGAAGAACGAAAACGTGGGGAAACACATGGTCGATAATCCGCGCAACAACATCAACATAGTCCTCCCTTTCAACACCGACCCCTCCTCCGTCCAAGTCGTTGGAATCACCGAAGACTACTACTTCGAGCACGTCTCCTCATTCTTCCCCGTCGCCTCGAATCCGTTTCCCTTCGGTTACTTTGTCCAAAAATCATCCGTGACCCTAAACATCGCCACCATCGCCATGAAACTCTCCGACCCTTTGTCCCACGGAAACCTCTCTCTGGTCTCCTCGGGAAAGGGGTCTAGGCAAACACCGCGTGTTCGGTTCAACTACTACAACCACCCGTCGGACCTCAAACACTGCGTCACGGCAATGAGGACTGTCGGGGAGATGCTCGAGAGCGAGGCCATGGAGGGATTCAAGCACAAGGACTCGAAGGGAAAGAATAAGGACTTTTGGTACTACGGGGCGCCTTTGCCGGCCGACACTTCGGATAGGGCCGCGATGAGGGATTTCTGCCGGAGTACGGTGGCCACTATTTGGCACTACCACGGAGGCTGCCTCGTTGGAAAGGTGGTCGATGGGGATTATCGAGTCATCGGCGTTGAGTCTCTCCGAGTCGTTGATGGCTCTACTTTGCTCACCTCGCCAGGAACCAATCCTCAAGCCACTCTTATGATGATAGGCCGGTAAGATTTTCATCTTCATTTTACAAATGTGCAAAACAAGTTTATTAAAATTAAACACTTTATAATCATCATATAATTATTAACATAACACATCTCCCTACAAAATTATGTGTAAAATGTTCTTTTCGGATTAAAGTTTTGGAATGCAAATTTCGGATATCAAAGCATTGTCTCCACTTTTTGCTCTTACAAGTGCTTAATATTGAATTAATACAATTATGTTGAATCAGGTATCTTGGCGTGAAAATGCTGCGGGAGAGAAAAGAAAGTCATGCTTAGAATGTATGATTAAGTGGAATAATAACAACCCGATTCATCACCAATTGTGTCTTTTCATGTTTGTATTTAAACATTTCGGGTGAAACAATAATATGCTTTGTAAGGTGGGTCATCATTCGAATATATCGTGAATTGTGATGTCAAACTGTTCAATTTTTAATAAAAAAAGATGCAATGAAATGGTCAGAATTGTTGATGATAAAATGTATGCAATGTTTGACGGGAAAGCATGATTTAAGCTCATATAAAATCAAGGGTTATTAAGTCCATAGTTTTTTTTTGTGGGTTTTAATTTAGCCAACGTTTGGTAAAATTGGTGTTAATGGACAAACTCACGTTTAACACGAAAATTTTGATCATTTTAGCACAAATTTCCTTTCCGCCTAAATCATTACCACGTCAAATAATATATTAAAAATATAAACATACACCATAATTATGGGTGCATATACTGCACCCATTAATCACATTTATCAGTTATCCATTAAATTCAAATCTAATTAACTGCGTTTTTTGAGCTAATTGAAACGTTTACGAAAATATAAACCCAAAAGCCCTCTCCAAAAAATCCAAAATTTATCTCCAAAAAATTCTTAAACCACTATCGCATGCGAAATCGAAGGTGTTGATTTTCGATGCTCAAAGTGTTTAATAGTCCCCACTCACTTAACTCTATAAACACTCGAAGACTCTTGTGATAGAAACTCTTGTGGTTGCTCGAAGATCAAAAGACGAGAAGGAGCGAGGCGAGGCTAATGATCTTCATCCGAAAAAACTCTCGAAAATCAAGCGTCAAGAAAATGTACTAAACTCTTTTTAAATAATAACATGTTCATACACTTTGTCTAGGTAGTAGAATAGTTTTACACATCTTAAAAACAAATTTTTATATTCGTCATATACGACATGGTAATTACTTATTAAATCCTAGCTCGATTCCAGCAAGATATTGATCTAATGGATGAGATAGATTTTACATTCACTGTTGAGATCTAATGGCTAAGATTAAATCAAATATGAGAGAATATCTCCCAAAGGAGAGAATGTCTCTAGAAGGAGGGAGTATCTCACAGAATGAGAGAATATCTCAAAAGGGAGAGAAAATGTTTCAGATGTTATTTCCTTTTAAATGTTATTTTATAGTGTCCAAAGGAGAAAAGACTTTTTACTTTAAATTAATTGAATTCTCTCTAGAAATTCGTGACTCCCACACTCTCTGTGGTCGTGCACTCTCCATTCCCCCTTCACCCGAAATTGCAGATTATGTTCTTAGAAAATAAGAGTGACATCTCGAAACAATTTGGTTTCGAGATCTAGTGAGATATCGAATGTGCCCACCAATCTTTCTTATTCGTCTCAGAGATTACATTTCAAAAGACTACGGTGTCATTCTTGAGTACTCAATTCAGACGAAGGACGGAATGGACTCGATTAAGAAGAATGAGGAAATGGAGCGCGCGTTGGATCGGGGCGTTCTATAGTAGATCCAAACCCGTAAGTTTTCTAATAAACTTCTTCTTATATATCGGTTGCTGAAATGCTTTCTGTATTTATTAATAAAGTAAATCTAGATCTTGTTTGGTAAGCATAATTATTAATTGGTTGTTGTGAGCGTAATTAATATTTTTTTCGCACTTAATATGGTTGCCTATGTGAATCGTTCATTAATAAGCAGTATTTGAGCGATTGTATGTGTCTGATACGTGCTTGATATACTAACAGGTGGTATCGGAGCGATTGTCAATGTCTGATACCACAATGGATTCACCAACAAGTGGTATAAGAGCGGTTGTTCGTATCTGATACCACATTTGTTTCCTCGACAGTCGTAGACCTTTTCCCGCTTCTCGACTTGAGGTGTATTGCTCATGTCGAAGTAAAAAAAATGCGTCGGAACTAGTAGACATCAATTTTAATAAGAATAAATTAAATAATAACATATTAATACATGTCAAGAGGATCGCGCGCCACGTGATCTTTATCATGTGTAGGTGGATAACCCAATTCTGTAGTCCATGGATCGTGACCAACACCAGCACCAATCAAACTCATTCAAGAATAATGTCATTGTCGGCCTCATCTCCCATGATTTACATAGACATCTCAATGATTTTTAATGGGTCTCTCTTATCTATTTTTATACAGGTCTTTCCAATCCCAGATCTGTAATTTCATGTTGCAATTACAAAAAAAAAAAGTTGCTGCAACCTTGTATACGAAAGACGGTTCGCTACTTTGTATGCACTAACGCGAATCTGCTCCAATTTTCTAGTGCACTCATACTCTTCCCACACTTGTTGTTAACTATCAACATATGTTTGTGCGTCGACAACCTCTTCTTCAAGGTACGTGTTGTGAATCTCGGACTGAAAAATAAGTTGAACTCCAACGCCTAGAAACATGAAAACATATTATGTCCTTAGTCGAATACAATATCATAAATACGGTAAACAATATATTTCACTTACCGATTTTTGTAGCTTCATGTATCATGGTTCTTGAAATAATACGACTTCTCTTCATACGCATGAATACTCTCAGTATAAAAATACTAGCTCTAGATTTTACCTAATCGCTCCATGAGAGGCATATTACTTGTTGTAGGACTGGTGGTTCCCGAGCTGAATATGGACAATAAAGAGAAAGTGAGATTGGTGCTCTAGAGCCTGCAATCAACCTCGATCTTATCTTCGAGCTGATCATGAAACTTTGTCAGGTCCAGATCTCCAAGTTCCCACAGCGGCCTCTTAATGACCTCTTTTCATTGCAACATACAAATTGTGTTTTCTTATTGAGTAATTGGAACGAAATTTGTAAGTATCTCTCAAAATATTAGGTTTTCCATCATATTATTATTCTTCTTTCTCATTTCAATTTCGTAGTATCTTCATCATTTCGTCGCTCACCTCTAAAAGACCATTATAAGTTATCCAAAAGAAAATATCTAACAATTTCTATATCAACAATCATTTTTCATAAAATTCAAAATCTTTAAGAAATCGACATTTGAAAATAAACGGATCTTTGTCGCTAATTTTCGGTGAGATTGTCGCTAATTTTTTTGAGAGATTGTCGCCAGATTCCTTAGAACTTCACTGAAAGAATGCTGAATTTATACGTCGCACTTCGCAATTCGTCTGACTCCGAATTCGTTGTCGAGATTTTTTGACTCTTTATTTATTGCCAAAACGAAGTTTAAGGGTTTCAAATGGGATTTCGAATAAGATTACCGAGAAAATATGTTTTTATAATAAAGGACAATGTTTGTAAAAGAAATGTCCAATTTCGGTGAAAATAAATGATTGAATCGGACAAATTAAAACGACGAAACACTTAATACTTAGTAAAATGATTAGCAAACTCCAGACACAACAAATTCAACAATATTCTGATGAAATTAGGCGGCAATTTAATCCTTGTATCAAACACAGCATTTGCGAATGGATTGTTATGAAATGTATGACTAATGAAAAATTAATTTGAACCATTATGCATTATTTCCCCTACATTTTTCAGTCACATTATATCGTACGAAGGATGAATCGCGATAGCGACAACATAAACTTAAAAAAATACTCATTGTCAAACTTATCCAGGTTATGTGTGCTAATCCCTTTTAGAGCGTCATATTAATCAATCCACACGAATCTTTGATGAACACCTAACCTTATCTTTATCTCTTTATCAACGAAAATGACAGGAAACAAAAGTCCTTGAAGTTCACCATGTTCCAATTTTTCTTCTTTCTTTAATTTTATTTTTTCCTCTTCTAAAACCGCGTCTGGCTGTGGAGAAGCATGTTAGGTGCCAACTTATTTTGATACTCAACGTTATAAATCTGACGTCAGTACATGAAATTATTATTATTATATTATCGTTAATGAAAGAGTACAAAATACTTTTGAATTTGTACTTCTTTTTTTAGTTGATTGTGACAAAAATGTTAAATGTGTTCTCAAAATCGTACTTTTATACTTTATTTTTTTCATGGCAAATATATTTAAGGTAAATTTTTTTTCGATGGCAAAAATACATGTTAAATTTAGTTTCACCATAGATATTTATGTTGCTAAGTGGAACGGAAAAACACAAAGTAACTCAAAATTTATTAAACATTTAATATTTCTTTCTTAAAAATAATTAAATATTAATACAAAAGAGATAAAGAAAAAAATAATATCCCCTTAATATACAAAAAATCGCAAAAGTACATTAAAAATAATCATATCATTTAATAATCGAAATAATTATGATTATTTAAATTAGTTTTAAGAGATAAAACTGAAAAATATTAATTTATTACTAAATAATATAATTAATATTTTGTTATTATAGAAAAATTACTATTAATTGTTTTCTACTATACAATAATATAGTTAATGTATAATTAGATTTTTCATAATATTATACAATAATATATATTTTTATACTATAATATAGTTAGCAATCAATGTATTTATAGTGCAATTTAACTTAACATTAAATAAAATTACCACGGAGAAAATATTAAATATATAAGTATGGTTTTTTAGTAAACATTAAGTACTTTTTCCACAAGAAAAAGGTCTTGAGTACACTTTTGAGAAAAATATTAAAAAAATTTACCACCATTAATATATTTTGGTTTTAGAGTTAATTGTGCAAAAATGACACTTATTTGTTCAAATTTTAAAAATCGCAGCAAACATATCCAAAGCAGTCTTTTATTATCGGAAAATTTTAGTTCATCGGAAACTCATTTGAAGTTATTGAAAGATTCTCTAAGTCATCATAAATTTATTGGACATTAATCAAAAGTCATTGAAAATTAACCAAAGTCATCGAAATTTTTTTAAAATTCATCTGAACATTGTTTCATTGTAAAATAATCGAAAACTATAGGAAATTCATGAATTTAGTCATAAATTTATGGGTTTAACACCCGACGAGTTCAAACGTTAAAAAAAATTAAAATTCATATATACACATCAAAACAATAAAAAATCTATACTCTCAATGAAGTTTAAACTAAAATCTACGTAAAAATCGGGTTAAAAACATATTTTTTTTTCTCTTATTTACTCATTGCATAGTTGGAAAAGAAACAATTTGATGAAGACCTAATCCCGACGAAGTGACGAGATTCCCAACGAATAAGCGATCGGAAAACAATGGGCAATTTTCGGAAGTTATCGGAGACATCAAAAAGAATATGAACTTGTCGAAAATGGCCGACAGATTTTTGAGAAAATAATAATAGGAGTGTCGCCCGAAGAGAGAGGGAAGAGAAGGAAGGGAAGAGTTTTATCGAGGCTGAGTGTAATTTTGTCCAAAAATGGGTCAAATGTCTAATTTCAGATACAAATGTCATAGTGAGCCCACTTTTAATATTTTAAACACTATTAAGCCCACAAAATAAAATTTCTCTTTGATACCACCATTTGGTTTTTGTCCGTTAAGTTTACCATTTGATCCACGTGGATAATATATATTATTTTGGTCTTTTTTTTATTCAAATAAACACGTGAAACGACAGTCCATCTATGTCGATGTATCACATGAGTTATCCTTCATTTATCACCGGAGTGCAACCGATCATACATCGCCTTCGTCAGAAAAAAGACCTCCTCATCTCCCACCTCCGTCATCTAGGAAAAGTTCAAGTGGTTAGTAAGCTCTAATCTCTGTCCGAACAGCGAAACATGATAAAAATCGACCGTCCCTTGGACGCATTAGATTGTCAGGTTCAAAAAACATATCATGTACTTGAAATGCTTGTCTTCTTAAGATGGTTCGTTCGGTAGAGTGTTGGAGCTCTTACAGGAAGCCGCAATAGGGTTTGTGCTAGAACATGGGTGCTTAAGTGTAGTTCATATTTTTAATTAGGGCTAATGTATAATATAGCCTTATATAGGTTTGGTAATTTGGTTTTGTCCACTATTTTGTAAAAATTTTGTAAATGTCCACTCCTTTAATTAACGAAACTTTCCTTTCAATTTTGCCCAGAAAATAAAATCTCGCCCAAGTTTTAATCAAATGCACATATTTAATTTCGGAACTTAATTTACAGCGTAAATTACGGACTAATAACTACACCACGTTAACTTATATATAATTTCGACTTTCAAGAAAGATAAACTCTAAATGCATGCAAAAAATCGCCATTTAAAAAATTTATCTCAAAAACCAAATTCTTCGACGAACAAACCCAAGTCATTTTCTTCGATCAATCATCACCAAATAAATTTTTGTGGAGTTCAACGACGTAAATCAGTCGGCGATTAATAGGTCTTTATGTTTTTATTTCTAGTTTGTGTTTTTTTTTTCTAATTTGTGTTTGTTTTTGAAATCTTTTGCTAAAATCCATATTTTATAATCGGTTTCGTCATCTCTTGTTTATGATTAATGTCTTGAACTACATGAACATGACGGCGAATATGAAGGAGAAGAATAATGTGAAACGTTCAAGACGGAGAATGATGTGAACCTTTCATGAACACGACATTCGTTCTTCTTCTTCTTCTTCTTCTTCTTCTTCCTTCTTCTTCTTCTTCTTCTTCTTCTTCTTCTTCTTCTTCTTCTTTCGTGTTTTGATTTTGATTCAAGTTTATGTATGAAATTGATTTCTTTCTTCTATTAAAATTAACAAAAATCGTGTTTTGTTAATTAATATGCAATTAACGATGAAAAACTTCATTTCACGTTGTAAAATCTAATTAACGTTATAAAACGCAACTCAATTTATGTTGGAACAATTATATTTCATTGTAAATTGAATATCATTTAACGAATATTATACTAGACGTTGTAAAATAAAAAAAACTTTGAACAACCAGAAATAAAAGAACATTGGTGGGAGAGATAAATTTGTTTTTCGAAATAGTGGATATGAGATAAATATCGGTAAATGATAATAAATACTGGAATTAATATCGACAATAAAAAAAGGAAAAAATCAACAAATGAAACCGGTAGAGAATAATAAGTTTCTCAAAATTAATTTATATGAGAAAATCTCACCTTGCCAAAAAAGAGGATTTTTAATTAATTATACTAAAAATAAATGGTCAATTAACTACCCACGATTATAGGATCTAAAATGACATTAATAATCCGCTGAAATTTGAAAATAATAAGAAAACATTTTTAAAAGTTTCGGCAATATTTTAAAAACAATTTGATCGAATGTTCGTCGCTACACATATTTTGCGGCGAGCATGGTAATGATAAGAGATTGTGAGTGAAGAGAGCGTCTAAGTGACATGGTTGCTCGGATTGAATGCCAAACGACTTTTGCCATATAACTTCGACTAGGTCTACGTACATTGACCAGATAAGGAAATTGCTTCACCGTGCGACAATGAAGACAAACTCGAATAGTTTCATATACTTGTTTTTAATTAAAAACTGAAAATGAAAATATCATAATAATATCAACCGTTCACACGGATCAAATGATACATTTAACGAAAAAAAGTAATATAATATCAATAAAGTATCGCTTTGAATATTTTTTCAGCAATTTTTAAAATTTGAATATGTAAATATCATTTTCATAAGTTTAAATAACTTTAGCTCTCATCAACTTTTTTTAGTCCCTTACTTTTTGCTAATTTTTCATCTAGCCTACGAGTGCAATATTCAATCGCTTAGGCTTTGTTTCACTTTTGGATCCTGCTTATAATTATTTCTCAATTACTAATTATGATACGATGCGTTTCCCACATTGATGTTATATTAACATGTCACCGTTTGATAAAAACAAAATCACATATAATTAATATTTCGGAACTGGGAACACACAAAAATGGCAATAGTTTCATCTCTTCTTATCCTGATTTTTCTTACTAGTTTGAGAAGGTCAGTGCAGATTCAGGCTTTGACTCCAGCACCTGGTAATATATATCCTCTATTTCTAAACTATTTATATAACTTAGTGTACTTAATTAGAAACTGAACTTCAACAAGAATATTAATAAATGCAATGTAATTCGCCTTCGATTCATTTAACAGCTTAATCTTAAAAACTGCTCCGTATCTACTATTTCGTCGTTTATTTTCCATGAAGATTTTTGCTCAAGGGTTTTTTTCTCCTGCATATTTTGGTTTATTACATGGCAATCCGATTATCCGAAAATAAAGAGTATTACAAAAGAAATTAAAAAATCTAGTAGGACAAGTTACTTCCCTGTCATTGATAGATATGAACACTACTTTATTTCATTGTTTGAACTCTAAACAACATTTGATTAACTAAGAATGTCAAAAAGATATCGTCTGCATACAAATTTCTTGTTTCAGTTTGAGCGGATGTTTTATCTAGAAAAGGATTTGAATGCGTTTATCGAGAATAACTACGTGATTCTCGTCATCGAGCGAGGCGGCGTCCCAAAATCGCAACCGAACGTCCTAAGCTTGGGCGGTTTCTTTCGCCAATCTCATGGAAGAAGAGAAGAAGAAACCGAATCCACGCCCGCACAGAGATTCACTTCCGAGGACGGAGTGGACAGCGTTCGGGGCCGAGTCTTGGGCGGTTCGAGCATGATCAACGCGGGTTCTTCTCAAAAGCCGAGGCTCGATTCTACGCGAGATCGGGCGTGGAATTCGAGATGGAATCGATGGAGACCTCGTGACTCGACCCCAGCTCGTGCATTGGCAGATGGCGGTGAGGGATGCTTTGTTGGGCACGGGTCAAGGCCCTGACAACGGGTTTAGTTTTGATCATTTGATTGGGACTAAGGTTTCCGGTTCCACGTTTGATCGGACTGGACATATGGAGCTTCTTAACGGAGGAGTGTTCGATAACTTGCGTCTCCGCAATGAGGAAAGTTGGGAAAATGCTCGGGACCGAGGCCATGGAGGGGTTCAAGTACAAGGACTCGACTGGGGAGAAGAAGGACTATTTGTTCTTCGGAGCGCCTTTCCCGGCTTACACTTCGCCAGCCACCCTTTGAATTTTTATTGGTTTATAACATAAAATAAAAATAAATCACCCTTGAATTAAACCAGTAAAATAAATGCAAAAGAAAAATTAAATTAAATTAAATTAATCGCTTAAAGCAGTTACCAAAATTCGCGAAATTATGGGTGATCAATAAATAAATAGATTAATAATTCATAACAGTGCATAAAATTAAATTTCCAGTTTTAAAAACTCAAAGGACATTATTTTCGAAATTCAAATTATAAATAACAACTAATAATGAAAACAGCTTTATACATCTATTAATATGATTACTAAAACAAAAACAATAATTTTCTCTCTCCTCACTTAAATCCAAAAATAAACGGAAATTAAGGAGATTTCCATTTAAAAAAACGATTAGTGTACAATTGAAAATTAATATTCGATTAAAAATAAAACAATTCGAAAATAATAATTAATATATAAAAAATATAATTGTAAAATCAAATCATAAAAAATTGACATCTCATCGTAAATGGCTATTCTCTTGACAAATTTAAAAGAATAGACAATTAGGAACTACAACGTTTTAGATGATTAATTATAACAATTTTTGTTTTTTAACTGGTCTCAAATACCCACGTTAATAAATAGTTTAATAATCAAACCAAATCAGACTACATTAACCTATAAAAATTGAGTTTCTCTCTTATTTGATATCAGCCAGTCTTAGGCCTTGTTTGGTAGGAAAAAAGAAAATATGAGTGGATGGATTTAAGAGGATGGAAAAAGAAGGAAAGAAAGTGGGTGGATTTTAATTTTCTCTAATGTTGATTGGTATAATAAGATGAGGGATTATAATTCATCCCTTTATTTGTTTGGTATAAATATAAAAGAATGAGAATCATTATATTTTTATATTAAAATTTCTTTAATACCCTTATTTGATTAAATCAAAATTTATATACACTTATCTACACAAAAACTTATATATATTAAAAAAATTACTACTGAAAAATATAACAAGAATATTATATAATATTAAATTACTATATTAATATAAATTAAAATAAATAATATTTATAAAAAAAATAAAATTATTTATACAAATTTTTGTTAATAGTAAAGAAATAGTTTATTTTTGTTAATAGATTTTATTTTTGCATATATTATATTTTGTAAACATAATATGAAAAATCATTTATTTCAATTCAACATTATGATTTTGCCATCATTTATAAGGTTATAATTGTAAATATTAAAAAATTTGTTCTCTCCTTCTCAATTCCTCCACTTTTAGAATGATAGATTTTTGGTGGGTCTCATGGATTCTAATCCTTCTTGAGAGCATTATTTTTCATCCTCTCTTATGTACCAAACATAAAAAATGACAAATGCATCCACTCAAATCCTCTCATATTATTCCATCTTTCCTAAATTTATCCTACTAAATAAAGCCTTAGTTCTTCGTAAAGGGCATGTTGAATCTTATTTCGATATTGCTTTAGAATCCAACCAAATCTTGCACTAACCCTAATAAAGATGCTGAATAAAAAGTTAAACCTTAAACATGGGTTTGTGACTCATGAAAACTCCAAACACTATATTTTTTATTAATTAAAAATAAAACAGTTTGTGATTTTGTATTGCACGAATATTGGCATTTTAAATGATCGCATTTGTAAGGCTCCGGTAAAATTAGACTCATGCATTTGCTTCAAGCACTAGCCATGTTCGAGCTCCATGCCCAAATTGTAATATTGTTGAATTAAAAACCAAGTAATAAAGAGAGCCGGTTAGAACTTTGTGCCCTGTTCTGGGATCTATATAGATTAAGTCACTGAAATGAGTTATGAAAATGAGCAGTATAATTAATTTATATGGGGAAGTTTACAACTAATTAATGCATAACAATAACTAACAGTATAACTTAATAAATGGTCATAAGATATACTATCGTATATATACAACTAATATAATCGAAATATTAGAAACTATGGTTGTTGCCGAACTTGTGTTCCTAACATTGTTTGAATAGATTAAGGGTTACAAATTTTTATCCATGGCGGAATATAAAATTTATTTACAACTAAAACAATTTTACTAATTTAGTAAAGTGCATGAATATCTAATTATTTAAAAACATTACCTAAGTATTATTTACGTGGTACTAACTTTTCTTGTAGCTTGATCTCTGAGAAGTGTTAGGAAATGTTGGTCGTCTCGTTTTACTCGTCTAAAGTTTCCATTACAAGAGTCTATAGAGTGTTGGAGGATTTGTGTATGAGCACAATTAAACACAATAACTCAAGAACAATTTTATGAGCTAAAAAGTTAATTTAGGCCTAAGTCTAACGAGTACTTAGGTGCCAAAAGAAAAGAGATATTTTAGAGAGAGAGAGGGAGAAGAATAGTGGCCAAAAACAAGAGAAAGCAAGAGAAAAACTTATTTTCAATCTCAATGTGTACCTCTATTTATAGGAGAAGGAAATATAAAAAAGGGTAGTTACCATTTCCTATTGTGTATTCATAACACAATATTTGATTTTCTCTTCTTTTTCCCTTTCCTATGGTATGACTCGCGTTTTCAACTGAAAATGACCGTCAACTGACCACCAACGATCGAAGACTCTCTTCATCGAGCCGCCAATTTCGCACGGGCGGAAGACGAAATCAATTCCCTTTCCCAAAAATTCCCTCCGAGGAAGATCTTTCCCGCCCAAGCTAACTTATGGACCAGGCCCGAGGCAAATTTTAGGAAGGAGACCGGCGGAGAATTGACCGAGTCCACAAAGAAAGCTAACACGCTCCCTGGAAATCAAGGCAACCACCACCCAAGATTCGCTTTCGTCGTAGGTGACGAGCCGAAAGAAATGGGTTCCAAGGAAAGAAATAGACCCGAGACCCCGATGCCTATTGCGAGTTCCACAAAAGCAATGGCCATGCGACCATTAATTATGCGAAAAGTCTTCGCAGAAAAATATGCCAAAGGAGAATTCAAAGACCTAGTCATTAAACTTAATTTTTAATGCCTTTAATTAGCTGTGATACCATTAAACTAGTCAACCCAAGCCGGATAGATATATATATATATAAACTTTTATTAAGAATTTTGGAGAATAAATTACATATCAGTATTCGAAATTAGTCAATGCTAAAACAAAAATAAAACATTAACAGCATCAGATATAGGCGAAAAAAGAAAATAGCCGGTAGTGTTAGTTACTAATGAAAGAATATTGAACATATTGATTTCCATTCAAATAAAAAAAAAAAAGTTGAGATTTAGTAAACAATAAATAATTCTAATTAAACATTGAAAATTAAATAATCTTAATTGGAGGAATATACTCGGTCGAATGTTTTCTTCTTTTCTTCCGAATTTAATATATTACATCATCGCCCACCGTTTCAATTGATTTGAGCCAAAACAAACAACTAAATCCATCCATCTTTTCCATCAAAGAAAGATAGTTGTGAAGTCAAAGTAGTCCTCTCTCTCTCTCTCTCTCTCTAATCGAAATGCCTCGGAACGCAGGCGAGCATGGCAGCGCCGCGGTGGCACCGAAAGCGAAGCAGAAACTGCTGTCTCTGTTCTTAAAATCCGTGGTGATGACCCTCGTGACATCGCTCTTCTTCCTCTTCCTCGGCGTCGCCGCCCTCCTCCTCGTCTTCCTCGCCGCCGCCTCCCTCCGCCGCACGCGTCGTCTTTCCCCACGCGCCGCTCTTCGCCGCCTCCCTCAGTTCCGATTCCCTTCCTCCGACGCCGACGCCGAGTCCGTCGACTGCGCGGTGTGCCTCGACGCCCTCCGCGCCGGGCAGTGGTGCCGCTCTCTCGGCGCGTGCGGCCACGCGTTCCACCGCCGGTGCGTGGACGCGTGGCTTGCTAGGGTCCCAGCTTGCCCGATCTGCCGCGCGCGCGTGAGGCTAGACTCCGGCGGGGCTCAGGATTCGGAGGAGGCCGAGGCCAACTGGTGGTGGACCTCTAGGGTTTGGTAGGATTCTTCGTATCTCTATGACGTAAGCAAATCTATATTTATTAAATGGATTTCTTTTCAAGGTATTTTTGTTTAGGACATCACTAGTAAGTAAATTGAATGAAATGAGAAGATGAAAGCTCTTAGCTTTTCCATGTACAGAAGTTCATAAATGTATTCTAATTTGAATGCATTGGGAACTAAGAGTTCATTTAGTTATTAAAACATTGTGGTTGAAGGAGAAGTTCAGTATATATTTGTACGATCTTGACAGGTTGTGCGTTCGGGATCGGCTTCAACTGAAATAGCTTTCAAGGCCACAAGTGACGGTAGACTTGACAAAGTTGTATTTATGTGTAGTGGCTTCAACGACCTGGTATTTTTGTAAATCTGTATAAAGCCGTAGAATCTTTAAAGAAAATGTCGTTTTTCTCATCCGGGGCAAATGCCAAGTTTAAAACATGAGAGACTTGTGCAAATTTCTGAGGTCTTGGATTTTCGATCTTATTTTGCTGGCGTGTTGAGTTATCGACTATGTTTAAGCTCAAAACGAATACGAATTTCCTATTCTCTGCGGTGTGAAACTGGTCTGAGTAAGATTATGATAAATTGAAAAAAAAAAAAAAAATTGGGTCCAAACTTTAAAGTAACGTATTTCTGCTCTATTGCCACAGATCCGCAGACTTTATTGGGGATTGTGAAATTTAGCATACATGAAACACGTACAAGAAATTACACAATCTACCTAAATTTGAAAATATTATTTCCACACTATAATATTATAATATTGATCACAATATAAAATAAAAATAAAAAGACTTGCAACAGCCGGTAATAGTTATGTCCAACATTTCACTTGAGACCAAAATTATCCGAGATTAGCCCCGAAATCACCCGATCTACATTCCCTTAGCTGCTCTTAATCTCCATCTTCGTCGTAGGTATGTAATATTGATTATGGTTTTGTTGATGCAGCGATGAGAGATATTTATTTGTTATTTAAGCACAATAGATCTTGGATTGATGTTGGTCGGTATTACGAAAAATGGTCATTCGGAATTTTGGTGTCGGATAATATCAATCTTGCGAGTTTGAAGCAAGTTATTTACGCGAATTTAGGCAAATCATCATCCGGTGCTCTGAAATCATTTGAGATAATGATGAGACATTGAAGGTTACTTATATTTGATGAGAAAGAAGGAAGATAACTTAGAGAAATTATAACTAACATTGAAAGTCAAAACTAAATCATTGGGTCTTAATTATCTAGGTGTTTGATCTACTCGCATCACTAGTGACTCTGGTTATGTTGGAAACCAATGAAGACGACTTTTTGACATGCCATCAATTGTCGAAGAAGAGTGTTGTTCGTTCCCGTCTGGTACTATTGATTTGGACGATATTAAGTTGTTCGAGTCACAATAACAATGTTCATCTTCCCCTCCTCAGACACCAAGTAAGTCCCCTCCCCACCACCGGGATTTCCACTGCGGTCCCAACCACCAGGATTTCCACTGTGATCCCAACCACCAAGATCTCCACCATCACAATCTCCTCTAACGCGAACCCTCCACCGCGGTAACTCCCCTCTTCCACCTTGTCGCGGAACAAGTCCGCCACCATCACCACACGCTTCAAGTTCATCTACTACGAGAAATAATCGGACATACACTATTATTTTGGATGGTAACTCTCTGCTATTTATTGAGCGTCATACACTATACGAGAATAATAATAATCTACAAAAGCACTCGATGTTCTTTTCCATAAGCAAAAACTTTTTGTACAAGAAAAAAACTATAAAACAAAGATTCGTTGGACGTCGTTTGTTTCAGAAAAAGTTGTAAATGAGATGTTTGAGCTGTGAGAAAGTCATCAATGCCTATATTTCGATTTTGAAATCGAAAGTACACTATCTTTTTAAATCATGCCTCAGAATGTCAATAATGTAGACGAGAAAATCTACAATATTATATAATGTAGACTATATTGTAGACTTTACTGTCTACGATAGACTTATATTGTTGCTGATTACAATCTACAATAGCGTTTACTATAGACCTTTCGAGTCTACTGTAGACCAAATTGTAGGCATCATATTAATATAAATGTGTAATTTCAATGTTTCAAGTTTGACGATGAGCATATTTGTCCCCTAAACTAAGGAAAAGACGTCATATGCAAGAAACGAGTTCCTTAATAAGGGAAGTTGTGAATCATAAGTGTATTGATCCAATCGTGGGTATGTGTAGACCAAAAGAGATGATGAATTACATACAAATGGACTATGGGGTGTCTATGTCTTACAGAAAAAGCTAATAGAGAAAGCATTGAAGTCCCTTTACGACAGGTCTGAAGAGTCATATGCCTTGTTGCCTAAACTAAGATTCATGATCGAGACTAAGAATTTATGTTCTTATTTTGACCTTGTCACGAGCGAGAGTGGTGTATTTGTTAGTTTCTTCATGTTTCTCGTGGAGAACAGGGTGGAAGTATGTACGTCATGCGATTGTGGTGGATGCTACTAATTTAAAAAATCATTTGAAAGAACATTGTACATGGCTTGTGGGATGAATGAGAACAAAAAATTTTTTCCATTAATATACTCTATTGGTCCATCAGAATCAAATGAGGCCTGAATTTACTTTTTTGACAAATTGAAGGATGCAATTGGAGAGTGGGAGGAGCAATTTTTTGTACCTGATAGATATGCTAGCATAAGAATGGTGTCAAGACAGCCTTTCTGAGGTGTGATAATGGATTTTGCATGTTTCACCTACACAGTAATTTGAAGACTACTTTTGGAGAGATAACCAAAGAGGTGAAGTGAAAACATATTTTATCATCCACAATATCGTCAATAACAGTGATTACAAAACAACATGCAAATTTTACCTTCAGAGACGTGGCCGGTGCTTTCCGAGAAGATTTTTTGTTGGTCATAAAAAAATCAGAGCTCGGAGACTTGTTGACACGAGGTCATTTCAAATGTTTGTCTTTGCTCCGAGTGGCCTTTACTTCGGACCATTTTTTTATGACTTCTTCATTTACCAATATCCATTTCGATGACCAATTACACAACCAAGCAACACTACATTAAACATGAACACAACCGAACAACACTGCATTAAACATGAACACAACCAAGTCTACAAAAACCAAAAACGTTTTCCAAGTTAAAGGTTGCGATATTTTATAAGTAAGCACGCAAGTGTACGTATGAACAAGTAATATAGTGATAAAATACGAGTGTCGAACTCACGGAGACCTATTACTTTAACGATTTCTTTAATTTGTCGCAAATTGATTTTAAGATGATTTTGAGTTGAGATGTGAACTAATAAGAACTAAACTAATGAATTCTAACAAATGACTATTTAACGGTTAACACAAGATTTCAGAATATAAAGAAAGTGAGGGACACGATTTCACTGGTAGCTACAAACCTAGGGATTTCCGGCTAAAAGCACTAAAATATTCCTATGTTTGCTAATCTCATTCTTTCACAAATATTCGCTAGCCTCTCTCCAGTGATCTAGTGAACCTACGCAAATGTCGGATTAATTATCATATCGGCCCCAAATCCTATTAACGCACTTACGAGCATTAAAACAAGTACTCTAACAATTTCACAATTGTCAAGCAACTTAACAACTATGATGAGCGAAACAGAGCACGAATACTTATTCTCTATCGAGTAACTAAATATCTCATTCGAACAATTCTAAAAGTGATCAATCTTACAAACGCAAGGATGGACATTTATGGACTAATTCTCATCTATCATACCCTTCAAACCCTAACTAATATCTAACCCGACTACATCGTAATCCCTCTAAAAATTTAGCCTCTAATGGCGTTCAAAGACATGATAACAATTATTAACGCAATAAGAATCAACACAAATAGAAGAGAATAAAGAAACGAACTCATAATTGAAGTGTAATATGAATTCGCAAACAAACATTCAAAAGTAAATGAAGAAAGGGAAAAGAAAAAAAACTAGAGTTGGAGTTCGGGTGGTCGAAGCTATGAATTTCGGTGGTCGGAAAATACGAACTCCGGTGAAAACCTTCTCTCTGCAACAAAAGTTATCTCGAAATAGTCTGAAAAGTAAAAAAAAAAAAAGTGTCTAAAAAAAGAGGCTACAAGTGTTTTTATAGGTATCTAGGCTGAAATCCCCTCCTGGGCGAATTTGGACGCTCAAAATCGCATCCAACGGTCGAGATTAAATCAAAATCCGATTTTTAATGCGTCAGGAATCGGGATCTCCCGACGCGGCTAATCTTCACGCGGCGCGATATATCTGACTTCAGGCTCATCGCGCGCAATGTCACCACGACGTGGACCGCGATGAGTCTCAGTGAAACATTGTGGCTCTTGCAAACTTTGTGCACGCGACGCGAAGAATCTTTGTTAGCATCCTCGTGACGCGTGATGACCTCGACTTGCACCGCGAGGAGTCTTTGGAAGTCGTATTTGCTGCTCAACTTGATTTTTTTTTTCGTGTTTAGCTATAACTCATCTCCCTTTTGCTTCCGTTTCGTCGAACTATGACTCAATCATACTATTTTACCTGTGTTGACCTGAAACTCACTATATACACACGTAAATCATTAAAACACTTAATAACAAGCGCAAATCCAAGCCTAATGAGAGCATATTCGTACGTAAAATATGCACTCATCACTAAACATGAACACAAATTGCAAAAACATGAACCTCAACACAGCAAAGTCTACCACCGAGTATACAAATACCGAAAATAGATTACAATCTAAACAAGAATCGCAAAATCATGAACGTCATCAAAACCAATTCTACAACCGAGTATGCAAAAATCGTGTACTCAAAATCACGAAATCTAAATCATGTACGCAAACCTAAACTTAAACATATTAACATAAAAACAACCTGAACATTAATCTCATATCTACAACTGAGTCTATAAAAACAAATATGCACAAATTTAAGCAATTGTCTTTAGTTGCTAAAAGAAATTATACCTTGCCGTTTCGTCTTGTTTGTTATTAATTGGAGCTTCTAAATCCTTTTTCTTCGTCCATAGGCGTCGTCGTGGAGTGTTTTAAATAGTGGTGATTAATCTCACGTTGTATGCGATATCTTTTAAGCATCAATATTCTAGTGTCAACGCGGGGTTTTATTGAGCTTTTGTTGGCTCTAAATGTGAAGGTGAGCATTTCATTTATTTATTTGCACATATTTGTTTTATGACTAGTCTTATTTTTTATTTTTGATATTTCATCTTGTATTTCAAGTTATGAGTATTAGAGTCCTTATCTTTGTTTTATGGTCGTACGGTCCTTATCTTTCACGAGTATTAGAGTCCGTTAGATCCAAACTCTGTGTTGGACTCCTATGTTCTCGGAATTGTTACTAGGTTGATGTTTTGTTTCCGAGTAAAGAGGAGTAATTCGTAAATTAAAAGAGCATGTTCATACAGTAGTACATGAATCAGCACTAATTCAGCTTCCTCCAAATTTGTTTAAATCCGGAGAAAGAAAAGAGAAGATTCGACGTTGGTTCCTCGTATACATCTTAAACAATTGGTTTCTAAGAATAACTAATCGAACTCGCCGCATGGGTATTTTAGTAAATAAACAGCGAAGCATAAACCACGGTACTTTGGGTTTTCGGGAGTCTCATTAAACTAAACATTCCCAAATACTCTCCGAAAAGTCCACCAAAGCATCAGACAAACAAGAGGGGAGAGAGAGAGAGAGATAATATGACCGAAAGAGACGGCGTCGTTTTCGGCTCGGAAACCTCGTCGTCGTCTAACTTCCTCATTCAAACCCCCAAAATCCTTCTGGATTCAGCCAAGATTTTGCGCAGACACAAACTTACTTTTTTTTCCATTTTTGCCCTCGTCACACTCCCGCTCGCGGCCCTCCAAGCATCCATCGCCGTCGCTTCTCGCCCAACGCGAGCGCGCGTCGCCGGACTCGAAACCCTTGCGCGTGTCGCCTCCACGCGTTTCGAGGCACGCCACGTCTGGTTAGAGTCGCGCATCGACGCTGTTTCGCTTCTCTACCTGAAGCTGATCCTCCACGCGCCGTCACTCGCGCTCTCTCTACTCGCCTCCGTCGCCGCAGTCACCGCCGCGAGCGCAAAACATCCCACGCTTCGTTTCTCCGTCGCCGCGGTGGCATTGACGTGGAAACGACCGTTACTGACCTCCGTCTTGATCCACGTGCTCCTCCTCGCGTACTCCCACGCGCGGCAGACTTTCGCCTCCGCTTTCCCAACGCAAGCGCTGATCCCAGCCGTCGGATCTGCGGTGGAGATTTATCTAATTGCCGTGATGAGCCTCGCGATCGTGGTCTCGATCGCGGAGGAGAAACTCGGGTTCGAGGCGATTCGGATCGGGTCGGTTCTCATGGAGGGAAGGCGGATCTGCGGGTGGGTTTTGTCGGGTCTGTTCGCGTTGTTGACTGGGTCAATCTCGCGAAGCTTCGAAAAGACGGCGATGGCGATCGACGGGCAGGATGTCCCCCAGGCGTTGGCATCAACGGCTGAGATTCTCTGCGGGAAGGTTTGGCTGGTGGCTTTGTACGGGATCGTTATTTTGTTTAGTTACGTTGTTTTTACTGTTTTTTACTGCGAGTGTTGTGGTGGTAGTTCGGCCAATAGTAGGAAACGGTACGGGAATAGGAGTGAAAGCGAGATTGAGGCGATTTCGGTTTAGTTTATTCGTTTGTAATTAGCTCTTTTTTCTTCTTTGCTATTTCTGCGCTGTATTTTTGTGAGGATAAAATAGTTTAAACCAATGAGGATTGTGAGCTGGCAAAAGCTACTTTTCAGTTCTGCATTTGATAAAATTGAGTTTGCGTATGAGATAATTGATTTTAGAAAACTTGATCCGGGATCATATATGATTTGGCGTGGGTTGTATTAAGATGTCACGTCGAGTTGGTCATTGCGTTGCAAATATTTACCCTTGCTAGGAAGTTTTCCTTTAAGGTTGTGAAACCATTTGCTGTTCTATAGAGCATAAAGCTTATGCGCAATTTCGGCCAAAGGATTGTGGAGCTCTAATTAACTGCATGAGGGTGGCAAAAGTAGTGGTTGAGGGTCTGACACCAGGGACGAGACGACCTTCCGCCGCATCTTTAAAGAAATGAAGACGCTTGATGTTTTTAGTAGTTTACATATTTTTCGTTTTTATAATGCTGCGACGCGTAATTTAGCACTTTATGCGGTGAATCATAAGTTGAGTTCAACTTGAATGATAATTGTTCTTTCATGTTCGAAAGATTCCATTAGAGCCGATAATCTTGTTAAGATTTCGCACGGTGAGCTAGTCTTTTATTTTGGATTTTCAACTTTATTACACATAATTTCATTTGTATTGTGTTAGATCTCATATATATATATATATATATATATCATATTTTCGTGGTGTCGGTCAAGGCTCTAAATAATGAGCTCTAACATTCTATAATGACTAGTGGCACATACATAAATTCGAGGGAACAAATAAAATAAAATAAAAATATTAAAGAGAATAAATTTAAAGAATCATAAAATCAAGTTAAAAACAAAAAGTAAGTTGCAAATTTTTAAAGGGTTATTAAGCATAATACGCCTACAAACATAGTGCATTTTCAATATGACTCGCGTTTGGTTAAATTTGCGTTAATGTCCCGACTCAAGTTAAATTTATGTTAATGACCAAAATTTAAAGGACAATATCGTAAACCAAACGTAGTTAATTAGTTTGACACAGAAACACTTGTGCAATTAACAAAAATTTAACGAAATATTAATCATATTGAAAATGAGATAGTAAACGCTAGCCATTTCATGAATCTTTTTTTATTTTTAAAATATTCAAGAGCAGATTCAGCCTAAGCTACGGTAGCTCCACTCGACTAAACAAACAAATTAAAACATATATCATTTTTTTGGTGAAAGATAAAACATAGATAAAAGCACATTTGTCATACAAATTCCATATACACGCAATCATCTTTTTAACTGTTATACGCGACCCGTTTTTAACCGTTATACATTATGTTATCGCTGAAATTTGGACAATCTTATGAGACTTCGGTGGTCAGATCTCGCTTGGGGGCAGTGATCCTCGCTTCGGCCATAGTGTGTCGGATCCGGAGCCCTAGATCGTCTCTTAGTTGTCGTGGGGTCTTAGAGTTCTTCTAGTACCTAAGACAAGTGAATAGACGTGAACTAATAAGATAAAACAGAGGGGGAGGGTCCTCTGTTTACCTCTCCGACGCTCAATATTAGTAGAATGTTGCCAGAGTTACAGGATGACTAGGAAGGGTCAACGAGATTGAGCGAAACATGAACTCTGGGTCAAGGGCGTGTTGGGACTCGAGTGTCGAACCCTTTTTGGGACTATTCCGGTGGGAGATAGTCTATGGGGGAGCCTCTTATTACAGGATAATTAAAGAGAGAATACAAAGGGGGAAATATAGGGTATTTCCAAGAGAATGAGGGAATATGGTCGAGAGATTTTACTTGTGTGTGTGTGTTTTTTTTTGAAGAATGAATCACTTGTCCCTGAATGTTGAGCATGGCGTTGCTATTAAAGGTTGCGAGGAAGCCTATGGCCGGCCAAATCCCCTCCCCTAAAAGTGTCAACTGACTCCTTGGTGCATGGGGTGTCCGAGCCATCGGACGGGGTATCTTGGCCACTAAAAGTGTGTCCGGCCCATCAAATAGGGCGTCCAAGCTATTGGATAGGGCGTCCAGTTCATCATAGAGGCGTTCGGTAGTCTAGGCCATCGGAGGGACGTCCGGGCCAGTGAGAGAATACGCGGAACGTTGAGAGGACGTCCAGGCCTTTGGGGAGGACGTCTGGGCAATCGCCTGGCCATCAAGGCCACACAACTGTGTTGGGACAATGCCCACAGATTTCTTGTCGTGTCGCGTTGCGGGCTCATCGTGTTGTGATGGGCAGTTCGATGGCGTGCGCCAGCGGGCTATCACGTGGGCCCGAGTATCTCTCAGCGAATTTTTTATATACGCTTTGTCCATAAATGCAACGATAACATTAGTCCCCGGGTTTGATGTGGAAAGACCGTTCGACAACAAACTCGAGCGTGACATGTCTCCCGATGGGTTAGGCTGCTAATGACATGGTGCGTCCTACTGACCGTCCGCGCAGGGCTGGGAACTCAAGTATATATTGTACCCTGTTGCTTTATTTTATTACTTTTCTTCTTGTCGTTCTCGTTAAGGGTGCCTCTTCGTTTTCTAAACGTGGTGGGGCTCTTGACAATTTGATAAACTCCATAGATGTGGGTCTAGAGGGTGATTAGAATCATGCCTCGTATTCCCTACCGTCATCTCTCCTTTTTCTCTCCCCGAGTCCCACATCCCCCCTCCCTTTTTTGTTTGACAACAACGATGACGTCCGAAGGCTCGGTGACGGGGACGGTTCATCATGTGGATTGGGACACCGATGTTGACGATTCTTGGTTCTCCAAAGAAGGTCATCGAGCGCGATGATGGAGGCGTGGGAATTCCGGCATCCAGGGAGTTCGGGGGAGGTTCGAAGGCCCATTCCCCTTGGCGGTAGCCAGATCGAAGGAAATCCTCTCGAGGAGGACTTTGGGCGGTCTGCGTTCTGCAGACCCATGTTCGGGAGCAAGTTGTGGCGATGTGGCTGCAATTGCCCATGTTGGCGGGGAGGACGGCGTCCTCGAATGTGTTTCTCTTGAACGTCCTTCACCTGCGTTTGTGGGGAGATCTGAGTTGTCCTTAGTTTCTGACGCGGCTGGAAAGAGTAGCGGTGGCGACTCTGATATCCCGACCCAGCGCCCGACGGAGCTGGAAGAACGTACGCGCATCGTAGGTATTCTTCATGGATCGGCGATCCGGTCTGTTTCAGAGGGAGAGATTGCTTCGCCGGCAACGGCCGGTAAGTTTTCATCTTCTGAAACCCTAATGTGCGGGCTGTTGGCTTTTATCCCCACAAAGGAGATTTTTGATATGCTCTGAAACTGTCATCAACGAAAGACGTGCTAAGTACAGACTTGATAATGTACTTTCTTATGACTTGTTTAAATAACAGTTCGCAATCTAAAGATCGATTAGGGCAATCGAATCTTAGTAATGATTGTTAGAATAAATTAAACGATATATTTTATCTCGTGTTTTTTTGTTTGGATTCCAAAGAATTGTAATTTCTTGATCCATGAACTCGCTACATGGGCCTGTGTTCTGAGTCCGGCATGTGTGCCGTAGGGGATGTTCCATCTCCTGCGGGGAATTCTCTGTTTAATGATTTTAAGTTGTTGGAAGAGGTGCTCGATCTTCATGCCGCCCATACCGGGGGTGAGAGGTGCTCGTGACCGTCAGATTTCCTTCAAAAAAGTGTAGTCCACAAAATTAATTTGCACGGTTATGTAACTACAAACAAGCTCAAAATTATGCACAAACTCAAACTTGCCCAAGCGCTTGGTAGTAGTGAGCTAAAGTTGAAATCCGATCCTAACTATATAATATTATCTATTTGTTCATTCTCACTCGGGACGTTTGTAACTCGATTCACAATTAATATATTTTGTCAACCATAGAGCATTAATTTATTATTTATTATAATCCCAATCCATATAATCAGTATTATACTATTTTATTAACGATGTCAACATATACAAATGACATAATTCTGATCTCAATTTATTTTCAAAAGTCAATAATTTGTAAAATAATAAATAAATAAATACTTCTATCTTCGTATTCTCCACGTCATTCCAACAAACAAAAGAATACCAACAAATATACTAGATTAATCTCGTAGACACTTTCATAAATATAGTCAAATTGACTCTATAGTTTTATAAAATGTTTTCATTTTGAATATATGTAAAGTTTCGTTGACATCCACCTCAGAAACTAAAAAGCTTGTATGAATTATTTACATTTCCCATCATGTACTTCGTAAAATGTGTCTTCCACAGAACCTTAATATATATATATATATATATATATTAGTTTTACATATATTATATATATTGTACTACAATGGAGAAATCTACAATACATAAACAACCTAGAAGTTGCAAATACGTGGGTCTAAGTCAAACGCTCAAATGTATGAGAGCTTAACACAGGAAATAATTTTCAAACTGATACAATCTTAATACACAGTATTCCAAAATATTTTTGACTTTTCAAACGGACCATATCTTAATAGTGTTAATAAAACACTAAAATGATTGAACTTTTCAAAGTCATTAAATATCAATGCATTATAAAGCAGTTGAGTAAGTGCTATCAAGCCCACACACAGAATAATGGCGTTACCACTTTTCTATGGTTTATTTGAAACCCTAAAACAAACAGTCAAAATCTTCTTCAGAAATGGAAAGGTCATTCCCTCAACATCACCTTTACTTCAATCCTCGTTTTGTCGTATCTCTTCTTTATCAAGCTATTGCTGGCGCTCTCACTCCTGACATTTTAAGCATTGTGGTTGGTATGTTATCTTTGATCTCATTCACGGTCTTGTACTTTGAGGGAAAGAAGATTCACGGAGACGAAGTCATCGAAAGGAAGGGCTACACAGTCGAATACTCTAAAGTGCCTGCTTCACTTCTCTCTTCAGATATGCCATGATCGTGAACGTCATATAATTTATTTAGCTAAGACAAGAAAGAAAAACTGTTTGAAGTATTTGAAATTTCGTATAATATGTAAAGTTAAACTAATGGTGGCGTGTTCAATACGCTATTTTATTCAAAATCCTTAATAGCATTTTAATACTAATATTTTCAAAGTCTAGTTAACTTGGACATAGCACAGAAAAATCGGTTGCAACTTTATTTTTATTATTTATGTTGATTTTATTAGCATTTAATATTACACACTAATAATGGTAGATTAGAGAAAATAAGCAAAAAATAAAATTAAACCGGAAAAAAAGGAAACAGTAGATGACGTTGTCGAGACCCGTTAGACGGTTTACATAAAAAAAAGTTATTGCCCTCTCACGCGCGAGATCAACTGAGCGAAATTATCTCATGATATAATAACGAGTTGCTAAATTTAGCACCACTTAGTTCGACTTTGGTGAACTGAAACACAAGTGTTGAACTACTACCGGATATCGGTGTGTTTGAATGAGGGATTTCGTCTTCTTTTTATGGGCTCCGGACATAAGTTCAGATGCTTACAATACCGTTCAGTCTTATTGGCAATTAATTTTCATTAACGCAAGTTAGTTGAGCTTGGCAAAACGTCGGAACGTTTACACCATCAATGGCAATCGTGCCATTAATTCGAAGTAAATGCATTCTATACGTTGCAAATCTAATTTTAATTCCCAAAATAATATATAAATTATTTTCGGAATTAAATTTTCTTGAAGTGAAATTTGTAATAAAGTGATAATATTTATCGCAAATAACCCAAGTTCGGCCCTAAAATTGCAAGGCCAAGAAAAATTCAAATTGCTAATACCCAAGCGCAAAATCGATTCCGAGTCCGACTCGGCACGACGAAGACGCACGTGTGCGTATGCGAGAGGGTTATGACTAACCCACCCACACTATCTTCTCCTGCACTTGTTTGTCACTTTAAAGATAATGATGCTTTATACACAACACACCAACACAATTAACATATTGTTTTAAGTAAATCACGAAGAGTTGTTCATGAAAATCTATATTTTTCTCTTCATTTGTTAGTAGATTTGTTTTTGTATTAAAACACTAATGTTTATCAAACAGTTGAGTATTCATTGCCACAGTTGGATTTTATTCTGCACAGATGCTATTTTTTTTAGTGCTAGCTTCTCGATAGCGAGATACCAATTTTTTGCGTCCTCGAGAATTTTTTTGATGTAGAACATAGATTTTTGGTTTTCAAACTTTTCTTTGACTAAAATCCCGTTTATTTTGGCGGGGGAAACAACAATATTTTAATATAGAGGTTGCCCCTCAACGGGACTTAATCACCAATATGCTAAATATTCGTTACATGGTTGGAATGTTTTCGTTTTTGCATGCTTTGTCTTAAAGGATTCGATTGTTTATGTTTCTTGAATAATTGTGAAAGAACGAGATTAGTGTACATAGGACTGTTTTGATAGTCAAACTCGAAAATCCCTAAGTTTGTAGCTATCCGGTGAAATCGTGTCCCTAGCTTTCCTTATATCTTGAAATCTTGCTAAAATCGTTTAATAGTCGTTCGTTAGAATTCATTAGTTTATTCGTATTAGTTCATTTCTCACCTCAAAGTCATCAGATTAAATAAAATATCGCAACAAATATTATTATGAATTTAATGATTATCGACTATAAATTGATCGTCAACCTAAATTTATATTACGCTCTGTAAAACACAAAAATTATCTCCAGACCCGAGACAATGTCTCCTCGCCCATACCAAAAGGAGCCGAACGGCGTCTCCTCGCCCGTATTGAGAGGGGCCGGTCAGCGCCCCCTAACACGCGCCGAGAAGGGTCCTCCGACATGACCTTGCGTGCGTTGAAGAGGCTGGTCGGCGCCTCCTCGCTAGCGCATAGAAAGAGCTGGCCGACGCACCTCGCCCGCGCCGAGGGACTATTCGGTGCTCATTTCCCGTGCCGAAAAGGGACCGGCCAACGCTTCCTACGTCCATAGAGGGTCGGATTGCCCCATTTTCCGCGCTTATAGGAGCCAAACGGCCCTCCCTTGCCCCCGCACTTATGGGACGGTCAAGGCCATCCCCTTTGATGGAATGTTCTTTAAAAAAGATATAAATTAAGGGTCTAACACCCTTTTAAGATTCATTTCGTCATCGACGAGTAGATTCATATACAGACGAAACACTTTCGTAGCGATCGAAGCATCGAGAAGAGGAACACCGAGATGAAATTTTTAGGCCACTCCCTAAGAATTAAGGCTAATATTTTACGACTTAAGCGAAGCTCCGAGGATTTCTTCCCAAACGGTTTGGTTTATATCAAACTCGATATAATCAGGCGATCTGACACTTTGTAAGTAACGTTCCACGCTTACTTACAGCCGGTTTTGTCCACAACTCCGTCGATCATCAACAAATCTCATTTAACTACATTATAACCTTATTCAGATCTTCACAAGTACGTAAATTCGTATTTATAAAATTTTATCCTCCGATCTTAGCACTCTTACGTAGATATGACCACCCATTCTGACCTCTGGTTGATCTATCCAATTTCGAGCGACAACATGTATCATTTCTAAAAAATACGTGATTAATATTTTATTATATATATTAAGTTATTAAAATTATTCCATATCGACATTTGATTAATCAATCATTAATGATAATTTTTATTCAAAAAGTGCTTAATTAAATTTAATGATAAAATATTATTCAAAAAGTGCTTAATTAAATTTAATGATAAAATATTTTTCATAAATCATAAATCCTTAAATATATTATTAAAGTCGTTCTTAACTAAATATTTTGATCAATTAATGTTTAATTAATTTAAGAAAAAGGTATTAGATTTCGTTTAATCTGAATCTGCACTGCCATGTGTATTTTAATTAAATAAAGGGTGATTTAATTTTAATGATGCAATTGAAATTTAAAATAAATTATTTTATCAAATATAAAATAGTCATTCTATCATTTTCTAAAAACAAAACAAAATAAAGTGACGCGAAAATAGAAAAGAAGAAAACAAAATGAAATGGTTGTGCTGTATAATCTGCAGTATGTACGATAAAATAATAGAGATCACAACAATCTTGTTGGCCTCAAAGCCTTTGAAGAGGCTTTAGACACCAAAAGGCCTAGGCCCAAAGAGACGACCCAAATGGCAACATCGACGGCCCAACCAACTCCTTCCATTTCTATCCGTAAATCACCACCGTCCGATCCAACCACGCCACACTCACACGCGGTCTCGGTCTCCTCCTCGGGAATCCGCTGAAGCCCCTCAAAACGGCGTCGCCGTGCCTTGTTCCTCACCTGACGCACAGCCACGTGTCCCTCCGCGGAAAGCGTGAGCTGAATCTCCGACGAACACAGAGAAGCGAATTCCAACACCCAACGATCGCTCGCACCGTCAGATGACCGCCTTAGGATTCCTTGCAACAACTTCACGTCCCTCAAAAACACCTCCAACGTCGCTCCCTCGCCGGCGGCCACCGATTTTCCCGACGCGAACGACGCCTCGCCGCCGCGTCGGTGCAGCGAAACGAACGCCGGAGGAGAATCGAGCTCGTTCTCCTCTATCCTGAGACCGAGAGTGTCAGGCAACGGAGCTGACGTGGCGCTCATCTCCAAGCGTACAGTGATAACGCCCATCTTCAACTTCTTTCTTCTCCTCATGGCAACCAAATCGTCGTCATCGCTACACCTGCACATATTCTCTGCTTGGTTTTGTGGAATTCAAGTACAACTTTTACTTGTGTTATATGCTTGTGCTCTGTGTGTGTGTGTGGTTTTGTGGAATTCAAGTACAACTTTTACTTGTGTTATATGCTTATGCTCTGTGTGCGTGTGTATTATTATATAGTACGAAACTAGCACACGGTTTGGAGTGATGACGTGGAGAAACGACAATATTACAGCGAGTCAAAGAGCCGGCTGGTTTGTTTCGCACACGAGTTTTTTGAGTTTCTTGAGAAACCGGTGTGCTTCTGTGTAGTTGGAAGTATAAAATGATTTTTTCTTTAAAAAAAAAAAAAAAAATTTGCCGTGTATGGCGTGACACTGTTCATAACACTAAACTTTGTGATAGTTTTGCAGTGGGATTGGAGCAAAATTGACACCAAATTTGGTGTTATGCCGTTGGGCTGGAGATGGCCTAAACACTAAATTTGGTGTTTTTATTTTTTAAAATATTTGTAGGTATCAAATGATTTTTTTTTAATATTTGCCGTGTTAACAGTGTCACGCCAAATATAGCGTGACATTGTTCATAACACCAGATTTGATGTTACTTTTACAGTGAGGTTGGAGCAAAAATACCACCAAATTTAGTGTTTTACCGGTCCTTTGGAATTGCTCTTATATCCAGATCGTCTGGACCCGTTTCTTCACCTACGGAGCCTGATTATATAATAGAATTTATTTTCAAAAATAACCTTAACCATGAGTTATTAAAAGATTATATGGTTTAGTATATTTTCTTTATGTTTTTTACTTTTTCTCATTTATGTCACTCGTCACGTTTTTCATTTCCATCGATTTCGGTATAATCTTCTTTCTCGCCTTTGAAAAGGACTCGATAAACATTCTCCACCTACCAGAAAAACTTGAAATTTTAAATATTAAATTTGAATATTATTTCTCATTTTTGCAAATTATCAGTTTCTTTTTATTTTTCCGACTATATTAGCTCTCTGTATCTCTCAATTTTTATTTTCTCCTTTTTCGTTTCCCAGAAAAGACTTAAGTTGTCACAAAATTTTGAATATTTCGTAACAAATTTATCACAAAATTTATCAACAATTTCATGACAAAGTTGTCACAAAATTTTTGTTTTCGTAACAACATTTAGTCGGTTTTGTGACATTTTTTAATACAAAATTGCAAGTATGGTACGTAAAAGTAACCTATAACCTGTTGAAAAGTTCAATCTTGACAAGTCACTCAAGCTACTTATCTAGCTGTGGTAAATTTTTATAAACAACTCTATATTTTGTGACAATATTTTCTATATTTCATAAAAAATTTGAAACAGAATTTTGAATTTTTTTTACATATGTTATCACGAATCTGATAAGATATTATTATGAAATTTTGAAATTCCGTGACTATTTTCATGAAATGTGTTTTTCTTTTGCCAATTTCAACGAGATCTACTTATTTGGAGTTTATGGATGTGGTTTATCATCGTAAACGATGGTTTGCTAGATTTAATTTTTTTTTAAAATAATCATGTAATCATATGTGGCTCTACGAATCATGTAGACCGATAATGTAATAAATCTAGTCATAGAAAATTAGAATCTCTGGGACCAAAAACTAACTGCTAAATTAAAGTTTTCAATTTATATTATACTCAATTTTGTTTGTAAATATGTTACTTACATGTAACTAACTCACTAATAATCATGACATTTTAGAGTACAAAATTATGGATGTGGTACTTGAAATTTAAGGTTGACCAACCATGAGCCCTTGAAAATTTAAAGTTAGTAAGTATAAAATAAAAGTGTTTACAACTTAAAAGAAATTATTTCGGATTTAATAATTTAATATTTTGGAGCATGCTATTTCTTAAGCATTTAATACAAAAAAAAAAAAACAACCACCGTAAACAATTACAACACAAAAATGTTTTGGACATTTCTCTTATAAATCCGCCATAAAAATTATATGGAAATATTTATAAAATTTAGTTTTTGATTAGAAATTTAACAAAATAGTATTTATAACATGCCATCGTACTCCTTAGTGAACGACCTCGATGAAACCCCAAAATCGTCCAACGTAGGAAAACTGCAAGTAAATGATTGTGGACCTAACATGTTGATCAGGTAATTATTCTACAACCAACAAGTTGATCAGTCAATGGCCCAAGACATCTTCCGGTGTAATTTTTTGAGTGTACCCAAGTTAAGAACCGTGCACACTTCATGGAGAAAACCATCAAAGTCAACTGATTCAACAACAATGCCACAATTATTATCATCAAAGGATTACACGCAATGACTTCTTAATATCACTAGTAGGATGCATCCAGACTAGTACGAACTTATTGAGTGACCAAAGAGTCATATGAGAGCCGACGAATAGCTCAATACTCGAAGGGATTACAGCAAAAGGTCTTAATTCCAAGATGCTCATGAGTACAAGTACACAAACTTCCGAAAGAGGAAAAATGAGAGTTATATGGAACTTGACCGACAGCCTGAAATGTTTAATGTTTCTAGACTTCGATGCAAACATTCAAACATGAAATAAATATGTCAATAAAATTCATCGCGTCACAAGAATTACAAAAACCACCTATATAGCGCACCACTAATAAAATCACGGACGAGAGCCTATAAAAGTTGAGTTTCACAAAGAAGAATAGTAGACTTATAATAAGGCAACATAAGGGTATTTTTGGGCTATTTTGATTTTATTTTAAAAGAGGAATTTCATTTCTAGACTTAAAAATATGAAAAATATCCAAATTACACTCGTCTTATAACAAATATCTGAAAATGGACTGTAAACCCAAAATAGGACAAAAATATCCTTATACTCAAAATTTTCAAAAATCACTATTCACTCGTACGATTCTATACGATAGAATACGATGGTTGTACGATAGTGTACGATGAGATACGATGATACAATTTTTTTTTTATAGTATAAGGGTATTTTCATCGAAATTTCGGCCTAAAGTTCAGTTTTATATATTTTTAATAAGATAAGTCAAATCTGGATATTTAACCTATTTTTAGGTGTAAAAATGAAATTTCTCTTTTAAAAAGTGACTAGTTTTTTGAATCTCCATAGATAGATGCCCGGATCACCCTTTATGTCGTACAAATGAAAATCCCCCATTGTAGGTAGTATGTAATAAAACATGTTTGGGCCAATTCCCAAGGCCTCGACCCGATACTTAAATGATGGACTAACTTATTTATCTGAATCAAATATGACTCATACCACTGCAAAATATAATTTGAAAATGATTAAATTATTATTGTTTCATAATCAAGTCTAAATTGGTACCAAAAGCAAAATTGGAACCAACATTTTAGCGGGCCCAGTGTACAAGATCATTTTTGAAATTATGTTATTTGCTCTACAAGATGTTACACACAATTCATGCAGCGCTTTTCAAAGAAAATATGAAATGACAGTAATATAGTGTAGAAAGATAAATTGACACAAGAAATGATAATTCAGTTTGGTGCAATGTTATCTATATGACAACCTGATAGAAAAGATTTTAAAAATCAAATAGTTAACAATACAATGATGGACTTCTATGAACAACCTTTATACAAATGCCAAAATTATTTAACTATAAAATGAAATTCTAATTCAGTCCGTCCCCCTGAATTAGAGCCTGCACTCATATCCACCGGAAGATCACAGTCCACATTGACTTCTTAAATCACAAGAACACTTCTCCCGCGAACAGATCTTACACACTTAACACGTATCCAATCCATTCAATCACATTGAGAGAATTGATTCTTACATTGCTCTTCTACAAAATTTCATATTCCTAGTCGTCGGATCGTGCACGTCTAAGAACTCTATAATTTTTTTGAAAATCTTTAAGGCGTAGGAAATTAATTAACGATTAACTTAAGGTATTACGTAACATATCTATATATGGCGGAAATACATAATAAGATCTAACATGTTAAAACATATTTTAAACTTATTCAATTAACTATGACAATAAAAATAACTAACATGTTAATAATTTTTTATAAACATGTTATCGCAACAAATTGAATACACTGGCAACCTATAACATCTATAATTGCGGATCCAATTCGTTTGGAGAACTTACATAGAGATTGTAAACAACCTCACGCGTGGTTAGCTTTCGTCGGAATGTCACGCCTAGTCCTCTCCGGAATAAGTTGCACGCGCGCCTTCGCTTTGCTGGGCCTGCTGCGCGCCTTTGTATTGCCGAAATGGAACTGCACGCGAGCCTTTGTATCGCTGAAATGTAACTGCACGCGTGCCTTTGCCTCGCCGGAATGGGCCTGCACGCGCGCTTTTGCCTTATCGGAGTGACCTGCACCCTTGCCTTACTTCACCGGAAAGAAACATGTCGCGCGCCTGAGTCTCGTCAGAGTGGGCCTTCACACGCCTGATCACCTCGCCGGAAAGGAACCTGCCGCTCTCCCTCTTCCTGGAATGGCTTGTGTGCACCTTAATATCGCTGGATTGAGGGACCTACCTTGCGCCTGCCTCTCTCTGGTCAGATGAGCTTGCGTTGCGCCTTCACATCTCCTGGCCTCACGTGAACCTTGCTTGGTTGAGACTCCTCTTGCACCTAGTGAAGTGGCCGGCCCTGTTTACCAAATTCTCACACAAACCACCACAATGGATTCAACAGTATTTCCCTCGGGATTTATATGAGATCAAGAGGGTGGGCTCTTTATGTGAACAACGAGAGAACTCAAGAATTAAAGAAGCTTTCGGGAGAAAACAATTTTCTCTTCTCTGTATTTGTCTCTCGGCCGAACTCTCTCTCAGGGAAGGGGATGGCCGAGAATTTTCAATTACGGTTAGGGTTAGAGACAAAAGCTTTCCTTTTTATATCAGAAATAATGGGGTTAAGTTAGATCAAAATTCAATTTTAGTCCGTCAATCAAACTTAAGCCCAATACTCTTTTAATGAGTTTCAAAACTAATTTTTCGACCATTAATTCAATAATTAGGGCCGGCCAACATATTAATTTCATTCTCAAAAAATATTTAATTTATTTCTAAAATAATATTTAATTAAATCAGAACATCTCATTGATGCGTGTCATTAATTCTATTTATTCAAAAAAGTACGAAACGAGAAAATATTTATTTTCATCTTTTATCTATTTGAATCCTTAAATTGTATTATTATTATAATTATAAAATATGATTCATTAAATAAATGTAATAATAAATAACCAATTATTTATTTAATTACTTAGAAAATAATTTTCTTAGTGTACATCACATTTTACATTCAATGAGAAAATCAATTGTTCTAGTTCACAAGGTTTCGTTGGAGAGTCTATCATTGAGACCTCATGGACCCACAGACAAATCATTCAAACACTCTATAGACTCTTTTAATAGAAACCTTAGGTTAATCGAGTTCACGACTAGATGTGAAAGAAACGAGTAAGACGAGACGATCAAATTTTCTTAAGACTTCTCAAATACAAGCTACAAGAAAGGTTAGTATCAAGTAAATTATATTTAGATATTTTTTTAAATAATTAGATGTTCATGCACTTTGTTTAGGTTAGTAAAATTGTTTTACTTATAAAGAAATTTTTATAATCCGTCATTAACTCGTTAATGATAAATTTTTCTTAACCCTAGATCTATTTCAACATCTTAGACCTTTCGAGCTACCCTCAAGGCAGGATTCACACGTGGGCATGGATCCCACTCTTAGAGATTTTAAAGGACCATCATTTGCCAATCTCTTAATCCTTTCGAGGCCAATATATCCAAGACATAAGTAACATAGATATGTGTCATCGGTTTCATCACTATGAAACCTATTACGCTTCCTTAGTGAACCGTCGTTCACTTCGGTGTCCAAGATAGTCGGCTCATTTTGATAAAAATAATATATTAAATCAAAACGATGAGCTTTAGTAATAAACGAATCATCAAGATAAATTTCAATACCATTATTGATTTCAAACTTGAAAAAATTGTTCTTCTCAACGACCAATAGAAATAAAATTCTTGCAAAAATCTGGAACATAATAAACATTATTCAATAATAAAGTTTTATTCCCAAAATTCAGCTTCATGGTCTCGACCGATCTGGCTCCAACTTTCATTCCATTACCCCAGTTGAACGTGAACTCCTCATCACTCAAGCGTCTAGTTTGCATGAAACCATTCATATTGCACACAATATGATCAGAAGCCCCGCAATCTAATATCCACGGTGATTTTTTATTTGTCATGTAACATGCTTGAGTAACGAAATTTGTACCTTTCCCTTTGCAGTCTTGAGATAGGTAGGACAATTCTTTCGCCAATGGCCAACTTCTCCGCAGTGGTGAAACTTGTGGTTAGACTTATCCACCTTTGCAACGTCCTTGCCCTTAGCAACTGCAACCTTTCTGTAAGGCTTCTTGGATCTCGTTCTGTTAATGTTTTTAGGACATCTCATCACCTTCTTAGAACCAGAGGTGGAAGCCCTATGTTCAGCAACATTGACTTCACCATTCCTCTTCTTGTTCTTTGGAAGAAGTACCTCGGCAATCTGCAACTCCCTCATGAGCTCGGTTACAAAATAATCGAGCTTGTTCATGGAGTAGTTCAGACAGAAGCTATCGAATGAGTTCGTCAAAGTCTCCAAGATCATGTCAATCTTGGCGTGTCCGTCAATTTTGGATCCGAAAATCTCCATGTTGATTAGGTGACCCATGATCAATAGCATGTGTTCCCGACTTCATTCAACAATTCATGAAATTGAGGATAGCTTGCTACCTTGCCTGACGTTTATGACACCCAAACATCTCATGGAGATTGTAGAGCATCTCATATGTGGTGGGTATGTCCCAGTGAGATTGCTGCAACACATTTCTTATGGATGCTAACATATAGCATTTAGAAATCTTATCGAATCTCATCCACGCATCATAGGCATCCTTGTCCTCTTTGCTCGAATCAGCACTCGGAGCATCAGAAGACGGGCTTTGAGAACATACTTTTGCTTTTCCACCGTCAGCACGATGTCGATGTTACGTTTCCAATCAACGTAATTCTCACCTTCGAGTTTGTTCGAACTCAAAAAAGTTTGAAGTGGGTTAAAAGAAATTTTGCTGAAAATAAATAAATTTAGCATGTGCTGCAATATGAACTATAATGCATGAACAGTCTTAATACGATGTAAAAGCGAGAAATAATTCATGGTATTATGAACAAAAATGATTAATTACTTTTCCTAAGGGAAATCGTAATTAATCGCCTTTCATAGTCGTGACACATCACTATTTAGTTTGAACCATCCAAGAAATCACAACTTCTAGGTCTCACTAATTACCATAAACTTTGGTCACTTATTTTTAACGCATAGCCTCTATGTGAGGATTACTTTAAAACATAAGTCTAAGTGTGCAACCGAAATATGGGCATTTATCCAAGTCACTTTGATAACGGTTCTCCTAGGGGAGACCCCGCTTCATCGTTTCTCTTTAAAGATTAGTTCAATAACAATTTAATTAAGGAAGTGATTCTGAAGTACTCTCATTGAAGGGATGGGTGACTCTTAGTACACATACAACGTTTATTAAATTTATGTCGGGGACTTTGGATTGCTTCAACGACAAACAACCCTCCCACTTAGTTTTGCAAACAATCACATTTTGTTTGCTTTGAGTTTACATTTTATAACTTCTTTTATAAACATAAACTACTATGATGCATGATTCAATTTTATAAGGCGTTGGCGTTCTATCTTGTATGACATGTGATGTGAAATGCAATGAGATTAAATAAATAAAATAAAAATAAATAAAATAAAAATAAATTTAACTCACCTAATGACACATTTCTAAAATACAACCCATAAAAAAATTTACAAAGAAAATAAACGATCTATTCTTCTTTGCTTGCTAGCCCGGTCCAAAACTCTCTTGACGCGTCATCGGAACGATTCAGGTCAGCCCCCACGCGTTCTACAACGCACGGCCAAACTTGAGTCGCTGGCTCCTTTCTTCTTGTCTTCTTGCTCCCGAATTACAAATATTAGAATTACAATATTAAACGTTCTCGCAAATTGAAGCTCACAATTTGAAATTTAAAATTAAATCATAGGACGATAACCGAAAAAAATTCTAGGGCCATATTGAAAAGGATCCATTCCCAAAGTCATAACTAGTCAAAAAAATCATTTTTAATATCAATTTTAGCTCTGATACCATTTGTTGTAAATTGGTTAACCATTAACCCATTAAATTATGAAACATATATAAATATGACAAAAATTCATATTTTCAATCCTAATATGTGAAACTCATTTCGTAACACATTCTATAACCACGACATTAAAAATAGCCTAACATGTTAATAAATTTATAAACATGTCAATAAATTTATAAACATGTCATCAAATCAAATCAAGCACACTAGCAACCTATAACAATTATATATCGCAGATCCAATTTGTTAGAAGGGAACTTACGGTTGTCATCGACAACTTCAGGGGTCTTCCTTCCGTCTTTAGTCTGCGAGAAATGATTTCGGAACGCGAATTCAGCCACTTGGCCGCGAGACTACTCTATGCGTGCACCTAGGGTTTCTGCGCGCGTCGTTTAGCTCCGAAGCGGATCTTTGTCACATGTCTTAGCCTTGGCCAAGTGAATCTGGAACCGGGTCTGCGTCACACCCCTTGAAATTTCCGAGAGATGGTGGTACCGGAGCTGCCTCGCACATGCACGAAAAATTCTCCTTTGGCCGAATGCAACACCACGCGCACGCAAGGAGAAAAAAAATATGTCGTTGCCCCTTAGATGTATATGGCCGGCCCTATGTATCAATATCCACTCAAAAACCACAAGTGAGAGTCAATGATATATCTCTGCGATTTTGGAGATGAAGAGGGTGGCCACTTTCTGTGAACAACGGGAGAAGGAGAAACTCAAAGAAGCCTGCCGAAAAACCAGTTTCCTCTCTTTCTCTATGTGCTAGGTTCGACCGAATTCTCTCAAGGGGAAGTGAGAGTATAAAGAAATCCTCCTTTTATATTACGAAGGACGTGCTTAAGTTATGTCAACAATATTTCGTTAGTCAAATTTAAGCCCGTTAAGCCTTTTTAAATGAGATTAAATAATATTCTAGCCCATACATCACTATATATGGCCAGCCATACTATTAACTTTATACTCCAAATTCTTTGATTTATATCTAAATAATATTTAATTAAATTAAAATATCTCACTGATTTATTGACATGTCATTAATTATGTTCATACTATGCAAACAAGTAAGAAACGAGAAAATATTTATTTTCATCTTTAATTTATTTGAATCTCACTAATTTTCATAGTGTAAATCAATATTTACATTCAATGAGAAAACCAACTTATTTTTGTTCATCATAAATCTCGTCCGAGAGTCTATCATTGAGACCTTATGGAACCACATGAATGAAGCTTTAGAATAAAGTCCGGACACAAAAGTTCACAAACTTTTTCCAATTTTTAATTATTAGTATTAATCGATTCCACTAAAAGACTAATATTGAAACTCTCTAAGTTCATATGCGTTTCTATTTCTGTTTGATGTGATAAAAGTATTCTACACACGGTCCACGGTGTATTTTACGATATTACCCTTTGTGTGTATCATTAACTCGGAGGAATGTAAAATTACCGTTTTACTCCTGAGTTATTATTTCACCAACTCTTTTGTTATTTGTGAACGAGAATACCATAAAGTGAGATATCCCAACATGTCACATGTTTTATCGAAGGAATATTTTATTCGTTGAATACCAAACCTGGTTTATTCGCTCACACTCTCATAACAAAGTCTGGTGTTATACTAATGCTTAGTATTCTTGCAACACAAATTCCATATCTCTGAATCACAGTATTATGACACCAACCGTATTAAATCAATTAATATTAGTCAATGAAATTTCATTTAGTCATTTTCCATTGACTAATCAAATCTCATAAAGTGTTACAAGAAAATATGTATTCACTTCAGAATTTAAGTAATTATCAAAATACCTTTCGTATGTGATTTTGAAGTTTCGAATAATTAAACGGTTTTATCTCAAACTTCATATTGTCACAGGTCTTGTTCAATGTCTTTATTAAGACATCAAGAATAAATTACAGAGTCACATCTTCTATATCACAAGATAAGATTTCGTTAATTTATTCAAACAATCATTTCTCAGATACGATTGTCCAATCGATCTTCAAATTGCGAACTGTTATTTAAACTAGTCATAAGAAGGTACCTTATCAAGTCTGTACTTATCACTTATGTCGTTTTTGACAGTTTCATGGCGTAGACATACATGGATAAACACAATCTTAAATAAGAATAAATAATTAATTTTATTTAACTTTCAGCAAAACGAATACAAATATATTTGATGTCTTATATCTCCTTTGTGGACATAAATCTCAATAGTCTCTCCCTCTTGTAGGCTGACATAGATGTTCTCATTAAGTCCGCCCTTCAGTCGATTCTCAGTTACTTGGCCTCATGCCACAAGATCCCGCTGCATTTGATTAGGGACATCCACTCGGCAATTTTCAGATTCGTAAGGGGGAGGGTTGCACGGTGACGAGGAAAATCCACTGGTGCAAGTGGGAGGACCTCACGAGACACAAGTCAGAGGGCCGGATGGGCTTCAGAGATTTGGAGAAGTCCAACCAGGCCCTTTTGGCTAAGAGTGTTTGGAGGCTTGTCAGGAGACCGAATAGTCTGGTAGGACGAGTCTTTAGACATAGTTACTTCCCCGATGGTGACATCATGCGTCTCATCCTGGCCGGTGGAGTTGATCCATTTGGCGCAGTCTCCTATGAGTCGCGAGATCATTCAATCTAGTTTGAGATGGTAGATCAGGGACAGTGAGTCTGTGTTAGTTATAAGTGACAGTTGGGTCCCTAGGGACATACCAGCCACCTGGATTGATCCCCCTTTGATTTCCTCCGATATGCGGGTTGCTGAACTTATGAGATTTTGGGACGTCTACCTTATTTCTGCGATGTTTGGGGAGGAAGATGTTGCGGCGATCCTGAGTATCCTGTCTTTTGGTGAGGGTATCCCTGACGTGCGTCACTGACACTTCACTGAGGACGAATAATACTATGTCAAGAGCGGTTACCACGTAGCGATGGTGAGAGCCAGCTCTCTGGCCGCCGGCTCTTCCGGCCCGACGGTGACGAAGATGTGGTGGACGAAGTTCTGACAGCTGAGAGTTCCTTTCAAGGTGAAACACTTATGTTGGCGAGTTTGTTGAGGCCAGATTCCGGCCAGAGCAGTTTTAGCTAAAAAGAGGATCACCTCTGATGACAGTTGCGTTGTCTGTCAGCAGGCGAGAGAGACAATTTTTCACGCGATTTGAGGTTGAAGGTGGAGCAGTAGAGTTTGAAACGAGGGGCGCTTCGACCACATCCTTCCGCTTTTCAAGGACAGCGCGTTTTCGACGCTATCCTTAGAGCGACAGATATTCTTGAGCTTTGTTTACATGAGCTATTCATTACTATTATTTGTGAACTTTGAAACCACATGAACAATGTTCTTGTCAGGAGATCAGTATGAAGCCATCCACAACTAGTGCAGTGGATGGTGAGCTTTCTCGAGGAGTAAAGAACGTCCATAGCCGGGAAGACTCAGACGAGCCCGAGGGTGACTACGACCCCCAGATGGACCCCCAAGGGACGAGATCCTCTCGATTAATGTTGGCGCGAAAGTCTCTTCCTCTTGTAGGCCGGCGTAGATGTTCTCATTAAGTTTGTCCTTCAGTCGATTCCTAGTTACTTGGACTCATGGCACAAGATCCCACTGTGTTCACTCGGCGATTTCCAAATTCTGATGGGGGAGGGTAGCACGGTGACGAGGAAGATCCACTGGTGCAAGTGGGAGGACCTTACGAGACACAAGTCATAAGGCGAGATGGGCTTCAGAGATTTGGAGAAGTCCAACCATGCCCTTCTAACTAAGAGTATTTGGAGGCTTGTCAGGAGACCGGATAGACTGGTAAGACAAGTCTTTAGACATAGTTAATTCTCCGTCAGCGACATCATGACGACTCCTGGCCGGTGGAGTTAATCCATTTGGTACAGTCTCCTATGGGTCGCGAGATCGTTCAGTCTAGTTTGAGATGTCGGATCGAGGATGGTGAGTCTGTGTTGGTTATGGGTGATAGTTGAATCCCTAGGGACATACCAACCACCTGGATTGATCCCCCTTTGATTCCCCCCCCCCCCCCCGCCCCCCCCCCCCTCCCCCCGATATAAGGGTTGCTGAACTTATGAGATTCGACAATAATTGAGCGTCGACCTTATTTCTACGATGTTTGGGAAGGAGGATGTTGCAGCGATCCTGAGTATCCCGTGTTGTGGTGAGGATATCCGTGACATGCGTCACTGACACTTCACTAAGGACGTAGAATACTCCGTCAAGAGTGGTTACCGCGTAGCGATCGTGAGAGGCAGCACTCTAGCCGCCAGTTCTTCTGATCCGACGGTGACGAAGATGTGGTGGACGAAGTTCTGACAGCTGAGAGTTCCTTCCAAGGTGAAACTGTTATGTTGGCGAGTTTGTTTAGGCCAGATTCCGGACAGAGCAGTCTTAGCCAAAAAGAGGATCACTTCTTATGGCAGATGCGTTGTCTGTCAGGAGGCGAGAGAAACAAATTTTCACGCGATTTGGGGTTGCAGGTGGAGCAGTAGAGTTTGAAACGAGGCGCGTTTCGGCCACATCCTTCCGCCTTTCAAGGACAGAGACGTTTTCGATGCTATTCTTAGAGCGGCATATGTTCTTGAGATTTGTTTCCATGAGCTATTCATTGCTATTATTTGGGAACTTTAAAACCACATGAACAATGTCCTTGCCAAGAGATCAATATGGAGCCAGCCACAACTAGTGCAGTAGATGGTGAGCTTTCTCGAGGAGTACAGAATGTCCATGGCTGGGGAGACTCAGACGAGCTCGAGGGTGACTACGACCCCCAGATGGACCCCCAAGGGACAGGACTCTCTCGATTAATATTGACGCGACAGTAGCTCAAAACCGTGGAGGTGTCGATGTTGGTTGTATAATTCGAGACCACACCGGAGATGTGATCGTCTCGCATACGCTTTTCCTTGTAATATGGTTTTCTCCTCAGATTGCGGAAGCGTATGCTGTCCTCCGTGGCATAGAGTTAGTCTGCATCGTTAGTGGCAGGAGGGCGAAAATCATTCTGACTGCTTGGGGGTGGTGAGAATGATCGATGAGGGCGCGGTGTCTTCGATAGAGTTTGAGACGATCTTGCACCGCATCTTCAGAGAGATGAGGAAGTTTGATGTTTTTAGCATTAAACATATTTCTTTTTTTTGTAATGTTGCGGCACATAATCTACCGCTATGCGGTTAACCATCACTCGTTTTCGACCTGATTGGGTTCAGTTCTACCTTATTCGGGGGAGACCACTAAAGTCGATGATCGCGAGATGAGGTCCCGTACGGCCACCTAAGCCACTTGTTGATTGAGTTTATTTATGTTCATATTTATTCTATTTTCGGCGGTTTTTGTTTTATTTTTATCTTTATAATCACAGTTTTCCCTCATTATGCCTGACACCGATTCCGCTTCCTCGACAAATAAAAAAAATAATTATCGTAATATAGTCGGAGGTAGGTGAGTTAAGTGGATGCGAGCATGGATGCTTATGCGTTTCTCCTTATTGAATAAAATATTAAAGAAAATACCCACCAACCTCCTTATTCTTCTTCTTCTTCTTCTTCTTCTTCGTGGTCTCTAAGTTTATTATACCAACCAACCAAACAGCCAAAGCAGCTTCAGCAATGGCGTCTTCTTCGCTCTCCTCAAAGCCCTTCCTCGGAGCTGAACGCATCTCCGCCTTTGGATCGCTCTCCCCCGATCTCCGTCTACTGTCTTCCTCTTCTCTTCACTTCTCCTTCTCCACCAGGAATCCTAAGAAGCTTCGTTAGTCTCCATTTCTCTCTCGCACAATTCATTTCCTTACCTGATTGATTTAGCTTCGTATGCGATTGATATGCTTGGTTCGATTGTACATTACGTTTTTGGATTTTAAGAGTGTGTTGACTAGGTGCTCTTGCGATTACCGTTTCCAAATTTCTGCCAAAGCTCAATTCATTTTGAATTTAGTTAGGTTTTAATGGACTTCATACAATTTTTGGCGCCATTGTTGGTAAAACAACAGAGGTACAAGCAGCTGGGAGTACATTCGGAACACATTTCAGAGTAACGACTTATGGAGAATCTCACGGCGGCGGCGTCGGTTGCGTGATCGATGGAGTGCCTCCAAGGCGTTCGCTCTCTGAAGCTGATTTGCAAGGGGACCTTGATAGAAGGTACTAATTTTTTTTTTTTATATTTTGTATCATTGTTGTATGATTTGATGATCTTGATGCCAAACTATTTCTATGGTGAACTAAAATACTGATATTCTAGACTGTATTCTAAGTGGTGTAGCGTTTAATTGTTTATGAGGTTGTTAGTTGTGTCTGAACTGACTGAAAGATCGTGATTCAGGAGGCCGGGACAGAGTCGAATCACTACCCCAAGAAAGGAGACAGACACGTGCAAAATTCTTTCGGGGGTTTATGATGGTTAGATGTGGATTCTTTTGGCGTTTTTAGCTATGAATATTTTTTTTAGTACCTGGTGCTTCTTTTGGCGCTCATATTAATAATGCTTTTTGAATTTTAGGATTGACTACTGGAGCGCCGATTCATGTGTTTGTTCCGAATACTGACCAGAGAGGACATGTAAGTGGTTACAGCTGAGGTCATTTTTTGTATGGATAGATCCTTTTTATCATACATATCTTCTTTGCACTTGCATTTCTATCTGCAAATTTGAAACTGGTATGAGGGGAGTAAATGACTATGGTCTTGTACTCTTAGGATTATACTGAGATGTCGCTAGCATATAGGCCCTCCCACGCGGATGCAACTTATGACATGAAGTATGGTATCAGATCCGTGCAGGTAATGTTCTCTTCAAACGTAAATGAAGACCTACTTTTGGGTATTTAGAAAAGAGATTTTTAACTGTTTCGAAAATAGGCTTACAAGCTTTTATTATTTGTTTGATGTGCTTTGTGATTGAAGGGAGGCGGGAGGTCTTCCGCTAGAGAAACTATTGGAAGAGTTGCAGCTGGAGCAGTTGCCAAGAAAATACTCAAGGATTTTTCGGGGACAGAGGTTTGTTTCTTTTACTTGGCAACGTTATAGTTGATTTCTTTTTCAACTTGTTAAGATCTTGAATAGACTTGCATGTTGGCTTGCTTATGCTAAGTTTATTTTTTATGTTTTTTATATGTGCCTAGTCTGTTTTATTGCACTTCTGTCTCATAAAGCTGTGTTACATGAGGAATTTTTCTTCTTGTCATCTACCTTGGCATAATCCAACTAAATAGGACCAAGTTGTTTAAAGCAGAAAAAATATTTTGTTCTCCTGGTTGATTTTTTATATCTTATTTTTATTGTGTATATAACTTTATCATGCTTTTGATTGATAACTCATGTTTTCTGTTTCTGGTCGTCACTGATGTTGTCAGGTTCTCGCGTATGTTTCGCAAGTACACGAAATTTTGCTTCCAGGAGATTTAGTTGATCATGACACGCTGACCCTTCAACAGGTACCATTATGAATGTGTCCCAAAGTTAGCTACATATATTCCGGTTTGTAATTGATGCCGAGTTCTATATTGAGTACTAGCATTGTTCAAGTTCAATAGTTACGATGTAACTTCACACCTTATAGAAGAGTTCTGCTTAGTTGTTGAATAGAGCATTGTTGCAGTGCTATATATATATGAATTCTCTCATCTACTCTGTACAAATATAACAGACTTGACTTACCTGTATTCATTTTTTCGGGTGGATTTCTAATCATATAAAGCCTAACGTTTTTTCTAAATATGTTACTTGGCCAGATCGAGAGCAACATTGTCCGCTGCCCCGATCCTGAGTATGCTGAGAAGATGATTGCTGCCATCGACAAAATTCGTGTGAGAGGTGATTCTATTGGTGGTGTTCTCACTTGCATCGTCAGGAATTGTCCACGAGTACGCTTTCTTCACCCTCTCTTCTGCCCCTCGTGGGCTTCTTTTTGCTTAGCAAGTGGAAACTATATTTGACCTTGGACTGGTGTTTTTTTTTTCTTTTCTTTTTATGTGGCACTACAGGGCCTTGGCTCTCCAGTTTTCGATAAACTTGAAGCTGAACTTGCTAAAGCTTGTATGTCATTACCTGCAACAAAGGGCTTTGAGTTTGGTAGTGGATTTGCAGGTAAAAAATTGCACATCATAACTATGATATTGTTAATATTTTCATGCTTATTGACCTGCTTTCATAAATCAATTCACGACAGAAGTTATTCAGAAGTTATTCTTTCATTTTATCGACCTGCTTTCTTAACATTAATTCATGACAGGAACCTTTTTGACTGGAAGTCAACATAATGATGAATTTTACGTTGATAAACATGGTAGAATCAGGACAAGGTCAAATCGATCTGGTGGCGTCCAGGTACTTTCTCACTTCACTACAACTATTTCTGAAGCATTGGGTATGTAGAAATTCGCCGTCTTTTAAGCTTGGCTGAGAGTTTCTCCCTAAAAAATAGGGTGGGGTGTCCAACGGGGAAATCATAAACATGAGGGTTGCTTTCAAGCCAACAGCTACTATTGGTGTAAGTCCTATCAGCACTTCCATGTCCTTGTAATAATGACAAATATACTGCAAATGTTTTTATCCAGCAGTTAATTATTGTTTATATTCTTATTGTGCTCATCTTTGTTCGTCAAACATGTGACCAAATATACTGCAAATGTTATTATCCAGCAGTTAATTATTGCCTATGTTCTTATTGTGCTCATTTTTTTTCGTCAAACCTATGACCAATTCAATGTTAGTAAACTAAAATTTGTAAAATAAAATAAAATAATTTTTTTAGTGGTCAAGTCTCTCTTTGTGTTTTCTATTTTAAGCTTTGATGGACCTTTTGTTTTACGCCTTTGCAGAAGAAGCAACTAACAGTGACTCGAGGAAAAGAAGAGACTGAACTGATCACCCGTGGCCGCCATGATCCGTGCGTTGTCCCTAGAGGTATATATACTCTTTAGTACTTTCTCTTTGGATCAATAACGATTCCCCTAGTTCAGCGAAATCAAGTAATTGTTCTCAATTAAACATGCCAACATGAAGAAATAACACATGAAACAACTTATATGACTGATCTTGACTACGTGATGAGTGTGTGTGGATAAAATTCTGAAAAATGTGTATGGTGCAGCGGTGCCGATGGTAGAGGCTATGGTGGCTCTGGTTCTTATGGACCAACTAATGGCACAACATGCACAATGTAACTTGTTTCCTATCAACCAAGATCTACAAGAACCCCTCGAGTCGCCAAAGCTATTGGAAGACGCTGAAGAAGCCTTTGTTGTTCCGGTTGCCAAAGAATAGTAAGAAGTTTCGAACATTCAAGTGTTGACTCGTCACTCATGCAAGATTTGTATTTTCTTAATAATGATTTCCATGTTGCCTTGCGAGATTGTTAATTATTTTATTCAGGATCCTAGTGTCTGTACAACTATATTTTTTGTATCTTAATCAATAAATTTAGTATAGTTGCAATATTCAATCCTGTTTTTTGTTATTTTTTGTGGAAGCTCAACATATCTTCCAAGTCCTGGTTAACCCACAAAATTTAGATTTTTTTCATTTTCCTGCGTAGCTCATTTGGTAATTACTTTAGGATCAAAACTATTGGTGAAATTTGCTTTCGTTATGTGATTTATGTTTCATTTTAATGTGATAATATTGAGTTATGAGTTTATAAGAACATTAGTTTGTTTTTGTTTTATTTACTTTAACAGTTCACTCTATCAAATCAGCTTTAGATTAAAACGTTGAAATTTTAAGCTAACCACTAGTTTATATGTTTTAGTCGAATATAGCTATGCTCATGTAGACAAATATTTAACATGTAAGATATTCGATTTTGAACCTACTTTAAAAAATGCTCATTTTAATCTATTAACTATCGACATTGAAAAAAGAAGAATCTCGTAACCGCTTCCATACTACCAATTTTAGTTGTTGAAAAATAAATGGAAAATAAATCTATGAACACAAAATAAATAAATATCTGGGAGATATTCTATATTATTTTTCAAAATATATTTTAATATGTGAGAAATAAATATGATCTATTCTATTTATAAATAAATTTCTCATTGTGAAAAACAAATAATATATCTAAGAGATATTCTATAATACTTTTTGAGTCACATATTCTACTATGAGAAACTAATAAATGTTAGATATGATATGAATATTTGTTAGATATGAGATTCTTTTGTGTCAATACCATTATGTAAGAATATACACATGAAGAACTATAGAGTCCCAGCTCTTTATGCCTCATAATCATACATCATGTATTTTTTCAACAATCATATTAAGATCAATACTCTTTTGTTCTTTAGATTGTAAACGTTCTGTTTTAAACAAACCATGAAAAATTTGTTCATGTAAATCTATATTTAACTCTTCACACGTTTCTAGGTTTGATTAAGACTAAAGATTATTGTATATTATAAAGTTTCAAACAAATGAACTGAGGTTCCCGGCTTCATCCGACAATTCATGAAATCGCGAATAGCTTGCTGTCTCGCCTGACGTCCATGACATCAAAACATGCCATGAAGATTGTACAACATCTCATATGATGTGGGGATGTCCCGGTGAGATTGATGCAACACATTTCTCATGGATGCTAAGATGTAGCATCAAGCAATCTCGTCGGACCTCATCCACCCATCATAAGCGTCATTGTCTTTATTACTCGAGTCACTACTCGAAACTGGAGGACACAGGGTTGTGAGACGTACTTATGCTTTTCCACCGTCAGCACGATGTCGAGGTTACATTTCCAATCAACGTAATTCTCACCCTCGAATTTATTCGAACTCAAAATTGTTTGAAGTGGTTTAAAAGACATTTTGCTGAAATTAAATAAAAGAAAGAAATTTAGTATGTTCTACAATTTGAATTATATGCATGAACAATCCTAAAATGGTTTGAAAGCGATAAACAATTCATGGTATTATGAACACATATTATTAATTACTTTTCCTAGGGTAAATCGCAATTGATCTCATTCCATAGTCGTGACACATCACTATTTAGTTCGAAGCATCCAAGAAGTCACAACTTCTAGTTCTTACTAATTACCATAAACTTTGGTCACTTATTTTTAACGCATACCCTCAATGGGAGGATTACTTTAAACAATAAAGTCTAAGTGCACAACCGACATGTGGGGTTTTATCCAAGTCACTTTAATAACAGTTCTCCTGGGGGAGACTCCGCTTCATCGTTCCTCTTTAAAGCTTAGTTCATTAACAATTTGATTAACAAAGTGATTCCGAAGTACTCCCATTGAAAGGAGGGCCACGATGGGTGACTCGTAGTTCATCACATACTCCGTTAATTAAATTTGTGTCAGGAATCTTGGGTTGCTTCAACGACAAACAACCCTCTCACTTAGTCTTTGCAGATCATATTTTTGTTGCATTCAGTTTATATTTTATAACTAATCTTATACACATTAAACTATATGATGCATGATTCGTTTTAATGTGATGTTGGCGTTCTATCCTATATGACATGTGAAGTGATTTGCAATGAGATTAAATAAATTAAAAAGAAATAAATTTAACTTATTTAATGGCCCATTTCTAAATACAACCCATAAGGGAAAATACATTGAAAAATAAACTATTTTATCTTCCAGTGTATGGTCGGCCAAAGAATCTCTTGACGCGTCATCAGATGTCTCGGATCAGCCCCCACGCGTTCAATAACGCGCGGCCAAGCCCGATGTGCTGCCTTCTTTGTCTCCTCGCTCCCGGATTACAAATTAAATAATTAGAATTTAACATTGTCCTCGCAAATTGAGGCTCACAAATTTAAAATTTAAAATTTAAAAAATTAAAACCGGGACGATAACCGAAAACATTACTAGGGCCATATTGATGAGGATTCATCCACAAAACACATACACAACATTCATAGTGCAACAATTGATCATACAAAAAACGCCAACACCGAACTAGTCAATAATTTCAAAACTAGTAAAGAAAATCCTAATTTTTAATGTCATTATTAACTCTGATACCATTTGTTAGAAATTAGTTAACGATTAACTTATAATATTACGTGACATATCTAAATATGGCGGAATCACGCAATAAAACCTAACATGTTAAAACACATTTTAAACATGTTCAATTAACCAAGGCATTAAAAATTATCTAACATGTCAATAAACTTATTCTAAACATGTTGATAAACAAATTGAAAAATCAAGCTAGCAACCTATAAAAAATTTATAGAATTGCAGATCCAATTCGTTATAGAATACTTACACGTGAGATTGTAAACAACCTCGTGCGTTGCTAGCTATCGCCGGATTGCAACGCCAAGTCCTTGCAAGAAGAGTTCACGCGCGCCTATGCCTCAGGAAGAGATCATTGGACGCACGCTTATGATTCACCGGAGAAGGGGCCTACCTACATGCGTGAGACTTGCCAGAAGGTCCTGCACATATGTGTGCCTCGCAGCTCGCCGGAATGCAGCCTGTCGCGCGCCTCAACCTACCGAAATGGACAACCCCGCGCCTAAGCCTTCGCCGGAATGGGTCACACGTGCGATTCATCTATCGCCGGTCGGATGAGCTGCTTTGCACCTGCACGTGTGCCTCCTTTCATGTCGGAATGGAGTCAGTCACATGCCTCCCACTTGCTGGGCGGAATGGGCCTGCCTCTCGCCGGATGCGCCTAGGTTTGGCTGATCAGATTCGCCTTCACTTGTGCCTAGACTCCTTTGCTTCAAAAGTGGCCGGACCTATTCAAGAAAATCTCACACAAACACCACAAGAAATTCAATGATAATTATATCGGGTTTTTTAAGAGATCAAGAGGGCGAGCTCTTTAATTGAACAACGGGAGAAAGGGATAACTCAACGGATCAAGATCAAGAATCAAGAAAACAAGTTTTCTTGATTTTCTCTCTTAGTGTCTCTCGGCCAAAAGCTCTCAGGGGGAAGGGGGAGTTGGCCGAGTATCTCATTAAGTTTTTTTAAAAATTTGATACAGAACTCTTTTTATATCTGAGAGTATAGGCTTTAGTTAGGTCATAATTCAGTTTTGGTCCGTTAGTCAAACTTAAGCCCAAAGATCGTTTTAATGAGTTTAAAAATAATTTTCCAACCCCTAATTCATTAATTAGGGCCGGCCAACATTATTTTATTTTCTCCAAATTTATTTGATTTATTTCTAAAATAATATTTAATTATATTAGAACATCTCATTGATTTAATGACATGTCATTAATTCTTTTCATACTATACAAACAAGTACGGAACGATAAAATATTTATTTTCATCTTTTATTTATTTGAATCATCACATTATATTATTATCAATATTATAACATAATATGATTCATTAAATAGATGTAATAATAAATAACTAATTATTTATTTAATTACTTAGAAAATAATTTTCTTAGTGTAAATCACAATTTAGATTTAATGAGAAAATCAATCGTTCTAGTTCAATAAATCTCGTCTGAGAGTCTATCACTGAGAACTTATGGACTCACATGAACGAAGCTTTAGAATAAAGTCCGGACAAAAAAGTTCACAAATTTTTTATGACTTTTAATTCTTAATATTAGTCGATTCCACTAAAGGACTAATATTGAAACTCTCTAAGTTCATATGCGTTTATATTTATGTTTGATGTGATAAAAAATTTATTCACACGATCCGTGGTTTATTTTACGATATTTGTGTGTATCATTAACTTAGAGGAATGTAAAATTACCGTTTTGCCCCTGAGTTATTATTTCACCAACTCTTTTGTTATTTGTGAACGAGAAAAACATAAAGTGAGATAAGCAGTGGGTTTTGACAGAAAGGAGAAGTATAGTCGACTACACCTGGTTGAGTGTGGCATAAATCGAGTGTTGGTGCTTAATAACAAGCCCAAAGACTTGTCAGATAAGCGGTGGGTTGATTTGTTTGACATGATGGACTTTGAGAAGTTCCAGGTACCAAATTGATTAAATGTTTAAGCAATTGTTCAATACTCAAACCTAAGTTTTCTTACTTCAAACAATATTGATTTCTAGAAAATGTCTAACAAAATCAAGCAAATCAAACTAAGAATACCACGAAGAGCCGTCAAGGCCGGATCTCATTCGCCCAATACTGTTGGATGAACATATGTTGTATTCAATTACAAATTAGTTATACAATGTACTTAGAGAGTTTATATAGTTATGCATTATATATGTTACTGTTGTAGAGGGTGCCAGATTCAAGGTTGATCCTAGGGTCGCTCGTTTTGTGGGAGAGGCCGCATCAGACTACTGACAATCAATGGACTACGCTCTTTGCTGGAGAATATTATGTAAGTAAAAATATTGTTTTTACACTTTTTATTTATAATTATCGTAATTAATTTTGTGCATATTGTATGTTCAGGCTTGCATCATATATCAGCTGATTGATATCCAAGAGCAAGCTAGTGCGCAAGGGCAGGATACGTACCAAAACACTCTGGAGGAGACTGTCATGGCTCATGTCTTCGGTATGCGACATGATTGAGATAAAGGGATTGTGCTATTAATTGATCCCCCGCTCGGATATTTTAAAAGCCAGAGCCCACGACCACGAGTTAGGATCTTCTATAGGAGACTTGTCAACCCATAGTTTCCATGAAAAGCTCGAGGACTCCGTTCGAGATGGAGGAGAAGTTGTTGGTTCTTCTAAGAGCAGTGTTAGATATGGTCGTTGGGTATAGCCAAAACTCAAGACTTTTTAACCCATAGTTTTCATCCAAACAGAGCCAATATATGGCTTAATTCGGACCCTCGAGCTCTTTGTATCCGGCGCAACACACTACTGACCAGCCACGACGACTGCGAGATGAACCTTTGCTTCAGCACCGCCCACTGACATCGAGCCGATGAACCCGCACGCGGACCAGCAGGAAGACGCAGTGGATGAGGATGGAGACGCGCAAGTAGATGATTATATTTTCGTTTTTTAGTTTCTTTTATGATTTAGATTTTATTGTTTTATGGATTATAGATATTATTCAAATGATATAATTATGTTTTCTAGTTTACGTTTTATGGATTACCGACTTGATTAGTAATATTTATATTTTTTTCGTTTATGTTTTATGTTCTGTTTGAATTTAATTAATATTTTTAATCATGATTAAGTTTAATAATTTATTATATTTAATAATAATTTGAATTAATATCTAATAATAATTTTAACTAATATTTAATTATAATTTTAATTAATATTTAATTACCTTTAACAATAATTTAATTAAAATTACCAAAAAATAACAAATTTTTTGACATAAGAAGTGACAATCCGCTTCTAATGTCGCTTGTATTTTCCACTTTTTTTCACTTCTAAAGCCGTTTTAAATTTTTACTCGCCATATTTTATGAGTCATTATGTGCTTTTTTTTTTATCATTAGAAGCTGTTGGAATTTAGTTAACAATTAACTTAATTAATTATGAAACTATCAATATATGGCGAAAATTCATAATTAAATTTAACATGTTAAAACGTTTTAAAACATATTCAATAACCATGTCATTAAATCTAATCTAGCGTGTTAATAAATTTCTAAACATATTAATAAATTTATTCAAACATGCAAACGAGTGATCTAAAAATTCTAACAATATTACAATGGTTATTACATTCAGATCCAACTCGTTTTTAGAAGACTTACATTGAATTCAGATCTGCGAAAGTGAGCCCCGGGTATGCGTCCAAGTGCACGGCCGAAAGTCCTTCCCACGCTCGTCTAGGATGTCCCGAAATCCGTCATTGCTCCGTTGCTCCAAAAAAGTGGCCGGCCCTGTGGATTAAATATCACTCAAACAACCACAAGTTGAATCAATGATAATTCGCAATGAGGTTTTATGGGTTCTTTTGTGGGAACAAGGGGAGAAGGATTAAAATAAGGCTTAACAAATTCTCTCTCTCTTTTTTCTTTTGGGATTTTTGCCGTATGATTTCTCCTTGGGGAGAGAAAAACAATCGGCCAACACAAGGGGGGAAGAGAAAAGGGCGTGTGAAAATTAGGTCAAGAGAGAGAAGAATCTTCCTTTTATTTCAGGGAGAATAAGTTTAAGTTAGGTAAAAAATAATTAATGACCCATTAATCAAACTTAAGCCCAATAATGCACTTAAACAATTTTCCTACTCACTTATACCTTATAAGTAGCCGGCCATATTGTCAAAATTATCTCCAAAATTTATTTGATTTATTTCTAAATAATATTTAATTAATTTAGAACATCTCATTTATTTAATGACAAGTCATTAATTATTTTCATACTATTCAATGTAGTACGAAACAAGAAAATATTTATTTTCATCTTTTATTTATTTGAATCATCAAATTATATTATTATCAATATAATAACATAATATGATTCGTTAAATAAATATAATAATAAATAACCAATTATTTATTTAATTACTCAGTAAATAATTTTCTTAGCTTAAATCACAAAATTTACGTTGAATGAGAAAATCAATCATTTCTTGTTCACCAACATCTCGTCCGAGAGTCTATCATTGTGACCTTATGGACACACATGAACGAAACTTTAGAATAAAGCTCGGACACAAAAGTTCACAAACTTTTTCCGACTTTTAATTCTTAATATTAGTCGATTCCACTAAAGGACCAATATTGAACATAAGTTCATATGCGTTTATATTTTCGTTTGATGTGACAAAACTATTTCTCACACAGTCCACGGTGTATTTTACGATATTACCCTTTGTGTGTATCATTAACTCAGAGGAATGTAAAATTACCGTTTTACCCCTGAGTTGTTATTTCACCAAGTCCTCTGTTATTTGTGAACGAGAAAAACATAAAGTGAGATGTCTCAACATGTCACATGTTTTATTTCAAAAAAAAATTATTCGATGAATACCAGACCTGGTTTATTCGCTCACACTCTCATAACAGAGCATGGTGTGATACTAATGCCTTAGCATTGTTTCAACACAAATTCCATATCTGTGAATCACATATTTCAACGAAACAGTATTATGACACCAACCATCGGGTCAACGAAACTTCACTTAGCCATTACCCATTGACAAATCAAATGTCATATAGTGTTACAAGAAGATATGTACTCACTTCAGGATTAAGGTAATTACTAAAATACCCCTCGTATGTGAGTTTGAGGTTTCTAGTGATTAAACGGTTTTATCTCGAACTTCAAAACTTCACAGGTCTTGTTCAATATCTTCATTAAGATATCAAGAATGAATTACAGAGTTATAGCTCTCCATATCACAAGATAAAATATCGTTTAATTCATTCTAACAATCATTACTACGAATCGATTGCTCAATCGATCTTTAGATCGCGAACTATTATTTAAACTAGTCATAAGAAGGTATCTTGTCAAGTCTGTACTTAGCACTTCTTTCGTTGATGACAGTTTTAGAGCGTAGACATTGATGCATAAACACAATCTTAAATAAGAATGAATATTCAATTTTTATTTAAATTCAAAACAAAACAAATACAAAAGTATTTAATATCAAAAATCTCTTTTATAGACATAAATGCCAACATAAGCGACTGTAGATGTAACTAGTCGCTTCTAATATTTAAAAGCAACTTACTTTTAGAAGCGAGTTTTTAGAAACAACTTTTTCGCTTCTGATATCGCTTTTAAGGGTTCATTAAAAGCGATTTTTTGATTTGTTTGAAAAAAAAAATTCCTATTTTTCTTTATTTTATTAAATTATTCTTTTACTTTTTATAATAATTTTTATTTCATTAATTTTAACAGGCAGAAGTTGTAATCTAAAACCGAATGTAAACAATATATGTTTTAAAGCATCTTTAATTGCTAACTAATATGACATTAGTTTCAATAGCCACTGCACTTTTTTCAAACTAAATCATATATAACTAAAATTCAGCTACAATATTAAACTAAAACTCATTTTTAATAAATTTTTTAATTCTCACGTGCCATCAATAATATTGTAATTTATATATGACACAAATTAATATTTTTATTTTTATATGACACAAATTAATATTTTTTATAAAAATGAGTTAAACTTGTTTTGCTTAGTAAGTTTACTTAATAAAACTAATTTGCTGAAGTAAGATATACATATAAAATAAATAATGTAATAAATATAAACTTATATATAATCGACGAAGCAGAATGTTGAGTAGTGGATAGGGAATTACGTTAAGAGGAACACAGCGAAGGAATGGCGTCCACGACTATCGCACCCAACAATTCTTCTTCGTTTTCCATTATCACTCTCAAGTAAGCCTATCATTTTCCGTTTGTGTAGAACACTCCCTGGCTTCACTAATTTTCTGAGAGAACTGGTTTTACATCAGAAGAAAGAAGCTTCGAAACCCAAGCATCTTATTTGAGTGCTGAAGCATGAAACTGAAACTTTATGTTTAAATTCAATCGATGCTGTATTCAATAACAAATCATTTGAATTAAAATTCCAATTGAAACCAATGTGTACCTAAACCCTAATAAATGTAGTGAAACCATTGTCATAGTGTGAATGGTAGCTATTTTTGTTGGTTTTTCATGACAAAATGGTGTCCTATTGGGCACTTAATTTGCTTTCTGCTAATTGTGTTTAAGATTCCTATCAAGAATCTGCCAGTTTCGAACCTAATGGGTTTCGCATTTGTAGATTCTATTCCTACTGTTTATTTGTTCATCGAAGATGCATCTAGAAGCGTACTTCCTTTCCAGTTTTCTGTCCTATGAAATGGAAAAAGGAAAACTATCATGTATATATCAGTTTTCCTTGATATTGTTTCATTTTCATGTATATTTCTTTCAATGAATTGCAGGTTGGGATGGAACAGAAGGGTTGATGTGAACTCAGTTGCGTATGGGAAAAGAGGTCGAGCGTTTCGAGTATTAGCCAATCGTAATGTATGCCTCGATCCGAACATAACAATATGATATGATCTCTGATATGCCTCAGTTGCGTATGGGAAGAGAGTTTTAATTCAATTTTGTTTTTTGTTTTATATTTTTGGGACTGATTATGATATTCTCGGTGTGGTTTATATTCAGGTACCTCCGGTTAGAAGTAGCGCCAGACAGGTGATCATGGTTGACCCTCTCGAAGCTAAGCGTTTAGCTGCGAAACAAATGCAACAAATCAAAGCAAAAGAGAATCTTAAGGTCTTTCCTCGTCGCTCTTTATTTCGAATTAAAACATGTTGGATTGCATTCCTTGTCTTTCTCATAGAAAAGAAAAAAATGCCCATGTTTTCGTATAAAAAATAGGACGAATAATTGGCCATACTTGTTTTCGCATTAAGAATAATGAAAAAAGGCTTTTCATGAAAATAGATTTTTTTGAGTTTTTCTATGGTTTTTTTTTTAATTAACAGCTAATCTAAGTTGGAAAATATGTTTTACTTTTTCAGGTTTGTTAGGCAGTAGATTTTAATTAAATAAATTAGTATCATTTAAAAAAAGAAGAGAAAAATGCTCAAAATTAGTACAGATACTATTGTACTAAAATGATAAAAGGTTAAAAGCTATGGTTTTGATACCAGAGACAACTGCGAATCGAAGCGATAAACGGAGCATCGGCGATGGTTGGGCTGACTGTGGCCTTAATCATCGAAGGCCAAACCGGAAATAATATTCCATCTCAGGTTATCCCACTTCTCTTCTATTTTTCATTTCCATACCACTCTTCAAATATACCTAGTTCTTATTGGGTTAATTGTTATTATTATTTTTCATTTTGCAGTTGGCTAGCTATTGGAACACCCTTATACATGTTTTCATACCATAATTACCCGTTTGGGTAATTTTGATATTTTTAACCAAATATGTTACCTCGGAAGTGAATTATTCTTTAACAGTTATATGGCACTACATCTCTTAAACGATGCTCATACATTCTTTGGCCAATTCGACCTAATATATATGTTATACCGATGCGCTTCAATTTTTGTAAAGATTTATAGACATCTTTTAAGCATAACTTACTACTAGATTCCATAACTTTTGCTATGATGCCATATGGCTGGTTCAATAAATTGTCATTTTCACTGTATTTGTCTATGTGAGGTTTCATAACTTACACTTCGAGTTGTTTAGAAACTTTGAATGATCGACCAGAGTAGACAACGTATGACTAAAGCAAGTTTAAAAAAGAAAAATTGGACTAAATAACATTTTTAAAATGTTATTGCAATTTAGACATGTTCAATCAAACTTTTAAATGACTGGTAATTCAGGCTAAGCATAGTTATATTGGACCAAACTAAAAATTGGTATATATAATATTTGTACATTGGAAGGAAAAACTAACATAGTATATATATTCTCGAAATTTTCTTGCACAAAATGAAAGTATTCACGCAATAATTAATAATTATTGAGCGTGAGAATACAATCATTAAATTTATTTTAATGTACTGTTAAAGTATACTCAACGAATTTCTTCGCACACGGCATATTTATGCAGATTTAGAGTTCTCCTTTCAAAACAATGAACAATTATAATTTCGAAGGAGGTTTGCATTCTTGAATGCTGATCCACGGCTGATGACTCATATATACAATAATGTTGTTTGCCGAATGGAATTTCGATGGAAATCAGGAAAAAAAAAATGTTGATGGGACTGTCGTTTGATAATGAAAATGTCGATAAAATACAAAAAAATTGACGAAAAAATGTTAATTAATTACAGAATTTAAAACATAAAGTTTATACAATAATTCCTAATACGAAAAATTAATGAATTTTATTGAACCATATACAAGGGAATTAAATTTCCAGTTTCAGAAGAATTTGAAAACATTTCAAGTAATCTATAACAAAATTTCTAACAAATTATGTTTCAATCAAAATTTTCCAAAGAAATCATAAACTCCACGAACTCGATATTTCAACTAACGTACATTATGAATGCTTAAGCGATTTACGTATAACTTCATATTTTTCATTTTTAAACAAATATCCAAAAAATTACATAATATACTAAACACCATTTTTAACAAATTTTATTTTAAAAAAAATTTCCAAAAAAAATCAAAATCTCTAAGAAATTTAGTTATGAAGACCATAATTTTTTTTAAATGTAAGTTTCAAATGAAATTTTTGAAAAAAATATGATTTTATACCTACACAAAAATAAAAAATCTAGAATAACAAAAATAGAGTTCCCATGAAAAAACGACGAATTCTCAAGAAAAAAAAACGAAATGAAAATATTGCTCTAAAGCTGTCGGTGATTGTAAAAAAAAAAAAATCAGGTCAATTCCGAATTTTGGTGACCATTTAATCCTTGCTTCCAAAGGTCGATAGATTCACATATTAATTCCATAAGTTGCATATACTTTATTGTCTGTCTATGATAATTGTTCAATATGTTTTGACTCTTAAATTTGAGGACTTTTGTTTTTGGAGGGAATTTGGAGAATAAAGATCAAGGATCCTCTCAATCCGACTTCCACCTGTGTCTAAATGTTAACAGCAGTATAATTATATATGTTTTAAAAAAATAATAATAATTATATATTTTAAAAAAAATCGTTTTGACATGAAAGAAGAAAACAAAACCGTTCTCATTAGATAGTTACCTTTTCTTACGGGGAAAATCGTTTCCGTTTTATTTTTTATAATTATTTTTAAGCCAACTAGGATTCGTTACTATTTTATGTTATTTTTTGGAGGTTAGTAGGATTCGTTATTAAAGCATATATAAAGAGAAACTAAGCATAGGAAGGAGAAACTCTGTTTTGTTAAAGGAAAGTATAAATACCAAGGTCGACATTGATTTATTTTCATAACAAAGATTTGTGTGCAACAGCGAAAAATAAAAACTTGAATCCCTTTGTTTTGGTGTCTGAACTACATACATATACATGGGATATAATTATTTTCGTACAAATTAATTTAATTTTTTTAAGACAAACTTTTTTTGTTTGCGGTTGGTGGAGATTGAACTCACGACCTCCAACTTCAAAGTGTGAGTTATTAACACTAGACCATCTTATTTACCACAAAATTAATTTATTCTTAAAAATAGAGAGTAATGCCTCATTTTCTTGTTTCATTTGGAAATCTGTTCTTTGACATTATAATGCAATTTAATTTCTCTTTCCTAAAGCACCCTATGTAATACATTGTTTAATTTTTCATCTTTCCAGTCTTGTTTAATTTTCTTAATGAAATACATTGTTAGGAAACTAAAATATAAAGAAGAGTACACTACTGAAAGCTCGAAATCAAGTTTGAGAGAATCATTAGTAATCGTTAATCACACACAAACAAAGACTATAATAAATTTTACCGCCAAGTGTCGTTTACTCCTAAAAAATTCAGCTAAGAATGTACGTAAGTGTAAGCTATTAGCAATACAACAATAATGTATTATTGTCTGGCGTTACAAACACTAAGCAAAAAAAATAAAATAAACCGAAATCAAATATAAAAGGAGATGAGATCTTCGATGCCCGTTAGATGATTTTTTTTGAAACATTTTATCTTTAGTTTATCCCGCCGGGAGGAGCTCAAACTCTCGGCGACTAAATCGATCCATGTGACTAGTCACATCCTGCATTTAGCAAGTGTAGCCTATTGTTATATTGTGATAATTAATTATCATTTTTGTACTCTTCCCTAAATAAATTCCAAAATGAAACTCTAACCTCTTTTTTTGGCTTTTATCAAAGTTTCTCTTCTTTCATTTGGGATTTCATCAAACGTGGAGTAATTAATTAATCACCCGAGGCTTGACTTCAATGATGTCTTTTCATACTTTTACGAGGATGGAGTCGTTGGAGAGCAAAAGTTCTCAAGTTTGTAGACGACCTCATTTGCCTGAAACACTTCAAAATGAGGGTCGGCATATTATGTGGCTTCCATGTAACGCTCCATCGCCATTTCCTTCAGTTCGTAGTCCAGGGTCACACAGCTCTCAGCTCCCATTTGTTTTTCATATTCCACTTTATGCATTTGAGACACTTTTCAGTTACTTTTTAAACACTCTCCTAGTGTTTACCAATCTTTAAAATAAACAAACATAAGGATTAAGTCACTCGATCCCAATACACAATATTATGCAACACACTAGCACCAACGATTATAGAACTACACCGCAATGATCAAACTTTTAGATTCTCAGTCCGTGAGTCGAACATGTCTAAGAACGCTAAGAGATTAAATTACAAGCGACAAGGGTCCTAAGGGAGAACCCTGCGATTATAATAACATAAAACATAATAGGAACTTGTTATAGAATTTTCTAACCCTTAAATTTGTAAAGATTAATTAAGAAAGTCTTCAGCAATATCGTTGACATGAGAATCATATCAAAACAGTCACAACTAGTTGAGGTTGCTAAGGGAGAAACATGTGACTGTTATAACATAAAATATAATAGGAAGTTGTTATAGAGTTTCATAACCCTTAAATATGTAAAGATCAATTAAGGAAGTCTTTTGCAATATCTTTGACGTGAGAATCACATCAAAACATTCACGACCAGTTAAGGGCGGTAAGGGAGAAACATGCGACTGTTATAACATAAAACATAATAGAAAGTTGTTATAGACTTTCATAACCCTTAAATATGTAAAGATTAATTAAGAAAGTCTTCAGCAATACATATCAAAACAGTCACAACCAGTTTAGAGATTGAAACGAGATGATTTTATTTATTTGAGAGTCTCTTCTTCCATACAATAAAACACAAAACACGATCAAAGCATACATTAAATTAAAAAAATATCTTCAGACGAAAGTAACTGGATTGACAAGGTCGATATTTAGAGAATTATAAATAATACTCTTCTGATTGCTAAAAAAATGCATGTCAAAAGAACCGTCTGTTCTCGTGCTCATCATTCTATTTATCTCTCTGTGAGGTCGTTTGAATTTATTTTATCTTCATAAGGCTATTGTAGTCCACCATTGCACCTTTGGTCGTTGTACCGAATCTAGCTCTGCAATAGGTGGCCACGTCATTGATTATGTCGAACTTGTCTACTTTGTTGGTCTTGGTCTGCAACTTCGGAGATTCACTTAGTCCGAGCTTATTTTTTCTTCGAGCTCGTCTTTTGAGTTATGTTCATGCAAGTTATATCGTAATAGACAACAACTTTAAGCCTTGCGGGCTGGTTATGAGACATAAAGAGTTGAGACTATATAGTTCTTCTACTGCACTTAGCGTTCAGAAGAAGAGTGTTTGTTTTTTGTTTTTTTTTCTCGAGCTCATGCCAAATAATTGAGATGTTAGTGGTGAACAAATTAGTTATCCATAAGAACGTACTTGATGAATAAAAGTACTTTTCATTAGATTGTTGTGTTGTTAATGAAAATCAAGGGATATTTGAACAAGGCCTACATCATTCGTCGAGGTCGACTTTGACCGAACAAGCTTGATCACCACCTCGAAATTGGATTGCACAAGAATTCTCGGATAGTCAAGAAAAAAAGCAACCATCAATGCGCTAGAAATGACCATACCTTCCGCCACCGTGAGAGCTAAAGGGCTGTTGAATGGAGTAGCGAAGGCTTTGAACACCACTCCCTCACGATTCCGGAAGATGCCTCCAAAACCGCACGTCTTGCCATCGGTCGAGAGGGCCACATCTACTCCGAGAGCCACTATATAGGGAGGAGGGGGTTCCATTGGACTTGACATAAGGGACTCACTTGAGCTTTTGGCGTCTTGTGATTCGCGATACATAATTTTTCGAGTAAACCAATTGACCAATTGACTAAGTCGGCCAAATTATTGATTTTCAAATAAGACGTCGCGATTTGTTCGAAACTGTAAATATTATTTTAATTTGGGGAGAGAGCTATTTAAGGGAGAGAATGAGTCATTTCTGGAAGGAGATATTCACCTTGAATCTTCAAAACTCGTTTATTTCATGCTAACTAAGAAATCGAATTTATTTATTTATTTTCAAGAATAAATATCATTATTTTATTAATAATGGTTATTTACCCACAAAAATCTAAAGTAATTTTTATATAACTAACGTTTTGTTAAAAGGTTGTAAATATTTAGTCTAATGTATTTACACGAATTTGTTGTTCATATTATTTTTATAATTATTTCGAATTTAAATTATCCATTTGACTAAAATAATCTCAAAAATTCCTTTAAACATTAAACTGATTATTTACGAGCAATTTGTGAAAACGTTTATACGGATACCACATCTATCTACCTGATTACTGTTTAAATCTCAAACATTGACTGATATATAATTACAATGTTTTACTTTTAAGTGATCTAATCGGCACGGTAACATAAATATAAATAAATATAGATATTTATATGATAAATAAATAGAGATCGTTAAAAAAAATCGACAAATTATTTTATATACATAAAGGAAATCTAAAAAACACTATTCATTTAGACTCATTTTACTGTTCATTGTAAACATATTTATTTAACCACATAATTGTTTAAAATTACAAATTATGCCATTGAAAGTAAAATGACACAACTTGGTGGAATTCTCTAGAATTTACATGATTTCGACTATGTACATAATAAAATTACAAAATTATCCTATAAATTAATAAAATTGTATTATTAGTCATTCCATTTCTGGAATTTTCTTGACGAATCTTGAACTCATAAGATATATCAATTTTTTTCATTTCCACATTTTTTATATTCCAACTTCTGTTGCAAAGAAATCAACACAAGGAAATTTTTTAAAGGTATTTAATAATTATTTCTAATTTCAGTAAGTTTAAATTTGATCTTTAGGTTTATTTATACGACACGTTACTGATGTAATTAAACAAAGACATAACTTATATTAATAATTAATGTTGTAAAAAAAATTTGCGATTTTTTATTGCGTCATCTTTTTCATTAAAAAATATTTTCAATTATTATAAAAATTTCAAATAAAATACGTTAAATAATTTGCAGCACGATATGGGTATTTTTGCTTGTTTTAACAATATAGAGAAGTGATTTTTCACACTTGCTTTCGTTAGTAGTCAAAAGGAAAACTGAGTTGACTAAGACAGCAAATTAGACTACAAGGCTCTCTTACCAATTATTTCAAAACATGACCAAAAGACCCATCTCCACGTTGACACTGTGTTCGTACTCGAGATTGGCAATGAAATAAGAAGCTAGAGAGAGAAAGTAGAGAGCTATGGAACACAGGGAAACATGAGAAAGTCAGAACTAAAGTTGAGCTAATTATCTGATGCTAATGTTAGGGTTTTGAAGGTTCAGATTTGAGCTCTCTCTCTCTCTCTCTCTCTCTCTCTCTCTCTCTCTCTCTCTCTCTCTCCTAGATGGTCTCCAAGAATGAAAAACTCGTCAGGTATTAATATATAATAGTTTTATATGACAGTGAAATATGTATAAGTTCTCTGCGGTCTTAAATTTGAGTGATCGAATACAATAGTTGAGAGCTAAGTACTCGATTCACGAAAGTTGAGCTAGAAACCTTGTGTTGTATTGAAGATCTTAAATTTTTACTATTTTTCTGCTTTAGTTTATTTATACAATGAATATGTTATTTTGGGATATTCTGTTTAGTTTCTGAAATAGTGAGACATATATCATAGTCTAATCATTTGAGTATAGAAATGATCTAAACAGAAGACATTTACTTCATATCGATCAGTGAATCTCCTTGATATTTGATAGGTTTCACTCTGATGGAAAACAAAACAAAGAGTCTTTGTGTGTCCAAAATGAATCCATGTGGCATGAGAGGTCATCATCATCTTCGCTACTGAAAAACTTCGGGGGCAAAAGTGTATTTGCCGAAAGTTTCAAGAAAGGGAAATCCAAGGTATTTCCGGAGGACTACGAGCCTTGGCAAACGAGAATACTCGACCCCGGCGGCGAGATCGTGTTGAAATGGAATCGGGTTTTCATCGTTTCGTGTCTGGTGGCACTTTTCGTTGACCCGTTGTACTTCTTCTTGCCTGTGGTGAGTGGGAACGACAAGTCGTCGTGTGTGAAGACAGACGTGAATCTGCGAATAGTGGTGACCTTTTTCAGGACTCTTGCGGATATCTCTTATCTTCTTCACGTGCTTATAAAGTTCAGAACTGCGTATGTTGCGCCTAGCTCGAGAGTTTTTGGAAGAGGTGAGCTTGTAATGGATCCAAAGAAAATTGCTCGGAGGTACATTCGATCAGACTTCTTTATTGATCTCATCGCTACATTGCCTCTCCCTCAGGTGATCTTTTTCGGATATCCATTCCTTCCTTATTCACATTGCAGACCCATATCTGAATGAAGACCCTTAACTGATGTTACTTTTTTTCGGGGGAGTAAAAAAAAATAGATTCTTGCAGTTCACCACCCTTGGGAAAAAAAGTTCCTTTCAGTTTTTTAGTCCCTAATAGTTACTATAAAGAATGTCTCTTTCTAGGAAGTTTGATTGTACAAACTAAACTAATGGTTTTTTTATGCTATCTTTTCGATTAAACATCAATAAAGTATCGAAGATATCTTTTTCTAGGTTAATGGTATTTTGGGTGGTAAAAATGGTCATAGTTTCATTGACATTTATGTTTTGAGCATTTAGATATTCATCTGGGTGACAAGTTTAATAAACTGGATGTGCAGATAGTTATATGGTTCATCATACCAGCGACAAGGAGCTCAAGAACTGATCACAAAAATAATGCCCTTGCATTAATTGTTCTGTTCCAGTATATTCCCAGATTATATCTGATTTTTCCTTTAAGTTCTCAAATAATAAAAGCAACCGGAGTCGTCACAAAGACTGCATGGGCTGGCGCTGCATACAATCTTCTTCTGTACATGTTGGCTAGTCATGTGCGTATTTTATTTGCAATTTACATTTTTTATGTGTGAACATTTTATCTTGAAATTTTCTTCTTGATCAAGTCACGTGATATTTCACCTCGAAAACGACGGCTAATATTTGTGTTCTAAATTGGGTTTGTAGGTTCTAGGGGCATCATGGTATTTACTGTCAATTGATCGGTATACCTCTTGCTGGAAAGCCTTTTGTCGAATTGAACAGTGCAGTTTCCATTACTTCGACTGCGATACCTCTGATCACAGTGATCGAATAGCTTGGGCGAACCGTACGAGTGTGTTTGGGAATTGTAATCCTGAAAACGATATCCGGTTCAAGTATGGGATCTTTGAAAATGCAGTGACGAAAGGTGTTGTTTCCAAAACATTCGTTGAAAAATACTTCTATAGCTTGTGGTGGGGCTTGCAAAATTTGAGGTAGTGATCAATTTCCCAGTGCAAAAGAATAGAGAGGATAATTTCTTTAGGGCTATAATACGGATTCTTTCTTGTTCCAACGTTCCTAACGCCTTACTTAGTTACGGGTAATTATCTAATTTAGGATGTTAAAATTTTTTACGTCGTACCTTTGAATGAATTTCGTAATCTGTACGCTGTCATATTATGAGTCCGCTGATTTTCGTTTAGGATATCTCTTTGTAAGTAGTGTGTCTGAAAATAATCTTAAGTAGTGTAAACAAATAATTCAGGTGCTGATTTTAGTTTTACGACCGGCCTTTATGATTTTTTTGTAAACCGCTACCTCCACAAAAGTAAATGATTGTGACGAATGTCTGCAAACAGTATCAACATCTGTACTTGTCAAAACTCAATCATTAAAAGACAAAATTTGTGGATTTGTGATCATTTGTATATGGAAAATTTTGATTTGTCTCACTTTTTCTGTTCTCCTCTCTCAGTTCATATGGGCAGAATTTGCAGACAAGTACGTTTATTGGAGAGACGACATTCGCTATTCTCATTGCCATTTTGGGTCTTGTATTATTTTCGCATTTAATTGGAAATATGCAGGTAAGTAGAATTGCTTGGCTCTCAAATTCAACTAGTGATTTCAGAATTTCGATACTTGCCTTGATTGTAAGAGTCTTTTATCGCCATTACAAGGCCAGCCTGTGAAGGTCTAGCTGTTAGCAAATTTATTTAAGACCTTGAAAGCCCAACTAATTTAGATATTACATAGTGTGTAGTTCTGGAGGAAAAATGACAAAGATTTGATTTTGTAATGTAGACATATCTCCAATCAATGACGGTGAGGCTCGAGGAATGGAGGCTTAAACGGAGAGACACAGAGGAATGGATGAGGCATCGGCAACTCCCCGAAGATCTGAGGAAACGTGTCCGGTCTTTTGTCCAATACAAGTGGCTTGCAACTCGTGGTGTTGACGAAGAGTCCATTCTCCGTGGCTTACCCGCGGATCTCCGGCGCGATATTCAACGACATCTATGCTTGGATTTAGTTCGAAGGGTAGAAAAGTCGAATTGAAGATATTGGTATTCAAACCAAGTTGTTGACGGAAGAAAATGATGTGGACAGGTGGCGTTCTTTTGTGAGATGGACGACCAGCTTCTGGACGCGATATGCGAGCGGCTGGTGTCGTCGCTGAGCACGGCGGGGACGTACATCGTGCGAGAGGGGGACCCGGTGATCGAGATGCTGTTCGTGATCCGAGGCACGCTCGAGAGCTCGACCACGAACGGCGGCCGCAGCGGGTTCTTCAACTCGATCACGCTGCGGCCGGGCGACTTCTGCGGCGAGGAGCTTCTCTCCTGGGCTCTGCTCCCCAAATCCACCCTCAACATGCCCTCCTCCACCCGGACTGTCACAGCCCTGAACGAGGTCGAAGCCTTCGCTCTCCGCGCCGAAGATCTCAAGTTCGTCGCCAACCAGTTCCGCCGCCTCCACAGCAAGAAGCTCCAGCACACCTTCCGCTTCTACTCCCACCATTGGCGGACTTGGGCCGCTTGCTTCGTGCAGGCTGCCTGGCGTAGATACAAGAAGAGGAAGATGGTTCAGAGCCTGAGCATGAGCCACGACGAAGAAGAAGAAGTAGAAGGATGTCATCATGATGATGATGATGAGACCCGGCGAGAGGAACGGGATAACGGAGGACCGCGTTCTCCGCCAATATCCAACCTTGGGGTGACTTTATTAGCCTCGAGATTTGCTGCCAATACCAGGAGAGGCGTGCACAAGATTCCCAAGCTTAGGAAACCCGAAGAACCCGATTTTTCGACCGAACCAGATGACGAATCAGCGCTCTGATTTTAGTAACCCTGTTTTCACAAGACATCTGAAAAACTACCTGTGATTTTGAGCTTCGATTCGTTTAGAATTTAGGTGGTTTTGCGTTTGATCGATTCTTGTGAACACTTGGATCGTCGAGTGGTAACCAATTTTGTAAATGTTTGCTGATGATTATACCTTACAAACTAGAAATCAGGATTACAAGGTTGATATACACATGCAAGGATAGGCTTGCCATGTTTTTGGTAGAAATTTTGGGGTCTTAAACTAGTCTTGAGAATTTGATTCCTTTGTGGATAAATAAGTCAACACTTCTGTTATTTTTTCTTCATTTTCCTATTACCATAATATCGACCCTGTACTTACAATTGACGATCCAAAGGGAAAACAAGGATAATGTTTAAAGTTCGGGTTTGATATGAATTTTTTCGTTTTTCTTCATATTTTGTAAAAGTTGTTTTTTCCATTTTGGAACGCATTGATTGAATCAGCTCATTTTGAATACTAAATCGGAAGTCATGATTATGAAGTTCACTGGTTTTCATGTTTGAAAGATGAGCTAGTACCATTGCTACGAGAATGTGGTGTGGTAACAATCAATCAACAATTAGGTGATTGTTTTGAGTTTGCCTTGGATAACTTTCGAAAACTTCATGTAGGCTTTATTTGGCAAGAAGAATTTAGGGACGATGGAATAAGATAAGAGAATGAGCAAATAAATTGTTCGATTTTTTGGTGTTTGGTATACAAAAGAGTGGAAATAATAACTTTACGAAAGATGAAAATTTGTGGGACCCACCAAAAACAGTACTTCCAGTGTTAGACGGACTGAGAAATGAGAAGAAGAAATAACTTTATAATTGATGGCAAAATTTTAATATTTAATAGACGTAAATTTATTGACTCTTTATACGAATATATTTTGATATACAAATAATCAATATTATTGAGCGGAAGCATACTTAATTGTATTCTTAAACTAGTCTTGAGAATTTGATTCCTTTATGGATAAATAATTCAACATTTTCTTCATTTTCCTATTACCATAATATCGACCCTGTACTTACAATTGACGCTCCAAAGGGGAAACAAGGATAATGTTTAAAGTTTGGTTTTGATATGAATTTTTTTTGTTTTTCTTCATATTTTATGAAAATTGATTTTTCCATTTTGGAACGCATGGATTGAGTCAGCTCATTTTGAATACTAAATCGGAAGTCATGAGCTAAAACTAGTTCAATTACTAATGTACGTCTGGAAAGCTATATCGAAAGTCATATATATGGTACACGTATGTGAAGACTTATCACTATGTGGGAGCATTCTACACTTAGGGTAAGTGTATGACTTGGATAGGTCTTGGTGTAAATGTGTCGTTTCAAGACCGTTACGATGCACTAACCTACACCACTATGATGGCCACAATGAAACTTGATCTAAATCCTGAAGTGATCATGCACACTGTGTTATGTTGCTGAGCTCTTTGACTCATTCGCTAAAAGGCTATTCATGCTAATCACATTTTATGTCTTATGAGTTTTTTCGGAGCATGATTCGAGTTGGAAGTGATTTACAAATACAAAATCAAGGCCTTCCTGAAAGAAGGTTAATGTTCACTTACCTAAGGGTTGATTCTAGAACCGATAGATTGCTAGCACTTTTGAAGTAAGTAACGTTCAAAATAATCTTTCGCTAGGGAAGCAATAATGCTTACGGCTGATATGTATCAAGATAAGTATACCGAAAAAATTGACTTCTCCTGATACGAGTTGAACCTGAGGATCTTGATCATGAACTTCTCCTGGCACAATCATTAAATATAATTCTAGTATTAAAAAAATGGTCCAGTCTTGGATTACGCGGTTGATTATTGATCAAGACTAGACGAATCGATGAAAAGAGATAAGACTATTTTGTTTTTTTTCATCGGTTTTGTTAAGCTTCTAGTACTAGGTCCATAGTCCTCGATTCGGCTCACTCGGTGTGGTGATTGACAACATTAATTCTGGAAAATGGGTATTTCCAGAATTAAATAAATATTTATAGCGGAATTGTTGATTTATTGTTGGATTAAGTAAATAAATAAGTAATTGGATTTTAAGCAAATGAGCCTTGAACAAATAGCAAAATTTAAATTAGGGTTTGGCACGGGGTTGGCCTAAAACCCCCCCTTGACCGTGTGCCTTGTGGCCGAATTGTGGTTGTTGGTTGTTACCTATATTTTGTCTTTGGTTGTTAAATAAAGGAGAGAAATATATCTCCCATAGATTATGATATGATGGATGAGAAAAAAAGTAGGATTAACTTGTTTAATCTAAGGGCCTAGATTTAATCCACTAATGAGAGAATATCTCCAAGATGTTATCTCATTTTCTCTGCTATAAATAGGGGTACATGAGAAGAGAAAAATTGAACATTTTCCCTTGAGAAATTCGTGGCTCCTTCTCTTAGTAAAATAAGAGCTTGATCCCGAAACACCAAGTTTGGAGATCTAGTGAGATAACGATTGTGCCCACTCATCTTTCTTATTCGTATAGGTACATACATTTCGGAAGACTAATGTGTCATCTTCAATTACTCAATCAAGATGACGCACGAAGACGAAGAACGTGAAAACTTGAAGACGGAATACGCGATTGGTTTTGGAGCATTTTGTAGCTGAACCCAAAATATATGTAGGTACTCGAATCTTTATGTGTCGGTTGCTTGAAAAGTTTTATTATTAATTATTTAAGTAAATCTAGATCATGTTGAGTAACCATAATATTAATTAGCTATAATTAATGTAATTAATAATTTCCCGCTCTTAATATAGTTGTTAAGGTGAATGAATCACCAACAACTTTTATAATCAATAGGACTTCTTTAGATTCCCCTAGGCATTTTAGAACTTGTACGATGAAGTGCTATTGGAATTTATTATAAGCCTTACTCAGTGAATCTTGATCCCCACTAGGTTATTTTTTTTTTACCTTTTTCTGTTTCATCTTATGCACCACTTCACGAGTAAGGATAGTATTTTCAACAACCCTCTGACCTGACACAAAACCTGATTGATTTGTTGATATGATACTATCTAGATATTTTTTCAATCTTCTAGTAATAATCTTGGTAACGACTTTAAACCAGAAATCGCATAAGCTAATGGACATTAATTTTTTGAACTGATCAATATTATTACTCTTAGTGATAAGCACAATATGCACAACAAAATAATCACTGTGAAGAAAACCTGCTTTGTAAAAATCTTGAAGATACCCACAAAATTGGTTAGAATTTTCTCAATTCCCAAATTTTGAAAACACCGAATGCCTGATACGTGCTCCCGCTCTTATATCGAATTACCAAGTACAAAATATTCCGTACACACAATAAGAAATAACCGAGTTAGCTCAATTTTCCCTGGTCAATCCCTATGTTCCTGGTGAATCACATTATTACTCATAACCACAATATGGATATCAAGATCCATATCAAGTTTATCAACAACTACTTCATCACCATGAAGCACAATAACCAACACATCCTACTCCACCTCGTCCACGTCGTGCAAATACTCCCCGACCTATACCACCACCAAGACAACCTCCAAACATGTCACCTCCATAAGAACAAGGCAACGTCCCCGACACTCAAGAAATTACAAAGACGACTCAACAAAAGAAGAAAAGGAGAGAAAGATCCAAGATGTGGAATTATGTCTTGGAAATCGAGCACGACGAAAGGCGGAATAGCATGTGCAAGAATTGCGAGAAACACATCAAATGTGATAGTAGAGAACAAGCGACTTCGTCTTTCCGCCATCACAACTGAAAATGCCAAGGTCTAGAATCATCTTCAAGTCAGGTACGCCATGGCCCCGAACAATTTAAAAAAGAATTAGTTGAATATATTGTTTCAACCAATCAAACCTTTTAACTCGTAGAGTCTACATGTTTTGGTAGGTTTCTTCATTACTTAGTTCTTACGATTCAAATAGTTTAAAAAAAAAAGTTTAAGAAATGACGTATTGAAGTTTTATAAAAAAAGAATTACTAAATTTTTTGTTTCAAACCGGTGATTTTAACGTAGCACTAATGTTAGATATTTGGTCGGGAAACGCTAAAATGGATTATATGAGTATCATAGTCCATACCATAGACTCGGCTTGGAACCTTAATAAATAGTTACTTATTTAAAAGAATTGAAGGTAGTCACACCGAGGATGCTATTTTAGAATTTTATTAAGCGTTATGAAAGAATGAAACCTAAAAGATAAAATAATTTATATAACTCTAGATAATGCAACTAATAACAATGCTATGATTCGACCTTTAAAAGTTAAAATTCCTAATCAAGAGTCTCTTTAATATCAAAGATGTTTCACACACATAACAATCCTCATAATAAAAGTCGGATCGTGGGATTTTCAAGAATGTATTGATAAAAAGAGAATCAATTTCATGATTTAATATTTCCACGTCTAGGGTAGATGAACTAAAAAGACGATTTTGATTAAACGGATTAGAGGAAAGAACTTTTCATACCGATGTTAGGATTAGATGGAATTCCACATACTTAATGTTATAAATTTTTTAGCCAATACATATGTAAATGTTATTGTAGAATATATTAACCGAGTAGGAAACCATGACATAACGGAAGATGACATAACTAAATGTTCGATGTTATATGTCATTTTTAAACTTATTTTACGATGAAACTTGTACTTTATCCACTGTTTATACTCCAACCTCATTTTTTTAGAATTTATACTATTTTAACAATTGCGCAACCTCTAAGTGATTCTAACTATTTTAAATTTTTTCAACCTTATGGTGCTTTTTTTACGGCATATTCCTTTTGGTTATTGCATGCGCCCGCGTGTACCGCTGACAGAAGGACGACGACTCCTTATGGTGCTTCAATGAGAGCTAACTTTGACAAATATTGGGGATCGATAAAATTTCTTATCTATATGGTTTTGCAGTTATACTAGATCCTAAATTGAATATTAGTGATTATCTTACCTTCGTAAATTATTTGAAGCATTATAACAGACAAGATTATGTTACACTTGATCATCTAAGGATCGTGGAAGATTTTTTTTTCCAAGTCCTACAAATGACGTCAATTGCCGCAACTTGTAAAGATGAGTCCACCAAGACCACCAAAACCAACAACAACTAGTCGAGGGATCTTTCGAGACATTGCTCAGTTTGGACGGGGAGGAACTTCAACTCCAATATAACCACCGCATCCGGAGTCAGATGTGTAGACTTCGGAGCACGACGAGATCCTTTTGTAAAACTCTCAAGTACAATTCGTATCAACAAGCCAAAATAATCTCAATTTGCTAACATGGTGGTGACAACACGAAAATATGTTTCTCATCCTATCAAAAGATGGCTCGAGATATCCTATCCATCCTGGTTTCAACCGTCTCATCAGAATCAACTTTTAGTAGTTGGGGCGGAATCATCGACGATCGACGACAAAATTTGAACCTCAAGATAGTCGAAGCTCTGAAAGTCTGCAAAGATTGGTGTCAACACGACGACCTACGACAAAGTTTGAAACCCGAGATAATCGAAACTCTCACAGTCTACAAATATGGTGTCAACACGACGACTCATCTCAAGAAATTTTTGTAAACATTGATCTTGTCGACAATTATGACTTGAACTTTGCAAGCATGAACATCAATGAACATTACCGAATGTAAAATATTTACTGTTTCAATTTTATGATTTTCTAATGTATTTTCAATTTAATATCGAGTTACGATTTCATTTCATAATTTTACTTCGTTTTAAATTTCTTACATTTACCTCGTTCAAATAAATCATTTAATCAATTTATTTTTCATTTCTTAAGTCCCCCTATTTTCGCGGAAGAAACTACCTCCCACGGAAATTATCCTTCCGTCCGCTGCTAGAATCCGCCCAAAGGTTTGCGGAAGGAAAATTTCCATTGGGCTGTAGACGGTTCTTCATTCCTCCCACCAATCTTCTTCCCCAATATTGATTCTTCCTTTCCTATTTCTCGATGTTAAATATTTTACCTTATCTAGCAATTATTTGTTCATATGAAATTAATTGCTCTAGCTTTATAGCAATTATAAAATCATTTTTCTAATGGAAGAAAATCGTGTGCAATAATAAACTATTTATAAGAAGAGAACTCATAATGAAAGACCGAGCTTTTAGTCGACGCTTGTCTGTGTTCACTTCAACCTCATTCATGCCCTTCTGTCTCTATCGAGCATCACATTCACAAGTCAACGCTCGGTCAATGTATAACCCTGGACAAACTTCATATCTCATAAAAACGCCATGCCTTGGCTATTTCTTCTTTGTGTGCATTGTTTCTATATGCAATATCAATTCTAACCAACTCTTACGAAAATTCCCTTCCACTTTTACCAGGTACTTTATATTTCTTAAATTCAATGTATACGTAGCTACATTTGATTAAGATGGAGAAACGAACAATTTCGCCATTATGAATTGGTAGATGTAAATAAATAAAAAAACAGCACAGAAGACATTCAAGGTTACAAATTAGAAGAATTTCCTTTTATTGTGCTTTTAATGTCCATTGCAAAATAAATGAATAAAAAAACTTGGTTATTCTGGTTTTTATTCATGGCAGAATGGGAACATCTATCTGTGACAATATAGAGTTTCTTTTTCTTTCTTTCTACGTAACAATTCAGCCGATTTTGCTGGAAAATGGAAACTTGGTTTGTGGATCTTCGGTCCAAAGCTGGAACTCTTGGGGTTCATGGATAGAGATTTGTATTAATGTTACTTAGCTATATAAAGTAAGGTATTAGTGACATATTTTACAAATTAGTTATCTAGGTTGCAGATTAGTACATATGTTCCATATTAGTTACATAATGGATGCACCTATTTTGTTGTTTAGTTACAAAAGCAAGTATATTAGTTATATAGGCTATGTATTTAAGTTTCTTTAGTTATATATAACGGACATGTATTTAATTATTTTTATTTACCATTTATGAACTAAATGTTTGATTTAGTTACAGTAGTTATGTATTTAATTGTCTTTAGTTACAAAATAAACCACATTAGTTACATTAGTTATTTATTTAATCGTGTCTAGTTACAATGTATTGAACTAAATTGTTTGTTTATGTATCCGACGAAACAACAACTCAATTCAATTTCAACTTGCATGGGAGCGTGCTGACGATTCAAGAAGGAAGCTTGCATGTCCATGATTCACGCCGACTTGTTCCACGAGTCGTGTTTTTGACCATTTTTTAACATGTCCAGTATCATTAGATTTTCTAAGATCCTCAGCAGCCTGATATTGATGATATGATATCTTTATGGAGTTTGAAAATCCAGCTCCAAATGGATTATTATGGCCGGGGGATAACCACGGAAGTTCATGAGGCAACAACTTCGTGAGATCACCGGCCTTCTCGTGCAGGATGGGTAGAAGTTGACTTCTTCCAACGAGTTTGACAAAGACATACTCGGGTGATTATTTGTGGACACCTTCAAAGTTGGTGTCTTAGCTATTAGGGTGAACATAGCCGCCCTTTGAAGGATAGCCAACACGGGGCCGAGGATGAGAAATGGGTTTGGTTTCTCTTCATCCACTTTCTTTACAACGTTCTTCTATCAGCCCAACGCGCGTTGGCGTTGAAGAACAATTTGTTCATCAATATTGTAGACGATCCCTTTGAATTCAACGTGTTTCCATTGGGAAACGTTGTTTGGGGCCATTTTCTGGCAAGCGTCAAGGCGTTCGTTCAAAAATCCTAGGGCCCATGCAGCCCTGAGAAGACCAAGAAGGTCCATATGTAAGACTTTTTATTGCCTTTGCAAATATGGGCCTACAAATGCATACCCAAATGATCAATAATGGGTATGTGACATTCTTCAGCTTGGTGCAACCCTGTTGATGCTCCAGTGGTCATCATCTGCCAAAGTCAAAGAGCACATCATTCATGCGATAACGTTCGATGAGGTGAGTAATTATCAATGAGGCTGAACAAATTTGTATTGAAGACATATTTGTAGTTATTATTTTTGTTATTATTTTTGTTTGTAGGTGGAATTTAAACCAATGGCAGGTCATGGCCCGAGCAAGAATTAAAGATAACCCCCCACCCGATGATACTCCCAAGAGAATTTATTTCAGTGCTCCCACTTCAACTTCCTCTGCTAAATTCAAGGTAAAATTATTTGACTTTTGTAACTAGTCAAATTTAAATGTAACTCATCAGTGATTTAAATGCAACTAACCAGTGATTTTTATGTAACTAATTAGTTATATATGTAACTAATGAGTTCTATTTGTAAGTAATTGGATTTAGATGTAATTAGTCCTAGATTTGTATGTAACTAATTGGATTTCGACGTAACTAAACATAGAATTTAATGTAACTAATTAGATTTATATGCAATTAAATATTGGATTGAATGTAACTAATTAATTTTATATATAACTAATGAGTTTTATTTGTAACTAATCCAAGGGTTGAATGTAACTTATTGGACTTCGATGTAACTAAACATAGGATTTAATGTAACTAATTAGATTTATATTTAACTAAACGTAAGATAAAATGTTACCAACCGAATAAAGATTTAATCGCGAAGAACGGGTCGAACGTTCGACGCAAGGAAACCATACCAATCCATCAACCCCAACAATCCCATCAACCCCAAAAAATGGAAACAATAAGAAGAAGAATCATCGAGATATGATTCTTCAAGTGAGGAGACAGACGTCGATGATAGCGATGAAGTGGAGAAAGATGAAAAAAAGAAGAAAGACGATGAGGAGAAACACAATAAGGAAATGGAGGAAGACGAGGACAAGAAAGAAGAGGAGAACAAAGCAGAGGAGAAGAAACAAGAGGAACACAAAGAAGAGGAGAGGAAACAAGAGGAACTGAAAGAAGAAGAAGAAAAAGAAGATGACCAAAAAGAAAATGTGGAAAATAAGGAGGAAGACCTAGGCAAAGTGCATGAACATGTTGTTATTTAGAAACATTATTTAATTACTTGTTACTAAATTTTCTTGTAGTTTGATCTTTGAGGAGCCTTGAGAAAGGTAGATCGTCTCTTCTTCCTGGTTTCCTTCACACCTTGTCGTGAACTCGAGAAACCTAAGGTTTCTATTACAAGAGTCGATATAGTGTTTGAAGGATTTGTGTGTGGGCACAATTAAACACAATAACTCAAGAACAAATCTATGAGCTAAAGAGCTAATTTAAATCTAAGTCTAATGAGGATTTAGGTGCCAAAATAAAAGAGATATTTAGAGAGAGAGAGAGAGGGAGGATCGGCCAAAATAGAGAGAAAGCAAGAGAAAATGTTATTTTCACATCTCTATGTGAGACTCTATTTATACGAGAAAAAAAAATACAAGAAAGAGTAATTACCTTTTCCTATTGTGCATTCATGACAGAAATATTTGGCCGGCTATTCTATAGCATTAGTGAGGAAAATTTGTTTTCTCACTTATCACATTTGTTTTCTTGTCAAAGAAATTTATTTGCTCTTTTTCTTTTGGGTAATTATCTTTATAATTAAAGATAAAAAAATCATCTCCTCTTTGAATAATGTTGGCCGAACTCTATACATAGGGAATGAGCTTCTAGATGCTTCCTTATTTTTTAAGACAATTCTTAAAATACCAATTGTAGAATTAATATTGCACAAATAATGAAATTAATTTCATAATGCATCAAACGACTTCTCGACTTTAGAAACTAATTTATATTTCTATCATATGAAAATATTCAAAATCTTATTTTGACATTTACATCATTTTATGTCCATGTGGAAAAAAAAATACCCTTTAGACATTTTCCGAGAAAACGTTTAGTTCAACACTTTAACTTATTTTGACTTAGAAATTATCCGAGCTTGACGTCATTCTTGGATGTCGATAACCTTAGTGTGATAGTTTCGAGACGTAGTGTTTGAGTTTTGAATTTTTGTTAGAATGTGAAGGGTTCGGCCGAGAGAAAAAAATGAGAGAAACGAGAAGAGAAGAAGGAAGAGAGGGAATATGAATTTGAAGGTATTTTTGTCCGATTTTTGGCTCAAAATTCATTTTATGATATTTTGACAAAAATGGATTTATTGTGGATATTTTAAACGTTTTTTAGGTCTATAAAATGACATTTCTCTTTTGTTTTTACACTTATTTATTTTCTTTAAATAAAAATTTATTTTCTTGGACTGTTCTTGGATGTGTAATTCGGAAATCAGACCTTATGGAATATTCACTTTGCCTTGTTGATTAGGGCTATACAATTCCCCAACCCACTTTTTAGAATGGTGCTTTAGGACCCCTTTTTGAAGAAGAAAGCCCACAAATGACTCATCTTAATGGCACACGGTTATGATGCATGTAACAAAACGATGAATACATGATTTCAATTTTGTTTATATTACGAGAACGGCTTATTTTATTATAGAAATTAGCTCATTCCATATTTTATCTTGAATTTATTGTTTGTAGTTATATATAAAATTCATGGATAATTTAAAATTTCATAGAAAATGAAGGAATTGTTTATAGGATGTTATAAAATTCGAGGTATTTAAGGAATTACTCTTCAAAGGAGTTGTGCTTATAGAGCACTCTATTTTTTATCCATAGATATAAAGGCTCAATCTGACAATGTGTTCTTCGACCCCAAATGTTTTTCATTGGCGCTTGATTAAAACTAGTTGGATAGTCCGAATCGATTTATAATTAGAGAATGCACCATTTTATTTTTATTCATATTTAGAGAATGCTCCATTTTATTTTATAGTTTTCTGTTTTTTTCTAGCCTAATAACTTATTAATGAGTTTAGAGTTCATTACTGCAAAAAAAAAAAGGAATTAATGATATATTTTTAAATAAAGCTACAATAGAATTAGAATTTTCGTAATGTGGTATTCATGAAATTTCTCTGTCACGAAATTAAGTTAACAATTTTGGTGTTAATCTGCAAAGATCCCAATTGGAAAAATTATTTAGGGTATTTTTTCATTTATGCTGTTTCAAATATTAAAATAGAAGAAAGTATTTTAATTTTCTGCGATGGTTCAGAATAAGTTTTCAATTATTTCGGCTGAATTAACAATCGCAACGAGCTAAAAGGTGCTTTTTAAAAAGGTACCGCCTTTTAAAATTAGTAGGTTATATTTTGGCTTTATTATTTCGATACATCCAACGCTTAATTTATAAATAAAGTGTATATGCTTTATTTTAAAAGTTATACCATTAAAGTAGTCAGATGTATACTGTATACGCTTAAAAGTATATATTCGTTGTGTCACTTGCATTGAAGAAAAGTGCTCATTTTACCATCAAGACAAAACCCAAAGTGGTCCTGTAATTCATTAGTAACTTTTTATTTATTTATTATTTTATAGAAAAAGAATATACTCTTCTGTTTGGAATGACTATGTCCTTTCGATGTATAAACACTAATAGCCATAGCCTTTTATGACTAGTATTCCTTAAAAGTACAGAAATTAGGGAAAAGGTGGTGGGGAGTGTTTTTAGGTAAATTTTGGACTTTTTAAGGATTGTATTGGTTGTTTCATTGGCTGCGAGTACCTTTGTGATGTCTTAGCAACAGAAAAGCTATAATTATTCACGTGCTAAACCATATTCTTTTCATTTAATACTTAATTATAAGATAATAAAGATCCCCTTAGTAATTTTATGTAAAATCTATCCCTTCGTCTTGCAGTAATATGGATTGTTCTTTAAAAATTGAAAGCTGTCCCTACTTTTGAGAAAGAAAATATATTTTTTGAAATGTCCATATTTTATGACATTTAAATGTCCTTGCATACCAAAGGTTTTTTTTTCTTTTCTTTTTTCTTTAGAAAGCGTGGCTGGAGCCACGAGATATCTTAAAAGTCTTCACATGTGGCGGAGGAAAACTGTAATTACAATAGAAAGAATAAATAACTGAAACCACTGCAAGAAAAGAAATACACATAAACCGAAAGACAACAGATTTAGGAAACCGAGCGGGACCTCAACTCGCGATCATAAGCTCTAATAGCCTCCTCCGAACAAGGTGAGACTGAACTCAACCAGGTTGAACTCGAGTGATGGTTAAGCGCATAGCGCGCTAGATTATGGGCCGCGATATTACAAAGACGGGAAATATGGGAAATACTGAAAACCTTGAGCTCTGTCACCTCACGGAAGATGCGGTGCAAGATCGTCCCAAGCTCTGTCGCAGGCGTCGTGCCCTCCTCGACCAACCTCACCACCCCCAAGCAGTCAGACTGGATCTCCGCTCTCCTGCCGCCGACGCTGCGTGCTAACTCTATGTCAGAGAGGATAGCGTACGCTTCCGTAAACTTCGGGGAGAACCATCTAGTTAGGAAAAGCGTATGCGAGGCAATCACCTCTCTGGTGTGGTCTCTAACAATACAACCAGCACCGAATCCTCCATGGTCGCGAGCTAGTGCCGCGTCGACATTAATCGAGAGGGTTCCATCCCCTGGGGGTCGTAATCTTCCCGGCGCTCCTCTGGGGGACTCCAATCATAGCCGCTCTTTACTCTTCGAGGAAGCTCACTGTCCACTGGACTAGCTGAGTCTGGTCCCAAACAGGCCTTCCGGAAAAGACATTGTTCCTGTGCTTCCAAAGTTCCCAAATGATAGTGATGAAAAGTTCGTGCGAACTAACCTCAAGAATGTCAGTCGCTCTGAGAATAGTGTCGAAGACGTCGCCCTCTCTGAACGGCGGAAGGATGTGACCGAAACCCACCTCCTTCCATACTCTCCGACTCCACCTGCAACCCCAAAAAGCATGAAAAACAGTCTCTCTCACCTCCCGACAGACATGACAGTTGTCGTCGGAGGTGATCCTTCTCTTAACTAGTTCAGCTCTAGCCGGCACCCGGCCTAGGCAGACACGCCATCAGAGGAGTTTCACCTTCGAAGGAACTCTCAGCTGCCAGAACTTCGTCCACCAGTTCTCCAACACCGTCGGATCAGAAGAATTGGCGTCAGCATAACTGGCTCTCTCTAACGCAACCTGGTAGCCACTCTTGACAAAGTACTCACCGTCCTCCGTAAAATGTCAACGACACACATCCGGGAAACCCTCACCACCACTCGGAATACTCAGAACCGCATCAGCATCCTCCTCACCGAACATCGCAGAGATAACGTCGACATCCCAACCACCGTTCAAATGCATAAGCTCAGCAACCCGCATGTCGGGGGGATCCAAGGAGGGTCGGTCGAAGTGGCTGGTCTCTCCCTAGGAACCCAACTATCACCCATGACCAGAACCGACTTCCCATCGCCAATCCTCCATCTCAAGCCCGCCTGGATAACCTCGCTGCCCCAATGGAGGCTGACCAAATAGAAGAGCTACACCAGTGAGGGAGGGCCGTCATAATGTCACCATAGGTTTATTTGACTTTTTCTTATACAATTATAATTAATTTATCTTTTAAGCTTCTATAAATATTCCATTTTATTTCTCTATCAAGGAATAGTTCACGGGAACCCTTTCAGAAGGAGAAGTAGATCACATTTTCTTATGTGATGCGATATTTAAGAATCACCATTAATAGTTCGACGTACGTCTGAGATAATCTTTTATTCTTCAGATGTAAGCCGCTTGATAAGAACTCATACCGAAATTCAACAATATATAGCCCATTTTTCGTAAATGGGATCAAGATTTTTTTAAAATATTGGGGCTGAGTTAAATTTCAATTCAAATCTAATTAATATAGTAAAGGTGAAGATAAATTAATTTTACTCTTTCTACTATATAGCCTAATATGGACATGGTATTAAAACAACAAAAGATAGGATTTTATAGGCCATAAGATATGGTCTTTTATCTAAATACTCATGTAAACGTTTATCAATTTTAATATACCCGTTTAGATAAGTTTGTGTAAATAGCCACTATAAATTTTTTACAATGAAATTGCTTCTAAATTACCATCCATAATAATTTCAGAAATTGTTTCTTGGTTATTGAAATTGAATTTTGAAAGAGTTGTTTGAAGCTCCCTTGGCAAAAAAATCATTTCCACAATTTCTATGTTTACCGGTAAACAATTTCCGAAATTATTAAAGAGGGTAATTTGGATTCAATTTAATTGTAAATAATTTATAATGGGTATTTCCAAAAAATTATCTAAACGTTGGGTATAGAAAATTAGTAAAGATAAATGTGGTTATAGAGCTAATTTCTTTTTTTTTTTGCATAAAATATGATACCATGTTAATAGAAATAAGACATATTTTAATGACTTTTAGTAATTTTATTTGAGAGAGAGAGAGAGAGAGAGAGAGAGAGAGAGAGAGAGAGTTTGCACTTTATATAAAAATAGACGTTTGACCTAAAAACAAATTAAAAATATTCTTATAAGGAAAACACTAAAAAACTAATTTTTTTTACTTACACATTTGATATCTCTTCTTGTTGTTTTTTTCAATAATTTTACTTGCTAAAACTTATTAAATGGTGTTTTATGAGCAACATATATGTTAAATCTGGTTGATTTGGTTAGATTTAAACCAATTTTGAGATTTAGGGTTTTAAAAAACAATTGACATCCTAAATTTTATCGATTACCAAAATGAAATATAAAAAATATAAAAATTATATTTTAAAATCCTTTACATGTCACTTACATAAAAAGTGACATAAGTGACATCTAAATTGTTTTTTTCTCCCTTCCGAAACACAATTCGTATCGTATTGTATGTGTTTTTGCTAAAATTTGGACAACGTTTAGAGACCTCGGCGGTCAGATCCCCGCATGGGGCGAGCGACCCTTGTTTCGACCTTAGTGTGTTAGATCTAGTGTCCCAGATCATCTCGTACCTGTCGTGGGTTCTTCGAGTTCTTCTAGTACCCGAAACAGATGAATAGACGTGAACTAAAAAGAAAAAATAGAGGGAGTCCTCTGTTTACCTCTTCAACGCTCAACATTAGTATAATGTGGACGGAGTTATAGGATGACCAGGAAAGATCAACGAGACCGAGCAAAATGGGGATACTTGGATCAACACCGTTTGTGGACTCAGGTCTCGGATCTTAGAGAATTGTTCCCGTCGGGAGTAATTCTTTAGGGGGAGAATTCTTTAAGGAGAATTCATTAGAGAGAGAATAAGAGAAGAAGGACAGAGAGAGATTCTCGGCCTCTTGAGGGAAAATTTTTGTGTACCTTTGTGAAAGGGTGTGGGAGGCTATTAATAGCCTTAGGAGAGGCCTTGGGGCTGACCAATATGGCCTTGGGTGCATGGAGATGGCTGTCGGGCGGCCAGGGGGGGCCCCAAGGGTTGTAGGCCGGCAAGCCAGGTCCCTGGCATGTGCATGTTGGCCGGCAAGGCTCTAGGGGCATGCTTGCTAACCGGCCAGGTCTTAAGCACATGCCTTCCGACCGGCCAAGCCCCTAGATCATGCCTGTCGGCCGGCTTGGCCGCTGGAGCATGCATGCCAACCGACCAGACCCATGGAGCTTGCTTGCCGGCCGGCCGGCTAGGTCTTAGGCACATGCTTGCCGGCGGGCATGGCCCTTTGTGGACGTCGGGAGGGCCCTCTTGGCCGATCATTGCTCCAACACAGGGGGACGGCGCTTGGGACGGGTCGACGCTTATCTGGAAGGTCCGAGGCGCGCTCGAGGAGCCTGTGGTGAGCCTGCCTTTGTGATGGGCCGGAAAACGACAAGGGGACTATATATCCGAGTCGATGCCAAAAATATGGCGACAACATTAACCCGTCAAGTACAGTGTCTAGCGAGTGATCGAGAATGAACTCATAATTAGGATAGTTCATCATCGTTCGATTTCTACCGTTAAGCGCCTTCCGATGGGCGTCATAGAAGGGTCATAGAGACATCTCGCAAGGGACGTCACGAGACCTTTGAAGGGATGGCATACTGTTGGCAGAGATTTCCACTAGAAGATTATTTATTTGCATATCGATGTAATATAAATATCTCACAAGTACTAATTGTAATTTGCTGATTAAATTAATAAAAGTTGAAACTTTCATTTATTCCTTTTTTCGTTTCTTTGAAGATTTGTGATATTCAATAGTCTTATAGTCCTTAATCACACCTAACAACATACGAAGAGTGAAATGTTGATTTGCGTGAACAAACTCTTCATGGTTCGCTTAAAACAAAATATTCACAATCTAAAGATCATCGAACTATTCTTCCTAGTATGATTGTTGGAAGAATCTATGATGTCTGGTTATGAGGCATAGAGAGTTGAGAAATCTATAGTTCTTCCTGTGTTTCTTCCGAAGATATTGAATTGACCAGTGCACCTTTATAGACAATGTAATAACAAACCATTTAACCTCTTATGTCTCAAGGTCACTATGTATGAATTGAATCGTGCTCACCTTAATCCTAAAATGAGAGATGTGATTTCATAACTTCAATATATTAATTTGAGAAAGTTAAACTCTAGATCCAAGCTGTGTGAACTAGATGCGCTCTATCCGTGATGTATTGAGTTATGAAGTTGACATGAGTATACTTTGTGAAGTTCTCGTAGATATGGAATTCATGTACAAGATTGTTGAAATGAAATGTATGTCACCTCATGCCTTATTACTTTGATTGTGAATAAATGTACCGACCGGTGTCCAAATTGAATAAAGAATTCTTTTCGATGAAACGTTGTGACTAGTTAGCTCCTCGTCAATACATCATTCATAACTTATTCACACGTATTAAAGGAGTTGAGGAAATAACAACTAGAAAGGTAAAATGAGAATTTATCAAATCCCATATAGTTAATGATATTCATGAAGGGTAATCATTCGATAATATTCAATGAATTAACTCATCACAAATAAGTAGACTTTTTGGTACAAAATACATTCATTTGAACCTAGAGATTTTCAGTGTCAACATTTTAGTGAAGTTAGTTGGCATTAAACTAGAATTGGTACAGTTTGTGAACTTTGAGTCCAAGAGTCCTACTTGAAGCTTTGTTCATTTGGGTCCATGAGGTCACTATCACAAGTCATAAGAGTAGAATTTGTTAAACTAGAAACTAAGTCGAAATAATTTCAATCGTTGAACTAGATGTATTTTTACGAAAATAGTCTAAAGAGTATTTTTGTACACATGGACATAAACTGATGTGAATGTCAAAATAAGATTTTGAATATTTCATATGATGGAAATATAAATTATTTTCTAAAGCCGAGAAGTGGTTTGAGGCCTTATGAAATTAATTTCATTACTGGTGCAATATAAATTCTATAATGGATATTTTAAGAATTGTCTTAAAAGAAATAAGGAAGCATCCAGAAGCTCTTCCCATAAGTAGCGTTCGGCTAACATAAAGAGAGGAGAGAAATTATATCTAGAAATTCTTTCGCCATGAAGTCTGAAGATAGTTGCCAAAAAAGAAAAGAGGAAACCTGCGGATCCACTCTTTTTCCTATTCAAAGATCAGCCATTTGTCTCTGTGTTTTCACATCGAGAATTCTTTGCAGATGAAGAGAGTGAATTTCTTTGAGAAGGAAATAATTGTGCTAAGCGATGAAACAAATTTACCTCACTAATGCACATGTATGGCCGGCCATCCCCTAGAGAACGAGAAGATGAAATCAAATATTGTGTGATGAAAACACAATAGAAAAGAGTAATTACCCATTCTTATATTTTCTTCTCCTATAAATAGAAGATGTTAAAATTATGTTTATTGCACTTGCTCTCGCTATTTTCGCTGACCATCTCTCTCCCTCTCTCTCCAAAATATCTGTTTTATTTTAGCACCTAGATCCTCACTTGATATATAGAATTAGCTCTTGATTTAAGACTCGTTATTGATTCATAGTGTTTAATAGTGCCCACTCACTAAACTCTTTATACACTCGAAAACTCTTGTGATAGAAACTCTTCTGACTTCTCAAGAATCAAAAGAGGAGAAGGAGCAAGGCAAGGCGAAGGATCTTCATCTGAGAAGGGTTTTGAAGATCAAGCGACTAGACAAAGGTATTAAGTTCTTTTCATATTTATTATGTGTTTTAAATAATAACATGTTCATGCACTTTGTTTAGGTAGTAAAATCATTTTACACGTTTTAAAATAATTTTCTATATTCCTTCATATATGATATGGTAATTAATTATTAAATCCTAGATCAATTCCAACAAATGGTATCAGATTATGGTTCAAAGTTTAAACATGAACATGTTTTTAAAACTATAATAAAAGAAATTGTTTCAAAATTATCGTAGATAATGAATATTCTAGGTTTTCTTTAAATATTTTTATTTTATTGCATATGACTTTAAAATAAATAACATGTTAATTTGCTATTTAATTACATTTTGGGGATTCAGATATTTAGAGATCGAAATAACCGAAAGTTAGGGCTTTCTCAGCCACCTTATATTGATAAGATTATGAATCATTTCAGCATGCAAGACTCCAATAAATGAGAACTAACTTTTAGACATGGAATTCATCTTTTTAGTTAGCAGTCTCCCAAGGTTCCTCGTCAGACAGAAGACATGAGACATGCTCCTTACGCCTTAGTCGTAGAAACTCTCATCTATGCAATGCTTTGCACTGTACCAGATATTTATGATGCAATGGGCATAGTGAGTAGATTCCAATTGAACCCTGGACCCGAGCATTGAGTTGTTGTCAAGAATATTCTCAAGCATCTCCAGAGAATGAGAAGTTATATGCTTGTATACTCAGGTGATGAACTGACTATGACGGGATATACAAATTCAGATTTTGAAGAGGGTAAGGATTCCAGGACATACACTTCAGGATCTGCGTTCATCCTGATGGTGTATCTGTGATATGGAGGAGTATAAAGAAATCTTGTGTTACTGACTCGACCATTGAAGCCTAATATGTGGTGGCTTAAGAAGTTGCAAAGGAGGCTGTTTCGCTTCGAAAATTCTTGAAGTACTTGGAAGAAGTTCCAAGTGCCAGCGGCCCATTATACTATATTGTGATAATAGTAGGGCCGTTTCTAACTGTAGGAAACATATAAGTCACAAGCGCTTAAAACACATAGACTGGAAATATTACCTAGTTCGAGATATTGTCAAAAGAGGAGACGCAGAACTAATGAAGATCTCAACGTTGGACAACCTTGGTAATCCCTTCACGAAGCCTTTTAACGAGTAAAGTTTTTGAAGGACACCTGGAAGGCTAAGGACTGAAAGATCATTCACATATCCTTCGATTCAAGTGGATTTTGTTGGAATTTAAGCCCACAAAGGAGACATGAGACATTTAATACATTAGTATTGTTTTTGCTGAAAGTGGAATAAAGGTAAATATTCATTCTTATTTAAAATTGTGTTTATGCATGTATGTCTACGCCTTAAAACTGTCATCAACGAAAGAAGTATTAAGTACATGCTTGACAAGATACCTTCTCTTGATTAGTTTAAAATAATAGTTCGCAATCGAAAGATCGATAGGGAAATCGTATATGAGTAATGATTTTTTGAATAAATTAACGATATTGTATCTTGTGATATAGAGAGTTGTGACTCTGGAATTTATTCTTAATATCTTGATGAAGAAACTGAACAAGACTTGTGACACTTTGAAGTTTGAGATAAAACTGTTATTCTACATGAAGCTTTGAATACGTATTTTCTTGTGACACTTTATGATATTTGATTAGTCAATGAAAAATTTCTAAATAAGTTTTCATTGACCCGATGATTGATGTCATAATAGTGTCTCGTTGCTAATATGCCGGATCGGTGCGTTCGTGGCCTCTCATAGTCCTCCTTAACGGGTTTCAACGAGCTGGCCGTCGTGAGCGACACAGACTTCTTCGGATAGGGGAATCGTGACGCACGCAAGGTAAGTATCCTTAACCTTATTGCTCTTCTCAGCCGAGACGCTTGGCTTATATGTTTCATTTGTTGTCAAGTGCTAGCCCGTCATGAGCGGAGTGAGCTGATCTTGGAGGTTGTCAGCCTTGGAGGAGGAGAAGGAGCGGCTATCGCAGAAGCACACCATGATCTTGCTGAAGTCTCAAATTGAGCATGAGAGAATCAAACGCGAGCAAGTCGAGCATTCCGCACAAAACTTCCTCTCGGAGAACCGGCGCCTCAAAGAGCATCTGGCTATTCGCGGGCACAACTGAAGGCCACCACCACCAGGCTTGGGGAGGTCACGGGGATGTATGAGAGCGTCAAAACGACGAACATGTATCTCCTCGAGGAGATGAAAGTTGTCATCAACGACCATGACGATGTCGTGCAAGCGAAGGCCCGAATCAAGGAGGACATGGAGGTTACCTTATACGACGCCCGCAATGCTGCTGTTGTTCGCGTCTGTGACGCAATTATCAAGGAGAACAGGTCGGTGGAAGTCAAGTCCACCTCCTTTAATGCGTTGTTCCCACCGATCGACGACGAACCGGAGGACGTCATTCAGATGGAGACTTCTCAGTCTCCCAATGAGACTTCTCACGTGCTGGTGATGCTCCCTCCGGTTGCAGAGGAGCGCCATGATTTTTACTCTGATTGATTTATACGGGCATTGTGTAGCGCTTTTTTTTGCATTTCTTTTGAACTCTTTCTGCTTTCTATCAAAAACACACGTTTCTTTACCTTTGTCGTTACTTTTTTTATACGTATTTGTCAATATGCACCTATAACCGGTTTGGATTTTGCGATTGTGTTTATGCATGTCTACGCCTCGAAACTGTCATCAATGAAAGAAGTGCTTAGTACAGACTTGACAAGGTACCTTCTTATGCCTAGTTTAAAATAATACTTCGCAATCTGAAGATTGATTGGGCAATCGTATCTGACTAATAACTGTTTGAATAAATTAACAATATCTTATCTTGTATTATAGAGAGTTATGACTCTGGAATTTATTCTTGATGTCTTGATGAAGACATTGAACAAAACCTGTGGCACTTTGAAGTTTGAGATAAAAGTGTTCGATCACTCGAAACTTCAAAATAACATACGAGTGGTATTTTGATAATTACCTTAATCCTGAAATGAATACATATTTTCTTGTGACACTTTAGGAAATTTGATTAGTTAATAGGCAATGTCTAAATGAGTTTTCATTGATCCTACGATTTGTGTCATAATACTGTTTCGTTGAATTATGTGATTCACAGATACATAATTTGTGTTGCAAGAATGCTACGACATTAGTATCACACCATGCTTTGTTATTAGAGTGCGAGCGAATAAACCGAGTCTGGTATTCAACAAATAAAACATGTGACATATTGTGACATCTCACTTTATATTTCTCTCGTTCACAAATAACAAATGAGTTGGTGAAATAGTAACTCTGAGTTAATGATACACGGAAAGAGTAATATCGTAAAATACATTGCGGATGGTGTGAATAATAGTTTCATTACATCAAACCGAAATATAAACGCATGTGAACTTAGAGATGTTAAATATTGGTCCTTTAGTGGAATCGACCAATATTAAGAATTAAAAATCAGGAAAAGTTTCTGAACTTTTGTGTCTTTACTTTATTCTAAAGCTTCGTTATTGTGGGACCATGAGGTCTGAATGATAGATTTTCGAATGAGATTTTTAGTGAACAAAGAAAAGTTGATTTTCTCATTGAATGTAAATTATGATTTACACTATGCTGATTATTTATTTCGTAATTAAATAAATAATTAGTTATTTTTAATTACATTTATTTAATAACTCGAATTGTATAATTATATTGATAAGAATACAATTTTTGGATATATATAAATAAAAGATGAAATGAATAATTTCTTATTTCGCACTTTTTTGCATAGTATGACGAGTATTGATGACTTGTTATTAAATCGATGAGATTTTCTAATTTAATTAAATATTACTTTAGAAATAAATCAACAAATTTGAAGTGGAATTAAACAACGTTGGCCGGCCATATATAAGGTTTTATTGGCTGGAAATATTTTTAAACTTATTAAAAGGATTAATGGGCTTAAGGTTACTTAATGTGCTTAACTTGACCTAGATCCGTTATCGCTTGAATAAATAGACATGAATTTCACTCTCAACCCCAATCTCTCACTTTTGGCCGAGTACCCTAGAGATAGAGTCTCCCCCTTGGGCGATATTTTTAAAGAAGAAGAAAGAGAAGATCTTCAAACCCTAACTGTTTTTGCCTTCCTTGGCCGAACCCTACCTTGAAGAAAAACGAGTTTTTCTTTCATCTATTATTTTTTTGAATGATCATTCCCTTCATCTTGCTCATTGAAGAGCTCATCTTGTTAATCTCACTAAAATCCTGAGATCTTTTTGTTGACTCCATTTCGTGGTGGTTAGAGTGATTCCTTCCCCTTTGGCCGTGCACCTCATTTACCACAAGGAAGGATCAGCCGAGACCATCAAGTGCAATCAAGGAGGCCAGCCACCCTAGGAGTTATGCAGCCCTACGAGCGTGAAGAGCATGACTCATCTAAGGAGTTGGACGCGTGACACTGATCCGAGATTCACAAGATTGAAGACGGAGATGAGACTCGAGAAGTTGTCGACAACAACCGTAAGATTTATGAGATCCAATCTTGATTTGAATTCTATAATTTGTTATAGGATTGTCTATGTGTCTGGATTGATTGCTTACGTGTTTAGAAATTTATTGACATGTTAGGTCGTTTTTATTGCCATGATTGTTTAATATGTTACAAAACGACTTTCACATATTAGGATCGTAATTTTGAAATTTCGCCATATTAGATGTGTTTCTTAATTTAATAGGTTAATTGTTAATCGATTTCCAACAAATGGTATCAGAGCTATAATTGGCATTAAAAAAGAGTTTTTGAATGGGTAGGTGTTGGCATATTTTGTATGATTGGACTGTTGCATTTGTGAATGTATGTGATTGTGTTTTGTGGATGGCTCCTTCTCTATATGCCCCTAGGATTGTTTCTGATTGCTGTCCCGAATTTGACTTTTAATTTTAAAATTGTGAGCCTCCATTTGTAATTCAGGAGCGAGAGGACAAAAAGAAAGGAGGCAGCGACCCGGGTATGGCCGCGCGTTTTGGAACACGTGGGAGCTAAACCAGTTCAATCCGAGTGATGCGTCAAGAATGTCTTGGGCCGGCCACACATTCAAGAAGATAAAGATTGTTTATTTTCATGTAATTTTTCTTATCGGTTGTATATTTAAAATTGGGTCATTAGATACGTTAAATTTATATTTTTCATTTATTTAAGCTTATTGGATTTCACGTCACATGTCATATAGGATAGAACGCAAACACCTTGTAAAACTATGTCATGCATCAACATAGTTATAAAAGATGAACATAATGCACACAAAAATACAATTTTTGCAAAAACAAAGTGGGAGGGTTGTTTATCGTTGAAACATCCCAAGGTCCCCGACATAAATTTAATTAATGTGATGAACAGTTGCCTTTCACAAAGTGATGAACTAAGAGTTACCCTCGTGGCTCTCCCTTTGGTGGGAGTACTTCGGAATCCCTTCATTAATTAAATTGTTAATGAACTAAGCTTTAAAGAGGAACAATGAAGCGAGGTCTCCCCTAGGAGAACTGTTATAAAAAAAAACTTCGATAAATGCCCAAATGTCGGTTACACACTTAGACTTATGTTTTAAAGGAATCCATCCTAGAGTATATGCGTTAAAAATATGTGACCGAAGTTTATGGTCATTAGTGAGAACTAGAAGTTATGACTTCTTGGATGGTTCGAACTAAATAGTGATGTGCCACGATTATGAAAGGCAACTGTTTATGATTTCTCCTAGGAAAAGTAAATAACCATTTGTTTTCATAATACCATGAATTATTTATCGTTTTTACACATATTAGAATTGTTCATGCATCATAATTCGAATTGTAGCACATGCTAAATTTATTTACTTTCAGCATTATATCTTCAAACGCACTTGTAATTATTTTAAGCACGAATAAACTCGAGGGTGAGAATTAAATTGATTAGAAACGTAATCTTGACATTATACTGAATGTGGAAAATCACAAGTATATTCTCACAGCCTCGTGACTTGATGCTCCGAGTAGTGACTCGAGCAAAGAGAACAAGGACGTTTATGATGCGTAGATGAGATCGGATGAGATTGCTAGGTGCTACATTTTAGCATCGATGAGCAATGTGTTGCAACAATCTCACCAGACATACCAACAAAATTTGAGATGCTTTACAATCTCCATGAGATGTTTGGTTGTCATTGGAGTCAGGCAAGGCAACAAGCTATCCATAATTTTATGAATTTCCGGATGAAGCCGAGAACTCCGGTTTGGAATCACATGCTATGATTATGGGTCACTTGAATGACATGAAAATTCTCAGTTCCGAGATCAATGGACTCACCAATATCGACATGATCTTGGAGACTCTGACAGACTCCTTCGATAGCATCCGTCTGAACTACTCCATGAACAAGCTTGATTATTCAGTAACCAAGCTCATGAAGGAGTTGCAAACTGCCGAGGGACTTCTTTTGAAGAACAAGAAGAGGAACAGTGAAGTCAATGTTTTTGCATATAGAGCTTCTACCTCTGGTTCCAAGAAGGTGAAGAGAGGTATTAAAAACTCCAATAACGGGATCCAAGACGCCTTACAGGAAGGATGCGGATGGAAAGGCAAAGACGTTTCAAAGGTGGAGAAGTCTAACCACAAGTGTCACCACTGCGTAGAAGGCGACCATTGGCGAATGAACTTTCCTACCTATCTCAAGACTGTCAAAGGCAAAGATATGAGTCTTGTCACTCAAGCATGTTACACTACAAATAAAGAATCACCATAGATATTAGATTGCGGGGCTTTTGACCATATTGAGTGTAATTTGAATGGTTTCAGGCAAACTAGACGCTTGAGTGACGGGGAGTTCATGTTCAACCGTGGCAATAAAACGAATGTCGGAGCCAGATCAGTCGGGATCATGAAGCTCAATTTCGGGAATAAAACTTTATTATTGAATAAATTTTAATACGTACCGGATTTTTGCAAGAACTTTGTTTCTTTTGGTCATTTAGAAGAATAATTTTTTAAATTTGAAATCAATAATGGTATTTAAATTTATCTTGATGATTTGTTTATTACTAAAGCTCATTGTGATGATTCAATATATTATTTGTATCCAAATGAACCGACTATCTTGTACACCAAAGTGAATGCCGATTCACTAAGGAAGCGTAAGAGGTTTCATAGTAATGAAACCGATAACACATATCTATGGCACTTACATCTTGGACATATTGGCCTCGAAAGGAGTAAGAGATTGGCAAATGATGGTCCTTTGAAATATCTAGGTATGGAATCTTTGCCCACGTGAGAATCCTGTCTTGAAGGAAAAATGACGAAAAGACCTTTTTCTTCGAAAGGTCTAAGAGCCACACAAGTATTGGAACTCGTACATAGTGATGTATGTGGACCAATCAACATCCAGCCAAGAGAAGGCTATGAATAGTTCGTAACCTTCATATATGACTTCTAACGATTTGGTTATGTCTTCCTTATGTGAAACAAATCCAATACCCTTGAAATGTTTAAAGTGTATAAGGCATTGGTTTAAAATCATACGGATAAACATATCAAAACCCTTCGATCAGATCGAGGGAGAGAGTACTGGTCCGGAGAGTTTGAGGATCTTCTTAGAGAAGAAGGCATTTATTCTCAGCTAACATCATCTGACACCCCACAACAGAACAGTGTGCAAGAGTGAAGGAATCGAATTCTATTAGATATGGTGAGGTCAATGATGAGATACTCACCCCTTCCTTAGATACATCAACTTTCATTTTGAACCAAGTTCCGTCGAAGACAGTTCCTGGGACTCTGTGTGAGAGATGATGTGGTAGAAAATATGTTTTAAACCACATCAAAATCTGGGGTTGTCCAGCACATGTGTTGAGACAAAAGACTAGCAAGTTGGCTAGTCGTTCAAAATTATGCCTTTTCGTAGGATATCCCAAAGAAACGAAGGGTACACTTCCATAGTGATGCCGATAAGAAAACGTTCACTAGCACTAACACTATGTTTCTTTAGGAGGTCTATATGAAGAATGCAGTACCGAGAAGCATACTTGTGCTCAAGGAAATGTTGGGTGAAGCAATGAGTACTTTACAAGATAGGATGAGTCCTACCCCAAGACTGGAAGAAGCAAAATTGGAGTGTGAGCCTATTGCAATTTGTCGCAGTAATAGGATTGTCCAACAACTTAACAAATACATGTTTATCGGCGAAGCTTACACAGTTGTCGCATATAAAGCGGAAGATGATTCGGTATGATCGTCGCAAGCGATGCAAGGTTCCAAAGCAAACCTAAAAACCCACGAACATTGAAATGCATTCAATATATGTCAACGAGGTCTGGAAACTTGTGGATCCACCCGACGATATTAAACTTGTTAGATGTAAATGGATTTGCAAGAAGAAAATAGGACCGGATGGAAATGTAGAGACATTTAAAGCACAATTTGTGGCGAAGGGTTTCACCCAAAAGGAAGGTATAGACTATGAGGTGCCTTCTCGCCAGTCGCAATGCTGAAGTCCATCCGCACTCTTTTATCCATTGTTGCCTTCCTAGAATATGAAATCTGGCAGATGGATGTCAAGATTGCATTTATGAATGTTTTTCAAATTCTGGACAAATTGTTAAAGGCTCAGTAAAACGGGCATACCTTGAAACTTAGTTGTTATTGAACCAAATTAAAGGTACGGAAGTTAGCTATCCAATGAAATTGGTTTCAACTCAATCGGATACCGGATGTGTCATTTATGACCTTTTCAGTCCGAGGTGTACGACAATCCGCGAGCCCTGGATTTTTAATCCGGATTTTGCGACTCCAAATTTCCTCCCCTCTTCTTGATGCTATCGTGGTTTTCCGACCTTCTCCCACTCAACCACCATGAAGAAACCTTGAAGGAAGATGTCATGAAGATGAATATATTAGTTTTAGGAGATTTTTAATCTAAAAAACTTTCAAGTGCAAAAGTGATGATTTATTAATCTCACACACTTTACTTAGGAAAAATAAATTAATAGACAAAAAGATCCGGGTATGTTCCTTTTGCCTTAGTGCATTAACACTGCTCTCCCTCACAAATATTGATTTTAGGGTTCTTTTTTTTAATGATCGACTTTATCTCTCTTTACTAATGAAAATATGTTTCCTATACGTACAAGAGTAGACGTGTCTTTTTCCAAGAATTAAGTGGGAGGGTTGCAGTTATTGTTTGCAACCCAAGATCTCTTTATTTTCTAAAAACTATGTGAGAGGGTTGTACTTATTGTTTGCAACCCGCGATCCCCAACACTAATGTAAAGTGCATATGGCGCTTGACTAAGAGTTACCATCGTGACCCTCGAAGGAGTAAAATAGTCATTTTGTTCATAACACCTTTATATTTTTATTGTCTAGATAAAATTAAACTTAAAATCCTAAAAAAAAGACTAATCGTAAATTGTTTAAACTTTCAGCAACATGTCTTTAAACCCCCTGTCTATCCTTCTCTGGAACAAACTAGAAGGTGATAACTACATAGATTGGAAACGTAACCTAGACATCGTCCTTACCATTGACAAGCACAAGTAGGTACTCACCACCCCATGTCCTCCTGAAACGAATGATGATTTGACTCAAGAGGATAAGGACGCCCTTGTGGCCTGGCTCAGATCCGATGAGATTGCGAGATGCTATATTTTAGCATCGATGAAAAATGTGTTGCAACAACAATATCGTGATATTGGGTCAGCCTATGAAATTCTCTATAATCTCCAGGAGATGTTTGGAGGGCAAGGGCATCAGGCTAGACAACAAGCGGTACGACAGTTTATGAACTGTCGTATGAAAGCAGGGATTCTCGTTAGAGAACATATGATGCTGATCATAAGTTATCTTAATGAGATGAAAATCCTTGGATCTGAGATTGATGGAGAAACCAAGGTAGATATGATCTTGGAAACTCTCCTGAATCTTTTGATACTTTCAAGCTGAACTACTTCATGAATAAGGTAGGGTTACACTTTTACCGAGCTAATGAAGGAGTTTCACACCGCTGAGGGATTGTTAAAGAAAAAGAGGACTACTGGAGAAGCTTAGCTACTGAGCACAAAGTCTCCACCTCAGGATCTAAGAAGAGATTTCATAGAGCCGACAAGAAGAACCCTAGCAAGGTTCTAAAGAAGAAGATACCTCGGACTGCCAAGGTGGACAATTCTAAGGACAACTATTACCATTGCAATGAGCCCGGACACTGGCGTAGGAACTTTCCTACCTACCTCAAGGCTAAAGGGAAAGGTATTCTACTTATTAACGAAGCTTGTTTAGTAGCGGATAATGTATCATCGTGGATTATTGACTCCGCTTCTACTAACCATATTTGTTGTTCCTTGAATGGGTTCAGGAAAAGCAAAAGTTTAGAGGATGGCGACTTCTGCTTCAAGTGGGGTGATGGGAGCTTGGTGTCTGCTAAGGCTGTGGGATCCGTGACACTGTCTTTCGAAGACAAAACTTTAAATTTAAATAATGTGTATTATTTTCATTCCTTTGGGAAAAACTTAATATTTGTAGCTCAAGTTGTTGTGCAGAATTATTATTTAAAGTTTATTGATAATGGAATTCGTATTACTTCTTCCAATTCATATGTCACTTATGCATGTTTAAAGAATGGTTTATATTATCTTTATCTTACACAACCTTTGCTATTAGACACCGATATAGAAAATGATCTAATTAGGGAACCCAAGAAGATCAAACTTAATGATTCCTGTGATCTAATAAAATCAACACATCTCTGGCACTTAAGACTTGGTCATATTAGTCTAGATAGGATTAAGAGACTTGTGAGGGATAGTCCACTCAAAGCCTCTGCAATAGGCTCACTGCCGACTTGTGAATCCTGTATAGAAGGAAAAATGATCAAACAACCTTTCTCCGATAAATGTCGAATAGCCACTGAGCTGCGGGAACTAATACATTCTGATGTATGTGGTCCGCTCAGAATTCAGGCATGGGAAGGATAAGAATAATTCGTTACCTTTACCGATGATTACTCAAGATATGGATTTGTCTATTTTCTCAAACACAAATATGAAACCTTTAACGTATTTAAGTTTTTCGGGCTTTAGTGGAAAAGCAAACTGGCAAACAGATCAAAACACTTTGATCTGATCGGGTGGTGAGTACTTGTCTGAAAAGTTCGATGACTTTCTTAAAGAAGAAGGTATCGCTTCTTAGCTTACAGCACGTGGCACACCTCAACAAAACGGAGTGTCAGAGAGAAGGAAACGAACTTTGATGGATATGGTTAGATCAATGATGAGTTATTCATCACTCCCTAATTCCTTTTGGGGATATGCCCACGAAACTGCCGCATATATTCTGAACCAAGTTCCGTCTAAGACAGTCCCTGGTACTCCTTATGAACGATGGGCTGGGCATAAAGCTAGTTTAAGCCACATCAGAATTTGGGGTTGCCCTGCACATGTGCTAAGGAAAAAGACTAGCAAGTTGGCTAGTAGGTCAGAATTATGTGTGTTCGTTAGATATCCAAAAGAAACCAAAGGTTTCACATTCTACAGTCCTGAGGACGACAAAATGTTTCTCAGCACTAATGCTCGTTTCCTTGAGGAGGACTATATGAATAATACGAAACCTAGAAGCAAAATTGTGCTTGAAGAAAATTGGGGTGAGGATGTTTCTACCTCGTCTGTAAGAACTGTTCTTACCCCAACTGAAACGCAACCTAACAATTCAGAAGCTCGTCAAGTGGTACTTCGACGTAGTGGGAGGATTTTTGAAAAGCCTGACAGGTACATGTCTTATAGCGATACTCTCGTAGCCGTCGTTGACATGGATGACCCTGTTTCCTACAGCCAAGCAATGGCTGGTTCTGAATCAAACCTTTGGCTTGATGCCATGAAAAAGTTGAGATGCATTCGATGCATGTCAACAAAGTCTGAAAACTTGTAGACCTACCTGAAGGGGTTAAACCTGTAGGGTATAAGTGGATCTATAAGAAGAAAATGGGTCCGGATGGAAACGTTGAGACGTTCAAAGCGCGACTAGTGGCTAAGGGTTATACCCAAAAAGAAGGTATCAATTATGAATAAACCTTCTCGCCAGTCGCAATGCTTAAATCCATCCGTATACTTCTATCCGTAGCTGCCGTTCTCAATTATGAGATCTGGAAGATGGATGTCAAGACAGCCTTTTTGAATGGCAATCTTGACGAGCACATTTTCATGGTTCAACCAGACGATTTCGTGGAAAGTGATCAAGAGAACAAAGTTTGTAAATTTCTTAAATCCATTTATGGATTAAGGCAATCATCTAGATCATGGAATATTAGATTCGATGAAAATGTAAAAAGCTTCAGTTTTGAACAATCAATAGATGAAGCTGAAGCTTGTGTCTATAAGTTGATACACGAGGGCAAGGTTGTGTTTCTTGTATTGTATGTCGATGATATACAACTCATTGGTAATGATGTAGGTAAATTATCTGAGGTTAAACTCTGGTTACCTAAGCAGTTTGATATGACGGATCTAGGGGAAGCTGCGTACATTCTGGTGATTCAGATCTTTCGAGATCGAAAGAACCGGACCCTGTCGCTCTCCCAAGCATTTTATATAGATAAGGTGTTGGATCGCTTCGCTATGCAAAACTCTAAGAAGGGCCTAAACCCCTTTAGACATGGAGTCTCACTCTATAAGGACCAGTCTCCCAAGAGTGCACAAGAGATTGAGGACATGAGAAAGATTCCCTATGCTTCAGCCGTATGAAGTCGCATGTACGCTGTGCTGTGCACTAGACCAGATATATGTTTTGCCGTTGGCGTAGTTAGCCGTTTCCAATCAAATCCTGGACCCGAGCACTGGGTTGCTGTTAAGCATGTTCTTAAGTATCTTCGGAGAACTAGGAACTTGATGCTTACATATTCAGGTACCGACCTGACTATGACGGGGTATACCGATTCGGACTTTCAGGCGGATAAGGATTCCAGGAAATCCACTTCAGGGTCTGTGTTCATCCTGAATGGTGGATCTGTAGTTTGGAGGAGTATCAAGCAATCTTGCATTGCTGACTCCACCATGGAAGTAGAATATGTGGCTGCTTGTGAAGCATCCAAAGAGGTTGTATGGCTTAGAAAATTCCTTAAGTATTTGGAAGTTGTTCCAAATGTCAACGAGCCCATGACACTTTATTGTCATAATAGTGGGGATGTTGCTAACTCAAAGGAACCTAGAATCCATAAGCGCTCTAAGCATATTGAGAGGAAATACCATTTAATTAGAGAGATCGTGCAGCGCGGAGACGTGGAGGTGAACAAGATCTCAACGGTGGACAACCTTGTAGATCCTTTCACCAAGGCCCTATCCAACAAAGTCTTCGAACAACATCGAGACGGATTAGGCATGAAGGACTACTCTCATCTTCTTTGAGTCAAGTGGGAGTTTGTTTGCAGAGATGCCCACAAGAAGATTGTTAATTTACATATTGATGTAATATATAAGTTTTTATAAAGTCCTTATTCTAATTTGCTGATTAAATTAATAAAAGTTGAAATTTTCATTCATTCCTTTTTAGTTTGATTGAAGATTTGTGATATTCAATAGTTTTATAGTCCTTAATCAAACCTAATAATGTATTAAGAGATAAATGTAGATTTGCGTGAACAAACTCTTCATGGTTTGACTAAAACGATATGTTCGCAATCAAAAGATCAACGGACTATTGATCCAAGTATGATTGTAGGAAGAATCTATGATGTCTGGTTAAGAATGATAGAGAGTTAGGAACTCTATAGTTCTTCCAGTGTATCTTTCGAAGATACTGAATTGACCAGTGCACATTTAGAGACAATAGAAGAACAAACCATTTAACATCTTCGATCTCAAGGTCACTATGTATGAATTGCGCCATGCTTTCATAAATCGTGAAATGAGACATGTCATTTCATAGCATTAATACTCTCATTTGAGAAAGTCAAATTCTAGATCCATTATGTGATCTAGACTATGCCAATGGATAAGATATTAAGTTATGAAGATGTCATGAACCAACTTTATGAAGTTCTCGTAGATATGGAATTCATGTACAAGATTGCTGAGATGCAATCTATATCACCTCATGCTTTATTACTTGGATTGTGAATAAATGAACAGCGCATTATCCAAAATTAAGTAGGTACTTTATTTGGATGAAACAATGTGACTTGTTAGCTCCTCATCAACACATTGTTTCTAACTTTTTCACAAGTAACAAAGGAGTTAAGGATATAACAACTAGCAAGGTAAAATGGTAATTTTATAAATTGCAACTAGTTGATGATATTCATGAAGGGTAAACATTGATAACATTTAATGGATCTACTCAACATAATTAAGTTGAATTTGAGTAGAAAATAAATTCATTTGAACCGAGAGATTCTCAGTGTCAAATCTATAGTGGAGTCAGTTGACATTAAGCTAATACTCGAAAAAGGTTTGTGAACTTTTGAGTCCGAGTATAGAAGCTCAAGCTTTGTTAATTTGGATCCATAAGGTCACTAATACAGGTCATTAGAGTAGGATTGTTCAATTAGAAACTAAGTCAAAATAAGTTCAAATGTTGAACTAGACTTTTTCTCGGAAAATGTCTAATGGGTATTTTTGTCCACATGGACATAAAATGATGTGAATGTCAAAATAAGATTTTGAATATTTTTATATGATGAAAATATAAATTATTTTCTAAAGCCGAAAAGTCGTTTGAGGCATTACGATATTAATTTCGTTATTTGTGCAATAATAATTCTACAATGGGTATTATAAAAATTGTCTTAAAAGAAATAATGAAGCATGTAGCTGCCCCGTCCCTAGCTATAGAATTCGACCAAAACACATAAAAGAGGAGATTTTTATTTCCCTTTAATTATAAGGATAATTACCCAAAAGGAAAAGGGAAATAAATTTCATTGACAATGAAACAAATGTGCTAAGTGAGGAAACAAATTTCCTCACTAATGCACAATGTATGGCCGGCCATCTTAGGAGAGAAAGGGGAAGAGAAAATAATATATTGTGTCACGAATGCATTATTTTTTCATGAATCCATAATTGACCTTTATAGATTTTTCATTCTTCTATAAATAGAGCCTCGCATAGAGATGTGAAATGAAGTTTTTTCCTTGCTCTTTCTTGTATAGTGGCCGACCCTTTCTCTCTCTCTCTCTAGAAAATACCCCTTTAAATTTTGCACTTAGATCCATACTTGATCTAGAGAATCATCTTAGATCCAAGAATTGTTCTTGGTTCATATTGTTTAATTGTGCCCACACACAAATCCTGCTAAACCTCTATAGATTCTTGTAATAGAAACGTTAGGTTTCTCAAGTTCAAGATTAGAAGTGAAGGAATCGAGCCAAGGAAGAAGATCTAATTTTCTCAAGACGCTTCAAATTTGAAAATACAAGAAAGGTTAGTATTCAAGTACTTTAAATAATGTTTTTAGTTATAACAGGTGTATGAACTTTGTTTAGATTAGTAAAAATTGTTTTACTAGTAAAAGAAATTTTTATATTCCACCATTAATGTGTTAATGATAATTTTTTTTAACACTAGACCTATTCCGACAGTGGTTACGTTTCCAATCAACGTAATTCTCACTCTTGAGTTTCTATGTACTCAAAATAGTTGCAAGTTGATTTGAAGACATATTGCTGAAATTAAATGAAGTAAATAAATTTAGGCATATGCTACATTTGAATTATTATGATGCATGACCAATCCTAATATGTGTAAAAGCGATAAACAATCCATAGTATTATGAACAAAAATGATTAATTACTTTTCCCAGGGGAAACCGTAAATAGTCGCCTTTCATAGTCGTGACACATCACTATTTAGTTTGAACCATCCAAGGACTCACAACTTCTAATTCTTACTAGTTACCATAGACTTTCGTGACTTATTTTTAACACATGGCCTCTAAGAAGAATTACTTTAAAAATAAGTCTAAGTGTGCAACCGACATGTGGGCCTTTATCATTGTCTCTTTGAAAATGGTTCTCATAGGGGAGACCCCGCTTCATTGTTCCTCTTTAGCTTACTTCATTAACAATTTAGCTAACAGACTGATTCCGAAGTAATCCCACGAAAGGGAGGGCCACTAACGTGACTCTTTGTTCATCACACACACACCGTTGATTAAAATTTATGTCGGGGACTTTAGGTTGTTTCAACGATAAACAACCCTCCACTTAGTTTTTGCAAAATCATATTTTTGTGTGCATTGAGTTTAACTTTTATAACAATTTTTATAAACTAAACTACAAGGATCCATGAGCATGACATAGTTTATACAAGACATTGATGTTCTATCATATATAACATGTTACGTGAATTGAGATAAGCATAAATAAATAAATAAATATAAATTTAACTTATTTAAACAAAATACATAGAAAATAAAACTAATTTTATCTTCTTGTCTTTCGCCGAGATGTCGAGTTTCTGAATTTTAAAACAAAGATATCAATATCTCCCACTTAAATAACTAAACGCAATATTATTATTTCAAAACTAATATAAACGCAATTTAATTATTTAAGGTTTTAAAATAATTCGAAATTTTTTTCCAAATTTTGAACTTGGGAGCCGACCCAAGATAGCACACGCGCATCCAAAGACACACAGCCATGCTTTGGTGTAGCCGGCCAAAATAGCCCTCACGCTTCCGCTTGGGCCGTTCCGTGTTAGCTCCCACGCAATCCAAAATGCGCGGCCATACCGGGGCGCTGCTCCTTTCTTCTAGTCCTCCCGATTACAAAATTTACAATTTACAATTTAAACGTCCTCTCAAATTGAGGCTCACAAGTTAAAAAATGAAATATAAAATAAAACCGGGACAATAACCGGAAAAAATCCTAGGGGCCATATAGAAAAGGATCTATTCACAAACACAATCACATACATTCACAAATGTAATTCATACAAAACACGTCAATACCTAACTATTCACATAATTTCTGCATTCAAATTTCATGTAAACATATTTTTACTAATTGTTTTTCATTCCAATCATAGCTCTAATACCATTTGCTGAAAATCGGTTAACGTTTAACCTATTCAATCATGAAACATATCTAAATATGGCGGTATTTCATCATTTCATGTAATATTTAAAAACACATTTTTAAACATATTATATAACCATGGAAATCAAAACAAAAAACATGTCAATACATTTTATAGACATGTAAATAAACAATCCACATATACACAACCTATAACTAATTATAGAATTGAAAACAAGGATAGATTAAGAGAGACTTACGGTTGTCGTCGTCAACTTCTCTAGTCTCTTCTCCATCTTCGATTTGCGAGATCCGATCCCTCGACGCACGTCCAAGTCCTGGTCGAGCCTTCTCCACGCGGGCCTGAGGGGGTCTGAATGCACTCGCGTGTGTCCTTGTGTGCAAACACTGTGTACCATATTACACTCAAACAACCACAAGTTTAGTCATTGAAGACTTCTTGGATTATGTGAGATTTAGGAGTATGGGCTCTCTTATGAATAAAGGAAAGAAGGAGATCACTCATAAAATAAGCAAAGGCTCTTTGGGAAAACATCTCTCTCTCTCTCTCTCTCTCTCTCTCTCTCTCTCTCTCTCTCTCTCTCTCTCTCTCTCTCTCTCTCTCTCTCTCTCTCTCTCTCTCTCTCTCTCTCGTTCAGCCAAATTCCCAATTGGGGGGGGGGGGGGGGATGAGATGGTCTGCTAATTAGGGTTAGGGAGAGAGAGTTTAAGCTTTCTTTTATTTAAGGGATAATGAACTTAAGTTAGGTCAAAATCCAATGATGGTCCATTAGTCAAAATAAAGTCCACTAATCATTTTTATTAAGTTTAAACAATTTTTCAGCCCATAAATCACTATATATGGCCGGCCACATTGTTTATTTTCACTCCAAATTTATTTGATTTATTTCTAAAATAATATTTAATTTAATTAGAACATCTCATTGATTTAATGATATTTCATTAATCCTCGTCATATTGTATAAACTAATACGAAATGAGAAATTATTTCTTTCCACCTTTTGTTTATTTAAATCCAAAATTGTATTATTATCAATATAATTTTGCAACTCTTTATTTATTTAATCATGAAAGAAATAATCATCAATATGTAAATCACAATTTACATTCAATGAGAAAATCAACTTATTCTTGTTGACTAAAATCTCATCCAAAAGTCTATCGTTGAGATCTCATGGACCCACATGAACAAAGATTTAGAATAAATTCCAAGCGCAAATGTTAACAAACTTTTCCCGACTTTCAATTGTTAATATTTGTCGATTCCACTAAAGGACCAATATTGAACATGTCTAAGTTCACATGCGTTTATATTTCCATTTGATGTGATGAAACTATTCCTCACACGATCCATGGTGTACTTTACGATATCACCCTTTGTGCGTATCATTAACTAAAGGGAATGTTAAATTACCGCTTAACCCCTAAGTTATTATTTCACCAACTCCTTTGTTATAAAGTGAGATGTCACAACATATCACATGTTTTATTCGTTAACAAACATGCCCGGTTTATTCACTCACACTTCTAAAAACAAAGAATGGTGTGATACTAGTGCCTTGTACCATTCTTAGAACACAAATTCCATAATAGTGAATCACATATATCAACAAGACACTATTATAAAGTGTCACAATAAATTATGTGTTCACTTCAAGATTTAGGTAATTACGAAAATACCCCTCGTACGTGATTTTGAAGTTTCGAGTTACATAACGATTTTATCTCGAACTTCAAAGTGCCATACGTCTTGTTCAATGTCTTCATCAAGACATCAAAAATAATCAGGGTCACAACGCTCTATATCACAAGATAAGATATCGTTAATTTATTCAAACAATCATTACTCATATATGATTGCCAATCGGTCTTTAGACTACGACTATTATTTTAAACTAGTCACTAGAACGTATCTTGTCAAGTCTGTACTTGACACTTCTTTCGTTCATGATAGTTTCAGGGCGTAGGCATACATGCATAAATACAATCTTAAATAAGAATGAATATTTAAATTCAACAAAAATTAATACAATCGTATTTGTTATATCTCATGTCTCCTTTGTGGGCATAAATCCTAACAATAGGTACGACTTGGACTACTTTTGGCCACCATTGTGGCGAAGCGGACGAGGAATGCTTCTTGAAGCGTGCGGAATGACCCGATACTCCAAGGCTTCAGGGCCCTGAACTATTGGAAACCTGACCCTGCCAGGGTCAGGTTGAAGGCCTGACAGAGGGCTGCATCCGACAGCCCTTCCATGGTCATCCAGATTTCTTAGTGCTGGATGTGGAGGTTTGGATCTATACGCCCATCGTATCAGCGCATCTTGGGTAGCTTGAAAGCCCCACTCGACGGCTGTGCAAGAAACATCGCAGTCAAATGGGAATATGACCCCTCTAGACCATTGTACGGTCTAGAGCCCTCGAGCCCGCATCGTGGAGTTTAATGATCTTATTCTAGAGTCTCTGAATCATTGTGATCATATCCACTTTGTTATCGGTGCCGCCAAACGTACCAACCGGGGTAGGATCTTGTCGTTCGTTGGAGGCGTGGTCCATAACTTCAAAGGTCGGCCTGTGAGCGTTACTCCCTCCGCAGTCGTGCGTTTTGCGTCGAGCTTATGTCTTAGGTCCCCGCTCCAAGACTCTCGCCGAGAGTTCAACCGGGTATGGACATCTTCCTGAGTCATCCCCGGGCGCGTTTCGTTTCTTTGGCGGCTCTGGCGGGTCCTCCGACTATCCACACTGCTGTCACCTTGTCGGGATGAGGCACGCGGTGGGTACCGCAGGTATTTTGTGAGAATTTGTGGCAACTCGGGCTCGAGTGCCGCTCAATCCTTGGGGTTGCGAGATGCCCATTGGGATGTTTTCCACCTGTCGAGTCGAAAGAGTGCCATTATCGAGGACCATCCGGGATCCGGTGTAGGACTGACTCGTCTTTGTCTCCATGGCCGCATTTTCTCCGGCATAATTGCGATCCCCAGTTGAACTCGCTTCTTCCTCATGTCCGAGGAAATTCACGATTAACCCTTTGCTCTGACTCCAGGACGCGCCAGCAGTTCCGTCAAGTGTTGGTCAGTTTCACTCTGAGGCTTATCTCATTGTCACGAGGAGCAAGGGAATCTTCGCTCAAACACCTTTTCAAGGCAGTCACCTCGGCCCTCTGTGGGGGACACGGCAGAGTCTGTATCATGAGCTGCCTGCTCGAGCGATAGGGCTACCTGGTCTCGCTGCCGTGAAGGCTGCCGGAACGTCGCTCATCTTTCGAGAGTGGAAGATTAGATGATGAGAAGAAATATGTGGATATGTGGATATGTGGATGGGGTACGGGTAAGGCAGGGTATCTGCTCCTTCTAGCGCCAAAATATTGTCGCTGAAATTTGGACAACCTTAACAGACCTTGGCGGTCAGAATCTCTGCTCGGGGCGAGTGGCCCTCACTTTGGCCTTAGTGTGTCGAATTAGCTATTGGGGGGTCTTCGAGTTCTTCTGGTACCTGAAATAGATGAACGGATGTGAACTAAAAAGGAAAATAGAGGAGATCCTCTGTTTACCTATCTGATGATCAACATTAGTATATTGTGGGAGGAGTTTTAGAATGACGAGGAGGGATCCACGAAATCGAGCAGAGGGGGATCCTTTGATCGACTACGTACGGGGCATCGAATTTCGGATCTTTTTAGGGTGTTCACATATTATGTGTTTGCGACTTATGCTTTTTTGCGTTGGCTTGTAGAATTGTTCAACTTCCCAGGGACTTATGAGGGAAACCAGTATTTATAAGCGCAAGGGAGCCCTTTGGGCGTGTTCCGTGGAGTGGCCGGCCGGCCTTGGTGTGGTGGTCGTCCGGCCCAGCTTGTGGTCGATCGAGTGTGGCCGAGTAGGTGTAGGAGGCCGGTCAACCCTCCCCCACATGTCAGGAGGCTGGCCGGCTCACGCTTTGGCCATGGGAGGCCGGTTGGCCCTCCCTTATGCGTCAAGAGGTCGGCCGACCTATGCTTGGGCCAGGGGGCTGGTCGGCCCAAAGAGGCCGGGCGGCTTTCCCTTCTGGACCAAGGGGCCGGCCGGCCTTTCTTGGGGCAGGGGGCCGACTGGCCCTTACTTGAGCCAAGGGACTGTCAACTCTCTCGTTGGCAGCTTCGAGGGAAGTTTTGTCGGACTACCCTTCAAATTGTGTCACGCTGAAAACCTGAGACAATATATACAAAATGTTTAAGATTAATTTATTTTCTTTCTGTGATTGTTCAGCTAAATGATCGAAATGAGAAAGATTAATTTGTTATGAAAAAGATGCAAAACCGAAATGAGAGAAGAGAGAATGTTTAATCTTTTTAAAAAAGAGATTTAGATCATATTTAGATTTAATAAAAGTGAACAAATTGCTAACATGTGACAGGCACATCCACCTTGTAATTGACATTTTATTTTTGGTCTAGTTGAAATGATTATAATATTCAAAGACAAAGCTCTAACTTTTGTACTACGAAAGCTACGGTATAACAAAGTTCAGAAGGTTATGTATTCAAATATAAATATTCCATGTTAAAAAGTGCAAACATGGAATCAAACCTAACTGAAATTCAGCGCAAATCCCGGAAGTCTGCTTACTAGACAACTCCCGTTTCAACTTTTTGCATTAATGGGATTCTATCATTTTTCTTTTATTTTTAAATTGTGGTTTTCTCTCTCTGAAACTTTCAGACCCGTGTGGAACAGTGGAAAACAATAGAAAGCTTTGAACGACGCACCAACACGAAGGATCAAGTGAAGGAATCTCAAAACCATGAATAAAGTAGCAGCAAAAGTCAAGCACGTAATGCCATAAAGCATAAATGCGCGTGGGAACATTAGGGTAATCATGGTGGATGAAAAAGGCTTTATTCAATATTGTAGTACCTTATTCTCTGCCAATTTATTTTCTTGAACTTTGAGAAAATAGTATACAGTACTACCAGATCAGTACATACGAAACATTAAACAATATATAGTCATCAGAATTATTTTGGTTTTCAAACACAAAAACACATTAGAGAAATCGCCGAATCTACTGATTATTATTGGATTGTCCAAAATTAACTGAAATAACTTTTTCCTCAATTACAAGTACAAAGGTCAAAATATTTTTAGAATTTTTTTTTTAAATATCAACATTCTTTGAAATAAACCAGTTATTTTTAAAAAACTAAAAAAATAAAATAACTCCGAACAGAAAAAATCTTACCCCAAAATATTATTTCATTTCTCTTTTTTTATTTATCTCTCTAACATGTTTTCTGTATCCAAATTAAAAAAACTGACGATTCCTTTCCTTACACTCTCACTCCTCACACAAAATCGAGGGTTGCCGGGCTCTGTCCCTTAACCAGGAGTTACCAAAAGTTCTCTTCTTCATCACTCAGGTATGTTTCTCTCTCTCCACACTCTCATAGTTTTCTTCGCGAATTATTCAATATGTGTATTTACGATTTGTTCATTAAATTTATGTATTAACAATTTCAAATACCCAAAGATGAATCGTCACTTTAACTTTTGGCAGATTGAGTGTCCATATTTTTTTATCGGCAATTTGGCAATTTCTAGGATTAGGTTGTGCTCGATCTTTTTGGATTCTGATTGCACGGTTTAGGTTTCACGATTTCACCTTTGAATGTTGATAAGCGCGTTTCTTACGTGATTATAAGATGAACTTAAGCGAAGAATCGATGTTTATCCTCAAGTATTTTGATAGTTTTTGTAGTTTGTGTGAAATTTTCAGGACATTAAGGTGTGCAAAGATCTATAAGATGTAAAGATGGGAAAATGAGCATTATAGATGCAAAAGAGAAAGAGAAATAGAGCATCCTAGGATGACGGGGCGATCGCAAGGATTCCGGAACATTTTACGGATCTCAATTCCGATACCCGGAGCTCAAGATATGGGATAAAAAGTGAAGCAGCGCGCAGACCTCCAGAGTGCCCATCGCGACACGATGAGGTCCACCGCGACGCGATGGAATCCACCGTGACGCGATGGAGCTCCGGCAACAGCTTAAATTGACCTGTGGACTTCGATTTTAAGCCGTTAGATCAATTTTTGAAGGCCAGATCTGTAGAATGTTGACGAGCTCGACTTCATAACCTAATGGCAGCCATTTAGAATTTATTCTTGGTTGGTTTTAGTCCTAGAGGGAGAAAACACCACAGAGGAGCCGGGGGTGAACAGAGAAGAAGACCGGAGACGTTCTGGAGGCTGCGACGAGTCTGCGACAACCAATCTAGTTTTTCTTTCTCTTCTCTTTCTGAATCTCTATTGTCATGGATTATTTTTATTGTTTCATTTCTAGTTTTTCCACCATCACCATGAACTAATCCCTCAGAGGGTGATGGTGTATCTTTTATTGATAATTGTCATGGATTTATTCTAGTTGCTTTGAGGTTTGATTTGATTCTCTGGCTGGTGTTTATTTTATTTTTGTTCTTAATGCTCGTATATGCCTGATCATCGTATGCTTGATTTTAGGATTAGTTATTCTCTCTAGCGAGGTTTAGTTAGTCGTGCGAATAAAATAGAGTACCGTAGTATATTCTATGAAGTCTAGAGATAGCCACAGCTGCTAGGGCGTCGAGTGAGTGTTCCAAAACATAAAGCAAGCTAGGTTCGTTGCCTTGAGACCGAGAGGTAAAAGGAGTTCGTAGTCTTAGGTCGTAAATATCACTCTAGCGAGGGTTAGCGATAAAATTTACGTGAACACGATTAGCACAGCCATATGATTGATTATTCTCGTTTGTCTAGAAATCCCGACAATAGGATAGAGAAGTGAAACCTCACCCTTGTCTCTCACATTCACCTTTAACTAGTTTTAATTAGATTGTTTAATATTTTAGAAGTTATTCTATTCACATCACTCTTTCTATTGATTTAAATTGTAGTCGGTTTTGATTCGCATTTAATTATAAATCCTTGTGGGAACGAACTAAACTTACTAACTATATTATTTGTTCGACGTGTGCACTTGCGCGCGCGATTTTCGCAACAAATGTTTAGATTTTTAAGTTTTAGATTATTTTATGCTTGGTTCTTTGGGTTTTTTGATTTCGCGTTTGAATCGTTTCCTTGTGGTCATGTTTACAATTTTGGGTCTTGGATTTTTTTGGTCTCGTTTGAATGTTTAGGTTTCTAGGTTTGATGTTTCTGTGGTTCTATTGAATGTTGTGTCATCGGATTGTAATGTTATGTTCATGTTGAATGTTTAAGTGTTAGGTTTGAATTTGGTTTTCTTGGTTCTCGGCTGTGTTGTTGTTGTTGATTGGTCATCTTATGTTTTTTTGTAATAGATCATCAGAATGGAGATAGCTCGAACAATTCCTCAGACAAAATCGTCGCCCATAAAGGCCACTCGGAGCAAAGAAGATGAGACTTCTATAAAACGAAAGACGGTAACATCGTGAAAATAACATTCGAAACGACCTCGTGTTGATGAGTCTCTGAACTCTGATTTTATTAAGACTAATCCCAGACCTTCCCGGAAAGCACCGACCACGTCCCTGAAGGTTAGATTTGTTTGTTGTTTTGTAATCACTGTTATTGACAATATTGTGGAATGTATTGTAGATATCCTTGTTTATTATAGACGTTATTGTAGTCATCCCTGTTTATTATAAACAATATTGTGTGTAGAGCATTTTATAGACAATATTTTAATTTTAGACCCTTTTGTAGACGATGTATTAATTGTAGACCTTTTTGTAGACAATGTTTTAATTGTAGACATTTAGACTTTCTAAATTAATGTACACTATATTACAACCAGTACCCATATTGTAGATGATATTTTAATTGTAGACTTCCCGGATCATTGTATGTTGGAACTTATTTAACGATTTAAACAATAATATTATATAACACATCTATATGTGGCGGAAATATATACTATGATCTAAAATAATTAAAACTCATTCTAATAAATTAACAACATTAAAAATCACTAACATGTCAATAAACTATGTATTCTAAACATGTCAACAAATTGAACAAAAACGATCTAACTACTTATAAACATATTATAAAAATTAATCGCAGATCCAATTCGTTTTAGGAAACTTACATGTGAGGTTGTAAACAATCTCATGCGTTGCTAGCTAACGTCGGAGCGCCTCGTTAAATTTCTGAAAATTTTCCTCGCCGGACTGGAAGGTCTGACCCGCATAAATGGAAGCTGCCCGGCCGGTCAGGGTGGGCCTGTGAGCTTGCGGGTACTTGCGAGTCATTGGAGCACCGGGACCTGTGGACCAAGGTAGAAGAAGGCTTAGGCTAGGTGCTGGTGAAGTGGCTTTGTCTGGATGCAAGTCGAACACTCCTGGCTTAGGCATACAACCGGACACTCTGTCCGGTGGCAGAATTTGTCCGGTGAGGGCAATCCGACCGACAGGAGGACTGAAATGAGCCTCGTCGCGTCTCGCTCAATTTTTTCGTGTTTCGAGTGAACTCCTGCAACTAAAACGTCACTCAAACACCAATAGAATATTCAACAATAATTCTCTCGGATATTTAAGAGATTTAGAGGGTCGGCTCTTCATTTGAACAATGAAAAAAACTCGGGATCTCACAAGAACACTCGGGAGATCAAGAAAACATTTCTTGATCTCTTTCTCTCTTTAATTCTCTCAGCTAACACGCAAGAAAGGGAAGGGTGGAACTTGGCCGAGAATTATGATTAGGGTTTTTTTAATTAGGGAGAGAAATTGGGCTTCTTTTAAGTCAAATCCATTAGTCAAACTTAAGCCCGTTGTTCCTTCAAATTAATTTCAAAAATTAATTCTTGACCTAATTCATTAATTTTGCCGAGTATCCTCCTATCCGTAGTAATTCCCTGTGTTTTACCTCACGTAGGGAGTAAGATAGAGAGAAAAAGAGAAGAAACACGAGCTATTATTTAGCATTGTTTCAGGTGCAAGATCTCATGTACTTTTTGTGGAGGCTGAGAGCGGGTATTTATAGCCATCTGGGGAGCCCAAGGCCGGCCAGAATCACTTTGGCATGTGGAGAGAAAGCTGTCGGCCGGCGGGGCCTAGGCGTTTGGCTTTATGCAGGCCAGGGGCCAGGCAAGGGCCTATCAGCCGGTCGGGGAGGGGGGTACACAGGTGTCTGCCGGCCGGTTAGGGGGTCAGGAGTGTGCTTGCTGGCCGCCCAGGGTACCAGGAAGGTGCTAGCAGGCCGGCCAAAGGTCCAAGTAGGTGCTAGCTGGCCAGCCAAGGGGCCGGGCATATGCCTGTCGGCCAGCCGTCCAAGGTGCTAGGAATATGCCTACCGGCCCGCCGGCTAGAGGCTAGGCGCGCGTTGGTGGGTGTCTGTAACCTCTCCGCAGGGCCCGAGGCGCACTTGAGAAAAATGAGTGTGGATCCAGTATCTCGATTTATCAAAGAACGACAGGGCAGATATATATTTGGGTCGCCGCCAAAAATACGGCGACAACAAAAACATGACTGAAGGTTGGAAAAATAGGAAAATCGGCGCCGAAGAGTAGTGGTACAAGAAGACCGAGGACAAGTTGCCGGTTTTGTTACTTCTCAAATGTGGAGGTTGTTGCAAAAACCTTCTTCTACACGATGTGCACACCAAAGAAATGGTTGTCAGAGCAAGTACTTTTAACTTCGGTTTATGATTTTTTAAAAGTTTTTCAGTTGCCACTATATGGTGGTCTACATTGTAGACTTCGTCGCTTACATTGTAGACAGTGAAGTCAACAATGTAGACTTTATTGTCTACAATGTATACTTCATAGTCTACAATGTAGACCATCAAGCCCATAATGTAGATCACCATGTTTATAATGTATAAACTAAGTCTACAATATTTATTTTAAATGTGTGTTTTGCGATAAAAGCTTACAACATTTGGATGCGATTTCATATTACCGTCGGAAGAAGTGATGGTCGGGCAATCTGAAAGCGTCCTCGCCATTATGACCTCCCATTTCCACATGTACCTTATCCAAGCCTATTCAGTGGTCAAAGGCAGGCAATAATGACGACTTTGACTGGAGTAAACAATCAAGAGTCATAGAGTTCGTCGCATCCACAAATAAGTCTATGCGGTACTTTTGGTCGTAGGTTAGTGTGAAGGAGGTGTATATACCTATCTAATTTTTGGACCTGGGTCATTGGCTACCGGCTGTTGTGAACATCCCCGAGCGTTTGCTCATTGTATACAACTCCATGTCAGAAAAAGAATACCATGCCAAGGTGGTCGCTGCCCACGTCCAGAAGCTGTCAGGTTACATCCCACTGGTCCTCACGTATCCAATTGTTTTACAGCACTTAGCGATTGGAGATACAAGCTCCGTGTTCTTCCAAGTCAAATTTATATATTTGATGGCTCGACAGGATAATAGGTACAATTTTTGTGTGCATAATATGAGTTAAATATCGATCCGTATTCTACATATGTTGTATGCGTATGTAAACAGTGACAATATGACATGTTTGTCTTGAAAGCCATGAATTACATAGTTCATGGTCAAACGGTTCAATGTGTACGCCAACATAACATGTGCCAGTACCATCAACACTTGTGCATTGATTTGTACCAACATGATGGCTCGAACGCTGAGATGAAGAGTATTTTCATTGTAGACATCTATATCAGTTTTAGCCTATTTTGTGTTAATGTGTAATCGGGAACATGCATATCTAGTATGTTTGTTGTTCGTATATTATACACCGAAACATCGTTTGTATTTATGGTAGTATAATTAATATGAGCATTACATTATACTTGAATACGTTACAAATATAGTACACTAAAATACTAGAATTAATATCAACATTACATTAGACTTCAATACATTACAAATACAATACTAGAATTGATATCAACATTAAATTAGACTTGAATACATTACATTACATGACTTTCCGGTCTTCAATATACCAACGTCAATCCAAGATCTAGTATGCTTGAATAACAAATCAATATCCATCATTCCTACATTAAAAAAACTAGAATTACTATTACATGTAAACAAATATCATTCGTTTTGGTCATACAGGGTTTATGATGTTGACGCTAGTGTCTACAATTTTTCTATAATGTAGTCAACAATATATTCTACAACATAAAATTATTTTAGACTGAAAAGTCTACAATTTAGTCTACAACAACGTTAAAAATGTTGTTTACATCGTAGACATGGGTGTCTACAATATTGTGTATAATGTGAATAAGAAAGTCTACAATATTGTCTATAATGTAATCCACAACTTAATATTTTTGTAGACCAAAAAGTCTACAATTTATTCTACAACATCGTCAATAACATTGTCTACATTGTAGACATCGATGCCTGTAATATTGTCTATAATGTAGATTGGAAAGTCAATAATATTGTCTATAATGTAGTCTACAATATAGTGTACAACCAAATATTATTGTAGACCAACAAATCTACAACTTAGTCTATAACATCGTCAACAATGTTATTTACATTGTAGACATCAGATGTCAACATTGTGAAAGTTAACAATGTTGTAATCAGGGTCTACAATTTAGAAAACATTGTCTACATTGTAGACTCTGTTACAAAATTTGTACAAAAATATAAAAAAAGGGGAAATCCAAATCAAGGATTTAATAAATTAAAAAAGAGAAAACAATTAGATCCTAACTTGTTGAGGGTGATGGAGCGTAGGGCGGCGATGGCAAAGATGGAGGGCGTCGGCGACAGAGATGGAGCCCAACAGAGATAGATATAAAAATGGAACGTGGCGATGGCGACAGAAATGTTGCGCGGCGGCGGAGATGACGATTTTAGGTTTTTAGGTATTGATTTTGGGGATGTATTATAGGTGAAAGAGAAGTGTAGGTAATTTGATTTTGGAGTTGTGTGCTCGCGTTGGAGGTAAAAATTTGATTTTTTTAATATTTTCACCGGCATTTGGTTATAGGATATAAGTGCTAAAAAGATTTTTTTAAAGGGCATTTTGTCTTTTCAAATCAAACTTATTTGTAAATTTGGAAAAAATAACTTTTAGTAGATTATGAGAAAAATAAAATAAACATTAGAAAAAACTAACTTCTAAAAAATGCAAATACATGGTATAATATTTGTTAACAAATCACTCCTTGAAGATAGTAAGAGATTGACATCTATACAACATGATTAATCTATGATATTCACCTTCAAATTTATTATTTTCAAATTAACACTTAATTTTTAGTGTCTTTGAACGCAACTTTCATTTGTTGCTTATGAGGATCGAATCTACGATCTTCTAATTGGAAGTAATGTGGTATTATCACCAAGTTATCTTATATATCACAACTCTTAAGTTATAGTTCAAAATGACGTTTTTCAATTCCATGTAAATATTTATCGTCAACATCGTCAGTAGTTCAGTGGTAGCTGGGATAGCGTAGTGGTAATATCACACCACCTCCAAGTTGGAGGTCGTGGATTCAATCCCCACAGCAATAAAATGAAAGATTGCCTTTAAATTACATCACATGTTATTGGTATTCTTCCTACTTTACTAATAAGTTTCTAGACTTGCTTGTATATTGTAATGTTTAAATTTTCGAAGAAATTCAAAAAAACGTCGACAAATTGCAAGTGGACACAACTTGTCGACATAATTTGGAAACATTTCATGTGCCATTGTTTATTTTCCGTATGAAATGTTGTTTTTACAAAATTTGGTTATGTTTAGCCATAAAAGAGAAAAATTTGTTGTAGTTCGAACATAATTCCATCATCAAAACTTTAAACTAGGCGCTCCGGCGACAATATCTTAAGCTACAAATTTTAGGGAGTTTTGTTTTCTGTCTGAGACAGCATAATCGAAGAAATTCGGTGATTTTGTTTCTACATATTTTAGAAAGTAATTTTTAAGTGATTTTGTATTTAATTTTCAAAGAAGTAAGTAGATTGAAATTAGGTAGTCGCTTACATATGTGTATTTCAATTTTTTAAGACCCAAACATTTGATTCTTGCTTTATGGTTGTTATACTTTGGATTAATTGATTATGTAGATTAGTCGTTAAATTTTGATAAGTGGTATGCGGATGAAATGTTTATTTTTTGGAGTTCATAATCGTTAAATTAAAAGAAACTATATCAAATTGTTTTAAAATCTAATATTCAATTTCTTAGAATGAAGACGAATGCGTTCAAAAACATTGCACTTTAGTCCCAGGAGCGATTACTATTTCACATACAAGTATTGTAGTGTTACAACAAGAGACGCTCGGACTGAAGAAACGTTTGGAAATAACTGTTTGTTATTTTTCCATTCATGAGAATGTGTGGGCACACAAAGTCTTCATGCTTTTTTAATAGTTTTACTGTAGTTTTTGATGTTTTAAATTTACAAGGGAGCAAAAGAGGTCGGGTTAGTCAGCCAGAGTCAATGCTTTTGTTCTTATTAATATCATGCACTAAACTCCATTAGGACTATAGTGTAACATAGTTATGAAATGGTGATGGCTTTCTTAACACACTAGTTAATTATTATTATCATTTTTATTATCTCGCTTGATTCAAATATTTGTTTAATGCTTGAATAAGATTACCTTTCCCTTTGATGACCTTGTATTTTAACTTAATACTAGAGAAAGATTATCACATGCGACCATTTAATACCCTGATAGAGACAACAATTTTAATGACCGCACCACCACCACCTTTACGACCGACCATACTTGTTCCAATTCTATTTCCTCATCGGATCAAGAATTAAAAAATTTCGGAGAGTTTCTACAAATGATCAAGCAACTCTGAATCAACATTACATTTGTCGTAGTTGTTGAATTGTTGGATCAAGCCCGCGTAGTATAAAAACAATCTATATAAGATAATTTTATAAGATAGACAAAATGCATGAACATGTAATCTTTTAAACCTAAACTATGACTTTTTATTTATTTGGTACCGACTTTTGAATCTTGAATCTTGAAGCGCTCGTCTCCCCTTAGAGCAAGTATTATTCGTATCTCCTTGAATCTGAGAAACTAGATAGTTTATACCGCTAGAGTCTACTGAGTTTGATTGGAATTTGTGGATAGGCACTATTAAAAACCTTCATTTAAGCACTATTCTTCGAGCCAAACAGCTGACTCCATTAAAGACTCCACACTGAAGATCGCTCGATTCAATTGAATATAATTTATACTCAAAATTAATTTAATATTATCTATATTTACCCTTCATAAATATAATCAACTACATGAGATTTACAAAATTACCATTTTACGCTTCTTGTTGTTAGTCTCTCAATTCATTTGTCACATGTGAATAAGTTAAAAGCATAGCATTAACAACGACCTAACAAGTCATACGGTTTCATACGAACATGTCACAACTTACTTTTGACATTGGCTAGTTCATAGATGCACAATCGAAAGAACAAAGAATGAGGTGATATACATAGTGTTTCATAAATCTTGTACACCAATTTCATATATGTGAGAACTTCACAAAGGTGCTAATGACATCTTCACAATATACGTAGGAAGAACTATAGAGTCTCAATGTTCTACGTCTCATAACCAAACATCTTAAGTTCTTCTTACAATCATGCTGAGTAATAGCCCGTTGATCATGAGACTGCGAATATATTTTTTCAAGAAAAAAGAGTTGTGCTTGCAAATATGTATATGTCTCTTCATTTGTTGCTAAGTTTCTTTAAGTACTACAAACTAATGTTTATTATGAAGTTTTAAACAAACAAAATAGAATTAATGAAATTTTAATTCTTTATTAATTTATTCAGTAGTTAAACATTAGAGTAATTGAGACTTTATTACATCAAATGTATGTAAGTAACAATTACTAATTTTTTTGTGGGCATCAATGACAGCACTTTCCCACTTGCCTCATAGAAGATGTGAATTTTTCTTCATGCCAGTCCCTCTGGTGTTGGTTGAAGTCCTTGATGTCTAAGCCTTCGTGAATAGATTGGGAGCTTGTCAAACATGGAGATCTTCTTCACCTCATAGCCCCATATTGCACGATCTCTCGAACCAAATAGTATTTCTCACAATATGCTTAGACCGTTTATGGATATAGGTTTTCTTGAGTTACCAAGAACCCTAATATTATCACCATAAAGCATCATCGGGTCGTCGACTTGTGGAATGACTTCCAAATACTTTAATTTTCTAAGCTATACAGCCTCTTTTGATGCTTCAAAATCAATCACATATTCTTCTCTCACTATGGAATAAATAAAGCAAGAGTTCTTGATACTCCTCTAAACAAGAGATCTTCTATTGAGGATGAAAACATATATTGAAGTGGACTTCTTGAAATCCTTATCCACTTACAATCAGAGTTGGTATATCACGTCAAAGTCAGGTCAATACTATATAATCATGAAATTCATAGTTCTCCGAATATACTTAAGAGCATGCTTAACAGCAATCTAGTGCTCATGTCAGTACTAGAATGTTGCTTACGACATTAACTGTGAAACAAATATCTTATCTATTTCAAATAATAACATGCATGTGACTTCCTACAATTAAGGCGTGAATGTGCCGACATGGTGGTGGTGATATTATTACTGGTGATGTTGGTGCGGGTGGTAGCGGTACTGCTCATGGTTCAGTTTATGACTTGTGGACTATAGAAACGTGCTATCAAACTACTCAAGACCAGGACCACGAAGCGCGGGAGAGGTACTACTCGTTATCATTAGTGTATGAAATTATTTCTTATGCAAATTGAAATGTGTTTCAACACCACTTATGACTTCTGTAACTTTAATACGGAGGAGTACCTTGCGGGTAAACAAACAGCGCGTGATTACGATATTGACTCTGTTTCCATTCAATTCAAAGCAATGTTGTTTGATCAAACATCTACTCAATCACGAGACGATAAAGTTCGTACGCATATGCTTAAGCATATATGTATTCATTTCTCGTGGTTGTCTCCGTGCCTGTCGTTAAATTTTAAGGAGCATTGCCTCAGTTCCCGATTCTTTGCAATTTGGTGGGGGGTGATCAATCTAATTACAACATTCATGTAATCAACAACACATCTTATTGCGCGAGCTACATGACGTGGTTCGACTATTGTGACGTACAAGTACGATCTGGAGGATTCTATCAATCCCACCGTCACTCTAGTTACTATTGACTTTTAACTATTTCGAACTCTTTAACGTTTGTTAGAACTTTGAATATGTCTAAAACTTATGTATGCTTGAATTTGACGATCACTTATATGTGTGTTTTTATGTTTTATATTTATTATTTTGCGATATTATGTCCGTCATAATTTTTGTACTTTAACACAATTTTCATCGACTACCATAATTTATTCCGTAATTTTTTTCAAATTTTCACATCATTTTTGCTGTAATTATTATTTTTTCGATCCATCGACACATTATTGATTGCCGCAATTTTGATCCTTTTTCATTTTAACTTTTGTTAAGACACGTTTTCCATTGCTTTATGCCCGTTGTAAAATCTATCCATCTCACGCACAGACGCGCACATTTAAAAAAAATGATGTGATTATATCGAATATAACTAGGCTATCCGCCTCTATATTTAAAAAAAAAAAAAAAAAACTTTTTAGTTTGCATGCATGCGAAAAACTGGTTACAAAGTATAAATCAGCTTTTTGTCCACTGCTTTATTTCTTTCCTTCTCCCTTACTTTGAGCTTTAAAGAACCATGTCTTAGCCTTTAAAAGCTATAATTTCAACACTGTGACTCAGTGATTCCCTTACCTTTCTTTCTCTCTCTCCTGATATGAAATCTAGCAGTGGATTTTGTGCTCATCTTGTCTTATTACTTGTCTATTTCTAGGGTTAGTAAAAAAGTGTACAACAGGCAACTGCAGGAATTTTTTTTATTTAAACTGCTAGTGTATGAATTTGTTTACTTTCTCCACACCTCAGCATTTTTGTGGGAATTAATTTTCATGGGCTCTTTATATCATTATTTTGTCTTTAAAGATTTCTATTCTTACATTTATACTTTTCTCGTCTCCGAGAGAATCAGTATAGTTCTTTTTATTTTTTAGAGCAAAAAAAAAGCTAAATATTTTAGACTATATTAATCTTATTAAAAATATTAGGAAACAAATTTTTAGTTCAAAATCGGACAAAAATATGATTTTACTCAAAATTTCAAAAATTACTATTCACTTCATATGATTTTATACGATAATATATGATAGGATACAATGGTTGTACAATAGCGTACAATAAGTTTACATGCGATAAAATAAGATGAGTGGACGATAAAACATGATGATATACGAAAAAATATGATGATATATAATATTTTGAGAATAAGGGTATTTTTGTTCGATAGTTCATATCTATATTATTTTAATAAAATAAGTTTAATCTTAATATTTAGTAATGATTTGAAATCTAGAAATTTATGATAAAGAAATATCCGTATTCCTTTTTCACACCGCAGCTTTTATTTTTAACCTGAATATTATAATCTCTTAATGTTTGATGTTTAGTAACAAGATGAAATGACCCTGTAATTCATGAGCAGAAAATAATAGCCCCCGTAGTGTAATATACACTTGTAAAATATGGTATCCCCGTGACGATATAAACCTAAAAAACAACAAATAATGATAAACGCCAGTTTTATTTTTAGTTTCTTTTTTTACATAAGAGACACTTCTAATTATATAATCATATATACATATATATTTATGAACGGACGTAGTTTTTAGTTGGTTGTATGCGTTTGTAAATTTCTTTCTTGTTCTTTCTAATTAAGCGAAATGGGAATGGAAAATATATAACTCACCGATAAAGTGTCACTTTGACATGGACGGAATCTTCATGTTAACATAAGAGGCCGGACGCCGTCCTATGCCCTATCATCGTACTCTGACCATCCTCGAAGCAGGAGATCACCATCACAATAGAAGTACGGACGAGGTCGTGAAGATGTATGTTTACAATTCTGACTATCGACTAGTTCACTACGTCAGTCGAGGTGGAAACACTCATCAAAATTGTTGTCGCTGAAATTTGGACAATGTTGATAAACTTATGCATTCACATCCTCGCTCTATGGTATCTGATTACGAGGTATAGAGAGTTGAGAACTCTATAGTTCTACCGGTGTGTCTTCTAAAAATACTGATTTGCATCTCTTCTGTCTTAAGGTTACTATGTATGAATTGCATCGTGCTTATTTAAATTCAGAAATAAGACATATCATTTCAAGCTTACATATTCTCATTTGAGAAAGTCAAATTTTAGGTCCACTATGTAATCTAGAATAGACGAATTGGTGGATATTGATTTATGAAGATGTCATTAGTACCACACTATGCTTTGTTATGAGAGTGTGAATGAATAAATCAGACATGGTATTTATCGAATAAGAACATTCTTTGAATAAAACATGTGACATGTTAGTCCTTTACTGGAATCGACTAATATTAAAAATTAAAGTCGGAAAAAGTTTGTAAACTTTTGTATCCGGAATTTATTCTACAACTTCGTTTAGGTGGGTCCATGAGGTCTCAATGGTAGACTCTCGGACGAGATTTATTGAATAAGAACAATTGATTTTCTCGTTCAATGTAAATTGTGATTTACACTAAGAAGATTATTTTCTAAGTAATTAAATAAATAATTAGTTATTTGTTATTACATTTATTTAATGAATCTTATTATGTTATTATATTGATAATAATACAATTTAATAATTCAAATAAATAAAAGATGAAAATAAATATTTTCTCGTTTCCTACTTATTTGAAAAGTTAGAAAAGATTTAATGTATATTATTAAATAAATTAGATGTTCTAAATTAATTAAATTTAGAAATAAATAAAATTATTTGAAATTAAAGGGGATTATGTTTTGGCCTAATATATTAATCATATTTTGGCCGAACTTAATATTTAATATTGATTAAAAGGGTTTAAAATGGTTTAAATTGGATTATGAGTTTGACCTAGTTTAAGCCCATTTGACTCTTATTATTAAAGGATCAAATGAAACCCTAACCTTAACCCTAATCACTCTAAACTTCGGCCACTCTCTCTCCCTCCTTTGTGAGTGTCTTGGCCGAGTGAAAGAATAATAGAAAAGGATCAAGAAATCTTTTCTTGATTCCGATTCCCGGTTCTTGAGTGATCTACCTTAATTCATTGTTTGTTGTTCAATTTAAAAGAGCCCACTATCTTAATCTCCCTCATGAATCCGAGATTTATATTATTGAATCAACTCCTGGTGTTTGAGTGATTTTAGTCTACAGAAAAACACACAGGAATCGAGGAGAATCAAACTCAGCTCGATTTCAGCCCAACTGGCCGGACATACAGGCCAGCCGGCCAGTAAGCCATCCGGCCCCCACAATCATCCACAAGTGGGCCTAGGCTCCTGCACGCTCCCTGTCTCGAATTTTTGAATTTCGGCGACTCCGACACGTAGATATAGTTGTCCTTTACCTCCCTGCACAAGTCCCACACCTAGATCCGACACGAGCCGCTCGTACGCTCGCAGGCCCATTCAAGTTGGCCGGCTAGCAGCCAATCCGGCAAGTGAGATTCTTCAGTCCAGCGAATTTTGGGCCTACCCAATTCGGCGAGTCAAATTTATTTTTGAGGAAATTCACGAGGCATTCCGGAGTGGGCTAACAACGCAAGGATTTGTTTACAACTTCATATGTAAGTCACTCTTAAACAAATTGGTTGCGACTATAAATTGTTTGTAGGTTGTTAGTATCAATTTGTTGACATGTAATCAAGTTTTTATGCCTAGGTTGTTTATATGTTAAAATGAGTAATAATATATTTTAGATCTTATTGTATATTTCCGCCACATATTGATGTGTTATATAATAATGTTGTTTAAATCGTTAAATAATTTCCAACATATATTAAGTTTATCCCAAAGGAAGGAACAAAATACACATTATTCAAATTTAATGTTTTGTCTTCAAAAGATAATGTCATAGATCCCACAGCCTTCGCAGACACCAAGCTCCCATCACCCCACTTGAAGCATAAGTCGCCATCCTCTAAGCTCTTGCTTTTCATGAGCCCATTCAAGGAACAACAAATATGGTTTGTATCAGTGGAGTCAAGAATCCACGATGGTACATTATCAGGTACTAAACAAGTTTCGGTAACAAGTACAATACCTTTCCCTTTAGCTTTGAGGTAAGTAGGACAGTTCCTACGCAACTGTCCGGGCTCATCGCAATGGTGAAAGTTGTCTTTATACTTCTCCACCTTGATATCCCGGGGCACCTTCTTCTTCTGAACCTTGATAGAGTTCTTCTTCTCGACTCTATGAGGTCTCTTCTTAGATCTAGAGGTGGAGGCTTTGTGCTCAGTACCATGAGCCTCTCATTGGTTCCTCTTTTTCTTTAAGAGTCCCTCAGTGGTGTGAAGCTCCTTTATTAGTTCGGTAACAATGTACCCTAGTTTATTCATGGAGTTGTTCAGCTTGAAGTATCAAAAGATTCAGGGAGAGTTTCCAAAATCATATCTATTTTTGTATCTCCATCAATCTCATATCCCAGAATTTCCATGTCATTGAGATAACTTATGATCAGCATCATGTGTTCTCTGACAGGAGTCCCAGCTTTCACATGACAGTTCGTAAACTGTCGAACTGCTTGTTGTCTACCTGACGCCCTTGCCCTCCAAATATATTTAAGAGATTGTAGAGCATGTATAGGCCGACCGAATATCACGATGTTGTTGTTGCAACATATTATAAAGAGTTTGATAACTCAAATATTTTCGCAGGGCCTCGAGGGAGGATAACTAGAGATTGAGTTTAAGTGTGTAACCAACCACTTAGTTCAAAATATCTACTTGGAAAATAATCCACCGAGGGGAGGCCTTGTCTCATTGTTTCACTTTTGAACGTAGCTCTGCAAGCAATGTTAAGAGCAAAGCGCTATTGAGTACTCTCATTAAAGAAAGGGTCACGAGGGTGACTCATAGTTTATCGACAATTGTACTTATGGTTAGTGTTGGGGATCGTGGGTTGCAAACAACAAGTTTAACCATCCCACCTACTTTTTAGAGTTGGCACATCTTCTCTTGTACGTTTGAAAACATGTTTTCTTGACTAGAGACATAGTGGATTCTAGAAAAAAGAGCTCTAAAATGATATTTGTTGATAGGAGAGCAGTGTTGATGCACTAAGGCACAAGGAACGTACTCGAGACTTTTATCTTAATTTTTCACTAAGAAAAGTGTGTGAGATACATAGTCTCACTTTTATACTTGGAAGTTGTTAAGATTATAAATCTCCCTAAAACTAGTTTCTTGTCCTCTTGTCATCTTCCTTCAAGAAATATTCATGGCGGTTGAGCGCGTGTATGTCGATAAGCCATAGTTGCATCAAGAAGAGGAGAAGAAGTTTGGAGTCGTAAATCCGGATTAAAAACTCCTGGACTCGCGGACTGCCGAACACCTCAGACTTAAAAGGTCATAAATGACACCTCTGGTATCCAAATGAGCTGAAACGAATTGCATTGGATAGCTAATATCTGTACGTTTAATTTGGTTTAATAACGACTAATTTTCATACTCCGAGCTAAAAGTTGTGACCATTTTACTGATACATAACAATTTGTCCAGAAAACTAAAAACAATTAAAAGTACGTTGGATCAAACTGTTTGAGAACCGAAGTTTCTTGAAGTTGTTTTAAGGTAAAGATTAGTCTTAGTTATGTCTAATATTAACGTATTAGTAACAAAGCATACTAAAAAATCAACAACAAGAAAACAAAATTATAATCATTATAAGGACGTAAGACAATATTACTACTTTATTATTTTGTCTAAAACTCAAACGATTTCAAAAAAAATGTTTTTGAACATGCTATCCATAAAATTATTTAGAACAGATTCTAATGCAATTAAATACAATTCCTAGATTGTATAAAATCAACATGTTATTTATTTTAAAGTCACACGCAATAAAATTAAATATTGAAAACAAAACTAGCATAATCATTATCTAAGCAAATTTCAGAAACAATTTCTTTTATTATAGTTTTAAAGACATGTTTATGTTTAAACCTTGTACCATGATTTAATAATTAATTATTATATACTATATAGTAGAATATAACAAAAAAAAATTAAGATGTGTAAACTATTTTACTACCTAAACAAAGTAAATAAATATGTTATTATTTAAAACTCATATTAAATATGAAAAGAGCTCAGTACCTTTTACTGACTCTTTATCTTTGAGAATCTTCTTGGATGAAGATCATTCGCTTCGCCTCGTTCCTTCTCGTCTTTTGATTCTCGAGCAACCACAAGAGTTTCTATCACAAGAGTCTTCGAGTGTTTAGATAGTTTAGTTAGTGGGCACTATTAAAAGCTATTAATCAAGACCAATTCTTGAATGAAAAGCTAAGGCCATCTCCAACCGATCACTTTATTTTCCACTCTATTTTTCAATAAACAGTAAATTATCTCCAACCGAACTCTATTTTTCACTCTATTTTTATTCTCTTTTATATTGTATTTACACACATACCCTTATAAAATTTGTATTTACACAATCCTAAATAATAATAATCTATATAAGTTTAAGGATAAATATTAAGCAATTATATAAAATTTGGGTCATTAATTAAATTCTAAAAATTAAAAGATTAAAAAAAAAAAAAAAAAACCAAGTGCACAGTGTACGCTAGAAATAGCGAAACACTACGCAAAAAAACAGTGCACGCTATTATAGCGTAGTATTTGAAGTTCCATTGAAGATGCAATACGTTATAATAACTATTATACCATATCCATTGGAGAAGGTCTAATTCGCTAAATCAATTAAGGATGTAGGTGCCGAAATAAAAGAGTAATTGAGAGTGTAGAGAGAGAGAGAGAGAGAGAGAGGATCGGCCAAGAATAAGTGTGGGTGTTTGTGAGAGAGATGGTCAATATATAGTAGAAGGAAATAACCGAAAGGAGTAGTTATCTCTTTCTATTACTTTCCCATTCTCTAAATATACCAATCAAAGAGAAATCTCTCTTTCCCCTTAAAACATATTTGGCCGAGTAAATTCTTGGCCAAATTCCAATTTTGGCCGAGCATCATTGTTCAAATATATTGATCCCATATCAATTTGTTTCCTCTTTCCTTTTGAGAAAGTATCAACATTAATGCACAAAATAATAAGAGATATTTCTCTCTCTCTCTCTCTCTCTGACTTTATTCAGCCATATAAATCCTCCCTTTTTATGTATTATGGCCGAGTATAGACATGTGTGTACATACAAATTTACTTCCTAATTTATTCAAAACAAACTAAGGAAAGGCCTTTATATTACTGCCCATACAATAACATGTCATAAAATTTAATTCACTAAGCTTAAAATACAATTTTTCAGCCAAGTAACATTAATTCATTTTGTGGAAAAATTCAAAATCTTATTTTGATATTTTTACATCAATCGTCCTTAAGGACTAAATTACCCTTTAGAATATTTTCGCACATTACGTCTAGTTCAACGATTGAACTTATTTTAACGATTGAACTTATTTTGACTTAGGTTCTAGTTTAACAAACTCTAGTCTAACGACTTGTGATAGTGACCTCATGGATACAAATGAAAAAAGCTTTAACTAGGACTCTCGGACTCAAAGTTCACAAATTTTTCCAAGTATGGTTTAACGTCAACTGATTCAACTAAATAGTTGACACTAAAAATCTCTCGGTTAAAATGAATTTATTTTCTACTAAAAAAACTACTTATCTATGAATATTATCGAATGATTACCCTTCATGAATATCATCAACTAGATGGGATTTGTAAAATTCTCATTTTACTCTTCTAGTTGTTATTTCCTTTGCTCCTTTAATCCTTGTGAATAAGTTAGAAACGATGTATTTGTTTGCAGAGATGCCTACTAGAAGATTATTTATTTACATATCAATGTAATATAAATATCTAATGAGTCCTTATTGTGATTTGTTGATCAAATTAATAAAATTTGAAACATTCATTCATTCCTTTTTTGTTTGTTTGAATATTATGATATTCAAATAGTCTAATAGCCCTTAATCAAGCCTAACAACGTATGAAGAGACAAATGTAGATTTGCGTGAACAAACTCTTCATGGTTTGCTTAGAACAAAGTATTCATAATCTAAAGATTAACGGACTACTAATCCTAGTATGACTATTGGAAGAATCTATGACGTCTGGTTATAAGGCATTGAGAGTTAGGAACTCTATAGTTCTTTTAGTGTATTTTCCGAAGATACTGAATTGACCAGTGCACCTTTAGAAACAATGTATGAATAAACCATTTAAACTCTTCTGTCTTGAAGTTACTATGTATGAATTGCATCATGCTTACCTAAATACTGAAATGACATATGTCATTTCATAGCTTACATATTCTTATTGAGTTCTGAGGATGTCATGAACTAGCATTTTGAAATTCTCATAGATAAGGAATTCATTTGAGTTGGATTGTGAGTTGGATTGAAATTCTGAGTTATGAGGATGTCATATCACCTCATACTTTATTACTTGGATTGTGAATAAATGAACCGCACAGTATCCTAAATTAAGTAACAACTTTATTTGGATGAAACAATGTGAGTTGTAAGCTCATCGGTAATACATTGTTTCTAAATTATTCACAAGTAACAAAAGGGTTGAGGAATTAACTATAAATCTCATCTAGTTGATGATATTCATGAAGGGTAATCATAGAAAACATTCAATGGATCCATTCAATATAATTAAGTTAAATTTCAGTAGAAAATAAATTTATTTGAACCGAGAGATTTTTAGTGCCAACTCTTTAGTGGAGTCAGTTGACATTAAGCTGGTACTCGGAAAAGGTTTGCGAACTTTTGAGTCCAAGTATAGTAGCTCAAACTTTGTTCATTTGGATCTATAAGTTCACCATTACAGGTCATTAGAGTAGGATGTTAAACTAGAAGCTAAGTCAAAATAAGTTCAAGTGTTGAACTAGACGTTTTGTTGGAAAATGTCTAAAAGGTATTTTTGTCCACATGGACATAAAATGATGTGAATGTCAAAATAAGATTTTGAATATTTTCATATAATGATTATATAAATTTAGTTTCTAAAGCCGAGAAGTCGTTTGAGGCAGTATTAAATTAATTTCATTACTTGTGCAATATTAATACTATGATTGGTATTTTAAATTGTCTTAAAAGAAATAAGAAGCATCTAGAAACTCCCCCTAGATAGAGTTTTGGCCAACATCAATTGAGAGAAGGAAATAATATATCTTATTAATTTGTGCATTATTGTATATTGGTAATTGCCGAAAAGAAAAGAGAAAATGAATTTCTTTGAGAAGGAAATAAATGTGCTAAGTGAGTAAACAATTTCCCTCACTAATGCTTGCATATGGCGGCCATGTTGATAGGAAAGGGTATTTACCCTATCTTGTATTTCCTTCTCCTATAAATAGAGACTCACATTGAGATGTGAAAATAAGTTTTTTCCTCTTGTTCTCTCTATTTGTGGCCGATCATATCTCCTCTCCCTATAAAATATCTCTTTTATTTTGGTACCTAAATCCTCATTAGACTTAGGCCGAAATTAGCTCTTTAGCACATAAACTCGTTCTTGAGTTATTGTGTTTAATTTTTCCTACACACAAATCCTTGAAATCCTCTATAGACTCTTGTAATAGAAACTTTAGGTTTCTCGATATCACGACTACGTGTGAAGGAAACGAGCAAGAAGAGACGATCAACCTTCCTAAGGCTTTTCAAAGATCAAGCTACAAGAAAAGCTAGTCCCAAGTAAACAAGTAGTTTAATAATGTTTTTTAATTAATTAGATGTTCATGCACTTTGCCTGGTTAGTAAAATTATTTTACTTGTAACGAAATTTTTATATTCCGCCATTAACTTGTTAATGATAAGTTTTCTTAACCGTAGACCTATTCCAACAGTATAGATGATGACCTAATAAGTACAACATTTCATCCAAAAGAATCGTTTATTCTATTTGAACACCAGCTGGTACACTTATTCCCATCCAAATAATAAGGCATGAGGTGATATTGCATTTCAGAAATCTTGTACATGAATTCAATATCTATGAGAACTTCACAAAGTATACTCATGTCAACTTCGGAATCCACGTGTTTCAGGATCTAACCCTTATTTTTAGGAACAAAATTTTCAATTCCAAGGGATGGGAGAATGAACTAATCGGCCAAGAGATAGAGAGAGAGTTTGGCCGAGATTTATAGTAAGTATTTTGGTTAATGTTTCTCTTCTATATATATAGCATTTAGATGGAGATAACCCCTAATATATTTTCTCTCCTTTTTTTAGATATATTCTCTCATTTTGGGAGATATTCCCTCCTTTTAGAGACATTCTTTCCTGTAAAAGTTTTTCTCTCGTATTGGATTTAATCTGGGCCATTTGATCTCAGCCAATGAATCTAAAATCTTTCTTATCCGTCAAATCAATATCTATAGAAGAGATTTTCTCTCCTTTGATTTAACCAAAGAGAGAAAACATAAGAGGAAGTTTGGCCAAGGGGTTAAATAGCCCAATCCGAAATTCCAAAGCGCGTTTGCTTAAAAATCAAATTAATTATTTATTTACTTGATCCAACAATAAATAAACAATTATCCTATAAACTTTTATTTAATTTTGTGAATACCCATTTTCCATAATTAATGATGTCAATCACCATTACAAGAAGTGAGATAAATAATGGTTAACGTTATTATTGAAATATCTCATTCGCCTTTATCAAAGCCGAATCGAGGATTACATACATAGTATTAGAACCTTAACGAACTCGTTCGCGTAATCCAAGACAAAACCTTTCTTTAATACTAGAATTATATTTACTCGTCGTGACAAGTGTCCATTCATATAGTCAGTTCCGGATCAAGATCCTCTAGGTTCAACCCGTGTCAAGATAACTCAATTTTTCCGTTATACTTCTCTTATTACATGTCAACCCTAAGCCTTTTTGCTTCCCTAGTGAAAGATTCTTTCGAACGTTAACTTAATTCGAAAGTGCGCGCTAGAAATCTTTTCTAGAAGCAACCCTTAGGTGAGTGAACATTAACCTTCTTTTAGGAAAGCTGGATTTTGTGTTAGTAAATCACTTTCCACTTGATTCATGCTCTGAGAAGACTCAAAAGACATAAGTTGTGATTAGCATGGTTAGCCTTTTAGCAAATGAGTCAAAGAGCTCAGAAACATGATCCAGTGTCCATGATCACTTCAGGATTTAGATCAAGTCTCAGTTTGACTATCATAGTGGCCTCAGTTAGTGCGACATAACGGTCCTTAAACGACACATCTACCCTAAGTCTTTTCCATGTCGTACATTTACCACAATTGTAAAATGCTCCCACATAGGGATCAACCTTCCCTCATGTGTTCCACATATATGACTTTATATATAGATTTCCATGCATATATCAGTCATCGACCTTGTTTTAGCACATCGCCCGAACTCAGGTGACCATCATGTGACTCAGTTTAATACGGAGGCTATGGAAGATAGTCGTTATTGATTCTAATTATTTAGAACTCAACCCACTAAACATATATCGCTAATAAATTAACCCATTATTCTATTTAGTAATCATTTGAAATTTCTCTCATGAGCAATAATTCCTAATATATATGACTTTAGATATAACTTTCATAGAGTATATCAGTTATGGACCTAGTTTTAGCTCACCCCCGGAACTTAGGTTCCCAGCACGTGACTCGGTTTAATACGGAGGCTACAGAAGATAGTTGTTATTGATTCTAATTATTTAGAACTCAACCCACTAATCATATTGTGCTAATAAATTAATTTTATTATCTAATTCAGTAATTATTTAGTCGTTATCTTCAAGTAGGAAATATTCCTAACACCCCTACCTTGAAAAACATCTTTTACGCATCTCCAATCCAACTTTCTTTCACTCATCAACTCTCGAAAGACGAGTGACATTCCGAAAACCTATGTGGCTGCCCAATAAAATGATCATATGGCTCGAGCTACTAGCTCACAATATGGACTCCATTGAGTTCCTCACGAAGGACGAGGGAGACTATCCTTGGAAAGAAATCTAGGCAAACATAATCATATACCTCGTGACAACGAGGATGGCCTTAGGGAGGAAATTAATAAGCGTTTGGAAGAATTACATGCAGCCCCAAGGTGATTAAAAGCTTGATTTTAAACCTCCTCGGATACAAGAAGAAAGACTGCTCGAACTGAGATCGCGATTATGTCGGAGAGGATGTTGTCGTAGGAACAAACGCAAGTCTGTCCTACACTCGATATCCCTTGGTGTGCAAAAGTGGTGCTCATCATGCCCCCGTAAACGGGGTGCGCCCATGTGGACGCATCACAGCCTCGAGGCTCAAGTGACACTCGAACAATGCCTGCCCTCAACGAGAAAATGGTATACAACCTCGGTGAAGAGTTCCCATGCAAGATCGAGAAAACCGAGACCTTCATAGAGTTGGAGTAGCGCGATGAGGTTGAATTTTGAAGGGTGGAACACCCGACGAGCTCATCTCGATTGTATTGTACGATGCCAAACCGGATCAAACAGTTAAAATAGGCACCTAACTCAGCTCTGAAAGGTTGGTCAAAATCACTGCCTTTCTCGAGGAACAAAGAGATGTATTCGCTGACGTACCCGAGAGGGTAGAGCACAGAAGGGTCTTTACGGGGAAAGATACATCGTTATAGGAGAGGAAGTTGATAACCTCCTCGCGACCGGTTTCATTAAAGAAGGGGAACACCCAGAGTGGTTTTCAAATCTGGTGATGGTCAAAAACCCAACGTGAAGTGGCGTATTGCATAGATTATAAATATTTTATCAATGCCTTCCAGAAAGGATAATTTCACCCTTCCCTGCATTACACAACTTGTGGATGCGACAGTGGGATGCGAGTTTCTAAGTTTCATGGATGCCTATTTAGGATATAACTAGATGCAGATGCATGAGGACGACCATATTAAGACGTCCTTCATGACAACCCGACGTCTCAGTTTCTACAAGGTAATGTCGTTCGACTTAAATGAATGTCGGCGCCATGTACTGGCATTTTGTCAACCGTATGTTCACCGACCAAATTGATAAAATGAAGGAGGTATATGTGGACGATACGCTGGTACATCGTCGACAGGCTCTGAACCATGTCAGAGACCTTAAGGCAATTTTCCCTATTCTCGCACAGTACGAAATGAAACTCAACTCCATCAAGTGTACATTTGGAGTTGAATCAAGAAAGTTCCCCAGATACAAGGTTAGCAAATGAGGAATCCATTAGAAGCTCGAAAATACCATGGACATCTTAGAGATAAGAATGCCCCAAAAGCCAAAAGAGGTACAGAGCCTAACGAGAAGCATCACAACCTTGTCAAGCTCGTATCTAATGCGACCAATATAAGTCCGTCGTATTTTCGGCGGCGACCCAAATATATATTTCCCTCAACATTATCCCGATCCACGGGAGTATTGGGAACCACTTAGGGTTTCTCGGGCGCGCTGTGAACTCCTCCGAGGAGTTCCAATCCGTGCACACCTCGCCACCTAGCAAGCCGCCTCTTGGCCGGTAGGCTACCTCCTGGCCGGAAGACCACCTCTTGTCCGGCAGGCCACCCCTTGGACGGCTAGCCACTTACTGGCCAGTTGGCCCCCTCCCCGCCGGCAGGTCATCACCTTGTCTATCCTGGACGGCCGACAAGCCCGTGGCACCGAGTTTCCAGAGTCACAACTCTCCATATCACAAGATAAGATATCGTTTAATTCATTCTAACAATCATTACTAATAGTCGATTGCCCTATCGATCTTTTGATTGCGAACTATTATTTAAACTATTCATAAGAAGATATCTTGTCAAGTCTGTACGTAGCACTTCTTTCGTTGGTGACAATTTCAGAGCGTATACATTCATGCATAAACACAATCTTAAATAAGAATGAATATTCAATTTTTATTTAAATTCAAAACAAAACAAATACAAAAATATTTAATATCAAAAATCTTTTTTGTGAGCATAAATGCCAACACTTATATACAAAGTTCACCGATTATATGCAGAAACATGGAATTATTTCGCAGCTATCGGCTGCTGGTATCCGACAACAAAATGAGGTTGCTGAAAGGATAAACCGAACTTTATTAGACATGGTAAGATCCATGATTAGCTATTCTTCGTTTTTTACTACATTCTGGGGTTATGCATTAAAGAAAGCCGTGCATATATTAAATCATGTTCCAGCTAAATCAGTATCCATAACCCCTGTGGAAATGTGGAAGAGCTAATGCTTGTTTGCGTTATTTCCGAGTATGGGGTTGTCTCGCTCATGTCTTGAAAAAGAAATCGAGCAAGCTTGAACTAAGAACAAACTTATGTTTCTTTGTTGGTTATGCTGAAGGGACAAAAGGTGGTACCTTTTATGTTCCTAGAGATAGGAAAATTTTTGTTTCTACTGATGCTACTTTTCTTGAAGATATGTGAAAAACCATAAACCTTGTAGTGAAGTGTTACTCAAGGAAAATGTTAGACCAATCCCGAAGACTAACGTTCAAGGGAATCCATCTCCACCCACAATTGTTGTGAGAGTGGGAGATGAAGAAGAAAACACTAACATTGGTCCAAGTGTTGCACTGTCTCGTCGTAGTGGGAGGGTCTCTAAAGAGCCTGACCGATATCAAGGCTTTGAAGGATACGTTGTTGCATTGGATGCAAACGACGACGACCCCGAATCATTTGATGATGCCATGGTCGACTTGGACAAAGAGAACTGGCTTGAAGCCATGAATCTTGAGATAGAGTCTACGCACTCGAACTCAGTCTGGACTCTTGTAGATGCACCCGATCAAATCAGACCGATTGGGTGCAAGTGGATCTACAAGAGAAAGAAAGGAGCTGATGAACAAGTTGAAACCTATAAGGCTAGACTTTTGGCTAAGGGTTTCATCCAGAGAGAAAGAATCGACTACGACGAAACCTTCTCTCATGTAGCCATGTTTAAATCCACCAGAGTTCTTCTGGCCATTTCCGCTCATTATGATTATGAGATTTGGCAAATGAACGTAAAGACAACATTCTTGAATGGCTATCTGGAAGAAGAAATTTATATGGCTCAACCGGACGGATTCAAAGTAGGGTCAAGAGAACTAGGTTTGCAAATTATTGGAATCCATTTATGGACTCAAGCAAGCATCTAGATCCTGGAATCAAAGGTTTGATGAGGTAATCAAGACCTATGGTTTCGAACAGAATCTTTCAGAACCTTGTGTATACAGGTACTCAAAGAAAGTTGTTGTTTTCTTAGTTCTGTATGTAGACGATGTACCCCTTATAGGAAGTGATGTTTGACATAAATAAGTGGTTGGCAAAGCAATTCCAAATGAAGGATTTGGGGAATTATGCTTTTGTTCTTGAAATTCAGATCATTCGTGATAAGAAGAACAAATTACTAGCTATATCTCAACGCACTTATATTGATAATATACGTGCTCGCTTCTTGATGAGGAATGCTCATAGCGTATTGTTACCAATACGCATAGGGTTACCCCTGTCAAAAGAGCAGTGTCCTAAGACACCTCAAGAAGTGGAGGATGTGAGTCGAGTTCCATATGCTTTAGCAGCTGGGAGTCTAATGTATGCCATGTTGTGTACAAGACCCGACATATGCTATGTTGTGGGAGTAGTTAGTAAATACCAGTCAAACCCCAATCAAGAACATTAGATAGATGTTAAGAACATCCTTAAATATCTTATGAGAACTACGGATATGATGCATGTATACACAAGTAAAGACTTGGTGATACAAGGATACAATGATTCTGATTTTCAGGCACACCATTACATGTTAAAGTCAACGTCTGGTTCAGTGTTCACTCTCAATGGAGGAGCGATTTTCTGGAGAAGCGTAAAGCAATCTAATATCGCAAACTCTACTAAGGAAGCTGAATATATTGCAGCTTCCGAGGCAGCCAAAGACGCTATTTGGCTTCAAATATACTTAGCCGAACTAGAAGTAGTTCCTAACATGAACGAGCCCTTGCAACTCCACTGTGATAACACTGGAGTGATTGCAAACTCAAAGGAACCTCGCAGCCACAAGAGAGGAAAGCATATAGAGCGAAAGTACCACCTAATTAGAGAGATAGTTCGAAGAGGGGACGTGGCAGTCATGAACATCTCGACGTTGGACAACATCGTTGATCCAAAGAAGAAAGGGCTTTCCTAACGTGTGATCGTGAAACACATAGAGGAAATGGGCCTTAGAAACCTGCCATATCTTCTTGAGCTCAAAGTGGGATATTGTTAGGAATTCTTGCCCGCTTGAGAAGATACTTATTTAAATTCTCGTTATTATAATAAAATAAAGTTTGACATTCATGATTTATTCGAATTGAAATGGTTATTTCTTATGTATTAAGATTTCTAGAACATTCATCATCCCATAGCTTCCGTATCAAACTGAGTCACGTGCTAGACACCTGAGTTCGGGCGGTGTGTTAAAGCAAGGTCGACGACTATTATACGCCTGGGAAGCTATTTTGAAAGTAATATATGTGGAACACATGAGTAAAGAATGATCACTATGTGGGAACATTCTACACATGTGGTAAGTGTACAACTGTTGGCAGAGATGCCAACAAGAAAATTATTTATTTACATATTGATGTAATATAAATCTTTCACGAGTCCTCATTGTATTAGTTTCTAAAGCCGAGAAGTCGTTTGAGGCATTATGAACTTAATTTCATTATTTGTGCAATATTAATTCTACAATGGGTATTTTAAAAATTGTCTTTAAAGAAATAAAGAAGCATCTAGAAGCTCCTTCCCTAGGTGTAGAGTTCGGCCAAAACACATCCAAAGAGGAGAGAATTCTTTGTATTTAATTATAAAGATAATTACCCAAAAGGAAAAGAGGAAATGAACTTCTTTGAGAGAAAAATAAATTTGTTAAGTGAGGAAATAACTTTCCTCCCTAATGCTCAAGGATGGCCGGCCATGTACAAGGGAAAGGAGAGATGAAATCAAATATTGTGTCATGAATGCACAATAGGAAAGGGTAATCTTCTATTTCCTTCTCCTATAAATAGAGCCTCAAATATAGATGTGAAAATGAAGTTTCTTCTTGTTCTCTCTTGGTTTTGGCCGACCCTCTCCCTCTCTCTCTCTCTCTCTCTCTTTTATTTTGGCACGTAATCTTCATTAGACTTAGGCTTGAATTAGCTCTTTAGCTCATAGACTTTTTCTTGATTTATTGCGTTTAATTGTGCCCACACACAAATCGTCTTAAATCCTCTATAGACTCATGTAATAGAAATCTTAGGTTTCCCCATTTCACGTTTAAGTGTGAAGGTAATGAGCAAGAGACGATCTCCCTTTCCCAAGACTCATCAAAGATCAAGCTACAAGAAAGGTTATTATTCAAGTAATTAAATAATATTTTTTTAAATAACAACATGTTCATGCACTTTTCCTAGGTTAGTAAAATTAATTTACTTGTAAAGAAATTTTTATATACCACCACTAATATGTTAATGATAATTTTTTCTTAACCATAGACCTATTCCAACAACGACCTGGACAGACCTTGGGGTAGATGTGTCATTTATGGACCGTTACGATGCACTAACCGAGGCTACTATGATGGTCACAGTGATACTTGATCTAAATCCTGAAGTGGTCATGGACACTTAATCATGTCTCTGAGCTCTTTAACTCATTCGCTAAAAGACTATTCATGCTAATCACAGCTTATGTCTTGGGAGTCTTCCCTGGAAGTCTTCTTAGAGCATGATTCGAGTGGGAAGGGATTTACAAACACGAAATCCAGCCTCCCTGAAATAAGGTCAATGTTCACTTACCTAAGGGTTGATTCCAGAACCGATTGATTGCGCGCACTTTCGGAGTAAGTTAACGTTCAAAAGACTCTTTTTATGGGGAAGCGGCGATGCTTAGGGCGGACATGTATCAAGAGAAGTATAACAGAATAAATTGACTTCTCTTGACACGGGGTGAAGCTAGAGGATCTTGATCACGAACTGACTATATCAGTGGACACTCGTCACGATGATTAAATATAATTCTAGTATTAAAGAAAGATTCAGTCTTTGATTACACGGTGGAGTATTGATAAAGACTAGACGAATCGCTGAAAAAGAGATAGGACTATATCGTCTTTTTATCGAGTTCGTTAAGCTGGTACTACTAGGTCCATAGTCCCTGATTCGGCACACATTAAGGCAGATAAGAACTTTCGAATATTAGTGCTTAATAACTATTTAATCTCATTTGATGTAATGTTGATTGACAACATTAATTCTAGAAAACGGGTATTCCTATAATTAAATAGATGTTTATAGCATAGTTTATTATTTATTGTTGGATCAAATAAATAAATAAGTAATTGGATTTTTGAGATTGGGAATTTTGGATTGGGCTTCGCGTAGAGAGCGGCCGAAAATCCCCTAGGGATAGACTCTAGGGGTGGCCGAACTCACTCCCCCTTTCTCTCCTCGAAGAGACAATTTCTCAACCATAGATATTGATATGATGGATGAGAGAGAGTTTAGATTGACTGGTGAGATCTAATGGCCCAGATTAAATCCAAAGGAGAGAATATCTCAAGAAGGAGAGAATATATCCAGAAGGAGAGAATATCTCAACTGAAAGGAGAGAAAATCTTTAATTGGTTATCTCCCTACCAATGCTATAAACACGGATAGAAGTGAAGTGGAAAATTCATTCCATTCTTTATAGAAATTTTGGACAACTCTCTATCTCTCTCTTGGCCGACTATTTCCCTTCCCCTATTCCCCGAAATTGCTAATTCCAATCCTAAATAATAGGAGCGAGATATCGAAATAATCTGGTTTCCAGATCTAAGTAAGATATTGACTGTGTCAACTCATCTTTCTTATTTGTCTCGGAGATTAGGTTTCAAAAGACTACGGTGTCATCCTCGAGTACTAAATCAGACAAAAGATTTATGAAAGCTTGAAGAGGGAACGAGTATTGGATTGGAGCATTTTGTAGCTGAGCCAAAATCAATGTGAGTGTTCTGATCGCTTCGTTTAATTAATGGTTGTTGAATTGCTTTCATAATTAAATTAAATTAAATTAATAAATCATGATCTTATTTTAGCAATCATAATTATTAATTGGCTATTGTGAGTGCAATTAGTTATTTTCCATAGTTAATATGTTTGCTAAGGTGCATCAATCACTAACACTGTTTACCTCTCCGGCACTCAACATTAGTATTATGTGGGCGGAGTTATAAGATGACGAGAAGGGAAAGACAAGATTGAGGGAAACAGAGACACTTGTATCAGCGTCGTTTCTAAGATAGTATGAGAACTATTCATGTCGGAAGTATTCTCAGGTAACCTCACGTGGATAGTACGGTTTGGAAATGGAAACAAAAGCTTTTGGCAGGGTTTTTGGGGATAGAAAATGTGTACCTCTAGTTTGAAATGCGGGGGGGCTATTTATAGCCTTAAGATGGTCGGCCAAAAGGAGTTTAGGCCGTGCAAACATCCACTACCGACCGGATCTCCTGGACGTACTTGCCGGCCGGCCGGGCCTCCTGAGTGTGCCTGACGGATGGCCAGCTCTCCCGGGCATGCCCGTTGGCCGGCTAGGCCTCCCGAATAGGGTAAGCCAGCCGGCCAAGGCCATGAGCAGGTTCGGCAGTCGGCCGGGTCATTGGTGAGCGTTCGGAAAGTCGGAGACAGAGGCGAGCCCGCGGAGCGTTCCCAAAACCTTGACTAAGAGCCGCCGATTGGGGGACGACGAGAAAATTTATATAAATGAGTCGCCGTGGAAGATGCGACGACAAAATTATACATAATATCGGTCGTGCTTACATTATACATACATAATTATGTATATATATATAAGCACACGAGTTATATGCATTTTATTTTATTAAAATTCAATGTATTTAATATATTACATTATTCATTATTAACGTATACTAATATTTTTATATACAAACGATATATATAACTATAATTTAACTAAATATTCATATAATTCTAATAAAAGTATAATTATTATATAAAATATAATAGTAATTTTAGTGTCATATATCACATTCAATAATATAATTTTTTTGAACATCTAATATACATATAATTACATGGCCGAAGGGATGAAGGGAGACAGAGTCATCTTTTGCTTGATTGGTGCGTCTTCCTTAAAAAGTTCATCTTAACCAAAAAGTAATATTGCTTTATATAATTCAAATCTATATCGGAAGAATAGTTGGAGGTTCTCCAAAGTCTACTTTGCTTATTTAGCAAATTTCAAAAAAAAAATGCTACTTGCTTTGAGTGCAAGAAGTTACCAGCATCTCTCTCTCTCTCTCTCTCTCTCTCTCTCTCTCTCTCTCTCAATTGTAAGCGACTTTTTTGTGTGTTTACTTAAAGTTTGACCTACATGTACATTATGATCATATATTTACAATAATTGTAGCAAAAGCTAAGTGGTTACGGCTTGCACCAGTAGAAAGAGCCGTGGGCCATCTTGTCTCCTAATATTCCATCACATTTAGCTTTTCACGAAACTAGCTTTGTTTAATGATAGCCCGTGATGTTCGCTTAGAAAAACCAGCAATTTAAAAAAAAAAAATTAGGAACAATGAAAATAGAAAGGAAAACTGGAAGCCTTTTCGGGGTTTCGAATATGGTTAAATTAGATTAGCGGGTTAGCCTTGAAATTTTTAGTGATTGTTTTGATACGATTATCTTTTGAAATATGATTCTCTATTATTAAGAGAGAGAGAGAGAGAGAGAGAGTGGGAATTCCGTAATCTTTCATAGACGAACCATTTACAAAGCAACACCTTTTAGTGATGATGCTAAGATAGCATAATTACGAATTCCACACATGGACACGACTTAAAAAAGTATTTCTTAGTTCAAACAACGCAAACAAAAAAGGTCATGAAATATGTCGAAAATATATCTTTCTATCCAGGAAATCTCATGTTCGGATAACGTCACCTTAGTCATTCTCTCGAGTGGAAGTAATTATATTATGGAATCATCATATGCTTAAATAAAAATATAAAAGAGACAAGAAATCAACTTCCTTTACTTTTACTTCTAATCAATTCACATGTATATGTATTTTATTTAACTCGCGCATGCTGCAAAAAGTTTACTTATATCCAATGTGACAATAGTGCTAATGCTTCATTTTCCGCCAAAGTAAAAAAAGAATTGCTCTTTCAACAATAATCGAAACGATAAACCAATGACAAAATCCCTTCTCACGCAACATTTTCCGTGGGCGCGCGGTGGTTGTTGTTGGAATTTATGCCTATAAAAGAGACATTTAGGACCTATTAGTAATAAAATAGTTTATAGCTAAACTATTCAATTTAAAAAATATAATTATGTTTTTTTGTTGAAAATTTCATAAAAATTAAACATTCGTATTTATATAAGTTTGTGTTTATGCAGGTATGTCTACGCCCAGTTTCATTACAGACTTAACAATATACTTCTTTTTTATTAGTTTAAAATAAACAGTTCGTAATCTTAGGATCGATAAGGTAATCGTATCCGATTAGTGATTGTTTAAATAAATTACCAATATCATATCTTGTGATATTAAAAGTTGTGACTCTGGAGTTTATTCTTAATGTTTTAGTGAAGACATTGAACAAGTCTGTGACACTTTGTAGTTTGAGGTAAAACCGTTCTATTACTCGAAACATCAAAATCATATACGAGGGGTATTAATGTAATTACCAAAATCCTGAAGTGAATACATATTTTCTTGTGACACTTTATGAGATTTGATTAGTCAATGGGCAATGTCTAAATAATTTTTCATAGACCCAACAATTCATGTCATAATAATGTCTCGTTGAATTATGTGATTCACATATATGGAATTTGTGTTGTAAGAATGCTACAACATTAGTATCACACCATGCAGTGTTTTTTTAAGTGTGAGAGAATAAATCAGGCCTACTATTCAAGGAATAAAACATCGCTTGAATAAAACATGTGACAAGTTATGGCATCTAATTTTATGCTTTTCTCGTCCACAAATAACAAAGGAGTTAGTGAAATAATAACTCGAGGGTAAAACGGTAATTTTACATTTCTCTGAGTTAATTATACACAGAAATGGTAATATCGTAAAATACACCATGTATCGTGTAAAGAATAGTTTCATCACATCAAACGGAAATATAAATGCATATGAACTTAGATATTTTCAATAGTAATCCTTTAGTGGAATCGACCAATATTAAGAATTAAAAGTTGGGAAAATTTTGTGAGCTTCTGTGTCTGAACTTTATTTTAAAGTTTCATTCATATTTGTCCATGAGGTTTCAATGATAGACTTCCAGGTGAGATTTTAGTGAACAAGAATACGTTGATTTTCTCATTAAATGTAAATTGTGATTTACACTATGATAATTATTTTTTTCGTAATTAAATAAATAATTAGTTATTTTTAAATTACATCTATTCAATGAATCAAATTGTATAATTATATTGATAATAATATAATTTTGGGATTCAAATAAATAAAAGATGAAAATAATTTTTTTCTCGTTTCATACTTGTTTGTATAGTATGACAAGAATTAATGACATGTCATTAAATCAATGAGATATTCTAATTTAATTAACTATTATCTTATAAATAAATCAAATAAATTTGGAGTTAAAATATAGCATGACAAGAATTAATGACATGTCATTAAATCAGTGAGATATTCTAATTTAATTAACTATTATCTTAGAAATAAATCAAATAAATTTGGAGTAAAAATATAGCATGTTGGCCGGCCATATGTTGGAAATTATTTAAGAATTTAAACAATAAGATTATATAACACATCTATATGTGGCGGAAATATATAATATGATCTAAAATAAATAAGAACTCATTTTAACATATTAACAACCTAGGCATTAAAAATCAGTAACATGTCAATAAACTATTTATTCTAAACATGTTGCCAACAAATTGAATAAAACAATCTAACAACTTATAAACATATTTAAAAAAGTAATCGCATATCTTATTTATTTTAGAACACTTACATATGCGGTTGTAAACAATCCCGTGCATTGCTAACTAACGTAGGAGCGCCTCATCAAAATCTTAGTAGCTGTCTCGCCGGATTTGAGATTATAGGCCGCCGGATTGGACACTGGCCGACCGGCAAAAATGGGCCTGTTAGCATGTGAGTTCCTGCGAGTCAATGGAGCTCCGGGACCATTGCACTAGGGTAGATTAGGGCTAGGGCGAGGTGCTGGTGAAGTGGCTCGACCTGGATCCGCGTCAAACTCCTCCAGTGGCTTAGGCGCACGTCGGGCCCGGCAACAGCAGCTATCCAGCGAGTCTGCCCGGCAGGGAGGCTGAAATGAGCGTCGTTGCGTCTCGCTCGATTTCTTCGCATTTGGAGTGAATCCCTGCAGGTAAAACGTCACTCAAACACCAAGAGAAGATTCAATCATAATTCACTCGGGTTTTGGGGAGATTTAGAGGGTAGGCTCTTCAATTGAACAACGAAGAACACTCGAGATCACTCAAGAACGTTCGGGAGATCAAGAAAATATTTCTTGATCTCTCTCTCTCTCTAACTCTCTCAGCCAACACAAGAACACACAGGGGAGGGACTTGGCCGAGTATTATGAATAGGGTTAGCTCATTAGGGTTTCGAAAAAACCTTTAAGTAGAGAGAGAAAGCGGACTTTTCTTATGTCAAACCCATTAGTCAAAATTAAGCCCGTTGTTCTTTTAAATGAATTCCAAAAATTAATTTCGGACCTAATTCTTTAATTATGGCCGAGTGATATCCATGGTGTTCTTGAAAACTTCATTTGATTTATTTCTAAAATAATATTTAAATACTTTAGAACATCTCATTTATTTAATGACAAATCATTAATTATTTTCATACTATCCAAAGAAGTACGAAATGAGAAAATATTTATTTTCATCTTTTATTCATTTGAATCACCAAAATATATTATTATCCATATAATAACATAATATGATTCATTAAATAAATGTAATAATAAATAACTAATTATTTATACAATTACTTAGAAAAACGTTTTCTTATTGTAAATCACAATTTACTTTCAATGAGAAAATCAAATCTTCCTAGTTCAATAAATCTCGTCCGAGAGTCTATCATTGAGACCTAATGGACCCACATGAACGAAGCTTTAGAATAAAGATCAAACTAAAAAATTCACAAATCTTTTCCGTCTTTTAATTCTTAATATTAGTCGATTCCACTAAAGAACTAATATTGAAACTCTCTAAGTTCATATGCGTTTATTTTTCGTTTAATGTGACAAAACAATTCTTCACACGATCCACGGAGTATTTTATACCCTTCATGTGTATCAGTAACTCAGAGGAATGTAAAATTACTTACCTCGAAGTTATTATATCATTAACTCCTTTGTTATTTGTGAATGAGAAAAACATAGAGTGAGATATCTTTACATGTCACATGTTTAATCAAAGAATATTCTATTCGATAAATAACAGGCCTGGTTTATTCATTCATACTCTCGTCACAAAGCATAGTGTATTTCTAATGCATTCGCATTGTTTTAACATGAATTCTGTATCTGTGAATCACATAATCCAATATAACAACGTCATGACACCAACCGCCGGGTCAGATGCAACTCCAATTTAACCATTTCCCATTGACAAATCAAATGTCATAACGTGTCATATCGATTATGCATTCACTTCAGGATTAAGTACTAAAATACTCCTCGTATGTGACCTTGAAGTTTCGAGTGATTAAACAGTTTTATCTCGATCTTCAGAGTATCACAGGTCTAGTTCAATATCTTCTGTAAGATATCAAGAATGAAACACAGAGTCACAACTCTCTATATCACAAGATAAGATATCACGATCTATTCAAACAATCGTTACTCAGATTCGATTGCTCTATCGATCTTTAGATTGTGAACTAATATTTAAACTAGTCACAAGGGGCTATCTTGTCAAGTCTGTATTTAGCATCCCTTTTGTCGATGACAGTTTCAGAGCGTAGCAAACATACATAAACACAAACATAATTAAGAATGAGATTTAATTTTATTTAATGTTTCAGTAAAAACCAAATACAAAGTATTTATAATTTCTAATATCTCCTTTGTGGGCACCAATCCCAACACCATATATTTTGATATATTGACTGAAATATTGCTTAATCTCATTTAAAGGGATTAATGGGATTAAGTTTGAATAATGGGCGATTATTGAATTTCGACCTAGCTTAAACTCATTCTTCCTTACATTAAAAGAAGACTTTTTCACTCCTAAACCTAACCTAATTTCGGTCGAACCACCTCTCTCTTCCCCTTGGTGCAATTAGTCGAACACAACAGAGAGAGAGAGAGAGAGGAAATTTGTTTCCTATCAGCATTTTGTTTATTCCACGAGTGATCTCGTTCTTCCCTTGTTCACATAAAGAGTCCACCCTCTTAATCTCCGAAAACCTTAGTAGAATTATCATTGACTCAACTTGTGGTTGTTTGAGTGATTATTGGAGCACATGGCCGGCCTCAATTGACCAAGGAGCAAGGAAGGATCTTTACATCCTAGGTGCACGCGTGGAGAGGACTCGGATTCAGACTTGCGTGGAGAAGCTCTCGACCAAAACTAGGTAGAGCAACGCAGATTCGAATTACACAGCTTGAAGACGGAGAGAGGACTTGAGAATTTGTCGACGAAAATTATAAGTTTTCTAATATCCTCCCTCGATTTGAATTCTATAATTAGTTATAGGATTGTCTCTGTGTGTGGATTGTTTATTTACATGTTTAGACATTTATTGACATATTGAATTGTTTTTATTGCCATGGTTTTATAATATGTTTAAAAAGGGGTTTTTACATATTATATCAAATTATGAAATTTCGCCATATCTATATATGTTTTATGATTTAATAGGTTAATTGTTAACTAATTTCCAACACTATCGACAACAAAGATTTGAAAGAGCTCGATACAAATTCAAAGCGGAGAAGAAGGTACCAAAAAGTTCCTTGTCTCGAGTTATTTATAATTCAAGATATTTAATGAGAAGTCTGTACTTGCTCAAGTTCATGAATAGCAAGTAATTGTCAACAAATTGAGGGCCGTAAAGATAGATATTACACAAACCTTTCAATTTGGTGCAATTATTGCAAAATTTCCTCATTCGTGGAAAGGTTTCCGAAAAAAAAATCCAAAAATATCTTTGGATCGTGGAGGAATCGAGAAAGAATCGAGGATGAGAGAGAAGACGACAGATGTTAGTACTTGTAAATCCAACACGATGAGCGCGAAAGGCAAAATGAATTGAAATGATGAATGTAATTCTTCATGTCTGAAAAAGAACTTGAAGAAAATCAATCATTCCAGCATATCCCCATTCTAAAACAAGTTTGGATCTAAATGTACCAATACGGGACGTTATGTGTATGGCAAATCCTATCACTATGCTCGAGATTTTAGACTTCGCAAGACGATGGAGAAAGAAGTCGATTCCATTATGACCAACGTAGAAATAGTCGCTACATTAAGCAAACTTATGGTTGTCAAAGGCAAGGTTCAAAAGTGGTAGTATCGCTACAGTCCACGTTACCTACGATATGCTTTCAAAACCTATTCTGAAGTCAATAGAGATCAAAAAGTTCAGATGGAAAATGAGCACCGCTCCAAATGTTGGGATTGGTGCCCACAAAGGAGATATTAGACATTTTAAATACATTTGTATTTCGTTTTGCTGAAACATTAAATAAAATTAAATATTCATTCTTGATTAAGTTTGTGTTTATGTATGTTTACTACGCTCTAAAACTGTCATCAATGAAAATGGTGCTTTTGTTGGCTATGCAAGCAATAACAAGGCATGTAAACTTTAAAATTTAGAATCTATGTCATAGTAGAATACCGCGATGTGGAAATTTTTTAGAATTTTAATTCGAAAGAAAAAGAATCTCACATTTCCACAAATCAAGAATTTCAAGATGAAAGCTCTTCAAGGGGTTTTGTTGAGCAACCCGGCTTCGCTCAAGCCGATCTCAAGGATTTTCATTCGTAGAGAAAGATATAAGCGACAGGCTATTGGCAAAATCCTCATAGACACATACACCTTAAACCTGGCTAGTGCGTTGACCAATACATACTTTGTGAGAAATCAAACTAGGAATCACCAGAAAAATGAGATGTAAGTCAGTAATACGTCGACTGCTCCCAGGTCCGGTGTTGCACACGACGTCAAGACGAGTGGTCGGCAAAGTTGCCCGATCATTGATCGCCTAAAATGAGATATGTCCCGCTAACCGTCCAATTAAACAAATCGTAAGACCGACAGAGCATTCATATCGGGGGTTCAAGGTTTGCGACAGAGGGGGAATCACTAGACTAGTAAGGTCTTGTCGGAAAACTATGTCTGTGTGTCGGCCGAAGAAGTGCATCATAAGCCGATGGCTATTGACCGTGCGGTGATCAGAAAATAGACATTGACCTTCGCCGCCTGGTGGAAAGAGTCGTAACGCTTAAGTTGGTCGACCTCATTAGGTCCAAGGCTTCATTTGCGCTTGTTGCCCAGCACAAAAGTCATAAATCGAACAATCATTAATTCTATCGATTTCAAGGCCTGCATCCGCAAGGCGAATCATGAGAATGGTTGAGCCCTTGCGGGAAAAAAAGTTAATGGATTCACAAGTCCCAACAAAGTGGAGATGCATGCTGAATAGTAAAGCATTATCCACAAATGGGAAAAGAAGAACACGTTTTTTTTAAAGAAAATCCAAAAATTGCATTAATCAAAATAAGTGCGCGAATCGACAATGGAAAAGACAAATCCAAAAAAAGTGTGGGGAAATTAAAGTGAAAAAGGAAGTAGGTGGTACTCAAATGCTACATAAGGCATGTCGCTCGGAGTTGAAATTGACGAGCTTCTTCTCCGCAACAAATGGAGGCGCAAATTACATGGGAGAGTTCCTGGTAGAGGAATGGGTTGTATCCGTGAGAGCCGACCCGCGGGTTCCTCCAAGGTCAGCTCGTCCTCGAGAGGTGTAAATATTGAATTGAAAAATGCAAACATGACCTCATGCGGATTATTTGCCTTCATGATTGCAACTTGGATAGTTGCATCATTGCATGAATCGTACAAGGCCATCTCCCGGTCATCTTCAAGCCTCTTCTTGGCTTGGATGACTTTGTAGCAGTAGTCGATGACGACCTGCATCTCCTCGAGTAAAGCCTTGTTCTCATGCGCTGCTTTATCGCATGCGGTCACGACCTTGCCAAGCCGACTCGTGGTTTCCACCAACTTGACCACTTGTCCGCGCTCGAGCCGCTCTTGCTTTAGTTGGGACTCAGCATGCTCTCGCACCTTCCAATCGCATTCCTACTTCATCGCGGCCATCTGCCACGTCACGTCTTGGATAATGAGCTACCCACGTCCATGTCGCGCAAGTATTTAAAACAAAGTCACATGAGCTCGAAAAGGTAAAGACAACATAGAAGGTGAATTAAAGGGGAAATCTAACCTTATGAGCGTCGTAGGTCCCCTGACGATAGAACTCCATGATAAGTTCATTGAAGCAATTCAAGAAAGACTCTAGGTTGCTCCAAGAGCTCTGCTCCCTCAAATCGACAGCTTTCGCAAGGAAAATCCAGCCTGAGTCGTTGTCCGGTACTGTCTTGATTTCCACTTCGAGCTGGAAGGGGCATCGGATATCGAATATGCACAAGACGCTTCTTCAGTGGGTGTTTGTTGCTGCTCACCTAAGAATGCAACTTTCTTTGCTCCCACGTTGCCCCGAAATAATACCGACAACAGCTGCCTCACTTGGGGGTTCCACATTGGCATGCAGGCCCTTCGAGTCTCCCATGCCACGCCGTCGATGGATCCCTCAAGCACACAGATCTTTGTCAACACCGCCGTCTCCTCACCCAAGAAGTTGCCAGAAATTGTAATCATCGATTCCTCTTGCAGCCTCTCCTTCGTCGTCGTCGAACCAAGAACACAAGTCGCTCAAATTGTTGCAAAAAAGAGATGAGGTCGAATGGACGTTCTCGAGAGAGACTTGATGTGTGGGAGAAGGGACAAAGAAGAGAAATATGTTGAATGTCTCTACAGAGTTTGTTGGATCCAACAAAGAAGAAATAAATTTGTCAATGGCCCCACCACTCGATTAAGGAGATTAGGAACCCATAATTCATCACGGAATCAGAAAAAAAAACATATTTCAATTAATATGCCTTCGTGATGCGGAGGCCCACTGGCCAGAGAACCTTAAGTCATCACTCAAGCGACCCGTGACACGGAAGTCTTACCTTGCCACGACCAACAGACACCTTCAAAAGAATCATCTTGGGTTTGGATTTCAGTGATCGTTCAAAATCAAACTCGGGGGTCTATAAAAGACTCGTCAGAGTGCCACTGATAACCGTCCAAGCAGCACCACTCGAGCCACACAATGAATACTGGTCGATAGGTCTGTAAGAAGTCTACAAGGCATAAGCCGGCGGGCCACTTGCTTGGTCTTGCCCAAGTCGGTCAGCCTCTTGCTAGGCCATGCATGGGTGAGTCGTAGGCCTTGCAAGGTACAGGTCGGATGGCCACTTGCCTAGCTTTGCTTAGGCCGGTCAGCCTCCCTTCTAGCCATGCGTAGATGCCTTCCTCTACCCTACAAGACATAGGCCGGTCGGCCCTTACCTTTGCAAGGCCTAGGCCGACCGGCCTCTACCTGATGGTCGGCGAAGTCCCCCCGCGACTCTATAAATACTAATCTTGACTTTCAAGATTTTGTAAATTCTCATTCTCTTCGCAATTCTTCTTCTACTCTCTCTAAAAATCGAGACTTTATTATGGAAATAATGATCTCTAAAGATCCGAGACCCGAGCACTCAGAACGACTCGATCCAAGTATCATTTTTTCACTCGATCTCGTCAATCCTTCATCATTTATTCCTAAATTCTGCCCACATTCCATTAATGTTGAGTGTCGGAAAAGTAAACAAAGGATCCCCATCTATTTTTCTTTCTTAGTTCACATTTTTTCATCTATCTCAGGCACGAAAAGAAATCGAAGCCCTCAACGACATCTAAGAGAGGATTCAAGACACCAAATCCGACATGCTTTGATCGAAGTGAAGGTCACTCACCCTAAGTGGAGATGTGATTGCCTAGATCTCTAACGTTGTCCGAATTTCAACAAAAACATAAGTAAAAATACTCAAAATTTTACTCTTACTGTTAAAACAAATCTCATTGTATTTAGTACTCCAAACTATTGTTACTTGTGCAGGAACATGGCAGCGATTCTCAACACTGTAGACAAGGGATTAATTTGCTACAAATTGATCTGGACTGCGTTCAGGTTGAGCAGAATACCTGTCACAAAATGTTCGAATACAGAGTGATATTGGCTCCGTTTGCTAACACTTTGTTTTTCTTAAAAATGATTTTAAAAAACTGTTTTTTACAAAAGCTATTTAGTGTTTGTTAACCTGTTTTTAATTTAGGTTTTTGTAAAAATGAAAGCTGATTTAGCGTTTTTTAAAACAAACAAAATTATAGAAAAAGATAAAAATAACCTTGGAGATAAATATTTAAATACTTATTATTATTTTGGTATTTAATTTATATGTAAATATTAATGCTGATATAGTATTTAATTTCGACCAAGTAGACTGACAAAATGAAATTTCATATTTTAATATAATTTATTTTATTTACAAACATATATAAGCTATTAAACTTGTCTTAAAAAAATTGTTGATTTTTTATTAAACTTGCAGCAATCTCATCTCTTAAGTTATCCAAACAACTCGTACAAATTCTACGCTATTCATATTGATCTTTAATTTATGAAAAAATTTGTTATGCAATAGAATTTGTCGCCAACAAATTTATAGGGAACTTATTAAACTGTTTGAACGTGTAATATGTGTAATGAGAACTTGAATGTGTAATTTCATTATTAGGCTAATTAATTAACTTGGTTATGAGGATAAAATAATAAATGTAACATGCATCCCAAAAATCAAAATCCAATAATTACAATTTCTAGAATTTAGCTTATTTTTTCAAAAGTGCATTTGGAAATATTTTTAAAAGTGATTTTACCAAACACCAACAAAATATTATACCTTTTAAGAAAAGATAAGTGTCACGAATCGCACCCATTGTGTTACTTTAGTATTTTGTGTGCTGATTATCCAGGTCTCTTTTTTTTATTTTATACTTGCATCTGGTTTATTTTAAGAAATTTAGGCGGGGAGATAGTTAATTGTCATTTATTTTTATTTTTAGATTTTTATAGTTTCTGTGATACGCTGTAAGAAGTATGAATACAATGAAGATTTTCAATTCCTAAAGAATAACGAACATTTTCAACATATACAATCTTCCTAAAAAAACATATACAATCATTTAAAAGAAAACCAATAACTTGAAGTGATATTGAAAACAACTCTAAGGTAGTTACTAACTTTACACTGCGAAAAAGCAGTACTATTTTTTGGCAAGCAAGAAAGTAAGAGAGAGAATAGGGAAAAACGTAAGAAAGCAACACAAAACATAAAAAGAAGCAAGTTATTTTTTCGTTTATATAAAAAATCTTCGAAAAGGGCGAGAGTTGTGTTTGAAGAAACAAAAATCATACATGATTAACATATATTACTTTTGGTGACGCACGCTCTCTTCTCCCTCCAAGACCGGCTATTTTATTGCTCACTTTCTTCACCTTTAACGCGTTTTTCGAGCTACAAAACACAACTACTTCTTCCTTTTTCACTTACACACCCACACATCCTTGCCTTTTGTCTCTTTCTTCATAAACTTAATTTCTTACAATAGTTTTATGAGGCCCTCAGTCCCTAATCAGTATTATTTCGTTTGCTTGTTCATAAAGTATTTTTTATGGATGTTTTAGTTATATACATATGTTAGCTTTTATTAATTTCAAAATACTCCAAATTTTATAAACATTTAAACATGATATAAATATCCGTATTTACAAAATAAATATCCACTTAAAACTATTTACATTAATTTTGAGACGAAAAGAAATATAAAAACGTGATCTGAATTGGTCAACCGACTATAACAGAAATAAACACAATAAATGTTTAATTAATTACATTAGAAAAAAAATAAGGTGTGGCTAGTTACCACGATTAAAGGAACTGCTTACAAGATTTGTTTCTTTTTTTATACATAAAAATTCGGTTGACACGTAAACATTAATTTGAGCGAATTAAATGTTGCAATTATTCAAAAATGAATTTATTTCACTTAAATAAATCTAAAATTCAAGCCAAAAATAATTTAAACAGGGAAAATAAATTATGAAATAATTTTTTGGGTAGTTTGGACCCAATACTTGTATAAACAAGTCTAGGTAGGTTTCACACAATGTTTACAAAATGTTGGATATTTTGAAATTATTAAATGTTTACACGGATAAAGAGGTACAAACGATCCATATATATGGCTCTATGTTTTTTAAACTCAAAAAATTAGAGAAAAAAAATTAAAATATAAGTAAGAGTTATAATTAAAAGAAAAAAGTAAGAAACACATGCAAACAGATCTATATAAATTAATATAATTAAAATTTATTGTATTAATATTCAGATAATACTATTTATCACAAAAAATTACTTAAAAAAATTTAAGATAAACATATTGAAAAAATGTCTTATCTAAGCTCATGACTCTATATATAGACTCAGTAACATTTTATTTTGCAGGCTCAGTAACATTGAATATACACGGGTTAGACTTTTTTTTAAATATCCAAACTGCCCAAAATTGGACCAAAAAGTCCTTCAAAAAATCCTTCAGCTGAATTAAAGGGTTAATTAGTGTTTCAATCTCATATTTACCTTCGAATCCACTCAAATCTTCTCTAAATTCGTTGAAATCACCGAATATCATCCAAGTAATGGGTATGTTAATTCATTAATTTTGTTTAAATCATTTTGTAGTTGTTTTTTGGTGTTATAGTCATTTTTCAATCGGAAAAAAAATATATTCGTCAAAAATTTATTGTATTTATGTGTGATACGTTTTGATGAAGATCATCGTACCCCATCGTATAGCATCGTACGTCATTGTACAGTATCTTACGTCATCGAATGCCATTTTACGATGGCATACGATGGGGTACGATGATTTCCATAAAAAAATATCGTCTGACAAAGTGAAGCTGATTTTTCGACAAGTTATGATGATTATGTTACATGTTTGACTAGTTTGTCACAATTTTGACTAATTTTTGATAAGTTTGATTAGTTTGTAACAAGTTTGACTATAGTTTGAAAAATATTGGACATGGTTGACTAGTTTTTGATAATTTGGTATGAGTTGTTGATGAGCATGGGTGATGTTTTTTTGTAGTGTTGGATGAATGTGGGTGAGATTAACCGACATATGAGAGTGTAGTAGAAAAAAGTGTACGCATACGGTTAATGCTACAAAAGACACGACGTACGATGAACTGGTCGATATGATTTACAAAACTTTCAAGTTCGATAGGATGGCGTATGACTTACATATTGAAGTCCCATACATACTTTTAATCAAATATTCATTGTCTTAAATCTTAATTGTTATGTTTGACAGATACGATATTATGACGAGTAACAGCTCTGAAAACTTTAACAATAAAACAAAGTACGCGAAGTCTTTTCTGATAACGACGCTACTTGAGTTTATAAGATTCACACTACAGAATTAGTTCTTCGAACTAGAAGAACATTGCGCACAAATTAAACACATAACTTACACCAAGGTGGTAATGTGATTTTGTGAATATGAACATAAAAGGACAATACGTGCACAGGTACGGGCTTGGGTTGTAAGAGTGTAACATAAAAGATGACTCGAGTAAGTATGATGAAAACTTTTAAGATAATACGTCCACTTGTGGAATTCCTCGACTTCTAGGTATCCCTTGTGAACATGACATTGCATCATCTCAACATCGAAACCGTAGACGTAAAAGACGACGCGGGTGAGTACGATGTAAACTTTGTTGTAAAGCGAAAATGCGGAAAATGCGGTGGTCTAGGTCACAATAGGAAGATATGCATGTGGCGAGAATAAAGTGTGAAATATGTTGTGTTTCTTCTTATGTTTACTTGGGAAGTCAAAAATATATTTTTTTGTTAAACTTTAATGTTATCGATCTTTATTATTTATATAATTTTAATATTAACGATCTCTATTTTTTTGTGAAACTTTAACATTATTGATCTCTCTGAATTATGTATCAATGCGACGCGCCCAATTCACATCGCAACGCGATGGCCACTATGCCAAGATTCTTCGTCTCTTCCCAAAGCTGATCATGACGCGCTCAAGCAGCATCGTAACGTGATGGACACTTTGCTAAGATTCTTCGTCTCTTAAGCGCCTTGTTCAGCCTTGTTTGATGTTTACTTGAAAAGTTTAAGTCAATAATAAACATCCCGATCCTTAATTTTATATGACTAAGCCTAATAATAAACAAGTCTAAGGTTTAATTATGTTGCACTAATAGAGTAGTACGTTAATAGAGTTCAAAACAAGTTTGACATACTAAACAAAAAAAGCGTCTTAACTAAAAAAATTACACAAAATACGTTCACCGGTTAATTCTACTTAAAAACAAGTCCATGGTCCAATTCTTCCGGAACGTCTTCATGTTGTCGGTGAATAGTGCGTTGAACGAAGCTCCCATGAGAATATGCTCACATACTTGACGACAAACATTCCACAATCACCGCTACAATAATAATAGAGAATTTACGTGTCAAAATATATGTTTTTGCAATAAAATTATTTCTCAATGCTTACCTTCTAACGGTTCGACGCACAGTTTGTTCAATGAGTCATGTGAGCTTGTGAAGTTCAGGCTCATTAACTGCTTTTAATGAAGGCACGTGTTTCTGTGGATACTTGGGCTTCGTCGAGTCACTGAAGTCATCTCATTTCTTCGTCTTTTATAGTGAAAGACTTTGGGACTTTTATGGCTCGGCCTGTTGATGCTTCAGTGTTGGAATCAATCTAGGATTTAAAAATTAATCATCATATCATATACGGCGGAATACAAAAAATTATTTTCAAAATGTGTAAGATTATTTTACTACATAGACAAAGTGAATGAGCATGTTGTTAATTATATCATATAATAAATATGAAAAATACTTAGTACCTTTTCCTTGTTTCTTTATCTTGGAGACCCTTCTCGGATGAAGATCCTACGTCTCGCCTCGCTGCTTCTCGTCTTTGGATTCTTGAGCAACCACGAAAGTTTCTACGACTAGATTCTTCGAGCGTTTGAAGAGTTTAGTGAGTGGCCACTAATAAACAATATGCAACTATTTTAGATAGAGAAGGAGAGAAGTGGTCGGCTAGAAAGAGAGAGAGCAAGACCAAGAGTTTATTTTCACATCTCAATGTGAGGCTCTATTTATAGAGGACAGAAATACAAGAAAGGGTAACAAGACTTTCCTATTGTGTATTCATGACAGAATATTTGATTTCTTCCTCTATTTTTCTTGATAATAGCCGCAACCTATGTGCATTAGTGAGAGAAATGTTTTTGCACACTTAGCACATTTGTTTTTTTCTTAACGAAATTCATTTCCTCTTTTCTTTTGGGCAAGTATCAATATAAAGTAATGCACAAAATAGCAAGAGGTATTTCTCTCTCTCTTAGACTTTATTAAACATATTTAACAATCATAATTAACTAAACATATACAACGGTTTTAATTAACTAATACATATACAACAGTTTCAATTAACTAAACATACTCATTTAATTTCAATTAACTAGACATATACAACAGTTTCAAATAACTAAACATATGCAACTATTATAATTAACTAAACATGTTCAACTATTATAACTCACTAAACATATTCAACTATTATAATATATTATAATTTACTCAACGTATTAAACAATTTCATTTCATTAATCATATTTAAAAGTTTCTATTAATTCACTAGCATAATTAAAATTAAATTAACTAAACACATTTTAAATTAACTAAATAAATAAAATAAAATTCAATTACCTAATGTAGAGACGAAGCTAAAATGCGTTGAACGATATTTGGATCGGAGACGGAGATTGCGAGCGTAGAAACGAGACTGCGGTCAAAATAAAAATATTATTTAATAAAAATTAAAAAATATATATGAAAAACTAAAAATCGAAATTTTAAAAATACTACCTAACGTCCAGTGAGGCGATGCAGAGGAGGTGACGGTGAGACAAGTGGCGACCAGGGAGGCTGCGGAGGAGGCAACGCTGCGGAGGACTACAACCTGCCAAAAAAATAAAACAAATATATAAAATTTTAATTCTCCACAAATTCTTAATCTATTACAACAAAAATAAATTTAAAAACGTACCGAGGGGCGGCGAAGGCTGAGACCGGCAGGAGGACAGTGCGTAACGAGGCTGTAAGAATCGGAACTGTGAGACTGCGAACGTCGGAACGACGCTAACTCTCAAACAAAAAAATTTAACATTCGGAGGAGAATAATAGACTTACCTACGAGGGGGACGGAGCTGCTGCGTGATGGTCAGATGACGTCGGAGGTTGGGTAGGAGCTGCAGAGGGTAGGCAGGAGCAGCGAAGGGTGAGCATGAGCAGCGGAGGATGGGCAGGAGCGGCGGAGTGTGGGCGGAGGCAGGGAGGGAGGGGCGGAGGCAGGGAGGAGTGTGGGCGGAATGTGGGCGGAGGCAAGGAGGGAGGGGCGGCGGAGGGTGGGTGAAGGCAGGGTGGGGCACATGGAGGTGGGAGGGGGGGAGCTGGGAGGGTGGGGCGGAGTGTGAGCGGAGGCAGAGAGGGAGGGCCGGCGGAGGGTGGGCGGAGGGAGGGAGGGACGGTTGAGGCTGGGCGGAGGCAGGGAGGGAGGGGCGGAGCTGCGGAGGGTGGGGCGGAGTGTGAAGGAAGAATATTTAGAGGGAGGAAGAGAGGGACATGAAGACTGAAATGGGGAGAATAGGAGGGAGGCTGGGGGTTTTAATTGAACCCTAGAATCGGATACGACATAGTCGCATCCAATGGTGCACATTAGATGCGATTTGTTGCATCTGAAGCCACCATTAGATGCGACAAAGTTGCATCTGATGTTTCTAAAAAACTAAAAATAAAAAATAACGCCACGTCGATTAAAAGTCGAGAAAGGGGGGAAAACTGACCAGCCCAAATTTTTTTTTACTAGTCGCATCTAATGCTCTATGAAATTAAAAATAAAAGTTCCACGTCACTTAAACATTGCGAAAGGGGAGAAAGTTGACCTGCCCAAAGTTTTGAAACTATTAGATGCGACAAAGTCGCATCTGATGCTCTTGAAAATTAGAAATAAAAATTTCACGTCATTTAATGCGAAAGGGGGGAAAGTTGGCCGCCTGTTTTTTTGGGAACAACAGATGCGACTAAGTCATCTGATGGTCATGTGAACCTTTCATATGCGACTTTGTCGCATCTGTTCCTCTTCCCTAGGCAAAAAAAATATTCATCATATACTCGTGTTTAGATGCGATAAGTTGCATCTAAATGTACTATCGGATGTGACAATAGGATGCGACTAGTCGAATCTAAAAGTCACCCGTAGCAAATGAACAAGTTTGTACTATTGATTGAGAGGGGTGAGAGCTTCTCCCCGGAATTGGTCGGCAAAAAGCCTCTTTTGTTGGAATTTATTTAATAATTTAAACAAAATAATTATATAACATATCAAATATGACGGAATTATATAATAAGACCTAGACATATTAAATAAAAATTAATATGTTTAACAACCTATGGCATTAAAATCAATTTACAAGTTTAATAAACAATTCATTAAAACGTAAGACACTCAACAATTAAACACACTAACAACTTACATGAACAATTCATATATATTTTAGCAGTCCAATTCGTTGAGAAAACACTTATAGTTAGGATAATAAATTATCCCGACGTTGCTCGATAGCGTCGGAAGGCCACACCGAATCCTCGTCGAAGAGCAAGCTCGCCGGATTGCCCAAAAACCTTCTTCGCCGGACTAGGAAGAACAGGGTCGCCGGAATGGGACTTCGCCCGACTGGGAGTCTTCAGGAGACTCGCCGAAATGGGCTCGTCGGATTGAGCACGACGGATTGGGCTTGCCGGACTAGGTCTCTGAATCTAGGACCGCCGGACTGGGATGATCACGCCGGACAGCGTCGGGTCGCCGGACTGGGACAAACCACGCCGGACTGCGTCGGGTCGCCGGACTGGGAAGGTTGCCGTACTGGAATTTCTGTAGGACTGGGACAGGTCGCCGGACTGGACACCTTCGCTGGACTGAACACCTTCGCCGGACAGGAACAACTTCGCCTGACAGGGATGTCCTCGCCGGTCGGAATGCCTTCGCCGGACTGGGAGTCCTGGGCAACGTTAGGAGTGATCTGGCAGAGAAGAAAAATTCCAAAAAAAATTTAAAAACGATTTTCAAAACAATTTTTCAGAATATAAAAAGACACCAAACACCACAAGTTAGAATCAATGGTAATACACAAGGGAATTTATCGAGATTGAAAGGGTGGGCTTTCAAGAACACTCGGGATTGACAATGGAAACTAGAAAACAATTTTTCTTCTTTTCATTTTCTTGGGAATTCGGCCGAGAGACTCAAAGGGAGAGAGAGAAGAGCTTGGCCAAAAATATTAGGGTTCGGGTTAGAAGTGATTAGGGTTTAGTATCCCTTTTATAAACAGCTTCATAATGGGCTTAAGCTAGGTCAAACCCATAACCCTATCACTCTAATTTTCGGTCAAAACACTCTCATCATACTCGGCCATTTTTCAATTTATTTATTCCCAATTAATTTTATTTATTTCCAAATTTAATTTATTTAGAACTCTCATCTTTATTTAATGACATTTCATTAAAATAATTTCATACTTTCCAAATAAGTACGAAACGAGAAATTATATATTTTTTTCTTTATTTATTTGCATATTACAAGCGTATTATTATCATTATAATAATGCTCTATAATTCAATAAATAAACGTAACAATAAATAACTCATTATTTATTAAGTTACTTAAGAAAGATAATTTTCTCAATATAAATTATAATTTATATTCAATGAGTAAATCAACAATCCTTGTTCTTTTCATCTCTTCCAAGTGTGTATCATTGAGACCTTATGGACCCACACGAACGAAGCTTTAGAATAAAGATCGGACACAAAAGTTCACAAACTTTTTCCGTCTTTTAATTCTTAATATTGGTTGATTCCACTAAAGGACTAATATTGACACTCTCTCTGTTCGTATGCGCATATTTTATGTTTGATGTGACAAAACAATTTTTCACACGATCCACAGAGTACTTTACAATATTACCCTTCATGTGTATCACTAACCAAGGGGAATGTAAAATTACCGTTTTACCCATTGAGTTATTATTTCACTAACTCCTTTGATATTTGTGAATGAGGAAAACATAGAGTGAGATGTCTATACATGTCACATGTTTTAATCAAAGAATCCTCTTATTCGATGAATACCTGGCCAGGTTAATTCATTCACACTCTCATAACAACGCATAGTGTGATACTAATGCATTTGCATTTTATTAACATGAATTCCATATCTGTGAATCATATAACCCAACATCACAACATTATGACACCAATCATCGGGTCAGATGAAACTAAGATTTAGTCATTGCCCATTGACAAATCAAATGTCATAAAGTGTAGTGTCAATTATACATTCACTTCAGGATTAAGGTGAGTATCCAAATACCCCTTGTATGTGATCTTGAAGTTTCGAGTGTTTACGCGGTTTTATCTCGAGCTTCTAAGTATCACTGGTCTTGTTCAATATCTTCTATAAGATATCAAGGATGAATCATAGAGTCACAACTCTCTATATCACATAATAAGATATCATGATTAATTTAAACAATCGTTGATTAGACACGACTGCTCTTTCGGTCTTAAAATTGCGAACAAATGGTTTAAACTAGTCATAAGGGGTTATTATGTCAAATCTGTATTTAACACTCTTTTCGTTGATGACAGTTTCAGAGTGTAGCTAACATACATAAATACAAACTTCATTAAAATGAATATTTATTGATATTAATGTTTCAGCAAAAATATGAATACAAATGTATTTCATTGTCTAATTTTTCCTTTGTGGGCACCAATCCCAACATCTTTGGCCTGAACGGTAGACTATCACTGGAGACATGGTTGTTCCTTCCCCGTTTTCCTCAGGTATCAAGGCGGTCAACAGTACGAGGGAGACTACTTCGCCCCTCGCCCTTCTGTTGTTAACGTAGTCCACAACACCCATGTGTGTCCTGACACACGCCATGAGTTCAGCCATGTTCCTCGGGGCCTTTCCCACAATCGACTTTAAGAAATTTCTGGGTTCGGCACCCTCGGTAATGTCAACTATGGCATCCGGATCGTCGAAGGCTTTGACCTTGTGAGATTCTTTGGTAAACCGAGCTAGGAACTAGCAAAGACTCTCGCCAGGTTTTTGCCTGATCGTCCAAAGGTGGGATTTGGACTTCTTTTGTGCAACAAGCGTGGTGAAACAGGTGAGAAAAACTTCTCGGAGAGCCCAGAATGAGCCAATACTTCCAGGCTTTAGGCTTCGGAACCATTCGAAGCCTGACCTTGCCAATGTTAGGCTGGAAGCCTGGCAGAGTGTCACGTCCGACTTTCCTTGCATCATCATCCATGTCTCGTAGTAGTGGATGTGGAAATTGGGGTCGGAGCTCTCATCAAATGGAGGCAAGATGGGGAGTTTAAATCCCCTTCCCGGCGGTTGTGCGAGTATTATTGCCGTTAAAGGCGAATATGAACCCTCCAGACCATTGTATGGTCTGGAGCCCCCCGTGCTCGCCTTGCGGAGCTCGATGATCTGATTCTGGAGTCCATGAATCATTGTGATCACCTCGAGTCCATTAACGGCTCCTGCAACCGGTCTCGCTGGCGTCTGAACCTATCTCTCCTTGGACCCCTGGTCCATGATGTTGAGAGGAGGATTCCCAAGGGTAGTTGCTCCGACTTTTGCATGTCGGGCATCTAACTTCCACCTTAAGACCTCCTCGTCGCGATCCTGTCGCGAGTTAAGGCGGGTCTTGAGGTCCTCACCAGCGGTATGCGAGGGTCTAGCCACGTGAGGGCGACTTTCGCGGTGGACTCTGCGACTATCCGCACCATCGTCGCCTCCTCGTGACGACGCTCGGCGAACATGTATGGACCTCCTTCTGCGGGAGCTATTGCCTAGCCCCCTTATCCAAGGGTTGGTCAAACCTTCGCGTCGGGAATCAGTCCGGGCCTGGCTCACCGGCGAATGGGTGAATGTTTGACTCGTGCTAGTCTCAGGGATGATGTCGTCTCCTACGTAATTCTCACCCCGACTCGAACTATCCTCCTCCTCATATCCGAGGAGATTTATGAGTAAACCCTTATTTACCCCTGGCCTCGCCAATAGTTCTGCTAGGAAACTATTTGTCTCCTCCCTTAAGCCACTTTTGCCACCTGGAGGGGCGGAGAGGTCGCTATTGGAACCCCCACCATCGGTCGTCGAATGGTTCCTCTATGGGGGATTTGTCAAAACTCGTATCCTGAACTTGTCGCTCGAACGATCGGGTTACTAGATCGGGCAGCTGGGGAAGCTGCCGGAACGTCACTCATTTTTCGTGAGCCGAAAAGATAAGAGATGAAGTAGAGAAATGTGGTTGAGAGAAATTTCAAGGTAGAAAGTCCCCTCCTTCTAGCGCCAAAATGTTGTTGCTGAAATTTGGACAGCTTTGGGGGATCTTGGCGGTCAGATCCCCGCTCGGGGTGAGTGTTTGTCATTTTGGCCATAGCGTGTTAGATCCGGTGTCTGGGGTCTTCTCTTAGCTGTTTTAGGGTCTTTGAGTTCTTATGTTATTTGAAACGAATGAACAGACATGAACTAAAAAAGAGAAAACAGAGGGAGGTCCTCTGTTTACCTCTCCGACGCTCAACATTAGTATTGTGTGGTCGGAGTTAGAGGATGACGGGGGAGGATCGTCGAGGTCAAGGGAAACGGCGATGTCGGGATCATCGTCGTCTCGAGGCTCAAATCTTGGATCCTAGGAGACTTATTCCAATAAAAAATATTCTCGAGTCACCTACACGTGGGCAAAGGTTGAGAATGGAAACACAAGTTCTAGGCAGGGTTTCGGGAGATAGAAATTGTGTGTCTTGCTTCATGGTGTGAGGCTCTATTTATAGCCTTAAAGGGTCGGCCAAGAGAGGCCTTGGTCGCACATATGCTAGTTGCCTACCGGCCGGGTCGCCAGGACACGGCTTAGGCGTGAAAGCCGGCCCACTGGGCCTCAAAGACCTGGTTGCCGGCCGGCTAGGTCTCCAAGTCAAGCCTCAGGCGTGATTTCCCGCCGGTCGAGTCTCAAGGACCTGGCTGTTGGTCGCCTGGGTCGCAAGGACACGCTCTAGGCGTGACTGCCGGCCAGCTGGGTGCCAAGGACCTAGTTGCCGGCCGATTGGGTCTTAGGTCACGTCTTGGACGTGATTGCCGGCCGACTGGATCCCACGGATATGGTTACCGGCCGTCTGGGCTGCATAATTCCGCCTGCCGGCTGGCCGGTTGGGCTTTTGGTGTGTGTCTGGAAGAGCCCCGTCATCCCGCGGGGCATTCCGAGGCGTTCGGCGGGGCGTCCTCTTTCGGGGAGTGACAGGATAACCTTTATAAACTAGTCGTCGTGAAAAATACATTGGAAGATACACTGGAAGAATTATAAAGTTTCCAACTCTCTATGCCTCGTAACTAGACATCATAGATTCTTCCAACAATCATACTAGCATCAATAGTTCATTGATTGTTAGATTGTGAATATTCCGTTTTAAGCAAACCATGAAAATTTTGTTCACGCAAATCTATAATTGACTTTTCACTCTTTGTTAGGTTTGATTAAGGACTATAAGACTATTGAATATCATTAATCCTTAATCAGACGAAAAGAATGAATGAGCGTTTCAATTTTATTAATTTAATCAGCAAATTACAATAATATTCATGAGAGATTTATATTACATCGATATGAAAATAAATAATTTCTTTTGGGCATCTCTGCCAACATTCATAACTTTCTCTCCTTCATGAGCCTTCTTTGTCTCATCTAGATGCTTTTGCGACCTCTTAAATAGCCCGGCCACCTTATCCAAAATTTGCGATGAAGGGCTCCTACTACTCGGTGGCGTAAAAGGCGATGGTCTATGCGGGGGCTCGAGGGGGAGGCACTGCTGATATTCCCTCTTTAGCATAGAAGGGACGGGTCCCCCCAATATCCCTGTCACGTCTTGAAATATAATGTTCAAAGGCTCCTACATACGAATCTGTAATTATTCAAACTTGTGACAAACATATAAAACACAATAAAATATAATGACTGAAAATTTTCAAACGGACTTAATATCTTATCGTGCTTCAATCGCTCGACTCTCAAGGAAGTTGCAGTTACGCTGCACGAGAGCGTCCTTGAGTCTAGAGTGTCAATCACTAACTCCGACGCAATTCTTCCCACATGCCCAACATAATGACAATATGATCATTATCACTTGGCTCGGTACCACGAGCTTATGGACGAGGCGGACTTCGAGGAGGTGGACTTTGGGAGATCCGGTGATCAGGAGAGTTGCAACAAGGACGAACTCTTGATTCTTTTGTCGGATGAGTTCGCCGAGGAGTATCAAAAATATATTCCTAGTCACCGTCCTCTTTCTCTTCGTGGCGTATTACGTCGGCTTCTTACACGGCATAATCGACAATGTTAATTTCTACGTCGATATTCTTTGGATTCGCCGCATTTTCTCATTAGATATCTATCGGTAGAGACATCTACTTGTTTGCTCTTCAAGAATCTTGAAGAAATATTTCTCAGTAGGCCTTGTTCATAGCATTTAGAGGACGCTCAGCTTAACCATAAGAATAATGTTAACATATATTCGTAACTTATAATTATTAAAGAACAATAATAGTTACTATTTTCTTCTTCAAAATCTTCTCTACGTCCTTACTAAGTACGAGGATGGTGTCTGACCACGAATGCGATCTCGGCCTTCAGTTTCCGATGCTCATTTCAAATACTTGCTCAATCTCGGAGATAGCCTCGTACGCCCTATACTGAAAGGCGTGAAGATTTCCAGACAACGTGTACGTCGCCTCATTTTGTACAACGTTGGGATTCTTCTTCAACTTCAGCTCGAGGTCGTCGTAATGATTCAAGTCCACTAAGAGCTATTGAAACATCTTAGCCTAGCTCATTTTTCCTAATGGTAAGATGTAGAAGAAGGAGAGATCTTCAACGTATTGGAGGAACGGGTGCCACCTCCGCTCAATAACTTTGTTTGCGGGTTGTTCCAATAGGTAGCCGAGAACAAAGCACACAAACTGATCTTGTAGACGTCCTCATGCATCCTGCACGCATTCCAACTCGCAACAAGTGCACTGAATTTACAGCTGCCTGTCCCATTCAGATACTCGTCGATGAGCCTCCGACTGTTTCATTTGTCCTTCTCGATCTTCGTCGGATCATCTTTGTAGTCTAAGCCCAAGACAAGGGCGTACTCGAGTCGCCCGAATCAAACACTTTTTTCGCCATGTCCAAATTGGATCTCTCCATGCTGAATAGACTCGACATTCCTCTCTAAAAGGGCATGGACAAGGACTGAGCAAAGTTCAACTCGCTCTCTACGAAAAATTGGTTGAACACCATCCCTTGAAGTTGCTCGATAAGTTTCAATTTTTTGAACTTCCTCTTCACATATTTAAGTATAGAGGACCCACCATAAGTGATTCGCTTCGAAAAAAGTACGTCGAGGAGGAATTTCAAGTGGTCCTACACAAAAAAAATCAAAAATCAAAATTTCATCACTCATCGAATAGCATCGTATTCCATCATAGAACTTTGTAGCGCATCGTATCTAATCGTACATAAAGTCATCGTACGACAATCGTATATCTTCGTATTCTATCGTCAAAAACCTATGAATGTTATCGTATCATGTCATATCCTATCGTACGACCATCGTATCTATTATACAGTATATCGTATTCTATCGTACGTCTATTATACATACAATGACCTTTATCGTTTTCTTCATTTCCGAAAACTTAAAATCTCTAAACTAATTCAAATCTTCTCAAATCAAACCGATTTAACTTCTAATACACTCGAAAACTCAAAATCATACCATTTTTGGAGATTTTTTTCTTGTGAGTTCTCTTGACTTTTTCGGCTCTTTCCACTGCCCGTGAGGAAGAATTCCGAGCTCGGCTATTTTGAGATTTATCGTATGTAATCGTATACCTTGAGTTTTGAATGTTTTTTAGTCTTGAGAGCTTTCGGCCGAGAACAAGAGAGGAATATAAAAAGTGAGAAATATGAAAAATATGAGCTACGAGATATTTTGTCCGAATATGAGCCTAAACTCCAGCATATATTTTTTGAAAATGATTTAACTTGGATATTTTCAAATTTTTTGGACTACAAAACGAAAGTTCTATATATACGTAGATAATTTAATTGTTGAGTGAAAGTCAAGAAGCAAGTTTTATATTGATTTTACATTTATATGCATAATGATTACATCAGTATTTAAAGTTTATTTCATTAACTAGTTCTCAACAAAATTAATTATAAGCTAAAATTACATTTATTTAAGTTGTCAAATTATATTTTAGACTAAAGTATATTTAAGTTAAATTCATTTGTAATGATAAACAAAAAATGCACTGGCTTAACTTTATCGACATGTAATAATATTATGTTAATTCTCATTTGTTAAATTATTAAATTTATTAGAGCAGATCAAGAACAAGTATATATATGTCAAAAATTCTATTATGCCAAAAATATGTTAATTCATGCATATTTTAATTTTATGTCAAAAAAATAATAATTTATGCCAAATATATTTTAATTTATGCACACTTAATTTATGCCAAAAATATTTTAATCTATGCACACTTAATTTATGCCAAAAATATTTTAATTTTACATGTTTTAATTTATGCGTACTTAATTATGCCAAAAGTATTTTAATTTACGAAAATTTGTGAAAAAAAAATATTTATGAAAAAAAATATTCTAATTTATGCATATTTTAATTTATTCCACAAATATTATAATATCTTCCTAAAATTATATTATGCTAAAAGTATTTTAATTTACGCATATTTGAATTTATTGCCAAAAACTGTATTATGTATACATATCTTTTACTAGATTTTAAGTTGATCATCAATATATGTAATTTCAGATAAAAATTAAATATTAATAAAACTATGTCTCATGTATTTGGCTAAGGAAATTAGTTCTATAGAGACAATTAGCTTAATTAAGCTAATATGCCAAAGGAAAAATAATGGTGAAGTTATTGGTTAGAATTATGTTTATTTATTAGAATGTCATTTTGATTAACTATAAATGCTCTAATGGACCTATCAGGTGAAGTTACTCCTTTAAAGAAACAATGGTAGTAAACATACTTATTTTTTTTTCTCAAAACCATACCATACTGTGCCAAAACTACTTAATATTATATTAAGTTGCACTATAGGTACTGTCACATGAATAATAATTCCTCCAATTTTCGCACATATGATGGCTCGAATCCACCAATCTGAACAACCAATCTACTTCACAAATACGCAACGCAAGAACACAAATAACTTAATGAACGAACCAACCTCATAAAGCCAATCACCTAGCCACCTACATAGTGTTTACCGGAAAACTCTCTCAACCTTTTATTGGAAAACTTTCTCAACTATTTATTTTCTCAATGAATGAAATAGTGTTTACAAAATTCGGCTAGGTGAATCACAACACTTAATTGATTGACTTTGAACCCCACTTGAACTCTATTTAAATGTAGGCCATTAAAAACTCTAAAATTCTACTACGAATAGCCCATTCGCCGACTGGCCAACTCGGTCAAGCCCCCGAAGATCTTCGCCCACGTATCTCGCCTTAGCCGCCGAAGTCTCCAGCAATGCGCCTATTTTCCCGCTGGCCCACGTTGGCCCTATTTTCCCGTCGAAACCTCCAGAAATGTGGAAAAGTCGAATGTGCGCCTATTTTCCCGCTGGCCCACGTTGCAGGTACGTAGATAGTTAAGTTTTATAAAAGACATATAACAATCCAAAACTTAATAAAAATCTGAAATTCTTTTTTAAACTAGTTAAACAACTTAATATTTCTTAAAATTAATGAAACATTAATTATATCACTTTATATAAGTTTTTTTGTAATTGTTTCTAAAAACTAATTATACAATAACTATATCATTGTATAATTAAATTCGTTTTTACTACTTTGGCATTGAAATAATTTAAAATAATCATAAGAATTTTTTTTATCAACGGGGAGTGTTTATATAATTTATTTTGAAATATAAAATGATATAACTATTTTTATGTATTTTTAAGGAAAACATTAATGACTTTTGCATACTAAGATGATACAGTTGTTTCTTTAATTTTTTTATTAATATTTAATTATTTTTAAGAAAAAAATATCAAGCTTTATTAAATTTTAAGATATGTGTTTTTTCATGCAATTTGTATACCTTTTGAAAAAATATGCTGCAAATTAACGCTAACATTAAGTGTTTTTGCCGTTGAAAATATGTTTTAGCACCGAAAAAAACGAATTTTATAAATATAATTTTGAGAAAACGTTGATATATTTGCTACAATTAACTCTACTTTAAAAGGGAAAAAAAAAGTATGTGAACGTATCATCATTACTCATGCTAATGTTATATAATGAACAAGCACATTATATCTAGAAAAATCAATGACACATTCATTATTACCGACAAAAGAAAATCCGGGATCCAACTAATTAAAATCATAATAAAAAGTGGGGCGTGTACTAAATTTTTTGGTTAAACTTTCCAAAAAAGCTATTTTAGTTTCTTCTCTTATCTTTTTGCTTTTTTTTAGGGCAACAACTCTAATCTTAACCGAATTTGGGTCGGAGGTCATTGATGGTGAATCAAATTGAAAAGTTCATAATCTTAGCTTCAATACACCTGAAATATATACATTATGAGGGGGAAAATATTAAAAATAAAAATTAGAATTTTGGTCCTTTCCAGCCTGAAAATCCCACCAATTTGATGTATGGATTTATTGGACGGCTTTGTGATCACTGACCTGTGATGGGTAGGATTGTACGTTTTCAATAGCATTTAATGAACGATTTTAAAGAATAAAAATATATATAATAAGTACACATATTTTTCGTCATATAGCGAGCTGTTCACAACGCTACTGATAGTTATAGTTATATATTGGCGGTACAATATTATACCCTATAATTAATTTTAAGAGGCGGTTTTTTATAAAAGAACTTAAGTCTCTTATCGAATTAATTAGGAATATCCACGCGTGTATGCACAAAAATTTGAAAACGCATTATATCACCACGAAAATATCATATAAATTTTGACGTGTACAATATATATGAAAATAAAAATGAAACCACAAGTAATGACCTCAAATAAAAATGAACTCTAACTCGCTGTACGGGAATTCACCATAATCAGCTCTAATAGCCTCTTCTAACAAGAGAGACGATATCCAGTAAAGACGAACTTGAGTAATAATTCACCACAAAACGCGGTACGTTATGCGTTGCGACATTATAAAAACGAAAAATATGCCTAATGAAATTATGGACATAAAATTTTGGAGATCAAATTTTTTATTTTATTGGTATCATGTGAAAAAGGAGAATGTCATATTATACGATGAAACGGAACCAGGATTTCCCTTTAATATAGTTTTTTTAGTTGCAATTTTTTAATTATAAATAGGAGATTTTTAGAATAACATTCATGATTAAAGTAAATATATATATATATATATATATATATATATATGATTTGAAACTACAAAATATGGTATTATATATTTTCGAACAACATAAATAATTTTTGAGATTTTTCGGTAGGATTTATGAGTCTAGTTTCCCGCAAAATGGAAAGTGCAAAGATATATCTGTCACAGATCAAGAACTATTGCAAAATATAGTATTATAAATTTTCTAACAATAATATTTGAGATTTTTCGGTAGAATTTAAGTTCAAGGATATATTTATCTCATACTAGAAACTATGGTATAGGCCAGAGGTAACCATTTTCAAGATAAATATCGACGCGCTCTTCTCGGAAGAATGAGCTGTTGTTGGATTGGCTGTCAAAGATGATCAAGGTAGGATATTATGGATAAGGATGAGAAAAATTCGACCAAAGAATGCTCTAAAAGCCAAAATGGTGGGATTAAATTTGGCTATGAATTTGAAGAAGTTTTATAAGATGGAGAAGGTGATTACTGAAGTAGGTAATCAATTTGATAAGGAGTCTTTAGAGGGGGAAACAAAGTCCAAATTTGAGACTTACTTCTAATTTTGATCATATCTTGAATTGAAAGTTAATAATCTCTTCTTATAATTTTGTTTTGATTAGTATAAAGCGGAATCAAATGGCTCATATATTATTCAAAATGGGCTTAGAGACCGATTATTTTGGTACGTGTATCGCTTGGAAAATCTCGCTCTCTATGCAAGATAGTTTAACTCGAGACATAATCCAAATTACGATTAAATAGATTTGTAGGTATCTTTTTGTTGGCGTCGAGTAGGAACGAAACATTTTAACTAGGCCTCATCCATTAAAAAGAAAGCTCAAGAGATCCCATTTCTCGTGTTCCACATAATTATATTTTACCATGTTCTTATTTATTGGATATATTTTTAAAGGAGATTATTAAACAAAATAACACTCTGTTTAAATGAGGAATGATAATAACAACATCTCAAATCTATTATACAAAAGCTCTATACATAAAGTAACTAAATCACAATGAATATCAATGTAGTTTTTCACCAAATGAACATTGTTTCACCCAAATTTGTGTATTTGACGTTGCTCTAACATAATTACTATGCATCTCAACTAGTAGAACAATGTAATTAGCCAACATTTTGTAAACGTTAAATAAATAGCCGGATCAATCCATTTACGCCATTACATAGATCAATTTAACCCTACAAATTTTATATCAATTTTTGCCCTACAAGTTTTATATTGTTTACGAATCACTTTTAATTAAGGGTTATTAAGTACAAGAATGCTACAAACATAGTGTATATTCAATATGGTTTACATTTGATTAAACTTGCATTAATGTTCCGACTCAAGTTAAATTTCAGCTAATGACCAAAATTTAAAGAATAATCTAATAAAACAAACATATTAGTTTGACACGTAAACACTTGCACCTAAACGTGACTTAACGAATCGGACGGATCGGTCCAATATGTTAAAGAAAAAGAATTAAAAAAGATTAAGAAAAATGAATTATATATATATATTTAAGGTAAAATGTTAAACGAATATTTTTTTGGCTATTAGATCTTAGATCCAACGGTCACGATTTAAAAAAATAAATAAAGTCAAACGGACCGGACCGGATCATCTGGTCCGATAATGAATAGTAACGGACCAGTCCATTGCGGTAACAAAATATTATCGAATGGACCGGATCTGTTAAAATTTTACCAAATCGGTCCGGTCCGGTCCGATTCCGATAAGCCAGAATTACTTGGGCCATTAACAGAACTTTAAATAAATATTTATACACAATAATATTTTTATACATGAAATTAGACATTAAAAAGAATTATATGTTTAGACTTGAGTTAATACAACTGAGCTGTTGGTCATTCACTATAGAGTCTAACCTTGAGTTTGCATGAGATTAGAGCCTCTTTGATATAAATACACGCGTTCAGCGTGTAATTTATGATAGTACCAAATGGGAACCTTGGAAAGCAAAAGGTTTCTCTTTTTTGAACTTCGAAGCTCAACCACGACACATGTGTAATTTGTGCTCCATCAAACAAACATTCTATGAGCTCGGAGTATTTACATTCACCGGAACAAATATTAGTTAACCCCGTGGGTATGATCTGCGGTGAGAAGCTCCTACAGCGAATCAATCTTATTGTGGGAACTTCTGTTGTAAAAGGTTTCTACAACGCATATGTGTCATGTTGTGAGATGTGCAAGATCCCACATCAGGACTGGTCCGTTGGAGGAAAAATACTTCTCATAGTGGGCCCATCCCGATGTAAAAATGACCCAAAAATTTAACATATTCGCCGCGGTCATGTTGACTACACGTCGTAGCGAGAAATCGATCACATAACGGGTCAGTCCCGCTGTGGGACGGGATAAAATATAGTCACAATTCTCCACGGTAAAGTGTTTTAGACGCCGCGGTGAACAATCTATCCCATAGTGGGTCAATCTTGATGCGGAAGGGGCAAAAATACTGTCAAGTTACATGCGTAAAAGTGTCTTACACGCCACTGCGAAAATACTATTCCACAACGGTTTAGTCCCGACGTGGAAGGGTGAAAATGTGTCAAAATCTCACCGCAACTATTAGTTCATGACGTCTCGGTGAATAGATGTTCTACACAGCGGGTTAAGAAACGTTGTGGGAGGGGTTCTTCTTGAAAGTTTTACTGCAACGAGTTTTAGTACCGGCCGCGGCGAACGTTTAACTTTTGCAGCGGCCATATTGGTCTCTCCGTGACACAAGTTACACAGATTCAATAGCTAATGAAAATTAAATGAATCAAAATCATGTCCACAACAAATTCAATATCCAAAATTCAGGTTAACATTAAAATGTATACCCAAATCCAAATAAAACATTCATTATATTCCAATCAAAGTCTCATATATATACAAATTACATATCTAAATTTACAAAAACTATGATAATCATTCAATAACGTAGAAAACTCATTCCTTTCGTACATTCGCTAAATGATCGGGTGTATATGTTTACTTTCACTTGTAATTTTTCTAAATCAAATCCAACAATATCCCGTATAAAACTTAGAATAATATTCGCATTCGATATTACCTAGTTTGAAATCTGTGATGACCTTATAACACTGAATAAGATTAATAAATAAAAATTAATAAACATATAGATAAATAAAAATACATACACAAATTCAAACATTACCTTCTAATCAACTTTGGTAAATCGTTTGACATTTTGTTTGACAAACGACCAAAGAAGAACGCTTGATCGTTTCAAAGATCAAGGACAACAAACATCCAATGATGTCGTAAATTGTATGGCATAATGCCGAGTTGTCCAGGTTTGGTATTTCGTACCAATTTTCTGATTTGCTTAACTCTTTTTGAAAAATGAGAGTCGTTGTCTTCGGTTTCAAGAAATCCACTTAAGCACGCTTCTATCGAAGTTACAAAATATTAACTTCACTTCATTTTATCTACAAAAGATTGTAGATAACTACAAGACCGAAACATTGAATTATTATATATTTATGTACAAGAGAAAGTTAAGAAACACATTTACCTCATGTAAACTGTTATGCTCGACGCGACTACTTCATCATATTTCAAAAATTTGAAAATATCGTCAAATGTTAACGAAATTGGCATCAAGGCGAGAGTTACACCAACCGTTATATTGATGCAATCTCCTTACGGTAAGATTACTTGGTTGGCATGTTGAACGACTAAGAAAAACTTCATATTTATCATTTTGTATTCAATCTTGTGTTCACCGAGATTTATTTCTTCGATCAACGGGCTGCGACTTTGTTTTCCAATTTCTGTTTCTATCAATCTCTTTGGCCATTTAACAAACCATCCTAGGGTTTCTTCAATAGTCTTAGCTTTTTCGGTGGGAATTGGAAATATTTTTTTTTTTCACTAGATATTACGGCATCAATGCTGACACATAGATTTTCATCACGAAAGATGAGCCGTGATAAGTCGTTTTTGTGTATACACACATATGTTCTTGTTATTCAATTTCTGTTTATATCAATCTCGGCGATTACGTTCTTTTCACGCTGCGGGAAACCTCTTTCCACAGCTGGTCAGTCCTAGCGTGAGACTACTGAAAATGTAGTCAAATCTCGTCGCAACTAAGTGCACATCATGTCGTGACGAGTTGATGTCATACGATGGCTCAGGCATTCAAGACCCATTGTGGGATTGGGTCTTGTTGAGACCTTCTCGACGGCGCGTGTATTCCCACCTCGGCGAAAGTCATCCAAAATTTTCCAAAAATTCTAGGCAACAACGTGAAGAAGGTCTAGTCGCGACAAAAACTTGTACTATTTTTACATGTTTTCTAGAATTTTCTCATTGCGGTAGTGTTTTATGTACGATGCGGAAATATCGTATGTATGCCGCGACAGAATATATTCATCGCGGCACAGACAAAACGTCGCCGCCGCAAAAACTTGAATGCGGCACCCTAACCTTCTACGACGGGACGAACCCACTGTACACTTCCTCGACGGGGAATGTTTTATTCTTGCAGCGGCGAGAATACGAGCGAACTTGATTTCAATAATGTTATCTTCATCTTTTTCATTTTAGAAAAACAAAAACCTAACTCGAAAATACATTTCGAACTACTATGTGTTGTTTCTACCCCAAACTCTCAACTACATATCTATATCTTGTAACTTTTCTACTAATCCTTATGAATTTATAATGTTCTAGTAAGAAAGAGTTTTTTGTTGAAAATTTTAAGAGTTCGTATCATTGAAATGAAAATGTGGATGTAAGAGAATAGATTAAGTGATGTATATGAACAAGTTGTAGATGAGTTATTTCATTTCGCAAAAGAACATTTAGTGGATGTAAAATATATTTGTTGTCTTTGTATATGATGTGGAAATCATTGGCATTTTGCGCTTGATGTTGTTCGAATTCACTTGTTTGCGTATGGAATAATGACTTCGTATCAAATGTCGGACTACCATGGTGAAGATTTTTCCTCGATAATAAAATTTGTATATAATGTAGAAGAAGATGTTGATGATATGCGCGACATGATGAATGATTTGGAAGATGATTTTGTTGAATGGACAAAATTTTCTGAGTCGATGATGATTGATGTGAACACACCATTATATGAAGGTTCTACAAGCTTTTCGAAGTTGTCGTTTGTAGTGACATTGTCTCAGTTGAAGGTGTTAATTGGTTGTAAAAAAGTACTAGTTTTACACTATTGTTGGAAACACTACAAGAAGCTTTTCCAAAAGACAACAAGTTCCTTTAAGTATGTATGAGGCAAAAAACACTTTGGGTACATTAAGTATGAAGTATAAGAAGTTTCATGCGTGTCCAAACGTTTTGTTTTATATAGACACGAACATCAAGATCAATGTCCAAAATGCAAATAGTGGAGATGGAAGACGGGCAAAATGATGCACAACGCGCAACAATTTCAGACGAATTCCAATTTAGTTACATATTTGTTACTTACTTAGTTGTATACACATTGTATAGTTTATACTCATTGCTAATTATGACCTTTTTTATTTATATCTGTCATCGTGGTATATTCCTACAATGCAACGTTTTCGAAGGATGTTTAATAATACAACCCATGCGAAGAACATGGTTTGGCATGCCAAAAAAACGTGTCAATTGTGGTATATTGAGACATTTCGCTAATTCTTCACATGGAAATCAATTGATTTGGAGTATAAAGATTTCATTAATGATCCCCAACATTTGTGCCTTGGGTTAGTGTTTGATGGTCTGAATTTGTTTAGCATGATGAGTAGTAAGTACGATGTTTGGCCGGTTATACTAGTAAACTATAATCTTCTTCCCAAGTTATGTATGATGAGAAAGTTGTTTACTCTAACACTTCTTATATCGGACCCGAGTCAACCCGAAAATGACATCGATGTGTACTTGGCACCGTTGGTACATGATTTGAAGACTTTATGGGAGTAGGGTATAGAGGTGAAAGATGCTTACCGTGAAAATTCTTTCTACTAAAGGGAAACGTTAATGTCGACTATTAACGACTTTCCGACATGTAGAAATTTTCAGGATACTCTGTGAAATGCTCTATCAGTTTTCCAATTTGTATTAAAGATACAATCGCTATCATATTGAAACATTTCAAGAAAACATTTTTTCTTGGTCATAGAAGATTTTTACAGCACGACCATCCATATAGAAGGTTAAAACAAGTAATTAATGGAACTATAGAAGATCAACCCCCACTTTGTATTTTATCAAGTGAAGATGTTTATGACATGTTTAAAAACTTCTATAAAGTTCTTGGAAAAAGAAAGTGGAGTGCTAGTGCTAAAGAGTTTTTCAAAGAGAAAGTTTGGATGAAGAACTCAATTTTTTTCCGATCTTCCGTATTGGAAGACACATTACATTAGACATTGTCTGGATGTTATGCATATCAAGAAGAATGTTTTCGAAAGCATTACCAGTGCCTTGCTTAGTGATCCTAAAGAAGAAATAAAATATCGGATGGATCTAAAGGAGATGAACACAAGAAGTTGTTGGAAATCGGTTAACGTTTAACATATTAAATCATGAAACATATCTAAATATGGAGGAATTTCATAATTTCATATAGTATGTAAAAACACATTTTTGACACATTTTTGGCAATAAAACAATTCAACATGTCAAAAAAATTTCAAGACATGTAAATAAACAAACCACACAACAAAATCTTATAGCTAATTATAGAATCGGAAACAATGGTGGATTGAGAGTGACTTACGGTTGTCGTCGACAACTTCTCGAGTCTCCGTTACATCTTCAATCTACGAGATATGATCTGATCCACACGTCCACGTCAATGTCCGATTCTGAATCTTTCACGCCGTGTGGTCGAGATCCATCCATGTGCTTTTGTCAATTGTGGCCGGCCTACTGCTCCAATAATCACTTAAGCAACCACAAGTTGAGTCAATAAGAAGACCTCCGGGATTTTGTCAGATTTTAGAGTGTGGGCTCTCTTTGCTAGAATAGGTGTAGAGCTAAATAAAATTTATCGTTAACAAGTTAATGACGGAATATAAAAATTTATTTACGAGTAAAACTATTTTACTAGCCTAGTTAAAGTGCATGAACATCTAATTGTTTAAAAAAACATTATCTCATTATTATTTACTTGGTACAAATCTTTCTTATAGCTTGATCTTTGAGAAGTCTTAGAAAATGTTGAACGAATCGTCTTGCTCCAAGCTTCGTCTCCACGGAATACTTGTCTCTTTTGCACCTAATTGTGAACTCATGTAATCTAAGGTTTCTACTACAAGAGTCTATAGAGTGTTTGACGGATTTATGTGTGGGCACAATTAAACTCAATAACTCAAGAAAAACTCTATAAGCTAAAGAGCTTATTTAGCCCTAAGTCTAATGACCACTTGGGTGCCAAAATAAAATAGATATTTTAGAGAGAGCGAGAGAGAGAGAGAGAGAGAGAGAGAGAGAGAGAGAGAGAGAGAGAGAGAGAGAGAGAGAGATAGAGAGGAGTGGTCGGCCAAAACTAGAGAGAACAAGAGCAAAAGACTTATTTTCACATATCTATGTGAGCCACTATTTATAGGAGAAGGAAATACAAGAAAGGGTAATCACATCTCAAATATTGTGTATTCATGACACAATATTTGATTTCCTCTCCTCTTTTCCTCACTTAACATATTCGTTTCCTTCTCAAAAAAATTCATTTCCTCGTTTCTTTTTTGGCAATTATCTTCATAATTTAAGGCAGAGGAAATTCTATATATAATTTTCTTCTCTCGTTGATATTGGCCGAACCCTTCATGCATGGGAAGAGCTTCTAGATGATTCCTTATTTCTTTTAAGGCAACTCTTAAATACTCATTGTATAATTAATATTGCACAAATAATGAAATTAATTTCATAATGCCTCAAACGTCTTTTTGGCTTTAGGAAATAATTTATATTTCCATCATATGAAAATATTCAAAATCTTATTTTGAAATTGACATCATTTTATGTCCATGTAGACAAAAATAACTTTTAGACGTTTTCCGGACAAACGTCTAGTTTAACACTTGAACTTATTTTGACCTAACTTCTAGTTTACAATCCTACTCTAATGACTCATAATAGTGAAATTATGGATCAAAATGAGCAAAGCTTAACTACTATACTTGGACTCAATAGTTCACAAACTTTTTTTGAGTATTAGCTTAATGTCAACTAACTCCACTAAAGAGTTGACAATGATAATCTCTCGGTTCAAATGAAATTATTTTCTACTCAAATTCAACTTAATTATGGTGAGTGGATCAATTAAATGTTATCTATGATTACCCTTCATGAATACCATCAACTATATGAGATTTATGACATTACCATTTTACCGTTCTAGTTGTTATTTCCTCAACACTTTTGTTACTTGTGAATAAGTTAGAAACAGTGTATTGACGAGGAGGTAACAAGTCACATTGTTTCAACCAAATTAAATCGTTAATTAAGTTTTGGATACCGCGCGGTTCATTTATTCACAATCCAAGTAATAAAGCATGAGGTATATACATTGTATTTCAGCAATCTTGTACATGAATTCCATATCTACGAGAATTTCACAAAGTTAGTTCATGACATCTTCAGAACTTAATATTTGACCAATTAGTCTAGTCTAGATCACATAGTGGACCTACAATTTGACTTTCTCAAATGAGAATATGTAAGCTATGAAATGACATGTCTCATTTCGAGATTTAGGTAAGCACGATGCAATTCATACATAGTGACCTTGAGACAAAAGATGTTAAATGGTTCGTTCTTACATTGTCTCTAAAGGTGCACTTGTCCATTTAGTATCTTCAGATTATACACATGAAGAACTATAGAGTTCTCAACTCTCTATGCCTCGTAACTAGACATCATAGATTCTTCTAACAATCATACTGGGATCAATACTCCGATGATCTCTAGATTGTGAATGTTTCGTCTTAAGCAACCCTTGAAGAGTTTGTTCACGCAAATCTACATTTGACTCTTTATACGTTGCTGGGTTTGATTAAGTACAATAAGACTATTGAATATCATAAAGCTTCAAACAAACAACAAAGTAATGAATGAAAGTTTCAATTTTTATTAATTTAATCAAGAAGTTACAATAAGGACTCATGAGAGATTTATAATACATTGATATGTAAATAAATAATTTTCTTGTGGGCATCTCTGCCAACACTCTTGTGAACAAAGGGAAAAAGGAGATCACTCGTAATAATAAACAAAGGTTTTTGGGAAAGCATATTTCCCCTCTCTCTCTCTCTCTCTGCGTTGTTCGGCCGAATTTCCCAAGGAGGTAAGGGATTATCTTCGGTGGAATTAGGGCTAGGGGGAGGGTGGAAACCTTCTTTTATTTCAGGGAAAACGAGCTTCAGTTTTGTTAAAATCAAATAATGACTCATTAGTCAAACTTAAGCCTACTCATCATTTTCATGAGTTTAAACAATTTTCTAGCTCATAAATCACTATCTATGGCCGGGCCCATTGTTTTAAATTTACTCCAAATTTGTTTGATTTATTTCTAAAATAATATTTAATTAAATTAGAATATCTCATTTATTTAATGACATGTCATTAGTCGTCGTCATATTATATAAATCAATATGAAACGAGAAATTAATTCTTTCCAACTTTTATTTATTTAAATCTGAAAATTCTATTATTATCAATATAATTATACAACTCGACTTATTAAATAAACATGATTAAAAAAATTACTTATTTATTTAATAAAAAAGAAATAATCATCAAAGGGTAAATCACAATAAACATTCAATGAGAAAATCAACTTATTCTTGTTCACTAAAATCTCATCCGAAAGTCTATCATTGAGACCTGATGGACCCACATGAACAAAGCTTTAGAATGAAGTCCAGGCATAAAAGTTCACAAACTTTTCCGACTTTCAATTCTTAATATTGGTTGATTCCACTATAGGACAAATATTGAATATCTCTAAGTTCACATGCATTTATATTTCCGTTTGATGTGATGAAACTATACTTTCCATGATTAACGGTGTATTTTACGATATTACTCTTTGTGTGTATCATTAACTAAGTGGAATATTAAATTACCTATTAATCTCTAAGTTATTATTTCACCAACTCATTTGTTATTTACGAACGAGAAAAACATAAAGTGAGATGTCACAACATGTCACGTGCTTTATTCAAAGAATGTTTTACTCGTTGAATATCAGGCCCGATTTATTCGCTCAAAATTCTAATAACAAAGTATGGTGTGATACTAATGCTTGTAACATTCTTCTGTTGGGATTGGTGCCCACAGAGGATATATTATACATTATAAATACATTTGTATTTCGTTTTGCTGAAACATTAAAAAAAATTAAATATTCATTATTGATTAAGTTTGTGTTTATGTATGTTTGCTACGCTCTGAAACTATCATCAACGAAAGAGGTGCTAAGTACAGACTTGACTAAGATACCCTCATGTGACTAGTTTAAATAATGAGTTCGCAATCTAAAGATCGATAGGGCAATCGAATCTAAGTATTGATTGTTTGAATGAATCATGATATCTTATCTTGTTACATAGAGAGTTGGGACTTTGTGCTTCATTCTTGATATCTTACAGAAGATATTGAATAAGACATGTGAAACTTTGAAACTCGAGATAAAACCGTTTCATCACTCGAAGCTTCAAGATCATATACGAGGGGTATTTTGGTACTTACCTAAATCCTGAAGTGAATGCATAATCAATGTGACACTTTATGACATTTGATTTGTCACTGGGCAATGGCTAATTGAAGTTGCATCTGACCCAACAGTTAGTGTCATAAACGTTGTTACATTGGATTATGTGATTCACAGATACGAAATTCGTGTTGAAACAATGCCAATACATTAATATCACACTATGCTTTGTTATGAGAGTGTGAATGAATAAATCAGGCCTGGTATTCATCGAATATAATATTCTTTTATTAAAACATGTGACATGTAAAGACATCTCACTCTATGTTTTTCTCATTCACAAATAACAAAGGTGTTAGTGAAATAATAACTCAGGGGTAAAATGGTAATTTTACATTCCTCTTAGTTAATGACACACGCGAAGGGTAATATCATAAAATACTACGTGGATTGTGTGAAGAATTGTTTTATCACATTAAACGGAAAAATACACGCATGTGACCTTAGAGAATCTCAATATTAGTCCTTTTGTGGAATCAACTAATATTAAGAATTAAAAGTCGGAAAACGTTTGTAAACTTTCGTGTCCAGACTTTATTCTAAAGTTTCGTTCATGTGGGTCCATGAGGTCTCAATGATAGACTCTCGTACGAGATTTATTGAACTAGAAAAATTTATTTTCTAATTCAATGTAAATTGTGATTTACACATAGAAAATTATTTTTGAAGTAATTAAATAAATAATTAGTTATTTGTTATTACATTTAATTAATGAATCATATTATGTTATTATATTGATAATAATATAATTTAATGATTAATATAAAGAAAGATGAAACTTAATATTTTCTCGTTTTGTACTTGTTTGAAAAGTATGTAAAGATTTAATGAAATGTAATTAAATAAATGAGATGTTCTAAATTAATTCAATTTAGAAATGAATCAAAATTATTTGGAATTAGAATGGATTAAGTTTTGGCCGAGTATATTGATTATAATTTGGCCGAAATTAAGTTTAATACTGGCTAAAAGGGCTTAAAATGGTTTAAATTGTATTATGGGTTTGACCCAGTTTAAACCCATTTGACCATTAATATAAAAGGATCAAATGAAACTCTAACCCTAACCCTAATCATTCTAAACAGTCGGCCTCTCTCTTCCCCTCCCTTGTGAGTGTTTTGGTCGAGTGAAAGAAGAAGAGAAAGGATCAAGAAATCGTTTCTTGATTCCTATTCCCGGTTCTCGAATGATCCCCCTTAATTCCTTCTTTATTGTTCAATTTAAAAGAGCTCACTCTCTCAATCTCCCTCATAAATCCGAGATTTATATCATTGAATCAACTTTTGGTGTTTTAGTGATTTTATTATGCAGAAAATTGCACAAGAATCGAGGAGAATCGAGCTTTGCTCGATTTCAGCCCAACCGGTCGGACAGACAGGCCAACCGATCGGACAGACAGGCCAACCGGCCGGACAGACAGGTCAACCGATCGGACAGACAGGCCAACCGGCCAATCAGCCATCCGGTCGGCCAGTGAGCCACAGCTGGGCCTTCGCTCCTGCGCGCTCCCTGTCTCGAATATGCAAATTCCGGCGACTCCGACACGTGGATATCGGTGCCCTCTACCTTCCTGCACAAGTCCCACACCTAGATCCAACACGAGTCGCTCATACGCTCACATGCCCACTCTGACCGACCGGCCAGCAGCCAAATCGGCCAGTCAGAATCACTAGTCCGGCGACTTTTGGGCCTACCCAATTCGGCGCGTCGGAATATTTTTTTTTGGCGAGGAAATCGACGAGGCATTCTAGAGTGAGCTAGCAACGCACGAAATTGTTTACAACTTCATATGTAAGTCACTCCTAAACAAATTGGTTGCGACTATAAATTTTTTATAGGTTGTTAGTATCAATTTGCTGAGATGTTATGAATTTTTAATGCATAGGTTGTTGAATATGTTAAAATGTGTTTTAATATAATTTAGATCTTATTATATATTTCCGGCACATATTAATGTGTTATATAATAATGTTAATTAAACGTTAATTAATTTCCAACAAATGGTATCAGAGCTAGAAATGACATTAAAAATTAGGTTTTAATGACTAGTTTAAAAATTGTTTGACTAGTTCTGTGTTGGCGTTTTTTGTATGATGGTTGATTGCATTAGGAATGTATTGAGTGTGTTTTATGGATGGATCCTCATTGTTATGGCCCTAGGAATTTTTCTGTTATCGTCCCGGTTTTTTTTTTTTTTTTTTAATTTGTGAGCCTCAATTTTCGATAACAATTTAATTTGTAATTTTATTTAATTGTAATCTGACGACGAGAAGACAAGGAAGGAAGCAAATCAGGCTTGGCCGCACGTTGGAGAACGTGTGGGGGCTGACCCGAGACATCCGATGACGCATCACAAGTTCCTTGGCCGGTCCCTCACTGAAGATTAAATAATTTAATTTCAATGTAATGTTTCGTTGGGTTGTAGTTAGAAATGGGTCATTAGATGAGTTAAATATTTTATGTTTTTATTTTATTTAATTTCATAGCATAATCACCTCACATGTCATGCATATAGTTTAATGTTTATAAATGATTTATAAAATGTAAACTATTTTCAACAAAATATGTTTTTTTCGCAAAAACTAAGTGGGAGGGTTGTTTATTGTTGAAGCAATCCAAGGTCGCCGACATGAGTTTTTTTAACCTAATGTGTGATGAACTAAGAGTCACCCATAGTATGGGAGTACTTCGGAAGCATTTTGTTAATTAAACTGTTATGAACTAAGTCTTAAAAATAAGCGATGAAGCGGGGTCTCCCCTAAGAGAACTGTTATCAAAGTGACTTGAATAAAGGTGCACATGTCATATACTTAGGCTTATGTTTCAAAGTAATCCTTACATAAAGGCCCTACATTAAAAATAAGTGACCAAAGTTTACGGTAATTAGTAAGAAATAGAAGTTGTGACTTCTTGGATGGTTCGAACTAAATAGTGATGTGCCATTGTTGGAATTTATTTAACAATTTAAACAATATTAATTATAATACACATCCTATGTGGCGGAAAATTATAATTAGATCTAAAATATTAAAACTAATTTTAATATATTTAACAACCTAAGGCATTAAAATTTATCAAGTGATCATAAACAATTTACAATACACATGCTCAAACAAATAAATTAACTAACTTATATAACATTTATATAAATTATAGTTAATTATTTAATTGAGAAATTACTCACATTAAATGTTGTAAACAACCTCGACGTTGCTAGCTATCGTCTGAATGCCACGTCGCGTCCAAAACGCAGAAAAACGCTCGCCGAAATGCAGGAAAACGCCCTCGCCGGAATGGAGGTGCTCGCCGGACTGGGTGCTGGCTGGAGGGCTCGCCGGAATGGACCTGGTCGCCTGACTGGACGCTAGTCGCCGGAATGGAGATCCTGGAACGCCTCGCCGGATTCGCCTCGCTGATCTCCCTCGCCGAACAGGAACCTCGCTGGGATCCTTCGCCGGATTGGACGCTGGAAGCCTCGCCTGACTGGATACGAGACTTCGCCAGACTGGAGCGCCTCGCCGGATTGGAGCACCTCGCCGGATTGGACTCGCCTGACAGGAGCCCCTTCGCCGGACTGGAGCTCCTCTCGCCGGATTGAAGCGCTGGAGGCAGGGAAGTCGCCGGAATGCACGCAGGACGTCCTAGGGACGTTTTTGGCTGGCTGAAAGCTTTTAAAACAGTTCTAAAAACTTTAAATAATTCACAAAATTATTCCAAACACCACAAGTAATGAATCAACAATAATACACAAGGAAATTATTGAGATATAGAGTGTGGGCTCTCAAGAACAATTAGGAATCAAAGGATGAAGATTAGAAAACAATTTTCTCTTGATCTTTAGTTCGGAATTTCGGCCAAGTATCTCAAGGAGAGAGAGAGATAGGTTGCCGAAAATTGACTAGGGCTAGGGTTAACTGATTAGGTTTTGTTTAGCCTTATTTATACAGTTATAAATGGGCTTAAGTTGGGTCAAACCCATGACCCTATTCACTTAAGGAATTCGGCCAATCCCTCTCTCCTACTCGTCCAACATCTTTGATTTTGTTTCTAAATATACTTGATTTAATTTCTAAAATTAATTTAGAACTCTCACTATTATTTAATGACACATCATTAAATTTATTTCATAGTTATCAAATAAGTACGAAATGAGAAATAATTTATTTTCTTCTTTTAACAAATTTGATCACTCGAGAATGTCATCATCAATATGATAACAGTTTGTGATTCAATGAACAAAATAAATAACTAATTATTTATCGAGTTATAAGAAAATAACTTTCACGGTATAAGACACAATTTATACTTAATGAGTAAATCAACTTTTACAGTTCTTTTAATCTCTTCCAAGTGTCTATCATTGAGACTTCATGCACCCACATGAACGAAGCTTTAGAATAAAGATCGGACACAAAAGTTCACAAACCTTTTCCGTCTTTTAATTCTTAATATTGGTCGATTCCACTAAAGGACCAATACTGACACTTTCTCTGTTCATATGCATATCTTTTATGTTTGATGTGATGAAACACTTTCTCACACGATCCACGGAGTATATTACGATATTACCCTTCATGTGTATCAGTAACTGAGGGGAATGTAAGATTACTGTTTTACCCCTCGAGTTATTATTTCACTAACTCCTTTGTTATTTGTGAACGAGAAAAACATAAAGTGAGATGTCTTTACATGTCACATGTTTTAATCAAAGAATGAACTCATTCAATGAACACCTGGCCAGGTTTATTCATTCACACTCTCATAACAAAGCATAGTGTGATACTAATGCATTTGCATTGTTATTACATGAATTCCATATCTGTGAATCATGTAACCCAACATCACATCCTTGTGACACCAACAGTCGGGTCAGATGCAACTAAATCTTAGTCATTGCCCATTGACGAATCAAATGTCACAAAGTGCAATGTCAATTACATATTCACTTTAGGATTAAGGTAAGTATCATATACTCCTTCAGTTGTGAACTTGAAGCCTCGAGTGTGTAAACATTTTTGTCTCGAGTTTCTAAGTGTCACAGGTCTTGTTCAGTATCTTCTACAAGATACCAAGTATGAATCATAGAGTCACAACTATCTATATCACAAGATGAGATATCATGATTCATCCTAACAATCATTATTAAGACTCGATTTCTCTATCGATCTTTAGATTGCGAACAAATGTTTCAAACTTGTCATAAGGGGTTATCTTGTCAAGTCTGTACTGAACACCCTTTTCGTTGATGACAGTTTCAGAGCATAGCTTAAACATAACTAAACATAATCTTCAAAAGAATGAACATTTATTAATATCAATGTTTCAGCAAAAATATAAATACATAAAGTATTTCAATGTCTAATCACTCAGGAAGCGTAAGACATTTCATAGTGATGAAACCGACGACACATATATATGGTACTTACGTCTTGGACATATTGGCATATATAGGATTAGGCGATTGACAAAGGACGATCCTTTGAAGTCTCTTAGTGTGGGATCCATTCCCACGTGTGAATCCTGTCTCGAGGGCAAGATGACCAAGAGACCTTTCTCTTCGAAAAGTCTAAGAGCCAAGCAGGTGTTGGAACTCATACATAGTGATGTGTGTGGTCCAATTAGCATCCAGGCAAGAGGAGGTTACGAATAATTTGTAACCTTCACTGATGATTACTCTAGATTTGGTCACATATTCCTTATGCGACACAAATCCGATACTTTTGAAATATTCAAAGAGTATCGGGCTTTGGTTGAGAAAAAAATGGAGAAACAAATCAAAACCCTTCGATCAGAACGAGGGGGGGGGGCAGTACTTATCTGGAGAGTTTGAAGACCTTCTTAGAGAAGAAAGCATTCATTCTCCGCTTACAGGACCTGACACTCCATAGCAGAACGGTGTGTTAGAGAGAAGGAATCAAACTCTGCTGGATATGGTGAGATCGATGATGAGTTACTCATCCCTTCCAAATTCGTTATGGGGATATGCCTTAGAAACGGAAGCTTACATTCTGAACCAGGTTTCGTCGAAGATGGTTCCTGGTACTCCCTATGAGAGATGGAATGGTAGAAAATCTGTTTTACAGCATGTCTGAATCTGGGGATGTCCAACACATGTGTTGAGACAAAAGACTAGCAAGTTGGCTAGTCGTTCAGAATTGTGCCTTTTTGTAAGATATCCTAAAGAAACGTAAGGGTACATATTCTATAGTCCTGCTGACAAGAAAACTTTTGTTAGCATGAAAGCTAGGTTTCTTGAACAAGACTACATGAAGAATATCGTACCGAGAAGCAAACTTGTGCTGAAGAAGGTGTTGAGTGAAGTAGCTGGTACTTCACAGGTTAGGACAAGTTCTAAACCAATAGTGGAAGAACCACAATCAGAACAAGAGACTCCTGTGAGTCTTCGCAGTAACGAGATTGTACGACAACCTGAACGATACATGTTTATCGGAGAGGCTTTTAAGCTGTCGCATACAAGGAGGAAGATGATCCAGTATCATTTTCCCTAGAGATGAGGGGTTCCGAAGAAAACCTATGGCAAGAAACCATGAACGTTGAAATGCATTCGATGTATGTCAACGAGGTCTGAAGCTTGTAGATCTACCCGAAGGCATCAAGCATGTTGGGTATAAATGGATCTACAAGAAGAAAAGAGGACCGAGTGGAAATGTTGAGACATTTAAGGCACAACTTGTGGAGAAGGGGTTCACACAAAAGGAAGGTATCGTCTATGAGGATACCTTCTCGCCAGTCGCGATGCTGAAGTCCATATGTACTCTTTTATCCATTGCTGCCGCCCTAGGTTATGAAATCTGGAAGATGGATGTCAAGACAGCATTTCTAAATGGAAGTCTTGACGAGCGGATTTATATGGCTCAACCAGATGGGTTCATGGAGAAAGGCCAACAGGGCAAGGTTTGTGAGTTGCTGAAGTCCATTTATGGACTGAAGCAAGCATCTTGATCATGGAATATTAGATTCGATGAGACCGTAAAAGGCTACGGCTTTGATCAGTTAGTAATGAGCCATGCGTATACAAGATAATAAACGATGGCAAGGTGGTCTTCCTAGTCCTATATGTTGATGACATCTAGCAACAAATTGACGAGGCATTCTGGAGTGAGCTAGCAATGCACGAAGTTGTTTACATTTTCATATGTAAGTCACTCTTAAACGAATTGGTTGCGATTATAAATTGTTTATAGATTTTTAGTATAAGTTTGTTGACATGTTATGAATTTTTAATGCCTAAGTTGTTGAATATGTTAAATGAGTTTAATATATTTTAGATCTTATTATATACTTCCGCCACATATTGATGTGTTATATAATAAAATTAATTAAATGTTAATTAATTTTCAACTCTTACAACACAAATTCCATATATGTGAATCAAATAAATCAACGAGACAGTATTATGGTACCAAACGTTGGGTCTATAATATCATTGTTGATAAATTGCCCATTAACTAATTAAATGTCATATAGTGTCACCAGAAATTATGTATTCACTTCAGAATTTAGGTAATTACAATAATACCCCTCGTATGTGATTTGAAGTTTCGAGTGATATTACAGTTTTATCTCAACTTTTAAAGTGTCACATGTCTTGTTCAATGTCTTTATAAAGATATCAAGAATACATTCCAGAATCACAATCTCTATATCACAAGATAAGATATCGTTAATTTATTCAAACAATCATTACTCAGATATGATTTTCCTATCCATCTTTAGATTGCGAACTGTTATTTTAAACTAGTCAATAAAGGTATCTTGTGAAGTACTTAACACTTCTTTCGTTGATCACAGTTTCAGGGCGTAGACATAAATGCATAAACACAATCTTAAAGAAGAATGAATATTATTTAATTTTCAGCAAAAATGAATATTTATTACATCTCCTATCTACGTTGTGGGCATAATCCCAACATAAGTGTTTTGCATCCACAAGATGGAGGAGAAAAAAAAAACAAAATTACCACCGGCAAAAGTACACTCTAGATTGCAATGAAAAAAAGAAGCTATGCAATTGGTTTGCTTCAATAAAATTTCCGGATAGCCTTGCTTCAAATTATAAGAAGTTCGTATCTTTGAAATATTTGAGATATGTTGGAATGAAAACTCATGATTGTCACGTGCTTCTACAAAAAATGCTACCGTTTGACTTGCGTGGTATACTGTCAAAAGATGTGAGTTTCACAATATCCAAAATTTGCGTATTCTTCAACTCGATTTGCTCAAAATTCATCGATCCCATCTGTTTGGATTCAATCTTGTCAGAGTTGGTTAAAACTCTGTGCATGCTAGAAACATTTTACCACCTTTCTTTTTTGACATCATGATGCATTTAACTGTTCATTTGGTGTGCAAGGTTAAATTATGTGGACCTGTATTTTTACGTCGAAAGTATCCAATTGAACGTTACATAAATTTTTTGAAGAGCTATGTGAAGAACTACAACCGACCAGAAGGGTGCGTAGTGAAAAATACATAGCAAAAGAGTGTGTTGAGTTTTGTTCCAAGTATTTAGCTAACGTAGACCCAAATGGACTGCCAAATAACATAAGTCTTGAGTCAAACTTTTCAATTCCTCTTATCTAATAAGATCAACACTCTGGCACTTTTTAGATTTTTAAGAGATTTGAGAGGGACGATCCACTTCAAGCCTTTGCAATAGGCTCATTACCTACATGTGAATCCTGCATAGAAGGAAAAATGACCAAGTTATCTTTCTCTTATAAAGGTCGAAGAGCCACTGATTTGATGGAACTAGAACAATTTGATGTATGTGGTCCGCTCAGTATACATGCAGAAGGAGGATACGAATACTTACCTTCACCGATTATTACTCAAGATATTATTTTGTCTATCTGCTCAAACACAAGTCTGAGACCTTTAATATGTAAAAGGTTTTCAAGGCTAAAGTGGAAAAACAAATTGGCAAACAGATCAAAACCCTTCGATACAATTGAGGTGGTAAGTATATGTCTAACAGTTTCATGATTTTTTTAAAGAAGAAGGCATCGCTTCTCAACTTACAACACCTATCACACCTGAACAAAATGGAGTGTCAGAGAGAAGGAATCAAACTTTAATGGAAATTGTCATGTCAATGATAAGTTACTCATCACTCCCTCATTCTTTTTGAGGATATGCCCTCGAAACAGCTGCTTACATTCTAACCAAGTTTCGTCAAAAAACGGTTCTCCGTACTCCTTATGAATGATGAACTGGCTTAAAGTTAGTTTAAGCCACATCAAAATTTAGGGTTGCCCTGCACATGTGCTACACAGCAAAATACTAGCAAGTTGGCTAGTAGGTCAAAATTCTATCTGTTTGTTGGATATCCAAAGGAAACCAACGATTTTGGATTCTATAGTCACGAGGACGATAAACAGTTAGTTAGCACTAATGCTCTTTTCCTTGAAGATGACTTCATGAAAGATGTAAAACCTTGAAGCAAAATTGTTCTTGAAGATACTTTGGGTGAGGATGCTTCTACTTCATCAGTAAAATCTGTTCTTACCCCAACTGAAACGTAACGTAACTCTTCAGAATCTCTTCAAGTAGAACTTCGACGTAGTAGGAGGGCTCCTCAAAAGCCTGATAGGTACATGTCTTATGGCGATAGTCTTGTAGCTGTATCTGACGTGGATGATCTTGTTTTCTACAGCCAAGTAATGGCTGATTCTGAATCAAACATTTGGCTTGACGCCATGAAAGTTGAAATGCATTTGATGTACGTCAACAAAGTCTTGAAACTTGTAGACCTACTTGAAGGGGTGAAACCAGTAGGGCGTAAGTTAATCTATAAGAATGAAAGGGGTCCGGATTGGAACATTGAGATGTTCAAAGGGTGATTAGTGGCCAAGGGTTACACCCAAAAGGAAGTTATTGATTATGAAGAAACTTCCTCGCATGTCTCAATGCTTAAATCCATCCGCATACTTATGTTCATAGTTGCAGCTCTCGATATGAGATCTGAAAAATGGATGTTAAGAATGCCTTTCTAAATGGCAATCTTGACGAGACGATTTCATGGAAGGAGGTCAATAGACCAAGGTTTGTGAGTTTCTTGAATTCATTTATAGATTAAAGCAAACATCTAGATCATGAAATATTATATTCGATGAAACTGTGAAGAGTTTCGGTTTTGAACAGTCAATAGTGAAACTTGTGTTTACAAGTTAATATACGAGAGCAAGGAATATTCACATATTTTTTAGGCATGAAGGAATACTCACGGATTAGGTGAATGAATACTCACATATTTGTTTCAGTCAAGTGGGTGTTTGCTGGCGCTGATGCCCACAAACAAATATTAATTGTAACTTTTATGTATACTGATGTAATAAATATCTCAATATGTATATATATATATATATATATGTGTGAGTGTGTGTCTCTGTAAATTATTGTTTTCTTAGACTATCTCCGACCACCCCAAATATTTACTTAAGTTTCGGGTTCAACTATTCACCATCCAAATTTGAAGTTAAACTATTTTTAATTATAATCCAACACCAAAAAAAACTAATATATAAGTTTAGACCATAATTTTAAATAATTTATACTTAATCACATTATCAATTAGAATAAAGAATAAACATTATGATATAATATCAATTATATTAAAAGTTATACAAATAAATCTTAATAAATGTTATAACGTACGTCATATAAATAGAAAAAATATATAAGCATAATTTAAAATAAACATAAGTTTACTTATGTAATATGATATTAATGTAATGTCTTTGTTCTATTAATGTTATCCAAAATAATATTTATTTTTAATAGTTAATTTTTATATTTTAATGTTGTAATATTTTTATATTAACATAATATTGGATATTTTAACATTTAATAAAATTAATATTGGCGGAGGGTTGAAAGATGGTTAGATCATGCTTCTTTTCTATATGTATGTTTAAATATAGTACTTCCGTGTAAATTATTATTTTTTTCCTACGGATAACAGACTTCTTCTTTTAAATATTTAAAAACAAAAACGTTAATAAACAAAATCGGTGCAAACACAAAGGAGAACCGTTTAGTCTTGAACCTTGTGTAATATTTCTTTGTATATATTTTTCTACGGCCGACTATAGAACTCATCTGGACAAGATTTGAATAGCCTAAATTGAATGCAGTATATACGTATACACATATTAATGAAAGGCATATAGCGCTCTATGTAATAAATAGGTGGGTATAAATGTATAATATGTATATTTATTTTTTTTGGAAATAACAAAGCTTAGATACCGGAGTAACCGAATTATGGATTAGACCATTTCCAACTCATTCTTAATTTGGATAGGGATGAGACATATTTGGTGTGTGAGAGTTCTAACTTATCTCAAATATATACTCAAATTTGGGTAAAATAAATAGTATCTACTCAAATTTGGGGTCAAACTATTTATCACTGTGGTGATAAACTCTTTTTTAATTAAGAATTCACCCACAAAATTATTAATATGTAATTTAGACCATAATTTTAATAATTTATGCAAAAATATATATTATTAATAAGAAAGGAGAATAAATAATATGACATTGAGAATAATACATAATATTGATTAACACAATATAACTAAATTAAATACATATCAATTATACTAATAGTTACACAAATACAAAACATAAAAATTAAAATTACAACGTCCACCATATAACCAAGAAAAAAAAATATAAAAGCATGGATAATTTGTAATGTATATGTAATATTTTTGTAACTAATGGAAACGAATAGCGAGTATCAATATTTGTAATATTTATGTAATATTTTTTATTTATTAATGTTATTCAAAATAATATTTATTTTTGTTAGTTAATTTTTTATATTTTAATATTGTAGTATTAACATAAGATTTAATATCAATATAAGTTAATTTAATATTGTTGATATACAAAAATTAATTAATGTTTAATAAAATTAAAATTTACCTAATATATTAATAGAGGGGTTGATATAAAATTAATATAAAATAATACTAAAAAGTATATAAAGAGAATATGTTTTATTTTGTAAAATTTTGTGCTGTTAGTTAAAGTAAAAATAGTTTAGTTGCACCAAATTTACTAAAGAATTAACCCAAATTTAAGTTGTGAGTTGGAAAACTCTCAATCTAATTCTCTACACTAGTATCTTTGATTGATCTGCAATATATGCATGCTTTAAATATAAGGAAATAGAATATGTGTGCGGTGGTGATTACATGAGAGAGAGAGAGAGAGAGAGAGAGAGAGAGAGAGAGAGAGAGAGAGAGAGAGAGAGAGAGAGAGAGAGAGAGAGTATGGAAAGGGAAAAGCCGGTGACATGCTTTGGAAGCAATGCGTGTGAAAAGCAGAAAATTAGTTTAACTTTTGAAGGCAATAAAAAGTAAGGAAATAAACTTGTGAATAAAGAAAAGTTTTGGAAGAGCTATAAAGACAGAAAGTTTCTTTCTCGTCGACACGCGATTGACGCGGGTATAAAGCGCGTGAATATTGTTTACTCGCCAATAATTCATAAGGTCGTTGCGCGTGTACAGCACGTAGAATGAAGACCGTAAGTCTTGGCTCTGCTTCGATTTTAATTCTTAACCGAATAAGCGAATACAAATAAAAACAAATAAATTGCTAGAAAAAGAAAACAAATATTTCACTAGGAGAGAGAATCGAGCAAAAAGTAGGAAAGAGAAAAAAAGCAGTCAATCTCCACAGAGTCATGAATATTTTAAAGGAATTAATTATACTATTTCTTTATATCATTTCTTACAGTTCTACTGACTTTCTCCTTTCCCTTTCTCGTCCCATTATCTCTCAAAGGAACTAAAATATATTAAACAAACACTTTCAGTTTATATAAAATAGAATAAGAAAAGCAAAATTAAAACTGGACACAAAAAGTAGAGCAGATTATGTCTGTTCTCAGAATAAATAAACTAAACTCGACACTTATACGGTCAATTTTCATTTTCTGCGATCAACTATACTGTAATACTTGATTTAAAATAAAAAGTTAGGTCTATAATCTGTTTTGTTGGTTCCTTTTATCATTGCTCGTGTTTATCTATACTTATACAAATGATATACTGTTTTTGAAAGAACACAAAAATGATATACTGTTTTTGAAAGGACACAAAAATATCATATAAACATTCAACATTTGCATATAACTAAAGAAAATCATGGTTACTCTACGGAGAAATAAAATTGAAATTACAAGTAATAAAGATGAAATTCAAATAAAGACGAACTCTAGTTTGTCGCGTGGGATTTCAGGTCGTGATCATAAATTTTAATGGTCTCGACTGAACAATGAGAAACGTAACTCAATCAAATCGAGCACGAGTTATGGTTATTCGCAAATCGCACTAAATTATACGCGCGACATTGCAAAGACGAGAATTATGTGTAATGCTAAAACTCCTCAAACTCACTCACCTCGCTGAAGATGCGGTGCAAGATCGTCCCCCGCTCTGTCGCGGGCGTCAAGCCCTCCTCGACCATCCTCACCACCTCCAAGCACTCAGACTGGATCTCCTCACTCTTGTCGCTGACGCTAAGCGATAGCACTACGCCACAGAGAACTACATACGCCTCCGCAAGCTGGGGGAAGAACCCCCTACCTAGGGAAAGCATATGTGAGGATATCACTGTTTTGGTGTGATCACGAACAATACAACCAGCATTAAATCATCCACTGTCCTGAGTCAGCACCACATCAACATTAATGGAAAGGGTTATGTCCCTTGAGGGGTGTCGATCTAGGGGTCGTAGTCACCTTCGTACACATCTATGTCTCGCTAGTGTTAACAACTCTATACTCCTCGATAAAGCTCACCGTCCACTATACTAATGAAATTTGGATCCACGCTGGCCTCCCGGATAAAACATTGTTCCTGTGGTTCTATAGCTCCCAAATAATAGTTATAAAAATCTCATGGGAACGAACCTCAAGAATGTCCAACGCTCTGAGAACGGTGTCGAAGACGTCTCCCTCTCTGAAAGGAAAAAAATGATGTGATCGAAACTAGCTTCCTTCAAGACTCTCCTACTCCACATGCTCCCCCAAATCGCATAGAAAATTGTCTCTCTCATCCTCTAACAGACAAGGCAACTGTCTTCTGAGGTGATCCTCCTCGCGACTAACACTTCTCTAGCCGGAATCCGACCTAGGCAGACTCGCCAACATAAGAGTTTAACCTTAGGCGGAACTCTCAGCTGTCAGAACTTCTTTCATCAACTTTCTATCACCATCGGATCAGAAGAGTTGGCGTCAGGAGTACTGGCTCTCTCTATCGCAACTTGGTGGCCGCTTTTGACGGAGTACTCTCTGTCATCTGTGAAGTGCCAACGCGCACGTCTGAGATCCGTTCTCCTCAACTCGGAATGCTTACGGTGGCAGATACGCCCTCCTCTATCGAAGTAATAATCTCTACATTCCACCTACCGTCCAATCTCATAAGCTCGGCGACGCGCATATCAGGAGAGGTCCGAGGAGGATCGATCCAAGTGGCTAGCCTATTTTTGGGAACCCAACTATCACCCATGATCAAAATTGACTCGCAAACTCATATCCTCCACCTTGATCCTAAATGTATGGTCTCTTTGACCCAAAGAAAACTGCACCACACGAAGGAACTGCACCAACCCGGAAGGGCGATCATGATATCTGCGTTGGGAAAGTAACTCTGGAGGTAGACTCGCCCAACAAGGTTGTCCGGTCTCCAGATGAACCTCCACATGCTCTTGGTCAGCAGCACCTGATTAAACTTCTCCAAATCTCCGAAGTATATCCCTCTCTCTGACTTATGCTTTCGAAGCACATCCCCTCATAGCATATGAGGAATAATAAGGGAGATGAGGGGGTTCTTCTGGCGGAGGCCTCTAAAGGGAATCACATTGCCCCAGGTGGTTGATATTGAAAAAAAAGCGGACTGAGGTAAAACATCTCATAATAAGATGTAACCACTATGTGCTATACTTAGTCTCAACATCATCGACTCCAAGTAAACTCACTCGACCTTGTCGAATTCCTTCTCCATGTCAAGCTTGAGAGACACACACTTCCCATTTCTAAAGCGTCTCCGCTTCATTGTGTGAAGTGCCTCGAATCCAACCATGATATTGTCAGATATAATTCTACCGCCCACGAACGTACTCCGGGATTCTGAATAGTTGAGTGCATAGTGATCTTCAAATGGTTAACCAAACACACGGCCACTATCTTATAGACCATATTGCATAAAATAATCGGTCTGAAGTCACTGATCGGTCGTGGCTCCTCAACTTTGAGAATGAGAGTGACTAATGAACGGTTGATGTCACACATCTAATCCCCGTTGTTAAGAATCTCGAGGCAGGTCTTCAAGACCGACTTGCCAACTACATCCCAATACCTCTAATAAAAGATCGCGGGAAAGTTATCACTCCCCAGATCCTTGATCGAATCCATCGAGAAAAGCACAGTCTTCACCTCCCCTTGCTCAAAAGGGCGGTCCAACTCTACGTTCAAAACATCAGAGATCTTTGGCTCAATGCCGCCAATCACTGCCTCGATACTCTCCGAAGAAGGTATCACCGAGGAAATAATATCACCAAGTATCCAGACACAATCCTCTCAATCTTAGTATCTCCATTGTGCCAGTCGCAGTGCTCGTCCAAAAGTCTTCTTATGGCGTTATTCCTCCTACTAGCAGACACCTTGCGATGAAAAAGTCTCGTATTTTTATCCCCGCATTTCATCCAAGACGATCTACTCCTCTACCTCTAAAATTGCTCCTCTCTCTCTAATAGGGCGTCTAACTGTCTCTCCTCTCAGCAAAAGGTCTCCATACAAAAATCTGGACCCGATCGACCCATGAGCTCAACAATCTTCTTATGCTTCTAGATCTTGTCTCTCATCCCTCTATTATGTTATGAGCCACAATGAGATAGACTCTGCCTGCACTAACTGATCGCATATACTAAGACCGGGTCCTGGTCACCTCCAGAGCCTCTCTTACAGGCTCTCCTGATCCTTTAATCACATTTTGGTTCCCCAATTCGATACTCCTCTAAGAATCTCTTTGGCCTCTTGACCTGACGATGGCCTCGAAAACCCTCTGTGCGCAATGAGAAGGGTCTATGGTCTGGTCTCCAAAAGCTCAGGTGTCTAACTATGGTAGTACAAAAGATATCGCTACACTCGTGGCTTGCAAGACATTTTTCCAGTCTCTCCCCAATACCTCCTCAGCGCCACGTAAAAATGGGTTTCCCTCAAAAGCCAAGTCGTGTATATCAGAGTCCAAAATCATCTCAGAGAACACTGCTAGTTGGCTCAGGCCTCTGCCTCTGTCCCCTCTAATCTTTGAATTGGAGGCTACCTCATTCATATCACCCCCAACTAACCAATGACTACTGAAGGCCGCGAAGGCGGTGAAGAAGTTCTCGCGTATGTCGTCTCTGGGAGATCATTAGGTCCCCGTAAATCCCCATAAATCAACTCTCCCCGGTCTCATTGACCAAATCTCTTTCTATATGGTACTCGAAAATTTTACAAGTAGAAATTTCACTGGCTCATACCAGAGTAACTTCAATCATCCACGCAAACGGAGACAATCAACCGTCATATAGTTGGAATCGATCTAGGATTTAACGATTACTTATCATATCATATATGGCGGAATATAAAAAATTATTTTCAAAACGTAAACGATTTTACTACCTAGACAAAGCGCATGAACATGTTATTATTTAAAACATATAATAAATATGAAAAGAACTTAATACGTTTTCCTTGTCGCTTGATCTTCGAGACCCTTCTCGGATGAAGATCCTTCGCCTCGCCTCACTCCTTCTCCTCTTTTGATTCTCGAGCAACCACAAGAGTTTCTATCACAAGAGTCTTCGAGTGTATAAATAGTTTAGTGAGTGGCACTATTAAACACTATGAATCAAGAGCTAATTCTCTAGATCAAGTAAGGATATGGGTGCCTAAATTAAGGAGTAAAAGAGAGTTTAGAGAGAGAGAGATTTGGTTAAAGAGAGGACAAGAATTGTGTGTGTGTTCTATGTGAGAGTGTTGGTCTATTTATAGAAGAAGGAAATAACCTAAAAGAGTAGTTATCTCTTTCTATTACTTTCCCGTTCTCTAAATATTACCAATCAAAGAGAACAATTATCTTTCCTTTTTGAACAATCTTGGCCGAGTATGTTGATGCCCTAAATCCAATTTTGGCTGGGAAACCTATACCATTGATTATATATAAATTTGCTTCATCTTTTTTTTTTGGGAAAGTATCAATATACAATAATGCACAAACTAATAAGAGATATTTCTCTCTCTCTCTCTCTCTCTCTCTCTCTCTCTCTCTCTCTCTCTCTCTTTGACTTCATTCAGCAGAACAAAAACCCCCCTCATTGATGTTTTTCAGCAAAGTATATTGATGTGTGAACACACATATTTACTTCCTAATTTGTTCACAACAAAATAAGGAAAGACTTTTATACTATTGCTCATACAATAATATGTTACAAAATTTAATTTACTAAGCTTAGAAACAATTTTACAGTTGAGAATTTGTGGAAAAATTCAAAAGCTTATTTTGACATTTTTACATCAATTGTATTTAAGAACGAAATTATCCTTTAGACTATTTTCGGAAAATACGTCTAGTTTAACGATTGAAATTATTTTGACTTAACTTCTAATTTAACAAACTCTACTCTAATGACTTGTGATAGTGACCTCATGGATCCAAACGAACAAAGCTTTAACTAGGACTATTGGACTAAAAGTTCATAAACTTTTTCAAGTCTAGTTTAATGTCAACTGACTCCACTAAAGACTTGACATCGAAAATCTCTTGGTTCAAATGAATTTATATTTTCTACTAAAAAATCTACTTATTTGTGATGAGTGGATCCACTGAATATTATCGAATGATTACCCTTTATGAATATCATCAACTAGATGAGATTTCTAAAATTCTCATTTTACCCTTCTAATTGTTATTTCCTCAACTCCTTTAATATTTGTGAATAAGTTAGAAACGATGCATTGGCGAGGAGCTAACAAGTCACAACGTTTCATCCAAAAGAATTATTTATTCAATTTGGACACCAGCCAGTATATTTATTCACAATCCAAGTAATAAAGTATGAGGTGATATACATTGCATTTCAGCAATCTTATACATGAATTCCATATCTATGAGAACGTCACAAAGTATAATCCTGTCAATTTCATAACCCAATACATCACTAATAGAGCGCATCTAGTTCACACAGCTTGGATCTAGAGTGTAAATTTCTCAAATGAATATATTGAGGTTATGAAATGACATGTCTCATTTTAGGATTAAGGTAAGCACGATGCAATTCATACATAGTGTCCCTGAGACTGAAGAGCTAAATGGTTTGTTCTCACATTGTCTCCAAAGTTGCACTGGTCAATTCAGTATCTTCGAAAGATACACATGAAGAACTATAGAGTTCTCAACTCTCTATGCCTCGTAACCAGACATCATATTGTCCAAAATCATACTAGGATCAGTAGTCCGATGATCTTTAGATTGTGAATATTTTGTTTTAAGAAAACCATGAAAGGTTTGTTCATGCAAATCTACATTTGAGTCTTCATACATTTTTAGGTTTGATTAAGGACTATAAGATTATTGAATATTATAAATTTTTAAACAAACGAAAAATGAATGAATGAAATTTCAACTTTAATTAATTTAACCAGCATCTTACAATAAGGACTTATGAGAGATTTATTATACAACGATGCATCTCTGCCATAAAAACGCTCACTAATTTCAAAATGCCTAACATTTTGTAAACTTTGTGTAAGTACCACCTCAAATTATTTACAGAATTATTTGGACTGATTTTGCCTAAATTTGAAAATGTTTACAAATGTGCAAGATAAAGGCAGTTTAGACCCAATATTCGTGTAAACAAAACTGAGTGGGTATTTATAAAAAAGTCACAAAACGTTTGTTATATTGTAAATACCCACCCCAAAATATTTTAAAAAACAAAAAAGTGGGTTTTTGGTCAACATAAACATACGCTTTTTAGTAATAATCAACGTTTTGTAAACATGTAGTAAATAATCAACTGTTTTACGCTATAGTAATTTGTAATAATTTTTTATGTCCGAATTGCCCTTATTGATTTGTTTAATTTAATGTTCAAATTTAATCTTTTAATTTTGTTTTTGAATAAAATTTGAATTTTGAAAATTAAATATTGAATGTAATTGGGCTTGTGATTTACATAGAAAGTCTTAGTTGTTGAAATTGTTTAGATCTTCTATTTAAAATTATTTATTTACATTTAATTGTATCTCATTTTTATTATTAATCTACATAATTAATAGTCATGATGCTTTTTCGTATTTAGTTGTTTTTTTATTATTTGATTAAAAATAACAAAATACTTTTTTTTTTCCAGATGTAACTATTTCACGATTAAAGTTCTTCACTTAATGAATCATGCACGTCTTGTTGTAGTTCTCGTGTTTCTTCTCCAAATTTTTACATTCAATTTATCAACCACTAATCAACCTCAGTTTTGGTGTTTATGCTTGAGCTCTTTATTTTTTCAAGTTATGATTTTGTAGTCATTTTTCCGATAGATAAATGTAAGATTATTATCATGTAAATTCTATATTATTTTATTTAAATTATATTATTTTCTAATAATTATATGTTTTATACTTAAATGACTAATCATTTACAAGTTCGAATAATAGATCTTTCAACACATTTTTAAGGTTGCTTTGCATGCGTTCATTCGGTTTCATTTTTTATTTGTTTTGTGAACAATATGAACAATTAAATCTCATTATTTGTCTTCCTCTATTTCCTCTCCAATTTATTGCAAAAAATTATACTAGTTATGTGGTTATTTGGGAATGAACAATTAATGTGTATTGTAAATAATTTTTCTTTTCATTTAATATTTAACCGACAAAACAAGCAAGAAATTTTTTTTGGACTAATTTAATTAAAATAATATTATAAACAAATTGAGTTGGTTATTTGGTTACCAAGAGTTGCCCTTTAAAAAAATAAAAAAGATAGCAATAACAAAATGTGGAGATATTTTATTGACGAATTAAATATGATATCGTTAGTGGTGTTTAGTGGAAATATTAATATAAGCATATCGCGTATGATAGAATTATTTGAAGCAGAGAGTAAAGCTGTGTAAGAGAAGAAAATAAATATTAGAAATTTATGATGCCAATTACCCATACACATTTTTTACCATTGGATAGTTTTGAGCTCATTGAATACATAAAGGAGGAGTCTTTACTAGATAAGGCTCAGAGAGACAAAGAAGGTGGTGATGAGATGTGTGAGGGAGAAATGAGATTCATAAATGTGAGGTTCTTGTTTTGTTGTTGAAGAAGAAGAAGGAGATCTGATGTTTCCTTTTCGCGTTGAATATTTCTACTCAATTACGCGCGCACACACACCTGAGAGAGTTAGAGAGAGAGAGAGAGAGAAGTCTTTTAGAAAGGAGATAAGCAGATCTTTAGCGAGAAACAGCTTTGTTTTTTCACTTAGCTGTTACTTTCTCTCATTGGTTTTTCTTCAGTCCATGTAAACGAGAGTCTTTTCTTGGCCACACACTGAATCACACCCTTTTTCATTCTTTTCAATCCAAAAAAACCAAAACTTGTTAATAATTCGACATCGTTCACACTCGAAAGCCAACAACAAAGCCAGAGAGAGAGAGAGAGAGAGTCTGAATTTTCCGCACATTCATAGCATTTAATCCCTTGTTTTGTTCTCTTCTGCTCTCCCATACAAATAAACAAAATAGCTCTTCCAAGCAGCGGAAATAGAAGAACATAATAGCTCTTCCTAGAGAGAGAGAGAGAGAGAGAGAGAGAGAGAGAGGCATATATGAGAGACTGATTCATCGAATTCGAAGTGAACATGAGAGCTGGGGTGAGCACGATCCAGCAGACACTGACCGCGGAGGCGGCGAGCGTGCTGAACCACTCAATCGCGGAGGCGGCGCGTCGGAACCACGGGCAGACGACGCCGCTCCACGTGGCGGCGACTCTCCTGGCGTCGGCGACGGGGTTTCTCCGGCAAGCGTGCATAAAGTCCCACCCGAACTCGTCACACCCTCTGCAGTGCCGAGCCCTGGAGCTGTGCTTCAGCGTCGCGCTGGAGAGACTCCCGACTTCCTCCGCCGCCGCCACGTCATCGTCCGCCGATCCTCCGATCTCGAATGCGCTGATGGCGGCGCTGAAGCGCGCCCAGGCCCACCAGCGCCGGGGATGCCCGGAGCAGCAGCAACAGCCCCTCCTCGCCGTCAAGGTCGAGCTCGAACAGCTCATCATCTCCATCCTCGACGATCCCAGCGTCAGCCGAGTCATGCGAGAAGCCAGCTTCTCCAGCCCCGCCGTCAAAGCCACCATCGAGCAGACTCTCGCCGGAGCTCCGACCACTCCCGCCGCCGCGCCTCCCTCCGTGGGGATCGGGTTCCGCCCCGGGCTCTACGCGAACCCGAGGCTGGGCGGTGCGCTGACTCGGGCTGAAGAGGTCAAGAGAGTGGTCGAGATTCTCTCTCGGGGGAAGAAGAGAAACCCGGTCCTCGTCGGGGATTCGGAGCCCCAAGCCGTGGTCAGGGACGTGCTCCGGAAAATCGAGGCCGGAGACTCAGCCGAGTCCATGAATTCCGCGGAGGTTGTGAATCTGGAGAAGGATTTGACGCCGGCGGAGGCAGTGGCCGCGGTGGAGGCTCGGCTCGGAAAGTCGGTGGTTCTCAATTTGGGTGATTTGAAATGGCTGGTAGAGCAGCCGGGCCAGGAAGCCGGTCGACTGGCCGTGGCTGAGATCGGGAAGCTTCTTGCCAGGTTTTCCGGTCACCACGGACGGCTCTGGTTGATCGGAACCGCCACGTGCGAGACTTACCTGAGGTGCCAAGTTTATCATCCTTCCATGGAGAATGATTGGGATCTGCAGGCCGTTCCCATCGCCGCCAGAGCTCCTGCTCCTGGGCTCTTTTCCAGGTATATCATCTGAATTTTGTGTTTCGTTCAATGTCTTGTCATCTGAAATTTGTCTTCTTCTTTGTCTTTGGGGTTTCAAGGTTGGGGACGAACGGGATTTTGAGCAGTTCGGTGGAATCTCTATCTCCGTTGAAGGGCTACGCTTCGCCCAAGACAAGGTTGGGTCTTTCCGATCCTTTTTGTTGCCCGGTTTGCTCACACGGCTACGAGCTAGAGCTTGCGAAACACGTCTCTAAAGAATCGGAGAGCGACGTCAAGCCCGAGGCAAATCGTCCCTCTCTTCCTCTCTGGCTGCAGAACGCCAAATCCCGCGACAGCGATCACCAACTTCAGGTACAACCTAGGTCTTCCCTCATCCCATCGTACAATGAAACGACATTGTTTCGCGAATTCAGTCTCGGTTTCTGGATCAGGACTCGGCGTTGAAGCACAAGACTGGAGAGTTGCAGAAGAAGTGGCGGGAAACTTGCTTGCAGCTTCACCCGAGCTTCCATCAACCTCATAGGTTCGGGCCGGAGAGGACGATGACTCCGACCCCGAGAACGGTCTCGTTGTACAACCCGACCCTCCTCCCCCGCCAACCGAAACTCCAGATGAACAAAGCCCTCGGAGTGACTCTGCAGATGAACTCGGCGAGCCCGGTGAGGACGGAGCTCGCCCTCGGTCAGAACGGGATCAAGGACTTGATCGGATGCCTCTCGTCGGAAGTCCCGTCGAAGGACTTGATCGGGTGCATCTCGTCGGAAGCCCCGTCGAAGCTGGGCGCGGACTCGTTCACGGACGTGATCGGGTCGAAGCTGGGCGCGGGCTCGATCAAGGACGTGATCGGGTCGAAGCTGGGCGCGGACTCGTTCACGGACGTGATCGGGTCGAAGCTGGACGCGGACTCGTTCAAGCGGCTCTCGAAGGGCCTGGCGGAGAAGGTGTGGTGGCAGCCGGAGGCGGCGGTGAGTCTCGCAGCGACGATGACGGAGTGCCGGCTCGAAGGCGGCCGGAAACGGGCCTCGAAGTGCGGGGACACGTGGGTTCTCTTCCTCGGGCCGGACCGGGTCGGGAAGCGGAAGATGGCCTCCGCTCTGGCCGACCTCATCATCTCCGGGTCGAGCCCCGCGGTGATCTCCCTCAGGTCGAGGCGCGAAGAGAACGAGACAACGGGGTTCCGAGGGAAGACCGCCGTGGACAAGATCGTGGAGGCCGTCCGGCGAAACCCCTTCTCCGTCATCGTGTTGGAAGACGTCTCCGAAGCCGACGCGATCGTCAGAGCCAGCGTGAAGCGGGCCATGGAGCGGGGCCGCCTCGGAGACTCCCACGGCCGAGAAGTCAGCCTCGGAAATGTCGTTTTCGTCCTCACCGCGGATTGGCTCCCCGAGAATCTGAGGTCCAAAGGCGAGGCGGTGGACGAAGATCGCCTCGCCAGGCTCGCTTCTCGGCCGTGGCAGCTAAGGCTCGCCATCAAAACCCTTTCGAAGCGGAGACGCTTCGATCTCAACGAAGCCGCCGAGTTCGATGATTTCGGGTCCAACAACTCGAGCGACCTCACCACGATAGACCATTCTAACGAGTTCGACTTCGGGAAGCCGCCGCCGAGGGAGATTCTCGAGGCGGCGGACGACACGATCGTGTTCAAGCTCGCCGAGGCGGTGGCTCTGCGAGACGGGATTTCGAGCGCACTTTCCAACCGATTCTCGAGCGTTGTCGGAGGAGAAGGTTTTGCGTTGGAGATGGACGAGGACGCTCTCGAGAAGATCCTTAGCGGTCTGTGGCTCGGGAAATCGAGCCTCGAGGAATTTACCGAGACCGTCCTCGTCCCCGGATTCAGGAAGCTTAGGTCCAGCTTACCCTCGGACGAACCAGCTATCGTTCGGCTCGAGTCCGACGGCGAGTCCGACCGGGAGAGTTGGCTTCCCAGCAGCGTCAGAGTCGTTGCCCCTTGAAAGGGGTAGACTGGTAATTTGTCACCTTTTTTTGGGTTAGAAGTGTAAATACGGTCGGCTATTTGGCGGGTAGTATAAAAAAGTACATTTTGGATGATGCTAAGAGAGTAATTAAAGAAAGAAAGAAAGAAAAGAAACCGTTGGGGCAGTGGAAAATGAAAGACGCTTTTGAAGTTTTGACAGATTGACGAAACCTCTCCAAAGTCTCTTATCCTACTTTATTTTTATTTTTATTACCTTTTCATTTGTATTTAGATTATTAATTAATTTCTTTATGCAAAAGCTTAAAAGTGTCTACTAGTGGTCAATAAACGCATATATATTTATATATTTACGTGGTAACAGTGATTTAATAATAATAAGATGAGGCATTTCTCAATTATTCTTGTGCTAGTTGTGTACTTCGTTTGACGCAAATGACGGAATCACTTATCTACCAGACGTGGCATGTTTAATATTATGCTCCGTGTCTATCTGCTGACACGTCGACTGATAAACAAATAAAATAAAAAACTCAGTCACATGGCTTTGATATCAACGGTTTAAGTATAGGAAAAGAAAAAGGACATGCACTAATCTGACTTTAGCAATAAATAAAAGGATGTTAAATTATTTACCGAAGAAGAATGCACTTATATTATATTTTAGTATATAGTTTTAGGAGAATCATAAAATATCATACACGAAATGGCTAAAAAGTTCATGCAAAACTTGAAGTGTGTATATTCATGCTCATGTGCACCGAGAGATGTGATCGTGGTTGTTAAAATCACATATTTCCTTATAATGCATGAACATAACATTTTAATTATTTTTCGGTAAACAGATACACATAATTATTATTTTCTACGTGACATGTCTCTTTCATTGACATGTTTATAGAGCTAAGTTTTGTATTAAATCTTCTATGTCAACATTTTTCTCGTCGTCATTATGTAACGTTAGACTCGCTAAATGGGAATATGATCACCGTAAGATTTAGACTATCAATATGCGGTCAAGAAGCCAAGTCAACAACAATGTCAAAGTAAAAGTGTTATCAAATATCTTTTTAACGACGCGCATGGGATTCCTTATTTTCCTTTTAGCATATAGGAATATAAAACGTGTAACAGACTCATAAGCACAAGAAAAATGCTATTAAGAAATCACCACATTTTCAAAATAAAATGGCATCTCTCTTAAGTACAAAAAGAAATTCCCGATGAGTTCAGATGTGTTTCGATGGTTTTCAAATAATTTTAATAAAAAAAATTAATTTCTTTTTAAAAAATTTCCAATGAGTTTAGATGAATTTTGATATATTACACTTCAAATATATTATTAATTTCCAATTAATTTCTTTTTTTTATTACGTATATAATTATATTTACACTTTAAATATATTATTAATTATAAATTGGTAAATATTTTATAAATAGGTACATCATTAACATTGATATAAATATTACAAACTAAAAATATTCTATTGTATTTATCTACTTACTAAATATTTATCGGATGTCGATTATATAATGGTTTCAAACTTCTAAATTAATTATATACCTAATTTTTTTTATTTTTCGTTTTGCGTTTTACTTTTGAAAATAAGGATGACTTACAAATGGTTATAAAGAAGGTGGTATATGCACAGAGAATTTGACTTATTCAAAAGAACTTTTTGGCTTTATAAAAGTCCCAATCTTGTTTTATGGCTATAAAGTCGTTGGCTTTGTGATAGTATACTGGTTACTTGTCGGCTGTCATAACTTTGCTCATAAATACAAAACGTTACCTAACTTCTATTAATGTGTTTCGCGAAAAGAAAATTTGTCACATTTATATTGCCTATACCATCTCCTTTTACATCAACCTTTCTTATTATCTAATCTATATGTAAATAGATATATCTTTACATCAAGCTTTCTTAGGCCAACTCACCGTTAAAACATAAAATTTAGTGTTGAAAAACTGAATATCATAAAACATTCATATATCATCGATATCGTGGTTATAAAAAATATAATAAAGATAAATGAAACCACGCATACCAAACTGGACCCCTAGCCCCCAAACGGGATGGTAAATCTCGAACATCGGCTCTAATGGTGTCCTCTGAACATAGATGGATAAGTCTCATTCAAATCGAACTCAAATTATGATTAACTGCAAAATGAGCTAAATTATGGGCTGCAACACTACAAAGACGAGAAATATTAACAATAGTAAACTCGACTAAATATCTCACCACTTTGAAAATGCAAAATAATAGTCACAACTCTGTCGCAGACGTCAATCCCTTCGACACCGCCTTAACCACTCTCATGTCGGACTAGATCTCCAGTCTCATGTCGCCGATGCTAAGTGCTAGCTCTATGCCGAGAAGGATCGCATACGCCTCTGCAAGCTGGGAGGAGAAATCCCTAGCCAAGGAAAGCATATGCGCGCGATCATTTGTCTAGTGTGGTCTCTAGCAATACAACCAACAATTAATCATCCCTGGTCGCAAGTTAACTTCGCATTGACATTAATCAAGATGAAGCCTACTCTCGACGGAGTCCATCTAGGAGTCCAAATATCTCGATCTCTCGATCGCTGCTTCACTGGGGAAACCTCTCTGCACTCATCGAGGTACCTCACTATCCTCAAGATTAGCTGAGTCTGGCTTCACGCTTAGAGATTGTTCCGTGGTTCCATAGCTCCCAAATGATCATATTTAAAAGCTCATAGGCATTGATCTCAAGAATGGCTGACGCTCCGAGAATGGTGTCGAAGACGCCTCTCTCTGAAAGGCGAAAGAATGTGACCGAATCTTGCCTCCTTTCAGACTCTCCTACTCCAACTGCACTCCTAAATCGCATGAAACACCGTCTCCCTATCACTCTGGAAAAACAAAGCCGCTGTCGTATGAGGTGATCCTCCTCGAGGCTAACACTGCTCTGACCGGAATCCGGTATAAGCAAACTCGTCAATAGAAGAGTTTCACCATAGAGGGAACTCTCAGCTGCTAGAACTTCCTTCACCAACTTCCATCACTATCTGATCTGAAGAACTAGCTATTGGGGATCTCGACATCGTCATCCCAACCCGGTAAACTGTCAATAATGCATGTCCGAGATCCCATCTCTTCTATTGGGGATACTAAAGATAGCCAAATCGTCCTCCTTCAAACATCGGTCTAATCATATAAACTTCCTAACTGCCATCGAATTACATTAGCTATGCTATATCTAGGAACCAACTATCTCCCATAACCAAAACTGGCTGGACGTCGCTGATCTTCCATCTCGACCTAGACTGAATGATCTTCTGCGCTATAATAGACCACGCCACAAGAATGAGCTGAACCAACCCAGGAGGGCGGTTATGCTGTATTTGTTGTTGGAATCGATCTAAGATTTAATAATTAATTATCATATCATATATGGCAGAATATAAAGAAATACAAGAAAAGATAATTACCCTTTTCTATTGTGTATTCGTGTCAAAATATTTGATTTTCTCTTCTCTTTCTCTAGGGGATGGCTGGCCATACTATGTGCATTAGTGAGGGAAATTTTGTTTCCTCACTTAGCACGTTTATTTCCTTCTCAAAGAAATTCATTTCCTCTTTTCTTTTTCGGCAATTATCTTCATAATTCAAGGTAAAGGAATTTCTAGATATAATTTATCTCCTCTTCTTGATGGTGGCCGAACTCTATACAAATGGGAGGAGCTTCTAGACGCTTCCTTATTTCTTTTAAGACAATTCTTAAAATACCTATTGTAGAATTAATATTGCACCAATAATGAAAATAATTTCATAATGCCTCAAACGACTTCTCGGCTTTAGAAAATAATTTATATTTCCATCATATGAAAATATTCAAAATCTTATTTTAACATTCACATCATTTTATGTCCATGTGGACAAAATTACCGTTTAGACTATTTTCGGCTAGTTCAACGATTGAACTTAGCTTATAGTTTAACAAACTATACTCTAATGACTTGTGATAGTGAACTCATGGACCCAAATGAACAAAGATTTATTAGGACTCTTAGACTTAAAGTTCACAAACTTTTTCAAGTCTAGTTTAATGGCAACTGACTCCACTAAAGAGTTGACACTGAAAATCTCTCGGTTCAAATGAATATATTTTTTACTAAAAAATCTACTTATTTGAGATGAGTGGATCCACTGAATATTATCGAATAATTACCCTTCATGAATATTATGAACTAGATGGGATTTGCAAAATTCTCATTTTATCCTTATAGTTGTTATTTCCTCAACTCCTTTAATACTTGTGAATAAGTTAGAAACGATGTATTGACGGGGAGCTAACAAGTCACAACATTATCTCTAAATTTGCACTAGTCAATTCAGTATCTTCGGAAGATACAAATCAAGAACTATACAGTTCTCAACTCTCTACGCCTCGTAACCAGACATCATATATGCTTCCAACATTCATACTAGGTTCAATAGTCCGTTGATCTTTAGATTGTAAATATTTCGTTTTAAATAAACCATGAAGAGTTTGTTCACGAAAATCTACATTTGACTCTTCATACATTGTTAGGTTTGATTAAGGATTATAAGACTATTGAATACCATAAATCTTCAAAAAAATAAAAAGGAATGAATGAAACTTCCAACTTTTATTAATTTAATCAGCAAATTACAATAAGGACTCATGATAGATTTAGTTTACATGGATATGCAAATAAGTAATTTTCTTGTGGGTATATCTGCCAACATTTGTCGAGATCACAACTCTAACGATATATCCTCACTACTACACTGTCCAGTCTCCATAGAAACCTCTAAACGCTCTAGCCAACATGGCCTGCTTGAACGTCTCCAAATCTCTGCAGCCCATAATGCCTTCGGACTTGTTCCTCCGAAGAACCTCTCACTTGCACCAGTGGATCCTCCTAGTCTCACAACGGCCTCCCCACCAAAACATGGCAATCATTGAATGTATCTCTCTAATCAAAGTCATCAGGATCTGATGGCATGAAACCACCCAGCTGGGGATCGACTTAAGGACTAACTTAATGAGAACCTCTCTTTCAACATGCCAAAGGGGGACACCGTTCCATCTCTTGATATTTTTCCCAGATACGGTCTCTCACAAACTAAAAAAGCCCCTTCTTATTGCGACCGATGAACGCGCAGAGTCTCAAATATCTCATGTGACACTTCGTCCTCCTAACCCCTAAGATTGTAGCCAAAGTCTCCTCGTCCTACTCCGAGACATCCTTGCTGAAACATACATCATAATTTTGAAAATTCACCATCTGGAATAAGGCCTTGAGTAAGTCCACAATATCTCTGTAACCCTCTCACACTCCTCGAGACAGGGTCGAAAGAACATCATATTATCGTCCGCGAATAACAAGTCAGACACATGAAGATTCTCAAAGCGGCCTGAAATCACTCTCGCATTCTCACCTGCTCAAAAGACGCTCAATAGTCCTTGAGAGCATATAAGAAATAAAAATGGAGAAAGAGAGGGTTCCCCTAGCGGAGGCCTTTGTAGGGAATCACCTTATGACATTGTAAAAACGAAGTCTACCATCCACAAACGTGCTCTGGGACTCTGAAATAGCTGAGTGCATAGTGTTTTTAAGACAGTTTTTGAAAAACTTGACAACAATCTTATAGATAAAACTACACAAACTAACCGCTCTGAACTCGCTAACCCGTCTCAGGTCCTTAACCTTGACATTGAGGGTAACTACTGTATCATTGATGCCACTCATCTCATCCATGTCGTAATAATCCCAAAGCAGGTCCTCAAGACCAACTTGGCAACCACGTCCTATTATCTCGTGAAGAAAATTGCTGAAAACTTGTCACTCCGTGGAGCCTTAATAGCATCCATCGAGAATAGAGACTTTTCCACCTCTCCAGGCTCAAAAGGGTTATCCAAATCTGCACTCATGGCCTCCGAGATCTTTGCTGAATGCCCCCAATCACTGCCTCGATATCTTGTATGGATGTTGTTGTTGCCGATATTTTACCGCGACATTTGTTGAAGGTTGGTCTGACAGAACCACCCTCGGAGCTGACCAAAGGACTCCCCGCACGCAGACCGACTGGCCTCCATGAGGCTCACCTGGCCGGTCGGCCATCTTTAGGCCTCCCTTGCCGGTCGGCCTCCATGAAGCTTACCTGGCCAGCCGGACCCCTTTGAGCCTTCTTGGCCGGCTGGCCCCCTAAAGCTTTCATGGCCGGCCGGCCCCGTGAAGTCCTCATGGCCGGCCGGCCTCCGTTGGACCTTCATTGCTGGGAAGCCTCCATGAGGCTCAACTGGCCTGTTGGCCTCCTTATCGTAATATGCTGATTAAATTATTAAAAGTTAAAATGTTCATTCATTCCTTTTTTGTTTGTTTGAATATATATGATATTCAATAGTCTTATACTCCTTAATCAAACCTACCAACTTATGAAGATACAAATATAGATTTGCGTGAACAAACTCTTCATGTTTTGCCTAAAACGAAATATTCACAAACTAAAGATCAACGGACTATTGATCCTATTATGATTGTTGGAAGAATCTATGATGTCTGGTTACGAGGCATAGAGAGTTAGGAACTCTATAGTTCTTCTAGTTTATCTTCCTATGACACTGGATTGACTAGTGCACCTTTCTAGACAATGTAAGAATAAACGATTTAACCTCTTATGTATCAAGGTCACAATGTATGAACTGAATCGTGCTTACCTTAATCTTGAAATGAGACATGTCATTTCATAACTTCAATATATTCGTTTGAGACAGTTACACTCTAGATCCAATTTTGTGAACTAGAGGTACACTATTGGTGATATATTGAGTTATGAAGTTTACATGAGTATACTTTATGAAGTTCTCATAGATATGGAATTCTAGTACAAGATTGCTGAAATGCAATGTATATCACCTCATGCTTTATTACTTGGATTGTGAATAAATAAGCAACGCGGTATCCAAAATTAAGTAATGACTTTAATTGGATGAAACAATGTGACTTGTTAGAGGGTAATTATCTTAATTGGAAAGGGTAATTATCTTTTTTTTTTTTTATTTCCTTCTCCTATAAATAGAGGCTTACATTGAGATGTGGAAATAAGCTTTTCTTTCTCCTGTTTCTCTCATAATGGCCGACCATATCCTCTCTCTCTCTCTCTCTCAAAATACCTCTCTTATTTTGGCACCTAAGTCTTCATTAAAATTAAGCTCAAACTAGCTCTCTAGCTCATAGTCTTGTTCTTGGGTTATTGTGTTTAATTGTGTCCACACACAAATCCTTCAAACTCGCTATAAACTCTTTTAATAGAAATCTTAGATTTCTCGAGTTCAAGACTAGGTGTGAAGGAAACGAGTAGGACAAGAAGATCAACATTTCCTAAGGCTTCTCAAAGATCAATCTACAAGAAAGGTTGGTATCAAGTAAATTATATTTATATAAATTTTTAAATAATGTGATCTTCATTCAAGTAAATTATATTTATATAAATTTTTTAAATACTATGATGTTCATGCACTTTGCATCGCTTAGTAAAAAAAAATTTATTTATAAATAAATTTTTATAATCCGTCATTAACTCGTTAATGATAAATTTTTCTTAACCCTAGACCTATTCCAACATTGGGATCACAAGCCCCACTAAAAAAGAGTCGTGCAATGCGGGATAGAAGCAAATATTGTGAATATCATCGGGATCATGGATATATGACTTCCGACTGTTCCAAATTAAAGACGCAAATTGAGGCGCTAATTCGAGAGAGAAAACTCAATGAATTCATCTTACATCCTCCCGAGCCAACAACCTCAGAAGAACAACCGTCCACAACAACACCAAGGAGCTTATCGGTATGAGTACCTACACAGCAGCCCACCATTAAAAGGTGTTCTCAAAATCCCAACAAATGAGACATGAGATGTAATAAATACGATTCTTTATTTTTGCTGAAAATTAAATAAAGTTAAATATTTTTTGTTATTTAAGATTGTGTTTATGCATGTATGTCTACGCCCCGAAACCGTCATAAAAAGAATTGTTAAGGGACTTGACAATATAATTTCTATTACCTAGGTTAAAATAGTTCGCAATCTAAAGATGGATATGGCAATCATATCTGAGTAATGATCGTTTGAATAAATTAACGATATATTATCTTGTGATAAAGAGAGTTGTGAATCTGGAATTTATTCTTGATGTCTTGATGACGACATTGAAGAAGAGTTCTGACACTTTGAAGTTCTTGTTAAAACCGTTATATCACTCGAAGCTTCAAAATGACATATGAGGGGTACTTTTGTACATAATTTATTGTGACACTTTATTAAATTTGATTAGTCAATGGGTAATGTATCAATAATGATATTATGGACCCGAAGTTTAGCATCATAATATTGTGTTTGTTGATTTATGTGATAAACAGATATGGAATTTGTGCTGTAAGAATGCTACAACCATTAGTATCACACCATGCTTTGTTATTAAAAGTGTGAGCGAATAAACCGGGCTTGATATTTAACGAATAAAAACAATACTTAAATAAAATACGTGACATGTTTTGACATCTCACTTTAAGTTTTTCTCATTCAGAAATAACTTAGGCGTTAAGAAAATAGTTTAGCATTCCCCTTAATTAACGATACACAAAAAGGATAATATCGTAAAATACACCATGGATTGTGTGAAGAATGATTTCGTCACATCAAACGTAAATATAAATGCATGTGAATTTAAAGATATTCAATATTGGTCATTTAGTGATATCGACAAATATTAAGAATTAAAGTCGGTAAAAGTCTGTGAACTTTTGTGGCCGAAATTTATTGTAAAGTTTTGTTCATGTGGGTCCATAAGGTTGTTAGGAATATTGCCCACGTAAAGACAACGAATTGATAATTACTGAATTTGATAATTAGATTACTATATAACCATTATATGATTAGTGGGTTGAGTTTAAGTAAATAATTAGAATCAATAACAACTATCTTCCATAGCCTCTGTATTAAATTGAATCACATGCTGGGCACTTGAGTTTGAGCAGGGTGCTAAAACTAGGTCGATGACTTACATATTTATGGGAAGCTATATTGAAAATCATGTATGTCGAATACATGAGTGAAAGCTGATCACATTGTGGGAGCATTCTATACACTTGTGGTAAGTGTACGACCTGGACAAGCCTTGCGGTAGATGTGTCGTTTAAAGACCGTTACGACGCACTAACCGAGGCCACTATGATGGTCATAGTGAGACTTGATCTAAATCCTGAAGTGGTCATGGACACTGAATCATGTTTATGAGCTCTGTAATTCATTCTCTAAAAGGCTATTCATGCTAATCAAAACTTATGTCTTGGGAGTCTTCTCAGAGCATGATTCGGGTGGGAAGTGACTTAAAACACGGAATCCAGCCTCCATGGAAAGAGGTCAATGTTCACTCACCTAAGGGTTGATTCCAGTTTCGATTGATTGCGCGAACTTTTGAAGTAAGTTAACGTTCGAAAGAATCTTTCGCTAGGGAAGGAACAATGTTTGAGGATGATATGTATCAAGAGAAGTATAACAAAATAAATTGACTTCTCTTGGCACAGGTTGAACCTGAAGGATATTGATCACAAACTGACTATATTAGTGGACACTCGTCACGATGAGTAAATATAATTATAGTATTAAAGAAGGGTTCTGTCTTTATTAACACGGTAGAGTATTGGTAAAGACTAAACGAATTGATAAAAAAGAGATAGGACTGTATCGCCTTTTACGTCGGGTTCATCAAGCTTCTACTACTACGTCAGTAGTCCCCAATTCGGCTATGATAAAGGCGGATAAGATCTTTCGAATAATAATGTTGTTCATTATTTAATCTCACTTGCTGTAATGATGATTGCCAACATAAATTTTGGAAAACGGGTATTCGCATTATTTATTTATTGTTGGATCAAGTAAATAAATAATTAATTTGATTTTAAGTAGTCTTTCTGGCAAGTTGTAGTTCTTCACATAATTCTTTAATACTTTTATCTAACGCTCGATTGGACACATCGACCGTAAAAACACAATTCCACATAATTTCATTTCACGTACCAAGTGAACAATTAAATGAACCATGATGTCAAAAAATGATGGTGGGAAGATTATTTTCAACAAACACATAGTTTTCACAACTTCCGACTGCATCGCATCTAAACGAGTTGGATCAATGACCTTTGAACATATCGAGCTGAAGAATTCACAAACTCATTTACACCATTTCGATATATCTCGTTTAACATATTCTCTCACATCCACTGTCTCACCATCTTAGGAAAACCCGAATAATAACAAGAAATATTCAGATTTCTAATAAACAATAAAAAAATATCCAAATTTTTATCAAGTTAAATAAGAACTTACAAGCACTAGATGTGTAGTTGTGTGTTGTAAACGAGGATGACACATAATGAGTCGAAATTTTGTTTGTAGTGTTTTTTCGACTGAAATTTTGAGAGATGCAAAACACAAGAAAATAATAACTTAAAGAAGTCCAGGGCAACGGCGCCGCGGCCTCATATGCACGTCGCTGCGACACTATGTCCCACAACGGATCCCAAAGGATTGTATAACCCTTGTGGGAAAGGTTGTGGACTTAGCGCCGCAGCGAGGTGTAAATGGGGACGCGACACGGTCAAACCCAGATTACAAGGCCGTAGCCCCGAAAGAACATCACCGCAGCGCGACTGAGTTAGCAAGACCACATTAATCTGGAAATCAGCGGCATCGTGGCAATGTTCTTTCCGAGCCGCGGCCCTGTGATCTATGTTTAGTCGGGCTGCGGCCCCATGTACACGTCGTCGCGACACGGTAGAGTTACCGAGAGCACGTAGTCTCTGGAAGTCAGTGGCGCCGCGAAAATATTTGTTTCGGGCCGCGGCCATGTGATATGTGTTTAGTTGGTCCGCGGCTCCATGTACACGTCGCCGCGGCGCCGCTCCCACAACCCTTTCCCTTAAGGGTTGTGAAATGTCTAAAATTCGTTAAAATTTAAATTTTTTCATAACCTCGCCCAATTTCGCACAAAACTCATGTTTTGAATTCTTCTTCTTCATTCTTCTCTTCACTCAAAACTGATTTTCTCTAAAAACTTATTCTCTCTATATACCTTCTCTTCACTCCGGCCACCCTAAACCTTAAACCTTCTCTTCTCCGGCAACTCATAATCTCCGACTACTCTCAATCTACGCTCTCCTTCTATCCCACTCTCACTATGCCCTCTCTCTCACTCTCACTCTCGCTCTGCCCTCTCTCTCACTCTCGCTCTGCCCTCTCTCTCACTCTCCCTCCATCCTCCACCTTTCACCCACGCCCTCTATCTCCGCCCGCCCTGAAAACCCACACCCAAACCCTCTCTCTTTTACTCCACCCTCTCTCTCCCTCCGCCCTCTCTTTCCCTCCGCCCTCTCTCTCTCCCTCTTTTCACACGCTCACGCCCTATCTCTCCCTCTAAAAACCCACCCCCACGACTTCACTCTCCACCAGAAAGTTCACATCCGTCCCTCCACGGCTGCTCATCACATTGGTTAGTTTTTTTTTCTACTACTAGTTTTCGTTTGAAATTGATAATTAGTTTAGGTTGCTGTTGAGATATATTTTGTGTTTGGAATTGATAGTATACGTAGCTAATATATCATTTCATAATTAGTTTAGGTTTATGTTGAGATATATTTTGTGTTTGGAATTGATAGTATTCGTAGATAATTAGTTTAGGTCATATTGAGATATTGAAATTGTATTTTGAATTGTGTTTATAGATTCAATGTCAACTACAACTACTACTACTTCTAGCAACGTTAGAAAAGGAAACCTAGATGACTATTAGCATTAAATCCCAATGAGAAAGGAAATAGAAGAAACACCCAAATGAGTCATTTTAATAAGATTAGAACTCTCAGTAGGAAAATCACAATAGAATTACATTCCAAGGGGCAACCAAAAGGTAAGGAATGTGATATGTTGTTGAGTTATTTTGGCGTATTAGCTAGAGAATATGTTCCACTTTCAACCCGTGATTCGAGATTGAAAGAGAGCAATCAAATAAAAGAGAGGATTTGGAACGAAATATGTGAATGATTTTTTATTCAAATAGAACATGAGGACGATTGTCTCATGAGAGTAGGAGAAGCCGCAAAACTATTTCGTCACGAGTTATATCATGATCTTCTCAAAGACACAATCAACAAACCAAAATTGTTAAAAAGACCCGATTGCGTTTTGAAATTTTACACGAGTATAACCGTAGAAGATTGAGTGAAGTTTTTTGAGTATAGACGAAGCGAAGTTTTCAAGCAAACGTCCAAGCAAGGGAAAACTACTTCCTCTTAAGTGGAATACAAATCTCAATGTGGCCGAGATGGATATCGAAAACTAGGTAGACAATTTCATTCATTTAGTTTGTACTCATTTTTGTTACATTTAATATATGATTAATTCTTAATTCATAGCACGATGAAATCGGGCAACGGACCACGGTAGAAGAATTATGGATTGACTCGCGAATGAAAGACGGGAAGGAAGGAAAATAGTTCAAGAATGACAAAGATAGACGAATGGGAAAAGCAATTATAAGATCTTTAATTTTTTAAGTTATTTGAACAACATTTTATTTACATATAATTATATATGTATGTAGCAAAGTCGTAACAAGCAAACAAACGGTAGTTTCATCCCGGAAACGAGAAAAAGTATCTTGCAAGAAGCTATGGGAACAAAGAATTATGTTCCTCTAACACCAAACAAAGAAGTCAACAAGATGCGTCTCGAGATGCGTCTCGAGATGATGGAGTTTAAAAGTATGGTGTTAAAGGCTGTTAATGGCCGTGGTAGTATAAGTGTTGGAGAAGCTAGTGTCGATCGAGTTGAAGATAATCTCAATGCGAATGACGTTGATGATGAAGAGATGGATAAAATTGAAGAAGGGGTCGTGGAAGAGGTCGTTTCTTTAGGTAATCTTTATTATTTATTTATTTCTTTTAAAAAATTGATTTGTTTTTGGTGTTAAGTCGATGATTTTCATAGGACATGACGATGTACATAATCGTCAGAAAGTCGATCCAATTATTGTGGAAAAATCAACTAGTGTTCGGGCTAGTTGCTCATTGAATCCAACCACGCCAGTAAAACCGTGTTCGAATGAAAGCGCCGAGTGTTTTCTCTACATTGATGATATCGTGAAAGGTAAAACGATTCATGTTGCAAATGGGCGAGTCTATTTGAACAAGGGCGTAGTTCACATCTCAAATTTGGAGGTAGAAAATGCACGGGTGAGCGTTTTGGGCGTTTTGATTAAAAAAGTCAAATTGCCGATCTCCACCAAAGAAGCTCTAACCGTAGAAGATGCCATGGGAGGTTTTGTCTATTGACGGCGACGATTGATAGAAATAGAGACGAAAAAGAGAGTCGGGGTCCATACATCAAAGACTCGAAACTCGATTCTATGACTCAACCTACTCCCGACGATGCCATGGGGGGTTTTTACATATGTAATTATTGTCTAAATTAATTCAAAGTTTAAATTGTTTCAAGGTAATTAATCACAAGTTTAAATTGCTCGCTGAACATGCCAACAAAGTGATGTTAGAACAAGGAAACGTTATTGAGGCCAGCGTTTGTCCAACAATCTCTGCTATCCCGAATATGTTGGGATTTGACGATATTTCAAATTTCCATAATTATTGGAAATTGGCGCGTCAAGCATAACGATTTACATGGAGTACGTTTTTCTTCCATAAATAATTTTTTAATTAATGATTAAATATTGAGTATTTTAACATTTTGAATACTTTGGTATAGCTGTTAACGCGCATCGATGTAAACTATGAAGTATAAATTTGTCTTTTTAAAACACGGTGTTAGCTTCTCACATCTCTACAAATGACGAAGATAATCATTTGTTGACACGAGTTAAAGACGTTGGAAACGCGGTGCTAGGATGCAAAATTGGGGAACTAGTTTTCATGTCGTACAATCGAAACTTCCATTAGATGCTTATTGTACTTGACTTGTGGAAAGATTGCGCGATGTTTTTCGACACATTGGAAAGACAAATTCCAGAAGACTTAGTGCATTTGATTAAAATGTAATTTTTTTAGTTATTGAACGTCTTTTTATAAAAGATACTAATGTTTTTTGTTTTATAGGGTGTTTTCAAATTTCAAACTCGAACACAAAGACGCTCTTGGTCACGGACAATCAACGTAAATTAGGTCAATGGCCGGTCCAAGACAAAGCGGTAATACAGAATGCGGGTACTTTCTTTTGTTATATGCGTGAAATAGTTCTAAGAGGTATAAGTAGATTAGAAAATAAAAAGACATATACAAATTTAGAAATAGAGAGAGTAAGAGAAGAATGGATTGATTATGTACAAAAGTTTATTGAATGTGATTAATAACATTTTTTGACTTTAAGTTTATATAATTTTAGATGAATTTTGAATGTATATAAAGATCTCAGTTGAATTTTGGATGTATATATATGATTCTGGATTATTTTTTTTAGATAGCATGTGCATGTTTAAAGTCATTCTGCAAGTATTATATATGATTTTTATGGGTTTATTTCATAAATTTTTAAGGGAACCACACTCTGGAAAACGGCGCCGCGGCGACCTATAACAGGAGCCGCTGCACCATGTCCCGCAACGGACCCAAACATCCGTTATGGGACAAGTCTCCGCAGCGCTAAAAAAACGTTGTCGCGGTCTTGTAGTTTTACTATGGCGCAACAGCGATATTGTTTTGGCAACACCACAACGTGTCTACAACAATTCCTATATCCGTTATGGGACACGTCTCCGCAAAACTCGAAATAAGGGCCGCGGTGTGATACTGATATAGCTCGCCGCGGCCACGTGTCTCACAACGGATATAGGTATCGGTTGTGGGATATAGGGCTGCGGCGCCGAAACAACGTGGACGCGGCGACAACTCTTTTAAAAAAAAATTAAATATTACAACCGAAAATTGGTCAGTGGTTGAATATTTCATATCCAATAGACATCCGGTGTGAGAAGTATGAACATTCCACACCGGATGTCTAAGGGTTGTGAAATATTCCACAACCCTAGATTCAAGAACCCTTAATAAGGGTTGTGAAATTCTTTCACAACCCATAAAAAGGCTTAGGGGATCCAGCTTTTGTAGTAGTGAATGTCTCAATTCATGATTTAGTTAACCACGATGCAATCAATACATAGTGACCTCGGGACAGAAGAGGTTAAATGGTTTGTTCTTACATTGTCTCTTAAGGTGCACTAGTCAATTCAATATTTTCGGAAGATACAATGGAAGAATTATAGAGTTCCTAACTCTTTATGCCTGGTAACCAGACATCATAGATTCTTCCAACAATCATACTAGGATCAATAGTGCGTTGATCTTTACATTATAAATATTTTGTTTTAACCAAACCATAAAGAGTTTGTTCACGCAAATTTACATTTGTCTCTTCATGCGTTGTTAGGTTTGATTAATGACTATAAGACTATTGAATATTATAAATCTTCAAATAAACGAAAAAGGAATGATTGAACGTTTCCAAGTTTGATTAATTTAATCAACAAATTACGATAAGGACTCATGAGAGATTTATATTACATCGATATTAAATAAATAATTTTATTGTGACCATCTCTAGCAACGTACAAATAGTTGGTTAGTCAGGAATTAAAAAACTTTTTTTTGCGTTTTACAAGTAAGATTGTATCAGCTGGTGTGTCTAAGGGGTAGCTTCAACTTATAATAAAAGGCACTACTGCCACTGCCTTATCACATCATAATATTTTCTCCATAGCATGAATATACAGCTCAATACTCGGTAAACATTTGGATTTAACTGAGTCGGAGATAATTATAAATCGGCAAGGACCTTAGAAATAAAAGGATGAAACGGCAGACCACCTAAAAGTAAAGGTTGATTCATTCCTTTCCATCGCCCCCAATAAGCGGCGGAACCAAGGAAAAAATCATCTTGAAACATTATTTTGAAGTAGATTTATGAAGTCCTACAAAACTTTAGACGCTTTACTTTTTAAATCGGAAAAATCTATACTAAGCAGCAAAAAATAGAACTATAAACTACAAATAAAAGAAAGAAGAAGATTACTTACCGAAGATTATTCAAATGTCGGATACTTCTTGAGAGAAAAACGAAGCGAAAGTGATTTTAAAAATCGGAAAAGGGGTATTTGTAAAGTTAAAATATACAAAACTTTCAAAAGAAACTTTAAATCAACGTACAAGATCCTCCACACGTTCTTAATCTTTGAAAATCTAACGGACCTGGGTAAAAAAGAATGTCATACAATTACTATCGACATAAATGGTTATCACGTCAAACCCTAAAATTCGGAGATTCTAACGCTATAATGAAAAAACGAAGATGAGAAAAAAAAAACACCCTCAAACACACAATTTTAAAAATTAACTTTGCATAAAATCTCGTTTTACATTCTTTTTATACTGACGATGCGTATTCTACGAAAAAAGTACGACCTTTACATAAACGCAATAAATTTAATAATCATCGTTTTCATATTTTCGTCAAAATACCAGTGTATCAGTTTTGAAGTATCAACAAGTATCATTTTACTATTAAACGTTCACTTGATTATAGTTTACATCTGATATATTTGATTGATAGTTCAAATTAAGAAAGAGATACATGAAAACTCGAATATACGACAGTTTCCCTGTACAATACAGACTAAAATATTATATTCACAAGCTCACAAACACTCTGAAATAACCTAAAAATCACTCTGAAGTAGGATAACTCTTTTTTTTATTCATTTAAGCTAGCAAAGCGCGGATAGATAACTCGTCTATAAAATAAAATATAAATAAATGCTGGATTTGTTACGTGGGTCCTGTTTCCATTAATAAATAGATGAAATTTCGAGACTTGATTACCAAAGCAGCCGTAGAGATCAACAAATAACGACAGTTATATATAATTGAAGGGAGAGTGAGACCGGGGAGTATGTGTGGAAGTATCAATAAAGAGAGTGAGGCTAATAAATGAGAACACGTGCATGTAGGGTTAGACTTGAAAAATGAAAACCCAATTATAATTTGCAATGCAATTAATTTGGAGCAATTTATGGGTCATTTTGCTTTCTATCTCTGTCGTCTACGTTCATCCAATTGCCTCTCTTTTGGGCAAAATTTGAGGCTTTGTGTCATGCTTTTCTGTTTGAGCGTGAATGATAAGCACCAGGTTCAAGACTACGTTACGATCTTACGAAAAAAATATATATGAGAAAATCAAAATAATGATAAAAACAGGAAAGAGCGTGGGAAGTTGGACTTATTGTTAGATATAACATGTGTTGCAATCAAAATGAAAACATATCCGCGTGAAGCAAGAGAGCTATCCGCTAACGAAATGTGTCGAAATAGGTTCAAGATAAATATTTACCCTTTTAAAAAGATAGACCACCCTGGTCCATATTTTGTTGGCAGTAAGACCACAGTAATATTTTTCTTAACATAATATGCGTATCTTTATTGTCTCGTTTTTGGTATAAAAAAAGTAAACTTCAGAATATATGTGCGGTAGTTTGATAAAATTATGTTTTTATTTGTGACAAAATTTTATTACAAAATATATGTGACGAAAGATAAAAAAAACTCTTAAAAAGGTGATCCCAACATGTTAGCCATATTATTATTTGTATAGAAAGAAATAGAAGACAAATACAATAAAATAAGAACAAAAATCGGAAGTAGAAAAAAGTAACATGAATGTAGATTCGTTGAGACTTGTTGGACGGTTTCCTTCCTTAATTATTTATCGCCCTCTACAGATGCTGGATAAGATGAGCCGGAGGATACAAGAACGACAATTTATGTTTTACTTAAGCAAACTAGAACAAAGTGTTGAATCGTCACTAGACTAAAAAACAAGAAAACAATTTCGGAGAATGAGACACAAAAGGCTTTATTTATAGCCCTTAAAGCTCGGTTACAACCATGAAAAATGTCCAACACGTTCATGGTTAATGCCCCTTAAAGATGATAAAAGTTTATGGTTAATGGCACCTACCTCCGACCATTAAACAAACCTTAATGCCTACCTAACTCGGGCTACTCAAAGGTCACGGCCGTTTGAAAGAATTTGTTTTCATTCCCAATATAATGCAGATGTTATTTGCGGAATTAAAACTCATTTGAAGTGAATTTTGCAATAAAAAGATAAGGTTTTGGTCTGGAAGTCTGAAAGTCCAAGATGAGGCCAAATTACCAAGATCCAAGTTTCAAGAACCAAGATCTCAACCTCGGGCCCAACTCGGCTCTGCTCTGCTCGGCTCGGCGGCGGCGTGTGTGTGCGTGCACGAGGGGTTAGAACTAACCCAACCCACACTCTCCTCCCTTACACTTAGATGTCACTTTAAGGAGGAGAATATCATGTAATAACTTCACAAACACAGAGTCCCAACCAATGTGGAACTCGTTATTCTCACTTCTTTAAACAACACATATTATATGTGATTTTCTCACTCAGTCTTATACCCGTCGCAACAAGGAATACGAATATGGAAAAATTATCCAATTCGAATGAGTTGCCCGCACTCAAGTATTTAGCCAAAAATCATTCACACACTAGGTTTATATTCTCTTTTATACATATTCTTCCAACAATCCTCACATAAATGAAATTGTATACGCGAATTATAAATATATGACACGACTGAAGGTGTTGAATGTTCTAAGTTCAATACCAGTATAGGATACATAAGCAAAACCTTTTAACCTTCCCTTCGTAAAATATGTCATCTTTATTAACTACTCAGTAGACACGATGTCCTTGAACTGTTAGTCGTTTTGAATAAACGATAAACATATCCCATATTGATATTTTCCTAACACAGGTTTGGTTCTCATGGTTATATTCATTTTGCAAGATTTTCTAAAGAATCAAGCTCATATATTCTCTTTCGAAGCGGCCCCATTTCTCTCTCACATAGATGATTCTTTAATTAAGAATAATCGCGCATTATTCACTCGGATTCTAACAATCCAATTTCTCATAATCATTAACAGCTCTAAGGTTAACCCGGTACGGGAATCACTGTTTATAGGATTAGGATCGGGGTTTCCCATATAGTGATATACTTTAGCCATTTGACACTTAGATTGTCCCTTTGAACAATGATCTCGAGGTCATCATAGTTGGGTTTCATTTGCCTTAACTTTATTAGCCAATTGCTTTTAGTCTCATTCCTTTTTATGTCTTCTCTACTAGGTCCCTATTTAATTATTTGGTTAACGGATCCACAACATTCTATTTGGACCTCACATAGTCAATACTTATGACTAAGAGAAGTTGTCGAATGGTATTATGTCGTCGACGAATATGTCTAAACTTGCCAGTATACATCACACTACGTGATCTACCAATAGCAGACTAGTTATCATAATCTACACATATTGCTGGCACATGTGTATTCCAACCTGGAATATCTTCCACGAAGTTCCTAAACCATTTAGCTTCGTCGCCACATTTATCCAAGGTAACAAACTCTGATTTTATCGTGGATCTAGTTATTACTATTTCTTCGGATGATTTCCAATAAATAGTTGGACCTCCCATAGTGAATGCATATCCACTAGTGGCTTTAGAATTTTAAATATCGGATATCCAACTTGCATCAGTGTAACCTTCTATGACTTTAGGATATCTCGTACGGTTTAACCCATAATCACGAGTGAATCTTAGGTACCGCAATACTCTCACGATTGCTTTCCAGCGTTCAGCACTTGGATTAGTTGTATATCGAGCTAATCTACTAACAATGTAGGACAAGTCGGGTCTTGTACGACTCATCAAGTACATGAGACTACTAATTACTCTAGCATACTTAATTTGAGATATATCTTCTCCTTTTTTCTTAGAAAAGTGTTGAATTATGTCATTTGGAGTTCTAGAGATCGCAGAATCCTTACTTCCAAACTTGTCTATAATTTTATCAACATAGTGTCATTTATCTAGGAGAATTATGTTCTCCGTCTGATTAATTTTAATCCCTAAGATTCCATCAGCAAAGTTCTAGATCTTTCATATCAAACCTCGAGTTCCAAATATCTTTTATGGATTGTACCATGCGATCATTGCATCCCACAATGAGCATGTCATCAACGTATATATATAAAATCACATATCCCTGATTAGTGATCATAATATATACACATTTATCACACTCTTTGTTTTTAAATCCATTTGACATCATTAAAAAGAGATAATGCACCAATATAAAAAAGAGATATTTCTCTATCTCCCTTGATGTAACATGGCCGGCCATATGGGTGTCTACACATTCATATTTATTTCCTAATTTGTTTACAACAAAATAAGAAAAAGCCTTCACATTATTGCCCATACAATAACATGTCACAAAATTTAATTCACTATGCTTGAAAACCAATTTTCAGCCGTGCGACTTTAAATCTATTTGTGAAAAAAATCAAAATCTTATTTTGACATTTTTACATCAATTATCCTTAAGGACGAAAATACCCTTTAGACCATTTTTGGAAAATACGTCTAGTTCAACAATTAAACTTATTTTGACTTAGCTTCTACTTCAACAAATTCAACTATAATGACTTCTTAAAGTGACCTCATGGACCCAAATGAACAAAGTTCACTAACTTTTTCAAGTCTAGTTTAATATCAACTGACTCTACTAAAGAGTTGAAACTGAAAATCTCTCGGTTTAAATTAATATATTTTCTACTAAAAAATTTACTTATTTGTGATGACGGATCCAATGAATATTAACGAACGATTACCCTTCATAAATATCATCAACTAGATGAGATTTATAAAATTACCATTTTACCCTTTTAGTTGTTATTTCATCAACTCATTTAATATTTATGAATATGTTAGAAAATATGTATTGACGAGGAGATAATAAGTCAAAAATTTCATCCAAAAGAATTATTTATTCTATTTGGACACCGGCCAATACATTTATTCACAATCCAAGTAATAAAACATGAGGTGATATACATTACATTTCAGTAATCTTGTACATGAATTTCATATGTATGAGAACTTCACAAAGTATACTCATGTCATCTTCATAACCCAAAACCTCACCAATAGAGCACATCTAGTTCACAAACTTGGATCCAAAGTGTAACTTTCTCAAATGAATATATTGAAGTTATAAAATGACATGTCTCATTTCAGGATTAAGGTAAGCACGATGCAATTCATACATAGTGACCTTGAGACAAAAGAGGTTAAATGGTATGTTCTTACATTGTCTCTAAAGGTGCACTGTCAGTTCCATATCTTCTGACAATACAGTGGAAGAACTATAGAGTTCCCAACTCTCTATGCCTCGTAACCAGACATCATAGATTCTTCCAACAATCATACTAGGATCAATAGTTTGTTCTTCTTTAGATTAGGAATATTTCATTTTAAGAAAACTTTGAAAAGTTTGTTCACACAAATCTACATTTGTCTCTTCATACGTGTTAGATTTGATTAAGCACTATAAAACTATTGACTCAATTTGCATAGCCTTTCCTATTTTTAATAAAATCATAAATCTTCAAACAAACGAAGAAGGAAAGAATGAACGTTTCAACTTTTATTAATTTAATGAGCAAATTACAATAAGGACTCGTGAGAGATTTATATTACATAGATATGTAAATAAATAATCTTCTTATTACATAGACTTATATTACCTACGTCGTCGTGGGCTACTCGCATCGTGCCTCGTTGGGTCCGCGACCTATCGGTTTGCCTCTCGTATGGGCGGGGTATGTCCTTGTGTTTTGCATTTCCTGCTGCATCCCATAGGAGGCGTCGATTTGTTGTAAATACAAGAGATCTTCACTTTTCTCAACTGCTTCTGAATACAAGACCATCGACTTTGTTATTAGTTTTTTTTGTTCTTCGACTGCATGGCTCTTCACCTTTCTGTCCATGTACCATAGTCCCCTTGTTGGAAATTGGTTAACGATTAACCTATTAAATTATGTAACATATCTATATATGGAGGAAATACATAACTTGATCTAACATGTAAAAAACACATTTTAAACATATTCTAAAACCGTGGCATGAAAAATCAACGAACATGTCAATAAATTCTAAACATGTCAACAAAAACAAATTGATCACATTAGCAACCTATATCAATTATATTTGCAGATCCAATTTTTTTATTATAAAAAACTTACATAGAGGTTGAAATCAACCTCGTGTATGTCTTCCTTTAGCCGAGAAGAGCCTACCTTGAGCGCGCGCCTAAGCCTCATCGGAGCAGTCCTGCCTTCTGCGAGAACAGCCTCGTCAAAACCTTCACGCGGACATGTCTTCACTGAGAGGGGCCTCATCGCTTGCATGCGCCTTCTCCTCGACGGAATGGCTGACCTACACGTGCGCCTAAACTTTGTCGGAATGCGAGCCTTGCGCTCGCCTGATCCTCCCTAGTCATATGCGCCTCTTGTGCACCTGCCTTTGGCCGAGAGTCTGTCGATCGGATCCGCCTCTTGTGCGTCTGCCTTTGGCCAAGAGTCTGTCGGCCGGATGTGTGCCTTGGATTGGCCTGAACGGATTGGCCTTGGATGCGCCTAGGGTTTCCCGAGCAAGCCTCACGTGCACGTCTAGGATGTCCACTCAAACAACCACAATGGATTCAACACTGAGATTTTTAGGATATCAAGAGGGTGGGCTCTTTGATTACACAAGGGATGAAGGGAAAACTCAAGAATCAAAGAAGCTTTCCGGGAAAACAATTTCATCTCTTTTCCTTTTGTGGGAATCGACATAATACAACCAAGGGGAGGGGGGATTCACACGGCCAAAAATATTAGGGTTGGGGTTATGAGAGAAAGACTTATTTTATATTAAAAAATAATAGACTTAAGTTAGGTCAAATCTCATTAGTAATACGTAAGTCCATTTATCTTTTAAATGAGTTTAAACAATATTTCCAGCCCTTAATCCAACATCATGGCCGAGCATATCGTCCCAATTCCATTCCAAATTATTTGATATATTTTTAAAATAATATCGAATCAAATTAGAACATCTCATTGATTTAGTGACATGTCACTAATTCTGTTCATACTATGCAAACAAGTACGAAACGAGAAAATATTTATTTTCATCTTTTATTTATTTGAATCCTTAAATTATATTATTATCAATATAATTATACAATATAATTCATTAAATAAATTTAATAATATATAACCAATTATTTATATAATTACGAAAAAAATAATTTTCATAGTGTATAGTCCGGACACAAAAGTTCACAAATTTTTTCCTAGTCTTAATTCTTAATGTTAGTCAATTCCACTAAAAGATTAATATTGAAACTCTCTAAGTTCATATGCGCTTATATTTTCGTTTTATGTGATAAAACTATTCTAACAAGGTCGACGGTATATTTTATGATATTACCCTTTGTGTGTATCATTAACTCGGAGGAATGTTAAATTACCGTTTTTACCCTTGAGTTATTATTTCACCAACTCTTTTGTTATTTGCGAACGAGAAAAATATAAAGTGAGATGTCTATACATGTCACATATTTTACTCAAGGAATGTTATATTTGATGAATATCAGGCCAGATTTATTCGCTTACACTCTTGTAACAACGTATGAAGAGACAAATGAAGATTTTCGTGAACAAACTTTTCATGGTTTGATTAAAACGAAATATTCACAATCTAAAAATCAACGGACTATTGATCCTAGTATGGTTGTTGGTAGAATCTATTATGTCTGGTAACGAGGCATAGAGAGATAGGAACTCTATAGTTCTTCTAGTGTATCTTCCGAAGATACTGAATTGACCAATGCACCTTTAGAGACAATGTAAGAACAAACCATTTAATCTCTTCTGTCTCAAGGTCACTATGTATGAATTGCATCCACCTTACCATCCTGAAATGAGACATGTCATTTCATAGCTTACACATTCTCATTTGAGAAAGTCATATTCTAGGTCCACTAAGTGATCTAGACTAGACTAGTTGGTGAGATATTAAGTCAAGAAGATGTCATAAACATGCTTTGTGAAGTTCTCATAAATATGAAATTCATGTACAAGATTGTCGAAATGCAATGTATATCACCTCATGCTTTATTACTTGGTATCCAAAATCAAGTAACGACTTTATTTGGATGAAACAATGTGACTTGTTAGGTCCTCGTCAATACATTGTTTCTAACTTATTCACAAGTAACAAAGGAGTTGAGGAATTAACAACTACAAGGGTAAAATGGTAATTTTATAAATCTCATCTAGTTGATGATATTCATGAAGGATAATCATAGATAACATTCAATGGATCCACTCAACATAATTAAGTTGAATTAGAGTAGAGATATTCTCGGTGTCAACTCTTTAGTGGAGTCAGTTGACATTAAGCTAATACTCGGAAAACGTTTGTGAACTTTTGAGTCCAAGTATAGTAGCTCAAGATTTGTTCATTTGGATCCATAAGGTCACTATTATAGGTCATTGGAGTAGGATTGTTAAACTAGAAGTTACGTCATAATAAGTTCAAGTGTAGAACTATATGTTTTCTTGGAAAATGTCTAGCGGGTGTTTTTGTCTAAATAATATGATGTGAATGTCAAAATAATATTTTCAATGTTTTCATGTGTAGGAAATATAAATTAGTTTCTCAGAACGAGAAGTTGGGTGAGCCATTATGAAAATTTCATTATTTGTGTAATATTAAATTTAAAATGGGTATTTTAAGAATTGTTTTAAAAGAAATAAGAAGCATCTAAAAGCTTCTTCCCTAAGTGTATAGTTCGGCCAACATCATCCAAAAAGGAGAGGAATTATTTGACTTTAATTATAAATATAGTTACCCAAAAGGAAAAGAGAAAATGAATTTCTTAGAAAATGAAAAGAATATACTAAGTGAGGAAACAAATTTCCCTCGCAAATTTTATAGAATGGCCGGCCATATACATAGAGAAAGAGGAGAGGAAATCAAATATTGTGTCATGAATGCACAATAAGAAAAGGTAATTACCCTTTCTTGTATTTCCTCTTCCTATAAATAGAGTCTCACATACAGATATGAAAATAAGATTTTCTCTTCCTCTCTCTCTCTCTATTTTGGCCGATCCTCCCTCTCTCTCTCTCTAAATATCTCTCTTAATTGTGCCCACACACAAATCATTCAAACACGCTATAGACTCTTGTAATGGAAACCTTAGGTTTCTCGAGTTCACGACAAGGTGTGAAGGAAAAGAGGAATAAGAGACGATCTACCTTTCCCAAGGCTACTTAAAGATCAATCTACAAGAAAGGTTAGTAACAAGTAATTAAATAATGGTTTTAAATACGAACATGTTCATCCAGTTTGCGTAGGTTAGTAAAAAAAAATTACTAGTGAAGAAATCTTTATATCCCGCCATTAATTTGTTAATCATAACTTTTTCTGAATCCTAAACCTATTCCAACAACACTAACCGTCGGGTCAATGTAATTTCATTTATTCGTTGCCCATTGAAAATATGTATTCACTTCAGGATTTAGGTAATTACTAAAATACGTCTCGTATGTGATTTTGAAATTTCGAGTAATTAAAGAATTTTATCTTGAACTTCAAATTTTCACGAGTGTTGTTCAATATCTTCATCAAGATATCAAGAATAAATTATAGAGTCACAACTCTCTATATCACAAGATAAGATATCGTTAATTTATTCAAGCAATCATTACTAAGATACGATTGCCCAATCGATCTTTAGATTGTGAACTATTATTTTAAACTAATCATAAAAGGTATCTTGTCAAGTCTGTACTTAGCAATTCTTTTGTTGATCGGCATAGACATTCATGCATAAACACAATCTTATATAACAATGAATATTTAACTTTATTTAAAATTTCAGCAAAAAGAATACAAATTGCAGTCCTTTGTACTTGTAGAACTTGGAAACTCTTAACGCTTGGACAATCTTTTTTGGGTGAACACGGAAGCAGTTTTATTCGATCGGATTCAAAAGTACACTCCGGCATGTGGCCTTATTAAATTACGAGAGAATAAAATTGTGAAAAGAAAGAGAAGAATGGGTGGTCCCTCTTGCGTCGGGATTTATTCTAGAGTTGGCGTTCGGGGACTTTTTGGCCGACGCGTCTCGTGGGTTCCGTTGTGAGCGACCTCCTATTGTCGAGAATATGTCTCCGGAAAGCCAACACTTTATCTTGGCATTTCACAATGCCCTCATTTTTCCTCGACGTCCGTTGTTTTTTTCTCGACGGCACAGACATGGAAGGTGCAGGCCACAGCCTAGTCACGCCTCATATGGGAATTTCCCGTCTCGATCGGGAACTTCATCATTGGATGGTCGACCGAAGTTATGGCCTATAAACCAGTAATGGTTAGACGACCAATTACCGCGATGTATGCCGTGGGCTCGTTGAAGATTAGAGACATTTCCAGGCGGGTGATCTCTATGTCTACCAAGGTTCGAAAGGTTACCGGTACGTCGATGGATCCCTCAGTCTAGATCTTCTCCCCAGAGAAATCGTATAGAGGATCCTTGATGGGGGCGAGCTTGACTATGTCGAGTCGCATCCGCTCCAACGCCAATCTGATAATTATTAGAAGTTGGTTAATAATTAACCTATTAAATTATGTAACATATCTAAATATGGAGAAAATACATAACAAGACCTAATATGTTAAAACTTAGTTTAAGCATATTCAATTTAACCATGGCATTAATAATCAACTAACATGTCAATAAATATTCTAAACATGTTAATAACACAACAAATTGAATACACTAGCAACTTATAACATTTATAATTCCAGATCCAATTCTTTTAGAGAACTTATATAGAGGTTGTAAACAACCTCACGCATGGCTAGCTCTGGTCGGAATCGCGTGCCTAGCCTCATCGGATCGCGCGCTTAACCTCGTCGGGTTGAGCCTCCCAAACATTGGAATCCCGCGCCTAGCCCTTGCCAGAATGCCCTACACGTGCGCCTTTGCCTTGCCGGAGTGGGCCTGCACGTACGCCTCCTTTATCGCTAAAATGGAACCTCCTGCGCGCCTGAATCTGGCAAGTTAGATGCGCCTCGCATGGGCTTGATCCACGCCGATCGGATAGGCCTGTCGTGTGACTTTCTCTTGGCCAAGAATCTGCCGGCTGGGTGTAAGCCTTGCGCGCGCCATGTCTTCGCCGAATGAGCCTCAGGCGTGCCTCTTCTTTGTCGCCTAGATTATCACCAGCACTGTACTCCAAAATTACACACCAACTACCACTAGTTGATTCAATGATAATACTCAAGGATTTATAGGTGATCAAGAGCGTAGGTTCTTTATGTGAACAATGGGAGAAAGGGAAAAACTCGAGGAAATAAAAGAAGCTTCGATTGAACAATTTCTCTCTTTTTCTATCTGTGTCTAGTCGGCCAATACACACAAGGGGGAGGAGAGTGTTGGCCGAGTGAGTGATTATGGTTAAGGTTAGGGTTAGGATAAAAAGGATTTTTTTTATATCTGGGAACAATGGGTTTACGTTAGGTCAAAACTCATTAGTAAACTTAAGTCCATTAACCTTTTAAATGAATTTTTTTAAATGTTCTAGCCCATAATCAATATTATGGCCGACTGTATTTTTTTTATTCCCTTCCAAATATATTGGATTTATTTATAAAACAATACTTAATTAATTTAGAACATCTCATTAATTTAATGATATGTCATTAATTATTTTCATACTATGCAAACAAGTACTAAGAGAAAAAATATTTATTTTCATCTTTTATTTATTTGAATCACAAAATTGTATTATTATCAATATAATTATACAATATGATACATTAACTAAATGTAATAATAAATAACCAATTATTTATTTAATTACAAAGAAAATAATTTTCTTTGTGTAAATCAAAGGTTACATTCAATGAGAAAATAAATTGTTTAAGTTCACTAAATCTTGTCCGAGAGCCTATCATTAAGACTTCATGGACCCACATGAACGAAACTTTAGAATAAAGTTCGAACACAAAAGTAAACTTTTTCTAACTTTTAATTCTTAATATTAGTCAATTCCACTAAAAGATTCATATCGAAACACTCTAAGTTCATATGCGTTTATATTTCCGTTTGATGTGATAAAACTATTCTACACACGGGCCATGATGTATTTTACAATATTAGCCTTTGTATGTATCATTAACTCGTAAGCATGTAAAATTACCATTTTACCTCTGAGTTATTATTTCACCAACTCATTTGTTATTTGTAAACGAGAAAAACATGAACTAACATGTCGCACATTTTTTTCAAGGAATCTTTTATTCGTTGGATATCAGGCCCGGTTTATTCGCTCACACACTCAGAACAAAGCATGGTGTGATACTAATGCCTTGGCATTGTTTCAACACAAATTTCATATATGTGAATCACATAATTCAACGAAATAGTATTATGACACTAATCGTCGGGTCAATGAAACTTCATTCAGTCATTGCCAATTGACAAATTAAATGTCATAAAGTTTTACAAGAAAATATATATTCACCTCAGGATTTAGGTATTTTTCAAAATACCCCTCGTATGTGATTTTGAAGTTTTGAGTGAATAAAGGGTTTTATTTCGAACTTCAAATTGTCACAGCTCTTGTTCAATATCTTCATGAAGATATAAAGAATAAATTACAGAGTAAAAATTCTCTATATCATAAGATAAGATATCGTCCATTTACTCAAACAATCATTATTCAGATACGATTCCCAAATCGATCTTCAGCTTGCGAACTGTTAGTTAAACTAGTCATAAGAAGGTATATTGTCAAGTCTGTACTTAGCACTTCTTTCGTTGATGAAAATTTTAGGGCGTAGACATACATGCATAAACACAATCTTAAATAAGAATGAATATTAATTTTATTTAACTTTCAGTAAAAACGAATACAAAATGTATTTAATGTCTTATGTATTCGCTGTGGGCAAAAATCCCAAAATCAACGACCCAAAACTTCTCAAAGTTCAAGGTTTAAAGAAACGTTGGCTCCAAGTAGATTCAAAATGTTCATGCACTTTGTCTAGGTTGTAGTAAAACTGTTTTACTTTTCGAAATAATCTTTTATATTCCTCCACTATATTGTAGTGATAATATATTCTTAAGCTTTAATCTATTCAAACATTATGTAGCTCTACATTTTCCCTCTTTCTCTTCGAGATGCCCTCAAGAGTCTAAAGCTCTTTCATTGGCTCAATAACAGAATCACAAGCTTATTCATGGACTAGTTCCATTTGAAGGCATCGGATGATTCTGGGAGAGTTTCCAAGATCATGTCAATTTTGGTCACCCCATCAATCTTGAACCTAGAAGTTTCATCTCATCCATATAGGCAATGATCAAGCTTCATGCTACAATTCATAAATTGTCGCACTGCCTAATCTGCCTGATTCCTGTGCCATACAAACATGTAATGGAGATTGAAGAGAATGTCACCGACTGTCTTAACGTAACGATGTTGCTGCTGAACATATTTTTCCTAGATGTTAATACATAGCACCTCACAATCTCATCATATCGAAATCAGGCCACCAAGGCATCCTTAGTTCGAACGAAATAGTTATGTGTCACGAAAAAGGCGATTAATTGCGGTTTCTCCTAGGAAAAGTAATAAATCATTTGTGTTCATAATGCAATGAATTGTTTATCTCTTTCAAATCATATTAGGATTTTTCATGCATGTAATTCGAATTGTAGCACATACTAAATTTATTTATTTTGTTTAAATTTAAGCAAAATATGTTTTAATCCACTGCAAAAGATTTTGAGTTCGAATAAACTCGAGAGTGAGAATTACGTAGATTGGAAACGTAACCTCGACATCATGATGACGATGGAAAAGCACAAGTATGTTCTCACGACCCCGTTTCCTCCATCTCCGAGTAGTGACTCGAGAAAAGAGGACAAGGATGCCTATGATGGGTGGATGAGGGCCGACGATATTATTAGATGCTATATCTTAGCGTCTATGAGCAATGTGTTGCAACAATCTTATCGGGACATCGCCACTACATATGACATGCTCTACCATCTCCATGAGATGTTTGGGTGTCATGAGCGTCAGGCGAGGCAGCAAGTTATCCGAAGTTTCATGAACTGCAGGATGAAACTGTTGGAATTTAGTTAACAATTAACCTAATTAATTATGAAACATATCTATATATGGCGGAAATTCATAATTCAATTTAACATATTAAAAACATTTTTTAACATATTCATAACCATGTCATTAAAACTAAACTAGCATGTCAACAAAATTTATGAACATATCAATAAATTCATTTAAGCATGCAAACGAACAATCTAAATAAATATAATCATTCTACAATACTATATCATTCAGATCCAATTCGTTTAAGAGACACTTACATAGGGTTTGGATCTGCGAGAGAAAGTCTCGGTGTACGTCCAAGTGATCGGCCGATCCTCTACACCACGCGCGTCAAGGAGATCCTCAAATCCGTCGTGCCTTCGTTCCTCCAAAAGTGGCCGGCCCTGGGGAGAGAAAAATCACTCAAACAACCACAAGTTGAGTCAATGATAATACTCAAGGGATTTTAGGAGACAAAGAGGGTGGGCTCTTTCGTGGGAACAAGGGAAGAATGGGAAACTCAAAGAAAAGGAAGGGCTGCCGGGAAACTGTTTTCCTCTCTCTCTTTCTCTCTTAATTTCGGCCAAAACCTTTCAAGCACAAGGGGAAAGAGGTTTGGCTGAGTTTTGGTCGAAATTAGGCTAGGGTTACCAAAGAGAAAGCCTCCTTTTATATCAGAGAGAATGGGCTTAAGTTAGGTCAAAATCCAGTTAAGACCCATTAGTCAAACTTAAGCCCAAAACTCCTTTTAATGAGTTTAAACAATTTTTCCAGCCCATAAAACACCTATTATGGCCGGCCATACTGTCCTAATTATCTCCCAAATTTATTTGATTTATTTCTAAAATAATGTTTAATTAATTTAGAACATCTCATTTATTTAATGACAAGTCATTAATTATTTTCATACTAATCAATGTAGTACAAAACGAGAAAATATTTATTTTCATCTTTTATTTATTTGAATCATCAAATTATATTATTATCAATATAATAACATAATATGATTCGTGAAATAAATGTAATAATAAATAACCAGTTATTTATTTAATTACTCAGAAAATAATTTTCTTAGCGTAAATCACAATTTACGTTGAATGAGAAAATCAATCATTTCTTGTTCACCAAAATCTCGTCCGAGAGTCTATCATTGAGACCTTATGGACCCAAATGAACGAAGCTTTAGAATAAAGCTCGGACACAAAAGTTCACAAACTTTTTCCGGCTTTTAATTCTTAATAATAGTCGATTCCACTAAAGGACCAATATTGAACATCTCTAAGTTCATATGCGTTTATATTTCCGTTTGATGTGACAAAACTATTCTTCACACGGTCCACGGTGTATTTTACGATATTACCCTTTGTGTGTATCATTAACTCAGAGGAATGTAAAATTACCGTTTTACCCCTAAGTTATTATTTCACCAAGTCCTCTGTTATTTGTGAACGAGAAAAACATAAAGTGAAATGTCTCAACATGTCACATGTTTTATTTCAAATAATTCTTTATTCGATGAATACCAGGCCTGGTTTATTCGCTCACACTCTCATAACAGAGCATGGTGTGATACTAATGCCTTAGCATTGTTTCAACACAAATTCCATATATGTGAATCACATGTTTCAACGAAACAGTATTATGACACCAACCGTCGGGTCAATGAAACTTCATTTAGCCATTGCACATTGACAAATCAAAATGTCATAAAGTGTTACAAGAATACATGTACTCACTTCAGGATTTAGGTAATTACTAAAATACCCCTCGTATGTGAGTTTGATGTTTCGAGTGATTAAACGGTTTTATCTCGAACTTCAAAACTTCACTGGTCTTGTTCAATATCTTCATTAAGATATCAAGAATGAATTACAGAGTCACAACTCTCCATATCACAAGATAAGATATCGTTTAATTCATTCTAACAATCATTACTAGGAATCGATTGCCCAATCGATCTTTAGATTGCGAACTATTATTTAAACTAGTCATAAGAAGGTATCTTGTCAAGTCTGTACTTAGCACTTCTTTCGTTGATGACAGTTTCAGGGCGTAGACATAAATGCGTAAACACAATCTTAAATAAGAATGGATATTCAATCTTTATTTAATTTCAAAGCAAAACAAATACAAAATTATTTAATATCAAAAATCTCCTTTGTGGGCATAAATGCCAACAGAAACCAGGAACTCCAGTTTGGGAACACATACTAATGATCATGGGTCACCCGTACGATATGGAGATTCTCGGATCTGAGATCATGGACTCGCCAAGATTGACATGATCTTGGAGACTTTGACGAACTCGTTTGATAGCTTCCGTCTGAACTACTCCATAAACAAGCTCCATTATGTTGTAACCAAGCTCATGAATAAGTTGCAGACTGTCGAGGGACTTCGTTTGAAGAACAAGAAGAAAACTGGTGAAGTCAATGTAGCTGAACATAGAGCTTCCACTTATGGTTCTAAGAGGGTGATGTAAGGTCCTAAAAAGGCCAACAGAACGGGATCCATGAAGCCTTACAGGAAGGTTGGGGATTCCAAGGCAAGGACGTCACGAAGGTGGAAAATTCTAGTCACAAGTATCACCATTTTGGAGAGGTCGGCAATTGGCGAATGAACTATCCTACATACCTCAAGACTGTCAAGGGGAAATGTATGAGTTTCGTCACCAAAGCATGTTACACGAAAAATAAATAATTTACCTGATTTTAGACTGCGGGGCTTCTTATCATATCATGTGTAATTTGAATAGTTTCAGGAAAACTAGGAGCTTAGGTGATGGAGAGTTCACGTTCAACAAGGGAAGTGGAATAAAGGTCGGAGCAAGATATGTTCGGGACCATGAGGCTGAATTTTGGAGACAAAACTTTATTATTGAATAATGTTTATTATTTCCGGATTTTGGTAAGAATTTAATTTCTTTTGGTTGTTTAGAAAAACAATATTTCAATTTTAAAATATAAAATGGTATTGAGATTTTTACCGATGATTCTTTTATAACTAAAGCTCATCATGTGGATTCAATTTATAACATTTATCCAAATGAGCCGACAATGTTGGACACCGAAGTGAATACTGATTCACTTAAGAAGTGTAAGACGTTTCATAGTGATGAAACTGACGACACATATATGGCGCTTACATCTTGGACATATTGGCCTAAATAGGATTAAGAGGTTGACAAAGAATGGTCTTTTGAAGTCTCTAATCGTGGGATCCATTCCCAAGTGTGAATCTTTCCTTGAAGGAAAGATGACCAAGAGACTTTTACCTTCGACAGGTCTAAGAGCCACGCAGCTATTGAAACTTGTACATAGTGAAGTATGTGGGCCAATTAACATCCAGGCAAGAGGAGGTTCCGAATACTTTGTAACCTTCACTAGTGACTACTCACAATTTGGTAATATTTTCCTAATGGAACACAAATCCAATACATTTGAAATGTTCAAAGAGTATCGAGCTTTGGGTGCGAAGAAAACGGAGAAACAGATCAAAACTCTTTGATCAGATCGAGGAGGAGAGTACTTTTCTGGAGAGTTCAAATATCTTCTTAAAGAAGGCATTCATTCTCAGCTTACGAACACTTGGCACTCTACATAAAAACGGAATGTCACAGAAGGAATCAAACTTTGCTAGATATGGTGAGATCGATGATGAGTTACTCATCCCTTCCTGATTGTTTATGGGGATACACCCTAAAAATGGACGCTTACATTCAAAACCAGGTTCTGTCGAAGACGGTCCCTGGCACTCCCTTTGAGAGATAGTATGGTAAAAAAAATCTGATTTACACCATAACAGAATCTGGGGTTGTCCAGCACATGTGTTAAGACAAAAGACTAGCAAGTTGACTAGTCGTTCAGAATTATGTTTTTTCGTGGGATATCCCAAAGAGAAGAAAGGGCACACCTTCTATAGTCATGCTGACAAAAAAACGTTCGTTAGCACGAATACTAGGTTCCTTGAAAAACTAGAATGCAGTACCGAGAAGCAAACTCGTGCTTAAGGAAATGTTGGGTGAAGTATCGGGTACTTCACAAGTTAGGACAGTCCTACGCCAACAGTGGAAAAACCAAAATCGGAAAATGAGCCCAGTATGATTAGTCGCAGTAATAGGATTGTACGACAACCTGAACGATACATGTTTATCAAAGAGGCTTACAGTGTAGTCGCATACGAAGAGGAAGATGATCGAGTATCTTTTTCCCAAGCAATGCAGGGTTCCGAAGCCATGAACGTTGAAATGCATTCGATGTATGTCAACGAGGTCTGGAAGCTTATAGATCCACCCCAAGGTAATAAATTTGTTGGGTGTAAAAGGATTTACAAGAAGAAAAGAGGATCGAATTGAAATGTTTAGACATTTAAGGCACAACTTGTGGCGAAGGGGTTCACACAAAAGGAAGGTGTCGACTATGAGGATACCTTCTCGCCAGCCGCGATACTAAAGTACATCTATACTCTTTTATCCATTGTTGCCGCCTTTGATTATGAAACCTGGAAGATGGACGTCAAGACTGCATTTCTGAGCGGAAATCTTGACGAGCGGATTTATATGGCTCAACTAGACGGGTTCATGGAGAAATTCCAAGAGGGCAAGGTTTGTGAGTTGTTGAAGTCCATTTATGGACTAAAGCAACCATTTATGTCGTGGAATATCATATTCGACGAGACTGTAAAAGGCTACGGCTTTGATCAGTTAATAGATGAGCCATGTATTTATGAGATGATAAATGATGGGAAAGTAGTCTTCCTAGTCATGTATGTAGATGACATACTACTCATTGGGAATTATGTAAGAAAGTTATTAAAGATTTATATATGGCTTTCAAAGCAGTTTGAGATGAAGGATTTTGGAGAAGCGGCTTATATTTTGGGGATTCAGATATTTAGAGATCAGAAGAACCGAAAGTTAGCGCTATCTAAGGCATCCTATAGATAAGATCATGGATAGCTTCAGTCAAAATAAGATTTTGAATATTTTGATATGATGGAAATATAAATTATTTCTAAAGCCGAGAAGTCGTTTGAGGCATTATGAAATTAATTTCATTTTTGGTGCAATATTAATTCTATAATTGGTATTTTATGAATTGGCGTAAAAGAAATAAGGAAGCATATAGAAGCTCCTCACATAGGTTAAATTCGGCCAACATCAAGAGAGGAGAGAAATTATATCTAGAAATTACTTTGCCTTGAATTCTAAAGATAATTTCCAAAAAAGAAAAGGGGAAATGAATTTCTTTGAGAAGCAAACAAATGTGCTAAGTGAGGAAGCAAATTTTTCTCATTAATGCACATGTACGGCCGGCCAACCCTTAGAGAAAGAGCAGAGGAAATTAAGTAGTGTGTCGTGAATACACAATAGGAAAGTGTAATTACACTTTCTTATATTTTACTTCTTCTATAAATAGAGGCTCACATTGTGATGTGAAAATAAGTTTTTTGGCTTGTTATCTCTCTATATGGGGTCTTCTCTCTCTCTCTCTCTCTCTCTCTCTCTCTCTCTCTCTATAAAATATCTCTTTTACTTTGGCACATAAGTCCTCATTAGACTTAGACCTAAATTATCTCTTTAGCTCATAGACTTGTTCTTGAGTTATTGTGTTTAATTGTGCGCCCACACAAATACTTTAAACCCTCTATAGACTCTTCTAATCGAAATCTTAGGTTACTCGAGTTCACGATTAGGTGAAAAGAAGACGAGCATTCCGTGGAGATGAAGCGTGGAGCGAGACGAGACGTTCAACCTTTCTATGGCTTCTCAAAGATCAAGCTACAAGAAAGGTTAGTCTCAAGTAAATTATAATTTGATAATGCTTTTAAATAATTTAATATTCATGCACTTTGCATAAGTTAGTAAAATAGTTTTACTTGTAAAGAAATTTTTATATTCCACCATTAACGTGTTAATGATAATTTTTTCTTAACCCTATACCTATTCCAAAAAAAATTGGTCCAAATTATGAAGTACTCATGAACTTCTAGATTGTATCTCTGAATTATTTGACTCATCTCGGTAACGACTAATACAATAGCTTATTAAACATATGTCTATAGAATCTAGAATATCACTTTGCCCTCTATTTATAAGTGTTTAGAGAGATCTATTACATGGTTAGAACACTTAATCTCAACCCATTAGATCTAATCTTATGAATATATAATTTTCTTTCATTTGTCAGATTAATATATAGGGTAATATGTTTTATTTGTTTCAAATAATATAGGACGATTTTCCTCAACAAAAATCTCCTCATATATCTCTACACAATAAATAGTGAGTTTAGGTAATCTAAATTTCCAAGAAACTCTTAATAACTTTAGAAAAAGAGTAAAGAGAAAATATTTATTCCCTTAATCAAAATGGCTAGCCATATGACATGCCATATGGGAAAAAAATAAGCGTTGGAATTCTGAAGGCCCCACACACGTTTCATATTTTTGGCATGTTAAGCTCAATGGACTTAAATCCAATTAAATTATTTATTTACTTGATTAAAATATAAATAAAATAATTAATAGTGTATTATTTACTTGATCAAACAATAAATAATCACGCTACTATAAATATAATTTTATTATGTTAATACCCATAATTCAAAATTAATGTTGTTAATAACAATTACAGCTAGTGAAAAAATAATGATGTTACACATTATTATTAAAAAGTTCTTACTCGTTTTTAAATTCGAACAAAAAATACCAAATTTTATCTTTTTCGAATGATTCGATTAATCTTGGTCAGTACTCCATCATGTAATACAAGGTTGATATTTCTTTTACACTATAATTATATTTACTCATAACGACGAGTGTCCACTGATCTAGTCAGTTCGGGATCAAGATCTTCCATGTTCATCCCGTATCGAGAACGGTCATTTATTTATCTTTACATATCTACCCTAAACATAATTGCTTTCGTATTGAAAGATGCAACCGAACGTGAGCAAACGTCAGAAGTGTTTACAATAAATCATTTATGGAATCAAACCTTTGCTAAGTAAACATTAACTTTCTTTTAGAAAGATTGGATTTTGTGTATGTCAACCAATTCATTCTACAATCATATTTTGGATTCCCAAGACATAAGTTTAATAAGCGTGTGTACTAGTCGTTAATAGGACAAGTCAAAGAATCCAATGATATTATCTAAAAGTCCTTGACTACTTAAGGATTTAAATCAAGTCTCAGTTTGACCATCATAACAACTTTGGCTAGTGTGTCGTAAAACTGCTTAAACGACACATCTAGAACCAAAGTTTGTACATATCGTACACTTACCAAAAGCGTAGAATGCTTACACCAATTATCAGCCTTCAATTTTGTGTTCCACATATATGATTTCAGATATGATATTCTATGCATATAGTAGTTGCTGGCCAAATTTTAGTTCACCGCTTGAGCTCAGATGCATAATATGCGATTCGGGTTAATATGAAGATTATGAAAGATAGATGCTATCGATTCCAATTATATAGACATTGATCCACTAACTATATGATGCTAATAAAATTGACTTCTTATAATTTAGTAACCATTCATTTTATTATATTTAAGTAGGCAATATTTCTAAAAAAACTAGCGTGGTTGCTCGGATTCAAAATATACGAAGGAGACAATATAAGTAGGGAAACAAGTGATTCATCAAATCCCACAAGCTACTCAACGCTCTCAAGCTTCAAGTGAGGTAGGTACGAAGTGATAACTCACTATATTATAATTTTAGATTACATGTTCATGAACTGAAATTATTTTACATGTTTTAATGACTTTTTTATATTCCGCCACTTACAAGAAGTGATAAATTATTTTTAATCATATGTATTTTCCAACAATTTTGACCTCCAAACATGATGAAGAAGATGTTAGCGGGAACACCATTACACTAACTATTATACGTGTTTAGCTTAATTACATTCTAAAGTGAAACTCCTCTGTTGGCGAGTCTGCTTAGGCCGAATACTGGAGAGAGTAGTGTTAGCCTCGAGAAGGATCACCTTAGACAACAATTTCCTTGTTTGTCTGGATACGAGAAAGAAAGTTTTCTATGTGACATGGTGATTTAGGTGGAGCAGGAGAGTCTGGAAGGAAGTTGGCTTCGGCCACATCTTTCCGTCTTTTAGAGAGGGAGACGTCTTTGACACTATTCTCAGAGCGACAAGAATTTTATTAGGTTCGTTGACATGAGCTTTTTATTACTATTATTTTGGAGCTATGCAACCACATGAACAATGTCATATCAGAGAGGCCATAGTGGAGTCAGACTCAGCTTGTCCAGTTGACGGTGAGCTTCCTCGAGGAGTATAGTGCTGCTACATCCAAGAAGTCTCAAACGAGTACGAGGGTGACTATGACCCCTGGATTGACCTCTCCTAAGGGACGTGACCCTCTCGATTAATGTTTACGCGGCACTGGCTCGGGATTGTGGAGGATTCGGTGTTGGTTGTAATGTTTGTGACCACACCGGAACAGTGATAGTCCCACACACGCTTTCCTTGTCTAGGGGGTTCTCCCCCCAGCTTGCGGAGGCGTACGCAATCCATTCTACGTAGTGCTAGTGGTAACCTCGACAGTAGGAAAGCAGAGATCCAGTCTGACTGCTTGGGAGTGGCGAAGATAGTCGAGAAGGGCTTGACGCCTTCGACAGAGTTTAGGACGATCTTAAACCATCTTCATGGAGGTGAGAGAGTTTGAGAAGTTTAGTATTATGCATATTTCTCGTCTTTCGTAATGTTGTGGCGCATAATCTAGGTTTTGCCCTCAACTATAACTAGTGTTCGACTTGACTGAGTTACGTCCCCCTTGTTCGAAAGAGACTATTACAACCGATTTTCGCACACCAAACTAGAGCCCGACTTTATTTGAGCTTTCATTTTATTACTTATGATTTTAATTTTATTTCCTTATTTATTGTGAAGGTTTATATTTATTTTAAAGGAATTATAATATCTTATGTAATAAAGATAAAAGAATTGATCAGTACTCGTACAGAAGACAAAACAAATAAAATAATTTCCTAGTGGAAGAAAAGGATTCTATCCAAAACATACTGGTACAAAAGGTTAGCTTTGGAATTTCTCAAATTGGAAAGGAAAGGCCAGCTAACTACTTGAAAGAATATACTTTTGGCTACGAATACATTGATAAATAATAAAAATAACTATTAATAGAATAGAGTTAATACATGGGAAAAGACAGGGTGGCATTTCTCTTTTTCATGGGCCCACACGCCTTTTCAACTTTATACTAGTTCCCTCATCATCTCATATCCACCTTTTTTCTATGAAGACAAAATTCCAACCACTCTCTCTCTCTCTCTTCTCTCTCTCTCTCTCTCTCAAGTAACATCTAATCCAAATTTTATCCACACACGGAATGGATTCTTTGTTTTTAAAATCCTCAAACTAAGTTACCATAAGAGAATAACTAAAGCTTCATCGTTTAGTAAACACGGACAAATAGAAAACTTGGTTTAGTATGGTGAATTTTTCAGAGGAACTTGGGCCAGCTCCGATCTTAATATTATTTTCTACGTTATTTTACTTCATATTCAACAATATTTTATTCAACAAAGTCTATTTTTTTTTACCAAATTGAAATATTAATTCAAGTTAATAACAACAAAAATACTCAATGCTAAATTAAAATTACACTTATATATTCAATTTTGAAAAATGGCGAAAAAAATATTCATTCCACGTCCAAATTTAGTTAAATTTTAAAGAGTGCCACGTGTAGAGCTGAGATTGAATTGGTACATTTTCACTTTTTTTTACTCGAACTTGATTTTTTTCATTTTTGTTTTTTTCATTTTCTTTATCTTTTGTATTGTTTTATATTATGAAAGAACTTGCTTTAACTCATATACACTACTCGTTTTGTACTAGTAAGACTCGATACTAGATAGAAAGACTCAATTTGTTCTCAATGCAATTTTGATTCATTATATACACATCCAGCCTCCGACTCAAACGTCATCACTGAACAAGCGACTCATTTCAATTATCGCACAAGTGTAACAAAATCCGAACAACCTGAAGCCATGCCAACCAAATGAACCTTGAACGCGACTTCACGAAGGCGACACCGGCGACGATGCCTTTTCTGTCTTCTTTGAAGTGTTTGATGGTCAATTGGCGTCGCCGCTTGGCTCGATCTTTAGCGACGATGCGCGGTTTTCACCTTTGGAATCACGAAATTCTCTTCTCCAGGTTTCACCTTCTTTCCATTTGGAAACCTTACATTATTTTAGTATTTTTTTTCAAATTGCATCCAAAGCTATAATACCGTTGATTATAATGTTCGTTTGTACTCCACCTTTACGCTATTTGCTTGTTTTAGTGTTCGGGTGGAGATGATCTTATGTTTTGACGCAAGGTAACGACATATATTCTGACCATATTAGTACTATTTTTTTTCCAGCAAAGTAATCCTTATTATAATTATCCACATTTCAACTATATACTCATTTAAAACCATAAAAAAAAATCAAAATCTAAGCTGAATTATTCGGTTATCTTAATTCTGTTTTTTTATGTTGGACTTTTAGCTTTAAAAATTAATCATTGGATTTGGTTGAAGAGTTCCTAAAATTATAATGAGCTGATATCGGTTTCACCCCTACTACAAACAATTATTTGGTTAGTACTTTTCATTCGTCTCATAGTCAAATATAATGGTCAACGATTATAAAATAAAATTTGCGAGAACACTTCACTAGACAACTTGCCGTGACAAAAAATATAAGAATATATGCAAGAGAATGAGGAAATATTACCAGAATAAGTTTAAATCAGGATACGCTAAGTCAAAATTGAAATTTCCATTGATTGTTAAATAATTTTTTTGTAAGTGTTCCATGATAATTTACCTACTTCTTAGACACGATATTTACTTTTTATTAAACATCAAATGCTCTAATATATTCATGCCATTTCACTATAAATATTTAAAATTTGCTTCAAACTTATTATGTGTCTTCTGAAGAGAAAGTCTTCATTACTTACAGTGCTTGACGAGAGTCCGAATTGTTTTGTGTTGCAGTGTCAGTGATGACTTTACAAGAGCGACAACTCAACTCTTGTGTTGTGAGTGCTAAAGATATTGCCACAACCATGTGATTTTCATACCCGTCCATAACCACATCTTCAAAACACGTCCACATAACAAATCTAGACCTTCTCCGTTGTGGTTGTTCTGCTTCTTGGGGTAGTGGTTATTGGAATGTTTGTTGTCTTTGTTGTCGTCGTTGTTGATGTTGTCGAGATCGAGAAAGAGTAATAGAAGGTGAACTTCGACTTAGCTTCGTTGTCGAGGTGGTGGTATCTCATATGCTTCATTTGGATTTCTAGTTTCATTGTCATCTTCTTCATCATTTGTACTCTGGGAATCTTGAATTTGTTGTTAATATTCTTGAAATGTTTGATAAGTCACATCGATTTTGATTGGCAGAATTTGAACTTCATAGGCTTGCTCGAAATCCCTCTTGGGTGTTTGAATTTTCGGTGTTTGGAGCATTGGTGAAAGTGGGAGCAATATAATATGGATTAAAAGTCTATTAGTTAGTGTCAGAATTTTGAACTTAAGTGCAAAATCAATTTTTTTTCAAATCAATGCATCGCTGATCTTGGGAGCCTATTTTCCTTCAAATCAGTGCATCGTTGATCTTGGGATGGTGAAGCTATGAAAATATTAAGATTGAGAGTTTGAAAATTTGAGAGAATTGAGATTGAGATTGAGAGCGTAGTGAGTGGAAGTGTGAAGAAAATGTATGAACTGGGGGTATTCATCGGTTTTAGAAAATAAAAATAAAAAGTAAAAATAATAATAAAAAACCGTTTGGACCAACGGCTATATTCCTCCAACGACCATTTTTTAGTCATTGGATCTTTAATCTAACGACCCTCATTTTTTTGAAAAAAATAATTTTTTTTTATAATCGGGTCCTAAAGGGAGTCCCGATCCCATTAGCACCATTAACGGGAGTCCTGCTCTCGTTTTTTACAAGAAAAACGGGAGTCCCGGTCTCGTTTGTGATTTAACGGTACGTGGATTTTGTCCCATCCCGTTAGCGTTAGGCCATGTTTAGATCCAAAGAACGCCATGTAAGAGCCCCGCTAAAACCTTGTTGTCATAATTGGTAAATTAAAGCACGATCTTTGGTTTTCTCTTTACTAGTCATATCAGGTCATAATTTTGTTAAATCTGTAGAGAATATATTACAATATATGTTAATATTCAAAACATTGTATGTGTGGGAAAAATGAGCGCTTTACCGCCCAAGATACGACGGTTGACGAGAAAAAAATGGATAAATAAAGTACTTCCTCCAACGAACAAAGCTAGTGCCAGAACCAAACTTTGGACTACAAAAGAAAACACAACTTCGGAGAAAGAATGTGGAATAAGAAACTTGAGAGATCTGTTTTCTTGTCTCAGTGTCTTTTTTCGAATGAGAGTACATCTCCTTTTATAGTCGAGGCATGGATGTTTGAAGATCAAAAAAATGTTCAACCATTAACTATCTTAATGATTATTAACGTCACTTAATTAAGCCCGGTATAGACGTTCAAAACGTTAGCCTTTACTTGCAATAATTGCAACAAAATCGTAGCAAAATCAATTCGATAACAACTGCACAACAAACAATAAAATTAAGTTTGTTTACTGCCCAATATGACATACAAGTTCCCTTTAGAAGTGAAATTTCTGATAAAAATAATTAAGGATTGATTCATGAAGCCTGAAGAGCCAAATTTTCAAGATCGAAACCCGGGATCGGCTCTGCGCGACATGGAGGCTGCGCATGTGATTGTACGCTCGAAGAGAGTTAGAGTTAACTCATCCACACTCTCCTCCCTTACACTTGGATATCACCGTTGTGGGTCTCTTTCGAATATACTATCGTGTTTCTCTTCACTTGACTTCGCTACAACACATAACAATAGTTATTTTTAAGCATATTTTAATCATCAATTTATCATTTATCATATGCATGATTTTGGCAAATCAATACTTATTCTTATTCCCTTTGCAACGACAAATAAAAATATAAAAAAATCATCCAATTTCGATAAATAAATCATATTAAACTATTAGCTAAAAATCATTAATAACCTACGTAAGTAGTATTTTATTTACCTTTCTTCCAATGCCATCATATTTAATATTGAACACATCACATAATTATGTGTAATTCATATACTATATTTGATCATATATCATGCATTCAAAAAATATTTATTAGTAATCACACTCTTCAAAATTAGGCTAAGGGGATTTTTCATTGATCCCAACCATATATGACCTCACAAAAAGAGCATCATAATAGAATGGATTGAAAAGTGGGAAAATGGACCTTATTAGTTAGATCCTTATAACAAAATTAATAATAATAAACCAACGCAAATGGTTAAGATGAGAACAAAGCAAATATGGCATATAAAAATAACTTATATGTGTGTATGCAATAGAAATTTCATTTTATGGACCTAAAAAATGCAAAACATTCACATTAGACACCTCTTAATAAAAATATCCTAAAATGAAATTTAGGTAATAAAAAAAAGGGGGGGAGGGACAAAAATACCACTAAGTTCACATTTTCTTCATTTCCCTCTTTTTCTCTCATTCTTCTTCTCTCCTTTCTCTGAGCCGAAAAACTCTTCACCTTCCTTCAAATACTTTTCCAAAATTTTACTTCCACGAGTGCAATAATATAAACAACAATTATATACATTAAAAGCAATGTCTTCAAACTCGAATAACTTCCTAATCGGTGGTGGAGATGACCCGAAATCTCAACCAAGCTATCAAAGGAAAAAATATCAAAAGAATCTAAGATTTGTTATTTTTTTTTCTCACTTAAATCTATTGCATGTACCTCATATACTTTTTTCGAGTATAATGTACGTTAAATCGGATTGATTTGGGAAGATTTGACCTATAGTAGAGATTTTAGGTGTTCCGGAAACGAAGAACACATTGAATGTCATCATCCCGATGATAGGGTAAGATAGTTTACGATGGGTTACGAGACGATGGTTTGGACGATGAGTTATAATAGGGTTCATAGGATGCGTGTACGATGGGTTACAATAGTGTACGATGGGTTACGATAGTGTACGATAATTTTGTACAAATGATAGTTTACGATGGATTTTGTGCTATATCATACGATGGATGATTAATATATTGATTTTTTGTCTTTTTATCGTGTAGGACCACTTGAAATTTCTTATCCACGGTACTTTCGCGGAGAGAATCACTTGTGATGGATCTGGGGTGCTAAAAAATGTGGAGCAGCTCTTTGAAGAAATACATCTGATCGAGCAACTCCGAGGGACGGTGTTCGAGCAATTCTTCACGACCTCAGAGTTGAACTTTGCTCCCGTCCTTGTCCATGCGTTATTGGAGAAGAAGGTTGAGTCAATTAAGGTCGGGGAGATCCAATTCGGTCTTGGAGGAAAGAGAGTTTGATTCGGATGCCTCGAGTATGCCCTAATCTCGGGCCTAGACTATAAATACGGTCCAGTGAAAGACAAGAAGGACAAACGCTCCTCTCGGAGGCGCATTGACGAGTGCCTGAAAGAGTCATCCAACTTTAAATTCAGCATACTCGTCAACAATTGGATAACGTGCAAGGCTCCATATGATGTCTACAAACCCGATTTGTACGTTTTTGTTCTCGGTTATTTGTTCGGACAGTTGGCAAACAAAACCATTGACCTGAAGTGGCAACCGATCTTCCTCCCCTTATTTTACAGCCTATCTTTAGGGAACATGAGCTGGGTTAAGATGTTTCTATCGCTCTTAGTTTATATGAATTATCCCAACGCCGACTCGAAGACAAGTTGAAGAAGAAACCCGACATTGTCCAAAAAGAGGCAAAGTACATGCTGACTGACAATCATCATGTCTTTCAGTATGGGCATTCGAGGCTAACCCGGAGATTGTGCACGCCATCGGAAACAGCGTCAGGAACCGAATGCCGAGAATGCATTCGTGGTCATGCACCTTCGTTGTTCTTTGCAAGACGTAGAGAAGATCCTGAAAAAAAAATCGACAAATTTTATCATTATTTTATTATTAGTCTTTAAAGTTACGATTAAATATTAACATTGTTATTATGTTTGCAGTTATGCGTCCTTCAAATGCTAAGACCGCGGCCGGGAGAAAAGAATTTCTTTTAGACCCTTGTAGAGAAAACGCAAAAATGTCTATATCTGATATACGTCAACGAAGAGGATGCGGCGGAGCCGAAGAACATCGACGAAAAATTTAACATCGTCGATTTTGCTGTAGAGGAAAGAGACATACTCGGCCATGACTAGGACGAAGACGAGGACGATGACGAGGAGAATATCTCTGATACTCCTCGGGGAACTAGTCCGACAAAACAATCGAGAGCTCGTCCTTGGCCTGACTCACATCGTCAAGATTCTCCTCGTCCTCGAAGGTCGCCTCCTCCTCAAGATCGTGGCTCCTCGCCTAACGATGATGTCCCTATTGTCATCACGATAGGCATGTGGAATAAACTCAACCATAGTACATGGATGATACTCCAAATTGTGGTTAGTCTAACGTGTGACCTCAATACAACTCACCATAGAATTGAGCGTATACGGCACGATCAGGTATAAAGTTCGTTTAAAAAGTTTCAAAAATATTGTTTTTATATGTTTATCACAATTTCCAAGACGTTACAGGGATGCTAGGGGGACCTGTCTTGTTTCTTTTTTACGGGAACCAATACTTTCATATTCTTAATTTCTTCCAGAACGTCCCATTATTCTTCACTCCCAACTGGATAGATGGCATCTTTATACATCTCAATCCAGGTTTTCTTCACGTAGAAAAGACTACACTAAGAGTATACGTCCACCAAACAATGTTCAACAGATGCAATGGCATGTTCGCAAGGGATACCTATAAGTTGAGGAATTCCACAAGTGCAAGTATTTTTTTGCAATTTTATATCGTATTCATCCCCCTCCCCCCTGTATTTTATGTGACATTCGCACAACCAAAGCTCGTACACGTGCACGGATCGTGCTTTCTTGTTCATATTCTCAACGTCAGCTTGCCACCCTGTTGCAAGTTCCGTGTTTAACTTGTTCGCAATGTCTTCTCATTCGAAGAACCAATTCTGTAGCGTGAATCTTATGACCTCAAAAAGCGTCGTTATCGGAAAAGACCTTGCATGCCTTGTTTTAGCGCAAAAACTTTCGGCGTTGTTACTCGTCATAATACCATATCTGTCAAACATAACAATTAACACTTCAGGTAATGAATATTTGATTTAAAGTTATTGAATTTTACTAGTATCCAAGAAAGAACGGTATTTCCCATCGATCAAAGCAGATATCTTCTAGATATTTGATAAGCAGTTTCGTACAACTCACCGCGACAATGATATGTCTTAAACTTCTGTTGAACGTTAAGATGCATATGATGGTAGCAATAACCATGAGATCTTCCCGGAAAAGCAACTTCGACACCATGACTGTTACTAACATGTCGATCAGATATGAATGTCAAATCAGGTACGTCTTCACCAATGACCTCTTTCAACTTCAACAAAAATCACGTCCATGAATCATGACACTCATTATACACAACCCAAAAGCGATTGGATACAAATGTGAATTCGCATTCAATGTAATAGCTACAAGCAACTGTCCCACGTACTTATTATTAAAAAATAAACCATCTAAAGAGATGATCGGCCGATAATACTTAAATCCTTTAGGACATGCCTCAATGGAAAAAAAAGCATACTTGAATTTGTCACCGTCTCTAACAAAATCAGTAACTGTGCCAGGGTTTTTATTGCTTCAACATGTACAACCAGGAAGGTAATTTCTTATACGACTGTTCAGGTGTACCACAAACGAGTCCAGTAGCTACTTCCTTAGACCTCCACGCCTTCAAATAAGGTATGTCCAAACCCCATCTTGTCTTCACTTCTGCCCTAACGTTGTGCGCAGAATAATCGGCCATTGAGTTGATCGAATATTTTTCTTTAAACATGTGTCTAATAACCCAAGGTAAAGGTCCTTATTAACCTTCTTCTCGAATTACACGCGAGCAGGAGTGAGCTTCTTCTAAAGCCACAACCTCCCATATTTTTGACCAATGTACGATGCCCTAGAGTTTCCATGTACAAGTCTCATCTTTGCAAAGAATGTACCACTTTTTTGTCGAAAATGATTTAACTCGAAACTCGAAATATTTTTCATCGCGTACAGGTGCACGTGTTTCTTCATTTCGGATTTTTTCTCAGAAAATTTTCCCAAGTATAAGTCTTCTGAGCTACGTATTACATTAAACGATATATAATTAAGTTCACGACACAAACAAAATCTAAATATACGATAAATTACCTGTACAGGATTAACTCTAGTTTTTACGATATTCTATCTTATTAACTATTTGTTCTTACGTGAATTGAGAATCTTTTCAAGTATAAGTTCCCAAAGATCCCCCACAAGGATTAACTTCAGGATGGTAGTCGCCAGAAGGAACTTCGAAGTTCTCAACAAACTCATCATACTCTTCGAATTATTCAGCGTCTTCAACGTCCTCGCCTTCACCGACATATTTGTTTGCTTAAAAATCTTCAAAATCAACGTCAAAGGGATCTCTATCACGTCTATACATTTCATCTTCACCTCACTTGTATGCGAGAAACTCATCCTCAAAAACAAAGCGTTCATCGTTTGGTTTTGGATTACTTTGCAAAACTTCAATTTCGAGAGGATTATGTTGTCTTCTGCTCTAAATGCGAGGAACTTTCAACACTTGTTTTTTTTTCGCTTTGGATCAACATCGTTAGCAATTGGTGACATGATTCGTTTCGGTTCCAAGCTCACGCAAATAGGAAATTTACTCCAGTAGTCGTGTTTCATATAATATGCGACATCATCATCGGTCACCAAGATCGCAAGCGCCAACACAACGGTACCTAATGTGTACGGGACTTCAATTTTTAAGTCATACGACATCCTATCGACTTTGGAAATCTCGTAAATCATATCGATCAACTCATGATACGTCGTTTCTTTTGTACCTTCCACTATATACGTACAAGCTTTACTAAAATCTCATATGTCGCTTAATCTCACCCACTTTCTAGCAACACTAACGAAAACTGCAAAACATCACCCATACTTGTCAACAACTCATATCAAATGTAACATATTCATACTAAATTGACAAAAACTAATCAAACATGTAACATATTAATTATATATTGTTAGTAGTTAATCATACATTATCATAAAACTTATCAAACTTGTCAACAACTAAGTAAACTTGTCTAAAACTAGTCAACATCTAACAAAATCATCATAACTTGTCAAAAAACTTATCAAATTTGTCAAAAACTAATCAAACATGTAACTTGTCAAAAACTAATCAAACATGTAACTTGTCAAAAACTAAGCAAACTTGTCTAAAACTAGTCAATCATCTAACAAACACATCATAACTTATCATAAAATAATGTTAAGTTGTCCACAAATCAACTTGTCAAAAGTTTATTTTTTAGTGAACATCATCGTAAAATATCGTCCTGCGTCGTAAACTATCGCATATTGTCGTAAACTATCGTATGTCATCGTATGCTATCGTCCGACAGTGTACAACAACGTACGATGGATTACGACGTTGTGCGATCGATAACATTCATGCAACCCATCGTACAATTTTGCCTAGAGTTTTTACGAAAAAAAAATTTCGATCCAAAAACGATTCTAACACGAAAAACGACTACAAAACTGATTTAGATAGAGTTAATGAAGTAAAATACTCATTATGACGATAATCTTAAGAAATTTTAACGGATTTAGAGAGGATTTTAGTGAATTGGAAAGTGAAAATGAGATTGATATGAGAATAAATCTTATATATGAGCTAAAGGTAATTTTGTCGGATCTTGAACATAAAGTCTAGTTTTAGATATTTTTAAAAAAATGGTTTATTTTGAATATTTTTAACGTTTTTTAGTCTACAAAATTTTTCGTATAAAAACTCATTTACTGTTTTTCTTAAATAAGTATACTTTTAACCTACTTTGATCAAAGTTTAGTTTTTGTCATGATCTGAAATGAACTATAAATAAATATAAAAGATAAAAGGAGTATAAGTCCTAAATAATCCCCTGCTCAAACCACTAATCTATCCCCGTCAGAATGATTTAGGTCCAATTTGGTTTACCTAAAACCCCTTTTCTATATATATATATATATATATATATATATATATCAACTCTTTGACAAAGAAGATGCTGACATCTCAAGGCTTCTTGGATCCTAATTATGTAGTTGTAAGAGAAAGATAAGGAGGTTAATAAAGTCGAACTGATTAATGTTAATTAATTAATTAAAATCATAGTTAATTATCACTTTTACTGAGGGACCTGTCTTTTTATTTTTTTTAATACATCATTTGCATTATACTGTGTGTCTGTTCTATTACCGTTTGGGTGATGTAATTCAGTTTGCAAAATAAACGAGTGGATGCGAATATTTAAAAATAAAAATAAAAAACTATAATAATGAAAGGTGAATGTAAAGGTTTTGGATGTAACGAGGCAAAAGACAAATTATATGATAAAGCGCAACATGCCTTTTTATTGCTCGTTTGCTTGTAGATATGCAGGCCTTACTGGCCAACACGCTTATATGTTCCCTCTCACACATATGCATGTATTTGCTGATTTATTAATAATTCGATCAAGTTGTTTTTTAGGAAGCGTGTTCGGTGTCACGAAATATCATAAAAGATTTCACGTATGGCGGAAGAAAATCGTGATTACAAAGATATGCATAAAAACATAAACCACATGATATGAAATACAAAAAAATACAATAAACAGACGGGCTCTAGGTTGCAGTGCGGGAATTCAACTCGAGAACATCAGCTCTAATGACTTTCTCCTAACAAAGTGGGACCAAACTCACCCAGGTCAAAGTCAAGTGATGGTTAACCGCATATCACGTTAGATTATACGCCGCGACATTACAAAGACGAGATAAATGTCTAATACTAAACTCATCAAACTCCCTCAGCTCCCTGAAGATGTGGTTCAAGATCGACCCAAGCTCTGGCGCATGCGTCGCGCCCTCCTCGACCAACCTCACCACCCTTAAGCAGTCAGACTCTCTGCTCTCCTGCTGTTAACGCTGCGAACTAGCACTATGCCCTAGGGGACATCATATACTTCCGCAATCTAGGGGGAAAACTCCCTAGCCAGGTAAAATGTATGTGAGGCGATCACCTCTCTGGTGTGATCTCGAACAATACAACCCACACCGAAGCCTGCACGGTCCCGTTCCAGTGATGCGTCGACATTAATCGATAGGGTCACATCCCTTGGAGGAGTCCATCTATGGGTCGTCGCAGGCCTCGTGCTCGTCTACGGATCTTTGGCCATGGCAGCTCTATACTCACCAAGGAAGCCCACCGTCCAGTAAACTAGATGAGTCTGGCTCCAAGCTGGCCACCCGGAAATGACATTCTTCTTGTGGTTCAAAAGCTCCCAAATAATAGTGAAAAAGAGCTCATGGAAACAAACCTCAAGGATATCATAAATCTTCAATCAAACAAAAAAACAATGAATGAACGTTTCAGTTTTTATTAATTTAATCAGAAAATTACAATAAGGACACATGCGAGATTTATATTACATCGATATGCAAATAAATAATCTTCTTGTGGGCGTTTCTGCCAACAAACTCGCACCTGTCTCAACGAAGATGAGTATAGTTCTTCATGCCTAATATGTCTCGATGTTGGTCGAAGACCTTATTGGATAGGGCATTGGTGAATGGATCTGCCAAGTTATCAACCGTTTAGATTTTCTTCACCTCCACGTCTCCATACTGCACGATCTCTCTAATCAAATGGTATTTCATCTCAATATGCTTAGAGCGCTTACGGCTTCTAGGTTCCTTCGAGTTAGCAACAGCCCCATATTTATCGCAATAAAGTGTCATTGGCTCGTTGACATTTGGAACGACTTCCAAATACTTAAGAAATTTTTTAAGCCATACAGCCTCTACGGATACTTCACAAGCAACCACATATTCTGCTTCCATGTTGGAGTCAGCAATGCAAGATTGCTTGATACTCCTCCAAACAAAATATCCACCATTCAGGATGAACATAGATCTTGTAGTGGATTTCCTGGAATCCCTATCCACTTGAAAATTGGAATCGGTATACCCCGTCATAGCAGGTCAGTACCTTAGTATGTAAGTAGCAAGTTCCTAGTTCTCCGAAGATACTTCAGAACATACTTTAAAGCAACCTAGTGCTCGGTTCCAGGATTTGATTGGAAACAGCTAACTACGCCAAGGGCGAAACATATATCGGGCCTAGTTCACATCATAGCATACATTAGACTTCTTACTGCCGAAGCATAGGGAATATTTCCCATGTCTATAATCTCTTGTGCAGTCTTGGGAGACTAATCCTTATAGAGTGAGATTCTGTGTCTAAAGGGGGTTTAGACCTTCTTAGAGTCTTACATAGTGAAGCGATCCATCATCTTATCTATATAAGATGGTTAGGAGGGCGACAAGGACCGGTTCTTCAATCTCGAAAGATCAGAATCCCCAGAATGTACGCAGCTTCCCTTAGATCCTTCATATCAAACTGTTTTGCTAACCAGATTCTAACCTCAGATAATTTATCCACGTCAGTACCAATGAGTAATATATCATCGACATACAATACTATAAACACAACATTGCTCTCGTGTATTAATTTGTAAACACAAGGTTCATCTATTGACTATTCAAAACCAAAAAATTTTACACTTTCATCGAATATAATATTCCATAACTTAGATGCTTTCTTTAATCCATAAATGGACTTAAGCAACTCACAAACCTTGTTCTCGTAATCACCTTCCATAAAACTGTCAGGTTGAGCCATGAAAATGCGCTCGTCAAGATTGTCATTCAGAAAGGCAGTCTTGAAATTCATTTGCCAGATCTCATAATCGAGAGCGACAACTATGGATAGAAGTATACAGATGGATTTAAGTATTGCGACAGACGAGAAGATTTCTTCATAATCGATACTTTTCTTAAGGGTATAACCCTTAGCCACTAGTCGTGCTTCAAACGTCCCAACGTTCCCATCTGTACCCCTTTTTTTCTTATAGATCCACTTACACCTTACGGGTTTGACCCCGTCAGGTAGGTCTACAAGTTTCCAGACTTTGTTGAGATACATCGAATGCATCTCAAATTTCATGGCGTCAAGCCAAAGGTTTGATTTAGAACTAGCCATTGCTTGGCTATAGGAAACATGGTCATCCATGATAGAGACAGCTACGAGAGTTTCTCCATAACACATGTACCTGTAGGGCCTTTGAGAAGTCATCCCACTACGTCGAAGTTCTACTTGACGAGATTCTGAATTGTTAGGTTGCGTTTCAGTTGGAGTAAGAAAAGTTCTTACAGCTGAGGTAGAAGCATTCTCACCCAACTTTTCTTCAAGCACAATTTTGCTTCCAAGTTTTGTATTTTTCATAAAGTCCTCCTCAAGGAAACGAAAATTAGTGCTAGCAAACGCTTTGTCGTCCTCAAGACTATAGAATGTGAAACCTTTGGTTGCCTTTGGATATCCAACTAACACATATAATTATGACCTACTAGCCAACTTGCTAGTCTTTTGTCTTAGCACATGTGCAGGGCAACCCCAAATTTTGTTGTGGCTTAAACTAACTTTTTGCCCAATCCATCGTTCATAAGGAGTACTAGGGACCTTTTTAGACGGAACTTGGTTCAGAATATATGTAGAAGTTTTTTAGAGTATATCGCCAAAACGAATTAGGGAGTGATGAGTAACTCATCATTGATCTACCCATCTCCATAAAAGTTTGATATTCCTTCTCTATGACACTTTGTTTTGCTGAGGTGTTCACGATGCAATAAGCTGAGAACCTGTACCTTCTTTTTTAAGAAAGTCATCGAACTCTCCAGACAAGTACTCACCACCTCGATCGAATCTAAGAATTTTGATTTATTTGCCAGTTTTCTTTTCCACTAAATTCTGAAAAACCTTAAATACGTTAAAGGTCTGATATTTGTGTTTGATAAAATAGACAAATCCATATCTTGAGAAATCATTGGTAAATGTAATGAAGTATTTGTATCATCCTCTTGCCTGAATTATGAGCGGATCACATACATCAGAATGTACTAGTTCCACCAACTCAGTGGCTTTTCGACCTTTATCAAAGAAAGGTAGTAAGCTTATTGCAGAGGCTTGGAGTGGTCCGTCCCTCACAACTATCTTAATCCAATCTACACTAATATGGCCAAGTCTAATGTACAAAAGATGTGTTGATTTTATTAGATCAGATGAGTCATTAAATTTGATCCTTTTTGGTTCCCTAACTAAATCATTATCTCTTTCAGTGTCTACCAGCAAAGATTGTGTAGATAAAGATAGTACAAACCATTCTTCATACAAGCATCAGTGACAAATGAATTGGAAAAAGAAATTCGAATTCCATTATCAATAAACTTTAAATAATAATTATGCTCAACATTTTGAGCTACATATATAAGTTTATCCCAAAGGAAGGAACAAATACACATTATTCAAATTTAAAGTTTTTTCTTCAAAAGACAATGTCACAGATCCTACAGACTTAGCAGACACCAAGCTCCAATCCCCACTTGAAGCAGAAGCCGCCATCCTCTAAGCTTTTGTTGTTCTTGAAACCATTCACGAAACATCAAATATGGTTAAGAGCAACGGAGTCAAGAATCCACGATGATACATTATCAGCTACTAAACAAGCTTCGGTAATAAGTACAATACATTTCCCTTTAGCTTTGATGTAAGCAGGACAGTTCCTACACTAGTGTCCGGGCTCATTGTAATGGTGAAAATTTTCCTTAAACTTGTCCACCTTCATAGCCTAGGGCGTCTTCTTCTTTTCAGCTCTATGACGTCTCTTCATAGATCTAGAGGTGGAGGCTTTGTGCTCAGTAGCATGAGCCTCTCCTTGGTTTCTATTTTTCTTTAAGAGTCCTTCAGCGGTGTGAAGCTCCTTCAGCTTGGTAACAGTGTACCCTAATTTATTCATGTAGTAGTTCAGCTTGAAAGTATCTAATGATTCAGGGAGAGTTTCCAAGATTATATCTATTTTTGTATCTCTATAAATCTAAGATTCAAAGATTTCCATGTCATTTAGATAACTTATGATTAGCATCATGTGTTCTCCAACAGGAGTCCCTGCTTTCATACGACAGTTCATAAATTGTCGAACTGCTCGTTGTCTAGCCTAACACCTTTGCCCTCCAAACATTTCCTAGAGATTGTAGACCCAATATCACGATGATGTTTTTGCAACACATTGTTTATCGATGATAAAATATATCACCTCGCAATCTAATCGAATTTGAGCCAGGCCACTAAGACGTCCTTTTCCTCTTGAGTCGAATCATCATTTGTTTTACATGGGGTCGTGAGTACCCAATTGTGCTTGTCCGCAATAAGGTTTATGTCTAGGTTACATTTCCAATTTACGTAGATTTCCCCTTCTAACTTATTTGAGGAAATGATAGTTGAGAGAGGGTTTAGAGACATGTTGCTGAAAATTGAAACAATTTCTTATTAGTCTTTTGTTTAGGATTTTAAAGTTGTAAGTTTGAACATAAAAAATCTAAAAGTGTTATGAACGAAAAGACACTTTACTCCTTCTAGGGAAGACCGCAAAGAGTCGTTTTTCATAAGTAAATGACACGTCATTAATGCATAGTCATGATGTCAATACATCAATGTTTGACTAGCCACCTTATAAGGAGTTTTATAACTCAAATCTTTGAAAACAATCCACCGAGGGAGGATTACTAGAGATTGAGTCTAAGTGTGTAATCAATCACTTAGTTCAAAAGATCTACTTTGAAAACAATCCACCGAGTGGAGGCCTTGTCTCATTGTTTCACTTTTGAACGTAGTTCTACAAGCAATGTTAAGAGCAAAGCGATGTTGATTATTCTCATTAAAAAGAGTATCACGAGGGTTACTCTTAGTCTAGTGACAATTGCATATATAATTAGTGTTACGGATCGTGAGTTGCAAACAACAAGTAAAACCCTCCCACTTAGTTTTTAAAGTTGGCACATCTTCTCTTGTATGTTTGGAAATATGTTTCTTTGAGTAAAGAAAGATAGAGTGGAACACTAGAAAAGAGAGCTCTAAAACTAGCTTCTTTGTCTTCTTATGATCTTCCTTCAAGGCATCTTCATGGTGGTTGAGCCCGTGAACGTCGATAAACCACAGTTGCATCAAGAAGAGGGGAAGAAGCTAGGAGTCGTAAATCCGGATTAAAAATCATGGATTCGCGGACTGCCGAACACCTCGGACCTGAAAAATTATAAATCACATCCGATATTCAAATGAGCTGAAACCAATTGCATTGGATAGCTAACATCCGCACCTTCAATTTGGTTCAAGAACTAGTAATTAAAAATACGTTGGATTAAGGTGGTTCAAAAACGTTATAACCATTTTACTGAGACAAAATGGTTGGTTCAGATAACTAAACACAATTAAAAGTACGTTGGATCAAGGTGTTTGAGAAACGAAGTTTATTGAAGATGTTTTAAAGTGAAGATTAGTCTTAGTTATGTGTTATGTTAACATATTAATAACAAAGCATAATAAAAAAATCAACAACAATAAAACAACATAATAAAGACATACGACAATATTTCTACTTTATTAAAAAAAGTCAAACAATTTCAAGAAAGGTTTTTGGACATGCTAGTCATTAAATTAATTAGAACCAATTCTAATGTAATTAAATAGCATTCCTATGCTGTATAAATTCAACATGTTATTTATTTTAAAGTCATACACAATAAAATAAGATATTGAATATAAACCTAGCATATTCAACATCTACGCACATTTCAGAAACAATTTATTTTATTATAATTTTAAAAACATGTTCACTTTTAAACTTTGAACTAAGTTCTGATACCATTTGTTGGAATCTATCTAACATTTAATAATTAATTATCATATCATATATGGCAGAATATAATTTTTTTTCAAAACGTGTACAACGATTTTACTACTTAGATAAAGTGCATGAACATGTTATCATTTAAAACATAAAATAAACAATAAATGAACTTAGTATCTTTTTCTTGTCTCTTGATCTTGGAGACCCTTTTCGGATGAAGATCCTATGCCCCCTCGCTGCTTCTCGTCTTTAAATTCTCGAGCAACCACGAAAATTTCTATAACTAGAGTTTTTGAACGTTTGAAGAGTTTAGTGAGTGGACACTATTAAACAATATGAACCATGAACGAGTTTTGGATCAAAAGCTAATACACTAGATTAAGTAAGGATTTAGGTGCCAAAATAGAGTACTTTAGAGAGAAAAGGAGAGATGGTCGGCCAAAATAGAGAGAGCAAGTGCAAAAAACTTATATTTTCACATCACAATCTGAGGCTCTATTTATAGGAGAAGGAAATACATGAAAGGGTAAAAACTCTTTCTTATTGTGTATTCATGACACAATATTTGATTTACTCTTCTCTTTCTCTTGATATTGGCCGGCGATACATATCTATAAGTGAGCAAAATTTATTTCCTCACTTAGTACATTTGTTTCCTTATCAAAGAAATTCATTTACTCTTTTTTTAGGCAAGTATCAATATACAATAATGCACAAAATAACAAGAGATATTTTTCTCTCTCGCTTTGACTTTATTCAACTGAATAAATGTCCTCATTGCACTACTACAAAAGATTTCTTTAGAAGCAACGAGGAGAATTAGAAGCAAATAGTCGTTTCTAATTAGAAGCGACATTCTAGCATTAGAAGCGACTAGTCAATTCTAACGTAAACACTCCGAATTTTTCCAAAAAATGAAATTTTTGTCATTTAGAAACGACGATTCGCTTCTAATGGTCCGAGTCGACATATTAGAAGCAACTAGTCGCTTCTACCGGCCAAAATTATTGGCTCGCACCCTCCATGCCAAATATTTCAGTATGTTTGGGTATTAGAAGTCGCTTCTAATGTCGCTTCTAAAGCCCAAACAGCCATATTTTCGGAGGCTTTGTTTTAGCCTTTTTAAACATTAGAAGCGACTCTAGAAGCGACTAGTCGTTTCTAATTTCGTAGCTTCAAAACATTAGAAGCGACAGACCTTTAGAAGCGACTTTTTTTATCTTTAGAAGCGATTTTTGTCGCTTCTAAATGCCTTTTTTGTCCTAGTGTTGATGCATCATGGCCGCGTGAATTGCTTGTGTATACACACATATTTATTTCTTAATTTGTTCATAAAAAAATAAGGAGAGGCCTTCATATTATTGCCCATACAAAAACATGTCACAAAACTTAATTCACTAAGCTTAAATACTTGTGTTCTTTTATCCTTCTAGTTGTTCTTTTCTCAACCCCTTTAATACTTGTAAATAAGTAGGTGGCCTAGTTTTCTCTCAATATAAATCCCGATATTACATCGATGATTATGTTCCACAAGTTTGTGTTAGCTGGAGAGGACCAAATAAGAAGGGTAGTGTGGTGACGTTTCTTGAACGGAGATATAAATTATCATCCATTTGAATACAAATGTCTAAGTCTTTTTAAACTTTAAACTATTAACTTATATTAGAAAACATATAAATGTGTAGCTCGTATACAAAATTTAACCATACTCAATACAAAATTTAGAGTGGAAAATGCTCCAATTATACTGCATTTGCACCATATTCGGTGTTATGAACAGTATCATATCATATTTAGCGTGCTACTGTTCACACGACAAATGTTTTTGAAAAAAAATTCTTTTGATTTATATTGGCTTGAAGATAAAAAAAATTAACATCAAATTTAATGTTAAACTAACACTAAATTTGGTGTTATGAGTTAAAAATGCCCATGAAATTAATCTGTGCACCATTCTCTGGCAACATTATTAACCAGCTTTTTAAGAGTTGTTACATTAAATCAGAATCTTGCCTATACTTTATGGTAATAGCTCGGCTTTATATAGCACATTACCTGAAATCTTTGTCCTTTTTTGTAGGTGGCCTAGTTTTCTGAACCGAAGTCTAGGCAACTGATTTTTACCAAGTACATGTCACGCTTTTTATTTGATCATGTATGACATCACTTTGAAAAATACCTTTACGTAAAGTGAACTAAAGACTTCTTTTTTGAACAACAAACTTTTTTCTTTTAATTATCAAAAAAATTGGAGAATTGACCCTGGCTGACAAACGTAATTTGGTAATGGTCAATATTTCGTTAAACTTAAGTAAATGTTCATTTTGCTTACGTGGCTTTTTAATTTATTTATCTAATTACTTTTTTGCCTTTATATTTTGGACGCTTTTTAAAAAACAATTTGATTTGAATTTCAAATTTTTCTAAATTCAACTTGATTGCCGAATTTAATTTGAATTTCATTTTGAAATTGTTTCATTTTATATTTTGAATATCAACGCTTAGTTGTTGGAATGAATAATAGATCCTATAATATTGGGATTTACCTTTGACTTGTTAATTAAAAAGCGGTTACTTTTTTAAGGATTTTTAATTTTCTTTATAATTATTGGTAATTGTTTTCCGTTATTATATTATGTATTGTTAATTTATTTCGAAGCCTGTATCTTATTTACAGAGATTTGGTAGTAGTCGGAAATTGATAATCAATTTACGAAAATAGTTGTTCGTCCTCGTTTCATTGTCGGCAGTTAATTTACGTAAGATGGTTTACGAGTTTGGGGAGGGTTCTTCTCTACAACAATCTGATACATATTTATATGTTGTTTGTCCTGGTTCCTTTCGATATTATTATGTTTTTATTTTTTTCTTATTTTGTAGTAGAATTATTCGAGCGACAATGTTCCCAATCACGTGATGTTGATACTACTGCCAATGAAGAAACCTCAAAGGAAGTTGTCATTTTGTTTGATCAGTTTGATTTGCAAAATTTCCCATTGAAATTTGATTTAAATGTTGACAATGTTTTCACCAGCAAAACTGTTCTACAAACAGCTTTGAGTATGTTGGTTGTTCGTAATAGTTTTGAATATAGGACTATAAAATCCAACAAGTCAAGGTATCGTGTATGTTGTAAGGATGTTAATTGTTCTTGGATGTTATATGCTAATGTTAGCCCTAAATCCGGAATTTGGGTAATTAGAAGTTTTTCCAAGGATCATTCATGTTTTGGTCGTGTGGTTATCAACAAAAATAAGCATGCTTCGTCTATGTTAATTAGTCAATGCGTTAGAGATGATTTTAGGGGATCTTTAGCTACGGAAATTAAACCTGCCGGAGTTGCTGAGATTATGAGGACTCGTTGGAATGTGGAAGTGTCTTATTATCGGGCTTGGAAGGGACGAAAAAATGCTTTGATTGATTTACGGGGTGATTTTGACTCTTCTTATAGTCATCTTCCAATCATTGGTGATATGATGTGTGCCAAAAATCCTGGTAAGTATATGATTTACAACGTTATTTTTATTTAATTTACTTCATATGAGTGGAAATTATTTTTCAATTTACGTCAGTATATATTACTCAATTTACACTGACAATTATATTTGCTATGTAAATCCTGGACAGGTTCTTATACGAAAACAGTAGTAGAAGATGGTACTTTCAAGTATTTTTTCCTAGCTTTTGGAGTTTGTGTTCATGGGTTTCGATATTGTCACCCTGTGATATCTGTAGACGGTACATTTTTGAAGGGAAAATCGCATGGGACGTTGTTGCTTGCTACTGCACAAGATGGGGATAATCATTTGTTTCCACTGGCTTTTAGTATTGTGGATTCATAAAATGATAAATCGTGGTCGTGGTTTATGATGCAGTTTCTTCATGTTTATGGTGTACGTGATGAAATGGTCATTGTATCGGATAGGCACAAATCCATTCAGAAAGCTGTGATCAAGGTATTTCCTGAGGTTAAATGGGCATCATGCATGCAACATTTATGGGGTAATGTTAAAGCTCAATTTGGTAGTAGTCATATTCAGCCCATTTTCTACAAGTGTGCAAAGGCTTACACATCTAAAGAATTTGATTTTTGGCTGAATTTACTCTCTACTGGTGATCGGAAAATTAAAAAGTATTTGCTGAAAGTAAATCCAGAGGTTTGGGCTCGTAGTCATTTTCCAGGGAAGAGATTTAATATCATGACTACCAATATTTCGGAGTGTTTAAATTCAATTTTGCATGAAGCTCGTGGATGGCCTGTTTCTTGTCTTGTTTTGAGTTACCGAGATCTTATTCAAAGATGGATTGTCAAGAAGAGGGGACTTATTCCTAAGATGTTATCAGGTTTAACAGACATTGGACTTACATTATTGAAGGAAGCTCAAGAAGCTGCACGCACTATGAACGTAAATTACTCTTTTTATCTTTTAATTAACACTGTTAATTTTGTCTTTATGTTTACAGTTAATTAATATTGTATTTACGATGTTAATTGATTAGATTTTTTTCTATATTTTTCAGGTTAATGCGATCAATGACTTTCAATATGAAGTTGTTGATGGGGCTATTAGAAAAATAGTTGACGTTCAAGAAAGGACTTGCAGTTGTCGGTTTTGGGAGCTTGAAGAATTTACATGTCCTCATGCTTGTGCTGCGTTATATCGACGAAATTTACAACCTATTGATTTTGTTTCTCCATTCTACACACAAGAGTATTTTAGGATGACGTATTTACAGGATGTATTTTCGATATTACATGAAGGGGAATGGGATTTGCCATCAGATACAGCTGTTCTTAAACCTCCTGTTATAAAGCGTCAATCTGGGAGGCCTAAGGAAAAGAGATACCGATCAAATAGCAGAATACAAATATTTCAATTTAACGACTTACGTTGTTAATTAACATTTAATTAACAAAATTTTAGAATAAACCTTATTGTTCTTTTTGTCTGGTTCTGTGGAGCCTCCTTTTTTGTTATGTGGATTGTGTTTACGTTTCTGGCTCACGGATCCAGATACCTTGGTCATCTTAGAAGTTTAATAATGCTAATTACCCTAAAATAACATCAACAGGTCAAAACATTAGAAATTTACTCTTTTTTATTGCATGCAAATAATACCATTTGTTATTCGAACATAGACATGCAAAAAACAGAATCGAAACTTTTAGGAAAAAGGATAGTAATCAGTGGAAAATAAAACATCTACTTCTATAAAACAAAGTTAATCGAAATCTGTGTAGAGAATATGCGACATGATTAACAAAAACCAAAAAACAAAATCGCTGGTTACATTCTTTGGGAAAAAACAAAAAAAAAAGCGCAAAACAGCGTCGACGATTATTAACCAAGTAAATAAGAAATGCATGAATATTAACTAACCTGTATATAAAAGATCCTCCGGTCGTCGTTAATTTTGGATTTCGTTTGAGAGAGAAAAAGGGTTTCGTTTTTTCGGGTGGCTTTTTGTATTCAAGTGCACTTTCTCTCTCTGTTTCGAATGCTTTAATGCAATAGAAGGTTTATCGGGATTTAATAACTGAAATCTATTTACGAATTTTTTTTAATTAAATAACGAAAAAATGGAGTGGTTTGGGCGGGAATGAATTTGGGTAATTTGGGCACAAAATTTTTGTTAATTTTATATGTGGACATTTACTTAAGTTTTACAAAACGTGGACCATTTCCAAATTCCAAAACCTATATAGGCCTATATACTACATTAACCCTTTAATTATTATAGATTATGGAACTTTTGCTGTATTAGGCTAAAGGTTCTTTATATTTATGACTAAATATTCTCACCGATTAAGCCTAAAAGTTGGTTGTTACTCAAATATTTTGCATTTGACACAAATAGATATGGGACAATGTATAATATAGTTTTATATAAGCTTTTAAATGCCCATTTTCTTAATTAATGATATCTTTTTTCTACTTTTGCTCCAAAAATAAAAATATTGTCCAAATTTTAATGAAATTTAAATACTTAATCTTGGGAGTTAATTTACAGCGTAATTTACGGACTAATTAATGCAACACATTAACTTATATGTAATTTCGGATATCAAGAGAGAGAAATTTCAAACGCATGTAAACAATCGTCATTTAAAAAAAATTCTCTCTAAAACCAAAATTTATCAACGAACAAACTCAAGCCATTTTCTTCGATAGATCATCGCCAAAAAGTCTTTGTGAAATTCAACGACGTAAATTGGTCGACGATTAACAGGTCTTTATGTTCTTTTCTGTATCTAATTTGTTTTTGAAATTTTTTCTGAAAAATCAATTTTTTAGAATATGTATCTTCATCTCTTGTTTATGATTAATGATCTTGAAATACAAGAACACGATGGCGACGAAGAAGAAGAAGAAGAAGAAGAAGAAGAAGAAGAAGAAGAAGAAGAAGAAGAAGAAGAAGAAGAAGAAGAAGAATGATGTGAAGCTTCTATGACGAAGAAGGATGTGACACATTCACTAACACGACCTATTATTTTTTCTTCTTCTTCTTTTTCGTGTTTTGATTTTAATTTGAAATTTATGTATGGAATTTTGATTTCTTTCATCTAGTAAACTTAACAAAAATTGTGTTTTGTTAATTAATATACAATTAACGATGAAAAACTTCAATTTACGTTATAAAAATTCATTAACATTGTAAAACGCAACTCTATTTACATTGTAAAACTCGAATATAAAAATAAGATAAATTTATGGTCGTCTTGAATAATTTTCAGAATTGAAAATAGAATTTAAATACAAATTATGGCTGGCTGAAAATAATTTCCAGAAATGGAAATCGAAATAAACTAAATATTATTAATTAATTAACGAATATTGAGTATATCAACTTTCCATTTTTGTAGGATCTCCCAATAATTATAGGAACAATTCCATCGCAGTGTAAATTGAAAATCAATTTATCTAAAATAATTATAGAAACAATTTCAATTAACGACCATATATTGGACGATCTTCCAAACAAGAAATGAAATCAATTGATTATCCTGAAATTAATAAGTCAAATAACTGCCCAAAATTATACGACCTTATCTCAAATTAATTTAACCGCCGGATTTTAAAATAATTGAATATATTAACTTTTCATAATGTAGGATCTTCCAATAATTATATGAACAATTCCATTTCTGTGTAAATTGAAGATCAACTTTCGCAAAATAATTATAAGAACAATTTAATTTCATTTTAAATTGAATATCAATAACGAGCAAATACTAGACGATCTTCTAAATAAGAAATTAAATCAGTTGATTATCCTGAAAATAATGAGCAAAATAACTATCCAATATTATAGGATCTTATCTCAAAATGATTAGACAGCCGAAATTAAAAGAAAAATTAACCATTTCTTTTTCAAATTTTGGAAAAATTTAAAACAGAATTAAATCCGAAAATTTAAGGGTATGTTAGTAACTTAACTTCATAAATTAATGTGTCACGTAAGTATTTTGAATATTTACAAAAATTCTATGAAATGTTGATCAAAATCAAATCATGTTTGTAAAGTAAAACATTTTCGCTTTTGAGTATATATTTACTTCAATAGCCCGGTATTTTTAAGTTTGTTATTAATTGTGATGACTACTGCTAATATATCTGTCGTATTAAAGTTTTCGTCGCAATAATAACCGAACTGCATTTGGATCTTTAATACCAGCCAAATTGGGCTTTTGACGTTTGGATGATTTCAGAGAGAACTGGAAGTGAGACATTTTTGAAAATTTATAAGATATCCTAAACCAATTATAAATGTATGTGATGTTTAAAAGTTGAAATTAAATTAGGAAAAGAAATTTAACTAAAAAAATAACCAACAATTCAAAATTTTCAGCAAAGTAACCAAAAACTTGTTGTCAACATTTTTAGACATCTATGTGTTTTTAGACAAACAATCTTAAGGAATTTTTATTAATAAACTGAACGTTTGCAAGCATTGGTAAGTTCATTAACTTAAGACAAATTCTAACTACTTTTTGCTAATGCATTACTTATAATTAATTGACTATTTAGCTAATACACCCATTAATAAGATTGATTTTTTTAATTAATTTCCACAATTAAAAGTAACCTCTAAATAGAAGCAAGTTTGTGCTCCTTCATATGTTCTTGGTGCGGCCTAATTTCTTCAACACGGGTTGCACGAGTTATCGATCTCATCACTACTATTCAAACATTCTATCCCTGCACATATCTAGCAAACATCGCGTTCTTACCCATTGACCTAATTTATTATCTCATTGACCTTGAATGCAGGCTAAATGACCTCCCCGGACTCGACATGAACTATTGGATAGTTTGCAGCGAGACAAATTCTTTGCACGACGCCTTAACAGGGATCCACGGGCTTCCTCCTTATGGCTTACTCCATGTGTTCACATTGTTCCAATTCCTATAAATAGGAGTCTTCACCTCATAATTTGTAAATCATTCACAACCTGAGCACTCCCAAATTCTCCGAGATCCTCACTCTTAATCATTAAATTTGCTTAAACACGCTTTCTAGCTCAGAAGGCTTTTAGTCCATACATGCTTTCATTATAGTAATACTAATGTTGAGCGTTAAAGTCGAAAGAAAACTTTTCGAATGCAAGTAGTTCAAATTTGGTTCCTCTCACATGTGATTAAAATAACAGACCGTTGACCATCTCTTAAGAGGACAATTAACTCGGACATTTAAAGACACTCAGCATACAACATACGTGCAACCTCATGTTCCCGCCTTGTGCTGAATTATCAATGGATCTTTGGTGTTAGCCGATATTTGCATTTAACATGACATTAGACTGTTTCCTATCACAAACAATGGGGGCATTCGACTCCTATCTCGCAAGTTTTTGTAAAAAAAAAAAAAAAAAAAAAAAAAAAAAAAAAAAAAAACATAAATACTAAAAAAATGAAATTGATGGCACTAATATACCAAGTTAGGAAGTTCCCCTCCTTCTAGCACCCACATGTTGTTGGTTGTTGTCGCCGGAGCCTCTAACGAGAGAGCCGGCCAGCCCCTTGGCCTAAGCAAGGGTTGGCCGACCCCTTGGCGCACAAGGAAGGGCCGATCGGTCTCCTAGCCCCAAGCAAGGGCCGGTCGGCCCCTTGGCCAACAAGGGAGAGCTGTCCGCCTCCCTAGGCCAAAAGATGGGTTGGTCGGTCTCCTGACACATAAGGGAGGGCCGACCGGCCCCCTCGCCCAAGCATGGGTTGGCCAACCTCCTCGCGCATAAGGGAGGGCCGACCAGCCTTCAATGGCCCAAGCGTGAGCCGAACGGCCTCCTGACATGTGGGGAAGGGCCTACCGGCCTCCCTTGGCCCAACAAGGGCCGATTGGCCCCCTAGCATGAGAAGAAGGACCGGCCAGCCTCCTCTGGCTCAATTAAAGCCAATCGACCGGGCCCCCTTGGCCTAAGGCAAGGTCGGCCAGCCTCCCACACCCGCTCGGCCACACTCAATCAGCCACAAGATGGGACGGACGCCCACCACACCAAGGCCGGCAGGCCACTCCACGGCACACACCCAAAAGGCTCCCTCGAGCCTATAAATACTGCCTTCCCTCACATATCTCAGGTAAGTCTGAAATAATTCAACAACCCAATGCAAAAAGGTATAACTTGCAAACACATAATATGTGAACACTCCAAAAACATCCAAGATTCGAAGCCCAGAACGCGGTCGATCCAAGGATACCCCTCCGTTCGATCTCTCCGATCTCTCCTCGTCATCCTAAAACTCCACCCACATTATACTAATATTGAGCGTCGGAGAGGTAAACAGAGGACTCCATTCTCTTCTTAGTTTACGTCCGTCCATCTATTTCAGTTATTAGAAAAACTCGAAAACCCCCAACTGTTAAGAGACGATCTAGGACACCGGATCCGACACAGTAAGTTCGACACGAGGGTGACTCGCCCCCAGCGGAAATCTGACCGCCGAGGTCTCTTAAGGTTGTCCAAATTTCAACTATTTAGGACAATATAGAGACTTGGACAGTTGGACCCAAGCCTTGGCACCTTGGAAAAGAAAGAATGATGAACCACAATGTATAAACAAAGAAGTTATTTATGTTTACGTCCGTGCAATACAAAGAGATATGAGGTGGATAAAAAGAGATATGTGATTAGAGGACATATTTGATTGAAACGAGCCATTTAAAAGTTTAGCCACGTGACTTAAAAATGTATTGTATTTGGTTCCGAGTCATTATATATGTTTATAGACCTTCTCATTATACCTCATAATGAACATGAGTTGCGGAGAATAAGAAGATAGGAAACACCAAACTCAATGATGGTGGTGATGCCGGTGGAGCATGTCTTATTTTTTTATATTTTTTTCGTTTCAAACAAATCAAACTTAAAGATTGAAAATACAGTGTACCACAGTGATTAGATATATGTCCTCATGTAAAAATAAATATTTAACAAAAGTTTTACTATACTTATTGGGCTACATTTTGAGATTTTACAATCTCCCTTTGACTTGAATATACAAAAAATCTATGAAAAGATGGGGATACCATGATAACATATTTTCTTCCCCCTCCCAAAGTAACATATTTACCAAAGGTATTTACCAAAGGTAGTTTCCCAAAACATTCTTTTCGCGATTGCGAATCCGAATATAGTTTTCTTCATAGGCCAAATCTTTGTAAATTTTGATAGGCTCTTGGATTGACTCGTGCGCTGGGGCAGGTACGTCACTTTTTCCATTTTCTCGACGATCTCAAATTGCGAATCTTTCATTCGATAAATCAATTTTATTTTCAAAACTAAAATGACGAACAAATCAACTAATGATAAAATTTGAGTTTATTATGCTTATAATCTGATTTCAACACCATCATGGAGTATGTAACTATACAAACACCATCATCGTTGGCTCCTAGAATCATCACAATCAAAGTCTTTGCAAAATCATATTGACATGCTTCTTCTTCGTTCAGTGGCAAGTGTCCAACCTGATGCCATGCATAATGCCATGCAAATTGGTCTTACGTATATGAAAAGGTGGGAGAAAATGATGAAGCCACTTTTTGTTTAAGCTTAATGGTGTCATTTATTTCCTCTTTTAACATGGAGAAATTTTATTCCGTAAACTTCAGGAAAGGTTTTGTGGAAAATATCAAGATTAATTTTACATTAAATTAGCTCTTTACTCACTTTTATGTTTAGTGTTTTCAATATACTCAATGTTTTGTAAATTTTTATAAATACCAATCCAATTTTATTTACAAGAATATTGGGTCAAAACTATTTTCATTTTGCAGTTCGGGTCAAAACAATATAAATAAACAATTTGAAATGAGTATTTATACAAAATTTATAAAATATTTATTATTTTTAAATTAGTATTATATTAACGGAGTCTTTCTTTGAAATTTCCTCATGTGATACAGGACTCACGAATATGAAGTCCTTAGCTCCTACAAGCACAGTAAAACATAGAATTTTAGTCACGGACCAGAAGTTTCAACAGTTTGATAAAACTATCATATGACATAAATGTTCAAAAGGGAAGACTTTCATTCGACATATCAAATATAAAGGCACGTATAGTTTCCTTTGACAGATCTTATTTGTTGACCGGAATACAAATAACCAATCAAAGCCCACATATCAAATTTATTCCAGAAAAATAAAAGCTCAGCGGTAACTAACATAATTTAGTGTAATTTCACACCACCTCCAAGTTGAGTTGGTGATGATCATGGGTCCAATGCCGTTACAAGAAAATAAAAACTTGCATTGACAATAATAAAACGAAAACCTCATGTTCTTGAGCTGTGACACTCTCTAACATACACAGTGTATAGTTTAATCGACGTCTATCCAATGATAATTCATCTTTATTGCGTGTTCTTCGTGCCTGTCGCGGACGATGAGATAGAGTTGTTAATCGATCTGAAGAACAACCTCATCCGAATTTGAGCATGTTAATCAAGAACATGTCCAAGCTTGAAGAGCTGTCTCTTGACAAAGTGAATATATCGGCAAATAGAAGCGAATATGGTCGAGCCTTGTCATCTTCAATGCCTCAACTGCGAGTCATAAACCTCGGGAACTGCCATCTTTCGGGTCCGATCGACATTTCACTTTGGAAGCTTCGCTGTCTTCTGTGATTCAACTGCATGCTAATAACTTGTCTTCTTTGATGTTGGGATTCTTTTCAAATTCCTCAAACTTGACGTCCTTGGATCTTAAAAGGTGTGGGCTCGTCGGAGTTTTTTGCAAAGAAATTTTCCAGATAACGATTTAGTAAGCGAGAATCCGTCCTTTAAGATCCGTCTTTCTCCTCGTTGCAGAGCCGTCTCTCGCCGATTGTCGTGATCAGGAACAACGTCGTCGGATTACAACAATAATAATAACAGAACAGCAAATTTTACAAAAATCCTATACCGTTTGAATTTTGGGTTTACAAAAATCTAGGAAAGCAAGAATCAATAATCTACGATCAACCACGAATCGCAATTTACATAATCATATATTGAAATGCGTGAAATTCACATCCATATATAAATTCATTCAAACCATTTTAAGTTTAATCACAAAAACGAATCGATTAATAAGTAAATCATCTAGCGCTTATATTACTTGTCGTTGAATCCATTGCGGTATCAGGCACGAACAATCGCTCTGATACCACTTGTTGGTGAATAAAGCGCGTATCAGACACGTGCAATCGCTCTAATACTGGTTGTAGGTGAAGTCAATGAGCATCAGACACGAACAATCGCTCCGCTATCACATGTTGATGAACGATTCCAATAGGCGACCATATTAAGTGCGGGAGAATATTAATTACGCTCACAATAGCCAATTAATAATTATTGTTTCCAAAAAAGATCTAAATTTAGTTTATTAATAAATACTGAAAGCAGTTCAACAACCGATATAAGAAAATAATTTTATCAGAAAACTTTGGATCTGCTACCAAACGCCCTGATCCAACGCACACTCCATTTCGTCCTTCTTCTGAATTGAGTCAGTTTCGTCCTTCGTCTGAATTGATTACTCGAGGATGACAACGTAATCTTCGAAAACGTAATCTCTGAGACGAATAAGAAAGATGATTGGGAATAGTCGATATCTCGCTAGATCTCGAAATCAAATTGTTTCGGGATCTCACTCCTATTTTCTAAGAACGGAATTTGCAATTCTAGGGGGGAGGGAGAATGAGAAATTCGACCAAGAGAGAGAGAGGACTTGGCCGAGGTTTCTAGAGAGAGATTTGAATATTTTCGGAACCAATTGAATGAATTTCCCTTCTCCATCAATCCCTATTCATAGCATTGAGAAGGAAATAACCTCTGAGAGATTTCTCTCCTTTTTTTAGAGATATTCCCTCCTTCAATTTTTAAGTCATACGCCATCCTATCAACCTTGAAAATTTCGTAAATCATATCGATCAACTCACAATACGTCGTTTCTTTTGTAGCATTCACCGTAAACATACGAGCTTTACTAAAATCCCAGCCATCGCTTAATCTCACCCACTTTCCACCAACACTAACGAAAATTACAAAATATCACCCATATTTGTCAGCAACTTATACCAAATGTGACATATTCGTAATAAATTGTCAACAGCTAATCAAACATGTACCTGCTCATTATAAATTGTTAATAATTAATTTTAACTTATCAAAATCTAATCAAATATGTAACATATTTATCATAACTTGTTAAAGACTAAACAAACTTGTCTAGAACTAGTCAAACGTCTAACAAAACCATCTTAACTTATCATAAAACCATATTAAATTGCCAAATCATCTAAAACTGTCCATAAATTTAAACATAAACTTGGGGTCACAAAAAATACACAATTTTTTGGCATAATAGAAAATACAAATTCAATTCAATGAGAGAAAAATAAGATCTATCATACAAATCCATGCTCGGCCGGCTAGAGAGAATAACACATATTTTTTCTTTTTTCGAACAAAACTTCAAAATAACAATGAACCAACAAAAAATCATAACATAAATCGAGTAAACTAATTATATGATTTATGAAATTAAAATTTACAGCTTCCTTTAATATAAGATCTATAACAAATAGTGAACTAACAATTCAATGAACAATTCTAAATAAATGTTAACAAATCTGAAAATTGTAAGGCCTAGCCGTTTATAATTATGATATAAAAATAAAAGTTATTTGGCTTCCCAATTAGTTTGTTCAAGTATGAGTAGCAATGTTTAGTAATATTAAATACCTTTACCTTTTATTTATTTTGCGGTGAAATGTTCGTTTACTTGCATCCAAGAGCATCATTCCATCGGCTACAATCATGCAAAACTAAGCATTTGGAAAATACAATCTGGATGAAGCATGTAACGTCTATATATACAAAGGCAAAATTAATCTGTTTCCTATCCACAATGAGCTTTGACATGAACGAAAAGGAAATCTGAGATGTTCTTATGGACCGTCGTAAAACTCAATGTTCTTGTACTTCTGTGATATTATCTCCGCTTGAACTTTCCTTGCGGTGTCGGTTGCGCAGCCGACAAGAATGAGAACCGACGTACCCGCAAATCCTCGGAAGGCAGTCAAGTGAGTGATCTGTTCCACCGCGGCAGGACCCGCAGCCAGGACCGCTAAAAAGGCTGACCCCAGCACTGATATCCGACTCAAGACCTATATATATACATACATATATGTATATGTTAAAACGATTCCTGAATAGGAAGTAGTACATGACAATGTATAGGGAATAGTGATGAATAAAAATATATAAAAAATTCAAATAGCCAACTTTTTGTAAATAAGTTTCTTCTTTTTTTAATTTGAACATTTTATTTAGCGGTTTAGCAAATATTGACTGCATTCAGTTTTCAAAATTTTGATGTATAGCCTTGTAAACTACGTGTAATTTGGATATACTCAATGTTTCGTTAATAGATTGAAAATAGGCAGATAGATTCGTTTACACATCGTAAACAGTCCAAAATACTCTTAATTCGTTTTCATGTAAACGAATTAAGGGTATTTTGGACTGTTTACGATGTGTTAACAAATCTGTTTGGCTATTTTCAATCTATTAACGAAACTTTAGGTATATCCAAAATGGAAACGTTTTTATAAGAGTATAGAGCCAATTTTTTTATATTAAATTCTAGAATCCGCTGAAAAGGATAAGTGAGGGTGCTTTGGGTTATTTTAGACGTTTTGTGCGTAAATCATTTGAGCTGGCTCTATTTACACAAATTAATAAAAAGTGGGCTATTTCCCAATCCGCTTACTACCTACTAAGACCCAAACAATATTAGTTAGCTCGGCAACGAAAAAGTAAGCAATTAAAAATCTTAGTCAAATCTCACATTATGGAAGTTTAGGGAAGAAAAAGCTCCAAATATCTTTTCAGTTATGGAAAAGAATTACCGTTTTGATATATGCAGCGGTACTTTTACCGGGCCGTACAAGCGGGATCGAAGCACCTTGGCGCTTCAGCTGTTCGCCAACATCGTCCGGATCCAACTGTAGGAAAGTGTAGTAATAGTTGAAGAAGGCTATCAAAAGGATGTTCGCAGGAAGATAGAGTGAACCTGAAAGAAGCGCAATGGTAGTCATTCTGATGTAGTGTGTATTGTCAAAGAAAAACGAAATCGTTTAGTTCTTGATTGCAATTGGATTTGAGATTACCTCCAGGATTTAAAGTCAACGCAGCTTTCTTTAGTGCAGCCAAACCAGTGAAACGAGCCAGTGTCCCTGGAAGAGCTAAAGATGATGTCGAAAATATAATTGGCATCACTCCAGAACTATTAACCTGCGATTTCAATATGTGATTTTAAAAATGTTAGATGGGATAGATAAAATTTAAATCTAATTCGTTATACGTGCAGTTACTTTGTTCAATTGTAGCACTATGGAAGTGAAGGAAGAAATACATAATCGATACCTTAAAGGGGAGGTAAGCAGATCGTTCAAGACCTCCAGTTCTACTGCTGTATCTCGAGGCATAGTTTAGCGGAATTTTCCTCTCTGCTTCCTGAAACCTTTTACTGAATTATTCGAACTGACTTCCCAATTGTTCAAGAAGGAAACAAAGAAAAAAGGTATTGCACGACGATTACCTGAACGTAAACAATTCCAAAGACTAGTAGAAAGAAGGAAACAAAAATGATGGCGAGTCCAGTATAGTTTCCATCGCTGAGAGCTTGAGAGATGGTCCTACCGAACGAGGCGGGAAGGTAGGAGATAATGCTAGTGAAAATGAGGAGCGAGGTTCCGTTCCCAAGTTTCAAGTCTGAGATACGCTCCCCGATGTACGTTGTTAGTATCGACCCGAGTGTCAATAAGGTTACAGAAGAAATAACCCATTCCGTGCTGAAGTCGTTGACGTACTGACGAAGGAAGAACACTTGCCCTATCGCCTGTCACGAGAGAGAGTCATGATGCCATTCATTATCATCAGTAGCAGAGCAGTAAATGTAGTCTCGTTACCTGTACAACGGCAAACCCGACTGAGGCATATCGTGTGTACTCGAGAATCTTCTTCCTTCCGGCTTCGCCTTCCCTTTTCTGAAGCTCCTGCAATTTGGGATAAATCTGAGCAAGAAGTTGGAATACGATCTGTGCGTTGATGAAGGGAACGATTCCGAGTGAGCATATCCCGAGTCTACCGATCCCTCCTCCCGAAAAGGTATCTAAAGTGCTCAACAAACTGTTGGAATCGAAATTCCCCAAGAAAGCATCTCGATTAACTCCTCCGAGAGGTACATATATTCCAAGCCGGGAAAGGGCTAAATAGCCTAAAAGCTGGAGAAACTTCCCCGGCAGCGGGCCTTTGAAGAAATCCCCGAAGTCGATGGAACCATCCTCGATCGAAGCTTTATAAAACAAACAATACGACTAGTCAACTTCTGTAACCAAAATGAAGAAAAACCTAACATTTTTTGGCGACATACCAGCGACTCCTCGACCTGAAGACTTGTCATTTCTTGTCGAAGAGCTCTCGAATGTTTGCGTAAACAGACCCAGAAAACTTTCCCAAGTGGAGTTTAGGCGAGAAGATAGATCTGGATTGATTCCCAATGGATCAAATGTTGAGGCTTCACACCTGAAAAGTCACTCAAACATTACAATGACTGTTCTTCCAATCCAGAGACTTGTGTTCATATCTACAAAACCTATAATAGAACAGTGTCGCAGAACAAACAAATTATAATAGAACACAAAACCCTAGCCTCCACAGAAAAGCGAATTCTCCAAATAAAACCTGTCAGTGACGAGGCCAAAGCTCCATGACTTGGAGGCGTGAGGGTTTCTATGGAAAGACAAGCTTGAGCGGAAGAGAGAAGCTTTGAGTCTGGGACTTGACTTTGGATTGAAACGAGTCGAAGAAAAGAATGCAGTGGAAGAAGAAGAAGCTTCACCGACCGTTATCAACATTATCCTTTCTACTGTTTTGATCACTCACTTCTGTTCTGCCTTATTCTAATTTTTTGTTTTCATAGCATTTTTATTTATTTCTTGTTTTTCTTTCAGAAATATTTATTTCTTGTTTTTACCGGAATAAATCGGGTCTTGCAAAAAACTTGATGGAGCAATAATCTTCCAAGAAAGTATATTATTTAAATCGGGTGTCGAGCATGTCCATCTACGCTATATCGTTTGGTATAACTTTGCTTTTGAAAAATATTTTAAATTAATTTTTAAAAAAATTCACTTTTTTAAAAAACAGATAAATATTTGATAAAAATAGTTATAACTGTTACCAAAAACTGATTTAGTGTTCGGTAAAACATATACTAATATTTGTAAATAATTATTATATATATAAATTTAATAGATAATAATAATAAGATAATTTTTAGTATGTAAAAGAAATATATAAGTGGGTGGTTATAGATTGTAAAAAAATATTTTATAACTTTTTATAACATCAAAAAAAGAATTGTTTGATAAAAGTATAAGAACGTAATTAAAATCAAAATTTAATTTAATGAAAAAATAAATTAAAAAGAGAAAAAATAAAAGCAAAGCAAAAGTTACGGATCACAAAACTAGAAATTTTAGGTTTTAGATTATTAAAATTTTTAAAATCACTTTTAAACTTTTAATAAAAGTGATTTTATCAAACGCTTAAATTGATTTTAGATTTTAAAAAAAGTAAAGTTTGTTTTAATAATCTTACCTAAACGCAGCTATTATTAAAAGAAATAGATATTACTCGTTTCAGTATAAAGTGTCTATTTATAAAATATATATTTTTTATTTTATGGGTTATAAACTAAGCTAAATATGCAGCTTACCTTTATTTTACATAAAATATCTGAAAATAAATTTTTGGGAACAAAATTATTTTTATACTCAAATTTTCAAACTTCGCTATTCACTTCACTATCGCTTTCTTTATTGGCTGATTCTTCATTTTCTCTAAAAAGTAATTCTCAAATTCACAAAATTCGATTTTCTATGATAACTTAAGATGTCATCGAGCTCATAAAATCTTACAATCGGCGATGAAGAAAGCTGAAAAACTCAAGAAAATAAATCTCTAACAAAGTATATTATTGATGTATTTCGTGTTTAAATCCATTGTATGTAGTTAAGATAGTGTTTTCGAATAACATTACGAGCCCTGATTGGCGACTAGTCGCTTCTAATGATTTAGGTAATTTAAGCTCGCGATTCCCCTTCTTCTTTTTCCCAGTTCGTTTTCTTTCATCATTTTTCCCTTCACCTTTCCTCCGACTTTTCTCCGACTTTTCCTTCACTTTACTCCGCCTCTCTCCTCCATGCCTCGCCTCCTTCGTCCATCGCCCTCCGCACCTCTCCCACAATCGAATTGCCTCCTCCGCCCTTCTCTACTCCGCCTCTCTCCTATGTGTGCTGCCTCCTCAGCCTCTCTCCTCCGCGCCTTTCTTCTCAGCGCCTCTCTAAAATATCTCTTTTTATTTTGGCACATAAGTCCTCATTAGATTTAGGCTTGAATTAACTCTTTAGCTCATGGACTTGTTCTCGACTTATTGTGTTTGATTGTGCCCACACACATATCCTTCAAATCCTCTATAAACTCATGTAATAGAAATCTTAGATTTCTCGAGTTCACGTTTAAGTGTGAAGGTAACGAGTAAGAGACGATCTATCTTTCTCAAGGCTCATCAAAGATCAAGCTGCAAAAAAAGTTAGTAACAAGTAATTAAATAATGTTTTTAAATAACAACATGTTCATGCACTTTTCCTAGGTTAGTAAAATTATTTTACTAATAAAATCATTAATGTGTTAATGATAATTTTTTCTTAACCCTAGACCTATTCCAACATCTAGATGCTTTCTTATTTTTTTTAAGACAATTCTTAAAATACCCACTATAGAATTAATATTGCACAAATAATGAAATTAATTTCATAATACCTCAAACGATTTTTCGGCTTTAGAAAATAATTTATATTTCCATCATATGAAAATATTCAAAATCATATTTTGATATTCACGTCGTTTTATGTCCTTATTTTGACATTCACATCATTTTATGTACATGTGGCAAAAATACCCTTTAGACATTTTCCGATAACACATCTACTTCAACACATGAACTTATTTTGACTTAATTTATAGTTTAACAATCCTACACTAGTGACCTATAATAGTGACATCATGGATCCAAATGAACAAAATTTGAGCTACTATACTTGGACTCAAAAGTTCACAAACGTTTTCCAAGTATTAGCTTAATGTCAACTGAATTCACTAAAGAATTGACACTGAGAATCTCTCGGTTCAAATGAATTTATTTTCTGCTCAAATTCAACTTAATTATGTTGAGTGTATCCATTGAATGTATCTATGATTACCTTTCATGAATATCATCAACTAGCGATATTTATAAAATTACCATTTTACCCTTCTAGTTGTTATTTCATCAACTCTTTTGTTACTTGTGAAAGTCAGAAACAATATATTGACGAGAACTAACAAGTCACATTGTTTCATCCAAATAAAGTCGTTACTTAATTTTGGATACCGCGCGGTTCATTTATTCACAATCCAAGTAATAAAGCGTGAGGTGATATACATTGCATTTCAACAATCTTGTACATGAATTTCATATCTATGAGAACTTCACAAAGATAGTTCCTGACATCTTCAGAACTCAATATCTCACCAATTAGTCTACTATAGATCACAGAGTGGACCTAGAATTTGACTTTCTCAAATGAGAATACGTAAGCTATGAAATGACATGTCTCATTTCAGGATTTAGGTAAGCATGATGCAATTCATACATCATGACCTCGAGACAAAAGAGTTTAAATGGTTTTTTCTTAGAGTGTCTCTAAAGGTGCACTGCTCAATTCAGTATATTCGAAAGATACACTAGAAGAACTATAGAGTTCCTAACTCTCTATGTCTGGTAACCATATATCGATTCTTCCAACAATCATATTGGGATCAATAGTCCGTTGATCTTTAGATTGTGAACATTTCGTTTTAAAAAAAACCATGAAGAGTTTATTCATGCACATCTACATTTGTCTCTTCATACGTTGTTAGGTTTGATTAAGGACTATAAGACAATTGAATATCATAAATATTCAAATAAATGAAAAAGGAACGAATGAATGTTTCAACTTTTATTAATTTAATCAACAAATTACAATAAGCACTCATGAAAGATTTATATTACAGCAATATGTAAATAAATAATTTTCTTGTGGGCATCTCTGCTAACATCCTTGTCATCATAAACTCCACCCGCATTATACTAATGTTGAGCGTTAGATAGGTAAACAAATGACCCCCCCTCCCCCCTCTTTTTTCCCTTCTTAGTTCACGCCGTTCATCTATTTCAGATACCGGAAGAACTGAAAGACTCCCCAAAAGCTAAAAGACAATACGGGACACCAGATTCGAAATGCTAAGGCTAAAGCAAAGGTCACTCGCCCCAAGCGAGTATCCTCCGAGGTTTTCAAACGTTGTCTAACTTTCAGCAACGACACCCAATTTGGTATAGATTCATCAGGCATAAAGTCCCTGTGTTGAATATCACGAAGAGGTAGCAACTCGGAATGGAAATCACCAGGAAAAAAAAATCATATTATCTAAGAAACGCGTAAAAAAATCCCGAACTCGTTCATCTTCAGATTCGGAGCGAGAGAGTAGTGACATAGTTGCCCTTCCAGCGGGGGTTGTTGGAGGATTTGTGGGGAGAAACATAATTTTCAACCATAAAAGAAACTATAAGTGCTTGCTAATTCCCACGGTCGGCCATGAAGTAAATGGAAAGCGTCCAATTCCACAATGTCACACGTGATTTGGTCCTGGTACAGAGAAATTTCTTTAATTGGACTTAATAATCACTAAAATATCAAAATTAGACCTCTTATATATACATCTATCTCAAATTAGACTTTTGACCCATTTTCGGACACATATACCCTTCAAATGCCTTTTAAAATTTTCGTTTTTGAAATGAAATAGAATTCGATGAAATCGGATGAATTTCGATGCTATTTGAAATATTTTTTAAAAGATGGAATCCGATAGTTTCAGATGACATCCGATGAGTTTTTAAACATGTTTTAATTTTGATAGAATCCGATGAAATCAGATGAATTCCGATGCTATTTAATTTTTTTAAATGGAATCCGATAGTTTCATATGAAATCCGATAAGTTTTTAAACATGCTTTAATTTTGATAAAATCCGATGAAATCGGATGAATTCTGATGCTATTTGAAAAAAAAATTAAAAATTGAATCTGATAGTTTCAGATGAAATTCGATGAGTTTTTAAACATGTTTTAATTTTGATAGAATCCGATGAAATATGATGAATTCCAATGCTTTTTGGAAATAAAAATTTAAAGATGGAATCCGATAGTTTCAGATGAAACCCGATGAGTTTTTTAACATGTTTTAATTTTGATAAAATCCGATGACATCGGATGGATTCCAATGTTTTTTGAAAGAAAAAAAAAATTAAAGAAATTCAGATGAAATTCGATGAGTTTTTAAACATGTTTTAATTTTGATAGAATCCGATGAAATCGGATGAATTCCGATGCTTTTTGAAAGGAGATATGCGAGAGGAGTGTATTTTGATCCAAAAAAAAGACAAAAGTCCAATTTTAAATAGGATATACATAGCAAGCCCAAATTTAATATTTTATAGCTTATTAAGGCTAATTAAAAAAATTTCTCTCTTAAAACTGAAATAAAATAAAAAGGTAAATGGCCATTGCCACATTAAAACTGAAATAAAATAAAAAAGGTAATAAAGAAGGAAATAAAGAGGAAAGGACAAGACAAAATAACAGCTGTACATGCATGTGTATATATTATATGTACGGCCATAATAATCCATTCACATTATGTTCACATTTGTCTACCAGTAAGGTTTTTGCGTGGAGCTTTAACACCTATTAGTTAGTATTGCTTATTTTCTATTTTAACGTAAAATAATAAATGAAGTAAGATTCTTCTTTTTGATCAATCAAAACCCCTTCCCAAACTGTACAAGCTTCTTCCAAAGCATACGGCTTTCTGGATGTAGATGATGATATCTATACAGATGGATTTTCTATATATCGTATAATTCTTATATATATAATATAATGAAGTACGGATATATAGGAATCAAAATCTGCCGAATCGCTCATGTTATGATCTTCTAATCCTAGGTCTTCCCGTTCCTTCATCTGGCTTATGTTCTTCATGTAGCATTCAGACCGAATGACTCTATGAAATTACGTCGATACTTCCACATATTGCGGGTAACGTAGGAGACATCTCTATTTTTTCCCGGGGGAATCCTTAGAATTACCACTGCTTAGCTTTCAATTCGCCTCTGACCATCAAATGAAATGTGAATAACCCGTCCTCCTCTCTTTGAAACAAGGGGGCTTCTGGTTCTGTTGCTCTACACTGTTCATGTTTTTTTTTTCTTAGTTTTTTTTTTGTATAATTGTCTTTAAACTTATTTAAAATTTATTATTTTGTATAATTTAAAAGACAATAGAGTAAGAAATAGAGTTCGATTGGAGATATTTTACTATTCATTGAAAAATAGAGTAAGAAATAGAGTGGAAAATAAAGTTGTCGGTTGGAGATGTTCTAAGAAGATACACACCTCCCAGTTAGAATATCCATCACTTTCCACTATTACGTTAATTTTAACAGTTATGAATATCCATGTTTAAAGAAAAACAAGATAACTAATGAAAAAAGGGGAAAATATGGATAGAATCATGTCACCAAAAAATGGAGAGAGAGAAAAAAAAAACATAGTTCAGAAGATATGCAAACGTAATCCTAATTCCTACCAAAACGTGAAGAGAAAGTCACTTTCTACTAAATAGAAAAATGCGCAAAGGTAGATATCTTGCAGTACAAGTCAGATAAATTTTTCTCTCCAGGCCGAGTAATTACACCCGTTTTGCCTACTGTTAGAGATAGCGGCTGATGATCGTGAAACCTTGTGTACAATGACATTACCATTGCCATCGATTTCATAGAATATATCCAAGCCTTCCAAAATCAGTTTATAGATTACTTCCTTACTATGAATAGGAGATACCTTGGTCTCCAATTCCGAAGCTGTTTCGCCTCCATGATCATCAGAATCTGAAGCATTAGTAGAATGCTCGTCTCCATCGACTTCTGTTGTAACAGACTCGTGAGGTCGGTTGCGTTGAGACAGCGAACGAATGTCCCACGACAGAACTTGCCTTATAAAACTTTGAAACTCCTCCGGAGATGCATATAGCGAATGTTTACCCTGAAAAAACCCCGAGATAAGTAAGTTTGTATTGAATATGCAATGAAGATTTCATCAGAATGGAAGAAAAATACAAAATGATGATAAGAATAATAATAGGGGCTTCCTGATTATGAGGTAAATTGGAAATATGTGAAGTTCAAACTTGAGATTTAGAAAATCAATGTGAAGTCTCAGAAATAGAACTCCTCTGGAACTTGTCTGTCAGATACAATGCAATGCTCATACTTCATACTAGCATTCATAGCCATCACATATGAATAATGGAATTGAAAGTCCCTGGTAACAGAATCTTGATCTCGATACAATCCTTCAGTTTCAACCAAGCAATAGTTGAATGTGAACAGTGTAAAGGAAGTAATGCAAATCATGACTCAAGTAGAAAGGCAAACACAGAAACTCACCACTTTTTCCCAAGAATCGATGAGTGTGGGACCAAAGCCCTCGGAAAAGCTAACGGAATCTACTGCCAACAAATTTTCCCCCTGTACAAATACCACGTTTACATCTTTAGAAATCAACGTTACAATGTTACTGAGAGGCACTAGTTTTTAATTCAAGGAAACTGAATGATTAGTTTCTTTAGAAGTTAATATACAAAAAAAAAACCCCAAGTGAACCCCGCGCAAAAAGAAAAGCCCTTTGGTATACCAATTGCACCATTTAGAGTAATAGAAAAGAGGCTATACCGTGATCCATTTGGGTACACTTGCACTTTCAACACTATCACAGTATGGGAGATACGGCTTTATGTCAAGCACTGGCTGTTGACAAAAGAGAAAACAGAGTATGTGATATAGAAACAAGACATCTAATGAGTAGAGAAAACCGAATCCCTTATATACTAGTGTTACATTCCAGATAGCTAGAGTCTTGAAAACTTACTGTCCCATCAACCAGATCCGCACCAGACAGCAAGATCATATTCCCTTGGACTGCCTCAATCTATGAAGAAACATCGACCAACGCATGAATTTTTAGCATGCTTCTTAGCCTACGATCATTCTGTTTTTAAGTTCAATACGGTGTAACATTGAGACACGAGTACAAGTTGCCATGTGGTATGATTTAAACAGGATAGGAAAAAGAATGGGATAAATTCTCAATTACATAAGCATAGTCTACATTAAAATCAAGAGAAAGAACATAAACTGAAATTTGTGGATCAACTGCCAAAATGTCTCGAAGCCATAACAGAATAATTATCAAAAGTAATCATGTCATATACTTGGTTAAAGACTCCAATCTAATGAACGGTAGGTCTTTGATATTAGGTCTCCAAAACCTAACCACCCGTTAATGAGTAATTCGAAGCTTTACCTTCGCAACAGTAAGTCCAACGGGACACGGACGATGTGGAGAACGTGTCGAAAAGACTCCAATCCTCTCCCCTTTTAGTCTCGGAACGCGCACCTATCATTAGTCCAACTTTTAATGGAAGTTTGTGTGGGGGAAAATGAATTGTGTCATAAAAGAATACCGTGGCAGAGCAACACCGGGAGGGATATACCTTAGCTTTGAACTTTGACTCTCTCGGATTCCTCCAAAGCTTCTCCAGATTAGTGTTTAGATGAAAAACATAGATAATCCAGCAATGAGAGTATTCCGAAAGACCCTCGAGAGATGCTGGTGGGACTCGAGATGTATCAAAGACTAAACACGCTCTAGCAAGAGGTACGATTAAAGGCTGTCTCGGAGTCCCATTCCTAGACAATTATAAATACCTATTTTAACACTAACCCACTATATTTTATGATGAGAAAGGATTATACTTCAATAAGTGGTTGATTCAAGTGGACTACAGTACCTAGTGGAAAAGCATGACCGGACCGTACCAATAGGTGTCATTGGATAAGCTGTCATTTCCGAATCATTGAACTTCGGTTGAGTTAGTGTTTTCCTTAAATTCTGCAAGATTTTTGTAAGAATAAAATTGTTATAGTGTATGAATATGATAGTTTTCTTCGAGTTTGCCCTTAATACTCCCATTTTCCACATACGTTCATAATTTCCTGATCGATTCATTTACTCGCAGAATCCAAAAGATGTAAATTCAAAAAAGATAAGCAAAACTAAACCTGCTGTGCGCGAATTCGGCCTTGTCTCTCTGAAGCGCATTTATCGGAGGTCGACTTGAGTGAACTCTCGAGCTCACGAATTTTTGCTTCGAAAGCTCTGGACTTTCTCTTCCACAAATACGCTAACAAGAGAAAAAAATGGAATGAGAAGATTGAACAGGGAATTCGGAACTGAAATTAAATGAAATTACCGGAGAAAGCAGAGACAGCAATGGCAATGAGAGCTGTCGCCAAAACCTGGGATTGAGTTGATTCAGCCATTGGTTTTACAGTTTTGCTTTCAATGCCTTCACTCTCTCGACCACATTCACTGAGGACATCGACAGAGTATTTTCCTCCAATTTTTATTTATGTATTAATTCTCAAAATATAACGTTTTCAATAATTTAATCCCTCAAACACCTTACTCGTTCTTGTTATTCCATAAATAGCTTCTCTTTCTGTTTGTTGATTGTTGCCGAGTATAATTGACTCAATTTAAACTCCGCCGGAAAAAATACGGGAGACCTCCGAAACGTCGGCGATGTTGCAAAACTCCATCTGTGCTGCGGAGGGTCGGCTGACACCTCCCCGCCCGTGCCGCAAGAGATCGGTCGGCCAGCCCCCTTGCCCGTGTCAGGAGAGACCGACCAAGACTCCCCACACCAAGAGGAGCCAGTGGGAACCTCCTTGCTCGCACCTGGAGGGACGGGGCAAGGCTGCTCACCCGCGCTTATAGGGATCGCCCGACTCTCCTTGCCCGCGCCTATACATAGTCAAATATGTATCGCGGGTCCATCCGGCAGAGGACGAGTGAATCACTACATTAATACCTGGCGCGATTTACTTAAGAATCCAATAGAAATTCCATGATATGGAAACTTTCTTAACATCTCCTTAAAACGCGACCAAGCCTCGTATAGTGTCTCACCGTCGCATTGACAAAATTTGTGATTTGTTGCAAGTCAGGTGGTTTTCTCGAATGGGAAGTATTTGATAAAGAAGATCTCATGGGAAAATGGAGTCGGAGGAGAGTGATTGCAACCAACCTCTTGCTATATCCCTCATTGAGAATGAGAATAGTTGTAAGCGCATAACATCCATTGAAATGTTGAGGATGTGGAATGTATCGCACATTTCATTGAAATTGCAAATGTGCTCGTTCGGATCTTCATTCGGGGTGTCCAAAAACAAATTATGTTGAATCAAGTTTATAATCTCTGTGTTGATGTGGAAGCTTTGATCTGCAGTGATTGGCAGTTTTCGGGTAGCCATACGATAACCCTCATCATTTGGTGACACGTAATGGATGAGAGAACGTTCCATCAGAGGCGGTTCTTCTGGAATATTTGGCTCTGGGGTGTTCAGCACATCCTCTATTTGTTCTTGATGCTCGTGCCTCCTTGCCTTCCAATTTCTTTTTCGATTTCAAGGTCGATCAAAAATAAATTTTCTGCTTTGTTTTTTCGCATACACCGCCAAAAAGAGAGTGCATACAAATACGTGAATATGATATTCTTAAGCACAAATAAAGCTGCAGTATACTTCGGATAACAAAATAATGAAACTAAGTCCACTGCAGCGGCGCCAAAACCTTGTTGCAAAATATGCGCTCACAATTGCACAAGTCGCTCAAGTAATATAGAATTTGTGTCTAATATCAAGTCCTCCTGGAATGATAACTCGTATTTTCGAAATTTTTATACTATTTGAACAACTCATGCACTTGGAGTGCATATTTTTGCAACAATTATACGTTGCTACCTTAGCAAACAAGAGATGTTGTGACAACTCCAAGTGCTCACACATGCTTTGAGCCTGAGTCAACCGTCTCTCGTGACTAAGCTCGCAGCCCATGATGTAGGAGCAAACCAAACATTCAGGAAACATCTCGAACATAAAAAAATTAAATAACATTTTAAAACATCTCAAATGCACCCAAGATTTTCAAATACATACTTCCATATTTGATATTGTGTAGCATTGTATGTGACATTCTATCTATTATTTTGACATATGATGGTACAACTGTCTCGTATGAAAGTGTGTATTTTAGTAGTGTATATAGCCTACTCGACATCCTACTTCTACGTTAAGACTCTTTATATGATATATAAGTTTTGTGAATTCGTAAATGTTCTCTTATGAACATTCATCTTGTAACCATAAAACTTTTGATTCATACAGACACATACACAATGATTTGGTCATGTAAAATTACTCAAGCTATAGCCACATGCATGATGCGAAATCTTTTTTTACCACTTTTTTCAATATTTGATCGGCGCAACTATGTACGATTGTGTTCTTTGATTTTAATTTTAATTTTTCATATTTATTTATTGTGGAAAGAGACACATATATATCTCAAACTCGCCATTCATAACTTTATCAAGCCCTAGTTTCCAAGACATGCCTCCATCTTGATTCTCGATACACCAAAGTCATATTGCCATCAAACTCCTCTACATTGGATTTATTTATCGTGGAAAGAGATACATATATCTCAAACTCGCCATTCATAACTTTATCAAGCCCTAGGTTTTCAAGACATGCCTCCATCTTAATTCTCGATACACCAAAATCATTCTTGCCATCAAACTCCTCTACATTGGATTCATAATTTTCTATCTTAGATTCTTGGTCATCGAATATGATATCTGGTCCACTTGAAGTCCATGTTGCAGATGTTGTTTGGCTCTTCAACTCTATTAGCTACAACAAGAAAAAAGGTTTGAGCACAAAAATAAAACAAACACAAGATTAAACGAGATCTTCGCAAAAATATTGAGCAATAAGTTATTCCAACAACACAGTCTTGAAGAACATAATCCAAACGTTAAAGAAACCAAAACATGTGATTTATTCCAATTAGAATTCAATGCAAATCCTAACCCACTCGAAGATCGATAATTATTTTTTCAACTTTTCAAAGAAATCTAGAAAGTGTGATATTACAACTCTCGAACAATTCTTCATCGCAACAACTTGCTCGTCTTCGGTTTCGTCAAGATCTTTCTCGATCTCTTACGCTTACAAACTCTAGCAACCGCATTGTAACTTTTTCAGGTATAATCGCAATTTGAGAATATAACGTTTGAATTGGCTAAGCCTAACGCCAAATCAGTATCTATACACACACATAATGACTTCACACTCGCTACAAATAACATATTTAACTAGATGATGATGCCTACTTTCAACAATTCCTATTAAATAAATAAAGAGAATAAAACATTGGTAAAATAGAATGCTCATATTTTCTAAGAAACTATACATAAGAGCCGAATAATTCGCGTAAAAGTTACGATCAAATTATTCAGATGTTAAAAAAATATTTAAATTCATGTTTAATCTTTCGTTATGTGGCGTCAAGGGTTTTACCTTAATAAGAATTTCATTTAGTTTTTAGATAATTAAAGTAAATTTGAATGAGGCATGTATACAAGCTGTTTACTTGAGTTTCTAAAATAATTCATCCAAAGTATACCTAAATCTATAAATAAATAAAAAAGGCCGAACCTACCTTTTTCTTCAAGGCCGAAAGTGATATAGGCCCAAACCATACTCTAACTTGCCTAAAAAAAATAAGACTTCTGGTCGAATACATGATCAAGCCCTCGGTCCTTGGGGCCAAAGAGACAGGTCATGGGCCGAAGTTGAAAATGCATAAGTTTAGCTTCGAAGTGCTCAAATTGTACTTTATAAAATGATGTAAATAGTTTTAAAATTATACCAAATATATATACCTCTAATTAAAAAAAAAGTATTTGTATCATTAATTTAAAAACAAAATTTCTGTGTGAAAAGTACTTTTTATATAAAATACAAGTTTTATCACAGATGAAATATTTATATATTTATGCTTCCTCCTCGTCATCACCAACGCAGCCATTTCCTCTGATGGCAAGAAAATCGGATTCAGAGGCATCTTTCGAGACCGAGAAGGGGTGGTAGCTAAAACTTTCGCCCTCTTGCACGACCGGCCCCTAACCCTTACGGTTGCAGAATGTCTGTCTCGAAGACTTTGATGATTGCGTCGTCTCTTGGTTTCTCGAGAATCCTTGTCCGATCGAATTGCTCGGTCGTGGTTGATCTTGTTCGCTCGGAAAAAGTTCCGGCCAATGAACTAGGTCTCGTTATAGCGGACATACTTGCCGACGCTGATAATTTTATTGCTTTCGATATAGTTTTTCATCCTAAAACTTGTAATTTTGCGGCTCACTATCTAGCCAAGTTTGCACTCTGTTTGGATGATATTATGTATTTTAAAAACGTTTTTCCTCCGAGTAATAAAGATGCGATTGTTGCCGATTCGGCCAACGTTAATTATAAAAGTTAGGGGCTATATGCCCCGTTTCGCTCAAAAATAATATATTCTATGTAGGAGACTTTAGGTCCATTATAAGTTGGGTTTTATTCAAGTCTATGTTCATTAATTTCTCGCAACATATTGGTAGCAGTTATACTACTACCCACCTCATTCATGAGGCCTTAATTATAAAAGCTCGACCGGTATACGTGATCGTCACGTGGTACACTTCATCTACCAAAAAGTATAGTAAGTTTCAATGGACTTTGTCGGTCGATAGACTAATTACATGACTAAATTTGCATACATTAGTTTAGGAGTCTTTCCCTCAAGAAAGTCTTTTATAGCTATTCCATTGTTTATTTGATTAAAGAAAAAATTCAACCAACAATGGTAGCTTGGTTTCTTTGGGTGTTTCCTTTCATTTACTATTTTTCGTGGTCTTACTGACTTTAATAAATATTTGGCTTTCCGAAAAGTAGCTAGTTTTGGATCATCACCAAGATTCAATCATCGTTTGACAATCACTTGAGATTGTTGCTTGAAATTAAATAGCATAAATTTAAGTAGAAATTAAAGACAAAAATAAGAAATTAAAATAGAACCGGAAATAGAAAAAAGGAAACAAAATTGGTAAAGAAAGTTAGTCAAAATCTATTAGGAAAATTTGTGAAACTTTTATTGTCCTACACAAGTGCAGAAAAATTGACCGAAAATCAGTCACGATACCTTACAAGACAAATTTAGAACTAGTCGGTTTGATTTCAACGAATTAGAGCACAAATGTCAATTCTACCCAAAACTACAAATAAAGAAAAAAAATCGACGAAATGGCCATAGCTTACAAACCTATTTTGGAATTGACCAATATTTGGTTTATCTTTTGTAAATATCGAAAACGCCTAGATGGCATATTCATTGACTATGTTTAGTTACTATTTTGTCCCTAATAATTTTCGGTAACGTGTTTTGAATTTTTTGTTTTAATTTGTTTTTCAAATTTAAAATTATAATTCAAATTTTGAATGTTTTCGTAAATACTGCCGGTTTCCAAATTAACCATTTTAGATCCTATAGGGCAGTTAATTGACTGAAAGTTTTATATCGCAATTAATTAAAAAAAATCCGCTTTTAATGCCGGTAATTAGTTATTTTTTGAAAGTTTTTATTTTAGTGTATATTTAGATAATTTTAGCTCGAATTCTCGGAAATTCCTGTCAATACTTGAGACTGTCATTTCCCGCCAATACCATTTACAGAATTCATACCCTGGTATATCAGTTGATCTAGCTTACGTAGTGATCGCCTGATATGGAACGCGAGTTCAAAGTCGTCGTCTGATATGGAAGAGAAGTTAGCGGGTCTCCAAGGAGTTGTGTTTGGCATGACCGCTGGATTCAGCAAGAACCCGAGCATCAATGTGGATCCCGTGTTTCAAGCGACTTTGGACCAGTAAAGGTCCTAGTTCGGACCCTCGACGGGCGCTTCGGGTTCGCAGCAGATACTGGAACAGCCTTCGCCTCCCACCGACACCGAGTCAGACGAGCCTCCACACGTACCCGCCGGAAGACGCGGAGGACGAGGACGAGAATATTGTAATTTCTTTAATGTTTTAGACTTATCGATTTACGTTAATTAACTTACTGGATTATTGTTATAAACTTATCGACTTCCGTTTATGTTTATATTATCGATTTTATATCTATTTAATTTATGCTTTATTTTAATTTAATTAGTAAATTTCATTATTATCAAATTATATTATATTTTATAATAATTTTAATTAATTAATAATAAGTTTTAGTTAATTAATAATAACAAACCGGATACTAATTTTTTTTAGATTTAGAAGTGATATTGTCGCTTCTAATATTTGGCGAGTTGCATTTAGAAGCTCTAATGTCGCTTTTAATTCCATGTCCATAAATTTTTTAGACTGTTTAGAAGTAACCAATCGCTTCTAAAGTAGGTAACCTTTAGAAGTGGGTAACCTTTAGAAGTGACTAGTCGCTTCTAATGTTGTTTCTAAGGGTTACCCGTTCCCACGTTTTTTTTCATGTTTTTTGGGTCCCATAGAAATGACTATTGGAGCGACTAGTCGCTTCTGAATTCGTCTCTTCAAAACATTAGAAGCGACTTTTCTTTAGAAGCGATACAATAGAAGCGACATTGCCGCTTCTAAAAGTCATTTAGACGCGATATTTTCGCTTTTAGAAGTGACTTTTGTCGTTTCTAAAATCCTTTTTTGTCCTAGTGCGTCAACCAGAATTCCAACAAGAGGTAAAAAGCTCACTCAAGAAGCGTCTTGGAAAAATTATTAGTCGGTTCTTCATACACGAGAGCGTATCGGCGAACAAAGTGAAATCGCATTATTTTAGAAGTGTGATGCATGAAGTCGCCGATTGGTAAGCTATTATGATTAATTGATTTATATGTTTAATTTGTATTTTGTATTAAGCATCATTTTTCTTATTTTATGTTGTGCTTTATTTTATTTTTTTTTGGCCGTGGGATTCTGTTACCTTCACCGTATGAGATTCATAACACGTACCTCAAAGAAGAGGTAACGAAAGCACCACTTCTACAAGAAAATTATAAGAAGGTGGGAAAGAAGTTGATGAGGAAGTTCAACTTGTATTGGACGCGGTGTGCAACTTATTGCATCAACTTGATGTTGGAAAACGTCGGGAAGCGTGATACTATTTCACGCGTCGTGAAGGACACACAATAAGTAATGAAGTTTATCTACAACCACATCATAGTCTTGTAAAAAATGAGAGAGCAAGGAGAAATAGTGATTATTCGTCCAGATCCAACATGTTTCGCCACCAACTACTTATCTCTTACTAGCGTACGAAGCAATAAGGCCTTATTGAAATAAATGACCACCTCGGATTGGTGGGAGACGTCCACGTTCCGCAATACTATGATAGTATGATTTGTGGATCTAGAGTTATTGACTCGACATTTTGGTTACATATTGACGGAGTTTGTAAGGTACGTATTTTGTTACGACTTTCGAGCTATTTTCGGTAAATATTTAGTTAGCGACATCAATTTAATGAACCCATTTTCAAGTATCTGAGCCCATGTACACTGCTCTACATTTTGTGGATATTGAGGCTGTACCGACCTTAGGCGAGCTATATCACATGTTCAACTTGATGAAAGAGAAGTTGGAGAAGATTCCAAACAAGCAGTGGGTCGTTGACATCGTGATCGAACAGTGGGAGAGACAACTTTGTCACCCCCTACATAAAGCCAACTATTACCTTAATCCGAAATATTAATACAACCCGGAAATTAGAATGAAGCCAAAGCATGTTACTTCCGTGACGACCATGTTTGAAGTCTTGCACCCACACGATAATTGTTCCTCCCTCGACAATGAGGTATGATATTTTATTGTTGTGTGTGTATATTATACCACTAATTATATCATATATCTCAGATTGTACAATTTTGCGATGCGCAAAAATTGTTCGGGAAGAAAAGTGCGGTTTCCAACTGTGACAACATGTCAGCCGGTATGACGTGGTTCAACTATTGCGACCTATAATTACGACCCGGAGGATTCTATCTACCACACCGTCCCTTTAGTCAGTATTGAGTATTGAATATTGACTATTTCGAACTTTTTAATGTTTGTATGAATTTTGAATATGTCTAAAATTTGTGTATAATTGAATTTGACGATCACTGTGTATTTGTTATGTTTTATATTTACTATTTGCAACATTATTTCCGTAATTTAACGCAACTTTTAGCACAATTTTCGTTGGTTATCGCAATTTTTTTTTGTAAATTTTCACATTACTTTCATCGTCGACTATCGCAATTTTCGTATTTTTGAGTCATTAACCCGTATTTCGATCATTGGTTCTAACAGTGTGGACTAGAATTCCCAGCTTGACCTCTAAATTGGGCAAACTTAGTATGACTCAGTAGGACATTTGTGCACACAACAATGGAACGGTCAATCGTATCAAAGTGGACACGAAGGAGAGCAACGCGCCGAAGAATAATGTTCTTTGGAATTTTATCTTTACTTCATTTTGAGCGTTCTTCTCTCTTTTGATGCTCATTGGAGATTGGACTATAAGCATATAAAGCGATAGTCCCTTTCCGCGTGGACCCACGCGATGGCCGTCTTTCATAATTTACTCATTTGCCCATTTCTTGTTGAAGAAATACCACACTGCCATTGTTCTGTATTAACAAGAGAAAGTCAAAGGCCCATTCCATCACATAGTATAGTTGACTCTTGTCAGAAGATATTTTTAAAAAAGTATTAAAGTTAAAAATCAATGCGGTCTGCAGTGACTGTTATTTTAGGAATTTATTTATTAACTGTTATTTTAGGGACTGATACAAATAAATAAAAACAATATTATTTGCTGAATTGCAATTTAACTGTTGTCCTATATTTTATTTTGTAAGTCATGTGGTAGGTGGAGTTTGATTTTATTAAAGTGTTTTAATAAATACATATGTACATATGTCCCCACGGTAATGCGTCGTTGTTGAGCCAGTGATGGAAATTAATGGGATGTGAATTTATTTCGTAACAGTGCAAAAATAGATACTTTTAAATCTTGTATTTCAATTGTATATTTTTATATAACATTCATTTCTCCTAACTTTAGTCCATGTCATATTCTTTTTTTTTTCTGTTTATAGTAATGTACACAGACACACATGGGCTTGGACGTTCTTACGTCGGTGCATTATCTGCCCACAAATTGAGCAAGTTTTCTGATTTTCTTGCGTATGTCAAGTATAGTTGAACATGACCGATTTTGGAGAATGTTTTTTTGTAAAAAAATTTATTGTAGAAATCACAATTTGCAGAAGTTGTTACTTTTAGTATTAAGTGTATCTCCAACTCATATTATCAAATTTTGTGTTAATTTAGAATCAAAATTAATGTTAAAGTTTTTCATCTACAACCACAACACAAATTACACACAAAAAATATTCATCATTATTATATTATTAAATTTATATCATCTTTTTATTAATAAATATTTTAGTAAATAATTATAGTATTTGAATTTTTTTAATTAAGTGATAAGATCTTATTCATGAATTTGAATATTATATCCGATCCCGCGCGAATTTTTAGTTAAAGAAAAAGAAAAAAAAAATTATGCAAAAAAGAGTACAAACAAATCAATATGAAGAACAAGCAGCAAGTTCCCAATATCATGCATCTCATATCAAGTATCTAATTACCAACGAGATTAAATTCAGAGAGATCAAATAAAAATTATCCTCAGTATTATAATTATCTTGACGGATTTGTAAATATTTCTTTCGATTATTAAATTGTGTTTTAAGTTTTTTTTTTTTTTTTTATGTATTTTAAGTATGTTATTTCTAATTGTGTTTATATTTATTAAATGTGTTTAATTTTAATTTTAGTGTGTTTAAAATTTATTATACTTTCAATGAAGTTTATTTTTATGTGTTTATTATAATTAATTTAATAATTAAAATATTTTATAAATATATATTTAGCATAAAAATATAATATAATTGGTGGCATTTCTCACGCTATTTTGCAACATAGTTGAAGTTGGGCTAACAATATATTTGCAAATATGATATGCTACTACAAATCTGCAATATACACTAGCGGTGGTAATTCCATAGTCTTCCGCCGTAACCCATCGTACAACGTCGTACGACATCATACGATGACATACGACGTCGTACGATGGGTTACGATGGAGGACTATTGAATACGATGGAGGACGATGGAACACAATGAGTAGTATGTCATCTACATAAAGGATTAAGAAGACCACTTTGCCATCGTTTGTCATCTTATAAACACATGGCTCATCTAATGACTGATCAAAACCGTAGCTTTTCACAGTCTTGTCGAATCTAATATTCCACGATCTAGATGCTTGCTTCAGTCCATAAATGGACTTCAACAACTCACAGACCTTTCCCTGTTGGCTTTTCTCCATGAACCCGTCTGGTTGAGCCATGTAAATGCGCTCGTCAATATTTCCATTCAGAAATGCAGTCTTGACATCGATCTGTCATATTTCATAATATAGGACGGTAACAATGGATAAAAGGGTACAGATGGATTTAAGCATCGCCACAGGCGAGAAGGTATCTTCATAGTTGATACCTTCCTTTTGTGTGAACCCCTTCGCCACAAGTCGTGCCTTAAATGTCTCAACATTTTCATCCGGTCCTCTTTTCTTCTTGTAGATCCATTTACATCCAACAGGCTTGATGTCTTCGGGTAAATCTACAAGTTTCCAGACCTCGTTGACATACATCGAATGTATTTCAACGTTCATGTTTTCTTGGCATAGGTTTGCTTCGAAACTCTGCATTGCCTGGGAAAATGATACTGGATCATCTTCCTCCTTGTATGCGATTGCAGCAAAGGCCTCCCCGATGTACATCAATCGCTCAGGTTGTCGTACAATCCTGTTACTGCGACGAATCGTAGGAGGCTCAGGTTCTGAGTGTGGTTCTTCTACTGTTGGTGTAGGACTCGTCCTATCTTGTGAAGTATCAGCTACTTCGCCCAACATCTCTTCCAGCACAAGTTTGCTTCTCGGTACAATATTTTTCATATAATCCTCTTCAAGAAACCTAGCGTTTGTGCTAATGAATGTTTTCCCGAATAAGACATTCTTCATGTGGTTGTTGACAGAGATGCCCACAAGAAAATTATTTATTTACATATCGATGTAATATAAATCTCTCACGAGTCCTTATTGTAATTTGCTGATTAAATTAATAAAAGTTGAAACGTTCATTCATTCCTTAATCATTTTTTTGAAGATTTATGATACTCAATGTATGAAGAGACAAATGTAGATTTGCGTGAACAAACTCTTCACGGTTTGCTTAAAACGAAATATTCACAATCTAAAGATCAACGGACTATTGATCCTAGTGTGATTGTTGGAAAAATCTATGGTGTCTAGTTACGAGGTATAGAGAGTTAGGAACTCTATAGTTCTTCCAGTGTATCTTCTGAAGATATTAAATTAACCAATGCATCTTTAGAGACAATGTACGAACAAACCATTTGACCTCTTTTGTCTCGAGGTCACTATGTATGAATTGCATCGTGCTTACCTTAATCCTGAAATGAGACATGTCATTTCATAACATCAATATATTCATTTGAGAAAGTTACACTCTAGATCCAAGTTTGTGAACTAGATGCGCTCTATTGGTGATGTATTGGGTTGTGAAGTTGACATGAGTATACTTCGTGAAGTTCTCATAGATATGGAATTCATGTACAAGATTGCTGAAATGTAATGTATATCACCTCGTGCTTTATTACTTGGATTGTGAATAAATTAACCGCACGGTATCCAAAATTAAGCAGCGAGTTTATTTGGATGAAACAATGTGACTTGTTAGCTCCTCGTGAATACCTTGTTTCTAACTTATTCACAAGTAACAAAGGAGTTGAGGAAATAGTAACTAGAAGGGTAAAATGGTAATTTTATAAATCTCATTTAGTTGATGATATTCATGAATGGTAATTATAGATAACATTCAATGGATCCGCTTAGTATAATTAAGTTGAATTTGGGTAAAATATAAATTCATTTGAACCGAGAGATTCTCAGTGTTAAGTCTTTAGAGGAGTCAGGTCAAGTTTTGTTCATTTGGATCCATAAGGTCACTATTACAGGTCATTAGAGTAGGATTGTTAAACTAGAAGTTAAGTCAAAATAAGTTCAAGTGTTGAACTAGACTTTTTCTCGGAAAATGTCTAAAGGGTATTTTTGTCCACATGGACATAAAATGATGTGAATGTCAAAATAAGATTTTGAATATTTTCATATGATGAAAATATAAATTAGTTTCTAAAGCCAAGAAGTCGCCTGCGCCATTATGAAATTAATTTCATTACTTGTGCAATATTAGTTCTATAATGGGTATTTTAGGAATTGTCTTAAAAAGAAATAAGGAAGCATCTAGAAGCTCCCCCTTAGGTAGAATTTCGGCCAAGCATCATAGAGAGAAGGAAATTATTACTAGAAATTCTTTTGCCTTTAATTATAAAGATAATTACCCAAAAGGAAAAGAGGAAATGAATTTCTTTGAGAAGAAAACAAATGTGCTAAGTGAGGAAACAAATTTCCATCACAAATAGCATAGAATGGCCGGCCATATATTAGAGGAAGAGGAGAGAAAATCAAAATTTGTGTCATGAATGCACAATAGGAAAGAGTAATTACTGTTTCTTGATTTTCCTTCTCCTATGAATAGAGTCTCACATAGAGATGTGAAAATGAGCTTTTTTTCTTGCTCTCTCTTGTATTTTTGGCCGACCCTCTCCTCTCTCTCTCTCTCTCTCTCTCTCTCAAAATACTTCTTTTATTTTGGCACCTAGATCCTCACTTGATCTAGAGAATTAGCTTATGATCCAAGAATTTTTCTTGGTTCATATTGTTTAATTGTGCCCACACACAAATCCTTCAAACACTCTTTAGACTTTTGTAATAGAAACCTTAGGTTTCTCAAGTTCAAGATTAGACGTGAAGGAATCGAGTCAAGGAAGAAGATCGACCTTTCTCAAGACGCGTCAATTTAAAGGTTCAAGAAAGGTTAGTCTTCAAGTAGTTTAAATAATGTTTTTAATTTATAACATGTTCATGCATTTTGCCTAGGTTAGTAAAATTGTTTACTTGTAAAGAAATTTTATATTCCGCCATTAGTATGATTAATGATAATTTTTCTTAACCCTAGACCTATTCCAACATTCTCGAGTTCAAGACTAGGTGTGAAGGTGACGAGCAAGAAGAGACTATCTACCTTTCCCAAGGCTCATCAAAGATCAAATTACAAGAGAAAGGTTAATATTCAAGTAATAAATAATAATTTTAAATATATACATGTTCATGCACTTTGTCTAGGTTAGTAAAATTGTTTTACTAGTAAAATAAATTTTTATATTTCGCCATTAATGTGTTAATGATAATCTTTTCTTAACCCTATACATATTCCAACAGTGGTTCCATAACTATCAAAATAATAGAGAGAAAAAACTCATGGGTACTAACCTCAAGAATGTATGTCACTCTGAGAATGGAGTAAAAAATGTCTCTCTCTATGAAAGAAGGAAGGATGTGGCCAAAGCTAGCTTCCTTTTAGACACTTATACTCCAACTACACCTCCAAATCACGTGGAACACCGTCTTTCTCATCCCCCGACTAGCTTGGCAATTGTTGTCTCAAGTGATCCTCCTCGAGTATGTGAGTATAATTTTTTCTAGTGTTTGTCTCTTCTCTTTGCAGCCGTCCAGCTCCCTCTCCCCTTTCTCTAAATTACTCTTTTATTTTGCCACCTAATTTCATATAAGACATAGTCAAATTAGCTATATAACTCAAAGACTCGTTCTTGAGTTATTGCGTTTAATTGTGCTCACATACAAAATCCCTCAAACACTCTTTGACTCTTACGAAAGAAATTCTATGGTTATTTGAATTTGATGAGGACACCAAGGAGACGAGCACCGGAGGGAGACGAAGGTTCAACCACCCCAAGCTTCTCAAAGTTCAAGCTTCAAAGAAAGGTTGGTTCCAAGTAAATTAATAAATTAAATTGTTTAAATAAATAATACGTTTATGCACTTTGTCTTGGTTGTAAAACTGTATAACTTATGGAAAGAAATTTTTATATTTCGCCACAATTTGTACTGATAATTTATTCTTAACCCTAGATCTATTACAACAAAGTCTCCCACCAACAAACTCACTCTGTGACTATGAAATAGCCGCATGCATAGTAATCTTCAGAGGGTTAACCAAACACTTGACAAATATCATGTAGATAACATTGCATAGACTAATCGGTCTAAACTCGCTAACCCATCGCAGGTTCGCAACTTTGGAAATGAGGGTGACTACTGTATCATTGATGTCAACCATCTCATTCCCGTTGTTAAAAATTCCGAGTAAGGTCTTCGAGACCGACTCGCCAACTATATCCCAATACTTCTAATAAAAGATTGCGGGAAAACCTTCACTTTTGTAGCCTTGATCGCATCCATCGAAAAAAAAACGCCATCTTCATAATTCATCTAATTGCTAAATTATTATGAATTAAAGTAAGTAATATTTATAAAGAAGAATGATCTTACTTGTATATTCAAGTTTTTGTTTCACTGAGATTTTTGTCAATGAATTAAATATTACAATTTTGTTATCAATAAAAGAATTATTATTGTAAATCTTATAAAAAATTGTTCATTTTCTTCGTAATTCTTCAAATTTTGAAAATATAAATTTTGGTAGGTCTCCTAAATTCAAATTATTCTTAAGATCGTCTTTTCTCTTGTTTTGTATATTAAACACTAAAAATGATAAATCTGTTTCATCATTTCTAAATCTTCCTTATCAAATAAAGTCTTAAAGAACACTAAGTTAGGAGCATAATGAAGAGCGTAGATGATTTTGTATTTACAGCACAATATAAATTTTATCATTTATTCTTATAATAAGACTTCATTCTTTCTTAAAGAAATACTCTAATCTGAGTCAAAGATATCCAAATAAGGAATGAATTGTGCCTACTGATCACAAACTCGAAATTCAGAAGCATATTTTAGTGAAAATTCCATATCAACTCTAAATTAAAGGTCCTGCCTTCATCCCTAAGATAAATAAATATTAATTTAAATCAACAATATTAATACATCTACAAAAGTTTCTGATCAGAAAATCATAACACTATTTTAAGGTTTTAGGTTACCTTGAACTACTTTACAGGTTGGAACAGCTTAGTTTCTCTAAGATATATATATTCATTTCTTGCCGAAGAGATATGCTTGTAACTTTATCACACTCCAGATCTGACATAGAAACCGAAATGGGAATACCTTCCTCAGTTTGGATGTTTCAGTTGACATATACTTTTCATTTTTTCTATTACCAAATACTGATAGATTTTTTTTTTTGAGGAAACCAAATACTGATAGATAAACGTAATTAGTTTTATCTGTTTCATGTTGGATAACATAATATTTAAACAAATCAAAAATAACGTGACAGATGTTCAAAACCTTTAGTAACTTATAAAAATTAGGAAAATAATACATTTATATACTGCGTTACAGGTGTTATTTTTATGTGAATTTTAATCCATTTAAGAATCTTAAGAGTTAAATGTTTTATAGATAAAAAAATATGTATTTGTCGTGTGAATAATACTAATAACGTGACAGATGTTCAAAACCTTTAGTAACTTATAAAAATTAGGAAAATAATACATTTATATACTGCGTTACAGGTGTTATTTTTATGTGAATTTTAATCCATTTAAAAATCTTAAGAGTTAAATGTTTGATAGATAAAAAAATATGTATTTGTCGTGTGAATAATACTACGTCACATATGTAGTTATACTGTTCATATTAAATTCGGTGTGAAAAATGTAGTGTAGTTGAAAGTAATTTTTACACCAGATTAATTTTTTAGTTTAATAAATTTTTCACACTAAATTTAATTTTTTAGTTAAAAAGTATTTTTGCTCAACCTGAAAGGCCTTATTGTAAAACTCCAGCAGAAAATATAAAAATGAAGTTGTGATATTCAACCAAAAAAAATGATTTATTTGTTTTGGGTCGATCTTGACTCTTTAGAGCATCTCCAATGCATAGCAACTCAAGTTGCTTTTGCTTACATGTCAATGCCATATCACCTTATTTTTTATATATTAATATTTTATTATGTAATGATTATAACAAAGTTGTAAATTTTGGCACCTATGCCATCTCTTTTTTTGGAAATAAAAATAATAAAATATTATATGCACCAATAATTAAATTTGTGTGGTCCCATTTATAATAATTTTTTATATCAACATTATTTGTGTAGTATTATATAATATTTTAAATATAATAAATAAATAAAAACTAAAATATTTAGTGATGTGGAGAGCAATTTTGGTTGCCTCCATTGGAGATGCTCTTATAGATGAAATTAAGAAAAATAAAAATAAAATATAAAAATCAACGTCAAACACCTTTAATGATATCAGAGTAACCTGACTGGTAGCACGCCGGTTGCTTCGTTGGATTTGCTTCGTACATAAGTCAGAACAGGCATTTCCGTAATTGATTACAAGATCAAAGGGCATTTCGGTCAGTACAAACAACAAAACCATAAAACCGAACTCCAGAGCAGAAAACTAAAAACAAATAAAATATTTTCCTATATTCCTTGCCCGCGAATATTAAATATAAATTATACATTTATTTTCGCAGACCAACACACAAAGACACACTCATTAATTATAAAAAAAAATCAAATTCAAAATCCTAAATTCTCTTCTCTAACCCCTACCCATACACAAGAAATCGACTCAAGCCATCGCTATTTTTAGAGAGAGAGAGAGAGAGAGATGAGGTCGCCGACGAAGTCCGCCGGCGGCGGAGGGACAGAGGAATCCGGTCAGATCGCGGTGAGATCGTCGCTAGTGGAATCGCTTAGAGGCTGTGGCTTGACTGGGATGAGGATCGACAAAGAGGAATTGAAGGCGAAGGTTCTGATGCCGCGATACCTCCGACTCGCTCTCCGAGACTCAATCAGGCTCAAGGACCTCGGCGCCGCTCAGACGCGCCTCGAAGAGCGCCGCGCCGCCGCGAGCGCCGCCGGAGAGGCCGACGCAGACGAGTCCTCCCGGCCGTCTCCGGAGTCGCCGATGGTGGTGTTCATCAATCCAAGGAGCGGAGGGAGGCATGGTCCAATGCTCAAGGAGAGGCTTCAGCAGCTTATGAGCGAAGAACAGGTCATTATCAGTATTATTATTATTATTATTATCATCATTGTTTCTTATCATGATCATTATGCATGAGCACGTGTCTTGTTGTTTTTGATATTTTAGATTCGACTCACCTCATTCGCGTGTTTTGCTCGTCATTTCTATTTTCTTTTTATAGTATTGACATAAGATTTATGTGGATCAGATTCTTAAGTAATTTTTTCACTTCATTCGCATGTCTTGCTTTCGTATAGATTTTTGTGCTTTTTATTTTTCTTTTGAAGTATTGGCATGAGATTTATGTGAATCGAATTTAGTGTGTATGGTTGATATTTTTTCATAGATATGATTTTAATAAGAATACATATTTTTAAAGTGAGTTTTTATGTGCTTGGACTGTTAATAGTTGATCTTCTTTTTTTGTTTATTTTTTTTCCTTTCTTTCCAGTTCGGGGCTTTGGGTGATGTCTGTGCAAGGATTAAGAACACTATATCTGTTATATTGTTAATTGTAGTTGAAAGCTTTGTATTTTTCCTGTTCTTGAGAAATGGCCTGATTGATAATTGTTTGATTATGTGAGGGCCGGTAAAGTAGAGAATATCATGTCTCAAGTTTCGAGCACTATTTTCTTTGGCCATCATTGAGATTAGGCTCGATTCAATTTCAGGTTTTCGATCTACATGATGTGAAGCCTCACGAGTTTGTCCGGTACGGTCTGGGTTGCCTAGAAATGCTGGCCCAGCTCGGCGACTCGTGTGCGAAAGAGTGCCGTGAGAGGATGAGAGTCATGGTATGAAAATCACATCAAACTGTATTTTACAATAAAGTATGGCACCTTTGTGCATGACTAAGAAAAGAAAGAATTGATGTTGGGATGATTTGGCAGGTGGCAGGCGGTGATGGCACGGTTGGTTGGGTGTTAGGATGTTTAGGAGATCTTAAAAAACAGAATCGTGAACCAGTTCCTCCGGTAGCAGTTGTTCCACTTGGGACTGGAAATGATTTATCGAGGAGTTTTGGCTGGGTCCGTGTCCTTTTCCTCGTTGAATATCGGAGCAAGTACCTTATGCTTGCTGGCCTATGTATAGTTATGAAACCTTTTTTTTCCTTTTAACAGGGTGGTTCTTTCCCGTTTGCCTGGAAATCGGGCATCAAAAGATCACTCTACAGAGCAACTACGGGTCCAACATGCCGTTTGGATAGGTATGTTTCTTTCTTCATCTTCATCAATTTTTCCCAAATTGCAAAAGCTGAATACTATTATGCATGTCTGAAATTTACTTGCGTTAGAATTACTTTTTTTTCAAAAGCTTTTATATTTGATGGTGATGAGTTTTGACACATATCAATTACCGTCAGTGTGCTAGCCCAGGGCACATGCTCTTTTTCCAGTGACTGGGCTCTATAAGAATATAGAAAATGGATACCGTGAGACTTGTGAAACTAAATTGCTAAATTTTTTTAACTGTTACTTCCTTACCATTTAATAATCGTTAGCCGAGAAGTGACAATATCCACCCTTATAGGCTTGCCTCCACAGAAAGGTCCTGGGATCAAACCCCTTTCGCCTTGTGTTTCATGTGAATGTTAGTAATTTCTGGCTCTGGTGCAAGACTCTGTCCTGCTTTAGCTTTAGGCTCCTGTATTGTGTGTGTGTGTATAAATGATTAATGGTATGCCATCAGCGGTCTTCAGTTATGTATATATACTTGGCACTTACATTGCAGTGTTGTGATTTATTAAATAAAAATTGGGTAATTAGCCAACCTAAACATAAGATATTTGGATTTAGCCCATGTTTTGTTAATTTGTTGTAAATAGCCAGTGTGTGGGAGACTTGTTTTGAAATTTTCTTACCAGTTTGCCCTTTTCGTTTTTGGTCCAAAAAAATTGTAAATGATATGAGCCGGCCATTTACCAACAATTTATCAAACGTGGGCTATGTCCAAAAACAATCTAGTTTACTTAATTACATTAATCTTTCATTAAACGGTCTTTCTAGTGCAACTGTTACTAATTTACGCTTATAATGGTGAAAACTGAAAAATTTCTAAGTTCACTACAGAAAGTTCCACCTGATAAATTTTAGTTGGTAGACATAATGATTGTTTTGATAATGCAGCTGGAAACTTGCGCTTTCAATGCCAGTTGGCGAAGTTATGCAGCCACCACACTCTTTGAAGCCTACAGAAGAATGTGTTTTTGATGAGGTTAGTCTGCAAATGCTCAATTAATCCCTTTTATCTCTTCACTTTAGCAGTTCTATTTTAACTATAAGCAAGATTTTTCCACATTTAGTTGATAATATGATAAATGATCATAAATAATCTGGTAGATGATCAACTTACAGTATATGGTGACTGATTATAAATAAATTGTAAATGATTTAAGGGTCTTCGGGTTATAAATATTATGGCAAGCTGAATAAGTCATATACTAGTGTAAGAAAAAATATATCTTGTACCCTTTGGTTTAAAAAATTTTGAAGTCTAAAATATGTGATAGAATTTAAGGCAAACCTTAAAATGCACAATTATTCATAATTCTTCAATCGATTATAATAAACTAGTTTTTCTTTTGCGAGACGGTTGCTCATGGATGTTCATTTTTTCGGTTGCAGGGGTTCCAAAATGAAGGAGAACTACCTGAGAAATCGTCTTCCTATGAAGGAGTATTTTATAATTACTTCAGCATAGGTACTTTCATTTTAATTTATTTGTCTGTACGCCTTAACTTGTGGGGGAATCAGTCACGGCTCATATAAAGCTTCTGATATTAAAGCTGAAGAGACAATGTCCATGTGCCTATCCCTAATACAGGAATGGATGCACAGGTTGCTTATGGATTCCATAATTTACGAAATGACAAACCCTATCTTGCACAAGGACCAATTACAAATAAGGTATTGTTATTTAACTTTATTTTTTTTATTGAATATCACAGATAAGTTACAACTGCTTAGTATACTATCAGAATCTATGGCCTTGATCTGTTTAGTCTGTTGATTCATACATTTGCCAAGGTGATTATGTTTGCTTATCAGTATGTTAAAATTGCAGCTGCTGTATTCTGGCTACAGTTGCACACAAGGATGGTTCTTCACACCTTGCACAAGTGATCCAAGTTTAAGGTAAGACATGTTTCAATGAAAAAAAAGTTTGCAATCTTGAAACGCTAAAGTGATTAAAAGTACTTATGAAGGGGGATCCATATTCATTTATTTTACATTGTATAGTTTTTGTGTCTTTACAGAAAATATGGTGTCTTGGTGATGTTAATCTACTTTCAATATCTTTGTTTTTTAGGGGACTAAGAAATATCGTAAGGTTGCATGTTAAAAAGGTAAACTGTTCGGAATGGGAGCTGATTCCAATCCCTTCAAGGTATGACTTTTGAACTGCGAAATATGATAACCAGATTAATTTTTTGGTAACTCGATTTGTAGTTTATATAGTTATAATAGTTTATTCCATTACTTATTGCTAGGATATCGGATAAGGGAAAGTAGAATTTAAGAGAGAGTTTAGAGGGTTGATACAGTATACTGAGATGTTATATTTCTCAGCAAGAATAAACCAAAAGAATCTAAGACTGTTGATTGACTTCTTTTTGTTTTTTATTTTTTTGACGTTGGTAAATATGATCACTTAGATACAAATTTAAATTATAATTAAGCGGAAGAGTTGTACCCATCGAGATTAGTTTTAAAGTGATTTATAGTCTCATTCTGCGCTGTGGCTATCTAAGGAAAACAAAGCTATTTTGCTGAATGCAGTGTGAGGTCTATTGTCGCGCTGAATCTCCATAACTATGGAAGTGGACGACATCCGTGGGGTAATCTAAAACCCGATTACTTGGAAAAGGTATGTTTTGTATCTGGGGGCTTTGATGATTTTCATTTCTTTAGTTGTCTGTTGGATATGGTGAGAGGATTAAGTTCAACATGAAAGAAAGGTTTCAGGATACGAAAGCTCTTTAGTATACTATTATCATAAAGATTATCATTCAAAATTAGGTCAAAATTTAATTCATCAAATTGACGCTAAAAAATACTGGAATTGCCATCTTTATTTTTTATAATTCCTCACTCCTATCATCCCAAGGCAATTATTGTGATTAAACTATTTAACGTTGTCCCATACACACAAACTTTTTTTTGTTAATTCTAGAGAGGGTTTGTTGAGGCCCATGCTGACGATGGTCTCTTGGAGATATTTGGCCTCAAACAAGGATGGCATGCATCTTTTGTCATGGTTGAGCTAATATCTGCCAAGCACATTGCCCAGGTATTATATTAACTTATATATAATATATATCTATGTATGAATATAAATATATTGAATACATTCGCTTTTTCCAGGCTGCTGCGATCCGGCTGGAAGTAAGAGGGGGGGAGTGGAAAGACGCGTTCATGCAAATGGACGGCGAGCCATGGAAACAGCCGTTAAACAAGGAGTTCTCGACTTTTCTTGAGATCAAGCGAGTTCCATTTCAGTCGATTATGATAAACGGCGAGTGATTATTCTTACATGTTTACTAACAAGCCATTGTAAACTAAATGGTGTATTTATTGCCTTTTGATGTCATTGTTTTGGTAAAAAATCTCCCCGCTGTCTCTTGGTTTCCAATCGTGTCACTGCTCTACTGTTTGCCTGGCTTGCAATTCATCTCAGTTGCTGACTGGGGTTCTAATTTATAATTATTGTGCATATATCTCTGTCTCTTTGCGTATTTATTTGGTAGTCCGCCTAGGTGGATGATTCTGTCTAAATCTGGCACATTTGGTTTCAGTATCATTTTCTGATTGGTCTTCTGACATAGAAGCTTGTTTTAGTTCTTAGGCTTATTTAAACTCCGGTGTTTGGAAGTCCTATTTCTGTTCAAAGGTTTGAGCAGCTCTCAAACCGCCCACTTCGTCTTGGTAATCAAGCCTGCATTGTGCTCTGTTGGACGCTTGATCAATGGATGCGACGTTTGGAGGCATCATTTCCGCTCAGTGCATTTGGGATTCATAAAAGCTCTAAATGGGAGCTGAGTTGTCTCATATCCGTTTATGTGCCTTAGCTAGGAGAAACTTTGTATGGCTTTGCTATTTGCAGTGTCTTATGTAAATCTTAGACGGGTAAAGGAAGATGGGCGGGCCGTGGTATTCTCGGTTCAAAGAAGAAAATTGGTGTGGTGTTCGAAAATTATATGGCCAAGGGAGTCCATTTGATTGACATTACTCCATGAGACTCATGGCGTCCATAGAGTCATTCGTCTTCTCTTTTGTTTACGAGGTCGAAATGTACTAGTACAAATTGGTCATCTGCTATGGATGACTTTTAGATGCGACTAGTCGCATTTAATAGTTGCATCCGATAGTACATTTAGATGCAACAAGTCGCATCTAAACACGAGAATATGACGAATATTTTTTTGGCCTAGGGAAGAGTAACAATGCATTGTCGCATCTGAAGGTTCACATGAACATCATATGCGACGTTGTAGCAGTGAATAGTCCCAAAAAATTTGGGCGGGTGAACTTTCCCCCTTCACGCGTTGGTTAAGTGACGTGGAATTTTTATTTTTAATTTTCAAGAGCATCGGATGCGACTAAGTCGCATCTGATAGTCCCAAAAAATTTGGGCGGGTCAACTTTCCCCCCTTCCGCATTGTTTATTTGACGTGGAAATTTTATTTTTCATTTTTAAGAGCATTAGATGCGACATAGTCGCATCTAATAAACAAAATTATGGGCGGAATTTAGATGCGAGTAGTCGTATCAAAATTGTTGTGTCTGATGAGTGGGAGTAGTCGCATCCAATAGTTTTAGGTACGACTAATCGGATGCGACAATGTCGCATTGGATGTCGCATCTAAATTGACTTTTAAATGCGACTTTTGGCCTTTAGATGCGACAAAATGTCGCATTTAAAGGCCAATTTTATACTAGTGATGACCTACACTTCTGATATTCAAATCAGAATCATCAAGATATCCTCATGACAGTCATCATGGTTCTGACCCTTGGGATTGACGTTGTCTGCTTGCTCCAGATGTTGCTTGTCGGGTCCCAACGGGACATACTAAGGAGAATAGTCTTTTGAAGACATATTTCATGAAGATGTCATGTCATCCTATTATGCGTCAAAGTTGATTAGTCGAATGACATTTTTCTCGAGGCGCTATGTGCAAGAGTCTCGTTCGTTGTAGGGTGACACATGGGCAATGTTCGGTAGTGGAGCTTTAGATGTGGTGTTCATCGAGGAAGAAATTCATCAAGACTTGGTAGACTCAGCCAAGTATTTTAAAGTGCAATGATTTACGTGGATGGGATGAGGTGTTGCACCCTCGAAGTTGTTTAGTCTCCTAATAATTTTGTGAAAATATCATCGATTTGCGTATGTCTTGAAGTCTTCAATAGAAGTGATTTTTTCAACCGAGAGTGTGTTGTTTTTGAGATACCCCTCATTTCAGGGCCAAAAGGTTCACTGTGACTTCACTGGTAAAGTTTGCGACACATCTACCATACAGTATATTTATGGCATGCACCATTTGAGGTTGTTGGTCTCTTACATATGGATAAAGAGGCCCATGACATAGAGACAAAAGAAATACCATAATAAGTAATTTAAAACACCCTCAAAATCATGACATGGGAGATAAATCACTTTTCGTTGGTCGCGAAAAGACTATGAATAAAAGGGTTTTCAATTGATATCCTCAACCTTCAAAAAGGAAGGATGATTGTGCTTCCAAATTATAACATTCTCTTCATCAAAGTTGATTAATATATCATCATCACCTAACGAGACAAGCATATAGCGTGTTAATTTTTCTCGGATTCGCATTCTAACACTTACCATTAGTCTAGAGAGCGATATGTGTGGTGAGAGGTCTAATGATGAAGAGATAAATGGAGATAATGTGTGTGTTTGGCATACTTTGCTTAAGTTTCTAAACTTACATCAAACTAATGTTTGATATGGTATTTTAGAGGCTAGTGAGAAAGAATAAGGGCTTTGAATAAGAGATAGAGAACATACATATCTAGTAGCCGATTGGCGCAGCTTGCTCTGCGCCTCGCAAGAGACTCTCTTGTAGCTTGTTTCATTTTGCGCACACTGTGGAAAGGCCGCAAGGCGGCTCACACCTTGAACCTTGCGAAAATGATGTGTCCAGTGCCCAGACAAGGGCTATAACATAGCTCAAGTATTGTGACAGTGGTGCAGGGATGCTTGAATCTAACACTTCGTGGGAGTGCCACATGTAGCATCCTGTGCTCCGCGTAAAGGCCACATGGCAGCTCGCATCATGCCCCTCACGAAAGGACCGATGGGAGCCTGGTGCTCCTTATGCCTAATGAGAGTGGTGTGGGTTGACCACAAGAAGATTTGGCATGTGGCATGTGGCATGTAGGAAGTCTTCTTGCCTTGACTCGATGCTAATGTTTTTTTTTTTGCATTAAGGTGTAGTTTTTACACTTGCGAAAAGAGACTATAGTATCATGTACTAATTTATGTCATTCAATTGAAGATGCAAGTAGAGGTTCAAGATACGTGTTACATGTTATTTATGTCTTCTCGTCCGAACAAAACATGAAATATCATGGTTCCTACTTGAATTTTAAGATATTCTCGAATATTTGATTTTGAGAATAACAGTTTCGTGATAGATTATCATGATAGATTAATAAAACTACTTGTCAGTTGATCTAAGTTAATCAATTTTTTTGCTGATATGTCGAATTCACGTCCCCCTTATACAATGAACCAGTCTCTCTACTTTAGAGATCTTCACTGAGAATTGGTTTATGGTTATTCGCAACTACTTTATTTATTTTGATCATATGTTGTTTGCATGTGTTGACATTAACGTGCTTGATGATCTCCGGAGGAATAATAGGTCAAGCTTAGAGTCTACAAATTTGAGAGGAACTTGGATTCACATCTATTGGATGTAATAAAAAAAAAGAGATGTGTTTGCACAAACGAGTTTGTGAAACTTGATATTTTTATACGTTTGATTGATTGCAGTGAATTTTTTTAGCCGGGTGTACTAGTCTCCTTGAGTAGGTTGTTTGTACCGAACCGGATCACGGGTTGTCTTGTGTTCTTTATTGCTTTTTGTTTGATTATTTTTTCTTTTTTATCACCTTGATTAATTTTCCAAACCAATTATTTGGTCAACATATTTTTAAGCTACTTCTTGAACAACTATCCTAACCGCGTTAGAATATTTCAAAATTATTTGAAAAAATATACGAAATGTACTATAACTCGAAGTATCAAGGGAACCAACATATTTGAAATATTGGTGAAATGTTCGCCATAGTTCCCATAAAAACATAAAAATTAGAGATCCTCTAAAAATACAACTAACCAAGTATAAAAGTTGTATTATTTGAAAGCGCAATAAATGAAAGAACTCGTGAACTAGTAATACTAAGGGAAAATATGTTCTTCGAAAGATAGAGCATCAACCTTGAGAGCAAACTTACAAAAAAGAACAAGGACATAGATTGATAGAAGTAACAAGAGAGAATAAATTAAGTGTCATTATGCTCTATATCCATGATGGGATCCGTCACTTGGGACTGTATCGATTTGGTATTGGTCCCATGAAGCGGATGAACAGGAGATATTATGGCTCCTTAATTTGAAGTTAAATTTTTAATATATGAAGGACGTGGTGATAATTTATATGATTGTGTTGGTATGATAATATTCTCCTTCCATTAATGGACCACCAGTAACAAGAAATTCAAATTTGTGTTCTTTTATTTGGTCACGTGGACGGTTCTATTATTGATGCAATTTTTGTGTTCGGATTACCTTTGATAAATAATTCCCCTTTGATAAATGATGATTATTTGAATTTGATATGTATAACTAAACTTGATTCTCGAGCGACTTTAACGACGCTACCAGTCTTAGTACATGAAGGTTCATGTGCGTGGTTGGTGTTTTGATTTCTCTCTTTCTATTATCATTATCAATGATTTTCTTGACCGGGTCAAGTCGTGATTGCTAACAAGCTTGCTCCTTAGAAGCCTATTGTGCTCTTGTTGACATGAAATGCCTATGAAGACTAGTCTAAGAAAGGTCTTCATGTTAATGTTAGAGCGTCTGAGTATGCCTTTATGAATACTAGGCCATATCCTCTCATGGTTCTTGTGTCACTCTCAAACTCACTTGTCTCTTATGAATAAAACTAGCTTTGATGATGTGGTGAAAGTGATTCACAATTTATTTTTCTTTGATTATCTCCTTGTTTCTATTAGTTTTCTATTGATAACGTTTTTTGGTTGTGCCATTTATGCTTATATTGATAGAGGCTGTTAATTTGACATTGATTTCGACTTTAAATTATTGGCCTCAATCTATTGAATTGTCAATTTATTTATATTTGGGCTCACTTTGACGAGTAGTATTAGGTGCGCTCGCACGAGTTAAACTCTTATTTTTTCGTTTGAATTTTACATGCTCTCTAGTGACCTTTGACGTGTTTGATGTATTTTTTTTTTTTTTGAATATTTACTAGTTTAGATGCTAATTGGATGTTAAGGAGGTTCGTAGAGCATCAAACCACGTAACAAGGCAATTTTGTGGTGATTCAAACACTTTTCGAACAAGTTAGAGCGGAACAAGAAACACAAAGTCCTATTCTTCATGATTCTGTACTTTCTATAATTAAGGACTATTTCTTTCTCCTATCATATATATTTTTCTCGTACCTTTTAAACGCACATTTATTTGTAGGAATTAGACACTGGAACAAGAAGTTCTAACCATTTCAAGCATCATCTCGAAACCGATAATATTAGGTCTGTTTGATTTTTGAAGATAGAGTTTAGCAATAGTGTTGTTATTGGTCCTTCTCATATTCGTTCACTTGTATTTTAGTTTACTTATTTATATATTTTTTGCAATTTAGATAAAAATAAATGTTATGGTTTGCTTATTGAAGATAGAGTATAATTTGTTGTTAGAAGTGAGTTGCTTAAAAAATAGTGAAAGACGTAGTTTATTATTACATTGGATGTTGATTTATTTTTATCGCCAAAGTATTCATGTCAATCAGATCTCTCATGAGATCTTATCTCTAAGCAAATATTATAATATGTAACCCAACGAATATTCATTAGAATTAGTAATATAATCATGATTTGATTACTTTATAATGAGTGGGAACCATTTAACTTTTTCGATCGACACATAAATAATGCGTATATGTTTATGTATGTAGTGTCTGTTTTCCATAAATTTTTAAACTTCAATATTTTTTATAGTTATTTTGTATACAAGTTGTTGTGTTTGGTGAACCCAATACACATGCGCTCCTACAAAATGTCATTAAATCGAGACTTGTGAAGGAACTAGTGGAAGTCAAAGTCGGAATTGAAATGGCGGGTCTGAGTGGAAAAATAGAGACGGAGGTAGAAATAAAGGTAGAAGCAGAGAAGTTCTATAACTATAAGAAGAAAACGCCGTACGAAGTTCCAAACATTGCGAGTGAGCGAATCAAAGGCGTGTATTTGGACGACGGTGACTGGGACACGTACGGTCACGGCTCCGTCAAGACCTGGATATACTCTCTTCGTAATCATTTCATGACTTTATGCATATTATATACTATTAAACAAGTATCATTTTAAGGTTCATTTGTCTAAATAATTAGTATTCTTTACAATTTGTCATTCTTCATAGCAAGAAAAAAAATCACCTTTTTTTTTCCTTAATTAATTCGCACAATTTACTACCATTAATTTTGGATGTTGAACTTCTTAGATGGGAAATCTGGAGAGTTCAAAGAGAAGCTCGACGTCGATGACGACAATATGAAGTTGAGTCACATTGGAATCGGAGGAGATGTGTTCAAGGAGTACAAAAGCTTCGTACTTGTCTACCATTTAGTGAAAAAGAATGAAGGAGTTAGCTTGGTGAAACTGAGCATCGAATATGAGAAGCTGAATGAGAGCGTCCCAGATCCAACAAACTACCTCAACTTAGTGGCTAATATCACCAAGGATATTGAGGCACACCTTGTTCAAGACCCATAAAGGAGACTCTCCCTCCGTTTTAATGTTTTTAATTACTACTATAAATAAACTACTTTCGTAGTAAAGAACTTCTTCGTGTAGTTTATTTGAGTTATCTGGCTTTATCTATTTTTGTTTTTGTTTTTTCATTTACGTCATGCACTTATTATTATAATTATTTGAAGCTTTATACACTGATTCAAAAAGAGGGTAAGAAACTAAGAGTTAAGGTATCCAACGAAGAAACAAAAAACAGCCAATTATGAACGGTGACTTATTTAGAAAGTGGAGATATCATACATTTTTAATTTTAAAAAATATTATTGCAAAAAGTAATGCGTCTAACGTTTTAATTCGTGAAAATAGCTTATTTTAACTGGTAAATAGTTTTGTACACCATTATGTAATATCATATTAATGTATTTTGGTAAATATAAATTCAAAACCAATAAAATATAGTTAAACTGGAACCGATAAAATATATTTATTAATAATGTATTCAACATGTGGTAACTACAATAATATAGTGTTAACAACGCATGACTTTCAGTTAATAGGTCGTGAGTTCGAATCTCACTCGCAAAAAATCTGCCTTAAAAAATAAAATAATGCATTCAACATAAAAGTGAAAACCACAAGTACAAATAATATACAACATAAACAAACTTGAACGTGTATTGTATATTTTTCAAATTCACATTCGGGCCAGTATTGATTCGATTTAATGTTGATCAACAATTAAATTTAATTATCAAAGTCAAATAATTTTTTAGAGTAATGCTTATATAAGGACTCCAAGATTTCGTTAAATAAGAGATAATATAAAAAATGAAAACAAAAAATAAAATAGAACCAGTACGAAATAGAATAGCAATAATGCTGAGCTCGTCACGTATATGATTTGTTTGATAAGAAAATAATGCTGAAAGATTTTTGAATGAGCATTGTGAGATGAAATCGTTGACTTCCTCTCCCTCTTGACTATCAGGTTAGTAATCTGGGCTTTGCAAAGGGCCACCATAATTTATCTCCCTCACATTCCTCAACACTTGGGCCACTTCGTCACCTTGGGCCCAATAAAATGGAGGCAAACTCAATTCCTGATATTTCATTTTCTAGACTTAAACTTGTTAAATATTCAAATTAGACTTATCTTATCAAAAATATCTGAAAATGAATTTTAGATAAAAATTAGCCAAAACTACTCTTATATTACAAAAATTATATCGTATTTATCGTATATCATCGTATAGCATTGTATGTTATCGTATCATATCGTACAAAAAGTTAACGTGCGCTATCATACAACTGTCGTCTTTTATCGTATAGAATCGCATGAATGAATCGTGATTTTTGAAAAAATTTATTATAAAATTATTTTTGTCATATGGCTCTAAAGTTTATTTTATGATATTTTAAATAAAAATAATCTAATCTAAATAATTTTGGGATAAATAGTATAATAGTCATTAGAAACATATTAATTATTATATAGCCAACATTTGAAATAAATTGGTTAATATCAATTAACCAAAATAAATCGGTATATCTTTACTAGTTTACCCCTATAATTATTTAAAATCGCTACAATAATTTTTTATTTATAACAAAGTAATAACCATAAATACAAAAATTCTCTCTCCTAACTAAACGGAATATAGAAAAAAAAGACAAAAAAAATATACATAAATGACACATCATCAAATATAATTATATACTAAATAAATGAAAAAGTCTGACCAAATTGCAATTTAGATGTTTTTTTTAATTAATTAGAGCAATTTTTGAATATTTTTCATATTTTTAAGTCTGAGATTTCTCTTCCCAAAAGTTGCATTTCCCGAAAAACTGAAAACTAATAATATCATTTTATAGAATATTCTATGAAGTTTATCGCAAACAATATTTCATCAAATTAAACTGTGATTAATAATTCTTTTTTGATATTTCACTTAGCCGATAGTTGATACCTTAATAAACCAAAGGGTCATAATCCTTGAATACGTTTGTATGTCAGTTCCTAAAAGAAGTAGTGTCTAATTGTAGATGCGATGTATTCCTCAAAAAAAAAATTTGTAGATGCTATGTACAAACGCGACTCTCAACCATATGTCTTTATAACAGCACCAACAAAGACTCTGGCTATATGAAATTAAACATATACACTCAAGAGGTTGCGTTTATAGAAGTTACCGTCATTTTTTTGGAGTTTATAAACACAAGTCACTTCAACCCGGATTTCATCTCTCTTTCGGAGACTAAAATTTCAAAGTTTCATGCGGAGAGATTTTGGTTTTCGCTAGATTTTGGGAGTTGCTTTGCGGTGGATCGGATAGGTATGAATGCGGTTTAGTTCTTTATTGGAAGGAGGAGAAAGAAATGAAGATCGGCTCGTTCTCGAGATTCCATAGCGAATCGAGATGTTTGGAAACTAATGAAAAATTGTGGCGGATTTTGAAGCTTTATGGGGCTTTTGAGCGCTTTTCTGCTTGCCCTTGATGATTGTAATCTCGAAGACGTACGGTACGAAGGGAATCCTTTCACGTGGAGGAAATCGAAGAAACCAAATGTCACAGTGGAGAGGCTAGATAGATGTGTGGCTAACGACAAGTGGATGGAGGCGTTCCCTTTTGCCAAAGTGGTCGACCTTGATTATTGGGGTTCCGATCACCGGCCCCTCCTCCTTTTCCATGAGGGGGAGAGCCCGGGCGTTACGAGAAGACCTCTCCGGAAATTTCGAAGATTTTTCTTCGAGGAAACTTGGTGCGAGGAGAAGGAATGCGAATCTATTATCTGAGAATCTTGGGGGTCGAATTTGAGGCTTTCCACCAAGAAATGCACCGCCGCTCTCGACGAGTGGGGAAAAGGGAAGTTTCATTTCTTGAAAAGGGAGATCAGAAGAATAAGAGCACCCTCAAAAATCTTACTTCTGTGGCGGAAAATTTCAACCCCGACGCCATCCGTCAAGTGGAAGGGAAGCTCAATGCCCTTCTCGAGAATGAAGACATGTATTGGAGGCAAAGAAGTTGAGTGGCTTGGCTCCAGAGCAGGGACTGAAATATGAATATCTTACATCGAAAGGCCAACATTAGGCGGAAGAAAAATCGGATACTTGACATCTTCGACAACAATAACAAGTGGACCGAGAATCCCCCGGAGGAAGAAGGTATTATCTCTAATTATTTCTCGGATATTTTCTCTTCCTCTCACCCGTGTGCTCGAGATGTGGACTTGGTGACTAGATGTCTTCGGCCTACGGTTTCTAGAGCGATGAACGACTATCTCGCGGAGGCCTTCACGAGACAAAGAAGTGAAAGAAGCCATGTTCGGCATCGGGTCCCTTAAAATGCCGGGAAATGACGGTCTTTCCAGGCTTTTCTACCACAAGTTTTGGGAGATCGTGGGAGACGGGGTCATTGACGAAACCCTCGGTGTCCTTAACCAGAATTGGGAAATTGGGGGACCTCAACGACACTATCATCACCCTAATCCCAAAAGTTAAGGACCCGAAACGAATGAAGGAATATCGGTCGATTAATCTTTGAAATGTCATGTACAAGGTCATCTCCAAATGCATCACAAACCAGCTCAAGGCTTCTATGAATGGGGTAATTTCGGAGAACCAAAGCGCCTTCATCGGCGGTCGCCAAATTTTTTACAACGTGATTGTGAGCTACGAAGGAGCCCATACTATGAAGATTGGGCGGTTTGGAAACGGAGGTTGCGGGGCCTTGAAGCTTGACATGTCGAAGGCCTACGATCGTGTAGAATGAGAATTCCTAAAAGCGTCCATGCTTAGCCTTGGGTACGACCCCAGTGCGCCTCGCTTATTTTAAGATGCGTTCGCTCGGTCAAGTTCTTCCTCAACATCAACGACAACATGTCCGAGAGCATCATTCCCGAGCGCGGTCTTCGTCAAGGTGACCCATTTTCCCTGTTTCTCTTCCTCTTTTACTCGGAGGACCTCTCGGCCATTTTCCGGAGAGCCGAGAGTCTTGGCCATATTTGAGGTTTGAGGTTCGGGAATCCGAGGGTGGTCGTCTCTCACTTGTTCTTCGCGGACGATAGTTTGGTGTTCATCAAGGCCAACCGGGAAAAGAGTTTGGAAGTGAAATTTTGTCTTGAGAGGTATGCTCGGGCGTCTGCCCAAGTGGTCAACTTCGACAAGTCCGAAGTATGTTTCAGGAAGAAAATTTTGGCGAGAACGGGGCTGCCCTAGCCGTGTTACTTGGCATCCAGTTTGTGGAGAGCCACAGTCAGTATTTGGGTCTCCCGACGACGATGTGACGCACCCAAAATGTTGGAAGTGGTGCCCAAAAAGGAGAAATTAGACAATAAAATACATTTGTATTAATTTTTTGCTGAAACATTAATATTAATAAATATTTATTCTTATTTAAGTTTGTGTTTATGTATGAATTCTACGCTCTGAAACTGTCATCAACGAAGAGGGTGTTAAATATAGATTTGACATGATAACCCCTTATGACTAGTTTAAACAATTTGTTTGCAATCTTAATACCGAAAGAGCAATTGTGTCTAATTAACGAGTATTTGAATGAATCATGATATCTCATCATGTGATATAGAGAGTTGTGACTCTCTGCTTCATCCTTGATATCTTATAGAAGATATTGAACAAGACCAGTGATACTTAGAAGTTCGAGATAAAACCGTTTAATCACTCGAAACTCAAGATCACATACTAGGGGTATTTGGATACTTACCTTAATCCTGAAGTGAATGTATAATTGACATTACACTTTATGAAATTTGATTTGTCAATGGGCCATGACTAAATCTTAGTTTCATCTGACCCGACGGTTGGTGTCATAATGTTATGATGTTGGGTTATATGATTCACAAATATGGAATTCATGTTTAAAGAATGCAAATGCATTAGTATCACACTATGCTTTGTTATAAGAGTGTGAATGAATTAACCTGGCCAGTAATTCATCGAATAAGAACATTCTTTGATTAGAACATGTGACATGTATAGACATCTCGCTCTATGTTTTTTCTCATTCACAAATAACAAAGGAGTTAGTGAAATAATAACTCAAGGGGTAAAACGGTAATTTTACATTCCCCTTAGTTAATGATACACAGGAAGGGTAATATCGTAATGTACTTCGTGAATCGTGTGAAGAATTGTTTTGTCACATCAAACGGAAAATATACGCGTATGAACAGAGAGAGTTTCAGTATTGGTCCTTTAGTGGAATCGACCAATATTAAGAATCAAAAGACGGAGAAAGTTTGTGAACTTTTGAGTCCGATCTTTATTCTAAAGCTTCGTTCATATGGGTCCATAAGGTCTCAATGATAGACACTTGGAAGAGATTATATGAACTAGTATTATTGATTTGCTCATCAAATATAAATTATGATTTATATCAGGACAATTATTTTTCTATATAACTTAATAAATAATTTTTTATTTATTGTTACATTTATTTATCGAGTCATAAGTATCGTTATGTTGATAATAATACTCTTGTGTGATTCAAAATAAATAAAAGAAGAAAATGAACAATTTCTCGTTTCGTACTTATTTGCAAAGTATGAAATTATTTTTAATGAAATGTCATTAAATAAAATGAGATTCTAGATTAATTGAATTTAGATAAATCAAAATAATTTGGGAATAAATTGGAAGTACATGGGCGAGTATGAGAGGGAGAGATGGCCGAGAATTACAAGTGATAGGGTCTTGGGTTTGACTCAAACTTAAGGCATCTTAAACTGTTTATAAAAGGACTTAAGAAAACCTTATCACTAACCCTAACCCTATGTCACTCGGCCAAACCCTCTCTCTCTCTCTTCCCTTGGGTTTCTCGGCCAAAATTCCTAAACACACAACAAAGAAAAATTGTTTTTCCTTGTTTTGTTTCAATTCCCAATAGTTCTTGAGAGCCCACCTTCTAGATCTCATCACAAATCCCTGTGTATTATTATTGATTCAAGACTTGTGGTGTTTGATGATTGATTTAATTCAAAATTTATTTTTAGAATTGTTTTTAAAAGGTTTTTGAAGCTTCCTGCCGGCCGGAATCATTCCCAGCGTCCGATCCGGCGAGGATCTCCAGTCTGGCATCCCTCCCTGAGTCCAGCGGAGGCATCTAGGTCCCAGTCCAGCGAGGGTCACCTATCCGGCGAGTTTCTCATCCGGGGAAGGTCACCTGTCAGACATTTGTTCCTAGTCTGGCGAAGCTCTCCAGTCTGGCGAGTGCATTCCGGCGAAGATCACCTGTCAGGCGAGCTCCCAATCCGGCGAAGGTCTCCTATCCGGCGATTCACCTATCAGGCGAAACTCTCCAATCCGGCGAACCCATTCCAATGAGTCTCATGAAGGCTACCAATCCGGCGAGCTCCCTTTCCGGCGACCCTGGTCTACCCAGTCCGGCAAAGCAGCTCCCAGGGCATTCGTGATTGTGTGATAGAAGTCCTCACAAATGTTCATTGAAGCAGTCAAATATTGAGTGAGTGTTTGAATAGTGGAATCGAGAGAGGTCTCAAAGTCAGGGGGAGTCATTGATTTAGTTTTCACATATAGTATTAGTCAAAGTGGTTTTGATGTTGAGATTTATATAAGGTCATTGTTGTACTAGTGACTAATATTAGTGAATTCTTTTCCACTAGGTTGAGAGCCCCCTAGATGAAGGTGACGTTGCACCAAACTAGATACCAATTCTTATATTATTTATTATTTTGCACTCATTGTATTATTTAGGTTGAGAGCCTCCAAGTGTTACACACACTGTTGCAGTATTTGTGTCTGATATCTAGCTGAGCGGCTAATAGAATTTTCAATTGGTATCAGAGTGGGCATCCTAAACTTTAGGGTGGTTTCCTGTTGGTTTAACAATTCTGTTTGAGATGTACAGTACCAGGGAAGGAGGTTCAGTCAATCGACCTCCATTGCTCGACGAATCTAACTATGACTATTGGAAGGCTCGAATGTGTGCAATCTTAAAATTGTTGGACACAAGGACGTGGAAGGTTGTTGTCAATGAGGGGTCTTCATTTGTGATTGTTGATGCTACACGTTCTATCACCGGAATTAAAGCCGAGAAAGATTGGAGTGCCGCAAAAGATGAATCTGCAATGAGAAACTCTCGGGCTTTTTATGTTATATATAATGGCATTGATAAAATATTTTCAGGATTATTAACACATGCATGAGTGCTAAAGAAGTCTAGAAAATATTGGAAGTTGCTCATGAAGGGAAACTCAAACTCCAAAGCTTTAAATGCGAACTACTTGATTTGAATCATTGTTTATGAATAAAGATGAGACTATTGCTGAATTTAATGTTAGAAATCGCGATATTGCTAATGAGTCTTTTTCTCTTGGTGTTCCTATGGTAGATGAGAAGTTGGTACGAAATTTTTTTAGATCACTTCCATCCAGATTTCAGATGAAAGTCACAACCATTAAAGATGTTCATGATTCGTCGACCATGAAATTGGATGAACTTGTTGGTTCTCTCATGACCTATGAATTGTCTCTTCCTATGTTTGAAAAGGAGCACAATATCTCTTCTTGCGAAAAAAGAGATAAGATAGTCGCAGATTCTAATGAAGACATATAAGATTATATTGCTATGCTTTCTAAGAATTATAACATGATTATGAAGAAATTTAGTAAGCTTCTAGCGACAAATGTTTCACATCATGTCAGAAACATTGAGAACAACAACTTTGATAGCAGATGCAAAGAGAAAAATTCAATACCATGAATGTGAAGGCTTTGACCACATTCAAAAGGAGTGCCCAAACTTCATGAGAAAACAAAATAAAGGTCATGTCGCGTCTATCATCGATGATGAGTATGATAATGAATCTGAGCGAAGTAGATTTGCTGCTCCTTCTTTTCGCATACACTTTCAAAAAGAGAATGCACACAAATACGTAAATATGATATTTTAAACACAACTTCAAATTGCAGTATATTTCGGGTTCACAAATAATGAAACCAAGTCCGCTACAGCGGCGCCAAAAACTTGTTGCAAAAAATACGATCGTAAGTGCATGGGTCGCTGAACTAGTAAAGAGTTTTGAAGTACAAGTTATCGTTTCCACGATGACTTAGTATTAATTGTACATCAAATCAAGAGTTACAATTTGAATAAAAGGAAAATGAAATGTGAATATGGGTGATTTTCAAAATCTAACACAATTGCTAAATGAAAAACGAGTTTAAATGAGTACACTTCCAAAGTATTCGCTTATCAAAGAATTTTAACTAATTGCGCCACTTGAAAGTTTGAGTTTTGGTTGAATTATCTTATTTATCGACAAGCATAATATTAAGAACTACTTACTCAACGCGAACTCGGAGTTATGATCTCGTAATCATTTTTTGGGTAAGAGAATTAATGTCATGACCACATACATTTATGAATCTTTGAGTGCCTTGTGTTGAGTTACATGCACCTTATTCAAGAATGAATTGTCAAAAAGAGAATGTTCGAAAATAGATTATGGGCTAATTATAATAGGCTTTAAGATGTTTTTTGACGCTCAAGAAATTACCTGATCTATAAATGTAAGTTTTTAATAAATTATACGTTAATTTTTTGTAAATTATATGTTACACACATGTAAATGTATTACTTACTTACATATCATTTACAGGTTAATGCAATCAATGAAAATTTATTTGAAATAGGTGATGGTGTCATTTGTAGAGTTGTTGATATAGCGATAAATTTTTGTACACGTTATTATTTATTGGCAACTTGAAAATTTATTTTGTTCTCATACATATGCTACTTTATACCGCCTAATTTTACTTTCAATTGATTATGTGTCACTGTTTTATACGCAAAAATCATTTGAAGCTGCATATGCTCAACACATTTTAAAATTTAACAAAATAAATTTTCTTTTAAAAAGCTAAATATTATTTTTCATACGAATATATATTTTTTTTAACGATTATTATTCGCAATTTATAACATTCAAAATTTGTATATGAAATCATAATTTTTTGAGTATTTACATAATTATTATTTATTTTGTAATGCTATTACTTTAAATTTACTGTTTAGAAAAATCAACCATTACAAAGAAGTTAAACTTGTAAATATATTTATATTATATTGGGGATTTCATTAGAAAGCTAAATAGTTCGAATTTATACTATTGATAGACCTAATGCTATTTACAAACAGTTGAGGGATATATCGTAAATACAGCAAATAGAAGGGTTGAAACTCAAGTCGTCGCGTTGCCTTAGTTTCGAATGATAACAGAGTGAAAAGGCAATAGAAGGGAAAGAAGAGCTCTCGATTAAAACTTAAAAGAGGTTTAGGGTTTTTACATACGATTTTCTCTTCGTGAAAACCTCTGAATTCGCAGCTATGGCGAGCACTAAGGTCCAGAGGATTATGACCCAGCCCATCGTAAGTTTCATTTCGTCTTCTTTCTTTACTCTTGTTCCGTATTGAATAGTCGTTCGTTTCACTGACTCTCTTTTTGTTCATTTCTCTGCCAGAACTTGATTTTCAGATTTCTTCAAAGCGTAAGTCGTTCTATTTCCGTTTTGGAACTATCAATTGTAATATCTTAGACTTATAGTTATTGTGCTAACGTTTTGAGTTGTTTTGTCCCATTAGAAAGCGCGGATTCAGATTTGGCTTTTTGAGCAGAAGGATTTGAGAATCGAGGGCCGAATTATTGTAAGATCTCTTCTTTAGATGGTTGTTATAAGGACTTCTCGTTTAAACTTGTTTCGATGGTAACTGGTAAAGAAATGTTCTTATTGTTAAGCTACTGAACTCTAATTCAGTAAGGATATGAGGACTCCTAAGCTTGTAAATATCAATTTTGTTGCAATGGAATTGGTACCTTTTTTCAGTCAATGGATGATGAGAAAATGTTTTAGCTGCTTCTAGGACTTGAAGGTGCAATGTAGAAGTATTATTCTACAAGCCAGTTTTATATCTGTTGACAAAAAGTAAAAGTAAAAGAAATGAGATATTATATGAATTTTAAGCTTTATATGTGATTTAAGTAGAATTCTAGATATGTATTTTATACGCTTATAGCAATCTAGTGGCCATGGATTTCATGCTCGGTTAGTGAATGCAAAATTTCCAAGGAATTTTGGTGAAATCTAGACTTCTTTGCTTTATTTTATGTTGGTGAGTCATTTTGAAGTGATGGAATTGGTACTGAGAGAGGTCTAGTTGCATAAATTTATGTCAAACCTGTAAATGAGCAGAGACGAAGTGAATTTTTGAAGTTTATGCTTTGGAGTGTTGTAACATAGATCATGAGTCCCAATTTTTGAAGTTTATATTTTGCTCTCCTTGTATTGCAAAGGTCAGCTTGGCCTGATTATGATACACAAGGAAAAATACCATCCCTCTTTCTGGATCGTAGCTGAACTAAATCAAAGTTTATGAACATAACTTTTTCTTTGCTCTCTAATATGCATTTCCGTTGCAAGTAACAAACATTGTATAGCACTTGAGAAGGAACATGTTTGCATTTCATTTTGTACAGATTATCATTGATTTTGAATAAAGGGAATACAGCTGTAAAAAGGGGACTCATATGGAAACTTGAATTAATGAATGTAAACAGAAAACATATTTGTTGTCCTTTTGAAACTCCCATATGTTTCAGTCGCTCACTTTGATGGAAACTTGCATTTTTTAAAGAGATCTCTATGTACTGTTAAGTATGTCAATTCTATGTTTTGGCTGTCTTTCCATGTCTGTAATTCTTGTGTACAGGAAGAAGTATCTTCATGCTTGTGTTCTCGTATCTCTTTCCTGTTTAAAGAAATTTAGGGTATATTTATTCATGAACTGAATAAGTTGAATATTGCTGATTCTTATCGATCTTTGTTGACAGGGTTTTGATGAGTACATGAATTTGGTTCTGGATGATGCTGAAGAAGTCAACGTCAAGAAAAAGAGCAAGAAGTCATTAGGTGGGATTTAGCTCTCTTAACTCTTCTCTCTCTCTCTCTCTCTCTCTCTCTCTCACTCTCACTCTCACTCTCACTCTCACTCTCACTCACGCACACACTGAACTTTGTTGTATGTTTTTCAGGGAGGATACTTCTAAAAGGAGACAACATAACTCTGATGATGAATACGTAAGTTCACGAATATATAAATTTCTTTCGTAAAGTTCTCATCTTACTAAGTTTCCATTTAAATTTACAGTGGAAAATGATCATCTGTGGATACTGGATTAATGCTGCATCAAGATTTGCCAACTTGTGGTTACATATTGAGCTTCTTAGAGTTTGCTTAAAGTCATTTTGGATTTTATGTAGGATATATAATCCAAACAATTGCTGATTCTATCTATGAGTAGGTATAACTGATGACATATTTTGTCTATTTGTCAATTGGGCTTTTGAGTGTCAGAATTAGGTTATGTTCGATTCATGTTAGTGTTGATAATTCTGAGTGCTCGAATCAAGTTCTTTGAGTTCCTCAATGCGTTACGAGCTAAAGTTTATCATCACAGAATCTCTAAATGTGTTTCTGGTGATTGCAAGTTCAACACCAGATCCATTGACTAGTCATTATTTGCTGTTTTGCATTACTATTAGGTATAAGTGCTAGAAGTGCTTTGTTTGTTTTCAACATTTCTAAAACATATTAGCTGAGAGACAAACAAGAAGCTACTGGATTAGGCATGAGCCATGACCGTTAAAAGACTGAGCATCTCTCTTTTTGGTACCACATTTGTTCGACAAGTTAAGCCTGTACTCTAAATGTTAATGATTTTCCAGTTAAGCCTAATCGCAGCAAAACTGTCTTAAGAAAATGTTATTGACTGGCGGGTAGATCAATTTTATAGAAATATCAGCTGTAAATGGTGGCAAACTTGTAAATAATGAGAAAATTTCAAAATTTTATTCGATTAAAAAGTCACTAATTTATTGAAGCTGAATACAAAATTACTCATTTAGAACGACTCCAATGGTAACTTGCTTTTCACATTATCAAATATATTATTTTTTATTTTATATATTAACAAATTGTCATAGTACATAAAAATCATTTTAATGATACAAATACTAAAACTTGATCATGATGGGTCCTACACTACACACATCTAGGGTGTGTTTTATTATTTTATTAAGTTTTTTTAACAAAACTTCAAGTTAGCACAGATGCTTATTTTAGCACAATAATTACTCTCAAAATAATAAATTATCAAATAAAAAATGTCATGTCATTGCCGCATCAACAAAAAAGCAATTTAAAATGCTTGCATTGGAGATACTTTTATGTATTGGGAGCTCGATGTATGCCATGCTGTGTACTAGACCCGACATATGCTATGCATTGGGAGTAACTAGTAAATACCAGTCAAGCCCCGGTCATGAACATTGGATAGTTGTTAAGCGCATCCTAAAATATTTCAAGAGAACTAGGGACATGATACTTATATACACAAGTAAAGACTTGGTGATACAAGGATACACTGATTCTTATTTTCAGGCAGAACGTGACATATTCAAGTCGACGTCTGGGTCTGTGTTCACTCTCAATGGAGGAGAAATTTTCCGGAGAAGCGTTAAACAATCTAGTATCGCAGATTCTACTATTGAAGTTGAATATATTGCAGCTTCTGAGACAGCATTCGTAGTCGAGCTGGAGGTAGTTCCTAACATGAAAGAGCCTTTGCAACTCCACTGTAATAATACTATAGCCATTGCAAACTCGAAGAAACCTCGCATCCATAAGAGAGGAAACCATATAGAGCAAAAATACCACCTGATAAGAGAAATAGTTCGAAGAGGAGTCATGGCAGTGATGAAGATCTCGACGTTGGACAATGACAAAAAGACATTCCTAACGTGTGTTCGTAAAACACATAGAAGGAATGGGCCTTAGATACCTGCAATATCTTCTCTAGGTAAAAGTGAGAGATTATTAGGAGGTCTTGCCCACGAGAAGATATTTATTTAAATTCTCGTTGAAATTAATAATAAAATAAAGTTTGACATTTATATTAAAGTTTGAAAATTATTATCTATTTGAATTGAAAGGGTTATTTCTTTTTTAATGAGATTTATTAAACATTCATCATTCCGTAGCCTCTGTATTAAACACTCATCAGTCACGTGCTAGACACTTGAGTTCAGGCAATGAGCTAAGACAAGGTCGATGATTTATATATACCTGGAAATCATATCTAAATTCGTATATGTGCAACACATTGGTGAAGGCTGATCGCTGTGTGGGAGCATTCTACACTTGTGGTAAGTTTATGACTTTGAAATGTCTTGGTGTAGATGTGTTATTTAAGGACCGTTATGACGCACTAATCAAGGCCATTATGATGGTCACAAGGAGACATGATCTAAATCCTGAAGTGATCATGGACACTAGGTTATGGTTCTTAGCTCTTTGACTCATTCGCTAAAAGGCTATTCATGCTAATCACAACGTATGTCTTGAGAGTTGTCTCATAAAATGATTCAAGTGGGAAGTGATAACATATACAGAATCCAGCTTTTCAGAAAGAAGGTTAATATTCACTCACCTAAGCGTTGATTCCAGAGCGGATAGATTGCGCACACTTTTGAAGTAAGTAATGTTCGAAAGAATATTTCGTTGGGGAAACAACAATGCTTATGGCTGATATATATCAAGAGAAGTATAACAGAAAAATTGATTTCTCTTGAAAAGGGTGAACGTGGACGATCGTGTTCACAAACCCACTATATCCGTGGACACTCGTCACGATGAATAAATATAATTCTAGTATCAAAGAAGGGTTCGGTCTTGGATTACATGGTGTTGTGGAGTATTGATCAAGACTAGACAAATCGATAAAAATGAGATAGGACTATTTTTCATTGCGTTTCTTTAGCTTCTAATACTAGGTCCATAGTCCCTGATTTCGCTCTAATAAAGGAGGATAAGAAATTTCTTGTAATAATGTTTATCATTATTCATCTCACAAGCTGTAATAGTGATTGCTATCATTATTTCTGAAAAATAAGTATATGCATAATTGAATTCAGATTTATAGTAGAATTGTGTATTTATTGTTGGAACATGTAAATTAGTAATTAATTGGGTTCTAAGCAAATGGGCTTTGAAATTTTCGGATTGTGTTTTGGCCTAGGGTTTCCGAAATCCCTTCCTTTGGCCGTGTGTTTTTTACCGAAAATTCCATATTGGTTTTTACCAACATTCTCTCCTTGGTTGTTGAATCAAAGGATTGAATATCTCTGTCATAGATTATGGTTTGGTGGATGAGAGGAAAAATAGATTCATAGGTAAAGATCTAATTGTTGGCATTTATGCCCACAAAGGAGATTTTTGATATTAAATACTTTTGTATTTGTTTTGCTCTAAAATTAAATAAAGATTGAATATCCATTCTTATTTAAGATTGTGTTTACGCATTTATGTCTACGCTCTGAAACTGTCATCAACGAAAGAAGTGCTAAGTACAGACTTGACAAGATACCTTCTTATGACTAGTTTAAATAATGGTTCGCAATCTAAAGATCGATTGGGCAATCGATTCCTAGTAATGATTGTTAGAATGAATTAAACGATATCTGATCTTGTGATATGGAGAGTTGTGACTCTGTAATTCATTCTTGATATCTTAATGAAGATATTGAACAAGACCAGTGAAGTTTTGAAATTCGAGATAAAACAGTTTAATCACTCGAAACCTCAAACTCACATACGAGGGGTATTTTAGTAATTACCTAAATCCTGAAGTGAGTACATGTATTCTTGTAACACTTTATGACATTTTATTTGTCAATGGGCAATGGCTAAATGAAGTTTCATTGACCCGACGGTTGGTGTCATAATACTGTTTCGTTGAAACATATGATTCACAGATATGGAATTTGTGTTGAAACAATGCTAAGGCATTAGTATCACACCATGCTCTGTTATGAGAGTGTGAGCGAATAAACCAGGCCTGATATTCATCGAATAAAGAATTCTTTGAAATAAAACGTGTGATATGTTGAGACATTTCACTTTATGTTTTTCTCGTTCACAAATAACAGAGGACTTGGTGAAATAATAACTCAGGGGTAAAACAATAATTTTACATTCCTCTGAGTTAATGATACACACAAAGGATAATATCGTAAAATACACCGTGGACCATGTGAAGAATAGTTTTATCACATCAAACGGAAATATAAACGCATATGAACTTAGAGATGTTCAATATTGGTCCTTTAGTGGAATCGACTAATATTAAGAATTAAAAGTCGGAAAAAGTTTGTGAACTTTTGCGTCCGATCTTTATTCTAAAGCTTCGTTCATGTGGGTCCATAAGGTCTCAATGATAGACTCTTGAATGAGATATTAGTGAACAAGAAAAGATCGATTTTCTCATTAAATGTAAATTGTGATTTACGCTAAGAAAATTATTTTCTAAGTAATTAAATAAATAATTTGTTATTTATTATTACATTTATTTAACGAATCATATTGTGTTATTATATTGATAATAATATAATTTGATGATTCAAATAAATAAAAGATGAAAATAAATATTTTCTCGTTTCGTACTACATTGTTTAGTATGAAAATAATTAATGATTTGTCATTAAATAAATGAGATGTTCTAAATTAATCAAATATTATTTTAGAAATAAATCGAAAATATTTGGGAGATAAATACATAAGATGGCCGGCCACTTAATGCAAATAAGGGGTTGGAAAATTGCTTAAATGATTTATCGGGCTTAAGTTTGATTAATGGGTCATTAATTGTTTTTGACATAATTAAGCCTATTCTCCCTGAAATAAAAGGAGCTCTTCTCTCTCTCTTTTGACCTAGTTTTCACACGGCCACTCCCTCTCTCTCCCCTCCCATCTTGGCCGACTATTTGCTCTCTCCCAAGGAGAAAAATACTTGGCCAAAAATCCCAAAAGAATTGAGAGAGCGAACCGTAGAGAGATTTTCCTTTTATTCCTTCTTCTCTTGTTCCTACGAAAGAGCCCACCCTCTTTGTCTCCTAAAAATCCCTAGAGTATTATCATTGACTCAACTTGTGGTTGTTTGAGTGATTTTTCTCTCCCCAGGGCCGGCTATTTTTGGAGGATCGAAGGCACGACAGATTTTAGGATCTCCTTGACGCGCGTGGCGTAGAGGATCGGCCGACCACCTTGACGTACACCGAGACTTGCTCTCGCAGATCCGAATCTTATGTAAGTATCCCTCGAACGAATTGGATCTGAATAATATGATGTTTTAGAATAATTATATGTATTTGGATTATTCGTTTGCATGTTAGCTAAATTTATTGATGTGATTATAAATTTATTGACATGTTAGGTTAGATTTAATGATATGGTTATCGAACATGTTTTAAAACGTTTATAATATGTTAAATTGAATTATGAAATTCCGCACATATTGATGTGTTTCGTAATTAAATTAGGTTAATTGTTAATCAAATTCCAACACTAATACCTAAGATTTATCCACTAGGAGAGAATATCTCTCATAAGGGAAATATATCCCAAAGGAGAGAATAACTATCAAAATGAGAGAAAACCTCCCAGAGGTTATCTCATTTTCACTGCTGTAAATAGGGATTGATGAGAAAAGAAAAACCTAACCTAATTATTCGAGATTTTTGGTCTCCCCCTCTCCCCTCGTGGCTGACTAATCTCTCTCTCTCTCTCTCTCTCTCTCTCTCTCTCTCTCTCTCTCTCTCTCTCTCTCTCTCTCTCTCTCTCTCTCTCTCTCCCCTTGGAACTGCAAATTCCATTCTTAGAAAGTAAGAGTGAGATCCTGAAACACCTGATTTCGAGATCTAGTAAGATATCGATTGTGCCCACTCATCTTTCTTATTCGTCTGAGATTATATTTTGGAAGACTAAGGTGTCATTCTCGAGTACTCAGTCAAGACGACGCACGAATACGTGAAAGCTTGAAGACGGAGCACAGATTGGCATTAGAGCATTCTGTAGCTGAACCAAAATCATAGTAAGTATTCTAAAGCGTTAGCTCATTGGTTGTTAAACACGCTTTCATTAATATTTAAATTAATTTATCTAGATCCTATTTAGTAATCATAATTTTAATTGGCTATTGTTAGTGTAATTAATAATTTTCCACATTAGATATATTTGCTAAGGTGAATCACTCACCTACATGGAAAATCTTGCCTGGTACATGACAGTAAAGATGGATAAATTTGACTTAAAGTCCTAAGGGACAAGTGAAAATTCAAGGTTCTTGCAGCGCAAGCCTAACATAGGAGCTTCAACTGGTTAGCTAGAAATTTGTCATTGCAAAGAGGACATAGAAAAACCTTTTCCAACTGATAAGAGATGGCAAAGACACCTTGATATCTGGATAAGTAGAATGAAGGAGGCCTGATCATCAAACAACATAACTCGTCCTTCGACAACCTAGCCGTATTGGATAGCTTGTTTATTTTAGGGACCAAAAGATGGATTTGATGAAAGTAATTGATGCTTGCGGGAATAACATGTTAGAGGATGTAAATAAAAAAAACAATTGGCAAGGCCGGGAGATGACAAATATATTTGGACAACTACATCATCGATAAATTTTAGTGTTAAATCTGGATATATAAATCGAAATGGAGCTGCCCGATCCATTAGATCTAGCTTGGAAACAAATATGGAAGTTCAAGTTCAATATCATGTACAAATTATTTATATGGAGTTTAGGTTACAATTGTTTTCATACATCGAAGAGATTAGAAGTGTGCTTACCTGGTGAAGATTCTTTGTGTCGAATACGTGGAGATGAGGTTGAGATGATTCAACACTTATTCTTCAAATGCGATCTTGCAACCATAATTTGGTTTAGTGCGACATTAGGATTGAATTGAACAAACAAGTCTTGGCTCCATGGAAAAGATATCTTGACTGACCTGCTTGTTATAAATGAAGAAGCAAATGAATCGATGCCAAAAGATTGGTATTGAAAAGCCATTGCGATCATGGAATCTATTTGGTCCCAGAGAAATGATTTTATATTTCGAGGGAAGAAACTAAATTTTGATAAGATCTTGGCTATAATCAAGATAAAAGAGAAGGAGATGGAAAGGAGTGAGGAATTCTAGGTTAACTAAGAAGAGTAAGAGTTGGAACCAGAGTCCCCGTTCAAAAATACAAAATTTTCCAAACCGTCACTTAATGTCATCTAAATCAACTCTGGTGTCAGGTTCAAGAATGGGAAGGGTTTCGCAGGTATATTAGCAAGAGATACATCGGGAACTACACTGTCGACGTGGAGAAGTCAGATTCAAGCTGAGTCCAGCCTTGACACGAAAATGCAAGGAATGCTACTAGCGCTAAAGCTCAGCAAATTATACTTTATCCTGAAGTCACAATTGAAGGAGATATCAAACGATCATGATAAAATGCGCATCAACTAAGGCACACAAGGATTGGCAACTATTACAGGTATATGAGCAAATAATGCTAGAAAGTAAAGGGTTCAATGTTGTTAGTTTTAAGTGGATAAATAGAGATTGTAATAGAGTTTCTTATAGTTTGGCTAATAGTCAACAAATTTGGAATATGTAATGCTAGAGATGCCCCGCCTCATGTGCGGGATCAAATTATTTTTTTATCAATATATTGAGGTATGAGGGCACTCTTCTCTTTCCGTCGCACCAACTGGGGCCGAATTTTTTTTAATGAAGCTCTTTTTCAAAAAATAAATCTTGCTAAATTTCGATGTGAACCATAAACTTGCGAGCAAGGAGAGGGACATGAAAACTTAGATCGTGGATATACTCTCGAGATTTTAATTTTTTGTTTTGGTTAATGAAGAAGATAAAGATAGTCGAAGAGAAAATATATTTCATTTTTCTTACGCTGATTAGTGTTTGGGGAAACGAAGAAAAATTGAAAGAGAAAATAATTAGATGGTAGATATATAGTCATATTTGTAGTGTATATATAAGTAACTGCTCAAAGTTCATATATTTACTCACATAAATTTACTTAAATACTATTGTTTTTAAAATTTAATGGAGACGGCAAACCAAAAATGCCATGTTAGTTTTATGATTATTTATTATTTAAAAACATTAACTATACATGAAATTTAAACATTTGAATTAGTTGATTACTTCATTGTTTTTAAATTTAATGTTTTAAAAGGTTCAAAAGTCTTTTAACACAGAAGCGGGTAATAAATTTGTTTTTAAGTTTTTTGGGTCGGTTCAAAATAAAAACATGGGTGTCAATATTGCATGGTTTATGGTGGCATGTGTCTGCCAAAGGGGAAGAATGTGCTCTCCGAGTCACATTCAGGGTATATTTCAGGGGTCACTAGTCGAATAGCGATTTCTGACTCACTCTCCACAAACATAATGAATCCCTCCCTTCGTCACTTCATTCTCACTCTCTTGACTCACCCAATTGCTTCTTCTTCCACTTTTTGAATGATTGCCATCATAGAAGGCTTTGAATGGGAGACTTCCACATACTATGATGACATGACGCCATTGTTTGCGCAACCTGTCAAATTGTTGTTCGGCCTCATTTGTTGACGGCACGTTCGATCAAATTGGCCACTAATAAATGATTGCTCTTAAATTCCTAATTTTAGTTACATATCTGTAACTTGCGATTAGAATCTTTAGATGCCTGTACCATTATATGTATTCGGTTCAAGATCTTTTATGGATTGATTAAATAGCCGTCGAATTTTGGACGTTATCGGTTAAAAATAGCTTATATGTTCGTTTCGTCATTTTTGGTCGACGAAAATCGCCGAAATTTCGGTAATATCGTTTTCGATTTACAATTCAATATAATTTAACGACAATTTGTAACTAACAAACGCACCAACTCCGATGTTAAATTCTCGCTCATCTCCTTCCTTGTGTTAGGAATTTGAATCCCTACTAGGCTATTTTTACTGTTTTTTTTTATTATTAAAAACTTAATATTTATATTTAATTTTATTCTAAAACTTAATATTAATAATATTCAATACTTATAATGTTGAACACATTATATTAAAAAATACAGTTTATTCTATTTTAAAACATAATATTAATAAATATTCAATCGTGGAACACATTATATTAAAAATACATACTATTTTATTCTAAAACTTAATATTAATAATATTCAATCCTTACACTTTATATTAAAAGTAAAATTTCAAATAAATTTTAAGTTTTCATTTTAATATATTATTAAGATCTTATAAATATTATTGCTATAATTTTTGTAATTTTGAATTTTTGATAATCAACATTTTTTTCGTCAAATTTCTCTCATTTCTGTCAAATTCTCGACCAGTCAACGGCAATCGCATCGGCATTCCCTTTTATGTTTTTCATATTTTCTCCATCGAAATCCCATTCGGTTAACGATATTTTCGTGTTTTTGAGTTATCGACCATTTATCGGCATTCGGCTAGTCAATCATTACTTTCATGTAATTGGATTTGAATGTAGTATATAATCATATAAACGTATATTTTTTTTTAGAATAGTTAAGGTTGTGTAAATTGATAGTAAATATCTAGCCTAAATCGTTTATGGAAATTTTGGGATGATTTTAACCCATAATGAAATTTCCACTTACCAATCCTCCTCAAACAAAAAATAAATAAATAAATAATTAAAATAAGAGTTATTGAACTGTCGAATGAAATAACTGAGTATATTAACCGTGATATCAATGCGTAAATCGAGTAACATTATTAATTAAGTTAGTTTTTGAATCCAAGCAGTGAAGATAAGTGAAAATATGAGAGAGAAAAAACTCATTCATTTCCTACGAAAATAAAATCTAACCGCATGCAAAACTTTATTCTCTTTAAAACTCACTTCGAAAGGAACCAAAACCAAAATTCTTGAAGAACAATTGTTAATCGGAGAAACAAAAACGTAAGTTTGTTCACACCCTTGTTCATACGTTTACCAATTTTTTATTTTCTTTTAAGGATTTGAAATTATTTTTGTCTTTGTTAATCGATTTTTATGTGGTGGTTTCGCTCTAATCATGGGAAAATGTTAATTGTTCTGCTTTTTGTTTAAGGTAAATAGATTCCAATATTGTTCTATTCGTTCAAAAATTGTTTTAAAAAATTGTAAATTGTCTTGATAAAGTATAAATGTTGTATTGGAATAGGAAAATAATGTTTTAGAACATGGAACATGGAAAAATGTTAATTACAGGTTGGTGAAAACAATGTTAACTCAAGCCAATGATATCAGTGGATAAATGTCCACTCTAATTTTCTAATTCTGCTACTGTTAATAGAAAAATTGGATACTGAGCACCACATGGATATTTTCAACATGTGGTTTACCGTTTATTTGGGTATTGACATGTCATAATTGCTGGCCAATTTCAGCTATTCAGGCCGCTAAAAAGACCAATACTTCAAAATTCAAAGCACAATAAAACCACAGTCCCTACTTGGTTTACTGATAGGTAATTTTTGCAGGTAATGACAAAGAAAATGTGGCGCTAATTAACATAGCTATCGCCGAGACAATAGTTTTGCTGATAGAGAGTCAAGCAACACTGTCAACGAATACCTGAAGCTAGAATGAACATGGATTTGTTTCTTCAATATCCATTGGGTCGCATCAGTTTCTAATATTTATGTGAGTGCCTAAAAAAGATGAGAATTTCTGGGACAAAAATAAGTTTTAAAATCAAATCTTTTATCCACCGACCACTAGCATGAGTTTTCAAACTCATGCCCGCATTTGAGAAGTAACGATACACCAAATTGTCAATGGACAATCCGATGCCAAAAATGTTTAAATGGTCGTTTACTTATAGTCCGAATTACAGTGAGGAGCTGAATATATTCAAAGACGAATATGTAAAAATTGTTAACTGTGTTACATTTAACTCTAAATATCTTTATGTGGTTATTATTTAATGTAACTAATTATGTAAACGATAGGTTCAATTTAAAAAAATAATAGCAACTGCGGGTGAGCAAACTGAAGGCTATTATAAAAGTAGGGCTGAAGGGCAGAGTCATATAAAGGAGCGTGGCACAACTTCCAAACAGTCAAACAAAAGAAGGAAAAAGGCAACAACATCCTAAATTCTCGAAAATTATGTAAACACTGATGATATGGAAATGTTAAAAAGAAAACTTTAATTTTGCATATGTAGAAATTGAAAATTTCAAAATAAATAGTGAAAGTTTGTGGGAAGTCGGCTAGTGAAAACCCAAAGGGCCCATAACAATTGTGTTAGACAACGTCAAACAAACCAAATAGTCAAAATAGGCGCCAATATCACCCTAGGAAGACAAGGTGAAATCACTGTCTTCCTCCTGGAACACAAGGATGTCTTCACATACACACATGAAGACATGTCTGCGATTGACCCAAAGGTCATGGTACATCATCTTAATGATGATTGAAACACCGGAGAAGGTAAAATCAAGAAGGGTCTTTAGCCGAAAAGATACCACTCCATTGAAGAGGAAGTTGACAAACTCCTCGTTGCCATTGTTATTAGAGAGGCGGAGCACCCCAAGTGGGTACTGAATGTGGTGATGGTCAAAAGGCCCAACAGGAAGTGACGCATTTGCATCGATTACAAATAGTTAAACAAAGCCAGCTCGAAGAATAATTTTCTCGTTTCCCAGATTGAGCAACTTGTGGACGCGAGAATAGGCCACATGTTGCTTAGTTTCATGGATGCCTATTCAAGCTATAACCAAATTCGGATGCATGAAGATGACCAAATCAAGACAACTTTATTGAAAAATCAAGGTCTCTACTGCTATAAGGTCATTGCTGGATGGCCTAAAAAACGTCGCAACTTACTTACGATTGGTCAATCGCATGTTAGATGATCAAATTGACAAGACGATTGAGGTGTAGGTGGACGATATGCTTGTCAAACTTTGAAATGCTTCAAACCATGTCTGAGACCTAAAAGCTATATTCACAATCCTTCTTTAATATAGAATGAAACTCAACCCCAACAAGTGTGCAGTTGGGGTTGAATTAGAAAAATACATCGGGTACATCTTTAGCAAACGTGGGACTGAGGAGAATCTAGAGAAGATTATGGCGATCTTAGAGATGAGATTGCTGCATAAGCCTAAGGACGTGCAGAGCCTAGCAGGCGGGATTTCCACCTTTACAAGGTTTATTTTCAAGGCAATCGACATGTGTCAGCCTTTCTTCCAGGCTCTAAATGAAAAAGATGGGTTCGAGTGGATCGAAAAATGTGAAAAGGCATTTCGTGATATGAAATCATACTCACGTCACCGTCATTCTTATAAAAAAATCATTAATGGAGATGGCCTGATGCTCTAGCTCGCGGTGTCTGATAGGACCACGAGAGTGTTCCTCTTCCCAGAAGAAGATAGAGTGCAATTGTCGGTGTATTACGTTAGCAAGGCTCTCCTTGATGCCGAGAATCTGTATCCCGAGATCGATTGGCTGTCCCTGTTGGAATAGGTCTAATGAGGACTTAGGTGCCAAAATAAAATAGACCTTCTAGAGAGAGAGAAAACTAGACCAAAAAACTTATTCTCACATCTCAATGTGAGCCTCTATTTATAGGAGAATGAAATACAAGAAATGCTACTTAACCTTTCCTATTATGCATTCATGACACGATATTTGATTTCCTCTACTCTTTTCCTAGTGTATGGCCGGCCAACCTATGTGCATTAGTGAGAGAAATTTGTTTCCTCACTTAGCACATTTGTTTCCTTCTCAAAGAAATTCATTTCCTCTTTTTCTTTTTGGAAATTATTTTTATAATTCAAGGCAAAGGAATTTCTAAAAATAATTTCATTTCTCTCAATTGATGTTGGCCAAAATTCTACCTGGGGGGAGCTTCTAGATGCTTCCTTATTTCTTTTAAGACAATTCTTAAAATACCCATTGTAAAATTAATATTGTACAAATAATGAAATTAATTTCATAATGCCTCAAATAACTTCTCGACTTTAGAAACTAATTTATATTTCCATCATATGAAAATATTCGAAAGCTTATGACATTCACATCATTTTATGTCCATGTGGACAAAAATACTCTTTAGACATTTTCCAATAAAACGTCTTAGTTCAACACTTGAACTTATTTTAACTTAGCTTCTAGTTTAATAATCCTACTCTAATGACATGTAATAGTGACCTTGTAGATCCAAATAAACAAAGCATGAGGTACTATACTTGGACTCAAAAGTTCACAAACGTTTTCCGAGTATTAGATTAATGTCAACTGACTCCACTAAAGAGTTGACACTGAGAATCTCTCGGTTCAAATAAATTTATTTTCTACTCAAATTCAACTTAATTATATTGAGCGGATCCATTGAATGTTATCTATGTTTACCCTTCATGAATATCATCAACTAGTTGAGATTTATAAAATTACCATTTTACTCTTCTAGTTGTTATTTCCTCAACCCCGTTCTTATTTGTGAATAAGTTAGAAACAATATATTGACGAGGAGCTAACAAGTCACATTGTTTCAACCAAATAAAGTCGTTACTTAATTTTTGGATTGTCGTGAATTTCTCATATAGTTGATTCATACTACCCTTCTTCTTGAAGTAGTAGTAAGCAATGTTGATGTGCTACAACAATATTTACACAAAAAGGTAGGTAGAGATAAACAAAACAAAAAATTCTTTGGAATAGAAAAAGTAGTTGTTGACAAACCTCCCAGTCAACCACCGTGTTTTGTTCCAAAGATTCCAAAACCACGTGTTCTTTGATATGATGGCCACAATATAGTCAAATATTGGATCCATGCTTTTCTCATCTTCATCGTAGATGGAACTGCAAAGAAGATTTTAGTGACAACTAAGTAAGAAATACATATGAAAGAACAAAAATTACATATCATTTCGATAAGATTTTTGGATCCTATGATAGAGCCATTCATGGACACTATTCAAGTCATTCCCATGGGGTGGTACCAGCGGATCGAAAAAGGGATACACCATTGGCTCCTTTCGTCTTCCTAGATAAACGTCAAAGAAACCCTGTAAACAACGTAGTTTTATTATTTACAAAATCTCAAGCCAGGTAAACTATTAACAATAAATGGTTACACATTTCGTGACAAAATAGTCACAAAATATGTCTTCGTGACAACTTCGTCATGAATTGATGTTATCGAGATGATGTTGTCACAAAAACATCACTTCGTGACCATCTTGTCACGAGTTAAATATTTCGTGACCATTTGGTCACAAACGCATCGTTTCTTGACGATATTGACACAAAAGATATAAAATAGGTTCGTGTCAACATCATCACTGAATAACTGTTTTGTGAAAACCTCGTCACGGAATGATGTCATCTCGACCATTTTGTTTAATTAGACCTTAACATTAGTTTTCGTGATGTGGTAGTCACAAAACAAGCATCTAAAACATTTGTTCCTTCACATGCATCCATTAAAATCCAAGAAGAACAGCAGATACAATTTTCTAACCTTGTCATTGGCATCATACGACCCAAAAGATTATTTGTAGAGAATTTTTCCTTTTTCCGGTTCACTCTAAACACTAACAAGAAGTCCTCTTCCTAGAGGTTATGGTTCTTAGGGTTTCAAAAATAGAGGCCTCTTTTTCATCATTGCTTGAACTCGGAGACGAGGTTTTCTTCATCGTTGAGTTTGTGCGAGGGGTGAAAGTGCAGTTTATGGGTCAAATATATTCGAAAATGATGTTTTGGATGGCAACAAAGAGAAAAGAAGACAAAGAGAAAGTTTTAGAGGCGATGAAAGATAAGAGAATAAAATTAAGAGTCAAAAATTTAAACCAAACTTTCTGTTGAAGAAAAAAAAGAAGATGAAGAGTCAAGACGAGAGTGTTTAGACATATGATGTGTCGAAAAAGAGAAGAACGTGAAGAGTCGAAAGTTGGAAAGACAACAGACGCAATGTTTGACAGGTCGACATATTGAAGGAGAGATAAATGGAGTTAATACGGAGAGAGAGAGGGAAAAGAGAAGTTAATTAGCAATTTAGATAATTAATTAAGTTACTTAATTAATTATAAGGATATAATTGTCTAAAAATTTATCTTTCCTATCGAACTCCTATTTCAGTCCTTATATATATATATATATATATATATATATATATATATATATATATATGAAAAAACACTCGAATTTACTTATATTTTTTGGAATATCCAAAAAAAAATTACGTGAATTATTGGGTATTAAGATTCAAACTCATGTTTCAAAGAACTTGTATAATAACTAGAGAAATTGTCCAAAACACCATAATTTGTTATTTATTTTCCAAAAATCTAGTAAACTTGTTTTTTTTGCCAACCTACAAGTACAAAAGAAAAAATACCCTTAAAAATGAGGTTTTATTAAATTTCAACCTTCTTTAAATTTAGAGTCAATTTAACGGTTACATTATAAAAAAATGTAAAATAACAGCCTAACTGCCTGTTGCAAATCAATTTTAATTTTTTTTATTTTTATTTTTACTTTTTTGACCAATAATAGAGTGTATGATATTTGTGTAAAATTTATTTTTTTAAAGGACATTTCATCTTCTCATATAAAATTTACTTATATTTTAGAAAAATAATATGTTCCGGTGGATTTTAAAAAATTAACCATAAAAAGTTATTCTTTGATCAATTTCTCTGATAACTATGCATAGATCACAATGAATTATGTTGGAGAGAAATTTTAAAAAGTATATGAATACTGGAAGTCCTATGTATAAGTATAAATAGAGAAATTAGCTTTTATTATTAAATTAAAAATATGTTAAAAATATAGGTGTAATGAGATCCATATGTAAAAATATATAGATAAAATGTAGTTGTTTAAATCATTAAAAAAAATCTACGCTTAAATGCGGAGTAAGTCTCACCTACCGCCATTAAACTATTGCATCTTTTTTAATTCATAGGAAAGAACTTATATTTATTGTTAATTTTTCTTTTATTAAAATGTATATATTAATAGCTGAAACTGTAAAGAAAAAAAAAACAAGTTGATATTACATTATCTTTAGTATAGCTGTTTTCTATTATTTTTTTTCTGCTATTTTTATCTGTAAAGAAGTTAAGATTTGCATGGTACGTAATATTGTGTTTCAGACACTTTCATAATTATTATTATTTTTCTCCAAAGTTGATAAGGTGGGTTATCCACCGAAGAGCTTTATTGTGGGCACAAGATTATCACTTACAAGCTAACCAAACATCTGAATAATTGAGGCTGTTACCATCGTCGCCTCTAACCCTTTTCATGCTCACTACTGAAGAAAAAATAAATCATAATAATAAAATAAAATAAAATAAACACAAACTCTATCTTTAATTACTGTAGGACCTGTTTGCCAAAACGACAAGCTACTCAGCTTGAATGTACTTTTAATAAATAAAAAAAGCTTTTGATATTTCTTCCCAACAATTATTATTTGGCCCTTCAAGGAAATATAAGTCCCTTTTAGCATCTTAATAATGATTTCTTTATTTAACACCTTTTTTTTTTCTTCTGCGTAAACAAATATTTTCGATAACTAAAATAATTATATGGCATATTACATGTATGCTTTATATAATCCATTTCGCACACTAAATAATACATATTCTTCTCTAAAAAAAATACATATTCTTTATAACTTTAACGTCATTCGCAACTTAAATATTAGCGAATCTGACTGCAATCAGAGAGGTGCTTTTTTAAACATAATCGTTTTTTGTTAATATTATTTTCCTTTTCTCTAATATGATGCGTTTATTTTTTATTATTTTAGTGACGCTGTTTCAAAATTTGAATTCGTTTATATTCATTTATATTCGTTTATTTACTTGTGGGTAGTGGGTTATTTAATAGACGGTTGAAATGTATTTTTTTCGAATTTATTTTTGGTAATTACGATTTTTATTCAAGGGTATAGTTGTCTTCTTAAGTGGTTTATTTTCGTTTATGGCTATAAATCAATTTTTTTTAAATATTTGACTATTTAGTAATTTTTAAGTTTGATATGACTATATCACTAATTATCCCTTGATTTAATCGTCTGAATAATAGTTCAGTGATTTTCCAAACGGTCATCAGTGCTTAGTCATATTAAACTTTTGTTCAACTAGTTTTCATTATGTGTTGAGAACTTAATCCTCATTTACGATTACGTTCGGCAATATTCAAAATTTGAATCATGCTTTTATATATGTTCATCAATACTTAATTCAGTGTTTCATTATTATTATTATTCGGTGTTATGGATTTATAATTATATATATATATATATATTACTTGTAATTCCATCTATGAGATAGCTTTGGATAGGAACGTTTCATATTTTACATGATGTTGTGACAAAAGATTCCAACATTTTTCCACTCAATTTCAACGGGTGGACCCTATTAATTCCTCAGAGTCACTCCATGAAAGAAAGTCTTCGATTTAGAATATATATATATACAATATTATATATATATATATATATATATATATGTGTGTGTGTGTGTGTTTCTAAATAGCTACACAAGTGCCTTACCCACCCATGCCAGGAAGTACCGTACATACCTTGCTTTATTGAATTATTTTGACGAGTTAAATATCTTTTCAGGTACATCATCGTTCTATTCTAGATAAAAATAAATAAATTAAGTTTAATTTAGGCCCTACGTAGAGTAAATAAGAGTTTATAGACAAAGATGCAACAACACACTAAAAGATAAGCATGTCTTCTAAAAAGACAATGCTTGAAAATAAAAAGTAAGAATCCCACTTCAATAAAGGCTCAATTTTAATTATGAATTAGATCACACGTCAATATCTAATAAGTGGAACTTCACTAAAGTCCCATTTTTGTGTACCAAGTTATTCCGTAATCCCATACGCCGATATCTGTTTAGTAAGGTTTGAATCTTATTCCTAATGTTAATTATTTTTCACTAAATTTAAAAGTGTAATTTATTATGTTGCATTCATTACAATATTGCACTAATTACGTATCAACACGTAAATAGCTACAAATTTTCAAATTTTAAATATACTAAACACACACATTCAAATATATATATATAAGAATTATTTTATTATCTATTTAAATAATAACTATTAACTTTAAATTGATCTGATGAAAAACAAAACAAATCGGAAAAATTCAGCACAACTTAAAATTATAATTGCAACACTATAAGACAGGTAAATTGATAATATCATATGATTTACAATCACTGTATAAGACAGAGAGAATATGAGAGGAGAAAGAAACAGAGCAAGCGAGGAAAAAAAAGTCTGAACGATATAAAGAGAATGAAAGGGGAACAACATTACCAGAGATATTGTTTAATAACTAATTTTTATTTTTATGGAAATAAAACCTTAATAACAGTATAGTTGGGAACAGTACACATTAAATTTATCAGATCATTTAAAATTTCTATTTAATTAAACATTTTGATACGTGGCTAATAAAACTTCCATGTATGAGTAGCCTGTTTGTTTGTAAAATTTATGCACTACAATATATGTGCGAAGTATACAATGCTTCTTTAACATTTAATTCTCCATTTTCATTTCTAAAAAATATCTAAATATTGTCAGCTTATTATTTTATTTACTAGTGCATATGTATATCAAATATATCAGCTTAGAAATGATTTTTTCCACTTTGTCACTAAAATACATAAATAGCCTTTTCACATTTTTTTTAGTGACAAACTGAGAAAATAAAAATTAAGAGAAAAAATAAAATATAAAATAAGTGATATTTTAGACAATTTCACAATATTAATTGACTAATTAAAGTAAACCTGGTCATACCGGGAGTCCCGGTACCTTTCGGTACCGTCTCGTGGGACTCCCGGTTAGGAGCGGGACGGGAGCCCCGGTCCCGGTTAAAACCGAGACGAGATGAAGCGGGAGGCCGGGAGTCCCAGTCCCGGCCTGGAGCAAAAAAAATAAATAAAAAATTGTTATTTAAAAAAAAAGAGTTGAAATGAAAAAAAAAATGATGTAATTTTGTGGACCGTTGGATTGCTGTTGGATCTTTAATCCAACGGCCAGTTTATTTTATTTTTTATTTTTTTTAAACTACCGTAAGTACCGAGAGGTACCTTCCGTTTGGATAAAATCCGGGAGTCCCGGTACCGCCCCCGCCATGGTACTGGGACTTCCAATACCGATTTTTCTCTATTAAGGCCAGATTTAAATTAAAGATATCTTACTTTAGTCCTTTATAGTTCTGTTATCTACCCATTTTCTTTTATAACAAGTTTAGGTAAAAAATAAACATTTAAAAAACAGTTGGTTGTTGTGTTAAAAATTCAATACACTATCAACTCCTTATTCTCTTAAGTAGAATATGGGAAATTGCTAACGAATCACTTCTTACACTAAGGATGAGGATAGTAGAATAAAAACCCACCAACCCAATTGACATATATTTCCAACTAAAGTTTTAGTTTACAATGACCACCTGTGTCAACCCTTGCTGAAATTTGTTAGCTAGTCTTACATAAAAGTAAAACAAGATTATCGGATGCTGTCGATGGGTTATTGTATTTAGCAGCTTTATATACGTTTGTTATTTTGAATATATCAAACGTTTAGTAAAACCTTTGTAAATGATCCTAAACTTACATGTTATGTCAATTTTACAACATAAAATGAGTTTTACAACGTGAATTGACTTGACACGTAAGCATTAAAACAACAAAAATTTGGGGAATTGCCCCTAGCTTACAAACGTTTTTTGGATTTGACCAACGTTTGGAAAAAGTTTCGTAAATGTCCAAAATGATGACGTGGCATATTTGATCACATTATTAATTTACCTTTTTATCGTTTATGTTTATTTTCGGTTTTAATTTTATTTTGAATTTCAAATTAATTTCGTTTTTTAATTTTTGTTTCAAATTTGAATTAATTTCCTTTTTTGTTTAAACAATTTTTGGCAATTGAATATTTTCTTTTAGATCCTAGATTTATGAGCGGTTTAATCGACCAATTATTTTCAAATTAATTAATAAAAATTCTTCATTAATGGCTGGATTATCTTATTCAGTTATATTTATGAATTTTAATATTTTAATCGATTTTATTATTTGATATTATCATTTTGTCGTTGATATTCATTTTACACTGATACTGTTCGTTAATTGATATCTCATTTACTCTGAATTGGAAATGTATTAACGGAAATTGATTTACGTTGTACAACGTAAATTGATTTTTGTAATGTAAGTTTAAACTTCCGTTAATTGCATACCAATTAACAAAACATGTTTATTTGACTAAATGAAAGAAAATCAAAATTTTATACATGAATTTGAAATCAAAATCGAAACACAAAGAAGAAGAATGAAGAACGATGAAAATATTAATTGCTACCGGAGCCAAATCGGGGTTCACCGTCGGAGTTCATCTTTGCCTTCGCCAATGCCTCCATTGTTGACGTCGCAGCCACTGGAGCCAAATCGGCGTCAACTTCTGTTCATCTTCCTCTTTCTCCGCCGTCTCCGGCGACTCAAACTCGGTCCCACACAACTCCAACCACCGTCGCTTCACCGAAACCCAAACCAACACTACGATCTGCCAAGATGGCAAACCACACCTCGCGCGCCGAAATCCGGCGAGGAAATTTGATCCGTACAAACAGGGAATCCCAAATCAAACAGGAAAGAATAAATCACAAAAAACAATAACAAAACGATTAATACCTGTAAACTTCTTGATCGATCGTCGTCAAATTCGTAAATCGTGTTCGACTGTAATGGGTTTTTGTTTTTGAGAAAAAACCTTTCGACTTCGAGCATACAGACGTTCTCTCTCTCTCTTGTTTCGAATCTAATTAATGGTTTCTGATTTCTCTCTCCAATTTTTGAATTTAATTAATACCCACAAAATTTAGGCGATTTTGTTGCATTTTTTTAACTGATTTGATTTGATTTAAATTGCATTTATTTTTTAATTTCAATTAATCTGGATATGTTTGGGCGGGAATATTTGTGGGATATATTTGGTAGAAATTTTTGGTTAATTGAATGTGTGGACATTTACCAAAGTTTTATCAAATCTTGGGCAATTTCAAATTAAAAAAAATCTCTATAAGACTATTACCTTCATTAACCCTTAAAACAATTTATATTTTTTTACGAAACATTATATATGTTTAAAATAAGTTAGTAAACTAGGATTATTTTACCAAAATTTTGTAATGAGAATTATCATAAGAATATTATATTATTCAGAGAGTGGGATTTGGTTTTTCCAGCTTGTCTTATTCTGCCATGATACCTTGCTTATCTCTTTATGAGAACATATTTTTAGATTTAGATTACAATAATCAAAGTGGATGACATTAAAATGTACTAAAAATAATAATATATAAAAAAATTGGTAATGCTAGTGCTAGCTAAGCCAAGGGAGAGTCCGGAAGGAATATCCTATTGTCCTTGGCGTGTACGTTGTGTTGTATGGTGGAAGATGACATCACCAGTGTGGGACCCATTTCAGTTTCTGAAGTCCGAATCTCAGAAGGATGGCTATACCTATACCAATAACTATAAGAGGAATTGCCCAAAATACCACATTTTATTTTTAATTTTCCCAAAATTCACCCAAACATAATTTTTTCCCAAAATACTAGTAAATTTCATGTGAAATGACGAAATACCCTTTAAAAAAATAAAACTAACACAAATGCCCTACATTATACTACTAGCCAAAATAATTAAGAAAAAAATTAAAAAATTAAAAAAATTTAAAATTTAGGATTGGAACAGTTTCTACATTTTAAAGTTTAATTTTAATAAAAAAAATAAATAAATAATAACTGATTAATATGGATATGAAATAAAATGTAAAAAAATTGTTTTAGGGGTATTTTAGACTTTTGTACTAGTATTTTGGGAAAAAATTAATTTTAATGAATTTTGGGAAAATCAAGTAGAAATGGTGGTATTTTGGGCAATTTCTCTAACTATAAAACATAGCACTATATTTATCCTATCTTAAATATTCTTTCTATGTATAAATTCCTAGTCTAATGTATCTTACAAAATAATTCGAGTAATATTGATGTATAGCTGTGTAAATTATGTGTAATTTGTATATATTGAACGTTCCGTTAATAAATTGAAAATAGTCAGGTAAAATCGTTTACAAAAGTTTTGAGATAAAAGAATTCTAAAAAGTATTTTCAATGTGTAAATGAATTAAGGATATTTTGGACTGTTTACAATATATAAACGAATCTCTTTGACTATTTTCAATTTGTTACCGAAACTTTGAGTATATTTAAAATGAAAACGTTTTATAAGGTTATAGAGCCAATTGTTTGAAATAATAACGTATATGATGTTGGGATTATAATGTTCGCTTTCGAGTTTTGACATAAACTAAGCTGTAAGAATGATCTAACTTAATACTATAACTGTCTAAGCATGCTCTTTTTAAATGCGTAATGACGGATTATTATTAGCATAGCAAACTGGTATATATTTTATTCCAGATAGCACTTTTTACATTGGATTAAAACTAATGTAATAGTTGAGCGGCCTATTAAGATTTACGTGATGAATAATATCATTTTCTTTTACTCAGGGCATGATGAAATGTAGTTATTTTTTTTTACTTTCTTACAGTAAAATAGACGATAGTGTTCAAATACTATGCCGTCCACGATTAATTTCGAAAATCGATTGAATAATATGAAAAATACGTTGCAACGATAGTTTTCATATTTTTTTGAAGGATCGTCCTCATTAAACAAACATAATAGGCAATCCCCTGAAAAAATCGATTAACAATCGGATCGAACATATAAAAAATATGATAAGATAATGAGAGCAGAAAACAGAAAAGTCAGGGCAAAAGAGGCGAGATACTACTTGCAAATTAAAATCGAAACTCAACAAAGCACTCTTGAGCTCTTCCAAAAGAGACTTTCTGCAAAAGTGAACCAAACAAATTATATCATGAAAAATCATGAGTTCGGAATCTAAAACGCTAACAAAATACAAGGATTTCATATCGAATCTGGTGCTCTCAATTTTTTTTTTAAATCTCGGCGCAAGTAGACCTAAACCCAAGAAAGATTCGCAGACTAAAACTCCCAAACACTATCCAGGTGCACTAACCTAACCATAATCAATTGTGCACTGGAAACTAAATAAAACTAAAATTATATAATAAAACTCACAAACTTAAAACCAAAATCATCGTTCGTGCCTCTCCTGACTCTCGTTCCTAGACTTCTCCACTATCCCGTCGGAGACAACAAAAGAGTCAGATCCAAGTTCTCCAAGATCCCTCTGCCGGCCCTGAGACATTCCCGCCCCCGCACCACCGTCAAGAAACCCATGGCAAGGAGCATCCTCAGGACCACGAGTCGCTTCGCCAGCCTTGCATCCTTCTCGGAGGTCACGAACCGGAGCAAGAGCTCACACACGACTTGGACGTGAGGCCACACGCGCTCTAGTGACGACTCTTCATCTACCATATAGTGGACTTCGAGGCATCGGCGCTCGCAGGACAAGGACAAGAGCGTCCGGAGAAATATTTTCGAGCACATTCTCCCGATCTCCTACAACGCGGCCTCCGTGAGTTTAGAATTTTTTGGGGGGACGAGATTCGTCGACGAGTCCAAGAACTCGAACAGGAGAATAAACACAGACAATGCTCGGATAAACTCCCAAAACCCTCCCCCCGAGTCTGAGTCGCCTGAACGACGTTCGTGATTCAGGGGGAGGCGGCGGCTGAAATTAGGTAAAAGTCTCTGTTTAATATGTATTTGATATTCCATATTGACGATAGTTTTCATATGGTTGGAAGTTTTCATCCCATTGTTATGTATAGTACTGAGAGACATTTTATTGGAAATGACACGTAACAGTTTAGAATTGCATTTGGTAATTTTTTAAGAGAAATTGCCCAAAGTATTACCCTTTATTATTCATTTTCCCAAAATCCACCCAAACATGTTTTTTTTTCCCAAAATAGAAGTAAATTTTATGTGAAAAGACAAAATACCCTTTAAAAAGTTAAAACTAACACAAATGTCCTACATTATACTACCGGTCAAAAAAATTAAGAAAAAAATTAAAAATTAAAAAAAGTGGAGTAGTTTTTACTTTTTTAAATTAATTTTTTTTAAAAAAAATTAGACAATAACCGGTTAATATGAATATGGAGTCAAATGTAAAGAAATTGTTTTAGGGGTATTTTATATTTTTGTAATGATATTTTGGGACAAAATTAATTTTAGTGAATTTTGGGAAAACCAATTATAAATAGTGATATTTTGGGTAATTTCTCATTTTTTAATGCCACGTTTATTTCATGAAAACCAATATTATGAAAGCTAATCAGTCCAACAAACATGATAGTAAAACGATAACTAATCATTAAACTAAAGTCTTGTAAATTTCTTAAACTTTGATAAGCCGTAAAATTTGAGACGCAAGACCTCGTTATTTTTAAGATAAACTTATCTTTAGTGGTAAGTTAGAATTCTTTTTTACCTTTATTTTATTCACATATAAATAATCATTTTCAATGCCGACTAATTATATACAATATTTTAATTCCTTATATGGGACACAAATCAATAAATCAATCCATTTGTCATTTATCTATGGATTTGTGATTTGGAAAATTATCTAGTATTAAGGAAAAACTATTTGTATTTAATAGCAAGTGTTTAATGTCCACCATTATTAATTGTGTAAATAGCCTTCAATCTCTATTGCGAAAATCGCGCGCGCAAGTGCACACGTCGAACAAGTAATATAGATGGTAAGTTTGGTTCGTTCCCACGAGAATTTTTAATTAAATGTAATTCTAATTGTTACTATAACTCGAATCAAGAGAGACTGAAAGTGAAGGTTGTGAATTTTGTAATTACTAAACAATTTATTAAAAACGTTTAAAGGATAGATGTGGGGAGCAAAGGTGAGGTTTCACTTTTCTATTCTGCCGTTAAAAAACTTGTTTGACTTCGAGTTTAATTCACTGTTTTGTTATGCAGTATTCGTGTTCACAGATAAATATTGCTAATCCTCGCTAGAGTGATATTAACAACTTAAATAAGAAAAACTCTTACCTCTCGGTTTCAAGATTAAAATCCTAATTAGTAATCTCAACAAGAACACACAATGAATCCCTCATTTCTACGGCTATCTCTAGACAACGCAGTATTTCAAATTTTGTTACCCTAGTGCTCAATTTATCAAATCTCGCTTGAGTAATTGGTTAATTCAAACAACATACATAAAGTAAACAATTTCATGTAAGCATTAAGAACACGATAAGCAAAAACGCATAATTGAAACAAATCAAACTCTAATTCAATATCAAGTTATAACATAATTTCAGAGAAGATCCACCATCACACTCTTTGGAGTTAGTTCATGGTGATGGTGGAAGAAACGAAAAACATAAAAATCAACAAAGTCATGAAAATTAAATTAGTAAAAATAAACTACTAAGTGCAAATGGAAGGAAAGAAGAAAACTAGTGTGGTCGTGGTTTTCGCAGTCTCGTCACGGCCTCGCTGCGTCTCTGTGGCTCTTCTCCAAGGTCTTCAGTTCATACACTCAGTTTCTTAAGCAAAAAAATGATTTTTCTACTTGTGGCTGCTCTCTTGTTTTTATAGGCGAAATTGCTCTTTTGGTGCAACCCTGGCTCTTGAAATCATTCACAGGGCCAAAATCATGCAATTTGGGAAGTTTTTCATTTCCTGACGCAGACGTCGCGACGCGACCAAGGAGATCACGACGTGACCACCTTCCATCGCGAAGCGATAAGCGTGATCGCATCACGACGCGTCCACTTTCCATCGCGACGCGACAAGCGTGATCACATCGCGATAGGCACTCGGGTCTCCAGCGCTGAATCTTCTTTAAACTTGGTTTTTGCTCATTTTTCGCTCCAAATCACTCATGTCTCCAAATCCATTCTCATATCATAATCTACGACAAAACAATCCACACTGCAAAAACTATAAAAAACACCTAGGATTTCTAGAAAGAAGAAGTGACATTTTTACGTTTGTTATGTGACATTGAATATTAGCGTTGGTTATGTTTAAGTTTAATGTTTACGTTTTCTTTTTCGTACTTTAAAACACTTTGAATTATATTAAAATTAAATCTATGTTTTAATTTAATTTTATTTATGTCGATTTACGAGTTCATTGATTTCTGATTTAATTTTATTTTTATTTATGTCGATTTACGATTTATTTAGTTTAATTAGTTATTTTAATCTTATTTATGTCAGATTGTGTAATTAATTTTCTTTTAATTATTTAACCATTGGATGTGAGATACCTTGGTGGGAGATGTATTTGATGCGAAAATGTTGCATCCAAAGGCCGAGAAACGATTTTTTTTACTGATTTATTTTTCTTGGGTACACGTTTAGATAGGACTAGTCGCATCGGAATGTCGTTTACCGCCAATTTTCATGTTTTGTTTTTGCAGAATTTAGATGCGAGTAGTCGCATCAAATTGTTGTATATGATAGTAGAGAGTATTGGATGCGACTAGTCGCATCCAATAGCTTTAGATACAACTATGTGGATGCGACTTTTGGCTTTTGGATGCGACAAAATGTCGCATCTAGAGGCTATTTTTGTACTAGTGAAGAATATTAATTACGATCACATTAGCTATTTAATAAAAATGATTGCTAAATAAGATCTAGAATACTAATTTAATTAATTTATTAACGAAAGAAATTCAGCAACTGATCAGACTAAATCTTTGGAAAAGTTATATGGATTTTGGCTCTACATATCGATATGATCCGACGCGTGCTCTGTCTTTGTGCTTTTTCTGAATTGACTACTCGATGATGACACCGTAGCCTTCCGAAATATAATCTCTGAGACAAATAAGAAATATGAGTGGGCACAATTGATATCTCATTAGAGCTCGAAACTAAATGTTTCAGGATCTTACTCCTATTTTCTAGGAATGGAATTTGCAATTCTACGGTGGGACACGAAATTTTCTATTGATTTAGGTTAATTTTTGTTTCTCATTAATCCCTATTTATAGCATTTAGATGGAGATAACCCTTGAGATACTTTCTCTCGTTTTTTAGAGATATTCTCTCCTTCTAGAGATTTTCTCTCATATTGGATTTAATATGAGCCATTATATCTTAACCAATGAATATAAAATCTCTCTCCTCCATCAGATCTTGTTTTCCAGGCATATATCAGTCATCGACCTTGTTGTACCACACCACCGGAACTCACGTAACTCCTGCTAAATGGTATTTACCTCTGGAAAACGACATAAAAAGCAATGTATGTTACTGAGTGCGATAAACATTTAGAGTTTCATCGAAAGGGAAAGTAAGAATAAATGTATAAAGTATACTAACTAGTGGTACTTGTAAAGAAAAACATTAGGCTATGCATTACATGAGCTGTGTAGTTTACTATAATTGAACTACTTCTTCACATAATGCATCATAGCTGATAAGATGAATGGCAGGCAAAATCCAAACAGGTGGTGGGGACAGTTTTGTCTTTTTATTTTCTTTAGATCATTCAAGGCTCGTACACTAATAGTTTATTGTTATCTATATACAAAGATTGATACCGATTTCATTTACAATAATATTTAGTGAAATTTTCTCCGTAGATCCATCCACAGTTCTAGCCTTTATCAACAATTCTTGATGAACAAGAACAAAATGGGAAAAAGTGGAAAGAAGTTACGTAAATTGAAGCAAAGTAGAAACGGACGTTTCAAGTAAAGTACGTGAAAGGTGAAAGTTGCGTGTTATCAGAAACTGGAATACAACAAAAAATAATTCATTGCGTTATGAGTGTATATTCACTATGAGATGTGTAATACATAATATTCAAACTGATTTCCGTTTCCCTTCACTCATATTCCTCTTTTTCCTAAACAGACAATAGTATGTTGTTTTGCGTACTACTGTGAGACTAGATGCCATGAAAGAGCTTAACTAAATTTACATTTTTATTTAATTTTTGTTTATATTTTATTTTCCACCTCATGGGCCCAGACCTTATAACTCCTGAAAATATATCATCATGGATTCACGGTCAGAAATAAATAAATGTGAAACTGCTTCACAAACAAACTCATCATATACCGCCAAATTAGCATCATAACCTTCTTTTCTTTTTGCATGATTGACGTAATCTTTTTATATTTTATTTTCGGATATCTAACACATTAACTGATGGATTTTTTTTTTATTTTTTTTTATTTTTTTATGCCAGATTGGTTTTTAGGAAGGATTGATGAAACACAGAAACGAATTTATGCGAACATATTATGATAATTAATTTTACTAATGGTTACAATGAAACAGTATAACACTACTGACGGTTTTCTTAAAATAAATTTTCTTAGTTTTTTCTAAACCTATTTTTTCTTCTTTTAAGGAAGTGAAAATTGACTGTTTTTTTTTTTACGTTTCATGGTCTCTTACTAAAAAAAAATAAGGTGACGGTACAAGAATAAAGAAATATGTGACGATACTGCAAAGTACAAATAATTAAAAAAAAACGAACAGAACAAACAAATTACACTACGACATTACTACCCTGTCCTGATTCTGAATAAGCAAATAAATTATTAAAGTTTATCTAGAAATTCAAAAGGGACCCCAGTCATTATGATTAATAATGAATGAAATCATATTCGCTGAACACTTAATCATAACACGACCTCAATTCAAATAAAGTACGATGGATAAGCCTTCCATGACCAATTTAGCTCTCATTACTCATAGAAGCAACTATTTATCTTCTCATGTATATATATATCGTATTTTTGTACGTTGGTTTGTCCAATTAGTGTCTCACACATTGATTTGTGCATGTAATATTATAAGTTTCCCTGCCTTTATTTTTTAATTAATCTGGTTAGTTGCGAAATTAACGTCCCCAGTGATGAACGCAGCTTCCACTATCAACCCAGGAGTGCGCTTTCACTGTGCACAAATATCAGCTCTCTCTCTCTCTCTCTCTCTCTCTCTCTCTCTCTCTCATCCAATCCGATTTTATTCCATTACATATATATTACAGAAAATGTTATATAAGCAAGATAATTGAGACAGTATGGTTAGATAGGTATATATGTATCTACAGATGGATATATATTTGTTTTCGTTTCTTCCTATATTAATATTTTAATTTATCGTCAGGATGAAATAAAAATTATATCGTGACCATAGATTTTAGATGTGCGTTGAAAGAAATAAAGTATTCCCCCATGCAGATTACATTTCCTCTGGACTATGTATATTGACACGCGAGTTTACATGTGTACATATTAAGAAAATTAAAAACAATTGTACTTCAAGTTTTATATTATTTAATAGCTGAATTGGCATATACAAAGTTTTTCAATGTAAAATGAATGACTAAAGTAGTTGATATTTAATTGAAGTTAAATTCTTATTCTTTTATTATCCTAAGTATAACCTTAAGATATTCGTTTACTTACTAATTAAATATTATCGCTTTATATCGAATTACATTAATTTATTTCTCCTCAAACATAAAAAAAAATACTCGCCTCGAGGCAACCAGTTTTGGCATTTCAATTTTTGTTACAAATTGTTTTCATGACAATTTCTATTTTATTTTAGATTTGAACTCTTCATTAAAATGAATACAAGTAACATCACGAGGAAAATGTATGAACTGGAAATATATTCAAGAAGCTTGAGTTAAAAAAAATTAATAAACATTTTTCAAAATTATAATTCTAGTACATACAGGATGGTCAACGGTCAACATAGAAGTTATTTGAGTTAATGCTAGTTTACTAGTGACATCCGAGAATGTTTGATTCTATCTTATAGATTTAGTTTTATGCATTTTACTAGAAGAGATTAATTGAAATTAATAGATTAGTAAAATAGTAAAACAGTCAGAGTTACAAATTAGATTTTGTATAGAAATACAAACGCTTTTGACGTAACTACCCTTCATTTATTTTATCAATGCTTTAGCAAAAGAACAGCAACATAATTCCACAATCACAAATTTAACAGTAATAAGACGAGTCGCACAGTAGTAAAACTGAAAAGGCATATGATCACGTAATAGGAAATACATAACGTTAAATCCTTCCTTCCTTCCTATATATATATATATATATATATATATACCTCCCCTTCAAACTCGGATCTTCCACACCAACAATGGCGTACCGAGGTCCGTTGAACGCGACCGGAATGGCGTCGGCGCCGCAGAGATCACCGTGGCACTCGCCGGTGCCGTACCTCTTCGGGGGTTTGGCGGCGATGCTGGGCTTGATCGCCTTCGCACTTCTCATCCTCGCCTGTTCCTACTGGAAGCTCTCTGCCTATCTTGACGCCGACGACTCCGCCGCCGGAGACGGCGACCTCGAGGCCGGAACCAAGCCCGGCGACGACGACGACGCCCTCAAAACCCCGCCGGTCTTCGACGAGAAGATCCTCGTCATCATGGCCGGAGAAGCTCGACCGACTTTCCTCGCCACGCCGGCTTCAACCACAACGTCGTCGTTCGGCGACGCCGGAAACGGAAGTTGTGTTTGTCAGAAACACGACAAGTCTCCGCCGTCGTCGGCGAATACTAGTGTTGATGATTCTCAACCGCAGAGAGTAGAAGATCAGTAATATATTAATCATTTTTGTTGGGGTGTATGTATGTATGTATCACAGATTTTCTTTATTATTAGTCATTAGCCGTGTTTCCTTGATGGCTTTCGTTTTTACGACCGAAACGAGGCTCGCATGAGAGGGTCTAGCTTTTTAGCTTTAGGAACAAGAAATGTGAAAACTCTCTCTCTCTCTCTCTCTGTGTCTCTATTCGTTCGAAACGTGAAAGGGTTATGGTGAATAATTAACACAGAGCAGACATATGTTAGTTGGTTTTCAAGAGAATACAAACAACTTTGTATAGACCATATATATATATATATATCAGATTCTCTTTGATCGTTTTCTGAAGCATTTGGATTATTTTCTTGAGGTTCTTTACCATTTTAGCGGAGAAGCAAATAAAGGTAAGAAAAAAATTCTTATGGTTGCATTTAATTAACTGAGTTTATTTTATCAATGAAATAGCCTATTGAGTTGCATTTAATTAACTTAAATATCCAATTAAATATTTAATTTAATTACATTCGCTACTGTACTTTACATCTCTAATAAAATTAAACTTTGTGGTTAAATTCTCCGGCAGGTGAGAAAAAGTTCATTTGAGAATGCAATGGAAAACAAATAATACTTTGGACAGCTCTCTCTCTCTCTCTCTCGTCTTAAACATTTCAAGTTTCAACATTTCAAGGTGGGAAATGGGCCACGTATTTACTCGGAAGACTATCAAGTGATACAATCTAGATTTTGATTCATTTCCTAAATTTAGGTGTCCTAATATTTATTTAAAATCAATTAGAGTATAGCAAAGGAAATTTGAAACACCTTCAATTTCTATTTGAAAGCCAGAAACCATCGTCAAATTCACTAGATCAATTGTTTCGTATATCCTCTCTTCTCGTAAGTTTCTATAAAAAGTACCCAAAAAAGAAAATCAATCTCGTCATTACATATATATACAAAAAAATATCTGAATTTACCTTCATCTACCTAGAAACCGTCCCCAGAACAAGCTTTGTCTTAGAAATAATAATATATTAAGGTATGTATTGTTTTCTGAGCTCATTTAGGCAGAATATTGATGACAAGTATATGCTCACCTTGGAACCAGTACAAGTTTTCTGTGTTTTTTCACAACAAAAATGAATCAAGAAGCAACCAAGTTGATCAGATCAGACAGGACGGGTTTCAAATATGTAATTAGAGGGTTTATTAGACGTTACGTGGAGCCTGAAAACTAAACTGAGTGTGTCAGTTTTCATGCACGTGTAAGGTTATACAGAATTTTGCAAAACTGTACATGCTTTTGGTGCGGCGATTTGAAACTGCACAAAAATAAATACTACTTGGATCTTTTTGACATTTAGTCTCTTGTTACCGTTAAGTTATCTTAGTTATTGTTATGACCGAGTAGGTTTTCGGTATACCGAAGAGTGACGAACTCCTAAGCACTAAGGAACGTCACGTTTATAAAGTAAGAACGAACCCTATTGAGCAGAATTTCAAAAACAAGAGAATGTAATAGATCAAAAACTATGCAGAGGAATAATACACGTGTAAAACAACGAAATAATATACTCGGGCAGATATGCCGAGTTAATATATTTAAGAGGTCAATCTCGAGCGACCAAATCACTAGGATATGAGATTGATCACCCCACGATCCGTCAAAATCACGAACCCATTATTCGGGTTAATCATCAAACGGTTATCCCTGAGGAACTTATAAAAAGAAAGCACACACGTGGAGAGGGACACACATTTTGATTAGCTATTATTCAGCTATTCCATCGACACATTGATTATAAACTATTTTGTATTAGATTTGTCTATATTAAAAAAAAAGTCTAGGCAAGTTACAAGCAATTCATGTTTATCGTCAGAGAAGGCATACTAAGGTATCAAAATCAGCCACATAGCCTATTACTTTCACGAACGAAGACCCGCTGGGTAATGTACCCCCACAATGATCGTCTGGTAATTGCAATAAAAATTAAAAACAAAATCGTTCACAAAATGCTGGTAGATACTAGGAGTAAGGTGGACGTCTTGTACGAGGAGACTTTCGAGAGGATGAGACTTAGAAAGACACCCTTTATGAATTCACTGGGGATTCAATTGTACTTCGATCCCGATGACAATGGGAGAAGAAACTCAAAACAAAAATTGTTAACACCAAATGGGTGATAGTCCCGGGGAAGTCCTCGGTTAATGGAATTATTGGGAGACCTAGAATACAAGCACTCCGAGCCATAACCTCGACGGAATATACCAAAATCAAATTCCCTACTGAGAATGGCACGAGCGGGGAACTAGGGCCCATGCTTTGGTGGGAAATGTTATGCCGATTATTTGAGGAACAATCACGATAAAGAAGGGCGCACAATAATGACTATTACTTCCGATTTTGATCCCCGATTTCCGAGTAAGAAGAAATCGGGTCAGGAGACAAAATCACTCTTGCTCCGGAGCAGCCCCAGAAGAAACTTCGTATTGGCAGACACCTCGCTCCAGGTATAAAATCAACTTTAGTTTCTCTTTTGTAAAAAAAATATGGATATTTGCATGGTCACAAGTCGACATGGTAGGGATAGATCCCGAGTTAGCATGCCGTAGGTTAAAGATCGATCCAAAAGCAAAACTCATCAGACAAAAAAGAAGAGCATTAAATATCGAGTGGTATGAAGATTTAAAGGAGAAGTAGATAAATTAATCTAAAACAAATCAGTAAAAGAAACAAAATATCACAACTGGGTAATTAATCCGGTATTGGAGAAACCAAATGAAAAATGGAAAACTTGTATTGACGAGGAGCTAACAAGTCATATTGTTTCATCCAAATAAAGTCGTTACTTAATTTTTGATACCGCGCGGTTCATTTATTATGAATCCAAGTAATAAAGAATGAGGTGATATATATTGAATTTTAGCAATTTTGTACATGAATTCCATATCTATGAGAACTTCACAAAGTATACTCATGTCAACTTCATAACCCAATACATCACTAGTAGAGCACATCTAGTTCACAAACTTAGATTTAGAGTGTAACTTTCTCATATGAATATATTGAAGTTATAAAATGACATGTCTCATTTCAGGATTAAGGTAAGCACGATGCAATTCATACACAGTGACCTTGAGGCATAAAAGGTTAAATGGTTTGTTCTTACATTGACTCTACAAGTGCACTGGTCAATTCAATATCTTCGGAAGATACATTGGAAGAACTATATAGTTCCTAACTCTCTATGCCTCGTAACCAGACATCATAGTTTCTTCCAACAATCATATTAGGATCAATAGTCTGTTGATTTTTAGGTTGTGCATATTTCATTTTAAGCAAACCATGAAGAGTTTGTTCACGCAAATCTACATTTGTCTCTTCTTATGTTGTTAGGTTTGATTTAGGATTATAAGACTATTGAATATCATAAATATTTAAACAAACGAAAAAGGAATGAATCAATGTTTCAACTTTTATTAATTAAATCAACAAATTACAATAAGAACTCATGAGAGATTTATATTACATCGATATGTAAATAAATAATTTTTTTGTAGGCATCTCTACCAACACACTAGAGTTTGAAGTACTTATTCACACAAAAGTAGTTGAATATGCGGCAAAGACGATGGCTGGAGTTAGTAAAGGACTATGAATGTGTGATTAATTATCACCCGGGCAAGGCGAATGTTGTGGCCGATGTGCTAAGCAGGAGGGTTTTGGCAAGTTTTGCGGCTGTGTCGGTTACACAAAATCCACCGATTTTGGAGTTGCAGAAGCTTGGGCTATAAATTGTGCATGAAGGGCAAATGGTGAGATTAATGACTAAATCACTGTAACCTACATTGTTAGAATGGATCAAGCAGCGAAAATCCTCTCTCATTTACTTGGAAAATATTTGGAGTGAAATGGAATCCCATAAGAGACTAGACTTCCAAGTATCGGATGAGGTGCTCGGATTTAATACGAGGCTTTGTATTCCAGACGATGATGAGTTGAAGAATGAGATTCTTGTGCAGTCGGATATCACACCATACTCTGTGCATCCAGGTACAACGAAAATTTACAAGGACTTGGAAGTCCACTGCAGGTGGCCTAGGATGAAGAATGATGTGGTGAAATTTTTGGTGCACTGCTTGATCTGTGAATGGATAGATGCAGATCATCAATGACCTGTTGGAAACTTGCAGTCGCTTAAAATTCTTAGTGGAATTGGGAAAAAATTACCATGAATTTTTTAGTTAGACTTTTGAAGACTATAGAAGGCCACAATGTCATATGGATGATATTTGATTAACTCACAAAATTAGCTGACTTTCTTTCTGCTCGGACAACATATACGATGGGCAAGTACACTAAGTTGTACATCAAGGAGATAGTTAGGCTCTATGGCGTACCATCGTCCATAAACTCAGTTAGAGATTTCCACTTTACTTCCAGGTTTTGGAAGAGTCTTCACAGAGCTTTGGGAACAAGATTATCTTTAGTACAACTTTTCATCCTCAAACAAAAGGGGAGTCAGAAAGAACCATCTAGACCTTAGCGATATGTTGAGGGCGTGCATAGTGGACTTCCAAAACTGGTGGAATACGCACCTACCCTTGATAAAGTTTGCGGACAATAGAACTTATCATTCTACAATCAACATGGCACCATATATGAGGTCTTGTATGGAAGGAAGTGCAGGTCACCGATTCACTAGGATGAAGTAGGGGAGCAAAAGCTTATTGGACCTGATCTAGTGCATAAGACAAGAGAGATTGTTAAAACAATTCGAGGTAGAATGGTAACGGCCCAGAGTCTTCACAATAATTATACTGATAATCGACGACGAAAAATCGAGTTCAATGTTGGACACAAGACATTCCGCATGGTCTCACCAACGAAATTTATCATAAGATTCGAAAAAAAGGGGAAATTGAACCTGAGATTTATAGGTCATTTTGAAATCCTCAAAATAGTTGACAAAGTTGCATACGCATTAGTACTTTCTCTAATTCTATCAGCTGTCCATAACGTGTTTCAAGTCTATATGATGAAAAAGTATGTACCATATGTTTCTCGTATGATAGAAAAAGAGCCATTTGATCTACAAGTCATGAATTTCATGATGAACTTCCGATTGACGTTCTCGACAAAAAAAGAGAAGCAATTATGGAGCAAGATAATCAAGCTGATGAAGGTGCTTTGGAGAAATCAGTTGAAAGAAGAAGCTACATGAGAACGAGAAGACGAGATGAAGCTCAAGTGTCGAAGGAAGGCTAATTAATTTCTCGGTGGATATTCATGTTAATTATGTTTCTTTTATTTAACGACGGTTGAATGGAATTGGGTGGGAAAATTTATGGAGCCAAAATGGTCTATGAAACAAACGTGCCAAGTATTTACGAAAATTTTATAAAATTATGACTTTCCAAATCCAGCTATATTCTTTTGAAGTCTAAACTCACCTATATTTAAATAACTACTTACAATACTCATACACTAAATTAAAATTAATGTTTTACTTTCACAATATGTTAAATGATCGAGATTTTAGAGTTCAAATTCGAGCTATTGCCAATTTCAAACTCTTTTCACTCTTAATAAATGGTCACACATTATAAAATAAGTCGTAACTTTGAGTTGACAACTCCTAATCTTTTTCCTCGAAATTTTTTAATTGATGAAAGATTTACAAGCATCATTCCGTAACTTCTCTTACGTCCTTTTTAATAAATTTTGGATGTTCAAGAGAACTTCAAAGAATCTATCATTTTAGTTCTATTCCACGTCATCATCACTAGCCTAGCCTACTACTATGAGTCTGGGCCTGAAGACATAATGGGCCTATTTGAGTTGGGCCTCCAACGTGATTATTTACTGATCTTTGGTTATGAAGGGTTTGAGCTTATTCGAAATTCGAGACCAGGAGTACATGCGAGGTGTAACCGCGTAAAGAAGATAAAATTAACTCATAAGAAAATATAATATTCAGATTGCGTTAATAGAATAGGAAAAAAATGTATCAATTAGTTAATTACCGCCTCACACGATACTTTATAAATGTAAATTAAATTCTCTAAATTTCATAAAACTAAACATTTCAACTTTATTTTACGTAACATTAACTTAATAACAATTAAGTTTTCATAACGTCCATTTCTACAATCTCTTGATTTATTTTTAGAAAAATATAAATAAACAAGTTTTATTTAATGTCAATTTACAAAAAAAAAACTAAGCAACATGAAAATCGATTTTTTTATGAAGAGCAACAAACGGTACAATATTGTAAGAGATTTGGGCTAAATTTCTCAAAAATGATCCAAATATTATATAAATAGCAAAGATTAGTTATCGAAATCCACAAAAATCATCAAAAATATAATATTTTAACTAAAATTTAACGATATTTTTGTAATGAAAAGAAAAAATGTTTAATTTGTGTCGGCAACCTCCGATCACCAAAAATTGACAGATTTTTAAACCATAGTTTAGATACTTATACGCTAGCGCCCACAATAAGAAAAATATTACAAGTTGATTTTTATTGTCCATTGTGTTCTCCTTGAAGTTAGACTTTACTGTTTAAAGAAATGAAATTGCCAAAAGATGATGATTATGTCAAAAGTTATGTCAGTATGTAATTGAAGACATGCCAATATGTATTGTCTTATTAAGTGATTTTCTATATGTTAATATATGAAAAATCAAATATGGATTGCGGTGAGAAAGGAAAGTCTCGTATGTAAACTTATTATTTTAATAGCTCATTACGTGAGCTGAGCTCGCAAGTGGAAATAATATATGCCCTATGTATAATACTTATTAAGATTTAATAATAATAGGTCTAACATATTAATTTCAGTAAGAAAATTGTGAGTTCAAACTCAATCCGCTACCTTAAAAAAATATTTAATAATAATATGACTAAATTTTATTGATTAATTAAATAAATAATAAATTTATATTATAACTCTGATGATGCTTATATATAAATAAAACCTGAGAATTGGTGCTGTTTTACCTTTCTACGTATCATTTGGCTCCATCACTAAAAGTTTATCAAGAATCAATGGGTGAAGAGGATAAAAATAGGTTTTCCTTATCCCTTAATGTTCTTTGAAAAAGAATTGGTGCTGTTTCTTAATGACTAATTGAAATGGGGAAGGGGAAGAAGTCTAGCTGAACCTGAACTCGTACATTTATGACCGTTATTAAGTTTTTACCTACAAAAGAACATTTTTCGTATTTGCACTTTTATTTCCCATTTGAAAAAAAAACTCTCTCTTTCGACTTCCACTACATGTTTCATTTTTTAAATAAAGTAGTAATTCGAAAAAATCTACTTATCGACTCCTAATTATGTCCAATCTCCAATATAATGCTATCTTGTATAAGGTGTACCATTGGAAATTAATTTGCTATATTATTATACAATGATCAACACGGCCATCCATATATCTCACTAAATAGAAAGGGAACAAAACATATTCGACATCTAAGAATAATGATTAGTAGTTAGTTCTTCATTCATAATGAATATGAGAGTAGAGACTTTCTTTTGTGGTGGTGCCACGTAAGCACTCACTCACTCCCACCAAACAAAAGAAAACGCCAATTCTTTTCCTCCTTTTTCCTAGTTTGAAGGACCTCTCTTCTATTTTTGGCTTGTACAGCAAGTCAAACTCATATCTTTGCCCACCAACTTTGCTTATATCCTAAAGCAACACTTAAGTGTGTGCGAGAGAGAGAGAGTTGTAAGTAATGCTTGTCAAACAAGATTGAAGGAGTGAGAGCGTTGTAGTGGACTCATAACTCCTAACTGAATTCCAATCATTGTGTCACACAAACACCTTTTAAGCATTACTTAAACCCCATATCTTCAATGAGGTACAACATCAATCACCACACACACAAATTAAATGGTGTCTTCAAGCCCTGCAAAGATACTGATTGGGATATCATTGGAAAGCCATGAGAGCAGAGAGGCTTTGTGTTGGGCAATCAGAGCTCTTGCTCAACCATGCGACCACATCGTCGCTGTTCACATTCTAGGTAACTCACTTTGAAAATATATATATATATATATATATATATATTATTGCTTTTCTAATTTGTCTCTTACTTCTAGTGGGGAAGCAGATAAAAAAGTGTGACTCCGTCGCTGGAAAACGGTCACTGCTTCGCCGAGCCAAAGCCTCGCTTATATCATTACTCGGAGAATTCTCAAGCACTTGCCAAGCCAAACAGGTACTGCGTTCTTATCTAAATGCTCTCAAATGAAGACTGAAAAAGTAAGTGTCCTATTTGTTGCAAGGTGAATTTGGAGGCTAGAGTAAGCTTTAGCGCCAAAATCGAAGCAGGTTTGGTCAAGGAAGCAACGCTTGTTTCGGCTGATTATCTTGTTCTTGGTCGAGATAGGTTAGAGAAACATAAATTCTCTTTCTAAAAGATCAGCTATTTTTAAAAAAAAAGTTCTTAACGTTTGTTAATTTTTTTAGGTCACGCATTACAAGATATTGTTTCCGTGGCACTCCCAATTCTTGCACCATAGTTTTTCTCGGGAGTTCTAAGCCACCTCAACAAGTTTTGGACTCAGATTCTACTTGTTCTAAAGGCAAGTTTTGCAAAACAAAAATTAAAATTCAATATTTTCTGAATATTTAGCTCTTAAAATATAATTTCATAGCAGAAAGTCAAGGATCGAGTTCAAGGTTGAGCGACGAGAGTGTGGATAGCGAGTCTTCATTAGAGTCGAAGAGCGAAAATCCTTCACCGAGGAGTGTTTTATCTGAATATCAAAGCGTCGAAGACGAAATCTCAAGCTGTGGAGATTCTTTGTCTGTTACTGATTCAAGTTCTACGAGGAATCGTCGCAGATTCTCACCGTGCGCTCTCATAGTATCTCTTCTTGGATCGCCTTTCAAGAAGAGAAGCTTCGACAAGCAAGTGAAACAGCCTTTGTTGAGGTGCTTTAGTTACCAAGATATCGCAAATGCCACAAATAACTTCCATCCCGGTGAGAACATATTAATATTACAAAAGATTGGCTCTATACCCACTTCAAACATTGTCAATTTGGATATACCCTACGTTTTGTAAACAAGTCGTAAATAACTAACGTTTTGTAAACAAGTTGTAAATAGTTAGAAAAATTCTTTTACACCTATTTACATTTAATTTATTTTTTATATTTTTCTTAATTTTTAATAATTTTTTTGGGTATTTTCGTCTGGCTATTTACGATTTGTTTACAAAACGTTAAATATATCCAAATTGGATATAGTTTAGTTGGGTATATACGAAAATTACCCTTATTATTATATCTATTTCTTTGCGTATACAAAAAGACAGTCAATTTCCAACTGTTTATGGCTCTACATATAACTTCATTTATAAGACAAATAATCCAAAATAACTGTTTTTATAATGAAAAGAAACACCCACAATTTTTTAAAATTTGCATTTAAAAAAACACTAATCCTACAAATTTTTTGTCAGTCCAGTACCAATCCATTAAAGACTAAAGAATACATTTGAAAATCAAGAAAAACACTCAAAATTGATTGTCAATAAATAAAGTTTGTGTATGTGGGGCGTCAGATAAAATAGTGGGACGGGGCGGGTATTCGGAGGTTTACAGAGGGGAGCTTTTGAACGGAGAAAGCATTGCGGTGAAGAGATTAGCGATGGACAACAGAGACGCGAAGAAGGAGAAAGAGTTTTTGATGGAGTTGGGAATAATTGGCCATGTTTCTCATCCCAACACCGCCTCCTTAGTTGGGTGTTGCGTTGAGAATGGTTTATACCTTCTTTTTCGTTACTCTCTCAATGGAAATTTGGCATCTGCGTTACATGGTACAAAATATTACTAAGTTGCACTTTGCAATCTTAATTTTAATTTCTTTTATCTTATGAAAAATGACTGCAAAACTCGGAGAAAAACAATGAAGTAATTGATAAACTTATTGAATATTCAATTTCTTTGTAAAATAGGCAGAATTTTGAGATAGGAAAATACTAAAGATTTCTAAATGTTTCTATTTTGACTAGAGTAGTCAACGTTTTGATTGTATATACAAACATGTGAATGACATATATATGTATGTGGGATATTTATCCCGTTACAAAATTTATATACATAGCACCTGATAATTTTTTTAATACAATAATTAGTTTTCCAATTTTAAACAAAACTGTTATTTTGCATTTTTTAATTGACTACTTAACAAGAACACTCGTTATTTCTATGTTTATAAAATTATAATAATAATTAAGTCATTGGCTGCATTTGGCTTAGATTATTAATGGCAGTTTTAGCCTTTTTTTAAGATAAATCGTGCATAAGTGTTTAGTAAACTGTTTTTATTAAAAACTGTTTCTTGTTACGAACTGAAAAGCTTTTGAATAAGTTAACTAAGATACTAAAACCTACAACTTTTGCAATCTTAATTTTTGTTTTTATATTTACAATTTCTGTACCAGAATTATAAAATTTTAAAAATAACCAGGTTTTGTAATGTTTTTGGTAAATAACCAGTCCTTTTTTAACCAGTCTTAAATATTTTATTTTTTTATATGCAAAATTATAACTATGATGCAAATATTGATCATATGATAAAAGTTTACTAAACGGCGTCAAACTAAAATATAATAAAGTTATATATTCAATAGACCTTTACAATAAAGATAAAAATTTACTAATTAATGAAAGACACTTTATGTACCTAACATAGCTTAATTGACAATTCTAAGCAATCGTCAATCCAATCCAATAACTAGGAAAACAAAACTCCTTTTATATATAAAATAAAAAAGGACTAGAATAATTTTGGGCATGTATCATATGACCATAGACAACATTGTATGCCAACCATAAATATTTTACGAGAAAAATTGTAACAGGAAAAGAAAGCCCATCTCTGGAATGGGCAGTGAGATACAGAATCGCCATTGGAATAGCGACGGGTCTCCATTACCTTCACAAATGTTGTAAGCACCGAATCATTCACAGAGACATCAAAGCCTCAAATGTTCTTCTTGGTCCACACTACGAACCACAGGTTAGAATATTTTGTAATGTATAACGAGAAATATCAATTTGCAGTTGGTTTTTTCAAAATCCACTAAAATTAATTTTTTTTCAAAATATCAGTTCAAAAGATCAAAGTAGTTCTATAACAATTTTTTTTTATATTTTATTGCATATCCATATTAACCGCTTACTATATATTTTTTCTTTAAAAAAATTCAACCAAAAAGCTAAAAAATATTCCTTTTTTTATTTTTATTTTTTATTTATTTAGGCCGATAATATAATGTAGGGCATTTTTGTTAGTTTTATTTTTTGAAATTGCATTTCGTCTTTCACATTAAATTTACTTGTATTTTTTAAAAAAAATCGTGTTTGGGTGGATTTTGGGAAAACCAACAATAATAAGTGATACTTTAGATAATTTCTCGTATATATTACACTAAAAAAGTCATGTCTTAGTCATTCACTCTCTCTACAGATTACTGATTTCGGATTGGCAAAGTGGCTTCCAAATAAATGGACACACCACGCTGTGATTCCGATTGAAGGGACGTTTGGATATTTGGCACCGGAGTATTTTATGCACGGAATTGTGGATGAGAAAACTGATGTTTATGCCTTTGGAGTTCTTCTTTTGGAGATTGTAACTGGCCGCAGACCCGTCGATTCCTCTAAGAAAAACCTTCTCCTTTGGGTAATTAATAAGTCACATTTTACAATGCTAGTTAAAAGAACATTAGAAAATCGTAAAATCGAATAAGATGAACCACTTTTTTTAAACGGCATAAACAAATTTTTTTTTTTTTTTTCGATTTTTCTCTAGTTTTTCTTTTAATATTAATATGTTTTTTCTAAGTTAGATATATCATTTTAATTATTTGAGTTATACTAATACTTTTTTTAAAATGTTAAGACCTAAGGTAGCATAACCCTCCACACAATATATTTTTTATATCATTTATGTAAGGGTCAAAGAAAATAAACTAATATAAGGATAAAACTTACATAAAAAGTGTTACCAATTATAACCTTTTTGTTTAACAAAAACCCAATACCTGCTTCTAATTCCAAAACTATGATCAAGGCTGTGATTAAATGCAACTTTATTGTTAAGTTGTAAATGTCACTAATGCATCTTTTATTTCCATGTTTGTCAATAGACACCATTAATTATTGGAAAGCTTGTCATTGTCATTAAATGCATCTTCTGTTGACTTTTATCAGCATACACCATTATAAATAGTCATAATTTTGGAAATAGAAGTAAGCAATGGCTTTTAGTAAAATAAAATAAAAACCAAATGGTAGTCATGGTTTCAGTGTAAATTAATGATTCGGTTGGGATTAATTTAAATTGAGAAACAGGTTTATTTTACCCACAGAGCAATTTTAAACGTGATAAGATATTTGCAGGCAAAACCGCTGATGGAATCTGGAGATATTGAAGAACTAGTTGATCCAAACATGAAAGGCATATATGACGCAAATCAACTCCGCAACGTGATGCTAACTGCTTCTTATTGTGTGAGACAATCTTCCATTTGGCGTCCATCAATGACCGAGGTATTCACAATTTGTGACGCCTCAAATAATTGAATGGTCTTGGACAAACATTTCAAACGGGTTATTGTTTTTAATATATCCAATGTTTGAAAAAGTTTCCGTAAACACTCAGTGCAAACTGCTAACGTTATTATTGTGACTAATTTGATTTTATGACACACATTTTATCGGATATAAATTATAAGGTCAAATTAGTCTCAATAATGACGTTAACAGTTTATACTGTGTATTTACGAAAAATTTTCCAAACGTTGAGTGTATTGAAATTTGTAGTTTTAGTTATTTTAAAATCAACTAAGATGTTGTTTTTGAAGGTGATGGAGCTACTGAGTAATGGCAATGAGAGTGAGGTTGCAAAGAGTTGGAGGATTCCAAAGTTCACGTCTGATGATTTGGATGACTATTCAATGGTTTATGGTTATGATGTTCCAATTGAGATCAGTTTAGAAGATTCTTTGAGCGTCTAGTTACTTCTGTGTTTTGTTTCAAGGTTTGGCCTATGCTTCGAATTTAGGTAAAACATGTGTTAAACAAAAATTTGTGGACGTATAAAAATATTTATGTACCGGTTATCTCCAGACAAAAATACTTGTTGCATACAGAGATAAGGGAAAGGGGGACATTCTGGGATATATTTTTGTAAAGATGGAGACAAAAATATATAACTTTTTATTATATCTTTCAAAGTCTATATATAGGTTAATTTATACAGAATCTGAAAACACGGTTACGCCGTTTTTAATAATGTTAGTAAATGTGTTTCAGACATTCACTATAAAATTAACAAGATCACAATCGAAGGTAAAGCCACATACAACGTTGGTAACTCAGATCGGCAACTGCTTACATCTTGAGAATATCATATGAGAAATTTCTTAATTGGACCTAATAATCACTAAAATATCAAAATTAGACCTCTTATCTATACCTATATCTCAAATTAGACTTTTGACCAATTTTCGGACAAATATACCCTTCAAATGCCTTTAAAAGAAATTCTCATTTCTTTCCTTCATCGGATTTCATCGAATTTTATCTTATTTCGCTAACAAAAAAAATTCATCGGATTCTATCGATTTCACCGAATTTTATCCCATAAATAAACAAAAAAACCATCAACTTCTATCGGATTTCATCTTATTTCATCGGATTTTATCAAATTTCGTTACCAAAATAAAATCATCGGATTTCATCGGATTTTATCGCCTAAATAAACAAAAAAAATCATCAATTTTTTATCGGATTTCATCTTATTTCATCGGATTCTATCTGATTTCATTAACAAAAAAATTCATCGGATTCTATCGGATTCTATCAATAAGAAAAATAAGTTTAAAGAGATTCAAAGAGTATTTTTGTATGAAATGGAGCCAAAAGTCTAATTTGAGATAGATGTATACATAGGAGGTTTAACTTTGATATTTTAGTAGTTATTAAGCCCATTTAATGAAATTTCTCTACCATATCCCGGTAAAGAGTGTACTATTATATGGAGAACAACAGTTACAAAGGATTTACAAGCGAATCCTCAATTCTCAAATCTAACACTTTTTTGTCGAAAGTACCACTCGACCTAAGGCTCCCCCAAGGTGTGAGCCATACTCAACTTTTCACATTAACACTCACAGTGTTAATCTTCAAGTCCGTAATAAAGAAGGAACAAAGTAAATGCACTTACATGATAGCTTTCCTTCGAGAAGCTAAACTTTAAAAATGTTCGCTTTTGAGAACGTAACTCTTCTAGTGTATATTCGGCGCAATGATAGAAAAATGCATTAAACTCTAGCAAGTGCGAACACAGGGTTTAAATACTCTTCAAGGGAAAAGAGAAGCTTTTACCCAGAGGACACAAGGGTAAAAACCAAGGCGCCGAACAAATAGCGTAGGAGGTACTTTTCGTCAGAACGAGACAGACAAAGTACAGAAAGATGTCATTGAACCTAGTCTTGGACATCTTGAAAAGCACTCTGTATTTGATAAAGCAAACATGCCAATAAGAACTAACAGAAACTACAATAAGTTATTACAAAACTATTCCGAGATTTTTGTAAAATTACTAAGTTCATTCTAAATGTGTTTTGAGATCAGCAAGGTTGTCCCTCGAAGATTTTACTCGTTAAAGGCTTCGGAGGGGATCAGCAAGATTGTCCAACGTTGAGATCTTTGTGACTTCCGCGTCTCCTCTGTGAACGATGTCTCGCACCAGGTGATACTTCCGCTCTATGTGTTTTGAGCGCTTGTGACTTCTTGGCTCCTTACAGTTAGCGATAGCCCCACCGTTATCACAATAAAGTGTGATGGGTACGCTTGCACTTGGAACTACTTCCAAGTACATAAGGAATTTCCTTAGCCACACAGCATCCTTTGTAGCCTCACAAGCTGCCACATACTCGACTTCCATGGTCGAGTCAGCAACGCAAGACTGCTTTATACTCCTCCAGACCACGAATCCACCATCCAGGATGAACACAGATCTTGATGGGGACTTCCTGGAATCATTATCTGCTTGAAAATCGGAGTCGGTATATCCTGTCATATTCAAGTCACCACCTGAGTATTCAAGTATGTAATTTCTCGTTCTCCTAAAATTGATTAATGATTAACCAATATTATTATATAACATGGCGAAATTATATAATAAGATCTAACATATATTAAAACTTATTTTAACATATTACATAACTTAGGCATTAAAAATTACTAACATGTCAATAAACATTTTATTCTAAACATGCTGTCAACAAATTGATCACACTAGCAACCTATAAAAAAATTATAAGTGCATACCAACTCGTTTAGAAATGACTTGTGGCTAGCTCACTCCTCGATGCATCATCAATTTTCCTCGCCGGAATGGAGATTCTGACTCGCCGGAATGGGTGAATCAGTCTCACCGGAATGCTTCAGGAAGAGGCTCATCGATTTACCTGTTGGGCGGCCGGAATGGATCTGCCGGACAGGTCATGTGGGCTTGTGAGCCTACGGATTTCTCGCGCCTATTTGAATCGCCACACACTTGTGCAGTAAGGTAGAGGACACCTGGACCGATGTGGCAGAGGTACTGGAATGTACGGAAAAGTCACAGGGCACGCGTGGGCGAGAAGGCCCACCTGGGATCCACTGACCGGTCGGAATTCTGTCTAGCCAGTGGGCTTATCTGTCCGGTAGGTTGCACTAGAATTAGCCAAGCTCGATTCTACTCGGTTTTGAGCTGATTCCTTGCGAATAAAGTTGACTAAAACACCACAAGTTGAGTCAATGATATAATTCTTGGAATTTTGAGGGAGATTGAGAGGCTGGGCTCTTTTAAATCGAATAACGAAAAGGGGATACACTCAAGAACAATTCGAGAAATCAAGAAACTCTTTCTTAACTTCTCTCTCTCTCTCTCTCAAAACTCTCGGCCAAGAACAACACAAGAGGAAGGGAAATGTTGGTCGAGTGATTATGTCTAGGGTTAGGGTTAGGGTTTTCGAAAACCCATTTTCTAATAGAGAGAACGGGTTTAAGTTTGGTCAAAATCCAATTTTTGCCCGTTAGTCAAACTTAAGCCCGAAGTTCTTTTTAATTGAGTTTAAAATAGTTACTCAACCCCAAATTCATTAATTTTTGCCGAGTATTACATTTTATTTTCCCGATAAATATTTTTGATTTATTTGTAAAATAATATTTAATTAATTTAGAACATCTCATTTATTTAATGACAAGTCATTAATTCTTTTCATAGTTCTCAAGGAAGTACGAAATAAGAAAATATTTATTTTCTTCTTTTATTTATTTAAATAAGCAAATCATATTATTATCAATATAATAACATAGTATGATTCGTTAAATACATGTAATAATAAATAACCAATTATTTATTTAATTACTTAGAAAATAATTCTCTTAGCGTAAATCACAATATACATTTAATGAAAAAATCAATCGTTCTAGTTCAATAAATCTCGTTCGAGAGTCTATCATTGAGACCTTATGGACCCATATGAACGAAGTTTTAGAATAAAGTCCAAACTCAAAAGTTCATAAACTTTTTCCGACTTTACATTCTTAATATTAGTCGATTCCACTAAAAGACTAATATTGAAACTCTCTAAGTTCAAATGAATTTATTTTCCGTTTGATGTGACAAGACAATTTTTCACACGATCCACAGAGTATTTACGATACCCTTCGTGTGCATCATTAACTCAGAGAAATGCATAAAGTGAGATGTCTTTACATGTCACATGTTTTTATCAAAGAATGATCTATTCGATGAATATCATGTCCGGTTTATTCATTCAAATTCTCATAACAAAGCATAGTGTGATACTAATGCTTCATCATTGTTTCAACACAAATTCTGTATCTGTGAATCACATAATCCAATGAAACAACGTTATGACACCAACTGTCGGGTCAGATGAAACTTCAATTAACTATTGCCCATTGACAAATCAAATATCATAAATTGTCACATCAATTCTGCAGTCACTTCAGGATTTAAGTAAGTACCAAAATACCTCTCGTATGTGATCTTGAATCTTCGAGTGATTAAACGATTTTATCTCGAGTTTCGAAGTATCACATGTCTTGTTCACTATCTTCTTTAAGACATCAAGAATGAATCACATAGTCCCAACTCTATATATCACAAGATAAGATATCCTGACTCATTCAAACAAGCGATACTCATATTCGATTCCCCTATCGATCTTTAGATTGCGAACTATTATTTAAACTAGTCACAAGAGGGTATCTTGTCAAGTTTGTACTTAACACCCTTTTTCGTTGATGACTGTGTCAGAGCGTAGCATACATACATAAATATAAAGTTAATCAAGAATGAAAATTAAATTTATATAACGTTTCAACAAAATGAAATACAAAAGTCTTTATAATATCTATTATGTCATTTGTGGGCACGAATCCCAACTCCCTCCTCAGTAGGTAGGCGTCTCCTTAGCAGGCCGGCAGGCCCTCCTCACTAGCTAGAATTTTCCTTAGCAGGCAGGCAGATCCTCCTCAACAAACAGGCATGCATGCTCCACTCAAGAGGCAGGCAGACATACCCTCCTCACTAGGGAAGCAGGCAGGCTCGCCTCATCAGGAAGTCAGTCATGCCCTCCTCACCAAGCAAGAATGCACTACTTAACAATGAGGCATGCAAACCCTCCTCATACAGGCAGGCAAGCTCTCACTAGTATGTAAGCAAGCAGACCGGCTCTCCGTAGCATGTCAACGGGCAGACAAGCTGAACTCAAAATTCATTAAAACTAACAAATGATGAATTTATCCCGAGTCATCTATAAATACCTCCAACTCATTCATTTGGAGGTAAGATTTTCTCACAACTTAAAAAAATCTCTTCTTCTCTCTCATCTTGGATATTCTCTCTCTAGAATTTCTTACCAAATATATAGTATCTACCCACCTCACGTAACACTCGTACTAATTTTGAGCGTAAAAGGGTCCCCCGGAAAAAACCCTTTCGTGGTTCTCCAATTCATATTTTTCTGTTTTACAGGTGAAGAGCCACCAGAGATATCTTTTCGGTACGGCGGAGACAAGAAGTTTTGAGACAATTTCCCCGTTCAACCACCATACAATCATAGAGTCCAACTTTAAACCGAACCGCAAACCGATTTATTTATTGATCAATTTTCAAATATTTATACTTTAAAGCTTTGATTTCAACTTGGTCAACAATGTTTTTCTAAATCAATTCGCAAATGCAATGGAGCATAGCTCTATATTCCGGATTTGTACTGTTTCTGCTGAAAATAACATTGTACTCTATCTGACTCTTACATATATATATATATAGATGTACCAACTATGGCAAACATATTGAGCACACGAATGTTAAATGTACAGATGTATTTATCTTAGGATAGTTTAGTTGCTAATTTTACGTCGCATTCAAAAAGGAAACTGTAACTTTAATTCCAATGTTTTAAAAAAGGCGTATTTATTTTAAAATAAAAAGTCAATGGTAACTCAATATAATAAAAAAAGTAAATGACTTAAAAAAGCATTCCTTCTTTATTCATACTTACATAGTAGGTGTTATGATTAAAGTGTCGTTTGATTGTCTTCTCCTTTTTTTATAGTAAAAAAGTGATAACGTTTTAGATGTGAATGTTAATTGAGGTAGATCATGGATATAATACCAATTTAGCCAATATCTTTGGTCCGAGACCCCAAATAACATATTATTCAACATTATGATTTTTGGCATCGTTCCTAATGTTATTCAATCATTTATGATTGATGTCCACTCCTATATCTTCTTTTGGCGTTGACACGGTTGAACTCAACCATTAAAATACGAGTTTTGACAGGCTTTAATAAAATTAAAATGGAAAACGAGCTAATAATTTATTTTTAGTAAATGTATCCACTGACAAAAAATATCAATCATATGTTCAATTTAAATTATTTTTCAAAAAACTACAAACTATCACTTTTCATTCATTTATGAAGTTAATTTATCTTGATGTCTACAAATTTTCAAGAATAAGGTGTTTAGTGTTTTACACTCGATACATTATTATTACGATTTAAGGCTTAAATTTAGAAAGAGAACGTTACATGTGTTATTTATTTGTTTATAATGTTACTATAACTGAGCTATTTTGATATGTGTATACGTTTAAAGCTCGTGTGATTTTATAGGTTCCGTTATTTTTTGGGTAATTTTAGTATATACTCATTTAAATTAAGGTCAGTTTGGATATAATCAACGTTTTAAATAAGTCGTAATAATAAAAAAGAGTTCAATTTTAGATGAAAAGCTTAATAAAAATGTTGAAAATTAAGAGAAATATTAATGGTAAATTGGACCAAAAATTAACTGTAAACAAATGATAAATAACAGTAATTATTTACGACTTGTTTACACAACGTTGGTTATCTCCAAATTATCGAGGTTTGAAGTGACTATAAAATCATTATTTTTTAATTATAAATGAGCTTAGATACGCATACAAGTTATTATACTCACACAAGTATCACATGCATGTCTTACACGTGTAATCATACTTTGTGCAATTTGTCTATAAAAGGGCACAACATATCAATTGTAAAAATAATCTCCATATGAAAACTTTAACTCTCGTTCCCTCTCATCTACCTATATGTATTATATCAAATCATCCTCCTCTCTACTTCTATTCGTTGAATTTTTAAAATATATTATCAACAGGATCGCTATTCTCCCAAACAATTCAAAGCATAGTTTTGATATGGATAAAGTTAATTGTGAAGTCAACTAACGAGAAAATATCGAAGAAATTTTCATACTTAATAGTGGTACAATGCATACTATTTTGAAAGACAAAAGATTTTTCTAAGTAATAAAACGAATAAAAACTGTTGTGAATTAATATCAGATCATGTAGATCTGATTGATGGAGCTGGCATGGCACACTTCAGTCTTCCAAATAGCACAAATATTACAATAAACAATGATTTATATTCACCAAGATCCAAATAGTATCTCTTAAGTTCAAAGGATATATATTCTCATAGATTCGATATTTATTTTTCTATTGAAAATATCATGAAGTATTTATATATTACAACACTTGAAACTGAAAAAAAAAATCAAATTTGAAAGACTATAAATATTCCGTACTGGATTGCATAGCACTCATATAAATATAATCACTCATATAAATATAATCGAATCAAATTTGGTAAATGTCAAACCTTCAATACTAATGACTTGGCAAGATCGACTGGGCCATCATAGTTCTATAATGATGCAAAGAATTATAAAAATATAATTGGACATCTATTTGAGCGCTAGAAGATCCCACAACAAGGTACTTTCACATAAAGAGCTTGTTTTCTTGAAAAGTTTATCATAAGACCTTCACCAGTAAAGTGAACGATGAATCTGGTATGCTCTTTAAACGTATTCAATGTGATATATGTGGACTTATCCACCCACCATGTGAACCGCTTCGATACGTCATGATATTTATAGGTGTCTCTAGCAAATGGTCAAATGTATTTCTATCATCTAATGCAATATGGCTTTTGGTAGGTTAGTTGCTCTAATAATAAAATTGCGAGCGCACTTCTTTGATCATACAATCAAGAAATCAGACTTGACAATACTTTTGATGACTAATGTATGTCAGTTAGGATTGTTGTTGAATATCTTGTTGCTCACGTACATATCACAAGATGAGATCATGCAATATTGCATGCTCCTGCATTAATTCGCATAAGACCAAGTGCATATCAGTAACCGACGATATTTTAAACCCTGATCCCACCTAAGAAATTTTTCATGTGCCATTTATGTTCCTATTGCACCACCTCAAAGAAAAAAGATGCGACTATAGAGGAGACTTGAAATTTATGTAGGTTTTGAAAGACCGTCTATTGTGAGATATCTTGAACCTCAAACTGGTAAAGTTTTCACATCACGTTTTTTTTTATTATCACTTTGATGAGGAAAATTTTCAAGCATTAGAGAGAGAAGGAAAACAACTAAAAAGGGAAATCAGTTGCTCTATACAACCATTATTGTATTTTGATCCTTACACAAAAGATTGTGAAGGAGAAAGTTCAACGGATTATACGTTTACAAGGTATAACAAATCAACTTGCTAATGCATTTACGGACACAAAAAAAAGTGATTAAATCATATATTCCTGAAAAAATGCTCCAGCTGAAATTGAAATCACAAAAGGAAAATATAAAAATGAAGTCACTTATGAAGTTATAACATGCATGAAGCGTGGAAGTTCATTCGATTCCAAAGATAAAAATCCTCGGTAAAAAACTGACCAATGAAACAAGATAAGCCATAAATTGAGGAATGTATTGTTGAAAAAAATACATGACGAGTATAATCAAGAATCTCGATTAATTATTCTAATACTGGTATAAGATGGAACCAAAACTAAGATATTGATGATGCATTCTCTTATAGTCTTGCATGCGATGTCATGTGCAAAAATAGGGATAATGAACCACGGTCTATTTCTTAATGCAAAAATAGGCATAATTGAAAATGATTAGAAAAATGCAAATCAAGCTTAATTAGACTCGTTTAACAATCGTAAAGTATTTAGACCTATTGGACCTGGGTTGTGGAACCTCCGATAATGTTTAGACATCCATTGTGGGAGCTTCAAAGTCTCACAACGTTTAAATACATTGTGGGAGCTTCAACAAATGGGTATTTGTACGAAAGAGAAACTAGAAAAACTGAAATTTTCATATATAAAGCTTGTCTTGTCGCACAAGGTTTTTCTCAAAGACCTAGAACTGATTTTGAAGAAACGTATTCTCATGTTATGAATAAACTTACATTTAGATACTTGATCCTACTAGCAATTCATGAGAAATTTAATATGCATCTCATGAATGTTGGTACAACTTATTTCATACAGATCTCTTGATACTAAAATTTATATGAAAATCTCTAAAATATTCAAAATGCATGAATCATTAAGTTCAAAACCAACAGAGCGATATTCAATCAAATTTGAAAATCATTGTATAGATTAAATCAATCTAGACAAATGTGGTACAATCGCAAGAAAATATGTACTACACAAGTGATATGTCAATATAACGCTCTTTGTTCTTGTCTTCATTAAGAAAACAACATATGGATGTGTAAGTATTGCATTTTATATTGATGTTTGGAACAATCAAGAGATTATTGAAGTAATCTCTTCCTTGATGAAAAAATTTGAAATGAAAGATCTTCGAGAAACAAAATATTGACTCGGTTTGCAAATTTAGCACATACAGAGTCGCTTATTTGTGAATCAATCAAATTATACAAAGAAGATGATAAGGTGATTTAATATGGATAAATAAAAACTATTTAGTGCCCAATGGTCGCTATATCTTTTTATGTTGTAAAAAAATAAATTTCATCCATGTGAGGAATCTTAACAAATTCTTGATCCAGAAGTACCATAACTTTTGTTGTTAACTTATCAGCAAAATTTAGCTCAACTCCTACAAGAACACACTGGAACAATATCCAACATTTGTTTTGTTACCTCCAATGAACGATTGATGTAGGATTATTTTATCCTAACAAAAGAAACCATATTTAGTTGGCTATGCAGATGCATGTTATGTGTCAGATCTGGATAAAGGGAGATCTCAAATTGGACATGTGTTCACATTTGGAGGGATTGCAATGTCTTGACTATCCCATAAACAAACACTCGTTGTTATATCTTCAAATCACGCAGAGATCATTGCAGTCGAGTGCGTGTGGCTGAGATCCATGACACATTATTTTAGAGCTATAAGTGGTCTTTCAGCAATCGATGATTCAATTATACTTTATGAAGACAATGTCGCTTGTGTTGTGCAAATGAAAGAATAATTTATCATTTGTTAATGAACAAAACACAATTCTCCAAAGTTCTTTTTGTTTACTCAAGATATGGAAAACAATAACATCATCAAAATCAATTATGTTCGTTCATGCGATAACTCATCTGATTTTCTCAGAAACGCGCTCCCCACTTCAGTGTTTAGAAAACATGTCCATTACATTAGAATGCGTAAATTACAAAACTTATGAAAAAATTATACATGACAGCTTGAGGAATAGCTTTACGTGTTGTACTCTTTTTCCGTTACCAAAGTTTTTATCTCACATAATTTTTTTAACGAGACAATATAACACCTCGACATGATGAAAATCTTATGAGTATTATGAATAAGATGAGATACTTATACAAGTTATCTTTACCCACACAAGTTACTTTGTGTCATCTTGCTTTACGCAGTTTACCTATTAAAAATACAATATCTCACCTTATAAAAACCAACCGTGAATATAAACTTACAATCTTATTTTCTCTCCTCCTTCTCTCAATATATCAAATCATCTTTCTCTCAATATATCAAATCATGTTCTATTGATTGACCAATCTTTTCAACATATATAAAACTATAAGCGCTATTTGAGCAATCTTTCCGAAAGCGTTTTGTTTCTACTCGTTTGAAGGCGGTAGTGGAGAGGTTAGCAATTGATGTGAGTGGAGAAGCAATTGGACCACTCTCTTCGTGGGAGACAAGGCTGGGCCCACAAGACATGGTCTCAGCCTCCGATCCACGTGAAGCCCATATGCCAAGGCCCACCACTCGTGGGACCCACGAAAGCTTCTTCACGTTGGACATCCAAAGCCGACACACGCACTCTTTTTCTTTTCAATTTTTGTGTCTATATATTCTTTTTAAATAGATCTAATCCAATTTAATCCACTCTCATCTTGTTCATCATTAATTATCAAAAGGCGTATCGTAGTTTCTTCATCATATGGAAACAGATACATAATGCTGTAGAGTGACTGTAGAGTGAAGGATGTGATGTATCTCTTGGATGTTGGCGTCTTTACTGGCCCTCCTTATGCGTATAAAAACAACTGTTTTGTTTTATTGTGTTATTAATAGGAGTGCTCAAACAAAAACATTAAAGATACTGTGAACTAAACCAAAATACCAAATTTTAAAAATCCCTAACGAATTTTGAAATCTGAGTATGACATCAATATTTTATAAATATATTGTCAATTTAATCTCTTATTAAATTTGTAGGGACTACAAAAATATTAAGTACGAATGTATAATTGGTCTGAATTAATTTTTTTTTTCTTATTCAACCCGACGAAGCCTAAATATTTCTAAATCGTTTGCAATTGTTGCGACTAGTTTGCAGATTAATTTTAGCGTGGACCTTAGAGAAAATGTTCAACTAAACTATTTCGATTTCTACCCTAGAAGAATCCTATTCCTCTTAGTCTCCTGAGATATCAAACACAGTCCCAAGTTATTTTATTTCAAAACCCTAAATGTGTCTATCACGAAATCTTGTTTTTTGTATATATATATTTATAGTTGCAACCAACTGAATTAATTGGAAGAACATATCGGAGGCTATCTGGAGGGTTGGACATGGCTGCAGAGCTCGTGAGCGGTGCCAAGTATGAGTGCATTGAGGCTGGGTCATACAGTCACGATAAAAACTGTCGACAACACAGAGCGTATTGAGCATAAATACCACAATTTAAAGGAACTTAGTAAGGGAATAGGGCATTGTCCATTTTCATCATCTTTTAATAATATTCATCACTTATGTCAGACCTCAAAAGTCGTCAACTAAAGTGATGGAATGTTTAAAGGCCCACAAATATCAGCCTGTTTAGTTTTAAGGAGCTGTGAGATTTCTATGGCTTCTTTCTTTGGTATGTGTCTTGTGTGATTTCCCTTAAAGCACTAAACACAAACTACAAGATCGGTAAATTAAAATTATGTATGATATTATTCTTTACCAATCTTTCATTCTTTCGTTGGATATTAACCCAACCGTCAATGCCACAAGCAAGAAGATTATTCATTAGACAAACCTTATTGGTTCAACCATCGAACAAATATTATAAGTAACTTTAGCAAAAATTGGTTCGAAACATACTAAACAATAAGCTTACCATTTCTTTCGAACCATGCCTTTACAGACAATCATTCGGATAGTGTTCATAATTTTATTAGAAAATGACACGTATCGTTGTCTCGTTTCTTCTTGTGAATTAGGACAAATGAATGATTAAGCTTTAACAGTCGTTGCGACATTTTTATTATTCTTCATGATTTCTTTCTAGATCCTTTATGACCAACGAGATTGAGTTAAATGATTTCCCGTTTTCTCAAGTCTTTCTTCCTCTTGAATGAGCAGAATATATAATTATGCACATTCCATTTATCCTTCATAGTATTCTAGTATGCATGAAACGTGTCATACTCGGGTTATAAGAAATTATGGATGAACGTTGGTAATTAATTTTAATTCACTTTAATTCTCATGGTCTTTAATCTTGTTGCAATGTTCGTCATTACAATAACCACTGAATTTTATGGTGGTTTATGTAAGTGCCCTACTAAACTACCTATCAATAGAGACAAGCTGAGAGCCGTCCTTTATTGATTTCTAAAACGCTTTTAAGGGTTTTTTTTATAATAAAGTTGATGTAATTTTTCTATATTATTCACATCAATTTTAGGTTCAGTCCATTGGATCGTATCGGGCTTTATAGAAAGATTTTTGCTTAAAGTTGGTCTCTCTCATAAGAGAAGCGGGTTTTTAAGTTAAGAGGTCTTAATCAAAATTTAGAAAATCAAAATGAAACTGAATTTGTTCAGATCATTCAGAAAAATTGAGCTTGTTAAACTTAATAACAGACGTAGTTTGCGATTAAAGACAATTAGGAAAAGAGGCTGCAAATATTTAATATATGTTGACACATTAATGCTTTGAGTAATAAACTTAATTTATAATATATATTCAGATACATAAATAGACAAAAGGTATATATTGAAGTTATCTTTTCGCAAACAATAATATACACAATAAGATAAACATAATTGAATGTATAAATAAACAAAGATATATATTGAAGTTATCTTTGTGCAAAACAACAATCTATACATAATTGATGCTAATAATAAGTTTTCACATAATTCATATTCGGCGTACTTAAATTAGATATATTTGTAATCTTTAGGTATAGTAAACATATCCAACAAAGCATATCGATTTACCACGATAATGTTCATAATTATATAAGCAGTAATAGTAAATATAACCTTTGTGCAATTTATAAATATTTTATAACAATGAACTTCAATATACTCACGAATGAAATTGTAAATATCATAATGTCATTAACTTTAAAAACATTATATAAACATGAGTAATTGAATTTATTTTGATTTAATATCTAATGCTTTTGAATTTAACCACCTTGGTGACTAACAAATTATTCATAATTTATAACTATCAAATTAAATACGAAAACTGTCATACCGTTTGATATATAAAATTACAAACAAACATCATTAAGTACATATCTTAAAATTACAATTAAATATCATTAAGCACTTATCTTAAACCTAAAATTACAATCAAACATCATTAAGTACATATGTTAAAATTACAATCAAACATCATTTAGTACATATCTTAAAATTACAATCAAACATCATTAAGTACTTATCTTAAACCTAAAATTGCTGACTTAGAATCCTGTTAGATAACAAACTTAAAGCATTTTCTTTACTGAAAAGATAAATGCATTAAACACGCACATACTTAATTTCAATATTTATGACAGATTTCATCAATTATAAGCCTGGTATACGTTCCGATGGAAACATATGCATTAATGATTAAATAATCATGATATAATAAAACTCATCATATATAAGTGAAATTTCGGAAAACATGTGTGAAAGTAAGGTAATATTTTATTTTATGTTCGGCGAAATTTTATTACGAAATATATGTGCCGAGAGACAAGAAAATCTTTTATAATATTTAACCGCAACATACCGTAATTAATATTAAATTCTGTAAAATAACGCAATCGACTGCAACCGCAACTGATCAAACTGCTACTAAAAACTTTTTGTCATTTCACATATCTATTTCTTAATAAAATTTCTTGACATATAAAATCGGAATAATACCCACTATCACATATGCTTTCAAATTCTACTTATATAAACCATTTAATTGTTAAATAAAAGAATAACAGTAATGATCTTTATATTATATTCAACAATAAAAAATAAATAATAACGAAAGGAGTGCGTGTGCAGGTAAAGTGTTTCTTTACCTACATGCAATTATAGATCTCTGTGCATGTCAACTAATAAAATTTAATAAATTATTATCTTTTAGTTATCTTAAACGGTGGACTAAAATAAAAAGAAGAATAAACAACTGTTTCCACTATTGCCGTATGAGTCTTAATCCGGTGGTCATTGCGGTAAAAATACTCAACGTTTGATCAAATTTTTACTTATATATGTTTAAAAACAATAGGAAAACATTTAATTTATTATTCTGTTGGCACTGTCTAAAAAATCTTTATTAAAAATAATAATTTGTCACGTTAGCGTGCAGATTGATTTGACATTTTAAACTTTTGTTTTTGTAGCATTTTTATTATTCCATTTCTTTTTCGAATTCCTGGAATAGATAACCGACCTCGAGAATGAACTCTGCCGAGAGATAATCTCCGAGACCCGAGTAAGAACAAAATCCGCCAAAGTCACTGAATAAGCCGCCACGGGAGGGTATTCGTTCATCTCTACAAGATTTCTCAGAACGATCGAGGCTTCGTTAGGGAGAATGATTTTGCTAGGGCGTACGAGAGGTACATCATCGCGTCTTTCTCCTACAACTTATGTTTGGTTCCTCGCAGGACCTTCGGACGAGCTCAAAAGCCCTTTTCAAGAAGTGAGGGTCGAGGCTTTACACGGAAGCGGCGATGACCTTGTTCATAATCAACTTCGCGAGAATGCCGTCCATCACCATGTACTGTTCGAAGAGCTTCCATGCCTGTTCGAGGTTGAGTTCTTCGAGTGAGCTTTGTATCTTGGAAAATAGCTTGACCAGGTCTCGAGTCGGAACTAGGATCGTTCCTATTTTGGTTTGGGACGACTTTGTTTGAGTGGAGATTCTGTTCTTATTCGGGTCTCGGAGCTTATCTCTCGGTAGAGTTCATTCTCCAAGTCGGGTATCTATTCCAAGACATAAAAAAGGAATGGAATAAGGAAACGGCAATGAAAAAAAAAAATTAATTACCAAATCCATATGCATGACATGATGGAATAGGTTCAGGGTTAAGAAAAATGTATCATTAACACATTAAAGGCGGACTATAAATTTTGTTTACGAATAAAACAATTTGTTTTTTACTAAGTGCACGAACATATATATATATATATATATTTTTTTTTTTAAAATATTATTTAAAATACTTGAATACTAGCCGTTCGTCGTTACATTCTCGAGCAACCACGGAAGTTTCTACCACTAGAGTCTTCGAACGTTTGAAGAGTTTAGTGAGTGGACACTATTAAATAATATGAACCAAGAACAATTCTTGGATCATAAGCTAATTCTCTAGATCAAGTGAGGATCTATGTGCCAAAATAAAAGAGTATTTTAGAGAGAGAGAGGGAGAAACATGGTCGGCTAGAAGAGAGAGAGCAAGACCAAAAAACTTGTTTTCACATCTCTACGTTAAGCTCTATTTATAGGAGAAGGAAATACAAGAAAGAATAATTACCATTTCCTATTGTGTATTCATGGCACAATATTTGATTTCCTCATTCCTTTCTCTCCTACACGACCGGCCAACGTATGTCATAAGTGAGGGAATTTTGTTTCCTCACTTAGCACATTTGTTTCATTCTCAAAGAAATTCATTTCCTCTTTTCTTTTGGGCAATTACTGTTGGAAATTAGTTAACGTTTAACTAATAGTATTATATAACATATCAGTATATGGCGGAATTATATAATAAGATCTAAATATATTAAAACACATTTTAACATATTAAACTAGCTAGCATTAAAAATTACTAACATGTCAATAAATATTTTATTCTAAACATGTTGTCAACAAATTGATCACACTAGCAACCTATAAACAAATTTATAATTTGCGTCGCGGATCCAATTCGTTAGAGGGACTTACATGTGAGGTTGTAAACAATCTCGTGGGTTACTAGCTATCCCTGGAATGCCTCGTCAATTTTCTGAAAATTGGGTCGCCGGACTGGAAGTTGAGGGTCGCCGGATTGGAAGCTGTCCGGCCGGCCAGAATTGCGTCTGCGACGCTGTGACTTCCTCCGGTGGAATTTGGCCACGAAACTTTGCAGGAACGTGGATGAGACCTAGAGGAAGGTCTCTGGATGCAAGCGAGTCACTCGTGGTGGCCTAGGCACACTTGGAGTCAAGCTGGCCGGTTGGCTGTCTGGCCAGAAACTTGACTGTGACGCTGTGGCTTCCTCCGAAAGAATCTGACCGCGAAACTTTGCAGGAATGTGGAAGAGACCTAGAGCTAAGTCCCTGTAAAAAGGCTTAAGCAAAATTCTTGCGAGTCGCCTGTGGTGGCTCTGGCAATCCTGGGATCCGGCGAGTGCTGTCCAGCCGGCCAAAAGGCTAAAATGCGCCTCGTTGCGTTTCGCTCGATTTCTTCGCATCTTGAGTGAATACCTGCGTGCAGAAAGTCACTCAAACACCACAAGAAAAGTCAGAGATAATTCTCTTGGGTTTTTTGGAGATCAAAAGAGTGGACTCTTTGATTGAACAACGGGAGAAGGGGAGCACTCAAGAATCAAATTCAAAAATCAAGAAACGTTTTCTTGATCTTTCTTTCTCTCTTTAAATGTCGGCCAAGCACACAAGGGGGAAGGTCTGGTCGAAATTCATATTCTCTTAGGGTTAGGGTTTCACAAAATCCCTTTTATATCTTAGAGAATGAGATTCATCTAGGTCAAAATTAAATTTTGGCCCGTTAGTCAAACTTAAGCCCAAAGATCCTTTTAATGAGTTTTAAAATAATTTTCCGGCCTAATTCATTTAATTATGACCGACCAAATCATTATATTTTCTCCAAAAAAATATTTGATTTATTTCTAAAATAATATGAAATTAATTTAGAACATTTCATTAATTTAATGACAAGTTATTAATTCTTTTCATACTATGCAAACAAGTATGAAACGAGAAAATATTTATTTTCATCTTTTATTTATTTGAATCAACAAATTATGTTATTATCAATATAATAACATAATACGATTCATTAAATAAATGTAATAATAAATAACCAATTATTTAGTTAATTATTTAGAAAATAATTTTCTTAGTGTAAATTACAATTTACATTCAATGAGAAAATCAATTGTTCTAGTTCAATAAATCTCGTCCGAGAGTCTATCACTGAGACCTTATGGACCCATATGAACGAAGCTTTAGAATAAAGATCGGACTCAAAAGTTTACAAACTTTTTCCGTTTTTTTTATTCTTAATATTTAGCGATTCCACTAAAGGACTAATATTGAAGCACTCTAAGTTCAAATGCGTTTATTTTCCATTTGATGTGACAAAAAAATTCTTCACACGATCCACAAAGTATTTTACGATATTACAATTCATGTGTATCAGTAACTCAGAGGAATGTAAATTACCGTTTTACCGCTGAGTTATTATTTCACTAACTCCTTTGTTATTTGTGAATGAGAAAAACATAGAGTGAGATGTCTTTACATGTCTCGTGTTTTAATCAAAAAATATTTTATTCGATGAATACCAGGCCTGTTTTATTCATTCACACTCTCATAACAAAGCATAGTGTGATACTAATGCATCCGCATTGTTTCAACTATAACTTAGCCATTATCCATTGATAAATCAAATGTCATAAAGTTTCACATCGATTATGTATTCACTTCAAGATTTAGGTAAGTACCAAAATACCCCTCGTATATGATCTTGATGCTTCGAGTGATTAAACGGTTTTATCTCAAGCTTCAGAGTATCACTGGTCTTGTTCATTATCTTCCGTAAGATATCAAGAACGAAACACAGAGTCGCAACTCTCTATATCACAAAATAAAATATCATGCTTCATTCAAGCAATCATTACTCAGAATCAGTTGCCCTATTGAACTTTAGATTGTGAACTAATATTTTGAACTAGTCACAAGTGACTATCTTGTCAAGTCTGTACTAAGCACCCCTTTCGTCGATGACATTTTCAGAGCGTAGCAAACATACATAAACACAAACTTAATCAAGAATGAATATTTAATTTTATTTAATGTTTTAGAAAAACAAAATATAAATGTATTTATAATGTCTATTATCTCCTTTGTGGGCACCAATCTCAACAATTACCAACATGCAATAATGCACCAAATAAAAGAATATATGTCTCTCCATCTCTTTATGTAAAGTGGCCGGCCATATGGGTGTCTACACAGACATATTTACTTCCTAATTTGTTCCTAACAAATTACGGAAAAGCTTTCACATTATTGGCCAATCAATAACATGTCACAAAATTTATTTCACTAAGCAGGAAAACCAATTTTCAGGCGTGTGACTTTAAATTAATTTGTTAGAAAATTCAAAATATCATTTTGAAATTCAAAATCTTATTTTGACATTTTACATCAATTATCCTTAAGTACGAAAATACCCTTTAAACCATTTTCGGAAAATACGTCTATTTAAACAATTGAACTTATTTTGACTTAGCTTCTAGTTTAACAAACTCTACTATAATGATTTGGGATAGTGACCTCATAGACCCAAATAGACAAGGTTTTAACTAGCACTCTGAGACTCAAAGTTCACAAACTTTTCAAAGTCTAGTTTAATGCCAACTGACTCCACTAAAGAGTTGACACTGAAAATCTCTCGGTTCAAATGAATATATTTTCTACTAAAAATCTACTTATTTGTGATGAGCGAATCCACTGAATATTATCGAATGATTACCCTCCATGAATATCATCAAATAGATGAGATTTATAAAATTACCATTTTACCCTTCTAGTTGTTATTTCCTCAACTCCTTTGTTACTTGTGAATAAGTTAGAAACAATGTATTGACGAGGAGCTAACAAGTCACATTGTTTCATCCAAATAAAGTCGCTACTTAATTTTGGATACCGCACGGTTCATTTATTCACAATCCAATTAATAATGCATGAGGTGATATACATTGCATTTCAGCAATCTTGTACATGAATTCCATATCTAAAAGAACTTCACAAAGTATACTCAAGTCAACTTCACAACCCAATATGTCACCAATAGAACGTTTCAAGTTTTATTAATTTAATCAGCAATTTACAATAAGGACTCATAAGAGATTTATATTACATCGATATGTAAATAAATAATTTTTTTGTGGGCATCTCCGCCAACATGCTACACGTAGCAAAAATTAATTTTTAACGGAGATCTTTTGGACTGTACCAACAGAATGACACTTTGGGTATTTTTCCCACCGTTTTTAACATAAGGTATCTAAGTATAAATTTGACCAAACATTATGTATTATTGTGGCCATTAACCTTAATAAGAATAGAAAAAAAAAGAAAAAAAAAAGATTGCATACACGAGGCAGCTCAAGCAAATTGAAGGCCTTCGGCGAGAAAAAATAATAATTTTTTTAATATAGTTTAAAGCAAATTGGAGGTTTTGGACGAGAAAAAATATAATATTTTTGTATAATTTAAAAGAAAGTTGTATCTACGATAGCTTAGTGGTAATGAAAGTCATGGGTTCGAATTCACTACTATAAAAATGACCTTTAGAAGCGACAGGTAGCATTAGAAGCGACTAGTTGCTTCTAACATACACACCCCTATTTTTCCCGAAAAATAAAAATTTTGACCATTAAAAGCGACAATGTCGCTTCAAAAGTTGGATAAAATTTAAAAAAAATATTATTTTTACTTTAATTTGGTGGGTAATACTTTTAGAAGCGACAAAATCTCATCTAATGTCGCTTCTAAATGTTACCCGCCATATTTTCACACCATTATTTCACTTTTTTTGGACCCTTAAAAATGACTTTAGGGGTGACTTGTCGCTTCTAAGTTCGACGTTTAGAAGCGACATTGTCGCTTCTAGACCTTTAGAAGCGACTTTGTCGCTTCTAATGTCGCTTCTAAAAGTGAATTAGAAGCGACTTTTTGGCCTTTCGAAGCGACTTTTGTCGCTTCTAAAAGCCTTTTTTGTCCTGGTGATTATATCCAAAATTATTTATAATTATTTCAAAACAGACCTGAATAAATGTAGAATAGATCGATACTAAATCTATTTTCGAAATAAACATTGCGGATTCATAAAACGACGATAGTAGCAAGCAGTTCATTATAGGAAAACCCTAATTCAATAATTAAGGCTCTGATACCACATATAAGCATAAATTAAACATCTTAAGAACTAACTTCTTAAAACTATATATGATTTTCACAATACATTAGGGATTATAAAAATCTACCTTGATTCGTGATGAGAGCGACGCGATAACGGAATCACTATAATTGATTTCTCTCTCTTGACTCATTTACACTTTAGAATTTTCAATGAATAACATAAGAAAATAACGTAATAGATTGAGAGATGACCAAACCCTAAGATTACATTTATATAGATCTACCATCAGGATATATTAAAAAGTTATCTTTTATTTATTAAACCCTAATAAATAATATACTTGAGCCCCACTATTTCCCATTATAATGCCCATAAGAAACCTCTTTCTTTTTGTTCTTTCATTTCCCTTTGTTCATAAGAAACTTTTCTCTCCGTACAATTGAGAAAAGAGAATTCTTTGGTGAACATAAAATAAGATACCAAATAAATTTTTTGATCTTCTTTGGGGAAACCCTCTATACGTGGGTTTTCAACTCAAGTGTGTACGTCACAATGGAGTTTGAGCGGTAGAAAATATACGAATTTGATTATCTAGCTGACCTTGCCGAAGGTCTGACCACGGAGGAGGAAGACTGTGAGATCAAACCATCCAGCCAAGGCAGCATAGACCAACAACTGTAGAATAGTCTTGCGGTGGTCGGCAAAATCAACAGCTCGAAGGTTGGCTGTTTGAAAATTTTAATACAACACTGCAGAGGATTTGGTGGGATACCAGGGGATGGAAGACGAAGCTGCTCGACAGAGCTGAGAGGGTTATGTTCGTCGGTCTGGAGTTCACCTCGCCTGAAACCTCCAAAAAGACGTTAGATCGAGGACTGTGGTGTTTCAATGATGGTTGTTTTCTCCTGGAAGCGTGACAAAAAATGGGGAACTGGAAAGACTACAAGTTCGAGAAAGTGACTAAGTGGGTAAGGATGTATAAAGTCCCGCCGCCGGCAAGGACGAAGAAAAATATGAATCGACTAGCAGCATTAGGAGGAGAAGTTTTTTACCTGCACGGGTCTTTTGGCTCGGTGTTGAAGGATTTCTTTGATGTAGGATTAATGCCAAGCTAGCAGCCCCTATCTGCCCTTGAAGATACATTCCGATCGAAGGCAACCAGTTTTGGATTTCCTTCAATTACGAGAAACTCCCTCCACTCTCCTTTAACCATGGATTGATCGGTCACGAACAAAATTCCTGCAAGAAAAAATATTTGACGATCAGAGGCGACAAGGGCAATCCAAGATAGGTTTTTGGCCCTTGGCTTAGAGGGGATACATATCGAATCTCATGCCTTGATGTGAGCGGATCAAGATCTGCAAGGGACCTTGTGATGAATCTAGAGAAGCAACCTATCAATATATAGAGAATAATCTAGTCAACAATCACCGACAATAGAGGAATGAGGCTCCGAGGATTACCATTCTAGCGGAGAAGAAGGGAGGTCAGACATGTGTTCAAGAAGTACATTTGGAAAATAAAGAGGACAGATCTGTGGAAAATCCACAACGAGGGATTACATCTGAAGATGAACACTACTACAAATATACTTTTAGAAGCGACATGGGGAATTAGAAGCGACTAGTCGCTTATATTTAGAAACGATAATTTAACATTAGAAGCGACTAGTCACGTCTAACATAAACACCCTGATTTTTCTCCAGAAATGAATATTTTGACTTTTAGAAGCAACTAGTCGCTTCTAATGTCGCTTCTAACACCCAAATTATTTGGCTCCAAAATTTCTCCGCTAAAATTTCACTAAGTACATAAATTTGGGCACGACTAGTCGCTTCTAATGCCTAAAATTTTGGGCTCCAAAACACTTCTGCCAAAATTTCAATAACTATAGAAATTTGGGAATTAGAAGCGACTAGTCGCTTCTAATGCCTAAAATCTTGGGCTCCAAAACTCTTCTGCCAAAATTTCACAAAGTATAGAAATTTGGGCGTTAGAAGTGAATAGTCGCTTCTAATGCCTAAAATTTTGGGCTCAAAACTCTTCCGCCAAAATTTCACTAAGTATAGAAATTTGGGCATTAGTTCTAATGTCGCTTCTAATGCTTAAAATTTTGGGCTCCAAAACTCTTCCGCCAAAATTTCACTAAGTTTAGAAATTTGGGCATTAGTTGCGAACTTTGGGCTCCAAAACTCTTCCGCCAAAATTTCACTATGTATAGAAATTTGGACATTAGAAGCGACTTGTCGCTTCTAATGCCTAAAATTTTGGGCTCCAAAACTCTTCCGCCTAAATTTCACTAAGTAAAGAAATTGGGGTATTAGAAGCGACTAGTCGCTTCTAATGCCGAAAATTTTGGGCTCCAAACCTCTTCCGCCAAAATTTCACTTCTAATGTCCTCACTTATCAAAATGTCGTCGCTTCTAATGCTCCTAAGACTTTAAAACACTCTAGCCTCCCATTTCCTCCCCATTTCTCTTCTCCCTTTTCGAAAATCTCTCCCTCATCTTTATTTTTCTTCTCCGATCTTCGGCCCCTTCCCCTTTGGCCCCTCCGCCTCCGTCCCCCCGCCCGCCACTGCCCAGCCCACCCCCTTCGCGACCTCCGGCCCCTGCCTCCTCCTTTGCCACTGCGAAGCCCCTGCCCCTCCGGCCCCAACCAATATGCGCCCTCCGACCCCTGCATCCTTCTACGCCACTGCCCAGCCCCTGCCCCTCCGGCCCCTTCCTCAGCCCATCCGCGCCCTCCGCCCCTGACTCCTCTAGCCCCCTCCCCTCTACGCCCTCCGCCCCTCCTCCTTCGTGCCCACCCAGCAAGTTCTGACTCTCTTCCGGTGGCGGTTCCTTTGCGACTATTTCCTCACCAAGTTAGTTATTAATTTTTTTTAATTGTTATGGCTTAATAAATACGTTTAATTTTATTTTGTGAAGTTTCTCTTTGTCGCCGCAGCCTCATCACTGCTCTTCGACCTCCGCTGCCTCCTCAAATAACATCTCCGGTGCCTCCTGAAATGGCATCGCCGCTGCCTCCTCAAATGGCATCGATGCTGCCTCCTCAAATGGCATCGCCGCTGCCTCTTCGCAATTAAGGTTTGTTAGTTTTTAATTTTTAATTTTTAATTTTTGTTGATTATTTTTTACTTTTATGATTTTGAGTTATGTTTTGATGTATTGTATTGTCTTGATTTTTTAATGTCTCGCAGGTCGTCTTCGAACCTGTCTTATAGCCTCGTTCATTCTCGCATCGTCTCGACAAGTTTTTTTTTTGTTCTGTTTTCGTTTTGTTAATATGTTTTAGTTAGTTTAGTTATCGTTTCAATAATTTGTTTTGTTTGGTTATTTTTGTAATTTGATTGTTTTGTTCTGAAATTATTATTCCGATTCTTAATTTTTAAGTCGTCGGAGTCTCGAGTTGGTCACAGACTCGTATTAATCACCGCATCCGTCAATCGCAATATAAACTGGAAAGTTTTTAACTTTTTGTAGTTTATTTGGTTTGTTTTAGTTTTTTTTGTTATAGGTTGGTTTATATGTTAGTTAATTTTTTACTTTTTTAATTTCTAGTTTTGTTTATACTTTTTGTTAATATGTTTTGATAAGTATTGATAAAAATAAGTTTGTTAATATATTTTAGTTCTATTACGATCAATTTTTAGTTAGGTTTGTCAATTAATACTAATATTTATTAATAATTTTAATTAATATACAATAATTTCAAAACTTATATTTTTTGGTTGTTTGGGCGTTAGAAGCGACTAGTCGCTTATAATGCCCAAAAGTTCATGTTTTTTTCATAGGTTTTTTTTTGGCCTTTTTAAACATTAGAAGCGACTAGTCCATTTTAATTTCGTCGCTTCAAAACAGTAGAAGCGAAAGGCCATTTAGAAGACACTTTTTGGTCTTTAAAAGCGACTTTTGTCGGTTCTAAAGGTTTTTTTTTTTGTCCTAGTGGAAGCCATGGGATAAGAATGGATCAGTAAGGGTGAGAGAAAATCACCATTAGTCGGATTTCATCTCTTGATGAGGGGCAAAAAGACTTAGGCGGGTGATGACGCGGAGGGATCAGCTCAGCCACATCTTGGTCTTGTACCTGCAAGGACCGAGGGACCAACGAGAAATTCACAGTTCCCAAAGAGAATCTCCATACCTTCTCGTACAGAAGGACCAACGAAAAACCATGTACCTCATTTCTCTGTGCCTCACCCTGTGTCTCTCATAACGAGGTCCAAAGCAACGCAGGGCAAGAAGAACATGAGCAAACGCGCGTCTGGATTGCCGAAATTCGACAGCTTCTCTTCAACGCCTGCGAGTGTGGAGGACGCGACGAGGAAAAAGGATATTCCTAAGGGGATACTTGTTTATAAAGATGGAAATGAAAACCCTAGGAAATTAAGGTATGCGCTTGAAATGGGGCTTAAATGAAAATCAAAAGAAGCGGGACCCACTGAGGCTTCTGTGGAGCAAGGTGGCGGCATCATGGGAAATGTGGTGAAACATATGGCAGAACATAACAGGTTCGAGGCCCATGTCTCGTGTATTGTCTGTAAGGCATGTCTTGGGGTGGGCCGACCCATTTACATTCCAAGCAAGGAGCACTCTTCAAGCCAAATGGGCCACGGTTCAATATTAGAAGTATCAAGTGGGTGACGTGATCCTAGAAACGAGGAACACGATTTTCAGCGGAAACGGGTCGTTCTCCACAAGATTGGTGACTCCGCGACCCAACGCCTAGAGAGACGCGAACCTTGGAATAATGAAGACGCGACAAACGATGGTGGAAGCTCGTTTGATAAGTCGGGGATTGAATGACGCCACGATCGGATGCGGAAGACCGATTGATAAGTCAGTTTGAACGCCACAAGACTAGTCTTGATAAGTTCGATAAAAGTTCATATAGAACTCAAGAGAAGACTCTCATATTTCATTTTTCAAATCTGGATCTCCTTTCTCATTCAGTTTAATATGTATTTATAAGCATGAAACAACCCTTCATGCTAGGAAAACCAAAAGACACACATTTAAACCCCTTAACAACCATTAAATGTAATCTGACTTAAATCTCATTAAATCCCATTTAAAACCACGAAAATAAAATAAAGAACATAATAATAACAACCTTTTATCTTCTCCCATTGGTAATCTGACGATTTTTATTACCAAACTGTAGATCAGCCCAAGCCAAGCTTTAAACTTCTTCCACTGATTTTGGCTAAAACCATGAAATTCTTTGTTAAAGTCTTGAACTCTTGAATTGGGAATAGACTCGATGAAATACCTTTGTTTCTTCGTAGATGGGATCACATCATTCGACAGCTTCTCTTCAACGCCTGCGAGTGTGGAGGACGCGACGAGGAAAAAGGATATTCCTAAGGGGATACTTGTTTATAAATATGGAAATGAAAACCCTAGGAAATTAAGTTATGCGCTAGAAATGGGGCTTAAATGAAAATCAAAAGAAGCGGGACCCACTGAGGCTTCTGTGGAGCAAGGTGGCGGCATCATGGGAAATGTGGTGAAACATATGGCAGAACATAACAGGTTCGAGGCCCATATCTCGTGTATTGTCTGTAAGGCATGTCTTGGGGTGGGCCGACCCATTTACATTCCAAGCAAGGAGCACTCTTCAAGCCAAATGGGCCACGGTTCAATATTAGAAGTATCAAGTGGGCCTAAGAGGAATTAGCAAAGCAACATTTTACAAACTCTTGGGCCAGAGAGGATTTTGGGCCTAAGGGGGGGGGAGGTGATATGCGGGCTGAGCTAACCCCCTGTGTGGGCCGAGGCCTTGGCCAAGGTAAGCCGGATGAGAACGAAGAGGAAGCACACCATTGACTTGGAGGAGCTCATATCCAGCAGAGAAGAGGATCTTATCCTTAGCCCATTGGTGGCTTACTTGGGAGGGGATGGGCCAGGGTCCGAGATGAGGAGCGTGAGGATTCGGGCCAAAAATTTGAAGAAAATGGCACGACTTTCCGAGATGCGAGAGAGGGAGAATCGAGACTCACATATCCAAGATCTACCATGAGCTTACGCACGGTCTTCGGGGAGCTTTCCTTCACTTAGCCCGTCGAGAGTAGAGGTAAGTACCCCTTCTATCTCTTCTTTTCAAATTTACCACGTTACGTTAAGGAGTGGAGACTTATTTAATAGCTACATATACTTTAGGAGTTTCTAGCATATTAGATTCGATTTTAGTAGTTACCAACGAGAGAGCGGTACCCCTCGAGAGCGAGGACCGTCGAACGCGATTATAGGTATTATGTGGAACATCTAGGAGGTTGCAAACCTTTGGATGAGGACGTCACTCGTAGCTCATGTCCGTGCATCATATAACTGATTTTATCTTTCTATCAGAGACTACACTACAAAGTGGGGAACCGAGAGGGTGAGGGTCAATTGGGATTTGAGGGTTGTATGACTGTTGACTATCTTGGTACGAGTGAAGGCTTGATGTTATTATGAATAGAGCCGGTGATATTCATACTTGTGACAATTTCGAGATACCATATAGAGGGATACTTGGTTAGTGGGAACCAAAGTGTGACAAGGGGCTTAGGAGAGCTTGGGAGGGTGGCTCGGGAGACGACCAGACGCCGGTCTTAACAGATGTCATCAGTGAGTTCAAAAAGAGCCTCTCTCACTAGGATGTGGAGAGGAATAGAGGGACCAGAGACAAGATGGAGAAGCAGAAGAAGATCGTTGAGCTTGTGGGTCGATGGAGGCTGGACTTTACATAGAGTCCGTTTGGCGAGAAGAGAGACAAGTAGATGCCTTGATAGAGAGGGAGAAGCAGTTTGTTAGGAATATTGTCCACTTGAAGAGGAAAAAAGATTAATACTCTATTCGATAATAAGATTACTTTATTAGCATTATATGATTAGAGGGTTGAGTTATAACTGATTAGAATTAAGAACAACTATTTTTCATAGCCTATGTATTAAACTGAGTCACGTAATGGGCACCTAAGGTCGAGCGGTGAGCAAAAACAATGTCGATGACTGATATATGCCTAGAAAGCTATATCTAAAGTCATATATGTGGAACACATGGGTGAAGGCTAATCATCATGTGGGAGCATTCTATACTTGTGGTAAGTGTACGACCTGGACAGGACTTGGGTAGATGTTTTGTGTAAGGATCGTTACGACGCACTAACCGCGGCGACTATGACGGTCACAGTGAGAGTTGATCTAAATCCTGAAGTGATCATGGACACTAGATCATATTTTTGAGCTCTTTGACTCATTCGCTAGAAGGCTATCCATGCTAATCACAAGTTATGTCTTGGGAGTTTTATCAGAGCATGATTTGAGTGGGAAGTGATTTCCAGATACGAAATCCAGCCTTTTTGAAAGAAGGTTAATGTTCACTCACCTAAGAGTTGATTCAAGAACCAATAGATTGCTAGCACTGTCAAAGTAAGTTAACGTTTGAAAGAATCTTTCGCTGGTGAAGCAACAATGATTAGGGCTGAAATGTATCAAGAGAACTATAACGAAAAACTTGTCTTCTCTTGACACGAGATGAACCTGGAGGATTTTGATCACAAACTGGCTATATCAATGGACACTCGTCACGATGAGTAAATATAATTTTAGTATTAAAGAAGAGTTAGTCTTAGATTACACGGCAGAGTATGGATAAAGACTAGACGATTCGACAGAAAAGAGATATGACTGTATCGTCTTTTTCGCCGGGTTCGTTAAGCTTTTACTACTAGGTCCATAGTCCCCGATTAAGCTCTGATAAAGGCAGATACGAAATTTTGAATAATAATTTTAATCATTATATAATATCACATGATGTAATGGTGATTGACGTCATTCATTCTGGAAAATAGATATTGGCAGAGTTAAATAATTTTTTATATCATAATTGTTTATTTATTGTGGGATCAAGTAAATAAATAATTAATTGGATTTTAAGACAATGGGCCTTCAAAATTCAAGGGTTGGGCTTGGCAAGGTTGGCAAAAAATCCCATAGGGGTGTGCCCTATAGTTCGCTGAACTCTCTCCCTTGTGTTTCTCCTTGGATTTCGCTCTTAGGAGAGAATATCTCTTCCATAGATATTGATATGATGGAAGAGAGAGATTATAGATACATTGTTCAGATCTAATGGCCTAGATTAAATCCATATGAGAGAATATCTCTGGAAGGAGGGAATATATCCCAGAAGGAGAGAATATCTCTAAGAAATGAGAGCAAATCTCTCAGAGATTATTTCGTTCTAAATGCTATAAATCTCACTTTCCCTCTCCCTGGAATTGAAAATTTATTTCCTAGAAAATAGGAGTAAGATTCTGAAATACATGGTTTTGGATATCTAGTAAGATATCGACTGTGCCCAGTCATATTTATTATTCTTCTCGGAGATTATTTCAGAAGACAACGGTGTCATCCTCGACTACTCAGGTCTAAAGAAGGACGAAACGGAGAATGCGTTGGATCGGAGCGTTCGGTAGCTGATCCAAAACCCGTAAGTTTTCTAATAAACATCTTCTCATATATCAATTGGTGAATTTCCTTCAGTATTAATTAATAAAGTAAATCTAGATCTTGTTTGGTAACCGTAATTATAAATTAGTAATTGTTAGCGTAATTAAAATTCTTTCGCACTTAATATGGTTGCCTATATGCATCGTTCATCAACATATGATATAGGGAGGTTGTTCGTGTCTGATACTATCTGATTTCACCAACAAGTAGTATTACAACGATTATATGTGTCTGATACGCGCTTGATTCACCAATAAGTGGTATTCGAGCAATTGTTCGTGTCTGATACCGCAGTGGATTCATTAACACAAGTTTGGAGATAGAGGAGCATAGAGTCTTGGATGCGGTGCGGAGATAAGAATACGAAGCTAATTCATCGCAAGGCATCGGCTAGGTGGAGGAACGCCATCAGAGCACTTGTGGATGAGCACTGAGACTTGCCAGCGGAGAGAGATAAAGTGGATCGTGTCTAGTTACTTTGAAGACATTTTCTCTTCGGCAAGACATTCTTCACAGAGTATATATCAGCTAGTGAATGCGGTCGTTCTGCTGAAAATTAATTAACGTTTAATCAATATATGGCGAAAATATATAATAAGATCTAAAAATACATTAAACACATTTTAACATATTTAAAAACCTAGGCATTAAAAATTCATAATATGTAACAAACATTTTATTCTAACCATATTAATCATCAATTAAATAAACACATTAACAACCTATAAAAAATTCGTAGTTGTAAATCAATTCGTTGAGAATACTTACACGTGAGATTGTAAACAATCTCGTGCGTTTCCTACAACTATTTCTGAGTTTCAGAGTGTGTTTGTTGGGGATAGACTCATCTCTGACAATGTCATGGTTGGGTTCGAGGTACTCCGCACGATGAAGCGGAAACGCTTTAAAAATTAGAATTGTGCGTCTCTCAAAGTTGACATGACGAAGGCTTTCGATAGGTCGAGTAGGTCTACTTGAAGTCGATGATGTTGAGATTGGGGTATAGCACGCAGTGAGCAGAACTTATTTTGAGATGTATTACCTCAGTCAGGTTTGTTTTCAATATCAATGGCTCCACTGAGGCAGTGTGATTACCTTTAGAGGCATCCGTCAAGATCCTCTCTCTCCCTTTTTATTTCTCATTTGTGTTGAGGGTCTCGCGAGCCTCTTTTAAGCTAGTACGACTGCGGTAGAGATTACGGGAGCCCGTTTTGGGAACCTCCATCACCCACCAACTATTTGTTGACGATAGTATGATATTCTGCCGAACGAGACTCAGTGAGTGCGAGAGGGTTACAGACGTTCTGCAGACTTATTCACTGGCCTCAATCCAGATGGTGAACATTCAGAAGTCCAATGTCTATTTTAGCAAGGATATTAGTATGGAGGATGGGGATGCTTTGGCTCAGATAATAGGGGTTAGGAGGATGGGGATGCTTTGGCTCAGATAATGAGGATGATTTGGGGCTCCTTACGTTCACTGGTCGTAATAACACGAAATTTTAGAGTCTGTGAGAGACCGTGTTTGGAAAAAAATTAAGGGTTGGAACGGTCTCTCTCTCGCACGCTAGCAGAGAGGTACTCATTAAGTCTACTCGTCAGTCGATCCCCAGCAACGTGGCTTCATGTGACCAGATTCCGAGATCTTTAATTAGAGACATTCATCCGGCGATCGCCAATTTCTGGTGTGGAGGCGACACTGCGACTAGGATGATCCACTAGTGCAAGTGGGATGTCCTCACTAGACACAAGTCAGAGGGCGGAATGAGTTTCACTGATTTGTAGAAGTCTAATCAGGCTCTTTTGGCTAAGAGTGTCTGGAGGCTCCTCCGCAGACCAAACAATCTAGTCGGGCATGTATATAGCGAGAAGGTGTATCTCGTGCATGTGGCAGAACTTCTTCTAGGGCAGTCAGGGTGGAGATAGAAGATTAGGGATGGAGAGTCGGTTATGGTCATGGGAGATAGTTGGGTCCCCAGAGATAGACGATGTTGAATAATTGTAGAGTTAAGAAAAGCTTATCATCAACGAGTTAATGGCGGAATATAAGTAAAAAAAAATTACAAATCTAAACAAAGTGCATGAACATCATATTATTTAAAAACATTATTTAACTACTTATTTACTTGGCACTAACCTTTGTTGCAGATTCATCTTTGAGAAGGCTTGCAAAAGATTGATCGTCTCGTCTTGCTCGTTTCCTTCACACCTAGTCGTGAACTCGAGAAACCTAAAGTTTCTATTACAAGAGTCTATATAGGGTTTAGAGGATTTGTGTGTGGGCACAATTAAACACAATAACTCAAGAACAATTATATGAGCTGAAGAGCTAATTTAAGCCTAAGTCTAATGAAGCCTTTTGTGCCGAAATAAGAGAGTTATTTTGAGAGAGAGAGAGAGAGAGAGAGAGAGAGAGAGAGAGAGAGAGATGTGGTCGGCCACTATAGAAAAAAAAAACAAGAGCAAAAACTTATTTTCACAACTCAACGTGAGTCTCTATTTATAGGAAAAAAATACAAGAAAGGGTAATTACCCTTTCTTATTGTCTATTCATGACACAATATTTGATTTCCTCTCCTCTTTCTTTAGTATATGGCCGGCCAACTTGTAGCATTAGTGAAGGAAATTTGTTTCCCCACTTATAACATATTTTCCTTCTCAAAGAAATTAATATCCTCTTTTCTTTTGGGCAATTATAAATATACAATGGTGGACAAAATAATATGAGATATGATTTCCTTCTCTCAATTGATGTTGGCCGAAATTCAATCTAGGGGGAGCTTCTAGATGCTTCCTTATTTCTTTTCAGACAATTCTTAAAATATCCATTATAGAATTAATATTGCACAAATAATGAAATTAATTTCGTAATGCCTCAACCGACTTCTCGGCTTTAGAAACTAATTTAGATTTCCATCATATGAAAATATTCAAAATCTTATTTTACATTTACATCATTTTATCTCCATGTGGACGAAAATACCCTTTAGACATTTTTCGAGAAAACGTCTAGTTCAACACTTGAACTTATTTTGACTTTACTTCTAGTTTAACATTAATGACCTATAATAGTAACCTTATGGATCTAAATGAACAAAGATTGAGCTACTATACTTGGACTCAAAAGGTCACTAACGTTTTCCGAGTATTAGCTTAATGTCAACTGACTCAACTAAAAAGTTGACACTGAGAATCTCTGTTCAAATGAAATTATTTTCTATCAAATTCAACTTAATTATGTTGGGTGAATCCATTGAATGTTATCTATAATTACCCTTCATGAATATCATCAACTATATGGGATTTATAAAATTACAAGTGTACCCTTCTAGTTGTTATTTCCTCAACTCCTTTGTTACTTGTGAATAAGTTAGAAACAATGTATTGACAAGGAGCTAAAAAGTCGCATTGTTTCATCCAAATAAAGTCGTTATGTAATTTTGGATATCACGCGGTTTATTTATTCACAATCCAAGTAATAAAGCAAAAGGTGATATACATTGCATTTCAGCAATCTTGTACATGAGTTCCATATCTATCAGAACTTCACAAAGTATACTCATGTCAACTTCACAACCCAATACATCACCAATAGAGGTCTTCTAGTTCACAAACTTGGATCTAGAGTGTATCTTTCTTAAATGAATATATTGAAGTTATGAAATGACATGTCTCATTTCAGGATTAAGGTAAGCATGATGCAATTCATACATAATGACCTTGAGACAGACGAGGTTAAATGGTTTGTTCTTACGGTGTCTCTAAAGGTGCACTGGTCAATTCAGTATCTTCGGGAGATATACAGGAAGAACTATAGAGTTCCTAACTCTCTATGCCTCGTAAGCAGCCATCATAGATTGTTCCAATAATCATACTAGGATCAATAGTCCGTTGATCTTAAGATTGTGAATATTTCGTTTTAAGCAAACCATGAAGATTTTATTCACTCAAATCTACATTTGTCTCTTCATACATTGTTAAGTTTGATTAAGGATTATGAGACTATTGAATATCATAAATCTTCAATCAAACGAAAAAGAAATGAATGAACATTTTAACTTTAATTTAATCATCAAATTACTATAAGGACTAATGAGAGATTTATATTACATTTTACCCTTTAGACATCGATATGTAAATAAATAATGTTCTTATGGGCATCTCTATGAACAGACGAGCCACTTGGATCGCCCTAGATATGCGCATCGTGTAGCTTATGATATTAGACCACAGTTGGGACGTTGATCTTATATCATGGATGTTTGGGGAGGACGATGCAGTAGCCATTTTGAGTATTCCAAGCATATGAGATGGCATCGCGAATGTGCAACGTTGGAACTTCACAGAGGACAAAGAGTACTCTGTCAAGAGCGGCTACCTAATTGCGATGGAGACAGCCCGTAATCCTGATGGCAGATCTTTGGATCCTACAGTGATGGAGAGATGGTGGAAGAAGTTCTGGTAGGTGAGAGTTCTCCCTTAGGTGAAACTCCTCTGTTGGCGAGTCTGCTTAGGTCCGGCCAAAGCAGTGTTAGCCGCGAGGAGGATCACCTCAAACAACAACTGCCTTGTCTTTGATGGGATGATAAAGACAGTCTTCCATGCGATTTGGGGGTGCAGGTGGATCAAGAGAGTCTGGAAGGAAGCTGGTTTAGGCCACATCCTTCCGCCTTTTAGAGACGGAGACGTTTTTGACACCATTATAAGAGCAACATACATTCTTTGAGGTTCGTTCTCATGAGCTTTTCTTTTTTATTTGGGACCTATTGAACCACATGAACAATATCCTAGTCGGGAGGCCAGCGTGGAGCCAGTTACATCTAGTTCAATGGAGGTGTGTTTCCTCAAGGAGTATAGAACTGCTACCACTACGGAGATCCAGACGAGCGCGAGAGTTACGACGACCCCTAGATGGATCCTCTCAAGGGACGAGACCCTCTCGATTAATGTTGACGCGGCGTTCGCTCGGGATGGTTGAGGATTCGGTGTTGGTTGTATTATTTGCGATGACACCAGAATCATGATAGCTTCACATACTTCCAATGGCTAGAGGGTTCTCCCCCCGGCTTGTGGAGGCGTATGCAGTCTCTGTCGCAAAGTGCTAGTGTCTAGCATCGGCGGCACAAGAGTGAAGATCCAATATAATTGTTTGGGGTGGTGACGATGGTAAATGATGGCACGACGCCCGCGACGGAGCTAGGGACGATCTTGCACCGTATCTTTAGGGAGGCGAGTGAGCTTGATGAGTTTTTTATTATTAATATTTCTCGTCTTTGTAATAATCTAGCGCGATATGCGGTTAACCATAACTCGAATTTGACCTGACTAAGTTTAGTCCCGCCTAATTCAAAGGAGGTCATTAAAGCCGATAATTGCGAGTTGAGGTCTCGTACGGCAATATAGAGCCCGTTTGTTTTTGAGTTCTAGTTGAGTTTCAGTTTATTACATATGGTTTAAGTGTTATTTCCTTATCTTTTGGAACCACAATTTTTCTCCGCCATATTTGAGAGCTTTAAGTGATATTTTCGTGATGTCGAACACGTTTCTTAAAAAAAGCCATAAAATAAGCCTAAAAAGACACGGGTTACAAGAAAATAAATACGAAAACAGTAAATGTTTATCCTAAAGTTTCGCTACCAATATCAAATGAACAAAACATGCAAATCCAAAACTTGGCGCCACCAAGAGCTATACCAAGGTATGAACAAAGGATCAAATTGGATCCCACCAAATGGAGACATAAATGTAACCATTATTTGAGAAGATAGGGAAAACAATAAAAATCATTTTGGGAAGTGATCGGTGAGTCATTTATGACCAAGACAAACATCTAGAGATATGTCCCTTTACAAAAGCAAAATGCCTCATAAGGTATGGTAAACTCGCAATTATATAGCGTTCGAGTCTTCTTTGCACTTATAAGGTAGGACCTTTATTTCTTATCAAGTTGTCTAAGAGGAATGATAAGAAAAAATCTTAGTGTTAAAGTTATATTCAACTCATGTATACCCCTCACATAAAATGGCAAATATTTATTGTTTTATTTTAGACTATTTTTGGAATTATTGTATATCAAAAAAATAAAGTTCTAAGCAACTTTTAATTTGTAATTTTTTTTCATGTTAATCAGAATAATTGATGATTCATGAAACCTATTTTTTACATGTCTAAATTTTAGAGAATATTATAGCAGGTTCAACTCAGTCGTTTTTAATATGTAATTCAATAAATATTTAACCTTACAAGAAAAAACACGAAAATGACTAGTACAGAAAACTGATGAATTTTTACGACCTGGAAAAAAAATTGGGAAAGATTATAGTGGAACGAAAAAAACAAAAGAAAAAACCGTTTACGTTACACTTTGTAACACTTAAAAGCTTCATTTTAGTAATGAGACCCCATATTATTTGTTAATGTGATCAAGTTTATTAAATATCCAAAATTATTCATATATGTCTCTCTTTTTTTTTCTTTCTAATATTGCTTTTTTTGTTAGTTTCCCAAAAAAGAGATATGGTAGTTTCAATATAAATATCAAGTCTACAGTAGTTATTGAATTAGAAGAGCTAAGAAGACGAACAACGAATAGAGAGCTATTCGAGAGAAAAAAAATATTTTGATTTATCAGTAAAAAATAGCTTAAATAGTACAAGTTACCATTAGACATAAAGTCACCAATAAGTGATAGAGAAAATGTTCAAAGTACCACTATTTATTATTTATTTTCCCAAAATCCACCAAAACATAATTTTTTTCCAAAATACAAGTAAATTTTATGTGAAAAGACGAAATACCCTTTAAAAAAATAAAACTAACACAAATGTCCTACATTATACTACCGGCCAAAAAAATTAAGAAAAAAATTAAAAAATTAAAAAAAAATTAAACTTTTTAAAGGTGGAGTAGTTTTTACTTTTTTAAGTTAAATTTTCTTTAAAAAAAATAGATAATAACCAGTTGATATGAATATGGAGTCAAATGTAAAGAAATTGTTTTAGGGGTATTTTAGACTTTTGTAGTGGCATTTTGGGAAAAAAAATAATTTTAGTGGATTTTGGGAAAACCAATTATAAATGGTGGTACTTTGGGCAATTTCTCTAAGTGATATGCCATTCATATGCAAGAGATATAATAAAAGCCATTGTTTATAAAGAAACTTAATTAACTTAAGACCTAAGAAACATTAATAATTTTAATACACTTTCTCAAGATGGACTGTACAAACTCTTAAAGTTCATATTGGTCATTAAATGAGCCAATGTCGGTGAAGCAAGAGGCCTAGTTAAAATTTCTGCTAGTTGATGTTGTCTTCGAAGAGGCAATAGTTTGGCATTATCTCGTTAAATATGTCCACATACAAAATACATATAATTTTTTATGTGCTTTGTCCCTTCGGGTATAGGCTATGTGTATTACTGCCTGATTGTCGCAAAAAATCACTGAAGATTTGTCTGGTTGGACTTGGACGACTTTCAATAGTTGCTGCATCTAGATAATTTAACTCACATTAGCATTAAGGGATCTGTACTCAGCCTCATAGAGTATCTGAAAATACTTTTCTGTGTTTTTTTTAAACCACCAATGACTCACATTAAAAACATAGTACGTCTTGTCACGGAACGTCTAGAATTAGTATAAATCCCCCAACCCCCATTAAAAAAAACTTGAGCCGAAAGCATTAGATGAGTACAAAAGACCAATTCCAAGATTGGAGTTTACATATCGAACTAAGTGATGAACTGCTTGAAGATGTGGAGTCCAGATGCATGCATAAATTGACTTAACGTATGAACAAAACATGTAATTCCAGGTTGTGTAATGTTAAGATAATATAATCAACTAATGTGGCATCTGTAACTAGTATTAGCAGCAAGTGGTTCACCGTGATTCATTAGGGTTTTGGCAGCCTTAAAGTCTAAGAAATGATGTTCTTCAAGAATGTTCAAGACATATTATCTTTGATTAATCACAATCCCTGTCTTTAATCTATCAATTTCATGACCGAAAAAATACGTTAAATCGACTAAATCCTTAATTCTAAAAGATTACTCAACAATGTCTAAACTCCATAAATATAACTTTATTAGGACCAACAACAATTAACATCATCTACATTCATAATACCACAACAAAAGAATTTTCAGTACCACGAGTATAAATGGAATAATCGAACGTGGATTAAACAAAACCAACTTTGGTGACAGATTCTAGTAATTTGATATTACATTGATGGGAGGCTTGTTTTAAACCATAGATTGATTTGTGAAGTTTAAAGACAAATTTGATCGATTAGTAGCTGTCACCCTTGAACTGAATATCGTAAAGACAATTGCGTATAAATTTCTTAATATAAACCACCATTTAAGAAGACATTTATAATATCAAGTTGTGACAAAAACACATTTTTTGATGCAACTAAGAGTGAGAATAAATTTGATAGAAACTAATTTAGAAAAAAAAAGAGAAAAAGTGTGTAAGAGATCAACTATCTCTTGTTGTGTGAAGCCATTAGTCACAAGTCTGCCTTTATGTCTAGTTATTGTGCCATCATAGTGAAGCTTGTTGAAGTATACCTATTGAAAGCCAATGTCTATTTTATTGACAAAAAGAGGAACAAGAGACTAGTTATTGTCGCTATGCATGACAACAATTTCTTCAACCATTGCAAAACGTCATTATGGATGTTTGAAAGCTTCACGATAAAATTTAGGCGTATTTTGTGTGGAGAGTGAGAAAATAAATTTTTTAAAAGATATAGATAGATTATGATAGCATAAGACTATGTCTAGTGTATGCTTTGAACTATATTTTTCACTATTAAGGAGGTTACAATGATAATATGTAAGATAATTAGGAGCACATGTGGTGATAGTTTTCCTAGATGTGTGAATTATTAACTCAATTTGTGTAGCACAGTTGACTATGGCCTATGAGTTTGGTCAATTGACTCTCAATATTGGATGTTATTCATTTCGTATGCTCACTTGAATTTGGCCTCTAAAAAAGATTATTCGATTAAGAAAAGAATTTTAGATTCAGGTGTGTCTGTAGATGGAATATGTGAGGTAAAAAGGCTATGTTGATCATGAAAATAAAAAGTTAATTTCTCATTTATTCACAACTCTTCTTTTTCATTCTTTCTTCTTGTTAGTTTTTATTATTCTCGTCTTTAATATTGTTGAACAAGAGAGCTCCAGTCACGAGATCTTGTATTCAAATACTTACTGAATTTCAGATTCACATCCATCCTTCTTCTTTATTTCCATAATATTTTATAACATCGTTTAATTTAATATGAATTATATTTTCTATTACATTTTTGTTCTTATGCTTGCATGTATACTTTAATGTTTATCGTTGATTATAATTTCTTTTAAAGGCTAATATTTCTTTGGGGTTGTGATGTAACTACATTTTATTTTCATTTGGGGAAATCGTTATGGTTAGAAACTTGTTAATTTCATAATATTAACTACTTTTCATCAATTATAATTAATATTTTTTAGTGCTTGATTGCCATTAGAATTTTTATTGTGGATTGTTCATTACTTGAGAAAAAATAGATTGTTGTGCTCATTAAAATATAGGTTTAAACACTGAATCAGTTATTTGAAATTAATTGAAAACAAGTTTACAAAGATTGTTGTGTTAGTCTCCGTGGGAACGAAATTAGAGTTTTTATTCTATACTACTTGTGCGATACGTGTGTTTGTGTGTGTGAGAAATATCGCAAAATTTTTTTGCACCACCGGAGTGGAGTGCAATATCAATTAAAATTTACTTGTCTTCTTATTTAATTTCTTCACTTTATTTTTAGACGGAGATCCGCACTGTATTGCAAAACGAAGAGGCTAAGGTATGAAATCATGAGATAAAAATGGTGTTAATCAACAATCTTGAACACACATCCCCAAGGAACTCTCTCGTCCAACAACAAGGACAATCCTAGTACTCATACTATCATGGAGTAAAAAGAGATTTTCCGTCAAGCTATTGATGTTAACTAAAGCGCCCTTTGGGGAAAAACACACAGCTTTCTTTCATTGTAAATTTATTTATTTTTTATTTTTGTTTCTTCTAGAATTGTTTTTCACTGGTTTCAAAATTTCTTTACGTTTTTTATAAAACAACAACAAATTACGAAACCGCGACTCTTCCTCGCAGTCCGCACATACAAGGAATTCAAGACGGCTCGGCACACATGGACATGAGTGCTGAGTGGAAAAATGGAACAAGTGAGCTACTCGAGTCTTTTACGCAAACAACACGATCCCAAACTGGGTAAGGCGTGACGCCTGGTGCCTGTCGCACGTTGCATGCTATTGTTCTCAACTCTCAGATTTTATTTACTACATGTAAGTATTTTGTTTGGAGGAGGAGGTGTCAAATTAGTTAACTTGCGGGGCGATCTTGTCTATATTGCATGTTTTATGTTGTATCCTAGGTTATTAAATAGGCATTTGAAATTATTGATTTGTATATGCTTGTCAATGGAATTGTGTGTTTTTAAGATTTTATACAGAACATTAAAAATTCATGAATTGCTAGAAACAAAAAGAGTTTTGAGAGTTTTTATTATAATATAAGTCAAAAGTTTGCGAGTCTCAAAGTTTAGAAATGCTAGATGAGTATTTTCGTTGAACATTTGAATTGCAATCAACAGTGATTTACTAGAACATTCTTAGATCAATAATCGAGGCGAAATTGAGTAAACTTTGATTTAACTTGGACGATTTAGGCACTAAGATGAGCCTATGAAGTCGAAATGCCAACCTGAACAATTACATCCATTTAAACCCGATAAAAAATAATCATTCTAATATCTTGGAACCACATCTTGGTTCCTTAACATTCATAACCAAAGTGATCATTGCATCGTTGAGCTTATCAATATAGAGGTTAACACACAGCAATCTTAATATATTTTGATCACACATTTGCTAGCTATTTGACAATACTTTTCAAAGAGTACCAATTGGGAAATGGAAATACCACGAAGAGATGTTGACGTTGAAAGTTATGTGTAAATGGAAATACTGTGTATGGAAAGCACTTCGAGAGAAATTTATAAATGCTTGGAAAATTGATAAAAAATCCTAAGAGGTAAAAACATTTGTAAAATAAATTCTCATTGACTCTTGTGTTCTTTGTTTTTTTATTTTAACTTTTTGTGCAATAATCACTTTTTCATCAATAAATTTATCTTAATATGAGTTGTCACATAACTGGTGCAACAATTGGAATCAACACTTGGTTACACGACAATCATGGTATTTGTGAAAATTGAGATCAAAATATTTGACTAGAAAGATTTCTCTCTCTAGTTGACGCTCAATGCATGAGTTGCCTCCAATTTACTGCTACGACTTTCAGTATAAACTTAAATGGTTTTCTCTTGTACTTCGATAGAAACTCTCAAAGTACTAACTTTAAGTATTTCTACCTGGGAAAATAACACATGCTATGAAGCTTTATTTCTAATATTTTAAAGCTTACAACTCTTTGTTTTTATTCGATGTGATATTTTTCTATATTACACTCCACAACTCACCATATACACATACACACCTTGGCCAAGATAATTCTTAAAATAAATAATTTTCCTACAAATGTTAGTTACAGTCACAAGTAAGATTTCCTTATAAAAGACAAGGTGTTCAATAAAAACTCCAAGAATGGCTATTGTGTTCCACAAGATTCAAAAGTTGAAGATGAAAACATTGTAGTTTTGGAGAATATCATGGCTTCCAACGTGATTGGCATTGCTAGGTGCTGATTTTTTTTTAAATTGATAACCCTATGATTAAGTCACTTAAGTACTAGCTTAAGGCCTCAATAGTTAGTATAGGAAGAAGGTCCAAAAGAAAAAGGCCTAAATTTTAAAGAGAAACAGCTCAAAATGGCTTACGGTCCTAATAATTATAAGGAAAAGAGGTGTAAAAGAAAATTCTTCGAATTTTAAGGACTAAAACCTCAAGTTTCAAAGAAAAAACTTAAAATATTTTGAAAAAAAAACTAGTCAATTATATTGATTTCTAATGTAAAATTTTCTAATTTTTTTTATTCACACCTAGGTTACATAATACTTTGGATTGTCTCTGACTACAAACCTAAAGAGATGTGATTTTTTTTGGGTTGTGCTCATAAATATCTTACATCGTCCTACATAACACCCGGATAAATGGTATCGCCAACATCCATCAGACTCTATTGTACGAACCCGTCTAAATGCTCGTAAGGACGATATTGCCGACAGTGGCTGCCTACACCCATAGGCTCTAAGCGGGGGCCTGTTAGCCACTCTAGCAGTTACTTACTAATACACCTTGATGCCCGGAAAAGTGGGGCTCAAAGCACTCGTTCAGGGTAGCGTCAAGTATGCCCTCACCTTTTAATGCATAAATCCTAGGGGAAAGGTGCTAGAGTAACTTCAAACTGCCTAATCTCCCTATCTACGATGGAAAAACCAATCAAGTGTAGCACGTCCAATATTTCAAATGATGGCTGACGATCCAAGGTCAGCCCAAAGCAACCTTGTGTCAGTCATTCTTCCACATTGTTGCATGCCCAATATTAAAGTGGTAGCATAGCATAAGAGCGGGTAGCATCAACTCTTTTGCAGTCCTTAAAGAGGCCTTTTTGACCCACTTTTCCACGTTGACGACACATAAAATGTGTAAAATGTACCTTTGGTCGATCAGGCAAACGACGGGCGAGTCACTGGATCAATAATTGGCGCGATTCACTTAGGAATCTGTCAGGGTAGATTGCTTTGACATCAACGATGCCATCACGACTATCATCAAAGACTGCAAAGAAAATAATTTTCTCAAAGACATCATTTCCCAGGTGCTCGAAAACATAGCCGAGCAAAAATGCAAGACTTGTTGGTAAAGTATTAAATTATAAAGATGTCATGAACAACTTGCTGAAGTTCTCATAGATATGAAATTTATGTACAAGATTTCTGAAATGCAGTGTATATCACCTCATGCTTTTGTTGATGAAACAAGAAAGTATCAGACACGTACAATCGCTTTGATACTGCTTGCTGGTAATTCACGTACCAAAGAAATCATATTAAATGCGGAAAATCATTAATTGCACTCAGAATAGCCAATTAATAATGATTGCTAACAAGATTTAGATTTATTACTTTAAATCATTTATGAAAGCAAAATCAGCAACTGATATTAGAGAAGAAGTTTATGGAAAAACTTACGGGTTTGGGATCAGCTACAGATCGCCCCGATCCAACGCAGCTTCTTTAGAATCGACTTCGTTTTGTCCTTCGTCTTCTAAAACGTAATTTTTGAGACGAATAAGAAATATGATTGGATACAATCGATATCTCATTTAGATCTCGAAACCAGATTGTTTTGAGATCTCGCTCCTATTACTTAGGATTGAAATTAGAAAATATGAGGAATAAGGGGAATTCGGCCAAGGACATAGAGAGATGGCCGAGTGATTCTGTGAGGAATTGAGTGAGTTTCATCTTCCTTTCTTTCCTCATTTATAGCATTTAAAAAGGATATAACCACTGAGATATTTTCTCTCCTTTCTAGAGATATTCCCTTCTTCTAGAGATATTCTCTCCCCGTAGACATATTCTCTCCCTTGGATTTAATCTAGGCTGTTAGATCTCAATAGTGAATCTAAACTCTCTCTCATCCATCATATCAATATTTATGGTTTAGAATTTCTCTCCTAAGAGAGAAATCCAAGGAGAAAAAGAGGGAGGAAGTTCGGCCAACCCCCTAGGGCATATCCTTAGGAGATTTTTGGCTAACACCTAGGCCAAGGCCAATCCGAAATTTCTAAGCCCAAAAATCCAATTAATTATTTATTTACTTGATCCAACAATAAATAAACAATTATGCTATTTAATTAATTATGCGAATACCTGTTTTCCAGAATTAATATTGTCAATCATTATAACAACATGTGAGATTTAATAATGATTCAACACTATAATTCGAAAGTTCTTATCTGTATTTATCAGAACCAAATCAGAGACTGGATCTAGTAGTAGAATCTTAATGAACCCAATGAAAAAGACGATACCGTCTTATCTCTTTTTAATCGATTCGTCTAGTCTTTATCAATACTCCACCGTGTAACCAAAGACTGAACCCTTCTTTAAAAGTAGAATTATATTTACTCTTTGTGACAAGTGTCAACTGATATAGTCAGTTCGTGATCAAGATCTTCCAAGTTCTACACGTGCCAAGAGAAGTCAATTTATTCCGTTATACTTCTCTTGATACATATCAGCCCCAAGCATTGTTGCTTCCCCAGTGAAAGATTCTTTCGAACGTTAACTTAATTCAAAACTGCTATCAATCTATTGGTTCTAGAATCAACCCTTAGGTGAGTGAACATTGACCTCCTTTCAAGGGAAGACTTCCAAGACATAAGATGTGATTAGCATAAATATCCTTTAAACAAATGAGTTAAAGAGCTCAAAAACATGATTCAATGTCTACGACCACTTCAGGATCTAGATCAAGTCTGACTATGACCATCATAGTGGCATTGGTTAATGTTTCATCACGGTCCTTAAACGACACATCTACCCCAAAGCATGTCCGGATCGTACACTTACCACAAGTGTAGAATGCTCCCACATAGTGATCGGCCTTCAGTCATGTGGTCCACATATATGACTTTCGATATAGCTTTCCAGACGTATATCAGTCATCGACCTTCTTTTACCACACCGCCCAAAATCAGGTGCCCATCACGTGACTCAGTTCAATATGGAGGCTATGGAAGATAGTAGTTATTGATTCTAATTGATTATTTAGAACTGAACCCACTAATCATATAACGCTTATATAGTAATCTAATTATGAAATTTAGTAATTATTCATACGTCATCTTCAACTGGGAAATATTCTCAACAATCTCCCACTTTGACCAGAGAAGATCCCTCGGGCCAATTTAATTATTTACATCTTAGTAGACGGTTCACAATTTGACCCAGGATTGAGATTCTCATCATATGGATTCTCAGTTTACTCTTTAATCTTTCATTTATGTCGATATTCGCATTTTTTATTATACTAGTTCATGCATTCTTGCAAGTGATCTTTGACTTACCATTTAAGGTCAAGTCAAAATGTTCACAGTTAATTAATTTACGTAGAAAATATTAACACTTCGTACACTTTCAGATTATACACCATACTGCATATAAAAAGTCTCCCTATCTTGGTGTACATTCTTTCGGTGCCAAAACGGGTTGCAACATGCATGTTTGATCTCATCACCACTCACTATAGTGTGATTATTAAATGTGTTTTAATAAGAACTTTATCGACTCTTTTCCATTACTTAATTATTTTTATAGCCTATCCTTGTTTTTCGTGTTCATTTTCAATATACACAGGATTTCAAGGATCTTTTATAAATAATTAAGTATCTCACTATTTTAAGAAATAACAATGTTTTATAACACATGTTATTATTCTCGAAAATTCGACATTGTCAAAGGTCTAATTATTAGTCTTTTCAAAGACAATATCGACAGCCTCAACATTGAGCTCATACCTTATTTCAAATAAGTACGTTTGAGACATAATGGAACGAGCTTGTCGTTTCTAAATTAAATGATTTAGAAACATTTAACTCAGCCAATTTACTTGTGTCATAATGAGGTCTAGTACTACAATAGTAATGACTCCATTCATGACACATGTTTAGGAGCTACACATATCGATCATTTTCAAAATATCAATTATAACAAATATCCATGTAACAATCATGACCAGTTTGTTAATTACTTGGGATCAACCTTTATATTTCAAAAGGTTAGGTAGTTTAACTACTTTGATCCATGTCTTGAGTTATTGGAACTTTATCCTCATATGACAGTTCTTCTTCATCTCTGAAGATCTCAAATGAAGTGGTTTATGATATCATAAATAATAGTATCATTATTGACAATGACTCTTCTTAATTGCTTAATCTCTTAGAGCTTATTAAAGCTTAAACCATTTCCTTTATCTATATATAGATCTCTCTATTCATTTTAACTAATAGCTTAACAGACAGATCTATCAAATCTGGGATAATAACTTTTAGACAAGTTAATTTGATCAAGATAGAAGTGTCAAGGTCATGTATTTCCATTTAAGGAAAATTCATTGTTGATGAGAGTGACAAGGATCCTTGTTAGGATCCTTTATTGGCAAGGAAATTCAAAATTATCATTCCTTTCAATTCATTTATTCATGTGGCAAGATAATCATTGATTACTCTTTCAATTTACTTATTGAATAATAGCATATTCATTCCGGTTTAAAGGATGACATCCTCAATGATGGATTAAATCCTGGGAAGGATGTTGCTATTCATTGAACAACAAGTGGCTAGATTTCTTTAATGAAAACTCCCACTATTTATTGAACAATTGTGACTAGAATCCTATTAAGGATGCTTGCACTCAATAATATTTGTTTAGTGACTAGGTTCCCCTTAAGGATGCTCCCACTAAATCAATGGACTAGAGTAGCTAGGTTCCGATTAAGGATGCACCTACTTAATTTATTGAACTAGAGTAGCTAAGTTCCTATTAAGGATGCTCTCACTCAATTAGTGAACTAGAGTAGATAGGTTCCATTCAAGGATGCCTCTACTCAATTTATTGAACTAGAGTGGCTAGGTTCTAAATAAGGACGCTCCCACTCAATCAATATAAAGTTTCATCGACTAGGTTCCGATTAAGGATGCTCCCACTGATTCATCAACCCTAACTTTTTGGTTGTGTTTCCTCTAGTACTTCTTATTCCCACAAACTATTGTCAAACAAATGTATGGTAATTTAGACGCTTTCTTAAGCTCTAAACAGTTCTTAAACAATAAAATATATTTAACATAAAATTTAATAGAGCAATTAAAGCTAATTACAATTCTTATAGAGATAACAACTTACACATATATATTGTGCTTCTATATAGAATATGAACGGAAAAACATGTCATTCATATCCTATAGGTTTAACTAAAGGGAAAAAGCATTTATGCATAAGCAAGTATCATAAAAGGCATTCAATATATAGAAGGAAAAATTTAACGACACAACCATGTGTTCATAATAATGTAATAAAACATAAGGAAATAAAGATTCATCCTTTCTGGAATACCTATAAAAGCTAACTCCAGAAAATCTTGGATTTTAAATGAAACATCCCATGTTCAAAAATATATCCAAAAATGAAAGTAATAAAACTAGCGAGAATTTAGATCTTTAGGCGGTTCATGAGCTTCTCCATAATTCGGGCTTGAATCCGACATCGTTCACCACGGTCATCAACACTCGTGTGTTCCCCCAGATCTACTCTACAACAAGAGAAGAAGTATGGTCATGAATAATTACCCTCAAAACAAATTTAGGATATCTTTAATCATGAATTTTAAAATACCATACCAGCATTTTTCTTGTTTTTCTCAAGCTCGGTCAAGTACAAAGGACAATGCCTCTTCCAATGGCCTTCAGTGTCGCAGTGCTGACATTTGCCAAAGATTTCTCGCTTCTTCTCTTTTCCTTTTCCACTTCTCTTGAAGTTCTACCTTTCCTTCTTAGCGAGACCTCTCCACTTAGAAGTATTCGGATGTGCCTTAGACGACTCAGCACCATAAGTCCACTTTTTCTTAATTTTAGGCGAAAAAATCTTGTCAGCATACAGAGCTAACCCTTTGTTCTTCCCACGTCGAATGATTGACTCGGAAGTCTATAATTCATTCAACAGCTGAGACACTCCATACGTCAACTTATTCATTATATAGGTGGACGTAAACTGTTAGAAATCACTTGAAAGGGAATTCAGGATTATTTCCACCTGAGTGACCTCATCTATATGTGCCCCATGGAGTTCAGGTTCGGTGAAGTAGTTAGTCATTTTCATGACATGATCGCTCACCGGAGTTCCCGTAGTCATCCTAATGCTAGTGCACTTACGGGGAGCTTAATGCAGGCTTTCTCGCTTTGCATCCCAAACATTTGTTACAATGAGTCAAGGATCTCCACATCAGTCTCCTCTCCTTCCATCTTTGTTCGCAACGCATCAGATATGCTTGCAAGCATGTATCCCACCGCCTTTTTATTGGCAGTGGTCCACTTTTCATAGTCCTCCTTCATGTTTTGGGACGAACTCGAAATGGGGAATGGAGGTTTCTCTTCAGTGACGATAAAGAGAATGCTTTCACTCACAAGCACAATGTTGAGATTCGACTTTCATTTAGGGAAGCTATCTCCTATCAGGACGTCTTTTGACAACAAGGTCATGATAGGGTTCGACATAATTACTAAATACATAAAAAGAACTTCTATAAGCAATATGAAAAGAAACAAACTATCAAGATATTTAGGATATAAAAACATAATGCCTAAAAACGGGGAAAAAAAATACTAATCTTTGAAAAGACCTAGTTTTTAAAACCACGGTAGTCAACAACAGTCACAGTCTGTTCCACTATGGTGGTGTAACGGAGTACACGTACTGAACATAAGTTCTGACTCATATTAGTGAGCAATCACAGTTCGTGTACCCTTCGTAACTTTGCTCACTAACTACCAGTTTATAGGAATATTTTGGCCATATGAGCAACCACCGGTTGGTTCATACATGAGTCGGCCCAACATTCATGTGATAAAAATATAACCCTACGCACTAACTTAGCTAGTACACGCAGAGATCAACCCTCTCACCTATCGTCAGAAACACAATCTTCGTATTGGAATCAGAAAAGCTTGTCCTAAGGAATAGACCATCCATCCCTTAAAAAGGGCGCCGGTCACGCATTTTCATCGTCACGGTGTTTTGTCAATGTTGGGGGCCTTAAAGACTCAACATAGTTTTAGAATTTTATAATTTCCTAGCATTAACATTAATCTAGGTGATTCACTACGAGTTAACTAAATCATATCTAAAACTCTAGTGTTACTAAGCTACCCTTAACAACATATGTTTCGATATAGCTTAGTTATTAGGCATTTCGTGACAACTAGTCTAGATTTACCTAATTGTATTCCTCTAAGGAAAAACTTCCAGTTGAGAAGGTGAGACACTAGGTCTTCTCAAATACCCCCAGTTTAGCCTCTTATGGTCTTGGTGACAAAGCTTTTCGATCCGTTCAACTTATTCATTAATTAACTATTGTAATCATACTAGATAATTTTAAATGAGTGAAAGCCCATGACAGCCATAAGCAAACGATAAATATCTAAGTTCTAGCATACAATCACAGCAAAATAATTAAATAAACAAGCAAAGCAAGCATGGTTTGATTCGTATTGATCGTATCCTAATTAACTCTTTATAAAACATGATGAACCTAATCATATTAGTTCATGGATGATGGTTGAAGACAATTATATGTTTCAACGGAAAATATTAAATATTTTTTCAAAAATTTCCATTTCGTAACATCTTTAAAATTTTCAATTTGAATAAAAGCTCATCATATATCTTTTTGAAAATCAAATCGATATCAAAATCATTTATTTTTCCATGTTCTAAATAATATTTAAATGGGTCCAGCCCATTTAAATAAATTAAATAAAACTTCAAACTAAAAAAAATTGAGCTATTATACTCGGACTCAAAAGTTCACAAACTTTTTCCGAGTATTAGCTTAATATCAACTGACTGCACTAAAGAGTTGACACTGAGAATCTCTCGATTCAAATGAATTTATTTTCTACTCAAATTCAACTTAATTATGTTGAGCGGATCCATTGAATGTTATCAATGATTACCCATCATGAATATCATCAACTAGATGAGATTTATATATAATAGCCTTATATAGGTGTCCCAATTTCAATTTGGCCAACGTTTTGTAAAACTTTGGTAAAAGTCCAGTAAATCAATTCGGCCAACTTTTCATTCTCAAAAAGCCCATAAAAAATCTCCCGCCCAAACGAAATTTTAATACAAAATTTACACCGTTACACGTTAGCCAAAATTTCGAGATTAATTAACATAAAAAACCGGAATTAATGAAGAAAGAGAAAATCAAATAAACCACCCTCATTTTCTGAAATCAAATAAAGAAGATTTTCTGAAACTAAACCGTCCATATTCTCCCTTTTTTCAAAACACACCACCGCCATTTTTACATCCGGAACAAAAGTCATCACACAAGTATTGAAGAAATCTTAACGCCGACGAAGAAAGGTAAAGTAAATTCATGCAAGATTTTAAATGAGTAAATCAATTTTTAATCGGAGCATTCGAAGTGTGTTCTTCGAAAACCCAGACATGTTTTGTCGAAAAATAATTTAAACTGGGTTGTCTCCAGCCATCACCGTTGATCCGGAGAATGCCTGTCTGGGTTGTCTCCAGCGAGTATTTACGTTGTAAAAATCAACTCAATTTACGTTGTAAATTCAATTAACAAGTGTAAAAACTGGACGATGTAAATGAAGAATTTGAAAAAAAATATATATTAAATAAGCAGTTCTGTTATTAAAAATCGGTACTATGATATGTTTCCATAAATAAAAATATATGAAACTGTAAATAAGAATTAAAATCAACCAAAATTGAGTGAAAATCGGTAATTAATATGAAAACAAAGTCAAACCACTAATTTAGGAAATAATACCCACACTTAATAACCGAATTCATTAAAAACGGAAACAATTTTGAAATTTCAAAACGAAAATAAATGTTTAAAATTCGAAATAACTATTAAAACTCAACTCAATTTACGTTGTAAATTTATTTTACGTTGTAAAAAGAACTCAATTTACGTTGTAAATTCAATTAACAAGCGTAAAAACTGGACGATGTAAATGAAGAATTTGAAAAAGAAATACGAAATAAGCAGTTTTGTTATTAAAAATCGGTACTATGATATGTTTTCCATAAATAAAAGAATATTTAACTGTAAAAAAGAATTAAAATCAACCAAAATTGAATGAAAATCAGTAATTAATATGAAAATAAAGTCAAACCCATAAATTAAGGAAATTAGTCAAATCCTGTACAACCGCAAATATATACACGGAAACTATTTCAAAATTAAAAACGAAAATTAATATTTAAAAATTAAAATGATTATTCGAATTAATTAAACCATATAATTAGAAAAGGTCTATAAGGTAATAATACATATGTACACGTCATCAAAAAGGCTATATACGAAAGTTTTATCAAAGGTTGGACTTTTCCAAATTATGTTTGTCAACCAAGGCCAATTAGTCGAATTTTTGTTTATACAATTACCATTTTACCCTTCTAGTTGTTATTTCCTCAACTCCTTTATTACTTGTGAATAAGTTAGAAACAATGTATTGACGAGGAGCTAACAAGTTACATTGTTTCATCCAAATAAAGTTGTTACTTAATTTTGGATACCACGCGGTTGATTTATTCACTATCCAAGTAATAAAACATGAGGTGATATACACTGCATTTCAGCAATCTTGTACAAGAATTTCATATCTATATGAACTTCACAAAGTATACTCATGTCAACTTCACAACCCAATACATCACCAATAGAGCGCATCTAGTTGACAAACTTGGATCTAGAGTGTAGCTTTCTCAAATGAATATATTGAAGTTATGAAATGACATGTCTCATTTCAGGATTAAGGTAAGCATGATTTCATACATAGTGACCTTGAGATAGAAGAGGTTAAATGGTTTGTTCTTACATTATCTCTGAACGTGCACTGGTCAATTCAGTATCTTCGGAAGATACACAGGAAGAACTATAGAGTTCCTAAGTCTCTATGCCTCGTAAGCAGACATCATAGATTCTTCCAATAATCATACTAGGATCAATAGTCCGTTGATCTTAAGATTGTGAATATTTCGTTTTAAGCAAACCATGAAGATTTTATTCACTCAAATCTACATTTGTCTCTTCATACATTGTTAAGTTTGATTAAGGATTATGAGACTATTGAATATCATAAATCTTCAATCAAACGAAAAAGAAATGAATGAACGTTTCAACTTTTAGTAATTTAATCTGCAAATTACAATAAGGACTCATGTGAGATTTATATTACATCGATATGTAAATAAATAATTTTCTTATGGGCATCTCTGCCAACAAAAATTACGTTGCACATTATCATACAAGGGTCGTGAAATCAATTTATTCTTTTTTCAAGTATTATCGAAGAAAAATTCCACAAGCTCCCAAGGCGAGTCAACCACGATATACATCAACTAAATAGGGGATCTTCTAAAATATTGCTCGCTTTGCATGGGGCGGAACTTCAACTCCAAGACCATCTCCACATCCGGAGCATGTTTTGGAGACGTATGAACATGATGAGATCACGTTGTACAATTCTTAGTTTGTATCTGTTGGGATTGGTGCCCACAAAGGAGAATATTAGACATTTTATTTATTATTTGTAATATTTTGCTGAAACATTAATATTAATAAATAAGCTTTCTTTTCATATAGTTTTTGTTTATGTATGTATACTACGCTCTGAAACTGTCATCAACGAAAAGGGTGTTAAATACAGATTTGACATGATAACCCCTTATGACTAGTTTAAACCATTTGTTCACAATCTTAAGACCGATTGAGCATTCGAGTCTAATTAACGATTGTTTGAATGAATCATGATATCTTATCATGTGATATAGAAAGTTGTGACTCTATGATTTCATTCTTGATATCTTATAGAAGATATTGAACAAGACCTAGTGATTCTATGGAAGCTCGATATAAAACCGTTTAATCTAGAAGCTCCAAGATCACGTACGAGGGGTACTTCGATAACTACCTTAATCCTGAGGTGAGTGCATAGTCGATGCTACACTTTATGTCATTTGATTTGTCAATGGGCGATGGCCATGTAATGGCTGCATCTGACCCGACGGTTGGTGACATAATGTTGTAGTGTTGGATTATGTGATTCACAAATATGGAATTCGTGTACACATAATGAAAGTCATCGTATCACACTATGGTTTGTTACGAGATAGTGAATGAATTAATCTGGCCAGATAATCATTGAATATGAGATTCCTTGATTAAAACATGTGACATGTATTGACGTCTCACTTTATGTTTTTTCTCATTCACAAGTAACAAACGAGTTAGTGAAATAATAACTCTAGGGGTAAAACGGTAATTTTACATTCCCCGGACTTACTGATACACACGAAGGGTATTTTGGTAAAGTACACCGTGGATCGAGTACAGAAAAGTTCTGTGACTTCAAACGGAAAAATATGCGCGCATGAACTTAGAGATTTTCAATATTGATCCTTTAGTGGAGTCGACCATTATTAAGAATTATAAGCCGGAAATAATTTGTGAATTATTGAGTCTGTGCTTTATTCTCAAGCTTCGTTCATGTGGGTCCATAAGGTCTCAATGATGCACATTTAGAAGAGATTAATTGAACGCAATAAATTGATTTACTCATAAAATACAAATTGTGATTTGTATAGAGAAATTTATTTTCCAAGCGAATTAATGAATAATGTGTTATTCATTAATTATTGATTTTGTGAATTAAAGAACTTTATTATTGTAATAATAATTTTCTTGAGAATTCATAATAACAATATTAGAAAATAAAACGTTTCTTGTTTTATGTTATTCGATAACCATGAAACAATTTAATAACGAGTTATTAAATAGATGAGAGTTCTAAATTAAGTCGAATTTGGAAATTAAATCAAGGCAATTTTGGAAATAAAATTGAGAAACGAGTAGGACATACGGGCCGGCCATTAACATGATTTTGGGCTGAATATCGATTCAACAAAAGCCCACATGAAAGCCCATTAACAATGTCTATAAATAAAGGGTTTGAGGAAACCCTAGAAAAAGGTTGCTCTCTCTCTCTTCCCCTCCCTCTTGGCCGACCACCCTATCACCCGAGAGGACGAAAAATTTCGTTTCTTTTTTTCTCGTGTGCGTTAATCTGAGCCCACACTCATCTTCTCGTTTTTCTTCTTGTGTCATCGTTGAATCAACTTGTGGTTGTTTGGTCCATTTTCGTTTTCCGGAAATCTGACCTCCGAACCAAAGATTCGATGAATCCGACGAATCTGAGTCTGCAAACCCAGATCTCTCTCCGAACCCATTTAAGTCAGTTCGTTGCCGTCGCAACGCAAAAAACGGCGTCCCGATCCGAGCTTCCATGAGCCCTCAGCGTCGTCGCGAAGTTTTGCCTGCGATCTGCCTCCGCCCATCCGCGCGAACCTGCGCCTGACTCCGCCCGACCGCCCCTCTGCGTGTCCCAGCAGCCTGCCGCCTTTATCCAGCCGAGCCTGCCTCTGCCCAGGTCGCTGCCGACGTCGCCGTTGTTCCTCCGCCTGAGCCCAGAGGTGTCTGCCCCTCTCAGTCGCTCCGGGGTCTCCTAGGGCCGCTGCCTTCTGCGTCGGACGAGTCCAGCCGCTGCCGCCCGTTCCCAGCCTGCCGAGGACCGCGCGCCATCTGCTGCCAGCTTCCCGGACCAGCCCCAAGGACGCGCCTGCTTGCCGCCTTCGCTGCCCGTGTTGACGAGCTGAGGAAGTCTCTTGCAAACCCGGAATTGGAGAAGCTTGAAGATTCTCGCATCGAACTCGTTTTCAATTCCTCGACTGAGTTATTTATAACTCGACGATGTAAGTTTCGATAATCTTAAATACTCTTAATTGATATAATTGTTATGATTGTTTGGAGTGTTTTATTTTATTGAAATAACATGTTTAGAATTAAATTGTTAATTAACATGCTTATGATTTTAATGCCAATAGGTTGTTAGATATTAAATAGTTTAATATGATAGATCGATTTTATTAATAATTCCGCACGTAATTAGTTATGTTTAATAATAATTTACTTAAATCGTTAAGTAATTTCCTACAGTATCCATGTTAGTATAGTTGAGACAACACGAAAACACGTTGTCCATCCTATCAAAGAGGGCTCAATTTATTCAGTCGATCCCAGTTTCAATAGTTTCATCTGCATTCACTAGCTCGGGTCGAATTATTGACGATCAATGACAAATTTTAAAACTCAACATAGTGGAAGATCTTAACATCTACAAAGATTGATGTCAGCACAAAAACTATTCTCAATAAACGTTGATGTTGTTAACAACTTTGACTTGAACTTTGAAAACACGAGATGTAATGTTTGTAACATTTGAATGTTATTATTTTCCAAAGAAACATCAACGAGTATTAAAGAGTACCAATTTTATTTTAGGATCACATTTTCAATAGAAATTTTAATATTTTCATCTTTTAAAGGTACCTTTTTAGTAATCCTCGTAAAATAATGGAAGTCGCTTCCGGTAGTCATCGGAAGATGTCAAGGTCGTATTCGGATTTTTGTTTGGCCACGGAAGGCGCAGTGACGATCTACGGTTGTCCAATTGGGAGGATGAGAGTGAGCTAGACACCCAATTTAGGGACGGCACAAAAGTGGAAAAGAAAAAAAAATCACTTAAACGGTATTCAAATGACGTGACTGGGATAAACAATATTTTTATCATTTAACAATCAATCATTTTGTTTTTGGTTTATATAGAAGAGTTCACTTGCATCCTATAAACATATAGTTGGAATTTCCCTGAAAAAGAAAGTCATAGAATGAAACTGAAAGAAGCGGACGGAAAAGACTCTGCGATTAGAACATAAAAACGACACGAGGTAGTAATTTCTTTCACAGAAACAACATATTATCATGATTTGACATGATGCTTAACCCATTCAGTACCGTACGATTATTCTAAAAAAGAAAATAATCAGATAAAAGTACAGGGTTTCATTTACCAAACAAAAAAAGGAAAAATAAAAGGCCCTTGTTTAGTGCGAGAGACTTTGCGCGGGTCAAAACGACGGAACGACGCCGTATTGAGCTTCGGACAAGAAAGTCGAACCGCCATAGATATGGTCGACGAACTCGCCGTCGTTGTAGCTCTCCGTCTCGGCGTCGGTCCTCTTCGCGAACCTTCCTTTGATCCTCGGACGCGTCTCTGCGTACGCTTTTCTCGAAGCGTATCGGATCGTCTTCTCGAACTTCCGGTTCTTCCTCTTCTCTCTGTACCTCAAAACCCTAGCTTCCCTGTCCAACCCGCAGAGCTGCGTCGCCGGAGGCGAGATCGTCGCCGTCGACGTCGAAGATGAAGACGCCGGAACAGTAGTCGGGATCGGATCAGCGCCGGCTCTCCCAAACGCAAACGAGATTTCCGACACCGAGTTTCTGTCCGGAACCACTCCAACGTCAAGCGAAGAAGACGAAACCTGAAGATATATAAATAAAAATAGGTTACATCAATTAAAAATATATGGCTGAAATAGTGTTTTTATTTTTGGTAACTTTCACGTACGCTGTGGCTGAGACACTGAGGGGCCGCGTAAGCGAAGGATGATAGCTTTGAGCGAGAAAACTCGACGTGGAAGAGATTCTCGGTGGTGATGTTGTTATTGTTGCAGTCGATCTCCGGCGAGTGAGTCTGCTTGACTTTGACCGGAACGACGCTGTCGGCGGAGGCGGGGTAGTCGAAGTCGAGGAAAGAGTCCATTTCGGAGAAGAGAAGAGGATCGGCGACCGGCTGGTCTGGTTTTGGCGGGAAAGCGTGGGCCCAGGAGAGGTGGTCGACGGGGACGCGGTCGTGGCGGCGGGCGAGAGGGTTGGCGGAGTGGATGTCGGCGTCGCACGACACGCACAGCGACGCCGCGTCCGCCTTGCAGGTCACCGCCGCCGGAGCTTGCTCGCACACCTCGCACAGCCACACGCGCTCGTGACGCGACGCCAGTCTGTTCGCGCAGTGGATCCGCGCGTCGCACGCCACGCACAGGAACGCCGCGTCCGCCCTGCAGAACACCGCCGCCGCCGACCCGCACGAATCACACGGCTTCCCCATGATTCCCATTTTCTCTTTTTACTTCCTATCGAGAGAGAGAGAGAGAGAGAGAGTATTGAGATCTCAATCTTTTTCTTCCTTTCTATCTTTCCATTTTTCTTTTCTCTCTATGTAAGGGAGTCAGAGAGGGGAAGAAAATCTCGGAGCTGGCGAGTGGATGTGTCACACGTGGAGCAACCACAGCCACGAGAATTGGTTGGGACTTCACCCATTTTCCACTTGGGATTGGGAATATATATTTTATTATTACGAAAATATAGTGAGATGTATATCTCTATCTTTAATCATGTATACAATAATAGGGAGACATATGAGAAAAATTGAAGATAGATTTTGGGGGAGTCTTAGCTGGCGAACGTCCACGGGGGACCACAAAAGGGTATGGGTGAAATTTTAAATAAAAAATAAAAAATAAAAAAGGGAAGGGAAGGGAGTCACGGAGAAGAAGCAGAAACAAACAAAGCACAATCTATGCATGATCCTAGAAAGTCCAACTTTATCGATGGATAACTTTAAACTTATTGTAGAAAAAAATCAATTTTGGGAGTTCTTTTTCAACCACAATGGTAGTATATGGGGTGATATTACTTCGCTTAGGGGCTGTATCAAGATGATCCCCTATCCTATTTTCTTTTCTTCTTTTGTTCCAAAGATCTTTTGAGTCTTTTTTGAAAAGTGGAGGTTGATGGCATGAGAATCCCCGATTTTTTATTTATTCTGCAGATGATAAACTATTTTTTTTTCAAGGCTAACTGGAAGGATGATCGGAAGATAAAATTATGTCATGGTATCTACTCGCGAGCATCAGGGCAAATGGTGAATTTTGATACGGCAAATATTTGTTTCAGAAAAAATGTGATAGAATGAGATTGCCAAAAGTATTGGACGTGTTCTTGGAGTGGCGATTACCGAGAACCATGAGAGATATCTTGGTTTCCTAATGAATGTAGGTCGTTACAAGAAGGATTTGTTCAACTTCATTAAAGAGCGAGTTTGAGGAAAAGTTAAAAGTTCTAAAGGTTTCTTCTTCTCTTGTGCCAGGAAAGAAATTATCATCAATGCGATCCTCCAAGAGATTCTGAGCTATGTAATAAGTTGTTTCAAGCTCCTCAAAAGTCTCATAAATAATCTTCATGATCTCTCGGCTAGTTTTTGGTGGGGAAGCGAGGAGGGTAAGCCAAAGATCCACTGTGGAAAATGAGAGAAACTTTGCAAGCAGAAAGAAGTGCGGGATTAGAAATTTGGAGCCTTTCAACAAATACATCTATATAACGTGGTGATAAAAAGTTTTTTAACATTAAATAGGTTGAGTTCCACCTAATCTTGTTATCTAAATGAAATGATCATTCTTCTAATGAGTTATGTCTAAATCTTTTTTTAAGTTCATCAACCCTGGCGGTTGAACTGTTTATCCAACTAATAAAATATCGTATTTTATGGATTACGGGTTCGTAGTTAGCTACGACTGCTTGTACTATTAGGTTAATTATGTGTATAGCACAACGTTGATGTAAAAGTGATTCATCTTCTAAACGTGTTTTTAGGTCCCTAATCATGGCGTTGTTACTAGTTGCGTTATCTAATGTTATAGAAATTATTCATCATTATTTCTAAAATGTTTTGGCTAGTGTGATTTCCTTCTATCCTAGGAAATGCAATTATACGTTTGTTTAAATTCCAATCGTCGTCTATGTTATTTACTACTACGGACATCTAATCAGTTTTACCTTGACCAGACCAAATATCGGAAGTTAAAGCTCCGCTAAATTTTCCCGAAGCAATTATAGTTTTTAATATTTCTTTTTCTTTTAGAAACCATTAACGCCGTCCTAGACATTATTTGAACACCCGAAATTAAATTACTCAAAAACCTAACAAAACCCTTTGATTCAATATGACTAAATGATTGATCGGTTGAAACAAAATATTCTACTAACGAGTTCGAAATGCTTCAGGATCGAGGTGACTTACAACGTTGGACGAGCCTGCGGTTTGACTACCTGGGAAACTCTTTTGGTGCTTCGTAAGTAGAGTCGTCCCACACTGTTGATTGTGAGCGCTCACGAGCTTCCCGCAAGCGTTGCATTGCCCGTGTCGTTCGCCGTTGTAGTTTACCTCTGTGAAGAAGTTCCACATCGGCGAACGGTGCTTCCTTTTGGATAGTCGTGGTTCTGCCTGGGGAACCTCGTGTTGTTGTGGTTGTTATTAACGTTCGTGTTGTTGCTGTTGGTGTTGACGGGCTCGTTGTTGTTGTCATTGTTGCGTCTCTTCTCTTTGTTCACGTTGTCATGGTCGAGGAATGGTATTCCGAACGGGTTCCGGTTCTTCCACTTCCTCGTCCGGCTCTTCGGTTTCGCCGCCTCCTTCTTTTTCTTCTTCTTCTTGTTTCATGCGTTGAGAGAATTCTTGATGCACTTGATAGGCGTCGGGTTGTGGAAGTTGAGTTTGATAAGTCTCCTCGGGATTCATTTCGGGTTGAATGGGTGGTTGTGTGTTTGAAATTTGAGTGCCAAGGAAATCTCTTACATTTGGGGGGACGTAATTATGATCGAAGAATAAACCGTATCTTTATTTTCTAGAGAATAATTCAACCAATTTCTTTCAAATTGGTGAACTTGTGGATCTTGTGTACCTTTTCCCCTCCGACCTCGGCCTCGGTTTTGGGATGAGGAAGCCATATGGAGAGATTAATTTTGAAAATAAAAACGACTTTGTATTTTGAAAAAACAAACGAGTTTGAATTTAAAAATCGGAATGAAGAAGTAGAATAAAATCGAAGTTGAAATTAAAATCAACCTTGAAAATAAAACTGAAGTTGAAATTAAAACCGAGTTTGTAACTTAATCCGAGCTTGAAATTAAAACCGAGCTTGAGAAAATTGAGAGAAGTAGTAATAATAAGGAGAAGTTGAGAGCATTGAGAGAGATTGGTGTGAAGAAAATGAAAGAGGAGTTTATACAGAAATCGGATTTTTGGGGTTAAAAGAAAAAAAAATTGAAAAAAAATTGGTGTGAAGACAATTAAAGTGCTTTATTGGTTTATGCCCTTTGATATTAATTTAAGCCCACTATAATTACAATAAGCCACGATTACTTTGAATATAGCTTTTTTTGTTTACTTGTTTTTTTTCTTTACGCAAAGTAACTTTTTTTTTCTTGTCCAAAATTGTCTTAAGATCTGAGTTTTAAAATGCTATTTACCGATTATAAACCGTTATTTCTGTTTAACGCAAATGTCAGCAGGCAACATAAGTTATATTATGCAGATAAAAAGAAATATAACTGAATTTTTTTTTTTGGAACGGGCAAAACAGTAAAAAAAAAGAAGTTGATTTTTTTTTCTATGTCAATACTTTATTCCGAGCTGATGATTTAGATATTTTCCACAAATGATTTAATAAGCTCAGGAAAGAGATCATAAGGCTACATCACTTTACAGATTTATATATTGAGTATCGTTATAGATATTTGTGTTATATTATCCATTAGAAAATTCAGAAGTGGATAAATAAATAAATGAGGATGTTCCTAACAGTATCTCTGTGTAGATGGAACTGGTAACTCATGAAACAAATCAATATACTCAACGCGGTTCTCCGACCACTCTGTCTGGTACACCTGGCATAATGAAGATTTGAACTTCTGATTTTAATAAATAAACAAGGAAGAAGTTAAAGAATTTGAATTATATTTATTTCAAGCTTTCGGGAATCATATATATAAATGTCATAGAAATTTCGAAGATTCTACTTTGGCTGAACCAGAAAGTGAGAAGACTATTTTAGTCAACAAGTATAGCCACCAAATTGAACCAGGACTAGATTTGCTATGCAATCATTCACTGACAAACGAGACACGTTTGGATTATTTACGAGCTCGACAAAACCTTGGAGAGAGTGGTTTGAACCGTGACAATCGAATCGATGGCCGTTTTTGCGAACCAACTGATCCCAACTTTAAGTCTATGCTCGTCAGTCGGCAGTCTCGCCAAGTACGCTATTTTTCTCGCTGCAAAGAGAAAAATTGAGCCCATTTAATTCTATGTGCTGAGAAAAGGGTACACAAATAAATAAATAAAACGTTCGAGTTGAGAGCTTTACCAGTATGACCGACAGGACCATCAATGGTCAAGCCGTCAATAAACGAAGGAGTAACAGCAGCGTCACTCTTCCCTAGAGTCATCATTTCGCCCAGATTCTGAAATCTGCATAAGAGCAAATACCATTGACGTGTAAGTGTTAGAAATATATTAGTTGATCGATTCTTTCATCTAAGCAAATGACCTAAAAGGCAAAAGAGGACGGTCATTGATTGCAGCCCAGAGATTCCAACCAGCAAAGTCAGCTTGCTGAAATGCAACCTATTAAAGTGGAGATAAAACGAGGTATAATTAGTTAAATCAGTGAATGATGCGAAGAGAAAATAAAAATAAAAAACCTGTGCTGTGGCGGGAAGAAGCCTGCCATTAGGGTCCCTTAGAGAAGAAGAATCACCAAGTGCAAATATACGTGGATGACCCTTTACACGGAGAGTCTCGTCTGTCTCTGCTTGACCTCGTGAGTTTACTGGAATCTCACTTCGCATATCATGAGGTTCCAGCTCAGGAAGACGAGACGTAGAGCCAACTGTCCATAATACCAAATCTGCTTCTAGGGTTTGACTCTTTAATCCCCTTTCAGCTGGTTTGACTTCCAATATGTATTTCTCAGGTTCGGTGTCTGTTGAAGATTCAACTTTGCTTATTTCACGGACAAAATAACCCAATAGAAGTTCAACGTTCCTAGAAGAAAGGACCTGTTAACGTATTAGAAAATAAATACCATAAATTGAATTTGAGTTGAGAAGCCCAAGTAATTAAGAGTACAAATACATAACCCACACCTACAGTAACAAAGCCAATAAACGAACTCAATCTTCTCATATAGCTGCAACAACCCCTTGTTCCTAATTTATGATAAATTATATTTGTATAAATACAAAACGTAATTAAACAAATAACATGACTAAATACTCACCCATTAATTTTAAGAGTTTAACAGAGGCAAAGAGAAAAGTTTATGATAAACTATATCAACTATCACACTTCATGCTAAGCGAGTTCTCAACAATTTGATCATGCAAGCAAGAAAAGCACACCATAAAGTTTTGAAAGTCTTTCGGAAGATGGGTTACTTTTCGTTAAGTGACTCGAATCTTTCCATGTTGAACAAGCTTCATATATATATATATAAAATTGTGGTGTCTGGGTTAGACTAGACTACAACACACGAGGCTGTGGCATTATCGATCGCAAGAGTACCCAGTGGTCTCAATTGTTCCATCCAGAAGGAATTGATTTATAATATATAAGCAAGAATAATATTAGTATCAGATGTTACGTACTTTTAGCGCAGCTTCTCTGTTACCGGGTGACGCTTGTGAGCATATTGTTGGCTCCGAATTGATAGCTTGAACTTTTCCTTTATCTTGGAGTCTTTCAGAGATCGTGGCTGCTAACTCAACTCCAGAGTAACCGCACCCAACAACAGTCACACGGATCAACGAGTTCTTCGTTCCAAAGTATCTTCTCTCCAGTGTTTTCAATTTATTCTCAACTCTCTGCGTAAAATGAAATTCAGTGCACAGAAGTAATATGAAATGCCAGTCAAATGAACATAAAACGCTCACCAGAGCATCCTCAAGGGTGGAGAATGGCAAAGCATGCTCAGCTGCTCCGGGTACAAAATCGAGTCTAGTTTCAGTTCCTAAAGCAAGAACCAGCCTGGGCTGTCCAGGGAAAAACAAGAATGTTAAGTGAAATAAAGTCAAATTATCTATTAAGTGAAACACTATTTATGCCACAAAACATATCATAGTTCGTGAAATAAATATCAATTTGCTGAAAGATAACCTGTAAAAACTCGGGATTTAGTTTGCTGAAATTCCTTTCCAAATTTGACTTATTTAAATATCAGAATATCTTTGTCCATTTTCAATGGTCTGAGCTTCTAAGTCTTGCACAATAATCATAATGCAGACAAAACATAAAATCTAAAATACATTGCAGGCCTAAATATTAAGTTACTGCAAGAAGGTCAATGACCATACCAGTCATATTCAATGAGAAGACCACTTTCTAGATGGATACTTCCTCCACAAGCGGACTTTGCCGGTCCACTGTTTCCAAAATGATCAGTTGGATGTAAAGATTTGATCTTATCTTGGAAAAATAGCACACTCGTTTTTGCCAGCAGGTCTGCAAACCGGGGAGCTATTTCCCATTCATCCACCTCTGAAATATATGGTAGTGACTTTACGATTTGGAAACACAAAGGACAAACTGTATTAAAAGCCAGAGAAGGGGAGGAAAGACCATCATCAAACTTTAAACTGCTCACCTCCAGATAGAAGCTCATACAACAATGGCTTGAAAACAAATCTTTCTGACCGATCAATCAGGAGCACCTGGACACAATGAAAGATTCAGAACTTATTTCTTATATATATTATTATATGTGTGTATGTATTTGTGCGTGCTTTGTTTTCATTGAAATGAGAAAAGTAATTCTATTTATAAGAATGAAAATAAAAAATATGGAAAAGACTGATATGATACAGAAATTGCTTAAAAAAAGAGGAGAAGACCCGTCCCGAATTTCATCTTAATGTTTTCATATTCACCAAATGTTCCAGAATTCCAAATGAAAACTAAATCTGAATATCTTGCCCAGTGGGCTCCTAAATTGATCAGCGGAGTATAGATTATCATATCTAATGTGCAAAAGTACAATGCCCATGAAGATAGTCCACACTTTCTACATCTGATTGTGATAATAGTAATACAGCCTTTGATGGGTCATGGAAGTATAAACTTCCATATTTGCTCGGAGTAATGAAAGTGAGAGGAACACTTATCAACTCTGAAACATCCAAATTGTATCTACTTAGAAGATATGATGAGTCTAAACTTACTTGAGGTTTGTTGCCATCTGGCCAAACGAGTGATTCGAGTCTTAAAGCAGTATAAAGCCCTCCAAATCCACCACCGAGAATGCATATTCTCGGTTTCTGCAAGAAAAACCCCGTTTCTCTCAAACATGCAATCGTAGATGAACTTACTTTCACTCACAAATAATTACATCTGTCACCTAATTTAACAGACTTCACAGCTCTGAAGAATAATGTCACTATGTATTACTTCTTTAAAATAGGTACCACAAACGATCAATGCATTGTGAAGTATTGTTTAGAACTCCTTCAATTACACAATTTCACATGGATAATATTCGTTCATCTATTCACAACTGAAACGAACACGAAAAAAGCTAAATAAATAATTGTATACACAATAAAGGGCTCAACCTTCTTATCTGGCCAAGAATACAACTGTGGTTCGGGTTTTGATTCAGATATTTCTTCGAATCCTCTTCCGTTTCCCGTTGTGGCACCCGAAGCAGCTAAGCGCGAGTGACTTTTCCTTCTACAATTTTTTCCCGATGGAAAATTGTTCTTGTTTCGTCTCGGAAACCCAGGGAATAACTTACTCCTTTGGCCTGAAACAGAGAAACCACGCTTCGTCTCTAAATCACAGTTCCAACAAGATAAACACACGATTCATATATACACATAGAGCGATAGAGAGGATACATGGATTGAGATGTCCGAGCGAGAGAGAAGAAGATAGCACAATCCGAGCCATGGACGTTGGAATTTGAGCAGAGGTTTCCTCTCGCGAAATCCAGATTCTCCTTCTTATATATGTTACCTTAGTTTTGTTTTGTGCTTTCTCACTGATAATACTCTTAAAAATAAAATGGTGGGGCTAGAGTATAAGATAATTTTATACATTATTGTGAGATTGTAAATATTTGCTCAAAAAGAACAATAAGAGATTACAAGTTCCCATAATTCATCTAATTAGTCAAGGACACAATATTGCGTTGAGAAATGTAAGCTAATTCTCATCCCTTAAAAAGAATAAAAAAATATAGGCACGAAAAATTAAGGTTTCAAATTCAGGTAAAATTGCGCCGAAATTGTACTATTCAGTATAAATATGTCATTTTTTGTTAAGCCACACAAATGTGAGAAAATATCATTTCTGTGTCGATTTTTCATGTAATTTTGATTACTTCTTTGATTTTTTTATAACATTTTGGTAATAAAAATATCGTGCGAATTGCGATAAAGTGTCGTCAAATTCGTGTTGGTTATGATAAAAAACTAATATTCATGTTGGAATTTCTTTTAGTAAAATGATGTAAACTGAATTTTTATTTATTTAAATTGTATGATTTCAATATTTTCATCAATGTTATTGTGTTTTATCGCAATTTTTTCAGCAATCGCAATTTTTAATTTTTTTCTTTAAAATTTCGTAATATTTTTTTAAAATTTGAATCGATCATCGCAATTTTCATGTTTTGAAACCATCGCAATTTGCGTCGACATTTTAAACATTGCTAAAAACCTATACTTTACTCACTTCTGATTTAAACCAACCACTTCAATTTGTTTGAAAAATTGCATTGAATATTTTAGAAAAGTAACATGAAAAGTTTCAGATTTCGATTATAGAACGAAAATCTGCATAAGCTAATTGAAATAATTGTCGTAGTAAGAATACATCATTCTTAAGAAAGTTTAGAGAATTAAAGGAGCCACATTCCGCTTCCAATTTTCAAGGATCAAAGATGGCCACGTGGCACTAGCACGAACAAGACGAAGAGACGCAACGGCTACAATTATCCACGTCACCCACATTATTAGAGTATGATCTTTTTAGACTTACTTTTTCACAACGCTCCAATTTTCATTGTAATCCAAAATCAATACACAATTTTCATTTCGTTTGCACTACAAGTATATTTTGTTTCGTTGAACCGGATCGTCTAAGGCATGGTTTAGAGACGGTCATAAATGAAATACATGAAGTCTTTTCTTCAAGAATTTTGCGACTATTTGACACTAAATTCTCAACATTTATGATCATCTATAAAAATGAAAGAATATTTAAAACTCCATCTCTATAAACTAAAAAAATTACTTTAGCAAATTTTGTGTTTGAACGATCAAATACTTGAGCATATTTGTGTTTGACAATGGAAAAATTTACAAACATAATGCCAAAATTATTAAGTTCGTTAAATAAAATATTACAAGAGTTAAAACAATTTGGAGATAGATGAATAAAGGCGTCATAGTAATTTGAAATCTTGGCATAGTAATATAATTATGATCGGAAATCAGCCTTATAAATTGTTAATGCAAGTGTCTTGACATTTTTTCGTTCAGACAAAATTGATGTTGTCAAATGTGTCTTTAACATGTCCAATCGAACATCTCACTCCGAGTTATTCTTCATGTGTCAGATCCTTTACTGCTCCTCGTATTTTTTGGCATATTTCTCAATGTAAATTTTTTGCATTACGGATAAAAGGGAGTTTTGTTTGTTGTATCTGTTGTAATTGAAGCCCAATCGAGCTCATGATTTAAGCCAAGACCCAAGCTTAATATTGAAAAAAAAGACAGGTAGCAACTCGAGTATGGAAAAATGACAACATGTCGTTTAATGACTTGTCGAGTTGGTTGTCGTCGGATCTGCGTGAGCTGAACGGCTGAGATTAACTTATGGAGCTCAAGTATATATACTTCTACTTGACTCAGCATAACTTAATCTTCTTCACTTCTTCAACTCGAAATATATTATGGTTTCGTGGTGTTTTTTTTTCTCTCAGTCTAAGATTGTAAATCTATGTGTTATCATCTTGATCGTGAATATCGTTAGAACTTGTAAACACTGGAGAGATTGTGATTTTGTGAGAGGATTGTGGTGAGGTTCCGTCTGGAAGTTTTGACAGGAACTTGACGACTAGTGCACTGAGATTCTTCGGTCGGAGCTCAACGAGGATTAGCTCAAACTTTGGTTTGAGTTAACCTCGGTAAAAAGTTGTGTCGTTCTTTTATTTTTTGTTTTACATTTAATATTCTCATCGATATAACTGTTTAGGTCCGATCGATTTCCAACATTGGTATCAAAGCTACTTAGTCAGAAAAATCCTTGAGTCACAATTTTTTAAATCTCACGAAGAAACCGTTGATTTTTAGCGACACTAGAAAACAAGTAAATTCGTTAAGCTTAATTGAAAAAATATAGGAGAATATTTGGTTGTCTCTAGAGAGTATATACGTTCGTTGTAGAAAAATTTCATTCAAACAACACGTCGAGTAGTAATATTCTAAAAACATTCTCTTTATCTTCTTCTTCTTAAAAAAAAAAAAAATTGAAAGTTGAAAAAGAGAAGTGTTAGTTGTTTGACGTGGTGTAAATTAAATAAGAAAAGGCTATGTGAACCAAGGTTTGAGAAAAATTCAAGAGAAAAAGAGAGTTGTAAATGAGGAAAACACGTATTGGGAAATAGGAGATCTCTAGTTCTTGTTCGAGTCGCTAAGGTTAACCCTAGTCACTAAACATTGTCTTCTATACCCTTGACCCGAGCCTAACATTATAAACCTCATAAAACCTTTTGACGAGCTAGAAATGATTTGTGTACATTAGTGGAGATTAAGGGACAGGAGGAGGCCTATGGTATGTCAAAATCGTAAATAACGAATCTCAAATATATATTACGATTTTTTGTGTTTTTTATGATTTGGGTTGACAAGAAGACAATTTTAGATATCCGACCACTTCGAGATAGGTAGACATTGAGAAACAGCTAAAGATAACATTAGATATTATTTTCTCGTTTAAATTCTACCTGTTAACAAAGAGTTTAAAACCATGAATTTCCGAAACCAAAAAGTCTTTAAAATGAAAAATAGAGTCTTAGCGTGAATCGTTCGAAATGACAATAATATTTAACCTATCATTGTGTCGGGTAGTTTGTATTTTTTTTGTGTTTTTAGTTTTTTTATTTACACTTTTATTATTTTTGTTGGTTTAGGACAAGCAAGAGTTTGAGTTTGGGGGAGTTTGATACGCGTGTTTTATACGTCATTATTACGCGATCTTAAAGAAGATTAAATGCGAATCCTTAGGTGTTTTGATAGTTTTCGTAGTTTTTAGTGTTTTTATCGCATGTTTGTGATGTGAGGGCGGATCTGAAGCGCATGCGCGAAAAGGTGCAAAAACTTAGCCAAAAGAAGGCTCAGCATTGGGCACCCGAGTGCCCATCGCATCACGATGCTGCTTGGTCGCGTCGCGATGGTCTTGGTTGCGTCACGATGGCCCTGTGTCAAAGACTTAAAAATGCACATGGGCTATGTTTCCGGCCCAACATATCAGTTTCCACGGGCCAAGCCTACACGATTTTAGCAGTTTCGCCTTATATAAACTAAGGGCAGCCACAAGAACATCACGTTTTCTTTTGCTTAGCTTTTAGAGAGGAAAATCACCACTAAGGAGCCATAGGTGAATGAAGATAAATTCCAAAGAGAGATTCAAGACTGCGACAAAACCACGACACTACATTAGTTTTTCTTTCTTCCCTATATTGAATTGAATTTGTTTATTTTTCATTATCTGGTTTCCGTGAATTCTTATATCTACTTATATTCTATTTCCTCCACTATCTCCATGAACTAATCTCGTAGAGGGTGATGGTGGATATTGTCTTGAACTTTGTTATGATTTGATTTTGAAATAGAGTTTAGTTTCGTTTCAATTCTGCGTTTTTGTTATTCTTGTTCGTAATGTTTGCATGAAATTGATCACTTTGTGTAAGTTGTTTGGATTAATCGATTACTTCGGCGGGAGTCGATAAATTGAGCATTAGGATAGCAAACCTTGAATTACTGTTTTGCCTAGAGATAGCCGTAGAATTTAGGGATTCATTGTGTGTTCTTGTTACAATTGCAAATTAGGATTTTAATCTTGAGACGGAGAGGTAAAAGTTAATTCTGATTTAGATTGTTAATTTCATTCTAGTGAGGGTTAGCAATATTAATTTGTGAACACGAATACTGCATAACGAAATAGTAAATTAAACTCGACATCAAATAATTTTGTAACGGAGGAAGAGAAAAGTGAAACCACGCCCTTTTTCCACACCATCCATCTTTAAACGTTTTTAATTAAGTTGTGTAGTAATTTAGAAACCACAACCCTCGCATTTCATTCCCTCTTGATTTAAATTGTAGTGTGTTTGATTCTCATTTAACATTAGTCCTTGTGGGAACGAACCGCTCTTCCAATTCTATATTACTTGAGCGACACGTGCACTTGCGCGCGCGTTTTTTGCAATAGTTTTAAACTGATTGAACGTGCGGTACCTATAAAAAAAATACTAACATTAATTCTGTAACTAATTTAAGAAAGAAAAAGAATATTAAAAACTTTTCTAAATAACAAAAATATTAGAAAAATCAACACTTAAAAATAAAACCCCAAAAATCACCCAAATATTACTATTAGCTATATAAAAAAATTAATATCATTGATACCTTTAAAGTGAACTATATTTAAAGAGGGAGGGAGAGGTGAGTTAGAGTTAGGGTGATGAGAGAGAGGATGGAGACTGAGAGACAGACTCAGAGGTCGAAGGCCGAAGGCCCGGTGGCTTGCGGCATGAGAGGGTGAGAGAGATGAGAGACCGAGACTAGGACACAAAAGGGGTCCGGTGGAAATCGTTTGTGTTGGTAGAGATGCCCACAAGAAGATTGTTTATCTACATATTGATGTAATATATAAATCTTTCATAAATTCTTTATTGTAATTTGCTGATTAAATTAATAAAATTTGAAATGTTCATTCATTCCCTTTTAGTTTGATTGAAGATTTATGATATTCAATAGTCTTATAGTCCTTAATCAAACCTAACAATGTATGAAGAGACAAATGTAGATTTGCGTGAACAAACTCTTCATGGTTTGGTTAAAATTATATATTCCCGATCTAAAGATCAACGAACTATTGATCCCAGTATGATTGTTGGAAGAATATATGATGTCTGGTTACGAGGCATAGAGAGTTAGAAACTCTATAGTTCTTCCAGTGTATCTTTCGAAAATACTGAATTGACCAGTGCACCTTTAGAGACAATGTAAGAACATTAACCTCTTCTGTCTCAAGATCACTACGTATGAATTGCATCATGCTTACCTAAATCCTAAAATGAGACATGTCATTTCATAACTTCAATATATTCATTTGAGAAAGTCATATTCTAGGTCCATTGAGTGATCTAGACTAGACCAATTGGTGAAATATTAAGTTATGAAGATGTCATGAAACTAGCTTTGTGAAGTTCTCATACATAAGGAATTCATGTACAAGATTTCTGAAATGCAATGCTTCACCTCATGCTTTATTACTTAGATTGTGTATAAATGAACCGCGCGGTATCCAAAATTAAGTAGCGACTTTATTTGGATGAAGCAATGTGACTTGTTAGCTCCTCGTCAATACATTGTTTATAACTTATTCACAAGTAACAAAGGAGTTGAGGAAATAACAACTAGAACGGTAAAATGGTATTTTTATAAATCTCATCTAGTTGATGATTTCATGAAGGGTAAACATAGATAGCATATGGATCCGGTCATTATAATTTAGTTAAATTTGAGTAGAAAATAAATTCATTTGAACCGAGAGATTCTTAGTGTCAACTCTTTAGTGGAGTCAGTTGACATTAAGCTAATACTCGGAAAAGGTTTGTGAACTTTTGAGTCCGAGTATAGAAGCTCAAGTTTTGTTCACTTGGATCCATAAGGTCACTATTACAGGTCATTAGAGTAGGATTGTTAAACTAGAAACTAAGTCAAAATAAGTTCAAGTGTTGAACTAGACTTTTTCTCGGAAAATGTCTAAAGAGTATTTTTATCCACATGGACACAAAAAGATATGAATGTCAAAATAAGATTTTGATTATTTTTATATGATGAAAATATAAATTAGTTTCTAAAGCCGAGAAGTCGTTTGACGCATTATGAAATTAATTTCATTACTTGTGCAATATTAATTATACAATCACTACTACAAATGTTGGATACCACAACCGACTTTCCACAACCCTTATTAGTAAGGGTTGTGGACTTCGAGATCCCACAAACCTTATAATTAAGGGTTGTGGGAAGGGCTTGATTTCAGGTATTCAACAATCCTTATAATTAAGGGTTGTGGGAAGGGCTTAATTTCAGCGTATTCCACAACTCTTAAAATATCGGTTGTGCAATATAGCTTATTCTACAACCATTATTCTAAGGGTTGTGGGAAATTCCACAACCCTGAATCTCACACCCCTTAATAAGGGTTGTGGGAAAACTCCACACCCCTTATTAAGGGTTATGAGATCCAGTTTTTCTACTAGTGAATGTGCATTTTAAGAATTGTTTTAAAATAAATAAGGAAGCATCTAGAAGTTCCCCCTTAGGTAGAATTTCGGCCAAGCATCATAGAGAGAAGGAAATTATGTCTAGAAATTCTTTTGCCTTTAATTATAAAGATAATTACCCAAAAGGAAAAGAGGAAATGATTTTCTTTGAAAATGAAACAAAAGTGCTAAGTGAGGAAACAAATTTCCATAACTAATGCCATAGAATGGCCGACCATGTACAATGAGGAAGGGGAGAGAAAATAAAATATTGTGTCATGAATGCACAATAGGAAAGGGTAATTATCATTTCTTGATTTTCCTTCTCTTATATATAGAGCATCACATAGAGATGTGAAAATAAGCTTTTGTATTTTTGGCCGGCATATTGAGAATAAGATGAGAGAAAGCAATTTTTTTGGGGATTTTGAAAAATGTCCGCGTGAAGAGGTGAGTTGATTTTGTGACAAGTCGTATCTGATAGTTCTTTACATGCATTTTTTTTGCATCATATACCACTATTAATTGCGATTTGTCATATTTGATAGTATTAAAAAAATTAAAAAAAAAACATCATCCACGTTGGTTAAAAAAGGAGAAATGAGGAATTTTAGTTAGCTCTAATTTTTTGACATGATCAACCTTTTCAGCAGATTAGTTTTTTTTTTTTTCCTGGTTTTCACCTTTAAGTACGACATGTTGTATTTGATAAATTGTATAAATGTGATTTTTAGATGTAACAAGTGGCATTGGAGTCATCCGTATCATAATGTCAATTTTCTAATAGTACAACACTATAAAAAATATTTATTTAGTAAAAACATATTAAAAACGATCCATGTTCATATTTGAAAGAGGAAACTACTGATTAATAAGCAATTAACTATTATTCTTTTAAAAGGGAAAGTAAACTTTCATACATAGAATCCAGACATGTTTGGAAATTAAAATGAAAAACAAAAACCAAAACGATCGAGTAAGAGTTGGCTTCATTTATTGCAATAATTTCTAGCGGCGTAGTTGGTAAAAGGGATACATCCATTTTTTAAATTAGCAAAATGTCAAAGGCTATTTATGTTGATCATGCATGAATTTATATACGACTAAATATCTTATATACCCGTGAAAAAAAGGTTATTGATTGCGTCAATATATTTGTGACAGTTTCCAGTTTTTACAATTTGATCAATGGTAAAACCTTGACTATATGATGGAAAAAACAAAAACCTTGACTGTACTGTAGATCATTTAATTTTGAATGATTATTTATATATCTCTTCTCTTCAGCTAAAGTGTAATAAAAAAATTTGAAGACCAATTTAAATAATAAAAATAAACTGGCTTGAGAAAATATCTAAGTTTCGTAAATAAGTTGTAAATAGCTGATAAAAATATTTACAAACATTTAGAACAAAAATATCTAAAAGTTTGTTTTGTTTTATGTGTAAGATTTTTGGTTAATTTCGTCCCAAATTTTTTGTTAACAGTTTTCGCTGATAATTTATCACTCGTAACTAAACGTTGAGTATTTTCAAATTGACACTAGTTTAAATGGCAATAAAAATGTACCCTTAAATAATCTTATTTGGAAGGATACAATGTCTGTGTGTGTGTGTTATCAAATGAACGAATGTTGATTAATCAAAACTTTTATTTGTTTGTGGCATCAAACTAAATAGATATAATTTATTTTGATTTAAGAAAATGAAGAATCTGGCATTAAAAAAGTAAGCTAAAACAAATATAAATTTAGGATTATGGACAAAAAAAATACTACTGTAATTTGAGTATCACTACCATGAACATATTTGTATTTATTTTCTCGAAATTTGCTGTAACCATTACAATCCAGAACATACAAACAAAATGAGATATGTTTACCAACCTTTGAAACAAAAGAATCAAAGAATATGTGTATACTTATGTTTTACAAGACGCCCTTCGTGTGGAAAGCAAATAAAAAACGGTTTAGCTTCCCCCGAGCGAAGTGATCAAATTCCTTATAAAGATTTCAAGAATTAATTTTTGAACAAAACTCCAAAAGCATAGAGAGCCCTAAGGAGATCTCCAATCACCAAAGCTATTTCCTCTAAGATACCGAACCTCCAAAGAGATTTGTCTCTCCATCTCAAGCTGTCTCCGAAAGTTGGCTATGAACATCTCGGCCTTTCGATCGATATCGCCGTCTTGATCCGAGGCATAGCTCGTCGACCTTTGAAGCCGTCCGCTATTGGAGACCGAATCCTCCGAGGCCGAGTAGTAGTACTCATCTGTCGCGAGGGCCAATCCTGGCCGTTCGTTAAAGCTGAGCCGCGGATTCCTATCGAAAGATCTTCCGGTGATCATCGATGCAATTCGCCGCCGATGAGCGCTGAAGCTCAGCAGAATCCTAACCTTCTTCACGGCACTCCTTAGGCGGCTAATCAATACCATGTTTTTATTTATTTATTTAAGTACTAGACAATATCTGTTTTCTTTTTTCTAGAGAGAGAGAGAGTTTTGCGTTATAGACGATGATGATGATGATGATATTATGGTGTATTTAAATCGGATTATGTTATTAATATGTGAAACTTCCATGCAAAAGGTTTGGCTAATTAATTGCAAAGACGTGTGAAAGTCGAAGACCGCGTAGCATTGTGGAAATAATTGACGTGAAATGTGATGACAGTCAAAGATTGAATATTTCTTATTAATCATTGTTAATAGAATTTTAAAGATGCATGCATCATTATGTGCTTACGTAATATGCAGTTGTCATACAAACATGAAAAATGTTTTGATCGTGTCCAAGTTTTACGTTTGATTAACGAATTTATTAAGATTGAATATTGATTATATTTTCAATGCAAACAAATAAAAATGAGGATGATGACTTTGGAGTCTATATATTAGATAGCTTAGTATGTAAGTTATATAATCTGTTAATGTTTATTGTCGATGCTGACATTTCACGATTTCTAACTCTAATACTATTTTTAAACTAGGTTTGAGTATAGCCTCTCCTTAAAGTGAGCTTCCCTCAACTTTTTCACTCTTACATCTTTTGTGTTACTCAATGCAACAACAGCTCAATCAGGTCTTTTATTTTGACCGCTTGAGCTATCTTTTGCTTGTTACTTAATTTAAACTTCTTAAAAAAAGAATTATTTTTTACATAGTTAAAATTAGTGTACAAGAGTAATGGTCGTGGGTTGTAAATCATGGGTACAAGTGTGTGTTATTTGTCATATTAGTTTCTTAGTTTATTGGAGCATGTGGACATAGTTGTTAGTTATGTTGTCAAGAAGTTTTTTCGGGCCGTCTTACCAAAGTTTTTGCAAATCTGAACATCGATAAAGCAATTTGGCGATCTCAAGATGATGACGTTGAAATAGATGATCGGTCGTCTCAAAGTTTACGAAAAGATAATTCGTGCTTACATGAGAAGAAAGAAAACGACTTGCTTCTCACAAGCTCGGAGTGGGTGTCACAGACAAAGAAAAACGGCGGAAATGGCGGTGATGACCGAAGTCGTGATGAAAGTAAATCAAGTTTTACAATTGCAATGAGTACGGTCACTACGCGTCGGAGTGCTAAAAACCTCGACGTGATCGAGAGGTGGAGGCCAATCTCAATTGCGATGCCGATGAAGAGCCGGCGCTTTTGTAGTCGACGTGCGAGAAGAAAAGTCCCACTATACTTTAGATAATTTCTCCACGTCTAAATTAAGCGAGGATTTGCTAGTTAATGTAGACTTGGTAAAAAAAAAAAATATTATTTTACGTAGTTAAAATTAGTGTACAAGGATAGTGGCCGTTAGTGGGCAAGTAAGAAAGTGGGCATATACATATATTAATAATATATATATATATATATATATATATGTGTAATTCTTGAATTTTAAAAAGATGTATATCACAATATGAATCAATTTGTTCAAAGCTTCCATTATTGTTCTCCATCATTGTTGTGATGTATTGATTTAGGGACCAGGTTTAGCATTGTTTTGCTGATGTCTTTCAGCGTGTGAGTGTGTAATCTTTTATACAAAAAGAGAAACATTCTCTTTTATTAGAGACAAGAACGGAAAATGTCTTTTGTCCAGAATAGGAAAAGCATACCCACATCCCACGCAACCGGTAAAAATGTGTCAATAAGACCATGTCGTATACTGACTCATAAAGACAAAAGACGAAAGATGGTCTTGTTGGTGATTGATCCACGTTAGCAATCATGATAAATACGTAAATCATTAGGTGTGCTCACAATAATCAATTAATAATAATGATTGCTAACAAGATCTAGATTATTAATTTAATTCATTATGAAAGTAATTCAGCAACCGATATTAATTAAGTCGTAAGAACACTTACATGAATTTTGGCTCAACTATAGAAACGCCCTGATTTATCACGCGTTCCGTTTCGTCCTTCTCCTTAATTGAGTACTCGAGTATGACATCGTAGTCTTCCTAAACGTAATCAGAGACGAATAAGAAATATGAGTGGGCACAATCGATTCTCACTAGATCTTGAAATCTGATTGTTTCGGGATCTCGCTCCTATTATTTAGGAATGGAATTAGCAATTCTGGGGAAAAAGGGGAAAGAAAAATTCGGCCGAGAGAGAGAGAGAGAGAGAGAGAGAGAGAGAGAGAGAGAGAGAGAGAGAGAGAGAGTTGGCCGAGTATCTATTAATAGATTGAGTGAATTTTCCTCTTTCCTTCTATCCCTATTATAGTATTTAGAATGGGATAATCACCGAGAGATTTTATCTCCTTTCTTACAAATATTCCCTCTTTCTGGGAGATATTCTCTCTTTCTAAAGGTATCCTCTCCCTTGGATTTAATCTAGTCCGTTAGATCTCAACAGTGAATCTAAACTCTCTCATCCATCAGATTAATATCTATGGAAGAGATTTTTTCTCTACAGAAAGAAATTCAGGGAGAGAAACAGGAAGGCATAATCAGCCACCCACAGGGCATAACCCTAGGGGATTATCAGTCAAGCATATCCCAAGTCCAGCCCATGAATTTTCAAGGCCAGTTCGCTTGGTATCCAATGAATTATTTATTTACTTGATCCAACAATAAATAAAAAATTATGCTACAAACATTTAGTTAATTCTGCGAATACCTGTTTTCCAGAATTAATTCTTCGAACGTTAACTTACGTTGAAAGTGCGCACAATCAATCGGTTCTGGAATCAACCCTTAGGTGAGTTAACATTAACCTCCTTTCAGGGAGGCTGTATTCTGTATCTGTAAATCAATTCCCACTCAAATCATGCTCTGAGAAAACTCCCAAGACATTAGTTGTGATTAACATGGATAGCCTTTTAACGAATGAGTTAAAGAGCTCAGAAACATGATCTAGTTTCCATAATCACCTTCAGGATTTAGATCACGTCTCACTGTGAGCATTATAGTGGTCTTGGTTAGTGCGTCATAACGGTCCTTAAACGAGACATCTACCCCAACATGTCTAGCTCGTACACTTACCACAAGTGTAGAATGCTCTCACATAGTGATCAACATTCACTCATGTGTTCCACATACATGACTTCGATATAGCTTTCCAGGAGTATATCATTCATCGACTTTATTTTAGCACATCGCCCGAACTCAGGTGCCCAGCACGTGACTCAATTTAATACAAAGGCTATGGAAGATAGTTTTTTTTATTCAGATTAATTATTCAAAACTCGACCCACTAATCATATAAGGCTTATATAGTACTCTAATTATTGAATTCAGTCAATATTCATACGTCATCTTCAAGTGGGCAATATTCCTAATAGTTTTCTGCAGCAATAGACAATGATGGAGACATGACATTTTTCAGAACAAAATGTCAATCTCCACGAATCAACAAACTCTCCATTAGATTTTGAGAAGGAAAAACACTTGCAAAGACAAACTAAACACGTTGTAGGAACACTCATACCATAGTGACTGATAGAGGAACACATATACACTACTAGCTCGTAATAAAAATGAAAAATCTTTAAATAAACATCCAAAATTTGGTGATATTATTCAGGGAATTTACTCTCTTGTTGCCAAGAAGATAGAGATAGAGAGATAGATAGAGAGAGAGAGAGATAAACTTCAACAAAATGTTATTGTCCCAAAAATAATAATAGGTTCAAGAGAGGCATGGTGAAAAGTCATAGAAGTCACCGAATCCAATAGCATGAGAGAATCTAGAGAGAAGAACCTGGGGCAGCAGAAGGAGCTGGGGACGAATGATCGATAGAGCTTCTTCAAGACATTTTTTCGTGTTGGTAGAGGAGGTAATGAGCATTTTTAGGTGCTAGATATCATCCATGATGGTAAGAGAAATTAAAGTCTGTGTGTTAGAGGACACAAGGGCACAATCGAAACATCAAGAATGGGAAAGTCTGGTCGGAGGAAGCTTCTTGATGTTACATGTGCGGTGTTGTTTAAAGAGCTTGTAATTGGAGAAGATTTTTCCAAGAGCAGAGCTACAAGTTTTTAACTAGAAGATAGAAAACTCGGGTGTTGATGAAGCATAATCCAAATGATCAAAGAACGATAGGCAATGGAGACCTTGATTGCCTCCGGTCCAGCATGTTTTCGGAATTTGAAAGTATAACTTTTTCCAAAACATATGGATTTACTTACTCAAAGCATATAGAATAACTAAGCAAGTGCAAAATGTTTTTTTTTTTGTAGAATGAGCCCTGAGAAGCCAATTTTTAATTTCAGTTTTGTGAAGAGCATATTACTTGGAGCTGAAGAGGGAAGTACCGATAGAGACCTAATTTGGGCCAATAATTTCCCTCTTCACCACTCGATAATTGTTTTATTAGATCGAACCGAGAAGGTAACTGATCTTCGATGACTGGGGCTCTAGTTCACAAGAGGTTACAAATAATCTTAAGGGATAATTCAATGCACTTGTTTCTGACAAACACTTTCTGAAAGTTTGGAGAAGCAGCATCAACGATGAGATCAAGAAGGTCCACATTTAATTCTCGCATGAGTTGAGAATGGTATTTCGCAACTGAGGTGGCCGAGGAGAAACAATCAGCTTCTTTCGGATTCTTTGACTCATCTTGTTAATGGCTAGTACATCAGCTGATTAAACTTATGTCTTGAAAATTTGGAATATGATTGTAGAAGTAGGTGTTTGATAGAATATTAATCCAGTCTTCTTAAAAGAAGGTTAATGTTCATTCATCTAATGGTTGTTTTCATAATCTATTGATTGTGCATACTTCCAAAATTGGGTTACGTTTTGGTTGAAATTGTCTAACAATAATGTGTCTTTTACTTAAAATCTTACAAACGGTAGTGGTGATTAACAAAATTATTTCTTAAAGACAAGTATTTGCATAATTAAAACTATTGCTTGTTGTTGAATCAACTAAATCATCAATTTATAAATTATTTATTTAAGAGAAATTGAGTATAATAACCAAATGAAACATGGTAATGGCTAAATAACCAATATTTTAGCAACTTTTGCTTATAACCATCAACCAAAATAAACGAGAACTTTAGATACTAAAATGTCCTTCACTTAAAAACTGAAATTCATAACAACTTTTAAAATACCAAAAAATATATAACTAATGAAACTTTACGGTAAATAATTAACAAATAATGATTCTCTGTCCTAAAACAAACTTCCCAAACGAATTATCTCTCCTTAATTTTCTCTCCAAAATTCTTTCCCCAATTTTTCTTTTCCAAAATTGAACGGATAGATTGAATAGATGCTTATCAACAAAGGATTCTTGAAATTAACGATGTAAGCTACGTTTAAAGAATAAAACGAAAAATAGTGCGTCAAACGTACAAAAAAGTATAAATTAACCAAAATATATAAGTTCTTATCAGATTTCAAGAGAAACAAAACCCAGGAAAGAAAAAAATGAATTATGAAACATACAAAATCAGCACAAATTAATAAAGTTTCTTACGTTTATAGATTTAAACTAAAAACAATGTTCCAAATGCACAAAAATACATAGAAATAAACTAAAATAAATACGTTACTTAGCAAACTTCAAGAGAATCGAAATCCATGAGCGAAAAAAAACTAATTATGAACACTAGCTATATTGATGTGCCGCTAGTTTTTAAATTCTAAATGAAAATAAAGAAGATCCATGGTAAATGGTATAAGAATTGAAGACCCCAAAAAATAAGCAAAAAAAATTCCAAGTTACGACGAGCCCTACCCCAACATTGGAAGAATCATATTCGGAACGTGAGCCTCATGTGATTCATCACAGTAAGAGGATTGTACGACAACCTAAACGATACATGTTTATCGGAGAGGCTTACACAGCTGTCGCGTATAAGGAGTAAGATGATCCGGTATCATTCTCCCAAGCGATTCAAGGTTCCGAAGAAAATCTATGGGAAGAGGCCATGAACGTTGAAATGCATTCGATGTATGTCAACGAGATCTGAAAACTTATAGATCCACCCGAAGGTATTAAAATTTTCGGATCTTAATGGATTTACAAGAAGAAAAGAGCATCGGATGGAAATGTTGAAACATTTAAGGCACGACTTGTCGCAAAGGGGTTCACACAAAAGGAAGGTATTGACTATGAGGACACACTCTTTTATCCAAAGTTGCCGCCCTAGATTATGAAATATGGCAAATGGATCATTGAAGGGTCACCAATTATCACAACTCACCCAATATCTTCAGCCCAAGTAATATCATTAAACATCATACCCAAGAGACTTGTTCCCGAGATCCCTTGTTTCAATATTCAAGTATCGGCGTCCTCGTTGGAAAAGGGTGGCTGGTCTTTCGACAATTTTTCAAATTGCCGAGAGTCTTGGTCTAATTTGAGGATTGAGATTTGGGACCCGGGAGTTTATGTATCTCATTTATTTTTCGCGGATAATAATTCGATTTTCTTCAAGGCCACTGCGGAGGACTGTGATGAAGTGAAGAATAGTCTCAAGATTTATACGAGGGCTTCTGGGGAAGTGATTAAATACGAGGATTCCGATGTTTGTTTTGTCAAGAGAATCACAGAGGTGGTCTGTGGTTATATAATTGAAAATGACACGTTTCAATATATCCGGGACCGGGTGTAGAAAAAAATCCAGAATTGGAAAAGAAAAATTGTTCTCTGTGGTGGGTAAATAGGTCATTGTTAAGGTGGTTATTCAAGTGATACCGAGTAATGTATTGTATTGTTTTAAGCTTCCTAACAAGAACTTCACCAAATGATGGCAAACTTTTGATGGCAAAGCAATGACGAAAAGATGAAAACTCATTTAGGTGCATGGGACAAATTTTGTGTCCGGAAAAAAAAAGCGAAGGTGGTTTGGGTTTCTAGAATCTCATGAGTTTCAACCAAGCCCTCTTAACGAAGACCGTGTGGAGGAAGATTCGGTTTCCTAAAACTCTTGCTTCGAGTCCTTAAAGGAAATTACGTTCCAAGCGGTAGCATCCTTACTTCTTATTGGTCATATAAAGACTCGAGCCTTTGGAATGAGTTGATGTGGGGTCGGGCAAGTCATCCCTGAAGGCTCGAGATGGCAAATCAGATTCTGATAGTTAGTAGATGCTCGGAATAACCGATGGCTTCCTAGAGCGGGTGGTTTTGTGATTAGAGACAAATTTCGAATTTCCAAATGGGCGACGGTGGCTGATTTAAAGACTCCGAACGGGGATGAGACCTTCCCCTTCTTCGAGGTGCTTTTCTGACAACGACATAGGTGAGGTTCTAAAACTCTCGAACTCTCGTACGACTCGACAAGATGAACTGATTTGGCATTTTCTGCTCCGACGGTGAATACTCGATGAGGAGCAGCTATCGAGTGGCGAGAAACCCCTGGTGTGGCGGGACCTTCCACCCATAGGTAAGTGGACTCTTGGTGGAAGTTCTTGTGGAAACTTAAATTCCATCGAATATTCAACTATTTTTCTGGAAGGTAACTGAAGAATTAGATCACGCGATCAAACAAAATGGGCATGAAAATTAATCCATTCTGATGCACGAACGAAAAGAAGTCCACATTCCATGTACTTTGAGGGTGTCGAGAGAGTCTCCGAGTTTGAAAGACTCGTTTGTGAAAGTTGGTGAAATAGAACAACCATGAGGAGATTCTTGAACTCTTTTATTCCCTGCCCTCTATTTTATTTTTATAGGAGTTCGACCTTTTTGCTACGGTGCTTTGGAACAAGTGCAACAGTCAAAACACCGCATTCCATCTTTCTCTGGTAAAACCCATCTCCGACCTCATTAACGACGATATTGGCTTACTCAGATACTTTCAGCGAGCGTGCGAGGCCATGCCCGTAAAAGGGCAGTCTAATGAAATTTAAAGTCGATGACCTCTTTTAAAAATAAAAAAACTAACAAGCTCAGCAAGACCGGACCATGTACACCTCTAATTGAAGCTGACAAGATTTTGCATTTCAGCCACTTGTACGTTTTGTTTGAGCCTCTGGTTTCTGTTTCACTTCGGTCGCTCAAATATTCTTTTAAAAAACATAATGAAAAAGGAACACTTTTTCTCGCCGAACAAATCATTGTTTAAAACAAGTATCAATTCTAGAGGCAGAAATAAAAATGTAATAAAAAGAAAAGCAGAGCGACCACGACCAGGTGTGGATTGACGAAATTCTTAAGCGTCTAGCGAATATCAAATAGAAACCTGAAGATGTTCAACCCTATATCTCAGTCTGTAAGGAGTCCAAAGTGCACGAGAAACAACAGAGGTCAATCACCTTAGACAATCCGCTCCAATTCCCTTGCATAGCTGAGAGTCTGGTTGATGAGCTGCAGAGACGGAATCTCCTTGCAAGGAGCTGAATCTTTCGCTTTCTGGAAAATCACACGACCGTCCTTCACTTCCCAGTCGGGGTGCTCCTGAATTTATAAAACAACTCTCACAAATCCGTCGATTGAAAAAAAAGAACAAAAAATGTTGAATTTTGAGCGACAAACTGCACTGTTTACCTCTGAAATATAATCTAGAAGTTCTTGGTCAGATTTGTAGAGCAACATTTGGCGTGCATTTTCAATCGAGAGGTAATCGTATGCCTTCTCGCTGCAGCCAGCAATTTCATCCCTGAAAAGCGTGCATTGACCAGCATTTAATATAGTCTTTCTTGATCATTTTCTGTTTCTGAGAACAATTTTTTTATCTTTTTATGAGCGTGGAAGTTCGGCCGGCAAACTCTTCCCAACATTCTGCCTACCCCCTAAATATTTTTTACTAAGAAAATAGGAAATACAACATATAGAAAGCTTATAAAGGCTTGTTCTCAAATTTTCCACTCAATATCTATACCAAATATAGGATTCAAGTATTTACTTGATTCTGTTGATCCTAACTGCTAATAGACCAATTCCTTGGAGTTAGCATAGTGAAATTTTAAATGGACACATACCTAACTGTCTTTGCCAAGAGATCCATGAAATAAACATAAGTCTCGTGTGGCACAGTCTGGCGAGCACTCAGGACCCGATTATAAGCCCCTTCCATAAAGGACTGCTCCAGCTCGACAGCGTGTCTGATGCACGGGTTCTCCAAAGCAGCTGATGAGAGCAGCTCCAACTCGGTATGAAACTCCGCGATTCTGTTCTGGACAAGAAGTCGGAGCAGGTTCAGACCTAGGATCGGGTACTCCTCGGCTGATTCTGGAAGTCGGTTACTGTCATACATTATTCAGTTAGAGACATTTCGGACAAAACAATAACAAATTTAGCAGTACAAGTTTTGATATCCATCACCCGTCACGCAATAAATCAGCTGATCTATTACCACATCTTCGAATGATATCTAACTGGTACACTTACCGCGCATCTGTGTAGTAAGGCTTCAGCTGGAAGAAATCTCTTTCAAATGCATCTTGATCCTCGGTCTTCACACTCAGAACAACAGCATGCTCATATATATCCCCTGAAAGTTCTCACATAAAAACATGCGATGTATTATAAAACGATGAAATTTTTTCAGGAAATCCATAATTCGGATAGAAGAGAATTGGTAATTCCAATTTAAAGTGGAATTGCATTTAGTTCTCTTTTGGTTTGACTTCACTGCCAATTGCATTTTACTCTTTGTTGGTTTCTCCATTGCCACTGCCTAATCGTATGTTCTGTATGATCCAAACACCTAGATTTGTAATAAAGGTCTATTATTAAAAATTTGTGATCGTTTAGCTCTAAATACTTTTGTTCATTTCTGTTGTTCGTTACTGTACATACTACGGTAATTGTCATTTTGTTAAACAGTTATCTCTCAATGGAGACTATCAAAACTTGCAAATACTGGCTACTAAGCTATGCTAGTGACAGCAACATGCTCACATTCCAACACCCCATATACCACGACATTTTCCAAAAATTAAGGGTGTGTTAGGAACCTGAAAAATAGTAGGGAAGTAAAATGGGAAAGAAAATATGAGAGACAATGTATTACTAAAATGAGGATTTCATTTCCCCTGAAAAATGTAATCCACCCAAATTTGTATCGTGTGGCACACATTTGTGTCTGTCCCTCTTCATTTCCTTCACACTTTCAATGACTTCAAAACATAATCAATGTTCATGTCTTCTCGAATTTCTAAAATCTTGATACAAGGGACTCTCTACTCGTATTTTACGCTACATGATAAATCCAAATTTTTAAAGATCTTCCTTCTTACCACTTTCCCTTAGTTCATAAACTTTCTGTCTAATTATGTTTTTCTATCCCATGATTATGCAAGTAAAAATGAAAGCATCACAAGGTCCAGATGTTAAATGCAAGATAAAGGCATAAATTTGAGTTTTTTAAAGGGGTGGTTGGAAATTGAGTCAAGAATGTTACTTGCTAGTGTAAGCTCATGCACAGCATTTGGAGTATCTTCAAACAATGGTGGAAGGCTCCTGAATCCTGTCAGCAATACCTACAGTGATAACAATCATGAACAATCCACACGAAGCAAGTATGCATAAACAAGATATATCACACTAAATTCTAATATCAATTCACAAACAGTGAGTACGGCTGATCTTTACTTACTGATGCTCCAACGATGACAACTTCAGAATAAATTCTATAATCAGCCTATGACATCCTAGTAACATGTACAGTTTCTCAAGACCAATAGGGAACTAATCAACCAAATATACCAGTCCTAAAACAAAAATGAATATTTTTTCCAGATCCATACCCTTTGAAACTGGATAAACTGAATAACAGTTTGAATAGCCAAACTCAACGAAAACGAATAAATAGCACATAATAAGAAAATGGAAACTGGTTCGATTAATTTCTGAAACATCATTTCTTACATCAACGAAGTTCCCTAATTCAACTCTTTCAAAATAAAATTAAATTTCAGTACAATAAAAATACAAAAGCAGATTAAGATACAGAACGAACTATGTATATTCAAGTAACGAAATCGTATATAAAAACCACCCAAGAGATCAAATATCGTAGATTGAACAGAAAAAAAAAAATCTAGGGTTTTGGGGAAATAAAGTACCTTGAGCTGCGAGAGAAGCGAGGTACAGGTATCGAAATCCTTCCGTACGAAACCGGCTTTGAAACGGCCGAAGATTTGCGACACTTCAGTTAGCTTCGGATCCATTTCTCTCTTCTCTTTGCTTTCTCGCTCGCTTGCTTTCAAGTTTCAATCGGAGTTTGCCTCTTTAAATTTATAAACTCCCCTCTTTCTTCCTATTTTGTGTTTATATTACAATAATACCCCTTGCTGAAATATCCTCGTACACCCTTTGTATCAAATTTCGTTCCATTGCCCCTTTCCACTTTGGTGAAATATAATTTTTTTAATTTTTTTTAAAAGGAGCCTCGCTAAAATTCCTCGTCCCTCAAAAGTGCAACGAGAGGAAAAAAGTGTTCACTATATCACTTGTATTTCAACGAGAATTTGGTTCTAAATAAGGGTCGGGGCCTCCCTCAGATTACAAATACCAAATTTTTCATTATTCCTAACCCATTGTGCTAACAGGTGAGCCACCATATTACCTTTTCTCTTTATCCACATAAAACTAAAAGACGAGAAAAATTTAGAACCTTCTTCAATAACATCAAACTGGGGGATCAATCTTCAGTTCACTCAAATGGACCCCCACCTGCTTGTTCTATTACCGTATTATTATCACCTTCAATTTCCACTCTTTTATGGCCATAAAACTTTGCGAGCTTCAAACCCAAAACCACTGCCTTCACCTCCGCCTCGATCGCCAACTCTGCATCGATCCTGCTTCTCCAAAGTCACTTCACCTCGCCGGTCTCTGATCGAGCCACCACGCCAACGGCCGCCACTTCGTCTTTGAATGCCGCATCGACATTAATTTTGATCGACCCTTCAGGAGGCTTCATCCACTTGACTTCAGCGTCCTCTTCATGTGACCTTACCGGCGGGGCAGAAGATTTCTTACTCTCTCTGATGTCTCGTAGCTTCTTGTGCGTGTTCTCAACCACAACCGAGCTGATGATCTCCTTCCCTCTAAAGAAGAGGTCATTCCTAGTTTTCATAGAGTTTCTATAATTGCAATCGCCCTTTCAATGAAATCATCACTCTTCAGCCGGGACCGACATTCTTCGTTAGACAACAACAACTCTGAGATAATATCAAGGCCAAATCTCTATGTTCATGTGCTCCACACTCGTCTCATCGCTTCGGAGAGCCATAAGCCTTTTGCCAGCGGACAGTCGAAGAAAAGGTGGATAGAGGATTCTGAATCGCTCCCACAAACACGACATTTTTTCTCCACTCCATGGATGCTCCTCGCCAGCCTTTCCGAAGTCTGGAACTAGTCGTTACCAAGCCTCTCCAAAGTTAGTTTGTACATTGCATTAAACTTGAAGCCCCACACTTGATCCCATAGTATGTCAGTTGGGCCGAATGCATCTCGTGTTATGGCGTTGTAAGCCGATTTGACACTAAACTCCCCTCAGAAAATATGCCGCCAAATGAGTTTGTTTTCCTTACCCGCCGGACGAGGAACGATTCTCAAAATCTCCTCCAGTCTCTCTTGGTCGCAAATATCGCGAATCCAATTTCTATCCAACGTTTTGGTTCCCAAGATAAACAACTCTTCCACGCACATCTCCTACAAATCTCTACAAACTCCCACCCTCTGAATCTCTCAGGTTTCGAGCCACCTGTCTTTGAATTTTTTTATCTGAGATCCATCTCCAATGATATACAAAGAGTTCTTTCTTATGAGATCCTTCAAAATATCTCTCCACCCACTCGACCCATTTGGAGAGCTGTGACAGTGAAAGAATATTTGCTCTTTGCAATATTTTGCAGCAATAACCTTAACCCATAGTTGGTTACCTTTACTCGCTATAAACCAAGCCAATTTGGCTAGATAGTCACTGTTGAACATGTCCCGATTCCTCAAGCCCATTCCACCCGAACATGTCCGTTGGCCCAATTTCTTCCAGCTCACCAGTGCCATGTATCTGCTCCTCGTCACCTCGCATTTCCACCAAAATTCCCGAGAGGCCCTCTCGATACTGTCCCAAAAAATTTTAGGGAGTTTAAACGTAGACATCGAACGTAGACATCGCATAGATGGGCATACTCTGAAGTACCGACTTTAACAACATCATTCTGCCAGCCCTTGACATATTTCGGGATATCCAACTTTCCAGCCTACCCAGAATTTTGAGCTTCGAGTTATTAAAATTCCTTGCCCTTTTTCTCGAGATAAAGAGCGGATTTTCGAGGTAGATAATATCTTGATTACACACATTCATCCCCATAATATTTTTCATACTATTCTTGACTCTTTTCGGGCAATTTTTGGATACAAAGAATCCCGATTTCTCCACGTTGACAAGCTGGCCCGACCACATTCCGTATTTCTGAACACTGGCTCATAACCTCTTCAACTTCGCCTCTCTCGGCTCTGCAGAACAAAATTGTATCATCGGCGAACATGAGGTGCGAAATTGTTGGGGCGTCTCTACCAATTTGCACTCCTCTGAATAATCCTCTCCATTCTTGACGAGCCAGTAGTCTACTCAGGACCTCCGCCGTTATAACAAATAGGTAGGGGGAGAGTGGGTCTCTCTGTCTCAACCCACGAGATGATTTAAACCTCTCTAGCAGAGATCCATTTAGTAGAATCGCTCCTGACGCTGAGATGATACATTTCCCGATCAACTCTATTACTCAATTAGAAGCGTTGAAGCAGGATAGAACCTTGAGGATAAATGCCCATTCAATTATGTCATATGTTTTTGACATATCAATTTTGACATTCTTTACCATGCTTCCTGTTCATCGTAGTGATAAGTTCTCTTGCCAAAATTGCATTCTCGGCGATCCATCTCCCCGGGACGAATGCCGATTGATTAGGCGAGATAAGCCTTTCCAGATGCGTTCATAGTCGCCCTATGATGATCTTCGTGAGTACCTTGAAAGAAAAATTGCAAAAGCTGATCGACCGCAGCTTCACGAAACAATCTGTCGAGGCTATTTTGGGATCAACACAATATGAGCGAAGGTCTCATATTCAGACAGAGACCCATGTGCGAAGAATTCATGGATAAAAGCAACCAAGTCTAGCCTGACAATGTCCCATAAGTTACGATAAAAAATTCCCTGCAGGTCGTCTGGCCCCGGAGCTTTAAGAGGATCCATAGTCCAAACTGTTCTTTTGATCTCAGCTAGACTTGGGATTTCTTCGGTCATGCGATTATCCTCATCTGTTAATACTTTGTTGATCAATCCTTCCAAATCATCAGGAAATTCGGGCCCCGAAGACTTAAACAGCTCTATGTATCTCTGTTGGAGATAAGTCACTATGCTTCTTATGTTCTCTAACCACTCCCCCTGGTCGTTCTTCAAGCCACCTATAAAATTCTTCATTTTCCTTATGAGAGTGGCCGTATGAAAATAACAAGTGTTTGAATCACCGTCCTTTAGCCACATCTCCCTCGACTTATGTCGCCACAACTTTTCATTTAGTTTGTCTGCTCCACAAATTTTTTATTTTAAGTACTATTCTTCTCCTAGAGCTTCGGTTTTGCCTTCTTGGATCTCCAAAAGCCGCTTCTTGCATCTGTACGTATTTCCATACAAGTCTCTTCAATTTTTCCTTTGCCAAACTAGTAGCAATCTGCCAACATTTTTCACCTTCTCTGTAAGCGATTGTGCAGCCACCTGCCCCTGACCTTTTATGACCCAAACCTTGCGAACAATGTTCCGACATTCTGCTTTGTCCGCCCAAGCTTCCAGAAATCAAAATGGCAATTTACATTTCTAATCCATCATGTGGCAGTTTAATAAAATAGGGGGATGATCCGATGCGAGAATCGGGAAGTGTTTCACCACTGTGTTTGGGTAGCCTCTCAACCATTCCGGGCTTACAACACCCTATCAAGTCTTTCCAAGATCCTCAGCGCTTCGCTTCGACCATTCGACCACGTGAAACGTCCCGTCGATCCCAGGTCTACGCCGCATGTATCTGATAAGAACTCTCTTAAGATATTTCCCTGGGTCCATTTAAAAAAATTGTCACCCATCTTCTCCTCTTGGTTCAATATTAAGTTTAAATCGCCTATTATAATCCATGATTTTCCTGCATTTTTTACTATTCTTTTAAATTCATTCCAAAACCCCGTCCTTTCTTCTCTGTATGGAGGCCCATATGTGGCGAATAAATTTAAGTCCTTGTTTTGACCTTCTTCCCTGATTACAGTGCAAATGTAGTTCTTTGTAGCTTTCCATATATCCAATTTTATCCCTTTCCTCCACCAAATACAAAGTCCCTCTGCTGTATCATTCGCCGACACTGCGGCGCCTCCCCAAAACCCCATCCTCTGGCGGAGATGTTGCATTCTCCCATACCCCGTATTCGTTTTCATTATAAATAATATATCTGGCTTCCCCTCCCTCACCAGGCTCCGTAGAGCCCCGTAACCGAGTCTCTTGCGAGGCCTCGGCAGTTTCAGGAAATAATTAACATTGACCGGTTTGGAGGTTGTTAAGGGCCGCCTCCTCGCTCGTTTCAGAATGAAATGCTTCACTGATACTTGCCGTATTGTCTCCTTGAAAGTCCTCAAGTCTCCATGATCTAGGATTTTGGGGAAATAAAGTACCTTGAGCTGCGAAAGAAGCGAGGTACAGGCATCGAAATCCTTCCGTACGAAACCGGCTTTGAAACGGCCGAAGATTTGCGACACTTCAGTTAGCTTCGGATCCATTTCTCTCTTCTCTTTGATTTCTCGCTCGCTTGCTTTCAAGTTTCAATCGGAGTTTGCCTCTTTAAATTTGTAAACTCCTCTCTAATTTAACTTAGTCTTATAAACTCTTTTCTTTCTTCCTATTTTGTGGTAATATTACAATAATACCCCCTGGTGAAATATCCTCGTACACCCTTGGTATCAAATTTCGTTCAATTGCCCCTTTCCACTTTGGTGAAATATAATTTATTTTCGCTGTTCTTTTTCTCACTTATTTTCTGGACTACTTTTTCATTCATACATTATTGTATCATTTATATATTCAGATTACAGTAAATTTACAAGTTTTTATTTTTGAGAATTTACGCAGGAGAAGACTGAGTTTCACTTTTATAGAGTTGTTCAGGCTTTTAAACTAAAAATGAAATTTGTGTTGCACAAACTAGAGGACGTCCAAGTCAAAAGAATTTGTGAATTAGACTACTTTCGTTATGTGTGAATGGCACAACCTTTGATCAATTTGATTTTATATAATTTGAAAAGAACAAAAAGATACTTAATCTGTATATTGATTTGTGGGGATGGACTAATTTTTAAGTTAAATTTTTGGTTTCAGTGAGGCTGAATTTGATTTTCCTAAAAATAAAAAATGGTCATTACAAAAATTTAAAAGACACAAGTACGATTTTGCAAGGTGGAGAACCAAAAGTAATTTGCACATCATCCATAATATGTTCGTAAAAAATATGGATTTTTTTGTAGTTAAGTTTTTATGAATGTCATAGTACGACGTCGTAATAATGTCATATGATGGTGTACAGTAACGTACGATGTCGGACGATGGCATACGATGACATCTACCAGTATCTTTCTAAACATTGTTTAGGATGATTTTTTGACAGGTTAAGATGACTTTTTGACAAGTTATGATGATTATGTGACATGTTTGTCTCATTTTTTATTAAGTTTAACTAATATTTGACAATTTTGACTACAGTTTGACAAATGTTGGACAAGTGTGACTAATTTTTGATAGTTTGTATGACTTGTTGACAAGTATAATGTATTGTTGTCGTTGTTAGTGTTAGTGGAACGCGGGTGAGATTAAGTGACAGATAGGATTTCAGTAGAAAATTTTGTACGTATACGGTGAATGCTACAAAAGACACGACATACGGTGAATTGGTTGATGATTATAAAATTTTCAAACTCGATAGGATGACGTATGATTTAAAAATAGAAGTCTCTGACTTGTTGGGTACCATTGTGTTGGCGCCTACGATCTTGATGACTGATGATGATGTCGCCTATTATATGAAACACGAGTATTGGACTAAATTTCCTATTTGTGTGACTTTAGAGCCGAAACGAATTATATCATCGGTTGCTTATGATGTAGATCCGAAATTAAGAGGAAGAAAAGTTTTGACGGCTCCCCGAATTGAGAGCAAAAAACAACATCATACTCTTGAAATTGAAGTCTCACAAAGTAATCTTGAACCAGACGACGAACACTATGGTGTCGATGATGAGTTCTTTATAGATGCAAACAATAGCGATGAAGATGAAATATATAGACGAGATAGAGATGATAATCACATGGATTTTGATGATTTTGAAGGAAACGAGAATGACAGCGGCAAGGAAGACGTTGAAGATGGTGTAGATTTTGAAGAATTCGTGAATAATAAAGAGTAAAACGAGTTTGTTAAAAACTTTGAAGTTCCTTCAAGCGACTATTATCCTGAAGTTAATCCTTACAGGGGATCACCTTCAAAGTCGAAAACTTATTCTTGAAAAGATCCTTAAATTATATAATGAATTTTGTGGCTAAAAGATCCATATATGGCTGAAGTTGTTGTTCATGAGATAGAATTTTGTGAGCACGGGAGTCAATCTTCCACAGGTAATTTATCGAATACTTATTTTAGTGAAAGTGTTTTGTTTGTGTTATGAACTTAGTCTTTTTATGTACTAGGTTGCTCAGAAGACTTGTATTTGGGAATTTGAGAGCAAACCAAAAATGAAGAAAAATGTGCACATGTATGCCATGAAAAATAATTTTGAGTTTCGAGTGATATTATCTTCGACAAAAAGGTGGTACGTCCTTTGCAAATATGGAATTGTAAATAGAAACTTAGGGGCGTCGTGCGGTGTTCTGGAATATGGGAGGTTGTGGCTTACAATAAAGCTCACTCTTGCTCGCGTGTAATTCGAGACGATTAACGAGGACCTACACAATGATTTATTGGACATATATTTAGAGATAAATATTCTATTAACTAAATGGCCGATTACTCAGCGCACAATGTCACAGAAGGATGAAAAATGTTGGCAGAGATACCCACAACAAGATTATATATTTACATATCAATGTAATATAAATCTCTCATGAGTTCTTATTGTAATTTGCAGATTAAATTAATGAAAGTTGAAACTTTCATTCAATCTTTTTTCGTTTGTTTGAAGCTTTATGATACACAATAGTCTTATAGTCCTTAATCATCCCTAACAACGTATGAAGCGTCAAATGTAGATTTGCGTGAACAAACTCTTCATGAGTTGGTTAAAAAAAAATATTCACAATTTAAAGATCATCGGACAGCTGATCCTAGTATGGTTGTTGGAAGAATCTATGATGTCTAGTTATGAGGCATAGAGAGTTGAGGATTCTATAGTTCTTCTTGTGTATTTTCTGAAGATACTTAATTGATTAGTCAACCTTCATAGACATTGTAAGAACAAACTATTTGACCCCTTCTGTCTCAAGGTCACTATGTATGAATTGCATCGTGCTTACCTAAATCCTGAAATGAGACATGTCATTTCATAACTCACATATGTTCATTTGAGAGACTCAAATTTTAGGTCCACTCTGTGATCTAGACTATAATAATTTGTGAGATATTCAGTTATAAAGATGTCATGAACTAGTTTTGTGAAGTTCTTGTTAGGATTGGTACCCACAAAGGAGATATTAGACATTATAAACTATAAATACTTTTGTATTTGGTTTTTTGCTGAAACATTAATTAAATATAAATATTCATTTTTTTATTAATTTTGTGTTTATTTATGTTTGCTACGCTCTAAAACTGTCATCAACAAAAAGGGTACTAACTACAGACTTGACAAGATAGCCTCTTGTGACTAGTTTAAATAATAGTTCGCAATCTAAAGATCGATATGGCAATCGAATCTGAGTAATGATTGTTTGAATGAATCAGGATACTTTATATTGTGATATAGAGAGTTGTGACTCTGTGCTTCATTCTTGATGTCTTACAGAAGATATTGAACAAGACTTGTGATACTCTAAAGCTTCAGATAAAACCGTTTAGTCACTCGAAACTTCAAGATCACATATGAGGGGTATTTTGGTACTTACCTAAATCCTGAAGTGAATGCATAATCGATGTGAGATTTTATGACATTTGATTTGTCAATGGGCAATGGCTAATTGAAGTTGCATCTGACCCGGCGGTTGGTGTCATAACGTTGTTACATTGGATTATGTGATTCACAGATACGGAATTCGTGTTGAGTGAATGAATAAACCGGGCCTGGTATTCAACGAATAGAAAATTCTTTGAATAAAACATGTGACATGTGAAGATACCTCACTTCATGTTTTTCTCATTCACAAATAACAAATGAGTTAGTGAAATAATAACTCAGGGGTAAAACGGTAATATTACATTCATCTAAGCTACTGATACACACGAATGGTAATATAATAAAATACTCTATTGATCGTGTGAAGAAATTTTTTGTCACATCAAACAAAAAATAAACGCAAATAAACTTAGAGAGTTTCATATAAACTAAGAATTAAAAGACGGAAAAAGTTTGTGAACTTTTTGTTGGAATAGGTTTAGGGTTAAAGAAAAATTTAACATTAATCAAATTAATGGCGGAATTTAAAAATTTCTTTTTCAAGTAAAACAATTTTACCTAGAAAAAAGCATATACATGTTATACATTAAAAACATTATTTAATTTACTAGAACACGAACCTTTCTTTGTAGCTTGATCTTGAAGCGTCTCGAGAAAGGTAGATCCTCTTACTTGGCTTGCTCGTCACCTTTGCACCTAATCTTGAACTCGAGAAACCTAAGATTTCTATTACATGAGTCAATAGAGGTTTTGGAAGGATTTGTGTGTGGGCACAATTAAACCATATGAACCAAGAAAAATTCTTGGATCATAAGCTAATTCTCTAGATTGAATGTGAATCTAGGTGCAAAATAAGAAGAGTATTTTGTAGAGAGATAGAGGGAGAGGATCGGCCACAATAGGGAGAGAAGAAGAAAAATGCTTAACCTTCACATCTCTATGTGAGACTCTATTTATAGGAGAATGAAATATCTATAAAGGTCAATTATTCATTCATGAATGAATAATGTATTCATGACACAATATTTGATTTTCCTTTCCCCTTTCCCTCATTATTTGGCCGGCCATATGGGTGCATTAGTGAGGAAATTTGTTTCCTCACTTAGCACATTTGTTTCCTTCTTAATGAAATTCATTTCCCTTTTTCTTTTGGGTAATTATCCTTATAAGAATAAGGAAATAAAACTCTCCTCTTTGATGCTATGTTGGCCGAATTCTACATAGGGAGAGGGAGCATCTAGATGCTTCCTTATTTTTTTTAAGACAATTCTTAAAATACCCGTTGTAGAATTATAATTGCACAAATAACGAAATTAATTTCACAATGCCTCAAACGACTTTTCGGCTTTAGAAAATAATTTATATCTTCATCAAATGAAAACATTCAAAATCTTATTTTGACATTCACATCATTTTATGTCCTTGTGGACAAAAATACCCTTTATACATTTTCCGAGAAAAAGTCTAGTTCAACACTTGAACTTATTTTGACTTAGCTTCTAGTTTAACAATCCTACTCTAATGACCTTTAATAGTGACCTTATGGATCCAAATGAACAAAGCTTGAGCTTCTATACTCGGACTCAAAAGTTCACAAACCTTTTCCGAGTATTAGCTTAATGTCGACTGACTCCACTAAAGAGTCGACACTGAGAATCTCTCGGTTCAAATGAATTTATTTTCTACTCAAGTTCAACTTAATTATATTGAGCGGATCCATTGAATGTTATCTATGTTTACCCTTCATGAATTTCATCAACTAGTTGGGATTTATAAAATTACCATTTTACCCCTCTAGTTGTTATTTCCTCAACTCCTTTAGTACTTGTGAATAAGTTAGAAACAATGCATTGACGAGGAGCTAACAAGTCACATTGTTTCATCCAAATAAAGTCGCTACTTAAATTTGGACACTTCGCAGTTCATTTATTCACAATCCAAGTAATAAAGCATGAGGTGATATACATTGCATCTCAGCAATCTTATACATGAATTCCATATCTATGAGAACTTCACAAAGTTGGTTCATGACATCTTCATAACTTAATATCTCACCAATAGGCCTCGTCTAGATTACATTCGAACTAGAATTTGACTTTCTCAAATGATAGTATTAATGTTATGAAATGACATGTCTCATTTCAGGATTTAGGTAAGCATGATGCGATTCATACGTAGTGACCTTGAGATAGAAGATGTCAAATGGTTTGTTCTTCTATTGTCTCTAAAGGTGCACTTGTCAATTCAGTATCTTCGAAAGATACACTGGAAGAATTACAGAGTTCCTAACTCTCTATGTCTCGTAACCAGACATCCTAGATTCTTCCAACAATCATACTGGGATCAATAGTCCGTTGATTTTTAGATTGCGAATATATCGTTTTAGTCAAACCATGAAGAGTTTGTTCACGCAAATCTACATTTGTTTCTTCATACATTGTTAGGTTTGATTAAGGACTATAAGACTATTGAATATCATAAATATTCATCAAACTAAAAAGGAATGGATGAACGTTTCAAATTTTATTAATTTAATCAGCAAATTACAAAGATTTATATATTACATCAATATGTAAATAAACAATCTTCTTGTGGGCATCTCTGCCAACACTTTTGAATCCGATTTTTATTGTAAAGCTTCGTTCATGTGAGTCCATAAGGTCTCAATGATAGACTCTCGGACGAGATTTATTAGACTAGAACGATTGATTTTCTCATCGAAGTAAATTGTAATTTACAATAAGAAAAATTATTTTCTAAGTAATTAAATAAATAATTAGCTATTTATTATTACATTTATTTAATGAATCATATTATTTTATTATATTAATAATAATATACTTTTATGATTCAAATAAATGAGAGATGAAAATAAATATTTTCTCGTTTCGTACTTGTTTGAGAAGTATGAAAATAATTAATGACTTATCATTAAATCAATGAGATTTTCTAAACTAATTTAATATTATTTTAAAAATAAATCAAATAAATTTTGTGAATAAAATTAATGAAATACTCCGCCATATTTAAGAATTAGGGCTCAAAATTAATTTTAAACTCATTTAAAGAATATTGGGCTTAAGTTTAATTAATAAAAGCCCGCCCTCTCATTTATAAATAGGGTTTTGTGAAACTCTAACCCTAGAAAAAGTGATTCTCAGTCGAACCCATCTCCCCTACTCCATGTGTGTTTCTTGGCCGATTATCTTGAGAGAGAAAGAGTCAAGAAAAATCGCTTTTCTTGATTCTTGATTCGTTCAAGAGTTTCCCGTCCCTTTTGTTGTTCATAATTAAAGAGCCCACTCTCTTGGTCTCCTCAAAACTCGAGAGAATTATCGTTGAATCTTCTCGTGGTGTTTGAGTGACTTTTTCTTTGCAGAGAACCTGCCAAAACACAAAGAAAAAAAAAACGAGTGAGACGCAAAGAGGCTCAAATCATCCTCTCAGCCGGCCGGACAGACTCCCGCCGGACAGCCTACTCGCCGGACAGACGTGCCTAAGGTGCTTCTAAGCCACCACGCACGTCGCGCGCCTCCAGCTCGAGCCACCTCACCTGCCATGTGTCCCAGGACACTTTCCACCTTGGCACATAGGTCCCACACCTCCAATAAGGCGCATAATTTTAGCTCGTTGCCTCTATAACCCTAACCCTAGTTCCAGTCGAGTGACTTCTCCCTTGAGCTTCATGTTCCTCAACCAAAGCTACCAGTTGTGTGGTGTGACAATTTGAGTACTGTCCTTGTCTCGACAAATTCAGTTCTTCATGCTCGGACAAAACATATCGAGCTGGATATCTACTTTGTGTGTGAGAAAGTGGCCAGCAAGGAGGTTGAAGTTCGTCACTTCCCAGCCCATGCTCAGATCGCTGAAGTCCTAACAAAAACGATTCCTTCTTCAACTTTCTCCTCGTGTCGCACTCAGCTTCGGGTCGAGGACTTGACGGTGCTGAAATTGAAGGAGACTACTAGCGTTACTGAGTAATATATGTCATGTGCACTGTCCGATTGATCATTGTATTTTCATTATGTTTTCTATTATGCTTTAGTCTGTTGTTTAAATATTGTAACGATCGACTGGATTCAGTAATAGAAATTATGATATTCTATCATTCACTCTTTTCTCTATATTCAATCAATACGTAAATCTAGCACAAAATAGCAAACATGGCTATTATATACTAACCCTATAAAATTAAATACCAAAACCTGTTTTGTAATCAATTTTGGTTATATTTAAAACAATTGCGAGACGTACATTAAAAATAATTGTAACTAATAATTGTAACAAGTCTGAAAAAATTAAAGGGAATACCATCACGTGTTTTTAGAGCATATGTCATGCAACACATCATAAAATCATAGAGGATCTAGTTGTAACTAAATTTCTAATACACTATTGAGTCTATTAATTACATATAGATACGTGGCACACCTAACTTAACCGGTACATTTACATGCACATTATTTATTACAGATTCCTCAAAATAGATCAATTTTTTTTTGTCTTTTGTGAGCAAAATACAAAGGAAGCAACTTCAATTGACAATTCTACAACCTCTCACTTCAATCTATTTTGTAAAGAAAACCTAAACTCACCCATATGAAATAATACCCTCAAATATGAATTCTTTCTAAATGATTTCACATCACTTGTGAAAATTATAAATAATAAACTCAGTTAGAATTGTTTAAGTTTACGAGATGCGTATCGGAAATACTTTCTTATGGGCACGCGACAGCTCCTGAATTAAATCTCCAATCAGAATGTTAAGAATTCAGATATAACAAGTTTATCCACACAAAAAAAATTATTGCAACCACTCAAAATATTTAATTAGACATACAAGAGATAAATTCCCGTATACCATGTTGATTGATTGGTTTAGTGTCCACTTGGAGAATAGTTGAGAAGTGAAAACCACATTGAAATAATGCCTTATTGAAATCTATAAATGCTACCAAATTGTATAGAAAAGGAAATGAAAACCACACAAAATTAACAATGTCTTCAATATATTTGCTTCTTCTTATTTTCTCTATATTTCGTCTTCATCGTTGGGATGCCCATGCATTGGCTACCTCAGCTCCAAATGGTTTGAAATCCTTCCGACTTATTATTCATTCGTTTCTTTTTGCATCTTTTGTCCAAAGTAGTTATTGTTAATATTTTTTTATTATAGCTCCAAATATAGATTTTTGTTCCAATCATAGTGGGAATATTTTTGAGCCGGTAAAACTCATCCGCTCTTTAGACAACTTTATATCTACTAATGATTAACAAAGAATACTAGAAAAAAAAATCATCATAATTGTTAAATTACTCTAACAAACAAAATACTAAATAATCAAACAATACGTATACATTAATCAATAGGTAAAAAATAGGTAAAATGCGCAATAATCATGGTTTAAAAAAGTAAAAATTGACTCCATGGGTAGTTATTTTTTGAAGGGTAATTTTGAAGTATAACCGTGTAAACTATGTGTAATTTAGATATATCTAAGGTTTCGTTAATACATTAAAAATACTCAGGCAAAATCGTTTACAAAAGTTTGAAGACAAAAATACCCCAAAAAATGTTTTCTATATGTAAACGAATATATCTGGGGTATTTTCAATCTGTTAACGAAACATTTAGTATATCTAAAATAGAAACGTTAAATAAGACTATAAAGCCAATTTTTTGATTTTTGAATTAGATAAATATTACTTATAATAATGACAGACTTTAGTTACATGAGAGCGGTGTCGAATGCGACAGAACTCCCTCTAAAAGCGGAGTACGACTACATCGTGGTTGGGGGAGGCACGGCTGGTTGCCCCTTGGCCGCCACTCTCTCCCAAAATTATTCGGTCCTCGTCTTGGAACGCGGGGCCACCCCATCGGAATACCCTGATGTGTTGCTCCGTAGCCGCCAAACAACCGTTCTATCGACCCCAGACAGCGACGGAAAAGGCCCCGTCCAGCAATTCACGTCGTTGGACGGCGTGGACAACGCGAGGGGTCGTATCTTGGGCGGGACCAGCATGATCAATGCGGCCATCTACTCGAGGGCCGACCCGGGCTTTTACCTCAAGTCGGGCCTCCACTGGGACCCCAGCAAGGTGGAACAAGCCTACCGTTGGGTCGAGGATTCCATTGTTTACGGGTCAGCCTCATTTCCATGGGAAAAGGCGTTCGTGAACGCTTCGCTGGAGGCCGGGGTTCTTCCGAACAACGGGTTCCGCGTCGAGCATCTTGTTGGGACAAAAGTATCAGGTTCGACGTTTGATCAGACGGGACGGAGACACGGCGCTGTTGAGCTTCTCAATCGAGGTGTTCTTGAGAGGAACAACCTACGCGTGGGAGTCGGTGCCTATGTTGAACGGATTCTCTTCTCCTCTCCCACAGCTTCTTCGGGTACATATTTTTTTTCATTTAATTGATTGTTTACCTGTTTACTGATTTAGAAATACCCAACATTTGATAAATTTTTCGTAAATACTCAGCAAAAATTGTTTACACGTTTTTATGGACAATAATATCTTCATTAACAATCATTAATTATAGTCCATAAAACCGTGTAAACAATTTTTGTTGAATTTTTACGAAAAATTTATCAAATATTGGACATTTTAAAATTAATAAAAATTAATATGAATATATAGCTAAAACACCCTATTTTTTTCATTCATTATATAGCATGCATGTAAAATCAGAAATATTGGACACGCAAACATAATGTATAAAGATCTTTAAATATTTCAAAGATATATCGTTCAGTAAAAATGTATCAATGTAAAAATGTATCCACTCCTTATGGTTAGGGTTTTACTCGAATACTTGCATAGTTAGTTAGTAGGAATAAACAATCTATTAAAACTTACATGGCAAGTCTTATCCGTTATATACTTTATCTATGATGATACTCATATACAATTATAAACATGATAATACTTAGAACCGATATATTTGAAAAAATAAATTACACGATATGCTGCTTGTCTTCTTTTATTAAAAGAAAGTGAGATAAATGTGTTTAAAATAACGACGAAAATCCAAATTTAAGGCTGCTTAAATGTGTGAACAATTTCATATATATTCACATTTTTCACAAGCACATACACATTCAATATACTTTCGTTTTCAATAAATTTAATTTCTCGTAATCTTTTTCTATTAAAATGTTATAGAAGTTCAAACAGCATGTTTATAATAGTCTATTTTTCTACTTAAATTATATGAATTACCAACACAATAAAATTTTCATTTTCGTTATTTTATTATACAGCTATTATACTCAGCTCTTCCCTCTCCATTTCACACCAACACATATATCAAACTTCCCCAAGCACATAATTTAGATTACTTAAACGTTAATAGAGTAAAATTCTATACTCTATTGACCATCTATTATAAAAAAAACAAATAATTAACCAAATGGCCAACGTTTGACATATAAATTTTGAAATGTCCAACGTTTGGTAAAACTGTGGTAAATGACTATAGTGTTTACGTAGCACAATTATTAATTGCCTAACTTTACAAATTTAACTTTATTATTTCGATTGTAAATGGTCTTTATAATCTGGTAAAACATTTTACTGAATCATTTACCTAACTTTCGTCAAACGTTACACATTTCAAAATTTCAACATGTTTGTAGGATTATACTACTAATTAACCCTTATAAAAATGGTATATATAGGCATTTTTTTTTTTTGAACAAATTGCCTTTGTAGTAATTCGAACTTTTCTTTTTATTTAAAGCCGGGCGTTTGCCAAGTTAAGTAACCCCTCTTATTTGATAGAATTTGTCTCCTCTATTATCATTAGCAAATATTTTCTAACTTTTCACCAAAATCATAATTTGAACCAAAATATTACTACTCTTTATGTATACAGGTTTGCCCTTAATTCTATTTTTTTTAATATTTCACGCAAACTTTAAATTGAGACATTTAACTTAGAGAGTTTGAAACTTGATTAAAGAGAATAAATTGCCTAATTCACATTAAATGCTTTAATTCAAAGTGGGTGCGAGATTGAAAGAAAAATAGAGTTGAGGATAATCTAGTGTTTGCACTAAATAATTAGTGATATTTTAGGTAAATCTATAATTTTAGTAGAGAATTAGGAAAAAATTATCAAAAAGTCCAATTTTGTCGTACACTGAGATTGAACTATCCTATCAATACCAATTAATACGTAGGTCTTGATATTTGTGAGGACTTCCGTGAGTAGTTTCCATTACCAATTAATATGTATGGCCTAATATTTCTGAGGACTTCCGTGACCAGTCAACAATTGTCATTTCATTATTATCAACTCTATTAACTCACATATTTTTATAAAACTTTATAAACATGCAATACCTGCTATTAGTATTAAAATTAATATAAATTAGTACAAAATCGTACAACATTAGATGTATTAACACCGAAAATAATAAAATACACTCTAGTAATTCCTTATACTTAAAGTATGTTTTATTATTCGTCGTGTTTGGCTAAACTTTAATTTTTTTTTATTATTATTAAGGCTATAGAGCCAATTTTTTGTATTATTAATTATATTATATGTATAATAATTATTTGCACATATAGATATACTTTTTACCAACATTAAATTAGTTTTTGCTAATTACAGCTGTTTTGTAAAATTTTATTAAACACTCATCTATTTTTTTAAACAACAAACTTTTTGAAAAGTAAATCTACAATAACTTTTTTTTTAAAGAAAAGTTACGTCAAATAGAACTATTATTTGTATATAATTTTATGTTTCATCTCTATTGAATATGTTGCTTTACAGATTAGTAAATATTAAACATTGACTGCAATATACATATATTTTTAGATTCGAATTTGAAAATGCCCATTGTAAGTAATGATCTTTGGAAATCTTCATTTTCAAGTGTGAGAATCTTCGAAGTGAAGGTCAGTATTCTATAACAGCAGTACATGAACACAAATACCAGTAGTGATGAAGTAACAGGAATAATTATAACCTGCCACGTGGCAAGCAGACAGAATAATGAAACATTTCTACATGTAAGTAAAGGATATTTGAACAAATATTAACCCCAAAAGTTAGGGTCTAAAGTTTCGGCTGTTTTTGGCTATTGATCATTTTTATTTAGAATTGGGGTAAACCATTATTTTAGTGGGATTTCAAAATTTAGAAGTCAAATACACAGCTAGTTTTCGTTATTTTTCACATTTTTTCTTCTTTTTTAGTGAAATTCAAATTTGGCTGTCTTAAAGTTTCAAATTTTGGTGTACACATCACTCAAATTTATTTAATAAAATGTTTCTCAACCTAAACATTAAACAACAGTATAAAAAATAATCATCTCCCTTAATATTTTCCTACATGAATTGATTGTACAATATACTCTATTTGAAATTGTAAACTTTAGAGTACGTATCAGACTATTAAATGTTTATAAAACCTTCTCAATGGATTGAATTCTGATAGATTTTTTTATATTAATAACTGAATTTGGTACACATATAGGATTGACAGCAATAGGAGTGAAGTATAGAGATTCCAGAGGTAGATCTCACCGTGCCACGGTGCGCTCAAAAGGAGAGGTCATCGTAAGCGCAGGCGCCATTGGGAGCCCCCAATTGCTTCTTCTCAGTGGAGTAGGCCCCGCACCCCAACTAATCTCTCGTGGCATCCCCGTCGTTTTACCCCAAATCAACGTCGGAAAATTTATGGCTGACAATCCTCGCAACCCTGTAAGATTTATTCCCCCCTTTACTCTCCCGCCCTCGTACGTGCAAGCTATTGCAATCGCACCGGAATTCCACATTGAGACCTACGCAATTGCGTCAAAATTTGAACTATCCGGAGCTAGTAGTTCAAGCCTCACGCCTGCCCTTAAAAATTCTACAATTGATCTAAGCATTGTGGAAATCGGGAGTGAAGTTCCTGGTCCCACCTCCAACAACGGTTTACTCACCCTAGCATTGTCAAACAATGTCAAAGACAACCCTAATGTTCGATTCAACTATTTCTCTAACGCATCTGACCTCGCAGTCTGTGTGAAGGCATTGAGAAAAATTGGTGACATTTTGGGCACTAAAACATTGTCATCATACAAGTTTGACAATAGGGATGTGCGCAACATCGACGGTTACAAGTTCTTTGGTACACCTTTGCCAATAGACTACATCACAAATGATGTGTCGTTGGAGAAATTTTGTCGCACTACTGTTGCAACGTGGTGGCATTACCACGGTGGATGTGTTGCAGGAAAGGTGGTTGATAGTGAATTTAAGGTTATAGGGATAAAAGCATTACGTGTTGTTGACGCGTCGGTCTACACTGTCTCACCCGGGACTAATCCTCAAGCAACCATAATGATGATGGGAAGGTAATTCTCATGTCTAATATCCACTTAAAGTTTCTATGAATTCAATTTTTTTTAATTTTACTATCTTTTTGGCAGGTACGTTGCACTTAACATACTTCAACAAAGAATGCGTTAGTTATGAAATGGTCGGCAAATCTATTTAAGGCTTCTTTTTAGTAGACCGATAAATAATGCTCTTCAAAGAGACTTAATATACAATATGATACTATGATATTACAACGACTCTTTCAAGTGATTTTAATCACCCAGTGTTTACGTAACATTATACATATAATTACATGTTAAAGATGTAGTTCTCTTATACGTTTAAATATGATGCATGTGATTTTTTTTTATTTTTTTTTGAAGAATGGCATCACAAAAAAATATTGTTTTCTTATATGTATAAATCCATTTATTGTTTATCATAAATAGATTCTAATACGTAAAAGATCATTAGAACGAGACTTGAATAGGTTGAGAAACATTGTTTGATAAAATTCTATTGTTTCCCCTTTGAAGCAGTTAAATCGCAAAAGAAATAACGTTTTTAAATAATAAAAAAAATACTCGTGTCATGTTTCAAACTGCCCGTAGACGCCTAAAACCATAGCTTTTGGTCTCAAAAATTGTTCCAAAACAATTTTAGTGTAGACATTCTCCTAATCTTTGATTTGATATGTTCTAAACTCCGTTTCGATACGCGAGACAAAAGATACGGCCCGTCAAAGTTATATCTTGTGGGTATTGCCAGAAACCCACTCGAACTAAAACAATAACGTAAAAGATTTTTTGTAAATGTATTGTAATGCGTAAAAGATCATCATAACAAGAGTTGAATAGGTTGAGAAACGTTGTTTGATCGAATTCCATTGTCTCGCCCTTCAAAATAGTTAATGCGACCGAGTCAACCAGGAAACAAAATCGATGTGTATTTGGCACCTTTGATCAATGATTTGAAGATGTTATGGGAGACAGGGATTGAGGTCAAAGACGGTTATCGTGGCGATTCATTCTACTTAAGAGCAATGTTGATGTGAACTATTCACGACTTTCTAGCGTATAGAAATTTGTCAGGATACTCTATGAAATGCTCGATTGGTCGTCCGATTTGCATGAAAGAAACATCTTCCATTCATTTGAAGCATGGTAAGAAAACTGTTTTCCTTGGTCATAGAGGATTTTTATTTAGAGATCACTCGTATAGAAGGTTGAAACATGCATTCGATGGAAATACGGAAGAACGACCCCCTCCTAGAATACTATCTCGTGAAGATGTCTTCAAAATGGTTAAAAAGTCAATAAAGTGCTCGAAAAATGAAAGCGGTGATCTAGTACTAAAGAGTTGTTCCAAGAAAATCCTTGGAAGAAGAAATCAATTTTTTACGACCTTCCGTATTGGAAGATGCTATATGTTCGGAATTATCTAGATGTTATGCATATTGAGAAAAATGTATGTAAATCTTTCATTGGTACGCTACTTGAGGATCCAAATAAATCGAAAGACGGGATAATATCTCGAATGGATCTCAAGGAAATGAATACAAGAAGCCTTTTGCATGCCAACGAGGAGAGTGGAAAAAAAAAATCCCCGGCAAAATACACTCTATCTCGGGAGGAGAAGAAAAAATTGTGTACTTGGTTTGCATCTATCAAAGTCCCCGATGGTCATTCTTCAAACTATAAAAGGTTCATATCTTTTAAAGATTTGAAACTTATTGAAATGAAGACTCGCGATTTTCATGTGTTGTTACAACAAATGTTGCTGCTTGCTTTGCGTGGCATTTTGTAAAAAGATGTAAGGTTCGCAAATATCTAAAATATGTGTATTCTTCAACTCGATATGTTCAAAGGTCATTGATATAACTCGTTTAGAAGCGATACAGTCGGAAGTTGTGAAAACTATGTGCTTGTTGGAAATGATCTTCCCACCATCATTTTTTTTTACATTATGGTTCATTTAATTGTTCACTTGGAACTTGAAGTGAAATTATTTGGACCTGTGTTTCTACGGTGGATGTATCCAATCGAGCATTACATGAAATTATTGAAGAGTTATGTGAAGAAATATAATCGGTCATAAGGGAGTATCGTGAAAAATTATATAGCCGGGGAGATTGTTGAGTTTTTCTCCGAGTATTTAGCTAAAGCAGATGAATTTGGATTACCAAAGGACACAAATTATTACTCAAAAGAACTGTCTACAGGTACGTCAATTATTCAAATTGAGTCATGTAATTATTGTTTAGTTAATCTAATAGTGTCCATATATCTATAGGTACATATTTTATCATTAACCGGAAAGAATGACAACAAACCTCGCTACATGTCCTGCACAACATTTCTGAAGTAACGTCGTTCGTGGATATTCATTTAAATGAGCTAAGAGTTAAAAATTCAAAGAAAGCTAGAAATAAAAATGGTTGCAAGAAGAGAACAACCGTTTATTTCAGAACTGGCTTGGAAAGCGACTATTTGAATATGCGGGTCATTCAACTACATTGAATAAACTATCATTCGGGCCTTCCAACATGGTTACAAGGTACAGTGCTTGGACTTTTAATGGTTTTACATTTTACACGAGAGAGGGAGACGACAAGCATCTCGTTCAAAATAGCGGTGTAACATTATTTGCCGAAGCATTACATGTTTTTTCGACAAAAGATAAGAATCCAAGAAAGGATTTCATGAACTATTATGGATACATTGAAGACATATGTGAGCTTGATTATTGCGGATGACATTGGTTTAAGTGGTAGCCGCGACACCGCCTGGGAATTGGTTTTTAAAGCGGCGCCTCGGCACCATCCTTGGTAGCCGCGGCGCCGTCAAAGGACCCAAATGTTCCCACAACCCTTTTGTATCTGTTGTGGGAGCGGCACTGCGGTGATCACTTATGAGTTCGCAGCGCCAAACTTTTTTTTGACGCTTTTCTCACACCGGATTCTGGGATCTGTTGTGGGACGTGGTGCTGCAGTCTAGATTGGTCATCGCTGCGGCACCGCTCCCATAACGGATACACGAAAGCTTGTGAAATATTTTAAAATATGTAAAATTTTACAACTCTTAGAATAACGGTTGTAGAATCAGCTATATTCTACAACCCTTAGCTTAAATGTTATGGAATAGTCTGTAATCAATCACTTCTCACAACCGTTAGTTATAAGGGTTGTGAAATACTCTGAAATCAACAACTTCTCACAACCTTTAACTATAAGAATTGTGAGATCTGGAATTTCACACTCCTTACCAATAAAGATTGTGAAAAATCGATTGTGAAATCCAATATTTCTAATAGTAACTAATCGATTAAAAAGTTTAAAATTGTTATACACCCGACGTTTCATAAAGCTCAGATAAGTAGCCATTAATATGACATGGCTTAACACATTGAAGTGCCTATTTACCTAAGATTTAGGTCATATATATATATATATATATATATATATATATATATATATATAAAAGTAATTATATACTCTATAAATCTTCAACGAGCGAGTTGAAAAAATTGAGTAGTTTTGTGACCAGTCTACATATTAATAACTATATGACCAATCTACGTGTTTTATTTTATAATATATATTTCAAATTCCAATAACGTGGTTTACTTTCGTCCACATGCAGCTGGAAGGAATAATCTATAAATATGAAGTAATTCCAAAGAGAAAAATGAAATAAACACAAACCTTGAATTGTAAAGAGAAGTAAACGATGCTTTTAATATCCATATTTCTCTTTATTTTTTCCGTTTTTCGTCCCGACAATTGGAATGCCCATGCATTGGCTACGTCGTCCGCAAATGGTTAGATTTGCAAATTATATTGCTATTGTAACTCTGAGCTCAGATTTTCGTTTCATATAACAAATGTTGATGATTTAGTTAGTACTTTCTAAACGCATCTGAATGCAATGTAATAGTTAAATTATTAGTTTTTAATAAAAATATTTATTAGCAAGTCGTAAAGCAGCCCACTGAAATAATAATTTTGTAACATCGTAAATGTTTTAGGAAATTGGTTAAAAAAATGTCGAATCGAAAGAAAAAAAAAGAATTATCATGTGACCAATTTCTTATTATTGTGATCAGTTGCTTATAAAAAATATCAACTCTTTCAATCATCATTATAGAAAAAGTGAAAACATAACTTTGATTATTTTGCTGATTTTTTTAACTTTTCTAGTTTATTAATCAATTAAATTAACTACAAGTTTTGTATAATTTTCATGAATAGAAATGTCACAAGAAAAAAGTGTTTCAGATAACTAAAACTATTTGAAATTAATGGATATACAAAATATTCAAGGTTTGTCCAAAATTAGGGAAATAATATAAACTTACGATATTTAACAACTTATTTTCTTTTATAAATTCTAAAAGCTAGCCATCTGTAAAAAGGAAAAAAATCTAATTTTTACTATTTTGCCGAATTTTGAAACTCGGTCAAATTTTTGATCACTTAGTTTCAAACAACAATTTTGAATGTATTCTATTAATAAAAAAATCCTGCAAAAACAAAGACACCCCTGTGTTTAGTAGAGAAAAATAAATATATTATCAAAACTAAATCTTGATTTTCTTTGCGTAAATTGATTTTAGCTACATGAGAACGGTGTCGAACGCGACGGACCTCCCTCTCATGACGTTGTATCTACTAATGATTAACAAAGAATACTAAAAAATAAAACAATCGTCATAATTGTTAAATTAGCCTAACAAACAAAGTACTAAACAATCAAACAATACATTTACATTAATCAATAGGTAAAATGCGTAATAATCATGGTTTAAAAGAATAAAAATTGACTCCATGGTTAGTTTTTTTTTTAATTAGATAAATATTGGTTATAATTAAAAGGAATTTTAATCTCGTGTCAACTTTTTTTTAGCGGTGTAGCTTCAACTAATTCAATTATTTGTTAAGGAATATTTTGTATAAATTATCCTAACTTGTAATTTACGTAAATCTAAATGTGTAAAGACTTTAGTTACATGAGAGCGGTGTCGAATGCGACGGAACTGCCTCTAATAGCGGAGTATGACTACATCGTGGTCGGGGGAGGCACGGCCGGTTGTCCCTTGGCCGCCACGCTCTCCCAAAATTATTCGGTCCTCGTCTTGGAACGCGGGGCCACTCCATTGGCCTTCCCAGAAGTGTTGCTCCTCAGCGAGTTTGCAAATTTTCCTTCTTCGGACGACGGGAAGAGCCCGTACCAGCCGTTCACGTCGTTGGACGGCGTGCAAAACGGGAGGGGCCGGATCCTGGGTGGGACGAGCATGGTGAACGGGGGCATCTACTCGAGGGCCGAGCCGGGGTTCTACCCCAGGTCGGGCCTCAATTGGGACCCCGTTAAGGTCGAGCAAGCCTATCGGTGGGTCGAGGATGCCCTCGTGTTCGGATCGAGCTCGTCTCCGTGGGAGAAGGCGTTCGTGAACGCGTCATTGGAAGCTGGGGTTCTTCCCAACAACGGCTTTACGTTGGAGCATCTCGTCGGGACTAAGGTCACGGGTTCCACGTTTGATCCGATGGGACGCAGACGCGGTGCTGATCAGCTTCTTAATAAAGGTGGTCTTGATAGAAACAACCTCCGGATCGGAGTTAATGCGTACGTTGAGCGGATCTTGTTCTCTTCTACTCGGGGATCGGGTAATTCTCTTTTTTTTTGGATAATTTCGTATATATCCAACTAAACTATAATCAATTTGGATATATTCAACGTTTTGTAAACAAGTCGTAAATATCCAACGTTTTGTAAACAAGTCGTAAATAATCAGACGAAAACACTAAAAAAAATATTAAAAATTAAGAAAAATAGAAAAATTAAATTAATTGTAAACAGATGTAAACGAATTTCTCTAGTTATTTATGACTTGTTTACAAAACGTTGGGTATTTACAACGTGTTTACAAAACGTTGGATATATCTAAATTGACAATGTTTGAAGTGGGTATGGAGCTAATTTTTTGTTTTTTTTATTTATTTATTTTGAATTTATTAGACCTTATTTGAACTGTAAATTACCAGAAGTAGGATGAAAAATTCGTAATATTTTCTGGTCTGTTTAGATTTCGAATATAAAAATTACGATGAAGTTGTGAAAAATACATGAGGATACTATATTACTTGGAATATGGAAAGAAAATGATCGAAAGCTTTATTTTTATCATTCATAATACTACCCTAAGTTTTCTAGACTCGTAAGGCAATTCTCTCTAACAGATTATGTTATCTTGACTATATTCAATTTCTTTTTCGGTTATATTTTTGCTTTGGGTAAAATTCATATTACAAAAAAAAAAATCAGATTTACGTTCCACATCACCTTAGGCGTTATAGTGCATGCACCCAGAATTAGTGGCATAAGCTTTTAAAACGTTTGATTTCGTTGACTAAAGAAATTGGCCATGCCTACCGAACTATTTAGCCTAATATTTGTGGATATTTGACCATGTACTAGGCAACAACTTGTATTTTATTTTGGGTTATTCCATATGGTAGCCCTACATACGTTTGTTATTTTGGATATATATATTAACGTTTTGTAAAACTCATGTAAATAGTTCTAGTGCTAATGTGTTATGTTAATTTACGTTGTTATTTTAACGTAAATTGAATTTTACAACGTAAATTGACATGACACGTAAGTACTAGGGCCATTTACACGAGTTTTACGAAACGTTTGACATATCCAAAATGAGTTAGTAACATAAGGTCATTTCGCCGAAATTATTTTAAATGACCCAATTTATACGGAATTTGGTAGGATTGAGTGCGATAGGAGTTATGTATAAGGATTCGAGAGGACGGTCACACCGCGCAACGGTACGGGCGAAAGGAGAGGTGATATTGAGCGCAGGTGCCATCGGAAGCCCACAAGTCCTCATGCTCAGCGGAGTGGGACCCGCTTCCCGCGGAATTCCTCTCGTGCTGTTGAAACCGGACGTCGGAAAATTCATGGCCGACAATCCTCGTACGTACCTAGCGATCATCGTGCCCTTCACTCTCGCGCCCTCGTACGTGCAAGCCATCGCCCTCGAACGGGACTTCCACATTGAGACCATCTCCTACGTTTCCAAGTTCGGATTCTCGGACCCCAGCGTCGGGGGACTCACGCCGGCCCTTCAAAACTCCACAATCGATCTCAGCGTCATAGAGATCGGAGGCGAAGTCCAAGGTCCCGCCTCCAACGACGGATTCCTAACCCTTGCGTCCTCGAACAACGTCAGAGTCAGCCCCAACGTCAAGTTCAACTACTTTTCTAACGCCTCGGACCTCGCCGTTTGCTTAAAGGCCATGAGAAAAGTCGGCGACATTTTCAGCACCGAGACTCTGTCGGCGTACAAGTTCGACAAGAGGGACGTGCGAAGCATCGAAGGGGTTAAGTTTTTCGGGAAACCGTTGCCGTCGGACTACGCGACGAACGACACTTCGTTGGAGAGGTTTTGCCTCACGACTATCGCCACGTGGTGGCATTACCACGGCGGATGTGTCGCTGGAAAAGTTGTCGATAGAGAATTTAGGGTGACAGGTATAAAAGCACTTCGCGTTGTCGATGCGTCCGTTTACACCGTTTCACCCGGGACTAATCCTCAGGCTACTCTAATGATGACCGGAAGGTAATTTACATGAACAATACCCATTGCATTTGTGGTTATTAGAGCTAAGTCGTAGATTTACTAAAACTTTATTCTTTATTTCCCTCGTACAGGTATGTCGGACTTAACATGCTTCAACAAAGAATGGCTTGATTACGAAGAAAAAGAGACGGCCAACCTACTCAGCGCCGCTAAAGAATAGACAATGCTCTTTTAAGAAAATAAATTTACACTAAAATTATGGTCTTTATGGATTAATGTTTACAGTATACGGACACTATACTATATGGATGCAATATTACGCCTCGCCGTAACTGTAGTAAAATGAAAACCTTCGATATCTATTTCGCTTTTCATTTTGTCTCTCCTTCAAAGCAAAAATAAATAAATAAATAACAAATTTAATGGCTGTAAGCTCAATTCTTAAATTACGAAATGCTTATGACTTGAATTCTTCTTATATTAGCTCAATTCTGAAAACTCTTTCAATTTTCTTTAAAAAAAATAGCCCATTTGGATGATTTGACGTATTTGAAAAAGTGTGTTTTGAAAATATCCAAAGTTTTCTTAACGGGTGGTAAAGACCCGGTTCAAACTCGTTTACCAAAAATTTCAGACGATTTTAGCTCAAATCGCTTTAATAATGGAGGGTAATATGAAGTGTAAATACCAAATCTCAATATAACTTAGTAGCTAAGACGAAATTTTTTAAATGTATAATATAATCAGTTTTAATTAATATTAGGGACTAGTAATTATCTGCCCAAATTAATACATTACGTTATTAGATTGAACTCAAAATTTGAATTTCAAATATGAGATAATTGTTCTTTTATCAAATCTGAAATTTTTTAAAATAAAAAATAAATCGTATGATTATATTTTTTCGGTTAATTTTTTGTATGTTTTTACAAATTGGCAATTTCAACTATGATTCAATTACAAATACAATTTATTTTATCCTGATTATATTAGCCACAGTCAAATAAATGGGTGAAGTGCAAATTCTGATGTTTCAATTGATTAGATTGCTCAATTGCTCAATTGCCCATCTGCCCATTTTATTTTACGTTTCAACAGTTTTATTTCAGCAAATTATTCACTTTTTTCCGAAAATGTTGAAATTTTTTATTTATATTTGATGCATATTTTTGCATGTATGTTGGGAAACGAAACATGCTATTCTTATTTGACAATGGCAATGTCAACTATGCAAACTACAGATGATTTACCGCATACTTCACTGAAATTTGTCTACAAACTGGCAATGGCTGAGTATATATGCGTACTGTCTTTTTTTAAAAAGTAGTAAATATTTACAAATTGCATGTGCCTAAAAGAAGCAATATTATTCATTCATACTTCTCCTTCATTCTCTTTGCTGAATTTATCTCAAAATTCCAAATTATGAAAACGCTGAATTTCAACTTCTTCCAAATTTGATACTTCCGTATCAACAATCAAATTACTTATACTCTCAACAAAAATTAACCGAATTATCTCATTTCTCGAATTATTTCTTATGTTCCACAATAACCAAGTTCTACACATCAATCACAATATTTTTCGCAGCAACTTCAAAATTTGTCTACCTCGTATCAAAATCCGTACACGATACAACAAAAACAACTACATAAACTTCATAGATTCCAAGCTGAATCACTCAGTCATCCACTTTCCCCATCTCCACCTCATCCACCAATTTACATCATTTACCTTATCCATTACTTTCACGTCATTCACCTCTTCTACCAGCTCCACTTCAATTACATGATTTACAATTTCTTGATTTTGTACAAAATCTTTATATTGTAGTCGCATAACACTATAATAGAGTATATGAGTATTGCAGTACATACATAGACAATTTTTGAAACTTAAACAAGCATATAAAAGTTTTTAAGAGAATAGAAAATACCAACACCAAAAATGTCATATTAGAAGTAATTTTAAATGTTATAGAAGAATGAAGCCTCTGTAACCGTATAATTTTCAAAACATTTGATAATGTCACAAAGATAGCGTGATTATAACTTTAAGAGTTAAATTCTCTAATCAAGAGTCCCTTTTACACTAAAGATGCTCCACCCATATCATTGCCATAATCAAAGATGGGTCAACACATTTTCAAGAATGTGTTGACAAGATTAGAGAAACAATATCATGGTTATATAGTTGAATTAGACAATTTAATATGTGTTTTTTATTAAACGGTTTTGACAAGAGGAACTTCCGTACCTATATTAAGATTATGCGGAACTTGATATGTTTAACGTTGAAACAATTCCTAGCTGTAGTTGAATATCTATGATAGACCATTTAATATGTGTTTTTTATTAAACGGTTTTGACAAGAGAAACTTCCGTACCTATATTAAGATTATGCGGAACTTGATATGTTTAACGTTGAAACAATTCCTAGCCGATAGATATATGCAAAAGTTGTTATAGAGTACGTGAATAAGGTTGGAGGCCATAATATAATTGAAGAATATATTACAATTGCTAGTTGTTATTTTCAATTTTTGACATTTTTTATAACGAAACATGTGCATTATCCACGGTTTATATTATAATATTTTATTTAGTACTTCAAAATATTTCTCGTATTGCAGGACATCTTTACGATTGCTACTACTTTATATTTTTTCAACCATGTATCAAATATATAAAAGCAATACTTAATAAAAATTGGGATAGTTTTAAGATACCCTTAGTAATATGGGTTTCCATACATACTATATCCACAAATGAAATTTGTTGGTTATCTTTACATTTTTACAATACTTGAAACATTATACTAAACAAAATTACATTGCACATAATTATAAAATAATTGTGGAAGAATTTTACTCATAAAACTAAATATATATTTTAACTCCTCTTCAGACGACTCCACCATGACATACATCAATGAGTATACGAATGTTTTGAAACATAGTTTATTTGCACGAGGCGGACATTATTTCAGTTATCATAATCACATATGGAGACCGTTAAGGAGGCAACTGAATATGACGAGATCACATTGTACAATTCTCAACATTCGTATTCATGAGCCAAAAGTATCTCAATGTGTTAGCATGGTGGAGGCAACATGATATCATGTCTCCAATACTATTCAAGTGGCTCGATATGTCCACTTCATTATGGTTTCATCAATTTTATCTTAATCTTCATTTAGTAATTAAAATAGAACCATTGACGATCTACGGAAATGTTTAAAAATAAAACACGGTCGAAACCCTCATAATTTAAACATTGTTTTGAATTTAATTGGTAACCGCGTAAATCAAGGATAATAATTTACACGCCATCCAATTCCATTGATACATATAAACTTAAAAAGAAACTAAAAACAAAATTAAGAAACCAGAAAAGAATAACTAAAACAAGAAACACAATGTTTCTCTTCAATCAAACGACCATGGTGATTGATGAATTCAAAGATTTGGACGCGAATATGATTACGAGGCAGCGAGGATTTTACTTGGGTCAGAAATTATTCCCGACAATGTTGCGGTTAAGATTGAGCAACAAAATAGAAAAAGCAATCTCCATCGCCATTGAGCACGACAAGATAGTCTCCGATGTTTTTACCCACATCGATCTAAAATGGACGCTGGTTCGCAAACAGGTCGAATCTCGAAGAAGATCCTCACTTACGATCTGGAGCAATATCCTAACATATATCTAACCTGGCCGTTTGTGTCATAATGTTGTTTCATTGGATTATGTGATTCACATATACGGAATTCATGTTGAAACAATGTTGAAATATAAGTATCACACTATGCTTTGTTATGAGAGTGTGAGTGAATAAACGGGACTGGTATTCATCGAATAGAACATTCTTTGAATAAAACATATGACATGTATAGACACATCACTTTATGTTTTTCTCATTCACAAATAACAAAGGAGTTAGTGAAATAATAACTCAGGGGTAAAACGGTAATTTTACATTCCTCTGAGTTAATCATACACACGAAGAGTAATATCGTAAAATACTATGAGGATCGTGTGAAAAATTATTTTATCACATCAAACGGAAAATAAACGCATATGAACTTAGAGAGTTTCAATATTAGGCCTTTAGTAGAATCGACTAATATTAAGAATTAAAAGTCAGAAAAAAAAAATTTGTGAAGTTTTGAGTCCGGAGTTTATTCTAAAGCTTCGTTCATATGGGTCCATAAGGTCTGAATGATAGACTCTCGGGCGAGATTTATTAAACTAGAACGATTGATATTCTCATTGAATGTAAATTGTAATTTCCACTAAAAGAATTATTTTCTAAGTAATTAAATAAATAATTGGTTATTTATTATTACATTTATTTAACGAATCATAATATGTTATTATATTGATAATAATATGATTTGATAATTCAAATAAATAAAAGATGAAAATAAATATTTTCTCGTTTCGTACTTCTTTGAGAAGTATGAAAATAATTAATGACTTGTCATTAAATTAATGAGATGTTCTAAACTAATTAAATATTATTTTAGAAATAAATCAAATATAATTTTGGGAAAATAAAATGAATTAGGGCTGAGTAATTATTTTAAACTAAATTAAAAAAATTCGAGTTTAAGTTTGACTAACGGACCAAAATTGGATTTTGACCTAACTTAAGCCTGCTCTCTCAAGTATAAAAAGATTTTTTCGAAAACCTTAACCAAAACCCTAAGTGAAAACACTCAGCCAACATATCCCCCCCCCCCCCCTTGTGTTGTTCTTGGCCGAGAGGGTTGAGAGAGAGAGAAGTCAAGAAAATGTTTCTTGATTTCTCGGATCGTTCCTGAGTGTTTCCCATTTTCGTTGTTCGATTTAAAAGAGCACACCCTCTCAATCTCCGTCAAAATTATGAGATTAATATCATTGATTTAACTTGTTGTGTTTGAGTGAATTTTATTCGCAGGAAATCAGCCAAAAACTAAAGAGAATCGAGTTTTGCTCATTATAGGCAAAGCTGCCGGAGAGACAGGCCTAACCGGCCAGACAGCCTTCCGGCCGGCCAGTGGGTCCCAGGTGGGCCTTCTCTCCCACGCATGCCCTGTCACTTTTCCGTGCAGTCCAGCACCTCTACCACATGGGTGCAGGTGTCCTCTATCTTCCTGCACAAGTGTGGCGCTTCAAATAGGCGCAAGGGAATCCATAGGCTCACAGGCCCACATAACTTGTCTTGCAGATCCATTCCGGCCTGCCATAAGGCAATTCGGTGAGCCTGTTCCTGAAGCATTTTGGTGAGCCTGATCCATCCATTCCAGCGAGCCTGAGCTTCTTTCATTCCGCCAGGTCATAATCTCCATTCCGACGAGGAAAATTGACGAGCCATTCAGGAGTGAGCTAGCCACGCACGAAGTGGTTTAAAACTTCACATGTAAGTCATTTCTAAACGAATTGGTCTGCGACTATAAAATTGTTAATAGGATTTCTAGATTGAATGTATTCAATTTGAAGATGCTTATGTCTTGAATAAAAAGTTTATTGACATGATATGGATTTTTAATGCCTAGGTTGCTAAATATAGTGAAATGTGTTTTAATATATTTTATATCTTATTATATAATTCCGTCATATTTAGATATGATATAATATTATTAATTAATCGTTAACTAATTTCCAATACAAACTTTTGTGACGACGTTGTCACGGAATTGACAAAATATTGTCACGAAATCTGAAATATTTTCTTTATGTACTAAGTTATTTACAAGAAAGTGATCTATTACCAATCTAAATTGAGTATAATCTAAATTTAATTTTTTGACTTATAATGACTATATCACTTTCAATGGGTGTCTTGACATTTTGTAGAGTCACATATGAGTTCGTGATTGTTTTTTTTATTTTAAATATACCAAAAAGTCGTATATGGGGATGTAAATAGTCCATAAACTACATCCCGCACGAGTTGGTGAAAGACTAAAATATTAAGGGACCAAGTCGTCACGAACATTTCATATTTCGTGACAACATTTTGTTAGCTATGTGACAACATTGTCACGAAAGTTATAATTCGTGACTACGTTTATTTACAAAATTACAAAATTTCATGAAGAAATTATTACGAAACTAACAAAATGTTTTCACGAAATATTAAATATATTTTTATATAAGACAACTAGCTAACTAGAACAAATTATATTCCAGTATATCCAACATCTAATTAGATGGAAAAATATCGATTTAAAGTACCATACCTTCATACTTGTTTCGTAATATGTCATTCATGATTTTTAGTTTGTTAGTTCGTTACCAGCAAGTAACATATTAACAAACCAAACCAAATTCAGTAAAATACAAAATAAAAAAGTAAATATATAGTTTAGTTTCATTTTCATAGTCTAATACTGATGATTTATAACTACATCACATACAATGGTTGTCTTGATTTTTTGTAAAAGCACATATAAATTTGTGGTTATTTTTTAAATTTTTAAATCCATCAAAACGTCGTATATGGGCATTTAAATTGGCTATAACTACATTTATGTAGATCACGCCCGATTTGGTGAAAAATAAATATTTCGTGACCAAGTCATCACGAAAATTTCATATTTTGTGACAACATTTTGTCAGTTTCGTGACAATGTCATCACGAAATGTTAAATTTCGTGACAATCTTTTGTCACAAAATCACAATATTGCGCGACGAAATTTTCACGAAACCGACATTATGTTATCACGAAATATGAAATATTTTTTTCATATACAAAAGCAAGCTAACTAGATCGAATTATTTTCCAATAATGATCTTTCATTTTCTCTAATTGGATGGTAAAGTATCACTGTTATTACAAAACATTTCAAATAAATTTGTGACTCTTGATAGAGCTATCTAATTAGATCGAGTTGATTTCCAATATTGATCTTTTCAACATCTGCTTCAATGGTAAAATATCATTGTTTATACAAAACATTTCAAATAAATCCGTGCCTCGTCATATAGTTTATGCGACCACATAAAATTTTGTTACAACACTGTCATGAAACTTAGCGTCATGTCTAGATTTGTAGTCTTATTTTTCGTGTCACATACTAGTTGGTGATATCATGTTTACAAAACATATCACTATCGGTATGAATTTGTGGTTACAGCAAATGTTCGACGGAGACTCAGGTCATATGAACACGAGCATTTTATAAGAGTGAAGTGATTGAGAGGCGGAGATTAGTCGGAGTTCGTTTGTTAAATTTTCATTTTCTGAATTGGGGGAGACTCGAAACGCCAAAACTTCTGAGTTTTATGTTATGGGTTTTGTACGATGGGGGGAGGAACTGTGATTTCTGGGTGTGGTCATTGACAAAGATTAGGAGGTGAGACGAGAGAAAATATGATTTCTGGATATAGCCATTAATAGGGATGACGAGGTAAGTGAAGAAATACGAGTAAGACAGGAGGAGCAGAGAGACGAATGAGATTAGGAAAGAGGGAGATGAGAAAGAAGGTATAAGTACGAGTGTGTATTAAAGTGTTTTCTCTCTTCTCGAACTCCTAGTTAAGTCCATTTCTTGAAAAAAAAAATTATAAGTGAAATTCAGTCCGATTTTACTCTTATAAATAATAAATAATGACAAATTGTATATTTTTTATATATAAAACTATTTTCACAGATGATATATTATTTTTAATTAAACAAAAGTAGAACTTTAACTATTATTCCTCTCACTCTCTCTCTCTCTCTCAATTCTATTTCTTATTTGTCGTCTGTATTATTTACAACATCCTTCGAATTATTTGCAAAATTTATCCTATTCCTAACTAATGCTACACCAGTTATTCTATTTTGCATCGGTGGTCCTAGTGATCATGAGACTCATGATTTCATTTTATGTTTATAAACCATTCCAAAGTATAGTGTAAAATTCTGGACATATAAAATTGATTGGTTAACTAAAAACATTCCCTTCAGCTTGAGAAGGAAAAACAATGTATGAGAACTATAGAAGATAAATTAGTTTAGCAACCAAAAATCTTAAAGAACCATGACACACACAGCCGGATAAGACTTTGGATCCAATACGATTATCATTATTTGCCCTTTTGAGTATCAAATAAATAAATAAAAAAAACTCTGAATCCAATATTGACAAGCTTCAACCAATGGGTTCAGAACAAAAATTCTGGTCATCAAACCAGATTTAGAAAGATCAGGAAACTAGATGGGTGAATTATTTTATAACGAAATCGGGTGCAAACTATGTGAAATTTTACATGTATATATCATCAGTTGTCTAATTCAAACAGGGAACAGATTAAAAAAAAAAAACTAAAAATGGCAAACTGAGGCAACTCTCATAAGCAGATTTTTCCATCACAGACAGACATACCATTGTGGAATACGTCAATTTTATGAATTCTGATTTCCAGTGTAGCCACAGCAACAATATTCTCATCCTTCTCACGGTAAGAGTTAACCACCACCTGATTTGAGCGTGTTACTCAACCTTCATTGACAAGTTACAGTTGTGTTAGATTTTGAATTAATCTAATAACTCATTCACAGCTGATTAAGACAAGCAAAGCAGTATCATATCTTGACTGATAATGTACAAAGATGCAATCAAACCCATAAACCGTGTTTTGTCTGGGTTAGACCCTACTTGGGTCCACAAGGAATCAATTCAGGACAAACTACTTGGGGATAAACTCATCAGCTAATTTAATTCGATATCATTTTCAGATGACCCTTGGTAAATTTAGTCTTAGACGAAAATTCTTCTTATCTAAATTTTATAGAATTTATACATATACATTGTTTTAGACTTAGTTTTACAATTAGTACACATTTACATTACTTATACGCTAATTTTACGATTAATATATCAAAGATATATATATTTTGTGTAATGGTACTTTAAAAGTACACGAATTGCGACATATAATGACTCGCTCGTTGTAGATTGCGCTTACAACACAATAATGAAGAATATTGACGTTAAAGAGGGCTATACATATCAAGGGAAATGCCTATATAATACTTGATGCATTTAAAGTTGAAGCTTACCAGTCCAATCCCTCAAATAGCCCTTCCCCTTTTATAGCAGAAGTCTTAAAAATAGACCATTGTCGGTTCTTAATCTTATGCAATTCCAAAGCCTCGGTGATTGCAGCATCATCAAGTGCCCCAGGAAGATCCTGCAAAGAAAAGGATGAGACAAAACACAAGTACAATTGAATATTGTCTCTGAGATTTGTAAAAAAAGGAAACACAAGCGAAAAGACATCAGGCCTTCGAACTTGACTAAGTGTTGACTCTGACCACACAAAGTCTTTGCATATCGATTACTTTAATACATTACAAGAAATAGCCTTAGAAGCAGTCATATTAAAGTCACCTGTTTATTTGCAAAAATGAGAACGACTGAACCTCTCAATTCTTCCTCCTGGAACAACACATAAAGATGTCAGATGAAAAATAAATTCCGCCCTTAAACTTCAGAAACTAATTTCATTACAGGACAAACAATTCACGTATATATGTCAGATGTATAATTCGTGTTAAAAAAATACTCCCAACAACATTTAGTCTTCATTTTTTATAATATAATTTTTATAATGTAATCTACCTCCAAAATTGCATGGAACTCGTCTTTAGCGATCACTAGCCTATCAGTATCGCTAGAATCAACGACATATATTATAGCTTGTGTGTTCGGAAAGTAGCATCTCCAATATGGCCTGTAATGGAGCACATGCAAGAAGCCTGTTAATAACATAACATTTATACCATGCTTAACACCATATTTTTTTTTTAAATATATCATTGCCAAACAGGAAAGGGGAAACTAGCATTTGGAAGCCAAAAGAATGATTCAAGGACCTGCCATAAGAAATAAGGGATGATTGGACGAAAGATATAGCTCCTGTTGTTTTATACTAAGTATGCATAAAAAAAAACACAAGTAAATGGTAAATTTGGCTTTGCTAACAATCATTTAGGATTTACACCAAAAAAAAAAAAAATTCATTTAGGAATGTTTATTAAGCACATATTATTTTTCTGAATGATGCATTATTGATGGTTTGATCAAGTACTTTATTTTCTCTGACTTCTCATTCGGCAACGCAACAGGTTTACATCATAACTTGCTTAATTTTCTCTAAAATGGTTAGCTTCTTCTTTGAAATTACATACCCGATGAGATAGACTTGACTAGCTTAGGAATCTAATCTTCAGGAAAGTCATTAAAATTAACATAATCCGAAATTTCTGGCTGAAGGTCATGCTGAGACCATATAACAAGAAAAACCCAAACAAAGCCTAGCAAATGTACTATTGTCTAACCAACAACTTCCCTGCAAAAACTTTTTTTTAAAAATAGTTTTTACTGAAACAAGTATATGAACTTGATGACGATGTTTTGATTTTACATGTACTGAATTTTTCAGATTGAAGCAAACAGTTAGAACACGAATTATGTAAAATTCCCAGTTGTAAACAGCCAGATACTACGTGGACATGATATACATGAAATGTAACCAACTGATCATTGTCATGCATAAACCCTAGAAAAAAAGGTAGCGCATATCCATGTGTTAACAAATGTATCAGACATGATATAGCATTCATCCATAGGTTATGTTTTCTCAGTCCTTTTTTACTTTGTATCAGGAATATCACATCAACGCCTCCCACAGAAATCGAACAAGGTCAAGGGACAAAAAAGCTTACCTAATACTTGTTTGTCCACCTGCATTTAAACACAACAACATAGGCAGAAATGTCGTCAAATGATTAACTCTAAGTTACTGCTGGTAAAAAATAGCAAGTTCCAGTTTAATGGGGAATCGTAAGTTTCTTGGACAACTACTCAATATCGAAAGTACTGTTGAAATAATCCTCTTTTTCAGCGCCAAAATTCAATCTTTATCCAAATTAAAGACATGTTTGTGCAGTACAAAGCATGTATATAATACTGAGCTATCAGTAAAAAAATCAAATAATACAATCGTTCTCTAGTCTTATTATTTGGTCAGGGTTATAAATTGTACTAGGAACCCCTAGGGGAAAAAATTGACGATTTTGTGTTCGGTCTTAAGGGATTGATTATGAAACTAACTAACTATTCTTGAAGAACTAATACCCTATATGAACCGAATACTCTTTCAAGGCAAACCATACAGCATGTCATAAATGACCTGGTTAGTACACCAAGAGTCCACATACTCAGTCCTATGATTATGATCAGCCCTAGCTCGAAGAGAAAATGACGAATTCTGGTTCAGTAGATAATATTTAGCAGCATCTTTAATAGTATGCAAATCATTCCAAAAGGGGGAAAAAAGTTCACGAAAATATTTGCAAGCCTTGATATATCAATAAAACGGTGGTAGCTAAAGATAGCCTATAGAATAATAAGTTTCTGGAGAGATATGTATTGACATACCTAGATCCCAAACTTGGAATTTGATGTTGTTATACTGAACAGTCTCGACATTGAATCCAATTGCTGTTTCCAAAGCAAACATTCAACATTCAAGTCGAAAATTGAATCTAAAGAGCAAAGTTCGCCATGCTTGAGATCTAAGAGCACGCGGAGAAAGAAACGTACTTGGAATCGTGGATACAACCTCGCCCATTTGAAGCCGATCTAAACGAATTTTCGCACAAAATGAAGAACATAACCATCAATTCTTTTAATAAAAATAAACGACCTCAGGAATCGCGAAGAGAGGAAAAATTCTTACAGAGGATGGTGGTTTTGCCGGCATTGTCGAGACCGAGGACGAGGATCCGAGCTTCTTTGTTGCCGAAGACAGAAGAGAACATTCGACTGAACAACAAACCCATTTTACCAGCGCATCAACGGAATCCAGAGATCGGATCTCTGAACGCAGACAGCTTTTTTCCTTTCTGTAAAACCCGGCTAAGAGAGTGAGCGAGGACTTAGAGCGAGAGAGAGAGAGAGAGAGAGAGAGAGAGAGAGAGAGAGAGATTACCTCGAAGGAAAGAGGTCTCTGCTTGGAAGAGATTCGTCTGAAATTGAGTTAGTTCTCTATTTTTAAGTTCTCTTTTTTCTTTTCTTTTTTTATTTATTTTTTTGGTCGGAATTTCGTTGTTTCGTTCTTCTTCCCTATTCCTTCATAAACAATTTTTTAGTAATAATAGTGATTAATTAATTAGATCCTGGGATTAACTTTTTATTGTTTACTATTGGACATCAACGGTCGCCAAGACTTCTAAATTAAGCATGGCCACACGCAAATAATATGAATTCATTAAACAGAACTCTAACTTGAAGAATTTGTAAAAAGGAAATACCTTACTTAAACTATATAGTCATATTTATAAAAGTTAAAACTTATGTTTACGGAAAATACCCTTTTTTTTCAAAAAAAAAAAGTATATTACTTTTCAATTTCAACTGTATTATTAAAGAATCGGTAATTTGATATATGTTTTCATGTTAATGGCCCAAATCACTTTTTAACTTTAAATTTTACACATATTTATAAGTTGATTTAGTTTAGAAAGTCAATTTTAATTCAATTCTAACGATTTTAATTTGGTAAGTCATGGATTTAATTCATATAATGTTTTCAGATTTTATATTTTTGGAAATAAAATTATTACTTTGTTTAATTTGATAAATTATGGATTTAATTCATATAACGTTCTAAGATCTTTTAATTTTGGAAATAAAATTATCGTTTTTCTTATTGTCAATATTCTGGAAAATTAATTACCGGTTCTCTCTCTCGAACTATATCCTAATTTCATCTCCATCTTCTTATTTTCAAAACTCTTATTTTTCAAAAAATTTGATTAATCCCTAGACATTGAAAGTCGTTTTACTCGTCAATTTCCATAATATTGAGGATAATATATTGTAAATTGATGTAAATTATTGTAAATTGAAAATTGTTTTATAAAGTGTCTCATATTTACATACTATTTACAGGACAACTATGAAAAGATTTTCCAGATTTCGCTGATTTACAGATTTTCATCAAAAGATAAATCTCGATTTATATTAATACAAAATTTTTGTAGTATAAATCTGATAAACACAGAATATCAAACTATAAGAGAAAAAACAAAAAAAAGTTTAGATGATCAACGTCCTCTCTCATCCTTCTCGTCTAGCCATCGAAGATTTGTACCTCAGCTCGGTATCACCATCAACGTCGTCGGTGGTGAGGCGGAGCGGACACACGGACACCGAAGTTTTGAACCAGATTGAACTCATCGGAGCTAGAGAGCACTTTCGCTATATTCGCGTTCAGAGCCATCAATCGCCAATTGAGGCTCGCGCTCTGCGAATACTGCGACATCGTCGTCTCGACTTCTCTGAAGCCTATACTTTCAGGGTGAAGATCGACGGAGTTTGAAAGGGTAGAATTCGAAGAAACGATTCAATTGTGATTTTTTTCGCTCATAATATTTGAAAAACATTGTTGCCTACATGTAACTCATTTATTGGCGTCGTTGGAAAAACTATGACCTCTATTCCGCCATCGAATAAATAACTTGCACTGATGACCGCATAGATTTTAGGCTTTTTTGAAAAATTTGGGAAACATTTCGAGAAAGAATTTAGGAGAGAGAAAGTGTAATCGATGAGCCAAAATGAAAATGAATCGGCGCTATTAATGCGTATCGTATTTACTTGCCTCTTTTTCGTTAATTGATTGATAGTTAGTAGTGCATTAATTGCATTCTTAAAGCCCAAATCTATTTTATTTTCAATCAAATTCATGACGTTGCAAGAAATGGGTGGGGACAAATTTTGGTCAAAATCGTTAGAAATTTTAAGTTAAACTACACAGTGGACATTAACCAAAGTCTTACACAACATTGACTAAAAAAACCATGTATATTTATATGGGGCTATATAACTAAATAACTCATTATTCAATTTTATATCGACTTTTAAAAAATCGTATTTTCAAAATCCATATTCCATACTCCCTAAAATTATAACAATGATCAAAATGCAAGTAAGACACTAATACGTTAAATTGAATAAAAAGTAAATTAAAAAATACACTCATCTTCATACGTTCTCGTCTCCTATGACCCGAACATGCAACAGTTATAACCTATAATTATAACTACAACATGATCATATTAAAAGTAACGGACACAGTTTGAAAAATGTCGAAACTTAAAGTCACATGAACAGATATATCTCAACGCATTTTTATACCAAATATTGGGATGTGGTAGGGCCCTCACTCTGTACTTTGGTGATGAGTTTATTTAAAAGGCATGGGCTTGGAGCTGGACGCTAGCTTGGCTCACGTCGTTCTTATTCCTAAAGTGGACGCATAAGAAGATTTTGAAAGCCTCATGCCCATATTTATGTGCATTTTTTGCTTCAATCATCATCACACAAATCTTGACGTCCAAGTCAGGTAAAATGATCGACAGACTAATCTCTCCATTTCAATCTGTATTCATTCCAGGGAGGTGGATTGCGGAAAACATGATATTGGTTAGAGAGGTGATGACGAGATTTAACACCCCCGACGACTTTAAACATAAATAGAGGAGAAATGAAATATTATTTCAATTTGAGGAACACCTTCTCTCAATCCTCCGTCCACTCAAAGTCGTCTGCCTTTTTCAAGGACTTAAAGAACGACTAAAATTTGTCGGTAGCCTTAGACATAATTAAATCTGGCGAGAGCGGCAACTCGTCCGGTCAGACTTTGCACTTCTTTTACCCCGAGCAGGGACTTCAGTTTGAGGAGTGCCTTGATCTTTTACGGATTGGCCTTAATCCCTTGTCAGCTTACTATGTAGCTGAGTTCCCGACTCAACACCAAATGCGCATTTATTGGGATTGAACTTCATGTGATGCCATCTGAGCAATCTGAACATATCCCCGAGATGGTAAGCGTGATCTGTTCTCTTGACTCCTTTCACTAATATGTCATCTACGAAGATCGTCTTGCCGATCTGCTCATCTAACTGTTGGAATCGATCTAGGATTTAACAATTAATTATTATATCATATATGGCGGAATATAAAAACTTGCTTTCAAACTTGTAAACTTGTTTTCAAACTTGTAAAACTACTTTACTACCTAAAAAAAGTGCATGAACATGTTATCATTAAACATATAATAAATATGAAAAAGACTTAATACCTTTTTCTCGCTGCTTGATCTTGGAGACCCTTCTCGTATGAAGATCTTACACCTCGTCTCGCTGCTTCTCGTCTTTGGATTCTTGAGCAACCACGAAAGTTTCTATCACTAGAGTCTTTGAGAGTTTGAAGAGTTTAGTGATTGAAACTATTAAACAATATGAACCAAGAACGAGTCTTGGATCATAAGCTAATACACTAGATCAAGTGAAGATCTAGGTGTCAGAATAAAAGAGTATTTTCGAGAAAGAGAGAGAGAGAGAGAGAGAGAGAGAGAGAGAGAGAGAGAGACCAAAAACTTATCTTCACATCTCAATTTGAGGCTCTATTTATAGGAGAATGAAATACAAGAAAGGGTAATTACCCTTCCTATTGTGTATTCATGACACAATATTTGATTTCCTCCGATCTTTCTCTTCTACACGGCCGGCCATACATGTCAATAAGTGAGGGAAAATTGTTTCCTCACTTACAACATTTGTTTCCTTCTCAAAGAAATTCATTTCCTCTTTTCTTTTGGGCAATTATCAATAAACAATAATGCACAAAATAAAAAGAGATAATTTCGGTCTCTCATTAATGCAACCATATTAAATGTGAAAAATAATTAATTACACTCACAATAGCCAATAAATAATTATTATTGCTAACAAGATCTAGATTTATTAATTTAATTTAATTTAATTATGTAAGAAATTCAGCAACCATTAATTAAAAGAGGCGATCAGAACACTTACATTGATTTTGGCTCAGCTACAGAATACTTCACCAATGCTCGTTCCGTCTTCAAACTTTCACCACTCCTTTGTCTGATTTAGTACTCGAGGATGACACCGTAGTCTTCCGAAACGTAATTTCCGAGACGAATAAGAAAGATGAGTGGGCACAGTCGATATCTCACTTAGATCTCGAAACCAAATTGTTTCGGGATCTCGCTCTTATTATTTAGGATTGGAATTGGATATTTCGGGGAATAGGGAAAGAGAAAATTCGGCCAAGAGAGAGAGAGAGAGATGGCCGAGTGATCCTTGAATGGATCGAGTGATCTTTCATCATCCATTTTATCCCTATTTATAGCATTGGTAGGGCAATAACCTCTGAGAGATTTTCTCTTATTTCCGTTGAGATATTCTCTCCTTCTGGATATATTCCCTCCTTCTAGAGATATTCTCTCCTTTGGATTTAATCTGGCCATTCGATCACAATAGTGAATCTAAACTCTCTCTCATCCATCAGATCAATATCTATGGTTGAGATTTTCTTTCCTAAAAGAGAAATCCAAGGAGAAAAGAGGGGAGGAAGTTCGGCCACTCCTAGAGCATATCCCTAGGGGATTTTTGACCAGCTCCTTAGGCCAAGCCCAATTTGAAATCCCCAAACCCAAAAATTCAATTAATTATTTATTTACTTGATCCAACAATAAATAAACAATTATGCTTTAAAAATTTATGTAATTATGCGAATATCCGTTTTCCAGAATTAATGTTTTTAATCTCTATTACAGCAAGTGAGATTAAATAATGAATAACATTATTATTCGAAAGTTCTTATCCGCATTTATCACAGCCAAATCGGGTACTATGGACCTAGTAGTAGAAGCTTAACAAACCCGACGAAAAAGACGATATAGTCCTATCTCTTTTTCATCGATTTGTCTAGTCTTTATCAATACTCCACCGTGTAATCAAAGACTGAACTCTTCTTTAATACTAGAATTATATTTACTCATCGTGACGAGTGTCCACAGATATAGTCAGTTCATGATCAAGATCATCCAGGTTCAACCCGTGCCAAGAGAAGTCAATTTATTATGTTATACTTCTCTTGATACATATCAGTCGTAAACACCGTTGCTTCCCCAGCGAAAGATTTTTTCGAGTGTTAATTTACTTCGAAAGTGCACGCAATCAGTCGATTCTGGAATTAACCCTTAGGTGAATGAACATTGACCTCCTTTTAGGGAGGCTAGATTCTGTGTCTGTAAATCATTTCCCACTCGAATCATGTTCTGAGAAGAGTTCCAGGGGAAGACTCCCAAGACATAAGTTATTATTAGCATGAATAGCCTTTTAGCGAATGAGTTAAAGAGTTCAGAGACATGATTCAGTGTCCATGACCACTTCAGCATTTAGATCAAGTCTCACTATGACCATCATAGTCGCCTCGGTTAGTGCGTTGTAACAGTCCTTAAACGACACATCTACCCCAAGGCTTGTCCAAGTCGTACACTTACCACAAGTGTAGAATGCTCCCACATAGTGTTCAGCCTTCACTCATGTGTTCCACATATATGACTTCCGATATAACTTTCCAAACATATATTAGTCATCGACCTTGTTTTTGCACACCGATAAAACTCAGGTGCCCAACACGTGACTCAGTTTGATACGGAGGCTATGGGTTGATAAATGTTCTATAAATCTTTATACATAAGAAATAATCATTTCTATCCGAATAAATCATAAGTGTCAAACTTTATTTTATTATAATATCAAGAGGCAAGAATTCCTAACTAATTCTTCATGCATGGAGGAGCTTCTAGATGCTTCTTTCTTTTAAAACAATTCTTAATATACCCATTGTAAAATTAATTTTGCACCAATAATGAAAGTAATTTTATAATGCCTCAAACAACTTCTCGGCTTTAGAAAATAATTTATATTTCCATCATATCAAAATATTCAAAATCTTATTTGACATTCACATCATTTTATGTCCATGTGGATAAAATTACCCTTTATATTATTTTCGGATACGTCTTGTTCAACGATTGAACTTATTTACACTTAGCTTCTAATTTAACAAACTCTACTCTAATGACTTGTGATAGTGACCTCATGGACCCAAATAAACAAAACTTTGACTTGGACTCTTGGACTCAAAGTTCAAAAACTTTTTCTAGTCTAGTTTAATGCCAGCTGACTCCACTAAAGAGTTGACACTGAAACAAATGATCGGGCTACTCGTGAATTCTGGTGGAAGGGTTCGGTGACGGGGAATCGATATATGGCGTTGCTTAATTGGAACTCCATTTGCCAGCCTAAAGTCTCAGGGGGTTTAGGGTTTAGGCATTCGGATAATTTCAATAAAGCGTTTTTGGCAAAACTGGCTTGGTTTATGGCTTCGAGGAAGGATCAGTATTGGGTGAAGATTTTGAAGTCCAAGTACTGTCGCAATGGCTCTTTTCCCCACTGCCAGTTGCGCTCACGTCATTCGGGAATTTGGAAAGAAATATGGGACCTGCGAGATTTCATCAATGTCAATTCGACGATGCTTGTTGGCGACGGGGAAGACACGTTGGTTTATCTTGATGTCTGGTGTGGTGGAAGAAAAATTATCAGGCCTCTAAGTTCCCCTCTGCCTGAGACATCTTCAGTGCGGGAACTGTTCGTGACGGGGTCGAGAACGTGGGACAGAGAGAAAGTGATTCAAGCGTGCGGTGCTGATAGATCTAAGGAGGTTTTTAATATCATCCCCTCCCCAATCCTAAGCAGGATAAAAGGATTTGGACGGAAAATGTGGCCGGAAACTTTAGCGTGAGGTCTGCCTATAATCTTATTTCTCGAGCTTCCTTCGATCCAATGGATTTAATGTGAAAGGTCATATGGAATATAAAGTTTAATCAGTGTTACATCCTGGTTCTGTGGAGGTTGGGCCACCTCAATTTTCCGACGCGGGTTGCAGAATCTGTCAAAATTATGATGAAACAATTTTTCATTTGTTTTTTGACTGTGAGGTCGCTGCCAGGCTATGGTTTTCTGAAGGATTTGGGAAGCGCTGGGATACCAGTGGATGGTCCTCTGGGAAGGACATTATCAGTGCCTTACTGGAGAGCAATGATGAGGTGAACAAATTTGGGAATAAGGATTTGTTTATGAGAAGAGTCATTGCTATTGTTGAAACGATTTGGAAATTGCGGAACGACTTGATATTCAGGACTGGAAAGTGGAGCGTGAGCTGCTTGGTGGATAAAATTAGGGACAACGATATCGCGTCCTCGACGGCAGTGGGGATGTCTCGGCTGGAGACCGCCTCCCGACTTTCTTTCCCGGTTACGTATTCATCGGAGAAGCTCTGGACACCACCAGAACGAGGTACGATTAAAATAAATACAGATGCGGCGTTCTCTCGGACAAGGTCGGCGATGGGCCTGGTGGCTAGGAACGACCTGGGAAATATTGTGTGGATGTGGCAGAGCAAAATTGAAGCTGCGGAGGCACTGGAGGCAGAGCTTAAAGGTGTGGATTTGGCTATAAGGTTGGCAAAATTTTATAACTACTCAAAGGTTGTGTTCGAAGGAGATAACAAATTGCTAATGGAAGGGCTGCAATCTGCCAAATGCAGCCACTGGAAGTTCGAATCAACTTTTGACCATATCGTTGAGCTAGGAAAATCATTTATGTCTTGCAATTTCTTATGGGTTTGTCGTGATATAAACAGTGTCGCTCATTATTTGGCTAAATGGGCTAATGAGTCGTCGGATTTTGGTATGTGTTGTGAAAGAGAAGTTCCGCTCTCTGTGCAGGACAATTTAACCCGGGACCTTTTCCGGGCTCCTTGATGTTATTCATAGGGTACTCTTTTCCTCTTTCCGTACCGATATCGGGGGTTTGAGGTTTTAATGAGGCCTTCTTAAAAAAAAAAAAATCGATTCATAGTAATTGTTGACACCATGCTACACGCAACAAATTTGAATACTTGATAAAATTGATCTTTCAACGTCCCTATAGATCAAAATGTTCTTTCTCCTTTGAACAACTAAACATGTACTTTAAGAAAATCATCTAATATGTATGGACGTGGTTGGTATGAGGCTTCATTTGTTCACTCATTTGTTCAAAATTGGATCAAGTCTAACCAAATCAATATGATTTAATATATATCTTACTCTTAGTAATTTTACGAACGATATTTAATATATATTAACAACAAAATCATTAAAAAAATAATTGATAAATTGAGAGAGAGTGACCAAATATTTAAGTAAATATTTTTAGAATTTTTTTAAAAAATAAGTATTTTACTTATAAGTATTTTACAAAATCATTATAAGTATTTTACTTATGAGAAAACAGCAAATTGTAGCTTTTAGTTTCTTAAAATATGTAAAGCTATTTCAGGTTTTAAAAGAATTAAATTTACCAAATGCTCAAATATAATTTTGTTTTTTTATAAATTATACATTGTCTTAATAATCTAAATCAAACACGCCCATTTTTTCTTTTAATTTGAATTTTGAATAGAAATTAGTTCTTATAAGCGAGGATTTGGTAATTTTAGCTACTAGCATTAAAACATCCGGTACTGTGTAATAATTTACCTAAATTTACGAAGAAAATCGGAGAACGACTGAAACCAAAACTTTAAGAAAAATCAAATAAGATCTAAACCTTTATGAAACACCAATTATTAATTCTTGTTAAATTTAAACTTTAAATGTTATAAAATTTAATAAATAATACGTTCAAAAATTTTATATCTCAAAAATTAAAACATACGATCATACTAACAATAAGTCTATTTAATAATCGAATCAAGTTATAAAACCAAAAAATAAAATTACATAAGGAAATTAACTGATGTTAATATTAATCTTTAATTCAGCATTATCTCAACTTGATATTTTTAATGTGCGATTAAGTAGAAGAAATAAATCAACTTTTTCCACAATATCATTTCTAATAATCATGTTAACGTTTAGTATATGAAAAAGTAATAAGTATCTTTTATATATATATATATATATATATTAATATTAAGAAGCAGTTTTTTAGCTTCACCGATACTTAAATATAATATCGATGTGAGAAATGACCTAGTTTACTAAATCATTTTACATATGTCAAACGTTTCGTAAAACTCGTGTAAATGACCCTAACGCTAATATGTCATATCAATTTATGTTGTAAAACTCAATTTATACTATAAAATAACAACGTAAATTGACATGACACGTTAAAACTAGAACTCCATATAAACGTATATAGATCTATTATATACAATAATCCTAAATATAATTTAAAAAACGTTTGAACTGATTTTTTTCTATTTTTTTAGTTAACTTGAAAAAAATGCACCCGTTCAATTTAATAGACGTTGTTTTAACGGTGCAACTAAAACATAATTCAAAAATAATTTAGCGTAAAAAACCCATCAAGTATTTAAGTTATGCTTCCGAAAGCAGGGTTTAGGTATATTTTTTTTTAAAACCGGCTAAAATTACTTGAACCAGGGAAACAAATTTGAATATGTGTCTCTGTCCGAGCAAAGCTATATTCACAAAAGTTGAACAGTAAATAATTCACTTGATTTATCACAGCCTTATTAGCCAGAATCACAAAACTTCAAATTCACTTGAGTTGAGACTTTATTCGTTAAAAGTACCTAGGCTTTCCTAAACCTGAAAGAGAACTAAAACCCGTCTCAGCTGATTTATCTACAGAGCAGTCTGGAAAATCATCTCAGCAAGTTCCTGATACACACACACACACACACACATATGTAATGTTTTAGATTGAAAAACAAATTTTAGATGATGATGATAAAAGACAATAAATAATCCTTATAATCTTTGAATCATTGGTTTACCTGCTTGGCAGAAGGAACCTTAGGTTCACCCCATTCCTTTGCTTTCTTCTCAAGAAATTCAAAGTCCGCTTTACCCGCCTGAGCATATCACCAAGCATTAGCCGATTCATTACGAAACTATAAGTAATAGATATGATTGGTATACCTCGATTAGAGCACCAATCTCAGAGTCAAAACTCGAGTATCGTTTTTTGACAAGGTCGGAAAGAGAACCGTCCTATATCATACGAACAACATAAACATGAAAAACAGAAATCCATTGAAAACAAATATATATATATATAAACAATCATTCATACACAACCTCAATGATCTTGGCAATATTGCGGAGTCCACGTGCAAGAGTATCCATTCCACCAATGTGAGCGATGAACAAGTCCTCAACATCTGTGCTTTCTCTTCGCCTGAAAAAATTTCACGTAAAAAAAATTAGAAAATCGAAAAAATGTCGTCGCTTAAAGAACAGTCAAGTTACTAACAGCTTGGCGTCAAAATTGAATCCTCCCGGGGCTATCCCTCCCTGCAAGGACCCACATGAAAAATATTCAACAAAAATATTTTGAATTTGAGATTGATTCAGATTTTTATCGAGCATACATTTTTAATCACGCTATGCATCACCAGTGTTGCCTCGGCTATGTCGGTAAGAAACTCATCTGTATCCCAACCTGTGTTCCAAGTTAAACTTAAAAGTTAACACGAAAGCTTGTAAATTCTGACGTATTAGACACTACAGCGATGATTGAATGTAGAATTGAAATAACATAAAAAAATATATATGTATATATATATATATATATATATATATATATATATATATATATATATACCAATTTGGGGATCGCCACTGTTGGCATCGATATTTCCCAGTAGACCGTTGAGTCTTGCCGTCTCAAGCTCGTGATGACAACTGTGTAGTCCGAATTATCAGTTTCATGTGATATCATCTTTGTACTATAGATTAGGGTTTCGAGCATACCTATGACCGGACAGCGTAGCGTGGTTACATTCAATGTTGAGTTTGAATTCTCCTGTAGAAGAGTAAATGAAACTATGTAACCGGTATTAAGAACGAACATATCAACAACAGGGTTATTTGCAATATTTAGTACCTATCAGTCCATATTTCCGGAGGAAATTAGCTGATGTGGCAGCATCCCAATCATACCTGAGAATCATATTTGATAAGTCGACGAAATATATTTAGAAGCTAAAACATATATACAGAAAAGTTATAACATCGTACTGATGCTTGGTCGGTTCTTGAGGCTTGGGTTCAATAAGCAATGTCCCTGAACACCAAAAATATAAAAATCGTAAGATTGTAACATGTTAATGAATAAAACCTCAGAAAATCAACAGATTTTTGTTTTCTGAGCCTACTTTTTACTTTACCAATTGTTAGTCATATGTCTATTATGTGTTCATGTATATAAATAGAAAAGAGACTCAAATCTTTACTCCTGATATTGCTGTATTTTGCCTATTACAGAATCGACCCATGATAACAATAGAAGGAAAAATCTGTCATATAGCTGTTGAAACACCTATATAAGTCCCTCGGTTCATATGATTTAAATGCAAAAAATATATGTACCATTGAATCCAATTTTCTTCTTGTATGCCACAGCAGCTTCTAGAAACCTTGCCTGTTAAGCGAAACACATAATTGCCAACGATGACAAGAAAATATATCGAAACACAATCTAAGAAATAGATTACACAATGGCATGAAATATTGAACTTAATGAAATATGCCTATAATTTTTTTTGGATTTAAAAAAATATATATAAGAAACAAACCATGTGATCAAGTTCTCGTCCCATGTCAGTGTTCAAGAGACTCTGATAACCCTCTCGCCCACCCCAAAACACATAGTTTTCTCCTCCGAGATAGTGCGTGACCTGTCGAAGAGGCACAAAATGCATTATTCCAGCTATAAAAAGAAATCCAGTCCATCAATAATGGCATCATCCGAGTCCAAGCACAAACCTCGATGGCTTTCTTAACTTGTGCAGCGGCGTATGCATATACACCCAATTCAGAGCTGCATAGTGAAATCATTCATTATTAATTAAATACATTCTGAAATCATTTCCGAGACGCGATTACCTTGTGGCTCCACCGTGCATGTAGCGAGGATGCAGAAACAGCTGAGCTGTACCCCATAAAGGTCGAATCTCCGAACCCTGCTAAGCCAACTAGTGTTAGCTATGTATGCAGGTCATCGGAATATAAATTCAAATAACTTTCCCCTATCATTTGGTCAAGTAAGAATAAGCAAACAATGAAAAGTATAGAGAAAAATGACTAATGCTGCGAAACCATTTTCAAAGATACATTACCTGAAGCTCTTTCGCGAGTTCGACAACCTCATCCAAGTTAGCATTGGTTTCCTGGAATTATATGTAACAATATTACTTCCTTTAGCATAATGTGTTGTGGATTATCCAAGAAGAGGGAAAACCCAATCCACCCTATGATTTTTTCTTTAAAAAAAAATTACATGTAAATGTTTACCAATTGCAATACACCCAACATTTGAAAAGGTTTTCGTAAATACCCAGTGTAAACTGTTAACGTCGTTATTGTGACTAATTTGACCTTATAACACACATTTTACCGGATATAAGTTTTAAGGTCAAATTAGTCAGAATAATGACGTTAACAATTACTGGGTAACGTTGGGTATATTGAAATTAGTAAAGCTAAAGGTGGGTATATAGCTAACTTTTTGTAAAAAAAAATTAGAGGTCTAGTTATTTAACCTCCAAGGTTTTGCCATCGGGGGCTATGTCTCGATCATGGAAACACCAGTAATCTACTCCAAGCTTGCCGATGAACTCAAAGTTGGCTCTCACTGCATTATAATGTTTATTCAATACTAGTCGCGTAAAGTGAAATAAATAAAGAGCAATGTTTTACTTCTTCTCTTTGCCATGGAGACGGAGTTAGTCCCGTCCTCCCACGGCCAATACTTTGTCTGAGCACCAAAAGGGTCGGCTCCGGTCCCGCGGAATGTATGCCAAAATGCCACACTGAATCGGAACCAATCCTGAACACCCACCAAAATATTAAATAAAAAGATTCAATTTTTAAGTTAATTAATCTGACACACTTGAAGAAAAGAACTCACCTTCATTTTCTTTCCAAGGACCACCTCTTCTTTATTGTACCATTTGAACGCAAGTGGGTTCTTGCTAGAAGGACCCTGAAATCACAGAGTGAGAGGATTTAGTATATGAGAGTAGTGAAACCATGAAATAGTATATGAGAGTGTTGAATTAGAAATCCGTACCTCATATTTGATATTAGGAATTTCTGGGAAGAACTCCCCTTTCCATTCATCGGAATCACCGCAGTCCCTTCCGAGATCAGCAGGGCAAGTCTGTGGACTAGCGATCTGTTCGATCAAAAAACAGAAGAGATTAATCTCAATCATGGAAAATTACTCGGAATATCAAAAATAATTACCACTCCACAGTAAGCAACCACGCTAAAGCAAAGGATCAGCAACAATATCTCCGTGTGCTTCATTTCTTCAGACCCGCGAGAGAAAGGGAAATGAAACTCGATAGAAGAAGAAGAAGAAGAAGCTCAAAGGAGTGTAATTTAAATGAGAAATGGTTTCGAAAAGTTGTCCATTAATTCAGGGATAGACTTGCTTTTTTTGTTACGTAACGCTTTACTGCGCCGTTAGATAGGGATGAATCGGTTGAGTTCAGTCAAGAATCTTTATTCATTACATCGGGGTTTTGTTTTCTCACGCAATACTATAAATTTCTATTATCGATGTCGTTTATGGATTAGTGCTGACTCGGTGTCACGAAAGACAAAATTCGAAAGAAACGAGGATGACTTTATGCTTTTCTTTTTCATTTATCTCCGCACGTCAAATTCATTGAAACTACATTGGAACCTACTTAAAATTATTAGCAAAACGAGAAGCTCGAAATTTACATTTTTTTATGAGTGACTTTATTTTGTAAGTTTGTTTGAGTATAAAATAGTAAATATAAATTTATTATAATTTTTTAAAATACGAAGTTTTATTTGCTTGTAGTGTGTTGTTACCACTACACCATCCGAGTTACTATATAATATATTGTTTTTTTCTCAAAATAGATTGTAAACTCATTTGTAAACAAAAATATTTTCAATTTTACTAGATCGTCTAAAATCATATAAACTATTTTAAATAATCTGAAGTCATCTAAAATCAGTTTAATTAATCTAACATCGTGTAAAACTCACAAAACAAAGTTTCTCTTTCTCAAATTTCCATGATGGATTCATGAATGTTGGATTCCTTAATTCGACGTTAAAGTCATATACATAGAAGTGTAGCAACACGATCTCATAATCATGGTATAAGCATTGGATCACTCGATTCTCTGAAATTATTTGAAAAGATGTCCGGAATGTGGGTGATAATAACATTTTCTAAGGTTCATTCGTGTTACAGATTATTGATGATATGATATTACAAAAAAATATGAGTATGGTTTGCTATGTCTTTTGTTAATTACAAAGCGATTTACTGATAAATAAATATTATCACTACCACAAGAACGTTCATCCACTGCAATTTTTTTTGTTTAATTACAGTTTAACTTTAAACTGTAATCTGTTAAAATAGACTCTATTCACCTATTTTTTCTATTATAAAAGATTTCTTCAATTTTTATAAATATTGGAGGAAACTTTCCCATTTTGAAATTTTAGTTTGAGGGGGTTGTAAAAACTCTAAAAATTACTAAGTATAATTTTTAATTTATTTTTCGCTCTTATCTTCTCTCTAACCATGAAATCAGATTAGTGGGTGCGACATCTTTGCTCCTCCACCTGAAATCTTGCCGAGACCGCTATAATAGAGTTCACTAATCTATTGTCCACGTGGCTCCTTATCATTTGTTATTCTCTCTGTGTATGTGGCAGCCTTGTTGGCAAAGTTAGTTAACTGGCTAGCTTTATTCAGCTCTTGGATATTTTTTATGTTCGAGAGAAAGTGGCTAACAAAGAGGTGGAGGTTCGGCACATTCCAGCTCATGCTCAGGTGGCTGACGTTCTCACCAAGGCTATCTCTTTCTCGACTTTCTCCTCGTGGCGCACTAAACTCTGTGTTGAAGACCTTACCGCGCTGAAATTGAGGGGCGCTAATAGAGTTCACTAATCTATTGTTCACGTGGCTGCTTATCATTTGTTATTAAGGCTGTCAAAGTTAGTTAACCGGTTAGCTTTATTCAGCTCTTATATATAAGCTTGATTGTACTCCCAAGTTTTTGTTAATGAGAAAACTACTCAATTTTTAGGGTTTGGTTCCTCTTGCTTGTTTTCGTTTCGAGATTTGAATTATTACTGGGTTCGAACTGGGTTCCTTTTGCTTCTTCTGCGTTCGCTTTAATATGCATCCAAATCCTTTCAAAGCTGTGCATTCCAGGTTTCTAATTTCTTGTTTCTAGTTCCATTTTATGTATCTGTTCATGGAGTGTGATTAAATAAACAAAAATGGTTTCTATGCATATCCTTCACCACTACTATGGATTACTCTTTCTTGCTTACTAAGTAAGATTTCCTCTCCAGTTCTCTTAATAATGCTATTACTTTTGTAATATACAAGTACAACATAAGGTTTTATGCTGAGATGAGATAATTGGACTGGATTGTAGGTGCAACATTCATATATTTTTTTTTATTTTGGAAACTATCATTTAGACACACACATATATCCATGTGTATATATACATAGAATAATAATTCGTTATAAGTTATGTTCATGTAATCATCAGCGTACGTAAGAGCTTTTTATATATCACTGAATTAATGGTAGTTACTTGATTCGATTTAATTATTGATTAATTTAATTACTAGCCATTTAAACTATTATAATATTGTAATTAATCAACGTTTTATAAATATTTAGCAAATAGTCCGCCCAATCTATTTACAAAGTTATTTGAACCAACTTAGTCCAAAATGAATTTCCCGCTCCTTTCACGAACCGGACATTACAATGAAATATAAATGATATTTTCAATAAACTGGATGCAAATATTGAGGAACAAATCTCTTGGATATTACTTTATTTTGCATTCAATTAAGAAGAAAAGAAATGAAAAAAAAAAAGAAGCAAACGTCATGAACGTATAAGCAGATGAAATCTTCCAATTGCCAATAACATGTGCATGTCTCCTTTGGACATCAACAATTTTACGAATAGCACCATCAACGACTTCAAATTGTATATTTATTAGATATTTACAGTATTTTACATTGATAGATTGGACATGTTCTTGAAAATGAAAACGGCAAATCGAGAACATAAACATCTAAACAAAAAAACGAAGTTAAATAATGGTTGGTCAACTTAACAAATAATGGCTGGGATGGAAGTCAAATCGGCCAAAGATGGTTACGTCCAGAGAGATGATACTTCCTATGAGGATTCAAGATATCTTTCTTCTACAGCACTCAAGTTCTAACCGTTATATATTTGCTAAGTTTTTCGTGAATTTCGTTTTGGTATGAAATGGGGATTTAAATCGTTCCTAACCAATGAGGCCTTAGATATTTAACTGGGTGGGCCGGGCCTTATATCTAAGTATATAACTAAAACGATTTGAAATCAGAACAATAAGTGGAACGAAATAAAATATTATTTAAGAAAAGAATCTCGATACTTGTAAATTTCAAAGAAGTGTTATACGAATTGAGTACGTAGGCCATGTGTTTCACGTGGTTTAAAGAGTTGGGTTTCACTAATTATTGAGTTACATGGGAACAATTACTACCGAAGAAGCAAGGACCATGTGCCTCAAATACTAAAAGATGGCAAGCCTCGTGTGATCTTTTTATATTGGATAAAGTCAAACTTGAAAACGTTATTGTTTTGCCCTTCTCATTGAGAGGACAGCGATCAATAGCAACTTCTCCAAGCAGGGCTAAAAGATTCCAATTACGTACAAAAACCAAACTCATCACATTGAATTGCTCATTTTCTCAGTTCGTGGAATACTCCATTTGACATCTACATACTCATTCGAAACTTTCAAAAAACGGATACGGATGCTAAGACAAGCCCCGAATTTCTTCAAACAAAAGGATTAACTTTCGGACACGACACTGTGTTTGGCGTCTTAGGCTATACATTATGGCTAAATTATTACCTTCGAGACACACTTTGTTCATCCCTCGAAATTCAGCAATTTGAAGCCCCATTTGAACGCCCTTCAGCTCTGCCTTAGCTGTCGATGTCGCGCGAAACTAGCTTCTCCACATCCAGACCGGCCTCCCCTCAAAATCTCTTTTCAAAATTCCCGGCGACGCCATTTGAGGTTTGAAAGAAGCATCTCTTATCAAAATGAGGTTTGAAACTTCATTTATTCGCACAATAACGGACAAGTTATTTACGAAATTAAAACTCATTTGAAATAATTTTTGTAATAAAAAGATAAGGATTGGGCCTCGAAAGCCCGAAAATCCAAGAAGAATCCAAATTGCCAAGATCCGAGACCCGAGCCCGACCAGGGATGGCGCATGCGTGTGTGTGCGCGAGGGGTTAGAGCTAACCCACCCACAGTCTCCTTCCTTACAGTTATATGTCACCTTATGAAGGAGAATCCATTATAAACACTTTACGAACACACATTCTCAACCAATGTGGACTCCTTATTCTCACTTCTTAAACAGCACATAACACATGTGTTTTTTATTCTTAGAGCATTAAATTTTCATTTATTATAAAAATGATTTTTTGACAAATAAATATTCAATCTTATACTCGTCGTAACGAGTAATAAAAATATGAAAAAATTATTCAATTTCGATAAGTTGACCCTACTCAAATATTTAACCGAAAATCATTAACACACTATGTAAATATACTCTTTTATACTTTTTATTCCAACAAAAGTATCAATATTTATAATGTTTATATAATATTTTTTCTATTAATGTTATCAAATATAATATTTATTTTTATTAGTTTATTTTTATATATTAATTTCGTAATATGACCATAATGTTTAATATAAAGTTAATTTAATATTGTTGATATACAAAAATAAATTAATATATTTAATAAGATTAATATTAACATATTAATAGATGATTAATATAAAATTAATATAAAGTAATATTAAAAAGTATAAAAAGAGAATATTTATTTTGGGATAAGATTTAGTGTTGTGAAGTTAACTTAAATTTGAGTTTTGAGTTGGAGATGGTTTAAAACATATTTAAATCACTTTTTTTTTCTGATAAAAAAAATACTTCATAACTTTAAATCTTATCCCATTTCTTACCGAAATAGGCACTCAATTTCGTCTCAAATATATATTGGAAGAAAATCATCAGAAACTGCCTCGTTCGTAACCAGAAACAAATCTTTCTTGTGACTAGATGTTAATTAATCCTAGCAAGCTTCGACGTTGTATTTCGCTGTAACACATATATGGCCAAGATTTTATAATCTTTGAGCTAATATTTAAAGGGCTGTAAAACATGTTATATTTTTAAAAAAACATTATAAAAAAATCATCCGAATTAGACGTTATTGTCAACGACTGTAAAATAAAATAAACAAAAGTATCACATGTAACATGAGCTTGATCCAACTAACATTCGTACATGCTACTACACTGCAAGAACAAATCAAAAATCAATTCCAACCAGTCAGTCATTTTAATTTAGAGGATATATATACGCATAAAATAGATATTTTTTTTTATCAGTCCTAACTTTTCGACCCTATAAAAGTATGTCGTGCAATCTAATGGTTAACAATAATGCAATGAAAATACTATATTCTATTTTATTTTGCTGGTTTCAAATTAATATTTATCCGATATGGCATATTACTCATATATATATATTATGACAATATAAATGTATTGTTTGGTGTTTCTTGATTCATTTAAAGTTGAAAGTGTACTCCAAAATCCCAGCCTTTTCTCTGGAAAGAAGTGCCTCCTAAATCCCAGCAAAATCGACCTTAAAGCCATTCTCATTTCCATTCATTCTAAACCCTTTTTTTCATAATCAAATTAAATCTTTCACAGAAATTCGCCAACGTTCTTTTCTTCTACAATCTTCATATATTTATAGAAGCATCACGCAGTCCAGAAGAAAACCCAGGTGTGTTTTTTTTTTTTTTTTTTTTAATTTTTTTAATTTTTTTTTTTTAATTTTTATCTTTTACTTTTCTTTTCTTTTAACCATATGGTATCTTCATATGGAAATTCGGAATGCTTTTGAAATTTTTAAGATTTCTTCTGAAGGTTATAAAGAAAACAAGCTCGTATGCGTTGTGATATTTGTCTACTTTCAAGTGCAAAAAATATAGTAAATTTTTATTATTATAGAAAAATAACACACCTTTATTTATCATATGAGTTTACCTACTCTATTTGTTGGAAGCTGATCTAATAGTATTCCTTCAAAAAATATAATGTGACAATACATACAATAACAAATAAATTTTTGGATATTAAAAAAAAAAATCGTAGACACGCCTTTGCATATTACACCTTTTATTTAATTAAGTGAATAATTACACTTTGACTGTTAAAACGTTTGATCCGTTACCCTGAAGACTAAAACTGTCAAAGACTTCTTTTTCAGTTACATTGTACGTTAAATAGACGCGTGACAATCACGCTACAAAGATTACTCAAACCCAAACTATTCCTCGGAAGAACAGTGAGATTCTGAAGCGTTTGAAAATTAAGAACAGATTTCAACATCGATACCAATTTCGAGATGACAACGTTTAATCCAAGAACGAGAAAATGAGCTTATATTATTCATGTGATATTTCATAAGGTGTCAGTAATCTATTTATAGTTATTTTATTGCAAAAACATTCAATACGTATATATGTTGAAAAATTGTATGAAAACTTAAGCAATGGGTTAAATTTCATCCAAATAATTATATTTTAATTAAGATTTCTAGTATTTCCATGAATAATAATAATGGGACACTCACGAAGAAATCTTAATTAACATATAGTTTTGCTTAAACTATAGTTTTTCATGTATGTAAAGCCTTGAATCTATATCAATTTGACATATTCAAAGCTATACATGATAACATAAAAAATCATAAGGGAAAAGTGGATTTAAATCGAACCCATGCAAAGTTGTAAATTTCATCGAAAAAAACTAGTCGCTAGATTTAATAATAATGGGACACACAGACGAAGAAATCTTAATCACGACTGTTTTCTTAAATAAATCTGAGAAAAAAAAAAGTATTTTAGAAACTCGTTGCAATGAAGCACTGCCCACAGCTTGATCGCTTCCAAGTAATGAAACTCTATTTTTGCATTTTGTGTACAAGAATATTCTTAATAATGAAAATTGACTATATATACATATAGAGAGAGAGAGAGAAGAGAGATAATGAGATTTGAGTAAGTATATCTTCCATTCAAAGACCACGTTTGTTTCAAAAACATCAACCAGCCAAACTAGCATCTACGTCTTAATGAAAAAACAAATTAATAGGTTATAAGTATTATTGCAGTGAGGGTAAAAAAGCATGGGGTTTGTGAATGGAAACAGTAGTGTTGGAAAGTACAAACTCGGTCCAACGATCGGCCAAGGAATGTTCGCCAAAGTCAAACTGGGAATAGACACCACAACCAATCGCTGTGTTGCTGTCAAGATCATTGACAAACTCATGGTCAACCGAAACAATCTCATGGCTCAGGTCTCTCTCTCTAACTCTCATCTATATGTACATGTATGTATGGTGTATGTATGTATACTACCACTTTTTATTTTTTATTTTTTCAAAATTTATCCAAACATATTTTTTTCTAAAATACAAGTAAAATTTTATGTTTAAAGACAAAATGCTCTTTAAAAAAAAAACTAACACAAATGTTCTACGCTATACTATCGGTCAAATAATTAAGAAAAGAATAAATAAAAAATTAATTTTTTTAGGGTTGGAGCAAATTTTACCTTTTAAAGTTTAATTTTTTTTAAAAATAAATAAATAATAGCCGGTTAATATGGATATGAAATAAAATGTTGTTTTAAGGGTATTTTAGAATTTTGTACTAGTATTTTGGAAAAAAATTAATCTTAAGACATTTTGAAAAAACTAATTATAAATGGTGGTACTTTGGGCAATGTTCACCCCTCCTTAAATTGGTTTCTTTAACATATTTTACCCAATTTTCTTTAAAAAAATTAGCTTTAAAATTTATAAATCATTCTTTACTAAAAATTTTGTATGTATCTCTGTCCGAGGATTACAATACACTTCTTAATACCGTATTTATTTGTAGTGTCCATATGAATTACTAAATGCGATGTTTTGTAAAATAATAGAATTCAAAATATTGACTATTAAGTATTAGTGATTTTTTACTTAAAAAATAATCCAAAAAAAATATTGAAACACTTGTCTATGTTAGAAACATTTATGTCTTGCATATTGAAAAATCAATTATATATTGGATACATTGGTTATTTATAAAAAAAAAAGCTGTATATATAAAGGTATTGATGATAGTATTTACCCAACCAATTTTTCAACGATATTGACTATAAATATATCTTTATTATTAGTAATTTTATAAAAATAATATAATTTGAAAAAATAAGTATCTATTATTCGTGATTTTTACTTAAAATAATATCCGAAAAAAAAGGGAAAAGCTTATCTATATTCTCTTGCATATTGATATATATATATATGCATGGATATTAGTTTTGTTCTTTTTGACGAAAGAATTCCATAGATATATGATATATCATATACCTTACAAAAATCCAACTCGGTATTGATTATCGAAAAATTGATCAAACTACTATTGTTTTATATTGATTTTTTATAATACATCAAAATATAATTTCTTCCCCAAATATAAATAATTTTCACTTGAAAAGACCAAATACCCTTATATAGTAACTGGTTGATAAATGTAAAAAGTTTGTTTTAGAGATATTTTGATCTTTTGTACGGTGTTTTAGGGAAGAAAAAAAAATCAATTTTAGTGAATTCTGTAAAAATCAACTACAAACAATAGTATTTTTAATAATTTCTCTCGATTATATTTCAAAACTTAATTCTATTTTCGATTTCGATATATAATTGTGCGATCAGGTGCAAAGAGAGATAAGAACAATGAAACTTGTTAACCACCCCAACATCGTACGCATATACGAGGTATAAATACAAATTTTATAGCTGAAAAAATTAATAGTCGTGATTAAATTATGAACATTATTTAGATATATAAATGTATATATATTTATAAACAGGTCCTCGGAACAAAGACAAAAATCTACATTGTAATGGAATACGTAAGCGGTGGTCAACTCACGGACAAGCTTGTACGAGACAGAACTCCTTTCCCTCCTATATTTTGTATTTCAAAATCTGCTTTCTTGAAGTTCAAGTAATTACACATTTTCTAAATAATCTTTTTTAATCAAATCTAGTCTTATTCAAAGACGTTGAGCGAATCAGCGGTGAGAAAAATATTTCAGCAACTGATCGATGCGATCGATCATTGCCACGACAAAGGAGTTTACCACCGAGATCTTAAGGTCAGAACCATACTTCATTTCAATTTTTTTTATCAAAAATTTCATGAATTTATATTTGGTACATAGAGATACCGATTATATTTTAAACGCTTACTTCGACATCTTGCTCAGCCAGAAAACTTACTATTAGATAGCAATGGAAACGTAAAAGTGTCGGATTTTGGATTAAGCGCGTTGCATAAGGTAAATTTTAGATAAATAAAATAAATCTTACATGCAACCAAATTATATAAATTCTATCATCTTACAATGGTGATGAATTTATGAATGTAGCCTAGTAACTTGCTATCCACGGCATGTGGATCTCCAAGCTATGTAGCCCCCGAGGTGCGATTTTTTTTAAACTTCACCACTAAACTACGATGTCTTTATTAAAATATATTAAGATCTTGAATCGAAAGCTCGAAATCTATTACAAAAAGGAAATTGACAATTTTTCTTTTCGGATATATTTTTCAATAGTTGCTTATGAAAAAGGGATATGAAGGCGCGGCGGCAGATATTTGGTCTTGCGGAGTAGTCCTTTTTGAATTACTTTCTGGTTATCTTCCATTTGATGATCGCAGTCTCATGGGTTTATATAGAAAGGTACGTACTAATTTTGAAATTTATAATTTATCTACGTTTTTAACTAACCGTTGGGTGTGTTTGGAAATTAAGATTGCAAGAGCGCAATACGAATGCCCCAAATGGTTTACGGAGGACCAAAAGAACTTAATATCGAGAATATTGGAGCCGAATTCTAGAAAGGTACGTGTAATTTTATGAATCCAGATCATCTGTCTTCGTTTTTATTTTTCTTCAATTAAAAATAAAAGAAAATCATAAGGTTTAATTATTTTTAAAAAAATGATGATATGACATATTTAAATTTTGATAGCTTGAGTCCCTTTAACTTGGTTACTGTTTTTGTTGCCACAGAGAATAACAATTCATGAGATCATTGAGGATGAATGGTTTCAAAAAGACTATGTTCCTAGTTACAGAAATCAATGTGAAGATACAATCCCCTTTGATGATTTTGCTTCACCCGAGGTACACAAAATTGTTTTATTGTGTTTACCATCCGATTGAAAAGATGCATTTCTTTTTACGACTTCAAGTAATCACTCAATTTTTATTTTGTTTGTTGTTAATTTGCCATCTAACTGAAAATATAAATGAAAAGATAATTCCCAAGTATTCGGAAAACTATAATAGTGTGAATAATCAGTGTGTTGTAATTCTTATATGGAAAATGAAAAACTTTCAGTTTAGGCCATGAGATTTGAGCCAAAACTCCTACACTGATATGATTTTTTTTAAAATGTAACTAAAGTACGAAACTGTACGATCTATAACTCATAGACATCACTAATTTTGGTGGTTTATTTAAAATGCATGGCCAAAGATATATTCTAATTCTAGCTTAGTCAACCATAAAAAAAGAAGAGAATATGGCAAGTTAAAGAAACTTTATTTTTTATGCAGGAAAAATTTGGAAAGGCTAATATACCCAAATCCTCAACATTTATAAATGCGTTTCAGTTGATAGCCATGTCAAACGATCTTGATCTTTCAGGTCTTTTCCAGGAAGAGGCAAGTTTCAAGAACTGTTTCTTATTCAAGTTTCTTTTTTTTTTTTGTCTAATAAATAATTCAATTTAATTTTGTTATGAATATCAGGATGAGAAGAAGCAAAAAACGAGGTTCGGATCAAAGTACACATTTAGTGACACCATTAAGAAAATAGAAACCGCCGCAACTGATGTGAGCTTATCGGTAGAGAGAATGAACGGCGCAAAGGTTTGTATTCTTTTTCTACCCCTAAATCTCTTTTCCTTTTCAGTTTTAGCCCTCTAGAATGTTTATTCAGATCGGTACATTTTGAACACATATCACTTCTTAATGTGTATTTTAGTTTAAATCTAATTCTATATATATTATTAAATTCAAAATACATGTTGAACATTTTTCACTTAAAATATATTATGTTATAATTATTTATGTGGTTATAATATACATAAAAATATGTGTTAGTACCTTCAAACGTGTATTTTTTTGTTTAAAATATGAATAAAAAATTAGAGAAGCAAAAATGTACAGAGACAGAAAATAATAAATAAATATATTAAAACAGACGGACAAAAAACAGCTAGGAGCTCATTAATTCATAAGTTATGTGTATCAGTGCCAAAAGCATAATAAGTACAAAACTGATTAGTTTGTACGTGAAAATATTTCCAGATGAGAATGCATATAAAGCATAGGAGAACCAGATGTTCAAGATCGTATTTGGAATTATCGGCAGAGGTAAAGAAAGATGTCCATTTTATGATACGATAATTAATATAATTAAATTTCTTACTACAGTCGCACAGTTCATTATCTGGAATATATTGTGGTAATTTCAGGTGATTGAGGTTGCTCCAACGAGTTGTGTTATAGACATATCAAAATCTGCAGGAGAGCTCGGGGTTTACAAACAAGTATGAAATTTCTCTATAATTTTGTACATGAACAAACAATTAATTTAAATTTTTTATAAATATATTATCATATTTACAGTTTCACATCGTTATGTACTTCAACTTTTCATATATACTAAATAATCATGTCTGTATTTACACGTGTAAATTAACGTAAATATTTCATTTTTTTTATTTCAATAAAATTGAAAATCACATGTCATTTTTATGACTATTTAACTAATATTTACTAACGTTGACTATATAACAGTATCAAATATTTTAGTTAGACCAGTTTACCTAATTATTTTGTTTATTCAAATGGTTATTTCTTCTTGTTGTAACCAGTTTTGCACGAGTTTATCAAGTCTATTAGCAGAGAATTTAGAGCAAGGAGGAGCGACGATAAAAGTCAAAGTCAGCAATGAAATTCGCAGTGAAGAAAAAGAAAAGTAATCGATGATCTTCAAAGCTCGTAAATACGGCAGATAATAATATTAAAGTAAACTTCCTACATGTACATGCAGTGTGCAAGAGACAAATTCCAAGGAGAAAGACTTTCGTGGCTATTCATCCTCGTAGTAATTACGTACGATTTTAGATTTACCAACGACAACTTTTCAGAATTTACCCACCATTTTTCTTAACTTGTGTATAGTCATAGAGAAATCCTCTGTAGAACAGTGGTTGTGAATAATATTTCTTACATCTCCCAAATCCTCTGAATAAGAGTGGTTGTAATCCTCAGAATTTAACCAGTTAATCGCATGTTTTATAGGTCACTTAACCGATTTATCTTATCTTGTTGTATTCCATAAAGAAACTACCCTCGTGATGGTTTTTTACTTCAAAAGTATAAGACTGAAGGAAAAAAAATATCAATATGAGAAAGCGCAAGTAAACTGGAATCACCTATGAAGCGTCTTAATTCATCAAAGCCAAACTATACAAGAAAGTGATCTCTGAGATGGTTAACCACATCCTCACCGTCCTTCAACCATGCCCTCTTCACCTGCATTCATATAACCCAATATATATAAGAACATAACACTCGAGAAGAAAACAAAAGTAAAGCGCGAAGCCTTATAGCTAACAAGAATTTGTGTAGTTAGCCCCTTAGAGAAGTACTCTTTCAAGCGGGAAATCTATCCTCGGGACATACGGCAGAGTCCAAAAAGGAAATTGGTAAGAATTACACCCTGAATTATCAGATAAATCAAAGATGAAAAGGTAAATAAGGGATCAGGGAAAAATAAACTTGCCTGAATGGTATTGTGAGCTATAAATCGTTGCCTACTTTTCTCAAAGCTAACGTCGACACGCTCCCAGTGGACTTGTGTGAGACCTCTAATCATTTTCTCTATATTTACATCAGAAATGGTTTATTAGATTTTAACAAATTCCAAAGCCACCACAAATTCTTGCCATATATATAAAAAAAAAACAGACACAATTTAAGCAATACTTAATGTGCTCTGATTTGTACGGAAACTTTCAGCAAACTGCTTACTTTGCTTTACAACGAACAAGAGAACGAAGAAGGTTTTTCATCATTGAATTAAAATGAAGTATAGAGGATATAAAATAATGCGCAACGGTAACAGATTCATCCTAGTCAGCATATAGTCATCTTAACTACTAAAAAATCTAGTGAGGAGAATAAAACATGAATACAAAAACATTAACACCTGAAGATGCAGAAACGATAGTGATGGTAGACATGTAAAGCTGTCAATATCAAATCAAGTGACATACAGCAAGAATGCTCCACATTATACAAGCCCTTTTTTAACAAAACAAAACATACAAACAAACTAAAAAGTATTCAGATACACGAGAAGTTTAACAAACCTTCCATTTCATCTTGTACATCTTCAGTATGTGGACGACCCTTATCGAGCTTGTCATTTAGATGTTCTTGTTTGACAGACACAATATACATATATCCATCGATAGGCTTGAGATGATTTGGCTATTTGATTGAAAATTGGAGGAAATTGGGCTATTTTTAGTTTGCGGTAGTAATAAGTGTAAAAAGTACAGTCAGTCAAGCAAATTTGAAAACGTATATATTCAACCTCGGGAAGTTCATTTTGTCTTCGTATTGATGATGTTCTCCAGCCAACCATATCTTAATCGATGTCAAGTAAACAGAGTTGCAAGTGCGCGAAGTACATGCTAATTCCTCAGCATAGCTTTTAAATAAAAAGAATAAAGCTCGGGTACAACATGTCTAAACTTCTATAAATTGTTATCATATCGAGAGTGAATAATACCAGTGTCCTGGCCAATATGATTAATAAGGAACACCTCAATATGGCTTGTGAAAGTTTTATTCGGTTCGATAGAGAAAGGACGATTCACGGGTTGTAGCTCCTAGTAAATGTAAGGTATAACTACACAGACAGAGACACACACATAAAAGGATACGATCATAATTCGCGTTTGCATATGCAACACGACGTTTGAATACGCGCAAGGCGGACCTGCACATGGATTTTAGAGAGAAATGACATTATGTACTTTAGCCACTGTAGCACAACAGTTTAACAAAGAGATGAACAAGTAAGAAATCATTATTTTCACTAACATGAACTTCAGGTCATCGGAGTCATTGACCATTCTCAATAAAAGGGGTTCACTACTGTCATTGTCTGTGAGGAAAAGATGCTTCCCTGACCGCCCAACAATGAAATGTGCTGCTTGGCTTGCTCTTCTTTCTAGAAAAGAAAGGCCGCAGAGAAATGGAAGCTATAGGAACGTAACGTCATAAACTGAGTCCAAGGGTATACTTACTAGCAAGTTTTCATCAAAAGATTCATAAGTTGACCCTGATGTTTGTAACAACATGCCTATTTCAAAATTCCTCAAGGTACCACGAAAATATTATAAACATAAATTAAATTTCCCTCAAGACTCCACCAAGAGTTTAAAGGCATTTTTGAAAGAAAAAGTATAGCGTTCTTCCCTCTCCAACTATTGAGAACTTTCATTTTCACAGACCCAAAAGTATGGAAAATATACATATTAGACCCATCTTTTTAAAAATATCTAAAAATAAACTTTAGCCCCAAAATTAGACCAAAATACTCTTATACTCAAAATTTTCAAAAATTGATACGATGCTATACGATGAGAAACGATAATATACGATGAGAAACGATGCTATATGATGAGATATGATAACTTTTTGTACGATAGGATACGATGAGATACGATGCTATACAAAATTTTGAGTATAAGGGTATTTTGGTCCGATTTAGGGGCTAAAGTCCATTTTTATATATTTTTAAAAAGATAGGTCTAATCTGGATATTTTCCGAACTTGGTCTAGAAAATGGAATTTCTCAAATGAATAATCACATAAGACAGCTAGCGCAACAAAATTATATCAGTGATTTAACTTCCATTACACGAACAAACCATGCAAAAAAAGGGTGGAGTAACCATTACTAGTACACCAGAACCCACACAGATTTAAGATATATATTATAATTTTACTTATACACAAGTTTGCAATCATATATGCAAACCTTTTTTAACAGTGATCTGATCTACCTGTTTATTTCCTCTCGAGCCAAGGTGTGGAGTTGCAACTGTTATAAAGTTTATGGGTTCCAATCCAGCAATGGTACCACATTCATTCCTATCCGAGGCGTCCGAGTACAGCTTTCCAATAGCATACCTTGCAATAAGCCCCCCTAAAGAGTGAGCTACGAAGGAAATTTTCTTTAAGCTACAATATTTCTTTACAGTGATCTCCACCTACAAAATATACATTCCAAGACTGATTATCCAGAGAAGTTAGTAGTACAAAAACTATTATGGAGGACATCATAACGTAATAGGATTTTCTAAGTATATTTATATTTAATCAGAATACCTCAGTAGCTAGTCTATTGCCCATTTCGTCGACACCGTCATATGTTTTTCTGGCATAATTACATTCGCTGCCTGTAAATGTAGATTAACCATAGTTAAAACATGAGATATAGAAAGAAAAGATAGGACGCAGTTTAGTAAGAACTCAAACCAATTGGTTTGATCTTCTTAAGCTTTATATATGTTAGAATATCAGATAATGGCTAGAAGAACATATTGGTAAGGATAGCCTGTAAAGCGGCTCTTGGGCCAAATAGATAACCTCCAGAATGAGAGGGAATGAGCACTAACAATGCACAAGTACTTTATCAAGCGTCTTCAACTTATTCGCACCATAACTCCAATCCGCTGCACTGGAAAATGGAAAGGAACTTTTTTTATCAAATTGACTTTCAACAGTTTTTTTAGAATTAAGGACACTCGAGAGCACAATTCTGTTTGCTAAAAATAACATGCAATGGGTCAGTTTTGAGGGATGTTTTTGGTTATAGTCGTCTATATGCAATTTCACATGTTCTACTTGCTCAGGCCAACTCATCCCCCAAACGTTGATAAGTATTATATAGAATACAAAACAGAAAATGGTTATGCATGTTCTTGTTGTTCTAAATTAATTTTATACAGATAAATTATGCTTGGTGGTCTCAATCAAATAGTCCAGCATTCACCAGATCCAAACCAACTTAAAGCATAGTTTGACCTCCAGGTTAGTTTCGCATTTACTTTCTGACAGATTAACTATAATTTTAGGCCTTCTCATTCTAAGGTTTTCTGTAATTTCCGGGTTGTAATTGCTGAAAATTTAATGCAAAACTGTGTGATTTTTTCCATCCATTTCTTGATGAAGGGGCAAATAATTCAACAGGGCACGGTTGAGGGATATATTTAATCATTCAACGGAAAAAGTAACAAAAAGTAATGTTTACGGTGGGAAATAGACATAACCATGAACCTCATTCACTATCCTCGAAGAAATCCTAAACCTAGTCACCCTTTCGTCTCTGGTCACCTCAATTTCACTGTCAGATGGTCGCAATCCAGTGCCACATAAGCCATTGAGCTCCAATTCATAACTTGAAAAGTGACAGTTGTGTGCTTATAGACCCAAAACCCATACTCTTGCCATATTTGTTGATGATCATTGATCACTATACTCGACTTACAAGATACCAATTTATCAATTATCAGTACTATTGAGTAACTCGGTCAAACTAGTAAGACACCTCATGGAAAGTGCAAAGTTTGACAAAATGTCAAGTTCAAACCACAGAAATTAAATTGAAGTCCATAAGAAAGATTCCTACTGTTCTTTGCGTCTGATACAAATTCCAACGAATTAGAAACGGAGAGAGAGAGAGAGAGAGAGAGAGAGAGAGAGAGAGAGAGAGAGAGAGAGAGGCAAAGATAGTCGTACCTTCCATTGATTCCGTTGACCATGATTATGAGATGCTGTGGCTCCATCACGGCGTTGGATACGACCTCGACGGCGGAGGAATCAGGAACTGCCTTCAGGTAACCGCTGAGACCGATCAAAGGCCATCTATCTCCGACGCTAAAGGTTGGCCACGAGAGGTTCATCCGCCGAGTCCGCCGGGTTGTGAACTGGTTGCGCGAGGCGGATCGTGGGACGGCGTGTTCGAGAAGATGAGGTGATTTCGCGGCGATCATGTGAGGAAGAAAAATCAATGGAAGGATGAATTCGATGAGATTGGTGGTGGTTAACAATCAAAGACGACTTCAAAAGTCTCGTTTATTGACAATCTTTTAAATTTTTGGGAAATGGCATCAAAATAGCGCCCAAATTCTAAGTTTACCACATTTGCGTCCCTTTGTCGTTTCACGTAAATATGCTGCTGACATAATGACGACACTTCCTCCAAATTCTATCGTCGTTGGAAACAATCAACAAAGACCAACTTCGATAATATCTCTTTGTTAACATGTATTTCCCTCAAACTCCTGACAAAGCTTTTGAGGAAATCCATTTACGGATCAGGATAATCCTGAATACGATAAACAAAAAATTCGAGCAACAAGACGAATCGAGATGAGATACTACAGCTCGGCTCGATAGTCTAATGACGCCTCCACCGCATAATTTTGGTATTCGAACTTGAAGTGACGAAATGACCCAAGGAGACTCAGTTCGCATTGGGCTACCACTGTGTATCAGACCCAAACTTTTCGTCCTGCTATTCGTCTCGATTTAAATGGGTCTAAGAGGAGATCGTGACTCTTATCCGATCTTTAGTCGTGGAGGATCATCCTAAGGAAACGTGACCGAACTAACTCTGCCTCCTAGTGGAGAAGTCCTTTTGGGAACTCATCGAATTGAACCAAGAAGGATCACTTTCAATGGGAGCCGGGATGCACCTATCTGAGGAGGCCGGGATCAAGGTCAGACCTTGTCCGACCGGATCACCATTTTTGCTCCAGTACGCACGGAAAGTCAACTTCCGTAATAAGGGGACTCGAGCACGAATGAATTTGAAAAATTCAAGGAGACAATGACAACAGAGTTCAAAGCAATGCATTTATAGTTTCACAACACGATGATCTTTTTTTTAAATCACCGAATTTTATAGTATACTTTTTGCAATGTATAGAAACCTATTTAGAAATATTTTTACCAAATAGTAAGTTAAATTTTACTACTTATTTTACAAAAATTTATCAAAACACTCATTTGTTAAAACAATCGCTTTTTCGAACATCACATCTAAAATATTTTAAAATAAAGGTGTGTCAAATGAAGCTACATACGCAACTGGATTAGTTACCTGTTATCCTAATTAGTTACATACGCAACTGGATTTAGTTACATACAATCCTAACTAGTTACATACAAAATTGGATTAGTTACCTGTTATCCTAATTAGTTACATACTCAACTGAGTTTAGTTACCTGTTATTCTAATTAGTTACATACGCAAATTGTTGGAATTTAGTTAACAATTAACCTAATTTAATTACGAAACACATCAATATGTGGCGGAATTTCATAATTCAATTTAACATATTATAAACGTTTTAAAACATGTTCGATAACCATATCATTAAATCTAACCTAACATGTCAATAAATTTACAATGACATCAATAAATTTATCTAAGCATGCAAACGAATAATCCAAATACATATAATTATTCTAAAACATCATATTATTCAGATCCAATTCGTTCGAGGGACACTTACATAAGATTTGGATCTGCGAGAGCAAGTCTCGGTGTACGTCAAGGTGGTCGGTCGATCCTCTACGCCACGCGCGTCCAAGAAATCCTCAAAACCGTCGTGCCTTCGATCTTCCAAAATTAGCCGGCCCTGGGGAGAGAAAAATCACTCAAACAACCACAAGTTGAGTCAATGATAATACTCTAGGGATTTTTAGGAGACAAAGAGGGTGGGCTCTTTCGTGGGAACAAGGGAAGAAGGGGAAACTCAAATAAAAGGAAGGGCTGCCGGGAAACAGTTTTCCTCTCTCTCTTTCTCTCTTAATTTCGGCCAAAACCTCTCAAGCACAAGGGGGGAGAGGTTTGGCTGAGTGTTGGTCGAAATTAGGCTAGGGTTACCAAAGAGAAAGCCTCCTTTTATATCAGAGAGAATGGGCTTAAGTTAGGTCAAAATCCAGTTAAGACCCATTAGTCAAACTTAAGCCCAAAACTCCTTTTAATGAGTTTAAACAATTTTTCCAGCCCATAAAACACCTATTATGGCCGACCATATTGTCCTAATTACCTCCCAAATTTATTTGATTTATTTCTAAAATAATATTTAATTAATTTAGAACATCTCATTTATTTAATGACAAGTCATTAATTATTTTCATACTAATCAATGTAGTACGAAACGAGAAAATATTTATTTTCATCTTTTATTTATTTGAATCATCAAATTATATTATTATCAATATAATAACATAATATGATTCGTGAAATAAATGTAATAATAAATAACCAGTTATTTATTTAATTACTCAGAAAATAATTTTCTTAGCGTAAATCACAATTTACGTTGAATGAGAAAATCAATCATTTATTGTTCACCAAAATCTCGTCCGAGAGTCTATCATTGAGACCTTATGGACCCACATGAACGAAGCTTTAGAATAAGGCTCGGACACAAAAGTTCACAAACTTTTTCCGGCTTTTAATTCTTAATATTAGTCGATTCCACTAAAGGACCAATATTGAACATCTCTAAGTTCATATGCGTTTATATTTCCGTTTGATGTGACAAAACTATTCTTCACACGGTCCACGGTGTATTTTATGATATTACCCTTTGTGTGTATCATTAACTCAGAGGAATGTAAAATTACCGTTTTACCCCTGAGTTATTATTTCACCAAGTCCTCTGTTATTTGTGAACGAGAAAAACATAAAATGAAATGTCTCAACATGTCACATGTTTTATTTCAAAGAATTCTTTATTCGATGAATACCAGGCCTGGTTTATTCGCTCACACTCTCATAACAGAGCATGGTGTGATACTAATGCCTTAGCATTGTTTCAACACAAATTCCATATCTGTGAATCACATGTTTCAACGAAACAGTATTATGACACCAACCGTCGGGTCAATGAAACTTCATTTAGCCATTGCCCATTGACAAATCAAATGTCATAAAGTGTTACAAGAATACATGTACTCACTTCAGGATTTAGGTAATTACTAAAATACCCCTCGTATGTGAGTTTGATGTTTCGAGTGATTAAACGGTTTTATCTCGAACTTCAAAACTTCACTGGTCTTGTTCAATATCTTCATTAAGATATCAAGAATGAATTACAGAGTCACAACTCTCCATATCACAAGATAAGATATCGTTTAATTCATTCTAACAATCATTACTAGGAATCGATTGCCCAATCGATCTTTAGATTGCGAACTATTATTTAAACTAGTCATAAGAAGGTATCTTGTCAAGTCTGTACTTAGCACTTCTTTCGTTGATGACAGTTTCAGAGCGTAGACATAAATGCGTAAACACAATCTTAAATTAGAATGGATATTCAATCTTTATTTAATTTCAAAGCAAAACAAATACAAAAGTATTTAATATCAAAAATCTCCTTTGTGGGCATAAATGCCAACAAACTCCCACTTGACTCAAAGGAGATGCGAATGATCTTTCAGTCCTAATCCTTCTAGGTGTCCCTCGAAGACTTTACTGGTTAAAGGCTTCGTGAAGGGATCAGCAAGGTTGTCCAACGTTGAGATCTTCATAACCGTCGCGTCCCCTCTATGAACTATATCTCGTACCAGGTGGTATTTCCGCTCGATGTGTTTCGAGCGCTTGTGACTTCTTGGTTCCGTACAGTTAGCAACGGCTCCACTGTTATCACAGTAAAGTGTAATGGGCTCGTTGGCACTTGGAACTACTTCCAAGTACATCAGGAATTTCCTCAGCCACACAGCCTCCTTTGCAGCTTCGCAAGCTGCCACATACTCGGCTTCCATGGTCGAGTCAGCAACACAAGTTTGCTTTATACTCGTCCAGACCACAGATCCACCATTCAGGGTGAACACAGACCCTGATGTGGATTTCCTGGAATCCTTATCCGCTTGAAAATCGGAATCGGTATACCCCGTCATATTCAGGTCATCACCTGAGTATGCAAGCATATAATTTCTCGTTCTCCGAAGATACTTGAGAATATGCTTGACCGCAACCCAGTGCTCGGGTCCAGGATTCGATTGGAATCTACTCACCACGCCCACTGCGTAACAAATATCTGGCCTAGTGCAGAGCATTGCATACATGAGACTTCCTACGGCTGAGGCGTAGGGAATATGTCTCATTTCTTCTATCTCTTGAGGAGTCTTGGGAGACTGCTCAATGGATAGATGCACTCCATGTCTGAAAGGTAGCTGTTCTTTCTTGGAGTTCTGCATACTGAAGCGATCCATGATCTTATCAATATAAGATGCTTGAGAAAGCGCTAACTTTCGGTTCTTCCGATCTCTAAAGATCTGAATCCCCAGAATGTAAGCCGCTTCTCCAAGATCCTTCATCTCAAACTGCTCCGACAGCCAGATCTTAACCTCTGATAACTTTCCCACATCATTCCCAATGAGTAGTATGTCATCTACATAAAGGATTAAGAAGACCACTTTGCCATCGTTTATCATCTTATAAACACATGGCTCATCTAGTGACTGATCAAAACCGTAACTTTTCACAGTCTCGTCGAATCTAATATTCCACGATCTAGATGCTTGCTTTAGTCCATAAATGGACTTTAGCAACTCACAAACCTTGCCCTGTTGGCCTTTCTCCATGAACCCATCTGGTTGAGCCATGTAAATGCGCTCGTCAAGATTTCCATTCAAAAATGCAGTCTTGACATCCATCTGCCAGATTTCATAATCTAGGGCGGCAACAATGGACAAAAGAGTACGAATGGACTTTAGCATCGCCACGGGCGAGAAGGTATCTTCATAGTCGATACCTTCCTTTTGTGTGAACCCCTTCGCCACAAGTCGTGCTTTAAATGTCTCGACATTTCCATCCGGTCCTCTTTTCTTCTTGTAGATCCATTTACACCCAACAGGCTTGATGCCTTCAGGTAAATCTACAAGTTTCCAGACTTCGTTGACATACATCGAATGCATTTCAACGTTCATGGCTTCTTGCCATAGGTTTGCTTCAGAACTTTGCATCGCCTGGGAAAATGATACTGGATCATCTTCCTCCTTGTATGCGACTGCAGCAAAGGCCTCCCCGATGTACATCAATCGCTCAGGTTGTCGTACAATCCTGCTACTGCGACGAATCGTAGGAGGCTTAAGTTTTGAATGTGGTTCTTCTATTGTTGGTGTAGGACTTGTCCTATCTTGTGAAGTACCAGCTACTTCACCCAACATTTCCTTCAGCACAAGTTTGCTTCTCGGTACGGTATTCTTCATATAATCCTCTTCAAGAAACCTAGCGTTCGTGCTAACGAACGTTTTCTTGTCAGTAGGACTATAGAATGTGTACCCTTTTGTTTCTTTCGGATATCCTATGAAAAAGCATAATTCTGAACGACTTGCCAACTTGCTAGTCTTTTGTCTCAGCACGTGTGCTGGACAACCCCAGATCTTGATGTGGTTTAGAACAGATTTCTTACCACACCATCTCTCGTAGGGAGTACCGGGAACCGTTTTTGACGGAACCTGGTTCAGAATATGAGTTGTCGTTTCTAAGGCATATCCCCATAACGAATCAGGAAGAGATGAGTAACTCATCATTGATCTCACCATATCTAGTAGCGTTCGGTTCCTTCTCTCTGACACACCGTTTTGTTGTGGTGTGCCAGGTGCTGTAAGCTGAGAATGAATGCCTTCTTCTTTAAGAAGATCCTCGAACTCATCAGACAAGTACTCTCCTCCTCGATCTGATCGAAGGGTTTTGATTTGTTTTTCTCTTTGCTTCTCAACCAAGGCCCGATATTGTTTGAACATTTCAAAAGTATCGGATTTGTGTCGCATTAAGAAAACATGACCAAAACGTGAGTAGTCATCAGTGAAGGTTACAAAGTATTCGTAACCTCCTCTTGCCTGAATACTGATTGGACCACATACATCACTATGTATGAGTTCCAATACTTGTGTGGCTCTTAGACCTTTCGAAGAGAAAGGTCTCTTGGTCATTTTGCCTTCAAGACATGATTCACACGTGGGCAAAGATCCCACGTTTAGAGATTTCAAAGGACCATCCTTTGTTAACCTCTTAATCCTATCTAGGCCAATATGTCCAAGACGTAAGTGCCATAGATATGTATCATCCGTTTCATCACTATGAAATGTCTTACGCTTCCTGAGTGAATCACTATTCACCTCAGTGTCCAAGATTGTCGGCTCATTAGGATATAGATAATAAATAGAATCTACTCGATGAGCTTTAGAAATAAAACAACCATTAAGAAAAATTTCAATACCATTATTGACTTTAAATTCAAAATGTTGTTCTTCTAAACGACCAAAAGAAATTAAGTTCTTGCAAAAATCTGGAACATAATAAACGTTATTCAATAATAAAGCCTTATTCCCAAAATTCAGCTGCATGGTCCCGACAGATCTGGCTCTGACCTTCGTTCCATTCCCCCAGTTGAACGTGAACTCTTCTTCACCTAAGCTTCTGGTTTTCCTGAAACCATTCAGATTACACACAATATGGTCAGAAGCCCCGCAGTCTAAAATCCAGGGTGATTCTTTATATGTCGTGTAACATGCTTGGGTGACGAAAGCCATACCTTTCCCCTTGACGGTCTTGAGGTAGGCAGGACAGTTCCTTCGCCAATGGCCGACTTCTCCGCAATGGTGGCACTTGTGTTTAGACTTGTCCACCTTTGCGATGCCCTTGCCCTTGACATCCGCAGCCTTCTTGTAGGGCGTCTTGGATCCCGTTCGGTTGGCGGTTTTGGGACCCTTCATCACTCTCTTCGATCCAGAAGTGGAAGCCCTATGTTCAGCAACATTGGCTTCACCAGTCTTCTTCTTGGTCTTAGGGAGAAGTCCCTCGGCAGTCTGCAACTCCTTCATTAGCTCGGTTACAGAATAATCGAGCTTGTTCATGGAGTAGTTCAGACGGAAGCTATCGAAAGAATCCGTCAGAGTCTCCAAGATCATATCGACCTTGGTGAGTCCATCGATCTCCGATCCGAGAATCTCCATGTCGTTCAGGTGACCCATGATCACTAGCATGTGGTCCCTGACTGACGTTCCCGGCTTCATCCGACAATTCATGAAATTTCGGATTGCCTGCTGCCTCGCCTGACGCCCATGACATCCAAACATGTCATGAAGATTGTAGAGCATGTCATATGCCGTGGCAATGTCCTTGTGAGATTGCTGCAACACATTGCTCATGGAACCCAAGATATAACACTTGGCAATCTCATCGGACCTTACCCACGTGTCCTAGGCGTTCTTGTCCTCCTAGCTTGAGTCAGCACTCGGAGCTGGAGGACACGGGGTAGTGAGAACATACTTGTGCTTTTCCATCGTCAGTACGATGTCGAGGTTACGTTTCCAATCAACGTAATTCTCACCCTCGAGTTTGTTATAACTGAGTATAGATGCAAGTGGATTCATGATATTGCTGAAATTAAATGAAATGAATAAATTTAGCATATGCTACAGTTTCGAATTATAATGCATGTACAATCCTAAATGAGTGAGGAAAGCGATAAATAATTCATGGTATTATGAAAAAAAATGATCAATTACTTTTCCTAGGGGAAACCGTAATTGATCGCCTTTCATAGTCGTGACACATCACTATTTAGTTTGAACCATACAAGAAGTCACAACTTCTAGTTCTCTCTAATTACCATGGACTTTTGGTCACTTATGTTTAACGCATAGCCTCTATGGAGGGTTACTTTAAACAATAAGTCTAAGCGTGCAACCAACATGTGGGCCCTTATCCAAGTTACTTTGAAAACGGTTCTCCTAGGGGAGACCCCGCTTCATCGTTCCTCTTTAGGGCTTAGTTCGTAACAATTTAATTGACTATGTGCTTCCGAAGTACTCCCATTGAAGGGAGGGCCACGAGGGTGACTCTTAGTTCATTCACACAAGTTAATTAAATTCATGTTGGGGACCTCGGGTTATTTCAACGACAAAAAAACCCTCCCACTTAGTTTTTGCAAAAATCATATTTTTGTGAACGATGTTCAATTTCATAACTAGTTATTTAAATTAAACTATAATGATGCATGAACAATTCATATAGTGTTGGCGTTCTATCCTATATGACATGTGGATGAATATGAGATAAGATTAAATAAAATAAAACATAATATTTAACTTATCTAATGGCCCATTTCTAAAATTACAACCCTTTACAAAAAAAAAAAAACAATAAACTACTTTATTCCTAGTCTTGTGTCGAGTCGTCGAATTTCCGAGTTTTAAAACTTAGAGATTAATATCTCCCACTCAAATAATTAAATTCATTTTTATTATTTCAAAAATAATATAAATAAATTTAATTATTCAAGATTTTAAATTTATTCGGAAACGATTTCCGAATCTCGGTCGTCGGGCCTAACCCTAGCTAGCTCGCGCGCGTCCGAAGACACACGGCCATGTTAGGGTTTTGGCCGACCCAAACAGCCCTCTTGTGTCCAATACACAGGTCCTTAGGCGTGTTCGGAATCGACCGGGATAGCTCCCACGCGTTTCAAAAACGCGCGGCCATTCCCGGAGGCTGCCTTCCTTCTTCTTGTCTCCCGGATTACAAAATTATAAAATTTAAATTTACAAAAAATTACAAATTTAAATAAAATAAAAAATAAAAACCGGGACGTAACCGGTAAACAATCCTAGGGCCAATTAGAGTAAGGATCCATTCACATAAACACACATACATTCACAAATGCAATTCATACAAAAACGCCAACACTCAAAATCGATTTAATGACAATTATGGCTCTGATACCATTTGTTGGAATTTAGTTAACAATTAACCTAATTTAATTACGAAACACATCAATATGTGGCGGAATTTCATAATTCAATTTAACATATTATAAACGTTTTAAAACATGTTCGATAACCATATCATTAAATCTAACCTAACATGTCAATAAATTTACAATGACATCAATAAATTTATCTAAGCATGCAAACGAATAATCCAAATACATATAATTATTCTAAAACATCATATTATTCAGATCCAATTCGTTCGAGGGACACTTACATAAGATTTGGATCTGCGAGAGCAAGTCTCGGTGTACGTCAAGGTGGTCGGTCGATCCTCTACGCCACGCGCGTCCAAGAAATCCTCAAAACCGTCGTGCCTTCGATCTTCCAAAATTAGCCGGCCCTGGGGAGAGAAAAATCACTCAAACAACCACAAGTTGAGTCAATGATAATACTCTAGGGATTTTTAGGAGACAAAGAGGGTGGGCTCTTTCGTGGGAACAAGGGAAGAAGGGGAAACTCAAATAAAAGGAAGGGCTGCCGGGAAACAGTTTTCCTCTCTCTCTTTCTCTCTTAATTTCGGCCAAAACCTCTCAAGCACAAGGGGGGAGAGGTTTGGCTGAGTGTTGGTCGAAATTAGGCTAGGGTTACCAAAGAGAAAGCCTCCTTTTATATCAGAGAGAATGGGCTTAAGTTAGGTCAAAATCCAGTTAAGACCCATTAGTCAAACTTAAGCCCAAAACTCCTTTTAATGAGTTTAAACAATTTTTCCAGCCCATAAAACACCTATTATGGCCGACCATATTGTCCTAATTACCTCCCAAATTTATTTGATTTATTTCTAAAATAATATTTAATTAATTTAGAACATCTCATTTATTTAATGACAAGTCATTAATTATTTTCATACTAATCAATGTAGTACGAAACGAGAAAATATTTATTTTCATCTTTTATTTATTTGAATCATCAAATTATATTATTATCAATATAATAACATAATATGATTCGTGAAATAAATGTAATAATAAATAACCAGTTATTTATTTAATTACTCAGAAAATAATTTTCTTAGCGTAAATCACAATTTACGTTGAATGAGAAAATCAATCATTTCTTGTTCACCAAAATCTCGTCCGAGAGTCTATCATTGAGACCTTATGGACCCACATGAACGAAGCTTTAGAATAAGGCTCGGACACAAAAGTTCACAAACTTTTTCCGGCTTTTAATTCTTAATATTAGTCGATTCCACTAAAGGACCAATATTGAACATCTCTAAGTTCATATGCGTTTATATTTCCGTTTGATGTGACAAAACTATTCTTCACACGGTCCACGGTGTATTTTATGATATTACCCTTTGTGTGTATCATTAACTCAGAGGAATGTAAAATTACCGTTTTACCCCTGAGTTATTATTTCACCAAGTCCTCTGTTATTTGTGAACGAGAAAAACATAAAATGAAATGTCTCAACATGTCACATGTTTTATTTCAAAGAATTCTTTATTCGATGAATACCAGGCCTGGTTTATTCGCTCACACTCTCATAACAGAGCATGGTGTGATACTAATGCCTTAGCATTGTTTCAACACAAATTCCATATCTGTGAATCACATGTTTCAACGAAACAGTATTATGACACCAACCGTCGGGTCAATGAAACTTCATTTAGCCATTGCCCATTGACAAATCAAATGTCATAAAGTGTTACAAGAATACATGTACTCACTTCAGGATTTAGGTAATTACTAAAATACCCCTCGTATGTGAGTTTGATGTTTCGAGTGATTAAACGGTTTTATCTCGAACTTCAAAACTTCACTGGTCTTGTTCAATATCTTCATTAAGATATCAAGAATGAATTACAGAGTCACAACTCTCCATATCACAAGATAAGATATCGTTTAATTCATTCTAACAATCATTACTAGGAATCGATTGCCCAATCGATCTTTAGATTGCGAACTATTATTTAAACTAGTCATAAGAAGGTATCTTGTCAAGTCTGTACTTAGCACTTCTTTCGTTGATGACAGTTTCAGAGCGTAGACATAAATGCGTAAACACAATCTTAAATTAGAATGGATATTCAATCTTTATTTAATTTCAAAGCAAAACAAATACAAAAGTATTTAATATCAAAAATCTCCTTTGTGGGCATAAATGCCAACACAAATGAGTTTAGTTACCTTTAATCCGGATTAGTTACAAACTCAACTGGGTTTAGTTACTTTTAATCCAGATTAGTTACATTCGAAAAGGTTTTTACCTCGACTATTAGGGGCGACGTTGAGGACGAAGCACCGACACAGACTGTCGGGGGAGTACCATCGCCTTTCTGTACCTGCGACGGGATGATCTGCAAGTCATCTTCCGGCCATGTACTTCCCATTGCCTTAAACTCCGCCTAAAACAAATAATTAAAAACTTTTTACATCGTGACATTTAAAACAAGGTGCACAAATTGAGGAAGTTACTTACATCATCCAACTTCATGGCATGCATGATGTTGTCCTTCACTTTAGCTGAGGCTGACCACCGAAGCATCAGCGGGGTTGCAGTGGGCTGAAGAATGTCGCATAAACCCAATAGCGACAACTTGGGTATGCATTCATACGCCCAAATTTGCAACGGCAATAAGAATCCTTCTACATGAACCTTCTTCGTCTTTTCAGGATCGCAAGGGAGCTGGGCTTTCTGAATGAAGGACAGGACGCTCGCCATAAAGTGGTCCCAAACCACATTCCCCCACGGAAATCCGTTGAATTCACACGGGTTGTCAACCATCTTGATAAAGGACTTGTTCTTTATGGCGACGGTACGTTGGCCTGGTAGTAGGACGCTGTACAGAAAATGAATCAACAGAAACCGAACGCGTTTCTCGTCGTCCGTCCACTGTTGACTATCCTTTACAAGGGCGGCTATGTTCGCTCTGGTGGCAAGGACACCGCCCTTGAAAGTGTCCATGTATAATCCCCCCAGGATTTCCTTGTCGAAGGCGTTGGAATGAGTCAGCTTGAACCCCTCCTGAACGTGCAGTCCAGTTATGTCACTGAAATGCTTCCTCATGAACTCTCGTGGGTGTCCACCCACGTCAATCAGCAACCTAGAGTTTGACTTCTCAACTCCTTCCAAATATCCTGTCCTTAACATCAGGGTGCTAAGGATCTTCGACGACCTCGTGATCGACGGCATGTCCAAAAATTGACCGAAGCAGGACTCCCTGAACAAGTCCGCTTGGGTCTTCGACATCCCGGCTTCGTCCTTGAACGACATGACGTTGCCGTGGAAGTTGAAGTTGAATTGTCCAGCTGTTTCGTCGGGGACATACCTCTTCCAACCCTGTAACAAAAAAAAATCAGTGTTTTCTATCTAACTAATAACATTTAGTCTGTAACTCACAGCAACAACTATTCCATAAACCTGCAACTAAATTCAAATGTGTGTAACTAAATGTAACAATAACACTTAAACCTGTAACTATTGCAAATTAGTTTATCTTAGTTATAATAACTAAATTGCAATGGTGTGTAACTAAACATCAAAATTACACTTAAATATGTAACTATTGCATATTACTTTATCTTAGTTACAACAACTAAATTGCAATGGTGTGTAACTAAACGTCCAAATACCTCTTCAACCTGTAATTAATTCCAATTAGTTTATCTTCATACACTAACAACTTCTTAAAATACATTCTCTAAATGTAAAATGAATCAACCTGTAACTTACAAATATTATATTCAATTTCCATCATAACAGTAACTACATACAATTTCACTCACCGACGTTCCTGACCCTCGGCGTGTCCCATCTTCTACGGTGGACTTGGATTTTTTGGGGGCTGGGAGTTTGGGTGTAGACCCACTTCGTTTTTGTGCCTTATTGGGGCTTCCAGATCCACTACCTCTCTTTTTGGGTGAACCAATGCGTACACTACGGCGTGGAGGGGATTCATCGACAAAATCAGATGTTATGGTTCTCTTGCCGCTTGCATTCGACTTCGCCTTAGACCGAGAACTCATTTTTTTATCACTGTGAAAACCCCAAAAACTGTATTTACGCGAGATAATAGTTACAACTTTCATAAAATGGTTTGACGATGAACACATAATTTTATGGGTTAGGCATTTTATCAAACCTGATAGACGCGCCGGTCGGAGAAGGGGTTGACGAAATTGGGAATTTAACGAACCTGAAAAAGTATGTACACCCAAACAAAACATGCATTCAAAGTAATACCCGAAATGGGTTTGGGTAAAAATGTTTTACTACGGCGAGCGGAGGCGACGAACAGTCACATGCGAGATGAGTTTAGGTTACAAACTTACCTCACACCAACGCGCGTCGGTCGGAAGCAAACGTCGTGACGATCGGCGAAGACACGACTGTAATGATCGGCGACTGGGTATTTGGGTTTAGGGATTTACAATTTTTGAGCAGCGGCGAGGATGAGCGGCGGCGACGATCGACGGAGGGAGAGAAGGAATCGGGGTCGGTGCGACTGGGTATTTGGGTTTAGGGATTTACAACTTTTGAGCAGCGGCGATGATGAGCAGCGGCGAGGATGAGCGGCGGCGACGATCGACAGAGGGAGAGAAGGAATCGGGGTCGGTAGCTGAGAGGTTTTTGAAACGTTGGAAAGTGTAAAAATGAGTTTGAAGTTGAAGGAGGGAGATGAGGGTATATTCGACTTTGCACTACCCACTTTCAAGTTGGTACTCTTATTTCTGTCTTTTAGGAGAAATATGTACATTTTTGGAATAGTGAGGGTAGTGAGTCCTATTTTGAGCAAATCCTATATAGTTTTTGTGATAATTGTTTGCCGTACCCATTTTTGTGCTTAATCTCAAAGGTTGTTTGCTTAAAGATTTTAATATGAAACTAGCATTTGTAAATCGTTGGTTGAGGTATATTTATTCTAAGAACTGTTTATAATTTTATCTTATTTAAAACATACATATTTGGAAGGACTTAAAGGGCCACTTTATATGTTAACTTATTTATATCAATATTTTTGTAAGAGAAAATCATGTGTCCATTAGTTCCGCAATTTCCTTCTTTTCACAAAATCCGTGGGAAATGGGTTAAAAAAGCCCATAGAAGAAACAAATACAACCCCAGTCCATTTCTAATCATTCACGAAGGACGTGGGCGAGCAAAATCTTAGGCGTGGTGGGACCCACTAAACTTCCATAACCGTTTCTACAAACGCACGAAATCTCACTCACTCACTCGCTCACTGTTTCATTTCTCGGTTCAAATCTCTCTGAAAAACTCAACCCAAACAAACGAACTACTCTGAATCTCTCAGCAACTTCAAACAGTAATTAGAAATCAATCACTAGAAAGCTCTGGTTTGTTGAAATGAAGACGAGATCGAGCACTGCTATTGAAAAGCTCAGATCGAAGCCGTCCGCCGTGAAGAAGAAGCGTCGCTCCGAACTTCCTCGCCGAAGACGAACTCTGATATCTCCGATCGTGAAGCATCACCGCAGTAACTATGCTCTTTCTGTGGATTCGAGCTCTTCCACATACGTTGCAGATGAAGCTTCGAGTGAATCAAGCCGAGTTCTGGTCCAATCCGAGAAGAGGCCGAGTAAGGCGAATCTGAGGAAGAGGAAGTTAGGAGAGAGCCAAATTCTGGCGAGTTTAGCGGTTCCAAATTGTGGAGGAAAGGACGATCCAGAAGCTTCCGAGTCTTCGTGCGTGGAATCTAGCAGTTTCGGAGGAGAGAAGAAACGCTTAAAGTTTGAGAGCAAGAAAGAAACGAGAGATGAAAAGGCGAAGGAAATCGAAATAGAAACGGAGGTTTCTAAAGGAGACTCGATATCTGAGTTTTCTTGCGTTTCCGGTGCTGGAAATAGCAATGTTTTGTTTGATATCAAGGAATTAAGCGACGTGGTTTCGTGCGATTCTGGTGCTGAATCGCACTTCGAAGAGATATCGCAAGATAAGACGAAGAGCACTACTGGAGACGATCAATTTGAGTATTGCGACTTCCCGCGAAACCACTTGAACGAGAATTTGGCTACTATGTTGAACTCCAAATCTACGATAGAGCAGAAACCGGAGATCAGCTTTGGAATAGATTCCGAATATCTCGCTTGCACTGAGAATTTCTCTTATGATTCTCGGGACACGGTCTACTCAGAGCTCGAATCGGACCTTGATTTCTATGATTACTCGCCTTCTCTGTTCCTGGATTCTGGAAGTGAATTCTCCGAGCGATCTGAAGATGATTCAGCTTGTTCGCCGACATTCTCTTTGCTCCTCCAGTACAGAGGCGAGTTCTCGAGATCAACTTCTCCTCGGGAAGTTGAAGTTGTTTCACAAGTAAAGGAAGCGGAAGCAGATCAGCCAAAAGTAAGCGTTCGTCAAAATTTCTTTGTTTCGATTGCAGATTAATCTTAGTTCCGATGTATGTTGGGCTTGAACTTCGTTTTTATTGAATATCCGTTCCTCTTTTTCTCCATAGTATTTGAAATTCGAAGATGAGATCGACGAAGAGAGTTATCAGATGTTAAGGAACAGAGAAAAGAGAGTCATAGTTCCGCGTGACTATACCGACGATTACACTTTCCCGGCGGAGTACGGCGGTCTCATCTTCCAGCAGCGATCGGATATGGTCCATTGGATGGTTCAGGTAAAATGAATCGTAGATGTTCCTATTTTCTTATTACTTTAAATTCTATGTTTGGAATACAGATTTCAATTTTACTGTCTGTGAGCACGTTAACGTCTAGATCCAATAATATAATGCCACGTACTCACTGAGTTAGATGAGATCAGTCTCGTCTCGTGTCATATATATATAATATATATATTTGTATATAAATATATATAATAGATATATATATATATTTTCGTGGAGACTAGATATGCAGAACAAAAAAACTGAATCAGACTTATTTATTTATAATCACAAAAGGCTAAAACCAATCGCCAGTTTTACTTCTAATTCTGTTGATTTGTGTCGCTTATAATTATGATCCAGAGCAAGTGTTAACAGTACCGTAATTATTAATGTTTGGTTTAGTTATTTAAGGTCGTTGCATGATAATATGCCAAGATTTTATTTCTTTTTGTTTACAACTCAAGTGACTGTATAATTGCCGAAGTACTATTTTTATAATGCAACTAGCTCCTGGTAGCATGGTTAGTAACTTGAATTGCTGTTGAAATACCAGAATTGCAAAGACAGGGATCTTCAACACGAGACAGTGTTCTTGGGAGTTAGCCTCCTTGATCGATTTTTAAGCATAGGATTTTTCAAAACCAAAAGGGCACTTCAAATTGTCGGAATAGCTTGTCTTACCTTGGCAACCAGGATTGAAGAAAATCAACCTTATAACAGGTATATTTCACCAATTAACTCATTGTGTATATATTCTCAAATGACTTTAGATGGTTTAGGGGATCCAAAAGGAAAGAAAGTAAACATTGATTAGGATTTACTCCTGATTTTATTGATTATAATAACATGTTGACCTTTATTTTTTGCATAAGTGTAGTAAAAGTATGGTTTGTGCAATGTGTAGTACATTTTGCTTGGAACATTTTTATGTAGTAACCATATGTCATGTTGATTGGGTAGTGTACGGACAAAAACAATCTCTGTCGAGAACACTAAATACAGCAGATGTGAAGTGGTTGCCATGGAATGGTTGATTCAGGAGGTTCTCAATTTCCAATGTTTTCTTCCAACTGTCTTCAATTTCTTGTGGTACACCTCTACACTTTTTTCACTCATTCCATTACATTCTTTTTCAAATGCCGATCACACGAGGTCCTCTTTTGGAAAGTGTATATCGGAGGCTAATTGGAAACTACAACAGGTTTTACCTAAAAGCTGCTAAAGCCGAAGAAAATGTGGCTAAAAGAGCAAAGTACTTGGCAGTTTTGCTACTTTCGAATCAAATGCAGATGTACTATCCGTCAACCATCGCAGCTGCGGTGGTTATCCTCGCTTCTTTGAAAGACCAAGATCGTTCGGTTGATAATGTCATGCAGGTAAGCTTATTAGTGTACGAACTAATCATAGGTCAGCCTAATTAGAATATCATTACCATAAGGACAGTTCTGAAGGTTCTTTTGTCACAAATTTCTCTCTTTTAATCTAGTCATATTTAGTACCTCCATTGTCTTAAATTTTACTGAGCTTTCTCTTTCAGCTCCTAATATAGTCATCCACAATTATCCATCTGCAGACGCATATGAGAACTAAGGATGAAGATCTACCTGAATGCCTAGAGGTAAAATTTTGAACCTTTTTCTTGATATACTAATACTATCTATCCACTTGAAGGTGGCCAAAGAAGTTAGTCGGTTAAACTCTTAACTGTTTTTATTGTAAAAAGTTTATAAAATGGTTAAACCGTCTAAATTGTCAAACCGTGACTCAGCAAGTAAGTGCAAATCTATTTGTTATAAAATGATTGGTTAACCGTAAAAATAATTTGTTAAACCACTTTGTTAATTTGACCAAACTAAATCAGTTGTTAAATCACTTGGCTAATTTTAACCAAAACTAACGGTTAAAATCATCCGCTGGTCAATTTTAACCGGAAAAAAATGTCAATTTTATATCTACTATTACAAATTTGAGGACTAGTTTTTAAGACGACTGCTGATATTTTGAATTAAAAATTTGAACAGCGTCTAGAGTGGTTGTTGGGATACGTATGATAGATGTTTTAAATTCTCGGAGGGAAAGGAACAAAAGCATCAGCTCCGCCTTCGTCGTCCGATTTGACATACGGTTCATAGGTGATTAAAGTAACCTTTTATAGGTACAAATTTAACGTTGATTCTAATTCGTCTTTACATCTTTGAGATAGATTGCGAAACTCATATCTTATCAATCTTCAGTTTTCCAATTCCTGAAGCTTGACTTTAGCTGATAATCGTCAGTGCCTATGATCTCATATGTGAGGACACAGGAACCATTGTTCCTTATTATTCTTTTGTACTTATTTGTAGAACTGGAAAAAGAAATTCAAGGATGAGCTTTAATACTAGTTTTGTGATGTGTTGTCAAAAGCTTATCTCTCTAGTGGATACATCATTAGTCTGACACAGATATGAGCTTGGATAGAGGTGTCATTACTCTACTGGTTGACACAATAAGAGACATAATTCTTTGGAAATAATAAATCAGTTATCGCTAACTGAATGATATATAAACTATTAGCAAGTTTTAATAGGTGGCCATAATTAGAAACAATTCTAAATCTCTTTTCACATATTCCTCAAAAAAAAAGAATCTCTTTCACATATCAATCAAACTCACTACGACACAATTCTAACGCTGTATAAATAATTCGTATGTAGTCTTTTCTCTTTTCAAGCCATTCAACCATTATACTATATTAAACTACCCAGAAGTACTTGACTGAAGAAAGAGACATTTCACTACAGAGAGACGCGAAACGTATTGTTGACTAACATGTAACATATATATACACGCTGATTTCTCATATAAGCACGTTGGTTGATTAAATATAAGAGTTGGCAATGAAGCTATACATAATTCCACTAATATCTCATTAGTTTAAACACTAATATCTCTTTTGATGATAGTGATTTTTGGAATATCTTGTTTTTTTTAAACATTCCATTAATATTTAACTTTCCAAAATATGAAATGGTGAAAATCTTTGCAAAAACTAAATAATGAAAACTTAAAAAACGCACTAATTTATCATATAAACACGTTCGGTGTGACAATTTTTGGGCCTTACGCATTTCTCACTGATTCTTCTAGTGACAAACATGTAAAATTTCAGCGGTCTAATGACAACCAAATTGTTACTAAATTTACTAAAATTTTAGTGATAAGTGTATAACGTAAACTTAACGATGTTATATCATTAAAACAGATTTGAAATAAGCAAGATGTGTTTATTTTTCTTTTAACTGAAACTTAAAAAACATAAACATTCCAGAATCCATAAATTCAAAATAAAATAGCAAATCATTAGTTAAACAAACTAACAGTTTTGGAGTGACGACATATTGAGCAGAAGCGTATATATTATCATCAACGAATTTCCTCATATGTAATGATGGAGACCTTCGGCGTTATACTTATACTTCACTTATTATTTTATGAACTACTTTTACTGTCTTTTTGAAAACTTAATTATGTCCAAATAAGAGAAGAGGTATATTCATAATAATTCTGAGGCAACCTTTGGGAATTGGGACCAATAGATTCATGAGGAATTGCCCAAAGTACCACCTTTTATTTTTGATTTTCCCAAAATCCACCCAAACATAATTTTTTCCCAAAATACTAGTAAATCTCATGTGAAATGACGAAATACCCTTTAAAAAAATAAAACTAACACAAATGCCCTACATTATACTACCGGCCAAAATAATTAAAAAAAATTAAAAAATTAAAAAAAATTAAAATTTAGGATTGGAACAGTTTCTACATTTTAAAGTTTAATTTTAATAAAATAAATAAATAAATAATAACTGATTAATATGGATATGAAATAAAATGTAAAGAAATTGTTTTAGGGGTATTTTAGACTTTTGTACTAGTATTTTGGGAAAAAATTAATTTTAGTGGATTTTGGGAAAATCAAGTACAAATGGTGGCATTTTGGGCAATTTCTCTAAATTCATTGAATAGCAACCTGAATTTTCCCATAAAAAATTACTTGTGCTTTTCCGTTAAACATATTATTTCATTAATGTTCTTTCACTAGTGCCCTTTCATGAAAATAACATAGGCCACATAATAATAAATAAAACTAACATTTTTCCACTTGGCCGTAATGTTATATCATAAAAGAATTGTACGAATAAACTTGGCCAATGCATTTCATTATATAAACCTGTTCAATATCAAACCAAAATAATGTAATCAGAATAATTATGTCGTTACTCGATCCCCATCAATCATAGTATTGCTACTCGTTCCAACAATGGTTGATAACATGCTCTTGGTCCTAAAAAAATAATTTGCTTGAATTTAATAAATAAATAAATAATCCGCATCTTATAACAAGCAAACTTAATGAATTCAAAGTCAATATTTAAAATAAAAACTTTATGTATGTCGTAATATATATACATACGGTTTACAACAATAAATTTATAATACATCAACCAAACCCAAGCCGGTAACATGTTTTTTGTAAAGAGTGGATGGTAGCGTTTTTGTTAGAGAATCGGCTAACTTAGCTCCGTATTTATATGTTGTATTGCAATAATACTATCTTTGACTTTGTCTCTAACATCTAAATATTTGATGTCGATCCACTTAGACGCACCACTTGATTTTTTGTTCTTTGAGAAGAAAACCGCAGTCTCGTTAGCACACAATTAGGTTAACGACCTTGAGATATTGTCAATTACTTGGAAGTCCTGAAATAAAATTCTTCAACCAAACCGCTTGACCAGTAGCTTGATGACATGCTATAAATTCTGCTTGCATAGTGGAAGATGCCCTTATTGACTGCTTAGCACTCTTCCACGAAATAGGCTCCCCTGCAAGCATAAATATGTAACTTGATGTGGATTTGTTACTGTTGACACATCCAGAAAAATCTGAATCAGAATATCCAATAACTTCAGGGTTATTCGACCTTTTGTAAGTAAGCATATAATCTTTTGTCCCTTGCAAATAGCGTAAAACTTTCTTGGCAGCTTAGTAATGTTCCGATCTTGGATTAGTTTGATATCGGCCAAGTATGCCAACCGCAAAGCAATATCAGAACGTGTACAAAATTGAGCGTACATTAGATTCCCTACTACCGAAGCATAAGAAATTTGTTACATTTGAGCATATTCTAAATCATTTTTAGGACATTGAAATTTACAGAATTTGTCACCCTTTACAATAGGAGCGACACTAGAAGAGCAATTTTGCATGTTATACCTCTGAAGGAACTTTTCAATATATGCTTTCTAGGATAAGCCCAGGATCCCACGATACCGATCATGGAAAATTCAATACATATAATATATGAGGCTTCACACAGATCCTTCATTTCAAACATAGTTTAAAGAAAACGCTTTGTCTCATACAATATGTCCAAATCATCGCTTGCTAATAAAATATCCTCCACGTACAAAACGAGTAATACAAATTTACTCCCACCAATCTTGAAGTATATGCATTGATCTGTAGTGTTTTCTTTAAATCAAAAGTTAGCTATGACCTCATCAAACTTCAGATACCATTGTCTAGAAGTTTGTTTTAACCCATATATAGAACGCTTTAATAGACAAGCCATATGTTCCTTGCCTTTTACAACAAACCGTTCGGGTTGTTTCATAAAAATCTCTTCATGCAAGTTACCATTAAGAAATGATGTTTTCACGTCCATTTGATGTAACTCCAAATCATAAAGAGCCACAAGAGTTAAAATAATTCTTAATGAATCTTTCTTTGAGACTGGAGAAAAAGTATTATCAAAATGTACTCCATCTTGTTCTGTAAATCCTTTAGCGACTAATCTTGCTTTAAATCTTTCTATGTTACCTTTAGAGTCAGTTTTTGTTTTGTAAACCCATTTACATCCTATAAGCTTAAAACAGACAGGTAACTCAACAAGATCCCCTACTTCATTAACTTGCATAGGTTTCATCTCGCCATTCATGGCTTCTAACCATTGAGGCAATTTATCGCTCATAATAGCTTGCTTAAATGAGTTAGGATCTTCTCCATGACCTAAATCACATCCTTCCTCGGTAAGATAAACGATGTAATCGTCAGGTATGGCTATCTTCTTTGTCTTTGCAATCTACGTAAGGGTTCTTCTTGCAAAAAAGGAGCTTCATAAACATTTGGGATGTTAGGAATATTGACTTCCTCATTATTATCTGGTTCATTTGGTAAATAACTTGAGACTTCTCGGATTATCGGAATTGGAACATAAACCTGATTTTCATCGAATTCCATGGTTCTATTAACGTTTCTCCCACTAACATTGCCATTTTTAAAGAATACAACATGTCTTGTTTCAACAATTCAAGTGGTATGTGATGGCAATAAAATCTAAAACCTCTCTCTGCATAACAAATAAAATAACAATTAACAGTTCTGGAATCAAGTTTATTTATATGAGGATTATAGACTTTTTCTTCTGCTTGACAAGCTCACAGACGCAAATCTCCTAATTGTGCTTTTCTTCCAGTCCATAGTTCGTAAGGTGTTTTTGGAACAAATTTACTTGGGACCCGATTTAGAATATGTATGGCAGCTTTTAAAGCTTCCGTCCATAAAAAATCTGGTAATGTGGTATTGCAAATCATACTCCGTACCATGTCTATTAGTTTACGGTTCCGTCTTTCTGCGAATCCATTTTGCCTAGGATCCCCAGCCATAGAATACTAATGAACAATACCATTTTCTTGAAGAAATAAAGCAAACGGGGCTGGACTTTGATCGTGGTCGGTGTGTCTACCATAATACTCGCCACCTCTACCTGATCGTACTACTTTAATTTTTAAATTATGCTGATTTTCAACTTCTGCTTTAAAACATTTGAACTTATCTAGTGCTTCAGATTTTTCACTTATAAGATACACATAACCATAACGAGAATAATCGTCAATGAAAGTGATAAACGATTTATGCCCATTAACACCCACGATAGAGAAAGGACCACATATATCAGTATGAATAATTTCTAATAGTCCCCCACTTCGAGTGAATCCCTTTTTATGTCCTTTAATAAATTTTTCTTTAACACCTTCTACGCAGCCTTCAAAAGCAAAGAAAGCAATGTCGAGATCATTTCATTTTTAATAAGACATTGCATTCTATCTTTATATATATGACCAAATCTGCGATGCCATAATTTAAAAGAATTTCCAATATCACGATTTCTCTTTATTCCACATTTTTTATTAACACTTGTAACATTTATTGCAAACGGAGAATCACTATAGGAAGAATTCAAACATAATTTATATAGATTGTTACATAATAACCCATAACCAATAAGTTTAGAGTTTGGATATAGTCTCAACGCATTATTTCCAAACTGAAAAACAATACCACATACATCAAGTCTAGAAACCGAAATTAAAGTCTTTATTATGCTAGGACGAAGAGATCCACTCTTCAAAACTATACCACATACAAATCAAAATTAAAGCCACTCTTCGAACTAAACGAAGAGATCCAACAACTCGGACTTCAGCCTCTAATCCATTATCAACTTTAAGTTTCCTTTTCTCCCTTTTGAAGAATCCTCACGAAATGGAATCCCTGCAATGAGTTCGTTATATGCACAGAAGCACCAGTGCTAGCCCACCATGTTTTTAAGGGAACATCAACAAAAAGGGTTTCACAAATCATAAAATTCGAATCATTCCCTTTTTAGTGAGCCAATCTTTAAATTTCACGCAATCATTTCTCATGTGTCTACGCTTCTTTTAGTGGTGGCACTTTGGAGTATGTGCGGATTTTGTACTATATATACTAGATTTATTAACACAAATAGGTGTACTCACTTTATTTTTATCTTTACCGTTGTCTTTAAATTTCCTCGGTTTTGGATCATGAATGACAATATGTGTAAAGTCAGGATTCTCAGCTTTAATTATTTTACTTCTTCAACGCACATAACAATTAATTCGCTCATTTTCCACTTTTCTTTCTGAATTATAATTGATCTTGAAAGAACCAAACTGGCCAAGAAAATAAGTCATAGTAAAATGAACTAAAAACATGAAATTGCCATGTCCACGCCATTCGACTTTGCAGCCATATCATTCATCATCATGATATGTGCGCATTGTCATTATGAGAGCACTTGCATTAGGTTTAGAAGTACTTTTAAATTGTTCTTCACCTGATGCTAAGTATTGCTTAGCAGTGAACGCATTATTTCTATCATCTTTTTCAGGAATGCCTACTCTTAAAGCAGATGTAATAGTATTTTTCATAATTACGAGAGACTTACGATTTGATTGTTCCCATTTATCAAAAACATTTTGCTCATCGGTAGTACTTGTAGCTATAATAGTAGGTTTGTCCACTCACAATGTTTGGTCCATTTCCAAGACACCGAGACAAATCTCGATTTGCTCTTTCCAAGTGGAAAAAAATAGTTTGGATGGTACTATTTTAGAGATTTGAGAATGAATATTATTCAATGCTTAGAATCATAATCAAAGAAAAGCTTACTATTATCAACTAAAGATCACACCAGATAAAAATGTAATATTAAATGAAAAATTGTCAAAAGTATCATCATTTTTATTTGATTTCCCAAAATTCAATAAAATTAATTTTTTCTCAAAATACTAGTGCAAAAGTCTAAAATACCCTTAAAATAATTTCTTTACATTTTATTTCATATATATATTAACCGATTATTATTTATTTATTTAAAAAAAAATTAAACTTTTACTCCAACCCTAAAAATTTTTATTTTTATTTTATTTTAATTTTTTTCTTAATTATTTTGACCAGTAGTATAGTGTAAGGTATTTGTGTTACTTTTATTTTTTTTAAAGAAAATTTCGTCTTTTCATATGAAATTTACTTTTATTTTGAAAAGAAAAACATATTTGGATGGATTTTGAAAAAATCAAAAATAAAAAGTGATATTTTAAACAATTTCTCATATTAAATCAACTATATATACCAATAGGGACTGAAAGTAATTAAACTGAAATAAATAATAAACGCCAAATATTCCGATTCTAATGTATAATATAGTTTTAAAATATTCAATTCCAATCACCGTTGGGTAAAAAAAATATTGAATCATTAAAAGCAGGAAATCATTTAATAAGTCAAACTGACAATTAAAGTTGGTAAAATTGACACTTAATATTTTATTAAATGAATAGTTCTCCTAGAAAATATGCAAACAACCAACAGCAAACATAAAGTTACAGGTTCATCATTATCAACATAGCCAAATTATGACAGGGTTAAAATTACATGTTACCCAACAAATATCCGTACATATCAAGTGAGGAAAAAAAGAAAAAAAAAACAAAAAACAAAAACCCTAAAGCATCTTATTTTTCTTAAAACAAAAAACAGATTTGAAATAAGCAAAATGAGTTTATTTTTCTTTTAACCGGAACTTACGAAACATAAACATTTCAGAATCCATAAATTAAAAATAAAATAACAAATCATTATTTAAACAAACTTACAATTTTGGAGTGATGATGGAGACCTTCGGCGTTGTACTTGTACTTCACTTATTACTTATGGACTACTTTTTTGAAAACTTGATAATGTCCAAATAAGAGAAGAGGTCTATTTATAATAATTCCGAGGCAACTTTTGGGACCAATAAATTTATTGGATAGCAACCTGAATTTCCATCAAAAGCAACCTGAATGCTTTTTCGTTAGATATATTATTTTATTAGTGTTCTTTCACTAGTGCCCCACGAAAATAACATAGACCACATAAATAATAAATAAAACTAACAAACGACACAAGCACAACCTATTTGTTCGCTACAATCTTGAATAATGGAATTTATGTATCTGGTTTCGAATTTATCACTCACGGCAGAGGATTCATGATCACATCCATGCGTTAAACATGAGTTGATTCGTTAGCGATATTCAATATTGAATAAGTAAATTGAAAGACTTTTAATGAATGGATATAGTTAAAAAAAAATCACTATATGGCTGAGTTTACTCTCAACTTAGTCACTAAATCAATTATTATAGTGTCTTTATTTGTAGCGAAAAAATTGTCACTATTTCCACAAAATTAATTACAAGTTTGTACTAATGAGAAGTTTGTTACGTCATTAAAACACACGTGCAACCTGCTTGCTTAACAGTTACGAATCAACATAAATCTAACGACTAGTAGATAAAATCACTTCTATTTTTGGATAATTAAGGTATATACGCTCATCGACATATATTGTATTTTTATTTAGTCAACGTTGTGTTAAACTGTAATTAGTGACCAGTTGGTAGTTTAACTAAATTATTTGAACGGTTTTGACCAAATATTATCCCACATCAAAAGATAAGCAACGTCTGAAATTTTAATTAAAAAATATGGATATCCGTGTGTTGTTAATGCTACAATAACCATCCATCAATCAAACAATATTCGAGGCTAGTAATATCATACCCGTTAACTTGCAAATTCAGTTTTAATTAGTTCATCCTTACTCTTATCTCTCTCCTAAAATCTCTCCAAATTTCTTGAACCAGATCTGAAAAAATCCTAAAATCGCTGGGTTCCCATAGCAAAATCTTGAAGCGACGGTGAAGTATAGGCCAAAAATCATTCGCGACAAAGGCTACAATCGAGGTACAGGTAGGCACAGTGTTTTTTACGATTTATATGAACAAAAAATATGAATAAAAATTATTTACCGGTTGTAATCATGAAAATCACTTAACAAACATGTTATAGGAGTTGTTCTTTGTTTAAAGGTTTTCGTTTCTTGAATCGTTAAACAAAATTTTTTTGATGTTCTGAAACGATATCATGTTAGATAAGATAAAGCGATTTACCAATTTAATTTGAAACCAATTATATGCCTAGGTATTGCAAGCAAGTTATTAGGCTTTTAAACATATCTTCTTCAGTTTATGTTGAGCGTTGTTAAAAAGATGTTTTTCGACGTTAATCTGGCTTTGAAATAAATATTGGATGTAAATATATACATTTTCTGGATTTGAAACAGGGACATTAATAAATTAATGTTAATGTTGAATATTTAAGTATAACCAATTAGAGGTATGTAATGTTGTGGTTAATAATGAATAATTTACATTTACCGATTAAAATAGTGTTGATGTTGGTAAAAAAATGAAATTATTTATGATTAATGATTTTATTTTTGCATGTATGAATTGATAATGTTAATTTAAATGCTCTTAATTTGGTTGTGTATTTATGATATTTTGACATATCTGTATGATTTACTAATGGTCGTATAAATTATGTAAATTTGTTAGGTAATGTACTTGTTAATGATATTGTAATTAACTTATCACGCGCGGGTCAACATGGTAGGGACCAAATCAGAGCAGAGTATTGGAAAAAAAAAAACCAGAGACTCGAGCGTCCAAAAAAAATGGCACATGTAGTAAATATTGATGAGTATTATTGGTATGTAATTATTTAAGGTATAGAGATTTTGATTGTGATGTGATTTTTGTTAAATGTAGATTGGGAACTACATGTTGGAACCCGATAAATGAGATTTTCATCCTTGTACAACAATGAAACAGTTGTTGTTGGCTATAGAGACATAACAAGAACAAGAGTTGTTTACCAAAAGCCCATTTGCGACCAAATACGTAGAGAAAGAGATGATGAAATCAAATATTGAGTCATGAATACAGAATATGAAAGACTAATTACCCTTGCTTGTATTTTCTTCTCATATAAATACAGGCTCTTGCTCTTGTTCTTTCTCGTTTGACCGAACCTATCTCTCCATCTCTCTCTAAAATATCTCTTTTATTTTGGAACCTAAGTCCTCATTAGACTTAGGCCTAAATTAACTCTATAGCTCATAAACTTATACTTGAGTTCTTGAGTTATTGTGTTTAACTTTGCCCACACACAAATCCTTCAAACACTCTATACACTCTTGTAATAGAAACCTTAGGTACTCAAATTCATGACTAGGTGTGAATGATAGTACCAAGTAAATAATACTTAGATAATGTTCTTAACTAATTAGATGTTCATGCACTTTTCCTAGGTTAGTAAAATTGTTTTACTTGTAAAGAAATTTTTATATTCTGCCATTAACTTGTTAATGATAAATTCTACTTAACCCTAGACCTATTTTAACACTTTATGCCTAGCCCAACCCAAATATTTCTAAGCCCGTTTGCTTAAAAATATAATTAATTATTTATTAACTTGATCCAACAATAAATAGACAATTATGTTTTATACATTATTTAAATCTACGAATACTTTTCTAGAATTAATGTTGTCAATTACCATTACAACAAAATATATTAAATAATGACTAAGGTGAATACTTTTTTCGTCGAGTTCGTTAAGGTTCTACTACTAGGTCCATAGTCCCCGATTCGGCTAAGATAAAGGCGAATAAGAAATTTCGAATAATAATATTGTTCATTATTTAATCTCACTTGCCGTAATGGTAATTAACAACATTAATTCTAGAAAGCGGGTATTCGTATAATTGAATAAATGCTTATTTCATAATTGTTTATTTATTGTGTGATCAAATAAATATATAATTAATTGGATTTTAAGCAACCGGGCCTTGGACATTCTTGGGTTGGGCTTGAGATTGCTTTGGCCGAAAATCCCCTAGAGTTATGCCCTAGGGGTGGCCGATCCTAGCTCTTCAATTCCCTTCCTCAATTTCTCTCTTACGAGAGAAAATCTCTTCCATTTATATTGATCTCATGGATGAGAGAGATTGTAGATTTAATGTTAAGATCTAATTGCCAGATTAAATCCATATGAGAGAATATCTCTAGAAGGAGGGATTATCTCTCAGAAAGGAGAGAAAATCTCTCAAGGGTTACCTAATTACTAGATTATATAAATAGGAATATAAGGGAAGAGGAAAATTCACTCAATATACATGATATACTCGGCCTCTCTCTCTCTCTCTCTGCTGAATTTCTATTCCCCTTTCTTAGGAATTGCAAATTTCATTCCTAAATAATAGGAGTAAGATTTCAAAACAATTTGGTTTTGAGATCTATTGAGAACGATTGTGTCCGCTCATATTTCTTATTCATCTCGAATATTACGTTTTGAAAGACTACAGTGTCATCCTCAAGTAATCAGGTCAGACGAACCAGAAAGACGAAGCACGCGCTGGATCGCAGCTTTCTGTAGCTGAGCGAAAATTCATGTAAGTGTTCTAACGAATTGGCTGGTATTGGTTGCCTATTTTTTCTTTTGGTAAATTAATAAAATCATTCAATCTAGATCTTGTTTAGCAATCATTATTATTAATTAGCTGATGTGAATGCAATTAATTCTTTTCCGCATTTAATATGGTTGGTAAGGTGTATCGATCACCAACAAGTGGTATCATAGTCAAATAATTGAAGGGCAATGAAGTAAATAAACATGGTTAATTAATGTGCCATGTAATCACTCCCATTAACACAAGTTTAACGAAACGTTTGCCATATAAAAAATGAGGTGCCAAACGTTGCCTATTTCACCAATTTTTTGTTTATTTTTTTCAATAAACACCGAGTGGAAAAAATCATGTCAGTCAAGTCGTTGCTCACATTACTTGAAAATCACATTTTCTTTGGTTCTCGTGTTTGTCGTGTATAGACGTGACTTTATCTTTTATACTCAATGTATTATAACTAATTGTCTGCACTTCGATCAAAGGCATTCTATTTGTTTGTCTCTTATAAAAGAGAATGTCTTCTTCATTTGTAGGGCCACACATTCATATGCCGAAAAACTAGCGAATCCTGGTGTCTATTATGTCCAACATTTTTGTTAATTAGTTAAAGAGAAAAGCATGTGTGGGTGTGTTGTTGTTTTTGGTTGTTCATTTTTGAAATTTGATAAATATTTTATGCGTAATAAAGTAAAAAGTAAGGGAAGCCCACACTTAAGGGAAGTATAGGCTAGAAACTTGCTAGAATAACTTGAAGCATGGATTTAGGAAGGTTACCATTCATATATACTCAACTTATACTTAATTTTTGTCTAACGAAGTCTCCTTTTAAAATTGATAAATATCCTCTAAGAGTAGGTTATTGCTGAACAGAGTTATTACTTGTGTGTGTCATTTATTTACTGTCTCTATTATTTTTATGTTTTGTCGCATCTACATAAGCTAATAACATTACCAGAGACATCTTAAACAGTAACTAGGAATTTCAACGACCGAGATTGAATAAATATATTTAACAGTGTTAATTAATGAATGTAGTAATAAATTTCACGTGTTATGATATTAGAACAACCAGTCTCGTAAAATTCATCACCAACCCATACTTGACTATAGTAAAAATATCTCAGATGACTGCACATAAATAAATATACGCACATATTAATTTATGAAAAACATTGATACAACTTTGTAATTTTTGTATTTGCAAAAATCTAAAATATAAGGAAGTTAGCTAAAGTGTCAATATTTTCATAAGTTTAGTAAAAGATTTTTTAAAGAGATGTGTGAATCAAGGAGGAGGAAAAAGAGTGTTATGAGGAGAGACGAAACATTTTATGGAGATTTAATGATTTACACTTTGGCTTTTATTAAAGTAGTAAGAATTAAAAAAAAATTTGGGAGAGTGAAAATAATTTATTTTGAAGATATTTTGATTGATGGAAAGTTATAAGATTTGATGTTGGAAAATTGAATGAAAGGTTGTTGGAGAATTAAATTAAGGGTAATTGTGATAAATACCTATATTTCATAAATTTTTAAACTTACAGGAAAATGAAAAATATCCTCTTAACCACTCCTAATTTAAGAAATACCTCAAATTTAATGGATTATGTTTCTAACATATTTTTCAAACTTAATTTTTGAAATACCTTATTTATTTATTTAGTTCATAAATATATCCTATTTATAACATGGTGGCGCAAGAAATCGGACAATTCGGTGCAAGAAATTTAATCAAAGGCCGGACAAAGTGATCCTACTCAAACATGAGTTAATTGATTAGAGGATGAGCTCCTTTTTGAAGATGGATTTGTCGAATTTGAGTATCTGGCAACGTCCCAAGCAGGCTAAGTGAATACATTGGGATTGTGGACGTGTGAATGTGCTATGTGAGCTGCCTACGTACTCGCGGCACAAACTGCAAAATCAGGTCACCACATAGTTCAAATATATTGTTGGCATAGAGTGGAACCGCTAGTGAGATCAAGCATTGACGTGTGTGGTTGTTCAAAGGTCATCTCTTACCAAGAGAAAGAATACCACTGTACATATATCATAAAAGCCATCTTCAAATAGGAGTTCATCTTTTAGTTAATGCACCCCCGATTAGAGTACAATCATTTGGACCGGTATCAGATCGAACTGTTCATACTAAATAATTATTGCCCCATTGTTTGCAAAAACACAACATTTTCCTTGTTGTTTATTGTTTTATTTTACCTTTTTCAATATGTTAATAAATGCAAAAACATATGAATTGAAGATGAGCTATTTTCCTTTTTTGCTTATTGTTTAATATTACCTTTAACTATGTTAATAAATGAAAAACATATGAAAATTTAAAATTTGGTATTGATAAAATGATTTTTTTTAAAAGAGAGATATATGCTGAGTTTAGGAGTTATGATTTCAATAAAGTGTTAGTGAAACTACCCTAAAAGTTTCTATTATATAATTTTGTTGAAAGTTGGAGCTTAAGGTCATCGTTAATCATTAAACACTATACACGGTGTGTATTTTTACTCCAATCACATACTGGGTGTGTATTTGCAAATATGGAATGTGCTATATTACCACGTAAATTTGGCGTGGTAATGAACCTCACGGGACACTTAAAAAGATTATTTTATAACACTTTAATGTTTATAATTCATTATCAAGATATTTAAAAATTAAATACACAATAATTTTAGTAATGTAATAATGGTGGAAAATATTTTTAGTGTAAAATTTAGTGTTGTGGTTTGAGTTAAATATTTTTTGTTGTGCTAAATCAACACAAAAATTGTGTGGTTTCATCCCCAAATATAAGTTTCTGGTTAAAAATGCCGTAAAGCACTTCTTCACTAAACCTAACCTATGCTTTTACCATTAATTAGAATACTCGAATCTTGAAAATATACTGAGTTAATTATTCCATGATTATACGGAGAAGCGATGATGGAGGTTCTTGAGATGAGGTATGATCTTATTCGAGGGATAAGTCTCTTGATTCCATAACGGAATGCAATTTATATGTATCTATTCACCGCTTTTCAGATTATAAATGAGTTAATTAGCAGTATAGTCTTATAAACATGTTGAAATTTTGAAATGTCTAATGTTTGGCGAAAATTAGATAAATGATCCAGTAAAATATTTTACCAGATTATGAAGATCATTTACAATCGAAATTATAAGAGTGAAACTGTAAAATTAGGCTGTTAATAATTGTGCTACGTAAACAATAAGGTAATTTACCACATTTTTACCAAACATTGGACATTTCGAAATTTATTATTTGATTATAAATCCATGTTTATTAAAAATGGCATCCACGCTCTAAATATCTCAAAAGATTAGCCAAGAGGTATCCACATTCTGCAATGACTTTCTCTAGCTTCTATGCCAGCCAAAATTTTAGGAATTGTTCTTACTCATTCACTTCCACATTAACACCATGACATCATTTTCGCAATAGCCAGAAAATCCAACACTAGTTTTGCGCCAACATGTAGCAGGAGAAGACAAAACACACTTTGGATGCAGAAATTGCCTTCGAGGTCGATATGAATAACTTATTATAACCTCTAACAAAAATTTAACAATTTTGTATTTATTAAAGCGAACACTAACAACATTTTTACTTCTAAAGCAACACAGGCTTAGAGCATCTCCAATGCAACCAATCAAAATTGCTATACACATCATCAACTATAATATATTTTTTTCTTTTTTCATCCACCTCAATATTTGATTATTTTTTACAAAAATATTCTAATTAAATAATTGGTCATCACTCAATTAATGGTCCCCACTCAAATTAAACTATTGGTTTAATATTATTTTATTAATTTTTTATATTGATAATAGTGTGACATAGGTGCCAAAATTTGCACCATTGACACAATGATTACTCCATAAAATAATAGTATCTCTAAAAGTAAATGACATGGCATTGACACGTAGGCATTAAGCAACTATTGTTGCCAAGCATTGGAGATGCTCTTACAACATATACTTTACTTGCATTTCTTAGAAACCATTGGTTACAATATTAAAAAACATAAATTATTTATAAAAAAAAGAAAAGAATTAGTAAGGGCGCTCTCCAATGTAGTTGCCGGGCGGGTCGTAGTTACAAGTGATGAAGACTCCTCTGGCGGCGGAGCAGGTGACGAGCGCGCATCCGAGCTTGCGTGTCTCGCGCCACACCACCTGCGTGTAGTGCCCGCACACCTGTCCCCCCGCGCACGCGTTCGACCCGTACTTGTACCACCGCCGCTCCCCCACCCACGCCCCCACCGCCTGCGCCGCCGTCCACGCGCCGCCGCCGCTCCCCCAGAAGATGTTCTCCCCGTACGGCCCGTTGGAGTGCCTCAGCGCGCAGTCCTTCCTCCGCTTCTGCGCCCACCACTTGGCGTACTTCTCCAGCTTCTTGTCCCACGCCAACGGCCTCATCCCCAGCGCCGCCCGGACTTTGTTGTGCGGCGCCACGAAATCGCTCGCCGTCGCCACCCGGACACGTGGCACCTTCTCGTAACCCGCCTCCGCGCCCGCCGCGGCCACGAGGAGGACCACCAGTGTCACCGGGATGGCTCTCATTTTCCTTTTTCTTTTTAATGGTGTTGATGGAAATGGGAGAGTGAGTTTATATCCCTATTTTCTGAGTTGAAAGTGTCTTGAGGGATAAAGAGTCAAACCAGTTGGGTGCCACCCATGTTCGATAATGATTGCCACGACAAACTATTTCTTTTGTATATATTACTACCTCTTTTTCTTTCATCTATATTCTTCGAGTAATTTAAAATTTCATTTATTATTATTATTCGAGTAATATTTGTTTGTTGTTTTGTCAATGGAGTATCGAAATTGCTCACATTACTTTATTCGCCGCACATATTTTTCTTTTGTGAGATTTTCTATAGGCATTTTATTTCATTTTTGTTAAGCGCATTTATTTCCTTCTTAGTCGTAATCAAGTTATGGTATTTCTATATATATATATATAAAATATTAATGCTATTTTCAATTGTGATATTGCTTTAAATACGGTAAGTTGCAGTAAGATACGCGAAAGTTAAACTGACCGGAAGCTAGTTTTACCTGAGTTCTTCTATTAACATATTTTTCTTAAAAATAATTATTACAGTTATCAATACAGTTTCCTAGTTTAGACTTAAAGTTTTTATTACTGTTGTTTATACTCATAAACAACGTGAACTAGTAGTTTTAAATGTAAATTTTATATTTCTATATTTAGACTGTATAACAGCTTTATGAGCTGCTATATATATTCATTTTGTATTGACTTTGATAATTAATGAAAACAGCTCAAATATTCGAGCGTATTCTCCCCAATTCTCTCTCTGGTTTAACTTCATCTTTTTCCCTGGTTTTCTCTAAACTCTCGAGATCTTCTATATTCAATATGGTATCATAGCGTAAATAATCCGCAATTACTGAAGATCTACTCCCGGATCTAAATTCTTTCCTCGATAAATCGCCCTGAATCCAAGATCTCAATCGACAATGGATCAATCTGCATCATCGATGGAAAATCCTGAAACCGAAGATCCCGTTCCCGTTCCCAGAAATCCAAGAAATCCTCCAAGAACCAGACCTAATGCCGAAAATCCTTTCTCACCTTATTTCCTTCATTATTCAGACTCATCTGGTGGAAGTCTTGTTTCACATCCACTCACTGGATCCAACAACTATCTCTCCTGGAGCAGATCCATGATGATCATCCTCGAAGCTAAAAATAAGCTTGGATTCATCAATGGTGCGATCACGAGACCGTCTGCAGATGAGCCAGAATTGTTGAATCTATGGAGCCGAAACAATTCCACAATCATCGGCTGGATCATGAACTCAGTCTGTAAGGAAATTTTTTCTAGTATCTTGTTTGGAGGAACTGCGATGACTGTCTGGAATGATTTGAGAGAACGTTTTCAATTATCTAGTGGACCACGTATTTTTCAATTGAGGAAGGATTTTGTCAATCTTGGACAAAATCAACAATCAATTGGAATTTACTTTACCAATTTGAAAACGATTCATGATGAACTCTCTGGTTTTAAACCGATCTGCTCTTGTCCTTGTGATTGTGGTGGAAAGGCTAAGATCTATGAATTTGGCAAACAAGAATATTTGATGCAATTTTTGATGGGACTACATGATAGCTATACACATGCTAGATGACAGATTCTCTTGATGGAGCCTATGCCACCAATTACCAAGGCGTATGGGATGCTTAGCCAAGAAGAAACCCAACGATCTATTTCCTCAAATTCAAGCATTTCACAAGACCAGTCCAACACCCTAGCAATGGCTGTCAGAGATTAATCAAAGAAAGTCAAGCCCAAAGATCGACCTCTCTGCACACATTGCAAACTACTTGGACACACAGTGGATAAATGTTATAAAATACATGGTTATCCACCCGGCTACAAACTCAAGAACAAGGCTCAAGCCAATACTGTTGAAGGACAACCAAGATCCACTGAAATGTCTGCACCAGCGTCTCTTTCTGCAGACCAAATTCACCAATTGATTAGTCATCTTTCCAACCAATTGTCTACAGCTTCTCAAGCCAATCCAAGCTCATCGGATGAAGTCAATATGACCTCATTCCAAACAGGTTTTTATGGTTTGGTCAATTCTACATTTTCTTCACACATGAAATCTACTTCTTGGATTATGGATTCAGGTGCTACTAGACATATATGTGCAGATAGAAATTTATTTCTTGATCTAAAACCACTACATAACTCACATGTTACCTTACCTGATAGAACAATGATTCCTGTGAATTTTATAGGAAATGTATTCATCAGCAAAGATATATTATTAAAAGATGTCTTATATGTACCATGTTTCAAATTTAATTTGATATCAGTCAAAGCTTTAACGAATGAATCTCATGTTATTATAACCTTTTTTGCTGATTCTTTTGAAATCCAGGATTCCAATCGAGTGAAGACGATTGGCAAGGGTAACTGTATTGGTGAACTCTACATTCCGAATCAACAAACATTTCTCAACTCAGCAATCTTCATCAATAAAGTCTTTGCAACGACATGGCATCAACGTCTTGGACATCTTTCATTCAAGGTTCTAGATAACTTGAAGAACCGGTTAGCCATTAATTCTTGTTCAAAAGATTTAATGCCTTGTTGTGTTTGTCCTCTAGCAAAACAACATAGATTACCTTTTAGTTCTCAAAATAAATTCTCTGATTCCTGTTTTGACTTAGTTCATTGTGACATATGGGGACCTTATAAATTTCCTTCTTATAATGGACATCGTTTTTTCTTGACTTTAGTCGATGACCATTCACGATTCACATGGATTTTTTTGATGATACACAAATCTGAGGTTCGCAGTATAATTCCAAAATTTTGCTCTCATGTGTTAAATCAATTTTCAACAAACATAAAAATGTTTCGGTCAGATAATGCTCGAGAATTAGTCTTTGCAGAATATTTTTCAAAAATGGGCATTGTACACCAATTTTCTTGTGTTGAAACACCATAACAAAACTCGGTGGGGGAAAGAAAACATCAACACCTTTTAAATATTGCTAGATCTTTACTGTTTCAGTCGCATATTCCTATTTAATGCTGGACAGATTGTTTATTAACAGCAACATTTCTCATAAATAGAACAGCATCTGTGATTCTTCAACATAAAACCCCTTTTGAAATTATTTATCACAAACAGGTCAATTATGACATTTTGAGAGTTTTTGGATGTTTATGTTTTGCTTCTACTATCACTGCTCACAGGACTAAATTTGATCCCCGGGCAAGAAAATGTGTTTTTCTTGGATATCCTAAGGGTGTCAAAGGATATAAGTTGTTAGATTTAAATTCTCATGAAGTTTTTCTTTCACGTGATGTAGTTTTTCATGAAAATTACTTTCCTTTTCAAACCTCAAAATATCATAACAATTATGTTGATCCATTTGCCACCGTTTCACTTCCAATTATGCGTAATCATCATGTTCCCAATCTGAGTGCCACAAATGATTTACCTGATATTATTGCCACTCAAGAATATGACAGTAGCACTTCTCATACACATATTACTGAGCCTCTTGATCACACATCACATACACCTGATCCATACATAGAACAAAATGACATTCCAAATAACTCCACCCAAGACCTGGTTCTACGAAGATCAGGAAGACAACACATTCCACCTGCTTATTTACAGGACTACCATTGAAATCTTCTACACACAGGTGACTTCGTTCCTACATCACAACATAAGTTAGAAACTGTACTTTCCTATGATAATTTATCTCTTTCTTTCAAACATTTTGTTCTATCTGTTTCAACCAATACTGCTCCACAATTTTACCATATTGCTGTCAAAGATGCGGTTTGGCGTGATGCTATGAAGACTGAACTTGAAACAATGCATCTCAATAAAACATGGTCTATAATGCCCCTCCCGACTGGTAAGAATTATGTTAGTTGCCGATGGATCTACACAAACAAACTTAATTCAAATGGAACAATTGCTAGACATAAGGCTAGACTTGTTGCTAGAGGTTTTTCTCAACAAGAAGGTGTTGACTTCATTCACACTTTTTCACCGGTTGCTAAGCTTGTCACTGTTAAAATTTTGCTTAGTTTAGCCTCTACACAAAACTGGTTTTTGTCACAATTAGACATTAGTAATGCCTTTCTCAACGGAGACCTTCATGAAGAAGTTTATATGGATCTACCTTTAGGCTATCAACCCACATAATTTCAATTACAACCTGCAACAGAATTAGTTTGCAAATTACATAAATCTATTTATGGTTTAAAACAGGCTTCAAGGCAATGGAATTTAAAATTCACAGAAACTATTTTAAACTTTGGTTTTCATCAATCTAAATGTGATTATTCAATGTATATTCGAGGATGTGGACAATCTTTGATCATTATTTTATTATATGTTGATGATATTATCATCTCAGGACCAAATAAAAATTTGATAAATAGCGTCAAGGATTTTTTAAGTAAAGCTTTCAGATTGAAAGATTTAGGTGAATTAAAATATTTTTTGGGGCTTGAAGTTGCTAGATCGAAACAGGGCATTATACTAAACCAACGTCAATATGCTCTCCAAGTTTTAGAAGACTCTGGATTTCTTGAATCCAAACCGGTGAAAACACCTATGAACCCAAAAATTCATTTACAATTAGATATTGGTACACAACTGGAAGATTCAACCCCTTATCGTCGACTAATTGGAAAACTGTTATATCTAACTATTACAAGACCAGATATTACTTATGCTGTTAGTTATTTGAGTCAGTTTGTACAGGCACCAACAACATAACATATGCAGGCAGTTCATCACCTACTCCGATATATCAAGAAAAATCCAGTCTTTGGTTTATTCTATCCATCTCACTCTTCTACTCACATACGGGCCTTTTCTGATGCAGACTAGGCCACATGTTCTGATTCATGACGATCTGTGACGGGTTATTGCGTTTTTGTAGGAGATGCACTTGTTGCATGGAAATCGAAAAAGCAAACCAACGTGGCTCGGAGCTCTGCGAAAGCTGAATACCGGTCATTAGCAGCGGCGACGAGTGAACTGCTATGGATGCGACAACTTTTGAAGGAACTTTAGATAGTGCAGACTTCTACACCTGCGATATATTGTGACAATCAGGCAGCGATCCATATTGCCTCGAATCAAATATTCCACGAACGGACAAAACACATCGAAGTGGATCTCCATTTTGTTCGGGATCACATCTCTGCAAACAACATCAAAGTGTTACCAATACGAACACATCATCAGATTGTAGAAACAAAACCATTAGCCTCACCAGCCTTATCATTCCTTATGTCCAAGATGAACTTTAAAGATATTTATTGTTCATCTTGAGGGGGACTATTACAGTTATCAACACAGTTTCCTAGTTTATACTTAAATTTTTTATTATTGTTGTTTATACTCATAAACAATGTGAACTATTAGCTTTAAATGTAAACTTTATATTTCTGTATTTAGACTGTATAACAGCTTTATGAGCTGCTATATATATTCATTTTGTATTGATTTTGATAATTAATGAAAACAGCTCAAATATTCGAGCGTATTCTCCCCAATTCTCTCTCTGGTTTAACTTCATCTTTTTCCCTGGTTTTCTCTAAACCCTCGAGATCTTCTATATTCAATAATTATGATTAACCTAATGATTTAATTTGAGGTTTGTTTGTGTGTTAGGATATTATATTTATATATTTGTCCAATCGAAATCGAAATTTCATATGTATTTGTATCAGATCTTATATCTCTGGTTAATAATGCCAATACTAAAAAAACATTACCTGTTGAATACCCAAGTCATCTCATTAATAAAAAAATGAAATCTTAATGATATTTTTATCCAAATATTCAATTTGTGAAGTATTCCAAAAGTTATTTATACATTGGGGTATTTTATGTGTATTTCGTGGTAGTTAGTTAGATACTTTCTCCTAACAGAAAAGGCATCAGACATACCGGATTAACTATTTTACATGAAAATATAAGCCGTTATAATATAAGATTTTATGTAAACGCTAATGATGTTAATATAAGTACTTCAATTACTTTGAGTTCTTTACGTTTTTAATTGGGAGTATATAGGAAGTTACTTGGCATACATAAAATTATCCCCTATGAACTTTTATTTCAATAATCACGAATTTGGTTGCCAAGATGATATGTTTAGATTAGACTAAACATTAATATTGAACGTATCAACTAAAAGTGGTACTTTTGAAAATTAATTAAATAGGTGGAGCAGGATTCGAACTGTCATTACGTTCACAATTCAATATTCCACTTTTTGGGAGTCAGATATATATAATATAATCACAAACACCTGGTATTTAATGTGTACAAGGATTCATGTTGTATCATTCATTTTTGTTTTGATAAAGATAAGAGGATGATGATAAAGTGTAATATATTTACTTGAAAGTCAGGTATGAATGATGATTGGGCTCTGCTTTATATTTCTTTTTTAATGTCGTTACAATATTTACTTTTATTTTTATTTTTCACCTACCAAGCCTAAATCAACGGAGCCACATGCAAAGTTTCGTATACCCTTAATCGACGGCATTAATAACTCTCCAATTCGATGAAATGTCATCCTTTGTTCTTCTTTCTTTCTATATGCAATTTAAGAGAGATTTTGACTTTTGCCTCTTATAGACTTCGTATTCTAAATAATGCAACATTCATCAGCATATGGTTTCCATGATTTATCCCTTTTCGGTAGCTGGATTTAGCCTCTCAACTAGTGTTTTTTTAAGCATAACTAGTTTTTAAGTATTACACCTAAGCAATTTATGGTTCAAATAATGATTTATGTAGTACCTGCAAGGCCAGCTTAAGAGCATTTGAGGCCTAAAATAATATTGAAGGAAAAATAATAATACACGCAAGATCTCCTATTCTGTTGTCCAAGTTAATCATTTTTTAATTAATTTTTATCTACTTCGGATGTAATGCTTAATACAGTTTTCCATTTTTGCTATAAATAAATATAGTTTATTTCCCTTCAATAAATAAGTTATTACTAATTTCAGTTTACCATTTTAAGTTTATATCCGAATTAGCACCACCCACCACTAGAAAAACAAAATAACAAATCCGTTTAAAATATTGTTTTTAAAAGACAAACAAGTGGGATTCACTCATTTAAAATATTTCATCTAAAACTTCACAAAAAAATAGTTATTTACCCGTTAAACAATATAATGTTTGTATATACCCACGTTTTGTAAATTGTCGGTAAATACACAATATGACGTGTTTACACGAATTTATTATACATATTACTCTCATTATTATTTCGAAATTTGGTTATTCATTTTGGACTTAAATGGTCCCAAAAATTCCGTAAACATTTTAGACTATATTTAGCAACAATTTACAAAACGTTGTATTTTAAAATTCGTAAACGTTTATATGGGTATATACATTAACTACCCTAATTAAATCCATGATTGTCAACTTGGAGGTAGTGCGATATTACTAAACTGTTGGAAATACTCATGGAAACACCCACAAGACCTCTGAGCACGCACACACTCAAACACCACAAAATAGATCCAAACATGGAAAGAAAATAACACAAATGATTTTATTGTACTTCAGTGTAAAACACACCTACATGCACGTTGAGCTTCGACGATAGAACTCGGTCACTAATATAGGCAAACAAGCCTTCGAATCTTCACCAAATTCATACAGTACAACATACAACATAATCGAAAAGATAAAACAACTTGTAACTAGTCTATGACCGGATACTAGACCATACACTAGACTCTACCATTAAAACATTCAATTCGACCAAATATTTACAAGAACAAAGAATCAAGAACCAAGTGTTGCAATTGTTGGGATTGGTGCCCACAAAGGAGAATATTAGACATTTTATTTATTATTTGTAATATTTTGCTGAAACATTGCTATTAATAAATAAGCATTATTTTTCTATAGTTTGTGTTTATGTATGTATGCTATGCTAAAACTGTGATCAACGAAAAGGGTCTTAAATACAGATTTGACATGATAACCCCTTGTGACTATTTTAAACCATTGTTTCGCAATCTTAAGACCGATAGAGAAATCGAGTCTAATTAACGATTGTTTGAATGAATCATGATATCTTATCATGTGATATAGAGAGTTGTGACTCTATGATTTCATTCTTGATATCTTATAGAAGATATTGAACAATACCTGGTGATTCTATGGAAGCTCGATATAAAACCGTTTAATCTAGAAGCTCCAAGATCACATACGAGGGGTACTTTGATAACTACCTTAATCCTGAGGTGAGTGCATAGTCAATCCTGCACTTTATGTCATTTGATTTGTCAATGGGCAATGACCATGTAATGGCTGTATCTGACCCAACGGTTTGTGACATAATGTTGTAGTGTTGGATTATGTAATTCACAGATATGGAATTCGTGTAAACATAATGAAAGTCATTGTATCACACTATGATTTGTTAAGAGAGAGTGAATGAATTAATCTGGCCAGATAATCATTGAATGTGAGATTCCTTGATTAAAACATGTGACACGTATTGACGTCTCACTTTATGTTTTTCTCATTCACAGGTAATAAATGAGTTAGTGAAATAATAACTCTAGGGGTAAAATGGTAATTTTACATTCCATGGACTTACTAATACACATGAAGGGTATTTTGGTAAGGTTCCCGTGGATCGAGTATAGAAAGGTTTCTGTGACTTCAAACGGAAAAATATGAGCGCATGAACTTAGAGATTTTCAATATTGGTTCTTTAGTGGAGTCGACCATTATTAAGAATTATAAGTCGGAAATAATTTGTGAATTATTGAGTCCGTACTTTATTCTCAAGCTTCGTTCATGTGGGTCCATAAGGTCTCAATGATGCACATTTAGAAGAGATTAATTGAACGCAATAAATTGATTTACTCATTAAATACAAATTGTGATTTGTTTGGAGAAATTTATTTTCCAAGCGAATTAATGAATAATGTGTTATTAATTAATTATTGATTTTTTGAATTAAAGAACTTTACTATTGTGATAATAATTTTCTTGAGAATTCATAATACCAATATTAGAAAATAAACCGTTTCTCGTTTTATGTTATTCGATAACCATGAAACAATTTAATAACAAGTTATTAAATAGATGAGAGTTCTAAATTAAGTCGAATTTGGAAATTAAATCAAGGCAATTTGGGAAACAAAATTGAGAGACGAGTAGGACATAGGGGTCGCCCATTCATATGGTTTATGGCTGAATATTGATTCAACAAAAGCCCACACAAGAGCCCCTTGATAATGCCTATAAATAAAGAGTTTGTGGAAACCCTAGGTCAAGGCTTTATTATTGTTTTTAGGCTGAATAATCAGCCCTCTCTCTCTCCCTCTTGGCCGACCATTCCAACACCCGGGAAGACAAAATTTTGTTTCTTGTTTTCTCGTGTGCGTTCATCTCGAGCCCACACTCATCTTCTCATATTCTTCTTGTGTCATCGTTGAATCAAGTTGTGGTTGTTTGGTCCATTTTCGTTAAAATTTATTTTTCTGTAAATCTCACCTCCGAACCAAACATTCGATGAATCTGACGAAATCGAGTCCGAAAACCCTGAACTCTTTCTGAACCCATTTAACTCAGTTCATTGCCGACGCAACGCAAAAAACGGCGTCCCGATCTGAGCTTCCAAGAGCTCTCAGCGTTGTCGTGAAGTTTCGCCTGCGATCTGCCAGCGCCCGTCCGCGCGCATCTGCGCCCGACAACGCCCTTACAGCATCTCTGTGCCTCACTGCTTTTCGCCGCTGAGCCCAGTCTCCCGGTGATGCCACCGACGAGTCCAGGTCTGAGCCAAGCCTCCTCTGTGACGCTGCCCAGACTAGCGCCTTTATTGCCTCTGTTCCCGCACCCGCTGCGGCGCCTTGGAGCTGCTTCGCGCCTCGCTGCCGCGCCCAGAATCAGCAACGTCCCTTGCTGCCGTCAGCTCCCATCAAGCGCCGCCCAAGCCCGATCTAGGAGCTGCCACCTAGGAGTCCAAGCCCTCCTCTTCTTCGACGTAGTGACGTGACGAGGAGCCTTGCTCTCCGGAATTGGAGAAGATTGAAGATTTTAGCTTCGAACTCGTTTCTGATACCTCGACCAAGTTATTTATAACTCGACAATGTAAGTTCTCGATAACTTTAAATACGCGCAAAATATATAAATTGTTTATATAGATGTTTGATGTGTTTAATTTTATCGAATAAACATGTTTAGAATTAATTGTTAGTTAACATGTTTATGTTTTGAATTAATTGTTAATTTACATGGTCGCACAATTGTTAATTGTTAATAATAATTTACTTAAATCGTTAAGTAATTTCCAACAGCAATATTTCCACACACAAGTGTACGTGGTCGCACAAGTAGTATATTTTGGAAGTACGAGTCGATCCCACGAGTAAAAATCTTAATTACTAAAACTACTAACTAAGACGAATTGAATCTAAAATGGATGAACGTTTGTGGTTGTGACAAAACAAGACTAATGATAACAAAGAAAAATTAAAAGATGCTTTTAATAATAATTAACAGTTTTCCCTATCTATGAAATTGAGCGTCAACAATTTGTTTGTTAATAAAAGTGTTTTATAGATGTGTGTCATATAATGGTCATTCAAAACAATTTCCAATTTTTTGTAACTAGATCCGACCAGTCTAGATATTCTATTGTATGCAAGGATATACATTGTTCTTGGAAACTGAAAGTTGGTGTTAGTGGTGCATCTAACATTTGGGGAATTAAATACATTGTCAATAATCATACATGTTATGGCCAAGTCTCTTCAGTTTTGAATCATTAGTGTTCCTCGTCCATGATCAGCAGGTTTATCAAACCTGAATTTATGGGTTCAAATTCGGACTCATTCAAACCAAAGACTGTCATGGAAAGAATGCGTAAAAGATTAAAAGTAGAAGTCTGTTAATATAAAGCTTGGAAAGGTTATAATGAGGTTTTGACATAGATTCGAGAAATTTTTAAAGAGTCTTATTCTCATTTGTCAATTATCCCTAAATTAATCAAGAAAAACTATCAACATATTAATCTCAATTAAAAATCTAAAATTACTTTTGAACATATATTAGCAGAAATTAATGGCAAGTAACCAAACCAGAACTCCACATAAGACATGACCAGAATATTTGCATACTTGTTGTAAAGACTAACGTAACATCGAAAAATCAAAAAATCCTTTTGAACATAAATTAACATCCAAAAATTTAACAGCAGTTATTTAACCTAATATTCACTACTTGATTGATCGACGCGATATGAACATAAAATTAACGAAAATTAACATCCAATACTTCACGTTAGAAAGTCCCACAAACTAATCATACTAAATAGGACATACCTTATTTAAAATTTAGAAATACTAAGTTAACAGTATTGAACAAAACTATCTGATTCATTAAATTAACAAAAATTAACATAATAAACTTAGTAGCTGTCATCAATTGAAAATCATATCGGGAAAATGTCATTAACCGTCCACCTATTTTTTTGAACCATAATTATGTCCCCTTTGGCTGCTTAACTTGATAAGGACCTACCCATCTCCTACAAATTTAACAAAATTACCGATTGGTCCATCAGCAAATTGAGTTTTTTGATTTTCATAAACCAAGCACTCTAATATGCTTTTCAAAGTAGATATGTTAGAGTGTTGAGTTATTTTAGTTGAAGAGTGCCATTTTTCAAGATCCACCACAAAAGCTCCAATACAAACAAAATGAACTGTCTTAATTTACATTAATTTACGTAAATTCACAATAATTACAAAAATTTCTACTTACATCGTTCTTTTGTTTTGTTTTTTGTTTTGCGGCTACTATTTGCACCATTCGTTTTCACTATCCGTATTTCTACAAAAAAATAACAATAACCTTTCATTACAATAAATTAACCAGAAATTAAGAACTTGTTAGTATCAAAACATGAATATCGATTCAATAAACAAAACTACATCGGATTAAATAAAATTATTAAGGAAAATTAATCACTTAGATAATCAAAATCACTTATTGAACTAAGTGCATGCATCACAATTTTTTTAGCCAATTACAAAAAAAAAAATTAGAAGCTTTGGATGCTAATAAAATCGTAACAACATACCTCTAAATCGCTCAAAATGATTATCTTCAAGTATGCATCAAAATATATTGTCCAAATAGAGCGGAGAACTGTAATTTTAATAGAGGAATTACCTAAATTACAATTTTTTGTCGTTGATTTTCTCAAAATGCATCAAAATATATTTGTTTTTCTCAAAAATACAAGTGAATTTCATATTAAAAAACGAAATATTCTTTAAAAATATAAAACTAACACAAATGTTCACACACTATCGGCCAAAAAATAAAATTTAGAGGTGAAACAATTTTTAGTTTTTTAATTTAATTTTTTAAAAAATAAATAGTAACCACTTAATATGAATATAGAATAAAATGTAAAGAAACTGTTTTAAAAGTATTTTGGTTTTTGAGAAAAAAAAATAGTGAATTTTAGAAAAACAGGTACAAAACTAGAAGTTAACTGAATTATAAATTGCTGGGGTTGTTAGCACAGGACTGTAACCAAGTGACGCGATTCCAAGTGACGCGTCCTCTCTGGCCTTTAATTTTACTGAAGCCCTGATACAGAAATATTGGAACATTCTCATTATTTTATATTGTATTTATTTTAATCACTTGGGAATTTCATATATATCATTTTGACAAGTAGAGTTATTTACGTTTTAGATTTCATGTAAATTTAGTGAATTTTTTTTTAAGGTGTGACGATTTCTATATTATTTGTTGAATCATTATTTAAGTAACTCGTTATCAAACATGTAATGCAATTTTAGATATTTAATAACCTCGAGGACTCAAATGCATTTCAGTATTTTTTTTGTTTGTTTTATTATCTTAAATCACCTGCGATTCCATATGTGGTGTGAAAGATCTCTAAATCATCTATTGAATCATTATTTAACCGGCTCGATGAAAAATATAAATGCAATTTTAGATATCGTAAAAGGTGAATTATTCATGTAACCTATTGAATACATAATTTTACATAGATTTCTTAAACCTTTAAGAAAAATTTGGTGGTCAAAATTAAAATTAAAAATTTTACATGCAGTGGGATAAGAAATCATTATTTAAATGAGTGACTGACAAATATATAATGCTATGTTTGATATTGTAAGGACGGACATTCATGTATAAGCTATGAAGTTTGTTCAGGACCCAAATGCACATTCTCAATTTTTTATTATTATTTTAAATCACTTGATAATTTCATATGTGGTGTGACAATCTCTAAGTTTAAGTGAAATCATTATTTAAAAGGCTCGTTGAGAAATAACTAATGCAAGTTTAGATATCGTAGGAAAGGTTATTCATGTATAAGCTATTGAATACATAACGCTACATAGATTTCGTAAACCTATTTATTTATAGAACTTTAGTAGCCGAAAATTGTTTATTTCGTATGTGGTGTGACGAACTCTACATCGTATGTGGATGCAATTATAATGCCATATTAAATATCATGAGGGTTGTTCATGTATAAGCTACTGAATACACAACTTTACGTAGATTTCTTAAATTTATTTCAATGAGAAATTTGGTGCTTAAAAGAGTGATCTTTTGGCAAATCATGCTAGCGAACTGGCAAAGTTAAGCTCCTCCCTTAATTCGGCCAAGCGTCGTCATAGATGAGTGAGAAAAATATCTCTTATTATTTAGTGCATTATTACATATTGGTAATTACCAAAAAAAAAAGGAAATAGATTTATTTGATAATGAAACATATTTGCTAAGTGAGGAAACAAATTTACTTCACTATTGCAAGGGGATGACCGCCCATGTGCAAGGGAAAGATGAAAAGAAATCAAATATTGTATCATAAATGCACAATAGGAAATGGTAATTACACTTTCTTGTATTTCATTCTCCTAGAAATAGAGTCTCACATAGAGATGTGAAAATAAATTTTTCCTCTTGTTTTGGCCGACCAAAATTCCTCCTCTCTCTCTAAATGTCTCTTTTATTTTGACACCTAAGTTCTCATTAGACTTAGGCTTAAATTAGCCATTTAGCTTTTACACTTATTCTTGGGTTATTGTATTTAATTGTGCCCACACACAAATCCTTCAAACACTCTATAGACTATTGTAATATAAACCTTAGGTTTCTCGAGTTCAAGACCAGACGTGAAGATAACGAGTAAGACGAGACGTTCTACCTTTCCCAAAACTCATCCAAAATCAAGCTACAAGATAAAGGTAAATAATAAGTAATTAAATAATGTTTTTTAGATAACAACATGCACTTTGCCTAGGTTAGTAAAATTGTTTTACTAGTAAATTTTTTTTTATTTTATATTTTGCCATTAATGTGTTAATGATAATATTTTTTAACCCTAAACTTATTCCAACAGATATAACAGTAAAAAGTCTTATGCACTTGATGTATGTAAGGACAATTAATTAAAAAAACAATTCCATAAATTAACATAATCTATCACAAGTCTCCATTATCCCCATACTATTTGAATTTAAAATTAATCCAGAATAAGTTTAAATGAAATAAGTTTAAATCAAAATTAAAAGTGAATAATCAACAGTCCCGCTTAAATTTAAGAGTTTAAATGATTTTTTTTTTAAATTAAGCATAATTTTTAACTATTCGAATAAATTACATAAATAACAAAAATTAAAAAAGCAATGAAATTTCTTAAAATAACATCTATTAAAACTGCCACATTAAAAGCTATAAAATAGGAAAATCAAAACAATATTAAGCTTCAGGAGGATCAGCATGGACACGTATTAACAAAAATTAACACGAAAACTTTCTAATTTAAAATAAAGTAATAGAATTGAAGTGGCAAAATAAAAACATAAATTTTAACATTCAAAATCATGTTCGACTGATTTGAAAATGAGCTATTGATTGTATTAATTAGGGCTTCTATTAATTATGTATAATAATGAAATCATTTAAATATATAAACGAAAATAGATTCCAAATTAAATCCATGAAATCAGGCGATACGAACAAAATTAACGGAAATTAACTATTATTTTATATGGACGAAACTTCAACTGTAATTTTCAACCGGATTAGTATTAAATAATAATTACTATAAAAAATCGAGTCATTAATAAAATATATTATTTAATGAAATCAACAAAAAATCGTTAATTATTCAGTTGACTAATTCAAATATCAATCAAATTCAGTAATTAACTATTTCAAATCCATGAAATCAAGGAATACGACTTTAATGTTTCGCTGTTACGTAAATAAAAATTAACGCAAATTAACTAGTATTTCATATGGACGAATATATTTCAACTGTAACTTGCTACCGGATCCATTAATGAAATATATTTAATTGAAATGAAATCAATAACAAATTGTTAATTAATTAGTTGACTATTCCAAATAGATATTAAATATATTAATTAACGATTTCGAATATGATAATTGAAAATTAGTCACGAAAATCCTTAATTTTAGATTAATTTGTGTTAATACTTAATATTTGGACTAATTCGAAAATTTAATCGAAAAATAAAAACAAGGGCATAACTGGAATATCATCTTCCATAAAATTGTCATGTGGGACCGAATGTATATTTTTCAAACATAAGTAAGAGATAGAGTATTTTACAGTTGCAACGTTTGATTTGGTTTAATCAGAGCAATTTTTCTAAAATACACGAAGTGACGATATCTTTGACAATTTTTCTATAATAATAAAAAAGAATAGTTGAAGCTATAAAATAAGTCAGCCTAAAAATATCCACATAAAATATTCAAAAAATTGGCTGTTTACCCAGGAAACAATATAATGATTTCAAAATAAGAAATATTCCGTAAATTATGTGTAAATAATCAGTCAGAATTGTTTAACGATTTTATAGTTCATGATACACCCAAAAATCATTTGTAAATTGATTTCCCGGTTTAAATTTTTTTGTGTTTGAATTTCAAATTAATTTAAAAGAGAATTATTTTTTAATTCCCTGAAATTTTTAGTAACTCATTTTATCAAGAGAAGTACGCGGAAAATCATTTTTAAGTTAAAATAGTCCAAAAAAATTCGTTAACAACTGCGATGGAGTATTTGCACAAAATTTAATTTTCAGAACTTTGGATATAATTACCCCAGAATATATATGGCATGGCTATGAGCATAACTATGCATGGCTACGAGAAGAAAAGAAACAAAAATTCAAGGTGTCACCACCATGAGACTTGCGTAGTGCTTCTAGAAGATTTATACGTTACGTCATCACCTTTGTAACCCCTTTCCGTTACGATCTCTCGAAAACCCAACTGAACTACATCACTTTATTAAAGTATACCTAAAATTCAACCATAAAAGCATTTCATCACCATTCTTGATCCCACAAAAATGGCGACCCTAAATGAAACCCGTACCTCGCTCCGCCACATCGCCGTCCTCGCCTTCCCCTTCGGCACCCACGCCGCTCCTCTCCTCTCCCTCGCCGGAGCCCTCTCCGCCGCCGTCGGTTCCAGCGTTGTCTTCTCGTTTTTCGCCACAGCTTCCGTCAACCGAGCCCTTTTCCCCGTCGTCGGAAAGGTGACGCCTTTCGACGTGGACGACGGGATTCCGGAGGATCACGCGCCGTCGGGGAGCCCGATCGAGGCCGTAGAGTTGTTTCTTGAATCGGCGCCGGGAAATTTCGCCGAGGCTTTGGCCGCGGCGGAGAGGAAAATCGGGGTTAAGGCTTCGTGCGTGTTCTCCGACGCGTTTTTCTGGTTCGCCGGTGATCTCGCCGCCGAGAAAGGAGTCCCGTGGGTCGCGCTCTGGACCGCCGCCCCGAGGTCGCTTCTTGTCCATCTCGCCACCGACGAGATTCGACAACGGGTTTTAGAAGCCGAAGAAGGTGCTTTTCTCATACTTGTTGACTAGATTGAACAATAAAGTCAACGAATTGACAGCATTAAAAATATTATCCGAGATTGAGTTGGATTTAGTGTGTCATTTCCGTAAGAAATCGGAGCTAATAATGTCTACATTAGCGACAAAACATATCGGTTTATGAAATATCAAAGAAAAAGCTGGACTCAAAAGACAGAACATAGGAGAAATAAGAAACGTTAAAAGTTGATATTCGATCACTTCTGAAATATGGTAAACGAAGTTTCACAGTAAAATATTATCTTGAATCGAGCTGAGTTAAATAAGCAATAACTAAACATATTTGTCTCAACAGGAAAATTACAGAGGGACCAAATTCTGGAATCCCTCCCGGGATTCTCAGCAATCCGCGAATCAGACCTACCGGAAGGAATCCTGGTAAAACCCGGCGCCGAATCTGCGTTGGCGAGAACGCTCCACGAGATGGGACGAGCTCTCCCACGAGCCGCAGCGGTTCTGATCAACTCGTTCCGCGGAATCGACCCCGAAATCTCGGACCACCTGAAAACCCGTCTCAGAAGCTTCCTCAACGTCGGACCCTTCACTCTCACGACCGGACCAAATCCACCATCATCACGAGAGTGCCTCGAGTGGCTGTCGACGCACGAGCCCGGCTCGGTCGTCTACATAAGCTTCGGGAGCGTGGCGAATCTGCCTCGTCGGGAAGCGGAGGCGGTGAGGGAGGCCTTGGAAGAGACCAGAATCCCGTTCCTCTGGTCGCTCAGAGGAGGGACGGGGTTCTCGGGTGCGAGTCGGGGCCGGGTCGTCCCGTGGGCCCCGCAGGAGGAGGTCCTGAGGCACGAGGCGGTCGGGGCGTTCGTGACCCACTGCGGCTGGAATTCGGCGCTGGAGAGCGTGGTCGGAGGCGTTCCGATGATCTGCCGGCCCTTTTTCGGGGATCAAGGGCTGAACTCGAGGGCCGTCGAGGCCGTCTGGGACATCGGCATCCGGGTCGGGGCTTTGACGAAGGAGAGCCTTGTCGCAGCTCTGACGACCGTTTTTTCCCGGGAAACAGGAAAGGGGATGAGAGAGCGAGCTCGTCAACTCAAGAGGCTTGCTTATGAGGAGGTGGTTAGTAATCAGGATTTCAGTTCCTTGCTTGAGATAATATCATCCACGAGTACATTTCTATTGTGACTATAGGTTGTGCATTTTCATTTTCGATATGAATTGAGGTTATACAAAATTAAATATGTTATGATGATTCTTTTGACTCATTTCCGATGAATCTCGTTAAAGCATCTCCAATGGAGGCAACAAAAGTACTCAAGTGATGTTGATATATAAAATTATTATAAATGAGATCACACAAATTAAATTATTGGTACATATATTATTTTATTATTTTTTTGTCCAAAGAAGAAGATAGTATCCGTGCCAAAATTTGCAATTTTGGTATAATAATTGTTAAATAAAAAAATAATATATCAAAAATAATATGATGGAGTATTGACATATAAACAAAAGTAACTTGAGTTTCTTTGCATTGGAGATGCTCTAAGGAGATTGAATTAAGTAAAATATTTTATTAAACGAGAAGTTCAGCTCTGGTCGTGTAAGAGTTACATATTGAAGTGCTCCCAAAAATATTTCTGTAAAGTTGTGGCTCTTGTAGAGGAAGACCATAATGTTTGTCTCTCATGCTGTGAACATGCTTGTATCCCATAATGTTTCAACTTAAATATAACATCTCTGAAATTATATGCTTGACTTCAAGTGATTAGTATCTCATCCACATCGACAAGGAAGCACATTATATCTTGAGTAGTTTGTCGAATAAAGAGAAAGTTATTACGTTTTGCACTCCGAAATCTAAAAGACCAGAGAGCATTATCTAGTGTGTCGAATCAGGACCTTGGCGTCTATTTTAAGTCCATAAAGGGCCTTATGCAATCTTCAAACCTTGTTTTCGTGACTAGGTATCTCAAATTCTTATGGATGGATCATATGCCTCCTCAATCAGCTTGCCATTCAGGAAGACGTTACTTATGTCAAATTGAGCAATTTCATAGTGCCTAGACGACGAAAAAGTTATTCAATAATGGTGGCTGCCTTGATGACCCGGATAACGGTGTCTGAGAAATCAAAACCGGTTGTTTGATAAAAACCTTTTTCGACTAGCCAAACATTAAGTTTATTCAATAATGCCATATGCATTCTTTATAACTTTGTAAACCCATTTCCAACCGATTACCTTCCTACACGAGGGAGTTGAACATGAGACCATGTTTGATTGAAATCACGGCACCGTTTTCAACTTGCATACCTTTTGTGCAGTCAGCATCATCAAGAGCCTATGAGACAAACTTTTGTTGGGATTTGTGCCCACAAATGAGATATTAGACATTTAAATACATATTGTATTTTGTTTTTCTGAAATTTTAAAATTAAATAATTATTCTTATTGAATTTGTGTTTGTGTATGTTTGCTACGCTCTGAAACTGTCATCAACGAAAGATGTGCTAACTACAGACTTGACAAGATACCCTCTTATGACTAGTTTAAATAATAGTTCACAATGTAAAGATCGATTAGGCAATCGAATCTGAGTATTGATTATTTGAATAAATTAATGATATCTTATCTCGTGATATAGAGAGTTGTGACTATATGATTTATTCTTGATGTCTTAATGAAGACATTGAACAAGACCAGTGATACTTTGAAACTCGAGATAAAACCGTTTAATAACTCGAAACTTAAAGATCACATATCCCTAAATCCTGAAGTGAATATATATTTTCTTTTAACACTTTATGGCATTTTTTTTTGTCAATGGACACTGACTGAATGAAGTTTCATTGACTAGACGATTGATGTCAATGGGCATTTCGTTGAATTATGTGATTCACAGATTTGAAATTTGTGTATTAAGAATGCTAATGCATTAGTATCACACCATGCTTTGTTATTAGAGTGTGAGCGAATAAGTCGGGCCTGGTATTCAACGAATAAAATATTTCTTGAATAAAACATGTGACATGTCGAGAAATCTCACTTTATGTTTTTCTTGTTCACAAATAACAAATGAGTTGGTGAAATAATAACTCAGGGGTAAAACCGTAATTTTATATTCTTCTAAGTTAATGATACACACAAAGGGTAATATCGTAAAATACATCGCGGACCGTGTGTATAGAATAGTTTTATCACATCAAACAGAAATATAAACGCATATGAACTTAGAGAGTTTCAATATTAGTCCTTTAGTGGAATCGATTAATATTAAGAATTAAAAATCGGACGAGATTTAGTGAACAAGAATAATTGATTTTCTCATTGAATGTAAATTGTGATTTACACTATGAAAATTATATTCTTCGTAATTAAGTAAATAATTGGTTATTTATTATTACGTTTATTTAATGATGTGAATGTCAAAATAGGATTTTGAATATTTTCATAAGATGAAAATATAAATTATTTTCTAAAGCCGAAAAGAAGTTTAAGGCATTATGAAATTAATTTCGTTATTTGTGCAATTATAATTCTACAATGGGTATTTTAAGAATTGTCTTAAAATAAATAAGGAAGCACCTAGATGCTCCCCCCTAGGTAGAAGTTCGGCCAAGATAATGCATCAAGAGGAGAGTTTTATTTTCCTTTAATTATAAGGATAATTACCCAAAAGGAAAAGAGGAAATGAATTTTCTGGAGAAGGAAATAAATAAGCTAAATGAGGAACAATTTTCCTCCTTGCTTGAGGTATATGGCCGGCCAAACTAAGAGAGAAAGAGGAAGGGAAAATCAAATCTTGTGTCACGAATACATTATTCTTTCATGAATGAATAATTGACCTTTATAGATTTTTCTTTCTCCTATAAATATAGCCTCACATAGAGATGTGAAAACTAGTTTTTGAAAGCTTTTGTCTTGTTCTCTCTTGCTCTTGGCCGACCTCTCTCCCTCTCTCTCTCTAGAAAATACTTCTTTTATTTTGGCACCCAAGTCCTCATTAGACTTAGGCTAAATTAGCTCTTTAGCTCATAGACTTGTTCTTGAGTTATTGTGTTTAATTGTGCCCACACACAAATCCTTCTAAACCTCTATAGACTCTTGTAATGAAACCTTAGGTTTCTCAAGTTCAAGATTAGACGTGAAGGAATCGAGCCAAGGAAGAAGATCCACCTTTCCCAAGACGCTTCAAGTTTGAAAACACAAGAAAGGTTAGTATTCAACTAGATTAAATAATATTTTTAATTTATAACATGTATATGCACTTTATCTAGGTTAGTAAAAATTGTTTTACAAGTAAAAGAAATTTTAATATTTCGCCATTAATATGATTAATGATAAATTTTTCTTAACCCTAGACCTATTCCAACATTAGTATCACACTATGCTTTGTTATTAGAGTGTGAGCGAATAAGCCGGGCTTGGTATTTAACGAATAAAATATTTCTTGAGTAAAACATGTGACATGTCGAGACATCTCACTTTATGTTTTTCTTGTTCACAAATAAAAAAAGAGTTGGTGAAATAATAACTCAGGCGTAAAACGGTAATTTTATATTCTCTGAGTTAATGATACACACAAGGGTAATACCGTAAAATACACCGTGGACCATGTGTATAGAATAGTTTTATCCCATCAAACGGAAATATAAACGCATATGAACTTAGAGAGTTTCAATATTAGTCCTTTAGTGGAATTAATTAATATTAAGAATTAAAAATCGGACGAGATTTAGTGAACAAGAATAATTGATTTTTTCATTAAATGTAAATTGTGATTTACACTATGAAAATTATATTCTTCGTAATTAAGTAAATAAGTGGTTATTTATTATTACATTTATTTAATAAATGAATTATATGTATAATTATATTGATAATAAAATAATTTAAGGATTCAAATAAATAAAAGATGAAAATAAATATTTTCTAGTTTCGTACTTGTTTGCATAATATGAACAGAATTAATGACATGTTATTAAATCAATGAGATATTCTAATTTAATTAAATATATTTGAGAAATAAATAAATTTTGGTCATTTAGAACTTCTTCAACCACATGGAAAAACACCAAATTTTCCGTGTGGAATCTCTCCAACCACAATGCATAATTAACATTTGGAATTTGCTATAATACTACATTAACTTTGGTGGGGTACTATTCACACGATAATTTTTTATCCTTCCATTAATACAATAACCTTAGATTTATTTATAAAACTCTAAAATTTAATAAATTAACTACAAAAAATGCAACGAAAATAGACTTCATTTAAAACATAAAAATAGTTGAAAAAAAATTAAAACTAAAATAAACAAACTAAAGAAACAGAAATAAAGAAATGGATTATTTAAGTAAATTAAATGTTTTTTTTAAATAATGTAATTTCTTTTATGTAGTTTATGTTTTGTTAAATATTTTTAAATATTGGTAAGTAGTGAATATTTTTATCACCTAATTAAAATGCAAACATTATTATTATTTATTAAAATTTTAAGTAATAAAGAGATCGTATAAATTAATTAATATTATAAGGGTGATTTTAGTTACTAGTAATATAAACTAGTAGCATTTTCGTAGTAGCCAACGTTTTCTAAATGTGTTCTAAATAGCAAAGTCAATATATGTTTCAAAAATTAATTAGACCTATTTGGCTCGAGTAATTTTTAAAACAACTGAAATTGAAAAGAGCAATCCGGTGCATAATTTTATGTAAATGGCAATCATGTAGGAACGATAGTTATTTACAACATATTTACAAAACGTTAAATATTTCTAAATTCGTTATGTTTATGTTGATTAAAGCCCCAATTTTTTTATATAAAAATGGTGAATATTGTTTTTAATGTGAAATATTGTATTGCGATTAGAGTTGAACAAATATTTGGTGATAAATCAACAGAACAATTGTATAAAATCGGTTGAAGATACTTAAAAGTGAAATTATCATTTCTGAAAGCCAATTTATGCTAGTCTACGTGGGTTAATTTTACCTTGGATCAAACCCAATTAACTATGACGCATGGTCCACATTTATATATATTTTATACCAAACGAACAGCCATCACACAAAAAATTTCTCCTTTAAATTATAGAATTACTTGATATACTTTAAATCGCCAGAAACAGCATAACATAAGTGGAGGAAGAACAGGAAAAGGAAGTAAAGGAACCATGGATTTTATGGAAGAGAAAAATGTTGGCCTCTTATCAAAGTCAAGCTCAATAAGTGAAGCAAGTTGGGGGAAAGAAGAAATCTTAGTAGAGGCAAAGAAACAGCTGAAATTAGCCGGCCCACTTGTGAGTGTGAGTCTTTTGACATACTCGGTGCAAGTGATTTCAGTGATGTTTGTGGGACATCTTGGAGAGCTTCCCTTGGCCGGAGCTTCCATGGCCACTTCATTTGCTTCCGTTACCGGCTTCAGTTTACTCGTAAGTTTATTCATCTCTTCTCATTACATGAATTCGAATTAAGTTCATCAGGTTTCATCATTGAGCAGTTCATGTTTGTTTGTATCTTGTCATGATGGGTTACATCTTAGATCTGCTCTCTTTCTTCATCTGAAATATTGATGTAAGAAACTAGATGGGGTTGGTTAGAAATTTTATTTTAATTATTTAAATACTATTTCAATATATTTTACTTTCACCATCAGCAATAGCGACAAAATAACAACTTTATTTATATTAGTGTTCGGGTATAGTTACAAAATTTATTAAATATTTATTTGATAGATAAAAACTAAGTTTTGTATTCGGATAAAAAATAATAAAGTAAGTGAATGGGTGTGAACTATGACAGTTCTGAACAAGAAGATGGTGTCATTGTGCTACATGTGTTTAATCTTGCGTTGGACTCTGAATTATGAAGGTTTCTTTGAATTATTAAAGTGTTCTAACGTCATATCATTAGTTGAAACTCATTCACGCATTATTGCCATATTAATTATTACCAAGCAAACATTTGACCACGCACAATGTACTTGATAACATATTTTATATTACACAACATATATAACATAAATGTGCCGTATGATATCATCTAATCGCATTATCTAAAATTAATACAACAATATCTTACAAAAAAAATTTTAAGTGTCGAGAACACAGTTGAGGAAAGAAGTAAAATTTTCCATAAATACAAAATAATTCAATATAACAGAGTAAATGTAATGAGAGTGCTGATGGTATAGATGATTCATAGCTATTAAAAGTTTGTTTGGGATAACCATTTGACAATTACTCTGACTAATGAGTTCATGACTCTGAGTTATCGTGGGGTGATCAATCCCGCATCCTTGCGGTTTTGTCGCTCGGGGCTGACTTCTTAGTATACACTTGTCATTTATATGCCGGAGTGTCATATTGGTTATTTTACACGTGTATTATATCTTTAAATAGTCTTTGATTTATTGTCTTTTATTCTCTCATAAATTATGCTCAATAAGGTAGTTCTTTTTTTATGAACGTTGCGCTCTTTACCTTTTGGTGGTTCTCGGGCTTATTTAACTCGAACCATAATGCTGAGATATCTGTTCTTCCTCGGTATGCCGACTACATGATCAGTCCATACTAATTTTCCGAGTAATACACTTTACATTTCTAGCGGCAAATATATTGTGTGCTACAATTTCACACTATATTAGTCGTTCCACCGTTCATACGGCAAATATTTTTTTAAATGTCATTATTAATACACTAAAAAATATATATACATATATATGTGTGTATATATTGCCCGTTTAATTATTTATAAAACATCAAAACTCATAATTTTGCTTGAACCGGCAAAAACTGTAAAATTAACTACAAAAAATATATTAAAATAACAAAAAAATGGGTCTTTAATCAAAATAAATTTAAAGAATTTGAAACAACCAACGTAATGTAAATAGTCAATATTCTTACATCTAGTAACTAAAATTACCCTTAAAAAACTTCAAGTACAAAAAACATGTATTAAAGTTTAAAGTAATACACTAAATTAACATAAAAACTAAATGAATAACATGATTTAAAAGACATAGCAAAAACTAAAACATATAACCATTATAATGATTTATTGTTATATTTATAAATAAATTGTATAATTTTGAAATACAAAAATGGTAAATAATATTTTTAGCGTAAAATTTAGTGTTGTTGTTGAAGTTGAACTTTTTTGAATGCTAAATCAGCATTAAAATTGTGTTATTTTAGCATCAATTTTGTTTGGGTTGAAAGTGCCTGAAGCACTCAAAACTACTTATTACGAAGAAAATAGCTTTAGACTATATATGATTTCGAATTATTAAATTATGGAATATCAGATGACAGACGCTAAATTCTATTCAAAATAATGATGATTTATTTAATTATAAATAATACCCTTAAACGTCTTATACACGATTTTGTCTTTTTGTTTCTTTATACGATTTCGATTGCTGAAGTGTTCCAAATTGCAATATCACATCGTGGGCTGAATAATATCCAACGAATAATGGCATTTTTTTCCACTCAAACATTTTATTTACTTATTATTGTGAATAGTCTACACTTTAAAATTTTTTGTTGATAAAAAAATCGAGATCTCGATTTTTTTATTTAAAAATAGCTTAAAGGGTTATGTGATAAATGATCACAAATATGTTATCTATGTCACAATTAGTGCATGTGATATGTGATGTATGGTATCTATGTCACTATTATGTAATATGTGATGTCACAGTAAGTGTTATTGTTAAAATCATAACTACTTTTGCGATGACTACGCACTATAAACTTCGTCGTTCATTTGACCAAAAAAAAAAAAAAACAATCACATAAATTTATTGGGTCCATAACAAAACTAAAATCTACGAAAAAAGTTCGAAACACACGACATTCAAATTGGACCAAAACTTAAAATGAGATCACATTGATATTTAACAGATAAAATAAACAAATGAAACACGATTCGACAAACTCTAACAAATGGGACCACTAAAATCGACAAACCCTGATTCATGGGACCACCAAAATCGACAAACCCTAGTGCACATGGATTATCGTAAATAATGACTCTCTTAGGAAGATCATTCATTTGACTTTCCTCCGCCGACTTTCCCTTTCCATGTTTTTTTTTCTTCGCCGGCGATTTGGTCTTTATTTGGGTGAGTTTGAGTTTTTTGTTTTGGTTGTTACTTTTTTTTCTTCGCCGGCGAGTTTGAGTTTTTTGTTTTGGTCGTTACAAAATGAGGATAAATTGGACCCAACATTCATGTAAATAAAACTAATTGAGTATTTACAAAACATTGGATATTAAATATAAAAGTCGGTAAATAGCCAATTTTTGGTTAATTTTTGATATATTGTTTTTAGAATAAACGTTACTTTGTGTTATAATGACGTACATGCAACAGAAAGAACTGTGTAGCGCATTGGAAACATTTTGTGGGCAGTCATACGGAGGTAAGCAATACCACCTCCTCGGCGTCCACGCGCAAAGAGCCATGCTTGTCCTTCTACTCGCCAGCGTTCCACTCGTAATCATTTGGGCCAACACAGGCCCAATCTTAGTCTTATTGGGCCAAGACCCGGAAATCTCCGCTGAAGCGGGTCAATACGCCCGTCTCATGATTCCAGGCATCTTCGCCTTTTCCATCATCCAGTGCGCGACCAAGTTCTTGCAAGCCCAAAACGACGTCGTTCCCATGATGGTTGTCGCGGCTATCACCACGGGGTTCCACGTGGCGATCTGCTGGGCGTTCGTGTTCGCGTGTGGGCTCGGGAGTCGCGGTGCTGCGCTGGCAAATGTGACGTCGTATTGGATCAACGCATTGTTGCTTGTGGCCTACGTCAAAGTCTCGCCCAATTGTAAGGCCACGTGGACTGGGTTCTCAAAAGACGCGTTTCGTGGCATTCCTGACTTCCTTAAACTCTCTATACCGTCCGCAGTTATGTTGACGTAAGTATATTTTTTTAATATTAACGCGCATGTGAAATTATTACTTTATATAACTATACGTAGCTTTTTCTTTTAAAAGTAATGTTCTTCTGCCTCATAAAAAATAAAAAAAGCTGACGTCGTTTTCTTTCATTAGTCAAATTTTTTAATTTCTTTTTAGGAAAGTGGAGTGGAGGTCCCTGGGTTATGAACCTTTTTTTTTATTCAAAACTTATATTTATATATATATATATATATATATATATATATATATATTGCCCCCTTTTAATAAGTTGTTTATTTTAGCACCACTTAATGTTTTTATATCTGTAATTAGTTTAGAAACAGATCAGGAATTTTATCTTTTTTTAGTTTTTTAATTATTATTTAATCGATAACTATACGCAACAAGTCCACTTTTGGATCTCTTTCCTTTCGAGTTTAGGTTAAATTTTCGGCTCAGCCCATGCATTGAACTATAGTAAGAACCAAGAACAAGTGATGTTTTTTTACAGTTAGATATAGTTCAGCATCATTTTGGTACGCATAATTGTTTCAGAGCTTTTTCTTTTATTTTGAGTAAGAGTTACTAAAAGACCAAGTATTTGTTTGGTGATACATAGTTTGGAAATCTGGTCATTCGAGCTTATGGTCCTCTTGTCCGGTTTTCTTCCGAATCCGAAACTTGAAACATCGGTTATGTCAATCAGGTTTGATCGTACGGATATATATTTACGTTCGTGTTTCCTTGAAACTGAAGCAAAGTATCACTAACGAATGTTGATATGATTTCAGCCTTAACACTTGCGCAGCCGTTTACATGATACCCACTGGTCTCGGAAGTGTAATTAGGTAACTCTTATATAACCTTTATTTCATTTATGGTGAAACCAAGGTTAATTCTTTTCCTAATCTGCTTTCTTGAAGCTCTTTAATAGCTAAAAAAGGGGTTGATATTCTCAAGAAAAATTGTATCTTTCAAGTTAGTAATTATAAAAAAAAACATTGTCTCTTTCATTTTTTTTATATTTAGTGTTTTCAAAATACTCAAAATTTTGTAAATTTTTGTAAATACCCACACGGTTATGTTTACACGAATATTAGATCTAAATTACTCTAATCTTGATTTCATAAAAAAGAACTAGAGAGATGTTTAGTGAATTAATCGTTCATTTATCATTACACATTCTGAAATTCTCATTGAAAACCAAAAAAAATATATGTAAGAGTTGTTTTTTTCTTTTTGCGTAGGATACATATAACTAGGGTTTATATTTGTTTTGCAGTGTAAGAGTTTCTAACGAATTGGGTGCTGGGAGACCAAAAGCGGCTCGATTGGCGATATGGATTTCGATGACGACGGTTCTCATAGAGACTTTCTTGGTGGCGACGGCCATGGTCCTCGGTCGCAATGTCTGGGGATTCAGTTACAGCAACGAAAGAATCGTCGTCAAATACGTCGGACAATTGTTGATTCTTATCGCCATTCTTCATGTCCTTGATGGAATTCAAGCGGTGCTCTCAGGTGTTGTAAGAGGCTCAGGGCTGCAAAAGATTGGTGCAATTCTCATTGTGGCAGCTTATTATGTTGTCGGCTTACCAATTGCTGTTACCCTAGCCTTCGGTTACCAAATGGGTGGGAAGGTACAACTTTGTTTAGGTTCAATATTAATGTCTCTATCTTTTTAACTAAAGTTTTTCACCGTTGTCTCTATACCTGTTTGCTTTGTAATTGCTTCCTTAGGGGCTTTGGATGGGAATAATAGCGGCGTTGCTCGTTCAGTCACTCCTTCTATCTATCCTAACGATATACATTGATTGGCAAAAAGAGGTAAAAGTGAAACAATGATCAGCGTTTTTCTTTTCTTGTCTGTTACAACGTTATTAATTATTTGATCATATATTATGTTCCTTTTGTAGGTGGAAAAAGCCTCTGGGAGATTACGTTAATTGAAAAGTGTAGTTTTTGACACCATAATCTACGTCGGGTTTGGGTTCTAAAAGAACTCATGTTTTTTTATTCTTCCAAAGCTAAAAATTGCAACAATGGATATAATGTTAGGAATAATAATAACCACCGGTTATTATCTAAACCATTTCTATTTCTATTGGTTCCTCGATAAAACGAGAGAGCGTTGGAAGGAGTCATACATTGATAAAAAATAAATGAATTTATTAATAACCTACATTAATTATGTGGTGTTAGTAGAGTACCAAGTGGAGGTAAGGTGGCAAGGAGGTGGCAGGACTATGCCGACACTCTCATCAGTCTCCTCGTCGGTGTCGCCACGTAGAGTCCCTTAGTGGCGCTTTGTAGGCGCACAACCGTTTGGACAACGTTTATGTCATTTGCGGCATAAACTGTCGCTCATCCGAATGCGTGCGATGCAACTTTATATACAACTCTAAGTTTCTAGTTTCAACACTCAATTCATTCAAATCACTTTCTCCTCTCTCTCTCATATATTTATCCAGAAATTTCTCTTAGTCTTCGTTCGAATTTTACTCTGTCTTATAGTGCAGATCAAACCCAGTCTTGTCATATCTTGCGGTATTCTTGTGTGTAACCTTATGAAATTTTCGAGGTGCAAGAAATAATATAAGGAAAGCGCATCTCATGCGTGATTCGGGCTGAGACGTTTTTGACTTTGAAGATTTTCAAAACAATCTTATAATAGCTTCTGCGATGGTGACTAAGGCCTTCGTTCCATGCGTAAAGGTGATGAACCAAGACTTCGTCAAGTTGGGCCACTTTGACGGAACCAGCTTTACCTGCTGGCAAGACAAGATGAAGATCCACTACGTAGGGGACCCGACGTTGGATCCCATTCCAGAGGCGACAAACAAAGATATCGAAGAACTCAAGGCAGATCGGAAGAAGCGTCATGTGCCGTGGTCATATCCTCAACACTCTCTCCGTCAGACTCTACACCGACAATCCTTCGGCAACGGAGATCTGGAAGACGCTTGAGTACAAATTCAAATCAGAGGAAGAAGGTAACAAAAATTTCTTTGTCTCAAGTTATTTTGAAATTAAGATGTTTGATGACAAGCCTATACTTGTTTAAGTTCATGAATTGCAAGTAATTGTCAACAAATTTAGGGACGTGAAGATTACCGGAAGAAAGAAAGTGGAATGACCACTACTAGAAAAATTAAATCTCACAACCTTTAATAAGGGTTGTGGAATTCTTCCACAACCCTTATTAAGGGTTGTGGGATCCGAAGTTGTGGAATTTTTCACAACTCTAAGACATCTGTGTGTAATGTTCATACTTCCCACACTTGATGTTTAAGGGTTGTGAAATACTTAACAACTGATCACATTTTGTTTGTAAAATTCAATTTTTTTTGAAAGATTCGTCGCCGCGGCGATGCTTTCCACAACGAATCTTTACATCTGTTGTGAGAACATGGGGCCGCAAATTTATTTGTTCAAATATGTGCTGAGCTTAAAACTAGGACATCAAAACCATCAATAAATTTGTTTCTAACTTAGAACTACTTTCCACACTATAGAAGAAGGACATTTTATCATTAACCATTAACCATCAACCATTAATCACTGCATTAGGACATTTTACACGGTAGAAGTTCACAAGAATAAAAAAAGTATGTTTAGAAAAACTGCCAATTCACAACATATATAGAAAATATACAATAGCCAAACTGAAGACCGTCTTATTCAACAAAACATGATCTCTCAAACCTTTTACATTCTAAGTAAAAATCGTTCAAAGTCTCATACACCCTATAAAACTACTCAAACGCTTTCCCAGAAATAATACAAAACTGCATCAAGCTACTTTATATATATAAATATCTTATATATACAAAAAGGAACTATGAAACGAGAACTCATCACCTGAGCTTATTCTGCGCAACAGCTTGACACAACTCATCTCGTAGAAGAGAACTCTATTCGAGGCCAACGATTTACAAAGAGGCTTTGCCAAGACAGAAGCTTTGTGACATTTATGCCCACAAAGGAGATTTTGATATTAAATAATTTTTTATTTGTTTTTTTAATTTAAATAAAAATTGAATATCCATTCTTATTTAAGATTGTGTTTATGCATGAATGTCTACGCTCTGAATCTGTCATCAACGAATGAAGTGTTAAGTACAGACTTGACAATATACCTTCTTATGACTAGTTTAAATAATAGTTCGCAATCTAAAGATCGACTGAGCAATTGATTCTTAGTAATAATTGTTAGAATGAATTAAACGATATCTTATCTTGTGATATGGAGAGTTGTGACTCTGTAATTCGTTCTTGATATCTTAATGAAGATATTGAATAAGACCTATGAAATTTTGAAGTTCGAGATAAAACCGTTTAATCACTTTATCACATTTGATTTGTCAATGGGCAATGGCTAAGTGAAGTTTCATTGATCCGACGGTTGGTGTCATAATACTGTTTCGTTGAAATATGTGATTCACAGATATGGAATTTTTGTTGAAACAATGCTAAGGCATTAGTATCACACCATGCTCTGTTATGAGAGTGTGAGCGAATAAACCAGGCATGGTATTCATCGAATAAAGAATTCTTTGAAATAAAACATGTGACATGTTGAGACATCTCACTTTATGTTTTTCTCGTTCACAAATAACAAAGGACTTGGTGAAATAATAACTCAGAGGTAAAACAATAATTTTACATACCTCTGAGTTAATGATACACACAATGGGTAATATCGTAAAATACACCGTGGACCGTGTGAAGAATAGTTTTGTCACATCAAACAAAAATATAAACGCATATGAACTTAGAGATGTTCAATATTAGTCCTTTAGTGTAATCGACTAATATTAAGAATTAAAAGTCGGAAAAAGTTTGTGAACTTTTGTATCCGAGCTTTATTCTAAAGCTTCGTTCATGTGGGTCCATAAGGTCTCAATGATAGACTCTCGGACGAGATTTTGGTGAACAAGAAATGATTGATTTTCTCATTCCACGTAAATTGTGATTTACGCTAAGAAAATTATTTTGTAAGTAATTAAATAAATAATTGGTTATTTATTATTACATTTATTTAATGAATCATATTATGTTATAATGATAATAATACAATTTGATGATTCAAATAAATAAAAGATGAAAAATAAATATTTTCTCGTTTCGTACTACATTGAAGAGTATGAAAATAATTAATGATTTTTCATTAAATAGATGAGATGTTTTAAATTAATTAAATATTATTTTAGAAATAAATCGAATAAATTTAGGAGATAGTGAAGACAATATGGCCGGTCATAATAAGAGTTTTATGGGCAGGAAAAATTGTTTAAACTCATTAAAAAGAGTTTTGGGCTTAAGTTTGACTAATGGGTATAAATTGGATTTTGATCTAACTTAAACCCATTCTCTCTGATATAAAATGAGGCTCTCTCTTTGAAAACCCTAGCCTAATTTCGACCAGCATTCAGCCAACCCTCTCTCTCCTTGTACTTGAGAGTTTTTGGCCAAATTCTAGAGAGGAAGAGAGAGAATTTGTTCTTCGGCAGTCCTTCATTTTTGCTTTGAGTTTCCCCTTATTCCCTTGTTCCCACAAAGATCCACCCTCTTGATCTCCTAAAAACTCCTAGAGAATTATCATTGATTTATCTTGTGGTTGTTTGAGTGATATTTTATCCACGGGGTCGGCCACTTTTTGGAGCAACGGAGCGAGGACGGATTTCGTGACATCCTAGACGCGCGTGGGAAGGAGTTTTGGCCGTGGACTTGGATGCACACCCTGATGCTGATTCTTGCAGATCCAAACCCACTGTAAGTCTTCTGAAAAACGAGTTGGATCTGAATGTAATAATCAGTGTAGGATTGTTAGAATTTTTAGATCATTCGTTTGCATGTTTGAATAAATTTATTAATATGTTTAGAAATTTATTGACATGCTAGATTAGATTTAATGACATGGTTATTGAATATGTTTTAAAACGTTTTAATATGTTAAACTGAATTATGAATTTCCGCCATATATTGATACGTTTCATAATTAATTAGGTTACTTGTTAACTAAATTCCTACAGAGGAGTCTTTGGAGTTCCAAAATTGTTAACTATTATATCGATATCGCTTCCCTCGTGGTCTTTCAGTAGAAGACTTTCATTGATTTGATCCTCGAGTCCTACAATATTATTAAGCGAAGAAAATTGTCTCAAAATTGGAGAAAACAAAATAGAATAGTTTAACCAAAACTATTTATGTTCGACATAATAGTGTTTTAACTCGTTCAAAAGTATTTAACAGGGCTCTGATCGTATGAAAATAGATCTCCTGTATTAGTTGTATAGTAGGTCATGCTCAGTAAAAAAATTATTAGAATGTATTAATTTTTAAAAATTAATGAGCATACCTACCTTTGACGAAGCTAACTTTGAAGGAATCGAGCTCAATGGTCTCCGACGGCACCAAAACAGAAGCTTCAGAGCTCTGTGGTAGTTTCGCGAATCTATGTCGATATTACAGTCCAAGAAAATTGGTTTCTCTCATTTGGTTGTCATAATCATTACCTCCATGCGATTGAGTGAAGGTAGACGGAGTCGCACTGTTCAGCAATTCGTTCGGCAAGAGACTTAGTCTCGGCACGGAAGAAGAGGCAAACCTTCTTTGTGGTCATCGATTCCTCGGCAGATACATAGGCGGTTATGGGAAGCGATGACAGCGGTGGCTCAGGACCGTGAAGGAAAAGGTGCGGCGCCGAGTGGTGGTGCTGAGCGAGAAAGGGAGACCAGGAGAATGAGGGCGGGATGGAGGTAAAATTTTTGTGCTATGGATTAGGGCTCGAAGAAGCTCTCGAAGAAGAGAAAACCAAAAACTTTCATTGGTAACCTAACCGAAGCTACAAAGAGAAGAAGGAAATGATGGAAGCTTACATTATTTTCAAATATGATAAGGGCATTTTATATGTTATTATTAAGCGATCTTTAACGAAAATTCGATGCGAATCCTTAAGTATTTTTTATGGTGTGGTTCGCTTTTGTCGCAGATTATGCTAGGAGAGAGGATTTGGAGCGCATGCGCGATTTGGAGCGAAAAAGGAGCAAAAACCGAGTTTAAAGAAGATTCATCTCTGGGCACCCGAGTGCCCATCGCGATGCGATCTTTCTCGTTGCGTTGGGATGGAATGTTGTCGCGTCGCAATTGACTTGGCTGCGTCACGATGGTTGCGTCAGGAAAAAGGAAAACTTCCCAAATGGCACGATTTTGGCCCAGGGAATCCGTTTTTAAGAGCCAGGGTTGCACTAAAAGAGCAGTTTTGCCTGTAAAAACAAGAGAGCAGCCATAAGAACAAGATTCCACTTTTTGCTTAACTTTTAGAGAGAGAAACTAAGCGTAGGAACTGAAGACGTTTGGGAAGGACCACAGAGACGCAGCGAAACTGCGGCAACCACGACCCATATTAGTTTCATTCTTTTCTCTTCTTAGATTGAAATTTTTATTTCTCTTAACTTTGATCATCATGACTTCGCTTATTTCTATGTTTTCCTTTTCTTCCAGGATCACCATGAACTAACTCCATAGAGGGTGATAGTGGATCTTCTCGTGAATTTTATTATGAATTGATATTGAATTAGAGTTTGATACGTTTCAATTATGCATTTTTTCTTACCTTGTTCTTAATGCTTACATGAAATTGATCACTTTGTGTATGTTGTTTGAATTAAGCAATTACTCTAGCGAGATTTGATAAATTGAACACTAGGCTAACAAACCTTGAATTACTGCGTTGTTTAGAGATAGCCGTAGAATTTAGGGATTCATTGGATGTTCTTGTTGGGATTGCAGATTAGGATTTTAATCTTGAAAACGAGAGGTAAAAATTAATTCTGATTTAGGTTGTTATTATCAGTCTTGCAAGGGTTAGTAATATTAATACGTGAACACGAATACTACCTAACGAAATAGTGAATTAAACTCGAACTCAAAAGAGTTTTGTAACAGAAGATTAGAGAAGTAAATCCTTACCCTCGTTCACCACATCCATCTTTTAAACTTTTTTTTATAAGTTGCATTGTAATTAGAAATCACAACTTTCACTTTCATTCTCTCTAGATTCATATTATCGCAATATTAGAATCACATTTAATTATAAAACCTCGTGGGAACGAACTTTATTTACTATCTATATTACTTGTTCGACGCGTGCACTTGCGCGTGCAATTTTTGTAACAAGTTTTTGGCGCCGCTGCCAGGGACTTATTCAATTTTTGTGAATTCAATTTTTTCTGCATTTTGAATCCGTGCAATTAAACTAATACATCTACGTATTCGTGTGCCCTTTCAGGTGTATGCGAAAAGACAGACCATCAGTTATACTTCCGATAGACCTCGAAATAGAAAAGACGTGCGAAGAAAATCGGAAGACAAGAAGACACGAATATCAAGAACCAGAGAGTCCAGAGCAATAGCGCAAAGAACCGATAGAAATTTTTCCAAATATCCCACAGCCAATTCTGGAGGAACCTGTCCTTGTGGAGCGACCTCTCATTGACTACGTGTCACCAAATGCCGAAGGTTACCATTTGGTAATCCGTAAACAAGCGATTACGGCGGATCAAAGCGTCCACATCAATACGGGGATTATCAACATGATTCAACATAATCAATTTTCAAAAGCCCCGAATGAAGATCCGAACAAGCACATCTGCAATTTCAACGAGATGTGCTACACCTTCCACATCTCCAACATTCCGGTGGACGCCGTGCGTCTACGGTTGTTTTCATTCTCGTTGAGGGATCGAGCCAAAGGTTGGTTGCAATCACTGCCGGCTGACTCCATCTACTCATGGGAGGACCTCTGCAACGCCTTCTTCACCGAATACTTCCCCTTCGAAAAGACCACCCGCCTGCGCAACGAAATTCATAGCTTTCTTCAATGGGACGGAGAAACTTTATGCGAGACATGGTCGCGATTCAAGGTGATACTCAGAAAATGCCCCCACCATGGGATTGGTCGAGCAGATTTTCTAGGTACGTTCTACTATGGTCTCCTAACCCCGACGATGACCTTAGTGAAAACCGCAGCAGGAGGAGCAGCGCTCACAAAGACGTCATCAGAATTCTAAGAGGTACTCGAAGAGTTGTGAGAGCCAACGAGCAATATCCCATGGAGCCAGAATCTTGAAGCCGGAGCCAAACACAATACATGCTGCGACAACCTCGTCCAACGATTCTGAGTTATTAAGGATAATGTCGACTCAGATGGCTCTCATCACGAAGCAAATGACAAACTTTGACGCTCAAGCTAAAGCCATACAAGCCACGATCGTCAACCCATGTTTTTGGTGCAATGGAGGACATGCCACCAAAAAATGCCCAACAAAGCTTTAGGTGTTGGCAGAGATGCCCACAAGAAAATTGTTTATTTACATATTGATGTAATATATAAATCTTTGTAAAGTCCTTATTGAAAGATTGTTTATTTACATACTGATGTAATTTATAAATCTTTGTAATTTGCTGATTGAATTAATAAAAGTTGAAACGTTCATTCATTCCTTTTAGTTTGATTGAAGATTTATGATATTCAATAGTCTTATAGTCCTTAATCAAACCTAACAATGTGTGAAGAGACAAATGTAGATTTGCGTGAACAAACTCTTCATGGTTTGACTAAAATGGTATATTCCCAATCTAAAGATCAACGGACTAGTGATCCCAGTATGATTGTTGGAAGAATCTAGGATGTCTGGTTACGAGGCATAGAGAGTTAGGAACTCTGTAGTTCTTCCAGTGTATCTTTCGAAGATACTGAATTGACCAGTGTACTTTTAGAGACAATAGAAGAACAAACCATTTAACATCTTCTATCTCAAGGTCACAACGTATGAATCGCATCATGCTTACCTAAATCCTGAAATGAGACATGTCATTTCATAGCATTAATACTCTCATTTGAGAAAGTCAAATTCTAGGTCCAATGTGTGATCTAGACAAGGCCTATTGGTGAGATATTAAGTTATGAAGATGTCATGAACCAACTTTGTGAAGTTCTCATAGATATGGAATTCATGTACAAGATTGCTGAGATGCAATGTATATCACCTCATGATTTATTACTAGGATTGTGAATAAATGAACTGCGCAGTGTCCAAATTTAAGTATCGACTTTATTTGGATGAAACAATGTAACTTGTTAGCTCCTCGTCAATACATTGTTTCTAACTTATTCACAAGTACTAAAGGAGTTGAGGAAATAACAACTAGAAGGGTAAAATGGTAATTTTATAAATCCCAACTAGTTGATGATATTCATGAAGGGTAAACATAGATAACATTCAATGAATCCGCTCAATATAATTAAGTTGAACTGGAGTAGAAAATAAATTTGTTTGAACCGAGAGATTCTCAGTGTCGACTCTTTAGTGGAGTCAGTCGACATTAAGCTAATACTCGGAAAAGGTTTGTGAACTTTTGAGTCCGAGTATAGAGGCTCAAGCTTTGTTCATTTGGATCCATAAGGTCACTATTACAGGTCATTAGAGTAGGATTGTTAAACTAGAAGCTAAGTCAAAATAAGTTCAAGTGTTGAACTAGACTTTTTCTCGGAAAATGTCTAAAGGGTATTTTTTGTCCACAAGGACATAAAATGATGTGAATGTCAAAATAAAATTTTGAATATTTTCATTTGATGAAAATATAAATTATTTTCTAAAGCCGAAAAGTTGTTTGAGGCATTATTTTTACAATGGATATTTTAAGAATTGTCTTAAAAGAAATAAGGAAGCATCTAGATGCTCCCTCTCCCTATGTAGAATTCGGCCAACATAGCATCAAAGAGGAGAGTTTTTTTTCCTTTTTCTTATAAGGATAATTACCCAAAAGAAAAAGGAAAATGAATTTCCTTAAGAAGGAAACAAATGTGCTAAGTGAGGAAACAAATTTCCTCACTAATGCACCCATATGGCCGGCAATACAATGAGGGAAAGGGGAAGGGAAAATCAAATATTCTGTCATGAATACATTATTCATTTATGAATGAATAATTGACTTTTATAGATTTTTCCTTCTCCTATAAATAAAGCCTCACATAGAGATGTGAAGGTTAAGCAATTTTCTTCTTCTCTCCCTATTGTGGCCGAACCTCCCTCTCTATCTCTCTACAAGATACTCTTCTTATTTTGCACCTAGATTCACATTCAATCTAGAGAATTAGCTTATGATCCAAGAATTGTTCTTGGTTCATATGGTTTAATTGTGCCCACACACAAATCCTTCCAAAACCTCTATTGACTCTTGTAATAGAAATCTTAGGTTTCTCGAGTTCAAGATTAGGTGCGAAGGTGACGAGCGAGCCAAGGAAGAGGATCTACCTTTCTCGAGACGCTTCAAGGTCAAGGTACAAAGAAAGGTTCGTATTCTAGTTAATTAAATAATTTTTTTTTAATGTATAACATGTATATGCTTTTTTCTAGGTTAGTAAAATTGTTTTACTTGAAAAAGAAATTTTTAAATTCCGCCATTAATTTGATTAATGTTAAAATTTTCTTTAAACCTAGACCTATTTCAACATTAGGAACACGCTAATTTTGTGGGAACTGCAATCGCCCGACGTTTCAGAATTTTAACAATTCATACACAAGAGCGAGAAACGTCCATCCTAACCTTTCGTGGAGGCAACCGGTAAACCAAGCTTAAAGGCCAACAAAAGAAAATTATCAACACCAAGCGCAAAAGGTGGATCTTGAGGATCTAATGGCGACATTCATGAATGAAACTCGCGAAAACCGAGTTTAAAGAAGATTCAGCGCTGGGCACCCGAGTGCCCATCGTGATGCGATCTTGCTCGTCGCATCGCGATGGTTGCGTCAAGGAAAGGGAAACTTCCCAAATGGTATGATTTTGGCCCAAGGAATCCATTTTCAAGAGCCAGGATTGCTTCAAAATAGTAGTTTCGCCTATAAAAGCTAGAGAGCAGACACAAGAACAAGATTCCCCTTTTTGCTTAACTTTTAGAGAGAGAAACTGAGCATAGGAGCTGAAAACGTTTGAGAAGGACCACAGAGACGCAGCAACCACAACCCACATTAGTTTCATTCTTCTCTCTTCTTAGATTGAATGGTTTATTTCTCTTAGTTTTGATTGTCATGACTTCGCTTATTTCTATGTTTTCCTTTTCTTCCACCATTACCATGAACTAACTCCATAGAGGGTGATGGTGGATGTTCTCGTGAATTTTCTTATGACTTGATATTGAATTAGAGTTTGATTCGTTTCAATTATGCATTTTTGCCTAGCTTGTTCTTAATGCTTACATAAAATTGATCACTTTGTGTATGTTGTTTGAATTAATCAATTACTCTAGCGAGATTTTATAAATTGAGCACTAGGCTAACAAATCTTGAATTACTGCATTGTCTAGAGGTAGCCGTAGAATTTAGGGATTCATTGGATGTTACTATTGGGATTGCAAATTAGGATTTTAATCTTGAAACCGAGAGGTAAAAGTTAATTCTGATTTAGGTTGTTAATATCACTCTAGCGAGGCTTAGCAATATTAATATGTGAACACGAATACTGCATAACGAAACAGTGAATTAAACTCGAAGTCAACAAGTTTTGTAACAGAAGAATAGAGAAGTGAAACCTCACCCTTGTTCCCCACATCCATCTTTTAAACGTGTTTTTTGTAAGTTGCTTAGTAATTAGAAATCACAACTTTTACTTTCATTCTTTCTAGATTCATATTATAGTAATATTAGAATAACATTAATTATAAATCCTAGTGGGAACGAACTTTATTTAGTATCTATATTACTTGTTCGACGCGTGCACTTGCGCGCGCGATTTGTGCAACAACGGTCTCCGCAAAAGAAAAAAATTCAAGATCTCCAAAGAAAACTCGAGCTTGTTTTCGCAAAGCTTTTCTTTTGCTTCTTCTTCTCGACTTTCTCCACCGCCCACGACAAATTGATTCTCCGGATTAGAAAGCTCTCTTCTCGTCTTAATCCACATCTCTGCGTCCAAAACTTGAAAAAACAAAAATCGATCTAATTCGATTCTCTTCTCTCACAATCACTGAGAAGAAACAGGTTGCACGGCGTTGGGATGGATCTTCGATTGAGGAAGAAGAGCATTGCACGGGGCTGGAGAGGTCGATAGAGGAAGAGATAGGGATGGAGGTTTTGATTTCGGCCGAGAAAAAAGAGATGAGGAGATAGAAACAAGTGAAGATATAGAAACAAACGATTATAACCTAAAGAAAAAGGAGTTAGAAATTTTGATGGCGCCACGGCCCCATCCTTCATCGCCGCAGCGTCATAATTTTTTTTCCCACAATCCTTTTTGAATCCGTTGAGGGAGCAGTGCCGCGCGACGCTCATATAGGGCCGGGGCGCCAATTTTTTTTTGAAGGTTTTCCCATACCGGATCTTTGGATTCGATGTGGGACGTGGCGTTGCGGCCCTGAGTGTTGTGGAATATTTTAAAATAAGTGAAATTTTACAACTCTTAGAATAACGGTTGCAGAATAAGATATATTTCACAACCCTTAGCCTAAAGGTTGTGAAATAGCCTGTAATTAATCACTTTCTGCAATCCTTAGTTATAAGGGTTATGAAATAGCCTGAAATCAAACACTTCTCACAACTCTTAATAATAAGGGTTGTGGAATCTCCGAGTCCACAACCCTTATTACTAAGGGATGTGGAAAGTCGGTTGTGGTATCAAACATTTGTAGTAGTGGAAAAAGGTAATCCTTTGGATCCCAAAATTGACTGAAAGAAATTTAAATAGTCCGGCAAATCCGCGTTGGGAAACAAGTCCGGATCCAAAAGTTGTGGAAAGTCGGTTGTAGAATCCAATATTTATAGTAGTGATTATCGTCATGTCTCCTCTGGTGGATTCATTTGGTGACGCCATGTACTTCGGCATAGGCTCTGATACCAAATGTTGGTTTTAAACGAAAGATCGTTACCTAAATAATGTTGCAAAATAGAAAGGAAACTAAAAGAGGATTATATTGAGAAGAAATATAGAACAAAAGTACTGAAGTTCTTGAGTTGGAGCTAAAATGCTTACAATAAACCATATTTATAGGAAAAGATTTTTGACTACTATCTTACAAACTTGCTCTCCAATATACTTGCTTTATCAACCAAACTTGGTCATCAAGTTTTTCATATTCTCCAAGGAAAGATTACAACTCACAGATTCATCTCTTAGCTTCAGAGAGATTTTGTCAAGATCACCTGCCAACTCTTCTTTTCCAAACTCCTTATTATCTTCAATTTCAGCCATCTTTAATAAGTCTCGCCTCGAATGAATTGGTGCAAATTTGGGTTGTGCGCCTCAAGGATGCCTTTAGAGTGTGTGTCGCTTCATATGGTCAAGGCGATAAGTAGATTCATCATAGATTGCTTGCACTTGAAAATTTCGAGCTCCGAATGGTAGCTGATCCTTGTTTTCGCATCTTATATAGTTGACATCATGCAAAACAATGCATTCATGAATTAAATAAAGGATGGCTTCACAACACTAACTAGTGTGTTTCACTCGAGCACAATTATTACTCGATTTCACTATTGAAAATTTGATCATCGCTCGTACTAGATTTTGATATCATTTTTCATTTTATATTGTATAACTTATTGGCTCATACTCTTACTAAGTATGTTTTAGATTTGGATGATGATTTACATTGTAATAATATCTTTCCACAGTTGATTGAGAATAACATATTAATTAGCCGATTTAGCTAAGCTTTCTAATGATAATTTCGGGTTATACTCCTTCCGTTTTAAAAAAAGAAAACTGAATCCTCGCGGCTTATCCAACGAGTAGACATGAGCCTTGTCATTAAAAAAAGTTTATCTTGTTGATTGATAAGGTCAAGTATTTTTTTAGTAAGTCCGAAACCAACAATTAAATGTAAATTGAATGGATGTGATTATATATATTTGTTGAACTAAATCCAAGTAATCTGATGCGTTTATTTCGTACAAATAATTAATATTCATATGGTTAAGGTATCCATTATGTGATTCTTTTATATTCAAGTTGGTCTAACCACAATCGGGCAGATTTGGCACCGGCTATAGATCGGAATGTTGGGACTAAAACAGCTTTAATCGGGACATTAGCCGTGACTATAGTCTCATTTCGTGTAGTGAACATTCAAGTTAACGGATTGGCTAATAAATGTTAGTAGTCACACTGAGTTTTCTCACGGAAATTGAATTGGACGTGGACTTAGATTTGAGTAAACATCGATTAAAACATCAGTGAATGGAACGTACACTGATGTTGTTATCTGTTTGATTCATGATGATCTCTATATGTATGGGAAATTAAAACAATCTCGAATATAGAAAAAGAATAAGACCCATAGCAAAGCAAGGCTATAACTAAATAATTTTCCGTAAAAGCATGTATGGGTTTTTGTTAATTTGGTGTCAGGGATTTGTTTGTTTGTATGTATACATATGCTATGTGCTAAATGCGAGGAATATATTCTCCCCTATACTAACTTAAGCAGGGTAATATAAATTCAATACGAGATTTTTCATTATCATTTACTTAGAAGCCGTACGTTTTCTGCGAGAAAGAACATTCATATTATTATTAATTAACACAATTTACAAAAAACCCTCCCTCCTATAATACATCACATGATGATATATACTCATCTCTTTTCATGATTCTTCATCTTATGGCGATATAAGAAATCAACATATGTAGTGAATTTATAAATATAAATAAAACCACAAATCCAGTCTCTATATTAGTTTTTGAATACATCACGTGTGTATATGATCACAGGCCGTAACCTAGTTGATCATAATCATGAAACATCCCATTGGATGACTGCCCGTCGAGGCCCGAGCCAGAAGCCGAGTCCCACGAGCTCGACGACGCAGATTTTGAGCCATTGATCAACTCGTTCGACCACCACCCGTCCTTCGGCGCATTGCTCATCTCCTTGAAGCAATCGAAATCGGCCATCATTTGATCTTGATTTATCATCCCTCCTTGTGCCGCGTTTAGACCTACAGCTTCCCCGTTGAGAATACCTTCGAGCTCGGCCTGGAAAGCCGACGAGGGGTCGACATTGTCTCCTCTTTTCGCATACGCTTCTTCATGCAAATTAGGGTTTGTGTCGCTAGGGGCATGATGATCAGTGTAGAACTGAGCGTCAACTTTCAGATGATGATCACTATTCTGGGTCATCATCAAAGGAGTGTTACTGGGGCTGAGAGACTGGAAGTTTTGGATCATCTTGTGGTGTAACGGGTGAAGCTTGGGCCACAAGGCAGGGTTGTTGTAAAAGGAGAGAGGGTTTTGGAGGCTCTGAAGCTGCATGTGGAGCTGAAGCCTTTCCATAGCGGAGCTGCTCAGCGGCTCAACGTCTTCCAACCCGGGCCCACCAACGAGACCATCCTGGCCGTTCAGGCTCGATAGCCGTGGCAAGTTGGACTGTTTTCTACGGCCAAGGAGTTTCTTCTTCAGCCGAGTGTTCCAGTAGTTCTTTATGTCGTTGTCCGTTCTTCCGGGCAATTGTGCCGCGATAATTGACCACCTGTTATGAACAAGGAAACATTAATGGACGATGGCCATGTGCGAAGAATTAATCAACTAATTGCTGATTGTGTAAGACCTAAATCTCTCTCTATATCTTTGAGGATGATTTTCTAGGCAGAGAATCTAAGACAAGGGACTAGAGACAACATATTGCTCAACATGAGACTTGTTTCACAAAGACTACTTGCAATTAAAAAAGGATTTATTATTTTTCCCGAGGATAGAGAGAGAGAGAGAGAGATGTACCTGCTGCCAATACTAATGTAGAGGCTGCAGATTATGTTATCTTCCTCTTCAGAGAAACCACCATGCTTGATGTTGGGCCTCAAGTAATTGAGCCACCTCAATCTACAGCTCTTTCCACACCTTTTTAGACCTAAAAAATAGTTATTGATCATAAGCGATCACAAAACGTTTAGGATCAATTCAAATGGGCAGACATGAAGATCCATGTGATATGTATATGTGGACCAAAGAAACTAGGGTTTTGTATGAATTTGAGGCATGAACTCACCAATTTTCTGGGGAAGTGCGATCCAATTGCCTCCAGTACCGAACTTTTCGATGTAGGCCTTGAGCTTGGTGTCCTCTTCAGGGGCCCATGGTCCTTTCTTCACGTTGGCCTTATCGCAGCACGGAGCTCTGCCCATGGCTTCGTGTGGTTTATCTTCTCTCTCTCTCTCTCTCTCTCTCTCTCTCTCTCTCTCTCTCTCTCTCTCTCTCCCTCTCTCTTTGCTTGATTTTGTTAAGAGCAAAAGTGAGACCCAAAAGGTGGAAAGCTAAGTGGCTGTTGGGAAAAAATGGGGAGAGATGACCAGGGATTTATAGGTTGGAATAGTGGGTATGATGTGATGCTTATTATGAAGACAAAAAACAAAAAGTCTTACACCTCATTAATCCCATTTCTCTTCTCCTAGGGTTTGTGTCGTCAAACCTCTCTCTCTCTCTCTCTCTCTCTCTCTCTCTCTCTCTCTCTCTCTCTCTCTCTCTCTCTTTCTTTTCGGATTAGTTCAATCATCTACATTATACAATGCTTGCAACTCGACAAAAGACAACAACGAATTTTCTTCTCACTAAATTTTATATTGCTCTACTTTTAATTAAGCTATTACTTTTATACGCTAATTGGTTTGACATACTGCTACAGTTTATTGATCAAAAGAAGCATCTATACTTTTGGTTTGTCACTATTATCCCTGAAATGTATTCCATTTTGCAAAGCCACTCTTAATTACGACAGATTACCTGTGTTTTTATGTCCTTTAGAATCATAAATATACACGTGTAAGCAAATATATATCTGTGTATATATAATGTTACAGGGAAATTAATGGTTGGCTTTCCATTTCCTTTTGCACTTGAAGAATAATTTTCTCTTCTCTGTATAATGAAGCTTCTGGTAATAGTATACAAAAATTGAGAAGAATACCATAATTTTCGTTATTTAGCATGTCAGTACTCTTCTCTTGCCAGCAGGTTAATTAACACATAATTTTAAAAAAGTGTACAGTAATGTATGGTATGTGTTTGAATGTTTCTCGATCAACAAACCCTCGGAATGAATGTATATATAATTAATGATGTGAAAATTTTAGGCTTCTAGATAAACGTTTCTTTAATTGTAAGATAAAGATTAATACAGTTCCTTCGTTTTTTCCTTTTATAGAATATAAAACGAGCAGCGTTCGTGATGACTGATGAGTGGATATATAATTACACGCAGACACACATATATGTTATGTACGACCCTATTTTATTATTACTTGTCTTCGTTTATACTATACACAAACATAACTCGTAGCTCAATAAAATTGATAAAAATAATTCTATAAAAAATACATCTAAAGAATTTATTGTCCAGATGAGCGACACTTGGTTAAAGTTGTCATCCTGCTACTGTAACAAATTAAAAAGTGAATATAAAATTTCACTGGCTCATTAATATATCATTTAATCTATAAATTGATCTGTACTAAAAACTTATGGATGACACAATTTTCCTACTAATTTTCTCGTGTAGTACGTTAAATGCATACATAAGGGAATAGTTAATTATTTCTCAAGTTGGTAAGCTTAATATAAGATTTGTAATAAAAACTTAATTAATAGCATTTAATCTGACTTAATAAATGAAATTATATTTGGGTTGACTACATAAAAATTCTGATTAGGTAATGGATTACATAATTTTGGATACTTATGTAGTGATTAATAATGAGTATATGTGAAGATGTTTGGTATTAAGGAGTATCGAATTCGAATACTATACTAATTACAGATCAGATTATTTTAATAATATTTCAGAGGACATGGCCTAAATTGACTACAGGGATAGTACAATTTAATATTAGTAGTAGAACTACAATAATTAAGTGTATAAATAAAGGATAACATACCAAACAGAAAGGTGTATATATTTTACAAATCCTTTTAGAATAAGAATCACTCATTGACCTTGGTTTTCTTACTTTACGAGTTTATTAGTGGAAAATCATAATCAAGAGAGAGAAAAAAGGAGGCCAAGAACCACAACCCCATAGAAATAACCAAGAGGAAACTATCCAATTTCGAAAAGCACTCACTCCGGAAAATAATACTATTTTAGTCCTCGAAGGGACTCAGATTTTTGGGCAAATAAAACATGCTTCTGTTTGTCTTTCTCTAAGCCCTAGAATCTCTTTGCTTTGAAATTGAAGCAACTGAAATAAGATAGGATTAAATAGAGAAAAAGGAAATGTATTTAATCATCAAGAAGACCAAACTCATAATCAAGAATGTGTATTATAAAAAAATCCATGTAAAAGGTCGCCTTATAAAGAAGATAAGTATGGATATGTAGCCCTTACTAAGTACAATGATTTGTAGTTTAGGTGCCATAGTTGGAGCTTAATTTATTTCCTAGAGTTAATAAGTTTTATTTTTCATCTTTATATTTGTGCGAATTGACCTGGCTTTGCTTCTCGAAACTATTATTTAAAGATAATAAAGCAGCTATACAGACGCAAATTCTGTGACTAAATATATGTTAAAGTTATATTGACTTTTTGTTGCATGATAATCTTCCCTATTGGTCTTTTAACTACAATGTTCAACCACTCAGAATATTAACTTCTATAATTCTGGCCGAGGCAGTTAAAAGACCATATATCTACCTTAATTTTGATCATAAATTTTGTAACTCTTTATTTATTATCCATGTACATATATATTCCAAAATGGTTTACTAATTTCATCGGATTTTGATTCCAGTGATGCATTTAATGATGAGCGTATATAGCGAAAAACAGTAGCACGAAATTTTCAGCAAAAGATCTTCGTCAGATATTTCTCCAAAATGGTCTGAGATATTTCAGTATGTATAATAATAAATATACAAAACGTAAAAAAAAAGTCAAAGAGAACAACAAAGTCTCAATATCTTTACCAGATCAAAATTTCTGGAATACAATGACCTGGCAAGGTTTTATTCGAAAGTTCCCATTTTTCTTTCATTTTATATTACTAAACACACGCATGCATATATCACATATGTAATATAAGATTAAGCACAATTCGATAGACATGATAAAAAAAAAATTATTATTATCCCTAATCCCTTGTACCATGGCTTTCTGGTGTCCCTTGTTTGTTTTTGTTTGTGCAACGTCGAGAGAGAGAGAGTAAATTAGTCCATAACATGATCAAGATTCATTTTTTTTAACTGGTGAATTAATCTATAAAACGATAAACGCTTGAGAATAACCTGATTTTGTATAATCTAAAATTATTTACTTACACTTATGATTTAACATTTTCGTTTCCAGATTGGCCCGAGAAATATTTGCATTTAAAAGTATCGAGTGATCAAATTACTGAAAGCGTACAGTGTTGACACGTGCTCTTAAAAGGCTCTTTTATATATTCAAATACAAACTAAATAAAGAAATAACGCCCTGGGTCATCCCTTTTGGCAAGCATTATCACATGTTTCCGAATTTGTGTTTTAGTAATTGATTTGAAAATTTGAATAATACTAGCTATGACCATCTGCCCAATACCGATATTGCTCTAAATTAAATTCAATATTACAAGCTCTTTTATTATATTTACAATTTCGAGATTACTTCGTTCGATTTCTTCACACCCAATCCGAACTTAGAAATTCTATAATAAAATCTGAATTGCCTAGAAATACAGTTGAATTTTATTTCTAGATATTTTATATAAGTTGAGATTGATAAGTGCGTTATATATACGTGTGATTATTGGATGATCTTAGATGAAAATTAATGTAAGAACTCAAGTGGTTTGATAATTTCGTGTAGTTTTTGCAAAAAAATTAAAATATTTAGATAAAGTTCTACAAGATGCAAAAAAAGTGAGTGAGTATATTAGAAGCGAAGAAGAGAGAGAATAAATAATAAATAAAAAACGGCTTTCAACTCGTTACGTCGCGATCAATAAAAGGAAGTGCAGAACTTGTCATTGTTGTCGCTGAAATTTGGACAACGTTCAGAGATCTTGGCAGTCAGATCCCTGCTCGGGGCGAGTGATCCTCACTTCGGCTTTAGCGTGTCGAATCCGGTGTTTTGAATAGTCTCTTAGATGTCGTGTGTTATTCGAGTCTTTCTGCTATCTGAAAAGAATAAACAGACGTGAACTAAGATGGGAAAACAGAGGGGGTGTTGGAAATTAGTTCACGATTAACATAATTAATTGTGTGACATATCTAAATATGGCGGTAATACAAAATAAAACCTAAAATGTTACAACAGATTTTAAGCATGTTCAATTAACCAAGGCATTAAAAATTACTAACATCTCAATAAATATATTCTAAACATGTTATCAACAAATTGACATTCAATCTAGCAATTCGTTATGAGACTTACATGTGAGATTGTAAACAATCTCGTGCGTGACTCGTTAACGCCGGAATGTCTAGCCGGAATGCACTCCCTGGAATGAACTCAAGCGTGCCTTAGCCTTGCGTGAACGTGTGTCTAGCTTTCGGGGGAGCAGCCTTGCGTGCATGCCTTTGAGTCGCTGGAACAAGTCTGCACCTTGCTGGAGGGAGGACCTGCCTACGCGCCTCAGGCTCGTCTTACGGGGCGCCGCTCACCGCTTGCCGGATTTCACCTGTCGCGCGCCAAGTCCCGCCGGATGCGCCTAGGAGGAGTCTGCGGGATTAGCTTGCCTTGCGCCTACCCCTTGCCGGTCAAAAGAACCTCCCTTGAGCCTGCACAGTCCCTGGATGAGAAGGCCCAATATGCGCCTGCCTTGTGCCTTCAATACCTTCGCCGGATTGCACCAAGAAGTGGCAGGATTGCCTTTGTGTGTGCCTAACCAGATCTCGCCTTGAAATAGATCTTTTGGTCCCCCCTGTGACAAGAGAAATCTCACACAAACACCGCAAAAGATTCAGGGTTAATACTCTCGGGATTTCAATGAGATTAAGAGAGTGGAATCTTTAATTTGAACAACGGGAGAAAGGGATCACTCAAAGATCAAGATCAAGAATCAAGAAAACAATTTTCTTGATCTTTCTTTTTGTCTCACTCTCGGCCAACCACACTTAAGAAGAGGGGAAAGGTTGCATGAGTATTCTTGATTAGGTTAGGATTTTGTCTCAAAAAATCCCTTTTTATATATGAGCGAGCGGGCTTCAATTAGGTCAAAATCCGATTTTGTCCTATTAGTCAAATTTAAGCCCAATGATCCTTTTAGTGAGTTTTAAAATAATTTCCCAGCCCTAATTCTTTAATTTTGGCCAAGCAACATTATTTTATGCTCGTCAAATTTATTTGATTTATTTCTAAAATAATATTTAATTAATATAATACATCTTATTGATTTAATGGCATGTCACTGATTCTTTCCATGCTATGTAAACAAGTACGAAACGAGAAAATATTTACTTTCATCTTTTATTTATTTGAATCATCAAATTACATTATTATCAATATAATAACATAAAATGCTTAATTAAATAAATTTAATAATAAATAACTAATTTTTTATTTAATTACTTAGAAAATAATTTTCTTAGTGTAAATCACAATTTATATTCAATGAGAAAATCAATTGTTCTAGTTCAATAAATCTCGTCTGAGAGTTTTATCACTGAGACCTTATGGACCCACAGGAAATAAACTTTAGAATAAATTTCGGACACAAAAGTTCACAATATTTTTTCGACTTTTAATTTTTAATATTAGTCGATTCCACTAAAGGACTAATATTGAAACTATATAAGTTCACATCCGTTTGTTTTCCATTTGATGAGATAAAACAATTCCTCACACGATCCATAAAGTATTTTACGATATTACCCTATGTGTATATCATTAACCCAGAGGAATGTAAAATTACCGTTTCACTCATCTGTTATTTGTGAACGAGAAAAACATAAAGTGAGATGTTTAGTCAAAAAATGTTTTATTCGATGAATACCAGACCCGGTTTATTCGCTCACACTCTCATAACAAAGCATGGTGTGATACTAATGCCATTGTTTCAACACAAATTTCGTATCTGTGAATCACATAATCCAACGAGGCTGTATTATGACACCAACCGCCGGGTCAATGAAATTTCATTTAGTCATTGCCCATTGACAAATCAAATGTCATAAAGTGTTATAAGAATATATGTATTGACTTCAGGATTTAGGTAATTACCAAAATACCCCTCGCACGTGATCTTGAAATTTTGAGTGATTAAACGGTTTTATCTCGAGCTGCAAAGTATCACTGGTCTCGTTCAATGTCTTCATTAAGACATCAAGAATAAATCACCGCGTCACAACTCTCTATATCACACGATAAATTATCATTATTTTTTCAAACAATCAATACTCAGATTCGATTGCCGAATCGATCTTTAGATTGCGAACTATTATTTAAACTAGTCATAAGAGGGTATCTTGTCAAATATGTACTTAGCACTTCTTTCGTTGATGACAATTTCAGAGCGTAGCAAACATACATAAACATAAATTTAAATAAAAATGAATATTTAATTTTATTTAATGTTTCAGCAAAACAAAATAAAAAATGTATTTATAATGTCTAATATCTCCTTTGTGGGCACAAATCCCAACAAACTCCCACATGATTCAAAGGAGATACGAATGATCTTTCAGTCCTAAGCCTTCTAGTGTCCCTCGAAGACTACTCGTTAAAGGCTTTGTGAAGGGATCGACAAGGTTATCCAACATTGAGATTTTCATAACTTCAACGTCTCCTCTGTGAACGATATCTCGTACCAGGTGATATTTTCGCTCTATGTGTTTTGAGCGCTTGTGATTTCTTGGTTCCTTATAGTTAGCAACAGCCCCACTGTTATCACAATAAAGTGTAATGGGCTCCTTGGCACTTGGAACTACTTCCAAGTACATCAAGAATTTCCTCAGCCACACAGCCTCCTTTGCAGCTTCGCAAGCTGCCACATACTCGACTTTCATGGTCGAGTAAGCAAATGCAAGATTGCTTTATTCCTCCAGACCACAGATTCACCATTTAGGGTGAACACAGACCCTGATGTAAATTTTTTAGAATCCTTATCTGATTGAAGCAAGCATATCTCGTCAGATTCACCATTCACCAGTCAGTATATCTCGTCATATTCAGGTCACCACCTGAGTATGAAAGCATATAATTTCTCGTTCTACAGAGATACTTGAGAACATGCTTGAAGCAACCCTCGGGTCCAGGGTTTGATTGGAATCTACTCACCAAGATTTTATTCTCAAATTTGAAATAGATAAGTCGACCTGGTCTACGAAACTATTCTACCTATCAAGGAATCCCGAGAATTTTAGGCGGAATGGGGATTGTAATTTTTTATTTGTCTACAAATCTCCAAATATTGATACCTAATTCCCCATAGTTAGATAAGTAATATTCTCTTTTTAAGAAATTTTGAAATAATTAAATTTAGTCTCATCTTCCATCTTCTTATGCGCCTTATCTGAAGATCTTAGTTGTTCCAATAGCGGCATGAGCTGCATCTTCACCGTCTTCTTCCAGTCTTTGTGAGACCAGTTGGGAGCTTTCACAGCTTCTGCATAGATCATCATCTGGATACTAAGACTTGCAGTTTTTCCTCTTGAGGATCATCCACCCCGACAATACCTTCTGGCTTGGTCGCCCTTTCTCTCAATTTTTTCATTGTCAGAACTTGTGTTGACACAACCATTTAAGCCAAAACCTGGCTTTCATACCAAATGTCACAAGAACGATAATTACTCGGCTCGAATCCTCAAAATTCAATCAGTCCATCTATTTCACACACCGCAACAAAACACATAATAAACCTTTAACAATGAACTCAAATACCCAGCAATCCCAATAGTATACGCATGCATGGTTTATGGGAACACTCAATAATGGATAATAGTGTTTACAACTCTCGACAATATAGATCACACTCTCGATATTCCAGCTTGATTTTGAAACTTTATTTATAAACGTGGGCAGTTGACATCCCACAACTGACCACTACAAATAACATTCCAAAAATCTCGTCGCCCACAATGCGCGGTCAGTTATCACCGTCTCCGAAGATCATGGCTCACGCGTCTTTTATCCGCTGAAAGTCTCCAATATAGCGTCGATGTGAAAATAGTCGCCCGCGTCTTAGGGGAAGTCGTCACCTTCAACTGTGCCTATTTTTTCCCTGACCCACGTTCGCCTTTTCACCTTTGAACCTCTGGACACCACCTAAAAATTAGCCTGCACTTCTTGCACCTTCGAGTGATCTCACTGAACCTTTCATCCGACTATACCGATATTCGTCTCATTGGCTCATTTTGTTGGAATTTATTTAACAATTTAAACAATTTAATTATACTACACATCCTATGTGTCAAAAAAATATAATTAGATATATCATATTAAAACTAGTTTTAATATGTTTAAATGATCTAAACATTAAAATTTATGGACATGTTTATAAATAATTAAATAAAACATGTAGCACAACATTTGAACACACTAACAGCCTATATAAACAAATTTATATATTTTTAGTAGTCAAAATAGTTGAGAGAAACTTACAGTTGAGATTATAAACAATCCCGACGTTGCTCACTATCTCGAGAATGTCACACCAAGTCCAAACATGGAATGAGACTCGCCGGAATGGAGTGGACGCTCGCTGGCCGGACAGGGAAGTCTGTCTCGCTGGACAAGACTTTCACTGGACTGGGAGAGCTCACCAGACAAGAGACAGGCCGAACAGGGAATCTGCTGGGACTCGCCGGACTGGAACTTGGTAACTAGACCTGCTCTCCGGACTGGGGCCTTCGCCGGACAGGGACCTTCGCAGGACAGGGGCCTTCGCCGGACTGGGACTTAGACGCTTTTGTCGGACTGGAACCTTTGCCGGACTGGATGACTGGCTGGACAGGGAGCCTTGTCGGATGGGACACCTGACTGGGAGTCTGGCCGGACGGCAAGCCTCGCCGGACTGGGACTGTCTCGCTGGATTGAATCCGGAAGGGAGTGATAAATCTCCAAATTGATTTTAAATCAATTTCTTCAAGGAATTGACCGACCCTAATGAAAACAAATTACTCAAATTCCATAATATAGAATCAAAGATAATACACGAGGAATTCAATTGAGATTTAGAGGGTGGGGTCTCATGAACTCTCATATTCAGGTCACCACATAAGTATGCAAGCATGTAGTTTCTTGTTCTCCGAAGATACTTGAGAACATGCTTGACAGCAACCCAGTGCTCGGGTCCAGGGTTTGACTGAAACCTACTCACCACGAAACTGCATAGAAAATATCTGGCCTCGTGCAAAGTATAGCAAACATGATACTTCTTACGGCTGAGGCGTAAGGAATATGTCTCATGTCCTCAACTTATTGAGGAGTCTTGGGAGACTGCTCACTTGAGAGATGCACTCCATGTCTGAAAGGTAGATGTCCTTTTTTGGAGTCTTGCATACTGAAACGATCCATGATCTCATCAATATAAGATGCTTGGGAAAGTGCTAACTTTCGGTTATTCCGATCTCTAAAGATCTAAATCCCCAGAATGTAAGCCGCCTCTCCCAGATCCTTCATCTCAAATTTCTATGACAGCCAGATCTTAACATTTGATAACCTTCCTACATCATTCCCAATGAGTAGTATGTAATCCACATACAGGACTAAGAAAACCACCTTGCCATCATTTATCATCTTATAAACGCATGGCTCATCTACTGACTGATCAAAGTCGTAGCCTTTCACAGTCTCGTCGAATATGATATTCCACGATCTAGATGCTTGCTTCAGTCCATAAATGGACTTCAGCAACTCACAAACCTTACATTGGTTGCCTTTCTCCATGAACCCGTTTGGTTGAGCCATATAAATGCGCTCGTCAAGATTACCATTCAAAAATGAAGTCTTGACATCCATCTCCCAGATTTCATAATCCAGGGCGGCAGCAATGGATAAAAGAGTACGGATGGACTTCAGCATTCCGACTGACAAGAAGGTATCTTCATAGTCGATACCTTCTTTCTGTGTGAACCCCTTTGCCACAAGTCGTTCCTTAAATGTCTCAAAATTTTCATCCGGTCCTCTTTCTTTCTTGTAGATCCATTTACACCCAACATGCTTGATGCCTTCAGGTAGATCTACATGTTTCCAGACCTTTTTGACATACATCAAATGCATTTCAACGTTCATGGCTTCTTGCCATAGGTTTGCTTCGAACTCTACATCGCTTGAGAAAATGATACTGGATCATCTTCCTCATAATATGCGACAGCAGTGAAAGATACTCCGATACCCATGTATCGAACAGGTTGTCGTACAACTCTGTTACTGCGACGAAGCACAAGAGTCTCCGGTTCCGAATGTAGTTCTTCTACTGTTGGAATAGGACTCGTCCTATCTTGTGAAGTACCAGCTACTTCACCCAACAGTTCCTTCCGCACAAGTCTGCTTCTCAGTACAGAGTTCTTCATATAATTTTATTTACATATTGATGTAATATATAAATCTTTATAAAGTCTTTATTGTAATTTGCTGATTAAATTAATAAAAGTTGAAACGTTCATTCATTCCTTTTTAGTTTGATTGAAGATTTATGATATTCAATAGGCTTATAGTCCTTAATCAAACCTAACAATGTATGAAGAGACAAATGTAGATTTGCGTGAACAAATTCTTCATGGTTCGACTAAAACGATATATTAGCAATCTAAATATCAACGAACTATTGATCCCATTATGATTGTTGGAAGAATCTATGATGTCTGGTTACGAGGCATAGAGAGTTAAGAACTCTATAGTTCTTCTAATGTATCTTTCGAAGATACAAAATTGACCAGTGCACCTTTTGAGACAATAGAAGAACAAACCATTTAACATCTTCTATCTCAAGGTCACTATGTATGAATTGCATCATGCTTACCTAAATCTTGAAATGAGAAATGTCATTTCATAGCATTAATACTCTCATTTGAAAAAGTCAACTTCTAGATCCATTATGTAATCTAGACTATGCCAATTGGTGAGATATTAAGTTATGAAGATGTCATGAACCAACTTTGTGAAGTTCTCATAGATATGGAATTCATGTACAAGATTGTTGAGATGCAATATATATCACCTCATGCTTTATTACTTGGATTGTGAAAATGAACTGTGCAGTATCCAAAATTAAGTAGCGACTTTATTTGGATGAATCAATAAGACTTGTTAGCTCCTCGTCAATATATTGTTTCTAACTTATTCACAAGTACTAAAGGAGTTGAGGAAATAACAACTAGAAGGGTAAAATGGTAATTTTATAAATCCCATCTAGTTGATGATATTCATGAAGGGTAATCATAGATAACATTCAATGGATACACTCAATATAATTAAGTTGAATTTGAGTAAAAAATAAATTCATTTGAACCGAGAGATTCTCAAAGTCAACTCTTTAGTGGAGTTAGTAGACATTAGGCTAATACTCATAAAAGGTTTGTGAACTTTTGAGTCCGAGTATAGAAGCTCAAGTTTTGTTCATTTGGATCCATAAAGTCACTATTACAGGTCATTGGAGTAAGATTGTTAAACTGAAAGCTATGTCAAAATAAGTTCAAATGTTGAACTAGACTTTTTCTCGGAAAATGTCTAAAGTGTATTTTTGTCCACATGGACATAAAATGATGTGAATGTCAAAATAAGATTTTTAATATTTTCATATGATGAAAATATAAATTATTTTCTGAAGCCGAAAAGTCGTTTAAGGCATTATGAAATTAATTTCGTTATTTGTGCAATTATAATTCTACAATTGGTATTTTAAGAATTGTCTTAAAAGAAATAAGGAAGCATCTAGAAGCTCCCCCTTAGGTAGAATTTCGGCCAAAACATGCATCAAGAGGAGAGTTTTATTTCCCTTTAATTATAAGGATAATTACCCAAAAGGAAAAGGGAAATGAATTTCCTTGAGAATGAAATAAATAAGGTAAGTGAGGAAACAAATTTCCTCCTTGCTTGAGGTATATGGCCGGCCAAACTAAGAGAGAAAGGGGAAGAGAAAATCAAATATTGTGTCATGAATGCATTATTCTTTCATGACTGCATAATTGACCTTTATAGATTTTTCCTTCCCCTATAAATAGAGTCTCACATAGAGATCTGAAAACTAGTTTTTCAAAGCTTCATTCTTGCTCTCTCTCTCAACTTGGCCGAACCCCCTCTCTCTCTCAAAATACTTCTTTTATTTTGACACCTAAGTCCTAATTATATTTAGGCTTAATTAGCTCTCTAGCTCATAGACTTGTTCTTGAGCTATTGTGTTTAATTGTGCCCACACACAAATCCTTCTAAACCTCTATAGACTCTTGTAATAGAAACCTTAGGTTTCTCAATTTCAAGACTAGAAGTTAAGAAATCGAGCTAGAAGAGAAGATCAACCTTTCTCAAGATTAATCTACAAGAAAGGTTAGTATTCAAGTAATTAAATAATGTTTTTAATTTATAACATGTATATGCACTTTATCTAGGTTAGTAAAAATTGTTTTACTAGTAAAAGAAATTTTTATATTCCGCCATTATTATGATTAATGATAAATTTTTCTTAACCTTAGACCTATTCCAACCGGTCTGCTTCCAGAAACCTAGCTTTCGTGCTAACGAACGTTTTCTGATCAGCAACACTATAGAAGATGTACCCTTTAGTCTCTTTGGAATATCCCACGAAAAGGCTTACTTTTGAACGACTAGCCAGCTTGCTAGTCTTTTGTCTCAGCACATGTGGTGGACAACCCCAGATGCGAACGTGGTGTAAAACAAATTTTTTACCAATCCATCTTTCATAGGGTGTGACAGGGACCGTCTTGGACAGAACCTGGTTCAGAATGCAAGCTTCCGTTTCTAGGGCATATCCCCTGAACGAATTAGGAAGCGATAAGTAGCTCATCATTGATCTCACCATATCTAGCAGAGTTCGATTCCTTCTCTCTGACACACCGTTTTGCTATGATGTGCCAGGTGCTGTAAGCTGAGAATGAATGCCTTCTTCTTTAAGAAAGTTTTCGAACTCTCCAGACAAGTACTCTTCCCCTCGATCAGATCGAAGGGTTTTGATCTGTTACTCCATTTGCATTTCTACTAAAGCCTTATACACTTTGAACATTTCAAAGGTATCTGATTTATGTCGTATATGGTAAACATAACAAAATCTTGAGTAGTCATCAGTGAAGGTTACAAAGTATTCGTAACCTGCTCTTGCCTGGATGTTTATTGGGCCACATACATCACTATGTATGAGTTCCAATACTTGCGTGGCTCTCAGACCCTTTGTAGAGAAGGGTCTCTTGGTCATCTTGCCCTCGAGACAGGATTCACACGTGGGAAGACTTCCCATGGTTAGAGACTTCAAACGACCATCCTTTGTCAATCTCATAATCCTATCTAGGCCAATATGTGCAAGAAGTAAGTGTCATAGATATGTATCGTCTGTTTCATCAGTATGAAACGTCTTACGCTTCTCGAGTGAATCCTTATTCACTTCGGTGTCCAATATTTTTGGCTCAAGAGGATACAAATAATAAATAGAATCCACTCGTTGATCTTTAATAATAAAGGAATCGTCAATAAATATCTCAATACCATTATTGATCTTAAAATTGAAACCTTGTTCTTCTAAATGATCAAAAGAAATCAAATTCTTGCAAAAATCCGGAACATAATAAATATTATTCAATAATAAAGTTTCATTTCCAAACTTGAGCTTCATGGTCCCGACAGATCTTGCTCCGACCTTCGTTCCATCACCCTAGTTGAATTCAAACTCCCCGTCACTTAAGCTCTTGGTCTTCCTGAAACCATTTAAATTACACACAACATGGTCAGATGCCCCGCAATCTAAGATCCAGGGCGATGCCTTGCTTGTAGTGTAACAAGCTTGAGTAACGAAGATCGTACCTTTCCCCTTGACACTCTTGAGGTAGGTAGGACAATTCCTCCGCCAGTGGCCAGCCTCTCCGCAATGGTGACATTTGTGCTCAGACTTTTCCACCTTTGCGATGCCTTTGCCCTTAGCATCCACAGCCTTCTTGTAAGGCTTCTTGGAACCCGTTCGGTTGTCGTTTTTGGGTCTTTTCACCATCCTCTTAGAACCAGAGGTCGAGGCTCTGTGTTCAACAACATTGAGCTCTCCCAACTTCTTCTTGTGCTTAGGTAGAAGTCCCTCGGCAGTCTGTAACTCTTTCATAAGCTCAGTCACTGTGTAGTCGAGCTTGTTCATGGAGTAGTTCAGACGGAAGCTATCGAATGAGTCCGTCAGAGTTTCCAAGATCATGTCTATCTTGGTCTCTCTGTCGATCTCAAAACCAAGGATCTCCATATCGTTTAGGTGACCCATGATCAGTAGCATGTGTTCCCGAACAGAATAAAACTGCCTAGCCTGTCTATCCTGGCTTCATCATGCAGTTCATAAAAATGCGGATAGCTTGCTGCCTAGCCTGACGCCCATGACACCCAAACATCTCGTGGAGATTGTATAGCATGTCTTGTGCTGTGGCCATGACACGATGAGATTGCTGCAACACGTTGCTCATAGATGCCAATATGTAGCATCTAACAATTTCATTGGACCTCATCTACGCATCATAGGCGTCTTTTTCCTCTGTACTCGAGTCAGCACTCGGAGCAAAAGGACATGGGGTCGTGAGAACATACTTGTGCTTTTCCACCGTCACTACCATGTCGAGGTTACGTTTCCATTCAACGTAATTCTCACCCTCGAGTTTGTTAGAACTCAAAATCGTTTGTAGTGGGTTAAACGACATTTTTCTGAAAATATAAATAAAATAAATAACTTTCGTATGTGCTACTTTTTCGAATTATATGCATGCATGAAAAATCCTAATATGGTGATGAAAGCGTTAAATAATTCATTGTATTATGAACATCAATAGTTAAATTACTTTTCCTATGGGGAAACCGTAATTAACCGCCTTTTATTGTCGTGACACGTCACTATTTAGTTTGAACCATCCAAGAAATCACAACTTTTAATTTTTACTAATTACCTTAAACGTTTGGTCACTTATTTTTAATGCAGGGCCTCTATCTGAGGATTACTTTAAGACATAAGCCTAAGTGTGCGACCGACATGTGGGTCTTTGCTCAAGTTACTTTGAAGACGGTTCACCTATGTGGAGACCCCGTTTCATCGTTCATCTTTAAGATTTAGTTTTTAGCAGTATGACTAACTAAATACTTCCGAAGTACTCCCATTGAAGGGAGGGCCACTATGTGTGACTCTTAGTTCATCACATATTTAATCAATTATACTCATGTCGGGGATCTTGGGTTGCTTCAACGATAAACAACCCTCTCACTTAGTTTTTGCAAAGAATCATATTCCTTCAAAACAATTTACAATTGTTATAACTCTTTATTAATTATAAACTACATGAAAAATTCATTTTAAAATGATGTTGGAGTTCTATCCTATATGACGTGTGAGGTGATATGCAATGAGTATAAATAATTTAAAACATAAAATATTTAACTCACTAAATGGCCCATTTCTAAATACAACCCAAAAGGAAATTAACTAGACAATTAAATTAATTTAATCTTCATGTGTGGATCTGGCCAATGGGACTTGTGACGCGTCATCGGATGTCTCGGGTTAGCCCCCACACGTTCTCCAACGTGCGGCCAACCCCGTGGTGCTGCCTCCCTTGTCTTCTCTTCGTCGAATTACAATAGATTTATTTACAATTTAAATGTCCTCGCAAATTGAGGTTCACAATCTAAATAAATAAATTTAAAAACCGGGACGATAACCGGAAACAAAATCCTAGGGCAATATTAAATGATGATCCATCCATAAACACATACACACAATTTATAGCATTCATAATGCAATAAACAATCATACAAAAAGCGCCACCACCAACTAGTCAAACAAATTTCGAAACTAATTATTAAACCTAAATTTTAATGTCTTTGTATAGCTTGGATACCATTTGTTGAAATTTATTTAACAATTTAATTATATTACACATTCTATTTGGTGGAAAAATATAATTAGATCTATCATATTAAAACTATTTTTAATATGTTTAAACAACCTATGCATTAAAATTTATGACATGTTTATAAACAATTTAATGAAACATGTAGCACAACATTTGAACACACTAACAATCTATATAAACAAATTTATATATTTTTAGTAGTCCAAATCGTTGAGAGAAACTTACAGTTGAGATTATAAATAATCCCGACGTTGCTCGCTGTCTCCAGAATGCCACACCAAGTCCAAACATGGAATGAGGCTCGCCGAAATGGATTGGACGCTCGCTGGCCGGACAGGGAGGTCTGTCTCGCCGGACAGGACTTTCGCCGGACTGGGATAGCTCATCGGACAGGAGACAGGCGGGACAGGGAACCTGGTAACTGGACCTGCTCGCCGGACCGGGGCCTTCGCTGGACAAGGACCTTCGCAGGATAAGGGCCTTCGCCGGACTGGGACTTGGACGCTTCCGCCAGACTGGAACCTTCGCCGGACTGGATGACTGGCCGGACAGGGAGCCTTGTCGGGTGGGATGCCTGACTGGGAGTCTGGCCGGACAGCAAGCCTTGCCGGCTTGGGACTGTCTCGCCGGATTGAATCCGGCAGGGAGTGATAAATCTCCAAATTGATTTTAAATCAATTTCTTCAAGGAATTGGCCGGCCCTAATGAAAACAAATAACCCAAATTCCATAATATAGAACCAAAGATAATACACGAGGAATTCAATTGAGATTTAGAGGGTGGGGTCTCATGAAATCTTGGGAATAAGGAATCACACGACCAAAAGGATGAAAACGATTTTTCTCTTCTTTGTAGGTTAGAGATTTCGGCCGAGTGTCACAAGGGGAGAGGGAGAGAGCACTTGGCCGAATGAATTGGGGTTAGGGTTAAGTCATTAGGATTTTCTTAAGTCCTTTTATAAACAGTTTAAATCGAACTTAAGCTCAATCAAACTCATGGCCCAATGACTTGTAATTCTCGGTCAGAACTCATCTCCATACTCGGCCATATTCATTTATTCTATTCCCAAATTCTTTTGATTTATTTCTAAATTTAATTAATTTAGAACTCTCATTTTATTAATGACATTTCATTAAAATAATTTCATACTTTCCAATTAAGTACGAATTAAAAAAATTATTTATTTTCTTCTTTTATTTATTTGAATCTCTCAAACGTATTATTATCAATATAATAATACTCAATGATTCAATAAATAACCGTAACAATAATTAAGTAATTATTTATTAAGTTACTTAAAAAATAACTTTCCCGATATAAATCACAATTTATATTCAATGAGTAAATCACAATTTATATTCAATGAGTAAATCAATAATTCTCGTTTATTTAATCTCTATCAAGTGTCTATCATTAAGACCTTATAGACCCATATGAACGAAGTTTTAGAATAAAGATCGGACTCAAAAGTTCACAAACATTTTCCGTCTTTTAATTCTTAATATTAGTCGATTCCACTAAAAGACTAATACTGAGACTCTGTCTGTTCATAAGCGTATATTTTCTGTTTGATGTGACAAAACAATTCTTCACACGATCGATAGAGTACTTTACGATATTACCCTTCATGTATATCACTAACTAAGGGGAATGTAAAATTACCGTTTTACCCCTTGAGTTATTATTTCACTAACTCCTTTGTTATTTGTGAATGAGAAAAACATAAAGTGAGATGTCTTTACATGTCACATGTTTTAATCAAAGAATGTTCTTATTCGATGAATACCTGGCCATGTTTATGTTGGAATAGGTCTAGGGTTAAAGAAAAATTTAACATTAATCAAATTAATGGCGGAATTTAAAAATTTCTTTTTCAAGTAAAACAATTTTACTAACCTAGAAAAAAGCATATACAAGTTATATATTAAAATCATTATTTAATTACTAGAACACAAACCTTTCTACGAAGCTTGATCTTGAAGCATCTCAAGAAGGTAGATCCTCTTCCTTGGCTCTCTCGTCACCTTCGCACCTAATCTTGAACCCGAGAAACCTAAGATTTCTATTACATGAGTCAATAGAGGTTTTGGAAGGATTTGTGTGTGGGCACAATTAAACCATATGAACCAAGAACAATTTTTGGATCATAAGCTAATTCTCTAGATTGAATGTGAATCTAGGTGCAAAATAAGAAGATTATTCTCTAATAATGTATTCATGACACAATATTTGATTTTCCCTTCCCCTTTCCCTCATTGTATGGGCGGCCATATGGGTGCATTAGTGAGGAAATTTGTTTCCTCACTTAGCACATTTGTTTCATTCTCAAGGAAATTCATTTTCCTTTTTCTTTTGGGTAATTATCCTAATAAGAAAAAGGAAATAAAACTCTCCTCTTTGATGCTATGTTGGCCGAATTCTTCATAAGGTGAGGGAGCATCTAGATGCTTCCTTATTTCTTTTAAGACAATTCTTAAAATACCCGTTGTAGAATTATAATTGCACAAATAACGAAATTAATTTCATAATGCCTCAAACGACTTTTCGGCTTTAGAAAGTAATTTATATTTTCATCAAATGAAAACATTCAAAATCTTATTTTGACATTCACATCATTTTATGTCCTTGTGGACAAAAATACCCTTTAGACATTTTCCGAGAAAAAGTCTAGTTCAACATTTGAACTTATTTTGACTTAGCTTCTAGTTTAACAATCATACTCTAATGACCTGTATTAGTGACCTTATGGATCCAAATGAACAAAGCTTGAGCTTCTATACTCGGACTCAAAAGTTCACAAACCTTTTCCGAGTATTAGCTTAATGTCGACTGACTCCACTAAAGAGTCGACACTGTGAATCTCTCGGTTCAAATGAATTTATTTTCTACTCAAGTTCAACTTAATTATATTGAGAGGATCCATTGAATGTTATCTATGTTTACCCTTCATGAATATCATCAACTAGTTGGGATTTATAAAATTACCATTTTACCCTTCTAGTTGTTATTTCCTCAACTCCTTTAGTACTTGTGAATAAGCTAGAAACAATGTATTGACGAGGAGCTAACAAGTCACATTGTTTCATCCAAATAAAGTCGCTACTTAAATTTGGATACTGCGCAGTTCATTTATTCACAATCCAAGTAATAAAGCATGAGGTGATATACATTGCATCTCAGCAATCTTATACATGAATTCCATATCTATAAGAGCTTCACAAAGTTAGTTCATGACATCTTCATAACTTAATATCTCACCAATAGGCCTTGTCTAGATCGCACATGGGACCTAGAATTTGACTTTCTCAAATGAGAGTATTAATGCTATGAAATGACATGTCTCATTTTAGGATTTAGGTAAGCATGATGCGATTCATACGTAGTGACCTTGAGATAGAAGATGTTAAATGGTTTGTTCTTCTATTGTCTCTAAAGGTGCACTGGTCAATTCAGTATCTTCGAAAGATACACTAGAAGAACTACAGAGTTCCTAACTCTCTATGCCTCGTAACCAGACATCCTAGATTCTTCCAACAATCATACTGGGATCAATAGTTCGTTGATATTTAGATTGCTAATATATCGTTTTAGTCGAACCATGAAGAATTTGTTCACGCAAATCTACATTTGTCTCTTCATACATTGTTAGGTTTGATTAAGGACTATAAGACTATTGAATATCATAAATCTTCAATCAAACTAAAAGGAATGAGTGAACGTTTCAACTTTTATTAATTCAATCAGCAAATTACAAAGATTTATATATTACATCAGTATGTAAATAAAAAAATCTTTCAATAAGGACTTTACAAAGATTTATATATTACATCAATATGTAAATAAACAATCTTCTTGTGGGCATCTCTGCCAACAGTTTATTCATTCACACTCTCATAACAAACCATAGTGTGATACTAATGCATTTGCATTGTTTCAACATGAATTCCATATCTGTGAATCTTATAACCCAATATCACAACCTTATGACACCAACCGTCGAGTCAGATGAAACTAAAACTTAGTCATTGCCCATTGACCAATCAAATGTCATAAAGTGTAATATCAATTATATATTCACTTCAGGATTAAGGGAAGTATCAAAGTACCCCACATATGTGATCTTGAAGTCTCGAGTGGTTAAACGATTTTATCTTGAGCTTCTAAGTATCACAGGTCTTGTTCAATATCTTCTATAAGATATCAAGGATGAATCGCAAAGTCACAACTCTTTATATCACAAGATAAGATATCATGATTCGTTCAAACAATCGTTACTTAGAGTCGATTGCTCTATCGATTTTAAGATTGCGAACAAATGTTTAAATTAGTCACAAGAGCCTATCTTGTCAAGTCTATACTTAGCACCCATTTCGTTGATGACAGTTTCAGAGCGTAGAATTCATACATAAACACAAACAAAATAAAGAATGAATATTTATATTAACATTAATGTCTCAGCAAAATCAAATACAAGTGTATTTCAATGTATAATATCTCCGTTGTGGACACCAATTCCAACACATTTTGCAAGCACTCTTCTACTCCGAAAATGTGTCGTCGGACGAGTTAATATCGGGATGATTACACTTTAGTATTATAGTTTGAGACACCGTTACTCAACTATGAGAAAACATATTTTATCCGGACTCTATATTTGAAATTAAATAAAACAATAAAAATAATTGGCAATAAAGTATATTTAATCATATTAAATTTCGAAAAAGCAATTTCCATGCCAAGTAACATACGGGTCTTATGAGATCTGATTTTAGTAAAAAAAAGAAAAAGAAAAAACCCCGCAATTTAACTCGTTTTTATTTTCCTTTTCGCAACGTGATAAGACAATATAATTGGTAACTCAAGTTACTCATATGATTCGATTATCTTGAACAATTTGGCTTTTCGGACATCAAATTAGTTAGCTCTTAAAAGAAAGATGTAATTTCGGAGCAACACCCAATAGCAGCCGTGTATTGACTGCCATTAGACACCAGCAAATCATAAAATGCAACGTTTAATTATTCTAATAGAATAATGTTATATTTTTTCGCTTCTTTTTTGTAACACAAAATTCCAAAAAAAGCACATTGGTAAAAGAATTTTCTTGTGCCGTGTCATATCAGCTAGGAAAACTTACACTCAAGATATATAGTTTAATTAACCATGCATGAGGACCAGTTTTATTATAATAACATATTGTTTATTACTAATGAGAATTAACAGCTACATAGAAAGAAATATTTGGTGAAACATCAATAGGGTTGACATTGATATATATATATAATATATAGTGTACACCAATATGAAGATTTTATTTCGCACGTTCGATTGAAGAGACAGGTAAACGCAAGTTATAATTGAATTGACTTTAAGACCCAATACACCTATTTATTAAAGAGAGTAGTGAAGCTGTTACTGTCATACTTCTCTCCATGCACTTTATGTAAACTACTGCGTCAAAAAACTATAAAACGACAGAATTGTATTTTGTGCTAAGAACAAAACGACACAGTCGCTGAGCCAATATTGGGGCCTCTCTTCTTTGAGTAGTCTCTGTCAATTTTGTCAAAGCTTCGCTGGTATTTGTTGCCTTTTGATAACAAAACCATAGAGCTATACTAGTATCCAAGAAATTGACTTGTCTCTTATCTTCTCACCTTGCAACATGTATTAGTTATCACAATTTTCTTTATCACAATTGTTTCTCTTGTTTTTGGCTGTCTATTTTTTTTTTTACCTTATCCATTACACTCTTGAATGAAAAATTACCCATGGGGATTCCGAGAATTGAACTCGGGACCTTTCGCTCCCTAAGCGAGCATCCTACCACTGGACTAAATCCCCTATTTATCTTCTTATAGAACTAGAGGTGTTTCAATTGTAACTAGAAAAGTTCGGTCTAGACCAAGAAATACAACATACAATAGTTGCAAATGTGATCGTAATTTGTGCATTCGTAGTTTAACAGAAGGTCGATAACAATGTAACGATGTATATATTTGCGCGATGCATAACCTTGTCCAAAATTGGCGAAAATTAAAAAATCAGGGATAATTCGTAACTTTTTAACGTCTGTGAATTGAACAATTCAAAAGTAGGATTGGCTAGGATTAAGTTTGATATACTAATAATGACATTTTTTGCATTTTCTTTACATTAACAATGATTCCCAATATGTATTGTAGATTGACTTTGTTTTCTTCAAGTTCTTATCTGTATTGTATGTACTCTATAGTGTGGTCCAATGGAGGTTATTTTAAATTAGGATTTTCGGGTGATGTTTTGAGGTCTAGTTTAACTACTAATCTGTCGTACTGATTTTGTACTCTTTCTAGACCCTTGCTTGCATGAGAATATACGCAATTTTTCAATGATATATGAGACATTGTGAACCATACTAGTATCAACGTAATTTGCATTGACAAATGTCAAGAAATCAACGGGGTTTGACTTGCAAACCCAAAGTCTTATGCCGTGTGTTAGGTATGCATAAATTGAGCTTTAAAATTTATTAGATGGCGTCAGGGCATTTGACCTCCGTGGATTTATATATCAAAGAATCGAATAGAGAGTTGGTAATACAACGCCAATTTGCTATAATACAAGCTTAAGCTTAATGCTTTGCTATAACATAAGGCTTAACCGATGAACAATATCTTCTTGATTGTTTATTGACAAGAGATATCCATAATATAATGCAATGTCAAATTTTAAGATTTTATTATGTTAACAAAATTATAATTTATAACAAAAATTAAATTAGGATAGGGTAGTGGGTAGTTTGTGGGGACAGTGAGTATTGACTATTGATAACGGTAATATAATAATTTGCTTTACCAAGTACGTTTTTCTCAAATTCGCTGAAATTTTTGTGCCTGAATATTTCTTAGGTTGACGTTCAGATTATTGAAATCAGATTTCATCAATCATATACGGATAACGTTCTAGAACATATATTGACTAATTTACTCCATTAATGATATCATGAACTGTATTTATTTCCCTTCTCTTTCGCTTACTGACGTGAGGGTATTAGGAGTGGAATATTTACAAGTTAAAAGCTGATGCAGCAAAATCATTTATAAGAATATCAAGTTATCTTTGCATACGAAAAATAAGGATTTTTTTTTATATCCTTGAGCTTTCTTATTCCGATTGAAATAACTAGTGGATGTATATAATATTTTATTAAACAGAAATTTTGTTATCCAGAATAAGGTCGCAATTTTAAAATTGACATTTTGTAAATTAAAAAAAGTTTGGGTGCTCCCATAGTTTTGTGGATTGTGATAAATAAATATTTCATTTTGTTTCCTAGTGGTCTTTGTGCCGAAAATTTTAAACAGGAATTGACTTGTATATAGTACATAAAATAACATTTTAAATGATATTACGGTGATTTATTTACAGTATTAATTTTAGCACAAGTTTGCCATTAATCAATTCAATGTTAAGTTATAATATATCGCGAACGCAATCATAATCAAGAATAACAAACCGCATAAAAATAAAAGAGACAAGAATAATCGGATTTTTTTCGTGTTTCGATTTATGAATAGATCTACATGGACGTTGAACTTCGTGAGAGAAATTCGGTATGTAATATGGATTGTCGCGAGTACACACTCTTCCTCTCAGAGCTCACCCGCAACAAAAAACCTCATCAAAATACTCAGTACAACGGTTGCTCAGTTTACCAGCCTTACGCAGAAAGCACAATCGAGAAGATTGTCCAAGAGCCAACTCAAGAAATACAGAAAATGGTAGAGAAGAGAGATTAGGGTTTCAGATATTTTAGAGGCAAGAAGAATCTCGAGAGTCAGAGATGAAATGAGTTTCGACTAGGTTTAGGTCTTTTATAAGGAACAAAATCCAAACCTACAATCTCATCCCTTCATTTATCAGTAGTTAATTTTGAAATACTGACTAAATTCTTTTTGATTTCAGGTACTCTCAAAACATTCATTAGTTGAATTGATGATAAATTGTTTTGTAAGTTTGAATTTCCAATGTGTGTGATGTTTAGGCGTTTAGCGTTTCCTACCATCAGCTTTTCTTTACCCTTGTAGCTCGAGTTGACTTGCAGATTCTCAAGCTCGGACGCGACGCGATTGGTAGCACCATAATCAGCATACCATGAGGGATCATATAGAGTCTCTGGCCCAGCAAAGAAGGCAACCATGTCTCTTGAGTTTGATTGATTTCCTGTTTTTCTATGCAAGAGCTTGAGTTTGTTGTGGTTGGAAGGTTTCATCAAGTCTGTACCAACAAGCAGAAGCTATGTGGCATGGCTTGTTGCATATTTGACATATCGGTCTCGAGCCAGTGGATCCTCTGGCTCCATTGGATCTCTCTCTTCCAAGTCTGTCACGAGATCTTCCTCTCCCACGTGCATCCACATAGTTCACCATTGCACCGTGAATGTAATTCTCGTTGCTTCCAGTTATCTGCTCAATTCTTGTTTCCTGTGCTAGAGCCATGGCTAACACTTCTTGAATTGACAGATCAGTTCCGTACAGTTCAAGATTTCTCAATTTATCGTTAACCACGGCCACAAGAATATCATATTCAACAAGTAATCACATCAATATTGCAAGAATCAATTCATCATCTGCTACTTCATGACCAGCGAGAAACAGAGATTCAGCAATGCTCTCCATTTTGGCAAAGTAATACGAAATTGAGAGAGAACCTTTCTTGGTTGATTGGAGTTGAAATTTCAGCGGCATTATCCTTGCCTTTGACTTAACAGCGAACAACGACTCTAGAGCTTTCCACAATCCGTGAGACGTGTTTACTCTAGTCACAGATCGAAGAATTGTTATAGACAAAGATGCCATAAGCCAAGACAGAAGAAGTTGATCTTCACGAATTCGTGATAAGACTTAACAGCGAACAACGACTCCAGAGCTTCGAAGCCACGTCGAGTAATCTGGATTGACTCCGAGAGTCTTCTTTCCTTGTCCATCTGTGAACTCAATCATCTGTGATGGAGCTGCCCTGACTCCATGGATGAAATCTTGAAAGTTGTGACCAGTTATCGCAGGTAATACCTGAGATCTCCAGATCAAGTTTGACTGAAATTGTGGAATTCAGTGTGATTCCAAATCGTGAGTTCATCGTTGAAACGAGTTCACTGCTTCTCGTTTGTGAGCCTGCCGATGAAGAAACACCTTCATTCTCCATTGAATGCTCTGATACCAAGATAGAATGAGAGAGAGAGATTTGTTTATGGAGAACTGAGAAAATATCTCTAGCTCATAATGATATTCGTTGAGAGTCAATGTAATTACATTTGAGTGTTTATACATAAGTGATCGGTCAATATAATAATAACAGACTTCTAACTGCCTAACTAACTTTCACACGTGGCAGGTCACAGTTGGCTCTTCAGCTTGTTCTGACGTGGCGAAGTCTGCTGAGCTGGATGCTGACTCGGTATGTATTCTATTATCATACAACCAAACATTATCACTCCATGGTAAAAATGTAAACCTTGATCGAAATGTACATTTTTTTTCCCAGCTTAGGTCGCTGCAACTTCGACAAAGATAAGCCTCCCATCAACTATCTGCATTTAAAAAAAAAAGCGTATATATTTTTCTGTTTATATACTATCTGCATAGCTACATCTAGCTAAAAAGCTACTTATAAAAAAATTACTGATTTATATATAATAAGAGATGTTTTAAGAAAAATATCCTGGCTCAGCATCAGGAAACCTAAATATGAAACATGGAAGGTAAAAATAACTACCCTTCCATTCATGGCCTTTAAAGCCTTTTCAGCTGCGACTGATGTCTCATACGTGACGAATCCGTAACCTTTGGGTCTTTGAGTTTTATGGTCCAACACTAACCTAGCTATAAACAAACACAATTACACAAAAATTAGAGGCTAATTAGCTATAAGGTAGACTTTTGAGTACCTTCTATGACTTCTCCAAAGGGAGAGAACAACTTCTTCAGCTGTTCGTTTGTTGTGTACGACGATAATCCTGATTTTTTTGTAAATAAATTACAGAAATTCAGCAATAACTTATTAGATTATAACAAAAAGACATTCAACTAATAAAGGGAAAGAGAGAATTACTGTTGACGAAAAGCTTGGAGCTGGAGCCTAGTAATTTACTCGCCATGTCTGGACTTCACGAAGCGATTTGTGAATATTGGTTGTAAATTGTAATAAAGTCGAGGTTTTTAAAAACGTATTCACTGAGGCGTGGAATGACTCTTTCTTCAATTCAATTTCAACTAAGGAAAACGCAACTCTAAACTTCTCAGTCAAAACTCAGGGCAAAATCCCCCAAAATCCAAGTACACGAACAAAACCACCATCTAAGCCCTAAAATTAGACTTTGCCCAAACCGGTCTTTGAATTTTAGACCTTTTCAAATCACATAAACTCGAGTAAAAATCACATCAACTATACATTTTCGCTATAAAATAGGGAATTCAAGCAATACTAATCAACACGTCAAAAATTAAAGCAGAGAATGAAAGTTAGAGTTAGAACATCAACCGGTGGTCGTGACGATGAGACGGTGGAGCGCCGGCGAGAAGGTTTTCTAATCGTACAGGTATCAGTCGAGTTACTTACTGCCTTTTGTTTTATATTTAAGAATTCTATATTTTTTTCTTTTATATTTAATTATTTTTATAGAACTAATCTAACTAAAAAAACATTCTAAATATTCAGATTATACCATACTATTAAAAATATTTAAAAATTGACTTTAAATCTAAAATTGGGAAAAGGAAAAAAAAAACTGTACATAAAACACTTAAGTTTTTTTAAAAAAATTGAAGAGATTTAACCGATTGATTTTGAGTTTTCGACTTTAAAACATGACGAACACTCGTACGATACAAAAAAAAAATGACATTTATACATTGTTTTTTAAAACATGGACGGTTAAAGTGCTTGTATATCCTACACAATCGTACGCTATCATACATTATCGTAGATTACACTTTAAATATCGTTTTTTTTAATAATATCGTTCGGTATCGTATTACGATAAATTTAAAGTTTTCATAGTACGTACAGCGATATTCAAAGTATTCATCATTTTTTAAAGTCGAAAACTCAAAATCAGATTAAATCTAATCAAAATTAACCCGATTTAATATATATGTTACTAGTAATACGAGCAATATTTAATAAGTTGTAATAAGAAAATCATGCAAAAACAACCGGCTAATGATCAAATCTTCAAGCAAATATTTAGAAATATTTGGAAAAACTAAATGTTGTCTATAAATATATTTTTTGTCCAATTTTGATCCAAAAATCTATTTTTAAATATGTTTTAAATGATAGATCTAAACTATATATTTTCTATAATTTCAAATCTATAAAATGAAATTTCTCGTAAAAAATTTATTTCAACGTGTATTTCATAATTCTTTGTCAATTTTTACTAGGAGTTTTTGAAGAAATAATCTTATAATGGATTTTTTTACACCATTAACGTATCAGATAAATTAATGAAATAAATCAAATGTTTATCATCCAATTTTTCTAATTTTCAAAAAACATTATCATACTTTTTCCTAAAAAATATGAACTAAAAATCGAAATTTGATCTCTTTATTATATCATATTTTATTTTAAAATTATGAATTTCACTTACAAAATAAATACAAAAATTCGACCAATTGGTCCTTATTGACAAACATAATTTGGAAAAGTCCAACATTTTGTAAAACTTTTATAAATAGCCCTTTTGATGACTTGGACCTATGTTTTATTACGTAAAAGCCCTCTTAATTAACCGGATTTTTTTTCGTAATTAATTTTTGGATTTCTCTATAATTAACCGGTTGTTTTGAATTTTGAAATATTTTCCGGATATATGTTAATCAGTTATTAAGTAATTGATTTATTTCCTTAATTAGTGGACTGACGTTTAGCTAACCGATTATTATTATCTATACTATTTCGAACGCTTTAATACATTACGTATTTTAAAATAGTAATTTACGCTAACCGATTGATTGGAAGATTTTTCCGGTGAATTAAGTTTCCATTTACGTGTTTTAAAAAAAAAAGTTTTGAAAAGTTTGATTTCATTTTTCCGTGTTATTTTATCTATTTAAATTGCAATGAAAATTCAAATTTTCGCTACTGGTTTATAACTCATTCTTCAATGTTTTGATACATTAACAAAGGTGGTTTACCCCAAAGAACTATTTTTCATTTACTATCAGAAATATTACTTTTTCCGAGTTATGATTTCATCTAGAATGGATATCACCGGTGACATGAATGATTAATTTCGAGATTCAGGTTTGTTTTAAAAAAAAAATTATTTTTGACGTGATTAATTTTTAATATTATTTTTGTTGTGGTTGTCAGTTGAATTATTTGAACGACAATGTTTTCGATCTCGCGAAGATGAATGTATTGATTTTGAAGAATATAAAGATTCCGACATAGTACTGTTTGATTAGTCTGAATTAAATAATTTCCTCATGCAGATTGAGATTAATGTTAACAACGTTTTCACTACGAAATGTGTTCTTCAAAATGCTCTATGTATATTGGCGGTTAGAAGTTCTTTTGAATTTATCACTATGAAATCAAACAAAACTAGATACCGGATTCGTTGTAAGGATTTACAATATTCATGGTTATTATATGCCAATGTAAATTCCAAGTCTGGGATGTGTGTAATTAAGACTTTTTACAAAGAACACACGTGTTTTGGTAGAGTTGTTATTCATAAAAATAAGCATGCAACTTCTAAGCTTATTAGTACGTGTGTAAAGGATGATTTTAGAGGTTCATTAGCAAATGAAATTAAGCCTGCTGGGGTTGCGGAGATTATGCGCACTCGATGGAACGTTGAAGTTTCTTATTTCCAAGCGTGGAAGGGACGGAAATCTGCTCTGATTGATCTGCGTGGAGATTTTGCTTCATCATATTAGGACGCATGATTTGTGAAAAAATCTTGGTAAGTTTTTTTATATTTCAGTAAATTAATTTTTTTGATTTGAATTTTATCGTAAATTAGTGATTTTTCAACAATTATTTGTCATTTACTTGGTAAATTGGTTTTTGATTTACATGGATACTGAATTTAATGTTAATGATTTACATTCGTAATTTTGATTCAGGTTCTTACAGCCACATGGAGGTTGATGATGATGTCACATTCAAGTACTTTTTCCTTTCTTCTAGGGCATCAGTTCATGATTTTTCAGTTTTGTCGACCTGTGATTTCAGTGGATGGTAATTTTTTGAAGGGAAAGTCTTATGGGACTTTTCTTCTAGCAACTGCTCAAGATGGGGATAATCACTTGTTTCCTTTGGCGTTTAGCATTGTGGACTCAAATAATGATAATTCTTGGTCATGGTTTATGAGGCAGCTTCGTAGTGTCTTTGGTGTTCGACAAGACATGGTGATTGTATCCGATAAACACAAATCGATTCAGAAATCAGTAACCAATGTGTTCCCTGAAGTACTTTGGGCGTCTTGCATGCATCATTTTGTGGGGTAATGTTAAAGCACAATTTGGAAGTAGTTATAATTAGCTTCATTTTTACAAGTGTGCTAAGGCATACACCCCACGGGAATTTGATTTTTGGCTTAATCTCTTGTTTGTTGGTGATCAAAAAATTAAGAAATATTTGCTAAATGCTAATCCTGAACTATGGTCTCGTAGTCATTTCTCGGGTAAGAAGTTTAACATCATGATTACCAACATTTCTAAATGTTTGAATGCCGCGTTGCATGAAGCAAGAGGTTGGCCGGTTGCATGTTTGGTTTTGAGTTACCGGGGTCTTATTCAAAGATGGATTGTTAAGAAGAGCAAGCTTATTCCGAAAATGGTTTCTGGATTAACCGATATTGGTTATCAGACTTTGAAGGATGCTCAAGAAGCGGGGCGGTGTATGAATGTAAGTATAAAATCCATTTCAGATTTGGTTAATTATTTTTTCCATTTACCATGTTTTATTGATTGCTGCATTTTACTACGTTAATGCAATTAACGAGGATCGGTTTGAAATCGTGAATGGGGCAATGCGTCGAGTTGTTGATGTTGAACAAAAATCATGCACTTGTCGTTTTCGGGAACTTGGAGATCTACCTTGTTCCCATGCGTGTGCTGCATTGTACCGTAGGAATTTATTCCCTATTGATTATGTTTCTCCTTACTTTAAGCAAGATTTTTCTAGTAAGACGTAAGAGCAAGATGTCTTTCCTATTTCACATGAAGGTGATTGGCATTTGCCTTTTGAAGCAAATGTGATAAAACCGCCTTGTCAGAAGCGGCAAGCTGTGAGGCCTAAAAAGAAGAGATTTAGAACAAAAAAAAGAAAAGTTTCACCCCAACATTCAACGTTGTGGTAAATATGGTCATAGTGGTCACAATAAGCGGGGTTGCACAATAAAAAAGGATTCCTAGATCATGTATTTTTTTCTTTGTTTGTTTTTGTTGTTGAACAATTCTTTTTTTGAATATATGGAATTTCTTTTTAGTAATATTCACATTATTTTGTTGGAATACTTCGTTTAATATCAATATTTCTTGGAATTCAATTTACTTATGTTTATTAATTTACTAAAAAACGTACACTAAGTAAATAATCACTTTTAGTATATTAATTTATTGATGTTTAATAATTTATAATCGTTTATTTTATTTACGGTGTTAATTGGAATTCAATTTACTTATGTTTATTAATTTACTAGAAAAAGTATATTAAGTAAATTGTTTCTTTTAGTATCAAACGTATACGGTTGTTTATTAATTTTTCATTAGCTTTTGATTGATTTACCGATGTTATTATATTAATTTTACAATACTTATGTTATTATGTTAAGATAATTAATTAACCATTTTAAACAAACAGAATATAACAGGTAAAGGTTTCAAATAATGATTTTCCAAAATATATTACCTACAATACTTATAACAGGTACTTATAAATACTTGTTCCAAAAGCTAATTTATCAAATCCCAAAATATAACCTTCTAATTAACATAGTTTAACTGATAACATAATTCAATTATATTCCTAAATCGAACGATGGCTGGCTGGTGGGGTCTTCTTCATTGTTTGCATTTGCTTGTCCTGCATTTGTGTTTTGCGTTTTGGCCTTTTCTGTTTTTGTTTCTGCAGTGTATGGTGGCTTCTGGTATACCGATTTCCGGGTTGCCCTCTTGGTCCTTCTAGCATCCCCGGGTCTTCTTCTCGTGTTGGTTCCTGTTTTTAAAAAAGATACATTTCAGAAAAAATAATATGCTTATTTACTCAATTAGAAATTATATTCACATTTACACGTCAAGGTTATTACCTTTTGTGTTGGTATTGTTGGCAAATTTAATGTCTTTCCTTTTTTGTTGTTTTGGACGGTCTCTTCCACTAGTAATATATGTACAAATGTTTATAATTAGCATTGTTTACACTACAATACACAGATATCAAACATCCATAATTACCATTTTTTGTACCTTATTTTTGGAGACCACTCATTTTCAACATTGAGTCCCTTTCTGAGAGGTTTAAATTGTTTCCCCTTCTGGGTGTCTGGAATGTCCTTTTTTCTGCATGTGTTCATTAACGTGCTTGGTAATATCCATGTCCAAAACATCATTAACAGCAAATAACCAATCATCTTGTAGTAAACGTAATCTCTCCTGTTAAAAAACATGTAAGATTCATAGATTTAACAATGACAAAACAAATATATTGATACGGAAATGTATATTTACCGGTGTCATTTTCGCTGCTTTCTCCACGCCTATTAATGGTGATATATCTTGATTTGTTATCATTTTTTGTTGTACAATTGGATCATCTTTCTTTTTCACATCCCTATCCTTCGGTTTTTTAAACTGAAAAAATCAAAAATGATGTTAGCACACTAAAGTATATTATTTATAATTAACGTTGGCCAATAATATTACCTCTACATTGGTGGGTTTCGGTGTCACATTAGGATCTTCCTTTGGGCCAACTTGTCTATCATTTTGTTTCTTAAACTGGTGAAACATTTTACGAAGTAAATAAACACACGTTAATTATGTTAATTTAATTGTTTTAGTTAATAATTTACCGTGTGTGTTAATGTCAGTTGGTCCTCTTCTTCTACTGTTTTCGCCATCTCCTTTTCGGTTTGAAGTTTCTGTCTAGATTTATTTACCTGAAAGTCAATACACTGTTCATTAATATATATACCTACTTAATAACAGATTGTTGCATATTACTTACTATTGGATTGATTGGTTCATTGATTTGTAACTTGAACCTTGTATATGTTTTTGTTAGCTTTAATGCTTGTTTTGGGAAGATTGATGCCACTAACTTTTTTCTTCCTTTTTTTATCAACTTTTGGTGGGTTGTTTTGTTTTGTAAGCGTCATTTCCACAACCACATTGGTATCAACATTTGTATTTTTCTCGTTGTCCTTTGAGATGATTTTGTCATCTACCGATTTAGATATGGTTGCTGCCTGTATTATTTACATTTTAAAACACGATTAATTTAATTTTTAAATTGATTAAGGCAAGTTTGAGTTAATACCTTGAAATTTTCGAGCTCCTCTCCTTCCAAATAAACATTAACAATGTTGAGCATGCATTTTTCAATTTGTTGTTTAAGCACCTTGATTTCCATTAGAGCCTCATTCAATTTATCGTAAACATCTCTCATCTTCGATAAGGTCACGTACTCGTCATGTGATCGTGAGGAGCTGACTACATTTGGTTTTGTTGTTGGAGTTTTTGTCCTTTTTTTAGCCATCTCGATATGGTGCTCATCTAATTCGGGACCTCCCATGTCCAATTCGTCTTCATTAGTTGAAAGGGTATTAATCTCCAGCTTACATTAACCCAGTAAATTTGTTAGTAATTAACTTAAAACCATAAAATTTAATTAACAACTAAATCTATAAATTTTACCTCTTCATCCTTGAAGATATGTTTCAAATCATGTGTTTTAGAATTGAACTGGTAGGACCACTTTAACATCCTTGGAAATGTCTTTGTTTTCGTGGATTTTGCAAATTCATTTTCTTCAAATGCGGGAATAAGCTCGTAAACCCATGCGATTAACGGGTGTAAAAATCCGTCAATGTTGAATCTTGTTTTACTACAAGAATACTTGATTCTTTTGAACGATTCGCACAAGCGTAGGAAGCTGTCCCTTCCCCATGGATATTCATTCAACATCTCGTCATTGGCGGCTATCTTCAATATTTGGTTTGATATAACATGGTTTCGTTCTCTTGGCAATATTAACAGCATTATGATAACTACGTTGATTAATGCTAAACGTTCTTCGTCATTACCTCCGGATATACCTGTTAACATCCCTAGGAGGATGTGTGCTTTTTTGTGCCTTTGATACTGAGAAATTATTCCTTCAATGGATTTCCAATTATTAAGTCTTCGTCTATGTTTTGCGAATTTCATCACAATTTAAACCTGTAAATTAAAAACAAAACAAGGTTTCAGTAAATTAATTAATTATTGAATTACACATATAGAGTTAATTGAAAATCACTTACCAGACATTAACTCGAATTCTTTGATTGTGAATCGGTGAATTATGCCTCCTATCGGAAGTGTAGCTCATCTATTTGCCCCGATTCAACCTGGCTGAGTACTAGCTGTTGGCATTTATGCCCATAAAGGAGATTTTTGATATTAAATACTTTTGTATTTGTTTTGCTTTGAAATTAAATAAAGATTGAATATCCATTCTCATTTAAGATTGTGTTTACGCATTTATGTCTACGCTCTGAAACTGTCATCAACGAAAGAAGTGTTAAGTACAGACTTGACAAGATACCTTCTTATGATTAGTTTAAATAATAGTTCGCAATCTAAAGATGGATTGGGAAATCGATTTCTAGTACTGATTGTTAGAATGAATTAAACGATATCTTATCTTGTGATATGGAGAGTTGTGACTCTGTAATTCATTCTTGATATCTTAATGAAGATATTGAACAAGACCAGTGAAGTTTTGAAGTTCGAGATAAAACCGTTTAATCACTCGAAACCTCAAACTCACATACGAGGGGTATTTTAGTAATTACCTAAATCCTGAAGTGAGTACATGTATTCTTGTAACACTTTATGACATTTGATTTGTCAATGGGCAATGGCTAAATGAAGTTTCATTGACCCGACGGTTGGTGTCATAAAACTGTTTCGTTGAAAGATGTGATTCATAGATATGGAATTTGTGTTGAAACAATGCTAAGGCATTAGTATCACACCATGCTCTGTTATGAGAGTGTGAGCGAATAAACCAGGCATGGTATTCATCGAATAAAGAATTCTTTGAAATAAAACATGTGACATGTTGAGACATCTCACTTTATGTTTTTCTCGTTCACAAATAACATAAGACTTGGTGAAATAATAACTTAGGGGTAAAACAGTAATTTTACATTCCTTTGAGTTAATGATACTCACAAAAGGTAATATCGTAAAATACACCGTGGACCGTGTGAACAATAGTTTTGTTACATCGAACGGAAATATAAACGCATATGAACTTAGAGATGTTCAATTATTGGTCCTTTAGTGGAATCGACTAATATTAAGAATTAAAAGTCGGAAAAAGTTTGCGAACTTTTGTGTCCGAGCTTTATTCTAAAGCTTCGTTCATGTGGGTCCATAAGGTCTCAATGATAGACTCTCGGACGAGATTTTGGTGAACAAGAAAATTATTTTCTGAGTAATTAAATAAATAACTGGTTATTTATTATTACATTTATTTCACGAATCATATTATGTTATTATATTGATAATAATGTAATTTGATGATTCAAATAAAAAAAAAGATGAAAATAAATATTTTCTCGTTTCGTACTACATTGATTAGTATGAAAATAATTAATGACTTGTCATTAAATAAATGAGATGTTCTAAATTAATTAAATATTATTTTAGAAATAATTCAAATAAATTTGGGAGATAATTAGGACAATATGGCCGGCCATAATAAGTGTTTTATGGGCTGGAAAAATTGTTTAAACTCATTAAAATGAGTTTTGGGCTTAAGTTTGACTAATGGGTCGTAACTGGATTTTGACCTAACTTAAGCCAATTCTCTCTGATATAAAAGGAGGCTTTCTCTTTGGTAACCCTAGCCTAATTTCGACCAACACTCAGCCAAACCTCTTCCCCCTTGTGCTTGAGAGGTTTTGGCCGAAATTAAGAGAGAAAGAGAGAGAGGAAAACTGTTTCCCGGCAGCCCTTCCTTTTCTTTGAGTTTCCCCTTCTTCCCTTGTTCCCACGAAAGAGCCCACCCTCTTTGTCTCCTAAAATCCCTTGAGTATTATCATTGACTCAACTTGTGGTTGTTTGAGTGATTTTTCTCTCCCCAGGGCCGGCCACTTTTGGAGGAATTAAGGCACGACGGATTTGAGGATCTCCTTGACGCGCGTGGTGTAGAGGATCGGCCAATCACTTGGACGTACAACGAGACTTGCTCTCGCAGATCCAAACCCTATGTAAGTGTCTCTTAAACGAATTGGATCTGAATGATATAGTATTGTAGAATGATTATATTTATTTAGATTGTTCGTTTGCATGCTTAAATGAATTTATTGATATGTTCATAAATTTTGTTGACATGCTAGTTTAGATTTAATGACATGGTTATGAATATGTTAAAAAACGTTTTTAATATGTTAAATTGAATTATGAATTTCCGCCATATATAGATATGTTTCATAATTAATTTCGTTAATTGTTAACTAAATTCCAACACTAGCATGTGCACCAACCTTTTCGGGAATACCTCGCCCTTTAGATGTTGGAAGTGGGAGAATGGTGACTTCTCGAACATGTTGAATTGTTGTTCTATGTCCAGTACTGACAATATTTGTCGGATGGCGGTGAATTTTGTGTGGACTATTATTCGTTGGTCGAGGTCTCATTCTTCAGGTTCTATTAAATATGTTCCAACCTACAAAATTGCGTAAATCATATTCACATTAATTAACTTGATAAATCATTAAATTAAAAACATATACGCTAAAATCGCTTTTATAATGTCGCCTCATGATCTGAGGTTTCTTGATGTCCCCGGCCCCTTTTTTCACCAACACTCATATCTCCTATTCTTTTCTTCTTGTCCATATGATCACGGATTCAACAAAGCATGCACATTATCAATACATATTGTTTCCGTGTAAAAAAAAACTATCAAACATGAAATCTCTTATTAAAAAAAATGGTTTTTGTTGAAGAAAATGTCAAACAAACCATCGGAGAAGACAAAACATTTCTGGGTTCTCAAAGAAAACTTTAAAATACTCAGATTTAAAATGGATTTACTCATTTTGAAAACATACATGAATTTTTACGTTTTTTGTTGAAGGAAATGTCGACCATACAATCGGAGATCCAATTTTTATTTTTTTTAAGAAATTTTTATTGGGTTTTCGAAGGACACTATTCGAATACTCAGATTTAAAATGGATTTACTCAGTTTGAAAACATGCATGAACTTTCCAACATTCTTTGTTGAATAAAATGTCGAACAAACCATCGGAGACCCAGTTTAAATTTTTTTTCGACAAAACATGTCTGGGTTTTCGAAAAACACACTTCGAATGCTCCGATTAAAAATCAATTTACTCATTTAAAAATCTTGCATGAATTTACTTTACCTTTCTTCGTCGACGTTAAGATTTCTTCAATACTTGTGTGATGACTTTTGTTCCGGATGTAAAAATTGGTGGTCGTGTGTTTTGAAAAAAGGTTGAATATGGACGGTTTAGTTTCAAAAATTTCTTTATTTGATTTCAGAAAATGGGGTTTGTTTATTTGATTTTCTCTTTCTTCATTAATTTCGTTTTTTATGTTAATTAATCTCGGAATTTTGGCTTACGTGTAACCGTGTAAATTTGTTTTGATTATTCAATAGTTTATTAAAATTTCGTTTGGGCGGGAGATTTTTTATGGGTTTTTGGGAATGAAAACTTGGCCGAATTGATTTACTGGACTTTTACCAAAGTTTTACAAAACGTTGGACTTTGAAATTGGGAAACCAAGAGCTATCCTATACAATTACCCAAATAAATATTCTTTTTCATAAACATTTTACTTTCTCTAATAGAAAATACTCACCCTACTCTACTCACCCTAGTCTAATCATACTTTTTTTCATTAGTTTTTCATTTATTTAATAAAAGTCTCGTCTTAATCATCCTTTCGAACAAAGAAGAAAAATGGCAAGCGTGTGATCTATAACTATTTTACTGAAAATTTCTAAAATAAGCGAGAAAAAATGAAGATGTACGACCAGGTTAACTATTCTGAATAATTTTGCAATCTATTTGATTGAACCGGTGGATTTTACCAATCTAGTCAATCCAAGAACTTATAATTTTTTTTTTTTTTTGTAAAATCTGTATTATTTTTTATTGATCTTGTTGATACTTTTTGTGCTCGGATAGTAAGACCTTTTATATTTCTATTTCTAATAACATTTTCTCTAAAATTTATGGGAGATAATTTTGTGGTGAATGGAGATGGAAAAATGTAATTTTCATGCTAACAAGTATGACTAGATCGACAGGTAGAAGTGATTAGGTTGCTAATCTAGTTGTTCAACTAGTTAAACATGTCATAAATGATTGTTCTAATTGGACTAGTTTAGCGTTGGCTTGTTCAAAATAACAATGCCTATTTAACTAGTTGTCTCGGTCGGTCGAAGTATGAAACTACTATTGATTTTTTTTATCAAACTTAATAAATAATCAATTGGTAACATAACAGTCTTCGTGCATTCCATGTGGGTGTAACTTCATGATGATGAGAAAAACACATTAGTCATATTTAATTTCTCAATTAACATAAAATTAATATTTTATCATGTAAATTTAATCAAAATATTAGTGTGACCATCTTCAAATATATATATAAGTATAACTTTAGAACCTAGCTAATTAGAGAATATTTTACTAGTTGTTTTAGACGGTCTTTATGATTGTACTAGTTGACGAAAGTCTTCTAGTTGGCTACTTCAAAACTTGACAAATAGTAGTCGTTGAACTAGTTGCCTTGGTCGACTTATAAAACTACTAGTGAGTCGTTATAGTCGAACTTAATTAATCATCAATTGGTATAATAATTAAGGTTCAATTTTGATCGATGGTCCAACTACCTAATAGTCGTATTAGTCGAATCGTTTAATTTATATCACTTTGAGTATGTCTGGAAAACTAGTTATACTAAATCTTGGCTGTTTTAGTTGGAAAAACAATATTTGGTCAACGAATAGATAGTTGTGTTGGTTATTTTGCACGATAAATAACCAATAAATGCGAAAAAAGTATAATTATGCTATTCTGAGCTAATTAAACATGATTATTAATAAGATCTAGATTACTTAATTAATAATAGTTATTGGGACGATATCAAGAAACTAAGATAAGAAACTTAGTTAAGGGACTACAGATTGGATTAACGAATAGAATCTTCAAGCCTTGACAATCTATTTTCAATCAAACATAGACTAGTCTTTTGTCATTTTTCCTACACGATCAGATCTGCTCCTACCGTTGATGAGATGACACCATGGTCTTCTGAAATGTAATCTCCAAATAGGACAAATATGCGGACAACACTCTTATATCTCACAGATCCTAAACGAGGTGGTTATATCTTTTTATCTCTTATTGCTAGGAACATAATTGAAGCAATTTAGGAGGGGAAGAGAGAGCATAAAAGTTTGTCCAAAGAAGAAGAAAAAGGCCGGAACTTCTTATTTTGATTCGAATGAATAAAGTGCTTCACTTTGTCCTCTATATTTACATTTTTCAGTGAGAGATATTATAGGGTTGATTAGAATATTTTATATTTCTTCAATTGTGGATTTAATCTTAGCAATTAGATCCTATCTTATGAATCTAAATTTTCTCTCATCCATCAGATCAATATATAAGATAATATATCTTATTCTTTTATAAAATAATAATAATATAATAAGACAGTCAGGTAATTGAAAAATACTAGCCAATGCGGCATTTTTTCTTAATTAAGCTATAAGGATTTTTCTCCTCAAATATCTCCTTGTATTCCTCTTCTAAATAAAGAAAGTTTTTAGGAAAACTAAATTTCCTATAAAAAAAATTCATGTATTTAGAAAAAAAATGAAAAATTTGGCTCTTCCTAACCTTCATGTAGCTAGGCATTTACCATGTCTTAAGGGCAAATTTGAGTGCAACCTTACCTGTTTATGTTCAGTATTCTTGCCCGCTTGAAAAGATAATTATGTAAATTCTCGTTAATATTATAATAAAATAAAATTTGACATTTATGGTTTATTTGAATTGAAATAGTGATTTCTTATGTAGTAAGATTTATTGAACATTCATCATCCCATAGCCTCCGTATCAAACTGAGTCACGTGTTGGGAACTTGAGTTCGGGCGGTGTACTAAAACAAGGTCGATGACTAATACACGCCTGGGAAGCTATATTGAAAGTCATATATGTTGAACACATGATTGAATGCTTACAATTGAGGTAAGTGTACGACCTCAACAGGCCTTGGGGTAGATGTGTCGTTTAAGACCGTTATGACGCACTAACCGAGGCCACTATGATGGTCAAATTGGGACTTATCTAAATCCTAAAGTGGTCATGCACACTGAATCATGTCTCTGAGATCTTTAACTCATTCGCACAACTTATGTCTTGGGATTCTTCCCCTGGAAGTCTTCTCAGAGCATGACTCGAGTGGGAAGTGATTTACAGACACGGAATCCGGCCTCCTTGAAAGGAGGTCAATGTTCACTCACCTAAGGGTTAATTCCAGAATAGATTGATTGTGTGCACTTTCAAAGTAAGTTAACGTTTGAAAGAATCTTTCTATGGGGAACCAACGATGCTTAGGGCTGATATGTATTAAAAGAAGTATAACAGAATAAATTGACTTCTCTTGGCACGGGCTGAACCTGGAGGATCTTGATTACAATTTGACTATATTAGTGGACACTCGTCGCAATGAGTAAATATAATTCTAGTATTAAAGAAGGGTTCAGTCTTTGATTACACGGTGGAGTATTGATAAAGACTAGACGAATTGATGAAAAAGAGATAGAACTATATCGTCTTTTTCGTCGGGTTCGTTAAACTTCTACTACTAGGTACATAGTCCCTGATTCGTCTTTGATAAAAACTTTCGAATGATAATGTTATTCATTATTTAAATCTCACTTGCTGTAATGGCGATTGACATCATTGATTCTAGAAAACAGGTATTCGCATAATTAACTAAATGTTTATAGCATAATTGTTTATTTATGGTTGGATCAAGTAAATAAATAATTAATTGGATTTTTGGGCTTGAGCATTTCAAATTGGGCTTGGTCTAAGGAGTTTGCCAAAAATCCCCTAGGGATATGCCCTAGGTGTTAGCAAAACTTCCTCCCTCATTTTCTCCATGGATTTCTCTCTTAGGAGAGAAAATCTCAACCATAGATATTGATCTGATGGATGAGAGAAAATTTAGATTCACTGTTGAGATCTAATGGCCCATATTAAATCCAAAGAAGAGAATATCTCTAGAAGGAGGGAATATCTCCAGAGTGAATATCTCAACAGAAAGGAGAGAAAATCTCTCAGGGGTTACCTCCCTACCATACTATAAATAGGGATCAAAAGGAAGAGGAAAATACACTCATGTTGGTTTGATAATTTCGGCCAACTCTCTCTCTCTCTCTTGGCCGATTATATTCCTTCCCATATTCAAGGATCACTCGGCCATCTCTCTCTCGCTTTCTCTCTCTCTCTTGGCCGAATTTTCTCTTCCCCTATTCCCAATAATCGCTAATTCTAATCCTAAATAATAAGAGCGAGATCTCGAAACAATTTGGTTTCGAGATTTAAGTGTTGGGATTGGTGCCCACAAAGGAGATATTAGACATTATAAATACTTTGTATTTGGTTTTTGCTGAAACATTAAATAAAATTAAATATTCATTCTTAATTAAGTCTATGTCTATGAATGTTTGCTACGCTCTGAAACTGTCATCGATGAAATGGGTGCTAAGTACAGACTTGACAAGATAGCCCCTTGTGACTAGTTTAAATATATGTTCGCAATCTAAAGATCGATAAAGCAATCGACTCTGAGTAATGATTGTTTGAATGGATCATGATATCTTATCTTGTGATACAAAGAGTTGTGACTCTGTGTTTCATTCTTGATATCTTACAGAAGATATTGAACGAGACCAGTGATACTCTGTCGAGATAAAACCATTTAATCACTCGAAGCTTAAAGGTCACATACGAGGGGTATTTTGGTACTTACCTTAATCATAAAGTTAATGCATAATTGATATGACACCTTATGACATTTGATATGTCAATGGGAAATGGCTAAATTGGAATTGCATCTGACCCGGCGGTTGGTGTCATGACGTTGTTATATTGAGTTATGTGATTCACAGATACAGAATTCCAGTTGAAACAACGTGAATGCATTAGTATCTCACTATGCTTTTTTATGAGAGTGTGAATGAATAAACCAGTTATGGTATTCATCTAATAGAATACTTTTTTTATTAAAACATGTGACATGTAAAGACATCTCACTCTATGTTTTTCTCATTCGCAAATAACAAATGAGTTAGTGAAATAATAACTCAGGGGTAAAACGGTGGTTTTACATATTTTACATTATCTTAATGGTTATTGAATATGTTTTAAAACGTTTTAACATGTTAAATTGAATTATGCATTTATGCCATATATTGATATGTTTCATAATTAATTAGGTTAATTGTTAACTAAATTCCAACAAATGGTATCAGAGCTATAATTGTCATTAAAATCGATTTTATGTGTTGGTGTTTTTTGTATGAATTACATTTGTGAATGTATGTGCGTTTTATGGATGGATCCTTATTCTATTTAGCCCTAGGATTATTTTCAGGTTACGTCCCAGCTTTATTTTATTTTATTTAAATTTGTAATATGTTGTAAATTTAAATTTTGTAAATATGTGATCCGGGAGGACAAGAAGAAAGGAGGCTACCACAGGGAATGGCTGCGCGTTATGAAACGCGTGGGAGCTATCCCGGACCATTCCGAATGGCCCAAGGATCTGCGTATTAGACGCATGAGGGCTGTTTGGATCGGCCAAAACCCTAGCATGGCCGTGTGTCTTCGGACGCACGTGTGCTAGCTAGGATTAGGCTCGATGAACGAGATTCGGAAATTGTTTCCGAATAAATTAAAAATCTTAAATAATTAAATTTGCTTATATTATTTTTGAAATAATAAAAGTTAATTTAGTTATTTGAGTGGGAGATATTGATCTCTAAGTTTTAAAACTTGAATTTTCGACGGCTCGACGCAAGGCAAGAAATTAAATAGTTAATTTATTTTTCTTTTTGTAAAGGGTTGTAAATTTAGAAATGGGCCATTAGATAAGTTAAATATTATGTTTTTATTTCTTTAATCTTATCTCATATTCACTCACATGTCATATAGGATAGAACGCCAACACTATATGAAATTGTTCATGCATCATTGTAGTTTAATTTATAAAACTAGTTATGAAATTGAACTCCATCCACAAAAATATGAATTTAACCCAAGGTCCCCAACATGAATTTAATTAACTTGTGTGAATGAACTAAGAGTCACCATCGTGGCCCTCCCTTTAATGGGAGTACTTCGGAAGCACATAGTTAATTGAATTGTTACGAACTAAGCTCTAAAGAGGAACGATGAAGCGGGGTCTCCCCTATGAGAACCGTTTTCAAAGTGACTTGGATAAGGGCCCACATGTTGGTTACACGCTTAGACTTATTGTTTAAAGTAATCCTCCATAGAGGTTATGCGTTAAAAATAAGTGACCAAAGTCCATGGTAATTAGCAAGAACTAGAAGTTGTGACTTCTTGTATGGTTCGAACTAAATAGTGATGTGTCACGACTATGAAAGGAGATCAATTGCGGTTTCCCCTAAGAAAAGCAATTAATAATTTTTGTTCATAATTCCATGAATTATTTATCGATTTCCTCACCTAACTAGGATTGTACATGCGTCATAATTCGAAATTGTAGCACATGCTAAATATATTCATTTTATTTAATTTCAGCAATATATCATGAATCCACTTGCATCTATATTGAGTTACAACAAACTCGAGGGTGAGAATTACGTTGATTGGAAACGTAATCTCAACATCTTATTGATGGTGGAAAAGCACAAGTATGTTCTCACTACCCCGTGTCCTCCAGCTCCGAGTGCTGACTCAAGACAGGAGGACAAGGACGCCATGACACGTGGGTTAGGTCCGATGAGATTGTCAAGTGTTATATATTGGGTTCCATGAGCAATGTGTTACAATAATCTCACAAGGACATTGCCACGGCATATGACATGCTCTATAATCTTCATGACATGTTTGGATGTCATGGGCGTCAGGCCAGGTAACAGGCAATCCGCAATTTCATGAATTGCCGGATGAAGCCGGGAATGTCAGTCAGGGACCACATGCTAGTGATCATACGTCGCCTGAACGACATGGAGATCTCGGATCGGAGATCGATGGAATCACCAAGGTCGACATGATCTTGGAGACTCTGACCGAAACTTTCGATAGCTTCCGTCTAAACTACTCCATGAACAAGCTCGATTATTATGTAACTGAACTCATGAAGGAGTTGCAGACTGCCGATGGACTTCTCCCTAAGACCAAGAAGAAGACTGGTGAAGTCAATGTTGCTGAACATAGGGTTTCCACTTCTGGTTCTAAGAGAGTGATGAAGGGTCCCAAAAATGCCAACCGAACGAGATCCAAGATGCCTTAGAAGAAGGTTGTGGATGTCAAGGGCAAGGGCATCGCAAAGGTGGACAAGTCTAAACACAAGTGCCACCATTGCGGAGAAGTCAGCCATTGGCAAAAGTACTGCCCTGCCTACCTCAAGACTGGAAAGCTATGGTTTTTGTCACCCAAGCATGTTACACGACATATAAAGAATCACCCTGATTTTAGACTGCGAGGCTTATGATCATATTGTGTGTAATGTGAATGGTTTCAGGCAAACCAGATGCTTAGGTGATGAGGAGTTCACGTTCAACTGGGGGAATGGAACGAAGGTCAGAGCCAGATCTGTCAGGACCATGGAGCTGAATTTTGGGAATAAAACTTTATTATTGAATGTCGCTTATTATGTTCTGGTTTTTTGCAAGAACTTGATTTCTTTTGGTCGTTTAGAAGAACAACATTTTGAATTTAAAGTCAATAATGGTATTGAAATTTTTCTTAATGGTTGTTTTATTACTAAAGCTCATCGCGTAGATTCTATTTATTATCTATATCTGAATGAGCTGACAATCTTGGATACTGAGGTGAATAGTGATTCTCTTAGAAAGCGTAAGACGTTTCATAGTGATGAAACGGATGACACATATCTATGACACTTACGTCTTGGACATATTGGCCTAGATAGGATTAAGAGGTTAACAAAGGATGGTCCTTTGAAATCTCTAAATGTAGGATCTATACGCACGAAAGGTGTAAGAGAAAAATGACCAAGAGACCTTTCTCTTCGAAAGGTCTAAGAGCCACACAAGTGTTGAAACTTATACATAGTGATGTATGTGGTCCAATCAATATTCACGCAGGAGGAGGTTACGAATACTTTGTAACCTTCACTGATGACTACTCACATTTTGGTCATGTTTTCTTAATGCGACACAAATCTGATACTTTTGAAATGTTTAAAGAATATCAGGCTTTGGTTGAGAAAAGAGAGAAACAGATCAAAACCCTTCGATCGGATCGAGGCGGAGAGTACTTGTCTAATGAGTTCGAGGATCTTCTTAAAGAATAAGGCATCCATTCTCAGCTTACAGCACCTGGCACTCCACAACGAAACAGTGTCTCAACGAGAACGAATCGAACTCTACTAGATATGGTGAGATCGATGATGAGTTACTCATCTCTTCCTGATTCGTTCTAGGGATATGTCTTAGAAACGAAAGCTCACATTCTGAACCAGGTTCCATCAAAAACGGTTTACGGCACTCCACACGAGAGATGGTGTGGTAAGAAATCTGTTCTAAACCACATCAAGATCTAGAGTTGTCCAGCACACGTGTTGAGACAAAAGACTAGCAAGTTGGCTAGTCATTCAGAATTATGTCTTTTCATAGGATATCCCAAAGAAATAAAAGGATACATATTCTATAGTCCTACTGACAAGAAAACGTTCGTTAGCACGAACGCAAGGTTTCTTGAAGAGGATTACATGAATAATACTGTACCGAGAAGCAAACTTGTGCTAAAGGAGATGTTGGGCGAAGTAGCTGGTACTTCAAAAGATAGGACGAGTCCTACACCAACAGTAGAAGACCCACACTCGGAACCTGAGCCTCCTACGATTCGTCGCAGTAACATGATTGTACGACAACCTGAGCGATTGATGTACATCGGGGAGGCCTTTGTTGCGGTCGCATACAAGGAGGAAGATGATCCAGTATCATTTTCTCATGCGATGTAGAGTTCCAAAGCAAATCTATGGCAAGAAGCCATGAACGTTGAAATGCATTCGATGTATGTCAACGATATATGGAAACTTGTAGATTTACCCGAAGGCATCAAGCCTGTTGGATGTAAATGGATCTACAAAAAGAAAAGAAGACCGAATGGAAATGTTGAGACATTTAAGGCATGACTTGTGGCGAAGGGGTTCACACAAAAGGAAGGTATCGACTATGAAAATACCTTCTCGCTCGTGGCGATGCTAAATTCCATCCGTACTCTTTTATCCATTGATGCCGCCCTAGATTATGAAATCTGGCAGATGGATGTCAAGACTGCATTTTTAATGGAAATCTTGACGAGCACATTTACATGGCTCAACCAGACGGGTTCATGGAGAAAGGCCAACAGGGCAAGGTTTTTGAGTTGCTGAAGTCCATTTATGGGCTAAAGCAAGCATCTACATCGTGGAATATTAGATTCGAAGAGACTGTGAAAGGCTACGACTTTGATCAGTCATTAGATGAGCCATGCGTTTATAAGATAATAAACGATGGCAAATTGGTCTTCTTAGTCCTTTATGTAGATGACATACTACTCATTGGGAATGATGTGGGAAAGTTATCAGAGGTTAAGATCTGGCTATAAAGCAGTTTGAGATGAAAGATCTTGGAGAAGCGGCTTACATTTTGGGGATTTGGATCTTTAGAGATCGGAAGAACCGGAAGTTAGCGCTTTTTCAAGCATCTTATATTGATAAGATCATGGATCGCTTGAATATGCAGAACTCCAAGAAAGGACAGCTACCTTTCAGACATGGAGTGCATCTATCTAGCGAGCAGTCTCCCAAGACTCCTCAAGAGATAGAGGACATGAGACACATTCCCTACGCCTCAGCCGTGGGAAGTCTCATGTATGCGATGCTTTGCACTAGGCCAGATATTTGTTACGCAGTGGGCGTGGTGAGTAGATTCCAACGAATCCTGGACCCGAGCACTGGGTTGCGGTCAAGCATGTTCTCAAGTATCTCCGGAGAACGAGAAACTATATGCTTGCATATTTAGGTGATGACCTGAATATGACGGGGTATACCTGAATATCAGGGTCTGTGTTCACCCTGAATGGTGGATTCCTGGTCTGGAGGAGTATAAAGCAATCTTGCGTTGCTGACTCGACCATGGAAGCCGAGTATGTGGCAGCTTGCGAAGCGCGAAGGAGGCTGTGTGGCTGAGGAAATTCCTGATGTACTTGGAAGTAGTTCCAAGTGCGAACAAGCCCATTACACTTTATTGTGATAACAATGGGGCCATTGCTAACTTTAAGGAACCAAGAAGTGACAAGCGCTCAAAACACATCGAGCGGAAATATCACCTGGTACGAGATATAGTTCACAGAGGGGAGGTGACGGTTATGAAGGACTCTGCGTTGGACAACCTTGTTGATCCCTTCACGAAGCCTTTAACTAGTAAGGTCTTCGAGGGACACTTAGAAGGATTAGGACTGAAAGATCATTCGCATCTCCTTTGAGTCAAGTGGGAGTTTGTAGGCATTTATGCCCACAAAGAAGATTTTTGATATTAAATACTTTTGTATTTGGTTTGTTTTGAATTTATATAAAAATTGAATATCCATTCCTATTTAAAATTGTGTTTATGCATGAATGTCTACGCTCTGAAACTGTCATCAACGAAAGAAGTGCTAAGTACAGACTTGACAAGATACCTTCTTATGACTAGTTTAAATAATAGTTCGCAATCTAAATATCGATAGGGCAATCGACTCTTAATAATGATTGTTATAATGAATTAAACAATATCTTATCTTGTGATATGGAGAGTTGTGACTCTGTAATTCATTATTGATATCTTAATGAAGATATTGAACAAGACCTGTGAAGTTTTGAAGTTCGAGACAAACCGTTTAATCACTCGAAACCTCAAACTCACATACGAGGGGTATTTTTGTGATTACCTAAATCCTGAAGTGAGTACATATCTTCTTGTAACACTTTATGACATTTGATTTTTCAATGGGCAATGGCTAAGTGAAGTTTCATTGACCCGACGGTTGGTGTCATAATACTGTTTCGTTGAAATATGTGATTCACAAATATGGAATGTGTGTTGAAACAATGTTAAGACATTAGAATCACACCATGCTCTGTTATGAGAGTGTGAGCGAATAAAACAGGCCTGGTATTCATCGAATAAAGAATTCTTTGAAATAAAACAAGTGACATGTTGAGACATCTCACTTTATGTTTTTCTCGTTCACAAATAACAGAAGACTTGGTGAAATAATAACTTAGGGGTAAAACAGTAATTTTACATTCCTTTGAGTTAATGATACGCACAAAAGGTAATATCGTAATATACACCGTGGACCGTGTGAACAATAGTTTTGTTACATCGAACGGAAATATAAACGCATATGAACTTAGAGATGTTCAATATTGGTCCTTTAGTGGAATCGACTAATATTAAGAATTAAAAGTCGGAAAAAGTTTGTGAACTTTTGTGTCCGAACTTTATTCTAAAGTTTCGTTCATGTGGGTCTATAAGGTCTCAATGATAGACTCTCCGACGAGATTTTGGTGAACAAGAAATGATTGATTTTCTCATTCAACGTAAATTGTGATTTAGGCTGAGAAAATTATTTTCTAAGTAATTAAATAAATAATTGCTTATTTATTATTACATTTATTTAACGAATCATATTATGTTATTATATTGATAATAATGTAATTTGATGATTCAAATAAATAAAAGATGAAAATAAATTTTTTCTCGTTTCGTACTACATTGATTAGTATGAAAATAATTAATGACTTGTTATTAAATAAATGAGATGTTCTAAATTAATTAAATATTATTTTAAAAATAAATCAAATAAATTTGGGAGATAATTAAGACAATATGGCCGGCCATAATAAGGGTTTTATGTGCTGAAAAAAATTGTTTAAACTCATTAAAATGAGTTTTGGGCTTAAGTTTGACTAATGGGTCTTAATTGAATTTTGACCTAACTTAAACTCATTCTCTCTTATATAAAAGGAGGCTCTCTCTTTGGTAACCCTAGCCTAATTTCGACCAGCACTCAGCCGAACCTCTCTCCCCTTGTGCTTGAGAGGTTTTGGCCGAATTTTAGAGAGAACGAGAGAGAGGAAATTAGTTTCCCGACAGCCCTTCCTTTTTTTTGAGTTTCCCCTTCTTCCCTTGTTCCCACAAAGAGCCCACCATCTTGATCTCCTAAAAACTCCTAGAGAACTATTATTGATTTATCTTGTGGTTGTTTGAGTGACATTTGATCCACACGGCCGGCCACTTCTTAGAGCATCGGAGTAAGGACGGATTTCAGGATATCCTAGACGCGCGTGGGAAGGAGTTTCGGCCGTGCTTGTTGACGCATCCCCGGGGCTGATTCTCGCAGATCCGAACCTACTGTAGGTTTCCTATAAACGAGTTGGATTTGAATATAATAATCATTGTAGGATTGTTAGAAATTTTAGATCACTCGTTTGCATATTTGAATGAATTTATTAATATGATTAGAAATTTATTGACATGCTAGATTAGATTTAATGACATGGTTATTGAATATGTTTTAAAACGTTTTAACATGTTAAATTGAATTATGAATTTCCGCTATATATTGATATGTTTCATAATTAATTAGGTTAATTGTTAACTAAATTCCAACACGTTGAAATTGCCTCCCATGAACCAAGTAAATCTACATTACCCTCAACCCCAAATGTATGGGTATTGAAGATGAGACTCCTTCCACACTCGCGTTGCCAAACCCTATGAATACAAATCGTAAGTCTAATGAGGACCTAGATTTCAAAATAAAACATAGAGAGATATGTCAGATTTTCTAGAGCGAGGATTCGTGCAGGTCTCAAAAGAATGTTAACTATCGAATTTTATATGTTTTCACATCTCAATATGGAGGTGTATTTATAAAGGAATGAAAGGGCTGAATCAAATCAATAAAAAATATTTTATATTATGATATTCATTACCCATTTTTATCATATACAATTTCTCTCTTTCTTCTCTTACCCTGGCTGGCCATATTTGTTACTGTAATACGTTTCTTCTTTTTGTTTAATTGGTGTATATCTTCGTATATATTTGCCCAAAATAAATTAAATCTTCCTTCATGTATCTCTTGGTCGTTTTCACTAAAAACACTTGTAAATGTTTCTTTTTAATTGTTCAAGAAAATCACATAAATATTAGGTGTATTGTGAAAGTTGATAGAAAGTCTCAAGTCTATAGCGAGATTAAATGCCACTCAATCTTGGACCAGTGAAGATAATGATATTTGCAAAAATAAGTTTTGTCAAACTTAATGTGTATCTTGATGTTGATAATTGATTGTTTTTCGCCTAATAAATCAGTCTCGCTAAATCTATTCGTGTTAATTGTTTAAGCTTTCATTGTTATTTATTGATAAATTATTGTTATTCACTAAAATCAAACGAATTTTAGCACATAGTACAGCCATCTCATCCGCAAAAATAGCTTACAAAAATAGCTAATAATTTCGAACATGTTTTACTATATAGTACATGAGCAAACAGCGAATAATTATAGAAAATTCAGCAAAGATACACCACAAAAAGTAATACTCTCAATCAACACTTATACTAGAATAATCTAATATTCTCATTTCTTCAAGGAAAAAAAAAAAGTAATATTCTCAAACAACATTTTCCTAATCGTACGATAAAGTTGTATCTCAACACTTATACTAGAATAATCTACTCAACAGGAACTATAAATAGATCCGAGAATAAACTATAAACTCGAATGTACAGCTTGTAAATAGGAAACTGTTGTACCGAGCTCCAATGCCAATTGAAAAATGATTAAAGATACTTAAAGCGTGTGACTCAATCGAATACATAGAAAAGATAGATATCCACTTATTCAACGTATGGAATACACCAAAAAATAATTAATTTAACCATTCTCTGTTCCGTCCGACTCTGCAAGCACAATGCATAAACATAAAATTGCCATTTATTTACACACACGTCCTTGAAAAACAGCTTGGTTTGGTCACTACAGTATGATTCTATGTATTAGTGTCACCTTGGTCGTCTCCATAATAACAAAAAAAAACCTGCAAAAGACATCTTGAAGCTTGATTATCACCATATAAATATATTAGTGGTGTCGTACTTATACATCACAATCAGTAGAATAGAGAACTCACATTATAACAGACGCGGACACAGCTCTTGGTTTGTCATTCGTCGGGTAATTTCTGATCAAGAGCGCTCAAATTTGACGCATGATAAAGAAACTTACCGTTCTTTTTACTAAAATACGGAGACCAACCAAAGAGACAAGTGTTAAACCTTATTTAGCCTTTCCATATACCCGAAAAAGAAAAAGAAAAACAGAGAGACGATTTGTTTTCTAAAAGAGGGACATCTATATGCTTCCCATTATTTGCTTCTCTCGGTCAAGCAACGGTGATTGGCGAGGAAGAGGTATAATAAGGGATATTAAACTCCAAACTGAGACTCTTAATACTCATTTAAGATTCATTGCAGCGGCCATATTTCTTAGCTTCTGAGAGATTTCCGAGAACGATGGCCTCTGGGCTGGCTCGGAGGCCCAACTGCTTTCCATCAATGACTTCCATTCGGGATCGCACCAAGTTGGAATTTGTGGTCGCAATGTGTTATTCACAATTCCTCCTGCGAAGATTAAATAACGAGGATGACACTCCGGTCTATATTTTTTTAATATCATAATTCAGAATACCCGGGGAAGTATTAATGTCACAGAACTCCAACATCAAGTTAACAATGCAACATAATCATAAGAACTCGAAAGAGGAATCAAGGATAAGAGCTTGAAGCAGCACAAAGTAGTACAGGAAAAAAATTGTTCCCTAGTCAACGGGATACTAAATGAAAACAAACTGAGGACATTTATGAAAGAAGTAACTATAGCTACCAGTACTTACCAATAATGGATGCACAGTGCAATTCTGCGTAGGGTTCTTCACCCGTTAGCAATTCCCACATCACAATGCCAAACGAGTAAACATCGATCTGCATGTTAGATAAATTGAACGTTCCAAATAATTTAGGGATGAAAACAAACACGACACTATCAATGTTTTTTCCCTTCGAAAAATTGAGGTTGAAAACTTTGATTATCTCAATTACCTTCTCTGTTACCATGTTGCTTTTCCCACTAAGAAGCTCAGGTGCCATCCAGGGAAGGGTTCCTCGAACACCCCCCGAGACCAAAGTGTGTTGTTTGACCTTTGACAAGCCCAAGTCTCCAATCTAAAGAAGAAGAAAAATGAAGAGCATAAGACATCTTGTGAAAAATGATTTTGTCACGACGTCCACGTCATTGTGAGAACCAAATGAATCATCGTGCATTTCAACGAATAAAAATCACCAATGCCATATAACCATGTCTAGTTCTTACTCTTACGAACTTCCCCAATTTAAACAGCGTAAAACATTTAGAACATATCATACCTTGCACACTGGACGCTGAGGATCTCTCATGTTGACAAGAAGATTTTCACATTTTAAATCAAAATGCACAATGTTCTTCCCATGCAAATACTCCATCCCAAATGCAGCGTCCATAGCTATGATCAGTCTTTTGCGGCGGTCAATCGTTCTATCCAATAACAAAACGGCATGATCAGAATTTTCTACTGCGACAGAATCCTATTCATAGATCACCTTTAAAAATAATATAAATACTCTAGATTGACAACCTGTCCTTTTTCTGTAAAAATTGCTTCAGCGACCCGTTAACCATGAACTCCGTTACAGTTGCCAAAGAGCCATCAGGACCATCGCGCACAATTCCATAGAAAGAAACAACATTTGGGTGATGTAGTGAGCTTAATATCAGGGCCTCCTTCCAGAAATCTGCTATCTGCATTCATATTTAAGATTAAATTAATTCTCACAGCGGAGAAAAGGTTTTTTAAACCACGATTTCGAAAAGGAAAAAAAAAGTATAAGTTGTTCCTCAAAATTTTAGTTGAGCATGATTTAAGAAGAAAAATGTTCTTCCAAGAATATGAAGATTTATGTCAAAGGTACCAGACGCTCTCTTTCAGAAGGTCGTCCAGCAAAACAGCTGGCTTTTATTCTCTTTATAGCAACATCAGAACCCCGCCACTTCCCGTGGTAAACAGAACCATATGTTCCGGAACCTAACTCCCGGATCTCCTCAAGATCATCATTTCTAATTGTCTGGAATACATTCCAAGAATTAGACAATACCCATATACAATAAGCCAAAAAAGAAAAAAAACAAAAACAAAAGAAATTATATATATATATATATATATATATATATATATATATATATCAGATGCTACGAACCTGCAATCCCTTGTCAAATGCTTCTGTTTCTGCTTTTGTGCGCTCAATTCTGGGGGGATTCATATTGTCACTATCCGAATCCAATTCCGTATCCACATGAGCAGTCTGTATAACAGACAATTGGTTCAGTCATTGACAGTGACAATAAGAGATCATTTAGTCAAAACGCATCAATAAATTGAAAGAAAAGAAAAATTACTCCTCACCGGGGATTCTAATCCGTGTACCACTTCTTGGGCCCTTGAACCATTTTTCTCTTCATCCGTGCCCTCCTCAACTTTTACTATCATGTCATTGGCTTCATCAAGTGCCGCTTTCTTTGCAGAGGCGATCATCTCGGGTAAGAAACTGAGCTTTTCAACAAAATCTGGGTCTTCAGGGGCGGAGTAATCCAGTTCAGTTTGCTTCACGACATCAGAATACTCATCTGAAGCCTTAATGCAACTTGAATCTATTGGCTCGGTAGATTTAATACTGCTAACATTGTAATCGCCAACTGCTTTGATCTCTGAAGATAAAACAACGTGGGAGTCAGAGGTCCTAATTTTCTCTGCTTCATATGCCTCTTTTTCTTCTTCAGTGGTGACTTTATCATCAAATCTCACAGCTTCTTTAGCAGATTCCGCACCACTGGAAAGTTTCACTGTATCATGTGACACTTGTAAGGGATCTTGGGTATACAGTTGGTGGTCATTAACAAATGTGGCAGAGTTCACTCTCGAAGCATGAGCAGAGACATATTCGGGCAGCACTCTTGAAGATTCAGCCCGGGGAATTTGATTATCCATCCCAACACAAAGCCGGGGACTTCCATCCCATTGGCTTCGTGGTAAACCATGATTAAATTTTCCATTACCTTGTGTAAACGAATTACATGCATCATAAGATTGACCAGCATGTGGGGAATTCTGCACATTTCTCCACAAAGGGTGTCCAGGAACATGCCCATGGGTCGGGTAAACATTTTCTCCAACAAGCGGATAAGGAAGATTTCCGTACCGAACACCAGTCTCTTCTGGAGGACGAATTCGGATATGTGGAGGACCAACCACTGATTGGTCATGAAAGATGTCGTTCCCCATTTCATATCCTGCTCGGTGATGAAGATAGTTAGAGGACATGTGGCGGCCATCTACCACGCTGCCATGACCGTGAGGCAAGTTCACAGCAACGCCATCAACGGGATAATGGTCATTCGCCCTCAAAGATCCCGACACGTTCCCTCTAGTCTCGTCAACCCGAGCATTCATCTGCTGTTGCAAAACCCATCCTCTTTCATGGCCGAGAGCTTCGTTGTACAAAGACCGGTGATCATTACTACTCTGCTCATTCGGGTAAAACCCATGATGCAACTTTCCATCAGCATTCACCAGGAAAGGTTCCCTGCTCGGTGGGCAATCAATGCACGCGTTTGGAACTGGATGAAGCCCATTAGTAGTAGAACCAATGCCAGGGTGATCAAAGTTCCTATGGAAAGCCATACGGCAATGCTCGCAGATACTTCCTTCCCCGCCATTGTGCCCGTGATAAAGATTTCCCGGGAAACCAGACTTGTCGCCAGCTATGACCGCGTTTTGCTGCATCCAAGCAGCGACGCTCTCCGAATACTGAGCTTGGGGCTCCATCTGCTGCCGAGAGTACTCTTCGGGCACGAACCGATCGGCGGGCAAGTCCCCGAAAGGGACGTGAAAACGAGCGGAGGACGGAGAAGAAGGAAACTCCGGCCGGAAGTCGTGTCTCGGGGAATAGTACGCGGGGCTCCACGGAGCCTCCATCACCGGAAGGTGCTGACCGGAGCCGACGCGGGGGATCGAAAGCCGCCACAGATTGTTATACTGCGGCTCGTAGTTCCTCTGGCCGCCGCCCTCGAGGCTCAGGGAGTTGAAGTAGTGCTCCGCCGCGGCGTGGAGGTCCTCGCTCGTCGCCGCCCGGAAGTCGGGGCTGTCGCTCAGGTTGTTGTTCAGCGCGTCCACGTACCTGCGCTCCGTCTCCCTCTCGTCCCCGTCGTAGTGCGACGAGGCGTCGCTCTCCGGGAGCGAGAACAAGAAGATCCTGAGCCTCGTGAAGCCATTGTTGTTGTTGTCCCCGGAGGAGGATCCGAGCTTGTCGTACTCTTCCATCATGTTGACCACGTCCTCGTCGTTCACCACTGAGACAAGGGCGTCGAGGTCCTCTTCCGGCTGCTGGTACTTGAGCACCGCAGCGCCGTCGTAAAGCTCCCTCATCTTCGCCATCAGATCTTCGAACCCGATGTCCCGAGGAACGCTGACGATCCTCGTGTCGCCTCCCACGTATCGGAGCTTCCCGTCCTGGGGCCGAGGCAAAATGCTGCCGGAGAAGCTACATAGGAACTTCACGCGGGGCGTCGTCTCGTCCGCCGAAACCGAAACGGGGCTAGCTCCGGCAAGAGGCGAATTCGAGGCGCTCGAATTATTCCCGTCCATCACGAACACGGATCCGTGACGCCGTTGCTGATCCATCGAGCTATCAGCAATACCTTTGTTACACATGAGTATCATCCAAACCCTAACAAGCCAAAATCATCACCATTCGTTTCACAACATCCCGACAAAATCCAGCCAAAATATACATATGTATCACAAGACACGCGGTTTCTGAACTCTCGCGCCAATCGGTAAATCAATATAAACACCACACAGGAACTCTGAATTCTAAGCCTGGAAAGAATAGTCCGACACTGATATTCCAAAAACCACCAAGCATCGGATGTGATTGAAATACCTGGAAAGAGAAAATCGAGAAAGGTCTTCGATAGAATCTCCAGAGAGATAAAAGGATTGAATTTCGAGGGAACGAAGATGAAGATATGAATACGAAATGAGAGTCTCTGTGATTTTAGAGGACCGCCATATATGAGAGTGGCGTTTTGTTCCTTTCTCTCTTCTCTCTCTCAGATTCTATTTCCAAGTTTGATGGTGATTTTAATTAATTATTTATTTATATATGTGTGAGCTAATTAATTCGTTACAACTATGATGTGATGGTGATTGTGATCGTAATTGTAACTTGTTAATCATATCTATGTTCTCTTCTCTTATGTATATATTTTTTTTTCTCGACGTTTGTATGATGATGGGCTTTTTCCTGGTCGCCAGGTACGAAGACACGTGGCAGCTTGTGTGCTCGTTTATTGTTGTTCTCTGAGCATCTTATTTATCTCTTTCCTTTTGGTTCCTGGGGATATGCTCTTTTCAGTTCTTCTCTCCCTTTCTCTCTCGCACGTGTCATGCACGAGGTTCCTCTAACGACTTTTTGCTTTTCTTTTTCAAATGTAATAGTAGGATATCGAAAAAAGATATGCCATATAAGGTAATTTCATTTTTACGGGAGTAACAAATACTTGGTATATATGCTATTCTACAAAAATCGTTTTAGATTTACGCCAATTTGACGTTGGAATATAATATAACAAACATTCAAATATAGTTACAATTTATGACGTAATACATCACATATTCATCTCTAGCTTAAAAAGCGACTTAGTATAACGCGTGCCCTGCGTTTGAGCGCAGGCAAATGTTGAAGATTTGCTACACATGAACTTACTCAGAGATTAAATGTTCCTTTTTTATTTTTTAGTCCAACCAATTGACGTTGAAATCTCAGCAAAATAATATATACCAAATCTGTTTTCTTTTAAATCAAGTTCTCGTTAAAACATATGAGCATAGTCAATAAACTTTAACACTCTTGCGCTAAAAAACAGCTTATATTGCTCATGTTTGACAAGTCAATATAATCGATTGCATGAAACCATATCTAGAAATTTGGGTAATTCGAAAAACGGAAGTGCATATGCTTGCAATTAGTACAAAACAAACAAATGGACATTTTTTTATATCAAACTATAATTTATTAATTATAATTCATTTTGATCGAAAAAAATTATACAAAGGGAGATGCAAGGATAAAGTAAAACTTATATATAGACTGCACGAATAAATGCAAAATGATACAAATAAGCCGGAGTAAAAGAAAAATGAAATAATAATATTGAGAGAAATTGCTCATATATTATATATATATATATATATATATATATAGATATGTTGGCAGATATGCTAGAAGAAGATTATTAATTTATATATTGATGTAATATAAATCTATCATATCATGAGTGCTTCTTGTAATTTGCTGATTAAATTAATAAAAGTTGAAACGTTCATTCATTCATTTTTCGTTTGTTTGAAGATTTATGATATTCAATAGTCTTGTAGTACTTAATCAAACCTAATAATGTATGAAGAGAACAATGTAGCATTTGCGTGGACAAACTCTTCATGATTTGACTAAAACAAAATATTCACAATCTAAAGATTAACGGACTATTGATCATAGTATGATTGTTGGAAGAATCTATGATGTCTGGTTACGAGGCATAGAGAGTTATAAATTCTTAAGTTTTTCCAGTGTATCTTCCGAAGATACTGAATTGACCAGTGCACCTTTATATACAATGTAATAACAAACCATTTAACATGTTCTGTCTCACAGTCACCGTGTATGAATTGCATCGTACTTACCTAAATCCTGAAATGAGACATGTCATTTAATAGTTTACATAATCTCATTTGAGAATTCTAGGTCCACTAAGTGATCCAGACTAGACTAATTGGTGAGATATTAAGCTATGAAGATGTCATGAACCAGATGTGTGAAATTCTCATAGATATGGAATTCATGTACAAGATTCCTGAAATGCAATGTATATCACCTCATGCTTTATTACTTGGAATGTGAATAAATGAACCGCGCGGTATCAAAAATTAAGTAATGACTTTATGTGGATGAAACAATGTGACTTGTTAGCTCCTTGTCAATACAAATTGTTTCTAACTTATTCACAAGTAACAAATGAATTGAGGAAATAACAACTAGAAGGGTAAAATGGTAATTTTATAAATCACATATAGTTGATGATATTCATGAAGGGCAATCATAGATAACATTCAATGGATCCACTCAATATAATTAAGTTGAATTTGAGTAGAAAATAAATTCATTTGAACCGAGAGATTCTCAGTGTCAACTATATAGTGGAGTCAGTTGACATTAAGCTAATACTCGGAAAAGGTTTGGGAACTTTTGAGTCCGAGTATAGAAGCTCAAGCTTTGCTCATTTGGATCCATAAGGTCACTATTACAAATCATTAGAGTAGGATTGCTAAACTAGAAATTAAGTTAAAATAAGTTCAAGTGTTAAACTAGACGTTTTCTCAGGAAATGTCTAAAATGTATTTTTGTCCACATGGACATAAAATGATGTGAATGTCAAAATAAGATTTTGAATATTTTCATATGATGGAAATATAAATTATTTTCTAAAGCGGAGAAGTCGTTTGAGACATTATGAAATTAATTTCATTATTTGTGAAATATTAATTCTACAATGGATATATTAAGAATTGTCTTAAAAGAAATAAGGAAGCATCTAGAAACTCTTCCCTTGTAGATGAAATTCGGCCAAGCATCATAGAAGAGAGAGAGAAATATCTCTTATTATTTTGTGCATTATTACATATTGGTAATTGCCCAAAAGAAAAGAGGAAATGAATTTATTTGAGAATGAAACATATTTGCTAAGTGATGAAACAAATTTCCCTCAATATTGCAAGGGGATGGCCGGCCATGTCCAAGGGAAAGAGGAGAGGAAATCAAATATTGTGTCATGAAAACACAATAGAGAAGGGTAATTACCCTTTCTTGTATTTACTTCTCCTATAAATAGAGCCTCGCATAGTAATGTGAAAATAATTTTTTCCTTTTGTTCTCTCTTGTTTTGGCCGACCAAAATTCCTTATCTCTCTCTAAATATCTCTTTTATTTTGGAACCTAAGTCCTCATTAGACTTAGGTTTAAATAAGCATTTTAGCTCGTACACTTATTCTTGAGTTATTGTGTTTAATTTTGCTCACACACAAATCATTCAAACACTCTATAGACTCTTGTAATAAAAACTTTAGATTTCTCCAGTTCAAGACTAGGCATGAAGGTAACGAGCAAGACGGGACCTTATACCTTTCCCAAGGCTCGTCCAAAATCAAGATATGAGAGAAAGGTAAATAATAAGTAATTAAATAATATTTTTTAAATAACAACATGTTCCTGCACTTTTCCTAGGTTAGTACAATTGTTTTACTAGTAAAGAATTTTTTATATTCCGCCATTAATGTGTTAATGATAATTTTTTTTCTTAATCCTAATCAGAGCATAGATCAAACTATAAGCATGTACATGTTATTTAAAATCATTATATGAAACTTGTTTTCAAAAATTTACTTGAATAATGGTTTTGCTAAGACTAGTGATTAGACAATTTTAATTTTTTGGTGCGACCTCTAAAGTTAAATTGGTGTTGATTTTCCACTTTTTAAATATGCTATATAAACACATTAAAATCAATTCTTATTGATTACATGTTTAGCATAATCAAAATAAATATTTTGAAAATTTGTTTACATTGTTAGACTAGTTTATTGCACTTCTAGTTGAAATTTGTTATTAAATATTTTATATTATGTTGTTTTTTTTATTTTGCGTAAATTATTAATATGTTAATATAACACACAATTTAAATCAAAACAAACAAATAAAAAAATTCAATAAACTTCTATTCTCTAACACCTTGATCCGACGTACTTTTAATTATTTTTCAAATTCAGGACAACTTGTTATGGCTCAGTAAAATGGGCATAACTCCTTGCTCCGAACTTTAATATTATTGGTTTTTAAACCAAATTAAAGGTACGGATGTTAGCTATCCAATGCAATTAGTTTCAGCTTAATCGGATACTGGATGTGTCATTTATGACCTTTTAAGTCCGAGGTGTACGGCAGTCCGCGAGTCCAGGATTTTAAATCCATATTTGCGACTCCTAACTTCTTCCCCTCTTCTTGATGCTATAGACATTCACGCACTCAACCACCATGAAGATTTTTTGAACGAAGAAGACAAAGAAATTATTTTTAGGAGATTTTTGAATCTCAAAATACTTTCAAGTGCAAAAGTGAGATTTATGAATCTCACACACTTTTCTTAGGAAAAATAATAAATAAAAAATCCGAGTATGTTCTTTGTGCCTTAGTGCATTAACACTTCTCTCCCCTTACAAATATCAATTTTAAGACTCTTTTTCTAGTGTTCAACTCTATCTCTCTTAACATTGCTCGCAGAGCTACGTTATAAAGTGAAACGATAAGACAAGGCATCCACTCGGTGGATTGTTTTCAAAGTGGATCTTCTTGAACTAAGTGGTTGGTTACACACTTAGAATCAATCTCTAAGTAATCCTCCCTCGAGGCCCTGCAAAAAGATTTGAGTGATCAAACTTCTTTATAAGGCGGCTAGTCAAAACATTGATGTGTTGACATCATGACTATGCATTAATGATGTGTCACTTACTTATGAAATGCGACTCTTTGTGACCTTCCCTCAGAGGAGTAAATTGTCATTTTGTTCATACCTTTGGATTTTTTTCTGTTCAATATTAAACTTAAAATTATAAACAAAAGACTAACCATAAATTGTTTCAACTTTAAGCTACAAGTCTCTAAACCCTCTCTCTACTATCATTTTCTCAAACAAACTGGGAGGTGATAACTATGTAGATTGGAAACGTAACTTAGAAATCGTCCTTACTGGGGACAAGCTCAAATAGTTGTGAATTATTTAACGATTTAAACAATATTATTATATAACACATCTATATGTGGAGGAAATATATAATAAGATCGTAAATAAATTAAAACTCATTTTAATAAATTAACAACCTAGGCATTAAAAATCACTAACATTTTAATAAACTATTTATTCTAAACATGTCAATAAATTGAATAAATGATCTAACGACTTATAAACACGTTTATAAAACTTAATCGCAGGTCTAATTCATTTTAGGAAACTTACATGCGAGGTTCTAAACAACATCGTGCGTTGCTAGCTAACGTCGGAGCGCCTCGTCAAAATTTTGAAATCTGCCTGGCCGGTTTGAAGGATCTGACCCCCGGATTGGACTCTGGCCAGCCGGCAGGAATTGGCTTGCGAGCCTGTGGGTTCATGCCAGTCGTTGGAGCTTCGGGACCTGTGCACCAGGGTACATCTGGACTAGGGCTAGGTGCTAGTGAACTGGCTCGACCTGGATTCGCTTCAAGCTCCTGTGGTGGCTTAGGCACGCGAGGGACCTGACAGGTGATCCTGTCCGGCCGGCAGGAAGGCAAAAACGTGCCTCGTTGCGTCTCGCTCGCTTTCTTTGCGATCCGAGAGAATCCTTGCAGGTATAATGTCACTCAAACACCAAGAGAAGAGTCAATGATAATTCTCTCGAGTTTATTGGAGATTTAGAGGGTGAGCTCTTCAATTGAACAACGAAGAACCCTCGGGATCACTCAAGAATGTTCGGGTGATCAAGAAAATATTTCTTGATCTCTCTCTCTCTCTCTCTCACTCTCTCGGCCAACATACAAGCACACAGGGGAGGGACTTGGCCGAGTGATATTATTAGGGTTAGGGAATTAAGGTTTCGAAAAATACCCTTTAAATTGAGAGCGAGAACTGGTTTTTTTAAGTCAAACACATTAGTCAAACTTAAGCCCGTTATTCTTTTAAATTAATTTCAAAGATTAATCTCTCCTAATTCATTAATCTTGGCCGAGTATCCTTCAATATTTTCCAAAAAAATATATTTGATTTATTTCTAAAATAATATTTAATTATTTTAGAATATCTCATTAATTTAATTATAAATCATTAATTATTTTCATACTCTTCAAAGTAGTACGAAACGAGAAAATATTTATTTTCATCTTTTATTTATTTGAATCATCAAAATATGTTATTATCCATATAATAATGTAATATGATTCATTAAATTAATAAAATAATAAATAATTAATTATTTATTCGATTACTTAGAAAATCATTCTCTTAATGTAAATCACAATTTACTTTCAATGAGAAAATCAAATCGTTCTAGTTCAATAAACCTCGTTTGAGAATCTATCATTGAGACCTAATGGACCCAAATGAACAAAACTTTAGAATAAAGATCGGACTCAAAAGTTCACAAACCTTTTATTTCTTTTAATTCTTAATATTAGTCGATTCCACTAAATGACTAATATTGAAACTCTCTAAGTTCATATGCGTTTATTTGCCGTTTGATGTGACAAAACAATTCTTCACATGATCCATAGAGTATTTTACAATATTACCTTTCATGTGTATCAGTAACTGAAAGGAATGTAAAATTATTGTTTTACCCCTGAGTTGTTATTTCACTAACTCTTTTGTTATTTGTGAATGAGAAAAACATAGAGTGAGATGTATTTACATGTCACATGTTTTAATCAAAGAATTTTCTACTCGATGAATACTAGGTCTTGTTTATTCATTCAAACTCTCATAACAAAATATGGTGTGATACTAATGTATTAGCATTGTTTCAACACGAATTCTTTATCTGTGAATCACATAACCCAATACGACAATGTTATGACACCAATCGTCGGGTCAGATGCAACTTCAATTTAGCCATTGTCCATTGATAAATCAAATGTCATAAGGTGTCACATCAATTATGCATTCACTTCAGGATTAATGTAAGTACCAAAATACCCTTCGTATGTGATCTTAAAGCTTCGACTGATTAAACAATTTTGTCTCGAGCTTCAGAGTATCACGTGTCTTGTTCAATATCTTCTATATGATATCAAGAATGAAACATATAGTCGCAACTCTCTATATCACAAGATAAGATATCATGATTCATTCAAACAATCATTACTCAGATTCGATTGCCCTATCGATCTTTAGATTGCGAACTAATGTTTAAACTAGTCACAAGGGGCTATCTTGTCAAGTATGAACTTAGCACCCCTTTCGTCGATGACAATTTCAGAGCGTAGAAAGCATATATAAACACAATCTTAAATGAAAAATAAATATTTAATTTTATTTAATGTTTCAGCAAAAATCAAATACAAAGTATTTATAATGTCTTAAATCTCCTTTGTGGCACCAATCCCAACAAACTCCCACTTGACTCAAGGGAGATGCGAATGATCCTTCAGTCCCAATCCTTCTAGGTGTACCTCGAAGACTTTACTCGTCAACGGCTTCGTGAATGGATCAGCAAGGTTGTCCAACGTTGAGATCTTCATGACTTAGCGTCCCATCTGTGAACGATGTCTCGTACCAGGTGATACTTGCGCTCTATGTCATTTGAGCGCTTGTGACTTCTTGGCTCCTTACAGTTAGCAACGGCCCCACTATTATCAAAATAAAGTGTGATAGGCTCGCTTGCACTTGGAAATACTTCCAAGTACATAAGGAATTTTCTCTTCCACACAGCCTCCTTTGCAACTTCACAAGCTGCCACATACTCGGCTTCCATGGTCGAGTCACCAACGCAAGATTGCTTGAAACTCTCCCTGAATATTTTGATACTTTCAAGCTGAACTACTCCATGAATAAGCTAGGGTACACTGTTACCGAGCTAATGAAGGAGCTTCACACCGTTGAGGGACTCTTGAAGAAAAAGATGTTGGAATTTATTTAACGATTAAAAAATTAATTATATAACATATCTAACATATGGCGGAATTATATAATTAGACCTAATATATTAAATATTATATTTAATATATATATATAAACAATCTAGGCATTAAAATTTATAGACATTTCAATAAACAGTTTTATTTAAACATGTTAATCAACAATTGACCACACTATTAACCTATATAAACAATTTATATATTTATACGCATTCAAATCGTTGAGAATGACTTACAATTGAGATTGTAAACAATCCCAACATTACTAGCTATCTCCTGAAGGCTTCGCCGAGCCAAACGGGTGAACAAGACTCGTCGGAATGGTTTTGAAGCAAACCGGCCGGACAAGGACAGTAGGCACACCAGACAGGACCTTCTTCGGACAGGGAGGCACGCCGGGTGAGGAGCTCGCCGGACAAGGCTGGACAGCGCCTAAGAATCGCCAGACAGGAGCTTCTCCGGATCGGCCTTGCGCCTGGGAGACGATCGCCGGACAGGGGACATGTGCGCCTGAGACTGCCGGACAGGGACTGTCTCGCCAGACAGGGGCTCTGTGCGTTTGGGAGGTCGCCGGACAGGCCGGATGGGAGCTGTCTCGCCGGATTGGATCCGGCAGTGAGTGTTGAACCTTCAAACTGATTTTAAATCAATTTCTTCAAGGAATTAGCCGGCCCTAATGAAAAACAATTCACTCAAACACCATAATATAGAATCAAAGATAATACACTTAGAATTATAGTGAGATGGAGAGGGTATGCTCTTCTATGAACACTCGGGAATAAGGGGATGACTCAAATAAAGAAGAAAAGAATATTCTCTCTTTGTTTTCTCCGAGGGTTTTGGCCGAGACTCACAAGAGAGGGGAGATGGATTTTGGCGGAAAATATTCTTAGGGTTAAGCATGTGATTAGAGTTTCCTTAAGCCCTTATATAAGCAAGTCAAACGGGTTTAAGTTGGGTCAAACCCATGACCTAATCACTTAAGGAATTCGGCCAACACTCATCCTAATACTTGGTCAAATTGATTTATTTTATTCTCAAATTGTTTTGAGTTATTTATAAATTCAATTAATTTAGAACTCTCATTTATTAATGACATTTCATTAAATAATTTCATACTTCACAAATAGGTACAAAATGAGAATATTTATTTTCTTTTTTTATTTATTTGAATCACTGAAATGTATTATTATCATATAACAATGCTATATGATTCATTAAATAAATGTAATAATAAGTAACTAATTATTTATTAAGCTACTTAGAAAATAAATTTCTCGATATAAATCATAATTTATATTCAATGAGAAAATCATTTATTCTAGTTCATCTAATCTCTTCTAAGTGTCTATCATTGAGACCGTATGGACCCACATGAACGAAGCTTTAGAATAAACATCGGACTCAAAATTTCACAAACATTTTTTCGTCTTTCAATTCTTAATATTAGTCTATTCCACTAAAGTAATAATACTGAGACTCTCTAAGTTCATATGCGTATATTTTTCGTTTGATGTGATAAAACAATTCTTTACGATATTACCCTTCATGTGTATCATTAACTCAGAGGAATGTAAATTACTATTTTACCCTTTGAGTTATTATTTCACTAACTCCTTTTTTATGTGAAAATGAGGAAAACATATAGTGAGATGTCTTTACATGTCACATGTTTTAGTCAAAGAATGTTCTTATTTGATGAATACCTGGCCAGGTTTATTCATTCACACTTTCATAACAAAACATAGTGTTATACTAATGCATATGCATTGTTTCAACCAACGATTAAAATGCCGACGGAAACCGCAAAAACACCATCGGATTACCGTTTTTCGGTAGTAGCCGGCCAGAAAACACACAGTTAAACGTTTCGTCGTTTTTGGCCGGCAAAAATAGTCGATTTGGCCGCCGGATTCTGGCGTATCGTTTCTGGTTTGTATTTTAATATAAATCAACGACATTTTTAATAGAAACAAAAAACATAACAGCTCAATTGGTTTGTGTCCCGCTTGTACTACCTTGTTGTCACAGGTTCGAATCCATGTTGGGGTGCACTCCCTTTTAATTTCTTTCTTCCTTTTAATTTCGTTATATATATTTATTTTTTAAAATTAAAATACATTCAATATAATATTATAAGTAATTAAAAGTTTAAATTCAAATAGTTTAAAAATAATTTTTAAATTCATTAGTGACATTCTTTAAATAATTAATTTTTTATAATATTGAACAAATAGTTTAAAAATAATTATTAAATTCATTTAATGACATTCTTTAAATAATTAATTTTTTATAATATTGAACAAATAGTTTAAAAATATAAATATAATGTTTGTAATATTGAATTTTTGATAACCAACATTTTTTCTGTCAAATTTCCGTTATTTTTGTCGGATTCCCGACCGGTCAATGGTAATTCCATCGGCATTCCCTTTTTCGGTTTCCACATTTTTCCATCGAATTCTCGTTCGACTAGCAGCATTCCCGTGTTTTTGAGTCATCAGCCGTTTATCGGCAATCGGCCGTTTAATCCTTGGTTTCAACATGAATTCCATATCTGCGAATCACATAACTTAATATGAAAACGTTATGACACCAACCGTCGGGTCAGATGCAACTATAATTTAGTCATTGCCCATTGACAAATCAAATGTCACAAGGTGTTCTATCAATTATGCATTAACTTCAGGATTTAGGTAAGTAACAAAGTACCCCTCGTATGTGATCTTGAAGTTTTGAGTGATTAAACGGTTTTATCTCGAGCTTCTAAGAATCACTGGTCTTGTTCAATATCTTCTATAAGATATCAAGAATAAAATCACAGAGTCACGACTCTCTATATCACAAGATGAGATATCATGATTCATTCAAACAATCATTACTTAGATTCGATTGCTCTATCAATCTTAAGATTACGAATAAATGTTTTAAACTAGTTACAAGGGGCTATCTTGTCAAGTATATATTTAGCAACTATAATTTAGTCATTGGCCATTGACAAATCTAATGTCACAAGGTGTCCTATCAATTATGCATTCACTTCAAGATTCACGTAAGTAACAAATTACCACTCGTATGTGATCTTGAAGCTTCGAGTGATTAAACGGTTTTATCTCGAGCTTCCAAGAATCACTGGTTTTGTTCAATATCTTTTATAAGATATCAAGAATGAAATCATAGAGTCACGACTCTCTATATCACAAGATGAGATATCATGATTCATTGAAACAATCATTACTTAGATTCGATTGCTCTATCGATCTTAAGATTACGAATAAATGTTTTAAACTAGTTACAAGGGGCTATCTTGTCAAGTCTATACTTAGCACCCATTTCGTTGGTGTAAGTTTAAGAGCGTAACATTCATACATAAACACAAATATAATAAAGAATTTATATTAATGTCTCAACAAAATTAAATACTATTTCAATGTCTAATATCACTTTTGTGGGCACCAATCCCAACAATAGAGAGGCTCATGCTACTGAGCACAGAGCATCCACCTCTGGATCTAAGAAGAGATCCCATAGAGCCAAGAACCCGAGCAAGGTTCGGAAGAAGAAGATGCTCCGGGCTGTCAAGGTGGACAAGTCTAAGGACAACTGTCACCATTGCAATGAGCCCAGACACTGGCGTAGGAACTGTCCTACCTACCTCAAGGCTAAAGGGAAAGGTATTGTACTTATAACTGAAGCTTGTTTAGTAGCTGATAATATATTATCGTGGATTCATGACTCTGCTGCTACGAACCATATTTGTTGTTCATTGATTGGATTCAGGAAAAGAAAAAGCTTAGAGGATGGCGACTTCTGCTTCAAGTAAGGTCATGGGACCTTGGTGTCCGCTAAGGTTGTGGGATCCGTGACATTGTATTTTAAAGACAAAACTTGAAATTGGAATAATGTGTATTTTTATTCCTTCCTTTGGGAAAAACTTAATATTTGTAGCTCAAATTGTTGAGCAGAATTATTATTTAAAAATTTGTTGATAATGAAATTCGAATTTCTTTTTTCAATTCATGTGTCACTGATACTTGTATGAAGAATGGTTTATATTATCTTTACCCTAAACATAATGATCTAGTTAGGGAAGTTAGGGAACCAAAGAGGATCAAACCTAATGACTCTTTGATCTAATAAAATCAACACATCTTTGGCACTTAAGACTTGGTCATATTAGTCTAGATAGGATTAAGAGACTTGTGAGGGACGGTCCACTCAAAGCCTTTACAATAGGCTCACTGCCGACTTGTGAATCTTGTATACAAGGAAAAAATGACCAAGCGGCCTTTTTCTGATAAAGGTCGAAGAGCTATTAAGTTGCTCGAACTAATACATTGTGATGTATGTGGTCCGCTCAGATTCAGGTACGGTAAGGATACAAATACTTCGTTACCTTTACCGATGATTACTCAAGATATGGATTTGTCTATTTGCTCAAATACAAATATGAGACCTTTAACGTATTTAAGGTTTTTTGGGCTTTAGTGGAAAAGCAAATTGGCCACAGATCAAAACCCTTTGATCTGATCAAGGTGATGAGTACTTGTCTGAAGAGTTCGATGACTTTCTTAAAGAAGAAAGTATCGCGTCTCAGCTTACCGCACCTGGCACACCTCAACAGATTGGAGTGTCAGAGAGAAGAAATCAAACTCTAATGGAGATAGTTAGATCAATGATGAACAGAGTTCCGTCTAAAACGGTCCCTGGTACTCCTAATGAACGATGGATTGGGCATAAAGTTAGTTTAAGCTACATCAAAATTTGGGGTTGCCCTGCACATGTGCTAAGGCAAAAAGACTAGTAAGTTGGCTAGTAGGTCATACTTATGTGTGTCTGTTGGATATCCAAAGGAAACCAAAGGTTTCACATTCTATAGTCCTGAGGACGATAGAACGTTTGTCAGCACTAATGCTTGTTTCCTTGAGGAAGACTTTGTGAAACGAAACCTAGAAGCAAAATTGTGCTTGAAGAAAAGTTGGGTGAGGATGCTTCTACCTCATCTATAAGAACTGTTCTTACCCCAACTGACACCCAACCTAACAATTCGGAAACCCATCTGTAGTACTTAAATGTAGTGGGAGGGCTTCTGAGAAGCCCGACAGGTACATGTCTTATAGAGATACTCTTGTAGCCGTATCTAACATGGATAACCCTAATTCCTACAGCCAAGCAATGGTTGGTTCTGAGTCCAACCTTTTGCTTGACGCCATGAAAGTTGAGATGCATTCAATGCATGTTAACAAAGTCTGGAAACTTGTAGACCTACCAAAATTGGTTAAACACGTAGGCTGTTAGTGGATCTATAAGAAGGAAAGGGGTCCGGATGGGAACGTTGAGATGTTCAAAGCGCGACTAGTGGCTAAGGGTTACACCCAAAAGGAATGTATCGATTATGAAGAAACCTTCTAGCATGTCGCAATGCTTAAATTCATCCGCATAATTATATCCATAACTACCACTCTCGATTATGAGATCTGGAAAATGGATGTCAAGACTGCATTTCTAAATGAAAATCTTGACGAGTACATTTTCATGGCTCAACTAGACGGTTTCGTGGAAGGTGGTCAAGAGACAAATGTTTGTGAGTTGCTTAAATCCATTTATGGATTAAAACAAGCATCTAGGTCATGGAATATTATATTCGATGAAGCTGTAAAAACCTTCGATTTTGAATACTCAATATATGAACCTTGTGTTTATAAGTTAATACACAAGGGTAAGGTTGTGTTTCTGGTATTATATGTCGATGATATATTACTCATTGGTAATCACGTGGGTAAATTATATGAGGTTAAAATCTGGTTAGCTAAGCAGTTTGATATTAAGGATGTAGGGGAAGCTGTGTACATTCCGGGGATTCAGATCGTTCGAGATTGAAGAACCGGACATTGTCGCTCTCCCAGGCATCTATATAGATAAGGTGATGGATCGCTTCGCTATGCAAGACTCTAAGAAGGGCCAAACCACCTTTAGACATGGAGTCTCCCTCTCTAAGGATCAGTCTCCCAAGACTGCACAAGAGAGTAAGGATATGAGAAAGATTCCCTATGCTTCGGTTGTAGGAAGTCTCATGTATGCTATACTGTGCACTAGACCATATATATGTTTCGTCGTTGGTGTAGTTAGCCGTTTCCAATCAAATCCTGGACCCGAGCACTGAGTTGCTGTTAAGCATGATCTTAAGTATCTTCGTAGAACAAGGAACTTGATGCTTACATATTAAGGTACTGAATTGACTATGTCGAGGTATACCGATTCTGAATTTCAGGCGGATAGGGATTCCAGGAAATCCACTTCAGGATCTGTGGTCATCCTAAATGGTGGATCTCTTGTTTGGAGGAGTATCAAGCAATCTTGAATTGTTGACTCCACCATGGATGCAGAATATGAGGATGCTTGTGAAGCATCCAAAGAGGCTGTATGGCTTAGGAAATTCCTTAAGTATTTGGAAGTTGTTTCGAATGACAACAAGCCCATGACACTTTATTGTCATAATAGTGGGAATGTTGCTAACTCAAAGGAACCTAGAAGCCATAAGCGCTCTAACCATATTGAGAGGAAATACCACTTGATTTGAGAGACCGTGCAGCGGAGATACGTGGAGGTCAAGAAGATCTCAACGATGGAAAACCTTGCAGAGCAATTAACCAAGGCCCTATCCAACAAAGTCTTCGACCAACATCAAGACGGATTAGGAATGAAAGACTACTCTCATCTTCTTTGACTCAAGTGGGAGTTTGTTGGCAGAGATGCCCACAAGAAAATTATTTATTTACATATCGATGTAATATAAATCTCACATAAGTCCTTATTATAAAATTCTAATTAAATTAATAAAAGTTGAAACGTTCATTCATTCCTTTTTTCGTTTGTTTGAAGATTTATGATATTTAATAGTCTTATAGTCCTTAATAAAACCTAACAATGTATGAAGAACAAATGTAGATTTTCATGAAAAAACTCTTTATGGTTTGGTTAAAACGAAATATTCACAATCTAAAGATCAACGGACTATTAATCCTAGTATGATTGTTGGAAGAAATTATGATGTCTGGTTACGAAGCATAGGGAGTTAGGAACTCTATAGTTCTTCAAGTGTATCTTCCGAAGATATTGAATTGACCAGTGCACCTTTAGAGACAATGTAAGAACAAACCATTTAACCTCTTCTGTCTCAAGGTCAGTATGTATGAATTGCATCGTGCTTACCTAAATCCTGAAATGAGACATGTCATTTCATAGCTTACATATTTTCATTTGAGAAAGTAAAATTCTAGATCCACTAAGTGATCTAGACTAGACTAATTGGTGAGATATTAAGTTATGAAGATGTCATGGACCATCTTTGTGAAGTTCTCATAGATATGGAATTCATGTACAAGATTGCTGAAATGCAATGAATATTACCTCATGCTTTATTACTTGGATTGTGAATCAATGAACCGCGCAGTATCCAAAATTAAGTAACGACTTTATTTGGATGAAACAATGTGACTTGTTAGCTCCTCGTCAATACATATTGTTTCTAACTTATTCACAAGTAACGAAGGAGTTGAGGAAATAACAACTAGAATGGTAAAGTTGTAATTTTATAAATCTCATCTAGTTGATGATATTCATGAAGGGTAATCATAGATAACATTCGATGGATCCACTCAATATAAATATAATTAAGTTGAATTTGAGTATAAAATAAATACATTTGAACCGAGAGATTCTCATTGTCAACTTTTTAGTGTAGTCAGTTGACATTAAACTAATACTCGAAAAACGTTTGTGAACTTTTGAGTCCAAGTATAGTAGCTCAAGCTTTGCTCATTTGGATCCATAAGGTCACTATTATAGGTCATTAGAGTAGGATTGTTAAACTAGAAGTTAAGTCAAAATAAGTTCAAGTGTTGAACTAGACGTTTTCTCTGGAAATGTCTAAAGGGTATTTTTGTCCACATTCACATAAAATGATGTGAATGTAAAAATAATATTTTGAATATTTTCATATGATGGAAATATAATTTATTTTCTAAAGCCGAGAAGTCGTTTAAGGCATTATGAAATTAATTTCATTAGTTGTGCAATATTAATTCTTCAATGGGTATTTTAACAATTGTCTTAAAAGAAATAAGGAAGCATCTAGAAGCTCCTCTCTTGTAGATGAAATTCGGCCAAGCATCATGGAGGAGAGAGAGAAATATCTCTTATTATGCATTATTACATATAGGTAATTGCCCAAAAGAAAAAAGGAAATGAATTTATTTGAGAATGAAACATATTTGCTAAGTGAGGAAACAAATTTCTTTCACTATTGTAAGGGGATGGCCGGCCATGTACAAGAGAAAGAGGAGATGAAATCAAATATTGTGTCATGAATACACAATAGGAAAGGGTAATTACTATTTCTTGTATTTCCTTCTCCTATAAATAGAGCCTCACATAGAGATGTGAAAATAAGTTTTTCCTCTTGTTCTCTCTTGTTTTTGGCCGACCAAAATTCCTCCTCTCTCTCCAAACATCTCTTTTATTTTGGCACCTAAGTCCTCATTAGACTTAGGCTTAAATTAGCCCTCGAGCTCATAGACTTGTTCTTGAGTAATTGTGTTTAATTGTGCCCACACACAAATCTTTCAAACACTCTATAGACTCTTGTAATAGAAACCTTAGGTTTCTCGTGTTCAAGACTAGGCGTGAAGGTAACGAGTAAGACGAGACGTTCTAGCTTTCCCAAGGCTCATCCAAGATCAAGCTAGGAGAGAAAGGTAAGTAACAATTAATTAAATAATCTTTTTTAAATAACAACATGTTCATGCACTTTGCCTGGGTTAGTAAAATTGTTTTACTAGTAAAGAATTTTTTATATTCCGCCATTAATGTGTTAATGATAATTTTTTTGAACCCTATACCTATTCCAACAAGATATTGATCGGACCTAAATAATTATATCGATGCAAAATAAGATCCAAAATAAACGAAGAACAACACAATTCATACTTTCATATGCCTTTAGTTGCAAAACTTATCAAGCACTCCAGGTAATATTGATTACTTTATGTTTGTTTTTTAAGTTGGTTGGATGATTATTTTGTTTATTCACGTTTTAGGTTTATTTATTTTTTGGTTTCGCTTGTTTCATTGGTTTTTAAGCTTTCTGCTTGTTATTAAAACCAGGTTCATGTACTTCAACAAAAGTTGATAAATTTGGAAACTTCAAATATATTTTTTAGTCCTTGGAGCGTCAATTCATGGGTGGCAATTTTGTCGACCAGTAATTTCCGTAGATGGTTCTTTTTTAAAAGACAAGTTTCATGGTACTTTATTTCTAGCAACATCTCAAGATGGAGATAATAAATTATTTTATTTGGCTATGGCAATAGTGGATTCTGAGAATGACACCTCTTGGAATTGGTTTTCAACACAAATTAAGATTGCGTATGGTGTATGAGAAGAAATGGTGATTTTTTTGGATAGAAATTGCTCTATTCCCAAAGCTGTTTTTGTCAGTTTATCCTGAGAGCAAATATGCCATATGTATCAACATCTACGGGCCAATGGTAAAGCCAAATTTGGGAAGTCTCATATTCAGCATTTGTTTTACAATTGTGCTAAGGCATATAGTGAAGAAAAAAAAAATTAGTATTGGTTTCGCCTTTTGTGCCATGACAAACTTGGGGTTGAGAAATATCTTCTTGATGTCGATCCTCAACTTTGGGCTAGGTGCAAATTCCCGGGTAGGAGCTTCAACATAATGACGGCTAACATCTCCGAATCTATTAATGATGTGATGAGAGAAGCACGTGGTTATCTTGTTTCCTCTTTTATTTTAAGCTTTCGGAGTTTCATTCAGAAGTGGTTTAATGATAAACGATCCACTATTTCTACGATGGTGTTTGATCTAACTTGTAAGGCCTTTAAACTTTTCTCGAGGATTGAAGATAGAGCAAGAACGCTAAATGTAAATGTTTAGTGTACCTTTCTGTTTGCTGTTATTACAAGTTCCTCCCTTAAATAATTTTCACATTTATTTCTGTTAATTCACCAGTGTTTACTTATATGTATTAGTTTTTGTTAATTCTGATTATTGTGATATTTATTATAGGCAGATTTCATAACATTGACTGATCTTAGATTACCATTAATTCATTTGTACATTATTGTTTAGGTGTTTCGTGTTAATAGACAGCAATTCAAAGTGTATGATGGCTTGATTCATTACCGTGTTGATGTTAGTTGCTACACATGCACTTGTGGGGTTTGGAAATTGGATTTATTTCCTTGCATTCATGCATTTGCTGCATTGTGGAGGTTGAATCTAAAGCCAGTTGATTTTGTTTCCCTTTATTACAAGTTGACGAATTTTGAAGCCAAATTTTCAATGGATGCGGTGCCAATAGAATATGATTGTGATTAGATTCTTCCACGTGGTGCTTCAATTATCAAACCCTCTATTCATAAAGTCAAATCAGGAAGACCTAAACTAAAGAGATATTGAACTGCAAGTGAATATGCGCATCCATATCATCATCGATGTGGACAATCTGAAAAATATGGTCATAACAAAATGACTTGTAATAATTTGATTCTTTGAACTATTGTTAGATAAATGTTATATGTAATTTATTTCAGAAGTTAGATATTATTTATGAAGAATTGTTCTATCTAAGCCAAACTAAATGGTGCAATTGCAAGTTACCCAATCTTTTACGTACGTTAGATAAATACCCATTCGGTCCTACGTGACAGTTTTTATAGCAACTTCAATTCCATTTATACCCTTTTTATTATGTTTTAATTATATTTCTATGATTTTCAATAAACCAGATATTAACCGAAATTAACCTAATTAAGGGTGCTCATGACTTTTTCTTCCATTATCAGATTTGAAATACTTAATTAATATATTTCATTGATATTTAAAATAGGCAACTGAATAATTAACGATTTTTTGTTGATTTCATTTTAATTTAAATATATATCGTTAATGTATCTGTTTTTTTTTAGTAACTAAAATTTAAATACTACTAGTCGGGTTTGAAATTAATTTTGATATATACTCGTCCAGATGAAATACTAGTCAATTTCAGTTAATTTTATTAAAAAATGTACAGCACATAATTTATGGAGATTCCCTAATTTATGGGATTTATTTTGCTAACCGTTATTGTTTATAAACTTATCTGATATTTTCTTTTTTACATAAATGTTGGTAAGCCCATCAACCAAATTTGCTGAAGCCAGAGCTTTCCAAAGCCCAAGTGCCTAAGCTCCTAAAGTGAGACATCTCGATGCCTTATGTTTCTTCAGGGCTATGTGGCTTCGATGAAACAACATCACATCGTTGATGACGAACTAAAGATGTAGATTTGTTCTTCTTCTACAGCTGAGATGATTCGGTGGCTAAATGTATTATATTACTCTAGTTGAACGTCATGTGTTAGAATTTGCTCTCATCTTCCTATTTTTGGAGTGATTTGTTCTTGAGCAATCATCTTAATTATCTTCTCTTATGAAAAACTTGTAAAAGAATTGGGCCAATGTAAGATTGTGTATTGATTTGAGAGATTGCATGAAACGAGATCTTGAGGGTGTACTCCAGATCGAGTATAGTTCCAAGACATGCACGAAGAGCATTTAATCAAAACACAGGAAAAATCCGATTGTGTTATTTTATTTATGTTCATTTTAATATCGTTTACTTTGATTATGTTCAAATTTTGTTTGAATCGGTTATAATCTATTTCTCGATTGAGCTAAAATTACAACAAAATTATATTGATAAATAAACAAAGAACAACTCCTTTTAATGTCGATGTTTTTTTCTTTTTTACGTGAACTAATCCAAACAAAGTTCTTGTATCATAACAACCTTTGACAACGAATATCAAAACAATAGATATCTTCTCTTTTTAGATATATCTATATGTTCAGCAACCAATAGACAAGACTTTGCATCCCATGTCTATTCGCGGATGTAATTCCTCACTTTTTTTCCAAAGACATGAATAATATGCTTTCGTAATTTTGGTATCGGGGCGTTTTCTTTCTAACTGGATCTACCTTAGAATCGTGTCATTGTATTAAGCTTCTCAACTCGACCAGGATTTGATGATCTTTCAGGTTCATCATGCCTCTGGAAGATTAGGTTATTTATTTTCACGATTAAATTATCAAAAATTTGGCGAATTGGCCTTAGCTTACAGACGTTTTTTGGTTTTGGCCAACGTTTCGTAAAACTTAAGTAAATGTCCAACACGCCTACATGAATTATTTATTTATTTATTTAATTATTTATTTACCCTTTTTATTATTAGCGATTTTGGTTATATGTTTTAATTTCAAATTTTTATTTTTATTTTCAAATTTCAAATTAATTTTCATATTTTTTTTTTCATATATTTATCTGTAACCGCTAATACATCCTAAAATCATGGTGTTTCGGATTGACCATTTGTTTTAGCACGTAAATATTAATGACCGTTGTAAATGTATCATATACATATATTGATGACATTTAATTTGGAAACAATATTTTCTCATCCGATAAAATTTATTTGAAAATCAAACTTTCAATTAAATCTTATCGGTTTCTTATTCTTGTCTGTCATCCTATTTCATCCTCTCCATAATTGGTATTCAATTTACGTCTGTTGTCGTGGCTCCTTTTGTTTTTACATTCAATAACTTATTGTCAATTTACGCGAGATGGTTTTTGTGCATGGTGAGGGTTCGTCTCTTCGTCAATCCGGTAAGTTTTGTCACTGTTATTTATCAAGTTTGGCTCTATTTATTATTCTTTTGAATTTTCGTTTTTATTTTTTTGCAGTTGAAATTTTCGAGCGTCAGTGTTCTCAAGCTCGTGACGTGGAGAGTATTGATATTGAAGATACTACGAAGGATGATGTAGTTATGTTTGATCACGCAGATTTGAAAAAATTCCCGATGAAATTTGATATAAACGTTGGCAATGTATTCACTACCAAATCAGTTCTACAAACTTCTTTGAGTATGTTAGCAGTACGAAATAGTTTTGAATTTAAAACTATAAATCTAACAAGACTCAGTATCGTGTGTGTTGCAAGGATCTTAATTTTTCTTGGATGTTATATGCTAATGTGAGCTCTAAATCAGGAATTTGGGTGATTATGAGCTTTTCGAAAGATCATTCATGTTTTGGTCATGTTGTTATCAACAAAGATAAGCAGGCATCGTCTAAGCTCATTAGTCAATGTGTACAAGATGATTTTAGGGGTTCATTAGCTACTGAGATTAAACCGGCTGGAGTTGTTGAGATAATGAGGAGTCATTTGAACGTTGAAGTTTCTTATTATCGGGCGTGGAAGAGACGAAAAAATGCGTTGACTGATCTTCGCGGTGATTTTCATTCTTCTTACAGTCATCTCCCTATCATTGGTGATTTGATTTGTGCGAAAAACCCTGGTAACATTTTACTTACTTCTGTTAATTACTATTCAATTTACTTCAGTTTGTTATATTACTGTGCAAAATATTTACTCCGTAAATTGTTTGCAGGGTCTTACACTAAAACAGAACTTGAAGAAGTTGGAACATTCAAGTATGATTTTCCTTGCGTTTGGAGCTTATGTGCATGGCTTTAGATACTCTCGTCCTGTCATTTCGGTAGATGGTACATTTTTGAAGGGAAAATCACATGTGACGTTGTTGCTTGCTACAGCTCAAGATGGGGATAATCATTTGTTCCCTCTAGCTTTTTGTATTGTGGATTCAGAAAATGATAAATCATAGCTGTGGTTCATGATGCAGCTTCGTCTTGTTTTTGGCATACGTGATGAGATGGTAGTTGTATTGGATAGTCACAAATCCATCCAAAAAACTGTGAACAAGGTCTTCCCGGAAGTGGAATGGGCTTCTTGCATGCAACATTTATGGGGTAATGTTAAATCTCAGTTTGGTAGTAGTCATATTCAACCCCTTTTTTACAAGTGCGCTTAGGCTTACACTTCTAAAAAATTTGATTTTTGGCTAAATATTCTGTCTATCGGGGACCGAAAAATTAAAATTTGCTAAACGCAAATCCAAAAGTTTAGACTCGTAGTCATTTTCCAGGGAAGAGATATAACATCATGACTACCAACATTTTGGAGTGTTTGAATTCAGTTTTGCATGAAGCTAGGGGTTGACCTGTGTCTTGCCTTGTTTTTGAGTTATCGAGATCTTATTCAAAGATGGATAGTCAAAAAGAGGGGTTTAACTAACAGTAGATTTACAATATTGAAGGAAGCTCAAGAAGCAGCTCGTACCATGAACGTAAGTAGCTGTATTTACATTGTTAATTTAATTTTTGTGGCCTGCGTAAAATTATTTAGACATTAACAATATTAAACTTATTATGTGATCACTGCGTAAATTACTATGACATTAACAATGCGTGATATCTGTAAAGGTAAATGCGATCAATGAATTTCAATTTGAAGTTGTTGATGGAGTTATTCCTAAAGTTGTTGATATTTAAAAGAAGTCTTGCACTTGTCGATTTTGGTAGCTTGAAAAATTTCCATGTCCTCATACTTGTGCTGCCTTGTATAGATGAAATTTACATCCAATCGATTTTGTTTCTCCCTACTACACCGAAGAGTATTTTCGGCTGACTTATTTACAACATGTGTTTCCGAATCTCATGTAGGAGATTGAGATTTGTCATTAGATGCACGTGTGATTAAACCTCTTGTTTATAAGCGTCAATCAGGGAGGCCTAAGGAGAAGCGATATCGATCAAAGTCCGAAAGATATCATCGTTATGTGCAATGTTGTGGAAATTGTGGCCAAACTGGCCATAATAAACGTTGTTGCAAGAGCTAAATGTGTGTTGTTGTTTTTTAATTGTTTTAAAAGTTTCTAGTTGTTTGAACATGTTATTCGGCAATTTTTCATTAAGTTGTTATTTAATTTGTTAAAGTTATAATGTTAAGAATACAGTTAAATTCTTTGGTGTTCTTTTCATTAAATATAATTATTTTTCATGGTATTTACTACTAATAGTGGATTTTCAATATTGTAAATTGGTTATTAATTTACTTTGTATAATATTTTTAAAACTATTTAAATTGTGTACTCATTTACTTGGTTTATATTTTCATCTCCTAAATTATTATACCATTTAGCATATTTATTTATGAAACCAATAAGATAAACAGTTCATAACATTACTAAGATTATTAGTTTTCCTTTAACAAAGGATTTTACTTTATCAAAAATTTAACACAAATTACACTGTAAATTATTTACTAATCTAAAAAACATGTATCTTTTTACTCATTCTTTTGGTGTATGTTTTCATCTCGTAAATTAATATGTCATTTACTGACATATGATTTGTTTTCTCAACATTTATCAAGTTCACACCATCTCCAACATAACCACCATTCATAAAATAATGCTAAACATTAAACAAACATCATAAACATAATTTAATAATTACTTCATCATACTATTATTTTAAAATATCACCATACTAATATAACATTATTACTTGTCCTCAAATTAAACCGTCAACATATTTAGATCCCATTGTTGCAAAAGACATTCAAAAAAATTTAAATAGAAAACATAATAGTTCATAAGTCTAGCCGAGATCAAACGATAGCAGGCTACTTGGTATTTCTTCTGCAGTTGCACTTGTTGTGGTTGTTGGAGCTGTAGTTTTCATTTTTTTGGGTCGCTTCTCTTCAGTGTAAGGTGGTTGCATGTAAACAGACTTCCTAAATGTTCTTTTTTGCTATCTTCAACAGCTTTATTATCTTTAACCAATTTTTGGTTCTTTTGTTGTCCCTTCCTAACACGTTTGTATCCGGTCTCCTGTTCATAAAAGTTTCCGTTAGGATCCATTTGGAACACTTCATTTACCGCAAATAACCAATCATCTGAAGCTGTTGTAATCTTTCCTGTAATACCATATCATTATAATTTTTATGCATACATTCAAACACTTAAACGCAATTAACAATATGAATTCCTTACTGGAGTCATATTTTTGGTATTATCCTCTCCCAGCAGCGGTGAAATATCTTGTGGCGATTTATCCATTGGAGGATGCACTATTTTAGATTCCTTATGATTGTTAATCACAGGTCTATCATTTGGGACCTTAAACTGTATATACATGTTATAATTAAAACATTATTTAGAGAGCTTGAATACTAACCTTGCTTGAACCTTGATTTGGATGGATCTTGAGAAAGATTGATCTTCTCTTCTAGCTCGATTCATTCAAGCCTAAACGTGAACTCGAGAAACCTAAGGTTTCTATTACAAGAGTCTATAGAGGTTTAGAATGACTTGTGTGTGGACACAATTAAGCACAATAGCTCAAGAACAAGTCCATGAGCTAGAGAGCTAATTAAGCTTAAGTCTAATGAGGACTTAGGTGCCAAAATAAAAGAAGTATTTCTAGAGAGAGAGAGAGAGAGGGGTCGGCGAAAATTGAGAGCACAAGAGTAAGAAAGATTATTTTCACATCTCTATGTGAGGCTCTATTTATAGGAGAAGGAAAATCAAGAAAGGGTAATTACCCTTTCCTATTATGCATTCATGACACCATATTTGATTTTCTCTCATCTTCCTCTATGTATATGGCCGGCCATTATATGACATAAGTGATGGAAATTTGTTTCCTCACTTAGCACATTTGTTTCCTTCTCAAAAAAATTCATTTCCTCTTTTCCATTTGAGTAATTATCTTTATAATTAAAGGCAAAAGAATTTCTAGAAATAATTTTCTTCTCTCTATGATGTTTGGCCTATATTCTACCCAAGGGGAGCTTCTAGATGCTTCCTTATTTATTTTAAGACAATTCTTAAAATACCCATTATAGAATTAATATTGCACAAGTAATGAAATTAATTTCTTAATGCCTCAAACGACTTTTTGGCTTTAGAAAATAATTTATATTTTCATCATATGAAACTATTCAAAATCTTATTTTCACATTCACATCATTTTATGTCCACGTGGACAAATATACCCTTTAAACATTTTCCGGAAAAAAAATCTAGTTCAACATTTGAACTTATTTTGATTTAGGTTCTAGTTTAGCAATCCTACTCTAATGACCTGTAATAGTAACTTTATGGATCGAAATGAACAAAGCTTGAACTTCTATACTCGGACTCAAAAGTTCACAAACCTTTTCCGAGTATTAGCTTAATGTCAACTGACTCCACTATAGAGTTGACACTGAGGATCTCTCGGTTCAAATGAATTTATTTTCTACTCAAATTCAACTTAATTATATTGAGCGGATCCATTGAATGTTATCTATGTTTACCCTTCATGAATATCATCAACTAGATGAGATTTATAAAATTACCATTTTACCCTTCTAGTTGTTATTTCCTCAACTCCTTTGTTACTTGTGAATAAGTTAGAAACAATGTATTGACGATGAGCTAAAAAGTCACATTGTTTCATCCAAATAAAGTCGCTACTTAATTTTGGACACTGCGCAGTTCATTTATTCACAATCCAAGTAATAAAGTATGAGGTGATATATATTGCATCTCAGCAATCTTGTACATGAATTTCATATCTATGAGAACTTCACAAAGTTGGTTCATGACATCTTCATAACTTAATATCTCACCAATTGGCCTAGGTGAGATCACGTAATGGATCTAGAATTTGACTTTCTCAAATGAGTGTATTAATGCTATGAAATGACATGTCTCATTACAGGATTTAGGTAAGCATGATGCAATTCATACATAGTGACCTTGAGATAGAAGATGTTAAATGGTTTGTTATTCCATTGTCTCTAAATATGAACTGGTTAATTCAGTATCTTCGAAAAATACACTGGAAGAACTATAGAGTTCCTAACTCTATATGCCTCGTAACCAGACATCGTAGATTTTTCCAACAACCATACTGGGATCAATAGTCTGTTGATCGTAAGATTGTGAATATATCGTTTAAGTCAGACCATGAAGAGTTTGTTCACGCAAATCTACATTTGTCTCTATATACATTACTAGGTTTGATTAAGGACTATAAGACTATTGAATATCATAAATCTTCAATCAAACTAAAAGGGAATGAATGAACTTTTCAACTTTTATTAATTTAATCAGCAAATTACAATAAGGACTTTATAAAGATTTATATATTACATCATGATGTAAATAAACAATCTTCTTATGGGCATCTCTGCCGACACCCTTATCCTGTTCCATATTGGGTTGTTCAACAGGCTTGTCCATTGACTACTTAAACTGTCAATATTAATTTAAATTGTTAATAATCATACCATTTACAAGATTAAAGAAAGTAACATTTATCATTGTTGTTAATGTCATTTGTTCTTGGTCAGCAGTGCTTATCCTTTTGGCTGCTAGAAATACGACTTTGCAGCTTCCTGTATAAGATATTTATTTATGAAATCACATTAATTAATGCACGAACATAATTATACTTATTCGTTTAACATTTTCAACTTACCCCTTTTTTTACCCCTAATCTCGGAGAAGTTCTAGTCGATTGCATTTTTTATTTCCCTTTGTTATTCTTCTTCACATTTACTTCAGGTTATGGAGTCATTTGTTCCTTGTATGCATCCTATCAAAAATTTTATTTCTTTATTTTATCACATTCCATACTAAATGTACAGTACCTTTTGCGTCATTTTTGACATCAGTCGTTAGTCCTTCCTCATCTTGAACACCTGCTTTCTGCCCCTGCCACATTTTAATAGTTAAAAATGTTTAATACACTATAACAACTAAACTTAATAACATATTTACTTTGTAAATTACCTCATGCGTTTTCACTGTATCCTTTTCAAGGTAGACATTGATGATGTCGAGCATTACGTCGCAAGACTCGTTACATTTGTTGACACGTGTTTTAAGGATTTTAATGTCATTGATTGCTAATTCTAGTTTATCGCAGACAGCTTTCATCTCCTTAATTGTCACGTATCCATTTGGGCACTCTGAAGAGATGGCCCTGGTTTTACCATTTGGTGTTGTTCCAGGGGATGGGATGTCTTCGGGGACATGAAAATTGGTTGTCCTTAGTAGTGGTCCTCCTTTCTCTAGTTCCAAAGCAGTTGTTGCAAGGTTGTTGAAACGAATCTACAATTTACCATAAACAATGATTAGCAATTTACGTAAAACTAATATATTAGTAAATTACAATAGAATTTACATACCTTCTCATTGTTGAATATCATATGTCAACTTCCGATGATGGGTTGAAATGGTAAGCCCACTTCAACATTCTCGGCATTGTATATGTGATGTTGGATTTTGTGTACCCATTCTCCTCGAATGCAGGAATCAGCTCGTAAATCCATGCAACAATTGGGTGCAAAAATCCTTCTACGTTGAAGCCCGTCTTAGTACCTGAAGTTTTGATTTTTTTGAATGATTCACACAACCTCATAAAGCTCTCTCTCCCCCAAGGGTATCCATTGAATACATCCTCATTGGTGGCCATTTTCAAAAATTTGTTTGAAATGATGTGGTTCCTTTCGCGTGGCAGCACCATTGTCTCAATAATAGCCACATTAATGAGTGATATTCTTTCCTCGTCTGTCCCGCCAAATTTCCCTTGCAATAGGCCGAGCATATAATTAGCTTTCTAGGTTCCTTTAGTTTTGAAAAACGTCTGCTGTAATGAATTTCCTATCAAGGTCTTCAATGATATCAGGGATCTCATCACAACACAAACCTGTAAATCGCAACTAAATTTACAGAGTTAATATACATAGTTAATAAGTTAGTTGATAATATATTTACAAATATCATTTACCTGAAATCAGTTCTTATTCAGATATCGTGAACCGGTGAATATGATTTCCTATTTTAAAATGCAATTCATTAGGTTTTCTATATTCGACTTGGGAGAGCATTAGAAGGTGTATCAACCTCTTTGGAAAGATGTCGCCTTTTATATATTGGAAATGGAAAAAAGGCGATTCTGAGAACAATTTATATTGTTCTTCTATTTCAAAAGCTTTCATAATAGGTTCCATGCCTCTGAAGTTCGTGTGTAGTAGAATCTTCTGATCTAGATCTCAATGTTTGGGATCTACAAGGTACGAACCAACCTGTAATTTACGCCATCAATATACATTTACATTAACTCGGTTTAAAAATTTACTATAATAATGTAAATTACATTTCCATTAACTCGGTTTAAAAAAAATACCTTCGTAGCCCCTTTGTGTTTTTCTACAGACCCTCCATTCCTTGGCTCTCCATGTTTTCTCTTTTTACTTACAAATTTGTCGAGTCCTTCCATTTTGGTCATACTAAAACAAATAAATAATGTGTTAATGTTCACAATATTTCAAACTGGAATAAAATGAAAATTAATATCAGTTTTATTGAAGAACATAATGGAAAGATCATTTACTCATATATTGTTTACAATTTTAAAAACCGATTTACCATGATTTGTTTCACGCATTTTACCAAACAACACAATCTCGGTTTTATTGAAGAACATAATGGAAAGACCATTTACTCATATACTATTTACACTTTTAAAAACCGATTTACCATATGTTCGTTTCACGCATTTACCAAACAACACCAAACCCTAAAATTTTATACTCGAGAAAATGAAATAGCTTTGGATAAGGGAAATAGGTTAGACTTACGAAACAACCCATTTACTCCATTATATTTGCATGCATTACATTATGAAACAAAACAATTGTAAATCGTTTGATGTTTATCGCTCAAAAATAATTTCCGTTAACCTGTAAATTTCGTTTGATATTTTTCGAAAATATTTGAAAGAATGAGTTTTGAAATAAATAAAATATTCAAACCTATAAATTATTGAACACCTGTTTGATCTTCGCCAGTCTTCAAACTCGAGTTTTGAAGGATTTTTTTCGAGGTTATATGTAGAATTTCTTTTCGAGTTTGAGAGAGACTTTTGGTGTTCCGAGTTCGTGAAGTGTGTTTTTAGAGAAAGTCTTCGTCTTTCGAGATTGCATGCATAAACTGACGGTTTAATAGCAATAATTAATTAACTGCTTTTTTATATTTCGATTTAATCCGTTTTCAAATAATATATCCGGTATATTAAATTTGTTTTTGGCCAAAAAAATGTTTTGAGTGGGAAATAGTTTTGGGGCAAATTTGGTACAAATTTGTGGCTGATTTAAACATGTGGACATTTACTAAAATTTTACTAAACCATGAACAAACACAGATTAGTAAACATCTATAAGGCTATTACCTTTTTTAACATTTAAATTATTTATTTTAAGATTCTTAATAGTACTTAAATTTTATAATAGGTTTCCGTTCATTAACAACCTCCAGCCAATAACTTAATGTCTCTCCAAACGAGAAGATATTATGTTTAGAAGGAGCTTTGCAATTCATGTTTCCAACGAGTAAAAAAAACCGGGCTCATATCAAAATCTTACTGCGTTAATTGAACTTTACAAATGAAGTCGATTTTCCAGAATATTTCGTGATGCAATTTTCTCTAAGGCTATTTATTACACGGGGTGATTGGTTCATAAGAGCTTCACACGAATTCAAAAAAAATCCAACATGTAACAAAAAAGAACGACTCTTTTCGTTTTTCACCATTTTCCATGCTCAGTATCCATCAACAGCGAAAGCAGTGATTCCAAAATTCCAACTATCCTTTTCAAATAAGAAACTTTGAATACTTTTGTCGCTTGAAGAACACATTGATTGTTCTTTTCGCCATCTGAAATATTAAACGCAAACTCAACACCCCTTCTTCAATAATTCAATACTTCTCATGCAATACTAAGTACAAATTTAGAAGTTAAAGAATACCCGGTTTGATATTAAAAATAACCTTACAAAATTTGAAATAACAATTTCAAACAATAGAAGTAGATAGAATTATAAGGCTGAAGACATAGCAGTTGAAAGTATAGGTTTCTAGATCACTTATTAATGCTCCTAGATCTTAAATCGCACAAAGTGGAGCTTAATGAATACTCCTACTATTTCTCTTTCCAAATCCAAGAATTCATTTTAGCATTAAAATCACGATGAAAATGTATTTTGCGACAACTAAAATAATTTGCACTACTTCTGTTACATTTATAAAACAAAAATATGATATTGACAATTAACAGAGGAAGCCAGTAATTGGGGTTATGTACAAAATTATTTTTCTATAATTCTGAAATCTCTAGATGTAGTATTGACGACAGATATTAAATTAATACTTCTACATTACATAGATCTTAAATCACAAAAAAGTGTAGCTGAATTAATACTTATCCCTTCTATTTCTCTTTCAAAATCTGAGAATCGATTAAGAATTATATACGGAACTAAAATATATAACCCAAAAAAATCCCTATTAAACTAAACTATATCATTTATATATAACAATATGGGAAAGTCACTTAAGCTTACTATATTTCTTGGAATCCAAGTTTTCTTTTTCACTGCGAATGGACTGAAGCGGTCAGATCATGGCTTTAGCATTAAGCTCATCCATGGTGAGTCATCAAAATTGCCTCTCTACGATCTAGACCTCACAGAGATGCAACGAACAACGAATCTCATCCTCCGATCAAAAGCTCGATCTACGTACCTTGCGAGACAGAAACACAACGGTCGTGATCTTAACCCTAATTACACAGCGCAGAAATTCTACACGAAAGCCCTGCGCTCTAAGGTAGAAAACCTGGAAAACGCGGTGTTCAGCAGAAGTTGGCATCGGCACGTTCGGATCGTCGACGATTCCGTACTTTCTCCACATCGACACTGGAAGCAGCCTGTCGTGGATTCAGTGCGAAGGTTGTCTCTCTTCAGGTCACCATTGCTTTGACCAGAACGAGCAAGTTTTCCCCGATTCGTGGTCCGAGTCTTACCACAAGTTGCCTTGCGATCGACATCCTCTCTGCTTACCCGGCGAGTGTTTGGGAAATTTTTGCAGCTACAAGATCGAATACATGGACAATTCGACGGAGAATTAAATTTGAAAAATGGAAAAAGCAGTGTCGATAGGATTGTTGTTGGTGAGTCGAAAATTCGACAGAAATAAGAGAAATTTAGTGGAAAAGATGTTGATTACTTATTTAGTTCAAAACATACATGTAAATAAGGTTCATTCATAATTTAAAACATAAAAAGGAAAAATTTGACGGAAAGATAATGATTGTTTATTTAGTTCAAAACATAATATTCATACATGTAAATAAGGTTCATTCATAATTTAAAACAGCCATAAGCTTCATGCATAATTTAAAAAGGGAATGCCGATGGAATTTTCGTTGGCCGGTCGGAAATTCGACAAAAATAAAATAAATTTGACAAAAAAAATGTTGATTACATCTTTACTTCAAAACATAACATTCAAACATATAAATAAAATTTATATATAATTTAAAACATAAGGTATATACATATCATAAAGTTTGAAAACGATCATACAAAATCGAAGAAAACATTCATAATAACTGGAATGACGTGGTGGTGAAAGAAATCCATCTGATCGTGCTTAAAGGTTATAGTAGTCAGACCACATCCTTTGAGTCACGTACAATGACATGTAGTCAATGACATGAGTGTCGTAGTTGCCTTGGGTTCCGTTAATGACGTTGCACAATATGGGGTACTCAGGTAGTGGTTCTTGAGTCTCGACACCTAACGAACGAAGGAACCGAAACTGGATATGGAACAGGGTAAGCATAAGCATACAACTTGGACCTTCGTAAGATTGTGTAGACATTTAATCAAATGACGTTACCCAAATTGAGTGGATACGCAGTCAATGTCGTAATCCTTAGAACTCGTAGACTACATTCCCGCTTGTCAACCTCCGTATTGCTCAATCTCAAAGTCGAAAAAATCGTCGGACCTAATGGATATTAATTTGGATATGAATAAATGGAAGATAATAACATATATAACATATTAGTACTCGTCTCGATCACGCGCTCCGTGATCTTCATGTTGAGTAGCTTATAAAATCAATGAGATATTCTAATTTAATTAAATATTATTTTAAAAATAAATCAAATAAATTTGGAGTGAAATTAAATCAATATGGCCGGCCATAGATATTGATATATGGGCTAGAATATTGTTTAAACTCATTAAAAAGATTTAGTGGGTTTAACTTTGATTAATGAGTTTAACCTAACCTAGGCCCGTTATCTCTCAAATAAATAGATACGAATTTCACTCTCCTCTTTAACCTAATCGTAATTGTGGTCGTGCAATCCTTAAAGAGAGAGAGTCTCCACTTGGCCGACCACACCTAGAGAAAGAGAGAGGGGGAGTTTCCAAAACCCTAGGCAAAATTTGATGTTTTGGCCGAACTCCAACAAGGGAGAGAATCGTTTTCTCTCTTTGTTTTTTTATATTTTGAGTGATCATTCCCTCCTCCTTGTTGATAGAAGAGTCCACCCTTTTAATCTCATAAAAAAATCCGGAGATCTTTTTGTTGACTCAGTTTCGTGGTTGTTTGAGTGAAACCCTAATTCTGGTCGTGCATCATTCCTTCCCCCTGAGCAAGGATCAGCCAAGAATTCCACAGGGATAGATCAAGAGGCCGGCCACACAAGGAGACACGCGCGTATGATTCAGACTCAGGTGCGCATAAGGAAGCTCTCAGCCAAGGTGTTGGACGCGTGACGCAGATTGAAGATGGAAGGACGACTCGTGAAATTGTTGACGACAACCGTAAGTTTTCTGAGATCCGATGTTGATTTCAATTCAATAATTAGTTATAGGATTGTCTCTGTGTGTGGATTTTTGAATTACATGTTTAGAAATTTATTGACATTTAGGTCGTTTTTATTGCCATTGTTATTCAATATGTTACAAAATGAGTTTCATATATTAGATTGAAATTTTGAAATTTCGCCACATTAGATATGTTTCATTATTTAATTGGTTAATTGCTAACCGATTTCCAACACAGAGAAGATACGATTCCTCGAACCAATTTAATTCTTTGACATCTTAGTAGACGTTTTAGACTTTGACCCATGATTGAGATTCTCATCATATGGATTCCCATTTTTATCTGTACTATTTCATTTATGTTGATCAGACATATGTCCCATTTTGTATTATTCTAGTTCACGCATCTTTCCAAGTAATCTTTGACTTACCATTTAAGGTCAAGTCTCACAGTAAATTAATTTACTTTAGAACATATTAACGCTTCGCATATCTTTAGATTATACACCATACCATATATCTTAAGACAATGAATCTCTCTATCTTGGTGTACATCACTTTGGAACAAGCTGCATCATTGCATGTTTTGATCTCATCATTAAACGTGTTTTAATAAGAAAATTATTGACTTTTTTCCATTACTTGGCTATTTATAGTCCATCCTTTTTTGTCGTGTTCATCTTCTATATTTAAATAACTACATATCTCACTATTTACATAAATTACAGTGTTTACAACACATGTTGTCATTCTCGGAAATTCGACATTGTCTAAAGTCTAATTATTAGTCATTATAAAGATAATGTCTATAGCCTCAACATCGAGCTCATACCTCATATAAATAAGTATGTTATGGATTAAATATTAGAGGAGTTCAAGTCTAGATTGACGCGTTTGTTCCCTTTTGAGCAAGTCTTAGAGGAGACGAATGTTTTTTCATTTTGTAAGTTTTGCTGGACTAAGAAAACATGTAATAAAGTGGTACATCTTTTGATTAAACGGGCCTTAAGATCTAATACTTTCTAAATTTGTAACACCGGGGAAGTAGTCCGTGCTTTTGTGCGGGATCAAACATTTATTGATGATGTTAATTGAGACGATAGAGTACTTTTTCTCTTGTCGTACCAATCGGAGTCGGGAGGTATTTTCATTTTAAAAAATGTACTTGCTGAGTAAAATACCCTTATTACATTTGGAGTATTTATTTATTTTTTGCTCTGATATTGGGAGTAATTTTTTTTTTTGAATGTTCGTGTACTACGTGTATAATACCTATCATGAACTTTTATTACCAACCAAATGTGTATTTACATACAAATTAAGAAATAAATAATAAAAGAAATTAAAACGATCGACTTAAACGACAAAATAAATTAAAAAGATTTACGATTGCAGTAAGATGCACACTGGTTTATCAAATTAATGTCTGAAATGACCAATGCTGTTTCCTTTCTTTTTCTAAATTCCGCTACCAGCTTGTAACTAATGAAAAAATGAAACTGAAGATTATTTCTAAGAACGTAGACATTTTTATTTTCTTCACATTTTAGTCCCTGATAACACTGCGGAAGCAGTTAGTTGAACATCAAGCCAATGCTTGAGCCATAAGGGAGCGATGAGATAGCTGCTGATCGTAAAGCTCACGGAAGATGAGGTATTTGGCATCATGATATTTCTTCACCTTCAAATCCTTAGAAGGTTGTATTATCTACAATAAAAATGGGATTAGAGCAAGTTGAAATTGAAGAAATTTATTGAAATCTTGAATGAAGGAAAGATCAGCCGTCGGGTCATATTTTTCCTCGTTTTTTGTCCCTACCTGGTTTTATTTGTCCACATTGTATTTTAAAGGATTTAGGGAAACAAATTTGTGAGATCATATAGCAACGAATGTTAAAAAATAAATTCAATTTATGTAGAATGTTTCCGTCCGAAACGAGTATCATTACATCCATAAACTTCGTGTATTTCAATTATTTTAGCTATCAAAATCCATTTGATCTAAACATAATTTTAGATAGTAAGAAATGAAAAACCAAATCACCAAAGCAGGATTAGTGAAATTGTACTAGTAGTTCAGGAACTCTAAAATTACTCGTTGTGAGATACTATATAAAGTGAGCCAAATCATACAATACATTCTTCGGCTTATCCCCGTTTACACAGATTAGAGCCATTCTTTTCAGTTGAGAAAAAGAACTTCGAGTAAAAAGTTATAAACTGAAGTAATTTTTTTCGGATGAACAAAGGGGAGTAGTAACCTTTAAACTCTAAGGTGTGATTGAGAAACAAAAAGAAAGAGTTTAACGAAGTTTACCGCAACAAAATCAAGGCTAGATATCTCTAGAGCAGTAAAAATAGTTAATTCATACCTGTCCAGCTGCATTAAGTGCCTTCATGGCCTCGTGGATGCTCGAGTAGCTCCTTGAAGCAACAGAGCCGAGAATCGAAGCACCCAACAACACTGACTCATTTTCTCGCGGTAGAACAATAGAACAGCCTGTACACCCATACCAATAATATCTAAATAACCAATAACCAATAACCAAACCAAATTGGACAGAAAATTTTGTCTGACTTGAGGAAACAAAAACAAATTGAGCCAGTTAAGGTTATCGAATGGCGAAATTTAAAATTCAGTTTACCGAAACCGAACCAAATTCCAATATTAATTTTTACTTTTAGGATGACCAATGCAATTTTCAACATATTTCTTGATGCAATTTTTTTCGCTTTTCCAAAACATCAAAAAGGTCAACCGATTTATTAGATAGCTGAAATCCAGTTTTCAACATAATCGATTTGGTTATTTGTCAGAAAAAAAAATCAGTTTCTATCATATTATAAAAAAAATGGAAAAATCAAATCGAACTGATTTACGTTCGAAAAATTTGTTGCAACTTGTCAATTCTCTAGTTTCTTTTTAAAACTCTAGCCAAAGTTTCATTTTATTAAGAAAATTACACGTTATGCGAGAATGGAAGATGGGCAGTGAAGAATACCAATTATATCTGCATGTTCTTGAATAAACAGTGGATTCTTCGCAAGGCCACCACAAGCAAGTACTGTATCAATCTAAATAAAAGAGTGAGAAGAAAGACGAAGAAGAAGAAGAAGAAGAAAACAAGGTCAGGTAAATGCAATTACTCCGAAACTTGGAGACGGAATGACAGTTTTTTTCTTACTTTATGACCATTGGCATTGCAGTGCTCCATAATGTGACGTGTACCATATGCAATGGCCTGGACTGTGGCAAGGTACAAAAGAGCCAATTGTTTCTCACTTGTGTCAAGAGTTAAGCCGCAGATAACTCCTTTTGCTTTTGGGTCAGCCACTGGAGATCTGAGCCATAAGAAACTTAGCGTTTTATCTTGAATTACTAAAAGCGGAAAAATAAACCCCAAATGTATTTCTAAGGAGCACCTGTTTCCATGGAAATCAGGTAGGATATGAGTGTCTTTGGTCAAAGAAGCAAGAAAGGGAAGTTTCATGTCGAGCATAAGTGTTTCTAATGTCTTGTTCAGAAGTTCATACACAGAGACATCTGCAAATCAAAAGGGTACAGAAAGATAAAAGTAAGTAACAGAAAAAAGAAGCCATGCCGATCTCAATATAAGTCTCACTTTGAGAAGCTGCACGGTTTGCAAGGCGAGCAGAAGCAACATGGTTTTCAATTATGTGATCCAATAATGCACCAGTAGCACTTTGACCACCTTCTGTCAGCCAATATTCAGGTACCATAGCTGACATGTGACAAGAAAAACATAAAAATATATACTGCAAAATTAGAGATATTATTACTGAAAAAAATAGATAAAGGAAGCAATGTGACGGATAATGGTAGGCATGTTAAATCATATTCTTGAAAGTCATAAAGTCGTTAAAATCCATAAAATGTGGAGATTTACTAACTTCGAAAATACCTGACCAAAATGGACCCCAGACGCCTGGAATGAACAGCTTGCTCCGTGACATGGCCATATGGCAAGTAGAAGTACCACATACTAACACCATTCGTTGACATAGAGCTTCAGCATCATCCTCTGAAGAGTATGCAATTATTCAAAAGAAAAGCCTATTAGTTCAGTTTAGTGACTTAATGATATGTTCAAATAGAAAAAACACAAGGGCAATTTTTTAAAAACCTTTAACTTCAGATTCTGAAGAAGGGACGCTTTCCATCACCCCCACACCCCCAGCATGAGCGTCAATTAATGAAGTCCCAACTGGAGTTCCTGCTACCAAACCAAGTTCCTGATAATGATGTCAGATTACGTCAGAGAATATATTGCAGAACGTGGAAAACAAATCTCGTGGGGAGAATTATATATATATATATGGAGTGCATGCCAGTCAAACACACCACCGCGACTCCCAAAAACCAGAAACACTTGGCCGGCCCAAAAGAAGCCATAACAAAACCGAGAAAAAAGAGCATTTCTTTTTCTTTACGCCAAATAAATTATTGCTTTGTAATAGACTTCAAGTTGAAATTAATGGGAAATCTACAATAAATTTCTTACCTGTGCAGCAGCTGGAGTGAGACCGGAACCCAATGGATGGCCAGGGAAAGCAACACTTCGTCCTGTTTGAGAGACATTGTCAAGATACTACAGGAGCCGATATAAACTTAGCAACTTATAAACTTAACCAAGATACTACACTTCGTCTTAAGAAGTGCCTTGGGAGTAAGGAATGTTTTACGGTATTTCAGAAATTAGATAAATATTACACAATTTAAACCACTTCCAAACTGGTGCATGAAGTGAATGGGTTCTTTTACATTTCACAAGACTGTCTTAAGAGATCTATTTTGAGAGAATCCTAAGGTATAATAATCAGTACAAATGCGAGAATCTATTCTTTACGAATACAGAAAGACTGTTCTAAGTTAAAATAGCAGTTTCCGATTTAGAGTTAAGATTTACTCAAGCCCACAGTTTCCTTGTTGATTAAGTACCCCAAGCACTAGTCTAACAGATTATGCATAATAGTTGTTTACTCAAATTTCAAACGCACAGTGACTACTATTATATCAGTTTTTCCCAAAAATTGACAATGATAAACACTGTTTAGATGTACAAAAATCTTGTAAAAGATAAATTGTACCCAAAAGTTATTCCTCAATGTTCTAGTTGTAAAGTTTCAAAGTATAAAATCCTACGGTTATAAGAGTTTGGAATACCAAATGAACATTAAGTTATTTATTTTATCCATTTCTTTTTCACATCACAGTATTGCTTTCGCAGGATAACTCATCTGCTTGTGATGTCCAAAGTCGGATTTTAGATCTCATCTGCAATTAAGTTTTTAACGGGTGGAGAATATTAAATTTACTTTATAATCTAAGTAACATTCAGATGTACTTTAAATATGACTCTGGTGACATTTATAACTATATTCAAACTGCCCGGAAGTCGTATCTCCAAAACCATAAAAAAATGCTTGCAAACACTATTCTAAGAAATACCAATCTTAGCATGATGACCATCTACCAGATCCCCCAATCCAATCTCCTCCCAAAATTCATCATCCCATCCACAAGCTTCCATGCCTCGTGAGTTATTCTCGTTGTTCTGCTGCATGTGTGCATGACCAAGATATGTCCATTTGCACACTGTTGTACACAGACTCCGAGTGTCATCTCCAGTTGCCCTATAAATATGCAGATACATCGATTAGTTGTGTATTGAAAACCATCTTATATTACATATTTCCTTCGCAGAGGTGCAAGTATATGAGCAATCAGCTGCTGCAGAAAAATACCTGTACGACAACCAATCACTCAAGTCCATCCATCTGAATGCCATTGACCAAGATTCTTGTAGGTTTTCTTTGACCCACAGAAGCTATGAGAGAAAATAAGACATGCTTTAGAAAGAACATATTCGAAGTTTGTAAATCCAAGAGCGTAGATAGTGAACAAAGACGGCCAAAAAGACGTCATAGGTTCTACAGAAATAGCTCTATTGAACGACCTTTCATAGATATGTGAGCAGTCTATTAAGATTAACTATGGCCCACTTAAGATGTAGTATACAAGTATTCGAGCAATATTACACGCTGACAGATAATATATACCGAACAGAAATCAGGTAAATGGTCAACAATATTCAGTACCTTTGGCGGCTGCATTTCAGGGGAAAGTCCGCCCCCGCAATACTGCAACACGGGTGAATTACTTGAATTGATTCTTTCAGCTTGTTGTACAGCTCTGTGGTCCATCCAAACGATTACGTTTCTTCTCGAATCGCCACTCCACGACACCGTAACAGGAGAGTCATCTGAGTCCACGGCAACTGCAAGAAGAGACTATATCAGCAATCGTATCTTGACAGTAACGGCTTGACTGTACCAAGTTTAAACGAAAAAGTTAAGGTAAAAAATTATCATGCCAAGAGAGCAAGTAGCTGCGAATCCGATGCCCTTCACTTCTTCCCCTGAAACGTTTGCCTGAGAGCACGCTGCTTTAACTGCAGCACAGACTGCAAGCCATATATCTGTTGAAGATTGCTGAATTTAACAAGTACATCAGGGAATCACTCCAAATCAAATCACATCATTCCATACACGCACAAGTACACATATCCATACATGTACAAACAGGTCTGTTGAAAATAGTAAGCTAGGCAAAACTCTTTTTACCATAAGATAGACACAAAATGATGAGCTACACTTGGAAAAGAAAAGCTATGATAACGGAAAAACGGTACTTTTCTCTTTGACCAATAAAGCTAAGGCTTAATTAAATACAACTGTTCATCATATATTATGAAAGGAAAAACAGTACTTGGCTTAGATTATTACCTCAATACAGTCACCTTCTTTCCATATCTGTATTACACTGCTTGAAGAACCCAAAAGCTTACCGTTTTCATCAAACAAGCCTGTCTCAAAGAATTTATAATTAAATCAGGTCCTAATCCGATTGACAGAATTCCGACGATGAGCAATGAAACACACACACACGCACAGAGCTTAATTATGATGAGAGACTAAAATAAAAGCTAGGGATCAGGAGAGACCTGCGCGAGCGCTTCCGGTTCCCACGTCAACGCCGAGGAATACCGTCCTGAGCTGATTGTCTCCGCCGGCGATATCTTCGTCGCCGGCGGCAGACGAGGGAGAGACCATCTCGAGATTACCGGAGGAGAGAGAAGACGAAAACGATGGAGTGAAGAAGGAAATTGGGAGCGACTCAGATATCTGATTTGATTGATGGCCTAGAAGTAACGGTAGTGTTTCAGACCATCCTCGTCTTTTACCTGACATTTCCTTTGTTTCCTTTTTATATATTCCTTTTCCTTTTCTCGTTTTCTAGTACACTATTATTATATTGGATTTTACCTTTTTAACTTGTTACGAAACATTATTCGAAATCGTCTGAGCGACGAGACACAGAACGATAAGTTCTCATCATTCCCAGATTCAGAAAAATGGATGTGAAGATGTGTGGATTTAAGCATTTATTGCTGCGAATTTGATGTTACTACATCAGTTTTTATTGTGGTAACGTCAGTGAATTTCGAATTACTCTTAATTGGTTAATATTTAATATTTATGATGCGTCGATCATTTTGATGCCCAAAAAGCGACATCGTTGACAAATTCTTTGGTCGTGACGACCAAGGACTCTCGCTTTCAGAGTGCAGTTTGTCGAACTGTCAAATGTATTGTATGTGCTTAGTTTTAAGATTCACTAATATTTATTAACAGTGCGTTCAAAAGAATAAGAGGTCATTTATCCATTTTGCATAAACAGTCCCTCGTCACTTGCATTTGTATGGTTTTGATGGCGTCTTACGTTTATTTCTCAAATGTGCTTGCCTATTTTATTTTTTTTGAAGGCAAGTTTTGCTTGCGATGGGATTGAACTCACGCCCTCCAACTTAAAAGAAGTGTGTATTACCACTAGGTTATCCTAGTTAAGACAATGTGCTAATTTATTAAAGCTGGTGAATTATGGATGAAAGTTTCGATTTCCGCCGCTTCTAATAGCTGAAACCAATTGATGGTCATACCGATTTCCCAAACACACAAACTTGACTAGTAAATTATAGCTTTCCATTTTTAAAACTTATATTTACTTTGAAACCGAATTTGGAAATCAAGTTGTTTGGTTTTTTATTAAAAAAATAGGTAAAAATGACATAGTCTTGAAACCGATTTCAAAAAATTGTATAACCATTTTCAAAACTCATTATTTGGGTCGATATATTTTACATTAACTAACGTACGAGACTATCTTAACAAAATTTAAGTAAATTAAATAAAATTGTTGAGATTCAACTACTAGTTATCCGATATTTTAAAACTCAAAACTAATTTATTATTAAAAACTGATTTATTATTTCAAACTAAAATTAATAAAACTCCAAAAATTTGTGTGTGTATGCACTCAATTGGATTTGGGCGTGTGTATCCACATATTTTAGATTAGAAGTTGCAAGTCATTTAGGACGACATGAAAACAAAACAAATATTCACTCAAGTTGTGTGTGTCCATCTACCTATAATTTCACAAAGTTTTGATTATGGGCTTCTACTTGAGCAACCCTTCTGACATATGAAATCGAAGTTTGACATGAAATAAAATTTGTCATTTATAGGAGTAAAATCGAGCTGAATTTTAACTATATTATTTTAAAAGACTTAACTAGGAGCTTAGAAGGAAAGAGAAAATAAACTTCTCTAATATACTCTTATGTCTTAACAAATTATACTCTGATAAATCATTACTCTGATTTTATGTACAATCTTGGTTTAGTTCCATAGTATTGGTCAAATCGGTGTGAAACTGTATCTATTCATTTTCTTGATGTAGTCTTTCCGTTGCAGTTTTTTGCGGTCATATACGGTATTCGGTTTATAATAAACATGAAAAAATATTGCGGTCGATTGCGGTAGCATGCGGTATTTTGTTGAATGTTATACTGGGTTTGATTTTAATACGTGATCAAAATGGTGCAATATATTGCTATTACTTGCGGAGGTTTGCAGTACTTTATAAGAGACAAAAACGTCATAACCATTAGCGACGAAAATTTATGTGATGCAGATGCGCAGACGACTACCGCGTAGTGCGAGCGTGGGTGAGTGACCACCGTGGACCTCGAGCGCGGGCAAGCGACCACCACGCGGAGCGCGAGCATGGACAAGCGAGAAGGGGAGACGGTTAATGTGATTCTCAATAATTACGGCGGTCGAAAGAAGAAGGCGGGGGCGTTGCAATGGCCATGAAGTTTTTTGGAACTTATTTTTTTCAATATGTGCGTGAAGATAAGATGGAGAGAAAGAAAATGGATAAAAACTTTTTGGTTTAAATTTTGGTCAAAGTTTATGAGGGTAAAAAGGTCATTAAGCATATATAAACCATAAATAAATTATGAGGCAAATAGAAAACGAATTATACTACACTATCATACATAGAAAATGAAATTCCCCATTATGATTTTTTTAGTATACCGATGAGTATCTTATAAAAATATTCTTATCGACTACCGATTATAACGACAAATTTGTCGAATTTATATCGAATACTGACAAGTATTCCAACTAAAATCATATAATATATATATATTTCTAAAATCCAAAAAATATATAATTTTCCATTTTTAAATTAAGAAAATATAAGTTATAGTTTGAGACAAATAAATAGCAAATGTTTAATATTTTATCATCATTGTTTTAGTTTTTACATTTCTAGTTTTTATTTCCTCAACTACTTTGTTACTTGTGAATGAGTTAGAAACAACGTATTGGCGAGAGCTAACAAGTCACATTGTTTCATCCAAATAAAGAGAGATCAAGAAATATTTTATTGATCTCCTGAAAGTTATTGAGTGACTCCGAGTGTTCTTCGTTGTTCAATTGAAGAGCCCACCCTCTAAATCTCTCAAAAACCTGAGAGAATTATCATTGACTCTTCTATTGGTGTTTGAACGATATTTTACCTGCACGAATTCACTCGAAACGCGAAGACATCGAGCGAGACGCAACAGGCTCATTTCAACCTCCCTGCCGGATTGCCTCGCCGGACAGAGTCGCCGGACTGGAGCTGACGTCGGACCCATAGTGCGCCTAGGCCGCTACAGGAGTTTGACACGGATCCAGGTCGAGCCACTTCACCAGCACCTCGCCCTAGGTCCCACCTACCCTGGTACACAGGTCTCGGAGCTCCATTAGGTCGCAGGAGGTCACAGGCTCACAAGCTCATTTTTGACCGGCCGGCCATAGTCCAATCCGGCGAGCCAGAACCTTCAATCCGGTGGATCAACAACTTGGATTTTTGACGAGGCGCTCCTATTGGAAATTACTTAACGATTTAAGTAAATTATTATTAAACATAACTAATTACGTGCGGAATTAATAATAAAAACGATCTATCATATTAAACTATTTAATATCTAACAACCTATGGGCATTAAAATCATAAGCATGTTAATTAACAATTTAATTCTAAACATGTTATTTCAATAAAATCAAACACTCCAAACAATCATAACAATTATATTAATTAAGAGTATTTAAGATTATCGAAACTTACATCGTCGAGCTATAAATAACTCAGTCGAGGAATTGAAAACGAGTTCGATGCGAGAATCTTCAAACTTCTCCAATTCCGGGTTTGCAAGAGACTTCCTCGGCTCGTCAACACGGGCAGCGAAGGCGGCAAGCAGGCGCGTCCTTGGGGCTAGTCCGGGAAGCTGGCAGCAGATGGCGCGCGGTCCTCGGCAGGCTGGGAACGGGCGGCAGCGGATAGACTCGTCCGACGCAGAAGGCAGCGGCCCTAAGAGACCCCGGAGCGGCTGAGAGGGGCAGGCACCTCTGGGCTCAGGCGGAGGAACAGCGGGGATGTCGGCAGCGTCCTGGGCAGAGGCAGGCTCGGCTGGACAAAGGCGGCAGGCTGCTGGGACACGCAGAGGGGCGGTCGGCCGGAGTCAGGCGCAGGTTCGCGCGGATGGGTGGAGGCAGATCGCAGGCGAAACTTCGCGACGACGCTGAGAGCTCATGGAAGCTCGGATCGGGACCCGTTTTCTGCGTTGCGTCGGCAACGAACTGACTAAAATGGGTTCGGAGAGAGATCTGGGTTTGCGGACTCAGATTCGTCGGATTCATCGAATCTTTGGTTCGGAGGTCAGATTTCCAGAAAACAAAAATGGACCAAACAACCACAAGTTGATTCAACGATGACACAAGAAGAAAAACGAGAAGATGAGTGTGGGCTCAGATGAACGCACACGAGAAAACAAGAAACAAAAATTTTCGTCCTCTCGGGTGATAGGGTGGTCGGCCAAGAGGGAGGGGAAGAGAGAGAGAGAGAGCAAGCTTGACCTAGGGTTTGCTCAAACCCTTTATTTATAGACATTGTTAATGGGCTTTCATGTGGGCTTTTCTTGAATCAATATTCAGCCCAAAACCATGTTAATGGCCGGCCCATATGTCCTACTCGTTTCTCAATTTTATTTCCCAAATTGCCTTGATTTAATTTCCAAATTCGACTTAATTTAGAACTCTCATCTATTTAATAACTTGTTATTAAATTGTTTCATGGTTATCGAATAACATAAAACGAGAAAGGTTTTATTTTCTAATATTGTTATTATGAATTCTCGAGAAAATTATTATTACAATAATAAAGTTCTTTAATTCACAAAATCAATAATTAATGAATAACACATTATTCATTCATTCGCTTGGAAAATAAATTTCTCTATACAAATCACAATTTGTATTTTATGAGTAAATCAATTTATTGCGTTCAATTAATCTCTTCTAAATGTGCATCATTGAGACCTTATGGACCCACATGAACGAAGCTTGAGAATAAAGCACAGACTCAATAATTCACAAATTATTTCCGGCTTATAATTCTTAATAATGGTCGACTCCACTAAAGGACCAATATTGAAAATCTCTAAGTTCATGCGCGCATATTTTTCCGTTTGAAGTCACATAACTTTTCTGTACTCGATCCACGGTGTACTTTACCAAAATACTCTTCGTGTGTATCAGTAAGTCCGGGGAATGTAAAATTACCGTTTTACCCCTAGAGTTATTATTTCACTAACTCGTTTGTTACTTGTGAATGAGAAAAAACATAAAGTGAGACGTCAATACATGTCACATGTTTTAATCAAGGAATCTCATATTCAATGATTATCTGGCCAGATTAATTCATTCACTATCTCGTAACAAACCATAGTGTGATACGATGACTTTCATTATGTGTACACGAATTCCATATTTGTGAATCACATAATCCAACACTACAACATTATGTCACCAACCGTCGGGTCAGATGCAGCCATTACATGGCCATCGCCCATTGACAAATCAAATGACATAAAGTGTAGCATCGACTATGCACTCACCTCAGGATTAAGGTAGTTATCGAAGTACCCCTCGTACGTGATCTTGGAGCTTCTAGATTAAACAGTTTTATATCAAGCTTCCATAGAATCACTAGGTCTTGTTCAATATCTTCTATAAGATATCAAGAATGAAATCATAGAGTCACAACTTTCTATATCACATGATAAGATATCATGATTCATTCAAACAATCGTTACGTAGACTCGAATGCTCAATCGGTCTTAAGATTGCGAACAAATGGTTTAAACTAGTCACAAGGGGTTATCATGTCAAATCTGTATTTAACACCCTTTTCGTTGATGACAGTTTCAGATCGTAGCATACATACATAAACACAAACTATAGGAAAAGAATGCTTATTTATTAATATTAATGTTTCAGCAAAATATTACAAATAATAAATAAAATGTCTAATATTCTCTTTTGTGGGCACCAATCCCAACAGCTCCGACGTAAGCTAGCAACGCACGAAGTTGTTTACAACCTCACATGTAAGTGTCCTAAAACGAATTGGATTTGCGATTGATTTTATAAATGTGTTTATAAGTTTTTAGATCGTTTTATTCAATTTGTTGACATGTTTAGTATAAATAGTTTATTGACATGTTAGTGATTTTTAATGCCTAGGCTGTTAATATATTAAAATGAATTTTATTTTATTTCATATCTTATTATATATTTCCGCCACATATATATATATGTGATATATAATAATATTGTTTAAATTGTTAACTAATTTCCGACAATATGATTACCCTTCATGAATATCATCAATTAGATGAGATTTATAAAATTGCCATTTTACCTTTCTAGTTGTTATTTTCTCAACTCCTTTGTTATTTGTGAATAAAGTTAGAAACAATGTATTGACAAGGAGCTAACAAATCACATTGTTTCATCCAAATAAAGGCGTTACTTAACTTTGGATACCGCGCGGTTCATTTATTCACAATCCAAGTAATAAAACATGAGCTGATATACATTGCATTTCAGCAATCTTGTACATGAATTCCATATATATGAGAACTTCACAAAGCTAGTTCAGACATCTTCATAACTCAATATCTCACTTTCTCAAATGAGAATATGTAAGCTATGAAATAATATGTCTCATTTCAGGATTTAGGTAAGCACAATGCAATTTATAAACAGTGACCTTGAGATAGAAGATGTTAAATTGTTTATTTTTACATTGTTTCTAAAGGTGCACTGGTCAATTTAGTATATTCGGAAGATACACTGGAAGAAATATAGAGTTCATAACTCTCTATGTCTCGTAACCAGACATCATAGATTCTTCCAACAATTATACTAGGATCAATAGGCCGTTGACCTTTAGATTGTGAATATTTTGTTTTAAACAAATCATGAAGAGTTTGTTCACGCAAATCTACATTTGTCTCTTCATACGTTAATAGGTTTGATTAAATACTATAAGACTATTGAATATCATAAATCTTCAAACAAATGAAAAAAGAATGAATGAACGTTTCAACTTTTATTAATTTCATCAGCAAATTAAAATAAGGACTCATGAGAGATTTAAATTACATCGATATGTAAATAAATAATTTTCTTGTGGGCATCTCTGCCAACATCAACGCCAAAATATCTTAAAGAAGAAGGTTTCGATTCTCATGTTACAACACTAAGCACACCTCAGCAAAGCCATGTTGTAGAGAGAAGGAACCAAAATCTTATAGAGATGGTTAGATCTATGATGAGTTACTCATCCTCCCTCCTTTTTTTTTGGTGATATGTCGTCGAAACAACAAATTACATTTTGAATCAAATTTTGTCCAAGACGATTTTTGGTACTCCTTATGAGCGATGGAGAGGGCATAAAGCCAATCTAAGTCACATCAGAATTTGGGGTTGCTCTGCACATGTGTTAAGGAAAAAGACTAGTAAGTTGGCTAGTAGGTCAATTATGTAAGTTTTTGTTGGATATCTAATGGAAACCAAAATATTCACATTATATAGTCCTAAAGACAACAAAACGTTTTTGTTAGCACGAACGCTCGTTTATTTGAGGACGACTTTATGTACCGTGTGGATGTGTTAGACAAATATTAATGTACGGTGAGGTTGACGTCATAATTGTTACTGCTAAAACTCATTACTAACTTTTACGAGATTGATATTCAAAGTACGATGCATAACGATTATGAGATTTCCACGTTTTTATTTTATTTTAATTTTACTTATTTTAGGTTTTACATTGTTGAAAATAATGTAAATAAAGAGCATCCACACAGTTGGACCGAGACCTCGAAGTTGAAACTCACCAAAATTTCAAACAAAAATTAGAGATATAAAATATAACAACTTCTCGATTTCATATATGTAATCTCTAAATAATACCTAAATCGATAACTTGAACTTTTGATATTTTACTGGGATATTGAATTTGACGGTAACCGTCGATATTTTAATCTGTGATTATACCTATCTTTAACTAGGTTTTGTGCAAAAACATCGTAAATCATACTACAAACTTACTACTTACCTTAATTGGTTATTTTTCTTAAACACTTATGAATTATTTAATTGGCTTAAAATAATTCTATCAAGTTTAAAGAGGGAAATTTCTGAAGATATGTGATAAACAAATTATTATGGAATATATGTGCAAAAAACTAAAAAAAATCCTTAACAAAACTTTGATCAATTGATGTATTGTTGGATCCCACGAGAAAAAAATTTAATTACTAAATAACACAAATTGAACACAAAATGGTTTAAGTAATGATAATGATTTGAAAGACGAATTTAAACGATAACACGATGAAAGAATTATGGGTTCACAAGTTAATCATATGATTTGGACTATCAAATGTACGTAAGACTCACATGTTCCTATTTAACTAATCACGTTCATACTCTTTTATATTCACGAAATATCTCTCAATCATTTAAGACTCTAAATTTATGCCAAAATTATTTTCTCTCAAACTCTATCCCTAAAAACAAACAATTGTAAGCATTAATAACAAAAACGTATTTTAGATTCCATAACACTCTAAATGTCTCTAACCTAGAGGTGTAAGACGATAAATTGACACACGACTAATTTAACCTTTCTCTAGCATCAAACTAATCCTATATTCACGAATACAGTCGCAAATCGAATTGAAGCATTAAAAACATAATCAACCTAAGAAAAACATGACATACCATATGAGTATTCAATTAGTAAACGAATCCATAATCACAATCCTAATTAGTTAGACAATAATTCTTAATTAATTTAGCTCATGACAATATGAAAGATAAACAAACAATGAAATGTAGAGAACTCATGAATAACTTCTAATGAAACTAATCAAAATAACGGGAGTTTAGAGTAAAGAAAAGAGAATAAAATAGTTTTCACAACAGTGAGGAAGCAGTGTCGGTAGTCTTTTTCAAGTCTTTTTTCTCTCACAAAATGCATAAAAAAGTAAAGAAAACTATAAACAATATGAAAAGTGCCTCTAATATTAGTTTTTTGTATTTTTAATAGAGATCTCTAATATTCGGAGTCGCTGGAATCCAACGGGTCAGATCTTTAAAAATAACAAAAAATCGGAGTCAGCTGACGAGGCTCGTGCGTCGCACCGACAAACGAACGGAGTTCCTATAAGTCTTTGCGGCGCCTTAAATCGGCTGGTTCTCTGAACTACCATTTCGAAACTCCGGTCGTCTAAAAATTATTTCAAGAAATTCTTTGCGTTTTTCATTTGTCGTTACGGCAGCCGAAACTTTGAAAATATAGAAAATCAATTTTATCACCTCTTTCCACCATGTCAGACCGGTTATCCCCTAATTTATTCTTCACAATCTTCTATTTTCTCCGCCAACAATTCTCGTACCAGCTAATGATATCCACGTGTCGGCGTCTTAAGACAGAAGTCCAGTAATACTTTTTCATTAGGTACTGTGGGTGATACTCTCTTCGCTTTCATTTCCATGCGTTTCAGCTGACTGGTCTCCTCCTCCGAACGTCGCCGCTAAAATGCTCGCCCATCTCCGCCGCCGCAGCCACCACCACCTGGGCGCTTCAATTTACGCGTACTCCTCCGGCGCGTGTACACGCGCTAACTCCCTCTCCCTCTCGCTCTCCCACCCGACTTACCTCCTCTGCTCCTCCAACACCTCCCTCGGCAAAACACTCGTCTCCACAGGCCTCGCCGCCTCGTTCCTCCTCCGCGTCCCCGCCGATCAGCTCCTTCGACGGAGATTCCTCTACCTCAAGCCTCTCCAGACCGGATTCCCCTCCGACTCCGACTCCCGATTCCTCCTCCACAAACTCTCCTCCCTCGCCGCTCGCCGGAGCATCCGACGCCCCATCCTCGCCTCCGACGCCGTACTCTCTCCATCCAGCCGAGAAACTCGAGCTCTAGGGTTGGTGACCGGCGACGGGGATGGCGGCGGAGACGAGCTCGTCTGCGAGACGATGTTCGCGTGGAGGGAGGCCGTTTCGCCTCACCTGGCTGCCGAGAGGGAGACCGGTGCTGTTCCGGACTCCTCGGTCGTCCAACTTCTCCGGCGACGTTTAGAGTTAGGGCTTGTTAGTGACAGCGACGGAGATGATTTTGAAGCTTTCTGCGTCGTCGAGACTGCCGGCGGAGTCGCTAGTCCGGGACCTTCTGGTACTCTTCAATGCGACTTGTACAGGTCGAGCTTTTGACTTCATACCGGTCTACACATTTTATGTTATTCTATTATAGATTGAAAAAAGCAAACAAGCAATTTTTATATAGTCTGTTCATGACGTTGATCATGACTAAATTCTCCTAATAGAATTGCTTAAGCTTCATAAATGTTAGAACTACTCGAAATTTTATTCAGCATTTCTGTTAAAGCTCAGAGCCAAACACTTAAATCTATTTTTTTTTAATCTTATAGGCCTTTTCGTCTACCTACGATTCTTGTTGGTGATGGACGGCTTGGTGGTATTTCTGCAACCATTTCAGCTTACGAGACGTTAAGGCTTCGTGGTTATGATGTTGTCGCTGTTGTTATGGAGGACCATGGACTTCTGAACGAAGTTCCGCTGCGATCCTATCTTCGACAAAGGTGATTTCTATCATTTGAAATACTGTTCATTAGTTCTATGAACTTCATCGAAATGTATCTGGAGTTTGATGCTTTACCTAGTGCGTATATGCTTTTGCTCCGGTTTTCTATCTATGAATATCTTAGAAAAACCGTCTACAGAGACAGGCCTCATATCTAACATGCCAATGTTCCTATCTCGGAATTGCTTGAATTCTAAACGAAAACAGCCTTTATTGAGTATTGACAAGCAATGCCATATCAGTTATATTACGCTATAATAAAGCAATTTGAAAATTAGACTAGAGAGTTCCACAGTTTTCTACTCAGTTTTCAATTGATAGGATTTCTTTATCTCTAGGGTACCAGTTCTTGTGCTTCCTTCTATTCCACAAGAGCTTTCTGACGATCTTATGAGATGGTACGACGATGCTCGTGGTGTATTCGATTCCCTTTTGGAAATAATGATTTCATCACACACGGAACGAGTTAAAAGACTCCATGACATGCCAAATAAGGCCATGGATGTGATATGGTGGCCATTTACGCAGCATGGTCTGGTGTCTCGAGAAGATGTCACCGTCATTGATTCACGTTGTGGTGAAAACTTTTCAGTTTTCAAGGTATGAATTGCTGGCTGTTGCTTTTTGCATATGAGTAGGCTTTTATCTATAGGAAATCTGATAGGTTCTCAGTGTACTACTGGTACTCGTTAGAGTATACCTTACTCGTCTAAACTGTAGGAACAGAATGATGATCATGTCATAACTCAGCAATTCGATGGTTGTGCTAGTTGGTGGACTCAAGGACCTGATGCTGCATTACAGGTCAACAGCTCTCAAATTTCTGCTTTATCCATCTCTCTCTATAACTTTAAGTTCTATTTAGCTGATCAATGGTTTAAGCTGAATATCAACCACCACAACTACTGTATTTTTCATGCTTTTTAATCTGTTGCATCTTATTGAGTCTTATCGTTCATGATCTGGGTGATTCTTAATTTATTTTCTACTAAATACATTATTATGTAAATCTAAATTTCTTTAATATGGATTTAATTAGGTGGTTTCAGACTGAGCTCGCTAGGGATATGGGTTATGCTGCTGGAAGATTTGGGCATGTGATGTTTCCGGAAAATATTTATGAGCCAGCTCTAGATTGTGCTGAACTTTTGCTTGAAGGTGTTGGAAAAGGTTAGTGCAAGTTCGTCCCTGAATTTCGACAGATACACTTCTCCGTTCCTGCTTCTGCAATTTACTCTGTAGACGAGGGATTTTTATGATTTACATTTATCTCTAGAAGAAAAGAAGTGAGTGTACTACACAATCTGTCCAAAAAATGATATTTTTTTTCATGTTTTTTAGTAGTCAAACAACAGTGGTTTTGCTTTGGGGGGTGGTGTGGTATTTTCAGTGTTTGCCCCATTTTATGCCTTTCTCGATACCTCGCTTTGTATTCCCGTTTCGGCTCAGCTGTCTTCAATAAAAAAAGTTCTGCTGTTTCCTTAAGAAAAGTTGCAAACAACAGCAGAATAAATTTTATTGGAGCTGATTTTAGTTTCTGCTTACTTTTTTCTCTTAATTTGTTTATTGGGCGTCGTCGGAGTACATGTATATTTCTTTCACAGCTTGATAATGTATCTCTTTCTAACTATTTTATAAACAACAGGTTGGGCTTCTCGAACATATTTTTCGGACAATGGATCTACGGCAATTGAAATTGCTCTTAAAATGGCGTTTCGTAAATTTGTATATGATAATAGTAGCGTTTCAAATTCGCTTGATAACGCTGAAAGATGTCCTCAGCTCATGGTAAGATTTTCAGTCCTTAATCAGTTGATATCTGATTAGATTAGTTAATGTATGGCAAGCCTAGGAACCCTACCTCGATATGACCTAACAACAATTTGCATGCTTCATTGTTAGTGTAGAAACCCTAGTACTTTAAATTTGTTCCTTGCAATTTGCAACTTTTTCATCATATTGTTTTGTTGAAAACTAAGGTAAGCAAGTCAACTTGCAGATCGGGCTTTTATTTATTTATTTATTAATAAGAAAATGAGTTAGGCATTGCTTCAATACTTATAATACAGCCTTTTGGCTTAGCCATTCTCCGTGCTATTAATAAACACGCAGTTTCTTTAAAATAATATCCCTGGATGTGCATCAATATATTATTTTAGGTGTTTAACAACTGGGTATCTAAATTTTCACGTATTCAGGGAATATTACGATTTGCTTCAGTTGATTGATATAAATTTCACAAGGTATAACCTTCAGTTGCAGTCAGAGAAAGCTTATGATAATTGGTATTATTTTTTTAATCATATATTTCAGGTCCTAGCATTATCAGGATCGTATCACGGCGATACTTTGGGTGCTATGGAAGCACAAGCACCATCATCTTATACAGGCTTTCTCCAGCAGCCATGGTAAATAATGAGTTCCACAAATATTAGAATTCCTGTCTGTTTATTTGACCTCAGGAGTTATACCCTTATACGACTATACTATGATTGGTTACACATTCAGAATTCAATGCAATACACTTGTAGAATTGCATACAGTGTTACTGTGACTAGTCTTAATTCCATATATATTACACGTTGCCTTTAGAAGTTAATTAAAAAAGAAAAGAAAGAAAGAAAAAAGAACCAAAAATCTTTGACATGGTAATACATATGATTCAGTTGGTAGCATGTGAATAAAATCCTTCCTAGTGTTCCCATTTCATAATATATTTGCTCCTTTTCTGTTTTGTCGTTTTTGTTTTGTGTACACACCCTTTCAGGACTTGAACCTACACCTTTTCATGATTCCTCAGTCTGCAACAAACAGAGACCTTTTTATCTAAATTTCATGAATTTTGAATCTATCTTATTATGAAACAGGTATACTGGAAGAGGCCTGTTTTTGGATCCTCCTACGGTATTTCTCAGCAACAATTCATGGCACGTCTCCTTCCCCGAAGGAATGAAATCCACTGACTTCATGGCTAGCTGTATAAGTGAGTTTCTCTCTCATGTATACATGTTATTAGTATGCTTACTGTTTCTATGTTTAAAACTACTCTTGGATACCATCTTCACCCAAAACTTTAATATTTTTATGTAGCCTTCAATTCGCGTTGTGAAATTTTCGCCACCAGCAGGGACAAGTCAAAGATTGCAGAGTTTTATTCATCTCATATATCATGCGTGTTAGAACAATATCCCAAATCAAAAGGGCTTATTGGAGCTTTGATTATGGAACCAGGCAAGAATTTTTTTTATCTCAATTTAATTGAATCATGATTCTTGCAGGTTTTCCACCAGTAGCATTTCCCTTATGTATCAGATACATATATATTATTTGCTTCTTTTGGAAAAATAAATTAATGGAAATGGAATCACGAGCGGTCGATTTATGTAGAGTTTATTCCAAAAAGGATTCAATTTAATTTATATGTGAATCATCAATTATGGTCCAGTTAATTCCATGGTTTCACGGTCTGACATCAATTTGTAATTATATTCCCTATATTTGAACTGCTCAGGCATCAATAGCTAAATTAGCATAAATTAAAGGCACTAGTCAAAACGCACATTGGGTCTTTTAACTGCTAGTGAATTTTCAAAGGCAGGAAAAGTACGATGGGACGAGGCTATGGATTGTTTTTCCAAGTCAATATAATGAATAAGTAAATAAAAATAGCATTTGTTATTACAAATTACAAATCAAAGTAAGAGATTATTAGCATGTGTTACTCGAAATTGGCTGATATATAGCTATCTCACTTCTCTCATAAACCTGACACTTATGCCCCATCTTTTGCCTGAAATCGTTCTCTAGTGATACAAGGGGCTGGAGGCATGCATTTCATTGATCCTCTTTTCCAGCGGGTTCTTGTCAATGTGTGCCGTAGTAAAGGCATTCCGGTTATCTTTGATGAGGTTTTTACTGGTTTCTGGCGGCTGGGTAAAGAGGTCAGTTTCTCTGGACTGGTTTTCATTATCATGGGATTATCACACATATATTTATTTTTTCCATTTGTTCATTATTGATAAAATTTATTTACCTTCTGTTGATAGACTGCGGCGGAACTGCTCTGTTGTTTACCAGACATAGCTTGTTATGCAAAGCTGATGACTGGTGGGATTATACCATTAGCTGCTACTGTGGCTACAAGTGCTGTTTTCGACTCTTTCGTCGGAGACTCTAAGGTAATGAATGCAGTGCCTACAATGTATTAACCGGTGTTTTTTTTATGTCATGAAATAAAATTGTTCTATACGGGATTCTTTATAAAACAAAACCTGATTTTCACGTAGTTCCTCAGTTTTGATCTTTTTCTTCAATTTCAATCACCTTGGATCTTACTCGCATATGGATCCATTTGGTCTTCATTAATAATTAAATAATAATCGCGGTGTGAGGTTTTGCTCTTACGTTCATTTTTCTTCGTTAGGCTTTTAACAGTAAGAGACAAACCACAGTGATTAGCGGCTTACTAAAATCCCTAATTCCGAAACGTACGTACTTAAATTGATGGTTATCGATTCTGTATTTAGAGGGTTATAAAAACAAAGGTCTTTTAAAGTAAGCTAACCTAATGAAATTATCTATATTTTGTTGCGTAATTTACAGCTGAAGGCACTGCTGCACGGGCACTCGTACTCTGGACATGCTATGGGATGCACCGCTGCCGTTAAAGCCATAAAATGGTTCAAGGATCCTCAGACAAATCCAAATATTACTTCTCAAGGAATGTCACTCAGAGAGGTAAGCTAGATTATGATTGACTCTGTTTTGTCATTGACTAAAACTCATTGTACTTTCAAAATTTGTGTGGAGTTTCCTTAAATTCCAGAGCAAGCATGAGAAATATCAATTCTTCAAAGAAGAAATAGTTTTTTTTGCCTACTTCCTCAATTGATACATCAAAATGTGGTAGATAAATTCAGTTTCTAAATTCTATAATCTCAATTGAAGAAATAAAATAAAATAGTATATATGGCTGTGTCTGATTGTTTCTCAACAAATCATTGCACTGATTTCTTGTTATTCCTTTTAATTTCCTACAAGCTAGTAATTATAATAAAAATGTATACAAATCACATGCACGTCTGCTTAAAACTAGGTGACAAATTTTGGAAGGAGATTTATGGTCTGAACACCTCATGTTATGATATTTATCTAATGTATATAACTAAATTTGTAGCTTTGGGACGAAGAACAAGTGCATCAGATCTCGTCACATCCTGCGGTTCAAAGAGTGGTCTCCATAGGAACCCTCTGTGCCTTGGAACTTAAAGCAGAAGGATCCAGTGCCGGGTACGATCTCATTGCTTTATTTTCTTACATTATATACAACTTGAGCAAAAATTCACCAAACTAGACTCCAACTCTGGAATTATTATATACACTTTCTTTGAACAGTCGTTCATATAGAAATGCAATGGACATCACTTCTGCTTATAGATACAGCAATTGACACAGTATGATTGAATTCCAAGTGCGAGATTTGTGCAGATATGCATCGACGGTTGCGAAGTCCATTCTGAAAAAGCTCCGCGAAGACGACATTTACATGAGGCCTCTGGGCAATGTGATATACCTAATGTGTGGACCATGCACTTCACCTGATATCTGTCGCCAAGTGCTCCTCAAGCTTTACTCGAGACTCGATGAGTATAGTAAGCCAAGTTCTTAGGAACTCTCGGCCGTGGAGGGTTTCATTTGTGTTTTTATCTTTAAGCTAATTGAGGCTAGAATAGACGGGAAACCAGGTACTGCGAGACCAAAACCATATCAGGAATTTTACTACCATATTATATAAGATTTTTGATTGTGCCTGTTTATAGTAGTTGGATTGCCTGTCACTTGTTTTTAAACATGTTTACTGTGACGTTTTGATGGATTTACAAACTACGATTCGGGAGCTGAAGTTGCGACTGCTTTTGTCCTTAATTGATTCAAGTCTAGTGGGACAGAGTTCCCTTCTAAAAAAAGAGTGCAATTATATTTTTTTATTATAAAAGTTTGTTATTTATTCATTTAATAAAATTTTATTGCTCCACTAATTTCTAGCAAACCATCCAACTAATTATTCTATTGTACAAAACTCCAACGTGCAAACTGTGCGAAATAAAGAGAAGAAAGAGTGGTCATGACATCAGCCAAATGACATCATAAAACACACATAAGTGACGTGGCAAGTGTAGCCGAAATCCATCAAAAAAATCTGCTACACGAACGGCCAAGATTGAAGCTCGTGGGTTTCTTGTGGCCGTCAAAACTCAGACCAGTACTATTTGACCCACGTCAAGTGGATAGGGAACGCAATAACCAGCCGTTATCACGGCAGGCTTTTTTCAACCAATAAGAAGTCACCACGACTTCATTCTCTCTTGGAATAATGTTAAACAATATCTTCTACGATAGTCCGCAAAGCATGGGATTATTGCAATTTTTATAAGCTAATAGTTGCCGGAGTGGACCTTGGATTACTTGAAGACCGAACACTGACTTTTCTTTCATTTCTTCTTTTTACATGATTCCGATTTTCTCGATTTTTCTCTCCAAACAGAAATCTGAGAAACTAATTCTTCAGGTTCTTTGCTTTACCTCCCCTCTCAATTTCCCGCGACTTTTTCGTTCACTGTATTTAGTGTATCGGCGTTTGTTTTTGAGTGATTTAATACCTTTTTGAGAGTCGGTAGCTCTCGTTCTTGCTTTGTGTTTGAGGATTTGAAGTGTACAGTGAACGACTTTGGGCTGTTTATGGTCGAATTCATTGGAATTTGGGTAGGTTGGGGCTGGGGTTGGAATTTGGTAGTTCTGCAGATCTATTACGTTAAAAAGCTGCGTTTTATGCTTGTGAGAGTGAATTTTGGGAGTTAGGGTTTTGATTCTAATTTCTCTGTTATGGCCGGGTCTTGAATTCGGAGTTACCTTTTTTTTTTGCAGGTCGTGGAAGTTGTTTCCTCTTAGGATTTAGGTGTAAATGCAGACCAGATTGATGGAGAGGACTAATTCCATGAGAGGAAAGAGGCCTTTAGAAGGTGGTGATGATGATCAACCAGAGAGGAAGAGGCCTGCTCTTGCTAGGTGATTAGCTCTTTTCTTGATTTTTCTGGAATCGTTCAATGAATTTTTTGTTTGGCTAAAATTGGTTTGACGTTTCATCCAATTTATTTCAGCATTTGAATCCTTGGAGATTATTACTTAGGATAGTTGAACTTAGTTGAGCTGAATTTAGTGAGCATCCGAAGGTATATTCGAGAAATAGTGTGATATGCATAGAGAAGCTTAGATGCTTGTTGTGGAATTTCCACTTTCAACTGTTTATTCGAGATATAGTGTGATATGCATAGAAAAGCTTAGACGTGTTCTATGCTTCAGAGTTTGAATTATGGTTGGTTGATGTTTGCATGATGTAGTGAAAGAGAAGACCTTTTTTCCCTCTGTATTCATAGATTAGTTCATTTCTCCATGCTTTTAATGGCAGACACAGTGTAATTTATTTTATCATAGTGAAGTTTATATGCTGAAGTATTATCAATTACTGTTGGGTATTGCTTCTAATGTTTGTTACCATTACCATTATACAACTCCGTTTAATGAAGCATGTGTAATGCAGTGTAATTGTTGAAGCACTGAAGGTGGACAGTTTGCAGAAGCTGTGCTCATCTTTGGAACCTATCCTTCGTAGAGTGGTAATGCTTATGGCTAGTAGACAAGCACCTTTCAAGTTAGTCATTGGTTATGTCTATTTTCTTGGAAGGGGTGTCGACTTTAAAGTGTATGAAAAGAGTTCATTTCCACCTGTGTAATTTTACCAGGGCCGTTTGATAAATTAATGAAAGAAATTCTCCATTTTTACTATAATTCCACTGCTTCATTGGCCATTTAAATATGATTCTTCTTTTAGGCTCAACATTTTTAGATGAAAGTAGGATTTTTCATGCAGACAGCCAATTTTAATAACACACATAACAAGCCATATTAATAACACACGTAACAAGCCAGTTAAGCGTTTTGCAGTTATGTGTATATATACCTGTCATACTAGTGTATACTATGTTTCTTCTTATTCTTCCTTTTTGAATGTTAACAGGTGAGTGAGGAGGTTGAACGTGCTCTGGCGAAGTTGGGACCTGCAAGACTTACTGGAAGGTTTATGGCTTTCCGAGGCATTAAATAGGGCCAGCTCGTAGTTTTATAGAAACAAATAAATCTGCGTTCGAGTAAAACCTAGTTGAGCAACAAATTCTAAAAACGTTGAACATTACAGGTCTTCGCCTAAGCGAATTGAAGGTCCAGATGGCCGAAACTTGCAGCTGCATTTCAAGTCCAGGTTGTCTCTTCCGCTCTTCACGGGAGGCAAAGTAGAGGGCGAGCAGGGTGCTGCTATTCATGTAGTTTTAATCGATGGTAGCACCGGGCATCTAGTTATATCTGGACCTGAAGCCTCGGCGAAGCTAGACATAGTTGTGCTTGAAGGTGATTTTAACAGTGAAGATGAAGAAGGTTGGACACAAGAAGAATTTGAAAGTCACGTTGTGAAAGAAAGGGAAGGAAAACGACCTCTACTGAACGGGGAACTCCATGTGACACTCAAGGAAGGAGTAGGAACACTGGGTGATTTTACATTTACTGATAACTCAAGCTGGATAAGAAGTAGAAAGTTCAGACTAGGGCTAAAGCTGTCCTCAGGTTTTTGTGAGGGTATACGCATACGTGAAGCAAAGACAGAAGCTTTTACTGTTAAAGATCACAGAGGAGAATGTACGCATAATTTTCTTGCTTTTATGTTATATCATTCCTGAATTTGCTATTCTTATATTTATTATTCTTTTTTCTCGTCTTGGAAGTGTACAAGAAACACTACCCACCATCACTGAGTGATGAGGTGTGGAGATTGGAGAAGATTGGAAAGGATGGATCATTCCACAAAAGGCTAACTAAAGCAGGGATAAAGACTGTCGAAGACTTTCTACGGCTTGTTGTGCGAGATGGCCCTAAATTGCGAACTGTGAGTGTTGAAATTATGATGTTAGAACCTTTTGTTTTTGACGGAATTTTGATGTTAAAACTTAGTTTACATCTGGCATTGCAGAGCTGTACTATAATTTTAATTTATTATTTATTTTAATTTAATTTTATTTTTTCTGTATTATTTTTGTTCTGTTTACAGATCCTGGGTAGTGGCATGTCAAATAAGATGTGGGAGGCTCTTCTAGATCATGCAAAGACTTGTGTCCTTAGTGGAAAGCTTTATGTTTACTATCCTGAGGATAGAAGAAATGTCGGAGTCGTTTTTAATAACATTTTTGAGCTGAGTGGTCTTATTTCCGGAGAACAGTATTATCCAGCCGACTCACTTTCTGAAGACCAGAAGGTAGGAATGGTCCACATATCTAATTGTCTCGACCCATCTTCTCAATGTTAAAATGAACAGTCTTTGTTTACTTTGAGATGCCCATAAGTTCTCGAGACGTTTGACATGTATTTTAGACCAAGCATCCCGTGTTTCACTAAATCTTGCGGTTTACCTCTGATTATATAAGTGCTTATTATTCTCTTGGTTCGTTCTTGAACTTGCAGCTTTATGTAGATACGCTAGTGAAGAAAGCGTACGACAACTGGGACCAAGTTGTTGAGTATGACGGAAAGTCACTCTTAAGCTTCAAGCTAAACAAGAGATCAATTGCCTCCAGAGATGATCTTCAGATAGACCCTAACAGTTTCACTAATGTATCAGACAATCAACTGCCACTACTCCAACTACCTGCTCTTGAGCAGTCTCCGGTGAATACTACTAGCCTTCCGGTTACAGGTAATTGTGGTTTCTGAAAAAATTAGTTTCTTTTTATAATTTTATGCTTTTTCATTCTTTCTCTCTTCCATCCGATCATAGCGAATACTCTAGGAGGGACAAATATTAGAAGAAACAAACCTGCCTGCTATTTAAAATTGTGTAGGGTAGATTCTTAACCCGGTCTGATATAGAGGGGTTAAGCACTTCAGCTTAAAAATTATACTAAAAGAGACTACTTTATAGATTTTTAACTGTAAAAAAAAAAGAGAGGAAAAGAATATAGAAGTCAATGGACAACCCAAGTGACTTGAAACTTGTAAGCCATGAATGATAACAATGGAACTCCAGGAACTTGCATCAGCAAAACAAGAGCTTTACTATTCACTTTGTGCTCGATCTTGGTCATTATACAATAGAAGCTATTCCAAAAAAAATTGATATTGTAATTAATATTCAATTTGGTGATGTTGTTTCGTGTTGAGACATTCCTAGAAATTTTTTCCAGCTGTGTGTACCACGTGTCATTTGTAGCAATGAACAAACTCTGAAGGGTATTCATACAGAAAGGTATTGATTGTAGAAGTAGGATTTTAGTTTACTACTCGTTGAAAATAAGAAACAGTAATTTCACTGTTAGAAACTGCAGGTGAGCAGTCATCGATTCGCTCGAGAGAACACAATTACAGCGAGTTGCATACTTTTTGCTTGCTTGCTATTTTCACGCATTACAAGTATCATCAGCCTTGCATATGATCAGAGAATAATTGCAGCCATGACACGAGTCTGTTTTATTTTTTGAATCTTCGCCAGGATACAATGATGACGCATCAACCAGATATTTAAACCAGCCAACGATGGTTAACCCAAATATTCATACTCAGTTCGATGGCACGACATTTTTACAGCATGAGCAATTGGTCGGAACTTCTCAGGAAGATCAGAACCCAAGAAATGAAAGCAGCTCCGTCGGTCTGGCCCTCGGTCCTCCACAATCATCGACGTCAGGGTTTCAGCAACCTGATCTCAACCCGTTTGGAGATTGGACACAGAACAGGGAAAGGGGAGTCGAGGACTTCTTCTCGGAGGAGGAGATCCGCATGAAGAGCAACGAGATGCTCGAGAACGACGATATGCAACACTTGCTCCGCATCTTCAGCATGGGAGGCCATAATAACGTCCCCGACGATGGTTTCCCGTACTCGTTCATGAACACGCCGATGCCAGGCTTCGAGGAGGATCGCCGGAATGGAAAAGCCGTGGTCGGGTGGCTGAAAATCAAGGCTGCCATGAGGTGGGGTTTCTTCATCAGGAAGAAAGCCGCTGAGAGGCGGGCCCAGCTTGTTGAATTGGACGACGAGGAAGAATCCAGCCCGTAGGGATATGCTACACAAGGTTTTTCTTTCGATCAAACATTCATTTATTTTCTCAAAACTAGTCTCTGGACTAAGTTGTATTCACCTCTGTTCTCGTACCCTAACGTTTCTCTTCATCAGAGGTTGCGTCAGCCGTGAAGTGTTGGGACTGGTTGCCTTTGTTGGTTTGAACTCACGGAGGGTTGGTTAAAGCCTAAGAGACACGAATCTCTTCTTCTTGTACAGTTTCCCTGTACTGTGTAAAGCCTTCATCTTAATTTTATTTTTTCTCTCCCTTCTTTTGCACTCTTAGGATTCTGCTTTGCCTTACTCTTTGATTTATTTTCAATCCGTGTGTAATAACAAACAGTTAGGGGTCATTTGACAGAAAAATGTGTATTGGCTAATATTTACGAATCATATCTTAGTGACCCTGATATTGATTTGATTTTAATTGATTTTTGACGATGATGCGCTCTAGTGTCTGTACTATTCAGCTAGTTCTCTATAAAACTCAATGGATTGTGTTATTTTATTCAACTAATCTACCTTTTTGGGTCTATGCTCTTCATTTGTTTCTTGAATGCGATTTGAGGCAACAGGTCAACTGCTAATTCATTGCAGGTCAGTTGGGCTTCTTACAAATTATCACCTCTAATTCATTTCCTGAAATATTCTACAGGTGATTCATTCAAGTTTGTTTGCCACCTCTGAAACCTGTCGAATGGGGATTTGGGGGCTTGACCAAATAGTACTCCCATACCTAACATTGAAATTTTGTCTTGACCCATGTTACGGACCTTTATATAAGCAATCGTTTAGAGGCGTTTAGAACTCCCATATTTGAGCAGTACTTCTCTCTTACTGTTTGGTCGCCACGAGTACTAAAATCGGCTTTCTTATCTACGTCAAATAACTGAAAGAGGGAGAGATATTTCACATCATTTATAGTTTATTCAGTTTTACATTGAGCCTTATGGCAAACCGTTGTTTTGATCCATATCTCTCTTCACCAGTTCCCATGTTCCGAAGCTCTATTCTAGGCTATTTGTTTCTAATCAAGAATATGCCCTAAAATCCAGCTACCATTCTGACTACAACTCAGCCAGATGTCTAGAAATTGTCTTAACACGTTGGAGAGTGCTGTGAATGCCAGCTGACGTTCTTGTCAACCCCTGGACGCACAGAAAAGTCATTCTAGTTTGAATGCGAGCTTATGTTCGTGTATGATAGTGCTATAGAAATTCAGCAATGACTCTTGTAAGTAAAAATGTTTGAACTTTAGCTATTTATAAGCCACGTAAATATGTGTGGTGCAACTACTGGCCTTTCTACGCCTTGATCCAACTTCAAAAAGATATTGCTCAATGACTTCTTTGGATTTAGGGATTCCGATTAGATAGTATGAATAACATATAATGGATAATACCATTGTCTAATTATATAACTCTAGGAAGTCATTTCCAACTTGACATTTACCACAAATCTTCTCTTCTTAACCTAGAAAGAACTCAAAATAACTTCTTTGGATAGACATGTGAGTTTTTTCTTCTACATATTGTGTATAACGCAAGTAGATTCTCCAAATCTATTCTTGCTTTGCTAGATCAGCGAATAAATTTATGTTGAAAAAGAATAAAAGAGCGTGGAAAGAAAATGGGTTTCTAAAAAATTGTTCTACGTTACAATACCTTATCAAAATAAAAAATAATTGTATTGGAGACAGCACATGATGTCATTTAGTAATAATCAATTCATAATCATGTGCATTCTACGTTATTAACGGAGTTCTTAGACCATGTTCCCCCGGATTTATTTATGCTAATCACTAGATTAACGGCACAGCTACATAAATGATATAGTTAGCAGATTTATCATTCTCGTGGAAATATTGGTAAATGAGGATGATGGAAACACTGAAACGTACTCTCATCCTCATATTATTGCTCGTTGTTCATTCTCTTCTACATATCATCAAGGCACAGAATCCCGACCAATCAGGCAAGTGAAACTATATTCATTTCAACATAGTCACTCGAGCTTGGTTTAGTTATAATTCTAGATCACATTATTATTATTATCATTATTAAACTCTATAGTAGTATTCTTTTCGTAATTGTGGCACAGGCTTTATTAGCTTAGATTGTGGTCTTCCTGGTGGATCACCAAGCTACACCGAGGAAACCACAGAGCTAAACTACGTATCCGACGCTCCTTTCATCGCCACAGGGTTGAGTAAAAGGGTATTGCCCGAACACGGATCGGATTATCAACAACAAATGATACATCTCAGAAGCTTCCCTGAAGGGGTCCGAAATTGTTACGAGATAAATGTAGAGAAGGGCACAAAGTATTTGATCATGACATCTTTTCTATACGGAAACTACGACAAGAAAGGCGAAGTGCCGAGCTTTGATGTCCACATCGGGAGAAGCTTTTGGGAGACTATATCGCTCCGTTCGGACTATGCCAGGTCATCTTCCAGCGAGATCATACACACCCCTCCGCGGGATTACCTCCATCTATGCCTCGTCAACACCGGATTCGGTACCCCTTTTATCAATGCCGTAGAGTTGAGGCCGTTGTTGAACACAACGTACGTGAGTAAAGACTCCATTGCGTTGAGCTTGGTTGAGCGTTTGGATCTAGGTTTGACTAACACTAGACCATACAGGTCAGCTCTCTATATGTTGTTGTAACCTAGCTGTATTTTGCTATATTTATTTGCCTAAACTCTAAACATCATAGTAATAAACATTATACAAAATAACCATCTGAAACTAACTGACTAATTAAATAGTCATATTTTGGTCTATGTGAGGATATCTTTAAACTTTTTAAGATTATTTATGGGAAAATTTTCAATTCCATAAAAATTAATCCTAGTCATATTTTAGGAGGCGGTAGTCTATGTGAGGATATCTTTTGGACATGTGAGAAAGAACTTGATAGTCACAAGTTTTACCTTGACTAAAATAGCCAATAACCTTGTAACAACAATCTCCTCTTTTGGTCTTGAGTAAGCAAAACTCCAACGCTTCTGAATTAGCAGCCAATCAACTCATGTCACACTGGTTGACAGATGATTAAAAGCGTACGTTGATTAAAGAGTTCAAATAATTGTATAAGAAGTTTCCCCTTTATTATTTAACTTTTTTTTATTAAATATATTATTAATTAACAAGCCAAGCTAAAAAAATTAGATTCTAACCACAAACATAAAGCAAATGAATATGGTAACCAAAAATATTTAAATTAAATTAAATACTAAATTAACTAACATAAATTATTAAAAACAATTATTAAAACCAAATAAACTACCTGAAAAGGCTAGGGAAAAGGTGGATGAAAAAGTAGTAGAGACGAGGGAATCTGTTTTACAAACAAAAATTACCATAGGCGGATAAAATTTTAAAAAAAATAAAACAATCAAATTAAAAAACAAACAAACGAAATTTTTGAAAAGAAAGCAAACAAACCTGCAATGGACTTTATGACAACAGATAGATAGGACGTGGCGGAGGCGCAGGGGGTCAGGGTGGTCAGAGGCTGTGTAGGCGCGCCGGGGAGGAGGCCGATGAAGGGATCCAGAGATTTAGTTTAATCTTACCGGCGGAGGGACAAATATAAAACAAAAGAGACAAAAAATTGAAACTTACCGACAGAGAGGTGGGCAACAGGCGGATGCGGGTCGGCGGTGTTTGTCAAGGAAATAGGAAAGAGGTTGTGTTCGTCAGGGCCGGCGGTGCTTGTCTAGGCCCGTAGGAGCAAGTGGATGCGGCTGCCACATGAGAGTGCTCAGGAACACACTAGTACAAATTTGGTCATCTGATACAGATGACTTTTAGATGCGACTCATCTGAAAGTTGTATCTATATACACATTCTAATGCGACTAGTCGCATCTAACATCAGTATTCCAAAGAGTATTTTTTTAGACTTAGAACACATTTGGACGCGACTAGTCGCATCCAAAAGTCTCGTGTCGAACATCGTATGCGACATGTCGCATCTAAAATTTCACAAAAACTTTAATGGGCCAAATTTCCCCCTTTCTCATTGTTTATCTGACGTGGTAATTAGATTCCTTTACTCTAGAGAATTAGGAGACATTTCGATCATCTCTACCTTTCTTGTTGAAGTTCACAGGTTTGTAACCTGGAGAAGGCTTGTCTTCATTGAATATAGATATGGAGGATTTGCTTGAGAAATTTTTGTGGTCTCTTTTCAAACCTCCTCGTTATTTTATCAAAGGTTTATAGCCATCATGGTTATAGATTCTTCATAAGACTCCAGGGATTCATCACGTCAAGGGAGATTGGAGTCAGAGCTTCTGGATTCAAGAGAAATAGGTTGGTTTTTTTTTTTCCTAGGTTGATTAGTGAAAGAGATTTCATAGGGGAGTAATGACCATATGAGTTCATGCACGTTCAATATAGACGTATCATACTATTCGTCTATGGTGGTTACTTTGATTTATTTTTATGAACTATCTTATGATTTTCTTCACTAGCTTCTCATCAGATATGAGTTTCACAAGATAGTTAAAGAAATCGATGTTGCTTAGGTAGAACTCAGTGACTGTTTCTTCTTTGTTCATATTGATATTTTGAACTTGGTTGTGAAAACCTGAAGTCTTGAATTATTTGACTTTATCAATTCCTTCATTCGGTAATTTTGAGGATGTCCCCATGCTTGCTTATTTATTTCATAGATGTCGATCAATTGAATACATTTTATTATTCCATTCTAAATAACATTAGATCTTTGGAGTTAGAAAGATCAACTTCATATTCCAAATAAATCTATTATCTTTTAGACTTTTTTTCCATGATCACTGTCATTGAAGGATTCGAGCTTGTGACAACATATTTCTACGTTTTGTGGTATATGAATTTAATCAAAGCACTCATTCTGGATTTCTAATAGGTGTGATTCTGACACTCGAGAAGTGAAACTCTGCTTATTGGTCCGCCTTCTTTCAAACTATTTATCTAAAACAAAGCAAACAGTAAAGTGGCCAAGGAATGTTTGCCCAATAACTTAGAATATCCGCTCTGATACCAAATGAAAGTTACAGGTTAACTGTTTTAAAATGTTCTTGTAATGTTACTAACTTTTCTCAACACATTGAACATAAGAAGGATAGAGAAAAAAATAAAATGACACAAAAATGTGATTATCCAGCTTTGCAACAACATACGTCTTGGGAATAGTTACTTCGATGAAAATAAAACTTTTGTAGACAAAACTATGAGCATACACGGAGTTACAAAAGATGATAACCTTCATAAAATCATATAAATAGTTTATTATAAGTTTTCAACTTAGGCTCTCCCTACTAGTAATACCCTCTTTTTTTCACTCTATAACACACAATGTTTACCAACCAAAACAATAATTATCCACTCATGTTTGTTCTTCACACAAGTTACAAAATCTTTACATGGTAGACACTAAGGGAGTAATACTTTTTTTGGGGCCGTAAAGGTGTAATCCTTCACATGATAGATACATCTTCTTTATAAAAGATAAACAAAGAGAATGTGCTTTGATCCGAATGTGGGATAGCTGGCGCTGATCCATAAGGTAAAATGTACAAAGTGAAAGAAGTGTTAGAAGGTGATACAACATCCATCTAGCTTAGGATGTTTTTCTAGACACGTGAGCAATACTTTAATAAACATAAGTTTTTCCTTTACAAAATAGTCAATAATCTAGTAACTGTAATATATACGTTTGCTATTGTGGATATGACCAACGTTTCCTAAAACGTGTGTAAATGGCTTTAATGCTTACGTACCATGTCAATTTAAATTGGTATTTTACAACGTAAATTGACATGACACGTAAGCACTATGTTCATTACACGAGTTTTACGAAACGTTGGTCATTAGTAAACTAGGAGGCCAAAGTTTTGATATATAAAGATGTATATATTTTGTTATCTATTCAGTTTTAACAAAGTTACACTCTTTTTTTTGTCTAATCTCCTCATATGGATTTCAAAAGCATTTTTAGTACTAGTATACATATATCAATTCTATACAGCCGTAGATATCTAAAATATTACTGTACACGATACGGTCAATTTGAGTTTGTAGGTATCCACAAGACGTTTACGATCGAACGTGGTTACCCTTTAACGAAATATTCTGGAAGGAGTTAGGCATAAAAGAGACGGTGGTCAGAAAGAAGGACGACGACTATTGGCTGCCAACTAAACTAATGCAGACCGCAGCGATTCCCATCAACGAAAGCATCCGAGCCATCGAAATTTATGTTGAAACATCGTTTCCAAATAAGAGGTTTCACTTGTACGCTCATTTCGCCGAGCTTCAAGAGCTCAAACCCGACGAGTACAGAGCTATTAACATAAGAGTTAACGGAGAGGTTTTACACGGCCCGATCGTGCCTCAATACTTGTCCTCAACCACCGTCTACAATACAAAACCCTTTACTGGATATGGTAACTACAACTTTTCTTTTGACCGGTTCCGTAACTCAACTCTACCTCCAATCCTTAACGCATATGAGCTGTACTTTGAGCTCGACTTCTCTCTCTCTGAGACCGATGAAGACGATGGTAAGTTGTACTACCCATACTTACCAATAAGTTTCCATATTTATAATATTTTCAAGATCTGTTTGAAACTGGAAATGTAATATGAAAACAAATGAGAATCCCTGCTTATTTTAATTAATCAATTTTGATGTATAGTTTTCTAAACTATGTGTAATTTGGATATGTTCAATGTTTCGTTAATAAATTGAAAATAGCCAGAAAAATTCGTTTACACATTGTAAATAGTCCAAAATACCCTTAATTTATATTTTCAATATGTAAACGAATTAAGGGTATTTTGGACTATTTACGATGTGTAAACGAATTTGTCTGGTTATTTTCAATCTATTAATGAAACCTTAAGTATATTCAAAATGGAAATGTTTTATAAGGTTATAGAGCCAATTTTTGATATATATATATATATATACAGTGAAAATGATGGTGGAAAACTAAAATTGTTAAAAATATTTCCTCAGTTTCCTCCCTTTTTACTTGACATTGTATTGGTTTCCAAACCAAAATAGAAAACTTTGACTTTCACATTTATATAAGGTGAGGTCTCTAAGTGTCTATTAGTTCCTTTTGGCATGATTAGTTATGCAAATGTTTTTATCAGTTAAAGCCATGAACAGCATAAAGTCAACTTACGGGGTGGAGAGAGACTGGAATGGAGATCCTTGTGTTCCAAAAGAGTACTCCTGGGGAGGCATTAATTGCAGCTTTAATGACTCTCCTAGAGTTACATCCTTGTATAACTTTAAGCTAAATCAAGTATTATAAGCACATTTATTTGCCTATCCAACTATAATTTGATATTGTGATCCAAATACAGGAATTTGTCGTTCAGTGGACTGACTGGGAGTATAACCGTGGACATCTCCAAACTCACTATGCTTCAATCACTGTAATATTACTTAAGTGTAAATAACTTCGTCAACAATAATTTATAACAATCTGTAATATATATATATATATATATATATATATATATATATATATATTATATTACAGGGACTTGTCAAACAATAGCTTGACTGGATTAGTGCCAGATTTCTCTACGTTGCCGCATTTAACAGTTTTGTAAGTAAAACCTCTTGTATATACATACTTAATTTTATATCTTTGGGTTTACTTATTTTTTTGTATTAATCGTTAACCACATTAAGAATGTACTCTCATTTATATGTTATATTCTGCAGAAACTTACGTGGAAACAATCTTACTGGTTCGCTTCCATCTAAGCTTATTGAAAAGTCAAAGAACGGTTTGCTTATATTAAGGTACGCGCACAATAACACTAAATATAATTAGTAGTTAGTATCTTGATGTAGACTGTTTAAGAAGAACGGCCAATTTTTTTTAAACAAAAGCTCAAGTTTTTATTCTTTTGTATTAATAAAACTGCTGTATTACACAGATACTATATATAGCCTTCTTTTTAAACATAAATAATGAACGGAAATGAAAATTAATGATAAAAAACTGATGAAATAAAGAGCTTTAAAAACGTAAGTAAAATCAAAAGCCATTGAATGTTGAATTCATGCTGAAATTGGATGTTACTGGACTGCATCCTTTGCTGAAATAAGATGTGTTACTGAGCTGCATCATTCTCTCCCGTTTCCCCCGCCGAGAAATTCATCTTTAATTTTTATACTACGTCATCGTTGGCGTTGTCCCCCGTGTGTGAAATGAGATGTTTGATGTTAAGAACGTCGGCGGTGCGGATGTGGGATGGAAGCCACAGATGATAAGCAGTCGAATTGATTATTTTGATGATCTCGATTGCCTTCGATTTGAGCTTGTTGTGTTGGTGAAGATTTCCCACACAAAATCTCCAACTTCGAAGTCAATTGGGCGGCGTTTCTTGTCAACTGCATGCTTGTATCAAGCACTGGCTTCTTCAAGTCGGGCCACAGTTTGACGGTTCGTTTGCTGGAGCTGTTCGACGAGGGCTGTAGCGTCACTGTGTCAGCTCCGGTGGTGGCGTCAAGTTTAATGAGCCGCGAGGGAAAATGCCGTAGACAATATGGAACTGGCTTTAGCTAGTGCTACGATTACGAGAGCGTGGTTGTGCGCAAATTCTGAAATTATGTTAGCTGCTCGGACAAGTGTCACAAAAACTTATTGTAACAGTTTGCGTGACACTTGGACAAGAAAATACGAGATGACAATTAAAACAATATAAATAATAAAATGAACACGAGAAGTGGTAACCCAGTTCGGAGCAAAGTCTGCTACAATATAAATAATTTAGATTTGCGTGAACAAACTCTTCATGGTTTGACTAAAACAATATATTCACAATCTAAAGATCAACGGACTATTGATCCCAGTATGATTGATGGAAGAATCTATGATGTCTGGTTACGGGGCATAGAAAGTTAGAAACTCTATAGTTCTTCCAGTGTATCTTTCGAAGATACTGAATTGACAAGTGCACCTGTAGAGACAATGGAAGAACAAACCATTTAACATCTTCTGTCTCAAGTTCACTATTTATGAATTGCATCATGCTTACCTAAATCCTGAACTGAGACATGTCATTTCATAGCATTAATACTCTCATTTGAGAAAAGTCAAATTCTAGATCCATTACGTGATCTAGACTAGGCCAATTGGTGAGATATTAAGTTATGAAGATGTCATGAACCAAATTTGTGAAGTTCTCATAGATATGAAATTCATGTACAAGATTGTTGAGATGCAATATATATCCCTCATGCTTTATTACTTGGAATTTGAATAGATGAACTGCGCAGTATCCAAAATTAAGTAGCGACTTTATTTGGATGAAACAATGTGACTTGTTAGCTCATCGTAAATACATTATTTCTAACTTATTCACAAGTAACAAAGGAGTTGAGGAAATAACAACTAGAAGGGTAAAACGGTAATTTTATAAATCCCATCTAGTTGATGATATTCATGAAGGGTAAACATAGATAACATTCAATGGACGTGCCGCTCGGACAAGTGTCATAGAAAATTGTTGTAACAGTCTGCGTGACACTTGGACAAGCAAATACGAGATGAAAATTAAAACAATATAAATAATAAAATGAACACGAGAAGTGGTAACACAGTTCGGAGCAATGTCTCCTACATCTGGGGGGCTCTCAGTCCAGTGGGAAATAATTCACTAATAATAGTCAATAGTACAATAATGGCCTTATATGAATCTCGACATCAATGCCACTTTGGCTAATACTATATGTGAAAACTAAATCAAGGACTCCCCTTGACTTTGAGACCCCTCTCAATTCCATTATTCAAACACTCACCCGATTTTTGGCCACTTCAATGAAAAAATCGTGAGAACTTCAATCACGCAAGCACAAAACCGATACTTCTCTAATCTTGTAGTATATCAATATTGTTTAGAGAATTACAACCATATAGATGTGAACAATGACATTTTTCTTTACTGCTAATGAAGAGCTACTCGACTTATATAGCACTCCTTCGGAGTGGAAGTCTTCCTAGGATTTCCTTACCATTTAATAAAAACTTCTCAAAATAGACAACTGTCGTAGACGAATGTTGCGACATTATGATGTGACAAAATGCCAAGATTTGTCAAAATAGGAAACTTTCCAAATATCATACAATAAAAAATTAATCCATTTATCACCAAATAAGTCAACATGTAGAATTTCCCAAAATGAACATGCATGCAGAATATCTTGAGGAAGTTAATACATTTATCATGATATGTATGATTTGAATTTTTGCCCAAAAATAAGCCAACATAATAAATTACAATGAATGTCATTGTAATAACAAAATAGACATTATGGGCTAGTTTTGAATCTCATGACTTGATTGGCTCATCGAGGAGGCAACTAAGAAGATTCCCAAGCAAACGGTTAACAAATTTTGTTTATCTTTCGGTTTGTTGATGATATGCACTTCTAAATTCAAGTCGGGTATTCAGTAAACGACAAATGGAGCACTGAAAATGGCTTAGGAAGCGAGCCTCGCAGTGTGAAACGATCGATGCTGGAAGCCCATGTAAACGACATATTCCGCGGTAAAAATTGAGGCGACATTGACATCATACAAAGTTTTTTCCATAGAATGAAGTATGTCATTTTTGAGAATAATGAAGAGAAAGATCGAGTTGTGGCCCCGCTGTGTGCAAGGAAGACCGAGCACAAAATTCATGCTATTATCGACCTACTGTTATGTCGGAATGGGTAAAGGGATGTAAAGTCTAGCATTTCTTGCTTTGTCTTTAGTAAGGTGACACATACAACACTGGTTGATGAAGCGATTATCACGGCGTAATGAGGGCAAAAAAATACAAAAATGCGACAAGGTGGCGAGTGCCATCCCACCCAAAGTGACCCTCATTGTGCAAATCGCTAATAATATTTAGCCGGAGACTTCCTCAGGAATACATAAATAATTATTGTAGAAAAGGAAACCGTCAAACCAAGTATATTTGTATTGTCTGAGATGCCTACACGAGAGTAATAGTTGTTACTTATGTACATTTGATGTAATAAAGTCTCAAAAACTCTTGTTTGTATATGGTGAATAAACTAATAAAGAGTTGGAACTTTCATTCATTCAGTTTTTTTTGTTTGAAGATTTATGATCAACATCAGTCTCTAATCCTTAAACAAGCTTTACAACAAATGAATAGAGAAATATAGATTTGGATGAACAACTCTTCATGGTTTCCTTAAAAAAGTATATTCGCAATCTCAAGATTAAATAGGACTATTGATCTCGGTATAATAATTAAGAGAACTTATCTTGTCTTTTTATGAGACATAGAGAGTTGAAAGTCTATAATTCTTCCAAGGTATCTTATGAAGATACTAAATTGACTAGTGCACTTCTTGAGATGAAAGAATAAACCATTTAACTTCTTCTGTCCCGAAGTCACTATGTATGAATTGCATCATGCTAACCTCAATCATGAAATGAGATATGACATTTCATAACTTACATACTCTCATTTGAGAAAGTCAAAATTTTGGATTCACAATGTCATATTTAGACAAGACTTATTGGTGTGAAGTATTAAGTTATGAAGATGCCGTGAACGATTTAGTGTTACTCTCATAGATATTAAATTAATGTACAAAATAACTTAAATGCAACATATAGCACCTCATGCTATATCCCTTGGATTGTGAAGAAATGAAACAATGTGACTTGTTAAGTCATCGTCAATACATTGTTTTTAAATTCTTCACAAGTGACAAAGAAGTGGAGTGAAAAACAATGACAAGGGTAAACTGGTAATTATGTACCCTATACCCTTCTATTCGATAGAGAGAGCAGAGCTTTTGTTTTTTTCATGTTGTCAAATAGTTGAACAATGAAAATAGATGGCGAGTTCCTGATCAAGTTGATCAGGTCATGTAGGAACATGTCAGGTTTATAATATTCATGAAGGGTAAACATATATAATTCATTGGATCCACTAATCATACTTAAGTTGAATTATGAGTAGAAAATATATTAATTCGAATCGAGATATTTTCACTGTCAACTCTTTAGTGGAGTAAGTTGACACTAAGTTAGAACTTGTAAAAAGGTTTGTGAAATTTTGTGTCCAAGCATGCTAACTCGAGCGTTGTTTATTTTGGTACATGAGGTCACTACCACAAGTCATAGAGTAAGATTTGTTAAAATGGAAACTAATTCAAAACAAGTTCGAGTGTTGAACTAGATGATTTTCTGAAAATTGTCTAAATAGTTTTTTTGTTCATTGGATAAAAGATTATGTGAATGTCAAAATAAATTTGGACGTCTCATATGATGGTCATGAAATGATTCACACACTTGCAAATCAGATTTGAGCCTCGAGAATCGATTTTCATTTTGTTGAATTATATGTGACAAATTTTACAAGACTATTCTTGTAATTGACTTTGACAATTAAAAGAAACATCTAGAAGGAGCTTCTACATGCATATATCTAGCCAAATAATACTATGAAAGAAGGGATAATTTATTTTAGGAAAATATGTATGATGATATACACCAAATAAAGAAAAATAAAAAATAAATATGATTTTTAGGAATGTATGTGGCCGACCACATCTATGCATGGAAAGAGAGATAATATCTTGATGTGTGTATGATTGGAAACAAATATTATGCATATGAAGATTATATATTCTGCAATAATAGCAAAGAGGTTATTACCTGTTTTAGTATTGATCTAATTTAAGACATTCTATTCTGTATAAATAATAGAATGTGAATGTAAACCACACTATTCGAATAGACCTATGATTTATATTAGCCATTTTACTAAAAAAGTTATTCTCGAGTGAAAGAGTTTAATAGTTCGCACACACTAAGTGCAAGAAACACTCTATAAACTCTAGTGGTAGAAATTATCGTAGTTGTTCAGATTCAAGGAGACATAGAGGAGACTTGCTGCGAGGGGAGACAAGTGTTAGAACGATTCCAAAATTTGGTACCGAGTATAAACAATTGTCATAGTTTAATTTAATCTAGATTGCATATTCATCGACTTTGTGTAGGTTGAAAATATTTTACATAATTGTTTTTATATTCAGCGTTACAAGAAGCGTTAAATTATTCTAATACCATAGAACGATTCCAATAATTTATAAGTACTTACATTCAAATAGGCGCTGGATACTACGGAAAAATAAGGATCTTGCGTGTATAGCTCTGTCGTTGTGTAAAACCCGAGAACCTTTACTCACATCATCGTGAAGAAAGCATGTCGTTTACTAAGCACATCAGCAACACAGTTCAAAATGCCTAATTCATGCTTAATAGAGAATATGAACTGTTGGAGAAATGTTAGTCATGAGGCGTGTCACAACGATACATTGTCTTTTATCGAGGTGCTTTAGTGCATCATGGTCAGTGTCTAGAACAAACTCTTTGTAGAAGAGATAGTGATTCCAATGGTGTATTGCACGAACAACGAAATAGAACTCCACATCGTACATATTGTAGCGAGAGTTTGGGGTGGAGAGCTTCTTGCTAAAATATGCAGCATGGTGAATCATTGCCTAAGTACATCGCCAATACCAACTTTCAAAGCTCCACAATGGAGAAAAAGAGGTTGCACGAAGGCCGGAAGCAAGAGAATCGGTGCGGTAATGAGCAAGGTCTTCATCTGATCAAATGATTTTGCCGCTTGGTCGGATCAATGAAATCGGCCACTCTTAATGCACTCGGTGATAGGCACCATTATTGAGCTATAGTTAGGAATAAATTTCCTATAAATGATGCAAGACAGTGAAAACTTTGAAATTCCGCGACGGTGGTCGATTGTGGCCAAATGCAACAACTTGTATTTTCTCATTATCTACGCTCAATCCTTTGGAATAAATGAAGTAACTCAAAAAGACTACTTGGTCCGTAAGAAACACACACTTTCCAATGGCGACATAAAACGCGTGGATGTATGACTTGGAAAAGGTGTGGCAAGTGTGTCTCAGGGTTAGTGCTATTTAGTATTTTGAAATAAACGATGTAAAATTTACCAATAAAGAGGTGTCCACTTAGTTCATTACGCACGTGAAAGTACTTGGTCCGTTGGAGAGGCTGAAGGGCATAACAAGCCATTCGTAAAGTTCTTCACACATCTTGAATGTGGTTCTCCACTCGTCCTCGGGACGAGTACAAAATTTGAGGAAAACCGCTCTTGAGATCCAAATCTAAAAACATGAGCACCGCTTAGTTGGTCGAGTAAATTGTTGAGCCGTGGAATCAGAAAACGATATTTTTGGAATAGGTCTAAAATTAATAAAAAATTATTATTAACACATTAATGGCGCAATATAAAAATTTCCTTATAAATAAAATAATTTTACTAACCTAGGCAAATTGCATGAACATGTGCATATTTAAAAAACATCATTTAAATACTTGAATACTAACTTTTCTCTTGTTTCTTGTTCTTGGAGTCCCTTCTTGGATGAAGATCCTTCTCCTTGTCTCGCTGCCTTTCGTCTTTGCATTCTCGAGCAACCACAAAAGTCTCTACCACTAGAGTCTTCGAGCGTTTAAAGAGTTTAGTGAGTGGGCACTATTAAACAATATGAACCAAGAACAATTCTTAGATCATGAGCTAATTCTATAAATCACGTGAGGATCTAGGTGTCGAAATAAAAGAGTAGGTTAGAGAGAGGGAGAGAAGTGGTCGGCTAGAAGAGAGCAAGACCAAAAGTTTATATTCACATCTCTATGTGAGACTCTATTTATAGGAGAATGACATACAAGAAATGGTAATTACACTTTCCTATTGTGTATTCATGACACAATATTTGATTTCCTCCTCCCTTTCTCTTCTACATGGCCGGCCAACATATATCATAAGTGAGGGAAATTCGTTTCCTTACTTAGCACATTTGTTTCATTCTCAAAGAAATTCAGTTCCTCTTTTCTTTTGGGAAATTACCAATATGCGATAATGCACCAAATAAAATACGATATTTCTCTCCCTCCCTTGATGTAAAGTGGCCGGCCATATGAGTGTTTACATACACATATTTACTTCCTAATTTGTTCATAACTAGTTCAACAATTGAACTTATTTTGACTTCGCTTCTAGTTTAATAATTGAACTTATTTTGACTTTGCTTCTAGTTTAACAAACTCTACTGTAATTACTTGTGATAGTGACCTCATGGACCCAAATGAACAAAGATTTAACTAGGACTCTTGGACACAAAGTTCACAAACTTTTCCAAGTCTAGTTTAATGTCAACTGACTCCACTAAAGAGTTGACACTGAAAATCTCTCGGTTCAAATGAATATATTTTCTACTAAAAAATCTAATTATTTGTGATGAGCGGATCCGCTGAATATTATCCAATGATTACCCTTCATGAATATCATCAACTAGATGAGATTTATAAAATTACCATTTTACCCTTCTAGTTGTTATTTCTTCAACTCCTTTGTTACCTGTGAATAAGTTAGAAACAATGTATTGACGATGAGCTAACAAGTCACATTGTTTCATCCAAATAAGGTCACTACTTAAATTTGTATACCGCGCGGTTCATTTATTCGCAATCCAAGTAATAAAGTATGAGATGATATACATTGCATTTTAATAATCCTGTACATGAATTTCATATCTATGAGAACTTCACAAAGTATACTCATGTCAACTTCATAACCCAATACATCACCAATTGAGCGCATCTAGTTCACAAACTTGGATATAGAGTGTAGCTTTCTCAAATGAATATATTGAAGTCATGAAATGACAAGTCTCATTTCAGGATTAAGGTGAGCATGATGCAATTTATACATAGTGACCTTAAGACAGAAGAGGTTAAATGGTTTGTTCTTACATTGTCTCAAAAGGTGCACTGGTCAATTTAGTATCTTCGGAACATACACTGGAAGAACTATAGAGTTTTTAACTCTTTATGCATCGTAACCAGACATCATAGATTCTTCCAACAATCATACTAGGATCAATAGTCCGTTGATTTTTAGATTATGAATATTTCGTTTTAACCAAACCATGAAGAGTTTGTTCACGCAAATCTACATTTGTCTCTTCATACATTGTTAGGTTTGATTAAAGACTATAAGACTATTGAATATCATAAATCTTCAAACAAACGAAAATGGAATGAATGAATGTTTCAACTTTTATTTATTTAATCAAAAACTTACAATAAGGACTCATGAGAGATTTATATTACATTGAGATGTAAATAAATAATCTTCATGTGAGCATCTCTGCCAACAGATATCGTACTAGGGTTTTGTTATTAGTGAGACTATTGAGGTACATGCACCACTTCCCGTCTTTTTCTGGAGTAAGCAAGGTAGGAACCGCACACGAACTTAAGCTCTCATGGATGTGGCCTTTTTGGAGCAGCTCTTTGACTTCAGGCCGTAGTTCTTCATGCTCGGTGGAGCTCATTTGATTTTTTGAAAGCGCTGATTCGGGCATCAAATCAATGGCATGTTGTATATCATGGAGAAGAGGAAGCTCATCGGATAATTCCGTCAAAATCACATCTCGAAACTGAGTGAGCATGGATTATACGGATTCCAAACTGGGAAGCATGGTTGTGGCCTCTTTCCCAATCCACAAAAATTACCATATCCTGTGAAGCTCGCTTCAAACTCACCGCACGAGAGAAGGATTATGGTAGGACGTTGAGCAGGGGTTGTAGCAAGACTAGTCGGGTGTAGCACAATTTTATTTTCGCCAAAATAGAAACTGTAGGTGTTCGTAGTTCCATCATGAATAATGTGTCGATCTTCCACGGGTAACCCAAGAGTAAATGACACGCATCAATTGCAACAATGTCGCACAAAACCTCATCATAATATGTAGAGGCGACCGAAAAGTTAACTGTGACTTGTCGAGAGACAGTCACCTTCGTCCCGGTTTGAAGCCACACTAATTTATATGGCTTTGGATGTTTCTCCACATCAAGGCCCAACGTATTTACAACATTTTCGGCGATAACATTTTCACAACTCACCCGAGTTAATGAAAAAGCGACATATCTTATTGTTGACATTGCACGAAGATTAAAATTGTTATTGCGGAGCTACCCATTATATCGGCTTGGGCGTGTGAGAAAATTGCGGCGTAGGACGACTGCATGTCCTATGTAACCAACAACTACCTTGATCTCCTCAATGGCGTCGACGCCATCATTTTAAATTGGATCTCCAATAAATTTGTGCTTCTCTTGTTCTGTAAGCAAAATCTCAAATGTTGGAACAAGAATAATGACCGGAATTAAAAATTATTAATAAAAAACTGAAATGAATAAAGAGCTTTATAAAACGAATAAAATAAAAGCCATTAAATGTTGAGCTCATGCTAAAATGGGATGGTACTGGACTATATCCGTTTCCGAAATGAGTCGTTACTGAGCTGCATCATATCTTATTGCTAAAATAATCTCTTAATATGTTCTTATTGTTATTTATATTTATTCACTCAACTTTCGTATCTCATTAATGCTCGTTGGACTTAGTTGAGTCAAATAATCAAAACAATTTAGCAATGTGAACATAACTTGCGATTTTAACTTGCAAACTCTACATTTCTTTTTTTAATTAATGCAGTCTTTAATTATCATAACAATGACATATTCTAAGTTGGGCATCCAGCTTATTTAAACTCTTATGTTATAATTTTAGTCAAAATTTCTAAAACTAAGAAATAATCTAAACTTAAACAAGCCGCATACAGCGTATTATAAAAACAGACATGAAGCGATTGTTTATATTTAAATAATTAAGTTATAAATTCAATTGAAGGTAGCCATTTGACAATTTCCTTTTCCCATGTTTCTTTATATTGAAAACCATTTAAAACCCAATAACATAAAGTTAATATTCCATGATATTATAGATACGACGAAAACAAAAAAAGTTCGTGTGACTCGTATCCTTGCAATGGTAAAAATAGTAGAAAGAAGAACGACATTTTGATGCCGATAGCTTTATCGGTTGGTGGATTAGTCTTCCTGTTCATAGCCGCAGCGATTTTCTTGTTTTGTAGGAAGAAACATAATCACGGTACGTACACACAATCGAACTCCTTATTTTATCTACCAATTAGTTTGAAACGAGTCTTTAATTATCCTACGTGTGTTGAGTAAGTAGGTGCAACTGCGGTGAATAATGAGGATTCCGAAATCGAAGCATTAGGGCCAAGAAACAAGCAATTCACATACGAAGATGTGTTGAAAATGACAAATAACTTGGAAAGGATCCTCGGGAAAGGCGGGTTCGGAATTGTTTATTACGGCGTTCTTGACAACACAATTCCGGTGGCGGTGAAGATGCTTTCTGCTTCATCAGCTCAAGGCTTTAACGAATTCCAAGCAGAGGCATGTTTCTATTTTTCCCCACTTTGGTTTCATTCTATTTTTCTGATTCTCGTTGCCCATAATCCGGGGTTGACTAAACCGAGGAATGTATAGCAATTGCTTTGATCACCCAACTTTTTTTTTTTCACTCACAAGTTTTGTATTTAAAATCAATATTATACGTAAATCTACAATTTTTTTTTTACACTTTACTTAAGTTTGCCACTTCTTAAGCTCCATTTTCTTAATAATTAATTTTAATTTTTATTTAAAAGATACTTATGTTATTTGTTTTTCTCTGTATTTTAGAGTCTTTTTTTCCCTTAGTCGTCAACAACTTTGTTTTTTTCTTCATGCATAAAGTAGAATAAGGGCAAAATCGTCTTAAAATAATAAAAAATAAGGTTTTTTAATTTTATTTTATCGTATAAGGTGTTAAAAATGTGACGACTCTTGGAACGGTCTTCGTAAAAAATGAGACATTTGTTAAACTTTCCCATCATTACATGTAGCTTAGTCATTTAATTAGTATTAGAACAAGGTCTAATCAATTCGGGGATGTGTATATGTATGTTTTGTATTCTTCTTCTTTGCGCTAGTGGCCTTTTACACTACAACAAATTTATTTAATGATGTGGCTATGGGACCGAAAACAGGTTAAGCTTCTTGCGACAGTGCACCATAGAAATTTGACCAGCCTTGTTGGGTATTGTAGTGAAGAAACGAACAAAGCTCTGATATATGAATATATGCCCAACGGAAACCTAGAAACTTGTCTTTCATCAGGTCAGCTTTAAGTCAGTCGTTTGCTGCTTCTTCCTTTTTTTTCTTTTCCTCCATTTACTAATCAGAAAGTGAAGAATACATAATAATTAAAGGATTCTTCAAAACAGGCGATACCATAACTTTGAGTTGGGAAAGAAGACTGAAAATAGCAATTGATGTAGCACAAGGTTAGTTAGCAAATGATTTGGACATTTGATCTCTTGAAATTATCAGCTAACTAATCATGCTTTTATCTTATTATGTCAACATGGCTTCAACGTATATCATGATAAATTACAGGATTGGAGTACTTGCATAGAGGTTGTAAGCCTCCAATAGTCCACAGAGATGTAAAAACCTCAAATATTTTATTGACTGAAAATTTCCATGCAAAAATTTCCGATTTCGGGCTTTGCAAAGTTTTTCCGACCGATGGCGGTAGCCATGTCACCACCATCGTCGCTGGCACGCCTGGTTACCTCGATCCCGAGTATGTGTTTTGATCTTAATTTCATACAAAGAAACATAAGAATGTTATTCGTCTAAAATTAGAAATCAGCCAAAGTTCTTGGATATATGTCTATATTGTTTGTATATGGTCTACTAAATTTAGATACTAACAATGTTAAGTTTTATTTATTTTTCTATAGTTTTGTTTCGGTGCTACTCTCTTATTCTAAATTAATTTGGTGTCATGCAGGTACTACTCAACAAATAGGCTAAATGAGAAAAGTGACGTCTATAGCTTCGGGGTTGTTCTCTTACAAATAATCACATGCAGACACGCATTTATTAGTACTTCAAGCAATGACAGGACTCACATCAGCAATTGGGTCACGTCCATCGTTAACAATGGAGATATTCAGGGAATTGTTGACCCAAGACTGGTCGGAGATTATGATATCAACTCGGTTTGGAAGGCGGTTGATATATCAATGGCTTGTTTATTTTCTTCGGCAAGCAATAGGCCAAACATGAACGAAGTAGTGAGTGAACTAAATGAGTGCTTGACTACTGAACTAGCTCGAAAGAGTGTTCGTATCTTGGATTCTGGCCAAGTGATAACTGTTAATTTGGACACGGACATTAATCCTTTGGCAAGGTAGAGAATCTCTTTTTCTTTCTCAGCTCATGAGGGTTTCATTTCCTTGTTTGAAATTACCTTATTATAATCCAAAATTGAAATGAGAAACTCCTTGAGTAGAAAATAAGGACAAGAAAACTATGGGTTGCCGGCAGATTCAAACCCTTGTTTAGATAGCGTACATATCATATTAATTATATCACTTTTATCTCCTATTTGCTTTTTATTTATTTTATTTCATTATATGTGGCTAATGTGTTAATTGTATCACTTTTATCTCCTATTTCCTTTTTATTTTATTTTATTTCATTATATGTGGCTAATGTGTTGTGGTGTACATTAGGACCGTACCAAACATGCAACGGTAACTATAACGCTCAAACAGTTTGTTTTTGCTTGAGTTCATATTCACTAAATTCATATGTACATTCGGTAATACTTACATATTTTGTACGAACTATTTATCATAATTTAGCATTTTATAGTGATAGATTACTCGAGCCTCTTAACAAAACAAGCTAATTAATATCCGGGACCTTAGGCAGACATTCGTTTAAAGGCTCCAATTCTATTCGTAACGACAATTTTTTTTAACAAAAATTGATTTAAATAACCAAATTAAACATTGATATTGTTGTTTGACCATTTTTTTGTTTGTTTAGTAAATAGTTATTTAGTTATTAATTAGTTATTTTTTGAGTAATATATGACAATTTTCTTTTACAAATATTGACTATGAAAATTTATATGTTCCAAAGTGTCATATTAGTATTTATCCCTCTTTTTTAATTATTTAAGTGTCATTGGCATTACGACTGCAAGTTGATGGTTATATTATATCTATAGAATGATACTAATTTAATAAGCTTACAACTAAAAAAGCAATACTAATTTAATAAATTAAGTTAAATATTGAGACTAATTTATAAAAATATAAATGAGCCTTATTGGAAAGAGCCTTAAGCAGTGGCTACACTTGCCCTCCTCTTGAGCCGGCACATCTTGACTGACTTGCAAGAGCTCGAGGGGTCGTGACCACACGTGACGCAGAGTTGGAGTCTATCCTTGGCCAGCTGAGCAGAGCGAGGCCGCTCGTGAGAAGGCGGCCCGAGATAGAGAGTCTCTCCTGGAAGAGTTGCATGCCATCATTGACGAGCGCGATGAAGTCATGTCCACCAAGACTCAGGTCGAAGAGGACTGGGGGTGTCATTAAACGAGACCCGATACGCTGCCTTGGCATTTGAGACGCAACCATTGTCGAGAATCGACCGCACGAGGTCACCTTCGCGTTTTTGGACGCGATGTTTCCGCCGCTCGAGGACATGGTTGACTTCGTGGACCCCATGGACCTCTGTCCTGCCGAGAGTACTCACTTCTCGGTCGGCACGTTCCCTTCCATTGACGAGGAACGCGTTGATTTTTGGATCTGAGAATCAATAATGAATATCTCTAAGTTCATATGCGTTTATATTTCCGTTTGATGTGATGCAAGTATTTTTCACATGGTCCACGTTGTATTATACGATATTACTCTTTGTGTGCATCATTAACCGAGAGGGATATACAATTACCGTTTAACCCATCAGTTATTATTTCACCAACTCCTTTGTTATTTTTGAACGCGAAAAAAATAAAGTAAGATGTCGGAACATGTCACATGTTTAATTCAGAGAATATTTTATTCATTGAATATCAGGCTCGGTTTATTCGCTCACACTTCAAAGTGTTGGAATAGTTTTAGGGTTAAGAAAAATTATCATTTAATCATATTAATGGCGGAATATAAAATTTATTTACAAGTAAAATAATTTTACTAACCTAGGCAAAGTGCATGAACATGTATCAATTAAAAAAATTATTTAAATAATTGAATACTAACCTTTCTCTTCTTGCTTGATCTTGGAGTCCCTTCTTGGAAGAAAATCCTTCTCCTTGTCTCGCTGTCTTTCATCTTTGGATTCTCGAGCAACCACGAAAGTTTCTACCACTAGAGTCTTTGAGCGTTTTAAGAGTTTAGTGAGTGAGAACTATTAAACAATATGAACCAAGAATAATTCTTGGATCATAATCAAATTCTCTAGATCAAGTGAGGATCTAGGTGCCAAAATAAAAGCGTCTTTTGAGAGAGACGGAGAATGTTGGTCGGCTAGAAGAGAGAGAGCAAGACCAAAAAACTTATTTTCACATCTCTATGTGAAACTCTATTTATAGAAGAAGGAAATACAAGAAAGGGTAATTACCCTTTCCTATTGTGTATTCATGACACAATATTTGATTTTCTCCTCTTTTTCTCTTCTACATGGCCGGCCAACATTGTGTCATAAGTGAAGGAAATTTGTTTCCTCACTTAGCCAATTTGTTTCCTTCTCAAAGAAATTCATTTCCTCTTTTCTTTTGGGCAATTACCAATACGCAATAATGCACCAGATAAAAGAAGATATTTTTCTCCCCCCCTTGATGTAAAGTGGCCGGCCATATGGTGTCTACACACATATATTTACTTCCTAATTTGTTCATAACAAATTACGAAAAAGCCCTCACATTATTGCCCAAACAATAACATGCCACAAAATTTAATTCACTATGTATGAAAACAAATTTTCAGCCGTGTGACTTTAAATTAATTTGTGAGAAAATTCAAAATCGTATTTTGACGTTCAAAATCTTATTTTGAGATTTTACATCAATTATCCTTAAGAACGAAAATATCCTTTAGACCATTTTCGGAAAATACGTGTAGTTCAACAATTGAACTTATTTTGACTTGGCTTCTACTTTAACAAACTCTACTCTAATGACTTGTGATAGTGACCTCATGGACCCAACTGAACAAAGTTTTAACTAGGACTCTTGAACTCAAAGTTTACAAACCTTTCCAAGTCTAGTTTAATGTCAACTGACTCTACTAAAGAGTTGAAACTGAAAATCTCTCGGTTAAAATAAATATATTTTTTACTAAAAAATATACATATTTGTGATGAGCGTATCCCGTGAATATTATCGAATGATTAGCCTTCATGAATATCATCAATTATATGGGATTTATAAAATTACCATTTTACCCTTCTAGTTGTATATTCCTCAACTCTTTTGTTACGTGTGAATAAGTTAGAAACAATGTATTGACGAGGAGCTAACAAATCACATTGTTTTTATCCAAATAAAGTCGCTACTTAATTTTGGATACCGCGCAGTTTATTTCTTCACAATCCAAGTAATAAAGAATGAGGTGATATACATTGCATGTCAGCAATCTTGTACTTTAATTCCATATCTATGAGAACTTCACAAAGCTGGTTCATGACATCTTCATAACTTAATATCTCCCCAATTAGTCTAGTTTAGATCACTTAATTGATCTAGAATTTGACTTTCTCAAATGATAATATTAAAGCTATGAAATGACATGTCTCATTTCAGGATTTATGTAAGCACGATACAATTTATACATAGTGACCTTGAGACATAAGAGGTAAATGGTTTGTTATTTCATTGTCTCTAAAGGTGCAGTGGTCAATTCATATCTTCAAAAGATACACTGGAAGAACTATAGAGTTCCTAACACTCTATGCCTCGTAATCAGACATCATAGATTTTTCCAACAATCATACTAGGATTAATAGTCCGTTGATCTTTAGATTGTGAATATCTCATTTGAACCAAATCATGAAGAGTTTGTTGACGCAAATCTACATTTGTCTCTTCCTATATTGTTAGGTTTGATTAAGGAGTATAAGACTATTTAATATCATAAATCTTCAATCAATCGAAAAAGGAATAATTAATGTTTCAACTTTTATTAATTTAATCAGCAAATTACGATAAAGACTTATGAAAGATTTATATATTATATCAGTATGTAAATAAATAATCTTCTTGTGGGCACAAATTTCATATATGTGAATCACATAATACAACGAGACAATATTATGACATCATTGTCGGGTCTATGAAAACTTATTTAGACATTTCCCATTGACTAATCAAATGTCATCAAGTGTCACGCACAATTATATATTACGTCAGGATTTAGGTAATTACGAAAGTATTTCTCATATGTGATTTTGAAATTTTGAGTAATAAAACGATTTTACCTCGAACTTTAAAGTGTCACAGTTCTTGTTCAATGTCTTCATTAAGACATCAAGAATAAACTTCATAGTCACAACTCTCAATATCACAAGATACGATATCGGTAGTTTATTCAAACAATCATTAATTGGATATGACCCTATCGATTCTTAGATTGCGTACTGCTTATTTTAAATGAATTAATAAGAAGTATATTTTAAAGTCTGTACTTAAACCTTCTTTCGTCGATGATAGTTCAAGGCGTAGACATACATTAATAAACACAAACTTAAATAAGAATAAATATTAAATTTTATTTAATTTTCAGCAAAAGAATACAATTATATTTTTACATTTCATTTTTCCTTTGTAAGCATAAATTCCAACAATACCCTCACAACGACCAAGTATTGCCGTCCAGATCTGATGGCTATTGGTCGCGATTTGTAAACAAAAATTTAAAATAAATTAGTATAGCTTAGTAATCATGCTGTGAAATATAATTATAAGCATTCATTGAATATTTACATAGTTGTTATCTAAAATCTGAATCTGGATGCACTCAACAACTTATTTATTCTTTTTCTAAGGAATTTATTATTGTTTCAATTGTTATATCACTTCTAAAACACATTTTATTGCATGGATTGGTTGTTCTTAAAATTCCAAGAATAAACGAATTAAAATAAAATTAGTCTAGGCATTCATGTGCAGCATCCGGCATTTCATATATGTTACCACTATTGTGTAAAACACTAATCTAAAATTATATAAATGGATTTCGATATAAATGCTAAAAGTATGTACTACGTACTACTATATGATATATAGTTTGTGAGTTAATTGATAATTGTTCTGTTAATATCGCCCCTTGATTACTGAAAGGAAAACATATATCACACCCATTGATTGTACATTTATGTCATTCCGTTGGATCCATAGTATAATACCTGGAATGACTTTAAATATGCACAAGCAGTCTAAAAAACTTCAAGAATCATAAATATACAATCAAAATTCATCCGATACCATATACATTCAATATTTATCTGAGATTATATACATTCAAACACAAATGTAAGTAATCAGATTCAATTAATTTTGGTACATAGCTAATCCATTCTTCTCTTACTCTCTCTATATCTACGTCTATATACTATTTTTGTTTTCTACTTTACCTATACCTCATATATTAATGTCGGACATATAAGATAAAATAAAGTACACGCATTCCGTGTTATCGCTTTGTCTTGGAGCGGTCATTAACTTGATGTACGTTGATTGTCTGTCACCACGAGAGTGTTTGTGTTCGAGTTTGAAATTTGACAAATGCTCAGTAAGTCAAAAGATTATCTTGTTATCAAAACAGCTGAGTCTTGTGGAATTTATTTTTTTCAACGGGACAAAAAACATTGCAAAATATTTCCACAAGTCAAGTACAACAAGCATCCAATGAACGTTTCGATTGTACAACATGAAAACTAATTGCCCAACATTACATCCTCGCACCGTATTTACAATGTCTTGGAATCGTTTTGACAAATGGTTATCCTTGTCATTTGTAGACATGTGAGATGGTAATGCCGCGTTTAAAAAGACATATATTTTCTTCAACTTTGACATCGATGCGCGTAGATAGCTATAACAAAGTATTAAAAAAAGTGTAAAGACTCAATATTTAATCGTATTCATGAAAGAAACGGGTACTCCATATAAATTGATTTGCTTTCCACGCCAATTTCCAATAATTATAAAAATACATAAATATAATCAAATCCCAACATAATTGGGATAGCGAAGATTGTTGGACAAACGTTGACCTCGATAACATTTTCTTGTGCTAACATCACTTTGTTGGCATGTTGAGCAAGAAATTTAAACTTGCAATTAATTATTTTGTATCAATTTAAAATTTGAATTAATTACCTTGACATAGATTTAAACAATCAATACATATTTAAAGAGTATGTTAATATATTTTACCTTGTAATTAATTTTCCTGTCATCGTCAGGAGTAGGTTGACTCTTAGAATCGAGTTTGGAGTCTTTGATGTATGGACCGCGACTCTTTTTTCCCGTCTCTTTTTCTATCAATCGTCGCGGCCATGAGACAAAATCCTCCATAGCATCTTTTACGGTTAGAACTTCTTCGGTTGGGATTGGTAACTTGACTTTTTTAACCAAGACACCCAAAACGGTAACCCGTGCATTTCCTTCCTTCAAAAATGAGAAGTGAATTACGCCCTTTTCCAAATAGACTAGCCCATTTGAACATAAATAGTGTTTCCTTTAATGATATCATCAATGTAGAGAAAACCTCGACGCTTTCATTCGAACACGGTGTCACTGGCGTGGTTCGGATTCAATGAGCAACTAACCCGATTACTAGTTGATTTTTCCATAATAAGTGGATCAACTTTTGGACGATTATCTTTATGTACATCATCATGTCCTATGAAAATTACCGACTTAATACCGTAAAATATTCAACTTTTTAAAATAAATAAATAAGAAGCTTAAATGTACCTAAAGACACGACCTCGTCTTGAACTATAGCCTACATTCCACAACTCTTACGTTAAAGGGTTGTTGAATCAACCACATTCCACAATCCGTAGTTATAAGACTAAGGGTCGTGAAAAGTGCATTGTAGAATTTCTAGTAGTAATTAAAGACAACTCCCAAAACGTCGTTGTAAGTAATACATGTATGCATGTTGATCTCAATGAGATACTCTTACAACGACCAAGTATTGCGTCCAGATCTGATGGCTATTGGTGGCGATTGTTAAACAAAAATTTAAAATAAAATAGTATGACTAAGTAATCATGCTGTGACATATAATGATAAATATTTATTGAATAATAACAGAGTTGTTATATATAATCTGAATCTGGATGACTCAACAACTTATTTGTTCGTATTTTAATTGCAGTATTATTGATATAAATATGTTATAAAACACATTTTATAGCATGGATTGGTTGTTCTTAAAATTCCAAGAATAAACGAATTAAAATAAAATTAGTCTAGCCATTCATCTGCAGCATCCGCCATTTCATATATGTTACCAGAATATGTAAACACTAATCTAAAATTATATAAATGGATTTTGATATAAATACTAAAAGTATGTACTACGTACTACTATATGATACATAGTTTGTTAGTTAATTGATAATTGTGCTTATTCGACGGAATGGCCTTAACTTACAAACTTATTTTCGAATTAGTCAACGTTTGATTAATTTTTTGTAAATGTCCAAAATGTTTAGGTGGCACATTCATTACTTATGTGTACTTACTGTTTTGTCCCTATTAATTTTCGGCGTTAATATTAAGCGCGTTTTTTTTCAAATTTAAATTTTTAATTCAAATTTCAAATTCTTTTTTAATTATTGCCGATTTTAGAATTCAGTTATTGCAGATCCTTAATTTAAGGCCACTAATTGACTGGACGTTTATTATCACAATTAAGTTTAAAATATTTGTATTTAATACCGGAATTAGTTATTTTTTGAAAGTTTTATTGTAATTTATATTTCCATTAATTATATCGAGTTTATATTTTTTGGCGTTTATATTAACCGCGTTAATATTTTTGAAATACTGCTGATTTTCATATTAGCCATTTTAGATCCTATAATTTAGGAAAGTTAATTGACTAAAAGTTTTATATCACAATTAATTTAAAATATCAGCTTTTAAACCGAAATCAGTTATTTTTTGAAAGTTTTTATTCTCACGTCAATACAATTTACGGGAATCGTATCAGTTGATCTGTCTTCATTGATCTCGTCATCCTATTTACTTTGTTATTTATATTCTTATTAACGCATGTTCATATTTATTCAGTAAATGCATATGTAATTAACATGGTTTTTGGGCATTTTTCTGTGGTGTAAGGAGGCTGTTGGTAAACACACTTTCTGACAGTTCGTTTTGGCCTCTTCTCTTGGTTTGATTCCGGCTGAGATGACTTCTCAATCTGTTTCATAGACAATTAACAACGTAAATTTTAAAATATTTCAGTTTACAATGTTAATAACGTTAATTAACATACATCAAAATGAAACTTACATTTGGGAGTGATAATTTTTTTGGGAGTGAAATTAACATTCTCAATATGTCCAACACGAAATAACAAATAAAAATGGTTTGACCTGAGAAAATCATTCAAAAAAAATTTGTTCGGTGTAAATAAAAAAACACCCTCGTCTGGTTCAATTTTTTTTTGTTTTGTTCGACACGAGATTTCTGCTCGGTGTAAATACAAACCCTCGTGAGTATAAATCAGCCGACATTTGAAAATATTAACATAAATATCTATAAATACCTGTAAATCGGTGGCCATGAAGTTTTTTTCGTCGACGGAAGGTTTCTTCTTCTTTTTTTGCATGGATGTTTTTGAATTAGAGGGGAAAAGAAGATTTTGAATTGGAGAGAGAAATGAGGTTTTTATTTGGTGGGAGAATTTTTTTTTTTTTTTTTTTGGGAAATGAGCGGTTTGTATGTTTTAAACCGTTATTAATTTTCTCTCTCCAAATATTTGATTAACGTCGATCGGCGTAAATTAAGCAGTTTTTTTTTGTTTTTTAATTTCCAATTATATTTGGGCGGGAATTCGATTTGGGGTAATTTTGGTATGAAAATTTGATTAATTAATCTTGTGGACATTTACAAAAAATTAACAAAACGTGGCCAAATCCAAATATCAAAACCCCCATAGGACTATTACCTTCTTTAACCCTTTAATAATGGTACATTTCAGTAATTCTTGAATCCATTGTAAAGGAATCTTCATAGTGCTTTCGGGAGTGACGAAAACATACGGACTGTAACAGAGCATCTTTCTCATATATCAATAATAAACATTATTATGGACGTCCGCGGTCGATATATTATCTATATATGGTAGAGTATCTCTCAGTTACATTAAGTTATATCAACATAAAAAGATGGTCGAGATCAAGGTTAGAAACACATCAATGGTGAAGCCCGGTGAGAAGACGGATAAGCCGTCGATCCCTCTGACGGTGGTGGATCGGATGTTCCCATCTCCGGGGTACAACTCGTCCGTGAACATCTACCGGCCGTCGGAAGGCATCGTGGTAGACGCGGCGGCTCTGAGAGAGTCGCTGAGTAAGACTCTGGTCCATTTCTACCCGATGGCTGGCCGGTACAGGCTCGACGAAAACGGAGCAGCCGTGGAGATCGACTGTAACGATGCCGGGGTCTACTTTGTCGAGGCCGAGACTGAGTCCGATCTCGAAGCTCTCGGAGACTTGGCTCCCTCGCCGCAGATGACGCTGCTCGTGCCTCGTATTGACGTTACTCAACCCATTCCATCTTGTCCTCTCATGGCAGTGCAGGTAATAATCAACACTAATCTCCCTCGTTTATTATGTTATAGCTTTGAAAATAAAGAAATGATAGGTTATGAGCTTTATAAGATAATATGAATCTAGATCATCACTCACTATATACTCTCTTCTTCTGTCACTTCAACTCAATGATGACAAATATTACTTTCGTTTTATCTTAAATTTCTTTGTTAATTCATTACTCATCCTAACCCTCTATTGTTACAAGCAAAAACTACGAAAATTGAACGAATCGCGCGACACCAAAGTAACAAAAAATAAAAAATTCATAACTTTGGGACTTCCAAATGTGATCTAATCTGAAATAACGAAAAAAATTCAAGGCGATAATATCGCATTTGGAAGTATTAAAATTTTAAAGTAAAAAATTTAGTGCCCACGTTACTTGAGGAAGAACAAAAAAAGCATGGTTCCAAGCAAGCCTCCAAACTTACTTATTTTGTGCGGGATTTCATTTTTGTTTTAACGGTGTTCGAACTTCATTGGTTGCTTATCATATAATATCTCATGAGGCTCAATATGAAAATGAATAAAACGTAGCAACTATGACCTCATGAATCACATATTAAGTGACTTTTATATCTAAGATGCGACGACTCTTGTCTTTATCATATTTTAAATATCAACTGGTATTAAAATTTTAACTGCGTGGATCCTAGCACATGTCGCTCTTACTAGAGTACATATTTTAAAAGCATCTCTAAAGGAGTTACGTGTTGGAGTACTCACTCTTCTTAAATGGGTTATTATGTTTTCGGAAAATAGTGTTTCACTTCCTGCTATTAAAACTTAAACTTAATTTGTTTTTGGAACAATAATGCTTAATATTTTATTTTAATTGCATCAATATATATAGTTATAAAATTTAAAAGATAAATACACGTGATAACTCCATATTAAATATTATTTGATAACTTTTTTTTATAAAATTGAATAAAACATTAATATTTTAATTTGATAGTAAAACGATTAATAAAAACGATTTTACCTATAATTATGTATTGATGATATTATCAAATTCGGTTTTAATATTTGAAAACTAAGCAAGAATTTAGTGTACAAGAATATTAGTATTGCTTGATTAATTTTAAAAAATCTTTATTACTTATTTTTAATTATATTATTTTTAAACAAAATACTGTGTCATAAAATTTATTTTTTTATAATATCATTCTTATGATAATATTTTGTATTGTAAATGAAATTTATTTAACGGGCACAACTGAACTTAACACAAAGTGTTCTTGACGTAAAAATAAAAGTTTCAATAATTAAGCGCATAATTATTATTAAAAAAAAAAGAGCAACTTATTGTTCTATGTTTTCTTATTGAATTGTATTATTTCAACTCTATGGTCCAAGTTTTAAATAGTTAAAATCAAGGTCAAGGTTTACATGTGCATGGTTTAAAAGTTTTTTTCTTTTACACGGTCAAGGTTTAATTAAAAAAGGTATTTTGGTTTCAGATAACGTACTTCAAATGTGGCAGTGTGTCACTCGGTATCCGAATGGAACACTGCTCTGTGGATGGATCATCAGCTTTTCATCTGAGTAAGTCGTGGTCGGAGATTTCTCGCGGCGTCGAGATCTCTGTGTCACCATTCTTTGACCGATCGTCGATGTTGTGTCCACGTGACCCTCCTGAACCCAAGTTCGACCACTCTAAAGAGTACCCGCATCACGATCCATCGAAAGAAGTCTCTCCGGAAGAAAGCAACACAATCCTATCCACCTTCAAACTCACCCGAGAGCAAATCTGCGAACTGAAAGCCGCGAATTCGGAGAAGAAACACAGCACGTTCGCGCTCGTGGCGGGCCACATCTGGAAGTGCGTTTGCAAAGTTCGTGGCGTCGCCGCCGGCGAGGAAACGAGGCTGGCTTTTCCGGTCAACGGGAGGTTCAAGCGGTTGACCCCGGCTCTACCGTCGGGCTTCTTCGGAAACGCTGTGTTTCTTTCGAGGTCTGTTGCACGAGCAGGAGATTTGGTAGAGAAGCCAGTGTCGTACGCCGCGTCTATAATCGAGGAAACGTTGCTCCTAATGGACAATGAGTACTTGAGATCTACAATTGATCATCTCGCTCTTCTTCCCGATCTAACGGCTGTCCGAAGAGGACCACATCTCTATAGCTCTCCGAACTTTCATATCACGAGTTGGGTTCGATTGGGAGTCGAAGATGCGGATTTCGGGTGGGGTTTTCCGGTCTATTCGGGACCCAGTGAGATCAGGTTCGAGAAGGCTTATATTTTCCCTGCCGACGACGAGGGTCTGAATGTGACTATGTCTCTCCGACGTGAACACATGGAGAAAATTGAAAGTTTACTCTATGATCTCTTCTAGACACGTTTCTTTGCATGTTCTGTTTATTTTTTCTCGTATGCATGTTGTTATAATAAAGTTATGGATCTTCTGTTGCATTTCGGGTATGACCACCCTGATTACTGGTTTTTAACAAGGGTGTATTAGTTAAATATCCAAAAATAGGTTTGCCAATTTCAATAAATCTAACGTTACGTTAATTTTGCGTAAATATCCATTAGATTTTGTTTACAAAAAATTTCGGAATATTTTTGCCCTTTTTGATTCCCGCCTACAATTGCCGCTAAAATTTAAGTAAACGAAATTAAATTAATTAAACAAGATATTAAAATATATCGGCCCTTTTTGTCTCTCTATTGCCTCCACCCAATTCAGTATATAGGTTTTCTAGCTCCAGGAGTCTTTTCGTTAGAAGAAAACGAATACAGTTCTTGAATTTGTAAGTCATGATGCCAACCTTGCTCTTTATGAACCGCTTCGTATAAAATATTACTGAGATCGTACAAAAACTACACTAACTTCACAACCAAGACACGCAAACAATTTGTTTACGAAGTTCAGCTGAAACGCATACGTCCTCAAAATTATCCACAAGAATTCGTTGCACAATTCTCAAGTAATTGCATAATAAATATTTTGATGATAACTCACAAACCCGGATTCATCATACACGAACCAAAAAACAAACGAACTATGTGTCTAATTTCCCGATCCTCTCGCGCTTTAGCTTTTCTAATTTTCTCTCTATGTGTATCTCGAATATTATGTGTAATGTAGATCTAGTAAATGATGCTTTATATATTAACAAGTACACAAACAAACATCAAGATTTTAAGTGAAACTAATTAACCACGCACTAAAACGTTGTCGTCAACATCAAAATAATCCGACTTTGTATGAACAAATATTACTTGCAACAAAAAGCTTGACATGTGCTTCCATGCTATGAAGCATGGCAAACTAAACGATCAGGATGTCTACACAAAAGCATTTAACAAACCCTTGTCACGTTTGAATTTGTTTCCGAATACAATGAAAAGAAGCAGATTCAAGAAGCAGAGAAACGCCAAGAGCCAAAAGTAGTAATCAAGATGACCCTCGTTCAGATCATCGGGAATCCACTCAGTGAAGTATGCCACAGCGGTGAGAAAGAAGGAAGTCACGTAGAATCCAATCGAGAGGCTGAGAAATCCCATCGCGCTGCAAAGACTCCGCATTGTCGCTGGAGCTTCCTCGTACATGAACTCCATGAGCCCGACTCCCGCCAGAGTCTCCGAAACGCCCATCAGAAAGTACTGCGGAGTCTGCCAGAAGATACTGATCCGGCGAGATTCCCCGGCGACTCCCAGTCTGTGGGTTTCGACACACGCAGAGGCCGCGAGGCACAGCACCGAGAATAGAAGCCCGGCCCCAATGCGTTGAAGGACCGAAATACCCCTCACATTTCCAGTGAATTTCTTCAGGGCCGGGACGAGGAGGCGGTCGTAGACGGGGAGCAAGATAGTGACTACGATAGCTTTGAGGGTCGAGAACGTTGCTGCAGAGATTTTCGTGTCCATCGTCATTCCTTGCTCCACGAAGATCGCAATTTGGCCGAGAGCGACGTAAAAGCCTATTCCCGTAGCCCATATTGGGACGAGACGAACAAGAGACTTGAGCTCTTCGACTTGGCTCGCCGGGCAAAGTCTCCACGGGTCGGAGAACTGCCCCGCGATGATCTCTGCTTTTGACATTACAGCAGCTTTTTCGAGAAACCTGCATGAAAACAGATGGAAATGTTTGGTGAAAACGTTCAGCGAATCAATCTCATTAATCTTTTAATTTCTTTGCCACACTTCGCGGCATTTTAAAATGAGATGAATGTAACACTAGCGAATTAGTGTAAAATGTTGAATCATTGTCTAACATGGCTTTGTAATACCTTAGCGTGTCACTATGTTCCACTCTTATGCTTGGTTCTGTTGCATAGCTTTTGTCTTCCGTTTCATACAAGAGACTTCTGTCTTCAGGGATCTCGAGGTTCCGCTTGCGACAAGCCGCAACGAACACCTGGAAGATTCTCGTAAAAGGGCTTCCGTTCGGCTTTTGAATTCTGAACAAAGGCGTGCCAAAGCGGAAAACCGTTGTTGCGATGGCCATAGACAGGGCAGGAATACCAAAGCCTAAACCCCACCCGGCATTGTCTTGAATCCAAACCAACAAAGTACTTGACCCAAAAATGCCTATACCGATTGTGAAATGGTACCAATTAAAGAAAGATGATTTCTTCGCCGATTCCTTTAGGTCTGTGAAATCAAATTGATCCGCACCAAACGTCGAGACGCACGGTTTTATGCCACCTGTTCCGATGGCGATCATAAAAAGTCCGGTTAAGAATACTGCAGATTGAGCAATTGTGGATGATGGACATAAAGCGCCTGTGCATTCTTCAGGCCTTAGACCCGGAACTGTGGCTAAGAACGTCAAAGTGACCAATCCCTGTAATACAAAGTGTATCAACAAAAAAGGAAGCAAGATAACACCCTTTTATGTTAAACTAAAGCTACAGTGTACCATAAAGTAAACGACGGTGGAAAGGACGATGGTCCGATATCTTCCGAAATAAGCATCAGCGAAGACGGCTCCGAGAAGGGGAGTGAGATAGCAAGTGCCTTGCCAAACCGAAACGTTTTTTGCTGCGGACACATTTCCTTGGTGCAGTTTCATTGTGAGGTAAGTCACGAGATTTGTCGCGATCCCGTAAAACGCCAAGCGTTCGCAACATACAAAGCCTGTGTCACAACTCCACCTTGGTTTAGTTGAATTTTTATTAGTAACAAATGAGAAATAAATTTATTTTGGATATCCGAAAAACATCACCTAGAATGAAAGTGCAAGCTTTCCAATTCCCGGTGTTGTGTTTCACAGCAGCGTTCCCGTCAATGTCTACGGAGCCATCACCGGTATAAAGTCCACATGCTTCCTTCGAAACAAAAACACATTACAAGAGAGAAACAGAGATTCTTGCAATCTCTTTCATATAATATATTTACATTTTGAGAAATAAAGATAATTTTTTTTAATTATATATTTTTAAAAATAATATATGGATATATTTACTAATGGTGATAATAAAAGTTAAAAATAACACACATCGTATTGGGTTATTGTATAATATAGTCTTGAATAGGTTTCTTAATTTCAATTTGTCCAACATTGTGTAAAACTTTAGTAAAAGTCTAGTAAATCATTTCGACCAAAATTTCATTCCCAAAAAACCTAAAAACATTCTCCTGCCCAAACGAATATTAAAATACAAAATCAGAAATTAAAATTAATTTACTCGATTTTTGCTTCAAACCCGGGATTTATATTAAAGTCATTTAATAAATTGAGAGAGAGAAACAAATCCTTCCCGCAATTCTCTGTAAAAACTCGGAGAAATCGTCCATCTTTCTTCGACGAATCAAATTCTTCACTACTCACCGCAGCAAAAATCGTCGGAAAAAAATCCCCGGGTAAACGAAAAAACCTCGACAACCGATTAAACAAAAGTTTTGAATCTATTTTTTGTTTTTTCTTTCTTTCCAATATTCAAAACAGACGATGAACATCTAAACTGATGCACGAGGAATGGAAGACATCTCGTCGAACGCATGAGAGGAAGACGACGGAGTCCGGCAGAGGAGGTAGCAACTGAGCACGAGATCTTCCTCGAGGTGGAGATCTGTTTGAATCGGATTTTTCATCTCCGCTCCTGGTTTTAGCGTGTCGTGTTAATGGTTTTTGATTTTGTGTTCATGTGTTTCTGGGGATATGAGAAAGAGAAACTGAGAAAGGTGTGGGTGAGATGTAAAGTTTACATGGTGGAGAGGATCTTCGCGGTTTTGATCATTAATAATCAATTACGTTATTCTTCTTCTTCTTCTTCTTCTTCTTCTTCTTCTTCTTCTTCTTCTTCTTTGTGTTTTTAATCAAAATCGTGTTTTTTATCAGTGTAAAATTCAATTGTATGTTGTAAAACACAACTTAATTTATGTTGGTACAATTCTATTTCATCGTAAATTGGATATCAATAAACTAACATTATCAACGTAAAATTCAATTTACACTGTAAATGGAAAGTCAATTAACGAGAAAATAAAATCGTATGAATAGCTCAAGAACAAATATTCGACAAATTAAAAATCATTTCCAAATATAGAAAATGATAAGTAATTGATAGATATTAAATCTATTCAAAATTTAACATGGAAATAATCTGTAATTAATAAGTTATCTTGAATTAATTGGCTAATATTTAATCAAAAGTCAACCCACTAATCTAGGAAACAATATTCAAGCCTTATAAACCGCCAACTTTTAATTTTCGGAAATAAATTTGAATTTTCAAACGAAATTAATATTATTATCAGAGTAAAATTCAATTTACGTTTAAAACGCAACTCAATTTACGTTGATACAATTCTATTTCACTTTAAATTGGATATCAATTAACAAGTATTATCAGCGTAAATTTCAATTTATATTGTAAATGGAAAGTCAATTAACGAGAGAATAAAAATCGTGTACATACATGAAAACAGATTTTCGACGTTTAATACACAACAGATTACCCCTATAATTACTAGGTTGATTTAATAGATAATCGGATTTAATAGGTTCAAAAAATCAGTTTGAAATCAATAATGCAAGAGATAATCGGATTTAATAGGTTGAATTAATATGAAAACAAAGTTAACCCAGTAATTTAAGTAATAATACCCACACATAATAACCGAATTCATTAAAAATGAAAACAATTTTGAATATTCAAAACGAAAAATAAATGTTTAAAATTCGAAACATATATTAAAAAAAAATTAAATTTGGTTAATTAAAAAAGGAATTAAAAGTAATACTGCATAGTGATACGTCGGCAACATAACTATTTACGAAAGTTTTACAAAAAGTTGGACTTTTACAAATTACGTTTGTCAATCAGGGCCAGTTCATCGAATTTTTGTAGTATTATTAATGTTATCTATTTAGATTGATAGAAACTAAAATTAAAGAGTAAAATATGTATGTATATAAGTCAACCTTTTTTAATATCACTAAATATTGAAGATCAATATGCAATATATAAAAGTTTATGCAATAAATTTGAGGGTTTATGTTGAAGTAGAGGACGCTTAAACCTCCACTTTGAGCAGAAAGAGCATTCAAAATGAAGCGGTAATTAGGATGTTATAGTGGTAATACCACATTTCTCCAAGTTGGAGGTCGTGAGTTCAATCCCAACCCACCGCAGTCAAATGAAAGTTTGACTTAAAAACATTCATTTCCTCAATCGGCATCTTTAATGAGCACTCACGTTTTGATCCATAATCATCATAATGATGATTTAAATGTCATATCCTCAAATAAAAACCCTTGTCTTGAAACCTTAACAAATTATTATTATTAAATACTAGTCTTTAATATATAATAATATTGCAAATCTTTCATACTTTTCCTATTTATATTGCAGTTTAGTCTTTAATATGTCACATTATTTGTTATTCTATTATGTTGTATTCATCTATTTATAATGTTTATACGAAATTATTAAGTTAAAGTGATTTAATTATAATATTTTCAACTTTACGAGTTAATTTGAATAACTTCTAAAATAAAAAACTAAATAATTATTACATAAGAATTCTTGACCGCATGAGATAGACATTCAAATTTGAGTATTCAGATCTTCATAGAAGTACAGAAACTCTTCAAAACAACGGTTTAAAAATAGGGTTAATTAGTAATATAGCCCCATAAACATGTTCAATGACCCAGTAAAATATTTTACCAAATTATGAAGATTATTTACAATCGAAAAAATAAAAGGTAAAATTGAAAAATTAGACTGTTAATAATTGTACTACATAAACACTAGAGCCATTTACCACAATTTTACCAAACGTTGGACATTTCAAAATTCATATGCCAAACGTTAGTCATCTGGCCAATTATTTGTATGTATTTACTGGGAAAGCATTACATCTCCAAAGTCCTCATTATATGTGTTTTCTCTCATTGCACTAGATTAGGAGACGAGAAGTATTACCGAAGTCTTAATTTTTAAAAATAAAGATTATTAAAAAAATTCAAAAATTTATTTTAAAGGTTCGAACAGTGGACATTCATGTTTGAGGGTTTGTTCATGATCTCAATAATTATTGTATGGTTATGTTTTAATATTTGGTTTTGAATAAATTATTAAAATTAATCCGTTTATAAAATTTAATCAACTATTTTATTTTCGTAGTACATAAAGATAAAAAGGAAACTTGTAATCAAATCCTTTCAATTTAATGATTTTATATATTTAATTATGGATTAATAGAAAATATAACACAATGTATAATCACCTTATTGAATATTAAGAAAAAATATCTATTATAAGTAACCATGTAAAACATTGATGTCGCATAGTAACCATTTTTTTTTATTTGTTAAGAGAATAGCATTTTTAGATGACATCGCATTATTTTGTGATTTTTTTAGAATTGTGTCTTTTTAATAAAAATATGTAATTAGTTTGAATTGTTTTATAATAATTGGTTTTTGATTTCCACTGTGCATGTTGTCATATTTGATTTTCCTACAGTTATTTCAATACTTCTAATGACTATATAACTACTTATCGTTATAAATAATGTTTATTTTTACTAATATCGAGGATTAATACGTATTTTGAATATATTTTTTAGATTTGATAGGGTCTCCATTGAAATAGAAGGCTTTAGATCATAATTATGAAGCTTGAGATTCTCAAAATTAGATCTCCATTGAAGATGCCCATAGAGCATATTCAGGCCTCGAAATTCTATTTAAAAGGTTTTTAGTGTTAGCAATATTACACAGAATATTGAAATAATAAAAGGGACAGATTGCAAGAAGGAATTAAAATAACAAAAATTACAAAAAAACCGGATAAACCTTAACCGGTATGGAACAGAGAACAAGATGAGCGTAAAGGAAAATCGAGGCCCGTTGGACGGTTTCCTTGAAGCTTTTATCGCCCTCCAAGTGTGCTGGATTTGATGAGCGAAAGCCTCCCAGGATACAACGACAACAACTCAAACGTAGCACCACTCGGCTTGAGTTCGGCGAACTGGAACCAAAAATCAGAACCTACCACCAAACTACAAGAAGAACAATTTCGGAGAGAGAGATGGAAGACAGGAGAGTTTTTGTTATCGGTGTGTCGAAATGAGAGCTAAAGGCCTCCTTTTATAGGCAGAGCCAAAAGCTGTTACACAGCCAAGCATTAATGCTTTGGTTACACACTCAGCCATTAACCTTGACATGAAGGCTGCGGTTTCAGACTTTGAACGGCCTCATAACTCCTCGGTTACAGAAATCAAAACCACCCCTTCAATGCTCAAAACCGTAGCTCTCTTCGGTTACAAAACGTTGACAAAATAATTTCCAGAAATGTTATTTCCGGAATTAAATTCTACCACAAGTCAGAAAAACAATAAAAAGATAAGGACCTCGACCGAGACATTCCCAAAGACCCAAAGCCCGAAGCCCGAAGCCCGGGCCCGGGCCCGGCCCGGCCCGGCTCGGCGGCGGCGCGCGTGTGTGTGTGTGCGCGCGCGTGAAGCTAGAAGCTAACCCACACACACTCCCCTCTCCTTACTTGCTTATCATCTAAAGCAAGGATAATTGTATATATACAATACACCACACACTTTCCCAAACCAATGTGGGACTCTTCACATTCCTTATCTTTTCCCAATACTTGTGATGATAATGAGCAACCTTTGAGCATCAATTTCTCATTCATTTCATCATAGATTTTGGCAAACCAATATTCAATCTTATACCCGTCGCAACGAGGAATAAGAATACGAAAGAATTATATAATTCGGATGAGTGGAACCCACTCAAATCTCAAGCCAAAATCAGCCTCTCACTTAGTATTAAAAACTCTTTAATACTTTAATTCCAACATTTAGACCTACAATGAAGAACTATGGAGCCTTGTTATGGAGTTTTAAATAGTTCGCCTCGAAGGTTTACTGCTTAAATTTTATGTAGGACAATTTCAGAATATATGTCCGATATTACGGTAAAATTCTATTTTTGTATGCGATAAAATTTTATTACGAAATATATGTGTCAAATGACAAAACTCTTTTAACAAAAGTGATTGCAACATACCGTATTATACCGCAATTGCGTAAATTATGTAAGATAACGCAATACATAAAGCTTTATAAAGAGCTTTTTAGTATTTTCTCATATATATTTCGTAATAAAATTTTATCGCACATATAAAAAGAATTTTACCCTAATATCAAAAATATATTCCAAAATTTCCCTTTATATATTCATAGCGTCTCTAATATTTGTCTAATTTATTACAAATTACACCATTACAAAATTTAATAAAATCCTTCATTTCTTGTTGATAATATTTTTTTTTCTTTCAATTAAATCATATTTAATCAATTCATATATATACTAGTGAATGAAAGTGTTATAGACCTGACAATTGACGACGATACGTTAGACCCTTCCGACCAATCTGGCCAAAAGCCGACCTAATTCAGCTCGCTCATACGTATATCCGACCATGCGGTTCGGCAGGCCAATGGCCGGCTCAACCTTCGGAAGGCCAATAGCCGGCTCAACCTTCGGAAGGCCAATGGCCGACTCAATGGCCGACTCATCCTTCGGCATGCCAATGGCCGGCTCATCCTTGGGCATGCCAATAGCCCGCTCATACTTCGGCATGCCAATGGCCGACTCAATGGCCGACTCATCCTTCGGCATGCCAATGGCCGGCTCATCCTTGGGCATGCCAATAGCCCGCTCATACTTCGGCATGCCAATGGCCGACTCAACCTTCGGCAGGCCAATGGTCGACTCATCCTTCGGCAGGCCAATGGCCGACTCAACCTTAGGCAGGCCAATGGCCGGCTCAACCTTCGGCAGGCCAATGGCCGGCTCATCCTTCGGCAGGCCAATGGCCGACTCAACCTTTGGCAGGCCAATGGCCGACTCAACCTTCGGCAAGCCAATGGCCGGAACAACCTTCGGCAGGCTAATGGCCGGCTCATCCTTCGGCAGGCCAATGGCTGAGCGAACCTTCGGCAGGCCAACGGTCGAACGAAACTCACCCGGCTAAGGGGTTTCCAAAACGTCCCTTGGTCACTTATAAATACAGGGCACGGCCCTCGAGACTGGTGATCCAAATTTGAGTATTGAAACGCTGCTAAACTCGTACTTCACTCGTTTCTCTCAAACTTTAGCCCTCTAAACTCCTAATCTCTTTATCCACCTCAATCCCACTAATGTTGAGCGTCGGAGAGGTAAACTGAGGCACCCCCTCTGTTTCCCCTTTGTAGTTCGCGTGACCTCTTCACATTTTAGGTACCTACACGGAGTGAACCTCATTGACAGCTAAGGGACGACTTGGGATACCAAGTCCGACACGCTAGTGCCCGAACGCGATCACTTGGTCCGGCCTTGGGTCGAACCGTTTAGGGCTCCTAAATCGTTGTCCGAAAACGAGCGACAACAGAAAGAAAAGAAAAACACACACTATTGATTGCATACATTTAAATGAACAGAATCAGAAAATTAGGTAAACAGTAAATATAATAAAAACAATTTAAGTTTTAGACAAATTCTTAAAAAAAAATAGTGGTTTTTCTGGTTTACTCTTTCATTAAAATTATATTATGAGTATTTTAGTTAATATTTTTGTGTAAATACGCAAATATAATTATTTAACTTAAATTTATAAAATTTTAGTTTATATATTAATAAAAACAATAAATATAACCATTAAACTTTTTCCTAATAAAAACAAAAAGAAAATCCATAGATCTTATAAGAGAAATGTATGAAACTAGAAAAGTATTGAATATTACAAACCTTAATATTCAGCATGTTGATACTATGGTATTGATTGTGCTTGGATTATTTTTTGCTCCATGATCAAATAGAATATATTAGTCGTTGTGTTTTAACTTGCTCAAGATTGCTTTTTATTTGGAAAGTTTCTTATTTTAACAGATATCTTGATAATTGTCTTAACTTTTGGATTTCATGATTAATGTCTTAACATCCGTTCAAATAATTTTATTAGAGAATTACACAACCATGTACACTTCTCCCAGTCCGCCAACCGAGTATGGCTAATAAACTACAAAATTAGAGAAGTGTGGTTTTTGTGAGTGCATGATTGCAGTTCTCGCGCATTTTCATTGATGCGAACTAAACACCCGGTGAGTGTTTGAATAGTGAAAATGAAAGGGGTATCAAAGTTTAAGGGAGTCCTTCATTTAGATTTTACATATAGTATTAGCTAAAGTTGCATTGATGTTGCGATTCATATACGACAACTGTTGTCCTATTAACCATTGATTAGTGAATTCTTTTTTAGTGGGCTGAGATCCCTCCCCCATCTAATGGAGATGGTGTTGCACCAAACTGGGTTACCACTTTGTGTTATTTAGTTCCTCACAATTTATTTAATCTGTCATCTTACCCCTGTTTTGCAAACGTGGGACATCTTGCCAAGAATTAAACGGAATTCCAATTCGTATCAGAGTAGGCACCTTGAACTTTAGGATGGTTTCATGTTGGTTAACAATTTTGTTCGAAGATGTACAGTATCAGAGAAAGAGGCTCAGTCAAACGACCTCTAGTGTTCAGTGGTTCTAACTATGGCCATTGTAAGGCTTGATTGTGTACATTCTTAAAATCGGTCGACTGCAGGACATGGAAGGCTCTAGTCAATGGGTGGTCTCCATCAATGCTTGTTGATACCACATGTTCTGTCATCGGTTTTAAAGCCAAGAAAGATTGGAGTGTTGCAAACGATAAAGCTGTAATGAGAAATTTTTGTGCTTTTAATGCTATATATAATGGTGTTGATAAAAATATTTTCAAGATCATTAATACATGGGAATCTTCTTGGGAAATTCTTGTTGCTCATGAGGGAATAACCAAGGTCTGAAATTCTAAGTTTCAATTTCCAACGACAAAATTTGAAGCATTGACCATGGCTGAAAAAGAAATCATGAAAGAGTTTAATGTTCACATTTTCGTAACATCACAAATGAATCGTACTCTCTTGGTATTCTTATGCCAAATGAGAAACTTGAATGGAAGATCTTGAGATATCTCCTTTGCAGATTTCAGATGAAAGTCATTGTAATTGAAAAGGTTCAAGATCTGGCTATTATGGAAATCGACGAGCTTATTGGATCACTCATGACTTATTAATTGTCGTTTCTATGTTTTTAAAGGGCACAAAAACTCACCTTGTCAAAAAAGAGATCACGTATGATCTAACTCCAATAAAGACATCTATTCCTATATTGCTCTTCTTTCTTAGAATTATAGCAGGATCATGAAGAAGTTTAGTAACATGCCAGCGATAAATGTCTCGCATCATATTAGAAACATTGAGAACAGCAACTTCGATAACAAAAACAAAGGAAAACTAATTCAATGCCATGAATGTGAAGGTTTTAACCACGTTCAAAAAGAGTGACCAAACTTCCAAAGAAACCCGAATAAAGGTCATGTTACAACTCTCATTGGCGATAAGTATGATATAGAATCTAATAAGTCAAGTAATTTTGTTTCATTTTCGGCATCTATTACAAATCTTCTATATGATGACCATGCTGATATTTATAGTCCTTCTACGGAAAAAGAAAAAGATAATACCTCTTCTGATGAAATAACCGATTTAATAGTGTACTGAATAATAGATAGGTAGAAGAATCCATGTTGTGGATGAACTACATGATATGATTATCTCTTTGAAAAGTGCCAAGAGAAAGTTGTTGGAGATTATAATTGAATTACTTCAAGTCGCTCGTCTGAATGGTGAATTTGAAGAATGACAATATATGTGAGGATGATGAATTCCAATATTGATGATCGTGAGAAAACCCTTACTCTTGGCAAATCTCCCAAAAACATGGAAGCTCTAAATTTTTCCCATAGTACATCCACCTCTAAAACTGACTTTGTTCGGCAGAAGAGTAGGCTCTCTACTTGATTTTCGCCCAATATATCACATAAATCTAGCCATGACAAATTTTTCTTCCCCAAAAACATAATTCTGGGAGGTCTCTTTTCAATAGATCTCACTGGATCTGTCATTATTGTAGGCATCTAGGACACATACATATCTTCTTCTATGACCTCTATGGAAAGAATCTTCATCAACATCAATTAGTCTGCATAGCTCATGAGAATCAAGTCGCTAATCTGTGCAAAGTCTAGAGCTTAAAAATCAGTCCACATAGCTAAAAAAATTGTGCGGTATTTTCATTTGAAAGACCGATTGAAGTAGTTGTACGCTTGTAGAGAAACATCCATCCATCCATATGAAGTTGCACGACAAAGAACATGTAAGAGAAGAAGGTGTTTTGCTACATCTTGCTGATGGAATGATGTGGAAGAATCTATACTAGAAGTATCTAGATTTTGCTGCAGAGCCACTAAACGTGAGACTTGGACTAGCTTCTGGTGGATTGAACCTGTTTGGGAAATGAGTTTATCATACAACATGTAGCATGTGGTACTAACTGTATCTAACTTGCCGCATTGCGTGTGCATGGAAGAAAGTGTATTTGATGCTAACGCTTCTAATTCACTATTACAAAAATGATCTTAAACCGATGCATAAAAGTGACATTGTACCATTAGAAGCGAGTCGCTTCTAATGCATCTATCCCAATTTCTTCAAAAAATAAAAAAATTTGACCATTAGAATAAACTAGTTGCGTCTAAAGGTCCGAGTCGACAGATTAGAAGAGCCTAATCGCTTCTAAAGTTAAAAAATTTGGCTCGCTTTTTTTCTGCCAATTTTTTCATAATATTGAGCCATTAGAAGCAACTAGTCGCATAACAGCCCCTCCGGCCTCTGCACGCGCTCGTGTCTTGCATCCCCATCTGGCCTCCACGCGACATTTCACTCTGGCCCTCCGACCTCCGCTCGAGCTTTCCCTCGGCCGCGTCATTCCACACGGATGTTAGTTTTTTTGTTTTTTCATTTTTTATTCTTTCCTCTCCCGCTGCTCACTCTCCCTCTACGACCGCCGCAGATCTCCACCCCGACGAGCTCTCCTCCAGCGACTGGTGCTCCTCTTGCGTGGCCTCGACAGTTCCAACAAATGATTATGCTTTCTATGATAGGATGCCAAATGTCGTAATGCTGATTTATTTGTACAATTACCGCATCATTTTATTTAAATGCATTTGGTATGGAAACAAGTATGATGCAAACAAAAGAGTGCACAGTGATAAAATTTGTGGACCAACAAATGCTTATACCGCAAAAGGTTGGTTCACAAACAAGCCATATATACTTGCAACCCAGGCGGAACAAGTCTTCTACGTAAAAGACCTTTTCAAAAAGTGAAAAATGGAAAATCGTAAAAGCATGCAATCATTCATGAATTTCGGATATAACCAAAGTTGACACCACCACCTCGACCTTGGTTCCATTCACAATACAATTTTCAGACATCGACCTTATGAATCATAATCATGAAACATGTGACACCAAGCTGATTACTAATGCAGATGATGGAGTAGAAAACGACGAGGATGGTGAAACATTTGAAGATGTTGGCGTCGATCGCAGACATCGCGATGTAGAAGATGATACTAATGTTTAAGCGGTGACGAAGTTCAATGAGTAATGTTATCATTATTATTTTTCGATTGGTTATTTAATTTAACAAAAATTATTTATAACTTTTTTTTTCATATTATAGGATGTCCATTGCAACTAAAGCAGGTGATTGCGAGGATCCACATCGGATGTCGGGATATATCGGGTTTCAAGAAATACGCGAGGACCGACAACCAGTGTGATTTTTGTGTACGCCTCTGAAGGAGATGTCAATGCAAGAGTTGTCCATTCAGACCAGATTCAGCAGACGTTCTTCCAGATGACTCGTATGGAGTATAATAGATTAGATGTTCTCCAACCGCCTTGGAAATGCTATCACCTCCTCGGTTTGCATGTACTATAGACGATGAGTCGACGTCTCAGCTGAAAGTGTCGAATACATTCTACATGTTATGCACATGATGTCTATATTCGTGGACACTGGTGACGAAACAGGCTAGGTACGCTCGACTAATTCTATTGGAAACGATTGATGCCGCTATAATTCGCGATGTAAAGAAAAAATTTATAACAAAAAGTCGAAAGCACCCGTAAAATTTAAAAATGTGTTTGGGGGTGGTAGAGATTGCCAAAAATGAGGTTTTGAAGGGCATGGCCTCAGATGCTTGGGCAAAGGCGGTATACGTATTTGCGAATGAGGATTTTCAAATGGCATGCACATTGTTACGCACGATATCTTACCGAGCATGATTTAAAATTTCAGGGCACTAATATATAATATCTTAAAAAAATAGAGGAAAACACATTTCAAATGTCCCTTTTGACTAGTTAAAAGCCTTTAAGCTATTATACTTTGAGAATCCCAAAAGGGAATCCTAATCAACATGCTCTAAAATATTGAATTTTAACAAATCAATCAAGACCCCGCCGATGTGACAGGGTATGTGGGATCTACCGGTCGAGTGGGTCCCACGGCCACCTATGTGAGTAATTTCAACTTACGTGAATGTGTTGGTTCTCAAATTTTAAATACGAGTGAAAAATTCAAAGCTCAAAATTAACCATGCATTTACTGAAAGGTAAAAACTTCGTACTTCTGAAAGAAAATAATAAAAAAAACACAAGAAAAAAAAAAGATTGGTAGTTATCTGGTTGAAATCACTATTACGAAGCACCTACAAACTACAATTATTACAGAATCGAAAACACACATATATTGCAACTAAGATATCTGATAAAGCGAAACAATATATACTGTTAAAGACATATTTGGATTCGTGAGCCATAAGAATCACGATTGTATGCTCAAGGGTAGATTCAAGACGAAACTAATAGACTTTCAATCAACTGAAAGAAGAAAAAATAGAAGTCAAACCTGTAGAGTTTGACCGTGTTCCAATAAAAATATTTCATTCTCCGAAGGGCCAATGCGTCCTCTCTCAAACATGTCTGAATGTGATTACGAATGAAAAACAAGAGTTCGTTTATTCTTTTCCTTTCCGTCGGAGAATAACAAAAACAAAGAAGAAAGGAAAGAAGACAATAGTGCGTGACAATAATGCGTTATAAAATATGTCTAATATTAACACTTCTTTTTAGTACAAGTTTATTGGTGTTATTTATGATATTCTATTAGTATTAATTGCACACTCATTACCCCTTCAAAAAAAAATGCACACTCATTTGACACAAGAACCAACCAATGATTATTATATGTTGTCCGACGGGTGGTAATTGAATTATTTATAGAACGTTTAGCTCAAATAGTTCTCAGTCTTTATCTTCGGATGCAGGTTAGTCCTTAAAATATATTGAGAAGCATAACCATCCTCAACCATGTTAGTTTTTAGCAAAATTAATCCTTATGTCACGTTAATTAATAAATGGCAATTGAGTAATACGGTCATTTGAAACATTGGAATTACATTTTAACCAAAAATAAACGAGGCCAAAATGTCTACGATATTTTATTATATAAAAAAAGTTATTAAAATATATAGGCCCATTAACATATATGGATTTTAATTTAGCCAATGTTACTTTAAACTTTGATTAATGGCCAGTAGCTAATTAAACAAAAAATTTGGCCGAATTTTATCCCGCTCATTTTAATGCCACGTCAAAAATTTTAATAAAAAAAATAAAAAATCGGGTGTTCCGTGTGCAATTCGTGGCTCCCTCTCTCTTATAGAGGCCGTGCACTTCCTCACTCTCCCCGCCTCGGAATTTTGCAATTACATTCTTAATACAATAAGAGCGAGATCCCAAAACACCTGGTTTTGTGATATAGTGTGATAAACAACTTCTCGCACTCATCTTTCTTATTCGTCTTGGAGATTACAGAAGACAAAGGTGTCATCATCGACTTATCAATCAAGACGAAGAAGATGAAACCTTGAAGACGGAGTACTCATTTGATATGTAGCATTCTCTAGCAGATCCTAAACCCATAAGTTTTCATATAAACATTTTTTCGAATAACGGTTGGTTAAAAGCTTTTGTTATTAGTTAATCAAGTCAACCTAGATCTTGTTGAGTAACTATATTATTAATTAGCTATTGTTAGCGTAATTAATAATTTTCCGCATTTAGTATGGTTGTTAAGGTGAATTAATCACCAACATATTAAACACATCCGATATTATCAATAAATAAAAAAATAAATTAACTTTCCCAAATTGTAGGATCACACTTAATTATAGAAACAAAATTGTTGACTTCCCTAATATAAAAATAAAAATTTACATGTTCGTGCGTATGTAGAAATAAATTACTCTTTGAAATGAGTATGAAAGCACATAAAATGAACTTGAGTTATTCTGGAGCGATGATATCATAGTCTCATTATAATTTAAACATTTAAAAGTTTGAAAAAGATAAAAACTAATGAGAGATATTATATATATATATATATATATATATATATATATATATATCTAACCAGAAATATAAGTATGAATCAAATAATACTGGTTCAATTCTCATCTCATTCTCAAGGTACTTCTTCCAATCTTTGATTTCCTTAACAAATTTATTTGTTTAATTAGAGGTTTCATCTGTATTTTACTATGTTTCACTGTAATCTTTGAAATCGGTTACAAACGGGAATGAGATAGGTGTGGATCATGAGGCAGTCTTTGGCATGGTTTAATGAAATAGGTTCTTTCAGCCTTCAAGTGTTGAGAGAGTTTTTGAAAGCAATAAAGTAGATGAGTAAAGATCGTTAATTTTCTATGCATGTTAACTATTTGACGTTATGTCGAACCCAGTATACTTATTGGTCTAAAGAAGATATGCCTTGTTATATATATGTGAATAATGTGATCCTTCTTATATGGATTACACGATGCGTTTTAGGTTTCCTCAAGTCTCCACAAAAAATAAATTAAAAACAGAGATTACAAAAAAAAGGACGAAATTTGGAGCATATTTCTATGTGCTTTTTTGTGTTTAATTCTTTCAAGGTCTTTTTTGGTCATTGCTAAGTAGTGACAGTCTTCTCAAGAAAGGAAAAACCGAAAAGCTCTCTATCAAATTCCTCAAGAGGTAATTTTAGTGATATAAACAAAAAATCTTGATACCCATCTGATGATGTGCCATATTTATGAAAAGTTTGATTGTCAACATTAAGAGACGATCACAAACAAATTAGTAATTGATTTCAATGTGCTTCATTAGTATAACCGAAAAGCTCTCTGTCAAATTCGTCAAGAGGTAATTTTAGTGATATAAACAAAAAATCTAAATACCCATCTGATGACTTGCCATATTTATGAAAAGTTTGATTGTCAACATTAAGAGACGATCACAAACAATTAGTAATTGATTTCAATGTGCTTCATTAGTATATAAATACATTTAGGTTATTATTTCAATTTTAGTGACCAACTTTTAGACATGCGTAAAGATTTATTAGGCAACATATATATGGCGTTCTCGCCAACGTGATTTCAGTGCGTCGAAATGTATAGTATGGCTTCTTGTGTGTTATTTTTTTGTTTGTTTTGTATATCCTTGACAAATGTCTCTTTGTTTTGTTCATTCAGAATCATCCACAAAGTTTCTATGTTTTGCGATGGCTGATAACGGTATGAGTTATTAATTCTCTTGTACATACTCACACTATTCAACCCAACTATATTTTTTGTTAATTTATGTTATGTGTGTTTCCCAGAATATGAGGATTCTATACCATCAAACACGATATTGGGTACGTATTTCAAGTGTCAGCATTCACGACAACATAAGAAGGTATGTTCTACTTTGATCAATTCTGATGTGATAAAAATGATTAGCTACTAAAGTCTCATTAACTACTTCTTGGACATAATGGCCAGAATTATCGGAAGTGTAATAATAGATATGTTCACTGATTTTTAGAAACGTTCTTCTCCTGAGCCGTGTGACTCTACTCCTTCAAACATGGTCTTAGGTCCTTATTTAGTATTGAGGAATGATCATCCCTCCAAAAAGGTATACCGCATGATTGTTTGTATGCCAGAATTATGTGTAGGAGTATTTATATTTTTAAATCTTGTTTTTATAGAGAAATTTTAGATCTTCTTTGCTACCTACAAGTTCACGGTTCACACGTACATCTGCTCGGCAACAGTTCTTTGCACATGTGGTTCCTGAAAGTAAGTAACTGTTATTGTCCATGTTTTTATTTACAATTTGCTTAATTTATTGTTAGCAGCCCCGCCCGAATAATTTGTTATCTTTTGTGAACACATGATGCAGCTATGGTTTCATTGGAACGATTTTTTCGAGGCTATAGTCTACCAAAACGACTTGTGATATTGAATCATAGAACAACATGTCCTGCTTGTGGAGCAATAAAGTTTCAGTTTGAACCACAAAATTTTTGTTGTTCATCTGGGGAAATTTGTTTGGCGATGCATGAACCTCCAGATGCGCTTGTTGATTTATTTTACGGGTCTTCTGTACAATCACATAACTTTCGATGCTATGTACGTATTTATAATTCCAATTTTTCTTTTAGCTCGATGGGTGTTAATCTGGATAGCAACTTGCTAAAAAAAAATAGGGAAATTTAAACTTTTCGTGTTCACGGTCAAATTCATCATTGGATTAAACCTTTTAATCCGCAACGTAAATCTTTATCTGCGTTACAGTTATATTTCCATGATACTGATATTGAGATCCAAAATCGCCGTGTATTCAATGAAAATTTATTAACCGAAGTACTCGAGAAGTTGAGATCTATCATGAATATAAACCCGTACGCAAAGTTTTTTAAATCATTAGCAGCTGTTCCAAATATAAATGATTTCTCCATCATCATAAAAGATAATCCCGGGCTTGATCAACGTGTATTTAATGCACCGACTGTTTCTTAAGTGGCTGCATTTTGGATTGAAGATGATAACGTCGGAGACTTGACATATAGAGATATTATTGTTCACGGATTGGATAATCAAAATCAATAATATTGGTTATGATTCGGCTTGTTACGATCCATTACAGTATCCTCTTCTATTTCCGAAAGGTGAGTCAGGTTGGCACACAAACATTGATCGATCATCTAAATCTGGACAGCAACTACCACTGTATCGTAACACACAACAACTGCTACAGAAAGAAGCAGGTAATTTAACTTTATAGTTTTTATACTATAATGCAGTCATTTCACGTTTGAACATATTAATTACATACAACTTACAGTATATATATTTCATTGTGACATTATTTGCAGTAATGTTAAAAAATTAATATGTAATTTCACTTATTTTATATGCATACTCTATTAAAGCTATTTCTCAGGTTATTTCTCGTTTGATAATTATTCTTCGCTAGGTTCTTCCAACGGTCGGAAAACGCCGAGAATTTCATGTCGTAACTATTACTGCTACAAGCTCCAAATCCGACCGCATGAGAAAACAATATTATTACAAAGCGGTCGTTTATTTCAGCAATATGTGGTTGATATGTATGTTAAAATAGAATAGAATCGGCTTAATTATATCAGGAAGAATCAAGAACACATTCGAGCTGATTTACATCAAGGTCTTGTAGATTCAGTTCAAATGGGATTAAGAAAAGGCTCAGAAATTGGCAAGCGTATTGTACTTCCAGCAACTTTTATTGGTGGTCCAAGAGATATGCAACGAAGATATCTAGATGCGATGGCTCTGGTGTGCACTTTTGGACCAGACTTATTTATTACTATGACTTGCAATCCTAACTGGCGTGAAATTAAACAAGAATTGAAGACCTTTGAGCTGGCTCAGAATCGACTAGATCTGCTCGCACGTATATTCAAATGTAAACTAGAGCAACTGAAAAAAGATATTGTTACCAAAAGTTTATTTGGTGAAGGTGTAGCTTATGTTTACGTTGTCGAATTCCAAAAAAAAGGCTTGCCACATGTTCATTTCTTGCTAATATTGAAATCAGGTTCAAAAGTTTATTCACCTGAACAGGTAGATAAATTTGTCTGTGCAGAAATACCTTGTCATATAAAGCAACCCTATTTATATTCTTTGGTTGTTAAGCACATGATGCATGGACCTTGTGGTGTTTTGAATCCTAAAAATGTGTGTATGACTAAGAAACATTGTTGCAAAGATAAATACCCAAAGGATTTTGTTGAACGTACAAAATTAAGTGACAATTGTTACCCAACTTATAAGCGATCTATTCAAGGAGCACATGTAGTTGTACGCAGAAATGAATTAGATAATCGTTGGGTAGTTCCATATAATCCTATGTTGTTAGCAAGATTTGATTGTCATTTAAATGTCGAAATCTGTTCAACTATTGAAGCCGTTAAATATCTTTATAAATATGTTTACAAAGGACATGATCGTGTTGCATTTTCTGTAGACAAAAATTCAGAGACACGTGGTATTGATGAAATTAGTGATTATCAGCAAGCAAAGTTTATTTCACCGCCCAAAGGTGCGTATAGAATTTTTGGTTTTAGATTGAATGAAATGTTTCCCCCTGTCTTGCCTATCCAAATACATCTTCCAGGAAAGCACTCTGTTTCGTTTGCAGCAACAGAAGATATTCAATACGTTCTTTCATCTGAGTCAACAGCTATATCAATGCTTACGGATTTCTTTGACTTAAATGTGCGCAGTGAAAAAGCACGATCTGTATTGTATAAAGATATTCCAAATTTCTTTGTATGGAATAAACAAGGAAAGATCTGGACTGAACGAAAAAAAAACAATTTGTGATTGGTAGAATGGTTTCAGTTAGCCCTGCGGAAGGAGAACGATATTGTTTGCGGTTATTGCTTTCTCATTGTAAAGGGCCAACATCTTTTGAAGATCTGCGCACAAGAAATTTTCCCACAGTTCCGAAATTTCGAGAGGCTTGTTTACTTCGTGGTTTACTGCAAGATGATAATCACTACGAAATTTTTTTTGAAGAAGCGTGTTCCACTGCAGTACCATCTCAGCTGCGACACTTATTTGTCATTATTCTTGCATATTGTTCAGTTGAAAATCCTTCGTCGATATGGTCAACATACAAAACTGACATGTCAGCTGATTTCTTTCATCGACAACATTCAAGTGCATTAGCAGAATTATCGGCTCTTAAAGAAAGAAATAGAACATACTCTGGACTTGCTTGGTAAAAATATCAATGACTATTCACTTGTTCCTTACGAAATATGTCCTGACTTTATAGAGCAAAGTAATAAAATCATTGACGATGAACGTCAAATTCAAATTGATGAAGTTGATGTGCAAGCTTATTTGAAACTGAATGCGGAACAAAAATGCGTTTTCGATCACGTAATGCAATGCGTTGATACAGATTCAGCTGGGATATTTTTTATAGATAGACGATGTGGAACTGGAAAAACTTTTGTATATCGTTGTCCACTTGCAACTATAAGAAAAAAGGTGCTCTTGCAGTTGCATCATGTGCACTTGCAGCTGGAATACTTCCCGAAGGTCGCACAACACATTTTCGATTTAAAATCCCACTTGAAGTACAACATTATATGCAATGTAATGTTAGTAACCAATCTGGTGTAGCTACACTACTACGTACAGCGAAAATTATTGTGTGGGATGAAGCACCAATGATGCATCGATTTATCATAGAATCTGTTGATCGTTTGTTTCAGGATTTGACAAAATTGATTTACCATTTGGTGGAAAGATTGTTGTGCTGGGTGGAGATTTTCGTGAGGTGCTTCCTGTGATTGTGAAAGGCACACGATCAGATATTAATAACGCTGCTCTTGTCAATTCATATCTATGGCCATATTTCATAAAGTACAAGCTTTGTCATAACATTAGAGCCACTTCAGATGAAAGTTTTTCTAATTTTTTATTAGAAATTGGAAATGGAAGTCACTATGTGACGAAAATGAAAATATATCTATTCCATCAGATATGATACTTCCATTCACTGATGACCATACTTCATTGACAGAATTGCTCAGATATGTTTTTCCAAGCCTTTGCAATAATGCATAATTATTTTCTTCTCTTGACAATCGTGTTATTTTAACACCAAAAATTGAATCTGTGGACATTATTAACGACATTATGATCGACTTTTTCCCTTGTAATTTTTTTAATCTTTGTTAACATGTTCATTCTTTATGTTTCTTATATGTATATAATTAATTAATAATTTTATTTTATTTGTAGGCACTATTTACACCTATTTCAGCTTTGACAGTTCTATTGAGAGCACTGACAAGACTTTCGAATCAGACTTCTTAAACTCATTGACTCCAAACGGAACTCCACCTCATGAACTTAGATTAAAATAAATTGTCCTATTATGTTGTTACGCAACATAAACTCAGCAGAAGGATTATGTAATGGAACGCGCCTCATTTGTCATAATATTTTGCCAAATTTGATTCAAGCTGAGATATCTGAAGGGCAACACAAAGGGAAAATTTTCTTCTTGCCAAGAATACCGTTTTTACCATTATAAACACAATATAATTCATTCTCATTTAAACGTACTCAATTCCCGATTCGACTGTGTTTTGCAATGACCATAAATAAAGCTCAAGGACAAACTTTGGATTATGTTGGTCTATATTTACCACAACCTGTATTTTCGCACGGTCAGTTATATGTCGCATTGTCAAGAGCAAAAGAAAAATCAACATTCAAAGTTTTGTTGAAACCGCCTGCTAATGTCGAATCTGAATGCACAAAAAATATAGTTTTCCATGAGGTGCTAAGCTCGCTGAAGAATGTATTTGAGTTTGTACATTTTTTTTCCCCTTAATGTTGCGTTAATATATGAAGTTGTAGTAAAAAATCGTTCTGGTATTTTTCACTTTTTTTCGTTTGAAATTATATTTTGAAGTTTATTAAGACAATTGGTAAATTAGGTCTTTAGTATCTACAAATACAACCTATTTGTTTTGTTTTGATATTCTATTTCAAGATGTTATATCGTCTACCGATCTCTAATATTTCAATTAAACATACATCATAATGCACCAACAACTTCTCGTTGCTTCACCCGCTCGATGCCTCTTCTCCTTTCAATTTCTTCTAAGAGGTGTTCTCTAGGGCGAGAGGAATGTTGAAACGATGGTGATTCTTTTTGTTTAGGTTCCTCTCTATTGGTGGTTTGTCTTATGAATAGCCTTTTTCCCGAGGCCAATTTTATTCAATGCAGTTCTTTCTTTTTTAGCTCAAATGATATTCTTGTTCTTTTCATATTCTTGAGTAATTTTTGTTCTTTGAGAATTTAATCGGAAACGATTTAAGAAAAAATTGATTTGAGGCCAATATATGATGTTCGAGTCTTGCAATTGTAAAAGAAAACAAATCTGTCAAAATCTGGAATTTGTATGTTTAAGAACGGATCGGAAATTTCTAGAGTAAGCATTCTTGTCAACAAAAAAATAAATTAAAATAATAGTAACAAATGTATCAATTTTGCTTCTGTTATCTGCAAGGTAATGATTAATCTAGAAGCCTAAACCCATATTTTTTTTAACACAAATAACAAGGTATTCTTGTTCATCGTTCTCCTCGGCTTGCAAGGCTTTTCTGTTGCTGTATAGTATATTTAACGACTTCGTAAAATGAGACAACTATTCGAACATAGGGTCCGGTCCGAGCAACACGCGGCCCAACGCCCGTAAAAAGTCCCCTAGCTCCTCCATCACTGTATCAAATTAGTCCATTTTCAGGTCAATAGAGGTAAATCTAGATTGACCACACAAATCTTGAGTCGAAGAACTGAACTCACCGCCATATCTCTGTTAGTGTCTTTCTCATCGTCATCTTCAAAACTCTTTCGGGATCCTTCTGGAAAAAATAACAAACCGGTTGCGTAACAAACAAAAGTGTGTACATTTTATATGATTTATTTTAATAATGAAGTTCCACATCGACTCCCAAATTAATATGCTAACTTGTTCGTCATTACAAAAAAAAAACTAAAAAAAGTGTACACGTACATAATATTGTTAATCTTGGCATATTTGTACGACTTGATGTAGGGAATAAATAGAGCTGTTGCAAATAAATAGAAAAGTCAATCTAAACGTTAAGCAATATAAGGTCAAGTATACTAACAATATACACTATGACATGGTTCTGTTGTAAATATTTGTATCTTTTTTCTAAAATTCACATCGCATAATTTTAACAAATACAACTACACTAATTGCCAACGACGATAATCATTATCAAACACTAACTATAAACCAGATAATTCTGTTGTTAAAATTGAAGTACTACTCTCAACTATACCTCATGAATCTCAACTATACCTCATGAAGAACCTGCTTACTATGTCCACTAATTATATGCAAAATGCAACACCTATCATTCTTATACAATTTAATCCCACTAACTAAATCAGGCTTTCTTTGCACCCTACTTGTCCCTGAATTGTCCACAAATTAAATCAACTATTTCCAATTTCAACCTTCTCAATTTTAACAGGAATAAAACTTCACTTCCATCCAACAAGAAACAAAAAAATATTACTTACCACTTCAGCAAACCATGGCTACGTCTTCAAGGTGTTATATTTGAAAATTTTCACAAGATTACACCTTAATATATCAATGTCTAATCAACTCTTCTTTGCAGCTCATCATCGGCACGCATCATGAATCAACGTCCTGCCCATGAAAACATTATGGAAAAGAAATTTATATCAGATCCAATGCCAAGAGAAAGATTCAGGACTTCTAAATTGACGATAACTGAGAAACAAGATTCCAAGAAAGGAAACACTCCTAGGAAAGCTCATCAAAATTTGGTACTTATTGATCAAAAGGTATTAATTACGATTTCCACTTTATTAGTAACTCTTAGTATCAAAGACTTAACTGACAGATCGAGTATCTAATAGTTTTTAATTACAAGTACGAATAAAAAACTGAATTCCAAGAATTTTTTTTAGTTATTACTTGTTAAACTAAAATTTCAAGGAAAATACTGATGTTATTAAAATAAGTCTCTTATTCCTCACAACAATAAGATCAGTATGGAATCATGGTTTCATAATATAATTTGTTATTCATCAAACTGACTAATTATTCGTTTCTTGTAAAAAAAAGAATTCAAAAATCCAATCCCAAAAAAGACGAACAAAAGCAACGAACTTGAAATTAATTAAAATCAATAAAAACAAAAAAAAAAAAAAAGCAAAAAATATCTCCAAAATCAGTGAACTAGATTGAGAAGGCTTGATTTTCAACTATAGATTTACGATACAAACAAATGTAAAAATAAATAAATAAAAAAGGATTGATTTTGGCGTACCTGCCCAAGCCCAAGAGACTCATGGCTAGAGTGAGAAGAGAGGGTTGTACAGATTTTGCCTTTGATGTTGTGACAATTGTTTTTGCCGGTAGTTATCTTTCGTTTCAGGCAAATTATACTACCTTTTTTCCCCACTCAGATTCGTTGACCCTTACTATTTTGACCCCTGTACTTTATTGGTAATGCACTTTAGCCCCACATGATTGTAAGAAATTAGGAATTGAGAACCCAATAGCTTTTTTTCCCAAATTTTATATGAAGCAGTAATTACAACTCATCAATTCTCTAACAAATTATTTGATTATTAACATACTTTTTATCTAAGCCACATGAAACGTTGCAATTGTAAAATACTCAATATTTTGCAAACGTTTAAAAAATACCCAATAAGTCCAACGTGGCATATTATTAGGTAATTGCATTTCCATTTTTGCCCTTTTTATTTTAGTTTCCGTGAGTTTTTTTTTTATTTCCAGTCTTTTTATATTAACGAAAATTAACCTGATTTTTAGGGAAATCTTGTTTAATTCTATTATTTTAAACAGCGAATTCGTGTTTTAGTTAATTCAGGATATTTTTGAATTAGTCAACTAATAAATGCATTAACCATTTTGTTTTTTCTTTAATTTTATTCAGATATATTTCATTAATTACTATATTTACCATCGGTTACAAATTACACGCATGAAGTACTAGTTAATTTGCGTTAATTTATATACACACCATTTTAATCTTATCCATCAACCTGATTTCATGGGACTCAATTAACGCATATTTACCTTAGATCACGGGATTTCGACGTTAATTTTCAACTTTCAGATTTGAAATCGTAATTTAATGGTTTTAATATCTTTTTGATATAGTCAACTATCTTCTTTAATTTACAATCGATTTAGTTCATTTTTGTCATTAATGGCTATTTTAAACAGACACAGTTGTACGTGTTAATTTTGGTTAATTTCTGGTGTACAGCTACGAATTTCCTGTTTTGTAGCCTTTATTTTGGCAGTTTTAATTGATATATTCCATTCTGTTTTTAATTTTAACTATTGATTCGAATAATTTCAATTCAGATATATTCTTTCCGAATATATTTAGCCTAAAATCTTGTTTGATTTAAAAAATAAAACATTATCTTTTTCTTTCCTAAAATGATGCCCAAATATTCGGTATCTATTACTAATAAATGAAATTAATATCAATCGACTATAATATTGAGAATTTGAAATTTAAAAATTTATTTTGTAATTCACCTATGCTTACTGATTCCAAGAATCTATATGATTTTCGTATTAATTTTGGTTAATTTGTGCCTCTACTGCTAGTATGTTGTACATTTACGAATATCCTATTTTGTAGTTGTTATTGATTATAAACTTAATTGATATTTCTCTTTTTATCTATAATTAATATAGTCAATAATTGAATTTTGAATTAGTCGAATATAATCTTGAATTTTGAAATTTAATTTTTGATTTTGCTACTTAAAATATGGTAACTGATATGGAAAAGAACACTATTTTACGTGTTAATTTTGGTTAATTCGTTGTGTATAATTACGAATTTCCTGTTTTGTAACTTTTATTTTGGCAGTTTTAATTGATATAATATTTATTCCATTCTGTTTATAGTTTTAACTATTAATTCGAATAATTCCAAATTGATATTAAGATATATTCTTTCCGAATATGTTTAGTCTAAAATCTTTTTATTTAAAAAATAAAATTTTATCTTTTTATTTCCAGAAATGGTGACCAAATATTCGATATCTATTACTAATAAATGAAATTTATATCAGTCGAATATAATCTTGAGATTTTAAAAATTAAAAATTTATTTTATAATTCAGTTATGCTTACTGATTCCCAAAATCTATATGATTTTCGTATTAATTTTGGTTAATTTGTGCCTCTGTTAATAACGTATTGTACAGTAACTATTAATTTTCGTTAATCTCTGTGACGAAAAAGTTCATAATGATTCTAGGGGAAAAGAAAATATAGATCTAATTGAAATATTTGAGGGGGAAACAAACTACAGATGTAATTACAATAAAATAAAAATTATATGAACGTTCTTCTTCGTCGTACTCTTTTTCTTTTCGCCGGCCGCCGACTTCTTCATCATCTTCTTCTTCTTCTTCTCTCCGGGGGAAGTTTATTTCATTATTTCGGGTTCTATTGCTTTGGAGCTTTCTCGGTCGCCGGAGTCTTCTTCTCCTCCACCGACTTCTTCTTCGTTGGCTTCTTATCTTCCTTCGAGGCCATTGAAATCGTAGATTTTTCTTCGTAGAGAGAGAAGAGATGAGAGAGTAGTATTGGTTTAGAGTGAGAGAAAGTGACAATTCGGATTCAAGAGAGAGAATAATTATGTGCGTTTGTGTTTCGGTGGGAATGAGAGAGAGAGAGAGAGAGAGAGAGAGAGAGAGAGAGAGAGAGAGAGAGTAAGTTTGAGTGTTGAAGGAGGTTAGAGTTTAAGAGATTTTATGGGGTATATAACAACTTTCCAAAACAATTTCTCCCTCCAAGAATTAAAAGTCTTCATTAATTTTTATTAATTTCCAACATATCCGGCTCTTTAATTGGAGAGAGAAATTGAGTCTATCTTCATACATAAATACATAAAATCCGGTCATAATTTATTTATTTTCGGAAATTAATTTTCAAAAATTACAAAACCGAAAAGGTTATAATAGTCCGATAATTTGCGTTAATTTCTACAACTGGGTATTAACCAAAACTTACAAAAAATTGGGTATTTTGCAAACTCAATAGTATAGAAGGGTATATAGCTCCTTATCCCTTATTTAAATCATTCAGGGTAGCAAAATAAGTGGAACTCTCTTCAATGATGATATAGAATCACTAAAGCATACTCTCGATCTAGGCAAGACGTATTGGGTATCAAATGCTATAGTGAAACACGAGAAAAAAGAATACCAACAGTTTGAAACTAATTTACATCTTACGTTCAAGCAAGACACATACCTTGAAGAAGTCGAGGAAGATAACACCATGTTGCTTGATCAAAGTTACAGTTTCACGCCTCTGCAACAATGCAAAAATCACTTGAACAACAGCAATCGTCATTACTGCATGCTTTACAAGTACAATCTCAAAGAAATGTCTATATTAACTATATCATTTTCTTTTGCAAGATATTTTCGGCATAGTTCTAGAAATATCAGAAAAAGAAATTAAAAATCGATCTGATTTCCAATGAGTGACGCTAATCGATGAAAGGTAAGGCATAACATGTCGATTTAAATCATTCTAATTCTCGAAATGACATAAAGTCATTCAAAAAATAACCAATATAACTTCATTTGCAATAACGAAATCATCTCACTCACACTCTGGGATAGCTACGCAAGAAATGAAGGAGCAGCTATCAAGGCTATTATGAATAAAATCCAATCATAGTTGGCATAGGACAACGAGCAAAGAATTTCCAAGGTACGATCAAAATATATAATACACCAGATATTTGAAATAACGATATATTTGTATTTATTTCATTTTGTAGGAAATGTCGTCCTATCTACAAGAACAACAAGCTCAATCTTTTTAGATTCTAATTTTGCAGTTGGAAAGACATTAGCAATTTGGTATATTTCTGAATGCTCCTATCAAAAGTAAAGTTATTTGTTTATAAGTCAACGCAATTATTTCGCATTTCAATTCACGTTCTTTTCAGGAAGATCAACAACGCATCAACTTTACATTCTTGGGCCAAACACCAAAAACACAAAACACCTTCACAACCTCTTCCTCAACCATCTGAAAACAACATCATTAGCCTAACTGAATTTATACACCTAGGCCAAGAGGTATGTTACTGTCATTTTACATAGTTGCAATTTGTTTGAGAAATATTAATAATTGTTAATTCAGTAGTCAAGTGTGTAATAACTTCAAATCTTTAATAGTCAGGTCCTCTGCATCATTGCTTCTATTTGAAAGTTTATTAAAAAGAATAAATTATCACACATGTATATTAATTCACTCTCATTTTCAGAATACAAAAGTAAGCAAGTGGGTGAGAGCTAAGCCTTCCATAACAAACTATTATCAGAGTTTCTACTACTATGGATGTTGCAACTACAAAAAGAAAACTAATTTCAACAGAGATAATACCTTCCACTGCGATGCTTGCAATACAAGAAAAAGTTTAATCGTCCCATGGTAATATAAGACTTCTTAATTTCATTTATCGTGACTTTCTTATTCCATAAATAACTAACCTGTTTTCATATGCAGCTTGTATGTCCAAATTACATTGACTGACGATCAAAACGACAACACCATCAACTGTATGTGTTATGCCTCCACTGCTGAAAAGTTGTTTTCCTGCAAAACCTCCGAAATAGTGAAGCTAATAGAACAAGTACGTAAATCACTTAAACCCTCGAATATCTTCTACGTTATTTATTTAATTATATAAAATTGATTACCATTATCAGGGTTCACATGACTCTCTACAAACATTCTTCAAATCCAAAGAAGAAGTTATCAAAGTGTTCTTCATCCAGAAAACCACAACAACAAGAAACACGAATCCACAATATAATATCAACCAGGTTTTCCATCTTTCTGAAATCTTCGTCAATGCTGAAGAAAAAACTGAAACACAAACTGATGTATCGTTCAAGAGTCAGGATCAACGTCCAAAAAACAGAAACTTATCTAAGACCAAGACGGTATCTAAAAAGACAAATTTTAGGCAGGTTGTTAAAACATAACCCTTGTGAACACTGAAAATCTTTTTTTTGTGTAATATGTGTGTAAAGATAAGTTCAGCTCCGTTTTTTGTAGCTGCGTAGTTTTTTTTTGGTGCTGTAGGTAATCAGATCAAATCATGCAGATATAGTCTACATGAGCGCAGCTTTGGTGTGTAGTTTGTTCTCACAGCTTTGTAATCTAGCTATGTACTTAAACCTCTACTTATGTTCTACATATGTTGTGAATACTATATATATGCTTTGAGTACTGTTAAAAAGGCCAATGCGCATTACTAACAGAGACGAAGTTGAAAAAATCTTATCAATACTTACAATGATCAACCGGATAATAAACAACCAGATTTCCATGGTGGGACCCATATTTGATACCCTCAGCATTTACTCTTGAGTTTCACACAGTGAGAATATGGCCAAATCAAAACCGGTACCATCTTTAATATGTGTACAATTGTTTCATGATTCATTTGTGAAAAACAACCTTATAGAAGGTTTTTGTACCAGATTTAATCTGTGTTCTGTCAGGAAATCTTTGAAATATAATGCAAAGCTAGAAAGCCACAACTCTCCGATTAGTTATTCGTCAATATTCTATCTTTGTAAGATTTATACTTTAAAGCAATAATATATATGGTCTTAGCCCTGTCCAATTATAGAGAAAACCAACATTCATCGAATTCGAATAGGGACACTCTTTGTGTTACCTATGGTAAACAATTGGTGTGAAAATAATTATCATAAATAACACGAGATTATATTCCAAAGTAAAAAGGAGAAAGATTTACATGCTGGTAATCCTCTTCATGATGGCCAATTCCTTGCTGTGGGGATTTGAGCTCGAGATCACCATTTTGTTTCTTTTTTAACTACTCTCTCCTATGCAGATCAAGTATTAACAATTATGGCCGATTATTCATAAATTTACACCACACTATTGACAAAAGAGTGAATCTTTATAAGGCACATTGTCGATATATATTTAGTTACCTGTAAAATTTAAATCATTTTGTCAATAAATCTTTGATATCTGTGTAGCCTTCAAGACCTCAAGTGTAAAAGCCGAGATATCTACAATGTTCCATGAGAAAATAATATGTGAAATCAATGGGTTTTCCCAAACAGTAAAAGTTCGGACTTCTTTAGGACTATGAAAAAAGAATAAAAAACCCACACTTGTTGTTCTTCCCTGAAAAGATCCAAGTTCTTGGTATCTCTGAGGCTAACAAAATATAATTGGGTCTTTTTTTTATGATAGATTTTATCTTACAAGTCCAGAACTACGCAGAGGCAATTAAATAATAGCAAACTGTAGACATCTTCAGTCAGACATATTCTCGAACAGTTAGAGGGCAGTTCTTAAAAATCCTAACGAGACTAAAAGGTTAACACACATAACTCTTTTTTATCCAAATTATCAGAGAACAAATAGTCAATTTGGATTTTTTAATCAAACAGAATGAGAATTTTGTATGATTCAAGGCTGAACAAAAGTAGGTATGAAAAAACGAAAGCGTATAAATATATATGACTGATGTGATAATACCTGCTTTTTCACAGTCTTGTCTGACTGACAATTAATATGGCAAGTTTTGGTTTGGGATTATGTTGCATAGAGAGAACTAGAGAAGTATCAAAGGAAGCTGGTTACCCACATAGCAAAAAGTAACTTGGAAAACCACTGCCTCAGCAGATATTGTTTAATGCTTCATAGCTGAAAATTCAGGTTGAAGAACTTTTTTTTATATGATTTGTTATCTCTATTATATTTGTTATGAGATATTTAAACAATAATGCAAGCTTTTTGAATATAAAATTAGTGCAAAGAACATAATTTATCAAAAGTATTTCCCCTTTCCGGCACTTTTTCTAAGCCACCCAACGATTCTCGCCGGCGCACAGGTGAGCTCTTTCTTCATCGCGATTGACGTTCTAAGCGACAATGGTCTTTCAAAATTTACTGAGGCTGAAACGAGCAAAACGCAGTTCAGATATGAGAACAGAGATTTGACGAATTAATATCAATCTTGATTTCCAAAAACCTCTTCATATTCATTTTTTAACCTCCACGTGCGAAGCACGTTTTCTACTTAGTGTGTATATATATATATATATATATATATATATATATATATATATATATATTCACTTTAAAATCGCATATAATCCAAAAGTTTTAGGTTAAATTATTCGGGAGAAATGATCTGGCCATCTAATCATATCTTTTAGAAATTAAAAATCGACCTAGATTATTTAAATAAACCAGAATGAGTTATATTGCAAAGTGATAATCACTGAAAACTTTTTTGTAAGAATTTAGACTAATTTGAATATCTAAAATTTATAATCAAATATTGTAACATGTAAAAAATAATTTAAAAATAAACCACATAATAAAAGCGTTGCATCGAGACACAATTATATCTGAAACTTTTTGAAACAAAATCGTAACACAAAATTCTTCCCCCGGATTTCAAGAATATAACGAAAAGAAAACTAAATATATGTGTTATATTTAAGCCGATTTAGTTATTAATATAATTAATAAACTTTAAGAAACCTAAAAGAGGGGCATTACTGTAAATTCAAGTAACATAAAAATACCACGTAGTCAGTTTATGGCTAATTTTCGAAAAGAGAAATGTCAACCATATACTAAAATACATTTTCAACGTTTGGTTTGGTATAGTTTGACAATTATTCTTATTAAAATTCACATGTGCAACACCAGTGTGGATAAAGTCCAATTATTTATTATTGAAGAAAATGACTTTGCAATATCTTATTTTCTGAAGTGAATTTTTTTTAATTAGACTTAATACTCACTAAAATGTCGACCTCTTATATATACTTCTATCTAAAACTAGACGTTTGACACATTTTTGGACAAATATACCCTTCAAATGCATTTAAAAAAAATTTATCATTTATTTCCTTCATCGAATTTTATCTTATTTCGCTAACAAAAAAAATCATCGTGTTCTATTGAATTTCATCGGATTTTATCGTATAAACAAACAAAAAAATCATCAATTTCTATCGGATTTCATCTTATTTCATCGAATTTTATCTGATTTCGTTAACAAAAAAAATTCATCGGATTCTATCGTATTACATCAGATTTTATCGCGTAAATATACGAAAAAATTCATTAATTTATACCGGATTTCATCTTATGTCATCTGATTTTATCTTATTTTGTTAACAAAAAAATTTATCAATTCCTATCGAATTTTATCGCCTAAATAAACAAAAAAAATCATCAATTTTATCGAATTTAATCTTATATCATCGGATTTAATCTTTTTGTGCAACAATGTGTAAGCTAGCCTCGGAGAGAATCACCCACAACGCAACCCCCGGAGGACTTCAAATGCATGTGTTTAAACTCAACAAATATAATGACTCTTACTATTCATCCCTCGCCAGTAACACTATTACCAAAATCACTTGTAGAGGCGAAATAACAAATTCACATTTTTCAATTAAAAGATATTTATCACTTCCAAATAATCAACAAAATTAAAGCTTTTTTTTTCTTGAAAAAAGTCAAAATTTGAAACTAAAAGTGATTTTTCTTTACCAAATATCATATTTTTTCCTGAAATTTGTCAAAGTTGAAAACAGCTTGTTAAATTCGCTTAACCACAATTTTGACTTTTTCTGTCAAAATTTTCAATGTTCAATAAAACGGCGATGTATTATATAGTGTAACAATTAGAAAAGACTTGTGACTTCTACACAATTTCGCATGTCGAATGCAGATATTAAAAGTATGAAATGAAAAATAAAGCATATGATCCGCAATCTAATAAATGTAAATCGTAGTTACTAAGTATAAACAGTAATGAAAAAAAGTAAATAATAAAAATATCAATAAAATTTGAGGAGTGATTACATTTTACCAGAAAACAATTTTGACGACTTTTTTTTTCTACTTATTTTTTTCACCGTCAGCACGATGTCGAGGTTACGTTTCCAATCAACGTAATTTTCACCCTCGAGTTTGTTCGTACTCAAAATCGTTTGCAATGGGTTAAAAGACATTTTGCTCAAATTTAAATAAAATAAATAAGTCTAGTATGTGCTACAAATTCGAATTATATACAGGAACAATCCTAATATGGTGAGGAAAGCGATACATAATTCATGGTATTATGAACACAACTGATCAATTGCTTTTTCCTAGGGGAAACCGTAATTAATCGCCTTTGCATAGTCGTGACACATCATTATTTAGTTCGAAGCATCCAAAAATTCACCATTTCTAGTTCTCACTAATTACCATAAACTTTAGTCACTTATTTTTAATGCATAGCCTCTATGGAGGGATTACTTTAAATAATAAGTCTAAGTGTACAACTGACATGTGGGCATTTATCCCAGTCACTTTGATAACGGTTCTCCTAGGTGGGACCCCGCTTCATCGCTCCTTTTTAAGGCTTAGTTCATAACAATTTAATTAACAAAGTGTTTCCGAAGTACTCCCATTAAAGGGAGAGCCACGATGGGTGACTCTTAGTTCATCACACACTAAGCTATAAACAACCCTCCCACTTAGTTTTACAAAAATTATATTTTTGTTGAAAAATAGTTTACATTTTATAATTCCTTTATAAACTTTTAACTATATGCATGAACATTTCATTTTAATGAGATGTTGGCGTTCTATCCTATATGACATGTGAGGTGATTACGTTACGAGCTTAAATAAAATAAAACATAAAATATTTAACTCATCTAATGGCCTATTTCTAATTACAACTTATAAGAAAAATGCTAAGAAAAATAAGCTATAACTTATTTTTATAGTATGGTCGGCCAATGAGTCTTGTGATGCGTCATCGGATGTCTCGGGTCAGCCTCCACACGTTCTCCAACGTACGTCCTCTCACCTCTGGATTAAAATTTAAATAAATACAATAGAAATTATCCTCGCAAATGGAGGCTCACAATTTAAAAATCTAAATTAAAAAATAAAACCCGGGACGATAACTGGAAAAATCCTAGAGCCATAACAAATTATGATACATCCATAAAGCACACACACAAGCATTCACAATGCAACATTAAATCATACAAAAACGCCAACTCCAAACTAGTCAAACAATTTCAAAACTAGTCATTAAAACCTAATTTTTAATGCCATTTCTAGCTGTGATACCATTTGTTGGAAATTAATTAACGTTTAAACAATATTATTAGACAACATATCATTATATGGCGGAATTATATAATAGGATCTAAAATATATTAAAACGCATGTTAACGTATTCAACAACCTAGGCATTAAAAATTAATAACATGTCAATAAACATTTTATTCTAAACATGTTGTCAACAAATTGATCACACTAACAACCTATAAACAATTTATAATTGCATACCAATTCGTTTAGAAGTGACTTACACGTGAAGTTGTATACAACTTCATGCGTTGCTAACTCACTCTGGAATCCCTCACCAATAGCCATGCCAGAATGGGAATCACCCTCGCCGGATTCACTGCTCGCCGGATAAGAAATGGGCCTGTGAGCCTGCGGGTCTGCGCGCCTCGCTGGAGGTGTGGCACCTGTGCGCCAAGATGGACATGGACCTGGGACACGTGGCCGGTGAGGTGGCTCGGGCTGAAGGCGCGTATGATGTGCGGGAGGACTCGGGCACACCTGAGGCACCTGGTCGGCCGGAATGGGAAGTTCGCTTGGCAGGGTGATCTCGCCAGATTGGCCCTTTTTGCGCCCAAGAAGGAAATTGATCCGCATTTGCTTCCTGAAACGATTTGGCTGAGTATAATGGCCTAAAAAACACTCAAACAACCACAAATTATTCAATGATAATTCTCTAGGGGATTTCAATAAGATCAAGAGGGTGGGCTCTTTTAAGCAAACATCGAAGAATGGGAAAAACTCAAGAATCGGGAAGAAGCTTTGGGAGAACAATTCTGTCTCTTTATCTATCACTCTAAGCTGGAAATAACACACCAGGGAAGAGGATTCTTGGCTGAGTGTTTCATTAGGGTTAGGGTTAAGTGATAGGCTTCTTTTATACCAGAAACACCGGGCTTCAGTTAGGTCAAAATTCAATTTTGGCCCGTTAACCGAACTTGAGCCCAATTCTCTTTTTAATGAGTTTCTAAATTAATTTCCATCCTTAATTCATTAATCATGGCCGTCCACATTATTAATTTCATTCCCCAAATCTATTTGATTTATTTCTAAAATAATATTTAATTAAATTAGAACATCTCATTTATTAAATGACAAGTCGTTAATTCTTTTCAAACTACGCAAACAAGTACGAAACGAGAAGATATTTATTTTCATCTTCTATTTATTTGAATCACCAAATTGTATTAATACCAATATAATAAAACAATAAGATTCTTTAAATAAATGTGATAATAAATAACTAATTATTTATCTAATTATGTAGAAAATAATTCTATAAGTGTAAATCACAATTTACATTCAATGAGAAAATCAATTATTGTAGTTCACTGAATCTTGTCCGAGAGACTATCAGTGAGACGTTATGAACCCACATGAACAAAGCTTTAGAATAAAGTACGGACTCAAAAGCTCACAAACTTTTTCCGACTTTTAATTCTTAATATTAGTCGATCCACTAACGGACTAATATTGAAACCCTCTTAGTTAAAATGCATTTATTATACGTGATATGTGACAAAATAAATTACTCTTTTACATTATTACCCTTCATGTGTATCATTAACTCAGAATAATGTAAAATTACCGTCTTACCCCTAAGTTATTACTTCACTAACTCCTTTGTTATTTGTGAATGAGAAAAATATAAAGTGGGATGTCTTTATATGTCACATATTTTATACAAAAAATGTTCTATTCGATGAATACCAGGCCTGATTTAGTCATTCACACTCTCATAACAAATCATAGGCTGATACTAATACTTCAGCATTGTTTCAACACAAATTTCGTATTTGTGAATCACATAATCCAACGAAACAACGATATGACACCAATCGTCGGGTCGGATAAAACTTCAATTAGTTATTGTCCATTGACAAATAAAATTGCATAACATCTTACAAGAATATATTTATTCACTTCAGGATTAAGGTAAATATCAAAATACCCCTCGTATGTGATCTTAAAGTTTCGAGTGATTAAACGGTTTTATCTTGAGCTTCAGAGTATCACTACTCTCGTTCAATGTCTTTTTTATGACATCAAGAATAAATCACAGAGTCACAACTCTCTATATCACAAGATAAGATATTATGATTCATTGAAACAATCAATACTCATATTCGATTGCGAACTATTATTTAAACTAGTCAGAAAAGGGCATCTTGTAAGTATGTACTTAGCACCTCTTTCGTTGATGACAGTTCAAAGCATATCATACATAAATAAACACAAACTTAATCAAGAATGAATATTTAATTTTATTTAATGTTTCAGCAAAACGAAATACAAACGTATTTATAAAATATCTAATATCTTCTTTGTGGGCACCAATCCTAACAGATACCTCGTCGACGGGTATAAACATACCCAAAACTACCTCCATGAACAAGGAGTGTACAATGCTATGTCGTTCCATGCGATTAACGACCTCATAGATCGTTGGGACATCAACAAGCATGTTGAGTGGCGACCCTCAGTACCAGTACAATCCTTACCCAGCCCCATAATGGTCGGCTTACATGTCATATCATGCTGGAGCGCCACCACGACTCGACAACAACAACAACAAAAATTTCTAGTGCTTTAATTTTTTTACCTTTTTAAGACTCATATTTAGTTTTATCGATGTTTCATTTTGTTTTAATTTTTTGTTTAAGACTTATATCTAGTAATTTTAATTATGCTTATGATAATTTTTATGGTTTTAGAACAATGTTCGATATTAAGTTTCATACGTTTGTTTGAGATATTTCGTGGGATAGAGTACATAGAGACTATAAAACATGTAGAATAGACTAAAACAGGTAGAGAGAGGACATATAGAGACTATATGTCAACAGTGCCGCGGCCCTACAACTATAGCACCACGGCGCATATGAATTCAAAGAATATATGGAGACTCTTTGAGTCATCGGCACTGCAGCGACATTGTTCTGGGGCCGCAACTCTGAACCAAGCCTGTGGCCCCATAAGAGCATCGCCCCGGCACTGCTAACTTACAGACTCTCCATATTCTCCGTAAGTCAGTGGCGCTATGGCGACGCCTGAAGAGGCCGCGCCGATGCTCTTCTGCGGCCGCTACACCAAGCCCGTGACCTCATAAGAGAATCTCCGCGGCGCTTTAACTTACAGAGTCTCCGTCTATATCAGTTGTGGGATTAAGGGTTGCGGCGAATGACGTTCAGGGCCGCGACGCCGTGTAAATTCAATACTAAAACTTGGCTTAAACATTTTTTATGTGAATTCGAATTAATATAACATTAAAAATACCTATGTCAGTTCGAAGTAAATGAGAAACATCATCACTGTCAAAATCATCCATCTCTTCGTCTTCTTCTTCTTGAGCATTTCTCGCTTTCATATGAATTCCTAATGATAACTCTGGATTAATTGGATCTGTTACATAAAAGACCTGACTCACTTGCGAAGCTAATATGAATGAATCATTCTCGTAGTCGATCCGCGTAAAGTCGACAACGATAACACCTTCATCATCAACTCTAACGTGCTTATTGTCTGCCCATTTGCACTTGAACAATGCCATCTGCAATTCCAAATAATTGAGCTCCCATATGTCTTCAATGTATCCATAAAAGTTCATGATACGCTTTTTTGGATTCTTATCTTTGTCCAAAGAAACATGTAATTCTTTGGCAAATAATGTTTCATCGCTATTTTGAACGAGATGCTTGTCATCTATCTCTCTCGTGTAAAATGTAAAACCATTAACATACCAACCAGTGTACATTAAAACCATTTTGGAAGGGCCAGATTATAGTTTACTCAATGTAGTTGAATGGCCCGCCTCTTCAAAAAGTCGATTTCCAAGCCAGTTCTGAAATAAACGGTTGTGCTCTTCTTGCAACTATTTTTCATTTATAGCTTTGTTTGGGTCTTTAAGTCTCTTCTCATTCAAATAACAAAGGAGTTAGTGAATAAATAACTCAGGAGTAAAACGGTAATTTTACATTCATATAAGTAACTGATACACATAAAGGGTAATATCGTAAAATACTACGTGGATCGTGTGAAGAATTATTTTGTCACATCAAATGTAAATTAAACGCATATGAACTTAGTTTCAAAATTAGTCCTTTAGTGGAATCGACTAATATTAAGAATTAATAGACGGAAAAGATTTGTGAACTTTTGAGTTCGATCTTTAGTCTAAAGCTTCGTTAGGTCTCAATGATAGACTCTCGGATGAGATTTATTGAACTAGAACGATTTGATTTTTTCATTGAAAGTAAATTATGATTTACACTAAGAGAATGATTTTCTAAGTAATTAAATAAATAATGTTATTTATTATTACATTAACTAAATCGATCCTATTATGTTATTATATGGATATCAATATATTTTGATGATTCAAATAAATAAAAGATGAAAATAAATATTTTATCGTTCGTACTACTTTGAAGAGTATGAAAATAATTAATGATTTGTCATTAAATAAATGAGTTGTTCTAAAGTAATTGAACATTATTTTAGAATTAAATCAAATAAAATTATCGAGAATATTATGGATATCACTCGGCCACAATTAATGAATTAGGTCAAAAATTACGTTTTGAAATTCATTTAAAAGAATAACAGGCTTAAGTTTGACTAATGAATTTGACCTAAGAAAATTCCGCTTTCTGTCTCTATTTAAAGGTCTATTCGAAACCCTAATTACACTTAACCCTAATCAGAGACCCGGCCAAATCCCCTCCCCTTTGAGCTTGTGTTGGCTGAGTGTTTTAGAGAGAGAGTGAGAGATCAATAAATCTTTTCTTGATTTCCCGAACATTCTTGATTGATTCCTATAGTTCTTTGTTGTTCAATTGAAGAGCCCATCCTCTTAATCTCCTAAACCCGAGAGAATTATAATTGACTCTTCTTGTGGTGTTTGAGTGACATTTCTCCTGTAGGCAATAAATTGACATGCGAAGAAATCGAGCGACATGCGACGAGGCTCATTTCAGTCTTCTTACCAGCCGGACAGACTCGGCGGACAACACCTTGTCGTCGGGCCTGACGTGCGCTTGTGCCACCACAAGAGTTCCACGCGCATCCAGGTTGAGCCACTTCTCCAGCACCTCACCCTAGCCTCTGTCTACCCTGGTGCACATGTGTCGGAGCTCCAACAACTCGCAGGAACTCGTAGACTCGCAGGCCCATCTCAGCCGGTTGGCCAGCATCCAATCAGACGGGCGTGATAGTGCAATCTGGCGAGGGCAAAATCTTGCAAACCGACAAGGCGCTCCGATGTTATCTAGCAACGAACAAGGTTGTTTACAACCTCTAATATGAGTCTTCTAAACGAGTTGGATCTGCGATTAAATTTTATAAATGTGTTTATAAGTTCTTAGGTCGTTTATTTAATTTGTTGACAACATGTTTAGAATAAATAGTTTATTGACATGTTACTGATATTTAATGCCTGGGTTGCTTAATATATTAAATTTGTTTAATTTATTTTTAAATCTTATTATATATTTCCGCCATATATGATGTGCTATATAAAAATATTGTTTAATCATTAAATAATTTCCAACATTTTCAAAAATACTCTCTTATCGCGATTGTAGTTCTTCACATAACTCTTCAATACTTTCATGTAACGCTCGATTGGATATATCTACCGTAAAAACACAGGTGCACGTAATTTCACTTCTCATACCAAGTGAACAATTAAATGAACCATGATGTCAAAAAATGATGGTGGGGAGATCATTTCCAACAAAAACATAGTTTTCACAACTTCCGATTGCATCGCTTCTAAACGAGTTGGATCAATGACCTTTGAACATATCGACTTGAAGAATATACATATTGTGAACCTTACATCTTTTGACAAAATGCCCCGCAAAGCAAGCGGAAACATTTGTTGTAGCAACACATGACAATCGTGAGTCTTTATTCCAATAAGTTTTACATCTTTTAAAGATACGAACCTTTTATAATTTGAAGAATGACCGTCGGGGATTTTGATATACGCAAATCATGTACACAATTTTTTCGTCTCCTCCCAAGATAAAGTGTACTTTTGCCAGTGGTATTTTTGTTTTTTTTCAATCTCATTGCTGGAATGCAAAACACTTCTTATATTCATTTACTTAAGATCCATTCGAGATTTTATCCCGTCTTACATTTTATTTGGATCATCAAGTAGCGTACCGATGAAATATTCACATACATTTTTCTAAATATGCATACATCAAGAAAATTCTGAACATATAGCGTCTTATGATATGGAAGGTCGTAGAAAATCATTTTTTTCTTCTATGGATTTTCTTGGAACGACTCTTTAGTACTAGCACGCCACTTTCTTTTTCTGAGCGTTTCATTGACGTTTTTAACAATTTTGAAGACATCTTCACAAGAATAATTGGCCAAATAATGTATTTACTACTCATCATGTTGAAAGGGTTCATGCCATCAGAGGCTAGACCAAGATGCAAATTTTGGAGTTCAATACTGAAATCTTTGTACTCTAAATCAAATGACTTCCTTTATGAGGAATCAGCAAGATGCCTTAACATACCATCATCGATGCGCTTTTTGGAGTGCCAAACCATGATTTTTGGATGCTTGGCAGCATTAAACATTTGTCAGAACTGTGCATTGGTGGTATGTACCATAATGACTGAAACAAATAATAATCATTTATATAGCGTATAAAAAATATAATCATTTGTATAACAAGTAATTATTACGTATGCACCTTGATTGGAACTGTTGGAATTTATTTAACGATTAAACAATAAATTATATAACATATCTAATATGAAGAAAATATATAATTTGACATAATATATTAAAACTCATTTTTAACACACTAGCAATCTATATAAACAATTTATATAATCACAGATCCAATTCGTTGAAAAATACTAGCAAAGGAGATTGTAATTAATCCCGGACGTTGCTCGCTAACTCCGGAAGGCCTCGTCAAAATAAACACGTGAAAAGAGCTCGTCGGATTTGATGTGAAGAGCACGGCCGATCAGGGAGGCTTCGCCGGACTGGGAGGCTCGCCGGACTGGGTCTCGCCGGACAAAGGCTTTGCCGGACTGGGAGGCTTGCCAGACAGGGAGGCTCTCCGGATAGGAGCTTCTGTGCACATGGAGTCTTCACCAGACAAGGACCCCGTTGGGCCTGAGACTCGCCGGACAAGGACGGATGTGCGCCTGGAGTCGCCGGACAAGGGAGAATGCGCTTAGGCTGATTCTGACGGATTTGGTTCGAGCCATTGATTGATTTAGAATCAATTTCCTTGTTGTCTTGGCCGACCCTAATTAGAACAAAATTCACTCAAACACCATAATTTTGAATCAATAATAATACACTCAAACCATATGGGAGATTAAGAGTTGTGACTCTTATTTGAACACATGGGAATAAGGGAAATCTCAAGAAAAGCAAGAGCAAGCAAGAAAAACAATTTTCTATGCTTCTTTCTTTTCGTTCTTTCAGCTGAACACACACAAGGGGAGAGGAAGGGAGATGGCCAAAAGTTTATGCTAGGGTTAAGTCAGTTTAAGATTTCCTTAAGCCTTTATATAAATATCAAATGGGCTTAAGCTGGGTCAAACCCATTACTTAATTTTAAACTATTCTATAAACCCATGACTAATTATTTTCGGCCTACACATGTCAACACACTCGGCCAAAAACAATTTATTTAATTACCAAATTCTTTTGATTTATTTCTAAATTCAATTAATTTAGAACTCTCATTTATTAATAATATTTCATTAAATAATTTCATACTTTATAAACAAGTAAGAAATGAGAAAATATTTATTTTCATCTTTTATTTATTTGAATCATTAAAATGTATAATTATCAATATAATTATACAATATGATTTACTAAATAAATGTAACGATAACTAACTAACTATTTATTAAGTTACTTAAAAAATAATTTTTTCGATATAAATCACAATTTATATTCAATGAGTAAATCAATTTTTCTTGTTCATTTAATCTTGTTTGAGTGTCTATCATTGAGACCTTATGGACCCACATGAATGTTTATTTTAATTCTTAATATCAGTCGATTCTACTAAAAGACTAATATTGAAACTCTCTAAGTTCATATACGTTTTATTTTCCGTTTGATACGACAAAATAATTCTTCACACGATCCACGGATTACTTTACGATATTACCCTTCATGTGTATCAGTAACTCAGAGGAATGTAAAATTACAGTTTTACCCCTGAGTTATTATTCACTAACTCCTTTGTTATTTGTGAATGAGAAAAACATAGAGTGAGATGTCTTTACATGTCACATGTTTTAATCAAAGAATGTTCTGATTCGATGAATACCTGGCCAGGTTTATTCATTCACTTTATCATAACAAAGCATAGTGTGATACTAATGGCTCAGCATTGTTTCAACATGAATTCCGTATCTGTGAATCACATAACCTAAGATGACAACGTTGTGACACCAACCGCCGGGTCAGATGCTACTATAACTTAGCCATTGCCCATTGAAAAATCAAATGTCATAAGGTGTCATATCAATTATGCATTCACTTCAGGATTTAAGTAAATTCTAAAGTACCCCTCGTATGTGATCTTGAAGTTTTGTGTTATTAAACGGTTTTATCTCGAGCTTCAAAATATCACTGGTCTTGTTCAATATCTTCTATAAGATATCAAGAATGAACCATAGAGCCACAACTCTCTATACCACAAGATAAAATATCATGATTCACTCAAACAATCATTACTTAGATTCGATATCTCTATCTTAAGATTGCGAACAAATGTTTAAACTAGTCACAAGAGGCGATCTTGCTAAGTCATTGATGAAAGTTTCAGAGCATGGCATTCATATATAAACAAAAACATACTAAAGAATGAATATTTAATTTTATTAATGTCTTAGAAAAATCAAATACAAAAGTATTTTAATGTATAATATCTCCTTTTTGGGCACCAATCCCAACAAACTCTCACTTGACTCAGAGGAGATGTGAATGATCGTTTAGTCCTAATCCTTCTAGACGTCCCTCGAAGACTTTACTCGTTAAAGAATTTGTGAAGGGAACAACAAGGTTATCTAACATTGAGATCTTTATGACTTCGGCATCTCCTCTGTGAACGATGTCTCGTACCAGATGATACTTGCGCTGTATGTCTTTAGAGCGCTTATGACTTCTTGGTTCCTTACAGTTAGCGACAGCCCCACTGTTATCACAATAAAGTGTGATAGGCTCGCTTGCACTTGGAACTTCTTCTAAGTACTTAAGAAATTTCCTCAGCCACACAACCTCCTTTGCAGCTTCGCAAGCTGCCAATAACTCGACTTCCATGGTCAAGTCAGCAACCCAAGATTGCTTGATACTCCTCCAGACCACAGATCCACTATTCAGGGTGAACACAGACCCTGATGTGGACTTTCAGGAATCCTTATCCGCTTGAAAATCGGAGTCGGTATATCCCGTCATATTCAGGTCACCACCGGAGTATGCAAGCATATAGTTTCTCGTTCTCCGGAGATACTTGAGAACATGCTTGACAGTAACCTAGTGCTCGAGTCCAGGGTTTGACTGAAACCTACTCACCACGCCCACTGCGTAGCAAATATCTGGCCTCGTTCAAAGCATGGCATACATGAGACTTCCTACGGCTGAAGCGTATCAAATATCTCACATGTCATCAACTTCTTGAGGAGTCTTTGGAGACTTCTCACTTGAGAGATGCACTCCATGTCTGAAAGGTAGTTGTCCTTTTTTGGAGTCCTGCATACTGAAGTGAGCCATGATCTTATCAATATAAGATGCTTGAGAAAGAGCTAACTTCCGGTTCTTCCGATCTCTAAAGATCTGAATCCCTAGAATGTAAGCCGCTTCTCCTAGATCTTTCATCTCAAATTGCTTTGACAGCCTGATCTTAACCTTTGATAAATTTCCTACAGCATTCCCAATGAGTAGTATGTCACCTACATATAAGATAAGAAGACCACCTTACCTTTGTTTAAAATCTTATAAACACATGGCTCGTCTGCTGACTGATCAAAACCGTAGCCTTTCACAGTCTCGTCAAATCAGATATTCCACGATTTAGATGCTTGCTTCAGTCCATAAATGGAATTCACCAACTCAACAACCTTGCCGTGTTGGCCTTTCTCCATGGACCCGTCTGGTTGAGCAATATAAATGCGCTCGTCAAGACTTCCATTCAGAAATGCAGTCTTGACATCGATCTGCCAAATTTCATAATCTAGGGAGGCAACTTTGGATAGAAGAGTACGGATGGAGTTCAGCATTTAAATGTCTTCCTTCTGTGTGAACCCCTTCGCCACAAGTCGTGCTTTAAATGTCTCAACATTTCCATCCGGTCCTCTCTTCTTCTTGTAGATACATTTACACCCAACATGCATTATGCCTTCAGGTAGATCTACATGTTTCCAGACCTTGTTGACATACATCGAATGCATTTCAACGTTCATGGCTTCTTTCCATAGGTTTGCTTTGGAACTCAGAATCAATTCGAAAATGATACTGGATCATCTTCCTCCATGTATGTGACACGAGTGAAAGTCTCTCCGACACCCATGTATCGATCAGGTTGTCGTACAAACCTATTACTGCGACGAATCATAGGAGGCTCCGGTTCCGAACGTGGTTCTTTGACTGCTGGTATAGGACTCATCCTATCTTGTGAAGTACCATCTACTTCACCCAACAACTCCTTCAGCACAAGCCTGCTTCTCGGTACAGAATTCTTCATATAATCTGATTCCAGAAACCTCTCGTTCGTGCTAGCGAACGTTTTTTGATCAGCAGGACTATAGAAGATGTACCCTCTCCTTAGAATATCCCACAAAAAATAATAATTCTGAACGACTAGCCAACTTGCGAGTCTTTTATCTCAGCACATGTACTGGACAACCCCAGATTCGAACGTGGTATAAAAGAAATTTTCTGCCACTCCATCTCTCATAGGGAGTACCAGGAACCGTCTTTGATGGAACTTGGTTCAGAACTTTGGGCCCTCTCATCACCCTCTTAGAACTTGAAGTCGAGGCCCTATGTTCAGCAACATTGACCTCCCCAGACTTCTTCTTGGTCTTAGGGAGAAGTCCCTTGGCAGTCTGCTACTCCTTCATAAGCTCAATAATTATGTAGTTGAGCTTGTTCGTGGAGTAGTTCAGACGGAATCTATCATAGGATTCCGTCAGAGTTTCCAAGATCATGTCTATCTTGGTCTCTCTGTCGATCTCCGAACCAAGGATCTCTATGTCTTTCAGGTGACCCATGATTAGTAGCATGTGTTCCCGAACTGAAGATCCCGGCTTCATCATGCAGGTCATGAAACTGTGGACAGCTTGCTAACTCGCGCGATGCCCATTAACATCTCATGGAGATGGAACATGATTTCGTATGCAGTGGCGATGTCTCGATGAGATTGGTGCAACACATTGCTCATCGATGCCAATACATAGCATCTGGAAATCTCGTCAGACCTTATCCACGTATCGTAGGCGTCCTTGTCTTCCTTACTCGAGTCTGCACTCGTAGAAGGAGGACATGGGGTCGTTAGAACATACTTGTGCTTTTCCACCATCAGCACGGTGTCGAGGTTACGTTTCCAGTCAACGTAATTCTCACCCTCGAGCTTGTTAGAACTTAAAATCGTTTGTAGCAAGTTAAAAGACATTCTGCTGGAAACATAAATAAAATAAATAACTTTAGTATGTACTACAATTTTGAATTACATGCATGAACAATCCTAATACGGTGTCCAGGATGTCACGAAATTCGTCCTAGCTCTGTTGCTCCAAAAAGTGGCCGACCATGTTGAACAATTATCACTCAAACAACCACAAGTTGAATCAATCATAATTCTCTAGGAGTTTTTAGGAGATTAAGAGGGTGGGATCTTTTATGGGAACAAATGGAGAAGGAATAAAACAAAGGCTTAAGTAAGAAATCAAATTTCACTCTCTCTTTTCTCTTTGGGATTTTTGGCCGTTTATCTTCCCTTTGGGGAGAGGAAAATAATCGACCAAACAGGGATAGGGGGGAGAGAAAGGACGTGTGGAAATTAGGTCAAGAGAGAGAGGAGAAAAGCCTTCTTTTATATTATAGGGAATGGGCTTAATTTATGTCAAAAACAATTAATTGCCCATTAATTAAATTTAAACTCAATAATTCATTTAAACAGTTTTACACATCACTTCTACCCAAGAAGTGGCCTACCATATTGTCAATATTATCTCCCAAATTTATTTAATTTATTTCTAAAATAATATTTAATTAATTTAGAACATCTCATTTATTTAATGACATTTCATTAATCTTTTCATACTATTCAAACAAGTACGGAACGAGAAAATATTTATTTTCATCTTTTATTTATTTGAATCAACAAATTATATCATTATCAATATAATAACATAATATGATTCATTAAATTAATGTAATAATAAATAACCAATTATTTATTTAATTACTTAGAAAATAGTATTCATAGCGTAAATCACAATTTACGTTGAATGAGAAATTCAATCAATTCTTGTTCACCAAAATCTCTTCCGAGAGTCTATCATTGAGACCTTATGACCCACATGAACGAAGCTTTAGAATAAAGCTCGAACACAAAATTTCACAAACTTTTTCTGACTTTTAATTCTTAATATTAGTCAATTCCACTAAAGGACCAATATTGAACATCTCTAAGTTCATATGCGTTTATATTCCAGTTTGATCTAATAAAACTATTCTTTACACGGTCCACAGTTTATTTTACGATATTACCCTTTGTGTGTATCATTAACTCAGAGGAATGTAAATAACCGTTTTACCCTTGAGTTATTATTTCACCAAGTCTTGTGTTATTTGTGAACGAGAAATACATAAAGTGAGATGTCTCAACATGTCACATGTTTTATTTCAAAGAATTCTTCATTCGATGAATACTAGGCCTAATTTATTTGCTCACACTCTCATAACAGAGCATGGTGTAATACTAATGCCTCAACATTGTTTCAATACAAATTCCATATCTGTGAATCACATTTTTCAACGAAACTGTATTATGACACCAATCGTCGGTTAATGTAACTTCATTTAGCCATTGCCGACAAATCAAATTTCATAAAGTATTACAAGAGGATATGTATGTTAGTAGAGATTCCCACAAGAAAATTATTTATTTACATATTGATGTAATATATAAATCTTTATAAAGTCCTTATTGTAATTTGCTGATTAATTTATAAAAGTTGAAACGTTCATTCATTCCCTTTTAGTTTGATTGAAGATTTAAGATATTCAATAGTCTTATAGTCCTTAATCAAACCTAACAATGTATGAAGAGACAAATGTAGATTTGCGTGAACAAACTCTTCATGGTTTGACTAAAACGATATATTCACAATCTAAAGATCAACGGACTATTGATCAGAGTATAATTTGTTGGACGAATCTATGATGTCTGGTTACTGAGGCATAGAGAGTTAGGAACTCTATAGTTATTCCAGTGTATCTTTCAAACATACAAAATTGACTAGTGCACCTTTAGAGACAATGGAAGAACAAACCATTTAACATCTTATGTCTCAAGGTCACTATGTATGAATTGCATCATGCTTACCTAAATCCTGAAATGAGACATGTCATTTCACAGCATTAATACTCTCATTTGAGAAAGTCAAATTCTAGATCGATTACGTAATCTGGACTAGGTCGATTGGTGAGATATTAAGTTATGAAGATGTCATGAACCAACTTTGTGAAGGTATCATAGATATGGAATTCATGTACAAGATTGCCGAGATGCAATATATATCACCTCATGCTTTATTACTTGGATTATGAATAAACGAATTGCGCAGTATCCAAAATTAAGTAGCGACTTTATTTGGATGAAACAATGTGACTTGTTAGCTCCTCGTCAATACATTGTTTCTAACTTATTCACAAGTAACAAAAGAGTTGAGGAAATAACAACTAGAAGGGTAAAATGGTAATTTTATAAATCCCATCTAGTTGATGATATTCATGAAGGGTAAACGTAGATAACATTCAATGGATCTGCTCAATATAATTAAGTTGAATTTGAGTAGAAAATAAATTCATTTGAACCGAGAGATTCTCAGTGTCAACTCTTTAGTGGAGTCAGTTGACATTAAGATAATACTCGAAAAAGGTTTGTGAACTTTCGAGTCCGAGTATAGAAGCTCAAGCTTTGTTCATTTGGATCTATAAGGTCACTATTACAGGTCATTACAGTAGGATTGTTAAACTAGAAACTAAGTCAAAATAAGTTCAAATATTGAACTAGACTTTTTCTCGGAAAATGTCTAAAGGGTATTTTTGTCCACATGGACATAAAATGATGTGAATGTCAAAATAAGATTTTGAATATTTTCATATGATGAAAATATAAATTATTTTCTAAAACCGAAAGTCGTTTGAGGCATTAAGAAATTAATTTCATTATTTTGTGCAATAATAATTCTGCAATGGGTATTTTAAGAATTGTCTTAAAAGAAATAAGGAAGCATCTAGATGCTCCTTCCCTAGCTATAGAATTCAGCCAACATGCATCAAAGAAGAGAGTTTTATTTCCCTTTAATTATAAGGATAATTACCCAAAAGAAAAAGTGGAAATAAATTTCCTTGAGAAGGAAATAAATAAGCTACGTGAGGAAACAAATTTCCCCCTTGCTTGAATAATCTGGCCGGAAATATTAAAAGAAAAAGGGGAAAAGAAAATCAAATATTTTGTCATGAATACATTATTCATTCATGAATGAATAACTGACCTTTATAGGTTTTCTTTCTCCTATAAATAGAGCCTCACATAGAGATGTGAAAACGAAGCTTAAGTCTTACTCTCTCTTGCTTTTGGCCGTCCTTATCTTCTCTCTCTCTCTAGAAAATACTTCTTTTATGGAACCTAAGTCCTCATTAGACTTTGGCTTAATTAGCTCTCTAGCTCATAGACTTGTTCTTGATCTATTCTGTTTAATTGTGCCCACACACAAGTCCTTCTAAACCTCTATAGACTCTTGTAATAGAAACCTTAGGTTTCTCGAGTTCACGTTTAGGCTTGAAGGAATCTAGCTAGAAGAGAAGATCAACCTTTCTCAAGACCATCCAAATCAAGGTTCAAGAAAGGTTAGTATTCAAGCTCTCTAAATAATGCATTAATTATAACATATATATGCACTCTGTTTAGGTTAGTAAAAAAAATTTTACTAGTAAAATAAATTTGTATATTCCGCCATTAATGTGTTAAATGCTAAATTTTTCTTAACCCTAGACCTATTCGAACAATGTATTCACTTTAGGATTTAGGTAAATACAAAAATACCCGTCGTATGTGAGTTTGAAGTTTCGAGTGATTAAACGGTTTTATCTCGAACTTCAAAACTTCACTAGTCTTGTTCAATATCTTCATTAAGATATCAAGAATAAATTACTGAGATGCAACTCTCCATATCACAAGATAAGATATCGTTTAATTCATTCTAACAATCATTACTAAGATTTGATTGCCCAATCGATCTTCAGATTATGAACTGTTATTTAAACTATTCATAAGAAGGTATCTTGTCAAGTCTGTACTTAACACTTCTTTCGTTGATGAAAGTTTCAGAGCATAGACATTCATGCATAAACACAATCTTAAATAAGAATTGATATTCAATTTTTATATAAATTCAAAACAAAACCACTACAAAAGTATTCAATATCAAAAATCTCCTTCTGTGGGAATAAATGCCAACATTTAAAACATAAGTCGAAGTGTGCAACCGACACGTGGGTCTTTAATCAAGTCACTTTGATAATGGTTCACCTATGTGGAGACCCCGCTTCATCGTTTCTCTTTAAACTTAGTTCACAATAGTTTAATTAACAAAACGCTTCCAAAGTACTCCCATTGAAAGGAGGGCCACTATGTGTGACTCTTAGTTCATCACACATTTAGTTAATTAAACTCGTGTTGGGGACCTTGGGTTACTTCAACGATAAATAACGCTCCCACTTAGTTTTAAAAAAATCATATTTTTTGAAAATCAGTTTACAATTGTTATAACTCTTTTATAAATTATAAACTATATAAACGATTCATTTTAGAATGATGTTGGTGTTCTATCCTATATGACATGTGAGCTTATATGCAATGAGATTAAACAAATTAAAACATAAAATATTTAACTCATCTAATGGCCCATTTCTAAATACAACCCAAAAGGAAAAATAAACTGAAAATTAAACTAATTTAATCTTCCACTTGGGACCGGCCAAGGAACATTGTGACGCGTCATCGAATGTCCCGGGTCAGCCCCTACACGTTCTCCAACGTGCGGCCAAGCTCGAGGTACTGCCTTCCTTGTCTTCTCATCGTCGGATTACAATTAAATAAAAATACAATTTAAATGTCCTCGCAAATTGAGGCTCACAAATTTAAATAAATTAAAAATTAAAAAAAAAACCGAGACGATAACAGGAAACAAATTCCTAGGGCCATATAAATAAAGATCCATCCATACACACATTCACATCATTCACAACATTCACAATGCAATAAACAATCATACAAAAACGCCAAGACCAAATAGTCAAACAAATATCAAAACAAGTCAATAAACCTAATTTTTAATGCATTTAATTAGCTCTGATACCATTTGTTAGAATTTATTTAACGATTAAACAATAAATTATATAACATATCTAATATGGCAGAAATATATAATTTTACCTAATATATTAAAAACCATTTTTTAACATATTAATTTTAACCTAGGCATTAAAAAATATAAACATGTCAATAAACATTTTTACTCTATCCATGTTCAGCAACAAATTGAACACACTAGCAACCTATATAAACAATTTATATAATCACATATCCAATTCGTTAAAAAATACTTACAAATGATATTGTAAACAATCTCGGACGTTGCTCGCTAACTCCGAAAGGCCTCATCAAAGTCAGCACGTGAAGAGAGCTCGTCAGATTCGATGTGAAGAGCACGGCCGGACAGGGAGGCTTTGCCGAACTTGGAGGCTCGCCGGACTGGGAGGCTCGCCGGACAAATTCTTCACTAGACTGGGAGTCTCGCTGGACAATGGCTTCGCCGGACAGGGAGGCTCGCCGGAAAGAAGAATCTGTGCGCATGGAGTCTTCGCCGGACAAGGACCCGGTTGGGCTGGGACTCGCCGGACAGGGAGGTCTATGCGCCTGGAGTCGCCGAACAGGGGAGAATATGCCTAGAATGATTCTGGCGGATTTGTGTTCAGCCTTCGATTGGTTTCTAATAAATTTCCTTGCTGTCTTGGCCGGCCTAATTAGAACAAAATTCACTCAAACACAATAATTTTGAATCAATAATAATACACTCAAAACATATGGGAGATTAAGAGTGTGGGCTCTTATTTGAACACTCGGGAATAAGGGAAATCTCAAGAAAAGCAAGAGCAAGCAAGAAAAACAATTTTCTATTCTTCTCTCTTTTCTTTCTTCAGCCGAACACACAAGGGGAGAGGGAGAGAGATGTCCGAAAGTTTATGCTAGGGTTAAGTCAGTTTAGGGTTTCCTTAAGCCTTTATATAAAATGTCAAATGGGCTTAAACGTGGTCAAACCCATTACTTAATTTAAACCATTTTATAAACCCGTGACTAATTATTTCCGCCAACACCTGTCAACACACTCAAACAAAAACGATTTATTTAATTACCAAATTCTTTTGATTTATTTCTAAATTCAATTGATTTAGAACTCTCATTAATGACATTTTGTTAAATATTTTCATACTTTATAAACAAGTACGGAATGAGAAAATATTTATTTTCATCTTTTATTTATTTAAATCATTAAAATGTATTATTATCAATATAATTATACAATATGATTCACTAAATAAATGTAACGATAAATAACTAATTATTTATTACGTTACTTAAAAAATAACTTTCTCGATATAAATCATAATTTATATTTAATGAGTAAATTAATTTTTCTTGTTCATTTAATCTTGCTTGAGTGTCTATCATTGAGACCTTATAAACCTACACAAACGAAACTTTTGAATAAAGATCGGACTCAAAAGTTCACAAATCTTTTCCGTCTTTTAATTCTTAATATCAGTCGATTCCACTAAAGGACAAATACTGAGACTCTCTAAGTTCATATGCGTTTATTTTTGGTTTGATGTGACAAAAAAATTCTTCACACGATCCTCGGAGTACTTTACGATATTACCCTTCATGTGTATCAGTAACTCAGAGGAATATAAAATTATCATTTTACCCCTGAGTTTTTATTTCACTAACTCCTTAGCTATTTGTGAATGAGAAAAACATAGAGTAAGATGACTTTACATGTCACATGTTTTAATCGAAGAATGTTCATATTCGATGAATACTTGGCCAGGTAAATTCATTCACACTCTCATAACAAATCATAGTGTGATACTAATGCCTTAGCATTGTTTCAACATGAATTCTGTATATGTGAATCACATAACTCAATATGACAATGTTATGAAACCAACCGTCGGGTCAGATGCAACTATAACTTAGCCATTGCCCATTGAAAAATCAAATGTCATAAGGTGTCATATCAATTATGCATTCAATTCAGGATTTAGGTAAATTCCAAAGTACCCCTCGTATGTCATCTTGAAGCTTTATGTGATTAAACGGTTTTATCTCGAGCTTCAAAATATCACTGGTCTTGTTCAATATCTTCTATAAGATATCAAGAATGAACCATAGAGCCACAACTCTCTATACCACAAGATAAAATATCATGATTCACTCAAACAATCATTACTTAGATTCGATTGCTCTATCTTAAGATTGTGAACAAATGTTTTAACTAGTCACAAGGGGCTATCTTGTCAAGTTTGTACTTAGCACCTCTTTCGTTGATGACAGTTTCATAGTGTAGCATTCATACATAAACACAAACATAATAAAAGAATAAATATTTAATTTTATTAATGTCTCAAAAATATCAAATACAAAAGTACTTCAATGTCTAACATCTCATTTGTGGGCACCAATCCCAACAGGAACTTCTTTGACCCCGTTCCACCTTGACTCTTTGCACATCGGACATTCATCTAGATCTTCATAATCATGTCTATATAAAACACAATCATTTGGGCCCGCATGGAATTTATCGTACCTCATACCCAATGTGCCCAAAGTCTTCTTCGCGTCATACATACTTTTGGGCACTTTATTGTGTTTCGGAAATGCTTCTTTGAGTGTTTCCAACAATAGAGTAAAACTGGTGTTTGTCCACCCACCCGACGCTTTCAAATGAGAAAGTAACTAAAATTACAATTTCGAGTAACTTCTACACCCTTCATATAATGGTGTCTCCGCATCATTCATCATCCACTCAAACAACTCCGGCATTTCCACAAAATTGTTCTCCAAATTATTCAGCATCCCGCACATATCATCAAAGTCATCATCTTAAACATCATCATTTCTATTTTTTATCGTAGAACGAAATTCCTCACCATGATAATACCATACTTGGTAATTAGTCATTATTCCGTAAACAAACTAATGAGTTCGAACAATAGAAGAGACAAATTTCTATGATTTCCACATTTCACACATGGACAACAAATTAATTCCACATCACCGATCTTATCTTTAACGAATTAACAAAACTCATTTAGACCATTTTGATATATCTCGTTTGACCTATTCTCCCACATCCATTTCCGCACCATCATTTACAACAAGAAATATTGAGATTTCTAATAAATAATAAAAAACTATTCAAATATTTAACAATTTAAAGAAGAACTTACAAGAATTATATGTGTACTTGTGAGTTGTAAACGAGGATGACACAGAACGGTTCAAAATCTTGTTTCTAATGTGTTTTCGAATGAAGTTTTCAAAGACCTAAGTGCAAAACACGAGAAAAATATCATTTAAAGCAGTCCAGGTCTGCGGCGCCGCGGCCCCCTGAGCATGTCGTCGCGGCACCATGTACCGCAACGGATCCGAAGGTTTGTGGGAACCTTGGGAAGAGTTGTGGAGTACACACCGCTGCGACGTTCACGGAGGCCGCGGCGCCGTCAAACTCAGATCGCGGGGCCGCGGGGCCGTTGAGTTACCGAGAGCACCTAGACTTTGGGAGTTTTTGGCGCCGTGGCGGTGTTTTTCCGGGGCCACGGCCTTCTGATCTGGATTTAGTGAGGCCGCAGGACCATATACACGTTGCCACATTGCATATTCCACAACCCTTTCCCCTAAGGGTTGTGGAATGTCTTAAATTCTTGAATATTTCAATTTTTTCATAATCCCACCCAAATTTCAAACAAAACACAACTTTCGACTCTTCTTCTTCATTCTTGTTCTTCACTCTCACTCTTAACTCTCCCTATCTCTCATTCTCACTCTCCCTATCTCTCACTCTCACTCTTCACTCTCCCTATCTCTCATTCTCACTTTCCCTATCTCTCACTCTCACTATCCTTCTCCCTCTCCCTCCAACCTCCGCCGTGCGCCCCCCGCCTGCCCTCCACTCTGCGCCCTCTCTCTCACTCTCCTCTCTCTTTCTCTCCAACCTCTCTTTCCCTCTGCCCACTCCCATGCCCTCTCTCTTCTCTCCCTCTCTCTCACTCTCACTCCCCCTCTACCTCTCCCTCCAACCTCCGCCCCCTCTCTAATTCCCCCACTCTCTTTCTCTCCACCCTCTCTTTCTCTCCGCCCTCTCTTTCCCGCCGCCCTCTTTTCACATGCCCACGCCCTCTCTCTCCCTTCACTGGAAAGTTCACCTCCGTCCCTCCACGGCTTCTCATCACATTGGTTAGAGTTTTTTCTTTATATTACTAGTTTTTGTGTTAAATTAAAAATTAGTTTAGGTTGATGTTGAGATATATTCTGTGTTTGGGTTGATAGTATACGTAGATAATATATCATTTCATAATTAGTTTAGGTTCATATAATAGAGATATTGAAATTGTATTTTAGATTGCGTTTATAGATTCAATGTCGACTACAACTACTACTACTTCTAGCGACGGTTGTTGAAAGAAACATAGACGAATATCAGCATTAAATCCCGATGAGAAAGTAAAGAGAAGAAACACCCTAATGAGTCGTGTTAATAAGATTAAAACTCTCGGTAAAACAAACACGGTTGAATTAGATTCCAAGGGGCAACTAAAAGTTAAGGAAGGTGATGTGTTGTTGAGTTACTTAGGCGTATTAGATAAAGAATATGTTCCACTTTCGAACCGTGATTGGAGATTGAAAGAGAACGATCAAATAAAAGAGAGGATTTGGAACAAAATATGTGAATGATATATAATTCCAATAGAACATAAGAACAATTGGCTCATGAGACTAGGAGAAGCTGCAAAGCTATTTCGTCACGAGTTATATCACAATCTTCTCAAAGACACAATCAACGAACCAAACTCGTTCAAAAGACCGGCTTGAGTTTTGAAATTTTACACGAGTACCACCAAGGAAGATTGGGTGAAGTTTGTTGAGTATAGATGAAGCAAAGTTTTAAAGCAAACGTCCAAGTAAGGGAAAACTAATTTCGCTAAAGTGGAATACAAATCTCGATGGGGCTGAGATGGATATCGAAAACTAGATCAAGAAAATGTTAGATTTTTTAATTTATTTATTTTGTAATTTTTTTATAAGTCCTCTTTATTTGTTCAGAGTTGTCGGTGCCTTTAGCGAATTTTAAGGAGACTACATCTTTCTTCTATTAGCGTTGGTTGACTTTGTGATTCTTGTCTGGCTCGTAGATGTGGGCTTCGTCGAGACGTTGGTGGACGAGGTTTGATAGGGCCTGCAATTATCAATTAATATATTTTGGGTATGTTGAGCCTCGACTATCACTAACATATATTTACCTATCATCGCTTTATTTCTCGTGTCAAAGAATCGGTGAATCGATATGAATGACAAGTTAACTCCACACTGAAATCGAGGTTAAAATCTCGTAGTATTATTATAGAATTTTTAATTAATTAAACAAAGAGTTATTTCTTGTAATAGTTTTCATTAAATTATTTTCTTCTTACTAATTAATTTATATTTGGTGACCCTTTATTTTAATAAGGGTTGCTTTTGTCTAACGGAATTGAGAAATTTCATATATTGGATATTTCACGAAATAATAAAACATCCTTTGAATTCCATTATATCAAACAGCGAATGAGTTTTGGCGTTTCAAAAAAGTTGTGGTATACAATAGATCTGAGGATGAGTGGATGTGGAAATCATTAGAAATAGTTGGCTGAAATGAAACAAGGCTGAGATGGGTTAAGACGCTGGTCAAACAAAAGAGTAAAAGCATTCATATGTTTGGGTGGAAGGACGAGGGAAACCTCGATTCCACCTTTGTCATCTCTACTCTCGGCAAGAGAAACGGCTTTGATGGCATCGATCTCGACCTCTTCTACTTTGACCGGCCTCCCCCACCCGAAATCCCTCGAGTATAGGTCAACCTTCGGTGACCCGACGACCATCAGATTTCGACCCGACCCCATAATATCGCGCAGATCCGACATCCACGTCCCCGCCCGGCGAAGCATCCCATCGCCGTCCAGATTCTTGATCGAAACCCCGATCGCCGTAGCCGCGGCTTCAAACCCTTCGTTTCCCAGCAGCTGCGAGGTGGAGAGGCTCGCCCAGCCGAAACCTACGCAGTTTCCAGCGTAACGTGGCGGGACTTGGAATGGCACTCTCGTAATTCCGCCTGCTATGTATCCAAAGTAGCGGAGACTCTCACCGGGATCGCGCTCCGAGTTGACCAGACTCACCCAGAGCAAAGCGCACGTGAGGACGTAGGAATTCAAGTACAGATCGCCTCGATGTTTCTCCGGTATCCAATTCTTGATTCTTTCAAGGTCCGATGGAGTCAACGAAAAGCTTGCTCTCACCAGCGACCCCGCTTTAATTATGCCCACGCTCGTCTTTTTCATCTCCCACCATTGGTTGAGGAAAAGGGTGCGAAGATCTCGAGAGTCAACGATGACCTCCCGATCGTAACACAAGCCAGATGGAGAGAAATTGAGGTTTTCGTTACACAGACGAGACCAAAGCTCCATGAAATTGTTGAACGTTCTCAGATCGGCCGCCACGTGTCGAAGCGCTAGCCCGATGCAGAATCCTCGATCGCCGAAGGGTGTCACTCGCACCGCCAGCAAGGCGTCCGCGTCGAGCACTGGGACGAGCCTTTTCAGGTCCGTGGCGTCGCTTCGGGTCCGCGAGTCGAAGTCAAAGCGGGTGTCGCTGTCGGAGCGCGCGACGGAGAACGAGACAGAGTCGTTTTCGGTGGAGATGATCGAGGGTCGGGTCGGGAAGGGAGGGATGTCGAGTTTTCCGGCCAGGTGGTAGAAATGAGAGAGTGCGACGGAGAGAGAGTGTTTGAGTCGTTGAATGATGAGGGACTCTGTGTCTGTACTCATCGGATGGAGTTTGTAGAAAAAGAGAGGGTTTGAAGGAGGGAAGAGAAGCCATGGAATGTCAAAGAATGTGAGAGGGAGTTCTGAAAATCTAGTCTGAGTGTTGTTACTTCTACTCACTCTACAGTCTTCGATGACTTCCACAGCCATTAATATTTCTGTTTCTTTCTTTTTACTTCCTACTCCTCATGAAGCAATAACGAGTATGACGAATCTTATACTCACTTTTAAGTCCAAAAGATCCGGGAAGATCTGGATCCCCACATCACCTAACTGCTCCCACCAACCAAACAAATCTCGTGCGTATTATGTATGTTCACTTAATTGCAACTCCAATTTGTTCTTAAAAATAAGAAATAATTGCTCTAATGAGGCCAAATGAAACGTTGCGATTGCAAAATACCTACTCTTTTCCAAAAGTTTAAAAAATATCCAATTAGTCATACGTGGTCGTTTTTAACGTATATATGTTTTTTTTTTTAATTTTTGAGTTAATTATTAAATTAATTAAAATATTTAAAAATTAACCAAAAAATCCGAATTCTCTTACTTCTTTAATTTTTAAGTAACAGATTTCAAACTGGTATTAATGGATATTTTTGAAGAAATCAATGAATTAAATAAGATTCTTTTTTGTTTTTGAATTAAATTTAATAAAAAATAATTCATTAAATGCTCATTATATATCAGGTAAAGTAAAGTTTGCCACAAACGTTTGAAAAATTCCTCGTCCATATTAAAACGTAGTTAATTTCCGTTATTTTTTTTTCCAACAGCGAATCGTTCAGTTCTTATACATTCCCATGATCTACTAGATTTCAAACCGTAATTAATGGGATTAATATATTTTTGAAGAAATCAGCGAATTAAATAAGAATATTTTTTGTTTTTGAATTAAATTTAATAAAAAATAATTCATTAAAGGCTCATTATATATCAAGTAAAGGTTGTCACTAACATCAGAAAAATTCCTCGTCCATATTAAAACGTAGTTAATTTGCATTAATGACTAGATTTGTTTTAGTAATTATCATTTAATACTAATCCGGATTGCAGATTATAGTTGAAGTAGATTCGTCCATCTGTAATATTGGTTAATTTTTGTTAATTTATGTTCATCTGTAAATATATTTCAAAAGGTTAATTTACATTAATTTTAATGTGTAACCATAGAGAGAGAATGATTGCAGAGAGAGAGAAATCGGTGGTAGAGAGAGAATATAGTAGGAGTGTTGAAAAGAGTTTGGAGTTTAAGAGGATAAATTTAGTATATAACAACTCCCCAAAATGAAAAAAAAAGTTAATTTTCATTAATTTTACTGCGTAACCATAACAACTAAAATCTTACATCGTTCTTCTCTTTAGCAGTGGTTTTGCTCCCACTCTCGGAACCTTTTTTTCTCGTCATTTTTGTTTCTACAAAAGGGAAAAATACAAAAATAGAAAGGAGGAGGGTTTCATTTTGCAAAGAGATAAATCGTTGACGGGATTTGGTTTTCAGAAATAGAAAGAAAGGAAGAAGTGTTCGTGTTCTTGGTCGTGGTCGTGTTCGTTTCGGATCGCAGAGAGAAAAATGGTTGAGGATGATTGCAAAGAGAGAGAGAAATTCGTGGTAAGAGAGAATAGAGTAGGAGTGTTGAAAAGGGTTTGGAGTTTAAGATGATTAATTTAGTATATAACAACTCACCCAAATTTCTCCGCCCACATTTAAAACTCCATTAATTTTGTATTTATTTACAAAATATTCAGCCCTTAAATGGAGAGAGAATGTGAGCATATCCATCAATCTAAAAAACCGGCTATTTTGTAGTTAAGTTTTAGAATTTATTATTTCATATTTAATAGCCTTTTAATAAATCGAAAAAGGGTATAGTAGTCAAGAAATTCCCGTCAAGAAATTCCCGTTAATTTTTCTAACTGGGTATTAACCAAAACGTTTAATAAGTTGGGTATTTTACAAACTCAATACTATAGAAAAATATATAACTCTTTATCCCTAAATCAAATTTTAAATATATATTAATATACATATGTTAGTCAGGAAATTAGTATGGTCCGATCACATAGTCGGCATACCGAGGACGAGTAGATATCTCACACTACTACAAAAACTGGATCCCACAGACAATGTTTATTTACAGCTGTAACCTCTCACTACTTTTAGATATTCGTTGTGGGAGTCTTGACTTTCCACAACGTTTAATATCCGTTATGGAAGCTCTAACGTCGCACAACACTTTCACAACCATTGTAGAAATTCCTACAATGATTTAAGGTCCATTGTGAAAATGGTGAAAATAAATTTCTTTTTGTGCCGAATCTCGCCGCGGTGATGTACAATTTCTGCCACGGCGAGAATTCCCTCAACGGATGTCGGATGCGTTGTCGCCTATTTTGGATGCGACTTTAATTTGTATTTAAAGTTTTAAAATCAGTAACACTATAGCCTAAAAAAAATTCACTCACAATATAATATCATATTGTAATACCTACATTATATTTAAAATAAAAAAAATATTAAATATACAAAAATAAAGTTGGTACTCATAACATGAAAGAAAATATTTAAGCAATGACAGCTAAATGAAAGAGTTAACATTAACCATAGATAATGTGAGCAATTAAAAAGCAGATGAGTATGAGTCATCCTTGCACATCAATGATTGTTTATAAGAACTTGCCTTCATCAATTTCTGCACGATAAATAAAAGACCAGACTCAACATTTACGTTATTGAACTTAAGTAAGACTCTTGAGACTTAAGGATGAACTATTTAAAAAACTCATTGTGTCTTATTCTTCTTCAGAGGAACTGGATTTACTTGATTCATTTGCAGCTTTGGCCTTTTTCGTTCTTGGCATCAACAACACGGCTCCGTAGCAACTACCGCAGATTTTGGTAAACAAATAAACATATTAAAATACAATTCAACAAGATTATGATATGTAAAATAGTTTTACTAAGTTTGAAAACAATATTTTATATTCTACCATATATGATATAGTAATTAATTGTTAAATTTTAAATCAATTCCAATAAATGGTATCAGAGCATGAGTTAAAGTTTAAACAGTAACATGGATTTAACATTATAATAAAAGAAATTGTTTATGAAATTTGATTAGATGTTGAATATGATACGTTTATTTTTTCTTTTCAATATTTTATTTTAAAATAAATAACATGTTGATTTTATACAATCTAGGGATGCTATTTAATTACATTAGAATCAGTTCTAAATAAGTTAATGACTAGCATGTCCAAAAACATTTTTTGAAATCATTTGAACTTTTAATAAAGTACTAATATCGTCGTATTTATTATGTTGTTTTATTGTTGTTGATTTTTCTTATTTTGCTTTGTTATTAATATGTTAACATAAATAAGACTAATCTTCACCCTAATATATCTTCAAGAAACTTCGTTTCTCAAACACCTTGATCCAATGTACTTTTATTTGTTTTTCGTTTTTTGGAAAAATCATTACGTGTCAGTAAAATGGTCATAAATTTTTTGTCAGAGGATGAAAATTAGTGGTTCAAAAGGTAAGTATATTAGCTATTCAATGCAATTGGTTTCAGCTTATTTGCATACAAAATATGTCATTTAGGACCTTTTAAGTCTGAGGTGTTAGGCAGTCCACGAGTTAAGGATTTCTAATCCGGATTTACGACTGCAAACTTCTTCCCCTCTTTTTGATGCAGCTGTGGCTTATCGATGTTCTCGCGCCCAACCACCATGGAGATCTCTTAAAGGAAGATGACATGAAGACAAAGAAACTAGTTCCAGGGAGATTTAAGAATCTCAAAACTTTCAAGTGCAAAAGTGGGACATTGTATCTCATACATTTTCATTAGGATAATAAATTAGGAAAAAGTCCGACTACATTCGTTGTGCCTTAGTGCCTTAACAATTCACTTCCTTCAAAAGATCATTTTAGGCTCTTTTTTCTAGTGTTCCACTCTATCTCTCTATACTCAAGGAAACATCTGGCCGGTCGGCACCAAGTCAGATCCGGTCGGCGCCAGGCCAAATCTGGCTGGAAGCAGGGCAGACCCGGCTGATAGGGCCTGGCCGACCGGCGACGAGCCAGATCCGGCCGGTAACGGGCCAGATCTGGTCGATGGGCCCTGGCCGACCAGTGCCAGGCTGGATCTGGCCATCAATGGGCAAAATCGAGCCGACAACCCGAGGAGGGTCGGATTGGCCGCGACCGATGTCCGGCCCGCTCCGCCGCCGTCCTCGCACGAGCCGCACCCTGGGAACTAGCCAGAAAAGCTCGCCGGCCCTCGTTTCACGCAGGCGACCAAATCTCAGCCGGCCCCGGCAAAAATTTGGGTCCGCCCCAACTCGACGCGGTCGCCTCCGCCTCTAGGCGCGTCGCCGCGGGCCACGCGAGCAGACCTGGTCGCCGGTTGGCCCAATACACGACCCGGGTTGTGGCTCTCGTCGCTCGCGCCCAAAGCCTTCGCTCCACCCGCGACACTGCCCGCGGCCACCGCTCCGTCCACGCCCGCACCTGTGGCCTCGTCTCCACTCGTCTCCCCGACCACACCTCTGTCGCTCGGGCCCACACCCACCATCGCCTCGACGTTGCCGGTTCTGGCTGAAATTTTTGCCCCGATCGGGGGGAATTCCAATGAAAAACCTTCAGACGCCATCCACCCGTCCAAAGTCCCATCGTCAAAGAATTGGGGAGAAGAAATCCCGAAGTTTGGAGAATTGGGGATATTACCCTCCTCGGCATGGATAAAAAGGATTCAACGAGGTCGTTTATGGACCCACCGCTTAGGAAAAAATACGAGGGATCCATGACGCGCGTAAGGAAAATATTAAAGAAATGAAGAAAAAAGAAGAGTCTTATATTACCACTCCTTCACCATCGTTGGGGTGGTCTCTCCGCGGCACTATCACCGGCCAGACCGCCGATGGGCGCGCGGATTCCGCATTCCTGAGATGGACGAAAGTCAATGCCGAGTTCGCCATCAATCGCCTGTTCGATATCAAACTCGGGGGATGATGTTATCGCCGTATTTTTACGGCGAATCGTCTTTATAAACTCCGCCGGGCCCTCGAAGGCCTGCCCAGACACCCGAGGCCCACCCGGGCGGAGAAGAGACCCTGGAAAACCTGACCGGCCGGTAGTGGGCTCCCAAAGGGCCGAACCGGCTGGCGACTAAGCCAAGAAGGTCCCATCGGCCGACAATGAGCTCCCTAGAGGCCCATCCGGCCGGCACCCAGGCCAGGGAGGCTCGGCCAGCCGGCACCCAGGCCAGGGAGGCTAGGCCGGCCGAGAAGGGCTCCCGTAGAGGCCCATCCGGCAGGCACCGAGTCCAGGGAGGCCCGGCGGCCGACATGTGGTCCCTTAGTGGGCCATCCGTCCGGTACCTAGGCCAGGGAGGCTCGGCCGGCTGGCAAAGGGTCCCCTAGAGGCCCATCCGGCCGGCGCCTGGGCCGAAGATATCCGACCGGCCGGCAGCGGGCTCCCAAGGGGATCTGGCCGGCTGGCACCCACCGGCGGCCCGACCAAGGCACGACTGGTCAGCCCAAAACTAAGGTACACACAATTTCTATGCCCGAAGGCTTGCTGAAATAATAGCTTGTGTCTTCAATCTCTCTCTCTCTCTCCTCTCTCTCTCTCACTCTCTCGACTACGCTTCCCACGTGGAGCAGCGCCCATAACAACTTTCGATCAGAATTGTTCCCTAAGATCCAAGACTCGAGCGGCGAAGTGACGCTGACTCTATTGTCTATGTTTCGCCCAATCTTGTTTATCCCTCCTCGTCATCCTACAACTCAACTAACATTGTACTCATGTTGAGCATCGGAGAGGTGAACAGAGGACCCCCTCTGTTTTTCTTTCTTAGTTCACATCTGTATACTCTTTTCGGATAACTAAGAGACGATCCGGGACACTGGATTCGACACGCTAAGGCCGAAGCTAGGGTCACCCGCTCTGAGCGAGGATCTAAGCGCTTAGTTCTCCGAAAATTATCCAAATTTCAGCGACAACAAAAGTTGTGTTGATTTTATTAGATCAGAGGAGTCATTAAGTTTGATCCCCTTTGGCTCCCTAACTAGATCATTATCTATTTCAGTGTCATACAAGTATCAGTGACAAATATATTGGATAACGAAATTCAAATTCCATTATAAATAAACTTTAAATAATAATTCTGCTCAACAATTTTAGCTACAGATATTAAGTTTTCTCAAAGGAACAAATAAAATACAAATTATTCAAATTTAAAGTTTTGTCATCAAAAGACAATGTCAGGGATCGCAGAGCCTTATTAGACACCAAGCTCCCATCACCTCACTTGAAGGAGAAGTCGCCATCCTCTAAAATTTTGCTTTTCCTAAACTCATTCAAGGAACATCAAATATGGTTAGTAGCATCGGAGTCAAGAATCCAAGATGATACATTATCAGCTACTAAACAAGTTTCGGTAATAAGTACAATATTTTTCCCTTTAGCCTTTAGGTGAATAGGACAATTCCTATGCCAGTGTTCGAGCTCATTGCAATGGTGGCAGTTGTCCTTAGAGTTGTCCACCATGATTACTCGGGGCACTTATTCTTATGAACCTTGCTAGGTATCTTCTTCTCGGCTCTATGAGGTCTCTTCTTAGATCTAAAGGTGGAGGCTCTATGCTCAACAACATGAGCATCTCCATTAGCCCTCTTTTTCTTCAAGAGTCCCTCAGCATTGTGAAGCTTCTTCATTAGCTCGGCAACATTGTACCCTAGATTATTCATGGAGTAATTCAGCTTGAAAGTATCAAAAGATTCAGGGAGAGTCTCCAAGATCATATCTATTTGGTATCTCTATTAATCTCAGATCAAAGGATTTCCATTTCATTGAGATAACATATGATCAACATCATATGTTGTCTAACGGGAGTCCCTGCTTTCATACGCCACTTCATAAACTGTCAAACCTCTTGTTCTCTATCGTGACGCCATTGACCTCCAAACATCTCTTGGATATTGTAGAGCTTGTCGTAGGCTGACCCAAGATCGCAATTTTGTTGTTGCAACAAATTGTTCATCGATGCTAAAATATATCACCTCGCAATCTCATCGGATCTGAGCCTGGCCGCAAGGGTGTCTTTGTCATCTTGAGTCGAACCCTCCCACTTAGTTTAGAATTGACACATATTCTCTTGTACGTTTGGAAACATGTTTCCTAAAATTGTTATTTGTGAGGGGAGAGCAGTGTTAATGCACTAAGGCACAAGGAACGTACTTGGATATTTTTTCTATTTTATTTTCCTAAGGAAAGTCAGTGAGATACAAAGTCTCACTTTTGCAATTGAAAGTTTTGAGATTCATAAATGTCCCTAAATCTAGTTTCTTGGTCATTACGTCATCTTCCTTCAAGACATCTCCATGGTAGTTGAGCGAGTGAATGTCGATAAGCCACGGTTTCATCAAGAAGATGGAAGAAGCAAGGAGTCGCAAATCCGGATTAAAAATTATGGACTCGCGGACTGCCGTACACCTCGGACTTAAAATGTCATATATGACACATCCAGTATCCGATTGAGCTGAAATCAATGTCATTGGATAACTAACATCCGTACATTTAATTTGGTGTCAAAACCACTAATTTTCAATATCCGAGCAAATAATTATGCCCATTTTACTGAGCCATAATAAGTTGTACAAAAAATTGAAAAACAATTACGTTGGATCAAGGTGTTTGAGAAACGAAGTTTATTGATATGTTTTATTTATTTGTTTTATTTCAACTTTGTGTTATACAAAGATACTAATGATTTACACAAAATAAAACAATTATTATAAGATTAAAACATTCGATAATAAATTTAAACTAGGAATAGAATAAAACTAGTTTAACAATGTACACAAATTTTCAAACTTGTCAAAAAACTAATTTTGATTAAGATAAACATTCAATCTTTAAGAAATGATTTTAATGTGTTTATATAGCATTCCTAACATGTAGAAAACCAACATTAATTTAATTTTAGAGGTCGCACCAAAAAATAAAAATGTCTAAGGTCTAGTGTAAGCAAAATCATTATTTAAGTAAATTTTGAAAAAAAAAATTGTGTAATAATATTAAATAAAATGTCCAAGTTTATACTTTGACCTATGCTCTGATACCATTTGTTGGAATAGGTCTAGAGTGAGGAAAAATTTACCATTAACAACTAGTGGCGGAATATAAAAATTTCTTTATAAGTAAAACAATTTTACTAACCTAGGCAAAGTGCATGAACATCGTATTATTTAAAAACATTATATAATTACTTGGGACTAACCTTTCTTGTAACCTTAGGTAATGTAATCTCTGAGAAGCCTTATGATAGTTTGGTCATAATATCATCTTGCTCGTTTCCTTTGCACCTAGTTGTGAACTCGAGTAACCTAAGGTTTCTATTACGAGAGTCTATAGAGGGTTTGAAGGATTTGTGGGAGGGAAAAATTAAACACAATAACTCAAGAACAAGTCTATGAGCTAAAGAGCTAATTTAAACCTAAGTCTAATGAGGACTTAGGTGCCAAAATAAAGGAAATATATTAGAGAGGAGAGATTCGGCCACAATAAGAAAATAAGAGGAGAATTGTTTTTTCACATCTCAATGTGAGTCTCTATTTATAGGAGAAGGAAATACAAGAAAGGGTAATTTCCATTTTCTATTTTGTATTCATGACAGAATATTTGATTTCCTCTCCTCTTTCTCTATGTCATGGCCGACAATACTCAAGCATTAGTGAGGGAATTCATTTAAGAAATTCATTTAGCACGTTTGTTTCCTATGTTTCTCTATGTTTCCTCACTTAGCACATTTGTTTCCTTCTCAAAGAAATTCATTTAATCTTTTTACGTTTTATAAATTATCTTTATGATTCAAGGCAAAGAAATTTCTCTCCTCTTTGATGTTGTTGGCCGAATTATATGTGTAGGGAGGGAGCTTCTAGATGCGTCCTTATATATTTTAAGACAATTGTTAAAATACCCATTGTAGAATTAATATTGCACAAATAATGAAATTAATTTCATAATGCCTCAAACGACTTTTCGGCTTTAGAAAATAATTTATATTTCCATCATATGAAAATAATCAAAATCTTTTTTGACATTCACATCATTTTATGTCCATGTGGAAAAAAATACCCTTTAGAAATTTTCCTAGAAAACATCTTGTTCAACACTAGAACTTATTATGACTTAGCTTCTTGTTTAATAATCCTACTCTAATGAGCTACTATACTTGGACTCAAAAGTTCACCATTTTTTACGAGTATTAGCTTAATGTCAACTGAATCGTCTAAAGAGTTGAACTGAGAATCTCTCGGTTCAAATGAATTTATTTTATACTCAAATTCAACTTAATTAAGATGAGTGGATCCATTGAATAGTATCAATGAATACCTTCATAACTATCACCAGCTAGATGAGATTTATAAAATTACCATTTTATTTTATAGTTGTTATTTCCTCAACTCCTTTGTTACTTGTGAATAATTTAGAAACAATGTATTAACGAGGAGCTAACAAGTCACATTGTTTCATCCAAATAAAGTCGTTACTTAAATTTGGATACTGCGCTCTTCATTTATTCACAATCCAAGTAATAAAGTATGAGGTGATGCACATTGCATTTCAACAATCTTTTACATGAATTCAATATCTATGAGAACTTCACAAACTTAGTTCATGAGATCTTCATAAATTAATATCTCACCAAGTAGTCAGGTCTAGATCACATAGTGGACCTAGAATATAACTTTCTCAAATGAGAATATGTAAGCTATGAAATGACATGTCTCATTTCAGAATTTAGGTAAGCACAATGTAATTCATACATAGTGACCTTGAGACAGAACTGGTTAAATGGTTTGCTTTTACATTATCTGTAAAGGTACACTAGTCAATTCAGTATATTCAGAAGATACATTGAAAGAACTATAGAGTTCCTAACACTCTATGCCTCGTAACCAGAAATCATAGATTCTTCCAACAATCATACTAGGATCAATAGTTCGTTGATCTTTAGACTGTGAATATTTTGTTTTAAGCAAACCATGAAGAGTTTGTTCACACAAATCTACATTTTTCGCCTCATCTGTTGTTAGGGTTTGATTAAGGACTATAAGACTATTGAATATCATAAATCTACAAACAAACGAAAAAAGCATGAATATACGTTTCAAATTTTATCAGTATATTACAATAAGGACTCGTGAGCGATTTATATTATATCAATATGCAAATAAATAATTTTCTTGTGGGCATCTCTGTCAACACAAAGGACGTCAATGTGCGACGAAATCTCAAATTCCTTCCTAAGCCTCCTGAAGGCCGTGAGCGGCATCAATATCATCACACGACAAAGAATCATGGACCCATAACCTGGTCACCAGAAAGCCGCAGGTCCGCTCTTCCTTCTCACTTGTTGATAGAACCCACACAAGATTATGGAGAGTCTCGTAAGTCGAGACCGACAAGGGTGAGCGCAGGCCTTGCAGTATGGAATCCGATGACGCGAGAATGGTTTATGACTGATGGGGCCGAGTCTGATCGGCCGGTGACAATTCGACCCTCCCCTAGCAAGCTGGCATTACCACGGAAGAGATATGGCCGACTAATAGTGGGCCGGTGGGCAGCTGATCAATTGACAGCGCCCTATCTGGGCCGACCGGGGCGTCCAACAGGCAAGCCGGCTGGCATGCGCCCAGCCTTGGGCGGGCCGGCTGTTAGGCGCCCAACCATTGGTGGAAAAGAATGAGTTTTCCATCACGCCCGAAAAAAAAAGAAAAATAATTAAATAAAGGAATGAGACAATATATAATCCCTAACCATCTGCGCCGTCTGAGAGGCCTCTCAACCGCTCGTTCGCTGGCTCGGTCCGCCGGAGATCGAGCAAGATTCATGCTCTATCAACGGGTAGAATGTTTCAGTTCTGAGTTTGCTCCCGATCGTACCTTCGCATTGAACTCGGGGGGCTAATTTTGTCTCCGTATTTTTGACAACAGGTCATTTATTAGAATCTTACGTCTCCTCCGCGTCGATGATTCTCTGTGGCATGTCCCGATCGACGATCCTCGTCAAGGAAGCCCCAAGGCCCCCTCGGACGCATGTCGTCGACCCAGCCGGCCGCCTAGCTCCTTTGCCGGCCATGCCCAGCCGGCGGGTCATTTGCTTGGCCCCTGACCAACCAGCAAGCCTCAAGCCGGCTAGTAGGCCCTTGCCTTGCCCCTGGCCGGTCGACAGGCCCTTGCCTGGTCTCTGGCTGGCTGACAAGCCCTTGCTTGGCCCCTGGCCGACGGATAGGCTCCTTTTCCTTGCCCCTGGCTGGTCGGCAGGCCACTTGCTTGGCCCCAAGCCGGCTGAGAATTCACATCTTAGCTGCTAGCCACCCGGCAGGCGCATGCCTGGGCGCTGGTCGGTTGGCAGCCTCATCCTCTCTTGCCAAGGCCTTCTTAACCGGCCCCCTTGGCCCTCCTTAGGCTATAAATAGCTCTTCATTTCACACAAATGGTACGCAGACTTAACCACGAAACCTTGCCCAGAGCTTGTGTTTCGTTATCTTATCTCATTATCCACGTGAGGTTACCCGAGAACATTTTCGATTGGAATAGTTCTCCTCAGATCCAAGATCTGAACCTTGAAACGACATTGGTCCAAGTACCTCTGTTTCTCTCGATCTTGTCAATCACTTCTCTTCATCCTATAATTCTGCCCGCACAATACTAATGTTAAGCGTCAGAGAGGTAAACATAGGACCCCATCTGTTTTTCCTTCTTAGTTCACGTTTGTTCACTCCTTTCAGGTAGCAGAACAACTCGAAGACGCCCAGACAGCTAAAAGACGATCCGGGATACCGAATCAGACACGCTAAAGTCGAAATGAGGTTCACTCGCCCTGAGCGCGATCTGACCGCTTAGGTCTCTGAATGTTGTCCAAATTTCAGCGATAACAGTGATAAGTAAAACACCTTTACCTTTAGCCTTTAGGTAGGTACTCCAGTTCCTACGCTAGTGTCCGGACTCATTGCATTGGGATACTTGTCCTTAGACTTGTCCACTTTGTTAGCCCGGGGCACCTTCTTCTTTTCGGCTATATGAGGTCTCTTTTTAGATCTAGAGGTGGAGGTTTTGTGCTCAGTAGCATGAGCCTCTCTATTAGTCCTCTTTTCTTTAAGAGTCCCTCAGCAGTGTGAAACTCCTTCATTAGCTCGATAACTGTGTACCCTAGCATATTCCTCGAGTAGTTCAGCTTGAAAGTTTCAAAAGATTCAGGGAGAGTTTCCAAGATCATATCTATTTTGGTATCTCCATCAATCTCAGATCCAATGATATCCATGTTATTGATATAGCTTATGATCTTCATAATGTGTTCTCTGACAGGAGTCCTAGATTTCATACGATAGTTCATAAACTATCAAACCGCTTGTTGTCTAGCCTGACACCCTTTCCCTCAAAACATGTTTTGTAGATTGTAGAGGATGTCATAGATAGACCCAGTATCACGATATTTTTGTTGCAACCGATTGTTCATCGATGCTTAAATATAGCATCTCGCAATCACATCAGATTGGTGACAGGCTACTAGGGCATCATTTTCCTCTTGAGTCGAATCATCATCCGTTTCAGGAAGACATAGGGTGGTGAGTACCCATTTGTGCTTGTCCACAGTAAGGACGATGTCTACGTTACGGGTCCAATCTATGTAGTTATCCCCTTCCAGTTTGTTTGAGAAAAGGATTGTAGAGAGAAGGTTTAAAGACATGTTGATGATAGTTGAAACAATTTAGATTAGTCTTTTCTTTAGGATTTTAAATTTTCAAGTTTGAACATGAAAAATCCAAAGGTGTTATGAACGAAATGAGTTGCATTTCATAAGTAAATTCCACTTCATTAATTCATAGTCATGATGTCAATACATCAATATTTTACTAGCCAAATTATAACGAGTTTGACCACTAAAATATTTTCGCAGGGCCTCAAGTAAGGATTACTAGAGACTGAGTCTAAGTGTGTAACCAACCACTTAGTTAAGAAGATCTATTTTGAAAACAATCCACCGAGGGGAGGCCTTGTCTGATTGTTTCATTTTTTAACGTAGCTCTACAAGAAATCTTAAGAGAAAAGCGTTATTGAGTACTCTCATTAAAGAGAGAGTCACGAAAGTGACTCTTAGTCTAGCTACAATTGCACTTATTTTTAATGTTGGGGATCGTGGGTTGCAAAAAATAAGTACTACCCTTCCACTTAGTTTAAGACTTGGCACATCTTCTCTAGTTCGCTTGGAAACATGTTTCCTTGAGTATTAGAGAGACAAAGTTGAATTTTAGAAAAAATTAGCCCTAAAATGATATTTTTGAATGGGAGAGCAGTGTTAATGCATAAAAGCACAAGGAACGTACTCGAGTTTTTCCGAATTTTTCACTAAGAATGTGTGACATACATTGCCTCACTTTTGCACTTGCAAGGTTTGAAAGTGAGAAAAAAACTTATGACCATTTTACTGAGATATAAAACTTTGTCCAAAAAGCTGAAAACAATTAAAAGTACGTTGGATCAATGTGTTTGAGAAATGAAGTTTATTGAAGATGTTTTAAGGTGAAGATAAGTCTTAGTTATGTTTTATGTTAACATATTAATAACAAAGCATAATAAGAAAAATCAACAACAATGAAACAACAAAATAAAGACGTAAGACAATATTACTTCTTTATTAAAAATTCAAGCGATTTTAAAAAAATGTTTTTCAACATGCTAGTCATTAAATTATTTAGAACCGATTCTAATGTAATTGAATAGAATCCCGAGGTTGTAAAATGTTATTTATTTTAAATTCATAGACAATAAAATAAAAATATTGAAGACAAACCTAGCATATTGAATATCTAAGCAAATTTCAAAAACAATTTATTTTATTATAGTTTTAAAAACATGCTCATGTGTAAACTTTGAACCATGCTCTTATACCATTTGTTGGAATCGATCTAGTAATTAATAATTAATTATCATATCGTATATGGCGGAATCTAAAATTATTTTTAAGATGTGTAAAACTATTTTGCTACCTAGATAAAGTGCATGAACATGTTATCATTTAAAACATATAATAACCATGAAAAGAACTTAGTACATTTTTCTTGTCGCTTGTTCTTGGAGACCCTTCTCGGATGAAGATCCTACGCCTTGCCTTGCTCCTTCTTGTGTTTGGATTCTCGAGCAACAAGAAAATTTTCTATCGCTGGAGTCTTCGAGTGTTTAAAGAGTTTAGTGACTGAGAACTATTAAACAATATGAACCTAGAACGAGTCTTGGATCAAAAGCTAATACACTAGATCAAGTGATGATGTAGTTTCCAAAATAAAAAGTATATTAGAGAGAGAGTGTGAGAGATGGTCGGCCAAGAGCTAGAGAGAGCATGTGTAAAAACTTATTTCACATCTCAATGTGAGGCTCTATTTAATACAAGAAAAGGTAACTACCCTTTCCTATAGTATATATAACATAATATTTGATTTCCTCTCCTCTTTTCGTAGTAGATGGCCGGTCATATTATGTGTATTAGTGAGGGAAATTTGTTTCCTCACTTAGCACATTCGTTTCCTTTTCAAAAACATTCATTTCCTCTCAAACGACTTCTCGGCTTTAGAAAATAATTTATATTTTCATCATCTGAAAATATATACAATCTCATTTTGACACACACATCATTCTATGTCCCTGTGGAAAAAAAAAATACCCTTTTGACTATTTTCATAAAATACGTCTAGTTCAACTATTAAACTAATTTTTACTACGGTTCTAGTTTAACAAACTCTACTATAATTACTTGTGATAGTGACCTCATGGACCCAAATGACAAAGCGTTAACTAGGACTCTTGGATTCAAAGTTCACAAACTTTTCCAAGTCTAGTTTATTGTCAACCGACTCCACTAAATACTTGACACTGAAAATCTCTCTGTTCAAATGAATATATTTTCTACTAAAAATTCTACTTATTTGTGATGAGTGGATCCACTGAATATTATCGAATGATTACCCTTCATGAATATCATCAACTATATGAGATTTGTAAAATTCCATTTTACCATTCCTGTTGTTATTTCTTCAACTCCTTTAATACTTGTGAATAAGTTAGAACTGATGTATTGACGAGTAGCTAACAAGTCACAATGTTTCATCCAAAATAATCTTTTATTCTATTTGGACACCGGTCGATACATGTATTCACAATTCGTGTAATAAATCATGATGTGATATACATTGCATTTAATCAATCTTGTACATGAACTCCATATCTATGGGAACCTCACAAAGTATACTCATGTCAACTTCATAACTCAATACATCACCAATAGAGAACATCAAGTTCACAAACTTGGATCTAGAGTGTAACTTTCTTAAATTAATGTATTGAAGTTATAAATGACATGTCTCATTTCAGGATTAACATAAGCACGATGCAATTCATACATTGGTACCTTGAGATAGAAGAGGATTAATACTCCGTTGATCTTTAGGTTATGAATATTTCGTTTTTAGAAAACCATGAAGAGTATGTTTACGCAAATCTACATTTGGCTCTTCATACGTAGTTAGGTTTGATTAAGGACTACAAGACTATTGAATATTATAATCTTCAGTCAAACGAAAAATGTATGAATGGACGTTTAAATTTTTATTAATTTATTCAGCAAATTACAATAAAGACTCATGAGAGATTTATATTACATTGATATGCAAATAAATAATTTTCTTGTGGGCATCTCTGCCAACAATAAGAACCATATTTTTCATGCATTTGTTTTGCTTTTATCCCTTGCGTTTGTCAGGATAATAGGGGGAGTGTTTTCTGTTGGGCTATTCTATTTTGTGTTCCATCAAAAAATCTGAAGTTGGTTCTGGTATTAAATATTTTCTAAGCCCTCTGCCGGTCATTGTGGCATGAGTTGATGTTCAGAGCTCTGTGGTTGTGGTTGTGTAATGGATCTTGTCTTAGGATATGCGTTCTCAAATCCAAAGGGGGAGTTTGAGTGCTTATGTTGGCCTGCTTGTTTCGCCAAATCATGTTGTTCGCCAAGGTGTCTCTAACATGTTTGGAGAACATGATCTTGTACTTTGTATGTCCTAGTCTGACGCAAACTATACACTCTACTGTTTGTTTTGCGATGCCTCTTTACCAGGTGTGTTCTTCAGGTCAAAGAGTGCCTCGTCCTTGTTGGTAGTATATAACACTTCCTTACACTTTACTAGGGCTAAGCACTTTGTCTACCTTGCGCCGAACATCAAGTGAGAAGGTTGTTCTCTCTTCAAGCGCCATTTGTAAAGTTTAGCTTCTTGAAGGAAAGGCTAAACTATACGTGCATTTACTTCATACCTTTGTAGTAAGACACAACTCATGACACTTAAGTATTAAGGTGAAAAAGTGAATGAGGCTTACACTTAGGGAGAGGTTTAGGTCGAATGATACTTTGGAAAAAAAGTGTTAGGTTTAGGAAGTGGGTTTTCATTTGTAAACCCTTTGTAACTTTTTTATTCCCACATATTAGTATACTCTTTCATCGGGATAGTTATCCCCACATATGTAGAAAGTGCCGAGCTAAATAACCAACGTAGTGTTTGTTGATTTTACTTAGAAGCTTGATATTTTTGCAAAGTTAACTTATTCTCAGTAACATCATAAGAAATATCATACAAACAGTGTAAACACGTTTTCAATATAAATGAAAATCGAATAAGAGATTACGAGTTAATTTAAACCTCATTTACTCTGACTTTTCATATTCATCCTAAAAAAGCTCTCAAATAACCCTAAAATCCACCGTTAGAAAAAGTCAAAGATTCAAATCATCGACGCTATAACAAGCCTGACCTTCGTTTTCTCCCTCCGACTTATCCATTTGGAGAGGTATGCGTCTTCTTTCTCGTTAAATTTTGACAAACGGAAAAAGATTCATAATTTAAAATAGTTCGATAACCATAAGTCTCATATGTGTTACGACTTCTCTTTTTCACTATGTGTTACATATTTAGTCAACGTCTTTTCTTTCTTTTCTTTTTCCAATATGTTTTTCAATTTTGAATTTATTTCTCTACGGTGAAATGATTAATTTTTGCGTCTATTAATTTTGGGGTTGAAAATTTGTGGATTATGATATATTTTATTGTTTACATATGTTAATATGTTTTTATGTTGATTTCCACGTAACATTAAAAGTCATTTTTGGTTGGAAATTTTGATTATCTATTCTTATTTTTATTCTTCATTAACTTATGTGTTTATTTATTAGGTGTAAAAGATTGTAAATCAATCGGTGGTAAACGTTACTTAACTACGGATGACTCCATCAACAATCTAAAATTGATTTACATTACAAGTATCTTGTGAATAGGCTATACACATGGGATACATTAACGTGTAATTACAGTAATTTAAAATAATTTACAAAAATTTCATTAAATTTTGAACAACCTCTATCGAGGGCGAAAATGGATAATGGCGTAAATTTATTTTCAACTTTTTCTGAATTACAAAATCGCTGATTGATTCCCAAGATTATAATGATATGAACTGGAAAAAAAATTAAATGGATATATAATTCATTAATAAGTAAATATATGAACTAAATCTAAATATCTTTTATAAACATCATAATCAAATTCGGAAACGAAAATAAAACAAATATTTAATGGCCGACTAGTTAATTAAAAAAATAAAGAATAATTTATTGCCAAAATTATATGATTTTACAACAATACAGGAATTAAATCCATTATTACCTGATAAAAACTGCCGAAAATATTTTCAAATTAAGTTTAATTCAACTTTCAAACTCGAAATAAATTAAATTTCATATTTTTGTCTGAAATTTCCAAGAGGACAAGTAAAATAACACTATTAGTTATTGGGATAATGAGTTATATACCCATTTCAAACTTAAGAATTGCTGAATAGACAAACTTTTCAAAAATTGGTTTATAGCCATAAACGAAAATAAACCGCTTATAATGACAATATTACCCCTGAATAAAAAAGCGTAATTATAAAAATTGAATTCGAAAAAAACAAATCAACTGATATTAATACGCACTACCCAAAAAAATCCACTACCGGCGGTTATTTATAGAAATATGCGGTTACTATCGGCGGTTATTTATAGAAATAGGCGGTTATTTATAAAATAAATAATTATTAAAAATGATTTTGTCATTAATCACCCAAAAACCGTTCAATAATATTTATATATCATTAATTAAAAAAGAAGGGCACTATTGGACGTGAGAAAACTAAAAATAGTCACGTCACATTTTATGGCTATTTATTTAAAGATAAATAAAGTATGGCCAAATTATAATGTCATTGTTTCCTAGTGTTATTTAGAGCCGTTATTCTTAATTATTTTGACACGTAAGTTTTAGGGCCATTTACATATGTTTTACGAAACGTTGGGAATATCCAAATTTGATAATAAATGTTGGCTATTCACCCAAAATTTTAAAATAATAACATCTTTAATTTACAACTCATTTGATGTATTTTACACTGAATACATAAACTGAGTCTTAAAATAGCATAAAAAAGCCAAGAAAACATAAAACAACCTACCTAAGTCGTGATGCATTAAATTTTATTTTAACCTTGGACGTGTTTGCAAATAATTTTTTAAGATCGGGGTAAAATTTTGTTTGAAATGAATGTATCTTCTCATTATTTTGTGTGTTTTTGTTTACTGAGGTTATGGATGGAATGAATGAATCTCTATTCATTATGTGTTTACTACTTCATACAGATGAATGTAAATATTAGGCTAAATTGGTCAGGAAAATATTATAATTAAATTGGGTGGTCATTAACGAAAGAATATTAAACGTTAGTTTTATCCAAATCAGGGTAGTATATATAGCGAGTCATTTAACTTACCCAAAATTTAAAAAGCAAAGTTTATTTGAAGAGTAGTATACTATGATTCTATGACTAGATCTTGTATATGATTTGTGGAGGTAGAGTACATGATTTTTTTACAAGGTTTAAATTAAACCATTCATTGTGTCTATGAAGATTGATCACGACATAAATTCCTTCCAGGCCAATATAGTTAGAATTGGAAAAACAAAAACTATTCTTGTGACGATGTCGTCACAAATTGTTTGTTTTTGTGACTACATAGCATATAATCAACTTAATGTTTTCACGAAAATCAAGTTATGTGTGAAAAACTAATAATTTTCTTGAAATTCTATAGGATTTATCCTATTTGCTCATAGTTAGAAATCAAAAATTGTAATTTAAAAGTAAGATATATGTGCATGTATACAAATTTTTTATGATTTGGATCTCATATAATGTTGGTCTAAATATTTAGTGGGGCACGTATGTGTACGGATTTTTCAATATTTAAATTCAACCAGACATATATAGGCAAATATGTACACGTAGAAGATGGAATAGGTGCCGATTTTGTGGATAATAAGTTCAACGTTAAAACAAAAAGTTGATAACCAAAACCTGATATTTGGGATAGTCACTAACTATTAGTATACACGAGTCCATATTACATTATTCCGCTACTGATGTGCTAAAAGAAAACAAGCTCATATTATTTTATTTTACGTAAAGTTGGAGTTTGATTATACAGATCTCGTACGGCCAACTTGCCATGTAGTTGATATAATGTGTCGGCGCTGAGTAGTTTGGTAAAAATATTTGCTATTTGGTCGTAGGAGCAACAATAAGAGGGTAAAATAAGACTATTGAGACACTTTTCTCGAATGAAGTGAATCAATTTCAATATGTGAGGGGAAAATAAGACTATTGAGACTTTTCTCGAATGAAGTGAATCAATTTCAATATGTACGGTATGTTCGTGAAATACTAGATTTTCATTAATATTAATGGATGCTTGATTATCACGATGTACAATATAGAGGGAAACCAAGTTTAGATAAAATAGAAGTGAGCCATTAAATTTCTAAAGTGAGTGTAGCAAGAGAACAAAACGCTTGGGCAGTAGATCAATAAACAATAGGTTGTTTCTTAGATTTCTACGAGATTGCACAAGAACCAAGCGCAGTAAAAATATCTGGTAGTTGATCGGTGAGTGGTGAATGATGACACAACCAACACAATTACGAACAAGTGATGAAGAACTTGAGACAGACAAGAAGAGTTCATTCCGAAGAGATCCTTTCAAATATCAAGGGGAGAAGTTTGAGGATTTCTTTTAACAATTGACTAAAATTGCTTACAGCAGCATTAGTATATCATGATGAGTAACATTTGGATATATGAGGCACCCGATGAGTCGGCGATAAAGAGATGCATAAGACATACTTACAACGTCAATAAAAATTTGGCACAAAATATAGAGGCAAACATTTTGGTTCCATGAAAATGAAATGTCTCTTGCAAATGTTACTGCTTCTATATTAACATTAATCTTTTTTTTTTACTTCTTTAAGAGAATACTTTAAAATTTTAAATTTCAGCGACTAAAATGAAAATAATGAATGAAATATAATTATAATAAGTAGCTTCTAAAAACATCGTGAAGCCATTAGTCGTGACAAGTCAAAAAAATAACATAAAAACCCTATATAACTAATATCTTACTTAATACAAGGACAAATTAATTTCTGAATACAATATTAATATTATTAAATTTCTGATGGCGATTTGGTTGTATATGAATAGCATGAAGCCATTACTCGTAAGCAGCCTTTGATTATTGAAGAATCTTTTACCTAACCCATGTTATAGAAAAGCAACACATATTGTACTATATATGTATAAAATCTTAAAAGGGATTTTGTGAAGATTGATCGATGGCCACACATATACATAATATTAATCATATTTGAGAAGATCGATGACTTCAACCTAACGTGTATACATTATACTAATCAGAATCGAAAGGATCCCATCTGTTATACATGTAATTCACAGTGCCGGTGTTCAAACGATTTGTAGTTTAAGCTTTATGATGCTAGTAGATAGTGCCAATTGATTAAATTATGTACTGCATTGCTAGATTCCAACTTGCTTTGAACATTATTACGCCTAATTTAGAATCGAAAGGCTTAGCTGTAGTTGCTGTCATACATTATGTCACGTACCTACTTCAGTCTAACCCGACGCAAATACGATTTTACAATGTCTGCTGGTTCTTGTTTTCTTATTAGTTTTTTTACTTAAATATTTGCAAAATATCTCCTTTCAAGTTTGAGTGTTTAGACGTTATTATTTTCTAATACAGACAAATCTACAAAAATAGAAAATAAGATTGATGAGCGATGAGGAAGACTTCTACCATATACTATAGTGTGTGTAAAATTGTGCGTCGTGGTGTCTCTGTTGGGAATGGTGCCCAGAAAAGATATATTAGACATTATAAATTTTTTGTATTTGATTTTTTGCTGAAACATTAAATAAAATTAATTATTTATTATTGATTAAGTTTGTGTTTATCTATGTTTTCTACACTCTAAAACTATCACCGACGAAATAGGTGCTAAGTACAAACTTGACAAGATAGCCTCTTGTGACTAGTTTAAATAATGCTTCGTAATCTAAAGATAGATAGGGCAATCGAATCTGAGTATTGATTGTTTGAATGAATCAAGATATCTTATCTTGTGATATAGAGAGTTGGGACTCTATGCTTCATTCTTGATATCTTCCAGAAGATATTTAACAAAACCTATTATACTCTGAACCTCGAGATAAAACCGTTTAATCACTTGAAACTTGAAGATCACATACGAGAGGTATTTTGTACTTAGCTAAATCATGAAGTAAATGCATAATGGATGTGACACTTTATGATATTTGACTTTTCAATGGGCAATGTCTAATTGAAGTTGCATGTGACCCGGCGGTAGGTGTCATAACGTTTGTTACATTGGATTATGTGATTCACAGATACGGAATTCATGTTGAAACAATGCAAATGCATTACTATCACACTATGCTTTGTTATGAGAGTGTGAATGAAAAAACTGGGACTGGTATTCATCGAATAAAACATTCTTTGAATAAAATATCTTACATGTAAAGACATCTCATTTTATGTTTTTTCTCATTCAAAAATAACAAAAGAGTTAGTGAACTAATAACTCAGGGGTAAAATGGTAATTTTACATTTCTCTGATTTACTAATACACATAAAGAGTAATCGTAAAATACTATGTGGATCGTGTGAAGTGCTGTTTTGTGACATCAAACGGAAAATAAACGCATATGAACTTACAGAGTTTCAATATTAGTCCTTTAGTGGAATCGACTAATATTAATAATTAAAATACGAAATAGGTTTGTGAACTTTTGAGTCCAATCTTTATTTTGAAGCTTCAATCATATGGGTCCATTAGGTCTTAATGATAGAGTCTCCGACGAGATTTATTGAACTAGAACGAATTGATTTTCTCATTGAATGTAAATTTTGATTTACACTAAAAAACTGATTTTTTAAGAATACGAATAAATAATTAGTTATTTATTATTAAATTTATTTAATGAATCATATAATGTTATTACATAGATAATAATATATTTTAATGATTCAAATAAATAAAAGATGAAAATAAATATTTTCTCGTTATGTACTACTTTGAAGACTATGAAAATAATTAACAAATATTCGAGGAATTGGCCCTGATTGACAAACGTAATTTGAAAAAATCCAACCTTTTGTAAAACATTCATAAATAGCCCTGTTGTTAACGTCTCTCTATGTAGTATTACTTTTAAGACCTTTTTAATTAATCGAATTTAATTATTTTTTAATATATTTCGAATTTTAAACATTTATTTTCGTTTTAAAATTTCAAAACTGTTTCCATTTATAATAAATTCGGTTATTATGTGTGGGTATTATTTCCTAAATTAGTGGGTTGACTTTGTTTCCTTATTAATTCAACCTATTAAATCTGATTATCTCTTGCCTTATTAATTTCAAACTGATTATTTGATTAAATCCTATTATAGGGCTAATTTGTTGAGTATTAAACGCAATATCTGTTTCCATGTATTCAGACGATTTTTTTGTTAATTAACTTTCCATTTACACCGAAACAGAATCATACCAACGTTAATTGAGTTGCGATTTACAACGTAAATTGATTTTTACGCTGATAATGTTTGTTAATTGATATCCAATTTACACTGAAATATAATTGTTCGCCCGAATTTTTTAAATTTGAATATTAATTATATTTGATTGAATTCGAAATTTGAATTTAAATGCAGTTTAAAGGCCGTTTGTTTAGTTGGTTCCTATATACATGGGTTTGACTATTTTATTAAAGAGCAAATAATTAATATACTGGTTATTTCCTTTTTTGTAGCCGAAATTTATTGTTGATTTATCTTGAGATGGTGTATTCATTACGTTTTCCACAGCATATTAGTCATTAATCTCGTTTTTTTAATGAACATGATTCTTGATGATACCTAAATTTATGATAATTATGATTTCAACGTTTATAATTTCCAATTTACACTGAAACGGAATTATACCAACGTTAATTGAGGTGCGATTTACAACATAAATTGATTTTTACTCTGATAATGTTTGTTAATTGATATCCAATTTACACTAAAATATAATTGTTTGGACGAATTTTAAAATTGAATATTAATTATATTCTTTTGACTTCAAAATTTGAATTCAAAATTTGAATTTTAATGCAGGTTAAAGGCCGATTATTTAGTTGGTTCCTATATACATAGTTTGACTATTTTATTAAAGAGCAAGTAATTAATATTGGTTATTTCCTTTTTTGTAGCCAAAATTTATTGTTGATTTATCTTGAGATTGTGTATTCATTACATTTTTTTTACAGCATATTAGACATTAAACTCGGTTTTTTAATGAACCCGATTCTTGATGATACCTAAATATATGATAATTATGATTTCCACATTTATGATTTCCAATTTACACTGAAACGGAATTATACCAACGTTAATTGAGTTGCAATTTACAACGTATATTGATTTTTACCCTGATAATATTTGTTGATTAATATCAAATTTACACCGAAATAGAATTATACCAACGTAAATTAAGTTGCGTTTTACAACATAAATTGAATTTTACACTGATAAAAAGCACAATTTTGATTCAAAACAAGAAGAAGAAGAAGAAGAAGAAGAAGAAGAAGAAGAAGAAGAAGAAGAACGTAATTGCTTATTAATTAACAAAACACGATTTTAAGTTATTTTACATGATAAAAAAATCAAAATTACAGATATGAATTTGAAATCAAAATCAAAACACAAAGAAGAAAAAAAAGAAGAACGAAGAACAATTTTTTTTCTTCTAAATCCACGAAGGACCATTTGAGTTCTTCCAATCCGACCTCACGCTCCTACGTGACATTGATCGTGGATCCGTACGATCGGTTAGAGGATGTCCGTCAACACGCGTACTAAAAAAAATCATGATTTGAAAGTCAAAATCCAAAAACAATGAAAATAAATAAAAGAGGGGTAGAAATATACCTGTTAATTTCTCCATCATTTACGCCGTTGGAGAACTTCAAAATTTTTTTGCAGAAGCTTTACGATGAACAAAAATGGCGAATTGCGTTTTTATGATTTTCGTTTTTGAGATTTTGGAGAGAAAATAAAAAAACAATTGTGGCAAAATGATTTGAATTCTCTATCCATATTATGGACGTTTTAATTAATTGGTTAATTGATTTCCATATTTTAAGGATCTAATTTACCTAAAAAAAATAAATTCGGATTTTTTTAATTAATTTTCGTTTAGGCGGGAGAAGGTCTTGGGGCTTTTTGGGAATGAAATTTTGGTCGAAATGATTTACTAGACTTTTACCAAAGTTTTACACAACGTTGGACAAATTGAAATTAAGAAACTTATATAGGGCTATACTATACAATTACCCAAGAATTAATGTCTTGTTATTAAATATTATTTTAGAAATAGATCAAATATACTTTTGGAGAATATTAATACATATACTCGGCCAAATTATAGAATTAGGGGTGAATAATTAATTTTTAAAATTCATTAAAAAGATCAATGAGTTTTAGTTTGACTAATGGATTTGACCGCTCTTTATTTAAAGGAATTATTCGAAAAACCCTAATAAAAACCCTGGCATAAAGAAACTCGGCCAAACATCCCCTCTCACATTTGTGTGTTGGCTGAGAGACTCAGAGAAAAAAGAAATCAAGAAATTGTTTCTTGAATTCTTGATTAATTCTTCAATGATTATCCTTGTTTTTCGTTGTTCAAATTGAAGAGCCCACTCTCTCAATATCTCAAAACCCGAGCGAATTATTATTGACTCTTCTCATGGTGTTTACGTGACATTTTTCCTTGTAAAAAACCGGCCAAAAAACGAAGAAAATGAGCGAGACGTTACGAGGCTCAAATCAGCCTCTCAAACGTCGGATGGCCACCCGACGGACAGACCCACTCGCCGGACAGACATGCCACGCGTGCGTCTGAGCCACTACGCGCGTTTTATACGCCTCCTGCCCAAGCCACTCCTCCTGCCTCGTGTCCTATCCCCTGTCCATCAAGGCGCATAGGTCCCACAGCTCCAACAACTCGTAGGGACCCATAGGCTCATAGGCTCATCCTGACCGGTCGGCCAGCCTCCAATCCGGTGAGACAAATTTTGCATTCCGACGAGGCATTCCAACGATAGCTAGCAACGGACGAGGTTGTTTACAGCCTCAAATGTAAGTCTCTTAAATGAATTGGATCTGCGATGGACATCTTTATAAATTGTTTATAGGTTGTTAGATCATTTGTTCAATTTGTTGTTAACATGTTTAGCATAAAAATTTTAGTGACATGTTAGTAATTTTTAATTCATAGGTTATTTAATATATTAAAATGATTTTTAATATATTCTAGATCTTATTATATAATTCCGCCATATTTAGATATGTTATATAACAATATTGATTAAACGTTAATTAGTTCCAACAAATAGTATCTGAGATAGAAATGGAATTAAAAATTAGGTTTTTTAATGCTTTGTTTAGAAATTGTTTGATTAGTTTGGTGCTGGCGTTTTTTGTATGATTTATTGTTGCATACTGACTGCATGTGTGTGTGTTTGTGGATGGATCCTCATTATTAAGGCTCTAGAAATTTTCCGGTTATCGTCCCGGTTTTTATTTTTATATTTTTTAATTTTATATATGCGAGCCTCAATTTTCAAGGACAATATTAGTGGTAGTTTTATTTAATTGTAATCCGACGACGAGAAGACAAAGAAAGCAGCACCTCCAGCTTGACCGCACATTGGAAAACGTGTAGGGGCTGACCCGAGACATTCGATGACGCGTCACAAGGAGTTCTTTTGTGTTGTAATTATAAATGGGTCATAGGATGAGTTAAATATTTTATGCTTTATTTTAATTAATCTCATAGAATCATCACCTTACATGTCATATAGGATAGAACACCAACATCACATTAAAATGAAATGTTCATATTAGTTTAAAGTTTATAAAGAGATTACAAAATGTAAACTATTTCAACAAAAATACATTTTTTGGAAAAACCAAGTGGAAGGGTTTTTTTATCGTTGAAGCAACTCAAAGTCCGCGACCTGAGTTTAATTAACCTAATGTGTGATGAACTAAGAGTCACCCTCGCGGCCCTTCCTTTAATGGGAGTACTTCGAAAGCGTTTTGCTAATTAAACTGTTGTCAACTAAGTCTTAAAGAGAAGCGATGAAGTGGGGTCTCCCCTCGGAGAACCGTTATCAAAGTGACCTGATTAAAGGCCCACATGTTGGTTGTACACTTAGAGTAATCCTCAATTAGAGGCTATGTGTTAAAAATAAGTGACCAAAGTTTATGGTTATTAGTAAGAACTAGAATTTGGGACTGCTTGGATGATTCGAACTAATTGCAGTTAATTGCGGTTTCCCCTCGGAAAAATAATTAACCATTAGTGTTCATAATACCATGGATTATTTAACGCTTTCCTCACCATATTAGAATTGTCCATGCATATAATTCAAAATAGTATCACATACTAAATCTATTAATTTTATTTATATTTTTCAGCAAAAAGTCTCTTAACCCATTGCAAATGATTTTGAGTTCGAACAAACTTGGGGTGAGAATTACATTGATTGGAAACGTAACCTCAAAATCGTACTGACAGTGGAAAAGAACAAGTACGTTCTCACGACCTCGTGTCCTCTTCCTCCGAGTGTCGACTCGAGCAATGAGGACAAGGAAGCCTATGATGCGTGGATGAGTTCCGGCGAGATTGCTAGTGCTATATCTTAGCATCTATGAGCAACGTGTTGCAACAATTTCATAGATACATCACCACAGCATGTGACATTCTCTACAGTCTCTATGAGATGTTTGGGTGTCATGGGCGTCATGCAATACAGCAAGCTATCTGCAGTTTCATGAACTGTAGGATGAAGTCGGAAACTTCAATTTGGGAACACATGCTACTGATCATGGGTCACCTGAATGGTATAGATATTCTTGGTTCTGAGATTGACGAAAAAACCAAGAAAGACATGATTTTGGAAACTCTGATGGACTCATTCGATAGCTTATGTCTGAACTACTCCATGAACAAGCTCGATTATACAGTAACCAAGCTCATGAAGGAGTTGCAGACTGTCGATTGACTTCTCCCTAAGAACAAAAAAAATCTGGTGAAGTCAATGTTGCTGAACATAGGGCTTCGACTTCTGGTTCTAAGAGAGTGATGAGAGGAGCCAAAAACGCCAACCGAACGGGATCCAAGAAGCCTTACAAGAAGGCTGCGGATACTAAGGGCAAAGGCATCGCGAAGGTGGACAAGTCTGAGCACAAGTGTCACCATTGCGGAGAGACTGACCATTGGCGAAGGAACTGTCCTGCCTACCTCAAGAATTTAATTTTATTTGGTCGTTCAGAAAAACAATATTTCAACTTTAAAATCAATAATGATATTTAGATTTATGTTGATGGTTTGTTTATTACTAAAGTTCATCGTGTGGATTCTATTTATTATTTATATCCAAATAAGTCGACAATTTTGGACACCAAGGTGAATAGAGATTCACTCAGGAAGCGTAAGACGTTTCATAGTGATGAAACTGATGACACATATCTATGGCACTTACATCTTGGACATATTGGCCTAGATAGGATTGAGAGGTTGACAAATGATGGTCCTTTGAAATCTCTAAACGTGAGATCTATGCCCACGTGTGAATCCTGTCTTGAACACAAAATGACCAAGAGACCTTTCTCATCGAAGGGTCTAAGAGCCACGCAAGTGTTGGAACTCATACATAGTGATGTGTGTGGTCCAATTAACATTCAGGCAAGAAGAGGTTATGAATACTTTGTAACCTTCACTGATGACTACTCTAGATTTGGTCACATCTACCTTACGCAACGCAAGTCTGATACTTTTGAAATGTTCAAAGAGTATAGGGCTTTGGTTGAAAAGAATACAGAGAAACTGATCAAAACCCTTTGATCAGATCGAGGGGAAAAATAATTCTGTACCGAGAAGCAGACTTGTGCTGAAGGAGATGTTGGGGGTAGTAGCTGATACTTCACTAGATAGGACGAGTCCTATACCAACAATGGAAGAACCACATTCAGAACTATAGCCTCATGTGATTCGTCATATTAACATGATTGTATGACAACCTGAATGATACATGGGTATCAGAGAGACTTTCATTGTCGTCGCGTATAAGAAGGAAGATGATATGGTATCATTTTTCCAACCGATGCAGAGTTCCGAAGCAAACCTATGGCAAGAAACCATGAACGTTGAAATGCATTCGATGTATGTTAATGACATCTAGAAGCTTGTAGATCTACCCAAAGACATCAAGCCCGTTGGGTGTAAATGGATCTACAAAAAAAAAAAAGAGGACCGAATGGAAATGTTGAGACATTTAAATCACGACATTAGTGGCGAAGGGGTTCGCACAAAATGAAGGTATCGACTATGAGGATACCTTCTCGCTAGTCACGATGCTGAATTACATACGTACTCTTTTATCCATTACTACTGCCCTCGATTATGAAATCTGGCAGATGGATGTCAGGACTACATTTCTGAATGGAAGTCTTGACGAGCAGATTTATATGGCTCAACCAGACGGGTTTATGGAGAAAGGTCAACAAGACAAGGTTTGTGAGTTGCTGAAGTCCATTTATGGACTGAAGCAAACATCTAGATCGTGGAATATTAGATTCAACAACACTGTAAAAGGCTACGGTTTTGATCAGTCAGTAGATGAGACGTGAATTTATAAGATAATAAACGATTGCAAGGTGGTCTTCCTAGTCCTGTATGTTAATGACATACTACTCATGGGGAATGATGTATGAAAGTTATCAGAGGTTAAGATCTGGCTGTCATAGCAATTTGAGATGAAGGATCTTGGAGAAGCGGCTTACATTCTAGGGATTCAGATCTTTAGAAATCGGAATAACCAAAAGTTACCGCTATCTCAAGCATCTTATATTGATAAGTTCATGGGTTGCTTCAGTATGCAAGACTCCAAGGAAGGACAGCTACCTTTCAGACATGGAGTGCATCTCTCAAGTGAGCAGTCTCCCAAGACTCCTCAAGAAGTTGAGGACAATAAAAGATGAAAGTAAATATTTTCTCGATACGTACTACTTTGAAAAATATGAAAAGAATTAATGACTTGCCATTAAATAAATGAGATGCTCTAAAGTAATTAAATATTATTTAAGAAATTAATCAAATATATTTTTGCAAAATATTAATACATATGCTCGGCCAAATAATAGAATTAGGGTTGAGTAATTAAATTATGAAATTAATTTAAAAGAACAATGGGTTTAAGTTTGACTAATGAGTTTGACCTAAAGAAAGCCCGCTCTCTCTATATTTAAAGGGATTTTTTGAAAAACTCATTAGCACCCTAGCAAAAAGAAACTCGGCCAAAAATCCCCCTCCCCTGTGTATGTTGGCCGAGAGACTCCACTAGAGAAACTAAATCAAGAAACTGTTTCTTGAATTCTTGATTAGTTCTTGAGTGATTCTCTTTGTTCTTTGTTGTTCGAATTGAAGAGCCGGACAGACGTGCGTCGCATGCGCCTGTTCCACCACGCGGGTTCTACGCGCCTCCTGCCCCAGCCACTCCTCATGCCTCATGTCCTAGCCCTTGTCCACCTAGGCGCACAGGTCCCACAGCTCCAGCAACCCGCAGGGACCCCCAGGCTTACAGGCTTATCCTGACTGGCTGACCAGCCTCCAATCCGGAGAGACAGATTGTGCATTCCGGTGAGGCAGCTTCAAGAAATGTGACGAGGCATTCCGACGATAGCTAGAAACGCACGAGGTTGTTTACATCCTCAGGTGTAAGTCTTCTAAACGAATTGGATATGCAATGGAAATATATATAAATTGTTTATAGGTTGTTAGATAGTTTGTTAAATTTGTTGTCAACATAATAAAATGTTTATTGACATGTTAGTAATTCTTAATTCCTAGGTTGTATAATATGTTAAAATGATTTTTAATATATTGTAGATCTTATTATATAATTCCGCCATATTTAGATATGTTATATAATAATATTGATTAAACGTTAATTAATTTTTAACATTCTCTTTCTAATTACAGGTATTTAGAGTCAAATATATAGTAAGATCAGTCACACATTTTCGAAGATTTATATCTTTAACAATCTAAAAAACGGGTGTCCAATATAAGGTGATTATTCTCTCGGGTGCTCGGTATAACCGTCACGGTGTTGTTTTGTTAGAGGTAGAATTCAGTTACTCGTGTTTATATTCGCTTTGAATAGTCACTTATTATAATCTATTCTCTTTGAAATATTGCTTTATAAGATTTGTCCTTGATTATGAACTTGTCGTCTCATATTTTTATTAATCCTTGAACTACATTAAGGATTCTTTAGTTTTTAGACCAGGTGAGCACAAGCTTGGACTATGCTAATACGCGTAACTTGAGCTTTCCAATGTCGTAGTATTTTAGTTAACAAAAGTTAAAGAACTACATGGATAAAATATGATAAATTCACTTATACCTCGAATAATTTACTTGTTTCTATTCTCAATGATGGTTCCATGAAATTTTGTCCGGACCATCTTTCAATTGAATTAATGACAATGTCATTTCGATTCTTTGTTTAGTATTCATCAATGCGATATTTTGTCTCGGCCGTTTGATCAAGAATCTTCTTTGACACGTATATGTATCACCTTTTAAATTTCAAATTCATTTTGTCATTTGTTCTGAACATTGAGTATCCTTTCCTTTTTTATGTTTATGTTGTCTCTTATTTTTTAACCACGATTATGAGACCTAAAGCGGCCACATCTCCGCTTGTGGTGAGTGACCTTCGCTTTGGTTTGAGCATATCAAACTTGGTGTCTCGAATCATCTCTTCGCTTTAGTTGGACTTCTAGTTTTTCTATTATCCGGAAGAGATAGAAAGACGTGAACTAAGAATGAAAGTAGGGGGTTCCTCTATTTACCTCTCTAAAGCTCAACGTTAGTGTATTAGAGGTGGATAGTGAGGGTAAATGGGGAGGGATCAATAAGATCGAGTGAAACAACGATGCTTGGATCAAAGACATATTTAGAATTCATTTCTGAGGGATAATAACTTTGACTGTAGTCTAGTTCGGACAAAGAAATTTCTTACCGGAACTTGTTGGCATTTGTGCCCACAAAGGAGATTTTTGATATTAAATACTTTTGTATTTCTTTTACTTTGAAATTAAATAAAGATTGAATATCAATTCTTATTTAAGATTGTGTTTACGCATTTATGTCTACGCTCTGAAACTGTCATCAACGAAAGAAGTGCTAAGTACAGACTTGACAAGATACCTTCTTATGACTAGTTTAAATAATAGTTCGCAATCTAAAGATCGATTGGGCAATCGATTCCTAGTAATGATTGTTAGAATGAATTAAACGATATCTTATCTTGTGATATGGAGAGTTGTGACTCTGTAATTCATTCTTGATATCTTAATGAAGATATTGAACAAGACCAGTGAAGTTTTGAAGTTCGAGATAAAACCGTTTAATCACTCGAAACCTCAAACTCACATACGAGGGGTATTTTAGTAATTACCTAAATCCTGAAGTGAGTACATGTATTCTTGTAACACTTTATGACATTTGATTTGTCAATGGGCAATGGCTAAATGAAGTTTCATTGACCCGACGGTTGGTGTCATAATACTGTTTCGTTGAAACATGTGATTCACAAATATGGAATTTGTGTTGAAACAATGCTAAAGCATTAGTATCACACCATGCTCTGTTATGAGAGTGTGAGCGAATAAACCAAGCCTGGTATTCATCGAATAAAGAATTCTTTGAAATAAAACATGTGACATGTTGAGACATTTCACTTTATGTTTTTCTCGTTCACAAATAACAGAGGACTTGGTGAAATAATAACTCAGGGGTAAAACGGTAATTTTACATTCCTCTGAGTTAATGATACACACAAAGGGTAATATCGTAAAATACACCGTGGACCATGTGAAGAATAGTTTTATCACATCAAACGAAAATATAAACGCATATGAACTTAGAGATGTTCAATATTGGTCCTTTAGTGGAATCGACTAATATTAAGAATTAAAAGTCGGAAAAATTTTGTGAACTTTTGCGTCCGATCTTTATTCTAAAGCTTCGTTCATGTGGGTCCATAAGGTCTCAATGATAGACTCTTGGATGAGATATTAGTGAACACGAAAAGATCGATTTTCTCATTAAACGTAAATTGTGATTTACACTAAGAAAATTATTTTCTAAGTAATTAAATAAATAATTCGTTATTTATTATTACATTTATTTAACGAATCATATTGTGTTATTATATTGATAATAATATAATTTGATGATTCAAATAAATAAAAGATGAAAATAAATATTTTCTCGTTTCGTACTACATTGTTTAGTATGAAAATAATTAATGACTTGTCATTAAATAAATGAGATGTTCTAAATTAATTAAATATTCTTTTAGAAATAAATCGAAAATATTTGGGAGATAATTTCATAAGATGGCCGGCCACTTAATGCAAATAAGGGGTTGGAAAATTGCTTAAATGATTTATCGGGCTTAAGTTTGATTAATGGGACATTAATTGTTTTTGACCTAATTAAGCCCATTTTCCCTGAAATAAAAAGAGCTCTTCTCTCTCTCTTTTGACCTAGCTCATTCGGCCACTCTCTCTCTCTCCCCTCCCATTTGGCCGACTATTTCCTCTCTCCCAAGGAGAAAAATACTTGGCCAAAATCCCTAAAGAATTGAGAGAGCGAACCGTAGAGAGAATCCTCTTTTATTCCTTCTTCCCTTGTTCCTACGAAAGAGCCCACCCTCTTTGTCTCACAAAATCCCTCGAGTATTATCATTGACTCAACTTGTGGTTGTTTTAGTGATTTTTCCTCCCACAGGGCCGGCCATATTTTGGAGCAACGAAGGATCGACGACTTTGAGGATTTGCTTGACGGGCGTGGCGTAGAGGATCGGCCGGCCAGTTTTTCCGAGAGACACCGAGACTTGCTCTCGCAGATCCGAATTATGTAAGTATCCCTCGAACGAATTGGATCTGGACAATATGATATTTTAGAATGATTATATGTGTTTGGATTGTTCGTGTGCATGTTTAGATAGATTTATTGACAAGATTATAAATTTATTGACATGTTAGGTTAGATTTAATGATATGGTTATCGAACATGTTTTAAATTGGTTTTAATATGTTAAATTGAATTATGAAATTCCGCCACATATTGATGTGTTTCGTAATTAAATTAGGTTAATTGTTAATCAAATTCCAACAGAACTTTGAGTGAATGTTTGTATTTATAAGTGTTATCGGAGTGATCTTGGCCAACCGGCCCAGACCTTGAGAGAACAAGAGTGGCCGACCCGGGTCTTGTGAGAACAAATGAGTGTCTGGCTGCGTGATTTCTCCATAAGCCTCTATGCGCCATGCCCATCACTTTCTTCGACTCACTCACTTGAAGACACCATATGAGAGGCATTGACTAACATCATTTCTATGTTTTATCGTTTTTAATATCGATGGGCCGCACATGGTGCACTTTAATGCCAAGCTTTTCAGCTTTTTAAGTTTCTCGAGGCTCTCATACAAGGTTCATTGTGTGATGCACTCCATTAAGAGAGTCATTCAGGACTGGAGGTGGTGAGTCTATGCCCGTTCCCATATTGCATCTTGAGACACAGGGCCGGGTTAAGACTTTTATCGGCACACCACCTTCCTTGTCCTCATCAATGCCAAATGAGAGACGTGTCACCGTGTAGGCTTTGATAGTCTATCTTGTGGCTATATTTCCGATAAACTTGATATCACTTGGTATATGAGTCCATACCAAGTGATCACATCCGGGCTTTGAGCGTTGTTACACTCGGTACCTGACTCTCGTCGTATCTGAAAATAAGAGGAAACTAGGAGAGCAAACGATAACAGAGGGAGTGCCTATATTTACCTCTCTAATGCTCTACATTATGAGATTTGAGATGCTTGCGATGGTTTAGAGTAGGGGTTAAAGAATGAGGGGAACGAGCGAGGTCCGAGTTCGGCAGCGTTTCGAGGCTCAAGTGTCAAATTGGGATTATATTCGTTTAGTTTTCACATTTATAGGACGGGGCCGATATTAAAATAGGTCTAGGGTTAAGAAAAATTATCATTAACACATAAATGGCGGAATATAAAAATTTCTTTATAAGTAAAACAATTTTACTAACCTAGGCAAAGTGCATGAACATGAATATATTAAAACATTATTTAAAAATACTTGAACACTAACCTTTCTTGTAGCTTGATCTTGGATGAGTCTTGAGAAAGGTAGATCGTCTCTTACTCGTTACCTTCACACCTAAACGTGAACTCGAGAAACCTAAGGTTTCTATTACATGAGTCTATAGAGTGTTTGAAGGATTTGTCTGTGGGCACAATTAAACACAACAACTTAAGAACAAGTCTATAAGCTAAATAGCTAATTTAGCCTAAGTCTAATGAGGACTTAGGTGCAAAAATAAAAGAAGTATTTTGAAAGAGAAGCGATAAAAGATGGACTGCCAAAATGAGAGAAACTAGAGCAAAACATTTTTTCACATCTCTATGTGAGGCTCTATTTATAGGAGAAGGAAAATCAAGAAAGGGTAATAACCCTTTCCTATTATTCATTCATGACACAATATTTGATTTTCTCCTCATATTCCTCATTGTACATGGCTGGCCAACCCTTTGGTCTAGTGAAGGAAATTTGTTTCCTCACTTATAAAATTTGTTTCCTTCTCAAAGAAATTCATTTCCTCTTTTCCTTTTGGGTAATTACCTTTATAATTAAAAGCAAATAACTCTCTCATCTTGGACGTGTCTTGGCCGAATTCAACAATTAGGGAAGGACATCTAGATGCTTCCTTATTTCTTTTAAGACAATTCTTAAAATACTATTGTAGAATTCATATTGCACAAATAATGAAATTAATTTCATAATGCCTCAAACGACTTCTCGGCTTCAAAAACTAATTTATATTTCCATCAAATGAAAATATTTAAAATCTTATTTTGACATTCACATCATTTTATGTCAATGGGGACAAAAATAGTTCCATCAAATGAAAATATTCAAAATCTTATTTTGACATTCACATCATTTTATTTCCTAGGGGACAAAAATAGCCTTTAGGCATTTTTCGAGAAAACGTCTAGTTCAACACTTAACTTTATTTTGACATTGCTTCTAGTTTAACAATCCTACTCTAATAACCTGAAATAGTGACCTTATGGATCCAAATGAACAAAGCTTGGGCTACTATACTCGACTCAAAAGTTCACAAACCTTTTCCGAGTATTAGCTTAATGTGAACTGACTCCACTAAAGAGTTGATAATGAGAATCTCTTGGTTCAAATGAATTTATTTTCTACTCAAATTCAACTTTATTATATTGAGAGGATCCATTGAATGTTATCTATGATTACCTTTCATGAATATCATCAACTAGATCATATTTATAAAATTACCATTTTACCTTTCTAGTTGTTATTTCCTCAACTCCTTTGTTACTTATTTCCTCAACTCCTTTTTAGAAATCATCATTATTCACATTAACGTTTCTCTTGATTGAAATTGTAGTCATTGATTTTATTTACTTTTACTACTAAGTGCTCGTGGGAACGAAAAATTGTACTTTAAAAATCTATATCGTCTGCTACATCGAGCACCCAGAATGTCTTTGTTCCAAGTATTATCGTTTCACTCGATCTCGTCGATGTCTCCTCATTTGCCCCTAAATTTATCCACATTCTACTAATATTTAGCGTCAAATAGATAAACAAAGGATCCCCCTCTCCTCCGATGTATTCTCTTCTTAGTTCAGTTATTCTCATCTTTTTCAGGTCAATAGACGAACTCGAACTCACATCACAACTAAGAGATAATTCGGGTTACCGAATTCGACGCGCTCAAAGTGGAGCGAAGATCACTTGCCCCAAGCAAATATATGTCCGCTTTAAATTTCGTAAGGTTGTCCAGAAAAGAGTGGTAACATATACATTGCGAGATGCATAACTTGGGGGTAGATTATTGAATCACATCATCATGAATTAAATAACGGCGACAAAGTGATAGAAAGAAGACTACGTAGCCACAGCTGGATGAATCTCCTAATAAAAAAAGTTGTAGTTATTATTCCATAGTTTTTTTTCACTTACGGTAATTTAGAGGATAAGAATCGCTATATCTCAATAGTTCGTAGTATATAATTGAAACTGGCTACGTAGTCATGCTCTATTAATAGTTATGCCATTGTAGCTTTTCATTTAAATAGTATATATTCACGACATATTCCATTAAGATTCTCTATGCCAGCCAATCGAAATCAGAATCTGATATTCTCACTCTCATTTCGTTTGGTTTTCAAGTAAGCCTTAACGATCCAAATGCTTAATTAATATCGCCATGGAGGTGGTCCAAAACGTTTCCTGACGTACATTGATTTTATTCTGTATAAATAAGTACGGTAAATTTGGAATATTCACATCTGAATCCACAAGAAAGAAAGAAAAAAATAAATAGTTTGACTCACCCTCTGATCGTGATCAATATGCCAGCTCCAGTAGAGAAGCCGTTCAGATTCTTCGTCGGATACGACTCTCGCGAAGACCTCGCTTACGAAGTGTGTCGACACTCGATCCTGAAACGGTCGACCATCCCAGTCGAGATCATACCAATGAAGCAGCAGGAACTGAGGAAGAACGGTCTGTACTGGCGTGAGAAAGGAGAGACTGAAAGCACCGAGTTTTCTTTCACTCGCTTTCTCACTCCTCACCTCGCCGGTTACCAAGGCTGGGCCGTTTTCGTCGACTGCGATTTCCTCTACCTTGCTGATATCAAGGAGCTCCGAGACCTGATCGACGATCGGTACAGTGACAGAGCTACCTTTTCAAAAAAAAAAAATTATTAACCCCATAATTTAAGTTTTCGGCTCTACTTCAAGCCTATGGCTTAAACTCCCCTCGAAATCTGTTTTTACAGTGTTTTCCAGTGTTTTTATTTTTATTATTTGTTTTGTATCCTAAAAGTTTATAAATGAGTCAATATTCCAAACAGTTTCTTGCATATCAACTCAATCTATTTTCTTTTTTCTAATTACCTTTAAACAAAAAATTTATACTTTACTACTAAACGGTTACCTTTAATTTAGTTTTCCGATTAATGATTCATCAATTTGTAATGAAAATATAAACAAAAGGTAAAATCGACTTTTCAAAAGTAATAAGAGAAATTAATTTTTAAAAAAGAAAATAAGAAAAATATTGATAAAATCTGGTAATTTAGCAATTTCTGAAAACTATGTTACACTTCTTGTCAGTGTTTTTTAATAACTCACAAGTCTATATAGATTACGCTTTTCAGATGTATTTTTTTCCTTTCACATATGACCCTTCTTTGATTTAGGTACGCGGTGATGTGTGTCCATCACGATTACACTCCCAAGGAGGCTACAAAGATGGACGGTGCCGTTCAGACAGTGTATCCTCGGAAGAACTGGTCGTCCATGGTGCTTTACAACTGCGGCCACCCCAAGAACCGGGTTTTGACTCCAGAGCTTGTCAACTCCGAGTCCGGCGCTTTCCTCCACCGCTTCCAGTGGCTCGATGACTCCGAGATTGGCTCCGTCCCTTTCGTCTGGAACTTTCTAGAAGGACACAACAAGGTCGTGGAAGGCGAGTCACCCAAGGCTGTGCACTACACTCGCGGAGGACCGTGGTTCGATGCGTGGAAGCACTGTGACTTCGCCGAACCCTGGTTGGCTGAAATGGAGGAATACTTGACATCCAAATATTGATCGCTCAAGCCTTTGCAGAACTATGTGTGTATGCGGGTCGACATCATCGTATATTCAGCTGAATTTCGATTCTCGGTTTTAGAAAATAAAAATTATAATATGGATATCTTGGTTGTATTCGAAAATGGTTTATGTTAGCATATCATGATTAATATTGAAAGAAAATAAAGACGAATGCAAGGAAATAAGTTTAAGTGGAAGTAGAAATAATGCAATAAATAGGAACATTCGTCGGGACCCGTTGAACGATTTCTTTGAAACTATTTATTGCTCTTCATAAGTGCGGGATAAGATGTACGATAATTTCACAGGATACAACAACGACAAGTTAAGGTTAGCACCATTGCTTGACTACTACAACGAACTAGAATAAAATTGCCGAATTTTCACCGGATTATAAAATAAAATAATTTTGGAGAGGGGGACAGAGAAAACTTTGTGCTTTGTATGTTTATGATGTGTCTAGAATGAGACCCGAATGACTCGGTTTATAATCTAGGAGTTCACTTACAACTACGTCAAAATTTCCATGTTAGTGCCATTTAAAAGTGGTAAACGTTCATTGTTATTGTTATCTAACTCCGACTATTAACATGAGCCTTAATGCATATTAATATACCAAATTCCTGCCACCCGAACGTCATATGAGTGTCTGTGTATTTTTGAACGTTTTTTTGTTTTATTCTCAAAATAACGCACAAATTATTTTGGGAATTAAAGCTCACTTGAAGTGAATTTTTAAATAAAAAGATAAAAATTGTGCCCGAAAGTCCAAAAGATCAAAAGATCCCAAATTTCCAAGATCCAGTGATCCAAGATCCAATCACAAGTTCAGATGGACCCCACCCAGCCCGACTAGGCTCGGCTACGACACATGTGGGTGTGTGCGCGAGTGAGTGGTCAGATCTAACTAACTCACACTCTTATTTATAAAGACTACATCAACACACCTTCTTAACTAATTTGGAACTCTTTTCGCTACACTACCAAGTGTATCTCTTCACATTCACTTCTTTAAAACGCACATAACATGTGTGATTTTAAGCATTTTTACAGAATCAATTTCTCATTAAGTATAAACAGGATTTTTGCGAAGAAATAATCAATCTTATACCCGTCGCAATGAGTACTAAAAATATGGAAAAATTATCAAATTCGGATGAGCGGAGCAAACTTAAATATAAGCCAAACATCACTCATACACTAGATATAAATACTCTTCAATACATATTATTCCAACCATCCCCCACGTGAATGATATTGTATACGACAATAATAAAAGACACGACACGACTCAAAATGGTTAAAGTTCTACGGTCAATATGATTATAGGATAGCTAGGTAAAACTTTTGAACCTTCCATCGGAAAGATATGTCATCTTTAAGTGACTACGCAGTTTATAACCTAGGAGTTCAGTTACAACCATGTCAAAACCTTCATGTAAGTGCCATTTTAAAGTGTTAAACATTTATTGTTAATGTCATCTAAATCCGGCTATTATTATGAGCCATAATCCATATTAATATATCAAACTCCTGCCACCCGAACTTCATATGAGTGTTTGTGTATTTTTGAACAGTTTTGTTTTATTCCCAAATAACGCACACGTTATTTTGGAAATTAAAGCTCATTTGAAGTGAATTTTTTAATACAAAGATAAGGATTGTTCCTGATAGTCTGAAGGATCGAGAAGATACTAAATTTCCAAAATCCAGTGATCCAAGATCAAAGATTTATGACTTAAGCCCAAACCATGCCGGATGTGACCCATCCCGACTCGGCTCGGCTGCGGCGCGTGTGGGTGTGTGCGCGCGAGTGGTTAGAGCTAACTGACTCACACTCTCCTTTATAAAGACATCAACACACCTTCCCAACTAATGTGGGACTCTTTTCACTACACTACCAAGTGTATCTCCTCACATTTACTTCTTTAAAAAGCAAATAACATATGTGATTTAAGCATTCTTACAACATCAATTTCTCATTATTATAACATTTTTTTGCGAAGAAATAATCAATCTTAAACCTTTCGCAACGAGCAATAAGAATATGAAAACTTATCCAATTCGGATGAGCGGAGCAAACTCAAATAGTAGCCAAACATCACTAACATACAAGATATAAATAGTCTTCAATACATATTATTCCAACAATCCCCCACATGAAAGATATTGTATATGACGATTATAAAAGACACGATACGACTCAAAACGATAAAAGTTATACGGTCAACATTATTATAGGATAGATAGGTAAAACTTTTGAACCATCCATCGGAAACATATGTCATCTTTAAGTAACTACGCAGTTTATAACCTAGGAGTTCAGTTACAACCATATCAAAACTTTCATGTAAGTGCCATTTAAAAGTGTTAAACATTTATTGTTAAAGTCATCTAACTCCGGCTATTAATAGAGCCTTAATGCACATTAATATACCAAACTCCTGCCACCCGAACGTCATATGGGTGTTTTTATATTTTGGAACGGTTTCATTTTATTCCAAAAATAATGCACACGTTATTTTGGAAATCAAAGCTCATTTGAGATGAATTTTTAAATAAAAAATAGGATTGTGCTTGAAAATATGAAGGATCAAGAATATCCTAAATTTCCAAGATTCAGTGATCCAAGATCCAAGATCCAAGATCAAAGACCCAAGCCCAAGCACTGCCGGACCCAACCCAACCCGACTTGGCTCGGCTGCGGCGCGTGTGGATGTGGATGTGTGCACGCGAGTGGTTAGACATAACTGACTCACGCTCTCCTTTATGAAGACATCAACACACCTTCCCAACTAATGTGGGACTCTTTTCACTTCACTACCAAGTGTATCTCCTCACATTTACTTCTTTAAAAAGCACATAACAAATGTGATTTTAAGCATTCTTACATTATCAATTTCACATTAATTATAAACATGATTTTTGCAAAAAAATAATCAATCTTATACCCGTCAAAACGAGCAATAAGAATATGGAAAATTTATCCAATTCAGATAAGCGAAGGAAACTCAAATATTAGCCAATCATCACTCACATACTAGATATAAATAGTCTTCAATACATAGTATTCCAACAATCTGCCACTTGAAATATAGTGTATATGACGATTATTAAAAACACGACACGAATCAAAATGGTGATAGTTCTACGGTCAACATTATTATGAGATAGCTAGGTAAAAATTTTGAACCTTGCATCGAAAAGATATGTCATCTTTAGTGACTACGCAGTTTATAACCTATGACTTTAGTTACAACCATATCAAAACTTCCATGTAACTGCCACTTAAAAGTGTTAAACATTAATTGTTAAGGTCATCTAACTGCGGCTATTAATATGAGATTTAATGCATATTTGTACACCAAACTCCTGGCACGCGAACGTCATATGAGTGTTTGTGTATTTTTTAACAGTTTTATTTTATTCCCAAAATAAAGCACTCGTTATTTTAGGAATTAAAGCTCATTTGAAGTGAAATTTTAAATAAAAAACAAGGATGTGCCTGATAGCCTGAAGGATCAAGAAGATCCTAAATTTCCTAGTTCCAATGATCCAACATCCAAGACTTAAGCCCAAGCCCAGCCGGACCCGACCCAGCCCGAGACTCGGCTCGACTGTGGTGCGTGTGGGTGTATGCGTGCGAGTGGTTAGAGCTAACTGACTCATACTTTCCTTCATAAAGACACCAACACATTCCCAACTAATGTGGGACTCTTTTCACTCTACCAAGTGTATCTTCTCACATTAACTTCTTTAAAAAACACATAACATATGTGATTTAAAGCACATTCATACAACATCCATTTCTCAATAATTATAAACAGGATTTTTGCGAAGAAATAATCAATCTTATACCCGTCGCAACGAGTAATAGGAATATGAAAAAAATTATCCAATTCGGATGAGCGGAGAAAACTTAAATACAAGTCAAACATCACTCACACACTAGATATAAATACTCTTCAATACATATTATTCCAACAATCCCCCACGATATTGTATTCGACAATAATAAAAGACACGGCACTACTCAAAGTGGTGAAAGTTCTACAATTAACATTATTATAAAATAGATAGGTAAAACTTTTAAACTTTCCATCGGAAAGATATGTCATCTTTTAGTGACTGCACTGTTTATAACCTAAGAGTTCAGTTACAACCATGTCAAAATTTCCATGTTAGTGCCATTTAAAAGTGTTAAACGTTTATTGTAAATGTCATCAAGCTCCGGCTATTAATGCATATTTTTAAACGATACTCCTGCCACCCGAACGTCATATGAGTGTTTATGTATTTTTAAACGGTTTTGTTTTATTCCCAAAATAACGCAAACGTTATTTTGGGAATTAAAGCTCATTAAAAGTGAATTTTTAAATAAAAAGATATGGATTGTGCCTGAAAGTCTGAAGGATCAAGAAGATCCTAAATTTCCAGGATGTAGTTATCCAAGATCGAAGATCGAACACCCAAGCCCAAGCCTAGCCGGACCTGACCCAGCCCGACTCGGCTTGTCTGGGGCGCATGTGGGTCTATGCGCACGCGAGTGGTTAGAGGTAACTGACTAACACTCTCCTTTATAAAGACTACATCCACACACCTTCCCAACTAATGTGAGACTCTTTTCACTACTATACCAAGTATATCTCCTCACATGCACTTCTTTAAAAATCATATAACATATTTGATTTTAAGCATTTTTAAAGCATCAATTTATTATTAATTATAAACATGATTTTTCAAAGAAATAATCATCTTATACCCGTCGCAACAAGCAATAAGAATATGAAAATATTATCCAATTCGGATGAGCGGAGCAAACTCAAATATTAGCCAAAAATCACTCACACACTAGATATAAATACTCTTCAATACATATTATTCCAACAATCACCCACATGAATGATATTGTATACGATAATTATTAAAGACACGACACCACTCAAAGTGGTGAAAGTTCTACGGTCAACATTATTGTAGGTTAGCTAGGTAAAACCGTTGAACCTTCCATTGGAATAATATGTCATCTTTAAGTGACTACTCAGTAGACACGATGTCCTTGAATTGCTAGTCGTTATGTATAAACGATAAACATATCTCCCACTGGTATCTCCATGATACATGTTCAGTTTTCATGGTTATGTTCATTTTTCGCCTTGAACATTTGCCTGGTTCTGCAAGAGGTTTTAAAATATTTAGCCATATTAATTCTTTGTCAAAGTGGCACTACTTCTGCCTCACATATTTGATTATTGTCAAGAATAATCCCGCATTATTTATTCAGGTTGTCCATCAGTAACCTCACTTATCCATTAATAGTTAGGATGTCCCTTTGAACCAAGATATTGGGATCCCCAGTCATCTTAGTTGGGTTTCTTTCCTTTACCTTTATTTTCCATGGGCATTATTCCCATAACATAGTCAATTTTATGACTCCAGACAAGTGAAAATGTCTATTATGGCATGGACGAAAATGTCTAGACTTACCATTATACATTACAATATTTACTTTATCAATAACATATTGATTATCAAAACATACACATATTGTAGGCACGCGTTAGTAAAATCAAGAATATCTTCCACGAAATTCTTAAGCCATTCATTTTCTTCGCCACATTTATCCAATGCAACAAATTCATATTTCATCGTGGATCTAGTTATCATTGATTTTTTTGATAATTTTCAAGATATAGGCACACCTCCCAGAGTGAAAACGTAACGACTAGTGACTTTAATATCTTGAATATCATATATCTAACTCGTATCAGTGTAAACTGTAATTACTTAATATCTTATATAGTTTAACTCATAATCACGAGTGAATCGTGGATACCTTAGTATTCTCATGATTGTTTCCAGTGTTCAACACTTTAATTATTCGTATATGGAGATAGTCTAATAAAAATGTATGCCAGGTCCGGTCTCGTACGGCTCATCAAGTACATTGGACTTCCTATCATTCTCGCATATTCAATTTGTGAGATTCCTTCACCTTGATGCTTAGACAAGTGTTGACTTATGTCAATTGCAATTTTAGAGATTCGAGAACCCTGGTTTCCAAACATGTCTAGAATATTATCAACATAATGTGACTGATCTAGGAAATTTATGTTCTCCGTACAAGTACTATTAATCCATAAGGTTACATCAATAAGTCATTGATCTTTCATTTTGAACCTTGAGTACAAGATATATTTCGTGGACTTCACCATGCGATCATTGTTGCCTACAACGTGCATGTGATCAACGCATAGAGAAAAATTCACATATCCATGATCAGTTATTTTGATGTACACACAATTTTATCACACTCAATGATTTTAAATCCATTTGACATCATTAGACTGTCAAATTTCTCATGCCATTACTTTGGGGATTGTTTAAAACCATAAAGCAATATGACCAATTTTACCCTTTCATTTATCATCTACTTAAAATATAACCCTCGGGTTGATCCATGTAAATCTCTTCCTCAAGATCTCTATTAAGAAAAATCTATTTCTACTTTCATTTGATGAATTTCTAAATTCTTCAACGCGGAAGTTGCAATTATCAATCTTATGAGTATTATTCTCATCACGGGAAAATAAGTATCAAACTAGTCCACCCATTCTTCTACTTTTTACCACTTTGAACCAAGTGTTTTACTACCAAAAAGGAAGATTAACCAACTCCCAAGTAAGATTTTGTAAGATAGAGTCTATCTAACTTCTTATGACATATTTACTAACTTCCAACGGAGTTTACACCCTCCTTGTATGTTTGAGGTTAAGCCTCAAGCATATAGGTCAACAAAATTACAACTAAATGATTTTTCTACCCTTGCTTGTTTGCTTCGTCTAAGTCCTTTGGAGTATTGAGTCATCTCGGCCTCAGCTGTGTTATCATTTTCATGTGTTATTTCGGAAATATCGTCAAGAAGTTGATTTGATGAACTCAGTTCATCTTCCTCGAACTTATAAAAAAGCACTCGTTCAAAGAACGAACGAGTTTTAGATTCCATAATTGAATAATTGTGTATATCTGGGATTTTCGAATCATACACAAGGTATCGATATGTATTACAATGGTGTGAATATCTAATGAAGACACAATCAACCGTTTTTTGGTCCTATCTTCATTTTATTGGGAAGAGGAACCATTACTTTGGCCAAACACCCCCATATACGTAAATATTTTATACGAAGTATATTTATGGGTAATAATTCATACGGAGACTTATCCTCCTTCCTCTGGGGTATCTTGTGCAAAAGATAATTTGCATACAAGATTTCCTATTGTTGAAAAGTAATTAACGTTTAATCAATATTATTATATAACATATCATTATATGGCAGAATTATATAATAAAATCTAAAATATATTAAAACACATTGTAACATATTAAACAACCGAGCATTAAAAATACTTAACATGTCAATAAACATTTTATTATAGACATATTCATCAACATATTGAACACACTTCAATCTAGCAACCTATAAACAGTTTTATAATTTGCAAACCAATTCGTTTAGAAGTGACTTACATGTGAATTTGTATACAACTTTGTGCGTTGCTAGCTCACTCTGGAATGCGTTGTCAATAGCCTCGCCGGAATGGTAAGTGCACAGGCTCGTCGGATTGCCTGCTCGCCGGACAAGAAATGCGCATGTGAGCCTGCGGGTCCGTGCACCTTGCTGGAGGTGTGGGACCTATGCGACTAGGTGGAGAAGGATCTGTGACACGTGAAAGGCAGGTTGACTAGCCCTGGAGATGTGCATGTCGCGTGTGAGGAGGCAAGCCCACCTGAGGCTCCTGGTCAACCGGAATAGCTGGTCGGCAGGTTGGCTGGCCGATTGGACTGACTGGCTGGTTTGAGCCTTTTTCGCGTCTAGCTCGTTTCTCTTTAGATTTTGGCCGGTTATCTGCAAATAAAGATCACTCAAACACTACAAGAGATGAGTCATACAAGCAAAGAAAAGTAAAATTGTTTATTGTCTTTGTAACTTTTCTTATGGATTGTATATTTAGAAATGGGCCATTAGATGAGTTAAATTTATGTTTTTCATTTATTTAAACTCATTGCATTTCACATCACATGTCATATAGGATAGAACGCCAACACCTTATAAAACTATGTCATGCATCATTGTAGTTTAGTTTATAAACGTAGTTATAAAAGATGAACTCAATGCACACAAAAATACAATTTTTGCAAAAACTAAAGTGGAAGGGTTTAATTAACATTGTGTGTGATGAACTAAGAGTTACCCTGATGGCCTTCCCTTTAATGAGAGTACTTTGAAATCACTTCATTAATTAAATTCTTAATGAACTAAGCCTTAAACAGGAAGGATGAAGCGGGGTCTCCCTTAAGAGAACTGTTATCAAAGTAACTTGAATAAAGGCCCATATGCCGGTTGCACACTTAGAATTATGTTCTAAAGTAATCCTCCCTAGAGTCTATGCGTTAAAAATAAGTGACCAAACTTTATGGTAATTAGTGGGAACTAGAAATTGTGACTTCTTGGATGGTTTAAAGTAAAGAGTGATGTGTCACGACTATGAAAGGCGATTATTTACGGTTTCCCCTAGGAAAAGTAATTAATCATTTGTGTTCATAATACCATGAATTATTTATCGTTTTTACAAGATATTAGGATTATTCATGCATCATAATTCGAATTGTAGCACATGCTAAATTTATTTACTTTATTTAATATCAGCAAAATGTCTTTGAACCCACTTCAAACCATTTTGAGTTCAAACAAACTCGATGGTGAGAATTACGTTGATTGGAAACGTAATATTGACATCATACAGACAGTGGAAAATCACAAGTATGTTCTCACAGCCCCATGTCATGATGCTTTGAGTACTGACTCGAGCAAAGAGTACAAGGACGCCTATGATGCGTGGACTAGATCTGATGACATTGCTAGGTATTATATCTTAGAATCTATGAGCAATGTTTTGCAACAATCTCTTTGGAGCATATCCACGACATCATACATGCTTTACGATCTCCACGATATGTTTGGATGTCATGGGCGTCAGGCAAGACAGCAAACTATCCGGAATTTCATGAACTGCTGGACCAAAACATATCGTGTAAAAAATGGTGAATACAACCAAGTATCATTAAGAATTTCATCTTTGGACCAAAAACAGCCAAGAGGGGGAATACCGCAAAGAGAAAGTGTCCCTACTAAAAACAATGCTCTTGTAATTGGTACCTATTTTCTTAAACCTCCCATAAGATCCAAATTATGGCTTTTATCTGTACAATAACCAAAAATAGTTTCCATTGAATGAATAATGGATTCGGAGCCTAAAAATAATAATGTTTACGAATAAGCATGAGTGATCAAATGAAACAAAGCCGCTTGATAAGAACCTATACCAAGAGCCAACATCATATAGCCCAATTGAGACATTGTGGAATATGCTAAACCCCTATCTTTTGAGCAAAACTTAAAGTGGCCCCTAAAAGTAATGTGATTATACCTATCCACGCTATTATATTCATTATGTCAGGTAAAACTATTAAAATAGGTAGAAGTCGAGCGACAAGCAAAATAACAATTGCTACCATAGTAGCAGCATGTATAAGAGCTGAAATAGGGGTGGGCCTTTCCATGGCATCGGGTAACCATACCTGAAAAGGAAATCGAGCAGATTTTGCAATCGCACCCGCAAATAATAGAAAGACGCACAAAGTAGAAAAATAAAGATTAATTTCATTCTTATAAACCAATTTCTTGAATATTTCAATAAATTTCTAAATTCTAAACTGCCCATTATCGAATAAAAGCCTAAAATTGATAATAATAAACAAAAATCTGCAACGCGATTAGTCACAAATGTATTTTAACAAGCATTCGCTGCAGTAGGCCGGGTGAACCAAAACCCTATTAATAGTTAAGAACACAGTCCAACGAATTCCAAAAAAAACATTTGTATCATTTTACAACTAATGACTAATCTTACCATGGAGATATTGAAAAGATTCATATAAACAAAAAATCTCAAATACCCCTCACCATGAGACATATAATAATCTCTATGAATAAGAACCATACTTCCTACAGGAGTTATTAATATTAATATAATAGAAGTAAGAACAAAATTGCGTTAGAAAATATCTGGAGAAATAAAAATTTGAATGAACTACACTAAAGAGCTTAAATAACATAATCAGGAATTAAATAATTTAAACCTATATTACATAAACTCGAAGCAATTACATCACATTTAAAACGTCACTTCTAACAGCTTTTATTTCATAAACAATCTATAAAGAAAATCAAAATTTGAATAAAATGCACTTTTCAAATAAAGAGTTTAATTAATATAATCAAAGATTAAACAATTTTAACATAAATTAACGTTTCTAGTTCTCAAAATATTCTGTAAAAATTATATATCATATGTATGACATCATTTCTAACGACTTCTATTTTATAAAAAATCTCCAAAAAATTGAAATATATAAAAAAATTGTACCTTAAAAAACTGTACAAAATTTCTTTAGTTGAAAATTTCATATGAAATTTTCAATAAAATTTCCGGAAAAAATGTTGTTTTATAAAATTCGTGGGAATTTGTCGGCCATTTAAACTAGCAATAAAAAATAAATGAACATTAAGTAAAGGAACGAGAATCCAATTGGGATCATTGTCCGATTGTCACTGCGGTGTGAGATGTTTTATCCTTGAAACTCCTTCACCGTCCGTTTGTTATTGGCGCCATTTTTCCTTGGGCAGAAGCAAAACAGAAACGAGAGACGCACAGAAAGAGATCATGATCCTCGCACCACCGGATTGCCTCTCCTCCTTCCCGAGGCCTCGCAACTCGGCTTCGAGCTCACTGAGCCGAGGCCGGACGAGTCCCCGGCGGCTATGCTGCAGTTTGAGTCTGATCAACAGCCCCGACTCTTTCGAGGTCGGGCGTATGATTGGAAGCTACGGATTCATGAACGTCACTAGGTTCGCTTTTCCTTACTCCGATTTCTGTTTTGTTTCATATTCACGCTTAGGGTTTGTACCTTGGTACTGAACCTCTTTCAGAAAATAGAAGTCTGTATATGTGACATCGAGATTTGCAATTTGGAATATTTCCATCTTCAGTTCTTAATGCTCCGATGAATTTTAGACGTTGTTTTTCGGCTTCATGAACGTCATTAGGTTCGCTCTTTTCTTTTCTCCGGTATCTGTTTGGTTTCTCATACGAGCTTAGGGTTCGTACCTTGGTACTGAGCCTCTCTGTTTGCTAGTGAGAAAGTAGAAGTCTGTATATGTGAGACCAAAATCTGCAATTGAGTCCTTCCATCTTCAGTTCTTAATGCTCCAATGAATATATGTTTTTTTTTTTTTTTTTTTTTTTTTATGTTTTGGTATAAATCAGCTACGGGTTCATGAAGGTTACTACTTTCGCTTGATTCCTTTTTTGGATGTCTGTTGATATGATATTCGAGGTTTGGGTTTATACTTCGATACGGCGTCTCTCTGTATGCGGCTTGTGAGAAAATTGAGTTTGTATATGAATATCGAAATTCGCGATCTTGTACATTTCCTTCAGCTCTTAATGCTCCGTTGATTATTGTTTTTTTGGGTATATATCAGCTATTCAGGGCTTTCATCGGCTTCAGACGATGTAATCACGGACGCAGATTTTGGGAAACTGAAAATTCAAGATGTGGGAGAAGGCAGTGTAAAAATCAGGTGCATTTAAACAGAATTCCTTCAGAAATTATAGCTAAAGATCAGGTGCTCTGTTGAGTTATCAATGGTTATAGAATCCACTAGTGATTTGATGAGGTTGAAATAAGTGGGAATGTGTGTGGCCAATATTGTTTATGGTTTGTAAAATTATTGAATTGGGAATGGTATTGTACCAATTTTTAGGGTATCTTTCATTGAACGAAAATTTTATCTGTTTGAATGTAATTCTATGCTTACATGATTGCATAAATATGCTTTGCTGTATATGTATCCTGATATTCATGGCAGCTCTTTCACAGGCTTTACGAAGGGAGAGTCTCTCAGGGTCCATTTAAAGGGACCTCGGTTATCTTCAAGGTAATTATAGTCATTCTAGAGCCTTGAAACTGTGTTCGTGGTTTGAATTTACTATTGTCAACAGACTGAACTAGATTTTCTTTTTGTTTTCTTTTTTCATTAATTGTGAAGGTTTATCCTGGAAAACGCGCAGGTGGAATTGAGGCTGATATGATGGCAGCAAATGAACTAAATGCTCATGTATTCCTTCAAGTGAGACACGATCCAGAGATCACTTCACCATTATCTAGGCCATGTTTATTTGTTTGATGTATATGCATCTGCGAATTTTAACAGAGCAGCTCGAAGGGAGTGTTTGAGAATCTTTCGGTACTCGTGGGCGGGTTTGAGACAACAACCGGTGAACAGGTTTTGTTAGAAACTAGTGTTCTATAATTTTTAATTTTTTTTAATTTTATTTTATGACCGAAATGGTATTCTGTGCAGTGGCTTGCTTTTCGCAATTACGGGAAGTCTAGTGCAGCGGACTATGGGAAATTCGTGAGTGAAAAAACATCGAGTAGGAAAGCTTTGAGTGAGACCTGGTGGAACCCTTTTGACGAAGAGCAAAGAATCAAGCGCAGAAGAAAGTTTGTTACCAATCTATTTCGGGGGGCTATGAAAGGTTTAGCATTCATGCATGAAAATGAACGATTACACCAAAGTCTTGGTCCCTCCTCCATTCTTCTAAAGTACGTTTTTAACAGCTTTAGAAATATTCTATTTTTCGTTCCGTCAGTTCTAAATTTCCTAGGCTTCAAGGAAGGGAGGTTATACCAAAGTCTTGGTCCCTCTATCACTTCCATATATCTCATTCTATTTTTGTGTGGGTGTGGACCAGCACAATTGCAGAAAGCGAAGCTGTTTACCTAATTCCTAGGCTTCGAGACTTGGCTTTTTCTGTTGATATTAGGTAAAAATGATGATTTAGTGTAGTTAATCGTTGTTGCAAAGACTATTTTATATCCTCAGTAGGTAAAATTTACATCTATCTTTCTTTTTTCCTTTTTTTTTATATATATATATGTATATGTAGTACTGAAATTCATCTTTACAACATTTTTTAATTTCTTTTCGAGTTGGCATCTAATTTGAGGAATCTAAAATAAAATTAATCCACCAGGTCTTCTTCCCTCGAAGAGATTCCCAGATCACCACTCTCAGAGGGACTGTGGAGAAGAGCATCTTCTTCTGGGGCCTTCACACCTATGGAAAAAAGAGCCTTTGGAATAGCCGATGACATGTAATATTATCTATTTCCTATTAAGAAACAAAATAGTTGGACCCATCATTTTTATGTTTCACAGACTTGAGATTTGTGTCTCATTTTCTCGCAGATACGAAGCCGGGCTTCTCTTTGCATACTTGGCCTTCATTCCATTTTGTGAAGCAGGTGCAATTGATAGCCTCTCTTTGCAGGTATTATTCACTCGACCACGTCTCTGTTTTAGGATTCAAAACGTATTAGGTCATGCTTCAAATGCAAATTATGGTTTTCCATGTCCTTGTAGAGGCTTCTCGAGATCACTTTCACGCTTGATACTGATGCTGTAAGAGAGTAAGTGTCTCCATTACATATAGATCATATCCCATGGGTGTCTCATTGAAACACAATCCACTCAAGGAAACTGGTCTGTATTATTTTCCAGGTACTGCGCCGAAGATGATCGACTTTCTGAAGCTATCACGTTTCTCGATCTCGACAATAGAGCTGGTTGGGACTTGCTCAAGGTTAGAAGGAGTAGTACCTGTTTTCCTTAACAAATTATGCAGCTTCAAACATATTATGCAATTGAAAATAGCCTTTGTTATACTTGCTTTTCTCAGAAAAAAATTACAAGTGAGAAGAGGTCACAAATCAGTACTTATTTATTTTCGTCATGGCTTAGGCGATGCTGAACCCAGACTACCGAAGAAGGCCAGTGGCAGAGGCTGTTCTTAGTCATCGGTTTATCAGTGCAGTCCGTTGACTTTGACCAGGAGCTACTAGCAAAAGCTTCGTACCCGAGGCATATGCCTTTTCAGATATTTTTTTGTATTTTCTTATATGGAAAAAATGGGTCTAACGTTTACTAATTTTAAAATACCCAACGTCTTGTATGCTTTGTGTAAATACTCGGCTAAAATTGTTTACAGAATTATTTGTACTATTTTGGTCCAAATTTGAAAGATAGTGTGGACGGTAAATAAATTTGAGTGGTATTTACAAAAAATTTACAAAACGTTGAGTATTTGAAAGATAGTTTGGACGGTAAATAAATTTGAGTGGATATTTACAGAACGTTGAGTATTTTGAAAACACTAAATATAAAAATGAAAGAAAAATTTCATTTTATGGGCTTAATAGCGTTTAAAATATCAAAGGTGGGCTCATTATGTCATTTCTATCTTAAATTAGACTTTTGATCTATTTTCGGACAAAAATATCTTCCGAATGTGTTTAAACCTATTCTTCTCTTTCACTCCTTCATATTTACTACTCTTCAACAAATTCAACTTCTCTCTTCGGAACTTAACACTAAATTCTTGTGTTGTGAGCTAAATATCATTGTATAATGGGTACGTTTCGTAATTTTATGTAATGGTTTTGATTTTTATGCATATAGATCTAAGTTTTGAATGGGCGAGGATGGTAGAACTACATTTTAGTTGAAACCCGGTTTTTTTTTTATTTCCGATAATTTTGGATGGTTTAAGATGAAATTTATCAAAATTTCTGATGAAATGCGTACAAAAAATAAAATAAAATTCCGATATCTTCCGATGAGTTTTGATAACTTTTGATAACTAAAATTTCCGATAACTTTTGATAAGTTTTTAAACAAAAATTTCCGATGACTTTTGATAACTTTTGATAACTTTTCAAACAAAATTTTCCGATAACTTTTGATAACTTTTTAAACAAAAATTTCCGATGACTTTTGATAACTAAAATTTCCGATAACTTTTGATAGCTTTTGATAACTTTTGATAACTTTTGATAAGTTTTTGTTTAAAACTTATCAAAAGTTATGAAAAGTCATCGGAAATTTTTGTTTAAAAAGTTATCAAAAGTTATCAAAAGTCATCGAAATTTTTTGTTTAAAAACTTATCAAAACTTATCAAAAGTCATCGGAAATTTTTGTTTAAAAACTTATCAAAACTTATCAAAAGTTATCGGAAATTTTAGTTATCAAAAGTTATCAAAACTCATCGGAAGATATCGGGTTTTTTTTTAATTTTTTGTATGCATTTCATCGGAAATTTTGATAAATTCATCTTAAACCATCCGAAATTATCGGAAATAAAAAAAAAACCGGGTTTCAACTAAAATGTAGTTCTACCATCCTCGCCCATTCAAAACTTAGATCTATATGCATAAAAATCAAAACCATTATATAAAGTTACGAAACGTACCCATTATACAATGATATTTAGCTCACAACACAAGGATTTAGTGTTAAGTTCCGAAGAGAGAAGTTGAATTTGTTAAAGAGTAGTAAATATGAAGGAGTGAAAGAGAAGAATTGGTGTAAACACATTCGAAGAGTATTTTTGTCCGAAAATGGGTCAAAAGTCTAATTTAAAATAGAAATGACATAGTGTACCTTTGATATTTTAAACACTATTAAGCCCATAAAACGAAATTGCTCAAATGAAAAGCCAATCTTTTAAAAATAATAAACAAATCAATGCTTGTAAATTTAGAAATACAATAAAGCTTCAATTATAGTTGGTCTACAAAACCTGCAAATCTATAATATCTTCAAACTTTATGGTTTGGCACAAATTTGTGTAGTAGCCACCCAAGATTAAAGTTCTATAACATTGTAGGTATTTTGTGGCTTAAAGTTACTTGCCGTGTAATCTCGACGCAAGAATGTACTATAAATTTTGGTGTGAAGATGCACCTATGTAATACTACATTTGTAGAGTTTCATCGAGCTAGGCACAGTGCAGAACGAGAATGGCATACGACACGTGGGTTTATGCTATGTGCACAAAATATTGGATTGTTGTGAAATAAAGAGACAATATAATATAATAGAGAATAATAATAATATGAAAAAAATGACGAAACAAGGTTGTTATGATTTATAATAAATAATAGTCAGGCTCACAAATCCATGAAGTCATACTTTAATAAAAATAAATACATGAGAATTACTCTAAACTTGGAAACAAAAATGTCTGACACAAAAAATCATCTAATAAATTGAAGTTAGCTCATTAATAACTTTTTTAGTAAAATTCATTGGCATAAAATCTAGAGTAAGGGAATAAATTAAAAAGTATTTCTCCCCCTTAACTCAATATGTCCATTAATTTATATCTCTGAACTTTCTCATGCCGATTTTATGTACTAGTTCTCAAAGAAAAATATAAAAAAATGTCTTGGGGAACAAGTTTCCAAGATTGACATAATAAAATTGACAAAGATCAATTTCTTCCTTTTTATTAAGTTCGTGAGTGAAGAAAAACTTTAGAGATACGTGTTTAGTTATGTCACCTTATATGTGTTTACTATATGGTTTAGTTACACCAATGTTGCATTAGTTACTAGATGTATGTATTTAACTGTTTTATGTACAGTTAATGTGTTTTATATATGGTTTAGTTATACCAAACATCATATTATTTACCAATTATAGGTATTTAACTTTTTATAGTTACACTAGATGTGTTTAGTATATCGTTTAGTTACAAAGCATATGTATTTATTTAATAATTGATTGGTTGACTTGATATGCTCAACAAAAGGTCACCCAATTTAACTTCACCTTCCATGGTAACTTCATGACGTTCAAGGAAAAGTTTGCATGTCCAAGGCATAAGTAGATTTGTTGAGAAAGTCGTACTCTGAGAAGTTTTTGAATATGCAATCAGTAACCCGGTCTCTAAAGATTCTCATCAACCTTAGTCTGAGGATATGGTACTCGGAAGGAGTTGCAAATCCAGCTCCAAGTTATGAATATAGATCGGTGGTGTTCTTAGGCAGTTCATGGTAGACTTCAACGATTCAATGGGCCTCCTCGTTGATGAGTCATACAAGGTGACTCCTAGCAACGAGTTTGATAAAATAGTCCTTGGAGGTTTGGTCATGGACACCATCAAGAGTGGGGCCCAAGCTACTCGAGCCAACATAATAACCCCAATGAAAGACATCCAACATTGGAACATGGACATTAAATGAGTCACGTTTCCTCTTGTCCATTTCACAATGTTATACATTTGGGGCAACATACAGTAGTGTTGAAGATCAAGCCATCCATAAAGATGGTCGACGACCCATACACCTTCATCGGATTCCCCCGAGGGAACGTGGTAGGGGACCACTTCACAGCCCGCGTGAAGAATTGTTTTCAAAGAACACAAAGCCCTTGCAGCTCAGAGAAGAAAGAAAGAGGTTCTTCTGGAAGGCTTCTTACTATCCCTACATATATCAGTGTACGATTGCATATCAAGAGTTTTGTCTATGGGTTTATGCGATGTATTTCAAGAGTTTGCGAAGCCTTTCATACTTCGATGTTCATATGCCTCCAAAATATCAAAACATACAGTACAATCCATTCGGTCAGAGAATGTAACTATTTTTAAATTCCAAAAACGTTTTATAGAGTCACACATCCTAATAACTGAAATTCAATTTGTGTTTCCATGTTTATTTTGGACCAATATAAATTCAAGTCACATAGCTTTTATGTCACTTAATCCCCATCCTGGGTGAAGCACCATTGAAATTTGCAAGGATCGGAAGTTTTGAATCCCAAAATTCAAGTGCGTATGTGAAGGGAACCTCGTATGCTAACTTCGAGGTAAAATATGCTTTGACCTATAAGTATACAACTAATAGGATTTATTTACATATAAGTAAATATTCAAACATATGAGTTAAATTATGTAACTAATGTGTAGTATTATGCAACTAAGTTTTTATAGTGCATAAGAGTATCTCCAATGGAAACTCTAATTGTTGCTTCAAATATTATAATAAAATAATTATTAAATTAAATTAATAGTAATAGAAACTAATAATGATTAAATTTGGTCTCACTAAAGCAAATGTTTTGGTGTATATAATATTATAATAATCTTTTTTAAGCCAAAAAAAAAATATGGGTGACAAAGTTTACTCCAATGCCATATCATTACATGACACATAGATAATTAGTAAATATAAAAATGATTTGACATTTCCACATAGGCAAAAAAACAACTTTAGTTGCTAGTATTGGAGATGCTCTAACTAATTGGTTATATTATTTAAATAATTTTTTATATTATATAACTATTTTTATATAGTATGAAACTAATTTGGTTCTTAATGTAATTACTTTGATATATTATGTAGCTAATTGGTTATGTTATATAACTAATTTTGTATATTATGTAACTAATTGGTATATTTTGTAATTAGTGTGTGGAGCTTCATTTGGTTATATTATGTAATTATACATATTAGTTACACATAAATAACTAGTCAGACAAATCCAATATACCATTGCCTTTTTAGTGACATATCTTTACCCTTATTTATTCCTTGATTACGTGAAAGGTTATGCAAATTGGAGACAGAGTTTGACAAAATGTACTTTGAGTTCATTAATCTTATTCGAGAGGTGATGAAGAAATCAGAGGACTTGGCGCACCTCATACACACTGTGAGCACTCTAATGGCACACAAGGTTCGAAGAAGAAGTTTCGGGGGGAAGGCGCATAAAAGGTGGCTAAAGGGAGACAAAAATCTGGGTTAACATAAAGAGAAAGATGTACTTGAAGAGAGGAATAAAGACACAGAAAAGGAGAAAAAGAGGACACATATGATGACCTAAACGAAGAGAAAGAGGACAATAAAGACGAAGCAGAAGAAGAAAAAAGATGAAGAGAGATGGAGAAAAAGAGGAAAAAAAAGAGGAATAGAGGTAGGAAAAGAGAAAGGACCAAGGCGGCGAGCATGAAGAGAAATTAGATGACCAATGTGGAGGGCATAAAGATGCAGGGGTTAAGGCATCAATTGACTCCCCCAAAATTAAGGAAGAGAACAAAACCACCAAGGAAAGTCTTTAAGGTGGTGGTTACAAAATCTCCCATGACATATCAGGTACACTTATGTCACGACGCTTCCCTCAACCGTATTCTTATAGTGAACTTGAGTGTTTTGATTACGGGAACAATAAGGGGAACGCCGAGGGAAGTTCCATGAGGGCTATTTGTATATATGAATCCCCTAAAAGACCCACATGCATAAGGCAGGCTCAAATACTCTTCATGCCAACGATTCAATAAAAAAACTTCTTAAAGTTTACAAGAGGATTTTTGAGACACTTGAAGCATACCGTAGCCAACCCATTCGAGTCCCTGCAACTTGGTAACATGTCACTCATGCTGGAGTTGATATATAAAGGCATAAAGAAATGAGTATGTGAGTTTTGACTCTATGTTTCATTCTTGATATCTTATAGAAGATATTGAACAAAACCAGTGATACTCTGAATCTCGAGATAAAACCGTTTAATCACTCGAAACTTCAAGATCACAATACGAGGGGTATTTTGGTACTTACCTTAATCCTGAAGTGAATGCATAATCAATATGACACCTTATCACATTTGATTTGTCAATGGTTAATGGCGAAGTTACAGTTGCATATGACCCGACGGTTGGTGTCATAATGTTGTCATGTTGGGTTATTTGATTAACAGATACGAAATTCGTGTTGAAAAAAATATTAATGCATTAGTATCACACTATGCTTTGTTATGAGAGCGTGAATGAATAAACCTGGCCAAGTATTCATCGAATAAGAAAATTATTTGATTAAAACATGTGACATGTAAAGACATCTCACTCTATGTTTTTCTCATTCACAAATAACAAAAGAGTTAGTGAAATAATAACTCAGGGGTAAAACGATAATTTTATACTCCTCTGAGTTACTAATACACATGAAAGGTAATATCGTGAAGTACTCTATGGATCGTGTGAAGAATTATTTTGTCTCATCACACGGAAAATAAACTCACACGAACTTAGAGAGCTTCACTATTAGTCTTTTAGTGGAATCGACTAATATTAAGAATTAAAAGACGTAAAACGTTAGTGAACATTTGAGTCCGATCTTTGTTCTAAATTTTTTGTTCATGTCGATCCATTAGGTCTCAATGATAGACCCTAGGACAATATTTATTGAACTAGGACGATTTGATTTTCTCATTTAAAGTAAATTGTGATTTACACTAAGAAAATGTTTTTGTAATTAATTGAATAAATAATTGGTTATTTATTACTACATTTATTTATTCAATCATATTAGGTTATTCTATGGATAATAATATATTTTAGTGATTCCAGTAAATAAAAGAAGAAAATAAATATTTTCTCATTTCGTACTACTTTGAATAGTATGAAAATAATAGATGATTTGTCATTAAATAAGTGAGATGTTCTAAAATAATTAGATATTATATTAGAAATAAATCAAAAGAATATTTTCGAGTATATTAGGATATCACTCGGCCAAATTAATGAATTAGGGCGAAAATTAAATTTTTAAATTAATTTAAAGGAACAACGGGCTTAAGTTTGACTAATGGGTTTGACCTAAGAAAAACTCACTTTCTCTCTCTACTTAAAGGGTTTTCGAAACCCTAATTAAAAAACCCTATCACATAAACTCGGCCAACGTCCCTTCCCGTGAGCTCATCTGGTTGGCCAAGAGAAACAAAGAGAGCTCTCTCGAGTGTTCTTAAGTGATCCCGAGTATTCTTAGTTGTTCAATTTAAAAGCCCACTATCTAAATCTCCCAAAAATCCGCAAAAATTATTGTTTAATATTCTATTGGTGTTTGAGTGACGTTTTAGGTACATGAGTTCACTCGAAATGCGAAGAAATCGAGCGAAATAAAGCGAGGCTCATTTCAGCTTTCAGGTCGAATTGGAGTCGCGGGATTGCCTCGCCGGGCCCAAAATGTGCCTAGGCCACTACATGAGTTTGGCGAGGAATCTAGTCGAGCCACTTCACCAGCATCTAGCAATAGGTCCCACCTACCCTGGTGCGCAGGTCCCGGAGCTTCATTTGGTTGCAGGAAGCCACAGACCCATAAGCCCATTTTTGGCCGGCCGACCAGAATCAATCGGGCGGGCCCAATCTGTCCATTTCGACTAGTAACCATTTTTGAGCAAATTTTTGACGAGGCCTTCCGGAGTTAGCGAGCAACATCCTGGATTGTTTACAATCTCAATTGTAAGTATTCTAAACGATTTGGATCTGCAATATAATTTTTTTATAGGTTGTTAAATTGAGTCGTTTAGTTGTTGACTTGTATGTCTAGAATAAAATTGTTTATTTGACATATAATAATTTTTAATGCCTAGGTAAATTAAATATGTTTAAAATGCATTTTAACATATTAGGATCGATTATGTGTTTCTGCCATATTTAGATATGTCACGTAATATTATTGTTTAATTATTAAATAAATTCCAACATCTAGATCACTGAGTTGACCTAGAATTTGACTTTCTCAACTGAGAATATGTAAACTATGAAATGACAGGTCTCATTTCAGGATTTAGGTAAGCACGATGCAATTTATACATAGTGACCTTGAGACAGAAGAAGTTAAATGGTTTGTTCTTACATTGTCTCTAAAGATGCACTAGTCAATTCAGTATCTTCAGAAGATACACTGGAAGAAGTATAGAGTTCCTAACTCTCTATGCCTCGTTACCAGATATCATAGATTCTCCTAACAATCATATTAGGATCAATAGTCCGTTGATCTTTAGATTGTGAATATTTTGTTTTAAGCAAACCATGAAGAGTTTGTTCGTGCAAATCTACATTTGTCTCTTCATACGTTCTTAGGTTTGATTAAGGACTATAAGACTACTTAATATCATAAATCTTCAAACAAATGAAAAATGCATTAATGAACGTTTCAACTTTTATTAATTTAATCAGCAAATTATAAGGACTCATGAGAGATTTATATTTCATTGATATGTAAATAAATAATCTTCTTTTGGGCATCTCTGCCAACACATATCACTGGTGTCTTTCACAAGAACTTTTATGGAGTCTATAATGCTCTTTAATTTTAGATTGTAGACTCTGAGAGCACTATTGTTTTGGGAATAACCAACGAACATTCCTTCGGCACTTTTTATCACGTTCATTATTGGTTCTATATCAGTAAGAACATAGCACGTAGATCCAAAAATATGAGTATTCTACATCAACTTTTTGACCTCTACATATTTCATACTGAATGGCTGAAGTCATGGTCTTATAGAGACCCAATTATGAATGTGACATGTTCTGTTATAAGCTTTAGCCCATAACCGAGTAGGAATTTTTTTTGCAAGTAACATTACTCGAGCCATCTTAGATAGATTTTTATTCTTTCTTTCAACAATCTCTTTCAACTGTCGAGTGATAGGAGCTGCGAATTCGTGCAATATTCTTTCTCCTTAACAAAAAGTGGAGAAGCTTGAGTTCCCAAACTCACGCCCATGATCACTGCAGATTATGACTACCTTCCCAATTGGTTCACCCTTTTGGCTCTTAAATTAATGACATAGTTCTTCAAAAACCGAGATGATATTGGTGTTCTCCTTATGAAGTGTACCCATGTGTACCCAGAGAATTCATCCACACAAAAAAAGATATGAATAATCCTGAAAGTGTTCTTGTTAACGTTGTTGTAAATGAAATTAAGGGCTTTAAATTTTCTAAGAGCTTTCACGTCTTCTAAAGTTCTCCAATAATTATCAAGCTTGAGACTTCTCATGTCAGTTTCGGGGTTCAAGGGAATATGAGGAGCTCAACCATTTATCATAGTTTTTCAGGTTCTGTCGTCGACATATTTCAAGAAAGCACACATTCGAGCCTTCCACTAGCCATATTTAGAGTCATCGAGTATATGAGGATGATTCACCGATCCACATGCCATGGAGCTATCCATCTCAACACAATTTAAGAACAACATGAAACCAACATATGGTTCTGGGTGCCTGCTCTGATACCAATTGAAATTTTCTTAGCTACTCTACAAGATATTACTCACAATGAAGCAACAATATGATTAACACTTTATTGAGAAAATATGAGATAAAATTACTTAAATGCTGGAAAGTATATGACACAGGAAATGGTAACCCATTTTGGTGGAAAGTCACCTACATTTGAGGGTTATACAACACAATGATAAAGTTTCACTAATTAATATAGTTAGTAATACAACAATGTCCTTATATGAATATCCTCGATATTACTTAACTAAAATGTGAAATCCTAATTCAGTCACTCCCCCTTAATTAAAGTCTTTGCTTAGTTCCACCAGAAGAAATATATTTGTAGTGTCTCTTAAATATCAAGAAACTTCAATCATTACCAGTTCTTTCACGCATAACACAAATCCAATCGAGTCAATTATAGTGTGTCAATTGAATTTTACATTGCTAGTCTCAAAGATCTTAGATTCTCATTTCGCCGATCGTGCACATTTAGGAACTCCGTGATCTACATAAAAAAGTATTAAGGAGGGTAAGGAAAGAAGCGCTGGCTTTTATAGCATCCATAACTAAAAGGTCTTCTTAGTTTCTTGATGTCCTTGAATGCTCAATGAACTTTTATAGAATGTCTTGGATAGACAAATATGTTCATCAGGAAACGGTGCATGAATACCTCATATAAGATGTCGGGATGTTATTACAATATATTTGAACAGATTAATATCACACTTTACACGATACTTGCCTGATAAAATATAAAAATAAATTACATAAAAATTAACGGTCAAACAACTATGCTGACTCAACTCACGTTTTGCCGAGATTTTGGTTGTGGATATTATTTCTTTATAAAATTAATTTCATCAATTATTAACATAAATTATCAGTTAAAATATGTATTATTAATACTTATTATTTTTTTATTTAATACAAATTATCCGAAGTAGTTATTTTCATAGAGCCCTTATATAATTATAGAGTTATATATATGTTCATTTACGAATAGAAACTAGTTTTGAAATCGTCATTCAAAACTATTAGAAAGTCGATATGAGTGTTAAAACGTGAAATTATTTAAGAATATTGAAATATTTGATATAAGTCAGAACTTATGATGAAGACGGTGAGTAAATTTTCATTAATTTGTTTTTTATCGTTGAATATGGTGGCTACGTATATTCTTTAGCCCGAAAATAATAGGTCTCAGTTTTCCTGAATACATACTAATATTTTATGCGGTTATGCCTTATATTCTTCATTCGATTATATATATGATATTTGGATTCATTTATAAAATATATATGAGTAGGATTATGTGATTTCTCCAAACACTTTTTTCTCATCAAATTACAGTATGGTCTTCTTCATCTTTATCGTAGTTTTTGTAAAGTATGGTTAGTTTTGGTTAATTTTTATTATGTTTTTTCAGATTTATTATCGAATTATCACTTAATTGTGATTCCCAACATTTTAAGCCGTAATTCTTTTCCATATTCTCCATTGTTTTTCCGGATTTCGAAACCATGTCCACATTAGAGTCATTTTGGTATATTGTCTTTAAAAAAAATTGACTCTATAGCCTTATAAAATGTTTCAATTTTGGATATAACCAAGATTTCTTTAATAGATTAAAAATAGTCAGACAAATTCGTTTACACATCGTAAATAGTCCAACATACCTTTATTAATTCGTTTACATATTGAAAATATATATTAAGAGTATTTTGGACTATTTAAGATGGGTAAACGAATTTGTCCGACTATTTTCAAAGCTATACATCAAATGGTATGGTTTTGAAATCGTCATTCAAAACTATTAGAGGTTAAATGCTTTTTCAATATTCAAAATAATCAATAAACAAAAATTAATATTATTTCGAGTTATATTATTTTAAAGGTATTAGAGTAAAACAAATTATGTTTATTTACTGTAGTAGCTAGATATCAATTCAAACGTTAGGAATGATTATAATACTTAATTTCTCTTTTAATAATTCATTTCACTTCATTATACTGAATGTGATCAATACATAAAATATATTTTGTAGTTGTTAATTCAATCAGCTATTAAACTTTTGACATGCGCCAAAATTTAAAATAAAATATTAGTATAAAAATTATTAAAATTTCGGCGAAATGACCATAATTTACTAACTCATTTTGGAAATGTTAAACATTTCGTAAAACTCGTGTAAATGACACTCGTATTTACGTGTGTAAATGACACTCGTACTTACGTGTCATGTTAATTTACGTTGTAAAATAACAACGTAAATTGATATGACACGTAAGCACTAGCGCCATTTACAAGAGTGTTACGAAACTATAACCCAAAATAGCAAGTTAACTAACTCATTTTGGACACGTCCAACTTTTCGTAACTCATGTAAATAGCGTGTCATGTCAATTTAAATTGTAAAACTAAATTTAAGTTGTAAAATATCAACGTAACACGTAAACACGAGTGTCATTTACACGAATTTAACAAAATATTAAATCTATCCAAAATATCCAACATATAAAGCTACTATACACGGTAACCATATTATTATAATTAATTTGTTGGCAATGGAAAATATAAAAAATAAAGACAGCTGTATGTATTTTACATGTTTTAAATAAAGTATTTAGCCGTTGAGCCCCTAATGTATATAATATGTACTAGACATCCATAAGATCCAACTCTGGCATTTAGTTATAAATTATTATTACAATGGAAATGTAATTAAAGCTGTTGAACGCATCAAAGTTCTGATTATATATTACTCCTTTGATTGCTCAACGACTACAGAGATCAATAATTATATCTTAAATTTGAATAAAGAAAAAGACAAGGAGACAATAAATAAAGTCAGACAAAATAAATTAGTTACAAAACTCTCTCCTATAAACATAATTAAACTGTTAACCATTTACAAGAAAACACATAAATTATGAATCCTCAGCCGCGAGTGTTGGTGTTCCCTTTCGCTGCCCAAGGACACGTTACCTCGATGCTGAAGCTGAGCGAACTCCTAGCCGACTCCGGCATCCACGTCACGTTTCTGGCCACCGAGCACGTCCACCGCCGACTCGTCCGACACGGCGGGTCCCACGACGTCATCCTCCGGAGCATCCCGGACGGCCTTCCAAAGAACCATCCTCGCTCGCCGGAGACGCTCCCCGAAGTCTATGCTTCCATGAGAGCCACCGCCAAGCCTCTGCTGAAGCAGTTCTTGGCCTCTGACGGAAACACGGCTAGTTGCCTCATCGCCGACGGGATTTTTGGCAATTTTCCGATCGAAGTTGGGGAGGAACTTGGTATTCCAGTGATTCATTTTCGCACGACGAGCGCTTGTTACTTCTGGGCTACCTTTTGTATTCCTGAAGTTATTCGAGCCGGTGAGCTACCGATAAAAGGTGATCAGTTTAACTCTTTTCTTTTTTAACCTTTCCCTCTTATCTTAATAGAGAGAGAGATTTCATCCTAAAACTAATTGGTAATGAGAAAAATAACTCATTACCTTTCTCATTCATTTTTAATGTGAGATTTCTAACACGTCCACTGAAGATGGCGGCTGTTTGCGTTCGCTTATTTCGGGCCAAATTTCAACGATTGGATTGGATACCCATTTGATCTTATTGGACTCTAATAAAAAGTGAAAATATCATAAAATTCCGTGGTAAAACCAATTGATAATTAGAGAAGTAACTCATAACTTATATTAGATTTTGTTAGTTCTCATTTACTTTCAACGTGGGATTCCTAACAGAGAGAGAAGTGAATTGTTCTTAATCTTATAATTGATGCATAGGAGAAGATGACAAGGACAGACTAATCAAAAGTGTGACTGGCATGGAAAGCTTTCTACGGTGCCGTGATCTTCCCCATTACCTCCAGCTCGCCGGCACTTCTTCCGGCACCAAAACCATGTTCGATCTCATGGAAGGAGTGGCCGGTGCAAGCAGTCGAGCTCATGGGCTGATATTAAACACATTTGAGCACCTGGAAGGTCCGATTCTATCACAGATAAGGGAAAACTGCAACGCTAACACCTATGCCATCGGTCCACTCCATGCTCGCCCTATCAATAAACTCTCCGATCAACGATCTAGTCTTCGTCAAGTGGAGGATAACTGTATCACGTGGCTTGATTCCCAGCCTCCAAGCTCTGTGGTCTATGTCAGCTTTGGAAGCTTAGTGTCTCTGACCAAAGACAACCTTCTTGAGTTCTGGAACGGCCTTGTCAGCAGCGGGGTTCGATTTTTGTTGGCTGTGAGATCGGACCTGCTAGCTGCCGGAGAAGAGATTCCAAATGAGCTACTTCCGACCCGCAACCTAGGTTCGTCGTTTGATCTTTTCCTATATAATTGAGTTGCTACTTGAAAAATATTTTGTCACACTTGCTACTTAACCCAATCACGAAAATAGCATTTTTCAAGTCGTTAAGAATCAGCCTAAAACAAAGTCGTAAAGAATCAATTTTGTTTATGTATACAAAAATGTTTTTGAAAATTTGTCTACTGTTTTGGGCTATATTTACTGTTTTATAAGGAAAATAAAGTTTAAAATAATCTTATTCTTGAAAAATTTCAAATACATAATAAAAAAAATTCATTTTTTATTTATTTGTTTCTTATAATAGTCAATGACGGATCCTCCATGAGCAGTGAAGGCCCTCGTACATTTATAGTTCCAATTTTTGAATGAAAAAAAGATCATACTATTACACACTAATACTTTTTTCTCTCATTTTCCACCGGAACCTTAATTTTTTTCCAATTTGTCAATGTAAAAGAACTAGATTATCTTCTCTTCTTAAAAGTACGACAGTCTAGTTTTTATAACTTTCAATTGATAATTAAATAAAATTGTTCAACTTTCTTTCAATCCACATATGTATATAAAAAGAATTATTAAAGTTGAACATACTTTTCTTTTATTGATTGATATTCAAAGCTTATGACATTTTATGTTATTCTAAATTGTACTAACTGATATAATTTTAATTTGCCCACTATGACATTTTTGAAATACAGTTTTTGGCTCATCCCCTGCACCGGCGCTCAGGCACTACATTGCCGAGTGGGTACCGCAAGAGGAGGTTTTGTCCCACGTGGCAGTGGGAGGGTTCTTGACTCACAGCGGCTGGAACTCAACCTTGGAGAGCATTGTGTGTGGTGTTCCCATGTTGTGTTGGCCCTGTTCCTTTGATCAGCCAATCAACAGCAGATATGTTGGTGAGGTTTGGAAGCTCGGGATTGACATGAAAGACGTTTGCGACCGGCACGTTGTTACCAAGCTACTTAATGATCTGATGGTCGAGAGGAGAGATGAGCTGGCTAGATCAATGGCTCAGGTGGCACAGTTGGCCAGGAGCAGTGTGAGTCCAAGTGGCTCCTCTTCTTATTATTTCAATCGCCTCATTCAGGATCTTTACCGGATGATGAACAAGTGATATTGTGGCAAACCGTATGTATTTACTTCATTTGAGCAAGAATACTTGAATAAGTTTCTTGGTTTGAAACCTATTGATTCGGAACATACAGGTAATAGTGTTGTGATATTTTCGTTCATGACCAAAAGACGTGACCGTTCAACCTAAAACAATAGAAAAACAACTCATCACGGTTGGCTCAAGAAGAGTTTGGAGGCATTTCCCAATTAATAAGTCCCAAATACATCCACTGATAGGACCATCCTGAATATGGTCCTATTAGTGGATGTATTATTTTAAAATGACGAATACGACTATTCTAAGAACGGAAATTGTTATGATTGTACCAGAGCTGGGGAGTGTCAAAACCTCATAAATATATCAAAAATTTGGCGAATTGGCCCTAACTTACAAATGTTTTTTGGATTTGGGCAACGTTTGGTTAAACTTTCATAAATGTCCAAAGTTTTTACGTGGCATTTTTATTTTTTTTTATTTAATTACGTAATTACCCTTAATATTTTTGGTGATTTTTTAAAATTCTTTTTGGTTTGAATTTCAAATTTTTTGTTTTAAAATCACAATAAAATTTTAAACTTCGAATTGAATTTCAATTTATTGCCTTCTATATTAATTCGAAATTTTATCCAATTTTAACTAGGGTTATAAATATTAGATCATAAAATCGTGAGTTTATATTTGACCAATTATTTTCAGCAGTTATTAATATATTCACTTTTATCTTTAGTATGTGTTAATTAGTCTGATATTTATTTTCGGTAACTGTTTATTCAATTACGAAATTTATATCGAATTCTATATTTAGTATCAATCAATCTTTGATATTTATTAACAATCAATCTTTTTTTTCCATTTATCATCTCATTCCGGGAATAAATTTACACTGACTTTAGATAATCAATTTGCATCGATTCTTTTACCTCGTTAATTGATATTCAATTTACACTTGAATAGATTTGTTCTAACGTAAATTGAGTTAAGTTTTACAACATAAATTGAATTTACACCGTAAATGAAGATAAGTGTTACAACCTAAATTGAATTTACACCGTAAATTGAGTTGAGTTTTACAACGTAAATTGATTTTTTTAATGTAAATTGAAACTTTTTTTTATCGTAAATTGCCTACTAATTAACAAAACACGATTTTGATAGATTCTACTAGATGGATATGATTCAAAACTTTATACATGAATTTTAAATAAAAATCAAAACACGAATAAAAAGAAGAACGAAGAACAATAAAAAAATTTAAACTACACGAATGACCGCGATGATCCTCTCCGCCATGAAAGCTTCCACCGCAAACTCGGCGCCTCCGTCTTAGGCTCCACTGTCACCGGAGCAAACAAAATTTTTGGTTAATCGTTAAAATTTATGAATATTTTTGGAAAAAAATGGAGCAGAAATTTTCGAAAAACATACTGTAGATTGAAAAACATACCTCGTAAAATCGCGTAAAAATGCTTGTCGATCGTCATCAATATGCTCGTCGATCAACGTTAATCATGGTCAGATGTAATGAGGTTTTGATTTTGGGAGAAACCGTCCGGTTTCGAGCTATGCATTCAGAAACACCAGACACTACCTCTGAGGGCTGACGAAACCAAGACCGCTGAGGAAGAGCTCGGGTCATCCATGGAAGCCACCATTGGTGAGTTCCGCATACCGATCACAACACCATCAAGTGTATCATTGCGTTACTTTATATAACATTTACATGCCATTTTGATGTTGTTTACATTTATTTAGATGTCATTTAAACAACATATTTCATGCTGCCAGGGAAGAGAAACTAAAGTATTTGGTTTTTTCAAACAAATAAAAACTGGAAAATAATTGGCAACTATAAACAGTGCATGAGTGAATTAAAAAGTAGTTGATTAATGAAATTTTATACCGAAAATGAGACATAATTAAATGTAATTAAATATTTTTTAAAATATAGGATCTAAACAATTTTAGCGAACATTACTTTCTCTTTAAATCACATGACCTAATTGAAAACAAATTTTTAACAATTCTCAACATTTAAATTCTTAATTGAAAAATGAAATTAAAAATATTAATTCGGAAATTAAAATTACACATATAAATAAGGGCAATCCGGACATAAAAAAAACTATTGTAAATCATTGCCCCGTAAACAAACTTTCTATTTACGGTAAGTTTAGAAAATAATGGCTATAAAAAAATGCTTATGTTTATATATTTGTTATTGACCCAATTATTTGTTAAATAAATAGATGAAAAATAAATATAGCAACCGAGTTTTGTACAATGCCACCTAGATCTAGGGAACTCTTAGCGTAGTGACAAATAATTTATTAAACAATAGTCAATAATACATAATGGCCTCATATGAATCTTAACATCATATGTTATTTTGGCTAATACAGTTGGTGAAATATAAGTCAGGGATTCCCCCTAAATTTGAGACCCGTCTCAATTCCACTTTCCAAATACTAACTCGATGTTTGGTTAGCATCAATGATATTAGTGAGAACTTCAATCATGCAATATCAATAGTCAAACTTTTCTACCGTTCTAATTTATGAATAAATGTATAGAAAATTACACATCCATGATCAAATAAATACTTTTTCAGTCCGCCAATTGCGCATATCTAAGAACCCTAGATATTTGATGAATGACGTTTTCAAGGACTGCTAAAGGTGAGCTACTCGATTTTTATAGTAGACCTACAAAGAGAAAGTCATCCAATGGTTTTCTTGCTCTTAAATGGGAAAAAAGCAGCGAACGCAATCGTAACAATAATCTCCTCATTTGGCTATTTTTGGGCAACTACTTCTAGATCAGAAATCAATGATTAATTATTAAAAAATAGATCCACTTATCAGGTCCAAATACTTAACCCTCTATTTGCTTAAAATGTATACAAAAGTCAAAGGTAAATAAAACACAAGACGAGGAACTATAATGAAGCATATTGCATAAATAATGTACACAACATAGAGTTGAAAAGACGAGAAGCCATAGAAAAGACTGGGTTGATCACACAAATACCTATCAACCAACACTATAATAAAAGGAATTTATTATCCAAAAGATACTCACTAAATATGAGAGATACACACAAATTTTGCATAGAGATCAACTGGCGCTTGCTATGGTAGTTAAACCCATAACTTTTACCTCGTATTTGGTGACATTACTTAAACTCTTGTTTACCATAATTTTTTTTCTTCGTGACTTATTTCTTAGCCTGGAAAGAATGTGATTCAGCTCATTTTTGTCGATGATATATTACTCATTGGTAATGGCGCGCGTAAATAATCTGAGGTTAAAATCTGGTTAGCTAAGCAGTTTGATATGAAGGATCTAGGGGAAGCTACGTACATTATTGGGATTCATATATTTTGAGATCGAAAGGACCAAACTCTATCGCTTTCTCAAACATCTTATATAGATAAGGTGATGGATCGCTTCGCTATGCAAGACTCTACGAAGGGCCAAACCCCCTTTAGACATTGAATCTCACTCTCTAAGGACCAGTCCCCCAAGACTGCACAAAATATTGAGGACATGAGAAAGATTCCCTATGCTTCGGCCGTAGGAAGTCTCATGTATGCTACGTTGTGCACTAGTCTGAATATATGTTTCACCATTGGCGTAGTTAGCCGTTTCTAATAAAATCATGCACCCAATCACTGTGTTGTTGTTAGGCATGTTCTTAAGTATTTTTGTAGAACTAGAAACTTGATGCTTACATATTTAGGTACTGACCTGACTGAGACGAGGCATACCGACTTCGACTTTCAGGCGGATGAGGATTCCAGGAAATCCACTTCAGGATCTGTATTCATCCTGAATGATGGATCTATTGTTTAGAGGAGTATCAAGCAATCTTGCATTGCTGACTCCACCTTGGAAGCTGAATATGTGGCTGCTTGTGAAACATCCATAGCGGCTGTATGGCTTAGAAAATTCCTTAAGTATTTGGAAGTCGTTCCAAATTACAATGAGCCCCTGACATTTTATTGTGATAATAGTGGGGCTGCTGCTAACTCAAAGGAACCTAGAAGCCATAAGCACTCTAAGCATATTAAGAGGAAATATCATTTGATTAGAGAGATCGTGCAGCACGGAGACGTGGAGGTGAAGAAGATCTCAATGGTGGACAACCTTGAAGATCCATTAACGAAGGCCCTACCCAACAAGGTCTTCCACCAACATCGAGACGGATTAGGCATGAAGGATTACTCTCATTTTCTTTGAGTCAAGTGGGAGTTTGTTGTCAGAGATGCCAAGAAGATTATTTATTTACATATCGATGTAATATAAATATCTCATGAGTCATTATTGTAATTTGCTGATTAAATTAATAATAGGTGAAATGTTCATTCATTCCTTTTTCGTCTGTTGGAGCATTTATAATATTCAATAGTCTTATAGTCCTTATTTCAACCTAACAGTGTATGAAGAGACAAATGTAGATTTGCGTGAACAAATTCTTCGTGGTTTGCCTAAATAAAAATATTCAAAGTCTAAAGATCAACTGACAATTGATACTAGTATGATTGTTGGAAGAATCTATGATGTCTGGTTACGAGGCATAGAGAGTTAGGAACTCTATAGTTCTTCTAGTGTATCTTCCGAAGATAATGAATTGACCAGTGCACATTTAGAGAGAATGTAAGAACAAACCATTTAACCTCTTCTGTCTCAAATGAGACATGTTATTTCATAACTTCAATATATTCTTTTGAGAAAGCTATCTCTAGGTCGAAGTTTGTGAACTAGATGCGCTCTATTTGAGATGTATTGGGTGGTGAAATTGACATGAGTATACTTTGTGAAGTTCTCATAGATATGGAATTCATGTACAAGATTGCTGAAATGCAATTTATATCATCTCATGTTTTATTACTTGGATTGTGAATAAATGTGTTTCTAACTTTATTTGGACTTGTTAGCTCCTCATCAATACATTATTTCTAACTTATTCACAAGTAACAAAAGAGTTGAGGAAATAAATACTAGAATGGTAAAATGGTAATTTTATAAATCTCATCTAGTTGATGATATTTATGAAGGGTAATCATGGATAACATTCAATAGATCTACTCAACATAATTAAGTTGAATTTGAGTAAAGAAATTCATTTCAACCGAGAGATTCTCAGTGTCAACTATTTTGTAGAGTCACCTTACATTAAACTAATACTCAGAAAAAGTTTGTGAACGTTTGAGTCCAAGTATAGTAGCTCAAGATTTGTTCATTTGGATCCATAAGGTCAGTATTACAGGTCATTAGAGTAGGATTGTTAAACTAGAAGCTAAGTCAAAATAAGTGGTGAACTAGACGTTTTCTCGGAAAATGTCTAAAGGGTATTTTTGTCCACATGGACATGAAATGATGTGAATGTCAAGATGAGATTTTGAATATTTTCATATAGTTCAAATATAAATTAGTTTCTAAAGCCGAGAAGTTGTTTGAGGCATTATGAAATTAATTTCATTATTTCTTCAATTTTAATTATACAATCATTATTTTAAGAATTGTCTTAAAAGAAATAAAGAAGCATCTAAAAGCTCTTTTCCTAGGTGTAGAATTCTTCCAAAACACATCCCAAGAGGAGAAAAGTATTTGCCTTTAATTATAAAGATAATTGCCCAAAAGAAAAGAGGAAATGAATTTCTTTGAGAAGGAAACAAATATGCTAAGTGAGGAAATAAATTTTCGTCGCTAATGCACTTGCATGGCCGGCCATTTACAAGGGAAAGAGGAGATGAAATAAAAAATTGTGTCATGAATACAAAACAGGAAAGGGTAATTACCCTTTCTTATATTTTCTACTCCCATTGAGATGTGAATATAAGTCTTTCCTCTTGTTCTCTCTTGTTTTGGCCGACCAACATCCTTTCTCTCTCTCTCTAAAAATACTTCTCTTATTTTGACACCTAAGTCCTCATTAGACTTAGTCTTAATTAGCTCTTTAGCTCATAAACTTGTTCTTGAGTTATTGTGTTTAACTGTGCCATCACACAAATCCTTCGAATCCTCTATAGACCCTTGTAGTAGAAACCATAGGTTTCTTGAGTTTACGATTAGTTGTGAAGACAACGAGCAAGATGAGACGATCAGCATTTCCTAAGGCTTCCCAAAGATCAAATTTCAAGAAATGTTAGTCCCAAATAAACAAGTAATTAAATAATGTTTTTAAATATTTAAATGTTCATGCAATTTGCTTATGTTAGTAAAATTGTTTTACTAGTAAAGAAATTTTTATATTCCGCCATTAAGTTGTTAATGATAATTTTTTCTTAACCCTAGACCTATTCCAACAGGGCCATGGGACGATGCAAACCCCTCATGGCCCACTACTCTCTCGCGACTGATGCGACTCTTCAACAATTGAGTTCGAATTCGGTCACACGTTAAATTCCAAACTTGGGGGCTAATGTTGTTGCCGATTTTACCGTGACATCATTCAGAACACCCTCGGAGCCTTCGAATAGACGACCGGTTGACCATTTGGCCCAAGCAAGGGTCGTCCGGCTCCTGGCACAAGGGAGGCTCATCGGCCTCCATGGGCCTAAACAAGGACCGGCCGGCCCCTAGCACACATGGGAGGGCCGACCAGCCTCCCTTTGCTCAAACATGGATGACCAACCCCATGGTGTTGGAATTGGTGCCCACAAATGAGATATTAGTCATTGTAAATACTTTTGCATTTGGGTTTTGCGGAAACCTTAAATAAAATTAAATATTCATTCTTGATTAAAGTTTTGTTTATGTATGCTGTGCTACGCTTTGAAACTGGTATCGACGAAACGGATGCTAAGTACAGACTTGACAAGATAGCCCATTATTTCTAGTTTAAATAATAATTCGCAATCTAAAGATCCATAGGGCAATCGAATCTTAGTAATGATTGTTTGAATGAATTAGGATATCTTATCTTGTGATATAGAGAGTTGGGACTCTGTGTTTCATTCTTGATATCTTACAGAAGATATTGAACAAGATCTGTGGTACTCTGAAGCTCGAGATAAAACTTTTTAATCACTCTATACTTCAAAATCACATACGAGGAGTATTTTGGTACTTACCTAAATCCTGAAGTGAATGCATAATCGATTATGTTGTTATATTGGATTATGTGATTCACATATACGGAATTCGTATTGAAACAATGCCAATGCATTAGTATCACACTATGCTTTGTAATGAGAGTGTGAATGAATAAACCGGGCCTGGTATTCATCGAATATAATATTCTTTGAATAAAACATGTGACGTGTAAAAAAATCTCACTCTATGTTTTTCTCATTCACAAATTGTTGGCAGAGATGCCCACAAGAAGATTGTTTATTTACATATTGATATAATATATAAATATTTGTAAAGTCCTTATGAAAAGATTGTTTATTTACATATTGATGTAATATATAAATCTTTGTAATTTTCTGATTAAATTAATAAAAGTTGAAACGTTCATTCATTCCTTTTTAGTTTGATTGAAGATTTATGATATTCAATAGTCTTATAGTCATTAATCAAACTTAACAATGTATGAAGAGACAAATGTATATTTGCGTGAACAAACTCTTCATGGTTTGACTAAAATGATATATTCGCAATCTAAAGATCAACGGACTATTAATCCCAGTATGATTGTTGGAAGAATCTAGGATGTCTGGTTACGAGGCATAGAGAGTTAGGAAATTTGTAGTTCTTCCAGTGTATCTTTCGAAGATACTGAATTGACCAGTGCACCTTTAGAGACAATAGAAGAACAAACCATTTAACATCTTCTATCTCAAGGTCACTACGTATGAATCGCGTCATGCTTACCTAAATCCTGAAATGAGACATGTCATTTCATAGTATTAATACTCTCATTTGAGAAAGTCAAATTCTAGGTCCAATGTGTGATCTAGACAAGGCCTATTGGTGAGATATTAAGTTATGAAGATGTCATGAACCAACTTTGTGAAGTTCTCATAGATATGGAATTCATGTAAAAGATTGCTGAGATGCAATATATATCACCTCATCCTTTATTACTTGGATTGTGAATAAATGAATTGAACAATGTCCAAATTTAAGTAGCGACTTTATTTGGATGAAACAATGTGACTTGTTAGCTTCTCGTCAATACATTGTTTCTGACTTATTCACAAGTAACAAAGGAGTTGAGGAAATAACAACTAGAAGGGTAAAATGGTAATGTTGTAAATCCCGCCTAGTTGATGATATTCATGAACGGTAAACATAGATAACATTCAATGGATCCACTCGATATAATTAAGTTGAATTTGAGTAGAAAATAAATTCATTTGAACCGAGAGATTCTTTGTGTCAACTCTTTAGTGGAGTCAGTTGACATTAAGCTAATACTCGGAAAAGATTTGTGAACTTTTTAGTCCGAGTTTAGAAACTCAAGCTTTGTTCAATTGGATCCATAAGGTCACTATTACAGGTCATTAGAGTAGGATTGTTAAACTGGAAGCTAAGACAAAATAAGTTCAAATGTTGAACTAGATTTTTTCTCGGAAAATGTCTAGAGGGTATTTTTGTCCACATGGACATAAAATGATGTGAATGTCAAAATAAGATTTTGAATATTTTCATTTGATGAAAATATAAATTATTTACTAAAGCCGAAAAGTCGTTTGAGGCATTATGAAATTAATTTCGTTATTTGTGCAATTATAATTCTACAATGAGTATTTTAAGAATTATCTTAAAAGAAATAAGGAAGCATCTAGATGCTTCTCCCCTAGGTAGAGTTCGGCCAAGATAGTGCATCAAGATGAGAGTTTTATTTCCTTTTTCTTTTAAGGATAATTACCCAAAAGAAAAAGAAAAATGGATTTCCTTAAGAAGGAAACAAATGTGCTAGGTGAGGAAACAAATTTCCTCACTAATGCAAGGTGTATGGCCTGCCAAACTAAGAGGGAAAGGGGAAGGGAAAATCAAATATTGTGTCATGAATTCATTATTCATTCATGAATGAATAATTGACCTTTATAGAATTTTCCTTCTCCTATAAATAGAGCCTCACAAAGAGATGTGAATGTTAAGCTTTGTCTTGCTCTCTCTCCCTCATTTGTCCGACTCTCTCTCTCTCTCTAGAAAATACTCTTCTTATTTTGCACCTAGATCCATACTTGATCTAGAGAATTAGCTTATGATCCAAGAATTGTTCTTGGTTCATATTGTTTAATTGTGCCCACACACAAATCCTTATAAACCTCTATAGACTCTTGTAATAGAAATCTTAGGTTTCTCGAGTTCAAGATTAGGTGTGAAGGTGACGAGCGAGCCAAGGAAGAAGATCTACCTTTCTCAAGACGCTTCAAGATCAAACTACAAAGAAAGGTTGGTATTCTAGTAAATTAAATAATGCTTTTAATATATAACATGTATATGCTTTTTCTAGGTTAGTAAAAATTGTTTTACTTGAAAAAGAAATTTTTAAATTCCGCCATTAATTTGATTAATATTAATTTTTTTTAACCCTAGACCTATTCCAACATAAATAACAAAGGAGTTAGTGAAATAATAACTCAGGGGTAAAACGGTTTTACATTCCTTTGAGTTACTGATACACATGAAGAGTAATATCGTCAAATATTCCATGGTCCTGTGAAGAATTGTCTTGTCACATCAAGCAGAAAATAAATGCATATGAACTTAGAGAGTTTCAATATTAGTCCTTTAGTGGAATCGACTAATATTAAGAATTAAATTACGAAAAGGTTTGTGAACTTTTGAGTCCAATGTTTATTCTAAAGTTTCGTTCATGTGAGTCCATAAGCTCTCAATGATAGACTCTCGGATGAGATTTGGTGAACTAGAACAATTTGATTATCTCATTAAATGTAAATTGTGATTTACACTAAAAGAATGATTTTTAAGTAATTGAATAAATAATTAGTTATTTATTATTACATTAATGAATTATATTATGTTATTATTTGAATAATAATATATTTTGATGATTCAAATAAATAAAGGATAACACAATATGAAAATAATTAATGATTTGTCATTAAATAAATGAGACGTTCTAAAGTAATTAAATATTATTTTAAAAATAAATCAAATATATTTTTGGAGAATATAAAAGAAATACTCGACCATAATTAAAGAATTAGGTTGAGAAATTAATTTTCGAAATTAATTTAAAAAAAACAACGGGTTTAAGTTTGACTAATGGGCTTGACTTAAGTAAAACCCGATCTCTCTATTTAAAGGAGTTTTTCGAAAACCCTAGAAACCTAACCCTAGAAATCACTCAGCCAAAATCCCCTCGCCTTTTACTTGTGTGTTGGCCGAGAGTTTTAGAGGGAGAGAGAGATCAAGAAATTCTTTCTTGACTTCCCGATTCATTCTTGAGTGATTCTCTTCGTTCTTCGTTGTTCAATTGAAGAGCTCACCCTTTTAATCTCCCCAAAACTCGATAGGATTATTATTGACTCTTATCGTGGTGTTTGAGTGAGGTTTTTATCTAGAGAGAATCAACCAAAACGCGAAAAAAACAGGCGAGACGAATCGAGGCTCATTTCAGCCTTCATGCCAGCCGGACAGCCTTCGAAGGTCACTTGCTTGGAGCGGAAATCTGACCGCCGAGGTCACTGAACGATCTCCAAATTTCAGCATCAACAATTATATATTTGCTTTAAATATAATTTTTCAAAATAAACAATCGTAACAATCTACAAACATAAAAAAATATCAAACTTTTATAAACTAGGTAACTTTAATAAATAAATAAAATAAATGAGATTGTGACTAAAGATAAAGATCTTGCTTCTTAACATTAAAAAGAACATACCTTTTTATAAGTGACTTTATCGCGTCCAAGATCTAAAGATCTAATAAAACTATAGTTTTATGAACTAAATTCTAATGTCGATTCTAAAGTTTTTTTGTAGTAATGACAATACTCTCGAAAATGTCTGTTGAGACTAAATGGAAACTCTAAAGATGAAATGCATCCAATAACTAATTTCTCCTACCAGTTGACGAAGTCCCGGTAGACCTTATCCCCATGTCAAGTGAAAACTCAAATGAATTGTTTCTACAATATCTCTAGACAAGTTTCAGACATTGTAGACAACAAACATACAGTCACAACAATTAAGTAAAGAGACACACAATGTTGGTAACCCAGTTCGGCAATTGCCTACATCTGGGAGGATATTCAATCTCGGTGAAGAGTATACAAATATGGAGAAGGAAAGGTTCAAGGGTTTACAAGAAATTAACCAATTTCTAAACCTCACTCTTTCTCTCCAAAGTATCACTCGACCTGAGGCTCTCCCTAGGTTTGAGTCTTACTCACTTTTCACCTAGACACACACGGTGTCAAACTTGATGTCTGTAAGAAAAGAAGGAACATAATGAACACACTTACATTTGAGCTTTCCTTCAAGAAGCTAACCTTAACAATGGGCGCTTTTAGAGCTGCTTAGTCTTTTGGGTATTTCGGCGTAAATACTAAAGTTCATTAAACCCTAGAATAGTGAAACACAAGGTTTAAATACTCTCAAGAGAAGAGAGACCATACTTTTACCCATAGTACGCAAGAGCAAAAAGCAGGCACAGAATAAACATGAAATGAGATGCTTTTTGTCAGACGAGTACAACTCAGTACATAGAGATATCCCAGACACAAGGCTTAACATCTTGAGGGGCACTCTGCATTGGACGAAACAAGCAAGCCAATATACACTAACATCAAGCTTAATTTAACGATTACACAAGTTTACTTTCTTCAAGTTAGTGTCAATTTATCTTTCTTATTCTTTTGTGAGCAATGTATATTATAATTTAAGAATACATATTTCTTTATCTTTCGTTGTAAATTGAATAATTTATTTGTCATAATTAAGTATTATATTATTTTTAAACATTATGAGACATTTCCTGAGAAATATGTATATAATTATTGTATGTCCTCGTAAATTTGTCATGAAGTACGGTATTCTACAACAAACTTGTCATTAAAATATAATATAATAATAAATTATCACCATAATGTGTACTCAAAACTACTAGAGAATGAGTTCAAATCCACACGTAAAAATCCTAAGCGGACCGTCTATTTACGTCTTCAGAAGAATCTATTTTTGCTTGCGGATAGATTTCTCTTTTCGTATTCCTTTGTTTGGGACCAGGCGTAAAGAATATATGTATTAAGAGTCAAACTTGTAGTTGAAGTAGGTAATTATTTTTACACAGTTGGACGGGGTAAATCGTTGGAATAATAGGATAAAAGAGTATTTTATCTAGTGCTAATGATTTTTGGCTAAATATTTGAATGGAGTCCATTTATCAGGATTAGATAATTTTTTCCATATTCTTATTCCTCGTTGCGACGGATATAAGATTGAGTATTTGTTTATCAAAATCCTGTTTATAATGAATGAGAAATTGATGCTCTAAGAATGCTAAAAATCACATATGATATGTGTTTAGAGAAGTGAGAGATTGTGTAATAAAAAGAGTCTCACATAGGTTGAGAGTGTGTGTTTTGGTGAAAGGTTATAAGTGATTTCCCTCCTTGAAGTGACATCTAAGTGTAAGGGGCGAAAGTGTGGGTGAATTAGCTCTAACCCCTCGCGCGCACATACATGCGCGGGCCCGGGCCCGGGCCCATCCTCGGGCCTCGGATCTTTGGCAATTTGGCAATTTTGGCTCTTCTTGGGCTTTCCGGGCCCAACCCTATCTTTTTGTTACTAAAATCACTTCAAATAAGTTTTAATTCCTCAAATAACTTGTACATTATTTTAGGAATAAAACTTTACTCATCCAACATACACAAACGGTCATGTGACTTTTGGGTGGCCGGAGTCTTAACATTAGGGCCGAGTTAGGTAGGATTAAGGGCTGCCCTATTCATAGCCAGTTATGGAGCATTAAGGCAAATCGATTTTAAGCATTGATGTTGTCGGAGTAAATAGTCTTCATTGGTCAAGTTGATGGTTTGTGTGTCACCTTCACTTACCTCGCCTATAAAAGGAGGTAAATTCGGCACTATAATCTTCATATCAAACTTAATTTAACGGTTCCACAAATTTACTTTCTTCAACTAACTGTCGATTTCTCTATATTGCTCAGCAATGTAAATTATAATTTAAGACTCATTTATATATATTTCTTTAATTTTTGTTGTAAATTAAATAATGTTTTTATCAGAATTAAGTATTATATTATTTTTATATATTATAAGACAATTCATTAGAAATATGTAAATAAATATTGCATGTAATCATAAATTTGTCATGAAGTATGGTATTCTATAACAAACTTGTCACTAAAATATACTAAAACAAAACTGTCTTGATAATTGGTACTCAAAACTACTAGAGAATAAGTTCAGATTTACACGTACGTAAATCACGTCTTAAGAAAAATAAAATATTGCAAAAATCTACAAACATAAGAAAACATGGGTAAAACAAACGAAAGAATGATGTATATTGATTAAAATAAACGGAAGGGGCTTATGGTTATACATATGATTTTACACAGAAACGGTATATTAGTCCGTGGTGGTTATGCGAGTTTGCATTCTAGGTATTGGAATCAAGTGCAATAATTGTAGATCATATAGTGTTTCTGGGCCCATTTGATGTGGGCTTGATTTTTCGGCACAAAAGACCAAACTCAATCGACTTAGAGAAGAAGCCATATCAAATTACGTGGTGCTCAAGTATATCAAGTTTAGAGTATTGACTATCCAGTGTGGTGTTGAAGTTGTGTTTGCATGGTTTATAATGTGAGCTCATATATTTATAATATGGCGGATAAACTCGAAATAAAGGTGGCGACGAGGAAGTAGCCAAGGGAGGTCGCAACCTCTCTCTCTGCTGTTTCCAGTTGTGAATTTGTATTGGGACTATTAAAAAATTAAAATTAAAATAAATATCTAAGCAAAGATTGAAGTTTTGGGCCCAAGTCAAAATCGCACAACTACACTAGTAATACTACACGCGGTTGTTTAGTAGTTAGCATTTAGTGAGAAAATAGTAAGAGAACGAGATCTTGAAAAAGAGAGTTGTTGTGCTCGCTCGCTTTCCTACAACGGATACTTTAATGCGTTTGAATATACTTTCTTCTCATTATTTTGTCGTTTGTTCAAATCAAGATATCTCCAGCTAGCAGATGGACAGCTCCAGCCATGCGTGTGGCAAATTGTCCCTGTAGATTGATATTCATTACTTTCAGTGTATACCAAATATGATAGGGCCCCAAATTTAAATTATATTCAAAATATAGGTAAAATCTTACATATACCTTGAAAAAAACTAAGTAACTTTCTATTAACCATGATTACCAAATTTTGTGTTTTTTTAGCATAAAATATGGCGTTAAAGTTTTTTCATCCCCAATCACAACACCATTTAACACTAAAAAATTATTTATCATTGTTATATTATTACTTTTATATTTTTTTATTAATATATATTTGTTAAAATATTTATAGGTATAAAATGATTTTTTTAAAAAATATTTTGCCGTGTGAACAGTGCCACGTCATATTTGGAGCAAAATTGACGTCAAATGTGGTGTTATACCGTTGGATTGGAGATGGCCTTAGACGCTGGTTTTGAATCAAATAAATTAAATAGTAATATAAACTTGCACACCCTCTAACAGCTGTGATCCAATCACCGCCTTAATCTTTCTATTAATTTGCGAGGTGCTAGTTTTGATTAATTTATTCATCATCTAGTTTTCCTTTACTTTTGGTTGGTTATCTTTTTCCAATATAATTACCTCAGATCCCAGTCTTATGTTGTTTCAAGAACTTTAACAACCAAGTACTTCCCGGAATACACATTTTGTTTCTTCTCCCAAAATGTTTAGTAATATTTGAAATTCTTCAAATTTGAGGTCTTATATATGAATACAAAAGGTAGATCTTGGAAGGACACAGAAAAATCATTAAGAGTTAACCGCCAGCTTTAACATTTATGAACAAATAGTCGGTACTTTAACATAATTGATTAGTTTTAATTAAGTCATAAGCATAAATTACTAAATAGCATGTCATCCATGTAGAAGGCAACATAATGATGGATAGGTGTATATTATGATGTGAGTTTAGCCGCCTATATATATTTTTTTAATATGTCTTGTATTCCCTATTTTTATTGTAATTTTGTTTTGTTTTTTAGAAGTTAGAAATCTTAGTATGAAAAGAAAGGCAAAGATAGAAAACATAATTATATTTTCAATCAGCATTTACTCGCTCCCCATCTCATTCTTTTTCTCTTTGTCTCGGTATCTCAATATCTTCTTTTGTTTTCTGTGGCAAAGTATGGAATGAAGATGGGGCGAAGTACATATGGCTTGTACGGAAATGCTTAAGCCGCGGTGAGAGTTGTTTTTCGCCATAATTAAATTACACTTTAACGAGTATAATTAGTAGAATAAACGATGAAGTACATGTTGACCGAGAACAATTATTTAGTAGACTGAGTAGTGATTAATGCATGAAAATGTATATTTATGTGCCTAATTGTTTTAACATACACATTATTTTGAATAATTCTCTTGATTTGCAAATTACACAATTATTTGATTATATTTTATTACTTGAAAAATGTGTGATATTTAAAACATTGGTTGGACGGATGGAGCATAAAAATTATTTTCAAATATGTTTGGCTAGGCGTACTTTATTAATTGTAGGAATCCCCCATTCATTAATAAATTGTATATAAAAAACTACAACACCAAATACACAAATATTATATTTTATGCATTCAACACTAGTACAGTGGGACTAACACATTGTGGGAAGCTCCTACAGAGGATTAGTCCCGTTGCTCTTACATCGGAAGTGGTATGTTGGGGGACAAAAACCTCCACAACGGGTCAGTTTCACTGTAAGATGGGTAGTGTTTGTCAGAAAAACATCTCCCATAGCGGGTCAGTTTCGGCATGGGAGTGATGAAAATGTAGCCAAATCTCGCCATGACGAAGTGCCTTCCGCGCCGTGGCGAACAAAATCTCTCACAGCGAGTAAGTCCCGATATGTGAGGGGCGAAAATATAGTCAAATATCACTGTAATGAAGATTTTCCTACGCCGGCGAAAAATCCATCCCTCGGCGGGTCAATCCCGTCGTGAGATTTGTGAAATGTAGTCAAATCTCGGCACGACTAACTGCACATCACGCCGCGGGGAGTTGACGGCCTATAGCACGTCAGACATTCAAGACCCCGTTGTGGTTGTGGGTCTTAATGAAACCTTTCCCACAGTGAGTGTGTATTGTGGCCGCGTCGAATGTGTAGTGGTCACCGCAGCGGGTGTATATTATGGCCGCATCAAACATAGCAGCGAAGTTCAAAATTAACCGTGGAACAAGTTGCACATGTTTAATACCAAATAAATATCAAATTAATCCAATTTATGTTCACAACAAAATCAATATCCAAAATTCATGTTCACATTAAAATCTATATCAAACTCCAAATCAAACATTCATAACAATTAGAATTTCATATATTCAAATTATTTATGTTTGTACGCAAAAAAGTCATTCCTCTCGTACTTCCTCTAAATGATCGGATGTATATGTTTTCTTCACTTGTAATTTGTCTAAAGAAATTCAAACAATATCACGCACATAACTTAAAACATTATAACCACATTTGGTATTTTGCAATTTGTCTCGAAGCAAAAGCACACTTGATTAATTTCAATTGATGCTTGGTCCGAGCTATATGGTCCGCAAGTCTAGAATCCGCAAAGCCCCTTTAACACTGAATAAGTTTAATAAATAAACATTAGAAGAGAACATATAAATATTTACAAAAATACTTAAAAAATAAAAAAAAAATACCTTCTAATCAACTTTGTTACATCGTTTGACATTTTGTTTGACAAAGGATAAAAAATATGCTTGAATGTTTCAAAGATAAAGGACAACAAGCATCTAATGATGTCGTAAATTGTATGGCATAAGAACGAGTTGTCCGAGTTTGGTATTTTATACAAAATTTTTTATTTTCTTAAGTGGTTTTGAAAAATGAGAATCGTTGTTGTTGGTTTCGAGAAAACTACTCAAGCCCTCTTCAATGAAAATTATAGAATATTCACTATGCTTCATTTTGCATACGATAAATTGTAGATAACTACAAGAACAAACCATTAAATGATTACATTTTTATATAATAGAGAAAGTTAAAAAACACATCTACCTCCTGTAAACCGTTATGCTTGACGCGCCTATTTAATCATATATCAAAAATTCGGAAATATTATCAAATGTTAACGGAATAATTTGCATCAAAGAGAGACTGGCACCAACCATTACATTGATGGAATCTCCTTGCTGTAACATCACTCGATTGGCATATTCAGCCAGGAATCGAAATTTTGGATTTATCATCTTGTACGAGATTTTCCGACCATTATCAATCTTTGGTTCACCGAGCTTTTTTTCTTTAATCACCTGGCCGAAAATTTGTGTAACATTGTCCATGGATAAAAAAATATGTTTCAACATCCAAAACAACAAAAACTAAACCAAACATATAACAACATATTCTAAATAGCAATTTATGTTTCTATAAATATCTTTGGTCATTTAACAAACCCTCTGCTGTCTTCTCCAATAGTAATAGCTTCGTCGGTGGGAATTCGCAATAATATTTTTTTCACTATTGCATTCACAACTTTAACGCGTAGATTTCTTCGTCCATATATGAGCAGTGGACTAATAATTTGTTTTTGAGTACACACGTCCATGTGCAACAATTACCACACCTCAATTGACCAAATCATCGATATGAAAAAGGATCGATAACCAGATGCTCTACATCACATATGTAATTTATATAAAGTATTTAAATTTATCATTTAATTAGATGAAAATACATAATGATTTCGGTTCCTTATGATTTGTAGCCTTCTTTCCATTATCGAGCATAGCCATGACCTCATCTAGTGCAACGTCAGTCATTTCTTTGTCTTCGATGTGAACCGTCTCTTTGTCTTCATTATTTCCCACATCTACTTCTTCGTAGTTAGACACCTCTTCAGTAACAGCTTTTTTCCTTGTTTGATATTTGGACGAAATTTCAAAGGCAACTTCATGTTCAAATCTTTATGTTCAGAAAATGTTGCCGCGAAGAAATATTTTAGCTCGCTCAATTCGATACGTAACATTGGTACCTCGTGTGTTGAGTTTGAAGTAGGAGCATTTGAATTGCAAGTTGACGAATATTTTGATTGTCCACAGACACGATCGGGATGTTCATTCGTTCTCATGGCTAATCGCAAGATACTTTGACCATCTTCTGGTTCAAATGTCGCATCCTAACTTGTTTAATCAATTTCTTCTATAAATATACAATCACATTATTAAAGTGTGAGATAGTAATATTTTTTTTAAAAGTAATGCGCACACAATTTTATCTCCAATTTTTTTTATCTATTTGACTTTTGTAGGTCGTTTGATACTTCTTCCGAGAATCCATCCATAGTATCTCTTTTGAAACCAATTTACCTGTCTCGTCGAGCTACTATAAAAAATTTATACATTACTTGTTTTAAGTCATTACACAATAAGAAATCATAAATAATACATATAAAGTCTCAAATATAATTATCTAGCTTCCGATAGTCATTGCGATCGGTTCAAAATTTGTATGCATTCTTCGTGGCTAGTTCTATCCCATGATATGATGATATTTTCAAAGCATTGGTCTGTCTATACTCAATAAACTTTACCCAATCTTCCTCGGAGACACTTGAGTAGAACTTTAGAACAAATTTCCGCATGTTCAAAATGCTTAGCTCATTGATGTGATCTTTTACTAGATGTGGTATATATCGTTATGGAACATCCACATAAAGACCCAACTCTCATTAAAAGATAATTCCTTTATTTATATATCCTCTTTGAGCCTCAAATTATGCATCAAAATGGTTACATATTCTCTAGGTAAAACACCCACATAACTCGACAATTCATCACACTCCATATCTTTTGGTTGTCCTCTATAATCAAATTCAACTTTAATATTTTTTTTTCAGAGATGCTCACAAGAAAATTATTTATTTGCATATCGATGTAATATAATTCTATCATAAATCCTTATTGTAATTTGCTGATTAAATTAACAAAAATTGAAACGTTCATTCGTTCCTTTTTCGTTTGATTGAAGATTAATGATATTCAATAGTCTTAATAGTCTTTGATCAAACCTAACGACCTATGAAGAGACAAATGGAGATTTACGTGAAAGAACTCTTCATGGCTTGCTTAAACAAAATATTCACAATCTTAGATCAACGAACTATTGATCCTAGTATGATTGTTGGAAGAATCTATAATGTCTAGTTACGAGACATAGAGAGTTAGGAACTCTATAGTTCTTGTAGTGTATCTTCCAAAAATACTGAATTGATCAGTGCACATTTAGAGACAATGTAAGAACAACCCATCTAACCTCTTCTATCTCAAGGTCACTATGTATGAATTGCATCGTGCTTACCTTAATCCTGAAATGAGACATGTCATTTCATAACTTCAATATATTCATTTGAGAAAGTTACACTCTAGATCCAAGTTTGTGAAGTAGATGCGCTCTATTGGTGATGTATTTGGTTATGACGTTGATTTGAGTATACTTTGTCATAGATATGGAATTCAAGTAGGAGATTCCTGAAATGCAATGTATATCACATCATGCTTTATTACTTGGATTGTGAATAAATTTACCAGCCGATGTCCAGATAGAATAAAGGATTCTTTTGGATGAAACGTTGTGACTTGTTAGCTCCTCGTTAATACATTGTTTCTAACGTATTCATAAGTATTAAAGGAGTTGAGGAAATAACAACTAGAATGGTAAAATGGTAATTTATAAACCTCATCTAGTTGATGATATTCATAAAGGGTAATCATTCGATAATATTCATTGGATCCGCTCATCACAAATAAGTATATCTTTTATATTCATTTGAACCGAGAGATTTTATGTGTCAACTCTTTAGTGGAGTCAGTTGACATTAAACTCGACTTGGAAAAATTTCTGAACTTTGAGTCCAAGAGTCCTAGTTAAAGCTTTGTTCATTTGGGTCCATGAGGTCACTATCACAAGTCACTAGAGTAGAGTTTGTTAAACTATAAGATAAGTTCAAGTGTTGTCAAAATGATCTAAAGGGTATGTTCGTCCTTGAGGATAATTGATGTAAATGTCAAAATGAGATTTTGAATTTTTTCACAAATTGATTTAAAGTCTAAGGCTGAAATTTGGTTTTCATGCTTAGTGAATTAAATTTTGCGACATGTTATTGTATGAGCAATAATTTGAAGGGTTTTACTTATCTTTTTTAACAAATTAGAAAGTAAATATGTTTGTGTGTCTCTCATATGGCCGGTCATATTACATCAAGAGAGATAGAGAAATATCTCTTTTTATTTGGTACATTATTCCATATTTGTAATTGCCCAAAAGAAAAAAGGAAATGAACTTCTTTGAGAAGGAAACAAATGTGCTAAGTGAGGAAACAAATTTCTCTCACGTATGATATAGGGTGGCCGACCATAAGGAAGAGAAAGGAAGGATGAAATCAAATATTGTGTCATGATTACACAATAGGAAAGGGTAATTACACGGTCTTGTATTTCATTCTCCTATAAATAGAGCCACATAGAGATATGAAAATAAGCTTTTTGGTCTTGCTCTCTCCCTTCTAGCCGACCAACCTTCTCCCTTTTTCTCTAAAATAATCTCTTATTTTGGAACCTAGATCTTCACTTGGTTCATATTGTTTAATAGTGCTCACTCACTAAACTCTTCAAACGCTCGAAGACTCTAGTGGTAGAAACTTTAGTGGTTGGTCGAGAATCCAAAGGAGAAAGGTAGCAAGACAAGGAGAAGGATATTCATCCAAGAAGGGACTTCAAGATCAAGCAACAAGAAAAAGGTTGGAAGTCTTTTTCATATTTATTATAGGTTTTAATTAACAACATGTTCATGCACTTTGTCTATGTAGTAAAATAGTTTTACACATGTTAAAAACATTTTTTTTTATATTCCGTCATATATGATATGATAATTAATTGTTAAATCATAGATGGATTCCGCCATGGGTTAAAGTTTAAACATGAACATGTTTTTAAAACAATAATAAGAGAAATTGTTTCTAAAATTTGCTTAGATGTTGAACATGCTAAGATTGTGTTTAATATTTTATTTTATTGTGTATGATTTTAAAATAAATAACATGTTGATATTATACATACTAGGGATGCTATTTAAATTCATTAAAATCAGATCTTAGAGATTTTACGTTTAGCATAATAAAAAAATAGTTTTTTTTATCTAGTTTGATAATTTGTATACATCGTTAAACTAGCTTTATTGTATTTCTAGTTTAAATTAATTATCAAATGTTTTGTATTATGTTGATTGTTTTATTTTATGTAAATAATTAACATGTTAATATAACAAAAAATTGAAATCAATCAAATAAAAAACACTTCAATAAACTTCTTTGCTCTATACCTTGACCGGACGTTTTAATTGTTTTTTCAGTTTCTCGACAACTTATTATACCTCAGTAAAATTGGTATAACTCTTTGCTCGAAGACTGCAAATTAGTAGTTATTGAACTAAATTAAAGGTACGGATGTTAGCTACCCAATGCAATTAGTTTTAGCTCAATTAGATAACGGACGTGTCATTTATGACCTCTTAAGTCCGAGGTGTACGGCAGTCCGCGAGTTCATGATTTTTAATCCGTATTTGCCACTCCTAGCTTCTTACCCTGTTTTTGATGCAGCTGTGGCTTATCGACGTTCACAGGTTCAACCAACATGAAGATTCCTTGAAGGAAGATGACAAGAAGACAAAGAAATTAGTTGTAGAGAGATTTAAAATATCAAAAAACTTCCAAGTGCAAAAGTAAGACTTTGATCTCACACACTTTCCTTAGGAAAATTTAATTAGAAAAAAGATCCGAGTACATTATGTGTGCCTTAGTGCATTAACAATGCTTTCCCCTCACAAATATGGAGTTTAGGGTCTTTTTCTATTGTTCCACTCTATCTCTCTATACTCAAGCAAACATATTTCCAAACGTACAAGAGAAGATGTGTCAATTCTAAAAACTAAGTGGGAGGGTTGTACTTGTTATTTGCAACCCACGAGCCCCAACACTAGTGATAAGTGCAAATATCCACAAATTAAGAGTCATCCGCGTGGCCCTCTCTTTAATGAGAGTACTAAACGGCACTTTGCTCTTAAGATTGCTCGTAGAGCCACGTTCAAACGTGAAACAATGAGACAAGGCCTCCCCTCGGTGGATTATTTTCAAAGTAGATCTTTTGAAATAAGTGGTTGGTTACACACTTAGACTTAATATCTAGTAATCCTCCCTCGAGGTGGCTAGTCAAATGTTGACGTATTGACATCATGACTATGCATTAATGATGTGTCATTTACTTATGAAATGTGACTCTTTGCAGCCTTCCCTCGAAGGAGTAAAGTCTCAATTTTGTTCATAACACCTTTGGATTTTTCCTTAAAACTTATAAACTAAAAATCCTAAACAAAAGACTAAACATAAATTGTTTCAACTTTCAGCAAAATTTCTCTAAAGCCTCTCTTTACTATCCTTTCCTCAAATAAATTTGAATTGGAAATCTACGTAGATTGGAAACGTAACCTAGACATCGCCTTTATAATGGACAAGCACAAATAGGTACTCACCACCTCATGTCCTCTTGAAACGAATGGTGATTCGACTCAAGAGGAAAAGGACGCTCTAGCGGCCTTGATCCAATCCGATGAGATTGCAAGGTGCTATATTTTAGCATCGATGAGAAATGTACTGAAACAACAACATCTTGATATTGTTTCGGTAGAAAATATGCTCTACAATCTCCATGAGATGATTGGAGGGCAAGTGCGTCATGCTAGACAACAAACGGTTCGATAGTTTAAGAACTGTCGTTTAAAAGTTGAGACACCTATTAGAGAACACGTGAAACTGATCATAAGTTATCTCAATGATATGAAATCCTTGGATTTGAGATTGATGGAGAATTCAAAATAAATATGATCTTGGAAGCTCTCCCTGAATATTTTTATACTTTCAAGTTGAACTACTCCATAAATAAGCTAGGGTACACTGTTACCGAACTAAAGAAGGAGCTTCACACTGCTGATGGACTCTGGTGTAGGAACTATCTCCCTACCTTAAGACTAAAGGGAAAGTTACTATACTGATTACCGAAGCTTGGCTAGTAGCTGATAATGTTGTTGGAGGAGATGCCCACAAGAAGATTGTTTATTTACATATTGATGTAATATATAAATCTTTATAAAGTCCTTATTGTAATTTTCTAATTAAATTAATAAAAGTTAAAACGTTCATTCATTCCCTTTTAGTTTGATTGAAGATTTATGATATTCAATAGTCTTATAGTCCTTAATCAAACCTAACAATGTATGAGGAGAAAAATGTTGATTTACGTGAACAAACTCTTCATGGTTTGGCTAACATGATATATCACAATCTAAAGATCAACGGACTACTAATCCTAGTATGATTGTTGGAAGAATCTATGATGTCTGGTTACGAGGCATAGGGAGGTAGTAACTCTATAGTTATTCCAATGTATCTTTCGAAGATACTGAATTGACTAGTGCACCTTTAGAGACAATGGAAGAACAAACCATTTAACATCTTCTGTCTGAAGGTCACGATGTATGAATTGCATCATGCTTACCTAAATCATGAAATGAGACATGTCATTTCATAGCATTAATACTCCCATTTGAGAAAGTGAAATTCTAGATCCATTACGTGAACTAGACTAGGCCAATTGGTGAGATATTAAGTTATGAAGATGTCATGAACCAACTTTATGAAGTTCTCATAGATATGGAATTCATGTACAAGGTTGCTAAAATGCAATATATGTCACCTCATGCTTTATTATTTGGATTGTGAATAAATGAACTGCGCAGTATCCAAAATTAAGTAGCGACTTTATTTGGATGAAACAATGTGACTTGTTAGCTCCTTGTCAATACATTGTTTCTAACTTATTCACAAGTAACAAAGGAGTTGAGGAAATAACATTAGAAGGGTAAAATGGTAATTTTATAAATCTCATCTAGTTGATGATATTCATGAAGGGTAAACATAGATAACATTCAATGCATCCGCTTAATATAATTAAGTTGAATTTAAGTAGAAAATAAATTCATTTGAACCGAGAGATTCTCAGTGTCAACTCTTTAGTGAAGTCAATTGATATTAAACTAATACTCGGAAAAGGTTTGTGAACTTTTGAGTCCGAGTATAGAAGCTCAAGCTTTGTTCATTTGGATCCATAAGGTCACTACTACATGTCATTAGAGTAGGATTGTTAAACGAGAAACTAACTCAAAATAAGTTCAAGTGTTGAACTAGACTTTTTCTCGGAAAATGTCTAAAGGGTATTTTTGTCCACATGGATATAAATGATGTGAATTTCAAAATAAGATTTTGAGTATTTTCATATGAGAAAAATATAAATTATTTTCTAAAGCCGAAAAGTCGTTTGAGACATTATGAAATTAATTCCATTATTTGTGTAATAATAATTCTACAATGGGTATTTGAAAAATTGTCTTAAAAGAAATAAGGAAGCATCTAGATGCCCATTCCCTATCTATAGAAATCGGCCATAGACACATTAAATAAGGAAAGAATTCTTTGCCTTTAATTTTAAAGATAATTACCCAAAATGAAAAGAGGAAATGAATTTCCTTGAGAAGGGAATAAATATGCTAAGTGAGAAAAACAAAATTTCCTCTCTTGTGATATTATATGGCCGGCCATGTTAGAAGAGAAAGAGAGAAAATCAAATATTGTGTCCTAAATACACAATAGGAAAGGCTGATTACCCTTTCTTGAATTTTCTTCTCCTATAAATAGAGCGTCACATAGAGATGTGAAAAGAAGCTTTTTGGTCTTGCTCTCTCTATTCTAGCCGACCACCCTCTATCTCTCTCTCTCGTATCCCTTTTTATTTTGGCACCTAAGTCCTCATTAGACTTAGGTTAATTAGCTCTCTAGCTCATTGAATTGTTTTGATCTATTGTGTTTAATTGTGCCAACACACAAATCCTTCTAAACCTCTAAAGAATCATGTAATAGAAAGCTTAGGTTTCTCGAGTTCAACATTAGACGTGAAGGAAACGAGCCAAGGAAGAAGATCAACCTTTCTCAAGAAGCTTCAAATTAAAGGTACGATAAATTTTTGCACTCAAGCACTTTAAATAATATTTTTTTTAATTTATACATGTTCATGCACTTTGCCTAGGTTAGTAAAATTGTTTTACTTGTAAAGAAATTTTATATTCCGCCATTAATATGATTAATGATAATTTTTCTTAACCCTAGACCTATTCCAACAATGCCTTAAAAAATACCGCATACATTCTGAACTAAGTTTTGTCTAAAACGGTCCCTGATACTACTTATGAACGATCAACTAGGCGTAAAGTTACTTTAAACCACATCAAAATTTGGGGTTGCCCTGCACATGTGCTAAGGCAAAAAATTAGTAACTTGACTAGTCAGTCAGAATTATGTGTGTTCGGTGGATATCCAAAGGAAACCAAAGGTTCCAAAAGAGGTCACTATCACAAGTCAATAGAGCAGAGTTTGTTAAAATCGAAGCAAATTCAAAATAAGCTAAATTGTTGAACTAGAAGTATTTTCTGAAAATGGTCTAAAGGGTATTTTCGTCCTTAAGGATATTTGATGTAAAATGTCAAAATAAGATTTTAAATGTCAAAATAGGATTTTGAATGTCAAAATAATATTTTAAATTTTTTCAAAAATTGATTTAAAGTCACACGGCTGAAAATTGGTTTTCATGCTTAGTGAATTAAATTTTATAAAATGTTATTGTATGTGCAATAATGTGAAGGCTTTTCCTTATTTTGTTGTGAACAAATTAGGAAGTAAATATGTGTGTGTAGACACTCATATGGTCGGCCATATTACATCAAGGGAGATAAAGAAATATCTCTTTTTATTTGGTACATTATTCCATATTGGTAATTTCCCAAAAGAAAAAATCAAATGAATTTCTTTGAGAAGGAAACAAATGTGCCAAGTGAGTAAACAAATTTCTCTCACGTATGACATAGGGTGGCCGACCATATGGAAGAGAAAGGAAGGAGGAAATCAAATATTGTGTCATGATTACACAATAGGAAAGGGTAATGACCCTTTCTTGTATTTCATTCTCCTATAAATAGAGCCTCACATAGAGATGTGAAAATAACCTGTTTGGTCTTGCTCTCTCTCTTCTAGCCGACCAATCGTCTCCATCTCTCTCTAAAAGACTCTTTTATTTTTGGCACGTAGATCCTCACTTGATCTAGAGAATTAGCTTATGATCCAAGAATTGTTCTTGGTTCATATTTTTTAATAGTGCCCACTCACTAAACTCTTCAAACACTCCAAGACTCTAGTGGTAGAAACTTTTGTGGTTGCTTATAATACAAAGGCGAAAGGCAGCGAGACAAGGAGAAGGATCTTCATCCAAGAAGGGGCTCCAAGATCAAGCATAAAAAAAATGTTGTGTAAGTCTTTTTTATATTTATTATATGTTTTAATTAATAATATGTTCCTGCACTTTGTTTAGGTAGTAAAATAGTTTTACACATGTTAAAACAATTTTTTATATTCCGCCATATATGATATGATAATTAATTATTAAATCATAGATCGATTTCAATAATTTTTCCTAGAGATTTACATTTATTAACCTTAGGTATAACCGTATTTCTTTTCTTCCCGGTATCATTGAATTCTAATTAGCCTAAAACTTAATTCTAATATATTCAACACTAAATTTCATTATAAACACTTTATTTCAACATATATCAACATAAAGAGAGAAAGAGAACTTATAGGAAACGATGTGGTTGGGCATCATCGGTTGTGGCTATGGCGTCAAAATCTGTGTTTATGGATCGGCTCCGGCTACTCATTGGGTGTTGTTGTGGTTTCGGCGCCAAGGGGAAGAGGGTAACCAAGAGAGAGAGATAGTTAGAGAAAAAATAACCCATGGGAGAAAATAATGAAAGAGAAATATCTTTTCAACAACGGCACAGACTCTCTTGGCTATGTCAACATTGAAAATCACTAGTGCGACGATGCCCGAAAGGAGACAATAAGAAGAGAGAAACAGAGAAGAGATGAAAGCTTGAAAATATTTAAAAAAAAATTAAGTATAATCTTTTAAAAACATGAAAAAACTAAGAGAGAAAATATTTTTTGGCAAAACTTTTGGGTTTAAAAACGTTCCCACATCTGGTCATTTGTCCTGTTATGGAATCTTGCCGTGACAATGTTTTGTTTTTGCCACAAAAAACTCCCATACAGAAAAAAATAACCAGATGTAAGAACCCTTGCCACAACAAAGTTACCAGCACGCCGCAGTGAGATTTCTTGAAATTTTCCAGAAAAGTCTCGTTGTAGAGATATTACGTGCGCTCTGGAAATTTTTGGCCATACTTAAGCTTTAGCCTTTCCGCAGCATGGAGTAATGGCCATGGCCAAATCTGTACGTTGTCGTTGCGACAAAATACGACAGATCATACTGCGGCAATACGTCTTCCCCACGGTGGTGAAAGTATAGAAAAAATTTCAGGTGTTCTAGGGCGCGGAAAAAAAATTGTAGCATTTTTTAACGCTTTCTTTAACTTTCTTGTCGTGGAAGTATTGTATACATGCTGCGGAAAATTATATTCGTTTTGGTGCATACAGTTCGTCATCGCAGCAAAAACTTTAACGCGGCTGCCCCAACCTACCACAACGAGACAAACCGTTATACATGTCCTTGTTGCGACAATTTTTTAGTTGCAACGCAGCGAGAATACAAGCAAGCTTGATTTAAGTACCGTTATGTTTATCTTTTTTACTTTTCAAACACAAAAACCTAAATCGAAGTTATATTTCAAACTACTACGTGCTATTTTTCACCCCAAACTCTCAATCACACATCTATATCGTGTAATTTTTCTTCTAATTCTTATGAATTAATGAGGTTCAAATATATTTTCCTTATTTGAAATAGTTTTTGTTGAAGACTGTAGGGTTTTGTATCATTGAAGATGGAAAGTTAAGGTGAGAGAATAGTTTAAGTTATGTATACGAGCAAGGTGTCGATGAGTTTTGTGATCTTGCAAAAAAACATTTAGTGGATGTGAAATCCATTTGTTGTCTTTGTATTCGATGTGGAAATCATATACATTTTTTCCTTGATATTTGTCAAATTCACTTTTTTGAGTATGAAACAATGAATATCTATCATCGGTGGTACCATCATGGTAAAGGTTTTCGTTCGACAGTAAATGTAGTACACAATGTAGAAGAAGATATTGATGATATGTGAGAAATTATGAATGACTTGGAGGATGATTTTGTTGTACAAGGTTTTCAAAGTTGTACAAGATTATATGTAGGTTGTACAAGGTTTTTGATGTTGTCCTTTTTAGTGACACTGCATCATTTGAAGGCATCGGGTGGTTTTTTACACTATTGCTAGAAACACTACAAGAAGGTTTTCCAAAAGACAAAAAAGTTCCTTTAAGTATATATGAGGTGAAGATGACTTTGTGCATATTAGTATGAAGTATGGGAAGTTCCCACGCATGCACAAACAATTATTTTATATAGACACGAACATTTAGATCTAGAACAATGTCCGGCATGCAAAGAGTCGAGATCGAGGGCGGGAAAAATTCCACACAACATTGTCAAAAGAGTTCTAGTTAAGGTACATATTCGTTACTTACTTAATTGTATAGGAATTGTAGTATAGTTTATATTGATTGCTACTTACGACTTTTTTTAATTATATATGCCATTATGGCATTTTCAACGGATGTTTAATAATCTCACCCACGCGAAGAACATGGTTTGGCATGCCAAAAAATGTGCCAACGTTGGTATACTGAAACATCATGTTGATGCTTCACAATGAAAATCATATAATTGGAGTTTAAAGATTTCATTAATGATCCCCGAAATTTGCATCTTGGGTTAACATATGCTTTTATGAATCTGTTTGACATGTTGAGTAGTAAATACAATGTTTGGATGGTTATACTAGTGAACTACAATGTTCCTTGTTAGTTACGTATGACGATTTGATGTTACACTTCTTACATCGGGACGGAGTGAACCCTAAAATTACATCGATGTGTACTCGGCACCGTTGGACGTGATTTGAAGACTTTACGGGAGAAAATTATATAAGTGAATGATAGTTACCGTAAAAATTCTTTCTAGTTAATGGGAATTTTAATGTGGACTATTAACATCTTTCCGGCTTATGGTAATTTTTCAGGATACTTTGTGAAATTCTCTATTGATATTCCAATTTGTATTAAAGATGCAACCTTCATTCGATTGAAACATGTCAAAGAAAACGATTTTTCTTGGTCATAATTTTTTTTTACCGCGCGACCATCCATTTAAAAGTGTAAAACAAGCATTTTATAGAACAATAGAAGATCAACCCCATCCTCGTATTTTATAAGGGAAAGATGTTAATGACATGGTTAAAAATGTCGATGAAGTTCTTGGAAAAAGTAAACGGAGTGCTAACATTAAAGAGTTGTTCAAACATAATATTTGGAAGATTAAATTGTATTTCTACGATCTTTTGTGTTGCAAGACAGATAACGTTAGACATTGTCTAGATGTTATGCATATCAAGAATATTTTTTGCTAAAGCATTATTGGTACCTTGCTTTATGATTCAAACAAAACAACACATGGAATAAATACTCGGATAGTATCTCAAGGAGATGAACATAAGAAGTATCTTGCATCCACAAGATGGAGGGTAAACAATCAACACCAACAAAGTACACTCTGTATTACGGTGAAGCTATGCAATTGGTTTGCTTCAATAAAAGTTCTAGATGGTCATGTTTCGAAACATAATAGGTTCGTATCTTTGAAAGATCTGATATCTATTGGAATGAAAATTCATGATTGTCACGTTCTACTAAAACTAATGCTACCACTTGTCTTGCGTAGTATACTATCAAAAGATTTGAGATTTGCATGTTCTTCAACTCGATTTTCTAGAAAGTCATCGATCACATTCGCTTGGATTTAATCAAATTATGTTGGTTAAAACTTTGTGCATGCTAGAGAAGTTATTCCCACATACCTTTTTTGACATCATATTTATTTAACAGTTCATTTGGTACGCGAGGTTAAATTATGTTGGATGTATCAAATTGAACGTTACATGAAAGTCTTGAAGAGCTATGTGAAGAACTACAACCGGCCAGAAAGAAGCATATTGAAAAATTACATAGCGAGATGACTGTTGAACCTCGCTGCGGCAAATATTTAATATATACATATCTCGCCGCGATTATGAGAAATATGTGTTGCAGAGAGAAATATGGGACCCGTTAACTGTGACGATCAGACTTTTGGGATCGTCATCTTACTTATCATAATCTTTTAAAATAAATAGAGGTAATTTTTTTTATTTCTTTTAAACTTCTATGTACTTGGAATTTAAATCCTAAATTTAAAACATAAAATAATACTTTTCGTTTCAAACTCGATGAAATAAAGAAACCAAAATAGTTGTTGCATATTCAAAATTTAATATAAAAATATGATCGTTGATCATAACAAAATAAGGTTATAACTTTTAACATAACTGAAAAATACATAACTTAAAACCATAAAAAATAAAACCTTTAAGGGTTTGGCTTATTTTAAAACTGAAAGCGAAGCATAAGACTTTTATTTTGTGAAAGTCAATTATATAACCCAACACTCTCACTATCATCGCCGTTGATCAACCTTTCTTGTATAAATGTTGTTACTTACAACACAAAATAATATAGAATGAGCTAACCCTCAACGAGAATAACTATAAGTAAAAAAAATAAAACAATGCACATGCAATAACTATTCACAGTTTGGATTCGAAAATCACAATCATTGATTGTGGACGTCTCAAGAAGAACTTAAATGGTTCGGGTAAGCTAATGGCCTTTTAATTTAAGGGTTAAAATATTTATTAGGATTTTGTTATAATTTCTAAAGATAACACAGATTATAAAAAAAATGTAGATTTTCGACTAAAATTCGTAATATACAAAAATACCCTTAGGATCAAAAAACCGTAAACTCTGAGAAAAATCTGAATACATTCCAGTAAATCAGAAGTTTGAGGAGAAATTGCTAACACTCGTGGATCAAATGTAAGAGTTTATGTGATTATGATTTATATATTTAATGTATAAGATTTTTAGAAGGAAGGGAATACAGAACAGGAGAGAGGTAATGGGGAGGGAATACTATGAAGAAAAAGAAGAAAACCTATCCGGAAGCTATAACTTAACTGATTGTATTTATAGGATTTGAAACGGAAACCTAATAGGCTAACTCTTTAATTGCATCTATAATTTGTCCCTAAATTAATGCAACAATATCTCCATCGTATATATTCAAATGAATATACTAACTAAAGTGACGTGTTCTCTTATTTACTAGCAACAAATTTTATACAGCCTCTAGAAGGTTTTATTTGTTCTCGGACGTATATGTTCAAACTAGAAGATTTTAAAGTAATGATTTGTTGTATACAAATTTTCATATTTTTATCATTATCATAAATATGCAACTTTAATAACGTACCACATGTATACAAATGTTATCAGGAAAATTAGCATGTTTGGAACAGTACTAAGTATATGGATGAATTACCATTTCTTTAGCACAAAGGTTCAAAATAAATAGGCCCAAAAACTACCAAAAGATAATAAACGTCACGTTCATAACTCAATAACGGACTCTACTGAGCAGAACTTCGAAAAGAAAAAAAGGCAATAGTTCAAAAATTAGTAAAAAAAATAAAACACGTGTAAATAACCACTTGGAACACTCAGGCAAACAAGTGTCGATTTAAACAAACTGAACAGATCAACCTCACAGTTAAAATACAAGGATGTGAGACTGATCACCCCACGATCCATCAAAAACCGTAAATCCACTATACTGAATAACCGCCAAGAAGTTATACCGAAAATAAGTATAAAAGGGGGAAGAGGTGCACGAGAAGAGTACAGTTCACAGACTATGTTTACTAGATATTATTCATCTATTCCCTCGTAACCCCCAGTTGTTACTGCTATCTTGTACTCGAATTTATCTATATTAGAGATAGTCTTGCTCTTTTCTTCGCTTACCTATTCGGCATACCTAGAGCTTTTGTAAGATATTGTTGTACTAGTTTTATAGGTCAACAATTGGCACTAGACGGAGGGGGTAACCTTTAATTTTCAAATGGATAGCTCGTCAATTCCCGCAAGAAATATACTCATGAATGATCAAGATATCAAACACAACAATCGCATACACCCTCTCACAGAGCAAAAACTCGATGAACTCCTGCCAGAACCTCACTTGCACGTCCAGTTTCGAGAGATGCAAGAGCTTCTCGCGGAACTGGAAGCCAAGAACCAAGAGTTGGAAGGGAAGCTGCGAGCTAAAAAGGTCAATTTGCGCAGCACAGAAGTGATTCCAGATGAAGACCCATCATGCCAATCAGGAAAATAACCTGAAGGATCTAAATCCCGAATTAAGAAATCCAAAATGCATGCTAAGAATTGCTATTAAAGGGAAGATTTGACTGAATTCGAGGAAGGTTTGGAGGCACATGAAAAGATTTCTGAACGCTAGAAAATGTCCTTGCAGAATAGATGTTCACGACTAATAAGTCAAGATGGATCAGCAGATACCGAGGACATCAAAAGCACTGAGGAAACGAAATTTTGAAGATTGGAAAGGCAAATTGAAGAAGTTTCCTTGGGTCAGAAGGAGCCTATCCGAAATATTGGAGAGACGGTCTCGTCATTCACAGAAAGGATGCTCGAGCATCCGTTACCTGATAGGATCAGGATGCCGAACATTTCTGCTTATGATGGAAAGACCGACTCAGGCGATCATCTCGATAACTTTTCATCTTTGATGCTTCTGCAGGGAGCAGGCCCCGAATTTAAGTGCCGAGCATTTTTCATAACCCTTTCAAGCTTAGCCAAAAGGTGGTATAGGAAAATCATGCCTAATTAGTATGGTCATGGGACTACTTGGCATGGAAGTTCATGGAGCAGTTTGTCGGTTCAAGCTCAAAAAAGACCCCAAAAGAAATGTTTTAAGCTATCAGACAAGCCTATGATGAATCACTCAAGATTTATATCAACCCTTATTCAGAACAAGCCTTGCGGGTGGGTAATCTCAATGAATATCTTAAGTTCTTCGGGTTCATTTCAGGGATCAGAACATAATCAGAGTTCTAGTGAGCACTCTAAAACACTAGTCCTCGGGATTACAATGATTTCCTCAAAAGAGCATAAAAATACATAAATGTCGAGGAAGCTATGTTAGCAGCCAGGAACGCCGAAGTACCCAATACTCGGCACGAAAATAGGAAAGAAAGACATGCCGATGAAAATCGTCCTCATAAGAAAATAATAAGTATAATTAGTACAACCCACTGTACAGTCCGATAGAAGAAATATTTAGCGTTACCCACGAGAAGGAATATTTCTCAACATCAGCCAAAAAAAAAGACATAGCGAAGAGAGACAAGACGAAGTATTGCACTTTTCATGCTGATTTAAATTCACATGAGTGCCAACTGTTTCAATTTAGAGAAAGCTGTAGAAGCTTTTATTCGACGAGGAGCTTTCAAGATATTTAAAATACGTGTTTAAGTATAGCTTTAACAAGAAACCTCTTCTTGATTAGTTTAAAATTTGAACAGTTCACAATCTAAGGAACGATAGGGAAATCGCATCTAATTACTGATTCTTTGAATAAATCACTGATATCGTATCTTGTGATATAGAGAGTTGTGACTTTGGAATTTATTCTTGATGTCTTAATAAATACATTTAACTAGACCCGTGACACTTTGGAGTTTGGGTAAAACTGTTCCATTACTCGAAACTTCAAAATCACATACGATGGATATTTTTGTAATTACCTATATCCTAAGTGAATACATATTTCTTGTGACCCTTTATGACATTTTATTTGTCAATGGGCAATGTGTAAATAAGTTTTCATAGATCCGACGATTGATGTCATAATAATGTATCGTGAAATTATGTGATTCACATATATGAAATTTGTATTGTAAGAATACTACAACATTAGTATCGCATCATTTTTTGTTTTTTGAAGTGTGAAAGAATAAATCAGGTCTATAATAGATTTTATTTTCAATCAGATTATACTTTAACTTTTTAATTGAGTTAAATATAATTCAAAAGAGAACCATTAGAAATAATAAATTCATATATTTGTATTTGTTTCTTCAACTTGTGTATAAATTTATGTTAATTAATATTATTTTGTTGTTTTCATGTTTTTAAAGTTGTACGTCTTAATCTTGTATACTTCATTACGTACTGATACATATGTCCATACCATTAAACTTTTGTTAATAATAGTTTATTATAATTCGAGATTGATGGGCGAGTACAATTCGATACAGTAAATAAATTACACTGTATACCTGTATGAATTAATAACTGTAGTTTAGAAGTGTGGAAATGTGACTGGCGGTGAGTTTCATGACGATAAGATTGAGCAAAATATATCGCTAAAGACATCATAAAATGGAAAGAAGCAATAGAGATATGACACGTATGAGCTCAAGTCTTGAATAAAGATCAACACACTTTATTGGCGGTGCGAATGAAACATAGAGAGTAGAGAGAAGAGTGGGCCCAACAGAATCAGCAACCACGAAACGACAAAACTTGGTCACCGACTGTAACATCAACAAAACCGCGTCCCATGCAATCAATTGTTAGAATAAATCAAATAACAACTGGACAACACAATTTTGGAGGTTATATTTGCAAAGTGACCATCCAAAAGACTTCAAGGCTCAAACCAAACGCCATTACTTTTCAGTAAACTTTCGTGATTAATAATAGGCCCCATACTCCATGTACATTACTAAATTTGCGAACTGAACCGTTAGCATTCAGTTCACTTTAAAATTTAACCTCTCTCTCTCTCCCAAAAACACTCTCATGGCTTCTATACGTCCAATTTCAATTACCAGTGTTTTCCTCGCACTTCAACTTCTGATCAATTTCAATTTCAATTCAGTTCACTTTAGCAGTGTCATCTCGCTCGTTTCTGCCGGAAATTTCACTGTTGACTTTGACATTATTGAATATGGGAATGGGCGAGCAAAGATACTCAATAATGGCGAGAGCGTTGCTCTTTCGCTGGACAAAGAGTCGGGATCCGGATTCGAGTCCAAGAATAAGTATCTCTTCGGCAATTTCCACATGCAATTGAAATTAGTTCCAGGAAACTCTACTGGAACAGCCACAACTTATTATGTAAATCAATTACTTTTCAAAACTTTCGGTTTATTTCTATTTAAATTATGTTGATTTTTATTCTTGCATATTTTTGCAGCTTACTTCTAATGGATCAAAATGGGATGAGATAGACTTCGGGTTTTATGGGAACCTGAGCGGCGAGTTTTATGTGCTGATTACTAATGTGGTCATTCAAGGCTCAGGAAATAGAGAGCAACAGTTCTATTTGTGGTTCGATCCAACTACTGAATTTCACACCTACTCTATCCTTTGGAATCCAAATCGTATTATGTAAGTTAACTGGTCACATTAATTGTATAATGTTATTTACACCTATATTTATATAGATTAATGCCTCGTCATTATGTTTGGTAATGGGCTATCATATATGCAAGCCATAAATTATTAGCAAGCAGTGAATTTGAATATTTGTCATATGATTAATATAACAAAAAATTAAAGAGGTATAAGACAGCGTTTCGATAAAAATAAATTGTCATATCAAAAGTTGGGCCTTATTAGAAGGCAAGAAGCTCCGGGTAGAGAGTATTAGAACTCATCTATAACATTTACCGAGCTCTTTAAAACGGTTTCGAAACATATAGTCCCAACCAGATCATGAATTAAACAGCTTTATTCACCGCGGAGACAAAGAATGCAATGGTTCCTAAAAGATTGTCAAGATTGGAAACTCAATGATATATGTAATGATTAGGTTACAGAAATTTTGAGGAGTTTTCATTTATTATTACTATTATTATTTACAAATTTAGTGAATGAGTAGCTACAACACTACAATCTTAATATTAAGCATTAGCGGGTTTTAATCTGACAAAAAAAAAAAAGACAGGCTAAAATATTTATACACTTAATTTCAGGTTTGCGGTGGACGGTAGTCCCATAAGACTGTTCAAAAACTTGACCTCCATGGAGATACCGTACCCGAACACGCAATCAATGAAGCTCTACGGTAGCATCTACAGCGTCGACAATGAGACAGACTGGAACGAAGCCCCGTTCGTGGCCACATTCAAGAACTTCGACGCCGCAGAGTCGTGCCATTTGACTCTCTCGGCAAATAACAACGTCACAGAGTCACCGTGCGGTGGTGATGGGTCTGAAACGCCGATGTGGCTGTCGGAGGAGATTGACACGGCCACGAAGGAGAGAGTGAAGTGGGTCCAAGACAACTATATGGTGTATAGCTATTGCAGTGACGCTGATAGGTTCCCTGATGGACTCCCTCCTGAGTGTGACGTCACTTACTAGCTATATATATATATATATATATATATATATATATATATGTAAATTTAAGTACCGTTTTACTATTACTATAATGTTTTAATTTTTCACCAAAAATCATAAGAAATATTGTAAAATAATCAACGTATAACTTTCATAGTTTGATGAATGATAACCCTCTGGAATACAACAACATTAAGTAGAACGTCACAGCAACATGAAAAAATACAGTAGATCAAACAACAAGACCTGTCACCATTGTTAGAGAGTGCTCACAAAGTTATGTATTATCATTCTTGCAAAAAACACGTCTCGTCTGGTTAAAACACTGAGAGAGCGTGAATTGTGATAAAAATATATAATTTAATTGGATGCTAACTTGGAAATTATTAAGCTAGTTTTGAACTAAAATATCATAGAATGTTTTCGTCTATGGAGTTTCAGCTATGTAATTATCATACCAAGTAGTAAAAAAGAATTTACAAAAATTTTATGGATCTAGAAGTAGATAATTTAACTTAATTATGATACCAACTCTTAGTGTTCTTATATATAATTTTATTTATTTCTTTACGTGATAGGAAGCTAGAAGACTTATTATAACGTCTACATCAATAATGAATATACAATAGAACTTGTTTCCAATCGAGTTATATTTTAAATTTAGTTACATATAATCGAAACAAAAATTATTAGAAATAAAACATTCATGTATTTGTATTTCTTTCTTCAAATTGTGTATGAATTTATGTTAATTAATGTTATTTTTTTGTTTTCATGTTATTTAAGTTGTACGTCTTAATCTGGTATACTTATTTACTTTAAACTTTTGTTAATAATAGTTGATTACTTTTTGAATGCGTGATTGATGGGCGAGTACAATTTACTCCCCCAAATATGTACATTTCTTAGCCTTATGCGTTCAATATATTTTTATTTTCGCGATTTTTTTAATTTCTTAAACTTTGAGCCGGTGGAGGTACGAAATTTTCGTATTTTAAAATCTTAGGAATGTTGTGTATAGAGAGAAATTACCATATGTCAGTAAGATCTTTTTATACGGATAACGAAGTCGTATTATGTAGTTTTATTGGCGATTAAATCAGTATATAATTAAGTAAATTTGAACCTGTGGTTAGTTTAAATAATTTTTCTCAAACTACGGTCGTATAAAAGAATCATAGTGTGGTTAGCACCAGATACAATAAATAAATTTTACTATATACGTGTTTTTTGAGAGCCTAGGCATAATGACTTTATAATGAATTACAAGGCTTTGGTGGGATGATTTTCTGAATGGTTACAAAGTGAAATGACTCCCCTATTTATAGGGAGAGTTACAATGAAGAATTCTCTAGAATCTTATGGCAAAAGTACAAAAATACCCCTTTTAGTGGCTTCTTGAGAGGTATCTCGAATATGAACACCTTCTAGAGGGTTCTTGTCTCTTGCAGGCTTGGAGAAGCCTCTAGATGGTGTTTTGGCCGAAATTCTTCCTTGGACCAACTTGAGTGTTGGGCTGGAATGTTGCCTGGGCTGAGATTCTTTTGTTGAAGTAGGCTGGGCTGGTCACGTGCATTGGGCCAAAGAAGTGGGCACGTGACACTAGGCATAATGACTTTATAATGAATTACATTTGGGACGATAACTATAGTCATAAATATGGAAAGAGGAAACGTTTAAAGCAATAGAGATATGACACGTATGAGCTCAAGTCTTGAATAAAGATCAGCACACTTTATTGGCGGTGCGAAGGAAACATAGAGAATAGAGAGAAGAGTGGGGCCAACAGAATCAGCAACCACGAAACGACAAAACTTGGTCACCGACTGTAACATCAACAAAACCGCGTCCCATGCAATCAATTGTTAGAATAAATCAAATAACAGCTGGACAACACATTTTTGGAAAGCAAAAAACAAGCTGGCCACAGCGTATTATTAGCTGAGGAGTCCACGAACGAAGCTTCCAACTCCGAGGCCATGGATATAAATACGATGGTGTATCTGTAGTGTTGAACACACAATTACATCGAACGTCTCTGAAAAAAACATATAGCAATGGCTTCTGTGTCTTCATTAAGCTTCATAGTGTCGCTATTAGCGGTTGCAATAGTGGGTTGTGGTGCAGTCGACATGAACAGAGATCTGAGGGTCACTTGGGGCGATGGGAGAGGAAAGATAGTGAACAACGGAGAGCTGTTGAGTTTGTCTCTGGACCAAGCTTCGGGGTCTGGGTTCGAGTCGAAGAACGAGTATTTGTTCGGTCAGATTGACATGCAAATCAAGCTCGTCCCCGGCAACTCTGCAGGCACCGTCACTGCTTACTACGTAAGATGTTTTTTTAAATTGTGATATGTTTGAATATGTATTTACGCCTCTCTTGGTATGCATACTTCAGTTGTCGTCGAAAGGGTCAAACTGGGATGAGATTGACTTTGAGTTTCTGGGGAATCTGAGCGGAGACCCTTACGTTGTCCACACGAACGTGTTCAGCCAAGGCAAGGGCAACAGAGAGCAACAGTTCTTTCTGTGGTTCGACCCAACAGCGGACTTCCACACATATTCGATTCTATGGAACCCGCAGCACATTGTGTAAGTATAGTCTATTGATATGCAATGAGAACGATCTAGTAGTTTATCACATGATGACTGAATTTATTGCAGCTTCTCGGTGGACGGTACTCCGATAAGGAAATTCAAGAACTTGGAATCGAAGGGCGTTCCGTACCCGAAAGACCAAGCAATGAGAATACATTCGAGCTTGTGGAACGCGGACGACTGGGCGACGAGGGGCGGTTTGGTAAAAACAGATTGGAGCAAAGCACCGTTCACGGCTTCGTACAGAAACTTCAAAGCCGATGCGTGCGTCCGGTCTTCGGGTGCGTCTTCGTGCCCCGCCGCCAATTCTTGGTTCTCTCAGCAGCTGGACTCTGCCGGTGACGCTAAGATCAAATGGGCTCAGCAAAACTATATGGTTTACAATTATTGCACCGATGCCAAAAGGTTTCCACAGGGCTTCCCTCCGGAGTGCACCCTCGCCTAATCATCCTCATACTTCTTTTCTTTTTCTTTTTTCACCTTGGAATCACATCCTCATCATACTTATATGGGCTTCTGTATACTGTTTCTTCCATTCTTTCAATTTTAATGTATATTATTCTTTTATTCCTAATTATTATCTCCCCTCAAGACTTAAGGGATCACTAGTACTTTTTCATGTCAATATAAAATTATGATAGTCTAAGCTAATTTAATATGATTAAATAAATAAATAGTAATTTTATTTTAATCACTTTTATTTAATATATCGAGTTGTATAATTATATTGATAATTATACAGTTATCGAATTTAAATAAATTAAGAGTAGAAATAATTAATTCCTTAATTCATATTGGTTAATCTAATATGGCTAGAATTGATGATGTGTTATTATCTTCACCGTTAAATCATGAGAATCAATAATATATCTCCATTTAATCCATGATAATCCCTATAAAGAACATATATTGTATAATCATGGGAATAAATAAAGCATATATACACTTGATTTGATCGCCGGCCACTATTTAGAGAAATACAGCTGAATACTTCTTCAAAGTTTGGAAATAAAATATACGATGAATATTTGATATTGATTGAGATTATACCCGTTGCTCCATAAATAGGACACACTCTTCCTCTCATTTTACCACAATTGGGCCGACCCTCTTACAGAGAGAAAGAGAGAATTTTGATCTTCATTGTTTCTTATTTTAAGAGTAAAACAATTCTTCCATTTTGTCAATTTTGAGTGAGAAACGCAAGAGGTTAAACTCCGTAGTTGTTTTCTCTCTCATTCTATGCAGAATCCATCATGGTTGTTTGATAGGAGACAGAGGAAGGTTTCTCGAAGATTGAAAACGGAAGGAAGACTCTTGAAGTTGACAACGACAACCATAAGTCAATCTGAATTTTTATTTACTTGAATTCTATAATAAGTTATATGAATTTGGATTTTTAGAATTCTATATATATGTTAATATAAAATTTTACATGGATGTTTTGTTTTTATCATAATGGTTATTTTAATATGTTAAAAAAAATTTCATATTAATTTTTTTTTTGAAATTCCGCCATAAATTTATATGTTTCATTATACATATTAGATTTTTTGATATATTTACAACATCTCCAACTACCACATGGACAGGTCCATCTATGTGTGTGGCAAATTCAATAGAAATCTGGATTGATATTTACAATATAGGTTTAGATCTTACATAGACATTAAAACACCTAGTACTTATATTGTTTTTTTTTAACATTAGATGCTTGTTTCGAATAAAATAAACTAAAAAATAAAATAATAGAAAAATTGGTTAGTAACAGCTTCAACTTTACGGAGTTGAATATATTCAACGTTTTATTAATTATAAATAAATATTTAATCATTTACAAGGCATCAAATTCAGTTGTTTTGAAAAGTACCAACAATGGTTGCATTGTCAGTTGTTTTTTCTTAACTGCTCTCTGCCGGTTATCTCGCTCAATTGCATTCTCCTTTTGGTGTTATCACATCTCGCAGCTAAAATGGTTTCTACTCATACTGGTCGTTCTTCCTCTTTCACGTCTTCGGCGAACATGAGAAGCCCTAAAAAGAAAAGTTCTAAGAAGGTTGTCAAGAAGTCTCAGAAGAACAAATATGGGTTCGGGTTCAAGGTCTCTCCCCTAACCCTAATGCTCAAAAATTGATGGCTGCACTTCCTTCAACTCTTGTGGTTTCATCATGCCTTCAACATCTGACGAGACTCGTCAAGGTAAAACTGTTCCCTCTCCTTCTGGTGTCATCATGCCTTCTGTTAAACCATCTCATTCAGCGGCAGAAGATATTCTGGGGATCGTTGATGTCTCTGACAAGGTGTCAGACAAAGAGGATCGTCCCTTTTCGATGAAAGAAGACGTCTTTCATAATCCCTTGTTGGAAGCCATGACTAAAGAGCTAAGGGTTGAACGCTCTCCTTCTCCCTCATCCCCAAGGGAGTTCATCTCCGAGGAGGAGTTCCGTCGAATCATGGACGCCTGCGTCGTTCATTCAGATTCTCTGTTGAACCCATCTCCTCTTGAACCTAAGAAAGGGTCCAATGCTTCTCCTCCTCTTGATGAGAGCTCTCCGCCAATTGTCCATGTTACTGCTCAGCCCTCTTCTCCTCGGGTCACCATGTTTCCTTCTCCTAGCCCTGAGTCAGACTCTGCGGTTCCCCTCGCCTCTTTGCGAAAGCGCAAGCTTGCTCAGAAGAAAGGCCCCTTTAAAAAGAGCTTGAAAAAGAAGATGTCTGGCTCTCCTCCTCTCAAGAAGTCTCGGGTTGCTCCTTCCCCTATTGCCGAGAAGCCTAGGGAAGCCTCACCAGCAATGATCTCCTCTCAGTCCATTGATGGCTCAGATTTTGTGGCTAATGAGGCAGAGCTTATTGATGAGGCTGATGGTGGAAGTCCCTCTCCCGTGAAGAAGAAATCCAGAGCTTCTTGCCACAACATCCCTGATGTGCCCATTGATGGTATCTCTTTTTACTCCATAACAAATGCCCTAAATTGGAAATATGTGTTGCGGAGAAGTATCTCTCCAGAGTTTGTTCTTTCGTCTGAGGATCTGCAGTGTAAAGACTTGGTTGATCTTGTGTCCTATGCGTGCCTTCTGAAATCTATTACCTCTATTGGGCCTTATCATGCTCTCTTGGTTAGAGAGTTGTTGTTAATTTCCCTGCAGATATCAATGTTCCTGGATCGTCAAATTTCCATAAGGTCCATGTCCGGGACAGGTGCTTCTCCTTCTCCCCGAAGGACATAGCTACTCTTCTTGAGCTTCCTCGGACTGTGAAGTAGCCTCCTCTCCCCTCCAAGGTTGATCTTCTGAAAGAATTGTCTGGTAGTCGTGATCTGAAAGGCTGGCCTGATCGTGGTTCCTATATAGCTTCTAAACTCAGCTCTAGGTATTCTGTGCTTCACAAGATTGGGATCAAGAATTTGTGTCCCACCACTCATCACACTAGTTTGTCTCTGGCTCTGGCTAGATTTATCTATCACAATGGGACTCGTTCTCCAGTTGATGCTGCTCTATTTTTCTTCGAGCAAATTCTTTGCCATACTGGGTCCATTGCTATTGTTAAGGTAGGACTTCGTCAAATCCCACTTTAACACCTCGCGTGTCGTTTAGGCGCTTAAGACGACGGGAGACGAAGAGCAAAGGGGGTCCCGCACAAGATCCCGATCGGCTAGAGGGAGGCGATCTGCTACTTCCCACTTCACCGCGTCGAGAAGAAAGGGTCTCGAGACGAGGAGAATCCCGCAGCGAGGAAGCCCATCGCGTGAAGTAATTACCTCGAGGAATCTCTGCCCGAGGATGCAGTACCCCAAGTAGGTGCTCGTCGCCAGGGGGACAAGGTGTCAGCGATAGCGACCGACCGAGGACTGGTGTCAGAGAGCGGTTGGAAAAAGGAGGCGACAATCACGGGATTAGTTAGGAAATCTCGGAAAGGTCTCGGAAGGGGATAAGAAGAAGGATGGTGCAAAAGAGGAAACCCTAAGGAAAGGGAGGAGTCCAAGAGATTAGGGCAGGAAAAAGGATGAGAGTATAAATAGAGAGGTAGAAGCCTCATGGAAGAAGTTCACCAAAATTACCAGCCGTCATAACATACTTACTTCATATATTTTGCTATGTATTTCCTCAAGCTTCCAAGCTAATAAACGAAAGAGACGGGGTCCTCATAAATATAAACTCAAAGATATTAATATAATGACCCCACCATTATTCAGATTAATCGTTATTGTTAATCCTTGTGACTGCTTAGGGGCCGCTGCGAATGGACCTCTACAGTTTGGCGCCCATCGTGGGGCTCAGTCTTTTTCTATCTCATAGCCAGGAAGCTTTCGGAGTCCGAGCGATATGGCGAACGACGACAGCGCATGAGGGAGTCAAGAGGAGGTCGCAGAGGCGGGACTGCTCCGGCAGCAATTGGCCGACGCCTTGGCAGCGGCGCAGGAAGCCAACAGGAGGGCCGAGGAACAGGCCGAAATAAGCAGGGGACTCGCTGCTCGCCTGGACCAGTTCATGACTAGCGGAGGATTGGAGGGGTGGACGGCGCCGGGAGCTCCGGTCCACAGGAACCTTTTTCAGACCACCGTGCTCACACCGTCGACGACGGAAGAGGAAGGTCCGGCGAAAGTTGCTAACACCCGTCCCGCTCTGACGCCGCTCATAGCAGAAGAGATAAGAAAGATGGTGAAAGAGATGTCGTCAGGCATCAAGTCTAGATTGGGAGAGGTGGCGTCTCGGGTGCACCAGGCAACAAGCTCGGCACCAGAAATCGACCGGATGGTTAGAGAGGCGAGAGCCACTCCCTTCTTTTCGAGGATCCGCGGCGTGGAGCTGGGGGAGCTCCCGAAGGTCAAGATTACGCCATACAAGGGGACCTCGGACTCGAACACTCACGTGAAGTCGTTCCGAATCGTGACGTAACGCAGAACTGGAGAGACAGAAAGAGTAGAGGCCATCCTCTGCCGCCTCTTCGTCGAGAGCCTGCAAGTCCCGGCAAGCGATTGGTTCGCCAAGCTGCCCTCGGAGTCCATCAGTGACTCCGACGATCTCGTCGCCGCTTTTCTACGTCATTACTCGATATACGTATAGAGCGACGCGACAATCACCACGCTGTGGAACCTAGCCCATGAGAAGGGAGAGACGCTCTGTCATTACATCGAGAGGTTCAAAGCAGTCATGGTCAGGATCTCGAACCTCGACGGGATGATCGCGATCCAAGCGCTGAAAAACGGCCTGTACTACACCTCCCCTTTTCGCTTGGAGCTGGCAAAGATGCGACCCTTGACCATCGAGGACGCCCTTCATCGGGCCTCGATCTTCATGGAGATCGAGGAGGAGGAGACAATGTTGAAGAGAATTCACAAAGGGATTGGGAAAGGCAAGCATCCCGAGAGGAGGGACCACCGAGACGGAGTTGAGGCCCGGTTGGCAAGAACGAGAGGAGGGGACGACTGGGGAGTCCCTGGAGAAAGACGAGGCCGAGAGATCCCGAAGAAAGGGGTCTATCAAGTGGAGGAACGAAGTGACTCCAACGAGGGGGTCCAGCAGCGAGGAGGCTTCTCAGACGAGCCGAAGAAATTTCAGCAGGGAGGTTTCTCGGCGAGCCGAGGAGGGTCCTCCGCAAGGCGAGGAGGACACATCGAGGGACGAGGAGGGTCCTTGGGAGGGCGAGGAGGTTTCGAGAGGAAACCCTGGCCGAAGGACTCGAGCAAGTTCTGCGAGTTCCACAAAATGAGCGGGCACGCGACCGATGAATGTGCCATGTTGAATCGGGAACTTCAGAAGAGATATACGCGGGGGGGAGCTAAGAGATTTGGTCCCTAACCACCGCGAACCATGGAGAAACGTTAATCGGACGTGGCGGAGGCCACATGAAGAGCATACGCGAGCTGCCGGAGGCGGCTTGGACGGCGCAAGGAGAAACCCCGCTGTGAGAGGCAGGTGGTAGAGCGAGCTGCAGAAGATAGGCCGGCGACGAGGGCCAGGATAGAAGTGATCATGGGCGGATCGCGTCTGTGCGGCGACTCCGTCAACAGCATCAAAGCCTTTCAACGTCAGGGGAAGGAGCATAACCGCGGGAGCGCGGCGGCGATCGAATTTGTCGAAATGGGGAGTGCGCGGAGATGCACGACGACGCCCTGGTCCTCGTGCTCGAGATCGGCAACGCTGACGTGTGTCGAGTCCTTGTCGACAACGGAAGCGCAGTCGACGTCATTTTCTACGAGTGCCTCGAGTAGATGAAGATCGAGGGATTAGAGATCGGAAGGCGACGACGGAAGGTCTTTGGATTCAACGGAGATGTAGCCATTTCGCTGGGGACGGTCCACCTCCCAGTCCGAGCAAGGGAGGTCCAGAGGATGGTGGAGTTCATGGTCCTGGACGTCCCCTCGCACTTTAACGTGATCCTAGGGAGGCCCTGGATCCACTATATGAGGGCCGTACCTTCCACTTATCACCAGTGCATCAAGTTCCCCGGAGAAGTGAGAACGGTCGAGGAGATCCGGGGAGACAGACGCGTACCGTATCTGTTACATGATGCACCATCGGCAGGTGCACGGAGAGAAGACGCCAGCGGAGGTGAGCGAGGAGGAAGCTTCTGATTTGTAGCAGCTAGCACCAAGCGTCCCGGCCAGGGTGAAGGGAGGGGCGAGGAGCGATCCGCAACGCCGAGGAGGGATAAAGCGCGTGGACTGGATTCCCAAGGTGTTTGCAACCGAGAGCCTCGAGGAGTTGGCGATCGAGAAGGGAAAGGGGGGACCGCAGATCAAGGCGATCGAGCAAGTCTGTATCGACGAATTTGACCCAACACGAATGACCAGTATAGGAGCGGAGCTCGATCCAGAGGTCAGAACCAGGCTGATAGCGTTCCTAAAGGAGAATCGAGGGAGTTTTGCTTGGACCCACGAAGACATGTCGGGCGTGGACCCGTCGGTGATCACCCATCGCCTCAACACCGACCCGAACCACCGACCCGTCATTCAGAAAAGGAGGAAAATGGCGCCGGATAGGAACAGAGTGATCAACGAAGAGGTCGACAAGTTGCTCTCGATGGGCACTATCAGGGAGGTGAAGTACCCCGAGTGGTTAGCGAATAATGTCGTTGTCAAGAAGAAGAATGGGAAGTGGCGAGTTTGCATGGACTTCACCGTCCTCAATAAGGCCTTCCCAAAGGAAAGCTTCCCCATGCCGCACATCGACTGCCTCGTCGAGGCCACCCAAGGGTACAAACTCCTCTGTTTCATGGACGCCTATTCGGGATACCATCAAATAAGGATGCACCCGGACGACAAGGAGAAAACTGCCTTCATCAGCGAGCGGGGAACTTACTGCTACAAGGTGATGTCGTTTGGCCTAAAGAACACCGGCGCGACCTACCAAAGGCTGGTGACCAAGATGTTACACGACCAGATTGGGAAGAGTATGGAGGTCTACATCGACGACATGTCGTCAAAACGATGAAGGCGGCAGAGCACATCAAGCATCTGGCGGAATGCTTCGAGATCTTAAACCGGCATCAGATGAGGCTGAACCCTGCCAAGTGCACCTTTGGTGTTTCGTCGAGAAAATTCTTGGGCCACATAGTTACCCAGCGGGGAATCGAGGCTGACCCCGAGCAGATCGAGGCAATCCGAAATATGGCGTCTCCTCAGAACCGGCGAGAGATACAAAAGCTGACATGAAGGATCGCCGCCCTAGGCCGGTTCATCTCGCGAAAGGCTGACAGAACGCTCGTCTTCTATGAATTTCTGAAGAAGAACAAGAGGTTCGAGTGGACTGACAGGTGCGAGGAAGCTTTTCAGGCGCTGAAGGCATACCTCTCGTCGCCTCCCGTGATGACAAAGCCGCTACCCGGGAACCACTGTACTTGTATGTCGCAGTATCAGATCAAGCAATCAGCCAGGTTTTGGTACGAGAGGAGGACGAAGAGCAAAAGCCAGTGGCCTACATCAGCCGGAAGCTCCTCGATGCAGAGACGAGGTACCCGCTAGTGGAGAAGTTGGCTCTAGCGGTATACGACGCTTCGGAGAGATTGAGGTTCCACTTCCAGGGCCACTTCATCGTCGTTATGACCGATACGCCGATCTGCACTATCATCCATAGCCCAAACCAATCGGGAAAAATTACCAAATGGTCGATCAAGCTCGGAGCATACGACATCGAGTGCAGACTCCGAACGAGCCTCAAATCCCAAGTCCTCGCGGATTTTCTGATTGTGCTCCCGAGGGAACCAATCGACTTAAACGATGAAGACGGTACGTGGAAGCTACATGTCGACGGCTCCGCCACCTCGCAGGGGGCGGGCGCCGGTATCAGACTCACCTCGTTGTTGGAATTTATTTAACAATTAAACAATATTAATTACAATACACATCCTATGTGGCGGAAAATTATAATTAGATCAAATGTATTAAAACTAATTTTAATATATTTTACAACCTAAGGCATTAAAATTTATTGAGTAATTATAAACAATTTATAATTCACAAGTTCAATCAAATAAAATTAAAATAATAATTTATATAACAATTATATAATTTATATTTAATTATTTAATTGAGCAATTACTTACGTAAGAGGTTGTAAACAACCACGACGTTGCTAGCTATCGCCGGAATGCCACGTCACGCCCAAATCCCGAGAAAAGTCTCGCCGGATTGCTCAGGAACGTCCTCGCCGGATTGGGAAGGGTCACCGGGATGCACAGCAGCAGGGAGCCTCGCCGGACTGGATTTCTTCGCCTGACAGGGAGCTCGCCGGAATGGATGTCCTCGCCGGACTGGGCACTCGCCGGATTGGACTCTGTCGCCGCACAGGGACTCGCCTGACAGGGAGTTCGCCGGACTGGGGAGTCTCGCCGGACTGGGACACCTCGCCGGACTGGAGATCTCTGGGACACCTCGCCTGATGACCTCGCCGGATTGCCCTCACCGGATTGGACTCGCCGGACTGGAGCGCCTCGCTGGGATCCCCTCGCCTGACAGATAACCTCGCCGGGATGGATCTGCCTCGCCGGATTGAACCTGTCTCGCCGGATTGGACTCGCCTGACGGGTAGCCTTCGTCGGACTGCGTCTGGCTCGCCGGAATGGAGCCCTGGAGGCTGGGAGGTCACCGGAATGCACAAGAAACGACCTAGGGATTTTTAGGAGGGCTGAAACCTTTTAAAAATTCCAAAAACAATTTTTCAAATTATTCAAACACCACAAGTGATGAATCAACAATATTACACTAAGAAATATTGAGATCAAGAGTGTGGGCTCTAAAGAACAATTGAGGAATCAAAGATGGAATTAAGGAAAAACAATTTTTTTTCTTTTCTTTGTTTGGGGATTTCGGCCGAGAATTACACAAGGGGGAAGAGGGAGTCTTTGCCGAAAATTCTCTAGGGTTAGGGTTAGTGATTAGGGTTTCTTAGCCTTATTTATACAGGATATAAATGGGCTTAAACTGGGTCAAACCCATGACCCTATTCACTTAAGGAATCCGGCCAAAACACTCTCCCCTTACTCGTCCATGTCTTTGATTTTTGTTCCCAAATTTATTTGATTTAATTTCTAAAATTAATTTAGAACTCTCATTATTATTTAATGACACATCATTAAATATATTTCATAGTTATCGAATAAGTACGAAATGAGAAATAATTTGTTTTCTTCTTTTAACATATTTGATCAATCGAGAATGTCATCATCAATATGATAACATCTTGTGATTCAATAAACAAAATAAATAACTAGTTGTTTATCGAGTTTCAAGAAAACAACTTTCTCAATATAAATCACTATTTATACTTAATGAGTAAATCAACTTTTCCAGTTCTTTTAATCTCTTCCAAGTGTCTATCATTGAGACCTTATGGACCCACATGAACGAAGCTTCAGAATAAAGATCGGACACAAAAGTTCTCAAACTTTTTCCGTCTTTTAACTCTTAATATTGGTCGATTCCACTAAAGGACCAATATTGACAATATCTTTGTTCATGTGCGTATCTTTTATGTTTGATATGATGAAACAATTTCTCATACGATCCACAGAGTATATTATGATGTTACCCTTCATGTGTATCAGTAACTGAGGGGAATGTAAGATTACTGTTTTACCCCTCGAGTTATTATTTCACTAACTCCTTTGTTATTTGTGAATGAGAAAAACATAAAGTGAGATGTCTTTACATGTCACATGTTTTAATCAAAGAATGAACTCATTCAATGAATACCTGGCCAGGTTTATTCATTCACACTCTCATAACAAAGCATAGTGTGATAATACTCCTTTAGTTGTGAACTTGAAGCCTCGAGTGTGTAAACAGTTTTGTCTCGAGCTTCTAAGTGTCACTGGTCTTGTTCAGTATCTTCTTTAAGATACCTAGTATGAATCATAGAGTCACAACTCTCTATATCACAAGATGAGATATCATGATTCATGCTAACAATCAATAATAAGATTCGATTGCTCTATCGATCTTTAGATTGCGAACAAATGTTTCAAACTTGTCACAAGGGGTTATCTTGTCAAGTCTGCACTTAACACCCTTTTCGTTGATGACAGTTTCAGAACATAGCTTAAACATAACTAAACACAATCTCATAAAGAATGAACATTTATTAATATCAATGTTTCAACAAAATATAAATACATAAAGTATCTCAATGTCTAATATCTCCTTTGTGGACACCAATCCCAACACTCGCCCGTGTGGGAGGTCATCGAGAAGGCATGCCTCCTTGCCTATCGATCCACCAACAACGAAGCCGAATACGAGGCCCTCCTCATAGGCCTGAATTCCGCTCTCGCAGTCTGTGTAAAGGACATCAGCGTCTTTTCGGATTCCCAGTTGGTTGTTAAACAAGTCAGCGGGGAATACGAAAGAAGTGACGAGAGAATGGAGTCCTACGTGGGGTTGGTGGATGCACTCTCCAAGAAATTCGATTACTTCAGCTTGACGCAGGTGACGCGAAGGGATAATATCCACGCTGATGCCCTGGCAGGTTTGGGCTCGACGACAGAGGTAGGCGAGCTCCGGTCCATCACAGTGGAAACAGTAGAGAGGGCGAGCATAAAAAGGGAAGAAGGTCCGACGAGGAAGAGGCCTCGAGGCGAGGGCGAGAGTCAAGAGCCGGTGTCTGGGGAGGTCAGCATCCACGAGCTCGAGAACGAAAGGCCCGAGGATGATGAACGTGGAGTAGTAGAGGACGATGGTGACGAAGATTGGCGAGCGCCCATCAGAAAGTACATTCTGGAGGGGATCGTGCCTAACGATCGTCAGGAGGCGAGTAAGATCAAAACCAAGAGTGCTGGATACGCTGTCATCGAGCGAAAGCTCTACCCGAGGAGCTTCTCAGGACCTTACTTAAGGTGCCTCGGCGAGAGGGAGGCCAAGTATGTAATGGAGGAAATCCACAGCGGGGAGTGCGGGAACCACTCCGGCGGAAGATCGCTGTTAAGGAAGACTAAGAGGCAAGGCTTCTACTGGAACAGGATGGTCGCCGACTGCGCCGATCACGCCAGGAAGTGCGAGAAGTGTCAGCGGCACACTCCAGTGATCAACTGCCCAGCCGAGGAGCGATCCTCGGTGACTGTCCCGTACCCTTTCATGAAGTGGTCCATGGACATCGTCAGCCCGATGCCCACGGGAGTGAGGCAGAAGAGGTTCTTGCTGGTCGTCACGGACTTCTTCGCCAAATGGGTAGAAGCCGAAGCCTACGCTAACATCAAAGACTCGGATGTCGAAAGTTTCATCTCGAGGAATATCTTCACGCGCTTCAGCCTGCCGAGGGAGATCATCGCTGACAACGGCTCGCAGTTCATCTCGAAGAGGTTTAGAGATTTTTGCGCGCGGTGGAGGGTGAAACTGAACACCTCGACGCCAAGATATCCCTAGGGGAATGGAAACGCTGAAGCAGCCAACCGAACGATCATCGACAACATCAAGCGAAGGCTCGACGAGAAGAAAGGGCTCTGGGCCGATGAGCTCCCCGGCGTACTCTGGGCCTACCGCACGACCCCTCACTCCACCACTGGTCATACCCCGTTCTCCCTGTCGTATGGTGTGGAAGCAGTAGTACCGGCAGAGGTGGGAATACCAAGTCTTCGACGAGCGATGACACCGAGCGACGAGGAAGCCAACGACCAGAGCCTACTCCACCAACTCGACCACGTGGACGAACGACGCGAGCAAGCGAGCATCCACATCGATAATTATCAGAACACGATCGCTCGCCATTACAACAAGGGAGTGCGTCCGAGGAGTTTCAGAATTGGCGAGATGGTCCTCCGACGAGTTTTTCAGAACACCGCCGAAGTAAACGCTGGCAAGCTCAGGCAAAGCTGGGAGGGCCCGTATGTAGTCACAGGCGTCATCAAACCAGGAGTTTACGAGCTCGAGAACACCGAAGGCGCAAAGGTGATCAGAAGCTGGAATGTGAAGCACCTGAAGAAGTTTTATTGAAACGGCTTCCTCGACCCAGCCGTAATCCCGGTAAGTAACTTCGCAAGCTTTTCCCTTTTTCTTATTTACCAGGAATCCCCGATCCTTTGTTCGGGAATGTTTTGGGCAACATCGCCCCCTTTTGTGCAATCAAGTAAGGTACTCTTCCCTCGCGAGCCGTACCCGATTGGGGGACTCGAAGGGTTTGATGAGGCCTGTTCATCAAGTCAAATTCTAACAAGCGCGACGCTGTCCCGTGGGTAAAGTAATTTTACAATGCAAAATCAAAAGAAGCGAGAGTGCCCAAAATCAAAAGAGGCAAGAGGGCCCATGTTCAGAATTAAAGCCTCCCAGCGAGCACAAAACATAGCAGCGAGAGGGCCCATGTTTAAAATTAAAGCCTTCCAGCGAGCACAAAACATAGCAGCGAGAGGGCCCATGTTCAAAATTAAAGCCTCCCATCGAGCACAAAACATAGCGGCGAGAGGGCCCATGTTCAAAATTATAGCCTCCCAGCGAGCACAAAACATAGCGGCGAGAGGGCCCATGTTCAAAATTAAAGCCTCCCAGCGAACATAAAACATAGCAGCGAGAGGGCCCATGTTCAAAATTAAAGCCTCCCAGCAAGCACAAAACATAGCGGCGAGAGGGCCCATGATCGAAATTAAAGCCTCCCAGCGAGCACAAAACATAGCGGCGAGAGGGCCCATGTTCAAAATTAAAAGTCTCCGAGCGAGCAAAATCAAAAGCCTCCTAGCGAGCAAAATCAAAAGCCTCCCAGCGAGCAAACTAAAAGACTCCCAGCGAGAAAACTAAAAGACTACCAGCGAGTAAAGTTAAAAGACTCCCAGCGAGCAAAATTAAAAGACTCCTAGCGAGAAAAATTAAGAGCCTCCCAGCGAGCAAACTGAAAGACTCCTAGCGAGCAAACTAAATCACTCCACCCTATTTTCGATGAAAGAAAAAAGGGGTGGAGTGGGAGATGAGCATTCTTCCATCTCTAAGGTCGCGACACAAGAGTTAGCACTTCAGACAACCATAGAGTGAATAAGAGAATAAAACAAAGAAAAGCGAGGGAAATCGAAACTGGTCAAAAATTGCACATTCATTAAAAAGCTTCAATCCCATACAGTTCAAACAAATACAAGAGGCAAAATACAGATGGAAATACAAAGTAACACTCAGCTCCCGGTCACGAGGGGACCGCACGGGGAAAGCGGCGGGGAGTTAGGATCTGCGGCGGCCTTGCCTTCGAGCTCTTCCGCCTTCGCCTGCATCTCGCCTTAATGTCGTTGCCATTCCGGAAGCTTAGCACGAAGCACCTTGACCGACGCCTTGGGCGGGAGGGCCTTGATCATGTCAACATTGGCCTGGTACGCACACGCTAAGCGATTCGAATCTATGGAGTCGTCAAGAGCCCAGAATCTGGTCGACGCTCACTCGAGTTAACCACACGCAAGCCCAAAGAGACGCGTCCGAGCGCAGCGCTCCTCCTCCAACCTGCTCCGAACCGCCTCGAGCTCCCCAGTAAGCCTCCCCAATGCCGATTTAACCTCAATGGGCAAAGCCTCGTCCCCGGCGTCAGGAGCACCCATGGCCTCTCGCACCTGATCGAGGAGCACGTCTTTCCTTGACACGGCTTCTACGGCCTCTTGGTGGCCCCTCGTTTCCGCAGCCAAGAGTTTCTCCTTGGCGGCCAAAAGAGCGCGCTGCTCCTCGATCTCTAGTTCCACCCCGGCCTTGAACCCCGCGAGTTCAGCCTCCCAGGCTTTGTGCTGAGAAACCTCGCTAGCCAGATTGGATTCGAGCTCCTCAAACTGCTCGCGAGTCTGACGTTCACGGAGAATGGAGGCCTCGAGATGCTCCTGAGCCTGTCGTAATCTCGATCCCATCTCCGCCGACTCTCGCACAGCCATAGCGGCAACCCGACGCCCGGCGAGAATTAGAGCGTTCGTCCGGGCGATCCCCTGGAATATGCAAGCCATCACTTCGGGATAGCCTTCGGAGTTTTTGAGAGGCTCATCGACTTCAAACTCACCGAGCGCGTGCAGCGATAGATCTCGGCAAGAGTACGAGGAATATCGTAACCAATCCGCGACAGATGCGCCCTCGGTGGGCACGCGGGGAGGGCTCCTCGAGGCCTGCAGCGAGGGTCGTGGCGCCCCGGATTCGAGAATGAGAGGCCCAATCGGGGTAGCCACCCCCGAACCGGTTTGGGAAGGGATATTCGTCGAGGCACCCGCTCCGGTCACATCAACCTCTTACATCTGCTCGAAAGACACGCGGGGAGGAGGCTCTGCAACTGCCGCGTCCATTAGTTCCTCGGCTCGAGGGGGCGCAGTATCCGCGCCGACCACCCCGCGTCCGTCAGCTCCTCGACCCCGGAAGCCCCTCCCCTTTGCTCCCATTCAGCGGACAGAGGGAGATCCAAGGGAAAGGCGGCAGTAACCGTATCGACAGCCACATCCGCAGTTGTCAACCCCCCGGCCCCCGCACTTTCCTCTCTTCCCTCCTACTCGATTGACGCGGGAAGAGACGTCGTCAGTAGCGCATCCTCATAGTCCACAGGAAGGAACGGCCTCTTCCTCGAGCGCCGAGAGGAGCCCGCTCCTCCGGAGGAACCCCCTGCGGACGAGTTGACCCTGTTAGCAGTCGAGGGAGCTGGAGGGCTGCGAGGCCCCTCCTGAGTCGCCACGGTATCTGCGGGCGGAGAAGGGACCGGAGAGTCCACACGAATCCTCGTCTAGGGAGGGGGCGTCTGCGACGACGTGGCCACCTGAACCAGGGGAAACCCCCTCGGAAGAAGCAACGAGTGAATAATCCTCGGCCTGAGGGACGGCCACGACCTCTCGCGCCAGGAGATCGCAAACTGAATCCCCGGAGGGCCGCGAGGGGACCCTCGCTACGAGATCTCTTCGCAGGGGGCTCGTCCAAAGGGGCGTCTTTCTGTTGGGAAGATACGTCTTCAATGTTTCCCGACGGACTCCCTGGGTTCTTTTCCCTGTCTTGAGACGTCACCGGCGAACCTCCTAACGCCGGCAGACAGTGGAACCCAAAGACCAAGAGCTGCTCGCGAATACTCCTCTCACACGGGCTGACCCATGAGAATACCCCGGAATCCGGGATCCGAGAACCGAGCCTCGCAGCGACGAATTCTTTCGACCAATCGCGACGTGTACTGGATAGAAGAACCGTATGGGTCGCCTCAAAACGATGACAGGCCTCGTCGCCGGAACTGGCCGTATACTTGGGATGCTGTCCACCGACGACCAGCTCTCGTGGTAGGGATTCGTGGTAGCGACCAAAGCTGTGCTCGTCGAATTTGAAAAAAAAATACTTGTCCTCCCATCCAGACTCGTTAGAAGGGGTGTTCAGGATGACATGGGCCTTCTGACGGTGAGAGATGGAAAGATGACCCACGTTCTTGGCATTCTTGGAAAATTTGGAGAGCCGCATCAGATCCTCCAAGGTGATGGTCACTCCTATCTCGAGCGCGACAACAATGGCACAGAGAAGAAGGCGGATCGAGTTCGGGCTCACCTGAGTAATGGGAATCCTGAACGCGCTCAGAAAGGCTACAACGAGGGGGGGGGACCGGAAAGTGAAGGCCCGCCCTCCAGAAAAATGCCTCGTAAACCGCAACGCAGTCGTCATGAGGGATGTCGGCGAGCTCGCCTTCAAAGGGGAGGCGCAGAGCACACCGTCGATCCAAGACAAACCTGTCCCGTAACTTCTGCAGGCACCCCTCCGTCATGACAGACAAGGGGGATTTGATCTTGAAAACGCGGCTGGGAGCGGGTGCGGCCTCCTCGCGTGCTTTCAGTGGAGCCATCGGCGACGGAGAGGATGCAAGGAAAGTCCGGAAGAAAAGTAGGGTGAATAACGTAAGAAGAAAGGGAGAAGAGCCGGTCGATAGAGAGAGAAAGCGAGAGAGATTTTGAGAGAGCAAGATGGCACGGTAGAGTAACGACCCCTTTTAAGAAAAAGGGGAGGAGAGGAAAATATTTACGAAATAAATAATGACGAAAGGGAAGGCGAAACGATGCGTCCCCATTGAACGGCAGGAGACATGACATGTGGAGCTTTCAAGGGGAGGAACCAAAGAGGCGTTGGGTGCAGTAAGGACTCGAGAGACGCGACAGACACTCGAGTACCTGCCACCCGCATTTAATGAGGAGAGAGGTTTTTACAAGATTCGAGGACACACGCGCGACAAAAGGAAAGTGCGAGACACTCGCGGGTACCCGTCGCAAAGGCCCGTGGGCACAACTCCTCGAAACGGTCCATTATTCATTTTACCAACTGCATACACTTGGTAAAACGAGGGGGCTAGGCTGCGGTGCCCGAACAACACTCTACCCCGAACATCAACGTAAACAGAAGAAAGTCTTTGACAAAGTTCGACGAAGAGCCGCCACAACATTCATAACATAATCGAGCGAGTAAGTAAAACACCACGCACACATATCAATCTCGTGAGATGCACAAGCCAAAGAAACAAAGGAGATAACGAGCAAGAGCAGGAACAAGTCTCATAGGGAAATAATTTTTTTTATTGAAGTCTCGACAAATTACAAGTATGAAGCACATTGCGAGCGACTGAAGTCTCGTCGAATTACAAGTATAAATACACTACGAGCGACTTATACAGCAGACTACGGTAAAGAAATCCAAATGTCCAGGTCGCAGATTCTTGTTCTCTGGGTTTCCCAAATCGCTTTGTCGCTCGAGGGAGGGTTTGTCCTTCGGGAAACATCCAGGTCGCAGATTCTTGTTCTCTGGGTTTCCCAAATGGCTTTATCACTCGAGAGGAGAGGAATTCTCCAAAGGAAGGAGCCCAAGTATCTTGGTTGCGAGTCATCACGCTCTCGAGGTTCTTCTCCCTCTCCTTCTTGGTTCCCCCGAGAGGCACTCTCCGACGGGAGGGACGATCCGAATGAGTTGAGAATGGATTGCTCGGGGCCGAGGGAGGCCAACCAAGTCGCCCGAGGACTGGCGTAAGCCTAAGCCCTTGGACCCCAGGAAGAAATGAAGCCGCGATTAGATCCATACTCGCCCAACGACCTTGACGTGACCAAAAGATTCCTCGTGATGAGTCCCGACAAACGGCGCTCCTCGATAGTCGGGGGATCGCAAGGAGACAAGGGGGAGAGTTGGAGTCTGCGACAGCCTCGTCTTCGAGCTTCGACGCTCTAACCTGCTCTTCTTCGTGACGTCGCTCCTACTCCGGCACCTTAGCGCGAAGAACCTCGACCGACGCCCCATCGGGGAGAGTGGTAACCGCAGTGACAAGAGCCTGACAGGCGGCGGCCATGCGATTGTAGTCGATGGACTCGTCTAAAGCCTAAAATCTGGCCCCCTCTCGAGTGAGCTTGCCTATGGCCTCCCCGAAGAGACGCAACCGAGCGCGGCACTCCTCGCTCACCTCGCCCCGCACCATCTCCACCTCGCCCGCGAGATTTCGCAGGGCAGCCCAAACTTCAGCGGGTAAGCGCTCCTCCTCGGCGACGGAAACGCCCAGCTCCTTGCAAATCTGGGCGAGGATCTCATCCTTCCTCTGAAGGGACTCGACGACCTCTCGATGAAGTCGCTCCCCCTCGACCAGGAGCCCCTCTCTGGCGACCAGTTGTCGCTCGCCCTACTCGAGCACCTGCCTCGCTCGGACCCTAAACTCAGATAGCTCGGCCTCAGAGGAAGCACATGGAGAAGCCTTCGCTTCCAGTTCCGATGCGAGCCTCGCGGTTCGCAGCCTATAGGCACCGGCGATGGAGAGCTCGAGCCGCCTTTAGACCTCGCTGAGCCGAGTAGAGAAGTCCTCAGACGCCTGAATCGCCGCGCCGGTTTTATGGCTCTCGGCGAGGATCAAATCATTCACCCGGGCTATGCCTTCGAAGAAACAAGCCGTTGCCTTATGATAGCCTTCGAGACCCTCAAGAGACGAACCGGCGTCGAATGTTCCAAGTGCCCGCAGTGTTAAGCCCTGGCAAGAGTGCGAGGAATACTCCCTCCAATTCTCGGCGGACGAGTTGGAGTCGGGAACGCGAGGGGAGCCACTATAGACACGAGGAGGAAACCGCGAGGCATCAAACCCGAAATGGCGACGAGAAAGAGGAAGATGAGAGAGACAAGGAGAAGGACGAGGCGCTGGACGAGGATGATAAGGGGGAGAAGGAGGAGGACAAGGGAGGGGAAGCGGCACGTAAGGAACCAACTCCAGCCTGAGGCCCGACGAAGTCCCCGCATCGCTCCTCCCCCGATCTCCGCTCTGGTCAGCGACTTCAGCCAAGGGGACCACGTCGCTTAAGTCTACCTCGAAGTTCCTCCTCCTCCTATCGCAGCGAGGCGGATCCGACTCTCGTGCGGCCCTGACGTCACCATGGGTGAAGGGGGACGAAGAGGCCGCCCGAACCTCCACAGGGAAAGAGGGCAAACGCACCGGCAGGACGTCTTCGACATTGGCGGCGATCCGCACGCCCGACAGGGTACGTGCAACTCCGCCAGCCGAAGCAGCGACCCTGGTTTTTTTCCCCTGACAACCGTCTTTGTCGCACTCCACGGGTCGCTTTCTTGCCGCGATCTTGGCCCAGGAGGAGGACGTCGTAGTGCGCCTTGGGCGATCGCCTCTCAACCTGAGAGGCCGTTTGGGTGAGCCCTCCTCATCTTGGAAAACACCCTCCACGGCGGCGCGACCCGGAATCTCTCAGGGTCTTAGGGCCTGCTGTAATCTCCCCTTCGTCGGGGTAGGTGACGGAGCACCAGCCTGCGCCGCTGAACCACGAAACTCGGGAAGCAGTAGAGGATGGGCGGGCCGTGAACGTTGGCCTCGAGGAAAATCCCCGCGCCTATCAGACGCTGAGGATCACAAAAGTCTCTCGCCCAATCACGAAGATCGCTCGCGAGGAGTGCCGAGCGGATCTCCCGGAAGCGGGCGCTCCCCGCGCTTGTCTCAGTGCGTTGGTAGGGAGCCGATGCGATAGCCGAAGGAGCGGGCGTCAACCTTGACCAAAAGGTAGGAGCGCTCCCACCCTGGCTCGTTCAAAGGAACGTTGAGGATAACGAGATCTCGAAAGTGTTGGACAAGGAAGAAGCGCCCCACATTATGGCCATCCGGTGAAAGCCTGTAGAGGCGCATCAGGTCCTCCAAGTCGAGGGAAACGCTCTGCTCGGCGGCGACGGCCATGGTGCAGAGTATGAGGCGGATGGCGACGAGCTGCATCTGAGCAATGGGCACCTCGAAAGCGTGGAGGAAGGCGAGAAGAAGGTACATAATTGGGAAGCGAAGGCCCGCCTCTCGGAAGAATGCCTCATAGACGGGAACCCAGCCGTCCTCAAGAGGGCCATCCGCGAGTTTGCCAGGGACGGGGAGACGAACCTGGCTGACGTCGCCGTCGCAGTATTCCTCCCTGATGGTGCTGAGGTGAGCATGGGTCATGACGGAGCGCGGCGAGTCCGTGTCAGAGAAACGTCCCGGAGTCGGTCGGGGTCGCCTAGAGGCCATTGAAATTTCGGTCTCAAGAAGGAGAGAATCGGAGGGGGGAATCGTACGCAGAAGAAAGATTATAGGGTATGGAGAGATGACAAAGAATAAAGGACCGGTGTTCAAGAAGCTCCCTCCACCAAGACTCTGATTTTCTAGGAGGGAGGCGAACAGATTCGATGATCAGGATTCGAAACGACGCAACCGAATCGACGGTTGAGGTCCGGATAATTCAGATAGATCAATGGTCAAGATATAAAGAAGTCTGGCGAAAAGACATCTGTGAGGGACAGTTGTCTATCGGGAGCCGTGAAGGGAGAAAGTCAGGAGAGGTACTCGAGTAGCCTCAGGGGGCATTAAATGAAGCCAAAAGTTCACGAAGCTCGAGGGGCACGCGCCAGAAAAAGAGACAAGAAGTGAGTCAGGAGCAAGCAGCGATTAAAGGGAGTTTCGCGTCCCGAGAGGACCGGAAGAGTGTTACATTGATAAAATGGGGGACTAACTGTTAAGGTAGGATTTCGTCGAATCCCACTTTAACACCTCGCGTGTCATTTAGGCGCTTAAGACGACGGGAGACGAAGAGCGAAGGGGGTCCCAAGCAAGATCCCGATCGGCTAGAGGGAGGCGATCTGCTACTTCCCACTTCACCGCGTCGAGAAGAAAGGGTCTCGAGACGAGGAGAATCCCGCAGCGATGAAGCCCATCACGTGAAGTAATTACCTCGAGGAATCTCTACCCGAGGATGCAGTACCCCGAGCAGGTGCTCGTCGCCAAGGGGACAAGGTTTCAGCGATAGCGACCGACCGAGGACTGGCGTCAGAGAGCGATTGGAAAAAGGAGGCGACAATCACGGGATTAGTTAGGAAATCCCGAAAATGTCTCGGAAGGGGATCAGAAGAAGGATGGTCCAAAAGAGGAAACCCTAGGGAAAGGGATGAGTCCAAGAGATTACGGCAGTAAAAAGGATGAGAGTATAAATAGAGAGGTAGAAGCCTCATGAAAGGGGTTCACCAAAATTACCAGCCGTCACAACACACTTAGTTCATATTTTGCTCTGTATTTCCTCAAGCTTCCAAGCTAATAAACGAAAGAGACCAAGTCCTCATAAATATAAACTCAAGGATATTAATATACTGATCCCACCATTATTCAGATTAATCGTTATTGTTAATCCTTGTAACTGCTTAGGGGCCGGTGCGAATCGACCTCTACAGCTATCAAGCTTCTAATTGGCTTCCCTTCATTGATTTGCGGGATTCTGTTTTCTCAAGCTCCAGATATACTTTCTCAGGCAGAGCAGGTTGAATGCAGTACTTCTCCTGATAAAATTGTGTTCAATTACAAGTTGTTCCAAGCTCATCATGTCCCGGATCTGGCCTTGCCTCCTCCGACTAGTTTTCTGCACTCAGTGTTCTCCGGTGGTGCTGCTCCGGTGATTCCCCCTCTATCCTCTGAGATTAGGTCTTTAGTGGCTGTCACTATTTCCGACGAGTTGAAATTCCTCGATGGGATTATTGCTTCTGCTACTCATCGTCGCCAGGAGTTATCCTCACTACTTTGTGCTGTTTTTCCCTCCTCGGCTTCGTCCTCAGCTCCTCCTCCGCCCTCGTCTTAAGCATGTTTCCTTTTCTGATCTGTAATCTTTGAACCTTGTTGCTTGGGTTTATTTTCCTCTCTTTCTCCTTTGCGTTTGCTGTGTTAAATAGGGGGAGTATTTTGGGTTTTTGGATTGTGTTTTGGTGTAAACTAAACATCTGAACTTCTTTCGCTATTTTAGTTTTCTTTGTGTTTTCCTGTGTCAGACACTGTGACATGAGTTGATTCTTCAGTGTGCGATATCAAGGTTTTTGCCTTATAAAAGCCAAAGGGGGAGTTTGTTAGTGTGCTCTTGGTCTCGTTGCTTTGTCAAAACCTTGATGTTCCTGCAGTTGTTCTGATCATGTGTTAAGACCATGTCTCTGCCTTTTTCCTGACGCATTGAACCTGCTTCATTGTTTCTTCGGCGCCTTTCCCATCCTTTCTAGGTTCTTGAGTGTTGTGGGTCTTCGTCGTTTTGTGAAGTATATAAACCCTCTCATGCACTCTTCTAGGATTTATGCATTTTCTTCTTTTTTTGCGCCGTTACAAAACAGAAAATAAGTTCTCTTCTTTGTTGCGTGTCTCCATTGTAAAGAACAGCTTTGTGAAGGAAAAGCTTTCTGTAAGTGCATCTTTTCTTTACCTTCAGTGTTCAAGACACATACAAGGACGCGGTTCTTGTTGAGGTGATCAAGTGAGTGAAGCTCACTGCTAGGAGGAGCCTTAGGAAGAGTAGTACTTTGAAAGAAAGGAAGTGTTAGGTTAATGAATAAGATATTCGCTTGTAAAACCTTTGTAACTTTGCTCTACCAACATATAGTATACTCGTTCACCGGGATTCACTACCCCCCCCCCCCCCCCCCCCCAGATGTAGGCAGTTGCCGAATTGGATTACCAACGTATTTGTGTCATTTACTTTCCAGTATTCTTTACTGTTATCATTCTTGGTTGGAACATTGTTCATAACATCACAACATAGTTGCATATCCCCTATTTCATTTGGTTACAGAGCGGGAGCCCTAATTTTTGGGGTTTACGATTCTTTCTTGTTTACTGTGTTGTGTATTCTAGAATGAATACGTTAAGAGAATGTGGGTCAGTGAGTCGTGCCCCTTTACTTGATGGTCAAAATTATGCTTACTGGAAAGCGCGAATGGGGGCCTTCATTAAATCCATTGGATCTAAACGTTCCGGGTGCTCGGATCTTGAGAGAATTAATTTTTTTTAATATGATTATTATGTCTAAACAGCATTTGAGATGAGAGAAGCTTACCAAACTTTGAAAGCCAAAAAATGATTTTATAGAGCTCCGGGGGAGATTTTGGCTTACCATCTGAAAGATCCCCGACTGAGTAAGGCCTTGCTCGCAAGGGTGGCTGGCCTAGGTGTGGCCAAAGAAGGGTCGGCGGGCCCACGCGTTGCAGGGGTAAGGATGTGGCCTACGGGTGGCCAAGGAGAAGAACGATATAAAAAAAAATTAAAACCAAAATTTCAAAAATAAAATTTCCAAATACCTAAAAGATAAGTAGGTTACGAGCATTCAAGAATTTGAAGCCTTGTAAATGATTAAATATTTATTTATAATTAATAAAACGTTGAATATATTCAACTCCGTAAAGTTGAAGCTGTTACTAACCAATTTTTCTATTATTTTATTTTTTAGTTTATTTTATTCGAAACAAGCGTCTAATGTTAAAAAAAAAAATATAAGTACTAGGTGTTTTAATGTCTATGTAAGATCTAAACCTATATTGTAAATATCAATCCAGATTTCTATTGAATTTGCCACACACATAGATGGACCTGTCCATGTGGTAGTTGGAGATGTTGGAAATATATCAAAAAATCTAATATGTATAATGATACATATAAATTTATGGCGGAATTTCAAAAAAAATTAATATGAAATTTTTTTTAACATATTAAAATAACCATTACGATAAAAACAAAACATCCATGTAAAATTTTATATTAACATATATATAGAATTCTAAACATCCAAATTCATATAACTTATTATAGAATTCAAGTAAATAAAAATTCAGATTGACTTATGGTTGTCGTTGTCAACTTCAAGAGTCTTCCTTCCGTTTTCAATCTTCGAGAAACCTTCCTCTGTCTCCTATCAAACAACCATGATGGATTCTGCATAGAATGAGAGAGAAAACAACTACGGAGTTTAACCTCTTGCGTTTCTCACTCAAAATTGACAAAATGGAAGAATTGTTTTACTCTTAAAATAAGACACAATGAAGATCAAAATTCTCTCTTTCTCTCTGTAAGAGGGTCGGCCCAATTGTGGTAAAATGAGAGGAAGAGTGTGTCCTATTTATGGAGCAACGGGTATAATCTCAATCAATATCAAATATTCATCGTATATTTTATTTCCAAACTTTGAAGAAGTATTCAGCTGTATTTCTCTAAATAGTGGCCGGCGATCAAATCAAGTGTATATATGCTTTATTTATTCCCATGATTATACAATATATGTTCTTTATAGGGATTATCATGGATTAAATGGAGATATATTATTGATTCTCATGATTTAACGGTGAAGATAATAACACATCATCAATTCTAGCCATATTAGATTAACCAATATGAATTAAGGAATTAATTATTTCTACTCTTAATTTATTTAAATTCGATAACTGTATAATTATCAATATAATTATACAACTCGATATATTAAATAAAAGTGATTAAAATAAAATTACTATTTATTTATTTAATCATATTAAATTAGCTTAGACTATCATAATTTTATATTGACATGAAAAAGTACTAGTGATCCCTTAAGTCTTGAGGGGAGATAATAATTAGGAATAAAAGAATAATATACATTAAAATTGAAAGAATGGAAGAAACAGTATACAGAAGCCCATATAAGTATGATGAGGATGTGATTCCAAGGTGAAAAAAGAAAAAGAAAAGAAGTATGAGGATGATTAGGCGAGGGTGCACTCCGGAGGGAAGCCCTGTGGAAACCTTTTGGCATCGGTGCAATAATTGTAAACCATATAGTTTTGCTGAGCCCATTTGATCTTAGCGTCACCGGCAGAGTCCAGCTGCTGAGAGAACCAAGAATTGGCGGCGGGGCACGAAGACGCACCCGAAGACCGGACGCACGCATCGGCTTTGAAGTTTCTGTACGAAGCCGTGAACGGTGCTTTGCTCCAATCTGTTTTTACCAAACCGCCCCTCGTCGCCCAGTCGTCCGCGTTCCACAAGCTCGAATGTATTCTCATTGCTTGGTCTTTCGGGTACGGAACGCCCTTCGATTCCAAGTTCTTGAATTTCCTTATCGGAGTACCGTCCACCGAGAAGCTGCAATAAATTCAGTCATCATGTGATAAACTACTAGATCGTTCTCATTGCATATCAATAGACTATACTTACACAATGTGCTGCGGGTTCCATAGAATCGAATATGTGTGGAAGTCCGCTGTTGGGTCGAACCACAGAAAGAACTGTTGCTCTCTGTTGCCCTTGCCTTGGCTGAACACGTTCGTGTGGACAACGTAAGGGTCTCCGCTCAGATTCCCCAGAAACTCAAAGTCAATCTCATCCCAGTTTGACCCTTTCGACGACAACTGAAGTATGCATACCAAGAGAGGCGTAAATACATATTCAAACATATCACAATTTAAAAAAACATCTTACGTAGTAAGCAGTGACGGTGCCTGCAGAGTTGCCGGGGACGAGCTTGATTTGCATGTCAATCTGACCGAACAAATACTCGTTCTTCGACTCGAACCCAGACCCCGAAGCTTGGTCCAGAGACAAACTCAACAGCTCTCCGTTGTTCACTATCTTTCCTCTCCCATCGCCCCAAGTGACCCTCAGATCTCTGTTCATGTCGACTGCACCACAACCCACTATTGCAACCGCTAATAGCGACACTATGAAGCTTAATGAAGACACAGAAGCCATTGCTATATGTTTTTTTCAGAGACGTTCGATGTAATTGTGTGTTCAACACTACAGATACACCATCGTATTTATATCCATGGCCTCGGAGTTGGAAGCTTCGTTCGTGGACTCCTCAGCTAATAATACGCTGTGGCCAGCTTGTTTTTTGCTTTCCAAAAATGTGTTGTCCAGCTGTTATTTGATTTATTCTAACAATTGATTGCATGGGACGCGGTTTTGTTGATGTTACAGTCGGTGACCAAGTTTTGTCGTTTCGTGGTTGCTGATTCTGTTGGCCCCACTCTTCTCTCTATTCTCTATGTTTCCTTCGCACCGCCAATAAAGTGTGCTGATCTTTATTCAAGACTTGAGCTCATACGTGTCATATCTCTATTGCTTTAAACGTTTCCTCTTTCCATATTTATGACTATAGTTATCGTCCCAAATGTAATTCATTATAAAGTCATTATGCCTAGTGTCACGTGCCCACTTCTTTGGCCCAATGCACGTGACCAGCCCAGCCTACTTCAACAAAAGAATCTCAGCCCAGGCAACATTCCAGCCCAACACTCAAGTTGGTCCAAGGAAGAATTTCGGCCAAAACACCATCTAGAGGCTTCTCCAAGCCTGCAAGAGACAAGAACCCTCTAGAAGGTGTTCATATTCGAGATACCTCTCAAGAAGCCACTAAAAGGGGTATTTTTGTACTTTTGCCATAAAATTCTAGAGAATTCTTCATTGTAACTCTCCCTATAAATAGGGGAGTCATTTCACTTTGTAACCATTCAGAAAATCATCCCACCAAAGCCTTGTAATTCATTATAAAGTCATTATGCCTAGGCTCTCAAAAAACACGTATATAGTAAAATTTATTTATTGTATCTGGTGCCTATTATTAATCACAAAAATTTACTGAAAAATAATGGCGTTTGGTTTGAGCCTTGAAGCCTTTTGGATGGTCACTTTGCAAATATAACCTCGAAAGTCGAAACAATGTGAAAATTAAAACTTAGTTACCTAACAAGTATTCAAATTAATATATAGAGTAATTTCAACTTACTTAGCATGCAAGTAAGGAAATGACCGTTTATGGATTTGAGAGGACTGCAATTAATCTAGAGGAAGATAGCACGTGTGTTTATAAATTTTAAAATACCCAAACTTTTTTTAAATTTTGTGTAAATACCCACTTCAAATTGTTTATAAAATTATTTAGACTATTTTGACTCAAATTTGGAATTGTTTACAAAAGTTGCAAGATGCTAGTTTAGACCCAATATTCATTTAAATAAAACTGAGTGGCTATCTACAAAAAATTACAAAAATGTTCGTTATTTTGAAAATACTAAATATAAAAGTGGATAAAGAGCTTAGTTTTTTGGTAAATAAATGTGTTAAGTCTTTATTTATTAAATCAAATTGATATGTCTAATTCGGAATAAATATAATGACTTAAGTACGTATTTATAATTAATTGTTATATAGATAAGGTGATGGATCGCTTTGTTATACAGATAAGGTGATGGATCGCTTCGTTATGCAAGGTTCCAAAAAGGGTCAAAACGCCTTTTGACATGAAGTCTCACTCTCTACGGTCCATTCTCCCAAGACTGTACAAGAGATGGAGGATATGAGAAAGATTTTCTATGCTTCCGCCGTAGGAAGTCTCATGTATGATATGTTGTGCACTAGATCAGATATATTTTTTTCAATTGGCGTAGTTAGCCATTTCCAATTAATCCTGGACCCGAGCACTAAGTTGCTGTAAGCATGTTCTCGACTATCTTCGGAAGACTAGGAACTTGATACTTACATATTCAGGTACTGACCTGACTATGACGGGGTATACCGATTCCGACTTTCAGGTGGATAGGGATTCTAGGAAATCCACTTCAGGATCTGTGTTCATCCTGAATGGTGGATCTGTTATTTGGAAGAGTATCAAGAAATCCAAAGAGGATATGTGGCTGCTTGTGAAGCATCCAAAGAGGCTGTATGGCTTAGAAAATTCCTTAAGTATTTGAAAGTCGTTCCAAATGACAACGAGCTCATGACACTTTATTGTGATAAAATTTCTATTATGATTGTTATTCACAATCTATGATTGTTGTAAAGTTCTCATAGATATAGAATTCATGTACAAGATTGCTGAAATGCAATGTATATCACCTCATGCTTTATTACTTGGATTGAGAATAAATGAACTACGCGGTATAAGAAATTAAGTAGTGCTTTTATTTGGATGAAATAATGTGACTCGTTAGCTCCTCGTCAATACATTGTTTCTAACTTATTCACAAGTAACAAATGAGTTGAGGAAATAACAACTAGAAGAGTAAAATGGTAATTTTATAAATCTCATCTAGTTGATGATATTCATGAAGGGTAATCATTCGATAATGTTTAGTGGATCCGATCATCACAAATAAGTAGATTTTTTATTAAAAAATATATTTATTTGAACTGAGAGATTTTCAGTGTCAACTTTTTAGTGGAGCCAATTGATATTAAAATAGACTTGGAAAAGTTTGAGAACTTTGAGTCCAAGAGTCCTAATTAAAGTTTTGTTCATTTGGGTCTATGAGGTCACTATCAAAGTCATTAGAGTAGAGTTTGTTAAACTAGAAGTTAAGTCAACATAAGTTCAGTTGTTGAACTAGACGTATTTTCCGAAAATGGTCTAAATGGTATTTTTGTCCTAAGAATAATTGATGTAAAATGTTAAAATAAGATTTTGAATTACCGTAAGGATAATCAACTAAGAGGAACGTAAAATTACCGTTTTACCTCTGAGTTATTATTTCACCAACTTCTTTATTATTCGTGAACGTGAAAAACATTAAGTAAGATGTAACGACATTTCACATGTTCTACTTAATAAATGTTTTATTCATTAAATACCAGGCCCGATTTATTGGCTCACACCCTGAAAACAAAGCATGGTTTGATATTATTCTCGTAGCATTCTTAAAACACAAATTTCATATATGTGAATCACATAATTCAAGGAGACAATATTACGACATCAATCGCCGGGTCTATTAAAACGTGTTTAGACATTGCCATTGACAAATCAAATGTCATATAGTGTCACAAAAAAGTATGTATTCACTTCAGGATTTAGGTAATTACTAAAATACCTCTGGTATGTGATTTTGAACTTTCGAGTGATTTACAGTTTTATCTCGAACTTCAAAGTGTGCATGGTCTTGTTCAATGTATTCATTAAGACATCAAGAATAAATCACACAGTCACAACTCTCTACATCACAAGATGAGATATCATTGATTTACTAAAACAATCATTACATAGATATGATTGCCCTATCGATCTTTAGATTGCGAACTGTTATTTTAAACTAGTCATTAGAAGGTATCTTGTCAAGTCTGTACTTAACACTTCTTTCATTGTTGACAGTTTCAATGCGTAGTCATACATGCATAAACACAATCTTAAGGAAGAATGAATATTTAACTTTATTTAACTTTCAGCAAAAAGAATACAAATGTATTAAATGTCTTATATCTTCTTTGTGACCACAAATCCCAACAATATCCTCCTCAGAGTCAGAAGATACATGATTTATACGCTAATTGAAAGAAATCTTTGAAGCCAAACTCTTATTATCTTTTTCCGTTCGTGGAATGGATAATTCATACGTCATGAAGAGCCAATTAATTCGTCGAGTTTCATGGTTGATAGGTCTAGAACTTTCTCGATAGTTGTGACTTTCATTTGGAACCATGATGTTCGAGACCTAAAAATTTTTTGCACCATTTTTTCATCTGGCTTAGGAACACCAAGAGAAAAAGACTCATTAGCAATATCATAAATTATAATGTTTAAAATATGGTCTCGCCTTCTTTCATGGGTAGAACTTCAAATTGAGTATTGAGCATTTGATCTTTGAGTTGCGAACTTTGACAGTTTTTTCGTGATGGTCTTGCCAACTCCGCTGTAAATAGCATTAAGAGCTCTAGAGTTTCAAAAACTTCTTCATCTTCTGCGGAGGCTTCAAACTACTCAAACTAGTTTCAACATTCAATATAGGAGGAGGTTCTCATCTACTTATCATAGCTTTTCAGGTTCTATTGTCGACAGATTTCAAAAATACACACATATGAACCTTCCAATAGCTATATTCAGAGCCATTGAGTATATGAGAAAAATTTACCGATCCACCTTCCCTAGAACTATCCATCTCAACAAAATTTAACAACAAGAGTAAACCAACTTATATTGATGGTTCCTGCTCTGATACCAATTGAAATTCAATTTTCCGCTTTGCAAGATGCTAAGTAAAGATGAGATAACAGTAATTAAGTGCATGAAGAGTAAATGACACAGGAAGTGGTACACCAGTTTGGTGTAACATCACCTACATATGCAGGGTATGAAAACCCGGTGGAAATATTTCACTAATCGAATAGTTCATAATACAGCGATAGACTTACATGAACAACGTTAACATCAATGCCAATATTAGTTAACTATAAAGGAAAATCCTAATTCAGTACTACCTCTAAATTAGATTCTCCGCTCACTTCCACCTGAAAAACACTCCTCACAGTGTTTCTTCAATCACAAAAATAGCTTATATCGTGACGAGTTCCTTTACGCTTAACACAGATCCAATCGAGTCAATTACAATGTGTGAATTAATACTTACACTGCTCTTCTCAAATATTTCAAATTTTTAGTCTGTCGATCGTCCGCGTCTAAAAACTCTGTAATCTCTTCGAAAAACATCAAATTGGCTAAGTGAAGCGTCTCGACTTTTTGTAGCATCCAAACAAAGAAATTTTTCTTTAGGGGTCGATGATTTTTTTGCGCCGAAACATTTGTAGAATATCTTCTATAACCACATCTCGTTAATCGAAAAATTGTCCTAAACAAACTCATAAAGATTACACACAATAAGCGATACTTTCCTAGCAAGAACACGTGAGTATATCTAAAGCTGAGACAATTAAAATTAGGTAACATTTTGCTTGAACTTAATAATGATGTTGGTGTTGCTTATTCTATTTAAGTAAAATTAAGTTGTTACCTTAGTATTACTCCTATGTTGATGAAGTCAATCCTTCGCTACGTCAAATATGTTGAACGTATATTTTAATAACGATTTATTGGAACATGATGGCACCAAACAGGTCAAAATTGGATATTATAAAAATTTTGCTTGGAACTTCTATCATTTTTTAAAATATTTATGTTTTAAATATTAAGACTTCACTTCACTTCCTAAGATGGATATATTATTTATATAATATATAGATAGATAGATAGATACACTTCTTTATACACATGCACTTCTTTATAGTTGCATGTTATAAGGTTCAAGATATTCTACACTCAACAGGAAGACCTTGTGGGAAGCGCTTGGAATCGGTGCAATAGTTATAGATCATATGATTCTTCTGAACCCAACTGAGCCTCTCTTGACTTGCCGGATCGAGCCCTTTGCTGAGCCAAGCTCCGGCTTCTTCCGAGGATCCGCAACTGGATTTTCCGGCGGCCCAAACACAAGCAGTCTCTGCGTTGAAGTTCCGGTAAGAGGCCGTGAACGGGGCTTGAGACCAGTCCGTCTTGACAAGCCCGCCTCTGGTGGCCCAATCGTCGGCGTTCCACAGGCTCGAGTGGATTCTCATCGGCTGGCTCTTCGGGAATGGGACTCCCAGGGCCTCCATGTTTTTGAACTCTCTTATAGGTGTTCCGTCCACGTAGAAGCTTTACATGCAAGTTTGATATTTTAAAATAGAAATACAAGAGTATGTTAACAAGCTTCATGTCATCCCTAAAATTAATATTGCAAAAAGTTTTAATTAATTAGTAAATAGACGTAACTAAATTTCCAACTGATAAATAATTTAGATTATCTATAAATTTTTTTAAAAAAAAATTAATGAATGAGAAATTCTAACAAATCTCATTATTACGTCTATATATATATGTATAGTTGGTGCCATACTATGGATGAAAATGCTATATATATACGTCAATAAATGGGGCACCTTACTTTAGTTTCTTAACGAAGATATTGATAATTTTATAAGCATTATGAACTTTTTTTTATTATAACCCCATTACTCCAATGAGTGTAATGGGTGTAAAAATATCAATATATGTGTCCAATTAAATTATGTTCACTGATATTATCTTCGCTTGACTCAGCCATTTTGGCTGTGTTCCGTTGGCTTGCAGATGTAATTTTATGATCGTCACGTAATTTTGTGCCAGATAAATACTTATTTGTCGTTAAAGTGAACCAAGATTGTGTAGCATATAAATAATCTGTTTTGCATATGACCAATCAAATTTAAGGTAATCTAAACACTTGTAGAATAAATATCGATACTAATGCATATGATATATATATGGTTCTTACATAATACGTTGAGGATTCCAAAGGATAGAGTAGGTGTGAAAATCAGCACTTGGGTCGAACCAGAGGTGAAACTGTTGCTCTCTATCACCTTTACCTTGACTGTACACATTTGTATGAACTGTGTACGGATCGCCGCTAAGATTCCCTAAAAACTCGAAGTCTATCTCATCCCATGCCGAGGATTTAGTAGAGGACAACTGTGACACAGCACAGCCATGGCGATATTCAATAAAATATAATAATAAAATATGTATGAAGAGGATAACTTACGTAGTAAGCAGTGACTGTCCCGGCTGAGTTTCCATTAACAAGCTTGATTTGCATATCGATTTGTCCGAACAAATACTCATTTTTGGACTGGAATCCAGAGCCTGATGTACTGTCTAGGGACAGTGTAAGAAGGTCTCCATTGTTGAGTATCTTAGCTCGATCGTTGCCCCAAGTGAGGTCAAAGTTTCGGTCAATGGTACCGGCTTTTGTGACACCCGAAACATAGCTTATAATCAATAAACAGGCTGTCACAACGCTACGCATTTCGGTCCCTTAATTATTTTACCTTTCGAAAGGATTGATTTCTCTGCAGGCAAATATATTATCTTACTTTATATGTTCAAATGCGGTGAGTATATGGGACAGAGAGAATTCGATTTTTATTGTGGGGTTCAATGGATTGGGAAGGTACTTATATCAAGGAGTTTCTGTCTTTTCTTCTGATGTTCGTTTTCATATCCGTAAAGAGAGGGAGAGGAGAGAGAGTTGAGCTAAGAATGACAAGTTGTGGTGCAAATAGAGGTGGTGATAACAGATGGCAATAAGAAGTAATTTTAGAGGAATTTAGTATATGATAAAGTAGCTAACAACTGGCAAAGCTGTCAACAGAAGGGAAGGGCTTTCATAGTTCTACGCGTGGTTCAATGTTTTTGACCAGCATGGATGTTTTGTGTCGTCTCTTTTGCCGTGTGTCAAATATGATAGCATCACAAACTTTGGTGTCTTTCTTCTTTTACTTGTTAATTTCTACTTGCGGTTTTAACATATTTCATGCAATGTAGAAGACCACAATTAATTTCGATTTTTGAAATTCTAGCCTCTCTCTAAATGGCCTTTGGTTAGGGGCGGTGACAATAATAGTATATGCTACATTTATGTTGTCCCAGGACCAAACTAAATATAGATTATTTGAATATTATGTGCACTACTTTACATATTGAGTATAGTAGACACTTAAGTCATCGATAATTCCAAGAAATACATCAGATTTACGTATTGTTATTTTTTAGTATTATTACCCCCTTACCAATTTTATATAACACTTGACTTTTATTCATCCAAATCTTGTGTATTTTTTTTTTTTTTGAAAAACCATACCTCCTCCCTCCCTCCCAATCGACTCCCAGCAAGGAGCGAATTCGAAACCTTGTGTAGTTATACTCGATTATATTTTATATCGATTATAAAATATTTCCTGATAATATTTTTTGATGATAAGTAAAGGAAATAAATAAATAATAAACCTGATGGAAGAAAATTTAACGGAATATAGTCGAGGTCCGTTGGAGAGTTTTCTTGAAGATTTGTATCGCCCGCCACACGTGACGAAAGGTTGCGCAAAGATCCGAGAATACAACGACATCAAGACGAGTATAGCACCACTCGAATTGTTTTCGACGAACAAGAATCATATGTCGGACTTACACCATTCTACAAAGAAAGAAAAAAATTCTAGAGAGAGAGGGAAAAATGTATCTGTTTGTGTGTTTTAAATGAGATGGAGAACCTTATTTTATAGACGAGTTAAGTGGAGGTTAGACCATCAAAACGGCCATTAACTGAAAATAAATACTCTTCACTCCGGTCTTAATGTTATCTAACTCCAATTATAAAATCGAGCTTCTTTGGAAGTGAATTTCGTAGTAAAAAAATAAGCAACGTCCCCATAATTTCGAAAGTCCAAGATTAAAGGTCCAAATTGCCAAGATCTAAGATCCAAAATTTAAGCCCAAGCTCGAACACGGCTCGAGTCCGGTGTGGAGGCGGTGCATGTATGTGTGCGCGCAAGAAGTTAGAGGTAACCTAGTCACACTCTATTCCCTTGCACTTGTATATCGCATTAAGGAGGATAATCTTTTATAAACAGTATATCGACATACATTTTCAATTAATATGGGACTCCACTACATTACAAAATATATCTCTTCACTTTTACTTCTTTAAAAACACATAATAGATGTGATTTTTAATGATATTTAAGGCATCAATTTCTCATCTATTATAAACATAAAAAATAAGAAAACGAAAAAATTATTCAATTATGATGAGTGTACTCTACTCAAATTTTAACGAAAAATCACTATAATACTATATATGAAAAATCACTATAATACTAAATATTAAATACTCGTATAATACCTTTATTCCAATAATATATAACAGACGCCCAACCAGTCTGTAATATGTATAATCATCAAAGAGATAATCATAAATATGTCCCCAGAAAGAAACATCTCTTGAGAAATAAACTTATTTCTTGAGAATACAAATTTATAAGATTAACACTAAATGAATTGAGGATAATCAAGCATGACATATTTCGAAGGTGTCAGCTCAAATTTGGTAATAAACATATAGAACAAAAATTCTAAGGTTTACATAAGCAACCTGTTTGTGAATTAAGGTATTATAGGGTTCTCTTTAAGATAAAATCTTAGATGAGGTCCTATTACTGAAGTAGTTGTAAGTTGAATCAGTCCAAATATATATGGAAATCATGGACCATAAAAATAAGCCCCTAACAACCATAAAAATAAGCTCCTAACAACATTTAACAACTATTGATACTTTTTTTTTGTTACCACTGAATTTTTCAATGTTTAAAAAACATTATGGATCGATCAATAATCCCATGTTTAGAAAAAATTTCTATAAACTTTTAAGTAATTTGCTTTATCGATGGAAAATAGGAGAGAGGCAGGGGTTTTTAATCGAACCCTAAAATCAGATGCGACACAGTCGCATCTGAAACCACCATTAGATGCGACAAAGTCGCATCCGATGTTTTTAAAAAACTAAAATAAAAAATAACGTCACGTCGATTAAAAGTCGAGGAAGGGGGAAAAATTGACCCGTCCAAATGTTTTTTAGACTATTAGATGCGACAAAGTCGCATCTGATGCTCTAGAAAATTAAAAATAAAAATTACATGTCATTTTAACAATGCGAAAAGGGGGAAAGTTGGCCCGCCTATTTTTTTGGGAACATCAGATGCGACTAAATGGCATCCGATGGTAATGTGAACCTTTTAGATGCAACTTTGTCACATCTGTTTCTCTTCTCCAGGCAAAAAAAAATATTCCCCATATACTCGTGTTTAGATGCGACAAGTCGCATCTAAATGTACTATCGGATGCGACTAGTCGCATCTAAATGTCATCTGTAGCAGAGGGTCAAATTGGTACTAGTCTAGTCCCACATGGGTGGGTAAGGGAGTTGGTGTAGTGTTTATATATGATTATCCTTCTTAAGGTGGTGCCCAAGTGCAAGGGAGGAGAGTATGATTGAAATAGCTCTAACCCCTCGCGCGCGCACACACACGTGCGCTGCCGCCGAGTCGGGCCGAGCCCGGGCTTGAGCTTGGCTCTTGGATCTTAGCAATTTGGGATTTTCTTGCGCTTTCGGGCTTCCGGTTTCATCCCTTACCTTTTATTACAAAATTCACTTCTAAAAAAATTTAATTCAAAAAAATATTTGTAGGTTATATTGGGTATTTATTAAGCATAAACTACCGAATTGATTGTGCTACAGCTTAAGTTGCATTTGTTGCAAATGAAGGCAAAACGTTTTAAACGTTTTTGGGCGTTTTTTAAACGTTCACTCACAGCATAATCAAGAGGTGTTAAACACCAATAATGGTTGTTAATGATGGACGGTTTTGTAAGCTGAAACCGACCTTGTCTTGCCTATAAATGGCCAAGTGCTCTCATTCAAAAAGATACACCGAAAAACAACAGAGATTCTTCTTCTTTTCTTTCCTTCGAAATTGTGGTTGTTCCTTCTGAAAAACTGGTTGTTCATTTAGGAAATTTGATTGTTTCTTAAGGAAATTTGGTTGTTCCTTCAGGATTTTAGTTGTTCTTTCAGGAAATCTGGTTGTTTCTTCTGAAAAGTTGATTGTTCGAGTTGTTCCTTTGGATTCTAGTTTTTCAGTTGTTTATTTTGTAATCCGGTTGGTTTAATTACGTGTTTGGTTCACCGGAGAAGTCTTTTTGTTGCTCAAAAATCTTCTCATCCACCGTTGTACCCTGGGAGGTAAATTACTTAAGGTTTCCCGACACTAACAGGACAATATTACTTTAAAAAAACCGTCAAACGGTGCTCGATTTTTCTACTATTTTATTATAATCAAATACTGTTGTTATACATTTTCTTCATATTATTGTAATTTGTTTATTTTCGAAAATTAATTAATTTTCGCCCGTATATCTAACAGAGGTTCCCTCTCTTACAAAGAATCAATTTCAATTGGTTTTGTTTATTTATTTATTTATGTCGATATTCGAATCCATCGGAGGCTGAAACTCCCTCAAGAAAACGTTCTACGCTTATAAAATACACTAACAGAATGGATATAACTATAATTTTGACGGAGGTTACTGATATTCCGTGGTGATATTATAGTTGAAAAAATTGATTATAAACAGTGGCGTTCTATCACCAAAATCAGATTGAATTGGAAGAAGCATGTAAAGTTAGGCTTGCACAGAGATTAATCCTCGTAATCCACTATTCATCGTCAAGTTCCATATACATATGCTACTGTTGAAGTTAGCTTAACCAAGACAAAAAAGACGTAATATTTAGGTTACATTAACTATATTACAATTGACTACTGATACACATGTCTCAAATCGCAACTTGCTAGGAGAGGGTCACAGTCACACAGTGCTCAGATTCCAGGGTTTCGAATCTGCAAAGAGAAATCAGATAATCCATTTTAATAGATATCACTATTATATTTCAGTAAAACAAGAGAGGAAGCACAAAAACCTAAATAGCCGGTGACTAAATATCCCACAAAATAGATGATAACTACAAAACAACGAAAATATAAACAAAGAGAAACCATGGTTACAAATACAAATAGAGAGGTCTGAAGTAATGTTGTGTATATATACATATATATAGGTGATGACAGAAAATAGAAAGCACGAATGGGGTGAAATGTATGCATTTCATAACATCTGTGCTCTCTATCTTCTGTCAGCAGCCATTCACAAACATTAGTATTCTCTCATTCATATTTCAACCAAAAGTAAATTAGATTTATAAAAAGTATATAAAGAGAGATATGTTCTCTCTCTACATTCATCGACATCGGCAGAAAAAGAGAGAGAGAGAGTTGGGATATTAGATTTTAGTCTTGGTATTTGACTGTACTTGATCACCTCTATTTATAGCAATACTTGTGGGTGAATATCACCGAATTATTAATACCATAATTTACTTTTTATTAATGTGAGAACTAAACCAATAGTTTAATATAAGAGCAATAAGGTTCTCAGAAGATAAGCTTTGGGTGCAGTGGTGCAGAAGATAAGATAAGAGACAAGACAACACAACAGAGAAGAGCACGACTTCCATTACTGCGAACTTTTGCATTCAATCTTCCTCAGTTATTTTCTCATATAAATGTATCTCTTTGAAAATTGTAAAGTTATTGTTTTGTATTAATAACATATTTTCCAAATAATAATTAGTAAGAGCATGCAAGAGACATAAGATTAAGTACGTTCTGTGGGAAAATGAATGGAAGTAAACCTATTTATATAGCCGTGATACTACTATAAGTTACAGTCTAAAATCAAGGATAATATAGCCAGAATATAATATAAGAACATATTAATGAAAAACTTAAAATAAAATAAAAAATATAAAAAACCAACACGCATGAAAATAACATGATAAAATAACTCATAATTTATCAAATATTAAATCAAATCAAATTAAATGAATACACACATCGAAATAAGTTCATGTACCCATGGAATGACACGTGGCATAGGGGCTCCAAGAGAGGAGCATGACAGGCAAAAGCAGCTTCCATTAATTTCTTAGCATTGGGTATATGTTTAAACCAAGAGTTTAGCTTTTCCGTTTTCGAATAATCCATTTCTATTGATTTATTTATGTCGGTATTCAAATTCGTCATAGGCTGAATCTCCCTCAAGAAAACGTTTACATGTTAAAAAGATACTTATATAAAGGACATTAATTTAATTTTCGTGGGGGTCACTGATTTTACCTGGAGATTTTGCTGTTTGATATTCACTGAGAGCAAGTAAACTTGCATACCAAGTTTATCACTTACTTACAAAGAAAGTTATTGGCCTATAAATATAAGTTATAATTTGTAATTTTATAACTCAAGAACTTCAATACGTGTGTTATATATTTTCTCTCAATATAATCTTCTTTTTAAGTTTCTTTTCTATTTCGTAAAATTACTTTGTTAACGATCTTTCATTTAAAACCAACATTTGGTATTAGAGTCGGATGTCGAAGTACATGTCGTCACTAAACAAAGTCATCGAAGAGATGTCGGCAACGAAGATCGTGAAGGAAGGAAACATGACACTCCATTACCCGATGCTCACGGAGAGCAACTACTCAGTGTGAGCGTTGAAAATGCGGGTGAACCTGCAGGCACAAGGAGTATGGGAGGCCGTAGAAGACGGAGATGTCAAAGAGCACAAGGATAGGATGACTCTCGTCGCCATCTATCAAGGAGTTCCGGAAGATGTCCTTCTCATGATCGCCGAGAAGGATTCCGCAAAAAAGGCGTGGGAGACGCTGCGAACGATGCATATGGGTGCGAAATGCGTCAGAGAAGCTAAGGTTCAAACCTTGAAGAGCGAGTTCGAGGTTCTCCGTATGAGAGACGACGAATCCATGGACGATTTCACTATGAAACTATCATCTCTTGTGACGGGTATCCATGGACGATTTTGCTATGAAGTCTTCAAGAAATTCAAGAGGATCGAGGAGAACCGGTCAGTACACAGGTTGACGATTTTGAGAACTGGCCAAGGAGGAGAGTTCACATCCCAGCAGTTCAGAGAGTTTTGCGATGAAGAAGGAGTCGAACACCACATCACTGCCCCATACACGCCCCAGCAAAACGGTATGGTGGAGAGAAGAAATCGGACTATGATGGACACATCAAGGAGTTTTCTGAAGAGCATGCAAGTCCCGACAAGGTTCTGGGGAGAAGCAGTACGACACGCGGTCTACTTGCTAAACCGTCTACCAACGAAGGCGCTAGGCAAGCGCACCCCTTACCAAGAGTGGAAAGGGAAGAAACCTCATCTAGAGCATCTGAAGGTGTTTGGGTGCACCGCGCATGTGAAGACTGTGGGACCACACCTAAAGAAGCTCGATGATCAGAGTCAGCCGATGATGTACCTAGACGCCGAAGAAGGGAGCAAAGCACACAAGTTTTACGATCCCCAACGCGTAAAAGTGCATGTGAGAAGAGATGCCGTGTTTGAAGAGGAGAAAAAGTGGGTTTGGCGCGACGAGTAGGGAGAGCCCGAACAAAACTCAGTGGAGTTTGTCCTTGAAGAAGAAGATGCAGTCGAGCAGGAAGAGGGAGAGAGTCTTAGCCAGGAATAAGCTACGCCCAGTTCGACAAAAACCAGTTCGCTTGGAACCAGCTGACCACCAAACTCGCCTAACCCAAGATATATGATGATCACCCCGATTCTGGAGAGAGCAAGTTCAGGAGGAACTAGCTCAGGAGACTTGTCAATCAAGGACGAACCAAGGGGGTTACGTGTTGGCAGAGATGTCCATAAGAAGGTTTTTTATTTACATATTGATGTAATATATAAATCTTTATAAAGTCCTTATTGTAATTTGCTGATTAAATCAAAAGTTGAAACGTTCATTCATTCCTTTTTAGTTTGATTGAAGATTTATGATATTCAATAGTCTTATAGTCCTTAATCAAACCTAACAATGTATGAAGAGACAAATGTAGATTTGCGTGAACAAACTCTTCATGGTTTGACTAAAACGATATATTCGCAATCTAGAGATCAACGGACTATTGATCCCAGTATGATTGTTGGAAGAATCTATAATATCTGGTTACGAGGCATAGAGAGTTAGGAACTCTATAGTTCTTCCAATGTATCTTTCGAAGATACTGAATTGACCAGTACACCTTTAGAGACAATAGAAGAACAAACCATTTAACATCTTCTATCTCAAGGTCACTATGTATGAATCGCATCATGCTTACCTAAATCCTGAAATGAGACATGTCATTTCATAGCATTAATAATCTCGTTTGAGAAAGTCAAATTCTAGATCCATTACGTGATCTAGACAAGGCCTATTGGTGAGATATTAAGTTATGAAGATGTCATGAACCAACTTTGTGAAGTTCTCATAGATATGGAATTCATGTACAAGATTGCTGAGATGCAATATATATCACCTCATGCTTTATTACTTGGATTGTGAATAAATGAACTGCGTAGTGTCCAAATTTAAGTAGCGACTTTATTTGGATGAAACAATGTGACTTGTTAGCTCCTCGTCAATACATTGTTTCTAACTTATTCACAAGTACTAAAGGAGTTGAGGAAATAACAACTAGAAGGGTAAAATGATAATTTTATAAATCTCAACTAGTTGATGATATTCATGAAGGGTAAAGATAGATAACATTCAATGGATCCGCTCAATATAATTAAGTTGAATTTGAGTAGAAAATAAATTCATTTGAACCGAGAGATTCTCAGTGTTAACTCTTTAGTGGAGTCAGTTGACATTAAGCTAATACTCGGAAAAGGTTTATGAACTTTTGAGTCCGAGTATAGAAGCTCAAACTTTGTTCATTTTGATTCATAAGGTCACTATTATAGGTTATTAGAGTAGGATTGTTAAACTAGAAGCTAAGTCAAAATAAATTCAAGTGTTGAACTAGACTTTTTCTCGAAAAATGTCTAAAGGGTATTTTTGTCCACATGGACATAAAGTTTGTTCACACAAATCTACATTTGCCTCTTCATATATTGTTAGGTTGATTAAGGACTATAAGACTATTGAATATCATAAATCTTCAATCAAACTAAAAGGGAATGAATGAACGTTTCAACTTTTATTAATTTAATCAGCAAATTACAATAAAGACCTTATAAAGATTTATATATTACATCAATATGTAAATAAACAAGTTTCTTGTGGACATCTCTTCCAACACTATCCTTTTGCGAGGTCGAGTTCATGGCAGCAACCACAGCGGCATGTCAAGCATTGTGGCTTAGAAGTTTGTTGAGCGAGATAACCAGAAGCGAGCAGAAGCTAGTGACTCTCTACGTGGACAACAAGTACGCGATCACACTGATAAAAACCAAGTGTTTTCACTTTATTCGCGAGTGTGTGAAAAACGAGAGATCATCGTGGAGTTTGTTAGCACCAAAGAGCAACGAGCTGACATTCTCACCAAAGCCCTAGCAATAGTAAAGTTCGCGGAGATACGAAAACTATAAGGCGTGAAGAGTTTCGAGCCAAGTCAAACTTACGAGAGAGAATGTGGTCATAAATCTTCCTTGGGGAGCAAGTAAACTTGCATACCAAGTTTATCACTTACTTGCAAAGCAAGTTATTTTAATTACTTGAAGCTCAAGTCTTTATTGGCTGGTAAATATAAGTTATAATTTGTAATTTCATAACTCAAGAACTTCAATACTTGTGTTTTATATTTTCTCTCAATATAATCTTCTTTTTAAGTTTTCTTTATATCTCGTAATATTACTTTGGTAACGATCTTTCAACAGGTAATACTTACTTTTGAGAAAAGTTCTTTTAGAAATTGTTTTTAAAAAAAGCTATTTTTTTCAAAAGCTGTTTAGTGTTTGGTAAATTATTTTTAATTTAGCTTGTTGTTAAAGCAAAAACTGATTTAGCGTTTGGTTACCTTTTACGCATAGACTAAATTGACTTTGGAAATAAATATTAAAATAATTTTAAATTAATTTTCATAAACTTAGTACATGTTATTTTCTTTTTGTAAACGTATAAAAGATTTACTAAATACATATAATCAAAATGTACACTTTAATTAAAATATGACTTATATTATTAGATATTATTTGCACATTATTATGCTATAAATTTTTAATACTAGATATTATTAAATGGTATATAAATAAGGTTATGCTGTAGGTTTTTTAATTCACATACAGGAATTCTTATTAAATACTTATATGTTTTCATAAATAAAATACATATATTTGAAACTTATCATCTTCAAGAACAAAAGAACCAGAAAAACAAACCGACAAAAGTTAAAGGAAAGAAACTCCCAAAATTTCGTCGAATAAAAAAAAATCGTTTCTTTGAATGATTATGTGATATCTCTCTGCGTTGGAGACTCCGCGTCGGAGAACCGATGTCGGAAAAATCATTAAAAACTCTCGCCGGAGGTTCCGTCACATCGTCGATCTCGTCAAACGCTCTGAGGCCGAGAAGAAGAAAAAGAGCATCCTGGTCTCTTTATTAAGCAGATTTAAAGGCATAGGAGTAATAAGTTTAGCCGGTGGTTAAGTGAAAAATAAAAATTACGAGAGTAATATAATAACTGACCAAACACTCCCGAAAATAAAAAGTAAAAATTAAAATTTTTAACTTTTTATAAAATTTAACTTTTACATTGTTTTTTGCATAACTACCAAAATCACTTTTGAAATTCTTTTCAAAAGCTGTTTCTGCCAAAAGCCTAAAATTATTTTGGCTTTTATAAAAAGTGGAAGTGGAATTCAAAAGTTTTACAAAAGGAACCCATTGGAAATATTGAAATTGTGTGCTTTCTTTTCGGCAGATGTGGTGCTATGACACAGGCGGGAAAATTTTGATCTTTTGTGCCACGAACTGAGCGGTGATGCTTGCGTACTGTATATATCATTTGTCGCTTATCAGTAAGAATAAAGTCACCATTATTCTAAATTCGAAAAGTTCAACATTAGATTCGACATTAGAATTTAGTGGATACATAAGATTGGGCTAAATAAAGGTAAGAAAAGTAACAATGTCTAGTTCATCTGGTTTTAATAAGTTATTAAGTTCATGTTAGAAATTATTCAGAAAAATAATAATTTTCCAAAATGATATTACAATAATAAGACAAAAAATAATTAAAAACAATTAAGAACTAACAATATTTTATAATGGTTAAAGAGATGAAAACCGAGGATCGTTTGACGGTTTTTATAAAATAATATTGGCTTCTCATTGTCGCAAAATCGTGAGCAATACATACAGCCGATGGTGATTGATACACATTAGCAACCATATTAGATGCAGAATAATATTGATTACGCCCACATTAGCAAATTAATAATTATAATTGCTAAAGAAGATCTAAATTTACTAATTTAATATATATTACGAAAAAAATTCAGCAACCGATTCATAGAACACTCACATGGATTTTAGCTCAGCTACATAAAGATCTAATCCAACGGGTGCTCCGTCTTCGTTCTTCGTCGGACCTGAGTATTCGAAGATGACACTGTAGTCTTCCAAAATTTAATCTACGAAACGAATAAGAAAAATGAGTGAGCACAATCGATATCTCACTATATCTTGAAATTAGGTATTTTGGATCTTTTGCAATACCAAGGAAAAGAGATGAAGATATTGTACACGGCCACAAGGAGAGTGGGAGCCACGAAATTTCTAAATCAATTTAGATTTTGATCAAATGATTTTTCCCTTCTCATCAACCTCTATTAATTACATTTAAAAAGAAATAATCTCTGAGAGATTTTCTCTCACTCTGGGAGATTCGTCATTAGGATTATTTAGGCATTGTTAAGATTTTTTCCGTCAAGCAGTGTTGGGTTTGGTCAAGAGAGAAATGAGGAGACAGGTTTTTTTTCATCTTTTAATTACCGAATTAATTTTATTTTATTAATATTTAATTCATTAACTACCTGTTGAATTTTAAACCCCATAATCTCGCCTATCATAAATAACTTCCATCCAAAATTCAAAAATGTTAATAAACTCGAATTAATATTATTTTTGATTATTTAAAAATAAGGATATTATTCTGGTCTAATATTCTCGTTTACTTTAGTTTATGACTATTACCAAAAATTGGAAAATAATTTGTTAAAATGCAATAACAATGTTTCAATTGGGTTGATTGCTCAATTTTCCAAATATGATATAATGCAATAGATATTTTATATTTATTACCATTTTAGAATAATCTTTTATAATGTTAGATAAATATAAGTATTAGATAGAATTCGGATATATTGTTTGTTAGCATACCTTAGAGAGATTCTATATGTATCATATAAAACTATGTGATATTATATAAATAAAATCAAATTTATGAGGAAATTCTATATTTTATTTGGAAAAACATGTATATTTATGAATTTGGTAGTTTGTGCTCGAGGAAAAGTGTCCAACATAAAAAATAAAATAAAAATTCGCACTTTGAAATTTGAGCCGCCCTCTACCTTGGTAAAATCAAATTTTGTTTCCCCAGATTTAGAGATTTTTATCCATCCCTTCCACATATGTTTAATTTATGCTTCATTAGCTTTTTTGGTGAGTGCTAAACAAGAGATATGATTTTAAACTGTTTGGAAATCTCTCCAGGTTAAGACGTATATGTTTTATGGAGATTTTTCATATATGAGCTTTATGATTCAAATTAAAATATAAGTAAATGTTAATAATTACAGATTTTTTGTTTTTTAAATACAATTTAGCTTAGAGTATGTTAAATACAATAAAAATGTAGTTTAAGACCATCTCCAATTCATCTTTAATTTGGGTGGAAATGAGACATATTTAGTGTGTGAGAGCTCAAACCCATCTAAAATATTTACCTAAATGTTGGTAGAATGAATAGTATTTACTCAAATTTGAGGTCCAACTATTCATCATCAAAATTTGGTGATAATCTATTTCCAATTACAAATTCACCCACAAAAATATTAATATGTAATTTAAACCATAATTAGAATAATTTATACAACAATACATATTATTAATGAAATAAGATAATAAATAATATGACATTTAATATTAATACATAATATTAATTAACACAATACAACTAAATTAAAAACATATCAATTATACTAATAGTTACTCAAATATAATACATAAAAATTATAATTATAATGTACACCATATAACTAAAAAGTATATATAAAAGCGTGCATAATTTATAATCTATATGTATTGTTTATGTAATATTTTTGTAATTAATGAGAACGACTAACGAGTATCAATATTTGTAATTTGTATGTAATATTTATTTATTTATTAATGTTATTCAAAATAATATGTTTTTAGTTAATTTTTTATATTTTAATATCATAGTATTAATATAACATTATTTATATACAAAAATAAATTAATGTTTAATAAAATCAATATTCACATAACATATTAATAAAGGGGTTAATATGAAATTAATATAAATTAATATTGAAAAATATAAAATGAGAATATCATTTTTGGGTGAAATTTGGTGTTGTGAGTTGGAGTGGAAACGCTGCAACTGCACTAAATTTGGTAAGAAGTTAACTCAAATTTGAGTTTTGATTATAGATGGTCTAATTAATAAAAAATTCAAAATTTCACAAAAATACAATTGGGAGCTTTCTCTCCGTATATTTGTTTTCTGTTTTCTACATGTATGTTTGGGTCTAGTTTATTGCTTTGTCCTTTACACTCAATTTGTTCCAAAAACAATTTCAGAGAAAAGGGTTTTGGATAAACCCTCGAAATTCGAATCCACAACCACCTTCGTAGCTAACGATCATGGCTCTCCGATCAGCAAAAGCTTCATTTCTCGGCGCTGGAAGAAACGACCTCCCTCGACGCATGTTCTTGATGCCGTCCTTCCTCGCGAACTCGGCTTCAGCCGCGCCGCAGGGCCAAGAGAAAGCCGAGCCGAGGACTAACTTATTCGTCTCTGGTAACGAACTCCATTCCTCATCTCCTTCTTTAGGTTTATAGATTTTTCATTCATTTCTGATCTATGTGTAGTCGATTTGTTGATTTCCCTAATTAGTTTTCGTGCATGTTGGAATAAAGGTTATAAAAGAGTATTTTATAAGTGGTGTTAGAGTGTTTTTCGGGATAATAATTGAGTGGGGTTCACTCAACGGAATTGAATAATTCTTTCGTATTCTTATTCCTCGTTGCGGCGGGTATAAGATTAAGTTTTTTTTGCCAAGAAAAAACTCTATACTGAATGAGAAATTGATGCTCAAAGTATGGCTAAAAACACATTGATATGTTTATTAATGTTGTTGTCATAGAAGTATTCATGAAGTGAGTAAAAGAGTCCCACATAGGTTGGGAATGTGTGGTGGTGAATTGTTTATAAAGGAGTCTCCTCCTTAAGGTGACATCTAAGGATAAGGGAGGATAGTGTGGATGGGTTAGTCCTAACCCGTTACGCGCACACACACGCGCGTCGCCGCCGTGCCGCGCCGGGCTCGGGCTCAGGTCTTGGGTTTTGGATCTTGGATCTTGGAAATTTGGTCTCTTCTTTGGCCTTCGGGCTTGCGCGCTGGCCTTGGATAATTTTCTATAAATATTATACTTTTATTACAAATCTCACTTCAGAAAAGTTATAAATCCACAACTAACTTTTGGTTATTAGGGAATTGTCAATGCATTGCTACGGTTAGTTAATGACAAGATGAATGCTTAATGAATACACAAAAACATTGGAATGTTTTTTCCTGAGCATTAAGTCTATTAAACGCGTTTAATAGACATTAAAGGCTGGCGGTTTTGGCTTTATAACAACCGAAGTCCTAAGCCTATAAAAGGCAGCCTGAGTCTCATTCGGTAGGAGAACTTGAAGAGAATTCAAACAGTAAACTCAAACACGTCCCCTCACTTCGATTTTTTTTTTCTTTATAGTCCAGCGGTAGTTCCACACAAGGAGTCAGTTCGTCGAAGTTGTGTGGAGTGGTACTAAGCTCTACTTATTCGTCGTTGTATCCTGGGAAGCTATTGGTCAAGAAATCTCGTACATGCGAGCGCAATAAAAAGTTTTAAGGAAACCGTCTAACGGGCCTCGACGACCTCTTCTTCCGTTTCCTTTTTATTTTGGTTAAACTTCATTTTCTCGTACCTTTGTCTCTGTTATTAATGTCAATATTATTTTTGTAATGTCGCTAACAATTTTGAAACTCTTTTAATTTTTTTCGAAAATATTCTTGTTTAAAAATTTTTCCGGACAAATTTTCTGTCAGTCGAAGTGACGAGGTGCAATGAGGTGTAGTCTGACGAGGTGGAGTCTGAAGAAGTGTAGTCTGACGAGGTACACCTGACGAGGTGGAGTCTGACGAGGTGGAGTCTGAAGAGGTGTTGTCTGACGAGGTGTAGTGTGACGAGGTCCACCTGACAAGGTCAATTTGAAGAAGTCCACCTGACAAGGTCAATCTGACAAAGTGTTTATGACGAAGTGTTCTGACGAAGCGAATCTGACGAAGTGTTTATGACGAAGTCAACAAATTTTTTTACTAACTCAAATTTTTTTTTTGACGAGGTCGATCAGTTTTGACGAACTGAACCTATAGTTTATAACAAACAGCTTTTGGGAAAGATAAAATTTATTTTCTTTCCAGATTTGATTCTATTATCAAATACTGACTTGTTGATTTCTTTTGTCGAAAACAAAAAACTCGAACGACACGCCAATTGTGAATGCCGATAGGAGTACCACCGAGAACCCATCCGCGGTCAACACCTCGACCTTGACCACGATTGGTCAAATTCCTGTGAACTTGGTTCCAAGATCGATGGCGGCCACGGCCGAGAACGGACCTGCGGGTCTAATCCAACCAATGGCTTCTATGGCCATGAACAGTTCGACCGGTTCTATAGCACACGTGCCTGAAGTCTTATCGGCCAAGAAGCCTGAGAAGATCACAAGGGTCAATTTTAGTGATGGCAACAAAAGATGTTGTTCTATTTGACAACTCTCGGTCTTGCGCGATTCTTGACCGAAGATCCACAGACTCCTCGCAAAGATGAAATCGATCAACATGTGCTAATGGAATTTGGCGCATGAAAGGACTCCAACTACTTATATTGGAACTCTGTAAGGAATAGTCGTAATGACGCACCGTACAACGTGTATAGCTCCAAACGCTCCTCCACAGAGTTTTGGGATTCATTAGATCGGAAATACAAAACTGAGGACGCTGGCTTTAAGACTTTAAGAAGTATATTGTGGGCCGCTTCCTCGATTTTCAAATGGTGGACACAAGGACCGTGGTTTGTCAAGTGCAAGAGATGCAATTGATCATTCACGAGATTCATGTCAAAGGGATGACCATCAGTGAATCTTTCCAAGTTGCCTCGGCCATCGAGAAACTACCCGCGGGGTGGAAGGACTTCAAGAACTATCTCAAGCATAAGCAAAAGGATACGAGTTTTGAAGATTTGGTTGTGCATCTTCGCATTGAGGAGGACAACCATAGCTCGGACAAGAGGTTCAAGACCCAATACGAGAGGGCCAACGTCATCGTGCATGGCGAGAGCTCTAAGGGAAAGAAACTCTCCCATAAGCTTGGGCCGAAGGGAGGTTCTTTCAAGAAGAAGAAGCATCAGCCAAAGTTTGCTGGCAAATGCTTCAACTGTGACAAAGAAGGTCACATGGCTGCCAACTGCAGGAAGCCGAAGAAGAAGAAGAAGAAGGAAACCAATGTCGCGGAAGGTGACGAAGAGCTCTTTGTCTCCGTGGTCTCCGAAGTGAACATGGTGGACTCAAACTCGAAAGAATAGTGGCTGAATTCTTGAGCAACCCGCCACATATGTTCTGTGAGGAACTCTTTCTCCACATTCGAGACGATGAAAAATGGAGAGAAGTTGTTCATGGGCAACTCCGCTACCTCTGAAGTGAAGGGGATGGGCAATGTCTTTCTGAAGATGACGTCTGGGAAGGAGTTGAAGCTCTCCAACGTGCTCTATGTGCCCGACATATGGAAGAACCTCATTTATGGGTATGTGCTGTGTAACCATAGCTTTAAAATGGTTTTTGAGTCCCAAAATATTGTATTATCTAAAAATGGTCTGTATGTAGGCAAAGGCTATATTTAAGAATGACATGTTCAAGATGAATGTAATCGGCATTAAGACCAATGAAATGAATAAAAATGATACTTCCGCTTATATCATTAAGTCGTTAAATATATAGCATGGTAGACTCGATCATATGAATTATGACACGTTGCGAAAGTTAATTTACTTGGATTGTATACCAAAGTTTAAAATTGACTTAAAAACATAAGGACATGTACTTAATGAGTTGTACGAGACCTGACTTAGCATACACTGTTAGTAGATTAGCTCGATATACGAGTAATCCAAGTGCTTAACACTGGAATGCAATCGTGAGAGTATTGCCGTATCTATGATTCACTCGTGATTATGGATTAAACTATACGAGATATCCTGAAGTAATTGAAGGTTACATTGATGCGAGTTGGATATCTGATATTCAAGATTCTAAAGCCACCAGTGGATATGTATTCACTCTGGGAGGTGCGGCTATATCTTAGAAATCATCCAAACAAACAGTGATAACTAGATCCATGATTGAATCTAAGTTCGTCGCATTGGAAAAATTCGGCGAAGAAGCTGAATGGCTTAGAAACTTTGTGGGTGATATTCCTAGTTGAAATACTCATGTGCCTGCAATATATGTATATTGTGATAACCAATCTGCTATTGGTAAAGCACACAGTGTGATGTATAATGGTAAGTCTAGACATATTCGTCGACGACATAATACCATTAGACAACTTCTCTCGTCCGAAGTCATAAGTATTCACTTTGTAAGGTCCAAAGGGAACATTGCGGATCCGTTAACCAAATGGTTAAACCGGGACCTAGTAGAGAAGACATCAAAAAGGAATGATACTGAAGCTCATGGAAAATAAAGCTAAGGCAAAGGAAACTCAACCATAATGACCGGGGATCCTGAGATCTTGGTTCAAAGAGACAACCTAATTGTCAATGGCTAATTGAGGTCACTGTGAGGGAAACTCCTCCTCCTATTCCTATTATATAGTGATTCCTGTACAAGGATAAGCTTAGAGCTTTTAACGATTCCGTGAAATTGGATTGCTTAGAATCCAGATAAGTAATGCGAGATTACTTTTGGTAAAGAATCACCTATGTGAGAGAGAAGTGGGGCCGCTTCGAAATAGAATTAATTGGGCTTAATTCTTTAGAAACTCTTGCAGATCAGGCATATGTTCAGGGCCAAAATGAACATAATCATGAGAACTGAACTTGTGTCAGTAAACTGTTAGTGGGGGATATGTTTATCCTTTATACATAATGACTAACGGTTCAAGGACATCGTGTCTGCTGAATAGTCAGTAAAGATGACATATCCTTCCGAGAGAAAGTTCAAAGGTTTTGCTCACCTATCCTATACTGGTATTGACCGCTGAACTATCACCACCTTGAGTCGTGTCGTGTCTTTTTAATTGTCGTATACAATTTCATGTTGGGATTGGTGCCCACGAAGGAGATTTAAGACATTATAAATACTTTGTATTTGATTTTGCTGACACATTAAATAAAGTTATATATTCATTCTTCATTTAAGTTTGTGTTTATGTATGTATGTTACGCTCTGAAACTATCATCAACGAAAAGGGTGCTAAGTATAGACTTGACAAGATAGCCCCTTGTAACTAGTTTAAACATTTGTTCACAATCTTAAGATCGATGGAGCAATCGAATTTGAGTAATGGTTGTTTAAATTAATCATGATATCTTATCTTGTGATATAGAAAGTTGTGACTCTGTGTTTCATTATTGATATCTTATAGAAGATATTGAACAATAAGTGTGATACTTTGAAGCCCGAGATAAAACCGTTTAATCACTCGAATTTTCAAGATCACGAACGAGGGGTATTTTGGTAATTACCTAAATCCTGAAGTGAATGCATGATCGATGTGACATCTTATGAAGTTTGATTTGTCAATGGGCAATAACTAAAGTTATAGTTACATCTTACCCGACGGTTGGTGTCATAACGTTGTCATGTTGGATTATGTGATTTACAGATATGGACTTCGTGTTGAAACAATGCTAATGCTTTAGTATCATACTATAATTTCTTATGAGAGTGTGAATGAATAAACCTGGTCAGACATTCATCGAATAAGAACATTCTTTGATTAAAACAAGTGACATGTTAAGACATCTGACTCTATGTTTTTCTCATTAAAAATAACAAAGAAGTTAGTGAAATAATAACTCAGGGGTAAAACGGTAATATCGTAAAATACTCTGTGGATCGTGTGAAGAATTGTTTTGTCACATCGAACGGAAAATAAACGCACGTGAACTTAAAGACTTTCAATATTAGTCCTTTAGTGGAATCGACTAATATTAATAATTGAAAGACGGAAAATGTTTGTGAACTTTTGAAACCGATCTTTATTCTAAAGTTTCGTTCATGTGGGTCAATAAGGTCTTAGTGATAGATTTTCGGATGAGATTTATTGAAACTGAACAATTGATTTTCTCATTAAATGTTAATTGCGATTTGCAAAAGTTGTTTTATAAGTAATTAAATAAATAATTAATTATTTATTATTACGTTTATTTAATGAATCATATTATGTTATTATATTGATAATAATATAATTTGATGATTCAAATAAATAAAAGATGAAAATGAATATTTTGTTGTTTCGTAAAACGTAATGATTAAAATAATTAATGATTTATTATTAAATAAATGAGATGTAAATAAATCAATTAGGGAATGTGTTTAAAATATGGTCGGCCATGTTTAATTAAATAAATGGCTGGTTATTAATTTTAAAACACATTAAAAGACCGAATTGGACTTAAGTTGATAATTGGGTTTAATCTAACTTAAGCCCACCGTCTCTCTAATATAAATAGGGCTTAATTAAAGAAACCCTTACCCTAATTCATTATTGAAAAGCTCGTCCATAATCCTCTCCCCCTTTGTGAGTTTTGGACGAGATAATTGAGAGAGAAAAGTGATCAAGAAATCGTTTCTTGATTTCTTGGTTCAACCGTTGAGAATTCCCTATTCCCGTTACTCAATTGAAGAGTCCTCACTCGTAAATCTTCCATAAAATTCGAGATCCATATCGCTGAATATTTATGGTGTTTGAGTGATCATAATCTGCAGATTTCGAGGTCAGACCGCGGAGGTTTCGAGCAAGGAACATCGATGCGCAAATCTGCCCTTCTGTTGGCCGGACTGCTCGTCGGACTGCCTGACCAGCCGGGTCCCAGACGCGCCTAAGCCATGACAAGAGGCTCACGCGTATCCAGCTTGAGCGACTTCACCAGCACCTGCTCTGGTCAATATCTACCCATGTGCACAGGTTTCGGAGATCCAGCGACTCGCAGCAACTCACAAGCTTGCATGCCAATTCTCGCCGACCGACCAGATTTTAATGCGGCGGGTCTAGTCTTCCAATACGGCGGGACATATTTTCAGAAATTCGACGAGGCGCTCCGAAGTTCGTTAGCAACGCACGAGGTTATTTACAACCTCACATGTAAGTCTTCTAAAATGAATTAGATCAATTGATATTTATAAATGTGTTTATAAGGTGTTAGATCGTTTTATTGACATGTTTAGAATAAATAGTTTATTAACATGTTTACTATTTTTAATGCCTAGGTTAAAATTAATATATTAAAATGGTTTTAATATATTAAGTCAAGTTATATAATTCCGCCATATTAGATATGTTATATGATTTATTGTTTAAATTATTAAATAATTTTCAACATTTGATTTATGTGGGTGATTGTTGAAATAAAGGTTATAAAAGAGTATTTTATAACATGCGTTACAGTGTTTTTCGGCATAATAATTGAGTGGGATCCATTCAACGGAATGGAATAATTCTTACGTATTCTTATTACTCGTTGCGACGAGTATAAGATTGAGTTATTTTTCCAAAAAAAATTCTGTAATGATTGAGAAATTGATGATCAAATTATGGCTAAGAACACATTAATATGTGTATCAATGTTGTTGTCATATAAGTATTCATGAAGTGAGTAAAAGAGTACCACATAGGTTGAGAAAGTGTGGTGATGAAGTGTTTATAAAGAATTCTCCTCCTTAAGGTGACACTTAAGGATAAGAGAGGAAATTGTGGGTGGGTTAGTCCTAACCCCTCATGCGCACACACACGCGCGCCACCGCCGTGCCGTGCTGGGCTCGGATTCAGGTATTGGATCTTGGCAATTTGGACTTTTTTTGAGCTTTCAGACTTGCGGGCCGGCCTTTAATAATTTGTGAAAAATATTATTTTTTTATTACAAATCTCACTTCATAAAAGTTATAATTTCACAAATAACTTTTGGTTATTCTGGGAATTGTTAATGCATTTCTACGGTCAGTTAATGATGAGATGAATGCTTAATGGATACACAAAAACGTTGGAACGTTTTTTCCTGAGCATTAAGTCTATTAAACACGTTTAATGGACATTAAAGGCTGGACGATTTTGGTCAGCATTTCAATGAAGTTGTGATATACCGGTGGTCAAATAGTTGACTCTTTTCAGAAAGGCATCTTTGTTGTGGGCATGCATCTGTTGTGACGGAGAATGGCATTTAAATGAAAGTCAAACATTGTTGCAGAGCAGGTAAATAGACTCTTTTCTTATGTCGAGAATTCCGAGCCTCGTAATTGCACTGTACTGTTTGATGGTTTTCTGCAAAAAAAAAAACATGATATAACACCAAGAATATCTATCTAGATTATATACGCTATTTAGTTTTATGTTTAGATATATAGGTTTCTTCTTGCTATTTATTTATGTTATTTTGAATTAATTAAACATGGTTAAGGTTTGAGTAGTTAGGTTGTGACCGCATCTCATTCACGTTCATAACAGCTTTTCTTTCTTCTAAAGAAACAACCCAATTAACATAATCTCTCTCAATAGTTACATGCCTTGTTTAACTCAAAATTCTAAAACAACTTTTATTCAAATGATCTCACTTTATTTTAACCCTGATTAGTGTTTATTATTATCATTAACTATTTAAACTTCAGTTGCAAGATTATGCAGAGTGCGTGGGCTCTCAAGCTCGAGTGATTATAGTTCCATCGATACGAGACTCAAACCACGATCAATAGATCGAATGGGTAGACGATGAAGTACTATATACGTAGACTTAGTATTAGTATACCATATTTTGATTAAGTACTGGTTTGGGATCTCTTGGAGATGCTATGTTTTGTAATGTACTTGGACTATATTTTGGTTGTTATTAGCTAGATATATGTTAATGGAATGAATGCATCTTGTTTTATTTAAATTTTATTACAAATATTTAATGAATATTATTATTTTAACGAAAGTTACTACATTGATGGAATGCAGTTTAAAATAGTCTAAAATTATCTTCAGTTTAAAATCGTAATTTCATTGTTATCATAAAATTAAAAAAAAACCTCTGCTTAAAACAACAGTATAATAGTAAGACTACATCCAATAACAAATAATCTATTAAAGATATATAGTTTGATAAATATGATCGCTACATTTAAAAACTGTAGTGTTTAAAAATCAAATACTTCGAGATTATCTAAGTGGATAGCCAACAGCGAGACAGACGTCAGTATGTCAACCGTAGTCATCTTTAAAGACTACGGGCAAAATCTGTAGCTGGTAAACGTTTTTCTTTTGTACTGTGTATAAATATTTTTCGGATACTAATACATTTACCAACATTTTGTGATTTTCAACAAACTACACATACGTATATACACTAGGCGAAGAACAAGCTTTAAAGCAATATTTGTCACATTTTAAAGCCATAATTTTTCTTCTAAAAATTCTTTATCAGCTTGACATTTTTAACTTATCTGCCTAAAAATTACCTCATTTTCCTAATGCTCTTTTACCTTTATCCATCACACCGCAATCTCATTTGCTAAAACTCTGGCAAAGACGAGTCATGTGCTTCCATACCTCCGGTGCATCTCAAATGAAGGTGCGACCAAGAAGAACGTATATACCTTATAACATATAACGACCTCTTCATGACCTTTAAATCATTAATTTTACCAATTCTCCATCAAAGTCGTGTTTGTACAAAGTTCCGATCAGAAATAAAGTTTTTATCTAGTTCCATTATATTAAATAGCTTCATAAAAATCGTCTCGATCTCATTGTGCAACGTAATCTCCCAGTATAGGATTTCTTCAATTTAATATGACTTCTCATTTCTAAGCAACACTATTTCATTTATCATGTCTTTCGTATGCCTCTCAAACACACTTTCCTTTGTTGTCATATGGATTGAGCATCTACAGTCCATGATCCTACGATTTTTGGATTGAGTGATAGAGATTGCAAAAAAATTAGGGCTCTCGTTGTAAAAAAATATCATCAAAGACCTTCATCTCTTTATCGCTCGACCTTATCATGAAAGGCTTCAGACAATTAATATTTCCTTTTTCGTGACGCCTTATCAAATCTGATAAATTTAGGAACTTCTACAAATCTCAAGATGTCAATTGAATGATAGTCCTATCAATGATAATACTGGCATTTCAATCTATGTCGGAGTTCTATCATGAACTCCATATGGTTTTCGTTCTCTAAGATCATCTCCAACTCATCCTTAATTTGGGTGGCGATGTGACATATTTGGTGTAGGAGAGCTACAACCCACCCCAAATAGTATCTACCCAAATTTGGGGTCAACCATTCATCACCCGCAAACTATTTTTAATTACAAATTCAACCTTAAAAATATTAATATGTAATTTGGACCATAATTTAAATAATTTATACAAAAATACACATTATTAATGAGAAAAGAGAATAAAAAATGACAATAATAGTAATACATAACATTAATTAACACAATACGACTATATTAAATACATATCAATTATATTAATAGTTACACAAACACAATACGTAAAAATTAAATTATAACGTACGCGATATGAATAGAAAAAAAATATTTATAATGTTTATATAATATGTTTTTATATTAATGTTATCCAAAATAATATTTATTTTTATTAGTTAATTTTTATATATTAATATCGTAATATTAGCATTATATATAATATAAAGTTAATTTAATATTGTTGACATCAAAAATTAAATAAATGTTTAATAAGATTAATATTTACATAAGATATTAATAGAAGGGTTAATATGAAATTAATATAAGTAATATTGAAAAGTATAAAAAAAAAGAATATTATTTTTTGGGGTAAAATTTGATGTTGTGGGTTGAAGTGAAAATACTGTACTTATACCAAATTTGATAAAATATTAACCAAAATATGTTAAGTGTTTTTCTTGTTAGATCTGCCTCGAATCATGATAAAGCCATATGTGTTGTTACCTATCATCTTAATCTGGCATTTTTTTCCTCTGACTTCAATCCACAACATTATCGAGAGTAGTATGCGGTCTACTGTGTTGTAGAATAAATGATGTGTTGTAGAATAAATGATGTACTTGTACAATCTCGACAAAGAGTAAAGAAAAAAGATGCTTATTGTTCGTCATCATACTTCACATCAACGTTCTCCAAGTTGAAGGTAGACTTAGTGAGCTTGTCGTGATGCTAAAACAAATTCATTCCTTTTGCTATCCCAAGTGTAAAAATTGCGCCTTGCGAATCAACCAACTTGCTTATGTATTTATCGCATAAATTTACTCTAAATATGAGATAGCAATATCAACACATAATAAATAATAAAATGCACGCATAATTGATAACTCAGTTCGGACCGATGTTTTCTACATAAATAGTTCTCATTACAAATGGACTTACACGCACATGTGGTAAACCGGTGAAAATAATCTCGCTAGATAAATAGTTCTCATTACAAATGGACTTACATGAAAAACATAAATATCAAAGTCAATTATTAACTATAATAGTGAAACCTAATTTAGATCTTCTCATGAATTTGTGAACTCTCACAGGTCCACGAAATACACACCTTCACATGTTCTTTGATCACAGGAAAAACTCTAGCGTGATTAGTTCATTCACGAGAAAAAATAGATTCAGTAAGCGAATCAATCACAGTGGGTGATCTGATTCTACACTGCTATTCACCTAGTCGAAAGTTTTCCAGCCCACCGATTTTGCAAGTCTAGAAAAATTATAAACTTAATGGAAGAGTCAAGGCAACTAATGGCAACAACCATGCTTTTTATTGCGTCCAATACAGTAAGGTCCTTGCTAAGGTTTCTTTGAATTCAACGCGTCAGCATCAAAGAAAAAGGACATTTAAAAACACTTAAATCGAGAATCATAAAACTGTCATAATATAGTTCTCAGAATCGCAGACTGTTAAAGCAGGCGATCTCGATAAGTTATCATGACAGATGACAATAAGAATTCTTAGTTAATAAAAATAAGCCTAGTAATAACAAACTCAAACATCGTCTCATCCACTAACGTACACCATGCGTACAACATACTATATCACTTAATTACCTATACGATGAAGGTTATTGGTGAGTCATATTCTCTAGGCAAGGCAATGTATTCACATTCTCCAACAAACTCATAAAATAGAAAACATTTGGGCTAGTATTTACTAGGAAATTTACTTCTTTAAAGTAAAAAAGTTAAATTTTGGGTTAAATTGTTTTTAATTTGTTTATAATTTTGGGCTCTAATAAATTTATCTGTTATTTATGATTTCATTTATAATAAAAACAATAATTTATCTTTAAAAAGTGCTATAAAAAAATTCGACCATATTTTAAAATATTACATCATAAAATTGTTACTTAGAGCATCTCCAATGCAAGCAACCAAAGTTGCTATACACATCATCAAGTATAAAAGAATATTATCTCTAAAAATAAATGACATGACATTGCCATGTAGGCATTGAGCAACTATTGTGCCAAGCATTGGAGATGCTCTTATATCATTCTTAATCTTCTCTTAATAGCATGCTTAAACGTTAATAATTCATTCTACAAATAAATGGGGGGTTTTGAATTGGGCGGTAATTGAAAATTATAAAAGCTATTAAAAAAGACACTAAACCCACCTAAAGCGTCTTATATACCGACTGTGTGGTTTATAGGCTATCCCACTACTAAACATATACCTTTTTTTTTGCCTCCGAAAGTAGAATTGACCTCGTATATATTATAAGCCGTTGTAATTATTAAAATATTAATCGTGCTATAGACATATTCAAGTACAAACGGTGCTTGTGATAATTCGAATAAGACAAGATTTTCCGGAAATTTAACTAAAATATTACTAAAGCCATGCATCCTAGTAAGAACTGGGTGTAACATATTTGGACACTTATGATTATTGGAATAAAGTCCCCATTAAAAATTTCACTTTAGGCTTGTGCACCACAGTTGTCCCACAACAACAATCTTAAGAGAATATTCTTCAGAAGGCTAAAAATATTTAAACCAATCATGTAAATAGCTAAGTTGTTAGTCAAGCCATCAAAACAAAACAAAGTAAAAATAAGTACGAGATTTTTTAATGGGTGCTATGGTAGAAGTGTTTACGTGGTTCACTTTTCTCACGTTGAGTGGCTTCACGAGTAACGTGGTTTTAGGCTATAATATCTTTTACGACGACGTTGAGATTACGTGGGGAAACGGGCGTGGAAACATACTCAATCACGGAAAACTTCTCACACTCTCCCTCGATCAAACTTCTGGCTCTGGCTTTCAGTCCAAGAACGAGTTCCTTTATGGGAAGTTTGACGTCAAACTCAAGCTTGTGCCTGGCAATTCTGCCGGGACTGTTACCACTTTCTACGTACGAAGCTTTTTCGTACTATTACCATTTTTTTAGATTTTTTATACTGAACACTTTTTTGCATGATGAGATGCTTTTGTTATTGTATTGACAGTTAAGGTCACAAGGATCAACATGGGACGAATTGGATTTTGAATTTTTGGGAAATTCGAGTGGAGAGCCATATATAGTCCACACCAATGTTTACACACGAGGGCACGGTAACAAAGAGCAACAGTTTTATCTTTGGTTCGATCCCACTCTCAGATTCCACACCTATTCCATTCTCTGGAACCCCAGCCACGTCGTGTAAGTATATTTAACTATCTATATAATGTTTTTTTGGATACTAAACTCTTGTATTATATAGATATAATATATTGATATTTTTCCGGAAATTTCATATTTTAATTTCACCGATTTGTGAAATATTTTGTTACAAAAAAATTTATGCCAAAATTTAGCCATATGTATATCAACAAATTAAATAATTGAAATAATCAACATTTAATATTTAATAACCATCCAAAATGAAATAATGTATATATGAGGCGTTTTTTTTTTTTTTTGCAAGTTTAAATCTTGAATATATCTATATCTATATATAGATGTTCCACATGAACTACAGATGGCAGGCCCCACATGAATTACAAATGCTAAACCCCATGCAAGTTTACTGGCCAATTATTATGTTCTTGATAGGTTCATATTTTTGGCACAAACTTGCATATATAACTTTTGTTTGCTAGAAGACGAATTTGGGACTTAAATAAATATAGCATTTCACATTTTTTGTTGCTAAATATATTATACATTGTGATGAAAATTGAGATAGTGTCGTGGTGATTATGTGAAGATCTAATACTAATGAAAATGATGAATATGCTAAATTTTTTGTTAATGAAATAATTTTAATTATAATTGAAAATAATCGGTTAAAGTTAGCGTTAATTTTATTGGAAAAATGTATAAAAGAGTATTTTTATTTAGTTTGTTAATAATTTTTTTGCCTAAATATTTAAGTGGGGTCCACTCATCGGAATTGGATAATTTTTCCATATTGTTATTCTTTGCTGCCACAAGTATAAGATTGAGTATTTATTTGTAAAATCATGTTTATAATGAATGAGATATTGATGCTATAAGAATGCTAAAAATAACATATGTATGTGTCATTTAGAGAAGTTAGATGTAGTGTAATGAAAAGAGTCCCACATTGATTGACAGTGTGTGTTAGTGAAGTTTATATAAGAGATTCTCCTCCTTAATGTGACATCTAAGTGTAAGGCATGAGAGTGTTGATTTGCTGATTTAATCTTAGGGATTAAGATTACTTGGACGGAGAACGAAATTTTCCTAGACCAACCACACTATGTCGATAAAATTCTAGATAAATTTGGTAACAAGGATTCTGGGATCTCTAGAACTCCAATTGACAGAAGTCAACACTTGTCTAAGAATAAAGGAGAAAGTATATCTCAAATTGAGTATGCTCGAGTGATTGGAAATCTCATGTACTTGATGAGTTGTACGAGACCTTACTTGACCTACACTGTTAGTAGATTAGCTCGATATACAAGTAATCCAAGTGCTGAACATTGGAAAGCAATCGTGAGAGTACTGCGGTACGATTCACTCGTTATTACAGGTTAAAATATACGAGATATCCTTAAGTAATTGAAGGTTACACTGATGCGTGTTGGATATATGATATTTAAGATTCTAAAGGCACTAGTGGATATGTATTCACTTTGGGAGGTGCAACATCCAATTAAAGAGAGATAACTAGATCCACGGTGGAATCCGAGTTCGTTGCATTGGATAAATGTGGAGAAGAAGCTGAATGAGTTAGAAATTTTGTGGAAGATATTTTGACTGGAATACACCTGTGCCAGCAATATGCGTATATTGTGATAACCAATCATCTATTGGTAGAGCACACAATGTGATGTATAATGTTAAGTCTAGACATATTCATCGATGATGTAATACAATTAGACAACTTCTCTCGTCTGGAGTTATAATTATTGACTATGTGAGGTCTAAAGAGAATATTACGGATCCGTTAACCAAAGGGTTAAATAGGGACCTAGTAGAGAAGACATCAAAAGTAATGAGACTAAATCCCATGGCTAATAAAGGTAAGGCAAAGAAAACCCAACCATGATAACCGGAGATCCCGAGATTTTGGTTCAAAGGGACAACCTAATTGTCAATGGCTTAGTGAGGTCACTGTGGGGGAAACCCCGTTGCTATTCCTATGAATTAGTGATTCTTGTACGAGGTTAAGTTTAGAGCTTTTAAATGATCATGAGAAATTGGATTGTTGAAATCCGAATGAACAATGCGAGATTCTTATTGATTAAATAATCACCTATGTGAGAGAGAAGTGGGCCGTTTCGAAAGATAATTAATCCGGCTTAATTATTTAGAAAGTGTTGCAAAACCAGGCGAATGTTTAGGGCCAAAATGAACATAACCATGAGAACGGAACCTATGTCAGGAAGATATCAGTGGGAGATATGTTTATTGTTTATACAAAAACGACTATCAGTTCAAGAACATCGTGTCTACTGAGTAGTCAGTAAATATAACATATCTTTCCAGAAGGTTCAAAAGTTTACCTACCTATCCTATATTAGTATTGACCGCATAACTTTTACCATCGTGAGTCGTGTCGTGTCTTTATAATTGTCATATACAATTTCATTCATGTGAGGTATTGTTGGAATAAATGGTATAAAAGGGTATTTTTATCTAGTTTGTTCATGATTTTTGGCTAAATATTTGAGTGGGGTCCACTCATTGGAATTCAATAATTTTTCCACACTTTTATTCCTCGTTGCGACAAGTATAAGATTAAGTATTTATTTGCCAAAATCATGTTTATAGTGAATGAGAATTTGATGCTAAAAGAACGCTAAAAATCACATATGTTATGTTTTATTTAGAGAAGTGAGAGGTAGTATAATGAAAAGAGTCCCATATTGGTTAAGAGTGCATGTTGGTGAAGTGTATATAAGAGATTCTCCTCCTTAAAGTGACATCTAAGTGTAAGGGAGGAGAGTGCGGGTGGGTTAGCTCTAACCCCTCACGCGCGCCGCCACCTAGCTGAGCCAGACCGGGTTCGGGCTCGGGTCTTGGGTCTTGGATCTTGGAAATTTGGGCTCTTCTAGGACCTTCAAGCTTCTGGGCCCAATCTTTATCTTTTTATTACAAAATTCACTTCAAATGAGTTTTAATTCTACAAATAATTTGTGCGTTATTTTGGGAATAAAACCAAATCCGTTCAACATACTCAAACGGCCGTGTGACCTTTGGGTGACCGAAGTTATTAGCATTAGGGAAGTTTATGGTCGAGTTATGGCCGGAATGAATGCCAAAACGTTTGTAACCACCACCTTTACCACGCATATAAAAGGAGGCCTAATCACCTCATTCTGGACACACCTATGATAAATCATTGCTCTCTTGAGTTCTTATTCTCTCTCCCTCTCCGAAATTAATTTTTCATTTTGTAATCCGGTTAAAGTTCGGCACTTAGGTTCTAGTTCACTGAAGACAAGTCAAGTGGTGCTAGTATTGTCTTGAAGTCGTTGTATCCTGTGATGATTTCGCTCAAATTATCCAACACATGTGGAAGGCGATAAAGAGTTTCAAGAAAACCGTCGAACGGGTCTCAACTAATTCCCGTCTACTTTTCATACTTCGGGTTTAGAATTCAATTTTATTTTGCTTATCGTCTTTACATATTCCGAACAATATTATTTGTAATATTGCTAACAAATTTAACCGAGTAAAAAGATATTTTAAGTTAATTAAAATTAATAATAATTTATATATATTATAAGTAAAAATAATATATTATACGAGTATGTCTTTGGAAAGTATAATGCTAATTCGAATGAACAAACCGTTATAGTTAAAACTATGTATTTTTCATTCAAATTTTGCTATAACTACATATTCAATTTGATTTTGAGCCTGATAATTGAGGATACAAATTTCGCTTGAATGAGAATTCTTGTTAATATTTGCAATCTGGTCTACGTACATAAGCATTATAATTTGCATTTAGTGCATTATCAATTACATTATTGGTTAAATGCGTTTAGTATATTCGATTCAAGTATTCGTACTTGAGTGTATCTTAGCTAGAAAGGATAATTAGGCTGAAATAAATTCGGTTAACAATAAAACTTTGAGGGCAACTAATCATTAAGAATTAACCATTAAACTTGGTGAGTTTTCTCCAGCTCAAGTTAATTGATTGATTTATTAAACTTTGGTTTTCCTTTTAGATTTTCTGTGGATGGGAAGCCAATAAGGCAGTTCAAGAATTTGGAAGCGTTGGGCATCCCTTTCCCGAAAGAGCAGGCAATGAGAGTGTACTCGAGCATTTGGAACGCCGACGATTGGGCCACGAGAGGTGGGCTTGTGAAGACCGACTGGTCTGAAGCCCCGTTCACGGCCTCATTCGTGAACTTCGAATCCGACCACGCTTGTGTCTGGTCCAAAGGAGCTTCCACTTGTAATATTGGAAGCTCTAGCGAGGAAGACCGGTATTGGCTCTCTGAAGAGCTCGATTTGACTGGTCAAAAAAGACTCTTTTGGGTCCGCAAGAAGTACATGGTGTATGATTACTGTACGGACGCCAAGAGGTTTCCTTTGGGATTACCTATCGAGTGCAATGTCACTACTTCTCAATCTTAATGAGAACGTCTCTTTTTTCTTTCTGGACAACAAGACTATTTTACTATTACTTTTCCACACATGCATGCAATTCTATGTAATCATGTTCTCCATTATCTTTTGTTGCTCACTAGTACGTTCCTGCTCATGCTGGTCAATACTATTTGTCGTTTTAAGCAGCTTTTTGACTAGGTAGTTCACCAATCTTTAATTAAAACAGTATAAATGTGAATTCTGATTATTCTGAAAATTTAACACGGTACTTGTTGGACTGAAAGAACCTTAATTCATATAATCAAGTTTTACTGGTAAAAAATGATAATGGTAATTGGACATATTATTTACACTTGTACGTGAAACAAAGAGGGTAAAACACCACAATTTAGGGAGATAATTATTTGGATAAAAAAAGAAATTTAAGTGCATATAACTTTTGTATTTCGTATTGAATCTTACAAGTGGCATCAATCCCCGAGAAGAACTTAAGATGTATTTGATTCAAACCTGAATATTATCGATTAAACTGTTTGAAGTTGATTGTATACATTGTTGTACTATTCCTAATTTCACGTACATTTAAGTTTGAACCATTCGTACAGAACATATAGCAATAATAAATTATGTATATTAAAAACTTGTAATACAAAGTGCTTATCCTTTATAAGATTGTCAAAGCCTTTGAAATGGTCAAACAACATCAAGCTTGTAATGGGCATAGGTATATTTCAAACTTCACATCTAAGATGATAACTTATGGACACATCCAACCAAACCTCTCTTTCCCGCCACCGGCTTCACTGTAGTTGATTGATTCTTCCTACGATATTAATGCTTCCTAACAAATAAGCTCAAACATATATGCATATCAATAAACAGGGATACATATCCCCCTGATGTAAGTAAGTGCCGAACTGGATAAACAATTTTGAGTGTCATTTACGATATGGTTATTTATTTATTGTGTCTATAAGTGTTAGTAACATCTCAAAGAATTAGATCAAAATTGTGTAAGCATACTTTCACTCGACAACATGTTAAACTTTGATTAAAAATTAACACTAACACAATTCCTTTGCCGAATCTTCTTCACTGCTTTTAAGCCAAATGACCAAATAATTCAATCCAATTGAATGGAAATGAACTGATTAAAGTAGAATAAAGCATGTGATCTCTTTAATGGAAATTCAAAGAGTGTAAGTATACTTTCATTTGGTATTAAAGCGGGAACCCTAATCCACTAGGTGAACAAACTCTTACTATTTAATTATTTATTTTGGTAAGCATGAGTATTTTCAGAGAAGGAGGCTCTGTGAGTAGAGCACCTTTACTAGATGGACACAACTATGCCTAATGAAAACCAATAGTATGGGAGGTTTCAGAAAACATAGAAGTCTGTGGTTTTGGGCTGGAATACTCCCAAACGTCTTCTAGTAGATGATGTGACTCTTATAGACGTTACAGAAGCTGACTAGACAGCTGAAAATGATAAAGCTACTCTTGCCAATTCCAAGGCTTTGAATGCCATTTACAATGGAGTTCACAAAAACGTTTTTAGACTGATCACTGCTAAAGAAGTGTGGAGCATTCTTGAGAATACTTATGGAGGTACTAATAAAGTGATGAACTCTTCCCTCGAACTTACTACCACAAAGTTTGAAATGTTGAAGATGTCTGAAAAAGAAACCATAAATGAGTTCTATATCAAAATTTGTGATCTCTCAAACGAGTCTCACTCCCTTGGCGAACAAATGTCAGATGAGAAGGTAGTCAAGAAAAATCTAAGGTCTCTTCTCGAGAGATTAATCAAAATCACCACCCATGGACGAGGTCCACGATGTTGGAATAGATCTAGCATTAAAAATAAATTAACAATACAAACTAGAGACGGAATAAAAAAAATTATTTATATTAGTAAAAAGTTTTTAAACATAGACAACGTGCATGAACAAACTATTTACGCTTATTTATTTATTTACTTGGAATCAACATTTTTTCAAGCTTGATCGTTGAGAAGATTTTGGAATGGTTGAACCTTCGTTTCCATCTGATGCTCGTCTCATTCACTTCTAACTCAAACTTGAGCAACCATTGTAGGATTAATATTGCACAAATAATGAAATTCATTTCATAATGCCTCAAACGACTTCTCGGCTTTAGAAAATAATATATCCTTCCATCATATGAAAATATTCAAAATCTTATTTTGATATTCACATCATTTTATGTCCATGTGGACAAAAATACCCCTTAGACTATTTTCGGAAAATACGTCTAGTTCAATGATTGAACTTATTTTGACTTAACTTCTAGTTTAACAAACTATACTCTAATGACTAGTGCTAGTGATCTCATGGAACCAAATGAACAAAACTTTAGCTAGAAATGTTGGACTCAAAGTTCATAAACTTTTCCACGTCTAGTTTAATGAAAACTGACTTCACTAAAGAGTTGGCATTGAAAATATCTCGGTTCAAATGAATATATTTTCTACTAAAAAATATAATTATCGAGTGGATCCACTGAATACTATCGAATGATTACCTATCATGAATATTATCAATTAAGAAGGGATTTTTAAATTATCATTTTACCCTTCTAGCTGTTATTTCTTCAGCTCATTTAATACTTGTGAATAAGTTAGAAAAGATGTATTAACGAGGAGCTAACAAGTCACAACATTTCATCCAAAAGAATATTTTATTCTATTTCGACACAGGCCGATACATTTATTAAAAATTTAAGTAATAAAGCATAACGTGATATACATTGCATTTCAGCAATCCTGTACATGAAATCCATATCTATGGGAACTTCACAAAGTATACTCATGTCAACTTCATAACCCAATACATCACCAATAGAGCGCATCTAGTTCATAAACTTGGATCTAGAGTGTAACTTTCTGAAATGAATATATTGAAGCTATGAAATGACATGTCTCATTTCAAGATTAAGGTAACCACGATGCAGTTGATACGTAGTGACCTTGAGACAGTAGAGGTTAAATGGTTTGTTCTTACATTGTCTCTAAAGGTGCACTTGTCAATGTAGTATTTTCGAAAGATACACTAGAAGAACTATAAAGTTCCTAACTCTCTATGTCTCGTACCAGACATCATAGATTCTTTCAACAATCATACTAGGATCAATAGTCCATTGATCTTTAGATTGTGAATATTTTGTTTTAAGCAAACTATGAAGAGTTTGTTCACGCAAATCTACATTTGACTTTTCATACGTTGTAAGGTTTGATTAAGGGCTATAAGACTATTGAATATCATAAATCTTCAATAAAACGAAAAGGAATGAATGAATATTTCAACTTTTATAAATTTAATCAACAAATTACAATAAGGACTCTTGAGAGATATATATTATATCGTAATGCAAATAAATATTTTTTTTGTGGGCATCGCTGCCAACAGATGTGTCGTTTAAGGACCGTTATGACTCACTAACCGAGACAACTATGATGGTCACAATGAGACTTGATCTAAATCTTGAAGAGATCATGGACACTAGATCATGTTTCTGAGCTCTTTAACTCATTCTTTAAAAGGCTATCCATTTTAATCACATCTTATAACCTGGGAATTTTCTCTAAGCATGATTCGTGTGGGAAGTAATTTACAGATACGGAATTCAGCCTCCCTAAAAGGAGGTTAATGTTCACCCACCTAAGGGTATATTCCAGAACCAATTGATTGCGCGCACTTTCGAAGTAAGTTAACGTTTGAAAGAATCTTTTTCTGGGGAAGCAACAATGCTTAGGGCTGATATGTATAAAGAGAAGTATAATGGAAAAATTGACTTCTCTTGGCACGGGTAGAACCTGGAGAATCTTGATCACAAACTGACTATATCAGTGGAAACACTTCAGTCTTAGATTACATAGTGGAGTATTGATAAAGACTAGACGAATAGTGAAACTTAGATAGGACTGTATTTTCTTTTTCTTCGGATTTGTTAAGCGTCTAGTCCTAGGTCTATAGTCCTTAATTTGGCTCTGATAAAGGCAGACAAGTCTTTCGAATATTATGCTAAATCATTATTTAATCTCACTTGCTGTAATGGTGATTGACATTATTAATTCAGGAAAACGGGTATTCGCAGAATTAAATAAATGTTTAAAGCATAATTGTTTATTTGTTGTTGGATCAAGTAAATAAATAATTATTTGGAATCTAAGCAAATCGAGCCAGGTGATTATTAGGCTAGGCTTGGGAATGTTTTGGCCGAAAATCCCCTAGGGAGATGCCCTAGAGTGCCCGAACTTCCTCCCCCTTTTTCTCTTTAGATTTTTCTCTAAGGAGAGAAAATCTCAACCATAGATATTGATCTGATGGATGAGAGAGTGTTTAAATTCCCTGTTGAGATCTAACGGCCTAAATTAAGTCCAAAGCAGAAAATATATGTTAGAAGGAGGGAATATCTCCCAAAAGGGGGGAATATCTCTCAGAAAGGAGAGAAAATCTCTTAGTGGTTATCCCCTTCTAAATGCTATAAACAGGGATAAAAGGAAAGAGGGAAATTCACTCTATTCTTCATTAAAATTCGGCCAACTCTCTATCTCTCTTTAGGCATAGTATTTTCCTCCCCCTATTCTGTTGGCGTTTATGCCCACAAAGGAAATTTTTGATATTAATTACTTTTGTATTTGTTTGTTTTGAATTTAAATAAAACTTGAATATTCATTCTTATTTTAAGATTGTATTTATGCATATGAATGTCTACGCTCTGAAACTGTCATCAACAAAAAAAGTGCTAAGTAAAGACTTGACAAGATACATTCTTATGACTAGTTTAATAACTAGTTCGCAATCTAAAGATCATTTGGGCAATCGATTCTTAGTAATGATTGTTAGAATGAATTAAACGATATCTTATTTTGTGATATGGAGAGTAGTGACTCTGTAATTCATTCTTGATATCTTAATGAACATATTGAACAAGACCTGTGACGTTTGAGATAAAACCGTTTAATCACTCGAAATCTCAAACTCACATACGAGGGGTATTTTAGTAATTACCTAAATCCTGCAGTTAGTACATATCTTCTTGTAAGACTTTATGACATTTGAATTGTCAATGGGCAATGGCTAAGTGAAGTTTCATTGACCAGACAGTAGGTGTCATAATACTGTTTCGTTGAAATATGTGATGCACAAATATGGAATTTGTGTTGAAACAATGCTAAGGCATTAGTATCACACCATGCTATGTTATGAGAGTGTGAGCGAATAAACCAGGCCTGGTATTCATCGAATAAAGAATTCTTTGAAATAAAACGTGTGACATGTTGAGACATCTCACTCTATATTTTTCTCGTTCACAAATAACAGAGGACTTGGTGAAATAATAACTCAGGGGTAAAACGGTAATTTTATATTCCTTTGAATTAATGATACACACAATGGGTAATATCGTAAAATACACCGTGGACCGTGTGAAGAATAGTTTTGTCACATCAAATGGAAATATAAACGCATATGAACTTAGAGATGTTTAATATTGGTCCTATAGTGGAATCGACTAATATTAAGAATTAAAAGTCGGAAAACGTTTGTGAACTTTTGTGTCCGAACTTTATTCTAAAGCTTCATTCATGTGGGTCCATAAGGTCTCAATGATAGACTCTCAGACAAGATTTTGGTGAACAAGAAATGATTGCTTTTCTCATTCAACGTAAATTGTGATTTACTATAAGAAAATTATTTTCTGAGTAATTAAATAAACAATTGGTTATTTGTTATTATATTTATTTAACAAATATTATTATGTTATTATATTGATAATAATATAATTTGATGATTCAAATAAATAAAAGATGAAAATAAATATTAACTCGTTTCCTACTACATTGATTAGTATGAAAATAATTAATGACTTTGTCCTTAATTAAATGAGATGTTCTAAATTAATTAAATATTATTTTAGAAATAAATCAAATAAATTTGGGAGATAATTAAGACAATATGGCCGAACATAATAAGGATCTTATGGGCTGGAAAAATTGTTTAAACTCATTAAAAGGAGTTTTGAGCTTAAGTTTGACTGATGGGTCTTAATTGGATTTTGGCCTAACTTAAACCCATTCGCTCTGATATAAAAAAAGGCTTTCTTTTTTATAACCCTAGCCTAATTTCGACAAGCCCTCAGCCGAACCTCTCCCCCCTTATGCTTGAGAGGTTTTGGCCGAATTTTAGAAAGAAAGAGAGAGAGAAAATTTGTTTCCCGGCAGCCATTACTTTTGTTTTGAGTTTCCCCTTCTTCCCTTGTTCCTACAAAGAGCCCACCCTCTTGATCTCCTAAAAACTCCAATAGAATTATCATTGATTCATCTTGTGGTTGTTTGAGTGATAATCGATCCACAGGGCCGGCCACTTCTTGGAGCATCGGAGCACTGAAAGATTTCAGGACATCCTAGACGCGCGTGGGAAGGAGTTTCGGCCGTGCTTGTGGACGCATCCCCGGGGCTGATTCTCGCAAATCGGAATGCACTGTAAGTCTCCTAAAAACGAGTTGGATCCGAATACAATAATCATTGTAGGATTGTTAGAAATTTTAGATCACTCGTTTGCATGTCTGAATGAATTTATTAATATGTTTAGAAATTTATTGACATGCTAGATTAAATTTAATGACATGGTTATTGAATATGTTTTAAAACGTTTTAACATTTGAAATTGAATTATGAATTTCCGCCATATATTGATATGTTTCATAATTAATTAGGTTAATTGTTAGCTAAATTCCAACAAATGGTATTAGAGCCATAATTGTCTTTAAAATCAAATTTATGTGTGCGTTTTTGTATAAATTGCATTTGTGAATGTATATTCGTTTTATTGATGGATCCTTATTCTAATTGGCCCTAGGATTATTTTCTGGTTATATCCCCGTTTTATTTAATTTTGTATTTTGTTGTAAATTTAAATTTTGTTATTTTGTAATCCGGGAGGACATGAAGAAAGGAGGCAACCACCGGGAATGGCCGTGCGTTATGGAACGCGTGAGTGCTATCCCCGACCATTCCGAATGGCCCAAGGATCTGTGTATGAGACGCATGAGGGCTGTTTGGATCGGCCAAAACCCTAGCGTGGACGTGTGTCCTCGGACGCGCGTGTGCTAGTTAGGGTTAGGCCCGACAACCGAGATTCAGAAATTGTTTCCGAATAAATTTAAAATCTTGAATAATTAAATTTGCTTATATTATTTTGGAAATAATAAAAGTGAATTTAGTTATTTGAGTGGGAGATATTGATCTCTAAGTTTTAAAATGCGGAATTTTCGACGGCTCAAAGCAAGACAAGAAATTAAATACTTTATTTATTTATCTTTTTGTAAAGGGTTGTAAATTTAGAAATGAGCCATTAGATAAGTTGAATATTATGTTTTATTTATTTGAGCTTTTCTCATATCCACTCACATGTCATATAGGATAGAACGTCAACACTATATGAAATTGTTCGTGCATCATTGTAGTTTAATTTATAAAACTAGTTATGAAATTGAACTCCATCCATAAAAATATGATTTTTGCAAAAAAACTAACTGCGAGGGTTATTTGTCGTCGAAATAACACAAGGTCCCCAACATGAATTTAATTAACTTGTGTGGATGAACTAGGAGTCACCCTCGTGGCCTTCCCTTTAATGGTAGTACTTCGGAAGCACATAGTTAATTGAATTTTTACGAACTAAGCTCTAAAGAGGAACGATGAAGCGGGGTCTCCCCTAGGAGAATCGTTTTCAAAGTGACTTGGATAAGGGCCCACATGTTGGTTACACGCTTAGACTTATTATTTAAAGTAACCATCCATAGAGGCTATGCGTTAAAAATAAGTGACCAAAGTCCATGGTAATTAGCAAGAACTGGAAGTTGTGACTTCTTGTATGGTTCGAACTAAATAGTGATGTGTCACGACTATGAAATGCGATTAATTGCGGTTTCCCCTAGGAAAAGCAATTAATCATTTTTGTTCATAATACCATGAATTATTTATCTCTTTCCTCCTAACTAGGATTGTTCATGCATCATAATTCAAAATTGTAGCACATGCTAAATATATTCATTTTATTTAATTTCAGCAATATATCTCTAATCTACTTGCATCTATATTGAGTTACAACAAACTCGAGGGTGAGAATTACGTTGATTGGAAATGTAACCTCGACATCATATTGAGGGTGGAAAAGCACAAGTATGTCCTTCAGCTCCGAGTGCTGACTCAAGAAAGGAGGACAAGGACGCCTATGACACGTGGGTTAGGTCTGATGAGATTGCCAAGTGTTATATCTTGGGTTCTATGAGCAATATATTGCAACAATCTCGCAAGGACATCGCCACGGCATATGACGTGCTCTATAATCTTCACGACATGTTTGGATGTCATGGGCGTTAGGCGAGACAACAAGCAATCCGCAATTTCACGAGTTGCCGGATGAAGCCGAGAACATCAGTCAGGGACCACATGCTAGTAATCATAGGTCACCTGAACGACATGGAGATTCTCGGATCGGATATCGATGGAATAACCAAGGTCGACATGATCTTGGAGACTCTGACCGAATCTTTCGATAGCTTCCGTCTGAACTACTCCATGAACAAGCTCGATTATTCTGTAACCGAACTCATGAAGGAGTTGCATACTGCCGAGGGACTTCTCCCTAAGACCAAGAAGAAGACTGGCGAAGTCAATGTTGCTGAACATAGGGCTTGCACTTCTGATTCTAAGAGAGTGAAGAAGGGTCCCAAAAACGCCAACGAACAGGATCCAAGATGCCTTACAAGAAGGCTGCGGATGTCAAGGGCAAGGGCATCGCAAAGGTGGAAAAGTCTAAACACAAGTGCCACCATTGCGGAGAAGTCGGCCATTGGCGAAGGAACTACCCTGCCTACCTCAAGACTGTCAAGGGGAAAGGTATGCTTTCGTCACCCAAGCATGTTACACGACATATAAAGAATCACCTTGGATTTTAGACTGCGGGGCTTCTGATCATATTGTGTGTAATCTGAATGGTTTCAGGCAAACCAGATGCTTAGGTGATGAGGAAATCACGTTCAATTGGGGGAATGGAACGAAGGTCAGAGCCAGATCTGTTAGGACCATGGAGCTGAATTTTGGAAATAAAACTTTATTATTGAATAACGGTTATGATGAAACGGATGACACATATCTATGGCACTTACGTCTTGGACATATTGGTCTAGATAGGATTAAGAGGTTAACAAAGGATGGTCCTTTGAAATCTCTAAACGTAGGATATATGCCCACGTGCGAATCCTGTCTTGAAGGCAAGATGACCAAGAGACCTTTCTCTTCGAAAGGTCTAAGAGCCACACAAGTGTTGGAACTTATACAAAGTGATGTATGTGGTCCAATCAATATTCTGGCAAGAGGAGGTTACAAATGCTTTGTAACCTTCACCGATGACTACTCACGTTTTGGTCATGTTTTCTTAATGCGACACAAATCTGATACTTTTGAAATGTTCAAAGAATATTGGGCTTTGGTTGAGAAGCAAAGAGAGAAAGAAATAAAAATCCTTCGATCGGATCGAGGCGGAGAGTACTTGTTTGATGAGTTCGAGGATCTTCTTAAAGAAGAAGGCATCCATTCTCAGCTTACAGCACTTGGCACTCCACAACAAAACAGTGTGTCAGAGATAAGGAATCGAACTCTACTAGATATGGTGAGATCGATGATGAGTTACTCATCTCTTTTTGATTCGTTATAGGGATATGCCTTAGAAACAGCAACTTACATTCTGAACCAAGTTCCGTCAAAAACGGTTCCCGACACTCCCTACGAGAGATGGTGTTGTCGATATTTTCCGACAATGTGAGTGAGCGTCTCGCGGACGTCGGACATTTTATAGCGGCGGCCCGAGGCTAACACCTCGGGGGATACATTGCGGTTGGTGACCTCGACCGGTGCCTCCGCCGGGCAGCTGGGACGACCAGTGGGGCCTCTGGACGTCCTCGGAGAGGCCTGGACGTCCTCAAAGAGGCCTGGACGTCCACAGAGAGGCCTGGACGTCCTCGGAGCGGCCTGGACGTCCTCGGAGAGGCCTGGACGTCCTCGGAGAAGCCTGGACGTCCTCGGAGAGGCCTGGACGTCCTCGGAGAGGCCTGGACGTCCTCGGAGCGGCCTGGACGTCCTCGGAGAGGCCTGGACGTCCTCGGAGAGGCCTGGACGTCCCCGGAGAGGCCTGGACGTCCACGGAGAGGCCTGGACGTCCTCGGAGAGGCCTGGACGTCCTCGGAGAAGCCTGGACGTCCTCGGAGAGGCCTGGACGTCCTCGGAGCGGCCTGGACGTCCTCGGAGAGGCCTGAACGTCCTCGGAGAGGCCTGGACGTCCTCGGAGAGGCCTGGACGTCCTCGGAGAGTGCCCTGGACGTCCTCCTGGAGGCCTGGACGTCCACCTGGCGGCCTGGAGGCCTGGACGTCCACCTAGACGTCCTGCAAGGTGGCCTGGACGTCCACCAAGGGCCTGGACGTCCTGCAAGACGGCCTGGACGTCCACCGAGGGCCTGGACGTCCTGCAGGGTGGCCTGGACGTCGACCAAGGGCCTGGACGTCCTGGAAGGTGGCCTGGACGTCCACCAAGGGCCTGGACGTCCTGCAAGACGACCTGGACGTCCACCGAGGGCCTGGGCGTCCTGCAAGGTGGCCTGGACGTCCACCAAGGGCCTGGACGTCCTGGAAGGTGGCCTGGACGTCCACCAAGGGCCTGGACGTCCTGGAAGGTGGCCTGGACGTCCGTCGAGGTCCTGGACGTCCTGCAAGGCGGCCTGGACGTCCACCGAGGTGGCCTGGACGTCCTCTTGCCTTCCACACGCCCAAGGAGTCTCTTGGCCGGCCCTAGAGCTCTCCTCATCCTATAAATAGCCCCCCGACCCTCACAACAAAGGTACACCAGTTTTCCCAAGTGAAAACTATACTCTCTCTCTCACACTCTCTCTATCTCGGCCATACCCTCCTCGGGAAGCTGAGTCGGGAACAACTTCCCATAGGAATTGTTCCCTAAGATCCAAGGTCCGAGCGTCGAAGCGACGTTGACTCTTAAGTCTCCGTTTCCGCCCGATCTTGTCGATCCTTCCTCGTCATCCTACAAACTCCACCCACATTATACTAATGTTGAGCGTCGGAGAGGTAAACAGAGGACCCCCCTCTGTTTTCCCTTCTTAGTTCACGTCTGTTTACTCTTTTCAGATAACAGAAGGACTCGAAGACTACACGACAGCTAAGAGACGATCCGGGACACCGGATCTGACACGCTAAGGCCGAAGCGAGGGTCACTCGCCCCGAGCGGGGATCTGACCGCTTAGGTCTCTGAACGTTGTCCAAATTTCAGCGACAACATTTTGGCGCTAGAAGGATGGGGTTTTTCGATCTCGAAATCCATCCAATCCACATCTCTCTATTTCGTCTCTTTTCTTATCCACTCACGGAAAATGAGTGACGTTCCGGCAGCTTCCGCAGCCGCCCGATCGAGCAATCCCATCGTTCGAGCTACTAGCTCACGATATGAGTTTCGTCAACTCCCCCATCGAGGGACCAGGCAACAACCTGGGATAAGGAGTTTGGAAAACGACACCCTCGCCCCTCGTGAGAACGAGGAAAGGCTGAGAGACGAAACCAACTGTCGCCTGACGGAGTTGTTGGCTCGACCAGGGGTGGATAAGGGCCTACTCATGAACCTCCTCGGATACGAGGAGGGAGGCAGTTCGACCCGGGACGAAAATTATGCCGCGGATGGCATTGTCCCGGAGACGAGCACGAGTCAGACACTCACCCGCTCGCCAGCGGAAGATGCGAGCGATACCCCATTAGTCTCGCCAGCGGAGCAACAACGGGAGACTTCGCGACGGGAAGGTTCGAGTAACCCCCGGCCGCGGGCGATGCGAGGAACTTTGCAGAGCGGGCATTCTCGACAAGCACGCCGGGCGTCCCCTTGACGGAGGAACCTCGGCGTAGATAGTCGCAGAACTCGCTGCGAAGGTCGCCCATCGACCCTCAGGCCATCGCACTCTGCTGAGGTAGACTTGAGGACCCGCCTTAATTCGCGGCGAGATCCCCGAGAGGAGGAATTGAGGAGGAAGCTGGATGCCCGACGGGCGACCGCCGGGGCTACCACCCTCGGGAACCCTCCTCCGAACGCCCTGGACCAAGGGTCCAATGAACGGCAAGTTCCCATGCCAGTGGGGCCAGTCGTAGGAACTGCAAACGGGCTCGAAATGATCACAATGATTCAGGGACTCCAGAATCAGATCATCGAGTTGCGAGAGGCAGGTTCCGGAGGCTCTAGGCTATATAACGGTTTGGAGGGGTCTTACTCGCCTTTCACGGCAGTAATTCTTGCGCAACCTCCCGGGGGAGGGTTCAAACTCCCCACCGTGCCTCCCTACGACGGGCGTTCCGACCCTAACTTCCACGTCCAGCACTATGAGACATGGATGACAATGCAGGGGCTGTCGGACGCAACACTCTGTCAGGCGTTCAGCCTGACACTGGTTGGAACAGGGTTTGAATGGTTCCGGAACCTGAAGCCCGGGAGCATTGGCACGTTCCGTGCCCTTAGGGAGTCTTTTCTTGCTCAATTCGCCACATTGGTGGCAAAAAAGAAGTAAAAAACGCACCTCTGGACGATCAGGCAAAAACCAGGCGAAAGCTTGCGTCAATATTTGGCCCGATTCACCGAAGAGTCCCATAAAGTCGAGGACTTCGATGATCGGGACGCCATCGTCGCCATCACAGAAGGCGCTGAACCCAGCGATTTTCTAAAATCGATTGTGGGGAGAGCCCCAAGGGACATGGCTGAGCTCAAGGCATGCGCTAGGACGCACATGGGGGTTGAGGATTACCTCAATAGCCGTAAGGGTGAGGGCCACGGCAACCGCCCTCGCCCGAATGACCACCCCAATGCTCGCGGGAAGCGGGGAAGAAACCATCACGCTGTCGGTGATGACCCCCCACCGAGATCGAGGAGGTCATTTGCCGATCAATTCCGGGGAGAAGCTCTCACCCTGCTCAATGCGTCGCCGGCCCGAATTTTAGCTCTTCATCGAGACAAACTCGGGTCCCCGACACCATTGAGAAAAGGCCCTGCGACGCGGGACAAGAGCAAGTATTGCGAGTATCATCGGGATCACGGACACGTGACCTCCGAGTGCTACCAACTGAAAAGGCAGATAGAGGCCCTGATTCAAGATGGCAAACTCAAAGAGTTCATCATGAGGGCTGCCGGGGTGACAATCCCGGAAGATCGCCCACCAACCCAAAATAGAGCCCCGACCAAAGAGAAAGCTACGGCAGTCGCCGCCATCAGCGACGAGCCCGAGCACTCCGGGATGAACGTTGTAAGAACGATCACCGGGGGATTTGACTGTGGCGGGTCGAGTAATCAAAAGAAGAAATATCTGAGAGCAGCGACTAACGAGAGGGTTAAGAACGGCATTAACCTCACTTATGTCGCTCCCCCGCCTATCCCCTTCGAGGATATTCGTTTCACCGACGAGGAAGCCAGGCGAATCCTCCACCCGCATAACGACGCTCTCGTTATATCGGCGACTGTGGCCAACAACAAGGTTCGACGGATCTTGGTTGATAACGGCAGCGCAGTGGACATAGTGTTCAAATCGGCACTCGAGCAGATGAAGCTCGACAGAGTAAAGCTCGCCCCGACGCGAACCCCGCTCTATGGCTTTTCCGGGGAAAAAGGTGTGGACGGAAGGATCGGTAGACCTTCCTATCACCTTTGGAACCCGAGGTGGCGTAGAGACGACTCGGATCGTGACATTCCTGATCGTCGACGAACCGACGGCATATAACATGATAATCGGCCGACCCACACTGGTAGGTCTCAAGGCCATCACATCGATCTATCATCTCATGATGAAATTTCCAACCGAGCGGGGAATCGCATGTGTAATGGGAGATCAAGCCATGGCGCGATCGTGTCACGTGCACGCCGCCAACAATAAGGTCACGAAGCCTGAAGAAAAAAGAGAGGTATGTACGACATATCAACTCAATGACGAACTCCCATGCAAACCCGAGGAGGGAGGAACGTTCGGCGAGTTGGACCAACGCGACGAGATCGAGCGTCGGCGCATGGAAACTCCTGATGACCTCGTCTCGATTGTCTTGGACCCCGCGAAACCTGACCAGGTGGTCAAAATTGGCGCACAGCTCTCCGCCGAAAGGCAGGAGTCGATGGCTTCATTCCTCAGACGACACAAAGACGTCTTTGCGTGGACACACGCGGACATGCCGGGCATTGACCCGAAGATCATGGTACATCGCTTTAACGACGACCGTAACATACCCGCAAGGGTTCAGCCTAGAAGGGCGTTTAGTGGGGAAAGGTATCTTGCCATAGGAGAGGAAGTTGATAAACTCCTCGCCGCCGGTTTCATAAGAGAGGCGGAACACCCCAAGTGGGTGTCAAATGTGGTGATGGTGAAAAAACCCAACGGGAAGTGGCGCATTTGTACAGACTACAAGGATCTTAACAAAGCCTGCCCTAAGGATAGCTTCCCCCTCCCTCGGATAGAGCAACTTGTGGACGCGACAGCGGGTCACGAGCTCCTCAGCTTCATGGACGCCTATTCAGGCTATAACCAAATCCGAATGCACGAAGATGACCAAATAAAAACGACATTCGTAACAAACAAAGGCCTGTATTGTTACAAGGTGATGCCGTTCGGCCTGAAAAATGCCGGCGCCACCTATCAACGATTGGTCAATCGAATGTTTGCCGACCAAATCGGAAAAACTATGGAGGTCTACGTGGACGATATGTTGGTAAAGAGCCGACTGGCCCCCGACCATATCCGTGACCTCCGGACCATGTTCGCAATCCTCCGCAAATACGGGATGAAGCTGAACCCCAACAAATGCGCATTCGGGGTCGAGTCAGGAAAATTCCTTGGCTACATGGTAAGCAAGAGGGGGATCGAAGCCAACCCCGAGAAGATAACGGCCATCCTAGAGATGAAATCCCCGCGGAAACCCAAAGAGGTCCAAAGTTTGGCGGGACGGATCGCGGCGCTAGCCAGATTCGTCTCCAAGGCCACCGACAAGTGCCACCCGTTCTTTCAATCCCTAAAGAAGAAAGACGGGTTCGAGTGGACCGCGGAATGTGAGAGGGCATTTCGCGAGATGAAGTCATACCTCGCGACCCCCCCATTCTTAGCAAAGCCCGTCGATCACGAGGTTCTAATATTGTACCTCGCAGTGTCTGACAAGGCCACAAGCGCAGTCCTTATACAGGAAGAAGGCCAGTGTCAGCGGCCAGTATATTACGTGAGCAAGTCTCTCCTGGATGCCGAGACTCGGTATCCAGAGATCGAGAAGCTGTCGTTGGCATTGATCATGAGCGCGCGAAAGCTGCGTCCATATTTCCAAGCACATCAGATAATGATGCGCACCGGACATCCCATCGAGAAAGCCCTACAGCGAGGCTCCTCGACGAGGATGGCAATTTGGTCGCAAGAACTAAGCGAATACGGGCTAAAATTCCAACCACGGACGGCCATCAAGGGACAAGCTCTGGCCGACTTCATAGCAGAATTCACGCTAGAAGAAATCGAGGCCGAATCGGGCAAAGTCCAGCCTCCTCCCTCAAAGAAAAGGAACGTTGGGCCGACAGGCCCAACATGGTCCCTGCACGTTGACGGTGCATCCAATGCTCGGGGGGCTGGAGCCGGAGTGGTTTTAACCAACCCCGACAGGGAAAAATTGAAGTATGCCCTCCGCTTCGAATTCAACGCCTCTAACAATGAGGCCGAATATGAGGCCCTGATAGTCGGTTTGGAGCTTGCTCACCGACTCGGGGTCGAAGACATACGCATCTTCTGCGACTCGCAGTTGATTGTGAACCAAGTGAAAGGTGAGTACATCGCCAAAGAGCCAAATATGGTCGCATACCTGGCTAAAACCCTCAAGAACCTAGAAGCGATAGCTCGGTTCGAAGTCGTGCAGATCCCTCGGGAAGAAAACATTGAGGCTGACGCTCTAGCGCGCCTCGCCTCAGGGATCGAGGAGGGAGAAGATGGGGATATTCCGATCGAAGTCTTGGCTCGCCCTTACGTCTCTAGAAGCGATGTGGGGACTGTCAGTGACTCTCCGACCCCGTCATGGATGACTCCTTTGACGGAATACCTCACGAGCGGAAGAGAGCCCGAAAATCGTGAGATTGCCCGTAAGCTGAAAAGCTTGGCATTGAAATACACTATGCGTGGGGACGTGTTGTACAAACGCGGTTTTTCGATGCCACTCCTGCGCTGCCTCAGCGAAGGCGAGGCAAGGCGGGCGATGTGCGAGGTGCACGAGGGAATGTGCGGCAACCACGCCGCTGGACAGTCAATGTCCTTGAAACTCTTGCGGCTGGGTTACTTCTGGCCAACCTTGAAAAAGGATGCGCACGACTGGGCCCGCCGGTGTGACAAATGCCAAAGGTTCGCCCACGTGTCAAGGAAGCCTCCAGCACCGCTCTGCCCTATCGTCGTTCCCCGACCATTTGCCAAATGGGGAATCGACCTAATAGGGGAGCTCCCCATGGCTCCAAGACAGTTCCGATATGCAATTGTCGCAATCGATTACTTCACAAAATGGGTCGAAGCGGAACCCTTGGCAAAAATCACTGAGGCGAACACAACAAACTTCATCTGGAAGAGCATCATATGCCGTCATGGGGTTCCGGAATCCATCGTGACAGACAACGGCCGGCAATTCGATAATGCCCGTCTGCGCGAGATTTGCGAGCAACTTGGGATAAGTAAGACATATTCTTCCCCAAGACACCCGCAAGCTAACGGCCAAGTGGAGGCAGTCAACCGCACGATAAAGGAGAATCTGAAGAAAAAGTTGGAGTCCCGAAAGGGTGCCTGGGCGGATGAACTGCCGTTCGTGTTATGGGCTTATCGTACCACGGCCCGGAACGCGACAGGAGAAACTCCCTTCGCCCTGACTTTTGGAGTTGAGGCGGTGGTCCCGATAGAGACCGTACTCCCCACGTTTCGCATCGAGACCTTCCAGGAAGAAGAAAACGAAAAGGCAATGCGGGCAGAGCTCGACCTAATCGATGAAAAAAGAACCGACGCACTCACCCGTCTCGCCGCCCAAAAAAGGAAGGTCGAGCGATACTACAACTCAAAGGTCAAATTGCGAAGTTTCACAAATGGAAGCCTTGTGTTGAGAAGGGTGTTCCCCAACACCAAAGTTCAAGGGGCCGGCATCCTGGGCCCGGCATGGGAAGGACCTTATCGGGTCCGAAAAGCTGTCCACAACGACACCTACGAGCTCGAAAGTTTGGACGGCAAAATATTCATCCACCCGTGGAACGCCGAACACCTGAGACAGTATTATCAATAAAGGCAGCAAATTCGCGCCCAGTTATTTCATGTAAACACAATAGATGTATTTATTCCATGTAAACTCTTTTAAGCATCGAATAAAAAGCCTATTTGTGTCATCATGAATGGTTCTATAAAGCAAAAGTTTCAAAAAATTTTGTCCGCATCCAAAGTTTCATGAAACTTGGGAGGCTAGGGAGGCTCGGTCACAACTCCAAAAGACTTGACGCCAAAACAACCCCAAATCCGAAAGAGCCAATCACAAGGAAAATCGTGAGGCGATAGCCCCACGGTCGGAGAAATCCACCAAAGACAGTAACAAGGCCGTGACCTTGCATCTGGACGCCCATGGATCTGAGGAAAAATCAGCAAGTACCGACTAGGTAAAAGTTGAACCCAATCCTAAGGCGGAGTATGGATACCTGTGCGATAAATGCGCGCGACGTCAGAATAGACAATTGTAAACTCGTAAAGGTACCGGCCAACGCCCGCGAGGCGAGCCGCGGGCCAACGAGTCATCAATCGCGCCAGATCCTAGGATCCCCCAATGTCCGTAGAGCAGATTCGCAAGCCGACAGGCCATCGATGAAGGCTCACGGACAAAGCATTCCTCTCCCGATCGCGGAAAAAACGAGAAGACGAGGAAAGCAAGCCCAAACGAGCATCCAGCGAATGCACGAGACATCCAACTCGGAGCTCGGATGTCCGCCAAGCGGCCTAACATACCCGGCAAACCGTTGGAAACAACGAAAGCCTCGGTCACCATCAATAATGCCGGGAGTCTCCGGGACACTTCATGGATTCGCGGCCAAACGAAAGTTAAGTAAAGCGACCATGCAAACATAAAAGAAAAGAACTTTTCGATAAAAGAATATCCGAAAAGAGTCTGCAAAATGAAATCAAAGTTCGAAACGCTAAACAATGGCGTAGAAAGCGGCAAACAGAAAGTCACGGCCCGGGTGTTCATTCGGAGCCAAAATCAACTTGCTCCTCGTCAGCAGAACGGAGCGACGCCAGGTGTGAGGGAGAGTTACCCACCGATGAGCGCGTGGTTTCGTCAGGGCGAGTATCCATCGAATCGCCGAACTCTGCATCGCTCCCGAGCGGCGGAAACAGCCCGTCGAAAAAGGCAAAGGTCACCTCGCGTGACCGATTCTCGGCAATCGTGGCATCTCGAACACGCACGGCGGCAGCATATCGGGCCTCCTCCAAGGCCACCTCCCAGTCTTTGTCCGATCGGGCCTTGGTGCGCTCGGAGTCGTCGATGACAGCCTGCATTTCCCGTCGCAGGGACTCGTTCTCTTGAGCGACCTTCGCACGGGCCGCCTCGCTCGCGGCTAGCTCAGCCTCGCGGAGGGCCACGACACCTTCGAGTTTCTTGCTCTCCGCCAAGAACCCGCAGGCAGATCGCTCAACTTGCTCTCGCGCCGCGCGTTCTTCCCGCAAGTCAGCCTCGGCGGCTTTCCGCCCGGCGACGGCCTCGGCCAGAGCTTCAGCCTGCCGGCGGTCTTTCCGATCGCTGACCTCTTTCGAGATCCGCTCTCGACACGCCATCTCCTCCATTATCTGCTCGACGCGCTCCTGACGCGCTAACATCTGCAAGGCAGGTAACGAGGTCAACCAAGTCCTAAATCAATAGAGGAAAAAGGGAAACATACCTTTCGGGCCTCGCGAGTGCCCTGCCGGAAGAATTCTGTGTCACTGACACGACCAACTCTTTGAAGCATTTTGGGGAAGAATCCGCGAGCCCTCGGGAACCTCGGTCCCTAAGTGCAGTTGCCTCCGCGAGCCAAAGCGGGGCACTACCAGCTGGTGGACCCGCCGGCTGACCTGTCGGGCGTCGGGAACTGGAAGGTGCCTCGCTGGCAGACGAGGCGGCAGGACGTTTCCGTGGCGGGCCGTCGCCTCCTCTAGCATGGGTCGTCGGGGCAGCGCGGGTCGGCGCTCGTCTCCCCGGGCTCCTTGCCTCCACGATCTCGGGCACGTTCGGGAGAGAATCTTGAGTTCTCGCGGCCCCACGGGAGCCCGTACCGGACAAAGCACCTGAAACGAAGGAGATATACGGTCAGAAAGCTTCAAAATCAACAAAGATAAGCACACAACCTATACCGCGAGGGACATCTTCGTCGGAACCCGAATCGAGATCACGTCGAGCCCGCCCCCGCGCTCGGGGAAGCGGGGGAACGGTGGAAACAAACCACTCCGTGGTAGCCATCATATCCGACGACTCAAAGATGGACGCTTGGCGTCGAGCGTCCGGAAATTTCCGGACAACCTTCCCGAGCTCGGTAAGATCGGGGTCCTTCGCCGACTCGAGAATCTTGCACGGGCCGAAGTCAAGCGGAGCCGTTCCAAAGGCGGACTCGGAGACCCATACCAATTGGTATCGGAGCTTCGTCTCTTTGTTCGTCACGACACTCAACTGCTTCCAATGGTAAGCCTTGTACGATCCGACTCGCGCGGGGACCTCGGCGATGGTGAGAAACTCAAAGATCTCGTCGGCAGTCACGGCTCGCCTCTTTTCGCGGAAATACATCATGTGACAGGCGGCGACTGCTCGGTAAAACGAGGGTGACATTTGAAGAGCGTGCACCTCTAATCGAGAGAGGATGTCTTGTATGACCGGCTGAAACGGCAACCGAAGCCCGCCTCGAAGGCTAGCCAAGTGGACGGCGGCGAATCTCTCCCGAGGCCGAGTGGGTCGATCGGTGGAGAGAGGACGCAGCACATTGACGGTCGCAGGGATACCGTATGTGCCACGGAGCGCCCGGAACGTCCCCAACGATGGAAGTATCGGGATGTCGATCCCCTCGCAAGAAAACGACCCCAAAACGCGCGATCCTAAAACCGGGAAGGCGCTCGTCCTATCCCCCTCTTCGAGCGCCGTCAGAGGTGGGGGATGTTCCCCATCGTCGCTAGCTCGGTCGCTTCCCGAGGGCCTACTCACGACCCGGGCGTTCCCGCGTGTCCCGGCGATGGCCCGGACGTCCTCCGCCCTCAAGACTATGGCCCGGGCGTCCCCTTGTCCCTCGACAACGGCCCGGACGTCCTCCCATCCTTCTACGATGGCCCGGACGTCCTCCGCCCCTAGGGCGATGGCCCGGACGTCCTCCCGTCCTCCTGCGGTGGCCTGGACATCCTCCGCCCTCGGGACAATGGCCTGGACGTCCTCCGCCCCCTGGGTGATGGCCCGGACGTCCTTCGGCCCCAGAACGATGGCCTGGACGTCCTCCGCCCCCAGGGCAATGACCCGGACGTCCTCTCGTTCATTGGCGGTGGCCCGGACGTCCTCTTGCCCCCCGACGATGGCCCGGACGTCCTCTCGCCCCCCGACGACGGCCCGGACGTCCTCGCGTCCCCGGGCGGTGGCCCGGACGTCCTCGAGTTCCCCCGGGATGGCCTGGACGTCCCCTTGCTCGCTGGCAGGGGCCCGGACGTCCTCCGCGCAGGCCTGGACGTCCACGCGGATCAGACCGGCCGGCGACTGCAGGCCCTCTCCTTGGGCGACGCGCGCGGGACCTTCCTTCGCCGGCAGCGACGGAGATGTGTTCGCCAAGAGATCTGGGCTCCCCCCACGGCGGCGCGCGAGCTCAGATCTGCCCCCGCTCGCCCGCGAAGCCTCCGCCATCGCCACGAGCAACGGAGACAGATTCGCCGAAGGGATCAGGCCCCCTCCCCCGACGCGCGCGGGCTCGATCCCGTCCTCGCGGATCCACGCCTCCGATGCTGTCCCACGGCCAGCGGCGGCTCCTTGGCTATCCAACGAGGTCAAAGGAGGAAGGCTTACCCGGAACCCTAGGCGAGACTCCCCGGCGGCGCAGATCCCGACGGCACGACCTCCCTCGCCCAACGCTCGCGCCTCAAGCTCCCCGAGTCTCTCGGCCGGATCCCTTCGCGCGAAGCCTTGCCCGGCGACCACTGACCGGTCGCCACTGGTCCCCGACCCACGCCTGGCCGGCGTGGCTGCTCCGGTCGCCGATTCGCCACCTTCATGGGCGGTTTCTCCCTCAGAGGCCATCCAAGCGGTGAGCGTTTCGTCGTCAAAAAATTCGGATAGGGAAGATTCGATTCCCGTTGAGAAAGAACTCGGGAACGAGGAAGAATGAAGTTCATTGTCCTCGGGAATGGAGAAAAAGGATTCCACGAGGTCATCCAGGGACCCACCAGTGGGGGATGATGGAAGACTCATTGCAAAAATGAAAGGAAAAAATAATAAAAAAGTAAAGGAGCGTCGGAGGATATACTACCTGACCGACGTGCTCGCCTCGATCGCCTCGGTCCACGCCCATCAGCCCGGCCTGAGTGAAAATGTCTCCGGCCTGCGCCTGGGCAGCGAGGAGAAGGCTCTGAGTTCGTCATTGATCACTCGCTCAATATCGAACTCGGGGGGCTAATGTTGTCGATATTTTCCGACAATGTGAGTGAGCGTCTCGCGGACGTCGGACATTTTATAGCGGCGGCCCGAGGCTAACACCTCGGGGGATACATGGCGGTCGGTGACCTCGACCGGTGCCTCCGCCGGGCAGCTGGGACGACCAGTGGGGCCTCTGGACGTCCTCGGAGAGGCCCGGACGTCCTCGGAGAGGCCCGGACGTCCACGGAGAGGCCTGGACGTCCTCGGAGCGGCCTGGACGTCCTCGGAGCGGCCTGGACGTCCTCGGAGAGGCCTGGACGTCCTCGGAGAGGCCTGGACGTCCTCGGAGAGGCCTGGACGTCCTCGGAGCGGCCTGGACGTCCTCGGAGAGGCCTGGACGTCCTCGGAGAGGCCTGGACGTCCCCGGAGAGGCCTGGACGTCCACGGAGAGGCCTGGACGTCCTCGGAGCGGCCTGGACGTCCTCGGAGAGGCCTGGACGTCCTCGGAGAAGCCTGGACGTCCTCGGAGAGGCCTGGACGTCCTCGGAGAGGCCTGGACGTCCTCGGAGAGGCCTGGACGTCCTCGGAGAGGCCTGGACGTCCTCGGAGAGGCCTGGACGTCCTCGGAGAGTGCCTTGGACGTCCTCCTGGAGGCCTGGACGTCCACCTGGCGGCCTGGAGGCCTGGACGTCCACCTAGACGTCCTGCAAGGTGGCCTGGACGTCCACCAAGGGCCTGGACGTCCTACAAGACGGCCTGGACGTCCACCGAGGGCCTGGACGTCCTGCAGGGTGGCCTGGACGTCCACCAAGGGCCTGGACGTCCTGGAAGGTGGCCTGGACGTCCACCAAGGGCCTGGACGTCCTGGAAGGTGGCCTGGACGTCCACCAAGGGCCTGGACGTCCTGGAAGGTGGCCTGGACGTCCGTCGAGGACCTGGACGTCCTGCAAGGCGGCCTGGACGTCGACCGAGGTGGCCTGGACGTCCTCTTGCCTTCCACACGCCCAAGGAGTCTCTTGGCCGGCCCTAGAGCTCTCCTCATCCTATAAATAGCCCCCCGACCCTCACAACAAAGGTACACCAGTTTTCCCAAGTGAAAACTATACTCTCTCTCTCTCACACTCTCTCTATCTCGGCCATACCCTCCTCGGAAGCTGAGTCGGGAACAACTTCCCATAGGAATTGTTCCCTAAGATCCAAGGTCCGAGCGTCGAAGCGGCGTTGACTCTTAAGTCTCCGTTTCCGCCCGATCTTGTCGATCCTTCCTCGTCATCCTACAAACTCCACCCACATTATACTAATGTTGAGCGTCGGAGAGGTAAACAGAGGACCCCCCTCTGTTTTCCCTTCTTAGTTCACGTCTGTTTACTCTTTTCAGATAACAGAAGGACTCGAAGACTACACGACAGCTAAGAGACGATCCGGGACACCGGATCTGACACGCTAAGGCCGAAGCGAGGGTCACTCGCCCCGAGCGGGGATCTGACCGCTTAGGTCTCTGAATGTTGTCCAAATTTCAGCGACAACAGATGGTGTGGTAAGAAATCTGTTCTAAACCACATCAAGATCTGGGGTTGTCCAGCACACGTGTTGAGACAAAAGACTAGCAAGTTGGCTAGTCGTTCAGAATTATGTCTTTTCATAGGATATCCCAAAAAAAACAAAAGGGTACACATTCTATAGTCCTACTGATAAGAAAACGTTCGTTAGCACGAACGCACGGTTTCTTGAAGAAGATTACATGAAGAATACTGTACCGAGCAGTAAACTTGTGCTGAAGGAGATGTTGGGCGAAGTACCTGGTACTTCCCAAGATAGGACGAGTCCTACACCAACAGTAGAAGAACCACACTCCGAACCTAAGCCTCCTACGATTCGTCGCAGTAACAAGATTGTACGACAACCTGAGCGATTGATGTACATTGGGGAGGCCTTTGCTGCAGTCGCATACAAGGAGGAAGATGATCCAGTATCATTTTCCCAGGCAATGCAGAGTTCCGAAGCAAACCTATGGCATGAAGCTATGAACGTTGAAATGCATTCGATGTATGTCAACGAGGTTTGGAAACTTGTAGATTTACCCGAAGGCATCAAGCCTGTTGGATGTAAATGGATCTACAAGAAGAAAAGAGGACCGAATGAAAATGTTGAGACATTTAAGGCATGACTTGTGGCGAAAGGGTTTACACAAAAGGAATGTATCGACTATGCAGATACCTTCTCGCCAGTGGCGATGCTAAAGTCCATCCGTACTCTTTTATCCATTGCTGCCGCCTTAGATTATGAAATCTGGCAGATAGATGTCAAGACTGCATTTCGGAACGGCAATCTTGACAAGTGCATTTACATGGCTCAACCAGACGGGTTCATGGAGAAAAACCAACAGGGCAAGGTTTGTGAGTTGCTGAAGTCCATTTTGTGCTAAAGCAAGCATCTAGATTGTGGAATATTAGATTTGACGAGACTGTGAAAGGCTACGGCTTTGATCAGTCATTAGATGAGCCATGCATTTATAAGAGGATAAACAGTGGAAAAGTGGTGTTCTTAGTCCTTTATGTAGATGACATACTACTCATTGGGAATGATGTGGGAAAGTTATCAAAGGTTAAGATCTGGCTGTCAAAGCAGTTTGAGATGAAGGATCTTGGAGAAGCGGCTTATATTTTTGGGATTCAGATCTTTAGAGATCGGAAGAACCGGAAGTTTGCGCTTTCTCGAGAATCTTATATTGATAAGATCATGGATCGCTTCAGTATGCAGAACTCTAAGAAAGGACAACTACTTTTCAGACATGGAGTGCATCTATCTAATGAGCAGTCTCCCAAGACTCCTCAAGAGATAGAGAACATGAGACACATTCCCTACGTCTCAGCCGTGGGAAGTCTCATGTATGCGATGCTTTGCACTAGGCCATATATTTGTTATGCAGTGGGCGTGGTGAGTAGATTCCAATCAAATCCTAGACCCGAGCACTGGGTTTCGGTCAAGCATGTTTTCAAGTATCTCCGGAGAACGAGAAACTATATGCTTGCATACTCAGGCGATGACCTGAATATGACGGTGTATACCGATACCAATTTTCAAGCGGATAAGGATTCAGGAAATCCACATCAAGGTCTGTGTTCACCCTGAATGGTTGATCTGTGGTTTGGAGGAGTATAAAGCAATCTTGCGTTGCTGACTCGACCATGGAAGCCGAGTATGTGGCAGCTTGCGAATCTACGAAGGAGGCTGTAAGGAACCAAGAAGTCACAAGCGCTCAAAACACATCGAGCGGAAATATCAGCTGGTACGAGATATAGTTCACAGAGGGGACGCGACGGTGATATTGTTCACAGAGGGGACGCGACGGTTATGAAGATCTCAACGTTGGAAAACCTTGCTGATCCCTTCACGAAGTCTTTAACTAGTAAGGTCTTCGAGGGACACCTAGAAGGATTAGGACTGAAAGATCATTTGCATCTCCTTTGAGTAAAGTGGGAGTTTGTTGTCATTTATGCCCACAAAGAAGATTTTTAATATTAAATACTTTTGTATTTGTTTGTTTTGAATTGAAATAAAAATTCAATATTCAATCTTATTTTAAGATTGTGTTTATGCATGAATGTCTACGCTCTGAAACTGTCATCAACGAAAGAAGTGCTAAGTACAGACTTGACAAGATACCTTCTTATGACTAGTTTAAATACTAGTTCGCAATCTAAAGATCGATTGGGCAATCGATTCTTAATAATGATTGTTAGAATGAATTAAACGATATCTTATTTTGTGATATGGAGAGTTGTGACTCTGTAATTCATTCTTGATATCTTAATGAAGATATTGAACAAGACCTGTGACGTTTGAGATAAAACCATTTAATCACTCAAAATCTAAAACTCACATACGAGGAGTATTTTAGTAATTACCTAAATCCTGAAGTGAGTACATATCTTCTTGTAACACTTTATGACATTTGATTTGTCAATGGGCAATGGCTAAGTGAAGTTCCATTGACCCGGCGGTTGGTGTCATAATACTATTTCGTTGAAATATGTGATTCACATATATGGAATTTGTGTTGAAACAATGCTAAGGCATTAGTATCACACCATGCTATGTTATGAGAGTGTGAGCGAATAAACCAGACCTGGTATTCATCGAATAAAGAATTCTTTGAAATAAAACATGTGACATGTTGAGACATCTCACTCTATGTTTTTCCTCATTCAGAAATAACAGAGGACTTGGTGAATAATAACTCAGGGGTAAAACAGTAATTTTACATTCCTTTGAGTTAATGATATACACAAAGGGTAATATCTTAAAATACACCGTGGACCGTGTGAAGAATAGTTTTGTCACATCAAACGGAAATATAAATGCATATGAACTTCGAGATGTTCAATATTGGTCCTTTAGTGGAATCGACTAATATTAAGAATTAAAAGTCAGAAAAAATTTGTGATCTTTTGTGTCCGAACTTTATTCTAAAGCTTTGTTCATGTGTGTCCATAAGGTATCAATGATAGACTCTCAGACGAGATTTTGGTGAACAAGAAATGATTGATTTTCTCATTCAACGTAAATTGTGATTTACACTAAGAAAATTATTTTCTGAGTAATTAAATAAATAATTGGTTATTTATTATTATATTTATTTAACGAATCATAATATGTTATTATATTGATAATAATATAATTTGATGACTAAAATAAATAAAAGATTAAAATAAATATGTTCTCGTTTCGACCTACATTGATTAGTATGAAAATAATTAATGACTTGTCATTAAATAAATGAGATGTTCTAAATTAATTAAATATTAATTTAGAAATAAATCAAATAAATTTGGGAGATAATTAAGACAATATGGCCGGCAGTAATAAGGGTTTTATGGGCTGGAGAAATTGTTTAAAGTCATTAAAAGGAGTTTTGGGCTTAAGTTTGACTGATGTGTCTTAATTAGGTTTTGACATAACTTAAGCCCATTCTCTCAGATATAAAAGGAGGTACTCTTTGTGATAACCCTAGCCTAATTTCAACCAGCCTTCAGCCGAACCTTTCCCCCTAGTGCTTTAGAGGTTTTGGCCGAATTTTAGAGAGAAAGAGAGAGAGGAAATTTGTTTTCCGGCAGCCTTCCTTTTGCCTTCAGTTTCCCCTTTTTCCCTTGTTCCCACAAAGAGCCCACCCTCTTAATCTCCTAAAAACTCCTAGAGAATTATCATTGATTTATCTTGTGTTTGTTTGAGTGATAAATTATCCTCAGGGCCGGCCACTTCTTCGAGCATCGGAGCAAGGACAGATTACAGGACATCCTAGACGCGCGTGGGAAAGAGTTTCGGCCGTGCTTGTGGACGCATCCCTGGGGCTGATTCTCGCAGATCCGAACCTAATTTAAGTCTTCTAAAAACGAGTTGGATCTGAATATAATAATCATTGTAGGATTGTTAGAAATTTTAGATCACTCGTTTGCATGTTTGAATGAATTGATTAATATGTTTAGAAATTTATTGATATGCTAGATTAGACTTAATGACATGGTTATTGAATATATTTTAAAACGTTTTAACATGTTAAATTTAATTATGAATTTCCACCATATATTGATATGTTTCATAATTAATTAGGTTAATTGTTAACTAAACTCCAACATATTCCCCTTAATTCCTGATTCCATTTCTAAATAATAGGAGTGAGATCCCGAAAGAATCTGGTTTCAAAATTTAGTGGGAATCGATTGTGCCCACTCATGTTTCTTATTCATCTCAGAGATTACGTTTTGGAAGACTACAGTGTCATCCTCGAGTACTCAAGTTAGAAGAAGGAAGAAATGGACTGCGCGTTGGATAGTGACATTTATGTAGCTGAGCAAAAATCCATGTAAGTGTTCTAACGACTTAGTTAGTATAGGTTGCTAATTGTTTTCATAAATGAATTAAATTAATAAATCTAGATCTTGTTTGGCAATCATTATTATTAATTGGCTATTTTATGAGCAATTAATAATTTTTCGCATTTAATATGGTTGGTAAGATGAATCAATCACCAACAAGTGGTATCAGAGCTAGATGATTTATTAACTTAATTAATTCGTTCTTCTGATTAAATTTGGTTTGAATGGATTTATAGTGTGATATGAAATTAGTTACAATTCAATATGTTATATGTGAATTGTTATTTGTGGTTGATCGAAGATTTATTGATTCTTGCCTTATTAGAATTTTTGTAAACCCGGAATTTAAAGGGTATAGGCTTTATGTAAAAAAAATATTTTTTCAATTATTATTATTATTATTATTATTTTCATTGTTGTAATTTGACGAGCGACGAGGAGATAGAACGAAACCGAAAGGCTGCCCTCTAGGCCTCCGGGGGAAACCGCCCGTGTAGCCTTCTACGGCTAGGACCGGCCGCATGTTATGCCTAACTTAGTCAAGGCTGCGCCTTGTCACATGCCCAATAAACTCAGATCGGGTCCTACATTGACGAGTTAGGCTCGAGGATGATCTTGTTTGGGCCCAGATACCCGATGGGCCTTAAGGCCCTTGCAAAAATATATTTTTATTAAAAATTTAATTTGGAGTTTTATTTAATTAAATGGGCCGGGCTCAAGTAAATATTATTTAAAACATTGAAAAATAAATGATTTTGATATCGATTTGTATATAAAAGGACATATGATGGGCGTTGATTCAAATAATTTTTTTTTGAAATGTTACGAAATGCAAATATTTTGAAAATGATTTGTTTTTCTGTTGAAGCATATGGTTGTGTTCAACTATCATCCATGAACTAATACGATTAGGTTCATCTCGTTTTAATTTATAAATAGTCAATTAGGAATCGATCAACACGAATCAAACCATGCTTGCTTTGGTTGTTTATATAATTGCTTTGATGTGATTGTTTGCTATAACTTAGATAATGTATCGTTTGTTTATGGCTACTTCCGAAGAGAGAGAGTTCAGTTTAAGAAGTTGAGATTCTTTTGTCACATTTTTGTAAATCACTGCTTGTTCGCTCTAAAATAAATATTCCCTAGATACATGCATGAGTCGAGCTGGATAACCAATTTTTTTTTATGTTTACTTCGATGCTATTTACTTATTGTCACTAAAAACAGTATAAACACACTTTCATATATATATATATATATATATAACAAAATCACTAACTAATTCATGATATTTAATATCAACAAAATCTTTCAAGAAATATACTATATAAAAAATAGCACATACTTATACAATATTAATGAATTTATAATTTTACGTTAAATAAGAGGTTTAAGCAATATATGATATATAACTAGAATAAACCATACAATTGATTTTTGCATTTCATATGTATGGTCTTTTGAAGGCAGCATTTTAACTTATTACTAAATAACATTTGTGGTCCTATAATTCTTTGTATTATATTCCTCATCAAATTAGAAGGTTATTCGATGTATATGGTTAATTTTTTTAGACAGTATAAATAATATCATTTATCGGACGGCTACTTATCCAAAATCAAGAGTATTGATTTGGAATTTTAAGTGAGACAGTTAGCTAGAAAAACTCGAGCGAAAAGTCTTCAAAGCTATATGCATATATAATGATAGCATATTTTTCATGTATTCATAGAGGAACTTTTGAGGACGTAATCATTAGTTGCATGGTTATGTAATTATTTGCATATAAAGGCATGTTTATGGAATCCAGCTGTTAACACCCTAATTACTCATCCCCACACGGCAACACCCACCAAGTCGTTGTGGTGGTGATTACCAAACAACTTTGGAAGACCGTTTAAGGTCTAAAATTGCAAAACTCTAATTTTTCTTCACGCATTTAATTCATCACGTATTATAAATATACACATATAGTCTTTTCTTATTTCAACAAGACTGACATGGATGGTTCTAAGAGCTTTGCGTTTCTTGTGGCGTACGCGAGCTCCTTGGCACTCTTTTCGTTCGCCGGAAACTTAAACCAAGAGTTTGACATAACTTGGGGCAATGGACGTGGGAAGATCGATAATATCGGCCAAGTTCTCACGCTTTCTATGGACAAAGCTTCTGGGTCAGGGTTTCAGTCCAAGAACCAATACTTATATGGAATTATCGATATGCAAATCAAGCTAGTACCCAATAACTCTGCTGGGACTGTTACAGCTTATTATGTAAGTTTGTTACTAAATCTTACCTTTTATTTTTCCTAGATGTTGGCTGCTTGATTAATTTATATATAACTAATATTGAATCAAACGAAAAATCTAGACCTAGCTTTTATTATATATAAACAATTTTTTGATTTTTTTATTTACTAACAGTCTTAAATTTGTTTCATTTCACCACATATATTAGTGGTATATTCATTCTTATTATATGATTAAAGAATCAGAATTGAAATTGGATAATATTGAATGAAATACTATATCGTGCATGTATATCGTGGGCATATATCATGCATGTTTACTCATACATATTGAGTATTCTAAACGACGACTGATAAACAAAAAACTAAAATAGCTTTTCTTATCAATCCTAAAAACGTTATATCTATAATTTTTGCAGCTGCGATCAGAGGGACAAACTTGGGACGAGATCGATTTTGAGTTTCTGGGAAACCTGAGTGGCGATCCGTACATTGTTCACACAAACGTGTTCAGTGAAGGAAAAGGCAACAAAGAACAACAATTTTACGTTTGGTTCGACCCAACTTCAGATTTCCACACCTACTCTTTTCTCTGGAACTCCAACCATATTGTGTAAGTTGATATTGTGACGTGTTATGGTATTGCGACTTTGCGGGTTGAACTTTCTGAGCAACTATTATATTTGAAAAGAAAGTAAAAATATTAACACATAAACTCACTTGCAGAATATTAAATAATGTTATAAATTAAGTTACAATTATCATCACTAGTAACCCATGAGACGAAGCGAAAATAAAAAGATACTCCATGTTGAATTTCCTAACGACTTTAGATACACGAAACTAGATAAAAAAAAATCACTAAATTCAAACACACACGCACACGCGCGCGCATATATATATATATATATATATATATATATATATATATATATATATTTGCGAATTTGATAAATATAAACAAAGTTCACATAAATTTGATAAATATAAACAAAGCAGCGAAGATCGTGATATAAGTTTGAGTATTAAAAAAGAAGTAAATTTTAGAAAGAATCTAGTATTTAAACAAAAAAAAAATAGTTATCTCGATCTAAAATGTTTTCCGTTTTTTTCCTCTTCAGATTTTACATTGATGGTAGGCCCATAAGAGAGTTTAAAAACTTAGAAACCATCGGTGTTGGATACCCAAAGACAAACCCAATGAGGATATATTCAAGCCTTTGGGACGGAGAAGATTGGGCGACGAGAGGCGGTGTTGTGAAGACAGACTGGGCCAAAGCTCCTTTCACTGCTTCCTACAGATCCTTCGATGCCGACCAAGCTTGTGTCTTTTCTTTCGGTTCATCTTCTTGCGGCCCGAACTCAAGTTCTTTCTTGGACTCCAAGGAACTGGACTCGGCTAGCAGGGCAACGCTTGAATCGGTTCAGGAGAAGTACATGATTTACAATTACTGCTCAGATACTAAGAGGTTTCCAGAAGGTCTACCTATAGAATGTTCTACAAATTAATACTCATATAATACGTAGCTAAAGAAAAGTTTAATCGGGGCTCAAATTGGCGTGTGTTGTGTTAGGCATTCATATTGTGACATGTGACATAAGCACATTTATATTTAATTTAGGTGTGTTGTTTAGTATATATATAATTATAATTATTAAGAGGATAAGTAAGTATAAGAGAAAAGTTTGAATGACATTTCATACATGCAAACATATCCACGTGTCTATCGTCGTCGACTCGTGTCGAGCTGAGTTTGGGGCTTGGGCTTGAATTCGGTAATTTTGAGGTCTTTTTTGAACATTCGGACTATGGCTACATTAGGACAAAAAAGGCCTTTAAAAGTTACAAAGTCGCTTATAATGTTTCACTTCTAAACGTATATCGCTTCTAAAGTTACTTCTAATGCTTTGAAGCGACAATTTCAGAAGCGACTAGTCGGTTCTAGAGTCGCTTTTAAGGGTAAAAAAAAACACAAAAAAAACGTGCTAAAAAGTAGCGGGTATCATCTAGAAGCGACTTGTCACTTCTAAAGATTACCCGCCATGTTTTTAGAAGCGACTTTAAAAGCGACAAGTCGCTTCTAAAGTTCTTTGAAAACTTATGGACATGGTATTAGAAGCGACATTAAAAGCGACAATGTCACTTCTAATTGTTACCCTCCATATTTTAGAAGCGACTTTAGAAGCGGTAGTGTCGCTTCTAAATCTAATTTTTTTTTATTTTTTTCAAATTTATTATCTGGTTTGTTATTATTAATTAATTAAAATTTATTATTAAATAAATAAAATTATTATAAAATATACTTAAATTAAATCGTAATAAAATTTACTAATTGAATTCAAATAAAACATAAACTAAATAAATTTAAAGTCGATAATTTAATCATAAACGAGAGGTCAATAAACGTAATCCGATTAGTCAATAAATAAAAGTCGATAAGTCTAAACTATTAAAGAAACTACAATCTTCTTCCGCTCCGTCCTCGTCCTCGTCCTCCGCGTCTTCCGGCTGATCCGTGAGGAGGCTCGTTTGGTTCAGGGTGGGTTGGAGGTGCTGAAGGGGAAGGCTCGTCTGGGCGTCGGCGTGACTGATCCGGTGTGTACTGCGAACTCGAAGCGCCCAAAGGTCCGCACTGGCACACGTACTGGTCCAAAGTCGCTTGTAACGCAGGGTCCACACTAATGCTCGGGTTGTGACTCAATCCGGCGGCCATGTCGAACATAGCTTTTTTGAGAGTCGCCAACTTTCGTCTAAATGATGAGCTAACGTGGGCCTTGGCTTTAAGCATGTCCGAGAGTGGAATCAGTGGCCCAATTCCCATAGTCCAGTCATGTCGCGTTCCGAAAAATTCAATCATAGCAATCTCTTCAAAACTACCCATATCCATCGGACGTACCGACACCCGAGTTTCCTCTTGTGGATCACCCACTTGAGCTACTATCCGAGCCTTGATACACAAAAAAATCAATTATTTATTAGATATAATGTAAATTAAAAGTATTATTTGAACTTACATGGTACTCTCCAGCAGCAGCCGTGGTCCACTGACCATCGGGCGTCGTATGCATTTCTCCCACGCACCGAGCGGCCCTAGCATATGTCCACCTTCTCCCACCCTCTGCAGTTAACACATTATGAATATATATATATATATATATATATATATATATATATATATATATAACTTATGTAATTTATTTGCAGTTAATTTGAAATTGAATGAAAATATACTTACGTGACTGTGACGATACTCGACAAATGAGATCGTGCCTTGTCGGCTCTTCGTGGTGTTTTTCTTTTGATATTCATTGTTGCATTTGGACATATTTCAGAAAACAACATTGGTTAGGGTAAAAAAAACTTGTTTTTAAGAATAAAACAATTGATTAAACATATAATCTAATTTATACCTGAAACACCTCTGTGTCCATCCTATCAAGCAACTCAGACCACTGCTACTGCAACATGCCTTTGGGCGTTTTACCGAGCGCCTCCTCCCGATCTCCGTTGCATTCATTCCAGTAAAGTAGACTATACTTTACCTTTCCATCATGCAGACGTTTCTTCACGTCGCGGATAATAGTCTTGTTGATAAGACTCGAGTAGCATGATGCCGGAATAAAGCCTACCGACTCGTCCTCGTACACGAATTCGTACTCTGCGTATATACCGGACAAAATGGTCGCTTGTTGTTGCGGCGAGACGCTATTCCAGTTTGGCGTCGTCGGAGGGATGTGCTCTCGCACCAAAACTCCAAGACTATTGCCGAACGTGCCAACGCGCTCACCTATGTGATATTTTCTCCTTCACCTCTACCGAGAGGTGGATAAAATTGGAGGCGGATAGGGTCAAAGACAATCTTCACTTTCTTGCCTCTTCTAGCTTTTTGTGAACTTTGAACCGTGGTCGCACTTTGTGCGGACGAATACGTCCGCGGATCATCCCCGCTAGTCGACATACTGCAAAACATTAAAGATAATTATAATTTTATTTTATGAAATACATTAAATTTAGTTTATATCAAATGTAGTTAAAAAATCTACTCAATCTTGCTGATCATCACTTAGGAAGTAAATTTGATCTATTTCAAGATCATCGTCAACAATATCTCCAAGGAAACGATCAACTTCATTGTCATGATCATCTTCGTCTATGAAATCGTCAATAGGTTCTTCGGTAGCATCGTCCACTAGAATTGGTTAACAATTATCGTTAAGATGAGACAAACAATCGAAATCAGTATGTTATATGGACAATGGAACTACAGCCGATGATGAAACGTCAATGTCAGGCAAGTCCAATACAAATCGGTGATTACAATCTTCGACGACATTCCATTCACCTTTTTCAGGATTTCGAGGATCGGGAAAGTAAAAAACTTGATGGGTTGATTAATGGGTATAAATTGTTCGTCTGGAAACCATTCTTTCGCCACGTAAGCACTCGTCCTTCCACATACGTAAGCACTCGCTTTGTATCGAACAAAATGTTTAAGTGTTCAGAGGTATCTTTCAAATGGATACATCCATCGCATATGCATTGGACCACCTTTGAGAGCTTCCTCAGGTAGATGAATGATGACATTAACCATGATCATAAAGAAAGCAGGTGGGAAAATGATTTCCATGTTACACAATATCTCAACGATGGAGTTTTTGGCTTTCTCGAGATCCTCCGCTTGTAACGTTTTTGAACAAATGAGCTTAAAAAAGTTTCCAAGTTCTATAATCGTCTCTTGGATTTGTTTCGAAACTTAATGACCAATACCCACTGCCAACCGTCTTTGCATTATCACGTGTAAGTCATGTGCCTTCAACCTTATCACTTTTACATCAGTAGTTGTATTCTTTTTCAAATTTCCTACGAGACCATCGGGAAACTTAATTGAATTGAGAAACTCGGCAAAGATTTTTTGTTGCATGGGTGTGAGAACGTATGAAGCTTGTGGTTTGAACCACCTGTTTCAATGCTTCTCCAAGTGTAAACTAGACTTAATCTTCAAGTCTTTAAAGACTTGCCTCGCCTTATCGGTGTCCTTACCTTTCCCCTCAATGTTGAGCAACGTCCCGAGTATGATTTTGCACACATTTTTTTTTCTATGTGCATTTCATCAAGGATGTGCCTCAACGCCAAATTAGACCAATAAGGTAACTCATAAAAGGTACTTTTCTTGGTCCGATTCAGCTCGCTCTCGCGTCACCAAATTAGAGTGCTTGTCCGGACTCAATTCAGGAAGACTATTCACCTGCTCAAGAATCTGGCTTTCAGTCAACTTCTTCACAAAGGTTTTCGTTTCTTGAAACGTGTTGTGTAGTGACCACTTCATGTTCTCCTTCAGTGAGAATCAGGAAAATATCGTCGATGATCGAAATACACGACTCTGTTTCCAACGGACAGCGCTAGAGTGTCTTTGGTGCACGTCGGGCACGCAAGTTACCCTTGACCACTCCACCCAGATAAACTGCCACGAGCAAGAAAATCGTTCAATGTCCAAAGAGAAGGGTAAAGGTTGGAGAAGGGGTAGAGGTCATAGAAATGTTGGCCGAAAGTCGGGGAGGGGGAGAGAGGAGGGAGTTTTTCGAAGAGAAGAGGAAATAGGGGAGGGAGGGGGAGGCTCGGGCGTTTTAAAGCCCTAGGAACATTAGAAGTGACTAGTCGCTTCCAATGTATTTCAAAACCAAAACGACGACATTTTGGTAAGTGGGAACATTAGAAGCGACATTGTTGTTTCTCATGTCGCTTCTAATGTCCCTAAAAATGAAATTTTGGCGGAAAGGTTTTGGAGCCAAATAATTTGGGCATTAGAAGAGACTTTGTCGCTTATAAATCCCAAATTTCTACACTTAGAAAATTTTTGTCGGAAGTGTCTTGGAGACAAATAAGTTGGGCATTAGAAGTGACAATATCGCTTCTAACTCTAAATTTCTATACTCTGTGAAATTTTGGAGGAGAAAAGTTGGAGCAAAATAATTTGGGTATTAGAAGCGACATGTCGCTTCTAATGCCCTAATATACTGAAAAAATTGGCGGGAGAGCAGTGAGCCAATAATTTTGGCTTTTAGAAGCGACTAATTGCTTCTAATATCTCGACTTGGACTATTAGAAGCGACTAGTCGCTTCTAAACGTCAAAAATTAATTTTTTTGGGAAATATCGGGGTGTTTATGTTAGAAGAGAATAGTCGCTTCTAATTTCCCCTGTTGCTTCTAAAAGTATTTTTTGTAGTAGTGCTTGACCTTACAATTGTTAGTGATAATTATCTTAATATTACATATTTCATTTATAGATGTTTTCGTTTGAAAAATAATTTTAATGTTATATTGGGAATGACAATAGCATTCGCTATGGTTGAATGACGATCTTAATTGTTATCATGTATTAACAATGAATGAATGCCGAAGACATTCGAATATGGTACCGAGTTTCATTAACGAGCATTAATGACATTAATATCTATAAAAGCTTGGACGATTTGTAGCAATCCGAAGACCCGATATCCATAGCATATGGAAGGAGGATGTTAGATTTCATTCGAAAAACACCGAAACAAAAAAATTGTAACCCTTTCACATCGAAATTATTTTCTTCGCTCGCAGTCCGACAGTAGTTTGACACTTGAGTTATAATTCATTAAAGTCGAACAATGTGAAGAAAAGCTCGATTTTGTATCATTGTATCTTGAGAGGATGCTATATTAAGGTTCATTAACTCAGAGAATATAACAAACGATGCTATTAAGGTTCAATAACTCAAGAGACATTTTCACAAATCTCAACTAAAGTAATTCGAGATAAACAAGCTTCGTACAAGACTCGGCTCGAGAACACGAAGAACTCATATGATGGATAGTAAGACTGTTAACGTAAGCTATGTTGTGGCTAGTGATACTTGCTCTACAAGTTTTTTCTCAATTAGTTTATTATTATTACTCTTGCTTATTTACCAAGTATCATAGGGTAAATTTTACTCGCGCTCTAATCTCTATATAAGGGAATGTAGTGTGCTTGTTTTTTCACATCTCCATAGTTTTACTTCACGCCTTTATTAATACACAGACAAGAAAAATTTCTTTTCCTCCAATATCTTATTCTCTTTGTTTATGCATACAACCACCGCCGTATTCCACTTTATACAAATATTGAGTCGTTTCTTCATGGGAGTGTGAGTGTTGATATTTGTTTCTCTACATGCAAATACTTTGACCTATGCTCTTATAATATTTGTTGGAATAGATATAGGGTTGATAAAAAAAATCATTAACAAGTTAATGTCGGAATATAAAAGAAAAATTACAAGTACAACTATTTTTACTAAAGTAAGAAAAGTGCATCAACATCAAATTATTTAAAAGGATTATCTAATTATAATTTACTTGGGACTAACGCTTCTTGTAACTTGATCTTTGAGAAGGCTTAGAAAAGGTTGATCGTCCATCTTTCTCCAAGGTTCGTTTCCACAGAAATCTCGTCTCCTTCACACCTAGTCGTGAACTCGAATAACCTAAGGCTTCTATTACAAGAGTCTGTGGAGAGTTCAAAGGATTTGTGTGTGGGCACAATTAAACAAAATAACTAAAAAGCAAGTTTATGAGCTAAAGAGCTAATTTAGGTCTAAGTCTAATGAGTACTTGGATGCCAAAATAAAAGAGATATTTTAGAGAGAGAGGGAGAGAGACTGCACGCTAATAAAGAGAGAGAGCAAGTGCAAAAAATTTATTTTCACATCTCAATTTGAGGCTCTATTTATAGGAGAAGAAAATACAAGAAAGGGTAAGAAGTCTTTCATATTATGTATTCATGACCCAATATCTGATTTTCTCTTCTCGTTCTCTAGTAGATGGCTGAATTCTCATGTGCATTACTCAGAGAAATTTGTTTCCTCACAAAGCATATTTGTTTTATTCTAAAAACAAATTATTTCCTCTTTTCCTACTTTCCAAGTATCTTCATACTTCAAGGCAAAGGAATTTTTAGATATAATTTCTCTCATCCCTTTATGTTGGCCAAATTCTGTACCTCCGCGAGGAGCTTCTAGATGCTTCCTGATTTCTTTCTAAGACAATTCTTAAAGGGTCGTTTAGTAGTATAACCTTTTGAACATAGTCATATTTCAAAATGGCCAACGTTTAACAATCTTATCGTATGACCCTGTTAAAACACGTTAATTTTAAGACAAATTTGCCCAAAATTTTAAAACATTGCCAAAATGAAAAAGAACAAAACTGTAAAGTCATCCTGTTAATTATTTATGTCATGTAACAGTAGGGAATTTAACCAAAATTAACTAAAACTTTGGGCATTTTGAAATAGACACACCAAACTATGGCCATTTAGCCAATTTTTTTATTCTTAAAATACCCATTGTATAATTAATATTGCACCAATAATGAAATTAATTTCATAATGCCTCAAACGACTTCTAGGCTTTAGATAATAATTTATATTTTCATTATATGAAAATATTAAAAATCCTATTTTTACATTAACATCATTTTATGTCAATGTGGACAAAAATACCCTTTAGATATTTTCCGGAAAAACATGTAGTTCAACACTTGAACGATTTATTTTCTAGTTTAACAATCCTATTCTAATGACTTGTAATAGTGACCTTATGAATCGAAATGAACAAAGCTTGAGCTACTATACTTGGACTCAAAAGTTCACAAACTTTTTCCGAGTATTAAATTAATGTCAACTGACTCCACTAAAGAGTTGACACTGAGAATCTCTCGCTTCAAATGAATTTATTTTCTACTCAAATTCAACTTAATTATGTTGAATGGATCAATTGAATGTTATCTATGATTAACTTCCATGAATATCATCAACTAGATGTGTTTTATGAAATTACCATTTTACCTTTCTAATTGTTTTTTCTTAACTCCTTTGTTACGTGTGAATAATTTAGAAACAACGTATTGATGAAGAGCTAACAACTCACATTATTTCATCCAAATATATTTGTTACTTAATTTTGGATACCGCACGGTTCATTTATTCACAATCCAAATAATAAAGCATGAGGTGATATACATTGCATTTCAGAAATCTTGTACATGAATTCCATATCTATAAGAACTTTACAAAGCTAGTTTATAGCATAATTATTTATTTATTGATGGATCAAGTAAATAAATAACTAATTGGATTTGAAGAAAATGTGCATTGAAAATTCTTGGGTCTGTCGTAGGATTGAATTGTCGAAAATCCTTATTAGTGCCAAATTTTTCCCCGGCTTTTCTCCTTGAATTACTCCATAAAAGAGATAATTATTTTCCATAGACATTTATATGATGGATGAGATAGATCCCATATTAAATCCATATGAGAGAAAATCTCTTAAAGGAGATAATATCTCTAGAATGAGAGAATATCTCATAGAAGGAGAGAATATCTCTCAAAAAGGAGAGAAAATCTCTCATAGGTTATCTTATTCCCAATGTTACAAATAGGAATAAAAGAGAAGAGAAAAAAAAATTCCATTCTCAATTGAAATTTTGGTCATCTCTCTCACTTTGGCCGAATGTTTTTCCCCTTTTTCATGGATTTGCAAATTTTGATCCTAAAATATAGGAGTGAGATCCCAAAACAATCTGGTTTCAAGATCTAGTGAGATATCGACTGTCCCTACTCATTTTTTTTATTAGTCTCGAAGATTATGTTTCGGAGGACTACAGTGTCATCCTCGAGTACTCAATTTTGACGAAGGACAAAGAAGAGCACGGGTTGGATCGGGGCATTCTGTAGCAAATTCAAAACCCGTATGTTTTGTAATAAACTTATTCTCATATATCTATTGCTGAATTCTTTCATTGTTTAATTAATAAAGTACATCTAGAACTTGCCTAGTAACCATAATTATGAAATGGCTATTGCGAGCGCATTTAATATTCTTTCGCAGTTAATATGCTTACTTATGTGAATCGTGTTAGAAACACTTAACCTATTGAATAATGAAACATATCTGATATGGCGTAATTTCAAAATTTCATTTTAATATGTGAAACTCGTTTCGTATATAAACATAGCATTAAAAATGATCTAACATGTCAAATACTATCAAAACATGTAAACAGATAATCCACACAAATCCAGATTTCTATAACTAATTATGTTCTCGAAAACAAGAATGGATTTGAGGAAACTTACGGTTGTCGTCGAAAACTTTTCGAGTCTCCTCTCTGTTTTATACCTATGAAAACAAATCTGCGCCACACGTCCAAATCTCTGCCCCCAAGTTTTACTCTCACGCATGTGTAGGGTGGCTAGGGTTTTGTCTGAATCCCCGCGCTCGTCTCTGTGCAATGGCCGGCCCTGTGTCTTCAATTATCACTCAAACAACCCCGATCGAGTCAACATTAATACTCTCAGAATTTTTTTGAAATTAAGAGGGTGAGCTCTTTTTGTGAACAAACGGAAGAAGAAGATTTCTTAAAAACAAAGCTCTATGAGAAAAACAATTTTTCAATGTCTCTCTCTTTGTGTGTCTTACACGGCCGATTGAATTCCTATAGGAGAAAAAAATATTCTGCTGATTAAGTTAGGTGAGAGATTTTTTAAGCGCTTCTTTTATTTTAGCGAAAATGGACTTAAGTTATGTCAGAATCAAATAATAGCCCATTAGTCAAACATAAGTCCACTAATCCTTTTAATGAGTTTAAACAATTTTTCAGCCCATAAAACTCTAATTATGGGTTGTCATATTGTTTTGATTTTACTCCAAATTTGTTTGATTGTTTTCTAAGATAATACTTGATTAATTTAGAATATCTCATTGATTTAATGACATGTCATTAATCCTCGTCGTAGTATATAAACCAATAAAAAACGAGAAATTAATTATTTCTACGTTTAATTTATTTAAATCCAAAAAATTGCATTATTTTCAATATAACTATACAACTCGACTTATTAAATAAATGGATAATAAGTTATATATATTTACGAATTTCATTTTTAATTTATTTAAATCCAAAAATTGTATTACTTTCTTGTAGCTTTATCTTGGAAACCCTTCTCAGATGAAGATCATATGTCTTGCCTCGCTGCTTCTCATCATTGGATTCTCAAGCAACCATGATTAACACTAGAGTTTTCGAGCGTTTGAAGAGTTTAGTGAGTGGGCACTATTAAACAATATGAACCATGAACGAGTCTTGGGTTAGAAGCTAATACTCTAGATCAAGTGAAGATCGAAGTGCCAAAATGAAAGAGTATTTTAGAGAGAGAGAGAGAGAGAGAGAGAGAAAGAGAGATAGATAGAGAGAGAGAGAGGAGAGAGAGAGAGAGAGAGAGAGAGAGAGAGAGAGATAAATAGATAGAGAGAGAGAGAGAGAGAGAGAGAGAGAGAGAGAGAGAGAGAGAGAGAGAGAGCAAGACCAAAAACTTATTTTCACATCTCAATCTGAGGCTCTATTTATAGAGGAGGGAAATGCAAGAAAGGGGACAAGCCTTTCCTATTGTGTAAATATTTGATTTTCTCCTCTCTTTCTCTACATGGCCGTCCACTCTTGTCAATAAGCGAGAGAAATTTGTGTCCTCACTTAGCACATTTGTTTCATTCTCAAAGAAATTCATTTCCTCTTTCTTTTTGGCAAGTATCAATATACAACAATGCACATAATAATAAGAGATATTTTTCTCTCTCTCCCTGGATGTAATATGGCCGACCATATGCTTGTCTACATCATATGTAATATGGCCGGCCATATGCACATATCTACTTCCTAATTTGGTCACAACCAAATAAGGAAAAACCTTCGTATTATTGCCCATACAATAAAATGTCACAAAATTTAATTTACTAAGCTTGAAAACCAATTTTCAGCCGAGTGACTTTTAATCAATTTGTGAAAAAATTCAAAACCTTATTTTTACATTTTTACATAAATTATCCTTAAGGACGAAAATACCCTTTCTACCATTTTTTGAAAATACGTATAATTCAACAATTGAACTTATTTAGACTTAGCTTCTTGTTTATTCATGGACCCAAATAAACAAATCTTTAAATAGGACTCTTGGACTTAAAGTTCACAAACTTTTCTAAGTCTAATTTAGCGTTAACTGACTCCACTAAAGAGTTGACATTGAAAGTTTCTCGGTTCAAATGAATATATTTTCTACTAAAAAATCTACTTATTTGTGAAAAGTGGATCCATTTAATATTATCAAATGATTATCCTCAATTAGATGAGATTTGTAAAATTCCCATTTTACCCTTCTAGTTGTGAATAAGTTAGAAACAATGTATTAAAGAGGATATAACAAGTCATAAAGTTACCCAAAAGAATCATTTATTCAATTTGGACACGGGCCAATACATTCATTCGCAATCCAAGTAATAACGCATAGGGTGATATAGATTGTATTTAAGCAATCTTGTACATGAATTTCATATCTATGATAACTTAACAAAGTATACTCATGTCAACTTGAAAACCCAATACATAACCAATAGAGCGCATATAGTTCACGAACTTTGATCTAGAGTGTAGCTTTCTTAGCGAATATATTGAACTTATGAAATGACATGTCTCATTTCAGGATTAAGGTAAGCACAAATCAATTAATACATAATTACATTGAGATTGAAGAGGTTAAATGGTTTGTTCTTACATTGTTTCTAAAGGTGCATTGATCAATTCAGTATCTTCGGAAGATACACTAGAAGTAAAATAGAGTTCCTAACTCTTTATGTCTCGTAATTGTTGAAAATTAGTTAATGATTAACCAATAAAATTATATAACATATATAAATATGGAAAATTATATAATGTGATCTAATATATTAAAACTCATTTTTAACATACTTAATTAACCTAGGAATTAAAAATCATTAACATCTCAATAAACAATTTATTATATACATATCAACAGATTGGACACAATCCTATAAAAAATTTATACATTTAAACTACAGATCCAATTCATTTAGGAGACTCACATGTGAGGTTGTAAACAACCTCGTGCGTTGCTCGCTTACGCCGAAATGCCACGCCAAATCCTTGCTGAAATTGGTTACGAGCGTCTTTGCCTCGGGAGGGGATTCTTTGACCCGTGCTACAAATCACGAGGGAAGTGACCTGCTTTTCAAGGATCTTGTCTCGCTGGATTGACCTGCACACACGCGCACCACACGTCTCTAGATGGATTGCACACACGCGCCCAAAATGACTCGTCGGAAACTCGATGGATGCGCCTAAGTTGCGTCGCCGGATAGGCCTTCTATACTCCTTCTCCTTGCCGTTTGGGGAGACCAAATTTGCGCCTGGAATACGCAGGCGGCAAAGGCTGAAGATGCGCCTGGAAGTCGCCAGAAGGACATGCCCAATCTGCGCCTTAAATCACCGGATGCGCCTATGCGTCGCCATATGCGAGTAGGATGGATCCGATCGAATCGCCTTAGCTTCTCCTCTCCAATTCAGCTGGCCCTGTGATGTAAATACCCATAAAAACTACCACAGGTAGATTCAATGATAATATTCTCGGGTTATCGGAGATCAATAGGGTGGCTCTTTAGATTGAACAACGAAACAAGGAGAATCACTCAAGAACAAATCGATAAACTGTTTCTTGAACTCTTTTCTCTCTATCCAACTCCCAGCTAACACAAAATAGGGAGAAGGGAATATGGCCGAGTGAAATTGGTAGGGGTTAGAGTTAGGGTTTCCGAAAAATTCCTTTTATATTGAGAGAACGGGCTTCACTTAGGTCAAAATCCAACATTTACCCGTTAGTCAAACTTAAAACCAATGTTCTTTTTAGTTGAGTTAAAATAATTACTCAATCCTAATTCTACAATTTCGGCCGAGTAAATCATTTATATTTCCTCCAAAAATATATTTGATATAATTCTAAAATAATATTTAATTAATTTTGAACATCTCATTTATTTAATGACAAGTCAGTAATAATTTTCATACTCCTTAAACAAGTACGAAAAGAGAAAATGTTTGTTTTCATCTTTTATTTATTTGAATCATCAAATCATATTATTATCAATATAATAACATAGTATGATTCGTTAAATAAATGTATTAATAAATAACCAATTATTTAGAAAATAATTCTCTTAGCGTAAATCACAATTTACATTCAATGAGAAAATCAATCGTTCTAGTTCTATAAATCTCGTCTGAGAGTCTATCATTGAGTCCTTATGGACCCACATGAACGAAACTTTAGAATAAAGATCGGACTAAAAAGTTCACAAAACTTTTCCGTTTTTTAATTCTTAATATTAGTCGATTACACTAAATGACTAATAATGAAAGTCTTTAAGTCCATATGCATTTATTGTCCGTTTGATGTGACAAAAAAATTCTTCACATGATAAACAGAGTATTTTACGATATCACCCGAAGTATCAGTAAGTCAAAGGAATGTAAAATTATCGTTTTACCCCTGAGTTATTATTTCACCAACTCCTTAGTTATTTGTGAGCGAGAAAAATATAAAGTGTGATGTCTTTACATGTCACATGTTTTAATTAAAGAATGATTCATTCGATGAATACCATGCCTGATTTATTCGTTCACCTCTCATGACTAAGGATGGTGTGATACTAATGTCTCAGCATTGTTTCAACACAAATTCCTTATATGTGAATCACATTATCCAATGAAACAAAGTTATGACACCAATTTTCGGGTCAGATGAAACTTCTATTATTCATTCCCATTTACAAGTCAGATGTCATAAATTGTCAGATCAATTATGTATTCACTTCAGGATTTACGTAATTATCAAAATACCCATTGTATGTGATCTTGAAGTTTCGAGTGATTAAACGGTTTTATCTTGAGCTTCAAAACATCACTGGTCTTGTTCAATATCTTCATTAAGACATCATGAATAAATTACAAAGCACAACTCTTTATATCATAAGATAGGATATCGTGAATTATTAAAATAATCATTACTTAGATTCGATTGCGCAATTGATCTTTATATTGTGAACTATTATTTAAACTTGTCATTAAAGGGTATCTTGTCAAGTCTGTACTTATCACCTCTTTCGTTGATTCCAGTTTCAGAGCGTAACATAACATACATAAACACAAACTTTAATCAAGAATGAATATTTGATTTTATTTAATATTTCAGGAAAACGAAATACAAAAGAATTTATAATATCTAATATCTCCTTTGCGTGCACCAATCCTAAAAGTAAATGGGCATCATAGATTCTTCCAACAACCATCCTAGGATCAATTGTCCGTTGATCTTTAGATTGTGAATATTTCAGTTTAACCAAAACATGAATAGTTTGTTCTCGCAAATTTACATTTGACTCTACATACGTTATTAGGTCTGATTAAGGACTATAAGACTATAGGATATCATAAACCTGCAATCAAACAAAAAGGATGAGTGAACGTGTTAACTTTTATTAATTTAATCAACTACAACAAGGACTGATGAAAGAATTATAATATATCGATATGCAAATAAATAATTTTTTTATGGGCATGTCTGCCAACACTAATAACAAAGCATGGTGCGATACTAATGTCGTAGCATTCTTACAACACAAATTCCATATATGTCAATCACATAATATTTCAACAAGACAATAGTATGACACCAATCGTCGGGTCTATGAAAACTTATTTAGACATTGCTCATTGACTAATCAAATGTCATAAATTGTCTTAAGGATTCAGGTAATTACAAAATATCCCTCGTTTGTGATTTTGAAGTTTCGAGTAATATAATGATTTAATCTCGAACTTCAAAATGTCACAAGTCTTGTTCAATGTCTTCATCAAAACCTCAAGAATAAATTCCAAGAGCACAAATCTCAATATCACAAGATAAGATATTGTTAATTTATTTAAACAATCATTACTCAGATACGATTGCCAGATCGATCTTTAGATTGCGAACTATGTTTTTAAACTAGTCAAGAGAAGGTATCTTGTCAAGTCTTTACTTAACACTTCTTTCATTGATAACAGTTCCAGGGCGTAAAAATACATGCATAAACACAATTTTAGATTAAGAATGAATGTTTATAAATAATTTAATTTTCAGTGAAAAAAAGAATACAATCGTATTTATAACATCTCATGTCTCCTTTGTGGGCATAAATTCCAATATGTCGTTCATCAGCAAGTATTATCAGACCGATTGTTCATGTCTGATACACAAATGTTTTTACCAACAAGTAGTGTTAAAGCGATTATACGTGTCTGCTACGGTTTAATTCACCCACAAAGTGGTATAAGACACGATTATTCGTGTCTGCTACTCCCTTGATTTACCAACATAAACATGGTTTGGTTTGGTATTCCAATGATTTTTTAAATGAATGTTATTGTATATTTAGCCTAAATTGCTTAATGCTTCAGTCGTGAATTACTTTTTCGTAAAGCAAAATTTAATTGTGTGTTTGATTTATGTAAACATTGGTTTACAGCTTATATGAAAACCATGGGATAAAATTATTAGCCGAGAAAACTGTTACTAAACATAAAAGATGGACACGTTAAAGTAAATTAAAATTCATTATAGATTATTATGATATTATGCTATTCTGAATATGTAAACTAATTGTAATTGTGGATGATAGGTGGGTGATTACATCGTTGACCATAGTTAATAGGCTTACCATCAGCGAATAATCGTCTACTAAAATTTTCAAGTGTTGTTACAGCTAATGGAAAAACTAGAAAATTAGCATTAAATGAAAATTTTCAACAACGAGCTGTTTGTGCATTGCCAGCGTATTCGCGAACACATTTTCTCGAAAAAACTATTACATTTCCAGCATGTCCTTAGCCGAGTAAAATCGGGAATAAAAAATGAGTTGTAGTTTTGGATAGATAGAATCATATATCGACTTATGATGTGTTACTTTGTACTTATTTTAAATAAAAAATTTATGTTAATATATACACATTGTAATAAAAACACAAAACTAACATATGTTTACATGTTTGTTATGTTATTTTGTTGGATTAAATTGTAGGTCAATCCCTGTTATTCACGATGAAGTTTGCATTGGATACCCATTAAAAAACCATTACTTCAGAATTCACGGCACATCACGAGCTCAATTCTTGCTTCGTACTCGATTAGAGAACTTTGTATGTAATGAAGAAGAGAAAGTTACACTAATTAACGTAACCATTGCCGAAACAATATTGTTGCCACGGCAACGTCAAGTCGTACTTTCTAATGAGTACCTGAAGCTGGCCATGAGCAAAGAATTGTTTCTCCAGTATCCTTGGGATTGGATTAGTGTTCTACGTTTATGCGAATCACTTAAAAAAGGAAGATTTCAGGGACAAAATCAAATTTCAAAATTATTAGAATTATACACCTTTTATTCGCGTGGCCTTTTGAAATTAAACCCGCTTTTGAAGAACGAAGGTATACAACATTGTCCATGGATAATCCAATGTCTATATTACAACGACGTAATAAATGTATTCAAAAAAAGTAAATATGTTAATTGTTTTGAAATTTTTACGTTTTAAGAGGTTATGTAAAGGTTGATGTCCGAAGTCTAGAAAAGGAGTGTGAAATACTTCCAAACCAACAAGTTAAACAAAGGAAAAGGCTACAACATCTAATAAAATGGATGTGTTAAAAGCGAAGTTGATTTTTTTTTTGGTAGAAATTGAAAATTTGAAATAAAAAACTGCTTAACAATGTTTTAACAAATGTGAGCCAATGGTGGAAATAGTTACATCTTACATAAAAAGGATGATTTAGGGGAGGTTAGAACTTACAATGCTTTAACAGATGTTGTTTTGTTTGTTATGTATATCTTTGGTTGTTATTGAAATTAATGTTTACAAATATTATGCAGGACCAAACAAGTTGCGATCCGATGATCAAGAACGTAACTGAAACAATAATTGTAGAATACAATGAACGAACCGCTAGGAATGCCGATGTTCCAACATAGGTACAAAGATAAAATGGATTTCTTATGTTTAACAAATTATTAACAAGTTTAGAGATATGCGCAAGACCCAGTACATCACACCGAAGCAATTACCCGTAAACATAAACAAAAACTGGACAAAGATCAATAAACACTAACTAGGATGGTAAGTATTGTGATTGTGATTGTACAAATGGAGAATAGTTATTTTTTATATGAATAATTATAAATGATTCTGATTTAAATCTACACACGTCAAGATATTATGTATATTAATAATTATAAATGTAAACGTGAAGAATTACAAAAACTGCAAGATGATTGGGCTTTTGCTGTAAATAATGTTTTACGCAAAGATCCTAAGGAATATATTTTTGAACCAATTGCAAGAGATAATGTAGGTAACGTTGTGCAAAATGTTGAGTACACAAGCGATTACAAAATTAAGTAGACAATTTCCAAATCCATATTTCGACAGTTAATGAAAACACACCTACGACAATCAATATCAAATTCTATTGTAAATTGTGGTATAAAACTTTAGTAGTTACTACTGTTGATTATTAATGACTTAATCTACAGGTGAATCTGCCGATAAAAATAGGACTTTCCACTGTAAATGAAGAAGGCGAAACAAGACTATTTCTGAAATATCGAAGAGGGTAAGTAAAATATATAAACAAATTAATTGTATTTTAATGAATATTCAACTAATAATTTATTTTCCAGGTAGCTATCATTGCAACAAGTAATCTATCAATATTAGGGAGGGCAAATTGAACAATATAATTAGGGCTGATCAAGTTCTTTAGACGTGTACACCTTTGCACATCTATAAAAAAGGGCTGAATATAACTCTTTCCCAAACTGAGTCACAAGTGTTGGATGCATATTACAAATTTAGTTTCTGGAAACACGATGTTGACCGCCTTTGGTATAGATTTCTTACAATCAGAATTAATTAACAAATACTATCGTACATTATACATAGTTCTAATATTTGTTATAAACTATAACCATGATTTTCATAATCAATAATATTAAAAGCCAACACAAATAGATGATTATCATCATCCTAAGCAAAGCCTAAAATAAGGTACCATACGATTTAACTTTCAAAAAAGTTTAATCCGATTTAACTTTCAAAAAAGTTTAATCCATTGATATAATTGGACTACAATATCCAAAATCATGAATAAAAGCCCCAAAACCAAGAAAAATACTTAAATGGTCCATCTTTTTTATTTAACGTGTAAACCATTCTGACATATAAAGAAGAAGTAAATTTCAATCTACACTACCTAAACATGTATATTCTTGTAAAAAACACCTAAACATGTAAATATAAGTAAAACAATGTGTAAATACAATCTATAAATTGTAAATCAGATTATAAATTTACCCGGATTATTTTTAGTCTTTTCACTGATAGTCGGTAAATGACTATATGACAACTTAAAATCCCCAACAAAATCCTATAACACATTTTTTCGATCCTTCCAAGCTTGGTAATAACATACTTCAACTTTGAATCGAGACCTCATTATTTATGCAATACCGGCAGGATTGATCTCATTCGCTAACTAACCTCAAAAACCGTCATTGACACATTTACTTGTAAGCATAAATTATGCATGCTTGTTATTGTGCACCATTTGTTTTCCATAACATGTATGAGATTTAGAATACGTATTTATAATTCGCATTCCAGAGGTTGTACATATATGCTGCAGAGAGCTTCTAAACCCAAAGCATATTCTTACAACCAGTAACATATCGAGCCATACATGGCCTGATATTTCAGAACTCAAAACTATTCTGAACAAAAATTACACTAAGAGCTGATTGAAGAACGTATTTACGCTTGCAACATTATCTACTCTAAATCCATATTCAGTGTAAAGTTTTTCACAAAAAAAAATCATTATAAAAACTCATTTCAGTTTTATTCGACATTCATCCCCAATAATTTGCACTCACATGGTTTGTATACATTGTTGCTCAAACAATTTCACTACAAAAACAACAATAAAGATGAAATTTAAAGAAATATAAGACATAAATTGAAATCAATAATTTTGTTAACGTGTCAAAAAATAGAAATAACAAAGTCCCAAAGATGTAAAGCTTATTCAATTTTCTGCGTGAAAATTTTCATTGTGGAATAATACCATATGACCGAAAAAGAAGAATAAAAAAGACAAGAAGAAGTTTTTGGTTTAAATATCAACTGAGAGCAGGATATGATAAATGAGTTTTGTAAACAACGGTCGGTAATTTAGATATGAATATATTTGAATTTTGACTAAGCGAGATATGAGTTTTAAACCATTCTATGAACAAATTGCCAAAAATGATAAAACATTAGTTAAATCGTATATAAGAAAAATTCAACCCGTTAACACTTTACACCCATTAAAAGTGTTAAGTGAATGCTGAAATAAAAGAAAATCGGTGGTAAATAACAAGTTTCAAGAATTATACGATCTAAGAAAATAATTAAAATTTCCTTTTGAAAATCGGTTACTAAATGATGACCAATAAATTATTCAAATCATATAAGTGAATTGTATGAAAATTTAAACAATTTTGATTTGAAACCGTGGGAAAAATAAAATTAATAAGGGGGGATAATATATGGTGTAAATTAATGCCACGTTATTATTGATGGATATTTACCAACCATATACGGAACGTTGGATATTTATGCACTTTTTTTAGATTATAAATTTTTAATACATAATTTTTTATATTCCGCCGTTTTAAGAAGTGATAAACTATTCTAAATATAGAACAATTCCAACAAGTAAAAGAGTGTGGGTGGGTTGAGCCACATATGTCTGCCGTAACTAAACTGTGTCGAGCCGAGCAGAGCTGTGGTCAGGCTTGGACTTGATTTGATTATTTAGGCTCTTCTCGAACTTCCAAGTTGAGGCTTGCCTTTAGATTGTTTGTGATAAACTTGATCCATTTATTTTAGATTTCACTTCTAAAAGGTTTTAATTTCACATATAAGTTACACGTTATATGGAGAAGTATAATAATATATGCTACTGTTGAATAACGATCTTGAATAATATTTTTCATTAACAAGGACTGAATACTCAAAACGTTCGAATGTCGTACCGAGATGCATTAACGCTATCAATTTCCATGAAGGCTGAACGGTCCGTAATCATCCGAAGAACTGATGTTTTGACCTATAAAAAGAAGACGTGACATTCGAAATACATCAAAATAGAGATTGTCTCTCATCTGAAAATTGTTTTCTTAGTTTGCAATTTTGTGATAGTTTGCTTACTTGAGTTGATGTTTTTTTTAAGTCTAGCTGGGTGGTGCTAAACTCCACTTCATGTCATTGTATCATGGAAAACTTTCGTTCAACTTATCCCACGCCTATGGAAAGCGATAAAAACTTCAAAGAAATCATCCAATGAGTTTCGACAAACCAAACTTTTTTTTTCTTTTACCATTTCTAATTCATATTTATTTCCTTAATATTATCTTTAAGTATGCCAATATTATTTGTAATGTTGGTAACAATATTTGTCTACAGATTTTGTATAGCCCATTCTTCAAAGTGAAATAGAAGTCCAAATAATTTCACGGCCAGTTTACAGACTGTCTTTCGAGAGATAATGTAAGCTTCATATTTCAACAATACTATTCATGGGTAATTCTTGTCGACCTTGAGAGCGCTCTTCATTCCTTTACAGTAGGCAAATATACATATACATATACATATATGAGTAATAAGTCAATATGGCTTAAACTTACATATAAAAATCTATACCTTTAAAAGAAGTGATTAATGGACCAAATCTGTACATATAATAGTTTATTGAATCAAAGCAGAAACGCAAGAAATAATCGTCATTTCTCATGCCTTTTTATGTACAACCTTGTAGATCCCTCATTTATACTCACCCACACGAACTAGCTGTGTGAACGGGAAATTTGGGAGGATCTTTAATTCGTCCCTCTAAATTTACTAATATTATAGAGCAAACACACGCTACCTGATTAGAGCAATTAAATATATATGCTTTTCTATACCACAGATGCAATGCTATATTCATATTATATTAAATAATATTAAAACAGAATTGAGTACATCCATATTGAAGTCTCCACACGACAAATTGTGGTGGCATGTGGCATAACAGAAGGTTTAAAATCAATATATCCGAGGTGTAGAACACACGTCAGGAATGAATTGGCCGACCTTTATAAACTAGGTTTAGAAATATATGGAGAAGAAAAATATTGCACGACAGAAGTTTGTCCGTTTCAACGCATGGCTAATATTGTAATGGTGGCATGAAGCAGAGCACTGTACAGTGATATAACGATTTGAATAAACCCTTGATAGTAACGCTATTAAACCTATAAATACTCACGAACACAGCTGATATCTCAAACACAACAAAACCTTTACAACCTTAAAACCTTTATGTTATACTAGTACCTTTGTTCGATACTTTTTTCTTCGAGAAATAAATATTTCCACGAAATGGCTTCCATTGAAATGACTTCAGATATCCTCACCGCACGTGTCATGGAGCTCTACGAAATGATCTCGCAGCTCGACTCGCTTCGGCCTTCGAAACAAGTCAACGCTCTGTTCACGGAGCTTGTTGAACTGTGCGTTCTTCCAAGCTCGGCGAACGTCAAGGACTTGCCACACAATCTCCAAACAAAGCGTGAAAATCTCATCGTCCTGGCGGGAAAAGCGGAGGGGCTTCTAGAGCTTGAGTTCTCAACCTTTCTGGCCCAAACCCCGAATGCCATGAAAAACCTCAACCTCTTTCCGTACTACAAAAACTACCTCAAGCTAGCGGCTTTAGAGCACGGGATATTATCCCGAAACGGGGTTTCGAGCCCAAAGAGAGTCGCCTTTGTGGGGTCGGGTCCCATGCCTCTGACCTCGCTCGTGCTGGCAATGAACCACATGAAATCCACACACTTCGACAACTACGACTTCGACGCCAAAGCCAACGCTCTCGCTCGCCAGATCGTCTCCACGGACACCGAGCTCGAGAAGAGGATGAGGTTCGAGACGAGGGACGTGATGGAGATTCGAGAGAAGCTCGCCGAGTACGACTGCATTTTTCTGGCCGCCCTAGTCGGTATGAGAATTGAGGACAAGGTTAGGGTTTTAGGGCATATGAGGAAGTACATGAAGGAAGGTGGGTTTTTGCTTGTTCGGAGTGCCAAGGGAGCAAGGGCTTTTCTTTACCCGGTCGTTGAGGAGTGTGACCTAGTCGGCTTCCAGGTTCTTGATGTCGTTCACCCCACTAATGAAGTCGTCAACTCGGTCATTTTGGTCAAGAAACCTCTCTGCTAAGTTATCGCGGTATTAATATATATATATATGTGCTTTTGATTTAATGATCATGTTTTCAAGTTTTCCTAGTACATGGCCCTTTCTTGGGATGTTGTTATGTACTGGCTCAGTTATGCTTTTGTTTTTTATGGTAATATGTGTTTAAATTGCTTGCGGTCTTTGAATGCCAGGTTTGGCCTTTCATCAGTTACAGATTAAGTTTTTGTTCCTAAGCCTACTAGTTAGCCGACTTTCCATTTATAAAATAATTTAACTAGAGTAATTCAATATATAGGACATTCAAATTAGCTAGAAATAATTAGTGGATGGAAAATATCATATGTATAGATAAGTTTTAATAATTAATATGATATTACAAGCTCTAGCGTTTCAAACACACCACACTCGCAAAGCCGGCTCAATCATTGAGTACTTCAAATCACACATGAAAAAAAGAGGCATAATAAATTAAGGGTTATTATGTATAATAGGCGCAAAAACATAATTCATTTTCAATATGGCCAATATTTGGTTAAACGTGCATTAATGTTTCGGCTCAAGTTAAATTTATGTTAATGGCCAAAATTTAAAGAACAATTTAGTTAAAGAAATATAGTTAATTAGTTTGACACGTAATCACTTGGTCCATTAACAAAAGTATAACGAAATGTTGGTCATATTGAAAATGAAGTAGTAAACATTATTCATTTCGCTAAATTTTTGAAAAATAAATTACAAAATTCAAAAGCAATATGATTAAGTTTTCATCAACTTATTTTTAAGAATATCCTATTAAATTAAATTTTTTTTCAGAATACAACTATCAAAATCTGTGTGACCACTCGTTTTTGCGAGCACTCGTGGTTCTTCCACAACTTGAAATCTAGCTGGTCAGGATCCATATGAAAAAAAGAGTACTAGTTAAATTATTAAGTGATTAGAAGTAAGTTTACTGGAGTAACTAACTCTTTCTTAACCAAGGTCGGTACCCAAGCTAAAAACAAGACCTTAAACAAAATTTGATCATTAGGTGCTTTAGTTAGCCGACTTTCCATTTATAAAATAATTTAACTAGAGTAATTCAATCTATAGGACACTCAAATTAGTTAAAAATAATTAGTAGATGTAAAATATCATATGTATAGATGAGTTTTAACAAAATGATATTATAAGCTCTAACGTTTCAAACATACCACACTGAGAAAGCCGGCTCAATCATTGTATGAGCACGTCAAATTAAACATGAATAAACTGGCATAATAAATAAAGGATTATCAAGGATAATAGGCCTACAAACATAATCTATTTACAATATGTCCAATATTTGGTTAAACGTACGTTAATGTTTCGACTCAAGTTAAATTTATGTTAATGGTCGAAATTTAAAGAATAATTTAGTAAAATAAATATAGTTAATTAGTTTGACACGTAAGCACTTAGATCATTAACAAAAGTATAATGAAACGTTGGTTATATTAAAAATGAATTAGTAAACGTTGACGCCAATTTTTTGAAAAATATATTACAAAATTCAAGAGTAATATGATTAAGTTTTCATCAACTAATTTTTAAGAATATCCTATAAAATTAAAATAAAATTGAGAATACGACTATCAAAATCTGTGTGAGCACCCGTTTTTGTGAGCACTCTTTGTGGTTCTTCCACAACTTTAAATTCTAGTTGGTCAGGATCCATGTGTAAAATTATCAAGTTATTAGAAGTAAGTTTACCGGAGTAACTAACTCTTTCTTAACCAAGGTCGGTACCCAAGATAAAAACGAGACCTTAAGCAAAATTTGATCATTAGGTGCTTTAATTTTTTTCAATGCAGAAAGTTCCTAACCTTATATCACTGTGGTTATGTCTTGGCGTTCTTGTCCTTTCAGAGATCATAGCAGTGGATGTTGTATGAAGTTGCGAAACAATAAGTAATTAGGTACACATGGGCATACCTGCAGCCCGCATTGTAACTAAATTGGTTATGCATCGCTATGTGTTTGTTTGCATGTCACACGTCATTACACGTTTCATCTTCCTAGGTCAGCGTCGCACTTATTGAGTCATTTGTCTCATAGCTTCTTAAATGTAAGTAGGGGAAATGTAGCAATGCATTGACAAAAATGAAAATCAAGACTGGAACACGTATCTCGCGGCTTATGAGCTAATTGAGTCTCACTATCGGAGAGAAATATATTATTATGATAGTATATTGTCATAATCTTTTACATCATACGCTCATAAAACTAAACATATTTTCTATACTTAAAAAAGAGGAGCTTCTATATGTATATACTTATATGAGTGTTTGTAAGACCTACTATATCCAAATTAAAATAAATAAAAAGTTTATGTCTTTATATTCTGAACTAAATTATTATTTTTATATGAATTCATTATATTCCATATCACATTTATATTTTTCCTTGAAGATCGTTTAATTTATCACGACTCAGTCAAGTCTCCTAGGCAATATACTTACATTTAATGCTCATGGGTCATGACAATGGTCTTTAAAGAAGGTTTAAACTGAAATGTCGGGCCTTTAGACGACGGACATTAAAGAACGTCGTCTGAACTCCATCGGGAGATTGGGTTTCGCTCAAAACTTATTCCATGTATGTTTGTCGATATTCTTTTGAACATGCTCACCAATATCTTTGAAGTCACAAAATAATTTCACCGGGCGTGACTTGAACATGCTCACAAACATTTGACTATTGTAAGTGATGATATCCTCATCAGCTGATACTTTCGAGATCACCTGGTGTTTTCCTTTCACTTTAAGCGTTCGGTATCGGGCTTTTTTACGGGAGACTTTTTAGCGGGAGAGAGGTGAGAGTGTTGTACTTAGTAGCGGCTCTAGTTCTTTTTCGTGAACGCATTTTGCACCTGCACTATATCCCATCGAATACAATTTCACATAAAAATAAACGATATAATTCTAATCATCCAAGTGAGTTTTTTAAACATTAACAACTCAAAACAAACAGAAATACGATCTCACCTAAACATCCTCAAACCCAAAATTCATACAAATTTGTCAATAATTAAAATACCTAAACTGAAACATTAATTTGACAATTTTTTTTTAATCATAAAACTCAAAATTTGTCGTTGGAATACTTAAACAATTTTTACCGATTCATAAATTTATATAGTAAAGCTTCAATAACATAAAATCCCTAAAATGAAATATTATCAAACTCTAACTGGCCAAAATAAATCTTGAAACCAAAATCCATATCCTAAAACAATTAATAACATCATAAATTCAACAAAAATAAAAAAAAATAGAAAGAAAAGTGACATTCTTACCTAAGACGAAGGCGTCGGTTTGAGATGCGGTAGAGATGATGGACGAAGACGAGGAGACGGATAAAGGGTGAGAGAGAGAATGCATGAACGCATGGTGAAAAGAGAAGATGAACGAAAGAAGAGAAGATGAACGAAAGAAGAGAAGAGAATGATAAATGGAAGAGAAATCACATATAGTCGCGGCAAAGAGCACGAAGCGAAGAAGAAAAATAAATGAACTTAAGTTTTTCTTTTATAAATCCCAACTTAAAAGTTTTAGTAAACCGTTTTCTTGACCAAGTCTAGACGAAAATGCTAAGTTGCACAGCAGTATTAATTTTTTTTGTACTAGCTTTAACGATGATTTTAGCTTTATGCCTATAAAAAAGTATTAAATTTAATTATTTATAATAAAAATATATATAACTTAAACGATGGACATGTCTTTAAGCATATGTATGTCGTGAAAGAAATATATATAATAAATAAATAATTAAATTATATATATTTCTAATTTCGTCATAACATACTTAAATATATATGTCATGAAAAAATAAATAAAAAATTCTAAAATTTTATTATTTATTTAACGAAGGACATGTCTTTCGTCTTTTAATCTACCGTTATTGCGACAAAACATTCAATGTCGTGGCCAAATAATAGCTAAATACACTCTTTCAACGACTAACATACTTGTCACTCGTTTGATAATGATGGACTAGGAATTCATCACGACATAATCGTCTTTGTCGTGACAAAATACATGAAAAATGTTTTTCTTTACCGACGAACAATTTTTTTTCCGAATAATCATACACTAAAGGAGCATCAATGTTCGTCGTATTAATGTATGTATTAAACTTCGTGAATTTTCAAAAGTTACTCTTATAATTCTTAACCCACGTTTTCCTGCTATCAGGATATTTACATCATGTTTGCAGTGATATCTGGTGGGTGCCACGAGATATCATAAAAGTGCTTGCAGTGATGCCCGCAAGAAGATTATTTATTTACATATTGATGTTATATACAAATCTTTCATAAAGTCCTTATTGTAATTTGCTAATTAAATTAATAAAAGTTGAAACGTTCTTTCATTCCTTTTAGTTTGATTGAAGAATTATGATATGCAATAGACTTATAGTCCTTAATCAAACCTAACAATGTATGAGAAGAAGAATATAGATTTGCGTGAACAAACTCTTCATGGTTTGGTTAAAAACGATATATTCACAATCTAAAGATCAACGGAGTATTAATCCCAGTACGATTGTTGGAAGAATCTATGATGTCTGCTATGAGGCATAGAGATTTTTTCATTTCATAGCATTAATATTCTCATTTGAGAAAATCAAATTCTAGATCCATTAAGTGATCTAGACTAGACCGTTTGGTGAGATATTAAGTTATGAAGATGTCATGAACCAACTTTGTGAAGTTCTCATAGATATGGGATTCATGTACAAGATTGCTGAAATGCAATATATATCATCTCATGCTTTATTACTTAGATTGTGAATAAATGAACTGTGCAGTATCCAAAATTAAGTAGCGACTTTATTTGGATGAAACAATGTGACTCTTTAGCTCCTCGTCAATACATTGTTTCTAACTTATTCAAAAGTAACAAAGGAGTTGAGGAAGTAACAATTAGAAGGGTAAAATAGTAATTTTATAAATCCCATCTAGTTGATAATATTCATCAAGGGTAAACATAGATAACATTCAATATTCACTCAATATAATCAAGGTGAATTTGAGTAGAAAATAAATTCATTTGAACCGAGAGATTCTCAGTGTCAACTCTTTAGTGGAGTCAGTTGATATTAAGCTAATACTCGAAAAAGGTTTGTGAACTTTTGAGTCCGAGTATAGAAGCTCAAGATTTGTTCATTTGCATCATTAAGGTCACTATTACAGGTCATTAGAGTAGGATTGTTAAACGAGAAGCTAAGTCAAAATAAGTTCAAGTGTTGAACTAGAATTTTTCTCGAAAAATGTCTAGAGGGTATTTTTGTCCACATGGACATAAAAAGATGTGAATGTCAAAATAAGATTTTGAATATTTTCATATGATATAAATATAAATTATTTTCTAAAGCTGAGATGTCGTTTGAGGCATTATGAAATTAATTTCATTACTTGTGCAATATTAATTCTACAATGGGTATTTTAAGAATTGTCTTAAAATAAACAAGGAAGCATCTAGAAGCTCTCCCATAGGTAGAATTTCGGCCAAGCACCATAGAGAGAAGGAAATTATTTCTATAAATTCTTTTGCCTTTAATTATAAAGATAATTCCCCAAAAGGAAAATAGGAAATGAATTTCTTTGAGAAGGAAACAATGTGCTAAGTGCGGAAACATATTTCCCTCACAAATAATATAGAGTGGTCGGCCATATATTATAGGAAGAGGAGAGAAAGTCAAATATTGTGTTATGAATGCACAATAGGAAAGGGTAATTACCCTTTCTTGATTTTCTTTCTCCTATAAATAGGGCCTCACATAGAGATGTGAAAATCAGCTTTTTTCTTGCTCTCTCTTGTATTTTTGGCCGACCCTCTCCTCTCTCTCTCTCAAAATACTTCTTTTATTTTGACACCTAGATCCTCACTTGATCTAGAGAATTAGCCTTTGATCCAAGAATTGTTCTTGGTTCATATTGTTTAATTGTGTCCACAAACAAATCCTTCAAACACTCTTTAGACTCTTGTAACGAAAACTTTAGGTTTCTCAAGTTCAAGTCTAGACGTGAAGGAATCGAGCCAAGGAAGAAGATCCACCTTTCTCAAGACGCTTCAATTTAAAGGTTCAAGAAAGGTTAGTATTCAAGTACTTTAAATAATGTTTTTACTTTATAATATGTTCATGCACTTTGCAGGTTAGTAAAATTGTTTACTTGTAAATAAATTTTATATTCCGTCATTAATATGGTTAATGATAATTTTTCTTAACCCTAAGCCTCTTCGGTCTGGTTACGAACAATACAATCCACACCTAATCCTCCACAGTCCCGTGCTAGTGCTGCGTCGACATTAATCTAGAGGGTCCCACCCTTCAGGGAGGTCCATCTAGGGGTCGTCGTAACCCTCGTGCTCATCTGAAAATATCTGGCCGTGGCAGCTCCATACTCCTCAAGGAAGCTCATAGTCCACTGTACTAGCTGCGTCTGACTCCAAGCAGGCCTCCGATGAAGGAAATTGCGTCTGACTCCTGTGGTTCCAAAACTTCCAAATAATAGTGATAAAAAGCTCATGAGAACGAACCTCAAGAATATTTGTCGTTCTGAGAATTGTGTCGAAGACCTCTCCCTCTCTGAAAGGCGGAAGGATGTGACCAAGTTCTGCATCCTTCCAAACTCTCCTACTCCACCTGCAACCCTAAAAAGCATGGAAAACTATCTCACTCACCTCATGAAAAACATGGCAGCTTTCATCAGAGATAACCCTCCTCTTGACTAACTATGTTCTAGCCGGTACCCGTACTAGGAAGATACGCCAACAGGAGTTTCACCTTATGAGGAGCTGTCAGCTGCCAAAACTTCGTCCACCAACTCTCCATCGTCTTCGAGACAGATGAGCTGGCATCGGGAGTGCTGGCTCTCTCCATCGCAACTCGATAGCCACTCTTGACAGAGTACTCTCCATCATCAGTGAAGTGCGAATGTCAAACGTCTGGGATGCCCTCTCTCTCACACGGAATACTCGGAATCGCAACGGCGTCCTCCTCCCCGAACATCACAGAACTACCATCCAATCTCATAGCTCTACCACACGCATGTCATGGGGAACCCAATGGGAATCAATCCAGGAGGCTGGTCTATCCTAGGAACCCAAATATCTCCCATGACTAGCACGGACTCCCCATCACCAATCCTCCATGTCAAACCGTCCTGGATAATCTCTCTGCCCCATAAGAGACTGCGCCATAAGGGAGAACCTCACCAGTACGGGAGGCCGGTCATGATATCATCACCGAGAAAATAAATCTGACTGTAAACACGCCTAACGAGCCTGTCAGGTCTCCGGATGAGCCTCCAAACGCTCTTGGCCAGAAGGGCCTAGTTGAACTTCCCCAAATCTCTGAAGCCCATCCAGCCCTCTGACTTGTGCTTCCGAAGCACCTCCCTTCTACCCCAATGAATATTCCTAGTCGCAGTGCCGCCTCCCCACCAGAAGCTTGTAATCGCCGAGTGGATATCGTCAATCAAAGATCTCGGGATCTTGTGGCAAGAGGCCATGTAGCTGGGGATCAACTTAAAAACAGACTTAATGAGCACCTCTCTACCAACCTGGGAGAGGGAGAGACCGTTCCAGCCCCTAATCTTATCCCAGACATGGTCTCTCCCAAACTCAAAAAGCTCTGCCTTCTTGCACCTGTGACCGTCGAGAGACGCAACTAGCGCTTATGGCAGTCCGTCCTCCGAACCCCTAAAATATGGGCCAAGGACTCCCCGTCCTCCTCGCTTATATCCTTACGGAAACAGGCATCGGACTTTTGGAAGTTCACCATCTGCCCAGAGGCTAAGAAATAAATCTGTAAAATGTATGTGACCTTTTCGTACTCCTCGGGCCTCGATCTGAAGAAAATCATGATATCGTAAGCGAATAATAGGTGAGACACGTGAAGGTTCCCAAAGCGGACGCCCTCAATTTCTCTCGCATTCTCACTTGTTCGAAAGAGACTTGATAGTCCCTCCGAGAAGCGAAATAAAAAGAGAGAGAGAGGGTCCCCCTGAAGGAGGCCTCTAAAGAGGATCACACTCCCGCAGGTACTGTTGTTAATGTTGAAAGAAAACCTGACCGAGGTAACACATCTCATTATAAGCTGCACCCACTGCGAGCTATACCCTCAGTCTCAACATCATCGACTCCAGATAAATCCACGCCACCCTGTCGGATGCCTTCACCATGTCAAGTTTGAGAGATGCACACTTTCCATTTCTGAAGCGTTTTTGCTTCATCGTGTGGAGAGCCTCGAATCCAACCCTGACATTGTCGAAGATTCTACCCCCAACAAATGTACTGTGGGACTCAGAAATAGCTTTAGGGATTGTAATCTTAAGATGGTTGACCAAACACTTGGCCACTATCTTATAGATCCATTACACAAACTAATCGATCTAAAATTGCTGCCTTATCTAGGCTCCTCAACTTTGGGAACGATGGTGACTATTGTATCGTTGATGTCACACACCTCATCCTCATCGTTGAGAATCCCAAGGCAGGTCTTCAAGATTGACTCGCCAACTATGTCCCAATACTTCTAGTAAAATAGTGTAGGAAATTCATCGCTCCCTGGGGCTTTGATCGCATCCATCGAGAAGAGCGCCTTCTTCACCTCTCCAGGTTCAAAAGGCGCTCCAACTCTGCGTTCAAAGCCGCCGAGATATCTTAGCATAGTAAGAGAACAATAAAAAGTATTCATTACATTGCATTACTAGTTTAGCCCACTATCAAATAGAGTTTATCTGCAACAGACTTTGACCGTAATCTTTAAAAATAGACTATAGTTTTCGGACTGACGCGTGTGTCACCATTGTCTTTCTACTTGAATATAGACTATAATTTTTACAATATCAGACTACACTGAAAAATGTAGTTTTTTAAGAATCTGATTTTTAACACTACTGTTTTTAAATAAAATGTTCATATTTATAAAAATATATATTATACAAACCACTGTTTATTATTGTAATCTTACTATAAGTTTATATATTTTCAAATGAAATATTATGATAATATTAAAAACGCAATTTATCCCTGTAGTATGTAAATATATGTCAGTTTAAACTGCATTTCGAAAGTATCAACTACATTTTAGACTGTATTTCATCGATATCTTTCATTGAAATAATAATATTAATTTAACATTTGTAATAAATTTAAATCAAAACCGAAAATAAGTTAACTTCAATGTATTTAATGTATTGTATCTTCAACTGATGGTGGATCCTATGCATCGAAGCTCACAACGACCAAGCATTGGTTTTAACAAATTCCCAGCATCCATTGCACCCTCAATAGCTTAATCACATGTCCTCAGGCTGCAATACAATTTCCATCTAACTTAATTCCAATTCTTATGTCAATAATATTAATTATAGCATAGCTACCAATTTGAGACTATAAATATCATGTCAATTACTAGCATATAACAGAAACGGAAGAAAGATTAAGCACATGCTACGAGGAACACGTACCAGCATCAGCTATGAATTTCGTCAATAAAGTATTATTTGTCCATTAGAAGCGGCAACTTCTTTAAGAACAGCTTTCAATCTTTCCTCAAAATCTCCTCGAAATTTAGCACCCGCGATTAATGAGCCCATGTCTAAGGAGATCAATTGTCGAATACAAGAGAAGTCATTTGAGTTTCTTGTAGACAATTTCGGCAACTTGTTTCTTATATTGATTCATGTCATTGAAACTCAAACGAAATATAAAATCAACTAACCTATTGTCTTCATGATACAATAGGAACTATAGTAAATTGAAAGCCAAGAAAAGAAATAATTTAGTAGAGAAGTATAGAAAGACCTGTCAGGACCTTCTTATTCATCAGTGGTTTTGGAACATCTACCTGCACAATTTGTTGAGCTAATCTCAACACAAAAATACAACAAGTACGACCATGTATAGCAATTCAAATGTGTAAAATTATAGACCTATACGTCAAATACACAATAATGACATGATTATTCTTCGTCCTCCTAGATAATATCTGTATACACCTCCGTAATTCGTCATCATTACCTATGACAGGATCGAGTTTCCCACGCCTAGTGCGCTAAGTGGGCCTCTACCTTTGAGAATCCTCCTCCTAATGTCACTGATCGAGGATCCAATGAACGATAGGTTCCCACGCCAGGGGGACCTGTCGTAGGGGCCGCAAATGGGCTCGAGGTGATTACGATGATTTAGGGACTCCATAATCAAATCTTCGAGCTTCGTGAGGGAGGCTCGGGCGGTTGCAGGCCTTATAACGGTCTGGATAGTTCATACTCGCCTTTTACAGCAATTGTCCTTGCACAAACGCCTGGAAGGGGGTTCAAACTCCCGACTGTCCCTCCGTAAGATGGGCGCTCTGAACCCAATTTCCACATCCAGTACTAGGAAACCTGGATGATGATGTAACGGCAGTCAGACGCGACGCTCTGTCAGGCATTGATCTTGACATTGACAGGATCAAGCTTCGAGTGGTTTCGAAGCTTTAAGTCCGGGAGTATCGGTTTGTTCCGAGCTCTCCGAGAAGCCTTCTTGGCCTGATTTGCCACACATGTGGCACAAAAGAAGTCCAAGTCCTATCTCTGGAAGATTAGGCTAAAACCCGGTGAAAGCCTTCGTCGATATCTGGCTCGGTTCACCGAAGAGTCTCACAAGGTTGAAAACTTTGATGACCGGGACGCCATAGTCGCCATCACCGAAGGTGCCGAACCCAGTGACTTTTTAAAGTCGATCGCGGGAAAAGCCCCACGGGATATGGCTGAACTCATGGTGTGTGCCAGGACACACATGGGTGTTGCGGACTACCTCAACGGCAGGAAGGACGAGGGGCGAGGTAGCCGCCCCCGCACTGATGATCGCTCGGATACCCGATGTCATTTGCTGACCAGTTCTGGGGAGAAACTGTCACCCAACTCAACGCGTCACCGACCCGGATATTGTCTCTCCATCGAGACAAGCTCGGATCCCCAAAACCATTGAAAAAGGGTTTCGTGAATTGGGACAATAGCTAGTATTGTGAATATCATCAAGATCACGGATATGTGACCTCCGATTGTTTTCAATTGCGACAACAAATTGAGGCTCAAATACAAGATGGAAAGCTCAAAGGGTATTTCATGCGGGCAGTCAGGATGAAAATACCAGAAGATCGCCCACAGAACTAGAATAAAGGACATGATAGAGATAAATCCGTCACCGTGGCCACTATCAGCGATGAGTCCTAAAATTCCTAGATTAATATAGTGAGAACGATCACCAGGGGGCTCGAATGTGGCGAGTCAAGCAACAAAAAGAAGAAGTATTTGAAGACGGTGACCAACGAGAGGGTTAGACATAATATCAACCTCGCATACGTCGCACCCCCACGTACTCCCTTCTAGGAGATCTGTTTCACCGAAGATAAAGCAAAGCGGATCCTCCACCCGCACAATGACGCTTTCGCCTTGGCCGCAAAAATTGTCAACAACAAGGTCCGATGGATCTTTATTGACCGGAAATGCGGTGGACATCATATTCAAATTGGCGCTTGAGCAAATGAAACTCGATAGAGTAAAACTCGCCCCGATGCGCACTCCCCTCTACGACTTTTCTGGGGAAAAGGTTTGGACAGAAGGGTCAATTAAGCTACCCGTCACCTTTGGGACCCGAGGTAGCATAGAGGTGACTCGGATCGTGACGTTCCTAATTGTCGACAAACCCATGGCCTACAACGTGATAATCAATCGACCGACGCTTATCGGATTGAAGGCCATAACTTTGGTCTACCATCTTATGATGAAGTTCCCCACATAGAAAAGGATTGCATTCATGATCAGAGACCAGGCCATGGCACGGAAATGCCATATACGGGAAGTCAATGAGAAAATGGTTGAGTACGAGGAGGAAAAGAAAACTTGCACGATCTACCAACAGCTCGGAGACGAGTTTCCGTCCAAACTTGAGGAAGGCGAAATCTTCGGTGAGTTGGACCAGCGCGACGAAGCTGAGCATCGTCGCGTGGAAACTCCCCACCACCCCGTCACGATAATTCTGGACCCCGCCAAACCTGACCAGACAGTCAAAAATGGCGCCCAACTCTCCACCGAAAGGTAGGAGTCCATGGCCTCCTTCCTCAGATAGCAGAAAGACGTCTTCGCGTGGACACACGCAGACATGCCGGGCACAGATCCGAAGGTTATGGTACATCGCCTGAACAATGACCGTAACATACCTGAACCGGTACAACCCTGGAGGGCCTTCAGAGCACCCCAAGTGGGTGTCAAATGTAGTGATGGTGAAGAAACCCTACGGGAAGTGACGCATTTGCATAGATTACAAAGATCTTAACAAAACCTGCCCAAAGGATAGTTTCCTTGTCCCCCGGATAGAGCAGCTCATGGACGCGACAGCGGATCACGAATTGCTCAGTTTTATGGATGTCTATTCAGGCTATAACCAGATCCGGATGCATGAGGACGACCAAATAAAGACGACTTTTATGACGAACAAAGGTCTCTATTGCTATAAGGTAATGTTGTTTGGCCTAAAAAATGCTGGCATAACCTATCAGCGATTGGTCCATTGCATGTTCGCCGACCAAATCGGAAAAACCATGGAAGTCTACATAGACGATATGCTAGTGAGAATCCTGCTGGCTTCCAATCATATCCATGACCTCAGGACCATGTTCAGAATCCTCCGGCAGTACGGGATGAAACGTAATCCCAACGAGTGCGCGTTCGGAGCAGAGTAGGGGATGTTCCTCGGCTATACGCTGAGCAAGAGGGGGATACAAGCCAACCCCGAGAAGATCACTGCCATTCTTGAAATGAGATCCCCTAAGAAGCCAAAAGAGGTCCAAATCTTGGCGCGGAGAATCGCGGCCTTGGCCAGGTTCGTGTCCAAGGAAACTGATAGGTGACAACCCTTCTTCCAGGCTTTGAAGAAGAAGGACGGATTTGAGTGCCCCCAGAATGTGAGTAGGCATTCCGCGACATGAAGTCAAACTTCGCGACTACCCCCTTCCTGTTAAAACCCATCGACAACGAATTCCTGATACTCTACCTCGCAGTGTTCGATAGGGGAACGAGTGCGGTCTACATTCGCGAGGATGATCGAAGCCAATGGCATGTTTACTACGTCAACAAAGCTCTCCTGGACGCCGAGACTCGATATCTAGAGATCGAGCCACTACTACAAAAGATACCTTTAGAAGAGACAGGGGGAATAAGAAGTGACTAGTTGCTTCTAATTGGAAACGACGTTTTAGTATTAGAAGCGAGTAGTCACTTCTAACGTAAACACCCCGATTTTTCAAAAAATGTGTATATTTTGACTATTAGAAGCGAGTAGTCTCCTCTAATTGTTGGAGTCGACATATTAGAAGCGACTTGTCGCTTCTAAATGCCAAAATTATTGGCTCCCAACCTCCGCGCCAAATATTTCAGTATATTTAGGCATTAGAATCGACTAGACGCTTCTAAAGTCGCTTCTAATGCCCCAAATATTTGGCTCCAAAATTTCTCCGCCAAAATTTTGCTAAGTATTGATTTCTGGGCTTTAGAAGTGACTAGTTGCTTCTAAATTCGCTTCTAGTGCCCCAAATATTTGGCTCCGAAATTCCTGCGCCAAAATTTTACCACGGAAAATTAGAAGCGACTAGTCGCTTCTAAAGTTCCCACTTATCAAAACGACATCGTTTTTTTGTTGTAACAAACATTAGAAGGGATTAGTCGCTTCTAATGTTCTTAGGGCTTTAAATCTCCTCAGCCTCCCCTCCCTCCCATTTCACTTCCATCCCTTCTCTCCCTTCTCTCTCCCTTCTCTTTCCAGCCTCTGGCCGCCGCTCCTTCTCCGACCTCCGCCTTCCTCCCGCCGCCCCTTCTCCTCCCGCTGCCCCGTCTCCCCCCCTCCTTTCTCCCCCCTCCTCCGCCCCTTCTTTCTCCCCCCTCCCTCCGCCGCCGTCCCCATCCTCCCTTCGTCGCCCCTGCACCGCCCTCCTCCTCCGCTTCCCCCGCCCCTGCACCGCCCTCTCCCTCCGCCCTCCCCCTCTGCCCCTCATCTCCTCCTCCGCCTCCCAGCTCCCGCTTCCCCTTCTCCGCCCCTTCACCTCCGCCTCCCCTCCTCCTAGCTCCCTCCTCATTTCCTCCTCCTCCTTCCGCCCTCCCAGCTCGTCCTCCTCCATCCCAGCTCCCCTCTCCACCCCTGCGCCTCCGCCGCCACCTGCACTGCCGCTGTCGCCTCCATCGCCGCCTCCACCACCGCCTCCGCCGCCGCCTTCTCCTCTTCACTGCCTTGGGTCAGGTTTCGTCGTTGTAGATATCGTTTACGTACCAACAATTTATAACTTTACTTTTATTATTTTCAGCCCTCCTCCGGCAAGGACACCGATCTCCGCCCTGTCGTCAACGGACGAGCTCTCCTCCCGCCCTCTCTCCGTCGAAGCAATCGGTAAGTTTTAAAAATTTAGTATTTAATATGATTTTAATTTTTATATGTTATAGTTTATTATTTATGGTTTTGATATTTTTTTTAAATGTCTCGGAGCCCGGCTCGGGCTCTAAATTCGTTTTGCAATTGGTCTCATTATTGCCTTGTGACTCCTCTTGGATCATTTCGCATCGTCTTGCAACAAAGGTTAGATTTTAATTATTTTTAATATATTTAGTTTACTTAAATATATTTAGGTAATTTGTTAAGAAAATACTAACTTAGTTCATTTGTGAAATTGTATAAATAATTGTTAATAGATAGTTTCAAATGTTGTTAGTAATATGTTAAGTTGTGAGTTAATTAATTTGTTTATTTTAATATGTAAATTGAATTAGTAATGTAAGTATGCAATTGAAATAATAATTTGTTATAATTAATTTTTTTTATATTTAATTTTTTAATTTAGGTATGTAATTGAATAAGTAATTTGTCGAATAAATAATTTGTTATGAATGTAAGAAATTAATAATTTGAATGTGATAATAATTTACTTAATTTGTTAAGTATACATATGTAATTTGTTTAGTCATGTTAATTTGAATGTAATAATAATTTACTTAATTTGTTAATTTGAGAATGAAATGTAATTAGTAACTACATTTTTTAACTTGTATATGTCATTTGAAAGTTATTGAATGTTTAGGATAGTTCTGACTGGTATATATATATCAATTTTGTGAATTGCAGATTTTTGGTTTGTTCATATTTAAAAGGAAACTCTACCCAAATTTTTGTAACCTTTTAAATAATTAAGTGAACTAAAAAATCCTAATCTCTAATAGTTATGTAAATCTCTAAACTTTCTTAGATCAAATTCTTATCCGTCTTCTAATTGATCACAATGTCACAAATTTCCTAATTTTCAACATTCAGCGTCATGTGATGCCCAAGTCGAAATTGGATTATTGAAAATAATTGGTGTGGTCTTGAATTTGAAATGGGCGTGAAAGAGTTTATTCGAGTTACAAGATTCCAAAATGAACAACGAGGACAAAGTAAAATGTCCTTGTCGTAGTTGCAAAGTACTTTGAAGATGTCTCGACCGATGTCGTTCAACCTCACAAGTTCTCTATTTTTCAATCCGAGAAGTGTTTGCCTTATGGGAAGATGAGTCCGACACGGTTAGACGACAAGTCGGGAGAGATGGCGGAGTGGTACATCTTGACAAATTATACCGAAATTGATCTGTATATGACGTGAGTCTTTTTAATCGTATCCATATACAGTCATAATTTTTTTTTTCTCTAACTTATTGAACGTATACGCAGTAAGCATTGGAATCTCATGGAATCTGAACGTCGCCATGATGTTGACGAAGCACATCGAAAAAAATTTAGAGTCTAGTTCGCTAAAAAAGTGTACGGCCAAAAAGTTGGCGGAGTCGATGTGTCTAACGAGTTGTATGCATTGTCGGTCAGACCTTTACTGAATCTTCACATTTATCCGAGTTGTGTGGTGAGCATCGTCAAATTTATCACTTCTCGTCGCGATGAGATGCGTACTACTCAAAATAGTGGTGTTTGCGTACTTGTGGATGACTACACATTCTGCGGAACGATGGACGATGTTGTCGTGCTGAACTATCGACATGATTTCAGAGTGGTACTATTTTGGTGTCGTTGGTATGGTGACAAGCACGATTCACGTACACGCTTTCGCAAAGATAACGTATGTGGAACGACGAGTGCTTATGTGGCGAAAGAATGGTTTCCATATGAGCCATTTATACTCGCTACTCAAGCCAAACAAGTGTTTGACTTGCCCGATCCTCGAAATCCTGAAAAAGAGAAATGAAATGTCGTCGAAGATTGTAATAATCGATTTGTATGGGATTTTCCTGACATTGACGTTTCATCATCGGCTGTAGTTCCATTTTCCGTACAACATACTAATTTCGATCATTTGTCTCATCTTCACGATAATTGTGAACCAATTCTAGTTGATGATGCTACCGAAGATGAGGCTATTGACGACTTCATAGACGATGATGATCATGATGCTGACGTTGACCGTTTCTTTGGAGATATTGTTGATGATGATCTTGAAATAGATCAAATTGACTTCTTAAGTGACGATGAGCAAGATAGAGTAAATTGTTTAACTATATTTAATGTATTTCATAAACTAAAATTCTAATTTATCGTTTCTGCTTTGCAGTATGTCGACTAGCGGAGATGAGCCTCCGCTGCCTTTGTCCGGATGAGGTGCGACTACGGGTCAAAGCTTGCAAAGAGCTAGAAAAGGGAAGAAACTTGCTTCTAAAGTCGTCTCTAAATATTACCCGTCATATATTTAGAAGCGGCTAGTCGGTTCTAAAGTCGCTTCTAAATATATGGCGGGTAATATTTAGAGGAGACTAGTCGCTTCTAAATATATGGCGGGTAATATTTAGAAGCGACATGTCGCTTCTAAAGTTGCTTCTAATTGTTAAACGCCGTATTTTTCCAGCTTTTTTTGGCGATTTTAAGGACCCTTAGAAGCGACTCTGGAAGCGACAAGTCGCTTCTAACGTCGTCACTTCAAAAGATTATAAGCGACTTTAGAAGCGACTCGTCTTTAGAAGCAAAACATTAGAAGCGACATTGTAGCTTCTAATGTCGTTTCTAAAGCCGACTTAGAAGCGACATTTATCGCTTCTAAATGCCTTTTTTCTCCCAAAAAATGAGTGATTATAGTATGTTTTAACATACTCCATTTTAAAAATAAGCTATAGTTAAAATATTTGTAGTTGTTTAACACTTTTCTCATATTTTCTATAGTACAAAGTTCTAAAGTCATTAAGTTAGCGTTTTGATTTTATTGTTATTAAGTTTAAATAGTTATTTCCGTCCCATTTAAATTAAAAAAGAATTATTAACTCCAAATTCGACTGCATTATAGCACCTGATATGATACTATATGGTTGTTCAATAATGCTTGTCAATTTTTAGAAATGAGTGGATGCTTGCTATATTTGTATAATTCTATATTATGTTATGGTTTTGGTATTTAATGGGAGTGCAAGTCCAGAAATTGCATTGATTCCGCTCGTTTCCTTTGCTTCAGGGCCTACATACTGTAACATATCTTACACTTGTTCACTAATTATGTTCGCCAGGGCCTCTTTCCTTCCTTTTTTCTGCTCACGTGTGTCTTCCTTCGTATCTATCTTGTACTCTCATGTGAGAATTTGTTTTGATGTGCAATGAAATTTTATTACAAAATATATGTACCAAATGGCTAAAAAGTCTTTAATAACAGTTTGGTCAGTTGCGATATTATGTGGTCGATCGCGTTATCTTGTAAAATTTAATATTAATTGCGGTATGTTGCCGTAAAATATTTAAAAAGATTTTTATGTCTTTCGGCACATATATTTCGTAATAAACTTAACCACACATAGAAACTGATTATTAACCTACTATCACACATATTTTCTGAAATTCCCCATAAAAAAGTGGTAGAATTTTCATTATTTCATTAAAAATATTATGAACTTACCAATATATATCTTGTAATGTCGATTATCAAATATCTTTCACAAAAATTCATTTCATATTGTTGAAGCATTTTCTAAACGAATAAGTTAATGTGTCTTGTTCTCATCCAGCTTAGTCCGCACATGAAATATCGGGTTGGCAGTTATAGTCACAACTCTAAAATTATTGCCACCAAATAAATGGAGGCATGCAGATAGAGTGGTAAAGTTCACCGCGCAAATACCTTATCCATAATATTTCACATGTTGTGTTTGCCAAGGCACAATACTCTGTATCAGTATTGGATCGAGCGACCACCCCTGGCTTGTGTGAATTCCAAGAGACTGAGCATTTAGTTAGATACACAAAATAGACACTAGTAGGTCAGCAATCATCAACGTTGCTTGCCCAATCAGCATCCGCAAAGCTATGACTCATACTTCCCGGAAAAATAGTGAGATGATGTTGGAGCAAAAAGAAATTGACTAAGGTTATTGACAACAAACGCAATGTCTGGCCTGCTTATAGTCAGGTATTGTAAGGCACCGATCATACTCCTATTGGAATTGTTGTAGAATTTTAAAATACTAAAACACGTCATGAAGCGGCGAAATTTAAAAAATTCTATGTAAACAACTTACAAACCAGAAAATAATCATGAGCATGAAATCTAAATATAACTAAGTATTACTACAAAAATAACTTTTAGAAGCGACGGGGACCTTTAAAAGCGACTACTCGCTTCTAATTAGAAGCGACATTTTACCATTAGAAGCGACTAGTCAATCCTACCGTACCCTCATTTTTTTCCCATAAAATCCAAAAGCCAAAATCTTTGTCTCCCTTTTTTTCAGTATTTTGGGGCACTAGTCGCTTCTAATGCTCAAATTATTTTGCTCGAACTTTTCTCCGCCAAAATTTCACTAAGTATAGAAATTAAGGCATAGTTGCTTCTAATGTCGCTTTTTAACACCCAAAATATTTGACTCCAAAAGCTCTCCGCCAAATTTCACTTCTGGGAATATTAGAAGCCATAATTCACTAGTACAAATGTTGGATCCCACAACGGACTTTCCACAACCCTTATTACTAAGGGTTGTGGACTTCGAGATCCCACAACCCTTACAATTAAGGGTTGTGGGAAAAGATTGATTTCAGGTATTCCACAACCTTTATAACTATCGGTTGTGCAAACTAGCTTATTCTACAACCATTGTTCTAAGAGTTGTTTAATTATAATTAATATAAAAGGTCCCACAACCCTTAAAAGATCCGTTGTGGGTCACGTGCCGCGGCGACGGCAACTAGGGCCGCGGCGCGACGTCCCACAACGAATACAAAGATCCGTTGTGCGAAAAGGTCTTGTCTGGGCAGCGGCGCCGCGGCACTATCTCACGTCGCCGCGGCGCCGCCTCCCACACCGGATCTATACAACCGGTGTGGGAGGCGGCGCCGCGGCGACGTCATGTGGTGCCGCGGCGCCGCTGCCCAGACACGATCTGGGCAAGAATTTTTACACGGCGCCGCGGCGACGCCTGGTGGGGCCGCGGCGCAGGCGACGAAATCTGTGTATAAATTCGAATTTTTAGGGTTTTTTCACTTTACCCAAAATCCATTTCTCTCCCAAAACCTATTTCGGCCGAGTCTGTCCTGATTGCTCATCGCCCCTCTTTCCCCTTGACGCCCCTACTCCCTCTTCTTGACGTCGCCGCTCCCGCGCCTTCACGTCGCCGCTCCTTCCCGTGCCTTCACGTCGCCGCTCCCTCTCGTGCCTTCACGTCGCCGCTCCCTCCCGTGCCTTCACGTCGCCGCCTTCTCCCGCGCCTTCACCTCGCCGCCGGTCTCACTTCCTCTTCCATATTTTCAAGGTAAATCCGTCCTCTTCCATGTTTAGGTTTTGATGAATTTTAATTTTTTTAGGTGAATAGAATCCGTCCCTCTCGTTTATGTTTAGATTTATAGATTTGTTTTGGGATTTGTAGGTTTGTTTGAGTTTATGTTTAGATATTTGTGAATTGAATCCGAATTTATTGATTTGTTTAGATGTTTATGTTGAAATTGCGTTTATATGTTGAAATTATTGTTGAAAATGTTGAAATTGTGTTTATGTTTATTTTGAAAATATTGTTGAAATTGTTAAAATTGTGTTCGTGTTTACGTTTATGTTGAAATTGTAGATTTATGTTGAAATTATGTTTATAATTTTTGTTAATGTTGAAATTGTAGATTTATGTTGAAATTATGTTTATAATTTTTGTTAATGTTGAAATTGTAGGTTGATAGTTTGCGTTTATGTTGAAATAAGTTTTATTGTGTTTCTGTTTATGTTTATATTAGGTTAAAATGCCTCCGAAATTTACTCGTGCCGCCAAGGGCAAAGCTAAGGTCGCAACTTCAAAGCGTTCCCGAAAAGTTGTGGAGTCTTCTTCATCGTCGGAAAGTGAAGAAGAAGAACATTACGAATCGGTGATATTCACGTCTCAACAAGCCGAGGATCGCTACGAGTTGCTCGTTAAGCGCTCCGTAATCCAGGAGAGGGGATTTAGTGTCCCCCGGGATGGATTCGACATAGGCCAACAAATCCACAACTTCATCGACGCCTATGGTTGGGGAGAATTTTGCAGTCCTCCGTCGTGCGATGGCAATATCACCATCGTGAAGGAATTTTACGCGAACCTACCGGATGCAATTAATAACATCGTCACGGTTCGCGGAGTGAAGGTAAACATGAGTACCGAGGCGATCAACGCTTATCTTCAAACTCCTAACATTCCTTTCGAGACGGAGGAATACATTCAATATATACGTCATGCGGATAAGGCAGAGATGGCGAGTTTATTGTGCCTCCCGAACCAAGGTTGGACGACGGAGAAGGGAAGAGAGGTCTTGCATCGTGATCAACTCACAAAGTACGTAATTATTTAACGATTTTTTTTATAATTTGAAATGAATTGAAATATAATTGTGCTTTGAATTTTGTTTTTGTAGGATTGCCAAAGTATGGGTTTACTTTGTGTGCGCTCGCATATTCCCGATCACGCATTTTTCCAGCCTCGACGAGGGTCGCATCCAAATATTGTACTGCATCGTGAAGGGGCTGAAGATAAACATTGGTCGATTCATCTCGAGTCGGATGAGGAGTGTTGACTACAAGGCTAAGAAGACCGGTCTACCGTATCCGTCGATCATCACTGGCCTTTGTATGAGAGCGGGCGTGAGAATTGGGAGGCAGGACACGATCAAAGGTCCAATGGGGCCAATCACGAAGTCAATCATCGATCGGTACAAGATTCGAGAGGAGGAGGCGGCGGCGGATGAGGACGAGGCAGCTGAAGAGGAGGAGGAGGAGGCACCACCGCCACGACCGCGTAGAGCGACCGTACTTGAGCTACCCGCACCTCCGGTGCGAGATCCGATGCTAGAGTATATCGCTCACACCAACCACTACCTCGTCGCCGAGAATCAAAATTTTCAACATTACCAACAACAGCAAGGGGAGTACAACGCCATGTCATACGAGGCGTTCAACGATGTCATCGGTCGGTTGGACATAAACAACCAGATAGCGTGGCGATTTCCTCCCTACCCCCAGTACGAGTACTTACCACATTCAGCCCCAGAATGGCCGTCCGAATTCCCACGTCCTCCAGGAGCACCACCACGACGCGACAACGACAACGACAACAACAACTAGCTTATGCTTTTTTATTCATTTTAAAGACTCAGTTTGAATTATTAGTTTGAATTATGTTTCTTTCTTTATTTAAATTATGTTTGTTTCTTTGTTTAAATTACGAGACTTGAAATTTTAAGAATTAATATGTTTGTTTTATTGATGTTTATTTAAAATATTGTTTGTTTGTATGAATTACGATAGTAAGGAACTAAAGTATGCAGACATTAAATTGTTTATTTGTAAAACAATGTTTTTGATAGGTTTTAACGAAGTTTTACTATAAATTTAACATGGCGCCGCGGCCCTATATCCTATAGCCGCGGCACCAGGTCCCACAACGGATGTATATCCGTTGTGGGAACATCAGCGCCGCGGCCCAAGTAGAAGTCGCCGCGGCGTCGGCGACGTTGGCGCCGCGGCACCAGTTTTTGTCGCCGCGGCGCCAATGACATACAGAGTCTTTATAGACTCTGTAAGTCGTTGGCGCCGCGGCCCTGATAGGCGTCGCCGCGGCGCCAACGACTTACAGAGTCTATAATGACTCTGTAAGTCTGCGACGCCGCGGCGACTCCTACTTGGGCCGCGGCGCTGATGTTCCCACAACGGATATACATCCGTTGTGGGACCTTGTGCCGCGGCTATAGGATATAGGGCCGCGGCGCCGTGTTAAATTTATTGTAAAACTTCGTTAAAACCTATCAAAAACTTTGTTTTACAGAGAAACAATTTAATGTCTGCATACCTTAGTTCCTTACTATCGTAATTCATACAAACAAACAATATTTTAAATAAACATCAATAAAACAAACATATTAATTCTTAAAATCTCAAGTCTCGTAATTTATAGTAAAACTTTGTCAAAACCTATTTAAAACTTTGTTTTACTCAAATTCAAATCATAAATCTCAATCAAACAAAAGTTGGAGCTATGTCAGTTCGAAGTAAATGAGAAACATCGTCATCGTCGAAGTCATCCATCTCTTTGTCGATCGGTGGTAATCCGGATGTGAATGGCGGTATACTAGTCAAATCTTCGTCTTCTTCTTCTTGAATATTTCGCGCTTTCATATGAACTACTAATGACAACTCTGGATTGATTGGATCTGTAACATAAAAGACTTGACTCGCTTGTGAAGCGAGCATGAATGAATCATTCTCGTAACCGATCCTCCTGAAGTCGACAACAGTAACTCCGTCATTGTCAACTTTAACGTGATTATTGTCAGCCCATTTGCACTTGAATAATGTCACCCGTAATCCGCAATAATCAAGCTCCCATATGTCTTCAATGTATCCATAATAGTTCATGAAACCTTTTTTGGGATTCTTATCTTTGGCCGACGAAACATGTAATGCTTCGGCCAATAGTGTTACACCGCTATTTTGAACCGGATGCTTGTCGTCTCTCTCTTTTGTGTAAAATGTAAAACCATTAACAGACCAAGCAGTGTACCTTGTAACCATGCTCGAAGGTCCTGATGATAGTTTACTCAATGTAGTTGAATGACCCGCCTCTTCAAATAGTCGTTTTCCAAGCCATATCTGAAATAAACGGTTGTGCTCTTCTTGCAACCATTTTTCATTTCTAGCTTTCTTTGGATCTTTAACTCTCAGCTCATTCAAATGAATATCCACGAACGGGGTTACGTCAGAAACGTTGTGCAGAACATGTAGCGAGGCTTGTTCCCATTCTTTTCGGTTGACGCTAGAATATGTACCTATAGATAATATACTTCTACATTAACTAAACAAGAATTAAATTACTTAGCTTTGATCTATATATATAAAATGTCTCAAATTGACGTACCTGTAGATAGTGCTTTTGACTCAAACCCTTTGTCCTTCGGTAATCCAATTTCATCTGCTTTAGTTAAATATTCAGAGCAAAACTCAACAGCCTCCTCAGCTATATAATTTTCAACGATACTCCCTTCTGGTCGATTGTAGTTCTTCACATAACTCTTCAACACTTTCATGTAACGCTCGATTGGATACATCCACCGTAAAAACACAGGTCCACATAATTTCACTTCACGTACCAAGTGAACAATTAGATGAACCATGATATCAAAAAATGATGGTGGGAATATCATTTCCAACAAGCACATAGTTTTCACAACTTCCGATTGCATCGCCTCTAACCGAGTTGGATCAATAACCTTTGAACATATCGAATTGAAGAATACACATATTTTGGAAATTGCGAACCTCACATCTTTTGACAAAATGCCCCTCAAAGCAAGCGGTAACATTTGTTGTAGTAACACATGACAATCGTGAGTCTTCATTCCAATAAGTTTGAGATCTTTTAAAGATACGAACCTTTTATAGTTTGAAGAATGACCATCCGGGACTTTGATAGATTCAAACCACTTACACAATTTTTTTTTCTCCTCCCGAGATAGAGTATACTTTGCCGGTGGTATTTTTGTTTTTTTTCCACTCTGCTCGTCGACATGCAAAACGCTTCTTATATTCATTTCCTTGAGATCCATTCGAGATTTTATTCCATCTTTCGATTTATTTGGATCATCAAGTAGCGTACCGATGAAAGATTCACATACAGTTTTCTCAATATGCATAACATCCAGACAATTCCGAACATATAATGTTTTCCAATACGGAAGGTCGTAGAAAATCGATTTCTTTTTCCAAGGATTCTCTTGGAACGACTCTTTAGTACTAGCACGCCGCTTCCTTTTACCGAGCACTTCATTAACATTTTTAACCATTTCGAAGACATCTTCACCAGACAATATTCTAGGAGGGGGTCGTTCTTCCGTATTTCCATCAAATGCCTGTTTCAACCTTCTATACGAGTGATCTCTCGGTAAAAATCTTCTATGACCAAGAAAAACAGTTTTCTTACCATGCTTCAAACGAATGGAAGATGTTTCTTTCATGCAAACTGGACAACCAATTGAGCATTTCACAGAGTATCCTGACAAATTTCCATACGCTGGAAAGTCGTTTATAGTCCACATCAACATTGCTCTCAAGTAGAATGAATCGCCGCGGTAACCATCGTTGACCTCAATCCCTGTCTCCCATAACATCTTCAAATCATCGATCAATGGTGCCAAATAAACATCAATATCATTTCCTGGTTGACTCGGTCCTGAAATCAGAAGCGTTAACATCAAGAATTTTCTCTTCATACACAACTTTGGAGGGAGATTGTAGTTCACAAGAATAACCGGCCAGACACTATATTTACTACTCATCATGCTGAAAGGGTTCATGCCATCAGATGCTAAACCAAGACGCAAATTCCGAGGTTCAACACTGAAATCTTTATACTCCAAATCAAATGACTTCCACTGTGAAGCATCCGCAGGATGCCGTAACATACCATCATCGATACGTTTTTCTGAGTGCCAAACCATGTTCTTTGCGTGCTTGGCAGTATTAAACATTCGTCGGAACCGTGGCATTAGTGGTATGTACCATAATGCCTGAAAAACATATAAAATAATAATATAAAAAACATAATCATTTGTAAAACAAGTAATTATTATATACGTATACCTTGATTGGAACTCCTTTGACCCCGTCACGTGGCAATTTACCTTTTTTCCATCTTGATTCTTTGCACCTCGGACATTCATCTAGATCTTCGTACTCATTTCTATATAAGACACAATCATTTGGGCACGCATGAAATTTCTCGTACTTCATACCCAATGTGCCCAAAGTTTTCTTAGCCTCATACATACTTTGCGGAACTTTATTATCTTTTGGGAATGCTTCTTTGAGTGTTTCCAACAATAGAGTAAAACTAGTGTTTGTCCACCCACCCGACGCTTTCAAATGAAATAAAGTAACTAAAAATGACAACTTCGAATAACTTGTACACCCTTCATACAATGGTGTCTCCGCATCATTCATCATCGACTCAAACAATTCCGGCCGTTCCACAAAATCATTCTCCAAATCATTCATCATCCCGCACATATCATCAAAGTCATCATCTTGAAGATCATCATTTCTATTGTTAATCGTAGGCCGGAATTCTTCACCATGATAATACCATATTTGGTAAGAAGTCATTATTCCGTAAACCAACAAATGAGTTCGAACAATACGAAGAGAAAAATGTCTATGATTTCCACATTTCACACAAGGACAACGAATTGATTCCACATCACCGACATTATCTTTAACGAATTCACAAAACTCATTTACACCATTTTGATATATCTCGTTTAACCTATTCTCCCACATCCATTGCCTCACCATCTTAAAAAAACCCTAATTATAACATGAAATATCAGATTTGAAATAAACAATCCAAAAATATTCAACTTTGTAACAAGTAAAGAGGAACTTACAAGAATTAGATGTATAGTTGTGAGTTGTGAACGATAATGACACAGAATGGGTCGAAATCTTGTTTCTAGTGTTTTTTCGACTGAAGTTTTGAGAGATTTAAGTGCAAAAAACGATTTAAAATGCATTTAAACGCACTTCAGGTCTTCGGCGCCGCGGCTCCGTAATGCATCGCCGCGGCGCCACTCCCACAACCCTTCTGGGGAGGGTTGTGGAAATCGGGGCCGCGGCACCGATAGACGTCGCCGCGGCGCCGAAGACTTCCCGAGAGCACCCGAGAGTTGGAGCTCTCGGGAAGTTATAGGCGCCGCGGCGACGAATATCAGTGCCGCGGCCCCGGTTTCTGGGTTCATCGGCGCCGCGGCGCTGTAATGCATCGCCGCGGCGATCGTGACTTCCCGAGAGCACCCGAGAGTTGGAGCTCTCGGGAAGTCATAAGCGCCGCAGCGACAGCTACCAGTGCCGCGGCGCTGGTTTCTGTGTTCAGAGGGGCCGCGGCGCGAGTAGCCGTCGCCGCGGCGCCGTTCCCACAACCCTTCGTGGAAGGGTTGTGGGATGTTTAAATTTCGGGAAAACTTTAACTTTTTCATAACCCCGCCCAAATTTCGCCCAAAACTAACTTTCGACTTCTTCTTCTTCATTCTTCATTTTCACTTTCATTCTCTCTCAAAACTCAATATCTCTCAAAACCCAAACTCATTCTCTCTCAAGCTTCTATTCTCCGGTGACTCAAAACTTCCGGCGACTCAAAACTCCGGCCACTCACTCTCTCACTCCTCCCTCCCTCTCACTCTCTCACTCCTCCCTCCCTCTCACTCCCTCACTCCTCCCTCCCTCACTCCTCCCTCCCTCTCACTCCCTCCCTCTCACTCCCTCACTCCCTCTCCCTCACTCCGCCCACCCTCACTCCGCCCACCCTCACTCTCACTCCCTCACTCTGCCCTCCCGCACTCCCGCTCCGCCCTCCCTCTTCCACCCTCACTCCCTCACTCTCGCTCCGCCCTCCCTCTCCATCCCTACTCACTCTCTCACTCCGCCCTCCCTCTCTCTCCCTCCTCACTCTCTCACTCCGCCCTCCCTCTCTCACTCCTTCACTCCGCCCTCCATCTTCATTTTGTCGTCGTCCCTCAACGGTTAGTTTTTTTTACTACTATTTTTTGTTTGAAATTGGTAACTAGTTTAGATTCACATTCAAATATATTTTGTGTTTGGAATGGTTTAGGTTGCCATTTATTTTGTGTTTGGAGATAATTAGTTTAGACGCATTGATATATATTTTGTGTTTGAAATTGTATTTTGAATTGTGTTTATAGATTCAATGTCGACTACAACTACTACTACTTCTAGCGACGATATTAAAAATAAACCTAGACGACTATTAGCATTAAATCCCGATGAGAAAGGAAAGAGAAGAAACACCCTTATGAGTCGTGTTAATAAAATTAGAAGTCTTGGTAGAAAAATCACGATAGAGTTAGATTCCAAAGGGCAACCAAAGGGTAAGGAAGGGGATGTGTTGTTGAGTTACTTTGGCGTATTAGCTAGAGAATATGTTCCACTTTCGACTCGTGATTGGAGATTAAAAGAGAACGATCAATTAAAAGAGAGGATTTGGAACGAAATATGTGAAGGATTTTCGATTCCAATAGAACATAAGCACGATTGCCTCATGAGAGTAGGTGAAGCCGCAAAACTATTTCGTCACGAGTTATATCACGATCTTCTCAAAGACAAAATCAATGAACCAAGCTCGTTAAAAAGACCAAGTTGTGTTTTAAAATTTTACACGAGTATCACCGAAGAAGATTGGGTGAAGTTTGTTGAGTATAGACGAAGCGCAACTTTCAAGCAAACGTCGGAGCAAGGGAAAACTAATTCCGCTAAAGTGGAATACAAATCTCGATGTGGCCGAGATGGATATCGAAAACTAGATCAACAAAAGGTTGAGTTTTTTCATTTATTTATTTTGTATTCGGTTTTAACATTTAATATATGATTAATATGATTACTTGTTAATTAATAGCACGACGAAACCGGGCAATGGGCAACGTTAGAAGAATTATGGATTGACTCGCGTAAGAAAGACGGGATAGACGGAAAAGAGTTCAAGAATGACAAAGATCGACTAATGGGAGAATCAATTGTAAGATTTTAAATAATGTAAGTTATATTTTTAATATTTTTATTTACAAATTATTATAATATGTAGCAAAAATTATCTCAACAAGCAATCGAAGGTACTTTTATCCCGGAAACGGGAAAAAGTATCTTGCAAGAAGCCATGGGAGCAAAGAAATATGTTTGCGGTCAATCCAAACATGTTGCCAAGCGTTTCAAGTATTTTGTTCCTCCGACTCCAAATGAAGAACTTAACAAGATGCGGCTCGAAATGCGTCTCGAGTTGATGGAGTTTAAAAATGATATCTTGAAAGCGGTTAATGGTCGTGGTGGTACAAGTGTTGGAGAAGCGAGTGTTGATCTAGTTGAAGATAATATTAATGCAAGTGGCGTTAATATTGAAGAGAAGACTAAGATTCAAGAAGTCGTCGAAGAGGTCGTCTCTTTAGGTAATCTTTATTCATGCTTTATTCATGCTTATTTATTTACTTCAAAAGTTTGCTTATTTTCGGTATTAAATCGGTGATTTTCATAGGGCATGACGATATACATAAACCTTCGAAAGTCGGTCCGATTATTGTGGAAAAACTAACTAGTGTTCGGGCTAGTTGCTCATTGAATCCAACCACACCGGTGACACCGTGTTCGAATGAAAGTGTCGAATGTTTTCTCTACATTGACGATATCGTGGAAGGAAACACAATCCATGTTGCAAATGGGCGAGTATATTTGAACGAGGGCGTAATTCACTTCTCAAGTTTAGAGGAAGGAAATGCACGTGTGAGCGTTTCCGGCGTTTTGGTTAAGAAAGCCAAATTACCGATTCCCACCGAAGAAGCTCTAACCGTAGAAGATGCAATGGGAGGTTTTGTCTCGTGGCCGCGACGATTAATAGAAACTGAGACTACGGCAAAAGAGAGTCGCGGCCCTCCCAAACTCGAATCTACGAGTCAACCTACTCCCGACGATAATAGGAGAATTAATTACAAGGTAATATATTTTAACCTACTCATTATTATGTATTGATTGTTCAAATTAGTTATAAGATAATTAATTCAAAGTTTAAATGGTTACAAGGTAATAAATCCCAAGTTTAAATTGCTCGCTCAATATGCCAACAAAATGATGTTAGCACAAGGAAACGTTATTCAAGTCAACGTTTGTCCAACAATCTCTGCTATACCGATTATGTTGGGATTTGATGATATTTCCGAATTTTTACAATTTTCGGAAATTGGGGCGTCAAGCATATCTCTTTACATAGAGTAAGTGTTTCTTTCATGATTTTTTTTTAATATTGATGATTGAATATTGAGTGTTTTAACTATTTGAATAATTTGGAATGTAGTTGTATACGCGCATCGATGTCAAAGTTGAAAAAAAAATTTGTCTTTGTAAACGCCGCGTTAGCTTCTCACATGTCTACAAATGACGAAGATTACCATTTGTCGACACGAGTCAAAGAGGTTGGCAACGCGGTGCGAGGATGCACAAGTGGGCAACTAGTTTTCATGCCCTACAATCGAAACTTTCATTGGATGCTTGTTGTCCTTGACTTATGGAAGGATTGTGCTATGTTTTTTGACCCGTTGAATAAACAAATTCCACAAGACTTGGTTTCGTTGATAAAAAGGTAAGTTTTTTTACTTATATATTGAATATTTGTTATAAAAGATACTCATACTATTTGTTTTGTAGGGTGTTTTCAAATTTCAAACTTGAAACCAAAGGCGCTATTGGGCACGGACAATCAACATACATAAGGTCAATGGCCGCGCCAAGACAAAGCGGTAACACGGAATGTGGATATTTTGTTTTGTGTTATATGCGAGAAATAGTTGTAGGAGGTATAAGTAGATTAGAAAACAAAAACACGTATACACCTTTGGATATAGAGAGAGTAAGAGAAGAGTGGATTAACTATGTACAAACATTTATTGAATGTGATGATTAGTTACATTTTGTGATATTGAATGTATATTTTTTAGATGATTTTGAATGATTATGATGATTTTGGATGTATTGTATGTTTTTAGATTGATTGTGCATGTATTATGCAGGTAATTATATGATATTTTGGGTTTAATCAAATAATAATGAAGAGATGCACTCTTCGGACAATGGCGCCGCGGCGACATATGTTTGGAGCCGCGGCCCCAAGTCCCACAACGGATTCAAACATCCGTTGTGGGAGCAGCGCCGCGGCACTAAATGTATACGCCGCGGCACCAGGTGTCCTGCAACCGGCGCCGCGGCGACCCCTTATGACGCCGCGGCGCCGTGGCCCACAACGGATGTTGGGATCCGTTGTGGGACTACGTCGCCGCGGCACTAATTGGTGAGGCCGCGGCGACGGGTGGCCGCGGCGACCCTTTATGGCGCCGCGGCCCAAGGTCCCACAACGGATCCCAACAACCGTTGTGGGACTTGGGGCCGCGGCGCCGTTAAGGGTCGCCGCGGCGATAAGTTTTCAAAAATTAAAAAATTTTACAACCGATAATTGATTGGTTGTTGAATTTCCCACAACCCATAAACATTCGGTGTGGGAAATATGAACATTCCACACCGGATGTTTAAGGGTTGTGGGAAATTCCACAACTCAGGCTCCCACAACCGTTATTAAGGGTTGTGGGAAAATTCCACACCCCTTATTAAGGGTTGTGGGAACAAGTTTTTCTACTAGTGATTCCTCCACTTACCAAAACGTCGCATTTTGGTTGTGAAGGACATTAATGTCGCTTCTACTGTCCCTACGTCATCAAAACTCGCGAACTCCTTCTCTTCTTCCCCATTTCTCTTCTTCTTCGAAAATCCTTTATCTGACCTCCAATCTCCTCTCCCCGCTAACCCCCTCCCTGCGCCTCCGCCCTTGACCTTCCGCCCTTGTGTCTCTGCCCTCAGGCCTGCGCCTCTGCCCCTACGCCCCTCCGCCCTCCGCCCCTCAACCATGCACCTCCGCCCTCCGCCTCTGCGCGCCTGCACCCTCCGCCATCCGCCCCTACCCCTGCCCCTCCCCCCTTGGTCCCTATTCCCTTGGCCCTTCCCTTAAGCCCCTGCGCCACCACCTCCTGCTCCTTCCCTCCGGTACTCCCTCTGGTCGTCTCTCTGTCTCTCTCCTCATATCGAGCTCTCTCCCCTCCGGTACGTTTCAAGATTTTGTTTTTCTAAATGTGTCCAACGGTCTTCGTTACTTAACCCGCTTCCTATTCTACACAAGTCTCCCCTTCGGTCGAGCTCTCTCCCTTTCAGCCACGTAACACTACCTTCGCTTCCCAGCTTCGTTGTCTCGCCTCGTTGTCTCGCCGTCCCACTCGCCCATCTTCGGTAAGTTATTTTTTCTTTTACACTCTCAACTTTGTACGCCTTTGCTCATCTATCGATGCCGTTCCAGCGCACCTTTGCCCCGGCCACGTCCTTGCTGCTACTCGATGTCTTCCAGCGCCTTTTTTCGTGTTGGTAAGTTTTTTTTCTTTCTATTTTCGTCTTTTTAATATGTTTTAGTTAGTTTTGTAGGTAGGCAGTTCTTTCTTTTCTATTTCGAGTATGTTTAATATTGTTGTAATTTTTAGGTCGTCGGAGCGTCGGGTTTGTCGCAACTCCGTATTAATCACCGGCTCTCTCCGTTGATACTAACATAAATCGGTTGGTTTTTTTAGTGTATTTGATTTGATTTAGTTATTTTTTATTAATATGTTGGTTTGTATGTTTGTTAGTTTTTTAGGTTTTAATATTTACATGTTTAAGTTATTTTTTAAGTTTTTAATATTATTTAGAGAGGTGACATTTTTATATACTTGAAAACAGAAAGTTGAAAAACGACCATTTATTCTATGATTTTTTCTCGAAAATACCACTTACCTCAATATTAAATTTGTTTTTTTCTCAGTTTACCACTTAAAAAGTTTGAAACGATCATTTACTCTTTAATTTGTTTTTATATTTTCATCACAACTCTTAATTAGTTTTTCAATTAAAAATAGATAAATAAAATAAACTTATATATGAAAAAGAGAAGAACCCGGATTTTTATATCTTTTTATATAAACTTCTCCATATTTTATGACGAAGGCTATATTAGCATGACGAACCTAACGTGCAGTGCACAACTGAAACCTCGTAAAACAACTTCAAACATTTGTGGAGATAACAAAAGTATATAGCTGGTTAAGTGAGAATCAAATCACGGTATAACCTCAGCTTTCTCTTTATTTGCACATACCAAATTAACCGATCTGTCTACCACCCTAACCGCATATACTTTGGAAATTTTCAATACCATACTATCGTAATACTATAAGGCCTTGTTTCCTAGTAGGGAAAAAGAATAGAGATAACTAGTTATATATCCATTAAAAATATGGTAGTTGGTATATAGCGATATTTTGAAAAGTTTTGGTTAATAGTTATTAATAAAAATAAATCAAAATATATAGACAATATTATCTCTGAGTTTAAGCAATTAAAATAATTTTTTATTGTCTCTCTCCTTTTTTAAATCCGAAAATAAATAGAAATAAGCTAAATTAAAAATTTGAAAGTAAACAGTTACAATCAGCGTATACAATTGAAAATCAAAATCCAATTAAAATACAAACAATTCAAAAATTAATAGATTAATTATATAAAGGATATAATTGTAAAATCAATTAACAAAAATATGTCATGTCATCTTAAATGGCTATTTTCTTAACAAATAAAAAAGAATGAACATTTTACAATTACAATGTTTTAGATGATTAGTTAGAGCAATTTTTGAAAAAAAATATGAGTGGATGGATAAAAAAATGGAAAAAAAAAAGAAAGGAAATATGCGGATTCTAATATTCTCAAATATCGATGGGTATAATTAAAAAACAATTAATTTTTTGACTACCCATATTCAAGTTGACTGTTTTAGAAATACCCAACGTTCGTAAACTTTTCGTAAATAACCATTAAAAATTGTTTACACATTTTTATGGACTATAATATCTTCATTAACAATCGCTAATTATAATCCATAAAAACGTGTAAACAAATTGTGCTGGATATTTACGAAAAGTTTACTAAACGTGGGGTATTTTGAAATTAGTAAACGTTAATACGACTGTATAGCTAAAAAACCATAAAAAAAATTATTATCATTCATCCGTTTATTTGTTTGGTATAGATAAAATAGAAGAAGAGAATGATTACATTTATATATTAAAATTACTTTTATATCTTTGTGACTATAATTGAATTTATATTAATTAATCTACACAAATATATATACACTTATATAATTAAAATATATATACACATTAAATATACAATTCAGACCATCGATGCAACATATATAAATCAATAATAACAAATATGATATAGCTGAAATGCATAGAAGCCAATGTACAGATTAATAGTAGTAATAAAAAAAATTGTAAATAACAAAGTCTATAATATTGCACAAATTTACATAATGTGAAGCAAACTTTGGAAATGTTAAGGAGAAAGTGTAGAAGAAACACACCATTTATATGAAGCATATGTGTATTTGGAGAGAGAGAATATAAGGAGTCTAGATTTATATCAATTAATATTTCAATTTTGCTATAACGATAGAGTTATATTTGTAAAGACTAAAAAAGGTTGTTCTCTCATTTCTTAATCGGTCCATAATTGGAGAGATTATGTTTTTGTGGGTTCCATAAATTCAAACTCATCCTAAAATTATTATCATTCATCATTTCTTATATAACCAACACAAGAATTAAAAAGCTCATCCACTCAAATCCATTTACCTTATTCTACCATTCCTAATTCACTCCTACCAAATAAAGACTAAATCCGTATATTTCTGTGTTTATTTTCATATATGCGCTATCTACGAATATCGCAACTGTAAATTTACAAATCCAACATTTAACAAATGTCGCACCGTTTATTCCATTTTCTAATTAGAATTAGTTACAAATTTATTGCATAATCAGATTCATCCAAATATTAACAAATATATATATATACGAAATTTTGTTAGGCGCTTAATCAAATGTTACACTCAACAGTGGTAACAATGGGTGTAACACTTTGTCAAGCAAATATGAAATAGAAGTATGAACACAAATTAAATAGTAAAGAACACACACAATTGGTAATCTAGTTCGGAACAACATCTCTTACATCTGGGGGGTAATCTGGGGGGTGTGATAATCCGGGGGAAAAGATTTCACTATGATAAATAGATCTCAGTACAAGTGGTCTTACATGAAAAACATAAACATTAAAGCCAAATTACTAACTATAAAAGTGAAACGTAATCCAGTCATCTCCCTTAATTAGTGAACTCTCACAATTCCACGAAAGACACATCTTCACGTTCTCTTTGATGACAAGAAAGACCTCAAGCGTGAATAGATCATTAACGAGTAAACACATATTCAATAAGCGAATCCATCAATAGTTTTTTAGGTCGCCGATCTTGCACGTCTAGAAAAAGCTATAAACTCAATGAAAGCATCATGGAGGCTAATGGAAGCAACCATACTTTTTATAGCGTACCATAAGGAAAGTCTTCTCTAGGGTTTGAATTGAGAATCACGGAAATCCAACAAGGAAAGACCTCTAAAACCTTATCTCCGAGAATCATAAAACTGGCCAAATATAGACATTCAGAATCCCACATTATTATGTCGAATGATCTCAATAAGTTAAGGAGACATACTACGTCCTGAATATTTGCCTAATAAAAATCAACCAATCAATAGTAATAAGAAACTCCCCATTTGGCTTTTTTTAGGCAAGCACAAGCATGAATCGTTTACACTAATCTGATTCAATAAAGGACGCAGCCTTATCTACCCCTGATTGCCTCAAAATATAGAATAGGAGCAAATACACCAAAACCGAGAGAGAAACAAAATAGGCACACATAGATAATCTTCAAAACAATAGTCGCAATCTTGAAAGAGAAGCACACGGTAGTCTTTATAATAGTAGCAACAAAGGAGAATTAAACCAGAGCAAGTAGCACACAGAGAGCAAACTGATAACACCGTCTTGAAAATACAAACCCAAATAAAACAAGAAGAACAGAAACCGTGTAAGAAGATGTTGGAGAAGTCTGAGCAATAGAGGTAGTTGGCTAACCTGAAGTTTTCATAACTTTGATCATATTGCCCACTATGGCCTTGCACTTGGAGGAGGTCTGGATGAGCTCTTGAAAAAAGGTAGACTCCTAAACTAAGATATGAAATTCATCATTCTGATCTGCATGGCTGAGGAAAACAGTAGTAGCAGGAACATTTTCATCTGTGGTTGGTGTAACAATTGGACGCTAAATATCGTAGACATGTTTTCCTTCAAAATATTTATGATGAAACTAAAGGAGAAAAGCAACCTTTCCCAGAATATCATCAGAATGCAGAAGGTCCTTCCTCTGATCAAGTAGAATCTTAATGATGAGGCAAGGAAATCCAATAGGCATTTGAGCAGTATATGACTTTGCGTGCTTTACAGTGATCATACACAAGAGGACCAAAGTCGAACTTACACTGAATCCCAATCTGGTGAATGAGAAGACCAACTCAATAGAAACCAGAGATCCATTCGATGTGGGCACCCAAGTCGTAAAAGCAATACGAGCAAGAATACAATACTTAAATGTAAGGTCAGAGGCTAGAAGACCACCCTTGGTAGGCCAGATAGCTTGCTCGTCTCCTGTGATCATTTTAGCAATAATGTCTAAACTCGGCAGTGGATCACTGATTGTATAGTCTGTTTTACCGAAGGTAGTATTAATCAATGCAGGCATGAAAGTAAACAAATGGCCATAAACATTAACCTTCCCGTAGTAAGACTGTCAGGGGAGTCCATATCCGATGAAAGACTTAGATGAACTTCTTTACAAGCTTAGAGTAGTAAGGTCCAAGACCACTGATAGTCGTGAGAAGACCTGACTCTTGCAGAAGATCACGGATTGCGAGAACTTCATGGTATCCTTTGAGAGTTCACGTTTATGGAAGATGTTACGATCGTACAGAAACTTTCATTTCGTAACCTAGGGCTTAGTGCGAAAGTAAACATTGTCAAGAGGGGCCGGAGGATAGTTATTTGGAAGCTTCATTCGATCTCTGTACGTCTTGGTCTCCGAAATAGGAGTGGGAGCAGTTTCAATAGGCTCATCCTCATCGGATGGAACAGACTAGGGAGCAGGAATCTTCTTGGACTTCTTCTACTTTTGGATAATCCTGGAGACTTTCCTGGTTTTTGGTTTAGTAACAGGGAGCTTCTTCTTCCGGGACATTTGTTGAAGAACATGAGACGTAGGTTGTATAGGTTGAGGAACAGATGACTCAAGTTGAAGAGAAGGAACCTTAGGCTGGGGAATAGATGGCTCAGGTTAAGGAGAAGGAACCTTCGGCTGGGAAGCAGCGACATGTTCAAACATCCTCTTGATTCTATTCTTGGTTATTCAGAGAGCACTAATGATGGTACCATCGTCATCTGGGCATCATCAGGATAAGAGACATCCTTTCTCTCCAGACTAGTATCCTTTCTCACTAGTACAAAAATAGCCTTTAGATGCAACTTTTTGTCGCATCTAAAGACCAAAAATCGCATCTAAATTGACCATTAGATGCGGCTTCGGATGCGACTGAGTCCCATCTAAGTAGTCGTAGCTAAAACCTTTGGATGCGACTAGTTGGATCCAATGTTCTCCATCATCAGACACGACAATTTTGCCTCGACTACTCGCATCTAAATTCCGTAAACACAAAACATAAAATTTGGTGGTAAATGACATTTAGATGCGATACAGTCGCACCCAAAGGTATGCGCGCCAAAAGTATCCGATGCGACTAGTCGTATCTAAACGTGTACCTGCAAAAAATAAAACAGAACAAAAAAATTTGTTTCTCGGGTCGCATCCAATACTCTCCCGCCAAGTTATTGGATGCGACAATGTCGCATCTAAAGGTTAAATAATAATAAAAAGTTAATTAAATAAATTTACGTAAATAAAATAAAACTGAATTAAAAATTAATGTAATACTAAATGGACAGACATATAATTAAATTAAAACTTAGATTTAACTTTAAAATAATTTAAAGTGTTTTAAAGTACAAAAAAGAAAATTTAAACATTAAACATAAACATAACAAATGTTAATAGTCAAAGAAACATAACAAATGTAAAAATATCACTTATTTATTCTAGACTTAAACCACTTTTCCATTGTCGACGATCCTCTTCCTACTTTGGTTCTTCCTTCTCTTGTCCCTTCTTCGCTTGAACGGTCTCTCTGAAACTCTGCGGAACCCGGCATCTGATTGTCACGTCTTATAGTTGGCGCGGGCGTGAACTATTGCTCTTGCATGGGAGACGGTTGGCTCAAAGTCGGAATTTGGCTTTGGACTCGGATTTTGGTTCATCGCGTCGAGTTGGCGTTGCATCTTCTCCATTTGACATCTTATATCCAATAGTGCCTCCGACTCTTGTTTTTTGTGGGATGATGAACTAGACGAGCCCTCGTCACGTGCTCTAGCAATATGTAGAGAATTTACCAGGATTAAAGGACCTATCCCGGTCTCCCAATCTGTCGCTGTCCGAAAATTTTGCGCATTGCGAGTCCCTCTATGTCGTCTTGAGTAAATGGAATGCCCTATTCTTTACACTCTTTCTAAAGATCGCCGACGCGGGTTACTATCTGAGCCTTTTAAAAAATGCAGTATAAACGATTAGTAAGTGTTATAAATTACTAAGTGTGATTAATTACTACACAAATATTTACGACTTACAAACGCATTCTTTGCCCAATCCGTCGTGAATGTTCCTTTATCGTCTGTGTACAGACGCTGCCATGTGTCTAATGCGAGCCCAAAGACCCGTCCTCTCTCATCTCCATAACTACAACATAGTTACAATTTAAACTTTTTAAAATTAAATACTTCGAAAGACTAACTTACGTGAGTTCGACGATGAGCATAAAAAAGAATCGATCCTTGCCTTGACCGTGTCATCTTCTTTGATTGATTTGCCTTGATTTGCCTCTATCCACTTCATTTACCTTGTTGTCGCATCTGCTTCTCTTCGCCAGGCAAAAAAAACATTCGCCATATTTTCGTGTTTACATACGACAAGTCGCATCTAAATGTACTTTCGGAAGCGACATTTAGATGCGACCAGTCGCATCAAAAAGTCATCCGTAGCAGATGACCAAATTTATACTAGTGTCTATGCAGAATCTGACATAAATTTGTCAGGACAGACGAGGTCGACATTTGGGGATTTCTCACTTTCTTGGGTCGACTCCAATATTCCTCAAATAAACTCTAAGCCAGCAGGACATGGTATCACGTTCAGAGGTATGCATTAAGATGCATCGCCTACATGAGGAGGGGAATTACCTTAAGTAGATTTTGTCGCAGGTGATCCTTGAATTTCTTGGTCGTTATGAGAATGTGAGCCAAAAACAGTACGTTCAGATGAGTCACTCGAAAGTTGACCAGTGATGTCTAAGATAGAAAGAGATGAACGTTGATTCTGAGGGGTATTATGAGTCTTTCCTCGCAAAAAAGCACCTCCGGCCTGACCATCGGCACGTTTTGTGGAGGTATGTCCTAAATCCGTAGAATCATGAGCCTGTGCATGATCGCGAACTAAACTTTTTGGAACCTTGCGAGGGAAATATGTGTGTATACAACTCAGTGTTTTGACCATGATTATAACATACAGGTTTGTAACGACATGGTAGAAGGAGAAATTGTAACAATGACAGTGGAAACCGCTATGTTGAAGGAAGTTATGGTGTTTGAAAAAAAAATCTCATAGCTTGAGAAAACATAAACTGTCACATTTTGTCTTTTTTTTTTTTTTAAATTGTGGGCTTAAAACATTGGGCCCAGACAGAGATGGACAGATAAAAAATTTGGACCGAGTAGAAGAGTCCCCAAAAGCAACCCAGTAACTGCTATTTCTTAAGAGCACATAATCCGATAAAAGCTCGTAAATTTTTCAAGGTATTTGCATCAAGAGCATTCGTGAAGATATCAGCAAGTTGTTTCTGTGTCTGAACATACTCATCACAAACCATTTTTTTTTCAACAAGTTCTCTAATAAAATGGTGTCAAATGTCTATATGTTTTGTCTTTCTACGTTGAACTGGAATTTTTGAAATGTTGATTGCACTGTGATTGTCGCAGAACAATATCATGACCTCTTGTGACATACAATACTCAGCTAACGTCTGTTTCATCCACAATAACAACGTGCAACTGCTACCAGTGGGAATGTATTCTGCTCTAATTGTAGATAAAGAGATACAGTTTTGCTTCTTACTAAACCAAGAGATGAGATTATTTCCAAGAAAGAAGCATCCTCCAAAAGTGATTATACAATCAACAGCACTTCCTGCCCAATCAACATCTCAATAACCTACCATGGTTGAGGTAGTGTAAAATAAGTAGAGTATCCCGAGGTTAGACGTGCCATAAATGTATCGAATTATTCTCTTAAGTTGACTGGCTTTTGGTTTAGCCTGATATTGAGCACACACACCAACAAAATATGTAATATTAGGTCAACTAGCCGTGAGATAGATTATACTCCCAATCATGCTTCTGTAAAGACTCTGATTAGCATGACTGCCAGTATTATCCTTGTTCAGTTCGATATAAGTAACAGCCGGAGTACGCTTTTGAGACTATTTTTCAAGTCCAAAATGTTTGACAATGTCATTGGCATACTTACTTTGATACAAAAATCCCAATAACACTATCAAGATTATTTTTTGAATTCTAGTACAGGGGATCAGCTCATGATTGACCTCATTTGAAGACTTAGTTTCTGTAGGTTCATAGGCCATATTAGTATTTCTTGAGACTTCTTCATAATTGGAATCATTCTGAGCAGAAATGTTAGAATTAGTTGAGGTAACATCCTGTCTGACAGTTGTCTCATTGTGATGAAATCCATCTTCTTCGTCAAGCATGTATATATCAGTGTGATCTTTGACAACCAAATTTACAGACTCCATGATGCTCTTGGACCTCAGATAGTAAACACAAAATGAAGTTTTGTTTCTAAAATATTCAACAAATATGCTCTCGTCATTCTTTGGATCAAATTTTCTTCTACTTCTCTATCAGCAAGTACATATCAGGTCGATCCAAAGATATGGAAATATTTCACATTAGGTTTACGACCTCTCCAGATTTCAGAATGTGTGGTGGTTGTCCTCGGTCTGATAGTAATTATGTTATGAATATGAAATGCAGTATTAAGAGCTTCTGCCTAGAAACAAGTAGGAGCATTCTTGGCCATCAACATTACACGACCAATTTCTTGAAGACTTCCATTCTTTCTTTCAACGATCCCATTCTGTTGTCGAGTAATGGGAGCAGAGAATTCATGAGAAATTCCTTCTTCATAATAAAGATCTAAGAAAGTGGAGTTTTCAAACTCACGACCACAATCACTCCGTATTCTGATGATTTTGCCGGTTGTATCTCCTTTATGTCGTTGAACTTGCCTGCCCAATTCTTCAAACGCAACAAACATGTCAGACTTTTATTTCAGGAAGTAAACCCATGTATACCTTGAATAGTCATCGACACAGAAAAAACATATGTCTTTCCTCCTAATCTTTCGGTTTGCATTGGCCCCATCAAATTCATATGTAGAAGCTCAAGAGCACGAGATTTCATGTGACTTTGTACTGGTTTGTGAGAGTTTTTGACCTGCTTGCCTATCTGACATTCTCCTCAGATTTTACCTTCAATGACTTTGATATCCGGTACTCCAGTAATGGCCTTCTGTATGATGATTTTCTAAAGACTTCTGTAGTTTTGATGGCCTAGACGTTGATGCCACAGTTTAGCTTCTTCAGCCTTAGAGATCATACATGACTCAGTTTTAGGAGTTTTGTACAGGGACCACATGTTACAGTTGTCTTGTGATCTGACACCATTCATTAGATAAACATTCTCAGGTGTCATGACTGTGCACTCATCACGAGTGAAATTCACAATTAGATTGGAATCGCATATATGGCTAATGCTTTTTAGATTTGCAGTGAGACCTTCAACAAGCAGTTCTTCCTTCAAGCAAGTAAGACCTTGGAAATTCATAGTACCCATTCTGATTATCTTCGCCTTGACTCTATCTCCAAAAGTCACATAGCAATTACAATAAGGCTTCAGATCTGTAAGATAGTCCTTATCACCTGTCATATGCTTTGAGAATCCACTGTCAAAATACCAATCATCATAGGTAGAAGCATAAAAAGAATTATATGCAATTTTGGCACGATGATCGTTCTTCATTCTCTAAACCATTTGTGACTTTCTACCTAACTTGTTGTAATGTTGAAACTCAGATTGTGGTTGAAAATTCATTATGTTTAACAACCGATAGCAGTAAGGACGTATGTGGCCTCTTCTACCACAATAATGACATATCCATTGAGATCTGTTGACATGAAATCTCAAATGTTGTTAGGACAATTGTCTATTGCCAGTCTTTTTCTTTCTCTGAAGGACTAATCTAGTTTGTGAAGTGGAGTCATCGTGAGAGTATCCTTGTCCTTTCATGTTCTTCACAGGCTTCCCCAATGTGAGGATTTTGTCAAGATTATCAGTACCTCAATTGAACATTCTAACATACTTTATCATTTTCATCAGTTCGTTATTCAAATGAGATACGTCCATTTTCAATTCAAAAATTGTGTCCATTAGTCTAGTCTTGTCATTAGTAAGAGTCAGAATCATGTTATTTAGTTTATCTGAAACATCTACCATGTCATGACTTATAGGATCAGCAGTCACATCATCATCTTCAGTATAATGAGGAGAGGATACAATAGAGCTTACAGTGCGGTCAGCCTCATTCTCTTAAAGATTAGTGATGGTGGAAGTGAAGGCAAGAAAATTGACATTATCAGACTCACTGTCATTATCCTCATTAGACGGTGTAGCAGTTTATCCCTTCTTTTGCTTTCTTAGAAAATTTGTACAATATTTCTTTATGTGACCACAGACTTCACATTTGTCGCATTGTACTCATTTCCCTTTGTATCCAGATTTCCTTTCAACATTCCTGCTTGTTCTCTGAGCCTGATGTACAGGCTGATTGTCTCTACCATTTAACGTGACATTTTGGGGTGGAGGTCTGGCAAACTTCTCCATAGCTCTGTTCTAGTTCTTTGATAGCAAGGAAATAGTATCGTTTATATGCTCATCAGAATCAGAAGATACCTGATCATAGTGATATCTCGGGGCAAGATTTTTGTTCCTTTTCTCCGGACGCGGAATGGATAATTCATAGGTCATAAGAGATCCTATCAGTTCATCATACTTCATAGTAGCAATATCATGAACTTCTTCAATAGCAGTGGCCTTCATTTGGAACCTAGATGGGTGAGACCCGAGAATCTTTCGAACAAGTTTTTCATCCGACATGAGAACACCAAGTGAAAATGATTCGTTAGACATATCACGAATTCGAACACTAAACTCAGCTCTGGTCTCATCCTCATTCATGGCGAGGGCTTCAAATTGAGTGGTGAGCATCTAAAGTTTTAAGCTGCGGACTATCACTATTCCTTCATATGTCACTTTAAGAATCTCCCAAGCGTCTTTGGCACTGGTACATGTGTTAATTATTCTGAAGATGTTCTTGTCAATAGTACTGTGTAGGGCGTTTAGTGCTCTAGAATTTCCAAAAGCTTCCTTTTCTTTAGCTGCAGTTCAGTCTTTCTTAGGCTTCGGACATTTCACACCACTTTATGCATCAATAACAGCGGGAGACGTCCATCCACTTAAAACAGCTTTCTAGGTCATGCTATGAATATAGCCTTTAAGAAGGAACCCATACAAGCTTTCCAATATCCAAAGTTAGATCCATCCAGATGTTGGAATAGGTCTAGGATTAAGAGAAATTTATCATTAACACATTAATGGCGGAATATAAAAATTTCTTTTACTAGTAAAACAATTTTTACTAACCTAAACAAAGTGCATATACATGTTATAAATTAACAACATTATTTAATCTACTTGAATACTAACCTTTCTTGTAGCTTGATCTTGAAGCGTCTTGGGAAATGTAGATCTTCTCTTCTAGCTTGATTCCTTCAAACCTAAATGAGAGCTTGAGAAACCTAAGGTTTCTATTACAAGAGTCTATAGAGGTTTAGAAGGATTTGTGTGTGGGCACAATTAAACAATATGAACCAAGGACAATTCTTGGATCCTAAGCTAATTCTCTAGATCAAGTATGGATCTAGGTGCAAAATAAAAAGGAGTATTTTCTAGAGAGAGAGAGAGAAGGTCGGCCAAGAGCAAGAGAGAACAAGGCAAAAGCTTGACCTCTCACATCTCTATGTGAGGCTCTATTTATAGGAGAAGATAAAATCTATAAAGGTCAATTATTCATTCATGAAAGAATAATATATTCATGACACAATATTTGATTTTTCCTTCCCCTTTCTCTCTTAGGATGGCCGGCCATACACCTCAAGCAATGAGGAAATTTGTTTCCTAACTTAGGTTATTTATTTCCTTCTCAAGGAAATTCATTTCCCTTTTCCTTTTCGGTAATTATCCTTATAATTAAAGGGAAATAAAACTCTCCTCTTGATGCACTCTTTGGCCGAAATTCTACCTAGGGGGGAGCTTCTAGATGCTTCCTTATTTCTTTTAAGACAATTCTTAAAATACCCATTGTAGAATTATAATTGCATAAATAACGAAATAAAATTCATAATGCCTTAAACGACTTTTCGGCTTTAGAAAATAATTTATATTTTTATCATATGAAAATAATCAAAATCTTATTTTGACATTCACATCATTCTATGTCCATGTGGACAAAAATACCCTTTAGACATTTTTCAAGAAAAAGTCTAGTTCAACATTTGAACTTATTTTGACTAAGCTTTTAGTTTAACAATCCTACTCTAATGACCTGTAATAGTGACCTTATGGATGAAAAGGAACAAAGTTTGAGCTTCTATACTCGGACTCAAAAGTTCACAAACCTTTTCCGAGTATTAGCTTAATGTCAACTGACTCCACTAAAGAGTTGTCACTGAGAATTTTTCGGTTCAAATGAATTTATTTTCTACTCAAATTCAACTTAATTATATTGAGCGGATCCATTGAATATTATCTATGTTTACCATTCATGAATATCATCAACTAGTTGGGATTTATAAAATTTACCATTTTACCCTTCTAGTTGTTAGAAACAATGTATTGACGAGGAGCTAACAAGTCACATCTTTTCATCCAAATAAAGTCGCTACTTAATGTTGGATACTTCGCAGTTCATTTATTCACAATCCAAGTAATAAAGCATGAGGTGATATATATTGCATCTCAACAATCTTGTACATGAATTCCATATCTATGAGAACTTCACAAAGTTAGTTCATGACATCTTCATAACTTAATATCTCACCAATTGGCCTAGTCTAGATCACATAATGGATCTAGACTTTGACTTTCTCAAATGAGATTATTAATGCTATGAAATGACATGTCTCATTTCAGGATTTAGGTAAGCATGATGCGATTCATACATAGTGACCTTGAGATAGAAGATGTTAAATGGTTTGTTCTTCTATTGTCTCTAAAGGTGGACTGGTCAATTCAGTATCTTCGAAAGATACACTGGAAGAACTATAGAGTTCCTAACTCTCTATGCCTCGTAACCAGACATCATAGATTCTTTCAACAATCATACTGGGATCAATAGTCCGTTGATCTTTAGATTGCGAATATATCGTTTTAGTCATGAAGAGTTTGTTCACGCAAATCTACATTTGTCTCTTCATACATTGTTAGGTTTGATTAAGGACTATAAGACTATTAAATATCATAAATCTTCAATAAAACTAAAAAGGAATGAATGAACGTTTCAACTTTTATTAATTTAATTAGCAAATGACAATAAGGACTTTACAAAGATTTATATATTACATCAATATGTAAATAAATAATTTTCTTGTGGGCATCTATGCCAACAAACTCCCACTTGACTCAAAGAAGATGAGAGTAGTCCTTCATGCCTAATCCGTCTCGATGTTGGTCGAAGACCTTGTTGGATAGGCCCTTGGTGAAAGGATCTGCAAGGTTCTCGACCGTTGAGATCTTCTTCATTTCCACGTCTCCACGCTGCACGATCTCTCTAATCATATGGTATTTCCTCTCAATATGCTTAGAGCGCTTATGGCTTCTAGGTTCCTTTGAGTTAGCAATAGCCCCACTATTATCACAATAAATTATCATGGGCTCGTTGACATTTGGAACAACTTCCAAATACTTAAGGAATTTTCTAAGCCATACAGTCTCTTTGGATGCTTCACAAGCAGCCACATATTATGCTTTCATGATGGAGTCAGCAATGCAAGATTGCTTGATACTCCTCCAAACAACAGATCCACCATTCTGGATGAACACAGATCCTGAAGTGGATTTCTTGGAATCCTTATCCGCCTGAAAGTCGGAATCAGTATACCCCGTCATGGTCAGGTCAGTACCTGAATATGTAAAGCATCAAGTTCCTAGTTCTCCGAAGCTACTTAAGAACATACTTAACAGCAACTCAGTGCTCGGGTCCAGGATTTGATTGGAAACGGTTAACTACGCCTACTGCGAAACATATATCCGGTCTAGTGCACAGTATAGCATACATGAGACTTCCTACGGCTGAAGCATAGGGAATTTTTCTCATGTCCTCAATCTCTTGTGCAGTCTTGGGAGACTGATCCTTAGAGAGTGAGACTCCATGTCTAAAGGGGTTTTGATCCTTTTTGGAGTTTTGCATGGCAAAGCGATCCATCACCTTATCTATATAAGATTCTTGGGAGAGCGAGAGGGTCCGGTTCTTTCGATCTCGAAAGATCTGAATCCCCAGAATGTATGTAGCTTCCCCTAGACCCTTCATATCAAACTGCTTAGCTAACCAGATTTCAACCTCAGATAATTTACCTACATCATTCCCAATGAGTAGTATATCATCGACATATAATACCAGAAACACAACCTTGCCCTCGTGTATCAATTTATAGACACAAGGTTCATCTATCGAATGTTCAAAACCGAAGCTTTTAATAGTATCATCGAACATGATATTATATGATCTAGATGCTTGCTTTAATCCATAAATAGATTTAAGCAATTCACAAACTTTATTCTCTTGATCACTTTCCACAAAACCGTCTGGTTGAGCCATGAAAATGCGCTTGTCAAGATTGCCATTCAGAAATGCAGTTTTGACATCCATCTGCCAGATCTCATAATCGAGAGCGGCAGCTATGGATAGAAGTATACGGATGGATTTAAGCATTGCGACTGGCGAGAAGGTTTCTTCATAATCGTTACCTTCCTTTTGGGTATAACCCTTAGCCACTAGTCGTGCTTTGAACGTCTCAACGTTCCCATCCGGACCCTTTTTCTTCTTATAGATCCACTTACACCCTACATGTTTAACCCCTTCAGGTACGTCTACATGTTTCCAGACTTTGTTGACATACATCGAATGCATCTCAACTTTCATGGCATCAGGCCAAATGTTTGATTCAGAACCAGCCATTGCTTGGCTGTAGAAAACAGGTTCATCCATGTCAACGACGGCTACGAGAGTGTCTCCATAGGACATGTACTTGTCGGGCTTTTCAGTAACCCTCCCACTACGTCGAACTACTACTTGACGAGGTTCTGAATTGTTAGGTTGCGTTTCAGTTTGGGTAAGAACAGTTCTTACGGATGAGGTAGAAGCATCCTCACCCAACTTTTCTTCAAGCACAATTTTGCTTCTAGGTTTCGTATTCTTCATATAGTCCTCCTCAAGAAAACGTGCATTAGTGCTGACAAACGTTTTGTCGTCCTCGGGACTATAGAATGTGAAACCTTTGGTTTCCTTTGGATATCCAACGAACACGCATAATTCTGACCTTTGGTTTCCTATAAAATTTACCATTTTACCCTTCTACTTGTTATTTCCTCAACTCCTTTAGTACTTGTGAATAAGTTAGAAACCATGTATTGACGAGAAGTTAACAAGTCACATTGTTTCATCCAAATAAAGTCGCTACTTAATTTTGGATACTGCGCAATTCATTTATTCACAATCCAAGTAATAAAGCATGAGGTGATATATATTGCATCTCAGCAATCTTGTACATGAATTCCATATCTATGAGAACTTCACACAGTTGGTTAATGACATCTTCATAACTTAATATCTCACCAATTGGCCTAGTCTAAATCACATAATGGATCTAGAAATTGACTTTCTCAAATGAGATTATTAATGCTATGGAACGACATGTCTCATTTCAGGATTTAGGTAAACATGATGCGATTCATACATAGTGACCTTTAGATAGAAGATGTTAAATGGTTTTTTCTTCAATTAAACCAAAAAGGAATGAATGAACGTTTCAACTTTTATTAATTTAATCAGCAAATTACAATAAGGACTTTAAAAAGATTTATATATTACATCAATATGTAAATAAACAATCTTCTTGTGGGCATATCTGCCAACACCAGAATGGGAGGAAGATTTATAGAACCTCTTTCTTTAAAATTTTCCATCTCAACAAAATATATAAAAACAATAGAAAACCGCCCTAAGATAAGGATACAAACTCTGATACCAATTGAAATTAAGTTAGGCGCTTAATCAATTGTCACACTCAACTGTTGTAGCAATGAGTGAGACACTTGATCAAAAAAATAGGAGATAGTAGTATGAACACGTAATAAATAGTAAATAACACGCACAATTGGTAACCCAGTTCGAAGCAACGTCTCCTACATCTGGGGGAGTGTGATAACCCGGTGGAAATGATTTCGCTATGGTAAATATTTATCAGTAAAAGTGGTCTTACATGAACAACATAAACATCAAAGTCAACTTATTAACTATAAAAGTGAAACCAAATTCAGCCATCCCCCTAAATTAGTGAACTCTCACAATTCCACAAAAGACACACCTTCACGTGTTCTTTGTGTTGGCCGAGATGGCCAGAAGAAGATTATTTATTTACATATTGATGTCATATAATCTTTCATAAGTCCTTATTGTAATTGCTGATTAAAAAAATAAAAGTTGAAACGTTCATTCATTCATTTTTCGTTTGTTTGAAGATTTATGATATTAAATAGTGTTATAGTTCTTAATCAAACCTTACGATATATGAAGAGACAAATGTAGATTTGCGTGAACAAACTCTTCATGGTTTGGTTAAAATTAAATATTCACAATATAAAGATCAACGGACTATTGATCCTAGTACGATTATTGGAAGAATCTATGATGTTTGGTTACTAGGCATAGAGAGTCAGGAACTCTATAGTTCTTCCAGTGTATCTTCCGAAGATAATGAATTGACCAGTGCTTCTTTGGAGATAATGTAAGAACAAACCATTTAACCTCTTCTATCTCAAGGTCACTATGTATGAATTGCATTGTGCCTACCTTAATCCTGAAATGAGACATGTCATTTCATGACTTTAATATATTCATTTGAGAAAGCTACACTCTAAATCCAAGTTTGTGAACTAGATCCGCTCTATTGGTGATATATTGGGTTGTGAAGTTGACATGAATATACTTTGTGAAGTTCTCATAGATATGGAATTCATGTACACACGATTGCTAAAATGCAATGTATATCACCTCATCCTTTATTACTTGTTAGCTATGAATACATGAACCGCAGGGTATCCAAAATTAAGTAGAGACTTTATTTGGATGAAACAATGTGACTTGTTTGCTTCTCATCAATACATTATTTCTAACTTATTCACAAGTAACTAATGAGTTGAGAAAATAACATCTAGACGGGTCAAATGGTAATTTTATAAATCTCATCTAGTTGATGATATTCATGAAGGGTAATCATAGATAACATTCAATGGATCCACTCATTATAATTAAATTGATTTGAGTAGAAAATAAATTCATTTGAACCGAGAGATTCTCAGTGTCAACTCTTTAGTGGAGTTAGTTTTCATTAAGCTAATACTCGAAAAAGGTTTCTGAACTTTTGAGTTCGAGTATAGTAGCTCAAGCTTTGTTCATTTGGATCTATAAGGTCACTATTACGGGTCACTAGAGTAGGATTGTTAAACTAGAAGCTAAGTCAAAATAAGTTCAAGTGTTGAACTAGACGTTTTCTCGGAAAATGTCTAAAGGGTATTTTTGTCCACATGGACGTAAAATGATGTGCATGTCAAAATAATATTTTGAATATTTTTATATGATGGAAATATAAATTAGTTTTAAAAGCAAAAACACGTTTGAAGCATTATGAAATTAATTTCATTATTTGTTCAATATTAATTCTACAATGGGTATTTTAAGAATTGTCTTAAAAGATATAAGAAAGCATCTAGATGCCCTTCCCTAGGTGTTGAATTCGGCCAAGACACATCAAAGAGGAGAGGATTTTTTGCATTTAATTATAAAGATAAGTACCCAAAAGGAAAAGAGGAAATGGATTTATTTGAGAAAGAAATAAATAAGCTAAGTGATGAAACATATTTCCTTCACTTGAGCAAGGGATGGCCAGCCATGTTATTAGAGAAGAGAAAATCAAATATTTTGTCATGAATGCATAATAGGTAAGGGTAATTACCCTTTCTTGATTTTCATTCTCCTATAAATAGATCCTCACATAGAGATGTGAAAATAAGGTGTTTTTGCTCTTGTTTCTCTATTATGGTCGTCCAAAATTCTCTCCCTCTCTCTCAAAATACTTCTTTTATTTTGGCACCTAAGTCCTCATTAGACTTAAACTAAATTAGCTCTTTAGCTCATAGACTTGTTCTTGAGTTATTGTGTTTAATTGTACCCACACACAACTCGTTCAAACACTATATAGACTCATGTAATAGAAACCTTAGGTTTCTCGAGTTCACGTTCAGGTATGAAGGTAAAGAGCAAGAGACGATATACCTTTCCCAATGCTCATCAAAGATCAAGTTATAAGAAAAGTTAGTGTTCAAGTATTTTAAATTATATCTTTAAATATATACATGTTCATGCAGTTTGCCTATGTTAGTAAAAAATTGTTTTACTAATAAAGAAATTTTTATATTCCGCCATTAATGTGTTAATGATAATTTTATCTTAACCCTAAACTTATTCCAACACTTTTATCACAGAAAAAACTTCAAGCGTGATTAGTTCATGCCAAGTAAACACAGATCTAATAACCGAATCAATCACAGTGGGTGATCTGATTCTATACTGCTTTTCAGCAAGTCAATAGTTTTCTAGGCAATCTTGCACGTCTAGAAAATTCTTTTAACTCAATGCAAGCAAAGAGGTTAATGGCATCAACCATAATTTTTATAGTGTCCCATAAGGAAGGTCTTCTCTAGGGTTTGAATTGAGAATCACACAACAACCCAACAAAGAAAAACCTTTAAACACTTTTTTTCGAATGATCTCGACAAGTTAATGAGACATATTGCGTACTGAATACTTTCATAATAAAAATCAACTAATCAATAGTAATATATATATATATATATATATATTCACACTTAACTTGATTTATCGTTTTCTTTACTTAAAGTATTATTGGGCCCAAATTTAATTAAAACAACGTAATTCGATATTGGAGTCGTAATCAATATACGAACAACACACAATAAATTTTAACAAGAAACTAGTTCAAAATTTGATTAAGAGAAATAAAGTTAGAATTATTTGAAAAACAAAATGTTTTGTCTATTCTATCACACATATTCATTTCCAAATAAAAAGGGTAAAAATGAAAGTAATTAGTGAGCGTCGAAATTAAATTTTTCTTTACAATTAATTTAAGACTTACGTGTTATTCTTTGTTATCAAATAAGGTTGCAAATATACCAATTAGTAAATAATACAGTATGATCGTCGTTATTATATTGGATAAACAACTCACGTAAACCATTGGATCATTTCATTATGCGAGTTAAAGGAATACCGCAATGACGTACATGTATAGGGAAACAAAATGAAAGCAAAAGAGTAAGAAAGAAAAGGGCACATCAATCAAACAATAAACAGAAGAAATAATAATAGTCTTAAAAGGGTTTTGGAAAGAAACAGAAGGGAATAAATTCATTTATCCCTTGCACCTAGTTCTCGTTGAGGTAACACTCTTTGGGGAATCCGGAAGGAAATCGCTTGTAGTCTTTGCAGTAATCGTAGACCATGTACTTGTACTTCATCCACCTCATCGTCCCTTTGTTTGCTTGGCTGAGACTCTCCCACAGCCATGGGTTCTTGTTGTACGGAAGGTACTTGTAATTGGTTCGGCACATCGAATATTTGCCCCTCCAAATGCAAGCGTTTGCTACGCCGTAATTTTTGTAGTAAGCTTTGAACGGTCCCTTCGACCAATCTGTTTTTACCAAACCGCCCCTGGTCGCCCAGTCATCGGCGTTCCAAATGCTCGAGTACAACTTCATTGGCCTGAATTTCGGGAAGCAAATACCTTTCTTCTCCAAGTTTTTGTACTCTCTGATGGGTTTTCCATCAACCAGAAAGCTGAAAAAATAGCAACATGTTGGAGGATATGAATCATGTCGAACTATTTCATAATATACTGATTACTTTTGTTCTAAGAGGTTAGCATTAAGTAAATTCAGTAAATTTTTAACTGTAATATTTGCATTTGAGGGGAAAATCCGTCAATAAATATGAAATAAAAAAGACATTCTTTGTTTATTCAAAATTTCGGCGAAATAGCTTTAGTTTACTAACTCATTTTGGATATGTACAACGTTTTGTAAAACTCGTGTAAATGGCCCTATTTCTTACGTTTCATGTCAAATTATGTTGTAAAACTCAATTTACATGACACGTAAGCAATAGAGCCATTTACACAAGTTTTACAAAACGTTGGACATATCCAAAATAACAAATGTATATAGGGCTATTACATACAATAACCCTTACTTTTATCATAAAACCAAATATGTTTTAATTACTATATAAACGTTTTTGTTTATAAAAAAAATATGTACTATAATCATAACTTTTGTTCTTCCTGATTTACATTTATTAAATGGTGATGTACATGATTTTTTCTAGAAATATAGGTATTTATTATTGAAGTAAAAGTATTTGCTAAATCATTAATGGAGGTATATTTTTATAAACCTAAGTTGAGTAGACATGTTCAAATCTCACGGCCAAATCAGGAAAGGAAGATGAAAAGTTATAATGAATTATCTCTTGTATATGGTATTTATGAACAAATGAAGAGAATACGTACAGGATGTGAAGTGGAGTCCAATAGATAGAATAAGTGTGGAAATCAGAGGTTGGATCAAAGGAAAGCCGGAATTGCTGCTCTCTCTTTCCGACGCCGTTGCAAAAAACATTTGTATGGACAGTGTACGGATCGCCACTCAGATTACCCAAAAACTCAAAGTCTATCTCGTCATGATTCGCTCCTTTCGACGACAACTGAATCAGATATTTATACAACTTTGTTAAATATACTAAATGAAAAATTACTTCACTTTTTTCTTTCCCTCTAATAAATTACTTATCCTATTCGTTAAGTTGGTGACTCGGTGTTGTAGAATATTTTCAGAACATAAAAGTTTATACACGTCATGAAGAATCAAAGCTTGTTCATTATAGTTATTGATGTCGTCAAATGCACACACCATTAATAACCATATGGTAAAGACGAAGAAAGAATATCTAGTTTATTACTTATCTGATACGAAGTTGGAAATCTTTCCCATTTTACGACCAAAACATCCCAAGTATATTTTGTGATATATATAATAATTGTTTATTTATTTCTCGAAACGTGTTAATTATTCAGTAGGAGATTGTACATGATGCTAGCTGTAAATAATTTAAAACGGGACGTATTTAAAAATCTTTCACACTAAATCTTGAAGTTTTTTGGAGAGAACATACTAGAGCTTGAAAAGCAGTCTAAATTAGGAAGAAAAATAATTCGACTTATGATCATTATGATTTTAGTTCACCAGAATGTATTTTTTTTGTATTAAAAAAAGAATAGCATCGTCAAAATATCTGAATAAAGCTTATATAATCTTACGTAATAGGTTGTGACTGTGCCGGCAGAGTTTCCACGGACGAGTTTGATTTGCATATCCATTTTGACGTACAAATACTCATCCTTGGACTCGAAACCCGACCCCGAAGACTTATCGAGCGTCGCTTGCAAAACATCGCCGAGTATCTTACTCCGACCATCTCCCCACGTCAGCTTGAGTTCCCGGTACAAATTTCCGGCCGCCAAAGAGAAAGCTGACGTGCAGATAATAAGACAAAATAGCAGCGAAACACCACGAACTTGGGTCGCCATGTTTTTGGAATTCGGGTTATTATTTTTTTTCGTGTGTGTTTGTTTTTCTTAGCTTACCAAGCTATCGTCTTTATAGTCGTGAAGATCACTAATCATATTTGGAATATCTATGTGCAGTTGTCAAGCAAAACGTGGCAGCGATGAAAAGTTTTTTTCTTTATTCGCTATTTGTAAATTCCACGACCCCGGACTTTGTTATAATACATATATGTTATTGACATGTCTTCTTATTTTATAATTTTAGCGTGAGTTATTAATTTGTTTGATTCCAGATAAATTAATTATAGTCTCGGTACGGAATCGAAGGTCCTTGCCAACAATTCATACATCCTATAGAGCCCTTTCGAGGGGAAATTACGACAGTAAGCAAACAGATTAATATATTTAAATAAGAAGCAGTCAACCAATATTAATAAAAGTATAAAATAAAAGCTTGTATATTAGATTAAAAGTTCATGAACGCAGTATAACGCGGAGAATATATGCCCCAATAATATCATCAACTTAATTCTATATACGTGAGAGACACAATTTAATGTTAAGGGAAAGAAAGGTTCAAACTTTTCTTAAAGTATTTGTTATAACTACCCAATATTTTTTATTATAAAAATAACTCAAGCCAAAGCCAAAGTTAATTAAATTCTGAATATATATATATTCATATATATAAAAATTAATAAAGCCTTGAAAGATGGACAAAGTTATACAGTGCGTACTGCACTCTATAGGGACAAACTAATTCAGAAGTAATAGAAAACAAACAAACTGATACAGTTTTCCTACTTGACAAAACTTTATTAATACATGTAAGAATTTTTATCATAGAAACAGTATTATTTATGGATATATATCTTCAAATCAATTTATTCTCCTTATAAATATCCATCACTCTTGTTAATCTTTTGTTAAATCAATTCTGCCTTTATTGGCTTTTCTATATTTTTGCATTTGAAAATACAATTAATGAACTTTCATGGAACCTAACACAAAACCGTTACTGCATCCTTTTTATGCAGGTCAGGCAAATAATTTTCTGATAAATATTTAAGAGCTGAACTCTTGAATATATATATTACTAGGAGAGATATAGTTTTCAAATAGCTCAAAAGCCGCATTTAATAGTTCAAAAGTCGCATATGGATAATACTATCACAAGCGACTTTAAATGCGATGTCTGTAGCGATATTTTACGATTAAGCATGCAAGTGTACGTATCGAACAAGTAAATAGTGATAGAATACGAGTGTCGAACCCAAAGAGACCTATTACGCTAACGATTTCTTTAATCTGTTGGAAATTGAATTTAAGATGACTTTACGCTGAGATATTAACTAATATGAACTAAACTAGTGAATTCTAACAAACGACTATTAAACGATTAAAATGAGATTTAAAACTATAAAAAAGAGCGAGAGACACGATTTCACCGGATAGCTACAAACCTAGTGATTTCCGGGTAAGAACACTAAAACATTCATATGTATTCTAATCTCATTCTTTCACAAATATTCGATAGACTCGCCCGAGTTATCTAGTGAACCTACGCAAATGTCGGATTAATTATCCTCGCGGCCTTAAATCCTATTAACGCACCTACAAGCATTGAAAACAAGAACTCTAAAAATTTTGTAATTTCTAAATCGCAAAGCGACTTAAACAATTACGATGAGTGAAACATAGCACGAATGTTAATTCTCTCTCAAGTAACTGAACATTCCAATTAATCAATTCTAAAGGTCATTAGTCTAGACAACGCATTAAACACAATTTCACACAAGTACACACTTTTATGGAACAATTATAGCAAATTTAACTCATCTAAACCTAACTAATACATAACCCGGTTACATCGTAGTCCCTCTACAACCTAGCCGCTAGTGGCGTTCATGAACATGATGATGACAATTAATGCAATTAAAATCAACAACACTAGAAGAGAATAAATAAACGAACTCATAATGGAAGAGTAATATGAATTCACAAACAAACACAGTTCATAAGTAATAAAATAGTGGAAAGGAAAAGAATGAAAAAACTATTGATGGAGTTCCGGCGGCCGAAGTTGTCAATTCCGGCGAATTCCTTCCGTCCACGGCGATAGCTCTCCAATAGCTCTAAAGAAAAATCAAAGGTAATGAAAATAGAGGCTACATGTGTTTATATAGTGCCCTAGGTCGAATGCCCCTCGTCGGCGAATCTGGACGATCAAAATTGCATCCAACGGCTGAGATTAAGTCAAATTCCAACTTTTAATGCGTCAAGAATCGCGATCCCGCAGCACGACGCATCTTCTAGAGGCACGATTTGTCTACCTCGGTAACCTTGCGGCGCGAAGACACTGCGACGAGCACCGTGAGGAGTCTCGGTAAAAATTTGTGACTCGTGCAAACTTCATGTGCGTGATGTGAAGGATCCTTGTTGACGTCCTAGCGGCGCAGGCTGACCGGGACCTGCATCGCGAGGAGTCTCGGGAACTCCTTTTTTGTTGCTCACTTGATTTTCTTCATGTTTCGTCGAAATATGACTCAGTGACACCATTTTGCCTGTGTTGACCTGAAACTCACTATAAACACACGTAAACCATTAAAAACAGTTAAGAACATGAGCAAATACAAGGTTAATGAGAGCAGATTCGTACGTAAAATACACACTCATCAATGTCGACGCAATAAAAAATTCGTATTCGAAAGTCAGGGATGCAACTTGGTACTAAATTGAGAGAAGTATCACTGTAAGGTGAAAGAGGACATTGTGCTAGGCCATAACATCTCGCCAGAAGGACTAGAGGTGGATCGAGCGAACATAACAACAAATGAGACAAAACAAAGGCTTATTAGTGGGTGCTACTCCTCCAAGAGTTCAAGATGGATATAAAATTCAAGAATGGGACAAAGAATAATGTCGTCGACCACCTATCTCACCTAGAAGACCTTACACACAACTCTACTCAAGCAAGCCCATTGATGATGAGTTCCATGAGGAGAAATACTAGCCATGGAAACCCCCAGTCTACCATGGGTCGCCAACATTATCAACTTGTTGGTGACCAACACGACGCCACCGGATTCTATCCATCCTATACCGGCAATAAGCAGATTTTGTAGTTTGAATATGCGCGCTCGACAACGAGATGGCGTACGTGCTCAATCACTTCTACACTTTGGAATGCGGATGAAATTTTGGTCTAAATTGGACAGGCACAAAAGTACTTGAAATTGATTTTCTTAGGTCCACACTTTTCAAGGAATGCCGTAAGTTTGTTAGATCGTGAGATCAATGTCAAAGGAAGGAATTATTTCAAATCAAAATTAAATGTCATTGAAGAAAGATCTAGCCAATCGACGTGTGGGAAATATACTTCATGGAACCATTTTCATCCTCCACGGGTTAAAAGGAGCGACGCACAAGTTGCACATAAAAGATTTGTGCACCCGTTCTTCATCTTTTAGAACATTATGTAAGTTTTTTTTCTCCAAAAAAATATGATGTTTACCTCTTATATGAGGATTTAGTGATGTGTTATCACATCGTTCAGGTGATTTCAACGATCATTAAGTGTGTAGAAGTTGTGTATGATCCTATTTCTAGATCTCTCACCACGTGTTCGTATAAATGTCTACACAAATTTTTTGAGATATTTGGTGTCGTTAATAAGATTATTTAGGTCCATTGAGTGCGTTTATTTTAGGTCACTAATTGGTATAATGTTAGCACGTGTTTTTTTTAGAGTGAAACGGAATTAAGGAAATTTGATAATTTTCTCCCGAAAGTTTCGGAATGTGTGATCTGAGCTTAATTTATATATGGTTCACCGAAAATTTAGAGAGTTACACAGCCACAATCAACTCAATAATTACTCAGTCCACCAATTTGTTATGTCTAAAAATATTAAAAATTTGATTAAATCGTCAAGACTGCTAAGGGTGTAGGTCGCGACTTTTTTAGCAACATACAAATTTGAACGTTGAGCTAGGGATTTTTTACTCATAAACACATGAAGGTTACCACAAAAAGTCTTCCGAAATCAGTTTTGATAGATCAAGAAACCTGTTAAAAATAACAAATTGTGCACATAAGATCTTGTGGCACAAAGAGAGACATTTTCCTTTACAACTTTCAATGAAAATTAAGTCAATAAGAGCGTAACAAACACTTCTATATGTTCACTTCGCACCTATATATGAGATATTTTTCAGCCTATTAAAAACAAGAGGTTAATTTTGAGAAATACAAATGTGATATAATTGATGTAAGAATCTTAATACGGTGTAAATACACGAATTCAACAAACTCGAAGACATCATAAAGCTATTTAACAAAATAAGATTATCCATTAGAGCTATTAGTTAAAACTCTCTAAAAAGCATTCTTTGGGAATCCCTTGAGAGAACCGGTTTGTATCTGTACAGTAATTATACACCATGTATTTCCTTTGGAATACTTTCATCTCTCTCTCGGCTTCATGGTCGAGCTTATCCCACTCCCACACGTTGTTGCTATAGGTCGAAAAATATGAGCCCGGTCTGCACGAAGACGAGCCTTGAGACCAAGTACAAGAATCTTCGTCGGTGAAGTTCTTGAAGTGAGCTTTGAACGGCGCTTTTGACCAATCCGTCTTGACCAAACCGCCCCTTGTTGCCCAGTCGTCGGCGTTCCATAGACTAGCGTAGACCTTCATTGGCTGGTCCTTCGGGAATGGTAATTTAAAATGCTCTAAATTCTTGAATTCTCGAATCGCAATTCCATCAACTAGGAAACTGTAAAATTGGCAATAGTTAGTGTCTGAAAAACTTTCAATGACAAATTGTAAATGAGTAATACTGTTGGCTTATAAATCTGTTCATGCTTCGTTTTAAAATTTTTTTTTTTTTTTAATTTTGAGCTTATGAAAACATGTACCTATTATGTTAATTTATAAAAGTAATGTTAATAATTCTAAATTTAATGATGGCTCCTTTGGCTATTCGACTTCAAAATTAACGTTAAATTTTATGGAACCATCTTTACATTAAAACAACCGTTTATGAAATTAGAACAAAGTGCATTTCAAAATTAATTGAAAATAAAAATAATAATTCATGACTTTTAAAACCACTCGTAGTTTCATTTTCAATGTAAAATTTCTAATATGTTCTTTCAAGATAGGGGCTTTGAGAAGCTTAATGAGTTATCTAATTTTTAATAAAATCTTAACATTTGAATTGAATATTTATTTTTAGCTTTCATATCATGCGACGAAATCATGACATTTGATCTCAAAATCAATTGACAATAAAAATAAAGTAGTTCATAACTTTACTAAGCATTTACTAAACTCCCGTGCACTTTCCATATAGAATAACACTAACTAAAAAAACTAATTAGGAGAACAAGATCAATGAATTAAGTAAATTAGGGAGCTATTGTTTTGCAGAATCTTTATAAATATTCGCATGTTCTTTCAAAGATACAAAAAAATTGCATAAATAATCTGCAAGTAAAGTATATGCATGTAATGTGCACGTAGATAACTAATTGGGTTCATGCATGAAAAGTAGCAGTCAACTAAATATAAAAAATCTTAATAGAAAGCTTACAGAATGTGTAGTGGCGTCCAATAAATAGAATATGTGTGGAAATCTTCTGTGGGGTCAAAGGGAAGCCTGAATTGCTGTTCTCTGTTGCCTTGTCCTTGGCAAAATACATTTGTGTGTAGAGTGTACGGATCGCCACTTACATTACCCAGGAACTCAAAATCTATCTCATCATGGTGATCACCTTGTGAAGATAACTAAACAACGAAAAAATAAATCAGTTATATTGATAAATACTCAGGCTATTCGACATTATACATTATTGTAGGAGATTATTCGAAATTATTGCGATTTTAAAACATGAAAAAATTCTATAAATATATGTCATCTAAAAAAACTATTGTCATTTATTGACAATTTTTTCAGTAAATAACTGTGTTTATTGGTAATAACTTTTAATTCTAGAACTAATAGAGGCGACTGCGGAATAGTCCGAATACGTCTAAAACTAGGGTCGGACTGGTTAGTCTACGGACAACTCGGCTCAATCTATAGCCCGAGACACTCTACTATTTGATATAGTGTTTCATTTAAAATAAAGTCGTCCTCCGTTAAATTAATAATCCTTGTTTTTTGTTTAACACAAATGGGGACTTTGCTAAGTCTCCAATTTAAAATAATAAAATTTGTAAAATAGCTAAAGTTCTTCTAAGATTAGAGGGAGAATTAAAATGTCCAATAATTTAGATTCAAAAAAAGAATTTTAATTAAAATATTTGAAAGCGATAAATTCCTTATACAAACTGTTAGTAAAATTTTGTTGTTAAAAAATTTGACAACGTAATCTTGAAGACTTCACTGAAAATAAAAAATTTGCTAATCAGACTTTTTTAAACGATTATTTTGTATCCTTTTGCTTAAAAAGGTTGAGCAAAATATTACTAATCATGAGAACATATCATCAATCGAACGTTTAGTACTCACGTAATAGGCAGTGACTGTGCCAGCAGAATTACCAGGAACGAGTTTGATTTCCATCTCGATTTTCGCAAACATGTATTCCTTAATCGACTCGAATCCTGATCCTGATGCTTTGTCCAGCGAAACTGTGAGAAGCTTCCCATCATCATCGATCTTGCACCGACCCTCTCCCCAAGCTACGCGCAAGTTATCGTTGAAGTTTCCGGCGAAAACCGAGGAAGAGATGGTTAAGAAAATAGACACGAACAGCATAAACCTAGAAACCAGGACTTGGATGTTCATCGTTCCAAAGATAGAACAAATAATTTTTAATAGGAACACCTTTGTAAGGCTGGTGTGTGTGTGTGTATATATATAATGAACAAATTTAATTCGGTTATAGTAATGTGACTGGGAGGCACATAGTTGTTTGTTGCCAATAACGTGGAAAATAAAACTATTGATTTATTTATGGGTCTCGTTGTTGTTCATTAAAAAAATCAGTAGATGTATTATATATTATTTCACAACTTAATACAGAATCTATTTTAATCCTTATAATTTTTCCCTTCTCCAGACAAATATGCTTAATTTGTATTTTAATTTCTTCGGTTCATCATCGCAACTCAAAGGTGGGGAGAATAAAATATTATAATGACATGAGTTCATGCACTATCCCAATTTGAAGATCTTAAGTCCTCTACGTGGTGACCACCCGGTTTAAGTGATAAAAAGTCTTATCTACCAAGGAAACCCATTTAAAAATTTGTAATACAAATACACAGATATAAAGGAAACCAGAAAGTTTAAGTTTAAGGCTGGCGAAATGTGAAAACAAAAAATATGGGTGATTGTCAAAGAATGAGATTAAGGAAGAAATTAATTACGAAGTAAAAACAGTAAACTTAAATAGATTAGGAATATATTTTAAAAAAATTGACTATTTACCTACATTTATGTTTAGTGTTTTAAAGACATCCAACGTTTTGTAATTTTTTTATAAATACCCACTATATTTTGTTTACACAAATATTGAGTCCAAACTATCCACTTGCACTTTTTGTAAACAATTACAAATTCGGGATAAAATAGTCCAAATAATTCTGTAAACAATTTGAAGTGGTTATTTACACAAATTTAACAAAATGTTGAGTATTTTTAAATTAATAAACATTTTTATGGATATGTAGTTAAAAAAAAACTCATATATTCTTTTTATAATATATTACTATATTTATTTATTACAATATTATTTTGGTTGGTGGGGTCTTTTTTTAATTTAAATATAATTTTTTTAAAGAAAAACAAGCCACCGGAACCTTCCACCCCAAGGCTGCCATAAAGGAAACCAGAAACCTCTCTATATAAAAACTAAACTCATGGTCAGATGGCTCTCTGCACAAGGGGCAGGGATTCCCCGACGTGACACATACTAGAGACATATGAATACTTACTCCATTTATGATGTTCCTGAGGTACACAATTTCCTTCCCTACCGGTCCACGTGACCTCGACATAGTTTAAACAATTCAAAACACTTTTACTTGATCAAATTTGACCGTCAACCTCCCATCTGAGCATTATCCTTAGTGTTGCAGACCGAGACTCGTTTGTTGGATCGAATGGAGCTCGCCTAATTGCTGACAAGCCGACTTTACGCTGAAACTGCCCGACGATGTTAGAATCCTATTTCTCTTATCGAAGTTCTTGCAAGCCGAAAGGTAATTTTCAAAATCTCTTCCAACCTTCCCGGGCCGCATTCCCTGGAAATTTTGTCTCTATCCCAGTGTCTTCTTCCTTGAATGAACAAATCACTTGTTGAAGCCCATTCTTCTAATGTCGCTGAACTTGGCCGCGCGCAACCAAACGTTCTTGTAAATTAGGGTTTCCCAACCATCCCAAATTATCATGAACGTTGATCTCCTTCCACACCCTTTGAGACCCGCGAACCTGGGTATTGTTTAAGAAATTTGTATTCCGGCAATATTTAGCTCTCAGAATCCTTACCGAGTATATCTTCTCATTCGCGGCAATATGTTGTTGGAATCGGTGTAGGGTTAAGAAAAAATTATCATTAAAAAGTTAATGGCGGAATATAAAAAATTTCTTTAGTAGTAAAAAAATTTTACTAACCTAGGCAAAGTGCATGAACATCATTTTATTTTAAAAAAAATTATATAATTACTTATTACTAACCTTTCTTGTAACTTGATCTTTGAGAAGTCTTAGAAAATGTAGGTCCTTTCGTTTTGCTCGTTACCTTCACACCTAATCGGGAACTCGAGAGACTTAAGGTTTCTATTACAAGAGTCTATAGAGGATTTGTGTGTGGGCACAATTAAACACAATAAGTCAAAAACAAGTCTACGAGCTAAAGAGCAAATTTAAACCTAAGTCTAATGAGGACTTAGGTGCCAAAATAAAAGAGATATTTAGAGAGAGCGTAAGAATATGGTCGGCCAATTATAGAGAAAACAAGAGAAAAAACTCATTTTCACATCTCAATTTGAGTCTCTATTTACAGGAGAATGAAATACAAGAAAGAGTCATGACACAATATTTGATTTTCTCTCATCTTTCACTTGTACATGGCCGCCCATCCTCTTGCTTTAGTGAAGGAAATTTGTTTCCTCACTTAGTAAATTTTTTTGCTTCTCAAGGAAATTCATTTTCTATTTTCTTTTGGGCAATTACCAATATGTAATAATGCAAAAAATAATAAGGGATATTTATCTTTCTCCTCCATGATGCCTGGCCAAAATTCTACCCATGGGAGCTTCTAGATGCTTCCTTATTTCTTTTAAGACAATTCTTAAAATACTCATTGTAGAATTAATATTGCATAAATAATTAAATTAATTTCATAATGCCTCAAACGACTTCTCAGCTTTAGAAACTAATTTATATTTCCATCATATGAAAATACTCAAAATCTTATTTTGACATTCATATCATTTTATGTCCATGTGACCAAAAATACCCTTTAGACATTTTCTGAGAAAACGTTTAGTTTAACACTTGAACTTATTTTGACTTAGCAATCATACTCTAATAACCTGTAATATAATAGTGACCTTATGGATCCAAATGATCAAAGTTTGTGTTGGGATTGGTGCCCACAAAGGAGAATATTAGACATTTTATTTATTATTTGTAATATTTTGCTGAAACATTAATATTAATAAATAAGCATTCTTTTCCTATAGTTTGTGTGTATGTATGTATGCTACGCTCTGAAACTGTCATCAACGAAAAGGGTCTTAAATACAGATTTGACATGATAACCCCTTGTGACTAGTTTAAACCATTTGTTCGCAATCTTAAGACCGATTGAGCATTCGAGTCTAAGTAACGATTGTTTGAATGAATCATGATATCTTATCATGTGATATAGAAAGTTGTGACTCTATGATTTCATTCTTGATACCTTACAGAAGATATTGAACAAGACCTATTGATTCTATGGAAGCTCGATATAAAACCGTTTAATCCAGAAGCTCCAAGATCACGTACGAGGGGTACTTCGATAACTACCTTAATCCTGAGGTGAGTGCATAGTCGATGCTACACTTTATGTCATTTGATTTGTCAATGGGCGATGGCCATGTAATGGCTGCATCTGACCCGACGGTTGGTGACATAATGTTGTAGTGTTGGATTATGTGATTCACATATATGGAATTCGTGTACACATAATGAAAGTCATTGTATCACACTATGGTTTGTTACGAGATAGTGAATGAATTAATCTGGCCAGATAATCATTGAATATGAGATTCCTTGATTAAAACATGTGACATGTATTGACGTCTCACTTTATGTTTTTTCTCATTCACAAGTAACAAACGAGTTAGTGAAATAATAACTCTAGGGGTAAAACGGCAATTTTACATTCCCCGGACTTACTGATATACACGAAGGGTATTTTGGTAAAGTACACCGTGGATCGAGTACAGAAAAGTTCTGTGACTTTCCCGGACCAGCCCCAAGGACACGCCTGCTTGCCGCCTTCGCTGCCCGTGTTGACAAGCCGAGGAAGTCTCTTGCAAACCCGGAATTGGAGAAGCTTGAAGATTCTCGCATCGAACTCGTTTTCAATTCCTCGACTGAGTTATTTATAACTCGACGATGTAAGTTTCGATAATCTTAAATACTCTTAATTAATATAATTGTTATGATTGTTTGGAGTGTTTGATTTTATTGAAATAACATGTTTAGAATTAAATTGTTAATTAACATGCTTATGATTTTAATGCCAATAGGTTGTTAGATATTAAATAGTTTAATATGATAGATTGTTTTTATTATTAATTCCGCACGTAATTAGTTATGTTTAATTATAATTTACTTAAATCGTTAAGTAATTTCCAACAGTTTGAACTACTATACTCGGACTCAAAAGTTCACAAACCTTTTCCGAGTATTAACTTGATGTCAACTGGCACCACTAAAGAGTTGACACGGAAAATCTCTCGATTCAAATGAATTTATTTTTTACTCAAATTCAACTTAATTATGTTGAGTCACTACTACAAATTTTGGATCCCATAATGGCTCTCCCACAACGCTTATAATAAGCATTGTGGGAAATAGGGTTCCCACAACGCTTATAATAAGCATTGTGGGAAATAGGGTTCCCACAATGCTTATTCTTAAACATTTTGGAAATCAGAGATCCCACAACGTTTGTCCTTAACCATTGTGGGAAAACCAATTTCCCACAACGTTTATCCACAAAAGTTGTGGGATCTTTGATTTCCACAACGCTTAAGCTAATCATTGTGGAAAATAGGCGGATAAAAACTCTCCCACAACGCTTATTGGATCCTTTGTGAGAATCTTGTTGCAGCGATGTACAAGTCTAGCTGCAGCGAGAAGTTCCCACAACGCTTAAGATAAGCGTTGTGGAATTTGAACCACACTTATTTTGGAAAAACAATGTGCCACGGAAAAGATGAATCATGACTGCAGCCAGAGGGTCTCGCCGCAACTCAATCTCTTTATCGCTGCGGCGAGATTGCTCCAGGGACCACCCTTTTTTTTGGAAAAAGATCGATGCGGCAAGAATCTCCTACAACGTTTAAAATGAAATTTTTTTGAATTTTTCAGTTCCCGCCAAAATAATTTCGACCTGAAATGATATTTTGACATTTCTCTTTCAAATTGTTCATTCATTCTTCTTCCCTTTCTCTCATGCTCTCTCTCTCTCTCTCTCTCTCTCTCTCTCTCTCTCTCTCTCTCTCTCTCTCTCTCTCTCTCTCTCTCTCTCTCTCTCTCTCTCCGGCCTCTACCTCCTCTCCTTGCCCTCTCAGCCTCTCTCCCACCATCTCTCTCTCTCTCTTTCTCGCCCACCATCCCTCTCTCTCGCCCTCTCGCCCACCATCCCTCTCTCTCGCCTGCTCGCCCTCCTCTCTCTCGCCCGCTCGCCGCCCTCCGCCCGCCCTCCCGTCCACCCTCCCTCTCACCTCCACTCTCTCCAGCCTCCCTTAGGTATGTTTTAAAAAAATAGGTATGAGTGTGAATTGTGTATAAATTAGTATGTTAATATTAATGTTAATGTGGATTGTGTATAAATTATAATGCTAATGTGAGTGTGGAATATTATGAATTAATTAGAATGTTAGTGTGAGTTTGAATTATAACATTTTTTTTGTTGAAATTGAATTAGAATATCTTGGGTTAGAAAGTATTTTTGTTGGAATTACAATTGTGTTTTACTAGGTTGGATGTCGTCTACTACCACAGAGAAATACTCTTATAAAGCAAAAATTTTAAAAAATTTAAAAAAATCTCGCTGCAGCGGTGTACAATCTCCGCTGCGGCGAGATGTCCCACAATGGTTTATATATCTGTTGTGGGAAATCTCGACGCAGCGGAGTTTGTACATAGCCGCGGCGAAGTTTTTTTTGGAATTATGGGATTCCCACAATGGATAGTAAGCGTTATGGGACATCAAAGCTCCCATAACGGATACTAAACGCTGTGAGAAATAAATTCTCCCACAACGCTTAGCTAAGCATTGTGAGAGTTTCTATAACGCAGGATCCCACGACGCTTAATAACCATTGTGGGAGATTTCTACAACTGTAATAAGCGTTGTGGGATCCAGTTTTTGTAGTAGTGAGTGGATCCATTGAATGTTATCTATGATTACCCTTCATGAATATCATCAACCAGATAAGATTTATAAAACTACCATTTTACCCTTGTAGTTGTTATTTCCTCAACTCATTTGTTACTTGTGAATAAGTTAGAAACAATGTATTGACGAGGAGCTAACAAGTCACATTGTTTCATCCAAATAAAGTCATTACTTAATTTTGGATACCGCGCGGTTCATTTAATCACAATCCAAGTAATAAAGCATGAGGTGATATACATTGCACTTCAGCAATCTTTTATATGAATTTCATATCTATGAGAACTTCACAAAGTATACTCATGTCAACTTCACAACCCAATACATCACCAATGTAGCTTATCTAGTTCAGAAACTTGGATCTAAAGTGTAGGTTTCTCAAATGAATATATTAAAGTTAGGAAATGACATGTCTCATTACAGGATTAAGGTAAGCACGATGCGATTCATACATAGTGACCTTGGGACAAAAGAGATTAAATGGTTTGTTCTTACATTGTCTCTAAAGGTGCACTGGTCAATTCAGTATGTTCGGAAGATACACTAGAAGAACTATAGAGCTCCTAACTCTATATGGCTTGTAACCAGACATCATAGATTCTTTCAACAATAATACTAGGATCAATTGTCCGTTGATCTTTAGATTGTGAATATTTCGTTTTAAGCCAACCATGAAGAGTTTATTCACAAAAATCTACATTTGTCTCTTCATACATTGTTAGGTTTGATTAAAGACTATAAGACTATTTAATATCATATATCCTCAAATAGACGAAAAAGGAATGAATGAACGTTTCAGCTTTTATTAATTTAATTAGCAAATTACAATAAGGACTCATGAGATATTTATATGACATCGATATGTAAATAAATAATCTTCTTGTGGGCATCTTTGTCAATATACGCCATGTGAGCTTTACGAGGAACGCTTTATTGAAATTGTCGACGCTTTGAAATCCTAACCCGCCCTCAGATTTGGGCGTTCACATCGTCTCCCAATTAACCAAAGCTAGATATCTTCTTCCCTACGCTTGCCCTGACCACAATAATTCTCTTGTTATCCTTTCGATTACGGCCACAAAAGATTTCGGAAGCTTGTTAGTTGCCATCGCATAAGAACGCATTCCTTGGATGACTGATTGTATCAATGTAGTTCGACTGTCCCTCGAAATAGACTTCGCCATCCATCCTTTTAGGTTATCAAAAGTTCTTTTCTTCAGCAACTTGAAGCTCTTAGATCTGTATCTCCCAGCGAACAGAGGGTTACCCAGATAAACAATATCATCGTTACATTATGGGAATCCCAAGATTCCTATAATCCGCTCCTTTACTTCCCTCTGGTATTCTTATAAAAAAAACTCCCTTTTTTGGATATTTATTTTTCATCCCGACCACTTCGTAAATATGGATTGTTTCTCATAACCTCTCTACTTTGTCCTGGCTATCATTACAAAACAACATTGTGTCGCCAGCGAACATGAGGTAGGAGATAGGAGGACCATAACTCCCTATTTTTTCCCACGTAACGAAAATGAATAAGAATGGCGATAGCGGGTCTCCCCATCTCAGCCCTCGAGACAGCTTGAATGATGGTAATGGACTTCCATTTAATAGCATGACGCCTGAGATTTGAGTGATGCACCTCCTTATCATCTTCAACATATGATCAGAAAAACTAAAACTTTTGAGGACATGAAGCACAAATTTTCGTTCGATGTGATCGTAGGCTTTTTCCATATCAATTTTGATGCCCACGAGATTACCACAGCTCTCTGGACTTTTGGCGCCACACCTGCTCTTGCACTCGCGGTAACTCGATCAGTTCCATCTTCAACTTGTTTTCTTCTCCAGGCCGCGAGATATTCATGTTTTGAATCTTTGTCAATCTTTTCTTGCACTCGTCTCTTCTAGTATGATTTTTCTTCAACTTCGTACACAGCCACGATTGAAGAGCTTGGCCAACTCTATGGATCTTCGAATCCAGTCTAAACTCATCTTCATAATGAGCCTCACTTCATGCCTTTTCAAGGATCGTCTTGCAATGATCCACTTGGGCTCAAGCTTCTTAAAAACAGAATGGTCTTAGAACTTTTCCATCCTTAGCAAAAGCGTCTAGAAGGATTAGCCCGTGATCAGATTCTAAGATCAGAAAATTACGCAATTGCTCGATTGAAAACTTTAGCAACCACCAGGGGCTTGCTATGGCGCGATCTAATCTCTTTATGAAATGTTTCTGTCTTGTTGACCATTCAACTATATAAACATTCATCCCCTAAAACCCAAATCCACTTCTCCCGTGTTTCGCAAGAAATTCCTTAGGTTCTTTCCGTTATTCTAGACATACTCCATCCCTCCGCATTTTTCCTCCTGGCACATAGTAATATTCAAGTCTCCAATCAACAACCACGGCCGCCCCATCTTCTCAACTGTTTATCGTCTCACCCCCGTCCAGATCATATTTTTATTAGTCTTCCAAATGTCTAACTGGAGACCTCTCCGCCACCAAATTCAAATGCCGACCAAAAGACATCTGGAAGGAACAGAAACCCCTCCCGCATACCCCAAATTTATTAACTTTCATTTTCATAATGAAAATCACATCCAGATTGCTCTCTCTAATGAGTCTCGAAAGAGCCTCTTCCGCAAGCCGACTTGCAACGCCACAGTAACTCCAGGAAAGTATCAACATAAATCCAGATGTCGATTGTTTCGGGTCCCCTCCTCACCCATGACAGTACTGACATTTCTTCCAACCTCTCTGGTCGGATCCACAACACCTCATGTTCCTTCTTTTATTTTTCCTTTCCCTCTTACTCCCTGCTTCTCTTAAAGCTTCACCGATTTGTCATTTGGCCTGAAGCCCGTGCCCTTGTAAAAAATTATGGCCAAGTTTTGTTACAGATTCCCCACTTTCTTTTCCGACCACTCCAAATTTTCTTGATAAGAAAATCCTTAATAAGCTTGTTTTATTTCACATCAGGCTCCGTGTCTTATGAATATGACGTTTTACTCTTGACTGCTCCTGCCATTATAGGCCCAGCAAAAATTGTACTAGAGGAACCTGTCAACTCTCGAGCCCAATTCTTTTCCTCTTCAATTTGGCCCAATTAAGAATTTCTTATATGGGCTTATCCTTTATTCTGGTTAAAATCTCACACCTTCGACTCTTCAATCTTTCATTCTTCCTTATGCTCTTTGTCGTGAGCATTATTGCTAAAACCCAAATCTTCGATAGTCTCATGTACTCCATGGTGGTCCCAATCAGAGTTTTTCCGGCACCTGTCCTCTGAAATTTAGAGCCAACCTCGTCTTTTTCCACGAAACTTTGCACCGCGCTCGTCAGTTTCAGAGCAGAAGGAAAATTTTTATAATTCTCTAATGATTTTGTCTGCGCGTGGCTCTCAAACGTACTGATCTATTCAACCTCTGCCCTAGCTGTCTGAAAGGTATCCCACTGTCTCCGCTCCCTCGCGTTTTACATGATGACACCCCCATCGATTGAGCTTCTCTGATACAGAGACTTAATAGCTTCACCCTCCGCTTGAATACTACTTCTTCCAGCTTCCCTATATTCCTTCAAAAACTCATTGCAGCTTCTCACCCGCGAGTATGCGAATATCCATACACCATACACATCGACAACAGACAAGTGTGAAGACTTGATATTTGTTTTCTCATTTTTCCGGAAGGCCTCCGCTTCATGCCCCAATCTCTCACACTGGAAACAACACCTTCACTGCTTCTCCTACTTCCCTTGTAACCATATTGAAGGTAGTTCTCCTCTATCCAAAAAAATACCTGGACAGATTGGTTATCGAACATCAATGAGAGCCTTGGAACGTAAATATTTGCCTACTCGTCTAGAATACGAATTTTTTTTTTCAAACTTGTAATCGTACTGCATTCGCCTGGTTCATTAATCCCGAAGGCCGTCCACCAAGCTTTACCCAAAACAGCAAAAAGGAGAAATCAATTTCTTCGATCTTTTTGAGCGCATGATCAGTAGTTGTTCTGCTTTAAAAGTCCACGGTCGACCTCTCAAAGTTCTTGCTGCATCTTCGTTACTCGTGAACTTAAATATTCCGTGCTTTATCTCCTTCACCGACCAGTTCTTCTTGTACCTCCACAACTCATTAAAAAATTCGTAGAATCTCTTTACTTGTCATCACCAGTTTTTACTCCACAACACCTTTCCCGCCAGAGACACTTGTTCCGCACATTTCCCATCTTTGTCTAAAATTTTCGTAATCACCAGATTGCTTGCCAAGAACGTTGATGTAAAGTCTATTTCCTCATCCCAGTCCTCGCTCTATGTTATCTTCTCATTAACAATAACCCTGTGTTTTCCCACTCAATACTTTTCTTACGCTCACACACACTGTTTCCTTGAAAAACTCACCCTCACGGTGTGGATAAAACCAGGACACTAGGACTCTCTACAGGGCCGACTAAACCTTATGGCGACTAAAAAAATTGGGTTAGACCTATTAAATTATAATTTAAATTAGATAAGAAAAAATGCCAATTTTTTTAAACATATGTATAAATTGGTATTAAAATAATCTAATAAATTTTATTTTGCTTTAGGCGTCAAATCTTCTCAAGCCGAGCCTGACTCTCTATCACACTCTCTCACTCACTCACGACTACTCGTGGCCTACTGGGAGTCCCGGTACCTCCCGGTACCGTTCCCGTAGGAGTCCCGGTTGGTAGCGGGACGGGAGTCCTGGTCCCGGTTTAAACCGGGACGGGATTAAGCGGGAGGCCGGGACTCCGGGTCCCGGCCAGGGGTTAAAAATAATTAAAAAACGTAAATTTTTTTAAAAAATAAACGAGTTGGAATGAAAAAAAAAGGATGTTATTGTAATGTTTTAAACTAAATGGAGTTTATTAAAAAAAAGTTTATTAGGAACAATAATGAACTAAATTAATTTAGACTCATGTAAAATAAAAATGGGCCTCTTAAAAACCTTACCGACCTCTAAAAAAGATGCGACGATAAGGAAAAAGAGTACCCCTTGCATCGATTATAAGAAGAATAATCCCGGACAAGGGCCGGGATATCCCTTTACGATAAAAATATAAATGTCTAACCATTGGGTTTATGTTTGAAAAGTTAAATCAAAATCGTCAACAATATAAAATTTTTGAAATGTTTCTTTGGCTCTATGGCGATGTTGAAGCCAATCATTTCCGCAAGTTAAAGCTTCTACCATCCGGGGATGCAAACTACATATTCTGTCGCTGATGATGCGTCCCGCGCTGCTGAATGCCGCCTCCGATGACACGGTTGAAACAGGAATGGTGAGGATGTCTTTAGCCATAGTAGTCAACATGGGGAACCTCCTTGCATTCTGTCTCCACCATATGAGTAAGTCTAAACTTTTTTCGTCCGGTTTGACCCACTCGTTCTTGTCGAACTCCATAATCTCAGGATGAGAGTGTGTGTCGACTGAGCTTGACTGATTGGACCCGACCTCTTGATTGAGCGTTGACGAACACGTTTAAGACCGTCACGACGGAACACTCCTAAAACAGAGACTTGTGGTCGAATTCTGAAATATATTTTTAAAATATAATTTAGATATAAGTTAGCCCACCGAACATTTACGTTTTTGCGCAAAGTGGTCCAGTTTAATAATTTGCTTAAACCCATTATACTTTTTCTATATTATATAGTTTCTTTAAATCCATGATACTTTTAGCACTAAGAACTTATATACCATATATAATTTAAAAAACTTCACGTAGTTCCATATTTTTTAAAATCTTGATTACAAACTTTTATTAATAATATGAAATTATCTAAAGCACGACTACTTGTAATTGATTTTCCCAAAATTCATTAAAATTAATTTTTTTTCTAAAATACTAGTACAAAAGACCAAAATGCTTAAAACAATTTTTTTTTTTTTACATTTTATTCCATATTCATATTAACCGGTTACTACTTATTTTTTTTAAAAAAATTAAACTAAAAAGGTAAAAAATTGTTTCACTTTTAATGTTTTTTTTTAATTTTTTTGGCCAGTAGTGTATTGTAGGGCATTTGTGTTAATTTTCATTTTTAAAACGATATTTGCTATTTTTAAGTGAAAATTATTTGTATTTTGGGAAAAAATATATTTTGGTTGATTATTAGAAAACCAATATAAAACAATGGTATTTTAGACTATTTTTCTATCTAAAATTGAATTTTGTACCTAAATGAAATGAAAATATTCCCCAGTTCAAATAAATCTGCTTTCATTTTTTTTCTTCTCACTTCCCTAAACCTACAATAGGGCCCTTCCATCCTATAAACATATAACTTATTTTATTTTTTAGTTTTTAGAATATTTTTTTGGCTTGAGAACAAATTTTATTATGTTCTCTTACTCTGTTGAACTCTAGTTCTTTAATGATAATAATGTTCCTTCTTCTTTTACTGATATGTGAAATTGAGTTGATTTAATTAAATTTAAATTGATTTTGAGATTTTGAATTCCTAAAAAATGATGAACACGTTAAATTATACTGTACGTACGATAAAATTTCGGGTGTTTATAAATTTTATAAACTTTTATTTTTATTTGACTTTAATTAACTAATTTGATTCAACATATATTATAGTCATATTCACTATGCGAGCAACATACAACAACTTCTAAAGAAAATCATTCAAATTACCGAGATCAACAAAGCCTAGAAAATTTTGAAAACTCCATTTTGTTTATTGGCTAAAAGTACATTTTCATATAGAATATCAAACATGAGTCTATTGTGGATATTATTAACATTACTGGGTATACAAAATGAATTTTTTAATGGGGATCAAAAGGTGATTTTTCTATTATTTGAATAGATTTTTAGATGCTCGAGATAGATTTATGGATATGATTATGTGAAGGTTATTATAGGAATGAGTGAATCATGCATTATATATTTATAAATCCAATAGACATGTGAAACCATGTTTCTTCTATTTTCCTTATCGTAAAACTCAGTTTCTTATTTATTTTATTTATTTTTTCTTTAATTTCATTATTCTTTAAGTTACTGGAACCATTTCCTCTACTATCTCTTAAGTTATATTTATATTTGTTATTTAATTATTGATTAGTAGCATGCGCGCTTGCGTGTGCACAAAATTGCAACATCGAGTATATTTGCAAGTCTGGTCGTTTCTTATATTTCCATAACTCATGTGGCTTGAATCTTATCCTTTGAAGTTTGAATAAGCTCACTAAATCGAGCTCTAGACTCGGCAATGTGAAGGACATTATAAGCGACTAGTCTTTTTTAATGTCACTTCTAATGCCTCTAGGTTATTAAAGCACTTGACTCATCTTCTTCTTTTCCCTATTTCACGATTGTTCACCATTTTTCTCTCCAATTCATTCTTCACACCCATTACTGATTCTTCTTCATGTGCCCATCGTCCTTCCCTGCCGGCCTCCGCGCGACACCCCCTACCGGCCTCCGCTCGACCTTCTGCTCCACTCGCTCCCTTTCCCAGCATCCTTCCCTGCATATCTCCCTTCAACTCTGCGTCTCTCCCTCCTGGCTCCGAGTCTCTAACTCCGGTAAGTTACTTGTTTTCCTTTTTTTTTTTACAGGAAATAGGTCCTCGTCGCTTAGCCCTTCGCCCTCCATGCGCAGGTCTTCGACCACAGCCTCTTCTCTCTTTCTGCGCGGCCTCGATGAACTCTACCTCTTTCCTCGACGGCCACCAGCCACTAGAACCACTGCACAACCATGTGCGTGTTGGGATTGGTGCCCATAAGGAGATTTAAGACATTATAAATACTTTGTATTTGATTTTGCTGAAACATTAAATAAAGTTAAATATTTATTTTTCATTTAATTTTGTGTTTATGTATGTATGTTACGCTCTGAAACTGTCATCAACGAAAAGGGTGCTAAGTATAGACTTGACACCCCTTGTGACTAGTTTAAACATTTGTTCGCAATCTTAAGATCGATGGAGCAATCGAATCCGAGTAATGATTGTTTGAATGGATCATGATATCTTATCTTGTGATATAGAGAGTTGTTACTCTGTGTTTCATTCTTGATATCTTATAGAAGATATTGAACACGACCAGTGTTACTCTGAAACTCGAGATAAAACCGTTCAAACACTCGAAACTTCAAGATCACATACGAGGGGTATTTTGGTACTTACCTAAATCCTGAAGTGAATGCATAATCGATGTGACACCTTATGACATTTGATGTTTCAATGGGCAAGGGCTAAGTTATACTTGCATCTGACCTGGCGGTTGGTGTCATTACACTGTCATGTTGGGTTATGTGATTCACAAATACGGAATTCATGTTGAAACAACGCTAATGCATTAGTATCACAATATGCTTTGTTATGAGGTGTGAATGAATAAACATGGCCAGGTATTCATCGAATAAGAACATTCTTTGATTAAAACATGTGACATGTAAATACATCTCACTTTATGTTTTTTTCATTCACAAATAACAAACGAGTTAGTGAAATAATAACTCAGAGATTACGTTAATTTTACATTCATCTGAGTTACTGATACACATGACAGGTAGTATCGTAAAATACTCTGTGGATCGTGTGAAGAATCGTTTTGTCACATCAAACGGAATATATACGCATATTAACTTAGAGAGTTTTAATATTAATCTTTTAGTGGAATCGACTAATATTAAGAATTAAAAGACGGAAAATTTTTGTGAACTTTTGAGTCTTTATTCTAAAACTTCGTTCATGTGGGTCCATTAGGTCTCAATGATAGACCCTTGATTTTCTCATTTAAGTAAATTGTGATTTACACTAAGAAAATATTTTTCTAAATAATTGGTTATTTATTATTACATTTATTTAATGAATCATATTACGTTAATATATGGATATTAACATATTTAAATTATTCAAATAAATAAAAGTTGAAAATAAATATTTTCTCATTTCGTACTATCTTGAATAGTATAAAAATAATGATTTGTCATTAAGTAAATGAGATATTCCTAAATAATTAAATATTATTATGAAAATAAATCAAAATAAATATTTTCGAAATATATAGGATTATACTCGACCATAATTAATGAATTAGGTCAGAGAATTAATTTTTGAAATTAATTAATAGAATAATGGTCTTCAGTTTGACTATTGGGTTTGACCTAAGAAAAGCCCGCTCTCTCTCTATTTAAAAGATTTTTTGAAAACCCTAACCCTAACTATAATCATAAAATTTTCGGCCAACCTCTCTCTCCCCCCTCTCCTGAGTTCTTTGGTCGAATTTTTAGAGAGAGAGAGATCAAGAAATATTTTTTTGATCTCCCGAAAATTCTTGAGTGATCCCGAGTGTCCCTTGTTGTTCAATTAAAGAGCCCACCCTCTTAATCTCATCAAATCCCGAGGAAATTACCGTTGACTCTTCTATTGGTGTTTGAGTGACTTTGTACACGCAAGGTATCCACTCGAAACGCGAAGATATCGAGCAAAACGGAGCGAGGCTCATTTCAGCCTGCTGGCCGGATTGGGTCGCCTATCTAGAGTCTTTCACCAGACGGAGAGTGTGCCTAGCTCACGACGGGAGCTTGACGAGGAATCTGGTCAAGCCCTTTTTCAAGGACCTAGCCCTAGATTCATCCGGAGGAATCCACAGCGCCACGGGCACATTTCTGGCCGGCCGGCCAGAATCCATTCCGTGGGGCCAAAGGTGTCCATTCCGGCCAGAGTCTATTTTTGAAGAAATTTTCGACAAGGCCTTCAGGAGTTAGCTAGCAACATCCAGGATTATTTTCAATCTCAATTGTAAGTTTCCTAAAATGAATTGGATGTGAAAATAATGATTTATGAATGTGTTTATAAGTTGTTAGATGGTTTCGTTCAATTTGTTGACATGTTTAGAATAAATAGTTGATTGATTTTTTATTTTTAATGCTTAGCTTGTTAGTTTATTTAAATGAGTTTTAATACAGATCATATTATATAATTCCGCCACACATAGATGTGCTATGTAATATTATTGTTTAATTTGTTAAATAATTTCCAACAGTGCGTCCTTCCCCTGCACAACCACGTTGTTCTTGAATACGACGTTGCTCCTTCCCTTGCACAACCACGGGCGTCCTTCTCCTGCAAAACCACGTTGTTCCTGCCTCCGACGTTGCTCTTTTCCCTCTATAACCACGCTGCTCCATCCTTCTCCGATCCAGGTAATGTCTTAATTTTTATGGGTCTTTTAGCTATATACCCATATTAACGTTTACTAATTTCAAAATATTCAACTTTCGTAAACTTTTCGTAAATACCCAGCAAAAGTTGCTTTTGATTTTTTGCAAATAAATACGCTTTGCATCGCGTAGAATAGAAGCATCAATCTCGCTTCGAATCGAATCCACCGATCGCACCTCACTTGTGTCCTTATCAATGTAGACGAACGTATAAGTCGTGTGCATTACATTTAAAACTTGATCGATACTTTGAGCTTCAGCGTCGGTCCAATTGCAATTCCAAAAAGAAATGAAGGTAAAAATTGCATTTCCAAGGCGGTTGGAGAACATTCCAATTATGGATCTACTTCTGCGCAGTTAGTAAGGATGTACCACTCTGCAATCTCTCGTTGTTCGTCGTCTAACACTAAAGGTTTCATCATCCCGTAAGGAACACATTTTTCGGATAAAAAAATAGAGAGCTCTTGTACTACATCCTCAACTACATCCTTTTGATCATCCAAATACCTTGCAGCGAATGTTAGAGCTTCTTCAACGACGTAACCTTCTGTAATAGAACCTTCTGGCTTGGCTCTATTTTTTACAAAATGTTTGAACGTTCCAAGATATCTCTCGATGGGATACATCCACCTCATATGCATAGGACCACCAAATAAGGCTTCCTCCGGTAAATGAATCGCCACATGAACCATGATCATGAAAAAAGAGGGAGGAAAAACGACTTCGAGCTTGCACAAGATCTCAATAATGGAAATTTCAGCCTTTTCAAGATTTTCTACCCTCAATGTTCTAAAAATTATTAACTTAAAAAAGTTGCAAAGCTCAGCGATGGTCTCATGTATAGGCTTCAATACGAAAGTGAGAATATCATGAGCCAATAACCTTTGTAGAATAATGTGGCAATCGTGCAACTTAAAACCTGTCAACTTTCTCAGACACATTCTTCTCAACATGCATGCTGTTCAGATTGTGCTTCAACACAGACTTTGACTAATATGGTAGATCGTAAAAGATGATTTTCTTGGACCAATTTAATTCGCACTCGGCTCGCTTTTGTTTTTGACCCGCAAAATCGAAATGTCTGCCAAATGTCTTTTTAGAAACACTACTCAATTGCCTAAGTATGTCTCTTTATGTCAATCGTATGGGTTTCAGACGTCTCTCATTGCGGTTTTTGTAATGATCTTTGCTTTCCCTCAATCGATGAGAATTAGGCAAGTATCGACCATGATCGTAATACACAATTCTGTTTCTCACCTTCATGGAAGGTGTGTCAATCTTACATGTCGGACACGCAAGATATCTTTATCCACTCCATCCAGATAAATAGGATCGAGCAGGAAAATCATTAATTTTCCAGAGGAGCGTTGCATGCAAGCGAAATTTTTTACCGTCGATTCCATCGCACACTCGAAAGCCGACCTCCAAATTTCTTTTAGCTCTTTGACAACAGGCTGGAGACACACATCCATGTCTTTTCCTGGTGAGTTCGGCCCCGGAATTAGAAGCGTCAACATAAGATACTTTTTCTTCTTACACAAACAAGGCGGTAAGTTATATGCATTCAGTACCACGGGCCACATGCTGTAAGATAAGCTCGTTTCCCCAAATGGGTTGAATCCGTCGAAAGCCAATCCAAGTTGAACGGCTCGGCAGCAAAGTCGGGTATTTTTTGTCTAGATTCTTCCATGCTATTCCATCGGGAGGATGTCGCAATAAACCTTCTTTGCAGACACATTCTTTTCGTACCACTTCATTTGGACGGACATTTCTAGGCAAGCGTACAGCCGTTTCAATCGGTCTTTCAAAGGAAAATAACGCAAAATATTTTGCGGTACTTTTCTACCCCCAACTTTCTATTTGCTCTCGTTGCAATCAGGCAAAGGTCAGCGTTCTCGAGCTCTTTTCGTAGTAGGACACAATCATTAGGGTAAACATCGATCATCTCGTACCCCACTCCCAAACGCATAAGTTTGGCTTCGCTTCATAGTGTTTTTCCGAAATACGATTACCCACGGGATGTAACTTCCTCAAAAGCTGTAAAAGTTCTAAAAACGACTTGTCCGTCCAATGGTTCGTCTCTTTGATGTGCATCAACGAGACCAAAAACGACAAAGACAAAAACTCTTTGCTTCCATCGTACAATTCCGCCTTCAACTCTGAGAACAAATCTTCTACTTGCTCATCTACACGCACTTCGCTCGGGGTCGGATCACGAAAGTCATCGAAATCGTTGTGGTCCATGATATCGTTCAGCGCATTGGTAATCCTCCTATTCCTCACTGATCAGGTTCAAGTACTTGTATTATATTTTAAAAAAAAAAGAACATTGACGCTCGCCGTGATAGTACCATTTAGTGTACGCCGGAGTAAAATCTTTTTCCAAGAGATGATGACCCAAAACACCAATGTCATGGCATACCATGTTGTTGCAAGATTTGCAAGGACATCGATATTGATTGTACATGTTCGGAAACGTTCTTGCTACTCGAATAAATTCTGTAACGCCAGACCTATATTCCAAGGTCAACCGTTCATTTTTTGTAATCCAATCCCTACTTGGATTCGACATTTCGCTTAAAGAAAATAAAATTATTAGAGTTTTGAATTTTTATTGGATGTTGGAAATATTTACAAGATATAGAATATATAACTTAATTGTTTCCGTTTGTGTGAATTTGAGAGAAAAGAAGATGATTTTAAACACTATGAACAAAATTTCGGCAGAGTTTCCCGTATAATATGAATAAACCAAACCTGAAATGTAATACAACTAATCAACTAATAAACTAAACATATTACACAATTTCAATTTATTAGACATATTTAACGATTTCATAAACTAAACATATTCATACAATTCCAAACCAAACATATTTATCAATTTCAAATCACTAAACATATTTAATATTCTAAAAAACTAATCATTTCAATTTACTAGACATATTTAACGATTTCATAAACTAAACATATTTATACCGTTCCAAACAAAACATATTCATCAATTTTTATTCACTAAACATATTTAAAATTCTAAAACCTAATCATTATCAATCATTTCAATTTACTAGACATCTTTAACGATTTCATAAACTAAACACATTCATACCATTTTAAACCAAACATATTTATCAATTTAAATTAACTAAACATATTCAAAATTCGAAAAAACTAAAATTTAATCACCTAATGCAGAGGCAAAGCTGAAATGCGTTGAACAAGATTTGGATCACAAACGGCGATTGCGAGCGTATAAACGAGACTGCGACCAAAATAAAAATAATATTTAATAAAAATTAACAAATATATATGAAAAACTTAAAATCAAAATTTTAAATATACTGCTTAACATGCAGTGAGGCGCTGTAGAGGAGGCGACAGCGAGACAAGTGGCGGCCGTCGAGGCAACGAAGGAGGCGACGCTGCGGAGGACTAATACCTGCCAAAAAAAGAAATTTTTTTTTTTAAATTAGAATTCTCCCAAATTCTTAATCTGTTACAACAAAAAAAAAAAATTTAAACGTACCAAGGGGCGGCGAAGGGCTGTGACCGGCGAGAGCACTTTCAGTACCGAGGCTGTGAGAATCGGACTGTAAGGCTGCGAAGGTTGGAACGGCGTTAACTCTCGAACGAAGATGTTTAGGATTGGGACGAGAATAATAAACATACCTACGAGGGGGACGGAGATGCTGCATGACGGTCGGAGGAGGTAGAAGGTCGGGTAGGAGCTGTGGAGGGTGGGCGGAGCGTGGGCGGAGGCAGCGAGGGAGGGGTGGCGGAGGGTGGGCGGAGGCAGCAAGGGAGTGGCGGCGGATGGTGAGCAGAGACAGGGAGGAGCGGAGGCAAGGTGGGCGGAGAGAAGGGGCGGCAGAGGCAGGGAGCGGCGGCGGAGGAAGGGAGGGGCGGCGGAGGAAGGAGCGAAAGGAGGGTGGGCAGAGGAGGGAGGATGGTGCGGAGTGAGGATGGGTAGAAGAGCGAGGGAGGGGCGGTGGAGGGAGGTGTGCGGAGGTGGATGGTGGGCGGAGGAGGGAGGGGCGGCAGAGGGAGAGAGGGGAGGCAAAGGTGGGCGGAGGGAAGGGCGGCAGAGGTTGGGAGAGAGAGGTTGGGCTATGGATATTTATAGGGAGAAAGAGAGGGAGATGAAGGCTGAAATGAGGAAGAGAGGGAGGAGGCTGGGGTTTTATTCGAAACCTAGAATCAGATGCGACAAGTCCCATATTAAGCCACCAGCGGATGCGACTTTGTCATATCTAATGTTTAAAAAATGAAATATAAAAAATAACGCCACGCTGATTAAAAGTCGAGGAAGGGGAAAATTTGATCCGCCCAAATGTTTTAGACTATTAGATGCGACAAAGTTGCATCGAATGCTCTTGAAAATTCAAAATATAAATTCCACGTCACTTAAACATTGCGAAAGGGGGAAAAATTGACCCGCCAAAATTTTTGAGAACATTAGATGCCACCATGTCGCATCCGATGGTCATGTGAACCTTTCACATGCGACTTTGTTGCATCTATTTCTCTACCCCAGGAAAAAAATAACTATAGGATGCGACTAGTCGCATCTAAAATTCATCTGTATCAGATTACCAAATTTGTACTAGTGTGAGACAATGGATTTGAGAGAATATGTTCAAAGAGATATATCAAAATGGTGTAAATGAGTTTTGTGAATTCGTTAAAGATAATTTCGCTAATGTGGAATCAATTCGTTGTCCTATTGTGAAATGTGGAAATCATAGAAATTTTTCTTTTCACATTGTTCAAACTCATGTGTTGGTTTACGGAATAATGACTTTGCACCTAGTATGATATTATCATGGTGAGAAATTTTGTCCTACAATAAACAATAGAAATGGTGATCTTGAAGATTATGACTTTGATAATATCTGGGGGATGATGAATGATTCAAAGAATGATTTTGTGGAGCGGCCGAAATTGTTTGAGTCGATGATGAATAATGCGGATAGAACAATATATGAAGGATGTACAAGTTATTCGAAGTTGTCATTTTTAATTACTTTATTTCATTTGAAAGCGTCGGGTGGGTGGACAGACACTAGATTTACTAAATTGTTGGAAACACTCAAAGAAGCATTTTCAAAAGACAATAAAGTTCGTCAAAGTATGTGTGAGGTGAAGAAGACTCTGGGCACATTGGGTATGAAGTACGAAAAATTCCATGCGTGCCCAAATGATTGTGTTTTATATATACATGAGTATGAAGATTTAGATGAATTTCCGAGGAGCAAAGAGTCAAGGTGGAAATAAGGTAAATTGCCATGTGACGGTGTCAAAAGAGTTCCAATCAAGGTACATACGTAATAATTACTTGTTTTGCAAATGATTATGCTTTTTATATTGTTTTATATGTTGTATCAGTCATTATGATACATCCCACCAATGCCACGGTTCCGAAGAATGTTTAATACTGCCAAGCACGCAAAGAACAAGGTTTGGCACTCCGAAAAACGTATCGATGATGGTATATTAAGGTATCCTGCTGATGCCTCACATTGGAAGTCATTCAATTAGGAGTACAAAGATTTCAGTGTTGAACCTTGAAATCTGTGTCTGGTTTAGCATCTGATGGCATGAACCCTTTTAGCATGATAAGAAATAAATATAGTGTTTGACCTGTTATTCTTGTGAACTACATTCTCCCTCCAAAGTTGTGTATAAAGAGATGTCAACGACTTAAAAGCAATGTTGATGCGGACTATTAACGATTTTCTAGGATACTCAGTGAAATGCTCGATTGGTTGTCTGATTTTCATGAAAGAAACACCTTCCATTCGTTTGAAGTATGATAACAAAACTGTTTTTCTTGGTCATAGAAGATTTTTACCGAGAGATCACTCGTATAGAAAGTTGAAATATGAATTTGATTGAAATACGGAAGAACGACCCCCTCCTAAAATATTGTCCGGTGAAAATGTCTTCAAAATGGTTAAAAACGTCAATGACGTGCTCGGAAAAAGAAAGCGGCGTGCTAGTACTAAAGAGTACGTTCCAAGAGAATCATTGGAAGAAGAAATCGATTTTTTACGACCTCCCGTATTGGAAGACGTTATATGTTCGGAATTGTGTGGATGTTATGCATATTGAAAAGAATGTATGTGAATCTTTCATAGGTACGCTACTTGATGATCCGAATAAATCAAAAGACGCGATAAAATCTCGAATAGATTTCAAGGAAATGAACATCAGAAGCGTTTTGCATGCCGACGAGGAGAGTGAAAAAAAAAAACAAAAATACCACCGGTAAAGTACACTTTATCTCGGGAGGAGAAGAAGAAATTGTGTAAGTGGTTTGAACCTATCAAAGTCCCCGATGGTCATTCTTCAATCTATAAAACGTTCGTATATTTAAAAAATCTAAAACTTATCGGAATGAAGACTCGCGATTTTCATGTGTTGCTACAACAAATGTTACCGCTTGTTTTGCGTGGCATTTTTTCAAAAGATGTGAGGTTTGCAATTTCAAAAACATGTGTATTCTTCAATTAGATATGTTCGAAGCTCCTTGATCCAACTTGTTTAGAAGCAATGCAGTCAGAAGTTGTGAATATGTGCTTGTTGGAAATGATCTTCCCACCATTTTTTTTGATATAATGTTTCATTTAATTGTTCACTTGGTACGTGAAGTGAAATTATGTGGACCTGTGTTTTTACGGTGGATGTATACAATCAAGCGCTACATGAAAGTATTGAAGAGTTATGTGAAGAACTACAATCAGTGAGAAGGGAGTATCGCGGAAAATTATATAGCTGATGAGGCTGTTGAGTTTTCCTCTGAGTATTTAGCTAAAGCAGATTAAATTGGATTACCAAATGAAATTTTTTTTTGAGTCAAAAGCACTATCTACAGGTACCTCAATCTAAGTCTACCTTTTCTATTGATCAAATTTGAGTTATTTAATTGTTTAGTTAATGTAGTAGTATCTATGTTTATATGTACATATTATAGCATTAACCGGAAGGAATGGGAACAAGTCTCGCTACATGTCCTAAAAAACATCAATAAAACTAATTAAGAGTTTTTAAAAGAAATAAAAAAGCATTAGTAATTGTTGTTATTGTTGTCGTCGCGTCGTGGTGGTGTTCCCGGAGGATGTCATAATTCTGATGGCCATTTTTGGGGCTGCATAGGGTAAGTAATCAGATTGAGGGTACGGAGAAAACCGCCACACTATCAGGTTGTTTATGTCCAACCGACCGATGACATCATTGAACGCCTCGTAAGACATGGCCGAGTACTCCCCTTGTCTTTGGAGGTAGTGGTTGGTGTGAACAACATACTCTAGAATCGAAGCTCTCACTGGAGGTGTGGGTATCTCAAGTACCGCCGCTCTACCCGGTCATGGCATTGTCTCCTTTGCCGCCGCCGCCTCCTCGATCTCCTCCTCCTCCTCGTCCGCCGCTGCCTCATCTCAAATCTTGTAGCGATCGATAATTGACGTCGTGATTGACCCCATTGGACCCTTGATCGTGTCCCGCCTTCCAATTCTCACCCACTCTCTCATGCAAAGAGCAGTCAATACTCTTCATCCTGCCCGAGATTAATTGACCAATGTTTATCCTAAGCCCCTTCATGATGCAGTACAAAATTTGAATGCGACCCTCGTCGAGACTGGAAAAATGCGTGATCCGTTATATGCGACCGCAAACAAAGTAAACCATACTTTGGAAATCCTATTAAAACAAAATTCAAAACAGAATAATATATTAATTTAAAACATAATCCTAATCATATATCTATTCATTTCAAATTGTAAAAACCAATTGTTAAAAATTACGTACCTGGTGAGTTGATCACGATGCCAGACTTCTCTTCCCTTCTCCGTTGTCCAAACTTGGTTCGGGAGGCACAACAAACTCGCCATCTCCGCCTTATCCGCATGACGTAGGTATTGAATGTAATCGTCAGTCTCGAAAGGAATGTTGGGGATTTAAGATAAGCGTTGATTGCTTCAATACTCACGTTTACCTTCTCATTGTGAACCATGACGACGTTATTAAGTGTATCTGGTAGGTTTGTGTAAAATTTCTTCACAATGGTGATGTTGCTATCGCACCCAGGAGATTTGACAACTTCTCCCCAACCATACTCGTCGATGAAGTTGTGGATTTGTTGGCCGATGTCGAATCCATCCCGGGGACCAATACATCCCCTCTCCTGGATTACAGAGCGATTAATGAAAAACTCGTAACAATCTTCGGCTTGTTCAGATTTGAATATGCACGATTGGTATTGTTCTTCTTCACTTTCCGACGATGAATAAGACTCAACTACTTTGCGGGAATGCTTTGAAGTTGTGGCCGCGGCTTGGAACTTGGCAGCACGAGTAGCTTTCAGAGGAATTTTTTCCTACATAAACATACACAATCACAAACACAATTTGAATATATATAAACATAATTTCGACATAAACACAATATTCGAGATAAACACAATTTCAACATAAACACAATTTCATTGTTTCAACAAATATTTCAGATTCAATTCACAAACTATTAATCTATAATTTCAACATTTACAGTAAGATTTACAATTTCAACATAAAAAAAATTTGGATTCAATTCACAAACCTAAACAAAATATGAAAATCATAAATTTTCCAAACACAAACCAATATTAACATAATAATCTCGGGTAATTCCTAAAAAATAACTCTAAAACTGTGGAAATCAATAAAATCCTAAACACAAACCCTAAAACCATGAAAATCAACAAATATATTCAAATCAACCAATATAAAATCATTAAAACCCACAAATCTAAACGAACATTCAACTAAAAATCGAGTAAAGGGGTCGGATTTACCTTAGAATAGGGAAGAACGACGACGACGTGAAGGCGCAGTAGAAGGGCGGCGACGTGAACACGTATGACAAGGCCAGCAACGTGAAGGCAAGGGAGATGGGCGGCAACAGCTCGGTGACGACCAATGTGTGGAGGTATGGAGACATAATCGGCCAAAAACGTGTTTGGGAGAGAAATCGAGTTTGGGTAAAGTGAAAATGACCTAAACTTTTCTATTTAGTCTAATTTTGGCGGTGGTGCCGCGGCCCCATAAGTTATCGTCGCGGCACTGCCTCATTTGTTGGGTCTTCATATTAGGGGTTTTACCCGGCGCCGCGGCCCCATCAGGCATCGTCGCGGCGCCACCTACGGAGCCACGGCGCCGTAAAATTTTTAAATCCCCCAAATGTTCCCACAACCCTAATAGATCCGTTGTGGGAGCGGCGCCACGGCGATTGTTTATGGGACAGCGACACCATAATTTTTTGGATCCTATTCCGACACCGGATCTTTAGTTGTTGGACGTGGCGCTGCGGCCCCATAAGGCGTCCACCCGGCGCCGCTCCCACAACGAATCCAGTAAGGGTTGTGGAACACCTTAAAACAACTAAAATTAAACAACCTTTATAATAATGGTTGTAAAATAGGCTATACTCCACAACCGATATCCTCTGGGTTGTGGAATACCCTGGAATTAAGCCCTTCCCGCAACCCTTAGTTATAAGGTTTGTTGAATAACCGGGAATCAAGCACTTCTCACAACCCTTAGTAATAAGGGTTGTGCTATCACCAATTCCACAACCATTAGAAATAAGGGTTGTGGAAAGTCGGTTGTGGGATCTAATATTTATAGTAGTGGTGGTTGGTTACACACTTAGACTCAATCTCTAGTAATCCTCCCTCGAGCTCCTATAAAAAGATTTGAGTGATAAAACTTCTTTATAAGGTGGCTAGTCAAAACATTGATGCATTGACATCATGAATATGGATTGATGATCTATCATTTACTTATGAAAGGCGAACCTTTGTGGTCTTCGCTCGAAGGAGTAAAGTGTCATTTTGTTCATAACACCTTTGGATTTTTTTCCTGTTCAATATTAAACTTAAAATCCTAAACAAAAGACTAATCATATATTGTTTCAACAATCAGCAACATGTCTCTAAACGGTTTCTCAATAATCCTTTCCTCGAATAAACTGGAACAGAAAAAACTACATAAATTGGAAATGTAACCTAGACATCGTCCTTACTGTGGAAAAACACAAATGGGTACTCACCACCCCATGTCCTCCTGAAACGAATGATGATTCGACTCAAAATGACAAGGACTTTCAGTTAGGGTGAGAACAGTTCTTACAGATGAGGTAGAAGCATCCTCACCCAACCTTTCTTCAAGCACAATTTTGGTTATACGTTTCGTATTCTTCATTAAGTCCTTCTAAAGGAAGCGAGCATTAGTGCTGACAAACGTTTTGTCGTCCTCGGGACTACAAAATGCGAAACCTTTGGTATCCTTTGGATATCTAACGAATACACGTAATTCGGACCTACTAGCCAACTTGCTAATATGTTGTCTAAGCACATGTGCAGGGCAATCCCAAAATTCTATGTGGCTTAAACTAAATTTACGCCCAGTCCATCGTTCATAAGGAGTACCAGGGACCGTTTTAGACAGAACTTGGTGCAGAATATATGTTGCTGTTTGGAGAGCATATCCCAAAAGGAATTAGGGAGTAATGAGTAACTCATTATTGATCTAACCATCTCCATCAAAGTTTGATTCATTCTCTCTGATACTTCGTTCTGTTGAGATGTGCAGTTAGTTGAGAAGCGATACTTTCTTCTTCAAGAAAGTCATCAAACTCTTCAGATAAGTACTCACCACCTCGATTGGATTGAAGGGTTTTGAGCGAATAGACAAATCCATATATTGAGTAATCATCGGTAAAGGTAACAAAGTATTCATATCCTCCCTGTGCCTGAATTGTTAGCGGACCACATACATCAGAATTTATTAGTTCCAGCAACTCAGTGGCTCTTCGACCTTTATCAGAGAAAGGTCGCTTGGTCATTTTTCCTCTCATTTCATATCTTCGATATATTCATTTCAGAAATTTACACTCAAGATCCAAGTTTGTGAACTCGATGCGCTCTATTGGTGATGTATTTGTTTATGAAGTGGACATGAGTTTACTTTTTGAATTTTGCAAAGATATAGAATTCATGTACAAGATTTTTGAAATGCAATGTATATCACCTTGGATTGTGAATAAATATACTGGTCAGTGTACAAATAGAATAAAAGATTCTTTTGGATGAAATTTTGTGACTTGTTAGATCCTCGTCAATACATCATTTCGAACTTATTCACAAGTATTAAAGGAGTTGAGGAAATAACAACTACAAGGGTAAAAGGAAAATTTTTCAAACCCCATCTAGTTGATGATAATCATGAAGGGTAATCATTTGATAATATTCAGTGGATCCACTCAGCACAAATAAGTAGATTTTTTAGTAGAAAGTATATTCATTTGAACCGAGAGATTTTCAGTGTCAACTTGTTAGTGGAGTTAGTTGACATTAAACTAGACTTTGAAAAGTTTATGAACTTTGAGTCACTACCACATGTCATTAGAGTAGAGTTTGTTAAACTAGAAGCTAAGTCAAAATAAGTTCAATTGTTAAACTAGAAGTTTTTTTTTCTTCCAAAAATGGTCTAATAAGTCAAAAGAAGTTCAACTTTTGAAGTAGACGTTTTTTTTCTTCTGAAAATGATCTAAAGGGTATTTCGTTCTAACGAACAATTGACGTAAAAATGTCAAAATAAGATTTTGAATTTTGTCACAAATTGGATTGATGTCACACGGCTGCAAAATGTTTTGTGCCTAGTGAATTCAATTTTGTGACATGTTATTATATGGGCAATAAATATAAAGGCCTTTCCTTATTTTGTTATGAACAAATTAGGAAGAAAATATGTTTGTTCATACACATATTTTGGACGACCGTATAACATCAATGAGAAGACTATTATTCAGCTAGAACAAAGTCTAAGAGAGAGAAATATCCCTTATTATTTTTTGTATTATTGTATATTGACACTTGCCCAAAAGAAAAAGAGGAAATGCATTTCTTTAAGAAGAAAACATATGTGCTAAGTGGTGAAACAAATTTCTATCACTTATGCATCAAGGTGGCCGGCCTTGTAGAAGAGAAAGAGAGGAGGAAATCAAATATTGTATCATGAATACACAATAGGAAATGGTAATTACCATTTCTTGTATTTCCATATTCTATATATAGAACCTCACATTGAGATGTGAAAATAAGTTATACGTTTTAATGATAACATGTTCACGAACGTTGTCTAGGTAGTAAAATAGTTTTACAAATTTGAAAACAATTTTTACATTCCGCCATATATGATATGATAATTAATTGTTAAATGTTAGATATATTGCACCAACAAGTTCATCATCCAATTATCTTGAATAATTTGTTACACTTAGATAAATGAAGAAAGTATGCGATCTACTGGATAGGGCATTAGGAGAGATTGAAGACTTGAAAAATGTTGTGGAGAATTGCAACCGGCATTACGAGGAGATGTATCAAATTTGAAAGTATCACATAGGGGAAAAGGTTATGTGTATCAATTTTAATTAACATTAAAAAAATTAACATAAATTAATGAACCTGTTTACATTGTTTTATAGGGTAGACATGAGAAAAAAAAAATAAGATTGCAGAAATATCAAAGGACAACGACAACGAAAATTTCATGGAACCACCCCGAGGTAAACTTAAACTTATTAATATCCAATTGTATAGATTATGTAACTGTACATTATAAAGTTAGTAATGGTATATACATAATATATTAAGGGACAATATTCTACAACAACAAAATGGCAAAAAAATGCAAGGAAGCTGAATCTACAAAAATAAATAACAATGATCAAACAATTAGGTAAGAACATTTTCATTATAAACATGTTTAGACTAAGCTTGTTGGTTAATATGTAGTTAGGCTAATCTGTGTTGGTTAATTGAATACTGTTTAACAAGTTCATAATCTTAAAAGTAAGGGTAAAATAGTAGAGGATTATCAACAAACACTCACGGTAGTACAATATCTTTCTTATGTTAATTAATAATTGTTATTTACTTCAATATTTAACATGTAGATTATATTGCAGTTTAAGGTCCCAAAATAAATAAAAAAAACCAAATGAAGTCGAGACAGAGACAAAAAAAACATACCTCAATATGGAACCCCGTCAGGATGACATCTCCCCTTTTATAGGTGTTGATAAAGCAAGAAAGATGACACCGGTAATGTTTTTCAATACTTTTACTATATTTATACTACACGTGCTATAAGATTGAGCTTTCGCAATTAATAACGTAATCAACATTGTTGGTAACAAATACGGTAGTATATCACTTCAGTCATTTAATGACCCTAATGTGCAGAAAAAAAAAGTTTAGAAAGGCTCCGTAGAATTCTACTACTTTATATAAAGTTATGTAAAATTAACATATAAACCAGAGCATAGTATAGTGGATTTAAAGTGTGTTTTATAAACTTGAAATGGTAAATCTATAACTTTTTTGACTAAAATTAACAGGTTTTCTGTATTAGTAGCGATAATGTATTTCATGTTAATAACTTATTTTGTAACAATAAAAAAAATTAGAAATTTAAATTAAAAAAATTTCAATTGTAAAACAATTCCAACATGAAATACATAAAACAAAAATCCATTGCAATCAATAATAAAAATAAAACAAATGAAAATTGCATAATTTAACTAGCACAACTACGTTTATTGTGTCCAATTTGACCACATTTGCCACATCGTTGTGCATAGGGATGATACCTCCAGCATTCGAATGATACATATTCTCCTTTGGCCTACCAGTTTGACAGTTTTCAACTAGAGGTTTTATCACATAAGCATTTATAGGCAATTCTCAGTCACCTTCATGAAAAATTGGATATACATTTTGCGCATGCGTCATTGAAAACCACTGTTACTTATAGTAACAAGAAACATAATCAATGGGACGTAAATTCCTACGGTATAAACCAGCGCACGCATGAGAAATCTTCAAGTTGCCAAAATCTACACCTACATGTCTTCATTACAACATCGACAACTCGACGAACCACCCCATCGACAAATTTAAATTAGTTTTCGTTTGCATTTACTTGTAAATAATATAATAAATAATATGTTAAGTTATTGTTAAACTTTGATAAATTAACTAAAATTAGCAGTTAATTATAAAGAAAAAAACTAACATTCATGGATCGAGCCGCTTCTAGAGCGTCTTTAAAATTCTTAAAACTGGTATCAGTAACCCCTGAAATCATGTTTGGAATGAGTATCCTCTTCTAGACAATCCAATTTTGCAAGAGATGTCGATAACTCAAAACAAGAAGAGCAACAGGCCAACCCCTACCCTCAGGCAAAACAACATTCAAACATTCCAAAATATTCTTAGTCATGATGTTAAACTTTTTACCAGAAAAACGGCTTCAAGACCATACTCGGATTTGTTTTAAGCAAGCAGTTATTAATTCTACGGTCACCATTAGACAAAATATTTAACCAATACTAAAACCCTCAAGACGTGCAAGTCCTGGCACATCTATAAAATAAAAAGTTGAATGTGACTATTAGGAAACTGAGCTTTGACGTTTCTGTTGGGATTGGTGCCCACAAAGGAGAATATTATACATTTTATTTATTATTTGTAATATTTTGCTGAAACATTAATATTAATAAATAAGCATTCTTTTCCTATAGTTTGTGTTTATGTATGTATGCTACGCTCTGAAACTGTCATCAACGAAAAGGTTGTTAAATACAGATTTGACATGATAACCCCTTGTGACTAGTTTAAACCATTTGTTCGCAATCTTAAGACCGATTGAGCATTCGAGTCTAAGTAACGATTGTTTGAATGAATCATGATATCTTATCATGTGATATAGAAAGTTGTGACTCTATGATTTCATTCTTGATATCTTATAGAAGATATTGAACAAGACCTAGTGATTCTATGGAAGCTCGATATAAAACCGTTTAATCCAGAAGCTCCAAGATCACATACGAGGGGTACTTCGATAACTACCTTAATCCTGAGGTGAGTGCATAGTCGATACTACACTTTATGTCATTTGATTTGTCAATGGGCGATGGCCGTGTAATGGCTGCATCTGACCCGGCGGTTGGTGACATAATGTTGTAGTGTTGGATTATGTGATTCACAGATATGGATTCGTGTACACATAATGAAAGTCATTGTATCACACTATGCTTTGTTACGAGATAGTGAATGAATTAATCTGGCCATATAATCATTGAATATGAGATTCCTTGATTAAAACATGTGACACGTATTGACGTCTCACTTTATGTTTTTTCTCATTCACAGGTAACAAAGGAGTTAGTGAAATAATAACTCTAGGGGTAAAACGGCAATTTTACATTCCCCGGACTTACTGATACACACGAAGGGTATTTTAGTAAAGTACACCGTGGATCGAGTACAAAAAGGTTTTGTGACTTCAAACGGAAAAATAAGCGCGCATGAACTTAGAGATTTTCAATATTCGTCCTTTAGTGGAGTCGACCATTATTAAGAATTATAAACCGAAAATAATTTGTGAATTATTGAGTCCGTGCTTAATTCTCAAGCTTCGTTCATGTGGGTCCATAAGGTCTCAATGATGCACATTTAGAAGAGATTAGTTGAACGCAATAAATTGATTTACTCATTAAATACAAATTGTGATTTGTATTGAGAAACTTATTTTCCAAGCGAATTAATGAATAATGTGTTATTCATTAATTATTGATTTTGTGAATTAAAGAACTTTATTATTATTGTGATAATAATTTTCTTGAGAATTCATAATAACAATATTAGAAAATAAAATGTTTCTCGTTTTATATTATTCGATAACCATGAAACAATTTAATAACAAGTTATTAAATAGATGAGAGTTCTAAATTAAATCGAATTTGGAAATTAAATCAAGGCAATTTGGGAAACAAAATTGAGAGACGAGAGTGGGACATAGGGGTCGGCCACTAACATGGTTTGTGGCTGAATATTGATTCAACAAAAGCCCACATGAGAGCCCCTTAATAAAGTCTATAAATAAAGGGTTTGTGGAAACCTAGGTTAAGCTTTCCTATTTATTTTTAGGCTGAAAAGTCAGCCCCCTCTCTCTCCCTCTTGGCCGACCATACCCACGACAAGGATGACGAAATTTTGTCTTCATTTTTCCTTCATATGCGTTCATCCGAGCCCACTCTCATCTTCTCGTTTTTCTTTTTGTGTCGTCGTTGAATCAACTTGTGGTTGTTTGGTCTATTTTCATTACACTTTATTTTTCTAGAAATCTTACCTCCGAACCAAAGATTTGATGAATCTGATGAAACCGAGTCCGGAAACCCTGAATTCTTTCCAAACCCATTTAAGTCAGTTCATTGTTGACGCAACGCAAAAAACGGCGTCCCGATCCGAGTTTCCAAGAGCTCTCAGCGTCGTCTGGAAGTTTCGCCTGGGATCTGCCTCGCCCGCTCGCGCGCATCTGCGCCCGACAGCGACCTAACAGCATCTCCGCGCCTCGCTGCCTTTCGCCCAGCCTCCCAGTGATGCCACCAACAAGCCCAGGTCCGAGCCAAGCCTCCTCCGTGAAGCTGCCCAGACTCGCGCCTTTGCTGCCTCTGTTCCCGCGCCCGCTGCCGTGCCTTGGGGCTGCTCCGCGCCTCGCTGCCGCGCCCAGAATCAGCAACATTCCTTGCTGCCTCCAGCTGCCATCAAGCGCCGCCCATGCTCGGTTCTAGGAGCTGACACCGAGAAGTCCAACCCCTGCTCTCCTTCGACGTAGTGACGTGACGGGGAGCCTTGCTTTCCGGAATTGGAGAAGCTTGAAGATTCTCGCATCGAACTCGTTTTCAAATCCTCGACCGAGTTATTTATAACTCGACGATGTAAGTTTCGATAACCTTAATACTCTTAATTATCTTAATTAATATAATTGTTGTATGATTGTTTGGAGTGTTTAATTTTATCGAAATAACATGTTTAGAATTAATCGTTGATTAACATGTTCATAGAGTAGAATTAAATTGTTGATTAACATGCTTATGATTTTAATGCCAATAGGTTGTTACATATTAAATAGTTTAACTAATTCCGCACGTAATTAGTTATGTTTAATAATAATTTACTTAAATCGTTAAGTAATTTCCAACAGTTTCTCACAAGTGTTGCATGCAAGAGACCTATTTGACATCGGGGAAAACCATGGTAATCGACTTTTAAATTTATTTGTGTCTATCCGAAACAATCACCGTATCTTTTCGAACACCGTAAACCATTTTAAGATGCAACATAAATCACGTCCTATAATTATTATTTTCTGAATCTAAGATACTAAATGCCGAGAACAAATGGTTGTCCCCATATTCAGGACTAGCTAGTAGCAATGTGTTTTTTCTTTTAAAATGTACCATCCACTGAAATAACAAGTCTACAAAATGGGAAACCGAAAACAGAAGCTCCAAATGCAAAGAAGAAGTACATAAACGTATTAGAGTCTTCAACAACCGTTTCACTAAAAGAACCTAAAATGTAAAAGAGCAAGTAAATTGATGTTAATAAATCAGTAAGTGGTTTTGTAATTAACCAATTAAAATCAAATACGTACTCGAATTCTTTTGTAATATCATATTGTTTGAAATTAGTTAACAATTAACCAATAAAATTATGTAACATATCTAAATATGGTGAATATATAAGATCTAAAATTTTTTAAAACTCATTTTAACATATTAACATCTTAGGCATTAAAAATTCATAACATGTCAACAAATTGATATTAACAGCCTATAAACAATTTATAGTCCCAATTCTTGTAAGAGTGAATTACATGTGAACTTGTAAACAACTTCGTGCGTTGCAAGCTCACTCCTGAATGCCTTGTCAATTTCTTCAAAAAAAAAAATTTAGACTCCCCGAACTTGGGAATCTGGCTAGCCTGATTGGATGCGGGTCGGCTAGTCTGAATTGGCATGTGAGCGTACGTGCGGCTTGTGTCGGATCTTGGTGTGAGACTCGTGCATGAAGGTAGATAGCACCTATATCCACGTGTTGGAATCGTCAGAATTCACAAATTCGAGAAAGGGAACTCGCAGGAACCTAGGCCCACTTGTGGGTGCCTGGCTGGATTGGCTGCTAAGTCGCTGGTTGGCCTGTGTGTCCAGCTGGTTAGGCTCGAGTCTAGCTCGATTCTCCTCGATTCCCGTGCGTTTTCCTGCATAATAAAATTACTCAAACACAAGGAGTTTATTAAATGATATAAATCTCATATTTATGTGGGAGATTAAGAGTTTGGGCTCTTTTTAATTGAACAACAAAAAAGGAATATAGGGAGGTCACTCAAGAACCGGGAATAGGAATCAAGAAACGATTTCTAGACCTCTTGAGGAGTCTTGGGAGACTGCTCACTTGAGAGATGAACTCCATGTCTGAAAGGTATCTGTCCTTTCTTGGAGTCCTGCATACTGAAGCGATCCATTATCTTATCAATATAAGATGATTGGGAAAGCGCTAACTTCCGATTCTTCCGATCTTTGAAGATTTGAATCCCCAGAATGTAAGCAACTTCTCCCAGATCCTTCATCTCAAATTGCTTTGACAACCAGATTTTAACCTTTGGTAACTTTCCTACATCATTCCCAATGAGTAGTATGTCATCTACACATAGGACTAAGAAGACTAATCTACCATCATTTATCATCTTATAAACGCATGAGTCATCTACTGACTGATCAAAGTCGTAGCTTTTCATAGTCTCGTCAAATATGATATTCAACGATCTAGATGCTTGCTTCAGTCCATAAATGGACTTCAGCAACTCACAAACCTTGCCCTGTTGGCCTTTCTCCATGAACCCATCTGGTTGAGCCATATAAATGCGCTCATCAAGATTTCCCTCCAGAAATGCAGTCTTGACATTCATCTGCCAAATTTCATAATCCAGGGCGGTAGCTATGGATAAAAGAGTACGGATGGACTTCAGCATCGCGACTGGCGAGAAGGTATTTTCATAATCGATACCTTTCTTTTGTGTGAACCCCTTCGCCACAAGTCGTGCTTAAATGTCTTTACATTTCCATCCGGTCCTCTTTTATTCTTGTAGATCCATTTATATCCAACATGTTTTATGCTTTCAGGTAGATCTACAAGCTTCTAGACCTCGTTGACATACATCAACTGTATTTCAACGTTCATGGCTTCTTGCCATAGGTTTGCTTCGGAACTCTGCATCGCCTGGGAAAATGATACTGGATCATCTTCCTCATGATATGGGTTATCAGTGAAAGTCTCTATGACACCTATGTATCGTTACGGTTGTCGTACAATGTTGTTACTGCGAGGAATCACAGGACGCTCTAGTCCCAAAAGTGGTTCTTCCATTGTTGGTATATGACTCGTCCTATCTTGTGAAGTACCAGCTACTTCACCCAACATCTCCTTCAGCACAAGTCTGCTTCGAGAAACCTAGCATTTGTGCTAACAAGTTTTTTCTCATCAGCAAGACAATAGAAGATGTGTACCCTTTTGTCTCCTTAGAATATCCCACGAAAATGCATAATTTTGAATGACTAGCCAACTTGCTAGTTTTTTACCTCAGCGCATGTGCTGGACAACCCTAGATTCAGACGCGGTGTAAAACATTTTATCTACCACTCCATCTCTCAAAGGGAGTACCAGGAACCATCTTTGACGTAACTTGGTTCAGAATGTAAGCTGCTGTTTATAGGGCATATCCCCAGAGCGAATAGGGAAGGGATGAGTAAGTCATCATCGACCTCACCATATCTAGTAGAGTTTTATTCCTTCTCTCTGACACATTGTTCTGTTGTGGAGTGCCAGGTGCGGTAAGCTGAGAATGAATGCCTTCCTCTTTAAGAAAGTCTTCAAACTCTCCAGACAAGTACTCTCCCCCTCGATTTGATCTGCTTCTCCGTCTGCTTCTCAACAAAAGCCTTATACCATTTGAACATTTCAAAGGTATCGGATTTGTGTCGCATGAGGTAGATGTGACCAAACCTAGAGTAGTTATCAGTGAAGGTTACAAAGTACTCATAACCTCCTCTTGCTTGGATGTTGATTGGACCACATACATCACTATGTATGAGTTCCAACACCTGCGTGACTCTTAGACCCTTCGAAGAGAAAGGTCTCTTGGTCATCTTGCCATCAAGACATGATTCACACGTGGGCATGGATTCCATGGTTAGAGACTTCAAAGGACCATCATTTTTCAACCTCTTAATCCTATCTAGGCCAATATGTCCAACATAAGTGCTATAGATATGTGTCTTAAGTTTCATCATTATGAAACATCTTACGCTTCCCGAGTGAATCCTTATTCACTTCGGTGTCCAAGACTGTCGGCTCATTTGGATATATATAATAAATAGAATCCACACGATGAGCTTAGTAATAAAAAAATCATCAATAAAAATCTCAATGCCGTTATTGACATTAAAACTGAAACCTTGTTCTTCTATACAACAAAAGAAATTAAGTTCTTGCAAAAATCCTGAACAAAAGAAACATTATTCAATAATAAACTCTTGTCTCAAAACTTGAGCTTCGTGGTCCCGACAGATCTCGCTATGACCTTCGTCCATTCACCCGAGTTGAACGCGAACTCCCCATCACCTCAGCTCCTGGTTTTCCTGAAACCATTCGAATTACACACAATATGGTCAGAAGCCCCGCAGTCTAAACTCCACGGTGATTCTTTGTTTGTCGTGTAACATGCTTGAGTGACGAAGATCATACCTTTCCCCTTGACAGTCTTGATGTAGGCAGGGCAGTTCCTTCGCCAGTGGCCTGCCTCTCCGCAATGGTGACACTTGTGCTCAAACTTGTCCACCTTTGCGATGTCTTTGCCCTTAGCATCCGCAACCTTCTTGTAAGGCTTCTTAGATCCCGTTCGGTTGGTGTTTTTGGGTCCTCTCACTACCCTTTTAGAATCAAAAGTCGAGGCCATATGTTCAGCAACATTGACCTCCCCAGACTTCTTCTTTTCTTAGGGAGAAGTCTCTTGGCAGTCTGCAACTCTTTCATGAGCTTAGTAACAGAGTAATTGAGATTGTTCATGGAATAGTTCAGACAAAAGCTATCATAAGATTCTCTCAGAGTTTCCAAGATCATGTCAATCTTGGTCTCTCCGTCAATCTTGGAACCTAGGATCTCTGTGTCGTTCAGGTGTCTCATGATCTGTAGCATGTGATCCTGAACAAAAAATCATAGTTTCATCCTGTAGTTCATGAAGCTGTGGATAGCTTGCTACCTCACCTGACGCCTATGACATTCGAACATCTCATGGAGATTGAAGAGGATTTCATATGCAGTGGCGGTGTCTCGATGAGATTGCTGCAATACATTGCTCATGGATGTTAACATATAGCATCTGGCAATCACGTCGGACCTCATCCATGCATCATAGGCGTCCCTGTCTTCTTTACTCGAGTCAACACTAAAGCAGGAGGACACTGGTCGTGAGAACATACTTGTACTTTTCCACCGTCGCCACGATGTCGAGGTTACGTTTCCAATCAACTTAATTCTCACCCTCGAGTCGTTTTGAAATTAAAATCGTTTGTAGTGGGTTAAAAGACATTTTGCTTAAAACAAAAATAAAATAAATAAATTTAGTATGTGCTACAATTTTGAATTTTATGTATGAAAAATCCTAATATGGTGAAGAAAGCGTTAAATAATTCGTGGTATTATGAACAATAATAGTTCATTACTTATCATATATGGAAACCGCAATTCACCGCCTTTCATAATCGTGATACATCATTATTTAGTTCGAACCATCCAAGAAGTCACAACTTCTAGTTCTTAGTAATTATCATAATGGTTTGGTCACTTATTTTTAGTGAAGAGTCTAGCATGTGAAGATTACTTTAAAATATAAGTCTAAGTGTATAACCGACATGTGGGCCTTTAGTCAAGTCACTTTGATAACGGTTCTCCTATGTGGAGACCCCGCTTCATTGTTTCTCTTTAAGGCTTAGTTCGTAATAGTTTAATTAACAAAATACTTCCGAAGTACTCTAATTAAAGGGAGGGCCACTATGTGTCTTAGTTCATCAAACAATAAGTTAATTAAACTCATGTCGGAGACCGCGGGTTGCTGCAACGATAAACAACCCTCCCACTTAGTTTTTGCAAAAATCATATTTTTGTTGAAAACAATTTACATTGTAAAAATCCTTTATAAACTATAAACTATATTAACAATTCATTTTAATATGATGTTGGTGTTCTATCCTATATGACATGTGGGGTGATTATTTATATGAGATTAAATAAAATAAAAACTTAAAATATTTAACTCACATAATGGCCTATTTCTAATTACAACTCATAAGGAAAAACTTAAAGAAAAATAAACTACTTATCTTCTAAGCTTGGTCGGCCAAGGAGTCTTGTGACGCCTCATCGGATGTCTCGAGTCAGCCCCCACACATTCTCCAACATGCGGTCAAGCCTGAGGTGCTGCCTTCTTTGTCTTCTCGTTGTCGGATTGCAATTAAATAAAATAATAATTGAAATTGTCCTCGCAAATTTAGGCTCACAAATTTAAATAATTTTAAATTTAAAATTAAACCCATAACGATAACCGGAAAATTCATAGGGCCATAACAATGAGGATCCATTCACAATAACACACACATAACATTCAAAATGCAATACTTGATCATAAAATAAAACGCTAACACCAACAAGTCAAACAAATTTCAAAACTAGTCATTAAACCTAATTTGTAATGCCTTTATTTAGCTCTGATACCATTTTTTGAAATTAGTTAACAATTAACCAAAAAATTATATAACATATCTAAATATGGCGGAAATATATAATAAGATCTGTAATATATTAAAACTCATTTTAACATATTTACAACCTAGGAATTAAGAATTCATAAACTGTCAACAAATTGATACTAACAACCTATAAACAATTTATAGTCGCAACCAATTCGTTTAAGAGTTACTTACATGTGAAGTTGTAAATAACTTTGTGCATTGCTAGTTCACTCATAAATGCCTCGTCCGTTTCTTCAAAAAAAAATTATTTTTACTCGCGGATTGGGTAGGCACAAAACTCGCCGGACTGGAGAATCTGGCTAGCCGGATTAGATGCTGGCCGGCCGATCTGAGTTGCCTTGTGAGCGTACGAGCGGCTCGTGTCGGATCTTGGTGTGGGACCTGTGCAGGAAGGTAGGGGGCACCTATATCCACGTGGCAGAGTCGTCGAAATTCACAAATTTGAGACAGGGAGCTCGTAGGAACCTAGGCCCACTTGTGGTTGAGTGGCCGGATTGGTTGCTGAGTGGCCGGTTGGTGTGTCTGGCTCGATTTTCCTTGATTCCCATGCGTTTTTTTTGCATACTAAAATCACTCAAACACTAGGAGTTTATTCAATGATATAAATCTCTGATTTATGTAGGAAATAAAGAGAGTGGATTCTTTTAAATTTAACAATAACAAAAGACTTTAGGGAGATCACTCAAGAACCGGGAACAGGAATCAATAAACGATTTCTTGATCTTTTTCTCTTCTTCTTTTACTCGGCCAAAGCACTCACAAGGGAGGGAGAGGGAGTGGCCGAAATTTAGAGTGATTAGGGTTACGGTTAGGGTTTCATTTTATCCGTTTATATAAAGAGTCAAATGGGTTTAAGCTGGGTCAAACCCATAATCCAATTTAAACCCTTTTTAATCAATATTAAAAATTAATTTCGGCTAAATAATTATCAATATACTAGGCCAACTTAATCCACTTTAATTCCAAATAATTTTTATTTATTTCTAAATTTAATTAATTTAGAACATCTCATTTATTTAATGAAATTTCATTAAATCGTTTCATACTTTTCAAACAAGTACGAAATGAGAAAATATTTATTTTCATCTTTTATTTATTTGAATCATTAAATTTTACTGCACCAAATAGCCTTATGAAACTTTGTTATTGTGTATTAGCCAAACGTTTTTCTTTTTTTAATTTATAGCCATTTTGTAGTGATGTGGCATTATGAAGAGATGTGTTTCTAACCTTTCATTTTCTTATTAACATTTATAAATAACTGCATATTTCTATAAATAACCGCATGTAGTAACCACCTATTTCTATAAATAACCGCCTATTTTTATAAATAACCACCAATAGTGGGGTTGATTTTTTTTGGTAGTGGGTATTAATATCGGTTGATTTGTTTATTTTTTCGAATTTCATTTTTTAATTACGCTTTTTTATTCAGGGGTAATATTGTCATTATAAACGGTTTATTTTCGTTTATGGCTATAAACCTATTTTTTCAAAAGTTTCGCTATTTATCAATTCTTAAGTTTGAAATAGCTATTTAACTTATTATCCCATATAATAACATCATATAATTTACTAAATAAATACAATAATATATAAATAATTATTTATTTAATTATTTAGAAAATAATTTTCTTCGTGTAAATCACAATTTACATTGAATGAGAAAATCAATTGTTATAGTTCAATAAATCTCGTTCGAAAGTCTATCATTGAGACCTCGTTGACCCACATGAACGAATTTTGGGAATAAAATTCGGATGCAAAGTTCACAAACTTTTTTCGACTTTTAATTCTTATATTAGTCGATTTCGCTAAAGGACTAATATTGAATCTCTCTAAGTTCACATGCGTTTATTTTTCTGTTTAATGTGATCAAACAATTCTTCACACAATCCATGAGGTATTGTTTGATATTAGCCTTCATGTGTATCAGTAAATCAGAGGAATGTAAAATTAATTTTTTTACCCCTAAGTTATTATTTCACTAACTCCTTTGTTATTTGTGAATGAGAAAAAACATAGAGTGAGATGTCTTTACATGTCACATCTTTTAATCAAAGAATGTTTTATTCGATGAATACCTTTCCAGGTTTATTCATTTACACTCTCATAACAAAGCATAGTGTGATACGAATACATTATTATTGATTCAACATGAATGCGGTATCTGTGAATCACATAACCCAATATGACATCGTTATGACACCAACACTTGAGTCAGATGCAACTTCAACTTAGCCATAGCCCATTGAAAAATGTCATAGTGTCATATTGATTATGCATGCACTTCAGGATTTAGGTAAGTATCAAAATACCCCTCGTATCTGATCTTGGAGTTTCGAGTAATTAAACGATTTTATCTCGAGCTTCAGAGTATCACATGTCTTGTTTAATATCTTTTGTAAGATATCAAGAATGAAACACAAAGTCACAACTCTCTATATCACAAATTCAAACAATCATTACTAAGATTCAATTGTTCTATTGATATTAAGATTACGAACAAATGTTTAAACTAGTCATAAAGGGGCTCTATTCTCAAGTCTGTACTTAGCACCCCTTTTGTAGCAAACATACATAAACATAAATTTAATTAAAAATGAATATTTAATTTTATTAATGTTTCAGCAAAATCAAATACAATATATTTACAATGTCCAATATATCCTATGTGGGCACTAATCCCAACACATATCACTAATAATTGATAAATGACTGTATGACATGTCGAAGTCCCCACGTAAGTCCTTAACTACTTTTGTGACCCTTCGAGTCTCGCAAATATGAAACTTCAACCTTGAAACGAGTTTGCATACAACTTCCATGCACACTGTATATCCGAACATAAAACTCTATATCTAGTAGTGTTTGACTTGATGGTATTAAATTCAAAATTATTCTTAACTACTAAAATGCTAATAGTTGTTTTTAAAGCTTCTTTGTTAGTCACAACATTATCCAAGTCCAATTCGATGGAACAGTTTTTTTCAAATATGATTTATTAAATAATACTATTTCAGGTTCTTGAATCTCATAATTTGCTAAAATATCATCTTCAATATTTTGAGAACATTAACTTTCAAACAGGTTAGCTGTAATAAAAAATTATACATTGTAATTGATAAAACAATTAATTGGCTGATATGTTAAACTATTATTGATTTGTTAAATAAAGTAAAATACTGACCTAAATCTTAAAATGAAAACCATGCCGAAAAGACGATTCTGTTAATCGAGATAAGTTTTTGAACAATGTCATGCACTGTTTGGACGGGATAACTACCCAAAATATAAGAAACTCTTTGGAAAACAAGAACTTTAATGGACGGATATTAAGGAAAAATATGTATAAATGTGAATGAGGAAAGAAAATTAGAATATTAATGAATAAATAATGTTTCAGTTCGAGAATGGCAATTAATCGTGGATGAAACATTGATATTAATATTAATTAAAAAGGTAAATTAGTTTTTCAGTTTTAAAGGATTACACTTAATTATAGGAACTAAATTTTGACTTTTTGTTTGAATAATCGGCGGTTTAATGAAATAATTACGGCATATATTTGAAAATCAATCGAGTTAATCCGTTAATTTCAAAATTCGAATTCAATTTGTTTAATATTTGGCCAAGATTATTACGGGTAAAAATGTAAAACTATATGATTAATTGTTGTGCCACGTAAGCACTAGTGCCATTACCACAAGTTTAAAAAAACATTGGTCATTTTATAAATCACGTACCAAACGTTGGCCATTCTGCCAATTTTTTCATAGGTCTTTTAGCTATATACCTATAGAAACGTTTACTAATTTTAAAATACTGAACGTTTTGTAAATTTTGTGTAAATACCCACTTAAAATTATTTACAGAATTATTTATAGTTTGAACTCAATATTCGTGTAAACAAGACTTAGTGGATATCTACAAAAAAATCACAAAACACTTGATATATTGAAAACACTACACATAAAAGTGAGTAAAGAGCCAATTTTATTTTTATTGTAACAACTGATTGTGTAATTGTAAGTAGTTGTTAAAAAAATTATAGATATAAGTAGTTATCTTATATCTTGCATTGAAAAATAACCAAAATTCGTTTTTCAAATATACAAGTCAAAGGTCCTCGATCATCTATGTTTTGTTATTCTTGTAAAGTTCACTTCGCAGCATATATATAGCTTATGGATAAATAGTATTCATCTAGTACTTAATATACATCCATATATATCCGATTAGTACATATACATATCTATTCACATCCCAATATACAAGTAAATGGTCCGTCCTCGTCTATGACTTGTAATTTTATATAGTGCACAATATTGTTATTTCTTTTTCTCCTTAATAATGACTGAAACCACAATACAACGAAGTTAAATAAAAGAAAACGATCAAACATACATCATTTGGACCACTCGCCAAACGCTCCAAGTGGGAAATCCAGCAAGCATTTAATTAGTTGGTAGGTGTGCGATGTAATTATAACTCTCCAACCCCTCTTTCGATTGAGAAAAATGAAATTTATTATCATCTTCTTCGCCCACGATTAATTACGTGAGTAGAACGCCATACATCGCATCTATATAAATATGCATGAAAAGGGAGTCTCTGAGGGCATTCCTTTTCTTAGAGGGAATATATATTAGTAGATAAGATCGTCTGAATTAAAAAATTTCTCAGCCGTACCGGATCTCTTAAATATATATCATGCAAGGGATGACGAGATTTCATATTTTATTGCGGATTATAGCTTCTTCGCTTCTAGTAATGGTGGCGTGTTTGTTAGGCTTCAATTCTCAGACTAAGGAAGTGTTTCTCATCACCAAGAGAGCGACTTTCAGAGACTTGAATTCTCTCTGGTAATTTTTGCATTCCAGAAAGTGTTTGTATTCATACACACATAGTAGTATATTATCGTATCATTCTTCATGATCATTTTGTTTAACGGTGTTCCCTTCATTATATCCAGTATTCTTATAGAAATTATTCATATAATTGTTCCTTATAATAATTATTAATTTGTATGTTTTTGTAGTATTGCAATGTATGTTTTTCCTTTGGCCGCGGGTTACAACCTGGTACGAGTAGGAGCAAGTACAACCTTATTCACAGCTTGGTTTCAGACGAAGCTGAAAGGCTTAAACCTAACTGTAGCCTGGATTGGTTTCTTGTTGGATCAGGTATTCACAATTTTACCCTCAGCTTCAATATGGTAAGCCCTAATAAAGAAATTCTGATTATCATCTACCAATAATAAAATTCAAGTAATTCAGATGATGTGCTAATACATAACATATGTATCGATATATAGTTGTTAAATCGTCAGATCAAAATAAATTCACGTAATTAGGTTTTCGGTTTATGACAAATCAAACTAAATTCAGAAAGCGTATAATTGAATAAGTTTTAGGTTTATGACAACAATTAGTAACTAGTACTTTTAAGACACGCAATTAAATGCATAAACCATTATGTTTGATGACAAAGAAAACTCTACATGTACGCCAAATTGTGCGCCAAAAACATGTCAGGCCTACAAATAAATAACTAAAACTAGGAAATGGGCATATGACTCACGATACATCCATGTCTCGACTATTGATATCATACTCAGCTCGAGTGTTGACTGTCAATAAATATTTGTCCGTATGTGTATGGATCAAGATCGACTCAAAGGGCATATCACGTTCTCAATGTAAAGTTAGTTGCATTTAATAAATATGTACGACCGTTGTTTTATTTTCTTCACGTTTGTAGCAGAAAACAAGTTCAAAAGTTTTGGGCATTCTTTATTACCGATTATTTGTCATGAATTCTGAACTTTAAGTTTGGAAAACTTGATACTTGTTCTTTTTTTTCTTAACGTTCTTTAAATTCTTGATGAAACATTTACAGTGTGCCAGTGTGTAATTTTATTACTTAGGATTTGAATTATCTAAATGTTATATTATATTAAAACTAATTCTAATTGATTGATAAATTGAGTGAGTTCCATCAATACAGTCAATCGAACCTAATAAAGCAATAAATACTGATCAAGATGTTGTCTAAATTATATATTATATACAAGTATTCGGAATCAGTAATTTTTGACATGCCGATAACCTTTATGGACAATATAGTAATAAAATATTGGTATACAGGTGCCAAACAAAATTATCTGTAGCGTAAGCAAAATTTGACGATATAACTTTTTTTCTATTTCGCTACATATTCATAACTTTTATCTACAATTTACTTATCGAGTAGTTTGAAATTGATGTCTGGTATATTTGTTTCTAAATTCGGAAATCGATTTTCATTTTGTGCTGACACCATTTGAAAACTGAAATTTTGAGTAGAATACAATCTTAGCGTTTTTGTACACCTTACATTACATTTCACGAAATAACTAGTTGGTAATTGCTTTGTATAATATTTTCTAAATTCGGATAAATACAAACGGAAAATAATACTATTTTTTGGTAAAGTACTATTTGATATGCCTTATATAAAAATCACGTACACTGGCATACACATAAGATATCGTCAAGTAAAACGAGTGTTAAATTCAAAGAACTGGGCGCTAGTGATATAAAAGCTAATTATGAGGAAATATGGTAAACCAAAAATTCAGGACCACTAGTGCAAACAAGCAAAAATATATAAACCAGCTAAATTTTGAGCGTACAAAAATATATATAATGATATTTTGTAATATGATTTATATTATATATATATATATATATAGGTAGCAGTTTACATAACATTCGCGACGAGTTCGCGTGCTCTTCAAGGATCAATACTAGCGGTGACAGGCCAAAAAGACTTCCAGTGGATGAAGCTCTGCGACAGGTTTACGAGGTTTTGTTCTCAAGTTGGTGGGGCTTTAGTTTGTGCGTACCTTGCATGTCTTGTTATGATTTTAATCGCTTCTGTATCTTCTTTCAATCTCTTTAGGCTATACTCTCCGAAACGCTTTCTTCAATTAAAGCACATGTAGCTCTCTCTCTCTCTCTCTCTCTCTCTCTCTCTCTCTCTCTCTCTCTCTCTCTCTCTCTCTCTCTCTCAGTTTGCTTTGTAACTTCTGTATTTGTAGCCTTTAGAAAGTTAATGGGTAGAAAGAGATTCGAAGTTTGTGGTCTGGAAGTTTTAGTCCAAATACGGTGAAAAAAGATATATGTTCATTATATGTTCATTAGTTTATTGTTCATTATATGTTCGATCTCACTCTTTTACGCTTTTGAAATTTATTCAGTCCCACACTTGTAAAATATTTGAAGTTCCAAAATTTAAGAGAGTGTGACTTAATGTGTAATAAAAGTTATATAAAAGGTAACAGTCTTTTAAACTTTGATGTAGTGATAAAATGGACAAAAAAAGTTTTTGAGGTAAATGAGAAAAAAGTAGTTAAAGATAGTAAATTGGACAATTTCACATAGATATATGACACTGACTCATAAACGCGTTTTATACGTTATTATTAAGCAACCTTAAACAGAAACTCGATTCGAATCCTTAAATGTTTTGATAGTTTTCGTAGTTTGCATTGTTCTTGTCGCATATTATGCTAGGAGAGCGTATTTGGAGCACATGTGCGAAAAAAGAGCAAAAACCAAGTCTAAAGGAGGCTCAGCGTTGGACACCCGAGTGCCCATCGCAACGCGATCCTGCCTCGTCGCGTCGCGACGGACTTAGATCGCGTCGCGATTACTTTGGTCGCGACACGATGGCTGCGCCAGGAAAATGAAACTAAGCACGTGGACCACGCTTTTAGCCCAGAAAATCTATTTTCAAGAGCCAAGTTACACCAAAAGAGCAGTTTCGCCTATATAAGCAACAACGCAGCCACAAGAACCAAAATTCCCCTTTTTCTTAAATTTTTGTGTGAGCAACTGATCGTAGGAACATAAGGCTTTTGAGAAGAACCACGGAAATGTAGCGAGACCGCAACGAGATTGTGGCAACCACGGCCCACATTAGTTTTCTTTTTTCCTCTCCTTAAACTTTGTAGTTTATTTTGCCTACTATAATTGTCATGAATTCTTTTGTTTCTATGCTTTCTTTTTTGTCCACCATCAACATGAACTAACTCCATAGAGGGTGATGGTGGATCTTCTCTTTAATTCTGTTATGACTTTATTTTGAAATAGAGTTTATTTCGTTTCAATTCTGCGTTTTATTATCCTCGTTGTTAATCCTTGCATGAGATTGATCACTTTGTGTATGTTGTTTAAATTAGTCAATTACTCTAGCGAGAGTTGATAAATTGAGCACTAGGATAACAACCTTGAATTACTGCGTTGTCTAGAGATAGCCGTAGAATTTAGGGATTCATTGTGTGTACTTGTCGAGATTGCAAATTAGAATTTTAATCTTGAAACCAAGAGGTAAAAGTTAATTCTAATAGGTTGTTAATATCACTCTAGCGAGGGTTAACAATATTAATTTGTGAACATGAATACTGCAGAACGAAATAGTAAATTAAACTCGACGTCAAATAATTTTGTAACGGAAGAATAGAGAAGTGAAACCACACCCTTGTTCCACACATTCATCTTTTAAACGCTTTAATTAAATTGTGTAATAATTTGGAAATCACAACCTTCACTTTCATTCTCTCTATATTTAGATTATAGTAATATATTATATTTACATTTATTTATAAATCCTCATGGGAACAAACTGTACTTACTATCTATATTACCTGTTCGACACGTGCACTTGCGCGCGCATTTTTCGCAACACTGAAAATTAAAGTTAAAATTAAATTATGTAAACGGTTGTTCAATTATGTTTTTGCGAGTGAAAAAGTAATTGATTTTATCAAAATTACTAGAATTTAAAATCAATCAAACGTATAACTAAATGTAACTAAAAATAGTTGGACAAATCGTGACTATATTTGGATGTTGATTTATTGAGTGGTGGAAAACAACTAAGTATAATACTCAAAAGTTACAAGTACTCAAATAGTACCACGCTCTGTCTTGAAGATCTTATGAACGTATCAAACGCACCACACACAAATGATTCATAACACAAACTAAAAATAAAGCACAACAAAGTCTAGCTATCTTGAACCAGTTGTCCATGGACACCTTTTTTATATGGTCTGGTTGGAGATTAATATCGGTGCACTAATATAAATATTAAATCTCACAGTGGGTCAGACCTGTTGTGGGAGGCTCCTATATCGAGTCAATCATGCAGTGAGAACCTTTGTCATAGGAATCTCCCACAATGAGTCACTGCTCCACTGTTGATAGTTAAAGCTCTCACGTCGAGATTGGCCCGTTTTGAGATTCATACGCACCCATAATGAGTCATTTTCGATGCTCAAGGGTTCAAAAAATATCAGACTTTGACGCAATGATGTGCGTCCAAACGTCTTTTAATTTCTCTAAATGATCTGCTGTATATGTTCTATACGTTTGTAATTTTTCTAAACCAATTCCAAAAATATCACGCATATAACTTAAAACATATACTTGCATTTGGTATCACAAAATTTTATAGGAGCTGAGAAAAACTTGATTAATGTCGATTGATGCTTGTTCCGAGATTTATTCTGCACAAGTTCGAATTCCGCAAAGACCCTATAACACTCAATAAGATCAATAAATAAATAGTAGAAGAAAACATATAGATATTTTACAACATACTTACAAAAATCAAAACATAAGAACAACTTTGTTTAGTCGTTTGACATTTTTTTTACAACGGATCAAAGAAGAACGCTTGATCTTTCTAAAGATCAATGACAATAGGCATCCAATGATGTTGTAAATTGTATGACATAAGAACGAGTTGTCCGTGTTTCGTATTTCGTACCAATTGTTTGATTTGCTTAATTGATTATGAAAAATGAGAATCGTTGTTGTTGGTTTCGAGAAACTCACTCAAGCCTCCTTCTACTAAGATATAGGATCTTCACTCCGCTTCATTTTGTGTACTAGATTGTAGATAACTAAAAGAACAAAATATTGAATTATTCTATATTTATGTAAAAGAGAATGTTAGAAAAACACATTTACCTCATATAAACTGTTATGTTTGACGCGTCTATTTCATCATATAACAAACATTCGGAATATCGTCAAATGTTAACGAAATTGGAATCACGGTGAGATTTACACCAAATGTTGCATTGATACATGTCCCTTGCGGTAACATAAATTGGTTAGCATGTTAAACCAGTAATCAAAACTTTGGATTTATCTTGTACAAATCTTTCGACCATCATCAATCTTTGGTTCACCCAGCTTTTTTTTCCTTTGCTCATTGGGCCGCCCCTTTGTTTTGCAATTTCTGTTTCTATCAATCTTTTTGGCCATTTAATAAACCCTCCTACGGCTTCTTTAATACTATTACCTCCATTGGTAGGAATTGGATATATTGATTTTTTCACTATAGCGTCGAAAACACTAACACGTAGATTTTCTTTCTTCAAGGATGAGTCCTAAACTAATAAGTTGTTTTTGGCTTACACGCGTCGATGTCCAACAATTAGCACATCTATATTCACCAATCATCGACTTGAAGAAGACATTTAGAGATTTCATCCGAACACAGTGTGAACAAGATTGTTGGATTTAATGAAAAATTAGCACAAAAAAAACGTAGGCATCGATCTAACTTGAGGATCGATAATGGGAGGCTCTAGATCACCAACACTGATATTCACGTGAACTTCATGTTGAGATGGTTCATCTAGGAAAATCAAACATATAATTCATATAAATTATTTAGATTTTTAATTTCATTAGATGAAAGAATGAAAATACATAATCACGTTGATTCAAAGTCATTTGTGGCCTTTTTTCCATTATCAGCCCTAGCCATCACATCATCTTCAATGTGAGTCATCTCTTCGTCTTCAACGTGAACCATCTCTTCGTCTTCATTGTGAGCATATCTTCTTCTTCGTTGCTATATACCTCTTCATTAATAAATTTTTCTCTTCTTCGGTAGTTGGATGGAATTGAATAAGCAAGTCAATATTAAAGTTTTTACATTCAGTAAATATTGTCAAAGGAAAGATTTTAACTCGATCAATTAGGTTCGTAACACCTCAACTTTTGAGTTTGAAGTATAAGGATTTAAATTGCAACTAGATGAGTATTTTGATTGCCAACTAATATGACCAGGATGTTCATTCATTCCCACAGCTAATTGTAAGACACTTTGACCGTCTTCTAGTTCACATGTTCCATCCTTAACTTGTTGAGCTAATTTCTCTACACATACAGAATCACATTAGTAATATGTTTTTAAAGAGTAATGAACATACGATTTTTCTCCCATTTGTCAATCTATTTTATTTGTGTAGGTCCTTTTATCCTTCTTTAGAGACTTCATCCATAATATCTCTTTTGAAGCCCATGCAGCCACCTCCTCGAGCTATTATCAAGCAATCATACATTAACTTTTTAAATTCATTACAAAATATGAAATCATAAATAAAACATATAAATTCTCACCTTTTTTGGATCTAGCTAACGATATCCAATGCAATTTACCCAATCTTCACGACTAGTTCTTTTTCATGATCAGATGATATTTTGAATATAACGGTCCATCTATACTCAACAAAATTTACCAAATCTTCCTTTAAGACACATGAGTATAACGTTAGAAAAAAATTTGGCCTCTTCAAGATGCTTGGCTCATTGATGTGGTCTATGACTACATCATGGTATAAATCGTGACAGAACGTTCTAGTGGAATTTCCTACTCTCATTAGAAGATAATGTATTTGTTGGATAAGAACCGTAAACCCTTCATATATTTTGTTCCAAATACGTTCCTTAATTTTGTTATTCTCAAAATTATAACGTATTCTATAGCTAAACACAAAAATAACTCGAAATCATCACCCTTTCTGTCCTTTGGTTTTCCTTTATCATCTAATTCAACTTTTATTTTTTTCTCGAAAGATTAACATTTATTAAACTTAAGCATAAGCGTACTTCTTCACTTTCCGGTATCATTGAAATCTAATAATCTTCTTCTTTTCCTTTTAACAGTGATGTTAGTCATAGTAGTTGTAGATATTCACTTGGACCAAAAAAGACCTTTAGAAGCGACAATAGTCGCTTCTAAAGCATAAAAGTTGCTTCTAATTTATCTTTAGAAGTTACATCAGAAGCGATAAAGTCGCTTCTAATGATTCGGGGTCGACATTGATGCTCGGGTTTTGGCTCAATCTAGCGGCCATGCCGAACACAACATCTCTGATAGCCGCCAACTCTTCCTTCTCATACAACGACTTCGAACTCTCGTTCCCAACGAAGGAAGATGACTCTTCATAGGCCTTGGCTTCAAGCAAGTCCGACAGCGAGATGATTGGCCCAATGCCCGTAGCCCAATCACGTCGCATCCCAAGGACTTCGGTCATAGAAATCTCCTCCAAGTTAGCCGTGACCACCGGACGTCCCGAAGCCTGAACATGCTCTTGTAGATCATCGACACGAGCTACTATCCACTCCAAGGCTGTTGGCGAACATCCCAACGCGCTCGCCTTTTTTGACACTCTCTCCTTCACCCCTACTAAAAGGAGGATAAAACTGGAGGCGAATGGGGTCGAAAACAATGACAACTTTCTTTCCTCGTCTAGGCTTTTGCGAAGTTTGACCCGTCGTCAAACCTCATCCGGACGAAGGCGCCCGAGGGTGATCGCTGCTAGTCGACATACTGCAAAACATAAAAGTTAATTTGGAATTTTCGTTTATGAAATACATTAAATGTAGTTTAAACAATACATAAAATATAGTTAAAAAAATTACTCAGTCTTCATCATCATCGGTTATGAAGTCAGTTTGATCTAATTCGAGATCATCTTCAACAGTATCTCCGAGAAAATGATCAACGTCGTCGTCATGATCATCGTCTATGAAGTCATCGATAAGCTCATCTTCGGTAGCATCATCCACCAGAGTTGGTTCACAATTCTCATAAAGATGAGACAACTGATCGAAGTCATTATGTTGTATGAACAATTGAACATCAGCCGATGATGAAATGTCAATGTTAGGAAAATCCCACACGAATCGGTGATTACAATCTTCGACGGCATTCCATTCTCTTTTACTAGGATTTCGCGGATCGAGCAAGTAAAATACTTGTTTGGCTTGAGTAGCGAGTATAAATTGTTCTTCTGGGAACCATTCTTTTTCCATGTAAGCACTCATCGTTCCACATACGTCATCCTTGCGAAAGCGTCTACGTGAATATTGCTTGTCACCAAACCAACGACGTTGAAATAGTACGACTCAGCACTCATGTCGATAGTTTAGCATGAAAATATCATCCATCCTTCCTTAGAACGTATAGTCTTCCACGGGTACGCTAACGCCGCTATTTTGAGTAGTACGCATCTCATCGCAACGAGAAGTAATAATTTTCACGCCGTTCACCACACAACTCAAATAAATGTGAACATTTTGAAAAGGTCCGACCGAAAATGCGTACAACTCGTCAGACACATCAACTCCACCAGCTTTCTGGTCGTAAACCTTTTTAGCGAACCAGACTCTGAATTCTTTACGATGCGCTTTTTCAAGATCACGGCGACGTTCAGATTCCATGAGATTCCAATGCTCGCTATACATTATAGAATCGGGAAGTTAGACAAATAAAAAATAAATTTATGAACTTAATTATATGGAAACGATTAAAAAGAGTACTCACGTCATATACGGATCGATTTCGATAAAATTTGTCAAGATGTACTGCTCTGCCACCTCTCTTGACTTGTCGTCCAAACGGGTTGGAGTTATCTTCACATAAGGCACACACTTCTCGGATTGGAAAACAGAGAACTTGTGAGGATGAACGACATCGGTCGAGGCATCTCCTAAGTACCGTGCAACAAATGCCAAAGCTTCTTCCACAACATATGCTTCACCTATATATCCTTCTGGTCTCGCTATCTCGAACGAAATGCTTAAGTGTCCCAAGCTATGTTTCAAGTGGATACATCCTTCTCATATGCTTTGGACCACCATCAAGAGCTTCCTCGGGTAGATGAATGATAACATGAACCATGATCGTAAAGAAAGAAGGCGTAAAAATTATTTCCATCTTACACAATATCTCAATGATGGAGTCTTGGACTTTCTCGAGATCCTCCACTCGTAACGTCTTGGAACAAATGAGCTTAAATAATTTCCCAAGTTCTACAATCGTCTCTTGGATTTTTTTCAAAACATGAGGACCGATACCCACAGCTAACAAACTTTGCATTATCGAGTGCAAATCATGCGCCTTCAACCCGGTTAATTTTCCATCAAGAATGACATTTTTCTTCAAATTTCCTGCGAGACTGTTTAGAAACTTAATGGACTTGAGAAACTCATCAAACATTTTCCGTTGCGTGGGTGTGAGAACCTAAGAAGCTTGTGGTTTGAAGCACCTGTTTCCATGCTTCTCCAAGTGTAAGCTAGACTTAACCTTCAAGTATTTTAAGTCTTGCCTCGCCTTTTTGGTGTCTATATCTTTTCAGTCAATGATAAATAACGTCCCGAGCAATTTCTTGCACACATTTTTTTCTATATGCATCACATCAAGGTTGTCTCTCTTTCTTTATTCTTCTACGTATGCTTTGTTCCTTAATAATGGTACTAGCTTGACTTTGAGAAAGTAATTTGAATCTGTTTGGTTGGTAGTATGAACCCTAACCAGGAAGTAAAAAGAACAAACAATGGTTGTTGAGAAAAGTTGTAGGTTTCTTGACTAATAGTGATATCTATTCTAATACATTGAATATAGTTTTATTTATTTATTTATGGAAGTATTTAGTTCTCCTTACCCCGTAGCAAACTCTTAAGTTCCTTTCCAAGCAACCTAATTCAATGGTTCATTATGCTAATTTGGCATTATACGTGTGAGTAGATAAAGTTGCATATGCGACAATATTTTTTTTATATATATAGTTCTTGGTCTTGGGGTATATAGCAAATATATATATATAAGTACACGCACATGATGCATACGTGATTGTGCTAGGCTAGTAAACGTAAAATTCAGTGTTTAAAAGACATGAAATTGACATCCAGTAAGGAAAAGTAATTGGTGAGATATATTGATTGAATTTTTTGTCATCAAGACTTTTATTCTTCTAGTAGCCTAGATTAATTAAACTTACTAAGTTAGGACTTAACTCTAAAATAGTATAAGCATAATTATTGAAACATGAATGAAATGGAATGTATTAGGTCTTTGAAGAGATTCCCCGAGCTCATTGACCATCATCCCAAAATATAATTCCAATATTGTATATTAGAAGGATAATGTGTATCTCATTTTTCAATAACTACATGGAGATAAAAATAGACTTCTTGATAGTTAATGGAACGATCACAATACAATAGATGTGAGTTAGTAGTACTTGACATAGTTCATTTGTGACCTCACCCAAATATTTTTGTGTCTCCTAATGCAATATATGTAAACAAAAATAGTTACACCCTGAAATGATTACAGGATATAAAACAAAACAAAAACAACAAAAAAATTATATTAGTGAGTTATTAATACTAATGATGGTACTCTAGTACTAATATTTTAGTTTTGAAGCTTTGTGTAGAACGATAGACTTTAGAGAAGGGAAAAGATACATATAGATATATATATGTATATATGTATATTATTGTACTACTAAGTTTGAATAACTATACCTAAACCCTACGGCTGATTGTATATGTGTGGAAGACCAACCCTTGATAACTTAGCTAGCTGCAAAAATAAAGTACGCAATTCGAGTCTATACATCAAACTTTGAAGTACCTCATCACTTGGTTTGAGTCACCAATATTTCAACTCAAGTAAATCAAGTTTTAGATATTCTTCGTTGATGAGCAGGCAACATTCTCGTCATAAAAATAAGTTGTCAATAGATACTTCATGGGAGATTCTAATTTAATTTTTAAGGACTTATTTCCTACTGTTTTGGTTTAAAACATAAGAGGTCTTAGATAAGGATTAAATTCCGAAAGTAACCAATTAAACCTCTTACTTCTAAGAAATGCATGATGAATCTTAAAATAAGATTCAATCTCTTGAGTCGTCTCGAGATCTAGCGATTAACAAAGACTCCACAAGAAATGCTTACTTTCTCGACATACTTTAGGACTTGTCAAACATTCTCTAAAGGTGTGTTAACCAAGGCAGAGCAAAGCGTTGTGAAGATAAAATTCGACAACGTGAATATTTCGGGTATGTGTGGAGACATAGGTCAACTACTTACCAAGGGAATAACCTTGTTTACGTGCATTCTTAGGTGTTAGTAAAGAAGACTAAAAAATACCCTAATGCACACATTAATAAAGATAAAGCATTTGCCATTTTCTCTTGAAAATATAGTTCGGGTTCTCCCTTATAAGTTCAAACATAGATTTATTTAGAACATAAGTTAACTCTCGGATTCAAGTCGAGAGTGGAAGTGATGAGAGTCACGTCTCGAACATTCAACATAAAACATTAACGAGCAATTAAAGTGAAAATCCTAAATCTTCAGGATTTAACCCAAGATGTTCTCCTGTAGATTAGAGTCGGTGTGTGCTCTGCGTGTGTCAGATTGCCCAAACTATAATGAACAATGTCGGTGGTACCCACGAGTCACGACTCGTGTTAGGATCATGACGATCCTGATGTCGCTGAGTACTCCAATTTAGCGGGTGTCGCCCGTAAGCGTACCGCTTGGGTGATCGCTACGGAGAGCCCTTTATTCGTGCCCGTAAGCACCTAGCGCCGGCCCCTGACGAAGATGGTAACAATAGTGGATCCCAGACATATGAAAACACAAAGGCACTGAAAGACCGCTGCTCAAGGTCTGAAGTTGGTTTCTTGTTGTTCTGCGGGTTGTGGCAGTCGGAGAATGTTGGACAGCATCGTGGAACAGCAAGTATTTAGGTAGAGTATGATCACACATCAGCATGTGTAGTACTAGTGTAGTCTTGCATCCTTATTTGCTTACTTGCACGTCACATGTCATTAGTCATTTTATTTTATAGGTTAGACTCCCACTTGCTGAGTCATCCGACTCATAGATTTATGACCCTTGGTAATGTAGATAAGGGGAAGGTATCGATGCAGTGATGAAAGGTGATGACCACGACCAAGACATGTATCTCTTGACTTATGGGCTAATGGAGTCTCACACCCGGGGAGCAAATATGCTACTATAAGAATATTTTGTCAAACCCTTTTCAAATATACACTCTTAAACCTAATGTCTTAACTAATTTAAATACAAAGGAGCCCTTATGTGAATATACTTATATGAATATTATAAAATTTAATAATATATAAATTAGAAATGAAAAATTTTCCCGGATATTTGCTAACTATTAAAATGTTGTTTATCTTTCGCATATTTATATTTTATTGTCCTGTATAATTTAAATTTGTATTTCACTTATGTTCCCATCTTGGCTATGTATTGTGTTGGACTCGGTTCCGGCTTGTGGGCGAGGCGATGACGCTCGCGGTTCATGACAATTTAATTTATTTAAATGGCCTGCACTCATTTCAAATTAAATTTTCAAAGATGTTACGAAATGAAAATTTTGGAAATAGATTTATTTTCCTCGTTGAAACGTATGATTGTGTTCTACCATCATCCATGAACTAATTTGATGAGGTTCATCTCATTTTATTTTATAAAGAGTCAATTGGGATACGATCAACACGAATCAAACCATATGTTTGTTATGCTTGTTTATTTAATTGCTTTGCTATGATTGTATGCTATAACTTAGATATTGTATCATTTTTTATGGCTGTTATGTGTATTCATTCATTTAAAATTATCTAATGTGATTAGGATATTTAATTAATGAATGAGTTGAACGGATCAGAAGGCTTTGTCACCAAGTTGATAAGAAGCTAAGCTGGGGGTATTTAAGAAGACCTAATGTAAACTTGGAGCTTTGCCGTGAAGGAATATTGTTAGGTTAATTATGACTAGATGACACGAAATACCTAATACCTAATAACTAAGTTGTATGCCTTTAAGGGTAGCTTAATAACACTTGAGTTTTTAATATGATTTAGTTAACTCGTAGTGGATCACGTAGTTTAATGTAAATGCTAGGAAAATAAAAGATACTAAAAGTATGCTGGGTCTTTAAGGCCCCCAATATTGACACAACACCGTGAGGATGAAAGATCCCTGCGTGTTCGACGCCCTTTTAAGGGATGGATGGTCTATTCCTTAGGACAAGCTTTTCTAATTCCAATACCCAGGTTGTGTTTCTGAAGATGGGTGAGCGGGTTTATCTATGTGTGTACTAGCGAAGTTAGTGCGTATGACTAGACTTTTCTCACTGGAATGTTGGGTCGACTCATGTATGAACCAACCGGTGGTTGCTCATATGGCCAAAAATTCCTATAGATTGGTAGTTAGTGAGCATAGTTATGAAGAATACATGAACTGTGATTTCTCACTAATATGAGTCAGAACTCATGTTCACTAGATGCACTCTGTTACGCCACCATAGTGGATTAGACTATGGCTATTGGTAGTTATCATTGATAATAAAAATTGGATCTTTTGAAAGGTTAGTATTTTTCCCCGTGCTTATGCATTATATTTTTATTTCCTAAATATCTTGATAGTTTGTTTCTTTTCATATTTCTTTTAGAGTTCTTTTTATGCTTTTAGTAATTATGTCAAACCCTATCATGGACCTGTTGTTGAAAGATGTTCTGACAGGGGATAACTACCTTAAATGGAAGTCGAATCTCTACATTGTGCAAGTGAGTGAAAGCAATCGCTTTATCCTCACTGAAGAGAGACCTCCCTTCCCTATTTCGAGTTCGTTCTGAAACATGAAGGAGGACTATAACAAGTGGACCACTGCCAATAATAAGGCGGTGGGATACATGCTCGCGAGCATATCTGATGTATTTCGAACAAAGATGGAAGAAAAAGAGACTGCTATAGAGATCCTTGACTCGTTGTAACAAATGTTTGGGATGCAAAGCGAGCAAATGCGCATTGAGCTCACCTGTAAGTGCACTAGTACTAGGATGACTGTAGGAACCCTAGTGAGGGATCATGTCATGAAAATTACTAACTCCTTCATCCAAGCTGAACTCCATGGGGCACAAATGGATGAGGTCACTCAGGTGGGAATAATCCTGAATTCCCTTTCGAGTGACTTCATACAGTTTACGTCCAACTGTATAATGAATAAGTTGACGTATGGACTGTCATAATAGTTGAATGAATTACAGACTTTCGAGTCTATCACTCGACATGGAAGAACAAAGGGTCAGCTCTTTATGCTGACAAGAGTTATTCGCCTAAAACCAAGAAGAAGTGGACTTCTCGTGCCGAGCCATTTAAGGCACATCCGAATACTTCTAAGGGGAGAGGTCCCGCTAAGAATGAAATGAAGAATTTCAAGAGAAGTGGAAATGGAAAAAAGAAGAAGCGAGAAAGCTTTGGCAAATGACACCACTGCGACACTCAAGGCCATTGGAAGAGGCATTGTCCTTTGTACTTGGCCGAGCTTGAGAAAAACAAGACGAATGGTGGTATAGTACCTTAAAATTCATGATTAAAGATATCCTAATATTGTTTTCAGGATAATTATTCATGAGTATACTTCTTCTCTTGTTGCAGAGTAGATTTGGTGGAACACATGAGTGTTGATGACCTTGCTGAACAATGTTGGATTCAAACCCGAATTGTGGAGAAGCTCGTGAACTGCCTAAAGATCTAAATTCTCGCTAGTTTTATTACTTTCATTTTTTGATGGATTTTTGAACATGGGATGTGTCATTTAATATTATAAGATTTTCTGGCGTGTAGCTTTTAGAGTTACGAACACATGGCTGTGTCATTAAATATTTCCTTCTATAAATTGAATGCATTGAGTACCTTTATGATACTTGATTATACATAAATTATTTTTCCCTTGAGTTAAATACATAGGAAATCAAGGACATGTATTTCCATTTATATACTATATAAAAGAGCAATATATGTTATCTCTGTAAGAATTGTGATTAGCTATTATTGCTCTATTAAATTCTAATGTTAGATATGTTTTATTGTTTAAGAACTATTAGAGCTTAAAAAAGCGTCTAAATTACTATTACATTTGTTCGAAAATAGTTTGTGCGAATAAGAAGTAATAGAGAAAACACAGCCAAAAGGTTAGAGTTGATGAATTAGTGGGAGCTTCCTTAATCGCAACCTAGTCACTGAAACTTTATATTGAATGAGTGGGAGCATCCTTAATCGGAACCTAGCCGCTCTAGTTCAATAAATTTAGTAGGAGCGTCCTTGAATGGAACCTAGCTACTCTAGTTCACTGATTGAGTGAGAGCATCCTTAATCGGAACCTAACTACTCTAGTCCATTGATTTAGTGAGAGCATCCTTAAGTGGAACCTAGTCACTAAATAATGTTATTGATTGGAAGCATCTTTAATAGGTTTCTAGTCACAATTATTCAATAGAACAGTGGGATTTTTCATTAATGAAATCTAGCCACTTGTTGTTTAATGAATAGCAACATCCTTCACAGGATTGAATCCATCATTGAGAATGGTATCCTTTAAACCGGAATAAATATACTATTATTCAATAATTAAGTGGAAGAATAATCAATGATTATCGTGCAACATGAATCAATGAATTGAAAGGAAGGATAATTTGGAATTGTCTTGCCAATGAAATCAAGAACCTAGTGGAAGCATCCTAACAAGGATCTTTGTCACTCTCATCAGCAATGAATTTTCCTTAAATGGAAAACATGATCTTCAGATTTCACTCTCGATCAAACTAACTTGTCTAAAATTTATTATGCCATATTTGATAGATCTTCATGTTAGCTATTAAATTAAAGGAATAGAGAGATCTATATATAGATAAATGAAATGGTTTGAGCTTTAATATACAAAGGGATAGAGCCCTTGAGAAGGATCATTGTCAATAATGATACTCTTCTTTATGATACCCCAAACCACTTCATTTGGAGTCTTCAGAGATGAAGAAGAATTGTCCTTTGAGGATAAAGTTACAATAACTTAAGACATGGATCAAAGTAGTTAAACTATCAAAACTTTTGAAATGTGAAAGGTCGATCCTAAGTAATTAACAAACTGATCATGATTGTTACATGGATGTTTTTTTTAATCGATAATGGAACAATTACCTATTCTATCAGATTCGCTGCCAATACCCATGCAAAGAGCGGCCTCACAAACCAATAGGACTCTATGATGCAATTTCAGTAAGAAAACACACCTATTTTATAGAATGATCGATAGAGTAGCTCCTAAACACGTGTCATAAATAGAGTCATTACTATTGTAGTACTAGACCGCATTATGACACAAGTAAATTGACTGGGCTAACTGTTAGAAACGACAAGCTCGTTATTTTATGACTCCAACATACTTATTTGAAATAAGGTATGAGTTCAATGTTGAGGCTGTAGACATTGTATTTAAAAGGACTAATCAAGTAAACCCTACACAATGTCGAACTTCCGAGAATAATAACATGTGTTATAAACATTGTTATTTCTGGAAATAGTGAGATACCAAATGATTTTAATATAGAAAATCCTTGAGGTCCGGTGTATATTGAATATGAACACGACAAACGAGAATGGAGTATAAAAATAATTAAGTAATGGAAAATGGTCAATAAAGTTCTTATTAAAACACATTTAATAAATCACACTATAGTGAATGGTGGTGAGATCAAACATGCATGGTGCAACCTATTTTGGCACCAAAAGAATGTACACCAAGGTAGGGAGACTTGTTATATACAGTCCGGTGTATAATCTGAAAGTATGCAAAGTGTTAATGTGTTCTAAGTAAATTAATTTACTGTGAACGAATTGACTTGACCTGAAATAGGTAAGTCAAAGATCACTTGCACGAATGATTTAACTAGAATCATACGAAATGGGACATATGTATGATCGATATAAATGAAAGAGTAAAGAGTAAAGTGAGAATCCATATAGTGGGAATCTAAATCATGGGTCAAAGTCTAAACCATTTACTAAGATGACAAAGTATTAAATTGGCTCCAGGGATCTTTCTGGTCAAATAGACGTATGAATAATTAGTGAATTTGATAATTAGATTATTACATAAGCATTATATGATTAGTGGGTGGAGTTTTAAATAATCAATTAGAATCAATAACAACTATCTTTCATAGCTTCCATATTAAACTGCGTCACGTGCTGGGCACCTGAGTTCGGACGGTGTGCTAAAACAAGGTCAATGACTGATCTACGTCTGGAAAGCAAAGGGTAATATCATAAAATACACCGTGGGTCGAAGAATAATTTCATTACATCAAATGTAAATTAAACGCATATGAACTTAGAGATATTCAATATTGGTCCTTTAGTGGAATCGACCTATATTAAGAATTAAAAGTCTTTAAAGGTTTATGAATTTTTGTGCCTGAACTTTATTCTAAAGTTTCACTCATGTGGGTCCATGAGGTCTCAGCGTTAGACTCTCGGACGAGATTTAGATTAACAAAAAAAATATTAAAATTATGTAAAGATAATTTCTTCAAATCATGTTTTAAGTTCAATTATTGAATTGAAATATTTTTAACTACTAAATTTATTTAACCGTTTTCTCATTGAACGTAAATTGTGATTTATGCTAGAAGTATTTATTTCTATTGTGATTAATTAAATACTTATTTGTAATTTTGATAACTTTAATTTAATAAATCAAATCGTATGATTATATTGATAATAATACGATTTCAGATTTAAGTAAATATAGAGAGAATTAAATTCTTGTTTAGGTGTCATCATAAATAATGAGATATTCTAATTTAATCAGTATATTAGAAGTAAATAAAACAAAATCGAATTAATTTGAAGTTATTTGGCCAACGATAAATAGAGTTTAATGGGGTGAACATTACTTCAAATTAAAGAAAGATATTAATGGGCTTAACTTAGAATATCTCATTATATATTAAATAAATAGACGCGAATCTCACTCTCCTCTTAACCCTAATCACTATGCTACATGTGCACTCCCTAGTGTTGCAAAAATCACGCGCGCAAGTGCACACGTCGAACAAGTAATATAGATAGTAAGTTCAGTTCGTTCGCACGAGGATTTATAATTAAATGTAATTCTAACAATACTGCAATTTAAATCAAGAGAGAATGAAAGTGAAGGTTATGATTTCTAAATTGCTAAATAACTTAAAATAAAAACGTTTAAAAGATGGATGTGTGGAGCAAGGGTGAGGTTTCACTTTTCTATCCTATTGTCGAGATTTCTGGAGAAACGAAGAATGATCTATCCTATGGCTATGCTAAATGTGTTCACGTGAATTTTATCGCTAACTCTCGCTAGAGTGATATTAATGACCTAAGACTAAGAACTCCTTTTACCTCTCGGTCTCAAGGCATATAACCTAGCTTGCTTTACGTTTTAGAACATTCACACGACTCCCTAGCATCTGGCTATCTCTAAACATCACATAATGTACTACGATATTCTATATTTATTCGCACGACTAATTAAACCTCGCTAGAGAGAATAACTAATCCTAAAATCAAGCATACGATGATCAGGAATATACGAGCATTAAGAACAAAAATAGAACAAACACCAGCAAAAGAATCAAATCAAACTTCAAAGCAAACTAGAAGAACTAGAAAGCAAACAAGAACAATAATCCATGATAAATAAACAAAGCATGAACAAATAAATATAGTTTCAGATAAAGAAGGAGAAATAAAAACTAGATTCGGTAGTTGCAGGCTCGTCACGGCCTCCAGAACGTCCCTGGCCTTCTTCTCCGTTCACCTGCTGTTCCTAAGTAAGATTTCCTCTCTCTAAGATGCTGCTAATAGGTTATATAGGCAAACTCTCCAATTTCGCGCAGATCTGGCCTTCGAAAACTGATCAAACGACTCAAAATCGCAGTCCACGTGTCAAATTAAGTTGCTGTAGGAGTCTCATCGCGTCACGGTGGTTTCCATTTCCATCGCGTAGTGGTGGACCTCATCGCGTCGCGATGGGCACTCTGGCGGTCTGCGCACTGCTTCACATTTTATCCCATATCTTGAGCTCCGGGTATCGAAATTGAGATCCGTCAAATGTTCCGGAATCCTAGTGATCGCCCCGTTATCCTAGGATGATTAATTGAACTTTCTATTTTGCGTATATAATGCTCATTTTCATTTCTTTGCATCTCATAGATCTTTGTGGATCTGAATGTCCTGAAAAATTCACATAAACTACCAAAACTATCAAAATACTTGAGGATAAACATTGATTCTTAGCTTAAGTTCATCTAATAATCACGTATGAAATGCGCTTATCACCTAGAGAGAGAGAGAGAGCCTCCCCTTGATCGACTACACCTAGACAGAGAGAGAGAGAGAGAGAGAGAGTTTCCAAACACCCTAGGCAGAACTTGCCTGTTTTGGCCGAACTCCAACAAGGGAGAAATCGTTTCGTCTCTTCGTCTTTTTTTTTTTTGAGTCCTATCTTATAAAAATTTGGTGATCTTTTTATTGATTTCATTTCATGGTAGTTTGAGTGAACTTGGAGATACAAGGCCGACCACTCCAAGATGCGTGCGGCATTCAAACGAGACTCTTATAACCATACACGCTCGTGAGTGGCACACCCGGGACCGAGACGTGGACGCGTAACGTAGACCAATAGACGCAGGTAGAATATGATTAACAATTAACCAATGTTATTATATAACATATCAATATATAGTGTAATTATATAATAGATCTAACATATATTTAAACTCATTTTAACATATTATTCTAAACATGTTGTCAACAAATTGATCACACTAGCAACCTATAAACAATTTATAATTGCAGACTAAATCGTTTAGAAATGACTTACACGTGAAGTTGAAAACAACTTAAGGCGTGGCTAGCTAACTCCTTAATGCCTCGTCAATTTTCCTCGCCGGAATGGAGATTCTGACTCGTCAGAATGGAAGAGGCCCATTCTCGCCGGAATGTGTGAATCAGTCTCACCAAAATGCTTCAAGAAGAGGCTCACCAGATTGCCTGCAGGTCGGCCGAAATGGATATGTCGGACAGCTCCTGTGGGCTTGTGAGCCTACAAATTCCTCGCGCAGATTTGAACTGCCACATATGTGCAGGAAGGTAGAGGACACATGGACCGAGGTGGGAGAGGTGCTGGACTGCATGGAAAAGTAGCAAGGCCTGTGTGGGAGAGAAGGCCCACATGGGATCCACTGACCAGCCGAAATGTTGTCTAGCTGGTAGGCCTATGTGTCCGACAGGTTGCACTAAAATGAGCCAAGCTCAATTCTACTCGGTTTTGAGCTAATTCTCTACGAATAAATTCACTCAAACACTCCAAGCTGAGTCAATGATATAATTCAAAGTTTGAGGGAGAATTAGAGGGTCGACTCTTTTAAGTAGAACAATGAAGAGAGAAACTACTCAAGAACGATTCGAGAAATCAAGAAACTTTTTATCTCTTAAAACTCTCGGCCAAGAACAACACAAAGGGAAGGGGAATTCGAGTGATTATGTCTTGGGTTAGGTTTAGGGTTTTTGAAAAAAACCTTTTATAACAGAGAGAGCGGTCTTGAGTTAGGTTAAAATCTAATTTTGACCCGTTAGTCAAATTTAAGTCCAAATTTCTTTTTTATTGAGTTTAAAATAATTACCCAGCCCTAAATTCATTAATGGGGCCAAGTATTATACTTTATTTTTCCCAAAAATATATTTGATTTATTTCTAAAATAATATTTAATTAATTTAGAACATCTCATTTATTTAATGACAAGTCATTAATTCTTTTTATCGTTCTCAAGGAAGTACGAAATGAGAAATTATTTATTTTCACCTTTTATTTATTTGAATCATCAAATCATATTATTATCAATATAATAGCATAGTATGATTCGTTAAATAAATGTAATAATAAATAATTAACTATATAATTATTTAGAAAATAATTCTCTTAGTCTAAATCTCTAAGATAATTACGCAGCCCAAATTTCTTTTATATTGAGTAAATAACCAATTTACTTTTCATAAGAAAATCAATCTTTCTAGTTCAATAAATCTCTTCCGATAGTCTATCATCGAGACCTTATGGACCCACATGAACGAAACTTTAGAATAAAGTCCGGACTCAAAAGTTCACAAACTTTTTCCGACTTTTAATTCTTAATATTAGTCGATTGCACTAAAAGACTAATATTGAAACTCTCTAAGTTCATCTGCGCTTATTTTCCGTTTGATGTGACAAAACAATTTTTTACACGATCAATTGAGTATTTTATTGGAATAGGTCTAGGGTTAAGAAAAAATATCATTAATCATATTAGTGGTGGAATATAAAATTTCTTTACAAGTAAAACAATTTTACTAACCTAGGCAAAGTGCATGAACATGTATCAATTAAAAACATTATTTAAAGTGCATGAATACTAACTTTTCTCTTGTTGTTTGATCTTCGAGTCCCTTCTTGGATGAACATCCTTCTCTTTGTCTCGCTGCCTTTCGTCTTTGGATTCTCGAGCAACCACGAAAATTTCTACCACTGGAGTCTTTGAGCGTTTGAAGAGTTTAGTGAGTTGGTACTATTAAACAATATGAACCAAGAATTTTTTTGGATCATAAGCTAATTCTATAGATCAAGTGATGATCTAGGTGCCAAAATAAAATAGTATTTTACAGATAGATGGAGGAACATGGTCGGCTATAAGAGAGAGAGCAAGACCAAAAAAAGCTTGTTTTCACATCTCCATGTGAGGCTATATTTATAGGAGAAGGAAATGCAAGAAAGCGTAATTACCCTTTCTTATTGTGTATTCATGACACAATATTTGATTTCCACCTCCCTTTCTCTTCTACATGGCCAGCGAACATATGTCATAAGTTAGGAAAATTTGTTTTCTCACTTAGTACATTTGTTTCCTTCTCAAAGAATTTCAGTTCCTCTTTTCTTTTGAGAAATTACCAATATGCAATTATGCACCAAAGAAAAGAAGATATTTCTCACCCTCCCTTGATGTAAAGTGGCCGGCCATATGGGTGTCTACATACATATATTTAATTACTAATTTGTTCCTAACAAATTACGGAAAAGCCCTCGCACTATTGCCGATACAATAACATGTCACAAAATTTAATTCACTAAGCATGAAAACCAATTTTTAGCCGTGTGACTCTAAATTAATTTGTGAAAAAATTCAAAATATTATTTTGACATTTTACATCAATTATCCTTAAGGACAAAAATACCCTTTAGACCATTTTCGGAAAATACGTCTATTTCAATAATTGAACTTATTTTGACTTAGGTTCTAGTTTAACAAACTCTACTCTAATGACTTGTGATAGTGGCATCAAGGACTCAAATGAACAAAGATTTAACTAGAACTCTTCGACTCAAAGTTCACAAACTTTTCCAAGTCTAGTTTAATGTCAACTGAGTCCACTAAAGAGTTGACATTAAAAAATATCTTGGTTCATATGAATATATTTCTACTAAAAAATCTACGTATTTGTGATGAGCGGATCCACTAAATATTATCGAATGATTGGACTTCATGAATATCAACTAGATGGTGTTTATAAAATTACCATTTTACCCTTCTAGTTGTTATTTCTTCAACTCATTTGTTACTTGTGAATAAGTTAGAAATAATGTATTAACGAGGACCTAACAAGTAACATTGTTTCATCCAAACAAACTTGTTACTTAATTTTGGATACCGCGCGGTTCATTTATTAACAGTCCAAGTAATAAAGCATGAGGTGATATACATTGCATTTCAGCAATCTTATACATGAATTCCATATCTATAAGAAATTCACAAAGCTGGTTCATGACATCTTCACAACGTAATATCTCACCCATTAGTTTAGTCTAGATCTTTTAGTGGACATAGAATTTGAGTTTTTCAAATGAGAATATTAAAGCTATGAAATGACATGTCTCATTTCATGAGTTAGGTAAGCACGATGCAATTCATACATAGTGACCTTGAGACAGAAGAGGTTAAATAGTTTGTTCTTACATCGTCTCTAAAGGTGCACTGGTCAATTCAGGATCTTCGGAAGATACACTAGAAGCACTATAGATTTCCTAACTCTCTATGCCTCGCAACCAGACACCATAGATTCTTCCAACAACCATACTAGGATCAGTAGTCTGTTGATCTTTATATTGCGAATATGTCATTTTAACCAAACCATGAAGAGTTTGTTCACGCAAATCTATATTTGTCTCTTCAGATATTGTTAGGTTTGATTAATGACTATAAGACTATTTAATATCATAAATCTTCAATCAAACGAAAAAGGAATGAATGAACATTTCAACTTTTATTAATTTAATTCACCAAATTAAAATAAGGACTTATGAAATTTATATATTACATCAGTATGTAAATAAATAATCTTCTTGTGGGCATGTACGCCAACATATTTTACGATATTACCCCTCGTGTTTATCAATAACTCAAAGGAATGTAAAATTGCCATTTTAGCACTGAGTTATTATTTCACTAATTCCTTTGTAATTTGTGAATGAGAAAAACATAAATTGAGATGTATTTACATGTCATATGTTTTATTTAGATAATGTTGTATTCGATAAATACCTGACTCGGTGTATTTACTAACACTCTTGTTACAAAGCACAACTTGATACTACTGCTTCAACATTGTTTCAACACGAATTATGTATCTGTGAATCACATAATCAAATGAAACACCGTTATGAAACCAACTTTCGGGTCAGAAGAAACTTCAATTAGTCATTGCCCATTGACAAATTCAATATCATAAAGTGTCACATCAATTATGAATTCACTTCAAGATTTAGGTAAGTACCAAAATACCCCTTGTATGTGATCTTCAAGTTTCGAGTGATTAAACAGATTTATTTCTAGCATCAGAGTATCACATGTCTTGTTCAATGTCTTCTTTAAGACATCAAGAATGAATCACAGAGTCTCAACTCTCTATATCACAAGATAAGATATCTTGACTCATTCAAACAATCAATAGTCAGATTCAATTGCCCTATCGATGTCTTGATTGCGAACTATTATTTAAACAAGTCTCCCCTTGACCGACCAGACCTAGGGAAAGAGCAAGTTTCCGAAAACCTTATGCACAACTTGCCTGTTTTGGCCGAACTCCAACAAGGGAGAAAATCCTTTCATCTCTTCGTCTTTTATTTTTTGATTCCCCTTTTTTATCCTTGTTCATAAAAGAGCCCACCTTCTAAATCTCATAAAAATCCGGAGATTTTTTTTTTACTCCATTTCATGGTAGTTTGAGTGAAATTTGAGATACAGGTCCGGCCACTCCAAGACGCGCGCACGGGATTCAGACGAGACTCAAATACCCTTACACGAACGTGAATGTCACACGAGGGGCCGAGACGTGAACGCATAACGCAGACCCGTACACGCAGGTAAAAAACAGAGAGGAGACTCAAAAAGTTGTCGACGACAACCGTAAGTTATCCTTAATCCATTATTTTGTTGATTCCATAGTTAGTTATAGGAATCTGTTGTGTGGATTATTTGTTTACATGACTTGATATTTTTTGACATGTTGAATTGTTTTATTTTCATGGTTAAATGAATTTGTTATGAAACAAGTTTCGCATATTAAATTGAAATTTTGGAATTCCCCCATATTATATATTATATAGGGTTCATTATTGAAAAGGTTAAATGTTAACCGATTTCTAAAATATTGTATCAGACCTACAATTGGCATTAAAAACGATTATGATAATAGTTAGGTGTTGGCGTTTTCATTAATGCAATTTTTAATATATGGGATTGTGTTTGTGAATGGATTCTTTTCTATATGGCCCTAGAATATTTTCCGGTTATCGTCCCCACTTTATTTTTTTAGTTTAGATTGTGAGTCTCAATTTGAGAAGACATTTAAATTGTAAATTATTAATTTGTAATCCGGAAGCATGAGGACAAGAAGAAAGGAGACAGCGCCGTGGGAATACCTGGGCGTTTTGGAACTCGTGGTCCAGCCTAAAAGATGCGTGAGAGCTGTTTGGGCTTGCGACACCCAAGCATGGCCGCGTGTCTTCCGATGCGCGCGTACTAGGTTGGGTCGGGCCCGTTGCTCAAAATTCGAAAATTGTTTCCAAATAATTTTAAAATATTGAATAATTAATTGTGTTTATATTATTTTTAAAATAATAAAAACACGTTTAATTATTTGAGTGGGAGATATTGATCTCTAAGTTTTAATATTCGGAAACTCGACGACTCGGCAAAGGACAAGAAGCTAGAATTAGTTTTATTTTTTATGTATTTTGATTAATGGGTTGTATTTTAGAATTGCGACACCAGATATTGTAAATTTATGTTTTTTTTATTTACGCATATTTCAATTCACGTCACATGTCATATAGGATAAAATGCCACAGCCTTATATAAACTATGTCATTGTTGTTTAGTTTATAAACGTTGATATAGAATTTAAACTCAATCCACACAAAAATACGATTTTTGCTAAAACTAAGTGGGAGTTGTTTATCGTTAAAACAATATAAGGTCCCCGAGCGGTGTGTGAGATGAACTAAGTATCACCCTCCCTTCAATGGGAGTACTTTGGAATTATCCCCGTTAATTAAATTGTTAATGAACTAAGTTTTAAAGAGGAACGATGAAGCGGGGTCTTCCCTAGGAGAACCGTTTCTCAAAGTGACTCGAATAAAGGTCCATTTGTCGGTTTTACACTTAGACTTATTTTTAAAGTAATCCTCCAAAGAGGCTATGCGTTAAAAATGAGTAACCAAATTTTATGGTAATTAGTAAAAACTGGAACTTGTGACTTCTTGAATAGTTCAACCTAAATAGTGATGTGTCCCAACTTTGAAAGGCATACGGTTTTTCCTAGGAAAAGTAATTAATCATTTTTGTTCATAATATCATGGTTTATTTATGACTGTTACATCTTAGGATTGTTCATGCATCATAATAATTCAAATGGTAGCACATGCTAGATTAATTTACTTTATTTAATTTCTGCAAAATGTCTTCAAATCCACTTGCTACTATTTTGATCACAAACAAACTCGAGGGTGAGAATTACATTGATTGGAAACCTAACCTCAATGAACATGCATGATTATTTTGTAACCTTGCTCATGAAGGAGTTGCAGACTGCGAGAGGTTTCTTCTTAAGAACAAGAAGAGGAATGGAGAAGCCAATGTTGCTGAACATAGGGCTTCCACCTCTCATTCCAAGAAGGCTAAGAAAGGTCCTAAAAACGCCAACCAAACGAGATCTAAATATCCTCAAAGGAAGGCTACGGATGCTAAGGGCAAGGAAGTTGCCAAGGTGGACAAGTCTAACCGCAAGTGTTAGCATTGCGGAGAAGTCGGCCATTGGCAAAGGAACTGTCACTAGGAAAAAAAAGGCATTTAGAAGTGGGCAAGTGAAATGGGGAAGAAGAAGAGGGAAGTTCGATTTTTAAAGCCCTACAAACATTAGAAGCGACTAGTCGCTTCTAATGTCCTTCTAAACCAAAACGACACTATTTCGATAAGTGGGGACATTTGAAGCGACAAAAATGCTTCTAATACTTCAGCAGTGAGTTTTTGGCGGAAGAATTTTGGAGCCAAATAATTTGGGCATTAGAAGCAACTAGTAGCTTCTAATGCTCAATTTTCTACACTTACTGAAATTTTGGCGGAGAAAATTTGGAGACAAATAATTTGGGCATTAAAAGCGACTAGTCGCTTCTAATGCCAAAAAATTGGCGGAAAAAAAGCGAGCCAAATATTTTGGTCATTAGAAGCGACTAGTCGTTTCTAATTTGTCGACTCCGACCTTTAGAAGCGACTAGTCGGTTCTAAAATGCAAAAATTATATTTTTCGAAAAAATATCGGGGTGTTTATGTTAGAAGCGACTAGTCGCTTCTAAAGGTAAAATGTCGCTTCTAATCCCCCATGTCCCTTCTAAAAGTGTTATTTGTAATAGTGTGTCCTAGTGTTGGAATTTATTTAACGATTAAAGAATAAATTTTATAACATATCTTAAATATGGCAAAAATATACAATTATACCTAATATATAAAAAACCAATTTTTAACATATTCAATTAACTTATGCATTAAAATTACAAACATTCCAATAAACATTTTTATTCTAAACATATTAAGCACCAAATTGAACATGCTAGCAACCTATATAAAAAATTTATATAAGCACATATCCAATTCGTTGAAAAATACTTACAAAGGAGATTGTAAACAATCCCGCACGTTGATCGCTAATTCCGGAAGGCCTCGTCAAATTTCAACTCGTGAAGTAAAGCTCGTCGGGTGCTAAGGGGCTGTTTGGCCGAGAGCAAGATGCGAGGGCGTCGAGGAATGGGCTGTTTGGCCAAGAGCAAGATGCGAGGGCTTCGAGGAAGGGGCTGTCTCCAGGCGCGCGTCAAGAGGAAGACACACAAGGCGTCGGACGAGGCTCACAACCCTCATTGGATAGGCGCCGGATTGCGTCTGGAGGCTCGTCGAATAGGCGCCGGATTGCGCCTGGAGGCTCATCGGATGGGCGCATCAATGTGGATCCGGTGGGGAAGCGTCGAGCCTTCGATTGATATTTAAATCAATCATCTTGCTGTCTTGGACGGCCCTAATTAGCACAAAATCACTCAAACACCATAATATTGAATCAACAATAATACACTCAAAGTATATGGGAGATTAAGAGTGTGGGCTGTTATTTGAGGGGAATCTCAAGAAACTGTGAGCAAGCGAGGGGGAGAAGGAGAGAGATGGCCGAAATTTTATGCTAGGGTTTCCTTACGCTTTTATATGAAAGTTTAAATGAGCGTAACACTAGGAGAAAAAGGCCTTTAGAAGCGACACGGATAAGGATTTGATCTAAGAAAGTTTAGAGATTAGGATTGTTTTATTTGTTCACTTAATTATTTAAAAATTTACATAAATTTGGGTAGAGTTTCCCCTAAAATATGAACAAACCAAAAATCTGCAATTCACAAAATTTATATATATATACCAGCCAAAACAATCCTAAACATTTAATAACTTTCAAATAACATATTCTAGTTAAAAAACTTAGTTCATATAACAAATTAGAATTTTAGTTTCCATATTTAAATTAACAAATTAAGTAACTACTTATCACATTCAAATTAATATAACTAAACAAATTATATATCTATATTTATCAAATTAAGTGATTCAAATTATTAATATCGTACATTCATAACAAATTATTTATTTAACAAATTCACTAATTTAACAAATTAATTATTCAATTATATAAATGAGCAAATTAAATACATAAAAAATTAATAATAACAAATTATTATTAATTTCAATTACATACCTACATTACTAATTCAAATTATTAAACATAAATTTCAAGTAAACATAAATATCTAACCTTGTAGATAACAATACGAGCGAGACGGGACGAGCAGGCACAAGACGAGCAAAGTCTACACTCAACGAGACGATGCAACGAACAACAAACGCACAAATGTCTAAATACAAAAAAAAAACATAAAATTAAAACCGTAAACCAAAATATAACTACAATAATTTTTAAAACAAACATATACCTTAAGAAGGAACGATGCGAGTTGAGGAGTTAGGTTGCAACGAGGCGAGGGTGCAGCGACAAACGAGCGGTGATGAGATTGCGACGACAATGATAAATTAAAAATAACAAAATATTTATAAAACAATATTAGACTAAATTATAACAATATTAGACTAATTATAAAACTAAACATACCTTGGCGGAGGAGGAGGGGAGTCGGAGCTCAGCGGTGGAGGCGCAGGGGAGGAGCACGGCGGAGGCCCAGTGGCGGAGCTCGGCGGAGGAGGGGCGGAGAGCAAGAGGGAGAGCGGAGGAGGGCACGGATGCGACAGCCGGGGGAGGAGGGCAGGGACGCAGCGGCCGGGGGAGGAGGCCGGGGAGGCGGCGGCCAGGGGAAGAGGCCGGGGAAGCGGCGACAAGGGTTGGGTAGGAAGGGGAGGAGAAGATGAGAAGGGGAGGAGGGGGAGGGATGGCGGCGGGGGAGGATGAGGGACGGCGGCGGGAGAAGGGTAGGGGTAGGGAGGACGGCAACGGGGGAAGAGTAGGGAGGACGGCGCCGGCGGAGGAAGGGGTGGCTGGTCGGAGGGAGAAGGTGAAGGGGAGGGACGGCGGGGAGAGCTGGGAGAAGGGGAGGGGAGGGACGGCGGCGGCGGCGGGAGAGGGACGACGCCGGGGGAGGGAGGAAGGCGGCGGCCGGCGTTGACTGGTCGGAGAGTGAGACGGAGTGAGAGGGAAAATGAGAGGTGAGAAAATGAGGGAGAAGGGAGGCAAAATTTTGGGGCATTAGAAGCGACATTAGAAGCGACTAGTCGCTTCTAATGCCCTAATATCTATACTTGGCGAAAGTTTTGGCAGAGAAAATTTGGAGCCAAAATTTTGGGGCATTAGAAGCGACATTAGAAGCGACTAGTCACTTCTAATGCCCCAATATCTATACTTCGCGAAAATTTTGGCGGAGGAAATTTGGAGCCAAAATCTTGGGACATTAGAAGCGACATTAGAAGCGACTAGTCGCTTCTAATGCCCCAATTTCTATACTTAGCGAAAATTTTGGCGGAGGAAATTTGGAGCCAAAATTTTAGGACATTAGAAGCGACATTAGAAGCGACTAGTCGCTTCTAATTCCCCGAGCCAATAATTTTGACAATTAGAATGTCAAAATATTGATAATTTGGTTAAAATCGGGGTGTTGAAGTTAGAAGCGACTAGGCGCTTCTAATTCCCAAATGTCGCTTCTAATTCCTCCTTTCGCTTCTAAAGATATCTTTTGTAGTAGTGTAAGTTAAACCATTTTATAAAACCATGACTAATTATTTTCGGCCAACACATGTCAAAACACTCGGCCAAATTTTTTTTTATTTTATTCCCAAATTCTTTAGATTTATTTCTAAATTCAATTAATTTAGAACTCTTATTTATTAATGACATTTCATTAAATAATTTCATACTTTACAAACAAGTACGAAATGAGAAAATATTTATTTTCATCTTTTATTTATTTGAATCATTAAAATGTATTCTTATAATTATACAATATGATTCACTAAATTAATGTAACGATAAATAACTAATTATTTATTAAGTCACTTAGAAAATAACTTTCTCGATATAAATCACAATTTATATTCAATGAGTAAATCAATTTTTCTTGTTCATTTTATCTCGTCTGAGTGTCTATCATTGAGACCTTATGGACCCACATGAACGAAGCTTTAAAATAAAGATCGGACTCAAAAGTTCACAAATATTTTATGTCTTATAATTCTTAATATTAGTCGCTTCCACTAAAGGACTAATACTAAAACTCTATAAGTTAAGATCCATTTATTTTCTGTTTGATGTGACAAAATAATACTTCACACGATCCACGGAGTACTTTACGATATTACCCTTCATGTCTATCAGTAACTCAGAGGAATGTAAAATTACCGTTTTACCCCTATGTTATTATTTCACTAACTCATTTGTTATTTGTGAATGAGAAAAACATAGAGTGAGATGTCTTTACATGTTACATGTTTTAATTAACGAATGTTCTTATTCGATGAATACCTGGTCACGTTTATTCATTCACACTCTCATAACAAAGCATAGTGTGATACACATGCATTAGAATTGTTTCAACAATAATTCTGTGTCTATGAATCACATAACCCAACATGACAGCGTTATGACACCAATCTTAGGGTCAGATGCAACTAAAACTTAGCCGTTGCCCATTAACAAATCAAATGTCGTAATGTGTCACATCGATTATTTATTCACTTGAGGATCTAGTTAATTACCAAAATACCCCTCGTATGTGATCTTGAAGTTTTGATTGATTAAACGGTTTTATCTCGAGCCTCAGAGCATCACTGGTCGTGTTCAATATCTTCTATAAGATATCAAGAATGAAAAATAGAGTCACAACTCTCTATATCACAAGATAAGATATCATGATTCATTCAAACAATCATTAGTCGGATTCGATTGCTCTTTCGAGTTTAAGATTGTGAACAAATGTTTAAACTAGTCATAAGAGGATGTCTTGTCAAGTCAGTACTTAGCACCCCTTTCGTTGATGACAATTTCAGAGCGTAGCATTCATACATAAACACTAACATAATAAAGAATGATTATTTAATTTTATTAATGTCTCAGCAATAATTAAATAGAAAAGTATTTAAATGTCTAATATCTCCTTTTTGGGCACCAATCCCAACACCTACCTATCTCAAGACTGTCAAAGGGAAAGGTATGAGTCTCGTCACTCAAGCGTGTTACATCACAAATAAAGAATCACCCTGGATATGAGATTGCAGGGCATCTTATCATATGGTGTGTAAACTTGAATGGTTTCAGGCAAACCAGACGCTTAGATGACAGGGAGTTTACATTCAAGTGGGGCAATGGAACGGATGTCAGAGCGAGATCCGTTGGGACCATGAAGCTTAAATTTGGGAACAAAACTTTATTATTGAATAATGTTTATTATGTACATGATTTTAGCAAGAACCTTGTTTCTTTTGAAGAACAATTTTTCAAATTTGAAATCAATAATGGTATTGAGATTTATCTTGATAATTCGTTCATTACTAAAGCTCATCGAGTTGATTCTATATATTATCTATATCCAGATGAACCGACTATCTTAGACACCAAAGTGATTATGATTCAGACACGAAGAAGAAAAGGTTTTATAGTGATGAAATCAATGATACATATATATGAAATTTATGTCTTGGAGACATTGGCCTTGAAAGGATTAAAATATTAGAAAAAGATGGTCCATTGCAATCTTTAAGCGTGGAATCTATGCCTACATGTGAATCCTGCCTTGAAGACAAAATGACCAAGAGACCTTTCTCCTCGAAATTTGTAAGAGTCACACTAGTATGGAACTCGTACATAGTAATGTATGTGGACCGATCAACATCCAGGCAAGAGAAGGCTACGAGTACTTCGTAACCTTCACAGATGACTTCTCATGTTTTGGTCATATATTCCTTATGCGAAACATATCCGACATTTTTGAAACGTTCAAAGAGTATAAGGCATTAGTTGAAAAGCATACGGAGAAACTGATCAAAACACTTCGATTAGATCGTGGTGGAAAATATTTGTCGAGAGAGTTCGAGGATCTTCATACAGAAGAATCCATTCATTCTTAGCTTACAATATCTAGTACCCCACAACAAAACGGTGTATCAGAGAAAATGAATCAAACTCCTTTAGATATGAGATCAGTAATGAGTACTGATTCGTTCTGGGAATATGCCTCATAAATGACAACTTACATTCTTAACCAAGTTTCGTCGAAGACAGTTCCTGATACTCCTTATGAGAGATGGTGTGGTAGAAAATTTGTTTTAAACCACATCAAAATATGGGTTGTCCATCACACGTGTTGAGATAAAAGTCTAGCAAGTTGGTTAGTTGTTCAAAATTATGCCTTTTCGCAGGATATCCCAAACGGACAAAAGGGTACATTTTATATAGTCCTACTGATAAGAAAACGTTCGTTTGAAAAAACGCTGGGTTTCTTGAGGAGGACTATATGAAGAATGCAGTACCCAGAAGCAGACTTTGGCTTAAGAAAATGTTGGGTGAAGTAACGAGTACTCAACAAGTTAGAATACGTCCTACTCCAACATTGAAAAAATCACAATCGAAAACCAAGCATGTTATGATTCGTCTCAGTAACAAAATTATACGACAACCTTCTCGATACATGTTTTTCAGAGAAGCTTACACAATTGTCGCAAAAAAAGAGGTAGATGATCAAGTATCAGTATCCCAAGCGATGCAACATTCTGACCCAAACCTTTGGAAAGAAGCCATGAACGTTGAAATGAGTCTATTATGAGACCTTATGGACCCACATGAACAAAGCTTTAGAATAAAGTCCGGACACAAAAGTTCACAAACTTTTTCGGACTTTTAATTCTTAATATAAGTCGATTCCACTATATGACTAATATTGTAACTCTCTAAGTTCATATCCGTTTATTTTCCATTTGATGTGATAAAACAATTCTTCACATGATCCACATAGTTTTTTACGATCTTACCCTTTGTATGTATCATTAACTCAGAAGAATGTAAAATTACCGTACCCCCGAATTACTATTTCACCAACTCCGTTGTTATTTGTGAACGAAAAAAACATAAAATGTGATGTCTATACATGTCACATGTTTTATTGAAAGAATGTTTTATTCTATGAGTATCAAGCCCAGTTTATTCGCCCACACTCTCATAACAAAGCATGGTGTGACACTAATGCCTTAACATTGTTTCAACACAAATTCTTTATATGTGAATCACATAATTCAACGAAACAAAATTATGACACCAACCGTCGGGTCAGATGAAACTTCTTTTAGTCATTGCTCATTGACAAATCAAATGTCCAAAGTTTTACAAGAATATATGTATTCACTTTAGGATTTAGGTTATTACCAAAATACCTCTTGTATGTGATCTTGAAGATTCGAGTGATTAAACGATTTTATCTCGACCTTCAAAGTATCAGTTGTCTTGTTCAATGTCTTCATTAAGACATCAAGAATAAATCAAAGAGTCACAAATCTCTATATCACAAGATAAGATATCGTAAATTTATTCAAACAATCAATACTCATAATCGATTGCCCAATCGATCTTTAGATTGCAAACTATTATTTAAACTAGTCATAAGAGAGTATCTTCTCAACTCACATTGCTTCATCCAAATAAAGTTGTTACTTAATTTTGGATACCGCGCGGTTCGTTTATTCACAAAACTATTTCATGACATCTTCATAATCTCACCAATTAGTCTAGTCTAGATCACAGAGTGGACCTAGAATTCGACTTTCTCAAATGAGAATATGTTAGCTATGAAATGACATATCTCATTTTAAGATTTAGGTAAGCACGACGCAATTCGTACATAGCGACCTTGACACAGAAGAGGGTAAATGGTTTGTTCTTACATTGTCTCTAAAGGTGCATTAGTCAATTCAGTATATTTGGAAGATACACTAGAAGAACTGTAGAGTTCCTGACTCCATATGCACCGTAACTAGAGATCATAGATTTTCCAATAATCATACTAGGATCAATAGTCCGTTGATCTTTAGATTGTGAATATTTTGTTTTAAGCAAACCATGAAGAGTTTGTTCACGCAGATATATATGTGTCTCTTCATACGTTGTTAGGTTTGATTAAGGACTATAAGACTATTTAATATCATAAATCTTCAAACAAACAAAACATGAATGAATTAACGTTTCAACTTTTATTAATTTAATCAGCATATTACAAAGGACTCATCAGTGATTTATATTGCATCGATATGCAAATAAATAATCTTCTTGTGAGCATCTCTGCCAACAAACTGACCCTATTGAATTTATCGTAACCTATCGTACGACATCGTACGTAGGATGGCCTTCAACGTGTTCCTCGTTTTCGGAAAATTTAAAATCTTTAAACTAGTTCAAATCTTCCCAAATCAATCCGATTTAACTCACCTTACACTCCAAAAAACCATAAGAACTACCTGGAATAGATTAAATTAACAAATAAAATCGTACTTTTTTTAGATTTTCTTCCTTGAGAGTTTTTTTGAGAGATCGGGTCCTCCCTACCCTCGATTAAGAAGCTATCCGATGTTGACGACATTTCATCTGAGATTAATAACCGTAATTTTCATCGACCGTCGTAATTTACGAATTTTTGAGTCATCGGCACGTTATGAGCATCCACAATTGTTTTTCCTTGGTTTTTACTATTCGGCAATATTGTGCTATTAAGCAACTCATTAAATCACATTATCGTTGTGTTCTTTAGTTGTTCTTTTTGAACTAATAGAATGCTACCACCAGAGATATTGAATCCTACCACGGAACGCCGTTGTAGGAAATATATATTCCCATGACGAAACACGTATCTTGTTGTAAAAAGTGTATACCCATTGTGAGAGGTGTAGGAGCTGAACTGTCGTCGCGGCAAAAGTATTATAGGATGGGATGTGGATGCTCTCGCTGCGGCGAGAATACCATGTTCGATAGTGTCCTTCTTTATTTCATCGTCTAATAGGTTTACGCACTTAGTTTACTCGACCACTCTTCATCTCTTACCTCTCTCCCAAAACCAGAGCCCAAATCTCTCCCACTCCCTCGATCCATCTCTCATTTTGTCGGTCTCCCGTTCTGCGTCTTCTATGCCACCACGCCAGCGACGAGTCATGCCAGCTTCCTCCTCTCTTACAAGGTCCGTTTCGGCATCGAAATTCTCCTCAAGCTTGGTCGCCACTAGTTATATTCCTCTCTGATGGACCTCAAGGTAACGGAGTTCTGATTTCCTTAAAGATTCTCTTTTATGCCCAGGAAGAACGGATTCTCATTTCAATTAAGACAAACCTTGGTCATTAGGCAAATTCATGATTTTAAATTGGCTTCTGAACATCTTTTGTTTTTTTTACGAAAGAATTATTATTTTTGGTGTAATTTTCCACTGTATTGAATAAGATCTGATTTTTGAAATAGCAGTGAGAGCAATAAACTTGATCATGCTCCAAGAGCTATTGATCCCTTCTTTTTTTCCTACGGTTAGTGTCGATATCTATAAGACAAATGGAAGCAAGATTTGACGTGTGCTAAAGATTTTGATTTATAGACTCAAATCAACATACTCTATTGTGAGTTTCGTCTGTGCAAAATAATTGCAACAAAGTGTGTTCGTAATTTCTGCTTTTATAAAATGTTCTAACTATAGTTTCTGAAATTATGAGGTATCTGCATAGTAACAAGCTGACTGTACAAATCCCCCCGGACCTTCGAAACATGTCAAAGCTTCATTATCTGTATGATATTTTTACCTTGTTTTTATGTAATTAGAAAATTATAAGGAAATAAGTGTTTTTAAACATTGTTTTTGGTGTATGCCTTTTCAGTGAGCTCAATGATAACCATTTATCAGGGAAAATTTCCTTTGAACGTGGGAAGCTTACCAATTTATTAGACCTTTGAGTTATGCTTCAATGATTTTAATTCAATATACTTCTTTCAATCCTGGAATACAAGTGTAACCAAATGATTAGGCCTATTCCTTCTACCCTGTCTCAAATTCTGAACTTGAAGTTTTTATAACTTTATTGATAGGTGCATCACGCAAAAAACTTAATTTTTCCGAACGAAAACTAGCGAGTCCGTAGGTAGTTTTGATAGTTTAAGCAAGTTTACGTTAAATTACAGGTTATAATAGATATCGATATTAAGAAATGGGGATAAAGCGTTTTGAAGATAAAAGAAGTCATTCGGGAGTGGAAAAGGGCACAAATAGAGTCTACGCCACATCCATAGTGCCGCTGTTGGAATAGATCTAGGGTTAAAGAAAAATTTATCATTAACACATTAATGGCGGAATATAAAAAAAAATTTACTAGAAAAACAATTTTTACTAACCTAAACAAAGTGCATATACATGCTATAATTAAAAACATTATTTAAACTACTTGAATACTAACTTTTTTTGTATCTTAAAAATTGAAGCGTCTTGGGAAAGGTGGATCTTCTTGCTCGGCTCGATTCCTTCACGTCTAATCTTAAACTTGAGAAACCTAAGGTTTCTGTTACGAGAGTCTATAGAGGTTTAGAAAGATTTGTGTGTGGGCACAATTAAACAATATGAACCAAGAACAATTCTTGGATCATAAGCTAATTCTCTAGATCAATTGAGGATCTTGGTGCCAAAATAAAAATAAGTATTTTTTAGAAAGAGAGGGGGTCGGCCACAATGCAAGAGAGAGCAAGAATGACGATTATTTTCAATCTCTATGTGAAGGTCTATTTATAGGAGAAAGAAAAATCTATAAAGGTCAATTATGCATTCATGAAATAATAATGCATTCATGACACAATATTGTATTTTCTCTTCTCCTTTCTCTCCTAAGTTGGCCGGCCATTCATTGTGCATTAGTGAGTAAATTTGTTTTCTCACTTAGCACATTTTTTTCTTTCTCAAGGAAATTCATTTCTTTTTCCTTTTGGGTAATTATCTTTATAATTAAAGGGAAATAAAACTCTCATCTTTGAAGGGAAGGGGCATCTAGATGTTTCCTTATTTCTTTTAAGACAATTCTTAAAATAACCATTGTAGAATTATTATTGCACAAATAATGAAATTAATTCTTTAATGCCTAAAACGACTTTTTGGCTTTAGAAAATAATTTATATTTTCATCATATGAAAATATTCAAAATCTTATTTTGACATTCATATCATTTTATGTCCATGCGGACAAAAATATCCTTTAGACATTTTTCGAGGAAAAGTCTAGTTCAACATTTGAACTTATTTTGACTTATTTTCTAGTTTAACAATCCTACTCTAATGACCTGTAATAGTGACCTTATGGATCCAAATGAACAAAGCTTAAGCTTCTATAATCATACTCAAAAGTTCACAAACCTTTTCCAGTATTAGATTAATGTCAACTGACTCGACTAAAGAGTTGATATTGAGAATCTCTCGGTTCAAATGAATTTATTTTTTACTCAAATTTGACTTAATTATATTGAGCGGATCTATTGAATGTTATCTATGTTTATCCTTCATGAATATCATCAACTAGATGAGATTTATAAAGTTACCATTTTATCCTTTTAGTTGTTATTTCATCAACTCCTTTAATACTTGTGAATAAGTTATAAACAATGTATTGACGAGGAGCTGACAAGTCACATTGTTTCATCCAAATAAAGTTGCTACTTAATTTTGGATACTGCTAGTTCATTTATTCACAATCCAAGTAATAAAGCATGAGGTGATATATATTGCATCTCAGCAATCTTGTACATGAATTCCATATCTATGAGAACTTTACAAAGTTGGTTCATGACATCTTCATAACGTAATATCTCACCAATTGGCCTAATCTAGATCACGTAATGGACCTAGAATTTGACTTTCTCAAATGAGAGTATTAATGCTATGAAATTACTTGTTTCATTTCAGGATTTAGGTAAGCATGATGCAATTCATACATAGTGAGCTTGAGATAGAAGATGTTAAATGGTTTGTTCTTTCATTGTCTCTTAAGGTGCGCTGGTCAATTCAGTATCTTCGAAAGATACACTAGAAGAACTATAGAGTTCCTAACTCTCTATCCCTCGTAACCAGACATCATAGATTCTTCCAACAATCATACTGGATCAATAGTCCGTTGATCTTTAGATTGTTAATATATCGTTTTAACCAAACCATGAAGAGTTTGTTAACGCAAATCTACATTTGTCTCTTCATATATTGTTAGGTTTGATTAAGGACTATAAGACCATTGAATATCATAAATCTTCAATCAAACTAAAAGGGAATGAATGAACATTTCAACTTTTATTAATTTAATAAGCAAATTACAATAAGGACTTTATAACGATTTATATATTACATCAATATGTAAATAAACAATCTTCTTGTGGGTATCTCTACCAACAGCCACCACAGCGACGATGACGCGGTTGCAGATGCTCACACGTTTTTATATATTTTTGGGCCGTCGGATCTTTTTAAAAGGCCCGCACCAATCCGAATTCGAACCCTCGACCTTTAAACTTATAAAACATAACTCTGTCACGTATTCTAGGTTACCTTTCAGTTTTTGCTTTTAGTTTTACAAAATTATGCAAATGAGAGATAGTCTAGCGTGAAATTGACGATTCTTCAGTTGGAACTCTATTAAAACAATTTTATTCTTCTCATTTTTTCAGTTATTAAATCGTTGTTCTTTATATTTAGTTTTAATATTCATAATTCATTTGTTATGGTTTTTATTTGTGTTAATCATTTGTTTAAGCTTACCAACATGTTTAGTGGCTAGGTTCTTATTAGGGATGTGATGTAGTCAAGTGTAGATTAGTTATGGGGTCTTCTTAGGGTTTGTTAATTAAACTATTTAATCACATGTAATCTTAATTGAAATTGTTCTTAATGCGTTTTTATGTTTGATTACCATTTGAATCGTCATCTAGAACTGTTTACCTACTCAAGAGAGAGTAAAGGCTCATGCTTTATTTTAGTCATCATATTGTTCTAGTTTTTTAGAGAGTTTAGGCAATTGTGTAATCAATGAATTCTCTTGTATATTACATGTGGTTATTTTAATAAGATTTGAAGTCAAGTGGATAAGAATCTGAAAATTTCATAAGTTTGTTAGATCACTTTAAAAAAAAAGTTAGTGAGTACCGTAGTTGAATGAGATTAGATTACAACGGAATAGTTTATTGTTCGTACCCAAAAATCTCCGATCTTTAGTTGCCTGGTTAAATCGTGTCTCCAGCCTTTTACCTTTGAAATCTCGTATATAATCTTTGTTTTAATTTATTAATTTTTCAGTTTCGCTTTAGTTCGTATCAAAATCTTAAAATCAATTCGCTACAAATTAATAAAACTGCTGAAATAATAATTCTCGGTGGGTTCGACATCTGTTACTTCATTACTATATTACTGTTCGATACGTACACTTGCGTGTTTAATTATAAAATATCATAACATGTATATTCTCATTCCCAGTTTAACCGTATTCGTTTAATCTTGCAGTAATGTAAGATGAACAACAAGATAATGTTGCTTATTGCCTCTTAAGATGACGTCTTAAACTAGAAAGATGAGGCGATGTCTAAAACATGAAATAGTTGATGTCAAAGATTTGAAGTCCCTTTACAAATGAGCAACGTATTATGTACTGTAATCCAACAGAACCCTGTCGTGGAAAACCATCTCGCCGCAGCGAGGAGAAGACATTGGCATAACAAGAATCTAAATTTTTTTTGGGCTCCCATATTGGGACCGACCCGTTGGGAGAAAAGATAGCTCCCACAATGGGTCAATCCTGTTGTAGAGGCATATGGCTCCCAAGTTGCGGGAGCATATGACTCTCACAGCAGAATAGTGACTCGTTGTGGGAAACAACTGCAACTTACAAAGAAACTGACCCGATGCAGGAGCCTCCAACAACAATGTGAGAGCTAAAAGTTGTAGTAGTATTCTATCAATAACGTCAATGATAAATTGTAAATTGAATATCCAGGTGAATTTATATCAATAAAGATGTGTTATTTTTTCAATAGTATATATCAATAAATAAACTAGCCATATTAAAACAAAAAATATATGAAAGTGGAAATAACCTTGATGACATCTAAAAATGCCGGGATAAGGTTAATAATTATAATAAGATAAATAACCCGACTGTTTTAAAATCTAATAAAAATAAATTTACAGCATTGACTACGACATTTGAAATATGTCATCAAAGACAAAGAATTTTTCAGCATTGACTACTACATGTTTCCCGCCATGGATATATATATGAATGTGCTCGGGCAATTGGCACTTTGTACGATTGATTTGTTCTCATTAACGCGTTAAAGTTACTTTGTTTTTCTTCACTAGGAGCTATATACACATATTCTCTCAGTTTAAAAATAACAATACATATGACGCACAAAAATGTATAAATTATGATTCATTCACTAAAAAGATCCATTTGAGATGTTTTTTGTTTCAGGAGAGCCGATTAACAATGTTCTTGGGTACGCAATCGGACATTGTTTAAAGACGAATAATATTTTAACGTATAAAACTATATTAGCTGAAAAATGACGTCACGCGAAAGACAGAGATGCATCATCCACTATACGTGAATTGTGTTTCAACTAAATTGTGATTTTCAGTGATGCAATAGTAAATAACTAATATAAAGTATATACTTATTTGTAATATATATATATACAATATACTAACACAATTGCCAGGTGATAGGTATAAAACTACTATATTATATTACCTAAAAGGTGTCGCTTAAAATAATACGCCCGCAGTAAATCCTAGGATCTGAAAAATCCCAATTCCACGATTTATGTATAGAATACGTCGAAAATTAGAAGCTTTTTTTATACCAATCCAGTAGCACTGATTAAAAATACCAGATATAAGAGTCTCCAGATATTAATACACATTTGCACGTCCACTCAATAAGTCGTTAAGAAAAAGGAGATAATGAAAAATTGCACAAAATGTACGCATGCAAAATATCTTTCATTAATTTATACTCCCTAAGTTTAGAGCCTCAGCGACAAGTCAATGTGGGCAATCTCGTCTTGGTGAACACTTTGAAGGTCTGGTCTATAGCCATTCATAGTTGACCACGAAGTATTATTCCCTCCAAACCAACCAAGATGATGATTATGCTGTTGATGGGCTCGGTTCAGGGATGATGACACGTGTACCGAGGCCTTGGCTCGTGCCACGTGGGACGAGAGCTCTCTGCTCTTCTTGGCTAGGGTTCGCTCGAGCTTGTGGGCGTTTTGGTGGCCTCCGAGGGCTTGAGAGCTGTAGAACTTCCTCTGGCAGTAATTGCATGAGAAGACTTTTGTTGGGTCTGAGGGACTCGTGTTGAGTGGGTTCGATGACGACGAGTTTGACGGCGAAGAATGGTCAGCAATGAAATCTACGCTTGGACTGTTGTTAAATAGGCTCAGGTGAAGTGAGGTGTTTGGTTGGAAATCCATGTTTCCGAAAGAGGGAGACTTTTCAGTGCAACTGAGTGATAGAGAGAGAGAGAGTGTATGTTTGTGATGCGAGTTAGAGATTGTTTGAGGTATATATATAATGAAAATTTTGTAATGGAGAGAGGGAGGCATTAAGACGGAGTCGTGAAGTGATCCACGAGAAAGAGAGAGAGAGAGAGAGAGGTACAACTATCAGCAGGGAATCCATATGATGTCTCCTTCATTAATGGCAGCGTTAGAATCACTTGTCGGTCCATTAGAAAACTTAAATAAATATTAAAACAAGTGAACTAACATAAAGTATGTTTGGGTAAATAATGTACAAAGATGGCGGGATCGAAGTTTATTAATTTAGTGAGCAGAGGTACCGAATTAAAATACTATACTTCTGATTATTATTATAATTATTATTTTATTTGCGTCTTTTGTCATAATTTCATTTCAATTCGAACAATATTATGCAAAATATATTTTTAAAAGCTGCAGGCATTAAAATTAATCTCTGTTTTGCAAACATGCATCTTTTTTTCCACAGAACAAACATGCATCTAAATGTAAATGTATATATGCATAATATAGGTAAAAAAATAAATAAATAGCCTATTTATCCACGTTACGTCTACGAATTTCATTTTACCCAACGTTTCGTTAATTTTGTGTAAATATTCATTTAAAGTTATTTACAAGATTATTGGCTAAAAAATATCATTAAACCGTCAACATAAATATTTTTTCGGGATATTTTTTTTCGATTTGACCACGCTTGTTTTTAATAACTTATTTAATTAATTTGATTTTGTTTACGCGAGAATCAGAAAGGGAAAAAATAGTCCAAAAATATTCGTGAAGAAAATCGAATGAATATTTACGCAAAATTAACGTAACGTTTGATATATTTAAATTAGTAAATCTATTTCTGAATATTTAGCTAATAGAACTTCGTTTAAATTGAGTTCATGCAACCTATTATTGAATCGTACCCCTATGACTCAATAAAAGTGTTTTGTGAAGGAACGAAATGATTTGATGCAATCGGTTGGGAGGATTTTATAAGTTTTATTAACAATTAAATCATTTGAACATTCACGATGATCACTAACATGATCGTGAGGGTTTGAACGGGGTATTATTTTCCAAAATGAGACGTACACTTATTTTTATCAACTTTGATGATAACATAATAAACTGTTAGATATAAAGTTGCTATTCAAAAAAGCATGTAATACTAATCATCCAGTTGATATTATATATTTCTTATGCATGGCAATAGATGCCAAGATAATTGCGACATTGCATAAGTGCACTACTAAGTAAAAACATTTAATATTCTAAAGAGTTGTTGCAAAAAGCGACAACACATGTTCAAGACATTTGAAAAAAAAAACAAGTATTCCAGGTAGACCAGAATCACAACATCTACATATTTAATTAAATAGTAATTTAACTTTTATGAGTTTTTTCCATTTCGTTTGGAAGTATGCACTAATCTAATCATGGGTCCAAATCTCATCTTGTCTGAATATAAACCTTTGTCCTGACGGAGGTGTTGACATCACAAAAAAATATTAAAAATATATTTTTCGAATTTCCATTAAATACGAAACAAGATAAACTTTAACCTAACTGGATTAAATTTTAAACAAGCAACATGATAGGCGACAATTAAATAATATTGCTGCAGATTTTATCGTGTGGTGCAGTGAACCACCATGGCAAATTAGGACTTCTCAGTCTTGTTACAGTGAACCCATACACATCACAGCTCAATGTCAGTCTCACAACCGATTTATATATATTATGAAGCTTCTTTATCTTTCAAGCCAAATGTTGTGAATACTAACAATTATGAATACCCAGAATCCAAGGTAATTATATAGGGATAGGGCTTGTTTGTACGTACAGCGACTAATTGATATATATTATTAGATAATGTTTCTCTTATTTTAGTCCGTCTCGTCAGTGTATGCTTCAATTATGCTCAAGCTAACTAATTAATGACTTTACTAATCATGTCTAGAATGTTGAATAAAATCAAGGATATGTTATTGTACTTTACTCTCCATCTTTCAATCGTATTAAACTAGTATCATGGAACATATATATTCTGTAATTTATTGATTACATGAGGATGTAAAATAGAAAAATTTATATAAATGTAGTCTTTTCAGAAGGGCAGAAAAATGGAACCGGGTTATACAACAAAAATTTAAAAAGTTAGGAGATTTTTAAGTTAGAATTCACAAATTTACCGAGTGTTGCTTCAAAATAGTGAGTACTTTCATAGCTGCAAATGGAACAAAGGTTTCTTTAGAAAAACGAAGTTAAACTCCCAAATTATTATACATTATGTTTGGAGTATAACAAGTGACATACATGACAAATTATTTTACCAAGATATTTAAAATTTACTATGATGGAGGGAACAAATTACTTTAGAGCTTTAATTTAGCTTGACTTCAATTTTGGTAGTTTATAATTTAACTTCAGCAGTTACAATATATTTGTAAATGTTTTACAAAAAAAAAGTAATAATACTCTAATCTAGATTATAACAACTAAAATTGTAAATCTAAAAAGTTACTAGGATAATACAAATGTCGCGATCTATAAATTAATTAAGTATTACATGATTAAATAGTTATTGCATGTCGTTACAGTACCTTTTTATACCATGACAATAGACATAGAATTTAATATTTAATATGGGTTAATGTATAATATAGTTATATATAAGTTTGGTAATATGGTTTTGTCAAACGTTGTCTAAAATTTTTGTAAATGTCCACTCTTTTAATTAACAAAAATTTCTTTCGAATTTTGCCACAAAAACAAAAATCTCGCCTATATTTTAATCAAATTTAAATACTTAATTTTGGAAGTTAATTTACAGCGTAAATTACGGACTAATAAACGCACCACATTGATTTATATATAATTTTGGATTTCAAGAGAGAGAAATTTCAAACGCATGCAAACAACCGCCATTTAAAAAAATTATCTCTGAAATCGGAATCCATCTTCGAACGAACCCAAGGCATTTTCTTTGATCGATCATCACCAAGAAGATTTTGTGGAGTTCAAAAACGTAAATCGATCGGTAATTAATAGGTCTTTATGTTCTTTTTCGTATCTAATTTGTTTTTATTTTTGAAATATTTTCTGTAAATCGCTTTTTAGAATCGATTTATTCATCTCTTGTTTATGAATAATGACCTTGAACTACAGGATCACGACGACGACGAAGAAGAACAAGAAGAAGAAGAAGAAGAAGGGTGTGACGCTTTCATGGCGGAGAAGGATGTGAAACTTTCATGAACACGACCTTATTATTCTTATTCTTCTTCTTCTACGTGTTTTGATTTTAATTTCAAATTCATGTATAAAATCTTGATTTCTTTCATCTAGTAAACTTAACAAAAATTTAGTTTGTTAATCAATATGCAATTAATGATGAAAATTTTTAATTTACGCTGTAAAAATCAATTAACTTTGGAAAACGCAACTCTATTTTATGTTGTAAAACTCAAATATAAAGAAGATAAAGTTATGGTTGTTTTAAATAATATCCAGAATTGTGAATACAATTTAAATAAAATTATGGTCGGCTGAAAATAATTTCCAGAAGTGGAAATCTGAAATGAACTAAATATTGGTAATTAATATAAGAATAATTAACAAATATTGAATAATTTAACTTTTCATTTTTATAAGATCTTCTAATAATTATAGGAACAATTTTTTTTTCAGTGTAAATTGAAGATCAACTTACCCAAATAATTATAGCAACAATTTCATTACAGTGAAAATTGAATATTAATTAGCGAGCAAATAATGGACGATCTTCCAAAAGAAGGAATGAAAATCAACTAATTATCCTGTACTTAATGAGTCAAATATCTACAAAAAATTGTAGGATTTTATTTCAAATTAATTAAACCGCCGGATTTTGAAATAATTGAGTATATTAACTTTCCATTTTTGTAGTAACTTACAATAATTATAAGAACAATTCCATTTCAGTGTAAATTGAAGATCAACTTACCAAAAATAATTATAGGAAAAATTTAATTTTAGTATAAATTGAATATAAATTAACGAACAAATACTGGTCAATCTTCCAAAAAAAGGAACGAATTCAATTAATTATCCTTAAATTAGTGAATCAAATTACTACCCAAACTAATGTGCTAAGTGAGGAAACAAATTTCCTCACTAATGCACTTGATGGCTGGCCAAACACATAGAGAAAGAGGAAAGGAAATTAAATATTGTGTCATGAATGCACAATAGGAAAGGATAGTTACCTTTTCTTTTATTTTCTTCTCCTATAAAGATGCTCACATTGAGATGTGAAAAGAAGTTTCTTACTCTTGTTCTCTCTAGTTTGGCCGACCAACCTCCGTCTCTCTCTCTCTCTCTCTCTCTCTCTCTCTCTCTCTCTCTCTCTCTCTCTCTCTCTCTCAAATATCTCTTTCCTTTTGGAACTTAAGTCCTCATTAGACTTAGACCTAAATTAGCTATCTAGCTCATAGACTTGTTCTTGAGTTATTATGTTTAATTGTGCCCATACACTAATCCTTCAAACACTCTATAGACTCTTGTAATAGAAACTTTAGGTTACTCGAGTTCACGATTAGGTGCTAAGGAGTCGAGCATTCCGTGGAGACGAAACTTCGAGCGAGACGAGATGTTCAACCTTTCCTAAGGCTTGTCAATGATCAAACTACAATAAATGTTTTTAAATAATTAGATGTTCATGCACTTTGCCTAGGTTAGTAAAATAGTTTTACTTGTAATTTTTTTTTTATATTCCGTCAATAACTTGTTAATGTTACATTTTTATTAACTCTAGACCTGTTCCAACAGAGCAACCTAGATTTGATTTTCGTGTTTAGAAGCCAAATCTATCAATAATCTCAACACTTTGGCAGCTGCCTTCCTCAAACATTATTCAATGTTTTTCGATGACGAACGTACGATGGCCGACCTTTGGAGTATTTAACAACAGACTCTGAATCACTAAAACAATTCATGACCAGGTTCAAAGAAGTATTGACAAAAATCTAAAACATTGATGGAGATTCTTCCCTAACCAGTTGAACAACCGAGTGTGGCATGACAAGATTTTGTCTAGAGGTGACTGTCAACAGACCACATACAGTTTAAGATGTGTTACATCGAGCGGAAAACTTTGCTAGAGCATAAGAATAAATTATCTCACTATCCAAAAAATACACGACAAAAATGTTTTCTCTCGCCCAAACTAAGACTTGGACGAACCCAGAAAAAATCCACGAGTTCGCCGGCCATACAGAGATGCATAACGCTCCCCCTGGATTCACATTCACTGGGGATGATAAAGTCAAGGATATGAGGTTTGAGGGAAAGAAATGGACCCCAGGTCTCGATGCATATTGTGATTTTAACAAGACTAACGACCACACTATGGTGAACTACGAGACCATGCGCAACGTTCTCGCAGAAAAATATGCAAATGGCGAGCTGAACGACATCGACTCGGGACCCTATCATAAGAATAATAACTTTGCAACTTGCGGTAGAGGTAACTCGTCACCAAAGCGGTCTCGACCCAATGAACGAGAAAAGCCTGACTCTACTCCGACTCCGATTAAATAACGATTTTTTTTTCATGAGAGGATCAAAATATAGAGGCAATTCAGTCAATTCAATATAGGCCTATCAGTGGCAGCTGAAAAATAACCGACCGAACCGATCAAGGATGAGAGGTTCAGATTGTTGGAATAGGTGTGGGATTACGAAAAATTATCATTAACACATTACTGGCGGAATATAATATTTCTTTACTAGTAAAACAATTTTACTAACCTAGGAAAAGGGCATGAACATCTTTATATTTCAAAAACATTATTTAAATACTTTAATACTAACCTTTCTTGTAGCTTGATCTTGGATGAGCCTTGGGAAAGGTAGATCGCTTATTGCTCGTTACCTTCACACCTAAACATGAACTCGAGAAATCTAAGAATTCTTTTACATGAGTCTATAGAGGTTTAAAGGATGTGTGTGGGAACAATTAAACACAATAGCTCAAGAACAAGTTTATGAGCTAAAGATCTATCTAATTAAGCCTAAGTCTAATGAGGACTTAGGTGCCAAAATAATAGAGATATTTTAGAGAGAGAGAGGAGAGACATATGGTCAGCCACTTTTGAGAGAACAAGAGTAAAACAATTATTTTCACATCTCTATGCGAGACTCTATTTATAGGAGAAAGAAATACAAAAAAGGGTAATTACCCGTTCCTATTGTTTATTCATGACACAATATTTGATTTCCTGTCCTCTTTCCCTTGTACATGGCCGGCCATCTCTATGCTTTAGTGAGGGAAATTTGTTTCCCCGCTTAGCATATTTATTTCCTTCTGAAGGAAATTCATTTCCTCTTTTCTTTTTGGGTAATTATCTTTATAATTAAAGGCAAACAATTCTCTCCTCTTGGATGTGTTGGCCAAACTCTACATTAGGGAAGGGGCATCTAGATGCTTCCTTATTTCTTTTCAGACAATTCTTAAAATACCCATTGTAAAATAATTATTGCAAATATAATGAAATTTATTTCATAATTTATATTTCCATAATATGAAAAATATTCAAAATCTTATTTTGACATTCACATCATTTTATGTCCATGTGGACAAAAATACCCTTTAGACATTTTCCGAGAAAACGTCTAGTTCAACACTTGAACATATTTTGACTTAGCTTATAGTTTAACAATCATACTCTCATGACTTGTAAAAGTGACCTTATGGATCCAAATGAACAAAGTTTGAGCTACTATACTCGGACTCAAACGTTCATAAAGCTTTTTCGAGTATTAGTCTAATGTCAATTGTCTCCACTAAAGAGTTGACACTGAGAATCTCTAGGTTCAAATGAATTTATTTTCTACTTAAATTTAACTTAACTATAGTGAACGGATCCATTGAATGTTATCTATGATCACTCTTCATGAATATCATCAACTAGATGGGATTTAAAAAATTACCATTTTACCCTTCTAGTTGTTATTTCCTCAACTCATTTGTTACTTCTAAATAAGTTAGAAACAATGTGTATTGACGAGGAGTTTAAAAGTCACATTGTTTCATCCAAATAAACTCGCTACTTAATTTTGGATACCGGGCGGTTAATTTATTCACAATTCAAGTAATAAATCATGAGGTGATATACATTGCAGTTTAGAAATCTTGTACATGAATTCCATATCTATGAGAACTCCACAAAGCTAGTTCATGACATCTTCGTAACATAATATCTCACCAATTATTCTAGTCTAGATCATTTAATGAATATCAAAGCAATTCATACATAGTGACCTTGAGACAGAAGATGTTATATAGTTTGTTCTTACATTGTCTCTAAAGGTTCACTAGTCAATTGAGTATCTTTGAAAGATACATTCGAAGAACTATAGAGTTCCTAACTCGCTATGCCTCGTAACCAGACATCATAGATTTTTCCAACAATCATACTGGGATCAATAGTCCATTGATCTTTAGATTGTGATTATATTGTTTTAAATAAACCATGAAGAGTTTGTTCACGCAAATCTACATTTTTCTCTTCATATATTGTTAGGGTTGATTAAGGACTATAAGACTATTTAATATTAGAAATCTTCAAACAATCGAAAAAGGAATGAATAAATGTTTCAACTTTTATTAATTTAATCAGCAAATTACAATAAGGACTTTATGAAAGATTTATATATTACATCAATATGTAAATAAATAATCTTCTTGTGGGCGTCTCTGCCAACAACAAGGCCTAGGCCGACCGGCCTCCACGGGCAGGTTGACCATAATCCACTTGGGGCTCTAAAAATACAGACATTGGCCACCAAGGTTGATAAGTTTTCATTCCCTTTGAAACCCTTATTCTATCTTTATACTCTCAACAATGTTCTCTCAAGCTCCTGGGAGACACAAGCTGGCCGGCCACTTGCCTAGCCTCACATAGGCCAGCCGGCCTCCTTCATAGCAGGCCCTAGAGGCCCTCTAGACTGTGCATGACACAAGTCGGCTGGCCCCTTGCCTCCACAATGACTAGGATGGACGACCTCCATATGATGGTCGACCAAAGCCCCTTTGGGGCTCTATAAATACAAACCTTGACTCCTCAGGTTTGGTAAGTTTCCATTCACTCTGAAACTTTTATTCTACTCTATGCACTCTTAAAATTTCTTTTTTAACAGGAAGGATTCTCTCTAAAGATAAGAGATCCGAGAACTGAGAATGCATCAAGTCAAGTTTCATCGTTTCACTCAGACTCGTCGATCCTTCCTCGTCATCCTACAACTCTGCCCACATTCACTAATGTTGAGCGTCACATAGGTAAGTAGAGGACTCCCTCTGTTTTCCCTTTTTTGTTCACGTCTTTTCTTCTATCTCAGATACTATAAGAACGCAAAGGCCACACGAAAACTAAGAAATGAGGGTCACTCTACCCGATCAGGAATATCACCTCCTAGGTCTCATAACGGTTTCCAATTTTTGGCGCCAACACTAAAGAAGACTCAGTCCCCTGCTGGACATCGGACGATGAATAAACTATTTTTCCTCGACAAGGAAGATACCTTAGTTAAACTGAGACGAGAGCTTAAACAAAAAAAGTTAAGTATCACAGATCAATACCTAAGAAAGTTTTGAATTTCTTTCTTAAATAAAATAAATTGATAAATAATTACTTACCCGTGTTATGTAAGATGCCATGGTCTTGTACCATTTGGAGTAAAAAAAAAGGAACTTTTGGTAGATGAAAGTTCTCGTGGGTGAGATGACAAATTAGACTCGCAAAGCTGTAAGAATCATTGTAGCATGTGGTTCTGCTTATGGTGTAGATTGTGGTGCTGTTTTTTCCGGGAAGTGTGTGTTGAATATGATATTCTCGCACTCTTTCACGAAGTAGCCACTTTTGTTCTTCAATCCTTGCCAACCTCGACACAAGGCTCTTTGACGGACTCGCCTTCCAACGTTGACTTCATTGCCGACTTCTTGGCAACCTCATCCTTTCCTTTTCCTCCCTTATCTTATTTTTCTTCTTCTTATCGACATCGTCCTGGTTGGATGACTCGCCACCTTCAACCCTCTTGGCCGGTTTTTTTCTTTTGTGAGGTGCTACGTCGCCTCGTCAATTGTCTTTTTTGGAGACCTCGTTAGCAATGACGTTCTCTGAAGCTATAGTGCCGAACTAGTCGGCCGGAGCTGGAGTGACGAACTAGTCGAACGTAGCTGGAGTGAAAAACTAGTTGATTACAGCTAGAGAATACTCGACTTTGACCTCGAAACCAAGGTGGATGACATGTACTATCGGCTCGAAAATCCCGGAGGTACCCACTTGTTTCTTTTTTTTTCTACTAGAGAGTTGGAAGCATAAAACTCAATATTCATGTTGTCGACGATGCCATATTCAAATGAAGATAATTAATTTTATTTTCAAAGTATTAGACTTCGACCAGAAAATATGTACCTTCTTCCTCTTCAATGATGTCAAGAACTTGCCAGAAACTAGAAGCTATGAAGCATGAGTCTGTACAATCTCTCTAAAGTATGCGACCTAGGTGAAGTCGCTCTAACTTCGCTTCAAAAATCATTCCGCTATGAGGAGCTTGTATCCGTTATGAAAATAATCATTAAAATTTGTGAGGTACAATGTAAAGTACTGCGCAAATTTTAACAAAAAATAATAATAACAATATATTTAAACATAATATCTATTTCATAATCGCCAAACTCGCTCACTTCAATTTGAACGAGCTAGTGTGGTGGCCCATAGAAATCTCATTGACAACAACAAACAAATTTCTACGACTTTAAGTCGTATATTTTGAAGGAATCCCTTCAAGAACCAATTTTTTGGGTTGAATTTGATTAGTACAAAAACTTTGGATCGTGTTTCGAGTTTGCCTTGACCATGCAAAGTCAAACTAAATCAATGACTGTGAGTTTGATTCCCTGCTCCACTGTAAAGAGAGCCAAACGAATGACCATCCGCACAAATCTGGGGCACATCAGAGGAACAATAATACCTAAAGTGGCGACGATGTTTAATTGGAGTAGATGCATAGAAAACCTAAGCCTAAATGAGGTGAAGCAAACGTCGTACAGCAGTATCCCTAACCGATAGTGTTTGCAGTCACTTTAGGGGAGAAAGAATGATGTGAAGGGCGAAGTTTATGTCATACTTACGTCTAAGTGTATCAAACTCGGGCTGATCTATCCTAGAAGGTTGGAGGCTATCCTCATTTCCTAAAATTTTGGTACCTGAGATCGACATTTCCTAAGTTAAAAGTAAGACTGAGTTCGTAACACGAAGTCTGGTGAAAAAAAATGTGAGCTTGGTAAGTTTAGACAGAGACAGAATTGCAAGACAATAAATAAAATGAAGTTACCTTGAAATTTTTCTTCACCGCGAATTATAAATGACTGCATAATGTCCTATCGATTTTATTTATACAATCAGGTTGTAACAATTCCGAGAAATTACGTCACATCCACTTGACAAATTGTGACATGTCCCTAAATATCCGAGAAGAATTCGAACCCCCTCTTACTCTCCCGCTTTGACATTACTTCTAGACGCATTTGCATCGTTTCATTCCAAAAAAATTAAATTTCATTTTACGTCCGTAATTCCAAAAACTCAAATTTACCGGTCATAAGTTACTTTGTTTCATACAAGTATCTTTAATATATCTCAATATTAAAAATAGTAACGGCTACAAAGTAATATATCGAGTCTAATAAAGGATCAATATCTAAAGACGCTCCAGACCAAGCTTATAGAATAGAATCATCGAACTCCTTTCAAGGCATGACGAGCTCGATCTTGACGAAATCCCTAGTCAACCGAGTCGAGTTCGCCGCAAAGACCGGATCTAATACGAATTCAAATAATCTTCTTCAACAGCGACATGCGATATGACAACAACTTCGACAATCTCGACAACAGGTGTTGTGAGCTAGTTAATCGATCTTAATTATAAATGTAAAGTAGATTAGTTCGGCACTGAATCACACCCTTATTATTCGTCTCTTATTTCCCATTTCTTTTGGCCGAAGTGAATTGTATTTTTTTACTCAATATTAATATAATTCGTACTTCGTCTTTTTAATCTGTTATATGTTCATTATTCGATATTATTATTAAGTCATAATGAAATACAATTATTGTATATAAATCGTACGAACTTTATATTAATTTATTTTCTTTTTGTCGATGACAAAATCTGACATCAAATTATACTTAATATAGTAATATAAAAAAATTTAAATATGAGTATTATTTTAATAAATTTAAGCTTATAAATTGGAAGATATTTCGTATGTATGAATAAACTGAAAGCTTTAAAAACCAGTCGATGACTCTGGGTGTGAAGTCAAAAACTAGATTGGAAAAATTCTTTAAAAAATAAACAATCGGAACTTTTGACTCAATTCCTGGAAGTAGGTACTATAATTGGAGTTACATGAATTTTCTAAAAGAAAAGGTTTTCGAATGTGGACTATGTACTTGAAGTGTTAAAAATTATTTTTACAGTTTCGGTATTTTGTTATTTATTCTGTGCTCTAATTTTTTAATCAAAATTAATTGAGAAAAACATCATAAATATCCTTCCTTCATACAACTGTTACACATTTAATATTCGATGGAAATTAGGATTATAAAAAGGTATAGTTTTTGTGTTGACCAAATCAAATTACGATTGTGCTGATCAATGAATGTTACTAGATTTTGACCGAAAATTTAACTGAAAACATCAGCGGAGATGGTCGAATGTCACGTCATTGTGCTCTATATTTATTTAGGTTATAAAAGTTTATCAATATATCACAAATAATTACAAAAATATGGCCACGAACATAATTCTGCGAAAAATAATAAAGATATATTTGCAATTTTATTGTACCGTTTAATAAGGAAAATTAATATAAGTAAAGAAAACAAAAAATCGAAACAAAAACTTCGTTGTAGTATCATCATCATTATAGCATCATCATCATCACAATTATTTACCAAGACCGCATCATTATCTCCCATGAAATTATTTGAGAAATATACTAATTCAAAAAGATAAACACTATACCGCAATTAAAGAAATAAAAAATTGGAACAAACAAATTAACGAAAAGAAACACAAAAATTTGAAACCCTATAACGACAGTGAAAAATAACGTGAAGAAATTGAATAGTCGAATAGATTGATCCGACTCTAGCGCATTAAACGAATCCTTCTTAACTATGTCTCCACTAGAGATTTGACCGTGTCATAGGATTTCCAATTTGTTCATGAAAACATAGAAAAACTATCAATATCAGATTTTTCTTTCACACTATCGAGCCTTGCAACGGTATATGGAAACGTCGATAAGACATCCGGAATAAGAAGCTCGCACCGGAGAGAAGAAAATGGTAATAAATATTTAAATTATCTTGATTTTAAATAAAAGATAGATAATTGCTAAAATGGTAATAAATATCATTAGATTCTCAACGTTCAAGAAATAGCAATTAATTACATATGCCATCACTTTTCATCTCTACCCACAAAACCAAATTTCACACTAAAACTTCTATTATTGATCATTGTTATAGTATTCAAATTATATAATCTCTTTGTTAATAGATATTTTGATAAAAATTATAATGTTTGCATTGTTTTAATTAAGTGATAAAAAATTTATTACTTATCAATATTTAACAAAAGCTATAATAAATAAATAAAATTACATTATTTAAAAAAAGTCAAGCATAAAATAGAGAATAATAAATTACATCAAACTAAAACATGTCTTTTAGAATGATGTTATTTCTTTTTGTATTTATGTTTATTTAGTGGGTTTAATTTTAATTTTTTTGTTTTTAAATTTTTTACGTTTTAAATAAATTTTAATTTTATGTATTTTTGTAACCAACTTATGAACTTTAGTGTTTTATAAGTATATATAAATTATGTGTATATATACAAAATTTATGTTTTATAGATATAAATAGTATTTTAAAAAATATAAAATGTGAACAGTACAAAATTATATTGATATAGAACTCTTTATAACACCAAATTTAATGTTAAATATATCGCGTGATTGGAAGTATTTTCAACACCAGTTGGAGTTGCACTTATATAAAGAACTAATATAATTTTTACATTTGTGACATTTTTCCTAAACCATTGATTATAAAATAAGTAAGGTAATTATTGAAATATGAATTATTATACAACTCTAATGTTTAAAAGTGTATATTAGTGTTAGAATTTTAGGACTATAAATATTACAAAATAAACGTGTTAGGTAATTATTTATTAAGTCAAATTGACGTAATTTAATTCGGAATAAAGTTTATGACTTAGATCATCTTCAATCTAAAACCCAAATTTTGGTTGACAATTTATCAAATTTAGTGTAATTGCATTGCTTTCACTCCAACCTACGACACCAAATCTTACCTTAAAAAAGAATATTATCTTTATATACTTTTTAATATTACTTATATTAATTTCATATTAACCCCTCTATTCATGTCTTATGTCAATATTAATGTTATTAAACATTAATTTATTTTTGGATGTCAACAATATGAAATTAACTTTATATTAAATATTATGTTAATATTACTATATTAAACTTTAAAAATTAACTAATAAAAATAAATATTATATTGGATTACATTAATATAAAAAAATATTACATAAACAGACAGTTACAAATATTGATACTCTTTTTTTTATTGATAGTATGTTTTGGTATAAAGTAATTAAATTATGGTTTAAATTACATATTAGTATTTTTCATGGGTGAATTTGTAAATAAAAATAATTTATCACCAAATTTGGGTGATAAATAGTTGGATCTTAAATTTGGGTAAATCCTATCTATCATACTCAAATTTTGGTGAATATTTGGGGTGGGTTGGAGTACTTCCACCCCAAAAATGTCTCAAATCAAATTAAGGGTGGGTTGGAGATGATCTTAAAGACATATTTATCATGATATTATTACATGACTATCATAAGTGTTAATCTAATTTGATGATAGAGCAAATTGAAAATAAGCAAAAACAATTAATAACCATAAAAAGCCAGTTATTAGTAGAGTAGATCCCTGATTATAGACAAACGATTGTTTTTGTATTCTCATCAATAAAAACACTCAGGCACTTGAGCAATTTACAATTGAAAGATCACTAACAATGTTTTCATTTATGGATTTAGATACGTTTTCACTATTCAGTATCGATTTTTTTTAATTGAATTAGGATTAAAGTAGCGATTGAAAATTCATAACAATTAGTTCTTATAATTTTTCTTGTTATTTGTATTGAAGCGCATGTACATAGAACAGGCTTATGTTTATACTCTAGTGTCCTTTAAAAAAAAAAAAAAAAAAGTCTATAACTATCACGCACGGTAGTTTCAAATTTGTACGTTATAACTGCATTAGAATATTCTCCTGTAAATGAACCTGAAACTAAAATATTATATACATTCAATATTTCCAGTGGTCTTGATCTGTACATCAATTGACAATGAATTTAGGTACCTAATTCCTAGGATGCTGACCATGTCATTCATCACCAATTCATGTTTTTGTCAGAAGCTAGAATGGCAAGTCCCAGGAAAGGGGTCTTTGGGAATTGCAGAATCAGCATATGATAATCAGTACATCTTCTATCGCCCATGATGTCGTCGTGTAGGACCCTCCAAATATCATAATTCATAAATAATATATAATAAACATAAACTACTTGATATGTGTTGAAATCTCCATCTACATTAATTTCAGCTGAACAAGGCACATGGGAGCCGGGATACGAAACCATTAAAACCAGACAAAACCAAGAAGAGAATTCTATTTTATCATAACCCATATGTATCAATATTTATAATCTTCTAATCTTCTGACATTGTATTTAAATTTGTTTTCTCTGACAACAAGATTGTGGGATCATAATCTTACAACTCAGCGATGATTTCGGCTAAGTATCTTTGGAATCCCAGACAAAGCACAAACCGGGAAACTACGTATTGAAGTTCCTATATGGCTGGTCAATTAGTGTTAAAAGGTTCAGACTAGAAAACATTAATTCCTTCCTCGAACTTACACGTAAGTTGATCAGTCAACGTGGTATGTTTCTTTTTTAATTCGAACATACCATATACAAGACAAAACCGTCACTAAGAAAATTATAATGATGTATATCCACTGAATTTGGAGTAAAATGTCCATTTCTAAGTTATAATGAGTTAAACTCATGACCGAGATTTATGGAGGGAGAACAAAATTGATCCCAATTTAGAGGAAAAAATTTAATGATTTCATTTATATGGGAATCAACTGAAATGATATTTACATACACAAGGAATAATAGACTTTAATACTCTAACAATAATTGTTATCAGGTCGTTTCGGGCCGACTATATTGTACGAGAACTCCGACGCTCCAACAAAGTTGATGAGTCGTCGACAACCGAACAAAGAACCGAAAAATCCCAGCTCAACGACAAACACAGCGACCGGGACCTCTTGGCTCATGGCTCACCAAAGGACCGGCCATTTCTCTTGGCTCAGAGTCGGTCAGGCCTCACTCGGCCTGATCTCACTCGAAGTTCACTAAATACCGTCCGAGAGTCTATCATTGAAACCTTATAAACTCACATAAACGAAGCCTTAGAATAAATTTTGGACACAGAAGTTCACAAACTTTTTCGTGTTTTAATTCTTAATATTAGTTGATTCCACTAAAGGACTAATATTGAAACTCTCTAATTTCATATGTGTTTATATTCCAGTTCGATGTAATAAAACTATTCTACACACGGTCCACAGTGTATTTTACGATAATATCTATGTGTGTATCATTAAGCCAAAGGAATGTAAAATTATTGTTTTACCCCTGAGTTATTATTTCACCAACTCCTTTGTTATTTGTGAACGAGAAAAACATGAAGTGAGATGTCTCAATATGTCACATGTTTAATTCAACCATTCTTTATTCGTTAAATACCAGACCCGGTTTATTCGCTCACACTCTCATAACAAAGCATAGTGTGATACTAATGCCTTAGCTTTATATCAACAGAATTCCATGTATGTGAATCACATAATTCAAGGAAACAGTATTATGACACCAATTGTCGGGTCAATGAAACTTCATTCAGTCGTTGCTCATTGACAAATCAAATTTCATAAAGTGTTACAAGAAAATATATATTCACTTCAGTATTTAGATAATTACCAAAATACTCCTCGTATGTGATTTTAAAGTTTTGAGTGACGAAACAGTTTTATCTCGAACTTCAAATTGTCACATGTCTTGTTCAATTTCTTCATTAAGACATCAAGAATAAATCATGAAGTCACAACTATCTATATCACAAGATAAGATATCGTTGATTTATTTAAACAATCATTACTCAGATTCAATTGTCCAATCGATCTTTTGATTGCGAACTATTATTAGAACTAGTCATAAGAGGGTATCTTGTCAAGCCTGTAGTTAGCACCTCTTTCGTTGATGATAGTTTTAGAGCGTAACAAACATACAAAAGCACAATCTTAAATAGGAATGAATATTTCATTTTATTTAAGTTTCAGCAAAAACAAAATAAAAAATGTATTTAAATGTCCAATATTTCCTTTGTGGGCACAAATCCCAACAAACTCCCACTTGACTTAAAGGAGATGTGAATGATCTTTCAGTCCCAAGGCTTCTAGATGTCCCTTTAAGACTTTACTCGTTAAATGTTTTGTGAAGAGATCATCAAGGTTGTACAACGTTGAGATCTTCATTACTTTAGCGTCTCCTCTGTGAACGATATATCGTACCAAGTGATATTTATGTTCTATGTGTTTTGAGTGCTTATGACTTCTTGATTCCTTACTTAGCAATAGCCCCGCTGTTATCACAATTAAGTGTAATGGGCTCGTTGGCACTTGAAAATACTTCCAAGTACATCAGGAATTTCCTAAGCCAAACAGTCTCCTTTGGAGCTTTGCAAGCTGCCACATACTCGGCTTCTATAGTCTAGTCAGCAACGCAAGATTGCTTTATAATCCTCCAGACCACAAATCCATCATTCAGGGTGAACACAGACCCTGAAGTAGATTTCCTGGAATCGTTATCCGCTTGAAAATCGGATTCGGTATATCCCGTCATAGTCAGGTCATCACCTGAGTATGCAAGCATATAGTTTCTCGTTATCCGAAGATACTTGAGAACATTCTTGACAACAATCCAATGCTCGGGTCCAGGGTCTGATTGGAATCTACTCACCACGCGCACAGCGTAACAAATATCAGGTATAGTGCAAAGCATAACATACATGAGAATCTTTATGGCTGAGGCATAACGAATATGTCTCATGTCCTCTATCTCTTGAGAAGTCTTGGAAGACTGCTCACTAGAGAGATGAACTCCATGTGTGAAAGGTAGCCATCATTTCTTTGAGTCTTGCATACTGAAGCGATCCATGATTTTATTAATATAAGATGCTTGAGATAACGCTAACTTTCGGTTCTTCCAATCCCTAAAGATCTGAATCCCTAGAATATAAGCCTCCTCTCCAAGATCGTTTATTTCAAACTTCTTTGACAACCAGACCTTAATCTTTGATAACTTTCCGACAACATTCTCAATGAGTAGTATGTCATCTACATATAGGACCAGAAAAGCCACTTTGCCTTGTTTATCATCTTATAAATGCATGACTCATCTACAGACGGATCAAAGTCGTAGCCTTTTACAATCTCGTCGAGTCTGACGTTCCACGATCTAGATGCTTGCTTCAGTCCAAAAATAGACTTTAGCAACTCACAAACCTTGGCCTCTTGGCCTTTATCCATGAACCCGTCTAGTTGAGCCATGTAAATGTGCTCGTCAAGATTTCCATTCGGAAATGGAGTCTTGACATCCATCTGCCAGATTTCATAATCAAGGGCGACAACAATGGATAAAAGAATGCAGATGGACTTTAGCATCACGACTGGCGAGAAGGTATCATCATAATTGATATCGTCCTTATCGGGGAAAACCTTCGCCACAAGTCGTGCCTTAAATATCTCAACATTTCCATCCGGTCCTATTTTCTTCTTGTAAATCCATTTACACCAAACAAGTTTAATACCTTCGGGTGGATCTACAAGCTTCAAAACCTCGTTGACATACATCGATTGCATTTCCACGTTCATGGCCTTTTGCAATAGGTTTGTTGCGGAACCTTGCATCAATTGGGTAAATGATACTAGTTCATCTTCCTACTTTTATTGGAATGCAGTGTAAGGGGCTCCGATAAACATGTATCGTTCATGTTGTCATACAATCCTGTTACTGTGACGTATCACTGGACTCACATTTCGATTGTGGTTCTTCTACTATTGGGGTGGGACTCGTCCTAACTTGTGAAGTACCCGTTATTTCACCCAATGTTTCCTTAAGCATAAATTTGCTTCTCAGTACTACATTATTCATGTAGTCCTCTTCAAGAAACCTAGAGTTTGTGCTAATGAACGTTTTCTTGTCAGCAGGATTATAGAAGGTGTACCCTTTCATCGCATTGGGATATCCTACAAAAAGGAATAATTCTGAACGATTACCAGCTTGCTAGTCTTTTGTCTCAAGACATGTGCTAGACAACACCAGATTTTGATGTGGTTTAAAACATATTTTCTACCACACCATCTCTCGTGGGTTGTACCTGGAACCGTCTTCGACGTAACCTGGTTCAGAATGTAAGCTGTTGTTTCTAAGGCATATCCCAAGAAAGAATCAAGAAGAGATGAATAACTCAGCATTGACCTCACCATATCTAACAGAGTTCAATTATTTATCTCGTACACACCGTTTTTCTGCGGAGTGCCAGGTGATGTAAGCTGAGAATGAATGCCTTCTTCTCCAAGAAGATCTTTGAACTTTCCTGACAAGTACTATCTCCCTCGATCTGATCGAAGGTTTTAATTTGTTTCTCCATTTGCTTCTCAACCAAAGCCCGATACTCTTTGAACATTTCAAAGGTATATGATTTGTGTTGCATAAGGAAAACATGACCAATCCGTGAGAAGTCATATGTGAAGGTTACGACGTATTCGTAACTACCTCTTGCTTGGATGTTCATTGGCCCACACACATCACTAAGTACGAGCTCCAATACTTACGTGGCTCTTAGACCTTTCGAAGAGAAAGGTCTCTTGGTAATCTTGCCTTCAAGACAAGATTCACACGTGCGCATGGATCCCACGTTTAGAGATTTCAAAGGATCATCCTTTGTCAACCTCTTAATCCTATCTAGGCCAATATGTTCAAGACGTAAGTGACATAGATATGTGTCATAAAATTTCATTACTATGAAACATCTTACGCTTCCTAAGTGAATCATCATTCACTTCAGTGTCCAAGATTGTCGGCCCATTTGGATACAAATAATAAATCGAATCCACACGACGAGCATTAGTTATAAACGAATCATCAATAAAAATCTCAATACCATTATTTATTTTAAAATTGAAAATTATGCTTCTAAACGACCAAAAGAAATCAAATTCTTGCAAAAATCTGGAACATAATAAATATTATTCAATGATAAAGTCTTATTTCCAAAATTCAGCTTCGTGGTCCCAACAGATCTGGCTCCGAACTTCGTTTCATTTGCCCTATTGAATGTGAACTCTTCATCACCTAAGCGCCTGGTTTACCTGAAACCATTCAAATTACCCACGATATGATCGGAAGCCTCACAGTCTAAAATACAGCGTGATTATTTATTTGTCGTGTAACATGATTGGGTGACGAAACTCATACCTTTCCCCTTAACAGTCTTGATGTAGGTAGGACTGTTTAATGGGCCAATGTCGGACCTCTCCGCAATGGTGAAACTTGTGGTTAGACTTGTCCACATTCACGATGTCCTTGCCCTTGGCATCCGAGCCTTCCTGTAAGGCTCATTTGATCCCGTTTGGTTGGAGTTTTTAGGACCTTTCACCACCCTTTTAGAACCAGAAGTGGAAGCTGTATGTTCAGCAAAATTGAATTCGCCATTCTTCTTATTGTTCTCAGTGAGAAATCCCTCAACAGTCTGCAAGTCTTTCACAAGCTTGGTTATAGAATAATCGATCTTGTTCATGGAGTAGTTAAGACGGAAGCTATCGAAAAAATCCATCAGAGTCTCCAAGATCATGTCTACCTTGGTGAGTTAATCGATCTCCAATCCAAGAATCTCCATATCGTTCAGGTCACATATGATCACTACCATTTGTTCACGAACTGAGGTTCCCGGCTTTACCCACAATTTAAGAAATTGCAGATTGTTTTTTGCCTCGCCTGACGCCCATGACATCCAAACATGTTATGAAGATTGCAGAGGATCTCATATGCCATGGTGATGTCTCGGTGAGGCTGTTGCACTACATTGCTTATAGATGCTAAGATATAGCAACTAGCAATCTCGTCGGACCTCATCCCCCCATCATAGGTGTCCTTGTCCTCTTTTCTCGAGTCACTACTCGAAGCTAGAGGACATGGGGTAATGAGAACATACTTGTGGTATTTCACTGTCAGCATGATGTCGAGGTTATGTTTCCAATCAATTTAATTCTTACCCTCGAGTTTATTCGAACTCAAAATCGTTTGAAGTAGATTAAAAGACATTTTTCTGAAAATAAATAAAATAAAATAAATTTAGCATGTGTTACAATTCGAATTATATGCATGAACAATCCTAACATTGTGTGAAATCAAAAAATAATTCATGGTATTATGAACACAAATGATTAATTACTTTTCCTAGGGGAAACTGAAATTAATCGCGTTTCATAGTCGTGACACATCATTATTTAGTTTGAACCATCCAAGAAAACATAACTTCTAGTTCTTCCTAATTACTATAAATTTTGGTAACTTATATTTAACGCATAGCCTTTATGGGAGGACTATTTTAAAATATAAGTGTAAGTGTACAATCGACAATTAACATAGATGCCCAAAAGAAGATTATTTATTTACATATCGATGTAATATAAATCTCTCATGAGTACTTATTGTAATTTGATGATTAAATTAATAAAAGTTGATTCCTTTTTCGTTTGTTTGAAGATAGATGATATTCAATAGTCTTATAGTCCTTAATCAAACCTAATAATGTATGAAGAGACAAATGTAGATTTTTGTGAATAAACTCTTCATGGTTTGCTTAAGACGAAATATTCACAATCTAAAGATCAACGGACAATTGATCCAAGTATGATCGTTGGAAGAATCTATGATGCCTGGTTACGAGGCATAGAGAGAGGAACTTTATAGGTCTTCTAGTGTATCTTTCGAAGATACTGAATTGACCAGTGCACCTTTAGAGACAATGTAAGAACAGACCATTTAAGCTAACCTGTCTCAAGGTCATTATGTATGAATTGCATCATCCTTACCTAAATCATGAAATGAGACATGTCATTTCATAGCTTACATATTCTCATTTGAGAAAGTGAAATTCTAGGTCTACTCTGTGATCTAGACTATACTGATTGGTGAGATATTGAGTTATGAAGATGTCACGAACTAGCTTTGTGAACTTCTCATAGATGTGGAATTCATATACAAGATTGCATAAATGCAATTTATATCACCTCATGCTTTAATACTTAGATTGTGAATAAATGAATTGCGTGTTATCCAAAATCAAGTAGCGACTTTATTTGGATGAAACAATCTGACTTGTTAGCTCCTCATCAATACATTATTTCTAACTTATTCATAAGTAACAAAGGAGTTGAGGAATTAACGCTTAGAAAGGAAAATTAAAATTATATAAATCTCATCTAGTTGATGATAATCATGAAGGGTAATCATAGATAACATTCAATGGATCCACTGAAAATAATTATGTTGAATTTGAGTAGAAAATAAATTCATTTGAATCGAGAGATTCTATATGTCAACTCTTTAGTGGAGTCAGTTACATTAAGCTAATACTCGAATAACGTTTGTGAACTTTTGACTCCAAGTATAGTAACTCAAACTTTGTTCATTTGGATCCATAAGGTTACTATTGCAGGTCATTAGAGTAGGATTGTTAAACAAGAAGCTAAGTCAAAATAAGTTCAAGTGTTGAACTAGACGTTTTCCCAGAAAATGTCTAAAGGATATTTTTGTCCACATGGACATAAAATGATGTGAATGTTAAAATAAGATTTTAAAAGTTTCATATGATGGAAATATAAATTATGTTCTAAAGCCGAAAAGTATTTGAGACATTCTGAAATTAGATTCGTTATTTGTGCAATATTAATTTTAGAGTGGGTATTTTAAGAATTGTCTTTAAAGAAATAAGGAAGCATCTAGAAGCTCCATACCTACCCATAAAATTTGGCCAACTTCATCAAAGAGGAGATAAATTTATTTGCCTTAAATTATATAGTTATTTGTCAAAAAAGGAAAAGAGCAAATGGATTTTTTTGAGAATGAAACAAATGTGTTAACTGAGGAAACGAATTTCCCTCAATAATGCACCTATATGGCCGGCCATGTTGACAGAGAAAGATGAGAGGAAATAAAATATTGTGTCATGAATGCCAAATAGGAAAGGGTAATTACTCTTTCTTGAATGTCCTTCTCCTATAAATAGAGGCTCACATTGAGATGTGAAAATTAGCTATTTTCTTGCACTCTCTTTTATTTGGCAGACAAACATTCTCTATCTCTCTCTCTAAAATATCCCTTTGATTTTGGACCTAGAGTCCTCATTAGACTTAGGCTTAAATTAGCTCTTTAACTCATAAACTTGGTCTTGAGTTATTGTGTTTAATTGTGCCCACACACTAATCCTTCAAACTCTCTATAGAGTCTTGTAATAGAAATCTTAGGTTACTCAAGTTCACGACTAGGTGTAAAGGAGACGCACAAGACGAGACTATCAACCTTTCCTAAGGCTCCTCAAACATCAAGCTACTAGAAAGGTTAGTCTCAAGTAAGTATTTTATGTTTTTAAATAATATGACGTTCATGCACGTTGCCGAGGTTAGTAAAATTGTTTTATATGTAAAAAAAATTTATATTCCACCATTAACTCGTTAATGATAAATTTTTCTTAACCCTAGACCTATTCCAATACCGACATGTTGGCCTTTATCCAAGTCACTTTGATAACGGTTCTCCTAGGGGAGACCCGGCTTCATCGTTCCCCCTTAAAGCTTAGTTCATTAAGAATTTGATTAAGGAGGTGATCCCCCAGTAATCTCATTGTATTGGTTCAACGAAAAGAAACCCTCCCACTTAGTTTTTGCAAAAATCATATTTTTGAAATATTTTTGTTTGCATTCAGTTTACATTTTATATCCTCTCTTATAAAAATTAAACTATATGATGCATGATTTATTTTAATTAAAGCGTTAGCGTTCTATCCTATATGACATGTGAAGTCAAACGTGATGAGATTAAATAAATTAAATTTAACTCATCTAATGGCCCATTTTTAAAAATATAACCCTTCAGAAAAAGCATAAAGCAAATAAACTATTTATAATCTTCGTTTAGAAACCCGGTCATAAACAATCTTGACGCGTCATCGGATTTGTCGGGTCAGCCCCACGCGTTCAGTAACACGCGGCCAAGTCTAAGGTGTTGCCTCCTTTCTTCTTGTCTTCTTGCTCCTGAATTACAATTTAATTCATTACAATTTAAATTGTCCTCGCTAATTGAGGCTCAGAAATTTAAAATTTAAAAATTAAAACCGGGATGATAACTGGAAACAATCCTAGGGACATATTGAAGAGGTTCCATTAACAAAACACATTGACAATATTCACAATGCAACATTTATCATACTAAAAAACGCCTACTAGTCAATAAATCTAAACTAGTTAAAAATCCTATTTTTGATGCCATTATTAGCTCTGCTACCATTTGTTGGAAATTAGTTAACGATTAACTTATTATGTTACGTAACATATCTATATATGATGGAATTACGTAATAAGTTACGTAATAAGACCAAATAGTTTAAAACTATTTTTAGCATATTTAATTAATTATGGCATTAAAAATATCTAACATGTCAATAAAATATTCTAAACATGTTGTGCAACAAATTGAACACACTAGCATCATATGACATTCATAGTTGAAGATCCAATTCGTTTAGAACACTTACTTTGAGGTTTTAAACAAACTCGTGCGTGGCTAGCTTTTGTCAAAATGCCTCGCCTAGTCCTCGCCGAAATAGGGTCTCATGCGCGTGTATGCATTGCCGGACTGAGCTTGTGCGTGCGCCTCGCCTTGACGGAGTGGACCTGACGGTCGCGTGCATGTGCCTCATCGGAGGACAGACCTGATCCTTACTTCGCCTCACTGGAATGGACAACACTCGCGCCCAAGTCTTTGGTGGAAAAGGCTGCACGTGCGCCTCGTCTCTCGCAAAAATGGATTCAGCCGCTTGCCTGCCTCTTCCCTGTCTAAGGGACTTATCTTTAGCCTGCCTCTCGCCGGAGTGATGAACATGCCTTGTGCCTACACAGCCCCTTTCCAGAACAGCCTTGAATGCGCCTTCACAGCCCCTCGCCGGAACAGTCTCGGATGCGCCTTGCACACGACTTCTCTTCTTTTGGCCGAGACTCCTCTTGTGCCTAGTGAAGTGGCCGGCCCTATTTAATAAATTCTCACGCACACCACCATAATGGATGGAACAATAATACTCTGTGATTTATAAGAGATCAAGAGGGTGAACTATTTATGTGAACAACATGAGAAGGGGTGAAACTTAAGGAAAATAGAAGAAGCTTCGGGGAGAACGATTCTCTCTTTTTCTTTGTCTATGGTCGGCCAAGAACTCAAGGGAGAACGAAGGAGTTGGTCAAGAATAATATTAGGGTTAGGGGTAGGAGAAAATTGCTTCATTAATACTCAGAGAGAACGGGTTTAAGTTAGGTCAAAATCCAATTTTAGCCCGTTAGTCAACCTTAAGTCTAACACTCTTTTAATGAGTTTCAAATTAATTTTCAACCCTTAATTCATTAATTAGGGTCGGAAAATCATTAATTTCATCCTCCAAATTAATTTTATTTATTTTTAAAATAGTATTTAATTAAAATAAAACATCTCATTGATAGAATGACATGTCATTAATTATGTTCATGCAAACAAGTAAGAAACTAGAAAATATTTATGTTCATCTTTTAATTATTTGAATCACCAAATTGTATTATTATCAATACAAGTATATTATTTGAATCAAATAATAAATAACCAATTATTTATTTTAAAATAATTTTCTTAGTGTAAATCAAAATTTACATTCAATGAGAAAATCAATTGTTCCAATTCACGAAATCTTGTCCGAGAGTCTATTATTGAAACATTATGGACCCACATGAATGAAGCTTTAGAATAAAGTACGGACACAAAAGTTCATAAAAAATTTATGACTTTGAATTCTCAATATTAGTCGAGTCCACTAAAGAACTAATATTGAATCTCTTCAAGTTCATATGCGTTTATATTTTCGTTTGATGTGATAAAATAATTCTACACACGGTACACAATGTCTTTTACGATAATACCCTTTGTGTGTATCATTAACTGGGAGGAATGTAAAATTTCTATTTTACCCCTGTGTTATTATTTCACCAACTCTTTTGTTATTTGTGAACGCGAAAGAAATAAGTGAGATGTCTCAACATGTAACAAGTTTTATTTAAGGAATGCTTTATTCTTTGAATATCAGGCCCGGTTTATTCGCTCACACTCATAAAAAACCTTGGTGTGATACTAATATCATAGCATTGTATCAACACAAATTCCATATATGTGAATCAGATAATTCAACAAAACGGTATTATGACACCAACCATTGGGTCAATGAAACTTTATTCAGTCATTGCCTATTGACAAATCAATTGTCATAAAGTGTTACAAGAAAATATGTATTCACTTCAGGATTTAGGGAAATACCAAAATACCCCTCGTATGTGATTTTGAAGTTTCGAGTGATTACATGGTTTTATCTCGAACTTCAAGTTGTCACAGTTCTTGTTTAATGTCTTCATTAATACATCAACAATAAAGCACATAGTTACAACTCTCTGTATCACAATATAAGATATCATTGATTTATTCAAACAACCATTATTTAGATTTGATGGCCACCAATCAATTTTTCGATTGCGAACTATTACTTAAACTAGGCATAAGAGTGTATCTTGTCTAGTCTGTACTTAGCACCTCTTTCGTTGATTACAGTTTCAGAGCGTAGCAAACATAGATAAACATAATCTTAAGTAAGAATGAATATTTAATTTTATTTAAGTTTCAGCGAAAACAAACTAAAAAATATTTTTAAATGTCTAGTATCTCTTTTGTGGGCACAAATATTAACAGGTTGAACCTTCGTCTCCCTCCGGTGCTCGTCTCCTTGGTGTTTTTGTCAAACTCGAGTAACCACAAGAGTTTCTATCACAACAGTCAAAGAGTGTTTGAGGGATTTTGTGTGTGGGCACAATTAAACACAATTCTAGAACTAGTCTTTGAGTTAGAGATCTAATTTGAATACCTGTAATATGGACCTAGGTGCAAAAATAAAAGTGTAATTTAGAGAGAGTGGAGAGAAAGTTGGACGCCTGCAAAGAGAAGAGAGAAACATCGAAAAACTTATTGTCACATCTAAATGTGAATGTGTATTTATTGGAGAAGGAAAAATAAGAAGGGGTAACCACCAATTGCTATTATGTAAATATCACATATTCATGACACAATATTTGATTTCATTTTCTCCTTCTATTTTTATTGTGGTTGTGATATATCCTCTTGATTAGGAAAATTTGTTCCCGCTTAGAGGATTTTTGTTTTCTTTGAGTAAATTTGTTTCGTCTTTTCTTTTTTAGCAAGTATCTTGATACTTCAAGGAAAAAATAATTTATCATTATCATGAAGCAATATTTCTAGATTCTTCCTCATTTCTTTCTAAAACAATTAAAATTAACTATTGTAGAATTTCACAAAATTAATTTGTTTATGCCTTAAATGACTAATCGACTTAGAAAGTAAATTTCATTAACATTATATGATAATGTCCAAAATCTTATTTGGACATTAACTCTATTTTATATTCATATGGAAAAAATTACCATTAAGACATGTTTTGGAAAAACGTCTAGTCCAATATTTGAACTTATTTTGACTTATCTTCTAGTTTAACAAATCCTACTATAATGATAATGATCTTATGGATCCAAATGAATAATGTTTGAGCTACTATACTTGGCCAAAAAATTTCACAAATATTTTCTATGTTTTAGCTTAATGCCAAATGACTCAACTAAAGAGTTGACACTAAAAGTCTCTTTGTTCAAATGAATTTATTTTCTATCCGTTTTTTCGGAACTGCCATTAAAAAAAAGTTTTCAAAATTCAACTTCATTATGATGAGTGGATCCATTGAATATTATCAATGTTTACTCTTCATGAATCTCAGCAACTAGGTGAGATTTATACAATTACCATTTTATACTTCTAATTGTTATTTCCTCAACTAATTTGTTACTTGTGAATAAGTTAGAAAGAACATATTGACGAGTTTATTAATTCATTCAAATAAAGTGATCACTTCATTTTGGAAATTGGCCAGTTTATTAATTCATAATCCTAGTAATAAAGCATGAGGTGATATACATTGCCTCTCAGCAATCTTGTACATGAATTCCATATCTATGAGAACTTCACAAAGTTTGTTCATGACATCTTCACAACTTAGTACGTCACCAATTAGCCTAGTTTTAATCAAATAGTGGGTCTAGAATTTGACTTTCTCAAATCAGAATATGTAAGCTATGAAATAACATGTCTTATTTCAGGATTTGGGTAAGAATGATGCAATTCATACTTATTAACCTTGAGACAGAAGAGGTTAAATGGTTTATTCTTACATCGTCTCTAAATGTTGACAATTGTCAATTCAGTATTTTAGGAAGATATATATAGGAAAAACTATAGAGTCTTCAACCCTCTATGCCTCATACCAGACATCATAGATGCTTCCAACAATCATAGTAAGATCAATAGTCCATTGATGTTTAGATTATGAATATTCTGTTTCAAGCAAACCATGAAAAGTTTGTCCATGCATTTATGTATTTGACTCTTCACACGTTGTAAGGATTGATTAAGGACTATAAATCTATGGCATATCATAAAGCTTCAAAAAAAATGTAAAAGGAAAGAATGAAAGTTTGAACTTTATTAATTAAATCAATAATTTACAAGAAGGACTGAATTGAGATTTTAATTACATTAGTATGCATAAAAGTTATAAGAACTGCTCTTCTTGTGGGCATCAGCGCCAACAAACTCCCACTTGACTCAAAGAAGATGTGTGTAGTCTTTCATGCCTAATCCATCCCGATGTTTGTCAAAGACCTTGTTGGATAATGCCTTGGTGAATGGATCTGCCAGGTTGTCCATCATCAAGATCTTCTTCACCTCCACGTCTCCGCGCTACACGATCTCTCGAATCGAATGGTATTTCTTATTAATATGTTTAGCGCAGTTATGCCTTCTAGGTTCCTTTGAGTAAGCAACAACACCATAATAAGTGTCATGGGCTCGTTGTAATTTGAAAAAACTTCAAAATACTTAAGGAATTTTCTAAGCCATACAACCTCTTTGCATGCTTCAAAAGTAGCCACATATTCTGCTTCCATGGTGGAATAAAAAATGCATGATAGATTAATCCTCCTCCAAACAGCAGACCAACCATTAAGGATGAACACAAAACCTAAAGTGGATTTCCAGGAATCCTTATCCGCCTAAAAAAAGGAATCGGTATATCGTGTCATAGTCAAGTTAGTATCTGAATATATAAGCATCAAGTTCCTATTCGTTCAAAGATACTTCAGAACATGTTTAATAACAATCTAGCGCTTGGGTGCAGGGTTAATTAGAAGCGGCTAACTACGCCAACGACAAAAAATAGATTTAGTCTAGTGCACAACATATCTTACATGAGACTGTTGGAATTTAGTTAACGATTAACCTAATTAATTATGAAATATATCTACATATGGAGGAAATTCATAATTAAATTTTTTATGTTAACCATGTCAATAAAGTTCTAAACATGTTAACAAATTTATTCAAACATACAAACGAATGATCTAAACACACTAATAATCCCATAACGATTATTAAGATCCAATTCGTTTCAAAAAAAATTACATGAGTTTCCGATCTGCGAGATTCTGCCTCGGGATGTGCATCCAAGTCCGCGGCCGATTCTCCTTCCCCCGCGCGCCTAGGATGGCATGAAAACCGTCCTCGCTTCGTTGCTCCAAAAAGTGGCCAGCCCTATAAAACAAATATAGCTCAAACAACCACAAGTTGATTCAGTGATATATCTCTGTGAGGTTTTCGGTGATCAAGAGGGTGGGATCTTTGTGGGACAAGGGAGGAAGGGATAAACCAAGACTTAAGGAAGAAATCAAATATCGCTCTCTCTTTTTTTCTTTTGGAATTTGTCCGTGTGTTTTTTCTTTGGGAGAACAAAAAAAATCGGCCAAGAGGTATGTGGGAGAGAGAACACGCGAGAGGGAGCTAGGGCAAGAGAGAAAATAAGCGCTTCTTTTATTTTAGGGAGAATGGGCTTAAGTTAGGTCAAAATCAATTAATGGCACATTAGTCAAACATTTTTCCAGCCCATTCTACCCTCGATATGGTCGGCCATAATGTTAAAAAATCATTCCAAATTTATTTGATTTATTTCTAAAATAATTTTAATTACTTTAGAATATATCATTTATTTAATGACATTTCATTAAATATTTTCATACTATTCAAACAAGTAAGAAAGATAACATATTTATTTTCATCTTTTATTTATTTGAATCATCAAATTATATTATTATCAGTATAATAACATAATGTAATAGTAAATAACCAATTATTTATTTAACTACTTAGAAAATAATTTTCTTAGCGTAAATCATAATTTACGTTGAATGAGAAAATCAATCAATTCTTGCTCACCAAAATCTCGTCCGAGAGTCTATCATTGAGATCTTATGGACCCACATGAATGAAGCTTTAGAATAAAGCTCGGACACAAAAGTTCATGAACGTTTCCCAACTTTTAATTCGTAATATTAGTCGATTCCACTAAAGAACCAATATTGAACATCTCTAAGTTCATATGCGTTTATGTTTCCGTTTGATGTGACAAAACTATTCTTCACACAGTACATAGTGTATTTTACGATATTACCCTTTGTGTGTATCATTAACTCAGAGGAATGTAAAATTACGTTTTACCTTTGAGTTGTTATTTCACCAAGTCCTCTATTATTTGTGAACGAGGAAAACATAAAGTTATATGTCTCAACATTTCACATGTTTTATTTCAAAGAATTCATTATTCGATGAATATTAGGCCTGGTGTATTCGCTCACATTCTCATAACAGAGCATGGTGTGATACTAATGATTTAACATTGTTTCAACACAATCGTCGGGTTAATGACACATATTTCAACGAAACAGTATTATGACACCAATCGTCGGGTTAATGAAACTTCATTTAGCCAGTGCCCATTGACTAATCAAATTTCATAAAGTGTTACAAGAAGATATGTATTAACTTCAGGATTTACGTAATTACCAAAATACCCCTCGTATGTGAGTTTGAGGTTTCGAGTGATTAAATGGTTGTATCCGGAACTTCAAGACGTCACTGTTATTGTTCAATATCTTCATTAAAATATCAAGAATAAATTACAGAGTCACAACTCTCCATATCACAAGATAAGATATCGTTTAATTTATTCTAACAATCATTACTAAGATTCGATTGCCCAATCGATCTTTAGATTGCAAACTGTTATTTAAACTAGTCATAAGAAGGTATCTTGTCAAGACTGTACTTAGCACTTCTTTCGTTGATGACAGTTTCAGAGCATAGATATGTTGGAATAGGTCTAGGGTTAAAGAAAAATTTAACATTAATCAAATTAATGGCGGAATTTAAAAAAAAAATTCAAGTAAAACAATTTTACTAACCTAGAAAAAAGCATATACAAGTTATATATTAAAATCATTATTTAATTTACTAGAACACGAACCTTTCTATGAAGCTTGATCTTGAAGCATCTCGAGAAGGTAGATCCTCTTCCTTGGCTCGCTCGTCACCTTCGCACCTAATCTTGAACCCGAGAAACCTAAGACTTCTATTACATGAGTCAATTGAGGTTTTGGAAGGATTTGTGTGTGGGCACAATTAAACCATATGAACCAAGAACAATTCTTGGATCATAAGCTAATTCTCTAGATTGAATGTGAATCTAGGTGCAAAATAAGAAGAGTATTTTGTAGAGAGAGAGAGGGGGAGGTTCGGCCACAATAGGGAGAGAAGAAAAAATTGCTTTACCTTCACATCTCTATGTGAGACTCTATTTATAGGAGAAGGAAAAATCTATAAAGGTCAATTATTCATTCATGAATGAATAATGTATTCATGACACAATATTTGATTTTCCCTTCCCCTTTCCCTCATTGTATGGCCGGCCATATGGGTGCATTAGTGAGGAAATTTGTTTCCTCACTTAGCACATTTGTTTCCTTCTGAAGGAAATTTATTTCCCTTTTTCTTTTGGGTAATTATCCTTATAAGAAAAAGGAAATAAAACTCTCCTCTTTGATGCTATGTTGGCCGAATTCTTCATAGGGTGAGGGAGAATCTAGATGCTTCCTTATTTCTTTTAAGACAATTCTTAAAATACCCGTTGTAGAATTATAATTGCACAAATAACGAAATTAATTTCATAATGCCTCAAACGACTTTTCGGCTTTAGAAAGTAATTTATATTTTCATCAAATGAAAACATTCAAAATCTTATTTTGACATTCACATCATTTTATAACCTTGTGGACAAAAATACCCTTTAGACATTTTCCGAGAAAAAATATAGTTCAACATATGAACTTATTTTGACTTAGCTTCTAGTTTAACAATCCTACTCTAATGACCTGTAATAGTGACCTTATGGATCCAAATGAACAAAGCTTGAGCTTCTATACCCGGACTCAAAAGTTCACAAACCTTTTCCGAGTATTAGCTTAATGTCGACTGACTCCACTAAAGAGTCGACACTGAGAATGTCTCGGTTCAAATGAATTTATTTTCTACTCAAGTTCAACATAATTATTTTCAGTGGATCCATTGAATGTTATCTATGATTACCCTTCATGAATATCATCAACTAGTTGGAATTTATAAAATTACCATTTTACCCTTCTAGTTGTTATTTCCTCAACTCCTTTAGTACTTGTGAATAAGCTAGAAACAATGTATTGACGAGGAGCTAACAAGTCACATTGTTTCATCCAAATAAAGTCGCTACTTAAATTTGGACACTGCGCAGTTTATTTATTCACAATTCAAGTAATAAAGCATGAGGTGATATACATTGCATCTCAGCAATCTTATACATGAATTCCATATATATGAGAACTTCACAAAGTTGGTTCATGACATCTTCATAACTTGATATCTCACCAATAAGCCTTGTCTAGATCACACATGGGACTTAGAATTTGACTTTCTCAAATGAGAGTATTAATGCTATAAAATGACATGTCTCATTTCAGGATTTAGGTAAGCATGATGCGATCATACGTAGTGACCTTGAGATAGAAGATGTTAAATGGTTTGTTCTTCTATTGTCTCTAAAGGTGCAGTGGTCAATTCAGTATCTTCGAAAGATACACTAGAAGAACTATAGAGTTCTTAACTCTCTATGCCTCGTAACCAGACATCCTAGATTCTTCCAACAATCCTACTGGGATTAATAGTCCGTTGATCTTTAGATTGCAAATATACCGTTTTAGTCAAACCATGAAGAGTTTGTTCACGCAAATCTACATTTGTCTCTTCATACATTGTTAGGTTTGATTAAGGACTATAAGACTATTGAATATCATAAATCTTCAATCAAACTAAAAAGGAATGAATGAACGTTTCAACTTTTATTAATTCAATCAGCAAATTACAAAGATTTATATATTACATCAGTATGTAAATAAACAATCTTTCAATAAGGACTTTACAAAGATTTATATATTACATCAATATGTAAATAAACAATCTTCTTGTGGGCATCTCTGCCAACAAGATATTCATGCATAAACACAATCTTAAATAAGAATGGATATTCAATTTTTATTTAAATTCAAAACAAAACCCATACAAAATTATTCAATATCAAAAATCTCCTTTATGAGAGTAAATGCAAACATAGACTTCCTATTGTTGTGACATAGGGAATTTTTTTAATGTCCTCAATCTCTTTTGCAGTCTTGAGAGACTTGTCCTTAGAGAAAGAGTACTGCATGTGTAAAGAGTGTTTGTTCTTTCTTGGAGTGTTGCATAGTGAAGCAATCCATCACCTTCTCTGTATAAGATGCTTGAGAGCGCGACAGAGTCTGGTTCTATCGGTCTTGGATGATCTGAATCCCTAGAATGTATGCAGCTTCCTGTAGATCCATAATATCAATATTCTTAGCTAATCAGATCTTAACCTCAGATAATTTACCCGCGTCATTACCAATGAGTAATATATCACTGACGTACAATACCAGAAAGACATCATTGCCCTCATGTATTAACTTGTAAACACAAGGTTTGTCTATTGACTGTTTAAAACAGAAGTTCTTCACAATTTCATCGAATCTAATATTCCATGACATAGATGATTGTTTCAATACATAAATGGATGTAAGCAACTCACATAACTTTGTCGCTTGACCTCCTACAACTAAACCATCTGGTTGAGCCATGAAAATGCGCTCGTCAAGATTGAAATTTAAAAAGGCACTCTTAACCTCAATTTGCTAGATCTGATATTCAAGAGTTCCAACTATGGATAAAAGTATGTGTTGAAAATTAGTTAAGAATTAAACAATAAAATTATATAACATATCTTATTATGGAGGAAATATATAATAAAATCTAATATATATTAAAAATCATTTTAACATATTAACAACTTTGACATTAAAAATTCATAACATGTCAACAAATTGATACTTATAACCAATAAAAAATTTAAAGCTGCAACTAATTCGTTTAAGAGAGACTTACATGTGAAGTTGTAAACAATTTCGTGTGTTGCTAGGTCACTCCTTAATGCCTCAGCAGGGAGATTTCCCACTTCGGATGTGAGATGCGCTGTGGAAGACAACTATTTTATACGTAGCGTATTTAAACTATTTTATACATTACATTTAAAATTGAAAAAATAATAAACATACCAATTAAACCAAACTCAAGAAAACGTGTATCCAGACTGTAAAAGCATTTACACTTCTCATTATTATTTTCTCACATGGCTATTCCAGAATCTCCATCTCTGTCGAATCGATTGCGGCCAACGAATTGGGATTTGTGAAGTCTTAGACGTTTTTTACCCTTCGACGCTAGAGTTGGTTTCATAAGACCATCAAACCCGTAAGATAACCATATAAACACATGTAAGAAGTTCATGATGGAGAAAAAATATGTTGATTGCTAACAAGAATGTTTAAAAATTAATAATAAACAACAAAAAGAAGAATAAATATACAATTTTACCAAGAGAAATTTCATTTTATAGACCTAAAAATAATAAAAATATCCACATTAGACCTCTCTTTTTAATAATATCTAAAAATGGACTTTTGGCCAAAAATCGGACAAAAATACCCCTTAAGTTCATATCTCCCTTCTCTCTCTTCCTTTTACTCTCTTTTCCCTCTCTTTCCTTCTCTTCCTCTTCTCTTCTTCTTTCACTCGGCCGGCTCTTCACCTTCATAAACGCAGAAGGCCGAGGCTGCGGCTACGGCTGCTGCTGCTGCTCGACAGCAGAATGCCGAGGTTGCTCAACATCCTCCTCCTCCACCACCTTCTAGTAGGCCTCCTTCGCCATTTACGCCTATCAGCAGTCGGAGTCCATCACCGGAGATCCCGGATAAGCACGCCGGCCTATTCAAAAAATTTATGAGGACTCCTAAGATGAGAAGGCTCCGGAAGATGAGAAGGCGCCGGAAGATGAGAAGGCTCCGGCACAGGAGAAGGCTCCTTTTGTTCCAGAGGACGAGACTCCTACAGCGGAGAAGGCGACGGCAGAGAAGAAGGCGACGGCAGAGAAGAAGGCGACGCCGAAAGAAGAGAAAAAGATAGGTCCCGCAAAGGAGAAGGAGAAGGCGAACGCGAAGCGCAAGAGGGGCGACCGACCCACGTCTCCCAGGAGCCCACCCCCCCAGCGGACGACGTATTGGGATTCCTACACCGATCCGACGAAGCAGAAGTACACCCGAGGATCGTCAAAATTCAACCCGCTGAAGGAGCCTGTTCAGAAGGAATACGCTGAGGTTATGATGTGGGTGAAGACGGGGAAGTACCTTGGTCGATACAAGGATAACGTTCTACTACCAACGTGCACCGCATCACCGAAGTTCTTCTCCTCGATCACGAACTCAGGGGAGTGGATGACTGAGGAGGTATGTCTTTATATGTCTTTATATTATTTATTAACGTTCAATATGTCTTTATATTCATTATTTCTTTTGTTATTGCAGCATATCGACGCGATCGTTCATATGCTCATGAACCGACAACGTAACCTCAAGGGTTATCACCAAGATGTCTGCATTATGGACAACGTCTGGGTTCAAAACGTGTTCGGGACGTATAAGCAAGAACGATTGAACTTCGATGCGGCGAAAGAATTGGGGACGGAGCCCGAGATTGTCGATTGGGATCAGAGGTCTGTCTTTGTGCCGATGACGGGATTCAGAGACAAAAGGATCAAACCGTGGAGAGAGGCGAAGGAGATTCTCTTTGTCGTCAACTTCAGGAATGTGCATTGGTTCACATTCCAAGTAGACTTGTCGGAGTGGACGATTACGATTCTTGACTGCCAGAAGAACCTTGCGGAAGGGGAGCATCATGAAGCGTACTTTAAGACATTCATGCAGGTATAAATCATATCTTAAAATAACGATACTTTACTAAATTCTAGTATAAATTTCTTAACTTAACAATTTGTATAGGACTGGAGTCTCGCGTTGCCACAGGTGATGATGTTGAGCGGCATGTTCGACAACCATCCAAAGATATATCATCCTCTCTCATCCAACCGACCGGTGCTTCATGAGTTCACTTGGCTCGTTAACCACGATATACCTCAATGTCGTCTAAGGTAAATGTTAAGATTTAAGTGTAGTGAAATACGTTATATGTTGACACGTTTGTCATTTGTGTATTGCAGCGGTGATTGTGGAATGTTCGCCATCAAATATATCGAGCATATTCTAGTTGGAGCGCCTTTCGACACGCTTGTAACGGAGAACATGAAGATATTCCGGCATAAATGGGCCGTTGACTTATTTTTGGGACGACTTAAGCGATAAATGTAGTTGTTTATCATTTATTTTTGGTACTAACATTTATTTATTTATTTATTTGTTTATAAATATTTCTCTTTGTTTATTTATATTGAACTTGTCAAAAAACCACGAACTTGTCAAAAAACATAAAAACATAAAAACAACATAAACGTAACAAACAAAAATAACTTTGAAAGTGTCGAAAGCTTCTAATTAAACTTGTCAATAAATAACTACTTTAACTTGTCAAAAACATAAAAACATCAAAACATAAAAACATCATTAACAACACATAAACGTAACAAACAAAAATAACTTTGAAAGTGTCGAAAGCTTCTAATTAAACTTGTCAAAAAATAACTACTTTAACTTGTCAAAAACATAAAAATATCAAAACATAAAAACATCGTTAACAACACATAAACGTAACAAACAAAAATAACTTTGAAAGTGTCGAAAGCTTCTAATTAAACTTGTCACACTCTATTCTCGCCACGTGCACGTCTTTCTATTATGACCTAGGCCACCACATTTCCCGCATTTTCGCTTTACAACAATTTTTTCACCTTGAGATGGATATTTGTTTATCCTTCTCCTTCCTTGCTTACTTTTCCTTGGACGATCGGCCTGTTTCTTCTCTACTGGAACCAATACTTTCATGTTCTTAATTTTTTCCGGAACGTCCCATTGTTCTTCATTCCCAACTGGATAGATGGCGTCTTTATACATTTCGATCCACGTTTTCTTGACGTAGAAAGGACTACACAAAGAGTAAACGTCCACCGAACGATGTTGAGCTGATGCAATAGAATGTTCGCAAGGAATACCTAAGAGTTTAGGAATTCCACAAGTGCAAGTATTTGCTTGCAAGTCTACGTCGTATTCACCACCGCCGTCTTTAACGTGACATTCGTACAAACCAAGTCCATACACGTGCACGAATTTTGCTTTGTTGTTCATATTCTCAAAGTCTGCTTGCCACCTCGGTGTAAGTTCTGTGTTTAATTTGTTCGCAATGTCCTCTCGTTTGAAGAACCAATTTTGTAGCGTGAATCTTATGTACTCCAGGAGCGTTGTTATCGGAAACGACCTTGCATGTCTTGTTTTAGCGTTAAAATTTTCGGCGTTGTTACTCGTCATAATATCATACCTGTAAAACATAACAATTAACACTTTAACGTAATGAATATTCTATTAAAAGCAAATGAAATTCACCTTTTTCCAGGAAAGAACGGTCGTGCCCATCGATCGAATCCGATATCTTCAAGATATTTTGCCATCTCAACATCTTTTCGCCTCAGTTGCCTAAAATGAGCTTCGAAGGAAGTCTTATTGAAAGAATACGCTGCTTCATACAATTCACCGCGACAGTGATATGTCTTAAACTTGTGTTGGACGTTGAGCTGCATATGATGGTAGCAATAACCATGCGGTCTTCCTGGAAAAGCAACTTTGACACCATGATTGATACTAATATGTCGATCGGATATGAATGCCAAATCAGGTACGTCTTCACCAATAACTTCTTTCAACTTCAACAAAAACCACGTCCATGATTCATGTCACTCACTGTCGACAACGCCAAAAGCGATTGGATACAAATGTGAGTTCGCATCCAATGCAATAGCGACAAGCAATTGTCCCCCGTATTTAGTCTTCAAAAATGATCCATCCAAAGATATGACAGGTCGACAATACATAAATCTTTTAAGACACGCTCCAATGGCAAAAAAAGCATACTTGAATTTGTCACCGTCTCTCAGAAATTCAGTAACCGTGCCGGGGTTTTTTTGCTTTAACATGTACAACCACGAAGGTAATTTCTGATACGATTGTTCAGGTGTACCTCAAACGAGTCCAGTAGCTACTTCCTTTGACCTCCACGCCTTCAAATAAGATATGTCCAAACCCCATCTTGTCTTCACTTCTTCCCTAACGTTGTGCGCTGAATAATCAGCCATTGAGTTGATAGAATATTTGTCTTTAAACACGTGTCCAATAACCGAAGGGGCAGGTCCTCGTTGACCTTCGGGTCGGATAACGCGCGAGCAAGAGTGAGCTTTTTCGAAAGACACAATCTCCCACATTCCTGACCACTGTACGACGCTCCGGAGTTTCCACGTACAAGTCTCATCTTTGCAAAGAACGTACCACCTTTTTGTCGAAGATGATTTAACTCGAAATTATTTCTCATGGCGAACAAGTGCACTTATGTCTTCATTTCCGATTTGTTCTCAAACTGTTTTCCAAGGTATAAGTCTTCGGAGCTACCTATTAAACGATAAACGATTAAGTTCACGATATTTAACCACGTAAACAATTAAGATATATTACCTGTAGATGATTGACTTGGTTTTTCACGATATTCTATCTCTTTAACTACTTGTTCTTGCGTGAATTCGGGATCTTTCCAAGTATAAGTCCCCGAAGATCCTTTACAAGGATTAACTTCGGGATGGTAGTCGCCCGAAGGAACTTCGAAATTCTCAACAAAATCAGCATAGTCTTCATCATTTGCAAACTCTTCGAATTCTTCTTCAACGTCTTCAATATCATCATTGTCGCCGTGATCTTCGTTTTCTTCGACATCTTCAAAATCTTCAAAATCGACGTCAAACGGATCTCTATCACGTCTATACGTTTCATCATCGTCGTATGCATATCGTTCATCGTTTGGTTTCGGATTACTTTGAGAGACTTCAATTGCGAGAGGATGATATTGTCTTCTGCTCTCATTGCGTTGAACCTTCAACACTTGTTTTCCTTTTCGCTTTGGATCCACATTGCTAACAATTGGTGACATGATTCGTTTCGGTTCCAAGCTCACGCAAATAGGAAATTTACGCTAGTACGCGTGTTTCATATAATATGCGACATCATTATCAGTTTCCAAGATTGCAGGCGCCAACACAACAGTACCTAAAGTGTACGGGACTTCAACTTTCAAGTCATACGTCATCCTATCGATTTTGGAAATATCGTAAATCATATCGACCAACTCATGATATGTCGTATCTTTTGTAACATCCACCGTATATGTACGAGCTTTACTAAAATCCCATCTATCGCTCAATCTCACCCACTTTCCACCAACACTAACGAAAACTGAAAAACATCACCCAAAATTGTCAGCAACTATTCAAAATTGTCAAAAAAAACTAATGAAACTTGTCAAAAAATCAAAATTTCTAAATCAAATCGTCCTGCATCGTATTCCATCGCACACCATCGTCGTCCATCGTATCCAATCGTCCTCCATCGCCCTCCATCGTATCTCATCGTCTGTTGGACGATGAGATACGATGGAGGGCGATGGAGGACGATGGGATACGATGGATGGCGATGGTGTGCGATGGAATTCATCAAGTCTATCGTAACTTTTTCCAGATTTTTTACGAACTTTTTCTTTTTCGATCCGAAAACGATTCTACCACCAAAAACGACTACTAAAATGATTTAAATACAATAAGTGAATTAACATACCCATTATGACGATGCTCTGTAGTGATTCCAACGGATTTGGAGAGGTTTTTAGTGAATTGGAAGTTCAAAATGAATTGGATTTGGAGACATAAACCCTATATATGAGTTGAAGGGTATTTTTGTCCGATTTTGGGCCAAAAGTCCAGTTTTAGATATTTTTAACAAGAGGGGTCTAATGTGGATATTTTTATTATTTTTAAGTCTATAAAATGAAATTTCTCTTTACCAATGGGGATCTCTGGGAGTCAAAAAGCTCGGCTGGGGGGTCGAAGAAAGAAGCCTTGCCCACATTCTATATGTGATCAGGACCTGGTTCTGGCTCTCTTTGAATAGCTGCAAAATCAAAAAAAAAAAAAAAACCAGTTGAGTTCAATGAAAATAATACTTTGAATTTCATTATAAACTAAGACAAATACAAGATATTCAAATCTGTCGTCGGGAGACCCATAAATCTCCTGAAATTCTAACCTTCAATTTCGGATCGAGGATATCAAATCCCACCTGAATGGTTTTATGAGGATCTTGTAGTTTTCAAGTTTAATCAACAAAATAAGACATATATTCAGATCGGTTACTTATCACGAGTGCTGAACATTCAGATTAGTTATCAGTCAAGTCACGATAACTGTGGTTCAAAGGTCGAATTAAAAGATTCGATAATTCATATTTTCGTTAAAATACCTATAATTGCATATGTTAGTTGTAAAAAGAGAGCACGTATACAAGGAAACAATATCCTTGGCTTGTAAACGATAATAACTTATTTACCATATTGTAGCACTGTTGCAACATCAACTTCGTATGCACGTAGCTACTACAATCAAGTTTTGGAGACAAAATGAGCTCATATATGTAGTTACTAAAACTATCAGAATAACAAAGGATCCAATTGTCAAACACTACAAAGTGTTTGTTTGTGTGTTATAAAACTAAATACACAACCTACCACAAGAGCCTTCTCGGCATTTGTTTCTGTGATTACTCCAACTGTAGCATTTGCTGCCAATATCATCAGTATAACATGTGCATCAAGAAATATGGTAACAGATCAAATCATAACTGAAGAACGAAATATAAACAAAATAATACTGAAGGCCCAAATAAACTTTGGGTCTCATGTTCAAAACCATTGGACATAAAAACATGGATCTCTTGAAGAGTTTCCTGGTCAAACTACCCAGGCCTCGTGGGCTTAGTCGGGCCTGCATTAAATATACAAAATTGAAAAAGACGTGTACCAGTTCTTTCGGAACATTCCTCCTCTTCCTCCTAAAAATGTAAAGAACTTCAATTTAGCAAAATTCAACACCCCATTATGGAGAGTCAAATAATAAACATTTCTTTGCCCTTTATCAGTGAAAGATAAAAGAAAATAGACACTTTGTAGATACAGGCATATTCTTGTATCTCTGAATGTGCTGAGGTCTGTCAGCAAAACTGTTGAATTATTAAACTTGATTTGAGTTATAATATTTGGGCTTTAGTTATTCCTAATTGTAATTTGAGCTTTTAATGTTTTAGGCCAATTAGAGTTGTCATATTATCTAGAATATTCTCTAAGTGTCTAGAATTGTTTAGGGAGACTTAATTCTAGAATTATCTTGTAATTTATAGGATAATAGGTAACTAGTAGAATTCTCAAGAAAATGTTGTATTTAGAGAAATCCATGGACTAGTATAAATAGAGTTGTAATCTTATCATTTGAAATAAAGCCAAATAAAAAGTTCTCCTTTTAACAAAACAATTCTCTACCTCTATAGCATTATCAAAGCCTCCAAATTTCCAAACACCTTTTCCTAAAGACCCAAAATATTTAAACACTTTCTCCACCTACCCAAAACTTTTTTCCAACAAAGTGGTATTAGAGCTATAAGATCCTCCTAAATATGGCTAGCGGTGTTCCATTCCAAGTTCCTATCCTCACAAAGAGCAACTACGACAATTGGAGTCTTAGAATGGTGGCTCTCCTTGGTGCACATAACGTGTGGGAGATAGTTGAGAAAGGCCATGCCGACCAGGAGAATGAAGTAGTCTATCTCAAACCCAAAAGGATAGTTTGAGAGACTCAAGGAAGAGAGACAAGAAGGCTCTCTGTCTCATCTATAAAGGATGAAGACACGTCTGAGAAGGTCTCGGGAGCAAAGACGGTCAAAGAAGCTTGCGAGAAGCTTCAAACCTCGTACAAGGGAGTAGATCAAGTAAAAATGGTACGTCTTCAAACTTTAAGAGGAGAGTTTGAAGCCTTGCAAATGCGAGAAGGTGAACTCGTCTCGGATTACTTCTCAAAACTTTTGAAGGTTACCAATAACCTCAAATAAAGGGAGAGAAGTTAGACGATGTGAGAATCGTGGAGAATGTTCTTAGATCCATGGATTCAAAGTTTGAGCATATCGTCACTATCATCGAAGAGACTAAGGACTTGGAGGCCATGACAATGGAGCAACTCCTCGGGTTGCTCCAAGCTTATGAGGAAATGAAAAAGAAGAAGGAAGATATCGTGGAGCACGCACTCAAGACACGAGTCGATTCGACAAAAGAAGATCGTGGTGCAAGCAACCAAAGGAGAGGTGGAAGCCGAGGATGAGGACATGGACGAGCATGGAGGCCCAATGATGACAGCAACACCCAAAGAGGAGAGAGCTCATCCAGAGGTCGTGGGAGAGGAGCCATGAAACCAAGGCACGACAAGTCGCATATTAGATGCTACAATTGTGATAAATTTGGGAATTATGCTTCCGAATGTAGAGTCCCACACAACAATACAGTTGAAGAGAAGGTCAACTATGTTGAAGAAAGAACTCTAAAAGACGCGACGTTGCTGTTGGCTCACAAGGTCCATGAGAAGGAAGCAGATACACAATGGCACCTCGATAGTGGTGCGAGCAAACCATATGTGTGGGCAAAGGAGCATGTTTGCAGAGCTTGACGAATCGGTGAAGGGGAACGTTGCTTTCGGAGATGAATCAAAGGTGGCAGTCAAAGGTAAATGAAATGTCCTTATCCAATTAAAGAATGGTGATCATCAATTCATCTCCAACGTATATTATGTGCCAAACATAAAGAGCAACATTTTGAGCCTAGGACAATTCTTAGAGAAAGGTTATGATATTCAAATGAAAGATAATAACCTTTCTATAAGAGATCAAGTAAGAAACTGCATTGCTAAGGTGCCGATGTCAAGAAATAGAAGGTTCATTCTTAACATTCAAAACGACGTCGCACATTGTCTCAAGATGTGCTACAAGGAGGAGTCTTGGCTTTGGCATCTTTGATTCGGGCATCTCAACTTTGGAGGACTAGAGCTACTCTCAAAGAAGTAAATTGTCAAAGGATTTCCCTCCATCAGCCACCCCAATCAAGTCTGCGAAGGATGTATATTTGGAAAACAGTTCAAAATCAGCTTTCCAAAGGAGTCAAGCTCAAGAGTCCAAAATCCGTTAGAACTCATACACACTGACGTGTGCGGTCCGATCAAGCCAAAATCATTAGGTAAGAGCAACTATTTCCTCCTCTTTATTGATGATTATTCAAGAAAAACATGGGTATGCTTCTTGAAGGAGAAATCATAAGTATTTGAGAACTTCAAAAAGTTCAAAGCTCATGTTGAGAAGGAAAGTGCCATCAAATCCATGAGATCCGACAGAGGAGGAGAGTTCACTTCAAATGAGTTCCTGAAGTACTGCGAAGACCATGGCATTCGACGACTGCTAACGGTGCCAAGAACACCCCAACAAAATGGAGTAGCGGAGAGGAAGAATAGGACGATCCTCGAGATGGCTAGAAGCATGCTTAAGAGCAAGAGACTACCAAAGGAGTTATGGGCGGAGGCAGTTGCCTGCGCGGTTTAGCTCTCAAATCGGTCCCCCACAAGAAGCGTTTTTGGAAAAACACCATAAGAAGCATGGAGTGGAAGGAAACCTGGAATTTCCCACCTCAGAGTCTTTGGAAGTATAGCTCATGTCCACGTACCAGACGAGAAACGAAGCAAATTAGACGACAAGAGTGAGAAATACAGATTCATCGGCTACGACGCAAAATCCAAAGGCTACAAGCTCTACAGTCCAAATACGGGAAAGACAATCATCAGCCGGAATGTCATTTTTGACGAAGAAGGAGAATGAGATTGGAGATCGAGCAATGAAGACTTCAACTTCTTCCCGCAATTTGAAGAAGGTGATGTGGAAGAACCAGAGCAACCAAGACAAGATGCAGCCACTCCACCAACTTCACCAACTCAAGGTTCCCAAGAAGGAGAAAGTTTAATAGAAAGGACTCCCCACTTTAGAAGTCTGCAAGAGTTATACGAGGTAACCGAAACTCAAAACAACCTTACTCTAGTTTGTCTATTTGCGGACTGCGAACCTATGAACTTCCAAGAAGCCTTTGAGAAGAAGACCTGGAGATATGCCATGGATGAAGAGATCAAGGAAATAAAGAAGACCGATACTTGGGAGTTAGCTTCCTGTCCAAAAGGGCACAAGAAAATCGGTGTGAAGTCGGTGTACAAGGCAAATAAGAACTTGAAAGGGGAAGTTGAAAGATACAAGACGAGATTGGTAGCAAAAGGATACAGCCAAAGAGCCGGCATCGACTGTGACGAGGTATTTGCTCCTGTTGCTCGACTAGAAATTGTCAGACTAATCATATCGCTGGCAGCTCAAAAGAAATGGAAGATACATCAGATGGATGTGAAATCAGCATTCCTAAATGGAATCCTTGAAGAAGAAGTCTACATCGAGCAACCACAAGGATATGAAGTGACGGGAGAATAAGACAAAGTCTTGAAGCTGAAGAAGGCGCTCTATGGATTGAAGCAAGCCCTAAGCGCGTGGAATGCTCGGATCGACAAGTACTTCAAAGAAAGAGACTTCATCAAGTGTCCATATGATCATGCATTCTATATCAAAGTTCAAAAAAATGATATATTGATTGTATGCTTGTTTGTAGACGGCTTGATCTTCACAGGAAGTAAGCCGAGCATGTTCAAGGAATTCAAGAAAGAAATGATGAAGGAGTTTGAAATGACTGATATCAGATTCATGTCCTACTACCTCGGAATTGAAATCAAACAAGAAGACCACGGAATCCTCATCAGTCAAGAAGGCTATGCCAAAGAGGTGGTCAAGAAGTTCAAGATGGATTACTCGAACCCAGTCAGCATGCGAATGGAATGTGGAATCAAGTTGTCAAACCACGAGGAGGGAGAAAAAGTGGATCCGACACTTTTTAAGAGTCTGATTGGAAGCTTGTGATACTTAACGTGTATGAGGCCTAACATCTTGTACGTAGTCGGAGTCGTCAGTTGATACATGGAGCATCCAACAACCACTCATTTGAAGGCGGCAAAGAGGATCCTTCACTCTATCAAAGGTATGACAAACTTTGGCTTGTACTACACTCTTTCTACTGATTACAAGCTTCTTGGATATAGCGATAGCAATTGGGGAGGAGACGTAGATGATAAAAAAAGTACAAGTGGATTCGTCTTCTACATTGGAGACACAACCTTCACATGGATGTCGAAGAAGCAACCGATTGTCACTTTTTCCACCTGCGAGGCGGAATATGTAGCTGCCACTTCGTGTGTTTGTCATGCGATTTGGCTACGGAACTTACTCAAGGAGTTGAGTTTGTCACAAGAGGAGCCGACAAAGATCTTTGTGGATAACAAGTCAGCAATAGCTTTGGCGAAGAATCTAGTCTTCCATGACCGAAGTAAACACATTGACGCAAGCTATCACTACATTCGGGAATGTGTTGCTAGGAAGGAGGTGCAATTGGAGTACGTGAAGACAGATGACCAAGTGGCCGACATCTTCACCAAACCTCTCAAGCGCGAAGACTTTGTCAAGTTAAGGAACATACTTGGAGTCACAAATCAAGTTTAACGGGGAGTGTTGAATTATTAAACTTGATTTGGGTTATAATATTTGGGCTTTAGTTATTCCTAATTGTAATTTGGGCCTTTTAATATTTTGGGCCAATTAGAGTTGTCATATTATCTAGAATATTCTCTAAGTGTCTAGAGTTGTTTAGGGAGACTTACTTTTAAAATTATCTTGTAATTTCCAGGATAATAGGTAACTAGTAGAGTTCTCTAGATAATGTTGTATCTAAAGAAATTCATGGACTAGTATAAATAGAGTTATAATCTAAACATTTGAAATAAAGCCAAATAAAAAGTTCTCTTTTCTACAAAACAATTCTCTACCTCTCTAATTTTATTAAAGCCTCCAAATTCCCAAACACCTTTTCCTAAACATCCAAAATATTTAAACACTTTCTCCACCTACCCAAAACTTCCTTCCAACAAAACCATACGCATCCTTATTTAGAAATATCAATACAGATAAATTAATTCATATCTATCTACACAGAACAATCATGACATGATCCTTGATGCAAAATATCTTAATTACAATTAACTGAGCATATCTCAGAGGCACTGTATTGCTGACAACTACATTAGTCCGCGAAAACAACTTCAAAGTCTCAAGATACTCAATATTGTACCTCCGTGAAACCATTGCCGTCGAAGCCTTCATTTGGATTTTAGACACCGAACGAACTCACAGTCAACCGGGATTCAATTTGCAACCGAAAGATCGAATTCTTCTGGCAAATCCAAGCCTTCTTTTGGCAATTCCCACCATCTTTACTCTCCTATGTGAAGGACCCAGAGCCTTTCAATTTGATAATCAAGGAAGTTATTTATGTCTCATCATGTTTGGATAAACTAGGAATCGACCTCTCCAAATTTAGGATGTTCTCAGACATGTTCAAAGCATGGGATGACATATACAGCTGACGTAATAGTTTCTTAATCATGAAAGACTTGATCGGAACAACCTATGCAATCTCTTTGCGTAGGGAGAATGTCAAGAGAAGCGATTCATTTTTGCATGTCAGCATCCTGAAACAAAAGGTTGCATTCTCAAAGTTTTCTCTTCAAGGATAGGAACATGAGATGATGGATCGCTGGCCTGACTATCGATCGACCCTTTCAGGTTTTCCCTTCACATTCGCTCTTTTGATACCCCAAGATTTCCTGCCCTTATTTACTTGCGGAGTGTCGGAGGTTTTAACTTGTCTTGTAGACACCATTTTGCTGAAGAACGACAGAGAAATGCATAGGCAAAGGTAACAGAAATTTGAAAAGTAAGAGTAAACGAAACCGTGCTCAAGTAAGACTAATAATGATAGTTGAGAAATATGTGACTATTCTAGGGAAATAAATCGTCCATGTGAAATTCCAAATTAATATGACAAAATTGCGTTTTAATAACAGAGAGATGAAACCTCTTTCAAATTGGGACCCAAGCCAGGAATAATTTAAAACAATTACAAACACCGAGAGTTTCGTAGAGACATCGGCCATTTGATTTTATATATTCTAGATATAGAATACTTGCAAGATCTTTGATGAAATGACGGAGAATTTCGATGTTTTTGGTTTTATTATGCTAGACTTTGTTCTTTCCAATGTTTATAGCGCTTGATTAAAAATATGATTAAGAATAAATTAAACCTATAAACTAGTGACAGAATTTAAAACATTATACATGTAAGTAATCTTTTTTTACTAATATGATAATTTACATTACAATCATATGATAATATTCAAAATCTTATTTTGACACTTATATCATCTTGTGTCCATATGGACAAAATTACCCTTTATATTTTTTTTTAAAACACATCTAGTTCGATATTTGAATATGTTTTGAGCAAGGATTACATGGTGTCATTTACCTTCTTTGCTGATGTGGTATGAACTTTGTCAACGGTAGTCACTTTGATCTTAAATCTCTCAGGGAGCACTAAAGTTGACACTTTTGGTTTTATACGTTTGTATTGTAATTATATTATGGGAACTGCTGTTTTACAAATGTGTGCCGGGTCCTTATTTGTTACATCGAAATGAATAGCGCCTAATATAATAATTTTTACATTGCTCTGAGTTAATCATACGCAGTGAAAAATAGTTTTATCACTTCAAAGGAAAGTATAAACATATATCAACTTATAGAGTTTCAATATTGGTCCTTTAGTGGAATCGACTTATATTAAAAATTAAAAGTCGGAAAAAATTTGTGAACTTTTGTATCCGACCTTTATTCTAAACATTTGTTCATGTGGGTCCATAAGGTCTCAATGATAGACTCTCGGATTTTAGTGAACAATAATAAGTTGATTTTCTCATTGAATGTAAATAGTGACTTATGTTGGAATCGATCTAGGATTTAACAATTAATTATCATATCATATATGGCGGCATATAAAAAATTGTTTTTAACATGCATAAAACTATTTTACTACCTAGACTAAGTGTAAAAACATGTTCTTAATTAAAAAATATAATAAATATGAAAAAGACTTACAACCTTTTTTTGTTGTTTGATCTTGGATTCCCTTCTTTGATGAAGATCATTCTCCTTGTCACGCTGCCTTTCGTCTTTGGATTCTTGAGCAACCACGAAAATGATTAGCACTAAAGTCTTTGAGCGTTTGAAGAGTTTAGTGAGTGGGCACTATAAAACAATATGAACCAAGAATAGTTCTTGGATTATAAGCTAATTCTCTAGATCAAGTGAGGATCTAGGTTCCAAAATAAAATAGTATTTTAGAGACAGATAGGGAGAAGGTTGGTCTGCTAGAAGAGAGAGAGGAAGAGCAAAAAGCTTTTTTTCACATCTCTATGTGAGGCTCTATTTATAGGAGAATAAAATACAAGAAAGGGTAATTACCTTTTCATATTGTGTATTCAAGACACAATAGTTGATTTCCTACTTTAGCACATTTATTTCATTCTCAAAAAATTCAATTCCTCTTTTCTTTTGGGAAATTACCAATATACAATAATGCACCAAATAAAAAACTGATATTTCTCTATCTCCCTTGAAGTAATATGGCCGGCCATATGACTGTCTACACACATACTTACTTCATAATTTGTTCACAATAAAATAAGGAAAAACCTTCACATTATTCCCAACACAATAACATGTCACAAAATGTAATTTACTAAGCATGAAAACCAATTTTCAGCCATGTGACTTTAAATCAATTTGTGAAAAAAATTCAAAATCTTATTTTGAAATTCAAAATATTTTTCTGCATTTTATATCAATTATCCTTAAGCACGAAAAAATCCTTTAGACCATTTGCAGAAAATATGTCAGGATGGGAACCTTGAAACGTTCAAACTGCGACTAGTGGGAAAGGGTTACACCCAAAAGGAAGCTATCGATTATGAAGAAACCTTCTCGCCTATCGGATGTCAAGACTGCCTTTCTGAATAGCAATCTTGACGAGTTCATTTTTATGGCTCAGCCAGACGGTTTCGTGGAAGGTGGTCAAGAGACCAAGGTTTGTGAGTTTCTTAGATTCATTTATGGATTAAAGTAAGCATCTAGGTCATGGGATATTAGATTCGATGAAACTGTAAAAACCTTCGGCTTTGAATAGTCAACAGATGAACCTTTTGTTTATAATTTAATACACAAGGTTAAGGTTGTGTTTTTGTTTTATATGTATATGATATATTAATCATTGGTAATGATATGGGTAAATTAGCAGAGGTTAAAATCTGGTTAGCTATGCAGTTTGATATTAAAGATCTAGGGGAAGCTGCGTACATTCTGGGCATTTAGATCTTCTGGGGATTAAGAAGGGATAAAATCCCTTTAGACATGAAGTGTCACTCTCTAAGGACCAGTCTCCCAAGACTGCACAAGAGATTTAGGACATGAGAAAGATTATCTATGCTTCGTCCATAGGAAGTTTCATGTATGCTATGTTTGTAGGCAGAGATGCCCACTAGAAGATTGTTTATTTACATATTGATGTAATATATAAATCTTTATATAGTCCTTATTGTAATTTGCTGATTAAATTAATAAAAGTTGAAACGTTCATTCATTCCTTTTTAGTTTGATTGAAGATTTATGATATTCAATAATCTTATAGTCCTTAATCAAACCTAATAATGTATGAAGAGACAAATGTACATTTGCGTGAACAAACTCTTCATGGTTTGACTAAAACGATATATTCACAATCTAAAGATCAACGGACTATTGATCCCAGTATGATTGTTGGAAGAATCTATGATAACTGGTTACGAGGCATAAAGAGTTAAGAACTGTATAGTTCTTCCAGTGTATCTTTCGAAGATACTGAATTGATCAGTGCACCTTTAGAGACAGTAGAAGAATAAACCATTGAACATCTTCTATCTCAAGGTAAGTAAGTATGAATTGCATCATGCTTACCTAAATCCTGAAATGAGACATGTCATTTCATAACAATTATAATCTCATTTGAGAAAGTCAAATTCTAGATCCATTACGTGATCTAGACTAGGTCAATTGGTGAGATAATCAGTTATGAAGATGTCATGAACCAACTTTGTTAATTTATCATAGATATGGAAGTCATGTACAAGATTGTAGAGATGCAATATATATCACCTCATGTTTTATTACTTGGATTGTGAATAAATGAACTGCGCAGTGTCCAAAATTAAGTAGCGAATTTAGTTGGATGAAACAATGTGACTTGTTAGCTCCTCGTCAATACATTGTTTCTAACTTATTCACAAGTAACAAAGTAGTTGAGGAAATAACAACTAGAAGGGTAAAATGTTAATTTTATAAATCCCAAATAGTTGATGATATTACTGAAGGGTATTCATAGATAACATTTAATGGATCCACTCAATATCATTAAGCTGAATTTGAGTAGAAAATAAATTCATTTGAACCGAGAGAATCTCAGTGTCAAATCTTTAGTGGAGTCAGTTGACATTAAGCTAATACTCATAAAAATTTTCTGAACTTTTGAGTCCAAGTATAGTAGCTCAAACTTTATTCATTTGGATCCATAAGGCAATAAAGTAGGATTGTTAAACTAGAAGCTAACTGAAAATAAGTTCAAATGTTGAACTAGACATTTTCTCGAAAAATATTTAAAGGGTATTTTTGTCCACATGGACATAAAATAATGTGAATGTCAAAATGAGATTTTGAATATTTTCATATGATAGAAATAATATTATTTTGTAAAGCAGAAAAGTCGTTTGAGGCATTACGAAATTAATTTCATTATTTGTGCAATATTAATTCTACAATGGGTATTTTAAGAATTGTCTTAAAAAAATAAGGAAGTATCTATAAGCTCCTTCCCTAGTGTAGAGTTCTGCCAACATCATCCAACGAGGAGAGGATTTCTTTGCCTTAAATAATAAAGATAATTACCCAAAAGGAAAATAGGAAATGTATTTCCTTGAGAAGGAAACAAATATGCTAAGTGAGGAAACAAATTTCTCTCACTAATGCATAGGGGATGGCCGGCCATATACTAGAGAAAAAAGAGAGACAATAAAATATTGTGTGATGAATACACAATAGGAAATGTTAATTACCCTTTATTGTATTTCCTTCTCCTATAAATAGAGCCTCACATAGAGATGTGAAAATAAGTTTTCTTCCTCTTGTTCTCGCATAGTGGCCGACCATTCTCCGTTCTCTCTCTCTTTATAATATATATTTAGTTCGCACCTATGTCCTTATTAGACTTAGGCTTAAATTAACTATTTAGCTCATAAACTTGTTCTTAAGTTATTTTGTTTAATTGTGCCCACCCACAAATTCTTCAAATCCTATATAGATTATTGTAATAGAAACCTTAGGCTATTCGATTTTACAATTAGGTGTGAAGGGAACGAGTAAGACGAGACGAATCCAACTTTCTTAAGGCTTCTCAAAGATCAAGTTATCAGAAAAGTTAGTTACAAACAATTAAATAATTTTTTTTAAATAATATTATGTTCATGCACTTTGCCTAGATTAGTAAAATTGTTTTACTAGTAAAGAAATTTTTATATTCTACTATTAACTTGTTAATGATAATTTTTTCTTAACCCTAGACCTATTCCTACAATAGAGAAAACATCATCTTCCTTGGCCAGCAACTTAAGTATCAGGAGTAAATAAAACATTGATGGTAGAAGAGAGGAAGAGTTCTACCTAACTGAAAAATTATTATCCACAGGGAATGGACCTAGGGAGCTAAGCGGTTCTATAATGTATTTTCGGAGGTCTAGAGATGCCATTAGAAATGGACACTCAACGAGGTTAAACCAGAATTCATTCAAATCTCATTAAAAATAGTGAAGATAGAGGCAGATTTCCAAGTAGGAGGCCATAGTTACTCAAAGGAGTTCACTTGCTACTAGAAGAGTGGTCGGTTTTGAAAAAACTGGAAGAAATCTCTTTACTTTCACTACATTATGGGTTCACTTGAAAGGACTGCCACCTGATCTAATGAATGACGGTACTGAAATTCTAGCTATGTAATTTAGAAAATTTATAAGAGGCACGAGATCTTTGATTCCAACTTAATATTTACGTTAAGCGACCTCTCTTCCCAAGTAGTTTTATAGAGAGAAACTGTGGTTTGGGTATGTTGTGGCTCAAGAGTAAGTTTGAAAAGGTTGAAAGATTCTGCTACAAGTATGGTAGAATAGGACATGAGATTCAACAATGTAAGAACAAAGAAAGGATTGTGATCAAGAATTTTCAAGGAGCGGATGTCTAAGCTGCAGTGGTTGGTTATTCTCGAACTCAAAGACCAATAATTGTTTTGATTAAGAAGGGAACAACTCTAAAGAAATGGATAAGCAGACAAACACAAAGTGTGAAGAATAAGCCAAAAAAGAGTGTAAGGTAGAACAACGTAATCTAGTCCAGATGGGGAGGTCCGAGGATTCAAAGACGAGGTTCAAAGGAACACAACAAGTGCCAAGCATGGGTTAGGAATTATTTCCCGCTTGAGAAGATACTTACTTATGTAAATTCTTGCTGATATTATAATAAAATAAAGTTTGACATTTATGATTTATTCGAATTGAAATAGTTGTTTCTTGTGCATTAAGATTTATAGAACATTCATCATCCCATAGCCTCCGTATCAAACTGAATCACGTGCTGGGCACCGGAGTTCGGGCGGTGTGCTAAAATAGGGTCGATGGCTGATATACACCTGGGAAGCTATATCGAAAGTCATATATGTGGAACACAAGGCTGATCACTATGTGTGAGGATTCTACACATGTGGTAAGTGTACGACCTTGACATGCCCAGGCGTAGATGTGTCGTTTAAGGGCCGTTACGACGCACTAACTGAGGCCACTATTATGCTCACAGTAAGACTTGATATAAATCCTGAAGTGGTCATGGACACTGAATCATGTGTCTGAACTCTTTAACTTTATCGTTAAAAAGCTATTCATGTTAATCATAGCTTATGTCTTGGGAGTCTTCTCAGAGCATGATTCGAGTAGAAAGTGATTTACAAACACGAAATCCAACATCCTTGAAAGGAGGTCAATGTTCATTCAAGGGTTGATTCCATAACCGATTGATTAGGTATACTTTTGAAGTAAGTTAACGTTCGAAAGAATCTTTTGCTGGGGAAGCAACGATGCTTAGGGCTGATATGTATCAAGAGAAGTATAATGAAATTAATTGACTTCTCTTGGCACGTGTTGAACATGGAGGACCTTGATCACAAACTGACTATATCAGTGGAAATTTGTCACGATGAGTAAGTATAATTCTACTATTAAGAAGAGTTTAGTCTTCGATTACACGGTGGAGTGTTTGATAAAGACTTGACGAATCGATGAAAAAGAGATGCGACTATATCGTCTTTTTCGTCAAGTTTGTTAAGCTTCTACTAATAGGTCTATAGTCCCCGTTCGGCTCTAATAAAGGTGGATAAGATTTTTTGAATAATAATGTTATTCATTATTTAAATCTCACTTGCTGTAATGGTGATTGACAACATTGATTCTGGAAAAACGGTATTTGCATAATTAACTAAATCTTTATAACATAATTGATTTTTGGGCTTGTGAATATTGGATTGGGCTTGGCCTAGGGAGTGGCCGAAAATCCTCTAGGGATAGACCCTAGGGGTGGCCGAACTCTCTCCCATTTTCTCTCCCTGAATTTCTCTCTGAAGAGAAAATTTCTCAACCATATATATTGATCTGGTGGATGAAAGAGAGTTTAGATTCACTGCTGAGATATAATGGTCCAAATTAAAGCCATATGGCTAAGCCCTACCCGGCCAGCTGGGCCTCTCCCCCGGCTAGCTGGGCCTCCTCTCTGGCCGGCTAAGCCCCATTCGGCCGGCTGAGCCTCTCACCTGGCCGGTTGGGCCTCTTCATTGGACGGCTAAGCCCTACCCGGCCAGCTGGGCCTCCCCTTTGGTCGACCCAGTCTCACCCGGTTGACTGGGCCTCTCCCCTGGCTGGTAGGGCCTCTTCCTCAGCCGGGTGAGCTTCTCCCATGGCCGGATGGCCTCCTCTTAGACGGCCGACCCTCGCCAAGACCCCTTTTGGGCGGCTCCCTTCACCTACATCGACTATAAATAGCCCACGACTTCCAGAAGAAAAGATATATATTTTCTATCCCGAGAAACTTTACTTCAAGCTCGCGCTTTCTCTCTTGAACTCCACACTCTCCGTGAGATAACTAGAATACAATTTCCAGCTGGAATAGTCCTCCAAGATCTGAGACCTGAGCGTGAAACGACTTTGACTCCCGATCTCCATTTTCCTGATCTCGTTGATCATCCCTTTGTCAACCTACAACCCCGAACGCATAATACTAATGTTGAGCGTCAGAGAGTTAAACAGGGACCCCACTATGTTTTCACTTCTTATTTCACGTCTGTTTATTTTTTTCAGATAACGGTAGATTCGAAGACCCCAAGATAGCTAAGAGACGATCCGGGACATCGGATCCGACACGCTGAGGCCGAAGCGAGGGTCACTCGCCCCGAACGGGGATCTGATCACTTAGGTCTCTGAACGTTGTAAAAATTTTAGAGACAACATTTTGGCACTAAAAGAGGGGGAATTCTATACCTTGAAAGTCTTCCCCTACACATCTCTCTTTTGCATTTCCTTTCTTGTGCACTCACCAAAATGAGTGACGTTCCGGCATCCTCCGCGGCTGTTTGATCGAGTAATCTAGCCGCTCAAGCAACTAGCTTGCGATACGAATTTCTGCAACTCCCTCTTCGAAGGACCGGGCGACAGCGTACGGTAAGTGAATCTGAAAACAACCCCCCCGCCCTTCGTGACAACAAAAGTGGTTTAAGAGGTGAGACAAATCGCCGCCTTGCGGAGTTACTGACACAGCTTGGGAAGAATAAAAGTTTGCTCATGAACCTCCTCGGATACGAGGAGGAAGGTAGTTTAACCCGGGACGAGAACTACGTCGAAGACGAAGTAATTCCGGAAACGGATACGAGCCAAACTTTCACCCGTTGTAAGCGAGGGCTCGAGTAACCCTAAAATCCGGGGGACTGAAATAGTACCCGTAGCGGACGGTCTCGACGTGTGCATCGTGCATTCCCCAAACAGGAGGACGACGGCGCCGATAGACAAAGAGTCTGCCGCGAACGTCGCCCGCCCTTGTTGAACTAGACTTTTTCTCGGAGAATGTCTAAAGGGTAATTTTGTCCACATGGACATAAAATGATGTGAATGTCAAAATAGGATTTTGAATATTTTCATATGATGAAAATATAAATTATTTTCTAAAGCCGAAAATTCGTTTAAGGCATTATAAAATTAATTTCGTTATTTGTGCAATTATAATTCTACAATGGGTATTTTAAGAATTGTCTTAAAAGAAATAAGTTAACATCTAGATGCCCCTCCCCTAGGTAGAAGTTCGGCCAAGTACTAGCATCAAGAGGAGAGTTTTATTTCCCTTTAATTATAAGGATAATTACCCGAAAGGAAAAGGGAAATGAATTTCTTTGAGAAGGAAATAAATAAGCTAAGTGAGGAAACAAATTTTCTCCTTACTTGAAGTGTATCGCCGGCCATCCTAAGGGAGAAAGGGGAAAGGAAAATAAAATATTGTGTCATGAATACATTATTCTTTCATGAATGAATAATTGACCTTTATAGATTTTTCCTTCTCCTATAAATAGAGCCTCACATAGAGATGTGAAAGGTTAAGCTTCATTCTTGCTCTCTCCCTCTTTTGGCCGACCCTCTCTCTCTCTCTATAGATATACTCTTTTTATTTTGCACCTAGATCCTTACTTGATCTAGAGAATTAGCTTATGATCCAAGAATTGTTCTTGGTTCATATTGTTTAATTGTTCCCACACACAAATCCTTCTAAGCCTCTATAGACTCTTGTAATAGAAACCTTAGGTTTCTCAAGTTCTCGTTTAGGTTTGAAGGAATCAAGCTAGAAAAGAAGATCAACCTTTCCCGAGACGCCTCAAGTTTGAAGACACAATAAAGGTTAGTATTCAAGTAGATTAAATAGTGTTTTTAATATATAACATGTATATGCACTTTATCTAGGTTAGTAAAAATTGTTTTACTAGTAAAATAAATTTTTATATTCCGCCATTAATATGATTAATGATAAATTTTTATTAACCCTACACCTATTCCAATAATCCCCATGCCAATCGCCAAGTGGAGGTAGTCAATCGCACAATCAAGGAAAACTTGAAAACGAAACTAGAAGCCAAGAAGGGCGCCTGGGCAGATTTCCCTTCGTGTTGTGGGCATACCGAAATACTCGGCGAAATGCTACGGGAGAGACCCTATTTTCACTCACTTTCAGAGTGGAAGAAGTGGTCCTGATAGAGACCACGCTCCCCAGGGTCCGCATCGATACCTTTGATGAAGAAGGAAACGAAGAGGTGATGCAGGCAGAGCTCGACCTTATTGAGGAGAAAAGGGATGACGTCCTCACCCGGCTCGCCGCTCATAAAAGGAAGGTCGAGCGATATTACAACTCGAGGTTCAAACTCAGAAGCTTCGCCAACGGCAGCTTAGTCTTGAAAAGGGTGTTCCCAAACACCAAAGTACAAGGCACCTGCGTGTTGGGTCCAACTAGGGAGGGTCCGTATGGAGTTAAGAAAGCCATCTACAACGGCACATACAAACTCAAAACACATGGACGGCTCGTCTTCACTCATCCATGGAACGCCGAGCACCTAAGACAATACTACCAATGAAGGTCGTACATCAACGCGCCAACTTTCCATTTTCATATATGTAAACACAACGCAACAACCGTCGTAATTCAATCAAGTCCATTATGTATTTTTGAACATCGAATAAAAGTCTCTTTATGTCATTATCATTTTGATGTTTCCCTCTTACAAACTAATCCATGAAAAGACAACTGTTTTTTGTAGTCGGTATATTTCAACTTTTTTTCGTACCACTTATTGATAGTGCATGGGAGTGTAATTAAAAACACATGACACATCATGTGCGAGATTACTCCCTGTATGGCCATCCTGGACTTGTAGGTATCTAAATGATCTTCAGGATCAATGCTTCCTTCATATGGAAACAATTCTTGAAATTTCTAAGCCATGATGTGGAAGGTGTTCTAAAAATTTGTCAATGAATGGTGACACCATGTTCTTTCCTCGGACTGGTTTATTTTTACCCAAATCGGCTTCTTCGATTCATCGTTCTAGCCTTTGGATGGTTGTTTGCTTAGTATGCATTGATATTGTAATATATGAATCTATTTGGGAAGTTTGAGTATACTTTGATTTAGCCCTTTTAGTCTGTGGATTGTTGGGATTGGTGCCCACAAAGGAGATATTAGACATTGAGATACTCTGTATTTGATTTTGCTTAAACATTAATAAAATTAAATATTGATTCTTTATAATTATGTTTGTGTTTATGTATGAATGCTACGCTCCAAAACTGTCATCAATGAAAGGGGTGCTAAGTACAGACTTGACAAGATAGTCCCTTGTGACTAGTTTAAACATTTGTTCACAATCTTAAGATCGATAGAGCAATCGAATCTAAGTAATGATTATTTGAATTAATCATGATATCTTATCTTGTGATATAGAGAGTTATGACTCTGTGTTTCATTCTTGATATCTTATAGAAGATATTGAACAAGACCAGTGATACTTAGAAGCTCGAGGTAAAACCGTTTAATAGCTCGAAACTTCAAGATCACATACGAGGGGTACTTTGGTATATTCCTAAATGCTTAAGTGAATACATAATTGATATTACACCTTATGACATTTGATTTGTCAATGGGCAATGACTGAATTATAGTTGCATCTGACCCAACGAATGGTGCCATAATGTTGTCATATTGGGTTATGTGATTCACAAATATGGAATTCATGTTGAAACAATGCAAATGCAGTAGTATCACAATATGCTTTTTATGGGAGTGTGAATGAATAATCCTGGCTAGATATTCATCGAATAAGAACATTCTTTGATTAAAACATGTGACATGTAAAGACATCTCACTCTATGTTTTTCTCATTCACAAATAACAGAGGAGTTAGTGAAATAATAACTCAGGGGTAAAACGATAATTTTACATTCCTCAGCGTTAATGATACACATGAAGGGTAATATCGTAAAGTACTTTATGGATCGTGTGAAGAATTGTTTTATCCCATCAAACGAAAAATATACGTATATGAACTTAGAGAGTCTCAGTATTAGTCCTTTAGTGGAATTGACTAATATTAAGAATTAAAAGACACAAAAGCTTTGTGAAATTTTGAGTCCGATCTTTATTCTAAATGAACAAGAATATTGATTTGCTCATTGAATATAAATTGTGATTTATGTCGAGAAAGTTTTTTCTAAGTAGTTTAATAAGTAATTAGTTATTTATTGTTACATTTATTTGATGAATCATGTTGTATAATTATATAGATAAGAATACATTTGAGTGATTCAAATAAATAAGAGAAGAAAATAAATATTTTCTCATTTCGTAATTATTTGTGAAGTATGGAATTATTTAATGAAATCTCATTAATAAATGAGAGTTCTAAATAAATTGAATAAATAAATCAAAAGAATTTGGGAATAAAATAAAACTATTTTGGTCGAGTATATGGATGCATGTTGACCGAAAATATTAAGTGATTAGCTAACGGGTTGACCCAACTTAACCACATTTGACTTGCTTATATAAAGAATTAAGGAAAACCTTATCACAAGTTACCTAAGTGTGATTTTCGGCCAAACCCTCTCTTTCCCCTTGTGTGTGTGTCTCGACCGATTTCCCACAAGGAGAACAAAGAGAGAAAAGTTTTTTCTTCCTTTCTTGAGTGATCCCCTTATTCTCAAGCGTTCATAGGATAGCCCACCCTCTCGATCTCACTATAATTCTAAGTGTATTATTGTTGATTATAGATTGTGGTGTTTGGGTGAATTTTTCTTCATTAGGGCCAGCCAATTCCTTGAAGAAATTGATTTAAAATCAATTCGAAACCTCGACGCTTCCAGCTGGATCCATCCTAGGCGCACAGCCTCAATCCGGCTAGACCTCCTTACCGCCGAAGGCTCCCTGGCGCACAGGCCCCTTTCCGGCGACCTCTAGTCGTACAAGCCCATCCTGTCCGGCAACTTCCCCATGCGCACAGTCGAGTCCAGCGGCCTTCCACCACCTGTCCGGTGAAGACCCAAAGGCGCACAGGTCCTCCAGTCCGGAGAACCTCCCATCCGGTTAGCCTACCTATCCGACGAAGGCCCAGTCCGGCGAGCCTGCCTTCCCTGTCCGGCTGGTTTGCTCCATAGCTCATCCGACGAGCCTCTTTCACACGTTCGACTCGACTAGGCCTTCCGGAGATAGCTAGCAACGTCCGGATTGTTTACAATCCTTTTTGTAAGTCTCTCTCAACAAATTGGATGTGTAAATATATAAATTGTTTATATAGGTTGCTAGTGTGTTCAATTGTTGAATAACATGTTTAGAATAAAATATTTTATCGAATGTTCATAACTTTTAATGCTTAGGTTAATTAAATATATTAAAAATGGTTTTTTAAATATGTTAGATCTAATTATATAATTTCTCCATATATTAGATATGTTATATAATTAATTGTTTAATCGTTAAATTAATTCCAACAAAAAACGACTAACATCACTCCTATGAGGTATTTGACTGTTCAATACCAACATCCTTCTCATACCTATCCATTGCACGCTATTTAGTCTTCTTAGACTTTTCATTTTTTCCTTCAACTTCTTTTATTTTCCTATGCTAAGGGATACCATCCTATAAGACGACGACTTTTCTTCGCACAATGATGTGTCAAGGTCTGATACACTCCTCCTGATCTTTGTTCTTCTTTTCCAGGACCACGCTCATGCATCTCCTGGAAGATCTTTGGTAAGAGAGGCTGAATGAAGCATCTCCACAATTTTCTCGATTGTTGGTGAGAGCGTCAGGTTGTGATGTTTGATTTTCTTTAGCTCTTCATCTTGCTGGTCGCCCACCATTTTGGGTCGTGGTGGCAGTAGCGAACTAGCCATCCCATTTCACGGTAGAACCCGCTCCTTTCAAAGCAAAATTATCGTTGTCAGAAAATAGATACAATAACTGTCTAAATGACTACATGATAAATGTAGAGCATACTATAAATATTTTAAATGTAAAGGTAGAATTTTCATTATAACCAACTAATCTCAATACAAAGAGCAAATATAAACATTTCAACTTGTTAAAATTTTATGATGATGTCATTTTTCATGCGTGTGTGTGAATATGTACTTTTCTCCATGGTCCTCACTCTTATATATCTTTCTGAGTGTCATCGTAAGTTGACCAGACTCACGTTCATCATAATCATAGTCAGTCGTGGTAAATTTTAAGTCAAATAACTATTTTTATATTATCAAGAATTTATCCGAGTTGTTCGATTATGTTGGTCGATATCCTGAACTTAACTTATATTCATATTCGATTTTTATTCTTATGTATCGTGTAGATCCATACCAGACATACTTTGATAGTTCGATGTTCCGAATTGTTGTCATAATAATATACACATAATTATCAAAAAAATTGACTCTATAACAACTTCGAACATAGACAATTTGGATATACCTAACGTCTTGTAAACAAATCGTAAATAGCCACTGTTATTTATTTACAGTTAATTTTTGTCCAATTTACCCTTCATATTTTTTAATAATAATTTTTGGCCATTTACGTATGTAAATGAATCTCTATGACTATTTAGAACTTTTTTACAAAACCATATATATATATATATATATATATATATCGATCCAAATTAACTATAATTTAGTTGGGTAGATACAAAAATTATCCCATAATTATATATAAAAACGTGCTTAGCTGAAACATTATGTCTCTTGTAGAGAAAATGTAGATTATTATAAAGTACCTAGGTGATCAGATTTAAATTAAACATATAATTGGCCAAATGACCAACGTTTGACATATAAATTTTAAAATGTTCAACGTTCACTACTACAAATGTTGGATCCCACAACCGACTTTTCAAAATCCTTATTACTAAGGGTTGTGGACTTCGAGATCCCACAACCCTTATAATTAAGGGTTGTGGGAAGGGGTTGATTTCAGGTATTCCACAACCCTTATAATTAAGGGTTGTGGGAAGGGCTTAATTTCAGCATATTCAAGAACTTTTAAAATATCGAATGTGCAAAATAGCTTATTCTACAACCATTATTCTAAAAGTTGTTTAATTTTACTTAATCTAAAAGGTCCCACAACCCTTAATAGATCCGTTGTGGGACTAGGGTCGCGGCGACGACAAATGGGATCGCGGCGCCACGTCCCACAACGGATCCAAAGATCCGGTGTGAGAAAAGGGTATTTCTGGGCATCGGCGCCGCGGCCCAATATGTCGTCCCCGCGGCGCCGACTCCCACAACGGATCTGTACAACCAGTGTAGAATGGGCGCGACGATCCCACAACAGATGTTTGAATCCGTTGTGGGACTCGGGGCCGCGGCTCCGTACATATGTCGCCGCGGCGCCATTGTCCAAAGAGTGCATCTCTTCAATATTAATGGATTAAACCCAAAATATCATATAATACCTGCATAATACATGCACAATCAATCTAAAAACATACTATACATCCAAAATAATCATATCATTCAAAATCATCTAAAAAATATACATTCAATATCACAAAATGTAACTAATCATGAAATTCAATAAATGTTTGTACATAGTTAATCCACTATTCTCTTACTCTCTCTATATCCAAAGGTGTATACGTGTTTTTGTTTTCTAATCTACTTATACCTCCTACAACTATTTCTCGCCTATAACATAAAACAAATATCCACATTCCGTGTTACTGCTTTATCTTGGCGCGGTCATTGACCTTATGTATGTTGATTGTCCGTGGCCAATAGCGCCTTTGTTTTCAAGTTTGAAATTTGAAAACACCCTACAAAACAAATAGTATGAGTATCTTTTATAACAAATATTCAATATATAAGTAAAAAAAATTACCTTTTTATCAACGGAACTAAGTCTTGTGGAATTTGTTTATTCAACGGGTCAAAAAACATAGCACAATCTTTCCATAAGTCATGGACAACAAGCATCGAATGAAAGTTTCGATTGTAGGGCATGAAAACTAGTTGCCCAACTTTGCATCCTCGCACCGCGTTTCCAATCTCTTTAACTCATGTCGACAAATGGTAATCTTCGTCATTTGTAGACATGTGAGAAGCTAACGCGGCGTTTACAAAGAAAATTTTTTTCTTCAACTTTGACATCGATGCGCGTATACAACTATATTCCAAATTATTCAAATAGTTAAAACACTCAATATTCAATCATCAATATTAAAAATAAATCATGAAAGAAACACGTACTCCATGTAAAGCGATATGCTTGAAGCCCCAATTTCCGAAAATTGTAAGAATTCGGAAATATCATTAAATCCTAACATAATCGGTATAGCAGAGATTGTTGGACAAACGTTGACTTGAATAACGTTTCCTTGTACTAACATCATTTTGTTGGCATATTGAGCGAGCAATTTAAACTTGAGATTTATTACCTTGTAATCATTTGAATTTTGAATTAATTATCTTATAATTAATTTGAACAATCAATACATAATAATGAGTAGGTTAAAATATATTACCTTGTAATTAATTCTCCTATTATCGTCGGGAGTATGTTGAATTGTAGAATCGAGTTTGTATGGCCCGCGATTCTCTTTTGCCGTAGTCTCAGTTTCTATTAATCGTCGCGCCCACGAGACAAAACCTCCCATTGCATCTTCTACAGTTAGAGCTTCTTCGGTGGGAGTCGGAAATTTGGCTTTTTTAACTAAAACGCCAGAAACGCTCACACGTGCATTTCCTTCCTCTAAACTTGAGAAGTGAATTACGCCCTCGTTCAAATATACTTGCCCATTTGCAACATGGATTGTGTTTCCTTCCACGATATCGTCAATGTAGAGAAAAAATTCGACACTTTCATTCGAACACAGTGTCACCGGTGTAGTTGGATTCAATGAGCAACTAGCCCGAACACTAGTTAGTTTTTCCACAATAATCGGATCGACTTTCGGAACTTTATGTATATCGTCATGTCCTATGAAAATCACCAATTTAATACCGAAAATAAGCAAACTTTTGAAGTAAATAAATAAGCATGAATAAAGATTACCTAAAGAGACGACCTCTAGGACGACTTCTTGAATCTTAGTCTTCTCTTCAATATTAACGCCACTTGCATTAATATTATCTTCAACTCTATCAACACTCGCTTCTCCAACACTTATACCACCACGACCATTAACCGCTTTCAACATTTAATTTTTAAACTCCATCAACTCGAGACGCATTTCGAGCCGCATCTTGTTAAGTTCTTCGTTTGGGGTCGGAGGAAAAAATTACTTGAAACGCTTGGCAACATGTTTGGATTGACCGCAAACATATTTCTTTGCTTCCATGGCTTCTTGCAAGATACTTTTTCCCGTTTCCGGGATAAAAGTACCTTCGGTTGCTTGTTGAGATAATTTTTGCTACATATTATAATAATTTGTAAATAAAAACATTAAAAATATAACTTACATTATTAAAAATCTTACAATTGATTCTCCCATTAGTCGATCTTTGTCATTCTTGAACTCTTTTGCGTCTATCCCGTCTTTCTTACGCGAGTCAATCCATAATTCCTCTAACGTTGCCCATTGCCCGGTTTCGTCGTGCTATTAAATGTTAAAAACCGAGTACAAAATAAATAAATGAAAAAACTCAACCTTTTGTTGATCTAGTTTTCGATATCCATCTCGGCAACATCGAGATTTGTATTCCACTTTAGCGGAATTATTTTTCCCTTGCTCCGACGTTTGCTTGAAAATTGCGCTTCGTCTATACTCAACAAACTTCACCCAATCTTCTTCAGTGATACTCGTGTAAAATTTAAAAACACAACTTGGTCTTTTTAACGAGTTTGGTTCATTGATTTTGTCTTTGAGAATATCGTGATATAACTCGTGGCGAAATAGTTTTGCGGCTTCACCTACTCTCATGAGGCAATCGTGCTTATGTTCTATTGGAATCGAAAATCCTTCACATATTTCGTTCCAAATCCTCTCTTTTAATTGATCGTTCTCTTTTAATCTCCAATCACGAGTCGAAAGTGGAACATATTCTCTAGCTAATACGCCAAAGTAACTCAACAACACATCACCTTCCTTACCCTTTGGTTGCCCTTAGGAATCTAACTCTATCGTGATTTTTCTACCGAGACTTCTAATTTTATTAACACGACTCATAAGGGTGTTTCTTCTCTTTCCTTTCTCATCGGGATTTAATGCTAATAGTCGTCTAGGTTTCTTTTTAATATCGTCGCTAGAAGTAGTAGTTGTTGTAGTCGACATTGAATCTATAAACACAATTCAAAATACAATTTCAAACACAAAATATATATCAATGTGTCTAAACTAATTATCCATCCCAAACACAAAATATATATATTAATGTCAACCTAAACCATTCCAAACACAAAATAAATCTCAATGTGAATCTAAACTAATTATCAATTTCAAACCAAAAATAGTAATAAAAAAACTAACCGTTGAGGTACGGAGGTGAATTAACCGGGAGAGGGAGACGACAAAATGAAAATGGAGGGCGGAGTAAGGGAGTGAGAGAGGGAGGGTGAGAGAGAGTGAGGGAGGGCGGCGTGAGAGAGTGAGGAGGGAGGGAGAGGGAGGGCGGAGTGAGAGAGTGATGAGGGATGGAGAGGGAGGGCGGAGTGAGGGAGTGAGAATGAGGGAAGGCGGAGTGAGAGAGAGGGAGTGAGAGGGTGAGAGAGAGTGAGGGAGTGAGGGAGTGAGGAGGGAGGGACGAAGAGGGAGGGCGGAGTGAGGGAGTGAGAGGGTGAGGGAGTGAGAGAGTGACGAAGTGAGGGAATGAAGGGCGGAGTGAGAGAGTGAGTGGCCGGAGGTTTTGGGTCGCCGGAGAATAGAAGATTGAGAGAGAATGAGTTTGGGTTTTGAGAGATATTGAGTTTTGAGAGAGAATGAGAGTGAAAATGAAGAATGAAGAAGAAGAAGTCGAAAGTTAGTTTTGGGCGAAATTTGGGCGGGATTATGAAAAAATTGAAGTTTTCCCGAAATTTACACATCCCACAACCCTTCCCACTAAGGGTTGTGGGATCGGCGCCGCGGCGCCGCCAAACCCAGAAACCAGCGTCGCGGCACTGCTAGCCGTCGCCGCGGCGCCATTGACTTCCCGAGAGCTCCTATTCTCGGGTGCTCTCGGGAACTCCATGTTGCCGCGGCGACGGCTAGCAGTGCCGCGGCACTGGTCTCTGGGTTTGACGGCGCCGCGGCACGTCTTGTTTCTCGTTGTGGCGCCATCCCTTTACCTTTCCCAAGAGGGTTCCACAATCCTTCCCAGAAGGGTTGTGGGAGCTGCGCCGCGGCGATGCATAACCGAGGCCGCGGCGCGGATGTCCTGAACTGGTTAAAATGCGTTTTAAATTGTTTTTTGCACTTGAATCTCTCAAAAATTCAGTCGAAAAAACACTACAAACAACATTTCGACCCATTCTGTGTCATCATCGTTCACAACTCACAACTATACATCTAATTCTTGTAAGTTCCTCTTTACTTGTTATAAAGTTGAATATTTTTGGATTGTTTATTTGAAATCTGATATTTCATGTTATAATTAGGGTTTTTTTTTAGATTGTGAGGCAATGGATGTGGGAGAATAGGTTAAACGAGATATATCAAAATGGTGTAAATGAGTATTTTAATAATGACTTCTTACCAAGTATGGTATTATCATGGTGAAGAATTCCGTCCTACGATAAACAATAGAAATGATGATCTTCAAGATGATGACTTTGATGATATGTGCGGGATGATGAATGATTTGGAGAATGAATTTGTGGAACGGCCGGAATTGTTTGAGTCCATGATGAATGATGCGGAGACACCATTGTATGAAGGGTGTACAAGTTATTCGAAGTTGTCATTTTTAGTTACTTTATTTCATTTGAAAGCGTCGGGTGGGTGGACAAACACTAGTTTTACTCTATTGTTGGAAACACTCAAAGAAGCATTCCCAAAAGACAATAAAGTTCCGCAAAGTATGTATGAGGCGAAGAAAACTTTTGGCACATTGGGTATGAAGTACGAGAAATTTTATGCGTGCCCAAATGATTGTATTTTATATATAAATGAGTATGAAGATCTAGATGAATGTCCGAGGTGCAAAGAGTCAAGGTGCAAAAAAGGTAAATTGTCACGTGACGGGGTCAAAGGAGTTCCAATCAAGGTACGTACATAATAATTACTTGTTTTACAAATGATTATATTTTTTATATTCTTTTATATGTTTTTTCAAGCATTATGGTACATACCACCAATGCCACGGTTCCGACGAATGTTTAATACTGCCAAGCATGCAAAGAACATGGTTTGGCACTCAAAAAAACGTATCGATGATGGTATGTTACGGCATCCTGCGGATGCTTCACAGTGGAAGTCATTTGATTTGGAGTATAAAGATTTCAGTGTTGAACCTCGGAATTTGCGTCTTGGTTTAGCATCTGATGGCATGAACCCTTTCAGCATGATGAGTAGTAAATATAGTGTCTGGCCGGTTATTCTTGTGAACTACAATCTCCCTCCAAAGTTGTGCGTGAAGAGAAAATTCTTGATGTTAACACTTCTGATTTCAGGACCGAGTCAACCACGAAATGATATTGATGTTTATTTGGCACCATTGATCGATGATTTGAAGATGTTATGGGAGACAGGGATTGAGGTCATCGATGGTTACCGCGGCGATTCATTCTACTTAAGAGCAATGTTGATGTGGACTATAAACGACTTTCCAGCGTATGGAAATTTGTTAGGATACTCTGTGAAATGCTCAATTGGTTGTCCAGTTTGCATGAAAGAAACATCTTCCATTCGTTTGACGCATGGTAAGAAAACTTTTTTTCTTGGTCATAGAAGATTTTTACCGAGAGATCACTCGTATAGAAGGTTGAAACAGGCATTTGATGGAAATACGGAAGAACGACCCCCTCCTAGAATATTGTCTGGTGAAGATGTCTTCGAAATGGTTAAAAATGTCAATGAAGTGCTCGGAAAAATAAAGCGGCGTGCTAGTACTAAAGAGTCGTTCCAAGAGAATCCTTGGAAAAAGAAATCGATTTTCTACGACCTTCCGTATTGGAAAATGTTATATGTTCGGAAATGTCTGGATGTTATGCATATTGAGAAAAATGTATGTGAATCTTTCATCGGTACGCTACTCGATGATCCAAATAAATTGAAAAACGGAATAAAATCTCGAATGGATCTCAAGGAAATGAATATAAGAAGCGTTTTGCATGTCGACGAGGAGAGTGAAAAAAAATCAAAAATACCACCGGCAAAGTACACTCTATCTCGGGAGGAGAAAAAAAATTGTGTAAGTGGTTTGAATCTATCAAAGTCCCGGATGGTCATTCTTCAAACTATAAAAGGTTCGTATCTTTAAAAGATCTCAAACTTATTGGAATGAAGACTCACGATTGTCATGTGTTACTACAACAAATGTTACCGCTTGCTTTGCGGGGCATTTTGTCAAAAGATGCGAGGTTCGCAATTTCCAAAATATGTGTATTCTTCAATTCGATATGTTCAAAGGTCATTGATCCAACTCGGTTAGAGGCGATGCAATCGGAAGTTGTGAAAACTATGTGTTTGTTGGAAATGATCTTCCCACCATCATTTTTTGATATCATGGTTCATCTTATTGTTCACTTGGTATGTGAAGTGAAATTATGTGGACCTGTGTTTTTACGGTGGATGTATCCAATCGAGCGTTACATGAAAGTGTTGAATAGTTATGTGAAGAACTACAATCGACCAGAAGGGAGTATCGTTCAAAATTATATAGCTGAGGAGGTTGTTGAGTTTTGCTCTGAATATTTAACTAAAGCAGATGAAATTGGATTACCAAAGGAAAAAGGGTTTGAGTCAAAAGAACTATCTACAGGTACGTCAATTTGAGTCAACATTTTCTATAGATCAAACATGAGTAATTTAATTCTTGTTTAGTTAATGTAGTAGTATACATATCTATAGGTACATATTATAGCGTCAATCGGAAAGAATGGGAACAAGCCTCGCTACATGTTCTGCACAACGTTTCTGACGTAACCCCGTTCGTGGATATTCATTTGAATGAGCTGAGAGTTAAAGATCCAAAGAAAGCTAGAAATGAAAAATGGTTGCAAGAAGAGCACAACCGTTTATTTCAGATATGGCTTGGAAAACGACTATTTGAAGAGGCGGGTCATTCAACTACATTGAGTAAACTATCATCAGGGCCTTCGAGCATGGTTACAAGGTACACTGCTTGGTCTGTTAATGGTTTTACATTTTACACGAAAGAGAGAGACGACAAGCATCCGGTTCAAAATAGCAGTGTAACGTTATTGGCCGAAGCATTACATGTTTCGTCGGCCAAAGATAAGAATCCCAAAAAGGGTTTCATAAACTATTATGGATCCATTGAAGACATATGGGAGCTTGATTATTGCGGATTACGGGTGACATCATTCAAGTGTAAATGGGCTGACAATAATCACGTTAAAGTTGATAATGAAGGAGTTAGTGTTGTCGACTTCAGGAGGATCGGTTACGAGAATGATTCATTCATGCTCGCTTCACAAGCGAGTCAAGTCTTTTATGTTATAGATCCAATCAATCCGGAGTTGTCATTAGTAGTTCATATGAAAGCGCGAAATATTCAAGAAGAAGAAGACGAAGATTTGACAAGTATACCGCCATTCACATTCGGATTACCACCGATCGATAAAGAGATGGATGACTTCGACGATGATGATGTTTCTCCTTTGCTTCGAACTGACATAGCTCCAACTTTTGTTTGATTGAGTTGTATTTATAAATTTATATTGATTTGAATTTGAGTAAATCAAAGTTTTTAATAGGTTTTCACAAAGTTTTACTATTAATTTAACACGGTGCCGCGACCCTATACCCCGTAGCCGCAGCGCCAGGTCCCACAACGGATATAGATCCGTTGTGGAAAGAACAGCGCCGCGGCCCCGATAGGCGTCTCCCCGGCGCCATCGACTTATAGAGTCATTATAGTCTCTGTAAGTCCATGGCGCCGCGGCGAAGCCTACCAGGGCCGCTGCGCCATCGACTTACATAGACTATAATGACTCTATAAGTCGATGGCGCCGCGGCGATGCCTATCGAGGCCCCGGCGCCGCTGACTTACAGAGTCTATATAGTCTCTGTTAGTCATCAACGCTGCAGCGACGCATATCCGGACCGCGGCGCTGTGCTCCCAAATACTAAATCTTAAAATCTTAACTATCGTAATTCAAACAAACAAACAATATCTTAAAAAACATCAATAAAACAAACATATTAAATCTTAAAATCTCAAGTCTCGTAATTCAAACAAAGAAACAAACATAATTCAAACAAAGAAACAAATATAATTCAAACTAATTAAAAAAACATCAATAAAACTAATTAAGAGTCTTTAAAATAAATAAAAAAGCATTTAGTAATTGTTGTTGTCGTTGTCGCGTCGTGGTGGTGCTCCTGGAGGACGTGGGATTTCGGACGGCCATTCTGGGGCTGAATGTGGTAAATACTTGTACTGGGGGTACGGAGGAAACCGCCACGCTATCTGGTTGTTTATGTCCAACCGACTGATGACATCGTTGAACGCCTCGTATGACATGGTGTTGTACTCCTCTTGCTGTTGTTGGTAGTTTTGGAAATTTTGATTCTCGGCGACAAGGTAGTGGTTGGTGTGAGCAATATACTCTAGCCTCGGATCTCGCACCGGAGGTGCGGGTAGCTCAAGTACCGTCGCTCTACGCGGTCGTGCCGCTGGTGCCTCGTCCTCCTCTTCAGCTGCCTCCTCCTCATCCGCCGCCTCCTCCTGTCGAATCTTGTACCGATCGATAATTGACTTCGTGATTGGCCCCATTGGACCTTTGATCGTGTCCTGCCTCCCAATTCTCACGCCCGCTCTCATGCAAAGGCCAGTGATGATCGACGGATACGGTAGACCGGTCTTCTTAGCCTTGTAATCAACACTCCTCATCCGACTCGAGATGAATCGACCATGTTTATCTTGAGCCCCTTCACGATGCAGTACAAAATTTGTATCCGACCCTCGTCGAGGCTGGAAAAATGCGTGATCGGGAATATGCGAGCGCACACAAAGTAAACCCATACTTTGGCAATCCTAAAAAAACAAAATTCAAAGCACAATCATATTTCTATTCATTTAAAATTATAAAAAAAAATCGATAAATAATTACGTACTTTGTGAGTTGATCACGATGCAAGACTTCTCTTCCCTTCTCCGTCGTCCAACCTTGGTTCGGGAGGCACAATAAACTCGCCATCTCTGCCTTATCCGCATGACGTACGTATTGAATGCATTTCTCCGTCTCGAAAGGAATGTTAGGGGTTTGAAGATAAGCATTGATCGCCTCGGTACTCATGTTTACCTTCACTCCGCGAACCGTGACGATGTTATTAACTGCATCCGGTAGGTTCGCGTAAAATTCCTTCACGATGGTGATATTGCCATCGCACGAGGGAGGATTGAAAAATTCTCCCCAACCATAGGCGTCGATGAAGTTGTGGATTTGTTGGCCAATCTCAAATCCATCCCGGGGGACACTAAATCCCCTCTCCTGGATTACGGAGCGCTTAACGAGCAACTCGTAGCGAACCTCGGCTTGTTGAGACGTGAATATCACTGACTCGTAATGTTCTTCTTCTTCACTTTTCGACGATGATAAAGACTCCACAACTTTGCCGGAACGCTTCGAAGTTGTGACCTTAGATTTGCCCTTGGCAGCACGAGTAAATTTCGGAGGCATTTTGACATACAATTTCAATATAAATATAAACATAAACATAAACAGGAACACAATAGAACTTATTTCAACATAAACACAAACTATTAACCTACAATTTCAACATTAACATAAAAATAATTTCAACATAATCTACATTTACAACATAAACGTAAACACAAACACAATTTTAACATTTACAATTTCAACATAAAAATATAAACACAATTTCAACAATTTCAACATAAACATAAACACAATTTCAACGTAAACACAGTTTTGGATTCAATTCACAATAACAACAAATTCGGATTCAATTCACAAACATCTAAACCTAAGCTCAAACAAATCTACAAATATAAACCAAAACAAATCTACAAATCTAAACATAAACGAATCTACAAATCTAAACTTAAACAAATCTAACAATTATCTAAACCTAAACAAATTAAAAATCATCAAAAATTAAACATGGAAGAGGGACGAATTTACCTTGGAAATATGGAAGAGGGAGTGAGACCGGCGGCGACGTGAAGAGGCGGGAGAGAGGCGGCGACGTGAAGGCGCGGGAGAAGGCGACGACGTGAAGGCGCGGGAGGGAGGGGCGACGTGAAGGCGCGAGAGAGAGGCGGCGACGTGAAGGCGCGGGAGAAGGCGGCGACGTGAAGGCGCGGGAGGGAGGGGCGACGTCAAGGCGGGGGAGGGGCGACGTCAAGAAGAGGGAGTAGGGGCGTCAAGGGGAAGGAGGGGCGACGACGAATCGGGACAGACTCGGCCGAAATGAGGTTTGGGAGAGAAATGGATTTTGGGTAAAGTGAAAAAACCCTAAAAATTTGAATTTATAGACTGATTTCGTCGCCGGCGCCGCGGTCCCACCATGCGTCGCCTCGACGCCGACTAAAAAATCGGGCCCAGATCGTGTCTGGGCATCGGCGCCGCGGCCCCATCTGACGTCGCCGCGGAGCGGCCTCCCACACCGGATCTGTACAACCGGTGTGGGAGGCGGCGCCGCGGCGACGTCAGATGGGGCCGCGGCGCCGATGCCCAGACACACCCTTTTCCCACACCGGATCTTTGTACTCGTTGTGGGACGTAGCGCCGCGGCCCTATTTTCCGTCGCCGCGGCCCTTGTCCCACAATGGATTTATTAAGGGTTGTGGGACCTTTTAGATTAAGTAAAATTACACAAGTTTTAGAACAATGGTTGTAGAATAAGCTAGTTTGCACAACCGATATTTTAAGAGTTGTGGAATACGCTGAAATTAAGCCCTTCCCACAACCCTTAATTATAAGGGTTGTGGAATACCTGAAATCAAGCTCTTCCCACAACCCTTAATTATAAGGGTTGTGGGATCTCGAAGCCCACAACCCTTAGTAATAAGGGTTGTGGAAAGTCGGTTGTGGGATCCAACATTTGTAGTAGTGTTTAGATTTGTAAATTTGTTTGAGTTTTGGTTTAGATTTTTGTGAATTGAATCCAAATTTGTTGTTATTGTGAATTTAATCCAAAATTGTATTTATGTTGAAATTGTGTAAAATTGTGGTAAATGGCCTTATTGTTAGCAGAATTATTAACAGCCTAATTTTACAATTTTACTTTTATTATTTTGATTGAAAATGTTCTTCATAATCTGGTAAAACATTTACTGGGTCATCTAACTAACTTTCGTCGAACGTTAGACATTTCAAAATTTCAATAAATTTATAGGGCTATACTGCTAATTAGTCGTAAATTAAATCTAGAAACGTTATTTGTATTGAAAGTGCAAAAGTCATCATTTATTCGTTTGATCTACTAGACCGTAGTCCGTCCGTCCATCCGTCCCAAGAATCCATAGCGATAATAAATAGCATATATTTTTCTTTACCCTAGTTAGGTATATGCTAATTAAGAACGACGATGAAGAAGATTTTAGACACTCTCTCTCTCTCTCTCTCTCTCTCTCTCTCTCTCTCAGCCGACAAAGTATTAGAGGTGGCTATAGAATGTAAAAAAAATATTCATAATAATTGGAATAATTATGGTACATATACCCCCACAAAAGAAATAAAAATCCATTCAAATAAATAGGTCGAAATACAAAGACAAACATATATATTAACATTTATTCTCCCCTTACTCATTTGAGAAAAACCTACTATATTTTTATTCGCCAATAGATATCATTTAAAAAAAATAATCGCTCTTTGTTCATGGGTGTGTGATATGGTATAGGTAAAACAATAGATCGTAATCCGATGTCCATTTTTGAATCTCCTTTGTACCGAAAGTTAAAACTCACTGTTTCATTAAATAATTAGAAAGTACACTGGTGCATATTTTTCTTCATATCATTGATTAGCATCTGTATGTAATATACATATATAATATATATAGATTGAAGAAAATATACCGTTTGATTTAAGTCTTTGCAAATCTTGAAACAACTAGCATGTATATTATAATATACATAACCACAATGATGACCTAGACAAGATTATCCACATACGTATGTTTATACGGCCACTTCAGATCCTGGCTTTCTTGAGTTTGACTTTGAAGGTAATATCCTGATTCTTTTTGCGACGCGTACAAAATCCCTGCCAACCCAGACATATTTATATATACGTCATAAAATTAGTGTAATAATAAAAACTTAGTAGAAGATTTGAAAATACTTTGTAAAAAGACAAGGAAAGAGTAGCTAAAGTTCATAAACTGAACTAATAAATGTGTTTTAAGAAGTTGATCTTTATAAACAAAGACACAGAATAAGACTTAAGTAGGATATATATACATATATGTGCTATTTTTATTAATATTCATTCATTAATGATTACTCTGGCGTGACTTATCTGAAGCTGTTTAATAGTAATGCTGCTGTACCGAACTGATGAAAATTTAAACACTTTCTCACCATATTCCAGGTATAATTGCGAAAACAAAACTATAAATGACAGAAATTAAGACAAATTAATCTCACAACCACTTAGCCCATATAGTTATATATAAACCGACATATTAGTAAAGTTTAAACCTCAAATAGCTTAGCCGATGGGTACCAAATTGGCCAAACCTCATATCTCTGAGGTCATTATACCTCTTTGAAATTACAAAGCTTCAAATCCTTGCAAGATATTTTAAAAATACACATTTTGAAGATTAGAGGTTAGATATCCGTTTTAATGTTGGGTTAGATATCCAATGTTATTCATTTTGTAATCAATATAATATAATAATAAATTATGCAAGAGAGTGAAGTTTAATCCTTTTCTTCGCTAGATATTATATGTAATATATTTATATTTAATGTATCGATTGATGAACTTAATAAATAAGAGACGAGACATCATAATTAGAAGAAAAAAAGGAATTCAAAAAAGTGACCACCAAAAACTAACTTACTTCCAACTGAGATCACCAGCAAGAAGAAGATCATTCTCCATATCTTCATATGCAACGAGATGGCCGGGCACGGCGTTTGAGAGATCAAGATCATCATCACCACCACCAGACACGTCATCACCATCTCTATTATTATTAATATTATTATGATCATTATCTCCGGAGAACATCGCTCTTAGGGCTTTCGCGAGGCTTGCGTAACTGTCGTGTTTATGGAGGCTGATGAGCTGGCAGATCGATCGTCCTTCAAGGACCACTGTCACTGCCGGCACCACGGCCGAGACTAGATCGTCTTGTCGCCGGAGATCGTAGTTTTCATTAGGGTTAAAACTGTAACTGCAACTACTACTGTTGCTGTAATTAATGCTGCTTTTTCTCATCATCCCATTGAGGATGACTTCTTGTAGCGATGAAGATCTCCTGATCTCTTGACGATGATCTGCTAGTGATAACTGGTGTGATGATCTCCTTTTCAGTGACAGGCTGTTTTGCCTTTGGGAATGGTTGAAGCCATTCATGTTTTCTCTCTCTCTCTCTCTCTCTCTCTCTCTCTCTCTCTCTCTCTCTCTCTCTCTCTCTCTCTCTCTCTATAAGCTCTCCTTTTCTTGTGTGTTTATGTGTAGCGTGAACTGAGGGAAAGGAGGGATATATATGTCTGGAGATACGTGCATATAGATAGATACGTACGTAGAGGAAAACTTTTGGCTTTCGGTGGGATCTACACCAGAATATAATTATAAACTTTTCTCTCTCTCATGTGGAAACAGGAAGGTGGTATTTCATGGGGGTAAAATACAGATCGAGGAGAGTCAAACTGAAATAACACATGTTTTAAAGTACATAGACAAGATAGCCCATGGTGGAAATACTTTACGTAAGCAATAGTGGCTTTGTTTCACTTTCAAGTACATCTTCGTATATCATTTCATTTATAACTTCAAAAAGAACATATTATTATGCATTCGCCAACCATTTTTTTTTCGTCTTCTGAAGTTTTACTTCTACCCAAAAAGTATTGTTGAGATTTACAATTGTACATACGCATACTTTACTAAAGTGCCCAATCAACTATATATCGTTATGGAAATTGCTAAAGGCGCGCGTGTCCGTGCACACATACAAGAAGGGTAACGGCCATTCTCCCTTAGAACGGTTATGTCGCCGACAGAACGATTGGAATCCGTTGAGGGAATGCATTATGTTCTACCTATTACCTATAAGCTTGGCAGCGGAATAACTCACTCAAACGAACGGCAGCCCAAGACCTCCGTTTTGAAAAAAAAAATTGAAGGTGCAGTTTGAACTCATAGTATTATCACTAAACTATCTTACTTATAATTTTGACGAAATGGTCCTAGATTACAAACATCATTTAATTTTGTCCAACTTTTCGTAAACTTTTGATAAATGTCCAAAATGAATTTAAGTTACTGTTTTGCTCTTTAAGTTTTCGAACTTATTTCTGTGTAATTTTCAACAAAATTTGAAAAACAATTCGTTAATTAATGTAGATAAGATCCTACAATTTTGTGTAGTTATTTGACTCATTAATTTCAGTATAATTAATTATTTTTTGCCGGTTTTAATTATCTTCTACGGCTTCATATCCATTTAGTTATGAAAACATTTCATATTCCCGAATTTTAATTTTTTTCATAACAGATCTGGTTTTTCATAATTTGTCTTTCAAAATTTTCATTTACATCATCCAGTATTACGTTCGTTAATTGATATTGAATTTACACCTGATTTTTTATATTGTAAATTGAAGTTGTTTATCGTTAATTGCATACTAATTACCAACACAAAATTTTAATTAATTTTAAATTATTTCCATTAATTTTCAAATTTCTGCCGGTTTTTAACTTCATATTAGATCATATAATTGTGGGTAGTTAATTGACCAAATATTTACGTCATTATTAATTAAAATTCTTTCTTTATGGTCGATTGTAACAACATGCAATTATTTTGAGAGAGTTTTTTATTCTATACCAGTGGTATATGTGTGATATTATCCTTAATTCGAGATTATTATCAATTAATTACATATCATATTTATTCTCTCCTTATTTCTAAAAATTAATATCACTTAATTAAAGATTATGTTGTCTCTCTACGATATTAATCTTTATTTGAGTCCAGTAATATGTTCGTTAATTAATATTCAATTTACACTAAAATGTAATCATTCCAACGTAAATTGAGTTGCGTTTTACAACGTTAATTTATTTATACAATGTAAATTGAAGTTTTTCATCATTAATTGCATATTAATTAACAAAACACGATTTTTTTTTATTAGAAGAAAAAAATCTTAATTTCATACATTAATTTGAAATCAAAATCAAAACACGAAAAAAGAAGAACAAAAAAAAGAACGAAGGTTTTGATTATGAAAGCTTCACATCTTTCTCCGCCACGAAACCTTCACATCCTTCTCCGTCAAGAAAGCTTCACATCCGTCATTTCATGTAGTTCAAGATCATTAATCATAAATAAGAGATGAAGAAATCGTTTCTAAAAAAATCGATTTACAGAAAAGATTTCAAAGAATATGAGATGAAAAAATAACATAAATAACTGATAATTGCCGACCGATTTACGTCATGAAACTCCACAAAAACTTATTGGTGATGATCGATCGAAGAAAATGGCTTGGGTTTTTTCGTCGATGGATTTTGGTTTCAGAGAAATTTTTTTTTTTTAAAATGGCGGTTGTTTGAATGTGTTTGAAATTTCTCTCTTTTGAAATCCGAAATTATATATAAGATAATTTAGTGGAGTTATTCGTCCGTAATTTACGGTGTAAATTAACTCCAGAAATTAATTATTTAAATTGCATTAAAATTTGGACGGGATTTTTTTTGGACAAAATTGGAAGAAAATTTTCGTTAATTAACTGAGTGACGTTTACAAGAGTTTTACAAAACGTTGGATAAAACCAAATTACCAAACCTATATAAGGCTATATTATACATAAAATGCCTCTATTTTCTTTCTCGCACAAGGCTTACAATTCACTTTAGACGCCTTTGAACTCACCATGTAACCACTAGTACAAAATTAAAGGAGGATTCCACAACGGTTCGACCATCGTGAAATCCTTTGTCATGGTAACGTTCCACGATGGAAGACACACCGTTGTTGTAACCTTTTTCTTCGCCGGTCTTGTTCCATCATGAACACCTAATATTTTCACCATATTCAATCTTTTAAATGTTATACTAAAGATTTTCTACGAAAATCTTCTTTTGTTGTACGTGCATAATGCTAATTAAGGGTTTTCCCATTGCAACAAATTGACTCGTAAAGAGAATCTATTTCTTTTTTACTATAATAGTATATTTATCGCAATGATAGTATATATGATATTATATACCGTCATAGAGCGTCTCCTTGCAACAAAAATATGTATGTCATGAAAGATTGGCCTTCATGGAAAATGTTTATCACGTTGTAGCATGATTTTATCCGTCGTTACAATATTGAGTGAAATTTAACAAAGATTCCACAATGGAAGAATGTAAGTTGTAGAATATGTTTATCACATCGTGACGCAATTGATTTTTCCGTCGCGATACTCTTGACTGCAATTTCAAGGATACTCCACAACAAACTGATAACTATCATGCATCATAATCTTATTTTTTTCTAATGCAAGATAAGTTTATGACCATGAAGGGTATCTACGACATCATTATATGTTTGATGATGGTAATATGGTATTTATACGATGCAAAAAGACCGTGGCGACGAGATTATGTTAAAAAATTATGTGTTGTACTTACCTCATCAGGATGAGAAAATTTTAAGACGCGATGAAACCTACTAAACATATTATGTTTTCACTATAAAACTTGTTCTCATCATAGATAGTTACCAAAAAAGTAGTATGTCCTTTACGAAAGTTAAAGAACATTGTGGATAATAAAATCCGCAAATTTTCTTGAAGGAAATTGTGTCTATCATTGACATTGTCACGTCTAGATATTCACGACGATCTCTTAATATCGTCGTTCAAGAAAATGTTATGGATGTGAACGAGGACTTCACGAGTTATGGAAATTGCTTATTTTGGGTTTCTAAAGTAAAACCACCTACATGTCAAAAATAATGGTCTTGACATGTACATTCATGAGACATATACACTATCTAACAATATGCCATATCTCCATAACAGATTTCTCCTTCATTAGGTGTGTCACCTAGGAAGATTTAACGGTAGTTACACTGTGACTCCGTATGTTGTTATATCTTGGAGCTATAAAAAACATGTTTGAGTTTGTTTTTTACGTTCACTGTGAAAGAAAGTATTCGGGACTTTATTTGGATGTCTTATGATATTCTTAACGAGTATGTAACACTAGTGAATTTACAGATCAATAAAACAAATAAAGTGTAAACAATGAAACAAAGAATTGAATACCGATTCGGCAAATATATTTTGTGAATTTCGGGCTTTGGGTTTACGATGCCCTCATGTTATGCTTCCTACTATAGAAGCCTTTATTTTCACATGCATGTTTTGAGAGATTTCTTGGTACCGCGATTGCTACACTTACATAATAGTTACATCACTACTACAAATGTTGGATCCTACAACCGACTTTCCACAACCCTTATTTGTAATGGTTGTGGACTCCATAATTGTACAACTCTTATTATTAAGGGTTATTAAGCGTTGTGAGAACTGCTTGATTTCAGAATATTCAACAGCGCTTATAACTAAAGATTGTGAGAAAGGTTTATTTCAAGGCATTCCACAACCTTTAGAATATCGATTGTGAAATATAACTTATTCTACAACCATTATTTTAAGCGTTGTTTAATTTACCTTATTTTAAAATGTTCCACAACCCTTAATGGATTCGTTGTGAGAGTGGCGTCGGGGTAACGCCTTATAGGACTGCAGCGCCACGTCTCACAACGGAGCTAAAGGATGGCGCCGTGGCCCCATAAGCCATCGCCGCGACGCCGCTCCCACAACTGATCTATTTAGGGGGTTTCAAAAATTTGATGGCACCGCGGCTCCGCACGATGAGGCCGCAGCGCCGTCTTTTAAAAAACTGTTTTTCAGGTGGCGCCGCGACGATGCCTTATGGGGCCCAGCGCCGTGTTAAAACCCTTATTTAGGGACCCGATAAATGAGGCGGTGCCGCGGCGATGGTTTATGGTGCCGCAGCGCCGCTGCCGAAATTAGACTATAAATGGAAACTTATGCATAAGTTCAATGCTTCTCAATCGCATGCTATATAATCCCCCTCTAACATCTGTGTACCTTTTAGGAGCACATCTTGTACATTTTCCAGGATTCTTGACTTTAGAGCCTTACATTGTATGTCACCTAATTGTAAATCTATTTTTCATTGAACATATTCCTTCTATGTCTGTGATTTTTGTTGAAACACGCTTATGCCATTAGTGGAGAATGAGTCCATTCCCCTAAAATGTTCTTATCCATTTCGTTACAGCCATCAAACTTGTAATCTACTCAGTTACCTACTTATCATAATCCACATACCCCACTCCTTTTGTAAGCTTATTGACTTCTATACATAAAATCTATTAATGACCTTTTTGGGAAGCATTAAATATATGAAGAGCTTCGTGCTAGAGGAAGCATAAATATATGAAGAGCTCTCTGTGTTGTAAAAGATATGCGTACTTGGGAAATTGCTCCTCTTCTCAAAGGGAAGCGTGTTTCTTGTTTTCGTCGGGTATATAAGATCAAAACTACGTCAGTAAGGACTATTGAGTGATACAAAACTCGCTTGGTTGTTAAAATTTTTGCTCCGCTATATGGCATGAACTATGAGAAAATATTCTCTCTCGTTTTCAAACATGTCATTATACATACCCTCATTGCACCAGAATCTGGTCATGAGAAAATTCTTAAAATTAATGCTAAGAATTACTTTTTGAATGAGGATCATCACAAGGAATTTTACATATGATTCTGTTGGCAGAGATGTCCACCAGAAGATTATTTATTTACGTATCGATGTAATATAAATCTCTCATGAATCTTTATTGTAATTTGGTGATTCAATTAATAAAAGTTGAAACGTTCATTCATTCCTTTTTCGTTTGTTTAAATAATTATGATATTCAATATTGTTATAGTCCTTCATCAAACCTAACAATGTATGAAGAGACAAATGTAGATTTGAGTGAACAAACTCTTCATGGTTTGCTTAAAACAAAATATTCACAATCTAGAGATCAACGGACTATTGATCCTAATATGATTGTTAGAAGAATCTATGATGTCTGGTTACGAGGTATAAAGAGTTAGGAACTCTATAGTTCTTCCAGAGTATCTTCCAAAGATACTGAATTGACCAGTGCACCTTTAGAGAGAATGTAAGAACAAACCATTTAACCTCTTCTATCATAAGGTCACTATGTATGAATTTCATCGTGTTTACCTAAATCTTGAAATGAGACATGTTATTTCATAGCTTACATATTCTAATTTGACAAAGTCAAATTCTAGGTCCACTCTGTGATCTAGACTAGACTAATTGGTGAGATATTGAGTTATGAAGATGTCATGAAATAGATTTGTGAAGTTCTCATAGATATGAAATTCGTGTACAAGATTGCTGAAATGCAATGTATATCACCTCATGCTTTATTAATTGGTTGTTAAATAAATGAACCGCGCGTTATCCAAAATTAAGTAACAATTTAATTTGTAGGAAACAATGTGACTTCTTAACTCGTTGTTAATAGATTGTTTCTAACTTATTCACAAGTAACAAAGGAGTTGAGGAAAGAACAACTAGAAGGGTAAACTGGTAATTTTATAAATCTCATCTAGTTGATGATATTCATGAAGGGTAATCATAGATAACATTAAGTGGATCCACTCAATATAATTAAGTTGAATTTGAGTAAAAAAACAAATTCATTTGCACCGCGAGATTCTTAGTGTCAAATCTTTAGTGGATTCAGTTGACATTAAGGTAATACTCGGAAAAAGTTTGTAAACTTTTGAGTCAAGGTATAGTAGCTAAAGCTTTGTTCATTTGGATCCATAATGTCCCTATTATAGGTCATTAGAGTAAGAGTCTTAAACTAGACGCTAAGTCAGAATAAGTTCAATTGTCGAACTAGACGTTTGTTCGAAAAATGTCTAAAGGGTATTTTTGTCCATATAGACATAAAATGATGTGAATATGAAAATAAGGTTTTGAATATTTTCATATGATGGAAATATAAATTATTTTCTTAAGCCGAAAAGTCGTTTGACCCATTATGAAATTATTTTTCATTATTTGTGCAATGTTAATTCTACAATGGATGTTTTAAAAATTGTCTTAAAAGAAATTAAAAAGCATCTAGATGCTCCCCCCATAGTCAAGAATTCGGCCAACATCAATAGAGAGGAGAGAAATTATATCTAGGAATTCATTTTCCTTGAATTATAAAGATAATTGCCAAAAAGGAAAAGAGTAAATGAATTTCTTTGAGAAGGAAACAAATGTGCTATTTGACGAAACAAATTTCCCTCACTAATGCATATAGAGAGCCGGCTAAAGACATAGAGAAAGAGATGAGGAAATCAAATATTGTGTCATGAATACATAATAGGAAAATATAATAACGATTTCTTGTATTTCCTTCTCCTATAAATAGAGGCTCACATTGAAACGTGAAAATAAATTTCTTGTTTTTGTTCTTTCTTGTTTGGCCGGACCTCTTTCTCCCTCTTTCTCTAAAATATATATTTTATTTTGGCACCTAAGTACTCATTAGAGCGCCGAAGATGAATAGGGCTAAGGGATCTGCCGAAGCTGTGTGATGTAAAAATGCATCGATAGGGGAACGTTTCGCCTAGAGGGAAGCACCCGCGCGAGCAGTGGTAGACGAAGCGGAAGCGAGAATGTCGACTTGAGTAACGCAAACATTGGGGAGAATCCAATGCCCCGAAAACCTAAGGGTTCCTCTGCAAGGTTTATTCCACGGAGGGTGAGTCAGGGTAAGTTCAGGCCGAAAGGCATAGTCACTTGACAACAGATGAATATTCTTGTACTACCCCTTGTTGGTCCCGAGGGATGGAGTAGGCTAGGTTAGCTTAAAGATGGTTATCGGTTCAAGGAGGCAAGGTGCCCCTGTTTTTTCAGGGTACGAAGGGGTAGAGAAAATTCCTCGAGCCAATGTTCGAATACCAAGGCGTTACGGCGCCGAAGTAATTGATGCCATACTCCTAGGAAAAGCTCGAACGACCTTCAACAAAAGGGTACATGTACCCGAAACCGACATAGGTGGGTAGGTAGAGAATACCTAGGGGCGCGAGACAACTCTCTCTAAGGAACTCGGCAAAATAGCCCCGTAACTTTGGGAGAAGGGGTGCCCCCTCACAAAGGAGGGTCGCAATGACCAGGCCCGAGCTACTGTTTACCAAAAACACAGGTCTCCGCAAAGTCGTAAGACCATGTACGGGGGCTGACACTTGCCCAGTGCCAGAAGGTCAAGGAAGTCGGTGACCTGATAGGGGAGCCAGCGACCAAAGCCCCGGTGAACGGCGGCCGTAACTATAACGGTTCTAAGGTAGCGAAATTCCTTGTCGGGTAAGTTCCAACCCGCACGAAAGGCGTAACGATCTGGGCACTATCTCGGAGAGAGGCTCGGTAAAATAGACATGTCTGTGAAGATGCAGACTACCTGCACCTGGACATAAATACCCTATGAAGTTTCACTGTTCCCTGCGATTGGCTTTGGTCTTTTCATGCGCAGCTTGGGTGGAAGGCCAAGAAAGCCCCTTTCCGGGGGCCCGAGCCATCAGTGAGATACCACTCTGGAAGAATTAGATTTCTAACCTTGTGTTAGGACCTACGGGCCAAGGGACAGTCTCAGGTAGACAGTTTCTATGGGGCGTAGGCCTCCCAAAAAGTAACGGAGGCATGTAAAGGTTTGCTCGGGCCAGACGGAGATTGGCCTGTATGAAATTATGTCATGAATACATAATAGGAAAATGTAATTACCATTTCTTATATTTCCTTCTCCTATAAATAGAGGCTCACATTGAAACGTGAAAATAAATTTCTTGATTTTATTCTTTCTTCTTTGGCCGAACCTCTTTCTCCCTCTCTCTCTCAAATATCTATTTTATTTTGGCACCTAAGTCCTCATTAGACTAAGGCCTAAATTAGCTCTTTAGCTCATAAAATTGTTCTTTAGTTATTGTGTTTAATTGTGCCCATACACAAATTCTTCAACCAATCTATAGACTTTTATAATAGAAACATTAAGTTACTCGAGTTAACGACTATGTGTGAAGGAGAGAAGCAAGATGCGACGACCAACCTTTCCCAGGCTTCTCAAAGATCAAGCTACAAGAAATGTTAGTATCAAGTAAATAATACTTAGAAAATGTTTTTAAATAATTAGATGTTCTTGCACTTTGCCTAGATTCGTAAAATTGTTTTACTTATAAAGAAATTTTTATATTCCGCCATTAACTTGTTAATAATAAAATTTTCGTCATCCTATACCTATTCCAACATATTCCTCTTGCATGATCCTCAATTTATGGTAGAACTTTGTAGCATTAACAAGTTCCATGGGCTTTGTTTAAGAAGTTCATCTTTAAGCTATCGTATCATGGATTTCGTCCTCATACACACGACTTTGCCCTCTTTGCAATGTATTCTACTTATACGATGCTCTTTGTGTATGTTGGTGATATGTTAATCAAAGAGGATGATGTTTATGGGATTTCAGATGGTAAGAAGCAATTAAGCTTGCGATTTTAAGATAAAAAATTTGGATCTTATTATACCATTTTGGGAATAGAAGTAGCCAATCTCCTTATGGTATTTCTTTATCCATATAAGTACATCATTAATATTCTGGATCATGCTCGCCTCTTCAATTTACGCACTATTAGCCTACTCGATATGTTTACTCAGACAATGTTTCTCTTTCAAACCCACTTTGTATCTCACATTGGTTAGATGCTTAATTTTTCTTACCATCATTAGGCCAGACATTTCCTAATGTTATCCATTTTGTTAGTCAGATTGTTGGTTCTGTTACTATAGTTCACTGGAAACTTGTTCTTCGTATGCCGATGGACTTTGTTTCAGAGTTTGATTTTTTGTCCATTTTTTCTCTTGAGTTACGTGCTAACTCGGATACTAACTAAAGTGCAAGTCCATCTGACCACAAGTCTACAACTAAATTTTGCATATTTTTAAATGACTATTTTATCTTATGGAATAGCAAAAAATAGACAGTTGTCTCTCCATCACCTAAAAAAGTTGAGTATCACGTCGTGCCCTCCATCGCTATCACTAGATACTCACTTCCATGCAAATTATTTTTTACTATGTATTTCATGAGTGCACTAAGTATATTAGACCGATAGTCATCTCACTCGTCACCATTATCATAATTGAATTTATGACACTGCCTTTCATCATATCTGATACTTCACCCCAAGACATGGTAAGTTTGAGGAGGTTTTAGAATAATACATAGAAGAGTATTATTTGTGTTTGTCTGTTAATTATATTTTTTATGAATATTTTGCAATACTAAACTGTAATTTCTTTTGGCTCTCTCCCTCTCCCAAAGTGCAATTTCTACAAATATCAGATAGTATGATAGAAATTTAATACTTTAGTACTTAAGCTCATTAAATAAGGTTGAGGATGAAGGATTTTGAAACTTATGAGAAACACATTTCCTCAATATTTTGCCCATGTGATAAAAACTATAGAAAAAAATTGTCTTTTAATTTGTTACTACGTGTACTTCTCTCTTTGGGCTTAGCAATGTCATAGAAATAAACAATCATTCTTTTTTCTTTCTAATATATAACATCCCGATAGTTGAGAAGCTGCGTGTAGAGGAAGCAAAGGCGTAAAAACAGATTTGACATCGGAACTCTCACTATCGTCGATCGATCTTTATGAATTTAGTATAAACAATATTTATAAATTGAATTGTATGGGCTGTGGTTTTGGTGCCTGGGCTGTGGTTTTGGTGCCGACAGCGCTACGGTCGCCGCACGGTCACTACTTTGACTATTATCACATTTATTTTCGTGAAAATAACAATAAACAATAAATTACTATAAAGTCTCGTTCGAACAAATGCCGTATATAACACCGTTTTCAGTGTAATAATGACGCTTACGGCTGTCATGCGTAGTTATAGTGAGAGCTTAATTATACTATTATTTTAAGTACTCAAGAGAGCTTTATCACGTTTTAGCAAGAAACATAGAAATTATGAAGCTAACTAATCAACGTACTATTATAAAAATAATATTTCAAATGACGTTTACTTTTAAAGTGAAAAGTCGCTTTTAATTACAAACATCATTTCATTTTTAAAAGCAAATTTGTCGCTTATGAGTCAACGAAGTCAATTTCTAACGAAGATTGTTTTTTTATCTTTTAGAAACGACAAGTCATTTTTATTTCAACAAGCAAATTTTAATAAGCGACTTGTCGCTTCAAATGTAATTCATATTCTGGCTACTTTTTAGTCCATCAAATTTTCAGAAATCGAAACATTAGAAGTTACTTTAAAAGTGATAAGTCGCTTCTAATTCAAAAAGAAGATTTGGCTCCAAAATTCATCCGTCAATTTTTCAATATGTCCTTCTTTTTGGAATTAGAAGGGACATAAGAAGCGACGTCTCGCTTCTAATTTCTAAAGAAATTGGCTCCCAATTTCGTCCGCCATTTTTTTCTTTAAGGGGTTGTTTTAACATCATAAGCAACATTAGAAGCAATTTGTCGCTTCTATTCCAAAGATGTTGTTTTGTTTATGAGTGACATTAAAAACGGAACCCTAAGTTTTAAGATTAAAAGAAACCAGCTCGCATCATTCATTTCATTCAACCAAATTCGTAAATCTCACAATTTCTCTTCAATCTCACGTTTCTTCAACCTAATTTGTTAATTTTGTTATGTAATTTAAAAAATTAGCTAATTTTTTAAATTAGGTATGTAATTTAAGCTATTTATTTGATTAGTTGTCATTTGGATTAATTAATTTAGTAACTTATACATTATATGTTTCTCCAAGGAAGTTGACTGAGAGTCATATTATCGAACTGTTGAGTAATCTTCCTAATATGATTCCAAGAAATCACTCTTTAACCTTGGAACGATATCGAAGCAAGAGCGGACCGAATTGAACCATGAAAAGTATCTTCCATGAGTTACCATATAGACATACTTGATATTGAAGCAAAACCTAGATGTGATGCATATATAAAAATGTGTGCGGTAACTTATTCGGAGGCGTTGCTCATCATTGACGAGAAATATATGAACACCGAGAAATCGAGACAATATTTTAAAGACCTTGAAAATTAAGTCTAGAATGGAAATAGATGAAAATAGGTGGTTCAATCCATAAGTTGTTGGTAGAGATGCCCACAAAAACATTATTTATTTATATATCGATGTAATTTAAATATCTCATGAGTCCTTATTATAATTTGCGGATTCAATTAATAAAAGTTGATACGCTCATTCATTCTTTTTTTTGTTTGAAGATTTATGAGATTCAATAGTTTTATAGTCCTTAATCAAACTTAACAACATACGAAGAGACAAACGTTGATTTTGGTAAAATAACTCTTCGTGGTTTGCTTAAATCTATCTAAATCCTTACCTAAATCAACATGTATGAATTATATCATGTTTACCTAAATCTTGAAATGAGACATCTCATTTCATAGCTTACATATTCTCATTTTAAAAAGTCAAATTCTAGATCTACTCTGTGATCTAGACTAGACTAATTGGTCAGATATTGAGTTATAAAGATGTCATGAACTAGTTTTGTGAAGTTCTCATAGATATGGAATTCATGTACAAGATTGCCAAAATGTAATGTATATAACCTCATTCTTTATTACTTGAATTTGTTTGGATGAAACAATATAACTTGTTAGCTCCTTTAAAATACATTATTTCTAACTTATTCACAAAATTAACAAAGGAGTTGAGGAAATAACAACTAGAAGGGTAAAATCGTAATTTTATAAATCTCATCTAGTTGATGATATTCATGAAGGGTAATCATAAATAACATTCAATAGATCCACTCAATATAATTAAGTTGAATTTGAGTAAAAAATAAATTCATTTCAACCGAGAGATTCTCAGTGTAAACTCTTTAGTAGAATAATTCGACATTAAGCTAATACCCAAAAAAGTTTGTGAAATTTTGAGTCCAAGTATAGTGGCTCAAGCTTTGTTCATTTGTCTCACGACCCGCGAGCGTCACCAGCTCGACCGCAGGCCGCGACTCCAGTAAAACCATCGACACGTGCACGAGTATATCATTATATATAAAGATATTGTTTAAATAAAATACTTAAGACGGAAAATAAATTTATTAAACACATAATAAACGTAAACACATTATAAATAAAGTGCGGAATAAAATTTTGTTATTAGTAGTTAGCAAAAACCCGGAGGAATTTTTCACTTTTAATATACATATATGAAGTTTCACAAACTCCTTTAGATATGTACATACAAAATAACTCCTCGTCCTTAAGTAGGACGTTTAGTTCCAGGAGTGTAGGTTACAAAAGAGTTTAACATAATAATATTATACTAAAACTTCTTCTCTCCGGTTGTGAGACCCCATTAGCCACAAGTCAAGAGATACACGTCTTGGTCTCAGTCTTCATCTATGCCATTGTCTTCACGCTACTGCCTTGACGTCACTGTTTCGCTGCTTTTCCCTTATCTACATTACCAAGGGTCATAAAACTATGGCTATACACCCCTTCCACAAGGCTATACTTGCCGCTCCACAAGGCTATACACCCCTTCCTGCTATAACCCTCGGAACGACAAGAAGTCAGCCTCAGGCCTCGAGCAGCGGTCCCTCAGCGACTTTGTGTTTTATTCTCTCTGGGATCCACTAATGGTACCAACTTCATCAGGGCGCCAACGCTCGGTGTTTACGCACGAAGATCAGCGCCTTCATGACCTTCATCGGTCAACATCACGAGTCAGTAACTCGTGGGTACCATCGATTCCTTATGTTCAAGGTTTGGGTGCTCAAACACACGCAGAGCACACACCTAATCTATTTACAGAAGAGCATCTCGGGTTAAATCTCAATAATTTAGTGTTTCCCTTTCATTTGCTCGTTTAGTGTTTTAAGATGAAAGTTGAGAGGTGACTCCCAAAACTTTCACTCTCGACTTGAATCCGAGAGTCGACTTATGCTCTCCTGTTTCCCCGCTCTAGCGGGTCAAACTATTGGGGTAGCTATATCACATAACACAGGCCGGGTTCTAATAGACTATGTTTGAGCCTATCGGGGATGACCCGAACTACATTTTCAATAAAATGTGGCTGAAGCCTTATCTTTATTACTTTTCATATTCTGAGGCTTTACTTAGTTTTGTTTACTAACACATAATATGCACATAAGCAGAGTTATTCCCTTGGTAAGTAGTTGACTTATGTCTCCACACTTACCCAGAATAGATCAGCTGAAAAACGGATGACTTTCACAAAGAGGTGCGTCCTATACGCTTTGAGACACTTGGTACTCTGTCGGGCGCTGAATGAGATAAAATCCGGAGTTGAAAGTCCATCAACCATGATGTTCATAAATATTAAAAGATATAGGATTTTACTAACAGAACTAATCTAAATCAGTTCTGGCTTCTATAATTCAGTTTACAATTTTTTGGTTAGTAAAGATTAAACTTATTTAAGACTCGCCTGCTTTCGTATCGTAAACGATACGCAATAAGATTAAGCAATAAAATACGAGCCTCAAATGAATTAATCTTCCAAAACAGATAACCAAGAAATTTCCGTTAGTTAAGTACTTAATTTACATCTTAGACATTCTTAAATAAATAACTGATAATGATCAATTATTTATTTAATTATGAAATAACTATGTAAAGAAAACATTCAATCCACACTCAAGATTCTATTAAACGCTGTAAGCGGATAATACTTACGAGTAAATCGAGATTCTGATTTCTGTTTCGATACTTACTTCAGAGTTCCTGACCCGATCAACAGTCGTACACGTTCACGTAGATCTGGAAACAGATTATAGGAATCCGATGTGAATTAATTCATATAATTAAATTCCCAAAAATCCCAATTCCTTAGTCTTTAACTTGAATTCTGAATCCTGACATACGACCAAACTTCGAATCTCGAAACTGGAATTATGACTCTTTATAATCTTATACATTCTTTTCAAATCTGAGAACACCTGCTAACTATACTACTTCTCTCTCTCTCTCTCTCTCTCTCTCTCTCTCTCTCTCTCTCTCTCTCTCTCTCTCTCTCTCTCTCTCTCTCTCTCTCTCTCTCTCTCTCTCTCTCTCTCGGATCAAACAAAATCCCCAAAATTGCACATGAATCCTTACCCCTAAATTTGAAATTTAAACTCATCCAAAAATCAAATCCGAATCGCCGAATTCAAGTTTGGCTCACCTCGGGTTCGCACCTCCGTCTTCTTGACGTTCTTCTTCCTTCCCAAAGTTCAAACACGCGGCGAAGATTGAATACACGACGACGAATGCTTCCCGGCGTTGAAGCCCTCGACCGAAACGACATGGAGAGACGAGGACGAGCGGGGACGAGCGGTGCGGAGGCGGAGCTGAACGGAGAGCTTTGCGACGAAGAGAGGGGGATTATCGCAAAACCGCGGCGGCGATGGCGGTCGGAGGTGAGACCAGTGGAGAGAGAGAGAGAGATTTGCATGAGAAAGAAAAGAAAGAAGAAAAAAAAAAGAGACAGAGAAATGGTTTAGGCGGTGGAAAGAAATGAGGGAGTAAGGAATGGTTTTAGGGTAAAATAATTCAACGGGATTGGGCTATAAACTGGGCTTCACAACCTCTACCCCCTTAAAAGAGTTTCGTCCTCGAAACTCAGAACAACGCAGGGTATGCTTCTCGCATTTTACTCTCGAGTTCCCAAGTGGCTTCATTAGCAGAGTGTCTCTTCCACATAACCTTGACCATCAGGATAGTCTTATTCCTTAAGACCTTCTCATTTCGATCGAGGATAGCAACTGCTGGCTCCTCATATCTAACATCTTGAGAAATCTCAACGTCTTGATCTTGAAGTACATGAGAAGGGTCAGATACATACACTCGTAACATCGATATATTAAAGACGTCATGCAGGTTAGACATCGATGGTGGCAGAGCTAGACGGTAAGCTGCCTTGCCTACACACTCTAGAATCTCGAAAGGTCCAACATATCTTGGACTAAGCTTTCCTTTCTTTCCAAACCTCATTACGCCACGCATCGGTGAAACCTTTATGAAAACTTTGTCTCCAGTCTCAAATTCCAAAGGTCTTCTTCTTTTGTCTGCATAGCTATTTTGTCGACTTTGAGCAGTCTTCATTCGGGCTTGAATCTTTTTGATAGCTTCAGTGGTTTGCTCTATCATTTCGGGCCCAAGAAATTTATTCTCACCTGTCTCATCCCAATGAACTGGAGAGCGACACATGCGCCCATACAGAGCTTCGTATGGCGCCATTCCGATTGTGGATTGGTAGCTATTATTGTAAGAAAATTCGACCAAAGGAAGATAACGACTCCACGAGCCGTGGAAGTCTAAGACACATGCACGAAGCATGTCTTCCAAAACTTGAATTGTTCGCTCTCATTGACCGTCAGTTTGGGGATGAAAGGCGGTACTGAACTTTAATCTTGTTCCCAAATTCTCCTGGAGACTCTTTCAAAACTTGGACGTGAAACGAGTATCACGATCAGAAATTATTGAGTTTGGAACTCCATGGAGACGCACAATCTCCTTGATATAAAGTTCAGCAAGCTTATCAACAGAGTGGGTGGTCTTGATCGGAATAAAGTGCGCTGACTTGGTTAATCTATCAACAATAATCCATATGGAATTATAACCAGCGATTGTTTTGGGCAATCCTGACACGAAATCCATTGTGATTTGTTCTCATTTCCATTGTGGGATTTCTAGAGGTTGTAACATCCCTGCTGGTTTCTGGTGCTCGGCCTTAATTTGTTGACAAGTCAGACATCTTCGGACAAATTCAGCGACATCCCTCTTCATTCCTGGCCACCAATAGATTTTCTTCAGGTCTTGATACATCTTTGTAACACCTGAATGCACGAAATATGGCGTTCCGTGAGCTTCTTCCATCAATTGCCTCTTAATTTCCGCATCTGAAGGCACACAAACTCGACCATTGGACCTTAATACGTCACTTTCGTCTAGTTTGAAGTCACCTTCTTTATCATTCTTAGAGTCAAACATTTTTCCAAGTAGGTACTCATCTGCATATTGACCATCTTTGATCTGATCAAATTATATCGGACGCACACTGAGTGCCGATAACCTACCGGTGATCAGTTGAAGTTCTAGATTTTGAACAACGGTCACTAATTGCGGAGAGGCTTTTACAGGACTTGCTAGAGATGCCACAGACTTGCGGCTAAGGGCATCAGCTACCTTATTGGCCTTACCTGGATGATAGTGCAATTCAAAATCGTAGTCATTCAAAAGTTCCATCCATCTTCCTTGACGCATATTCAATTCGTTCTGCATGAAGAGATACTTCAGCGTCTTGTGATCAGTATAGATATCACAGTGGACACCATACAAGTAGTGGCTCCATATTTTCAGCGCAAACACTACTGCAGCAAGTTCCAGGTCATGAGTCGGATAACGAGTTTTGTAATCCTTCAATTGACGTGAGGCATACGCAATGACTTTCCCATGTTGCATCAGAACTGCACCCAAACCTTGTTTAGACACGTCGCAATATATAGCGAGGCCGTCGGTTCATTGTGGAATAGTAAGCACAGGAGCAGTTGTCAAGCGCGTTTTTAGTTCTTGGAAACTTTTCTCGCAAGTTCCTGTCCAGACAAACTTCTGTCCTTTACGAGTTAATTGGGTTAAAGGCATGGCTAGACGAGAGAATCCTTCAACAAACTTCCGATAATAGCCTGCCAGACCTAAGAAACTTCTCATCTCGGTGACGGTCTTAGGCTGATTCCATTGTTTCACTGCCTCAATTTTTGCTGGGTCTACCGTGATGCCAGCACTGGTAATGACATGACCAAGAAATGCAACTTCTTCTAGCCAAAACTCGCACTTTGAGAACTTGGCGTATAATCATTTTTCCCTTAGTTTCTCCAATGCATACTCAAGATGTTGTTCATGATCTTCTTTTGTCTTTGAGTAGATCAAGATATCGTCAATGAACACAATGACAAACTTATCCAGGAAATCCTCGAACACGCGGTTCATCAAATTCATGAACGCGGCTGGGGCATTCGTTAATCCAAACGACATTACCAAAAACTCATAATGACCATATCGTGTACGGAAAGCCGTTTTCGGGATGTCTTCATCGCTAACCTTCAACTGGTGATATCCCGAGCGCAAGTCAATCTTAGAAAACACAGTCGCTCCTGCGAGTTGGTCGAAGAGATCATCAATACGCGGTAGCGGGTACTTATTCTTAACTGTTACTTGATTCAATCTGCGACAATCGATGCAGAGTCTCAACGAACCATCAACTTTCTTAACGAATAAGACTGGCGCTCCCCAAGGAGAATGACTCGGACGAATGAATCCCTTATCCAGCAACTCTTGAAGTTGAGTCTTGAGTTCCTTTAACTCGGTTGGGGCCATGACATATGGAGTTTTAGATATTGGAGCTGTGCCGGGGATGAGTTCTATATTAAACTCTACTTCACGATCAGGCGGTAAGCCTGGAAGATCTTCTAGGAAAACGTCAAGGAAATCTCTCACGATGGGAATATCTTGAGCTTGGGGCCTAGGTTCCCTTGAAACGTCTATAACACTCGCAAGATAGCCAGCGCATCCCTGACGTATCATCTTCACGGCCTTAAGAGCTGATACAAACGGAGAACTTGACTTACGAGAGGAATCATGGAAAAGGAATGGTTCAAGTCCTGGGCTTTGAAACAAGACTGTCTTCTTTTGACAATCAATGACCGCATGGTGTTAACTTAGCCAATCCATTCCAAGGATAACATCGTAATCCACCATTTCTAGTTCAATCAAGTTTGCGACGAGCATCCGATTTTGGATTCGGATAGGAACATCCTTATACCAATTCAACGACTAATACTTCTCTCCAGCAGGAGTAGCAGTAATAAATGGATACAAAAAGTCACTTCTACATTCCCTTATATGTTTAGATATCCTAGATGATATGTATGAATGTGTGGCTCCAGAGTCCACTAATGCATATGCTGAGAAGGTATCCATGAAAACCTGACTTGTGACAGCAGTGGAGGATCCTGCTCGAATCTCGTCTTCATGGATGGAAACACCCTAGCATTAGCCTTCGGTGGCTCCTTTGGTGCAGGGCGTTGCATTCCAAGGTTATCGCATACTCGCGCCAAGTGACCTGGTTTTCCACATTTATAACATACCAGGGCACGTGCATAACAATCTCCTCGGTGCGCTACTCCACACCTTTCGCAAGGCGCCGATGGACCATTTTCAGAATTCTTGGCCCTCTTGTTCGAGGACTCTGGGCGCCTATTCTCCCATAGAACTTTGTTTTGGCTAACCAATTGGGACCTGTTTCCGAAGCTAGCTTGGGGGCGATTGCTTGAGCCTTGCTGAGATCTCGAGCCCTGACTTGTTGGCGGTCTGTTTCCCCATCTAGGCGGAAACCTGGTTCTTCTACGTGCATCACTTTGACTTGAGTTTGTCGGAACAAAGGGTACAGTTGAAACTGGTTTTGGATCAAGAGTCCTATCACTCTCACGCCATCCTGCGATACGCATTGCTCTGCTTACTGCATTCGCATAAGTACGGGGACCCGTGTCTCCGCTATCTACCTGACTGACGATGTCCACATTGAGCCCGTGCATATACTTCATCTTTCGGGCTTGATCGGTGGGAACCATAGAAGGCGCAAACCTCGCTAGCATTTCGAACTTTGCTGTGTACTGGGACACAGACATCGAGCCTTGGCGTAGACTCATGAACTCACGTACCTTGCTCGACAAGTTTGCCTCACTCAGGTACTTTTCATGGAATAGGTTGATGAAGCGAATCCAGCTCATAGTTTTAACATCTTCATACGTCGCCACAACCTCCCACCAGCCACGAGCCTCACCTTCTAGTTGGTTCACGGCGCAAGCTACGCGTTCATCATCTGAAAGCTGTATGTAGCTGAAGATCTGCTGCATCTTCTTGATCCAATTCTCGGCTGCAGCTGGGTCGACACCTCCATCAAAGCTGGGTGGCTTCTGCTTGCAAAATCGCTCATACACAGGTTCTCCCACAGGAGGGACAACCTCGGGAATCTGGAATTTAAGCTCTTCGGGAATGTTCACTGGCATTGGCGGCAGATTCACAGGTTGCACGCCTTGAGCTGAAGACTCAGGGACAGGTGGAGCAGGTGCGTTCAACTTCGATAAAAGCTCGATGATCGTGAGATTCTGAGTTTCCAATTGTTGCGCGACCCTAAGGTCTCTCTCGGCTGCTTCAGCAGCCTGCCTTTCAAGAACATCTCGAATCTCATTGAGATCGACGGCTGACGCGCTCCGAGCCACGGACGCAATCCTGGCAGCGGACATGCTCCGAGAAGAAGACGCGCTATCAGCATTCGACGCTTCAGACATTATTCTTTAGTCCTACATATAGAGAAAGGCATGATTAACATATTTCAACCGCAACAATGAATCTCGAAACACCAGAATAGCACACACATTCAACAGCAAAACAAATTTTACATAGCACATCTCTATATATATATATATATATACATGAGTCAAAAGATATATACAATACATTTTTTCATACATGCACACCTATATACACGTCAACACGACCTCAACTATCTATGAGTCTATGACTCCAAAAATTGACTAGTCATCATCAAGACCTAGTCAGTCGGCCAACTCAAAAAGATATAATGTTGGCCGCATATACCAAAAATAATGACGGCTAACTAAGCTACTATGTAGCGTCTATATGCATCTAAGCCGGTCCTACAGGAAGATCCTCCTCCGGATCCTCATCCTCCTCATCATCATCGTCAACCTGGACCATTGGTGGGGCTGGAGGCAAACGAGTGCCACCCTCAGTCAAAACATAAAACTTTGTACGCTCACGGAGCTCTGCAAAGGTCGTGCTGCTAAGGCAAATCACTTCACTTCTGCACTCAGGACGCAATCCACTGTAGTACATCTCTTGTCGCATCCTCTCTGGGGGAATAACGGGACATGCCTCCAAGACCTCGTCTACAAAACGCGTACCGTACGCGATAACAGTCTCCTCTAGTCGCTGGGGACAACCCGAAGCAGCAACCTCCCACAAGCGCAGTCGTCCCTGTGGGTGAAAGGCGTTCCGCATGAACGTCTGAAACATCTCCCAAGTGCGGTTGCCGAGATGGCGCATATGGTGACACCACCAGGTGCGAGCGACACCTGTCAAAAGAGTGGCGGCGATAGCAGTGCGGAACCTCATAGGTAGCGAGAGTAGATCCATCCAATCCCTTGTCATAACAATCCACTCTTCCCAGGTTAGTCCACCCCTCCCACTGAAAGTAGGAGCAGTCGGGGGTATATGGCACGTCGCCTGATATAGGGTCATGATTGTCGGCTGAGCCGGAAAAGGCTGGCCTGTTGAAGCAGTAGGGTGGGCTGCCGGAACGTGATCACCAAAGAATCCATTCTCAAAAGGTCCTTGGTCTGCCATGTCAAAACTGCCAAAAGACAAGTTAATGATGAAAACTGAACCAATCCAATTAAACAGAAAGACTAAGATCTCGTAACGAAACACAATCTATACTCGTGACCGTACTAAGAACACGTATCTCAAGTCTACAGAAACGGCTAAACCTGGGCTCTGATAACACAAAACCTGTCACGACCCGCGAGCGTCACCAGCTCGACCGCAGGCCGCGACTCCCGTAAAACCATCGACACGTGCACGAGTATATCATTATATATAAAGATATTGTTTAAATAATATACTTAAGACGGAAAATAAATTTATTAAACACATAATAAACGTAAACACATTATAAATAAAGTGCGGAATAAAATTAAGTTATTAGTAGTTAACAAAAACCCGGAGGAATTTTTCACTTTTAATATACATATATGAAGTTTCACAAACTCCTTTAGATATGTACATACAAAATAACTCCTCGTCCTTAAGTAGGACGTTTAGTTCCAGGAGTGTAGGTTACAAAAGAGTTTAACATAATAATATTATACTAAAACTTCTTCTCTCCGGTTGTGAGACCCCATTAGCCACAAGTCAAGAGATACACGTCTTGGTCTCGGTCTTCATCTATGCCATTGTCTTCACGCTACTGCCTTGACGTCACTGTTTCGCTGCTTTTTCCTTATCTACATTACCAAGGGTCATAAAACTATGAGTCGATTGACTCAGTAAGTGGGAGTCTAATCTAGGAAATTAAAACGTCTAATGTTGTGTGACGTGCAAATAAGCAAATAGGAATGTATATCTAATTCTCGATTCAATACAAATGCTTGCATGGCCATATCTTCCTATTCACTTGCCGCTCCACAAGGCTATACACCCCTTCCTGCGATAACCCTCGGAACGACAAGAAGTCAGCCTCAGGCCTCGAGCAGCGGTCCCTCAGCGACTTTGTGTTTTATTCTCTCTGGGATCCACTAATGGTACCAACTTCATCAGGGCGCCAGCGCTCGGTGTTTACGCACGAAGATCAGCGCCTTCATGACCTTCATCGGTCAACATCACGAGTCAGTAACTCGTGGGTACCATCGATTCCTTATGTTCAAATTTGGGTGCTCAGACACACGCAAAGCACACACCTAATCTATTTATAGAAGAGCATCTCGGGTTAAATCCCAATAATTTAGTGTTTCCCTTTCATTTGCTCGTTTAGTGTTTTAAGATGAAAGTTGAGAGGTGACTCCCAAAACTTTCACTCTCGACTTGAATCCGAGAGTCGACTTATGCTCTCTTGTTTCCCCCGCTCTAACGGGTCAAACTATTGGGGTAGCTATATCACATAACACAGTCCGGGTTCTAATAGACTATGTTTGAGCCTATCGGGGATGACCCGAACTACATTTTCAATAAAATGTGGCTGAAACCTTATCTTTATTACTTTTCATATTCTGAGGCTTTACTTAGTCTTGTTTACTAACACATAATATGCACATAAGCAGGGTTATTCCCTTGGTAAGTAGTTGACTTATGTCTCCACACTTACCCAGAATAGATCAGCTGAAAAACGGATGACTTTCACAAAGAGGTGCGTCCTATACGCTTTGAGACACTTGGTACTCTGTCGGGCGCTGAATGAGATAAAATCCGGAGTTGAAAGTCCATCAACCATGATGTTCATAAATATTAAAAGATATAGGATTTTACTAACAGAACTAATCTAAATCAGTTCTGGCTTCTATAATTCAGTTTACAATTTTTTGGTTAGTAAAGATTAAACTTATTTAAGACTCGCCTGCTTTCGTATCGTAAACGATGCGCAATAAGATTAAGCAATAAAATACGAGCCTCAAATGAATTAATCTTCCAAAACAGATAACCAAGAAATTTCCGTTAGTTAAGTACTTAATTTACATCTTAGACATTCTTAAATAAATAACTGATAATGATCAATTATTTATTTAATTATGAAATAACTATGTAAAGAAAACATTCAATCCACACTCAAGATTCTATTAAACGACGTCAGCGGATAATACTTACGAGTAAATCGAGATTCTGATTTCTGTTTCGATACTTACTTCAGAGTTCCTGACACGATCAACAGCCGTACACGTTCACGTAGATCTGGAAACAGATTATAGGAATCCGATGTGAATTAATTCATATAATTAAATTCCCAAAAATCCCAATTCCTTAGTCTGTAACTTGAATTCTGAATCCGGACATACGACCAAACTTCGAATCTCGAAACTGGAATTATGACTCTTTATAATCTTATACATTCTTTTCAAATATGAGAACACCTGCTAACTATACTACTTCTCTCTCTCTCTCTCTCTCTCTCTCTCTCTCTCTCTCTCTCTCTCTATCTCTCTCTCTCTCTCTCTCTCTCTCTCTCTCTCTCTCTCTCTCTCGGGATCCCAAATCCCTAATCCACAAATTCAACATCATATTTCAGATTCTCATATTCAAACCAGAATCTATAAACCTACTGTCTATTTCTTCTTCTTCTTCTTCTTTTTCCTTTTATTCAAATTACAATCACATTTATAGTTTATTGCTTTGATATCTAATTCTTGGTTTTCAATATCAAATTAGTCTAAATCCTCAAATCCAGATTCCAATATTCTCAGTTGCGTTTAATAATAAATTTACAGGTTATATAAAATGAGGTTCTCGGGTTGAATATCAGATTCCCAAATACCAAGCGTGAATTCAAAATCTAAATTTTTTGATCCAAACCAACCCAGACTTACAAGATCAAATCTCAATATTATATTTGCGTACACGACTCGACTAACTCATCCAAATAGGCTCGGATTTCATCTAATTTTGAAAATTAACAAACTCGGACCCTGGTTCCACGATTCAAGCTAAAATCTAACCAAAACTACGACAACTGAATCTCAAAATTCAACTCAGAATACACATAAACAACTAATAAGATTAACCTACTCACAAATTCTCAGAGATTCAAAACCCCCAATTCGAAATCCCCAAATAAAAATCCAAACAAACCCTAACTTCGAATCCAAAACTCAATTCACAATTCAAATTACAATAAAAACTTAATTGATTCATTCAATAACCCTCGGATCGAACAAAATCCCCAAAATTGCACATGAATCCTAACCCCTAAATTTGAAATTTAAACTCAGCCAAAAATCAAATCCGAATCGCCGAATTCAAGTTTGGCTCACCTCGGGTTCGCACCTCCGTCTTCTTGACGTTCTTCTTCCTTCCCGAAGTTCAAACACGCGGCGAAGATTGAACACACGACGACGAACGCTTCCCGGCATTGAAGCCCTCGACCGAAACGACACGGAGAAACGAGGACGAGCGGGGACGAGCGGTGTGGAGGCGGAGCTGAACGGAGAGCTTCGCGACGAAGAGAGGGGGATTTTCGCAAAACCGCGGCGGCGATGGCGGTCGGAGGTGAGACCAGTGGAGAGAGAGAGAGAGATTTGCGTGAGAAAGAAAAGAAAGAAGAAAAAAAAGAGACAGAGAAATGGTTTAGGCGGTGGAAAGAAATGAGGGAATAAGGAATGGTTTTAGGGTAAAATAATTCAATGGGCTTGGGCTATAAACTGGGCTTCACAATTTGGATCCATAAGGTCACTATTACATGTCATTGAAGTAGGATTGTTAAACTAGAAGCTAAGTCAAAATAACTTCAATTGTTTAGCTATACGTTTTCTCGGAAAATATCTAAACCATATTTTTGTCCACATGGACATAAAATAATGTGAATGTCAAAATCATATTTTGAATAATTTTATATGATTGAAATATAAATTATTTTCTAAAGCCAAAAAGTTGTTTGAGGCATTATTAAATTAATATCATTAGTTGTGCAATAATAATTTTACAAAGAGTATTTTAAGAATTGTCTCAAAAGAAATAAGGAAGCATCTATAAGCTCCCTCCCTAAACATAGAATTCGACCAACATCATCAAAGAGGAGAGAAATTCGTGTGCCTTGAATTATAAAGATAATTACCAAAAAAGAAAAGATGAAATGAATTTCTTTGAGAAGGAAACAAATTTCCTAAGGGATGAAACAAATTTCCCTCACTAATGCACTTGTATGGCCAGTTATGTTGAAAGAGAAAGGGGAGAGAAAATCAAATATATTTTCATGACTGCACAATAGTAGAGGGTCATTACCAATTCTTGTATTTCATTCTCCTATAAATAGAGGCTCACATTGAGATGTGAAAAATAAGTTCTTCTCTTGCTCTCTCTTATATTTGGCAACATCCACTCTCTCTCAAAAGATCAAGCTATAAGAAAGGTTAGTCCCATGTATTTATATAATGTTTTTAAATAATATGATGTTCATGCACTTTGCCTAGGTTAGTAAAATTGTTTTACTTGTAAATAAATTTTTATATTCCGCCATTAACTCGTTAATGATACATTTTTCTTAACCCTAGACATATTCAAACATAAGCTTCATACGTTTTCACACCATGCAAAGAACAATCTTTGTTGAGTTTCTCAACTCAGTTCAGTTTCTCGACGGACTCGCATGAAATTTGAAAAGAAAATGCCACTCCAAAATTAGAACGTAACATAGTTGAAGGCTAATGACCTCCACATGATAATACAAAGATTGTTGGCTAAGGGTATCAATCCTTATGTTCCGAAACAAATCCAATAAATCATCTCATAACTGTGTAACTTTTTTTAAGCTCATTTGTTGCAACACGTTACAAGTGTAGGATCTCCACACTATCATTGAGATATTGTGTAAGATGGAAATCATTTTTCCGCATGCATACTTTACGATCACGATTCATGATATCATTCATGTACAAAACGAACCTCTTGAAAGTGGTCTAGTGTATAAGAGATAGATGTATATGTTTAAAAGATATCTCGGAATGCTCAAGTATTTTGTGAGAAATAAAGCTAAATCAAAAGGCTCGAAAAGCTAAGGGTTATGTTATGGAATAAGCTTTGACATTTTTTGCAAGGTACTTTGAAGATGCCTCGAACTAAATTGTTCATCCTCATGAGTTCTCTATTTTAAAGTCGGAGAATTGAGTGTCTTATGGAAAAATGACTCCAACATGATTAGAAGACAAGTCGAGAGAGATTGTAGAGTGGTACCTTGACTAATTGTACCAAAATTGTTCCTTATGTGACAGTGCGTTTAATCTTTTTAATATAAAAAAATTAATTCATTATATACCTCTTTAATAGACTGATTGATGCCCACAAAGGAGATATAAGACATTAAAATACATTTGTATTTAATTTAGCTGAGACATTAATATAAATAAATATTCATTATTTATTATGTTTGTGATTATGTATGAATGCTACGCTCTGAAATTTTCATCAACGAAAGGGGTGCTAAGTATAGACTTGACAAGATAGCCCCTTCTGACTAGTTTAAACATTTGTTCGCAATCTTAAGATCGATAGAGCAATCGAGTCTAAGTTATGATTGTTTGAATCAATCATGAAATCCTATCTTGTGATATAGAGAGTTGTGACTCTGTGTTTCATTCTTGATATTTTGTAGAAGATCTTGAACAAGACCTGTGATACTATGAAGCTCGAGATAAAACCGTTTAATCACTCGAAAATTCAGGATCACATACGAGGGGTTCTTTGGTACTTACCTAAATTCTTAAGTGAATACATGTTTGATATTATAGCTTATGACATTTGATTTGTCAATGGGCAATGACTAAGTTATAGTTGCATCTGACCCGACGGTTGGTATCATAAAGTTGTGATATTGGGTTATGTGATTCACAGATACGGAATTCACAGATATGGAATTCATGTTGAAACAATGCAAACGCAATAGGAATAGAAGGGAAGAGGAAAAATCATTCCATTAACACACAATAGACGGCCAAAGACTCTCTCTCTATTTGGCCGAATTTTGCTTACCTCTTTCCTTCGGAATTGCAAATTTCGTTCCTAAATAATAGAAGTGAGATCCCGAAACAATATGCTTTCGAGATCTAGTGGGATATAGACTGTGCCACCCATCTTTCTTATTCCCCTTGGAGATTACGTTTCGGAACACTAAGATATCATCGTCGAGTACTATATTCAGAAGAAGGACGAAACGAAGTCGATTCTGAAGAAGGATGAAACATAGTCAGTTCAGAAAAAGAAAAAACCGGAGCGCTCGTTTGATCGGGGCTTTCTGTAGTTGATCAAATCCCGTAAGTTTTCTATAAACTTCTTCTCTTATAATTGTTGTTGAAAAGTCTTTCATTGTTGTTTAATCAAGTAAATCTAGATCTTGTTTAGTAACCATTATTATTGATTGGCTATTGTGAGCGCAATCAACATTACGCACTTTATATTGTTGCTTATGTGAATGAATCACCAATGAGTAGTGTCGGAACGATTGTTCGTGTTTGATACCACAGACATTATACCAACAGGTGGTGTCGGAATGATTGTTCATGTCTGATACCACACTGGATACACCAACAAGCAGCGTCAGAGCGATTTTTCTTGTCTGATGCGCGCCTATTTTCACCAACAAGCGATAGCAAAGCAATTGTACGTGTCTGATACTTACTTGTCATAACCAACAAGTGGAATTAGAGTTAGTTGATTTAATTATTAATCGATACGTTCTTGTGATTAAATTTAATCTAGTTTGAAAGAATTTATATTTGGATATGAAATTCATGCAATTCAATATATGATATGTGAATTATGATTTGTGGTTGATCATAGATTTTTTATTCTCACTTTCCTAGAATTTTTGTAGACCCAAAATTCAAAGGGTATAAGATTTTTGTAAAAAATATTTCTCAATTATTATATTATTGTTGTAATCCGACGACGACATTCGATCACGACGATCGGCGAGAGATGGATCCACAACGATGAGACAGAACACGACCGAAGGGTCCCCCTCATGGCACAAGACTCATCCGGCCGTGTTTCCCTATTGGGACACAGGCTGGGCCGCTGCTTTCCTTACCGCGCATTGGGTTGGGCCGTGGCTGCCCCCATGGCGGCGGTCCAACCAACTCAGGTTGGATTATACCATGGGGGGTAGGGTTTGAGGATAATCAGAGCTTAGGCCTGGATGCCTTGTGGGCCTTAAGACCCAACCAAAATAAATAAGAAAAATAAATATTTTTGATAATGATAAATTTTTCCGTTGAAACATATGATGTGTTCAACCAATATCCATGAACTAATGTGATTAGGTTAATCTCATTTTATTTATAAAGAGTCAATCAGGAAATTGTATCGTTTGTTTATGGTTGCCATGGGATTTCATTCATTAAAAGTTATCTGATTGGATTATGATAGTTTACTAATGAATGAGTTGAACGGATCAGAAAGTTTTGTCTCCAAGCGGATAAGAGGCTAAGATGAGGGGTATTTAAGACGACCTAGTATCCCACCTTCTCAACTGGGAACTTTTCCGTGATGGAATGCTATTAGGTTAATCAAGACTAGATGTCACTAAATACCTAATATAGTTTACTTAGTAACACTCAAGATTTTTTAAAATAAGTTACTTAACTCGTACTGCATCACATAAATTAACGTTAATGCTAAAAAAATATAAAATACTAAAAGTATGTTGAGCCTTTAAGACCTCCAACATTGACATAACACCGTGAGGATGAAAGATCCCTGATGATCTATTACCCAAGACAATATTTTCTTATTCAAATACTAAGGTTGTATTTCTGACGATAAGTGAGAGGGTTAATCTCTGCGTGTACTAGCTAAATTAGTGCGTATGGGCTACACTTTTCTCACTCAAATGCTGTGTCGACTCATGTATGAACCAACTGGTGTTTGCTCATATGGCCAAAGATTCTTATCAATTGGTAGTTATTGAGTATAGTTATGAACGGTACATGTACCGTGATTTCTCACTAACATGAAATGGTTATCATGTTAACTACGTGCACTATATTACGCCACCATAATGGAACGGACTGTGACTATTGGTAATTACCGTGGAATATAAAAACTTGGTTTTTTCAAAGATTAGTATTTTTCACCATGCTTATGCATTATGTTTTTATATCCTAAACAACTTGATAGTTTGTTTCTTTTCATATTGCTTATAAAAGTACTTTTTATGTTTTTAGTAATTATGTCAAACCTTATCATGGCCCTGTTGTCGAAAGACGTCAGGATAGGAGATAACTTCCCTAAATAGAAGTTAAATCTCAACATTGTGCTTGTGAGTGAAAGCATTCATTTTATCCTCACTGAAGAGAAACCTGCTTTTCCTAACTTTGGTTCGTCCCGACTCCTAAGGGAGGACTATGAAAAGTGGACCACTGCTACAAACAAACCGGTGTACTACATGATCGTTGTTGTCATCGGTTTTTCCGACGATGATTCCGCTTATAAAGATTCTCCCCATCTCCTCAGCTCTGGTGGAGGCCTCGAACTCGTGTCAACCATTGACTTCGGCCGGCTAGCCCCGAGGCTTCCCCAACACCGACCTCCAGTCCGGCCAGCCGGCCCGCCTCCCAACCGGCCCCCCTTGGCCGCCTGGCCGCCTGGCCGGCTATCCAACTGGCCTTCTGTTCAGTCACCCGGCCGATCAGCCTCCCTGGCCACCTGGCCTGTCACCCGACCGATTGGCCCTTTTGGCTGCCTGGTCAGCCACACGACCGGCTTCCCATTCTATCATTCGGTCGACCGGCCCCCTTGCCGCCTGGCCGGCTACCGGACCGGCCTCCCATTTGGTCACCTGGCTAACCGGCCTCTTGTTCGGTCACCCGATCGACTGGCCCTCTTGACCGCCTGGCTAGCCACCCGACCAGCCTCCCGTTTGATCACCCGGCTAACCGGCCTACCTTGGCCACCTGGCCGCCCACCCGACCGGCCTCCCGTTCGGTCACCCGGTCGACTGGCCCCTTTGGCCGCCTGGCCGGCCACTAGACCGTTCGGCCATCCGGCTGACGGCCTCCCTTGACCGCCTAGCCGGTCACCAGGCCGACCTGTCCCCTTGGCTGCCTGGCCGGCCACCAGACCGGCTTCCCATTCGGTCACCCGGCCAACTGGCCCTCCCTGGCCGGTCACTCGACCGGGCTCTCATTCAGTCACCCGGCCGACCGGCCCCCTTGGGCGCCTAGCCGGCCACCCGCTCCGGCCTGCCATTCGGTCACCCGGTTGACTGGCCTCCCTTGCAGCCTCCCTTGGGATATAAATAGCCATCTCGCATCAACCAATAGGTAACGAATTTTCTCCCTAAAGAATTCCCTCTCGAGAATTGCTCCTGATCCAAGGATTGAGTCACGAAAAGACGTTGGTCCAAACACCTCCGTTTCCCTCAATCTTGTCGATTTTCCTCTGTCCACACGCATACTAATGCTGAGCGTCGGAGAGGTAAACAGAGGACCCCCCTATGTTCACATTTGTTTACTCTCTTCAGATAACAGAAAGATCCGAAGACCCTAATACAGTTAAGAGACAATCCGAGACACCAAATTTAACACGCTAAGGCCAAAACGAGGGTCATTCGGATCTGACCGCCGAGGTTTTTGAACATTTTCAGAATTTCAGCGACAACACTCGCAAGCATATACGATGCGGTGTTAACAAAGGTATACGGAAAGCAGACTTCTGTGGAGAACTTTAACTCGCTGCAACAAATGTTTGGGATGCCAAGCGAGCAGGTCCGCATTGAGCTCACCCGTAAGTACACTAGCACTAGGATTGCTACGGGAACTCCGGTGAGTGATCATGTCATGAAAATGACTAAGTACTTCACCGCATAAAATATCCATGAGGCCTAGATGGATGAGGTCACTCACGTGGGACTACTCGTGAATTCCCTTTCGAGTGACTTTACAGTTTACGTCCAACTATATAATGAATAACATAACGTATGGATTGTCTCAACTGTTGAACGAATTACATACGTTTGAGTCTATCACTCGACATGTGAAGAACAACAGGTCAGCTTTGTATGCTGACAAGAATTTTTCGCCTAAAACAAAGAAAAAATGCACTTTTCGTGCTGAGTCATCTAAGGCACATTCGAATATTTCTAAGAGGAGAGGTCCCGCTAAGAAGAAAAGGACGAACTTCAAGAGAAACGGAAATGAAAAAAAAAAGCTAGAAAGCTTTGACAAATGTCACCACTGCAAACTAAAGGTCATTAGAAGAGGCATTGTCCTTTGTACTTGACCGAGCTTGAGAAAAATAAGAAGAATGCTGGTATCATACCTTAAAATTCATGATTAAAGATATCCTAAAGATGGTTTGAGGATAGTTATTCATGAGCATACTTGTCCTCTTGTTGCAGAGTAGATATGATAAAATACACGAGTGTTGATGATCTTGCTGAACAATGTCGAATTCAAACCCGAATTGTGGATAAGCTCATCAACCGCCTACAGATCTAAATTCTCGCTAGTTTTATTACTTTCATTTTTAGATTAATTTTTTTAACATGAGATATGTCAGTCAATAATCCAAGATTTTCTGGACAACTTTTCTTTTTTCCTTACGTTGATATCAACTACAATGAATCCAATAACTCAGAAATACTTTCCTAAATTTATGTAGCTTTTATGGCTATTCCAGAAACGATGAATCTTTATTTTCTTATGTTTTATCACATTATATATGAACACGTAGTTGTGTCCATAAATATTTCGTTCTATAAATTAAATGCCTTGATTATGCATGAATGATTATGCCCTAGAGTTAAAGATATATGATATGAAAGACATGTTGTTCAGTTCATTTCCTATATAGAAGCGCAATATATGTTCTTAGTTATCTTATAACAATTGTAGTGAGCTTGTTAAATATTTTTTATTTTTTAAGAACTGTTTAGATCTTCAGAAAGCGTCGAAATTACTATTACGTTTATTTGACAATAGTTTGTGCGAGTAAGAAGTAATAGAGGGAACACAACTAAAACGTTAGAGTTGATGAATTAGTGAGATTTTTCTTAATTAGAACCTAGTCACTTATATCTGTAATGATTGAGTGGGAGCATCATTGAATGAAACCTAACCACTTCATTTCAATAAATTTAGTAGTAGCATCCTTGAATCAAACCTAACTACTCCAGTTCACTAATTGAGTGGGAGCATCCCTTGTTGAAAATTAATTTATGTTTAATCAATATTATTATATAACACATCATTATGTGGCGGAAATATATAATAGGATCTAATATACTAAAACACATTTTAACATATTCAGTTAACCTGGGCATTAAAAATTACAAACATGTCAATAAACATTTTATTCTAGACATATCATTCAACAACTGAACACACTTCAATCTAGCAACCTATAAAATAGTTTTATAATATTGCAAACAAATTCCTTTATAAGTGACTTACACGTGAAGTTGTAAAAAAACATTGTGCATTGTTAGCTCACTCTAGAATGTCTCGTCAATCGCCAAGCAAACCTAATCGGATTGGGTCTTGGTTCGTCAAGGAAAAGGTTTTGCCATAATGGAAATTAGCCAGAATCGACATAACAGGCTTGCCGGATTGCGCAGAATGGGTCTGCCGGATGAGATATGTGGGCGTGTGAGCCTGCGGATCCCTCGTGCCTAGTTGGCGAAGCCTTGGAACCACGTGGCAGAGGCAGTGCGCCCTGCATGAGTGGTGCAGAATGCGCGTGGGAGCAACGGCCCACATGAGGCTCACTCGCCGGCCGGCTGGCAGACTGGCCGTTGACAGGCTGGCTGGCCAGTTTGAGTCTTATTCGCGCCTCGCTCGTTTTCTTCAATTCTTGGCCGATTCTCTGCAAATAAAAATCACTCAAACACCACAACTAATTCAATGATAATAATCTCATAATTTAGTGGGAGATTAAGAGAGTGGTCTCTATAAATTGAACAACGGAGAAGATAATTGCTCAAAGGTTGAACCAAGAAATCAAAACTCTCGGCCAAAATCAGTAACAAGGGGGAGAGGAAGTGGCCGAGTGAGTAAGTGTGTCTAGGGTTTGGGTTTACTCGAAAAAGCCCCTACTTATAATGAGAAATAACGGGCTTAGGTTAGGTCAAACCATTTCGTTAACTTAAACCTATTCAACCTTTTAATGAGTTATTTAATTTATTATTCAGCCATAATTCAATATAAATGGCCTGCCACAATTAATATATTCCCTAATTATAATTGATTTATTTTTAGGTATATAAAAAACAAGAATTCTTTGATCTATTTCTGAAATAATATTTAATTAATATAGAACATCTCATTTATTTAATAACAAGTCATTAATTATTTTCATACTTCTCAAACAAGTATGAAATGAGAAATATTTATTTCATCTTTTATTTATTTTAATCATCAAATTATATTATTATCTTATTACATTTATTTTAATCATCAAATTATATTATTATCAATATAATAACATAATATGATTCATTAAATAAATGTAATAATACATAATTAATTATTTTTTTAATTACTTAAAAAATATTTCTCTTAGTGTAAACCACCATTTACATTGAATGAGAAAATCAATCGTTCTAGCTCAATAAATCTAGTCCGAGAGTCTATCATTTAAACTCTCTAAGTTCATATGCGTTTATTTTCCATTTCATGTGACAAAACAATTCTTTCACGTGATCCATCGAATATTTTATGATATTACCCTTCGTGTATATCATTAACTCAGAGGAATGTAAAATTACCGTTTGACCTCTGAGTTATTATCTCACTAACTCATTTGTTATTTGTGAATGAGAAAAATATAAAGTGAGATGTCTTTACATGTGATATGTTTAATTCAAAAAATTTTCTATTCGATGAATAGCATGCCCGGTATATTCGTTCACACTCTCATAACAAAGCATAGTGTGATACTAATACTTCAGCATTATTTCAACACGAATTTCGTATATGTGAATCACATAATCCAACCAAACAACGTTATGACACCAACCGTCGGGTCAGATGAAACTTCAATTAATTAATCATTTCTCATTGACAAATCAAATGTCATTAAGTGTTACAATAATATATGTATTCACTTTAGGATTAAGGTAAATACCAAAATACTAGTCGTATGTGATCTTGAGGTTTCAAGTGACTAAACGATTTTTATATCGAGCTTCAGAGTATCACAACTCTTGTTCAATGTCTTCTTTAAGACATCAAGAATAAATGACAGAGTCACAACTCTCTATATGACAAGATAAGATATCGTGATTCATTCAAACAATCAATACTCAGATCTGATTGCCCTATCGATCTTTATATTGCGTACTATTATTTAAACTAGTCACAAGAGGGTATCTTTTCAAGTCTTTACTTACCACCTCTTTCGTTGATGACAATTTTAGAGGGTCGCAAACATACATAAACACAAACTTAATCAAGAATGTATCTTTATATAATGTTTCAGCAAAAAGGAATACAAATATATTTATAATGTCTAATATCTCTTTTGTGTGCACCAATCCCAACAAACTCCTACTTGACTCAAAGGAGATGCGTATGATCTTTCAGTCATAAGCCTTCTAGGTGTCCCTCGAAGACTTTACTAATGAAAGGCTTTGCGAATGGATCAACAAGGTTTTCCAACGTTGAAGCTTCATGACTACAATGTCTCCTCTGTGAACAATGTCTCATACGATACTTCCCGCTCTATGGATTGTGAGCGCTTGTGACTTCTTGGTTCCTTACAATTAGCGACAACTTCACTGTTATCATAATAAAGTGTGATGGGCTCGCTTGCACTTGGAACTACTTCCAAGTACATAAGGAATTTCCTTAGCCACACAGCCTCCTTTGTAGTTTTGAAAGCTTCCACACACTCGGCTTTCATAGTCGATTCAGCAAAGCAAGATTGTTTTATACTCCTCCAGACCACGGATCCACCATTCAGGGTAAACACATACCCTGATGTGGACATCCTGGAATCCTTGTTTTCTTGAAAATCAGAGTCGATATATACCGTCATATTCAGGCCACCACCTGAGTATTCAAGCATATAGTTTATCATTCTCCGGAGATGCTTGAGAACATGCTTGACAGCAACCCAATGCTCGGGTCCAAGGTTTGATTGGAATCTACTAATTACGGCCACTGCGTAACAAATATATAGCTCATCACAAACATGAGACTTCCTACGGCTAAAGCGTAAGGAATATGTCTCATGTCCTCAACTGCTTGAGGAGTCTTAGGAGACTGCTCACTTGAGAAATGCACTCCATGTCTGAAAGGTAGCAGTCCTCTCTTGGAGTCTTGCATGCTGAAGCGATCCATGATCTTATCAATATAAGATGCTTAAAATAGCGCTAACTTTCGGTTCTTCCGATCTCTAAAGATATGAATTTCTAGAATGTAAGCGCTTCTCCAAGATCCTTTATCTCAAACTGCAGGACTAGGAAGACCACTTTGCCATCGTTTATCATCTTATAAACGCATGTAGATATTCCACGATGTAGATGCTTGCTTCATTCGATAAATCGACTTCAGCAAATCACAAACCTTGGCTTTTGTCCATGAACCCGTCAGATTTGAGCCATATAAATTCACTCGTCAAGAATTCCATTCAGAAATGCAGTCTTGATATCCATCTGCCAAATTTCAAAAATGTGAATTTTGGTTGAATAAAATGCATTTTCTTGGACACGTCGTTTCTAAAGATGGGATCTCTATCGATCCTTCCTAAACAAAATATGTGAATGATTGGAAGCCACCTCGAAGTATGACAGAGATTAGAAGTTTTCTCGGTTTAGCAGGCTTTATAGAATTTTTGTGGAAGGATTTTCTACATTAGCCGCTCCACTTATCACCCTCGTAAAGAAAGATAAGAAATACGAGTGGAACGAGAAGTGTGAAGAAAGTTTTCTCAAGTTGAAAAGAAGACCTACCACCACGCCAATCCTTGTAGTTCCCGAACCTAGAGAACCCTTGTCTGTCTATAGTAATGCGTCAAACACAGGTCTTGGTGCTATTTTGATGCAAAATGGAAAAGCAGTGGCCTACGCGTCGCGAAAACTTAAAAATCACGAGAGGAATTATCCTACTCATGATTTGGAGTTAGCCGTAGTGGTGCTTGCCCTCAAGTTTTAGAGACATTATCTATATGGACTTCGGTGTGAAATATTTATAGATCATAAGAGCCTAAAAAGTACATATTCACACAGAAAGAGTTGAATATGAGACAACGAAGATGGTTAATATTAGTTAAGGATTATGATTGTGGTATCCATTACCATCCAAGAAAGACAAATGTGGTATCAGATGCGCTAAGTCTTTGTCGATGATGCAAGCATTTCCCCCTCAACTGTTAACAAAATCAATAATTTGTAAGTTGAAATTCTCATGCCAAGATTAGCAAATATGACCTTACGATAGGACCTTTTTGAAATAATTCGAGAAGTTCAAAGGAGTGACCTTGAGATCTCAAGGTTGAAAGACAACGCATTAGAATGTCAAGAGTCAAATTTCTCCCTCTCTGAGGAGGATGTGCTATTTTTTGATGGAATAATTTGTGTGCCCAATTATGACGAGTTACGAAGAAAAATTCTAGCCGAAGGACATGACACCCCATATTCAGTCCACCTAGGTTCCACAAAGATGTATCAAGGTCTCCAAGAACATTTTTGGTGGAACGGAATGAAAAGTGATGTTACAAAGTTTGTTAGTAAACGACTCACATGCTAGAAAGTTAAGGCCGAACACAAAGGACTAGCTGAAGAACTGCAACCCATTGAAATTCCTGAATGGAAGTGGGAAGAAATCACCATAGATTTTTTAGTTGGGCTACCTAAGACGGTTGAGGGTTATGAAACTATATGGGTAGTAGTGGATCGTCTGAGCAAGTCTACTAGGTTCATCCCAATGAAGTTCACATACTTCGTTGAGAAAGTGGCTGAGTTATATGTTAATAATGTAGTGAGATTGCATGGAGTTCCTTTGTCCATTATCTCAGATTGTGATGGTCGTTTCACGTCTAACTTTTGAAATTGCGTGCAAAAGTCGTTGGGTCACAAATGAAATTTAGCACCGCTTTTCACCCCCAGACTTATGGTCAATCCGAAGGAACTATCCAGACGTTGGAGGATATGTTGAGAGCATGTGTCATGGATTTTGATGGAAGTTAGAGTAAGAGGTTACCACAAATTTAATTCTCGTACAACAATAGCTACCAAATTTGAATAAGTGTTTCCCCGTATGAAGCTCTCTATGAGAGAAAATGTCAATCTCTGATTCATTAGCTTGAGTCTTGAGAAAATAGTCTTGAGAAGACAGATTTTATCTGAGATACAATAGATGCAATGAAGAAAACACGAGATCAAATGAGAACTGCGCAAAGCCGACCGAAAGGTTATGCCAGTAAGGGAAGGCGACCGCTAGAGTTTCAAGTCAAGGATTTTGTTCTCTTGAAGGTATCAACTCTCAAGGGTCTGATGAGATTCAATAGTAAAAGAAATTTGAGTCGAAGGTACATTGGTCCATTTGAGATCACAGAAAGAATAAAATAGGTAGCCTATAGTCTATCTTTGAATACCGAATTAGTATCGGTACACAACATGTTCCACATTTTGATGCTAATAAAGAAAACTTAGCCTTCTTTACCCAAATCATTAGCTAGTTCAAAAGCCTATTAGAATATATGAAGCATTAATATTCAAGAAACACACGTTTAGATTCATGGTCGTGATGGAACGATTCTAAGAACTAAGGTAATTCCTCTAAGGAAGAACACAATGGAGGAATCATAACATAGAAGAAATTACATGAGAAAACAAAAACGATATGAGATCGCGATACCCTGACCTATTTCTAGAAGTTTTAGTGTTGACAAATAAGAATCTTAAGATCTTTCTCCACTTTTAAATTAATTTGCGGAACAAAAATTTCAATAAGTATGGGAGTGTGAAATCCTAAAATTTTACCATGAAATAAATTTAAAATTTTAGTAAAATAGAATATATGATTATTATTTTTATGTATTTTACGTTGCTTGAACATTGAAATTGTGATATATATTTTGGTGTGTCTTAGTACCTTGATCGGTTCCATAGACAAAATAAGGTTGGAACTTCATATTTTTCTTTTGCTTAGTCTAAGTTTACGATTATGTATAATTTAATAATTTTTCTTTTAGTTTATCTTCTAAATAATAACAAAGGCGCTTACATACAAAATGTTTGTTCATATTCGAAAAGGTTAAACATTTTTATTTCTAGCTTTCTTTTTAGAAGTGTATTTTATATGTCCATTTAAAGAAACCATTAGGAAATAATACTATTTTATATGGTTAAAAGTATTATTTTAATTCAAAAAATTTATACGCAAATATTGAAATTGTTTCATACTTAAATATAAAATTTCATGATTTTTAGATAAACAGTTTGCAGATTAAAAAAATAAATTACGATCAGCGCACTTTGAGTATAAACTAATTTTCAATAGCATGTTTATCGATTTATTTAAAATAGCTACATTACTAATTTACGAACGAAATTTTTACACAAAGTAATTTCGTGTCTTATTGTTATAGGATACAAATATTAAGACTTTTTAAGTTGCCAATATTTATTTATGATTTTATTACAAACAAGTATCCAGTTTTACCAAAAGATCGTTTATACACTATAAACTTAATTTTAAGTTTTCCTTATTTTGCATTTCGATTTTAATCATGTTACAATATCGCTTGAATTAAGTTTTTTTAGGTTCTGGAATTTTTCTAAAAATTTTCTCATAAATTAATATTTTTATCGAAATCAAGGGCAAAGGGTATTTTCGTCTTTTGCTGTCATATTACGTCTCTCAAGTTGTTACAGAACATTAATATTTCCATAGTATGTTTTCTTAGATATTAATTATTTTTTTACGAATAGATCTTGAGTCGAATACGTTTTCTGATCGTTTGAGGATATAAGTCCTACGTTTCCGAGTCAAGGTGAGAATAATCTCAATGCAACACGTATTAGTTATATGTTATATATGATGAGTGTATTATTATGTGTTATGTTTGACTGTGTGGTAATTTATATATGCTGTAGTAGATGCTGATGAATTATGTGTGGTAATTGTTATATGGTTTATTACGATAAGTATATGTATGAGTTATTAGATTATGAGATTATGCGTACCATGTTATTTATTTTATTTATAGTATGATTTATGATTATGTTATATGTCACGTTTGTATGAAACGTAATTATTCAAGTGATAAGATAATTAAGAGAGTGATACCGCCTCGAGTTACAGAGGTAATAAGGGAATTTTCTCGAGCCGACTTACGGGCTCAAAATGAGAGTTTTCTCATTTGTTATATGTTTATGATGGTGCGAATTATGGGAGGTTACAGCTCCGTAGTTCGTTTCCAAAGTGTACACTGAAATTTGTACGACTACTCTAGGGGACCCTGAATTAAAATTATGTAAACATTATGTTAAGATATCTTATGTAACGATTTTAATTCAAAATATTAATACTTGGTTCATGCATGTTCATCACTTTGTTTTGTGAGTTATAGTTATTCTCGTTGAGCAGTAGCTCACTATGTATATTTTTCCGTATTTTAGATAAACAGAAAATGAAAGAATAAGGATGGTGGATCAGCGGCTCTCAATGGCTAAAGGGTCGTGTTGTGGTTTCCGCTCACGTTTTACTAAAAGACTTCCGCTACGCATTTTAAGTATTTGGTTTAAGATACTTAATAGTTAAAACTTATATTTTCAAAGTTTATTTAGTTTTAAAAGATTGGAGTTGAATTCCATGTTTTTGGTTTTGTGATCGCTCTCAATTTTATAATTTGGTATTTCCATTTACTTAAATTTTGTATGATTTAAAATGTCAAAAACATTTTTTTATTTTTTTTATTTTTAGATTTAAATTTTATATGCAAATGAAGGATATTTTAAAAATAAAGTTCCGTTTTTTTTAAGTAAACGAATAAAGTTTAGAATGGCGGTCCGAAAAGTCGGGTCGTCACAGTTGGTGTCAGAGTAACGAACCTACAAACCCCCTTCGCTATAGATCGCACGGCGGCCCCCTACTCAAGTATGTTAGTTATGTAACATGGTCATTTTTCTATTAGTTTATTTTGTTGTGAAATTTTTTAGATGGATGACGAAGTAACAAAGAGCGTTATATTGGAAACCCGAGAGCGCAACAATGACTGCGACATCATGGTGGATTTCGTGAAGACCGCACCTCCCATTCTCACAAGTGATGTGGGAGGAACTATCGGCGCTCGTGAGTGGTGTAACAATGTGGACATGCGCTTCAAAGTGTTACATGTTCGAGAACCTCTACAAGTTCAAAGGGAAGCACTTGAGTATTGGCTAAGAAAGATCGCGGATCATCCTGAAGCTAGCTGAGAGTTCATGAAAGTTGGGATCATACGAAATTTCACCACCTGAGGTTAGCACGCAAAAATGGAGAAAAAACATCATCGTCGACATTGGAGTACATGGAATGAAGGATGGGGTGACCTTGAGACAATACTTAAATCGCTTCACCGACATGTATTCTAGTACAGCTTTTCATGTCTAGGATGACGAGGCGATTAATGTTTCAAGATAAACATGGGGCGTATTATACGTTTGAACCTGCACTACGAATAACATATGAAGAGTTCATGAGATTCACAAAGCATTATGTGGATCTTGCTGACAAGAAAGACTTGCCCCCGGAGAGAGACACCAACATGTCACAATCGGAGGAAGATCCTTCAAAAGATGATTCAGAAGAATACTAGATTCCATTTTAATTCTTTCTATTGCTCTTTATTGTTTTCTTTAGGATGTTCAACCATGTTTTTCTTTCCTCTTCAAATATTTTTCACATTCAAATGAGTATAAGAAATTCAACTCTTATTTAGAGTTTTTCACATTCTTGTCCAAAGACTGGGTGTTCCGTGTTTATAAAAGTATGTATGTAAATACATGAATCCCATTGTCTAGCTTGGTAGCATAATTTTAATATCTAAGATAGAAAACGTTCAAAGTGCACATGGACAAGGTATATTGAAAGGACAAGAAGTCGGGAGAGATACAGGGGCAGTGTCTCCGACAATCATAATCAATATGTCCCTCATGTTGCTCCATTCCATAAACAACAAGGAGGAGAACATCCCCGCATCTCGGCACCACCTTAAATGTTGGATGGCCAACCAAACCTAGTAATACTACTACACTCATTATGGTTTTTACGATTTCATGGTCATGCCTTTTAGACTTACCATCTTATCTTCATTCATGGATATGACGAACAGGATCTGTAGAGACGTCTTAGATAAATTTTTCACTGTTTTCATCTGTGACATTTTGATTTAATCTAAGAACGTTGAGGATCGTGAGAGTCATTTACGAGTTGCACTTAAGACACTACGAATCCGTCAACTATATGCAAAGTTCTCAAAATGTGAATTTTGGTTGAATAAAGTACATTTCCTTGGACACGTCGATTCTAAAGATGGGATGTCCGTCGATCCTTCCTAGAAAGAATCTGTGAATGATGGGAAGCCACCTCGAAGTATGACTGAGATTAGAAGTTTTCTCGGTTTAGCAGGCTACTAGAGAAGATTTGTGGAAGGATATTCTACATTAGCCGCTCCACTTACCGCCCTCACAAAGAAATATAAGAAATACGAGTGGAACGAGAAATGTGAAGAAAGTTTTTGCGATTTGAAAAGAATACTTACCACCGCACCAATCCTTGTAGTTCCTGAACTTGGAGAACCGTTGTCTATCTACATCGATGCGTCAAAGACAGGTCTTGGTTCTATTTTGATGCAAAATGGCAAACTAGTGGCCTACACGTCTTGACAACTTAAAAATCACAAGAGGAATTATTCTTCTCATGATTTGGGGTAAGCCGCAGTGATGTTTCCCCTCAACTTTTAGAGAATTTATCTGTATGGAGTTCCGTGTGAAATATTTACAGATTATTAGTGCAATCTTGACCGTGTTGCTTCATCAAAATCTTGTTGTCCCTGCTAGTGTTCTTAACATGTTTAGAGAACATGCCTATGCACTTTTTCTGACGCAGTGTACCTGCTTCTCTGTTCACTCAGCGCCTTTCAGTTCCAGCTAGGCTTTTCATGTGGAGTGAACCTTTGTCGTTTGTGTAGTATATAAACCCTTTTATGCAGTTCTTCTAGGGTTTATGCATTTTATCTAATCTTACGCCGACTATACAAAGTCTGGAAGATAGCATTTCTCTTTGGCGTCCATCTTGTAAAGAAAAGCTTCGTGAAGGAAAATATTTTATGTAGTGCATCTTTCGTGTTCCTTCTGTGTTGAAGACACATACAAGAACTCAGTTCTTGTGAAGGTGAAATAGTGAGTGGAGGTCACTCCTAGTGAGAGCCTTAGGTAGAGTATTAATTGGTAGACATAAAGTGTTAGGTTAAGGAATAGTTTGATTCTCTTGTAAAACGTTTGTAACTTAACTCTTCCAACATATAGTATACTCATTCACAAGGATACACTATCCCCCAGATGTATGCAGTTTCTATTACAAGAGTCTAAAGAGTGTTTGAATGATTTGTGTGTGGGGACAATTAAACAATATGAACCAAGAACAACTTTTGGATCATAAGCTAATTCTCTAGATCAAATAAGGATGTAGGTTCCAAAATAAAAATGAATTTCTAGAGAGAGAGAGGTTGGTCGGCCACAACCAAGAGAAAAATAGAAAGAAGCCTATCTCTCACATCTCTATGTGAGGCTCTATTTATTAGAGGAGGAAAATCTATAAAAGTCAATTATTCATTCATGAAAGAATAATATATTCATGACAAAATATTTGATTTTGCCTTCTCCTTTCTCTTCTAATATGGCCGGCCATATGAAGCATTATTGGGAGGAAATATGTTTCCTCACTTAGCTTATTTATTTCCTTCTCAAGGAAATTTATTTCCTATTTTCCTTTTGGGTAATTATCCTTATAATTAAAGGGAAATTAAAATCTCCTCTTTGATGCATGTTGGCCAAATTATATAGCTTGGGAAGGAGCATCTAGATGTTTCCTTATTTCTTTTAAGACAATTCTTAAAATACCCATTGTATAATTATTATTACACAAATAATGAAATTAATTTCTTAATGCCTCTGCGGACTTTTCGGCTTTAGAAAATAATTTATATTTTCATCATATGAAAATATTAAAAATCTTATTTTGACATTTACATCATTTTATGTCCATGTGGACAAAATACCCTTTAGACATTTTCCGAGAAAACGTCTACTTCAACACTTGAACTTATTTTTACTTAACTTCTAGTTAACAATCCTACTCTAATGACATGTCATAGTGACCTTATAGAATCAAATGAACAAAACTTAAATTTCTATACTCGGACTCAAAAGTTCACAAACATTATCTGAGTATTAGCTTAATCTGAGTTGACTCCACTAAAAAGTTCACACTAAGAATCTCTCGGTTCAAATGAACTTATTTTCTACTCAAATTAAAATTAATTATATTGAGTGGATCCCATGAATGTTATCAATATTTACCCTTCATGAATATCATCAACTAGATGATATTTATAAAATTACCATTTTACCCTTCTAGTTGTTACTGGTAAATAAGTTAGAAACAATGTATTGACGAGGAGCTAACAAGTCACAACGTTTCATCCATAAGAATCCTTTATTCTATGTGCACTTAAGCCGGTACATTTATTCACAATCAAAGTAATAAAGAATGAGGTGATATATATATTGCATTTCAGCAATCTTGTACATGAATTCCATATCTATGAGAACTTCACAAAGTTGGTTCATGACATCTTCATAACTCAATATCTCACCAATTAGTCTAGTCTAGATCACAAAATGGACCTATAATTTGACTTTGTCAAATTAGAATATGTAAGCTATGAAATAACATGTCAAATTCATACATAATGACCTTGAGACAGAAGAGGTTAAATGGTTTGTTCTTCCATTGTCTCTAAAGGTGCACTAGTCAATTCAGTATCTTCGAAAGATACATTGGAAGAACTATAGAGTTCCTAAGTCTCTATGACTCGTAAACAGACGTCATAGATTCTTCCAACAATCATACTGAAATCAATAGTCCGTTAATCTTTAGATTGTGAATATATTGTTTTAACCAAACCATGAAGAGTTTGTTCACGCAAATCTATATTTGTCTCTTCATACATTGTTAGCCTTGATTAAGGACTATAAGACTATTGAATATCCTAAATCTTCAATCAAACTAAAAGGGAATGAATGAACGTTTCAATTTTTATTAATTTAATCAGTAAATTACAATAAGGACTTTATGAAGATTTATATATAACATCAAAAAGTAAATAAACAACTTTCTTGTGGGCATCTCTGCCACCAAACTCCCACCTAACTCAAAGGATCTGCCAGGTTCTCAACCATTGAGATTTTATTCACCTCCACGTCTCCGCGCTGAACGATCTCTCTAATTAAATGGTATTTCCTCTCAATATCCTCAGAGCACTTATGGCTTCTAGGTTCCATTGAGTTAGCAACAGCCCCAACATTATCACAATAAAGTTTCATAGGCTCGTTGACATTTGGAACGACTTCCAAATACTTAAGGAAAATTTCTATGCCATACAGCCTCTTTGGATACTCCACAAGCAGCTACATATTCTGCTTCCATGTTGGAGACAGCAATGCAAGATTTCTTGATAATCCTCCAAACTAAAGATCTACCATTTAGGATGAACACAGATCCTGAATACGATTTCCTCGAATCCTTATCCGCCTGAAAGTCGGAATTCGTATACCCGGTCATAATCAGGTCAGTACCTGAATATGTAAGCATCAAGTTCCTAGTTCTCCGAAGATACTCAAGAACATGCTTAACAGCAACCCAATGCTCGGGTCCAAGATTTGATTGGAAACGTCTAACTATGCCAACGATGAAACATATATCCGCTCTAGTGCACAGCATAGCATACATGAGACTTCCTACGGCTGAAGGATAGGGAATCTTTCACATGTCCTCAATCTATTATGCAGTTTTGGGAGACTGGTCCTTAGAGAGTGAGACTCCATATCTAAAGGGGTTTAGGACCTTCTTGGAATTTTGCATAGCAAAGCGATCAGACACCTTATCTATATAAGATGCTTGGGCGAGCGACACGGTCTGGTTCGTATGATCTCGAAAGATTTGAATCCCCAGAATGTACGCAGCTTCCCCTAGATCCTTCATATCAAACTGCTTAGCGAATCAGACTTTAACCTCAGAAAATTTAACTACATCATTACCAATGAGTACGATATCATCGACATACAATACCATAAACACAACCTTTCTCTCGAGTATCAACTTATAGACATAAGGTTCGTCTATTGACTGTTCAAAACCAAAGCCTTTTACAGTTTCATCGAATCTAATATTCCATAATCTTGATGCTTGCTTTAATCCATAAATGGATTTAAGCAATTCACAAACCTTGTTCTCTTGATCACTTTCCACGAAACCGTCTGGTTGAGCCATGAAAATGTGCTTGACAAGATTTTCATTCAGAAAGGCAGTCTTAAAATCAATCTGCCAGATCTCATAATCGAGAGCGGCAGCTATGGATAGAATTATACGGATGGATTTAAGCATTGCGACTGGCGAGAAGGTTTCTTCATAATCGATACCTTCCTTTTGGGCATAACCCTTAGCCACTAGTCGCGCTTTGGACGGCTCAACATTCCCATCCGGACCCATTTTCTTCTTATAGATCCACTTACACCCTACAGTTTTACCCCTTCAGGTAGTTCTACAAGTTTCCAGACTTTGTTGACATACATTGAATACATCTCAACTTTCATGGCATCAAGCCAAAGGTTTGATTCAGAACCAGCCATTGCTTGGCTGTAGGAAACAGATTCATTCATGTCAGGGACGGCTACGAGAGTATCGCCATAAGACATGTACCTGTCAGGATTTTCAGAAACCCTCCCACTACATCGAAGTACTATTTGACGAAGTTCTGAATTGTTAGGTTGCGTTTCAGTTAAGGTAAGAACAGTTCTTACAGATGAGGTAGAAGCATCCTCACCCTACTTTTTTTCAAGAACAATTTTGCTTCTAGTTTTTGTATTCTTCATATAGTCCTCCTCAAGGAAACGAGCATTAGTGCTTACAAACGTTTTTTCGTCCTTAGGACTATAGAATGTGAAACCTTTGGTTTCCTTTGGATATCCAACGAACACACATAATTTTGACCTACTAGCCAACTTGCTAGACTTTTGCCGTAGCACATGTGCAAGGCAACCCCAAATTTTGATGTGGCTTAAACTAGTTTTACGCGAAGTCCATCGTTCATAAGGAGTACTAGGGACCGTCTTAGACGGAACTTGGTTCAGAATATATGCTGCAGTTTTAAGGGAATATCCCCAAAAGGAATCAGGGAGTGATGAGTAACTCATCATTGATCTAACCATCTCCATTAGAGTTTGATTCCTTCTCTCTGACACTTCGTTCTGTTGAGGTGTGCCGGGTGCTTTAAGCTGAGAAGCGATACATCTTTCCGTAAGAAAGTCATCGAACTTTTCACACAAGTACTCAACGCCTCAATCAGATCGAAGGGTTTTGATCTATTTGCCAGTTTGCTTTTCCACTAAAGCCAGGAAAATCTTAAATACGGTAAAGGTTTCAGATTTGTGTTTGAGCAAATAGACAAATCCATATCTTGAGTAATCATCGGTAAAGGTAACAAAGTATTCATATCTTACCCGTGCCTGAATTCTGAGTGGATCACATACATCAGAATGTATTAGTTCCAGCAACTCAGTGGCTCTTCGACCTTTTTTAGAGAAAGGGTGTTTGGTCATTTTCCGTTTTATACAGGATTCACAAGTTGGCAGTGAGCCTATTGCAGAGCCTTTGAGTGGACCATCCCTCACAAGTCTCTTAATCCTATCTAGACTAATATCACCAAGTCTTAAATGCCAGAAGATGTGTTGATTTTATTAGATCAGAGGAGTCATGATGTTTGATACTCTTTGGTTCTGTAATTAGATCATTATCTATTTCAGTGTCTAACAGCAAAGGTTGATAGTATAAACCATTCTTAAAACATGCATCTGTGACAAATGAATTGGAAGAAGTAATACGAATTTCATTGTTAATAAACTGTAAATAATAATTCTGCACAACAATTTGAGCTACAGATATTAAGTTTTTCCCAAAGGAAGGAACATAATATACATTATTCAAATTAAAAGATGTGTCTCAAAAGACAGTGTCACGGATCCCACAGCCTTAGCAGAAACCAACTTCCCATCACCCCACCTGAAGCAGAAGTCGCCATCCTATAATCTTTTGCTTTACCTGAACTCATTCAAGGAACAAAAAACATGGTTAGTAGCAGCGGAGTCAATAATCCACGATGATACATTATCAGCTACTAAACAAGTTTCGGTAATAAGTGCAATACCTTTCCCATTAGCCTTTAGGTAGGTAGGACAGTTCCTACGCCAGTGTCCGGGCTCATTGCAATGGTGACAATTGTCCTTAGACTTGTCCACCTTGGCAGCCCGGGGCATCTTCTTCTTCTGAACCTTGCTAGGGTTCTTCTTGTCGGCTCTATGAAATCTCTTCTTAGATCCAGAGGTGGAAAACTTGTGCTCAGTAGCATGAGATTATCTAGTAGTCATCTTTTTCTTTAAGAGTCCCTCAGCGGTGTGAAGCTCCTTCATTATCTCGGTAACAGTGTACCCTAGCTTATTCATGGAGTAATTCAGCTTGAAAGTATCAAAAGATTCAGGGAGAATTTGCAAGATCATATCTATCTTGGTTTGTCCATCAATCTCATATTCAAGGATTTCCATCTCATTAAGATAACTTATGATCAGCATCATATGTTCTCTAATGGGAGTCCCTGCTTTCATACGACAATTCATAAACTGTCGTACCGCTTGTTCCCTAGCCTGACGCCCTTGCCCTCCAAACATCTCCTGGAGATTGTAGAGCATTTCATAGGCTAGCTCAATATCACGATGTAGTTGTTGCAACACATTGTTCATCGATGCTAAAATATAGCATCTCGCAATCTCATCAGATCTGAGCCAAGCCGCAAGGGTGTCCTTGTCCTCTTGAGTCGAATCATCATTTGTTTCAGGAGGACATGGGTGGTGAGTACCCATTTGTTCTTGTCCACCGTAAGGACGATGTCTAGGTTACGTTTCCAATCTCCGTAGTTATCACCTTCCAGTTTATTCGAGGAAAGGATAGTAGAAAAGGGGTTTAGAGACATGTTGCTGAAAGTTGAACAATTTACGATTAGTCTTTTGTTTAGACTTTTAAGTTTAATTTTATTTAGACAAGAAAAATTCAAAGGTGTTTTGAGCAAAATGACACTTTACTCCTTTGAGGGAAGGCCGCAAAAAGAGTCGCCTTTCATAAGTAAATGACACATCATTAATGCATAGTCATGATATCAATACATCAATTCTTTGACTATCCACCTTTTAAAGAAGTTTGATCACTCAAAAAATTTCGCACGGCCTCGAGGGAGGATTACTAGAGTTTGAGTCTAAGTGTGTAACCAACCATTTACTTCAACAAGATCTACTTTGAAAACAATCCTTCGAGGGGAGGCCTTGTCTCATCGTTTCACTGTTGAACGTAGGTATAAAAGCAATGTTATGAGCAATGCGTCTATAAGTGCTCTCGTTTAAGAGAGGGTCACGAGGGTAACTCTTAGTCCGGCGACATATGCACTTCACATTAGTGTTGGGGATCGTGGGTTGAAAACAATAAGTACAACCCTCCCATTTATTTTTTGGAAAAATAAGGGGATCCTGGGTTGCAAACAATAAGTGCAACCCTCCCACTTAAATTTTGGAAAAATAAGGGGATCTTGGGTTGCAAACAATAACTGCAACCCTCCCACTTAATTTTTGGAAAAAAGCACATCATCTCTTGTACATTTGGAAACACGTTTGTAGGTTTAAAGAGAGATAGAGTGGATCACTAGAAAAAAGAATCCTAAAATCGATATTTGTGAGGGGAAAGCAGTGTTAATGCACTAAGGCACAAAGAAAATACTCGGATCTTTTTGTTTATTAATTTATTTTTCCTAAGAAAAGTGTGTGAGATTAATAAATCGTCACTTTTGCACTTGAAAGTTTTTTAGATTAAAAAAATCTCCTAAAACTAACATCTTTGTCTTCATGTCATATTCCTTCAATGCATCTTCATGGTGGTTGAGTGGGTGAACGTCGAAAATCCACGAAAGCATCAAGAAGAGGAGAAGAAGTTAGGAGTCGCAAAATCCGGATTCAAAATCCAGGACTCGCAGACTGCCATACACCTTAGACTTAAAAGGTCATAAATGACACATCCAGTATCTGATTGAGCTGATACCAATTGCATTGAATAGCTACCTTCCGTACCTTTAATTTAGTTCAAGAACCACTAATTTTAAAATTCTTAGAAAAGAGTTATGCCCGTTTTACTGAGCCATAACAATTTGTCCAGAAATTTGAAAAACAATTAAAAGTACATCGGATCTTGGCGTAATAGGAAAGAGGTTTATTGAAACATTTTAATTTTATGTTTTGATTTCCATTGTGTGTTATATTAACATATTAATAATTAAACACTATATAAAATAAGCAACATAATTTAAGGGTGAACACAAACCCTGGTGTGGATTTATTGGAATCCTTATCCGCCGGAAAGTCGAAATCGGTATACCCCGTCATATTCAGGTCTTCACTTGTATATGCAAGCATATAGTTTCTCGTTCTCCCGAGATACTTGAGAACATGCTTGACAGCAACCCAGTTCTTGAGTCAAGAATTCTCTTGGAATTTACTCACCACGCCCACTACGTAAAAAATATATGGCCTAGTGCAGAGCATCGCGTACATGAGACTTCCCCCACCTGAGGCATAGGGAATATGTCCCATGCTCTCTATCTTTTGAGGTGTCTTGGGAGACTACTCACTAGATAGATGCACTCCATGTCTAAAAGGTATATGTCCTTTCTTGAAGTTCTGCACACTGAAGCGATCCATGATCTTATCAATATAAGATGCTTGAGAAAGCGCTAACTTCCGATTGTTCTGATCTCTAAATATCTGAATCCCCAGAATGTAAGCCGCTTCTCCAAGATCTTTCATCTCAAACTGCTTTGATAGCCAGATCTTAACCTCTAATAACTTTCCCACATCATTCCCAATGAGTAGTATTTCATCTACATATAAGACTAAGAAGACCACTTTGCTGGAATAGGTCTAGGGTTAAGAAAAATTATCATTAATTATATTAATGACGAAATATAAAATTTCTTTACAAGTAAACTATTTTACTAACGTAGGAAAAGTGCATATACATGTTATAATTAAAAACAGTATTTAAACTATTTGAATACTAATCTTTCTTGTATCTTCAAACTTGAAGCGTCTTGGGAAAGGTGGATTTTCTTCCTTGGCTCGATTCCTTAACGTCTAGTCTTGAACTTGAGAAACCTAAGGTTTCTATTACAAGAGTCTATAGAGGTTTAGAAGGATTTGTGTGTGGGCACAATTAAACAATATGAACCAAGAACAATTCTTGGCTCATAAGCTAATTCTCTAGATCAATTGAGGATCTAGGTGCCAAAAAGGAGTAGTTTCTAGAGAGAGAGAGAGTCGACAACAATGCAAAAGAGAACAAGAAAAAAGTTTATTTTCACATCTCTATGTGAGGGTCTATTTAAAGGAGAAGGAAAAATCTACAAAGGTCAAGTATGAATTCATGAAAGAATAATGCATTCATGACACAATATTTGATTTTCTCTTCCCCTTTCTCTGCTAAGTTGGCCGGCCAGGCATTGTGCATTAGTGAGAAAATTTGTTTTCTCACTTAACACATGTGTTCCCTTCTCAAGGAAATTCATTTCCCTTTTCCTTTTGGGTAATTATCTTTATAATTAAAGGGAAATAAAATTCTCCTCTTTGATGTATGTTGACCGAATTCTATAGCTAGGGAAAGGGCATCTAGATGCTTCCTTATTTCTTTTAAGACAATTCTTAAAATACCCATTATAGAATTATTATTGCAAAAATAATGAAATTAATTTCTTAATGCCTCAAACGACTTTTCGGCTTTAGAAAATAATTTATATTTTCATGATATGAAAATATACAAAATTTTATTTTGACATTCACATCATTTTATGTCCATGTGGACAAAAATACCCTTTTGACATTTTCCGAGAAAAAGTTTAGTTCAACATTTGAACTTATTTTGACTTAGATTCTAGTTCAACAATCCTACTCTAATGACCTATAATAGTGACCTTATGGATCCAAATGAACAAATCTTGAGTTTCAATACTCGGACTCAAAAGTTCACAATAAATTTTCCTAGTGTTAGCTTAATGTTAACTGACTCCACTAAAGAGTTGACACTGAGAATCTCTCGGTTCAAATGAATCTATTTTCTACTCAAATTCAACTTAATTATATTGAGCGGATAAGTTGATTGTTATCTATGTTTACCCTCCATGAATATCATCAAATAGATGGAATTTATAAAATTACTATTTTACCCTTATAGTTGTTATTTCCTCAACTCCTTTAGTTCTTGTGAATAAGTTAGATACAATATACTGACGAGGAGCTAACAAGTCACATTGTTTCATCCAAATAACGTTGCTACTTAATTTTGGATACTACGCAGTTCATTTATTCACATTCCAAGTAATAAAGCATGAGGTGATATATATTGCATTTCAGCAATCTTGTACATGAATTCCATATCTTCATGACATCTTCATAACTTAATATTTCACCAATTGGCCTATTCTAGATCACGTAATGGACCTAGAATTTGTCTTTCTCAAATGAGAGTATTAATTCTATGAAATGACATGTCTTATTTCAGGATTTAGGTAAGCATGATGCAATTCATACATAGTGACCTTGACACAGAAGAGGTTAAATGTTTTGTTCTTCCATTGTCTCTAAAATTTCACTGGTCAATTCAGTATCTTCGAAAGATATACTGGAAGAACTATAGAGTTCCTAACTCTCTATGCCTCGTAACCAGACATCATAGATTATTCCAACAATCATACTGGGATCAATAGGTCGTTGATCTTTAGATTGTGAATATATCGTTCTAACCAAACCATGAAAAGTTTATTCACGCAAGTCCACATTTGTCTCTTCATACATTGTTAGGCTTGATTAAGGACTATAAGACTATTGAATATCATAAATCTTCAATCAAACTAAAAGGGAATGAATGAACGTTTCAAATTTTATTAATTTAATCAGCAAATTACAATAAGGACTTTATAAAGATTTATATATTACATCAATATGTAAATAAACAATCTTCTTGTGGGCATCTCTGCCAACACACTTTGCCATCGTTTATCATCTTATAAACGCATGGCTCATCTAATGACTTATCAAAGCCGTATCCTTTTAGAGTCTCGTCGAATCTAATATTCAACAATCTAGATGCTTACTTTAGTCCATAAATGGACTTCAGCAACTCACAAACCTTCCCACGTTGGCCTTTCTCCATAAACCCATCTGGTTGAGCCATGTAAATGCGCTCATCAATATTTCCATTTAGAAATGCGGTCTTGATATCCATCTGCCAGATTTCATAATCTAGGCCGGCAGTAATGGATAAAAGAGTATGGATAGACTTCAACATCAAGACTGGCACAAACGTATCTCCATAATCGATTCCTTCCTTTCGTGTGAACCCCTTCCCCACAAGTCGTGCGTTAAATGTTTCAACATTTCCATCCGGTCCTCTTTTCTTCTTGTAGATCCATTTACATCCAACAAGCTTAATGCCTTGGGGTAAATCTACAAGTTTTCAGACCTCGTTGACATACATCAAATGTATTTCAACGTTCATGGCTTCTTGCCATAGGTTTACTTCAAAACTTTGCATCGCCTGGGAAAATGATACTGGATCATCTTCCTCGTGTTATGCAACTGCAGCAAAGGCCTCCCCGATGTACATCAATCGCTCAAGTTGTCGCACAACCCTGCAACTGCAAAGAATCGCAGGAGGCTCTGTTTCCGAGTGTGGTTTTTCTACTGTTGGTGTAGGACTCGTCCTAACTTGTGAAGTACCAGCTGCTTCACCCAACATCTCCTTCAGCACAAGTTTGCTTCTCGGTACAACATTCTGCATGTAGTCCTCTTCCAGAAACCTAGCGTTCGTGCTAACCAACGTTTTCTTGTCAGTAGGACTATAGAATGTGTACCCTTTCATTTCTTTGGGATATCCTACGCAAAGGCATAATTCTGAACGACTAGCTAACTTGCTAGTCTTTTGTCTCAGCACCTGTGCTGAGAAACCCCAGATCTTGATGTGGTTTAGAACATATTTTTTACCACACCATCTCTCGTAGGGAGTGCCAAGACCCGTTTTTGAAGGAACCTGGTTCAGAATATGAGCTGTTGGTTGTACGGCATATCCCCATAACAAATTAGGAAGAGATGACTAACTCATCATCGATCTTACCATATCTAGTATAGTTCGATTCCTTCTCTCTGACACACAGTGTTTTTGTAGAGTGCCAAGTGTTGTAAGCTCAAAATGGATGCCTTCTTCTTTAAGAAGATCTTCGAACTTTTCAGACAAGTACTCTCTGCCTCGATCCGATCAAATAGTTTTTATCTATTTCTCTCTTTGCTTCTCAACCAAAGCCCATATTCTTTGAACATTTCAAAGGTATCAGATTTGTGTCGCATGAAGAAATCATGACCAAAACGTGAGTATTCATCAGTGAAAGTTACAAACTATTCATAACCTCCTCTTGCCTGAAAATTGATTGGCCACGTACATAACTATCTATGAGTTCCAATACTTGTGTGGCTCTTTGACCTTTTGAAGAGAAAGGTCTCTTGGTCATCTTGCCTTCAAGTCAGATTCGCATGTTGGCATAGATCCTACGTTTAGCGATTTTAAAGGACCATCCTTTGTTAACCTCTTAATCATATTTAGGCCAACATGTCCAAGACGTAAAAGCCATAGATGTGTGTCGTCCGTTTCATCACTATGAAACGTATTACACTTCCTAAGTGAATCACTATTCACCTCAGTATCCAAGATTATCGGCTCATTTGGATATAGATAATAAATAGAATCTACACGATGAGCTTTAGTAATAAAACAATCATTAAGAAAATTTTCAATACCATTATTGAATTTAAATTCAAAATGTTATCCTTCTAACCGACCAAAAGAAATGAAGTTCTTACAAAAATCCTAAACATAATAAACATTATTCAATAATAAACTCTTATTCCCAAAATTCAGCTTCATGGTCCTGATAGATCTGGCTCTGACCTTCGTTCCATTCCTCCAGTTGAACGTGAACTCTTCATCACCTAAGCGTCTCATTTACCTGAAACCATTCAGATTACACACTATATGATCAAAATACCTGCAGTCTAAAATCCAGGGTGATACTTAATATGTCGTGTAACATGCTTGTGTCACGAAAACCATACATTTTCCCTTGACAGTCTTGAGTATGCAGGGCAAATCCTTCCCCAATGGCCGACCTCTCCGCAATGGTGGCACTTGTGTTTAGACTTGTCCACCTTTCTGATGCCCTTGCCTTTGACATTCACAACCTTCTTGTAAGGCATCTTGGATCCCGTTCGGTTGGCGTTTTTGGGGCCCTTCATCACCCTCTTAGAACCAAAAGTCCTATGTTCAAAAACATTGACATCACTATTCTTCTTCTTGGTCTTAGGGAGAAGTCCCTCAACAGTATGTAACTCCTTGATGAGCTTGGTTACGAAATAATCGAGCTTGTTCATGGAGTAGTTCAGACGAAAGTTACCAAAAGATTCGGTCAGAGTCTCCAAGATCATGTTAACCTTGGTGATTCCATTGATCTCCGATCTGAGAATCTTAATGTCGTTCAAGTGACCTATGATCACTAGCATGTGTTCCCTAACTGAAGTTCCCGGCTTTATTCGACAATTCACGAAATTGTGGATTGCCTGCTGCCTCGCCTGACGCTCATGACATCCAATATGTCATGAAGATTGTAGAGCATATCATATATTGTGGCAATGTCCTTGCGAGATTTTTGCAACACATTTTTCATGGAACCTAAGATATAACACTTGGAAATCTCATCGGACCTAACCAACGTATTTTAGGCATTCTTGTCCTCCTTGCTTGAGTCAGCACTCGGAGCTGGAAGACATGGGGTAGTGAGAACATACTTGTGCTTTTCCACCGTCAATATGATGCCGAGGTTATGTTTTCAATTAACGTAATTCTCACCCTTGATTTTGTTGTAACTCAATACAGCAAGTGGATTCATGATATATTGCTCAAATTAAATAAAATGAATATATTTAGCATGTGCTATAATTTCGGATTTTGATGCATGTACAATCTTAAATTGGTAAGGAAAGCGATAAATAATTCATGGTATTATGAACAAAAATGATTAATTGATTTTCCTAGGGAAACCGCAATTGATCGCCTTTCATAGTCGTGACACATCACTATTTAGTTCGAACCATACAAGAAGTCACAATTTCTAGTTCTTGCTAATTACCATGGACTTTGGTCACTTATTTTTAACGCATAGCCTCTATGGAGGGTTACTTTAAACAATAAGTCTAAGTGTGTAACCGACATGTGGGCCCTTATCCAAGTTACTTTGAAAATGGTTCTCCTAGGGGAGACATCGCTTCATCGTTCCTCTTTAGAGCTAAGTTCATAACAATTCAATTAACTATATGCTTCCGAAGTACTCTCATTGAAGGGAGGGCCACGAGGGTGACTCTTAGTTCATTCACACAAATTAATTAAATTCATGTTGGGGACCTTGGGTTATTTCAACGACAAATAACCTCCCACTTAGTCTTTGCAAAAATCATATTTTTGTGGATTGTGTTCAATTTCATAACATGTTTTAAAAATTAAACTACAATGATGCATGAACAATTTCATATAGTGTTGGCGTTCTATCATATACGACATGTGAGTGAATATGAGATAAGTTTAAATAAATGAAAAACATAAATTAAACTTATCTAATGACCCATTTCTAAATTTACAACCCTTTTACAAAAAGAAAAATAAATAAACTAATTTTAAAATATCTGCCACTCAAATAACTAAATCGACTTTTATTATTTCAAAAATAATATAAGCGAATTTAATTATTCAAAATTTTAAATTTTTCGGAAACAATTTCCAAAATTTCAGACGTCGGGTCTAACCCTAGCTAGCTCTCGTGCGTCCCAAGACACACAGCCATGCTAGGGTTTTGTAGATTCAAACAGCCCTCATGTTTCCAAGACACACAGATCCTTGGGCGTGTCCGAAATGATCTGTGATATCTCACACGCATACCAAAACGCGCGGCCATTCACGGTGGCTACCTCCTTTCTTCTTGTCCACCCCGATTACAAATTTACAAAATTTAAATTTAGAAACATATTAAAAAATTAAATAAAATAAAACCGGGACGTAACCTGAAAATAATCCTAGGGCCAATTAGAACAAGGATCCATCCATAAAACATAAACATAAACACATACATTCACAAATGCTTACCCAACCGTATCTGGAAACAACTACAAGACCATGTCTCCCGAACAATTGGCGCAAGACGATTCCACTATGTTCATGCTAACGAGGCCACCTTCACAACCTTCTTCTGCAAGATAGATCTGTTGTAGTTGCTCTATTTTTCTTTCACTTCACTGCTTAGGACGTCAGCGGGTTTGTGCCGCACTGGAGTGATCCAATATGTGGTTCCGCACGTTCCATCATTTCTCCGTTCATTTCCATATCTTCTTATCTGTTGCCCTATAAAAAAGAAAGGAAAGCTCACTCTACAAAATAAGAACGAAAAGCACTCGACATACTAAACGGATAAGGAAGAGAGTAGCGTTAAAGTAAAGGAAAGGTGGGAGAGAAATGAAAGTGTAAGGGGTGGTCCCGTGCCTTTTCTTCCCTGGAGTGACCTGGTTGTTGATCCCTTATACGATATCGGTTACCTGGCCTCTTTCTCCCGAATCAGAATTCTAAAATGATCACTCAAATTATTAGATGTATGGACAAAGAGATAAAGAGTAGCGAACTATTCAGCGACAGGGACTCCTGTATCCTATCCATGTTTGGGCAATGAATGTTTTAGCAAGGATCGATCCCTACGGATGGAACTTTCCACCAAACGGGACCCATTGAAAGATTGCAGATGAAATGCAAGAGAATTCGGGGATAGAACTCTATTAATGCAGTTAATAACAACAATGATTTTACATTAAATACAATTTTATAACTCCATGAATACAAGCCGAAGTTCTATTAACTGCAATAAAGACTATCCGGCATTGTTGTTCCCTCCCTGAGATCCTTTCTTAGAACCTTGTCAATATGAAACAAAAAAGTGTTAAATGCAAATAGAAAAAGAAATAGATTTTCTCATACAAAAACGCCGACACTTAAAATCGATTTTAATGACAATTATAGTTCTGATACCATTTGTTGGAATTTCGTTGACAATTAACCTAATTAATTATGAAACATATCTACATATGGCGGAATTTCATAATTCAATTTAACATGTAAAACGTTTTAAAACATATTCAATAACCATGTCATTAAATATAATCTAGCATGTCAATAAATTTCTAAATATATTAATAAACTTATTCAAACATGCAGACAAATAATTTAAAAAATCTAACAATCCTACAACAGTTATTATATTCAAATCCAATTCATTTTTAGATGACTTACAATGTGTTTGGATCTGAAATAATCAGCCCCGGCGTGTGCGTCCAAGTGCACAGCCAAAAATCCTTCCCACGCTCGTCTAGGATGTCACGAAATCCGTCCTCGCTCTGTTGCTCAAAAAAGTGGCCGGCCCTAAGGATTAATTATCACTCAAACAACCACAAGATGAATCAATGATAATTCACTAGGAGTTTTTAGGAGATCAAGAGGGTGGGCTCTTTGTGGGAACAAGAGAAGAAGGGGAAACTCAAAACAAAAAAGGAAGGGCTGTCGGGGAACAAATTCCCCTCTCTCTTTCTCTCTAGAATTCAGTCAAAACCTCTCAAGCACAAGGGGGGAGAAGGTCGGCTGAATGCTGGTCGAAAATTGCGTTAGAGTTTTAGAAGAGAGAGCCTCCTTGAAGACCCGTTAGTCAAACTTAAACCCAAAACCCCTTTTAATGAGTTTAAACAATTTTTTCAGCCTATAAAACTCTTATTATAGCCAGCCACATTGTCTTCACTCTCTCCCAAATTTATTTGATTTATTCTGAAATAATATTTAATTAATTTAGAATATCTCATTTATTTAACGACAAATCATTGATTATTTTCATACTCTTCAATGTAGTACGAAACGAGAAAATATTAACTTTCATCTTTTATTTATTTAAATCATCAAATCATATTATTATCAATATAATAACATATATGATTCACTAAATAAATGTAATAATAAATAATCAAGTATTTATTTAATTATTTAGAAAATAATTTTCTTAGTGTAAATCACATTTTATGTGGAATGAGAAAATCAATCAATTTTTGTTCACAAAAACCTCTTCTGACAGTCTATCATTGAGACCTTATGGACCCACATGAATAAAGCTTCAGAATAAAGACCAGAAACAAAAGTTCACAAACATTTTCCGACTTTTAATTCTTAATATTAGTCGATTCCAATAAAGGACCAATATTAAACATCTCTAAGTAACATATGTTTTTGTATTTCCATTTGATGTGATAAAACTATTCTTCACACGGTCCACAATGTATTTTATGATATTACCCTTTGTGTGTATCATTAACTCAGAGTAATGTAAAATTACCATTTTACACTTGAGTTATTATTTCACCAAGTCCTCTGTTATTTGTGAACGAGAAAAACATAAAGTGAGATATCTCAACATGTCACATGTTTTATTTCAAAGAATTCTTTATTCGATGAATACCAGACCTGGTTTATTCACTCACACTCTCATAATAGAGCATGGTGTGATACTAATTCTTTAAGATTGTTTCAGCACAAATTCCATATATGTGAATCGCATATTTCAACGAAACAATATTATGACACCAATCGTTGGGTTAATGAAACTTCACTTATCCATTGTCAATTGACAAATCAAATTTCATAAAGTGTTACAAGAAGACGTGTATTCACTTTCAGGATTTAGGTAATTATTAAAATACCCCTCGCATGTGAGTTGGAGGTTTCGAGTGATTAAACGGTTTTATCTCAAACTTCAAAACTTCACTGGTCTTGTTCAATATATTCATTAAGATATCAAGAATGATTTACATAGTCACAACTCTCCATAGCACAAGATAAGATATCTTTTAATTCATTCTAACAATCATTACTAAGATTCGATTACCGAATCGATCTATAGATTGCGAACTGTTATTTAAACTAGTCATAAGAAAGTATCTTTTCAAGTCTATAATTAGCACTTCTTTCGTTGATGACAGTTTCAGATCATAGATATTCATGCATAAACACAATCTTAAATAAGACTAGATATTCAATATTTATTTAAATTCAAAACAAAACAAATACAAAAGTATTTAATATCATAAATCTCCTTTGTGGGCATAAATGCAAACATACATATCTTCTTATAACACTTTATGAAATTTGATTAGTCAATGGGCAATGACCAAATGAAGTTTCATTAACCCGTAAATTGGTGTCATAATACTGTTTCGTTGAAATATGTGATTCACATATATGAAATTTGTGATAAGGCATTAGTATCACACTATGTTCTGTTATGAGAGTGTGATCGAATAAACAAGGCCTGGTATGCGTCGAATAAAGAATTCTTTGAAATAATCACGTGACATATTAAGACATCTCACTTTATGTTTTTCTCGTTCACAAATAACAATGTACTTGGCTAAATAATAACTCAAGGGTAAAACGGTAATTTTACATTCCTCTCAGTTAATGACACACAAAGGGTAATATCGTCAAATACATGGTGGACCATGTGAAGAATATTATTGTCACAACAAATGAAAATATAAACGCATATGAACTTAGAGATGTTCAATATTGGTCCTTTAGTGGAATCGACCAATATTAAGAATTAAAAGTCGGGAAAAGTTTGTGAAATTTTGTGTCTGAGCTTTATTCTAAAGTTTCGTTCATGTGCGTCCATAAGGTCTCACTAATAGACTCTCGGTTGAGATTTTGGCTAACAAGAATTGATTAATTTTCTCATTCAACGTAAATTGTGATTTACACTAAGAAAATTATTTTCTAAGCGATTAAATATATAATTGATTATTTATTATTACATTTATTTAATGAATCATATTATCTTATTATATTGATAATAATATAATTTGATGATTCAAATAAATAAAATATGAAAATAAATATTTTCTCGTTTCGCACTTCTTTGATTAGTATGTAAAGATTTAATGAAATGTCATTGAATAAATGAGATGTTCTAAATTAATTAAATATTATTTTAGAAATAAATCCAATAAATTTAGGAGAAAATAATAAAAATATGGCCGGCCACTTTTAGGGTAGAAGTGAGGTGGAGAATTGTTTAAATGAATTATTGGGCTTAAGTTTGATTAATGGGCGATTAATTGATTTTGACCTAACTTAATCTCATTCTCCCTGAAATAAAAGTAAGGTTTATTCTCTCTTACCCTAAAAAAATTCACACGCATGTTTTTTCTTCCACATCCCACTAGGCTGATTATTTTTGCTCTCCCCAAGAGAAAACACACAGCTAAAATCCCAAAGAGAAAAAGAGAGAGAGAAATTTGATTTCTCCCTTAAGCCTTAATTTATCCATTTCTCCCTTGTTCCCATAAAGAGACCACCCTCTTGATCTCATTATCATTGAATCAACTTGTGGTTGTTTGAGTGATATTTATTTTATAGGGCCGGCCACTTTTTGAAGCAACGGAGCGAAAACGGATTTCGTGACATTCTAGACGAGCGTGGGAAGGAGATTCGGCCAAGGACTTGGACGCACATCCCAAGGCAGAATCTTGCAGATCCGAACCTTGTATAAGTCTCCTTGCAGATTCGTTTTGTATGTTTGAATAAATTTGTTAACATGTTTAGAAATTTATTGACATGCTAGATTAGATTTAATGACATGTTTATTAAATATGTTTTAACATATTAAATTGAATTATGAATTTCCGCCATATGTAGATATGTTTCATAATTAATTAGGTCAATTATTAACTAAATTCCAACAACTCTTCCATTGTATCTTCCGAAGATACTGAATCAACCAATGCATCTTTAGAGACAATGTACAAACAAACCATTTAACCTCTTATGTCTCAAGGTCACAATGTATGAATTGCATCGTGCTTACCTTAATGCTGAAATGAGACATGTTATTTCATAATTTCAAAACATTCATTTGAGAAAGTTACACTCTATATCTAAGTTTGTGAACTAGATGCACTCTATTGGTGATGTATTAGGTTATGAAGCTGACATGAGTATATTTTGTGAAGTTCTCATAAATATGGAATTCATGTACAAGATTGTTAAAATTTAATGTAAATCACATCATGATTTTTTACTTGGATTGTGAATATATGTACTGGCCAGTGTCCAAATAGAATAAAGGATTTTTTTTGGGTGAAATGTTGTGAATTGTTAGCTCCTCGTCAATATATCATATTTAACTTATTCGCAAGTATTAAAGGAGATGAGGAAATAATAACTAGAAGGGTAAAATGGGATTTTGCAAATATCATCTAGTTTATGATATTCATGAAGGGTAATCATTCGATAATATTCAGTGGATCCACTCATCACAAATAAGTATATTTTTAGTAGAAACTATATTCATTTGACCCGAGAGATTTTCAGTATTAACTCTTTAATGGAGGCAGTTGACATTAAACTATACTTGGAAAAATTTGTGAACTTTGAGTCCAAGAGTCCTAGTTAAATTTTTGTTCATTTGGGTCCATGAGGTCAATATCACAAGTCATTAGAGTAGAGTTTGTTAAACTAGAAATTAATTCAAAATAAGTTCAATTGTTGAACTAAGCATATTTTTCCGAAAATGGTCTAAAGGATACTTTCTACCTTAAGGACAATTGATGTAAAAATGTCAAATAAGATTTTGAATTCTTTCAAAAAATTGATTTAAATTCACACAGCTGGAAATTTTTATATAAATTTAGTGAATTAAATTTTGTGACATGTTCTTGTATGGGTAATAATATGAAGGTCTTTCCTTATTTTGTTATGAACAAATTAGGAGGTAAATATGTGTGTATACACAAGCATACGCCCATATTACATCAAGGGAAGACTTTTATTCAGCTAGAATAGTCTAAGAGAGAGAGAAATATGTCTTATTATTTTGTGCATTATTGTGTATTTATACTTGTCTAAAAGAAAAGAGTAAATAAATTTATTTGAGAATGAAACAAATGTGCTAAGTGATGAAACAAATTTCTCTCACCAATGCACATAGGTGGTAGGCCATTATCAAGAGAAAGAGAGGAAGAAAACAAATATTGTGTCATGAATACACAATAGGAAAGACTTGTTACCGTTTCTTGTATTTCCTTCCTCTATAAATAGAGACTCACATTGAGATGTGAAAGTAAGTTTTTGGTCTTGCTATCCCTCTCTCTCTCTTTCTAGCCGACCATATCTCTTCTCTCTAAAATAATATTTTATTTTGGCACCTAGAACGCCACTTGATCTAGTGTATTAGCTTATAATCCAAGACTCGTTCTTGGTTCATATTGTTTAATAGTGCGCACACACTAAACTCTTCCAACGCTCGAGACTCTAGTGATAGAAATTTTTGTGGTTACTCGAGAATCCAAAGATGAGAAGCAGCGAGGCGAGTCGCAAGATCTTCATCCGAGAAGGGTCTCCAAGATCAAAAAACAAAAAAAATGTACTAAGTCTTTTTCATATTTATTATATGTTTTGAAGATAACATGTTCATGCACTTTGTCTAGGTAGTAAAGTAGGTTTACAAGTTTGAAAACAATTTTTTATATTCCGCCATAAATGATATGATAATTAAGTGTTAAATCTTACATCGATTCCAACATTTACAACACAAATGGCACACAATAAGCACAAATATAACAAATAATTCAAAACAAAAAAAAAAACTAGATGATTTAATCTAAAATAGAACTGAAATCTCTAGAAACGGTGTCAAAAACTTGATGGGAAATTTCTCTTTGTTAATCAAATTCTCACGATGCAAGCGTACGTATCTTCAAGTAATGAGGTACGATTAGCTCAAAATTTGTCCCCACGAAGATTAGGCAAATTCGATTAATGTCACCAGCTTTTCTTTTCAAGTTATATTAAATATATAAGTGGGAAAAAAAATTTCTGATTTTTTTAACTAATGTTAAGACACAATAAGAAAAATGTTTAAAAACGATTAAATCAATAAAAAAGCAAATATGGGACGTGACTTCACTATGTCATCGATTTGGTCGACTTCGGTAATGGCTCTAAACATGGATTAGCAATAAAAATCATAATCTCATGTCTTCATAACATATTCACTAATATCTCTTGAGCTTTAGGAATCTAGACATTTGATGAACTTTGACCTCTCGTCTTGAGTTCTATTAAAACAAACACTCGCATTTAGCCTAATAATTCAAAAGATTACACTTACCTCATATTCTAAATATAGTTTTAGGAAGGTGAATAATGGGTAAGGTGGAGAACACTCATTTATTACCTCACGGTCTCTAAACTCGCCTCGAGATTTCCTAATTAACTAACTAATTTAGTTAGGCCTCACACATAACTCAACCCATTAAAATCCACACACACTATTCCAACTATGAAACATAATTTTTACCTAATGTTTGACCAACCGAAATCAAATCCCTAACTACATCACATCTCTTATAGAATTTAGCCAATCATAATCTTGAATATATTCAACAAAATTTAAATGGCTAATAACAACAAAACAAAGAACAAACTAGACGTTGATTATTAATCCCAACCACCACAGTCAAATCTATGAAAAAGCAACACAACTTTGATAAACCATTCAAACGAAATAACATCCGATCTTACAATATCAAATGCTCATAATCTTCATGAATCCAACCAAAATATCAAAATACTAAGCTAAATAAGATTCAAAAACACTAACCAGTGCAAAACTACTCGAAACAACCAAATGTAAATGAAGATAAGGATAAGAAAAAATTATTGTAGAAGATGATGGTGATGAAAAGGAATTTCGTATTCTTCTCTAATCCAAGTTCAAGACAAACTCATAAATATCCTCAGCTCTCCTGCTTCTCTATTTTCAAAATAAACTTAATATAGGTTAAAATGAAAGAGTTCGGTACCATTTAGACCGTTGGATGCAATCAAACGATTAAAAACAAATCACTTAAATTTTTGTGTGGGATCACTACGCGAGAGACTCACACGCAACACGTTGTGTATTGATTTTCCCTTCACGCGACGTGTGGCGCTTGTAAAAGTATCAGTAGCGAAATTAACCTATTTGACGCGTAGGACTTTTTCGTGTTGACTTCGTTTACTTTATTTTGTCCATGTTCTTTGATCCAAAATTTCTCATTTCATACCCAATTTTGTTCGTTTTCGCTCCATTTCCATATGATGCTCTCTAATCTCTGTAAATATATTAAAAACTATAAAACAATAAATAAAAATTAAGAACAAACTACGTTTGTAGCTGATAGATGTTTAAAATTAGTTAACGTTTAATCAATAAGATTAGATAACATGTCTAAATTTGGAGGAATTATATAATATGATCTAATATATTAAAACTCGTTTTAACATATTCAATTAACCTAAGCAGTAAAAATTACTAACATGTCAATAAATTATTCTAAACATGTTATCAAAAAATTGAACAATTCAATCTAGCAACCTATAAACGATTTATAAAATTGCAAACCAATTCGTTATAAAGTACTTGCACGTGAGATTGTAAACAACCTCGTGTGTGACTCTCTTTCATCAGAATGCCTCGTCAATCTCCTTGAAAATCCAATCGAATTCTGCCTTGGATCACCGGAGATAAAGGCTCGCCGGAATGGAAGCTTGCCGGACTGGAGACTTTGGCTCGGCGGACTGGGATGAATCTAGCTCGCCGGATTGAATCTGCTGGCTCGTCGGGCAGGAGGCTGACTTGCCGGATCCGTGGGCTTTTGAGTTGTGGCTGATCCCTACGCCTAGCATCTCTTTCGTTGATGACAGTTTCAGAGCATAGCAAACATACATAAATACAAATTTTAGATAAGAATGAATATTTAATTTTATTTTATGTCTCAACAAAACGAAATACAAAATGTATTTATAATATTTAATATCTCATTATGGGCACAAATCTCAATAATAAAACATACATAAACGTGAATAAATCACACTTATCAATGAGATTATTACAAAGCCTTCATCTATTTATTAGGCTTCCAAAGGTCAAAGTAGTACTTTGATTAGTCTCTAATTAAATTTCCTACACTTACTCAAGTTTTATAATCGTACATGTTTTCAATTATAAGTTTAAAATATATGAAATAATATATAGAGGCCAATTTATGTCTATTTACGATCTGAAATCTACACTTGTTCAATATCCGAAATACAATTTTTTATTTGAACAAACACCAAAAAATACTTGGCCCCAGTATCTAATGATACGGCAATTTTATTAATCCAAATATATATTAACTTTTCATATGTTGATGTACATTTTAGACCGAATACTTGAATACTAATACGTCACTATTTAAAGAGCTCATGAAGCAACTTTTCATGATGATGCAAAATCCAATGTAATATTATATATATGTATAGATATATTATTTATATATATCATTGTAAACTGTAGCATGTACCATACCAAGATCTGTCGACTGAACCTTAATGGTTCAGATAAACAAAATTAGTGTGCCCAAAAGCTATTGGCCTAAAACATATAACATTATTGTTTCATATTCTTATGTATAAATTACAAGAACCAAAAAATTTCACATAGGAAGAGAGTCAAAAGAATCACAGACGCTTATATTTTTTTTGCCAATGAAGGAGCGTCATCATGAATAATATTTGCCCACTCAATTGACGGCTTTCCACTCATCCAAACACCATGTTTAGCTCTTCTGCCAGGAATGGAATGAATGTCTATTATCACCAAACATCACGCAGATACCTGCCATTCATTTGCAGATTTTTCACCAAACTTTCAGCTTTCGAGCTGTCTAGCGATCCCTGAAATCCACAAATATAAAACACATTAGACTGGTTTATTTATTGTTAATAAATCTAAAGGCTACGTCCAACTTTCTCTTGTTCACGCCTGACTTCAGGTATATCATAATGAGCAAGGGCTTTATCTTTAAATACCCTTTACATTTCTTTTTTAAGGAAAATACCCTTTACATATTTAGTGAATTTTGTAAGACTACTTAAAATGGCATTTCGCTTATATTAGTAATACTTCAATACACCTCCGACGAAGATTTTTTTTTAAGTAATGTTTTTATATTTTCTCAGTGAGTATAGTACAAGGGGATGAGTTCAAATTGAAATGAATTGTAAAGGGTAGGAGACAAGTTAATAACCAGCAAACTCAAAGGGGAATTTATTATCCAGTTGAGAATGTAAAGACACATTTGGCATGCGAAATCATCTAATAACCAATGACAAAGAAAGACATACCTGCTCTTGCGCAATAGTGTGCAAGACTCGGTGGACATCTCTGGCCATGCCCTTGGCGTCACCACATACATAAACATACGCTCCTTGTGATATCATGTTCCATATTTCAGAAGCCTGAATTCAGAAGGATAGAGAAATATCATTAGAAATCGTAATCATGCGACCACAAATTCCAGCGTAGAAATATAAATTTAGACCCGTCAAGTTGTAACCTTTTGCATCATTTTATGCTGAACGTATTCCTTAGTAGATCCCTCCCGAGAGAATGCAACGACTAGATCAGATAGTGCGCCGGTTTCCACAAAATTGGTTAATTCATTCTCGTAAATATAGTCCTGCAAAATTATATGTACAGTTTACTTAAGCTGAAGTACATGCAAAATGCCATAAAATAAGACACGGAGAACCAGTTGTAATAAATGTGAAGAATGTGCACTTACCATTCTACGGTTTCTGCATCCAAAGAACAGTACAGAGTGTCCCAAGTCAAATCCAGATTCTTTTAGAGCTAATCTTTCCTGAAAAATTTTGGCCCAGAAACGGAGCAATGAGACTAAATAATAAAGATTATTACATAGAACAAGTCTAGAGGATATGTACCTGGAGGAATCCTCTGAAAGGAGCCAATCCAGTGCCGGGACCAATCATGATTATAGGTACACTAGTATCGGCAGGAAGTTTAAAATTTGACTGTCTAACGAATATAGGTGCCCAACTGCAATCATCGCTTTTCTCACGGGGCACTGCATTCTGAAATAATAAAATACGAAGTGGCATTAGATTTATCACGTCCATTGAAATAAACTTGTAGTAAAAATACAAACATGTGACATTCAAGTTGTATCCCAAAATTTAAGAACAGTTTGATGTCGAAGGAAAAAAGAGTACCTTCATCCAAGTAGAACACACTCCTTTGTGAATACGACCAGCGGGTGTTTTCTCGTGTACTAATGCACAAGTAACGTGAATCCGAGAAGGAGCTAATCTGTTAAGATAATCGAGAACATGGTAAGATCAGAAACTGAGTACTACAGTGTAAACCAGGAATGAATGCAAATACTAAGGACGGCTACGATAACTGGGACACAATGTATCAAATTTTCAAAAAAATTCCATCGATGTCGAATAATTTCTTGTTATATGCTTTTTCAATTGTGCCTCTAATGATTTGGGTTTGAAGACCATGCAAGAGGAGAGAGATTGAGATTAATAGTGGTCTTCTTACTTTGGGGAAGATGAAATCGAATAGTATCTGGGCTGTAACCGCGGCGCCACTGCTGCAAAGAATACACCAAGAGGAGGCTTGGCTGAAGGAAACTCAGCCAGGACTTCAAGCAAGCTTCTCTGGCTAGCAACGACCCATTGAGAATATTCATCCTGGATTCAATTGTATTACGAGTTAAGACATGTTCAAAGAAAATAAAACAGAGCTGGACAATAACATGAATTGTTTGGAAATTCTAAACCTTTCCAGCAGGTGATGCAAGATGTCTTAACCGATCAGCTTCAGCTGGATCCGAAGCATGAGCAGCCAAAGCAAGCAGAACGGACTGGAACATAAGTTATAAGAACATTACGAGGCAAATTATGTGGATGTTCACTACTAGCAATTACGATACAAACAAAAATTCTGGGCCAAAGAAGTTAAAAAGGGAAAACAGAAACCAACTTTCTTAGGAGAGTTCAGAAGATCTGCATAGCGAGCCAGTGCTGTTCTTAAGGTGCATGGAGGGAAAGGAGGAGGCAAGGAACTTCCACTGACTGGCGTACCATCCTCTTTGTCTGTGTGAACCGTAAAGTATGTTTCAGGGGACAGGCCTAATAAATTTAAAGCCTCTTCAACAGTTTCGCTAAGGTTTTCACAGTAGACACCAACATGGTCACCAGTCTCATACCTGAAAAGAATGAAGCGACGGGATTCCATAAAATTCAAGGCATTAAATCATGGATAGTAGCTTATCTTTTTGATAAAGCGCCCAAAACAACTTACGAAACGCCAGTTCCAGAAATATCAAACTCCAGATGAATGCAAGAACGATCCGACTCGGGAGTGTGAAGTTCCTTTCTAACCGCCACGTCAGCCCTAAAAGAACAGAGTCGTTCACGTCAGGGCATAAGTTTTCTAAATATAAAGGACCAAAAATCCTACATTCAGAGAACTAATCACATCTTAAGCTTCTCAAATGTATCATTGGAACTTACCGGCATGGGTGCTGAGCATCAACAACAGCATGACCATTTGCATTAGCCCAGCTCTTATTTTCAAGCTGTGGGTCAATAGGATCAAGAAATTCGACACGGTATTCCAGTACAGCAGCAGTGTAAGGAGTAGAAACAGTTGTTGCGTCATCCTCGTCCCTAAGAACTTGATCCAACTCCGGCCATACCAATTCTCGCCTATATCACACATAAATCAATGCAAGGAAATCTATTAGGTTTCCCCAGATATAATCCAAATAAGTTGTGCACCATTTATTCCAAGTATCGGAAGTTATCTGTACCACGCAGTGAAGTCATCCTCAATGCATTGATCATCGTCTCCAAGACCCACTGGAACAAGACGCTGAGCACCTGCAAATATGTATTTGAAGAAATCAAACTCTACTTATCACTGGCATTAATTTAACCAAAATTATATCATGATAGATACTGATAGAGCTGTTCATCACAATCAATCAATAAACTTACCCTGTTCGACAAGGATATCATCAACAACCTTGGCTACCTGTAGTTCACACAAGTACAGATAAATGAGCTATATAAAAATTGAAAAGGAAACCAGTGAAAGAGTAACTCAAAATTACGAATCAAAACCTTATTAAAGTGCTCGTACTGTCTGTTCCCAAGGCCAAACACTCCGTACTTCAGATTCTTAAAGCATTCACCTCTCTCTTTACCCTTTCAATGACACCACAACCACACCTCAATAACTAACATCAACAAAATAGCTAGTATAGAATACCGATTCACCAACTTCTCAAAACAGCCCTTAAAGCTCAATAATTATATTTACCTCAGAGAACCATTTGTAGAATCTTGCAGCGTTATCGGTTGGCTCACCATCACCATATCTACACATTAATCAGCCAAACCAAACCGAATCACTCACCAACCAACCATAAAACTATAAGAAAGACTGGATCTTTTAAAATAACAAAACAATTATAAAATGAGCAACATGGAGACTCACGTAGCTAAGAAGAAGAAGGCAAAACTCTCTTTCTTTAATTTTTCTTCGTATTCATCGTCATCTCCCGCATAATCATCCTGAATACCCCATCGAATCACAAGGAATCAGCAAAAGTAAAAAAAAGCACTGAAATGAAAAGGCAAAAAAGAGAATTCTTTGAAACGTACCATATCGACAACTTTAAAAATAGCTTTCTCATACCGCGACTTTGCCTCGTCAGCCAAAGCCTATCGAATTAAAGCAACCAATTAACATCGAATCCATGAAATTGGAATCAAAATGAAGGAATAAAAAAAATTAAAGAAAAAAAACTTAAATATAAATCCTGAGACCTTAGCAAAACCCTCGGCGGTACCGGTCTGAGTCCCGAAGAATATTGTGACCTTCTTCTTCCCATCATCGACCTCTTCGTTTTCCGGTACCTTGACAATCAGCGGCTTTGGAACCTCGAACGACTTCGCCTTCTGAGAGCCGGATCGCCGCCACACCAGAACGACGACGCAGCCAATCAGCACCGCGACGGAAGTGGTGAGAATCGCGACGAGCTCCCGATTCTCGAGGATCAGCGCCGCAATATCTCCGGCACCGGAGCCGTCGGAGCCACCGGCAGAGGTGTTGGACGGGTCGAGCTTGCCGCCTCTGATCAAGGCGGCCATCAGATCCAGAGGCGAGAGCTTCATCGAGCTCGAGGACGGAGATTCCATGGCAGAGAACAGGATTCTGATCGCCGGATTATGGAGTTGATTCTTTTATCTTCTCTTCTCTCTCTCTCCTCTGTGTCGTTGGTGGTTGGGGTGGTTGGAGCAACGCAGAGAGAGAGAGAGGGATTTTATGAAGAGAAGTGAAATTGGAAGGGAAAGGCTTTTATACGTGTTTGTGCTTAAGCGTCTTTGTGTGTGTGTGTGTGTGACCAAACCAAACGTCTACCAAACCCGACTAGTCAAACCCACCTAATATCGCATCTAACCATGGTTAACACTTAACGCGCACACACTCTCTCTCCGCGTATCATATTTCATCTATTATTTTATTACTTAATAGTTCATGCTTTACTAATTTTTATTCCCTCCGTCCTTCTTTTTCTTCTCTCCCCGAAATATTAGAGAGTAAAAGGTTTGTTTGTTCAAATACAAATTAAAATGAGGCAATAATAATAAATACATAATTGATGTAAAATTAATTTTTTTGAAAATGATAAATATGATAATAGTAAAAAAATATTTAACTTTATTGTCAAAAAGTTTGTCAATGTGCTTTAATTACTTTGTTCAAAAGAATAAAATCTCGCCGATTTTGCTAATCAATTAGCTTAAAAATGTTGATTTATATATATACTTTTAGATAAGATAAATACGCAGTGGTTAGATGTTACACGTTTTTCTTTCATCGGTTTTCTCAAAATTCGCAGTTCCGTTACAATACATAATTTAAATTAAACACGATACTTACCATAAAAAAGTATATTAAATATTATTATCAGTTAAATTAATACTTATCTTTTGTAGTTGGTCAATGTAGTAATTAGGGCTTGTTACACGTTGTCCTTTTAATAGCAAACATCTCTCTTCCGTTTTCTTAAATGCATTGTTTGATTTATTTTTAAATATGCCAATATAATTATTTTACACTTATCTCGTACAGTATCCCATTGTAAAATTTATTTTCTGTATTACTTTGGATCACAAATTATATTACTAATTAAAGTATTTAATCACGAATCACAAATATATCGTCAAACAAAAAAATATACTTGAACGCAAGAAAATATTTTGCAATAAGTATGACTTCTCCTAATGGAGTCCTTGCCAACGAGATTAAGTAAATTTTAAATTTACTTTTAGCACACATTGAAAGATGTCCTATTTTCAAAGAGAAAGTTACTAGAAATATCACCAAGTTGTTGAATTTAGAAGTAGCGGATCTCAGTTCTTTTGATTGAATTTTATAGAAAGTCCAGGTATGTTAATTTAGCACATGCGTTTAAGTAGTTGGCTATAGACAATTTTAAAGGTCGAAAAGTTGGCAAAAAAAAATTGCATATCGCCAGCACTAGTGTATTTAAAGTAATATATATATATATATATATATATATATATATATATATATATATATATATATTATGTGTGTGTGGAGATCCGCATTCAAAGTAGAGCAGCAACCTTTAAGACTTTCTTTCAGCTATTGAATTATATGAAAATCATTGACTTCTCACGAACTACTCTAAAGCGGTTTCAAGATATTCCTAGAAGCGCTAATATAGTCGGCCATGTTTTTTAGCTTTCATTTCCATGGAAGCACTAAAATATAAGCGAAACGTTCTAAAACATTTGAGAAGAAATGACGGTAAAAATATTTAAAATTTTAAATTAGAGTTATTTAACTACTTATTTTTTTAACCGGTCAAAATATTTAATCTTCAGTTTATTAACACCAAATTTACAAAATTTTGCATGACAACGTTAAATATATTTTTGCCACATCCAAAGCAAGTAAACGTTTCCACATCAGTCTCATTTTCAACGAATTTTGTTTGTTTAGAGTAACCTGTAACACGAATGTTTGTACCCAAATCAAAAAATATTGTTGACCTAAATCTCGGAGGAGTTGTTGACTTGAGATTGACTTCGCGATATCGATCAAAGGTAAAATTCATGTTTTTATTTTGTATTTTTCGTTATTCTCTTTCTTTTCATTCCCCGATTTTGCAACCCTAAAATCACTGTTTGCTCATGAAGAAGTAGCAGTGAAAATTGTCAAGACTCATCGTAGATCTCCAATCTTTGAAATAACATATTCACAGTCATCGAGTATTCATTTTCGCCATTCGAAACATTTTTGTTATTGTGGCGAACCTCTCGCCGAGAGAACATCTTAGTCAGATTCAAATCCTGGGAGAAGGTTCAAATGTTGCAACATTTCAAAGGTAACCATTTTTTTACCTCAACTTTTGATGGTTTCAGGTTCAAATTTTGTGGTTATTTTTGTTTTCAGACTCAGGGAAGTTGCAGGGAATTTAATTGAATTGATCCCGAGATGTGTGAGAGATCGAAACGAGTAATACATGGTCTGATAAGAAGAATCGACAGATTATAGATGAGGCAATTTGATAAAGAGGACTTCGAAATCAAGATTAACAAACATCTAGGAAAAAGGTTCGAGTGTAGCGAGTTTTTTGTTCCTTTCATGATAAGAATTGTAACAACATGTATTTTACAAATAGTTATTATGATGCTTTATTAGTTTTGAAGTATTGTAATTGTTAGTTTTAAGTCTCAAGAGTAACTGTTTTATGTTGACTTATGGTTATGTACAGGTCAACGAGTTAGTTAGGCCGTTATATGTAAACCCATGATGATGTATCAGGCTAAATATATATAAAGCCTCAAGAACAGATAAACAACAGAGGTGATAACAATCGGTATACTTAGAAGATCAATCTGGAAGTACACAGAGAGAGTTGTATGTGATTGAGAGAGTTTAGATTGTTGAACGACGGTGTGTCGTTAGTGGTCTTGATCTGAATAAACTCGAGCTACCTACGTTGAGGAGTTCGCGGGGAGTAGGCTTCCGGGCTGAACCTCGATAACAAATCTTGTGTTCTCTTGTGTTTACCGTTGACTCTGTGTGTTCTTGTTCTAACAGTGGTATCAGAGCTCCGTAGAATCGATCTTGATTCTGTCATCAACGCAAGCTGGCGGAGTCGGAAGAATCTGTTCGCCCTGTCGCTCGCACCACTCGTCGCGAGCATAGTGGAGATCGCCCAACGATAAGCACAAACACAACGTCATCAAACCAGATCAACTCAGGAACTCAATCTTGGAATTCCACACCTGCGATGAGAATAGACATCGACAAATTTGACGGCACCGGAGATTTCCGCATCTGGCGTCGCAAAATCTCAGCTCTTCTTGCTCAACAACGATTGCTGAAATTAATTTCTGATCCCGTACTATGGTCAGAGGACATTCCTCAAGATCAGAGAGCTGAGATGTCAGAAACTGCAATGGGTACGATAATCTTTCATTTGTCTGACTCGATTATTCGTCTTGTAGACAAGGAAAACACACCTGCGAAAGTATGGAAAAGGCTTGAAGAAATGTTCCAATCTCGTTCCCTGTCAAACAAAATCTACCTCAAGGAAAGGCTGTTTGGATACAGAATGGACCAATCCAAAAACCTAGAAGAGAACCTGGACGAGTTCTTGAAGATGACGATAGAATTGGATAATTCTGGCGACAAGGATGAGCTGAGTGACGAGAACAAAGCAATTATCATCCTCAATTCCCTCCCAGAGGCCTATCGCGAAGTGAAGTGTGCCATAAAGTATGGCAGGACATCCATCACCCTCGACGAAGTCCTCTCAGCCCTCAAGTCCAAGGATCTTGAAATCAGAACTGACAAAAGGAACTCTGGAGATGGAGAGAGCCACATGGTTCGTGGAAAACCATTCAAGAAGCAGTCCACCAAGCCCAAGAATCAGGGCAAGGCACAGTTCAAGCCATCTTCAAAGCCTACAACCTCAGGTGACAAAAAATGCTTTTACTGCAACAAAATGGGACATATCAAGAAGGACTGCTATGCCTGGATTAAGAAGAACAAAGAATCACCATCAGAGGCTGCTCATGACCATCAAGACTCAGCCAACTTTGGCGATGGATACAGCGATGGTGAAGTGTTAATGGTTTCCTCAAACCCACAGGTATCTGATTGGATTTTAGACTCAGGGTGCACATATCACATGACCCATAATAAAAACTGGTTGTCTGATTTTAAACAATTAGATGAAGGACGAGTAATCATGGGCAATAACCAGTCGTGCACTGTAAGAGGGATAGGATCTGTAAGCATTAAAATGTATAATGGCAAGATTCGAATACTGGAACATGTTAGATATGTACCTGAACTGTCTCGTAATCTAATATCACTCGGAGTATTAGATGATCTGGGCTATGAAAACTCTATATCTAAAGGGGCCATGATAGTAAATAAGAATGGACTAACTGTCCTTAAAGGCATCAAGATTGCAGGATTGTATTATCTTGCAGGTGAAACTCTGCATGGCCATGCTTCGGTTGTCACAGCCACAGGAGGTGATAAAGCATTTATGTGGCACAGGCGCCTTGGCCACATCAGTGAGAAAGGACTACAGGTAATGAGCAGTAGGGGATTGCTCGGCAAAGACAAAATCAACAAACTTGAGTTCTGTGAGCATTGTGTCCTGGCCAAGCAACACAGACAAAAATTCAAAACAGGAAAACACCATTCTACTCAAGTTTTGGAATATCTACATGCAGACTTGTGGGGGCCCTCAAGAATTGCAACACATGGGGGTAACGTTTATTTTCTGTCAATTATTGATGATTTTTCAAGAAAGGTCTGGATACATTTATTAAAATATAAAAACCAAGCTTTTGAAAAATTTAAGAACTGGAAGATTCTGGTTGAAAATCTTACAGAGAAGAAAATTAAAACACTGCGTACAGACAATGGGCTTGAGTTTTGCAATCTTGAATTTGACCAATTCTGTGAAAAGGAAGGTATACAGAGACACAAAACAGTGAGACTAACCCCACAGCAGAACGGAGTGGCTGAACGCATGAACAGAACCCTGCTCAACAAGGCACGCAGCATGATGTTCAACTCGGGCTTATCAAAGACGTTCTGGGGAGAGGCAGTCAACACCGCTGCATACCTCATCAACAGAAGTCATTCCAGCGCTATCGAGTTCAAAACGCCGGAAGAAAAATGGACCACACAGCCTCCAGATCTAAGCCATTTGAGAATCTTTGGATGTCAAGCTTATGTACATCAAAGTCAAGGAAAGCTCGAACCAAGGTCCATCAAGTGTATCATGCTTGGGTATCCTCAGGGAACAAAGGGATACCGCCTATGGGTAAGAGAAGGTAATGGTTTCAAAACTCTAAACAGCCGTGATGTGATCTTTGATGAAACCTTTTTTCCTCTATTAAACTCTACTGAGAAGAACAGTAGAGAGTCTGTGACGACTAACCCTGCAGTTACACTGGAGAATGTTATTCAGGTGGAGCCAGAGCCTGAAATGAACGCAAATCCCCAACACGAAGTCCAAGGACATAACAGCCCAAGTGCCCAGACTAGTATCAGCTCACATGGAAGGAGTGCGGAGCATGAAGATGCAGTGGCTTCATCCGCCCCAGTTGATGCTGATTCTACACATCCCGATGAGGATTATCAGTTGATTAGAGATCGTGAAAGAAGAATACCAAAGCCAACCCAAAGATATGGATTCTCTGCTTATTCAGAACTTCTTGCATATGCATTCACAGCTGCTCTGGAAATTCAAATGGTGGAGCCTCTGCATTATCATGACGCCATCAAAGATTGCAACAACCATCATTGGATGTCAGCAATGAGAGAGGAAATGCATTCCCTGCACAAGAATAACACGTGGAAGTTAGTGCCTCGTCCCAAGAACCAGAAAACAGTAACATGTCGATGGTTGTACAAAATTAAAGATGGAATTACAGATTCTGACAAGCCAAGATTCAAGGCAAGGTTAGTGGCTAAGGGATTTACTCAAGTCGAAGGCATCGACTACAACGAGATTTTTCCCCCGGTGGTAAAGTATAAAACCATCAGAATTATGCTCACGTTGGTGGTTCAGTTTGACCTTGAGCTGCATCAGATGGACGTGAAGACCGCATTTCTGCACGGGGACTTAGACGAGATCATCTACATGGAGCAGCCTCTCGGTTTTAAAGAAAGTCACAACGAAGATATGGTATGCCTACTAAAGAAATCCCTCTATGGATTAAAACAGTCACCACGCCAATGGTACAAGAGATTCGACACTTTCATCATCAGTCAAGGGTATAATAGAAGCTCATATGATGCATGTCTGTACTACCGAGGGTCTGAGGTAATTGACAGCACATATTTACTGCTCTATGTTGACGATATGTTACTGATCAGTAATTCAAAGTAAAAAATCTCAAGTCTGAAGAAACTATTGAGCAAGGAATTCGAAATGAAAGACCTTGGTGAATCTGCCAAAATTCTGGGAATCAACATCACAAGGAGAAGAACTGCAAATTGGTTGGCACTGTCTCAACATGGTTATCTTGAGAAACTGGTGGATAAGTTCTCAATGAGAAGCTCAAAACCTGTTAATCAACCATTAGCAGGTCACTACAATCTGTCTGTTAATCAACGACCTACAAGCCCTGAGGACAGAATGTACATGGAGACAGTCCCATATGCCAGCGCAGTAGGCTCTGTGATGTATACCATGGTGTGTACTCGCCCAGACATATCACAAGCAGTCAGTGTGCTAAGCAGATTCATGTCGAATCCGGGAAAGGACCACTGGTCAGCAATGAAATGCCTTCTGAGGTATTTGAAGGGCTCCACAGACGTTGGACTAATCTACAGGAAAAGAGGAAGTTCAGTTCAGGTGGAGGGCTATGTCGATTCAGACTACGCATGGGATAAAGACTCTCGAAGGTCGACAACAGCGTATCAATTCCTTGTGAATGGAAATTGCGTGAGCTGGAAGTCACAGTTGCAGCCAATCGTCACGCTATCTACCGCTGAAGCTGAGTACGTCGCTGCCACAGAAGCGGTCAAAGAAGCAATCTGGATTCAAGGTTTACTCAAAGAACTGAAGGCACTGAAAGGCACCATCACTGTCTACTCTGACAGTCAAAGTGCCATACACCTGTGCAAGAACCCAGTCTTTCACGACCGCACGAAGCATGTGGAGATCAAGTACCACTTCATCCGAGAGAAGATAACGAATGGCACCATCAACATCGCCAAAGTCGACACCGACGAGAACCCTGCTGACTGTGGAACTAAGGTAGTGACGCTAGGGAAGTTCAAACTCTGTTTGAGACTTCTCGGAGTGGATACTATCTGAAAGAGAATCTGAATCGAATGATGATCCAATGGAGGATGTTCAGCTGGAGTTTTGAAGATCAAGATCGACTTGAGACTTAGGTGGAGAATGTTAGTTTTAAGTCTCAAGAGTAACTGTTTTATGTTGACTTATGGTTATGTACAGGTCAACGAGTTAGTTAGGCCGTTATATGTAAACCCATGATGATGTATCAGGCTAAATATATATAAAGCCTCAAGAACAGATAAACAACAGAGGTGATAACAATCGGTATACTTAGAAGATCAATCTGGAAGTACACAGAGAGAGTTGTATGTGATTGAGAGAGTTTAGATTGTTGAACGACGGTGTGTCGTTAGTGGTCTTGATCTGAATAAACTCGAGCTACCTACGTTGAGGAGTTCGCGGGGAGTAGGCTTCCGGGCTGAACCTCGATAACAAATCTTGTGTTCTCTTGTGTTTACCGTTGACTCTGTGTGTTCTTGTTCTAACAGTAATTTACTAAATTAGTAGTTAAGAAACCTTGTAATGTACTGAATTATTTGAATGAAAAGGTTATGAAGTTGGTCGTATCACTGCATTGGTTGTTCTTAGTTGTTCCTAAAGAGAAACTTACAACAAAATATGTGAGTTTGGTTTGACATGAGTTTGGTTTCAAAATCTGTTTGGTTTGATTTTTGTAAATTACATGTACATTGGTTGTGTAAGTTGTAGGTTTTGTAAGTTGGTTGTGTAAGTTGCAGGTTTCGTTCAGTTTGGTTGAAATATGTGTTACTGGTTTTGGTCAATCTAATCAAAGTGTATAGATGGATAACAGTGTGAAAAAACACAAACAAAAGATTGCAAGCAGTGTGACAATATTCTGTAAAAATACAAACAAGAGTGTGACAATATTTTGTAAAACACAAACAATAATACTCTGATTAAAGTTCTTCAAACAAACGCAAAAATCATTGCCAACATTGAAACCTCAAGTTCTTCAAAACACAAAAAAAAAACATTGACTGATTAAAGTTCTTCACACGTACAAAAATAACACAAACCATTGTAACCAAAGGTTCTTCAAAATCACTCAAAAAGCACTCGAATCCCAAGCTCTTCAAAAACACAGAAAACTCTTAAACCTCAAGCTCTTCACATTTACAAAAACTATAGATTAACCACGGAAACCACAAAAACTCTAAAACGTGAAGATCTTCAAAATTCACACAAACTGACTTAAAACATTATTTTTCTTCATTTTATATGTTCCTTGCTCGTATTTTAAGTGTCTCTGGAGTAGGATTTGTTGGCAAAGATGTCCACTAGAAGATTATTTATTTACATATCGATGTAATATAAATCTCTCACGAGTTCTTATTTTAATTTGCTGATTAAATTAATAAAAGTTGAAAATTTCATTCATTCTTTTTTCATTTGTTTGAAGATTTATAATATTCAATAGTCTTATAGTCCTTAATCAAACCTAACAATATATGAAGAGACAAATGTAGATTTGCGTGAACAAACTCTTCATGGTTTGGTTAAAACGAAATATTCACAATCTAAAGATCAATGAACTATTGATCCTAGTATGATTGTTGGAAGAATCTAGGCATAGAGAGTTAGGAACTCTATAGTTCTTCTACTGCAGTTTTAGAGACAATGTAAGAACAAACCATATAACCACTTCTGTCTCAAGGTCACTATGTATGAATTGCAGCGTGCTTACCTAAATCTACAATGTAAAGATCATCAGACTATTGATTTGAGTATGATTGTTGGAAGAATCTATTATTTCTGGTTACGAGGCATAGAGAGTTGAGAACTCTATAGTTCTTCCTTTGTATTTTCCGAATATACTAAATTTACCAGTGCACATTTAGATACAATGTAAGAACAAAAGAGTTGTTTCTAACTTATTCACAAGTAACAAAAGAGTTGAGGAAATAATAACTAGAAGGGTAAAATGATAATTTTTTAAATCTCATCTACTTGATGATATTCATGAAGGGTAATTATAGATAACATTCAATGGATTCACTCAACATAATTAAGTTGAATTTGAGTAGAAAATAAATTCATTTGAACCGAGAGATTCTCAGTGTCAACTCTTTAGTGGAGTTAGTTGACATTAAACTAATACTCCGTAAAAAATTTATGAACTTTTGAGTCCAATTATAGTAGCTCAATCTTTGTTCATATGGATCCATAAGGTCACTATTACAAGTGATTAGAGTAGGATTGTTAAACTAGAAGTTAAGTGAAAATAAGTTCAAGTGTTGAACTAGACGTTTTCTCGGAAAATGTCTGAAGGGTATTTCATATGATGGAAATATAAATTATTTTCTAAATCCGAGAAGTCGTTTGAGGCATTATGAAATTAATTTCATTATTTGTGCAATATTAATTCTATAATGGGTATTTTAAGAATTGTCTTAAAAGAAATAAGGAAACATCTAGAAGCTCCCCCCCCCAGACAAATAACTCGACCAACATCAAAGAGGAGAGGAATTCATATCTAGAAATTCGTTTGCCTTGAATTATAAAGATATTTGCAAAAAATGAAAAGAGAGAATGAATATTTTTAGAAGGAAAAAAATGTGATAAGTGAGGAAACAAATTTTTCACTAATGCACTTGTATGGCCGGCCAAATACATAGACAAAGAGGAGAGGAAATCAAATATTGTGTCATGGATGCACAATAGGAAAGACTAGTTACCATTTCTTGTATTTCATTTCTCCTATAAATAGAGGCTCAATTGAGATGTGAAAATTAGTTTCTTGCTCTTGTTCTCTCTAGTTTGGTCGACCATCCTCCCTCTCTCTAAAATATATCTTTTATTTTGGCACCTAAGCCCTCATTAGACTTAGACCTAAATTAGCTCTTTAGCTCATAAACTTGGTCTTGAGTTATTGTGTTTAATTGTGCTCACACACTAATCCTTCAAACACTCTATAGACTCTTGTAATCGAAACTTTAGGTTACTCGAGCTCACGATTAGGTGCCAAGGAGACGAGCATTTCGTGGAGATGAAGCTTGGAGCGAGACAAGACGTTCAACCTTTCCTATGACTTCTCAAAGATCAAGATACAAGAAAAGTTAGTACCAAGTAAATAATAATTAAATAATGTTTTTAAATAATTAGATTTTCATGCACTTTGTCTAGGTTCGTAAAATAGTTTTACTTGTAAATTTTTTTTATACTCCGTCATTAACTTGTTAATGTTAAATTTTTCTTAACCCTAGATCTATTCCATAAAGATTGGCCTTAGGTGGTCTTCATGTTCTCTTCTTTGTCACAACTTGTTCCAAAGTTCAGGTGGTTACATGTTAAGCTGAAATATTGGTCTAAATCTTAAACACTGAAATAATTTGTCTTTCAAGTTCATACTTCTTCAAGTGATGCGGGATTTGGACAAATTGATCTTTTGTGGCATGGTTGGTTACAATCGATGCAGAGATATAGTTGACCCTTTCTTGACGGTTTTGACCCTGCATAACCTGCAGGTGGTCCTGGCTCATCATTGCTTTTGTTCCTCTTCTTTTTTGACCTTCTTGGTAAGGTTTGCTCAGCCAGTGGAAGTATATGTTGAAGAACGGCTTGAGCCACTTATCTAGAGTTTTCATAGGCTCTACAACGCCACTATTAGTGGCAACGTGTGCTGTTCTTTTGTACCATTCGTCAACAAAGTGTAAAACCTGTAAACCCTACACTTGAATGCAAGAGAATGCATGTCCACAAGGTATATCAATTAATTAAAAACTCCTACATGTGCACACCGTAGTTTTCAAGTATACAACAAATTGCTCAACACCTAAAAAGGTAACTTGAAACTTTCTATTCCTAGCTAATGTTGATTAATAAAACCTAGAAATATTTTTTTTTGTTTCTTTACGAGTTCCAAAATTATGTTACTTACAGTGTTTCCACTTTTCAACCTCGATTCGTTTCTTAGCAAATCTACACATTATCCAGAACCTGAATTTTTCAAGCAAAGTTACGATAGCCTTATCCCTTGCTGGCAAAATCGCAGTTAATGCTTTCACATAGATTTGTTAATTAGGATGTCACACTTGGCGATTTTTGCTGCAACTTCTTCATGAGCAAAACGGCGTTTTTAGGGTTGTGAAATCGGGGAAGAAAAAGAAAGAGGATCATGAACAATACAAAATAGACACATGAATTTTACCTCTGTTCGACATCGCGAAGACAACCTCAGATCAACAACTCCTCCGAGATTTAGGTCAACAACATTTTATCATTTTGGGTACAAACATTCGTGGTACAAGTTACATGAAACAAAACAAAATTCATTGAAGACGAGGGTGATGTGGGAATAATTACTTTTCAAGCTAATAAACTCGGTCACATGGCTTTAGATGGGGCAAAAAAATAAAATGTTGCCATGTAAAATTATGTAGGATAGTGCTAACAGATTGAAAATTGAGTGTTTTGACCAGTTAAAAAAATAAGTAATATAGGATACAAATCATATCGAGTATTTAAAGATAACAAAGTGTACATCAAACATAAACAATAAAAAGAAAGAAACGCATTAAATTTAAAGTATCATGTTATTCATTCAAAATAAAATTATAAGTAAATGAATATTTTATTTTCAGGTCTAAATTTTCAATATTGATAAGTATGAAAAAAAATTTATTAAATAAAATAGTAATCTATTTCAAACTATTCAAGACGCGAATGAAAAATTGAATTATCATCACTTGTAGGGTGTAAAAAACTCTATTTTATAATTAAGAAGAACGATAAGCACGTGATGAAGCATCTATACATTATTATTTATTTATCATTATATACTTGAGGCTTCTTATAGTAATAAATAAATACTGGAGACTTTCATTTTGGATCTTAGTCATTATCAGATCAAATATTCTGGAAGCATTTACACGATTATACAAGAAAGAACCTACCCATGTGCTTTTGAGAATATAGCAGGTCATTAATTAAAAAAATTACAGTCTAAGTAATAAAGCAAAGGATGAGAATATAAAGTCAAAGGCTCATTAATCAGATTAGAATGTCGTAACGAGAGAAAACACATATTTTGAGATAACTGGTTTTATCGTAATCCACGTATTGAAGCTTGTAGGCATCGAGAAGGTGCAATAAATCGAGGGTAGAAATCAAAATTGGAAAAGGTGGAAATGGGAACCAAAAATCTCAATAAATGTTTGAAGGCCACACAGCCTCTCGTATGAGTATGTGATACGTGGTGATATGATTGTCGCACAAAATAAGTGGGTTGTCAAAACAAAATTATTTGGGATTTTGTGGGGTCGTATTGAGAGGTCGGGGAGCAGTACGAAATTTAAATTTGATTTGTTAATTTAATTTTGATAACCGACTTGAAATGATGAAGTTTTTGTGTTAGTTTAAGTTAATTTGTTTTTTTTTTTTGGTGATAATGTGTTTTTATAGTTACGATTTTACTGATATTTATCCTTTATTTTTGCAGTTTTAATTGATACAATCTTAACTCCATTCTTTTTTAATTTTAATTATTAATATGAATCATTCAAAATTGGTTTTTAATTATATTTCCTATATAGTTCATCTTTTATCAAATGATGCCCAAATATTCAATATCTATTACTAATAATTGAAATTCAACTTAGTCGAATATATTCTTGAAATTTGAAATATTTATCTTGCTAATTCAATTTTTGTAACTGATTTCCAATTTTATCTAATTTCGTGTTAATTTTGGTTCATTTTCTTCATTGATGATAAAGTATTTTTATAGTTACAAAAGTTTCTAATTTGTAGCCTTTATTATTGTGGAAGTTTTAATTCATATAATCTTTATTCTTTTTTTAATTTAAATTATTAATGTTGAATAATTCAAAATTGATTATAAGCTTATATTTTGTTTTCTGTTTTCTTTAAAAGAAACTTTTTCTTCATCTTTCCTCAAATGATGCCTAAATATTCAGTATATATTACTATGGTTTATTATTATTTATTGTATTTTATCAATTAAACATTTAAATTTAGGCGGGATTAATTGTTTTCTCCACAATTCAATCTTATACGAAGTAGTCATAAATTTGCTGTAATTCATTTCTGGTGAGTAGTCTAGTTCATCACCATTAATTTTACTTAATTTTTTTTAACATATACAATCCTATTACATTTTGTTCATATTTCTTCTTTGGAACAAAAATCATGTCTTCATTCAATCATCATCAATGTGATAGTTGTTGAACTTATCTATCATCTATTTTGTTAATAAGCCAATTTTTTATCAGATGGAAACAGTTATATTCTTATGGATGTATACTTTGTGTACTCGAAGAGTAAATACGCGATATACATGCAACACCTCTGAGCGAATGTAAAAGCCAAATTTGGGGAATCCTACATTCAACCACTGTTTTATAATTGTGCAAAATCAAACACTGTTAATTCTTTTGACTATTTGTTTCGAATGATGGTTAATGAAAATCTTGAGGTTGAGAAATATCTTCTTGATGTTGATCATACACCATGGGCATGGTGCAAATTTTTGGGTAAGCGATTCAACATTAGGACAACCAGCATTTCAAAATCTATAAATTCTATTTTGAATGAAGCTCGTGGTGCACCAGTTGCTTTCATTGTATTTAACTTTAAGAGTCTCCTCCAAAAATAATTTAATGACAAACGTCCACTATCTCCTCTATGATTTGCGGTCTCACATAAAGTTATTTCAAACATTTCTCCCAGTTTGAAAACAAAGCAAAGACTTTGAATGTGAGTTTCTTTCATCCTTACTTTCAATTAACAGTCTTACTAATTTTGATTAATTTTTATATGATCATATAGTTACACACCTAAGTTGGTAAGCAGACACTTTAATTGTTTCTTTCTACCAACTTAGCTATGTAGCTAGATTAATCAATTTAATTTTTTTTTTAAAGTTATCTATTTACACTGCTAATGTGTTTGAGGCAGACACATTAATATTTGTCAATTTTTTCGCGTGCATTATGTTTATTCAATTAATGGTGAGTAATTTGAATTCATTGATGCATGCTTCATAATATTGAGTTGTCAGAACTATTCTTGTGGAGTTTTGAAAATGGATTTATTCTCATATGTTTATGTTTTTTGATGAGTTATGGAGGTTAAACTCGAAGCCAATTTATTTTGTTACCAATTATTATACTGTGAAAGGCTTTTTCAGTTACATATTCAATAGATGTTTACCCAATAGAATATGATTTCAATTATGTCTTGCCACCAGGAGCTAAAATTTTAAAATCCGATATACAAAAGGTTAAAGACGAGAGACCAAAATGTTGGCAGAGTTTCCCACAAGAAAATTGTTTATTTACATATTGATGTAATTTATGAATCTTTATAAAGTCCTTATTGTAATTCGCTGATTAAATTAATAAAAGTTGAAACGTTCATTCATTCATTTTTCGATGAAACTGTAAAAAGTTTCGGTTTTGATCAGTCAATAGATGAACTTTGTGTCTATAAGTTGATACGCGAGAGCAAGGTTATGTTTCATGTATTGTATGTTTGAGGTTTGTTTTTTGTTCCAATATTTAACCATATTTTGTTTTATTTTGTCTATATTTTTTTTTATGAGTTACTCAATGTGTTATTTTTTTATGAGTTACTCAATGTGTTATATTATTTTTAACTTTTTGTAAGGATCTTTTGGTGTTGATTGAAACTTTCTGATAGATTTATGTTAATTTCAGGTAATATTTATTTATTTATTTCAATTTAGATGTACTCCTCTTTATAAATTTATTTAATAATCAAAACTAAAGCAAAATTATGGTAAAATAGTATCATCAACTATCTGGGATTCATCAAAATATACAATAACTAAAATTTGATACATTCGTGATACCATTTCAACATAAATTAAGATATGGTCTCTTGTATTCAAATTTACATACACACATTATAATCCAAAATAAACTTAAGTTTTGAATAAACCTAAATAACCTATCCTTCTCACGCTGATCTAAACATAATCAAAATATCTTTGTCCATAAACCAAAAAAAGATGCAATGACCATTATTTTTAGAGAAATTGTTCAAAATACCACTGTTTGTATTTGGTTTTCCCAAAATCTACTAAAATTAAATTTTTCCCAAAATACTACTATAAAAGTATAAAATAACCCTAAAACAATATCTTTACAATTTATTCCATATTCATATTAATCAGTTATTATTTATTTATTTTAAAAAAAAATTAAACTTTTAAAAGTAAAAACTACTCCAATCCTAAAAAAATTAATTTTTTTTTAATGTTTTAATTATTTTGGCCGGTAGTATAGTGTAGGAAATTTGTGTTAATTTTATTTTTTTTAAAGGGTATTTGGTCTTTTCACATGAAATTTACTTGTATTTTGAGAAAAAATCATGTTTGGGTGAGTTTTTGGAAAATAAAAAGTAAAAGGTAATAGTTTGGGTAATTACTCTTGTTTTTACTTAACTAAAATTAAGTACATAACTTTTACCCACTTGCTTCATGAAATTGACATCTTAAGTGTTGCCCTATTGTGTCCTCCATTTTTGCATCGAGAGCATTTTCTACCATTTCCACTATACTCCTTCTTGTGCAACGAGATTCTTCTCTCTTTGGCGAGCTAGCCTTTCGTGAGTAAATATTATGTGCTTTATATTCTTGATTTCATCGGGTATACTCCAAAATTGCGCATCCCCGTATGAATGAATAACTCTTGTATAAAAAGACTTCCAATACTCTGTACTATAATACGGGGAACAATATTCATCAACAACATAATTTCGGAACCGTCAACATGCAATTTTGTGGGAGCATATAAAGTCTTCGATTGAAATATACGACACGTGTATGTCTTGATAAATCTCACAGCTCATGATTGCCGATTACGATCAATTACTTCAAACTACAAAACAGGTGACACTCGCACCTAATCAACAATTTATAAGCATAAAAACACAAATTTGTATGTAACTAATTAGATTTACATGTAACTTGAATTGTAGGTAACTAAACAAATTTTTGTATGTAACTAAATCCAATTATATGTAAATAAATATTCCTAGCTAAGTAATTGGATTTACACGTAACGAATTAGAATCATAGATAATTAAACACAAATTTGTTTGTAATTAATTAGATATACACATAACTAATTAGAGTTATAGGTAACTAAACGCAGTTATGTATGTAACTAAATCGAATTATATGTAACTAAATAAGATTCCTAACTAAATAGTTGGATTTACACGTAACTAATTAAAATTATTTACACGTAACTACTTAGAATTATAGTTAACTAGACAAAGTTTTTTGTATGTAACTAAATCGAATTGTATGTAACTATATATAGATTCCTAACTAAATAATTGAATTTACACGTAACTAATTAGAATTATAGGTAACTAAACACATGTTTGTTTGTAACTAATTAGATTTACACATAACTAATTAGAATTATATGTAACTTTACACAATTTTGTATGTGAAACTAATTACATGTTACTAAATATTGATTCCTAACTAAGTAATTGGATTTACACGTAACTAATTAAAGTTATAGGTAACTAAAAACATGTTTGTTTGTAACTAAATATATTTACATGTAACTACATAGAATTATAGTTAACTAAACAAAGTTTTGTATGTAACTAAATCAAATTGTATGTAACTAAATATAGATTCGTAAGTAACTAATTTGATTTACATGTAACTAATTAGAATTATAGGTAACTATACACAGGTTTGTTTGTAACTAATTAGATTTACACGTAAATACTTAGAATTATAATTAACTAAACAGAGTTTTGTATGTTAAAAAATCGAATTGTATATAACTAAATATAGATTCCTAAGTAACTAATTCAATTTACATGTAACTAGTTAGAATTATAAGTAACTAAACACATGTTTTTTTATAACTGAATTTACCTTTATTCTTGCTGCATCAGAAATATAATCCATAAGCCTTGTGTTTGATGATACTGAAAGTGTAGTCATGGTTTTAGAAGCTTCTAATCCTCTTTCATAAAACAATTTGGTCATCGTCTCACTCAAGAAATCAAATATTTTTGACTCCCAAGTTTTTAAGAGTACATAGTTCAGTGATTCCGCATTGTTTGAAGTCATAATGGAGGACCTCTTTTTTCTGCAATGCACGGGAGCCCATTTGTCGTTACCTACCTGTTTCTCAAGGTAGGTTCGGATACCAAGATCTTCATCATCAGGCATAGAAATGAACTTTTCCCACTCGGCGAGTGTGTACGCGTTGGCAACATTGACAAATTTACATGACGCTTCTTTCGTCAAACCTTTGAATTTATTCTGCACGTTCTTTAACATGTGATACATGCAATACCCATGCTTGTTTTTTGTGAATATTTGCACAAATGTGTTCCAAATTCTTTTATTTTTCTCCGACACAATCACCTGATGTTGTCTCTCGCTGATTTATTTTTTAACTACGTTAGAAAGTAAACCCACGACTCCATAGACTCTGAATTAGTGATCCCAAATGCAAGTGAATAGATCTGTTTGTTTGCATCTGTGCCACAAGCTGAAAACAGAGTGCTTTTGTAGTAGTTTGTAAGAAAAATCACGTATATGATTATTATGGGACAAACTTACTTTCATTTCCTTTTCGAAGCGCTCAGAGATATACAAAAATATTAAAATAGTGTGATTGGGGAGTGGTTTGGAGGTCAAATATAGAACCTAGATTTGTCGTATCCATCGTATATTTCAACAAAGAAAAATTTGCAAACGACTGTGTTTATTTCCATATAATGACTCTAAAGCTTTCTCTCTAGCTATCTAAGGTTTTTATAACTCATTTGAACCCCATAATCTTGTTCCACATGTGATATGATGTCTCTCGGCTTACAAGGTAATAACAACGGATCTATAAGTCTAGGTTTCACAACCTTCCCGACCAAATTCATTGTCGCATGAGGATGGTGTCCTTCCCTAAAATTAGCCCCACGTGTATGCTCAAGGCCAAACTTACAACATCACAAATATTGGGTTATGTTATGTAACTAATTCATAATAGTACATAAGGAATTGTGGTTGGTCTGGAAGTAACTAAAGACATGTTTGATTATAAATAATTAGATATATATGTAACTAATTAGATTTATACGTAACCAAACACCTATTTGAGTGTGACTACTTAGACCTGAACGTAACTAAACACAAATTTGAGTCTAACACCGTTATTAGAGATTGTATGTCCATCACGTCCAACACCGTCGAATCGGATGATGGAAAAGGTATCCCCAACTGTGAGGATGGACGACTGCTTTGTCACCTGCGTCTCCAGAGGTTGTAGGTTCGTCGGCAGCTGGAGACGCCCCTTGTTCTCCGGCTCTAGGTGGGGTGTGATGTTCTCCGCCTTCAGGGGATGCTATATTCTCAGGCACCATGAGCAGCGTTTTGTTCACCATTTGCTGGAAGATTGTTCGGTTCACACTTAATTTCTACTGTATTTGGACTGGAACCAACATGCATAGATGATGTATTCAATGATTCAATTTTCAATACCAAAGACATTTTAGATGTATAATTTTTCTCTTTCCGAATATGTAAATAGCAACTAAACTAATGTCCGAGTCAATGGTTATAGGGTTTACCAACCCCTCTGTCTCATACTTCACGCTCAATACCTTATTAATGTTCTCATTCCATCTCCCACCAGAACTTGAACAATAATTTTGTTAAACCCTCAAATGTGGTGGTCGGTGGTATGAGGGATGCAAACGATGTTGGCAGAGACAAACGAACCACCGGCTAGTTATAATCATCTCTAAGCCATTCGTCGATGTGCTTGAGGTATGTCAAAACATCACATTTCTTAACTACACTTTATGTAACTAATTATGCTTAGTTACATTGACTATACATATTAAAAAACTTAAAAATATTTGTACCTTTTAAATATATATGAAAGTTGCTCTCGTTCTGATGTTTGTTTGCAAATCGAATGATAATTTTGGGGATACTAGAATGGATTTGTCCGAGAAAATTCAAACCCAGATCTGACGCATGGATACATTAATGGTTGTGGCCGAAATATTTTACGTTGTCGTAAGAAAACATGGGACTGCTGTATAAAAAACTTCACCTACACAAAACACATTACAGTTTTTCAGAGATTGCTATGATGAAGGTTAACATATTTATAATATCAATAGCTTTATTTATATATTAGTTTTTATATATATTTATCCAATTAGCCATACCACATAAACTAACAGAAGAACAACTTCCATAGACTTAAACTATCTACCCAAACAAAGCTGATATTTTGTATAGTTGGATCTGTTAGTGAATATCAATTTGTTTTTAAGTAATCTTGATTTTTTTAACCGTTTGGAATAAAAATTTTCTTCTTTGTTTTACACAGCAAAATTCGGAATTTGTCCATAAACAAATCTTATACTATTTCATTTCTCACAAATTTCATCTCTTTACAATATTCTCTACAAATATTCATACACAATATTATGAAATATCAAAATTATAAAATTTGTATTTGTTAACTTAGCATTACATAATAAATACATATAATTAAGGGCAATTTTGATATATAAACTATGTGTAATTTAGATATCGCCAAGATTTCGTTAATAGATTGAAAATATCCAGGCAAAATCGTTTACAAAATTTTGGAGATAAAAATACCCCAAAAAATGTTTTCAATATTTAAACGAATTTAGGGTATTTTGAACTATTTACGATATGTAAACAAATCTTTCTGGGTATTTTCAATCTGTTAACGAAACCTTGGGTATATCCAAAATGAAAACGTTTTATAAGGCTATAGAGCCAAAACAATTTATATAATTAATCTATTCTATAATATTATCAAAAGTATTTTATTTGTCATTATTTCGGAGACATCTTAGAAACTAACGTTAATTGTATAAAAGTTCTGTTGGAAATCGGTTAACAATTAACTAATTAAATAATGAAACATATCTAATATGGCAGAATTTTGAAATTTCAATTCTAATATGTGAAACTCGTTTCTTACGATATTGATAACCATGGCAATAAAAATGACCTAACATGTAAATAAATTTATAAACATGTAAATAATCAATCCGCATGTTGGAAATTAATTAACAATTTAAACAATAATAATATATAACACATCTATATGTGGCGGAAATATATAATATGATCTGAAATAAATTAAAACTCATTTTAATAAATTAACAACCTAGGCATTAAAAATCACTAACATGTCAATAAACCATTTATTCTGAACATGTCAACATTTATGAATATCAATCGTAGATCTAATTTGTTTTAGGAAACTTAGATGTGAGGTTGCAAACAAGCTCGTGCTTTGCTAGCTGACGTTGGAGCGCCTCGTACAATTTCTGAAATCTGCCTCGCCGGATTGGAAGTCCTGACCCGCCATAATGGATTTTGGGTGGCCGGCGAGAATTGGCCTGCGCGCCTTTGAGTTGTTGCGAGTCGCTGGAGATCCGGGACCTGTGCACCAAGGTGGAAGAGGTCTAGGGCTAGGTGCTGGTGTAGTGGCTCGGTCTGAAAGTGAGTAGAACTCTCGTGGTGGCTTAGGCACACAACCGGCCACTCTGTCCGGCGACTGGGCTTGTCCATCGAAGGCAATCCGGCCGGCAGGTATGCTGAAATGAGCCTCGTCGCATCTCGCTCGATTTCTTCGTGTTTCGAGTGATTTCCTGCAACCAAAATGTCACTCAAACACCAATAGAAAATTCAACAATAATTCTCTCGGATTTTTGGGAGATTTAGAGGGTGGGCTCTTCAATTGAACAACGAAAAAAACTCGGGATCACTCAAGAACACTCGTGAGATCAAGAAAATATTTCTTGATCTCTCTCTCCTCTCTCTTTTTCTCTCGGCTAACACTCAAGCGAGGGCGGGGAGAGATTTGGCTGAGTAAAAGTGATTAGGGTTAACTCATTAGGGTTTCGAAAATCCCTTAAGCAGAGAGAAAAAATGGGCTTCTCTTAGGTCAAACTCATTAGTCAAACTTAAGCCCGTTATTCCTTTAAATTAATTTTTGACCAAATTTAATAGTTATGGCCAAGTATTCTTCTATATTTTTCGAAAATATGTATTTCATTTATTTCTAAAATAATATTTAATTACTTTAGAATATCTCATTTATTAAATGACAAATCATAAATTGTTTTCATATTTTTCAAAGTAGTACGAAACGAGAAAATATATATTTTCATCTTTTATTTATTTGAATTATTTAAATATGTTATTATCCATATAATAACCTAATATGATTCATTAAATAAATGTAATAATAAATAACTAATTATTTTTTCGATTACATAGAAAATCATTTTCTTCGTGTAAATCACAATTTACTTTCAATGAGAAAATCAAACCGTTCTAGTTCAATAACTCTCGTCCGAGAGTCTAACATTGATATCTAATGGTCCGACATGAACGAAGTTTTAGAATAAAGATCAGACTCAAAAGTTCACAAACCTTTTCCGTCTTTTAATTCTTAATATTAGTCGATTCCACTAAAGGACTAATACTGAAACTCGCTAAGTTCATATGCGTTTATTTTTCGTTTGATGTGACAAAAAAATTCTTCACACGATCCACAGAGTACTTTACGATATTACCCTTCATGTGTATCAGTAACTCAGAGAATTGTAAAATTACCGTATAACCCTTGAGTTATTATTTCACTAACTCCTTTGTTATTTGTAAATGAGAAAAACATAGAGTGAGATGTCTTTACATGTCACATGTTTTGATCAAAGAATATTCTATTCGATGAATACCAGGCCTGGTTTATGCATTCATACTCTCATAACAAAGCTTAGTATGATACTAATACATCAACATTGTTTCAACATGAATTTCGTATATGTGAATCACATGATCCAATATAGCAACGTTATGATACCAACCGCCAGGTCAGATGCAACTATAACTTAGCTATTGCCCATTGACAAATAAAATGTCACATCGATTATGCATTCACTTCAGGATTTGGGTAAGTACCAAAATACCCCTCGTATGTGATCTTGAAGCTTCGAGTGATTAAACGGTTTTATCTCGAGCTTCAGAGTATCACAGGTCTTGTTCAATATCTTCTGTAAGATATCAAGAATGAAACACAGAGTCACAACTCTCTATATCACAAGATAAGATATCCTGCTTCATTCAAACAATCATTACTCATAATCGATTACCCTATCGATCTTTAGATTGCGAACTAATATTTTAAACTAGTGACAATGGGCTATCTTATCAAGTTTGTACTTAGCACCCCTTTCGTCGATGAAAGTTTCAGAGCGTAGCAAACATACATAAACATAAACTTAATCAAGAATGAATATTTAATTTTATTTAATCTTTCAGAAAAACAAAATAATATATTTATAATGTCTAATATCTCCTTTGTGGGCACCAATCCCAACAAACTCCCACTTGACTCAAAGGAGATACGAATGATCTTTCAGTCGTCTCCTCTGTGAAGGATGTCTCGCACCAGGTGATACTTGCGCTCTATGTGTTTAGAGCGCTTGTGACTTCTTGACTCCTTACATTTAGCGACAGCCCCACTATTATCATAATAAAGTGTGATAGGCTCGCTTGCATTTGGAACTACTTCCAAGTACATAAGGAATTTCCTCAGTCACACAGCCTCCTTTGCAGCTTCACAAGCTGCCACATATTTGGCTTCCATGGTCGAGTCCACAACGCAAGATTGCTTGATACTCATCCAGACTACAGATCCAACCATTCAGGGTGAACACAGACCTTGACGTGGACTTCCTGGAATCCTTATCTGATTGAAAATCGGAGTTGGTATATCCCTTCATATCAGGTCACAACCTGATTATGCAAGAATCTAGTTTCTCGTTCTCTAGAGATACTTGAGAATATGCTTGACAACAACCCAGTGCTCGGGTCCAGGATTTGACTGAAAACTATTCACCACGCGCACAGCGTAGCAAATATCTGGCCTCGTGCAAAGCATATCATACATGACACTTCCTACGGGTAAAGCGTATGGAATATGTGTCATGTCCTCAACTTCTTGAGGAGTCTTGGGAGACTGCCAGATCTTAACCTCTGATAACTTTCCTACATCATTCCCAATGAGTAGTATGTCATCTACATATAGGACTAAGAAGACCGCCTTGCCATCGTTTATCATCTTATAAACGCATGGCTCATCTACTGACTGATCAAATCCGTAGCCTTTCACAGTCTCATCGAATTTGATATTCCACGATCTAGATGCTTGCTTTAGTCCTTAAATGGACTTTAGCAACTCACAAAACTTGCCCTGTTGGCCTTTCTCCATGAACCCGTCTGGTTGAGCTATATAAATGCACTCGTCAAGACTTCCATTCAGAAAGGCAGTCTTGACATCCATCTGTCAGATTTCATAATCTAGGGCGGCATCAATGGATAAAAGAGTACGGATGGACTTCAACATTGCGACTGGCGAGAATGTATCTTCATAGTCGATACCTTCCTCTTGTGTGAACCCTTTCGCCACAACTGGTGCCTTAAATGTCTCTACATTTCCATCCGGTCCTCTTTTCTTCTTGTAGATCCATTTACATCCAACAGGCTTAATGTCTTCGGGTAAATCTACAAGTTTCCAGAACTCGTTGACATATATCAAATGCACTTCAACATTCATGGCTTCTTGCCATAGGTTTGCTTCGGAACTCTGCATATCATCTTCCTCTTTGTATGCGATAGCAGTGAAAGTCTCTCTGACACCCATGTATCGATCAGGTTGTCGTACAATCCTATTACTGCAACGAATCACAAGAGACTCTGGTTCCGAACGTGGTTCTTCCACTATTGGTATAGGACTTGTCCTAGCTTGTGTAGTACCAGGTACTTCACCCAACAGCTCTGTCAGCACAACTCTGCTTCTCGGTACATAATTCTTTATATAGTCTGCTTCGATAAACCTCGCGTTCGTGCTAACAAACATTTTCTCATCAGCAGGACTATAGAAGATGTACGCTTTTTGTTTCTTTAGAATATCCCACGGAAAGGCATAATTCTGAAAGATTAGCCAACTTGCTAGTCTTTTGTCTCAGCCCATGTGCTGGACAACTCCAGATTCGGACGTGGTGCAAAATAGATTTTCTACCACTCCATTTCTCATAGGGAGTACCACGAACCGTCTTCGGCGGAACATGGTTCAGAATATAAGCTGCTGTTTTCTAAGGCATATTTCTAGAACGAATCAGGAAAGAGATGAGTAACTGATCATCGATCTCAACATATCTAGCAGAGTTCGTTCCCTCTCTCTGACACACCGTGCTTCTGTGGTGTGCCAGGTGCTGTAAGCTGAGAATGAATGCCTTCTTCTCTAAGAAGGTCTTCAAACTCTCCAGACAAGTACTCTCCCACTCGATTTGATCGAAGGGTTTTGATCTGTTTCTCCGTTTTCTTTACAACTAAAATCGGATACTCTTTGAACATTTCAAAAGTATTGGATTTGTGTCGCATAAGAAAAATGTGACCAAATCTAGAGTAATCATCACAGAAGGTTACTAAGTATTCTTAACCTCCTCTTCCCTGAACGTTAAAAGGACCACATACATCACTATGTATGAGTTCCAACACATCCGTGGCTCTTAGCCTTTTCGAAAAGAAAAATCTCTTGGTTATCTTGTCCTCGAGATAGGATTCACACGTGGGATTGTACCCTACGTTTAGAGACTTCAAAGGACCATCCTTTGTCAATCTCTTAATCCTATCTAGACCAATATTTCCAAGACGTAAGTGCCATAGATATGTGTCATCGGTTTCATCACTATAAAACATTTTATGCTTCCTGAGTGAATCATGATTCACTCCAGTATCCAAGATTGTCGGTTCATTTGGATATAGATGATATATCGATTCCACACGATGAGCTTTAGCAATGAACGAATCATCAAGAAATTTTTTAATACCATATTGATTTTAAACTTGAAGAATTGTTCTTTTAAACGACCAAAAAAACAAGGTTCTTACTAAAATCTGGAACATAATAAACATTATTCTATAATAAAGTTTTGTTCCTAAATTTTAAGCTTCAATGTCATGACTGATCTTGCTTTGACATGCGTTCCATTTCACTAGTTGAACGTGTACTCTCCGTTATCTAAGCGTCTGGTTTGCCTTGAACCATTTAAGTTACACTCAATATGGTTATAGGCCCCGCAATCAAACGATACTCGTTCGGTTGGCGTTTTTAGGTCCTTTCACCACCCTGTTAGAACCAGAAGTCGAAGCCCTATGTTCAGCAACATTGACTTCACCAGACTTCTTCTTGTTCTTAGAGATAAGTCCCTCGGCAGTCTGTAACTCCTTCATGAGTTCAGTTACAGCATAACTGAGTTTGTCCATGGAGTAGTTCAGACAGAAGCTATCAAGAGATTTTGTTAGAGTCTCCAATATCATGTCAATCTTGGTTTCTCTGTCAATCTTTGAACCGAGAATCTCCATATCGTTCAGGTGACCCATGATCAGTAGGATGTGTTCCCGAACTGAAGATCCTAGGTTCATCCTGCAGTAATTGAAACTGCGGATAGTTTGCTGCCTCGCGTGATGCCCATGACATCCAAATATGCCATGAAGATTGTAGAGCATCTCATATGCTGTGGCAATGTCCCGACAAGATTGTTGCAACTAATTGCTCATAGATGCTAAGATGTAGCACATAGCAATCTCATCGGACATCATCCATGCATCATAGGCGTCTTTGTCCTCTCTATTCAAGTCATACTCCGATCTGGAGGACATGGGATCGTGAGTACATACTTGTGCTTTTCCATCGTCAGCACAATGTCGAGGTTACATTTCTAGTCAACGTAATTCTCGCCTTCGAGTTTTTTTGAACTTAAAATCGTTTGAAGTGAGTTAAACGACATTTTACTGAAAAATAAATAATATAATTACATTTAGTATGAGCTACAATTTTGAATTATATGCATGACCAATTCTAATATGGTGAGGAATGCGTTAAATAATTCATGGTATTATGAACAACAAGGGTTAATTACTTTTCCTATGGGGAAACCGTAATTAAATGCCTTTCATAGTTGTGACACATCACTATTTAGTTCGAACCATCTAAGAAGTCACAACTTCTGGTTCATACTAATTATCATAAACGTTTGGTCACTTATTTTTGATGCAGGGCCTCTATATGAGGATTACTTTAAAACATAAGTCTAAGTGTATAACCGACATGTGGGCCTTTAATCAAGTCATTTTGATAACAGTTTAATTAAAAAAATGCTTCCGAAGTACTCCCATTAAAGGGAGGGCCACTATGTGTGACTCTTAGTTCATCACACATTAAGTTAATTAAACTCATGTCGGGGACCGCGAGTTGCTTCAACGATAAACAACCCTCCCACGTAGTTTTTGCAAAAATCTTATTTTTGTTGAAAACAGTTTACATTTTATAAATCTTTTATAAATTATAAACTATATGAACAGTTCATTTTAATATGATGTTGGCGTTCTATCCTATATGACATGTGAGGTGATTATGCTATGAGATTAAATAAAATAAGCATAAAATATTTAACTCATCGTATGGCCCATTTCTAATTACAACCCATAAGAAAACAATATTGAAAATTAAACAATTTATTCTTCAATTTGAATGGTCGGCCAAAGACTCGTTATGACGTGTCATCGGATTTCTCAGGTCAGCCCTCACACGTTCTCCAACGTGCGGCCAAGCCCGAGGTGCTGCCTTCCTTGTCTTCTTGTCGCCGGATTACAATTTAAATTACAACATAAATTTGTCCTCTCAAATTGAGGCTCACAAATTTAAAATTTAAAATAAAAACCCGGGACGATAACCGGAAAAATTCCAGGGCCATAATAATGAGGATCCATCTATAAAAGACACACACAAGCATTCATAACGAAATTTCAAATCATACAGAAACGCCAACACAAATCTAGTCAAACAATTTCAAAACTAGACCAAAAATCCTAACTTTTAATGCATTCACTAGCTCTGATACCATTTGTTGGAAATTAGATAGCGTTTAACCAATAGTATGATATTACATATCAGTATATGGCGGAATTATATAATAAGATCTAAATATATCAAAACACATTTTAACATATTAAACAGCCTAGGCATGAAAAATTACTAACATGTTAATAAATATTTTATTCTAAACATGTTGTCAACAAATAGATAATTTGCGTAGCAGATTTAATTTTTTAGAGGAACTTGCATGTGAGGTTGTAAAGAACTTTGTTATTTCTAGCTATTTCTGGAATGCCACAGCAAGAGTTCGCCGGGCTGGAAGTCGAGGGTCGTCGGATTGGAAGCTGTTCGGCCGACCATAATTATGCTCGTGACACTTTGACTTCCTCCAGTGGAATTTGGCCACGAAACTTTGGAGGAACATGGATGAGACCTAGAGGAAGGTCCCTGTAAAATGGCACGACCTGATTGCAAGCGAGGCACTTGTGGTGGCCTAGGTACACCTGGAGTCAGGCTGGATGGTTGGCTGTCTGAGCAGAAACTTGGCTGTGATGCTGTGGCTCATCCGGAGGAATCTGATCGGGAAACTTTGCACGAACGTGGAAAAAGACCTAGGGTTAGGTCCATGTAAAAGGGCTTGAGCAGAAACCTCGTGAATCGCCTGTGGTGGCTCAGGCACTCCTAGGGTAAGAAGACCCGCAATCTAATATCCAGGGTGGTTCTTTGTTGGTGATGTATCATGCTCGAGTGACGAGATTAATACCTTTCCCGTTGACAGTCTTGAGATAGGTTGGAAAATTCCTTTGCCAGTGGCCGACTTCTCCGCAGTGAAAATACTTGTGGTTAGACTTGTCCACCTTTGGGACGTATTTGCCCTTAGCATCCGCAGCCTTCTTATAAGGCGTCTTGGATCCTGTTCGGTTGGCATTTTTAGGACCTCTCTTCATCTATCTGGAACTAGAGGTGGGAGCCATCAGAAACAATGACTTCTCTGCTCCTCTTCTTGTCCTTCGGAAGAAGTCCCTTGGCAGTCTCCAACTCGTTCATGAGCTCGGTTACAGAATAATCAAGCTTGTTCATGGAGTATTTCAGACGGAAGCTATATAAGGAGTCTGTCATAGTATCCAAGATCATGTCGATCTTGGTGAGTCCATTGATCTTGGATCTGAGAATTTTCATGTCATTCACGTGACCCATGATCTATAGCATGTGATCCCGAACTGGAGTTCCCGGCTTCATCCGGCAATTCATAAAATTCCGGATAGCTTGCTGCCTTGCCTGATGCCCATGACACCCAAACATCTCTTGGAGATTGTAGAGCATGTCATATGCCGTGGGTATATCCCGGTAAGATTGTTGCAACACATTGCTCATATATGCAAAAATGTAGCACATAGCGATCTCATCGGATCTAATCCACGGATCATAGGCGTCCTTGTCCTCTTTGATTGAGTCGCTACTCGGAGCATCATGACACGGAGATGTCGAGGTTACATTTTCAATCAACCAAATTCTCACCATCGACTTTGTTTGTGCTTAAAATAGTTGCAAGTGGGTTTGAAGACATAATGCTGAAATTAAATAAAGTAAATAAATTTAGCATGTGCTACAATTCGAATTATGCTGCATGTATAATCCTAATATGTGTAAAAGCGATAAATAATTCAGGGTATTATGAACACAAATGATCATTTACTTTTCGTAGGGGAAGCCGTAAATAATCGCCTTTCATAGTCACGACATATCACTATTTAGTTTGAACTATCCAAGAAGACACATCTTCTAAATCTCACTAATTACCATAAACTTGTTGGAATATGTTTAGGGCTAAGAAAAATTTATCATTAACGAGTTAACGACGAAATATAAAAATTTCTTTACAAGTAAAAGAACTTTACTGACCTAAACAAAGTTCATGAATATCACATTATTTAAAAATATTATATAAATTATTATACATGGGACTAACCTTTCTTGTAAATTGATCTTTGGGAAGCCTTAGAAAAGGTTGATCGTCTCGTCTTGCTCGTTTCCTTCACATCTAGTCGTGAACTCGAGAAACCTAACGCTTCTAATATAAGAGTCTATAGAGGGTTTGAAAGATTTGTGTGTGCGCACAATTAAACACAAGAACTCAAGATTAAGTCTATGGGCTAAAGAACTAATTTAAGCTCAAGTCTAATAAAGACTTAGGTGCCAAAATAAAAAAAGATATTTGAGAGAGAGAGGGAGAGGAAGTGGTCGGCCATACAGAGAGAAAACAAGAGAAAAACACTTATTTTCACATCTCAATCTGAGCCTCTATATATATGAGAAAGAAATACAAGAAAGAGTAATGACCCTTTCCTATTGTGTATTCATGAAACAATATTTGATTTCCTCTCCTCTTTCCCTTGCAGATGTCCAGCCATACCATTGCATTAGTGAGGGAAATTTGTTTCCTCACTTAGCACATTTGTTTCATTCTTAAAGAAATTCATTTCCTTTTTTCTCTTTTGGCAATTATCTTCATAATTCAAGGCAAATGAATTGGTAGATATAATTTCCTTCTCTCAATTGATGTTAGCCAAAATTCTATCTAGGGAGGAGCTTATAGATGTTTCCTTATTTCTTTTAAGACAATTCTTAAAATACACATTGTAGAATTAATATTGCACAAATAAAGAATATAATTTCATAATGCCTCAAACGACTTCTCGACTTTAGAAACTAATCAATATTTTAATCATATGAAAATATTTAAAATCTTATTTTGACATTCACATTATTTTATGTCCATGTGGATAGAAATAGCCTTTAAACATTTTCCGGGAAAATGTCTAGTTCAACAGTTGAACTTATTTTTACTTAGGTTCTAGTTTAACAATCCAAGTCTAATGACCTGTAATATTGACCTTATCGATCCAAATGAACAAAGCTTGAGGTACTATACTTGGATTCAAAAGTTCAATTTTTTTTTTCCGTGTATGACCTTAATGATAACAAAATCCACCAAAGAGTTGACACTGAGAATCTCTCGGTCCAAATGAATTTATTTTCTACTCAAATTAAACTTAATTATGTTGAGTGGATCCATTGAACGTTATCTATGATTACCCTTCTTGAATATCATCAACTAGATGAGATTTATAAAATAACTCTTTTACCCTTCTAGTTGTTATTTCCTAAACTCCTTTGTTACTTCTGAATAAGTTAGAAATAATGTATTGACGAGAAGCTAACAAGTCACATTGATTCATCAAAATAACGTCGTTAATTAATTTTGGATACCGCGCGGTTCATTTATTCAGAATCCAAGTAATCTTGTACATGAATTCCATATCTATGAAAATTTCACAAATATAGTTCATGACATCTTCATAACGCAATATCTAACCAATCAGTCTAGTCTAGATCACATAGTGGGCCCAAAATTTGACTTTCTCAAATTAGAATATGTAAGCTATGAAATGACATGTCTCATTTCAAGATTTAGGTAAGCACGATACAATTCATATATAGCGAATTTGAGACATAAGAGGTTAAGTTGTTTGTTCTTACATTGTCACTAAAGGTGCACTGGTTAATTCAGTATCTTCAGAAAATAAACTAGAAGAACTATAGAGTTCTTAACTCTCTATGCATCGTAACCAGACATCATAGATTCTTCCAACAATCAAACTAGGGTTAATAGTATGTTGATCTTCAAATTATGAATATTTTGTTTTGAGCAAACCATGAAGAGTTTGTTCACGCAAATCTATATTCGTCTATTCACACGTTGTTAGGTTTGATTAAGGAGTATAAGAGTATTGAATATCATAAATCTTCAAACAAGCAAAAAATGAATTAATAAATGTTTCAACTCTTATTAATTTAATAAGAAAATTACAAGAAGGCCTCATGAAAGATTTATACTACATCAATATGTTAATAAATAATTTACTTGTGGGCATCTCTACCAACACTTCCGCCTTTCGCCGAATGAAATTTGGGTTGTGCAACGAACCGAACACATTCCAAAGGTGCATGATGGAAATATTCTCCTACATGATTGAGGGAATAATCGAGGCATTCTTGGATAACTTTACTGTTTTTGACTATCTTGCAATTCTTGTATTGAGAATTTATCTAAGGTTTAAGGGCGATGGATAGAGATAAATTTTGGCTTAAATTGGAAAAATGTCACTTTATGTGAAAGAGGGGATTGTGCTAGGCCTTTGTGTCTCCATACAAGGACTAGAGGTGGATCAGACGAAGATAACAAAATTTGAGGAGTTGCGTCCTCCAACTTTGGTAAAAGGCGTTCGAAGTTTCATTGGGCATGCAAGCTTCTACGAGAGGTATAGTAAATATTTCTCAAAGATCACAAAACCTCTTTGTGGCTTCCTTGAGAAAGATACTAAATTCAACTTCACCAACAAATTTACACAGGTATTATGTACGCTCAAAGAGAAGCTGAGTACGATGCTGATCATAGTCGCTCCCGATTAGAGCCTACTATTCGAGGTCATGACGGATGCGAGAAACTACGGCGTGGGGGCTGTGATAGGCCAACAATGGGAGAAGGAATTCCACATAATCAACTATGCGAGCCGAACTCTCAACGACGCCCAAGTCAACTACACCACCATAAAAAAGGAATTACATTCCGTGGTGTTTGCCTTTGAAAAATTCCGGCCCTATGTCATTGACAATAAGACTATCGTCTACACAAACCATGCATAAGTTTGAAACTTCATGGCGAAGAAGGATGCAAATCTAAGGATCAGTAGGTGGATGCTTTGCCTCAAAGAGTTGGAGGTGGAAATTAAATACGAGATGTGAACGAAGAATGTTGTTGCCGTCCACCTATCTCGACTAGAAGACCTCACGCATATCCATAATCGGAGCAAGCCAATTGCAGATGAAGTTATTAGCCGTGGAAATCCAAAGTCCATAGTGGTTTTCGATATCATCTAGTTCTTGGTGACCAACGTGATGTTGGAAATCGGTTAACAACTAATCTATTAAATAATGAAACATATATAATATGACGGAATTTCAAAATTTCAATTTAAAATGTGAAACTTATTTCGTAACATATTCAATCAATCATGGAAAGAAAAATAATTCAACCTGTCAATAAATTTTATAGACATGTAAATAAACAATCCACATAGATACAATCCTATAACTATTTATAGAAATGAAAACTAGGAATGTATCGAGAATGATTTATAGTTGTCGTTGTCAACTTCACAAGCCGTCCTTCCATCTTCAATCTGCTAGTGCAGGTCTGCGTCATGCGTCAACGTCTCTGCCCTGTGTGTGATACTCACGCGGGTGTAGGGGTTGCTAGAGTCTCATCAGAATCCATCGTGCGTCTTGGAGTGGCTGGCCCTGTATATCCAATTTCACTCAAACTACCACGAAATGGAGTTAGCGAAGAGATCTCCAGATTTTTAAGAGATTAAGAGGGTGGGCTCTTTTATGAACAAGGAAGAAAAAAAGATCACTCAAAAAATAAAAGAAGAAAAAGGAAAACAGTTTTCTCTTCTTCAAGGGTTCAGCCAAGAGAAACCAATTCCTTGCTAAGGTTTGCCCGACATTGAACTTATCTCTCTCTAAGAATTTCGGCTTCTCTCTCTCTCTCTAGGCAGTATGCATGACCAAAAAGTGATTAGGTTTTTGAGAAGAGTGAAGTTCGTGTATACTTATTTAAGAAATCGGCCTAGGTTAAGTTAAGCTCATTAATCAAACTTAAGCATGCTAATCCTTTTTAATGGGCTTAGATAATTTTCTAGCCCATAAATCACCGTCTATGGCCAGCCATATTTTTTAAATTTAACTAAAAATTTATTTGATTTATTTTTAAAATACTATTTAATTAAATTAGAACATCTCATTGATTTAATGACATGTCATCAATACTCGTCATATTGTACAAACAAGTAAGAAACGAGAAATTGTTTATTTTCACCTTTTATTTATTTAAATCCAAAAATTGTATTAGTATCAATATAATTATACAATTCGACTTATTAAATAAAGGTAATTAACAAAATTAACTACTTATTTGTTCAATCATGAAAGAAATAATCGTAGTGCAAATCACAATTTACATTCAATTGAAAATCAACTTTTTATTGTTCACTAAAATCTCATCCAAAAATCTATCATTGAGACCTCATGAACACATATGAACAAAACTTTAGAATAAAGTTCGGGCACAAAAGTTCTCAAACTTTTCCCGACTTTAAATTCTTAATATTGGTCGATTCCAGTAAAAGACCAATATTGAATATCGCTAAGTTCACATGGAATTTATATTACCGTTCGATGTGATGAAACTATTCTTAACACGATCTACAGTATATTTTACGATATTTCCCTTCGTGTGTATCATTAACTAAGATGAATTTAAAATTATTGTTTTACCCGTGAGATATTATTTCACCAACTCCTTTGTTATTTGTGAACGAGAAAAACATATCATGAGATGTCGCAACATGTCACATGTTTTATTCAATATATATTTATTTGTTGAATACCAGGTCCGGTTTATTCGCTCACACTCTAATAACAAAGCACAGTGTGATACTAATTCCGTAGCATTCTTGCAACACGAAGTCAATATCTGTGAATCACATAATTCAACGAAACAGTATGATGACACCAATCACCGAGTCGATGAAAACTCATTTAGATATTTTCCATTGAGTAATCAAATGTCATAAAGTGTCACAAGAAAATATGTATTCACTTCAAGATTTAGGTAATTACGAAAATACCCCTCATTTGTGATTTTGAAGTTTCGAGTTATTTAATAGTTTTATCTCGAACTTAAAAGTGTCACAAGTCTTCTTCAATGTCTTCATCAAGACATCAAGAATAAATTCCAAAGTCACAACTCTCTATATCACAAGATAAGATATCGTTAGTTTATTCAAACAATCATTACTCAGATATGATTACCCTATCGATCTTTAGATTAAAAACTATTATTTTAAACTAGTCATTAAAAGGTATCTTGTCAAGTTTGTACTGAACAGTTCTTTCGTTGATACATGACTAAATACAATCTTAAATAATAATGAATACTTACAGTGTATGTAACTTTCAGCAAAAATAATACGAATGTATTAAATTTCTTATATCTCCTTTGTGGCATAAATCCCAACAAACACACACCTGACTTAAAGGAGATGTGAATGATCTTTCAGTCCTAACCCTTTTAGGTGTCCCTCGATAACTTTACTCGTTAAAGGCTTAGTGAAGGGATCGACAAGGTTTTCCAACATTGAGATCTTCATTACTTATGCGTCTCCTCTTTTGACAGTATCTCACACAAGGTGATATTTCCGTTTTATGTGTTTTGAGCGCTAATGACTTCTTGGTTCCCTATAATTAGCAACGACCCCACTATTATCACAATAAAGTGTAATGGGATTGCTGACACTTTTAAAATTGAGGCTCAACCACTCAAAACAGGTCAAATTTTAGTACTGAAACATTGTCGAACTCGTACTTTGCTATTTTCTCTCAAGCTTCAACCCTCTAAATACCAAAACTCTTTATCAACCTTAATCACACTAATGTTGAGTGTCAGAGAGGTAAACAGAGTCTCCCCCAATGTTTTCTCAGCCTCCAACTCCGCACGACTCCGCCGTAGCTCTCCTTCCAGGACTTGAAATCCTCAGACAGGCCGAACCTCCGCTAAGTCAGCAGCGTGGTCAGCCCCTGCACTCCATCTCCCCCTCTTCATAGCTTGCATCCGCAGCGGTAAGTCATGAAGGATTCTATCACCCCGCTCTTGGCACGCGCGATTCATACAAGAGATATGTGCTTTCATGAGCAAGAGATATGTAGGTAATAAAAGAGGGACAAGCGATTCATACCTTCCGAGCGTCGCTGATTCCGTTAAGAAACTACTTGAGGTCGCCCATCGTCAGAAGAATCTTAAACTCCCGCATGGGGGGAATCGAGGATCTATTGGGAGCATTGGCCCCTCAACGCCGCTGCCTCCTTCAAGAGCGTCAATTCCACACCGCCCGATGTGTCCATAGAGTGGGCACGTTTGTAACCGGAAAGCGCATCGGATGAGTTTGTTGCCAACAGCCGCTTGTTCGAAAAAAGCATCTCGGCTCTCTCACGCGTCGGCGACCTCCCCCGGCGAGCCTCAATGCTAGATTGCACCGCGGCCACCGCCTCGGCAATAGGTTCTCCCCTCGGTGCCCACGCACGCAGATGGTCTCGAGCCATGATGTTTGGCAAAGAAAAAAAATAGGGTCAGACGCGTATAAGAAGCAAACAAGGAGGGGCTACTACGGCTCTGGAGATGGGAATGTGGCTAATACCCCCCAAATTGGGAGGGGTGGCATGGGCAACTTTCGCCCTAGGCTCGGGATCCCCGACGGACTCCTCACCCAAGACAGGGCATCAGGGGACTTCTTGGCCGAGCATAAACCACCCTGTGGTCGCCATGAGATTGGAGGATTCAAAAAGCAACCCCTGGCATGTTGAGTCTGGAACAGCCCCGACCACGAGCGCGAGCTCGGAGTCCTAGACACCAAGTTCCGTTGGGAAATCGGCGACGAGGCCAAAGGTAAGCGGAGATATCCCAAAGGCAGACTTAGACACCCATACTCAGGGATAACGGTGCTTGGTAGACAACTTAGTGAGAATGGGGAATCGTTTGCGATATTGAATTTTTTAGAAACCAGGTTTTCGGGCACGCCGTAGACGAACACGAGGCTCCTGATCTCATCGTTCGTCATCGCTCGATTTCTCGCCCGGTGGAGTATCATGTGACAAGCCGCCACCACGCGATAGAAAGACGGAGACATCTGCGACGCGTGGACATTCAGCCGAACCAAAAGATCCTGGATAATGGATTGAAAAGGCAGCCGCAACCCCCCGCGAAGACTATCTTCGTGAACAGCGGTATTGTTGGCAGAGATGCCCACAAGAAGATTGTTTATTTACATGATGATGTAATATATAAATCTTTATAAAGTCCTTATTGTAATTTGCTGATTAAATTAATGAAAGTTGAAACGTTCATTCATTCCTTATTTTGGTTTGATTAAAGATTTATGATATTCAATAGTCTTATAGTCCTTAATCAAACCTAACAATGTATGAAGAGACAAGTGTAGATTTGCGTGAACAAACTCTTCATGGTTTGACTAAAACGATGTATTCATAATCTAAAGATCAACGGACTATTGTCCCAGTATGATTGTTGGAAAAATCTATGATGTCTGGTTACGAGGCATAGAGAGTTAGGAACTCTATAGTTCTTCCAGTGTATCTTTCGAAGATACTGAATTGACCAGTGCACCTTTAGAGACAATAGAAGAACATACCATTTATCATCTTCTATCTCAAGGTCACTATGTATGAATCGCATCATGCTTACCTAAATCCTGAAATGAGACATGTCATTTCATAGCATTAATAATCTCATTTGAGAAAGTCAAATTCTAGATCCATTACGTGATCCAGACAAGGCCTACTGGTGAGATATTAAGTTATGAAGATGTCATGAACCAACTTTGTGAAGTTCTCATAGATATGGAATTCATGTACAAGATTGCTGAGATACAATATATATCACCTCATGCTTTATTACTTGGATTGCGAATAAATGAAATCGCAGTATCCAAAATTAAGTAGCGACTTTATTTGGATGAAACAGTGTGACCTGTTAGCTCCTCGTCAATACATTGTTTCTAACTTATTCACAAGTACTAAAGGAGTTGATGATATTCATGAAGGGTAAACATAGATAACATTCAATGGATTCACTCAACATAATTAAGTTGAATTTGAGTAGAAAATAAATTCATTTGAATCGAGGGATTCTCAGTGTCAACTCTTTAGTGGAGTCAGTTGACATTAAACTAATACTCGCAAAAGGTTTATGAACTTTTGAGTCCGAGTATAGAAGCTCAAGATTTGTTCATTTGGATCCATAAGGTCACTATTACAAGTCATTAGAGTATGATTGTTAAACTAAAATTTAAGTCAAAATAAGTTCAAATGTTGAACTAGACTTTTTCTCGGAAAATGTCTAAAGGGTATTTTTGTCCACATGGACATAAAATGATGTGAATGTCAAAATAAAATTTTGAATATTTTCATATGATGAAAATATAAATTATTTCCTAAAGCCGAAAAGTCGTTTAAGGCATTATGAAATTAATTTCCTTATTTGTGCAATTATAATTCTACAATGGGTATTTTAAGAATTTAAAAGAAATAAGGAAGCATCTAGAAGTTCCTGTTGGAATTTATGCCCACAAAGGAGATTTTTGATATTAAATACTTTTGTATTTGTTTTTCTTTGAAATTAAATAAAGATTGAATATCCATTCTTATTTAAGATTGTGTTTACGCATTTATGTCTACGCTCTGAAACTGTCATCAACGAAAGAAGTGCTAAGTACAGACTTGACAAGATACCTTCGTATGACTAGTTTAAATAATAGTTCGCAATCTAAAGATCGATTGGGTAATCGATTCCTAGTAATGATTGTTAGAATGAATTAAACGATATCTTATCTTGTGACATGGAGAGTTGTGACTCTGTAATTCATTCTTGATATCTTAATGAAGATATTGAACAAGACCAGTGAAGTTTTGAAGTTCGAGATAAAACCGTTTAATCACTCGAAACATCAAACTCACATACGAGGGGTATTTTAGTAATTACCTTAATTTTGAAGTGAGTACTTGTATTCTTGTAACACTTTATGACATTTGATTTGTCAATGGGCAATGGCTAAATGAAGTTTCATTGACCCGACGGTTGGTGTCATAATACTGTTTCGTTGAAACATGTGATTCACAGATATGGAGTTTGTGTTGAAACAATGCTAAGGCATTAGTATCACACCATGCTCTGTTATGAGAGTGTGAGCGAATAAATCAGGCCTGGTATTCATCGAATAAAGAATTCTTTGAAATAAAACATGTGACATGTTGAGACATTTCACTTTATGTTTTTCTCGTTCACAAATAACAGAGGACTTGGTGAAATAATAACTCAGGGGTAAAACGGTAATTTTACATTCCTTTGAGTTAATGATAAGCACAAAGGGTAATATCGTAAAATACACCGTGGACCGTGTGAAGAATATTTTTGTCACATCAAACGGAAATATAAACGCATATGAACTTAGAGATGTTCAATATTGGTCCTTTAGTGGAATCGACTAATATTAAGAATTAAAAGCCTGAAAAAGTTTGTGAACTTTTGTGTCCGAGCTTTATTCTAAAGCTTCGTTCATGCGGGTCCATAAGGTCTCAATGATAGACTCTCGGACGAGATTTTGGTGAACAAGAAATGATTGATTTTCTCATTCAACGTAAATTGTGATTTATTTCATTTATTTCACGAATCATATTATGTTATTATAAAGATAATAATATAATTTGATGATTCAAATAAATAAAAGATGAAAATAAATATTTTATCGTTTCGTACTACATTGATTAGTATGAAAATAATTAATGACTTGTCATTAAATAAATAAGATGTTCTAAATTAATTAAATATTATTTTAGAAATAAATCAAATAAATTTGGGAGATAGTTAGGACAATATGGCCGGCCATAATAAGTGTTTTATGGGCTGGAAAAATTGTTTAAACTCATAAAAAGGAGTTTTGGGCTTAAGTATGACTAATGGGTCTTAACTGGATTTTGACCTAACTTAAGCCCATTCTCTCTGATATAAAAGGAGGCTTTCTCTTTGGTAACCCTAGCCTAATTTCGACCAACACTCAGCCAAACCTCTTCCCCCTTGTGCTTGAGAGGTTTTGGCCGAAATTAAGAGAGAAAGAGAGAGAGGAAAACTGTTTCCTGGCAGCCCTTCCTTTTCTTTGAGTTTCCCCTTCTTCCCTTGTTCCCACGAAAGAGCCCACCCTCTTTGTCTCCTAAAATCCCTTGAGTATTATCATTGACTCAACTTGTGGTTGTTTGAGTGATTTTTCTCTCCCCAGGGCCGGCCATTTTTGGTGGAACGAAGGCACGACGGATTTGAGGATCTCCTTGACGCGCGTGGTGTAGAGGATCGGCCGATCATTTGGACGTACACCGAGACTTGCTCTCGCAGATCCAAACCCTATGTAAGTGTCTCTTAAACGAATTGGATATGAATGATATAGTATTGTAGAATGATTATATTTATTTAGATTGTTCGTTTGCATGCTTAAATGAATTTATTGATATGTTCATAAATTTTGTTAACATGCTAGGTTTCTTTTTAATGACATGGTTATGAATATGTTAAAAAACGTTTTTAATATGTTAAATTAAATTATGAATTTCTGCCATATATAGATATGTTTCATAATTAATTAGGTTAATTGTCATTAAATTGATTTTGAGTGTTGGCGTTTTCGTATGAATTGCATCGTGAATGTATGTGTATTTATGTGAATGGATCCTTACTCTAACTGGCCCTAGGATTGTTTACGGGTTACGTCCCGGTTTTTATTTTTTATTTTATTTAAATTTGTAATTTGTTGTAAATTTAAATTTTATAATTTTGTAATCCGGGAGACAAGAAGAAGGAAGGCAGCCTCCGGGAATGGCCGCGCGTTTTTGAAACGCGTGGGAGCTATCCCGGACGATTCCGAACACGCCTAAAGACCTGTGTATTGGACCCAAGAGGGCTGTTTGGTCGGCCAAAACCCTAGCGTGGCCGTGTGTCTTCGGACGCGCGCGAGCTAGCTAGGGTTACGTCCCGACGCTCGTGACTTCCTGGGCACTCATGTCTGCGCGCGCGACATTTCCAGCGCCTTCCACGGAGGTGGAGGCTCCCATGGCGGCTAAGCTCACACGAGCCACTCCCCCGCACCTTTTTCGGCATTGGTGGCTCCCTTGGTGGTTGGGCTCACGCGAGCGACTTCCCCCGCGCCTTCTCCGGCGGTAGTGGCTCCTTGGGCGGTTATGCTCACACATGCGACACCTCCCGCATCGTCTGCGACATCCACGATTGGGACCATGCGCGCGTCTCCCTCAACGGTTTCCCCTCGACACTGAGCGTCTTTGGCGCGCTCGTCCCCACTTTCGCCGGTCAGATCTATGGCGCGTTCGTCCTCGCTGTCGTCGGCCAGCCACGCATCGCTCGAAGATAAATCTCCCTCAGCCATCTCTGATATGTTCTCCCCTTATGACGACGATGATAACACCTTGAAGGAGTCTGGAGGGGAGGAAAATTTCTTCCAAAAGTGGTCCAAATCCACTTGCTTATTCCGAGATGGGGGAAAATATCATCTTCACTGTTTCCACTCCCTGACAGGTGGTCGGCTGGATCCATAGACACGCATGGCTGTGGATGACGTCAGGGAAAAGAAAAAATAGTGAAGAGAGAGGGGCTTACCAAATCAATTAAAGGTGTGGCTAGGAGAGACGAGTGACGACAGTCGTCTGAGTTTACGACACAAACTTCGCTCGGTGGCAAACTCAGGCAGCTAACGTTATCAACACGATAAGGAGCGACGACATGAAGAAAACTCCAAAAGATCGCGCGACTGACGTAGCCGATGGCCGACCCAACCTGTTCGGCCAGTGGTCGGCCCAATTCACCGGGCCTTTGGCTGAATGAGGCCTACGCCTCGACCATCCACCTCACCTGGCCAAGGGACGAGTGAACCTGCCGGCCCGTACCTTGCTCGCTCGGCCAAACAGCCAAGTGGGTTATCTGTCAGCCGATCCAATCTCCTTTCGCTCGGGCAAGGGTTGAACAAAGTCCTTGAACAAGGCCCACCCGGCCAAGGACCCGGGCAACCATTTTGATCGGCCAAGGGCCGTATAAACTCCCTCCCCCCTGTTGGCTGTTCTTTTTTACTCGACCAAAGGCCCGGGCAGTGATCTCGACCGGTCAAGGGCCGATTGAACGCCTTGTTCGGTCCTAGCTGTTCGCTCGGCCAAGGGCCATATGAACTCCCTCCCCCCTGTTGGCTGTTCTTTTTTACTCGGCCAAAGGCCCGGGCAGTGATCTCGATCGGCCAAGGGCTGATTGAACGCCTCGTACGGTCCTAGTTGTTCGCTCGGCCAAGGGGCAAACAAAGTCTTGCGTGGCCTTGGCTCTTCACTCGGCCAAAGGGGCTTCAACAAGTCCCTGTGGTCGCCTATAAAATCGAGGGTCAGCCCCTCAAAACAGGTAATCCGAATTTGAGTACTGAAACGTTGTTGAACTCGTAATTCACTTGTTTCTCTTAAGCTTCAAACCTCTATACAACAAACCTCTTTATCCACCTTAATCACACTAATGTTGAGCGTCGGAGAGGTAAACAAAGGATCCCCCTCTATTCCTTTGTAGTTCACGTGATCTCTTTTACGTTTCAGGTGTTCACACAAGGCAAACTTCAACGACAGCTGAGGGATGACTTGGGATACCAAGTCCGACACGCTAGAGCCCGAATGCGATAACTCAGTCCGGCCTTGGGTCAAACCATTAGAGGCTCCTAAATCGTTGTCCGAGAATGAGGGAAAACAAAGTTGTTATGTTTAATTGTGCCCATACACAAATCCTTCAAATCTTCTATAGACTCATGTAATGGAAACCTTATGTTTTTTGACTTCACGTTTAGGTTTGAAGGAAATGAGCAAGACGATATGATCTACCTTTCCTAAAGTTTCTCACGGATCAACCTACAAGAAATGTTAGTAACAAGTAATTAAATAATGTTTTTTTAAATACTAACATGTTCATGCACTTTTCCTAGGTTAGTAAAATCATTTTACAAGTAAACAAATTTTTATATTCCGACGCTAACTTGTTAATGATAATCTTGTCTTAATCCTAGACCTATTCCAACAATTGAAATAGTGTTGTTTGTTTTATTTTGTGTAAATCATTAATATGTTAATATAACACACAATTGAAATAAAAATAAATAAATAAAATACTTCAATAAACTTCTTTTTTCAAACACCTTGATCCGACGTAACTTTTAATTATTTTTCATTTTCTGGATAACTTGTTATGGCTCAGTAAAATGGTCATAACGTTTTGCTCGGAATTTGAAAATTAGTGGTTCTTGAACTAAATTAAAGGTACGGAAGTTAGCTATACAATGCAATTGGTTTTAGCTCATTTATGACGTTTTAAGTTTGAGGTGTACGGCAGTCCGCGAGTCCAGGATTTTTAAATACGAATTTGCGACTCCTAACTTCTTCCCCTCTTCTTGATGCAATCGTGGCTTATCGACGTTCCCGCACTCAGCGACCATGAAGATGGCTTCAAGAAAGATATCATGAAGATGAAGAAATTAGTTTTAGGAGATTTTAATCTAAAAAACTTTCAAGTGCAAAAGTGAGACTTAGTATCTCACACACTTTCCTTAGGAAAAATAAAATTAATAGAAAAAAGATCCGAGTATATTCCTTTTGCCTTAATGCATTAACACTGCTCTCCCATCACTAATATAGATTTTATAACTCTTTTTCTAGTGTTCCACTCTATCTCTCTTTACTCATGGAACTATGTTTCCTAACGTACAAGAGAAGATGAGCCATTTCCAAAAACTAAGTGGGATGGTTGTATTTACTATGCATAAATGATGTGTCATTGACTTATGAAAGGCGAATTTTTGCGGGCTTCTCTCGAAGGAGTAAAGTGTCATTTTTTTCATAACACATTTTTATTTTTCCTGCTCAATATTAAACTAAAAATCCTAAACAGAAAACTAATCATACATTGTTTCAACAATCAGCACCATGTGTCTAAACATTATCTCAATCAACCTTTCCTCGAATAAACTGGAACGGAAAACTACGTGGATTAGAAACATAACCTAGACATCTTCCTTACTATGGATAAGCACAAATGGGTACTCACCACCCATGTCTCCTGAAACGAATGATGATTTGCCTCAAGAGTATAAGGACGCCCTGGCATCCTGTATCTGGTCCGATGAGATTGCGAGGTACTATATTTTAGCATCGATGAAAAACGTGTTGCAACAACAACATCTTTATATTGATTCGGCCAATAACATGCTCTTCAATCTCCATGAGATGTTTGGAGTGTTGGAAATTATTTAACGATTAAACAATAAATTATATAACATATCTAATATGGCAAAAATATATTTGACATAATATATTCAAAACCATTTTAAAAATAGTAATTTTAACCTAGGCATTAAAAAAGTAAACATGTCAATAAACATTTTTATTCAAAACATGTAATCAAGAATTGAGAAATTAAACTATCAATCTATATAAATAATTTATATTTTCATCCAACTCGTTAGAAAGAACTTAGACGTGAGATTGTATACAATCTCGTGCGTGGTTCGCTTTCGTTGGATTGCTCAAAAACCTCGTCAGATTGCCTAAGAAACCCGCCGGCCGAAGTGGACAGGAGGCTCGTCGGATTGGATCTACTGGATTGGACTCGTGCGCGTACGAGATGGCGAGTTCGTCGAGTCGATATGGACAACCACACATGTGCAAGGACCTGTGGGACACCTAGGGACAGGTGCTGGAGGAGCTAGACGTGGTAGGAGGGCCACAGTACGGCGGAGGGAGGCTAGGCGTGCTTGAAGGCACAATCCTGCTGGTACGCTGTCAAGCGGGTTGTCTAGCAGGCTGTGAAGGCTGAAATGTGCCTTGTTGCGCCTCGATCGATTCCTTCGCATTCTGACCTCGATTTCTGAAAAACAAGATCACTCAAACACCACAATGGATTCAGGGTTATGGATCTTGAATTTGTGGGAGATTTAAGAGTGTGGGCTCTTCAATTGAGTAACGAGAATAGGGAAACTCTCAATCAGTTGAACCAATAAATCAAGAAACGATTTCTTGATTGATTTTCTCTCTTAAAAGTGTCGGCCAAAACTAACAAGGGAAGGGGATATGTTTGCCTAGTGTTTTCAACAAGTGATTAGGGTTAGAGTTACACAAATTCAACCCTATTAATATTTGAGAGACAATGGGCTTAAGTTAGGTCAAACCCAATTTTCAACTTAAGCCCGTTTCAACCTCTGAATGAGTTTTTAATTTAAAAGTCAGCCAATATTTATAAAATATGGCCGGCCATCATTAAACATATTTCCCTAATTGATTTATTTCTAAAATTAATATATTAGTTAATTTAGAACATCTCATTTATATAATGACAAATCATTAATTATTTTCATACTTCTCAAAGTAGTACGAAACAAGAAAAGATTTATTTTCATTCTTTATTTATTTGAATCATCAAATTAATTTATTATCGATATAATAACATAATATGATTCATTAAATAAATGTAACAATAAATAACTATTTATTTATTTACTTAATCAGAAAAAAACTTTCTATATGTAAATCACAATTTACATTTAATGAGAAAATCAATCGTTATATTTCAATAAATCTCATCCGAGAATCTATCATTAAGACCTTATGGACCCACATGAATGAAGCTTTAGAATAAAGATCGGACTCAAAAGTTCACAAACCTTTTTCGTCTTTCAATTCTTAATATTAGTCAATTCCACAAAAGGACTAATATTGAAACTCTCAAAGTTCACATGCGTTTATTTTTCGTTTGATGTGATAAAACAATTTTTCACACGATCCACAGAGTACTTTACGATATTACCCTTCATGTGTATCAGCAACTCAAAGGAATGTAAAAAATTACTGTTTTACCCCTAAGTTATTATTTCACTAACTCCTTTGTTATTTGTTAATGAGAAAAACATAGAGTTAGATGTCTTTACATGTCACATGTTTTAATCAAAGAATGTTCTTATTCGATGAATATCTGGCCAGGTTTATTCATTCACACTCTCATAACAAAGCATAGTATGATTCTAATGCATTAGCATTGTTTGAAGATGAATTCCGTTTTTGTGAATCACATAACCCAACATGACAACATTGTGACACCAACCGTCGGGACAGATGCAACTATAACTTAGCCATTGCCCATTGAAAAATCAAATGTCACAAGGTGTCACATCAGGTATGCATTCACTTCAGGATTTAGATAATTACAAGAATACCCCTTGTATGTGACCTTGAAGATTCGAGTGTTTAAACGGTTTTATCTCGAGCCTCATAGCATCACTGGTCCTATTCAATATCTACTTTAAGATATCAAGAATGAAACACAGAGTCTTAACTCTCTATAGAACAAGATAAGATATTATGATTCATTCAAACAACGATTCTTTAGATTCGATTGCTGAATCGATATTAAGATTATGAACAAATGTTTAAACTAGTCATAAGGTGCTATCTTGTCAAGTCTGTACTTAGCACCCCTTTTGTTGATGATAGTTTCAGACCGTAGCATTCATACATAACCACAAACTTAATTAAAGAATGAATATTTATTTTTATTAATCTCTCAGAAAAAACAAATACAAGAGTATTTCAATATCTAATATCTCCTTTGTGGTTATCAATCCCAACAAGAAGGGTGCGGCATCATGCTAAATAACAAGCGGTTTGATGGTTTGTGAATTTTCGTATGAAAGTTAGGACTCCTATTAGAGAACACATGATGTTGATCATGGGTTTTCTCAAGGACATGGAAATCCTTGGATCTGAGATTGATGTAGAAACCAAAATAGATATGAATCCTGCAATAGGATCACTGCCTAATTGTAAATTATGTATAGAAGGAAAAATAACCAAGCATCCTTTTTCTGATAAAGGTCGAAGAGCCACAGAGTTGCTGGAACTAATATGTGCGTGGTCCGCTCAGAATTTAGGCACGGGATGATACAAATACTTCGTTACCTTTACCGATGATTACTCAAGATATGGATTTTTCTCCTTGCTCAAACACAAATCTGAGACCTTTAACGTATTTAAGGTTTTTCAAACTTTAGTGGAAAAGCAAACTGGCAAACAGATCAAAAACCTTCGATCTGATCTAGGTGGTGAGTACTTGTCTGAAGAGTTTGAAGACTTTCTTAAAGAAGAAAGTATTGCTTCTTAGCTTATGGCACATGTCACGCCTCAGAATCTCAGAGAGAAGAGAAGGAATCTACCTCTGATGGAGATGGTTAGATCAATGATGAGTTACTCATCACTCTCTAATTCCTTTAGGGGATAGTCCCTTGAAACTACCGCATACATTCTTAATCAAGTTCAGTCTAAAACGGTATCTGGTACTCCTTATGAACAATGGATTGGGCGTAAAGTTAGTTTAAGCTACATGTGCTAAGGCAAAAGACTAGCAAGTTGGCTAGTCGGTCAGAATTATGTGTGTTCAATGGATATCCAAAGAAAACCAAAGGTTTCACATTCAATAGTCTCGAGGACGACAAAATGTTTGTCAGCACTAATACTCGTTTTCTTAAGGAGGACTTTATGTAGAATAAAAAACCTCGAAGCAAAATTGTGTTTGAAGAAAATTTAGGTGAGGATGCTTCTGCCTCATCTGTAAGAACTCTTCTTACCCAAACTGAAACACAACCTATCAATTCAAAACCTCGTGAGGTAGTACTTCGACGTAATGGGAGGGGTTCGGAAAAGCGCGACACGTACATGTCTTATGGCGATACTCTCGTAGCCGTCTCTGACATGGATGACCTTGTTTCCTACATCCAATCAATGCTTGGTTCTGAATTAAACCTCTGGCTTGATGCCATGAAAGTTGAGATGCATTCGATGTATGTCAACAATGTCTAGAAACCTGTAGACCTACCTAGAGGGGTTAAGCCCGTAGGGTGTAAGTGGATCTATAAGAAGAAAATGGGTCCGGATGAGAACGTTGAGACGTTCAAAGCGCGACTAGTGGCTAAAGGTTACACCCAAAAGAAAGGTATCGATTATGAAGAAACCTTTTCGCTTCTTGCAATGCTTAAATCCATCCGCATACTTCTATCCATTGCTGCCGCTTTGGATTTTGAGATCTGGAAAATGGTGTTGGAATTTATTTAACAATTAAACAATAAAACTATGTGACATATCTAAGTATGGCGGAAACACTTAATCGATCCTAATATGTTAAAAACATTTTAAACATATTTCGTTAACCTAGGCATTAAAAATAACTATATGTCAATAAACATTTTATTTTAGACATACATATCAACAATTGATCAAATTAATCTAGCAACCTTAAACACATTTATATTGCTGATCCAATTCGTTTAGAATGCTTTCAATTGAGATTGTAAACAATCTCAGACGTTGCTTGCTAACTCCGGAAGGCCTCGTAATTTTTTTTTTTGAAAAAGAGTCGCCGAATTTCTTTGAACACACGCTAGTCAGATTGGACAAATTGGCCCCCTAGATTGGATTATGGCCGGCCGGCCAGAAATGGGCATGTGAGCATGTGACTCCCTGCGACCAAATGAAGCTTCGGGACCTGTGCACCAGGGTAGGTGGGACCTAGGACGAGGTGCTGGTGAAGTCGCCTGACCTGGTTCCTCTTCAAACTCTTGTAGTGGCTTAGGCACAGTTTGGGACCGGCGATAGCTCCTGTCCGGCGATTGCAATCTGGAAGGGAGGCTGAAATGAGCGTCGCTTCGTTTCCCTCAATTTTTTTGTGTTTTGAGTGAGCTCCTTCAGGTAAAATGTCACTCAAACACTAATAGAAGATTCGACAATGATTCTCTCAAGAACACTCAGGAAATCAAGAAAACATTTCTTGATCTCTCTCTCTCTCTCTCTCTCTCTCTCTCTCTCTCTCTCTCTCTCTCTCTCTCTCTCTCTCTCTCTCTCTCTCTCTCTCTCTCTCTCTTTCTCTCGGCCAACAACAAGAACACACCAGGGAGGGACTCAGCCATGTATTTATGTTAGGGTTAGGTTAATTAGGGTTTCGAGAATCCGTTAAGTAGAGAGAGAAAGTAGACTTTTTTTTATGTCAAACCCATTAGTAAAACTTAAGGCCATTGTTCCTTTAAATTAGTTTCAAAAATTAATCTCTTGATCTAACTCATTAATTTGGCCGAGTGATGTCTTTGTATTACGGAAAAAATTATTTTGATTTATTTCTAAACTAATATATAATTACTTTAGAACATCTCATTTATTTAATGAACAAATCATTAATTATTTTCATACTATTCAAAGTAGTATGAAACGAGAAAATATTTATTATCATCGTTTATTTATTTGAATCCCTAAAATATAATATTATCCATATAATAACATAATATGATTCATTAAATAATTGTAATAATAAATAGCCCATTATTCATTCAATTACTTAGAAAAATAATTTCTTAGTGTAAATCACAATTTACTTTAAATGAGAAAATCAAATTGTTCTAGTTCAATAAATCTCGTTCGATAGTCTATCATTGAGACCTAATGGACCTACATGACGAAGCTTTAGAATAAAGAACGGACTCAAAAGTTCACAAACCTTTTATGTCTTTTAATTATGAATATTAGTCAATTCCACGAAACGACTAATACTGAAACTCTCTAAGTTCATATGCATTTATTTTCCGTTTGATTTACACCCAGTCCATCATTCATCAGGAGTACCAGGGACCGTCTTAGACGGAACTTGGTTCAAAATGTATGCGGCAGTGTCGAGGGCATATCCCAAAAAAGAATTAGGGAGTGATGAGTAACTCATCATTGATCTAACCATATCCATCAAAGTTCGATTCCTTCTCTCTGACACTGCATTTTGTTGAGGTGTGCTAGGTGCTGTAACCTGAGAAGCGATACCTTCTTCTTTTTAAGAAAGTCATCGAACTCTTCAGACAAGTACTCACCACCTCGATCAGATCGAAGGGTTTTGATCTGTTTGCCAGTCTGCTTTTCCACTAAACCCCGAAAGACCTTAAATACGTTAAAGGTTTCGGATTAGTGTTTGAGAAAATAGACAAATCCATATCTTGAGTAATCATCGGTAAAGGTAACAAAGTATTCGTATCCTCCCCGTGCCTGAATTCTGAGCGGACCACATACATCAGAATATATTAGTTTTAGCAGCTCAGTGGCTCTTCGACCTTTATCAGAGAAAGGTTGTTTGGTCATTTTTCCTTCTAAACAGGATTCACAAGTCGGCAGTGAGCCTATTGCAGAGGTTTTGAGTGGTCCATCCCTCACAAGTCTCTTAATCCTATCTAGACTAATATCACCAAGTCTTAAGTGCCAGAGATATGTTGATTTTATTAGATCAGGGGAATCATTAAGTTTGATCCTCTTGGGTTCCCTAATTAGATCATTATCTATTTCAGTGTCTAAAAGCAAAGGTTGTGTAGGATAAAAATAGTATAAACCATTCTTTAAACATGCATCAGTGACAAATGAATTGGAAGAAATAATACGAATTCCATTATCAATAAACTTTAAATAATAATTCTGCTCAACAATTTGAGCTACAGATATTAAGTTTTTCCCAAAGGAAGGAACATAATACACATTATTTAAATTCAAAGTTATGTCTTCGAAAGACAGTGTCACGGATCCCGCAGCCTTAGCAGACACCAAGCTCCCATCACCCCACTTGAAGCAGAAGTCGCCATCCTCTAAGCTTTTTCTTTTCCTGAACCCATTCAAGGAACATAAAATATGGTTAGTAGCAGCGGAGTCAATAATCCATCATGATACATTATCAACTACTAAATAAGCTTCGGTAATAAGTACAATACCTTTCCCTTTAGCCTTGAGGTAGGTAGGACATTTCCTACGCCACTGTCCGGGCTCGTTGCAATGGTGAAAGTTGTCCTTAGACTTGTCCACCTTAGCAGTCCGGGGCACCTTCTTTTTCTGAACCTTGCTAGGATTCTTCTTGTCGGCTTTATGAGATCTCTTCTTAGATCCAGAGGTGGAGGCTCTTCTGCTCAGTAGCATGAGCTTCTCCAGTGTTCCTCTTTTTCTTTAAGAGTCCCACAGCGGTGTGAAGCTCCTTCATTAGCTAGGTAACAGTGTACCCTAGCTTATTCATGGAGTAATTCAGCTTGAAAGTATCAAAAGATTCAGGGAGAGTTTCCAAGATCATATCTATCTTGGTTTCTCCATCAATCTCAGATCCAAGTATTTCCATCTCGTTAAGATAACTTATGATCAACATCATATGTTCTCTAACGGGAGTCCCTGCTTTCATACGACAGTTCATAAACTGTCGTACCGCTTGTTGCCTAGCCTGACGCCATTGCCCTCCAAACATCTCCTGGAGATTGTAGAGAATTTCATATGCTGACCCAATATCACGATGTTGTTGTTGCAACACATTGTTCATCGACACTAAAATATAGCATCTCGCAATCTCATCGGATCTGAGCCAGGCCGCAAGGGCGTCCTTGTCCTCTTGGGTCGAATGATCATTCGTTTTAGGAGGACATGGGGTGGTGAGTACCCACTTGTGCTTGTCCACGGTAAGGAAAATGTCTAGGTTACGTTTCCAATCTACGTAGTTATCACCTTCCAGTTTATTCGAAGAAATGATAGTAGAGAGACATTTTGCTGAAAAGTTGAAAAAATTTACGGTTAGTCTTTTGTTTAGGATTTTAAGTTTCATTTTATTTACACAAGGAAAAAAATCCAAAGGTGTTATGATCAAAATGACACTTTACACCTTCGAGGGAAGGCCGCAAAGAGTCGTCTTTCATAAGTAAATGACACATCATTAATGCATAGTCATGATGTCAATACATCAGTGTTTGACTAGCCACCTTATAAAAATGTTTGATCACTCAAAAATTTTCGCAGGGCCTCGAGGGAGGATTACTAGAGTTTGAGTCTAAGTGTATAACCAACAACTTAGTTCAACAAGATCTACTTTGAAAACAATCCGCCGATAGGAGGCCTTGTCTCATTGTTTCACTTTTGAACGTAGCTATAAAAGCAATATTAGGAGCAATGCGTCTATGAGTACTCTCATTTAAGAGAGGGCCACGAGGGTGACTCTTAGTCTGGTGACATGTGCACTTCACATTAGTGTTGGGGATCGCGGGTTGCAAACAATAAGTACAACCATCCCAATTAGTTTTTAGGGAAAAATAAGGGGATCCTGGATTGCAAACAAATGCAATCCTCCCACTTAATTTTTGGAAAATGGCACGTCTACTCTTGTAAATATAGGAAACATGTTTCCATTAGCAAAGAGAGATAGAGTGGAACACTAGAAAAAAGAACCCTAAAATCGATATTTGTGAGGGGAGAGCAGTGTTAATGCACTAAGGCACAAGGAACATACTCGGATCTTTTGTCTATTAAATTTATTTTTCCTAAGGAAAGTGTGTGCGATTAATAAATCGTCACTTTTGCACTTGAAAGTTTTTGAGATTAAAAATCTCCTAAAACTAATATCTTCATCTTCATGAAATCTTTCTTCATAGCGCCTTCATGGTGGTTGAGCACGAGAACATCGGAAAACCACGATAGCATTAAGAAGGCGGGAGAAAGCTAGGAGTCGCAAAATCCGGATTAAAAAATCTGGACATGCGGACTGCCGTACACCTCGAACTTAAAAGATCATAAATGACACATCCGATATCCGATTGAGCTGAAACCAATTGAATTGGATAGCTAATATCCGTACCTTTAATTTGGTTCATGAACCACTAATTTTCAAGGTCGGAGCAAAGAGGTATGCCCGTTTTACTGAGCCATAACAATTTGTTCAGAATTTGAAAAATAATTAAAAGTACGTCATATCTAGGTGTAAAGAGAAAGAGGTTTATTGAAACATTTTAATTGTATGTTTTTATTTCAATTGTATGTTATATTAACATATTAATAATTAAACACAATATAAAATAAATAACATAATATAAAACATTCAATAACTAATTTAGACTAGAAGTGCAAAGAACTAGTTTAAATTATGTACACAAATTTTCAAACTTGTCAAAACATTGATTTTGAATATGCTAAACATAAAATAATTAAAAATTGTTTTTAATGTATTTATATAGCATATATAAAAAGTGAAAAATCAACAAAAAATTAATTTTAGAGGTCGTACCAAAAAATTAAAATTTTGTAAGATCTAGTCTTTTGAAAAACCATTATTCAAGTAAATTTAGAAAACAATTTTTTTATAATAATTTTAAATAACATGTAAATGTTTATGCTTTGACCATAGCTCTTATACCATTTGTTGGAATAGGTCTAGGGTTAAAGAAAAATTTAACATTAATCAAATTAATGGCAGAATTTAAAATTTCTTTTTCAAGTAAAACAATTTTTTACTAACCTAGAAAAAGCATATACATGTTATATATTAAAAGTATTATTTAATTGACTAGAATACGAACCTTTCTTTGTAGCTTAATCTTGAAGCGTCTTGAGAAAGGTAGATCCTCTTCCTTGGCCCGCTCGTCACCTTCACACCTAATCTTGAACTCAAGAAACCTAAGGTTTCTATTACAAGAGTCTATAGAGGTTTAGAAGGATTTGTGTGTGGGCACAATTAAACAATATGAACCAAGAACAATTCTTGGATCATAAGCTAATTCTCTAGATTAAATGTGAATCTAGGTGCAAAATAAAAGGAGTATTTTGAGAGAGAGAGAACGAAGGAGTTCGGCCAAAAGAGGGAGAGAGCAAGAAGAAAGCTTAACCTTCATATCTCTATGTGAGGCTCAATTTATAGGAGAAGGAAAAATCTATAAATGTCAATTATTCATTTATGAATGAATAATGTATTCATGACACAATATATTATTTTCCCTTCCCCTTTCCCTCTTAGTTTGGCCGGCCATACACCTTGCATAAGTGAGGAAATTTGTTTCCTCACTTAGCACATTTGTTTCCTTTTTCTTTTGGGTAATTATCCTTATAAGAAAAAGGAAATAAAACTCTCCTCTTGATGCACTATCTTGGCCGAACTCTACCTAGGGGAGGAGCATCTAGATTCTTCCTTATTTCTTTTAAGACATTTCTTAAAATACCCATTGTAGAATTATAATTGCACAAATAACAAAATTAATTTCATACTGCCTTAAACAACTTTTCGACTTTAGAAAATAATTTATATTTTCATCAAATGAAAATATTCAAAATCATATTTTGATATTCACATCATTTTATGTTCATGTGGACAAAAATACCCTTTAGACATTTTCCGAGAAAAAATCTAGTTCAACATTTGAACTTATTTTGACTTAGCTTTTAGTTTACCAATCCTACTCTAATGACTTGTAATAGTGACCTTATGGATCCAAATGAACAAAGCTTGAGCTTCTATACTCGGACTACAAAGTACACAAACCTCTTCCGAGTATTAGCTTAATGTCAACTGACTCCACTAAAGAGTTGACACTGAGAATCTCTCGGTTCAAATGAATTTATTTTCTACTCAAATTCAACTTAATTATATCGAGTGGATCCAGTGAGTGTTATCTATGTTTAACCTTCATGAATATCATCAACTAGGCGGAATTTACAAAATTATCATTGTACCCTTCTAGTTGTTATTTCCTCAACTCCTTTGTACTTGTGAATAAGTTAGAAACAATGTATTGACGAGGAGCTGACAAGTCACATTGTTTCATCCAAATAAAGTCGCTACTTAATTTTGGATAGTGCGCAATTCATTTATTCACAATCCAAGTAATAAAGCATGAGGTGATTTATATTGCATCTCAGCAATCTTGTACATGAATTCCATATCTGTGAGACCTTCACAAAGTTGGTCATGACATCTTCATAACTTAATATCTCACCAATCGACCTAGTCCAGATTACATAATGGATCTAGAATTTGACTTTCTCAAATGAGAGTATTAATGCTATGAAATGACATGTCTCATTTCAGGATTTAGGTAAGCATGATGCAATTCATACATAGTGACCTTGAGACATAAGATGTTAAATGGTTTGTTCTTCAATTGTCTTTATAGGTGCACTGGTCAATTCTGTATGTTCGAAAGATACACTAGAAGAACTATAGTGTTCCTAACTCTCTTTGCCTCGTAACCAGACATCATAGATTCTTCCAACAATTATATTGTGATCAATAGTCCGTTGATCTTTAGATTGTGAATATATCGTTTTAGTCAAACCATGAAGAGTTTGTTCACGCAAATCTACATTTGTCTCTTCATACATTGCTGGGTTTGATTAAGGACTATAACAATACTGAATATCATAAATCTTCAATTAAACTAAAAAAGGAATGAATGAACGTTTCAAATTTTATTAATTTAATCAGAAAATTACAAAGATTTATATATTACATCAATATGTAAATAAACAATCTTCTAATAAGGACTTTACAAAGATTTATATATTACATCAATATGTAAATAAATAATCTTCTTGTGGGCATCTCGGCCGACATATATATCACCTCATGCTTTATTACTTGGATTGTGAATAAATGAACTGCGCAGTATCCAAAATTAAGTAGCGATTTTATTTGGATGAAAAATGTGACTTGTTAGCTCCTCGTCATACATTGTTTCTAACTTATTCACAAGTAACAAAAGAGTTAAGGAAATAACAACTGGAAGAGTAAAATGGTAATTTTATAAATCCCAACAAGTTGATGATATTCATGAAGGGTAAACATTGATAACATTCAATGGAGCCACTAAATATAATTAAGTTGAATTTGAGTAGAAAATAAATTCATTTGAATCGAGAGATTCTCAGTGTCAACTCTTTAGTGGAGTTAGTTGACATTAAGCTAATACTCGGAAAAGGCTTGTGAACTTTTGAGTCTGAGTATAGAAGCTTAAGCTTTGTTCATTTGGATCCATAAGGTCACTATTACGGGTCATTAGAGTAGGATTGTTAAACTAGAAGTTAAGTCAAAATAAGTTCAAATGTTGAACTAGACTTTTTCTCGGAAAATGTCTAAAGGGTATTTTTGTCCACATGGACATAAAATGATGTGAATGCTAAAAGAAGATTTTGAATATTTTTTATATGATGCAAATATAAATTATTCGCTAAAGTCGAAAAGTCGTTTAAGGCATCATGAAATTAATTTCGTTATTTGTGCAATTATAATTCTACGATGGGTATTTTAAGAATTGTCTTAAAAGAAATAATGAACCATCTTGAAGCTCCCCCTAATTACAATTTTGGCTAAAACATGCATCAAGAAGAGAGTTTTATTTCCCTTTAATTATAAGGATAATTACCCAAAATGAAAAGGGAAATGAATTTCCTTGATAAGGAAACAAATTCCCCCTTGCTTGTTGTGTACATGGCCGGCCATATTAGAAGAGAAAGGGGAAGGGAAAATCAAATATTGTGTCATGAATACAATATTCTTTCATGAATGAATAATTAACCTTTATAGATTTTTCCTTCACCTATAAATAGAGCCTCACATAGAGATGTGAAAACAAGTTTTTTCCTTGCTCTTTCTCAATAGTGGCCGACCCTCTTCTCTCTCTCTCTCTAAATATACTTCTTTTATTTTGGCACCTAGATCCTCAATTGGCCTAGAGAATTAGCTTATGATCCAAGAATCTTTCTTGGTTCATATTGTTTAATTGTGCCCACACACAGATCCTTCTAAATCTATATAGACTTTTGTAATAGGATCCTTTCCCAAGTTCAAGATTAAAAGTGAAAGAATCGAGCCAGGGAAGAAGATCCACCTTTCCCGAGACGCTTCAAGTTTGAAGATCCAAGAAGGTTAATATTCAAGTAGATTAAATAATGTTTTTAATTTATAACATAGTTTTTAATTTATAACATGTATATGCACTTTATCTAGGTTAGGAAAAATTGTTTTACTAGTAAAAGATATTTTTATATTCCGCCATTAATATGATTAATGATAAATTTTTCTTAAACCCTAGACCTATTCCAACAGGTTATCCAAACTATCCCAAGTTATGAAATGTGTGTTGAAGCTCCTAAAGAGCCGTATTCGAGATCTTTACCAGTTGGCGGCTAATTTTTTGGTGGGGGAGTAACGATGAGAAAAGGAAAATACATTAGGGTACTTGGGGAAAGCTTTGTACCCTGATGAGTGAAGGGAGTTTGGGGTTCTAAAACCTCGTGAGATTTAGCCAAAGCAATCCATTCTAAGACCGTCTGGTGATTACTCATCTTTTGGATTCTCTTGCGTCCTGAGTTCTTAAAGGGACCTATTTTCCAACCGAGAGCATCCTTATAACAAATCGGATCTATAGAGCTTCGAGTTAGTGGACTAGTTTGATGTGGGATTGGAAGATTATCGGTAGTGGCTCAAGATGGCGTATTGAGTCCGGTGACTCGGTTGACGCGAAGGAGGATCGGTGGCTCCCGAGGGCGGGGGGATTTTTGATCCGAGAAATATCAAGGATCCCAATAGGTAATTGGGTAGTGGATTTCAATTTCTCTATCGGGAAGTGGAACATTCTGTTGGTGATTGTTTCACCTTAGCAACCATATATAGTGCGAAAAACTATTAATTACACTAACAATAGCTAATTAATATTAGAGTTAATGTATATAATAGCCCTATATAAGTTTGGTAATTTGGTTTGTCTAACGTTTTGTAAAACTATTGTAAATGTTCATCAGTTTGTTTTACAAACTTTTCATATTGAAAAATGCCAAAAATATAGTTCCCGCCCAAACGTAAATTAAATATAAAAAAACTCAATTTACTTAAATCTACGTCATATTGATCTCCTATTTGCTACACGCCAAAAACACCGAAAGTAAATGAAAATCAATACTATAGAAAGAGAAAATGATCCATAAAAATCTTGGAAACGTTACTATGTTATTATGGCTATGGCAACGAAACCAAGCTTTGGCGGCGAAGATCTCCGGCTAATAGTGCTGGCCCTAAACGAGTCGATCCCTTTGAAACTCTTCCCTACCATCATTTCCAATAAGTTACGTCTCCTCTCCCCCGCCGATCCCGATGCCAGACGCATAATCTTGCTCGAAAAAAAAGCCACCACCCTGATGCAGATCTCTAACGGAGCTTTCCAGCGCTGTGGACCTTCGCAAGCTCAGCCACCGGAGTCGAGGGCGTCGCCGATCCTGATGCCAAATCCGCCACAACCTTGATCGGAAACAACACAACCACCGTCGAAGCAGATCTGTTGCGGCGCTTCCCAGCGTTGCAGATCTTCGCAAGCTTCGCTACCAGAGTTAAGCGCATCGTTAATATCGATACCAAATCCACCACAACGTTGATCGGAAACAACACCACTGCCGTCGACGCAGATCTCTTGCGGCTCTTTGAATCTCCGCAAGCTTTGCCACTGTGTCGAGCGCTTTGACCTTGTAAAGTGTAGCCGGAGAGGCGTCGTAGTGGTCAACGTCGGAGATGTGTTCGCCCCGGACGTTGGTGACCACGCGGTGGTTTTACTGATTGACGTGGAAAGCGAATCAGAATCGTGGGAATGAGCAACATCGGATCAACATTGATGAAGAGACTGGAAGCGTTTGGGTGCAAGATCTCGTACAGGTCCTGAATCCTGTTGTACAAGTTCTTCTCGATAGCCAGAGAGCTGGAGGAAAATTCCGACGCGGTGGTTCTGTGCTGCAGCCTAATGGAGGAGACATGCCACTTGACGGATAGAGATCTCATTACAATATACGTTGTAAACTCAACTTAATTTACATTGTAAAAATTACATTGTAAACTCAACGCAATTTCCGTTGTAAAAGTAAATTAACGTTGTAAAACTCATTTCAATTTAATGGTGTTTATTTATCCAGTAAGAAAAAGAGAAAAATATTGAATTCCAAAAAAAAAATAGAATATTGGATAAATCGCTTAAAATAAAGTGGATCGCGAAAATAAATATAGGTAATTTAATTTCCTTTCTTTAGGATCTTCAATAAATTTAGGAACGATTGTAAATTTGAATTAAGAGTGAACAGTTTTAAAATTTTGCTTAAAACTAAACAAGCAATTTTAAAATTCAAACAATTCCCATCTCTCTGGCCTAAATAATACAAGGGTAGTACATTACAATAACAACATATTAGCGTTCCAAGTGTATACCAGTTATCGACCTAGTTTTAGCTCACCGCTTGAATTTAGGTGCCCAACACGTGAATCAGTTTAATACGAAGGCAATGGAAGTTAGTTGTTATTGATTATAATTATTTAGAACTCAACCCACTAATCATGAATTCTAAAAAGTAATCTTATTCTCGAATTCAGTAATAATTTATTCGTTATTTTTAAGTGGGAAATATTCCCAACACATTCATTTTCCCCGCTATTGTGTATGAAAGGACGATTTGATATGACATTTCAGCCTCGACGGAAAATACTCGTTTCAAAGCAGCTACCGAGTGGCGTACAATTCTCGGTGTGTGGAGGGTCTTTCCGACTCGAGGGAAGCGAATGCTTGGTGGACGTATGTGTGGAAATCCTAATTCCCCTTAATGTGCGTCTATTTTTGTGGAAGGTGGCAAAATATTGGACTCCCACAATGGGTGATCTCGCCAAACGAGGGATGAAAATATACACGTTTTGTCATCGGTGATCGAATGGTAAGAATCAATATTCCACGCGCTATTAGAGTGTCACGAGAGCGTCGGAGTTTGGAAGATTCTTGGGTGGTGGATGGTGGTGAAAGAAATTTTTTGAATGAGGACTCTTGACCTACTTTTTTCTCTCATTACCAATTTTTCTTAACATGAATTCGAACTCTTAGCCATAGTGCTTTGTAACGTGTGGAACCGTCGAAACAAGACGATTCACCGTTCAGCGGCGAAGTCCACTACGGAGCTCATCAACGATGCAATTACTTTCCTCAGAAACTTTTGACATGCTTGCGGGTCCACCATTGGTGGGAGGACTGCTCACCCGCGACTCCAACAATGGCCTCCTCCGCCACCGGAAGTCACAACCAGTAGGGTTAAAGCGGCTACCGAAGTCAATGGCGAGGAGTGTAGTTTGTGAGGTATTTTTCGACACTAATGGCATTGTTATTCTATTTTATAGCCTCACTCACGTACCCTCATAAATTCAAGCCTCTTAGTGGCGGAAGATATAGCTATTCGCCAGGGCCTATATGAAGGCCTTAGTAGAAGTCTCGATCATGTTGTCATTCAATTGGAATACGAGGTGGCGGTTAAAAGTATATCGGCTAGGAACTTGTCGAACTTGGACTAATCTTGGCGGATATTAAAACTCTCGCTTCTCGGTTCCACTTTTGTTGTTTTACATTTATTCTCAGATTTTGTCATAACTTAGCTAATTGTCTTGCTAAACAAGTTCTTGATCTTCATTTGGGTGTAATGTGGAACAATTCTTTCCCACTCAAGCGAGAGATTTGGCGGATATGACCACTGGTATATAAGGTCTATGGTCTTTGACCTATTTCTTCAAAAGAAATAAAAATAAAAATCACATGCGCCTTTTATAAATATTTTTGTATCTCCTACCGTATCACAATTCTAGCCGCCAACTCTTCTTATTATAAAACTACTTCTAGATGGATGGCATTGACGTCGAGAAAAGTAAAATAAAGAAAATTAAAACCATCACAAATGTAATATGCTTTTTAAAATAAAAGTAATTCTTTTATTTTTTATATTTGAAAAAAAAAAATCCAAAGGCATATTCATCTAATAAAAACTATCTTTCCAACAACACATAGACAACAAACAAGCATTTTTATATATTTGAGCCAAAACCTTATTTCTCTTCGGACTATAGCTGTAGAATTCAAAAGAAATGGAAATGGAAATCAGCAACGTCGATGAATCATTCGAATCTGTCCCTCTCCCCCGGCGATCCTCCTCGGAGCCTCAAGAGTTCTTCGAGTTCTTACACGCCGGAGGAGAAAACCACGTCGTCTCCTCCGCCGAAGATATTATCTTCCGCGGGAGACTCGTCCCTTTCCGGGAGCTTCCTTCGCCGGCGGAAAAGCTTTTCCCGGCACTCCGGCGGAGATCAGACTCGCTCTCGGCGATCCAGAGCGGCTCTGCTTCCGCTGCGGAGGCTGTGGTGATGAGAGCCAGCAAGTCTCTTGACTATCAGAGGCTCCGTCGAGGCGATGGAACCTCCGCCGCCGGAGATAGGGCATTTTCGTCGCCGAAGAAACTTCAGGCGAGGCTGCGGTGGCCGGCGATGCTCATGTTTGGAGCAGTGAAGGTTCCGGCGGAGATGGAACTTGGTGATATCAAGAGCCGTCAGGCTCGCCGGCGAAACCCTTCCACCGCCGTGGCCTCCGGCGGAGCATCGTGGAGGCTTCTCAAGGCGCTGAGCTGCAAGGACCATGCAAGCGTGGCCGTGACGGCGCCCAAGCCGCTGCGTATTTGAGGGGCTAACTTGTCATAGTATTTTCTTTTTGGGTAGTTTTTGGATTTGGGTGGTTTGTGTCGGGCATTATGGTTATTATTTGTGATAAAAAGTAGAAGTTTAACGATTTTGTACAGTGCATGACCTTTTAGTATTTTGGAGGGTGTATAATTATGAATATTAATCTATATGTGTTTCAAAAACGAGAATATGATAAATATTGATGACGACATGCTTGTGATGACAAGTCGCTGTCTTCTTCAATTTTATTTTATTTTGCTGTATTTCTCTCTATCCAACTTTTAATTTAAAGTCAATTCCTTATGTTTTTGTTAGTTGGAATCTGTAAATGAATTCACGAGAAATGTGGTAGTATATGTAATTCTTCTTTTTGACATGTATGACCCTCATATTGCATTTAGTGAAGATACTATTATATGACTTTGCTAATTCTTTTATGTGTATTTTATTAATACTAGCATTATTAATAACTGGGAATCAAAATAATTTCTTTAATTAGTATCCATACATGAAAATAGTAGTCGAGGTAACTGTCATGTTGTTATAGGTGAGATAGTCGGATAGAGAAAAGAGAAAAGAGGAAAATGCACAGAAAAACTCATGAACATAAATAGCCGGATTCTTTATAAAAAAAATAAAAATAAACCCGGAGTCGATCTATATTATAGAAACGTGGTTTTAACGGTGTTAGACACACGTTATTCATAATCTTCAAACCCGAGATCTCATTATAAAAAATATATATAATTCGTTTCATCGATTTACTTAGCTTGTGATTAATTTGGTTCTTCAACAGGTTATGCTTCTCCTCAAAATCCTATTGATCATAACATGGCAATAAGTTTTCTTTTTCACTGACATGAAAACTAGAATCAAGTACGGTATAATTGACACTTAGGCTATAAGTTAGTGTCCAATAATGCTTATCATTGTGTATAGCACGCGGATCAAATGAATGCGAATTAAAATCATTGTTTCAAATATCACAAATACTTAGAATCATACAGCGTCCGGGTCAAATATAATTAATTAATTAATTGCAATAGCGAATATAGGACATAATATTTGTTGATAGTCATGAAAATTAAAGTCGAGAGCTGAGGTGGAGCATACTTTGTTGAAATTGTGATTTCATTAAAACTCTAGGTGATATTTTCGTCCACTATGACTCGTTCTCTTGAAATTTTCTAAGGAACAGTGTTTTTTCTAAAAGAGCCATTGTGAAGTTTGAATCCACCACTTTTTAACGTAGTCACGTGGAACTATCACTAAATTATTTTATTTGTCACTCTACATGTTTGGAAAGATAGAAATTTCATTTTATAGACCTCCAAACTATTAAAAAATATATATAATTTAGGCTTAGATGCCAATAAAAAAAGAGCAATAGAGAGAAGAGAGGGAGAGTGTGCACGGTTTTTAGAGAGAGAGACTTAATATTGTGTATTATAAAAAGTGAACGTGATGGTGCAATTATAGAAGAAATAATAAGAAGAAGTAGTAACAAATCCTTCGTATTATGTGAATATCACATATTTATAAACACAATATTTATTTTTCATTTCTATAACTAAATATCATAAATATAAATTTTTTTCTGAAATTCCGTTAGACGCTCAACCAATTGTTACACACAGTGATTGTGACAATGTGTGTGACAATTGACGAGCAAGATAAAGTGAACGAAATGAACATAATAAGAATACATGTACTCACTTCAGGATTTAGGTAATTACTAAAATACCCCTCGTATGTGAGTTTGATGTTTCGAGTGATTAAACGGTTTTATCTCGAACTTCAAAACTTCACTGGTCTTGTTCAATATCTTCATTAAGATATCAAGAATGAATTACAGAGTCACAACTCTCCATATCACAAGATAAGATATCGTTTAATTCATTCTAACAATCATTACTAGGAATCGATTGCCCAATCGATCTTTAGATTGCGAACTATTATTTAAACTAGTCATAAGAAGGTATCTTGTCAAGTCTGTACTTAGCACTTCTTTCGTTGATGACAGTTTCAGAGCGTAGACATAAATGCGTAAACACAATCTTAAATAAGAATGAATATTCAATCTTTATTTAATTTCAAAACAAAACAAATACAAAAATATTTAATATCAAAAATCTCCTTTGTGGGCATAAATGCCAACAAACTCCCACTTGACTCAAAGGAGATGCGAATGATCTTTCAGTCCTAATCCTTCTAGGTGTCCCTCGAAGACCTTACTCGTTAAAGGCTTCGTGAAGGGATCAGCAAGGTTGTCCAACGTTGAGATCTTCATAACCGTCGCGTCCCCTCTATGAACTATATCTCGTACCAGGTGGTATTTCCGCTCGATGTGTTTTGAGCGCTTGTGACTTCTTGGTTCCTTACAGTTAGCAACGGCTCCACTGTTATCACAGTAAAGTGTAATGGGCTCGTTGGCACTTGGAACTACTTCCAAGTACATCAGGAATTTCCTCAGCCACACAGCCTCCTTTGCAGCTTCGCAAGCTGCCACATACTCGGCTTCCATGGTCGAGTCAGCAACACAAGTTTGCTTTATAGTCCTCCAGACCACAGATCCACCATTCAGGGTGAACACAGACCTTGATGTGGATTTCCTGGAATCCTTATCCGCTTGAAAATCGGAATCGGTATACCCCGTCATATTCAGGTCATCACCTGAGTATGCAAGCATATAATTTCTCGTTCTCCGAAGATACTTGAGAATATGTTTGACCGCAACCCAGTGCTCGGGTCCAGGATTCGATTGGAATCTACTCACCACGCCCACTGCGTAACAAATATCTGGCCTAGTGCAGAGCATTGCATACATAAGACTTCCTACGGCTGTGGCGTAGGGAATATGTATCATGTCCTCTATCTCTTGAGGAGTCTTGGGAGACTGCTCACTAGATAGATGCACTCCATGTCTGAAAGGTAGCTGTCCTTTCTTGGAGTTCTGCATACTGAAGCGATCCATGATCTTATCAATATAAGATGCTTGAGAAAGCGCTAACTTTCGGTTCTTCCGATCTCTAAAAATCTGAATCCCCAAAATGTAAGCCGCTTCTCCAAGATCCTTCATCTCAAACTGCTCTGACAGCCAGATCTTAACCTCTGATAACTTTCCCACATCATTCCCAATGAGTAGTATGTCATCTACATAAAGGATTAAGAAGACCACTTTGCCATCGTTTACCATCTTATAAACACATGGCTCATCTAAAGACTGATCAAAGCCGTAGCTTTTCACAGTCTCGTCGAATCTAAGATTCCACGATCTAGATGCTTGCTTTAGTCCATAAATGGACTTTAGCAACTCACAAATCTTGCCATGTTGGCCTTTTTCCATGAACCCGTCTGGTTGAGCCATGTAAATGCGCTCGTCAAGATTTCCATTCAAAAATGCAGTCTTGACATCCATCTGCCAGATTTCATAATCTAGGGCGGCAGCAATGGATAAAAGAGTACGAATAGACTTTAGCATTGCCACGGGCGAGAAGGTAACTTCATAGTCGATACCTTCCTTTTGTGTGAACCCCTTCGCCACAAGTCGTGGTTTAAATGTCTCGACATTTCCATCCGGTCATCTTTTCTTCTTGTAGATCCATTTACACCCAACAGTCTTGATACCTTTAGGTAAATCTACAAGTGTCCAGACTTCGTTGACATACATCGAATGCATTTCAACGTTCATGGCTTCTTGCCATAGGTTTGCTTCAGAACTCTGCATCGCCTGGGAAAATGATACTGGATCATCTTCCTCCTTGTATGCGACTGCAGCAAAGGCCTCTCCGATGTACATCAATCGCTCAGGTTGTCGTACAATCCTGCTACTGCGACAAATCGTAGGAGGCTCAAGTTCCGAATGTGGTTCTTCTATTGTTGGTGTAGGACTTATCCTATCTTGTGAAGTACCAGCTACTTCACCCAACATCTCCTTCAGCACAAGTTTGCTTCTCCGTACGGTATTCTTCATGTAATCCTCTTCAAGAAACCTAGCGTTCGTGCTAACGAACGTTTTCTTGTCAGTAGGACTATAGAATGTGTACCCTTTTGTTTCTTTCGGATATCCTATGAAAAAGCATAATTCTAAACGACTAGCCAACTTGCTAGTCTTTTGTCTCAGCACGTGTGCTGGACAACCCCAGATCTTGATGTGGTTTAGAACAGATTTCTTACCATACCATCTCTCGTAGGGAGTGCCGGGAACCGTTTTTGACGGAACCTGGTTCAGAATATGAGCTGCCGTTTCTAAGGCATATCCCCAGAACGAATCAGGAAGAGATGAGTAACTCATCATTGATCTCACCATATCTAGTAGCGTTCGGTTCCTTCTCTCTGACACACCGTTTTGTTGTGGAGTGCCAGGTGCTGTAAGCTGAGAATGAATGCCTTCTTCTTTAAGAAGATCCTCGAACTCATCAGACAAGTACTCTCCGCCTCGATCTGATCGAAGGGTTTTGATTTGTTTCTCTCTTTGCTTCTCAACCAAGGCCCGATATTGTTTGAACATTTCAAAAGTATCGGATTTGTGTCGCATTAAGAAAACATGACCAAAACGTGAGTAGTCATCAGTGAAGGTTACAAAGTATTCGTAACCTCCTCTTGCCTGAATACTGATTTGACCACATACATCACTATGTATGAGTTCCAATACTTGTGTGGCTTTTAGACCTTTCGAAGAGAAAGGTCTCTTGGTCATCTTGCCTTCAAGACAGGATTCACACGTGGGCATAGATCCCACGTTTAGAGATTTCAAAGGACCATCCTTTGTTAACCTCTTAATCCTATCTAGGCCAATATGTCCAAGACGTAAGTGCCATAGATATGTATCATCCGTTTCATCACTATGAAATGTCTTACGCTTCCTGAGTGAATCACTATTCACCTCAGTGTCCAAGATTGTCGGCTCATTAGGATATAGATAATAAATAGAATCTACTCGATGAGCTTTAGAAATAAAACAACCATTAAGAAAAATTTCAATACCATTATTGACTTTAAACTCATAATGTTGTTCTTCTAAACGACCAAAAGAAATTAAGTTCTTGCAACAATCTGGAACATAATAAACGTTATTCAATAATAAAGCCTTATTCCCAAAATTCAGCTGCATGGTCCCGACAGATCTGGCTCTGACCTTCGTTCCATTCCCCCAGTTGAACGTGAACTCTTCTTCATCTAAGCTTCTGGTTTTCCTGAAACCATTCAGATTACACACAATATGGTCAGAAGCCCCGCAGTCTAAAATCCAGGGTGATTCTTTATATGTCGTGTAACATGCTTGGGTGACGAAAGCCATACCTTTCCCCTTGACAGTCTTGAGGTAGGCAAGACAGTTCCTTCGCCAATGGCCGTCTTCTCCGCAATGGTGGCACTTGTGTTTAGACTTGTCCACGTTTGCGATGCCCTTGCCCTTGACATCCGCAGCCTTCTTGTAAGGCGTCTTGGATCCCGTTCGCTTGGCGTTTTTGGGACCCTTCATCACTCTCTTCAATCCAGAAGTGGAAGCCCTATGTTCAGCAACATTGGCTTCACCAGTCTTCTTCTTGGTCTTAGGGAGAAGTCCCTCGGCAGTCTGCAACTCCTTCATCAGCTCGGTAACAGAATAATCGAGCTTGTTCATGGAGTAGTTCAGACGGAAGCTATCGAAAGAATCCGTCAGAGTCTCCAAGATCATGTCGACCTTGGTGAGTCCATCGATCTCCGATCCGAGAATCTCCATGTCGTTCAGGTGACCTATGATCACTAGCATGTGGTCCCTGACTGACGTTCCCGGCTTCATCCGACAATTCATGAAATTTCGGATTGCCTGCTGCCTCGCCTGACGCCCATGACATCCAAACATGTCATGAAGATTGTAGAGCATGTCATATGCCGTGGAAATGTCCTTGTGAGATTGTTGCAACACATTGCTCATGGAACCCAAGATATAACACTTGGCAATCTCATCGGACCTTACCCACGTGTCATAGGCGTTCTTGTCCTCCTGGCTTGAGTCAGCACTCGGAGCTGGAGGACACGGGGTAGTGAGAACATACTTGTGCTTTTCCACCGTCAGTACGATGTCGAGGTTACATTTCCAATCAACGTAATTCTCACCCTCGAGTTTGTTATAACTCAGTATAGATGCAAGTGGATTCATGATATTGCTGAAATTAAATGAAATGAATAAATTTAGCATATGCTACAGTTTCGAATTATGATGCATGTACAATCCTAAATTAGTGAGGAAAGCGATAAATAATTCATGGTATTATGAACAAAAATGATCAATTACTTTTCCTAGGGGAAACCGCAATTGATCGCCTTTCATAGTCGTGACACATCACTATTTAGTTTGAACCATACAAGAAGTCACAACTTCTAGTTCTCGCTAATTACCATGGACTTTGGTCACTTATGTTTAACGCATAGCCTCAAAGGAGGGTTACTTTAAACAATAAGTCTAAGCGTGTAACCAACATGTGGGCCCTTATTCAAGTTACTTTGAAAACGGTTCTCCTAGGGGAGACCCCGCTTCATCGTTCCTCTTTAGAGCTTAGTTCGTAACAATTTAATTAACTATGTGTTTCCGAAGTACTCCCATTAAAGAGAGGGCCACGAGGGTGACTCTTAGTTCATTCACACAAGTTAATTAAATTCATGTTGGGGACCTCGGGTTATTATTTCAACGACAAATAACCCTCCCACTTAGTTTTTGCAAAAATCATATTTTTGTGGACGATGTTCAATTTCATAACTAGTTATTTAAATTAAACTATAATGATGCATGAACAATTCATATAGTGTTGGCGTTCTATCCTATATGACATGTGGATGAATATGAGATAAGATTAAATAAAATAAAACATGATATTTAACTTATCTAATGGCCCATTTCTAAAATTACAACCCTTTACAAAAGATAAATAAATAAACTACTTTATTCCTAGTCTTGTGTCGAGTCGTCGAATTTCCGAGTTTTAAAACTTAGAGAATAATATCTCCCACTCAAATAACTAAATTCACTTTTATTATTTCAAAAATAATATAAGAAAATTTAATTATTCAAGATTTTAAACTTATTCGGAAACGATTTCCGAATCTCGGTCGTCGGGCCTAACCCTAGCTAGCTCGCGCGCGTCCGAAGACACACGGCCACGCTAGGGTTTTGGCCGACCCAAACAGCTCTCTTGTGTCCAATACACAGGTCCTGAAGCGTGTTCGGAATCGTCCGGGATAGCTCCCACGCGTTTCAAAAACGCGCGGCCATTCCCGGAGGCTGCCTTCCTTCTTCTTGTCTCCCGGATTACAAAATTATAAAATTTAAATTTACAACAAATTACAAATTTAAATAAAATAAAAAATAAAAACCGGGACGTAACCCGTAAAAAATCCTAGGGCCAATTAGAGTAAGGATCCATTCACATAAACACACATACATTCACAAATGCAATTCATACAAAAACGCCAACACTCAAAATCGATTTAATGACAATTATGGCTCTGATACCATTTGTTGGAATTTAGTTAACAATTAACCTAATTAATTATGAAACATATCTATATATGGCGGAAATTCATAATTCAATTTAACATATTAAAAACGTTTTTTTAACATATTCATAACCATGTCATTAAATCTAAACTAGCATGTCAACAAAATTTATGAACATATCAATAAATTCATTTAAGCATGCAAACGAACAATCTAAATAAATATAATCATTCTACAATACTATATCATTCAGATCCAATTCGTTTAAGAGACACTTACATAGGGTTTGGATCTGCGAGAGCAAGTCTCGGTGTACGTTCAAGTGATCGGCCGATCCTCTACACCACGCGCGTCAAGGAGATCCTCAAATCCGTCGTGCCTTCGTTCCTCCAAAAGGGGCCGGCCCTGGGGAGAGAAAAATCACTCAAACAACCACAAGTTGAGTCAATGATAATACTCAAGGGATTTTAGGAGACAAAGAGGGTGGGCTCTTTCGTGGGAACAAGGGAAGAAGGGGAAACTCAAATAAAAGGAAGGCCTGCCGAGAAACAGTTTTCCTCTCTCTCTTTCTCTCTTAATTTCGGCCAAAACCTCTCAAGCACACCGGGGGAGAGGTTTGGCTGAGTGTTGGTCGAAATTAAGCTAGGGTTACCAAAGAGAAAGCCTCCTTTTATATCAGAGAGAATGAGCTTAAGTTAGGTCAAAATCCAGTTAAGACCCATTAGTCAAACTTAAGCCCAAAACTCCTTTTAATGAGTTTAAACAATTTTTCCAGCCCATAAAACACCTATTATGGCCGGACATATTGTCCTAATTATCTCCCAAATTTATTTGATTTATTTCTAAAATAATATTTAATTAATTTAGAACATCTCATTTATTTAATGACAAGTCATTAATTATTTTCATACTAATCAATGTAGTACGAAACGAGAAAATATTTATTTTCATCTTTTATTTATTTGAATCATCAAATTATATTATTATCAATATAATAACATAATATGATTCGTGAAATAAATGTAATAATAAATGTAATATTACTCATAAAATAATTTTCTTAACGTAAATCACAATTTACGTTGAATGAGAAAATCAATCATTTCTTGTTCACCAAAATCTCATCCGAGAGTCTATCATTGAGACCTTATGGACCCACATGAACGAAGGTTTAGAATAAAGCTCGGACACAAAAATTCACAAACTTTTTCCGGCTTTTAATTCTTAATATTAGTCGATTCCACTAAAGGACCAATATTGAACATCTCTAAGTTCATATGTGTTTATATTTCCGTTTGATGTGACAAAACTATTCTTCACACGGTCCACGGTGTATTTTACGATATTACCCTTTGTGTGTATCATTAACTCAGAGGAATGTAAAATTACCGTTTTACCCCTGAGTTATTATTTTACCAAGTCCTCTGTTATTTGTGAACGAGAAAAACATAAAGTGAAATGTCTCAACATGTCACATGTTTTATTTCAGAGAATTCTTTATTCGATGAATACCAGGCCTGGTTTATTCGATCACACTCTCATAACAGAGCATGGTGTGATACTAATGCCTTAGCATTGTTTCAACACAAATTCCAAATCTGTGAATCACTTGTTTCAACGAAACAGTATTATGACACCAACCGTCGGGTCAATGAAACTTCATTTAGCCATTGCCCATTGACAAATCAAATGTCATAAAGTGTTACAAGAATACATGTACTCACTTCAAGATTTAGGTAATTACTAAAATACCCCTCGTATGTGAGTTTGATGTTTCGAGTGATTAAACGGTTTTATCTCGAACTTCAAAACTTCACTGGTCTTGTTCAATATCTTCATTAAGATATCAAGAATGAATTACAGAGTCACAACTCTCCATATCACAAGATAAGATATCGTTTAATTCATTCTAACAATCATTACTAGGAATCGATTGCCCAATCGATCTTTAGATTGCGAACTATTATTTAAACTAGTCATAAGAAGGTATCTTGTCAAGTCTGTACTTAGCACTTCTTTCTTTGATGACAGTTTCAGAGCGTAGACATAAATGCGTAAACACAATCTTAAATAAGAATGGATATTCAATCTTTATTTAATTTCAAAGCAAAACAAATACAAAAGTATTTAATATCAAAAATCTCGTTTGTGGGCAAATCCCTCTTCTGATCAAGCAGAATCTTCGATATCAGGCAGGGGAAACCGATCGGCATTTGAGCTGCATAGGACTTTGCATGGCGAACAAAGTGATTATAATCTTCACAATGATGTCAAGACTTGGCAGAGGATCAATATGAGTTGAAGTAGATCAACCGAGGGTGGTATTGATCAAGGCAGGAGTAAAAGTAAACACATGTTCACGAAGACTCACCTTCCCATAATCAGGACTTCCAGGAGAGTCCATATTTGGAGAGAGACTGATGATGAATTCTGTAACAAGTTTTGGGTAATAAGGACCAAGATGACTTACAGTGGTGAGGAGACCAGATTCTTGAAGGAGATCAAGAATAATTGAGAACTTTGTAGCATCTAGAGATAGTTCTCTCTCGGGGAAAATATTACGAGCATAAACAAACTTCCACTTGGCCACTTGAGCTTCAGTACGAAAGAAGATGTTGTCGAGAGGAGCCGAAGGAATGTTGGTGGGAATTTTCATACCATCCTTATACTTCTTGGTCACTAGTACAGGAGAAGTAGGGGCTTCTGTAGGTTCATCCACCTTAAATTAAACATACTGCGGTGGAAGAATCTTTGATGAGGAGTTCTTATTTCTCTTATGTTTAGAGACTTTCTTGATCTTGGGCTTGAAAGCAACAGACTTCTTTCTCTTGTGAAAATGTTGACGAACATGAGACACCTGAGGAGAAACAACAGGAGAAGAATGTCTCTGAGAGGAATTGGGGTCCTCGAGCTGAGGAGGAACAAGTCCCTCGGAAGTAGAGGTCACCACAGAAGAGGAAGTCATCCTCACTTTCTTTCTTGCAGTACGCAGAGCACTGATGATGGTATCTTCATCACCAGGAACATCATCATGATCAGAAGCACTTTTCCTTTTCAAACTATCATCAGAGTTCTCAATAGATTATGACACAAAATTTTCAGGACATTCCTGGTCGATAGTTGGGGATTTTTGACCTATTTCATCTAAACCCAAAAGGATTTTAATTATCTCTAATTCAGCAGGAGGATGTTGCATGTTAAGGGTCATGCATTGAGAAGGACCATCTTTACGAGGAAAAGAAGTACCTGAGACATGAGCGTTTGGGGACGTCCTTTGATCTTCCTTGTCAGAATTGCAATTCTCATCCGAGGAACTACTGGCCTGACCATCGGCACCATCTGCAGAGGAAGGACGCGATTCGGTAGAAACATTTTCTTGTGTATGCTTGCGTAACACTCTACGCAGAACATTCTTCTTCTTCATCTTTACAGATTTGCAAGGAAAGGACGTGTGAATGCCACTTCTTTTTCCAACCATTATCTTGACTGAGCAAATCGCGAGTTGAAAATGCTGAGAGAGGAGTTATTATGATCGAAGACTGAATTCCCATAGCTTATGGGAATACAAACCGTCACAGCTTTACGATTTAAAAATGACACCTCTTTTTGTCGTTTTTAGCACCAATACAAAGAGCCCAGACACCGAAATATTGAAACCAACATTGGGCCGAAAGAGAGAAAGCCCAATCACTCAGCAAATTTTAAAAGGTATTAACATCAAGTGCCTTTGTGAAAATGTCAGCGAGCTGTTTCTGAGTTTGAATGTATTGAAAACGATTTTTTTTATCTTCAACAAGATCCCTGATAAAATGATGTCTTATGTCAATGTGCTTTATCCTACTATGTTGAATAGGGTTTTTCGAGATGTTGATTGCACTCTGATTATCACAAAATAATATCATAACATTTTGTGGAACACCATAATCTGCAACCATTTGTTTAATCCACAGCAATTAAGTACAGCTCCTACCAGCAACAATATATTCTACTTCAGCTGTAGAGAGAGAGATGCAATTTTGTTTCTTGCTAAACTAAGAACAGAGGTTATTTCCAAGAAAGAAACTTCCACCTGATATACTTTTGCGATCAATGGCACTTCCTGCCTAATCCGCATCCCAGTATCCTACTTGAATACGAACCTTTCTTGTGTCTTCAAACTCGAAGTGTCTCGGGAAAGGTAGATCTTCTCTTCTAGCTTGATTCCTTCACACCTAAACAAGAATTTGACAAAGCTAAAATTTCTATTACAAGAGTCTATAGAGGTTTAGAAGGATTTGTATGTGGGCACAAATAAACAATATGAACAAAGAACAATTCTTCGATCATAAGCTAATTCTCTAGATCAAGTATGGATCTAGGTGCAAAAAAGGAGTATTTTCTAGAGAGAGAGAGAGAGGATCGGCCAAGAGCAAGAGAGAACAAGGCAAAAGCTTAACCTTTCACATCTCTATGTGAGGCTCTATTTATAGGAGAAGGAAAAATCTATAAAGGTCAATTATTCATTTATGAAAGAATAATGTATTCATGACACAATATTTGATTTTCCCATCCACTTTCTCTCTTGGGATGGCCGGCCATACACCTCAAGCAAGGGGGAAATTTGTTTCCTCACTTCGCTTATTTACTTCCTTCTCAAGGAAATTCATTTCCCTTTTCCTTTTGGGTAATTATCCTTATAATTAAAGGGAAATAAAACTCTCCTCTTGATGCACTCTTTGGCCAAAATTCTACCTAGGGGGGAGCTTCTAGACGCTTCCTTATTTCTTTTAAGACAATTCTTAAAATGTCCATTGTAGAATTATAATTGCACAAATAACGAAATTAATTTCATAATGCCATAAACGACTTTTCGGCTTTAGAAAATAATTTATATTTTCATCATATGAAAATATTCCAAATTTTATTTTGACATTCACATCATTCTATGTCCATGTGGACAAAAATACCCTTTAGACATTTTCCGAGAAAAAGTCTAGTTCAACACTTGAACTTATTTTGACTTAGCTTCTACTTTAACAATCCTACTCTAATGACCTGTAATAGTGACCTTATGGATCCAAATGAACAAAGTTTGAGCTTCTATACTCGGACTCAAAAGTTCTCAAACCTTTACCGAGTATTAGCTTAATGTCGACTGACTCCACTAAAGAGTCGACACTGAGAATCTCTCGGTTCAAATGAATTTATTTTCTACTCAAATTCAACTTAATTATATTGAGCGGATCCATTGAATGTTATCTATGTTTACCCTTCATGAATATCATCAACTAGTTGGGATTTATAAAATTACCATTTTACCCTTCTAGTTGTTATTTCCTCAACTCATTTAGTACTTGTGAATAAGTTAGAAACAATGTATTGACGAGGAGCTAACAAGTCACATTGTTTCATCCAAATAAAGTCGTTACTTAGATTTGGACACTGCGCAGTTCATTTATTCACAATCCAAGTAATAAAGCATGATGTGATATATATTGCATCTCAGCAATCTTGTACGTCTAGCAACTATGATTTTTATAGCGTCCCTAACAGGAAGGGTCAATGCTAGCGATTCTCCATGATAACCACGCTAGCATATAGTAGGAAATACCCTTAAAGAGATATATCAATCGAGACTTAATACACAGATCATATTTATGCCGAAAGATCGCATTGTGTTAGAGACAAAGATCTCGAAGTAATCTCGTAACAAATCGTGGCGGATAATTTTTCAATGAGTTGCCTAATAAAAATAAGACAATAGACATAACAATCCTTTCCATTCACCTTTTTTATTTCTTTAACGTAGACCGCCTTCATTTATGAGGAAATTTTATTTCCTCTTTTTTTACAAGCATCTTAATAATTCAAAAAAAATTCCAGCTTTCTCTTTCTCTAATTTGTTTGCTGAAATTCATCTACTAGAACAAGCTTTTATATGTTTCTTTATTTGTCTAAAAAAAATTCTACAAATTGTCATTGTAGAACTTTTCTTAAAATTCCATCGAGAACCTAATTTCTCAATGTCTTAAACGAATTATTGGATTAGAAAGTAATTTACATAACCATCATATGATGATGTTCAAAATTGTATTTTGACATTTTACCATCTTATGTCAATACGGACAAAAATACCCTTTATTCATTTTCCAAAAAAAATCCTACTCTAATGACTTGTGATAGTGACTTTATGGATCTAAACCAAAATTTGAGCTATTGTACTTGGACTCAAAGTTCACAAACTTTTCCAAGTCTAGTTTAATGTCAATTGACTCCACTAAACAGTTGACACTGAAAATCTCTCGGTTCAAATGAATATATTTTCTACTCAAAATTCTACTTATTTGTGATAAGTGGATCCACTAAATATTATCGAATAATTACCCATCATGAATATCATCAATTATATGAGATTTGGCCAAATTCCCATTTTACCCTTCTAGTTGTTATTTCCTCAACTCCTTTAATATCATCCAAAAGAATCATTTATTCTATTTGGACACTGGTCGGTACATTTATTCACAATCCAAGTAATAAAAAATGAGGTGATATACATTGCATTTCAGCAATCTTGTACATAAATTCCATACTCATGTAAACTTCATAACCCAATCTTGTTGGAATTGATCTAGAATTTAATGAAAAATTATCATATCATATATGGTGGAATATAAAAAATTGTTTTCAAACCTGTGAAACTATTTCACTACCTAGACAAAGTGTATGTGCAATTTAAGGTAAAAATGTATAATAAATATTGAAAAAGATTAGTACCTTTTTCTTATTGCTTGATCTTGGAGACCTTTCTTGGATGAAGATCCTACACCTCACCTTGCTGCTTCACATCTTTGGATTCTCGAGCAACGATGAAAGTTTCTTTCACTATAGTCTTTGAGAGTTTGAAGAGTTTAGTGAGCGGGCACTATTAAACAATATGAACCAAGAAAGAGTATTGGATCATAAGCTAATACACTGGATCAAGCGAGGATCTAGGTCCCAAAATTAAGGAGTATTTTAGAGAGAGAGAGAGAGTTGGACGGCTAGAAAAAGAGAGAGCAAGACCAAAAACCTATTTTCACATATGAATGTGAGACTCTATTTATGGGAGAAGAAAATACAAGAAATGGTAATTACCATTTCCTATTGTGTATTCATAACACAATATTTTATTTTCTCCTCTCTTTCTCTAGGGTATGGCTAGCGACACTATGTGTATTAGTGAGGAAATTTGTTTCATTACTTAGCACATTTGTTTCATTCTCAACGAAATTTATTTCCTCTTTTCCATTTTGACAATTATCTTTATAATTCAAGGCAAAAGAATTCTGGATATAATATATAAGGTAATATACATTGCATTTTTGCAATCTTGTACATGAATTCTATTGGCAGAGATGCTCACAAGAAAATTGTTTATTTACATATTGATGTAATATATAAATCTTTATAAAGTCCTTATTGTAATTTACTGATCAAATTAACAAAGGTTGAAACGTTCATTCATTCCCTTCTAGTTTGATTGAAGATTTATGATATTCAATAGTCTTATAGTCCTTAATCAAACCTATCAATGTATGAACAAACTCTTCATGGTTTGGTTAAAACGATATATTAACAATCTTAAGATCAACGGACTTTTGATCTCAGTATGATTGTTAGACGAATCTACGATGTCTGGTTACGAGATATAGAGAGTTAGGAACTTTATAGTTCTTCCAGTGTATGTTTTGAAGATCCTGAATTAACCAGTGCACCTTTAGAAACGATAGAAGAGCAAACCATTTAACCTCTTCTGTCTCGAAGTCACTATGTATGAATTGCATCAGGCTTACCTAAATCCTGAAATGAGGCATGTCATTTCATAGCATTAATACTATCATTTGAGAAAGTAAAATTATAGGTCCATTACGTGATCTAGACTAGGCCAACTGGTGAGATATTAAGTTATGAAGATGTCATGAACCAACTTTATGAATTTTTCATAGATATGGAATTCATGTAGAAGATTGCTGAAATGCAATATATATCACCTCATGCTTTATTACTTGAATTGTGAATAAATGAACTCCGCATAATCCAAAATTAAGTAGCGACTTTATTTGGATGAAACAATGTTACTTGTTAGCTCCTCGTCAATACATTGTTTCATGAAGGGTAAAATGGTAATTTTATAAATCTCATCTAGTTGATTCTATTCATGAAGGGTAACTATAAATAACATTCAATGGATCCGCTCAATATAATCAAGTTGAATTTGAGTAAAAAAATAAATTACCCTCTAGTTGATGAACAAAATTTATTTGTGTCATAAATGCATAATACGAAAGGGTAATTACCCTTTCTTGATTTTTCTTCTCCTATAATAGAGCCTCACATAGAGATGTGAAAATAAGTTTTTCTCCTATTTCTCTCTAGCTCTTGGCCGACCTTCTCTCTCTCTCACTCTCTAGAAAATACTCATTTTTATTTTGGCACATAGATCCTCAATTGATCTAGTGAATTATCTTATAATCCAAGCCTTGTTCTTGGTTCATATTGTTTAATTGTGCCTACACACAAATCTTTCTAAATCTCTATAGACTCTTGTAATAAAAACCTTAGGTTTCTCAAGCTCAAGACTAGATGTGAAGGAATCGAGCCGAGGAAAAAGATCCACCTTTCCCAAGATGCTTCAATTTTGAAGATACAAAAAATGTTAGTATTCAAGTAGTTTAAATAATGTTTTTACTTATAACATGTATATGCACTTTGTTTAGGTTTATAACAAGTAGTAAAAGAAATTTTTATATTCCGCCATTAATGTGTTAATGATATATTTTTCTTACCCTAGACCTATTCCAACAAATGGTATCAGAGCTATCGTCAATAGGCATGTACATGTTATTTAAATCATATAAGAAAATTGTTTTCTAAATTTGCTTGAATAATGGTTTTTTCAAACACTAGATCTAACACAATTTTAATTTTTGGTACGACCTTTAGAATTATTTTTTGTTAATTTTTCACTTGTTAAATATGATATATAAGTACATTAAAAACTTTTTTTAATAATTTTATTTTTAGCATACTCAAAATCAATTTTTTGACAAGTTTGAAAATTTGTGTACATAGTTTAAACTAGTTTATTGCACTTCTAGTTTAAATTTATTATTGAATGTTTTATATTATGTTACTTTTTTATATTGTGTTTAATTATTAACATGTTAATATAACACACAATTGAAATCAAAACATACAATTAAAATGTTTCATTTAACCTCTTTCCTATTACGCCTAGATCCGACGTACTTTTAATTGTTTTTCAATTTCAAGACAAACTGTTAAGGCTCAGTAAAACGGGCATAAATTTTTGTTCGGAACTTGAAAATTAGTGGTTCTTAAACCAAATCAAAGGTACGGAAGTTAGCTATCCAATACAATTGGTTTCAGCTAAATCAGATACCATATATGTAATTTATGCTCTTTTAAGTCCAAGGTGTATGGTAGCCCGCGAGTCCAGGATTTTGAATCCGGATTTTACGACTCCTAACTTCTTCCCGTCTTCTTGATGCTTTCATGGATTTCTGATGTTGACACACTCAACCACCATGAAGATTCCTTGAAGGAAGATGATATGAAAACAAATATATTAGTTTTCGGATATTTTTTTAATCTAAAAAACTTTCAAGTGCAAAAGTGATGATTTATTAATCTCACACATTTTCCTTAAGAAATAATAAATTAATAGACAAAGAGATCTGAGTATGTTCCTTGTGCCTTAGTGCATTAACACTGCTCTCCCCTCACAAATATCGATTTTAGGTTTTTTTTTCTAGTGATCCACTCTATCTCTCTTTACACATGAAAACGTGTTTCTAAACGTGTAAGAGATGATGTGTCTTTTTCCAAAAATTAAGTGGGAGGGTCGCACTTATTGTTTGCAACCCAGGATCCCCTTATTTTCCAAAAACTAAGTGGGAGGGTTGTACTTATTGTTTGCAACCCACGATCCCAAACACTAGTGCGTAGTGCATATGTCGCCGGACGAAGAGTCACCCTCGTGACCCTCTCTTAAATGAGAGTATTCATAGACGCATTGCTCCTAACATTGCTTTTATAGCTACGTTCAAAAGTGAAACGATGAGACAAGGCTTCCCTTTGGCGGATTGTTTCCAAAGTAGATCTTGTTGAACTAAGTGGTTGGTTACACACTTAGACTCAAACACTAGTAATCCTCCCTCGAGGCCCTGCGAAAAGTTTTGAGTGATCAAACTTCTTTATAAGATTTCTAGTCAAAGTATTGATGTATTGACATCATGACTATGCATTAATGATGTGTCATTTACTTATGAAAGGTGACTCTTTACGGCCTTCCCTCGAAGGAGTAAAGTGTCATAACACCTTTGAATTTTTCTTGTCTAAATAAAATTAAACTTAAAATCCTAAACAAAATATTAATCACAAATTGTTTCAAATTTCAGCAACATGTCTCTAAACCCCCTCTCTACTATCCTTTCCTCGAACAAACTTGAAGGTGATAACTACGTAGATTGGAAACGTAACCTAGACATCGTCCTTACCATGGACAAGCACAAGTGAGTACTCGCCACCCCATGTCCTCCTGAAATGAATGATGATTCGACTCAAGAGGACAATGACGCCCTTGCAGCCTGGCTCAGATCCGATGAGATTGCGAGATGCTATATTTTAGCATTGATGAACAATGTGTTACAACAACAACATCGTGATATTGGGCCAGCCTATGAAATGATGTACAATCTCCAAGAGATGTATGGAGCGCAAGAACGTCAGGCTAGGCAACAAGCGGTGCGATAGTTTATGAACTGTCGTATGAAAGGAGGGACTCCCGTTAGAGAACATATGTTGCTAATCATAAATTATCTTAATGAGATGGAAATCCTTAGATCTGAGATTGATTGAGAAACCAAGATAGATATGATCTTGGAAACTCTCCCTGGATTTTTAGATACTTTCAAGGTTAATTACTCGATGAATAAGCTAGGGTACAGTGTTACCGAGCTAATGAAGGAGCTTTACACCGTTGAGGGACTCTTAAAGAAAAAGAAGACTACTGGAGAAGCTCATGCTACTTAGCACAGAGTCTCCACCTCTGGATCAAAGAAGAGATATCATAGAGCCGACAAGAAGAACCCTTGCAAGGTTCAGAAGAAGAAAATGTCCTTGGCTACCAAGGTGGACAAGTCTAACGACAATTGTCACCATTGCAATGAGCCCGGTCACTGGTGTAGGAACTGTCCTACCTACCTCAAGGCTAAAGGGAAAGGTATTAGACTTATTACCGAAACTTGTTTAGTAGATGATAATGTATCATCGTGGATTATTGACTCCGCTACTACTAACTATAGTTGTTGTTCCTTGAATGGGTTCAGGAAAAGCAAAAGCTTAGAGGATGGCGACTTCTGCTTCAAGTGGTGTGATGGGAGCTTGGTGTCTGCTAAAGTTGTGGGATCCGTGACACTGTCTTTGAACACAGAACTATAAATTTGTGTAATGTATATTATGTTCCTTCCTTTGGGAAAAACTTAATATCTGTAGCTCAAATTGTTGAGCAGAATTATAATTTTAAATTTATTGATAATGAAACTCGTATTAATTCTTCCAATTCATTTTTCACTTATGCATGTTTAAAGAATGGTTTATATTATCTTTATCCTACACAACTTTTGCTGCTAGACACTGAATATATAATGATCTAATTAGGGAACCAAAGAGGATCAAACCTCATGAATCATCTGATCTAATAAAATCAACACATCTCTGGCACTTAAGACTTGGTCATATTAGTCTGGATAGGATTAAGAGACTTGTGAGGGATGGTCCACTCAAAGGCTCTACAATAGGCTCACTGCCGACTTGTGAATCTTGTATAAAACGAAAAGTGACCACTCAGAATTGCTGGAACTAATACATTCTGATGTATGTGGTCCACTCAGAATTCAGGCACGGGGAGGATACGAATACTTTGTTACCTTTACCAATGATTACTCAAGATATGGATTTGTCTATTTGCTCAAACACAAATCTGAAACCTTTCACGTATTTAAGGTTTTTCGGGCTTTAGTGGAAAAGCAAACTGGAAAACAGATCAAAACCCTTCGATCTAATCAAGGCAGTGTGTACTTGTCTGAAAAGTTCGATGACTTTCTTAAAGAAAAAGGTATCGCTTCTCAACTTACGGCACTTGGCACACCTCAACAGAACTGAGTGTCAGAGAGAAGGAATCGAACTCTGATGGAGATGGTTAGATCAATGATGCGTTACTCATCACCACCTGATTCCTTTTGGGGATATGCCCTCGAAACTGCCGCATATATTCTGACCCAAGTTCCGTCTAAGACGGTCCCTGGTACTACTTTAAGAACGATGGACTGGCGTAAAAAATAGTTCAAGCCACGTCAAAATTTGGGGTTGCCCTGCACATGTGCTGAGGCAAAAGAATAGCAAGTTGGTAGTAGGTCAGAATTATGTGTGTTCGTTGGATATTCAAAGAAAACCAAAGGTTTCACATTCTATAGTCCCGAGGACGACAAAACTTTTTCCAGCACTAATGCTTATTTCCTTGAGGAGGACGATATGAAGAATACGAAACCTAGAAGCAAAATTGTGCTTGAAGAAAAGTTAGGCTAGGATACTTCTACCTTATTAGTAAGAACTATTCTTACCCAAACTGAAACGCAACCTAACAATTCAGAACCTCGTCAAGTAGTACTTCGACGTAGTGGGTGGGTTTCTGAAAAGCCCGACAGGTACATGTCTTATAGCGATACTCTCATAACCGTCGCAGACATGGATAACCATGTTTCCTACAGCCAAGAAATGGCTGGTTCTGAATCAAACCTTTGGCCTGATACCATGAAAGTTGAAATGCATTTGATGTATGTCAACAAATTCTGGAAACTTGTAGACCTACCTGAAGGGGTTAAACTTGTAGGGTGTAAGTGGATCCATAAGGAGAAAAGGGGTCCGGATGGGAACGTTGAGACGTTCAAAGCACGACTAGTAGCTAAGGGTTATACCCAAAAGGAAGGTATCGATTATGAAGAAACCTTATCGCCAGTCGCAATGCTTAAATCCATCTGTATACTTCTATCTATAGCTGCTGCTCTCGATTATGAGATCTGGCAGATGGATGTCAAGACTGCCTTTCTGAATGACAATCGTGACGAGCGCATTTTCATAGCTCAACTAGACGGTTTTGTGGAAAGTGATCAAGAGAACAAGGTTTGTGAATTGCTTAAATCCATGTATGGATTAAAGCAAGCATCTAGATCATGGAATATTAGACTCTATGAAACTGTAAAAGGCTTCGGTTTTAAACAGTTAATAGATTAACCTTGTGTCTATAATTAGATACACGAGGGCAAGATTGTGCTTCTGGTATTGTATGTCGATGATATACTACTCATTGGTAATGATGTAGGTAAGTTATCTGAGGTTAAAATCTGGTTAGCTAAGCAGTTGGATATGAAGGATCTAGGGGAAGCTGTGTAAATTCAGGAGATTCAGATCTTTCGAGATCGAAAGAACCGGACAATGTCGCTCTCCCAAGCATCTTATATAGATAAGGTGTTGGATCGCTTCGCTATGTAAAACTCCAAGAAGGGCCTAAACCCCTTTAGACATGGAGTCTGACTCTCTAAGGACCAGTCTCCCAAGACTGCACAAGAGATTGAGGACATGAGAAAGATTCCCTATGCTTCAGCCGTAGGAAATATCATGTATGCTATGATGTGCAATAGACCGGATATATGTTTCGATGTCAGCGTAGTTAGCCGTTTCCTATCAAATCCTGGAGCCGAGCACTAGGTTACTGTTAAGCATGTTCTTTAGTATCTTCGGAGAACTAGGAACTTGATGCTCACATATTCAGGTACTGACCTGACTATGACGGGGTATACCGATTCCGACTTTCACGCGGATAAGGATTCCAAGAAATCCACTTTAGGATCTGTGTTCATCCTGAATGGTGGATCTATAGTTTGGAGGAGTATCAAGCCATCTTGCATTGCTGACTCCACCATGGAAGCAGAATATGTGGCAGCTTGTGAAGCATCCAAAGAGGCTGTATGGCTTAGAAAACTCCTTAAGTACTTGGAAGTCGTTCCAAATGACAACGAGCCCATGACACTTTATTGTGATAATAGTGAGGCAGTTGCTAACTCAAAGGAACCTATAAGCCATAAGCGCTCTAAGCATATTGAGAGGAAATACCATTTGATTAGAGAGATCGTGCAGCACGCAGACGTGGAGGTGAAAAAAATCTCAACGGTTGAGAACCTGGAAGATCCTTTCACCAAGGCCCTATCCAACAAGGTCTTTAACCAACATAGAGACGGATTAGGCATGAAGGACTACTCTCATCTCCTTTGAGTCAAGTGGGAGTTTGTTGGCAGAGATACTCACAAGAATATTGTTTATTAACATATTGATGTAATATATAAATCTTTATAAAGTCCTTATTGTAATTTGCTGATTAAATTAATTAAAGTTGAAACGTTCTTCATTCCTTTTTAGCTTATATGAAGAGTTATGTTATTCAATAGTCTTATAGATTTGCGTGAACAAACTCTTCATGGTTTGGTTAAAACGATATATTCACAATCTAAAGATCAATAGACTATCGATCCTAGTATGATTGTTGGAAGAATCTATGATGTCTGGTTATGAGGCATAGAGAGTTAGGAACTCTATAGATCTTCGAGTGTATCTTTCGAAGATATTGAATTGACAAGTACATCTTTAAAGACAAGAGAAGAACAAACCATTTAACCTCTTCTGTCTCAAGGTCACTATGTATGCATTCCATCATGCCTACCTAAATCCTGAAATCGGACATGTCATTGCATAGCATTAACACTCGCATTTGATAGCATTAACACTCGCATTTGAGAAAGTCAAATTCTAGGTCCATTACGTGATCTAGACTAGGCCAACTGGTGAGATATTAAGTTATGAAGATATCATGAACCAACTTTGTGAAATTCTCATAGATATGGAATTCATGTACAATATTGCTGAAATGCAATATTTATCACCTCATGCTTTATTACTTGAATTGTGAATAAATGAACTCCGCAGTATCCAAAAGTAAGTAGAGACTTTATTTGGATAAAACAATGTGACTTGTTAGCTCCTCGTCAATACATTGTTTTTGACTTATTCACAAGTATTAAAGGAGTTGAGAAAATAACGACTAGAAGGGTAAAATGGTAATTTATAAATCCATCCAGTTGATGATATTTATGAAGGGTAAACATAGATAACATTCAATGGATCCGCTCAATTTAATTAAGTTAAATTTGAGTAGAAAATAAATTCATTTGAACCGAAAATTTGTTTGAGGCATTAAGAAATTAATTTCATTATTTGTGTAATAATAATTGTACAATGGGTATTTTAAGAATTTTCTTTTAAGAAATAAGGAAACATCTAAATGCCCCTTCCCTAGCTATAGAATTCGGCCAACATGCATCAAAGAGGAGAGTTTTATTTCCCTTTAATTATAAAGATAATTACCCAAAAGGAAAAGGGAAATGAATTTCCTTGAGAAGGAAACAAATGTGCTAAGTGAGGAAACAAATTTTCATCACTTATGTCATAGAATGGCCGGCCATATACATAGAGGAAGAGGAGAGAAAAATCAAATATTGTGTCCTTAATGCATAATAGATTGGGTAATTACCCTTTCTTGATTTTCCTTCTTCCATAAATAGAGCCTCACATAGAAATGTGAAAATAAGCTTTCTCCTATTTCTCTCTAGCTCTTGGCCGACCCTCTCTCTCTCTCTCTAGAAAATACTCCTTTTTATTTTGGCACCTAGATCCTCAATTGATCTAGCGAATTATCTTATGATCCAAGAATTTTTCTTGATTCATACTGTTTAATTGTGCCCACACCCAAATCTTTCTAACTCTCTATAGACTCTTTTAATAGAAACCTTAGGTTTCTCAAGTTCAAGACTAGACGTGAAGGAATCGAGCCGAGGAAGAAGATCCACCTTTCCCAAGATGCTTCAATTTTGAAGATACAAGAAAGGTTAGTATTCAAGTAGTTTAAATAATGTTTTTAATTATAACATGTATATGCACTTTGTTTAGGTTTATAACAAGTAGTAAAAGAAATTTTTATATTCCGCCATTAATGTGTCAATGATAAATTTTTCTTAACCCTCGACCTATTCCAACAAATGGTATCAGAGCTATGGTCAAAGAATAAGCATGTACATGTTAATTAAATCATTAGAAGAAAACTGTTTTCTAAATTTGCTTGAATAATGGTTTTTTCAAACACTTGATCTTACACAATTTTAATTTTTGGTACGACTTGTAAAATTAATTTTGTTTTGATTTTCCACTTGTTAAATATGCTATATAAATACATTAAAAACAGTTTTTAATTATTTTATGTTTAGCATACTCAAAATCAATTTTTTGACAAGGCTTCTAGGTGCCTTTGAGTTAGCAACAACCCTACTATTATCATAATAAAGTGGCATGAACTCTTTATCATTTGGAACGACTTCCAAATACTTAAGAAATTTTCTAAGCTATACAAACTCTTTGGATGCTTCAAAAGAAGCAACATATTTTGCTTCCATGGTGAAGTCAGCAATGCAAGATTGCTTGTCCAAACAACAGACACCGTTCAAGATTAACATGGATAATAAAGTTGATTTCTTCGAATCCCTATCCCCCTGAAAGTCAGAATCGGTAATACCCTATCGTAGTCAGGTCAGTACTTGAATATGGAAGCATCAAGTTCCTAGTTCTACAAAGATACTTAAGAACATGCTTAACAGCATTTCAGTGCTCGGGTCCAGGGTTGGATTGGAAGCGGTTAACTACGCCAACGTCGAAACATAAATTCGGTCTAGTGCACAACATAGCATACATGAGATTTCCTACAACCATGTTTGAAGGTTGTTAACGATTAACCTAATAAATAATACATAATAAATTATGTCACATATCTATATATGGGGGAAATATATAACATGACCTAATATATTAAAACTCATATTAAACATATTCATTAATCATGGCATTAAAAATCAACTAACATGTCAATAATTCAAAATATGTCAACATAAACAAATTGATCACACTAGCAACCTATAACAATTATATTCGCAGATCCAATTCGTTTATAGAGAACATACATAGAGGTTGGAATCAACCTCGCGTGTGTATCCCTTTGGTTGAGAAGAATCAGCCTCGCGCGCACCGAACTTGTCAGAGAGCAGCCTGCATGCGTGGGCCTTACCTTGCCGGAGAGCTGCCTCGTGCGCACCTTACATCGCTGGAGTGGGCCTGTGTCGCTTGCGCCTCACCTTTCCGGAGAGCAGGCTGGTCGCGCTTGTGCGCCTCGCCTCGCCGAAGAGCTTCCTCACGTGCGTGCGCCTTGCCTCGCCTGAGAGCTGCCTCGCGTGTGTATGCCTCGCCTCGCCGGAATGGCCTGCATGTGCGCCATTCTTCTTGCTGGAACATTAGCCTCCTCTCTCACACCTAGCTTGGTCGGAATGGCTTGCCTTCCGTGTGCGCCTTATTCTCGCCGAATTCGCCTCACGCGTGCGTCCGCCTTCTTGAAGAGAATTGGCCGACCCTATGATCAAAACCTCACACAAACTACCACAATGGATTCAACAATAATACTCGTGGATATTTAGGAGATCAAGAGTCTGGACTCTTTATGTGAACAGCGTGATAAGGTGAAAACTTAAAGGATTAAGGAAGCTTTCGAGAAAACAATTTTCACTTGCTCTCTCACTCTATGTGTCTCTGGGCCGAAAAATCAATCACAAGCGGAAGGGATTGCCAAGTAATCTCTAGGGTAAGGGTTTTGTCAGGGAAAGCCTTATTTTCCATCTGAGAGAATAGCCTTCAGTTAGATCAAAATCAGGTAGTGACCCACTAGGCAAACTTAAGCCCAACAATCCTTTTAAGCGGAAGGGATGGCCAAGTAATCTCTATGGTAAGGGTTTTGTCAGGGAAAGCCTTATTTTCCATTTGAGAGAATGGGCTTCAGTTAGATCAAAATCAGATAGTGACCCACTAGGCAAACTTAAGCCCAACAATCCTTTTAATGAGTTTAAAAACAATTTTCCAACCCATAATTCTTTAATTATGACCGACCAAGCTATTCATTTTATCCTCCAAATTTATTTAATTTATTTCTAAAATAATATATAATTAAATTAGAACCTCTCCATTATAATTATGTTCATACTATGCAAACAAATACGAAATGTAAAAATATTTATTTTCATATTTTATTTATTTGAATCAGAAAATTGTATTATTATCAATATAATTATTAAATGTGATTGAGTAAATAAATAACCAATTATTTATTCAATTACTATGAAAATAATTTTCATAATCTAAATTACAATTTACTTTCAGTGAGAAAATCAATCATTCTTGTTCAATAAATCTCGTATGAGAGTATATCATTGAGACCTTATGGACCCATATGAACGAAGATTTAGAATATAGTTCGGACACAAAAGTTCACAAACTTTTTCTGACTTTAAATTTTTAATATTAGTCAATTCAACTAAAGGACTAATATTGTAACTCTCTAAATTCATATGTGTTTATATTCCATTTGATGCGATAAAACAACTATTTACACGATCCATGGTGCATTTTACGATATTACCCTTTGTATGTATCATTAACTCGGAGGAATGTAAAATTACTGTTTTACCTCTGAGTTATTCTTTCACCAACTAATTTGTTATTTGTGAACGAGAAAAACATAAAGTGAGATGTCTCTACACGTCAAATGTTTTATTCATGGAATGTTTTATTCGTTGAATACCAGGATCAGTTTATTCGCTCATACTCTCACAACAAAACATGTTATGATACTAATGCCTTAGCATTCTTCCAACACAAATTATATATCTATGAATCACATAATTCAACAGAACAGTATTATAACACCAACTGTCAGGTCAATGAAACTGTTACAAGAAAATATGTATTCACTTCAAGATTTAGGTAATTACCAAAATATACCACGTATGTGATTTTAAAGCTTCAAGTGATTAAACAGTTTATCTCGAACTTCAAAGTGTCAAAAATCTTGCTCAATATCTTCATCAAGACATCAAGAATAAATTACAGAGTCACAACTCTCTATATCACAAGATAAGATATCGTTAATTTATTCAAACACTCAGTACTTAGATACGAATTCCCAATCGATATTTAGATTGCAAACTGTCATTTAAACTAGAAATAAGGAGGTACGTTGTCAAATATGTACTTAGCAGTTCTTTCATTGATGACATTTTCAGTACGTAGACATACATGCATTAACACAATCTTAAGTGAGAATCAATATTAAATTTTATTTAACTTTCAGCAAAAACAAATACAATGTATTTAATGTCTAATATCTCTTTTGTGGCACAAATCCCAACAAACTCTCACTTGACTCAAAGAAGATGTGAATGATCTTTCAGTCCTAAGCCTTCTAGGTATCCCTCGAAGACTTTGCTCGTTAAAGGCAACATTGCTTTAAACTCCTCTAGACCACTGATCCACCATTCAAGGTGAACATGAACCCTGACGTGGATTTCAAGGAATCCTTATTCGCTTCAGAATTAGAGTTGGTACATCCCTTCATATTCAAGTCATCACCTGAGTATCCAAGCATGTAGTTTCTCGTTATTCGAAGATACTTGAGAACATACTTAACAACAACCCAGTGCTCGGGTCCATGGTTCGATTGCATTTTATTCACCACTCCCAATGCGTAACAAATATTTGGTCTAGTGAAAAGCGTCGCAATATTAGACTACCTACGCGCAGAGGCGCAAGGAATATGTCTCATGTCATCAATCTCTCGAGGAGTCTCGGGAGACTGCTCACTATAAAGATGCACTCTATGTAGAAAAGGTAGATATCCTTTCTTTGAGTCTTGCATACTGAAGTGATCCATAATCTTATCAATATAAGATGACTCAAAAAGCGCTAAATTTTGGTTCTTCCGATCTCTAAAGATCTGAATCCCCATAATGTAAGCCACTTTTCCAAAATCATTCATTTCAAATTGCTTTGACAACCAGATTTTAACCTCTGATAACTTTACTACATTATTCTTGATGAGTAGTATTTCATGTACATATAGGACTAGAAAAACCGCTTTGCCATCGTTTATCATCTTATAAACGCATGGCTCATCTACTTACTTATCAAAGCCGTAGGCTTTTACAATGTCATCGAATATGATATTCCACGGTCTAGATGCTTGCTTTATTCCATAAATGGACTTCAAAAATTCACAAACCTTGACCTCATGACCGTTATCCATGAACTTGTCTAGTTGAGCCATGTAAACGCGCTCGTTGAGATTTCCATTCAAAACTGCAGTCTTAACATCCATTTGCCAGATTTCATAATCTAGGGCAGCAACAATGGATAAAAGAGTGCCGATGGACTCAGCATCACAACTGGCAAGAAGGTATCTTCATAATCAAAACTTTTCTTCTCGGTGAAATCATTCTCCACAACTCTTACTTTAAATGTCTCTACATTTCCATCCGGTCCTCTTTTCTTCTTGTAAATCCATTTACATCCAATAGGTTTAATACCTTCGGTGGGATCAACAAGCTTCCAGACCTTGTTGACATACAACGAATGCATATCAGCGTTCATGGATTCTTGTCATAGGTTTGCTTTGGAACCTTACATTGTTTGAGAGAATGATACCGGATCATCTAACTACTTGTATGCGACAACTGTGTAACCCTCTCCGATAAACATATATCGTTCAGGTTGTCGTATAATTATGTTACTGTAACAAATCACAGTGGGCTCACGTTTCGATTGTGGTATTTCTAATATTGGAGTAGCACTCATCTTAACTTGTGAACTATCCGTTACTTAACCCAACATTTTCTCAAGTACAAGTTTGCTTCTCGGTACTGCATTCTTCATATAGTAATCTTCAAGAAACCTAGCGTTTGTGCTAACGAGCATTTTCGTATCAGCAGTACTATAGAAGGTGTACCCTTTCGTTTCTTTGGGATATCACAAGAAAAGGCATAATTCTGAACGACTAGCCAACTTGCTAGTTTTTTTGTCTCAACACATGTGATGGGCAACCCCAGATTCTTATGTGGTTTAAAACAGATTTTCTACCACACCATCTCTCATAAGTCGTACCAGGAACTGTTTTCGACGGAACCTGGTTCAAAAATTAAGCTGTCATTTCTAAGGCGTATCCCCATAACAAATCAGGAAGGGATGAGTAACTCATCATTGACCTCACTCTATTAGAGTTTGCTTCCTTCTCTCTGACACACCGTTTTGATGTGGCGTACCAGGTGCTCTAAGCTGACAATGAGTGCCTTCTTCTCTAAGAAGATCCTCGAACTCTCCGGACAAGTAATCTTCCCCTCGATCTGGTCGAAGGGTTTTGATTTGTTTCTCCGTATGCTTCTCAACCACAGCCCGATACTCCTTGAACATTTCAAATGTATTGGATTTGTTTCGGATAAGGACAACATAACCAAAACGTGAGAATTCATCTGTGAAGGTTACGAAGTATTCAAAGCCTCCTCTTGTCACGATGTTGATCGGCCCACATACATCACTATGTACAAGTTCCAAAACTTGTGTGGCTCTTAGGCCTTTCGAAGAGAAATGTATCTTGGTCATCTTGCCCTTTAGATGGGATTAACATGTGGGAATGGATCCCACGTTTAGAGATTTCAAAAGACCATCCTTTGTCAATCTCTTAATCCATTCTAGGCAAATATACCCAAAACGTAAGTGCCATAGATATGTGTCATCGGTTTCATCTCTATGAAACCTCTAACGCTTCCTTAGTGAATCGTCATTCACTTCGGTGTCCAAGATAGTTGACTCATTTGGATACAAATAATATATTAAATCAACACGATGAACTTTAATAATAAACGAAACATCAAGAAAAATTTCAATACCATCATTGATTTCAAACTTGAAGAACCGTTTTTCTAAATGACCAAAAGAAATAAGATTCTTGCAAAACTTTGGAACATAATGAACATTATTCAATAATAAATTTTTATTCTCAAAATTCAACTTCATGGTCCCTGACTGATCTGGCTCCGACTTTTGTTCCATTGCCCCAGTTGAAGGTGAACTCCTCATCACTTAAGCGTATAGTTTGCCTGAAACCATTCAAATTACACACAATATGATCAGAAGCCCCGTAGTCTAAAATCCAAGGTTATTCTTTATTTGTCGTGTAACATGCTTGAGTGACGAAGCTCATACTTTTCCCTTTGACAGTCTTGAGATAGGTAGGACAATTCTTTCGCCAATGTTCAACTTCTCTACAATGATGACACTTCTAGTTAGACTTGTCTACCTTCCTGGCGTCCTTGCCCTTAGCATCCGCATCCTTCATGTAAGGCTTCTTGGATCATGTTTGGTTGACGTTTATAGGACCTCTTGTCACCTTCTTAGAACCAGAGGTGGAAGCTCTATGTTTATCAAAATTAACTTCACTGCTCCTCTTCTTGTTCTTCGGAAGAAGCCCCTCGACTGTCAGCAACTCCTTCATGAGCTCAGTTACTGATAATCGAGCTTGTTCATGGAGTAGCTCAGACGGAAGCTATCGAAGAAATCCATCAGAGTCTCCAAGATCATGTCGATCTCGGTGAGTCCATCAATCTCAGATCCGAGAATCTTGATGTCATTCAAGTGTCGCATGATCAATAGCATGTGATCCCGAACTGGAGTTCCCGGCTTCATCCGGCAATTAATGAAATTGCGGATAGATTGTTGCCTTGCCTAACACCCATGACATCCAAACATCTCGTGGAGATTTTAAAGCATCTCAAATGTCATGTGTATGTCCCTATGAGATTGTTGCAACACGTTGCTCATAGATGCTAAAATGTAGCATCTAGCAATCTCATCGGATCTCATCCACACATCATAAGCGTCCTTGTCCTCTTTGCTCGAGTCAGCACTCGGAGCCTCACTACACAGGGCTATAAGAACATACTTCTGCTTTTCCACCGTCAGCATGATGTCGAAGTTATGTTTCCAATCAACGAAATTCTCACCCTCGAGTTTGTTTGAACTGGGTTAAAAGACATTTTATTGAAGAAAAAAAAATTAGCATGTTCTACAATTTGAATTATAATGCATGGACAATCCTAATATGGTGTGAAAGGGATAAATAATTCATGGTAATATTAATACAAATGATTAATTAGTTTTCCTAGGGGAAACTGTAAATAATCGCCTTTTATAGTCATAATACATCACTATTTAGTTTGAACCATCGAAGAAGTCACAACTTCTAGTTCTCACAAATTACCATAAACTTTGTTTACTTATTTTTAACGCACAGCGTCTATGGGGTGATTACTTTAAAACATAAGTCTAAGTGTGCAACCGACATATGGGTATTTATCCAAGTTAGTTTACTAATGGTTCTTCTAGGGGAGACCCTGCTTCATCGTTCCTCTTTAAAGCTTAGTTCAATAATAAGTTAATTAACAAAATTTTGGCGAAATGACCCTAGTTTAATAACTCATTTTGGATATGTCCAACGTTTTGTTAAAATCGTGTAAATGGTCCTAGTGCTTACGTGTCATGTCAATTTAGGTTGTAAAACTCAAATTACATTGTAAAATAACAACGTATATTAACATGACACGTAAACACCAGGGCCATTTACACGAGTTTTACAAAACGTTGGACTTATCCAAAATAAAAAACGTATATAGGGCTACTATATACAATAACCCTTTAATTAATGAAGTGATTCCGAAGTACTCACATGGAAGGAAGGGCCACGATGGGTGAATTTTAGTTCATCATACACAACGTTAATCAAATTTTTGTCGGGTACCTTGGGTTGCTTCAACGACAAACAACCCACCCACTTAGTTTTTGCAAAACTCACTTTTTTGTTTGCATTGAGTTTACATTTTATAACTTCTTTTTTAAACATTAAACTACTATTATGCATGATGCAATTTTGTAAGGTGTTAGCGTTCTATCCTATATGAAATGTGACGTGAAATGCAATGAGATTAAATAAATAAAATAAAAATAAATGTAACTCGTCTAATGGCACATTTCTAAAATACAACCCACAAGAAATTTACAAAAAAAATAAACAATTTATTCTTCTTTGCTTGCAAGGCCGGTCAAAGACTTTCTTTACGCGTTCTAAAACGCGCGGCCAAGCCCAAGGTGATGTCTCCTTTCTCCTTGTCTTCTCGCTCCCGAATTACAAATTCAACAATTACAATTTAAAAGAGTCCTCGCAAATTGAGGTTTACATTTTGAAATCTAAAATTAAAACCCGGGACGATAACCGAAAAAAATCCTAGGGCCATTTAGAAAATGATCCATTCATAAAACACAATCACGTACACTCATAATTCATAATGCAATATTCAAATCATACAAACACGTCAACACCTAAGTATTTTAAAAACTCATAATTAGTGAAAGAATCATTTTTAATGCCAATTATAACTCTAATACCATTTGGTGAGAATTCGTTAACAAATAACTTATAAAATTATGAAACATATGGCGGAAATTCATAATTTAATCCTAATATGCGAAACTCATTTCGAACATATTCTATAACCATGGCATTAAAATTAACCTAACATGTCAATAAATTTCTAAACATGTCAACAAATCAAATCAAACACACTGGAAACCTATAACATTTATATATAGCAGATCCAATTCGTTAGAGGAACACTTGTATTTTTTTTCGACAGCTTCTCGAGTCTCCTCTCTGTCTTTGATCTGCGAGAATCGATCCCGGAAGGCACGTTCGGCCCTTGGCCGAGAGATGCACATGCGCGCGCCTAAGAGGTGGAATCCGCGCATGTCTTGCGCTTCGAGACGGATATCTGAGGTCCACTCCTCTCCGTCACACGTCCTTTGCTTGGCCGAGTGAGTCTGGAACCGGGTCTGCGTCACGCTCCTTGAAATGGCCGAGAGCCGCTGGAACCGGGGAAGACTCGTGCACGTCAAAAAATTCTCCTTTGGCAGAGTGCAACACCACGCGCGCTTAGGATGTCCAAAACTCCGGCCTTGCTCCTTTGATCAAATATGGTCGGCCTTATGCACTAAAAATCACTCAAACAACCACAATGAGGTTAATGATATATCTCTGAGATTTTTAGGAGATCAAGAGGGTGCAACGGGAGAAGGAAACTCAAGGAGGCTGTCGGGAAACAAATTTTCTCTCTTTCTCTCTCTAGGATGGTCGGCTGAATTCTCTCAAGGGGAAGGGAGAGTCTTGGCCGAGAATCTCAAGATTGATTAAGGTTAGGGTTTTCAAAAACAAAGCATCTTTTTATATCAGGGAGGCAGACTTAAGTTAGGTCAAAATAAAATAATGGCCCGTTAGTCAAATTTAAGCCCGCAAAGCCTTTTTAAATGATATTAAATAATATTACAGCTCATATCACTACATATGACAGGCCATATTATTAATTTTACACTCTAAATTTATTTGATTTATTTTTAAAATAATATTTAATTAAATTAGAATATTTTATTGATTTAATGAGATGTGTCATTAATTATATTCATATTATGCAAACAAGTACGAAACGAGAAAATATTAAATTTAATCTTTTATTTATTTAAATCCCTAAATTGTATTATTATCAATGTAATTATACAATGTGATTCATTAAATAAAGAAAAATTGGACTATATAATACTTGCAAACAATGTTATTGCAATTTAGCCATACGTTTTGCATCTTTAAAGATATAGCCAAAAGAGATGACGTGGATTTTTTCTATATATTTTACTTCCAATAGTGCCCTGTTCAAAAGATTATTTTTTTCGTAATTAATAAAACACTATTTTTATAACAAAATTGTTTTTTTCATATTTATTAATTTTGTTTTTAAATAACCGCCTATTTCTATAAATAACTGCTGGTAGTAACTGCCTATTTTTATAAATAACCGCCTATTTCTATAAATAACCGCTGCTAGTGGGGTTAATTTTTTTTGGTAGTGGGTATTAATATCGGTTGATCTTTTTTTTTAATTTAAATTTTCTAATTACGCTTTTTTATTTAGGGGTAATATTGTCATTATAAGCGATTTATTTTCGTTTATGGCTATAAACCAATTTTTTCAAAAGTTTGGCTATTTAGAAATTTTTAAGTTTGAAATGGCTATATAACTTATTATAATGTAATAAATAACTAATTATTTATTTAATTACAAAGAAAATAATTTTCATAGTGTAAATCACTATTCACATTCAATGAGAAAATCAACTTAATTTTGTCCACCATAAATCTCGTCCGAGTCTATGATTGAGACCATATAGACCCACATGAACAAAAAATTTAGAATAAAGTCCATACACAAAAGTGCACAAACTTTTTCCGACTTTTAATTCTTAATATTAGTCTATTTCACTAGAGGAATAATATTGAAATTCTCTAAGTTCATATGCGTTTATATTTTTGTTTGATATGATAAAACTATTCTACACACGGTCCACGATGTACTTTACGATATTAGTGTTTGTGTGTATCATTAACTAAAAGGTATATAAAATTACCGTTTTACCCCTGAGTTGTTATTTCCTCAAATCCTTTGTTATTTGTAAACGAGAACAACATAAAGTAAGGTGTCATAACATGTCATATGTTTTATTCAAGGAATGCTTTATTCGTTGAATATCAGGCCCGGTTTATTCACTGATACTCTCATAACAAAGCATGGTGTGATACTAATGCCTTAGCAATGTTTCATCACAAATTCCATATATGTGAATCACAAAATTCAACGAAACCGTATTATGACAACAGCCGTCGGGTCAATGAAACTTCATTTAAACGTTGCCCATTGACTTATCGAATGTCATAAAGTGTTACAAGGAAATATGTATTCACTTCAGGATTTAAGTCATTACAAAAATACCCCTTGTATGTGATTTTGAAGTTTCGAGTGATTAAACGTTTTTATCTTGAACCTCAAATTGTCACAGGTATTGTTCAATGTTTTCATCAAGACATCAAGAATAAAATCCAGAGTCACAACTCTCTATATCACAAGATATGATATCGTTAATTTATTCAAACAATGTTTACTCATATACGATTGCCCAATCGATCTTCAGATTGCGAACTACTCATAAAAAAGTATATTGTAATCATGTACTTAGCACTTATTTCAGTGATGATAGTTTCAGAGTTTAGACATACATGCATAAACATAATGTTAAATAAGAATGAATATTTAATTTTATTTAACTTTCAAGAAAACGAATACAAAATGTATTTAATATCTTATATCTTCTTTGTAGGCATAAATTTCAACAGTGGAGTGATGGACTTTAACGAACTTAAGAAGATAAATGAAATTCAAATTATCTTATGAATACATAAATAAGCACGGCCTACATATTTCTTTTTTACATACATTTTGGCAATTAAAAAATAATTATATGCAATTCTCTTATATCAATCTTGTTAACTCGATTACTTTTATTGTAAAATATTCCTACAGATCATACTATATATAATTGTTTTGCCGCCGGAGATGTTCCAGCAATTGTCGAGAATGTTGTTTGAAGGAGATCAATGAGGTATATGAAAAATGCTCCGCGGTTACCACATACAAATACTAGTACTTGGTTTGATATATAGAAAAAGTATTAGTTGGTTGTATAAATGAAAAAGTACTTGTACTTAGTTTTTCTTCAAGAACTTCTACTATTATTATTAGGGTTTTGTTATTATATATTTTGGACGCTCCCTCCCTAGGTAATTACCAAAATACCCCTTGTATGTGATTTTGAAGTTTCGAGTGATTAAACGTTTTTATCTTGAACTTCAAATTGTCACAGGTATTGTTCAATGTTTTCATCAAGACATCAAGAATAAAATCCAGAGTCACAACTCTCTATATCACAAGATATGATATCATTAATTTATTCAAACAATGTTTATTCATATACGATTGCCCAATCGATCTTCAGATTGCGAGCTATTCTTTAAACTAGTCATAAAAAAGTATATAGTAATCCCGTACTTAGCACTTATTTCAGTTATGATAGTTTCAGAGTTTAGACATACATGCATAAACATAATGTTAAATAAGAATGAATATTTAATTTTATTTAACTTTCAAGAAAACGAATACAAATTTCGACAAAAAGCTTATTGGTAAATCGACAAATTTCGGACACATTTGAATCCTTGATTTGGATTGATAACCAATTGAAGAAATATGTAATTATTTAGTATTTGCTGGGTAGAATATGGATTGTAAATGTGTATATTCTATATTTAGTTAGTTAGATATTTTAACATTAGTTAGCTTATTATTTCCATGATTTTCTAGGTTATAACTGATTGTATTTCGCCTATTTAAGAAGTACTTAAGGCTCATAATAAAATCATTGGTTCATACCCTAAGCTTTCATGGTATCAAAGCACAACCATGGAAAAATCGATATACAGTCAAACACAAAACACTCCTTCCTCTTCCTCCATGGGAATTTCACAACAGTCCATTCGTCTTTGCTCATAACAGTGTATACATTAACTTGACATAATTTCTTGGAGTGGGCCAAATTCGCGAAGCTTGTCATTGACAGAAGAATAAAGCTTGGGTACCTTATGGGACCGCAGTGCCACGTCCCACAACGGATCCAAAGATCTGGTGTGGGCAAATGGTCCAAAAGAAGGACGGATGTTTATCAACTTTTATTTGGATCCGTTGTGGGATCCAGTTTTTCTACTAGTGAGTCAGGCAGTCGAAGGAGGGAGATGAAGGATATACCATCTGGAGATCAGAGAACTCATTGATTATGGTGTGGCTGCTCGATTCGATGACAGCCTCAATAGCCAAACCATATATGTTCTTGAAGACCACCAAAGAGGTATGAGACTCCGTCAGAGAAACATACTTTGATAGAGAGAATGCTCAGAAGTCTTTGAATTGAATACAAAGTTATGGCAATCCATACAGGTTGTTCAAGATGTGACAACCTACTACAACGAGATGGTTGCGCTATGTCAGGAGTTTGATCAGTACAACAAAGATACTTGAGAGAGTGCAACCGATTGTGCCAGACAAAAGAAGAGGGAAGAAAATGACCGTGTGTATGAGGTTCTAGTAGGTGTAAATCGAGATCTTGATGAAGTGAAGGAAAGAATTCTTGGAAGACGACCGCTGCCCTTAATCCGAGAAGTCTTCTTTGAAGTCATAATTGAAGAGCACAGGAGGATAATCATGCGCGGTAGTGAAGAAGCTAGTGATCGGACAGTAGAGACATTAGCCTTGTTTACCCGAGAAAATGAGTAGAAGAAGTCGTGGTGCGACCATTGCAAGAAATATTGGCACACAAAGGAGACTTTGGAAGATACATGGCAAACCTGCCGGGTACAAAACCAAGAAGGAACGAGCCTTACAAGCTAACATGGCCAATTCCTCTCAAGAGCAATCAGTGCAACCCGAACAACCACCTTTCACCAAGGCTTATATATACCAACTTCTAAAACTCCTCCAACTCTCTCAAAAGTCCTCAAACTCTGATATTCCCTCGTGTTCCTTCGCAGGTTCTCGATCTACCTTTTTATGCTCAAAAGAAAATAATATTTGGGTAACTGACTCAGGTGCAACAGATCACATGACCAGAAATTCTTGATTTTTATATCATATAAACCTTGTGCGGGGAATAAAAAGGTTAGAGTTGCAAATGGCAGTCTTACACCAATTGCAGGAATAGGAAGTGTAAAAATATCAAATATCTCTCTATCTAAAGTCCTACATGTTCCAAGTAAAAAAAAATTCACAAAAGAGCTAAATTGTCGTGTTGTCTTCTTACCTACTTCGTGTGTTTTTCAGGAACTAACAACGGGGAAAATGATTGGCAGTGCTAAGGAACATGATGGTCTCTATTATCTTGAAGATGGATCGGACGTGAATAAAATAGGTCAAAAGACTTCTTGTTTTCAAATTTTTTTATTTTCCGATGAATAATAAAGAAATGTAATTGATGCATTTTAGACTACGACATCCTATTTTATCATATTTAAAAAGGTTGTATCCTACTATTTTTGTAAAATAAAAATTATTCTTCATTTCATTGTGATATATGTGTTTTAGCTAAACATCACAAAAATTATTACCCTACACGACTTTATACTCCTACATCTCCATTTCCACTAATTCATAGTGATATTTGGGGACCTTCTCGAGTATCTACATTAAAATAAAAGAGGTGGTTTGTGAAGATAATTGATGATAAGTGGGATAAGTTGGGTTTACTTACTTAAAGTAAAAAATGAGGTTGTAACCATTTTAAAACATTTTTAATATGGTACAAACTCAATATAGTGCACAAATTAAAATGATAAGTGATAATGATGGAGAGTATTTTCCGAAAACTTTACAAAAAAAATTTGATGGGAAATGTGTCATTCATTAAAGTTCTTGTACTGACACTCCAGCTTAAAATGGCATACTTGAAAGAAAAAACAGGCATCTTCTCGAGGTAACAAGATATATTATGTATTCAGCAAAAATATCCAAAGATATGGGAGACGCCCTTCTTCATGCAACATATCTTATAAATCGCATGCCTTCAAAAAAATCGGATTTTAAAACTCCTATTGACATGTTTTCAAATAAAATTCCTTACTCTCGTACCATTAACTCCCTACCATTAAAAAAATTTGGATGCATGGTTTTTATAAAAAAATCCAAACAGGACCGCAATTAAACTCGATCCAAAAGGGAAAAAATGTGTTTTCTTAGGATTTCCCCCACACAAAAATGATATAAATGTTTTGATCCTACGACTCGAAAAATGTTTATTACCATGGATGTGTGTTTTTAAAAAAATAAAGCCCTTTTAGTAGTGATCTCCAGAGGGAGAAAAATAATCAAGACATTACAAATAGTTTAGGCCTAGATTTTCTTAAAATTGTTGAAATTTGTAATAATAGGGTAATTGAATATAAAAATATGCCTAATCCGAGTATTGATATGCCTAATCCGAGTACTGATCATGTTTTGGATAGAAATTTTGAAGAAAGTATAGATATAATTCGGGAACCACCTCACATTCTATGAGAAATAAAAAATAAGAAACTACTAAGTCCATATGAAAAATTTTATACAAAGAGGATCAGGAATCAAGAGATGGAGATCATCACTGCTCCCTCAGCCGACCATGAGCTCGAACCGGTGGAAGTTTCTGAAAAAGGTACGGAGAAGGTAGACTCTGACTCTGATCTCCCTATAGTCTTGAGAAAAGAAAAAAGATTTTGCACCATGCATCGCATATATCCAATGTCCAACTATGTCTCCAACCATCGTCTATTTGTGTCCTTCAATGTCTTTACCACAAATGTATCCTCCTTTGTTGTCCCTAAAACTATTCAGGAAGTGTTATCTGAACCGAAATGGAGGGTGGCTGTGATGGAAGAAACGGATGCTCTTACGAAGAATCAAACATGGAAGGTTGAAGGGTTGCCTCAAGGAAATTTTGTTGTGGGCTGCCAACGGGTGTTCACACCAAAGTTCAATGCTGATGGAAGTCTAGAACGCTACAAAGCGAGGTTGGTTGCTAAGGGCTATACGCAAACCTATGGCATCGACTACATAGAGACATTTGCTCAGGTTGCAAAGTTAAACACATTAAGGATTTTGCTTTCTATTGCTGCAAACCTAAAATGGTCTCTCGGATAGCTAGACGTGAAGAATGCTTTCCTTAATGGGAAAGTTGAGGAAGAAGTCTACACGAGTCCCCCACCGGGGTTCGAGGAGAAATTTGTTGGGATTGGTGCCCATAAAGGAGATATTAGACGTTAAGATACTTTGTATTTAATTTTGCTGAGACATTAAATAAAGTTATATATTCATTCTTCATTTAAGTTTGTGTTTATGTATGTATGTTACGCTCTGAAACTGTCATCAACGAAAGGGGTGCTAAGTATAGACTTGACAAGATAGCCCCTTGTGACTAGTTTAAACATTTGTTCGCAATCTTAAGATTGATGGAGCAATCGAATCTGAGTAATGATTGTTTGAATGGATCATGATATCTTATCTTGTGATATAGAGAGTTGTGACTCTGTGTTTCATTCTTGATATCTTATAGAAGACATTGAACAAGACCTGTGATACTCTGAAGATCGAGATAACACCGTTTAAACACTCGAAACTTCAAGATTACATACGAGGGGTATTTTGGTACTTACCTAAATCCTGAAGTGAATGCATAATCGATGTGAGACCTTATGGCATTTGAATTGTCAATGGGCAATGGCTAAGTTATAGTTGAATCTGACCCGACGGTTGGTGTCATAACGCTGTCATGTTAGGTTATGTGATTCATAGTTACGGAACATGTTGAAACAATGTCAATGCATCAGTATCACACTATGCTTTGTTATAAGAGTGTGAATGAATAAACCTGGCCAAGTATTCATCGAATAAGAACATTCTTTGATTAAAACATGTGACATGTAAAGACATCTCACTCTATGTTTTTCTCATTCACAAATAACAAAAGAATTAGTGAAATAATAACTCAGGGGTAAAATGGTAATTTTACATTCCTCTGAGTTACTGACACATGAAGGGTAATAACGTAAAATACTATGTGGGTCGTGTGAAGAATTGTTTTCTCACTCAAACGGAATATATACGCATATGAACTTAGAAAGTTTCAATATTAGTCTTTTGTGGAATCTACTAATATTAAGAATTAAAAGACGGAAAACGTTTGTGAACTATTGATTCCGATTTTTATTCTAAAGCTTCTGGTCCATTAGGTCTCAATGATAAACGCTCGGACGAGATTTATTGAACAAGGACAGTTTGATTTTCTCATTTAAGGAAATTGTGATTTACACGAAGAAAATATTTTTCTAAGTAATCAAATAAATAATTGGTTATTTATTATTACATTTATTTAATGAATTATATTATGTTAATATACGGATATTAACATATTTAAATGATTCAAATAAATAAAAGATGAAAATAAATATTTTCTCTTTTCGTACTACCTTGAATAGTATGAAAATAATGATTTGTCAAAATAAATATTTTCGAAATATATAAGATTTTACTCAGCCATAATTAATGAATTAGGTCAGAGAATTAATTTTAGAAATTAATTAAAAGAATAATGGGCTTAAGTTTGACTATTGGGTTTTACCTAAGAAAAGCCCGTTCTCTCTCTATTTAAAGGGTTTTTTGAAAACCCTAACCCTAATCACAAATCATTCGGCCAAACTCCCTTCCCCCTCTCCTGAGTTCTTTGATTGAAATTTTAGAGAGAGAGAGAGATCAAGAAATATTTGATTGATCTCTCGAAAGTTCTTGAGTGATCCCGAGTGTCCCTAGTTGTTCAATTGAAGAGTCCACCCTCTTAATCTCATCAAATCCTGAGGGAATTACCATCGACTCTTCTACTGGTGTTTGAGTGACTTTGTACACGCAGGTATCCACTCGAAGCGCGAAGAAATCGAGCGAAACGAGACGAGGCACGTTTCAGCCTCTTGGCCGGTTGGATTGCCCTTCGCCGGACAGGCTGTCCAACCGGACTCCGAGCATGCCAAAGCCCCCACCGGCGACTCAGAGCGTTTCTGTTCACAAAATTTTACAGGGTCATTCCTCTCGGTCTCTTCCACATTCCTGCAAAATTTAGCGGCCAAATTCCACCGACGAAGCCACAGCGACACAGGCACGTTTTTTTTCGGCGGGACAGTTTCGAATCCGACAGGCTAACTGCTCCAATCCGGCCAGTCATATCTCATAAAATCGACGAGGCACTCCGACGGTAGCTAGCAACACACGAGGTTGTTTACAACCTCACACGTAAGTGTTCTAAACGAATTGGATCTATATTAATGATCTATGAATGTGTTTATAAGTTGTTAGATGGTTTGGTTCAATTTGTTGACATGTTTTGAATAAACAATTTATTGACATCTTTATGATTTTTAATGCTTAGGTTATTTAGTTTATTAAAATGAGTTTTAATACAGATCATATTATATAATTCTGCCACATATAGATGTGTTATGTAATATTATTTTTTAATTTGTTAAATAATTTCCAGCAAAATTTTGCTCTAATGTTTTTCAGATAAGAGAAGACATTGTATGGGCTAAAAAAATCTCCAAGAGCTTAGTTTGACAGGTTCACTTAGTTCGTGAAGCGACAAGACTACAAGCAATTTCAATCAGATCATATCTTCTTCATTAAACACTCAAATGACAGTAAAATGTCAATTTTGATTATTTATGTTAATGATGTAATTCTTACAGGAAATGATATGAAAGATATGGAGAAATTGAAGATGAAACTTGCAACTGAATTCGAAGTAAACGACTTTAGAGAAATGCGATATATTCAGGGAATGGAGATCGCTCGGTCCAAAGAAGGAATTGCAGTGTCACGACGGAAGTACATTTTTTATTTGCTTCAAGAAGTGCGTGTAAACTGGCTGATAGATCCAAAGCTAACCTGCGAAATATCAGGGAGGGAGTTCCTGTCAATAAGCAACAGTAGCAACGACTAGTGGGCAAGCTTATATACTTATCACACGCAAAGTCGAACATTGCCTTTGTTTAACTTTTTGTGAACATGATAAGCCAGTTTATGCACTGCACTTCCGAGGAACATCTTGAAGCTCCAAATCGGATACTACACTAACTGAAGAGCTGACCGGAAAAGGTCTCTTGTTCAGAAAAGGAGGGAGGAAAGAAGTAAAAGCCTTCATTGATGTTGACTATACAGGATCCGATGTGGATAGAAGATCCACTTCCCAATATTGTACATACGTATGGGGTAACCTCCTGACATGGAGGAGAAAGAAACAAGGCGTGGTGGCAAGAAGTGCTGAGGCAGAGTATCGATCGATGGCTAATGGCGTATACGAGCTACTGTGGATAAGAAGAGTGCTTGAAGAATTGAAGATGGAGATTGACCTACCAATGAAACTGTTTTGCGATAACAAAACAGCATTAAGCATCTCTCATAATCCAATTCAACATGATCGTACAAAACATGTCGAAGTGGACCGACACTTCATAAAGAAAAATCAAGATGTTAGCATCATTTGTATTCTTTTTGTGGCAACAACTGATCAAACTGCATACATCCTCACAAATGAACTTTTTCGACCAGTGTTTGAGAAGATGATTTCCAAGTTAGGCCTATTTGATATATACTTGTCAACTTGAAGGGGAGTAAAGAATCTGTAATTAATATCGTTATTCTGTGTTTACTCGGTAGAATACCGGTCGTTATTGTGTATATTTTATATTTAGTTTGTTAGATATTCTAGCATTAGTTAGCTTATTCTAATTTTCTAAGTTATAACTTATTGTATTTGGCCTATTTAAGGCGTGCTTAAAGCTCATAATAAAATCATCAGTTCATACCATAAAGCTTTCACTAATAATAGCTATATATTGCACGGTAGGATGAGTTTGTAAACGATCAAGAACATGATATAACCAATTACCACATTATCAATCAGTCATTAAACCAAACTCGCCTTACATTAAGTCAATTTATAATCTTTAACACCAGCTTTGAATCCAACACACATGATGTTTCTTCCTACCCATTTTTACTGTTTTCTTTCTCCTTAAAAGTGGAACATGGAACCAAAAACTCTTGGTTAGAATGATAAATAAATTATCAAACAGAAAATTTATCACCCATCAGAGAGGAGCAGTAAATTCCTCAATTATCAGATGTTGCTTAATTGTTCATATTAATCATGTATCAAAATTAAAAACTATAACCCGTGCCGATGAGCATTGTCAGACCATTTCTAAACTCAAGTTCAACTATCGAAATTAAAACCAAAGATGTACTCATCTACACTAACAGATTTCAGAGAAAGCGATTGTGAGAAGACAACAGAAAGGAGATGAAGAGAATTGATTCCGCAATAATCTTTTTGTATTGACTTGACATAGTATGAAGAACATTATTGAATTGACTCTCTTCCTCGATCTATCTTTTCATACTATTTCCATGCCTTTTTCTTTTTTCCTATATCCCTCATATTTCCAGGGTAATATAAATTCCGAGTATAACATATAAACCAATAAGCCCCCAGTATTCCGATTCTAATACCTTCAATCTATAGTTCCCAACATTTAGCCCCAGAATTCCGATTCAAGCAACATAGTTGTTCAAAACCAAGGATTGTATGTAAAAATAATGCTCAAACAGGTCATATTGGCAAGAATCGAAATTCAAAATCGAAAAATGTCATCAATGAAAAGAATAAGAAGATAAATTGGAGCCTTGAAAATAACAAGATACTCTAGGACAAGAAATAGTCATTACTTGATCAGCAAATCGATTACACATATACACGCCAGTCTCGTACATGAGATGGGAATACTGGATGGAAAATAAATATGACTAAACAGAAGACGATCATTGATCTCCAGAGGAGCCATGAATTTATCAATTACCAAATATGACTAAACCAGATATCTCACTTATTTACAAGTATTTATATTAACTTCTAACTCCTCTACCAATTTTAGGCACCATACTTGTTCAAAGCCTAGAATTGTATATAACAGTAAAATGCTGAAACGGTAATATTGGCGAGAATCAAGATTCAAAAACTCGAAAAATGTCATCAATGAAACGACATAAACGGGTACTGCAAGTTCAAAGACACAAGGTAACAAAAACTCTACAAACAATCACAAGAATGAGACATGAAAAATAAAAAGAGACTACAGGACGAGAAAACCATCAAATCAGTTACACATATACACACCACTCTCGTACCTGTGCGGGGCCTCGTAAAAGTCGGTCTTACCCTCGGTGGCGGGCCGGAGAGTCAACCCCGACAAGGACCCAATGCTCTGCACCGAAAATTTAACAAAAGCGACGATGTCGAGCTCGACCTCTTCTTCTCCCTCGAGGAAATCCACCGGAAACCTCGCTCTGAGCTTCCCCGGAGCGCCTTTCGCCGGAATCTCAGGGACATGCCACCTCAGCTCCCTCTCGGCGCGGCTCAGCTGCGCCTTGGGGGAGACCTTGAGCAGCGACGGGTCCACCGGAAGCTTCAGGACAAACGTGACGTCGCTCAGAGGGGTCGAGATTTCGGGGTTGGCAGCGTACTGGATCATCACGGAGAGCAGCGATCCGCTGTGTCGCTTCACTAGACGGACTCGCAGAGGAAGCGGGGTTGCCCTCGGGACGAGGCTGTACTTGAGCAACGGAACGGGGTCGGCCTCGTTCTTCATCCGGACGTGGAAAGTCCCGTTCCCGAGGCTGCTCACCCGCGAGCTCTGCATCACGAATCTCTTCACGGGGCTCGTCCCCTCCACCCGGAACGAGAACTCGGTCTCGTTGTTGTTCTTGTCGGAGGAGAGGGTTTTCAGGTACACCGTGCCCATCAGGCCGACTCGGGCGAGAAGGGAATCTCGAAACTCTGCGCTGATCTGCTCGACGATGTGCATTTCGGGGCCTCTCGTTTCGATCGATTTCACGAGCCCGTCGAGGGGGTTTGCCGGCTCGGTAGCGGCGATTTTCGGGGCTTCGCTGGTGTGTAAGAGCTCGAGCCCGCCGAGCCCTTCTTGCTTCCGAAGAGCCTTCTCGGGTCCGACGAACTCTGAGGCGTCCAATCCGCCGCCCCAGGCGTCGCTGAATCCCTCGAAAGTCTCTCCCAAGGTGGCCTTCTCGCCTCCGAATTCGATCCCGCCGTACTCTCCTTCAAACCCTTCGACTGCGATTCGCGTCGATTGAGTCGCCTCCGCCGGAGGTAAAGTCGTGACCTCGAGCGTCGCCAGAGCCGTCGTCAGGTCCGTCGCAGAAGGGTCTCGAGTCTTCTTGAACCCTCCCACCAGCTCCGCGGGCTGGTTGAGCTTGTCGCTCGCTGCAAACGGATCTTTCTCTGCCTCGATCTCCTCGATCTTCTCCTCTTCTGCCGCGGCGGAGGACTCTGCAATCTCGCCGGAAGGCGGCGGCGGAGCCACCTCATCCCCGGCGGCGATTGTTTCAGGCGGCATTTCGAAGCTGGCGTTTGAGAAAACCTCGACACACGCCAGGTGTTCGACAGAATTCCCTTCGGCGCCGGCGACCCAGCTCTCCGCGCCGCGGACCTTGCTCTCGGTGTCCGCGGCGGAGTGGACCATCTTCGCGATGCTCTCGCCGTGCATAGATCCGAGCATGGCGGCGAGTCTGATATTGCTCACTCCTTTCAGGACGATGTCGAGAGCCATGTAGACCTCGGCGTATTTCCGGCCTAGCTTCTCCGGCGTGACGTCGACGCCGCGGCAGGCGGCGACGACGACGGAGACGGCCTGATTGACGACGTGGATGCACTCGAAGACGTTGATGGAGTTGTCGTGATCGGCGGTGGTGACGCCGAGCACGTAAATGGAGTTCACGAGCCGGTAGACCACACGGTAGCGACTCTCAACGCCGACGATAAGCTGGCCGGAGGAGGCGGCGAGTGGATCGTCACCGATTGAGTCGGCGGAGGCGGCGGAGGAGGAAGATTGGGCGGTTTTGGCGGCGGCGAAGGCGAGGCGCGTGTGGCGGAAGGCGGTGAGGGCGGCGAGGGCACGGGCGGGTGGGAACCACTCGCGGGTCTGGAGGAGAATGTCGGAGCCATTGGAGGGCTGGAGCGAGAGAGCCAAGCAAGACATCGCAGCCTAGGGTTTGTAGATCTTCAATTCGATCTGGTTGTTTCTTCAAGATCTCGATTGCTCGAATGCTCAAGAGTCAAGACATTGTTGTTTCTGTGTCTTTTTTCCTTTACTTAATATTATTATGGTTTTTAGTCTTTTTGGCACATCGAATATTTATCATCAATTACACGCATTTACGGCCAAAATTGCGACATAGCCTGTCAATGATCAGTAAAAATGAAAATTGCAGTGAAAGAAATAACGTGATTTTTCTCTATAAAAAAGCCATAAAAATTACGAAAAACACAAAAATTTGTATAAATAATTATCAAATTCAATCACATCATGTTTTAGACATATTCAAATTTCAAACAAACATTAAAGAGTTTGAAACATACAATACTCAATAATAACTAGAGAGACGGTGAGGTTGTTAAAATAATCTAGATTATGACCATATGTCATAATAACAAGACCACGTCATGTAACTCGTGTAGAAAAATGTGTAGTTAATCACATAACTGTTTTAGTTCGATTGATAACCTTCCACCATATTTGATCAAACAACATTTATTTGAATTGAGTGGAGACCTCTCACCCCCCACTCGCTCAGTACAATGAAAGGAGAAAATGCCCCATGAAATTGTAGTGTAATTTAGCCATTTCACAACGGTTTGACTCCCTTTAATTTGCTTCTACCTCTTTCGAAACCCTAAATAACTTGCCCACTGTCATTTTTGCTACCAATCTCACAGCAGCTCCAACTTTCACGAAAGAAGCATCAAAATTAATCTTGATGACATCCGAACCCGGCTTCTTCATCTTCTTTAAGTATAGTCACTTGAGACTCACTTATTAAACGTCATGATTTCAATTTTCACTTGCAACTAAAAAATGCTTAAGATAAGAGTAACAAAATTAAAGAATCAAACGTGCATGTCATTAATGTAAGAGTTAATTATAGTGAGGAAATGAATATTGTGCACAAACCAAAAAAAATGTTTCTTTTTTAATGGGTCGTAACTCCCTTATATATAAAAACAAGTCGAATTGGTCAACATACTTTCCTCAATAAAAGAGAAAAGACATTGTTTCAAGCTACAAAATTATCCAAATTTAACGCTTACTTAGCTAAGGAATGAGAAACAACATTACATGCTCTAGAATGAAACACAATCTTATAGTAATCAAAATTAACAATTACCTTGTGAATCCCCATAGTCACCAACCCTACTTTATTGGCCGAGTTATCTTTTTCCGGATAAGGTTGAATATCATTGTGCAATCGGATTGGATCAAAAAGTTGGAGACCCATATTTTACACGTTTCTCTTAAGGCATCATAAAATGGACGTACATTTTTCCGATCTCGGAGTTTAGTGGTCGATCGAGGAGAATATAGTATGTCATTAATGTGGCACCCATTTGACTGCAAAAGATACTTCCTACGCCACGTTACTTCCCATCTTTAGCAATAGCTGCATCCATGTTAGAGGAAATGGTGTTATGGTGCGGAGGCTAGTACTGGGTTTGTCGAGGAGGGAGGGGTTGCACCAATTGATCCTTTAGATTCGTCTTCCAGAACTCTTTGAAGTGGCCATTAGACCAATTGACAACGTAGACCGTATTTTCCACCAAAATATTGTGCATCATGTTGTTTCGACGGGTTTCATACGCTTCATGCAAGCTTGCAAAAATGTCAAAATTATGTGAATGTTGTTTACAAAATACACTGGTAAAGAAGAAAATAATGTTAGATCATTTTTCCACCATCTGGTCGCTTTCAATTTTTTATATTTTATAGTATGCTCACAAGACCTGGAATGTCGTTTATTTCCTTGTAGTGTCTTTCAGACAAAAGGGATCGACATCCATCCATCTTCTAGCATCATGGACGAGTATCCATTTTTGGGTGAATTCACATGAAAACCCGAATCTCGAGAGGGAAGATAGGTTTTTATACTTTTCTCCATCACTTACTCAAAACGTTGTTAGATGAGGCATCAATTTTATCTATAGAGTCACACACTACCTGATAATCTCTTTTCACTGTAAACACTTTATTATTAGAAAGTAAATCATCGGTGCTGGTCGTAGTTACTTTAGAAATTTTCAAGACCTTCATAACGATCGGGATTGGTGCCCACAAAAGAGATATTAGACATTGAAATAAATTATATTTAATTTTGCTGAAACATTAATATAAATAAATATTCATTCTTTATTATGTTTGTGTTTCTTATGAATGCTACGCTCTGAAATTGTCATCAACAAAAGGGGTGCTAAGCATAGACTTGACAAGATAGCCCCTTATGACTAGTTTGAACATTTTTTGTAGTTTTAAGATCGATGGAGCAATCGAATCTAAGTAATGATTGTTTGAATGAATCATGATATCTTTTCTTGTGATATAGAGAGTTGTGACTCTATGATGTCATTCTTGGTATCTTATAGAGGATATTGAACAAGACAAATGATACTTAGAAGCTCGAGATAAAACCGTTTAATCACTCGAAACTTCATATCACATACGAGGGGTACTTTGGTACTTACCTGAATTCTGAAGTGAATGCATAATTGATATGACACCTTGTGACATTTGATTTGTCAATGGGTAATGACTAAGTTATCTGACCCGATGGTTGGTGTCATAACGTTATCATATTGGGTTATGTGATTCACAGATCTGGAATTCATGTTGAAATAATGCATATGCATTAGTATCACACTATACTTTGTTATGAGAGTGTGAATGAATAAAACTGGCCAGATATTTATCGAATAAGAACATTCTTTAATTAAAACATGTGACATGTAAAGACATCTCACTCTATGTTTTTATCATTCACAAATAACAAATGAGTTAGTGAAATAATAACTCAATGGGTAAAACGGCAATTTTACATTCCTGTAAGGTAATGATACACATGAAGTGTAATATCGTAAAGTACTCAGTGGATCGTGTGAAGAATTATTTTATCACATAAAACGAAAAATATACGCATATGAACTTAGAGAGTCTCAGTATTAGACCCTTAGTGGAATCGACTAATATTAAGAATTAAAAGACGAAAAAGGTTTGTGAACTTTTGAGTCCGATCTTTATTCTAAAGCTTCGTTCATATAGGTCCATAAGGTCTTAATGATAGACACTTAGAATAGATTAAATGAACAAGAATAATTGATTTACTCATTGAATATAAATTGTGATTTATATCGAGAAATTATTTTCTAAGTAGCTTAATAAATAATTGGTTATTTATTGTTACATTTATTTAATGAATCATATAGTATTATTATATTGATAATAATACATTTGAATGATTCAAATAAATAAAAGAAGAAAATAAATAATTTCTCGTTTCGTACTTATTTAAAAAGTATGAATTTATTTAATGAAATGTCATTAATAAATGATGCTTCTAATTAAATTGAATTTAGAAATAAATCAAAAGAATTTGGGAATAAAATAAAAGTTTTTGGCCAAATATTAGGATGAGAATTGGCCGAATTCATTAAGTGATTGGGTCATGGGTTTGACCAAACTTAAGTCCGTTTGACTCGCTTATATAAGGGCTTAAGGAACCCCTAGTCACAAGTTAACATAATTGAAATTTTCGGCAAAAATCCCTTTTCCCCTTCTTGTGAGTCTCGGTCAAAATCCATCACAGAAAAAAAAGAGAAAATTGTTTTCTACTTTCTTTGATTGATCCCCTTATTCCCGAGTGTTCATAGAAGAGCCCACCCTCTCAATCTCACTATAATTGTAAGTGTATTATCTTTGATTCTATATTATGGTGTTTGGGTGAATTTTTTTCATTAGGGCCGGCCAATTCCTTGAAGAAATTGATTTAAAATCAATTTGAAGGTTCAACACTCCCTGCCGGATCCATTACGGCCAGACTGCTCCATTCCGGCGAGCTAGCCATGTCCGGCGAAGTCCCAGGCTCACAGGCCTCCTATCTGGCAAAGGTGTCCAGGCGCACAGGTCCTCCAGTCCGGTGAGCCTTCCATCCGGCAAGCCTCCCTGTCCAGCGAAGACTCCAAGGCGCAAGTCCCTGTCCGGCGAAGGCTCCGAGGCACACACCTCCTGTCCAGCGAAGACGGAAGGCGCGCTGAAGGCCTGTCCAGCGAGCCCCTGCATCTTGTCCGACCGGCGTGCGTCTCAACCATTCCGACGAGCCCTCTTTTACACGTTCGACTCGACGTGGGGATTGTTTACAATCTCAATTTTAAGTATTCTCAATGAATTTGATCTGCGAATATAAATTGTTTATAGGTTCCTAGATTATTTGTTCAATTTGTTGATCACATGTTTAGAGTAAATTTTTTATTGACATGTTAATAATTTTTATGTCTAGGTTAACTAAATATATTAAAAATAGTTTTTAATATGTTAGATCCAATTATATAATTCCGCCATATATTAGATATGTTATATAATTAATTGTTTAATCGTTAAATAAATTGCAACAATAACGCCATCTCGCAAAGAAAGGAGATCAGTCTGTGAACATCCCAAAAGCCCGCTGAAAGTTTGAAATTCATCGCTTGAGACTTGTCTAAAATTTTCCAATGCTCGTTGTTGATGCGATAATTGTTGGCATTTATGCCCACAAAGGAGATTTTTGAGATTAAATACTTTTGTATTTGTTTTGCTTTGAAATTAAATAAAGATTGAATATCCATTCTTATTTAAGATTGTGTTTACGCATTAATGTCTACGCTCTGAAACTGTCATCAACGAAAGAAGTGCTAAGTACAGATTTGACAAGATACCTTCTTATGACTAGTTTAAATAATAGTTCGCAATCTAAAGATCGATTGGGCAATCGATTCCTAGTAATGATTGTTAGAATGAATTAAACGATATCTTATCTTGTGATATGGAGAGTTGTGACTCTGTAATTCATTCTTGATATCTTAATGAAGATATTGAACAAGACCTGTGAAGTTTTGAAGTTCGAGATAAAACCGTTTAATCACTCGAAACCTCAAACTCACATACGAAGGGTATTTTAGTAATTACATAAATCCTGAAGTGAGTATATGTCTTATTGTAACACTTTATGACATTTGATTTGTCAATGGGCAATGACTAAATGAAGTTTTATTGACCCGACGGTTGGTGTCATAATACTGTTTCGTTGAAACATGTGAGTCACAGATATGGAATTTGTGTTGAAACAATGCTAAGGCATTAGTATCACACCATGCTCTGTTATGAGAGTGTGTGCGAATAAACCAGACCTGGTATTCATCTAATAAATAATTCTTTGAAATAAAACAAATGACACGTTGAGACATTTCACTTTATGTTTTTTATCGTTCACAAATAACAGAGGACTTAGTGAAATAATAACTAAGGGGTAAAACGGTAATTTTACATTCCTCTGAGTTAGTGATACACACAAAAGGTAATATCGTAAAATACACCGTGGACCATGTGAAGAATAGTTTTATCACATCAAACGAAAATATAAACGCATATGAACTTAGAGATGTTCAATATTGGTCCATTAGTGGAATCGACTAATATTAAGAATTAAAAGTCGAAAAAAGTTTGTGAACTTTTGCGTCCGATCTTTATTCTAAAGCTTCGTTCATGTGGGTCCATAAGGTCTCAATGATAGACTCTTGGATGAGATATTAATGAACAAGAAAAGATCAATTTTCTCATTAAACGTAAATTGTGATTTACACTAAGAAAATTATTTTCTAAGTATTAAATAAATAATTGGTTATTTATTATTACATTTATTTAACGAATCATATTGTGATATTATATTGATAATAATATAATTTGATGATTCAAATAAATAAAAGATGAAAATAAATATTTTTTCGTTTCGTACTACATTGTTTAGTATGAAAATAATTAATGACTTGTCATTAAATAAATGAGATGTTCTAAATTAATTAAATCTTATTTTAGAAATAAATCGAAAATATTTGGGAGATAAATAGTATAAGATGGCCGACCACTTAACACAAATAAGTGAGTTGGAAAATTTCTTAAATGATTTATCGGGCTTTAGTTTGATTAATGGGTCATTAATTGTTTTTGACCTAATTAAGCCCATTCTCCCTGAAATAAAAGGAGCTCTTCTCTCTCTCTTTTGACCTAAGTTTCACACGGCCACAAGCTCTCTCTCCCCTTTCCTCTTGGCCGACTATTTGCTCTCTCCCAAAGAGAAAAATACTTGGTCAAAATCTCAAAGAGAATTGAGAGAGCGAATCGTTGAGAGTGTTTCCTTTTATTCCTCCTTCTCTTGTTCCCACGAAAGAGCTCACCCTCTTTGTCTCCCACAAATCCCTTGAGTATTATCATTGACTCAATTTGTGGTTGTTTGAGTGATTTTTCCTCCCACAGGGCCGGCCACTTTTGGAGCAACGGAGGATCGACGATTTTGAGGATTTCCTTGACGCGCGTGGTGTAGAGGATCGGCCGACTCTTTGGACGCATCCGGAGACTCGTCTTCGCAGATCCGAATCCCATGTAAGTATCCCTCGAACGAATTGGATCTGAATGATATGATGTTTTAGAATGATTATATGTATTTGGATTATTCGTTTGCATGCTTAGATAAATTTATTGATATGATTGTAAATTTATTGACATGTTAGGTTAGATTTAATGATATGGTTATCGAACATGTTTTAAAACGTTTATAATATGTTAAATTGAATTATGAAATTCCGCCACATATTGATGTGTTTCGTAATTAAATTAGGTTAATTGTTAACTAAATTCCAACAATAATCAAACCAAAAATAGTCACAAATGGATTAGGAATGGAAACATGATGATTTATTTGTTTGAGTCCATTCTTTTGTGAATGCATAAAACACAATCGAAAACGTAACAAAAGATGTATATGTTAATCAACTCCTTTAATACTTGTGAATAAGTTAGAAACGATGTATTGATAAGGAGCTAACAAGTCACAAAGTTTCATCCATAAGAATCCTTTATTCTATGTGGACATTGACCGATACATTTATTCACAATCCAAGTAATAAAGTATGAGGTGATATACATTGCATTTCAGCAATCTTATACATGAATTCCATATATATGAGAACTTCACAAAGTATACTCATGTCAACTTCATAACTCAATATATCACCAATAGAGTGCATCTAGTTCACAAATTTGGATCTAGAGTGTAACTTTCTCAAATGAATACATTGAAGTTACGAAATGACATGTCTCATATCAGGATTTAGTAAGTATGATGCAATTCATATATAGTGACCTTGAGACATAAGAGGTTAAATGGTTTGTTCTTACATTGTCTCCAAAGGTGCAATGGTCAATTCAGTATTTTCGGAAAATACACTAGAAGAACTATAGAGTTCCTAACTCTCTATGTCTCGTAACCAGACATCATAGATTCTTCCAACAATCATATTAGGATCAATAGTTTGTTGTGTTGGCAGAGATGCCCACAAAAAGATTGTCAACTTTTATTAATTTAATCAACAAATTACAATAAGGACTTATGAGAGATTTATATTACATCGATATGCAAATAAATAATCTTTTTGTGGGCATCTCTGCCAACACATCAAACTATTGATCCTAGTATAGTTGTTGGAGGAATCTATGATGTCTGGTTACGAGGCATTGAGATTTAGGAACTCTATAGTTCCACCGGTTTTATAGTTCAACCAAAAGCTGATTAGTCTTGATGTCTCATAACTGGCCATGAATAGGCAGCCTTAATGCCACCTAACTCAGCTCTTATGCTCATAAATCCGGCCACGCAAAGGTCACATGACCGTTTGCACATATTTGTTTTTATTCCCAAAATAACAGCCACAAGTTATTTACGGAATTAAAACTCAGCGGAAGTGAATTTTTTAATAAAAAGACAAGGGATGGGCCCGAAAGCCCAAAGACCCAAGAAGAGCCAAAAATGCTAAGATCCAAGACCCAATATCCAAGACCCGGCCCGGCCCGGCTTGACGGCGGCGCGTGTGTGCGCACGAGGGGTTAGAGCTAATCCACTCACCTTCTCCTCTCTTACACTTGGATACCACCTTAAGAAGGATAGTCCTATATAAAGACCACACCAACTCCCTTATCCAATCAATGTGTGACTCCTTTGGATTCTTTCCACTTCACTTCTCTACAACACATAACAAATGTGTTTTTAAGCATACTTTAAACATCAATTTCTCATTCATCATAGATATGATTTTGGCAAATAAAATATTTAATCTTACACTCGTCGTAATGAGAAATAAAATTATAAAAGAATTATCAAATTTCAATGAGTGCACCCCACTCCAATATTAACCATAAATCATCGATAATATATGTTAATAACATTTTATTAACCTATCTTCCAACAAAATTACCTAAGATATTGTCGTTGTTTATGTTATTGCATATTAATCTTATGTATAGAGTCTTCAATTTTATTTTATTGGAGACTTCTCCTTACGTGAAATGATATTTAAGAAAATACATCATGAGAACCTTAAGTGAGATGGTATTTGTAGAATACATTCATCATCACCCTTAAGTGAGATGGTATTTATATAATACATTCGTAATTACCCACAAGTGAGATAGTACAGCTAAGAACAACTTACTCTAGTACCCATTCACATCTCAGCTGCATCGGTCTGATAACATAAATAACATATATAATAATAATATATAATTGATTATGAATTAGAGTGAAAATAGAAAAAGTAATATTTTTGACATTATTATTTTTTTAGCACCGGTGGCAAGTGAACCACTTTTAACATTTTAGATAATAAAATAATAGTTAAAAATATTAATGATGTTGTCATTAAAAGCAACTTGACATTGTATTCATTTTATTAAAATTGTTACTTTAATAATGTGGAGGAGAAATATAATTAAATAATAACATTTTGATAATTTGTTACGGTAACTTTAGAAGCAATTTAGTATTATACCCTTAGTATAATTAGAGAACGTAGCAATAAGGTAATAAATCTATAATATACGTTATTAAATGACAATAAGAAATATATATATATATATATATATATTAACTGGAAGGTATAAGAAACATGAGCCAAACAAATTCTAGAACAAGTTTTAGAATAGCCAATTTTTTTTTTCTTTAATAGCTGGTTTGATATCCCCAAGGCGTAAAGCGTACCTGTATTATCTGGGACTAGTCATATTATTGTGTTTACAAATGTTAAATATTTGAATTATAAACAATTACGAAAAATGAAAATATAATGGTGAGATTACAATATGTACTTGCATTAGTCACATTTACATCCTCATAGTCTTTTAAAACGAACTCAAAATAACCAGCTTGAAATTTATTTGAACATGCCTCGTATTTGTTCCAAATACAAGTCCAATCTGTTGATTTGAACATGTCAACCAAGTTATGGTCATTAGCAGTTGAACACCGTAAAATTTCTGCGAAATAGCCCTAGTTTATTAACTCATTTTGGATATATACAACGTTTCGTAAAATTCGTGTAAATGGTTCTAGTGCTTACGTGTCATGTTAATTTACGTTGTAAAACTCTATCTACGCTGTAAAATAACAACGTAAATTGACATGCACATTAGCACTAGGATTATTTACACAAGTTTTACGAAACGTTAGACATATCCAAATAACAAACGTATATAGGGTTACTATATACAATAACCCTAAATATTTTGGTAGCGGTAAATAGTTAATAAAAGAATTGGAACTTTAATAACTTCAAAATTATATGTATATTTTTAGAATGACCGCCAAGTTTCGGACAAAATAATATTGCAGTTATTTTTGTTAGAAATATTATATTAAATAAAATTTATAATGTGGGAATATAAAAAGATTGCGAGGAGGAAACGAAAGACAAAGATCTATGATTTTATAACTTTACACCAAAATAAAAAATGAAGAAAAGAAGGACCTTTAGGATCATTCGATATTTTGTCAAAGTTTATATTGCTCTCTCACCAGTGTTGGAGTTGATAAATGATAATTTTTCATGATACAACAGCATTGAGAAAAACCTTACACCAGATGTTCTTTTTCGGCAAATTGAATGTCTAGCTGAAGCCACCACCAACTACAAAATAAACGAATGCAATTTCGGGAAAGAAATTTAAGAGACAGATAATCAACAGCTAAAATGTTCGAAAATGTTTGTCATTGAATTGTAGTATGCTGCATTTATTTGCACGGTTACATCAAGTTTAAAAGTAATTTTCAACATAACAAAATCATAAATTGTAAAATTAATTTTTTGAAGTGATTATTGTAATAAAAAGGGATTCTCCAAAACATGAGTAAAATTGGGTTCTTTTTCAATTATATATTTTTTTCAAAAAAGGACTTGAAAAATGCAACACGTACATGTCTTATCATTCAAATTTACGACCCACTTTAGACCGTGTTTATCAATGACCAATGAAGGACATACCTATCTAACACCCAATAAGAATAAAGTGGATAGTTCTTACACGTCCAAAAAGCCAAAATTAAAGTTTCGGTATTTGTGAAATTAGGTGTGAAAGATGTAAATGCATTTCGGTAGATTTAGCTTGATACTCGACAAATTTTTTGCTCACGTGTCGCGTAAGTTTCATCAATGTTGCCGATGCTTTCTCATCACGCTCGTAAAACCAGTTTTTCATTCTCTCGCAAAGAAAATCGAACAACTTTGCGATTGGAAACTCTCTAAGTTTGACGTTCACGACATTCAAACACTTGACATTGTTCGACGTCATTATTGAGTACCTCTTCTAGTTGAAAAACAATGAGTCCAACTATGATGACCCACGTCGTTCTGAAGGTACTATTGGACGCTTGGATTCTCTTCATCAATTGTAATCATAAATATTGCAAATTCTTCAGAAGTATACGTCTTTGCGACTCATAAAATATCCAATTTATTTCTTTTGAGAAACTTTTGAAATTAGTCTTCATGTTTTTAGAAGATGAAAAACCATGCTCTGAGCAAGTGAATACTTTTTGGACACTATTAAGAATTCTTGGATTTCTATCGAAGACAATAACTTGATGCATTATCTCATCAATTTCTTCCTTCAACTAGGATGTCTTCCTTGTGTGCTCGAAGATATACCTGAAAATAATGGCATAAAAACGTAATTTTGTGACAACATAGTCACGAAACATGTAAACTCTTGACAACATCCTTCGAAAACTAAAAAAATAGTTTTGAAACTTTAGGAAGTATATAAAACTTGTTGAATTTTTTGTTTTGAATATCTGTGAAAATTGTAGAGAGAATGTATGTTGAAGTGTGAAAAATGGATAGAAAATAGATCCATTTGTAGGAAAAAATTCATTTAGAGTCGAATACGTAATAACATAATTTTTTGTTGAGCTGTGTGTTATTTATGCAAATGAGTGATCGAAATAACATAAAAGTCGATAAAAAATATTATTTCATAATAGTGTGGCAAAATGAAAAATTCTATTTTTATACCGAATTAATTCGATGAGCAGAATTTGGACGAAAGTTCGCCGTAGAATTTCGAAAATTTCAAACCTTGAGCCAAACTATCATTATAATGATATAACTATTTCCATTACTTACGGCAGTTTTTTCTTCTTTAATTTTACTATTCTATCTTTTATAATTCCTATTTTAGTATAATCTTCAATTATTTCCTTTTATAGTTGAGAATATTATTTTGGCAATATTTTGAATTGCCAATACTAATTGTAAGTCACTATAAAACGTATTTTTTATAATTTAATAATAAAAAACGTAATTATCAATTATCGTAGTACTACGCAATTGTATTTTTTTATTTTTATTATAAAAAAAAAGAATAAAATAAAATTTAATCTTTATTTAATTAAAAAAAGATAACAATTAAACCATACTTAATTTGTTTGCACGTTGTTTTGTTAATTTCTGAATGCAATTAATTCGTATTTTAATAAATTAATATATAATGAAACAATAACACGTTTTCTTTACACATAATCATGTTTTTATAGAATACTAATTTGTTTGTATTTTTTTTAAATGGTATTACTTTTGTATATTGGAAATGAAATCAAATTACTAAATCAATGAGTATGAAATAATCTTTTATAGTACAAGACTAGCTCGTTTATTTCCTTGTGTTGTGATTTCTATTTTTGTAGCTATGTGGTTTGATATTTTGGTAAAAAGAGAAATTATAAATAGAAGTTTTATATTGGAATATTTTATATATAAACATTCATGTCGAGTAAAAAATATATAAAAAGTATTAATTCAATTATTTATTATTTTATTCCTATAAGTTAGGAAAGAATAGCTTGATTCTTAAATAGCTATTGCACAGTTTTTTATTATTCGATTTGTTATGAACAGAAATTAAAAGGCAAGACAGTATCATTCACACATGTTGAGTCCATTTACTATTTCTTTAACACTTAAGCCCAAATTTAAGAAGGTTATAATACTTTGATGTGCTTAAAGTGTGAATATTTTCATGAATAAGGACTGGTTTTCTCCGTTTAGGGAAAGACTAGTTATCACATCTTCTTAATTAAATTGAATAGATATCAAAATAAAATAATAATTACTGTTTTTTAAATACTTAAAACTACGACTGATAAACTAGACATTAAATTACTTTCACTCTACAATTAGTCATTAAACTATATCATCAATGTTATTATTTTAAATCGAGGACATGTGTGCCACCTAAATTCTTAATTATTTATGTTTGAAGAGTCGTTATGAAAATGTATTAAATGCACATAAATAATAACCATGTTACAATAATTTGGTCATATTTACGTTAGTCATCACGAATTAAATAATTGCGTAAGAGAAACATAACCTCATCACGAGTCAACTCATCCGCGTATAATACAATAATCACGCGTATTAGTGATTACTTCTACATGGTAAAGCCTGCAATTTTGCACCAAATTATGGCCAGCAAACTACTAATACGGATGTTGGAAAACATCCTATCTTTTAATATAATATATACGAGTCTTTTAACTATATACCTATAAAAATATTTACTAATTTTAAAATATTTAACAATTTGTAAAATTTGTGTAAATACTCACCTCAAATTATTTACATCATTATTTACAAAAACTGTAAAATTAGTGTAATTTGGATTCAATATTCATGTAAACACAACTAAATGAGTATTTATAAAAAAAAATATAAACTGTTGAGTATTTGGAAAATACTAAACATAAAAGTGGGTAAAACTTATATATATATATATCATATTATATCATATATGTGTGTTTGAGAGAGAGAGAGAGTTAGATTTTCCGTGTCTCATATGTTTTAGTGTTTTTATTTTCTTCTATGAATCACTAGTTCTATTAATAACTTTAACGCTGGAAGCTAGAATTAGAAAAGAAGATTTCATATAAACAAACATAAAGTATATAATAAAAGTCAAATCAATATAAAGCTCGAATACTACGTACCAAGCCCTTGTCGTAAAGATAAGAGTTAGTGCACATGTTAATACACCATAAAGCAAATATATTAATGATTACTCTATCTATATTCGGCTTACCTATTTTATATTAAAAACCACTTTAATATTTTATTTTTTTGTCGTCACTCAAAAGAAACATTAGTTTATCATTTATAAAAAAGAAAAGAGAGATCATGCGTCCCAAAAACCATTCAGCCTCTTATAAATACGCAGAGGCATTTTGACTTCTTAAAACCAAAAAGAAACAAGAGAAGACAATAACTTCAATCGTATCACATACCAATTGAAAATTTGAAGACATGGGTTGTGAGGCTCCTAAGAAGTTTAATGAAGCGAAAGGGTTTCGGTTCAACGAGAACACTCTCTCGAGGTACTCTTCGGCCGGGGCTTGCTCGTCTCGAGTCTATTATTACAGAAACGCCGCCGAGGGAATTCCTTTCCAATGGGAAATGAAGCCCGGAATGGCCAAAGATCCGCCGAGAGAAGAGGCGATACCTCCGCTTAGTCCACCACCTGCCATTCTCAGCTTGGGGCTCTCGAAGCCGTGCATCGACGAAGATCCAACACCTCATAAAAAGCTTCTCTTTCGTAAACTTAGGCTTCTTAAGATATGGATCAAGAGATGCAAGAAAACAGCTTCGCGTATGAGATCATCGTCCGACCAATGTAATCATAACGATGGTGATCATTCTGATCGGTGCAAGTCTCCTGGTTCATCTCCTTCTTCTTCGTTTTATGATTCTTCGTCTGTGTTGTCTTTTTCGGACAGCTTTTCGAGAGAGCAAAGTCCTGCTTGGGATATTCCTACGACCAATAGTTGTAGCCCGTGGAGTCTGAGCCACGTTTTTGTGAAGCTTGGGAAAAAGTTGGAAAAATAATTGTAGAGACGTTAGTTCTATAGAATATGTATCTCTTTTTTTTTTTATTAAGTTGTATTATTGTATAGTCTAAAATACTTGTTTAATGCTTTGTAACTCAAACTTTATAAACATTTCATATACCTATGTCCAGTGTACACACTTTTATGTTATGTAACCATAATGTGCCTTTTGAGTTTTTCTCAACCTCCCTCAGTCTCTTCTCACGTGACGTAGATATTTGATTCTCTTTGTTTTGTCAAGAGTTCAAAAATACAACGTTAGACGGATTCCTTTGTTGGGGTAATTAGTGACCTAAATATTGTCTATATTTCTAATTTATTAGAGGAATAATTTAAAAGATTTTGTGTGATTTCAACCCGAAGAACACAGAAAACTCATATTGAAACTATGGCAAATACATTGTGTTACTCGTGAAATTCGCACTAGTTAATTATAGTCGGCATCCCGAGAACTTAGGAATCTAACATAAAGTTTGTGTCAAATGGTCCGAGAACTCATGAAAGTCTTAGAACGAACGTCCATGTAGCAAGAAATGGACCCTACGAATCAAAACTTCAAAAAGAAGATAAGACTAGCCGGACAATAAAACACGTGTAAATAAACAAAAGAAATGCTAGAGCGTATCCGAGCACAAGAGCCAGTAACACCGAGCTTAAGGGGAAACTCTGAGAAAAAGATCACCTTGAGAAGCATAGTGGTGATCCATGATGAAGTACCTTCTCCCCAATTAGGGAAAGAGCCTAAGAAGCAAGAGCCGATGATTATGAAATCTTGAAAGCATGCCAAAGATTCACAGCATTAAAGGATGATAAGAACTTATAAATAATAATGTTAATCATTATTTATTTTCACTTGCTGTAATAGTGATTGACAACATTAATTTTAAAATATGGATATTCGCATAATTAAATAGATGTTTATAGCATAATTTTTTATTTATTATTTGATCAAATAAATAAATAATAAATAAAAAATTTAAGCAAACGGGCCTTGAAATTTTTGAGCTTCACTTAAGACATGAGTTGGCTGAAAATCCCCTAGGGATAAGCCCTATGATTGGCTGAACTTCTCCCTTAATCTGATGGATAAGAGAGATTGTAGATTCACTGTTGAGACCTAATGGTCCAGATTAAATCCAATATGACAGAAAATCTCTCATAAAAGAGAATATCTCTAAAAGGAGAGAATATCTCTAAAAAAAGAAAGATAATCCCTCGGGGGTTATTTTCTCATAAATGCTATATATAGAGATTGATGAGAGTGAAAAATGATCAATTTTCTCTATAAAAATCTCGGCCAAACTCTCTCTCTCTCTCTCTCTCTCTCTCTCTCTCTCTCTCTCTCTCTCTCTCTCTCTCTCTCTCTCTCTCTCTCTCTCTCTTCGCCAATTATTTTATTTTCCATTCCATTGGAATTGCAAATTATGTTCCTAGAAAATAGGAATAAGATCCCAAAACACCTTATTTTGAGATCTAGTGAGTTGCCGACTGTGCTCACTCATCTTTCTTATAAGTCTCGGAGATTATATTTCAGAATACTACGGTGTAATCCTCGAGTACTCAGGTCAGACGAAGCACGAAGACGGAGAACGTGTTGGATCGAAACTTTCTTTAGCTGAGCCAAAATTCATATGAGTGTTTTAACGACTTCTTATGAATCGGTTGCTAATTGCTTTCATAACATATATTAAATTAGTAAATCTAGATCTGTTTAGCTTCATAATTATCAATTGGTTAATGTGAGCGTCATTAATATTCTTCCGCATTTAATATGGTCGCTAAGGTGTATCAATCACCAACAAGTGGTATCAGAGCTAGTTGATTTTAGTATTTAATTGATTCGTTCTAGTAATTAAATTTAATTTTGTTTAATGGATTTATATTGTGATATGAAATTCTTGCAATTCAATATCTGATATATGAAATGTTATTCATAGGTATTTTTATTCTTGATTTCATAGAATTTTTGTAAACCCGAAATTCAAAGAGTATATGATTTTTGTAAAACTCATTTATTCTGTTATTATTATTATTATTATTATAATTATTATTATTATTATTATTATTATTATTATTATTATTATTATCATCGTTGTAATCCAACGACGAAGTTTATTGATCACGGTGATCGGCGAGAGACAGATCCACAACGAGGAGACATAACGAGAACGAAGGGCTCCCATCCAGGCCACCAGAGTCATCCGGCCGTGTGGCCCTCATGGCACATGGGCTAGGCCGCAATTTTTCCTCGCCGTGCACAAGGTTGGGCCAAGGCTGCCCCTTGGCGGCATGTCATCCAATTCGGGTCGGGTCCTACCGTGGCGGGTAGGGCTCGAGGATGATCCGAGCTTGGGCCTGGTGTTGGAATCGATCTAGGATTTAACAATTAATATCATATCGTATATGGCGGAATATAAAAAATTGTTTTTAAGATGTGTAAAACTATTTTACTACCTAGACAAAGTGCATGAACATGTTATTATTTAAAACTCATAATAAATATGAAAAGAGCTTTGTATCTTTTTTTGACGCTTGAACTTCGAGAGTCTTCTGGGATGAACATCCTTTGATTTTCCTCGCCTCTCTCCTTCTCGTCTTTTGATCCTTGAGCAACCACACGAGTTTCTATAACAAGAGTCTTCGAGTGTTTATGGAGTTTAGTGAGTGTGCACTATTAAACGCTATGAATCAAGAACGAGTCTTGAATCAAGAGCTAATTCTCTAGATCAATTGAGGATCTAGGCGCCTAAAGAAAAGAGTAATTGAGAGTGTAGAGAGAGGAAGACCTTTGGCCAAGAGAGAACAAGTCTGTGTGTGTTTGTGAGAAGGTTGGTCTATTTATAGGAGAGAGAAATAACCGAAAGGAATAGTTACGTCTCTCTATTACTCTCCCATTCTATAAATATACCAATCAAAGAGAACAGTTCTTTTTCCCCTTAAAACACATCTGGCCGAGTATATGCTTCCCCAAAATCCAATTTTGGCCAAGCATCATTGTTCAAATTGATCCTATATCAATTTGTTTCCTCTTTTCTTTTTGGCAATTACCAATATACAATAATGCACGAAATAAAAAGAGATATTTATCTCTCTCTTAGACTTTATTCTAGTTGAATAAAGTTTTTCTTTGATGTAATATGGCCGGCCATATGCTTTTGTATACACACATATTTATTTCCTAATTTGTTCATAAAAAAATAAGGAAAAGCCTTTATATTATTGCCCATACAATAACATGTCACAAAATTTAATTCATTAAGTTTAAAAACAATTTTTCAGCCAAGTAACATTAAATCAATTTGTGAAAAAATTTAAAATCTTATTTTGAAATTTTTACATCAATTGTCCTTAAGGAGAAAAATACCCTTTAGACCATTTTCGGAAAAATACGTCTAGTTCAACAGTTGAACTTATTTCGACTTAGCTTCGAGTTTAACAAACTCTACTCTAATGACTTGTGTGTTAGGAATATCGCTCACTTGAGAATGACGATCAAATAATTACTGAATTCGATAATTAGATTACTATATAAGCATTATATGATTAGTGGATTCGAGTGGGAAATGATTTACATACCCAGAATCTAGCCTCCCTGGAAGGAGGTCAATGTTCACTCACTTAAGGGTTGATTCCAGAATTGATTGATTGCGCGCACTTTTGGAGTAAGTTATTGTTCAAAAGAATCTTTTCTAAGGAAGAACCAAAGCTTAGGGCTGATATCTATCAAGATAAATATAACGGATTAAATTGACTTCTCTTGGCATGGGTTGAACCTGAAGGATCTTGATCACGAACTGACTATACCAGTGGACACTCGTCACGATGAGTAAATATAATTCTAGTATTAAAGAAGGGTTCAGTCTTTGATTACACGGTGGATTATGGATAAAGACTAGAATAATCGATGAAAAAAGAATGGATTGTATCGTCTTTTTTGTCGGGTTCGTTAAACTTATATTACTAGATCTATAGTCATCGATTTGGCTCTAATAAAGACAGATAAGAACTTTCGAATAATAATGTTGTTCATTATTTAATCTCAACTGCTGTAATGGTGATTGACATAATTAATTCTGAAAAATAGATATTCGCAGAATTAAAAAATGATTATAGCATAATTATTTATTTATCGTTGGATCAAGTAAATAAATAATTAATTGGAATTTTGGACTTTAGAATTTTGGATTGGGCTTGGTACACGGCAGTGGCCGAAAATCCCTTATGGATAAGCCCTAGGGGTGGCCGAACTCTCTTCCCCCTTTCTCTCCCTAAATTTTTCTCTAAAGATTAGAACTTAGGAATCACAGATTAAATCACTACAATTTGGTGTATAATCGAAAAATATGTAAAGTGTTAATATGTTCTAAGTAAATTATTTTACTGTATACGATTTGACTTGACCTTAAAAGGTAGTCAAGGATTACTTGCAAGAATGCATAAACTAGAATCATACGTAATGGCTGTTGACAGAGATGCCCACAAGAAGATTATTTATTTACATATCGATGTAATATAAATCTCTCATCTGTCCTTATTGTAATTTGCTGGTTAAATTAATAAAAGTTGAAACGTTCATTCATTCCTTTTTCGTTTGTTTGAAGATTTATGATATTCAAATAGACTTATAGTCCTTAATCAAACCTAACAACGTATAAAGAGACAAATGTAGATTTGCGTGAACAAACTCTTCATGGTTTGCTTAAAACAAAATATTCACAATCTAAAGTTCAACAGACTATTGATCCTAGCATGATTGTAGGAAGAATCTATGATGTCTAGTTACGAGGCATAGAGAGTTGGGAACTCTATAGTCCTTCGAATGTATCTTCCGAAGATACTGAATTGACCAGTGAACCTTTAGGGACAATGTAAGAACAAACTATTTAAGCGCTTTTGTCTCAAGGTAACTATGTATGAACAGCATCATGCTTACCTAAATCCTAAAATGAGACATGTCATTTCATAGCTTACAAATTCTCATTGTAGAAAGTCCTCGTCAATACACTGTTTCTAACTTATCCACAAGTAACAAAGGAGTTGGGAAAATAACATCTAGTTGATGATATTCATGAAAGTAATCATAGATAACATTTAATGGATCAACTCAACATAATTAAGTTGAATTTGAGTAGAAAATAAATTCATTTGCACCGAGAGATTCTCAGTGTCAACTCTTTATTGTAGTCAGTTGACATTAAGTTAATAATCAGAAAAAATTTGTGAAATTTTGAGTCCAAGTATAGTAGCTCAAGATTTATTCATTTGGATCCATAAGGTCACTACTACATCTCATTGGAGCAGGATTGTTAAATTAGAAGCTAAGTCAAAATAAGTTCAAGTGTGGAACTAGACGTTTTCTCAAAAAATTTCCAAAGTGTATTTTTGTCCACATGGACATAAATGATGTGAATGTCAAAATAAGATTTTAAATATTTTCATAGTTTAAGCCGAGAAGCAATTTGAAGCATTATGAAATTAATTTCATTAGTTGTGCAATATTAATTCTACAATGGGTATTTTAAGAATTGTTTTCAAATAAATAAGAAAGCATCTAGAACCTCCTCCATAGATAGAATTTCAACCAACACCAATTGAGAGAAGGAAATAATATATCTTATTATTTTATGCATTATTGTATATTGGTAATTGCCCAACAGAAAAGAGGAAATGAATTTCTTTGAGAAGGAAACAAATGTGCTAAGTGAGAAAACAAATTTCTCTCACTAATGCTTGCATATGGCCGCCCATTTTGATAGAGAAAGAGGAGAGGAAATCAAATATTGTGTTATGAATACACAATATGAAAATGTAATTACCCTTTCTTTTATTTCCTTCTCCTATAAATAGAGACTTACATTGAGATGTGAAAATAAGTTTTTTCCTCTTGTTCTCTCTATTGTGGCCGACCATCTCTCCTCTCTCTCTCTCTCTAAAATATCTCTTTTATTTTGGCACCTAAGTCCTCATTAGACTTAGACTTAAATTAGATATTTAGGTCATTGACTTGTTCTTGAGTTATTGTGTTTAATTGTGCCCACACACAAATGCTTCAAATCCTCTATAGACTATTGTAATAAAAATATTAGGTTTCTCGAGTTCACGACTAGGTGTAAAGGAAACGAGTAAGACGAGACGGTCTACCTTTCTTAAGGCTTCTTAAAGATAAGCTAAAAGAAAGGTTAGTCCCAAGTAAACAAGTAATTTAATAATGTTTTTAAATAATTAGATGTTCATGCACTTTGCCTAGGTTAGTAAAATTGTTTTATTTCTAAAGAAATTTTTATATTTTGTCATTAACTTCTTAATGGTAATTTTTTTAGTGACAAATCATTAATTATTTTCATACTCTTCAAAGCAGTACGAAACGAGAAAATATTTATTTTCATCATTTATTTATGTGAATCATCAAAATACCCTATTATCCATATAATAACATAATATGATTCATTAAATAAATATAATAATAAATAACTAATTATTTATTCAATTGCTTAGAAAATCATTATCTTAGTGTAAATCACAATTTACTTGAGAAAATCAAATCGTTCTAGTTCAATAAATCTCGTCCGAAAGTCTATAATTGAGACCTAATGGACCTACATAAACGAAACTTTAGAATAAAGATACGACTCAAAAGTTCACAAACTTTTCCGTCTTTTAATTCTTAATATTAGTCGATTCTATTAAAAGACTAATATTGAACCTCTCTAAGTTCATATGCGCTTATTTTCCGTTCGATGTGACAAAAAAATTCTTCACACGATCCACAGAGTATTTTACGATATTACCCTTCATGTGTATCAGTAACTCAGAGGAATGTAAAATTACCTTTTTACCCCGGGTTATTATTTCACTAACTCATTTGTTATTTGTGAATGAGAAAAACATAGAGTGAGATGTCTTTACATGTCATATGTTTTAATCAAAAAATGTTCTATTTGATGAATATCAGGCTCGGTTTATTCATTCACACTCTCATAACAAGGCATAGTGTGATACTAACGCATTGCATTGTTTCAACACGAATTTCTTATCTGTGAATCACATAACCAATATAACAACGTCATGACACCAACCGTCGGGTCAGATGCAACTTCAATTTAGCCATTTCCCATTGTCAAATCAAATGTGGTAAGGTGTCATATCGATTATGCATTCCCTTCAAGATTTAGGTAAGTACCAAGTTTCGAATAATTAAACAGTTTTATCTCAAGATTCAAAGTATCACATGTTTTGTTCAATATCTTTTGCAATATATCAAGAATGAAACACATAATCATAAATCTTTATATTACAATATATGATATCATGATTCATTCAAACAATCATTACTCACATTCAATTGCCCTATCGATCTTTAGATTGCGAACTAATATTTAAACTAGTCACAAGGGGCTATCTTGATAAGTCTGTACTTAACACCCCTTTTGTCGATTACAGTTTCAGAGCGTAGCAAACATACATAAACACAAACTTAATCAAAGAATGAATATTTAATTTTATTTAATGTTTCAGCAAAAATCAAATACAAATTATTTATAATGTCTGATATCTCCTTTGTTGGCACCAATCCCAATATATATATATAGCCGGCTTAGGGGGGGGGGGAGAGGGGGGAGGGGGAAGGGGGCAATGGCCTAAGGCCTCCAATCAATAAAGGCCTCCAAAGTTTTTCGGGAAATCTTTCAAAAGGATAGTAGTAACTTGATGGTAATACTTAATTATAATAAGTACATTGATTATTTTCCTAATGCTTATGTTGCATATAGATTAATGTTGACTAATATGTTACCGTTGCTTCCACAGAGAGAAGTTTCTTTAAGTTGAAATTGATCAAGTCTTATTTGAGATCAACCATGTGCCAAGAAATACAGTGCACTCGCAATTTTATTGGTTGAAAAAGATTTGTTAGACAAGACTGAGTATAAAGATATGATTTCTGAATTTGCATCTCAGAAAGCAAAAAAAGTGGATTTTGTGTAATATTTTTACTTTATGTTTTGTAATTTGACTATTTCTAAATGAAGTTAAACTATACCAAATGCTTCAAGTTTCCTTCCCGTTCAAAACCTCTAATGTACTTGAGCCGCCTATACGCACGTGGTTATTGTTGTTTTTTTATTTTTTGCGTACTTCATTTTGATGTTTTTATATTCTTGTTGTACTACATTAATCAAAACTCGAAATTTTGTTTGAAAACTATAACCCACACTATTTTTATTTTGTATACAATAATTTGTAGATGTATCTAATAAAGTATCATGATTTCCGTTAAAAAAAAGTCTCATGATTATGTATAAAAAATTAAAACCCATGTTTTTCATAACAATTCAATCAACACATAAATAAAATGTAACAATAAACCACGAGAGTTAGAAATGAAAGTTCTCAAAGTTCTGATAAAAAAAATGTATTAAAAAACATTTAATCAAGTCTTGGTTTTTTGTTGGAGGTGGATGTTGCAGGTGAGACCTCTTCATTAAAGTTTTCTAGTACTTTGTCGCCGCTGAATTTAAGATCAGTGAGCTTGTAAACTTGGCTAACAGTGAATTCGTGTTGTGATACACTTGAATTTTGACTTGTCGTGTCTTGAACGTAGAACGCTTTTGTAATTGCTTCTTTGGCTTTGAATAGTGGTTTCAATAGAGATTTTTGTGAACCCTGTTGTAACATATTTTTCACAACTATAAATATTTTCAAAATTTAAATATGCTATTTGTACATGTGCGTTTATCTAAATACCTGCTTAATAATGTCCGATATTTGTGCGGTCTTGCAGGAGAAGATTTTTTCAGCAGTATAACCGAAACTTGTAGTTTCCACTTTTTCAGAACCATCTGTCAAAATAAATTCGACACGCAACCTATAAAGTAATAAAAGTCAGATGACATAGTTATTGTTCTTGTGTTTTTTTCTATATATATTGGTATATATCGTATATATGGTAAAATTACATCGTGTATTTTTTATTATTATTATTACGTGCAAGCATGTGATCATGATTCATCAGGTCGTCGTCGGTAATCCTCTCACTACTTGATCTATATTAGCTAATGTTTTGTACGCATGGATGTGAACGAAATTTTTTTAAGTCCTAGAAATAGCTTTAAATGGGATATATGAAAACAACGTAAAGACTTGGAAATCTAAGAGAGAATTTACAACGTAAAGAGTACAAATTTTTGGTTGAAAGGATATGGTCTTCCTGGGAAAGTATCAAATATCAAAGTTTTTCTCAATGGCGGGCAAAGGGTTACCTTTATGAGGCCATATGGTTTTTTTTGTTGTATCTTAATACTGTTATTACGCTCATATTGTAATCTAAAACAATTTTAGATATTCTTAAATCTCTCAAATCTATTTCAAAACTTTAAGCAAAAAATATTAATCGAAATTTATTAACTAATTCCCAAGTCTACATCAATTCTTAATTTCAAGACGGTAAAAAATAGTACATACCATGGCACGACTTTGCAGTTCTCCTTTTTACAACTTTGCCACGTAAAGCGTTGATTGATGGGCCAGGTAGTTCCCCTCTTGCAATTTTAACATGCATTGTAATAGAATCTTTGATTGTAATTCGTGACTTTCCCTGCCGCTTTAACTCAATAATTTCCAGATTTATTTTCCTAATCACATTTAATCGCTTAGACATATTTCTTTTAAATACTTTATTTACACATAAATATTTTATTTATACCTTCATCTTGATATTTGTGAATTCTTCGAGTCTTAGTAAATCTTGTGCTTTTGGAGGTGGAAGATGTTGCGTTGTCGGGTTCTTCTTCTGCTCATTTGCCCACTTTTTAAGAGTTTTTGCATTCTCCACATTCCTAAACATATTTAAAATATTAGTGTTTTGGCTAAATGTAAAGTTTCACAATTGATATTATTTTAGGTAGATTTACGTGTGTACCAGACTGAAAGTTTTTCGGCGACTTCAAATTTGGGGTTGATGAAATTGTGCTCGATCCTTTTGTAGATAAGACGACACCTCCTGGAAAAAAAAATTCAAATTCCATGCACCAGTGATAATCATGATATAAAGTTCACTAATTTTTATTTGTATTGAATTTAAAAAAAATACCCTGGTAGTTTTTTGCTTTCAAGTTTATTCCTGCTATTACCGGCCTTGTCTTCTTTATGGCTGATATAAGACTGACTTCATTGGTTGCGAAATTGTCCCATAAAGCTAATTTGATAATTTCAAAATTGAGAGTTATTTATAAAAGTGTTATGATATTATTATAGAATTTTGAATATCTATTGAATTTGTAGGTTTCAACAAACCTGGAATCAACCAACGTAGTTTGGCAGAAATCTACGTTGTTTTTTTGTTCTCTTTCGTGATATGTAAGACGATTCCTAACACATCTTTAAAAAATATAAAGGATTAGCATAAGAAAAATTCTAAGAGTGACTAAATTTGAACATCTATTAATTGATATTGATTTAAGAGTATAAAAAATAACTTACTCAATTCGGTTGATGTTTCGATGTAATTGTTGCATAAACTTAGTGGAGTGAAATTGTACAAATACTCCACCAATCTTGTGTTGTCTTGATCCAACTCTTCAATAGTAGTACCTTTTCTTATTGTTAAATGCGTTTCTGTACCATGGAGTTTAAACGCCGGTTTTTCCTCTTCTACTATTGCGTTAGATACATTGTAAGTTTTCCCTAATTCCAAAGTATTTTGAAGAGGGTCCATGTCATGATTGAAAATTGTCGCCCGTATCTTGTTCACCTACGAACACATTTAACGTGTCAATCTTGTTCACATAACACTTCTATTTTTTAAAATAATTATTTAATGAAAGGCTAACCTTAGAATCAATTAAGACCATGTTTTGATGTCTGACACTTGTGTCTCTATTTCTTTTTGGGCTTTGTTTTTCTACTACTGTTAACATTCCCGTCCATTGACTGTCTTTCGGTTTCAAGTTTGTTATTAGTTTGGATGTTGTCTCCACGGTGACTTGGTTACGTTCTTTGTCTTCTTCACTATTGATTGACGATAACGAACTGCCATTTTTCAAAAACAATATCATGAATTTCATGTTAGCAATTATTATCTTACACTTTATAAACTACACAGGCTTGTAAGTACTCTGCAAACCACTACTCTTCACTCTGTTCTTAATTTTAAAAATTAAACTAATTTGTGTGTGTCCTATAGTCATGTATTTTATGCGTGCAATGTTGGATTTGATTGCACTGCACTTTTTAAATTGGACAAAATTAGTAATCAACAAAATCAGACAAAAATTTGTTAATTATCGTTTTATTCTAAATTATCGCGTTATTTTCAAAGGCTTTAAAACCCAAAAAATCACCAAAGAAGAGAAGATATAAAAACTGTCCATTTTTGAATTATAATGTACCTACGACTTCGACGGAGGTCTCGTCACCGAGGTCCCTAAACCATAAATCGCCAAAGAGTTTCACTGTACTGAATTTTCCATCAATATTTTTTGAAATTTACGTCTTCATATTACCAAATCTATGTGGGTTTAATTTTTTTTCAAAAGTAAGATTTTTAACTACTCGGATAAAAATAACGTTTCATTCAAGTTAATCTCAATATTATTCCTTTGATGTTTGGAATATCTCTTCCCGAGTTTGAATTATTTTAAACACATACATATATAAACTTGGTAAAATGTAACTATCTGTCTTTTCTAAATGCAAAGTGAACATAACTAAGTAATCCCAAGTTTGTTGTAAAATATTTTTTTAATTACGTATAGGTTTAAAGAAGAGTGATGTGAGTTGAGGGAATGTTAAATGGGTGAAAATGCGTTTATATGCTAAAATAATATGAAGTTGTTAAAATATCAATATTTCTATACACTATTCAGAAAATGGAAAAAAAAATCTAAATTTAAGAAACATGTAGAAGATGTAGATGAAGACATGATCACGAACTTTCTAGACTGAAAATAAAGTTTGGGCTAATGAGTAAACAATATTATATTTATAATTATCGTTAATTATTTACACAAATCATATAAAGTTCGTAGTGGATAAAAATCTTACTTCTATTTCAATAACCCATGTTCAATGTCATGAATTTTTAAAACAGTAGCTATTTGTTATGGGTGATCATTTTAGTTTGATATCCCAAAAACGTTATAGTTTGAAATATTGGTGTTTTTAACTGTGTGCAAGAGTTCTTTTTGTTTGTTTGGTATGATTGTGTAAAGTTACATTTAGTGGGAAAATTAATAAAGGATTCCTGTTGTGATATCAGTAATGGTGTTTCACTAAGACTATTTTATTCTCGAAATTTATCGTGGAATAGACACAATCAAACATCCACACCAAAGTAAATCGATGTCAGCTTAAATATTTTAATTTACCAGAAACAAAAGCAAAACAGAACAATAAGTATAATTCTAATAGTAAAAGACGAAGAACGATCAAACCAAATTTTTACCTGTAGATTTCTGCAGAACTGATGTATTCGAACCGCCTTATTCCAATTCTGGAAAGAATGAAAAATGAATTATAAATATTTGCCTTAGCAAATCAAACAAACTGAGAGTATATGTTTGAAAGTTGTCGAAAAGAATCAATTCTTAATGGCATGTAAATTGAGTTATTGGCAGCGCGAATGAAATGGTCATTTCGGTACCGTATGATTCCAAAAACTAAAGTTTTTCAAAAACAGTGGTACTTCTAAAACTAAACTAAAACCCATGAATAACTACAGACAAATTGGTATATTCAAACCTTTAACGAAGTAAACGTGCTCGATTTCGGAAGATTCGATCCGAAATTTAGACCTGCTACGAAGAAACAGTGTTTCTCGCTCCTGGAAATATTTGATTAAGAGAGAGGTGTGAAAATATTAAAAAAGAAAAAACAAGAAAGTTTGAATAAGTTAAGTGAAAAACGGTTGCATTTTTTGGGGTAGTTTGCCCCCTTCACGTGGAGTGGTTCCGGTTGTGTTGCTATGTCGGTTAAAAATGTGTTCATGGCTGCCTTCACTATAAAAGCCTTTATATAAATCGGTTTATAGCAGTTGAAAATATGCAGAATGAAGTGTTTCACTATATATTAAAAAAAATTAGCTTCTCGGTAAATAATCTTGTGTTCAAAAAATCGCCAAATCATCTGTTTAATTTAAATTATCGCGATATTTTCAAAGGCTTTAAAAGCCAAAATACCGCGAAAGAAGATGAGAAAATGCCCATTTCCTCCCGAGCATCTCCCATCTTTGCAGTCCATTTTCTATACTCTACCTGCGATTTCAACGGCGGTCTCGTCTTCCCCGCGGCGGCGCTGAGCTCCAGGATTTTCTCGGTTGGCGCTGAGTTTCGGAAGATTCCCCGTCGGCGCAGACCTCCGATATATTTCTCCACGCCGGTCCCCATCTCCCTCCAGTACGTATCCTACACGGCGACGATCGTGCGTGATGTTGTGGTTGACCAGCGAGATTCGAACACGGCGGTCTCTGCCGCCCGGTCGGGGATGCTGAAGTCGACCACCGAGATTCGAACACAGCGGCCAAAGGATGGATTGAAATTGGTTTGATCGTCCTAGGTTTTGAATGAAATCTGTGGGTTTGGTTTGATGTGTGTTTTGTTTGAAATCGGTTTGTTTTGAGTTTTGAAAAATAAATGTTAATAAGTTGCTGGTTTTGGAAGTTGTAAGTGTAACTTACTATTTTCAATCAGTTTGGTTGAAATAGGTGTTAATGATATAGTGTTTTTGTTCATACAACACCATTCACGTACACGTGTATAGAAAGCCAAAACCTTTTACAATATTCCATATAGAAACAACCAAAACCAAACACAAACAATAGAAACATTCCTTAGCCAGAAACACTCAACACACTCTACAAGATTAGCCTTTGCAAGAACTCAAGGCCAAAAAACAACCATATGTTCCTTGCTAAAAAAACCACCCTAGGAAAAAAGGACGGCCAGCACATATATACATATCTATATACACAGCTAACACACAAAAAAGGAAGTTGATTTGCTTGCTTGAGAAGATTATATTCAGCATAGACACGACCATGGGCTCAAAACATATTTACAAAATGCCTAATGCTGTCGCACCTTAGTGAAACACTCTAGCTTCACATGTGTCCTTTTTCCTTCCTAAGTCGATATAATCTCCGATTTGCAAGGGAATTCACACGCTCCACCGGATTTACCCCTCTCCAAATCAGCATCATATGAAGACAATGTTGCTGGTAATGCGAGCTGTTCTGTGATGAGAAAAAGCCTCGCACATTATTTTCAGACTCTTTTCGGAGAGAAGAATCCGTGAGTGGCTCGGTTTTCTTTCCAGAAACCAGCATTCTCCAAGAAGGGTATAACACATAATGTTGGCTCATGAAAAACAGGTCGAAGAATATAGTAATCTGCGTAAGAACATAATAATCAACATTGCAACCAATTGCGAAAAGGATACGTATTAAAACTAAACCACAATAGATAAACAACTACTAAATATCATTCGCTACTAATTATTCCAAGTGAATAACACTACTTACCAACGACAGAAGAGCCTTTCCTGCATTTCCATAGAAACTCACCCAAGAATCTGCAAAAGAGTTCAAACTTTTCAGAGCATAATTCTTTTATTATTAACTTTTTTATTTTATTTTTGGTATCCGTGTGAGAAATGAAGGGATTTAGCAATGGAAAGAAAGGCAAACTTTGGTCTATGGAATGAACATCCATCTGAGCATAATTTGCGATGCCTCCCGAAAATTCGAGCAATATATTGCCTACACTAAACCCATCAGTGGTCTTTCGGTTGAAGTTCATGAATTCCTGAATTCAAACATACACAAAGAAAACCGCATTGTTAGAAAAATAACACATCGAGTGTGATAATCGCAGCTATCAGATCAACTTTAAAAAAATAAGAGTTCGTAACCTGAGGAATATACTTGATCAATGTCATGGAAACTTGGATTGAGCTGCAATGTTATCAAAAATTTATTACCACCAAAAGAGAAAACAGAAAAAGGAACAAACCAGCATTTGAAATTTTCAGTCATGATTTTTAAAAACCGAAGCTCACTTGAACACTGAGATCAACCAAAACCATGAGTGATTCGGAAAAGCAATAAAGACCCAAACTCCGGCGATTAACCAGACATTTAATAAGAACACGACCACAAACCTCACCAAAACCTCTCTTAGCTTGAAGAGTAGCAACAACCTTGTTTATGTGCTCGTCGTGATCCTTGCCGTAAAGCCGAAGAAGCTGCAATTCGACCTCCAACAAGTCGGAGTCCAGTACATGGGGATCGCGGCTCCAATGGCGGCGGCGGCTCCAACGACGACGTCGCTCTCGCTGAACATTCGGATGTTGTTCTTGGAGCAGAAACTCCCTGGGATTGGCATCCCCGAAGGGGTTTCCGCTCTTGGACCGGGCCGTCCGACCGCTCGTGGGCCTGCTCGAGGAGGAATCCTTCTTGGCATCGATCTCTGACTCCATCTTCTTCCAGTCCAGTACCTCATCCCTCGGCCTCGCCGTCCTGAACAGGCTCGCCTGCCTATCCTTCGCTGGAGCGTCTGAAGAACTGCCTTTCCATGGATTAAGAACCAGTCTCGCTGGAGCTCTCACCTTTGGTATTCATAATACTATGATAATTAGTAGATAAGTAAGGGGTGCATACAGAATACTTGGAAGTAAAATTAGCTTATAAATTAGGGGAAATAGTATAAGAGGAATAGAGTTTAAATTCTGAACCCGAATTCATTTGAAATACAAACCATTATTCGCTTTCAAATTTCTTATTCTATTTTATTTGAGTCACTCACACAGTTCATGAAACTGAAACAGATACGCAACTGACAGAATCAAGAAAAGAATAGCACCTCTGCTCTATTAGTCTCAGCTGCGTGTTTTCCCGAAAGCTCGAACGAGGGCTTTTCCTGAAAATCAATCCTTCAGTCAAAGAGTTAATTATTTATTTATCCAAAGCTTCAAAAAATTTATTTTCATTTAATTTGATTATAAAAAGGAAGAATTGGAGCAAAAATTCATACCTTTTTATCGGCGAGAGCCTTCTCGGCGGCTTCCATTTTGGAAACTTCGACATTTGCTGCAAAAAAAGTAAGAAAAAGAAAGATGATTTGAAGAATGGGAGTTAGGGATTTGAAGAATGGGAGTTACTTGAAAGATGATAGGGATTACGGGGCAAGAAGGGGAGTTGTTGAAAGTGGCGTATTGGTGGAAGCGAACAGAACGACGATGCCGACGAGGTAGGGCGCCAGAGCGGCGGAGGCCGTGGGGCCCATCCACGGCCACACGAAGCCCATCGTCACCATCGGAATGATGAGACTCACCACCAGCGTCGCCGGAGACGAGATTCTCTCTGACGTAAACGCAGACGCCGGAGACGAGTTTTCTCTCCGACGCAAACGCAGACAATGGCGGGCGCCGCAGCCGGTCCACCACAACCAGGAACACCGCCACCCCGCAGTAGAACAACGCGTCCGTGAAGAACAGTATCAGGAAATCTGTTAGCAACGAGTCCTCGAACACCGCCGACAGCAATCTGCGTAGATACAGTGACGGAAACACAAAAGAGGACACAAGTACAGCTGGACCCACAAACCACAGGACCTTCTTAATCGGACTAACAACCTCTGCTCTCTTCCGCCGCAGCCCATAGAAACACACGAACCCCGGTTTTCCTCGGAATCGTTCAGTTCGCCTTTTTCTAAGCTTCCTCGGAATCCTCGCGGCCAAGAATACAACGACGCCCTTTCGCCTCCGAAATCAAAACCCTCCATATCACCGAAAATTTTGATTTTCACTTCTCAGAATCTTAATCACGCAACAAAGAAAATGCAATCTTCAACTGTTCAAAAAATTTAGGGAAAATTATAACATCGGAAAGAAAGATAATGAAAAAAATCTTTGTTTCTATTATGGACTCCTTTTTATTGTTTCGGAAGAGCTGTAATGAAGAAGAGTGAGGAGGTGTGATAAATAAGTGGGAAGAGTTGCAATGAAGAAGAGGTGTGTTAAATGGGTGCGTTTATAATGCATACAAATAGATCTAACGATGGTTTTTTTTTACTTTTGACATTCTTACTTTTTCTAGACGGAATTTTTTTTTCTTTTATTTCATAGTCTAATAGCTTGTCAAATCAGCAGGTTTTCGGATTAAAAAGTCTATTTTCATCGAAAAGGTATCACTTTATTTTCTTTCATTTTCATCATCATAATTTTATAATCCATGTGTCAGAATCTAATTGGATTAGATAAAAAATGAAAAGGCACTATCATAGAGGAATAGACACCACTTATTTGCACTTATAGTATTATATGCATACAAATAGATCAACAATTGTTTTTTTTACGTTTGACATTCTTACTCTTTTTCGACAGAGTTATTTTTTTCCTTTATCTCATAGTCTAATAGCTTGTCAAATCAGCAGGTTTTCGGATTAGAAGGTCTACTTTCGTCGAAAATGTATCATTTTATTATCTTTCATTTCCATCATCATAATTTTATAATCCATGTGTCAGAATCTAATTGGATTAGATAAAAAAAAAATGAAAAAGCACTATCATAGAGAAATAGACACCACTTATTTGCACTTATAGTATTATATGCATACAAATAGATCAACAATTGTTTTTTTACTTTTGACATTCTTACTTTTTCTCGAAGGAGTTTTTTTTTTTTTGCTTTATTTCATAGTCTAATAGCTTGTCAAATCAGCAGGTTTTCGGATTAGAAGGTCTATTATCGTCGAAAAGGTATCATTTTATTTTCTTTCATTTACATCATCATAATTTTATAATCCATGTGTCAGAATCTAATTGGATTAGATAAAAAATGAAAAGGCACTATCATAGAGGAATAGACACCACTTATTTGCACTTATAGTATTATATGCATACAAATAGATCAACAATTGTTTTTTTTACTTTTGACATTCTTACTTTTTCTCGACGGAGTTTTTTTTTTGCTTTATCTCATAGTCTAATAGCTTGTCAAATCAGCAGGTTCTCGGATTAGAAGGTTTATTTTCGTCGAAAATGTATCATTTTATTTTCTTTCATTTCCATCATCATAATTTAAAATTCATTTGTCAGAATCTAATTGGATTAGATAAAATATGAAAAGGCAATATTATAGAGGAATAGACACCACTTACTTGCACTTATAGTATTATATGCATACAAATACATCAACAATTGTTTTTTTTACTTTTGACATTCTTACTCTTTTTCGACAGTTTTTTTTTCCCTTGATCTCATAGTCTAATAGCTTGTCAAATCAGCAGGTTTTCGGATTAGAAGTTCTATTTTCGTCGAAAAGGTATCATTTTATTTTCTTTCATTTCCATCATCATAACTTTATAATCCATGTGTCAGAATCTAATTGGATTAGATAAAAAATAAAAAGGCACTATCATAGAGGAATAGACACCACTTATTTGCACTTATAGTATTATATGCATACAAATAGATCAACAATTGTTTTTTTTTATTTTTGACATTCTTACTTTTTCTCGATGGAGTTTTTTTTTTGCTTTATTTCATAGTCTAATAGCTTGTCAAATCAGCAGGTTTTCGGATTAAAAGGTCTATTTTCGTCGAAAAGGTATCATTTTATTCTCTTTTATTTCCATCATCATAATTTAAAATCCATTCGTCATTATCTAATTGGATTAGATAAAAAATGAAAAGGCACTATCATAGAGGAATATACACCACTTATTTGTACTTATAGTATTATATGCATACAAATAGATCAACAATTGTTTTTTTTTACTTTTGACATTCTTACTCTTTTTCGACAGTTTTTTTTTTTTGGCTTTATCTCATAGTCTAATAGCTTGTCAAATCAGCAGGTTTTCGGATTAGAAGGTCTATTTTCGTCGAAAATGTATCATTTTATTTTCTTTCATTTCCATCATCATAATTTTATAATCCATGTGTCAGAATCTAATTGAATTAGATAAAAAATGAAAAAGCACGATCATAGAGGAATAGACACCACTTATTTGCAGTTATAGTATCATATGCATACAAATAGATCAAAAATTGTTTTTTTTACTTTTGTCATTTTTACTCTTTTTCGATAGAGTTTTTTTTTTGCTTTATCTCATAGTCTAATAGCTTGTCAAATCAGCAGGTTCTCGGATTAGAAGGTCTATTTTCGTCGAAATGGTATCATTTTATTTTCTTTCATTTCCATCATCATAAGTTTATAATCCATGTGTCAGAATCTAATTGGATTAGATAAAAAATGAAAAGGCACTATCATAGAGAAATATACACCACTTATTTGCACTTATAGAATTATATGCATACAAATAGATCTACAATTGTTTTTTTTACTTTTGACATTCTTACTTTTTCTCGACAGAGTTTTTTTTTTTTTTTGCTTTATTTCATAGTTTAATAACTTGTCAAATCAGCAGGTTTCGGATTAGAAGGTCTATTTTCGTCGAAAAGGTATCATTTTATTTTCTTTCATTTCCATCATCATAATTTTATAATCCATGTGTCAGAATGTAATTGTATTAGATAAAAAATAAAAAGGCACTATCATAGAGGAATAAACACCACTTATTTGCACTTATAGTATTATATCCATACAAATAGATCAACAATTGTTTTTTTTTACTTTTGACATTCTTACTCTTTTTCGACAGAGTTTCTTTTTTGCTTTATCTCATAGTCTAATAGCTTGTCAAATCAGCAGGTTTTCGGATTAGAAGGTCTATTTGCGTCGAAAATGTATCATTTTATTTTCTTTCATTTCCATCATCATAATTTAAAATCCATGTGTCAGAATCTAATTGGATTAGATAAAAAATGAAAAGGCACTATCATAGAGGAATAGACACCACTTATTTGCACTTATAGTATTATATGCATACAAATAGATCAACAATTGTTTTTTTTACTTTTGACATTCTTACTCTTTTTCGACAGAGTTTTTTTTTTCTTTATCTCATAGTCTAATAGCTTGTCAAATCAGTAGGTTTTGGATTAGAATGTCTATTTTCGTCGAAAAGGTATCATTTTATTTTCTTTCATTTCCATCATCATAATTTTATAATCCATGTGTCAGAATCTAATTGGATTAGATAAAAAAATGAAAAGGCACTATCATAGAGGAATAGACACCACTTGTTTGCACTTATACTATTATATAGATATATGTGTGTGTGTGTAATCCGTACTAGAAAATTAGGCGTAGAAAAGATTAATATGCAGAAACGTTTTTAACCAACGCATCGATGCTGACCAATTTCATTTTACTTATTAATTTGGTAGATTTTATCTTTTCATTTGGAGTTAATGGGTGTGTAATCCGTACTAGAAAATTAGGCGTAGAAAAGATTAATATACAGAAACCTTTTTAACCAACGCATCGTTGTTGACCAATTTCATTTTACTTATTAATTTGGTAGATCTGATCTTTTCATTTGGAGTTATTTGTGCACACCTTGTTATATATATATATATTATACAAGAAAAAATACCGCGCGTTGTTGCAAATTGTTTAATATATCTACTTAAAATTATTATAATTGTTGAAAATATTTTTTGATGAAAAAAATGACGCAATAAAAAATGACACAAATTTTTTTATAATATTAATTAATAATATAAGTTATATTTTTATTGAATTACATCAGTGACGTATCATATGAATAAACTTAAATATCAAAATTAAATCTACTGAAATAAAAAATAATTATTAAATATCTTTGAAAAGAATTGTGTTGATTTTCTTGCAGTAGAAGTTGGAATATATAGAAAGCGAAAGAAAAAAAAAATATCTCTGATGAGTTCAAGATGCGTCAAGAAAATTTCAGAAAGTAAATGACTAATAATGCAATTTTATTAATGTATATTATAATTTTGTAACTTTACTATGTAAATGGTGACAATCATGTAAATTCTACACAATTTTACAAAGTTGTGGCATAATTTGTAATTTTAAGAAATTATGTGATTAAATAAATAGTTTTCCAATGAATAGTAAAATATGTCTTAATGAAGTGTTTTTAGAGAATTTTCACAAAATTATAATATTTTAAGAAAGTTGTGGTATAATTTGTAATTTTAAAAAAGTATGTAATTAAATAAATAATTTTTAAATGAATAGTAAAATGTATCCGAATAGTGTTTTTCATGTTCTTTTATATATATAATAATATATTATTATATTACATCTATACACTACTACGTCAAACATAGTCAAAGTTTTGCTATCTCGAGAAGGTCAACATATTAAATAAATTGTCTATGCTCTAGATAACAAAATATATATGTAATTTTCAATCAATAAACTCTCTAGTAAGTATTGTTTAATAACTTAAATCGGCCATATTAATATTATTATAAAAAAGTAGGTGGATTTGTAATTTTAAATGATAATGCGTATAAAATATTTGTTACATAAAGAACATACAATAATTATTGTCATCGGACTAGTTTAGTTAAACTAAGTCGTATTAAAATTAAACAGACTCAAAATACTTAAATTTTAGCACGATAAAAAAATTCTTCATATTTCGATGGAGCAATTAAAAATATTGCGATTAACTTAAATAATCGAATTAGTTAATACTTAACATATTTGAAGAAAAGAATAGAGAACCATATTTTATTACTGAATGTATATAAAGAAAGTACACACAGGAAATATAATAGAATCACGCCTGGAAGTTCTATTAATACGGAGATTTCTTAACATATTTGACTGGAGTCAATACTGGCCTTAAAATCTTAATCCCATGCAAGCATATTATTTATTCACTTCTTAAACAATATTATTATCATAATATCACTCACCTTTGTTCTTCTTGACCCAAAAAAAAAAAACAAAATGGAGAAGAAAGGCAGAGCGAAGCAATCGTACTCTTTTTTGCAAGCCGACCAAAAGTTTGTGAAAAAGATTCTCTCTCGAAACTCCTCCGTCGGAAACCACTCTTCTTCTTCGCCTCTGGAGAGCTTCAGAGTCCCCGCCGAAGTGCCCTTCAAATGGGAGTCTCGTCCCGGAGAGCCCAAAGACAAGCCCGAGACGATCGAACCCCCGCCGAGAGCCTCGCCTTTCCCGGCGGCGACGACGACGAGTGAGTCGCACGCGCCTCCGTCGGCGGGCATGAAGCGCGTGGGTGTAAAGCAGTTCCTGAAGAAGGTGATCGAGAGAGGGCAGAGGAGTGTGATCGCGCGTAAGCATTCCCTGAGGTTTACGTCGTCCTCCGTCGTGGCAGCGGCGCGTGGGTTTTACTCGGGGGAGATTACGACTGGTTTGCCTAGGTCGTCAAATCATGGTTCGCCTTCTAAATCGCCATTTAAGAAGTATAACAATAATAATAACATTAATGATGATGATAAATTCGGATTCTCTACGGCCCCGAATTCGCCTTGTTCCTCTCGGGCATCCTTAACAAATGATTTCAATAATCTCCGGTTCGACAAGCCGTCGCGGATGCAAAAGATTTCCAAGGGTTGCGTCAAATGGATGTTTTGAATTTCAATTTCATGATTAGGTACTTGGTCTCATTTTGTTATTAATTTTCTTTTGACGCCACTCTCTTTATTACTGTTATAAATATCCGGATACAACCACAATTAGTTCAACCATCAATGCATATATCTCGCCGCAGAACAAATATATTGCGTTAAAAATATGTGTCATAAGTGAAGAAATGTATAATTTCATAAATAAAGGTTTTGTGGCATGTATGATTACTACCACAATTACCTTAATTTCTTGTTTTTGAGGTTGCAAATTGAATCGCCAAGATTGTTCAAGTCCTTTGGGTTTTGATATATGATGTTTAGTGGAATCGCCAAGATTGTTCGCCACTAACTTATAGATTTATTTTTTCAGTTTTATATGCTTTACCAATCAAGATTATGAGATCATTTACGGTTTATAATTTAGGAAAATGAAAAAAAAAATTATTAGGATTTGAGAGAGATTCCAAAATTTCTTTTTCGAGGAACAAATGAGGAAGACAATGTTGTAACAGACATGCACAATTTAATCCAAGAACATTTTTTTTGCTTTTCACGTCTTGTAGTAACTCAAGAGATTAGAAATTCGAAAGTAAAAACGAAATACACTTAAAATTAACAAAAAAAATTTGCTCTTTACCCAATATCATCTATGGTGATTTGATGATACTCAACATTTTTTAAACGCTTAGTAAATAGTCATTTTTTGTTATGTGAAATTTATTCTCACTGTCTATTATGTCCAGATTATCCCTAGTTAATATTTGTAAAAAGAATTAACTTGCTATGTATTATTGATTAACCAATCGTTGAGTATAACAAAAATTACATTAGTTTATTTGACTATATACTAAAATTATCCTAAAATTAACCTAGCTTTGATCAATGTGTTCAAGTCGTGTATTGCCTCTCTCTATTGGTATTTGGATATTATTTTCGTTTTGGTAGTGCTTTACAAAACAACTTGCAAAGTTTTTCAATCAACCCCGATTTTTAACTCTATTTCTTTTCCCTTACTCATCTTGTGTTTGTAAACTCAGGACCAACCCTAAAACTATTCACGACCTCTTATATTTCTAGACCATAGAAGTAACAGTTTCGATACAAACAAAATAGAATAAAAACCTACCTAACTTCTTACACAATTTAAGCTTGGTGATCCGACAATTTACTTGTAGTTTTCATATCAAACCCCACAACTCTCCATCTTGATCTCACTCCTCATCATCAATAAAGATAACTCTTTAGCAAGATCTGTTTGTTGCACTAATTAAACTTTGCATTTGAAATTGTCTTAGTCATCATATTTGTCGGGTTGTCTTCAATGCCAATCTTCTTGGTTTACATTTCACCAGTGATGTGAACTCGTCTTTTGAAAGGTTTGAATATAAACGACGTTTTTGTGCTTGAAACCTTTAAATTCTGATGAAAAAAATGATGCCATGATACGTTGCGATTCGTTGATAAATCGATCGAATGTCACAAGAATTCTTAGCGCAAAGTCTTGATAAGTTCTTGACTAAAAATACAATCTCTAAACAAACACACCTACTTTTTATATCATCAAATCTCCCCCAAACAAGACCTCACAACCCTTTATATATAAAGATGTTACAATTTTCTCTAATGACAACGAGAATAAAAAAAAAACCTAAACGTACTATAACCCACAATAGCATAACATAACCCACAATAAAATAAAAACCCCCAAGTAAATGGAGAACAAATCGGTGGGAGTTACAACTTACTAGAAGGCTCGCCTGTGTGTTTCTAAATTGTTAGACAACATGACATAGAAGGCTCGACTTATGATCATTGATGCCACAAGTGTTTTCATCGACACCAAAGTCGGGACTGGAGTGTTGTTGAAAACGAAGTTGTAATGTGAAATTCACATGCTCTTAATTATATCCACAATGTTGTGGATAAAAATATTTTTAAGATCATTCACAGGTGTAATTGCCAAAGAAAATCATCATCATGAAGATCGTCGTCATCTAAAGAAGTATTATATTTTTTCATAGAAGAACTAACAACATCAACATAATCATCAAAGAGAAGATTTGTAATCCAGAAATGCAACTAAATTACTTTTCTGATAAGAATTTCTATCATTCTCATCGCCAGTGGGAGTCACCACAAAGCTTTTCTTCTGTTTACTCTACAAGTTTGGGAATTTTTTGTACGTAGTCAAAACTTTAACGTTCATGGCACTATATTTTCTTTCCTCTTTTTTTGTTATCGGTTTATAAACGACGATGAAGTATTGTTAAAGATTAGACGAATCAATGAAAAAGAGATAGGATTGTATCGTCTTTTTCGTCGAGTTCGTTAAGCTTTTACTACTAGGTCCATAGTCCCTGATTCGGCCATGATAAAGGCGGATAAGAACTTTCGAATAAAAATGTTAATCATTATTTAATCTCACTTGCTGTAATGGTGATTAACAACATTAATTCGGGAAAATAGGTATTCGCATGATTAAATGAATGTTTATAGCATAATTGTTTATTTATTGTTAGATCAGGTAAATAAATAATTTATTGGTTTTTTAAGAAAACGGGCTTTGGAAATCTTTGGGTTAGGCTTGGCATAGGGTTGGCCAAAAATGTTGGAAATCGGTTACCATTTAACTTATTAAATAATGAAAGATATCTAATATGGCGGAATTTCAATATGCGAAACTCGTTTCGTAACATATTGAACAACCATGGCAATAAAAATGACCTAACATGTCAATAAATTTTGAAATATGTAAATATTCAATCCACACACAATCACAATCCTATAACTAATTATAGAATTGCATTCAAGATTGGATCTCAGAAAACTTACGGTTGTCGTGGACAACTTCACGAGTCGTCCTTCCGTCTTAAATTTGTTAGTACCGAATATGTGTCACGTGTCCAACACCTTGGTCGAGAGCTTCCTTATCCACACCTAGGTTTGAATCACTCGCACATGACTATTGGAATTGATTTAGGATTTAAAAATTAATTATGATATCATATATGGAGGAATATCTTAAATTGTTTTTAACACGTGTAAAACTATTTTACTACCTAAAGTGCATGAACATGTTGTTAATTAAAACATATAATAAATATGAAAAAGACTTAGAACCTTTTTTTTGTTGCTTGATCTTGGAGTCCCTTCTCGGATGAAGATCCTTCTCGTTGTCTCGCTGCCTCCCGTCTTAGGATTCTCAAGCAACCACAAAAGTTTCTACCACCAGAGTCTTCGAGCGCTTGAAGAGTTTAGTGAGTGGACAATATTAAACAATATGAACCAAGAACAAGTCTTGGATTATAAGCTAATTCTCTAGATCAAATGAGGATCTAGGTGCCAAAATAAAAGAGTATTTTAGAGAGAGAGAGAGAGGAATATGGTCGGCTAGAAGAGAGAGAGCAAGACCAGTAAACTTATTTTCACATTTCAATGTGAGGCTATATTTATAGGAGAAGGAAATACAAGAAAGTATAATTACCCTTTCCTATTGTATTCATGACACAATATTTGATTTCGTCCTCCCTTCTCTTCTACATGGCCGACCAACTTATGTCACAAGTGCAGAAATTTGTTTCCTCACTTAGCAGATTTGTTTCATTCTCAAAGAAATTCAATTCCTATTTTATTTTGGGCAATTACCAATATACAATAATGCATCAAATAAAAAATATATATTTCTCTATCTCCCTTAATGTAACATGGCCGGCCACATAGGTGTCTACACACACATATTTACTTCCTAATTTGTTCACAACAAAATAAGGATAAACCTTCACATTATTGCCTACAATAACATGTCACAAAATTTAATTCACTAAGCTTGACAACCAATTTTCAGCCGTGTGACTTTAAATCAATTTGTGAAAAAATTCAAAATCTTATTTTGACATTTTTACATCAATTATCCTTAAGGATGAAAATACCCTTTTGACGATTTTCGGAAAATACGTCTAGTTAAACACTTTTAGTTATTTTGACTTAACTTCTAGTTTAACAAACTCTACTCGAATGACTTGTGATAGTGACTTCATGGATTCAAAGTTCACAAACATTTCCATGTCTAGTTTAATGTCAACTGAATTCACTAAGGAGTTAACACTGAAAATCTCTCGGTTCAAATGAATATATTTTCTACAAAAAAAATATACTTATTTGTGATGAGCGGATCCACTGAATATTATCGAATAATTACCCTTCATAAATATCATCAACTAGATGAGATTTATAAAAATACCATTTTACCCTTCTAGTTGTTATTTTGTCAACTCCTTTAATACTTGTGAATAAGTTAGAAATGATGTATTGACGAGGAGCTAACAAGTCACAACGTTTCATCCAAATGAATCTTTTATTCTATTTGGACACCGGCTGGTACATTTATTCACAATCGAAGTAATAAAGCATGAGGTCAAATACATTGCATTTCAGCAATCTTGTCCATGAATTCCAAATCTATGAGAATTTCATAAAGTATACTCATGTCAACTTCATAACCCAAAACATCACCAATATAGCGCATCTAGTTCACAACTTGGATCTAGAGTGTAACTTTCTCAAAGGAATATATTGAAGTTATGAAATGACATTTCTCATTTCAGGATTAAGGTAAGCACGATGTAATTCATACATAGTGACCTTGAAATACAATAGGTTAAATGGTTTGTTTTTACATTGTCTCTAAAGGTGCACTGGTCAATTCAGTATCTTCAGAAGATACACTGGAAGAACTATAGAGTTCCTAACTCTCTATGCCTCGTAACCAGACATCATAGATTCTTCCAACAATCTTGCTAGGATCAATAGTCTGATGATCTTTAGATTGTGAATATATCGTTTTAACCAAACCATGGAGAGTTTGTTCACGCAAATCTACATTTGTGTCTTCATACATTCTTAGGTTTGATTAAGGACTATAAAACTATTGAATATCATAAATCTTCAATCAAACAATAAAGGAATGAATGAACGTTTCAAATTATAATAAGGACTTGTGATAGTTTTATATTACATCTATATGCAAATAAATAATGTTCTTGTGTGGCATCTTTGCTAACAATGTCTCCTTGTATGGCCGGCCTGCTTGACTCATCTCAAAGAAAAACTCGGCCAATTCTTGCTTGTGGAAAAGATGGTGCACGGCCAAAAGGGGGGAATTCACTCAAACAACCACGAAACAGAGTCAACGAAAAGATCACAGATTTTATTGAGATTAAGAGGGTGGGCTCTTCTATGAACAAGATGAAGGGAATGATCACTCAAAAAATTAATAGACAAACGAAAAACGCTTTTTCGTAACCTTAGGGTTTTGTCAAAGCATCACCAAAAGGGACTAGGGTGTTGAAAATTACTCTCCCTCTCTATATATATGATTCTCGGCTGCACTCTCTCTCTCTCTTGAGTAAGGTACTTGGCCATAATGATTTAATTAGGGTTGAGAGTGATGTTCGGGTCTACTTATGTCAAATTCAGCCCACTAAGCCAACTTAAACCTGTTAATCCTTTTTAATGAGTTTAAACAATTTCCCAGCCCATAAATCAATATCTCTGGCCAGCCAAATTGATTTTTTTCACTCCGAAGTTATTTGATTTATTTCTAAATAAAATTTGATTAAATTATTATATATCTCATTTATTTAATGACAAGTCATCAATCCTCGTCATACTATTCAAACAAGTATGAAACGAGAAATTATTTCTTTTCATCCTTTATTTATTTAAATCCCAAAATTGTATTACTATCAATATAATTCAACTTATTAAATTAGTGTAATTAAAGATAACTAATTATTTATTAAATTACGAAAGAAATAATCATCATAGTGTAAATTACTATTTACATTCAATGAGAAAATCAACTTATTCTTGTTCTCTGAAATCTCATTAGAAAATCTATCATTGAGACCTCATGTACCCGCATGAACGAAGCTTTAGAATAAAGTCTAGGCACAGAAGTTGACAAATTTCAGGACTTTTAATTCTTAATGTTGGTCGAATCCACTAAATGACCAATATTAAATATCTCTAAGTTCACATGCGCTTATATTTTCGTTTGATGTGATGAAACTATTCTTCACACGATGCACAATGTATTTTACGATAATACCCTTTGTGTGTATCATAAACTCAGATGACTGTAAAATTACCGTTTTACCACTGAGTTATTATTTCACCAACTCCTTTGTTTTTTTTAACGAGAAAAATAAAAAGTGAGATGTCACAACATGTCACATGTTTTATTCAAGAAATTTTTTTTTCGTTGAATATCAGGCCCGGTTTATTCGGTCACACTCTAATAACAAAGCCTGGTGTGATACTAATGTCTTAGCATTCTTGCAACACAAATTTCATATATGTGATTCACATAATTCAACGAAACAGTATTATGACACCAACCGTTAGGTCAATGAAAACTCATTAAGACATTTCTCATTGGCTAATCAAATGTCATAAGGTGTCACAAGAAAATATGCATTCACTTCAATATTTAGGTAATTACCAAAATACCTCTCGTATGTGATTTTGAAGCTTCGAGTGATCCAACGGTTTATCTCGAACTCCAAATTGTCACATCTCTTGTTCAATGTCTTTATCAAGACATCAAGAATAAATTCCAGAGTCACAACTCTCCATATCACAAGATAGAATATCTTTGATTTATTTAAACAATCATTACTCAGATACGATTGCACAATCGATCTTCAGATTGCAAACTATTATTTAAACTGGTCATAAGAAGGTATCTTGTCAAGCCTGTACTTAGCACTTCTTTCGTTGATGACAGTTTGAGGGTGAGACATACATGCATAAACACAATTTTAAATAAGAATGAATGTTTATTTTTTTTAACTTTCAGTAAAAAGAATACAAAAATGTATTTAATGTTTTATATCTTCTTTGTGAGCATAATCCCAACAACGCTACCATAGTTTATCGCACTATGACTATTGATGATTACCGTGGAATGTAAAAATTGGGTCTTTTTAAAGATTATTATTTTCCCCCTGCTTATGCATTATGTTTTTCTATCCTAAATATCTTGATATATGTTTCTTTTCATATTGCTTTTAAATGCTGTTATAAATTGTAGTAATAATGTAAAATCCTATAATGGTCCCGTTGTCGAAAGACGTTCTCACTAGTGAAAAATTTCTAATATGGAAGTCTAACCTGACAATTGTGCTAGTAAGTGTAAGCTTTCTCTTAGTGATCACTTTATTAAACCATCCATTCTTGTTACTAGTACCTTTTATTTTAAGAAAAGGATTATGACCAATGGGTCATGACCAATGGAAGGCTGTGACCTATGAATACTCAAAAGCATATTCTATGCGGTGTGAGCCAAGATGTAAAGGAATGTGAATTTTATGGAAATCTTTAATTCGCTAAACATATGATTGAGTGCAAAGCGAGCAAGCCACATTGAAATCAGTCATAAGTTCTTTGGCACTAGGAGGGTGGCGAGATTCCAATAAAGGATTATGATTGATTGCTTTATCGAAATGGGACTCTATGAGGCATATATGAATGAGAATATTGAACTTGTTTTTCAAGTAATTTCACATACAGTTATTTATGATATAGGTTGATATGAACTATCTCAATTATTAAATGACTTTCTAGTCTATTTCTCAAGAAGAAGTTGATTTCTGGTACTGAGTCATCTAAAGCGCATCTTAATACTTCAAAGAGGAATGATCCTGCAAGAAAGAAAAGAAGAAGTTCAAAAGGAGTGAAAAATAAAAGAAAAAGAAGCGTGATAGCAGTGGTATAGCTTACCAACAAGAATGATCATTAAAAAGAACATTGTCCTTTATGATCAGGGTTGACACCAAAAAGAACAATTCTAGTTTTGCACCTTAAAATTCATGGTTAAATATATCGTAAAACTGTTTTGAGGATATTTAATCATGAACATTCATCTTTAAAGCTGCAGAGCAGATCCGATGGAGCTCGATTGAGTTGAGGAGCTTGCTGAACAAGTTCAGATTCAAACCCGAATCGTAGAAAAGCTCGAACTATAACTTTAGAGACAATGTAAGAACAAACCATTTAACCTCTTACAAGATTGTGAACTTCTGCATTGTCTCTAAATGGTTGGTTCTTACATTGTCTCTAAAGGTGCACTGGTCAATTCAGTGTCTTCAGAAGATACACTAGAAGAACTATAGAGTTCCTAACTGTCTATGTCTCGTAACAAGACATCATAAATTCTTCCAACAATCATACTAGGATCAATAGTTCGTTGATTTTTAGATTGTGAATATTTCATTTTAAGAAAACCATGAAGATTTTGTTCACACAAATCTACATTTATCTCTTCATACATTCTTAGGTTTGATTAAGGACTATAAGACTGTTGAATATCATGAATCTTCAAACAAAAGAAAAAGGAATGAATGAACGTTTCAACTTATATTAATTTAATCAGCAAATTACAATAAGGACTCATGAGAGATTTATATTACATTGATATATAAATAAATAATCTTCTTTTGGGCATCTTTGTCAACAAACTCTCACTTGGCTCAAAGAAGATGAGAGTAGTCCTTTATCCCTAATATGTCTCGATGTTGGTCAAAGACCTTGTTGCATAAGGCCTTGGTGAATGGATATGCAAGGTTGTCCACCGTTGAGATCTTCTTCACCTCCATGTCTCCGCGCTGCACAATCCCACTAATCAAATGGTATTTCTTCTCAATATGCTTAAAGCGCTTATGGCTTATAGGTTCCTTTGAGTTAGCAACAGCCACGCTATTATCACAATAAAGTATTGTGGGCTCGTTGTCATTTGGAACGACTTCCAAATACTTAAGGAATTTTCTAAGCCAGCCTCTTCAGATGCTTCACAAGCAGCCACATATTCAGCTTCCATGGTGGAATCAACAATGCAAGATTTCTTAATACTCCTCTAAACAACAGATCCACCATTCAGGATGAACACAGATCCTGAAGTGGATTTCCTAGAATCCATATTCGCCTCAAAGTCGGAATCGATACCCCGTCATAGTCAGGTTAGTACCTGAATATGTAAGCATCAAGTTCCTAGTTCTACGAAGATACTTAAGAACATGCATAATAGTAACCCAGTGCTCGGGTCCGGGATTTGATTGGAAACGACTAACTTTGCCAATTGTGAAACATATATCTAGTATAGTGCACAACATAGCATTCATGAGATTTCCTACGACCGAAGCATAGTGAATCTTTCTCATTTCCTCAATCTTTTGTGCAGTCTTGGGAGATTGGTCCTTAGAGAGTAGGACTCCATGACTAAAAGAGGTTTTGCCCTTCTTAGAGTCTTGCATAGAAAAACGATCCATCACCTTATCTATAAAAGATGCTTAGGAGAGAGACAGGGTCCGGTTCCTTCGATCTTGAAAGATCTGATCCCCAGGATGTACGCAGCTTCCCCTAGATCCTTCATATCAAACTACTTAGCTTACCAGATTTTAACCTCAGATAATTTACCCATGTAATTATCAATGAGTAATATATCATCGACATATAATACGAGAAACACAATCTTGGCCTCGTGTATTTGTTGGAATAGGTCTACGGTTAAGAAGAATTATTATTAATCATATTAATGGCGGAATATAAAATTTCTTTACTAGTAAACAATTTTACTAACCTAGACAAAGTGCATGAACATGTTATAAATTAAAAATATTTTTTAAAGTGCTTGAATACTAACCTTTCTTGTACCTTCAATTTGAAGCGTCTTGAGAAAGGTTGATCTTCTTCCTTGGCTCGATTCCTTCACGTCTAAAGTAGAACTCAAGAAACCTAAGGTTTCTATTACAAGAGTCTACATAGATTTGAAGGATTTGTGTGTGGGCACAATTAAACACAATAGCTCAAGAACAAATATATGAGCTAGAGAGCTAATTAAGTTTAAGTCTAATGAGGACTTAGGTGCCAAAATCAAAAGAAATTTATAGAGAGAGAGAGAGAGGATGGTCGGCTAGAATAGAGAGACCAAGACCATGAATGCTTTCTTTTCACATCTCTATGTGAGGCTCTATTTATAGGACAAGGAAAATCAAGAAAGGGTAATTACCCTTTCCTATTATGCATTCATGACATAATAGTTGATTTTCTCTTCTCTTCCTCTAGTACATGGCCGGCCAACCTTTGTGCATTAGTGAGGAAATTTGTTTCCTCACTTAGCACATTTGGTTTCTTCTGAAGGAAATTCATTTCCCCTTTTCCTTTTGGGTAATTATCCTTATAATTAAAGGAAAATAATTCTCTCCTCCTTTGATGTGTCTTGACCAAATTCTATAGCTAGGGAAGGGGCATCTAGATGATTCCTTATTTCTTTTAAGACAATTTTTAAAATACCCATTGTAGAATTATTATTACACAAATAATGAAATTAATTTCAAAATGCCTCAAACGACTTTTCGGCTTTAGAAAATAATTTATATTTTCATTATATGAAAATATTCAAAATCTAATTTTTATATTCACATCATTTTATGTCCATGTGGACAAAAATACCCTTTAGACATTTTTCGAGAAAAAGTCTAGTTCAACATTTGAACTTATTTTGACTTATCTTTTAGTTTAACAATCGTATTCTAATGACCTGTAATAGTGACCTTATGAATCCAAATGAACAAGCTTGAGCTTCTATACTCGGACTCAAAAGTTCACAAACCTTTTCTGAGTATTAGCTTAATGTCAACAGACTCCACTAAAGAGTTGACACTGAGAATCTCGCGGTTCAAATGAATTTATTTTCTACTCAAATTCAACTTAATTATACTGAGTGGATCGATTGAATGTTATCTATGTTTACCCTCCATGAATATCATCAACTAGATGAGATTTATAAAATTACCATTTTACCCTTCTAGTTGTTATTTCCCTAACTCCTTTGTTACTTGTGTATAAGTTAGAAACAATGTATTGACAAGGACCTAGAAGTCACTTTGTTTCATCCAAATAACGTCGTTACTTAATTTTTGATAGTTCACGGTTCATTTATTCACAATCCAAGTAATAAATCATGAGGTGATATACATTGCATTTTAGCAATCTTGTACATGAATTCCATATCCATGAGAACTTCACATAACTAGTTCATGACATCTTCATAACTCAATATAGTAGCAATTAGTCTACTCTAGATCACATAGTGGACCTAGAATTTAACTTTCTCAAATAAGTGAAGTGACATGTCTCATATCATTATTTAGGTAAACACGATGCAATTCATACATAGTGACCTTGAGACAGAAGACGTTATACGGTTTTTTTCTTACATTGGCTCTAAAGGTGCACCGGTAAATTCAATATTTTCTGGAAACACTGGAAGAACTATAGAGTTCCTAATTCTATATGCGTCGTAACCAGACATTGTAGATTCATCCAACAACCATACTAGGATCAATAGTCTGTTGATCTTAAGATTGTGAATATATCGTTTTAAGGAAACCATGAAGAGTTTGTTCTTGAAAATCTACATTTGCCTCTTCATACATTGTTAGGTTTGATTAAGGACTATAAGACTATTGAATATCATAAATCTTCAATCAAACGAAAAAGAATGAATGAAAGTTTCAACTTTTATTAATTTAATCAACAAATTACAATAAGGACTCGTGAGAGATTTGTATTACATCGATATGTAAGTAAAGAATCTTTTTGTGGACATCTCTACCAACAGAAGAACCACAATCGGAACGTGAGCCTACTATGATTCATCGCAGCAACATGATTTTACGACAACCTGACCAATACATGTTATCGGAGAAGCTTACACAACTGTCGCATATAAAGAGGAAGATGATCCGGTATCATTCTCTCAAGCGATGCAAGTTTCCGAAGCAAACCTTTGACAAGAAGCCATGAACGTTTAAATGCATTCGATGTATGTCAACGAGGACTAGAAACTTGTAGATCCATCCAAAGGTATTTAACCTGTTGGATGTAACTGGATTCTATATCTATGAGAACTTCACAAAGTATACTCATGTCAACTTCACAACCCAATACATCACCAATAGACCGCATATAGTTTACAAACTTGGATCTAGAGTGTAGCTTTCTCAAATGAATATATTGAAGTTATTAAATGACATGTCTCATTTCAGGATTAAGGTAAGCACGATGTAATTCATACATAGTGACCTTGAGACAGAAGAAGTTAAATGGTTTGTTCTTACATTGTCTCTAAAGGTGCACTAGTCAATTCAGTATCATCGGAGGATACACGGGATGAACTATAGAGTTCCTAATTGTCTATGATCATAACCATACATCTTCCAATAATCATACAAGGATCAATAGTCCGTTGATCTTTAGATTGTGAATATTTCGTTTTAAGCAAACCCTGAAGAGTTTGTTCTTGAAAATCTACATTTGTCTCTTCATACATTGTTATGTTTGATTAAGGACTATAAGACTATTGAATATCATAAATCTTCAATCAAACGAAAAAGAAATGAATGAAAGTTTCAACTTTTATTAATTTAATCAACAAATTACAATAAGGACTCGTGAGAGATTTGTATTACATCGATATGTAAGTAAAGAATCTTCTTGTGGACATCTCTACAAACAGAAGAACCACAATCGGAACGTGAGCCTACTATGATTCGTCGCAGCAATATGATTTTACAACAACCTGACCAATACATGTTTATCAGATAAGCTTACACAATTGTCGCATATAAAGTGGAAGATGATCCGGTATCATTCTCCCAAGCGATGCAAGTTTATGAAGAAAACCTTTGGCAAGAAGCCATGAACGTTTAAATGCATTCGATGTATGTTAACGAGGACTGGAAACTTGTAGATCCATCCGAAGGTATTAAACCTGTTGGATGTAACTGGATTCTATATCTATGAGAACTTCACAAAGTATACTCATGTCAACTTCACAACCCAATACATCACCAATAGAGCGCATCCAGTTTACAAACTTGGATCTAGAGTGTAGCTTTTTCAAATGAATATATTGAAGTTTTGAAATGAACTCATTTCAAGATTAAGGTAAGCACGATGCAATTCATACATAGTGACCTTGAGACAGAAGAAGTTAAATGGTTTGTTCTTACATTGTCTCTAAAGGTGCACTAGTCAATTCAGTATCTTCAGAAGATACACTGGATGAACTATAGAGTTCCTAACTGTCTATGATTCGAAACTAGACTTCATAGATTCTTCCAACGATCATACTAGGATCAATAGTCCGTTGATCTTTAGATTATGAATATTTCGTTTTAAGCAAACCTTGAAGAGTTTGTTCACGCAAATCTACATTTGTCTCTTCATACATTGTTAGGTTTGATTACGGACTATAAGACTATTGAATATCATAAATCTTCAAACAAACAAAAAGGAATTAATGAACGTTTCAACTTTTATTAATTTAATCAGCAAATTACAATAAGGACTCATGAGAGATTTATATTACATCGATATGTAAATAAATAATTTTCTTTTGGGCATCTCTGCCAACAAATGCCTATCCAAGTCGTACACTTACCACAAATGTAGAATGCTATCACATAGTGATCAGCCTTCACCTATGTATTCCACATAATGAATTTAGATATAGCTTTCTAAGAACATATCAGTTATCGACCTCATTTTAGCTCACCGTATGAACTCAGGTGCCCATCACCTGAATCAATTTAATATAGAAGCTATGAAAGATAGTTGTTATTGATTCTAATATTTAGTTATCAACCCACTAATCATATAATGCTGATAATGTAATCTTACTATCGAATTCAATAATTATTCATTCGTCATCTTCCAGAGGTCAATATTCCTAACAACAATAACGTCTACAATCTAGTCTACAACAATATCTACATAATTGTGTACAACAATTTCTACAATGTTATCTACATCGGATGTCAACAGTGTAGACATCTGATCTCAAAATTGTAAGAGTTGATAATGTTGATTTATCCGGCACTGAAATTTTGATTGATCTTTTTTCGTGATACCGACCAACGCCAATCCAAGTTCAACTACGCTTGAATAACAAATAAATTTTACCCATCGTTGCATCAATAAATCAAGAAGCAATATAACATTAAGAATCAACGTATACAATTTAGTTTACAATAGTATCTACAATTCGGTCAACAATATTGTCTACATTAAGTTCCAACGTCTACAATGTTGTCTACATTAAGCAACACCGTCTACAATGATACAACAACGTTTACAATAACGTCAAAAACAACGTCTACAATATTGTCTAAAACAACGTCGACATTGTTGTCTACATCGGATGTCAACATTGTAGACATATATCAACAATGTAAAAGTTAACGTTGAAACCCATGTCTACATTGTAGACAACAATGTTGACGCTTTTGTAGACCTTTATTGTAGACGACATTGTAGACTTTGTTACAGATTTGTAGACAACATTGTGGATTCTGTTACAGATATGTAACCATTGTAAACTATGTTACATATTTGTAGACAACATTATAGACTATGTTACAGATTCGTAGACAACATTGTAGACTCTGTTACATATTTTCCAAGTTTGAACAAAGACTAAAAGATAATGGGAAGAACCTAACCTCGTTAATCATTATTTAATCTCACTTTCTGTAATAGTGATTGAAAACATTAATTCTAGAAAATAGATATTTGCATAATTAAATAAAGTTTATAATACTGGTTATTTATTGTTGGATCAAGTAAATAAATAATTAATTGGTTTTTTAAGAAAACGGGCTTTGGAAATCTTTTGGTTTGGCTTGGCACAAGGTTGGCCGAAAATCCCCCTAAGGATATGGCCGAAAATCTCCCCTAGGTTTTCTCTATTTTGTTAAACCAACGGAGATAAAATATCTTCCATAGATATTGATCTGATGGATGAGAGAGATTGTAGATTCACTATTAAGATCTAATGGCCCGGATTAAATCCAATATGAGAGAAAATCTTTCATAGGAGATAATATCTCTAAAAGGAGAGAATATCTCCCTGAAGGAGAGAATATCTTTCAAAAAAGAGAGAAAATCTCTCTGAGTTTATTCCTTCTAAATGCTATAAATAGAGGTTGATGAGAAGGGAAAAATCATTCGATTTAAACCTAAATTCTTAAGAGAATTTAGTGGCTCCCTCTCCACATAAGAGGCCGTGCAGTTTTCTCCCTTTCATTCCCTCAGAATTGCAAATTCTGTTCCTAGAAAATAAGAGTGAGATCCCAAAGCATTTTATTTCGAGATCTAGTGAGATATCGAACGTGCCCACTCATCTTTTTTATTCATCTTGAAGATTATGTTTCGGAAGATTACAATGTCATCCTTGAGTACTCAGGTCAGGCGAAGCATGATGACAAAGCATGCGTTGGTTAATGCTTCAAATTGTGTCTGAGAAGTTCAAGCTTAGAATTTCAAACCTTTGATGTTCCCTCATAAGCAAAAGCAAGAATTTATCAATCATCTTTGGCACTTGTACATGTATAAATGATCTTGAAAATACTTTTATCAACACCATCATATAAATTTTTAAAGAGCACGAGAATTTTTCATTGCAGCTTCATCTTCTACAACCCGTTCCAAGATTTTTCAATTTTAGTGCGGGCGACAGTACTCATTTCATCATTAGTCACAGGCGGAGACCACCAATTAACAATATGTCATGTTTTCCATCGATTTTAGGAACACACAAATTCGATCCTTCCAACAAACATAGTTGGAACCATCGAGTGGTGTTGGTCGATTGATTGAGCCTCCTTCCTTGGAGTTTTACATCTCAAACAAAATAATTAACCAATAGGAACCTACCCTAATATGCAGGATACTCGTTTTGATACCAATTGAAGTTTTATTTAGCGCTTGACAAGATTTCTCACTCAATGTAGAGCCAATGTGTGTCACAACTTGTAAAGCAAGTGTGGGATGAGAAATGTATAGTGCAAAAAACTAAATAATATAAAAGTAATAACCCAACTCGGTGAAACGTCACTTAGGCTCTCAGCCTAGAGAAACTAGATTCACTAAAGAATAATCAATAGTACAACAATGGTTTTATATTAATCTAAACATCAATCACACTTTGGCTAATACTCATGTGAATTATAAATCAGGAACTCCCACTGAATTTGATACACTCGCAATTACACTCTTCAAACACTCACCTGATGTGTTATTAACAACATTTGTGAGGAATTCAATTAGGAAATTATAATACCCAAATTTCTTAACTTACTAGTTTCTGAATAAGTGTTTAAGGAATTGCAACACCATGATCAAATCAATAGTTTCTTAGTCCGCTAGTCGAGGAACCCTTGAGATCTGATGAATATCGTCCTCTAGGATGCTAAGGAAGGACCCCGCGACGGTTAATGCATATCTATATAAGAGGAAGTCTTCCTAGGATTTCACTACCCTTAAATGCTTAAAGATTTGCCAATAAATTCTACCATGATACGATATGTCAAAACATGAAACTTTCCAAAAATAAGAACACTCATATACATTAAATATGTCTCGAAGGAAGTGAAGACAATGAACAAAACAGCTTCGTTCTATAACTTGTAGTAAAAACGTAGCCAACATTTAGAACATGCTTCTAGATGTTTCTTTTAAATGTCCAAGACAATTATAAGAATAACCCTTGTAGAATTATCACATATAATTCCACAACATGAAATTCTTGTATGCATATCATAGTGAATCTAAAACTTTGACTTTCACAAATTAGAGTATATAAACTATGAAATGAAATGTTTCATTTCATTATTGAGGTAAGCATGATACAATTCATACATAGTGACTTTGATACATAAGAGGTTCAATGACTCAAATGAGATTACATAGTTTATGCTCAAATCAACCTTAGAGGAAGGAGAAGCTTTAGAAGCTAGGTATATTAAGAATGTTCCTTGCTCAAGCTGTGTTAAAAGTTGCATGTACGCAACGACCATATATTCCTCACGGAGCGAATCTTATTCAACAGGTACATGAGAAAACTTGGAAAACAACATCGGGATACATCCAAATGGATTTTCAGATACTTAAAAGGAAGTCCAGATTTGAAAACCAAAACTTCACTGTCATTGGATATTGTGATTCAGATTATGTAAGTGATCTAGACAAAAGAAGGTCTTTGTCTGATTATCTTTTTATAGTGTGTGGTACCACTGTAAGCTGAAAACCTTCTATGCAACATGGGGTCACTCTCTCAACCATAGGGGCTGCATATATAGCCCGTACTGAGGCTATCAACGAAGCGACGTGGCTAAAAAGTTTTGCAAAGAAACTTGGCTGGTTGAATGAAGAACCGATAGTATATTGTAACTGTCAAAGTGCAATCCATTTTTATCCAAAAACAATGTGCACCATGAGAGGATAAAACATATTGACGTAAGGTTACATTTCATCAAGAAGGTCATTAATTGATATCAAATCAATGTTAATACGATATAAACCAAGTTCAATTGTGCATGATATTTCAAAAAATCAATACCAGTTTGCAAGTTCAAAGCTGCTTTAGAGATACTGAGATTGGTCAAAGCCTGAAAAGGCTAACAGGAAGGGCATGCGAGAGAGGAGGATCCAAGATTTCTTGGAATGACAAGACGTCATGGAGATTTGTGAATTAAGTGCGTTTTTCTAGGGTCAACATCAGCAACTACAATCAACCTACTTAGTATATACTACGACAACGAATCAAGATTAGCAGTTAGTTATATTAGTTTGTATTTAATGACTGAATCATTGAAACTAAGTATCAATTAGTATGAATTATAATATACTTACTAAAGAGAACACATGTCGGAACTAAATGCAGAATCATACTGATCCAAACTAGAACAAATCCTTTTGCTTAATTATTATATGTTTTCTACTTAGTCTGCATAATTATGTTTTGTTTTTCAGTAACTTTGCATTGCAAGATTTGTCCCTGGTAAAGTGTGATTTACAGTTATTGTAATTCGAGTTGACTGCTATCTTTAACTGTTTTAAACAACAATCAAATATGTATTATGCTCACAATATCTAAATTGTGCATGATGGACGCGACACAAATGCATTTCACAACTAGCATAGTGATATAAAGTGTGAAAAGAGTAGCATAAAAAGAAAAAAGACAAAAGAAAGATAAGGACCATAATCGTCAAAGTTAAAAAGAATATAAGGATGAAATTGTAAACTTACAAAGTTTGGGACTACTTATGCGAATGTCTATATTGGTTTAATTTAACCGCCACTTTTCTTCCCAATAAAAAAAAAACCACTGAAGGGTTCGGAGTTCTTTTCTCTCGCAACTATGTACGGTAGCCAATTCGACGGAGCCGCCGCCTTCTCCGGCGGAGGATTTATGCCCTCTCAGATAAATCATGCTCCGGACAGTTCCTTCTCTTCGGCCAAGGTAAAAAACCTACGATGTTTTTCCTCTCTTACCCTCAGTTTGGCTCCTACGATGTTTCGAGAACGAACACTTACTATAATGGCGTAAAAAACCTAGGAACTCGGATAATTTTTCTTTAGTACTCTTGAGAAAGCGGTTGGATCGTTCTATTGCAGAATCGCGATGTTCAGGCCTTGCTTCCTGTCACTGTGAAGCAGATCAGTAACGCTCTCACGCCTGGAAATGAGAAATCTGAGTTCGTCATTGACGGTGTTGATGTGAACCATGTATAGTCTTTTTGAACTCTGATTCCTGGAGGAATTGTGAATTTCAGTTGCTTTTTCTAATAGTTTGGAATCGTTATTAGGTCAAGCTGTTGGGAGTTATATGTGAGCGTGTTGGAAGGGTCACTGATGTCGCTTTTGTGCTGGATGACGGGACTGGAAGGATTGACTGTAATAAATGGTGAGTTTTCTTTGCCTCAAAATCTCGTGATTCATTTGCATTGGAGATTCTCATTTATTAGCATATGAAAACATATATAAATTGTGATTGAATTGTGATATAGGTTTCAGGAAGCTGCAGATACTAGCGAGATGGACGGCATTGTGTATGTTATCTCAGACTCAATTGAATCTGCTCTTCTTGTGCTTTAAGGCCTGTCTTTATGTTGTACTTTTTTTTTCCATTATGTAAAGGTAGATTGATTGCTTTTACTTCTAATTGTTGAAGTGACCGAAACAATGTTGTAGTTTAAATCACATTACTTATTTATTCATTTATTGAGCTGTATTACATTCTTCTACTATCAACAGCAATTTTTGTACACAGTTTAGCAAACACTGATGTGCATATGCTTCCATAAGTTTTTATACAATAGTTATAGAGGAATTAAAAGCCACTATTAGATGAGTATGGTATTATAAAATTGGCTTAACGTAGCTTCATTGTTGTGTGCGACTATTCGTTCTAAACTTTAGCTTGACATGGAGTAAAAAAGTTGTTCAGACAAAACTGACAAAGTTACGTCATGGAATTGATACCTAGAAACAGTGTAATTGAGTCAAAACATCAATGTCAATTGAAAAGTTCCTCGGACCATATTCATGTAACTGTAATCTATCTTACTCATAGAGTGATACTTGGTTTTATCTTGGTTGAATTTTAATCACGACTCAGTTGCTTTTGTCTATTTTAATTGCAGTGATGGAACCCATGTCTGTGTTCATGGACGCTTAAAAAGCTTTCAGGGTAAAAGGACCCTGAATGTGTTCGCCATTAGGTATGTATTCCATCTTTTCTATTAGGCTTTTTTTAATTAAAAAATTAAAAAATAAAATATTTGTTAAGTATTTTTCTGTGGCTTTTTGGTGTTCCTTGCATGGATGTGAACATGTTGGTCTGCAATCTTTATTCGTGTATATACATTCCTTAAGAAAATGATATCTACGTAGCTATCTTTGAAAGTTAGAGTATATGAGTCATTGGAGTATAAGAGTCCATAACACTCTTATCTATCTAAACCAAATTAGATTAAACCTTATGGAGAAAGTAGACATGAGTGCTTTACGGAGAAGAAAGGGCAACCCCAGAGGGATGTATTCTCTATCGACGAAAATTATGTGATAGAGTTAAAATGCGTGTAGAAGGAATTGAGTTGCGGTTTGGGGTTGTCTGCATCGTTTACTAATTTTTATATAATCACGACAGGCTCGACTATTCTGTGACAATTCATAGATAGCCTACTCGTTCTTGCGTGATATGAATATGTGAAAAAGATTACAACTATTGATGTCTCACAACCTGGTCTGGTTTCGTGAAATTTCACTTCCAGAGAAACTTGATTGAAAGGGGAATTATAGTTTTGAAGGAGAACACTGGGAATTGTTCTGAATTTTTCACAAACCCACCACTTAAGGTGCCCCTTGTAGTAATTTAAAAGGGAGTAATTAGAACTGAAATTCTGAAAAGAGATTAAAAATATTCGCTTTTGGAGTGGGCTGCTGGATAGAATGTTGCTGTGAGATTCTCCCTACAATGGAAGTCAATTATTCATAAGAAACTGCCATGGCATAATAAAAATATAAGTTTTGACTTCCTTCTTGCATTTGCAGCAGCCGAAACTCTGCTCATCTATCCCCCGTAATCTTGTATCTAAGGTTTTGTGACAGGCTTTAAAAGGCTAAATTGAATGCTTACATATTGTGCCAGATAAGCTTTTGTAAATTTTGAATGTATAGTCCCAGGTGCTGTTAATGGGAGGTGAAATTAAGTAACAATTTTAACCCATTTTGTACACTAGAGGTTATGATTTTCTCCATTGTTTGTCGTAAACTGTTATGATTAGCATAATGGATCCATTAATGTCATATCACAGATTTTTTTTTCTTCTTCTCTGAATTTCTTATTATTTTATATGCCTTTTCAGAGCTATCGAGGACTACAACGAGATTCCAAGCCACTTTATTGAGTGCATATATGTCCATTTCTATAACAATAGAGCTAGGGTTGGTCCTTCGTTTTCCCATTGTCAGGGAATTGCATTTTGCTGATCTTTGAAAACTTGCTGGCATCTCTGATGATATACTATTTTTGTTTACAGAAGCAAGAAGTAAATGTTAATTATCAGCCACATGTGACAGGTTCTATGAATCAGGTACTTCTGGCACAAAATAATAAAATCTAGTCCCTTTTTTTCTTTATCAGTTTGATTTTTTTTTCCGGTTCTTCTCTTCTCCAGTCATTTGCTGGATATAGCGCCGATGGTTCAAAGAGTATTGAACACAAAGTATTAGAAGCACTGAAGCATCCTTCTTATTTGTGAGTGTTTCTAATCTTAAACCTTTCTATTATGTTTCATTAGTTTGATTGTAATATAACTTGTTTGCTAGTGTTTCTTGACTTAAACTTTTATCCATTGCCCTAATATTTTTTACCTGATACTCCCATGTTTCTTCTACTGGAGCATCTATTTCTAAGATAGATGTGTTTTTGAACTGTTTTCGAACATCCAAATGTTTCCTAATATGTTTGTTAAAATAAGTACTAATTCTATTGTTGATACAATGCTTAAATCTAAACCAAAATTATTTATACAAAGCATTCGCTATTCAAATTTGACTAACTGAGAAAAACTCTGGGGCCTTGCACTGCAGGAGAAAGAATCTGTCTGCATCAGATTAATGCCGTAAAACGATATATTTTGTCTGAAAAATGGAAGTACTGATATATACATACCACTTTTCAGACTAATTACATATAGTTGGTTTTCTATTTCGACAACAAAATTACAGTTTTGCAATTGACCAAATACTTGTGCTCTGCTTTTCATTTTTAGGAGTATTATTATTGTTATCTTTACGTTACGCTCTTCATTGCTGGGTTTGAAAAACTAAATTGCAAATATAGAAATGTCATTCTATAGTCTTGTAATAAGCTTTTCTAATATTGTTTCAGTGGTCGGGAAGAGGGTGTTCCTTTTGATTTTATCTCCCAACAAGCCAAAATTCCAAAGGATAAGCTCATGTCTCTCTCTCTCTCTCTCTCTCTCTCTCTCTCTCTCTCTCTCTCTCTCTCCCTCCCTCTCTCTCTTTCCCTCTCTCTCTCATAAACGCAAGTCCCATCACATTTCTTGACATTTGGATTTGGCAGGTTGGTGATGGAAGAACTTGTGAAGGAGGGAGTCGTTTACTCGACAATTGATGACTATCACTACAAGTCGACTGTCAATGGTTGATCCTTTTAGGCATTCACTAGGTTTGAATATTTTTGACCTGGTTCTCCTGTTTAATCTTGTTTTCGTATAGTACATAAATAGCGGAATGGTAAGCAAATTAATTTTAAAGGTATAAAGTCTACATTAAAAGTTGTATTTGGAATAGCGATTGATTTGTTTCCCATTTGTTTCTTTTTCTAATATTGTAATTTCCATCTTGTTAAATCAATTTATGAAGGATAGCTAACTTAAATGTTGTTCAATAGATTCTAATGTTCTATTGCAGTGCATGGAGTACAAAAGTTAACATATGAGAATAGAATTTCAACGTCAATATTTTACTGGAATCAATTGCCCATACTGGTAAAGCTTTGTGCAATTTATGTCCAATTGAATCTTAAGCTTTGTCCTTTCAAAAAAAAAAAAAAAAAGCTTAAGCTTTGTACATATGGGTCTATAACTGTCTCCACAACTTATTCAAGAGTTGGATTAAGTATATTTTCAGAAATGCACTTAAAAAAGTCACTTGCTGTAAAAGCTAGTGTTACACTCAACTTGCCAAATTTTCAAAATATGATTTTTGATGTTTATCATACGATGATCCATGAAATAAATACTACCTGTCATAAATTGGCCTATGGGTCGGTGTATTAGATTTAAGGAAAAATTAATCCTTAATTAATTCATTTTCTTATTGGTGTTAGACTACTTAAAACGAAATTAATGGGTGATTGGCTGTCGAATATAAGAAGATTGATTTCGGTTGTGGCCCATTATAGGCATATTTCATTAGCTAATGAAAAGAACACACTAAAGCACATGAATTAATGTGTGATTTTATCGCATTGGCTCACTTCCATCAAGGAATTGAAACTTGACTGTGCATGACCGGTGAGAGGATAGACTTTCAGCTGCAGAGGAGGCCACCTCGTGCTAAGAGGATGCGGTTAGACTCGCAGACTCGACAAAGTGGATCTCTAGCTGACGGGGTGTGAATATATAATGGCAGATAATTTGCAGTACTTAGTACCTCCTTTTTGGAGAAGGTTTCACGTTTAATTTTAAAAAGTGCATTTTTTTTTGAAATTTTTTCTTATTAATAATATAAAGTTTGAAATTTATAATTTATTCAAATTGAAATGGGTATTTCTTATGAATTAAGATTTATAGAACATTCATCATTCCATAGCATCCGTATCAAACTGAGTCACGTGCTGGGCACTTGAGTTCGGGCGGTGTGTTATAAAGAGGTCGATGAATGATATACGCCCGGGAAGCTATATCGAAAGTCATATATTTGGAACACATGAGTGAAGGCTGATCACTATGTCTGGACATTCTACACTTGTGGTAAGTGTATGACTTGGACAGGCCTTGGGGTAGATGTGTCGTTTAAGGACCGTTACGACACACTAACCGTGGCCACTATGATGGTCACAGTGAGACTTGATCTAAATACTGAAGTGATCATGGACACTGAATGATGTCTTTAAACTCTTTGACTCATTCGCTAAACGGCTATGCATGCTAATCACAGCTTATGTCCTGGGAGTCTTCCCCTGGAAGTTTTCTCACAACATGATTCCAGTGGGAAGTGATTTACATATACGGAATCCAGCCTCCCTGAAAGAAGGTCAATGTTCACTCACATAAGGGTTGATTCAAAAACCGATTGATTGTGCGCACTTTTGACGTAAGTTAACGTTCGAAAGAATATTTTGCTAGGGAAGCAACGATGCTTAGGGCTGATATGTATCAAGAGAAGTATAACATAATAAATTGACTTCTCTTGGCACGGGTTGAACATTGAGGATCTTGATCACGAACTAACTATATAAGTGGACACTCGTCACGATGAGTAAATATAATTCTAGTATTAAAGAAAGGTTCAGTCTCTGATTAGACGGTGGAGTATTGGTAAAGACTATACAAATTGATGAAAAAGAGATAGGACTATATCGTATTTTTTGTCGAGTTCGTTAAGATTCTACTTCTAGGTCCATAGTCCTCGATTCGGCTTTGATAAAGGCAGATAAGAACTTTCGAATAATAATGTTGTTCATTATTTAATCTCAACTGCTGTAATGGTGATTGACATAATTAATTATGGAAAACGGGTATTCGAAAAATTAAAAAATGTTTATAGCATAATTGTTTATTTATTGTTGGATCAAGTAAATAAATAATTAATTGGAGTTTTGGCTTGGAATTTTGGATTGGGTATGGCCTAGAGAGTGGCCGAAAATCCCCTAAGGATAGATCCTAGGGGTGGCCAAACTCTCTCCCCATTTCCCTCCCTGAATTTCTCTCTGAAGATAAAATGTCTCAACCATAGATATTGATTTGATTGATGAAAGATAGAGTTTAGATTAACTGTTGAGATTTAATGACCCGAATTAAATACAAAAGAGAGAATATCTCTAGAAGGAGAGAATTTCTCTAGAAAGAGAGAATATCTCAACCGAAAGGAAAGAAAATCTCTCAGGGGTTATCTCCCTACCAATGTTATAAATAGGGATAGAAGGGAAGAGGAAAAATCATTCCATTCTTCATAGAACTTTCGGCCAACTCTCTCTCTCTCTCTCTCTCTCTCTCTCTCTCTCTCTCTCTCTCTCTCTCTCTCTCTCTCTCTCTCTCTCTCTCTCTCTCTCTCGACCGACTATTTCCCTTTCCCTATTCCCCGGGATTGCTAATTCCAATCATAAATAATAGGAGCGAGATCTCGAAACAATCTGGTTTCGAGATCTAAGTGAGATATCGACTGTGTCTACTCATTTTTCCTCTTCGTCTCAGAGATTATGTTTTGGAAGACTACAGTGTCATCCTCGAGTACTAAATTAGACGAAAGAGTTGTGAAAGCTTGAAGACAGAACGAGCATTGGATTTGAGCATTTTGTAGGTGAGCAAAAATCCATGTAAGTGTTCTGATCGCCTCTTTATTTAATGATTTCTGAATTTCTTTCATAATTAAATTAAATTAATAAATATAGATCTTGTTTAGTAATCAATGTCATTAATTGGCTCTTGTGAGTGCAATTATTGATATTCTGCATCTAATATGGTTACTAAGGTAAATCAATCACCAACAACTAGTATCAGAGCTAGATGATTTATTAATTTAATTGATCCGTTCTTGTGATTAAATTTGGTTTGAATGGATTTATATTATGATATGAAATTCGTTACAATTCAGTATGTGATATGTGAATTGATATTCGTGGTTGATCGTAGATTTATTGATTCTCGCTTTCATAGATTTCTTGTAAACTCGAAATTCATAGGGTATTGGCTTTATGTAAAATTTGTTGTTTTCAATTATTATTATAATTACTATCATTGTTGTAATCCGAAAATCAGCGAGAGACGGATCTGCGAAGAGGAGACTGAACGTGTCCTAAGGGCTTCCCAACGAGCATCAAAGCACGACCGGCCGTGAAACCCTAGAGGGCTAGGGCCGGCCGCACTCCTTGGTTGTCCTAGGCAATCAATTGAGCCTTGGTGCCCCTTGGTGGAGACCCAACTAATTCGAGGATGATCTGGGCTTGGGCCCGGATGCCAAATGGGCCTTAAGGCCCATACGAAAATACATAAATAACTAAATTTGAAATCTTATTTAATTTATTTAAATGGTCTGGACTCATTTAAATATTATTTAAAATATTGAAAAATAAATGATTTTGATAACGACTTATTTTTCATAAACTGGACTCATTTATTCAAATTGAATTTTTCAAAGGTGTTACGAAATGAAATTTTTTATGATTGTGTTCAACTATCATCCATGAACTAATATGATTAGTTTCATCTCGTTTTAATTTATAAAGAGTCAATTAAGATATGATCAACACGAATAAAACTATGATTGCCTTGTTTATTTATTTTTTTTGCTTTGTTGTGATTGTATGCTATAACTTAGATATTGTATCATTCGTTTATGGCTGTCATGGGTTTTCATTCATTTTAAAATTATCTAATATGATTAGTATAGTTAATTAATGAATGATTTGAACAGATCGGAAAGCTTTATCACCAAGCTGATAAGAGGCTAAGTTGGGGGGTATTTAAGAAGACCTAGTGTCTCACCTTCTCAATCGAGAGCTTTTCCGTGAAGGAATGGTTTAGGTTAATCACGACTAGATGTCACGTATTACCTAAAACGTAAGCTATATCGAAACATATGTTTGTAAGGATAGCTTAGAAACACTCGAGTTTTTAATATTATATAGTGGACTCATAGTGGATCACCTAGATTAATGTAAATGTTAGCAAAATTAAAATACTAAAAGTATATTGAATCTTAGACCCCCAACGTAGAAACAACACAGTGAGGATGAAAGATCCATGCGTGACCGACACCATTTTTAAGAGATGAATTCCTCAAGACAGGCTTTTTTTATTCCAATACCAAAGTTGTGTTTCTGATGATAGGTGGTAATAAAACATGAGGTGATATACATTGCATTTCAGTTATCTTGTACATGAATTCCATATCTGTGAGAACTTCACAAAACTGGTTCATGACATCTTCATAACTTAAGATGTCACCAATTAGTCTAGTCTAGATCACTTAGTGGACCTAGAATTTGATTTTCTCAAATGAGAATATGTAAGCTATAAAATGACATGTCTCATTTCAAGATTTTTAGGTAAACACGATTCAATTCATACATAGTGACCTTGACACAAAAGAGGTTAAATGGTTTGTTCTTACATTGTCTCTACAGGTGCACTGGTCAATTCAGTATCTTCGGAAGACACACAGGAAAAACTATAGAGTTCCAAACTCTCTATGCCTCGTAACCAAACATCATAGATTCAAGCAAGCGTCTAGATCCTGGAATCAAAATTTGATGAGGTAATCAAGACCTATGGTTTCGAAAAAAATCTTTCAGAGCCTTGTGTATACAAGTACTCAAAGAAAGTTGTTGTTTTCTTAGTTCTTTATGTAGACGATATACTCTTTATAGGAAGTGATATCGAAGTGATGTTTGACATAAAGAAATGCCAGCAAAGCAATTCCAAATTAAGGATTTGCGGAAAGCTACTTTTGTTCTTGGAATTCAGATCATTTGTGTTAGGAAGAACAAATTACTAGCTATGTCTCAACGTCCTTATATTGATTGCTTGCTTCTCGATGAGGAATGCCAATAGTGCATTGTTACCAATGTGCACGGGGTTACCCCTGTCAAAAGAGCAGTGTCATAAGACACATTAAGAAGTGGAGGATATGAGTCGAGTTTCATATGCTTCAACAGTTAGAAGTCTAATGTATGTCATGTTGTGTACAAGACTCGACATATGCTATGCAGTTGGATTAGTAGTGGATACCACTCAAACCCAGGTCAAGAACATTGGATAGTTGTTAAGCATATTCTCAAATGTCAAAAGAGAACTAGGGATATGATGCTTGTGTACACAAGTAAATACTTGGTGATACAAGGATACACTGATTTTGATTTTCAGGCAGATTGTGACATGTTAAAGTCTACGTCTAGTTCAGTGTTCACTCTCAATGGAGGAACGATTGTCTGGAAAAGCGTAAAGCAATCTAGTATCGCAGATTCTACTATGGAAGCTGAATATATTGTAGCTTCCGAGGCAGCCAAAGAGGATGTTTTGCTTAAGATTTATTAGCCGAACTGGAGGTAGCTCCTAACATGAACGAGCCCTTGCAACTCCACAGTGATAACACTGGAGCAATACTCAAAGGAACCTCGCAGCTATAAGAGAGGAAAGCATATAGAGCAAAAGTACCACTTGATTAGAGAGATAGTTTGAAGAGGGTCTTGGCAAAGATGCCTACAAGAAGATTGTTTATTTACATATTGATGTAATATATAAATCTTTATAAAGTCCTTATTGTAATTTGCTGATTAAATTAATAAAAGTTGAAACGTTCATTCATTCTTTTTTAGTTTGGTTGAAGATTTATGATATTCAATAGTCTTATAGTCCTTAATCAAACCTGATGTCTGTTTACGAGGCATAGAGAGTTAGGAACTCTATAGTTCTTCCAATGTATCTTTCGAAGATACCGAATTTACCAGTGCACCTTTAGAAACAATAGAATAACAAACCATTTAACATCTCCTATCTCAAGGTCACTATGTATGAATTACATCATGCTTACCTAAATCCTGAAATAAGACAAGTCATTTCAAAGCATTAATATTCTCATTTGAGAAAGTCAAATTCTAGATCCATCATGTGATCTAGCCTAGGCCAATTGGTGAGATATTAAGTTATGAAGATGTCATGAACCAACTTTGTGAAGTTCTCATAGATATGGAATTCATGTATAAGATTGCTGAGAGGCAATATATATCACATCATGCTTTATTACTTGGATGTGAATAAATGAACTGCGCAGTATCCAAAATTAAGTAACGACTTTATTTGGATGAAACAATCTGACTTGTTAGCTCCTCGTGAATACATTGTTTCTAACTTATTAACAAGTAACAAAGGAGTTGAGGAAATAACAACTAGAAGGGTAAAATGGTAATTTTATAAATCCCGTGTAGTTGATGATATTCATGAAGGGTAAACATAGATAACATTCAATGGATCCACTCAATATAATTAAGTTGAATTTGAGTAGAAAATAAATTCATTTGAACCGAGAGATTCTCAGTGTCAACTCTTTAGTGGAGTCAGTTGACATTAAGCTAATACTCGGAAAAGGTTTGTGAACTTTTGAGTCCGAGTATAGAAGTTCAAGCTTTGTTCATTTGGATCCATAATGTCACTATTACAAGTCATTAGATTATGATTGTTAAACTAGAAGCTAAGTCAAAATAAGTTCAAGTGTTGAATTAGACTTTTTTCTCGGAAAATGTCTAAATGGTATTTTTGTCCACATGGACATAAAATGATGTGAATGTCAAAATAAGATTTTGAATATTTTCATATGATAAAAATATAAATTATTTTCTAAAGCCGAAAAGTCGTTTAAGGCATTATGAAATTAATTTCGTTATTTGTGCAATTATAATTCTACAATGGGTATTTTAAGAATTATCTTAAAAGAAATAAGGAAGCATCTAGATGCTCCTCCCTAGGTAGAATTTCGGTCAAACAAGCATCAAGATGAGAGTTTTATTTCCCTTTAATTATAAGGATAATTACCGAAAAGGAATAGGGAAATGAATTTCCTTGAGAAGGAAATAAATAACTAAGTGAGGAAACAAATTTTCCTCCTTGCTTGAGGTGTATGACCGGCCATCCTAAGAGAGAAAGGGGAAGGAAAAATCAAATATTGTGTCATGAATACATTATTCTTTCATGAATGAATAATTGACCTTTATAGATTTTTCCTTCTCCTATAAATAGAGCATCACATAGAGATGTGAAAGGTTAAACTTTTGCCTTGTTCTCTCTTGCTCTTGGCCGACCCTCTCTTTCTCTCTCTCTAGAAAATACTCATTTTTATTTTGCACCTAGTTCCATACTTGATCTAGAGAATTAGTTTATGATCCAAGAATTGTTCTTGGTTCATATTGTTTAATTGTGCCCACACACAAATCCGTCTAAACCTCTATAGACTCTTGTAATAGAAACCTTAGGTTTCTAGAGTTCTCGTTAGGTTTGAAGGAATCAAGCTAGAAGAGAATATCAACCTTTCCCAAGACGCTTCAAGTTTGAAGACACAAGAAAGGCTAGTATTCAAGTAGATTAAATAATGTTTTTAGTTTATAACATGTATATGCACTTTATCTAGGTTAGTAAAAATTGTTTTACTAGTAAAAGAAATTTTTATATTCCGCCATTAATATGATTAATGATAAATTTTTCTTAACCCTAGAGCTATTCCAACAAAAAGGTGTTTGACAGTAACCCTGAAAATCCGAGATGTGCCTTCTTGGATATGTTAGAGACACATTCTATGGTTGTGTCCTTAATTTTTAATCTTTCATAAAGAGATCCGATAAATTTCTTGACAAGTTTTCCAATCCGACATAGGTTTTCCAAGAGAGTGAGTCTCGTTAGAAAGATCTCTAGTTTAGACGTAGAACTCGTTGATAGTTTCATCTTCGCCATCTTTATATTCTCGAAGTTGATGATGATAAGTTGGAGTCATGAGTGTTGAAAATTAGTTAACAATTAATGATTAAATTGCTAGATATATCTAAATATGGAGGAAACACACAATTGAACCTAATATGTTAAAACACATTTTAAACATATTTAATTAACCTAAGCATTAAAAATTACTAACATGTCAATAAATTCTATTCGAAACATGTTGTCAATAAATTAAATAAATACACTAACAACCTATAAATAATTTATTGTCACAGCTCCAATTCGTTGAAGGGAACTTACATATGAGATTGTATCCAATCTCGTGCGTTGCTAGCTCACGTCGGAATGCCACGCCAAGTTCCACCAGAATGGAGCTCTTGTATGCCTATTCCTCTCACCGGATGCGCCTAGGAGGGCTGATTGGGTGCCAAGAAGGTGTTGAATTTTCCAGACTAGTACTCTCCTCAATCTGATCAAAGAGTTTTGATCTATTTCTCCGTTTTCTTCTCAACCAAAGCCATATACTCTTTGAACATTTCAAAGGTATTGGATTTGTGTCGCAATAGGAAAACATGAACAAATTGTGAGTAGTCATCAGACAAAATAAATCGTAACCTCCTCTTGCCTGGGTGTTAATTGGCCCACATACATCACTATGTCTGAGTTCCAACACCTGCGTGGTTCTTAGACCTTTTGTTGAGAAAGGTCTCTTGGTCATCTTGCCTTCAAGACAGGATTCACAAGTGGGCATGGATCCCACACTTAGAGACTTCAAGGAGCATCCTTTGTCAATCTCTTAATCTTGGCCAATATGTCCAAGACGTAAGTGCCATAGATATGTGTCGTCAGTTTCATCACTATGAAACGTCTTACGCTTCCTGAGTGAATCTGTATTCACTTTGGTGTCCAAGACTTCGGCTCATCTGGATAAAAATAATAAATAGAATCCACACGATGAGCTTTAGTTATAAACAAATCATCAACGGAAATTTCAGTACCATTATTGATCTTAAAATTGAAACATTTTTCTTCTAAACGACCAAAAGAAATTAAATTCTTGCAAAAATACGGAACATAATAAACATTATTCAATAATAAAGTTATGTCTCTCCATCACCTAATGGTCCTGATAGATCAGGCTCCGACCTTCGTTCCATTTCCCAAGTTGAAATTGAACTCTCCATCACGTAAACTCTTGGTTTTCCTTAAACCATTTAAGTTACACACGATATGATCAGATGCCCCGTAGTGTAAAATTCATGGTAATTCTTTATTTTTCGTGTAACATGCTTGGGTAACGAAACTCATACATTTCCCTTTGACAGTCTTGAGGTAGGTAAGACATTTCCTGCGCCAAGACGGCCTCTCCCTAATGGTGACACTTTTGATCAGACTCTTCCACCTTCACGACGCCCTTGCCCTTGGCATCCGCAACCTTCTGGTAAGGCTTCTTGGATCCCGTTTGGTTGCGTTTTTAGGTCCATTCATCACCCTTTTAGAACCAAAAGTGGAAGCCCCATGTTAAAAAACATTGACTTCACCAATCTTCTTCTTGTTCTTATGGAGAAGTCCCTTGGCAATCTGCAATGAGCTCGGTTACAGAATAATCGAATGAGTCCGTCAGAGTCTTCAAGATGATGTCAATCCTGGTTAGTCCGTCGATCTTAGACCCTAAAATCTCCATGTCATTCCGGTAACCCATGATCAGTAGCATGTATTCCGGAACTGGAGTCCTGGCTTCATCCTGCTGTTCATGAAACATCACATGGGTGTCAGGCAAGGCAGCAAGTTGTCCACAGTTTCATGTACTGTAGGATGAAGCCGGGAACTCCTGTTTAGGAACACATGCTACTGATCATGGGTCACCTGAACGACATGGTGATTCTCGGATTCGAGATCGATGGACTCACCAAGATCGACATCATCTTGGAGACTCTGAGGGACTCAGTTAATAGTTTCCATCTGAACTACTCCATGAACAAGTTCGATTATGTTGTAGCCGAGCTCATGAAGGAGTTGCAGGCTGCCGAGGGACTTCTCCCGAAGAAGAAGAATAAAACTGGTGAAGTCAATGTTGCTGAACATAGAGCTTCCACTTCTTGTTCTAAGAGAGTGATGAAAGGTCCAAAAATGCCAACCGAACATGATCCAAGAAGCGTTACATGCAGGTTGCGGATGCAAAAGGCAAGGACTCTATGAATATGGACAAGTCTAATCACAAGTATCACCATTGCGTAGAGTTTGGCCATTCGTGCAGGAACTGTCCTACCTACATCAAGACTATCAAGGGGAAAGGTATAAGTTTTGTCACCCAAGCATTTTACAAGAATAAATAAAGAATCACCCTGGATTTTAGACTGTGGGGCTTCTGATCATATCGTGTTTAATTTGAATGGTTTCAGGAAAATCAGGCGCTTAAGTGATGGGGAGTTCACGTTCAACTAGGGAAATGGAACAAAGGTCGGAGCCAGATCTGTCAGAACAATGAAGCTGAACTTTAAAAACAAGAGTTTATTATTGAATAATGTTTATTATGTTAAATATTTTTTAAAGAATTTGATTTCTTTTGGTCGTTTAGAAGAACAATTTTTCAATTTTAAAATCAATACTCGTATTGAGATTTATATTGATTATTCGTTTATAACTAAACCTCATCGTGTAGAATCTATATATTATTTATATCCAAATGAGCCGAAAATCGTGGACACTGAAGTGAATGATGATTCACTTAGGAAGCGTAAGATGTTTCATAGTGATGAAACTGACGACACATATCTATGACACTTACGTCTTGGACATATTGGCCTAGATTGGATTAAGAGGTTGACAAATGATGGTCCATTGAAGTCTCTAAACGTTGGATCCATGCCCATGTGTGTATCTTGTCTTGAAGGCAGGATGACCAAGAGACCTTTCTCTTCAAAAGGTCTAAGAGCCACGAAAGTGTTGGAACTCATACATAGTGATGTATGTGGTCCAATCAACATCCAGGCAAGGGGAGGTGACGAATACTTCGTAACCTTCATTGATGACTACTCACGATTTGGTCATGTTTTCGTAATGCAACATAAATCCAATACCTTTGAAATGTTCAAAGAGTATCTGGCTTTGGTTGAGAAGCAAACGGATAAACAGATCAAAACCCTTCGATCAGATCGAGGGGGAGAGTACTTGTCTAGAGAGTTCGAAGACCTTCTTAGAGAAGAAGACATTCATTCTCAGTTTACAACACCTGGCACTTCACGGCAAAACGGTGTGCCAGAGAGAAGGAAGAGTTCGATTCCTTCTATCTGACACACTGTTTTGATACCTAAGTTAATTGAATATGTTAAAATGATTTTTAATATATTAGATAATATTATATATTTCCGCTATATTGTGATATGTTATATAACATTATTGATTAAACGTTAATAAATTTCCAACACAGAGTGCCTAGCATGGTTAATTTGCTCCTTATCTATGGCAGCACCATCATCATTGAGTTTTGGATCTAAGGCAATGGGAACAACGTAAATTACTTGGTCATCTAACAGTATAGGTTCCACCTGAATTGGGATTGTAATTGACTCGGGAAGTATACTAGGATCACTAGACTCAATAAGTAGATCTGGTTTTTTGTAAGGGAAGGTACTCTCATAAAAAATAACATATCTACTAATGATTATTTTAACTCCTCTAGAACCCATTTCACATAGTCTATAAGCCTTTTTGTCCCACTATGTTCCTGATAACCTAAGAAAACACATTTTTGGAGATCTAGGATCTAACTCACCTTCTCTATAATGTGCATATGCAATCCTAAGGTGACTAATCTTAGGCTTACTATCCCAAATTTATATAGGGCACTTAGGATCTAAGTTTCTATTCGAAATTAATCAGGTAGGTGGTTGTAGCTAAGGCTTTTCCCAAGAATAACTTACTTAAGTAAGATTCTGTTCATCCTCCCACCAACACCATTTTTTCCGAAGGATTGACCTGACTGTTTTATGTCTCAGAATGCCATGATCATTACAGAATGAATCAAATTCTATGTTGCAAAATTTAAGACAATTATCAATTCTCAATAATTTCAGAGTCTTGTTTGACTGATTCTCCCTAAGGATTTTCCAATCCTTGAACTTTGAAAACACTTCATCTTTTGTTTTCAACAAAAAGGTCCAAACCCTTGTTTAGAAGTCATAAAAAATTATCATAAAGTATTTATTTCCATCATGTGTTTCGTGGTTTTCAGGCCCCATAAATTAGCATGTGCATACTCTATTATGTCCTTTGATAAGTGAGTTCCAATTAAAAACTTGAGTTTGTGTTGTTTAGTCATAACACTTAGATAATAGAAAGGAAGATCAGAAACGTTGAATTTACCTCCCAATCCTTGTTTGGTAAGGGTATTTAATACTTGCTGACTCATATGCCCTAACTTAAGGTACCATTTTTGAGTATTAGTCATATTGGTTTCAGCAATTGCAAGAGTGTTAGACATACTACTGTAACATGAACCATTCAGTCTATATAGGTCGGCGACTTTTGTTCTTGAAAGAACAAGAGACTTGCCTTTATATACATTTAAAGAACCATTTTCAGCAACATACTTGCAGCCATTTTTATCCAGGACACCAAGAGAAATTAAATTTCTCTTGAGTCCAGGAATATACCTGACCTTGGTCAAGGTTATGTTTCTGTCGTTGATTATTTTAAAGTCAACATATTCAAACAACTGTACATGAATTGTTATTTCACATGTAAACTGTTTCATTGTTGGATTTTGCGGAGTCATTAAAGACGTGTCTATTTGGGTTCATATGGAAAGCACAACCTGTATCAAATATCCGTTGGTCAACTTTTGACTTATTAGTCACGTTCAAGACCTCTGAGGATTCCTGTTATGGTTCATAAGTAGTTGCATAATTAGTTTCAAGATTAGAAAAGGTTTTCTTTTTATCAAGCCATTTAAAACAATAATTTCTTAAATGTCCACTCTTACTACAATGAAAACATTTTCTTGTTTCAATTTGCGTCTTATTTTTATATTTGTTTTTTCACTTTAATCTTTACTGTCATTGTTTCCAAATTTATTCTTAACAGATAAACTTGATCCTGATTTTCTTTACGATTCTTAAGTTCCAATTCACTAGTCTTAACAGCAAAACAAAATAGATCATAGTATGAGACAGTACAAGTATATTGGAAACCATCTTTGACTACTTCATAATTATCAGGTATTGAATTCATCAATATCATTACAGTGCTAATTTCATCTAATTCATAATCAGATCCTTTTAATACGAATGTCAATTTCAAATATTGATCAAGGTTCTCATTGTTGAAATTTATTTAACGATTAAACAATTAATTATATAACATATCTTAAATACAGCGGAAATATATAGGTATATCTAATATATTAAAAACCATTTATAATATATACAATTAATCTAGGCATTAAAAATTATAAACATGTCAATACATATTTTTATTCTAAACATGTTAAGCAACATATTGAACACCCTATCAACCTATATAAACAATTTATATAATCACATATCCAATTCGTTGAGAATTACTTATAAAAGAGATTGTAAACAATCTCGGGTGTTACTCGCTAACTCCGGAAGGCCTCGTCAAGTTGAACACGTGAAGAAGGCTCATCGGATTGGAAGGAAACAACTTGGCTGGACAGGTAGGCTCGCCGAGCATGTTCTTCGCCGGACTAGACTCGCCGGACAGGAGCTTCGCCGGACAGGTGAGGCACGCCTAGGCTGAAACCGGCAGGGAATCGGCGAGGCTTCGATTGATTTCAAATCAGTTTCTTCACAGTGTTGGCCGATCCTAAAGAACACAATATCACACAAACAACATAATTGTGAATCAATGGTAATACACTCAAAATATGTGTGAGATTAAGAGTGTGAGTTCTTCTATGAACGGTCAGGAATAAGGGAAATCTCATGAGAACAAGAGTAAGCAATGAAAAACAATTTTTCTTTCTTTCTCATTTCTTTCTTTCGGCCGAACACAGACAAGAGGAGGGAGAGAAAGTGGCCGAAAGTTTTCAAGGTTCAGTCTTAGATCAGGGTTTCCTTAATCCTTAAAATAAAAGGTCAACTAGGCTTAAGATTGGTCAAACCCATTACTTAATTTTAAACCATTATATAAACGCTTGACCTATTATTTTCGGCCAAACCATGTCAAAACACTCGGCCAAAAATAATTTATTTATTTCCAAATTCTTTTGATTTATTTCTAAATTCAATTAATTTAGAACTCTCATTTATTAATGACATTTCATTAAATAATTTCATACTTTACAAATAAGTACGAAATGAGAAAATATTTATTTTCTTCTTTTATTTATTTGAATCATTAAAATGTATTATCGATATAATTATACAATATGATTCATTAAATAAATGTAACAATAAATAACTAATTATTTATTAAATTACTTAAAAAATAACTTTCTCCATATAAATCACAATTTATATTCAATGAGTAAATCAATTATTCTTGTTCATTTAATCTCTTACGACCGTCTATCATTGAGACCTTATGGACTCAAAAGTTCACAAACATTTTCTGTCTTTTAATTCTTAATATTAGTCGATTCCACTAAAGGACTAATACAGAGACTCTCTAAGTTTATATGCGTTTATTTTTTGTTTGATGTGACAAAACAATTCTTCACACGATCCACATAGTACTTTACAATGTTACCCTTCATGTGTATCAGTAACTCAGAAGAATGAGAAAAAAATAGAGTGAGATGTCTTTACATGTCACATGTTTTAATCAAATAATGTTCTTATTTGATGAATACCTGGTCAGGTTTATTCATTCACACTCTCATAACAAAGCATAGTGTAATACTAATGCATCAGCATTGTTTCAACACGAATTCCATATCTGTGAATCATATAACCCAATACGACAACATTATGACACCAACCGTTGGGTCATATGCAACTATAACTTAGCCATTGCCCGTTGACAGATCAAATTTCAGAAGGTGTTATATCAATTATGCATTCAACTCAGGATTTAGGTACTTATCCCTCGTATGTGATCTTGAAGTTTCGAGTGATTAAACGGCTTTATCTCGAGTTTCAAAGTTTCAATGGTCTTGCTCAATATCTTGTATAAGATATCAAGAATGAAACACAGAGTCACAACTCTCTATATCGCAAGATAAGAAATCATGATTCATTCAAACAATCATTACTTAGATTCGATTGCTCAATCGATCTTAAGATTGCGAACAAATGTTTAAACTTGTCACAAGGGGCTATCTTGTCAAGTCTATACTCAGCACCCCTTTCGTTGATGATCATAGCGTAGCATTCATACATAAACACAAACATAATAAAGAATGAATATTTTATTTTATTAATGTCTCAGAAAAATCAAATACAAAAGTATTTCAATGTCTAATATCTCCTTTGTGGGCAACAAAGCCAACAGTCATGTACAAATTTAGCATTGTCCATCTTATACGCAAATATAGATACTTTTAGGTAAGCTAAGCTAGGCACAAACGTATTAGAGTATAATGTTTTAAGTTTTTCCCAGAGTGAGATATGAGATTTATAGCCATATACCTTTGTTATGACATTTTCGAATAACTTGTGAATGATGAGACTGTGAGTTTCCTCATCAACCTCACCCTTAAGCTTAGTAGAGTCATCAACCCATTTTCCCATGCAAGATTCCAGTGAAATCAGCACCTTATGATGCGATAATGGGGCTCGCGTTTTTGTACTCCAGACACCGAAGGTACCTTTGCCATCATAGGAAGCGACTTCAATGTGACTAACTCCCACATATCAAATATTTCAAAGCAGAACATAATCAATGATAAAATCAAGAACATCCTAATATTACATATCACCTTAAATTAGGGTTAGGGTAAAAGGATTTTCAAATCTTAATAGCCACAAAAAATAGAGGCTCTTATACCACTGCAGTAAATCTTCACCTAGATTTCACCAGATTCTTGAAATCACTCCATGCAAACAAACAATCGAAGAAATAGAAAATAAAGCAAGCAAGAACATAATCGGTTTTCACCAAGGTTCATATATAACTGAACAAAACATTGACCTAGATACTACTCCTCGTTGAACTGAGGTCTGAGAATCTCTTGCACTACTCATCGTCTTTGATCATACCACAATTTCGAACAATCTCTCACACACACAACCTCACAGTATATTTGTCAAGCGAAACAACATGCTCCCACACGAAACAAACGATCAACACGATCGAACACATTTATAATATAATACAAAAAAATATGGATGAAGAACGATTCGAGTCTCAAGAACATATAGCTCTAAATCACAAGAGAAGAGAGACATATATTAAGTTTAGATTTAGTTTGGTTCGAAACAAAGGAATCAATTTTTATATCTAAAACCTATAGAAAAATCTCAACCATTAAAGAAACCACATCGTACGACAATTAGCAGCCAACTGAACATTCAGTTAGGTTAATAACTTAATGTCGTTTTAGCCTACAACTAATAAACTACTAGTTATTTACAGGTTTCAATTGGGGTGGACTTCGGAAAAGAAAGTGGTCTTCAATTTCAACAATCTCCACGTTGAAGTTCACTTGCTTCGATTACAGATGATTCAGAACAGTGCGTGTCTTTCTTCTACGATCTTCATAGCTTTGTACCTGCAAACAATTATTCCAACAAACAATATATCAAGACAATGATTGAAAATAAAAGTCGAAACAAATTTAGTTCCCGAATTTTCCCCAATATCAACTTTCAGTAACTTAAGACTATAACTTGAAATTAAGTTTCAGTAATATGAAACTTAATATTTAATACGTTATGGATAAACATAATTTTTACTCGGATATATAAGAGACTGGTTATGTATGTGAATAAACAAAAGCACTACTACAAATCTTTTTAGCTTCTTACAAAATTCCCGTGCCAAAATGAAAATAATAATGTCATCAATTCCTCCGCTCGTTAGCATTAATTTTTTTCATTCATTTAACAACGATTATCATTCTTCTTCAAAATTTTCAGTAAAAGAAGAAACAACCGTCCCGCATTTGTCAAAGTCAAAGAAATAATATTATATATTGATTGATGAGCACCGCTTGCTCATCCCATAAAATGCTTACACTTTTCTTTCTCTCTCTCTCTCTCTCTTTAGGATTTATTAATACTATATTTAGCTCGGTTTTTTTCGCTCTGAAATACACCTAGATCCTCGTGCAAACCAGATTCATATGCCTTTCTTCACTGTTTTGTGCTGAATCTCCCAATCCCCTTTATATATTATATGCTCATGATATATTCAACAAAACAAAATAAAACTATGGTTTGATATTTTTTTCCGAAGTCACTCCAAATTCCATACTCGTCTCTCAATATTAATATTTATATAAAGCAGTGAAAAAAACGACATGGAATATTCATCTTCGTCTCACGAGAACTCATCACCAGTGTGGCTCTCTGTCTCTCTTTTCGAGGCCTTCTCTTCTTCCAACGCCGGTAATTAAAACAAACAAACATTTCAACTCTCATCTTTCTCCTTTCTCTCTCTCTCTCTCTTTATTTGTATAATATTTCCTAACCTTATTCTCGTTTCACAGCCTTGGCGATTGACAGCTCTGCAATCACCACCACAGGATTTCAACGCGAACACCATGTGCCGATATTCACCGGAGAACCGAAGCTCGAGAACTTTCTCGGCGGCTCTCAGTTTTCGGCGATTAATTATAACAACGCCGTTGCATGCACAAACCCTAACTCCAACGCCGCCGTCACTCCAGCGACTGAGATCCGTCCGATCGCCGGAAAGAAGTCCGTCGACAATTTCGGCCAACGCACCTCGATTTACCGCGGGGTCACTCGGTGAGTGCTTTTATATAAAATGTTTGAATTTCATTTTCATGTCTTAATTAGTTCATAGGATTCATTTAAAGTTTGTTTTTCTGATTTATTTGGTTTGTTAGTTTATCAAAACATAAAACTACTACATGCTAAATTATGAAATGAGGTTGTTTAATGGATATAACCATTTTAGGCATAGATGGACCGGAAGATACGAAGCTCATCTGTGGGACAATAGTTGCCGGAGAGAAGGACAGAGTAGAAAAGGAAGACAAGGTTACCACTTAATTAATTTCTTTTTTAATATTGTTATTATAGACGTTCATGATCTAGACTTTAACTCTACCTTAATATCATTGTAGAAAAATATTAAATTTTTTTGCAGCAAATTACAAAAGTGATTTTAATTGAAAAACGTTATGTAAATAGGACATAATTTTATTTTTTTAGTGACAATTTAAAACTAATAAAAATATTATTGGAAATGTATTTTGTATAGAAACTGCGATTGGGGTATCATATACTTGTCTTTTGACTTAGCTTTAATTTATTTTAGTAAACTGTAAACCAAACCTTTTTATTATAAATGTTATTTATTAAGATATTAAATTATAAAAATGAAATTACAATTGTACATAAACAGAAAATTAAATAGTATTTTAGTAAAAATTTAAAACTATATTGTCATATGTTTATCCTTGAAGGGTAGTCTCTAAAGTGCGCTTGGAGTACATAAATAACTGTGATATTTATTTGCTCTTGGTCGACGATCATATGATTGGTTCAATAATCGGCGCAAAGTTACTCTTATCTTATCCCCCATATGTTTTTCAATCTTTTCTCTAACGGTGAGCACGTGCACGCCTTTAGATACGTAGACCTTGATTGCTCTCACGTGCAATTTATTAATTTTGTTTAGATTCTAAATGTTTGATACGTTTCTCACGCGTATATGTTTCTTTTTCTGCTGGCACTGAATATTGGACGACTTGTACCATTTGCTGCTATGCTGTGAATCAGTATATTTGGGTGAGTTTGCTATATTCATCTCATATATTATTATTGATCCTAATATATATACTTTCATATGAGTATTTATAATCGATGATCATAATCTAGCGTGATAAGTAGTGTTCTTTGCATGGGCATCAATTTGTTTCATGTTTTAAATTTGTATTACTAATATGGTAATTTTTATTAAATATTAAAAAGAATTAGTCATTTCATTCTAGTTCATTTAGCAAAATAGCCGAATTTTTAACGAGGGACTATTGGGCAACTAGCTCAGTAACATATACTCTTTTTTTTTTTCTAAAAATAGTGAGCATTTAATTTTACTAGAAGTTATTCCACCAAGCAAACAAAAAATAAATGATTAGATTTATTACATCAGTTTACTTCTTAAAATATATCATTTGGTCGAAATAAATTAAAATAATTGTAGTTTTTTTTTATTAATGAATTTGGAACGTATTACTAAGTTTAGAGAAATTTTAGCTCTTCAGGGTCTATATTCTTTTTCAGTTAATTATTTCGCTATAATGCTTCCTAACAAACCAAAAAAAATAGGCCATGATAATTTTACATATTAGCCTGCTCGTGAGCAATGAGTGTGGCTTTGCCTTCTCTACCATGTGTCATCATGCATATTCATCTGTGACTCTCATTGTGGAGGATAAATAATGCTGCTTTCTTTTTAACAATACAAATAAATGATTAGGAGGATATGATAAAGAAGAGAAAGCTGCGAGGGCCTATGATTTGGCTGCTTTGAAATATTGGGGCATGAAAACCTTAACTAATTTACCGGTGAGTTATATGTTATAAATATAATTAATATACGTTAGAAAATAGTTCGGGCCCGAGTTTATAATTACAATATTCTAGGTATCAAACTACGAGAAGGAACTGGAAGCCATGAAGAACATGACCAGGCAGGAATTCGTTGCTTCTCTACGAAGGTAAAATAAAATAATTACTAGATAATTTGTTATTGATTAAAAAAGGTTTTATTTTTTATATTCTCATTCTTCTTCTTTGTAATAAGTAACTGCAGCTGAAAACGGATATAATTGAGTTACTCCTATTTGGTACTGAGCTTCTGAAAAAGAATCGGGCAAATAAGCTATGTACCGAATGAGGTATAATTCAAGATTTCTTGACATATTTGTCACGAATTCTCAAAATTGCTTGACTAAAAAACTGAATTTGTTTTATCAGTCACGAATAGTGTAATTCGTGACCAAATGATCACGGAAATTAGAGAAATTTGTTATAAAGCCGTATATTCAATTTCTTTAAGGGATTTTTATTAGATATTTAATCATGGAGTCGCTGATGTCTGAAAAAAAGGTACAATAATGTCTTGACGAAAATATAGAAGTATGAACAAATTTTAGGTCGAATTTTTTTAAAATAAAATTAATCTTTAATATAAGAATATTTAAAAGAAAAATTCTAAGCGTAAGTTCAGTATGTGTGTTTAGATGTCCCTTGTTTTCCCCTCCGTCTTCTTTTTATATCTTTTTTTAGAACGTGGGTTGATCAGACCCAACATTCGTGATAACCGCCGTTAGTTATCTTGATCGTGCATTTGTGTCTTTAATAACCGTTATATGGTTAGTACGGCGGTTTTCATTCTTACGTTATATTCGTAAGTTTTTTACTCAAATGACTAGTCTTTTCATACCGAGAATTTGTTCGGATTATTCAGTTATGTTATTTGGTACTATGAACTTATTTGATGTTCATATTCGTTTCTCTTCTGCTTATGCCGAATACTCTTGTTATTCGGTCAAGCGACTATTAAGCGAGGTGTCGTGAAATTCTGGTGATAACACTGCCTTCTACTTTCTTAGCATATAAAATTTATTTGGTGAGAAACTTTAACTGCGCTGAGCCTCGGCTTTGCTTATTCGGAACGTTCGGAAATGCTTCGATTTCTGAATGTCCGGCTTTTCGCTTTTATGGCAGTTTACGAGAGAAATATATATGCTAATTGAAATTTATTTCGCTTCAATTGCTGCAAATGAATCGTTACGACTCTTTGTATTCATTTTCAAATTTACGACTTTTCATTACGAACCATCATGGAAGTCGTAACGTTTCATGTTAGACTGTTTTGTGTGACGATTCTTAGCTTCCTTATGAAGCTTTGGGGGTCTTTCCATATAAATATGATTTTGACATTTATCAAAATTACTTTTGCGCTGTATTTTCTCTAAGATATCGCTCGATCCATTTCTCGGATTTTCAGTTTTATCATAAACGAAAACTCTCGAAAAAAGGAAAAAGAGCGGCTCAAGCTCTTCTTCCAGCAGTATTGAAGAAGTGTCTGGATTCCATCGTAGATCTCGTTGTAGTAATTCTTCGGACTCAAAATCCGAGGAGAGCTCTTCGAGGGAGTCTTATGAGCATATTTCTGAACACGTTCGTACGTCGGGGAGTTCCGAAGAAGGGAGGGAGACTGATTTTTCTGCGAAGCATCAAGATTTTCGCAAATCCAAGTCTTAATTGGACAGTCTTTGGAAAAGTCTTTTCGTCCCTACAAGTTCTTGACGAAAGAGAAAGAGCTTACTGACAGTCCAACGGACTGATTGTAGTCAATTCTCTATTGTTGCGTTTGACCGGGGGTCTTCCTTTTCACCCTTTTAATACGAAAGTTCTTGCCGAATCTAATCTAGCTCCCACCAGCTTAATCCAAATGTTTACCCAACATTAATTTGCATGTGGAGAAAAGTTTATGCGTGGAATCTTCTATCTTTTGCGGTCCCTTACTATTATAAATTTAAACCGAATCTTCACTGCAATGGTTGGCATAATCTAAGACCACGACTCAAAAGTTTTTCTTGATCACCGATTTACCGACTAGTAGCAGGAATTGAAAAGATTTATTTTTTTTACATTTGGGATGCAGATCTTCCGTAAACTTTATATTTTATTTTGTTTGCATACACTTTCCGTAGCCTATCAAGCCTTGGTGATTTTTCGAAAATCAAGTCTTTCTTCTCAAACCCGTTTGTACAAAAATCTTTGGACCTCCGAGAACTATTCAAGATGTTACGGATATTATGTCTGGCTAATCCTTGTGTTCATAAAGTGTAACGGCTATTATAATGTTGACGCGTCAATTGATCTTTTAGAGATGGGAAAAGCTCCTATTATTTCCGAGAATCTTCAGCTTTTGAAGGGATTCAAAATTCTTAAGAAGAGAGTGAAGAGATCGGCCCCTAGTCCGAAAGTAGAAAAAGTCTGAAGGTTGCTCGGAAGATTGATACCAAATTTCCGAAGTTTTCCACTTATGCCGTTCTTCCGACTAGGGATGCTCCTTACCACCTTGACTCGGTCTTGCATTCCATAATGGAACTCTCGGGCATACATTATCCAAAGCATGTAACCGATTTATCTCTCCCCGACCGTGCTTCAAGTCTACCTCATAGCCTCGCCCTTTTAAGTATTCTGAATGTATATATACTTTTAACTATTTTGTTATAAATATTTTTTTTATTTTAGGTATATCCTGATAATTTTTAGGTATAAACACCGAATAATTTCTTTGGCAACGAATATCCTATAATAATCCTAGTTAGAATTATATTTATAACTTACTTTAGTAGGTTAAATTTTATTATTTGTCTGATAGAATGCTCATTCAGCAGTAAGTAAAATTTTATCACTAGCTCCAAATTTTCTTTGAAAATAAACAACTTTGAAAGATGCCTTGATTGAAATTAGAAATAGAGAGTACTTTCCTAATTTTCACAAGAAGGGAAAGAGCTCTACTTGACTCCTAATTGAATATAAAGCATAGACATTTACAAAAAAATGTTAAAATCACGAGGGACTAGAAAAGCATAGATGTTAGGCATTTCAAGATTTTTTTTTTCTTTTTCGTACTTGGAGATACCGTCAGCTCCATTTCCGAGGGACGATACAATAGTGTATGAACCTTTCCAGTTAGGTCTATTCCATCAAAAGGATTCTTGGAATGCGGAAAACTAACTGTTTGAACTCCCTCTTTTTATCGCCAAATGATCATGCCTGAAAAAAGGTACAACAAATGCCTCCGACGAAAATGAAGAAAGTATGACCAATATCTAGGTTGAATTTTTCATATAGAAGACTAATTTTGAATATAAGAAAATTGTTTACTAGAAATCTTCTAAGCGTAAATTAAATATCTATGTGTTTTAGATGTCCCTTTTTTCCCCACTTCGTGTTCTATTTATATTTTCTTTTTTGAGAACGTGTGTTGATCGACCACATTTTTGATAAACGCTGTTGGTTATCGTGATCGTGCGTTTGTGTCTTCAATAGACTTTTTATGGTTATTTTTGAGAATTTTCATGCTTACGTGGCTTTCATAAATCTTTGATTCAAATGACTAATTTTTTCGTACCGAGAATTTATCCAGATTATTCGGTTATGTTATTCGCATTTTTGATTTAGTTTAGTTTATATTCGTTTCTCTTTTACCTATGCCGAATACCCTTGTTATTCGGTCAAGCAACTATTCGGCGGGGTATCGTAAAATTTCGGTGATAGCAGGAGTAGAAAAATTAATATTTTCCTTTTGATTTACTTACCCCTAATTTTCTTGGATACGTCATAGCTGATCTAATTTTCTCTGTGAATATTATTTAATACTACTATGTAGGAAAAGTAGCGGGTTTTCTAGAGGAGCCTCAATATATAGAGGCGTCACAAGGTAATATAATTACTCTCCCTGATTTACTGATTTTAATATTCATATCGCATTATAATTTAAAAGATAATAATTGATGATGTTTAACTTATGAATATAGGCATCATCAACATGGTCGATGGCAGGCAAGAATAGGAAGGGTCGCAGGCAATAAAGACCTTTATCTTGGCACTTTCAGTGAGTCCGTCACTCTTATTTATTAAACTAGTTTTTGTGTATTTGCTTTCGTGACATATCAATTCACGTTATTATTTTACAACTTAAACTGACATGACACGTGAGCATTAGGACCGTTTATACGAGTTTTTCGAAACGTTGACTATTTTCAAAAGAGATTAAATTATGGCCATTTCGCCAAAAAATTCACACTAATTTGTGAAATAGAATATCAACCTCACACAATATAAATTAGAACGAGAACGATGACAAATTATTTATGTTCAACTTCATAGTTTAGAACAAAAAATATTTCTCTATGTATTGTAATAGATATTAATTTTATTTATTGATTTTTTATTATTTAATTCTAACATATTACCCATTTTGCTCATTAAAAGATATCCTAGCAACATTCCTACTACAACTTTATTCTGGATAGAGGAGTTGTAGAATCCAAAATTATAGAATAATGAAACCCTTTTAGTAGATTACCGTAAAGCTCTCTTATTATTATAGGTACTCAAGAAGAAGCAGCCGAGGCATACGACATTGCAGCCATAAAATTCCGTGGCCTAAACGCTGTTACGAACTTCGATATGGGCCGATACGATATCAACAGCATTGCCACCAAGAATCTCCCAATCGGAGGAATCTCGAATATCAAACCATTAAGCCGCTCCGAATCCGAAGCCGTGGACCATAATTTAGACGAGGAATCATCAGTCTCCATGTTGAGCTTCTCGATTCCGACCCCGGTCATCAAACAAAATCCCACCAGCAATAATAAGTCACCGCAATGTTGGTCGGGAAACTTCGATTTCCAAAACCCCAATGACCTTGCCACAAAATCCGACGCAGGCCCTTCGATCGAGACTCCATTAACAGTGTCTGGTCATCACTATCCGAATCGCCTTCACAATCAAGTGAAATGAGTAATTTTTGGGGTCTGAGATGACGTGAAATTTATGTAATACTATATACTGAGGATCCATTCTTAGAGATTTTGCAAGTAGTAATAGTAGAATAAAGAAAAAAAAAATGTTAGGACTCTTTTTAGGGGTGTGATATTAGTATGTGGAGGCTGATATAGTTTTTATTCATACTCGGCCGGGAAGCTGACAATGTACTAACTCGAGTTCCATTCGCTATTTTTCCTTCACGTTTGTTGAGTATTTTTTTTTTAAGACAAGCTTTGCTCGCGGTGGAGATTGAACCCACTGGAGAGGGTGTGAATTATCGCTAGTTATCACTTCATGTTTGTTGAGCAATGTATTACTTTAATTTCTTTTTGTAATGGTTATATGGGACTATAGAACTATGCATCTCATTTCACATGTTCTATATTACAAACTGGAAATTCAAACCTAAAATATAATAAATTATCGTTTGGTTATTATTATTTAAACACTATAGTATCCAGTGATGTACAAATAAAGAAAACAAAAAACTGAGTTTTCAGGCAACATAAATACAAAAATTTTGGAAATATCCAATGTTTAGTAAATATGTCATAAATAGGCGGCTTACGTAGTAGTTACTTACAGAAAATTATAGAGCGGATTATCTTTCATTTATAATCATTTTGTTCACTTGTTGTAAAAAGAATTATGATCATTTACTAAACGCTTACAAATGAAAATTATCAAAGTATTATATATTTATATTACTAATAACTAGAATTACCCATTAGAAATTATCTTATTAAAATAACTCTTAACACATGGCTTAAAATTTATACCTAACTTCATTAAATTGTTTTTCAACTCAAATTTATACATGTATTTAGTTCTTTATTCTATACTCTAGCACATAAAATAAAAACCTATAAAGAACTAAACAAAGCTGTATAAGTCAATTAGAGTCAATGTTAATAGAAACCCGCATTGTTTATAGTAATTGCATTTAAAATAATATTTTTTTCTTACATAATACCATGTGAAATACTATAGTATCACATGAAACAACTAATGAAGTTAAATGATATAACATCATATAAAAAATGTACTTTATAGTTACTTATATTAAATTATATAATATCAAATAAAACAATTAAACGTAACCTTATATTATTGAAATATTTTTAATTAGAACGATAATTTATAATACTTATTTCAATAAATAGATTTGTTATAAGCTATATTCATAACAATATAACTTAAAGGGAAATTATGCCAGTAAAATTCAATTCTCATTTTAGAAAAGTACCCAAAATTAATTTTATTAACGAAATATTTCACCAAGTCAACGTGAATTAAGTAATTTTATTATGTTAATTTAATTAAAGGATTATGTTAACTTAATTTACTTCGAAAAATAGTCTTTCAAACAAAGTAAATTAATTAATTAACAGTTTAGTGGACTATTTTCTTACAAAATTAAGTACTACACTCAAATCCTCCGTTTCCCCAATCAATTTTCACACAATTGATTAAACCTACCTCAAATCTCAGAATATTGAAACCTTCTCAAAATAATCGAATCGTAACAGTAAACCTACATAGTCTCAGCCATTTAACAATATTCTCAGCCATTTAATAATATTCTCAGCCAAAACCCCCATTCATACTTATGATTCAAATTCGATAACTATGGCGCCAAACTTGGTTCAAACCACGCGACGAAAAATATAATACCATTATCCGTGACACAAATTCAAATGAGACGGTTCCAAAGTCTTAAGAAAGCCAAGATCCATAGTTTTCTAACAGATTATCTTAAGTGAAATTCAGAATTTTCCACATAACCTAAAAACTGTTCACAACATGTTCGACGCAGACTCAATTTCCAAGGTTTCCAGATTCAACATCCCAACTTTAAAAAATTCCTAACTTCATTCGATATCTTGTAGAGTTTTACATTATTTTATGTTTAGAAAGTCTAGAATCTCTTCTATCCAACAAAAATATGAACAAAAAATTGTCTATATTACAGGTGAGGCGCTGACCCTAATTAGGGTACAGGTCGAAGTTAGTTTATTTTTTCAATTTCCAAACTCAACTCAAAACATACCCAAGTTTATCCTACTCAATTTCAACCTCAAACATACCATAAACAATGAAACTTATTACCAAACACGAAATCCCTAAATCTGGATCAATAACCCTAATTTCGAAAAGTAAAAAATTGGGGGTTTCTTAAAAGCAATACATCATGTTTTTCAGGACATGTAACCAAGCTCGATTACACCTTTAATTTTCTCATTGAATGTAAATTGTGATTTACACTAAGAAAATTATTTTCTAAGTAATTAAATAAATAATTAGTTATTTCTTATTACATTTATTAAATTAATCATGTTATGTTATTATATTGATAATAATATCATTTGATGATTCAAATAAATAAAAGATAAAAAAAATATTTTCTCGTTTCTTACTTGTTTGCATAGTATGAAAAGAATTAATGACATGTCACTAAAGCAATGAGATGTTCTAAATTAATTAAATATTATTTTAGAAATAAATCAAATAAATTTTGGAGATAAAAATAAATTGTGGCCGGCCCTAATTATTGAATTAAGGGTTGGAAAATTATTTTTAAACTCATTAAAAAGATCATTATTCTTAAGTTTGACTAAAAGGCCAAAATTAGATTTTGACCTAAGTGAAACCCGTTTTCTCGGATATTAAAAGGAGTTTTTGTGAGACAAAAACCCCAAAACCCTAGACATATCATACTTGGCCAAACTCCCCCCTTTTTTGAGAGTTCTTGGCCAAGAAACACAAAGAGGGAAAATTAAGAAAATTTGTTTTCTTGATCTTGATTCGTTGAGTGATCCTCTTCTCCCGTGTTCAATCAAAGAGATCACCCTCTTGATGTTCCAAATATCAGAGTGTGGTATCATAAAATTTTATTGTCGTAGTTTGGTGATTTGTATTCTATAGGGCCGGACATATTGAAGCAAGGAAGCCATGGCGAATCAAGCACACCCTTGGCGCAAAAGGAGGCATTTCGGCGACAGTCTTGGCTTAAACCAGCGAGGCTTCTAGGCGCGTGTTTTTGCTTGATTCAAGGCGCAAGGTGGGCCTACCATTCCAGGGGTTGTGAAGGTGCAAAGAAGTCTCATCCGGCCGACGAGAGAGGAGGCGCACAAGCAGCCATTCCGACGAAGGCTTAGGCGTGGCATGATTCTTTCTAGCGAAGGCTTAGGCGCGGCAGGTTGCAATCTGGCGAGCTACGAGGCGCGCGTGTGTGCAGTTCACTCCAGTGAGTCTCACACGTGCAGGCTGGTCCTTTCACCAGTGACTCATAGGCGCGGGTCCTAGGATCTCTCCCGAGGAACCCTTCCGGCAAAGACTTGGCGTTGCAAGCTGGAGAGGCATTCCGACGATAGCGAGCCATGCACGAGATTGTTTACAATCTCACATGTAAGTGTTCTATGATGAATCGGATCGGCGATGTATAAATTTCTAATAGGTTGCTAGCATGATTGATCAATATGTTGCCTTAACATGTTTATAATAAATTTATTGACATGTTAGTAATTTTTAATGCCATGGTTAATTGAACATGTATAATATGCGTTTTAACATGTTAGGACGTTTTACGTGTTTCCGCCATATTTAAATATGTCACGTAGTTTATTAAGTTAATCGTTAACTAATTTCCAACAAATGATATCAGAGCTAATAAAGACATTAAAAATTATGATATTTTTACTGGTTTTGAATTTGTTGACTAGTTTGATGTTGGCAGTTTTTGTATGATAAATTGTTACATTGAGAATGTTGTGAATATGTTTTGTGGATGTCATTGATATGGTCCTAAGAATTTTTCCGGTTATTGTACCTATTTTAATTTTTAATATTTACATTTTAAATTTTGTGAGCCTCAATTTGCGAGGAAAATTTAAATTGTAATTAATTGAATTGTAATCCGGGAGAAATAGGACTTGAAGAAAGTAGCAGCACCTGGGGCTTGGCCGCGCGGTACTGAACCTGTGAGGGCTGACACGAGACATCCAATGACGCGTCAAGATAGTCTTGGGCCGGGCTCCTAGCATAGAGAATAATAGTTATTTTCTTTGTAATTTTTATGGGTTGTATTTAGAAATGGGCCAGTAGATGAGTTAAATATTTTTTGTTTTAATTTATTTAATCTCATTGCAAATCACTTCATATGTCATATAAGATAGAACGCCAACATCACATTAAAATGAATCATGCATCCCATAGTTTAAAGTTTATAAGATTAGTTATAAAACGTAAACTGAATGCAACAAAAATACGATTTTTGCAAAAACTAAGAGGGAGGGTTGTTTATCGTTGAAGTACCCATGTGGCCCTCCCTTCAATTGGGGTACTTCGAAATCACTTCGTTAATCAAATTGTTCATGAACTAAGCTGTAAAGAGGAATGATGAAGCGGCGTCTCCCCTAGGAAAATCGTTATCAAAATTGTTGGGATTGTGCCCACAAATGAGATATTAGACATAGAAATACTTTTGTATTTTATTTTGCTGAGACATTAATAAAACTAAATATTCATTGTTTATTATGTTTGTGTTTGTGTATGAATGCTAAGATCTGAAACTTTCATCAACAAAAGGGGTGCTAAGTATAGACTTCACAAGGTAGCCCCTTGTGACTAGTTTAAACATTTGTTCGCAATCTTAAGAACGATAGAGCAATCGAATCTGAGTAATAATTGTTTGAATGAATTAGGATATTTTATCTTGTGATACAGAGACTTGTGACTCTGTGTTTCATTCTTGATATCTTATAGAATATATTGAATGGGACCAGTGATGCTCTGAGGCTCGAGATAAAACCGTTTACTCACTCGAATTTTCAAGATCACATACGAGGGGTATTTTGGTAATTACATAAATCCTAAAGTGAATACATAATCGATACGACACATTATGACATTTGATTTGTCAATGGGCAATGACTAAGTTATAGTTGCATCTGACCCGACGTTTGGTGTCATAATATTGTCATGTTGGGTTATGTGATTCACAGATACATAATTCATGTTGAAACAACGCTAAAGCATTAGTATCCCTCTATGCTTTGTTATGAGAGTGTGAATGAATAAACCTGGCCAGATATTCATCGAATAAGAACATTCTTTAATTAAAACATGTGACATGTAAATACATCTCAGTCTATATTTTTCTCATTCACAAATAACAAAGTAGTTAGTGAAATAATAACTCAGGGTAAAACGGTAATTTTACATTCCTTTGAGTTACTAATAACATGAAGGGTAATATCGTAAAGTACTTCGTGGATCGTGTGAAGAATTGTTTTGTCACATCAAACGGAAAATAAACGCATGTGTGTTGGAATAGGTCTAGGGTTAAGAAAAATTTATCATTAACACATTAATGGTGGAATATAAATATTTCTTTATTAGTAAAACAATTTTCACTAACCTATGCAAAGTACATGAACATATATATTAAAAACATTATTTAATTACTTGAAAACTAACTTTTTTTGTAGCTTGATCTTTGATCAGCCTTGAACTCGAGAAACCTAAGGTGTCTATTACATGAGTCTATAAAGTGTTTGAAGGATTTGTGTGTGAGCACAATTAAACACATTAACTCAAGAACAAGTCTATGAGCTAAAGAGCTAATTTAGCCTAAGTCTAATGAGGACTTATGCGCCAAAATAAAAGAAGTATTTTGAGAGAGAGAGAGAGAGACGAGAGATTATGGACGGCCAAAAAGAGAGAGAAGAGCAATAAAAACTTATTTTCACATCTCTATGTGAGACTCTATTTATAGGAGAAGGAAAATCAAGACAGGGTAATTACCCTTTCCTATTATGCATTCATGACATAATATTTTATTGTCTCTTCCCTTTCTCTTTGTATATGGCCGTCCAAATATGCTCCATTCGTGAGGAAAATTGTTTCTTCACTTAGCATATTTTTTCTTTCTCAAGAAAATTCATTTCCTCTTTTCCTTTTGGGTAATTATCTTTACAATTAAAGGCAAAGAATCTTCTCCTCTTTGGGATGATTTCGGCCGAACTCTACACTAGGGAAAGGCATCTAGATGCTTCCTTATTTCTTATAAAACAATTCTTAAAATATCCATTGTAGAATTATGGTCAAAAATTTTCCTTTATGCGTTACTCGAATTGATAAACATATAATTGATGTTAGTCCCTCCGACATGTACACTTCAATGAATACGTTCCCGGAATCGATGACTTTTGCTCATTTAATGCAAACAATGAAAACTACAATATAAGGACCACACCAACTTTCGTTGCATCACCTTCTTATGCTAGAAGAGACTCGCCCCCGCAACCACATGATTCACCTCAATCATCACCCATAAGGTCAAATTCTAATCCTCATTCAACCCCGGGAACTTCTTGTCAAAATCAATGGACGGCACCAAATTTTTCAGCCGACGACACACAACAATATTCATTTGCTAACTCTTCGGTAAATTGTTTCATTATATTCGAAGAACTATTTTCCATGAATCTATAGAGATTTCATGTAAAAGTTGTTAATACGGACAAATATCTTCATTCGTGTCAAGATTCAAATGAAAGAAAAATAAACTCTAGAAAAAATGATAATGCGTCACAAAGATTTTAACAATACATAAACATGTTTCAACCAAACAATAAGCCATAAACGTTTCTATAAAATATATGATAATCAGTCCAAAAACTCTAAAATTTATGACACTAGATTTTGATACCAAAAATCTATTGCTCATTTTTCTATATAAAACTCAATCTTGCTATCATTGACATCCAAAAAAAATATTGAACCCATCAAATGCTCCATGGTCTTGAGGCAATACATACAACGATCGCTGCCGCAAAATACATAATAATTTGTTAAAGAAATTAGAAATGAATCCCAATAAAATTTTAATATAATCACGAAAATCTTACTCATATTTTTTTCTTTTCGGTTGTTACTGCACACCACAAGTCACCACAAGTCACCACAACACACCGCATACCGCAAGCCACCGCAAGTCACCGCAACACACCGCAGATACATCCGCGATAGGGAATCTGAAAACACAAACACAAAGTATGATAACACAAACACCTACACGAAATCAAATCAAATCAGATCCCAACAATACACGAAATCACTAAAACAATACACGAAATCAAATCCCTAAAACAATACACGAAATAAAAAACATGAATTAACAATCCCTAAAACATCAAATCCCTAAAATCACCAAATCAAACCCTAATCTCAAAATCCAAGATTCACCTTCTTAACTTACGACCACAGTGCGTGAAGAGAGGCGGGAGTATGCGGCGACGATGGCGAAAATATTGCGACCACAGTGCATGAAAAGAGGCACGAGCGGAGGACGGTCGTCGCGGGTCGCGCGAGAGAACAAGGCGGCGAGAGAACGAAGACCGGCCCGAGGGAACTCCTCCAACCACAACCCGATCTGCGATGGCGGAGTCTTTCGGGAGAGGCGGCGATGAAGGGTATTTCGTGAGAAGAGGTATCGGCCGAGTGAACAAGGTTTTCGTGAGTGAGAGCGAGTTTTCGTGAGGGGGAGGGGGTTTTGTGCGGTTGGAGAGAGAGAGAGGGAGAAACGATTGATTTATGTATTTAAAATTTTAAGGACATTTTAGTAAAGTGGGTATTAGAAATTGGTATTAATTTATAAGACACGTAAAAATAGAATTACCCCCACTATGGTACATAGATTTCGAAATTCCCCTTTTGTAAAGTCATAAATATGCCTTTATTGTTTATTTAAGTCATATTTTTAAGTTATTTTTTTTAATTATTTTAAATAAATTAGACATATTGAACTTTGATCTTAAAAAGGAATAATCCCTTTTTATAGATATTTTAAGACTAATTCCATTTATAAAACAATTTTATAACACACACTTTATTACTGTTTTGGACTCTCAATTTTATTTAAAGTAAAATTGCAATTTATAACTAACAACTGTTATGCTTGATGTATTTTTAATAGATTTGAAACAGCGGTTATTTGAAAATATTACACTTAAAAAGTTTTTGTTGGATTTCTTTTTAAAGGTGATTTCTAGGCATACTCGATTAGCTTATAGTTAGTGTATTCTCAAAGCATTTTCCCATAATTTAAAGAAAAATTGCTTCAAATAACTATTTCAAATTTGGTTATTGCAATTTAGCCCAAAATAAGGGCAATTGTGTAATTTTCGATTATGACCATAAATAAAATTATCCTAAACGTTTGGCTATTTTGCAAGTTTTATGTTTTAGAAGGTTATATTGCTAGTTTCCCTAATTTAAAAGAAAAGAAATAGGAGTTTTATTTTTTTTGATGATCATGGGATTTAGGGTCGCTTAAAACACGCACGCATTTAATAAGAACATATTATTTCTTTAGTGTTTGGGATAGTAATTTATCACGGATAAAAATATAATTTACATAAATATAATGGACCTTAATCTTAATCAAAATTATATCGCACAAGAAAAGAAAAGACCAAATGAAACACAATCTTAATTTTTTTTTTCTTTACTCAACTCACTTTTCATTCAATGAATTGAAAACTAGAAAAAAAAAACCATATATAGTTCGTTTTCCTAGTGGGAAACCTCATGTTTATATGTTATATTTTTGCCTACGTGGCAACTTCTTCTGCAACCTTTTCTCTCAAGCCTTTCCTCAATATTTTACCCGTCGGAGATTTAGGGATTTTGTCCGTGAAGAAAACCCGGCCAATTCTTTTATAATATATCACCTGGAGAAAAAAATTAATTACGCAAAATTAATACGTAAGAAATTTGTTCAAAGATGGGTTTTCAGAATTCAGTCGGGTCAACGAAATATAGAATGGTTACTAGAAAAATAATATAAATTACCTGGTCCGAAATGTATTTTCTAATAGCCTCTTCTGTAATCTTGGAACCATTTGATCTGACCACAAACGCTACTGGAATTTCCCCAGCACTTTCATCTTTCATTCTAATATATGGAAAACAATTTATTAGAGTGGCCTTAAATAAATAATACAAAGTTGTTATCACATTAGTTTAGAAAATGTAATTGCATGTATAGCTTACTAAAATTCCATGCAAATTTTATAGGTCTGATATGTGCTCTATATTTAGACTTTTGAGAGTTTGAGATAGATATTAGTAATTCATTAAGTTACTAATACTAGTCTTCAAAAAAAAATTAAGTTACTAATACTAATAACAAAGATTTAAAAATATTTCATTAAATGCCATTTTAAACACTATTATCACTATTCTTTGCCAATATCATCATAGAATACTTAAATTCGTGACAGCATATCGTCATATGTATATATATTATGAAATCGTTGCAAAAATGGTAATAATCAAGTTAAAACAAGTGTCTGTAAAATAGCTGTTAATCGTACCTTCTGATTTAAGAATATGTTTGATTTTTAGTCATTACGTATACAAAAAAATGATAACCAAACAGTTTCTTATAACACAAACTAATTTGGTCACCAAAACATAGTTTATTAATACAAAAAATTGCTCTAAATAATCAAATCAAACATTGATATTATTTTTTGGCTATTCTTTTTTTAGTAAATAGCCATTAGTGTGACGTGCCTATTAATAACTATTATTATTGGATTAATTTTTGGGTAATATATACTGATTTATTTTAGTTAATGGCTATCAATCAAATTTTTCAAACGTTGGATATATGACAATTAATATATTTCGAAGTGTTATATTACTACTTATCACTTATTAATAATAGCTCATGTTCATTTTATTAAGACAAATAGCTCAATAAATTATAAATTAATTAAATTGACTAATTTAATAAAGAAATTAGTATTTATTAATATATTATCCAACCAAACAATTTTCTATAACCCAGATTAATTAGGTCAAATGTCATGTCATTTAATGGAAAAAAGGGAACTTTGGCTTCCTTAATAATTTTTTAGACTCTCAGATGTGATATCGTCGTATTCGAAAATCCTAAAATATTAATTAAAATATTAATAATAATCATAAGAATAATAATAATAATAATAATAATGTGAAGTTGTACTTACGGCACAACGGCAGCGTCGGAAAGGTCGGGATGGGCAATGAGCATGGCTTCAAGCTCTGCGGGAGCGACTTGGAATCCTTTGAATTTGATGAGCTCTTTTAATCGGTCAACGATGAAGACTTCATCATCATCATCCACAAAACCAATATCTCCGGTGTGTAACCATCCTTCTTCGTCAATGGTCTCCTTTGTTGCCTTTGGATCATTAAGATAACCTGATATCACAATATCATAAATATTATTATGTACATACACCAACTCAGTCAACAACATCGTTTATATATTTAAAGTTAAAATAAAGAAAATAAAAAATAAAAACTAATAGATCATGACAATATTTTTTATAAATTTAATTTAGTCTACAAAATATTATTGCTACCAGAAAACAATGTTTTATTTCTATTATATATTAGTCAAAACTCTGTTTCTGTTTATTTGTTATTAGATATCCAATTTATCTAATTCCTAAAACTAAGTTACTATTTTGTTGTCGAAGTTAGTGATTGATTATACGCAATGAGTTAACGTGCGATCAATAAAATATCGAAATTGATGTTGATTCCGGCAAGACTTCTTTCAAGAGTCATAGAAAAATATTAAATGAGTATGAAATCGTAAGATAACTAGGTGATAAACACGGTCATATATTTAGCCATTTAATTATATAACTCACAGGACGCGTGAACTCCATAAAATATAACTATATACAACTCAGTACGTCGAAGACTTCGGGAAAAGAAAAAAGAAAAAAAGAAATAAACAATACTTAGAAAGAAGTTTTGTTTTAGTTTTTCCATTAGTAGTTGACCTAGTTGTTACTTCATGATATAAGTTTTGTTGCCAACTTTCTGCTCAATATTATGTTTTAGTCTATTTAGTGACGCTTACTTGATAAATTACACCAACTTCACCAAATTAGAAGATTTATTTTCTTAACGCTTGTGAAGCGGTTATATTTCGACATTCTATTTCCCTATTTAAATGCGAATTAAATATGAAAATACGTGTCATTTTAGTTGATAAACCATCCTTATCTCCAAATAATAAATTAATCAAAGTTACGGACAAATTCAATAAAAAAAATGAAATTGTTTCCTCATGAAATGAACAAAATTTGTATCTATAATAAAGTTAGATATTTATTAACCTTTCATGATTTGGCTTCCTCTAATGCAGATCTCGCCGGACTTATTTCTCGGCAATGATAAGCCGGTGATTGGGTCAACGACTTTCATCTCGGCGTTCCTTAAGACAGTCCCACAAGCGCCAGACTTTATCGGAAATGGTTTTTTGGCGAAAGCCAAACACATCGACAACACCGGTCCCGCTTCCGTCATCCCATAGCCCTAATAAAGAAATTAATATCAATATTACTCAGATATTGTGAAATAAATTCGTCGATTTCGTTTACATGTTATATTTATTTATTTTGAATGCATATATGATTGTCTAATTTCTAGCTTGGCAAAGAAAAAGTTCTTAAAACTTAGGCATGGCTATATAAAGTGATTAGAACATGACTTTTGAAGCATATATAGGCAAAATGGAAATTAATGTGTTTTAAGCATATACATGCAAAATAAGAGCACGTTGCACCTTGGGAATTTATTCACAGTTGGTGCAACAATTAATTATTTGGTTCAACTCCTAAATCATTGTATTGCAATACACGGTCAATATTCAACCTTTTTCATATCTTTGGACAACCTTTCATCCTTTTTTTTTATTTTATTGATCTACCAATAAAATCAGTTCTCGAGATGGTATCTCCTTAAAGGAATTAAATTTAATATATACGCATACTTCTCAAATATTTAGGAAAACATTTAAAGCACAATTTTTGCCATACTAGTTGGGAGGTAAAAGAATTCTTTCACTCTTACGGCTTTTGTCACTTGTTGCTCCCAAGATTTTTTGTGACTAGTATTGTGCATGACTTTTCCTTTTCTTGACCAATCCTTTTCATTGTTCTCGTTCACAAGTTCTGTTATATAATTAATTACTTAACAACACAATAAACTAGGAAAAATCAATTCAAAGTTATCAAAATATCTGAAGTTAGCATAGTTTAATTTGTGATATTTTTAACATAATATATCTAATCTTGATATTCAGCTCTAGAATGAAATATCTTGTAAACAAAGCAAGAAAACGACATGTAACAACCGAAAACGACAACGAATTGAATACCTGGCCAAGCTTAACATGTGGAAGCTTCTCCTTGACGGTGTCTTCGAGCTCTTTCCCCATCGGAGCACCACCGGACATAACAGTCCGAATCGAGGACAAGTCGTACTTTCCGAGATCGGGGTAGTTCGCGATGGCTAAAACGATGGGAGGAACGAACGGTGCAATCGTGACTCGGTGCCTCTCGATGAGCTCCAAAAGCTTAGAAATTTCGAACCGAGGCACGATGAGGATCGCGGCCCCCACGCGGAGCCCGCATAAGAGGATGGCGTTGAGGGAGTATATGTGGAACAGCGGAAGCATGCAGAGGATTACGTCCCCGTTGTGGAAGTACAGATTCGGATTCTCTCCGTCCACTTGTTGCGCGACACTTGTCACGAGCCCCTTGTGGGTCAACATAACGCCTTTTGGGAGCCCCGTTGTGCCTGAAGAGTACGGCAAAGCAACCACGTCATCGGGGCTTATCTTCACCGCCGGGACCTCTCTCTCGTCCGCGCTCATTACCTCCGAGAATCGCATAACGTCCTCCTGTCGCAACAAAATCAATCAAATTTAAATTTATAGCTGAAATAAATTAAACCGTTTAGATCATTTTTCAGTTTCGATTTCAAGGAAAATTGTCTTATAATTCAATTTTACAGTGCGCGAAAAAATGTAAATTTTTCCATGCATTTTCAAAAATTTAATTTTTTTTAAACAATCATGCTCATAAAAGTGATAAAGATTAGTTCAGCGTTCAAAAATGTCTTAAATGAGAAGATTGGTACGAATCACTTATGAAAAATCATGCTGATAAAAGAGTTTAAAAAAATTTCATTTCTAAAAAACTATTGCAGATAAACTTTATTATTATGATTAATTATATAAAGACAAACCATGCGTGGAACGTTTTTTTTTTTTTTTTCTTACTAAGAAATAAGGCTATATTAATTAACACTATCAAAATCATATTCCATTTTGTTTTTTTAAGGAAAGTGGATTACTAGATTTATTCCGTATAATACATTAATGTCATATATAGAAATGGAATTGAACGTACATCCTGAGCGTGATCGTCAACGCAGACAATCCTCCCTCCCGTCTCACCGAAGAAGGGCTTGACCTTCGCGACGAAAGCCGAGAGCGTAATTACGATCTTAGCCTTTGAAGCCGAGGCCTGCTTTTCGATCTCGGCGGGGGTGTAAAGCGGGTTCGCGGTGGTGCTGATCGCTCCGAGCCGCGAAGCCGCCAAGAACCCGAAAAAGAACTCCGGACAGTTCGGAAGCAACAGCATGATGACGTCACCTTTCCGTATTCCCATTCCGGCGAGCCCCGCGGCGACTCGGCGGGTCGCGAGCTCGACGTCGGCGTAGGTGAAGGTTTTTCCGGTGGGTCCGTCGATGAGGCACGGCTTGTCGCGAAACTCTGCGATGTTCTCGAAGCAGTACGTGTGGAGTGGAAGGTGGTTTGGGATGTCAATGTCAGGGAGTTTTGATCGGAATATGAACTCCTCCTCCTTGCCGTCGTGTTTTTGGTCCACCATTTTCTTTTTCTTCTTCTTTGTTTTGGTTAGGGAGAGAGTTGGTGAGATATGAAAGAAAATATAATGGGATTTAAAATATTATTCTTCTTTTCTGCGCGAGAGTGAAATCTTCGCTGCTTTGAATTGGATTTTCGTGGGAGTAATATAGTAGTTTGATGGGGAGGGACTTGTTTGGTATTATCGTTAACAACGGGGGTAATATTGACTATTTTTTTATATTTTTATTGTATGTCTTTTGGACTACGAGTATGGGCAAGTCTGTGCTTTGATGACACGTCGGATCATAATCCAGTTGTTGAAGTTTTTTTAAGTTTCAAATGTTGAATTTTGGACTTGTTCTTAGCTAAAACTTTTATCACAGATGTGACCGTAACAAAGATATCTAAATAATTAATTGACTAGGTTTTTCTTGGCATGAATAGTCCTGAATTTTATCATCGTTGTATTTTGGTCTTAATTTTTTTTTTTTTTTATAGTTTTAGGGTGTTAATATAATGTGATTAGATTATTTCATAAAATTAATAAGATAACTGTCTAATTATTAAAGTTGTTGAGGAATTAAAGTACACTTAAGAAGTCAGACCACAAATTAGTTACACGAATAATTTACCGAAATGCTCCCAGAAGATAAAACTTATGAACTTTTTTCCAAAAATTATTTATTCAAGCAATCCAGTCATATGAATAGATCACTATCTATCTTAAAGACGTAATAAATTAAATTAAGTTATTTAATTTAATTTATTTCGACTTGACGAAATATTATTTTTAATAAAATTAATTTTTTATTAAAATCATATATATATATATATATATAATAAGTATCATTTACATATTTAATATCCAAATGTTAGACATTTCACAATACGAAGTTGAAATTCCATATTAGCAAGGAGTATAGTAATATGCAAATAAAAGTTCAAATAGGGCTAATGTGTAAATGTTCAGAGTAATATTTTTACAAATTAAGTAAGAAACTAGGAAAAAGGTGCGAAACTAAAAAACAAATTGAGGGGGATTATAGCATCCCAGCTACACCTGAGTAGAGAACCTGCACAATAATTAATGTTGAACTATTTTAAGAAGAATAAAAAATGTTTCTTTTTCATTCAACAAGAAACTACAAACTTAACATAAAGAATCAATATCGTGCAATAAAAAACAAAAAAAAAATGATTAAATGACCGACGTTTGATGCGTCTATCGCAAAATGTTCAACGTTTGATTATAATTTGGTTAATTGTTCTATTGTTTACGTGACATAATAATTAACATAATGAATTTAAAGTTTTTCCTTTTTTCATTTCAAAAATTTTTAAAAAATTTTGACGAATTTTTCCTAAAATTTTCGTGAAACTTTAACAATACTATTTACTAAAAACATGTTGACCATTTCAAAAATTTATTATATTTAAAAAGCTATACTTATTAATAATCCGTAAAAAAAAAATGGCACGTAAATATCATTGCGAATTTATATATATTAAGCATTTTTTTTCTCCGCTAATCCCTTACAATTAGTCTTTGTCCAATGAGGTATTGTCTTTGCTATTGGGAAAAATAGCCCACTTTATAGTCCCAACCCATCAAAGTCTCTTACATATATTTGTAAGAGACTTTTCTGCTTCATATGATGGTATCAACTTTATCGTGTGAGCATGATTTCATACAAATACTATACCAACGATAAGGATTTTCATTTAACGTATATTTGATCATTTTTCTTACAACCTTTGTCCACATGAAGCAAAACGCATGCACGTACTGTATCAACTTGAATAGGCACCAAGAGCTTAAGTTTATACATTTTCTAATTTTTTACATTATTTTATGAAGCACCGACCTTAAATATATACATTTTTTATTCAAATTTATTTATTTTCTAATTTTTCATAAAAATATATATTTAACCTTTCTAAAATTTTATTTCATTTTAATTCATAAATACAAAACCTGCGCTCGTGTCATTCACCAATCGTTTTACTCTTTTTTGTTTACGTTTTTTTACGATTACCTTTTAAATTAATTTAATAGTTAGGTTGGATGTTTTCTATTTTGATTTCTTATTTTATGATTGTCAACTTTGACAAGGTCAGCATGAAGCGGGTCTAGTATAATCTTCTTCAGAGTACCAGAATACAACAAACATGGGTTTGGTGAGGGCATTTTCGTATTTCAACACTCAAAAGGGCATTTTCCAGTAGTGGGAGATTAGTATGTGGGGTTCACTTTTGACCTCGAGTTACAAACGTTGTGCCACGTAGGATGACTCACCAACCCCATAAACGCTTTCTTCTGTGGTTGATCGGTTTGAGCCGGTAAAGTGTCGTGTACAGTAAACGACAAAGCTTACCAACCCCATGGACACTAACTACGATGATGACCAGGGTGTTAATGATGACGTCATTTTTGCGTCATAAAACGTGCTTCTTTTTCGGCTATAAGAGTTATTCTTAATCAAATATGTCAAAAAGGGTTACTGGTCCGCACCAAAAGTTGGTTGATTCCGGTAAAGAAAAAACGGCGGAGATTAAAATTGGGAGCTCAACCACATTGGAACTTTCATCCAAGTATACAAAAAAAATGTGCATAATATCGCTGAACAGACATTGCTTAGTCTGTGGAAATCTGATATCCGACTTGTCATCGGCACTACAATTTCTTATTATTTTCTTGTACACTTCTATACTATTCTACTCTTGGGTACTGAGAAGACTTAAAACGATTTTTTTTTCACATATTTGTTATGGCAACTAAATTTTGTTCTTCATGTTAAATGATTTTGTGGATAGATTTTTTTGGTTCATTTGTTAATATATCCTGCAATTTATTGTACGATTTTGTTGAGATATTTTTTCCCTCATCTCAATTTTTGTATTCATGGAAACTTTCTTTTGTCAAATTATTGCGCAAAATATTTTTACATTGGTTCTTTTCCTGTGTAGGAGTAAGAAAAATCAAAGTTACCTTAAAAATATGTTGTTCCCTTTTAGTAGTTCTTTTTTAAGGTATTTTTCATTTTTCTTAGAGTTTCTGACGTGATTAAACAAACGTGACTGTGTTTGGAGTGAAAATCCTTATTAAATTTAGGGAGTGCCTAAAGTGATATTCCCGCCTATTATTAAAAAAAATGCATTCAAGTATGAGTCGTTCATATAAGTCCATTATCATACTTCATTTCATAGTATTTGCTGAACGAGGAATTGTGTGTTGGAAATTATATTAACAATTTAATATAAATAATGAACATAACATGTTATGGCGGAATTTCAAATTTTTTTTTTAATATGAAAGCACATTTTTAACATATTCGTTAAAAACGAGAAGCATATAAACAAAACATTATTATTAAGTAAACATAAAACTCAATAAACCAAAAATCATATAACTACGATGGATCCAACGTTATGGCCTACGATGTTTACAGAGATTAAGAGGGTGGGCTCTTTATAAACAAAAGAAAAACAATGATGGAACTTCTACCACTTGCGTTTATCTCTCAAAATATGTCAAGAGAGAAGAACACACTCTCTCTCTCTCTCTCTCTCTCTCTCTCTCTCTCTCTCTCTATATATATATATATATATATATATATATATATATATTGCGGCCGACTATTAGGTTGTTTAGGAGGAGAAAATGATGTTCTATTTAGAAGAGAACGAATGGATATAATATTTAATCAATATTAAATATATACTCATATTTTCCTACCATAATTTAAGGCAATTGTCAACTCTTTCTCGACCGTAATGGCTAAAAATTAGTGTCTTAATATTGTGTCAAATCAATTCCACATGATATTTTCATCATCGGTTGTAGTTCTATTGTTTCTACAACAAACTGGCGTCGATTGTCTATCTCGTCTTCATGAAAACTGTGAATAAACTCTAATGGGTGATCATATTGAAGATAAGCTTACCGATGACTTCTTAAACTACGATGACTACGACGATGCAGGTGATCGTTTTCTCGGAGATACAGTTGATGATGATTTTGAAATTGATCATATTGACTTCATAAACGAAGATGATGAAGATTAAATACTTTTTTAAAAAATAAATACGTAAAATTCTTAATTATTTACTATAAATATTGCAGTATGTCGACTAGTGGTTCTGGATCTACCTCGGACACCTTTGTCTGGACGAGTTCTTACAACGGGTAAAGGCTCTCAAAATGCACGGAAGGAGAACAAGGTTGATATTGTCTTTGTTCCAGTTCTCCTCGCGTTTTATCCACTAGTGGCAAGAGATCAAGGGAAGAAGTTGATGAAAGGCGAGCGGACTGGCACAAATGCCAACCGTTTAGGGACTTTAGTACAAGAGCATATAGCTCTTACGATGCCCTCGATGAACAACTTCATGCCGCAACAACAAGCAAAAACATTTTCTGATATCTAAGTGTACAACTTTGTGTACGAACACGAGTACCGACATCTTGTTCCAGCAACATGTTATTTGAGTATCATGGAGAAGATGATCATCCGCAACGTGAAGAAGCGTGTTTGTGATGTAAAGGCAAAGTATAGTTATGAAGATCGGCTCGAGTGTGGCGATAATCGAGAGTTGGCACTTACTAACAAGCCCAAAGGCTTGACAAATAATCAGTGGGTTGATTTGTTAGACAATATGGACTCTGAAAAGTTACAAGTTCCAATTCAACATTTAATCAACTGTTCTATAGTCAAAGTCCAGTTTTCTTACTTTAAACAATATTAATTTGCAGAAAATGCAAATCAAACCAAGAAAACCACAATTAGCTAGCAATGCACGATCTCATTTGCCGAGTATCGTTGGATGAACATATATTTTATTCAATTAAAATTAACTATACATTGTACTTAACGGACCGTGCACATACTCATGCATTATATATGTTACCACTGCACAGGGTGCCAAATTTTGGGATCATCGTAGGGCTAAACCTTGCCTAACGGACAGACCGGACCGTCCGATCCATTAGTCCGTTAAGGTCCGGTAGTGGTTACCGGATCCCTAACGGATCGGTCCGGTGTCCGTTACGAAAAAAATTAAAAATACATTTAAAGCAGATTAAGCGTAAAAAAAAATATATAATGTTTTGGCCGTTGGATCTAAGATCTGACGGTCGGTTTTTTTTTTTTTTTTTAATTTATCGGACCGGACCGGACCTTCCGGTTCGTTTATGAACAGTATCGGACCGAAATGGTCCAATCTGATAGGCTTAGTGGACCTATTTGGTCCTTTAATTTTTTACCAGACCGGGTCCGGTCTGGTAGGCCACGTTTACATAGGGCCGCTCGTTGCACGGGAGAAACTGCATCAAACTACGGGCGGTCAATGGACTACGTCTTGTGCAGGAGAATATTATGTAAGTACATAATACTTTTAAACTTTCTATTTATAATTATCGTAATTAATTTTGTTTGTATTGTATATGCAAGCTCACATTGTAGAGCGGCTGACTGATATCCAAGAGCAAGCTCGTGCGCAGGGGCAGAGTGCGAACCAGAACATTCTGGAAGAGACTGCAATACATCATATCTGCAATATGCGACGTGATTGGGCTATATGGATTGGGTCATTGATCTTGCGCTCGGATTTTTTAAAAGCTAGGGGCCACGACACGAGTTAAGATCTTCTCCAAACGCTCGAGCTCGAAGACGCCGTCCAAGATGGAAGAGAACTTTGCAGTTCTTCAAAGAACAGTGATAGATATGGACGCTGGATTGAGCCAGACTACCGGACTTATCAACCCGTTGGATATGGCTCAATTTGGACCCTCGAGCTCTTCGGATCCAGCGCAAGACACTCTAGACCAGCCACAATGACGACGAGATGACCCTTCATCTTCAACACCTCCCACCGACCTCGAGCCAGATGAGCTCGCACACGGACCAGCCGGAAGACTTGGTGGACGAGGAGGAGAACGCGCAAGAAGACGATCGACTATGTTAGAGACTAATATTTTTTTTTTTATCGTTTTCTAGTTTCGTTTATGTTATACACTATCATTTTTATCGTTTTCTAGTTTGGTTTTATGGATTATCGACTTTATTCAAATGATATAATTATGTATTTGAATTTAATTATTAATATTTATTTCTACATATTATGAATTTGAATATAATTTATATATTTTAATTATGATTAAATTTAAAAATTAATTATATTCAATACTGTTTTTTATTATAATTTAAAAAAATTAAAAAAAAAATTAGAAAACTAAAATTTTGAGATTAGAAGCGACAATTCGCTTCTCCCGTTGCTTCTATCTTCAAACTTAAAAAAATTATTTGCTACATTAGAAGCGAAATGTTGCTTCTAAAACCGCATCCAATATATGGCAGGTAAATATTAGAACCGACTTGTTGCTTCTAATACCGGTTCTAATTTTTACTCGCCATACTAATAGAGCCATTTTTTGTGATTTTTTTTTACCCTTGAATAAACTACTTGCTTCTAATTTTTAGAAGTGATTTTAGAAGCGACTGACTTTTAGAAGCGGTACTTTAGAAGTTACAAAATCGCTTCTAAAAGTCATTTAAAATAATTTTTTGGACCTTTAGAAGCGACATTTGTCACATCTACTGAACTTTTGTGTCCAAGTGTTAGTCGTTATCCCAATAACTTTTTGTTTGTATGTTGGGAATTTAGGACTTCAAGCTGCGGATAATGTGCAGAAACCGACATGATTTGACGGTAAGGCATGAAGAAGCTTCAATGGCTCGATGGGAAATGTACCTCTTCATTTAGGTGTACTTTTAAAAAGTAATTTAGGAATCCGGTTACAAAGCAAAGACTCTTGAACCAAGAAACGAACAGCCTACTGTCTAGTTTACCTGGATTTCCATATTATTACGATTTTGTACAGATTGACACTGACCAGTCCAAATCATAGTTCCCGTATGGTTCTCAATGGGTTCCTTAGATTTTGAAATATTTTATAAAACTAAGCCAATGTTATGTGTTTCAAATTAAAAAATATTTCTTGTTCTACCTACAATGCTGATGTGCAACAAAATTTCACTTCTACGTTGGTTGAAAAAAATACGTGTTGTAAAAAATATTACAATAAATAATATTTATAATGTCGTAAATGTATAAACATTGCAGAGAGAATAGAAAGCCAACGAAGGACGTTGAGGAGTGTACGACAACTTTTTTAAAGCTTATATCACTCTTCCACGATATGACAATGTTGAGAAGAACTTTACAAAAATAGTGCTTCTTTGGGGAATTAGATGTGCGATATAAACTTCCACTGCCTATAACAAAAAAGATTGCAACTTCAGCAGAGAAAATTAAGAGAGATAATACATATATAAATACGAAACTAAAAAATGCATTTTTTACAAAAGAAAAAATCAAGGTTTCCAAATAAGACCTCAAGCCACCTTTAGCCACAATTTCATATTGGTTGCGGATATTCGACCACACACAAAATCGTCTCAGCACGGTCCTAAAGCCCATTAATGATCTTAACTTACTGATAATCACGACGTGACAACATTAATTTGCACGATAAACGTCAACTACAATATTTGCGTGTGTGGTGAACTTGGCATTCCATAGGTTATTGTTCTCTTACAAAATCGCGTCACCTTTGTGAAACCACACTCATTTACACTATTAATTGTATGAAACTAATTATCTATTCATTTTCGTTTGATGTGAGCCTCTTGCAATTCACTTCACAATTAATGCCATTTATTAAGCATCTTTTTATCATTCATTTTCCAACATATAGTTGATATTATACCCTTTTCTGACAAGAATTACACGATTTCAATAAATGGTCTTTTCCGGGGAAAAAAAAAAGGATACCTTCTCACTGGGAAGGTAACATGAGAAGAAGGCACAAGTGTCGTCGATGAGGAAAAGTAGGGCATAACATTGCAACATGTCGCAATGCAATACCTACCTAATGACTGTTTTATATAATGTAACTTCAGTTGATATTACACAAAGAATGACAATCCAATGGGTTTAACTTCAAACTATGGTGCTTTTAAGAAATTTTATATTTTCGTTACAACATTTATCACATTTTGTGACGGAATCGTCACGAAATATTTGACTTCCGTGACAACAGTTGTCACGAAATACATATACTTCGTGACGAAATGGGGTAAATGTTGTCAAGAAACCTTAGTATTTCGTGACCACTTAGACACGAAATTTACATTTTTCCACATAATTCGAACGTGGTTGACTTAGAAGGAGTTTAGGGACCGGTATCTAGTCTCGTAGACGTGTTTTAGCAATTTAAAACTAAAAAAATTATTCTCTTAATCATATATGAATCTATCAAACTTCTACAGTAACATAAGAAGAGATGTAGTAATAGTTTATTAGTAAATGTGTTAAAATAGAAAAATAAAACTTTTATACTTCATTTTTTACTTAGTATTACACGAAAAAAGGCAATCCAGTGGGTTTAATTATTAAGCTATGATGCTTTTAAGAAATTTTTTATATTTTTGTGACAATATCTACGACATTTTGTGACAAAATCGTCACGAAATATTTGAATTCCGTGACAAATTGTTGTCACGAAATACATATACTTCGTGACGATTTTGACATAAAATGGGATAAATATTATCACGAAACATCAGTATTTCGTGACGATTTAGACACGAAATTTACATTTTTTCACCTAATTCCAATGTGGTTGACTTGGAAGGAGTTTAGGGACTAGTATCCAGTCTCGTAGACGATGTTTTAGCATATTTTAACTAAAACAATTATTTTGTTCATTGTATGTGATTCTATCAAACTTCTACAGTAACATAAGAAGAGATGTAGTCATAGTTTGGTAAATGTGTTTAAATATAAACAAACTTTTATACTTAATTTTTTTTATTTAGTATTACAAGAAAAACGGCTATCCAGTGAGTTTAACTATCAAACTATGATACTTTTAAGATATTTTTATATATTTGTGACAACAGTTACCACATTTTGTGACGAAATTGACACGAAATATTTGACTTCCGTGACAACTTGTTGGCACAAAATACATATAATTTGTAACGACATCGTCACAAAATGGGGTAAATGTTGTCACGAAACCTCAATATTTCGTGACAACTTAGACACAAAATTTACATTTTTTCATCTAATTCGAACGTGGATGACTTGGAAGGATTTTAAGGACTGGTATCTAATCTCGTAGACGATGTTTTAGCAGATTTAAAACTAAAAAAAATTATTCTCTTAATCATATGTGACTCTATCAAACTTCTAGAGTAACATAAGAAGAGATGTAGTCATAGTTTATTGGTAAAAATGTTAAAATAGAAAGAAACTTTTATACTTAATTCTTTACTTAGTATTACACGAAGAATGATAATCTAGTGGATTTAATGCTTTTAAGAAATGTTTATATTTTCTTGACAACATTTACCACAAAAGGGATAAATGTTGCCACGAAAATATAAAAATTTCGTGACGACATAGTCTCGAAATTTACATAACATATAGGAAAAATAATAATTAAAACATATAGAAAAATAATAATTAAAACGTTTTTATAATTAAAATTATAATATCACCAAAAGAGTACCTAAACATGCAAACATAAAATAAGTAATACAAAAGATATTATATTGTTTAATTAATGTCTAGTGACATTGCAAATGGCACCCAAAACCACATAAAAAAAACCATCCATTCATCTAAAGGTTTTCTTCTACGATCTTAAAAGCTTCATATCGTAGTAGCTCCAAACACATCTTCCTACGGTAAAGTAACATGTAATACAAGTTCAATTGTGAAAGAGAAATAACATGAATTAGGAGTTCTGCACCCTTGATGCAAAACATATCGCAATCACTCCTACAACGAAAACATGTTCAATTTAGTAATTTTCACTTGAATAAATTTACATAAACATACAAGAATAATTCTTACGAATTTATTAATTGTGGCATTTGCCCTCTTATCACTGTAAACAGGTCCAAGTTTCAACCTACGAAGCTAAAGACGTTGAGTACTTTGGGTAGGAAGTCAGCTAATGGAAATAGCGGGGAGTCATTCGTGTCATGTCTCGAAACCAATGAGTCATATACCGTGAGTCTTTTTCGGCGAATGTTAATGATGAAAATCCAGTAGTCCGGAACATTGATTGGCATGTATAGGTTCTCAACTTCCACCCGTGGAACGAGGCGCTCTCCACTTTCAGGATCTCCTAATATCTGGTTAAGTACGAGATTGTGCAACGACCAGTTGTAGATCATTGGATCCTCATATTTGGCCCATGCATTCCTAGCGCCCATCAACATCTCAAAGAAGTAATAGTTCGTTGTCGTGAATGTCTGATATAACTGATTCAAAGTACCTTTCTTCCTAAAGTAGTAGTACGCAATGTTGATGTGCTGCAACAATATTTATTACACGAAAACAATAATAAGAAATGAATAAACAAACAAATTCATTAGAATACAAAAGGTTGTTTTGACAAACCTCCGCACTAAGCTACAATGGACGGTTCGAAATATTCCAAAACCACGTCTTCTTCAATATGGTGGTCACCGTATTGTCAAATATTGTATCCATGTTAAGCTCATCTTCATTGTATATGGAACTGCATGGTCACGAAGAAGATTTTAGAGACAAGTAAGTAAGAAATATTGTTTAGTTACAAAAGAACAAAAATCTATTTACTCATTCAGAAAGGAGGTTCCAAACCTATGATGGAGCCATTCACGAATTCTTTTCAAGTTAGCCCTACAGAGTGGACCCAGTGGATCGGAAAAGGAATACGACATTGGTTTCTTTTGTTTTCCTAGATATCTCATAATTAAGTCCGAGAGTCTTGTATGATTAACTTCGACGAGACCCTCTAAACAACGTAGTATTTAACATGATCCCAAACCAGGCAGTAATAAATGGTTACAAATTTCGTTACAACATGGTCACAAACATATATTCCGAGACCATGTTGTCAAGAACATACGTTTTAGTGACAACATGATCACGAAAACATCAGTTCGTGACCATGTTTTCAGGAGTTCATCATTTCGTGAAGATTTGATCACGAATGATTCATTTATTGACGATATTGACACGAAATGTATAAACATATTTGTGTCAACATCGTCACGAAATGACCATTTCGTGACAACCTCGTCGCATAATGATGTCGTCTTGACCATTTTGTGTCCGATATTTACGTTAGTTTCGCGAGTATCTAAGACATTCATTATATCACATGCATCCCTAAAATCCAAGGAAAACACTAGAATAACAGTTTTCCAACCTTTTCATCGGAATCAGACGACTCAAAAGATGAGTCGTAGGAAACTTTCAGCCGAGGCTTATACGTCATCGCTGCTTGAACTCGGAGATGAGGTTTTTTTCATCGTTGGATTTGTGCGAGCGGAGACGGGGCAGCTTCTGATTTTTTTGGAGCGAAGAGAGAAGACAGATAGAAGAAAGATAAGTAAATAAAATGAAGAGTCGGTAATTTTCAAAATTTAAACCAAAAGAACGAGAAGAAGATGAAGCGTCTTGACGGGAGTGGTTGGCATATGACGTGTCGAAGAAGAAACGAACGTGAAGAGTCGAAGTGAGAATGACAACCGATGCGATGTCTGACAGGTCGGCGTGTGAGGCAGTTAACGCGAAGAGAGAAACAGAGATGGAAGTGAATTAGGAGAGAGATTAATTAACTTAATTAATTAATGGTAGCGATATAACTGTTATTACAGGTTCAAAAAGTGAAAGTAAACTCGGGACAAAAATATCCTCTCTCCTCCCAAGCTCCTATTTACGTCATTTAAAAAAAAACATAGTTGGAAAAACACCAGATTTTACTCCTATTGTTGGAAAATCCATTTTCTTTTCCCAAAATAATATTTCATAAGCTTAAAATCATATTTCTATTGAAGTATTCTCTACTTGATCTTTTTCTAATTATTTCATTAGCAGATTTGCAATATTTATGTAGGCCTTAGATACTTAATATTAAAGAGTGCAGACATATGTCTAAATTTAACATTGTATAAAACACTTTGTACTCTCTCCTCTTGCCGCTTGTAGAAAGTATTATGTCCTAAATTATTTTTAAAATGAGTTTCAACGTTCTAATTTTGTTATTGTTGCCCAAAGCTACATAATAATTCGGGTCCTGCCTCGCATGTGATATGCTCAGATACGGATTTGCCGAAAAGAATATGCACCGTCGCCGGACTAGCAACTACCCACCTGCTACAGAATCCCACTCAACCTTACTAATATACTCCTTTCTATAATATTGGGGATATAAATGCATATCCAGTAGTGATGTATATAGGAGTGCTTGTAACAAATGGAATTGAGACAAGGATACAAAATACTCAATTGTATTGCTCGAACTTAGAATTCAATGCAATGAAAAAGTTTCTCAGGGTTTCAAGAGGCCCGGATATCTCGATCTCGCCAAAGAACTCAGCTCATTTAAGTTCCAGATAAAAAGAAAACAAAAGCTAAAAACAAAGTAAATAGCAATCTTAATTAACCCACCATAGAGTACGAAGTATTGTCGTTCTCTATTAGTAACACACCCCACTAGCGTCTCTAATCCTAATCAACCTTATAATACTGAAACAGTACGTGCCAATATTATCAACCTTTTTCAGTATAACTAAACCCAGAAAAGTATTGCCCCAGACAAACGTAGAGATGGTCGGAGATTAAGAGAGTATTTGGCTTTACGGGGAAAAATGTCAAAATCTGCCGATATTCTTCGATGCAACCATATTACCGGCTTCTCTTGAAACTGGGGGTCAACAACATTCTCTGGTTCGTGAAAGGTATGGACAAATTAGGAGCATAACTGAAGCAATTCTCATTCAGGCTTCCCAAACGTCGGTCACTTTGTATTGTAATAATACGTAGTATAACATAAAATCTTCAGTTTAAACCATTTCAAAATCTGTATGTCAACTAATTTGACAATCACCAGAACCTTATAATACACATAATTGTGTCATTTGAAGGAGTTCCTTTTTCAATTCGATTTTCATGTACGAAATTGGGTCCTGTACAGCCTCAATGACAAACTATATAATGGCTTTTATGAATCTGCTGAGTTGGGTAAGCTGCAATCTGTAAAGAGCAGAATCCATAATTCAGAGATACCTAAAACCGATCACACAATAAGTATCATTGCTCTAATTAATTTCATCCTCTATAACTGTATGTAACTCAAGATCTTACGACACCACAACCCCTACTTCAGGTTTTACACCACCAACCTAGCAATATTTGGTGCCTGATTTCAAGGATGAAATACTGCGAATAAAAGCTAATTACTGCCGAAATTTGCACTCCCGTAGATGATACCCAACTTATTGTGGGTGTTTTTGAAAGTTAAAGAGTTTAATACATAGCTGAAAGATAAGAACTAAGTTATAACAGAGTAGCAAATCAAGAGCGAAACTTGACAAAGCGATCATTACAGCTGCTTTATAGTAAATGCCATGATTTTGAATCACATGATATTAGAGGAAACTAGCATCTCATTACCTATTACAGGTTTTCTTGAAAGTGACGAGTTTATGACACAGCTGAAAACCAAGAACTAAGCTAAAACAGAGCTCAAACCAAGAACGAAACTACCGAAATTGACAAAGCAACCATAACAACATTACATAGTTTCTGTTATGATTTCGAATTGCAAACATCATAAACTAATTCCTTCAGATAAACTGAAGTTTCAGGATCAGCTTTAGGCTCTCTAAGTATATTTCTGTCTCTTTCTTTCTTACTTTCTGTGATCTACCACCGTATGAAGCTTCAAAATATAGATGAATCTACTTGACATGCTATATGAACTTAGCAGTCAAAACACGAACAAACAAAAGAAGCCTCCTCGAGCAGGAGTCTGAGACCACAGCTTTACTCCTTAGGCAACACATCACCAACAGAGTTTCAAAATATCTGAAGCATTCGCTTAAACTGATTTCAGATTAGAAATGAGTGGCTGATTGTAAGGCCTCACAAGTCAGTACCAAAAGACTAGAAGACATTAGCAATTCGTATTACAGATACAATAACTAAGCAACTCAAATCACGAACTAGAAATGAATAGAAAAAAGTGTCTGGTTAGAGCTATCGATCCACATCAAAATCAAGACAAGATAAAAACTCGAAACAGAGAAAATGAAGGTTTCGAAACCCTAACCGGTGTGCGCGCGATTCACCGAGTCCGCTCAGCAGGCAAAGGTCGATTGAATCCACCTCGGCGATTCATGTACTGCCGAGGCTGCCTCTTCGTCACAGCCCTGATTCCGCTGACGTCAGCTCCGGCGACGTGCTTCCCCTTCGTCGAGTCGAATCCCACGGGAATCCCCAACTTCCTCATCATCTCCGCCTCCTCGTCCTCGTCCATGCCTCCCGCGCCGCCTCCTCCGTCTTCCTGCTTCTCAGCGGCCGAATCTCCGCCGCCGTTATCGGACTGCTTCTTGTTCTTGTGCTCCTTCGCGATTCCGTCGACGAAGTCCGCCACATCTCTGTGGCGGTCCTTTTCCTCCTCCGCCGCTGGCTCGCCACGCCGGTGGCGCTTGCGGGAGTCCGGCGAGGGCGTCCGGTTGTGGCGACGGCGGTGGGATCGGTCTTCGTCGGCGGAGAGGGAGCGGGAGCCACGCCGGCGGTCCGGGGAGCGGCCGTGCCGGGATCTGCTGCCGCCGCCGCTGCGTTCGGGAGTGCGCGACCTCTTGATTCGGACTCGGTCGCGCTCTCTGTCGTCTCTGTCGCGACGTCTATCTCGGTCGCGATCTCGATCTCGGTCTCTGTCTCTGTCTCTGTCGCGAGTTCTTTCTCGGTCGCCCATTGTTAGGGATATGAAGGAAGATGAGAGCAACGGGCCTTTTAGTTACGTAGAGAGAGGAGAGAGATGGATGGGAAATCAACTTGGCGTCTTATAATAAGAGTTCTTTTTGGTTCCAAGTTCTCGTACTCTTTTTTTGCTTGGAATATGTTCTTATGGAGTTTTTCTTTTCTTAATTGTAAGTAAACCTGGCCTACCGGGACGAGATAGGTCCGGGAGGTCCGTCCCGGTAGCAAAAAATTGGTACGTGGGAGTCCTGGTTTTAAAACTGGGATCGGGAGATATAATACCGAAAAAGAAGACTGGGAGGCAGGAGTCTCGGTACCTATCGATATTTAAAAAAATAACGAAAATTATAAGCCGTCGGATGTTAAATCCGACGACAAAACATAAAGGGCCGTTAGGGAAATGACCGTTGCTTTACAACGGCTATAAAGCAACAATATCTTTTTCTTTTCTTTTCTATAACTTTCTTTACAAATACTAATTAATTTTCATTTTTCACTCACTCTCAATCCCACTCTCTCAATCTTACAATCTCACCCTCACTCACAATCTCACTCTCAAACTCATGGCATCCCAAAACCGAAGAGGTCGGGATCGTTGGGGAAGAGGCTCTCAATATATCCCGATGGCCAATTTCAAGCAAAATTGGTTACACCACTCTCAATATTACAGATACACATACGATCCCAATTATATTCCATCCACCATTCCAAATGTTATCCACTCCTAAAATCCATATTTTCAAACCGAAGGTGATTACGTCCCTCATATTCCACCACCTCAATCTGACGCCGATATCGCCTTTCAAGTTTTTCAAGAATGCGAACAAGAAATCCATGACTCCCAAAATCCAAATTTTGAAGAATCTGTCGAAGAAGATGACGACGAAACCCAAGATCCAAACGAGGAAGAATATGACGAGGAACCCGAAGAGATACCGGCACCGTCCTAACGTAGTCGAAGTCGGAGTTCACCTTCGGTCTCCGTTCCTCGTCCTCGACAACGTCAACAACAGGAAGAGACGGAACAACAACGCCAACGACGACAACGAAAACAACCAGCGGCCGAGCAACCCGAAAATCCACAACAACGGCCATCAACCGGACGGAAACCTAGGTCCCAAATTTGGACGTGGTTCGAAAAAATCATCCACAACGACGAAAAATCGGGAAAATGCTACGCTTGCGGAAATATATTCAGTGCGCACAACGATCGTGTCGGGACACCGCTCTTGTGGAGTCACAACAAATATTGCAAGGGCGATCGAACAGGAGCCTCTTCAAGAGCAGTAAGTCATATCGACCCACTTAAATTTAGAAAAGAATTAGTAGAATACTTTGTTTCAACCGATCAATCTTTTCATCATATAGAGTCTCATTGATTTGTTAGTTTTATTAGTTCTATAATTCCAAACGTTCAAATCATGTCTCGAAAAGCTTTACGTTCCGATATTTTAAAATGGTTTCTAAATGAAAAAGAACAATTAAAATCAACAATATCTAGCGGTAGGTATTTTGTAGCCTAAACATCAGATATATGGACGGGTCAAGCTAAAATGGATTACATGAGTGTTGTAGTTCATAACATAGATGATGAGTGGAACTTAAACAAACATATCATAGTTTAAGAGAATAGAAGGCTCGCACATTAGTCAAAACATTCTAGAGATAATGGTTAACGTACTAGAGGAATGGGGTTTAACTCGTAGGATCATTTTGATAACATTAGATAACGCAACAAGTAATAATACAATGATTAGAGATTTAAAGGAAAAACTACAAACTAATGATTCTCTTATACACCAACGTTGTGTTACGCATATAATAAACTTAATAGTTCAAGCCAGTTCAGCTAGTTATGACCCGTCAATAAATAAAAATAGAACTTACATTAACTGGATAAATAGTTCAACAAGTAGAGTAGACGAACTTAAAAGACGTTTAGGCACAACGGACTAGAAGAGCGCACTTTTCACTTAGATAACTAAATTAGGTGGAATTCAACTTTTTTAATGTTAACCAAATTTTTATCCGATGACTCTCTTACTGATTATGACATTAGGATGGCTGAGTCGTTTGTTTCTTTTTAGACATTTTTTTATAAAGAAATTTGTTATTTATCTGCATTTTATACTCCTACTTCTTTTCTTGATTTACATACTATAACTTCCATTGCGGTTCATTTAAACAAATATAGATAGGAACCCATTTTTCATAAATGTATTCAAACAATGGAATCAAAATTTCTAAAGTACTGAGGGGCTGAGAAGGTTCCTTTGTTATACGGTTTTACAGTAATTCTAGATTGTAGGTGTAAAGTAATAAGACTAAAGAAATTTCTCAAGTTTCAACGGTGTCATCGGAGGCGGCTTTCAGCAGTGCGGGACGGATTATTGACGAAAGAAGATGTAGCTTGTGTCCAGAGATGGTGGAAGCATTAACGTGCGGAAAATATTGGCTTCTACATAGGCACCGAGCACAAGAAACGTTTAAAATCTTTGATTATATCGACGATTTTGATTATAACTTTTCTAACATCAACCTTAATACTTAGATGTTAGTTAGCATTATCATGAAGGGGTATTGCGGCACTTGTCCGGGATAATTTTTCAAACTTCAATATATGCAACTGGTACTTTTTCGTTTTTATTTTTACCTACTTTTCATAAAACATTACAAATACCCCTTAACATTATATAAATTAATTTTTTTAATAAAATCGGGAGGCCGGAATACTGCCTCCCAGTTAGCTCCCGCCAAACCGGGACCGGGAGTCTCGTCCCGCTTATCTATCGGTAGGCACGGGGACCGGTACCGAGAGGTCCCAAAACTACCGGTAGGCCAGATCTAATTGTAAATCATGTGTTATATCACTAGGTCATCCGAGTTACCTCGTTCTTATATGAAATTTGATAATCGATCGTATTGCTCAAAGTTTAAACCACTAAAGTTTTTAATTGTCTTTTTTTATCATCATTCTACGATACTTATTTTCTTATGAATAACCGGAAATTTCAAGCTTCATCATTGTGTACCTAGTTAAACCAATGACGACTTTATTCTATTTATACCGTATAAGAGACTGAAAGTTGGTAAGGTATTAAGATAAATTTTAGGTTTTTTTATATTTGATTTTCTTTATTTAAATGTACTTATTTTTTGGATAGTTTTTGCAAAAAAGAAGAAAAAAAAGTTACATATTCGAGATCGGGGAAGATATTATTTTTACTATTCCTAATATTATTTGAAGATCCGACGAGTTTCATTTTTTTCGGCAGTCGTCGGATGACGGCTGTAAATTTTTAGATTCTTTAATTTGCAAGGTTCATTGTTATAAATTTATAACAGTGTTTGTGATTTTAGACTTTAAAATTAAGAATATAAGATTGCTAAAAAAATTGTTAATTTTAGAATTATAATATAAGATTGTTATATGAAATTTTGATTGTAATTTTATAATATAATATTGTGAATATGGAATTGTTGATATGGAATTTTGATTGTGATGTAATATAAGATTATGAATAATTGTGAATTTTTATATTTGAGGTAATCAAGATTTACTCGAGGTATCAGAGGGTCAGGCGAGGTAGGAGACACATGGAGCATACTGACAGGCCCATCAAGAGAAGGAAGATATGTCAACAGAAGAGACACGAACTTTACCTCATGGCCCATTCTAACAGTCGAGGTCCGAAGCGCATGGTGTTGGAATAAGTATAGGGTTAAGAAAAAAAGTATCATTAACACATTAATGGCGTAATATAAAAAATTCTTTACTAGTAAAACAATTTTACTAATCTATGCAAATTGTGTGAACATGTTGTTATTTAAAAAACATTATTTAATTACTTATTATTTACATTTCTCTCGTAACTTGATCTTAGATGAGCCTTGGGAAAGATAGAATGTCCAGTCTTGCTCGTTACCTTCACGCCTAATCTTGAACTCGAGAAACCTAAAGTTTTTATAACAAGAGTCTATAGAGTGTTTGAAGGATTTGAGTGTGGGCACAATTAAACACAATAACTCAAGAACAAGTCCATGAGCTAAATGGCTAATTTAAGCCTAAGTCTAATGAGAACTTAGGTGCCAAAATAAAAGAGAAATTTAGAGAGAGGGGGAGGAATTTTGGTCAACCAAAATAAGAGAGAACGAGAGGAAAAACTTATTTTCACATCTTTATTTGAGGCTCTATTTATAGGAGAACGAAATACAAAAAATGGTAATTACATTTTCCTATTGTGTATTCATGACACAATATTTGATTTCCTCTCCTTTTTTCCTTGTACATGGCCGGTCATCCCCTTGCAATAGTGAAGGAAATTTGTTTCCTCACTTAGCAAATATGTTTTCTTCTCAAAGAAATTCATTTCCTCTTTTCTTTTAGGCAATATACAATATGTAATAATGCACAAAATAATAAGAAATATTTCTCTCTCTCTCCTCTATGATGCTTGGCCGAATTTCATCTACAATGGAGGAGTTTCTAGATACTTCCTTATTTCTTTTAAGACAATTCTTAAAATACCCATTGTAGAATTAATATTGCACAAATAATGAAATTAATTTCACAATGCCTTAAACAACTTCTCGGCTTTAGAAACTAATTTATATTTTCATCATATAAAAATATTCATAATCTTATTTTGACATTCGCATCATTGTATGTCCATATGGACAAAAATACTCTTTATACATTTTCCGAGAAAACGTCTAGTTCAACACTTGAACTTATTTTGACTTAGCTTTTAGTTTAACAATTCTACTCTAATGGCCTGTAAAAGTGACCTTATGGATCCAAATGAACAAAGCTTGAGCTACTATACTCGCACTCAAAAGTTCACAAACTTTTTTCGAGTATTAGCTTAATTTCAACTGACTCCACTAAAGAGTTGACACTGAGAATCTCTCGTTTCAAATGAATTTATGTTCTACTCAAATTCAACTTAATTATATTGAGTGGATCCATTGAATGTTATCTATGACTACCCTTCATGAATATCATCAACTAGATGAGATTTATAAAATTACCATTTTACCCTTCTAGTTGTTATTTCCTCAACTCCTTTGTTACTTGTGAATAAGTTAGAAACAATGTATTGACGAGGAGCTAACAAGTCACATTGTTTCATCCAAACAAATGTCACTACTTAATTTTGGATACCGCGCAGTTCATTTATTTTGAATTCAAGTAATAAAGCATGCGATTTTATAGATTTCATTTCAGCAATCTTGTACATGAATTCCATATATGTGAGAACTTCACAAAGCTAGTTCATGACATCTTCATTACTCAATATATCACCAACTAATTTAGTCTAGATCACAGAGTGGACCTAGAATTTGACTTTCTCAAATGAGAATATGTAAAATATGAAATGACATGTTTCATTTCAGGATTTAGGTAAACAGGATGCAATTTATACACAGTGGCCTTGAGATAGAAGAGGTTAAATTGTTTGTTTTTACATTGTTTCTAAAGGTGGACTGGTCAATTCAGTATCTTCGGAAGATACATTGGAAAACTATAGAGTTCTTAACTCTCTATGCCTCGTAACCAGACATTAGAGATTCTTCCAACAATCATACTAGGATCAATAGTCCGTTGATCTTTATATTGTGAATATTTCGTTTTAACTAAACCATGAAGAGTTTGTTCACGCAAATATACATTTGTCTCTTCATACATTGTTAGGTTTGATTAAAAACTATAAGATCATTGAATATCATAAATTTTCAAACAAGCGGAAAAATAATGAATAAACGTTTCAAATTTTATTAATTGAATCAGCAAATTACAATAAGGACTCATGAGAGATTTATATTACATTGATATGTACATAAATAATTTTCTTGTGGGCATCTCTACAAAAAAAAACTCCCACTTGACTCAAAGAAGATTTGAGTTGTCTTTCATACCTAATCCGTCTCGATGTTGGTCAAAGACCTTGTTGGATAGGGCCTTGGTGAATGGATTTACAAGGTTGTCCACCGTTGAGATCTTCTTCACCTCCACGTCTCCGCGCTGCACGATGTCTCTAAGCAAATGGTATTTCCTCTTAATATAGTTAGAGCGTTTATGGCTTCTAGGTTCCTTTGAGTTAGCAACAGCCCCAATATTATCACAATAAAATGTTATGGACTCGTAGTCATTTGGAAAAACTTCCAAATACATAAGGAATTTTCTAAGCCATACACCGACTTTCGATGTTTCACAAGCAGCCACATATTCTGCTTCCATAGTGGAGCCAGCAATGCAAGATTGCTTGATACTCCTCTAAACAACAGATCAACCATTTAGGATGAACACGGATCCTAAAGTGGATTTCCTGGAATCTCTATCCGCTTGAAAGTCGGAATTGGTATGCCTCATCATAGTCAAGTCCGTACCTGAATATGTAAGCATCAAGTTCCTAGTTCTACGAAAATACTTAAAAACATGTTTAACATCAACCTAATGCTTGGGTCCAAGATTTGAGTGAAAACGGCTAACTACGCCAACAGCGAAACATATATATGGTCTAGTGCACAACATAGCATACATGAGATTTCCTACAACAGAAGCATAGAGAATCTTTCTCATGTCATCAATCTATTGTGCAGGGAGACTCCATGTCTAATTGAGGGTTTTACCCTTCTTAGTCTTGCATAACAAAGCTATCCATCATCTTATCTATATAAGATGCTTGGGAGAGCGATAAGGTCCGGTTCTTTTGATCTCGAAAGATCTGAATCCACAGAATGTATACAACTTCCCCTAGATCATTCATATCAAATTGCTTAGCTAACCAGATTTTAACCTCAGATAATATACCCACGTCATTACCAATGAGAAATATATCATCGACATATAGAACAAGAAACACAACCTTGCTTTTGTGTATTAACTTATAGACACAAGGTTCATCTATTAACTGTTCAAAGCCGAAGTTTTTTACAGTTTCATCGCATCTAATATTCCATGACCTAGATGCTTGCTTTAATCCATAAATGGATTTAAGCAACTCACAAACCTTGGTCTCTTGACCTTATTCCACGAAACCATCTGGTTGAGCCATGAAAATGCACTCGTCATGATTTCCATTCAGAAAGATAGTCTTAGAATCCATTTGCCAGATCTCATTATCGAGAGCGAGAACTATGGATAGAAGTTTGTAGACGGATTTAAGCATTGCGAAAAGCGAGAAGTTTCTTCATAATCGATACCTTCCTTTTGGTGTAGCCTTTAGCCGCTAGTCGCGCTTTGAACGTCTCAGCATTCCCATCCGGACCCCTTTTCTTCTTATAGATCCACTTACACCCTACAGATTTAACCTCTTCAGGTAGACTACAAGTTTCTAGACTTTGTTGACATACATCGAATGCATCTCAACTTTCATGGCGTCAAGCCAAAGGTTTGACTCAGAATCAGCCATTGCTTGGCTGTAGGAAACAGGGTCATCCATGTCAGAGATGGCTACAAGAGTATCGCCATAAGAGATACACATGTCAGGATTTTCAGAAGCCCTCCCAGTACGTCAAAGTACTACTTGATGAGGTTCAAAATTGTTAGGTTGGGTTTCAGTTGGGGTAAGAACAGTTCTTACAGATGAGGTAGAAGCATCCTCACCTAAATTTTCTTCAAGCACAATTTTGCTTCTAGGTTTCATATTCTTCATAAAGTCCTCCTCAAGGAAACGAGCACTAGTGCTGACAAACTTTTTGTCGTTCTCGGGTCTATAGAATGTGAAACTTTTGATTTCCTTTGGAAATCCAACGAACACACATAATTATGACCTACTAGCTAACTTACTAGATTTTTGCCTTAGCACATGTGCATGACAACCCCAAATTTTGATGTGGCTTAAACTAACTTTACACCTAGTACATCGTTCATAAGGAATACCAGAAACCGTTTTAGACGGAACTTGATTCAGAATGTATGCGGCGTTTCCGAGGGCATATCCCCAAAAGGAATTAGGGAGTGATGAGTAACTCATCATTGATCTAACCATCTCCATCAGAGTTCGATTCCTTCTCTCAGACACTCCGTTTTGTTGAGGTGTGCCACGTGCTGCAATATGAGAAGCAATGCCTTCTTCTTTAAGAAAGTCATCGAACTCTTCACACAAGTACTCACAACCTCGATCGGATCAAAGGGTTTTGATGTGTTTGCCAGTTTGCTTTCTCACTAAAGCCCAAAAAACTTTAAATACGTTAAAGGTCTCGGATTTGTGTTTGAGCAAATAGACAATTACATATCTTGAGTAATCATCGGTGAAGGTAACGAAGTATTCGTATCCTCCCCGTGCTTGAATTCTGAGCGGACCACAAACATTAGAATGTATTAGTTCCACCAAATCAGTGGCTCTTCAACCTTTATGAGAGAAAGGTCGCTTGATCATTTTTCCTTATATATAGGATTCGCGAGTCGGGAGTGAGCATCTTGCAGATGATTTGAGTGGACCGTCCCTCAAAGTCTCAAGTGCCAAAGATGTGTTGATTTTATTAGATCGGAGGAGTCATTATGTTTGATCCTCTTTGGTTCCCTAAGTAGATCATTATCTATTTCGGTGTCTAACAGCAAAGGTTGTGTAGGATAAAGATAGTATAAACCATTCTACATGCAAGCATCAGTGACAAATGAATTGGAAAAAAAAATTCAAATTTAATTATCAATAAACTTTAAATAATAATTTTGATCAACAATTTGATCTACGGATATTAAGTTTTTCCCAAAGGAAGGAACGAAATACACATTATTCAAATTTAAAGTTTTGCTTCAAAGGACAATGTTACGGATCCCACAGGCTAAGCAGACACCAAGCTCCCATCACCCCACTTGAAGCAGAATTTCCATTCAGGAACAACAAATATGGTTAGTAGCTACGAAGTCAAGAATCCACGATGATACATTATCAGCTACTAAAAAAGCTTTGGTAATAAGTACAATATCTTTCCATTTAGCCTTCAGGCAGGTAAACCAGTTCCTAAGCCAGTGTCCGGGCTCATTGTAGTGGTGACAATTGTCCTTAGACTTGTCCACCTTGATAGTCTGGGGCACCTTCTTCTTCTCAACCTTGCTCGGGTTCTTGGCTCTATGAGATCTCTTCTTAGATCCAGAGGTGGAGGTTTTGTGCTTAGTAGCATCCACCTCTCCATTAGCCATCTTTTTCTTCAAGAGTCCCTCAGTGGTGTGAAGCTTTCTCATTAGCTCGGTAACGGTGTACCCTAACTTATACATGGAGTAGTTCAGCTTGAAAGTATCAAAACATTCAGGGAGAGTTTCCGAGATCATATCTATTTTGGTATCTGCATCAATCTCAGATCCAAAGATTTCCATTTCATTGAGATAACTTATGGTCAGCATCATATACTCTCTAACGGGAGTCCCTGCTTTCATACAATAGATCATAAACTGTCGAACCGCTTGTTGTCTACCCTGATGACCTTGCCCTCTAAACATCTCTTGGAGATTGTTGAGCATTTCATAGGCTGACTCAATATCATGATCTAAGGCAGGTCGCAAGGGCGTCTTTGTCCTCTTGAGTCGAATCATCATTCGTTTCAGGAGGACATGAGATGGTGAGTACACATTTGTGCTTGTTCACAGTAAAGACGATGTCTAGGTTATGTTTCCAATCTACGTAGTTATCACCTTCCAGTTTGTTTGATGAAAGGATGATTGAGATAGTGTCTAGAGACATGTTGATGATTGCTGAAACAATTTATTATTAGTCTTTTGTTTAGGATTTTAAGTTTAATATTGAACAAAATAAATCCACAGTTGTTATGAACAAAATAAAAATTTACTCCTTGGAGGGAATGCCGCAAAGAGTCGCCTTTTATAAGTAAATGACACATCATTAATGCATCATCATGATGTCAATACATCAATGCTTTGACTAGCCACCTTATAAAGAAGTTAGATCACTCAAATCTTTTCGCAGGGCCTCGAGGGAGGATTACTGGAGATTGAGTCTAAGTGTGTAACTAACCACTTAGTTCAAGAAGATCTACTTTGAAAACAATCCACCGAGGGGAGGCCTTGTCTCATCGTTTCCCTTTTGAGCGTAGCTCTACAAGCAATGTTAAGGGCAATGCGCCGTTGAGTACTATCATTAAAGTGAGGGTCACGGGGGTGACTCTTAGTCTTCGACATATGCACTTAACATTAGTGTTGGGGATCGTGGGTTGCAAACAATAAGTACAACCCTCCCACTTAGTTTTTGAAATAGGCACATCATCTCTTGTACGTTGAAACATGTTTCCATGAGTATAGAGAGATAGAGTGGATCATTAGAAAAAAAAGAACCCTAAAATCGATATTTGTGAGGGGAGAGAAGTGTTAATGCACTAAGGCACAAGGCACAAGGAACATTGTTTCATCCAAAGAAGTCATTACTTACTTTGGACACTGGCAAATTCCTTTCTTCACAATCCAAGGCATGAAGTATGAGGTGATCGACATTGCATTTCAACAATTTTGTACATGAATTCTATATTTATGAGAATTTAACAAAATCGGTCATGACATATAAATAACTTAATACTTCACCAATAAATTTTGTCTAGATATCAAATAGTGATTCCGAAACTTTAAATTTCTCAAATGAGAGTATGTAAGCTATGAAATGACATGTCCATTTCAGAATTGATGTAATCATGATTCAATTCATACATATTGACTTCAAGAAAAAAGAGGTTAAATGATTTAGTATGTCACTATCTTCATAAGTGCACTGGCCAATTCAGTTTATTCATAAGATACTTAGGAAGAACTATAGACTCTCAAAACTCTATATCTTTTAGATAGACATCATAAATACGTATTTTTTACTCCTTTTCTTTTTTGATTCACCTAACAATCCTTTAATCTTGAGATTGTGAAAACATATTTACTTTTAAGATTGTTAGGTGTCAGACATCATATATATATATATATATATATATATATATATATATATATATGTTTATAGGTGTCAGACATTCATAAAAGAAATTTATAGACATTAATGTCAACAATTATAATATATATGTTTATAGTTGTCAATTATTCATAAAAGAGATTTATAGACATTAAATGTCAACAATTATCCTAATTGTAGATGTGCATGTTTATAGTTGTCTCAATTATAAAAGATAAAATAATAAGACCAAGATAGTAAGGCATCATTCATTCTAAAAAGTGTAACAACTCATATACACGATGGAAAACCCTCAAGTGAAGATCGCCGCTATGAGTCCACAAGTGCAGATGATCATTTCCATTTCTATTAAAATACATTTTCTTTATATAAATTGCACTACGTTCGTTTACATATTTCAACTCACGAATATCCTTGTGTTTCACTTCAGCCAAATAGCTTGCAACTATATCTAATCCGAGGTAAATTCTGCGGAAACGTGACTAATTAGAGCAAGGGTTGGTTCAGCAGTATTCTTCAAATGAAAATTACATTCTTGAGAATGAGGTGAAATTACATCTTTCTCACCAATTTAAAAGAATGAATATTTATTTTTACTGGCAATATATAAAATGAATTATTTCATCGTTATATTTGATTTATTTTAGTCAAAATGTTTTAAAATTTCTCTCTTCTAGACCCACCCAGCTCAGCCCAATATCAAACAGTCTGTAATAGAAGTGGGCCGGTGTTGAATTTCTTACTAATTAAAAAGAGCTCTGTTGAAATCACCGATTCCATATATACCTAGTTCTTTTTTATTTTAAAATTACTTTTCGGATACTTTTAGTCTAAGGTAAACATTAAAACGCAAGCAATAGAGAAAATTAATTCTAATTAAAAATCAGATAAAGAAATATATATATATATATATATATATATAAATTAGCCAATGTTATAATAAAATGACGTGTTATCAGAATTAAAACAAGTGATTATATATTTACACAAAACGTTTTTAAAACGAGGCATCTCGAATTATTTCCTCAAAGAAAAGTGAAAATATTTTGGTTTCCGAATTTTCAAATAAATAAATAAAAGACATAAGAGTAATTTAAAGGCTATGTATGAATCTTACACAAGATAATATCAATGAAAAGTAAAAACACAACCAGACAATAGTGTTGTGAAAAGAAAAAGAAAAAGAGTCAGGATGAGAATAGTTTGTCACCAGTTTGTTTCATAGAAATAAAGTGGACAAAAAAGGAAAAAGTTAAAACTGTTAGATTTTTTCCCCTCAATTAATGGGACATGAAAATTTGTATAGATTCTAAAAAAAATGTCTTTTAACTATATAATTATAAAAACTTTTATTAATTTTAAAATACTCAATATTTTGTAAAAAAAAAATTTAACTACCAAATTAAAATTATTTATATAATTATTTGAACTGTTTTGGCCCGATTTAAAAATGTTTGCAAAACTGAAAAATGAGAGTAATTTGAATCCAATATTTGTGTAAGCAAAATTGAGTGTATATTTATAAAAAAATTCAAAACATTCTTTTTTGAGGTGTGAATTGAACCCACGCTCTCCAACTTGAAGAGTGTGTGCATTAACACTAGTGTATCGTATCGTAGTTAGTACAAATTTCAAAACATTTAAAGCACTAAATATAAAAATTGGTAAATAATCAATTTTAAAAAATTTGTATGCACAATAGATTAACCGAAGGACAAAATATGAAAGATATATCAACGTATAAAGGAAAAATAGCCTAACGATTTGAAGTATTGAGGAGATAAATATGTGATAAATCTGATTAATTAACATGGCCTAATTTTTTTTGGATCAGGCGGTACTTATCTTTTTACCATAGTTTGCTTGCTTCAAAGTACCCCTGATTTTGCTAACGACAACTTTGTTCTGGGCGCCAAAAACCAAAACGAATAAAACAAATATATCCAGAAGAAAATAGAGCATAAATTAACTTGTAGCACTATCTTTGAGACCGTGCATGGAATCCCCGAGACAGATATTTTACAATAATATCTATAACATCAGGCGTACAAGACTACAAGCTTTGTGCACTTGGAAAATCTGTGACGACTTTACAAATTAAAAAAGGTTAATGTAGTCTCACGTAAGTTTGGTATTTTACCGTTTTGTAAAATTATTGTAATTTTCCACCTAGTAATTTTACAAAGATTGTATTCCAAGCATTTGCCCAAAATTAACTTCCCGCTTATTACATACAATTAATAAAATTAAATTGGGTATAATAATTACCCACTTTTAAAATCGCATGCAAAATTTTCCAGTTCCTAAAAAAGATTCAAAAACAAAATCGCATGCAAAATATCCTCCCTTCTCTCTCCTATCGCGAACCGAATCACCATTCTCACTCCAAAACTCCATTCGCGAAACAAAATCGCCATTTTTAAATCAGCAAGTTTAAAAATAAATTTACAAAGACCATCAACGGCGAAAAGAAACATTGGTTAGCAGGTATGTTCTTACTGTGTTTTTTTTTTAATTATTTTGTTGAATATATTTCTTGGATTTTTTTCACTATTTTTTTTTTAAATCGTGGGGCTTCTAATTCGTGGAGCTTTTAAAAGGTATTTTTGGCGTGTTTATTATATTTGCGTTAATGGTTTGTCGTTTCGTATCTTCCAACGCATATACTTTATGGTTAATGGTTTTGTTCGAGCACACATATTTTGGGTTAATGGTTTTTTCTCGTGTTTATTATTTTTGGGTAAACGATTCCTGAGTTTTTTTTAAAAAGTCTGGATTATTTGTTATCAAAGTTTCAATTGTAATATATCCTATTAATATCAAGCTTGTTGATGCTTATTAACCTGTCTATCATTCACAGTGATATGTTACGTTTATCAAAAAAGGTTAAGAAGGCCTTCGGTGATCGAAGTGTTGGAAAAAAAAGGCCACGAGGGTAAATTTGTTATTTGAAAATAAATATTTACCCATGTTTATTTAACTTTGGTAATTAACATATAATTTTACCTGTAAATTATGTAAGTAGGTATATATTATGTAGATCTCGAGAAATGGAATTGATTCTAAACAATAACAATTCACACAAACTTCTCAGCAATGAAACAAATTTTTTCATCGATTGATACAGAATAACACTTCGAAATGTTCAACAAGTCACTTTTGGCACACTTCCAGTACCTGAAAGGTGAAGTGTTTCCGAAAAAACTAATTCACCTGTTAGTGTTTAGCCAAGTTGAATCGGGTAAAATGGATGAACTTCATTTCAAAATAGGGGGGCATATTCATCGGTACACAAACTGATGTCAGGTAAGTTATACAATATAGTGTTTATGTAACTGTGTAAAGTAGTTAACAATTTACTAAGTAAATTACGTTGTTGTTTCCAGATTTAATTTGTGATGAAATTCCAAATATCAAAGAAAAGAAGACTTAGTCACTTGAAATTCATTAAAGGATGAGTTTTTTAGAATCGGCGTACTAAAAAAGCACCATACTCCTCGAAATTTTACACAGTAAATTTGGAGGAAATGATGAAGAGATGATGGCGTTGGTGAATCTTGCCATCATAGATATGATGGTGTTGCCACGGGAATGACAACATATTATCCCCGACAAAATTTTGAGGATGGCAACATATACCGAGCTTTTTGCATCTTACCATGGGGTACAATCATGTTCAACATCGACGGATTTATACACCTGATAATCTCTTGACTTTACGAACTAATCCCGACTTTTGAAGAAAACGGTACACAAAATCAAACAACAAATCAACAAAATCGAGAATGCTAAAGTGGTCTTACCACTTCAATGCAGAATATGATGACCTGCGTCGCATATTCAACTATGAAAAGGTAACAATGGAAATAAGTTTTCTAGAAATTATAACTTAACATATTATATAAATTTACTAACCCATTATATGTGCAAATTGTAGTTGGAATTCAAAACACTATCAACAAATGCGGTGGAATTAGAAAAATGAGGGCCATAACTAGATGAAAATCCAGTATAAAATACGGTGCACACACCTCAAACAACACCAAAGGATAAAGACTTAGCCAACTCCTCATGATATCCAGAGGGATACGTAACAATCAGGGAAATTAAAGTTGTGGGCGATAAATTAGATGAAACTCTCAATGAGATATTTGAACTAAATCAAAGGGTCAACAAATGTAACAAAACGTCCGATATTATGCTGGACATAGTTAATGTCTACCTGGAGAGTGAAATGGTGGAAAAATTCAAGGTAAACTCTATAATTTTTTGTCGTAAATCATTTTAAAGAACTGATATATGTTATTTGGATTTATTGTCAGCGGATATATCAAACAGTAGAAAGAAGGACTCAGTTACCGAAATGTTACCAGAAACAATATCCAGCCCACCTAGAAATGATAGAAAAGGCAAGAGAAAAACAGTTGACCCTTCAAACATTCCAAAACCTACAAGACGATCTCTAAGAACATTGTTGAAAATAAACAAAGAAAATCATGTAAGAATACTAACTTGGGTACATGTAATTCATATTAATTAACTTTGTAAATTACAGTTAGTAATTAACATGTTAATTCTTTTTGGAATACAGGTCTAGAACCAGGAAATACAAAATCATTTGGTGAAAAAGAAGATCATAACTTTAATAAACATGGCAAGAATTACTTGTTCGAAGATCTGGATTAATGTCTTTAATCATTTAACTGAGTAAATTAAATATTGAAATGTGTAAATTGGTTGTTCAGTTTAAAGTACCAATTGGTACTTTAAACTTGCTTTTAAATACCTTTTTTCTCCTAGTGCAAAAACAAAAGATGTTGGAAGGAAAACATATGTTATACCAAAGGAGCGACCAGATTGTGAGAATCTGATTGGAGTTGAAAAGCCATCTAACATGACTCTCGTAAGTTTAGTTTAAAATACATTATTACTAACCAATTTACATTATTCGTAAACAATTACATGTTCCAGTACGTTCACCCACGTCTATAATTATGAGACACACTTTTTGGATGATGTAGGAACACATATATGTTTTGAACTATCAAATATCAGGGAAAAAATGTTGGAATATGTATAGGGTTAAGAAAAATTTATCATTCACAAGTTAATGGCGAAATATAAACTAGGCTAAGTGAATGAACATCTAACTATTTAAAAATATTATCTATTTATTATTTATTTGGTACTAACCTTTCTTGTAGCTTGATAATTGAGAATCCTTAGGAAAGGTTCAACGTCTCGTCTCGCTCCAACCTTTGTCTCCACGGAATGCTCGTCTCCTTCGCACCAAATTGTGAACTCGAGTAACCTAAGGTTTCTATTACAAGAGTCTATTGAGTGTTTGAAGGATTATTGTGTGGGCACAATTAAACACAATAACTCACGAACAAGTCTATGAGCTAAAGAGCTCATTTAGGCCTAAGTCTAATTAGGACTTAGGTACCAATATAAAATATATTTTAGAGAGAGAGAGAGAGAGGGGGAGGTTGGTCGGCCAAACTAGAGAGAACAAGAGCAAGAAACATATTTTCACATCTCAATGTGAACCTCTATTTATAGGAGAAAAAAATACAAGAAAGGGTAACTAACATTTCCTATTGTGCATTCATGACACAATATTTGATTTCCTCTCATCGTTCTCTATGTATTTGGCCAGCCATACAATTGAATTAGTGAGGGAAATTTATTTCCTCACTTAGCACATTTATTTAATTCTCAAAAAAATTCATTTCACTTTATTCTTTTTTGGCAATTATTTCATAATTTAAGGCAAAAAAAATTCTAGATATGAATTCTTCTACTCTTTGATGTTGGCCGAATTCTTTGTCTATAGGGGGGGGGGGGACCTTCTAGATGCTTCCTTATTTATTTTAGAACAATTCTTACAATACCCATTGTAGAATTAATATTGCACAAATAATGAAAATAATTTTATAATGCCTCAAACGACCTTTCGGCTTTAGAAAATAATTTATATTTCCATTATATGAAAATATTCAAAATCTTATTTTGACATTCACATCATTTTATGTCCTTGTGGACAAAAATACCCTTTAGACATTTTCCGAGAAAAAGTCTAGTTCAACGCTTGAACTTATTTTGACTTAGCTTCTAGTTTAGCAATCCTACTCTAATGACTTGTAACTATACTTGGATCCAAATGAACAAAGCTTGAGCTACTATACTTGGACTCAAAAGTTCACAAACTTTTTCAGAGTATTAGATTAATGTCAGCTGACTCCACTAAAGAGTTGACACAAGAATCTCTCGGTTCAAATGAATTTATTTTCTACTCAAATTCAACTTAATTATGTTTAGGGGATCCATTGAATGTTATCTATGTTTACCCTTCATGAATATTATCAACTAGTTGGGATTTATAAACTTACCATTTTACCCTTCTAGTTGTTATTTCATCAACTCATTTAGTACTTGTGAATAAGTTAGAAACAATGTATTGAAGATGAGCTAACAAGTCACATTGTTTCATCCAAATAAAGTCGCTACTTAAATTTGGACACTGCGTAGTTTATTTATTCACAATCTAAGTAATAAAGCATAAGGTGATATACATTGGATCTCAGCAATCTTGTACATGAATTCCATATCTATGAGAAATTCACAAAGTTGGTTCATGACATCTTCATAACTTAATATTTCACCAATAGACATTGTCTAGATCACGCAATGGACCTAGAATTTGACTTTCTCAAATGAGAGTATTAATGCTATGAAATGACATGTCTCATTTCAGGATTTAGGTAAGCATGATGCAATTCATACATAGTGACCTTGAGATAGAAGATGTTCTTCTATTGTCTCTAAAGGTGCACTGGTCAATTCAGTAGCTTCGAAAGACACACTGGAAGAACTATAGAGTTCCTAACTCTCTATGCCTCGTAACCAGACATCCTAGATTCTTCCAACAATCATATTGGGATCAATAGTTCGTTGATCTTTAGATTCCGAATATATCGTATTAGTCAAACCATGAAGAGTTTGTTCACGCAAATCTACATTTGTCTCTTCATACATTGTTAGGTTTGATTAAGAACTATAAGACTATTGAATATCATAAATTTTCAATCAAACTAAAAAGGAATAAATGAACGTTTCAAATTTTATTAATTTAATCAGCAAATTACAAAGATTTATATATTACATCAATATGTAAATAAACAATCTTCTAATAAGGACTTTACAAATATTTATATATTACATCAATATGTAAATAAAAAATCTTCTTGTGGGCATCTCTGTCAACAAACTCCCACTTGACTCAAAGAAGATGAGAGTAGTCCTTCATGCCTAATCCGTCTCGATGTTGGTCGAAGACCTTGTTGGATAGGGCTTTGGTGAAAGGATCTACCAGGTTCTCAACCGTTGAGATTTTCTTCACCTCCACGTCTCCGCGCTGCACGATCTCTCTAATCAAATGGTATTTCCTCTCAATATGCTTAGAGCGCTTATGGCTTCTAGGTTCCTTTGAGTTAGCAACAGCCCCACTATTATCACAATAAAGTGCCATGGGCTCATTGACATTTGGAACAACTTCCAAATACTTAAGAATTTTCTAAGCCATACAACCTCTTTGGATGCTTCACAAGAAGCCACATATTCTGCTTCCATGGTGGAGTCAGCAATGCAAGATTGCTTGATACTCCTCCAAACTACAGACCCACCATTCAGGATGAACACAGATCTTGAAGTGGATTTCCTGGAATCCTTATCCGCCTGAGAGTCGGAATGGGTATACCCGGTCATAGTCAGGTCAGTACCTGAATATGTAAGCATCAAGTTCCTAGTTCTCCGAAGATACTTAAGAACATGCTTAACAGCAACCCAGTGCTCGGGTCTAGGATTTGATTGGAAACGGCTAACTACGCCAACAGTGAAACATATATCCGGTCTAGTGCACAACATAGCATACATGAGACTTCCTACGGCTGAGGCATAGGGAATCTTTCTCATGTCTTCAATCTCTTGTGCAGTCTTGGGAGACTGGTCCTTAGAGAGTGAGACTCCATGTCTAAAGGGGTTTAGGCCCTTCTTGGAGTTTTGCATGGCGAAACGATCTAACACCTTATCCATATAAGATGCTTGGGAGAGCGACAGGGTCCGGTTCTTTCGATCTCGAAAGATCTGAATCCCCAGAATGTACGCAGCTTCCCCTAGATCCTTCATATCAAACTACTTAGCTAACCAGATTTTAACCTCAGATAATTTACCTACATGATTACCAATGAGTAGTATATCATCGACATACAATACCAGAAACACAACTCTTCCCTCGTGTATCAATTTATAGACACAAGGTTCATCTATTGACTGTTCAAAACTGAAGCCTTTTACAGTTTCATCGAATCTAATATTCCATGATCTAGATGCTTGCTTTAATCCATAAATGGATTTAAGCAATTCACAAACCTTGTTCTCTTGATCACTTTCCACGAAACTGTCTGGTTGAGCCATGAAAATGCGCTCGTCAAGATTGCCATTCAGAAAGGCAGTTTTAACATCCATCTGCCAGATCTCATAATCGAGAGCAGCAGCTATGGATAGAAGTATACGGATGGATTTAAGCATCGCGACTGGCGAGAAGGTTTCTCCATAATCAATACCTTCCTTTTGGGTATAACCCTTAGCCACTAGTCGCGCTTTAAACGTCTCAACGTTCCGATCCGGACCCCTTTTCTTCTTATAGATCCACTTACACCCTACAGGTTTAACCCCTTCAGGTAGGTCTAAAGTTTACAGACTTTGATGACATACATCGAATGCATCTCAACTTTCATGGCATCAAGCCAAAGGTTTGATTCAGAACCAGCCATAGCTTGGCTGTAGAAAACAGGGTCATCCATGTCAGCGACGGCTACGAGAGTATCGCCATAAGACATGTACCTGTCGGGTTTTTCAGAAACCCTCCAACTACGTCGAAGTACTACTTGACGAGATTCTGAATTGTTAGGTTGCGTTTCAGTTGGGGTAAGAACAGTTCTTACAGATGAGGTAGAAGCATCCTCACCCAACTTTTCTTCAAGCACAATTTCGCTTCTAGGTTTCGTATTCTTCATATAGTCCTCTTCAAGGTAACGAGCATTAGTGCTTAAAAACGTTTTGTCGTCCTCGGGACTATAGAATGTGAAACCTTTGGTTTCCTTTGGATATCCAACGAACACGCATAATTCTGACCTACTAGCGAACTTGCTAGTCATTTGCCTTAGCACATGTGCAGGGCAACCCCAAATTTTGATGTGGCTTAAACTAGCTTTACGCCCAGTCCATCGTTCATAAGGAGTACCAGGGACCGTCTTAGACGGAACTTGGTTCAGAATATATGCGGCAGTTTCGAGGGCATATCCCCAAAAGGAATTAGGGAGTGATGAGTAACTCATCATTGATCTAACCATATCCATCAAAGTTCGATTCCTTCTCTCTGACACTTCGTTTTGTTGAGGTGTGCCAGGTGCTGTAAGCCGAGAAGCGATACATTTTTCTTTAAGAAAATCATCGAACTCTTCAGACAAGTACTCACCACCTCGATCAGATCGAAGGGTTTTGATCTGAATTTTGCTTTTCCACTAAAGCCCGAAAAACCTTAAATACGTTAAAGGTTTCGGATTTGTGTTTGAGCAAATAGGCAAATCCATATCTTGAGTAATCATCGGTAAACGTAACAAAATATTTGTATCCTCCCCGTGCCTGAATTCTGAGCGGACCACATACATCAGAATGTATTAGTTCCAGCAGCTCAGTGGCTCTTCGACCTTTATCTGAGAAAGGTCGTTTGGTCATTTTTCCTTCTATGCAGGATTCACAAGTCAGCAGCGAGCCTATTGCAGAGGCTTTGAGTGGACCATCCCTCACAAGTCTCTTAATTCTATCTAGACTAATATGACCAAGTCTTAAGTGCCAGAGATGTGTTGATTTTATTAGATCAGAGGAGTCATTAAGTTTGATCCTCTTGGGTTCCCTAATTAGATCATTATCTATTTCAGTGTCTAAGAGCAAATGTTGTGTAGGATAAAGATAGTATAAACCATTCTTTAAACATGCATCAGTAACAAATGAATTGGAAGAAGTAATACGAATTCCATTATCAATAAACTTTAAACAATTTGAGCTACAGATATTAAGTTTTTCCCAAAGGAATGATCATAATACACATTATTTAAATTTAAAGTTCTATCTTCGAAAGATAGTGTCACGGATCCCACAGCCTTAGCAAACACCAAGCTCCCATCACCCCACTTGAAGCAGAAGTCGCCATCCTCTAAGCTTTTACTTTTCCTAAACCTATTCAAGGAACAACAAATATGGTTAGTAGAAGCGGAGTCAATAATCTACGATGATACATTATCAGCTACTAAACAAGTTTCGGTAATAAGTACAATACCTTTCCCTTTAGCCTTGAGGTAGGTAGGACAGTTCCTACACCAATGTCCGGGTTCATTGCAATGGTGGCAGTTGTCCTTCAACTTGTCCACCTTTGCAGTTTGGGGCATCTTCTTCTTATGAACCTTGCTAGGGTTCTTCTTGTCGGCTCTCTGAGATCTCTTCTTAGATCCAGAGATGGAGACTTTGTGCTCAGTAGCATGAGCTTCTCCAGTAGTCCTCTTTTTCTTTAAGAGTCCCTCATCGGTGTGAAGCTCCTTCATTAGCTCGGTAACAGTGTACCCAAGCTTATTCATGGAGTAGTTCAGCTTGAAAGTATCAAATGATTCAGGGAGAGTTTCCAAGATCATATCTATCTTGGTTTCTCCATCAATCTCACATCCAAGGATTTCCATCTTGTTAAGATAACTTATGATCAGCATCATATGTTCTCTAACGGGAGTCCCTGCTTTCATACGACAGTTCATAAACTGTCGTACCGCTTGTTGTCTAGCCTGACGCCCTTGCCCTCCAAACATCTCCTGGAGATTGTAGAGCATTTTAGAGGCTGACACAATATCACGATGTTGTTGTTGCAACACATTGTTCATCGACGCTAAAATATAGCATCTCGCAATCTCATCGGATCTGAGCCAGGCCGCAAGGGCGTCCTTGTCCTCTTGGGTCGAATCATCATTCGTTTCAGGAGGACATGGGGTGGTGAGTACCCACTTGTGCTTGTCCACGGTAAGGACAATGTCTAGGTTACGTTTTCAATCTACGTAGTTATCACCTTCCTGTTTATTCGAGGAAATGATAGTAGAGAGGGGGTTTAGAGACATTTTGCTGAAAGTTGAAACAATTTACGATTAGTCTTTTGTTTAGGATTTTAAGTTTAATTTTATTTAGACAAGGAAAAAATCCAAAGGTGTTATGAACAAAATGACACTTTACTCCTTCGAGGTAAGGCCACAAAGAGTCGCCTTTCATAAGTAAATGACACATCATTAATGCATAGTCATGATGTCAATACATTAGTGTTTGACTAGCCACCTTATAAAAATGTTTGATCACTCAAATCTTTTCGCAGGGCCTCGAGAGAGGATTACTAGAGTTTGAGTCTAAGTGTGTAACCAACAACTTAGTTCAACAAGATCTACTTTGAAAACAATCCACCGAGGGGAGGCCTTGTCTCATTGTTTCAGTTTTGAACGTAGCTATAAAAGCAATGTTAGGAGCAATGCGTCGACGAGTACTCTCATTTAAGAGAGGGCCACGAGGGTGACTCTTAGTCCGGCGACATGTGCACTTCACATTACTGTTGGGGATCGCGGGTTGCAAACAATAAGTACAACCCTCCCATTTAATTTTAGGAAAAAAATAAGGGGATCCTGGATTGCAAACAAGTGCAATCCTCCCACTTAATTTTTGGAAAAATGGCACGTCTACTCTTGTACATATAGAAAACATGTTTCCATTAGCAAAGAGAGATAGAGTGGATCACTAGAAAAAAAACACTAAAATCGATATTTGTGAGGGGAGAACAGTGTTAATGCACTAAGGCACAAGGAACATACTTGAATCTTTTTGTCTATTAAATTTATTTTTCCTAAGGAAAGTGTGTGCGATTAATAAATCGTCACTTTTGCACTTGAAAGTTTTTGAGATTAAAAATCTCCTAAAACTACTATCTTCATCTTCGTGACATCTTTCTTCATGGCGCCTTCAAGGTGGTTGAGCGCGAGAACGTCGGAAAACCACGATAGCATAAAGAAGACGGGAGAAAGCTAGGAGTCGCAAAATCCGGATTAAAAAATCTGGACTCACGGACTGCCGTACACCTCGGACTTAAAACATCATAAATCACACATCCAGTATCCGATTGAGCCGAAACCAATTGCATTGGATAGCTAACATCCGTACCTTTAATTTGGTTCAAGAACCACTAATTTTCAAGATCGGAGAAAAAAGTTATGCCCGTTTTACTGAGCCATAATAATTTGTCTAGAATTTGAAAAACAATTAAAAAGTACGTCGGATCTAGGTGTAAAGAGAAATAGGTTTATTGAAATATTTTAATTGTATGTTTTGATTTCATATTAATAATTAAACACAATATAAAATAAACAACATAATATAAAACATTCAATAATAAACTAGTAGTGCAATAAACTAGTATAAACTATGTACACAAATTTTCAAACTTGTCAAAAAATTGATTTTGAATATGCTAAACATAAAATAATTAAAAACTGTTTTTAATGTATTTATATAGCATATTTAACAATTGGAAAATAAACACAAAATTAATTTTAGAGGTCGTACCAAAAAATTAAAATTTTGTAAGATCTAGTCTTTTGGAAAAACCATTAGTCAAGTGAATTTAGAAAACAATTTTCTTATAATGATTTTAAATAACATGTACATGTTTAACTTTGACCATAGTTCTGATACCATTTGTTGGAATAGGTCTAGGGTTAAAGAAAAATTTATCATTAATCATATTAAGGGCGGAATATAAAAATTTCTTTTAGAAGTAAAACAATTTTTACTAACCTAGATAAAGAGCATATACATGTTATAAATTAAAAGCATTATTAAACCTACTTGAATACGAACCTTTCTTATGTTTTCAAACTTGAAGTGTCTCGGGAAAGGCAGATCTTCTCTTCTAGCTTGATTCCTTCAAACCTAAACAAGAACTTGAGAAACCTAAGATTTCTATTACAAGAGTCTATAGAGGTTTAGAAGGATTTGTTTGTGGGCACAATTAAACAATATGAACCAAGAACAATTCTTGGATCATAAGCTAATTCTCTAGATCAAGTATGGATCTAGGTACAAAATAAGAAGAGTATTTTCTAGAGAGAGAGAGAGAGAGAGGGTCGGCCAAAAGAGACAGAGAGCAAGAATAAAGTTTAACATTCACATCTCTATGTGAGGCTCTATTTATAAGAGAAGGAAAAATCTATAAAGGTCAATTATTCATTCATGAATGAATAATGTATTCATAACACAATATTTGATTTTCTCTTCCCCTTTCCCTCTTAGTTTGGCCGGCCATATACCTCAAGCAAGGAGGAAATTTGTTTCCTCACTTAGCTTATTTATTTCTTTCTCAAGGAAATTTATTTCCCTTTTCCTTTTGGATAATTATCCTTATAATTAAAGGGAAATAAAACTCTCCTCTTGATGCTATGTTGGCCGAACTTCTACTTAGGGAGGAGCATCTAGATGCTTCCTTATTTCTTTTTAGACAATTCTTAAAATACCCATTGAAGAATTATAATTGCACAAATAACGAAATTAATTTCATAATGTCTCAAACAACTTTTCGGCTTTAGGAAATAATTTATATTTTCATCAAATGAAAATATTCAAAATTTTATTTTGACATTCACATCATTTTATGTCCTTGTGGACAAAAATACCCTTTAGACATTTTCCGAGAAAAAGTCTAGTTCAACGCTTGAACTTATTTTGCTTAGGTTCTAGTTTAACAATCCTACTCTAATGACCTGTAATAGTGACCTTATGGATCTAAATGAATAAAGCTTGAGCTTCTATACTCGGACTCAAAAGTTCATATACCTTTTCCGAGTATTAGCTTAATGTCAACTGACTTCCACTAAAGAGTCGACACTGAGAATCTCTCAGTTCAAATGAATTTATTTTCTACTCAAATTCAACTTAATTATATTGGCCGGATCCATTGAATGTTATCTATGTTTACCCTTCATGAATATCATCAACTAGTTGGGATTTATAAAATTACCATTTTACCCTTCTAGTTGTTATTTCCTCAACTTCTTTAGTACTTGTGAATAAGTTAGAAACAATGTATTGACGAGGAGCTAACAAGTCACATTGTTTCATCCAAATAAAGTCGCTACTTAAATTTGGACACTGCGCAGTTTATTTATTCACAATCTAAGTAATAAAGCATGAGGTGATATATATTGCATCTAAGCAATCTTGTACATGAATTCCATATCTATGAGAACTTCACAAAGTTGGTTCATGACATCTTCATAACTTAATATTTCACCAATAGGCATTGTCTAGATCAGGAAATGGACCTAGAATTTGACTTTCTCAAATGAGAGTATTAATGCTATGAATTGACATATCTCATTTCAGGATTTAGGTAAGCATGATGCGATTCATACATAGTGACCTTGAGATAGGAGATGTTAAATGGTTTGTTCTTCTATTGTCTCTAAAGGTGCACTGGTCAATTCAGTATTTTCGAAAGACACACTGGAAGAACTACAGAGTTCCTAACTCTCTATGCCTCGTAACCAGACATCCTAGATTCTTCCAACAATCACTGGGATCAATAGTCCGTTGATTTTTAGATTTCGAATATATCGTTTTAGTCAAACCATGAAGAGTTTGTTCACGCAAATCTACATTTGTCTCTTCATATATTGTTAGGATTGATTAAGGACTATAAGACTATTGAATATCATATCTTCATTCAAACTAAAAAGGAATGAATGAACGTTTCAATTTTTATTAATTTAATCAGCAAATTACAAAGATTTATATATTACATCAATATGTAAATAAACAATCTTCTAATAAGGAATTTACAAAGATTTATATATTACATTAATATGTAAATAAACAATTTTCTTGTGGGCATCTCTGTCAACACGTCGAACCCGAAAGATTCCGAAGAGGGGAGTCTATCAAGTGGAGGAGAGAAGGGACCCCGACTAGGGTAGCCAGAAGCGACGAGGCTTCTCGGCCTGCCGAGGAGGCCATGTCGGAGGGCGAGGGGGACCCTAGGGAGAACGAGGAGGTCCTGAAAGGAAGTCCTGGCCCAAGGACTCGAGCAAGTTCTGCGAGTTTCACAACATGAGCGGCCACGCGACCGAGGAGTGCACCATGTTGAACAGAGAGCTCCAGAAGAGATACGCTCGGCGGGAGCTGAAGGATTTGGTACCCAGCCACCGCGAACCATGAAGGAACAAGAATCGAACGTGGCAGAGGCTACAAGAGGAACTGGCCCAGGCTGGCGGAGGCAGCCAGGGCGGAGCGAGGAGAAACCCTGCAGCCGAGAGGCAGGTGGTAGAGCGAGTCGTGGACGACAGACCGGAGACGAGGGCGAGGATTGAGGTGATCATGGGCGGATCACAGCTGAGCGGAGACTCCGTCAACAGCATCAAGGCCTTCCAACAACGAGGGAAGGAGCACAACCGCGGGGATGCGGTGGCGATCGGTTCTCGGGAGAAGATAGAGTTCGTCGAGAACGAGGAGTGCGCGAAAATGCACGACGACGCTCTGGTCCTCACGCTCGGGATCGGTAACGCTGATGTTTGTCGAGTCCTCGTCGACTTCATTTTCTACGAGTGCCTCAAGAAGATGAATATCGAGGGACTGGTGATCGGAGGACGGCGACGCAAGGTGTTCGGGTTCAACGGGGACGTGGCTATCTCGTTGGGGATGGTCCATCTCCTGGTCCGAGCGAAGGGAGTCCAGAGGATGGTGGAGTTCATGGTACTAGACGTCCCCTCGCACTTCAACGTGATCCTGGGATGACCATGGATCCATTCCATGAGAGCCGTGCCCTCCACTTACCACTAGTGCATCAAGTTCCCCGAAGAAGGAGGAGTGATCGAGGAGATCGGGGGAGATAGAGACGCATACCGCGTCTTCTACATGGTGCACCACCGGGCAGGTGCACGGCAAGAAGACGCCCGAGGAAGTGGCCGAGGAGGAGGCTTCCGATTTATAGCAGCTAGCCTTGGGCGCCCCAACGAGGAAGAAGGTCAGGGCGAGGAGCGGTCCATGAGATCGAGGAGAATCCGAGGAGCGCGAAGACGGAGTTGCTGGGGTGCTGAGAACTTTGAAGAGCAAGCGGTCGAAGGAAGGAATGGGGGACCACAGATCAAAGCAGTGGAGCATGTCTGCATCGACAAGTCCGACCCGACTCGAACGACCAGGATTGGCGTGGAGCTTGACCCGGAGATCAGGGCCCAATTGATAGAGTTCCTAAAGAAGAATCGAGGGAGCTTCGCCTGGTCTCATGAGGATATGCCGGGAGTTGATCCGTCGGTGATCACTCATCGCCTTAACACTGACCCGAAGCACCGACCCGTCGTACAGAAGAGGAGGAAGATGGCACCGAATAGGAACAAGGTGATCAACGGCGAGGTCGACAAGCTGCTCTCGATGGGAACCATCAGGGAAGTGAAGTACCCTGAGTGGTTGGCAAACACCGTGGTCGTCAAGAAGAAGAATGGCAAGTGGCGAGTTTGCGTGGATTTATCGACCTCAACAAAGCTTGCCCGAAGGACAGCTTCCCGATGCCGCACATCGATCGCCTCATCGAGGCCATGCAGAGGTACGAACTCCTCAGCTTCATGGATGCCTACTCGGGGTATCACCAGATAAGGATGCACCCGGACGACGAGGAGAAGACTGTCTTCATTAGCGAGCGAGGAACGTACTGTTACAAGGTGATGCCCTTCGGCCTAAAGAATACTGGTGCGACCTACCAGAGGATGGTAACCAAGATGTTCCACGAGCAGATTGGGAAGAGCATGAAGGTCTATATCGACGACACGGTCGTCAAAACAATGAAGGCGACAACGCACATCGAGCATCTGGAGGAGTGCTTCGAGATCCTGAATCACCATAAGATGAGGCTGAATCCCGCCTAATGCACATTCGACATCTCCTCGGGGAAGTTCTTGGGCCACATAGTCACCCGACGGGGAATCGAGGCCGACCCCGAGCATATCGAGGCTATCAAGAATATTCCCTCCCCTCGGAATCGATGGGAGATACAAAAGTTGAAAAGGAGGATCGCCGCTTTGGGCTGATTCATCTCGCAAAAGGCCGACAGAACACTCGTCTTTTACGAGTTGCTGAAGAAGAGCAAGAAGTTCGAGTGGACTGACAAGTGCGAGGAGGCCTTCCAGGCGCTGAAGGCATACCTCTCGTCGCCTTTTGTTCTAGAACATTTTTGGGGCTTCGCCCCTTTTATGCAATAGAAGTAAGGGACTCTTCCCTCGCGAGCCGCACCCGATCGGGGACTCGAAGGGTTTGATGAGGCCTACTTATCAAATTACGAAAGTGACAAAAAAAAACGCCATCCTATGGCCGAGCAAATCCAACAACGAGAACAACTAAAAGAGGCGAGAGTGCCCACAACTAAAAGAGGCGAGAGTGCCCAAAAATTTATCCAAGGCACACATTGCCACATAAAGCCTCCCAGTGAGAAAAATTAAAGCCTCTCAGGGAGCAAAAAAATAAAGCCTCCCAGCGAGCATGAACCTCCTCCGAGGAGGCCCCACGAACCTCCTCCGAGGGGAGGGTCGTCTGCGACGATGTAGCCGCTCGGGCCAAAGAAGCATCCCCCTCGAAGGATCTAGCGAGTGGAGGCCCGTTGGCTGAGGCAGCGTCGTTGGCCTTCTTCGCCGGAGAGATGTCTCCCGAACCCTCGGCGGACCGCTTGCTAGGACCCCTCGGCTTCCGGGGAACAGAGACTGTAGGAATCCCCTCGCTACGAGGCCTCTTCGCGAGGTGCTCATCCGGGGAAGTGCCCTCCTTCCGGGGAAGGACTTCCTCGTCATCGCCCGGGATACCCCGGGGTTTCTTTCCCCTCTCCTGGTCGAGAGGTCCTCTTCGAGAAGTCGCTGACGAACTCTCGAATGTCGGAAGACCGCGGAACCCGGAATCCGGAAGTAGCTGTCGGAGGCTCGTCCTAGAGGAATAAGTCCACGAGAAAACCCCGGAATCCGAGATCCAAGTGCCGGTGAAGTCCGCCGACCAGTCACGATGAGCGTGGGAGAGAATAGCCTCATGAAACCTCTCGAAACGACGAGCAGCCTCGTCGCCAACGCTAGGCTTGTATTTGGGAAGCTCCTGATTGACGATCCATTCCCTCGGCAAAGACTCGTGGAAACGGCTGAAGCTATGATGGTCAACCGCGGTGAAGAAGTACTTGTCTTCCCACCCAGACTCGTTCGAAGGAGTGTTCAGGATGATGTGGGCTTTGACGCGACGAGAGAGGGAAAGGCGCCCCACGTTCTTGGAATTCTTGGAAAATTTGAAGAGCCGCATCAAGTCCTCCAAGGTGATAGCCATCTTCAGCTCCAACGCGATGACGATGGCACAGAGGAGGAGGCGGATTGAGTTCGGGCTCACCTGAGTGATGAGGACCCCGAAGACACACAGGAAAGCCACGATAAGGGGAGGGACCGGAAGGTGGAGGTCCACTCTCCGGAAAAAGACCTCGTAGAGGGCGACGCAGCCGTCTCGGGGGCTATCAGCGAGCTCGCCGTCAAAAGGGAGGCGAAGGGTGCACTGTTGGTCCTCGACGAACCCTCTCCTTAGCTGTTGCAGGCGCTCCTCCGACATAATGGACGGGGGAGATCGAGTCTTGAATATGCGGCCGGCAACAGGCGGAGCCATCGATTATGGAAAGGAGAAGGTGAGAAGAATCCGAAAGTGGGTCAGAGGATGAAGAGCAAGAGAGGAGATCGCAGAAAGAAAGCAGGAGAAGTTCGAATGAGAAAAATGAAGAAGGTCCTATCAATAGCGAAGTCTCAAATTTATAAGGAAAAGTGAAAAGGGAAGTGAAGCAGCGCGTCCCGATCCAACGGCTCGAAAAGAGACACGTGGACTCATCAAGGGACGAAATTGAAGAGTCGTTGGAAGCGGTAGGGGTTCGAGAAAATTAATAGACACTCGAGTACCCGACACCCACATTTAATGAGGGGAGAGGCTCACAAAAAATCGAGGACACACGCCCGAGGAAAGGGGCAAGAATGAAACCTGATGCGAGCGACGGTCGAAGAGGCTCATCGTCACGCCTAGAAATGGCTGGCGCTCGGGAGGGCCCGTTGGAACAGCCTGCATATTATTTTACCAAGTGTTCACACTTGATAAAATGGGAGACTAAATCCCTCTTAACACCTTTCGTGTCGTTTTCAGCCTTTGGACGACGAAGAGAGAGGACAAGGGGGGTCCACAGTTGACTCTTAGTCAACTAAAGAGAAGGACTCGTTCCCTCAAAGCCCTATCGCGAGCGGGAGTAAGGAGATCTTCGCGAGGAAAGCTCATCGCGGAGAGGTCCTATCGTGGGGTAGGCTCCTCGCGAGGGAATCTCATCCCGAGGAGGTCTGCCCCGAGGAAGTCTCGTCCCGAGGAGGTCGCATCCCGAGAGAAGGCTCGTCGTTAGGAATCTACGTGGCAGCGATAGCGTTCGAGGAAATTATCAGCCGTCACAATATACAAAGTTCATACTTTTGCTCTGTATTTCTTTAAGATTCCAAGCTAATAAACGAAAGAACCGACCCTTACAAACATAAACTTTTACGGATATTAACAAACTCAACCCATTATTATTTAACACTATCGCCGGTTATTACCTTGTGACTGTTTAGAGATTCGGTGAAATTTGATCTCTACACCTTAGACCTAATACGATGGAAGGTCTTTAAACTCATGTTCGGGATTTGTCTTTAGGCTTTGACCAACCTTGGGCTGTGTTTTAGTAGAAGTGCCGTTTTCTTATGATGGAATGAAAACAATGAACTAATGAACTATTTTTGTTGAACCAGAGCCTTAATCACAATCAAAACAAGGGTATTATATGATCTAAACTTCCATGTCACCGTTTTATAAAACAAAGAGGACTCTAGACTTTAAACGACACATATTCTGTCCCATTTATTTATTTTATTTTATCGATAAGTCGAAAGCGAAACACACATTCCCAAATACTATATATATATTGGAAAATTGAGCGCATAATATAAGTATCAATCATCGAGCCTGGAATCCGATACAAGAGGAGCTGTGCGGGGAAAAGTGGAACCCGCAAAAATATTTGAAAACTTACTATATTTATGCAAATGCACCAAAAAACATTTAACTTTTCATATATGCCCATTTCGAAGGACGACTAGAAAAACGAAAATAAAAAAAATAAGAAGAAAGCATAAATGCCCACTGGCACGGAGAGAGAGAGAACAGAGCTTTCTTTGTGTAACATTTCCATCTCAGACGAACTACCTCGAAATTTGACTCTCTCTCTCTCTCTCTCTCTCTCTCTCTCTCTCTCTCTCTCTCTCTCTCTCTCTCTCTCTCTCTCTCTCTCTCTCTCTCTACAAATGAAATACATTCGGAGCAACAGTCTGAAGAGGCTCTTCTCGCTGAAACGACGCAGTTTCGAAGACGACGAAGAAACGGAAGAGAAGAAGGAAGCGAAACAGAAGACTCTCCCGAGCTTGGACATCTCAGAGCCGTTCCAGAGGCCAATGTGGAAATGCTTCACTTTCGAAGAAATCTCTGAAGCCACAAACTCCTTCGCTCCAGGTTCTTCCCTTCTCTCTCTCTCATCCCTCAGAAAAAAAGTAGAAAAATATCATTAATCTTCTTTATTTAAATTTTCTCAGAGAATATGGTCGGAAAAGGAGGTTTCGCCGAGGTGTACAGAGGAACGTTAAGAAACGGCGACGAAATCGCCGTGAAGAGGCTGACGAAGAGAGCGTCGGAGGAGAGGAAAGAGAAGGAGTTCTTGACGGAGATCGGAACGATCGGCCACGTCAGACACCCAAACGTTTTGCCTCTTCTCGGCTGTTGCATTGACGACGGTCTCCACTTGATTTTCCATTTATCTTCCAGAGGCTCCGTCGCCTCTCTCCTTCACGGTAATTGATTCATTTTAATAAATAAATAAAAATACACTGGTGAGAGTGTGGACAGAAATGGAATAATGTTTGAATTTCGCGTTGTTTGTGGAATTTGAAGGTGAGAAAATGAGGGCAATGGACTGGAAAACTCGGTACAAGATCGTGGTTGGGACAGCAAGAGGGCTTAATTACTTGCACAAGGGATGTCAGAGAAGGATTATCCACAGAGACATCAAGTCCTCCAACATTCTTCTCACTTCTGATTTCGAGCCTCTGGTAAATTATCAAACTATTATTATAAATGATAAACTTGCTCATTCCATCTTCAAACTTTTTTATTTAATAATAATAATAATAATAATAATAATAATAATAATGTATTTGCAGATATCTGATTTTGGACTGGCGAAATGGCTTCCTTCTCAATGGTCTCATCATTCTATCGCTCCTATTGAAGGAACATTTGGGTACATGTTTTTCTTATATAACTTTTTCTTTTTTTATATTATAAAAAATATACATTATATAAAATGATACGAATGAACAAATATGCAGGCATTTAGCTCCTGAGTATTATATGCATGGGATTGTGGATGAGAAAACAGATGTGTTTGCGTTTGGAGTGTTTGTTTTGGAGGTCATTTCTGGCAGAAAACCAGTTTATGGGTCTCACCAGAGCTTGCACACCTGGGTAATTTCTTTCATCAATTAATTAAATACACTTTATAAATATATAGTCTAATTTACTTAAGATATATTTTACGTATTCAGCTGGACTCTTTTCCTTGGTCAGGGTGAAAAGATTTTGTAGCATGTGCAATTTAGCATACGTATAACCTTTTTTAATGTAATTGTAACAAGAATTAATATTAAAAAATGAACAGGCTAAACCAATATTAAAAAGAGGAGAGATTGAAAAACTGATTGATCCAAAACTTGGAGGGTCCTACGATGCAACGCAGCTGAAAAGACTTGCTTTCGCATCTTCTCTTTGCATTAGAGCAGCCTCTAAATGGAGACCTACCATCACAAAGGTAATTTCATTTTTAATTTTTAATCCTATGGATTATTTGGGTACGAAGATTTGCTAGCTACCTAGTAGTAATATACTGGGTCCCACTGTTTTTAATTAAACTTAATTATGGATGCTTGATTAAGTGATTTATAATTATTATGAGATTTTGTATCCTAGTGCAAATAATTTAACTGATATAGATATGTTAAATTATCAGTCTCTTTCCATCTTGGGTTACCGACAAATAGTTTAGGCAATTTGGCATTAATATATGCTAGTTGAAAAATGGGATGAAATAATCATGTAGATTAGAATACGTAATTTCTAAAATAATTAGCGCCATTGGGATATTGACATGAGTTTGTTTTTATATCCGTAAATTTGCTGTTGTTTTAGTCTAGCACGCGATGCTTTCCTTGGCATTTAGGTCAAAACAACATGAATGAGAATATTCATTACTTTGAAGATGAACTATTTCCTCATGCAATATATAGATACATATTTGCACGTCACATAGTAATTAAACATTTCGTTGACCTAACTTGACTAATACGCCTATTATTTTGTTTTCCCAATTTTATCTTATTAAATATTGTAGCTGAGCTGGGTTTTTTTTTAATATATAGCATTTAAGCTACACTCTAATCATAGTTAAAAATGTAAATTTGGTGCTTCTAGGTGTAGAATAAGAGTAGTACAAATTTGCACGTAATTTCTTGTCCAAAAATACATATATCACCTAACCTAACCATGGAAACAATTTTAGAGCATGTATAAATAATATGGTGCTAGCTCTTAATGTGGTTCGGAAGTTTAAAAATGATTGATAGTCACAAGCAACGATTGTGAAAAGTGGGTCCTTTTTTATTGACTCTTAATAATTGTTATTGTGCTTTTTCATGAGCATAAATGCCTTTTTCTTCTTTCTTTACACTTCCAATGTGTGAATTTCGTGACATGAGAGCCTACCAAATATATATATATGGTGATAAATATGTTAAGCTGACATACAACTTTCACCCAATCATGTCACAAAAATTAAATTATAAATTTGCTAGTCGGAATTAGGCAACTTTTTTCTACTTCTGCATAGTACTAATCTCTGTTTGACCAGAAATCTAACTTTGTAAGTTTGCTAATGAAGCAGGTACTTGAGGTAATGGAAGGACACGTGGAACAATGGGAAATTCCAGAAGAGGAAGAGGAAGACCAAGATGAGTTCTGGGGTTACGATGATCTAGAGAGCGAATCTGACACGTCATTCTCAATGTCACCACAGGATTCAATTTCCACAGAGAGTTCTTAATGTAATATATACACACTTTTCCGCGTATTACTTTTGTATGCATGTAAAAATGCATGGATGTATATGCATATATATTGTATATATTATATATGAGGAGGCACAGCTAGGCACTTTTTAGAAAATTAAAATTAAAAATAAAACCCCACAAAAAACAACTATTTTCCTATCGGCTACATGAGTATTATTTAGAAGTTCATTTTTTTAGTGACATCTGTGTCATGTCGATTAGACTCTATTGGGACAATGCATATCATATATGTACACCGTGGAAGTGCCACTTTAATTTCTGGGGTTCATGGGAAATTCCATTGGTAGAAATATGAAGACAATGATGTGATATGAAAAGAAACAAATTTCAAATAAGTGTTAAAATAGAAAGAAAAAAAATAGATTAGTTTAATGTCATACATATATATATATATATATATATATATAATTACAGATATATACTGCCAAGTACACATAATTGTGGTAGACATTGGGACGAATAAAGCTAATATATAGTGAGTGGAATTATAATTGATGGTTTCATTACTCAGACTCTTGATTCTTCTATCAACTTCTCAAAATCTGTCTGAATAATAAGATATAAAGATTTTATTATATAGCTGTAACTGCAGCGATCAGCTTTGAGCGAAAGAAAAGTCTTCAACAAATTTTTTGAAGTTTAGAAACGACCAAATATTGAGATGATAATTAATCGTAAAAATAATGGATAAGCGTAGTTTTAAATATTTTAAGTACATAATTATACATTCAATTTTATCAATAATTACGTTGATTGTATCTTTGATGCCTCGGTTATTCCACAAAACGTCACGGCTTTAAAATATTAGACATAATAGACTCACATCTTTGTGAGAAAATATAATTTATGACACCTATCATACTTTTAGGTCTAATCTTTCTAGTTACAAAATTTATTTTTGGTCGCTATATTACGGAGTAACAATGAAACTATTAGGTTAGTGAACATCAGTAATAGTAGGTGACATCTAAACCTTTTTTTTAATATATGATTATTTCTCACCATAATGCTACATGTAATATATTCTCATTAATCCTTATTTAGAAATACTTTATTCATATAAGTAAATAATGATCAAATAAAACGTATGACATAAAGTAGAATAAAACTACAGCACTCACCGGTCAAACAATTTGTAAATGTCAAAATATAAATATTGGTGCGCATGCCAAAGGAAACTATATGCTTTTATAACTTGCTCAAAGTACTATTATTAATTACGTTTTTCTCCATTTTCACCATAATATTAATTTCGCCTAAAATACAATTCAATTGACTGTGGAAATATTATATTACTTTTCACTCAAAAAATTACAACTGCACGCCAAATGTGATTAAGACATAAGAATTTATTAACTAAAAAAATTGATAATAATACATTTCGTAAAGAGTTGGTGTGAGTGACAAAATCCATTTTATTATTAAAAAATTAATTATATTTGCATTGATCTTTAATCGAAGTTGGTGTGGAATTTAAAAAAAAAAATCAGTGAAAGGAAATATTTTGGTAATCTTGAATGAAAATTTTAGCGACATTAACATTTTTAGTTGAAACGAATAGTAGTTTGGACAAATCCTCTATTTTCTTTTGAAGACCCTCAATGTGAGGTATATTATTGATGGAAATAAGTCGATATATAAATAAAAATGAATGCACGGAATCGTCACGCTGTCATGCCAGTTAGGCAGTTCAGTAGCCATACCACAATTAAGGTCCACTAGAGCTGTCTCTCCTCATCCCAATCATAATCTTTACTTCCTAAGTATGTACCCAAATTAGTTGTGTACGTGAACATTGTCCCTCTTTATAAGTTATTTATATCTTGCATTAAACGCTTCTCTTACAAATCTCCGATTCCTCTTCGTCTAATTTGAAGCAAAACAGTGATTGATTTTCATCTCTTTTTCTTAAACATGTATAGGAAGTTCATTAAGATATATACGTACAATAAGATCATTAAAATTAAAAAGTTATCCGGTCGAGAAAACTGCCATTAAATTGACTTCTCATATCGTGTGGTCGCTGTTTTCTAAGCGTGCTTTACCCGTAATAATTTATATGTATTAAAACAACTCAAAGCCATATAAACAAAAATATTTTTCTTAGCTATGGCTATGACTGTATTTGTGTATATTTTGGGATTATTGCATGTGGCAGAAACCACAGCTGTCACTTCATATACCAAGGGAGTCTAGAGCTCATTTAAATTATAAAATAAATAATAGTATTATTAGTAAGTTGGTGTATGAAAGTGGCTCACCTAGAGCTATATGGATAATGCTTTTTAGGCATATGCATTTACTAAGGCAAAGAATAATGAAAAAAGCACTATAGACATAGATCCTCTACTAGACATACATGACCCTATTTTATACGTATTATACCATTGGCATTTATTTCTTTATGTTTTGCCATGGAAAAAAAATTATTTGTTTTTCATTATTAATATAAGTACAGAAAAATGAGTTCAAGAGGCAGTTAATAAGCTGGTATTCTCTTTTTGGACGGTACACAAAATCTCCTAATCCATGCCACTCTTCTTATGCCACATATAATGTGTTTGTTGAACAGTTCCAAATTCTAGTTTTGCTTTTGTAATTTAGAAGAATCTTTAAAGTACCCCAATCCTCTATTAGTTTAGGTTTGAATGTTATAATATGGCTTAAAGATGCGGAAATTATTGGACATGAAAGTTGCTCAACTTTAAAAGACTTGAGTGCGAGAGAGAGAGAGTGACTTACCGATAATGCCTTCATCAGCTAGTTTGAATAAATACCGAAAATAAATAATACGTTGTTAATTAATTGGTTCGTTGTGTCACTTTAATTTTTAAATGCATTTATGGCAGACGGAGGTTGGTGATTTAATGAAAGAATAAAGAGATTAAAAAAAAGGTTATAGAAGCTAATAGCTTTATAGGGTTTAGAACTTTGGATTTGGTCTATGTTTAGTCAATATTTTGTAAATGTTAACAAGATTAATTAACCAAATATTCATACCAAATTTACCCCAATTTGAATTTTCGTCCAAATATAATTGAAATTTTAAAAAAAAAACTGTTTAATTTACGCCGATTGATTTTAATCACATCAATTAAATATTTGGAGAGACAAAATTAATGACGGTTCAAAACATGCAAACCGCTCGTTTTTCACAAAAAAAAAAATTCATTCCTCCCACCGATTAAAAACCTCATTTCACCCTCCAATTCAAAATCTCATTTCCCCCTCCGATTCAAAAATATCTAGGCGAAGAACGTAGAAAAAACCTTTCGTCGACAAAAAAAAACTTCCCGGCCACCGATTTACAGGTATTCATAGATATTTATGTTAATCTTTTCATATGTTGGCTAATTTTTAACCACGAGGGTTTGTATTTACACCGAGCATAATATTCTTCACTGATTATCTCTAGACCAGACTATTTTTATTTGTTTCCTGGTGTCGAACAAAAAAAATTTGATTGAATGATTCACGTAGCGTTTAGGGTGTAGACGATTTTTTGGTCAAATATTTGTTCAATCTTTGTTCCGGCCAAAACAGGGTAAAAAGATTCTTTATCTCTGTTAAATGCATGCAATCGGAAAATTTGATAAATGGATAAATAGGATTTACAATCTCTATTAAAAGCATGCAATCGGAAATTTTGATAAATTATGTAATCTTGTGTAGAATGGGAAAAAAGGAGTCCCCGATAAAAGTGTTTGGAAAAAGAGACAATATGGAGAAGTAGACGATGAACCACGCGAGGTAAATGAACCAAAAATACCCTTGTAAATGTAATTTTAATTTACTTAGGAAATAAATTTTGAATTTACGTTGGAAATTACTACTGAATTTACTTATGTAAGGTTGGAGAATATCTTATGGATCCTACCGACAGCCTCCTTACACCGCAGAAAAACGCTCAAAAAAATTACAAAATCAGCACCTATCGACGCCTCTGCATCTACAAACGAAGACAATCTAAGTAGCCTCTCATCCTTTGATTTAGGAATTTAATGAACAAGAACTTTGACATATAATGTTTTGTAAACTATGGCCATGTTTATGTAATGCTAAGGGTCATCGTAGTATCGTATTTTGATGACTGTTAATGTTTAACTCTGTTTTATTTTGACTTTGAATTTGGCTTGGATTACTGTTAATGTTTAATTCTTAAGTTTATTTTGCGTATTGTGCACTTATAATCGGTGCAGCAACTCTGTTATATACTTTACAAAACTTGATCGTTTTTAAAAATTGAAATGTTAATAAAGAATTTAAATTGTGTGTTCCAAAATATACCAATTAACTGTATAAGAATAAACTTATTACTCGAAATTAACCGAATGTTGTTTGTTTGTTTGTGTATATCAATAACCATGTTAATTGCATATGCGTTTACTGAATAAATATGAACATGCGTTAATAAGAATATTAATAACAAAGTAAATATGATGACGTAAACCAGATCAACTGATATAATTCCTGTAAATTCTATTGATGTGAGGTAATGATGTCTCAAGTAATGACAATAATTTTCAAGAATTCGAGCTAAAATTATGTAAATATACACTAAAATAAAAAAAATTCAAAAAATAACTGATTCCGGCATTAAAAGCAGACATTTTAAATTAATTGTGATATAAAATTTTCAGTCAATTAACTACCCTAAATAATAGGGTCTAAAATGGTTAATCTGAAAACCGGCAGCATTTCAAAAACATTCAAAATTTGAATTAAAAATTAAATTTGAAAAACAAAATTAAAAATGTTGTTAATATTAACGAAGAAAATTAATAGGGACAAAACAGTAACTAAACATAGATAATGAATGTGCAACCTAGGCGTTTTGGACATTTACAAAAGATTAACCAAACGTTGGCTAATTCCAAAATAGGTTTGTAAGTTTGGGCAATTCCGTCGAATTTTTGTTAAAAAAAAAAATTTAGGTGAAATGGCCCTAGCTTGCAAACGTGTTTTGGTTTTGTCCAACGTTTCGTAAAACTTTTGTAAATGTCCAAAACTCCTAGGTGACACTTTAATTTATGATTTAAATTACTTTTATACCCTTCAAATTTTGAAATATTAGAAGTTTTTAATTTCCCTAAAATTTGAATAATTTTTGTTAATTATTCCATATTCGACAGTTTTTATAGCAGTTATCCAGCAGTTAATTATGTTTATAAGATCTTATCTTGTTGGGTAGTTATTTGACTCATTAAATTCAGGATTATTAATTTATTTCATTCATTTTTTGGCAGATTTTAATTATTTTTACAGCTTCATATCAATTTATTTATGGAAACATTTAATATCCGTCAAATTCTAATTATTTTCGTAACAGATCCGGATGTTTAATTTCTTTTTCTCCATTTACACGTCCACTAATATGTTCTTTAATTGATATCCAATTTACACTGAAATGAAATCATACCAACGTTAATTGAGTTGCGCTTTACAACGTAAATTGGATTTTACACTGATAATGTTTGTTAATTGATATCCAATTTACACTGCAATAGAATTGTACCAACATAAATTGAGTTGCGTTTTACAACGTAAATTGAATTTTACACTGCCAAAAAACACGATTTTGATTTAAAACACAAAGAAGAAGAAGAAGAAGAACGTAATTACTTATTAATTAACAAAACACAATTTGGAAAGTAAAAAGAAAACAAAGAAAAAAAAACATGTCTCGTAATCGATTTACAAAACGCGATTCTGCCAGCTTGTCCGCCAGAATCCCTACGTCTCGGAACCATCGCCGGACTCCGAACTCTCTACCGCTGCCGATTTCGGGAGATCCGTTCGCGAGGTGATCAGGTATGTGACGTAAGTCCCGCGGCGAAGAGCTTCTCGAGATCGTCGTCGTCGGCCGTGCGGACTCGAAGGGGGAGAGGACTACGTCGGCGTACTAAGGAGGGTCGAGATATGATCTGTCGGCTAGCGGTTGCGGCGGCGCGAGGAGGGAACAAAATCGGCGGCGGAGAGAGATGAGGGTCAGGAGTTGTTAAAGATGAAAAAGCTTTGTAAATCATGAAAAAGGTATCTAAATCGGTGAAGAATGTCTATAAAAATGTTAGAGAAGAAGAAGAAGAAATGTGTGATGAAATAAATATTTATCTCTCCTATTCCCAGAGTATTAAATGCACAATATCCTCTTAAGCGGTTTATTACCATTTAAATAACCGGATTTTGATTTTAAATTTCATTTTATTTTTCTGGGGGATTTCAAAATTTTGGGGTATTTTTGGAACGAAAATTTGGTTAATTAAAAGGCTGGACATTTATAAAAGTCTTACTAAACGTTGTACAAAACCAAAATACTAAATCCCTACAGGGCTATATACTAAATCAACCCTTAAAAAATTTGTTTTGTAGAAGTATTAAGTATTAACATGGTGGCTAAATAAATAACAGTTTAAGAGGTTTTTAATAAATAAATGTAGAATTCATACGCAGTTATGATTGTATCATTATTATTATTTTGTATTGAGAAGCTATTTGTGCTTTATTTCTTCGGTTAGTTCAAGTCAGCAAAACAGTAGTTACAGTTTACATGAATGGGGAGCCTTCTTGGTTTTCGGGTTGTGTCAAGAGCCTTTTTGCTCGGAATCTGAGGAGCTCCGCTAGTGGAAAAGAATGTGGAGCATTAACATACCGCCGAAAGTCAAGCACGTTGTTTGTAGAGTATGGTTTGAAACTCTCCCGACTTACGGTTGTTTGAGGAGAAAGGGGGTAGGTTGTCTTCCCTTATGCGTCTTTTGTGGAGCTCTTCCGGAGAATATCTTTCACGCCGTTTGGGATTGTGATCGTGCGCAGGCTATTTGGGAGAGTTCGCTGCTCCAAAAATGGTTTGAAACTCTCCCGACTTACGGTTGTTTGAGGAGAAAGGGGGTAGGTTGTCTTCCCTTATGCGTCTTTTGTGGAGCTCTTCCGAAGAATATCTTTCACGCCGTTTGGGATTGTGATCGTGCGCAGGCTATTTGGGAGAGTTCGCTGCTCCAAAAATGGATCGAGAAGGTAGGATCGATGCTGTTTCGAGATATATGTTTGTGTGCGCTATGAAATTTGTCGACAAACGATCTAGAACTATTTTTGTGGTCTAGTGTGGGCTGCTTGGTCTGATAGAAATCTCAAGATGGTCCAGAATTTGGTCAAGGCGTCGAAAGTTTCGGTGAAAAAAGTGATTAACTAGTTCACGTGCTTTCAGAAGGAGGATGTGAGGGTGGATATGCCCAAGAACGCACGCTCGTCGCTGCGGAAGGATTGGATCAGGCCGGACTCGGGAGAGCTCAAACTCAACGTCGATGCGGCTTGGGATGCAAGCTCTGGCGCACCTGCAGTAGGCGGGGTGGTGCGTAACCACGAAGGCAAGGTGATCATTAGAGGGGTCTCATCGATCAATTTTGTCGACTCAGCCTTGACAACTGAGTGTCAGGCGATCCGTTGGGGACATGGCCTTGCCCTAGCTCGAGGGTGGCGTGTGTCTTCCGTTGAGTCCGATTCTTTGCGTACAATTCAGCTGGTGTCGGGAGAGTCAGTTTACAGACTGCAGGGGCCGATTATTCAAGATATCATCTGGATGATCAAGAGGGCCGGAGCACCGGTCTCGTGCAGGTGGACTTCGAGAGACTGTAATGCGATGGCTAATTGTGTGGCGAAAACTCGTTTAAACTGCTCTATTTCATATGTTATTTTCACTGAATGCCCTGCTCTATTTCTTATGAAAACTTACATGGTACGAAAAGAGAGTGAATTTCAAATCAATGCTTTTAAAATTAAAAAAAAAATTGTATATATATGTATTACCTAATTTAACTCCCACTCTAAACTTCTTAGAAATAAAACATACATTCGAGAACTTGTTTTTTTTAGAAGAATAATCTCATTAATGAACAGAATCGGCAAAAAATTTACAAGAAATTTGGATAGAAATCGGTATCCCAAACACATAATAACAAGTATGGTATGCTAATGTGAAGCAGAAGATAAGAAAAATTGAAACTAAAGAGACAATGTGCTAATTGCAAACTAAAATATATTCCAACAACAACACTCTCGGACCCCTTCAAATATGATTTTCTGCAAATTCTAAAACACGTACATAGAATCGCCACCTTGATTTTTGGTGAGGACGTTCCTCAGCCCTGGCTCGCAAAATTTTTCCAATAAGACGAACTGAGCCTGGTGGGCCTGGTGAGTTGGGGTGGGGCGGGGAGACAGCGCTTGGCTCATACGGCGACCGCCACCTGACAGAGTTTACCATGGGACTACTGGAGGATAAGCACCGCCATACGAAACCAACTCGCTGGAGGGCAGCCATTTTTCATGCACGACGTCGCTCGCAGCTCCCGCACCATCGTCGATATCGCCAACTTCGTCATGGCGAGGATTCTTATGGCGGCGAAGATGACACACACCATTGTATCAATCTCGAGGACCCTCGTCGAAGCAAAGTAGAGACAAGGTTCTAAGAAAGAATAGGATTTCATGATAAGAAACACAAAAAAAGAACAAGAAGAAAAGAAAATGAAAAATAAATAAAAACTCACAAATGGGGATACTGAACCTCCCCCTTCCGATCATGATCACACTTTCGGAGGATGAGGACGAAGATCGAAGTCGTCTGAGAGACGGGACGACGGCTGAAAAAGAGAATAAATCTCTAGTTACGAATGACTTTTTTAGAGAGAAAAAGGGCCTATTGTGCGCGCTTTTTGGATTCGAGGACTTGCTTGTTATTCAGATTTTATATCATTTTCTTGATGTCACTTAGCAATGATATTCATAAACATTGTGAGTATTTAAATAATACTGATTAGATGCACAATAATACACAACAGTTAATCGAGTGATATATGCTTGAGTTTTTATTTTCTGTTAAGATTATTCGTGAAGTTTCACGTCTACTCATATCATTTACCAGTTGTTTAATTTGCGTATATGATATCTAATATTTACAATATCAAGACAAAATCAAGTTATATCACTCGCATATAAAGTGGAAAAGAACAAGATATAGGCATTCTCGAATCTTAGAATGCGTACAAAAAGCTCTTCAATGTAAAATATATTTTTCCATAGGAGTCAAAACGTTGTCATGATACCTTGTAAGAGTTTCCAAGAAGATCTCACAAATTGATGCGGAAAAGAAAATATCATAGGCGAATCTCTGTAAAACAAAACTTACACAAAATACCCACTAAAAATAATCTGGCACATTCTACCAAACATACCTACTTAATTTTTTTTCCAAAATGTCAAGAATATAATTCATGACATCTTTGCAAATTACAAAACTTAACCAATCCTGGTTGCAACAATTATTTAATTAGTACATGCAGGCATAACAAAGAAATGACTAAGAAAAACTATTAAAAAAAAATAAAAAAATTACCAGTCACATGCGTATATTGTCGATTTACATGAAAGAAATAGTAGATGTAGAAAAAGTCTCCAATTGGATAATAAGTAAAGAAAAAAAGGGTTCATTTGCATGTATTTATTCAGCTTATTTAGAAAACACTTCAAGTTTTGTGTCTAACCCTAGTGAAGATTTTGTTTTCTCTTGTGAGGCGGGGCACGCGGATAATTTTTTGGGTTAATGTATAATATATTTTTATATAGGTTTGGTAATTTGTTTTTGTTCAACGTTTTGTAAAACTTTTGTAAATGTCCACTATGAGTAAAAGAGAATGAGCAAAAGTTGTTTTCTCATTAGCACTAAGTGGCTATTTATACACAAATACAAGGAAACCTAATCCTACTGTACAAGCAAATAATAAAGCCCATATAACTAACCAGCAAATAATAAAGCTCATCTAACAATCAACCTAATGGCCCTTTTAACAATGTTACATGTTAATTAGACTAATCTGGAGAGTATACCAGGAATTAACATAATAATTTAACACTTCCCTTCAAGTTGGTGCAAAGATATCTATCATGCCCAACTTGCTTAAAAAGTCTTCAAACTTCGTCTTGTAAAGCCCTTTGGTGAGAACATCTGCTAGCTGCTCTGATGTTGGAACGAATGGCATGCAAATTTTTCCCATCTCTAGTTTCTCTTTGATGAAGTGGCGATCTATCTCCACGTGCTTTGTCCGGTCATGTTGAACCAGATTGTTGGCGATGCTGATGGCAGACTTGTTATCACAAAACAACTTCATAGGAGTAGTGAACTTAATCCGTAGCTCTTGTAAGATGCCTCGGATCCAAAATAATCTCACAAATTCCTTGCGCCATAGCTCGGAACTCTGCCTCTGCACTGCTCCGAGACACAACGGCTTGCTTCTTACTTCTCCAAGTCACAAGATTGCCCCACACAAAGGTACAATATGCTGAGGTTGATCGCCGGTCATCAGAACACCCGGCATAGTCAGCATCCGTAAAAACTTCAATCTGTCTACCATCATTCTTTTTTAATACAACTCCTTTTCCCGGACTCCCTTTGAGGTAGTGTAGAACACGATACACAGCCTCTAGATGACTTTTGGACGGATTGTGCATGTGTTGACTTACAAGGCTCACTGCATAAGCAATGTCTGGTCGTGTGTGAGCTAAGTACATCAACTGCCCAACCAGCCTTTGATACCTTGCCTTATCTGCCGGATTCTCATCATCTGACTTCGTGAGCTTATGATTTGGATCAATTGGAGTAGAGGCAGGTTTGCAGCCGAGAAGACCTGTCTCTTTGAGTAGATCAAGCACGTACCTTCTTTGTGAGATTGCAATCCCCTTTGATGATCTGTCAACTTCCATTCCCAATAAGTATTTAAGGCTTCCTAGATCGTTCACCTCAAATTGTTGAGCTAGGAACCGTGTCAACTTGATGAGTTCAGCCTCATCATCACATGTCATCACAATGTCATCCAGATAAACAATCAATATGGCGAGTTTACCATTTAGAGAGTGTTTGTAAAACATGGTATGATCACTGTGGGCTTGTGTGTATTGCTAACCCTTCATTGCCTTTGTAAATCTGTCAAACCAAGCTCGTGGAGATTGCTTGAGCCCATACAATGCCTTCTTAAAAAAGCACACTTTCCCAGTGGCTGTCTGATCAAATCCCGGAGGGGGCTGCATAAAGACTTCTTCCTCTAGTTCTCCGCTGAGGAAGGCATTTTTTACGTCAAATTGTCGTAGAGGCCAGTCAAGATTCACGGCAAGAGAGAGTAAGACTCTAACGGTGTTGAGCTTGGCAACCGGAGCAAAGGTCTCCTCATAATCCAGCCCATATGTTTGAGTGAACCCACGAGCAACTAGCCTTGCTTTGTACCTGTCAATTACTCCCTCGGCATTATACTTGATAGTAAAAATCCACTTGCAACCAACCGTCCTTTTCCCTTTAGGTAATTCAGTCATTTCCCAAGTCTCATTCTTTTTTAAAGCTCTCATTTTCTCTAAAACAGCCTCTTTCCACTTAGGACTACTTAGATCTTCATAAATAGAACTAGGAACTTCATCAATCAACAAATTTGTGGTAAAGGCTCTAAGGGCAGGGGACAAACTTTTGTATGCGACATAATTAGACAAGGGGTACATGGGAAACTTCTCGGCTTGTCTAGTGGTGCAATTTCTGGTTCCTTTTCTAAGGGCAATTGGCTCATCTAGATTTTCAAGTGCACGTATACTCTCGGTTGACTCATCAATTATGGGTGAATTTGAGATGATAGGAGAAGAGTTACCTTGATCCGTGTTTGGTTCTGATGATGACAGTGTTGGAGTTTCAACCTCACTCTCTGATTGCACTGTTGAGTTAACACGGAAATCAGATATTGGTAACTCATTTGAATCAGTTCCATTTTCATTATATGATGACACATCCTTTTGAGCATTTGGGACATTTTGAACACGGCTAGAAATATTAGGCAGATCCAAAATAGGCAGAGAATGATTTAAATCCCAAAAACACTCTTCAGTATCATTATTCTCCCCCTGAAGAGAGGTTTTGTCAAAAAAAGGTTTGTTTTCAAAAAATGTGACATCCATACTTACAAAGAATTTACCCGATATAGGGTCATAACATTTAAAACCTTTTTTAGTAGGTGAAAAACAAAAAAAAATTCATTTAATTGCTCTAGGATCCAATTTTCCTCTAGCATGATCATGAACGTGCACAAAGGCAGTACACCCAAAAAATTTAGGATTTAGATGCGTGAAACATTTATTTTCCGGAAAAAAAAAAATTTGAAGTGTAGAAATGGGAGTTTTGTAGCTAAGGATTTTGCTTGGCATTCTATTAATTAGATATGCAGCAGTTAGCAAAGCATCTCCCCAAAAACGTTTTGGAATATTCATAGAAAACATTTGAGCTCGAGTAACTTCAAGTAGATGTCTATTTTTCCTTTCGGCAACTCCATTTTGTTAAGGTGTATAAACACAAGAACTTTGATGGATTATGCCTTTTTCATTTAAAAACTCACCAAGGATTTTGTTAAAATATTCTCTACCATTATCAGTTCTCAAAATCTGAATACGGCTATTAAATTGAGTTTCAACCATTTTGTAAAAAAAATTGAAAGTGTTTTAAGCCTCAGATTTATCCTTTAAAAGGTATATCCACGTGTTTCTAGTATGATCATCAATAGAAGTAATGAACCAGCGTGTGTTTGTTAAAGATTTTACACGTGATGGCCCCCAAATATCACTATGAATTAAAGCAAAAGGTTTAGATGGTGTATATTTCAAAGAAGGAAAATTAGACCTTTTATGTTTTGCCAATTGACATATTTCACATTGCAAAATATCACTATTCTTATTATGAAACATAGAGGGAAACAAATGCTTTAAATAACCAAAACCTGGATGTCCCAAACGAAAATGCTATAACATAATGTCATCAGATACTGAAAATAAACTAGAACAAAGAGGTTTCTGAATTTGTTTACTCAAGGTGGTCTCGGATGTGAAGTAGTAGAGCCCTCCATTTTCTTTAGCACTGCCAATCATCTTCCCCGAACTTAAATCCTGAAAATCACAACCAGAAAGAATAAGAGTTTGCATTGTGAATCAAATGCCAATTTATGAACGGATAAAAGGTTATAGGCAAGTTTAGGGACATGGAGGACATTAGAAAGAGTAATGAATGGTGATAAAATGATTGAACCTTTCCCAGCAATGGCCGAAAGAGATCCATCTGCAATTTTCACTTTTTCATGACCAGAACAAGGATAATATGTATGGAAAAGATATGACGAGTCAGTCATGTGATTTGTAGCACCATAATCTAAAATCCAATGATTGGAATTTTCTAAGGTTGTTTTAAGGGCTGCTACATGAATACCTTTTTGAGCTAAGGTTGATGTTGACTAATGAGAGGACCACATCTTAAGCATTTGCTCTAAATTTTCTTTAGTGAAAGGAGACTGATCTTGAGTCGATGAAGAAGCTCTAGGGCTGCTTGGCTGAGACTTGGGCGCCGTGGACTGAGAAGCTTGAAAGGCACCCTTGTTGTTGTTGTTGGAGGGGCCATTTATTATTTTTTTTAAGAGTTTAGTTTGCTTTGCTATCGAACATTTATTATGGATTTCTTTTTTTTTTCAAAAATTTAGACATATTTTTATGACAATAAATCGGGCTGTGGAAGATCATCCTGCTTGCCGTGGAGTTTCCAGCACTTTGCTTTGATGTGCCCTAACTTTTTGCGGTAATCACAAGTTGGAATGTTGTTGTTGTTGTAGCGGCCAGAGGAGTTTCTTGGGAACCGGTTGTTGTTGTTGTTGTTGTTGTTGTTGTAGTTAGGCTTGGAAGACACCATAGCACTCGTTTCTGGATGTGTTAGTGCAGCCTCATTATTTCCGGGTCCCAACATGACTTGGCGACGGCTTTCCTCTCTCCGGACTTCTGCAAAAGCCTCCCGGGTGCTTGGGAGAAGGTCTCGGCCAAGAACTCCTCCTCTGACTTCATCAAGATCTGCATTCAAGCCAACCAAAATTTTAAAAACTCTTTCCTTCTCCACGATCTTCTGGTATAAGGCGCTGTCCTTTGGGCAGCTCCACTCGTAGTCGCAATAAATATCTTCCTCTTGCCAAAGCATCTTCAGGTCGGTGTAGTACTTTGTCACTGACTTCTCGCCTTGCCTAGCCTTGCTCAATTGAGTTTTTATCTCAAAGAGTTGGCCAGCATTGCCAAGGTCAGAGTACGTCTCTCTAACCGCCATCCAGATGTCACTCGCCGTGGGAAGAAAGAGATACGTCCTCCCTAGACCTGTATCCATAGAATTAATAAGTCATGACATGATCATAGAATTTTCAGCCTCCCAAGTGCTATAATTGGCCGCATCTTTCTCCACGTCTGGTCTGGTTGTAGTTCCAGACAAATAGCCAAATTTGCCTCTCCCTTGAACGAAGAGCTTGACTGATTGAGACCACTCCATGAAATCACTTCCATTCAATTTATGAGAAGTAATGGAATTGATAGAATGAGAAGAATTATCAGCTAGAACAATAGAATTTATTCCAGACCGTGAAGAAGAAGAATTATTATTGGACTCGGCCATGGAATTGGTCACGAGTTCCTATAAGTGTTTTAGAGTTTTTTTGTGCTGCTCTGATACCATATGAGCAAAAGAGAATGAGCAGAAGTTGTTTTCTCATTAGCACTAAGTGGCTATTTATACACAAATACAAGGAAACCTAATCCTACTGTACAAGCAAATAATAAAGCCCATGTAACTAACTAGCAAATAATAAAACCCATCTAACAATCAACCTAATGGGCCTTTTAACAATGTTACATGTTAATTAGACTAATCCGGAGAGTATACCAGGAATTAACATAATAATTTAACATCCACTCTTTTAATTAACCAAAATTTTCTTCCAATTTTTCCCCAAAAACAAAAATCCCGCTCAAATTTTAATGAAATTTAAATCTTAATTTCGGAAGATAATTTACAGCGTAAATTACGGAATAATAACTGCACTACATTAACTTATATATATATATATATATATATATATATATATATATATATAATTTTGAATTTCAAGAGATTGAAACTTCAAAAGCATGCAAAACATCCTCCATTTTAAAAAAAAAATATCTCTGAAATCAAAATCTATCAACGAACAAACCCAAACCATTTTTTTCGATCGATCATCACCAAGAAATTTTTGTGGAGTTCAACGACGTAAATCGGTCAGCGATTAATAGGTCTTTATGTTCTTTTTTGTATCTAATTTGTTTTTGTTTTTGAAATCTTTTCTGGAAATCGATTTTTTTAGAATCGGTTTCTTCATCTCTTGTTTATGGTTAATGATCTTGAACTACATGAATACGTTTACGACGATGAAGAAACCGATTCTAAATGTGTTGAGGAGGGTGCCGAAATTGGAGTTTTGCGATGTTCAGTCGGAGAAGAGCTTGCTTATGGGAAGAAAAATGGAGAAGATTGCAACTTAGACATGAGGTCCATTCGATGAGAAATCGAAGGTCGAGGCGAGGATTTTTGTTCAAAGCTTCATTATTGTGGTAGGTGCACCGTGACCAAGAGAGAGTTGAAAATAGTTGCAGAAGCGTTGACGGGATCAAAATAGTTAAGGCCGATATGGTCGAACGCAATCCATGAATCGATAATTTACTCAAAATCTCACATTTGCCGAAGGACGCACTTCGATATGGCATGGATGATCGTCTTCTCGGGGGCTGATTTACAAAAAGAACACATGGGGTTAGAGATAATTTTTGGGTCTTTTAGCTATATACTCATGGAAACGTTTACCAATTTCAATATACCAAACATTACGTTAATTTTATGTAGATACTCACTTTAAGTTGTTAACGAAATTATTTGGACTATTTTGGCCTTATTTTGGTGGGTATTTTGGTGTTTGAGTGCATCTCAGTTTACTTTTTCCATCACGTATTTAGTATCTTAGCTCTTAAATTGATTTTAAAGGTTTTACTTTCGGAGTGGCTAATCATAACCCCCAACGTGTCTAATATACATCTGAGTTTAAACAATTAATACGCATATCATAGTTATATTTAAATTGCTTATTTAAAATTGGTTGTGTTGCAATCATTTTCACTATACATAAACCAAGTAATTTGCTGATTAATTTATAATTCCTCAAAATATTCTTATGCTGCACAAGACTCTAGTAGTTTCCGGACTTGAATAGCTGAACACACAAAATACTAACAAAATCCATTAAGTATATGAAAGGAAGTACTTTTCACACGCCCACATTTTCTCAGAAGTAATTAACCCTGCGAATGTCACAATAACGAAATTCTGCTAAAAGTATAAAAGCCCAGAAGAAATACCTACAAAAGATTCCCTGCTCTAGAGCTAGAGTCTTCTCATTATCTTGCAATACAATTGAATTAGTGACCAAAATTTCCATTTCATGAATGGTTAAAAAATATGAAAAATAACAACACTAACAGAAACTCCTCTCATTTTAGTTTTAACCCCATCTTCCACAATTCCGCTGCAGAGTTTTCTATATAACTTTTTTTGTCGAAAGCCTCTAATCTTTCGATTTTTTTTCTCAGTATAATAACCGAAGAAGATTATGCAAAATCAGAATTCTTATATGAACGTCACTCGAGAACGGAGCTTCTCTTCTCCAACAAGGATTCTAAAAACGCCGAGCACAATCTGTTGAGCGGCAGTATATTATTGGATGAACCACTAAATATGGTCTCCCATGGCCTCTCTGATGGTACTGATGGAGCTACCGAATTCTCGATTTTCTTCACCTCAAATGGTGGCAACTCCCCGTATATAGATGCGTAACCGGATTTGCCTGCAACACAAAGGTATCAGTTGTGGTCCATCACAAAGTAGAAGACAATAATAACCATAATATTGAAGAAGAAAATAATGCACATTAGAACCTTTTGAGTGTTCATAAAGTTGTCTATTAGAAAGTTGTCTATTTCACATTATATTGTCTAAAATTCAAGAAAACTACTGCCAATTTTTTTTATAGAGTAAACAAGTTTTTTATTGGCATGGTTTTCGAATTTTTGGAAAAAACAGCATTTAGTACGTTTATTCGTCATAGTTAACGTATATAGGTAAAACAAATATTTACTTGATTCCTCGATTGGGATGGCTTCTCTTCTGGTCAAGATACTTTTGGATGCTTCGTTCCCAGACGGATCAAAGACAACATATTCATGATCACTGTCTACAAAGACTAGCAATGCTTTAGATGAATCGGAATCTGATACATTTTGTTGCAAGGATGGCTGATTTCCTTGAATAAAAGCAAGCGCTCCACCCTTGGCCTAAAACATCAGAGCTCGTTGTTTAATTCTTCTCTAAGACAATGTAATCGCATAGACTTAACACATATTCACAAGAAACGAAAAGCTCTCTAGCACAAATAAAATTAGATAAGACACCAATAAGGTCGTTGAGATCGATAGTAAAAATAGATATCATGCACTGGTTTTGGGTAAATTCAGAAAATACTTCGAAAATAACATAATTATACAGTTCTTTTCTTATTTTATTGTTTTGAATAACTCCTGGTTTGGTAATTTCAACATTAATTAGGGATATGGAAACAATGCATATTCCTAACTAAGCATATTATTGTTCAAATTTCATAAACCCTACTGAAAAACGGAATAACATTTTGGCTGGTCCCTTTCATCTCAAATTCATCTTAGGTTCTCTTCTATTGGAAATACAAAAAATATATAATGTACCAAGTTGAAACAAGTTGGATTATGCTAATAACTCTATGTATCACCAACCACAAATAAAAGTGGCGGCATTAAAAGGAACCACTCTAAAAGAGATGATGCTATGCCTCCCACAATTGTAATTCAAACATAGGGGAAATTCCACAAACTCATTTTAATATGGAAATTCCTAGAATACCTGATATTTTCATACCTGTCATAAATATCTTATTCTTTACATGTTTTCCCTTATTTCTAAATGGAAATATCTAAATAAAACTAACAATATGAAGAATCTATTAACAAGCCAAATAAAACTATAAAGAAGTAAAAACTTTTTAAATAAGTTTATTTATGGAATAAAATATAAATGGGATATTTGAGGAATTAAGTTTGGAAACAGGATACTGAAGGTATTTTCCACTTAAAGATACGTATGAGCAATACAGTGTTTAGTCCAATACATAACATGCTATATGCTGAAATTAAGATGGCTTCAGAAACAATGGCTAATCACAATGGAACTGATGTTCCGTCATTATATAATGATGTGTAGGATAAGATGAGCTGACCTTCTGTATTGACCATGTAGCCGTGGGAGCAGGATCATTCACATTAAATAGCATGATCAACCCGTCTCTTTCTACCACTGTTGGTGCACTAACTATTGATGATTTCGGTACAAGGACAAGAACTGCGAACATTGATGAGTCTAGGGCACAGGCTATATCTGCGTTCATGATAGCGTCGAAATGGAGTACAAGATAGATACGTTTTCCAACTTTTGTGTGCGTGGAATGAAAATTTAGGAAATAAATAAAAAGAGGAGATAAAAATAAACCTTCTACTTGAAGCTTGTATGACCAAGATACAGAGAGTTTAGACATGCTCCAAACTGATAGTTGTGGTCTTAAACCCCGTGACACAGAAACAAGACAATCTGATTTTCCGGCAAATGATAGAGATGTTATTAACTGCGACAGACAACACCCATGAATAAGATAGTCGCGTCAATGATTAGAAACATTTTATTGTGTTTCAAACATGAATAGTGTGTAGTCTATCTGAGTCCCGAAAAAATACAGAAAAATCACCAGCATATATACATGCACAGGTATTACGCAGAGGCATCAGATAGGTATGAAGTTCTTCAATATTAACAAATGAAGAGGTCAGAGGGGTGGGAATTTTTTTTTTATACGGAGTTGTAAACACAAGGTCTCAGCTTTAGATCAAACAAAGTTCTGCACGCATTCTACAGGTATGATAAAGGTAAAACAAAAGCAAGAGGAGTAAATCAGAGTGTTCACCAGTTGTGTCTCTCCGAGGACGGCCACTAGAGTGTTATTTTCAGGATCCCAAAGTGTTATAACAGTTTCCGCTGCCACAGCCAAAACAGAGCCGTCAGCCGAAAATGCAACGGCTGTCATTGGTTTGTTTCTGCAAACAATCAACCATTAACATTAACCAATAACCAAGACTTTCCAATACAGCACTAATTTATGGTCGAAATTGATAAACATATATAAAGCGGGGCGTACTTGTAGGAACCCACGGAATGGCACATCCACCCTGAATTTAGATTATCCTGGTCCGGCTCATCGTTTGAAACCCACAACTGAAAGCTCATGAAAATATCATGTGACAAGCTAAAACCTAAATTTTCTTGAAATATGTTTATTTCCTTATTTATATACATAATAACCTTATACCAACCTTGAAGTCCCCTCCGTAGGATGAGCTAACAGCCATTCGACGGCTGGGATGGAAAGCAACAGCAGAAACTAGAGCATCCCTACAAAATCACTAGACATTACATTTTTTATTTTCAACTCTCAAAATATATATATATACCATTGCTTATTTCACATATTTATATATATACACATATATATATATATGTATATTTAAAGTTCACAGAACATATTTTGATTAACTTTCACGTCCAATCAGCATCAAAAGATGTCAAACCTGTGAGGTTCGTAAATAATGGTGGACAAGCTAAATCTTTTGTTCAACGAATCAGACGTCCAAAATTTTAGACAAATAAGAGCTCCAATTCCTTCTTCGGGAAGCTTCACTTCTGTAGTACACATGGTAGAGCCATCTAGAGACAGAGTTATTGAAGTAACCACCACCTAAAACAAAGAGGTTTACATACGCGCTGATGAATGATCTCACTTTATATCTATGTAATATATAAAAGAACTAAGAAAGTGAATACATACCGTAATCTCATCTCCAGGCTGATGACTTCTCTCACAGACTTGGAGCTGAAAACATTAACAATTTCCGGGAAGGTCAAAAATCAATTAGGCTAGCTCTTGCCTTGAGGTATCCTTGTTTTCCCAGCTCGAACAGAGTAAACAAAAGCTAACAACCAATCAATACATGTCTAAATACGCTGTACGGCAGTAATAATACTACTCTATTTAACCGGTAATTTATATTTCTAGACGAATACAGATAATTGTTTAACAGGTAGTAAAACATTTACAGCATACATTTATTTGGCTTTCAAAATAAAAAGGGACTTGACCGAACAAAACAATCAAGCGTTTGATTCAAACTGTGAGACTTCCATAAGAAATCAAAAGGCTACAGCTTCTAACATATTAAGATTTTCGATTTCGAACAATTCTGATATATCGTAAGAACAAAAGTCCTTACCTCTGAAACTTCACGATCATCAAACAAGCTGTAGAATTGAATGCAATAGTTCTCCGTACTCAATGCTACCAGCCCAGTGGATTGATCGAACGCAAACTTGCTGGGTATACCCTCATTCTTTTTCGGATCAGAAAAAGGACGCTGGACATGAAACATAAAGAGACCTTGAAATTCGCTTAGAACTTTAAGCTTGTGTTATTATAAAAATAAAAACTAACAACGAATTGAGGGATAACAACATATGTACTCTGATACAACCCCAAGGTACTAAGAACACTAATCAAATACATTAATTGATAAATTGGGCTCAATATTCAAGAAGTGAACCGATCGCCTTGATTGAATTACACTACCACAAAGAAACTGAAACAACGAAGTAGCTGATTATGCCCATAAACCCTAGTGACTATCCCCAAACAGTGGTTGCACTAAAATATATATAAACAAAAATAAAAAAGTAGTTGATTAAATAAAATTACAAACTCTCGTGATATGATTAACATAATATTTTTTAGGATGAAGATTCACACTTGTAAACCACCACCCTTAACTGAGGTACCGGAAACAATTACAGCTACTAATAGATGTATGTATCCAAAGTTCAGTAGTAGACAATCATATTTGTGTATGTGCAATAAACATTCAGCGGAAAAAACTTATTTCCACAAATTTCTTCATACTTAAAGTCACGTTAAAATCTCAAGCGGAGGTAAACAACTTCCAGTATGCTTCAGCCTCAGCGTAAGAATAAATCAACTCAAAACAATGCAAGTTGTATCCTTGTTTTGTCGTGAAAGCCGATCCAAACCAATGAACCATATAAGAAAACTATGAAGCTTAAAGGAAATTAACATTTAACCAATCATTACACATTTAGTGATTGAGAGTTTCATTTTTACTTTTCTACAGCAACATATGAGATCAACATTGGCTAGCATTAATCATTTAGAATGCATCTAAATAATGCGAGCCTGTTTTGCAAAGAACATGGAATTTTTATAAGTGCCAAGATATGCAAATGAAGACATACCTTGATCCCCGATATTGACTTCAAAATTTCCATTGACGGCATTTTCAACATGTGAATTCGATTATCTGCACAACTTATCTAAAGACAGTACCTCAGTAAACCAATCAAACAATATATAAAACTAAAATATCAAAGATGATGTCAAATTAGAAATATATTAATCTCACAGAAGAAAGTGTAGGATCCGAAGAATCATTAAAATGCAAAAGCGGAGATCCAATTCTTGGTAAAAATTTCTTCTTTCCCGTGTCTATCTGCCAGACAACAAGAACACCTTCCCTACCACCTATAACCAGAAGTGCAAAAATCAATACACCGTACCCACAAAACACTACCGAAAATACACAAACGAAGTAAATTATACGCAACAATTCTTTTTAAAACAAAACTTTGGCACCAACAATAAGTGTTTCTCTTGCCTGAGTATAGATACGCTCCATCAGATGAAAACGAGAGAACTTTTACTTCACCAGAGTGCCAATGCCAAGTGGTGCAGGAATCAGCTTCATCTTCTCCTCTCACACCTGGTCTGTCTTCTTCATTTTTAGTCAAGCTTCCCTTTTCAGAAGAATATGTTTTATGGCCAAAACCTCTCCAAATCAAAATTCTTCCAGACTCATCGCCTGCGGCGACGAGTCTCTCGGTCGGATGAAACGCGAAAGCTGTCAGCTTCCTTGTGTGATGCAATTTTATCCTTTTACAGGCCGAGTTCTCGGAGTCTGAAGCAGAGACTCTCCAGATGTGAAGCCTGCAAGAGTCTCGGATCCCAAAGAATTTTCCAGAAGGACTCAAGGTTATAAGCTCTGGTTGGTCACTCTGGGTGAAAAAAAAAAAACAAAATTAAAAAAAGACATAAAATGATTTAGCTTCAGTTTATATCTCTTCTTCAATCTACATTCATCTCTTCCGAAGAGAAAAAAAAAAGAATAACTGGTCCCTCCTTAACTGAGCATATCCGGAAAGCAAAATATAGCGTCTTAAACTACGTTACTGATGAGAAATCTCCATCCTTTCGTCTCTTCAGAAAAAATAACCACCAAAAAATTTCAAAACGCTACAAAATTAATTACTTTTTCAGCCAAGCAGAGCATAAGAATGAGATATATATCATAGAAATACAAAACTACTTTTTCTAATTGCAAACAATGTATTGAATAGAAACCTAAAGTTATGCACATACACACTTGAAATGTATATAAGCTAAAACCAATACCGGAACTTTCTGATCTTTACACTTCGTACTGATCGACACCAACAAGAAACCCAAAACAATTTTAAAGTTAAATACCTTTCCCAAAGTAACCCCTCCAACCGTACGGGATTCGGTTAAATTACACTTGCGAATCTCCGCTTTTGAAATCCCCAACTTTTTCCCTTTGGATTTCAGATTCTCAATAGCTTCTTGGTTCTGGTCCTTAACAGAGATATAGGCAAAGACGTGATTTTTATTTTTATCATCGCCTCTCGCCCGTTGACCTAAAATTGACGGGATAACCTGCACACATACAAAAGAATAATATAAATAAATAATAAACATTCTTATAATCATCACCGTCTCATTTCCTAATATAAATATTTTTTTTAAGAAACCTCCGAAGTGGAGTGAATCAAGCTTTGAAGAGCGCATTTAGTTACCATGGAGTAAATAGGCAAATGAACTTCAATGGTCTTCATCAGCTCCGGCTGCGAAAAGTCCCAATACCGAATGGTTCCATCGAGCGAGGCAGTCCAGCAGAAGCAGAGCGATTTTCCGGCGGAGCTCGGCGCCGGAACGACAATCACGGACGTCACCTCCGCGGTGTGGCCTTCGAGCGAGCATATCTGCGTTGGTTCAAACACAGATTTTAGGGTTTGGAGAAGTAAAAGGGGCGACAATAGAAATTACAGAGAGTTGGAGGGGTCGAAGAGTAAATATAAGAACCTGGAGAGCGGTGGAGGCGCTGAAGACGGAGACGGTGGTTCCGGTGCACACGAGGAGGCGCTTCGCGTCGTTGGAGAACGCCGGCGCCGCCGAAACGTAGCTTTTGCCGCCTCTCATCATTCTGTGTTTGAGAGAGAGAGAGAAGGGTTTAGCGTCGTTTTGTTTTTCCTTCGCGCCTGGTTGAAGAAGCCCTAAACCCTTCTGTTGATGACAAACAATGTTTGAAACTAATTTACTAGTAATGTCCAAAATTTCAAGTTTTTAGCTAAATAGTTTAAAATTTATTTTAATAACATTACAAATTCGACAGAATAAAAATTAGAATTTTGATGATTATTACAAATAATTTATCAACAAAATTATGGAAGATCTCAATTTATTGGATACATTTCCACTAGTGAAATCATTATGTATAGTTGGTTTGCACATGATATGGACATATTTATTATTTTACGAGTTGCTCACTATTTGCAAAGATTTGACTGAGATTTATTTATTGAAATTGTGTAATTTTTGCATATTGATATTATTTAAAGAAAATGGTATAACACCGATTATAAATTCACTAACATTTGAGCCATAATTAATGAGAGGCTCAAAATATGTTTAATGAAGCACGTCGATTTTGAAGTGAATTGCAAGAAGCGGAAATAATTACGCGTAATTAGTTAATTCGAGCAAAATATTTTATTTTTACTGGTGATCTAATTTATAAAAAAATCAAATCGGTCAGTTGGTTGTGTCGTGTACGTGATATGCTGAATCGAGTCGGACTTGGACTTAAATTTGGACTTGTTTTGTTAATCCTAATATTTCTATTGCATGCAAATTTTATTTTTACAAGTAACATTTTGTTATGTCGATAATCAATTTTGTTCGACCGTGCAAATTAATGCTACATATTAACTGCCTTAAAAGAAATTACATTTGAACTATAAGCTTTTTTAAAAATTTGGTTTGTGGCTATTAACCGAGTTAAGAACACTAATGAATTTTAAGACAATAATGAGACGGTTTATGTGTTGTTTAGTTTACATAACCACCATGAGACCTTGGCTAAAAATGATTTTTGAGCCCTCATCAAGACACACTTCGAAAAAACATCTCCTCTCTCTCAATTTTCTCTTCAAGCTTTGTTTTTCCTTGTTGTCGGTGGTAGCATCCGTTACATATTAGTGTTGGAATTTATTTAATAATTAAACAATAAATTATATAACATATCTAAATATGGAGGAAATATATAATTTAACCTAATATATTAAAAACTACTTTTTAACATATTCAACTAACCTAAGCATTAAAGTTATAAGAGGAAATGGCGGCATAACTACCTAATGTTTTCGGGTTGTTGCACTTAACTACCTAATGTTTTAAATCAGCGGGTAAACTACTCAATGTTTGGTTTTTGTATTTCCGTCACTACCAGGTCTGTTAAAACTAATGGAAATCCACATGGAAGGCTGAGATTGTATGAAATAAACGTTTTAATTTTTTTTTTAATAAACGAGTAAAAGAGGATTGAATAACATGAATCAGTCCCGAAAAATCCCTAAAACCCCAAATCCAAAATTTGAAAATCCTAAAATTTGTATGCGGTACGAGGTTGAATCATTCATGTTCTCTCTTCAAAATACGAGTAATGGCGTACACGAATTCGAGTTGTAGCAGCAAAAATGGTCGAAGAGGTCTAACGAAGTCCACTGCTGAAACTAGGGTTCGTCAATGCTAATGTTCCGTGGAAAGGGTTCAAAAAACGTCGTGGACTGATTCGAATCCTGGGAGGAGGTTTTTTTGCTGCAATAAGAGAGTTGTAAGAAGTGAATTTCGTTCTGGTTCTAATTTTTTTTGTCCTGGGAGGTTTTGTTCTGGTTCTAATTTTCGTTCTGGTTCTAATTTTTTTTTCCTGATTCTTTGGTTGTTAGGAGGAAGGTGGATGCTCGTACTGGGAGTGGTTAGACCCTGAGATGTGTGAAAGATCGAAGCACATTATACCTGGATTGCTAAGACACATCAACAGGTCTGATGCAGAAATTGTAAGGTTAGAGTCTGCGATTGAGAAGCTAGTGTTGCAGATTGATAAATATAAGGCTGCAATTGATCTGAAGATGGAAAATGAAGATGATGTGCAAGGGAAAGGAATGCAACGTTGGAGATCCGTGTTTATGTTTTTTGGATTTGTCTTCATTTTCTGTTTCTGGATCTTCTTCTGATAGTTTAAGCAAAGCTGTTATGAATTTTTGGATTTGTATTGTAATTATGGATCTTAAGTTAAGTACTGCTTTTCTGTGTTTGTCAATCTCTTGTAATTTTGTTTATGAATGAAATGAAAAGCCTTGCAGATTTTATATTGAGCACTGAATCCTAAAGTGTAAACTAAAACAACCTGTAACTAAAAGCTGAAGATGCATAAAAGCTGAAACAAAAGCTGCATAACTGAAGATGCATAAAAACTGAATCCAGCATTAACTGAAGATGCATAAAAGCTGTTTCACAAACTAAAACAAATTGTATTAACTGAATCCAGCATTAACTGAAGATGCACAAACTAAAACAAACTGAGTTTCAAAAAAATGCACATCATGTCTTCTTGTAAAAAAGTTGTTTCACAGAAACTACAACTACATGTCTTCTTGTTTCTACACTGCATTCCTCTGTTCCTGTCTCTTCCTTCTGTCATTCCTTTTCACAGTTTCAATTGACGGATTTGGTTTTGGTGGTCTTCCTATTTTTTTGGGAACATCAACCTATAATTGACAGATAATGTAGATTCAGTTCATTGAAATAAACCAAAACAACAACTCAAAAGTAGAGCTTATACCTGAACAAACTTCTCATTAGAGCATGATCTCTTTGAGTGGCCCGATTGCTTACAATTGCTGCACTTGTTCACTTGTCCTTTTCTACTCTGTTTTGAGACTTTGACCAGTAACCCAGGAGGAACTTCATCAGCGGTCCTATTCCTTTTCTTTTTTGGACGTCCGGGCAAAGTTTGATCGAGAGGTGGTAGAATAGGATTCAAACCTGCATTTGGCCATTTGTCTGGGCTTGTCACAGGTTGAATTATACCGGCGTATGAAAGTATGAATGCCTCTTTCTTGTAGTAATCATCAATGTACATCATGGGATCTAAACCGGAGGTCCAAATACATGTCAGTGCATGTGGACATGGAATTCCAGTCAATTCATATAGTCTACACGTACAAATTTTAAGTCTCAAGTCAACCACAAAGGTTTCACAGCCCATGAATGTGACCTGAAAAAATTAAAAACAAACTGTGAACATAATTTTCTTGGCAACTACAAAGGTTTCACAAATTACCTGGAATTTTGCACTACCAGCTACACTTGATTGGCAATTCTTTGAAATTTTCTTGTGACCCTCCATTATCTTCATAATTCTTGGACCTACTTCATGGTTCCATTTTTGAACTTCTTTTCTTTTTGATTCAAAACGACGCATAAGCCATAATCTTATTCTTTCTAGTAGTGTCATAATGGGCTTATCTCGAGCTGGTAGTATTGCTGAATTGAAGCTCTCACACATATTATTTAATAACATGTCACACTTAGAAAACAATCTGAAATGTGACTTTGACCACTGAGAAGCTGGTTTCTGTAACAACCACGCATAGGCCTTCTCATCTTCATTTTTGAGTAACTTCATCTTACTTGCAAACTCTGTTTCTGTGGTTGCTCTTGCACAATCCCACAACATTTGCTTCAACAGTAACCCACTATGTTGTGTCTTGAAGTTTGAATGCATATGCCGAACGCAAAACCTTGACTCAGCCCCTGGAAACACATCTAACAAGGCCTTCTCTAGACCTTTCTGTCTATCACTCATCATCGTGAAAGCAGTTGTGTTTTGAACCTTCAAGTCTTCAAACAATAGCATCAAAAACCATGTCCAAGTGTTTGTGTTCTCTTTCTCAACTACCGCAAAAGCTACTGGATATTGAGAATTATTGGCATCAATACCTACAGCTGCAAGTAACATACCTTTACTATATCCTTTTAGAAAACAGCCATCAAAACCAAGCAGAGGCCTACACCCTTTATTGAACCCATCTTGACATGCTTTAAAGCATATGTACACTCTCTCAAACACTCTCTTACCATTAACTAGAGATGTTTTTATGAGAGCTGTGGTACCTACATACAAAACAAACAAATATATAACCTCAATATATAATACACACTCAATATATAGAATTCATTATAAACAATACCTGGATCAGTAGTGACCAATTGTTGACAATAATCTTCAAGCACGGCATATTGGTCCTTCACTGACCCCTCAAGTTTATCCCTGGCCGCATTTTTTGCTCTGTAGAACGTGTCTCGAGAGACGTTACTATACATAGTTGCTGCAACCAACTCTTTGAAGCAGCCGTAATCCATGTTCGGATTCACTCTAAACTCATTAAAGAACTCCTTCGAGAGCCAAGTACTTGTGATTTTGGAGTTGTCAAATACAATTCCACAGTTATGTTCATCCACCAATGTGTTGATTCTCACTGTCTTATTATCTGAACCAATAAATTTTGCATACAATACCCATTTACAGCCTACACCTTTGCATTTTACTCTAACCCTAGTTGAATCATTGAACACGTATTTGAAGTCTCTGTTTCCACTGATAAAAACTTGTTTTAGTACCTCTCTCAAATGCTCAATGGAAGGAAAGAGCATACCGAGTTTGAAGCTAAAATTATTCAAATTTCCACGTGGGTTGTATTCCCGCTTGCTTTTCCTCTTCGTTTGTTCTCCGACATCGCTACACAGACTGTCCATGTCACTTTCCGACCTAATTCCTTCAGAATCGTCATCTCCGCCGTCGCCGGGAGCCTCGTCTCCACTGTCAGCGATAGACCACCATTGCTGTGGAAGAGTGGCTTCTATGTTTTCCCCGTCATCTGCGTACTCCTCCTCACGAAGTTCAAATCTCTCTTCTTTTTCTTCACGTTCATTATTTTCTTCACGATGTTCAGTATTCATGTTTATGATATTTGGAATTTGGGAATTTCTTCACGAAGTTCATAAATTTAACCGGGATACATCCTAGCCATTCATTATTTTGACATCCAATTTTAACAGACCTGGTAGTGACGGAAATACAAAAACCAAACATTGAGTAGTTTACCCGCTGATTTAAAACATTAGGTAGTTAAGTGCAACAACCCGAAAACATTAAGTAGTTATGCCGCCATTTCCTCAAGTTATAAACATGTAAATAAACTCTTTATTTAAAACATGTTAAACAACAAATTGAATACACTAGCAACCTATACAACCAATTTATATGTTCATATCCAATTCGTTGAAAATTAATTACAATAGAGATTGTAAACAATAACGGACGTTGCTTGCTAACTCCGGAAGGCCTCGTCAAGTTGAACACGTGAAAGGGGCTCGTCGGATTGCAAGAAAACTGCTTGGTCGGACAGGGAGGATTCGCCGGACTGGGAGACCCACCAGACAGGTCCTTCACCGGACAGGGCAGGCTCACCGGACAGGACAGGCACGCCGGATTGGGAGAGGCACGCCGGATTGGGAGAGGCACGCCGGACAGGGACCCGGTAGGCCAAATATTCGCCGGACAAGGGAGGCTCACCGGACTGGGAGAGGCACGCCGAACATAGACCCGTTGGGCCTGTGATCTTCGCCGGACAGGGACCCGGTTGGCCCAAAAAACGTCGGACAGGGAGGACACGGCCGGACAGATCTTCTCGTGTGCCTAGCTTGATTTCTTCGAGTCTCGATTGGTCATGTAATGTCAAAATTCATCAAACTACCACAATTGAATCAATAATAACACACTCGGTATTTATGAGAGATTGTGAGAGTGGGCTCTTCAATGTTAAACAACAGTGGGAAGGGAAAAACTCTCAAACGAATCAAGAAACAAGAAAACAATTTTTTTGATTCTTTTCACTCAAGAACACATTGCCACAAAACTCAAAGGGGGAAGGGAGTTCAGCCGAGAGTATTACTTAGGTCTAGGGTTACTTTAGAATACCTTTTTTTATATCAGAGAGATACGGGCTTAAGTTAGGTCAAATTCAATAGTACACTTTAAGCCCATTCAACTTTTTAATGAGTTTTTCAAATTTAATTTCAGCCCCAATTCAATTAATATGGCCAGACAAAAAGTAGATTTTATTATCAAAATTAATTGATTTATTTCTAAAATAATATTTAATTAATTTAGAACATCTTATTTATTTAATGACAAGTCATTAATTCTTTTCATATTTCTTAAGGTAGTACGAAACGAGAAAGTATTTATTTTCATCTTTTATTTATTTCAACCATCAAATTATATTATTATCAATATAATAACATAATACGATTCATTAAATAAATGTAATAATAAATAACTAATTATTTATTTAATTACTTAGAATATAATTTTCTTATGTGAATCACAATTTACATTTACTGAGAAAATCAATCGTTCTAATTCAACAAATCTCGTCCAAGAGTCTATTACTGAGACCTTATGGACCCATATGAACGAAGTTTTAGAATAAATATCGGACTCAAAAGTTCACAAACTTTTCCGTCTTTTAATTCTTAATATTAGTCTGTTCCACTAGAGGACTAATATTGAAACTCTCTAAGTTCACATGCGTTTATTTTCCGTTTAATGTGATGAAACAATCTTCACACGATCCACAAAGTACTTTACGATATTACCATTCATGTGTATCAGTAACTCAAAGGAATGTAAAATTACCGTTTTACCCCTGAGTTATTATTTCACTAACTCATTTGTTATTTGTGAATGAGAAAAACATAGAGTGAGATGTCTTTACCTATCACGTGTTTTAATTAAAGAATGTTCTTATTCGATGAATACCTGGCCAGGTTCATTCATTCACAGTCCCATAACAAAGCATAGTGTGATACTAATGCTTTAGCATTGTTTCAGCATGAATTCCGTATCTGTGAAACACATAACTCAATATGATAATGTTATGAGACCAACCCTCGGGTCAGACTAAAACTTAGTCATTGCCCATTGACAAATCAAATGTCATAATGTGTCATATCGATTATGTATTCACTTCGGGATTTTGGTAAGTACCAAAATACCCTTTGTATGTGATCTTGAAGCTTCAAGTGATTAAACGGTTTTATCTCGAGCTCAGAGCATCACTGGTCCTGTTCAATATCTTCTATAAGATATCAAGAATGAAACACATAGTCACAACTCTCTATATCACAAGATAAGATATCATAATTCATTCAAACAATCATCACTCAGATTCGATTTCTCTATCGATCTTAAAATTGCGAACAAATGTTTGATATAGTCACAAGGGGCTAACTTGTCAAGTCTATACTTAGCACTTCTTTCGTTGATGACAGTTTAAGAGCATAGCATTCATACACAAACGCAAACATAATAAAGAATGAATATTCTCTGCAAAATAAAATAAAAAAGTATTTTCATGTCTAATATCTCATTTGTTGGCACCAATCCCAACATTTAGTTCACCGGAGAAATAATATTGGTGTACGGTTCTTCTTAATGTTGTTATCTGTTACATATAGAGTTAGCCAGAGACAAAAGCTGGAAGAATAAAGGAGCCTGCTTTCGAAAATCTTGGTGATCCAGTATGGAGTATAATTCTATCAAGCTTTTTCCGGATTCAGAAAGATCCATTTTTCCCATTAGATCAAGTGTAAATTTTGGACACTGGTTTGATCTTAATGCCACTCTCAAGATGCTAATTATCCCATGAAACCGGTAAGCCTCAACTTTTCTCTTGTTGATCAAGAATATTATTAAAGTCTCCTAAAAGGATCCATGGCCTTCTCATTAGTCTATAGACTTTCCCCAGAACTCCCAAAAAGGTTTCTGGTCAGCTTCATAAGGATATATGTAAATCCTATAAAGGTCTAAGCCTTGAACGCTTTTTTGATAAATTTTTGTTCATGTTCCAAATATTGATAGTTAGGCCGCTTCTCCACCAAATGTGGGTGTCTCCAGCCATGCCATTTGATGAGACAACAACCCTCTCAGTAACCAAAACAAGCTCTCTGGCCCTTCATACTTCCATAGCTCAGCTTCGTTTCAAACAAAATTAAAATATTCGACCCTTCATACTTCATACTTCCATATTTTTACGAGCCCTCTGAAGAGCGTCACGAGTTGAGTATCGATTGAGACTGCAGCGGTGTTGGCAGAGATGCCCACAAGAAGATTGTTTATTTACATATTGATGTAATATATAAATATTTGTAAAGTCCTTATTGAAAGATTGTTTATTTACATATTGATGTAATATATAAATCTTTGTAATTTGCTGATTGAATTAATAAAAGTTGAAACGTTCATTCATTCCTTTTTAGTTTGATTGAAGATTTATGATATTCAATAGTCTTATAGTCCTTAATCAAACCTAACAATATAAGAAGAGACAAATGTAGATTTGCGTGAACAAACTCTTCATGGTTTGACTAAAACGGTATATTCGCAATCTAAAGATCAACGGACTATTGATCCCAGTATGATTGTTGGAAGAATCTAGGATGTCTGATTACGAGGCATAGAGAGTTAGGAACTCTGTAGTTCTTCCAGTGTATCTTTCGAAGATACTGAATTGACCAGTGCACCTTTAGAGACAATAGAAGAACAAACCATTTAACATCTTCTATCTCAAGGTCACTACGTATGAATCGCATCATGCTTACCTAAATCCTGAAATAAGACATGTCATTTCATAGCATTAATACTCTCATTTGAGAAAGTAAAATTCTAGGTCCCATGTGTGATCTAGACGAGGCCTATTGGTGAGATATTAAGTTATGAAGATGTCATGAACCAACTTTGTGAAGTTCTCATAGATATGGAATTCATGTATAAGATTGCTGAGATGCAATGTATATCACTTCATGCTTTATTACTTGGATTGTGAATAAATGAACTGCGAAGTGTCCAAATTTAAGTAGCGACTTTATTTGGATGAAACAATGTGACTTGTTAGCTCCTCGTCAATGCATTGTTTCTAACTTATTCACAAGTACTAAAGGAGTTGAGGAAATAACAACTAGAGGGGTAAAATGGTAATTTTATAAATCCCAACTAGTTGATGAAATTCATGAAGGGTAAACATAGATAACATTCAATGGATCCGCTCAATATAATTAAGTTGAACTTGAGTAGAAAATAAATTCATTTGAACCGAGAGATTCTCAGTGTCGACTCTTTAGTGGAGTCAGTCGACATTAAGCTAATACTCGGAAAAGGTTTGTGAACTTTTGAGTCCGAGTATAGAAGCTCAAGCTTTGTTCATTTGGATCCATAAGGTCACTATTAAAGGTCATTAGAGTAGGATTGTTAAACTAGAAGCTAAGTCAAAATAAGTTCAAGTGTTGAACTAGACTTTTTCTCGGAAAATGTATAAAGGGTATTTTTGTCCACAAGGACATAAAATGATGTGAATGTCAAAATAAGATTTTGAATGTTTTCATTTGATGAAGATATAAATTATTTTCTAAAGCCGAAAAGTCGTTTGAGGCATTGTGAAATTAATTTCGTTATTTGTGCAATTATAATTCTACAACGGGTATTTTAAGAATTGTCTTAAAAAAAATAAGGAAGCATCTAGATGCTCCCTCTCCCTATGTAGAATTCGGCCAACATAGCATCAAAGAGGAGAGTTTTATTTCCTTATTCTTATAAGGATAATTACCCAAAAGAAAAAGGGAAATGAATTTCATTAAGAAGGAAACAAATGTGCTAAGTGAGGAAACAAATTTCCTCACTAATGCACCCATATGGCCGGCCAAATAATGAGGGAAAGGGGAAAGGAAAATCAAATATTGTGTCATGAATACATTATTCATTCATGAATGAATAATTGACCTTTATAGATATTTCATTCTCCTATAAATAGAGTCTCACATAGAGATGTGAAGGTTAAGCATTTTTCTTCTTCTCTCCCTATTGTGGCCGATCCTCTCCCTCTATCTCTCTACAAAATACTCTTCTTATTTTGCACCTAGATTCACATTCAATCTAGAGAATTAGCTTATGATCCAAGAATTGTTCTTGGTTCATATGGTTTAATTGTGCCCACACACAAATCCTTCTAAAACCTCTTTTGACTCATGTAATAGAAATCTTAGGTTTCTCGGGTTCAAGATTAGGTGCGAAGGTGACGAGCGAGCCAAGGAAGAGGATCTACCTTCTCGAGACGCTTCAAGATCAAGCTTCATAGAAAGGTTCGTGTTCTAGTAAATTAAATAATGATTTTAATATATAACTTGTATATGCTTTTTTCTAGGTTAGTAAAATTGTTTTACTTGAAAAAGAAATTTTTAAATTCCGCCATTAATTTGATTAATGTTAAATTTTTCTTTAACCCTAGACCTATTCCAACAAATGGTATCAGAGCTATGGTAAAAGCATAAACATGTACATGTTATTTAAAATCATTATGAGAAAATTGTTTTCTAAATTTGCTTGAATAATGGTTTTTCCAAAAGACTAGATCTTACAAAATTTTAATATTTTGGTACGACCTCTAAAATTAATTTTTTGTTGATTTTCCACTTGATATATATGCTATATAAATACATTAAAAACAGTTTTTAATTATTTTACGTTTAGCATATTCAAAATCAATTTTTTGACAAGTTTGAAAATTTGTGTACATAGTTCAAACTAGTTTGTTGCACTTCTAGTTTAAATTAGTTATTGAATGTTTTATATTATGTTGTTTATTTTATATTGTGTTTAATTATTAATATGTTAATATAACACACAATTGAAATCAAACATACAATTAAAATATTTTCAATAAACCTCTTTCTCTTTACACCTAGATCCGACATACTTTTAATTTTTTCAAATTCTGGACAAATTGTTATGGCTCAGTAAAACGGGCATAACTCTTTGCTCCGACCTTGAAAATTAGTGCTTCTTGAACCAAATTAAAGGTACGGATGTTAGCTATCCAATGCAATTGGTTTCAGCTTAATCGGATACCGGATGTGTCATTTATGACCTTTTAAATCCGAGGTATACGGCAGTCCGCGAATCTAGATTTTTTAATCCGGATTTTGCGACTCCAAGCTTTCTCTCGTCTTCTTAACGCTATCGTGGATTTCCGACGTTCTTGCGCTCAACCACCATGAAGACGCCTTGAAGGAAGATGTCATCAAGATATATATATATATATATATATATATATATATATATATATATATACATATTAGTTTTACGAGATTTTTAATCTCAAAAACTTTCAAGTGCAAAAGTGACGATTTATTAATCGCACACACTTTCCTTCGGAAAAATCAATTAATAGACAAAAAGATCCGAGTATGTTCCTTGTGCCTTAGTGCATTAACACGGCTCTCCCCACACAAATATCAATTTTAGGGTTCTTTTTCTCTAGTGATCCACTCTATCTCTCTTTGCTAATGGAAATATGTTTCCTATATGTACAAGAGTAGACGTGCCATTTTTCCAAAAATTCAGTGGGAGGATTGCACTCGTTTGCAATCCAGTGTCCCCTTATTTTTTTCTAAAAACTAAGTGGGAGGGTTGTACTTATTGTTTGCAACCCGCGATCCCCAACACTAATGTGAAGTGCATATGTCGCCGGACTAAGAGTCACCCTCGTGGCCCTCTCTTAAATGAGAGTACTCATAGACGCATTGCTCCTAACATTGCTTTTATAGCTACGTTCAAAAGTGAAACAATGAGACAAGGTCTCCCCTCGGCGGATTGTTTTCAAAGTAGATCTTGTTGAACTAAGTTGTTGGTCACACACTTAGACTCAAACTCTAGTAATCCTCCCTCGAGGCCCTGCAAAAAGTTTTGAGTGATCAAACATTTTTATAAGGTGGCTAGTCAAACACTGGCGTATTGACATCATGACTATGCATTAATGATGTGTCATTTACTTATGAAAGGCGACTCTTTGCGGCCTTCCCTCGAATGAGTAAAGTGTCATTTTGTTCATAACACCTTTGGATTTTTTCCTTGTCTAAATAAAATTAAACTTAAAATCCTAAACAAAAGACTAATCGTAAATTGTTTCAACTTTTCAGCAATGTCTCTAAACCCCTTCTCTACTATCCTTTCCTCGAATAAACTGGAAGGTGATAACTACGTAGATTGGAAAAGTAACCTAGACATTGTCCTTACCGTGGACAAGCACAAGTGGGTACTCACCACCCCATGTCCTCCTGAGACGAATGATGATTCGACCCAAGAGGACAAGGATGCCCTTGCGGCTTGGCTCAGATCCGATGAGATTGCGAGATGCTATATTTTAGCATCGATGAACAATGTGTTGCAACAACAACATCGTGATATTGGGTCAGCCTATGAAATGCTCTACAATCTCCATGAGATGTTTGGAGGGCAAGGGCGTCAGGCTAGGCAACAAGCGGTACGACAGTTTATGAACTGTCGTATGAAAGCAGGGACTCCCGTTAGAGAACATATGATGCTGATCATAAGTTATCTTAACGAGATGGAAATCCTTGGATCTGAGATTGATGGAGATACCAAGATAGATATGATCTTGGAAACTCTCCCTGAATCTTTTGATACTTTCAAGCTGAATTACTCCATGAATAAGCTTGGGTACACACAAATCTTTCTAAAACCTCTTTTGACTCATGTAATAGAAATCTTAGGTTTCTCGGGTTCAAGATTAGGTGCGAAGGTGACGAGCCAGCCAAGGAAGAGGATCTACCTTCTCGAGACGCTTCAAGATCAAGCTTCATAGAAAGGTTCGTGTTCTAGTAAATTAAATAATGATTTTAATATATAACTTGTATATACTTTTTTCAAGGTTAGTCAAATTGTTTTACTTGAAAAAGAAATTTTTAAATTCCGCCATTAATTTGATTAATGTTAAATTTTTATTTAACCCTAGACCTATTCCAACAAGCGGTTCCAAGAGATAATCCGCATCTGAAAGTGTTCCCAATAAAATAAAAGTTTCTTCGATTTATGATATTAGATGTGACTAATTGTTGGCAGACATACCCACAAAAAAATTATTTATTTACATATCGATGTGATATAAATCTCTCATAAGTCCTTATTGTAATTTGCTGTTTAAATTTATAAAAGTTGAAACGTTCACTCAATCTTTTTTCGTTTGTTTGAAGATTTATGATATTAAATAGTCTTATAGTCCTTAAACAAACCTAACAATATATGAAGAGACAAATATAGATTTGCGTGAACAAACTCTTCATGGTTTGGTTAAAATGAAATATTTGCAATCTAAAGATCAACGGACTATTGATCCCAGTATGATTGTTGGAAGAATCTACGATGTCTGGTTACGAGACATAGAGAGTAAGGATCTCTATAGTTCTTCCAGTGTATCTTTCGAAGATACTGAATTGACCAGTGCTCCTTTAGAGACAATGTAAGAACAAACCGTTTAACCTCTTCTGTCTCAAGGTCACTATGTATGAATTGCATCATCCTAACCTTAATCCTGATATGAGACATGTCATTTCGTAGTTTTAATATTCTCATTTGAGAAAGTCAAATTCTAGATCCATTAAGTGATCTGGACTAGACTAATTGGTGAGATATTAAGTTTTGAAGATGTCAAGAACCAGCTTTGTGAAGTTCTCATAGATATGGAATTCATGTACGAGATAGCTGAAATGCAATATATATCACATCATGCTTTATTACTTGGATTGTGAATAAATGAACTGCGCGGTATCAAAATTTAAGTAGCGACTTTATTTGGATGAAACAATGTGACTTGTTAGCTCATCGTCGATATATTATTTCTAACTTATTCACGAGTAACAAAGGAGTTGAGGAAATAACAACTAGAAATGTAAAAGGTAATTTTATAAATCTCATCTAGTTGATGATATTCATGAAGGGTAATCATAGATAACATTCAGTGGATCCACTCAATATAATTAAGTTGAATTGAGTAGAAAATAAATTCATTTGAACCGAGAGATTCTCAGTGTCAACTCTTTAGTGGAGTCAGTTGACATTAAACTAATACTCGGAAAAAGTTTGTGAACTTTTGAGTTCGAGTATAGAAGCTGAAGCTTTGTTCATTTGGATCCATAAGGTCACCATTACAGGTCATTAGAGTAGGATTGTTAAACTAAAAGCTAAATCAAAATAAGTGCAAGTGTTGAACTAGACTTTTTTTCGGAAAATGTCTAAAAGGTATCTTTGTCCACATGGACATAAAATGATGTGAATGTCAAAATAAGATTTTGAGTATTTTCATAAGATGAAAATATAAATCATTTTCTTATGCCGGAAAATCGTTTGAGGCATCATGAAATTAATTTTATTATTTGTGTAATTATAATTCTATAATGAGTATTTTAAGAATTGTCTTAAAATAAATAAGGAAGCATCTAGATGCCCCTTCCCTAGCTATAGAATCCGGCCAAGACACATCAAAGAAGGAGAGAATTATTTGCTTTAAATTATAAAGATATTTATGGCCCGGCCATGGTAGAAGAGAAAGGGGAGAAAAAATAAAATATTGTGTCATGAATACACAATTGAGAAGGGTTATTACCCTTTCTTGATTTTCATTCTCCTATAAATAGAGCCTCACATAGAGATGTGAAAATAAGCATTCTTGCTCTTGTCTCTCTCTTTTGGCCGACCGTCTCTCTCTCTCTCTCTAGGAAATCCCTTTTTATTTTGGCACCTAAGTCCTTATTAGACTTAGGATTAATTAGCTCTCTACGTCATAGACTTGTTCTTGAGCTATTGTGTTTAATTGTGCCCACACACAAATCCTTCTAAAGACTCATGTAATAGAAATCTTAGGTTTTTCGAGTTCAACATTAGACGTGAAGGAATCGAGCCAAAGAAGAAGATCACCCTTTCTCAAGACGCTTCAAATCAAAGGTGCGAGAAAGGTTTGCACTCAAACACTTTAAATAATATTTTTTAAATTTATACATGTTCATGCACATTGCCTAGGTTAGTAAAATTGTTTTACTTGTAAAGAAATTTTATTTTCCGCCATTAATATGATTAATGATAATTTTTCTTAACCCTAGATCTATTCTAACACTAATCGCATCGAAATGTTGATATAGTCGCATCTAAAAATCATATGAATCCGAAAGTGTTATTTGTGGTAGTGAGACCATCTCCAACCATGAGCACATAATTTGGTGGGTTTTTCCATCTCCGACCACAATATCAAATTTCACATCAAAAATATTATTCACCATTATTATATTATTAAGTTTTATTATATTTTTATTAATATATATTTTTTGAAGTAATTGAAAGTATAAAATGATTTTGTTCTATTTAAAAAAAAAAAATTACCGTGTGAACAGTACCACGCCAGATTTGGCGTGGTATAGTTTATAACACCATATTTGGTGATAAATATGCAGTGTGATTGGAACAAATCCAACACCAAATATGGTGTTATACCATTGGGCTGCAGATGCGCTGAGTCCAAGATTTGGCCTCTTTTACCCATCTACTTCTTCAACATGACTCATAGCGTTCTTGGAAGGTGATCGGGGTACTTGTACATATACTAGGGGCTCAATTATAGGTTACTATGTTTTCTAGGTCTCATTGGTGGACTATTGTTTCTAGAAGCTTCATAGTGTCCTTGAGAGTTGTCATTGGTGTGATATTATTACAATCAAGTTCCTCTTTACATAACCTCAAATATGATATTTCACTAACTAGCAAAACATCTAGAAATAAATCTTCATTTTGTGCGTGATCATCTCCAAAATGAAATTGTTAGCCAATTAAGATTCACTACCAGCTTACATATATTTTCACCTCTCATTTAATATTCAAAATGAACTTAAAAGAATGTATACATTTCATCTTAAGGGGTATTAGAAGAGAAATTTCACTTTGTAGACCTAAAAGCGTTAAAAATATTCAGAATTAACCCATTTTTTTTAAAAAAAATTAAAACTGAATTTTTGGACTAAAATCGGACAAAAATACCCTTTAGCGTATATATAGATTTAAATCTCATATCAATCTCATTTTCAACTTCGAATTCACTAAAAACCTCTCCAAATCCGTTGAAATCACTTAAGATCATCGTCATAATAGGTATGTTACTTCATTCACTTTATCTAAATCATCTTTGTAGTCATTTTTTGTGTTAGAATCGTTTTCGGATCGAAAAAGAAAAAGTTCTTCAAAAATTCTGGGCAAAATTGTACGATAGGTTACATGAATGTTGTCGTAACCTATCTTCCTCCATCATAAGCCATCGTACGAAGTCGTACGATGGTATACGACACAGGACGATAGGATACGTCGTCGGACGATACTTTACGATGACTATATAAAAAATTGTAATTTTGACAAGTTAAGAAGATTTTTGGACAGTTTAAGATGGTTTTATGACAAGTTCTGATGTTTGTGTTAGATATTTGACTAGTTTTAGACAAGTTTGTTTAGTTTTTGACAAGTTATCATAAATATGTTACATGTTTGATTAGTTTTTAACAAATTTAAGTAGTTTTTTGACAAGTTTAAGTAGTTTTTGACAATTTTCTACGTTTTATGATAAAATTGAAAAGTTTTTGACAAGTTTGATAAGTTTTTGATAAGTTTGAATAGATTTTGACAACTTTGTTAAGTTTTTGATAAGTTATAATAGTTTTTGACAATTTTGAATAGTTTTTTACAATTATGGTGATGTTTTGAAGTTTTCGTTTGTGTTGGTGGAAAGTGAATGAGATTGAGCGACAAATGGGATTTAAGTAAAGCTCGTACGTATACGGTGGAAGCTACAAAAGAAACGACATGAGTTGATCGATATGATTTACGAGATTTCCAAGATCGAATAGATGTCGTATGACTTAAAAATTGAAGTCACGTACACTTTGGGTACTGTTGTGTTGGGGCCTGCAATCTTGGTGACCGATGATGATGTCGCATATTATATGAAACACGACTACTGGAGTAAATTTCCTATTTGCGTGAGCTTGGAAAAGAATTGAATCATGTCACCGATTGTTAACGATGTGGATCTGAAGCGAAAAGGAAAACAAGTGTTGAAGGTTCCTCGCATTGAGAGAAGAAGACAACATCATCATCTCGCAATTGAAGTCTAACAAAGTCTCGCATTGTCGCTATTGCATTGGATGCGAATTCACATTTGTATCCAATCGCTTTTGGAGTTGTCGACAATGAGTGTCATGAATCATGGACGTGGTTTTTGTTGAAGTTGAAAGAATTTATTGGTGAAGACGTACCTGATTTTGCATTCATATCCGATCGACATGTTAGTATCAGTCATGGTGTCAAAGTTGCTTTTCAGGGAAGACCGCATGGTTACTGCTACCATCATTTGCAGCTTAATGTTCAACACAAGTTCAAGACAGATCACTGTCGCGGTGAATTGTATGAAGCGACTTATTGTTTCAATAAGACTTCGTTCGAAGCTCACTTCAGGCAACTGCGACGAAAAGATGTCGAGATGGAAAAATATCTTGAAGATATCGAGTTCGATCGATGGGCAAGACCATTCTTTCCTAGAAAACGGTAAAAATCAATAACTTTTAATCAAATATTCATTACCTGAAGTGTTAATTGTTAAGTTTTACAGATATGATATTATGACGAGTAACAATGCCGAAAGTTTTAACTCTAAGACAAGGCATGCAAAATCTTTCCCGATAACGACGTTCATTGACTTCATAAGATTCATGCTACAAAATCGGTTCTTCAAACGAGAAGACATTGCGAACAAGTTAAACACGGAACTTACAGAACATGGCAAGCTGACTTTGGGAATATGAACAACAAAGCACAATTCGTGCATGAGTACGGGCTTGGGTTGAACGAATTGTTGGAATAGGTCTAGGGTTAAGAAAAAATTATCATTACCACATTAATGGCGAAATATAAAAATTTCTTTACAAGTAAAACAATTTTACTAACCTAGGCAAAGTGCATGAACATGTATATATTTAAAAACATTATTTAAAATACTTGAACACTAAACTTTCTTGTAGCTTGATCTTGGATGAGCCTTGAGAAAGATAGATTATCTCTTGCTCATTACTTTCACATCTAAACGTGAACTCTAGAAACCTAAGGTTTCTATTACATGAGTCTATAGAGTATTTGAAAAATTTGCGTGGGCACAATTAAACACAATAACTCAAGAACAAGTCTATGATCTAATTTATCCTAAGTGTAATGAGGACTTAGGTGCAAAATAAAAGAAGTATTTTGAGAGATAGAGGGGAGAAAAGTAGACGGCCACAATAGAGAAACAAGAGCAATAAAAGCTTATTTCACACCTCTATGTGAGACACTATTTATAGGAGAATGAAAATCAAGAAAGGGTTGAGATTGGTGCACACAAATGAGATATTAGACAATGAAATACATTTGTATTTGATTTTTTGCTGAAACATATTCATTCTTTATTATGTTTGTGTTTATGTATGAATACTACGCTCTGAAATTGTCATCAACGAAAGGGGTGCTAAGTACAGACTTGACAAGATAGCCCCTTGTGACTAGTTTAAACATTTGTTCGCAATCTTAAGATCGATAGAGAAATCGAATCTAAATACTAATTGTTTGAATGAATCATGATATCTAATCTTGTAATAAAGAGAGTTGTGACTCGATCATTCATCCTTGATATCTGATAGAAGATATTGAACAAGACTTGTGATACTTAGAAGCTCGAGATAAAACCGTTTAAACGCTCGAAGCTTCAAGATCACCCAACGGTTGGTGTCATAAGGATATGATATTGGGTTATATGACTCACAGATATGGAATTCATGTTGAAAAAAATGCAAATACATTAGTATCACACTATGCTTTGTTATAAGAGTGTGAATGAACAAACCTCGCTAGGTATTCATCGAATAAGAACAATCTTTGATTAAAATATGTGACATGTAAAGACATCTCACTCTAAGTTTTTCTCATTCACAAATAACAAAGGAGTTAGTGAAATACTAACTCAAGGGGTAAAACGGTAATTTTACATTCCCCTTAGTTAGTGATACATATGAAGGGTGATATCATAAAATACTATGTGGATCGTGTGAAAAATTATTTTGTCACATCAAACAAAAAATATACGCGTATGAACAGAGAGAGTGTCAGTATTGGTCCTTTAGTGGAATCGACCGATATTAAGAATCAAAAGACGGAAAAGGTTTGTGAACTTTTTAGTCCGATCTTTATTCTAAAGCTTCGTTCATATGGGTCCATAAGGTCTCAATGATAGACATTTGGAAGAGATTAAATGAACTAGAATTGTTGATTTACTCATCGAATATAAATTATGATTTATATCGGGAAAAATATTTTTTTAAATGACTTGATAAAGAATTAGTTATTTATTGTTACGTTTATTTATTGAATCATAGAGTATCATTATATTGATAATAATACACTTGATAAATTCAATTAAATAAAAGGAGAAAATAAATAATTTTCCATTTCGTACTTATTTGGAAAGTATGAAATTATTTTAATGAAATGTCATTAAATAAAATGAGTTCTAAATTAATTGAATTTAGAAATAAATCAAAAGAATTTGGAAATACATTAAATGGATATGGCCGAGTAGAATGAGAGTGTTTGGCCGAGAATTACAAGTCAACGGGCCATGAGTTTGACTCAACTTAAGCTCACCTTTAACTGTTTATAAGTGAGTTTAAGCATAAACCCTAAGGCTAACCCTAACCCTATTATTTTCGGCAAAGCTCTCTCCTTCTCCATGTGTTACACTCGGCCGATTATTCTAAAGAAAAAGAGAAGAGAAAATTGTTTTCATCTTCCCTTAATTAATTTCCGAGAGTTCATGAGAGCCCACCCTCTAAATCTCAATATATTCCTTGTGTATTATTGTTGATTCATACTTGTGGTGTTTGGTGTATTTTATAATCCTGAAAACTGTTTTAGAATTGGTTTTAAAAAGGTTTTTGCAAATTTCACGCCGGCCGGATCCTTCATGCCATCCAGTCCGACGTCCAGGCTTCGAGTGAGTCCAATCCGGTGACTGCATGTCCCATTTGGCGTGATTCCCAGCGACCAGGATTCCCCAGTCCGGCAACCAGGTCCAGTCCGGCGAGATTCTCCCAGTCTGGCAACTAGGCCCTGTCCGATCAGGTTCCAATCCGGCGGTCCCAGGATCAAAGGCTCCATTTCGGCTCAGCCCCAGCCCGACGAGATCTCATGCCCGGTGAGATCTCCCGCGTGGCCTCATGTACGGTGAACAGGTCTCCAGGTGTCCTGTTTCCAGTCCGGTGAGTCTTCCCAATCCGGCTAGCCTTCCCAGTCCGCTCCTAGGGCAATGCGGCGAGCCTCATTCCACGTTTGGACTCGGTGAGGCATTCTGGTGATAGCGAGCTACGTCGAGATTGTTTACAGTCTCTATTATAAGTCTCTCTCAACGATTTGGACTGCTAAATTATATATAAATTGTTTATATAGGTTGTTAGTGTGTTCTAATTGGTATGCGCGTGTTTTAATAAATTGTTTATTAACATGTCAATAGGTTGTTAAATATATTAAAAATAGTTTTAATATATATAGATCTAATTATATTTTTCCGCCACATAGGATGTGTAATATAATTAAGTTTTTTTATTTGTAAAATAAATTCCAACAAGTTTGGAGTAGCATCCCAATACTATGGTTGAGCTGGTTCCACATGCCCGCCGTGATGACAACAAAGTCATCAACGATTGGCGACGAGCCACGAGCTTGAGGACGAGGAGAGTCAGGACGAGGACATGCTTTAGATTTTCTCGTCGGACGAGTTCCCCGAGGAGTATGTACTCCTCGTCATCGTCCCCGTCCTCGTCGTGGCGGAGTACGTCTCTTTCTTCTGCGACAAAACCGACAATGTTAATTTTTTCGTCGATGTTCTTCGGCTCTGCCGCATCATCTCCTTCAATTTTTATGGGATATAGACATTTATGCGTCTGGTCTTCAAGGGTCTGAAAGAAACCCTATTCTCCAGGCCGCGGTCGCAACATTTGAAGGACGCCTAACTGCAAACATAATAACAATGTTAATATTTAATCGTAACTTTAAAGAACATTAATAAATAACAATAAATTTTACCGATTTCTTTTTCAAGATCTTCTCTATGTCCTTGTCAAGAATGACGTGGGTTCCTGACCACGGATGCATTCTCGGCATTCAATCTCCGATATTGTTTCCGATGGCGTGCCCAATCTCCGGGATAGCCTCGTATGTCCAATACTGAAAGGCATGAAGACTACCAGTTACTTCGCCTCTTTTTGGACAACGTCGGGCTTCTTCTTCAACTTGTCTTCGAGGCCCACGCGGTGACGTTTCATATCAACTGAGAGCGATAGAAACGTCTCAGCCCAGCTCATGTTCCCCCACGGTAGGCTGTAGAAGAAGGGGAGATCTTCGACCCCCTGGAAGATCGGTTGCCACTTCGGGTCAATTATTTTGTTCGCCGGTTGTTCGAACAAATAACCGAGAACGAAGAAGCACAAATCGAGTTTGTAGATGTCATCTGGAGCTTTGCACACTGTCCAATTGTTGACGATTATGCTGAATTTGATGTTCGATGATTCGTTCAGGTACTCGTCAATGAGCCTCCGAGAGGAGCGTTTGTCCTTCTCGTCTTTCGTCGAACCGTCTTTGTAGTCTAGGCCCGAGATTAGGGCATACTCTAACCAACCAAAACGAACTCTCTTTCCTCCACGACCGAATTGGATCACTTCGGCCTTAATTGACTCAACCTTCCTCTCCAATAGAGAATGGGGAAGGATAGGAGCTCAGAGGTCATGAAGAATTACTCGAACACTGTCCCTCGGAGTTGCTCGATCAGATTCATTTCTTCGAAGCGCTGCTTCACATTTTTCAGCACCTCGGTTCCACCATAAGTGATTCTCCCCGAAAAAGTGTCGTTGATAAGGAATTTCAAGTGATCCTACACGACAAAACAACAAAAAATCAATTTTACCATCTTACAGTATCGTAATTTTCAAATATATCAAAAAGTATCGTAAAGAATCACTATCGCAAGCTATCGTATCGTAAACCATCGTACATCATCGTATCCTATCGCACGCTATTGTAACCTATCGTACACGACTTCTATGCAGACTATCGTAACTCATCGTCCAGACCATCGTATCCTATCGTAAACCATCGTATCTTATCTTAACCTATTGTCCGGACGATGACATTCAATGTGTTCTTCGTTTCCGAAAAACCTAAAATATCTAAACTAGCTCAAATCTTCTCAAATCAATCCTACTTAACGTACATTATAGTCGAAAACACTATATGAATTACATGCAATAGATTGAACTAAGAAAAAACAACAAATCTTACCTTTTTGAGATTTTCTTCTTGAGAGATTTGTTGAGATTTCGGGTACTCTCCACCACCGATAACGAAGTTATCCGAGCTGAGGACATTGTATGATGTCGATAACCTTAGTGTGATAGTTTTGGGACGTGGTGTTTGAGTTTTTGAATTTCTTTTGAGGAGGTGAAGGGTCCGACCGAGAGAAAAGAGAGAAGAGAGGGAAAGGAAGAAATATGAACTTAGTGGTATTTTTGTCCGATTTTGCCTAAAGTTCATTTTAAAATATTTTGACAATGAAAGATTTATTGTGGATATTATGAACGTTTTTAGGTCCGTAAAGTGAAATTTCTATATTAGAATTCATGTCTTTAAGTTGTTCTTATGTTTACTTATTTGTAAACAATACTGGTCGTTTACTGTTATTAGTGCCTCTAACGGTCATTGTAAAATATATATAAATACTGAGCTTTATTACTCAATCATCAATATAATTTTTCTCTCCAACTCTCTTCTCTCTCGATCTCAATTTGAAATGTACCAAGCATTTTTTAAAAAATGTACCAAGCACCGGAATCCACCAGGAGTCTGCTAAACCAGCTTTCATTTTGGAACCCACCAAGAAGATCAGACTATGTATTATAATCAAAACATATACAAGCACAGCAACAAGTTAAGCGTACATAGAAGCCATAAAATCGACTGAAAATCGTTTCGAGAACTTAAACATATAGAAACAAAATGCTCAGCCATAACCAAATTCTGTTAGAAGCTGCTCTATGTTGGAAATTGCAGAAGCTGGTTGATCAGCTCTGAGTCTCATAATAAAGAGAATACTTGCTTTGCATACATACATACATACATAAATACGTAAATAATAAAGTGATTAGCATCAGCTCTTTCTTGCAACGAACACTGCAAATAAAGATCACAAATGCAAAAATAGAAAGAAAGTGTAAGAAAGCAAAAGGAAAATCTTGTGCCATAAAAGTTAAAAAGTTTACCTTTGATCAGAGTATAGCATCAGACACTCTGCATTTTACTAGACATATCTTTCACTTTAGCGTCTGTCTTTTCCTGCAGCGAAACATCTACGAGGTTGGAAAATCTAAAACAATTGCAGGAGCTTGAATCCGAAAAAGAAAAGCCATGAAATCATTACACGATACGGAGAGCCAAAGAGCAATATAACGAATAATTACGAAGGCTATAGGCAAAGTCATACTCCGACAATGAATACATCATAAGGTTACAAACACTTGTTATTCTTTTGTGGATTCGCAGCCCAAGCTGACTTCGGATAGAAAGTAAAAGAGAAAATCGTATATATTTTAGCAAAAAGTTTGAAATCCTCGAGGTGAATCTACATGCAAGCTATTTTAGTTCAATTGTATGACCTATGACAACGAATTAAAAGCAGTGCCTTCGTACTCATGCAGCAAAAGATCTGCAAACACGTGATAATTATATTTAATATTTCCCAGTGATTCGGATTGCTAATCCAGAACGAGAGCATGTGCTCTTACGATCTCATGGAAAAAATCAAGAAATCTAAGGCATGACAATCCAAAAGTAAAAAAATGTTTAATCAAACAAATCAAGTCCACAACAAATTCTGATATTGGAGCTTAGGAAACAAAGTTGAACCGAGAGAGAGCTCAAATAGAAGGTGATTTGCTTACCAGGCCCTTGTTTTCATAATAGTCGTCCAATGCCCATTGATACTTCGACTGGTTTAGCCCAAACCACCGCGCCAAATGATCATCCAGTTTCGAATGAGCTGGAAAAAAATAATCAACTTCTTCATCAATTAAAGAAACACCAAACGCAGCGAGAGACAATAAATGATATACCCAATGTGGTGCAAAAAAAGGACACCTTGATTAATTAAAACTAAGCAGAAGTAACAATACCCCAAATGCAGTGAAATTGACAACAAATACAATATACCAATACGCTGCAAAAATAAATAAATAAATAAATATCAACACATTGATCAACTAAACCTAAGCACCAATCATACATACCAAATGCGCTGAAAAAAAATGATCAACTTCTTGATAAATTAAAAATATACCAAATGCACTGAGACTGACAGATAAATAATATACATGATGTGATTCAAAAAAATAAAATAAAAATGTACAGCTTGATCGTTTAAAATTAAGCAGCGGTAACAATACATCAAATGCAGTGAAATTGGCAACAACTATAAGAATATACCAAATGCGCTGCAAAAGATAAGTAATTGAAAAAATATCAGCACATTGATCAATTGAACCTAAGCACCAATCATATACCAAATGCGATGAAAAATGATAAAAATTCCAACACCTCAATCAATCAATCAAATCTATGTTGTTTACTTGGCGTACCGTTCTGGACCTTAGTGACGGCGTTCTTGAAGATCCCGATGACGGCGGAGCTATCGGAGTCGGCGGCGGAGTGTTTGGCGTACTGCTGCGGCGGAGGCTGCACCGGAGGCGCGACGGCATTCTTGGGAGACTCGAAGAGCGGCGGAGAGGAGGGTTTGGGGCTCGGCGTCGACGGCGGAGTCATGAACACCGTGTACGGCCCGATCTTCCCTATAACCGGCGGCGGCGTGGCGGGACCTCCGTCGACGGCCATGGCGGGATCGAAGGGAATGTGTGTAGATCTCTCTTAAAGTGAGAAAGGGTTTAGTTAGTGTGAACTTTCAACTTTGAAGTGAAGGAAAAGCGTGTGAGAGAGAGAGAGAGAGAGAGAGAGGATAATCGGCCAAAAAAAACAAATGCACGCAAACCAAGTGAGTTAGAGTGTTAAGTAGATAGAGAGAAAAATAGACGACTAGATTTCTTTTCTTTCCTTTTACTATACAATTCCTTTGTTCTTTGTCTTTTTGTGTATTAGATAATTCAGAATACATGTATTTCCTTTTCTTAAATACACATGTATTTAGAGCATCTTCAGTTCATCATATTTTTTGGAGTAATTTGAATGTAATTTATATAATTACTTTTATGTATTGAAGTGTAAATAAATAAATAAATATTTTTGGGATAATTATTTCTTTTAACACTGACTCTAAGTCAAATGTCTTGAATATTTTATTATTCTATATTATAATAGTCTCAATTATCAATATTAATTTTTTTAATTAATTTATCTTATTCTTAACTCTCACTAACTTTTTTAAAGTTTTGAATCTCTTATATTATTTATATTTTAATAAAAAAAATATTAGTCTATTTTTAAATTTTTTATTTATTGTGCAATCTTTTTTATTTAGTTACATTTTAATATATCATATGAATTGCATTATATAAAAGAAAATTTTAGACAATAAAACACCAATAAAATATTTATGGTGTTGACAACTTTGAAAGCAACTTGCATTGAAGTAATTTTTTTAAGTTATCAATTTAGAAATGTGTAAAATAAATGTAATTAAATAATAATATTTGATGATGTGTCAAAAGTTTGTAATTTTAAAAGTTGCATTGGAGATGCTTTTAGAGCATCTCCAATGCTTGGCAACAATAGTTCCTCAATGCCTACATGGCATTTACTTTTAAAGATACTATTATTGTATAGAGTAATCATTGTGGCAATGGTGCAAATTTTGGCACCCATGCCACACAATTATCAATATAAAAAATTAATAAAATAATAAATACACCAATAGTTTAATTTCAGTGGGGACCATTAGTTGAGTGATGACCAATTATTTAATTAGAGTATTTTTGTAAATGACATGTCATTGTCACACCAACAACAAAACAACTTAAACTAATAGCATTGGAGATGCTCTTAAAATTCGCTTTGTTTTTATATCAAAAAATTAGTTATTTATCCACTAAATTTTTTATAGTGTTTTGTATATATTAAATATTTTGTAAATTATTGTTAAAATACTCGTTACATTATTCATATTATTTTTATAATTATTTCGAATTTTGATTATTTATTTTGAGCTAAAATGATTTTAAATTTTTTATAATACATTAAACTGCTTATTTACCAATAATTTATAAAACGTTAAATATTTCAAAATTCGTAAACGTGTATATATATGTATACTTCAACGTAAAACGGAAAAATAAATAGATGTGCAATCTCGAAGTCAGATACAATTCGGTTAGATAAATAAAAATAATATATTATATAAAGATAAATAATTAAGGCATTTAAAAATTTTACATACAAAATTACGAAAAAATAATAATTAAAGTGAAGGACAATTGTTACAATTAATAAAGGCAATTAACTAAATTAACTCATTTAATTTATTTCACTCTAGTGAGCTATTTTTGAATTAAAATAAATGATTAATTTAATTTAATTCGACTTTTTTTAAGACAAGCTTTATTTGCAGTGCGGATTGAACTCACGCCTTTCAATTTAGAAGGAGTGTGCATTACTACTAAGTTATCCTAGTTAGCACTTTAATTTAATTCAACTTTGTGGACTATTTTTATATATAATGATTTTTGTTTATTTTTCTAAAAAAAAGAGAGATAACTATTGAGTTACTTGTCTACTAAAAAATATATTTATTTTTAACAGATGGATCCACTGAATATTATCGAATGATTGTTCTTCATGAATATCATCAACTATATACGATTTGTAAAGTTCCCATTTTACTTTTCTAGTTATTATTTTCTCAACTCATTTAATACTTGTGAATAAGTTAGAAACTATATATTGACGACAAGCTAACAAGTCACAACGTTTCATCCAAAAGAATCATTTATTCTATTTGAAAATCGGCTTATACATTTATTCACAATCCAAGTAATAAAACATGAGGTGATATACATTGCATTTCAACAATCTTGTACATGAATTTCAAATCTATGAGAGCTTCACAAACTATACTCATGTCAACTTCATAATCCAATACATCACCAATAGCGCGCATCTAGTTCACAAACTTGGATCTAGAGTGTAACTTTCTCAAATGAATATATTGAAGTTATGAAATGACATGTCTCATTTAAGGATTAAGGTAAGCACGATACAATTCATACATAGTGACTTTGACACTTAAAGATGTTAAATGGTTTGTTCTTACATTATCTCTAAAGGTGCACTGGTCAATTCAGTATCTTCGAAAGATACACTGGAAATATAGAGTTCCTAACTCTCTATGCCTCGTAACCAGACATCATAGATTCTTCCAACAATCATACTAGGATCATTAGTCCGTTGATCTTTAGATTGTGAATATTTCTTTTTAAGCAAACCATGAAAAGTTTGTTCATACAAATCTACATTTGACTATTCATACGTTGTTAGGTTGATTATGGATTATAAGACTATTGAATATCATTCTTCAATCAAATGAAAATGAATGACTGAATGTATCAACTTTTATTAATTTAATCAGCAAATTACAATAAGAACTCATGAGAGATTTATATTACATCGATATGCAAATAAATAATATTCTTATGGGAATCTCTGACAACAGTTTGGGTTGGTCGATTCATAGTTGGAGAAGGCTGAATCCAAGAACCACTGGGTAATGTAGGTGCACCAGAGTCTGATGAGGAGAGGCACGAGGATGGAATAGTACCGAGAGATGAACCAGGTGGGGCCATCTCAGGCTCATGTGGGTCATGAATATCAAAGAACAATGACACATAAGGGAATGAATGCTCATTAAAAACTGCGTTTCAGGTAATCTATACGCAACTCGATGGATGTGTTGAAAATTAATTAACGTCTAATCAATAATATTATATAACATATCATTATATGGCGGAAATATATAATATGATATAATATATTAAAACTTACTTTTAACATATTTAATTAACCTGGGCATTAAAAATTACTAATATGACAATAAACATTTTATTCTAGACATATTGATCAACAAATTGAACACACTTCAATCTAGCAACCTATGAACAGTTTTTTAATATTTCACACCAAGTCATTAGAAAGGACTTACATGTGAGACTGTAAACAATCTCGTGCGTGGCTCGCTTTCGTCGGAATGCCTCGTTAATTGCCTTGCTGTAATTGAAACTCAGGCTCACCAGATTGCAAAAACACTGGCCCACCGGAATGCACTGAAGCAGGCTCGCTGGATTGACTGATCACCGGCCGAAAATTTGAGCCTGTGAGCCTCGCGGGTTTATGGAACTAGCTGCAGGAGCAGGACCTGTGCGCCTAGGTGAAGGGACACCTCAGACACGTGGAAAGCAGGGCAACTCGGACACCTCAGACTTTATAAAGATTTATATATTACATCAATATGTAAATATACAATCTTCTTGTGGGCATCTCTGCCAACAAGTCTCTAATAAGTCCTTATTGTAATTTGCTGATTAAATTAATAAAAGTTGAAATGTTCATTCAATCCTTTTTCGTTTATTTGAAGATTTATGATATTAAATGGTCTTATAGTCTTTAATTAAACCTAACAATATATGAAGAGACAAATATAAATTTGCGTGAATAAACTCTTTATGGTTTGGTTAAAATGAAATATTCGCAATCTAAAGATCAACGGAATATTGATACCAATATGATTGTTAGAAGAATCTATGATGTCAGGTTACGAGGCATAGAGAGTTAGGATCTCTATAGTTTTTCTATTGTATCTTTCGAATATACTGAATTGACCAGTGCTCCTTTAAAGACAATGTAAGACCAAACCGGTTAACTTCTTCTGTCTCAAGGTCATTATGTATGAATTGCATCATCCTAACCTAAATCCTGATATGAGACATGTCATTTCATAGTTTTAATATTCTCATTTGAGAAAGTCAAATTTTAGATCCATTAAGTGATTTGGATTAGACTAATTGGTGAGATATTAAGTTTTGAAGATGTCAAGAACTAGCTTTGTGAAGTTCTCATAGATATGGAATTCATGTACGAGATTGCTGAAATGCAATATATATCACATCATGCTTTATTACTTGGATTGTGAAATGAACTGCGCGGTATCAAAATTTAAGTAGCGACTTTATTTGGATGAAACAATGTGACTTGTTAGCTCCTCGTCAATACATTATTTCTAACTTATTCACAAGTAACAAAAATTTTATCAACATCTTTGTCAACGCCAAGTGGATGAATGTGAGAGATTATGATTGCTGCGCCATTGTCGAAAAATCAAAATTTCGAGCTTTTAAAATCAGCTTAAATTTAACATTGTTATTTTAAATATTTCACAATAATTTTGTCATGATTTTTATCCATTCCACAATGTTTGATTCATTGAATTACCACAACCAACGTATTTCAAAGCTTGGTTAAAATCAGAAAATGGAAAAATAGGTTTCCGAACATTAGAATGGATTCCTTACTTGGAAAGTTAGAATCCATTATAGACATGACGATATTTATTTCGATGAAGCACGTGCGTGGTACGAAAGTTTGATATGTCGACTACGTCGACTACGTTTATTTTTGACGAAGCACGTGCGTAGTAGAAAAGTCAGAATCCAGTTAAATGTTTTCGCACTGTGAGTGTCGTGAAAAGGCAGGTCTTGTTATTGTAATTTGTAAAGGGACTTGTAATTAGTAATTACTAAAAAAGAAAAGAAAATAAAGGAGGGAGTGAAAATAAGCCCCAACCTTTCTTCTTCTCTCTCTCTCAAACACAGAAATTAAAACGTCGTTTAATATTTGCCAAACACTTACCATCCACTCGTTTTCTCTTCTTTTCTTCATCGCTAATCGCTCTCCAACTCTGTTCATCGTATAACTTAATCTCTTTTTCTCTCCCGATTTCCAGATTGCACGATAAATCCACACCTCTCTCAATCTCCCTTAAATTCACACGCACGCGAAGTCGCTGTGTTCGCTCTAGGGTTTCCGACTCGTCTGGGTGTCGATTAATGGGGTGAAGAAATGGAGTGGGACAGCAATTCCGATCTGAGCAGCAACGAGGATGATGAGGAATTCATGTTCAACGACGACGATGGCTCTGGACCCGGTCCGAACCCGCTTCCGTTTCCCGTCGAGAACCTCTTCCAAACGGCACCGTGCGGGTTCGTCGTCACGGACGCGCTCGAGCCGGACCAGCCTATCATTTACGTGAATTCCGTCTTCGAGATGGTCACCGGTTACCGCGCCGAGGAGGTTCTAGGTCGCAATTGGTGTGTCCTTGTTGCTCTCTCTATTTTTCCATTTCAGTTGCTATTCTTCTTTATTCGTCAGGTTTTCCATGAAATTTGGGGGTTTTGACCTTGAACTGAGAGGAACGAAGAATTGAGAGGATTTTAGGGCACAATTTCACATTTGTTGAATGGTTCTGGTATTCTGTTTACTGTCTATTTTCCGTATGTGTGTGTTGTGAAAAGTCTTGGGGAAAGAAAGGTTTTCTCTTAGAGTATTAGGTCAGAGTGATTCGATACCAATTTCTTCGGTTCTTTCACATGTGTTTAAGCTGATAATGTCTCTCTTGATACTGCTAAGTCTCACCTTCGCATATTTACGAACTTGATTATTAGAATATGTTAAATCTTCATCAATTGCAGTTTATACACCGCTTTGAATGAACTCCATTCTATTTATTTGTTTTTATTGTTTTGAGAAATGTATTTTTCTCTAACTCGCAATTTCTTTTCTAAAATAATCTTGTTTTAGCTCCTTTCCTATGGTTGATCACGATCCTTGTTTTCATATCGGAAATCATTGTAGTTGGCGATGTAAAACTACATGATTAAGGAATCATAAACGTTAATGTATCACATTGTGACTTAGATGTTTGTAAACTAGCTTGCTTCTTGTTTATTTTTTCGCCATTATCATTTCTACTTTTAGTGTTTGAGTTATCAGTCGATTTGATCCTCCCATTTGTAGGCGTTCCTTCCCTAGCCTTCACTTCAACCAAAGTTTCCTTAATATTTTGCATGAATTTTTTTTTGTAATTTTCCGGTGTTCAAATTAGTGACTGAAGAGTTTCTGTTTACATTGTGTAGATATTGTGGTTGTGTATCCATATATATATATTTATAGATTACAACGCTACAGGTATCGTAACAAATGTAGTTCGGATTGCACATCAATATTATGTTTTCTAAAACCCCAACTTTACTCTTTATGATATTACAATTTCCAGTAATTGATATGAAATTCCATGAGGTAAGTCGTGTGCGTAGTTTAGGCATACAAAGGGTGGATTATAAAATGTAAGCTTTTAATGAAAAATATTTTTGTCATTTAGGATAGGAACTTAGTATCGAGGAGAGTATTATAATACGTAGTAAACAACTTAGAGGTTAACAATAAATTACTTAAGAAGTATATTAGTCTATAAATAAGAGGAATTTCGAAGAAAAGAGAGATGAAAGAATAGACTGAGGAAGAAATTGTGACTTGGAGATATCGATCCAATGGATTTTCTTCTGTTTATATTTCAGCTACTGATGGTGCATAATTTTCTTTTTTTGCAGTCGTTTTTTGCAAAATAGAGGTCCATTTGCTAAGAGAAGGCATCCCTTGGTTGACTCTCTGATTGTTTCGGAGATAAGAAGATGCCTAGACGAGGGCAACGAATTCCGAGGCGAGTTATTGAACTTCAGAAAAGACGGGTCTCCACTGATGAACAGACTCCAACTGACACCGATATACGGAGATGACGAAACAATAACTCACGTGATCGGCATACAGTTCTTCACGGAGGCCAACATCGATCTGGGCCCAGTTCCAAGTTCGTTGATGAAAAAACCCGCAAAATCTTCAGACCGTTCTCACTCCATCGTGTCTTCTTTCCGCCCCGTCCCGGCAGGGGACAGAAACATCTGCCGTGGGGTTTGCGAAATCTTCCAGCTGAGCGACGAGGTTTTGGCGATCAAGATCCTGGCGAGGCTGACTCCGAGAGACATCGCGTCGGTCGGGTCAGTGTGTCGGCGTCTCTACGAACTGACCCAGAACGAGGATCTGTGGAGACGGGTGTGTCAGAATGCTTGGGGCACGGAAACGACTCGGGTCTTGGAGGCCGTTCCGGGGGCGAAGAGGCTGGAGTGGGGTCGCCTGGCCCGGGAGCTGACCACCCTGGAAGCTGCCACATGGCGGAAGCTGACGGTTGGCGGCGGAGTCGAGCCCTCCCGCTGCAACTTCAGCGCCTGCGCGGTGGGGAATCGGGTGGTGCTCTTCGGCGGGGAGGGAGTGAATATGCAGCCGATGAACGACACGTTCATGCTGGACCTGAACTCGAGCAGCCCCGAGTGGGAGCACGTGGCGGTGAGCTCTCCGCCGCCGGGTCGGTGGGGCCACACTCTCTCCTGCGTGAACGGCTCCAACCTCGTCGTCTTCGGAGGCTGCGGGAGGCAAGGGCTGCTCAATGACGTCTTCGTCCTCGACCTCGACGCGAAGCCTCCGGCCTGGCGGGAGATCTCCGGCCTCGCTCCTCCACTCCCCAGGTCATGGCACAGCTCCTGCACCCTCGACGGGACCAAGCTCATCGTCTCCGGCGGCTGCGCCGACTCCGGGGTCCTCCTGAGCGATACTTTTCTTCTTGATCTTTCCATGGAGAGGCCGGTCTGGAGGGAGATTCCGGCGGCGTGGACCCCGCCGTCCCGCCTCGGCCACACGCTTTCCGTCTACGGTGGCCGGAAAATACTCATGTTCGGCGGGCTGGCGAAGAGCGGGCCGCTCCGGTTTCGATCGAGCGACGTTTTCACGATGGACCTTGGAGACGAGGAGCCGTGCTGGAGGTGTGTCACTGGGAGCGGAATGCCGGGAGCCGGAAACCCCGGCGGGATCGCTCCCCCGCCTAGGCTGGATCACGTGGCCGTGAATCTCCCCGGAGGGAGGATTCTGATCTTCGGCGGGTCGGTGGCGGGTCTTCACTCGGCTTCGCAGCTTTACCTTCTGGACCCGACCGACGAGAAGCCGACTTGGAGGATCTTGAATGTTCCTGGTCGGCCTCCGAGGTTCGCGTGGGGACACAGCACGTGCGTGGTCGGAGGAACTAGGGCCATAGTCCTTGGAGGTCAGACCGGAGACGAATGGATGTTGAGCGAGCTTCATGAACTTTCGCTGGCGAGTTCAGTCATCTGAAACAATAGTAAAAATGGGAAGAAACAAAAAAGAAAGCTGTGGTGAAGCTGTCTTAGCATAGGATTGCGACAGCAAGGTTTGATTATAATACGTAGGAATCAGTCAGTCAGGCAGAGAGAGAGAGAGAGAGGGAGAGAGAGTCTTGTAATAATCTTTAGCTGGGTATTCTTTGTTGTTATATTCCTGTACTGTGGTATGGCCTCGGAAGGAGTTCTGTTTTTATTTCGAAGCGTGACTTGAAACCCAGTCATTGTGTTTCTGTGAGGTTGTGAGAAACTCTGCCCTTCTGATCCTGGCGCTGGGTTGTCCATCCTTGTCAGGTTAGTAAGTATTCGATGATAGGCATGTAGTTATTATGTAAAGACTTTTGTTTCTGACTTATTATTTGCTTATGGTGTTCAATTCAGGTTCTATCACATGAACCCACCAACAGATAAGTACCCCAAAAAAGAAAAGAAAAAAAAAGTAGAGGCATGGTGTTAATATTGACATGCCTTCGGTCGTTTTTTTTTTTTTGCATCATGCTTTTAGTTGAGTCTCGTCAATGGTTTTAAAACGTGTGCTCTCGAAATGGGTATGCAAATGGAATGGAAAAGAAAAAGAGAGAGAGTCTGAGGCTATACCTGACCAGTGAATTCAACGGTGTACATTACGTGGCAAACGGTTCTGAATTCTCTGGCCAATTTGTTTAGAAATATTGTTACTCAATAACGGTTGGCTCAAATCTTTTTCCAGTCTTGATGGAACTTGACTTTTGATGTATATCCATTTGGAATTTTTTGTTTATCACAGATAGATACATAATTACTTATGCAACGTAATTTTTTCTATTTTTTTCTTTTTGGCCTTCCGATTTTGTGCACAGTTTCCTGCTCTTAATAAACCATGTCGATTCTAGTTGAGTCTCAACTTTTTTGTTTTGTTTCTGTTTTTTGTTTTTGTCTGTACAAAAGTTGGACATCTGAACTTGAATCTTGTAATTCGAAAATCCCGTTTTTTTTTCTCTTCCTGAGTATAGACTATAACTATAGACCAGGATCGAAGTAATTTGCTTTTAATCTGAAATACCATTACAGAGGCTAGTAAACCAATAAAAGCATTTCAATCATAGATTTACTTGAATAGCAGCTCTTACCCAAAATGTCACAAGTTGTAATATAAAATAAAAAGAAAACAGCATTCCTTTATTTGAAATAAACCACGTGAATCACACTCTGTATTATTTTCGATGAAAGCGATGATTTCAAGCGGAAAGAAAGCCGTTGCATTTCAAGCTCTGTACTGCTTCCGTAATCGTTTGATCGAGAGGAGTAAAGACAAGGCCAAGATCGATTAGTCTCTTAGCCGCGTGTTTGCATTCAGCTAAACCAGGTTGAGTTTCGTCGGTGAACCTGTGGACGGGAAATTGAGGGAAGAGGTGGGAGACTTTGAGGGCGAAATCTCGGAACTGAAAGATTCCGTTGGTGCAGAGGTATCTTCCGGAAGCTTGAGGGGTCTCGTAGAGGGCGATTTGGGAATTGGCGACGTCGGTGACGTGGACGGCTCCGAGCCAGTAGTGCTCTTGGGTGTGGTCTGAGCCGTTGAGAAGGTTGAGAAGGACGGCGGTGCTGGCGTTGAGGCTGGGCTGCAGAAGTGGGCCCAGACACGTGGCCGGCTGGATCGCCACCACGTCCATCTCGTTTTCCTTGGCAAACTCCCACGCCGCTTTCTCCGCCAGGCTCTTCGACACCGGATACCATTTCTGACCACATAACCAACGAATTATTTAACCAACAGAAGAAACCCTTAATCAGAAAAAGAATACAGACCTGGCGAGATTTGCAGAAGTCAAGGTCAGTCCAGGAATCCTCGTCAAACACCTTCCCTTCAGGCCACGAAGGATTCGGCACCATAGCCGAGATCGATGACGTGAGCACCACGCGCTTCACCCCCGCGTCTCTTGCAGCCCGTAGTACGTTGAGGGTTCCGTCCACCGCCGGCGAGATGAGCTCCGTCTGCGGGTCCCGCGGGTCTTCGAGCGTGCAAGGGGACGCCACGTGGAAGACGCCTCGGCAGCCTTTGACGGCGGCGGAGACGGCGTCGGCGTCGAGGAGATCGGCGGGGAAGACGCGGAGTGTGTCGGAATCTGCGCCGGGGAGAGAGAAGAGGTGGTCTGCGTTGGAGCCCGGGAAGATCGACGCGTGGATTTTGGTGTAGCCTCGGTCGAGGAGGGTTTTTATTAGCCATGTTCCGATGAAGCCGTTGCCTCCGGTCACGCAAACTGACATCTTCACCTCTCTCACTCGATTCCGCCAATCACCAAAAAAGAAATGATAAATGGAAACACTTCTAAATCAAGTTCTCAACGGAAACCCCGATTCTCATGATGCTCTCTAATTGCTTTGAAAGTGGGGCTTGTTTTGTAACTCCATTTGAACCCCTGTCACTGACTAATCCACTTTACATGACGTGGCAAAATGAATTTTAATTTTGTTAATAAGTTATAACTTCACATATCCCCAAACTACAACATTTGTTTTAGTAACTTAAAAGTCCAGCTCAATTCAAATCAATAACAAGCTCTCAACAAAATTTAAGGGGAACTATATTTTTATACATATCACATTTTACTTGTTTCTTCTTTCTTGTACCATGTTATTGAATTAGTGTTGTTCAGTCATTATCGTTTATTTTTACACGTTCATAGCTCATTTATTATGAATTTATGGGTAGTTAGCAAGTGAGCAATCATCTTATCTACACATCTCGCTCTTTGACAGTGTTTACAGGGAATCAGAGCTTTTTTTCTCTCTCACCGTTTCTTCAAAGAACTCATGATATGTTCTTATAATATCTATTTACTAAGCTAGCAGCCATAAATAGGGTAAAAAACACTTGTGGTTCTCAATTCCTTTTGTTCACTCTCATCCGATAGAATATAAATTTTATGCGAACAATTACATTGTGTGATCAAAGCAAATGCTAGTAAACTTATTGTTGAGTAATTACACGAAAACAAATCAAATGACAAAAGTAACGATCACACAGATGAACACAAAAATGATAAGAATGAGAACATAAAACAATCGAAACTATCTTAATTCAGATCACATAACTTCTTTTATGGCTTCGGTGAGCGCCGTGTATTCTTCTATAGTAGACAGTGCCACCACATGTTGTAAAGAAAATTTGTAACTCACCAATTGTGAATACGTACCCCGATAAAGATTTCTCTTGCCAAGATCTCATGCATAGTTCAAGTCACACTAGCCACACACATTGAATTCTTGATTTTATGATCCAAACATCATCCTCATATCCAAACTTTCCTTTATGTTTAGACCAACCACTTCGCAATTTCCAAGTGTTGATTTCAAGGTTTGCTCATAAATTTGCTGATTAGACTCACTTCATGTGCTATATCATGACAAATGGTAATTGAAGCGTACAAAGAGGTCCTAACACAGCTCGGGTATGTGATATGTTTCATGTACTTGGCCTTTGAAGCTTCTTCGTCCTAATTAAATTTCCTTAGTTTAAAATGAGCTCTAACATGTGTTCAGACCAATTTTGCTTCACTGAGTCCAAACAGATTCACTAATTTCCTGAGATAGTTTGTATGAGATATAGTTATGATTTTATCCTTCATTCTTCTCTTGATATCCATGCCAAGAGTTCTAGATGCATGTCCGAGATCCTTCATCTCAAATTCGTGTTTAAATGAGTCCTCATCTTTAAAGCTTCGTTATGTTCTTGCAGGCTATCAACATTTCATCTACATAAAAATGAGCCATGTAAAGTAGATACAAGTATTCATATGATTTAAGCTTTGTAAAGTAGACGCAATTTTCGTGTTTTCTTCTTGTGAAGCCTCGTTCCTCATGATTTTATCGAACATCAGGTACCACTGTCGTAGAGATTATTTTAACCCGTACAAGGATCTCTTTAGTGGGCAAACCTTGTTCCCTTTGCAGAAACCTTCTGGTTGATCCATGAAGACTACTTGTTCGTTTAACTTCCCATGTAGGAATGTTTTTTGGGCAGAGAGCTACTCTAACCCAAAGTCATACATGACAATTGCAAAGAGGATGACTCTAATTGATGTGTGTTTGAAAATTGGTTAAAACACATCATGGTAGTATATGTTGGCGTTGATGCCCACAAGAACAGTAGTAGTTGTTACTTATATATGCATTTGATGTAATAAATTTTCAAAGACTTTTGCTTGTAACTACTGAATAATTAATAAAGAGTTGAAACTTTCATTCATTCCATTTCGTTTGTTTGAATCTTTATGATACTAATTAGTCCTTACACATACCTAACAATGAATGAAGAGTCAAATATAGATTTGCTTGAACAAACTATTCATGGTTTGTTTAAAACAATATATTCTGAATTCGAGGATCAAAGGGCTTTTGATATCAGTGTGATTGTTAGGAGAACTTATGATGTCTCATTGTGTGATATAGAGAGTTGAAGACTCTATTGTTCTTCCTAGGTATCTTATGAAAATACTATATTGACAATTGCAATTCTAGAGAATGAAAGAATAAACCATTTACCTTCTTTTGTCTCAAAGTCACTATGTATGAATTGCATCTCAATCATGAAATGAGACATGCCATTTTATAGCTTAAATACGCTCATTCGAGAACGTCAGCGTTCTAGATTCATTATGTGATATAGACAAGACCTATTGGTGAAGTACTAAGATATAGAGCTATCATGAACAACTTTGTGAGATCTCATATATGTAATTCATGTACAAGCTGAAATGCAATGTATATCACCTCATGCTTTGTTCCTTGAAATTTGAATAATGAGCTGTCCAATGTCCAAATTGAGTCATAACTTTTTTGGATGAATAATTGACTTGTTAGCTCCTGCTTAATACATTGTTTCTCACTTATTTGTAAGTAACAAAGGAGTTGATAAAATAACAAATAGAAGGGTAAAATGAAAATTTTGTAATCCCATATAGTTGATGATATTCATGAATGTTAAACATAAATAATATTCAATGGATCCATTTATGACAATTAATTAGAATTTTGAGTAGAAAATATATTCATTTGAACCGAGAGATTTTTAGTGTCAACTTTTTAGTGGAGTTAGATGACAATAAACTAGAACTTGGAAAAGTTTTATGAACTTTTATGTCCAAGTATACTAGCTCAACCTTTGTTCATTGAGGTCAATGAGGTCACTACCGCAAGTCATTAGAGTAAATTTTTTAGAACTAGAATCTAAGTCAAAACAAGTTCAAGTGTTGGAATAGATAATTTTATGAAAATTGTAAAAAGGTAATTTTATAAAGATAGTATGATGTCATGGCCCGCAAGCATCATCACTTCCCGTACAAGCCGCAACTCTCTCTAGACCAACATTACGTATCAGGAGCATTTCATCATACAAGAAACATATTATAAACAAATATAATTAAAAGTGCGGAAACGTTTAATATAAATGTGGTTGTCAAAAATCTAGGATTTTTTTTTGTTTTTTTGTTAAAAACTTAAGGTTCTAAATCGACCCTTATACTAATATTTTAGTGTACATAGAAACTCTCAACTTTACTTATAAACAAGACATATTATTTAAGAAAAGTTTGACATTATACGTAATATTGTTGCAATATTTTCACACGCAAGTGCACATGGTCGCACAAGTAGTATAATTTGGAAGTACGAGTCGATCCAACGAGTAAAAATCTTAATTACTAAACCACTAACTAACACGAATTGAACCCATAAATAGTTGGAATAACAAGAACAACAACAAATATAAAAGACAAACTTAAACAATGATATAGCGGAAGAATTATGGGTTCACAAGTTAATCATGCAATTTGGACTCTTAAACATATACTCAATTCACATGTTTCTATGTTACTAATCACGTTCATACTAGTTGTACTCATGAATATCTTTCAATCATTCACGATTCTAAACCTATGCCGAAATATTTTCTCGAACTCAATTCCTAGACAAGCAATGGTTCGCATTAATAACAAGACGTAGCTTCGATTCCGCTATACTCTAGCTATCTCTAGCCTAAAATTGTAAGACAATAGATTGACTGTTTTGCACAAATAGTTTAACCTTTTTCAAGAATTAAACTAATCCTAAATTCATGAACACGGTCGCGAATCGAATTTGTGCATTTAAAAGGTAATCAACCTAAGCAAAAAATTATGGAACATATGGTTGATTCAAAAGATAAACGAATCTATAATTGCACTCCTAACTAGCTACACCATAATCATTAATTAATTTAGCTCATGACGATAAGAAGACTAAACAACCGCATAAAATATGAAGAACACATGAATACTTCTATTAGAACTTGAATAAAAATAACGGGAGTTCAAAGTAAAGAGAAGAGAATGAAACTGTTTTCACGGTGATGAGATTGCAGTATCAGTCTTCTTCTCAAAAGTTTCTTTTCTCCCAAAACTTCTCAAGAAATAAAACTAAAAATAATCTAGGCTACTACTTTCTGACTTTTCGGAGTCCTTTTGCGTTGGTTGAAATCTGACTGCTTAAATTAATTCAAAAACAGTAAATTCGGAGAGGTATCGATGATTGTGCGCCTCATTAGACAAGCTGGTCGTCGCACTAGCCAATCTGTGCACCGCACAAGGTGATTGAACCAAGACTTTGGATTCTGGTGCGCTGAACTTATTTTCTGGTTCACTAAACCACCATTTCGAAGCTCCGGTCACCAGAAAATTATTCCGAGAAAGTCCTCATACTCCTTAAGACTGTCCGCTCCTCAAAATTTATTCCATTTGTTGTTACGAGACCTAAAACTATGAAAAAATAGAAAACACTCTAAAATGAAATTAAAACACTTGAGAACTCACAACTTTTATGTGTTAAGTGTATTCTAAAATACATATATCACACGCTTATCAAATACCAAAAACTTGAATCGTCGCTTGTCCTTAAGCGATTAAAAAGAACTAAACACGAACTAAAAGATATAAACTAAAAGACAAGCCTAAAAGAAGTTATACTAAATAAAACGTAGAATTTCACTTGCTCATTTTGCTTGTCTCCATTGTAATTTTCAGAATGAAGAGAGTTCACGATTTCAAGTACTAGCCTAACTACTAAGTGCGAAAGAAGAAATACAAACTCGAATTACCTTGACCATTTTCAATGCTTTGTGTCTTGATAATGTTCGACTTCTCAGTTTGGAAACTCTCCATCGTCACTTGATATCCAAATTCGAAGCTTAATTTCTTGAATTTTAGCTCAACACACCCATATGCCCTCACCTATCCCATAGTCTCCACTAATTGACACTCATCATTTCTAGTCTATCCATAAGTCTTTATGGCTTATATTGTTTAGGCTTAGGTCACGGGTAGAAAATGATAACTTTAATGGCTTGGTTAAACTAGCAAGTGTCTCGAATCACATAATTTAAACTACTTTTTCTTTTGATCTCTCCAACTCATTTTATTGAGTAAAACATTAAAAGTAAGACGAACAATCAATCATAATATACCATCAATTATAATTTAAACTACTTTTTCTTTGTTCAATTTTTTTTACATATATGAGTAGAGGATTTTCGGATTTCTACATATAGACTTTTTTTTTTATTATGTGATAAGAGATGACTTCTTGCTACTTTAACTGGTTCTTTGTGGGACTCTTTTCTTTGGCTAGGCTGATTTAGTGACTTGTAACGAGGTGAATTGTGTTTGGCTTTTTCTGAATTAGGCTATAATTATATTGATGATCTGGTCCGCTTTTTAAGCTAAGTGGCTATTGTTGGCAGAGATGCCTAGAAGAAGATTATTTATTTACATATTGATGTAATATAAATCTCTCATAAGTTCTTATTGTAATTTGCTGATTAAATTAATAAAAGTCGAAACGTTTATCCACTCCTTTTTGGTATGTTTGAAGACTTATGATATTCAATAGTCTTATAGTCATTAATTAAACCTAACAAAGTATGAAGAGACAAATGTAAATTTGCGTGAACAAACTCTTCATGGTTTAGTTAAAACGAAATATTCACAATCTAAAGATCAACGAACTATTGATCCTAGTATGATTGTTGGAAGAATCTATGATGTCTGGTTACGAGGCATAGAGAGTTAATATCTCTATGGAACCCTATAGTTCTTCTAGTGTATCTTCCGAAGATACTGAATTGACCAGTGCACCTTTAGAAACAATATAAGAACAAACCATTTAACCTCTTCTGTCTCAAGGTCACTATGTATGAATTGCATCGTGCTTACCTTAATCCTAAAATGAGACATGTCATTTCATAACTTCAATATATTCATTTGAGAAAGTTACACTCTAGATGCGCTCTATTGGTGATGTATTGGGTTGTGAAGTTGATATGTAGTTTGTGAAGTTCTTATAGATATGGAATTCATGTACAAGATTGCTGAAATGCAATGTATATCACCTCATGCTTCATTACTTGGATTGTTAATAAATGAACCACGCAGTATCAAAAATTACGTAACGACTTTATTTGGATGAAAAAATGTGACTTGTTAGCTCATTGTCAATACATTGTTTCTAACTTATTCACAAGTAACAAAGGAGTTGAGGAAATAACAACTAGAAGGGTAAAATGGTAATTTTATAAATCCCATCTAGTTGATGATATTCATGAAGGGTAATCATAGATAACATTCAATGGATCCACTCAATATAATTTAGTTGAATATGAGTAGAAAATAAATTCATTTGAACCGAGAGATTCAGAGTGTCAACTCTTTTAAGTGGAGTCAGTTGACATTAACCTAATACTCAGAAAAAGTTTTTGAAATTTTGGGTCCGAGTATAGTAGCTCAAGCTTTGTTCATTTGGATCCATAAGGTCACTATTATAGGTCATTAGAGTAGGATTGTTAAACTAGAAGTTAACTCGAAATAAGTTCAAGTGTTGAACTAGACATTTTCTCGAAAAATGTCTAACAGGAATTTTTGTCCACATGGACATAAAATGATGTGAATGTGAAAATAAGATTTTGAATATTTTCATATGATGGAAATATAAATTTGTTTCTAAAGCAGAGAAGTTGTTTGAGGCATTATGAAATTAATTTCATTATTTGTGCATTAATAATTCTACAATGTGTATTTTAAGAATTGTCTTAAAAGAAATAAGGAAGCATCTAGAAGCTCCTTCCAAGGTAGAATATCCGCCAACATCATTAGAGAGAAGGAAATTATCTCTTATTATTTTGTGCATTATTACATATTGGTAATTTCCCAAAAGAAATGAGGAAATGAATTTCTTTGAGTATGAAACAAATGTGTTAAGTGAGGAAACAAATTTCCCTGACTAATGCCTTGTGAAATAGAGGAATCTTGTGATAGATTGAGATGTAACGTAAGATGTTCCTGCCACACAAGATTACAACACGAATACTGTACTGTAAAAGACACAAGCACGTTGTTAACCCAGTTCGGTAACTGCCTACATCTGGGGGGATAGCTTATCCCGGTGACTTAGATTACTTTATAATGAAAGAGCAAAGTTACAAAGGTTACACAAAGAGATCACGGATTCTTTGACCTAACACTTCCTATCTCTCAAAGTGAATCTACCTAAGGCTCTCCCTTAGAGTGAGCACTTCTTACTTAGTCACACTAGTTAGGAACACGTCCTTGATAATGTTTAAAACAAGGAAGGTAAATAAAAGATGCACTTACAGAAAAGCTTTTCCTTCTTAAAGCTATTCCAGGAACAAGAAGACGCAAGAAGAAAAGCAAAATGTTGAACTTGCTAGGGCGGCGTCTTTAGAAAATATGCATAAACCCTAGAGAATGCAAGAGAGGGTTTATATACTCCAGTGTCATGCCAAAAGCCCAAGGTAACCAAAGAACCAGCGGATAATAGACTTGCGCCAAAAAGCAACTGAGAAGAAGGTACAAGATGACAGGGACAAAGTCTTCTGAGCAGCCAGAGACAACTGGAGGGACATCAAGGTTTTGACGAAGCACCAAGGCCAAACTGTACTAACAAACTCCCCCTTTGGCTTTGCTGAGGAAAAAACCTGGAAATACAAGCTTAGCCAAAAACAGAACTCATGTCACAGAAAACTGACAGAGGAGCAAACACACTAATACAGAGTATCAGAGATATCAGAGTGCCACAAAGTTTTTAAAAGGAAACACACAACAACCACAAGAACTCCCCCTTTTTACTTAAGCAAAGGCAAATGAGAGAGGCAAGCAAAACCATAGTTCAAACAGAGATACAACCCATAACAGGGAAACAAGAAACACGAAACATAAAAAGTTATGCTGGAGAGGATGGACGACCCGATGTCGAGGCAGGGGAGAGAACAACCGCACGCAGAAGAGACTCCAATTCTTGACGGTGAAGAGTGGTAGTAGCAATTACACCATCAAGGTACTTCAGTGTTCGCATTTATGCCCACAAAGGACATTTTTGATATTAAATACTTTTGTATTTGTCTTCCTTTGAAATTAAATAAAGATTGAATATCCATTCTTATTTAAGATTGTGTTTACGCATTTATGTCTACGCTCTGAAACTGTCATCAACGAAAGAAGTGCTAAGTACAGACTTGACAAGATACCTTCTTATGACTAGTTTAAATAATAGTTCGCAATCTAAATATCGATTGGGCAATCGATTCCTAGTAATGATTGTTAGAATGAATTAAACGATATCTTATCTTGTGATATGGAGAGTTGTGACTCTGTAATTCATTCTTGATATCTTAATGAAGATATTGAACAAGACCAGTGAAGTTTTGAAGTTCGAGATAAAACCGTTTAATCACTCGAAAACTCAAACTCACATACGAGGGGTATTTTAGTAATTACCTAAATCCTGAAGTGAGTACATGTATTCTTGTAACACTTTATGACATTTGATTTGTCAATGGGCAATGGCTAAATGAAGTTTCATTGACCCGACGGTTGGTGTCATAATACTGTTTCGTTGAAACATGTGATTCACAGATATGGAATTTGTGTTGAAACAGTGCTAAGGCATTAGTATCACACCATGCTCTGTTATGAGAATGTGAACGAATAAACCAGGCCTGGTATTCATCGAATAAAGAATTTTTTGAAATAAAACATGTGACATGTTGAGACATTTCACTTTATGTTTTTCTCGTTCACAAATAACAGAGGACTTGGTGCAATAATAACTCAGGGGTAAAACGGTAATTTTACATTCCTCTGAGTTAATGATACACACAAAGGGTAATATCGTAAAATACACCGTGGACCATGTGAAGAATAGTTTTATCACATCAAACGGAAATATAAACGCATATGAACTTAGAGTTGTTCAATATTGGTCCTTTAGTGGAATCGACTAATATTAAGAATTAAAAGTCGGAAAAAGTTTGTGAACTTTTGCGTCCGATCTTTATTTTAAAGCTTCGTTCATGTGGGTCCATAAGGTCTCAATGATAGACTCTTGGATGAGATATTAGTGAACAAGAAAAGATCGATTTTCTCATTAAACGTAAATTGTGATTTACACTAAGAAAATTATTTTCTAAGTAATTAAATAAATAATTCGTTATTTATTATTACATTTATTTAACGAATCATATTGTGTTATTATATTGATGATAATATAATTTGATGATTCAAATAAATAAAAGATGAAAATAAATATTTTCTCGTTTCGTACTACATTGTTTAGTATGAAAATAATTAATGACTTGTCATTAAATAAATGAGGTGTTCTAAATTAATTAAATATTATTTTAGAAATAAATCGAAAATATTTGGGAGATAAATACATAAGATGGCCGGCCACTTAATGCAAATAAGGAGTTGGAAAATTGCTTAAATGATTTATCGGGCTTAAGTTTGATTAATGGGTCATTAATTTTTTTTGACCTAATTAACCCCATTCTCCCTGAAATAAAAGGAGCTCTTCTCTCTCTCTTTTGACCTAGCTTTCACACGGCCACTCTCTCTCTCTCCCCTCCCATCTTGGCCGACTATTTGCTCTCTCTCAAGGAGAAAAATACTTGGCCAAAATCCCAAAAGAATTGAGAGAGCGATCCGTAGAGAGATTTTCCTTTTATTCCTTCTTCTCTTGTTCCTACGAAAGAGCCCACCCTCTTTGTCTCCTAAAAATCCCTAGAGTATTATCATTGACTCAACTTGTGGTTGTTTGAGTGATTTTTCTCTCCCCAGGGCCGGCTAATTTTGGAGGATCGAAGGCACGACGGTTTTGAGGATTTCTTGGACGCGCGTGGCGTAGAGGATCGGCCGACCACCTTGACGTACACCGAGACTTGCTCTCGCAGATCCAAATCTTATGTAAGTATCCCTCGAACGAATTGGATCTGAATAATATGATGTTTTAGAATAATTGTATGTATTTGGATTATTCGTTTGCATGCTTAGATAAATTTATTGATGTGATTGTAAATTTATTGACATGTTAGGTTAGATTTAATGATATGGTTATCGAACATGTTTTAAAACGTTTATAATATGTTAAATTGAATTATGAAATTCCGCCACATATTGATGTGTTTCGTAATTAAATTAGGTTAATTGTTAACTAAATTCCAACATTCAGATCATCAGATATCGACACAGCAACGAGAGACCTAATCTCGGCGGAGAGAGGTGGAACAACAGGGGCAGTGCCGTCGGAGAAAGCTGGATGCAGAAAGCTGGAAGGAGGAGGTGGAGCCATATCCGGAACATGGTGTGCCTGAAAGAGCTTGTAATTGAATACAATCTTTCCCGGAGAGGTACTGCACTCGGTCACTTCAGCCTGAGACAGAAGATCAGGATCTTGAGATAGGAGTATCCCACAGGTTAGAGAGGGAAATCCAATGGGGAGCTTGATGGCCGAGGATCCTGCATGACGGAGAATCTGGTCGTAGAAAAAACCAGCAGCATCAACAGGAGAACGAGTCCCGACAAGATAAAGAAACCCAACAAGGGCTAAGGACACGCCAGTATGATGGGTTGTGGGACACCAGTTCTTGATCCCAATCTTGTGCAAGATTGAGTATTTGGTGCAAAGTTTGGAGGCAGGATACGGGCCACGATCAGGCCAACCTTTCAAGTCACGACCACCCGATAGTTCTTTGACGAGATCCACCTTGGAAGGTAGGTTCGGCTGAGAGACTTGCTGCGGAAGCTCAAGAAACAGGGCGATATCCTTTGGAGAAAAGGAAAAACACTTTCCACGAACATGCACCTTGTGAAAGTGAGGAGACCCTGGAGTGTTGATGTCAGCCGACAAGTTAACAACAGATTCTCGGACAAGGCGAGGATGGTAGGGACCAATAGAAGTAATAGATTTCAACAGGCATGCATGATTCACAATGTTGACAAGGTCCATGCATTGAAGGGCTTCAGACGAGAGAACACACTAAGGAGAAATGCTGCGGCGGAGAACATACTTCCAGTTTAGTGCATTAGAGATGGAGTGAAAAGAAACGCCGTCTATGGGGACATCCGGAATATCATGGCGAGGGGCCCTGGTCTTCTTCTTCTCAGGAGGAGGAGCCCCAGTGTCAGCATCCTCAGCTAGTTTAGCCTCATTTGCTATAAACTCTGAGTCCTCTAGAGAGTGAGAGGAAACAGGAGGAGAAACATCCTTAGGGTCCGGGACAGCAGAAGACGAGGCACGCTGAGGTCTTTTGTTAGTGGATTTCTTGCAAGGAGGCTGCTGAGGAGCGGGCTTCCTCTTTCGCAGAGAAGCAATCGGAGCATCAGAGTCAGACCCAGGGTTGTCTGAGTGACCCAAAGAGATCTGAGGAGAAGATCCAACGGGAGCAGTCGGCGCATGCACATGAGGGATTGGAGAAACATGAACATCCTCCATAGGGGGGTCGAGAGCAGAGCCCGAGGGAACAACACTTTCATCCATGATTCGATGAAACTCTTCTTCGGAGATAAACTTTGATGGAGACGAAGGAGGAGACTGACGCTCAACACATAATTCCTTTGTCATGGCGTCCAAGGAAGGATTATCAAAATCACCCTTTGCCTGAGAAGTAGAATCACCGACTTTGTCTGACCTCATGTCAGAGACATCAACAAGACCCAAGATGGTATCTGCCGCTGAACGAAAAAATTTAACAGTGGGCAAAGGATCATCGGAGGAAGTAGAAACAAATTTACCTTGACGAGTGTCGTCAGAGGGCGAAGACAGAGGGTGCTCCATAGAAAGGAGAGTGTTAGGGTTTGGAGACAGACCCCGAACCCGAACCCCATATTTGTTCTTCTGTGACTCCTTGACAACCCTTTTGAGAGCCTTCTTCTTCTTTTCATTACCCATTGACGCAGATGAAGAACGACCAGTGCGAGTCGAAACCATTTTTACAGTGTGTCTGTCGGGCACCGTTTTGAGGGTACGGTTGAGAGTGATAACTGTCTGAGAGTAGTTTGAAAAATACAACTGACACAAAAACCTTTGAGTATGGTTTTTAACCCAGAAAATGAAACGACGCACTAGCCCGCCACTTAGAGACAAAACGCTGAGTTTTATTTGAATGCAGGCAGAGAGAGTAAGTGGGCCCGATAACAGTAAAAGATGGCCCATCTGTGATTGCTATAAGTCCAACAAGCAAACACCAAGACCAGCCCTTAGTTTCTCGAATTGAACAATATCAAGCGGTTTAGTAAAAATGTCAGCAAGCTGATTCTCGGATACAACATGCTCGAGTGAAAGAATTTTGTACTCAACAAGATCGCGAATAAAGTAGTGACGGATCTCTATGTGTTTGGTTTTACTGTGCAGAACAGGGTTTTTTGCAATGTTGATAGCACTAGTGTTGTCACAGAAAAGAGTAATGACATCCTGAGAGATACCGTATTCTTCAAGCATACACTTAAGGTAAACCAATTCAGTACAGGCAGCACCGGCTGCAATGTATTCTGCTTCTGCAGTTGAGAGAGAGACACAGTTCTTCTTCTTACTGAACCATGAGATGAGATTGTTGCCAAGAAAGAAACACCCTCCCGACGTACTCTTTCGATCATCAATGTTACCAGCTCAGTCGGCATCGGAAAACCCCGCAAGATGATAATTAGTATCATGAGAATAGAAGATCCCATAGTCAAGAGTACCATGAACATATTTAATGATTCTCTTAACATAACTCAGATGATTTTCAGTGGGATGTGATTGGTACCTGGCACTCACTCCTACAGAGAAAGCAATATCAGGCCTGCTAGCTGTTAGATAGAGGAGACTCCCAATCATGCTCCTGTAAGTCTTGGTGTCCACAAAGTTAGATGAGTCATCTTTGGATAACTTCACAGAGGATGATGCAGGAGTTCTCTTGGGTTTTCCAGATTCAAGACCAAATTTCTTAACCAATTCCCGAGCATACTTGCTTTGCGACAGAAAGATTCCATCACGACGTTAGTTGATTTGAAATCCCAAGAAGAACGACAATTCACCTACCATACTCATCTCGAATTCAGATTGCATTTTTTCAATAAAGTCATCAACAAGAGAAGTGGACATCCCCCCAAACACAATGTCATCCACATACACCTGAGCAAACATCATGCTTGATCCAGAATTTTTGCTGAATAGAGTTTGACCTTGATACCCCGTGAGTACCCTTGAGATATCAGATAAACAGCCAAACGCTCATACCAAGCCCTAGGTGCTTGTTTCAGACCATATAGAGCTTTGTTAAGTCTGAACACATGATTAGGAAAAAGAGGATCAACAAAACCCTTCGGTTGCTCAACAAAAACTTCTTCATTTATGACACCATTGAGAAATGCACTTTTTACGTCCATTTGAAACAATTTAAACTTCTTTAGGCAAGCAATACCTAAGAGGAGACGAATTGCCTCCAGACGAGCAACTGGGGCGAAGGTTTCATCAAAATCGACACCTTCAATTTGAGAATAGCCTTGAGCCACAAGACGAGCTTTGTTTCTGGTCACATTACCTAGAGCATCGGTTTATTTTTGAAAATCCATTTTGTTCCTATGACATTCGCAGATGGGCGTGGGACCAGCACCCACACGTCGTTCCTTTCAAATTGAGAAAGTTCCTCTTGCATCGCAGCCACCCAGAACTCATCAAGAATGGCTTCAGAAACATTCTTTGGCTCATCCGAGATGTAAAACATACATTTCCAATTAGTTCCAGGTAGTTGACAGGGTCTTTCCTGCGGGTGATAACACCTTGATGAAGATCACCAATAATGGCATCCTTGGGATGATTTAAAGTAACTCTAGACGAAGGAGTCTTCGGGACAAGAGAAGAAGAATTCACATAATTTGGAGAGGACACAGTCTCGCTGTTAGTGACATCAGGAGAGACATCCGACATCAGAGGATCAGGAGAAACCAGGAGAACTTCATCAGTCACGGAAGTAGAGTGTGGTGAGGCTTCATCACTGAACTTCACATTCATAGATTCCATGACAACTTGAGTTCTGTTGTTAAATACTCTGTAAGCACGACTTGTAGAGGAGTATCCCAGAAAAAAACCTTCATCACTACGAGGGTCAAGTTTCTTCTTAGGCTCTCTGTCAGCCAAGATGAAACACACAGACCTGAACACATGAAAATACTTAACATTTGGCTTTCTCCCCCTCCAGATTTCATAATTCGTGAACGAAGTTCCAGGTTGAATGGACACACGATTATGATTATGGCATGCGGTGTTGACAGCCTCGGCCCAAAAACGGTAGGAAATGTCGTTTGCATGAAGCATAACACGAGCCATCTCCTGGATAGTACGATTTTTTCTCTTAACGATTCCATTCGATTGCGGGGTGATGGGTGCCGAGAATTCATGGGATATGCCCTCAGAAACACAGAAATCAGAGAAATTGGCATTTTCAAACTCACGACCATGATCAGTTCGAATTCGAGTAATTTTCACAGATCGAGACCGTTGCAACCGAAGAGCGAGAGCATGAAAGGTAGGAAAAGCATCAGACTTTTCTCGGAGAAATTCAACCCACGTGTATCTTGAGAAATCATCCATAATCACCAAAATATACTTCTTTCCTTCAATACTTTCAACTTGCATCGGACCCATGAGATCCATGTGAAGAAGTTCAAGAACCGACAAGGTCGTGATGAAATCAACTTTCTTGTGGGGAACACGAGTCTGTTTTCCAATCTGACACTCACCACATATTCCAAGATCAGAGGAGAAAGTAGAAGGGAGGCCAATTACCGCATCCTGAGAGATGAGTTTACTTATGCTACGCGCATTTAAGTGACCAAGACGACGATGCCATAGAGAGGAAGTGTCATTAGTACTCAGGAGACACTTTGAAGAGGAAGACCACATGTAGAAGTTATCAGAGGACCGAGTGCCCTGCATGATTTCCAGATTTGCAGGATTAAGAACTGAGCAACCCGTCTTGGTGAAAGTAACTGTAAGGTCGTTATCGCAGAGTTGACTGATGCTGATTAGATTTGCTTTTAAACCATCAACCAGAAGAATATTGTCAAGAGGAGGACAGCCTGACACGTCAAGTGTTCCACGACCAATCACATATCCTGTAGAACCGCCACCAAAAGTGACACTGCCTTTGGTGCAGGGCTGCACATTTGCAAGGAAGTCAGAGACACCAGTCATGTGGCGAGAACAACCACTATCAAAGTATCAATCATCTCGAGAGGAAGCCTTTAGAGAGGTGTAGGCTACAACAGCTATATGAGAATCCTTTACACGCCAGTGTCCATGAGAAGAACAGTCAATTTTCTGATGAGGCACAGAATGTTGTAATCCTCCTTGAGGAAAACGTTGCCCAGTGAGATAGGGAGTACGACCAAACAATTTGAAGCAAAAAGGGCGAATATGACCTTTCCTTCCACAGAAATGGCAAATCCATTTATGGTGCACAGATTTAGCTCTATGTGCTAGAGTAGAGGTTGCTTTGTTAACAGGGACGGTTGAGACACCTGGTGAGCTGTGAGATGTAGATGAATTAACCTTGTTCAAATTTGAGCAGGCTGGCACAAAACGAGGTTGAGAACGAGGAATTGAGTCTCTCATAAAACCTAAACCAGACTTGTCAACAGAGGACTTTCCATTTCTCAGAAGATCATTGAGGATCCCAGTACCAGGATGAGCATCAACAGACTGAGAAAGTCGTGTAACATCTTGAGAGAGACGACCAACATCAAACTTCAGAACACGGATGATTTCCAGCAGATGAGTTTTCTCATCCAGAAGAGACGTGATCCTTTCCTTGACAGAGACAGGAGAGTCAGCTTGAAATTCTTGAAGTTGAGAAAGAAGATCCGCAGGAGACTGTTCAAGTTCAGCAATTTTATCTGCCTGAACAACAACAACATTAGATTCATCTGACCACTTTACAAACAAGGTTTTGTAAGCTTCAATGAGGACGTTGTCACTGATCTCGTCGTTATCATGAAAGATAGACATAGAGTCTAAGAGTTTGGAGTTCTTATGAGATGACAGTACATCAAATATATGAGCAAGGAAGTCATCAGAGATGCTGGAGTTTTCGTCAGGGAGACCAGTTGGGCTATCAAAATCTGATCCAGCAAGACCAGAAAGAGCTAGGGAGAGCTCTATATTTTCTTCAGAAGAGGAAGTACATTGACTCACAAAAGCAAGAAAATTGTTTGTTCCACCATCAGTCTCATCATCATCACCGGACTTGATGCTCTGGTCATCATCTGATAAAGTGGAATTGTAACTCTTTTGTTGACGCCTGATGAAGTTAGGGCATTCAGATTGGATATGTCCAAAACCTTCGCATTCATGACATTGGATGCCTTTTCCTTTTGCTGCTTGACCCGATACACGATCTTGATTGAAACGCCGAGGTTGAGAGTTTGGCCTGAAGTTTTGAGATGACTTAGTTTTGTAGTTTCCAGTCGTGATAGGTTTCTTGTCAAACCTTTTTATAAATCTACCAAAATTCTTAGCCAAGAGAGCCAGAGAGTCTTCATATGATTCTGTAATCTCATCACTTTTGGAAGAGGAATAATCCGGGCCGGTCGAATTCAACGCCAGGTTACGAGATTTTGAGACAGAGTTACTTGTCAGAGACATTTCATAGGTGAGAAGGGATCCAATGAGCTCATCAACTCTCATGGAAGAGGTGTCATGAACTTCATCAATAGTAGTGACCTTGATTCTGAATCTTTCAGGCAGGGACCTGAGAATCTTCTTAACAATTTTTGCGTCACCCATAGGTTCACCCAGAGAATGAGATTCATTAGAGAGATCTCGAACACGAACATAAAAATCATTGATTGATTCATCTTCTGCCATTTTCAGACTTTCAAACTTGGCAGTGAGAAGTTGTAAGCGAGAGTTCTTTACTTTATCTGTTCCTTCATAAGTGGTTTCAAGAATGTCCCAAGCCTCCTTTGCACTTTTGTAGGTATTGATTAACCGAAATACATTTTTGTCAACTCCATTGTAAATAGCATTTAGAGCCTTGGAGTTTGAGAGAGAGGCTTCATCATCAATAGCAGACCATTCAAGAGCAGGGACATCTTCAACAGTAATTCCATCAACAAGAAGTCTCTTGGGAGTACTCCATCCCACAACAACAGATTTCCAAGTTTTTTGATCAATAGACTTTATGAAAGCACCCATACGAGCTTTCCAGTAGGGATAGTTTTGCCCGTCAAGTAACGGCGCCCGGCTAACAGAGCCACCTTCTCTGAATGTATCCATTAGAGAACAAAAGACAGCCAACCAGAAAAGATCGAAAAGCCCAGTAGCTTAGGGCTCCCGCTCTGAACCAAATGAAATAGAGGAATCTTGTGATAAATTGAGATGTTACGTAAGATGTTCCTGCCACACAAGATTACAACACGAATACTGTACTGTAAAAGACACAAGCACGTTGTTAACCCAGTTCAGCAACTGCCTACATCTGGGGGGATAGCTTATCCCGGTGACTTAGATTACTTTATAATGAAAGAGCAAAGTTACAAAGGTTACACAAAGCGATCACGAATTCTTTGACCTAACACTTCCTATCTCTCAAAGTGAATCTACCTAAGGCTCCCCCTTAGAGTGAGCACTTCTCACTTAGTCACACTAGTTAGGAACACGTCCTTGATAATGTTTAAAACAAGAAAGGTAAATAAAAGATGCACTTACATAAAATCTTTTCCTTTTTAAAGCTATTCCAAGAACAAGAAGACGCAAGAAGAAAAGCAAAAGGTTGAACTTGCTAGGGCGGCGTCTTTAGAAAATATGCATAAACCCTAGAGAATGCAAGAAAGGGTTTATATACTCCAGTGTCATGCCAAAAGCCCAAGATAACCAAAGAACCAGCGGATAATAGACTGGCGCCAAAAAGCAACTGAGAAGAAGGTACAAGATGACAGGGACAAAGTCTTCTGAGCAGCCAGAGACAGCTTGAGGGGCATCAAGGTTTTGACGAAGCACCAATGCCAAACTGTACTAACACCTTGGAATGGCCGGCTATATTATTATATATATAAAGGAAACCTAAAAATCACTATTCATTTAGACTAATTTTACTATTCATTGTAAACTTATTTATTTAACCACATAATTGTTTAAAATTACAAATTATGTCTTTGAAAATAAAATGCCACAAGTTGGTGGAATTCTCTAGAATTTACATGATTTCCACTATGTACATCATAAAATTACATAATTCCTATACATTAATAAAATTACATTATTAGTCATTCTATTTTTGGAATTTTTTTGACGAATCTTGAACTCATCAGATATATCAATTTTTTTCATTGCCAGGTTTTCTATATATTCCAACTTCAGTTACAAAGAAATCAACACAAAGAAACTTTTTAAAGGTATTTAATAACTATTTCTAATTTCAGTAGGTTTAAATTTGATCTTTAGGTTTATCTATACGATACGTTACTGATGTAATTAAACAAAAACATAACTTATTTTTTAATTAATATTATAAAAAACTTTGTGCGATTTTTTTATTCCGTCATCTATTTCATTAAAAAATATTTTCAATTATTATAACAATTTCAAATAAGACACGTTAAACAATTCGCAGCAACGCACATGAATTTTTGCTTGTACATAGAGGAAGAGGAGTGAAAATCAAATATTGTGCACGAATGCACAATAGGAAAGGGTAATTATCCTTTCGTGTATTTCCTTCTCCTATAAATAGAGCCTCACATAGAGATGTGAAAATAAACTTTTTCTATTATTTATCTCTTGTTTTGGCCGATTGTCTCTCATCTTCTCTCTCTCTCTCTCTAAATATCTCTTTTATTTTGGCACCTAAATCCTCATTAGACTTAGGCTTAAATTAGCTCTTTAGCTCATAGACTTGTTCTTGAGTTATTGTATTTAATTGTATCCACACAAATCCTTCAAACACTATATAGACTCTTGTAATAGAAATCTTAGGTTTCTCGAGTTAACATTTAAGTGTGAAGGTAACGAGAAACATAAGATCTTCCTTTCCCAAGGATCATCAAAGATCAAACTACAAGAAATGTTAGTATTCAAGTAATTAAGTATTTTAAATAACAACATGTTCATGGACTTTGGCTAGGTTAGTAATTTTTTTTTACTTGTAAAGAAATTTTTATATTCCGCCATTAATGTGTTAATGATAATTTTTTCTTAACCCTACACATATTCCAACAGCTATCCGAATGCTTATTTCATCCCGACTTAGATTAGTGTGCCTTTTATTTTGCCTCGATTAAAGATCGGTGATGGTTCTAATGTGTTGTGAGTTTTTCTAAACAAGTGATTCGTCAAGTTACTTCCCTAAGTTGGTCCAAATTTTAAAACGTACAGTATTAGGTCAAATATGGAAACTCTAGAGTTTGACTAATTCTATCCTACCTAGTAGCCCATGAGCTATTTTCACCTCAAATGAAAATTTAGACAATTTCGTCAACACATGTTTTAATAAGCGAATGAAAGCATCTTACACCATTTTCTACTAAAAAGAAAAAACTAAAAACAAAAGAAGCTAACAAAAAAATGAAACGAATAATGTAGACACCTACGAACTAAACACACCCCAGACTTAAAATCTATGTTGTCCACAACGTAGTCAAATAATATAGATGAAAATGTGCTTACCTCGCGAGGGTGGGCGGACTCACCTACTCGAAATAAAACTCACGGGTTGCTTCCCGAGAAGCGCTATAGTTAACGTCAAATAGCTTGACGGGATGCCACTTTCTTTGTTTACAAGACATCGTTGACTTGTGACCTAGGATTGACTTTGGTGTTGCTTAAAAGTGTGCCTTGGTGTCTTGTGTGTAGTGCGGCAGAAAGTTGGCCCATTTGTGTGTCGAGATTCCAAATCTGTACTGATTGAGTTTGTAACGTGGTTCGGGTCTCTGTTATGAACGCATTGGTGGTGGTGGCCATTTGTGTTACGAGTTTTTCAAGATTGGGCCTTTGCTCTTGAATGCTATGTGGTGGTTGGTAAGGTGGAGGCCGTATTTGAGTTGGTGGAGCTGTTTGCACTAGTATGTTATTCGGCGGAGCTCTCCACGTTGAATTCGGGTGGTTGTTCCTTGTGCCCATATAGTGATTGTTGGAGTTTTGGTATGTCGGAAGGTTGTTGGCGACATAGTTGACGTGTTTTCCGTGATTGGCTTGTACAAACTCATCGCTTAAATGAGGTCCTTTGCACCAAAAGCATGATTCCAGTTGTGACAGGGCTTGTATAGCTAGGACTTGTGTTGGAGAGGCTTGAAGAGCTTGGACCTGCGCGTTTTTGCCATTAAATGACTTAGTGAGGTCTGCAACTTGTGTGGAAAGCGCCTTGATCAAATCCATCTCAGGTATGACGAGGTCACTCTTCAAAATTCTTCGCTCTTATGGGCATTGATCATTGTTGTACGCGAGCTCTTCAAGGATGGCATGTGCTTCCTCTTTGGTCTTTTGAAAAACTGATCCTCCTGCGGCAGTGTTGACGAGAGTTCGTGAGGATGACGAGATACCTCCATAAAACATTTGCACCATCATCCACCCTTGAATGCCATGGTTAGGGCATTTTTGCTCGAGCTCCTTCAATCTCGCCCATAACTCATATACGGATTATCCATCGAATTGAGCAAACGAGTGAATCTCATTCCGTCTTTTGTGCATCTTCTCGAACGGGAAGAACTTGGAGATGAACTTGATGCGCAAATCAGGCCACGAAGTAATGGAGCCGGAAGGAAGTGCGTTCAGCCAAGTTTTGGCTCGGTCCCGTAGAGAGAATGGGAACAAGCGAAGACGAATGGCTTCATCTGAAACATTATGAAGCTTGAAAGTGTTACTTATCTGGACAAAAAAATTTGTGAGATAATCCTGCGGGTCTTCTATCAGTGTCCCTGTAAACTGTGACAATTGAACCATGTGAATTACTCCCGTCTTTATCTCAAAATTTTGATTTCCCGCCATAACTGGGAGAATGATGGCTGATTGCGTTGGATCTGCATGGGGTAGTCCATATTGAAACAGAGTCTTGGGAAACTCTTCACCATTATTGCCCGCTCTGTCCCCCATAACTTGTTCTTTGGCGCTCTTACGATTTCGCTTGCACAATTTTTCGATCTCTAGATCAATTGAAAAAGACTTAATTTGCCGTCCTTTCGCATATATCTTCAAATCAATTAAAAGTAATGCAAAAATAAGGGAGTAAACAAAAATGAAATAGAGTTCAAATTGAAAATAGTTAAATGAATCGTAATTAAAATAAATTTTTCCCCGGCAGCGGCGCCAAAAATTTGTTGTAATATTTTCACACGCAAGTACACGTGCTCGCACAAGCAGTGTAATTTGGAAGTACGAGTCGATCCGAAAAATAGTTGGAATAACGAGAACAACGAAAAATATAAAAGACAAACTCAAGCAATGATATAGCGGAAGAATTATGGGTTCACAAGTCAATCATGCAATTTTGGACTCTTAAACATATACTCAATTCACATGTTCCTGTGTTACTAATCACGTTCATACTTGTTGTACACATGTATATCTTTCAATCATTCATGATTCTAAACCTATGACGGAATATTTTCTCTCAAACTCAATTCCTAAACAAGCAATGGTTCACATTAATAACAAGACGTATCTTCGATTCTGTTATACTCTAGCTATCTCTAGCCTAAAATTGTAAGACGGTAGATTGACTGTTTGGCACAACTAATTTAACCTTTTTCAAGCATTAAACTAATCCTAAATTAATGAACACGGCCGCGAATGAAATTCAGGCATTAAACACGTAATCAACCTAAGTAAAACATTATGGAACATAAGGTTAATTCAAAAGATAAATGAATCCATAATCGCACTCCTAACTAGCTACACCATAATCCTTAATTAATTTAGTTCATGATGATAAGAAGAATAAACAACCGACGAAAATATGAAGAACACATGAATATTTTTATTAAAACTTGAATCAAAATAACGGGAGTTCAAAGTAAATAGAAGAGAATGAAACTGTTTTCACGGTGATGAGATTGCAGTATCGGTCGTCTTCCCAAAAGTTTCATCTCTCCAAGCTTCTCCAAAAATAAAACAAAAAATAATTGAGGCTACTACTTTCTGAGTCTAGAGCGGTTTTAATTAGGGTTATGGAATTTTCAAAGTCTTTTTGGACCGTTGGATGAAATCTGACGGCTTAAATTGATTCAAAACACTAAATCCGGAGATGAATCGATGCCTATACGCTGCATCAACAGGGTGTGCGTCGCACCAGTCAGCCTACGCGTCGCACCAGTCAACCTGTGCACCTCACATGGTGACTGAACAAAGACTCTGAGATTCTGGTCCACTTAACATGTTTTCTGGTTCAATGAACCATCGTTTCGGAGCTCCGGTCACCGAAAAATTATTTTGAGAAATTCCTCATGCCCCTTGAGGCTGTCCACTCCTACAAATGTACTCCATTTGTCGTTACGAGACCTAAAACTATGAAAATATAGAAAACACTCTAAAATGACATTAAAAAACTTGAGAACTCACAACTTTTCAGTGTTAAATGTATTCTGAAACACGTATATCACGTGCTTATCAAATATATCATAGTAGACCACTTCCCGAGTCAAATATCATAGCCCTTAGGTCGAGAGATACGTGTTCTAGTCTTGCTCTTCATTTACATTACTGCATTGCTGTATTTCCTTTATCTATATTATCAATGGTAATAAAACTATGAGTCAAATGACTTAGTAAGTGGGATTCTAACCTAATAAAATAAAATGGTATAATGCAAAGCATATAACGTGGTATTCTAACGCATGATGCATTTCCAGAGAACACTGACCGTTCCGTAAGATTATACATTCCTCACTACCATAATCTCCGATCGACCAGAAAATACATTCAGACTTCGAGTTCTCCAGCTAGCAACAGGCTCACGATGCACAACCTTCATCTGTTACATTGAATATTCAACGCACGAACCGACATAGCCCGTTAAGCACAAGTCGTGAACTTGAGAGTACCACTAACATTCGTTTAGTAATAGTTTGGGTACGCTACAACTTGCAGTGTACTCACTTAATTCATATACGGAAGAACATGCCTGAATTCATCTTGTCCAATTTGGTCTCCAGGTCCTTAGACTTCAAAACGAATATGATTTTTTCCAGGATGATGACTTTTTCTAAGATGATGACTTTTTCCAACTTCTTCCACATATTTGCAAGTGTCTCTTCTTCGTCTAGTAAGCGGATGACCAGATATGAAAAGTGAAAGATAATTGTACCTGTCGCAGTTTCAATAATTTTTGATCTTTGATCCTCTGAGATTTATGCAGGCCATGTAATGTGATATGAGACCACTCTTATTAGGTGTTGTTGTGCCAATAGAGTAGTGATCTTTTTGTTCCTAATTCTGAAAGCGCATGTGCCATTGAACTTCTCGATATCGATTCTCATGTTAAGAAAAGATATTCCACTCCCGGTGGTTATGAATTTTTTTGTGAGAAGACACTAGTGGGGATTCTTTGGATTGTTCGAGTTTGATGTATGTGATCACATTGCCTTCAGATTCCGGTGTCGGACTGGAATCTTAAGTTTCTTTTAGATTTGCGTTGAATAGATTGTGATTAGTTTTGCGATCGACGAATAAAAAATGCTTCTTGAATCCTTTCAAGCTCTGATACCAATTTTTGAATTCAAACATGATCACAATACTAACTTGCACAACAAGTAATCAAAACAGACCAAGAACAAAAAGTAAATTTAAGAACACAAACATAGCTCGTTAACGAGGTTCAACATGAATTCCTAATCCCTGAACTCTCTTAAATTAGGTAGTTCAAGTCACTTTGATTTCATACCTTCAACCCCAAGTAAGCTCCACATTATTACAGCTTCTTGCCTAAGCTTTACAAACCAAAATCATATCTCTTTCACCAGAATTACTTAAAAAAGTTCTCTTCCTAGATAGCCCGTTTTTTAGTCTTTTAAGCGTGCAAGATATAATGTGTGTGTTATGTCCTAATTTTAGTGAATTAGAGACTTTAGACTTAGTATGTGCGGGGGTACAAATTAGCCTCGGAAAAATATTGGGCCAAATACACAAGCTCTGTGAAGTGATGGGCTTTTCAAGGTAATTAGCTGCTAGCCCAATCCACTGAAACAGTCACATCGACAACGAGGTCGAATTCCCTGACCTATTCGCCCGCTGAACCTCGGAGCCCCATAGAAGAAGTCATGCAATTAGAGCGAATCTCGCCCGAAGAACCGGACTGCAAACAAGTAGGAAGGACGACGAACGACGGACGACGTGGCAAACTCTCCGTTAATCAAGGAAGCGCGTGCCGATAACTGCTAGTTCGAAAGAGAGTATAAATAGGAATTCAAATTGTTTTCATACGTATTATCATTATTATACTTTATCCCGAGATCATTTTACTCTTTGCATTTATCAGCACGATCTCGCAAGTTTGTTGTTGCTTTTTCAGCTCGATTACGAGGGCTCGTGCTGATTATTTTTTCGTTCTACTTTTCTTCACATTATTGCGATATTGTAAATCTACGACATTTTACCGAGACTTATTTTTCTTTATAAATATAAGTCTTATAAAATTCCCCATCTATTTTATCTGGTGATTGTTGAGTTCGGATTTTGACATCAACAATTTGGCGCCGCCTGTGGAAAAATTGGTAAATCAACTCTGTTATAATATCGCGATCCCCTTCTCGCTATGTCTTCTCCTCAGTCACCTGTCAAGACCCTGGAACCAGGCCATCCGGCCATCTTGGCCATCCTTGACAATTTTTACGAGAAGTTCAAAGAAGCAAACAGACAGATCAACGCTCGCATCGATAAACTGATCTCGACGCCCTCTTCAATTCCCACTTCCGGGAATGAGGACGACAAAATGACCCGAAGCAATTCAATGCGCACCCCCAATGCGCATCAGACCCGAAACGTCCCTCAAGGGACACGCCTGGATTACTCGGGAATCCAAGTGAATCCTCGAACTGACCGCGATCACTACCTGATCTTTCATCTCGGAGAGTTCTCGCGAGAGAACACAACTTAGATGCCTCCTCCCCCCGCGGAGGGGAGACCTCGTGGATACCTTCGACCCGTTTTAACCAAGGCCACGTCGGAGAGAACAATCGCCCCTCCCGTTCGTGAAAATGGGCCTCAAGGTCCAAACCACATCGACCCGAACGGAGAGCTTGCTCGCATGTTCGACCCATCTTGCCACAACAATGACCCAAACTCCAACGAGTTAGAAAAATTCAAGAAAACCATGGTAGCCGAGTTCAAAGCCGTGCGTTCTAAATTTCACAACGCGACAAGTTCGGCACCTATAATCGACCACGTGGTATCAGAGGCGAGTCGGACCCCATTCGCTGCGAATATCACCGACGTCTTCATAGGGAATGATGGGAAGGTTCGACTGTCGAGATATAAAGACACGTGAAACCCAAAGGCCTTCCTTATTATATCCTTTAGGATCGCGATTGGGTGAGCCCAACTAAGAGACTAGGAGTGAGATGTCGGATATTTCCAGCTCTTCGCAAAGAGCCTCTCAGGGGCCGCCCTAGAATGGTTCTTGCGATTGGAGGTCAACTCCGAGATCTAGAGGCCTACTGCGAATTCCATAAGAGCAATGGTCACGTTACCATTAATTGCGAGACCATGCGAAAAGTTCTCGCAAAGAAATATGCTAAAGGAGAACTAAAAGGCGTCGACATGGGACCTCCCCCCGAGCGAAAGATCTTTGCTCCTCTCGGAAGAGGCAACCCATCGCCAAAACGATCCCGTCCGGATACAGAAGGGTAAGAACCTGATTCTGTGCCACTTCCAATTAAACATCGGGTAGATTTTGTTACGGGAGGATCAAATTACTGCGGTAACTCGATCAATTCCATTAAGGCATATCAACGGCGCTGAACAACCGACCTAGTTACTGTTGGAATAGGTCTAGGGTTAAGAAAAATGATCATTAATCATATTAATGGCGGAATATAAAATTTATTTACAAGTAAAACAATTTTACTAACCTAGGCAAAGTGCATGAACATGTATAAATTTTAAAACATTATTTAAAGTTCTTGAGTGCAAAACTTACCTTTAATTTAAAGCGTCTTGAGAAAGGTTGATCTTCTTCCTTGGCTCGATTCCTTCACGTCTAATGTTGAACTCGAGAAACTTAAGGTTTTCATTACATGAGTATTTAGAGGTTTAGAAGGATTTGTGTGTGGGCACAATTAAACACAATAGCTCAAGACATTTTCCAAGAAAACATGTTGTTCAACACTTGAACTTATTTTGACTTAGCTTCTAGTTTAACACTCCTACTTTAATGACATGTAATTGTGACCTTATAGATCCAAATGAACAAAGCTTGAGCTTCTATACTCGGACTCAAAAGTTCACAAACCTTTTCCGAGTATTAGCTTAATGTCAACTAACTCCACTAAAGAGTTGACACTGAGAATCTCTCGGTTCAATGAATTTATTTTCTACTCGAATTCAACTTAATTATATTGAGTGTTTTCATTGAATGTTATCTATGTTTACCCTTCATGAATATCATCAACTAGATGAGATTTACAAAATTACCATTATACCCTTCTAGTTGTTATTTCCTCAACTCCTTTGTTACTTGTGAATAAGTTAGAAACAATGTATTGACGAGGAGCTAACAAGTCATATAGTTTCATCCAAACCGCGCAGTTCATTTATTCACAATCCAAGTAATAAAGCATGAGGTGATATATATTGCATCTCAGCAATCTTATACATGAATTCCGTATCTATGAGAACTTCACAAAGTTGGTTCATGACATCTTCATAACTCAATATTTCACCAATTGGCCTAGTCTAGATCACATAAAGGATCTAGAATTTGACTTTCTCAAATGACAGTATTAATGCTATGAAATGACATGTCTTATTTCAGGATTTAGGTAAGCATGATGTAATTCATACATAGTGACCTTGAGATAGAAAATGTTAAATGGTTTGTTCTTCCATTATCTCTAAAGGTGCACTGGTCAATTCAGTATCTTCAGAAGATACACTCGAAAAACTATAGAGTTCCTAACTCTCTATGCCTCGTAATCAGAAATCATAGATTCTTCCAACAATCATACTGAGATCAATAGTCCGTTGATCTTTAGATTACGAATATATCGTTTTAGTCAAACCATGAAGAGTTTGTTCACGCAAATCTACATTTGTCTCTTCATACATTGTTAGGTCTGACTAAGGACTATAGGACTATTGAATATCATAAATCTTCAATCAAACTAAAAAGGAATGAATGAACGTTTCAACTTTTATTAATTAATCAGCAAATTACAATAAGGACTTTATAAAGATTTATATATTACATCAATATGTAAATAAACAATCTTCTTGTGGGCATCTCTGCCAAAAAACTCCTAGTTGACTCAAAGAAGATGAGAGTAGTCCTTCATGCCTAATCCTTCTCGATGTTGGTGGAAGACCTTGTTGGATAGGGCCTTGGTGAAAGGATCTGCCAGGTTCTCAACCGTTAAGATTTTCTTCACCTCCACGTCTCTGCGCTGCACGATCTCTCTAATCAAATGGTATTTCCTCTCAATATGCTTAGAGCACGTATGGCCTCTAGGTTCCTTTAAGTTAGCAACAACCCCACTATTATCACAATAAAGTGTCATGTGCTCGTTGTCATTTGGAACGACTTCCAAATACTTAAGGAATTTTCTAAGCCATACAACCTCGTTGGATGCTTCACAAGAAGCCACATATTCTGCTTCCGTTGTGGAGTCATCAATGCAAGATTGCTTGATACTCCTCCAAACTACAGATCCACCATTCAGGATGAACACAGATCCTGAAGTGGATTTTCTGGAATCTTTATCCGCCTGAAATTCGGAATCGGTATACCCCGTCATAGTCAGGTCAGTACCTGAATATGTAAGCATCAAGTTCCTAGTTCTCTGAAGATACTTAAGAACATGCTTAATAGCGACCCAGTGCCGGGTCCAGGATTTGATTGGAAACAGCTAACTATTGATGATGACATATGTTTTCGCCTCTACCCACTTTGTGAAGTAGTCGGTGGCGATAAGAAGGAATCTTACCATGCCCTTAGTGGCCGGCATAGGTCCTACTATATCCATTGACCACTTCATGAAGGGGTAGGGAACGGTTACAGACGAGAGTTTTATGGCTGGTTGTTTTATTGTGGGAGCATGTTTTTGGCATGCGTCACACTTCTTCACGTGAGACTCGCTGTCTTCTAGAATTGTGGGCCAGAATAGGCCTTTCCGTTTTATCTTATTTGCCAAGGATCGTCCTTCGGCGTGGTTCCCGGATGTTCCTTCGTGTACCTCGTAGAGTTCATTTAGTGCTTCCATTTTTCCGAGTCATTTTAGGTACGGTCCACTGAAGCTCCTTTTATAGAGGGAATCTTCGATCATGCAGAATCTCGAGCTTTTTGCCTTGACTTTTCTTGCTTCTTGGCGATCTCGAGGTGATTCCCCGTCCCTGATATATTTTATCAGTGGGGTCCTCCAATCGTCGTCCTGCAGTTCGATATTGTTCATGCCGAGGTTGATGCTTGGCGAGTCTATTGTTTCCACCGGGATGATCCTTTTTACTTCAGGATCCGAGGTGCTTGCTAAACCGGCCAGGGCGTCTGCCTGGGTGTTTTCACTGCGCGGGATTTGCACGATTTGACCTCGGTGAAAGAGCTTATTAGTGTTTTGACCACTCTTAGGTAAGCGTTCATCCTTGGGCCTTTGGCCTTGTATTCCCCCGTTATTTGGCTTGTCACCAGTCTAGAGTCTGAGTGTGCTTTTACTCGTGAAGCTCCGACGACTTGGGCTAATTTTAGTCCTGCTATCATTGCTTTGTATTCCGCTTCGTTGTTTGAAGCTTTGAATTTCAGTCTGAATGACTGTTCTATCACCTTGCCGCTTGGCGATACAAGGTGGATTCCGGCTCCTGATCCTTCTTGGTTGAACGACCCATCTACTTTCAAGATCCAGGCTTTACCCGAGGTGTCTCCTTCTGGTAGGTCGGTGGGAGTTCTACCAGGAAGTCAGCTAGGACTTGTGACTTGGCACATGTCCCGATTTTATATTCCACGGCGAACTCGCTTAGCTCGATGGCCCACTTCGTTAACCTTCCGGATTGGTTCGGATTGTGGAGTATTGTCCGTAGAGGCTGTGACGTCATCACCATGATCGTGTGAGCTTGGAAATAGAGTTTGAATTTCCGTGCAGACGTTATTAGTGCCAACGCGAGTTTTTCCATCACGGGATAGCGTGTTTCTGCGTCTTCGAGGGACTTGCTAGTGTAGAAGATGGGCTTCTGATCACCTCGGTCCTCCCTTACCAGCACGCTGCTCACCGCGAAGCTGGTTACCGCGAGGTAGATGAGCAAGGGCTCTCCTGCGATAGGGTTTACCGTTTACCAATATGGGGGGCGTGGACAGGTACTTCTTTAGTTCTTGAAAAGCCTGCTCGCACTCCGGGGTCCATTCAAACTTCTTGTTCCCTTTCAGCATTTTGTAGAATGGGAGACATTTGTCTGTGGACCTTGACATGAAACGGTTCAGGGCGGCTATTCTTCTGGTGAGTCTTTTTACCTCCTTGATGTTACGAGGTGAGGGCATGTTTATGAGGGCTCCGATTTGCTCGGGGTTTGCCTCGATTCCTCGTTGAGTCACCAAGTAGCCTAAGAACTTGCCTGAAGAAACCCTGAACGAACATTTGGACGGGTTAAGTTTCATTTGGTATTTTCTAAGTACTTCGAAACATTGCCCGAGGTGGGAGATGTGATCTCTCGAGTGTTTTGACTTTACTAGCATGTCGTCTATGTAGACTTCCATGGTCTTCCCGAGATATTCCGAGAACATTTTGTTTACGAGTCTTTGGTAGGTGGCTCCGACGTTTTTCAGTCCGAAGGGCATCACCTTGTAGCAATAGATACCTCGTTCGGTTATGAATGCTGTTTTTTCTTAGTCGTCAGGGTGCATTAATATTTGATTGTACCCCGAAAATGCATCCATAAAGGATATGAGCTCGTGCCCGCATGTTTCTTCGACTAGTCTATCGATGTGGGGAAGTGGAAAATTGTCCTTTGGGCAGGCTTTGTTTAAGTCCGTGAAATCGATACAGACTCTCTATTTTCCCGTTTTCTTCTTTACCACCATTGTGTTGGCGAGCCAGTCTGGGTATTTTACCTCGTGGATTGATCCCGCTTGGAGGAGTCGCTGCACTTCGTCGTTGACGGCTTGCGACCTTTCTGGGGCCAACTTTCTTCGTTTCTGTTTTACAAGACGAAAACTGGGGTCGACGTTCAGTTGGTGGGATATGACTTCGAGGTCTATTCCCGGCATGTCCTCATGTGTCCATGCGAAGCATTCTTTATTCTTTTTCAAGAATTTGACGAGCTGTTTACGAAGCTCGCCCTTCAGTTCGAAGCCTATTTCGACGGTGTGATCGGGATTTTCTCCATCGATGGGCACTTGCTTGACCATCTCCAGTGTTGGTGAATCGTGTTCCAAGGTGACTCGCGCGTCGTTCACCTTGAGTTTCTTTGATTGCTACGCGCTTTCCTCCGTGCTCTGTTTTGCGAGCAAGAAGCTTGACATGTAGCATCTTCTTGACATGGCTTGATCGCCTTTGATCTCTTTGATCCCCTCTTCGGTGGGGAACTGTATATTTTGGTGGTACGTTGATGGTACCGCCCTCATCGCGTGTATCCATGGCCTCCCTAATATGACATTATATGGGGATGGACAGTCGATGACTAAGAATCTTGTGGGCAGGTTTACTCCTCCTGCGAGCACATGGAGTTTTATTTCCCCGATGGTGTTGATTGAATGGCCACTGAATCCGGTCAATGGAACCGATTCCCTATCGATATCTTTGGCTTTGACCTTCATCTAGCTCAGGGTTGATAAGAAAATGACGTCTGCCGCACTGCCGTTGTCGACAAGGATCCTTTTTGTGACCCAGTTGTTGACACTAAGTGACATCACAATTGCATCATCGTGTGGCCCGGCGAGTTGTCTTGCATCACTATCTTTGAAAGTGATCAAAGTTTCGGGGCCCAGGACGTGCGGTCGAGTTGAGCTCGTCTGAACTTTTCTTTGGTGGGCTTTGATCGAATTGACTGTTGGTTTACAGTATTGCGATCCTCCCATAATGACGTTGATGATTTGTTGTTTTTGTGGCTGCTCGGAGCCTTTCATTTCATTGATTTGCTTCCCTTTTTTCTCATTAGGAGAGCTCGGACCTTCACCGCAGGGGAATTGGTCGCTCTTCTTCTGGAGCTTCCGTTTCTTAGAATTATCGGGGTCGTCTTTTGATGCCTCATCCGTTTGGAGATTGGGATTGAGGACTTCGATGTCGAGGTCTTTAAATTCACCTCGTTCGAACTGCTCGGCCAATGCTGCTTGGAACTTTCGGCAAGAAACAGTCGCATGACCATAGACCTTGTGGAATTTACAATATGCGTTAGGATCCTTTGGCCATGGATCACTTTGTAGCGAATTTCCGTACGAGGCATTCACCTCGTGTGCTTCGGAGTTCATTACGAATCCCGGGGGTTACCACCTTGTTTATTGTTACCCGCGTTGTGGCCACCTCGAGGGTTGTTGTTCTTTTGTTGACTTTTGCTCTCGGAAAGGCTTTAGTTGGAAGGTTGGCCTTGATGCCGTGGGTGTTGGTTCAAACTTTGCTGCTAGGGCAATCGTATCTTAGGTTTGATTGATTGCAAGGTGTATATAAGTATAATCTCGAATGATTACAAAGTGAATTCCGTGTCCCCCTCTCTTCTATACGTGCTGTATTTAAAGGCTGAATAAAACGTCTCTTTTCCTTGTTTCTAGCAATGTCTATCTTGATTGACTCTTCCCCGTGCTTCCTGCCCGTTTCACCACGTGTATTGCTGACCACGTACTGCTCGTCAATTCAGTCCGTAAGAATAGCTCGGGAGAGTGGATTTCGGAGAGAAATAAACTTGTTTGAACAAATTCTGGATCTCGGTTAAAAGGAAGGGATTTTACGAGTTAAAACTATGGTGGGCCTTAGGCCTAAGGCCCATTTGGTACTTCGAGTGGTCAGCATGTCGTTTTATGGCATGTCGTCATTTTTCAACATACTGTCGTTTTTTGACATACTGTTATTTTGACCTCTTTTGAGGTAGTTTTAGCATTGAAATATATAAACGCTGTCGTCTGCTGAAGGGGACGAAGTCCCGCATCAACAAAGACTCTTCAATCATTCTCTAACTTGTCGGTTCGCGCCGTTTCTGCTATCTTTTAAAAAGAAAATTTGAATCGAACAAATTCCCTGCCCTCTACAAAAATTGAGTATATTTTTAATATCATACAATATTAAAAAAATACTAGGGACTGATTGTGGGGGTACAAATTAGCCTCGGCAAATTATTAGGTCAAATACACAAGCCCAGTGAAGTGATGGGCTTTTCAAGGTAATTAGCTGCAAGCCCGATCCACCGAAACAGTCACATAAACGACGAGGTCAAATGCCCCGACCTATTCGCCCTCTGAAACTCGAGGCCCGAAGGTGAAGTTATGCAGTTAGAGCGAATCTCGCCCGAAGAACCGGACTACAAACACGTAGGAAAGACGACGGACGGCGTGGCGAACTCTCTGCTAATCTAGGAAACACGTGCTAGTTCGAAAGAGAGTATAAATAGGAATTCAAAGTGTTTTTATAGGCATTATCATTATTATATTTTATCCCGAGATCATTTTACTCTTTATATTTATCAGCTCGATCTCGCAAGTTTGTTGTTGCTTTTTCAGCTCAATTACGAGGGCTCGTGCTGATTATTTTTGTCGTTCTACTTTTCTTCACATCATTGTGATATTGTAAATCTGCGATATTTTACCGAAACCCATTTTTTCTTATAAATAAAAATCGTATAAAATCTCCCATCTTTTTTATCTCGTGATTGTTGAGTTCGGATTTCGACATCTAACAGTACGTTAAAATTATTAATAAACCAATTAAAGTCTGTCAAGTGGACTCTTCTACTTGGCGCTGAGATTATCTTATGGGACTGATCTTCAACCATCTCAAACCGACAAAATGAAGAAGATAATAAATGAAGTGAAAGATCGCGGTATAAAAATGTATAACATCGAAAAGTTGTGATATTTAGATCATAAGCATTAGTTTATTTCTATCACAGTCAACATGTTATTTAACAAATTGAGAATAACGGTGGTCCTAAATCTATCGTTAGCTATTTTGGCGAAAAAAAAAAAGAAGGAACTTGCGCTGTAAGCGTATCAAATGGAGAATATGTGATATTTAAACCGGAAATAACGCTTAAAGCATATACAACTTCAATAAAAAAAAATCACGTAATTCTATTTTGTTTATAAATTAAAATGCATTATCATGGATCCAAAATGTCAGCATGTACGATAAGCTATTGTCCGCATCAAACAATTACAGCGAACTGTTGACATTTCTATACTTCATAGCAATCATCTGAATACAAAAATGGTCGTGCATGTATTTCAAATATCACACCACTCCCATTTCAAGCAAAGGATTCTTTTTCTTAAAACAATACTCTTAATTATTACTTATCTTGTTCCATAGGAAGTATTAGAAATCCCCTCAATGGTCAATAACAACTTCAGTTAGACAATGCTGACTACTACAGCATTCCTTGAGGTAGCTCTTACAACAACCACCCATTTCTCTCCTCTCCAAGCCCAAACAACAATTCTCAGGCACGATCATTTGTCGGATTTCCGAATCATGATCAATATTCGCGCTTGTCTTGGCCTGAATAATGACGTCAATGGTGGAGCAATCTTTGTCACCCGGCAATTCTTGGCGATGATTTTGGGCCAAGCTCTTTGGCTCTTCACCGCAACAAGGGCTTGCATTTCGAGTCTTCGGCACACTTTTCTCGGTAGAGCAATGTTTGTGGGCGACACTACTACTTGCTGGCTTTTGGCTTCCAACCATCAAAGAAGAAGCATGGTGATGGTCATGGTCATGATGATGGTCATGGTCATGGTCATGGTCATGGTGATTAAGATGATCTTCATGGTCATCCCTCTTGGGCAAGTTTTGGGGTTTGTGATCGCCGCAACAAGGGCTCGAAGCTTGAGGCTTTAAAACCTTTGACTCGGTAGACACTTGAGGCTTTTCAGTGGGGCAACAAAGCTTTTTCGCGACCCTAACTGGCTGTTCACCACAACATCCTGAGCCGTGCTGCGCCGTAGTAACACGCATTGGCTTTTGACTTCCTACCGCCAATGAAGAAGCATGACCATGGTGATTGTGAGGCTCTTCAGTGGGGCAACAAGTGCTCAATTTTTTAGGCGTCTCTTGGGGACAGCAATGATGACCCGTCCTGTGAGGCAAGGTTTTGGTGGTTCCGGATCCACATTTGTGTCTATGGGCGTGATCAGAGGACGCGATAGATTTGCGACATTTGGCATGATGACGTGGCTCTCGGAGGAGCAACATGCTATTGAGGATGACGAGGACACACGTTCCAACGTCAGCTAGGACCGCGGCCCACACGAGAGGGTGTCCCGCGAGGGCAAGGGCGATGATCGCGAGCTTTGTGACGATCGAGAGAGTGATGTTTTGGATCACTTTCCACTTGGCTTGTCTCGCAATTTTGACGACTTTTGGAATATTTCGAATGTCGTTGGACATTAGAACGACATGACCGGTTTGGGTCGCCAGCGCAGAGCCCGAGATCCCCATTGAGATTCCAACATCGGCTGTTGCCAGAGCCGGAGCATCGTTTATTCCGTCTCCCACCATTCCTACCGCCCCTTCTTTTTTGAATTCGGTTATGAGTCTCGCCTTGTCTTCGGGTAAAAGTTCTGCGTGCACTACGTTCATTGCGAGCCCAATCTGCATCAAAATCAAAATCAAATTACATTTCTTCATATTCAATTTTTAACAATAAATATGGTTGACTAAATTGAGAATGCTAGAAGAAATGGTACATTACATGTTTTCATGAAAATATTTTTTTTTATGTAAAAGGGTTTCTAGTATTATGTTTGTACTATTTGTCAAGTCATATTTTGGTAATTTTATGATTTTGAAACAGTTCTAATTTATATTGTATTTATTCCGCATACTTTTCGATCGTTTACCCTATGAAACACACTAACTACCCCAATTTACTTTACTATAAAGCGATGTGACGTATACGGAAACACAACTGAAAAAAGTCTGTCTTTAATAATTTAACTCTCTACCTTTAAAAATCCTTGATGTTGTCACTTGAATTGAAACAAATTAAAAATACAAAACAAAAATACTCATGTCATATTTTCTTAAAATAATTGTTAGAATGTTGTGAAGTGTGAAACCTGTTGGTTGGTATACGTTGCGGCTTCTCGACTATCTCCGGTGAGCATAGCTGTTTTGATGCCTAATGACTTGAGCTCCTTCATGGCTTCACTCACCCCTGACCGGCAAGCATCGGACAACCTAAACATTCCCACCAAAATCCCTCCGCAGTATATATATCCAACCGATTTTCCGTCCTTGATTTCTCCTTCTACACTCGGTACTGAAATTACAAAAAAAACTATGAAATCCAAAATAAAAGTTTGTTGGTGAAACATTAAGCAGGGAGGGAGCCAGAATTTTTTGTTAGGAAGGCTAAGTTTAAATTGTATGTTTATAATTATTATAATAAATCATATTATACTTCACAAATAAATTACTTCTGAGAGGGGCTTTAAAGCCCACACGAGCCTATCTCTTATTATTACCTGTTCCACATGAAGCTCGAGCCGAGATCTTTTTGTTTCCGACGTAAACATCTCGGTCGTCAATTTTCCCGTAAATCCCTTCTCCCGGAAAATTTTCATAATCTTCCACGTTATCCGGTCTCGGCTCCATAGAGAAAACCGATTTCGCATAGTCAACAAGAGCTGAAGCCATTGGATGGCTCGACTTGCTCTCGATACTCGAAACCCTAATTTTTTTCAATGCAAACACAAAAAATCAACCTTTAGATTAATATCGGCTCACGCAAAAAATAAAAAATAAAATATACACTGCTACAAATGTTGGATTCTACCGACGACTTTTCTATAACGTTGTAGAAACGAATGATTTCATAATACTTAATATAAACGTTGTAGAAACCTAGTGCTTCTGCAAGGCTTAGTGTTTCTACAACGGTTCAAATTAAGTGAGTAAAATTTCATTGAATTTCAAAACTTATACTAGAAACCCTAATTTTATTTACCAATAGAGCAAATTGTCGAAGCTAATTTCATCGGTCAGAGCGTTGAAATCGGTCACGATGAACTCGGCTCTAGTGATCGTCCCAGTCTTGTCGAAGGCGAGTGTCTTGATCTTCGCGAGGGCTTCAAGATAGTCACCACCTTTGACGAGAAGGCCCGATTTTGCGGCTTTTGTGAGCGCACAAAACGTGGCGACAGGCGTGGATAGGATTAGCCCGCACGGACACGCGCTCACTAACACAACAAGTGCCAAGTGAAACCACTTCTTCAAGTTTCCGAGCTTCAAAGCCACCGGAATCACCGCTACCAAGATCGATATGATTAACACGCCTGTTTCAAAACATCAATATGGAAGATACTCTATCGTCAAAAATTATGAGATTGTTTTACGATAAGATTGTTGTTGCTTGATATATATTTTACCTGGGGTGTAAAACTTTGCGTATTGGTCGATGAGTCTCTGAGTTTTGGTTTTGCTGTTTTGAGCCTCTTCCACTAGCATCGCCATCTTAGCCACGGCGCAGTCTTCGGCTAGAGCCGTTGTCTTCACACTAATATAGCCTATTGCAAAAGTAAAATTATTAAATAATTTAGACTAAAAGCATAAAATATAATGTAGTAATCTTTTACGTTAATATAGTGAAACAATAAAAAAAAACATTAAATAATTATAACATTTTTACGGAATAACTAAGAAAATAATTTATTTTCTCAGTTTTGTTACTCTTTTCGGTAATAAATATTTACAAATTAATTATGTGTATACTCTCCTTTGCATATTAGCCATTTAATTTAAATATGTAGCAGGGACGAAAGCTCTTCAGATAAGGTTGATTTGAGTTTTTTCAGAGTTCAATTAACAAATAAATGGCTTGTACCGTTGAGATTGATTGTTCCGGCCAAAACAGTGGAGTCTTTATGTTTGGCGACAGGGAAAGACTCTCCGGTGAGAGTCTTCTCGTCAACCTCGCAACTTCCTTCGACCACCACTCCGTCGATCGGAATCACTTCTCCGGCCTTCACTGCCACCACCGTGTTGACTTTGACCTCGTCAGCGTCCACACTCTCGCCGGTTTCCGCTATCACCGCCTTTTGCGGGACCATGCTCATCAATGACGTCATCACCACGTTTGCCTACCATTTCATATCCACCCCTTGTTATTTGAATACATAATAATCTTGTTAATACAAATGAAGTTGCACCTTGTGGCTTGCCCTTGACTCCAACCATTCTGCAATGGTGAACAGAAAGACAATGGTGCCAGCCTCCACGTAGTCCGCCATAGCAATTGTCCCAATTACTGCATTTTACCAATCCATAAACAACCTTTTTTACTTTCATTAATAATTGTATACTTACTTAATTGTAATGCTAATATATTGAGTTCAAGATTTCCTAATTTTTATTTAAAATTTCGATATATATTTTTGTTTGAAAGTGACTAGTTATTTAGAAGTAAACTTCTGATGTATCACATTATTTTTCTAGAATTAAAAAAATTATAATATCCTACTTTAGGAAAACATTACAGGTATACAAATTTTCCTATAGCATAAATATATTAAAATCAATGACTTTATATAAGTATATTTTGGTCTAACCACTATGCTGCTTTTGTATCTATAGTATATATATCTTAATTCTATTTTTCTCAAATATACTTATTCTACTGTATTTTAGAGACATTCAAAATATCACATTTACTCATTTGATTTATAAAAATATTAGTTAAAATAAGAAAAAAAGAGATAATTAAATGTGTATTCAAATTTTGATAAATGTTGTAAGTGTAGAAAAATACTTGAGTAGTATTGATAACACATACAAAAATCACATAGAATTTGTAGGATATAAATAATATTAACCATCTCATTAATGTATAATTTAATTGTGTATTATTGAAAGTACGTTTCTAATATATATTTCCAAACTTTTCTATAAAGCTAGAGACATTTTCTGATAATGAAAATGGTGTGGGACTGTGGGTAATATATAAAACTTCTAAAAAGAAGAAAATAATAATGTAAAATTTCAACCGTGTACGTGTGTTATACATACCTATTCTCTTACTAAACTCACTAATAATTCACCACTTCCGTAATTAGCGAAACTCTTTTGGTGCAAAAACACTTCGGAATTACATTATTTATTATTAGCTTTGTTTTGTCACGCAATGAATGAAAGTGGATTCATGAATACGAACTCCAATAAAATAAATGATATCTGTTTTTTGTTTGCTTGTGTGTCAAAGAGTGAGTGGGTGAAGAAGAATATACCTGCGATTAGAGCAAGAATATTGATATCAAGCCTGAGATTCCTGAGTGATGACACGGCTTTGAGGCCGATCGGAATAATTCCGACGGCGACGGCGCCGAGAGCCAGCCACCCGAGCGGACGGTAAACGTACTTCAGAAACGACAAAATAAGCAAAACCCCGCACGTGACCGAGTACGGACTCGGCCATTTGTTCTTGTACTCCACGTGCTCTCCCCGATTACGCACGTTCGCTTCCAGTCTCGCTTCGTTCAGCGCCTTGGCTGCCACGTGTCAATGGGGATTCTCTCATAACTATTACTATTAAGATAACGAGTACTTTTTAAGTTACCCAGGATTCTCTCAATGAAGGAATTTTGTTTAGATAAAATATCCAAATAAATAACTATTTTAGCCATGATGAATTTGGGAATTTTTAAGATGGTGTTTGGTTACTTGGGAAATGGTAACAAGAGCGTCTGACTAAATTTTCAAATTAACGTTTCTACACAGTAGATTAAAATATAAAGCGAATTAATTTTGTATTAAAGTTCTAACTTTAATATCTATAATTAAGAAAATAGCTAAGAGATAGACAAAATGCATCGTATTTCCAATTTTGGTATAAAACAGATTATTGTAATGCTTTTTGCTATTTTAAATTGTTTATTTAAAATTTATACGAGAAGACTCAACTAATTGAAATAATTATAATTCTATGATATATCGTTTCATACGGTCGTATGTATCGCATAAAGCCGTATCGACAATATACAATCTATATGGAAAAAATTATATATATATATATATATAATATATATATTAAAGTTCTAACACTTACGAATAAAAAAATACATTTCAAATGCTAAAGTTTTCTTCTATATTCAATTTTTCTATGGACGAACTTTAAAGAGATTGCTTTTTTCAGTGTTATGCTTGGTCATATTTATGTAGACATATATAACTATATGTATTCATAATTTTTTTTTTTACTATATGGGGGTTGGTCATGCGAAAAGATGGTCCAATGTATCTGATCATTTTTCTAATTTTTTTTCTTTAATGTTATATAAAATAATGAGGTAAATGCAGAAATTAAATAGAGAAAAGAAAGTGAATAAAAATTGATCATTAATTTATTATTAATTAAAAAATAAACTAAATCCCATAACATTTCAATCACAATTTGAGAAAGAGACTTTCAAACGTAATTCTATATCCAAACGAACGAAAAAGAAAAGAAAAAGAGCTATAACAGAGAATACTGTAGGACATGTCATCTTTCTAACAGAAAAAATTCGCGTCTTCAACAAATAAGACTAAACTAAAAACTGGAAATACCAAAATTGTATTTCATATGATATTCTTTTTTTTTCTTTCTGATTTTAGTGACCAAATATGACAGTTCACAAAATCATATAGAACCAACAGCGCCAAAAAAAAAAAAAATGATACGCATTGACCCACACACATCATTATTATGGCTCCATTTCACACGTCATGTCTTAAAAAAAATGAATTTTTGATATTGAGATATAAATTTTTCTGCATATAGAAATATAATAAATAAACTAAATTTAAATAGAAAATACCCATCTAGTAATATTTTTACTATATTAGCCCCTAGTTAATACATCCACACTATACAATGAGACGATTTCGAGTCACCATTAATCTTATTTTCTGGCTAATTGGTCTTTGAAACAAAATCGATGGTGTTTGATGATGTTTCAATTCTTTATCTTAAAGACCAGTACTAGAATACTCAAAAGCCTAAATATACGTTAGAAAGCTATAATATTTTATAAAGAAAAGGTCACGTTATTTGTTTATGGCCCATTAAATCTCCTAAATAATTGAGAAGCGCACAACGCATTTGGTCAGGCTTTTAGTGGAAACGAAAGAAATACAAACATCATATGATATTATTATACGTCGCCAAACTTACGATACACGAGACTATCTACGTGTTCGCATAAGAAAATACAAATTTACCGATTTGGGGCTGAGAAATGAGAGCTGTATCGTGAAGAACAATGACGGTTCTTGTGGCGATGATGACAGTGACTTCTTTGACTCCTTCGAGCGGTCTCAGAATATTCTCCACCAGAGGCACTTCCGACGAACAGCAAATCCCCAACACGTCAAAGTAGCTTTTCTGAATCCTTTTCCCACCCTTTGTTTTCTCCGCTTCCGAGCTCGCCATCTTTATACGTTTCTCTGTTTTTTTTTTTTGTTTTTATATAAACCAAATGAGCCTCTCTTATCTATTTATATTATATATGTATATATATACATGCATGATCGACGGTTACATATGGCTTCTTTATCTTCTCCTTATTTATTATATGGATATTTAGATAGAACTAATGATGTGGCCGGCATGGTCAAGAGATGAATAAGTCTGGGAAATGCTTTTTTTTTTGGATTTAATTATACCATAAAGTAATTTTTATTATTTATGAACAAGTAGAATCTTATCTTAACTTCGTCGCAGTGTTCATTGGAGAGAGAGAGAGAGAGAGAGAGAGAGCGTACCGGAAGTAATAAATCTGGGTTCTGAGAACGTGAGGGAGAAAGTAGAGGATCCGAGTAATATTAAAGAGGACAGTGAAGATGATTTATATAGAGAAAGTAACTAGAAAAAAGACAAGCGACAAAAGATACAGATTATTAATTAGGAGAAGATTTGGAAGCCCTAACAAAAAAAGAAAACAATTCTCAAGTTTTTCTGGGTGAGAATAATTGGGGTTTGGCGGGTTGAGAGACAAATAGTGCAGAATGGATTCCACATATGAATCCACATAGCTTCGTATTTATAGAGTTGAGTGCGCATATATGCTAAAGGTGATAGAGATATTTTTATTACAAAAATACTATCATTGTGTACATTTTACCGTACCCTTGTAGCTCCTAGAAGAATGTTATACGTTCTCTATCTATATACATAGATAAATTAAAAATAATTAATATATTTACTGAATGTTATTGTTAGCGATATTAGTGGCAGAATTAAAAACAATAAGCAAGTAATAAATTTATAAATGAAAAAAAAAAGTAAAGAAAGTTGAGTTCGTCAAAGTTCGTTAGACGATTTTTTTTAAACTTTTATCACCCTCTCCAAGTGAGAAATAAAATGAACGAAAGTTTCTTAAGATATAATGACGAGAAGATGAGTTTAGCATCAATTAGGTAGAATTCGACGAACTAATTAAACACGAGTGTCGAACTACTACCGAACTGCGAACTAAAAAAACAGTTTTTAAGTGAGAGAGATAGAATTTATGTGTGTTTCGGTTTATGAGAATGACAGCTCAATTTCTCGTATAGACTCAGGACATCAAATCTTTGAATTTTTACAAACTGCCCAGCTTTAATGGATATTAATGGCGTTAATGCTCGTTAATACAACTCAATAAACTTCAGAACATTTTAGCTTCAATTGAAATCCAAGTTGGAGCATTCATTCGAAAAAAATACATTTTAAGCGATAGCAAATGGTATTTTAATTCTCAATATAACTTACGCGTTATTTGTAGACTTCAAAAAAAGTAAAATTTGCAATTTTTTTTAACAATTATTAAAAACAAGCCCATGCCTAAGCTTCAGCCCAAGCTTCAGGCCAATTCATAAGAAAAACCCAAACTACCAAGTCCAAGCTCAAGCCCAAGCCCGAGCCTCAGTCGAATCGGCACGACATGACATGACAATCTGCGTGTGTGCGCGTGCACGCAAGGTTAGATTTAACTCACTCACACTCTCCTATCTTCCACTTGGATATCATCTTAAAAAAGAAGATAATATATACACTACACAACACACTTACCCAACATATGTGGTGTTGACATTAATGTTGGAAATCGGTTAACAACTAACCTATTAAATAATGAAACATATCTAATATTAGAATTTCAAAATTTCAATTTAATATGCGAAACTCATTTCCTAGCATATTGAATAACCATGACAATAAAAACGATCTGACATGTTAATAATTTTTCTAAACATGTAAATTAACAATCCACACTTAGACACAATCTGATGACTAATTATAGAATTGAAAATAAGAACGGATCTCATAAAACATACGGATGTCATCGACAACTTCATGAGTCACCCTTCCGTCTTTAATCTATGATATCTGATCCAATGACACCCGTCCAACCCTTGGCCGAGAGCTCCTCTACGTGCACTTGAATTGAACCTGAGTCTGAATTCCGCGCGCGTTATTCCTTATGTGGGGGATCCTTCCTATGGGGAAAGAGGAATAGTGGTCGGTAAAAATTAGGGTATAACTCAAACAACCACGAAATGGAGTCAATAAAAACATTTCCGGATCTTTATGTGATTAAGAGGTTGGGCTCTTCTATGAACAACGAGAAGGGAAGAATCACTAAAAAATAAAAAGACGGAGCGAGAAAACATTTTTTTCAACTCTAGGGTTCGGCCAAAACAAGGTTAGTTGTGACTAGGGTTTTGCTGAATTGAACTCTCTCTCTATCTCTCTCTCTAAAATTCGACTGCTCCCTCTCTTTAGATGGGATACTCGGCCATAAAGTGATTAGGTTAAGAGGAGAGTGAAGTTCGTGTCTATTTATTTAAGAGATAACATGCCTAGGTTAAGTTAAGCCCATTAATCAAACTTAAGCCCACTAATCCTTTTTAAAGAGTTTAAAGAATTTTCCAATCCATAAATCATCAACTATGGCCGGCCATAATGTTTAAATTTCTCTCCAAATTTATTTGATTTATTTTTAAAATAATATTTAATTAAATTAGAACATCTCATTGATTTAATGACACACAAGTACGAAATGAGAAATAATTTCTTTTCACCTTTTATTTATTAAATCCCAAAATTGTATTATTATCAATATAATTATACAATTAGACTTATTAAATAAATGTAATTAAAAAAATAGCTACTTATTTATTTAATCCCTAAAGAAATAATCATAGTATAAATCACAATTTACATTCAATGAGAAAATAAACTTTTTCTTGTCCACTAAAATCTCATATGAAAATCTATCATTGAGACCTCATGGACTCAAATGAACGAAACTTTAGAATAAAGTCCGGGCACAAATGTTTACAAACATTTCCCGACTTTTAATTCATAATATTGGTCGATTCCATTAAAGGACCAATATTAACTATCCCTAAGTTCATATGCGTTTATATTTCCGTTTGATGTGATGAAACTATCATTCACACGATCCACGGTGTATTTTACGATATTACCCTTTGTGTGTATCATTAACTAAGAGGAATGTAAAATTACCGTTTTACCCTGAGTTATTATTTCACCAACACTTTTGTTATTTGGGAACGAGAAAAACATAAAGTGAGATGTCACAACATGTCACATTTTTTATTCAAGGAATGTTTTATTCGTTGAATACCATAACCGGTTTATTCGCTCACACTTTAATAAAAAAATGGTGTGATACTAATGTCGCAGCATTTTTGCAACACAAATTTTATGTCTGTGCATCACATAATGCAACGAAACATTGTCATTGACTAATCAAATGAATTCATTTATGACACCAATCGCCCGTCAATGAATTCATTTAGACATTGTCATTGACTAATCAAATGTCATAAAGTGTCACAAGAAAATATGTATTCACTACAGGATTTAGGTAATTACGAAAATACCCCTCGTTTGTGATTTTGAAGATTCGAGTGGTTTAACTAGATAAGATATCGTTAAATTTCTTCAAATAATCATTATTCAGACACGATTGCCCAATCGATATTTAGATGCGAACTATTATTTTAAACTAGTCACTAGAAGTTATCTTGTCAAGTATGTACTTACACTTCTTTCGTTGATGATAGTTTTAGGGGGTAGATATACATGCATAAATACAATCTTAAATAATAATGAATATTTAAACTTTATTTACCTTTCAGCAAAAGGAATACAAATTTATTAAATGTCTTATATCTCATTCGTGGCCATAAATTCCAACAAATTCTCACTTGACTCATAGGAGATGTGAATGATCTTTAAGTCTTAGGCCTTCTAGGTGTCCCTTGAAAACTTTACTCGTCAAAGGCTTCGTGAAGGGATCAGCGTGTGCAATGTTGTGATCTTCATTACTTTTGCATGTCCTCTTTTGACAATATCTTGTTGGGATTTTTGCCCGCAAATGAGATATTAGACATTATAAATATATTTTGTATTTTATTTTGCTGAAATATTAAATAAAATTAAATATTCATTCTTATTTAAGTTTGTGTTTACGCATGTATGTCTACGCCCTGAAACTGTCATCAACGAAAGAAGTGCTAAGTACATACTTGACAACGTACATTCTTATGACTAGTTTAAAATAATAATTTGCAATCTAAAGATCGATTGGGCAATCGTATCTTAGGTTTGATTGCTTGAATAAATTAACGATATCTTATCTTTCGATATAGAGAGTTGTGACTTAGTAATTTATTCTTGATAACTTGATGAAGATATTAAACAAGACATGTGACAATTTGAAGTTTGAGATAAAAAAAACCTTAATCACTCAAAACTTCAATATCATATCTAAGAGGTATTTTAGTAATTATCTAAATCTTGAAGTGAATACATAACTTCTTGTGGAACTTTATTACATTTGATTAGTCAATGATCTATGTATCAATATTGATATCACAGACTCGACAATTGGTGTCATAATATTGTCTCGTTGAATTATGTGATTCACAGATAGGGAATTTGTATATTACGAATGCTAAGCCATTAATATCACACCATGCTTTGTTATTAGAGTGTGAGCAAATAAACCGAGCTTGGTATTCAAAGAATAAAACATTTCATGAATAAAACATGTGACGTGTTGAGACATCTGATTTTATGTTTTTTTCGTTCACAAATAACAAATGAATTGGTGAATAATAAGTAAGGGCTAAAATGGTAATTTTACATTCCTTTGAGTTAATGATACACATGTTGATGTTGAAATCGAACCCAACAATCACAAAACAAGATATGAAGAAATTCTGTTACGATTTCGGTTTATTTAAGGAAAGATAGGGTCTCGATAAAATATCGTATTAGTAATACAGAATATTCGTAAGTAAGAGACGAAGCAAACTCCAAACAAATATATGTATTATTAACATTGATGAATTCACAATACAAGATCAATGGATAATATAAAAAAAGGAAAATCGAGCTCGATGAAATGAGATTCGACGAGATTTTAAAGATGATAAATTGGATAATAATAATGAATAATAAAGTAAGTGTCACCATCCTAGAATAGATTTCTATTTATGCTATCGATGAGCAAGGATCCGAGATACGTGGGCGGCTGGAGATCTTGCCATTTGGCATGATTTACGTTGAAAAAGGTACTCGACTTCGTCTTCGATCTGGTTCTTTAGGGGAGAGGATTGCTGAGTGGGCTCGATCTCGACTAGCTTATCTGCAAGATGAGTTCGATTTGAATGAGTTGGTTCGGGTTCCGGGTTTCGGGCTTGAAATGGCCCAACTTTGCTCGGGTCGATTTTGTCCCCCCACAATCAGCCCCCAATATTTTTAATATTGTGAAATATTAAAGATAGTTATGGTCTAAGTTGGATCGATAAGGGAGGAGATGAAACGATTTCTTTGGAAGGGACACGTTTCGGTTTCGACGTCTTTTCGAAGTCGAAGGGACGAATGTGGTTATGATTTATTGTGACTTTTGAGGCGGATCATTATGATATGTCAGGTCGATGGGACGTGAATTTCTCGATTTGGTTAAATGACTAGTTGTATAAATATTTGAAAGGTCGTAATGGTTCATTTATACCCCGTTAACAAAATTATCGAGGTATTTTACTTTGTTTTCATCTATCTACTTTCTCTCTCTAGCTTTTACATCCGTTTTCAGTCGAACTCTTGTTGTCGACGTATTTTTATAAATTTCTCCAATTTGCTTTAGTCGACGTTATCTTCTCGACATATATAATTTCTTATTCTTTTTAACTTATGGATTTGTCTTAAATTTTGCAAGCTCTCTAGGTATCACTATGCCTCAAATGCCTCAAATGTGACCGAATTTCTTTAGGATGGTGATTTGCTTCGCTCTTCTTACTCAAGAGCAAGATATCGAACTGGATTTGTTCGATCTGGTTCGTCTTTGTATGGTGAGAGAAAATTTAAAGTATCATCCGAGATGTTTCTATCTTTCTCACCACTCGCAGAGGTTTCTTCTCTAAGGTCTGAATTCTTTTTCTTTGGATCACCGTTATTTTTTTGTGGCGGTTCACGAATTCTCCATGAGAAATCGAGCGGACTCTTTTGGGGCGAGATGGGCGAGTTCAACGAGTGTGTTTATTGTCGCATTTGTATACATATTTATGTTTTTCTTCTGGCCTCCCGTCTTGACTATTTCTACGTGTATTTTTTTTGTTAGGAGTTATTAAGGCTCGATCTGTTGGAATATTATTCGAACTGAAAATTGATAAACGACATCGAAGTCGGGTTAAGTAGTCAGAATTCACGGCTTCGCGATAAGCTGATTTGTGGTTTTGGCCTACGCCTGACATGCCTGAAAAATAAGAAGGTAAAGGTATATTTTGCTAGAAATTTGTATGTATTGATTGCTTTATTTTTCTCTTTTCTTTATACAGTCGATATGGATACCGAGGTGTCGGCTCGCAGCTCGCGCTGCAAAAAGAAGAACCAAGTGGTTCCTGTCGAGTCGTCGATTCCGCTGATCCTCAATCTCGACTCAGAGATTAAAAAGAGTCAGGCTTTTGTTGTTCCTCGTCTTATCCCTGCTACTAGTGGGACCGTGGAAGAGAATGTTGAGGAAGTTGAAGTGGAAATTTCCGATCTGATTCCGCCAAAGAGGAAACAGGTGGTTGCCCGTCCTGGTGAGGCTCCTTCTTCTGGTGACGAGGCCGATAAGAAGAAGACGAATAAGAAAAAGGGGAAGGAGAAAATGGTCGGCGAAGAAGTTGGTCGACCTGTTTTTAATGAACAAAGGATAGTGAGAGCTGCCTCGTCGAAGAGTGGGGGTCGATCAGGATCTCGCAATTCGACGTCAAAGCAGTACTATCACACATTCGTCTACAACCAAGATGTGATGTTGTGTGAGGATGGCTTTCAATCGGCTGGATTGATTTACCAAATCACTCACAAGGATTATCACCTCCCTAAGGTGCCTAATCTCGCCGAGCCGAGATGGTATCGAACAATGTCCTCGTAAATAACCTTGGTATGTTTCGTTCCTTATTTTCATTTGTTGTTACTTTTCCGAGATTAATCGTTGAACTTTTGTCAATTTTAGCTCGCTTCTCATCTGAATCGAGGCGTTCATATTGATGAACATCGGGTACGAGAGGCTGAAGAGAATGCGGCTCGCCTCGCTGAGATGCAGGATGAGACTGACTCTCCAAAGAGCGAGCTCAAAGGGATGAGGTCCAAATTGGAGGGTCTTTTTGAAGAGATTATGGCCAAGGACGCAATCATTGCCAAAGCAAAGGTTGTTCAGAAGGACTTGGCCATGGCTCAGTCTAACTATGAGGAGAAGGCCGATCGACTCAAGCGGGTGGATAAGGCAAACTTCCAACTGGAGAAAGAGCGAGACTAACTGAAAGCCGAGATGGAGAAAAATCTGAGCTTTGCGAAGGCCGAGAGGGATCGGGCCGTTTATGCGGCTAAGTAGACTACTTCGCTCCGTTACCGTGAGCACATTCTGAAGTATCGAGCTCAGAAGGAAAAGATGGTAGAAGCCATCGCTGTCTTGAAGAATCTGGAACAGTGTAAGGGTAATAAGGAGCTCATTTCGGAGATCCTTGGGGGTGAAGTTCTGGATTAGTCTAGCGAACTGAAAGACACTGAGGCCGATATCGAGGTATACAACACTCGGTTTGCTTTGATCGAGCTCCCGAAGGTTGATGTAGTCCGTTTTTCGCTCTATCCCGATGGTTCTACTTCTGAGCTTCTTGACGAGGAAATCGCTCGATTCTTGGGTGAGAATCCATCGGATGAGGTCTTGACTTCAGTTCCTGAAGTCAAAGATGCGAGGCGGCCACAAATTGATTTTATTTGTACTTTTTTAGTTATTTTGATTTTTTAATTGGACTTGTTTTGGTCCTACATGTTTGTCAAGACTCTTATTGTCTTTTGCTTTTTTATTTTATTTGTTTGAACTCTAAGCTCCCCCCTTTGTTTTGGGGGGGTCGAATTCGTTTGTTTTATCTTTTTTTGAATAGTGGGGATTGGTTTTTCCCGCGTATGACTGCCTATTATAAAGTGTTTTCGCTAGATGCTTCATCTCGAGTTCGGAATTTTTATTAAATACTTCAATGTCGTTAAAATAGTTCATTTTGTCATAAGCTATTTATAATTTTGCTAAGTATTTTAGCTCGATTGTGACGATACTTGTCGATGTCATTTAAATAATTCATTTCGTCATGAACTATTTAAAATTTTGTTAAGTATTTCAGCTCGATTGTGAAGATAGTTGTCGATGTCATTTAAATAATTAATTTCTTCATAAACTATTTAAATTTTTGTTAAGTATTTCAGCTCGACTGTGGAGATACTCATCAATGTCATTTAAATAATTCATTTCGTCATAAACTATATAAATTTTTGCTACGTATTTCAGGTCGATTGCGAACATACTTGTCGAAATCATTTAATAATTCATTTCGTCATGAACTATTTAAAATTTTGTTAAATATTTCAGCTTAATTGTGAAGATACTTGTCGGTGTCATTTAAATAATTCATTTAGTCATGAACTATTTAAAATTTTGTTACGTATTTCTGCTCGATTGTGAAGATACTTGTCGATGTCATTTAAATAATTCATTTCGTCATGAACTATTTAAAATTTTGTTAAGTATTTCAGCTCGATTGTGAAGGTACTTGTCGCTGTTTTTTAATTTTTTTTTGTCTGGGGACTGTGTCTTCCGAAGAGAGCTGCCTACGTACCCTTTGCGGGGATCAAGCCCTACGTAGTTCGATTTTTCGCGATTTTTTCTGGCAATGATATTTTTTTAGATTGATGATGTTCCAAGACCTCAGGACGGGTGTTCTGTTCAGGGTCATGAGTTCAAACACTGCGGGGTGGACTTCTTTGACTACTCGGTAAAGGCCTTCCCAATTGGTACCTAGTTTTCCTACGTTTGGCTCCGCAATATTTTGGAAAACCTTCTTGATGACTAAGTCGCTTGGTTGGAAATTTTGTGGGTTACTTTTTTGTTATAAAATTTCGAGACCGACTGTATGTATTGTGAGTCTTATGAGAGCCTTTTCTCTATTTTTCTCGATGAAGTCTAGAGAGTCATGGAGCGTGGTGTCATTTTATGATTCGTTTGTCGTCATGGTGCGGAGCGTGTGTATTGACAGATTTGACACCATAAACTAATGAAAATGGGGTCTTGTCTGTGGGGTGTCGAGGGCTAGTTCCATATGCCCAAAGCACTCCGGGAAGTTCCTCGGCCTATCGCCCCTTCTTGGTTGTTTTTTTTATGGAACTTACGATCGTTTTGTTTGCTGCTTTAGCGTGTCCGTTGCTTTGGGGATATCTCGGGGTTGACATCCTTAGTTCGACATTATTTTTGTAGCAGAAGGTTTTGACTCTTTTCGATGTGAATTGCGGTCTGTTATCGGTTACGATTTCACGAGGGGCCCCGTGTCGACATATGATACTTTTTCATATGAAGGTTTCTACGTCAGGGTAAAGGCTTATACTTCGACCCATTTTGAGAAATAGTCTGTTTGGATTAATAATTAACGTAGTCCTCTGGGAGCGGTCGGCATCGGACCTACTATATCCATTGACTATTTCATAAATGGGTAGGGTGCAGAGATTGAAGATATTTTTTCGGCCGGTAACCTGATGTTTGGCGCGTGTCTTTGGCATTGATCGCAATTCGTTGAATGGGTCTTGCAGTCTTCCAACATCGTAGGCCAGAAATAGCCTCGTCTCTTGATTTTAAGACCTACGGCTCTACCTCCGACGTGATTTATGCATTCTCATTCGTGGATATCGGTCAATACCGCGTGGGAATCGGTTGTCACTATACACCTTAAATAGGGTCCAGAGAAGCTTCTTTTAATCAGCGTCCCGTTTATGATTGTGAATCTTGAACTTTGTTCGATGAATTTTCTCTTGGCGTTGTTACTACTAGGGTCGTCCCTCTAGATATGTAGTCAAATTTTTTTGCTTTTCCAATCTTCTTAGTGTATGGTTGCCATGGTCGTTAACGCTATGTCTATGGAAGGTCAGAAGTGGAGGCCAAAGCTGCTAGGGCGTCTGTCGTCGCGTTTTCGCTCCTTGGCATCCGGGTCAATTTGAATTTATCAAGTTGCTCCGTCAATGTTCTGACTACTTTCGAGTAGGCTTCCATGCAATCGTCTATGGTTTCGTATTTTCCAAAGAATTCGCAGCCTACGAGCTGAGAATCACAGAAGGCGTACACTCGTTTAGCACATAGGGCTTGGGTTAATCGAAGTCATGCTATGAGGGCCTCGTATTCCGCTTCTCTATCGGATGCGAAAAATCGAGTCTGAAGGATTGTTCGATGATTTCCACATGTGGAGATTTCAGATAAATTCCTATTCCGGCGCCCGATTTGGAAGATGCTCCGTCTACCTTGAGTGTCCATGTTCCGTCTGCGGAAGTGATGGACTGGTCGTTTTTTGATAGTTCGATTAGGAAATCGGCCAATACTTGCGATTTTGCGCAAGTTTTGTTGCGATATATAAATTTCGAATTCGCTTAATTCGATTACCCATTTGGTTAATCTCCCTGACTGATTTGGGCTATGAAGGAAGCTACGTAGTGGCTGAGCGGTCATCACCACTATCAGATGGGTTTGAAAATATGGTCTCAATTTTCTTACTGCGGAACCGACGTTTAGGATCTGCTGGTGTAGAATATTAGTTTTTGGTATCTTGTTTCTGCGTCCGCTAAAGTAATCTACTGGTGTAGAATACTGGTTTTTGGTCACTTGCGGGGTGCGATACTGCAATGTACAAATATAGTGTATCTCCGTTTTCAAGTTTTGATAACACTGGTGGTGTCTCTTAATATACCTTAATTTCTTTGAACGACTGCTCACATTTTTGTGCCCATTGTGCATTTTTGTTTGCTTTAAGTAATCCGTAGAATGGAAGACATTTATCTGTAGAATGAGAAATGAATCGGTTGAGAGCGCCGATTCTGCCCGTTAGCCTTTGTATCTCTCTTTAGTTTCTAGGCGATGGCATTTCTTGTAGGGCGTGGAGTTGATTGGAGTTGGCCTCTATTCCTCTTTGGGTCACTAAGTAGCCGAGGAATTTTCCCGACGATACTCCGAATGAGCATTTCGACGGATTGAGTTTTATCTGGCATTTGTTTAGTAATCCAAAATATTCCTCCAGGTGGGCTACGTGTTCTTCTTCTCGCATGGATTTAACCAACATGTCTTCTATGTATACTTCCATGGTTTTGCCTATTTTTTATGCAAACATCTCATTCAAGAGCCTTTGGTAGGTGGCCCCTGCGTTTTTTAGTCCGAATGACATCACTTTGTACCAGTACGTTCCTTTGTCTGTTACGGATGCCGTTTTTTCTTGGTCGTTTGGGTGCATCAGAATTTGGTTGTACTCGGAGAAGGCGTCCATGAAGGAAAAAATTTTGTGTCCTGCGTTTGCTTCTACGAGTTGATGGATGTGAGGAAGGGGGAAACTATCTTTAGGACATGCTTTGTTCAAGTAAGAGAAATCGATGCATATTCTCTACTTCCCATTTTTCTTTTTCACGACGACCGTGTTTTCCAACCAGTCGAGCTATTGTACGGGTCGGATAGAATCAGCTTTGAGTAGTCTTTCGACTTCCTCTTCGATGATTCTCGCTCGATCGGGCCCAAGTTTTCTTCTCTTTTGTTTTACTTGTTTGAAACTAGGGTCGACGTCTAACTGGTGAGATGTTATGTTTGTATCGATTCCTGGCATATCTTCGGTTTTCGATGCGAAAGTTGATTTATTTCTTTTCAAGAGTTGATCGTTTCGCATCGGGTCTTTCCTTTGAGTGCGGATCCGATTCCGACGCATTTTGTGAGGTCGGCTCCGTCGAGCTGTATCTGTACGGTCATTTCGATGCCTCCGAGTTTGTTATCCTCTGGATCGTCAGGTAATGCAGGGTCCGAATTGGTCGCCGTTGGCTCAGTGTTCATTAATTGTTAATCTTTTCCCGCTTTGAGTTTATGGCTTACGAGGTAACAGCTTCTTGATGCGGCTAGGTCGCCGTGGATCTTTCGTACTCCATTAGGGGTGGGGAATCAGACTCTTTGGTGATAGGTGGATGGTCTGGCTCTCATTTCGTGGATCCAAGGCCTACCCAGAATTACGTTATATGGGGACAGTAAGTCGAGGACATGGAATTCGACCATCCAATTCATTCCTTCGGTCTTCATGGGTAACTTAATTCCTCCAAGGACAAAGTGGTCACGCCATTAAATCTTATCAAGTGGGTCGATTTTCTTTCAATTTCGAATTCGTCGATTCCCATTTTTGCTAGGGTGTCTTTAAAGATGAGATCGCTCGATTTTCCTCTGTCGATTAGAACTCGGGCAACTTCGCAATTTAAAATTTCAACTGTTACGACTAATGCATCATCATGGGGGCCTTCTATTTAGAGGCTTCACTTTCGAGAAAAGAGATCTGGACCTCTCTAACTTGCTTGACATAACTAGGTCGATTATTTAGTTGCCTTTAATACGCCTTGTTGGAATTAATCGAGTTACCGCAATATTTCGATACTCTTGTAACAAATTCTATCCGATGTTTAATTGGAAGTGGTTTAGAAACAAGTTCTTCTCCTTTCTCATCGGGGTGAGATCGTTTTGGCGACGGGTTGCTTCTTCCGCAAGGAGCAAATGCCTTCCTCTCGGAGGGAGGTCCCATGTCGAGGTCCTTTAGTTCTCCCTAAGCATATTTTTCCGCAAGAACTTTTCGCATAGTGTCGCAATTAATAGTAGCGTGGGCGTTGCTTTTGTGGAACTCGCAATAGGCCTCGGGTTCTCGGGTCCATTTCTTTCCTTGGAATCCAAGTTTCTTAGGTTTGTCGCTTATGGCGAATGCAAATCCGGGATGATCGCTGCCTCGATTTCCTGGAAGTACGTTGGGGTTTCTAGGGGTTCCGGTCAATTCTACGCCGCTTCCTTTCCTAAAATTTTCTCCTGGTCTGGTCCAAGGACTTGCTTGGTTAGGTAGAACCTTTCTAGGAGGAAATTTTTTCAACAACGAGCTTATCTCGTGTTCCGCTCGCGCGAAGTTAGAGGCTCGATGAAGGGCATGCTCGATGGATGGGGGTCGATTAACGGTCATTTCCAAATGGAAACAAGATATTTGCCATAACCTGTTCTTGAGGGATGTCAAAGCAGAATTTCCTTCTACATTGGATGTTTTGGATAGTACTTCTTTGAATCGGGCCATGAAATTCTTCAAGGTCTCAGATTCTTTATGTTGTATACTCCATAAATCGGCCATGGTCAGTTCGTCGTCCGCAAACATCGAATAATGTTTGAGGAATGTGGTCGATAGGGCGAAAAATCTTTCAAAGGAATCAAACTCCAATTGCGAGAACCACTCTAGGGCGGTGATTAGCGCGTTTTTTACGTGACTATTTGATGAACTTAAGCAAAGAATCGATGTTTATCCTAAAGTATTTTGATAGTTTTTGTAGTTTGTATGAAGTTTTCAGGACATTCAGATCCACAAAGATCTATGACATGCAAAGAAGGGAAAATTAGAATTATAGATGCAAAAGAGAAAGAGAAATAGATCATCCTAGGATGACGGGGCGATCGCAAGGATTCCGGAACATTTTACGAATCTCAATTCCGATACTCGGAGCTCAAGATATGGGATAAAAGGTGAAGCAGCGCGCAGACCGCCAGAGTGCTCATCGCGACGCGATGAGGTTCAACGCGAGGCAGAGGAAGTCCATCGCGACGCGGTGGAAACCACCGCGACGCGATGGGGCTCCGACAACAGCTTAAGTTGACCCGTGGATTTTGCTTTTAAGCCGTCGGATCAGTTTTTGAAGGCTAGATGTGTAGAATGTTGAGGAGCTTGACTTTATAACCTAATGGTATCCATTTAGAAGTCATTCTTGGTTTGTTTTAGTTTTTAGAGGGAGGAAACCTTACGTAGGAACAAAAAGAGAACATAGAAGAAGGCCATAGATGTTCTGGAGGCTACGACGAGTCTGCAACAACCGATCTAGTTTTTCCTTCTCTTCTCCTTCTGAATCTTTATTGTCATGGATTATTTTTATTGTTTGTTTTCTAGTTCTTCCACCATCACCATGAACTAATCCCTTAGAGGGTGATGATGGATATTTTCTTGATAATTGTCATGGATTTATTCTAGTTTGCTTTGAAGTTTGATTTGATTCTTTGGCTGGTGTTAATTCTATTTTTGTTCTTAATGTTCGTATATGCCTGATCATCGTATGCTTGATTTTAGGATTAGTTATTCTCTCTAGCGAGGTTTAATTAGTCGTGCGAATAAAATAGAGTGCCGTATACGAGTCGTGCGGATTAGCCGCATTCTCTCGCGATGATTTTCCGAACTGAAAGACCGTATACGAGTCGCGATCAGTTCAAGGAATCATCTGGATTTGGGAGAAATCCAAGGGGGTCTACTGAGGGACATTTCAGGTCTGGTGCACACTCTTGGTGCGCGCTGAATCGTTACGGGTCATGTAGACGTTATCGTTCCCAGGATTGGGAACGAATTGGGAACGGCGAGCCGGGTGGCTTGGTTATGGGATCCTGATGGGTGATCGAGGAGAAGACATGGAGGCGAGAATAGAATGTAATACCGCCAAAGATAATTTTATCGATCCGATATTTCCCATAAACGGTGCCAAATTTTTGATGTTGAAATTAAACCCAACAATCACGAAACACGATATGAAGAAATTTTGTACGATTTAAGTTTATTTAAGAAAATATAGGGTCTCGATAAAATGTCGTATTAGTAATACAAAATATTTGTAACTAAAAGACGAAGCGAACTCTGAACAATATATATGTATTATTAAAATTGACGAACTCACAATACAAGATCAAAGGATTATATAAAAAAAAGGAACATCGAGCTCGATGATATGAGATTAAACGAGATCGAAGAGATGATAAATCAAATAATAATAATGAATATAATCAAATAAGTGTATAATATCCTAGACTAGATTTCTATTTATGGTATCCGGCTGGAGATCTCGCCATGTGGCATGATTTTCGTTGAAAAAGGTACTCGACTTCGTCTTCGATCCGGTTCTTCAGGCGAGAGGATTGCTGAGTGGGCTCGATCTTGACTCCTGCTAGCTTACCTGCAAGAGGGGTTCGATTTGAATGAGTTGGTTTGGGTATCGGGTTTGGGCTTCAATGTTTGGGCTTGAAATGGCCCAACTTTTCTCGGGTCGATTTTGTACCCCCACAATCAGCCCCTAGTATTTTTAATATTGTGAAATATTAAAGATACTTATGGTTGAAGCTGGATTGATTAGGGAGGAAATGAACTTAAAAAGTTTCAATATTAGTCCTTTAGTGGAATCGACTAATATTAAGAATTAAAAGTTGGAAAAAGTTTGTGAACTTTTGTGTCCGAATTTTATTCTTAAGCTTCATTCATTTGGGTCCCTAAGGTTTCAATGATAGAATCTCGGATGAGATTTAGTGAACAAGAATAATTGATTTTCTCATTGAATGTAATTTGCGATTTACAGTATGAAAATTATTTTCTTCGTAATTACATAAAAAATTGATTATTTGTTATTATATTTACAAAATGAATCATATTGTATAATCATATTGATAATAATACAATTTAAGGATTCAAAGAAATAAAAGATGAAAATAAATATAATCTCGTTTCGTACTTGTTTGCATAATATGAACAGAATTAATGACATGTCAATAAATCAATGAGATGTTCTAATTTAAATAAATATTATTTTAGAAATAAATCAAATAAATTTGGAAACGAATTGGGACAATATGCTCGGCCATGATGATGGATTAAGGGCTGGAAATATTGATTAAAACTTAATAAAAGGGTATTGGGCTAAGTTTGACTAATGAGCAAAAATTGGATTTTGACCTAACTTAAACTTGTTCTCTGTGATATAAAAATGAAATATTTTCTCTAAACCTAACCCTAAGGTTTTTGGCCTAGTGAATCCCCTCCCCTTGGTTGTGTTCGGCCGATTCCCACAGAGAGAAAAAGAGAGAAAATTGTTCTCCCGAAAGGTTCTTTGATTCTTGAGTTTTTCCCTTCACCCTTGTTCAATAAAAGAGCTCTTCCTCTTGATCTCCTAAAAATCCCTGAGTATTATTGTTGAATCCATTGTGGTTGTTTGAGTGGATTTTAGAGGGCTAGCCACTTTGGAGCAAAGTAACTAGGAGGGTTTTGTGACATCTTAGACGCATGCATGAGGCTTGGGCCAACCCTATGTGCACCTAAGGACAATCTAAGACCATCCGAGGCGCATCCAAGGCTGTCCTTAGGCGCATCCGATCGTCAGACTCTCGGCCAAAGGCAGGCGCACAAGAGGCGTATCTGACCGGCGAGAATCAGGCGTGCGACGAGGCTCTCATTCCTGTGAAATTTGGGTGCGCGTGAAGGCCAGCCATTTCGACGAGGAAAAGGCGCACACAAGTACTGCTCCAACGACGCTTAGGCACATGCGAGGCAGGTTCTTCTCGTCCAGAGGAAGACACACGCGACGTTGATTCTGACCTCTATGTAAGTTCTCTATTAATTAATTGGATCAACAAATATAATAGTTATAGGTTGCTAGTGTAATCAATTTGTTTTTATTGACATGTTAGTTGATATATACATATGTTGCATAATTTAATAGGTTAATCGTTAACCAATTTCCAACAAATGGTAGCAGAGCTAAAATTGGCATTAAAAATATGATTTTTTGACTAGTTATGATTTTTTTAACTAGTTAAGTGTTGGCGTTTTTTGTATGAAAAATAGTTGCATTGCGAATGTATGTGAATGTGTTTTGTAGATGGATCTTTTTCTATATGGACCTAATATTGTTTCCGGTTATCATCCTGAGTTTTAATTTTAAATTTTACATTATGAGCCTCAATTTGCGAGGACGCTTTAAATTGTAATTATTATATTTGTAATCCGGGAGTGAGAAGAAACAAGAAGAAAGAAGGCAGCACTTTAGGCTTGGCGTGCGTTAAAGAACGTGTGGGGGCTGACCCAAGACAATTCGATGACCGTCAATAAATTCCTTAGCCGACCATACACTTGAAGATAAAGTTGTTTATTTTTTAATGTATTTTTCTTACGGGTTGTATTTTAGTAGTGGCCCATTAGATGAGCTAAATTTATTTTGTTTTTATTTATTTAATCTCATTCACGTCACATGTCATATAGGATAGAACATCAACGCCTTATTAAATTAAATCATGCATCATAGTAGTTTAATGTTTATAAAAGTAGTTATAAAATGTAAACTCAATGCAAACAAAAATATGATTTTTGCAAAAATTAAGTGGGAGGGTTGTTTGTCGTTAAAGCAACCCAAAGTCTTCGACATAAGTTTAATTAATGTTGTATGTGATAAACTAAGAGTCACCCATCGTGGCCCTCCCTTCAATGGGAGTACTTCAGAATCACTTCATTAATTAAATTGTCATTGAACTAATCTTTAAAAAGGAACGATGAAGCGAGGTTTCCCCGAGGAGAATCGTTAATAAAGTGACTTGGATAAAGGCCATATATCGGTTGGACACTTAGACTTGTGTTTTAAAGTAATCCTCCCATATGGTAATTAATGAGAATTAGAAGTTGTAACTTCTTGAAATTTTCAAACTAAATAGTGTTGTGTTACGACTATGGGCGATTAATTACGGTTTCTCCTAGGAAAAGTAACTAATCATTTGTGTTCATATTACCATGAATTATTTATCGCTTTTACACCATATTAGGATTCTTCATGCATCATAATTCAAATTGTAGCACATGCTAAATTTATTTATTTTATTTATTTTCTGCAAATTGTCTTTGAACCCACTTCAAACTATTTTGAGTTCAAACAAATTCAATGGTGAGAATTACGTTGATTGGAAACGTAACCTCGAAATTGTACTGATGGTGGAAAAGTACAAGTATGTTCTCACAGCCCCGTGTCCTGATGCTTTGATTGCTGACTCGAGCAAAGAGGACAAGGATGCCTATAATGCGTGGATTAGAACCGACGAGATTGTTAAGTCCTACATCTTGGCATATATGAGCAATGTGTTGCAGCATTCTCATCGGAATATACCCACGTCAGCTTACATGCTCTACAATCTTCATGATATGTTTGGGCGTCATACAAGGCAAAGCAAGCTATCTGCAAATTCTTGAATTGCCAAATGAAGTCAGGAACCTAAGTTCAGGACCACATGCTAGTGATCATTGGTCACTTGAATGACATAGAGATTATCGGATCCAAGATCGATGGACTCACCAAGATCGATATGATCTTGGAGACTCTGACAAACTCCTTTGGTAGCTTCCGTATGAACTACTCCATGAACACGCTCGATTATTTTGTAACCGAGTACATGAAGGAGTTGCAAACTACTAAGGGACTTCTTCCGAAGAACAAGAAGAGGAGTGGTGAAGTCAATGTTGCTGAACATAGGGCTTCCAGCTCTGGTTCTAAGAAGGTGATGAGAGGTCCAAAAAACTCCAATGGAACAGGATCCAAGAAGCCTTACAGGAAGGCTGCGGATGCTAAGGGAAATGACGTTGCAAAGGTGGACAAGTTCAACCACAAGCGTCGTCAATGTGGAGAAGTCGACTATTGGCAAAGGAAATGTCCTACCTACCTCAAAACTGTCAAATGGAAAGGTATGAGCTTCGTCACTCAAGCATGTTACATGAAAAATAAAGAATCACTCTGGATTTTAGACTCCGAGGCTTCTGATCATATTGTGTGTAATTTGAATGGTTTCAGGCAAACTAGACGCTTGTGCGATGAGGAGTTCACGTTCAACTCAGGCAATGGAATGAAGGTCGGAGCCAGATATTTCGGGAGCACTAAGATGAATTTTAGGAATAAAACTTTATTATTGAATTATGTTTATTATATTCCGAATTTTTGCAAGAATCTTATTTCTTTTGGTCGTTTAGAAGAACAAATTTTCAAGCTTAAAATAAATAATGGTATTGAAATTTATCTTGATGATTCGTTTATTACTAAAGCTAATCGTGTTGAATCAATATATTATTTGGATCCAAATGAGTCGACTATCTTGGACACCTAAGTGAATAACGATTCACTAAGGAAGCGTAAGAGATTTCATAGTGATGAAACCGATGACACATATCTATGGCACTTATGTCTTGGGACATATTGGCTTAGAAAGGATTAAAAGACTGAAAAATGATGGTCCTTTATCTCTAAACGTGGGATCTATGCCCACGTGTGAATCCTGTCCTGAGGGCAAGATGACCAAGAGATCTTTCTCCTCGAATGGTGTAAGCGCTAGACGATTATTGGAACTCGTACATAGTGATGTATGTGGACCAATCAGCATCCATGCAAGAGGAGGCTACGAATACTTCGTAACCTTCACAGGTGACTTCTCACAGTTTGGTTACGTTTTCCTTATACAAAACAAATCCAATACCTTTGAAATGTTCAAAGAGTATCGGGCCTTGGTTTAAAATCATACGGAGAAACAAATCAAAACCCTTCGATCAGATCAAGGGGGAGAGTACTTGTCCAGAGAGTTCGAGTATCTTCTTAGAGAAGAAGGTTAAACATTAGTGGTAACAAACGTTTTATCGTCCTCGGGACTATAGAATGTGAAACCTTTGGTTTCCGTTGGATATCCAATGAACACACATAATTCTTACATACTAGCCACCTTGCTAGTCTTTTTCCTTAGCACATGTGCAGGGCAACCCCAAAATTGTATGTGGCTTAAACTAACTTTACGCCCAGTCCATCGTTCATAAGAAGTACCGGGAACTATTTTAGATGGAACTTGGTTCAAAATGTATGCTGAAATTTCGAGAGCCTATCCCCAAAAGGAATTAGGGAGTGATGAGTAACTCAACATTGACCTAACCATCTCATTAGAGTTGATTCCTTCTCTCCCACACTCCATTTTGTTGAGGTGTACCACGTGTAGTAAGCTGAGAAGCGATACCTTATTCTTTAAGAAAGTCATCGAACTGTTCTAACAAGTACTTGTTAGGAATTCTTGCCCGGTTGAGAAGATCCTCATGTAAATTCTCGTTGATATTATTAATAAAATGAAGTTTGACATTTATGAATTATTCTAATTGAAGTTGTTATTTCTTATGTATTTAGATTTATAGAATATTCATCATCCCATAGCCTCCATATCAAATCGAGTCACGCGTTGCGTACCTGAGTTCGGGTAGTGGGCTAAAACTAGGTCGATGATTGATATACGCTTGGGAAGCTATATCGATAGTCATATATGTGGAACACATGAGTGAAGGATGATCACTATGTGGGAGCTTTCTACACTTGTGGTAAGTGTACGACTTGGACAAACCTTGGGGTAGATGTGTCGTTTAAGGAGCGTTACAACGCACTAATGTTCACTCACTATGTATGAATTGCATCGTGCTTACCTAAATCCCAAAACAAGACACGCCATTTCATAGCTTACATATTCTCATTTGAGAAAGAGAAATTCTAGGTCCACTAAGTGATATAGACTAGACTAATTGGTAATATATTAAGTTATGAAGATGTCATGAACCAGCTTTGTGAAGTTCTCAAAAATATGGAATTCATGTACAAGATTGCTGAAATGCAATGTATATCACGTCATGCTTTATTACTTGGATTGTGAATAAATGAACCGCGCGGTATCCAAAATTAAGTAACGATTTTATTTGGATATAATAATGTGACTTGTTAGCTCCTCGTCAGTACATTGTTTCTAACCCATTCACAAGTAACAAATGAGTTGAGGAAATAACAACTAGAAGGGTAAAATAGTAATTTTATAAATCTCATCTAGTTGATGATATTTATGAATGGTAATCGTAGATAAAATTCAATGGATCTGCTCAATATAATTAAGTTGAATTTGAGTAGAAAATAAATTCATTTGAACCGAGAGCTTCCCAGTGTCAACTCTTTAGTGGAGTTAGTTGACATTAAGCTAACACTCGGAAAACGTTTGTGAACTTTTGATTCCGAGTATAGTAGCTCAAGCTTTCTTCATTTGTATCCATAAGGTCACTATTATAGGTCATTAGAGTAGAATTGTTAAACTAGAAGCTAAGTCAAAATAAGTTCAAGTATTGAACTAGACATTTTCTCGGAAAATGTCTAAAGGGTATTTTTTTCCATATGGACATAAAATGATGTGGATGTCAAACTGAGATTTTAAATATTTTCATATGATGGAAATATATATTATTTTCTAAAGCCGAAAATTCGTTTGAAGCATTATGAAATTAATATCATTATTTGTGCAATATTAATTCTACAATGGTTATTTTAAGAATTGTCTTAAAAGAAATAAGTAAGTATCTAGAAGCTCATTCCCTAGTGTAGAATTCGACCAACATCATCCAAAGAGGATAGGAATTCTTTCCCTTTAATTATAAAGATAATTACCCAAAAGTTAAAGAGGAAATGAATTTCCTTGAGAAGGAAACAATTGTGCTAAGTGGGGAACCAAATTTCTCTTACTAATGCACAAGAGTGGCCGGCCATGTTGATAGAGAAAGAGGAGAAGAAATAAAATATTGTGTAATGAATGCACAATAGGAAATAGTAATTACCCTTTTTTAAATTTCATTCTCCTATAAATAGAGTGTCACATTGAGATTTGAAAATAAGCTTTTGGTCTTACTCTCTCTCTCTTTCTAGCCGACCATTTTCTCCTGTCTCTCTCTCTCTCTCAATATCTCTTTTATTTTGGTACCTAAGTCGTCATTAGACTTAAGCTTGAATTAGCTCTTTAGCTCATATACTTGTTCCTTAGTTATTGTGTTTAATTGTGCTCACACACAAATTTTTCAAATCTTCTATAGACTCTTATAATAGAAAATTTAGGTTTCTCGAGTTCACGTTTAGGTGTGAAGGTAACGAGTAAGAGAGGATCTATCTTTCTCAAGGCTCATAAAAAATGAAGCTACAAGAGAAAGATTAGTAACAAGTAATTAAATAATGGTTTTTTTAAAACAATATGTTCATGCACTTTGCCTAGGTTAATAAAATTGTTTTCCTACTAAAGAAATTTTTATATTCCGCCATCCTGATTCTGGAGCGGATAGAGGTCCCACCGATCCCGCGGGAGGTGTTCGTCGGACTTCAATCCTATATTCCATGGTTTGATGCTAGATTTTCTAGCTTGGCCCGGGTCAATGCCTGGAACTCTTCTTGTTGCTCGGAATTTTTCAGCAAGATTTCGAAGAGGGTTTTGAGCTCGGTGTTCAAGCCGGTTTTTATTTCACCTTGTTCGATGGGTGAGACCATTTTTTGTATCGATAATAGTTTTTGTATTTGCTAGCATTGGGTTTTCTGATGAGTTTCCCATAGACGGCCTCAAATTGTTGATGTGATTTTTTTATCACTCAACAATCAGATATATTTGGTTATATTATGCGAATAAAATAGAAATTCAAATAACGGGTCTCAGAACAAATAAGAAATCAATATATCGATATTGAAACGAATCGAAAATGAAAATAAATTATTGCCACCTAGAATTGAGTTTATTTAAAAAATGAACAATTGAAGTAAGAATAAACGCAAAATGTAGAGTCATTTTCTTCTCTCTCTATAATAACTGTAAAAAAGTTCCTAAAACATGAATTTCTATACATATTTATACTAAATCTATAGGAGGTCGTCTTTCTATTGTTGTCCACGTGGCATGTCAAATGTCTCTTGATCCTTTGAATGAAGTCCGCTTCTTCAGGCTCGTTTGGGGGGTTGACTCCTTCATCCTTGTCGCGAGGTCCTGCTTTCCTTCGGCGCGGTCCACGTGTCTTCTACTGATACTATCCTCTTTCCTGGTGGGCTTGTTGGCGGTCTTCCCGCGTTTTGGACCTTGCTCCTTAAATGGGCTGCAAAATGAGACTACCTTCTTTGGGCCTGGGCCTAGATATATCGCTCATTTGCACATTTGATACCTCGGGTAAATCTTGACTACCTGAATCATCATTACGGCAAGTGATATCAAATAATGATTTAACACTATTATTCAAAATTTCTTATCGGCGTTTATCAGAGCCGAATCGGGGGCTATGGACATAGTAGTAGAAGCTTAACGAACTCGACGAAAAAGATGATACAGTCTTACCTCTTTTTCATCGATTTGTCTAGTCTTTATTGTTGAAATTTATTTAACAATTTAAACAAAATAATTATATAACATATCAAATATGGCGGAATTATATAATACACCTATACATATTAAAACAATTTTAATATGAATAACAACCTATGACATTAAAATAAATTTTATAAGTTTAATAAACAATTTATTAATTCATAAGACACTCAACAATTAAACAAACTAACAACCTATATGAACAATTCATATATTTAATTTAGCATTTCAATTCGTTGAGAAAACACTTACAATTAGGATAATAAATTATCCCGACGTTGCTCGCTAGCGTCGGAAGGCCTCACCGAATCCTCGTCGAAATACAAGCTCGTCGGATTGCCCAAAAAACTTCTTCGCCGAATTGGGAAGAATAGGGTCGCCGGAATGGGGTTTCGTCGGACTGGGAGTCTTCAGGAAACTTGCTGGAATGAGCTCGTCGGATTGGGTTTGCCGGATTGAGCTCGCCAGATCGGGCTCGGCAGATTTAGCTCGCCGGATTGGACTCGCCGGAATCGGCTTGCCGGACTGGGTCTCTGAACCTAGGACCGCCGGACTAGGATGAACCTCGCCGGACTGGGAGAAGGTCGCCGGACTGGGAAGTTCGCCGAATTGGAGCAGGTCGCCGGACTGGAGCAGCTTCGCCGGATTGAATACCTTCGCCTGACAAGGAAATCCCCACTGGTCAGAATGCCTTCGCCGGACTAGAAGTCCTGGGCGACTAGAAGCAATCCGGCAGACTGGACAAAATCCAAAAAAAATTTAAAAACGATTTAAAAACAATATTTAAGAATACAAAAAGAACACCAAACACCACACGTTAGAATCAACGATAATACACAAGGAATTTATCGAGATTGAAAGGGTGGGCTTTCAAGAACACTCGGGATTAACAATGGAAACTAGAAAACAAATATTTTCTCCTTTTTCTTTTCTTTGCATTCGGCCGAGAAACTCAAGGGGAAAGAGAGTAGAGTTTTACCGAAAATACTAGGGTTAGGGTTAGGAGTGATTAGGGATTAGTAACCCTTTTATAAACAGCTTCATAATGGGCTTAAAATGGGTCAAACTCATGACCCTATCACTCTAATTTTCGGCCAAAACACTCTCCTCATACTCGGCCATTATTCAATTTATTTATTCCCAATTAATTTGATTTATTTCCAAATTCAGCTTATTTAGAACTCTCATTTTTATTTAATGACATTTCATTAAAATAATTTCATACTTTCTATTTAAGTACGAAACGAGAAATTATATATTTCTTTATTTATTTATTTGAATATCACAAGTGTATTATTATCATTATAATAATGCTTTGTAATTCAATAAAAAACGTAATAATAAATAACTAATTATTTATTAAGTTACTTAAGAAAAATAATTTTCTCAATATAAATTATAATTTATATTCAATGAGTAAATCAATAATCCTTGTTCTTTTGATCTCTTCCAAGTGTCTATCATTAAGACCTTATGAACCTATACGAACGAAGCTTTAGAATAAAGATCGGACACAAAAGTTTACAAACTTTTTCCGTGTTTTAATTCTTAATATTGGTCGATTCCACTAAAAGACAAATATTGACACTCTCTCTGTTCGTATGCGCATATTTTATGTTTGATGTGATAAAACAATTTTTCACACAATCCACAGAGTACTTTACGATATTACCCTTCATGTGTATCACTTACCAAGGGGAATGTAAAATTACCGTTTTACCGCTTGAGTTATTATTTCACTAACTCCTTTGTTATTTATGAATGAGAAAAACATAGAGTGAGATGCCTATACATGTCACATGTTCTAATCAAAGAATCCTATTATTCGATGAATACCTGGCCAGGTTAATTCATTCACACTCTCATAACAAAGCATAGTGTGATACTAATGCATTCGCATTTTATTTACATGAATTCCATATCTGGGAATCATATAACCCAACATCACAATATTATGACATCAATCGTCGGGTCAGATGAAACTAAGATTTAGTCATTGCCCATTGACAAATCAAATGTCATAAAATGTAATGTCAATCATACATTCACTTCAGGATTAAGGTAAGTATCCAAATACCCCTTGTATGTGATCTTGAAGCTTCGAGTGTTTAAACGGTTTTATCTCGAGCTTCTAAGTATCACTGGTCTTGTTCAATATCTTTTATAAGATATCAAGGATGAATCATAGAGTCACAACTCTCTATATCACTTGATAAGATATCATGATTCATTCAAACAATCATTGATTAGACACGACTGTTCTTTCGGTCTTAAGATTGCGAACAAATGGTTTAAACTAGTCATAAGGGGTTATCATGTCAAATCTGTATTTAACACCCTTTTCGGTGATGACAGTTTCAGAGCGTAGCTAATATACATACACAAACTTCATTAAGAATGAATATTTATTGATATTAATGTTTCAGCAAAAAAATATGAATACAAATGTATCTCATTGTCTAATTTCTCCTTTGTGGGCACCAATCCTAACAAACTCCCACTTGACTCAAAGGAGATGTGAATGCTCTTTCAGTTCCAATCCTTCTAGGTGTCCCTCGAAGACTTTACTTGTTTAAGGCTTCATGAAGGGATCAACAAGGTTGTCTAATGTTGAGATCTTCATGACTTTAGCTAATATACATACACAAACTTCATTAAGAATGAATATTTATTGATATTAATGTTTCAGCAAAAAAATATGAATACAAATGTATCTCATTGTCTAATTTCTCCTTTGTGGGCACCAATCCTAACAAAATCCCACTTGACTCAAAGGAGATGTGAATGCTCTTTCAGTTCCAATCCTTCTAGGTGTCCCTCGAAGACTTTACTTGTTTAAGGCTTCATGAAGGGATCAGCAAGGTTGTCTAATGTTGAGATCTTCATGACTTTAGCATCCCCTCTGTGAACGATGTCTCAGACTAGGTGATATTTTCGCTCTATGTGTTTAGAGCGCTTGTGACTTCTTGGCTCCTTACAATTAGCGACTGCCCCACTGTTATCACAATAAAGTGTAATGGTCTCGCCTGCACTTCGAACGACTTCCAAGTACATAAGGAATTTCCTTAGCCACACAACCTCCTTTGCAGCTTCACAAGCTGCCACATACTCGGCTTCCATGGTCGAGTCAGCAACGCAAGATTTCTTGATGCTTCTCCAAACCACGGATCCACCATTCAGGGTGAACACAGACCCTGATGTGGACTTCTGGAATCCTTATCCGCCTGATAATCGGAGTCGGTATATTCCGTCATATTAGGGTCACCACCTTAGTATGCAAGCATGTAGTTTCTCGTTCTCTGAAGATACTTGAGAACATGCTTGACAACAGCCCAGTGCTCGGGTCCAGGATTTGACTGAAACCTACTTACCACGCCTACTGCGTAGCAAATATCTGGCCTCGTGCAAACCATAGCATACATGAGACTTCCTACGGCAGAAGCGTATGGAACGTGTCTCATGTACTTAACTTCTTGAGGAGTCTTGGGAGACTGCTCACTTGAGAGATGCACTCCATGTCTGAAGGGGAGCTGCCTTTTCTTGGAGTCTTGCATACTGAAGCGATCCATGATCTTATCAATATAAGATGCTTGAGAGAGTGCTAATTTTCAGTTCTTACGATCTCTGAAGATCTGAATACCCAAAATATAAGCAGTCTCTCCTAGATCCTTCATCTCAAATTGCTTTGATAGCCAGATTTTTACCTCTGATAACTTTCCTACATCATTCTCAATGAGTAATATGTCATCTACATATAGGACCAGAAAAACCACTTTACCATCGTTTATCATCTTATAAACACATGGCTCATCTACAGACTGATCAAAGCCATACCCTTTCACAGTCTCGTCGAATCTAATATTCCACGATCTAGATGTTTGCTTCAGTCCATAAAAGGACTTAAGAAACTCACAAATTTTGCCCTGTTGGTTTTTCTCCATGAATCCCTGGTTGAGCCATGTATATGCGCTCGTCAATATTTCCATTCAGATATCCAGTCTTGACATACATTTGCCAAATTTCATAGTCTAGGGCGGTAGTGATGGATAAAAGAGTATGGATGGACTTCAGCATCGCGACTGGCGAGAAGGTATCCTCATAGTCAATACCTTCTTTCTGTGTAAACCCTTTTGCCACAAGTCGTGGTATAAATGTCTCAACATTTCCATCCGGTCCTCTTTTCTTCTTGTAGATCCATTTACACCCAACAGGCTTAATGCCTTCAGGCAGATCTACAAGATTCCAGACTTCGTTCAGATACATCGAATGCATTTCAACGTTCATGGCTTCTTGCCATAGGTTTCCCTCGGAACTCTACATTGCTTGAGAAAATGATACTGGATCATCTTCCTCTTGATATGCAACTGCAATGAAAGATTCTCCGAAACCCATGTATCGAATAGGTTGTCGCACAACTCTGTTACTGCAACGCAGCGTAGGAGATTCTTGTTCCGACTGTGGTTGTCCTACTGTTGGTATAGGGTTAGTCCTATCTTGTGAAGTACCAGTTACTTCACCCAACAGTTCCTTAAGCATAAATCTGCATCTCGGTACTGCATTATTCATATAGTCTTCTTCCAGAAACCTAGCGTTCGTAATAACGAACGTTTTCTGATCAGCAGCACTATAGAAGATGTACCCTTTTGTTTCTTTGGAATATCCCACGAAAAGGCAGACCTCTTAACGACTAGCCAACTTGCTATTCTTTTGTCTCAGCACGTATGATGGACAACCCCAGATGCGAATATGGTGTAAAATAGATTTTCTACCACTCCATCTTTCATAGGGAGTTCCAGGTACCGTTTTAGATGGTACCTGGTTCAGAATGTAAGCTTCCGTTTCCAGGGCATATCCCCAGAACGAGTTAGGAAGTGATGAGTAGCTCATCATCGACCTCACAATATCTAGTAGAGTTCGATTCGTTCTCTCTGACACTCCGTTTTGTTGCAGGGTGTCAGGTGCCGTAAGCTGAGAATGAATGCCTTCTTCTCTAAGAAAGTCTTCGAACTCTCCAGACAAGTACTCTCCCACTCGATCAGATCGAAGGGTTTTGATCTGTTTCTCAGTCTGCTTTTCTACTAAAGCCTTATATACTTTGAAAAATTCAAAAGTATCTGACTTATGTCGCATAAGGTAACATGACCAAACCTTTAGTAGTCATCAGTGAAGGTTACAAAGTACTCGTAACCTCCCCTTGTCTGGATGTTTATTGGTCCACATACATCACTATGTATGAGTTCCAATACATGCGTGGCTCTTAGACCCTTTGAAGAGAAGGGCCTCTTGGTCATTTTGCCTTCAAGACAGGATTCACACGTGGGAAGGCTTCCCACGGTTAGAGAATTTAAAGGACCATCCTTCATTAGTCTCCTAATCCTATCTAGGCCAATGTGTCCAAGACGCAAGTGCCATAGATATGTATCATGCGTTTCATCAGCATGAAACATCTTACGCTTCCTAAGTGAACCACTCTATACTTCAGTGTCTAAGATTGTCGGTTCAACGGGATATAAATAATAAATAGAATCCACTCGTTGAGTTTTAGTAATATAGGAATCATCAATAGAAATTTCAATACCATTATTGATTTTAAATTTGAAACCTTGTTCTTCTAAACGACCAAATGAAATCAAATTCTTGCAAAAATCCGAAACATAATAAACATTATTCAATAATAAAGTTTCATTTCCAAACTTGAGCTTCATGGTCCCGATAGATCTTGCTCCGACCTTCGTTTCATCACCCCAGTTGAATCCAAACTCCCCGCCACTCAAGCTCCTGGTTTTTTTGAAACCATTCAAATTACACACAACGTGGTCAGACGTCCCACAATCTAGGATCCAGGGCGATGTCTTGTTTTTTGTATAACATGCTTGAGTAACCAAGATCGTACCTTTCCCATTGATACTCTTGAGGTAGGTAGGACAGTTCCTTCGCCAGTGGCCAGCCTCTCCGCAATGGTGACACTTGTGCTCAGACTTGTCCACCTTTGCGATGCCTTTGCCCTTAGCATCCACAACCTTCTTGTAAGGCTTCTTGGAACTCGTTCGGTTGGCGTTTTTGGGCCTTTTCATCATCCTCTTAGAACCAGAGGTCAAGGCTTTGTGTTCAACAACATTGAGCTCTCCCGAATTATTTTTGTTCTTAGGGAGAAGTCCCTCGGCAGTCTGCACCTCTTTCATGAGCTCAGTTACAGTGTAATTGAGCTTGTTCATGGAGTAGTTCAGACGGAAGCTATCAAAAGATTCCGTTAGAGTCTCCAAGATCATGTCAATCTTGGTTCCTCCGTCAATCTCTGAACCGAAGATCTCCATATCATTCAGGTGACCCATGATCAATAGCATATGTTCCCTAACTGAAGATCCTTGTTTCATCCTGCAGTTCATAAAATTGCGGATAGCTTGCTGCCTCGCCTAACGCCCATGGCACCCAAACATCTCATGAAAATTGAACATGATGTCATAGGCAGTGGAGATATCTCGATAAGATTGTTGCAACACACTGTTCATTGATGCCAAAATGTAGCATCGAGCAATCTCATCAGACCTCATCCATGCATCGTAGGCGTCCTTGTCTTCCTTGCTTGAGTCAGCACTCGGAGCAGGAGGACATAGGGTCGTGAGAACGTACTTGTGCTTTTCCACCGTCAATACGATGTCGAGGTTACGTTTCCTGTCAACGTTATTCTCGCCCTCGAGTTTATTCGAACTTAATATTGTTTGAAGTGGATTAAAAGACATTTTGCTGAAAACATAAATAAAATAAATAAATTTAGTATGTGCTACAATATGCGAATTACATGATGCATGCAACAGTCCTAATATGGTGAGGAAAGCATGTAATTAATTCATGATATTATGAACTCAACGGTTAACTACTTTTACTATGGGTAAACCGTAGTTAACCTACTTCATAGTAGTGACACATCACAATTTAGTTTGAACCATCCAAGAAGTCACAACTTCTAGTTTTTACTAATTACCATGAATATTTGGTCACTTATTTTTAACGCAGAGCCTCTATGTGAGGATTATGTTAAAACATAAGCCTAAGTGCATAACCAACACGTGGGTCTTTAATCAAGTCACTTTGAAGACGGTTCATCTATGTAGAGACCCCGCTTCATCGTTTCCTTTAAGACTTAGTTCTTAACGTAACTAACCGAGTGCTTCCGAAGTACTCACATTGAAGTGAGGGCCACTATGAGTGACTCTTAGTTCATCACACACTCGTTAACTTAAATCCGTGTCGGGGACCTTGGGTTGCTTCAACGATAAGCAACCCTCCCACTTAGTTTTTCAACGAAATGAATTCATTTGTTTATAATTTTATAACTCTTTATTCTATTATAAACTAAATGATAATTCATATGAATTTGATGTTGGCGATCTATCCTATATGACGTGTGACGTGCAATGTAAAGAGATTAAATTAAATAAAGCATAAATAATTTAACTCATCGAATGGCCTATTTCTAAATACAATCTATAAACAAATAACCTAGACTATCAAATCCTATTTGATATTCTAAGAATCCGATCGAGGTACTAGATGACGCGTCGTTGAACCGATCCGATTAGCACCCACACGTTTCCATCGTACGGCCAACTCCGATATCCTCCCACCCAACTAGCACACACACGCTCAACAACGTGTGGCCAATTGAGTCACTCGGGTTAGCTCTCACACGTTCAATAACGTGCGGCCAATTCCGAATCTCCTTCGTCCCTCGTCTTTACGTCGCCAGATTACAACAATGATAAATTTTACAATTTAAGCGTTCTCGAAAATTGAGGCTCACAATTTAAAAGAAAAACAAAATAACCCGGACGTAACCGATAACAAATTCCTAAGGCCATATCAATGAGGATCCATCCATAAACACATTCACAATTTTATTCACAGCACAATGCGATAAAACAATCATATCACAAAAACGCCAACACCAACTAGTTAAAACAAATTATAAAACTAGTTACGACTTAGATTTTAACGCCAATTATAGCTTTGATACCATTTGTTTCAATTTATTTAACAATTTAAACAAAATAATTATATATCATATCAAATTTGGCGGAATTATATAATAGACCTATACATATTAAAACAATTTTAATATGAATAACAACCTATGGCATTAAAATCAATTTATAAGTTTAATAAACAATTTAATAATTCATAAAACACTCAACAATTAAACACACTAACAACCTATATGAACAATTCATATATTTAATTTAGCATTTCAATTCATTGAGAAAACACTTACAGTTAGGATAATAAATTATCCCGACGTTGCTCGCTAGCGTCGGAAGGCCTCACCGAATCCTCATCGAAAAACAAGCTCGTCGGATTGCCCCAAAAACATCTTCGCCGGACTGGGAAGACCAGGGTCGCCGGAATGGGGTTTCGCCGGACTGGGAGTCTTCAGGAAACTTGCCGGAATGAGGTCTCTGGATTGTGTTCGCCGGATTGAGCTCGCCGGATTGGGCTCACCGGACTGGGTCTCTGAACTTGGGACCGCCGGACTAGGATGAACCTCGCCGGACTGGGAGAAGGTCGCCGGACTAGGAGAACGTCGCCGGACTAGGAAGTTCGCCGGACTGGAGCAGGTCGCCGGACTGGAGCAGCTTCCCCGGATTGAACACCTTCGCCTGACAGGGAGATCCTCGCCGGTCGGAATGCTTTCGCCGGAGTGGAAGTCCTGGGCGACTAGAAGCAATCCGGCAGAGTGGAAAAAAAATTAAAACAATTTTAAAACAATTTTTCAGAATACAAAAGGAACACCAAACACCAAATAATTTATCGAGATTGAAATGGTGGGCTTTCAACACCACTCCGGATTGACAATGGAAACTATAAAACAATTTTTTTTCTTCTTTTCCTTTTCTTGGGATTCGGCCGAGACACTCAAGGGGAGAGAGAGAAGAGTTTTGCCGAAAATAATAGGGTTAGAGTTGGGAGTGATTAGGGTTTAGTAGCCCTTTTATAAACAGCTTTATAATGGGCTTAACCTGGGTCAAACCCATGACCCTATCACTCTAATTTTCGGCCAAAACACTCTCCTCGTACTCGGCCATTATTCAATTTATTTATTCCCAATTATTTTGATTTATTTCCAAATTCAGCTTATTTAGAACTCTCATTTTTATTTAATGACATTTCATTAAAATAATTTCATACTTTCCATATAAGTACGAAATGAGAATATATTTATTTCTTTATTTATTTGAATATCACAAGCGTATTATTATCATTATAATAATGCTTTGTAATTCAATAAATAAACGTAACAATAAATAACTAATTATTTATTAAGTTACTTAAGAATAATAATTTTCTCAATATAAATCATAATTTATATTCAATGAGTAAATCAACAATTCTTTTTCTTTTGATCTCTTCCAAGTGTCTATCATTGATACCTTATGGACCCATACGAACGAAGCTTTGGAATAAAGATCGGACACAAAAGTTCACAAACTTTTTCCGTGTTTTAATTCTTAATATTGGTCGATCTCACTAAAAGACCAATATTGACACTCTCTGTTCGTATGCGCATATTTTATGTTTGATGTGACAAAAAAAAATTTCACACGATCCACGGAGTAATTTTTTATATTATCCTTCATGTGTATCACTAACCAAGGGGAATGTAAAATTACTGTTTTACCTCTTGAGTTATTATTTCACTAACTCATTTGTTATGTGTGAATGAGAAAAACATAAAGTGAGATGTCTATACATGTCAGATGTTTTAAACAAAGAAACCTATTATTTAATGAATGCCTGGCCAAGTTAATTCATTCACACTATCATAACAAAACATAGTGTGATACTAATGCATTCGCATTTTATTTACATGAATTCCATACCTGTGAATCATATAACCCAACATCACAATATTATGACACCAATCGTCGGGTCAGATGAAACTAAGATTTAGTCATTGCCCATTGACAAATCAAATGTCATAAAGTGTAATGTCAATCTTACATTCACTTCAGGATTAAGGTAAGTATCCAAATACCACTTGTATGTGATCTTGAAGCTTCGAGTGTTTAAACGGTTTTATCTCGAGCTTCTAAGTATCATTGGTCTTGTTCAATATCTTCTATAAGATATCAAGGATGAATCATAGAGTCACAACTCCATATATCACATGATAAGATATCATGATTCATTCAAACAATCATTGATTAGACACGACTGTTCTTTCGGTCTTAAGATTGTGAACAAATGGTTTAAACTAGTCATAATGGGTTATTATGTCAAATCTGTATTTAACACCCTTTTCGTTGATGACATTTTCAGAGCGTAGCTAACATACATAAACACAAACTTCATTAAGAATGGATATTTATTGATATTAATGTTTCAGCAAATAATATAAATACAAACGTATTTCATTGTCTAATTCCGCCTTTGTGGGCACCAATCCCAACATTTATTAATACTCCACTGTGTCATCTATAACTAAACCCTTCTTTAATACTAGAGTTATATTTACTCATCATAACAAGTGTCCACTGATATAGTCAGTTCGTGATCAAGATCCTCCAGGTTCATCCTGTGTCAAGAGAAGTCAATTTTTTTTGTTACACATATCACCTTTAAGCATTGTTGCTTCCCCAGCGAAAATTTATTTCGAACGTTAACTTACTTTGAAAGTTCACAATCAATCGGTTCTGGAATAATCATTAGGTCAATGAACATTAACCTTCTTACAGCAAAGCTGGATTTCGTATCTCTAAATCACTTCTCACTCGAATTATACTGTGAGAAAACTTCCAAGACATAAGTTGTTATTAGCATGGATAGCCTTCTAGAAAATGAGTCAAAGAGCTTAGAAATATTATCCATTGTCCATGATCACTTCAGGATTTAGATAAAGTCTCATTGTGACCATCATAGTCGCCTCGGTTAGTGTCCTTAAAAGACACATCTAACCCAAGGTCTGTCCGGGTCGTACACTTACCACAAATGCAGAATGCTCTCACATAATGATCACCCTTAACTCATGTGTTCCACATATCTTACTTTTGATATAACTTTCCAGGCGTATATCAGTAATCGACCTTGTTTTAGCACATCTCCCGAACTCAGGTGTCCAACACGTGACTAAGTTTAATACAAAGGCTATGTAATGATGAATGTTGTATAGATCTTAATACATAAGAAATAACCATTTCAATTCAAATAGATAATAAATGTCAAACTTTATTTCATTCATAATATCTGCGAGAATTTACATAAGTATCTTCTAGTGGACAAGAATTCCTAACATGATTCGCCCGAATTTGAGAGTGGTAAGTTGATGAGACTGAACGAAAGGTAAGACAAGGGTCTCATCTGAGCGATGTTTGGAGAGGAGGACGTTGAGGCTATTTTGAGTATCCCATGTAGAGGGGATGACTGTTCATGGGTGGTGAGGGTGGTAGGACAAATTGACGCTTGCGAAGGAGCTGATGATGATCTTACAACACATCTTCAGAGAGATGAGGGACTTTTAGGAGTTTAGCATTTTGCATATATCTCGTTTTTGTAATGTCGTGATACATAATTTAACGCGTTTTGTAGTGAACCACGACTCGAGTTGACTTGGTTGGGACTGTCTCCTGTAATCGAAGGAGGCCATTAGAGCCGATCATCGTGAGTTGAGATCCCATACGACATATTAAAGTCCGTTTTATTTGAGATGCATTTATATTACTTGTGATTTTAGTTTTCATTTACTTATACATCATAAACATGATATTGCTCAGTTATACGTGAACACTTAAGATGATATTTTTGTGACGGTAATCACGCTTTTTCAAAAGAAAACTTATGAGAATATGTATCGTATTTATAGACTCTTCTAAGATGTTTTTAAAGATTGCTTTCTCTGTTACTAAAGTTACATTCCCGTTTATAATAAAAAGAAAACGCAAGTGTTAATAATTTCGTACTCGTTTTGATTTGTTTAAGATCCATCAGTATTTGGCGATAAACAATAATTCGAGGAATGAGAAATCATACATTTTAATGAGCTTCGTAATGAGCAAGTCTAGAGTCAAATACAAGCACTAAACAACCTAAAAGCTCCACCAATAATTTGCACCAAAAGTAAAAAATGGTGAATCATTAGTGGAGTGTCGTCATCAAACCACCATCTCGTGTTCCGCCAATGTGTGTAATTGATATGACAACTCATTATTCTTTTTATATCGACTCCATTTCGGTTGAAAAAATAAATGTTATTAAAAAATATATATATATATATTAAATAAGTATGGAACACTGGAATTTATAGAAAGGAATCCAATTACAGATATAGATTACGGATATCTTAAAATCTAGTATCAGATTTTGGAATCCATGCGATACCACAGGACACGAATTTATCTTCTTTCCTTCCTTCTTGGACACGAATTTATTTTCTTTCACTCTTTCTTATATTAATTAACAATTTTATTCTTAAACATCAGTGTATATTACTAAGTATGTCTCGTAATATATAAATTTTATATTTGACTTAATATATATATATATATATATCCTCAATATACGTTAAAATTCAGTTAAAACCACATTATGATCTATCACGTGGGAGGAAAAATTACTAGAATTTTCATTATACGAAATTAATAAATAAGAATTAATTAAATAAGTTAACTAATAGGGTTAATGAGGTGTATAACCTTATAAACATATAGAAATTTTGAATTGCCCAACGTTTGAAAAGAAATTGGTAAATAGTCACGTTAATGTTTAACCAAAAATATTGTCCATTAACGATGTGTCACGTATATATTAAGGCCATTAACTAAATTTAACATCAACGTTATTCATTTCACAATTACCCCTCAAAACGTTGCTATTTGACCAATTTTTTGTAATTAAAATCTCCCTCTCAAATTGAACGTGAGCTATAACTTTTTCCTTTTTCTCTAAAATCGTTGCCAACACCACAAAAAGAAATATCATAAAATGTCATGTTAAAGAAGAATATCATGGTCAAAAGAGATAAAATATAATGATAAATGAAATCACGTATACATAAACAATAACATAGGAAAAAGAGGACACTAGTTTTTCGTGCGAGATTGTAACTCTCATTCGTCGACCCTAATAGTCTCTTTTGCGTGTGGAGAGACAAGTCTCATCCAAGTCAAACTCAATTCATGATTAATAAAAAAGCAAGGTAAATTGTGAGCCGCAACATTTCAAAGCCGCGAGATATGTTATCTTAAACTCATCTAACACTCTTACCTCTCTTAAGATATGGTACAAGACCGTCTCAAACTTGATTGCAGACGTTAAGCCCTCAGTCACCACCTTCACCTCTCACAAGCAATCGAATTGAAGCTCCACTCTCATGTCGCCGGTACTACTGTAGGTCTATGCTCTAGAGACCGTAAACGCCTTCGAACTTGGGGAAAATATCCTAGTTAGAGAAATCGTTTGTGAGGCGATAACCAATCCGGTGTCGTCTTGACCAATACAATCCATACCGAATCTTCTTTGGTCGCGAGCCAATGTCATATCAACATTAATCACAATGGTGTTCTACTTATCCCTCTTATGCTCCTACTCTTTGGTTGCGTCTTTGTACTCCTCTAGAAAAATTTATGTCCACTGAACTAGCTCTATATGGCTCCATGCTTGCTTCCTGTAAATGAAATTGTACATGTGGTTCCGTAGTTCCCAAACAATGAAAATATAAAACTTGAAAGCGGTACCCTCAAGAATATATGTCGCTCTCATAATAACGTATAATACGTCCCCGTCCCTGAATATCGAAGGTTATGTCTAAAGCTCATTTTTTTCCAAACTTTCTTCCTCCATTTGCACCCTCACATCGCATGGAATACTGTTGGAACAGGTCTAGGGTTAAGAAAAATTATTATTATTCATATTAATGGTGGAATATAAAATTTCTTTATAAGTAAAACAATTTTACTAACCTAGGCAAAGTGCTTGAACATGTATAAATTTAAATACATTATTTAAAGTGCTTGAGTGCAAACCTTTCTTGTACCTTGATTTGGTGGAGTCTTGATAAAGGTTGATCTTCTCATATGGTTCGATTCCTTCAACCCTAAACGTGAACTCGAGAAACCTAAGGTTTCTATTACATGAGTCTTTAGAGGTTTAGAAGGATTTGTGTGTGGACACAATTAAATACAATAGCTCAAGAACAAGTCTATGAGCTAGAGAGCTAATCAAGCCTAAGTCTAATAAGGACTTAGGTGCCAAAATAAAAAGGGATTTTCTAGAGAAAGAGAGAAGGGGTCGGCCAAAAACAGAGAGACAAGAGCAATAATGCTTATTTTCACATCTCTATGTGAGCCTCTATTTATAAGAGAAGGAAAAGGAATAAAGGGTAATTATGCATTCATGACACAATATTTGATTTTCTCTTCTCCTTCTCATTGTACATGGCCGGCCATCTATATGCTTTAGTGAGAGAAATTTGTTTCCTCACTTAGCATATTTATTTCCTTCTCAAGAAAATTCATTTCCTCTTTAACTTTTGGGTAATTATCTTTATAGTTAAAGGCACATAATTCTCTCCTTCTTGATGTATCTTGGCCGAACTCTACACTAGGGAAGGGCATCTAGATGCTTCCTTATTTCTTTTAAGACAATTATTAAAATACCCATTGTAGAATTAATATTGCATAACTAATGAAATTAAATTCATAATGCGTCAAACGAATTCTCAGCTTTAGAAACTAATTTATATTTCCATCATATGAAAATATATAAAATCATATTTTAACATTCACATCATTTTATACCCATGTGGACAAAAATACTCTTTAGACATTTTTCCAGAAAAGATCTTGTGCAACACTTGAACTTATTTTGACTTAACTTCTAGTTTAACAATCCTACTCTAATGACCTGTAATAGTGACCTTATGGATCCAAATCAACAAATCTTGAGCTTCTATACTCGGACTCAAAAGTTCACAAACCTTTTTCGAGTATTAGTTTAATGTCAACTGACTCCACTAAAGAGTTGACACTAAGAATCTCTCGGTTCAAATGAATTTATTTTCTACTCAAATTCAACATAATTAAATTGAGCGGATCCATTAAATGTTATCTATGTTTACCCTTCATGAATATCATCAACTAGTTGGGATTTATAAAATTACCATTTTACCCTTCTAGTTGTTATTTCCTCAACTCCTTTAGTACTTGTGAATAAGTTAGAAACAATGTCTTGACGAGGAGCTAACAAGTCACATTGTTTCATCCAAATAAATTCGCTACTTAATTTTGGATACCGCGCGGTTCATTTATTCACAATCCAAGTAATAAAGCATGAGGTGATATACATTGTATTTCAGCAATCTTGTACATGAATTCCTTATCTATGAGAACTTCACAAAGCTGGTTTCATGACATCTTCATAACTTTTTATCTCACCACTTGGTCTAGTCTAGACCACTCAGTGGACCTAGAATTTGACTTTCTCAAATGAGAATATTGAAGCTATGAAATGACATGTCTTATTTCAGGATTTAGGTAAGCATGATGCAATTCATACATAGAGACCTTGAGAGAGAAGATGTTAAATGGTTTGTTCTTACATTGACTCTAAAGGTGCACTGGTCAATTTAGTATCTTTGAAAGATACACTGGAAGAACTATAGAGTTCCTAAATCTCTATGCCTCGTAACCAGACACTATAGATTTTTCCAACAATCATACTGTGATCAATAGTCCGTTGATCTTTAGATTGCGAATATATCGTTCTAGTCAAACCATGAAGAGTTTGTTCACGCAAATCTACATTTGTCTCTTCATACATTGTTAGGTTTGATTAAGGACTATAAAACTATTGAATATCATAAATCTTCAAACAAAGGAATGAATGAACGTTTCAACTTTTATTAATTTAAACAGCAATTACAATAAGGACTTATGAAAGAATTATATAACCAATATGTAAATAAATAATTTTCTTGTGGGCATCTCTGCCAACAAATACCATCTCGGACTTCCCATGGCATATATTTGGGATTCTTTCCTTGCAAACTCTCCAATAAAAGAGTTTAACTTAGGTATTCTTAGATTCTAGAACGTTTTCCACCAAATATCCATCATCAACAGGTCCGATGAGTAAGGTTCCGGGGTGAATGACATAGCGACCATGTACCCAGCCTTGACCGAGTAATTACCTTATTTCGTAAAATACCATCGACGCATAACAGACACCCCATCCTCGCCACTCAGGATACCCAGAATAGCCAAACATCATCATTCCTAAACATCGCACGTATGAGATTCTCGTCCCAACTACCGGCATGCCTCATTAATTTTTTCATTCTCTTATCAGGGAGGATCCAAGGGGGGTTAATCCATGTGGCTATACTCTCTCTACGAATTCACTTGTCCTCCGGCCATAAGCGACTCATCATATCTAATCTTCTCTCTCGACCCATTATAAATTGCACTAAATGAAAGAGTTGTATGACCCAGAGTATTGAAAATGTCCCTTTTGGGGAAGTAGCTCGCCCAACTAAACTTTCAAGCCGACAAAGGAATCTCAAAATACTCTTCTCGATCAAGGGCTGGGTAAACTTCTTCAAATCTCTTTAACTCATATTTCTCTTCGACTTATTCCTCCTAGGAACCAGACATGCACTCTAGTGAGTCTTCTTAGTCGCTGAGCCACCTTCCCACAAGAACTTGGTGATCACCGAACGAATTAAGAAATCAATTTCATCAAAATCTTAAGGTATGAAACCACCTAGTCATGGATAGCCTGCCAAACACCATTAATGAGCACATCTCTTTCTGTATGCAAGAGTGGGAGACCATTCCAACCCTTTATCTTTATCACAAATGTAATCCCTCGCGTACTAAAAACGTTCCCTCTTCTTACGTCCTTGAGAAATGAAATACCTAAATAACGGTTATGGCACTCCATCTTTCAAACTCCTAGAATCTGGGCAAGAGACTCCTCATCCTCTTTCTTGATGTCCTTACCAAAACAAACATCAGACTTCCGGAAGTTCATCATTTGACTCGACAGCGCTGAACAAACGCATAAAATCTTTGATACTCTCTCGTACTCCATACTGTAAAGAGAATTGGACTATCGTCCATGAACAAAAAATGAGATACATGGAGGGAGGTAATGACAATGTTGTTAATGCTACCCACTTCATCTCATTGGATCCTCAACCTGAGGAGTAAGGGTAATGACCATGTTGTTGATGATATCCACCTCACCTCTGTCGTTGAGTATCCTAATAAAAAATTTCAAGATCAACTCCCCTACCACATTCCATTATTTTTGATAAAAAGTAATGGGAAATCCATCCTTCTCCAACGCTTTAATGGGGTCCATCGAGAATAGTGCACTCTTGACCTCTGCAAGCTTAAACAATCTCTCAACTCTAAATTTGGCCTCCCAAATCGTAGGTTGAATGTCATATGTCAATGCCTCAATATTATGCGTAGACAGATTCGCTGAACTAAAAAATATCTCTAATACCTGGACACTACCCTCTCGATATCTGTCTCCCTACTGAACCAAACCTCATTACCATCAAACAACCCACTAATGACATTCCTCTTCCCTCTCATCAAAGTCTTGCAATGAAATAGCATCGTATTATTATCTCGGCACTTCATCTTAGACAACCAACTCTTTTGCCTCCAAAACTGCTCATTTTTCTCTAGCAGAGCATTCAGTTATCTTTCCACCCGGTAGAAGGTCTTCATACAAAATTATGGACCCGATCTGCCAACAAAGTCTACCATATTCTTCTCAAAACTCCTGCGATCCAAGTAATGTGTACATTGTGTGATCGAATTTGCCAACGCCAAACCTTGGTCTCCTCCAGGGTCTCTCAACCACACCCTTTGAATCATATCCTCACACTCTGGCTCCATAGTCCAAGATTCTTTAATGAAGAATCTCTTCGATCTTCCAGACCAAGCCAGGTTACTCATCCCTTCTGTACAAAGTAAAAATGGCCTATGCTTCGAGTAAACTCATAATATTTACTATGGCCTGGGAAAAAAATCGCTCTAGTCATAGCTGACCAAAAATTTGTCTAGTCACTCCTTAATACCTCGTATGCACCAAGTAAAAATATAGCCTTCAAAATCCAAATCTTGAACATCACAATCCAAGATTATTTCTCGGAACACCGCAAGGTGTGTTGGCTCATTGTATCTAGCCCCTCTGATTTTGATCTACCGGCCACTTCATTCGTATCTCATCTATTCAATCATGGTCAATGTATGCCTCCTCTCGGAAATCACTGGATATCCGTAAATACCTATAAATACCCATAACTATTCAACTATTACCCTATCCACTCACTAAGTCACCCTCAATATGATATCCTAAAAAGGTCTGAAGTAGGAATTTCACCAAGTTCTTCCACAATAACATCAAGCCTCTACTCATTTCAAGACAATACACGGTTACACATCCATCAAAACCAAGCAACATTTTCACCCTCTCAGCCCCATCTTTTTGTACAATACTGTATGACAAAAATAGAAAGTCAAGCTTGGGATCACGAACATGAGCCATGAGAAATGTCCTTGTCCCGAGGTTTCAAGATTTTGAATGTTTTGAATAACGTCTAATATTGCGTTCGACGGTTCTCATCTTTAAGAGGCGTTGTGCTCTTTGTTGTAGTCACCACAATCAAAATCTAGTATACTATAAGATCCTAAGGTACGACGTGTGTATGAAAATAGTAATTGATAGGGAGACTTAAATAGGTACTTAAAGAGGTGTGTGTGACTTTGAATGTCGGAAAAAAATAATTTTCAAGAGAAATTGGAAAAATTAGTGGTGAAGATGAAATTTTGACCAATTTCTCTTAATGCATTTTATAAGTAATATGAATCTATATAATCTTAAAGGCAAGTCCCAGTGGTCTTAAAATAAATTAATTTTTTGTTTTCCAATATCAATTTTAATCGTTACCATATTGAACTGTATTTTTCTTCCACTTTATAAAAATATTTGTATAGAGAATTATGATAGGTGAAAATCAGCTCGTCCTTACTTACGATTTGAAATGAATATCAGGTTAAGGACAAAAAAAATCCTGCAATATTTCATGAATGTACGAGCTTTGACGAGAGAATCAATAAAACGATAGCAGTAAACTAGATCTTGAGGTATGGATATTCACAAATTGAATATCCATACCAAAAAATAGTACTGTTAGTAATCAATATTACGATAATGGAAAAGCTAACGCCAAAAAATAGTGTAACCCCAATTATCAAATTAGTTTAATTAATAAAATGTCATTAACTATAAACTTATTAGTAATATGTAGAAGAGTTTAGAGTGTTGTAAAACACATACACATGTATACATATATATATTAAAAATATTTTAGAAGCGACAAACATGAGTGGTCTATATTGATTCACCATGATTATAAATACCTCTCATCACCATCTGGTTTTGCATTCAACATAATCATATTGTAGTAGTCTCCTATGAATTTCTTTAAAATGTCTTAAAAGTGTTTTTATAGTGTGAGTACTAAAAACTTGGTCTTGTAATATTTTTCTTGAGTTTTCTTAATAAAAAATTGAGTATTTCCTATAAAAATATTTGCGTTCAACAATCTAGAATTTGAATGAGGTTCTCAGTTACGATGGTTGCTCTCTTGAAAGTCTTAGTATGTTGTCTGGTTGCAGTTGTGACTGATTTTCCACATTATTAAATATTTCTTAAGAATGTTACTCAGTAAACATTTTGTGTTGAAACTAGTTTGTTTGTTATTACTAAGGTGTTGCTAATATGATCGGCAATCTCCAAGTCATCATAGAAATTAAGAAATTCAATAAAAACAATAGAACATGTGGACAATATACATGATGTCTTTCTTATAAGGAAATGAAATTTGGGAGATCATTGGTGGGAAGAAAACTATGCTGCCATAGAATGTTGTCAATTGTACCTTGCACAAATGGAGAATCAAAACAGGCAACACAATGCTTCCATTGACATTAGTGTTGAAAATGAGACAGTAGAGTACATTTGTGATGAGAAGACATAAAACAAAGCAAGTGACATAGATCGCAGTCGAAATGTAGAAACTTTGTTATTTTCCTACAAGGATGGCTCACTCAGCCATCACTTGTAGAATTTATATTCTTTTATAGTCATCCAAGAATCCATTGCTAAGAAAATGGGGGCATCATGTCAAAGAGTTAAGTTTAAGCAATCTATGAAAGAAAAATCCATAGCAACGGCAAGTTTTCCAAAACTGGATATAAAAAAGGTGACATAGGAAGACGCCATTAATAAATAACATAACCTTAGGGAGCTCAAAAGAACAAAAATAGGAGTTCTTAAAATGGTTTGTATAAATTGTTGGTCCAAGAAGAAACTAGTAGAGAGCAATACAATAACTTCTTATAAGGAGATAGAGGATGAATGTGATCCTGAGTTACTATGTTCCAAACAAGAACAGGAGCTAGCACACTACTACAAAAGATACCTTTAGAAGCGACATGGTGAATTAGAAGCGACTAGTCGCTTCTAATTAGAAGCGACATTTGGGAATTAGAAGCGACTAGTCGCTTCTAACTTCAACACCCCGATTTTAACCAAATTATCAATATTTTGACAATTAGAAGCGACTAGTCGCTTCTAATCGTCAAAATTATTGGCTCGGGGCATTAGAAGCGACTAATCGCTTCTAATGTCCCAAAATTTTGGCTCCAAATTTCCTCCACCAAAATTTTCGCTAAGTATAGAAATTGGGGCATTAAAAGCGACTAGTCGCTTCTAATGTCGCTTCTAATGTCCCAAAATTTTGGCTCCAAATTTCCTTCGCCAAAACTTTCACGAAGTATCTTAATTGGGGCATTAGAAGCGACTAGTCGCTTCTAATGTCGCTTTTAATGTTCCAACTTATCAAAACGGTGTCGTTTTGGTTTTTAAGCGACTAATCGCTTCTAATGTCGCTTCTAATGTTCCTAGGGCTTTAAATCGCGTGAGCCTCCCTTCTTCCTCATTTTCTCACCTCTCATTTTCCCTCTCACTCCCTCTTACTCTCCGACCAGTCAACGCCGGCCGCCGCCTTCCTCCCTCCCCCGCCGCCGTCCCTCCCCTCCCCTTCTCCCCATCTCCCAGCTCTCCCCGCCGTCCCTCCCCTTCTCCCCTCTCCCTCCGACCAGCCACCCCCTCCTCCGCCGCCGCCGTCCTCCCTACTCCTCCCCCGCCGCCGTCCTCCCTACCCCTACCCCTTTCCCGCCGCCGTCCCTCCTCCTCCCCCGCCGCCGTCCCTCCCCCTCCTCCCCTTCTCATCTTCTCCTCCCCTCCCTACCCCACCCCCGGTCCCCGCCTACCCGCCATCTTCCCCCGGCCGCCGCCTACCCGAGCTCCTCCCCCGGCCGCCGCCTCCCCACCCTCCTCCCCCGGCCGCTGCGTCCCTGCCCTCCTCCCCCGGCCGCCGCATTCGTGCCTTCCTCCGCTCTCCCTCTCGCCCTCCCTCTCGCTCTCCGCCCCTCCTCCGCCGAGCTCCGCCACTGGGCCTTCGCCGTGCTCCTCCCCTGCGCCTCCACCGCCGAGCTCCGACTCCCCTCCTCCTCCGCCAAGGTATGTTTAGTTTTATAATTAGTCTAATATTGTTATAGTTTAGTCTAATATTGTTTTATAAATATTTTGTTATTTTTAATTTATTATTGTCGTCGCAGTCTCGTCACTGCTCGTTTGTTGCTGCACCCGCGCCTCGTTGCAACCTAACTCCTCAACTCGCATCGTTGCTTCTTAAGGTATATGTTTATTTTAAAAATTATTGTAGTTATATTTTGGTTTACGATTTTAATTTTATGTTTTTTTTGTATTTAGACTTTTGTGCGTTTGTTGTTCGTCGCATCGTCTCGCTGAGTGTAGACTTTGCTCGTCTTGTGCCTACTCGTCTCGTCTCGCTCGTATTGTTATCTACAAGGTTAGATATTTATGTTTACTTGAAATTTATGTTAAATAATTTGAATTAGTAATGTAGGTATGCAATTGAAATTAATAATAATTTGTTATTATTAATTTTTTTATGTATTTAATTTGCTCATGTAAGTATGTAATTGAATAATTAATATGTTAAATCAGTGAATTTGTTAAATAAATAATTTGTTATGAATGTACGATATTAATAATTTGAATCACTTAATTTGTTAAATATAGATATATAATTTGTTTAGTTATATTAATTTGAATGTGATAAGTAGTTACTTAATTTGTTAATTTAAATGTGGAAACTAAAATTCTAATTTGTTATATGAACTAAGTTTTTTTAACTAGAATATGTTATTTGAAAGTTATTAAATGTTTAGGATAGTTTACGCTGGTATATATATATATAAATTTTGTGAATTGCAGATTTTTGGTTTGTTCATATTTTAGGGGAAACTCTACCCAAATTTCTGTAAATTTTTAAATAATTAAGTGAACAAATAAAACAATCCTTATCTCTTAGTTATCTGAATCTCTAAACTTTCTTAGATCAAATCCTTATCCGTCTTCTAAATGATCATCACAATGTCACAAATGTCCTAACTTTCGTTGTCCTAATTTTCAACAATCAGCGTCATGTCAAACAAAATAATCGTTGTGGGCTTGAATTCGAATTGGGCGTGAACGAGTTTATTCGAGTTGCACGATTTCAAATGAACAGCAAGCACAAAGTAAAATGTCCTTGCCGTAATTGCAATAATGTGTTAAGACAACACATAGGAGTTGTTCGAGCGCATCTCATGCACAAAGGATTTACTCCGTATTACACTCGATGGTATCATCACGGCGAGTCACGTGAAGAAGTCGTTCATGTACCAAAAATTCTCGATGATTCAGACGATCAAGACGGTGTTGGTGGAATCCATGACGAAGTCGACGATATTAGGAATGATCCTGATTTTTATAATGATCCAACTGCTGAAGATGTGGCTGACGAAGAGCAGATCGCGGATCTATTTGCCGAGTTGAATGCAGAATTGTATCCTGGTTGTAAAGAGTTCTCGTCATTATCTTTCTTGGTTCAGTTAATGCACATTAAAGTGACAAACCATTGGACGAACAAGTCATTTACAGAACTTTTGCAACTCTTGAAAAAATCTCATCCTGTTGGGAATAGAATTCCTGATAAACATTACGAGGCAAAGTCAAAGCTGAAGCGATTTGGCATGGGCTACGAGATGATTTACATGTGCTCGAACGACTGTGTCTTGTTTTGGAAGGATTTGAAAGATGCAGATGTTTGTCCGGTGTGCAACGAAAGTAGATGGGTTGTTGGAAAAAAAGTACCGCGTAAAGTTTTACGGTACTTTCCTGTAAAAGATCGTCTCAAGCAGTTGTACGCTTCTCGAAATACAGCTGTTGAAATGCAGTGGCACGCGAAAGAACGTGTGGTTGAAGAAGGTGTTCTACGTCATCCTGCTGATGGGAAAGCATGGAAGAAGTTAGATGAAACATATCCAGACTTTGCCATTGAGCCGAGGAATGTACGACTTGGACTTGCTGCAGATGGTTTCAATCCCTTCGGAGAAATGAGCCTATCATATAGCATGTGGCCGGTTGTGTTGACGGCGTACAATTTGCCACCGTGGTTGTGTATGAAATCCGAATACTTGATGCTGGCTCTCTTGATTCCTGGTCCGAAATCGCCTGGGAAAGACATTGACGTGTTCTTGCAACCGCTCGTTGAAGAGTTGAAAGAATTGTGGGAATTGGGTGTTCGAGTGCGAGATGGGTCTAACCATAATCATGTCTTCCTTTTGCGGGTAGCACTTCTCTGGACAGTAAACGATTTTCCTACTCGAGGAAGTTTATCTGGGTGGAGTGGTCAAGGGTACCTTGCGTGCCCGACGTGCACCAAAGATACTTCATCGCTTTCCGTTAGAAATAGAGTCGTGTATTACGATCACCGACGATATTTTCCCGATTGTCACCGGATGAGAACATGAAGTGGTCACTACACAACGCGTGTCGAGAAACGAAAACCTCTGAAGAAGTTGACTGAAAGCCAGATTCTCGAGCAATTGAACAGTCTTCCTGAATTGATTCCGGGAAAGCAGTCTTATGGCTTTGAAATGAAAGCGGGGCGAGAGCGAGCTAAATTGGACCAAGAAAAGTATCTTTTATGAGTTACCTTACTGGTCTGATTTGACGTTGAGACACAACCTTGATGTGATGCACATAGAAAGAAAATGTGTGCGAAAACTTAATATTTAAAACCGGAAATAAATTTTTAAAAATTAGATTTTACAGTTTTAGAAGCGACTAGTCGCTTCTAAAGTCGCTTCTAAAATATGGCGGGTAACAATTAGAAGCGACAAGTCGCATCTAAAGTCGCTTCTAATTGTTCCCCGCCATCTCTTCGCACCCTTTTTTGGTTGGTGTTAAGGGCCTTTAGAAGCGACTAGTCACTTCTAATTTCGTCGCTTCAAAACATTAGAAGTGACTTTAGAAGCGACTCGGTTGTAGAGGCGAAACATTAGAAGCGACAAAGTCGCTTCTAAAGCCGAATTAGAAGCGACTTTTTGGCCTTTAGAAGCGACTTTTGTCGCTTCTAATTTTTTTCTCTTAGTGGCACTCGTGAAAATGTAGGAAGAACACATTGATTACGAGAAGGACTGAATTGGCTATTCAAGAGGCTCATACCACATGATCGAGGATCAAAATACATTGCAAAACAAGAGAGTAGAATGAGAAGAGTCCTAGGGTATGTACATCCAACAACTTACCAAGATTGCTCGATTTAGTAGCACAATGATCATGCATGCTAACAAATTTGAAACAATGTCTATCATCTGCAAGTATAAAGAAGAATTTGTTGTCTGTTTCATAACTATGTCTAGTTAGGGTCAGGAGATGAGAACGTGTATGGAGATGTTAAAGTCTTCAAAACGCCAACGATGGAATGAAAGAAAATGGAGTTCCTCTATGTGTGCTCGGCAAAGTCTTTCTATGTAAAAATTACTCGAAAGAATGAGACAACCGATTTGTGGCACGCAATGTTTGGACATCATAGGACCACTAGTTGAAGGTGACTATGAAACATATGTTGTAAAAAATATATATTGTTTTTGTTGAATTTCAGTATGGTAAAGCTCACAAATTGTCATACAAGGAGTCAAAGTTCAGAAAAAATAAATCAATAGATTTAAATCACTCTAATGTGTTTTCTCTAGTGAAGAGAGCATCGATCCATGGGATCCTTACATGGTGATGTTCATAGAAAACTACTCAAAATATGGCCATGTTTTTTTAGGAAAGAAATTTTGCCACATTCTCAAATTTTCAATAAATCAAGACAGAAGCCAAAGAAGAAGTAGGAATGCTTATTTCTTTTCTTCTCTCAAATAATGGAGGAGAATATAAGTCAGAAGAGTTTGATCACTATACACAAGAGCGCAGAATATGTACATGTGACAACACACCGCAACAAAATGGTGTTGCAAAGAGAAAGAACCGACATCTTTCACAGCTTTATCGAAGCATGCTACGCACCAAAGATGTCTTAGAAATATTTTAAGTTGAAGCTGCAGAATACTAACCATGTGATAAACAAACTTCCCTAGCCAATATTAGGTTCGCTCTCATCATTTGAGATGCTATGGGATATAAAATCTAGACTTAGCTACTTAAGAGTATTTGGTTCTGTTTGTTATGTACTTGTGCCTATCATTTATGTAGCAAGTTCTACAAGAAAGCACTAAGATGTTTATTTGTTGAATACGACAATCTAAGAAAAATATGGATGTGTTGTGATCCAACAAGTGGAAAATGCTGAATCTCAAGAGATGAAACATCTTCGTGGTGGTCCTTGGAAAGATGGTGAAGTGGATATGCCACGTATACAACTTAGATGGACGAAAAGAATTCTAAAGTCAAATCCCAAGTTTGTCAACGTAGTTATTTTAGAAGATGTTGTTCAAGAGCCAGATGTATATACGAAGAAGTATCACAAGACGTAACTTGTAAGAAGGCGGTAGAAGAAGAAATTACGGCATTGGAGCAAAGCCAAACTTGGGAGTTGCTGCCAATACTGAGAGATATCAAACTCATTTCTTGCAAGTCGATTTACAAAATGAAGCGATGCTTGAATAGACTAATTGAGAGATACAAGGTCCCTCTACTAGCTCAAGGATATTATCTCAACAAGATGGACTATACTATGACGAAACCTTTACTTTGGTGGCTAAGATCACAATTGTACCATCTGCTAGCACTTGCAGCAAGTATACATTAATAATTATGACTGATGGACATGAACAATGCTTTCTTGCACGAGAAGCTAAACTTGATATTATAAGATTGTTGAATTTCTTACTCGAGAAATTATTTAGTTGCACATGCAGACTCAAGCTTATTCATCAAAGAAAGAGAACGAAAAATTGAAATTGTGTTTGTTTATGTGGATTACTTAATAATCACTAGGGACGATGAACGAAAATATCAATAAAAGAAAGAAATATATATTGGTGTACTTCCATATGAAGTAGTTAGGAGCGCTTAAAAAATTCTTTGGGTTAGAGATTGTTCGCATCAAAGAAGGATGGTTTCTCTGCCAACACAAGTATACAAGAGATATATTTAGAAAGTTTGGATTGGTGGAATGCAAGTCTCAACTCTGATGGAGCCAAATGCCAACATCCCTGCACGTAAAGACAAATAATTGGAAGAAAAGACAATGTATCGATCACTACTAACTAGTCCTGACATTTTTTTATGTAGTTAGGGTCGAGAGTCAGTACATCCAAATTCCAAAGAATCCTCACTTGGATGCGGCTTGACAAATTTATGAGATAATTCAAAGGTCCAACCGACTGTCGTCTTTTGTACAAATTAGGTAAATATTCTAAACTAGTTGGATAGATTTCGACTATGCAGAAGACAAAAATATCCAAATATGAACTACATGATATGTGTTCAAGCTCGGGTAATTTTTTGATACAACAAAATACCACCAAGTTTTTTGTTCAATTACAGACAAAGTACAGGGCATCAGCCGCTACAATAGCTAAATAATGTACATGACTTGCACTTTTAATGGACGATTTGAGCCAGAAAGTTGATTATACAGTGTCACTTCACTTCGTCAACAAAAATGCGGTTCTCCTAGCTGAAAATCGAGTGTTTCATGGTTGAAGTAAGCATGTAGAGGTACATTATCATTTTATTCAAAATAAAATTCAAAAAGAGGAAATCAATATCAGATATGTAAAGACGGATGACCATGTGGCAAACTTATTCACAAAAGGGGTAAGTATTCGCAAATAAGAGAGATTTTTTTGTCACCTCCACATAATACAACTCATGAGAGGGAGTGTTAATAATTAACACTAATCCAATAAAAAATACAATGCTCTATAATACTGATTTTGTAATGTGAATCCAAAACCTTAGTCTTAAAATCCTTTTTTGTGAGTGAATCAAAAGAGTTCCGTTCAACAAGTACATTCTACAAAGCGATCTTCTATATAAACAACATTGTAATCTCTTTGAAAAATGCTTAGATGAAGAAGCTTTCGATTATACATTCCATTTGTTGAAATCCTAGTGGATGATAAGCTTTAGGCACAAGAAGCCCAACGACAAGAGTTCTATTGGCTGATACTTATGTAAGACAAGAGCATTCATTAGAAAGTGTAAAAAATTCAAAAGTTCGCCAATAATCCCCATCAAAATTAATTACCAGCAAGCTCGGTGCTATTTCATGAATAGTGAATAGTTCTTATCAATATGATGTCGACATGTAAACGGGGTTAAAGACAAACTTCTTTTTAATAAAAAAGTTTACAAAGCTAATTTACTTGACTTTGTCCTAGTATAATTTACATTTAGTCGTTATTAAAAGAAAATATAATTTAGCTCCCACCTTTTTGTCACATATTGCAAAGTGGTTTTCGTCTATAACTTTGGTAATTGAGTATAGGCTAAACCCCTCACCTTTATAATCCAAGAAAGTAAAAGAGTCATGTAGTTTCATCAAGTTTTAGTTTTTTAATTAATATTTTTTATATTCGTATTTGATTTTTTCGCATCCAAATCTCAAAATTGTAAGCATGGTCATTTTTATCATTTAATGACGTGGCAAAATTTTCATAGATTTTTTAAAAAATTGGCCGTTGGATGCGATTACACTGAATTGGTCGATGGATCTACCATTTTGTGGTGTGCCTGTTTAGGTTAGATGTTTGTTTAGCAATGCACTTATTTTGTGAGTCTCAAAGTACCCTCTCGCCCATTTTCCTGAATTTAATTTAGGGACCACGTTTTCTTCCTCTTGATTTATCCAAAGGCTTTCATAACTTACCAAGAATTCTTAATAACTTTCAGATTGTTTCCCAGGAATTCATCATCGATAGGAAGTCATAATGCTTTTCAATTATGCCAGTTGAGCCGGGTTATTTCATTCATGTGCTCTTATAAAGTTGGCAACGCCTTAAGACATTCACTAAGTTATTTCTTATATCTATTATCACTAAAAAAAATTCTTATAATCGATGTCCATACTTACTAAACATCTAATTAACTCTTTAGCGTGATTAGCTTTCAAGTTAATGAATTGGTTTATATGCTTGCTTCGTTAATTTTTATATATTTGTTTTGTTTTTCAAAATCACAAATAATTTCATGAAATACTACCTATACCGGATACTTCACTACTGCAAATATCGGCTCCCACAGTTGGTCGTCGTCCCGTTGTAGGAGATTTATACTCATGTAGTGAGACGGTTCACCCGCTTTCGTAGTTGTCTACTTCTCTAATGGGACAATGTCCCGTTTTGAGACTCGATATGTCCCACAGTGGGACGCTCATACATTGTAAGAGAATACTCTCAGCGGTTTGTTTCTCCGCGACAAAAGTTACCCATTTTTGAACTCCTCCCACATCAGGATTGACCCTCCCCGGGATGGGTTTTTCATCGTCATGTAGAAAGCACTTCGTCGTGGAAAAAGCTACCCATTTTTTTATCTCTCGCACATCGAGAATAACGCGCTGTGAAATGATTTTATCCACAATGGGCCAGTCTCGATGTGGAAGTTTGTACGTCCGACATCAAGATACTGATCCGATGTAGAAAACTTCTACAACAGAAGTTACCAAAACGAGATTGACCTACTATAAGAACTTCATCCGATGTGGAGTAAAGATTACTAGTGTTTAACTCAATCTTATAATTGTTATTGTTGGTGAACAAGTCAAACTTCGTTTTTATGTTAGGAACTAACAAGATTACTATATAAATTTATTTAACGATTAAAGAATAAATTATATAACATATCTAAATATGGAGGAAATACATAATTCGACCAAATATATTAAAAACCAATTTTTAACTTATTCAATTAGCCTACGTCTTAAAAATCATAAACATGTCAATAAACATTTTTATTCTAAACATGTTATCAACTAATTGAACACACTAGAAACCTATATAAACAATTTATATTTTCATATCCAATTCGTTGAAAAGTACTTATAATAAAGATTTTAAACAATCTCGGACGTTGCTCGCTAACTCCGGAAGGCCTCGTTAAGTTGAACACGTGAAGGAGGCTTGTCGCATTGCAAAGGAACAGCTTGGCCAGACAGGGAGGCTCGCCGGACAGGTTCTTCGCCGGACTGGGAGGCTCGCCGGACAGATGCTTCGCCGAACTGGGAGTCTCGCCGGACAGGTTCTTTGCCGGACTGGGAGGCTCGCTGGACAGATTCTTAACCGGACTAGGAGGATCGCCAGACAGGTTCCTCGCCAGACAGGGAGGCTCACCGAATAGATGCTTTTCCGGACTGCGAGGCCAGTGAGCCTAGGCTGAATCCGGCGGGGAAGCGTCGAGCCTTCGATTGATTTCAAATAAATTCCTTAGATGTCTTGGCTGGCCCTTTTGAACACAAATTCACTCAAACGCCATAATGAAGAGTCAACAATAATACACTCAAATTTATGGGAGATGCAACGTGTGGCTTCTTAATTGAACAATCGGGGAATAGAGGAATCTCTCAAAAATAAATCGAGAACAAAGACAACAACTTTTATTCCCTTGTTCTTTCTTGACTTTCGGACGAAACACACACACACCAAAAGGGAGAGAGATATGGCCGAGTATTATTCTTAGGTTAATTCAATTAGGATTTTTTTTAATCATTTATATAAAAGGTTAAATGGGCTTAAACTCGATCAAACTCATTACTTAATTTTAAACTATTTTATAAACTCATTACTAATTATTTTCAGCCAACACATGTTATCACACTGGGCCAAAAATAATTTATTTTGTTCCCAAATTCTTTGGATTTATTTCTAAATTTAATTAGTTTAGAACTCTCTTTTATTAATGACATTTCATTAAATAATTTCATACTTTACAAACAAGTACAAATAAGAAAATATTTATCTTTTATTTATTTGAATCGTTAAAATGTATTATTATCAATATAATTATACAATATGATTCCCTTAATAAATTTAACGATAAATAACAAATTATTTATTAAGTTGCTTAGAAAATAATTTTCTCAATATAAATCACAATTTATATTCAATGAGTATATCAATTATTCTTATTCATTCAATCTCGTCTGAGTGTCTATCATTGAGAGCTTATGGACCCACATGAACGAAGCTTTAGATTAAAGATCGGACTCAAAAGTTCACAAACTTTTTTCGTCTTTTAATTCTTAGTATTAGTCGATTCCACTAAAGGCCTAATACTAGAACTCTCTAAGTTCATATGCGTTTATTTTCCGTTTGATGTGACAAAAGAATTCTTCACACGATCAACAGAGTACTCTATGATATTACCCTCCAAGTGGATCAGTAACTCAGAGAAATGTAAATTTACCGTTTTACCCCTGAGTTGTTATTTCACTATCTCCATAGTTATTTGTGAATGAGAAAAATATAAAGTGAGATGTCTTATCATGTCATGTGTTTTAATCAAAGAATATTCTTATTCGATGAATATCTGGTCAAGTTTATTCATTCACACTCTCATAACAAAACATAGTGTGATACTAATGCACTAGCATTGTTTTAACACGAATTTTATATCTGTGAATCACATAACCCGATATGACAACGTTATGACACCAACCGTCGGGTCAGATGGAACTATAACTTAGCCATTGCCCATTGACAAATCAAATGTCATAAGGTGTCATGTCGATTATACATTCACTTCAGGATTTAGGTAATTATCAAGTACTTGTCGTATGTAATCTTGAAGCTTCAAGTGATTAAACAGCTTTATCTCGAGTTTCAGAGAACACTAGTCTTGTTATCTTCTATAAGATATCAAGAATGAAAACACAGAGTCACAACTCTCTATATCACAAGATAAAATATCATGGTTCATTAAAACAATCATTATTCAGATTCGATTGCTCTATCGATCTTAAGATTGCGACCAAATGTTTAAACTAGTCACAAGGGGCTACCTTGTGAAGTCTGTACTTAGCACCCTTTTCGTTGATGAGAGTTTTAGAGCGTAAAAATCATAAATAAACACAAATATAATAAAAATGAATATTTAATTTTATAGATGTTTCAGCAAAATCGAATAAAAAAGTATCTCAATGTCTAATAAATCCTTTGTGGGCACCAATCCCAACAAACTCCCACTTGACTCAAAGGAGATGCGATTGATCCTTCAGTCCCAATCCTTCTAGGTGTCCCTCGAAGACTTTACTCGTTAAAGGCTTCGTGAAGGAATTAGCAACGTTGTCCAAGGTTGAGATATTCATGACTTCAGCGTCCCCTCTGTGAACGATGTCTCGTCCCATGTGATACTTCCGCTCTATGTGTTTTGAGCACTTGTGACTTCTTGGCTCCTTACAGTTAGCGATAGCCCCACTATTATCACAATAAAGTGTGATAGGATCTCTAGCACTTGGAACTACTTCCAAGTACATAAGGAATTTCCTCAGCCACACAGCCTCCTTTGCAGCTTCACAAGCTGCCACATTCTCGGCTTCCATGGTCGAGTCAGCAACGCAAGATTGCTTGATACTTCTCCAGACCACGGATCCACCATTCAGGGTGAACACAGACCCTGATGTGGACTTATTAGAATCCTTATCCGCTTGAAAATCGGAGTCGGTATATTCCGTCATATTCAGGTCACCACCTGAGTATGCAAGCATATAGTTTCTCGCTCTTCGGATATACTTGAGAACATGCTTGACAGCAACTCAGTGCTTGGGTCCAGGATATGACTGAAGCCTACTCACCACGCCTACTGTGTAGCAAATATCTAGGCTTGTGCAAAGCGTAGCATACATCAGACTTCCCACGGCTAAAGCGTATGGTATATGTCTCATGTCCTCAACTTCTTGAGGAGCTGAACTTCTTGAGGAGTCTTGGGAGACTACTCACTTGAGAGATGCACTTCATGTCTAAAAGGTAGTTGTCCTTTCTTGGAGTCTTGCATACTGAAGCAATCCATGATCTTATCAATATAAGATGCTTGAGAAAGCGCTAACTTCTTGTTCTTTCGATCTCTGAAGATCTGAATCCCATGAATGTAAGTCGCTTCTCCTAGATCTTTCATCTCAAATTGCTTTGGAAGCCAGATCTTAACCTCTGATAACTTCCATACATTATTCCCAATGAGTATTATATCATTCACATATAGGACTAAAAAGACCACCTTGCCCATCGTTTATCATCATATAAATGCACAGCTCATCTACTGATTGATCAGAGCTGTATCCTTTCAAAGTCTCATAAAATATGATATTCCACGACCTAGATGTTTGCTTCAGTCCATAAATGGACTTCAGCAACTCACAAACCTTGCCATGTTGGCCTTTTTCCATGAACCCGTCTGGTTGAGCCATATAAATGCGTTCGTCAAGACTTCCATTCAGAAATGCATTCTTGACATACATCTGTCATATTTCATAATCCAAGGCGACAACAATGGATAAAAGATTACGGATGGACTTCAGCATCGTGACTAGCGAGAAATTATCTTCATAGTCGACACCTTCCTTTTGTGTCAACCATTTCGCCACAAGTCGTGCCTTGAATGTCTCAACATTTCCATCCGGTCCTCTTTTCTTCTTGTAGATCCATTTACACCCAACAGGCTTGATGCCGTCAGGTAGATCTACAAGCTTCTAGACCTCGTTGACATACACCGAATGCAATTCAACGTTCATGGCTTCTTGCCATAGGTTTGCTTCGGATCCCTTCATCGCTTGGGAAAATGATACTGGACCATCTTCCTCCTAGTATGGGACAGCAGCGAAAGTCTCTCGGACACCCATGTATCGATCAGGTTGTTGTACAATCCTGTTACTGCAACAAATCACATGAGGCTCTGGTTCCGAACGTGGTTCTTACACTGTTGGTATAGGACACGTCTTATCTTGTGAAGTATCAGCTACTTCAACCAACGGCTCGTTCAGCACAAGTCAGCATCCCGGTACAGAATTCTTCATATAATCTGCTTCCAGAAACCTAGTTTTTGTGCTAACGAACGTTTTTTGATCAGTTAGACTATTAAAGATGTACCCTTTCGTCTCCTTAGAAAATCTCACAAAAAGGCATAATTCTGAACGACTAGCCAACCTGTTAGTCTTTTGTCTCAGCACTTGCTGGACAACCCCAGATTCGGACGTGGTATAAAACAGATTTTCTACCATTTCATCTCTCATATGGAGTAACAGAAACCTTCTTTGATAGAACTTAGTTCAGAATGTAAGCTGCCATTTCTTGGGCATATCCCCAGAACGAGTCGGGAAGGGATGAGTAGCTCATCATCGACCAAACCATATCTAGAAGAGTTCGATTCCTTCTCTCTAACACACCGTTTTGTTGTGGAGTGCTAGGTACTGTAAGGTGAGAATGAATTCCTTCTTCCCTAAGAAGCGTTGGCAGAGATGCCCACAAGAAGATTGTCAATTTACATATTGATGAAATATATAAATCTTTATAAAGTCCTTACTGTAATTTGTTGATTATATTAATAAAAGTTGAAACATTCATTCATTCCTTTTTTAATTTCATTGAAGATTTACGATATTCAATATTCTTATAGTCCTTAATCAAACCTAACAATATATGAAGAGACAAATGTAGATTTGCGTGAACAAACTCTTCATGGTTTGACTAAAACGATATATTCACAATCTAAAAATTAACGGACTATTGATCCCAGTATGATTGTTGGAAGAATCTACGATGTCTGGTTACGAGGCATAGCGAGTTAGGAACTCTATAGTTCTTCCAGTGTATCTTTCGAAGATACTGAATTGACCAGTGCACCTTTAGAGACAATAGAAGAACAAACAATTTAACCTCTTCTGTCTCAATGTCACTATGTATGTATTGCATCATGCTTACTTAAATCCTGAAATGAGACATGTCATTTCATAGAATTAATATTCTCATTTGAGAAAGTCAAATTATAGATCCATTAAGTGATCAAGACTAGACCAATTGGTGATATATTAAGTTATGAAGATGTCATGAACCAAATATTGTGTCATGAATGCATTATTCTTTCATGAATGCATAATTGACCTTCATAGATATTTCATTCTTATATAAATAGACCCTCACATAGAGATGTGAAAATAAGCTTTATTCTTGCTCTCTCTTGCATTGTGGCCGACCCTCTCTCTCTCTCTCTCTCTCTCTCTCTCTCTCTCTCTCTCTTGAAAATACTCCTTTTTATTTTGGAACCTAGATCCTCAATTGATCTAGAGAATTAGCTTATGATCCAATAATTGTTCTTGGTTCATATTTTTTAATTGTGCCCACAATCAAATCCTTCTAAACCTCTATAGACTCTTGTAATAGAAACCTTAGGTTTCTCAAGATTCAAGACTAGACGTGAAAGAATCGAGACCAGGAAGAAGATCCACCTTTCCCAAGACGCTTTAAGTTTTAAGATACAAGAAAGGTTAGTATTCAAGTAGTTTAAAGAATGTTTTTAATTATAACATGTATATGCACTTTGCCTAGGTTAGTAAAATAGTTTACTTTTAAAGAAATTTTATATTCCGCCATTAATATGATTGATGATAATTTTTTTTAACCCTAGACCTATTCCAACAAGAAGGTCTTCGAACTCTCCATACAATTACTCTCCCCCTCGATCTGATCGAAGGGTTTTGATCTGTTTCTCCTCTTGCTTCTCAACTAAATTTTTATACTCTTTGAGCATTTCAAAAGTATTCGACTTATGTCGCATAAGGTAGACATGACCAAACCTTGAGTAGTCATCAGTGAAGGTTACAAAGTATTCGTAACCTCCTCTTTCCTGGATGTTGATTGGACCACATACATCACTATGTATGAGCTACAACACCTGCGTGGCTCTTAGACCCTTTGAAGAAAAAGGTCACTTGGTTATCTTGCCCTCGAGACAGGATTCACGCGTGGGAATGGATCCCACAGTTAGAGAATTCAAAGGACCATCATTTTTTAACCTCTTAATTCTATCTAGGTCAATATGTCCACGACGTAAGTGTCATAGATATGTGTCGTCAGTTTCATCACTATGAAATGTCTTACACTTCCCGAATGAATCTCTATTCACCTTGGTAAACAAGATTGTCGGCTCATTAGGATATAAATAATAGAATCCACACGATGAGCTTTAGTAATAAAAGAATCATCTATAAAAATCTCAATATCGTTATTGATCTTAAAATTGAAACCATGTTCTTCTAAACGACCAAATGAAATCAAATTCTTACAAAAATTCAGAACATAATAAACGTTATTCAATAATAAAGTTTTGTTTCCAAACTTGAGCTGCATGGTCCCGAAAGATCTTGCTCCGGCCTTCTTTCTATGACCCCAATTGAACGCGAACTCCTCATAACCTAAGCTCCTGGTTTTCCTGAAATCATTCAAATAACACACAATATGGTCAGAACCGCATAGTCTAAAATCTAGGGCAACGCCTTGTTTGTCATGTAACAAGCTTGAGTGGCAAAGATCATACCATTCCCCTTGACGCTCTTAAGGTAGGCATGACAGTTCCTTCGCCAGTGGCCAGTCTCTCCAAAATGGTGACACTTGTGCTTAGACTTGTCCACTTCTGTGATGCCTTTGCCCTTAGCATCCACAGCCTTCTTGTAAGGCTTCTTGGAACGCGTTATGTTGGCGTTTTTGGGCTCTCTCATCACCTTCTTAGAAACAGAAGTTGAGGCTCTATGTTCAGCAACATTGACCTCCCCAGACTTCTTCTTGTTCTTAGGGAGAAATCTCTCGGCAGTCTCCAACTCCTTCATGAGCTCAGTAACAGTGTACTCGAGCTTGTTTATGGAGTAGTTCAAACGGAAGCTATCGAATGAGTTCGTCAGAATTTCTAAGATCATGTAGATCTTGGTCTCTCTGTCGATCTCAGATCCGAGAATCTTCATGTCATTTACGTGACCCATGGTCACTAGCATGTGTTCCCGAACTGAAGATCCCGCCTTCATCCTGCAGTTCATAAAAGTGCGAATAACTTTATGTCTCGCTTGACGCCCATGACATCCGAACATCTCACGGAGATTGTAGAGGATATCTTGTGTTGTAACCAAGTCACGATGAGACTGATGCAACACGTTACTCATAGACGCTAAGATGTAGCATCTAGTAATCTCGTCGGACCTCATCCACGCATCATATGCGTCCTTGTCCTCCTTACTCGAGTCAGCACTCGTATGAAAGGGACACGGGTTCCTGAGTGTTGGAATAGGTGTAGGGTTAAGAAAAATTATCATTAATCATATTAATGGCGGAATATAAAATTTCTTTACAAGTAAACTATTTTAGTAACCTAGGCAAAGTGCATACATGCTATAAATTTAAAAAAATTATTTAGAGTACTTGAATACTAACCTTTTTTGAACCATTAAATTAAGCGTCTTGAAAAAGGTGGATCTTCTTCCTTGGCTCGATTCCTTCACTTCTACTCTTGAACTTGAGAAACCTAAGGTTTCTATTACAAGAGTGTATAGAGGTTTAGAAGGATTTGTGTGTGGGCACAATTAAACAATATGAACCAAGAACAATTCTTGGATCATAAGTTAAAATTCTCCAGATCAAGTAAGGATCGGGTGCCAAAACAAAAAGGAATTCTAGAGAGAGAGAGGAATTATGGACAGTCAAGAGCTAGAGAGAGAAAATAGGAGAAAAGATTATTTTCACATCTCTATGTGAGGCTCTGTTTATAGGAGAAGGAAAATCTATAAAGGTCAATTATTCATTCATGAAAGAATAATGTATTCATGACACAATATTTGATTTTCCCTTCTCCTTTCTCTCTCAATATGGCCGGCCACTTTATCTCATGCAAGGAGAAATTTGTTTCCTCACTTAGCTTATTTATTTACTTCTTAAGAAAATTTATTTCCTCTTTTCTTTTTGGGTAATTATCTTTATAATTAAAGGGAAATAAAACTCTCCTCTTTGATGCATGTTGGCCAAATTCGTTAGCTACGGAAGGGCATCTAGATGCTTCCTTATTTCTTTTAAGACAATTCTTAAAATACCCATTGTAGAATTATTATTGCACAAATAATGAAATTAATTTCTTAATGCCTCAAACGACTTTTTGGCTTTAGAAAATAATTTATATTTTCATCGTTTGAAAATATTCAAAATCGTATTTTGACATTCACATCATTTTATGTCCAGGTGGACAAAAATATCCTTTAAACATTTTCCAAGAAAAAGTCTAGTTCAACATTTGAACTTATTTTGACTTAGCTTCTAGTTTAACAATCATACTCTAATGACTTATAATAGTAACCTTATGGATCAAAATGAACAAAGCTTGAGCTTCTATACTCGGACTCAAAAGTTCACAAACTTTTTCTGAGTATTAGCTTAATGTCAACTGACTCCACTAAAGAGTTGACACTGAGAATCTCTCGGTTCAAATGAATTTATATTCTACTCAAGTTCAACTTAATTATATTGAGCGGATACATTCAATGTTATCTATGTTTACCCTTCATGAATATCATCAACTAGATGAAATTTATAAAATTACCATTTTACCCTTCTAGTTGTTGTTTCCTCAATTCCTTTGTTACTTGTGAATAAGTTAGAAACAATGTATTGACGAGGAGCTAACAAGTCACAATGTTTCATCCAAATAAAGTCGCTACTTAATTGTGCACTCTACGCAGTTTATTTATTCACAATTCAAGTAATAAAGCATGAGGTGATATATATTGTATTTTAGCAATCTTGTACATGAATTCCATATCTATGAGACCTTCACAAAGTTGGTTCATGACATCTTCATAACTTAATATCTCACCAATTGGTCTAGTCTTGATCACTTAATGGATCTAGAATTTGATTTTCCCAAATGAGAATATTAATGCTATGACATGACATGTCTCATTTCAGGATTTAGGTAAGCATGATGCAATTCATACATAGTGGCCTTGAGACAGAAGATGTTAAATGATTTATTCTTCTATTGTCTCTAAAGGTGCACTGATCAATTCAGTATCTTCGAAAGATACACTGGAAGAACTATAGAGTTCCTAACTCTCTAAACTTCATAACCAAACATCATATATACTTCCAACAATCATACTGGGATCAATGGTTCGTTGATCTTTAGATTGTGAATATATCGTTTTAACCAAACCATGAAGAGTTTATTCACGCAAATCTACATTTGTCTCGTCATACATGGTTAAGTTTGATTAAAGACTATAAGACTATTGAATATCATAAATCTTCAATCAAACTAAAAGGGAATGAATGAATGTTTCAACTTTTATTAATTTAATTAGCAAATTACAATAAGGACTTTATAAAGATTTATATATTACACCAATATGTAAATAAACGATTTTCTTGTGGGCATCTCTGCCAACAGTGACAACATACTTATGCTTTTCCACCGTCAGCACGATATCGAGGTTACGTTTCCAGTCAACGTAATTCTCACCATCGAGTTTGTTTTAACTTAAAATCGTTTAAAGTGGGTTAAAAGACATTTTGCTGAAAACATAAATAAAAGAATTAAATTTTAGTATGTTCTACAATTTCGAATTACATGCATGAACAATTCTAATACGGGGAGGAAAGTGTTAAATAATTCATGGTACTATGAACAACAATAGTTAATTACTTTTCCTATAGGAAAACCGTTATTAACCGCCTTTCATGGTCGTGGCACATCACTATTTAGTTCGAACCATCCAAGAAGTCAGAACTTCTAGTTCTTACTATTTACCATAAACGTTTGGTCACTTATTTTTAATGCAGGGCCTCTATGTGAGGATTACTTTAAAACATAAGCCTAAGTGTGCAACCGATATTTGGGCCTTTAATCAAGTCACTATGAAAACGGTTCACCTATGTGGAGACCCCGCTTCATCGTTTCTCTATAATATTTAGTTCACAACAGTTTAATAAACAAAAAGCTTCCGAAGTACTCTCATTGAAGGAAGGGCCACTATGTGTGACTCTTAGTTCATCTCGCATTTAGTTAATTAAACTCATGTCGGGGACATTGGGTTTCTTCAACGATAAACAACTCTCCCACTTAATTTTTACAAAAAAGATATTCTTTGAAAACCAGTTTACAATTGTTATAACTCTTTTATAAATTATAAACTACGTGAACGATCCATTTTAATATGTTGTTGGCGTTCTATCCTATATGACATGTGAGGTGATATGTAATGAGATTAAATAAATTAACAATATAAAATATTTAACTCATCTAATGGCTCATTTTTAAATACAACCCATAAGAAAAATAAACTGGAAATTAAACTATTTAATTTTCAACTAGGACAAACCAAGGAACCTTGTAACGCGTCATCGGATGTCTCGGGTTAGCCCCCACACGTTCTCCAACATGCGGCCAAGCCCGAGGTGTTGCCTTCCTTGTCTTCTCGTCGTCAGATTACAATTAAATAAAATTACAATTTAAATGTCCTCGCAAATAGAGGCTCGCAAATTTAAATAAATTAAAATTTAAAAAAAAACCGGGATGATAACCGGAAACAAAATACCTAGGGCCATATCAACGAGGATCCATCCAAAAATACATTCACAACATTCACAATGCAATAAACGATCATACAAAAAACGCCAACACCAACTAGTCAATCAAATTCAAAACTAGTCATTAAAACTAATTTTTAATTCCTTTAACTTGCCTCTGATACCATTTGTTGGAATTTAATTTAACGATTAAAAAATAAAACATCACATATCTAAATATGACGGAAATATATAATTCGACCTAATATATTAAAAACCAATTTTTAACATATTCAATTAACCTAGGCATTAAAAATCATAAACATGTCAATAAACATGTTTATTCTAAAAATGTTAATTAACAAATTGAACTCCCTAGAACCTATATAAAAAAATTATATTTTCATATCCAATTCGTTGAAAAATACTTACAATAGAGATTGTAAACAATCCCGGACGTTGCTCGCTAACTGCATAATGCGGAAGGCCTTGTCAAGTTGAACATGCTAAGGAGGCTTATCGGATTGCAATGGAACGGCTTTGCTGGAGAGGGAGGCTTCGCCGGACTGGGAGGCTCACCGGACAGGTTCTTCACCGGACTGGGAAGCTCGTCGGGCAAATGCTTCGTCGGACTGGGAGATTCACCGAAAAGGTTCTTCGCCGGACTGGGAGGCTCGCCGGACAGATGCTTCGCCGGACAGGTTCTTCGCTGGGATGGGAGGCTCACCGGACTAGGAGGCTCGCCAGATAGATGCTTGACCGGATAGATGCTTCGCCGGAATGGGAGGCCAGTGAGCCTAGGCTGAATCCGACGGGGAACTTCGAGCTTTCGATTGATTTCAAATCAATTCCTTCGATGTCTTGGCCTGCCCTATTGAACACAAATTCGCTTAAACACCATAATGAAGAGTCAACAATAATACACTCAAATTAATGGGAGATTAAGAGTGTGAGCTCTTAATTGAACAATCGGGGAATAGGGGAATCTTTCAAGAACAAATCGAGAACAAAGAAAATAACTTTTCTTCTCTTGTTCTTTCTTGACTTTCGGCCGAAACACACACACCAAGGGGGAGAGAGAGATGGCCGAGTATTATTCTTAGGTTAAGTCAATTAGGGTTTCTTTTAAACCTTTATATAAAAGGTTAAATGGGTTTAAGCTGGGTCACACTCATTACTTAATTTTAAACCATTTTATAAATCTGTGGCTAATTATTTCCGACCAACACATGTCATCACACTCGGCCAAAAACAATTTATTTTGTTCCCAAATTCTATTGATTTATTTCTAAATTTAATTAATTTAGAACTCTCATTTATTATTTACATTTCATTAAATAATTTCATACTTTACAAACAAGTACGAAATGAGAAATAATTATTTTCATCTTTTATTTATTTGAATCATTAAAATGTATTATTATCAACATAATTATACAATATAATTCGCTAAATAAATGTAACGATAAATAACTAATTATTTATTAAGTTACTTAGAAATTAATTTTCTCGATATAAATCACAATTTATTTTTAATGAGTAAATCAATTATTCTTGTTCATTTAATCTCGTCTGAATGTCTATCATTGAGATTTTATGGACCCACGTGAACAAAGCTTTAGAATAAAGATCGGACTCAAAAGTTCACAAACCTTTTGCGTGTTTTAATTCTTAATATTAGTCGATCCCACTAAACGACTACTATTGAAACTCTCTAAGTTCAAATGCGTTTATTTTTTGTTTGATGTGACAAAAGAATTCTTCACATGATCCACAGAGTACTTAATGATATTACCTTTCATGTGCATCGGTAACTCAGAGGAATGTAAAATTACCACTTTACTCCGGAGTTATTATTTTATTAACTCATTTGTTATTTGTGAATGAGAAAAACATAGAGTGAGATGTCTTTACATGTCACATATTTTAATCAAAAAATATTTTTATTCGATGAATACCTGGCTATGTTTATTCATTCACACTCTCATAACAAAGCATAGTGTGATACTAATGCATCAGCATTGTTTCAACACGAATTCCATATATGTGAATCACATAATCCAATACGACAACATTATGCCACCAACCGTCGGGTCATATGCAATTATAACTTAGTCATTGCCCGTTGACAAATCAAATTTCATAAGGTGTCATATCAATTATGCATTCAACTCAGGATTTAGGTAATTACCAAGTACCCCTTGTATGTGATATTGAAGTTTCGAGTGATTAAACGGCTTTATCTCAAGTTTCAAAGTATCACTAGTCTTGTTCAATATCTTCTATAGGATATTAAGAATGAACATAGAGTCATAACTCTCAATATCACAAGATAAGATATCATGATTCATTCAAATAATCATTACTCAGATTCGATTGCTCTATCGATTTTAAGATTGCAAACAAATGTTTAAACTAGTCACAAGAAGCTATCTTGTCAAGTCTGTACTTAATACCCCTTTCGTTGATAATAGTTTCAGAGTGTAGTATTCATACATAAATGAAAACATAATAAATAATGAATGTTTAATTTTCTTAATGTTTCAGCAAAATCAAATAAAAAAAGTATCTTAATGTCTAATATCTCATTTGTGTGCACCAATCCCAATAATGACCACGTCCATTGATCTTTGTTTTTAAAATGAAATCCCATGACACATTGACGCTGCCATTTTATGGGCCACATACAAGAAAATCTCATCAAAGATACAATAACTATCAATATTTCATGAAGCCATGAATTACAAATAAATTTAATATTTAAATTCAATAGGACAGAGTCAAGTGATTCTGAAAAGCTTAACCTAATCATATATAACCTACCTCAACTGTTTTACCATATATTCCTCTATGTGCTGTATACATATATGATATAAGCATGAATGGTCGGTGTGAAAGATATAGGAGAACATATGGGTCCACATTGCAATCTACTAAAGTAGTTTTGTTCACCTTTGGGACATTACAATTGTGTATTATTCACTTGTTTACCACATTCATATTTGTTCCCTCGCCTGGTGACATTTAAACGACCAAATACATGCTCGTTTACACCTTAGGTAGTGTCTTTTTCTAACACCACTAAAAATAAATGTTTTTTTATTTTGCAGATAAAGAAAATAAAGAGTTCAAAAAGCGAAGTACATGCAAATTTATTAGAATAATATATAGCTTTAATAACAAAAATCTATCACATGATACATTTGGAATTGTACTTTGCTTTCTGAACTTTTTTTAGTCCTGCGAAATTCCTTTATTTTTGTGTGAGTAAATAAATCACCTCCAAATGCGGAATCTCATCACCATTATCGACTTTAAACTTTAAAGTACCATGCTTAAATATTAAAAGTGGATACGACAATTCGGTAAGTTGTTAATTATTGGTATTATATATCCGAGAAAGCAGTCACGTAATACATTCGACCATAGTATTAGAAGTTAGGTCAATGCATGAATTCCGATAGAAACTAACTATTTTAATAATAATAATAACACTAACAAATTCGATTATATTAACGTAACAATTCGTTAATGGCGTGCACACTCCAAGTTTATTAAATTCAAACGGCGGGACTAAGCATGCAGTCTATTTTGTTCGCTTTTACGGGTAAATCACATCTATGTCATTAAAGATTCACACAACTCTCAACTGGCTTCTTATAATCTAAATGCTTCATATGCTTTCTTGTAAAGATACCATTTAATAGCTATTTTTATGTGGTTTATTCAAATATTTATTAAAAAATACCAATTTTATTTTTTAAAACAGAAAAATCTGTGAACTACAAATAATAAAAATAAAAATTAGTTATTTACCCATGTTTATGTTTACGTATTTCATTATAAACGACGTTTCGCTAATTTTGTGTAAATATCCAATTGAAATTGTTTACAAGATTATTGGGTCAAAAATACCCTTCAAAACATCAACATAAATGTTTTTCCGGGAACCTTTTTTCGATTTGAAAACGCTTTTTTTTTACAATTTATTTGATTAATTTTATTTCGTTTACTTAAATTTGAGCGGCAATCGTAGGCGAGAATCAAAAAGGGGAAAAATAGTCCGAAAATTTTCGTAAACAAAATCCAATGGATATTTACGCAAAATTAATGTAGCGTTGTGTATATAGAAAGAAGAATTGCCCAAAATACCACCTTTTATTTTTTATTTTCCCAAAATCCACCCAAACATATTTTTTTTCCAAAATACAAGTAAATTTCATGTGAAAAGACAAAATATATTTTAAGAAAATAAAACTAACACAAATGCCTACATTATACTACCGCCAAAATAATCAAGAAAAAAATTAAAAAATTAAAAAAAAATTATTTTTTTAGGATTGGAGCAGTCTTTACCTTTCAAAATTTTAATTTTTTAAAAAAATAAATGAGTAATAACCGGTTAATATGGATATGGAATAAAATGTAAAGAAATTATTTTAGGGGTATTTTAGACTTTTATACTAGTATTTTGGGAAAAAATTAATTTGAGTAGATTTTGGAAAAACCAATACAAATGGTGGGACTTTTGGAAAATTCTCATATTGAAATTGGTAGACTTATGTATTTAGCTAATTGACCAAAAAATAAATGAATAGTAATCACCCAATTTTATTAATTAAAGATAAATAATAAATCGGAAATACTAAGGAAAGAAAATGAAACCTGTTGATCATTGTTCAACGTTTTCTTTAAAACTGATATCATTTTATTACGGGTGTTGAAATTCATTAACGTCAGGTATTTTAAGATATAACAACGTTGAGAAAAACTTTAAACCGGCAATACTTCACTAGTGAATAAAGTATGTGACAAAAACGAGAGAGAGAGAGAGAAAGTTTTTTATTTTCCATTTTGCTTAGTGAATGATTGAAACCTTTGAATCAAAATCGCGCTCTTGACTCTCAAAGTTTTCAGACTTTTGTTTTATTAATAGCAAAGTGATATTCATGAATTGAACATTTTATGAAGTGAATTTGCAATATGAACACAAGGATTACCTAGCCCAGCTACACACGAGGTGACATGAAACTAGTCACAAGAGTTTGGAATTCCCCGAACTCTTGTCTCGTTAGAAAAATGGCTAATCCTTCCTTGATAACCAAACTTTGTTTGCACAAATTAGATGTATAAGCTCAATTATCTTTTTCATTTTCGCTCCATGTGAAACCCTTTCATTTCGCTTCATTAACACACGTGATTCGCTAAACATAATTTGGACAGTCACATATAGCTCTGACTATAGCAATTAAAATCACTTTATACATCTTTTAGAATAGGCAAAAATTATACAATTCAGGTGAATGGACTTCACTCAAATTTTTAGTAATCAACAATTTACAAGATTATAAATACCCTAGCATATTCCAACAAAAATACCACGGTTTCTTACATTTTAATAAGCTGAAAACACTAATAAATGTATTTCTTAGGAATTCGATATATTTTATAAAAAGTTATTGTGTATATTACTCATCTAAACATGAGTGTACTTGGAAATAGCTCAAGCTTTGTAAAAAATTTGTAATAGTCGACCCAATTCTTTATAATTTTTTGCAAATAATTTTAGCCTCATTGTTTTTCCGCACAATGCTAAAAACTGGATTATTAAATAAATAAAAAATTAACAGTGAATACTTTTAGAAATCGAGAAAGCAATTAACTTACATATATTAATTCATTCATTAATCAATTTCACTTTGTTGCTTGAAGCATATTTACACCAAAAAAACTCAAATAATCAAATTAAAGCCGAACAACGAAAAAAGACAAATTTCCACGAAATGGCTTGAATCAGCTAGGACTTGCGATCCAGGTAAGGTAAGGTTTAGGTATTCTTTTTTTGTGTCCTTATTTATTGCTTATCCTATTTTCTTCTTCTTTATTCTTCTATGGTTTAAGAGTTTGAATCGTTGAATTTCTAGGATTTATGGGTTCGGATCGATGATTTTGTATATGCTTTTGGGGTTTTTTCGTTTTTAGATTAACACAAAAGAGGTTTTAGTTTCTTGTCGCCGTGAATAACTTTGATATTTACCCGAAAAAGGGTTGTGTTCTGAATTTTTATGTTGTAAGAAATATTTGTTGTTGATTTTGTCTTTAAAGAACATGCAAATTAAACAAAATTTGTTCTTGTTTATCTTTTTAATATAGGATAAAGAGCAATATACCCTTTTATAGTATTAAGTTTGCAAAATACTCAACTTATTAACAATTTTGGTTAATACCCAAATGAAGAAATTAACAAGAATTAAAGCTCTATTTTACCCTTATGGATTATTAATTTCGAAACAATAATTAATTAAAATTAATAATATAAGTCCAAATTTTAGGTAGGAAGCATTCAAATTTTTCTTTCCAATTAATGGGCCGGATATTTTGAAAATAATGAGAAATTTAATGGAGTATTATATTTGGGCGTGAGAAGTTAAATTTGGCAATTGTTATATACTAAATCAATTCTCTTAAACTCTAATTTTTTTCAACACTCAACCTCTATTCTCTATCTACCACCGAACGTATACTCTCTCCTTTTATGACCGCTACGAGCTCCTCCCTCTTCTTCTTCTTCTCTCCGACGAAAATCCGAAGAATATTCCGGTTGCGAAGAAGCGCGATGTCAGAGTCAGAGCCGTGTCTCATGCAGGAGATTTCCATGGAGGAACGACCAGTCCGCCTCGCTGGTAGTCTCCATTGGAATCTGCTTCTCGATTCCCCGATTATCTTTTTCTTCTCTATTTTCCATGTCTCACTCTTTCTATATATATATATATATATATATATATATATATATATATATATATATATATATATATATATATATATATATATATATATATATATATATATATATATATATATATATATATATATATAGAAAGAGTGAGACATGGAAAATAGAGAAGAAAAAGATAATCGGGGAATCGAGAAGCAGATTCCAATGGAGACTACCAGCGAGGCGGACTGAGCACGAAGTCAATACAAAAAATTATTAGAAACTGAAGAATGAGGAAAAGTGATATATATATATATCACTTTTCCTCATTCTTCAGTTTCTAATAATTTTTTGTATTGACTTCGTGCTCTGGTTATTCGTTTTCATCCTAATTTTATCGCACGCAAGGATCGATGGCATTGGACTCGGGCTTGCAAACAATCACAGAAAACTTGGAGAGTAGGTTTCACACAAAAATGAAGCTCCATTATAATTGCGAATTACTAATTTATTAGTAAATGTTGATTTTGGCTTCAAATGAAGGATTTTTGAAATGTGGTGCTTGCACATTCCGATTAAAGACCGAACATCATTTTCAGATAGGTATCTCTCGTCTCAGAGTTGCTGAGCGGTGCAATCTCTTGCAAAACTAAGTGTCATTTTCTTTCTTTATTACCATTGTTAGAGCTGGTGAAACTGGTTGAAACAACGATCAAATCGGAGCATCTTCTTTCGTCGGATAGACCCATATATTTGGTCAGAGAAACTATCCGGTCATGCCTTACTCTTTATGTGGCTGCTACCAACCCTCACATTGACCTTGTTCTTATTCTACCCAACCCTGGTATCATGGTTTGGGAAACAGGTCAACATCTTGATTTCCATACAGAATACATTCATTTTTTAGTTTAGATTGTTCAAAAATAGGATAATCTAAATGAGGACTGCTTTCGGACATGGTTTAGGATTAAAAAACAGAATTGTGAACAAAATGCAATGATTATGAGTGTAAGATTGAAAAAATTAAGAAAAATAAATTGTTGCTGAATCAAAGTACTTACTGAAAATAAATGACAAAAAATTTATGAACCTTGTCTTTGCATAAATCAATGAAATTAATATTCGTTGAGCAGTGATAAAATTGATATGGATGATACAGACAGAAAAATGACGAAATAAACACTGAAATGTGAACAATTTATAATCCCGTCTAAATTTCAAAGTTTAAATGAAAATTGTTTTGGAATTAATTACATTAATAACAAATATTAAAAAAAGGAATTAAAATTCTTAAGATAACATCCATTAAAACTGCCCTAATAAAGGTTATAAAACAGGAAAATTGAAACTGTATAACAGTATATCAATATAAACGCGTATGAACAAAAATTAAAGCAGAAAATTATATAAAACTGCATCATTTAGTTCGCATAATTGAATTTTAATAAAAAATCCAAATACCCAAGATTATTCTTGGCTATGAGTAAATACCGAGGTTATGGGCGAAAATTAAGGTAAGATGAAGAAAACGTTTTGTTTTTAAACTAAATATAATCGGAAATCTTAATATCAATTTGGATTGATTTGGATTAATAATTTCTTTAATTATAAAAGGAATGGAACAAATATTAAAAAGATTAAAACAACAATACCCTGGAATCTAATTCGTAATGTACTACACGTATACGTTAGAATTTTAAAAATGAACCGAAATTAGCACGGAAACATTCATATTTTAACATCAATTACCATAACTGAAGAAGCAAAATAAAATAAAAATTCAAAATTCAAGATTATATTCGTTTAATTTGAAAATAAATTATAGACTATGTTAATTATATATAAAATAGGAAATAGCAATTAAGTATATAAGCATGTGATAACAGCTTCCTAAAACAATCCATGAAATCAGGGAATACGATTTTCATTTAATTTCTTGCTATTTTTTAAAATATAATTAATGAAAATGAACTAGTATACTTCAACATTAATTTCAAATTGGAGTAATAATATTTAAACGATAATTACTATTAAAAAAATCTATACATTAATAAAATATTAAAATAAAATCATAAAAATGGTTAATTGCTAAGTTGACTATTTCAAATATTAATGAAATCAATTAAGTAACTGTTTCAAATCTGATAAATGTGAATTAGTCACGAGAATCCTTAATTTTAGGTTAATTTCCATTAATAATTGGTATTGGATAACCTTCGGAAATTTAATTAAAAATAATAAAAAGGGCATATCTGGTAGTGCATCGTCCATAAAATCTACCACGTACGCCCAAATGGGTATTTTTCTAACGTATCAAAAAGATTGGGTATTCTGCAATTGCAACGTTTAAATTGACTTAAATAGAGCAATTCTTCTTTTAATATTGGGTATTTTTAATGTTTGAAGGTGCAAGACGTGTCAGATTCAAAGTTAATTTTTTTATTGTAATACGGTCTCGAGAAGTTCATACCGTGATTAAAAAGTTGCGCTGGATAATATGTTTAAATTTCTTAAAATATTTGTTTAATAATGTTATGTGTTTACTAATCATGATAGTTTCGGCTAGTGATGATTCTGGAAAACCATCTATTTTTCTTATTTTTGGAAAAAAAAAGTATTTTGTTAATGGATATGGTTTGCTATGAACCTTCATGTGGATAAGATTTTAATTCATGTAAATGAGTTATAAATTGTGCGATGATTAAGAACATTACTATAAATATTTAACTAAAAGTCATTATTCCCTAAATATTGTACCTGAACTAATTTCAGAATTTTGGATTTTCCAAAAGTTAAGATAGAGAAACGAAGAATATAAAGAAATCAACTAATAGAGTCAATGAATTAAGTGGTCAAGTAAACAAATTAACACATAAATGTAATTCTTTCCTAATCAACTAATAATGAATAAATACCATTTAATTCATACAAAATTCACACACTCAAATTCAAAATTCAAAATTGAAAACAGTGTATGAACTTGCATGTAAGTAACATGTTTTATTCATGCAAATGACATGTAAATGAATTGTAAATTTTACGATAATTAACAGCATTACGAATAAATTCTTAACTAACATGATTCGTTCATTATATGTAAGATATTAACTAATATAAAAAATTTCAAATTTCCTAAAAGTTAAAGAGAGAAAAATCAAGATAAGAAGAAACAAACTAATAGAGTATAAGAATTAAATGGCCAAGTAATTTAATTAACAATTATCAGAAAAATTATCTTTAAAATTTAGGATCATAACAAATTTGATCAACTAATGATAAATACCATTTAGAACTCGCGAATCCATTAATATAAGATCACACATGATAAATTCAAATTACAAACTCGAGAATTGAAATTTAAAATTCGAATTTCAAACAAAACTTAGCCAGATTATGTACGTTAATGTTTGTCATTTAGCCGGATTTTTTTATAAATAAATAACAAAAAATATCATATATCGATATGTAAAAAAGTGCATGAAAATTATCACAAGTGAAATGATATATGTCTAAAACTTAGACAAATTGAAATCATAATAATTTTTTTATTTAAGATTGTTACCATCAGAATTTCATGTCACCTCGCCGATTATAGGCTCAACCGAATAACAGGAGTATTCAACGTAAGCTGAGGATGCTGAATCTGTCGCAAAATTAATTCTCCGCAAAGGAATATTTTGACCCACGGTGAAAAAAGATGCAAAAAAAATTGTAAAGCATTCAAATCCTAGCAACGATTCACAAATATTCCACAAAAAACCACCGACTGATTTGATCAATATCATACATGTCCCTTTTTCCGAATGGGGAATCGATTTAATCGGTCCTATGCCAAAAGGGAAAGGTAGCTATAAATATACAGTGTGGCAGTCGATTATTTCACAAAAGGGGTCGAGGCCGAACCATTTGGCATCCATTACAGAGATTAAAATAGAAGAATTCATGTGGAAGAATATTATTTCAACATTCGAAATTCCATAGAAAATAATTTTCGACCATGGTACTCAGTTCGATTGTGCTCGGTTGAAATATTATGTGAAAAGTTCAAGTGAACAGATTGGTTAAGGCAGTAACAAGAAAATTAAACGGTGTCTCAAGACACGTTTAGGATTGTACAAAGGAGCTTTGGTTCCAGGATTGTTATGGGGATATAGAACTTCTCGAAAATCATCAAACGGAAAAACAACCTTTTCATTGGCTTCAGCACTGACGCTATGATTCCAATCGATGTCAGCACAGAAACCCACCCATGGGAGTTTTGTTGGCAGAGATGCCCACAAGAAGATTATTTATTTGCATATCGACGTAGTATAAATCTCTTATGATATTCAATAGTCTTATAGTCCTTAATCAAACCTAACAATGTATGAAGAGTCAAATATAGATTAGCGAGAACAAACTCTTCATGGTTTTCCTAAAACGAAATATTCACAATCTAAAGATCATCAGACTATTAATCCTAGGAAGAATCTATGATGTCTAGTTACGAGGTATAGAGAGTTGAGAACTATATAGTTCTTCCTATGTATGTTTTGAAGATACTGAATTGACCAGTGCACCTTTACAGATAATGTACGAACAAACCATTTAACCTCTTATGTCTCAAGGTCACTATATATGAATTGCATCGTCCTTATCTAAATCCTAAAATGAGACATGTAATTTCATAGCTTACATATTCTCATTTGAGAATGTCAAATTCTAGGTCAAATATAGGATCTAGACAAGACTAATTGGTGAGATATTGAGTTATGAAGCTGTCATGAACTAGATTTGTGAAGTTCTCATATATATGGAATTCATATATAAGATTGCTGAAATGCAATGTATATCACCTCATGCTATATTACTTGTATTGTGAATAAATCCAAAATTAAGTAACTACTTTATATGGATGAAACAATGTGAGTTGTTAGCTCTTCGTCAATACGTTGTTTCTAACTTATTCACCAGTAACAAAGGAGTTTAGGAAATAACAACTAGAAGGGAAAAATAGTAATTTTATAAATCTCATCTAGTTGATGATATCATAGATAACATTCAATGGATCCACTCAACATAATTAAGTTGAATTTGAGTAGAAAATAAATTCTTTTGAACCAAGAGATTCTCAGTGTCAACTTTTTAGTGGAGTCAATTGACATTAAGCTAATAGTCGGAAAAAGTTTGTGAATTTTTGAGTCCAAGTATAGTAGCTCAAGCTTTGTTCATTTGGATCCATAAGGTCACTATTACAAGTCATTAGAGTAGGATTGTCAAACTAGAAGTTAAATCAAAATAAGTTCAAGTGTTAAACTAGACGTTTTCCCGAACGGTATTTTTGTCCACATGCACATAAAATTATGTGATTATCAAAATAAGATTTTGAATATTTTCATATGATGGAATATAAATTATTTTCAAAAGCTAAGAAGTCGTTTGACGCATTGTGAAATTAATTTAATTATTTGATGAAAGAGCTATAGTGATATTTTTCTGTTTAATAAAAGAGCGTGGATTATATATTAGAAATGTAAAAAAGAATAGAAATCTTTGTGTAAAACTCTAGGGTAATAGTGTATTAATAAAAGTAAGCACATCCGTAGGATAAAGCCTAGTGAAGCAGTATGTTCTCATTAACAAAGCATATTGTGTTAGAGAGGCTATGAAAGATAGGTATTAGTCTTTGATGTAATCACAATATTCCTCGAAAGAAAAAAAAGCATATCATTATTTAGAAAAAACAAATCCAAATCACCACGGAATTATTAGAAGTATTTTCGAATCTCATATGAAGTGACAATAATATTATCTTTACTCTGGAATTCAATTTTTTTGTCCTTATCTCGATGACGTTTTGGCCAATTACAGTATCAATATCACTACCATTAAAATACTACTTAAGCTCTCGAACATTCTCACCCGACTAAATAGACTCGAAAGAAAAACAAATGATCATCTACGTTGTGAATATTAAAAATAACTATATTCTTAAAGTTTTTAATCATAAAACGAAAGGAAGAAGATATCAGAGTAACGAACTTGTAGTACATAAAGTAGTTTTCAATACAAATAATTAAGAAATCGGCAACATTCTAATTTCAACTTTTTCTTCTGATTTAATAATATTTTTAAGTAAAATTTGCCAACAATTAAAGTAAATTGTCTAAATAATGTACACGTTAGCCATAGCTACTGACCCTTACAAAAAGTAAAAGTAGTCTCATTTGTACACGGCAAGAAAAATATATTGCAAACAGTAGTCTGATTAAAAAGAGATACGTGAAATCAAACATATATTACAGCTAGAAAAATCACATCATTGGCTTTCTGTAGCTGTATTATGTAATGCACGTTGCACGTCAATGTCTTTGATATATTCACCTTTTAAAACCAATTCCTAGGGAGGCTGTTCCATACTAAAAAATAAATTCAATAATATTGGATTCTACAGTACGAGAAATGTGATGAACAACACTCAAGAAGATATAGAGTATGAAAATAAAGAACAAAGAATTTGGGGACGACCTTGTTAATTAGACTCGTGAATGCTGATTCTTGTCAAAGTAATCAATTAATTGCAAACTACCTCATTATATACTGAGAGGCACGCGTAACTAACTGGATAACAAACAACCTCGTAAAGAAGTAATCATGTGTATAACATAAATAGGATTAGATAAATTAAAATAAATAAATGTCATTAACAAACTTTCTAATAATAGAAATATACTATACTCATATCGTAATACACTCCCTGAAGATGGCACCTAAATATTCTTAGGTGTTATCTTACCCGTGAGATTAGAAGAGTAGGCGAGGGTAGTGGCTTTGTAAAAGCATCTGCAGTCTGTAAGGATGAACGAATCAGTAGACGTTTGAACCGACCCTTCTTGAGATGTTCTCGAATGAAGTGGCAATCACTGTCGATGTGTTTGATCCGTTCTATTGGGATTGGTGCCCAAAAAGGAGATATTAGACATTATAAATAATTTGTATTTGGTTTTTACTGAAACATGAAATAAAATTAAATATCCATTCTTAATTAAGTTTGTGTTTATGTATTTTTGTTACGCTCTGAAACTGCCATCGACGAAAAGGGTGCTAAGTACAGACTTGACAAGATAGCCCCTTGTGACTAATTAAATATTAGTTCGTAATCTAAAGATCAATAGGGCAAACGAATTTGAGTAATGATTGTTTAAATGAAGCATAATATATTATCTTGTTATATAGAGAGTTGTGACTCAGTGTTTCATTCTTGATGTCTTATAGAAGACATTGAACAAGACCTGTGATACTTTGAAACTCGAGACAAAACTGTTTAATCACTCAAAATTTCAAGATCACTTACGAGGGGTATTTAGTACTTACCGAAATCCTGAAGTGAATGCATAATGGATATGACACATTATGAATTTGATTTGTCAATAAGAAATGGCTAATTGAAGTTGCATCTGACTCGGCGGTTGGTGTCATAACGTTGTTACATTAGATTATGTGATTCACGGATACGAAATTCGTGTTGAACACAAACTTAATCAAGAATGAATATTTAATTTTATTTCATGTTTCAGTAAAAACCAAATACAAATTATTTATGATGTCTAATATCTCATTTTTGGGCACCAATCCCAACAGAACGGGGTGCTAAGTACATACTTGACAAGATATCCCCTTGTGACTAATTAAATATTAGTTCGTAATCTAAAGACCAATAGGGCAACCGAATCTGAGTAATGATTGTTTGAATGAAGCATAATATATTATCTTGGTATATAGAGAGTTGTGACTCAGTGTTTCGTTCTTGATGTCTTATAGAATACATTGAACAAGACCTGTGATACTTTGAAACTCGAGATAAAACTGTTTAATCACTCGAAATTTCAAGATCACATACGAGGGGTATTTAGTACTTATCGAAATCCTGAAGTGAATGCATAATGGATATGACACTTTATGGCATTTGATTTTTCAATGGGCAATGGCTAATTGAAGTTGCATCTGACTCGGAGGTTGGTGTCATAACGTTGTTACACTGTATTATGCTATTCACGGATACGAAATTCGTGTTGAAACAATGTTGAAGCATTAGTATCACATTATTCTTTGTTATGAGAGTGTGAATGAATAAACAAGGCCTTATATTCATCGAATAAGAACATTCTTTGAATAAAACATGTGACATGTAGAGACATCTCACTTTATGTTTTTCTCATTCACAAATAACAAAGGAGTTCCTGAAATAATAACTCAATGGCACAAGGGTAATTTTACATTTCGTTGAGTTAATGATACACATGAAGGGTAATATCGTAAAATACTATGTGGATCGTGTGAAGAATTTTTTATAACATCAAACGGAAAAATAAACGCATGTGAACTTAGACAGTTTCAATATTGGTCCTTTAGTGGAATCGACTAATATTAAGAATTAAAAGTCTGAAAAAGTTTGTGAACTTTTGTATCCGGACTTTATTCTAAACCTTCATTCATGTGGGTTGATGAGGTCTCAATGATAGACTTTCGGACGAGATTTATTGAACTAGAACAATTGATTTATCATTCAATGTAAATTGTGATTTACACTAAAAATATTATTTTCCAAGTAATAAAAGAAATAATTAGTTATTTGTTATTACAATTATTTAATGAATCATATTATGTTATTATATTCATAATAATATAATTTATTGATTCAAATAAATAAAATATGGAAATAAATATTTTCTCGTTTCGAACTAGTTTGAAAAGTATGTAAAGATTTAATGAAATGTCATTAAATAAATGAGATGTTCTAAATTAATAAATTTAGAAATAAAATTGTATTATCTGGAATTAAAGAGGATTGTGTTTTGGCCGATTATATTAATCATAATTTGGTCAAAATTAATTTTTAATATTGATTAAAAGCGTTTAAAATGGTTTAAATTGGATTATGGGTTTGACCCAGTTAAGCCCATTTGACTCTTAATATAAAAGGATCAAATGAAACCCTAACCCGAACCTTAATCACTCTAAACTTCGGCCACTCTCTCTCCCTCCCTTTTGAGTGCTTTGTCCAAGTAAAAAAAGAAGAGAAACGGATCAATAAATCGTTTCTTGATTCCTATTCCCGATTCTTGAGTGATCTCCCTTAATTCCTTTTTTGTTGTTCAATTTAAAAGAGTCCACTATTTTAATCTCCCTCATAAATTCGAGATTTATATCATTGAATCAACTCCTGGTGTTTGAGTGATCTTATTGTGCAGAAAACGACAAAGGAACTAAGGATAATTGAGCTCGGTTCGATTTCAGCTCAACCAGTCGTACAAACAGGCAAACCGGCCTGTCAGCCACAAGTGGGCCTAGGCTCATGCGCGATCCCTGTCTCGAATTTGTGAATTCCGGCGACTCCGACACGTGGATATAGGTTCCCTCTACCTTCCTGCACATGTCTCACCCAGATCTAACACGAGCCGCTCGTACGCTCGCATACCCAATCAGACCAGTCGGCCAACAGTCAATCTGACCACTCAGATTCTCCAGTCCGGCGACTTTTGGGCCTACCAATTCGGCGACTCGAAAAAAAAAATCGAGGAAATTGATGAGGCATGCTGGAGTGAGCTAGCAACACACGAAGTTGTTTACAGCTTCACATGTAAGTCACTCTTAAACGAATTGGTTGCGACTATAAATTGTTTATAGGTTGTTAGAATCAATTTGTTGACATGTTATGAACTTTTAATGCCTAGGTTGTGAATATGTTAAAATTATTTTTAATATATTTTAGATTTACTATATATTTATGCCACCTATTGATGTGTTATATAATAATGTTTTTTAAATCGTTAAATAATTTCCAACACGTTCATGGAATCTAAAATCTATAGCTATATGAATAGTCTGGTTGTTGTCACAGAATAACAAGGTTGAATCCTTCTAATCAATCTGCAAGTGTCTCGACAGCTTCTAAAGCCATAGTATTTCACTAGCTGTTGAGGGTATAGCCCGGTACTCTGACTCAGTCGAAGACTTTGACAACGTGACTTGTTTCTTTGACTTCCAAACGATGAGAGAGTCTACTGGGGACACATGAAATCTATGACAGATCTTCTAGGATATGTGCAGGTGACCTAGTCTGCATATGAGAATGCACGTAGCTGTAAAGAAGACATGGACGAGTAAATACTCCTCGGTCAGGTTGACTTTTAAGGTAACGAAGAAAATGACTACATGCTTGTAAATGGGGTTCTCTTGGTCAACACATGATGTGACGATCCAATTTTTCGGCCCGTCTTACTTATCATATTTAAAACATCTTTAGAAAAAAGATAAAGATAACTTTTTTTTGCTTTTATAAAACTACTATTAAACTTGTAATATAAATTCTAAATTTAAACCATAAAATAAAACTTTCATTTAAAAAATTTAATGAAATAAAAAAACCACACTAGTAGTTGCATAATCGAGATTTAAAATAAAAATACAATCATTGATCATACCATGATAAGGTGATAACCTTTAATTGAATTGAAAAGGGCATAACTTTAAACCATAAAAAAACAAAACATATGGAGTTTGACTTATTTAAAAATTGTTAAGTATAGCGGAAGTCTTTTATTTTGTGAAAATCCACCATAACCCAACACTCTCGCTATCGTCGCTGCTGATCCACCCTCCTCACTTGTTTATATTTTGTTTACCTACAACATGGACGAATATATAGAATGAGCTAATACTCAACGATAATAAAGTAACTCACGGAATAATACAATGCAAATGCATGAATCGGTAATTAATATTTTTAATTAATATTGTGACCTAACATAACCTATCATAATCTTTACATACTTTTTAATTCAGATTGCCCCAAGAGTAGTCGTACCAATTTCATAATACACTTTCAAAACAAACTACAAGGGTGCGACCTCCAATACTTTTGTTCCATCCTATAAACTTATATAGACCTATGACCTCGGCCCGAGAAATTTCTCCACTTAGGCCCGTAATTAGGCTCGGGAAGTTCTCGATAATACATCTGTAGTTCGAGGCGGTACAACTCCCTTACTTATCATCTTCTTTTCACTTTGCTGTTTTCATTACATGCATAAATTACATATAAGATTACTAGAAACAAGAGCATTTCAGTATTTATTACAACTATCATATCATTAATTATATATATCATTTCATATCACTTTAACATAAATTAAACCCAAGATCACTTTAAAAAATACTCAAACTCAGCCTATTATTTTAAGCTACGAAAATCACAAATGATTCACCCAGATAATAATTCATCTACTCGACATTAAACTACTAACTTTAAATTAATTTTTATATGATTATAAAATATCTAAAAAAAATTAATAAACTAATTTTTATGGGGTTTTACACTTGAATTGACTCAATTGATTAACCACATAAGTGATTTCAAACCTGGTCAAACTTAAGCAATCTACCTATGAATCTTCTAAAAATGGATCCTCTAGTTCATTTTCTAATTCAGCATCAAGATTAGCCCTAGGGTCCATAGGCGTCTTTTCTGCTTTAAATTATATGAATCATATCATAGATAATGTTAGTACAATATTGTATTTAAGTTATCAAAATATCAAATCTGGGTCTTGCTATTTCCAGACCAAGAAAATATATTAAACCCCTAAGTCATTGACCTTGAAGTGGTTGTGCAGATGACTTTTGACTTTTTTATTGCATTTTGAGTATGATCTATTATCAGAATGTCATCAACATTTACAACCACAACAACAAAGTAATACCTGATCCAATTAAGAATAATGAATAATTTGCTAGAGACTGTTTAAACCCAAAATCAGTTAAAACTTGTGAGAAAATTTAAGTTTCATTGTCTTAATGCTTGTTTCAAGCCCTATATGAATTTATGAAGTTTAAAAACAATTTAATTTGAATGTAAATCTTTCACCCCCTATGTAGGTAATCACAATGGTAAATCCACATAGACCTCCTCATCTAAATGACCATTTAGGAAAGTGTTTTTGACATTCATTTGGGATAGAATCCAATTTTGTGAGGCTGAAAATAAACAAAAGTATTTTAACACTAACTAACTTAGCTACTAGTGAAAAAGTTTCATTATAGTCTAAGCCCTCTTGTTGTGCGCAAGTTTTGGCAACTAAGTGCGCTTTTCTCCTGGCAAGGTTGCCATCTGCATGGAATTTGTTTTATATAATCATCAACAACCAGTTGTTCTATTGTTCGGAGGAAGTTCCATAGGTGTCCAGATGTTGTTGATGTGCATAGATTCTAATTCCATATTCATGACTGTAATCTACTCCTTGTGTTTGATAGCTTCATGATAAAACTCTAGCTCATATGTAGATGGTACTGCAAGAGATAAAAACCTAAATATAGAACTAAGTGAGTCGTAAGACAAAATATGTGAAAATGTTGAGGAGAAGTTATTTGCTTAACCTTTGTGAAAATAGTGTGATTAATATCACATTTATAATCTTGTATATAAGATGGTGGTTTTGATGGTCTGAATGTCTGGTGGTCTTAGGTGAGGTAGCAAAATGTTGATCATGCAGTTGTTCTGTAACTGATTCTCTTGGTGATGATTCTAAAGTGTTATCAACCATGTATGTGTCATTAGGTGGTTGTTCTAGATGAGAGTCATACTCAATGTATGTGTCCTCTTGATGAGCATTAATGTCTTGGTTCAAGGGAATGATCCGTGTATTAGTTGAATCTAGTTGTACAATGTGAGTGTGGATGCATATGCTAGGCAACCAAATACTCAAAGCATATGAAAATAAAAGTTGGCTTGAAAATGACATCAAAAGGACATTTATTATTTAAAATTGGAGTAATACTCATGTTAATCAAGAACACAACATTCAATACACATCCATTCCAGAATTAAGAAGGTAAATGTCATTGGAATAAAATACACGACTAACATTTAATAAATGTTGATGTTTTCTTTCAAAATAGCATTTGTTGGGGAGTTTCTACCCCACGAAAACTGGTGTATAATTATTTTAGATTCAAAAGAATTTGTGAAGTATAGTTCTTTAGCATTGTCATACCTAAATTTTTGTGACTTTTGGATCAACTTAATTTTCAATCATTGTTATCATTAGCAACAATATGTAAGACATCACACTTATTTTTCATCACTTGAATAGCAAACAACTTCAAGAAGTACTAATTTTGTGTATAACATAAATAGAATTAAATAAACTAAAATAACTAACTGTGGTTAACAGAATTTCTAATAATAAAAGTATAGTGAATATAGTCATATCTTAGTAAATAACAATAAACAAAATCGAACAAGTCACATTTGGGACAACTAGGTTCTAATCCATTTTGTTCCATTTTTACCATCATTTATTGTTGATTTTTTCAAAACGTATTAAAATTATTTTCTTTTCTAGTCTACAAATATAAAAGACACAATACGCGTAAAAATAAATTTTTCTTAAATTGAATTATGGTTACAAAATACTTTTATTTTTTAATCATTTAGTGTTATAGCCTTTTAAACATAATGATATTTCAAAATGGTCAACGTTTAACAATTTTTTGGTAAATGACCCTATTAAAGTTTACTATTAATTTTAATTGAATTTGCCCAAGATTTTCAAAAGTTCCCGAAAGAAAAAAGAGTAAAACTGTAAGGTTATCATGTTAATTATGTATGTCACGTAAATAGTATGACTATTAATCAAAATTAACTAAAACGTTGACTATTTTGAAATAGACACACCAAACGTTACCCATTTATCCAATTTTTTGTTTATTTTTTCTCGCCAGCGGCCTCTGGATGCATGTTCAACCTTACTTTGAATATTTAAATAGTTGATTGGTAACTTCAATCGAGAGTATTATATGGCTATTCCATGAGCTCTGTCCTTCATATAAAGTTGTTTATTATGGTGAATAAGATCCAATGTCAATGATTCTAGTATTAATATTTAAAATTTTCAAAAATTAGACCTCAATATATCGCGAATAAGAATGACTACAAATATTACGACGTGTTTATTGGGCTTCCCTGTCAATAATTGTATGGCCACGTCATCATAATAAATATTTGACTAGAAACAGTCTATACCAGAAGACTTCACTATCAGTAAATATTCATTTTCTGTTGTAATGATACCATAATCTCCTATAGTGACATTTTAACCTTTATTATATATGTGTGGAAAAATTTAGGCTGCTAATGTACCTTTATGGAGCACGCTTCAAATTAAAGATTTTCCACATGGGGTTAACTTTCTTTTTCTAATAAGATAATTGTTGGATATTCAAATCAAAATTAAAATTGAGAATAAAAGTCAATCGTATGATGAGTTTGCTTTGAGAATATTTGTGAGTCATTATGCTGGTTCCACTTTATGATCTTTGATATAGCACAAAGGACATATATGTGGCCTGAATTGGATGTGATCTTTCCAAAGCATTTTTGTTTATTTCTTTAGATTAATAATCCATCTTCACAATTAATTCATTAAGTCCATTACATGATATAAAATATATATATATACATATTATGGAATGATGCTCTTTTTTCATCCCAAACTATCACCAATTTGTATCACACATTCGAGCCTTTTGCTTATTCGCTAGCAAATGTCGGATTGTATTAGATCTACAACACGCTCTTCTTCATATTTTACCATATTAATTATATATTCTCTAAATTGCATAAACTATACACTATATGCTAGGTTTTATTCTTTCCAATGTTTTGATATCGAAATTTCAATTTTGTAAATATATCGATTATCGACAAATATATTGATAGATATATTATAATAATATTCATACCGATTATCGATAATATCGACAATATATCGATGCCGAATATCGACACGCATATCGATAAAAATCATATAACAAGTTTATTTCCAAATATTCCAAAATAAATAAGTCCCCATTTTCAATTTATGAAAATACAAAACCAAACACCAAAATATTTACAAAAATTTGGTGAATTGGCCCTAACTTACAAAGGTATTTTATTTTTGTCCAACGTTTTGTAAAACTTTTGTAAATGTCCAAAACGTTTATGTGGCACATTAATTAACTCTGTTTAGTTACTTGTATGCCCTTACTTTTTCGGTCAATATTTTTTGAATTTTAAATTTTGTTTCTAAAATGATCGCCCAAATTTAAAAATAGTTTCCTTTAGTGTTCAAAAGATTTCAGCGTTTTTATTAATTTCTTTTTAGATCCTAGAATTATGGGTAGTTAATTGACCAATTATTTTCAGCATAACTAATTTGAAACCTTCCTTTATGGCCGGATGATTGTCTCATATATAATTATTTTTTAAAACTTATTATTCACTATAGGTTTTATTTCTTTATTTTATCCTTTTATTGTCGATATTCATTATCAATTCATTACACTTCCCATTTCTTCTCTTCGTCATTTCTCTCTACAAATCTTTCATTTTATAACGTCTAGTGTTGCCCGATAATTAATATTCAATTTACTTTGAAATCAATTATTGTATCCATTTATATCATAAGAACAATTTCATCCCTCCACCATTGTTATTTATGGTTTTTCAAATCTTTCTTTTTCGCTCGATAATTGATCTTCAATTTACGTTGATATAGATTCACCTCGTCTTTACGTCAATTTGGTTAGCTTTCTTCATTATTTTGATCATCATTCCGATTATATTGTAAAGGTTATTTTTTAACACGATTTTTTTCGTTTAGGCAATTGAAATTTTTGAACGTCAATGTTCTCAAGGCTGTGAAGATGATAATATTGATATTGAAGAGACTATAAATATCGACGTAGTTATGTTTGATGATGAGGATTTAAAAAATTGTCCAATGAAATTTGAGTTATGTATTCATTAGCAAATTAGTTCTTCAAACTGCGTTGAGTATGCTAGCAGTTCGGAATAGTTTTGAATATAGAATTGTCAAATCTAACAAGACAAGATATCGTGTTTGTTGCAAGAATTTTAATTGTTCATGAAAGTTATATACCAATGTGAGCTCTAAATTAGGAATTTGGGTGAAGGAATTATTCCAAAGAACATACATGTTTTAGTCGTGTTGTTATAAAAAAAAATAAGCATGCATCTTCAAAACTTATTAATCAATATGTAAAAGACAATTTTAGGGGATCTTTAACCACAGAGATTAAACATGTTGGAGTTGCTGAGATTATGAGGAGTCATTGGAATGTAAAAGTATCTTATTATCAGGCGTGGGAAGGGACGATAAAATGCGTTGACTGGTCTTCGTTGTGATTTTGATTCTTCTTACAGGCATCTTCCTATCATTAGTGATATGATTTCAGCAAAAAACTCGGGTAAGTACTTAATTAATCGTGTTAATTGTTATTCAATTTAACTATTTTTTAATTTATTACACTGTTCAAATGTTAAGAATGATTTACATTGTAAATTGCCTCACAAGTCGTACACCAAAATAGTTGTCGATGAAGATGGATCATTCAAGTATTTTTCCTTGCGTTTGGAGCTTGTATGCATGGTTTTAAGTACTGTCATCCTATGATTTATGTGGATGGTACATTTTTGAAAAATTGTATGAGACGTTGTTGCTAGCTACAGCTCAAGATGGGGATAATCATTTGTATCCTCTGGCATTTAGTATTGTGGATTCCGAAACTGATAAATCATGGTCGTGGTTTATGATGCAGTTTCGAGTTGTTTATGGCATATAACAATAAATGGTAATTGTTTCGAATAGACACAAATCCATGCAGAAATTTGTCAACAAGGTATACCCGGAGGTGAAGTGGGCATCTTGCATGCAACATTTATGGGGTAATGTAAAAGTTCAGTTTGGTAGTAGTCATATTCAGTCACTTTTTTACAAGTGTTTTACACACTTAGAGAATTTTACTTTTGGCTAAATATTTTGTCTAAGATCGTAAAATAAAGAAGTTGCTAAAAGCAAACCTTGAGGTATGGGCTCGCAGTCATTTTCCTGGGAAAAAATTTAATATCATGACTACAAACATTTCAGTTTTGTGGTAATTTTGGTACATATTTTTTGTTAGTTAAAGGTGTGAACATTTACGAAACCAAATTAGCAAAACTATACAGGGCTATTATATACATTAAACAAAATATTTAAGACAACAATAAACTTAATCATAGTTCTAAAATCCTAAAAATTAAAGAACACAACACAAACTCTGCTTCAATTGTAAGTTAAGTGTCGAGACAGTTGAAACGTATGCAGTTGCATCAATTGATTTTGTGAACTTTAGAAAAGCATTTGTCGGATCTCATTAATATCATAACTCTTTTTCTTTAACCTCTTTTGCGAGCTTTCGAAAGGATTTGTCCGATCTCGTTCCAAACATTAGGAGGCACTTTTGAGCATGACTTCACATTTTTTAGGAGACTGTTACCACTCAAGTGATATTTCATTTGAGTTATCTCACCACCTCTTATTTTCATTCACAAAAGTGATAAAAGAACCTGTTCACACATCCTTAGATGAGGTACAATATTTTCTTTCTCTGTCATCGGATATGTTTCTAACAATACAAAAAGAGTGTTATATTTTTATATCAAAATTTTATATTCTAAATTCAAAATCTAAAATCCAAATCCATATTTTATCTACTGACCTTTTAAAATAGTGAATCTGAAATATGTCAACGGCCGCCGAAAAAATTAAAACTCACTGAAACTTTAAAAAAAAATTAAGGATCTCAAAAATAACAGCTTCCCGGTCTCAAATATTTTAAAAAAATAACAATCTCAAAAGATTGCCCAAAACGACAATATCTACAAAAACAAAATAGAAGTTTATAAAAAAACAAAGTTTTAAACACATATCACCGGTATACCACGAAATATCTCCGGTAGAAGATAAAGATTGTTTAGCTCTCATTCCGTTTCAGCTGGAGAAGTAAACTGGGGCATGAAATTGTTGGAAGAATATAAAAATCCTTCTTCTTCCTTCGGTTCGGCTAGGTAAAGTTTTGCTGGTATTTTCAAATAACAAATTGGTGATATTTTGATTTTTATAATGTTGGAACTTATCGCGATATTTAGGTTACCACCGATATCTTAGTTATAAATTAACGGTAAGATATTAATGACAGTACCAGCGGTATTTTATATATCAGAATTTTATTTAATCCATTTTTTATAATAAAACAGCTTAAGGTTAATTAATCTAAACACCATCACGCTTGTCCGAAGGATTCAAGCGATAGTAAACGGTCGCCAAAAACAAGTTGGAATACCAGTTGAGACTCACAGATTTAGAATCCCTCAACTAAACAATCGTTGTGAAACAAGCTTGGTGGATTGATCCAAGGTTTAAACGGCCGCTAGCCGATAAACGGCCGATAACTCAAAATCACGGAAATGCCGCTAGCCGAACGGAAATTCGACGGAAAAAATGTGGAAAACGGAAAAGGGAATGCCGATGGGATTGCCGTTGGCCGGTCGGAAATTCGATAAAAAGTACGGAAATTCGACGGAAAAAATGTTGATGACATTTTTAGTTCAAAACATGAATTTATAACTATTGAAAATGTTCAAATCATGAAGTTCATACATGTCATACCACATTAAAATTAAAATCATTAAAAGTTCATACATAACATACAATATCAAGTTCATACATACCATACCATGAGCAGTTCGAAAAGATCATACGAAATCAAACAACAGTAGTATTCAATAGTAACTGGAATGACGTGCTGGCTGATAAAATCCACCTGTTCGTGCCTGAAGGTTACAATAGTCCAACCACGTCATTTGGGTCGCGTACGATGAAGTGTAGTTAATGACGTGGTTGTTGTAGTTGGCTTGCGTTCCCCCGACGACGGTGCACAATATGGGGTACTCGGGTAGTGGTCCTTGAATCTCGGCACCTATAATGACCGGAACTGGATATGGAACGGGATACGGATAAGCATACGAACCTTGACTGTCGTATGATTGTGTAGACATTTGGTCAAATGACATTGACTCAAGTTGAGTGGAAATGGAGTCAACGTCGTAATCCGTAGAACTAGTAGACCACATTCCCGCTTGTCGACCTCCCGGGTATTGCGCAGACTCAAAGTCAAAGAAGTCATCCGACCTACGAGACATTAGGTTAGATGTTAATAAATGTAAATTAAAAATGCATGTAACATATTAGTACCTGTCCCGATCCCGCGCTCCGTGATCTTCATCTTGAGTAGCTTGGTAACCTGATTCCATGGTCCATGGGTCGTTATTCCAACCTCTGCTTGTGCCACTCCCGACACCAACACTTGTGCCGCCACCATCTCCGCCTCCTTGCGTCCCGCCACCATCTCCGCCTCCTTGCGTCCCGCCACCATCATCGTCACTAGACGAATCTATACCAACATCTTGACAGACGACCCGGTTTACATCAACGCCTTCGGAACAGGCCTGTGAGGCTACTTGCGGATCAGGATGGTTGGATTCATCGTCAAGGTTGCATGGTCGAACCCACTCAAGAAGAACGTCGTCGTCGGCCTCATCTCCCATGGCTTGCATAGATTGCTCTATGATTTCTAAGGGGTCTCGGAGTTCCTTGTTTTCGTACTGACCTTTGCGATCTCGTATCTGTAATTTCATGTTATAATTACAAAACACAAGTTGCTCCAACCTTGAATACGCAAGACGGTTGCGCTGTTTTGTGTGGACTAAGGCGAACGTGCTCCAATTTCTCTCACAAGCCGAAGAGGATGCGTTTGTGATAAAATACGCATGGCCAACCGACGCAAAGTAGGTGCTTCAGTTCCAAACATTCTCCACCATTCGGCTACAAAAGTAAATTAAAAATCAAGTAATGTTAACAGATCCCACACAACGATATCGTTACGTACCTGCGGCCATATGATCACGGTTTCCAACCGCAGTCTTCCTTCCAAATAGTCCACGTGCATCTCGAAACGCAATGAGCTGTGTACATAATATGTCACTATACGGTGAAGGAACATATTAATATGTGTAATTACGTACCTCATTTCCAAGAACCGAACAATCATCGTGCGGATGTAACACCTCAAAAACGTCTGTAACAGCAGTTAGATGTTCTGGTGTCATCGTAATCTCTGGGTTGTATTGACACCTCGGGTTCAAGTAATAACTTGCTTTGTGCAATGGGTGACAAAGTTGTCTTTCCCATCTGTCGACAACGATATCGACAACCCATCTTTTATTTGGCAGGGCCTCCAACTTTTTCTTCATTAGATCGAAAACGTGGTATAGTGCACTCAACGTCGGAACGACCTCAATGTCCACGAACCGAAGAGCTACAAATAACGGCTCGAATACCTGTCGCATTAACGTAAAATGTTAGTTCTACAAAGTAAACTACAAACATCATACTAGATACAAAAGTACCTTACAAACTCCATCGAGGTGTAGCCAAAAATTTGCATCATTTACTTTGTCCTCAACAAATGATCCCGCTAAGGTGTTGCGAAATGTCAATCTCTCCCACCAATCGGAATTGATTATCGCCTTCAATGCTTGTTTCTTGTTACGCAAGCTTGAAAGAGCTAAATAATTGGTAGCAAACTTGTAGGGCCGGGTCGAATGATCTCACCTTCACCTTGTTCTCTTAACTTTGCTAATAGAAGCCCGTGGTTATAAACGAGCTTCGTTATGCGCCTAGCGTCATCCACGACGCGAGCAATGGTGTCTCGCTTAGCCACGTCTTCCAACATCAGATCAAGACAGTGTGCGGCACACGGTGTCCAATAACAATTGAACTTTCTCATCAGTTTCAATCCCGCTTTTTTATACGCCGACCCATTGTCCGTGACAATTTGGATGACATTGTGGCGTCCGACGTCGTTAATCACATCACTCAAAAGTTTGTAGATGTATTCCAATTCTTGATGTTGTTCGACGCGTCAACGGACTTCAAGAACACGGTTTTTCCCGCTGAGTATACCATAACATTAATGATACTCAATCGCGTTGGACCCGTCCATCCGTCAGACATGATTGTGCACCCGTACTCTTCCCAAACCTTACGTTGACTATCGACGTATGTTTGTGCCTCAGCAACCTCTTCCTTAAGGTATGTGTTGTGAATCTCGTACGGGGAAGGCAGTGGAACGTTAGGACCTGTCAACAACAACGTATTACGTTATTTCACAAAGCGTTAAAGTACGTTAAGAAATATGTTTCACATACCGAGTTCTGCAGCTTCGTGCATCATGTTTTTGAAGTGATGAGACTTCGCTTTATGGGCTGGAACACTCTCGTGTATGAAAAATCGGCTGACAAGTCTTCCTAATCGCTTCTTCAGAGACATACTTGTCTGTGTAGGGACTGTTGGTTGTCGTGCCGTATCTGATCGATAGAGAGAAGGCGAGATTGGTGGCCTCGATCTTATGTCTTGTTGGGATCCAGAACCTCCTCCTGGCCCGGATCTCCAAGTCGCAAAATCGGCCTCTTGTCGACTTCTCTTCATTGCCTCATACAGGTCTTCATCTTCTCGATGATCAAGACGTGGATCGAGGTTTGCACGTAACTCTTGACGGATGGTTTCTTCCATCATGCTCTTATTCTTTTTCTTCATTTCTGCTTCATGTAGCAGTTGCCGCATTTCTTCTCTGACCTCCGGCGGACACTTATCACATCGTTTTACATTCTTCTTCGGATCGTTTCTGCTAAGATGCAACTTCATACGAGTGATACCTCCACCTCTTGTGGTTAATCCACAATATTTGCACGTAAAATGATTACTGGTACCCCCAACGACGAAACAATGTTTTCGGACGCCTTCATCTGCCATCTGTTATCGTTAACAAACAAAAAAATCAATTCCGTAACTCCAAAAATTAAGAAAAAAACTCACTCTTATTAAATTTCAATTCCAAACAGATCCTATTTCATACATATGTTTCATAAAAAATCATAATCAACGACTTCAACAAGAATTAACTTAACGACTAATCGAACTATTAACTACAACTATCGAAATTACTTCATATTTATCGTTTCCGACGTGAATAAAATCTGAAACAAATCCACGCATATTAAATTTAAATTCCAAACATATTTCATTTCATACATTAATTCGAGTAAAAATCATAATCACAATGTTCAAGAACAATCTTATACTTCTTAAGTAAACATATATGTTTTCATAACTACAACCTTCGAATTTACTTCATATTTCAAATTCCGGATCTAGAAAAAATTACAAAAAATTACATCATATTCAGAATCACATTCCTAACACATTGTATTTCTACAAAACTTGCTAAAAAAATCATCTTCAACCCGAAAATCAGCTTCAAAACTCACAGATCTACTCTAGTCGGTAACTACCTCGATTTTCGCCGGTAACCCCCGATTTTCGCCGAAAATTTGTTGTTTTCTTGCTGCGGTAGTCGGCCGGCGACTCGATCTACGAAATACCGCTGGAATTTCGTCGGCAATGAATGGATCGGCAGCTCTTCTTCAGCGGTAAAAATCGGCAACTTCTTCTTCTGGGTTTCGAAATTTCTCCCGAAATTCGTCAGTAGGTTAGGCTATTTATACACAAAAAAAACGACATTTACCGGTAAACGACACCCGGTTTTCGGCGGCATAAACGACGAAATTCGCCGGCCAAAAACGACGAAACATTTATATAGGTCGTTTTTGGCCGGTAACCACCGAAAACCGGAAAACCGCCGGCATTTCGCCGAATTTCGCCGGCAATGAAAACGTTGGATTGATCATAACAACTGAGGTTGTTCGATGGGACGAGTTGTGCAAAAATAAATTATCCTACACCACCTCTCAAAATTTACTGTAGTTTTTATAAAACAAAAAATAAACCAAATAACTTGAAAAAACTATTATATTCCATGGTTACTGTGACATACATTTGTGTCTATAAAAACATTTGCAATTGAACTGAAGATTGGCATTTCCGTAACTGCTAAGCCATCACTGTTGTTTAGACAGGCTACATCTTGAAGAGAACAGCAAAAAATTTGTATATATAAAACTAAAACTAAAAGATCTTGGCAAAAAAAGAAAAAGGAGAATTTTTCATAGAGCAATCGAGTTCCCACACAAGAAAATTAAGATACAAGCACATTGACAGTAACAACGAAATTTAAATCTTTGTTCCACAATGTTTATATTATCATATTTCATATTTTTTTTCTTCATAAATTATTAGAAACCAGCCCACCCAGCAGGTTGAGAACTCGACTTACTCTCTGTCATCTTAACCTCTCCAACGTGTCGGGAATTATTCCCATTGCCGGATAATTTAGGCACTTGAGAAGGCATCGCTGTAAAACTTTCGGCCCCGAAACCCCACGAATCGAAACCAGCGCCTGATTGATTCACCGGCTTCTGCTGTTGCCCGTTCCTCGTTCTGACAGACTTATTTCCGCTGCTGCTCATGGAAGGAGCCTGAGTTTTGGCCTCTTCAGTGAAAGGCTGCCACATTTTCGAATCAGGGCTTGTGGTGTTTCTCGGCTGTCAGAAAAGAAAAGAAAAGAAAACCCATTGTTGTTAGTAACCTGAACAAGATGATCAAAGCTATGTATAGGTTGACGGGAAATGGAAAGCTACTAGTGGTGACGCAGATGGTTGGATTCCCGGTGAAGAAGTTTGACTTTTTGACGGGTTTTTGACCGGTGACGGAGTTCTCGCTGCCACGGCTTGCTTGAGCTCTTGTATCTCCTGCCTCTGCGAGCGGCAAATGGCAGAGAGCTTCTCGAATTTGGAGGTTATTTCGGCCTTCTCCAAGGTAACCCCCTTGAGCTGCTCTTTAAGCTTTTCCACTTCAATCTCTAGAGCGTGTTCCTTGGTAGACTTTTTCTCGGAGCTTGACCCTGGGCTGAGTTTCCTTGTATCGAATTCGGCCACAAAGGCGTTAAAAGACTCGTCTTTGAAAGCCTCTGAGTTCCCGATATTCGCTGCCTTTTGGGGCGCGGAACGGTGATCTGCGGTATCCTTTTGGAAGAAGCTGATCTCAAAGTCCTTTGTTGGGCCATGGGAACTTCTCCGTCCGGTCTGAGTAGGTTTGATTTCCTGACGAACCCTATCGTGCTTTGCTGTTGGGTCGTCATCAAATTTGGGAGAGGTCTTGTCTTTGTCGGGAGATGTGTCCTTTGCGTGCTGTGTGGACCAGAAGGCACCGAGCTGCCCACCTGTTGCTGTCTTGGGTCCCACCGAATGATGAGACGGGTCTCTAGAAGGTTCCGAAGATGACGGCAGAGGAGGTGGGCTTCTTCGAGGCACCGGACTCGACTTGTTTGTAGACCAAGAATTACCTGACAAAAGGCCATACAACATAAGGTTTTCAAAAATTAACGAATACTTAAAACATTGGATCTTCGGAAATTCTTATGCAGTTTATCTGAGAAAAAATACAAGCAGACGATTTATTTGATGGCCAGAGATTGACCTCATAAAAATGCCACAAAGCATACAAAATATCCAAATAACTCACCACCTTAAAGGTTGAACACTATTCAGCTTAAGAAATATAATAGTGGAAATCAAGATATGATTGCATGCAGTTAAAGGAGTATATGCCATACATATATATACATTAAATAAATAAATTTAGAAAATAGCACATCAAGAAAACGAAGCACTAGGCCGATCCCTGACTATTTCGGGAGAAGAAACCAGAAACAACCTTTACGAAAGAAGTAACCAGAACTTATGTTGTGGTTCACCCAATCCCTAACGAAATCTTCCCTCGCTTATTCCTTATAAAAAAAACATACAGCTATGGTGGACTAAAAGTTTGCATGTTCAGAAATTCCAAAAAGAGCTATCTCAAGTTTCTTATTCTAGTAAGCACATGCAAAAAGGAGCATGCGCTTCATGGTTCTTATCAAGCAAATGCACCCATCAACATTAATTCAATCGCTGTTCAGTTGCGAAGTTCATATTCAAAAGAATTAGGTCGAGTTATACGGGAATTAGAAAGTCAAACCTTCGTGTAACTCAGAAGAGTGCATTTCAGGTGGCCTATCTGGTAAAGACTTTTGTAAACCCTCCGGTAACTGCTCATTAACACGAAACCACACCTGCAAAATATGTGCAAAACCATCAGTAAACAAAAATGCATAGCCAGCTGTAACAGCTGTTAATACTCTGATCTAAAACTAACCTAAACTGATGGAGATGAATGGCCAATCAAGCAAAGCGCTTGCCTGCGTGATATCTGGTCTGTCATCTGGTGAAGCTTGTAGCAAGTCTCTGATAAGATTCGTCACCGACGCACTGTATTTGGGTTGCTCTGGAATCCGATAGTTCCCATTTAAAATCTGTAGCTTCGATTCTCCATCAAATGCGCTTTTGAAATAGCAGATGCGGAACAGAAGACATCCAAGGGCCTGTTACGACACGGATCAATGCCAGTTCCAAAAAAAATTATAACTATGCTAAAAAGGATTTATGCTTGCATGGAATGAATGTGCTCATTAATAAACTTACCCAAATGTCCACTTTCTCACTTATAACTTCTCTTCGGAACAGATCCCACATCTAAGGTGAAAACCGAAAGAAAGAAGAGAAAAATAAGTAAATAAAATCATAAAATAGATGCAGACATGACCACTTCTAAACCACAAAAGAACAGGTGCATTGGTTGAATCGTCTGTGGTACCTCTGGGGATCTATAGGCCGGTGTAGTGTGCTTTCTGATATTGTCTTCTTCAATCCCCATTTCTTCAGGCTTATCAAAGCACTTGTGATTAGTGGACGTGCTTCCGAAATCACATAATTTCCATGATCCATCAGGGCCCAAAAGAAGGTTCTCGGCTTTTAAATCCCTGAAAGTTGAAAGAACAAGGCAATCATGAAACTTTCTGAGCCAGCACACTTAAATATGCTAGGCAAATCTCCTACAAGCTCGGCAGGTTCAATCTTCTTCCACGTTCTCTTAGTGATTATATTTTTTAGCAATGTTACATCTTTGTCGCATGGAATATATGGACAATAGTGATTGCCAGACAGACACAAATGGGACAGCTAGCACAAGTTTGACATTAGTTCAGGCCCAAATTTAAGCTGTCAAAGTGCAATTATAGTTCGGAAACATGTAACGGATATTAACATTATTTCAATCGAGATACAAACAATGGAGTTCAATAGAATGCTACGATTCAAAACGCATCAAATCTGAACATTCACCATTATACCTGTGGGCAATAGGCGGCGACTGACAATGCATTGAAAAGACTGCATTACACACATCTCTGAAGATTAAGAAGACCTGTTTTTCATCAAAATACCCCGATCCCCTACTTTCCAATACACTGACAAGCGATTTCTCACAAAACTCCATCACGAGAAACGCTTCTTTAGTCCGTCCCATATCCAGTATGGTGTGAGCACAGAGCGTGACAATGTTCGGGTGTCCTCTCAAAGTCTTCAATACCGAAATCTCCTTCACCACCAACTCAAGAGATTCTTCATCATTGCAGATCATGTGCTTTATCGCATACTGCTTCGAGACATGCACCGCGTCTCGAGCCAAGTACACGCAAGAAAACCCTCCCTCGGCTATCGCATTTCGGATGTGGATTTTGATATTCCCCACATCCATGGATCGGCCTTCCAGTCCAGCTGGTTCCTTTTGCGTAAATGGTTTGAATTTCCACATGATTACGACGCTCTAGTCACTAAATACAAGCCAATAAAAAAAATAAGATAAGCTGTCTTAGCAAGCAATTAAACGTTAAACAATGTTAAAGACATATAAATAGAAAATATTACATCTCATAACCAAGGTTTAGATAATTTATATCATAAGTGTGACTATCTTTCCGGTACATTAAGTATTTTAAGCGAACATTTCTCAGCAGAGATCACGATTAGATCCAATACTAAGTCGAAATTATAGTAAACCCTAAATCGTATCTTCTATTCGCAACCTAACTAGAAGTCCGGAATAGTCGTAGATCCAATTCCATTTAAGAATCACAAACTGTATCCACGCATACGATCTGTAAACTTAAGCTCCCAAGTCAACAAAGTCAAAAATTACTTGCCTCGGAATCAAACGACCGATTTAACGACATAAATCGTAGTTTCCTTAGATTCATAATAATAACTAACAAATCGTACGAAAACGAAAACAAAAAGCTCAGACTGTGATCATACCTACACAAAGAGTCGTAGCGAATCCTGGAGATCTGAAACTGAGAGCTCAGATTCTAGAGCTGATCGACACAAAATGTGTAGATTTCTCGTTAGCATCAAAATTCACGTCTTAGCTTAATTCCTGAAAAATAAGATCAGATGTGAAAGAAACAAAAACACATGTTGAGATTTAGGAGAAGAGATTAGAAGTGTTATCTCATAAAGCCAAAATTGGGTTCTTTAGTATTAAACACTGTATTAAAACCTGACCGTTGATTTTATGTCAGTGCTATTCACGGTCGAGATGCGATGGAGCTAAATGGTAAAGACAAAGCCGCGTTTCAAAGTAGTGTTGTGGGCAGCTAAATTATAAACATTCTTTCCTTTTTAGACCTTCCTTTTGGCTTTTTTCTTTTATTATTCAAATAGCCCTCAAACAATTGAATAATGTTATTAATTCTAGAGTTATAACCGATAAAAAAATACCTAATATTTTTAGGTTATCGTGGTTTAAATATCCAATTTTTTTATATCTTTTTTAAGTATTGTCCAATTTTTTATATCTAATGTTAGCAAATTCTACTTAGCCTTTCCACTTTAAAATTAAAAATAAGTGAGATGATTTTGACAAAAAGTAGTTACCCAATTCAATCTCATACCTAATATATGCGACTTTTTTTTTGTAAGAAAATGAATCGGCGCCATTTTTTAGAAAAATGAGAAATTATAGGAATTATATCATATGAAACGTGGTGATTCGAAATAGTTAATGTTTTAGTTTACAAAAGAATAGTTAATTTTACCTACGTGGTAATTCAAGCAAAATTTTGATACCAATTATAATCAAGAACCAATTTAATTAAAAACCAATTGTTTGTGAAATTTGATATTCCTGTACTCAAATAAATCAATAAACAGTGAGATCTACGGATGCAAATAAATCAATAAACAGTGAGATTTACGGATGCAATATTTAGATGAAGGAGTACTTTTTTTTTAAATAGGTCTGCGGTCTCAAATAGTATTAGGCATTTTCACTAAAGTATTTTCTTGCAAGTTAAAAGGAAGTAAAAAGTTTCAAAATACTCATGAATCAAAAGAAATGGTATTTTTGGAAATGCTGGGAGCTTAGCGATTACAACAACGAAAAAATAAATTCAAACTCACACATACAAAATTTCAAGCTCAAATATCAATGTCAGATCAGCGTCGGTGTTTGGAATGACCTTAGCATTGATGACTTTAACCCGCTCACCCGTAATCTCATTGGACTACGATCCGAGAGATATTTCTATTTTGCGTTTCTCCCAAACTCTTACGGATGGTTGTGAACTCCTCCTATGATGGGTAAAAATGCAGATTGAGGAGAACGCTATATGAAAAGAGTTCAATCCCATGAGAGTTTAAAAAAATACCTCTAATACTACACTTATCTCCGCTTCTACCAATAGCCGCATCTACGCTTATAACTGTTGAGTCCAATGTTGGCAGAGATGCCCACAAGAAAATTGTTTATTTACATATTAATGTAATATATAAATCTTTATAAAGTCCTTATTGTAATTTGCTGATTAAATTAATAAAAGTTGAAACGTTCATTCATTCCTTTTTAGTCTGATTGAAGATTTATGATATTCAATAGTCTTATAGTTCTTAATCAAACCTAACAATGTATGAAGAGACAAATGTAGATTTGCATGAACAAACTCTTCATGGTTTGACTAAAATGATATATTCGCAATCTAAAGATCAACGGACTATTGATCCCAGTATGATTGTTGGAAGAATCTATGATGTCTGGTTACGAGGCATAGAGAGTTAGGAACTCTATAGTTCTTCCAGTGTATTTTTCGAAGATACTGAATTGACCAGTGCACCTTTAAACACAATAGAAGAACAAACCATTTAACATCTTCTATCTCAAGGTCACTATGTATGAATTGCATCATGCTTACCTAAATCCTGAAATGAGACATGTCATTTCATAGAATTAATATTCTCATTTGAGAAAGTCAAATTCTAGATCCATTATGTGATCTACACTAGGCCAATTGGTGAGATATTAAGTTATGAAGATGTCATGAACCAACTTTGTAAAGTTCTCATAGACATGGAATTCATGTACAAGATTGCTGAGATGCAATATATATCACCTCATGCTTTATTACTTGGATTGTGAATAAATGAACTGCGCAGTATCCAAAATTAAGTAACGACTTTATTTGGATGAAACAATGTGACTTGTTAGCTCCTCGTCAATACATTGTTTCTAACTTATTCACAAGTACTAAAGGAGTTGAGGAAATAACAACTAGAAGGGTAAAATGGTAATTTTATAAATCCCAACTAGTTGATGATATTCATGAAGGGTAAACATAGATAACATTCAATGGATCCGCTCAATATAATTAAATTGAATTTGAGTAGAAAATAAATTCATTTGAACCGAGAGATTCTCAGTGTCAACTCTTTAGTGGAGTCAGTTGACATTAAGCTAATACTCGGAAAAGGTTTGTTAACTTTTGAGTCCGAGTATAGAAGCTCAAGCTTTGTTTATTTGGATCCATAAGGTAACTATTACAGGTCATTAGAGTAGGATTGTTAAACTAGAAACTAAGTCAAAATAAGTTCAAATGTTGAACTAGACTTTTTCTCGGAAAATGTCTAAAGGGTATATTTTTCCACATGGACATAAAATGATGTGAATGTCAAAATAAGATTTTGAATATTTTCATATGACGAAAATACAAATTATTTTCTAAAGCCGAAAAGTCGTTAAAGGCATTATGAAATTAATTTCGTTATTTGTGCAATTATAATTCTACAATGGGTATTTTAAGAATTGTCTTAAAAGAAATAAGGAAGCATCTAGAAGCTCCCCCCTAGGTAGAATTTCAGCCAACATGCATCAAGAAGAGAGTTTTATTTCCCTTAAATTATTAAGATAATTACCCAAAAGGAAAAGGGAAATGAATTTCCTTAAGAAGGAAATAAATAGCTAAGTGATGAAACAACTTTCCCCTTGCTTGTTGTGTACATGGCCGGCCAAACTAAGAGAGAAAGAGGAAGAGAAAATCAAATATTGTGTCATGAATGTATTATTCTTTCAGGAATGAATAATTGACCTTTATAGATTTTTCAATCTCCTAAGCCTCACATAGAGATGTGAAAACTAGTTTTTTAAAAGCTTCATTCTTGCTCTCTCTCTCTCTATTTTGGCCGAACCCCCTCTCTCTCTCTCTCAAAATACTTATTTTTATTTGGCACCTAAGTCCTCATTAGACTTGTTCTTGAGCTATTGTGTTTAATTGTGCCCACACACAAATCCGTCTAAACCTCTATAGACTCTTATAATAGAAACCTTAGGTTTCTCAAGTTCAAGATTAGACGTGAAGGAATCGAGCCAAGGAAGAAGATTCACATTTCCCAAGACGCTTCAAGTTTGAAAATACAAGAAAGGTTAGTATTCAAGTAGATTAAATAATGTTTTTAATTTATAACATGTATATGCACTTTATCTAGGTTAGTAAAAATTGTTTTACTAGTAAAAGAAATTTTTATATTCTGCCATTACTATGATTAATGATAAATTTTTCTTTACCCAAGACCTATTCCAACATGAAGTGCATTGTGCTTACCTCAATCCTGAAATGAGACATGTAATTTCATAACTTCAATATGTTCATTTGAGAAAGTTGAACTCTAGATCCAAGTTTGTGAACTAGATGCGCTATATTTGTGATGTATTGTGTTATGAAGTTCTTATTGATATGGAATTCATGTACAAAATTTCTGAAATGCAATGTATATCACATCATGCTTTATTACTAGGATTGTGTATAAATGTACCGGTCGGTGTCCAAATAGGATAAATGATTCTTTTGGGTGAAACGTTGTGACTTGTTAGCTCCTCGTGAATACATCGTTTCTAACTTATTCACAAGTATTAAAGGAGTTGAAGAAATAACAATTAGAAGGGGATAATGGTGATTTCGCAAATCTCATCTAGTTGATGATATTCATGAAGGGTAATCATTCGATAATATTCAGTGGATCCACTCATCACAAATAAGTAGATTTTTTAGTAGAAAATATATTCATTTGAACCGAGAGATTTTCAGTGTCAACTCTTTAGTGCAATCACTTGACATTAAACTAAACTTGGAAAAGTTTCTGACCTTTGAGTCCAAGAGTTCTAGTTAACTCTTCGTTCATTTGGGTCCGTGAGGTCACTACCACAAGTCATTAGAGTAGAGTTTGTTAAAGTAGAAGCTAAGTCAAAATAAGTTCAATTGTTGAACTGGACGTATTTTCCGAAAATGGTCTAAAGAGTATTTTCGACTTAAAGATAATTGATGTAAAAAAGTTAAAATAAGATTTTGAATGTCAAAATAGGATTTTGATTTTTTTTCGCAAGTTGATTTAAAGTCACACGGCTGAAAATTGGTTTTCAAGTTTAGTGAATTAAATTATGTGACATGTTATTGTATGGGCAATAATGTGAAGGTGTTTCCTTATTTTGCGGTGAACAAATAAGGAAGTAAATGTGTGTGTAGACACCCACATGGTCGGCCGTGTTACAATAAGGGAAATAGAGATATCTCTTTTTTTTGTGCATTATTGTATATTGGTAATTTTCCAAAAGAAAAGAGAAAATGAATTTCTTTGAGAAAGAAACATATTCCTCTCTCTAGTCGACCATATTCCTCTCTCTCTCTCTCTCTCTCTCTCTCTATCTCTCTCTCTCTCTCAAATACTCTTTTATTTTTGCACCTAGATCCTCACTTGATCTAGAGAATTAGCTTATGATACAAGACTTGTTCTTAGTTCATATTTTTTAATAGTGTCCACTCACTAAACTCTTCAAACGCTCGAAGACTCTAGTGGTAGAAACTTTCGTGGTTGCTCAAGAATGAAAAGACGAGAAACAGCGAGGCGAGACGTAGAATTTTCATCCGAGAAGGGTCTCCAAGATCAAACAACAAGAAAAATTTACTAAGTATTTTTCATGTTTATTATATGTTTTAATTAACAACATGTTCATGCACTTTGTCTAGGTAGTAAAATAGTATTACACGTGTAAAAATAATTTTTTATATTCCGCCAATATGATATGATAATTAATTGTTAAATCCAAAATCGATCCCAACAAATAGTATCAAAGCATGAGTTAAAGTTTAGACACCAAAATGGTTTTAAAACTATAATAAAAGAAATAGTTTCTGAAATTTCCTTAGATGTTGAATATGCTAGGTTTGTGTTCAATATTTTACTTTATTGTGTATGAATTTAAAATAAATAACATGTTGATTTTACACATGCTAGGGATACTATAAAACTCATTAAAATAATATCTTAAAGATTTTATGTTTAGCATGATCAAAAAATAGTTTTTTGACTAGTTTGAAAATTTGTGTACATCGTTAAACTAACTTTATTGTATTTCTAGTTTAAATTCATTATCAAATGTTTTATTTTATTTTGTGTAAATCATTAATATGTTAATATGACACAAAATTGAATCAAAAAAATAAATAAAACACTTCAATAAACTTCGTTTCTCAAATACCTTGATCCAACGTACCTTTTAATTGTTTTTAGTTTTCTGGACAAGTTGTTATGTCTCACTAAATTGGTCATAACTCTTTGCTCAGAGAATGAAAATTAGTGGTTCTTGAACCAAATTAAAGGTACAGATGTTAGCTATCCAATGCAATTGGTTTAACCTCATTAGGATACAAGATGTGTCATTTATGATCTATTAAGTCTGAGGTGTACGGCAGTCCGTGATGCCATAATTTTTATTCCGGATTTGCGACTCCTAACTTCTTCCCCTCTTCTTGATGTAACTGTGGCTTATTGACATTCACCCGCTCAACCACCATGATGGTTCCTTGAAAGAATATGACAAGAAGACAAATAAATTAGTTTTAGGGAGATTTATAATATCAAACCTTCTAAGTGCAAAAGTGTTGTATCTCACACACTTTCCTTAGGAAAATTAATTAGAAAAAAGATCCTAGTACGCTCTTTGTGCCTTAGTGCATTAACACTACTCTCCCCTCACAAATATCAATTTCAGGGCTCTTTTTCTAGTGTTCCACTCTATCTCTCTATACTCAAGGAAACATGTTTCCAAACGTACAAGAGAAGATGTGACAATTCTAAAAACTAAGTGGGAGGGTTGTACGTGTTGTTTGCAACCCACGATCCCCCAACACAAATGATAAGTGCAAATATCGACAGACTAAGAGTCACCCTTGTGGCCCTCTCCTTAATGAGAGTGCTCAATGATGCTTTACTTTTAACATTACTTGTAGAGCTACGTTCAAAAGTGAAACAATGAGACAGGGCCTCCCTTCGGTGGATCGTTTTCAAAGTAGATCTTTTGAAGTAAGTGGTTGGTTACACACTTAAACTCAATTTCTAGTAATCCTTCATCGAGGTCCTGCGAAACGATTTGAGTGATCAAAATTTTTATAAGGTGGCTAGTCAAACATTAATGTATTGACATCATGACTATGCATTAATAATGTGTCATTTACTAATGAAAGACGACTCTTTGCGGCCTTCCCTTGAAGGAGTAAAATGTCTATTTTTGTTCATAATGATAGATGCGTTTATCACGCATAAACTCCTATCACCCGACTTATATTTCGCTAGTTCACAAGCCGGTTTATGAGGGTTTTGTGGATTTATTAGTGTTTTCAGGATAAAGTATGATTTAAAGGTCTAGGAGTTGATTTCATGAAGATAGGCGCGAACGAGAGCAAAATCGGAGCAAAAACGAAGATGTTACAACATTTTGAAGTTGAGACGAAGAAGAAACGAATGTTCCGGACAGAGAAGCTCAGCGCGGAACGACAGTGGAACGACAGTGAGTCTGCGCGGCGCGCTAGCTTCTCCGCGCGGCGCGCAAGTGCGATTTTCTGCACTCCGAGTTTTGTTTTAATCGACGAATCTGAACCGTTGGATCTGGTTTTAAGTGCCAGATTACTCCGAAAATCATAAAAATCAACCCTAATGCGGCCCATCACGGCCCATCACTATAAATATCACTCAGAACTCATGTTTTAAGGAGGATTATTCCCTTGCTTTAGAATACATCTTTGGAGTTTTTTTTTTTGTTTCTTGCTGAGTTTGCTTCAAGCCGAGAAATTGCTACCGGAATTGACATCTCCGACAAGCCGCGAACTCCTCTAGTTTTTATTCTCTTCCTTATCTCTTTACTTTGTTATTGAATCTTGTAAATTCATTTATGAATACCCTTTTGCTTTCAATTTTTCTTCTTATCCTTCTTCTCATCTTGTTTTGCTTAATTATTATCATGAACTCCACTAGAGGCTAAGTTTTTAATGGGGTTGCGATGAATCGAGGTTGAAGATGATTTAGGGGTTTTATTAGGATTATAACTTTGTAAATTGCTTCGTAATATGTTAGGATGAATAGAATCGTGCTTAATGCTATTTGATGACTGATCACCATTAGAATGATATCTAGGATTGTTGAATTGCTTGAGAAAGAATTTAATTAATCGTGCAATATTCGTGTTCATTGTTATCAATCTAGGTTGTTTTTAGATTTAGATGTTTAACATAATCACTTGAACTTTTTCTCTTAATGCGTGTAATTGCGATAATAGGATTAGAAGCCGAGAGGATAATAATCCGACAATTGCATAGGTTGTTTAGATCACTCGAGAGAGGCTAAAGAATGTTTGTGAAAAAGCGAGATTAACTAGCGTAGAAGCGTTTGAATAAGATATAAGCCCGAAACCCCGGTCTTAGGAAATACTCGTGAAGTCGTGACCCCTCATTTTTATTGTTTAAATCAAATCCGTTTTAGTCTTTGCTTTTAATTTATTTTGCTTTTATTTAATTTAGTTACAAATAATTGAAAAATAGTGAAATCAATTCGTTGAAACAAATAATCAAAATCGTTAACATTGATAATCCTCGTGGGAACGTAAACCCGAAATAAAACTATACTAATCGCGATACGTACGCTTGCGTGGGTATTAATTATACAACACATAACACCATTGGATTTTTCATGTCAAATTTAAAAACTTAAAACCCTAAACAAAAGACTAATAATAAATGTTTCAACTTTCAGCAATATGTCTAAATCCTCTCTCTACTATCTTTTCCTCGAATAAATTGGAATTAGAAAACTATGTAGATTGGAAACATAACCTAGACATCACCCTTACTATGGAAAATTACAAATGGGTATTCATCACTCCATGTCCTATTGAACGAATGATGATTCGACTGAAGAGGAAAAGGAAGCCCTAGCGGCCTGGATCCGATTCGATGAGATTGCGAGGTGCTATATTTTTGGATGGATGATTATGTTGGAATTTAATTAACAATTAACCTAATTTAGTTACGAAACACATCAATATGTGGCGGAATTTCATAATTCAATTTAACATATCATAAACGTTTTAAAACATGTTCGATAACCATATTATTAAATCTAACCTAACATGCCAATAAATTTATAATCACATCAATAAATTTATCTAAGCATGCAAACGAATAATCCAAATACATATAATTATTCTAAAACATTATATTATTCAGATCCAATTCGTTCGAGGGATACTTACATAAGATTCGGATCTGCGAGAGCAAGTCTCGGTGTACGTCAAGGTGGTCGGCCGATCCTCTACGCCACGCGCGTCAAGGAGATCCTCAAATCCGTCGTGCCTTCGATCCTCCAAAAATAGCCGGCCCTGGGAGAGAAAAATCACTCAAACAACCACAAGTTGAGTCAATGATAATACTCTAGGGATTTTTAGGAGACAAAGAGGGTGGGCTCTTTCGTAGGAACAAGAGAAGAAGGAATAAAAGGAAAATCTCTCTACGGTTCGCTCTCTCAATTCTTTTGGGATTTTGGCCAAGTATTTTTCTCCTTGGGAGAGAGAAAATAGTCGGCCAAGATGGGAGGGGAGAGAGAGAGAGTGGCCGTGTGAAAACTAGGTAAAAAGAGAGAGAGAAGAGCTCTTTTATTTCAGGGAGAATGGGCTTAATTAGGTCAAAAACAATTAATGACCCATTAATCAAACTTAAGCCCGATAAATCATTTAAGAAATTTTCCAACCCCTTATTTGCATTAAGTGGCCGGCCATCTTATGTATTTATCTCCCAAATATTTTTGATTTATTTCTAAAATAATATTTAATTAATTTAGAACATCTCATTTATTTAATGACAAGTCATTAATTATTTTCATACTAAACAATGTAGTACGAAACGAGAAAATATTTATTTTCATCTTTTATTTATTTGAATCATCAAATTATATTATTACCAATATAATAACACAATATGATTCGTTAAATAAATGTAATAATAAATAACGAATTATTTATTTAATTACTTAGAAAATAATTTTCTTAGCGTAAATCACAATTTATATTTAATGAGAAAATCGATCTTTTCTTGTTCACTAATATCTCATCGAAGAGTCTATCATTGAGACCTTATGGACCCACATGAACGAAGCTTTGAATAAAGATCGGACGCAAAAGTTCACAAACTTTTTCCGACTTTTAATTCTTAATATTAGTCGATTCCACTAAAGGACCAATATTGAACATCTCTAAGTTCATATGCGTTTATATTTCTGTTTGATGTGATAAAACTATTCTTCACATGGTCCACGGTGTATTTTACGATATTACCCTTTGTGTGTATCATTAACTCAGAGGAATGTAAAATTACCGTTTTACCCCTGAGTTATTATTTCACCAAGTCCTCTGTTATTTGTGAACGAGAAAAACATAAAGTGAAATGTCTCAACATGTCACATGTTTTATTTCAAAGAATTCTTTATTCGATGAATATCAGGCCTGGTTTATTCGCTCACACTCTTATAACAGAGCATTGTGTGATACTAATGCATTAGCATTGTTTCAACACAAATTCCATATCTGTGAATCACATGTTTCAATGAAACAGTATTATGACACCAACCGTCGGGTCAATGAAACTTCATTTAGCCATTGCCCATTGACAAATCAAATGTCATAAAGTGTTACAAGAATACATGTACTCACTTCAGGATTTAGGTAATTACTAAAATACCCCTCGTATGTGAGTTTGAGGTTTCGAGTGATTAAACGGTTTTATCTCGAACTTCAAAACTTCACTGGTCTTGTTCAATATCTTCATTAAGATATCAAGAATGAATTACAGAGTCACAACTCTCCATATCACAAGATCAGATATCGTTTAATTCATTCTAACAATCATTACTAGGAATCGATTGCCCAATCGGTCTTTAGATTGCGAACCATTATTTAAACTAGTCATAAGAAATCTTGTCAAGTCTGTACTTAGCACTTCTTTCGTTGATGACAATTTCAGAGCGTAGACATAAATGCGTAAACATAATCTTAAATAAGAATGGATATTCAATCTTTATTTAATTTCAGAGCAAAACAAATACAAAAGTATTTAATATAAAAAATCTCCTTTGTGGGCATAAATGCCAACAGATTAATGTGTTGCAAAAAAAACATCGTGATGTTGATTCGGCCAAAAATATGCTCTACAATCTCTTTGAGATGATTGAGGGCAAGGGTGTCAGACTAAACAACAAGCGGTTCGTCAGTTTATGAACTATCGCATGAAAGTTGGGACTCCTATCAGAGAGCACATGATGCTAATCATAATTTGTCTAAATGACATGTAAATCCTTGGATCTAAGATTGATAGAGATACCAAACTAGATATGATCTTGGAAACTCTCCCTGAATCTTTTGATACTTTGAAGCCGAACTACTCCATGAATAAGTTAAGGTACACTGTTACTGAGCTAATGAAGGAGCTTCACATCGCTGAGGGACTCTGGCGTAGGAAATGTCCTGCCTACCTTAAGACTAAAGGGAAAGGTACTGTACTGATTACCGAAGCTTGTTTAGTAGCTAATAACGTATCATCGTGGATTCTTGACTCCGTTGCTACTACCCATATTTGTTGTTCTATATATGGGTTAAGGAAAAGAAAAACCTAGAGGATGACGACTTCTGCTTCAAGTGGGTTGATGGGAGCTGGGTGTCTGCTAAGACTGTGGGATCTGTGACATTGTCTTTTAAAGATAAAACTTTAAATTTGAATAATGTGTATTTTGTTCTTTCATTTGGGAAAAACTTAATATATGTAGCTCAAATTATTGAGCAGTTTAAAGTCTATTGACAATTGAATTCGAATTTATCTTTCCTATTCATTTGTCACCGATGCTTGTATGTGTTGAAATATGTTTAGGATTAAGAAAAAATTATCATTAACAAGTTAACTATAGAATATAAAAATTAATATACTAGTAAAACAATTTTACTAACCAAGGCAAAGTGCATGAACATCATATTATTTAAAACCATTATTTAATTACTTGTTGCTAACATTTCTTGTAGTTTGATCTTTGAGACGCCTTCAAAAAGGTAGATCTTCCTGTTTCGCTCGTTTCCTTCACACCTTGTCGTGAACTCGAGAAACCTAAGGTTTCTATAGAGGGTTTGAAGGATTGGTGTGTGGGCACAATTAAACACAATAACTAAAGAACAAGTTTATGAGCTAAATAGATAATTTAAGCCTAAGTCTAATGAGGACTTAGGTGCCAAAATAAAAGAGATATTTTAGAGAGAGAGAGAGGAGAGAATGGTCGGCTAGAAAGAAAGTGAGCAAGACCAAAAACTTATTTTCACATTTGTATGCGAGGCTCTATTTATAGGAGAATGAAATACAGTAAAGGGTAATTACCCTATCTTATTGTTTTTATGACACAATATTTGATTTTTTCTCCTCTTTCTCTATCAATATGGTCGGCCACCTTGTAGCATTAAAGAAGAAAATTTGTTTCCACACCTAGCACATTTGTTTCCTTCTCAAAGAAATTCATTTGCTCTTTCCTTTTGCGTAATTATCTTTATAATTCAAGGTAAATGAATTTCTCTCATCTTTGATGATGTTGGCCGAATTCAATGTGTAGGGAGGGAGATTCTAGATACTTCCTTATTTCTTTTAATACAATTCTTAAAATACCCATTGTAGAATTAATATTGCACAAATAATGAAATTAATTTAATAATGTCTCAAACAACTTCTCGGCTTTAGAAACTAATTTATATTCCCATCATAGAAAATATTCAAAATCTTATTTTGACATTCACATCATTTTATGTCCATGTGGACAAAAATATCCTTTAGACATTTTCTAAGAAAACGTCTAGTTCAACACTCGAACTTATTTTGACATATCTTATAGTTTAATAATCTTAATCTAATGTCTTGTAATAGTGACCTTATAGATCCAAATGAATAAAGCTTGAGCTATTATACTCGGACTCAAAAGTTCATAAACTTTTTCCGAGTATTAGCTTAATGTCAATTGACTCCACTAAAGAGTTGACACTGAGAATCTCTTGGTTTGAATGTTATCTATGATTACCCTTCATGAATATAATTAACTAGATGAGATTTATAAAATTATTATTTTATCTTCTAGTTGTTATTTGCTCAACTCCTTTGTTACTTGTGAATAAGTTAGAAACAATGTATTGACGAGGAGCTAAAAAGTCACATTGTTTCATCCAAATAAAGTCGTTACTTAATTCTGGATACCACGTGGTTCATTTATTCACAATCCAAGAAATAAAACATGAGGTGATATACATTGCATTTCAGCAATCTTATACATGAATTCCATGTCTATGAGAACTTCACAAAGTATACTCTTGTCAACTTCACAGCCCAATCTATCACCAATAGAGCGTAGAGTGTAGCTTTCCCAAATGAATGTATTGAAGTTATGAAATGACATGTCTCATTTCAGGATTAAGGTAAACACGATGCAATTCATACATAGTGACCTTGAGACAGAAAAGGTTAAATGGTTTGTTCTTTCATTGTCTCTAAAGGTGCACTGGGCAATTCAGTATCTTCGGAAGCTACACTAGAAGAACTATAGAGTTCCTAACTCTCTATGCCTCGTAACCAGACATCATAGATTCTTCCAACAGTAGGATAACTGGTCCGTTGATCTTTGGATTGTGAATATTTTGTTTTAAGCAAACCATGAAGAGTTCGTTCACGCAGATCTACATTTGTCTCTTCATACATTGTTATGTGTTATTAAGGACTATAAGACTATTGAATTTCATAAATCTTCAAACAAATAAAAAAGGAATGAATGAATTTTTTAACTTTTATTAATTTAATCAGCAAATTACAATAAGTACTCGTGATAGATTTATATTACATCGATATGTAAATAAATAATCTTCTTGTGAGCATCTTTTCCAAAAAACTCCTACTTGACTCAAAGAAGAAGAGAGTAGTCCTTCATACCTAATCTGTCTCGATGTTGGTCGAAAACCTTGTTAGATAGGGCATTGGTGAATGGATCTGCAAGGTTTTCCACTGTTGAGATCTTCTTCACCTCCACGTCTCCCCGTTGCACAATATCTCTATTTATGGCTTCTAGGTTCCTTTGAGTTAGCAACAACCCCACTATTATCACAATAAAGTATCATGGGCTCGTTGTCATTTGGAACGACTTCCAAATGGTTAAGGATTTTTTTAAGCTATACAACCTCTTTGGATGCTTCACAAGCAGCCACATATTCAGCTTCCATGGTGGAGTCAGCAATGCAAGATTGCTTGATACTCCTCCAAACAACAGATCCTCCATTCAGGATGAACACAAATCCTGAAGCGGATTTCATGTATCCCTATCCGCCTGAAAGTCAAAATCGGTATACCTCATCATAGTCAAGTCAGTACCTGAATATGTAAGCATCAAGTTCCTAGTTCAACGAAGATACTTAAGAACATGCTTAACAACAACCCGGTACTCGGGTCCAAGATTTGATTGGAAACGGCTAACTATCCTAGTGCATAGCATAACATACATGAGACTTCCTACGGCTGAAGCATAGGGAATCTTTCTCATGTCCTCAATCTCTTGTGCAGTCTTGGGAGACTGGTCCTTAGAAAGTGAGACTCCATGTCTAAAGGGGGTTTGACCCTTCGTAGAGTCTTGTATAAAGAAGAAAACCATCACCTTATCTATATAAGATACTTGGGAGAGCGATAGACTCCAGTTCTTTCGATCTCGAAAGATCTAAATCCCCATAATGTATGCAGCTTCCCCTAGACCGTTCATATTGACTGAGGGGAGGCCTTGTCTCATTGTTTCACTTTTGAACGTAGCTCTAGAAGCAATATTAAGAGCAAAGCGCCGTTGAGTACTCTCATTAAAGAGAGGGCTACGAGGGTGACTATTAGTCTGGTGACATTTGCACTTATCATTAGTGTTGGGGATCGTGGGTTGCAAACAACACATACAACCCTCCCACTTAGTTCTTAGAATTGGCACATCTTCTCTTGTACGTTTGGAAACATGTTTCCTTAAGTATAGAGAGATAGAGTGAAACACTACAAAAAGAGCCCTAAAATCGATATTTGTGAGGGGAGAGCAGTGTTAATGCACTAAGGTACATAAAACGTACTCGGATCTTTTTTCTAATTTATTTTCCTAAAGAAAGTGTGTGAGATACAAAGTCTCACTTTTGCACTTGGAAGTTTTGAGATTATAAATCTCCCTAAAACTAATTTCTTTGTCTTCTTGTCATCTTCCTTGAAGGAATATTCATGGTGGTTAAGGGTGTGAACGTTGATAAGCCACGGTTGCATCAAGAAGAGGGGAAGAAGCTAGGAGTCGCAAATCCGGATTAAAAAATATTGACTCGCAGACTGCCGTAAACGTTGAATTTAAATGGTCATAAATGACACATCTGATATCCTAATGAGCTGAAACTAATTGCATTGGATAGCTAACATCCGTACCTTTAATTTGGTATAAGAACCACTAATTTTTATACTCTGATCGAAAAGTTATGATCATTTTACTGAGACATAACAATTTGTCAAGAAAACTGAAAACAATTAAAAGGTATGTTGGATCAAGGTGTTTGAGAAACGAAGTTTATTGAAGTGTTTTATTTATTTATTTGATTTTAATTTTGTGTTATATTAACATATTAATGATTTATAGAAAATAAAAAAATCAAAATAATGTAAGCCATTCGATAATGAATTTAAACTAAACTACAACAAAGCTAGTTTCACGATGTACACAAATTTTCAAACGAGTCAAAAAACTATTTTTGATTATGCTAAACATGAAATCTTTAAGAACTAATTTTAATGAGTTTATATAGCATTCCTAGCATGCGTAAAATCAACATGTTATTTATTTAAAGTCATACAAAATAAAATAAAATATTGAACACAAACCTAGCATATTCAACATCTAAGAAAATTTTAGAAACAATTTCTTTTATTATAGTTTTAAAACTATGTTCATGTTTAAACTTTAACCCATGCTCTGATACCATTTGTTGGAAGGATTTTACAATTAATTATCATATCATATATAGCAAAATATTAAAAATTGTTTTTAACACGTGTAGTACTAGTTTACTACCTAGATAAAGTGCATGAACATGTTGTTAATTAAAACATATAATAATCATGAAAAATTCTTAGTACCTTTTTGTTGTTTGATCTTGGAGACCCTTCTCGGATGAAGATCCTACGTCTCGCCTCGCTGTTTCTCCCTTTGTATTCTTGAGCAACCATGAAAGTTTCTACCACTAGAGTTTTCGGGCGTTTGAAGAGTTTAGTGAGTCGACACTATTAAACAATATGAACCAAGAACAAGTCTTGGATCATAAGCTAATACTCTAGATCAAGTGAGAATCTAGGTGCCAAAATAAAAGAGTATTTTAGAGAGAGAGGGAAAGACTTGGTCGGTTAGAGAGAGAAAGAGCAAGACCAAAAGCTTATTTCACATCTCAATGTGAGGCTCTATTTATAGGAGTAGGAAATATAAGAAAGGCTAATTACCCTATCCTATTGTGTATTCAAAACACAATATTTGATTGTCTCCTCCCTTTCTCTTCTACATGGTCGGCCACCTATGTCAATAAGTGAGGGAAATTTGTTTCCTCACATAGCACATTTGTTTCCAAAGAAATTCATTTCCTCTTTTATTTTGGGCAATTACCAATACACAATAATGCACCAAATAAAAAAAGATATTACTCTATCTCCCTTGATGTAACATGGCCGGACATATGGGTGTCTACACACACATATGTACTTCCTAATTTGTTCACAACAAAATAAGGAAAAGTCTTCACATTATTGCCCATATAATAACATCTCACAAAATTTAATTCACTAAGCTTGAAAACCAAGTTTCAGTCGTGTGACTTCAAGTCAATTTGTGAAAAAATTCAAAATCTTATTTTGAAATTTTTACATCAATTATCCTTTAGGACGAGTACCCTTTAGACCATTTTTGGAAAATACGTCTAGTTCAACAATTGAACTTATTTTGACTTAACTTCCAGTTTAACAAACTCTACTCTAATGACTTGTGATAGTGACCTCATGGACCCAAATGAGCAAAGATTTAACTAGGACTCTTGAACTCAAAGTTCACAAACTTTTGCAAGTCTAGTTTAATGTCAACCGACTCCACTAAAGAGTTGACACTGAATATCTCTTGGTTCAAATGAATATATTTTCTACTAAAAATCTACTTATTTGTGATGAATATATTGAAGTTATTAAATGACATGTCTCATTTCAAGATTAAGGTAAGCACGATGCAATTCATACATAGTGACCTTGAGACATAAGAGGTTAAATGGTTTGTTTTTACATTGTCCCTAAAGGTGCATTGGTCAATTCAGTATCTTCGAAAGATACACTGGAAGAACTATAAAGTTCCTAACTCTCTTTGCCTCGTAACTAGACATCATAGATTCTTCTAACAATCATACTAGGATCAATAGTCTGTTGATCATTAGATTGTGAATATTTTGTTTTAAGCAAACCATGAAGAGTTTGGTCACACAAACCTACATATGACTCTTCATACGTTATTAGGTTCGATTAAGAACTATAAGACTATTGAATATCATAAATCTTCAATCAAACGAAAATGAATGAATGAACGTTTCAACTTTTATTAATTTAATCAGCAAATTACAAGAAGTACTTATGCGAGATTTATATTACATCGATATGCAAATAAATAATGTTCCTATGGATATCTCTGCCACGATGATATACGACATCGTACGATGGGATACGACGTCGTACGATGAGATACGAGGTTGGACGATATTGTACGATGACTTACATTGACAAACGTATAAAGTTCAATATTTTACAAGTTAATATGATTTTTGGACAGCTTTAGATGCTTTTTGGAAAGCTTAAGATGGTTTTATGACAAGTTATGATGAATATGTTACATGTTTGATTAGCTTTTGACAATTTCGATAAGTTAAGATTAATTTTTGGCAATTTAGAATGAACATGTAGATGTTTTTATTAGTTTTTGACAATTTATTATGTATATGTTACGTTTGATTTGAGTTGTTGACATGAATGGGTGATGCTTTGCAGTTTTCGTTAGTGTTGGTGGAACGTGGGTGACATTAAGCGACATATAGGATTTTAGTAAAGTTCGTACCTATATGATGAATGCTACAAATAAATGACGTATGATGAGTTGGTCGATATGATCTACCAAATTTCCAAGGTCGATAAGATGGCGTATGACTTCAAAATTAAAGTATCGTACACTTTGGGTACTGTTGTGTTGGCACCAGCCATCTTGGTGACTGATGAATGTCGCATATTATATGAAACATGAGTACTGGACTATATTTTCTATTTGCGTGAGCTTGGAACCGAAACGAATCATTTCACCAATTGCTGACGATGTGGATCCGAAGCGAAGAGGAAAACAAGTGTTGACGGTTCCTCGCATTGAGAGCAGAAATCAACATCATCATCATACTCTCGTAATTGAAGTTTCACAAAGTTATTCGAAATAAAACGCTGACAACTTTGTTGTCAAGGGTGAGTTTGACGCATACAAGAGTGACAGAGATGAAATGTATAGACGTGATAAAAATCCCTTTAACATCGATTTTGAAGGAAATGAAGATGACAACGACGGTGAGGATGGTGAAGACGGTGAAGATTTCAAAGATTTTGCAAATGATGAAGAGTATGATGAGTTTCTTGAGAACTTTGAAGTTCGTTCCGGCGACTACAATCCTGAAGTTAATCCTTGTGAAGGATCCTCGAGAAATTATACTTGGAAAGATCCTCAATTCACGCAAGAATATGTAGTTCATGAGATAGAATATCATGATAAACCGAGTCAATCTTCTACAAGTAATTTATCGAATACTTAGAATTTGTTTGTGTTGTTAACTTAACCATTTAATAATATCGACTGATATCGCATAAAAACCATCGTACATAATCAAAACAAGTGGTCCTACACAGTAAAACAACAAAATTTCAATATTTTAATCAACTATCGTATGATATCGCACAAAAACCATCATACAGAGTCGTATATGTAAACTTGTGGTAACCTATCGTAACATATCGTATACTATCGTAAGTTATCGTAACTCGTTGTATGCCATCGTAAACCATCGTAAAATAAACTTATGAAGTCTATCGTATACCATCGTAACCTATTGTACGATATCGTACGTACGATGGCCTTCAACGTGTTCTTCGTTTTCGAGATATCTAAAATCTCTAAACTAACTCATATCTTCTCAATTCAATCCGATTTAACGCACATTACACTCGAAAATACTATACGAACTACATGCAATATATTTAACTAACAAAAAACAACAAATCATACATTTTTTTGAGATTTTTTCCCTTGAGAGCTCGGTTGAGATTTTGGGTCCTCTCCGCCGCCGCTTAAGAAGTTATCCAAGTTTAATGACATTGTTGTTAATGTATGTACTCGTGCTTGATCTTATTGCACTCGTAGAAGTTTTTTTTTAAGAAGAACAGTTTCGGACGAGAGAAAGAAAAGAGAAAGAAGAGGGGAAAAAAGAAAAGAAAACGAATTTAAGAGTATTTTTGTCTCAAGGCTAAGGTCGATAGTTAGATATTTCAAAAATATAATTTGAGTCCATAAAATAAAATGAAATTCCTACTTTAAAAATAGTTATTATTCATTTTGATAAAAAAAAAAGTATAGTTTTTCCTTTTTAGCAAAAAAAAGAAAAAAAAGTATAGTTATTTCGACGAATAACATCGTGTTTGAATGTTTCGTTGGAAGTCTTTGAACTGTTACAAAGTAAACAACTTGCTTTCTAACTCAGATTCTCAGAATCAACGGAAATGATACTTGTTAATGGAGTTCCCTTTCTTGATAACTCTTCGGAGGTACACTCTTTCTCAGTCTCCGTAACCTATTTTTAACTCTATATATTTCATCCGTATTTTTTTTTTGGGAATAATTCTAACGCAAATCATCTTTAAGGCTCTTAAAATGATCATCATCTTTCGTAATTTTATCAATAGAGCTCCGATCGCGGTGTTTTTGCCCTCTATTTTTAATATTCACTCTATTCTTTTCAACAAGATAGACAAAGTTGACTCTTTGTGACTCATGGCGTTTTGTTCCATGTATAGCTGGGAAATACATGGAATCAGTACGATCTTTAAGAACCCTCTCAAACTGCCTTTACATGAAATTCAATTTTTTTTTATTGTATTAAAAAGAAGTGATGAAAGTCGGAAGTGAAATCAACAATTCAAATTTCGTTCCCGGTGAGAAGAGAAGTTTTGAGGTAGCAAAAGAAGGTCTCTGATACATATTATGAAAACCTTTGAGAAGTGCCTTCTGAGCAGGAAGAGAACACCCTCGCTGCTTTGTTGAAGAACGATGTGCTGTTATCTTCTTCAGATTCCTTCAAAGCTACCGCGGAGAGAGAAATATCAATTCCTTCAGATTGTAAATGGGTTTACCTCTTCCAACGAGAATATGCAACGGTTCATCGTTCCTTTGTTGATGTATGTCTACTTCTTTACTACATCGAAGAGTCGTAAGCTTGAGATTGAAATTTCTTTTTCTAGATCACAGCTTGTTAAAGCATTCATTTCTATCATACCCTTGTCTTAGCTATTTGTTCGGATATACTAAATAGGAAGTGTTTTTGGAATTTGAAGGATACCAAATGCTGAAAAGAATTACATTCTTCATCAATATTACTGATTTAATACACTGACGTCTTTTGTTATTCCTTTTGAATTGGAAGTTTGTCGGAACTGATGAAGCAACTACCTGCGTTGGCCTTGCTATTTGGAACCCAAAAACTGGAATGTAAGTTTTTTTTTACAAGCTCTTATAGTTTCTTTCAGAATGTGTTCTTTTAATTTCTTTTATTACTTTTCGTATTAGGGTTTTTGTGTAAATAGTCAACCCAAATGATTTACACACACAAAAAGTCTAAAATAACTCCAAGCACTCCCGCCTATTTTTTTTGGCGAATATTTTAAAATTTTGAAAACAGATTGAAGTCTATATTTTCTGAACCGGCAAACAAAAATTTCAAATTTGGAAAAAAAGCCTTCCAAACATATTTCATATACTGCGTGGAACAAAAGGGCAAAGAAATAACAAACACTCACAAATTTGATGCCTTGTAATCAGTTTAACTATTTACAAAAACTTAACGTAATGTTGGCTACCAATTCGTGATGTTTTGGTGGTTTACTTGGCTAAACTTTTGTTATTATTATTTAAAACTGCAGGACATCCGTATCGCATATGGATTCTCCGGACATTGTTGATGGGGGACTTGAACAAATGCTTTCAAAGTTCATGGACTGTACTTCCGATGATGTCCTAGATGTACGCTGAATTATATAAAAAAAAATTGTACATTTTACCTTGCTCTTCGATTGACTAATCTTGATGTCTACGAACTCTCAGGTGCATATAGTCGGTGCCTTTGAAGATGACACTCCTAATGTATGAGCCTATATCCTTTAGTTGGTATTGGTTTTTGCAGTGAATTTTTTTGACCTATGCGCATTGCCACGGTAGTTAAAGTTAAGTGTTGATCTTTGTGTAGTTTTCAAGTGGTTTGTCTGACTCAGAAAGTGAAAGAGACCCAGGAGGGTTCTCTGTTCCACTGTGCTTCAAAATTATTGAAACGTTAAAGACGAGGAGATGGAAATTTCACCTTAAAACACTCTGTGTTTTGTCACATAATACCAGAAGAGATTCTAAGGGAACCAGATTTCCTTTGATTACCGGTTTTGTGGTGAGTTTCTTGTGCATCTATTACAATCTCCCTTTTGATTTGCATCTTATGATCTTGAAGAAATTGGTAGGTTCTTTTTGCATTATTCAAATCGCGTACTTTGGTCAATTCCATACATTGTAACTTCATGCCAACACATTGAATGTATCGTTATGCAGTAAAAATCTAACTCTTTCAACTTGGATTTAAAACCTTGTGTAGCTTGGTTTTGGCCAATTTTAATACATCATATAATATAGTGTTTCTTTTCAAAAAAATTATTTCATTTTTTACGAATATGAAAACATAAACAAAAATATAGAGGATGGATACATGTTTTCTCGGATAATTTATTCGAAGACATCTTAAATGTAAGCATTTGTATTCCTTTTTTCTTTTTCTTTTACTCGGATAATTTATATAAGGGTTCTGTTTTTCTTTTGGTTAACGAAATTCTGGTTGAATTGACTAAGAAAAGGGGTTTGGATTACTTATTTCTTGTAGTTGACGGCTCTGAAAATTAACCTTTCTTTATGCAACCAAACAGGTTGAAACTCGAACAGGTTCAGTCATACCAGCAAGATTTAACTCAACCTCAAGAAGTCCCGATGACATTGTCCGGAGAATCAGAGTAACATCGTGTTATGAGGACAGCATGTGGAACGGAAAACTATTCGAAACATACGACACTGAAAACGATAGATTCAGAATCGCACCGTGCCGGTGGTAAAATCCTCCAATGCTTCTGAATTTACTCAAAAAGCTTTTTATCTGCATGAATTCACTTTCGTGTTTCATTTTATAGGACGTCACGCCAAATACAAATAGCTACTTTTCTGATGATACGAAGCGATTCAGAAGTACTGAAGATTTGTTCCACTTCGCCTGATGCCGAGTCTCCAGATTTCGTGGAGAATGAGAGACGGTATTACCATTGGATCTCTTATATTATTTTGGGTCTTTTAGCTATATATCCATATTAACGTTTACTAATTTTAAAATACCCAACGTTTGGTAAACTTTTCGTAAATTCTCAGCAAAAATTGTTTACACGTTTTTATAGACTATATTAGCGATTGTTAATGAAGATATTATAGTCCATAAAAACGTGTAAACAACTTTTTCTTGGTATTTACGAAAAGTTTACCAAACGTTGGGTATTTCTAAAACAGTAAACATTAATATGGGTAAACAGCCAATTAATTGTATTATTTTCTACCACCGTGATATATGTTTTTTTCTGTCTGTTCAGGAAGTGGGACTATTTGATCCGAAACCCTGATTGGAGACAAACGTTTCGGATGAACCAGCCTCGCATTTTCGAAAGGACTGACAAAGGAACCTGGAAAAGGTACTGATCAAACACTAGCTAATGCTTGTTTTTTATGGGATTATTTGATATGTTATGATTCTTAAACTCCTAACTTTCAAGCTGTACCAATGTGTTGTGTACTTGCAAATTGTAAGCTCGTATAAAGCTTCTATTCCTACACTCTTGACTCGAGTTTCTAACATAACCTTCTTGGAATCTCCATGTCGAAGGTCATGCGAAGCTCAATCCATGGATCGCCTTGCACGTGTGTCTGAGCTGTGAAAACAGCGAACAAGTCAGCTTGCGTGCGAGTCGAAATGATATTTTATTTTCTAATTTAAAGACGAGCAAGTACATTACAATCTAAGCTCTCTATTTAACCCAAATAAAGTTTGATCCGTGTTCCATTGTTGAAATACACGACGCTGAACCCGTGTACCCGTTAGAAATCCCATCACCATATCTTCATTACCATTATGAGGATATCAATTTCCGTGGTTATTTTAATTTTCGTTAACAGTCGTCTTTGCGATTTTTTTTTCAACTGTGGTTAGGAATATGAGAAACTATAACAAAAGTTTCAGGTTGAACTTTTTATACAAAGTCAAATTTATTCATAAGTTAATAATTTCCCAAGCAACAGTACAAACTATGTATAGATGATAGCTTGTCGATGTTCAATAGGAATTTCAATTTAATTAATGAAAAAAAATACCTAGCCATGCATATGTTTAAGATGATAGCTTGTCAATTCTAAAAAAAAATGAGTCAATGCAATTTCAAACATCACAAATATCCCCGTAACACGCTGGTAGGTACTCGCTTCGGATCAAACTTAAATTTGTATGCTCATGTAGTTACTATTATAAGCTGCTTCAATTTTCCGAAAATCAAATAGCAATATGAGAAATTTTGAATGGAAACACCAGTTAAAAAAAATATTAGCTTGAAATTGCAAATAAGTTACTGTTTGCACAATGAGAAATCGCACAAAATATCAACATTTGTATTTGATTTTCCCAAAATTCACTAAAATTAATTTTTTTTCCAAAATAAAATACAAAAGTCTAAAATACTCCTAAAAATAATTTATTTACATTTTATTCCATATCTTTGTTAATCGGTTACTATTTATTTTTATATTTTTAAATTAAGCTTAAAAATTTAAAAACAGTTCCACCCCTAAAAAAATTAATTTTTTCTTAATTTTTTAATTTTTTCTTAATTTTTTTGGCCGATAATATAGTGTAGGGCAATTGTATTAGTTTTATTTTTTTAAAACGTTATTTCGTTTTCTCACATGAAATTTACTTGTATTTTGAATAGAAAATATGTTTGGATGAATTTTGAGAAAATCAATAATAAAAGTTGTTACTTTGGGCAATTCCTATTGCACAAATCATAACTGAACTTTTTGTCACGTTTTCATCCAAAAATTATAATTTTTGTAAACTATATAATAATTAGTTTAGAACTGAAATTTCTCAATAGAAATTAGCCTCAGAATAATAGAGCTTCTTTAAAAAAAAAATGCCTTGAAGGCACACAAATTTGAAAAGAAATTGTGGCCACTAGATACTTTAGGGTAACTAGACATTAAATGAATGCACATAATAAGGAGACATTGCTCACATGAAAAGAACATGAGCCGTTCTTCGCTCTGCTTCCTCACTCAAAACCGTTCTATCTTATCATATGTCTTTCTTCAATCATTTCTCTCAAATAATAATAATATAATAAAAGAAGAATTGCCCAAAATATCACCTTTTGTTTGTGATTTTTCTAAAATACAAGTAAATTTCACGTGAAAAAACAAAATATCTTTTAAAAAAGTAAAACTAACACAAATGTTATACACTATATTACCGGCCAAAATAATTAAGAAAAAAATTAAAAAATTTAGGGTTAGAGCAGATTTTACTTTTTAAAGTTTATTTAAAAAATAAATAAATAAATAATAACCGATTAATATGAATATGAAATAAATGTAATAAAATTATTTTAGAGGTATTTTACAATTTTGTACTAATATTTTGGAAAACCAAAACAAATGGTATTACTTTGCACAATTTCTCCCTAATAAAATTCAAGATTCGGCTTCCGAATTCATCCTTGAGCACAGAATTGCGACGCTCTCTTAAAATAAATGGATGAGAATGTCACTTCGCATACAATGCGATGTTCTTTGGTCTCGAAAAACACACCCAAAAAAAGGTTATCATTTGCTTGCATTCTGTTGAAGAAATTCAATGGATTCAAATAATTGTTTTCAATTATTTGAGGTTTCCAAAGGACGAAAGACACTTAAAGTATTGCTGGAAAGTTAGACCTCAGTGACTCTCATGCCATGCCCTACAAACAAGGAACACATGGACTTCTGGCCACTGTTCAATTTGTTTTTTTATTTAGACATAAATGGATAAGAGCTTGTTTTTTTCTAATATAATTTGCAGGTTATATATATATATATATATATATATATATATATATATATATATACCAATTATTTGACTTCTTAGTTTAGCAAAAAGCTTCATGAGTGAGAAATCACATGGAGAAGACTTTTGACTTATATCATCTTGCAAAAATGTATATGATATACAAAGTGTAGAAATAACCATGTTATTAATTTTCTTAAGTTAATATCTCGTACTCAATTTTGGTAACCGGACTAAAAATAATGAAAGCTAAGAGAGTAAAGAAGATGTTTTTTTTTTTTTTGGCTCGGAGCTAAAAAGACGTCATCAATTAATTAATGTATGAGCGTATATATTATATAATTGATAAAGTGGCCAGTTTCATGGTTATCGGATTACAATCACAACATGAATTATGCACTCGAAATGAAATAACGACCGGCATTTAACTTGCACTCGGCCTATATTATTTGGTGAAAATCACAAGAAATAATACTTCAAAAGGGCAACGCTTTTTCAATTGTGTAATTTTCATATTTCTTAAAATAATCCATTTTTAGGTGATTTCTTCAAATAAACGGAACTATGGACACCTAACAAAGCCAAATATAATATCAAATAATGATTTTAAAAAAATTCTATTGGCATAAACTGATTTTACTATATGTTTTTTACTCGAGGAAATATTGATAATATATTAAATAGCATTAAGATATTTATAAACTTGGACAGGAAAATATGAAAAGTGGATCATAAATACAACAAAATATTAGACGCTTATATTTATGCAGGTAATCAATCATTATTAATTTATTACACGAATCACAAGATGAACACCAAATATCCTTTTGTTGCAGATAATCAATCATTATTAAGGTCATGACGCTAAGATGAAAATTATATTTTAGGTTTTACTAAATTGAAAGTGCTTCATTAATCGAACTATAAAAGTCAACTATAAAGGTCAAGCCTTAATTTTTACAGAGAGAAGGCTAGAATTTTATAGGAAGAGATGCCATTTTGTTTTTATTAATCATATATGACTTTTGGAGATATACTATTTTCTCGGGAAAAAATACTTAACCTATTAAGAAAAGCATTACCATTATAATTTGTCAGATGGTAACTCATAAAATATTTTACGAAATAATATACTTAAAATTAATTAATTAATAAATTGTCAAAAGTTATACTTTTTTTAATAAATAATGAAAATTATGTTATCAATTTTTTTTTTTTTTTTTTTTTTTGCATTCTTCCTAAAAGTTTGACGCTTTATATTAATAGTAAGAATTTTTTCAATAAATTGAATAAGATGGTCAAACTTATTATACCCTCATTCAATGCAATGACCATTAAATCGAACCACTATCTCCATTTAGGCAATATATTTGATAGAGAGGAGTTGGGTTTAAATTCATGGAAATTGCTCTCGCGACTTTAAGATTAATGCCTCTCAACGCCATGTGCAAATGTCGATTGTACATTTACCACATGAAATAATTAATGTAATGGAATATTTAACATGATATGATTTAAGATTTATGCTAGTACCAATACACATCTATCTTAGATTCTTTCTTTGAATCCATGTCCCCTCGTTAGACGATCACATGCATGGACAACCATCCAATTTATAATATAATTGAAGAAAACATGTAATAACCTCAAGCTTATTATTTACAATAAATATTTTGTAAGTTTGAGCTGGTTTGAAGCGCTAGTATTCTTGGATATGAAATTAAAGATTGTTCGACACACATTTTGACTTTGTGAATATGAAATTACGCGTTATTAATGAAAATCATATTTGGCGCATGAGATTTTACGTGCAAAATCACACGAAATAACTACACTTGATCCTAACTTCCGCTTATACAACTATTCTTTTAGAGATTATACCAAATCAATGGTTACTTCATATTTTTTTTTTTCAAAAATCAATATGTTACTCCTAATTATAAATAATAAATATTCATTGACAAATTTGTTAATAAATTAACGTGTTTATTGATAAACATGTCACTAAAAGCTGCATTTATCGACATACAGTTTTAAATTAGAAGTAAATGTTTTTCAAAATACTATCATTATGACCATAATTTCATAACACCGAACAGACAATATATGCATAATAACATATGGGTGAGCATGCCATAAATATGTCGAGTAAGTTTTCTAAAAGGCATAAAAATGAGAAACGATTAAAAACATAAGGTAAGTTTCGAATATCGACCAACGTAACCGAATATTTTTGGTAAGTCATCAATATTTAATGACTTGTAATTTGAGTTAAGACTTACGAAAATCACATAAGCATAAAAATTGTCTTAAATAATCATATAACAATTATATAAGACACTAACACACGATTTAAATAACCGACGACGATTATCATGACCGTGGGTCTGGCCAACACACGTTCTCACCCAAAAAAATATAAAAGGGAGAGCACCAGGAAATCAAGAGAACGCACAAAAACATAATTTTACAACTTAACTTTGCATAATTTTACTGAAAATAAGTCTTGTGTGAGAAAAATCCGACCTATGTATAAACACCGAATATAAATACTATTCATTGTTTCCATACTTATATCGACACATAATTTTACCTTTTTCATGCATTGACACTATTAAAAGATCAAAGTTTAGGTATACTACTCCTATGTTGTAATAATATTTTACTCAAGATTAGTATTGTTGCTCGAAATCATACAACGTTAACGCGTCATAGATAGTTCGACCCAAGGCCGGACCAGGTGGTCGTATTTACGTGTGCTAAGACTGAACGATGGAATTCTCTCAAATGGATCTCGCCGAATCCGGGCATCGGACGACGCCTCGGACGGGTTAAAGTTAATGGAGATAGATGAGATGGGTAACAACACTCTTGGAGAGCTGCATGCGTACCCGTGAAGATTGGGACTTGCCATAACGTAGTCAATGAAATTTGTTGACGATTGATAGAGTGTGGAAGAAGCTGAGTGTAAGTGAGTGCAGATTATTAGAGTTTCAGATTGCCTCCATGATTGACGGGGTTGCGAACGAAACAAGATAAGTGAGTGCGAAACGTCACTTACAAAACCTTGTATAAGCCGAACCTTCAGGGGAAGAATCCTCGGAGCATCGCTCACCTTGAAAATATATGATCTTGATTCCCCGAGAGCGGTCTAAAAATTATGTCTCTCGTTCTTGTTTGAGAAGTGTATGTATGTATAGGAGTCTTATCATCAAAGACGGAGTGAATCTTGGGAGGGTACTGGACCATCTATTTATAACTTTTTGGGAGATCATCTCCAAGGAGAGGATGGTCTTGGCCGACCACTCGACACACGCAAGGGCATGTTGACCGGCCTTTCCCGACGCATGCGAGGAGTCGTCGGTCGGCCTCTTCAGCGCGGGAAAGGCCAGGTCGGTCCCTCTCGGCCTGAGTGAGGAGGCGTCGTTAGGCCGTTCTCGATGCGGGCAAAGAGGCGCCACTGCGATCCAGAGAAACTTTGAGGTCTTAAAAAATATAAATTAAACTTAATGATCAATTTGTACACGGCTAAAACTAGCTAGAAATAAATTAATAAATCAGTATCCAAAGAAAAAAAAAGATCCCCCTTCGAGCTATTATGTTTTTAATGAAATATATATATTTGGAGTATATTTATGATGAAAATGGTTCGAGTTAGTTCCAGCCAGACAATCATATTTGTCTTTCGACTAGAATGAGTGCAAAATATTAATTTGGCTGTCCCACTTATTAGATAAATAATTTCTGGAGCGTATTTTGCTAATTATGAACTTGGTAATATGGACGTAGACGGGGCGAAATTATTCAATTCATATGATAAATAAATTCCATTCCAAAAGAGAGTTTTGCTAGCCAAATTCTAAATTGACGTGCAAGTCACAAATGATCAAATACTTATATGCAAACATATATGTTAGGCAAAACTAGATTGAAAGTCACTCATAGCTGATAGGGATTGATTGAGTCGTGTTTATATAGACTAACCTTTTCAAAAAACCTATCAATAACTCTGGATATATATATATATATATATATATATATGTGTGTGTGATCGTGTGTTGTCTATTTCGATATTTTATTTAGTGATGAAAATTTATTGTTTACCCAATTTTTATGTAGGCTCTACGACGATTTTTATCCAGAACTTTATGAATAAAATAAACAGACGTTACATGCACCATTTAAATACTCAACATGTCATTATAAAGTGAAAGTGTACTAAATAATCATTATAGCTTTATATAAAAAAACATAACCTAGATAACAAAGATACAAAAATATAAAATTCTTATTATCTTGTCTGTCTTTCCATTAACATATATTTTTCACATGTGATTTATCGATGCGTTCAGTGTGGGCATTTGATAAGTTGTACTTGACTTTGTAATGTATTAAATGATAATAATTTATTTTTAATACATATATATATATATATATATGCATGATGAATTTTAATGACTCTTATTCAATGTTCATACAAATTATAATGGGTAAAATAATGTTCCGATGAAAATATTAAATATGAATAAAGATAATATTCGGTACTTATACAAGACTAATGTTCAGTACAAAAAGCTCGTTTCTCTAATATTTTTTTTGTTTATAGCGTTTGAATATCCGATATTTGATATTGATCAAACTCACGTCGTGATAACTGTTTATTTTGCTGATAACTACTCTAATAATCGTTCGACGATTTATTATACTTATCTTTATCTTACATGGCCAACGTAAATTTGGTGTGACTAGTCTTTGCACACCGAGTACTTATTCGTCCTTACGATTATGTAGTCGGTATTATGAACTTAACTTATGTTCATATTTTTTTTCTCTTCTACTTACACCGACTCCTCTTGGTATTCGGTGAAGCGTATGTTCGGTTAGACAGTGTTAAATTTCGTCTGTAACACTACCCTCCAGTTTATTAACATATATGTCTTTTGATGATAAAATTTTGAGTATTCGGAATTTGACTCTTCGTATTTGGCCCTTTAACGTCAATGACAACTAGCATTATATTATATGCTAATTTTTTCACATTTATTTCGAGTAGTTCGATGCGAGTCATTAGTTGCGACTTTTCATATTCTGCCATAAATTTTTATTTAATTTGTCAGATCTATCCCTCGAGTAATCGGAACGGCACGTGTTATAGAAGATCTGGCACATTCATTTTAAATTTCTTTCGGAAGTTTACCGAGTATTGATTTGCATAATCATAATCTGGAGAAAATATATTATGGATGTGACTTGCCGTCGGTAATCGTTCTTTTTTATTACAAATTCAAACTGAATCTTCTGTGTAATAGTTGGTATAACTTAACAACAAAAACTCGAAAATTTTCATTTTGATCCCTGATTTGCTGACGAGTAGTAAAAATTGAAAAAAATTGATTTTTTTATTAGAAGCATTAATCTGCCGAAAGTATTTTCAGAATTTTGAGAGACTATTCAACTTTTGCTATGTATATATTTTAATACATTTTTATATAGTGTTTGGAATATTAACGAAAATTTCTTATGTTTTAAATAATAAATATTTTGGAACTTTTGGAATTCTGACCAACACTCGGTAACTACTTCATTTTCTTATTTAAAAAATCATTGCTTTTCCTATCATAAAATTTAATTATAGCTTACTAACTAGAGAAAGTACACCTAATAATTATAAATTATAATTCGGTAGTAGTAGTAGTATCACAATCGAAATAATATAAACCAATAATTATAAAATTCCAATGGATTAATATAATTAGGTTTGTTAAGCAATAATAAAAGTGAAACCATAAACATAATCCACGTCAGAAAGATAATCCTTATCATCGTTGGATGATTATATAAAATCGAATAAATTGAGCCCACGTACGGCCAACTTTGGGAATACGAACAAACTAATTAAAGCTAACAAATACAAATACAATTAAAAACCGAACCTGCTATATGTTGAGATTATTAAAGTCTCCATCATCAATTTAAATGTTACTCAGCGAAATGAAATTCTACTTTGATTTTTAAAATGTTTAGTTACGTGTCATTTTGGGCATCATTTATTGTACAGCTGTAGCATTATAAAAAAAATATTTAAATATTTAACAGAAATTGATTTAACAGATAAGAAAAGAAAATATGATGATGTAAATCAAAATTTAACACCTTCCAATAGAATATTATGTGGATTATAATAAATATATAAATAAACAATCAACAAAAGTGTAAAATTTAATACCAAGAAAAGGTCTATGTCAATTCTTGGTAAGTTAGTTTAAATTTGGGACGAAGAAAGGATGTTTTTTGGTGTGTAGAACGGTCTAACGCCCATAAATGGTTGGGTTTTATATTTAATTTTAAATTGCGTAGCAATAACGCCACTATGTGAAAATGCATGTTTAGGTGGTCTAGCCACTCCATTCGCTTCCATAAATGTACATCATTTTTTATTTATTTCTTCTTATTGAAATTATTTGGTTTAACTTCTTTTTACTGCCTAATTAGACCAAGCTAAAGATCTTAATTTAATTTAAGAGGATCATTGGAAATGGGTTCTTCTTTGAGATTATATAACCTATGAGCAAACCGACTTAAATAAGTAGTTTGACGATTGAGGTCTTTGCTTACTTTTGCTTTTTTTTATTATGCATTTTAAATACTTCGTCTTTCAAATTTTATTTAAATATAATTAATTCATTTACTATCCATAAAATTACATTTCCAATCACTATTTTCGTAATTGTTTTCTAGCTTCTAATCAAAATATCACATATGGAATCATTATTAACGTCAAAATTATATAATGTCATTCATAATTAATTGTCAATTAAAAAAGAAGTAATATATTGACATTTTTAATTCAAACATTTTATATATACATTATTATTGCTGAATATCGTAATGTCCAATCTTGTTCACATTCAATCTAAATGTCAAAACGATTGTCAACGAGCTTTTTCCAAAAAAGAATTTAAGTACTCTTTAATAAAGTTTATGCGTTATCAAGTTTTTGTTTGATATCATAATCTTAACGACTTGGCCGGAGTTTAATTGAATTCGGCACTATGATGAAAAAAAAGTGTAATGACCCGGTATCTCTATATTATCATGTTGGGTTGGAAGCTCATCAACCATTTGTCGAGACTCATATTATCGAGGTTCAGTTGTATCTCTCAGTTTCTGAATACTTGTCGTTTGACCTAAACGACATTATCACTTACGACAATGAATTGGAGTCACTGATTCAAATTGAGCATGATGGCTGAGATTCATTCTCGATTGTTTATTTGATATAAAACATAAAACTCCTACGAGCTTCATTACTGTTTTGATTCTTTTCATCTTCTTTTTTTCTTTCTCGACCCATATGTTAAGCTTTGTTCGTTCTTACATCTGGTATTTCGTGTTCAATCGTCTTGATCGTGTTTTCTTGTGAGAAACTGGAAAAAGAGAGCATGTTAGTGTGCGAGACTGCATGAGTGTGTATTGGTGAGATTTGAGGGTGTAACCGAGGCTGTGCATAATAGTGATCGAGTTTCTACGCTGAGCTTAACATGCATGTAGACCATTTGGTCGAAGCACGATAAAAATTTGATTGTGTTCTTTATTTTTATGTTGATCTATTTTTCTTTTGTTTCTGTTCTGGATTGGATATGAAAGTGTTGGTTGAATTGGTAAAGATTCAGATTAAAATCGGGCTTTAAAAATAATAATGGGATCAGAGCCTTCTTGAAGAAGATCGATCTTGATCTTCTCGAATATCCGAGCCTTGCCCTAATTTTTTATTTTTGTGAAAATTAAAAATTTAGGATTTCTTGATTTTCTTTTGATTTCCTTACTGTGTTGTCGTCTGGGTTATTTGTGCCTCATGTGGTGTACTGGTATTGTTTTAGGTGCCCTTGGTCATGGCTATTGGTCGGATGGAGGTATCGGTCTACGATGGAAAATTGGATTTTGGTGTATAGAGCACCAAAAATTCGAGCATTGATATCTCACCATAAAATCTTGATTGTCTTGGAACCTAAAGAAGATAAGTGGTTAGAGGACTACCAAAAAAAAAAGAGAAATAGATGAGGAGGTTTACAACCTCCTCATCTTGAATCTATCCGACTGTCCTATCGGGAAAGTCAAGAACCACTTTGTTTCTCTTTTAAGGTAAACTTGTATCTCACTTTTATAATCAGTTTGCACATAATCTTGCATATCTAAAAGTCTCTATGTTTTCATTTAAAATGGACTCTTGTAAATCTATTGATGATAATCTGGATAAATTCTTGAAAATTACTTTGTTAATGTCTGGAACTGATTATGAGTTAGATAATACTAGTATATTCATGATTTTAGTGAACTATATTCCTAAAAATTACCAAGTAGTGAAAGATGCTTTTCAATATACTGATATTATTCGTAGTTATTATTTGTTTTATTTTGCTTTGAAAATCAGAGAGGTTGAATTGAAAAATATTAAACCCAAATCTGGATCAAACCTGTTTGTAAAGAACACGAATGGTTTAAGTAATAACAATAATAAGAAAATGAAAGACAAATCTGATAAAAATAACACTGAAACTTACTACTATAGAAAATCAGGTCACTTAAGAAATGACTATTTTAAATAGATTAAAATGAATAAAAATCTTGGAAACCCTAACTTTGAACCTAGTGTCGTGTCTACTACTGATTATGTTGTTGAACAATCTAAGCTATTGAATGTTTTTCAATTGTCTAATATAGAAAATTGGGTAATGGATTCTGAGTGTTCTTTTCATATGTGCTCATAAGGAATGATTTAATAATTTTACCCTTGTTGATAATCAATGTGTATATATGAAAAATAATAATATTTGCAATGTTATAGATATATGATCTGTTGATTTAAAACTACAATATGGTAAAATTGTAACATTGTCTAATGTTAGGCTAATTCCTAAACTTAAAAAAAAACTAATGTCTTTAGGTATTCTAGATAAAACTAATAATAGTCTTGAATTATGTAATTTTGACTTTGATAGTTTATGTGTCAACCATCGTATTCTTAGGCACAAAACTGTTAGAAGTACACCTCGACAAAATGGTATAGCTCAAAAAATGAATAGGACACTGTTTGAAAATGTTAGAGGTTTTATTTTCACTTATAGGTTGCCAAAAGATTTTCGGGGTGAATTTTTTTACCCTACCACTTATTTAATCAACACGAGTCTTAATAGTACCTTAGGGTTTAAGACTCCCATAGAAATTTGGTCAAATAGGAAACCAAACCCTAGTCACCTTAGAATTTTAGGTTGTACAACCTATGCACATACTCGAGATGATAAGATACACCCTAGATCAATTAAGTGTATGTTCTTAGATTATCAACAACAAGAAGGTCCATAAGGGTATAAAATATGAGATGGATCATTAAAATCATAGTAATTAGAGATGTGGTATATGATGAGAAGAGTTTTATGTGCAAAACTTTTGTCTACTTTAGATATTTCAACTAAATCTGATCCTAATGTAGATAGTAATACCTTGAAGGTGGAGCCTTATATTCTTGTTCCTTAATCTGATAATCCAATGCCTCTTGTAGATGATCTGGAAGTTGATCAATAACCTAATCAAGGCTTGCAGAAATGTAAGAGAACACTGATCAAGTTGAACAACTTGATAGATCTATTCAAGAAGTGTTAGAAAATTACCAGTTAACAAGGGATAGACAAAGTAGAGACATTAAACCCTCTCAAATGTAATGATACCTAATATATACATGTTTATATAGTTCTTTCTTACTAGATATGATTCTTACTTAAATGGATTTCACTTTGACTATCAAAAAATACAGGTACGATTTTAGTAGTCAATTTTGATTCCTTTAACCACCCTTACAACCAAACTGCTTCTTTAAAAACATCACACACAACAATATATTCATATTCGGTAGTTGACAAAGCTACAACAAATTGCACGTTTAATTCCCAAGAAATACAATTACTACCTAAAGTAAAACAAAATGAAGTGGTTGATATTTTATCATCTCTATCACCAGCATAATCAACATTAATATAGCCGATCAAATTAAATAGTTCACTTATCTTACCATAACATAATCCAATGTCTAAAGTATTGTTTACATAACTATAACATGTTTGAAAGCATTACAATGATCAAGGCCTGGATTAGACATAAATATACTTAAAATAGAAGTTTCCATAAGAGAGATCAAGTCTATTATTAATCATTGCATGCATCAGTAAACCAATAGCATTATCACAGGGATTTTAGATCTAGACTGAGGACATTGAGTCTTATCTAAAATAAAATGTGAAGCTAAATGCATATTCACAGTTTTACATTGCAAACAACTAAATTTAGACAACTTTTTCAAGATAAGGTCTTTGATGACATGTAGTACATTTTCTTTTTTATTCCTATCTATTATCATGCCTAAAATTATGTTAGCATAGCCAAGATTTTTCATGTCAAAAGCAGAGTTCAAATGACCTTAAGTTCGGTAATTTTAGCTACAGATTTGTTAACTAACAACATGTCATTAACATACAACAATAGGCAAACAGGAAAATCCTCAATAGAAGTAAAATGAAAGCAACTAAGATATTCACTACTGTAAAACCAATGCTAAGAACAAAAATATCAAATTTTTTATAACCATTATTTAGGACTTTGCATACAGTGACTTCTTAAGAAGCAGATCAGGTTTATTATTGTCAATAAAATCCTATGTTTTCTTATACTTCTAAATCACCATGAAGAAATGCAGTGTTAACATCTAATTATTCAAGTTCCAAATTCAAACAGGTAATTAAATATAAAACAATTCTACTAGTTTTAACATAACCACATATGAGAAAATTTCATTAAAGTCAATACCTTCATGCTGAGTATAGCCTTTTGTAATAAAGCGTGCTTTAAATCTAGTTTGGTCAAAATCAGACATACCCTCTTTGATTTTGAATAACCACATGCATTATATCAAATTCCGAGACTCAAATTTATATAGAAAAACCCAGATCTTAATTCACAAATATATATATCATTTAATCAATTATGGCCTCATGCCATTTTCAGTGTCTTTAGAACTCATGGCATCCAGGTAGGTTTCAGGTTCTAAGGATTTCAGATCTTGAGCAACAAATAGGGAAATGTAGACTAAATCTGCATAAGGCATGAGGCCATAATTGATGAAATGAAATATTTATCTCTCACTTAAGATCTGGGTTTTGGTGTATAAATTGGACTCTCGGAATTTGAAGACCCATTGTGTGGCCTAAACGACATTGCCACTTCCGATAATGAATTGGAGCCGTTTATTCATTGAGCATGACAACTGAGATTCATTCTCGGTTGTTTGTTTGATATAAACGTGTAAACCCGGCGAGCTTCATTAATGTCTCGACTCTTTTCATCTGCTTCTTATCTCTCTCGGCCGATCTGTTAAGGTTTGTTCGTTCTTTTATCTAGTATGTCTTATTCGATCGTCTTGATCGTGTTTTCTTGTGAGAAATTGATAAAAGAGAGTTTGCGAGTGTGCAAGACTGTGTGATTGTGAGATCTGATTGTATTTGCGAGATTTGAGGGTGTAACCGATGATGTACATAATAGTGACCAAACTTCTTCGCTAAACTCAACGCGCATGTAGACTATTTGGTCGAAACTCGATAAAAATTTGATTGTGTTCTTTACTTTTATGTCAATCTATTTTTCTTTTATTTTTGTTCTGATTTGGATCTGAAAACGTTGGTTGAATGGGTAAAGATTAAAATTAAAATTGGGCTTAAAAAATAACATCAAACTAAAAATTATTTATTAATGTGAGAAACTCTTTTTTCCGATAGATTTTCCTCCGGATTTTGCTCATGTTTTAACAAACCTATTTTATAAAAATCATGTGATCTAATTTTTCTAAAGCAGTCATTATCTATTTATATTATCATCATAAAATTTAATGAAAAAATCATTAACTTATTGGAATATTCGGCAGATTATATGTCATGGTTCCTAGTAGACAAGGGCGGGGATAATGAATATTTCTTATCACGTTTTTCATGTGCATGCTACTTTTAAAAATGGTTACATGCTGAGACAAAATAAATAAATGTCTTGTGTCATGTTATTATCATTGTATAATCAGTTTAAAAGTAATGTTGGGTTTTTTATTTTTCTATAAAAAAAAAAAAAACCATGGAGCAAAAGAGTTTTTGTATGGCCTAAAAAAATGGTTAAAACGTATTAACGATTATTCCGCGACCGCGAGTAGTGCATTACTATAAGTGTTATATGTGGATAAGGTTTAAGACGATAGTTGATAAGTGCAATAATAACACTCACCAGCAAAAATAATTGAAACCAAAAGACAGCGTTGTACTAATCGTGAAATGAGAAAGCTACCCTGAATTATAAAATATAAAAATCCAACATATTTACGATAATTGATTTAGTCTGAAATAGATGAACTTTTGGTGGCCGTTTTTATGTCGATGATCGCATAAATATTGTCAAAAGAAAAGTAAAAAAAATTACAAAATAATGTAAAAACCATTTTAGATATATTTAGAATGAAAAAACGGCTAAAAACCGCTATACAAATAATATTGCAAAATAATGTGTATATTAATTGTAATAGATATATTTTGTATATTTGTCCAAGACTTTACCTTAAGCTATGGCTACATGCCTTTCTGAATTCTTATGCATACAATGCTTGATTTATAGAAATTTAAATTTGAGTAAAAAAATGCATTATTAAATCATAATAATATTCTTTAAAAATAAAATAAGAATCAATATAACAATATAGATGAACTGTTGGTTCTAAAGAAGAATAAATATGTTTATAAAAAGAAAATGATAATAATATGAAGAAAAAAATATAGGTTATGCGGAAATAATATCATAATAGGTTACTTTTGTGTTATTGAGAGGGTGCATTTTTTATAAACTAATACTACATTTCACGGTACAAACATTCAAGTATCGCATTCATTTACTCTTAATTTTACTGAATAAAACAAGTTCTTAATGCCATTGTCTCAAACACTAGTTCATCACAAAATCGGTTGGATTTTTCTAAGAATAAGATTAACGCACATAAAGTAACAAGAAAACGTGAGTTTAAAACACTCGTAGCCTTAGAAGCAATAGAATTTTCAAAAAATGTGATTAGTTAACTATGCCGTCCTGTAATATCATAAATTGAACCCATGTGTTTAATTGAAACACCGCGACTTTTTTTTAGAAAATAGCTCTTCGACTTTAATCATTCAGCATTTCCGCCCAAGTCGCCTCTTGTAAATCAAGAAGTAACAAACCGTCTCAAAATTCATCCTACTCAAAATGAGCCTGATATCGATATTCAGCCGTCTTCGTTGTAATTAATTTTACCTTCATCTTGCAGTGCAATTGGATGACGATCCAAGTATATCCTCTTTGGTAGGCTTCCTTCATGCCTCTTCGAATATCCATTGTTTTCGCCAAGAGAATACTCAAACTCCGAAAAAGAGGTAAGCCATAGACAAGAAAATAATCTCATGAGAGTTTCGGATAATACCTCCAAAACTGCAAAGGTCGTTGTTCCATCTGGTTGCCACGTCTACGATTACGTCCGTCGAATCCAAGGGGAGGTGGCCACCGGGGTCTCGTCTTTGTAATAAGTTCCTTTCGCACGAACGACCCGCATGCTTTCCGATGATCCCCGAGAAGCCCGATGACGTCGTTGATGAGGTCAAGAATGGACTTTATGTTGGAATTAATTTAACAATTTAAACAATTTAATTATATTACACATCCTATGTGGCGGAAAAATATAATTGATCTAATATATTAAAACTAATTTCAATATATATAAACAACCTAAGACATTAAAATTTAGCTACACGTTCAATAAACAATTTATTGAATCAAACACTCAACAAATAAATTACTAAGAACTTATATAAACAATTTATATGTAATTGCAATTTAAAATTGTTGAGAATACTTACAATTAAGGATAATAAATTATCTCGACGTTGCTCGCTATCGTCGGAAGGCCACACCGGATCCACGTCGGAAATCAGCATCGTCGGAATGCCCTGGGAGCTGCTTCGCCGGACTGGGAAGAACAGGGTCGCCGGAAAGGGAGCTCGCCAGAATGGGAGCCTTCAGGAGACTCACCGGATTTGGCTCGCCGGAATGGAGGACTTCGCGTGACAGGGGACTCGCCGGACAGGAGACCTTCTCCGGATAGGGAGTTCGTCTGACAGGTGACCTTCGCCGGAGTGGAGACTTGCCGGACAGGTGACCTTCTCCGGACTGGAGACTCGCCGGACAGGTGAACTTCGCCGGATGGGAGACTCGCGAGACAGGTGACCCTCGCCGGACTGGGACCTGGACGCCTTCGTTGGACTCTGGGAAAGACACCAGAAGGGAGATCCTCGCCGGATTGGAATCTCTTCGCCGGATTGGATGCTGGGAAGGATTCCGGCCGACAGGAAGTTCCAAAAACAATTCTAAAACAATTTTTGAATTAAATCAAACACCAAACACCACAAGACTTGAATCAACAATAATACACAGGGAATTATGATGAGATCTAGAGAGTGAGCTCTCATGAACTCTTGGGAATCAAAACAAAATCAAGGAAAAAAAATTTTCTCTGTGTTGTGTTTAGGAATTTCGGCCGAGAGACCCAAGGGAAGAGAGAGAGAGGGTTTGGCCGAGTGACCTAGGGTTAGGGTTGGTGATTAGGGTTTTCTTAAGTCCTTTTATAAACAACTTAAGATGGGCTTAAGTTTGAGTCAAACCCAAGGCCCTATCACTTGCAATTCTCGGCCAACTCTCCCTCTCATACTTGTCCATATACTTCCAATTTGTTCCCAAATTATTTTGATTTATTTCTAAATTCAATTAATTCATAATCTCATTTTATTTAATGACATTTCATTAAAAAAACTTCATACTTTCCAAATAAGTACGAAACGAGATATTATTCATTTTCTTCTTTTATTTATTTAGAATCACACAAGAGTATTATTATCAACATAACGATACTCTATGACTCAATAAATAAATGTAACAATAAATAACAAATTATTTATTAAGTTACTTAGAAAAATAACTTTCCCGATATAAATCACAATTTTTATTTGATGAGCAAATCAATAATACTAGTTCATATAATCTCTTCCAACTGTCTATCATTGAGACCTCATGGACCCATATGAATGAAACTTAGAATAAAGATCGGACTCAAAAGTTCACAAACTTTTTCCGTCTTTTAATTCCTAATGTTGGTCGATTCCACTAAAGGACCAATACTGACACTCTCTCTGTTCATACGCGTATATTTTCTGTTTGATGTGACAAAACAATTCTTCACACGGTCCACATAGTACTTTACGATATGACCCTTTCATGTGTATCATTAACTAAGAGGAATGTAAAATTACCGTTTCACCCCTTGAGTTATTATTTCACTAACTCTTTTGTTATTTGTGAATGAGAAAAACATAGAGTGAGATGTTTATACATGTCACATGTTTTAATCAAATAATGTTTTTTATTCGATGAATACCTGGCCAGGTTAATTCATTCACACTCTCATAACAAAGCATAGTGTGATAGTAATGTATTTGCATTTCATCAACATGAATTCCATATTTGTGAATCATATAACCCAACATCACAACATTATGACACCAACCGTCTGTTCAGATGAAACTAAGATTTAGTCATTGCCCATTGACAAATCAAATGTGATAAAGTGTAATGTCAATTATACATTCACTTCAGGATTAAGGTAAGTATCCAAATACCCCTAGTATGTGATCTTGAAGCTTCGAGTGTTTGAACGGTTTTATCTCGAGCTTCTAAGTATCACTGGTCTTGTTCAATATCTTCCATAAGATATCAAGGATGAATCATAGAGTCACAACTCTCTATATCACATGATAAGATATCATGATTCATTCAAACAATCGTTAATTAGACACGATTTCTCTTTCGGTCTTAAGATTGCGAACAAATGGTTTAAACTAGTCATAAGGGGTTAACATGTCAAATCTGTATTTAACACCCTCTTCGTTTATGACAGTTTCAGAGCGTAGCATTCATACGTAAACACAAACTTTATTGAAGAATGAATATTTATTAATATTAATGTTTCAGCAAAATATAAATACAAATGTATTTCATTGTCTAATTTCTCATTTGTGGGCACCAATCCCAACACTTTAGTTTGGAATCATGTAGGGTGTTGTTCCGCCGGTTTCACACATTACAAAGCACCGTAGAAAATAGCTCGTAATCTTGTAAAGGTATAATATATATATGAGGTGATAAAAGAAACTATGTATATCTCCATAAATTTGTCTCATCATTTCTTTTTTGAACGTAGGTATAAAACCAATGTTAGGAGCAATGCGTCTATGAGTACTCTTATTTAACAGAGGGTCACGAGGGTGACTCTTAATCCGGCGACATATGCACTTCACATTAGTGTTGGGGATCGCGGGTTGCAAACAATAAGTACAACCCTCCCACTTAGTTTTTGTAAAATAAGGGGAACCTGGGTTGCAAACAATAAGTACAACCCTCCCACTTAATTATTGGAAAAATCACATCATCTCTTGTACGTTCGGAAACACGTTTCCAGGTGTAAAGAGAGATAGAGTGGATCACTAGAAAAAAAAGAGCCCTAAAATCGATATTTGTGAGGGGAAAGCAATGTTAATGCACTAAGTTACAAGGAACATACTCATATATTTTTGTCTATTAATTTATTTTCCTAACGAAAGTGTGTGAGATTAATAAATCTCACTTTTGCACTTGGAAGTTTTTGAGATTCAAAATCTCCTAAAACTAATATCTTCATCTTGATGACATCTTCCTTCAAGGCGACTTCATGGTGGTTGAGTGCGTGAACGTCGGAATTCCACGAAAGCATCAAGAAGAGGGGAGGAAGCTAGGAGTCGCCAAATCCGGATTTAAAATCCTGGACTCGCGGACTGCCGTATACCTCGGACTTAAAAGATCATAAATGACACATCCGGTATCCGATTAAGCTGAAACCAATTGCATTGGATAGCTAACTTCTGTACCTTTAATTTGGTTTGAGAACCACTAATTTTCAAGTTCCGAGCAAAGAGTAATGCCCGTTTTACTGAGCCATAACAATTTGTCCAGAAATTTGAAAAACAATTAAAAGTACGTCGGATCTAGGCGTAATTGGAAAGAGGTTTATTGAAACATTTTAATTGTATGTTTTGATTTAAATTTTTTGTTAAATTAACATGTTAATAATTAAACACAATATAAAACAAGCTAACATAATATAAAACATTCAATAACAAATTTAAACTAGAAGTGCAATAAACTAGTTTAAACTATGTACACAAATTTCCAAACTTGTTAAAAAAATTGATTGAGTATGCTAAAAATAAAATGATTAAAAATGTTTTAATGTATTTATATAGCATATTTAACAAGTGGAAAATAAACACAAAATTAATTTTAAAGGTCGTACAAAAAAAAAAAAAATTTGTAAGATCTAGTCTTTGAAAAACCATTATTCAAGCAAATTTAGAAAACAATTTTCTTATAATGATTTTAAATAACATGTACATGTGTATACTTGGACCATAACTCTGATACGATTTGTTGAAATATGTCTAGGGTTAAGAAAAATTTATCAGTAACACGTTAATGGCGGAATATAAAAATTTATTTTACTAGTAAAACAATTTTTACTAACCTAAACAAAGTGCATATACATGTTATAATTAAAAACATTATTTAAATAACTTGAATACTAAACTTCTTGTATCTTCACACTTGAAGCGTCTTGAGAAAAATAGATCTTCTTCCTTGGCTCGATTCCTTCATGTCTAGTCTTGAACTTGAGAAACCTAAGGTTTCTATTACAACAGTCTATAGAGGTTTAGAAGAATTTGTGTGTCGGCGTAGTTAAACAATATGAACCAAGAACAATTCTTGGATCATAAGCTAATTTTCTAGATCAAGTATGGATCTAGGTGCAAAAATAAAAAGGAATTTCAAGAGAGAGAGAGAGAGAGAGAGAGAGAGTGATGGATGGCTAAAGAGCAAGAATGAGCTTCAAAAATTCGCATCTCTATGTGAGCCTCTATTTATAGGAGAAGGAAAATCTAAAAATGTCAATTATTCATTCATGAAAGAATAATGTATTCATGACACAATATTTGATTTTCCCTTCTCCTTTATCTCTCAATATGGCCGGCCACAATATAAAAGCAAGGGGAAAATTTGTTTCCTCACTTAGCTTATTTATTTCCTTCTCAAGGAAATTCGTTTCCCTTTTTCCTTTTGGGTAATTATCTTTATAATTAAAGGGAAATAAAACTATCCTCTTTGATGCATGTTGGCCAAATTTTATAGCTAGGGAAGGGGTATCTAGATGCTTCTTTATTTCTTTTAAGACAATTTTTAAAATATCCATTGTAGAATTATTATTGCACAAATAATGAAATTAATTTTTTAATGCCTCAACCGACTTTTCGGCTTTAGAAAATAATTTATATTTTCATCATAGGAAAATATTCAAAATCTTATTTTGACATTCACATCATTTTATGTCCATGTGGACAAAAATACCCTTTAGACAGTTTCCGAGAAAAAGTCTAGTTGAACATTTCAACTTATTTTGACTTAACTTCTAGTTTAACAATCCTACTCTAATGACATGTAATATTGACCTTATGGATCCAAATGAACAAAGCTTGAGCTTCTATACTCGGACTCAAAAGTTCACAAACTTTTTCCGAGTATTAGCTTAATGTCAACTGACTCCACTAAAGAGTTGACACTGAGAATGTCTTGGTTCAAATGAATTTATTTCTACTCAAATTCAACTTAATTATAATGAGCGGATCCATTGAATGTTATTTATGTTTACCCTTCGTGAATGTTATCTAGATAAGATTTATAAAATTACCATTTTACCCTTCTAGTTGTTATTTCCTCAACTTCTTTAGTACTTGTGAATAAGTCATAAATAATGTATTGACGAGGAGCTAACAAGTCACATTGTTTCATCCTAATAAAGTCGCTACTTAATTTTGGATAATGCGCAGATAATTTATTCATAATCCACGTAATAAAGCATGAGGTGATATATTGCATCTCAGCAATCTTGTACATGAATTTCATATCTATGAGAACTTCACAAAGTTGGTTCATGACATCTTCATAACTTAATACCTCACCAATTGGCATAGTTTAGATCACGTAATGGACCTAAAATTTGATTTTCTCAAATGAGAATATTAATGCTATGAAATGACATGTCTCATTTCAGGATTTAGGTAAGCACAATGCAATTCATACGTAGTGACTTTGAGACAGAAGATGTTAAATGGTTTGTTCTTACATTGTCTCTAAAGGTGCACTAGTCAATTCAGTATCTTCGGAAGATACACTGGAAGACCTATAGAGTTTCTAACTCTCAATGCCTCGTAACCAGACATCATATATTCTTCCAACAATCATACTATGATCAATAGTTCGTTGATCTTTAGATTGTGAATATTTCATTTTAACCAAACCATGAAGAGTTTGTTCACACAAATCTACATTTGTCTCTTCATACATTGTTAGATTTGATTAAGGACTATAAGACTATTGAATATCATAAATTTTCAATCAAACTAAAAGGGAATGAATGAACAGTTCAACTTTTATTAATTTAATTAGCAAATAACAATAAAGACTTTATAAAGATTTATATATTACATCAATATGTAAATAAACAATTTTTTTGTGGGCATCTCTGTCAACATGTTCCACTCTCCTAACGTAGTTTTTACATCTGCTATCATCATGCCCTCGAGAATTCGAGATATATCTCGACCCCAAAGTTCCTTGCTATTGGGATCCATCGATCACATCTCACATCCACTGTTTCTCACATCAATCATTAAAACACGCAATTTATACTCACAATTTTGAAAGTGTCTAAATTGTCCTTTTGGTTTAATATAAAATGCATTTATCTCCCACATAAATTGTAATATTGCATATATCACTATTTTCATTTACTTTTTCAAAAAATAAATATGTGACTTCCTTCAAAGTATTTTTAATAGAATAAATATTCTTTCACTATTTTATTTTTGGGAGACATATATATGTAATCTGAATTAACCTGAAAATATGTCTGATATTTTAAAAATTAAACTTACAAATTGTATGTTAAAAATGCATGGTGTTCTGAACTAATTTTTTACTATGGATTTTAGTGTGTAAAAAAAAATATAACGTTTAGTTTTTTTTTTTTTTTTGAAAGGGACAGGGTTAAAGAAACCTTAAACTTCATAAATAAAATTAGCCGAATCGACTATAATAACATCTTTAATAGTTAGAAGAAAATCGTAGTCGAAATACATAATTTCATCCAAACAGAGAGCAAATCCAGCATGAGTGTGTACCGCAACATAGATAATCATGATAAAATACAATATCAAAAGCAACAAAAGACGCGATATCGACGAAGATGTCTACTATAACAAAACCTATATCGTTGGTCAGAACAATATTCTAACGAACAAGATTAACCGTCACAACAAAAGTTAAGAGTCGTGCAAATAGATTTGATTATCCCACTCCCAGAAAACAAAAAAGGTATATAAACTAAAACAGTTATTAGCCAATCCAATGAATAAATATAGGTAAATAAAACCCGGAGGTTGTTTTCGCCTTTTTTGGCTCGACGGCGTTGGTTTGTCCCCACTAACCTCGGACCTCCTCAGTATTTAACTCCGAACGGACCCCTAAATATTGTACACAAAAAATGGACCCCGATAAACATATACAAATAATGATTAGACGAAAAATAAATAATAATAGTAGCCATGTGTCATTGTCCTCCAAGTGGATGCACCTTCCAGCGTGGAATTCCAGCATTGCGTTCCAGCTGGCATTATATGCCAACAAATTACTTTCTTTGCAAATCCTATAGTTGGTTGTGTGAATATGCTTATCCACATTTTTGCTCCGACCTTTACTTAAATAATCTTTAGTACGAGCTGTTTTGAAAGTTAGAAATTAAGGTAACACTAAATGTAATTCATACGTCAAACTAATTAAAAATAAACATATCAATGTCACAACTTTAGTTTTAAAGGCCAATAGCTAAATAGTTTCAATTATACATTTTCATGGTCTGGATGAGTAAGTAAATTTATAACAGATTGGCGGAAAACTAATGTTTAGTATGTTTTTTTTTCAAAATGGTCAATGTTTGGTATACTTTTTCAAAATGGTCAACGTTTGGTTAAAATTTAATCAATGACGACGTTAAAGTTTAACCAAATTTTATGGACTATTTTCGCCCAAAAATTTTCTCGCTCATTCAATAATCACGTCATTACTGGAGAAAAAATTGATAAAATTTTCACGTGGCCATCAACCAAAATTTAACTAAAGTTTAATCAAACGTTAACCATATTTAAAGGGCTATATTACTTAATAACCCAATTTATAATGAGTAGAGTGATTTATTTATCAGCTATCTAGATCACCAAAGAAATTTGAGCACTATGATATAAAACTTAAAGTTGGAAAATGGTTTGCATTAATATGCTAAACATAGTATGTATACTATAACACAAATGTTTAACTATAAACTGTTGAAGTTAATGAGATGACTATTGAAGTATATATACGTATATATAAGGGAATTTCAGAATATAAGGATAATAGTTGAGTAAATTATTTATTTATATGTGTGATAAAAGAATTTATAAAATATATGTGAAAGAAGACAAAAATATCATTATCCTATTCTTTAGATATTTCTTTTCAATATTCGATTTTCTGATGGTCTTAGTTCATGGCCGGATTTGAAAATAGATGAGTATATGTTTGCAAGTGTGTGAGGAGAAGATTTGACAATACCCAATTCATGACTATCAACGACAACGTTCCTATATATAGGACGAAAGCGTGATATATATGATGATCTCGTCAATTTCTCAGTTTTACGTCCATGTATGATGAAATTGGTTTCGTGTGAAAACTTAGTCATTTTTCGTAGGGTTCACGAGTCGACATGGAATCAAATCTACTTGAAGAAAAGACCGGAGTTTGAGTGCAAGTCTTATTTCATAAATGTAATTTTGAGAGCATATCTAGTAAAACTTTTGCTCGCTCCTTGCGTACAAACTTTAGCTCTAAGATCATGTTTTACTAATTGTAGTGTTTTATATATAAATATATATATATATATATAATAGTATTAACAAAGTCGATGAATTGAAGAAAATGAGAAGTGTATATATCTCTTTAGACCCATTGCTTTAAAATTTTAATTAATTATATAACAACTAATAAAATGGTTTATGATAAGAGAATACATAGTCAATGCACACTGAAAAACTTAAGCGATGAGCTATAACTTTAATATTTGAATAGATAAACAAAAAGTTGACAAAATGATCAAAGTTTAGTACCTTAAGTTTATATGGTCAACGTTTAAACTTTTGTTAATGGCACTAGTGCTTACGTGTCAAACTAACTAACTATGTTTGTTTTACTATATTGTCTTTTAAATTTTGCAAAGAATTGGCGGAATAGCCGATGTTTGATATGTCATTTTCAAAATAGCCAACGTTTGTTTAAACTTTGGTTAATGACCAAGTTGCTTACGTGGTACACGAATTGAGCTTACAAGTTTACATGTTTTCCCTTTTAATTTCCGAATAATTCTATTATTTTCTCCGGATAAATGACACATTTATTTTGATTTGAATTTTTAAATTTTTTATTTTATGGAGCCAATTTCATTTAATCCGGATTTTCAAATTGGAAAGTCAACAGTTAGTTACTCATTCCGATTTATGGAGCCCTATAATTGAGGATGCTCGATTTATTGAGCAAATTCCTACTTTATGCCAACAGTTAGTTACCAATTATATTTCATTCCAATTAAACTTTTAATTTTTCAATAATTCTAATTTATTGTTCACAATCGGAGCTTTATCTTGTAATATCTCATCTCGCTATTTTAACCTCTCTTCCCTAATAATAATTTCTATTTTTATTGGTGTTTATCATGTTATAACATCTTAACATTTTCGGAAGAATTTGATCGGAAAAATGGATTTACCTGATCGGATGGGTATCATCTTAATGACGCAAGTCAGTTTGACTGTAACATTTACGTTTAGTTAACCGATGAATCATTGTTTAACATCTTACTTTTGTTATGTTTTACAATATAAATGAAAATTACCTTTTCGCCTATGTGATATCTGCAAATCTGATACACATCCTCGCAGCGCTGGTTTAAATGATCCACAACATCTTTCAATTCTTCAATCTCTTCTACGGCTCTATCCAATTAATCATTTTTTTCTTCATTTCTCCAATTGTAACGAATTCTTCAACATTATCAAATGATGAAGATTTTTCTTTCTCTTTTGATTTGGGTGTCTTTGGAGATTCTGTGACTTTTACTGGACTTGCTTGGTATTCCATTTAGGCACCTCATTTGTGACTTCGTTGTCAGTTGCATCAATTAGCATTGGCTCATACTGTAAACAAAAAATAAACATAGATTTACGAAAATTAACACAGATTTACAATAATTACAATTATTTAACAAAAATTATAGCATGTATAATGCTTACCGTATCGTCTTTAAATATGCGTCGAACATCGTTGAAATTTGGGTTTAACGAGTACGACCCCTTCAACATCCTTGGGATTGGATGCTCCATACTTTTTGTCGCATACCCGTTTTTCTCGAATGACGGAAAAATCTCGTATGCCCATGCGATAAATGGATATAGGAATCTATCGGTGCTGAATCCAGTTTTACTCCATGCAGGTTTAATCTTCTTGAAAGACTCGTATAATCTGAGAAAACTTACCCTCCCCCAAAGATACTTGTTAGAATGTTATTGATTAGATGTCATTTTAAGAACACTGTTGGATATTGTGTGATGTTTCTCCCTAGGTAATAATAGTGTCTCAATTATAGCCATGCAGTACGAATTTTTTTTCTTCTTCCGTTCCAGCAAAACGAGCTGCCAGGATTCCTAGTAGAACATTGGCTCTCTGCATCCCATTCACCTTAAAGAAGGCTTCTCTCAACGGGTTACCTATGCACAAGTCATCCTTATTTTCCAGGTTGTTGCCGCAGTTTAAACCTGAACGTTACACAAAAAATATCATTGCATTTACAATTTTTACGAACAAATACTTAACAAGAATTAATTACATATTTTACCTGACATGATTTCGAAACCGTAAATCGTAAATTTATAGATTTTACTAAGCAAATTTGAAATGCAACTCGTCGTACTTCCCGGACTCTACTTGGCTACGCATTAAGAAATGCACCTATCTCTTTGGGAAGATATCTCCTTTTCTGAGTTGGAAATGTGCAAATGGTTCTTTGCTAAATAGTTCAATTTCCTGTTTTGATTCGATGGATAGCATCAAATCTTTCATCGCTGTAAAACTTGTGTGAACGATGATTAGTTGGTGGTAATTCCAATTACTCGGATCAACCATACAACTTACAACCTACACAACGATAGAACCCCATGAACATAGTACACAAACCAAACACACTACATAATTAAAAATCAGTTACTTTAGTTAATTTTTTGTTACGTTCGAGCCTAGGATCTTTTTTCTCAATATTTCTCTCTGACGTTGATTTCTTACCCATCTGTTCAATATAAAACATTTATCAACAACATTTACAACAAATTAACTTACATAAATCGTAGTATTTTTTTCCTTGCTAATACAAGTCTAAAAATCAAAATACCCAAATCAATCTTGAGTGTTACAAATTCGATTAACAAATTTTAAAGCTGCAAATCAACAGTTTAACACCTTATTCGTTGACCACGGTATTTTTTTCCCATTAATAATTATCGATAAATGAAATGCATGATGCTTTATGTATTTACAGAGTTCATTGACAGTAAAAAATTAAACAAATCCCTAATCTAAAAAATTTCAATATTCGATGAACACATTCTTATGACTCATATTCGTATAATGGAGTAGAAAAATACCGATTTCATAAGTTTAACACCCTAATCGTTTAACCAATTTTTTTTTGTTTCGGTTCTCAAAATAAATTCCCTTTTTACATTTACAGACTTACTCGACGTTAAATATTAAAAAACCCTAATCTACATGTATTTCTATGTTAAATATTCAATTAACTAATTTTTACGAACCGAAATCATGAAATGAACAATCATGCAGATAAATGTAGTTTTTTTTTTAAACAAAACATTCGATATCATTTAAACAGAAGTTAATCTAAATTTTTTTGAGCGTTAAACATTTTTTCTTGAAATACAGACATACTTCATCATTTAAATCGATGAAAATAAAACAAAAAATCCTAAACTTTGTTTCGAGAAGACATAATAATAAAAAACAACATTCATTTCACGTACCTGTTACAAAAGGTGTTTCTTCGTCGTTAATGTTAATGCGTTGTTGTTGCGGTTGGAAAAAATACAAGCTCGCCGGTGTTTGTGTTTCGTTTTACAGAGAAAATGAACCGGTGCATGCGGAGATAGAGACGAATTTTTGTTTGAATGGGAGAAAAATCGTCGAGATATTGTAAATGTAAGTCATTTAATATTAACGTAATTATTATCATTGATTTAGGCGTGATTGATTGACGCAAGATTAGTTATTTGTAGGCTAATTAATCGATGGCCAAATAGTATTTCATGCATTGATGACGTGTAGGTTTTCTGAGCGAGAAAACATTTGGGCGAAAATTATCTAATTTTTTTTGTTAAACTTTAAATTGGCTATTTATCAAAATGTTACCAAACCTTACCTATATTGAAAATGACATATGTTTATATGGCTCTATACCTTAATACCCTAAATTTCTACCGTTAATAAAAATTTAACTTGAACCAAAATTTCAATGCAAATTTAATTAAATGTGAGTTATATATAATAGCTAATTTAGAGTCATCAGTGGCTTTAAGCCTTCTCAAATTTTCATTTATTATATTTTTTACTTAATTATTTATTTTCTCATATTTTTAACCTAAATTTTTTATAAATGAGTCAAACTCTGAATTTTTATTTTATTTTAATCCCTGAAATATAAATAATTTTATGGTAGCGAAGGTATTATTTTATTTATCGAGGGAATACAGAGGATGAACGGTGGGGTAGAGAGAAGGAGCATTGGCCAGCCTGGCTATTGTTTTTGTTGTTGAAAATTGGGATGTTACAGACGTGGACCCCACTTCCCCTCCTCTTTTCCTTATTATATTTAACAGCTGGCGTTACCGTAACAAGACATGCCATTCCACAACTATTTTTATAACTCAATCTTCCTCTCCAATCTCAATCATTCATTCCCGCTAATTCTTTTGTCCATTCCCTCAGCGCCTGATTCTTTTTTCTGTTTGGCACGCCTATTTATATATAATATATAATTTTTCAGAATTAAGAAAGACACTTTATGAAATGGGACTGCCGTACTATATACAACTTTCTATACAAATTATTATTTCGATGAAAGTAGTAAAAACTAATCATATTCTCGTAATGAAATATAAATGCTATATTCCAGCTAGGAATTTTTTTTTTTTTTTTATATTTTTTATCTGGTACATCCGTGTAGTTTTGTGCTCTATTATCCATTTCTTTATCATATGTCCTCTCATATAAATTAGCGTGTTTTACAATTTAAAAGGGTTTTCTAATTATATAATCATGTTGAGTTTGTCTTTGTTTACTCAGGTTATCATTTCTTCGTGACAACAAAATTGAGTTCAAAAGTTGGCTTTGTGATTGTGAGAGGATGTTAGGAAGTATTTGACTTTATAAGCGACCAATTCAAAATCACGTTCCCTTTAATTTATGTTAATGTAATGACTAGTGATTTAATGCATATTAATTGATTTCAAATTTCAATAGCTGTTGTGATATCACGGATATGCGTCTGCGTGTGATTGCTTATATCATCGGCGAGTTGTTACAGTCTATTTTTAAATATAAATAAATAATCTTCAACGATTAATCATAAAATTAATATTTTTCTTTCATGTTTAGAGTTATTATAAGTGTTATTCATCAATATATTATAGATGTGTGTAAATGACTAGAGTAAGACACTCCAACATACTTCTTATAAAGTATGTTTCAATAGTAATATTTTATAAAGTTATTAATTCTTTTATCGTATAGTTATTTTCTATTATAATTCATTATATACTTTCTATTAATAAGGAGTTTTAAGTAAAAATAAATAAATACTTCAAATATAAAGTTTTTCCTACCTCCGTAGTCAACCCTGAATACAAAGACTATAATAATATTACATAAAGACTATCACTATTTTTTACGCCATTTTACAATACATGTCACATCGAACACTATTTTTCTCCAAACGAAACTCTATTTTTTTACACCAAATTAAAATATAATTTTATAATCAACTTTATTTTATTTATTTATATACCCTTATGTGTATATAAAATATTTAATTATACAACTTATTCATTGAAATAATTCAAAATATAAAATATTACAAATGAAAATTTATATTAATATCATTTTGTTTTTCTCAAACTCCAAATGTCAATGTTGTATTTGAAAGTAATTTTAAAATACAAAATATGAATTATGTAAGGATAAATATGATACACTTTTTATAAAAGTCCTGATATATAAATCATAAACTTTATAGTGCAGTGAAAAGTAATGCGCTATTTTGTTGCAATTTTTTTTTCAAATAGTGTTCAACAACATAAAAACGTTGGTTATAGTTTTCGGTTGGAGTTCACCCCTACACCATTTGATTGTTTTAGTGTTCATGTGGAGATGGTCTAATACTCATACGGTCATACTCTCTGCTTGTTGGGATTGGTTCCCACAAATGAAATATTGGACATTATAAATATTTTTGTATTTTATTTTGCTGAAACATTAAATAAAATTAAATATTCATTCTTTATTGAGTTTGTGTTTATGTATGTAAGCTACGTTCTGATACTGTCATAAACGAAAATGGTACTAAGACTTGACAAGATAGCCCCTTGTGATTAGTTTAAATAATAGTTCGCAATCTAAAGATCGAAAGAGCAATCGAATCTGAGTAATGATTGTTTGAATGAATCAGGATATCTTATCTTGTGCTATACAGAGTTGTGACTCAGTGTTTCATTCTTGATATCTTACGAAAGATATTGAACAAGACCTATGATACTTTGAAACTCGAGATAAAACCGTTTAATCACTCAAAACTTCAAGATCACATACGAGGGGTATTTTAGTACTTACCTAAATCATGAAATGAATGCATAATCGATATGACACCTTATGACATTTGATTTGTCAATGGGCAATGGAAAACTTGAAGTTGCATCTGACCCGGCGGTTGGTGTCATAACATTGTAAGTTATGTGATTCACAGATACGAAATTCGGGTTGAAAAAATGCTAATACATTATTATCACACTATGCTTTGTTATAAGAGTCTGAATGAATAAACCGGGCTTGGTATTCATCGAATGGTAACATTATTTGAATAATTAAACCATGTGACATGTAGAGACATCTCACTTTAAATTTTTCTCATTCATAAATAACAAAGGAGTTAGTGAGATAATAACTCAAGGATAAAATGGTAATTTACATTCCTCTGAGTTACTGATACACATGAAGAGTGATATCGTAAAATACTCTGTGGATCCTGTGAAGAATTGTTTTGTCACATCAAACAGAAAATAAACGCATATGACCTTAGAGAGTTCTAATATTAGTCCTTTAATGGAATCGACTAATATTAAGAATTAAAAGTCGGAATATGTTTGTGAACTTTTATGTCCGAATTTTATTCTAAAGTTTTGTTCATGTGGGTCCATGAGGTCTCAATGATAGACTCTCGGACGAGATTTATTGAACTAAAACAATTGATTTTCTCATTCAATATAAATTGTGATTTATACTAAGAAGATTATTTTCTAAATAATTAAATAAATAATTAATTATTTGTTATTACATTTATTTAACGAATCATATTAGTTATTATATTGATAATAATATAATTTAATGATTCAAATAAATAAAAGATGAAAATAAATATTTTCTCGTTTTGTACTTGTTTGAAAAGTATGAAAAGATTTAATGAAATGTCATTAAATAAATGAGATGTTTTAAATTAATTAAATTTAAAAATAAATCAAAATTATTTGGAATTAAAAGGGATTATGTTTCGGCCGAGTATATTAATCAAAATTTGGCCGAAATTAATTTTTAATATTGATTAAAAAGGTTTAAAATGGTTCAAATTGGATTATGAGTTTGACCAAACTTAAACCCATTTGACCCTTAATATAAAAGGATCAAATGAAACCCTAACACTAACCCTAATCACTCTAAACTTTGGTCACTCTCTCTCCCTCCCTTGTGAGTGCTTCGGCCAAGTGAAAGAAGAAGAGAAAAGGATAAACAAATCGTTTATTGATTCCTATTCCTGATTTTTGAGTGATCTCCCTTAATTCATTATTTGTTGTTCCATTTAAAAGAGTTCACTCTCTTAATCTCCCTCATAAATCCGAGCTTTACATCATTGAATCAACTCCTGGTGTTTGAGTGATTTTATTATGCAGAAAAATGCACAGGAATCGAGAAGAATCGAGCTTGGCCCGATTTCAGCCCAACCGACCGAACAAACAGGTCAACCGACCAGTCAGCCATCCGGCCAGCCAGTCAGCCACAAGTAGGCCTAGACTCCTGCGTGCTCCCTGTCTCGAATTTGTGAATTCCGGCGACTCCGACACGTGGATATAGGTGCCCTATACCTTCTTGCACAGGTCCCACACCCAGACCCGACATGAGCCGCTCGTACGTTCGCAGACCCATTCAGACCGGCCGGCAGCAGCCAATTCAGCCAGTCAGATTCTCCAGTCCGACGACTTATGAGCCTACCAAATCCGGCGAGTCGAATTTTTTTTTCCGAGGAAATTGACGAGGCATTCCGGAGTGAAATAGTAACGCACAAAATTATTTACAACTTCATCACTATTAAACGAATTAGTTGCGACGATAAAGTGTTTATAAGTTGTTTCAATTTATTGACATGTTATAAATTTTTAATGCATAAATTGTTAATATGTTAAAATGAATTTTAATATATTTTAGATCTTATTATATATTTCCGCAACATATTAATGTGTTATATAATAATGTTGTTTAAATCGTTAAATAATTTCCATCACGACTAACTTTCATGTGAACTCTTCTCATATGAAATTGTGTGAGCTTAAAATACTTCTATCACAGAATTCGTATATTTGTTGCTTGTATTACACTATCACAAAACTTTTAAAATATTATTTTAGAACTGAAACTCTGAAACAATGCTCATAAAGAAAATAAATAAATAAAACCCTGAATCCGTGACACTGCTTGCTAAAGAAGAAAGATAAAAAATATGTTAAAATTTTCAACAGTAACACATTAAATTATAGTCAAGTAAGTTAGCTTGTCTACTACACGACTTACTAACTACTACAGAGCTTAAAATATTAACATACCAATAAATATATATAAACATATATATATATATATATATATATATATAATAGCTCAAGGAAACGCGTAGAGCCATTATCAGACTTGGCGTTCCCGCCGCCAGTTTTTCACATTCGTTCTTCCTTCTCTCTCTCACTCTTTCACTTTCTCTCTCTAAAAACATTTAAAAAAAAGGGAAAACGAAGTGTTGATATTCGAACTTCTTTTCTTTCTTTCTTTCATTCTTTTTCAGTTTCAATGGCAAAGTCGAAGAACAACGCGAAGCAAGTTTCGTACATCTCAGTCCCGTCTCAGATAATCAACTCTCTCTCCTCTTCCTCGCTCCAGAACCTCCTTCTCTCGCCGAAGAAGACCTCGCGCAAGAACCGCCTCTTCTCCCTCGCCAAGTCGCCGAGGTTCTGGTTCGCCGCCGTGTTCTTCTTCTGCCTCGTCGGAATGCTCAAGCTCGCCGGATTCAACCTCGACGCTCCTTATTCCTCGCCGTGCTTCTCAGCCGCCGCGGCGACTCAGCAGCAGCAACAAGGCTTGATCTCCGCCGGATTCTCGAAGCCCGACGCGCTCGCCGCGGTTTCGGACTCGGAGCCGAGCATGAGCCTGAGCCGAGCCGAGCCGGAATCGGAATTCTGGAAGCAGCCGAACGGTCTAGGTTACAAGCCGTGCCTGTTCTTCAGCGAAGAGTACGGCAAAGCCACCGAAGGCATGGTCAACGATCGGTCAAAGTACCTGATGGTCGTCGTCTCCGGCGGAATGAACCAGCAAAGAAACCAGATTGTGGACGCCGTCGTGATCGCCAGAATTCTCGGCGCCGCGTTGGTCGTCCCTGTCTTGCAAGTGAACGTCATTTGGGGAGACGAAAGGTACTTTTTTCTTCTCTCTTTCTTGAACCTTGATTTCTTGTAATCTTCATTGCTAATTTAGGATCAATTGCAGTGAGTTCTCTGATATCTTTGATTTGGAGCACTTCAAGAGCATCCTTTCCGACGATGTCAGGGTGGTCTCTTCTCTTCCTTCGACGCACATCATGACTAGGCCTGTCGAGGAGAAGAGAACTCCGCTCCACGCCACTCCGACCTGGATTCGCTCCCGATATCTCAAGCGGGTATGAACTGAAAAAAGAAAGAAAGATCTCTCTGTTCTCCCCCGATTGTGTTGATATAGCTGTGATTTGGTTAACGCGTGATTCTGAATTCGCTTTGTTTCGCTTGTCTTGTTTGCGTAGATCAACAGGGAAGGCGTTTTGCTTCTGCGTGGTCTCGATTCGAGGCTCTCCAAGGACCTTCCACACGATCTTCAAAAGCTCCGCTGCAAGGTATATATAGAGATCGAATGTGTGTTATAAATGATCCGGTCCAATCATTTACACTCACCAAATGTCAAAACTAGTCACGCAAGCAGTTCTTTAGAGATTATTTACGGGTAACAAATACTCAAAAAACTGATGTCTTAGACTATTTACTGATGATTAACGAAACATTGGCTATATGCAAACCGTGATTTTAAGCTTACTAATTACTTAATTTGTGTTTTTATATTGATGCAATTAAAACGATGGTTTAATTTCAGGTGGCTTTTCACGCTCTGAGATTTGCACCGCCGATATTGCAGCTGGGGGAGAGGCTGGCGGAGAGGATGCACAGCAAAGGCCCGTACGTGGCTCTGCACCTGAGAATGGAGAAAGACGTTTGGGTGAGGACGGGGTGTCTTCCCGGGCTGAGCCCCGAGTTCGACGAGATCGTCAACTCCGAGCGCAAACGCAGACCCGAGCTTCTCACCGCTCGCTCCAATATGACTTACCACGACAGAAAGCTCTCCGGCCTCTGCCCTTTGAACGCCGTAGAAGTTACTCGGTAAGTAACTTTACAAACGATTTCATAATTTCTATGATTACTACAGAGTAGCAACAGAAATGGTTCGAGAAATTTCAAATTTATGAAATATCAAGATTAGATACTTTGTTTCGAAAATATCAACAAATCGAAGTTTATCCGTGTTCGGACAAAAAAGCCCTTTGGACTCGTATGGTATCATACGGTCAAAAGGGTATTTTTGTCGGAAATAAGGATCAAAATCCACGTAATGAAATTTCTCTATGCTTTCGTGTAAACTTCTGCCCTGGACATGTTTTAAATTTTCGAAAAATTTCCACTTTCAAATTTTTCCCTTTGATCTGTTTGTTTGTTTGTTTTTGGAATGGAACTACATTATCAAAACCGAGGGCCTACGGTTCGAGATGTGGATCAAACTCATAAAATAGGATTCTCGAATTCTCTCATGAATCTAGTGACCCTCTTTAAATAAATATTTATGTGTTACATTGTATTAATCTCTTTTTCCTCTTTCTGCAGGTTGCTAAAAGCGCTTGGAGCTCCGAGGGACACTAGAATATACTGGGCCGGAGGAAAACCGCTGGGCGGAGAAGAAGCCCTTGTGCCATTGACCCGCGAGTTTCCAAACTTCTACAACAAAGAAGATCTCGCTTTACCCGGAGAACTCGAGCCTTTCTCCGGCCGAGCTTCGGTCATGGCCGCCATTGACTACATCGTATCCGAGAAGAGCGATGTCTTCATGCCGTCACACGGGGGGAATATGGGACATGCCATTCAGGTATTTTCATCATCTTGATGATTCTAAGATCAATGAAAGAAAAATTGAAAAAGTTCTAAACGTGTGTTGAATCTTTTTTGCAGGGTCATCGAGCTTACGCGGGTCACAAGAAGTACATAACTCCGAACAAGAGGCAGATGCTTCCTCATTTCCTCAATTCTTCTCTCCCCGAATCCGAGTTCAACAAGATCATCACGGATCTGCACCGAGACTCGTTGGGTCAGCCTGATCTCAGGACGACTAAAGCCGGGAGAGATGTTACAAAGTTCCCTGTAGTTGAATGCATGTGTAACGACTCTCGTCTCTGATTCGACATCGTGAGTAATTCTTCCCCAAAAAAAAGCGAAATAGCGCAACGCGAATGGATCGGAGCTCTTTGACAAATAAGTCTCGAAAAGGGCAATGATGGTTCTCTGAGCGCTTGGTTTTTATTGACCGACCCGGCGTGCAAAAGATTGGATTACCGGCGAAGGAGACACTAGAAGAAGAAAAAAAAAAACGTATACTATACTTCCATTTCCATTCTTTGATTCTTTTAAGAGCGAGTATTGTCATAGGATGTCAAAAAGGGAACCTTCCTTTCCTTTTATATTTTCCATTCTTTGTTCTTTTACAGCTATGCATAGCCATATAGATTCTTAGATAAGATAACATATATTCATATATATATATATATACGTGTACATTTTGTTTTGTTGTATGTAAAAATTTATCAAAGGAAACATATTATTATTAAAAGTTGTTTAATTTGGCCAATGAAGTCAGCCATTTTTTATTTCTTCCTAAATGGGTTTTTGATAAACTTACTCTATTCCTTATTTCTTTTTAACATTTGATAATAAAAAAACTTAACTTACTACTAATTTTATCATATAAGCCTTCTGAACATTTTCGATGAAGCAAAGATTTTCCACTATTTTTTTCATTTTCGTCAAATACAATATAGCAGAATTTGACACATCTCCACACATAAATTAGATTTAAAGTAAATATATTGATAGAACCTTAAAATATGTTATTTCTAATAGTTAATCTCTGTCTCAATGAATATAACTCTCTCCCTCAAATAATATAAATATTTCACCCAGTACGGTATTTTCTCTTTACTTTTCCTTTTTATTTTAATTTCTGTCTTCGACTTTTTTTTTATTGTTTAACATCTTTATCAACATCAAATTGTTGAATCAAAACATTAAATTTTACAAATTCATTAAGCTTATTTTTTTAAGGCATCATTAACCCTGTTTAGGAATATAAATTGTGGTATGAAGTGGTTATTTACCTAATATTTACACTTAAAAATATATGAAAGTAGCTAGTTACTTAAAATTTAAGAAAAATTGATTATTTATCAATGTCATATCCAATGGTCCCTCTAAAAGTTGAGTAAACCGACGTACACGCCCAAATAGATATTGGACCGTCGATGATGCGATTCAACGCAAAATCGAATTTGGACGAAATTCTCGAAATCAAGATCAAATATACATCTCGAGTCATTTTATATAATATTGAAAACATCTCTTTGTGTTGTCTCCTTCACCTCACCCAGTTGAGGCCGCTTTAAATAATAGAGGAGAAGTATTGATACTTGTATAGTATGATCTCGTCGTGTTCGTACAACAGTTGCAAAATGTGAGTTTGGAGATGTAGTTTTACAAAACATCTCTCAACTTGTTCAAGTGTTTTAGGTGGGCTTAACTTGGGAAGAACTTGAATTTATCATTGGTAAAACCTAAAAAATGAGTAAAACTTGTTACCAGCTCGATTCTAAGTGCTATATAAAAGGCTCGCACAGCGCCATGAAAACCCATATGAGCAACACCGCTCGAGCCAAACGACGAATATGGGCCGACCGACCCCTTGCCCCAGCAAGGCCAGGCCGACCGACCACATGCCTGGCCAAGTTTGAGTGCATCCCGAGCTCCTAAGTGGCACAGGCTGCCGACCATTGACTCAGTTTCATCTAGGCCGACCGGCCTCCATCCTGACATGCCTTGGAGGCTGCTCCTCAAACCTGCAAGATACATGCCAGATGGCCCCGACGCCACGTGATGGTCGACCAAAGCCCCCAGACTCTATAAATACAAACTTGTCTCCCAAGGTTTGCTAAGTTTTCATTCTCTCTGAAACTCTTCTCTTATTCTCTATATTCTCGAGAATTCTCTCCCGACATGAAAAATTCTTTATAAAGATCCAAGACCGGAGCACCCGGAACGCTTCGACCCAAGAGTCATCACTTCACTCAGTCTCGTTGATCCTTCCTCGTCATCCTAAAAATCTACCCACATTCTACTAATGTTGAGCATTTGAGAGGTAAACAGAGGACCCCACCTATATTTTCCTTATTAGTTCAAGTCTGTTCATCTATCTCAGGTATCAGAAGAACTCAAAGAACCTCTAACAGTTAAAAGACGATTCGAGACACCGAGTCCATATATCTCAGGCTGAAGTGAGGGTCACTGCCCCTAGCGAGGATCTAACCGTCTAGGTCTCGTAATGCTATCCAAATTTCGGCGACAACATTTTGGAGCTAGAAGGAGGGGACCCCTACCCTGGAAAACGCCCCACAACATCTTCCAATCTAAATTTCTTTCACTTGTCTACTCTCAAAAGATGAGCAACATTTCGGTGACCTCTGTGGATGTCCATCAAGCAATATTATTGCTCGAGCAACAAGTTTGTGATATGGACTCCGCCAACTCCCTCGTAGAGGGTCGGGCGACAGCCTTTGAAAAATTGTCACAACGATGACAACGAGAGTAGCCTTAAAGATGGAACGAACCAGTGTCTAGAAGAATTTCTGGCAAGCCCCGGGTCAACAATAACTTGATCGTAAACTTCCTCGGATATGAGGAGGAAAAAATCTTGATATGAGATCGCGATTATTTCGGGGACGACGTAGTCGTAGGAATTGATACGAGTCAGCCTTACACCCGATCCCCTTAGAGCACGAAAGGGATGCCCTTCATAGCCCGCTAACATCGTCTGCCCAAATGGGCGCGTCGCAATGCTAAGGCTCGAGTGACACTCGTGCGACGCCTTCCTCTAGGTCCCGCGAGAGGGGATCCCTCCATCCGCGGTGTACCTAGTCCTGACGGGTTAAGGGCTCACCGTCGAGACATCTTCATACCATCAGTAGGTCCAATTGGACCACGAGAATCACCATTCCCTTCCTTCATAACTAGCTCTGTCCTACCACTTATGTGAAATCGAGACGGGGAAAGGCCTCGGAGATGAACCACCTTCTAGTGGCCATCAAATCGAGGGAATAAAATATAGAGGCTAGGCGGTGAAAGTACGGGAGTCCCCATATAACTTTCCCGAGCTCACTCTCATCAGGGTCGCCATCACCTATCAAATCCTTGGTAGGCTGGAAGGTGAGAGGCGCGTCCTCGACAGCCGTAGTGCGTACCCAAATCCACTAATACCTCATCTTCGACTGTAGATTTGTAACGATGGAGATTTACTTGAGATGCAAGACATTATATGAACCGAGCTTGTTGTATATCTCGCCGATCAAAACTAGCTGACAAATATCGTTGACGCTGACACCGCATTTTTTGTCTCAAAAAAGTAACACGTGGGAAGCCGCAAAAGTTCTATAAAATGAAGGCGGTATCTGGGTAGAGTGGAATCCTAAAAAGTAAGGATAACTTTGATTACCGACTGGAAAGGTAGGTGCATACTGCTGCATAGAGTCGCCACATGCACGACAGTGAAACCCTCGTGAGGGTATGAAGAGTGATCCTCCGCCAGTAGCTACAAGATCTCAAGAGCGAAAGGAATCCCATAGATGTCTCACAAAGTACGGAAGGACGTGAGAGAAATGTAGCTCAACGGGCGACACCTCGATAATCAAAATCGATTGCACAGCCGAATCTCTTGCTGGGTAAAAACGTGTAATGTTCTCTTCCTATGAGCAAAGATGTGTTGGCAGAGATGCACACAAGAAGATTATTTATTTACATATCGATGTAATATAAATCTCTCATGAGTAACTTGCTTAATAAATTAATAAAATATGAAACGTTAATTCATTCTTTTTTCGTTTGATTGAAAATTTATGATATTTAATAGTCTCATAGTCCTTAATCAAACCTAACAATGTATAAAGAGACAAATGTAGATTTGCATGAACAAATGCTTCATGGTTTGCTTAAAATGAAATATTCACAATCTAAAGATCAACGGACTATTGATCCTAGTATGATTGTTGGAAGAATCTATGATGTCTGGTTACGAGGAATAGAGATAGGAACTCTATAGTTCTTCCAGTGTATCTTCCGAAGATAATGAATTGACCAATACACATTTAGAGACAATGTAAGAACAAACCATTTAACCTCTTCTATCTCAAGGTCACTCTGTATGAATTGCATCGTGCTTACCTTAATCCTGAAATGAGACATGTCATTTCATAACTTCAATATATTCATTTAAGAAATCTACACTCTAGATCCAAGTTTGTGAACTAGATGCGCTATTGGTGATGTATTGGGTTGTGAAGTTGACATACTTTGTGAAATTCTCATAGATATGGAATTCATGTACAAGATCGCTGGAATGCAATGTATATCACCTCATGCTTTATTACTTGGATTGTGAATAAATGAACCGCGCGGTATCGAAAATTAAGTAACGACTTTATTTGGATGAAACAACGTGACTTGTTAGCTCCTCGCTAATACATTGTTTCTAACTTATTCACAAGTAACCAAGGAGTTGAGGAAATAACAACTAGAAGTGTATAATGGTATTTTTATAAATCTCATCTAATTGATGATATTCATGAAGGGTAATCATAAATAACATTCAATGGACCCACTCAACGTAATTAAGCTGAATTTGAGTAGAAAATAAATTTATTTGAACCGAGAGATTCTCATTGTCAACTCTTTAGTGGGGTTAGTTGACATTAACCTACTACTCAAAAAATGTTTGTGAACTTTTGAGTTCGAGTATAGTAGCTCAAACTTTATTTATTTGGATCAATAAGGTCACTATTACAGGTCATTAAAGTAGGATAGTTAAACTAGGAGTTAAGTCAAAATAAGTTTAGGTGTTGAACTAGACGTTTTCTCGGAAAATGCCTAACAGGTATTTTTGTCAACAATGACATAAAATGATGTGAATGTCAAAATAAGATTTTGAATATTTGCATATGAACTTAGAGAGTTTCAATATTAGAGCATTTCCAACCCACCCTTAATTTGGGTGGGGATGAGACATATTTGGTGTGGGAGAGCTCCAACCCACTTCAAATATTTACTCAAATTTGGGTAGAATGAATAGTATCTACCCAAATTTGGTGTCCAATTATTCATCACCTAAATTTGGTGATGAACTATTTTTAATTACAAATTAACCCACAAAAATATAAATATGTAATTTAGACCATAATTTAAATCATTTATACAAAAAACATATTATTAATGACAAAATATAATTAATAATATGATATTGGTAATAACATTGATTAACACAATACAACTAAATTAAATATATATCAATTATATTAATAGTTACACAAATACAATACATAAAAATTAAAATTACAACGCACACCATATACCTAGAAAAAATATAAAAGCATGCATAATTTATAATGTATATGTAATGTTTTTGTAACTAATAGAAACAAGTAACGAGTATCAATATTTTTAATGTTTATAATATTTTTTATTTATTAATATTATTCAAAATAATATTTATTTTTGTTAGTTAAATTTTTATATTTTAATGTACATAATATTTAATATAAGTTAATTTAATGTTTTTGATATATAAAAATAAATAAATGTTTAATAAGATTAATATTTACATAACATATTAATAGAGGGGTTAATATGAAATTAATATAAAGTAATATTGAAAAGTATAAAAAGAGAATATTTTTTTTTTAGTTAAGATTTGGTGTTGTGGGTTGGAGTGAAAACACTGTAGCTGCACTAAATTTGGTAAAAAGTTAACCCAAATTTGAGTTTTGGGTCGGAGATTGTCTTAGTCATTTAGTGGAATCGACTAATATTAAGAATTAAAAGTCGAAAAAAGTTTGTGAACGTTTGAGTTCGATCTTTATTGTAAAGCTTCGTTCATGGGTCCATAAGGTCTCACTAATAGACTATCAGCTGAGATTTATTGAATTATAACGATTGATTTTCTCATTGAATGTAAATTGTGATTTACACTAAGAGAATTATTCTCTAAGTAATTAAATATATAATTAGCTTTTTTTTACATTTATACAATGAATCATATTATGTTATTATATTGATAATAATATAATTTGATAATTCAAATAAATAAAAGATGTAAATAAATATTTTCTCGTTTCGTACTTGTTTGAGAAGTATGACTTGTCAAACAAATGAGATGTTCTAAATTAATTAAATATTATTTTAGAAATAAATCAATTATAATTAGAGAATAAATTTAATTATTACCGACCATGTTTATTGAATTATGGTTGGTTATTAAATTTAATAACTCATGAAACGGTTGATATGGCTTAAGTTGACTATTGTGTTTGACCTAACTTAAACCCGTTGTCTCTCATGATATAAAGAAGGGTTTTTTTTTAAGAAACCCTAACCCTAATCCCATTAGAAAACACTATGCCAACTCCTTCTCCTCCCAAGAGAGAGTTTTGGCCGAGAGTCTTTGAGAGAAAGAACATCAAGAAATCGTTTCTTGATTTCTTGATTCAATCCGTTGAGTGATTTTGTTCTTCGTTGTTCAAATCGAAGAGCCCACCCTCTCAATCTCCCATGAACTCTTAGTGTATTATTGCTGACTCCTCTTGTGGTGTTTGAGTGAGTTTTGATTGTCGCAGGGCCGGCCAACTCAAGGAAAAATGAGCTAGACGTACAAAAGGCTCAATCTGGCAAAGATAATCCGGTGAGCTCCAGCCCCGTGCGCCTGCACCTCCCCGCGTGCCTCCCTGCCTTGCGCCAGCTTCCCCCGCGCGTCTCAGCCCCGAGGACCAGCCAGCTCGCCTGCCTGGCCTTCTTGCGCGCGCGCCAAGCCCGAGAGCAAGCCATCCGGCCATCATGCCTTCCTGTGCGAGACTACCAGCCATCCAGCGCGCTAGTCTTCCTCCTGTACGCCTGCCTGCCAGCTCTCCACGCGCCTAGCTGGCTGTCCTGAGCCAGCCTACGCCACCTTGCTTTCTCGTGCGCCTAGACACTTTCAGCGCATCCGAGCGTCTCAATTCAAGCGAGGATTTGACGAGGCATTCCGGCGTAAGTGAGCGACGCACGAGATTATTTATAACCTCATATGTAAGTCATTCTTAACGAATTAAAACTGCAATTGTATAAATGTTATAGATTGCTAGTGTGTTCAATTTGTTGATCAATATGTTTTGAATAAAAAATTTATTGGCATGTTAGTAATTTTTAATGTCTAAATTAATTGAATATGTTTAAAATAAAATTTAACATATTAGATCATATTATGCGACTCCGTCATATTCAGATATGTTATATAATATTATTGGTTGAACGTTAATTAATTTTCAACACGAGATTTTAATTAATTTTCAACACGAGATTTTATTCGCGTACAAGATATGTTACTAGATTCCATCTCTCTTCTACTCGACTACGATTTAAACGTACAAAAGTAACTTCAAATCGCCTTCTCCTTTTTTAATCCTAGCTTTTCAAAAATGAAGTTTTTTTGTCCGGGGACAAATTGTTACAAGTGACAAAGTTGAGGGACTAAAGATGCAGTTTTTTTTTTGGGGACCAAACTTTACATTGTCGATTTTTAAGCTTAATAGGCCAGCAATAAACTCCCGGTAGCTAACTACCCTGTTGTTTCTGCACCATGTAAGAGTTTAATCGGTAAATGAATATTATTTTTTTATAAAAAAAATTGGGGATTCCACATACAATAAATTTTTATTAAATTTCCAACTCTCTCTCTCTCAATTGTCCACGAAGATCTTGACTTTTTGAGCTTCTGCCGAAATGATCACCGTCAAATAGAAAGCTGTGCAATTAAATTTACATACTTTCTTTTTTATTTAATTTCCGCCAAGCGGGAGTCTTCCTTTACAAGATACGGCCACATTGGCGAAAGGGAAACCACTTTTCCGATGATGATGAGCGTAGGAGACACCAATTCTACTGATGCAATCTTATCGGCAAGATTGCTCAATTCAGCAAAAACCTATCAAACAATTTAAGAAAAATTCCACACCCAATTTAGCCAAGCTATCGTAACTATTGATAATACATTGTTTTGATCGTTCATTTTACAGGAGAACCTAATTTTATATGTTTCTCAATAACATAGAAAACAGTAAAAAAAAAAAAAAAAAAACTCCGAAGTTGGATGCTTGATTGAGTTTCCAATTGACCCTGGCATTATCGACCGGAAAACTGCTCACAATACAATCGCCCTTCCCACAAGACCAACCATTTGGGATTAACCTAATTTCTTTTTTCAATCACGTAACTTTCTGAACTACTTAAACTAACTCACGATTAATCCTTTAAAAAAATTATGGTATATTGTTGATATATAGCCTTGAAAATAAAGACCCTGGTTTCTTCTTCGTTGTCTATTTAGAATTGGATTTCTTTAGTTTCCCAGTTATTTGCTTTAGCTAGCTTTCCAAATATAAAACCATGTTTAGAATTCTTAGATACATTTTTAGGGTCCATTCGGCATATAACTATTATTTACACTTTTTAGGAAAGCAACAAAGACTTACGTGGCGTTGTTGAACCGTGGTCCCTCGTTCCACTGCGACGGCAGGAGTATTTTGGGGAAGTCCGTGATGCATGAGCTTGAGGGCGAGTGAAGGGAGCGTAGACAAGCCCATGTACACCACCAAAGTAGTGTCGGGATCGGCCGCGTTTTCTGCCACAAACAGAGGGTCGGTCCCACCCTTTCTCGAGTGACCCGTCAGAAATCGCACACTCGTCGCAACTCCGCGGTGGGTCAACGGAATCCCGAGCTCCGCTGCTATTCCCGAAGCAGCCGTGATTCCTGCAGTGGAATGTTCGAAACTTTGATATGTTTCAATCCTTGTAAAAAAAGGATTAAGAAATAAAGGTCTATCGGATTCTCTGCCGAGTTCTAAAATCTTTTAGGTCCGTTTAGTTTACAAGTTTATTATCACACGATTTTCGTGCGGAATTCACAGGGATTTTTCTATTTTATTTGAAAGTGATTGAACATTTTTTTAATTCGACATCTGAATAAAAATGCCCAAAAGTATGATCAATAACATTCAGTAATTCCTCATTGCTAATATGACAGGAAAACTTTTGTTTGAACCTGGAAGAAAAAACTAGTTTACCAACATGAGTAAAGGTGTATCCAATTCTCTGCCGGGTTGTCATCTCTTCAAGCGCCGTTTACAGATAAATCAGACAAGTTTATTAACATTTTATTTGAAAGTGATATGATATCAACATTTTAGAATATGATATGTGAATAACAAAAACACCAAATATATGATCAAGAACACTCAGTAACCCAGCATCACTAATCACATGGTACAGAAAAAGAAGTTATATCAACCTGGAATAACTTTTACTTGAATCCCTCGTTGCTGCAGAAAATCCATTTCCTCTCCACCCCTCCCAAACACCTGAAAAATATACCAAAAAATCAAAATGTAAAGCACTCAAAAAATCCCAAATCAACTTTTGTCATTCATTTAAATCACACTTACAAGTGGATCGCCTCCTTTCAATCTCACAACCGTTGCTCCAGCTTCGGCAAAACTCAACAGCAATTCATGTATCTCCTCCTTACAAAATTAAAAAAAAAACATAAATCAACATTTCATTATGATGGAACAATTTAAACAAGTATTAACTGTTAATACCTGAGTTCTGCTATGATAACCGGCGGTTTTTCCGACGTAGAGAAGCTTGGTGTGGTCTCCAACCAAATCCAAAACATCGTTCGAAACGAGACGATCGTAGAGCAACAAATCAGCGCTCCGAACAACTCTGACCGCCTTCAGCGTCAGAAGCTCTGGATCTCCCGGTCCGGTTCCGACGAGAAACACGCTTCCCGGACCGCCGCGCTCCTCTCTCTCCGTCGCCGTCCTCTTCTCTCTGAGAACCTCCAGAAGCTTCTTCAGCTCCGGAAGCTGCAAAGCGATGTCGTTTTCCCTCCGAGACGACTCGGAGTCGGAATCGGCGTTCGAGAGAGAGCTAGGGCTCTTGTACAGCCATTGGTCCCTCTGGTACCTCTCGACGGAGTGCTTCTCGGTGAAGGGAGAGTAAGAGGAGACGATTCGCTGTTGAGGTCTGCAATGGAGTTTGGATGGCGGAGGGATTGGATATGAGAGCGAAGAAGAGGAAGAGGAAGAGGAAGAGCAGAGAGATTGGAGTCTGTTGAGGAGAGCCATGGGAAGAGAATGTGGTTCATGCAATGGTAAATATCGGACTATAATGGAGCCATGAAAATGGACTCTTGGAGAGGACGAGAAGGTAGAGAGAGAGAGAGAGAGAGAGAGAGAGAGAGAGAGAGTGGTGGCGGTGATGGGATGATCTTTGGACTCATAACAAGGCCAAGTTCATTTTCAAGTAAGGAATATAAAAACAAAGGACAAGTTCATTCCAAACTCTCCTTCTTTTCTCCTTTTCTAATATTTTGTAACAAATCTTTAAGATGAATTTCCGCATTTCGCTTTTTACTTCACTATTCTCTATGACCTATTATATATTACTGTTTCATTAGTTTTTTTTTTTTTTGTAGAAAAGTTGCTCTCTAAATAGCATTAAAAAAAAAGAATGATATTGTAATTTGATCATATTTTAAGTAATTTTTTTTTTTAGTTTTTTCATTTTCTGCCCTTCTTTTTTATTTAATGATATATAAATATCATTGAACGTCTTTTGGGTAGTTAATAGAAAATCGTTTTTAATAATTAATATTTTATAAATAATCGCCTATTTCTATAAATAATCGTTAATAGTGGGGTTGATTCCTTTTTGGGTAGTGGGTATTAATATCAGTTGATTTGTTTTTTTTCGAATTTAATTTTTCTAATTACGTTTTCTTATTCAGGGGTAATATTGTCATTATAAGCGGTTTATTTTCGTTTATAACTATAAACCAATTTTTTCAAAAATTTGACTATTTAGCTACTTATTATCCATTTTTTTTATCTACTTGCAATTTTTTGGGCTTAACTAGTTATAACCAAAGTTTAAAATATCCACATTAGACAAGACACGGTATATTCATGGTATATTCGTAAAATAAAAATATCGACGAGTTTTTAGTTTTTTTTAGTACTTAACTTACAATTGATTTAGAGTTTATAGTTAAGTTCTTTAATATTTAATATTTGAAAACTATTTTTTAAGTTTATTATTTGTCATAAAATTGTAATGTTTGATTTTTTTTATATAATATGAATTTGACGACTTATACATAGTTTGAATGATAAAACTATAATTCTTATATACGTTTTGTCGATATATCTGTTGGTATCGGTATATCATTGATAAATTGTTTGTGTCATCGATAATGTATATAAATATTTTTATTAGATACATGTCAATATTCTCGTCGATATAGAATATAATTGAAAAATCAAAACTTCGATATCAATGGTGAAAATTTTAATTATAACAAAATTAAATTTAATAATAGTTTAATGGACTTAAACTCAAATTACACTTTTTCACTCTTATGATACTTTATTTCTATGAAAGGGTGACCAAGATTTTTCTTTTATCTTTACTTCATGTTTGAGTTTATGTATTATAATAATTAGAATGAAATTGTTCGATTTTGAAAATATTAAAATTTAGATTTGATATATTTATTTATTAATTAAAATTGAAGATAATTAATTTATATTTATGTATGATAATTTAGGATAAAATTTCGAAATTTAAATTAATTTATAAAAATTGATGAATTTGAATAATTTTCAGTGTATTTAAATGATATTGAAAGATTTAAGATCATTAAAATAATTTCAAATAAACGGCAATAAATTGCAATAACATTCGGTAACATTTTAACATCAAAATGATAGATAGATTCAAATGACATCAAATGAATATATGTGAATTTTATCGAAGTTTAATAAAAATCTCAAATCTGGATAAATATATACACTCTTCTAAATATAAATTAGAATATGTTATACTTCATTTTGTAAGTCTAGTTTTGATATTTCGCAAAAGAATAATTACATAAAACCAAATTTGCATGTATTATTGAGTATTTTAGATTTGTAAAGAGCAATTTTATTTTCTAAACTCAAAATTTTGGAAAATATCAAAATTATTTTTCTTACGGCCATTTTGTTGAAAATTAAATTTTATACACAATTTTAGACAAAAATAATACCATTTCAAATGAACTTCACTTTCCTTATTATTTTTTTCATTGTTTAAAAAAGCCCTCCGAAAAATTTTGACGGTCTCCGATGAGATCCGGCGGCTTCCGACGAAAAAAATATCAACGAATTCTAATAAGCTCCAATAGAACCGATGATTTCTGACAAAAACAAAAAAATATTTAAATATAAAAAAAAATATTTTCAACAAATTATGACGAATTTTTTTTTCTTTTGACGAATTATGACGAATTTGAATGAGTTCCGATAAGATATTGACAAAATTAAATGATCTCGGAGAAATATTAATTTTCTTGTTTTATCAACACTATTTTGGTCCAAAATTAATCAAACCTTTAATTACGGGTAATATGATCATAAAAAAATTTGATTTTCATAAAAAAAAAAAAAAAAAAAGCCTAAAATGTGAAATTTCAATTTGTAAAACTGGATGGAATTAATTTTGTGAAGCTGCGCGTTAAGAATATTAAAGCATAATGTAGAAAGAAAAATTAAAATCTGCGTCGACAGCAGGGTTCGAACCTGCGCGGGCGAAGCCCAACAGATTTCAAGTCTGTCTCCTTAACCACTCGGACATATCGACATTTTGTCAGATCTACAATACATTTAAATTATAAAAGGTTAAAGATCATCCCACAGCCCTTGTTAAGATCTCTCTTTAAGAGTTATAGACGTTGTTTGATAAAGTTTGTGCATTGTATCGACTTAAAAGTCGATTTCAATTGTGTTTTATATTAACATGTTAATAATTAAATACAATATAAAATAAACAACATAATATAAAACATTCAATAACAAATTTAACCTAGAAGTGCAATAAATTAGTTTAAATCATGTACACAAATTTTCTAACTTGTAAAAGAAAATGATTTTGAGTATGCTAAATATAAAATAATTAAAAACTATTTTTAATGTATTTATATAGCATATTTAACAAGTGGAAAATCAACACAAAATTAATTTTAAAGGTCGTACGAAAAAAAAATTAAAATTTTGTAAGATCTAGTTTTTGAAAAACCATTATTCAAACAAATTTAAAAAACAGTTTTTTTATAATGATTTTTAAATAACATGTACATGCTTAACTTTGAACATAGCTCTGATACTATTATTGGAATAGGTCTAGGGTTAAGAAAAATTTATCATTAATCATATTAATGGCGGAATATAAAGATTTCTTTTACTAGTAAAACAATTTTACTAACCTAGATAGTGCATATACATGTTATAAATTAAAAAACATTATTTAATTACTTGAATACTAACCTTTCTTGTAGTTTGATATTGAGAAATGTTGATCTTCTCTTCTAGCTCGACTCCTTCACTTCTAGTCTTGAAATTGAGAAATCTAAGGTTTCTATTACAAGAGTCTATAGAGGTTTAAAAAGATTTGTGTGTGGGCACAATTAAACACAATAGCTCAAGAACAAGTCTATGAGATAGAGAGCTAATTAAGCCTAAATCTAATGAGGACTTAGGTGTCAAAATGAAAGAAGTATTTTGAGAGAGAGAGAGAGAGGGGATTCGGCCAAAATAGAGAGAGAGAGAGAGCAAGAATGAAACTTTCAAAAAACTTGTTTTCACATCTCTATGTGAGGCTCTATTTATAGGAGAAGGAAAAATCTATAAAGGTCAATTATGCATTCATGAAAGAATAATGCATTCATGACACAATATTTGATTTTCCCTTCCCCTTTCTCTCCTATGTTGGCCGGCCATGTACTTAGAGCAAGGAGGAAATTTGTTTCCTCACGTAGCTTATTTATTTCCTTTTCAAGGAAATTCATTTCCTTCTCGTTTTGGGTAATTATCTTTATAATTAAAGGGAAATAAAACTCTCCTCTTTTATGCATGTTGGCCGAATTCTAGCTAGGGAAGGGGCATCTAGATGCTTCTTTATTTCTTTTAAGACAATTCTTAAAATACACATTATTGAATTATAATTGCACAAATAACGAAATTAATTTCATAATGCCTTAAACTACTTTTCGGCTTTAGAAAATAATTTATATTTTCATCATATGAAAATATTCAAAATCTTATTTTGAAATTCACATCATTTTATGTCCATGTGGACAAAAATACCCTTTAGATATTTTCCGAGAAAAAGTCCAGTGCAACACTTGAACTTATTTTAACTTAGCTTCTAGTTTAACAATCCTACTCTAATGACCTGTAATAGTGACCTTATGGATCCAAATGAACAAAGCTTGAGCTTCTATACTCGGACTCAAAAGTTCATAAACCTTTTCCGAGTATTTGCTTAATGTCAACTGGCTCCACTAAAAAGATGACACTGAGAATCTCTCGGTTCAAATGAATTTATTTTCTACTCAAATTCAACTTAATTATATTGAGCGGATCCATTGAATGTTATCTATGTTTACCCTTCATGAATATCATCAACTAGTTGGGATTTATAAAATTACCATTTTACCCTTCTAGTTGTTATTTCCTCAACTCCTTTAGTACTTGTGAATAAGTTAGAAACAATGTATTGATGAGGAGCTAACAAATCACATGTTTCATCCAAATAAAGTCGCTACTTAAATTTGGACACGGTGCAGTTCATTTATTCACAATCCAAGTAATAAAGCATGAGGTGATATATATTGCATCTCAGCAATCATGTACATGATTTACAAATCTATGAGAACTTCACAAAGTTGGTTCATGACATCTTCATAACTTAATATCTCACCAATAGGCCTTGTCTAGATCACGAAATGGATCTAGAATTTGACTTTCTCAAATGAGAATATTAAGCTATGAAATGACATGTCTCATTTCAGTATTTAGGTAAGCATGATGCAATTCATACATAGTGACCTTAAGATAGAAGATGTTAAATGTTTTGTTCTTCTATTGTCTCTAAAGGTGCACTGGTCAATTAAGTATCTTCGAAAGATACACTGGAAGAACTATAGATTTCTTAGCTCTCTATGCCTCGTAACCAGACATCATAGAATCTTCCAACAATCATACTAGGATCAATAGTCCGTTGATCTTTAGATTGTGAATATATCGTTTTAGTTAAACCATGAAGAGTTTGTTCACGCAAATCTACATTTGTCTCTTCATATATTGTTAGGTTTGATTAAGGACTATAAGATTATTGAATATCATAAATCTTCAATCAAATTAAAAAGGAATGCCTTGTAATTACTTCGCCAGAATGGGAAGTGCACAAACTCTTCGGATTGGAAATGCGTCCTCGCTGGATTACTTCTCGCCGGACTAGAGGAATCTGCCTCGCCGGATTGCTGCTGGCCGACTAGAGAGAATGCGCATGTGAGTCTGCAGGTCCCTACGCCTTGTTGGAGGTGTGGGACTTGTGCGCCTAAGTGGAAAGTGACCTGGGACACGTGGAGGGCAAGGAGGCAAGCGCTGGAGATGAGCAGGTAGGGTGTGAGAGCTCAGGCCCACCTGAGGCACGCTCGCCGGTCGGCAAGCTGGCCGGCAGGTAGGCTGACCGATTGGCTGACTAGCTGGTTTGAGCCTTCTTCGCGCCTAGCTCGTTTCTCCTCGATTCTTGACCATTTTTCTGCAGATAAAAGTCACTCAAACACCACAAGTTGAGTCAACAATAATTCTCTCGGGTTTTTGGGAGATCAATAGAGTGGGCTCTTTAGATTGAACAACGAGGGAAGGGGAAACACTCAAGAACGAATCAAGAAATCAATAAACTTTTTCTTGATCTCTTTTATCTCTCAAATCACTCGGTCAAGAACAACACACAGGGGGAGAGAGGTGTTTGCCGAGTATTTTCAATTAGGTTAGGGTTAGTGTTTTCAAAAAACTTTTTTATAATTGAGAGAACGGGTTTAAGTTAGGTCAAAATTTAATTTTGACCCGTTAGTCAAACTTAAGCCCGATGTTCTTTTTAATTGAGTTTAAAATAATTACTCAGCCCTAATTCATCAATTTGGCTGAGTAAAACATTTTATTTTCTCCAAAAATATATTTTATTTATTTCTAAAATAATATTCAATTAATTTAGAAAATCTCATCAACTTAATGACAAGTTATTAATTCTTTTCATACTTATCAAACAAGTACGAAATGAGAAAATATATATTTTCATTTTTTATTTATTTGAATGATTAAATTATATTATTATCAATATAACATAATATAATTCATTAAATAAATGTAATAATAAATAACTAATTGTTTTTTTAATTACTTAGAAAATAGTTCTCTTAGTGTAACATTAAATGAGAAAATCAATTATTCTGGTTCAGTAAATCTCGTCTGAGAGTATCATTGAGACCTTATGGACCCACATGAACGAAACTTTAGTATAAAGTTCAGACTCAAATGTTCACAAACTTTTTTTGACTTTTAATTCTTAAAATTAGTCGATTCCACTAAAAGACTAATATTGAAACTCTCTAAGTTCGTATGAGTTTAATTTCTGTTTGATGTGAAAAAAAAATTCTTCACACGATCCTCGGAGTATTTTACGATATTACCCTTCGTGTGTATCATTAACTAAAAGGAATGTAAAATTACTGTTTTACCCCTGAGTTATTATTTCACTATTTCCTTTGTTATTTGTGAATGACAAAAACATAAAGTGAGATGTCTTTACATGTCACATGTTTATTCAAAGAATGTTCTATTCGATGAATACCAGGCCCGGTTTAATCATTCACACTCTCATAACAAAGCATTGTATGATACTAATGCTTCAGCATTGTTTCAACGCGAATTTCATATTTGTGATTCACATAATCAAACGAAACAACGTTATGACACCAACCACCGGGTCAGATGAAACTTCAATTAGTCATTGCCCATTGACAAATCAAATTTCATAAAGTGTTACAAGAATATATGTATTCACTTCAGGATTAAGGTAATTACCAAAATACCCATTGTATATGATCTTGAAGCTTCGCGTGGTTAAACGGTGTTATCTCGAGCTTCGGAGTATCAATTTTCTTGTTCAATGTATTCGTTAAGACATCAAGAATAAATCACAGAGTCACAACTCTTTATATCACAACATAAGATATCGTGATTCATTCAAACAATCAATACTCAGATTCGATTGCCCTATCAATATTTAGATTGCGAACTATTATTTAAACTAGGCACAAGAAGGTATCTTATCAAGTCTGTACTTAGCACCTTTTTTGTTGATGACAATTTCATAGCGTAGCAAATATACATAAACGCAAACTTAATCAAGAATGAATATTTAACTATATATAATCTTTCAGCAAAACGAAAAACAAATGTATTTATAATGTCTAATATCTCCTTTGTGGGCACCAATCCCAACATTTAATACCTTTTCTACAAGTTTTCAGACTTCGTTGACATACATAGAATGCATTTCAACGTTCATTGTTTCTTGCCAAAGGTTTGCTTTGGAACCTTGCATCGCTTGTGAGAATGATACCGGATCATCTACCTACTTGTACGCGACAGTTGTGTAAGCTTCTCCGATAAACATGTATTGTTCAGGTTGTCGTATAATTATGTTATTGCGACGAATCACAATAGGCTCACTTTCCAATTTTGGTTCTTCCAGTGTTGGGGTAGGACTCATGCTAACTTGTGAAGTACTCGTTACTTCACCCAACATTTCCTTAAGCACAAGTCTGCTTCTCGGCACTGCATTCTTCATATAGTCCTGTTCAAGAAACCTAGTGTTCATGCTAACAGATGTTTTCTTATTTGCAGGACTATAGAAGATGTACCCTTTCGTCTCTCTGGGATATCCTACGAAAATGCATAATTCTGAACGACTAGCCAGCTTGCTAGTCTTTTGTCTCAACACATGTGCTACACAACCCCAGATTTTGATGTGGTTTAAAACTGAATTTTCTACCACACCATCTCTCATAAGGTGTACTTGGAACTATCTTCGATGGAACCTGGTTCAGAATGTAAGTTGGAATTTCTAAGGCGTATCCCCAGAACAAATCAGGAAGCGATGAATAGCTCATCATCGATCTCACCATATCTAATAGAGTTTGATTCCTTCTCTTTGACAAACCGCTTTGTTGTGGGGTGTCAAGTGCTGTAAACTGAAAATGATTGCCTTCTTCTCTAAGAAAATCCTCGAATTCTCCGGACAAGTATTCTCCCCCTCGATTTGATAGTAGGGTTTTGATTTGTTTCTTTGTATGGTTTTCAAACAATGCCGATACTCTTTGAATATTTCAAAGATATTGGATTTGTTTCGCATAAGGAAAACATAACCAAAACATGAGCATTCATATCTGAAGGTTACGAAGTATTCGTAGCCTCCTCTTGCCTGGATGTTGATCGGTCCACATACATCTGTTGGAATAGGTCTAGGGTTAAGCACAATTAAGCACAATAGCTCAAGAACAAGTCTATGAGCCAGAGAGCTATTTAACCCTAAGTCTAATGATGACTTAGGTGCCAAAATAAAAAAGGATTTTCTAGAGAGAGAGAGGGTTGGCCAAAAGAGAGAGGCAAGAGCAAGAATGCTTATATTCACATCTCTATGTGAGGCTCTATTTATAGGAGAATAAAAATCAATAAAGGGAAATAATCCTTTTCAATTGTGTATTCATGACACAATATTTGATTTTCTCTCCCCTTTCTCTTCTAACATGGCCGGCCATATTCTATCACAAGAGAGGAAAATTTGTTTCCTCACTTTGCATATTTATTTCATTCTCAAGGAAATTCATTTCCTCTTTTCCATTTGGGTAATTAACTTTATAATTAAAGGCAAATAATTATCTCCTCCTTTGATCTGTCTTGGCCGAATTCTATAGCCAGGGAAGGGGCATCTAGATGCTTCCTTATTTCTTTTAAAAATTCTTAAAATACCCATTGTAGAATTATTATTACACAAATAATGAAATTAATTTCATAATGCCTCAAACGACTTTTTGGCTTTAGAAAATAATTTATATTTTCATCATATTAAAATATTCAAAATCTTATTTTGACATTCACATCATTTTATGTCCATGTGGAAAAAAATAACCTTTAGACAGTTTCCAAGAAAAAGTCTAATTCAACACTTGAACTTAATTTGACTTAGCTTATAATTTAACAATCCTACTCTTATGACCTGTAATAGTGACCTTATGGATCCAAATGAAAAAAGCTTGAGATCCAATACTCGGACTCAAAAGTTCACAAACCTTTTCCGAGTATTGGCTTAATTTCAACTGACTCCACTAAAGAGCTGACACTGAGAATCCCTCGGTTCAAATGAATTTATTTTCTACTAAAATTACCCTTCATGAATATCATCAATTAGATGGGATTTATAAAATTACCATTTTACCTTCTAGTTGTTATTTCTTCAAATCCTTTGTTACTTGTGAATAAGTTAGAAACAATGTATTGACGATGAGCTAACAAATCACATTGTTTCATCCAAATAATGTCGCTACTTAATTTTGGATACCGAACGGTTAATTTATTCGAAATCCAAGTAAGAAAGCATGAGGTTATATATATATATATATATATATATATATATATATATATATATATTGCATTTCAGCAATCTTGTACATGAATTCAATATCTATGAGAACTTCACAAAGTTGGTTCATGACATCTTCATAACTTAATATCTCACAAATTAGTCTAGTCTAGATCACTTAATGGATCTAAAATTTGACTTTCTCAAATGAGAATAATAAAACTATGAAATGACATGTCCCATATCAGGATTTAGGTAAGCATGATGCAATTCATACATAGTGATCTTGAGACAAAAGAAGTTAAATGATTTGTTCTTACATTATCTCTAAAGGAGCACTGGTCAATTCAGTATCTTCGAAAGATACAATGGAAGAACTATAGAGTTCCTAACTCTTTATGCCTCGTAACCAGACATCATAGATTCTTCCAACAATCATACTGGGATCAATAGTTCGTTGATCTTTAGAATGTGAATATTTCATTTTAACCAAACCATGAAGAGTTTGTTCACACAAATTTACATTTGTCTCTTCATATATTATTAGGTTTGATTAAGGACTATAAGACTATTTAATATCATAAATCTTCAATCAACCGAAAAAGGAATGAATGGACGTTTCAACTTTTATTAATTTAATCATCAAATTACAATAAGGACTTATGAAAGTCAAATTAATAAAAGTCCTTATTGTAACTTGCTGAAAATCATTTATTTGCATATCGATGTAATATATATATTTCATAAGTCCTTATTGTAATTTGCTGATTAAATTAATAAAAGTTGAAACGTTCATTCATTCTTTTTTGTTTGACTGAAGATTTATCATATTCAATAGTCTTATAGTTCTTAATCAAACCTAATAACGTATGAAGAGACAAATATTGATATGCGTCAACCAGCTCTTCATGGTTTGCTTAAAACGAAATATTCACAATCTAAATATCAACGGACTATTCATCCTAGTGTGATTGTTGGAAGAATCTATGATGTCTGGTTACGAGGCATATAGAGTTAGGAACTCTATAGTTCTTCTAGTGTATCTTCCGAAGATACTAAATTGACCAGTGCACCTTTACAGACAATGTAAGAAAAACCCATTTAACCTCTTCTTTCTCTAGGTCACTATGTACGAATTGCATCGTGCTTACCTTAATCCTGAAATGCGACATGTCATTTCATAACTTCAATATATTCATTTGAAAAAGTTACACTCTAGATAAAAATTTGTGAACTAGATGCGCTTTATTGGTGATGTATTGGGTTATGAAGTTGACATGAGTATACTTCGTGAAGTTCTTATAGATATGGAATTCATGTACAAGATTGTTGAAATGAAATATATATCACTTCATGCTTTATTCCTTTGATTGTGAATAAATGTACTGGCCGGTGTCTAAATAGAATAAAGGATTCTTTTGGATAAAATGTTGTGACTTGTTAGCTCCTCGTCAATACATCGTTTTTAACTTATTCACAAGTATTAAATGAGTCGAGGAAATAACAACTAGAAGGGTAAAATAGGAATTTTCCAAACCTCATCTAGTTGATGATATTCATGAAGGGTAATCATTCGATAATATTCAGTGGATCCACTCATCACAAATAAGTATATATTTTTAGTAGAAAATGTATTCATTTGAACTGAGAAATTTTCAGTGTCAACTCTTTAGTGGAGTCAGTTGTCATTAAACTAGACTTGGAAAAATTTGTGAACTTTGAGTCCAAGAATCCTAATTAAAGTTTTGTTCATTTGGGTCCATGAGGTCACTATCACAATTCATTAGAGTAGAGTTTGTTAAACTAGAAGCTAAGTCAAAATAAGTTCGATTTTTGAACTAGACGTTTTCTCCGAAAATAGGTCTAAAGGGTATTTTTCTTCCTTAAAGACAATTGATGTGAAAAATGTCAAAATAATATTTTGAATTTTTTCACAATTTGATTTAAAGTCACGCGGCTGATAATTGGTTTTTAAGCTTAGTAAATTAAATTTTGTGACATGTTATTGTATGGGCAATAATATGAAGGTTTTTCCTTATTTTGTTGTGAACAAATTAAGAAGTAAATATGTTTGTGTAGACAAACGTATGGCCGGACATATTACATCAAGGGAGAGAGAGAAATATCTCTGATTATGTTGTGCATTATTGTATATTGATACTTGCCCAAAAGAAAAGAGGAAATTGATTTCTTTGAGAAGGAAACAAATGTGCTAAGTGAGGAAACAAATTTCCCTCACTTATTGACAAGAGTGGTCGGCCATGTAGAAGAGAAAGAGAGGAGGAAATCAAATATTATGTAATTACCCTTTCTTGTATTTCATTCTCCTATAAATAGAGCCTCACATTGAGATGTGATAATAAGTTTTTGGTCTTGCTCTCTCTCTCTCTCTCTCTCTCTCTCTCTCTCTCTCTCTCTCTCTCTCTCTCTCTCTCTCTCTCTCTCTCTCTCTCTCTCTCTCTCTCTCTCTCTCTCTCTCTCTCTCTCTCTCTCTCTCTCTCTCTCTCTCTTTAAAATACTCTTTTATTTTGGCACCTAGATCCTCACTTTATCTAGTATATTAGCTTATAATCCAAGACTTGTTTTTGGTTCATATTGTCTAATAGTGCCCACTCGCTAAACTCTTAAAACGCTCGAAGACTCTAGTGATAGAAATTTTGTGTGGTTGCTCGAGAATCCAAAGAAGAGAAGCAGTGAGGTGAGGCGTAGGATCTTCATCCGAGAAGGATCTCCAAGATCAAGAAACAAGAAAAAGGTACCAAGTCCTTTTCATATTTGTTATATATTTTAATGATAACATGTTCCTGCACTTTGTCTAGGTAGTAAAATAGTTTTACATGTTTGAAAACAATTTTTTCTATTCCGCCATATAAGATATGATAATTAATTGTTAAATCCTAAATCGATTCCAACATGATATGCGAAGGACTTCAAGTCCTGATGACAGAATGGCCAGCAGTAAAGATGGTGGAAGAGCTAAATTTTACATTCACACCAATCTGGATTAGGCTCCAAGGTTTGCCACCTGGGTTGATGAACGAGGCAAGCGCTGAGAGACTTACAACCAAATTCGAAAAATTTGTGACCTTGTCCAAGTATGCTAGCTCAAAGTTTGTTCATTTAGGTCCATGAGGTCACTACCAAAACCCGGTATGATTTGTTAAACTGGAAACGTAGTCAAAACAAGTTCATGTGCTGAACTAGATAATTTTCCGAAAATTTTCTAAAGGAATTTTGTCCAATGTGACAAGAGAAATTCTTGTAATTGTCTTGGACAATTTAAAGAAACATCTAGAAGCATGTTCTAGAGTGAAATAGTCGGTCAAGAGATACAATAGATGAATAGAAAATTTATTTTGGACAAACATATATGAAAACATATTCCAAATATAGAAAAAGAGCAAGCAAATTGTTTGTTTTGGGTAATGAATATGGCCGACCATGGTAAGAGAGGAAAGAGAGATATTGTATTTGATAGAAATTGTTAATGAACATCATATAAATGAATATGAGATATTTTTTATTGATTTGATTCAGCCCACTCATTCTCCTATAAACATACATTCACGTTGAGATGTGAAAACAAACAAATTCAATATCCAACGTTCTTTTTAGACTAGACTGAATCCTCTCTCTCTCTCTCTCTCTCTCTCTCTCTCTCTCTCTCTCTCTCTCTCTCTCTCTTTCTCTCTCTCTCTCTCTATCTTTCTTTTTTATGGGAACTAAGTCCTCATTAGACATAGGATTTGTATTAATTATTTAGCTAAAATACATTTACTTGAGTTAAAGAGTTTAGCAATGCTCACACACTAAATCAAATAAACACTCTATAGACTCTAGTGGTAGAAATTATCGTGATTGCTCAGATTTAGAGAGACGTATAGAATACTTGCCAAGATAAGACGATGTTTGAGAATCAAATGTTGGTACCGAGTTTAAATATTGTTCATAATTTAATTTATAGTTAATGGCAACAAAAATATCCAATGTTTATAATAATTGACAATTATTTGCTCAAACTCTAAAAGCGGTGGAAACAAATATTCAAGCTGAAATTTTGTTGATACCGTCCAATTTTCCAATGTTAACATTTTCTCCGAACCATGTGAACAACTCATATTGATTCAATTTAGTTACTTACATTTTTTTTTTATTAATGTTTATGTTTCATTTTTATTTTTGTAATCTATTTTCTATTTTTCTTTGTTTTAACAATACACCGAAGGATCATCGGCCTCTCTCAGCCCCTTAAAGCCCCTATTCGACACTTAAACTCAACCACGATGATGGTTGTCAGCATCTGAAACATCGTCGACACAAAGAATGTCGTGTTCCAAGCGGAGAACCGCTCCATCATGACCTATTTGAAGCCCGAAGAATACGAGGGAGGTGGTGAGTTGGACGGCGCTGACACCAAAATTTTCCCAACCTGGGTCCAGGTCATTGGCGACGCCGATGACGGGGGCGGTCAATATGGATCTCATCCAGGGCAAAGGTGGCGAGGGACAATCTGGTGAAGAAGCAGAGCTGAAAAAATGCGATATGGGATTATGCTAAGGTGGAGAGGAAGATTGTCAGTTGTGGAGGTAGATTATGGTGACGGTGACGAGGGTCGAGAATGTCGCATGCGGGGCCGATGGGGACGCTGGAAAAGACGGCACCGGAGACGAGGTCGTTACGGATGATCGGATAGAGCGGCACCGCCGCGAAGGTGGAGACGATAGTAAGACATAAAATCACAATGAAATTCAAAAATAAATGTAAAATAAGAAATGCAAGTAAAGAAATCTGAATCTATCCGGGTTGTCCACGTGGCGAGGGAAAAAAAGTTAATGAGAGAAAATTGGACGGTGCCAGTTTAAGCATATAAGTGTCAGTTATCGTTAGCATTGAGTATTTTTTTCCGTCATTAACTCTTTAACTTAATTTAGATTACATGTTCATGCACTTTTTTAAGTTATAGATTGTGTACATATAATTTTTTGTATTCCGTCACTTACGAAGTGTTAAATTATTCTAAAATCGTAGTACGATTCCAACATTCCACACATAGGGAATATGAACTTAAGATGCATTTTTAATTAAATGTCATAGAGGAAAGAATACCGAGATTAGTATTAGATGGAACTCAATTTTTTTTAATGTTGAAACATTTCTTAGCCGATAGGTACGTTTAAGTTGATACGGAGTACGTGAATAGTGTTAATAACCATAACATAATAGATGAAGACATATCAATAGTTAGTTGTTATATGCAATTTATAATTTTATTTTATGATGAAACATGTGTTATGTCCATAGTTTAGACTCCAATGTTCTTATTTAGCACTTCGTAGTTTTTCTACCAACGACATCTTAACGATTGTAATAGTTTTTCATTTGTTCAACTTTATAAGAATTCATGAGATCTAAATTTGACAAATATTATGGAGCTTCTATAATATAATTCTTATAAGGGTTTCCATGCATATTTGCTCCTAGAGAGAAATTCGGTGTTTATCTTTCCTTTTTACAATACTTACAACGTTATGTTGCATAAAATTACGTTGCACACGATCATACAAGGGTCGTGGAATTTTTTTTATTCATTTCAAGTGGTAACAAAGACAAATTTCACAAGCTCCCAAGGCGAGTCCAACACGATACACATCAACTAGTAAAGAAATATTATGAGACATTGCTCATTTTGCACAGGGTGGAACTTCAACTGTAAAATGTTCACCACATCCGGATCTCATTGTGGAAATGTCGGAACATGACGAGATCACATTATACAACTTTCAATACTTTGCATCCATGAGTCAAAAAGACCTCAATTTGTTAGCATGGAAGAGACAACATGAAAACATATTTTCCATATTATCCAAGATGGCTCGAGACATTCACTGGATCTCAATTTCAACAGTTTCATCTGAATCTGCAATCAATAGTTCAAGTCGAATTATTGTTGATCGATGACAAAGATTGAAACCCGACATAATGGAAGCTCTAAACGTCTTCAAGGAATGGTGTCGCATGAAAACCGTTCTCAAAAATATTTTTCAACATTGATCTTGTGGATACCTTTGAGGGGAATTTTGAAAACATTAATATCAATAAATATGTTGTAATTTTTTAATATTATGAATTTCCGGTGCATTCATTAACGATTACTGATTTCATTTCAAAATAACATTCTCATTACTATGTTCGTCCCTTAAATTCTCATTAAGTTTTTCCAAAAATAAACGGACGTAGTAAATTCTGAGAAGCCGCACGAAATCGTTACCTCCTTAACGGTCCATATGGAATACGAAAAATGCGAGTGAAAATAAAATAAAATTTCCTTGCATTTTTCGTAGGTTGTTTGGATTCAAGAAAATAATATGAAAAAATTATTGGATAAAAATATGAGAGAAAACTTTTAATAAAAAGTGAATTTGATTTTCTTATAAAAATGTAGTGGAAAATAAAAATCCACTTTACTTCACACATTTAGAAAATTGTTCATTTTTTATCCACACACCTGTAAACAAAATAAAAGAACATGTATACTATAGTTATACTTTATATTATATATGCATGCATAAATAGAACAAAATATTTTATTCACAAAAAAAATGATTTTTTTCTTTTAAATTTTTTTTTTCCTTAAAAAATTAAAAATTTAAAAATTATAATAATAATAAAAATTGATTATTTTTCAAAAAACAAATTTTAAAAACATTATTTTAAGAAAATAATAATGATAATAATCAAAATAAAAAAAATTGGTTCATGTTTTCTTAAAAAATTAAAAAAAAAAATTGGTAAATACATTATGCATTTAATGGGCACGCAAAAAAATGATATGAAAAGTTTAAATAACTATGCTTTAATAATAATTTAAATTTTAATATTTATTCAAAAATAAAATTAAATATAGTTCTCGAGCATTATAAATGTGCAACTAATTTAGCTAAATATTAAAATAAAAATATCAATAATGTATTAGATTTATTGAGTTAAAAAAATTTAGTATGAAATTTTTCGATTTTTCTTTTATATATGTTCGTCATTATAAAAAAATTCAAGTACGTGATGTTCATAGAAAATACGTAAATTTATAAGTCGCTAAATTAAAATTATAGAAAGTAATTTTTTTAAAATTTAATGCTTAATAAATAATTATAATCTTCGAATTATTTTTTTTTACTGTGTTTTCGCGTTCCAAACATAAATAAAATTTTGATTTTTTAATTTATTTTCTTTTTCGTTTTTATTTTCCTTTAAATTTTTATTTTTCCTCTTATTTTTCGGGTTCCAAACGAACCCTAAATGGCGGAAGAAAATTTGGCTGTATGCGGAAGAGCCATTTCCGAAATGCCACGTCAGATTCCTGTCATACTAAGTACCGGCGTAGTTCAAAAGAATTGAGAACATACTATTTGGACATAATCTGGGATGTGTAATTCCAGGTACTCAGCTTCACTAATCAATCGCAAAGAACATACAATTTGAATGCAACCCTTTAAAAAGAATTGAAAAACAACACATTAATTAAGAAAATTAACTTTTTTTCAGAATTAGCATAGGCAAGTTTCATATGCACAGTAAAGTACCTTTCAGAAAGAACAAAAAACTTTACAGTTACCTTTAATTCCTCTATGATCAATTATTCTCTTTTCCTCTCTATTTCTTTAACCTCACTACTCACTAGTAAACAGCATTACCAATTGTCATTAACAAATCATAAACCTCTGATAGACAGAAAAACAACCGCAGAAAGGAGAAAGAAAATTGCTTAAAAATTCAACCAAATTATACCCTTTTTCTGATATCAAGAAAGCTGTGAATCAGCGAAACGCACGTTGATGCGTCTCTGAATCAGAGTCCTGCAAGAAGGGCAGTCGTTGAGTCCCCGGTTCACGTGAAGATCGTTGCACTCCTCACACAGAACCTGATGAGAGCAAGGAACAAAAACAACCTTAATCTCCTCGGAGAGACACATGACACACTCTCGATCTTGTCTCACGCTCTTGATCCCGAACCGCTCCTCGAAATTTCGGACCCCGGTCGTGTTCGCGAAGCTCTTCGCGTCAACCCCGCGTTTCCCGAAGCTCTCTGAGGAACCCCTTTTCAGCGCTGCAAGCCTTGAGGAGTCTGATCGAGAAACAGCCTCGGAGAGCCTGACCTCGAGTTCTCTGATCTCTTTCAAGCTCTTCTGTGTCACTGATCTTGCCTTGCTCTCGAGACGTTCCTCGTCGGATTTGGCCCGGGCTTCGAGCTTCTCTCTTTCTTTAGTCATCAAATTGGCTTGTGTGAGGATTGTTCCTATTTCGTTCTTCTCGGCTTCCAATCTAGCCTGCAGTGTTTTAACATATGAGGGCATTCCAGACATTGATATATAAAGTCACCTAAAACGCTGAGCAAAAATATCAGGGAAGTTATCAGTACTACTGATAAAGACTTGGCATCTAAAGAACTGTTTGAGTTAGTTCGGATCACCATTTGCTTATCAATAGACAACTTAATTCTAACTAATAACCCACTTCAACAGTTTTCTTTCTTCTTCAAAAATGTCAATTTTTTCTTAGTTGTTGAATTCAGAGCAAAAAATTTAAAATTAGAACACTAGCTCTGCTTAATCTCAGATCTCAAGTGACTTTCAGTGTGTTTGATAGTTTTCATTTATTGCTCAAGCCTAAGCCCAACAACAAAGGATGGTTATCTTATGGAAAGTTGTTCGAATTCAACCGATTTCAAACTAAATTTTTTACTGCCTGAAAGAAATATACCTCCCATCTGATATGATCGTTCTTCGCCTTGCCTAAATCGCACTGCAGAACCACGAACTGTTTCTTCGCCGCATCGAGATCCTTCTGCATCGACCCGATCTTCCCGTCCCACGTCTGAATCTCTTTCTGCGCCTTTTGCTCTCTCTCCAACGCCGCTTCATGATCCTCGGAGAACTCCTCGGCTTTTGCTTTGGCTATTTTCAGCGCCCTCCTGAGCAAGGAATTCTGCTCCTCCAGAGATCGGATAATCTCCTTCCCTTTATCGGCCAGAGACTGAATCCCCTCCACCCCGTTCTCCATTATGGCGATCCTCTTCGTGTCGTCTTCTTTCAAAAACGTCTTCGAAGCTTCGGTCACTTGTCGCATCGTCTTCAGCTCCGGCTTAATCTTCCCGAGCTTCCGAGCCGCCTGCATGATCTTCTGATTCGCCCACTCGGTCCATCCCTGGAGCTCCTTCCGAAGATGCTGAAGCCGCGGAACAAGCTTCAAGATCAGTTCGTCCTTCTCGTCTCGAGGGATGTATTTGCCCGAGTACCTGTCGTAGGGGATCGCCTTGTAGTACTCATGATCCCCCTCGGACAACTCCGGCGACTTCTTTGCCAGAGCAGCTTTCGAAGACCCGGCCTTCAATTTGTTCTCGATCGCACTTCCGTGCTTTGCTATCAGCGTCTTTGACCCGTGACCCCGGCAACTTTTTCCGGCAATCTGGTACGTGCTAGCCCATCTCGCGATCTCTTTTCTCGAGTGTCCCTTCCGACCATTCCCCGACCCCGACCCAGAAACCTGACATCGAATCCTCGGATTTCCAGCAGAAACGCCCAAAAAGCTGTCGAGATTCTTGAGCATGGAGCCCAAGTTCAAGTCTTCCCCGTCAGGCCCTCGGGGCTTGGCCTGCTTGAGAAACTCCCCAAATGCTGCCGAGTCGGAGGCGCTTCCCTGAGCGTGGGCTCTCAACTGAGAAATCAGCAGCTCGGCATAGTTATCGGAGGAAGAAGAAGACCCGCCGGGCTTAGAAGAAGACTCTTCTTCGAGCCGACAAGCCTGCAAAACGTTCATGTCGCTTATGAGAAGCCACCACATGGCTTCTCCGGCGGACAAGAACGGCCTGACTTCTCTGAGGACTCCGGTCATCTCAAGCAGAGTGTATTCCACCAAGCTCGCCAAGCCCTCGAAAGTCTCTTCGGTCTTCGAGCCGACTTTCTTCTTCTTGGAAGTGAGGCAGTCCAGAGTGTCGCTAACAATGGTCGTGACCGGGTTCTTTGACCCGACGAAAAGGCCTCTCCGTAACAGAGCCTTTTGAGCGCATTCCTCTTTGTAACCCCACTCTGTGATCTCCACAATCGCGCTCTGGAAAATCAGATACAGATTCTCCAGAAGAAGCGGCTCGAGATGCTTTGCCATCGGTTCGTCCCATCCACAACTTTCTTCACTAGCTTCCATGTTCACTGAAATTCACAGCGCAGTTTCTTTTAATAAGTAAAAATCCCCAAACAAAAGGTCGAACGAGTCAAATACTTTAATTTGCGTTCGTGGTGGCTTTCATTGAACTAACACTATACTTGGATTTCATCACCACACGTTCAAACCAGTCTCACACGAGAACAGAGTATAAACATCTAATAAAACTGAAAGTCGTTTGAAATAAAATACACTAACAAGCAATACATGTGTAACGGACTGGATTAGAACCAGACCTAGCCAGAAATGGAATTCGTATGACAAACAGGTCTTTCCCTGAGCAAAAAAAACACAAGCAGCCAAACAAGTTCAAGAAAACTAACATTACAGAGTTTCGCTAGTGAACTACTAAAATTTTTAACGCGAAGAAGAAAGAATCCGTATAATAAGCCGAAACAAGAACGAACCAGCATTGAAAAGAAAATGAAGGAAATAATAATATTAAAAAAAAATACCAAATATCAAGGCAAGCGAAAGACGAAGATTCTTTGGTGAGGGTTTTCAGTCAGAAGCAAGTCTACTATACACCTCGAAATAAAGAATATTCAAATATGATGTTTCAGTGTCTCAGTCTGCTTTGCCAAAGATCACCATTGAAGCTGAATATAAACCTCCATAAATCTCTCTCTTTCTTTTTCTTTTTTCTTTTTTTGTTATTACAGTTGTTTTTATTATTTTAATGGTGAGAAATAAGATTAGCTTCGGCTTTTCTCTCCTCTCCTTCGAATCACTTCATCGCGCGCGCGTACTGTAAATTAGTCTTATTGGGCTTAGTAGGCCCAATTAACCCCATCCCTTCAGACTTCTGATTACTAATTTAATTGGATTAATTTGTCATTTTCCTCTATCTTAGAGTATTAACGATGCTACTTAGTAAAGTTGTTTTCTTGCGTGGAAATGTTAAATTATTTTTATTATTATTTAATTATCATGTAATAATTATTACATTTGATGGTACCGGTACTTTTTATTTTGGATTTGAAATATTTATTATAATATTACATTTTCTAATATTTTTATCAAAAAGCTTTATATTCGTGTTTATATTTACAAATTTCAATATACTCAACGTTACTTCAATTTTATATAAATACTCAATATAAGTTGTTTAAGAAAATATTAAGATCATTTTATGTAAATAATTTATTTAATTTATTCAAATAAAAGTACCAAAACAGTTCAAAAAATTTCGTAAACAACTTACGCTGGTTATTTACACAAAATTAACGTAACGTTGAGTTATTAAAATTAGTAAACATAAATATGAGTATAAACTTAGAAGACCCTATTTTTATTTTAGCAGGATCAAATTCAATAATAATATTAGTTTCTATCACTATTAAACTAATTTAATAATATTATTTATTATAATATGTAAAAGTAACAATGAAAGATTCTTTACTAAACTTGAGAAATTATCCTATTGAAAATTCAAACCAAATGATCCTCAAAAGAAAAAAGAAACTAATGAACAGGCCAAAAAATTTAAAATATAAGAATGGCCAGAGTAAACAAAATTTTAAGAATGAACGAGATTCTAGAAATTCAAATAACCTGAATCGGAAGATAAGAATGAACGAGTTAAAGGAATTCAAGTAATGTTACCTTTAGTATAATAAATAAATACCATTCATTGATACTGATGTATTTTCATTTTGAGTAGCATCTGGATTACATGGAATGAAATCATAAATTTAATGATCAATTTCTTAAGAGATAAAAAAATCGTCTAGTTACTAAGACTAAAATACTATGTGTTATGCATTCATCCCCACATAGTATGGTATTGAATTCGACTCTTCGGACGATGTTGCTTGAAATTGTTGGTGGTCCCCAATTATTTTAATATTTAAGTCATGATTCTATCTGTGATTAGAGAATCTTAATATTTTTTAGAATTAGTATCTATTTAATCAAACTTTTATGTTTGAAATGATCTACAATTTAAATATAAAATTGGGGGTGATTAAGTGAAAAGTTAACACTCGTGTCATAACCCTCTTAATGTTTTAACACTCAAGTTTCAAACGATCAATTTTGAGTTCTTTCTTCTAAACATCAATTGACATGTATACATTATGTTAAGTTCGAAAGATTTAATTGGTTTTCAAAGCATATCGAAATAAGTTTATGTATACCATCTTTTGCATGTAAGGCTACTGTTAATTTGTTTATCGGATTGACATTTACGAATAAGTGGCGTGAGTGTATTTGGTCACATGTACTTTAATCTATGAGATTAATTATGAGATGTTTCTCTTGTTAAGTGAAAAACTCGAGAATTGGTTTCTTAAACTCTTGAACACTTTTATAGGAACTGTCATGTCTACCTCAAGACTAAAGGGAAAATATTGTACTTATTACCGAACCTTATTTAGTAGCTGATAAAGTATCATCGTAAATTTTTAACTCCGTTGCTACTAACCATATTTGTTGTTCCTTAAATGGTTTTAGGAAAAGCAAAAGGTTAGAGGATGGCGACTTCTGGTTCAAGTGGGGTGATGGGAGTTTGGTGTCTACTAAGGTTGTGGGATCTGTGACATTATCTTTTGAAGACAAAACTTTGAATTTGAATAATGTGTATTTTGTTCCTTCCTCTGGGAAAAACTTGATATATGTAGCTCAAATTGTTGAGCAAAATTATTATTTAAATTTTTTTTATAATGGAATTCGCATTTATTTTTTCAATTCATTTGTCACTGATGCTTGTATGAAGAATGGTTTGTACTATCTTTATCCTACACAACCTTTGTTGTTAGACACTGATTTAGTTAGGGAACCAAAGATATCAAAATAAATGACTCTGATCTAATAAAATCAACACATATTTGGTACTTAAGACTTGGCCATATTAGTCTAGATAGGATTAAGAGACTTGTGAGGGACCGTCCACTCCAAGCCTCTGCAATAGGCTCACTGCCAACTTGTAAATCATGTATAGAAGGAAAAATGACCAAACAACCTTTCTCTGATAAAAGTCGAAGAGTCACTGAGTTGCTGGAACTAGTACATTCTGATGTATGTAGTCCGCTCAGAATTCAGGCACATGGAGGATACGAATACTTCGTTACTTTTACCGATGATTACTCAATATATGGATTTGTTTATTTGCTCAAAAACAAATCCAAGAGCTTTAACGTATTTATGATTTTTCGGGCTTTAGTGGAAAAGAAAACTGGAAACATATCAAAATCCTTTGATCCAATCGAGGTGGTTTGTTTGAAGAGTTCGATAACTTCCTTAAAGAAGAAGGTATCGCTTATTAGCTTACTGCACATGGCACACCTCAACAAAACAAAGTGTCAGATAGAATGAATAAAACATTAATGGAGATGGTTAGATCAATGATGAGTTACTCATCACTCCCTAATTCTTTTTGAGGATATGCTCTCAAAACTGCCGCATACATTCTGAACCAAGTTCCGACTAAAACGGTTCCTGGTACTGCTTATGAACAATAGACTGGGTGTAAAGTTAGTTTAAGCCACATCAAAATTTGGGGTTGCCCTGCGTATGTGCTAAGACAAAAGACTACTAAGTTGGCTAGTAGGTCTGAATAATGTGTGTTTTTTGGATATCCAAAGGAAACTAAAGGTTTCACATTCTATAGTCCCGAGGACGAAAAAACATTTGTTAGCACTAATGCTCGTTTCCTTGAGGAGGAATTTATAAAGAATACGAAACCTAGACGCAAAATTGTGTTTGAAGAAAAGTTGGGTGAGGATGCTTCTACCTCATCTATAAGAATTTTTCTTACCCCAACTAAAACACAACCTAACAATTCAGAATCTCGTCAAGTAGAATTTCGACGTAGTGGAGGGCTTCTCAAAATCCCGACAAGTACATGTCTTATGGCGATACTCTCGTAGTCGTCTCTGACATTAATGACCATGTTTCCTATAGCCAACCAATGGCTGGTTCTGAATCAAACCTTTGCCTTGACGCCATGAAAGTTGGGATGCATTCGATGTATGTCAACAAATTCTAGAAACTTGTAGATCTACCTGAAGGGGTTAAACTTGTAGAGTGTAAGTGGATCTACAAGAAGAAAAAAGGGTTCGGATGGGAACGTTAAGACGTTCAAAGCAAGAATAGTGGATAAGGGTTACACCCAAAAGGAAAGTATCAATTATGGAAAAACCTTCTCGCATGTCGCAAATCTTAAGTCCATTCGCATATCTTGACGAGTGCATTTTCATGGCTCAACTAGACGGTTTCGTGGAAGGTGGTCAAGAGACCAACGTTTGTGACTTACTTAAATTCACTTATGGATTAAAGCAAGCATCTAGGTCATGGAATATTATATTCGATGAAACTGTGAAGAGCTTCGATTTTGAACAATAATACACGAATGCAAGGTTGTGTTTCTGGTATTGTATGTGGATGATATATTAGTCATTGGTACTGGCGTGTGTAAATTATCTAAGGTTTAGATCTAGTTAGCAAAGCAGTTTGATATGAAGGATCTAGGGGAAGCTACATACATTCTGGGGATTCACATTTTTCAAGATCGAAAGAACTAGACCCTATCGCTCTCCCAAACATCTTATATAGATAAGGTGATGGATCGCTTCGCTATGCAAGACTTTAAGAAGGGTCAGACCCTCGTTAGACACGGAGTCTCACTCTTGAAGGACCAGTCTCCCAAGACTACACAAGAGATTAAAGACATGAGAAAGATTCCCTATGCTTTGGCCGTAGGAAGTCTCATGTATATTATGCACTATACCGGATATATGTTTCGCCGTTGCATAGTTAGCCATTTCCAATCCTACCCTTGACCCGAGCATTGTATTGATGTTAAGCATGTTCTTAAGTATCTTCGTAGAACTAGGAATTTGATGCTTACATATTCAGGTACTGACCTGACTATGATGGGGTATACCAATTTCGACTTTCAGGCGGATATGGATTCCAGGAAATCATTTCAGGATCTGTGTTCATCCTAAATGGTGGATATGTTGTTTGGAGGAGTATCAAGAAATCTTGCATTATTGACTTCACCATGGAAGCAAAATATGTGGCTGCTTGTGAAGCATCCAAAGAGGCTGTATGGCTTACAAAATTCCGTAAGTATTTGGAAGTCGTTCCAAATGACAACGAGCCGATGGCACTTTATTGTTATAATAGTGGGGCTGTTGCTAACTCAAAGGAACCTAGAAGCCATAAGCGCTCTAAGCATATTGAGAGGGAATACCATTTGATTAGAGATATCATGCGATGTGGAGACGTGTTAGGCATGAATGACTACTCTCATCTTCTTTGAGTCAAATGAGAGCTTGTTGGTAGAGATGTCCACAAAAACATTATTTAGTTGCATATCGATGTAATATAAATCTCTCATGAGTCTTTATTATAATTTGCTGATTAAATTACTAAAAGTTGAAACTTTCATTCATTCCTTTTTCGTTTGTTTAAAGTTCTATGATATTCAATAGTCTTATAATCCTGAATCAAACCTCACGGCGTATGAAGAGTCAAATGTAGATTTGCGTGAACAAACTCTTCATAGTTTGCTTAAAAACAAAATATTCAGAATCTAAAGATCATCAGACTATTGATCTTGTTATGATTGTTGGAAGAATCTTTGATGTCTGGTTACGAGGCGTAGAGAGTTGAGAACTCTCTAGTTTTTCTTGTATATCTTTCAAAGATACTTAATTGACCAATGCACATTTAGAGACAATGTACCAACAAACCATTTAACTGTTGGGATTGGTGCCCACAAAGAAGATATTAGACATTATAAATACATGTATTTCGTTTTGCGGAAACATTAAATAACATTAAATATTAATTCTTGATTAAGTTTCCGTTTATGTACGTTTGCTACGCTCTGAAACTGTCGTTAACGAAATGGGTGCTTAGTACAGACTTGACAAGATACCCCTTGTGACTAGTTTAAATAATAATTTACAATCTAAAAGATCGATATGGCAATCGAATATGAGTATTGATTATTTGAAGGAATCGCGATATATTATCTTGTGATATAGAGAGTTTTGGCTTTGTGATTTATTCTTGATGTCTTAAATAAGACATTGAACAAGACTAGTGATACTCTGAAGCTCGAGATAAAACTCTTTAATCACTCGAAACTTCAAGATCACATACGAGGGGTATTTTGGTAATTATCTTAATCCTAAAGGGAATACTTATATTCTTGTAACACTTTAGGAAATTTATTTGTCAATGGGCAATGACTAAATGAAGTTTCATCTGACCCAACGGTTGGTATCATAACGTTGTTTCGTTGGATTATGTGATTCACATATATGGAATTCGTGTTGAAATAATGTTAAAGCATTAGTATCACACTATGCTTTGTTACGAGAGTGTGAATGAATAAATCGGGCCTGACCTGGTATTCATCGAATAGAAATTCTTTGAATAAAATATGTGACATGTAAAGACATCTCAATTTATGTTTTTCTCCTTCACAAATAATAACTCATGGGTAAAATGGTAATTTTACATTCCTCTGACTTAATGATACACACGAAGGGTAATATCGTAAAATACTCCGATGATCGTGTGAAGAATTATTTTGTCACATCAAACGGAAAAATAAACGCATATGAATTTCGAGAGTTTCAATATTAGACGTTTAGTGGAATCGACTAATATTAATAATTTAAAGTCGGAAAAAGTTTGTGAACTTTTTTGTCCGGACATATTCTAAAGTTCCATTTATGTGGACTCATAAGGTCTCAGTGATAGACTCTCAGAAGATATTTATTGAACAAGAACGATTTACTTTCTCATTGAATGTAAATTGTGATTTACACTAAAACAATTATTAGAATTATTTTCTAAGTAATTAAATAAATAATTGGTTATTTATTATTACATTTATTTAATGACTCATATTATGTTATTATATTTGATATTAATATAATTTGATGATTCAAATAAATAAATGATGAAAATAAATATTTCTCTTTTCATACTTGTTTGCATAGTATGAAAAGAATTAATGACATGTCATTAAATCAATGAGATGTTCTAAATTAATTAAATATTATTTTAGAAATAAGTCAAATAAATTTAGAGAAAATGAAATAATGTTGCTCGGCCATAATTAAAGAATTATGGTTGAAAAATTATTTTTAATAGAATTTGCCATTTATAGAGTATAATCGGGCTAGATTTCAACTATATTTTATTTTTGAAAAATGACTCAACTAGGAATTCGACAGGAAAGAGAAACAAAAATTCTCTAATATACCCTTAAAAGATAATCTGGATTAATATCATCTATCTTCTCTCTCTTTCTCCCCTGCCTTGTGCTCATACCATTAATCACACTCGTCATCTCTACTACCTTCCTCATTTATGTCGATGCTCATACCTTTAATCATCTTCGTCATCTCCACCAACTCAGATCACCCTTCTCGCCTCCGGAAAAGGTAGGAAAATCACCTTCGTCGACCAGAGAAACTTAAATAATAAATTTTAAATATTAAACTCGAATATTATCTCCCAAATATTCTCCATCTATGTATGTGCTCATACCATTAATCACATTTATCATATCCACCGGCTCCAGTCATCCTTCCCCCTTCCGAAATGGACACGACAACCACTTCCGTCGACCATAAAAAAATTAAGTTAAAATTTTAAATATTAAACTCGAATTTTTTCACTAACTAACATTTTCACCAACTAACTCGAATTTTAAATATCTTTAACATGTTCCTCATTAGCACCAACTAACATTTTTTCGACCATTTCAGCACTCTGCAACTCTCTGTTCTTCGTCTGCATTTTTTCTGCTTTCCAAAAAAAAAGCCCAGCTTGTCATGAAATTTTAAATTCCGTGACAACATTGTAATGAAATATATCAACGTTTTCGTGACAATGTTGTCACGAAATTAATAATTTTGTAGACAAGATTCGTTACAACATTGTCACAAAATTCTAGATTTCGTGACAATATCTAGTCGGTTTCGTGACAATTTAGTCACAAAAATTTGGGTTTCGGGACCAAAAATTGTCACGAAACTAAGAATTTTGTGACAACTTTGTCACGAAACCCGTAGTTTTAGTCATTAAAATGATAAATTAAGTGACAACTTTGTCTAATTTTTTTTTTTTGCTTTCATCAATTTTCATAAGATCAACTTGATTGAAGTTTATAGACGTGGTCCAACCTGATACAAGATGTTTTGTTATATTTTAATTTGTTTTTAAATAATCATGTAAATAAATGTGGCCATATGAATCATGTAGACCAACAATGTAAGAGATCTAGCCATAGAATATTAGTATACTACTATGCACACAACTAAACTTTTAAATTACAATTTTTAATTAGTTTTAAAATCAATTTGTTATGTTAATAGACCACTCACGTGCATATAACTAACTAATAATCATAATATGACATGTTAAAATATCAAATTATAGTTAAGTTACTTGAAAGTATAACTCACGAACTTAGGAGCTTATTGACGAACATGTTTAATAACCAGCCACTTAAGGTTTTTAATTAGTTATGGTAGATTTAAATGTGGCTTTGATTTCGTGACAACATCTAGTTGGTTTCGCGACAATTTAGTCATGAAAAATTTGGGTTTCGTGACCAACAAATTGTCAAGAAATTAAGAATTTTGTGACGACTCATGTATACCAACAATGTAAGAACTAACAATTAGTATATTACTCTGCACACGAACTTAAATTTCAAACTATAATTTTTAATTAGTATTATATGCAGTAATGTTAAGAACTAATCAATAATCATAATATGACATGTTAAAATATTAAATTATAGTTAAGTTACTTGAAAGTATAACTCATGAACTTAGGAGCTTGATGAACAGACAAGTCTGACCAACCACTTAAGGTTTCTAATAGATTATGGTAGATATAAAAATTAGTTTTAATTTCGTGACAACATTTAGTCTATTTCGTGACAACTTAGTCACGAAAATCTTGATTTCGTGACCAAATTGTTGTTACGAAATTAAGAATTTTGTGACAACTTTGTCACGAAACTCGAATTTTCTAATCACGAAAACGATAAATTTAGTGACAACTTTGTCACCAATAATGTTTTTCTTTCATCAATTCTCATAAGCTTATACACGATCTTTTGCTGGATTAAATTTTTTTAAAAAATCACTTATATTTGCCTCTACTAATCATGTAGACAAACAATGTAAAAGATCTAGTCATAGAATATTAGTATACTACTATGCACACAAACTTTATTATTAAATTATAAATTTTAATTAGTATTATACTCAACTTGGCATGTTAATATAATAGTCACATGCATATAACTAACTAATAATCATAATATGACATATTAAAATATCTAATTATAGTTAAACTACTTGAAAGTGTAACTCACAAACTCGGGAGCTTGTTGAATGGACAAGATTGACCAAGAAGTTAAGGTTCCTCATTGGTTATGGTAGATTTAATAAGAAGTTTTGATTGTCTATTTCGTGACAACTTAGTCACGAAAATTTTAATTTCGTGCCCAAAAATTTGTCACGAAACTAAGAATTTTGTAACAACTTTGTCACGAAATTCGTATTTTCTAGTCACGAAAACGATAAATTTGGTGACAACTTTGTCACGCATTTTGTTTTTATTTCATCATTTCTCATGAGATCGACTTGGTTGGAGTTTATAGACGTGGTCCAACCTCATACATGATCTTTTGTTGGATTAATTATAAAAAACATTATCATGTACTTATCTGTGCCCCTGCTAATCATGTGGACAAATGATGTAAGAGATCTACTCATAGAATACTAGTATACTACTATGCACATGACCTAAATTTTAGAATTATAATTTTTTAATTAGTATTATACGCAATATGTTATGCTAATATATTACTCACGTGTAGATAACTAACTAATAACCATAATATGACATATTAGAATCAAATTACAGATATGTTACTTGGATGTATAACTCATGAATCCAAGGGTTTATTGAACGTTCAAGCTTGACTAACTACTTAAGGTTCATAATCAATAGTGGTAGATTTAAAAAATAGCATATTTTTAGTGATAACATTTAGTATATTTTGTGACAACATGGTCACATGTAAGACGTTTAGTGACCACTTCATCACGAAACTATATTTTCGTGATCATTTTGCCACGAAACTATGTTTTCGTGACAACGTTGTCACGAAATTCATCTTTCGTGACAATGTTGTCATGAAAACATATATTCGTAATATAGTGGTCACGAAAATGTAGTTTCGTGACGAAGTGATCACGAAAACATAGTTTCGTAACGAAGTGGTCACGCAAAATTAAAATGTCCGCACAACCTGAGTTTTTTTCGAGAATTGGGAAAAATGGAGAAAATAAAAAAATCGACAGATACAGAGTGTTGGGATGGTCGGAAAAATCGAATAAAAAATTATAGTTGACAAAAATAAGGAAGATTTGAGATATATTATTTGAATTTAATATTTAAAATTTAAAATTTCGGAGGTATTTCCGGTAGAAAATGGTTGTTTGATTTTTTTAAGGGGGTGGAAGATTAGATGGAGGTTGTTTGGTCAGAAATAAGTGAGTTTTTTTGTTGACTGTTGCTAAGAGTCGTGACCCATTCTTAGATTATGGAAGAACAGTAGACGATGACATTTTTATGTGTGTAAAAAATTTGATGAAAAAGATGAAGTGTTGGTCAAGAATATGAAGTCTGGTGAAGAAGATGGAGAGAGAGAAAAAATTAATTAAGCAAATTAGTTCTTTAATTATAAATGTAAAATAGTAGTTGCATTTGTGAAAAAAGTAAAGGTAAACATGAGACAAAAAAATTCTCTCTCTTCTCGAACTCCTAATTAAGTCCTTTTGAAAAAAAAAAAAATTGGAAAAAAACCTGAATTTACTCCTAGAGTTGAGAAAATCCCTACTTTTAAACTCATTAAAAAGATAATTGGGCTTAATTTTAACTAACGGGTCAAAATTGGATTTTTACCTAACTGAAATCCACTCTCCGGAATTAAAAAATGAATTTTTTGAGACAAAACTCTAACCCTAATCACAAGAATACTCGGCCAACTCCCATTCCCCCTTGAGAGCGTTTGGCCGAGAGTGAGAGAGAAATAAAGATCAAGAAAATCTTTTTCTTGATTCATGATCTTGATCTTTAAGTGATCCCCTTCTCCCGTTATTCAACTAAAAGAGCTCACCCTCTTGATCTTTAAAACACTTGAGTGTATTATTCCTGAATCTACTTGTGGCGTTTGTGTGAAATTATTTTGTCACAAGGCGAGATCGGGTTAGGCGCACGTGAGGGACATTCAGCCACTTCTTGGCGCAAACTGGCAAGTGTCTTAAGTGTGCAAGTCAGCGTGTTTTTAGGCATATCCGAGGCTATCCCTAAGGGTTGGGGGCTGTGAATAGGCGCACATTCACAGGCCATTCGGCCATAATTAAATTCATTCCTTAATTACAATTGATTTATTTCTAAAAAAATATTTATTAATTTAGAACATCTCATTTATTTAATGACAAGTCATTAATTTTTTTCATACTTCTCAAACAAGTACGAAACGAGAAAATATTTATTTTCATCTTTTATTTATTTGAACTATCAAATTATATTATTATCAATATAATAACATAATATGATTCATTAAATAAGTCTAACAATAAATAACTAATTATTTATATAATTACTTAAGAAATAATTCTCTTAGTGTAAATCACGATTTACATTTAATAAGAAAATCAATTAGTCTAGTTTAAGAAATCTCGTCCGATAGTCTATCACTGAGACCTCATGGACCCACATGAACAAAGCTTTAGAATAAAATTCGGACTCAAAAGTACACAAATTTTTTTCGACTTTTAATTCTTAATATTAGTCGATTCCACTAAAGGACTAATATTGAAACTCTCTAAGTTCATATGTGTTGATTATCCGTTTGATGTGATAAAACAAATCTTCACACGATCCATGGAGTATTTTACGATATTATCCTTTGTGTATATCATTAACTCAAAGAAATGTAAGATTACCGTTTTACCCCTGAGTTATTGTTTCACTAACTCCGTTGTTATTTGTGAACGAGAAAAACATAAAGTGAGATGTCTGTACATGTCACATGTTTTATTCAAAGAATTTTCTATTCGATGAATACCAGACCCGATTATTTTTTTCACACTGTCATAACAAAGCATAGTGTGATACTAATGGTTCAACATTGTTTCAACTTGAATTCCGTATCTGTGAATCACATAATCCAGCGGAACAACGTTATGACACAAACCATTGGGTTAGATGAAACTTCATTTAGTCATTGCCTATTGACAAATCAAATGTCATAAAGTGTTACAAGAATATATGTATTCACCTCAGGATTAAGGTAATTACCAAAGTACCCCTCCATTGTGATCATGAAGCTTCGAGTGATTAAATAGTTTTATCTCGAGATTCAAAGCATCATTGGTCTTGTTCAATGTCCTCATTAAGACATAAAAAATAAATCACAGAGTCACAATTCTCTATATTCCAAGATAAGATATCAATTATTTATATAAACGATCAATACTTAGATTCCCTCAACATAATCTATGACTTGGCATATGATTTTTCTCAAAGGTGTGCCTTGTCTTGATTGCGTGCCATGGTCATGCATATTACTTTGAATAATTATCGTGCCATAGTTTGAATTATGATATGCCCAATGACATGCCTCAGGTTTGGGCTCACCACTCGTCTTGATGAAGTTATAGGGGTTGGCTCATGGATTGCCCTAACTCTGTGCCATGGTTTGAGATGTGGCAGGCCTCGATGGTGTACCACGACTTGGCCATTTGCTTGCCTCGATTGCATGCCATAGCTTGACCCTTGATTTACATTGACAAGTGTGACATGGGTTGCATCAATGACGTGTCTATAGCTTTGTCCTAGAAAGGCACGAGGGTGAGCAATGACTTTGCTCGTATCGAAGTTCATGCTAACGCTGCTTTTGTTGGTGGAGCACTACTAAAAATATAGTTGTTTTTTGGTACATATGACTTTTATATGCGACTTATCGCTTCTAAAATCTTGTCGCCTTAAAATTAATTATTATATTCGACAATGTCGTATCTGAAATAAAAGTATTTTTTAGTTTCACCTTTCATTTGCTTAGAAATACAAATATTATGTTGAGTTGTAAGTCACAAAATGAAAAAAAAATGGTGTACTTTCATATGGATTCCAATGAGTTCCTGTGTAACCAATCCATCTGATAACTTCCAAAATTACAGGCTGTTATTTTGATACAGTGTTTTAAAATTTAAATAGTTTATACATATTTAATGTCATTGTATAACAATGAGAAACAAGTATCTCAAAGGAGTGTTTCGATACGACTTGTCACATCCACAAAACGTTTGGCGGTAATACTTTCTTATGCAACTTGTCCCATTAAAAAGTTGTTTACCGACAAACTCGTAAGCTATTTTGTGTGCATTATTGGTAAGATGTGTTGCATCAAAATTATGGCAACAAAGTTTGTAGGCCTTTAGATGCGACAAGTCGCATTTACAGTTACAAATTTTTCGATGCCATCATCTATTGTGATAGTACTATTAAATGCGAGAATAAGACTATAAAATGCGACAAATGTCGCATCTAAAACTATTTTTATCCTAGTGGAGGATCAATTTTTTTATCGAAAAATGACGACGCGATATTTACGGGATCAAACATTGTTGGTGCAAATATGATAAAATACTAAAGTTAGACTCGTTATTACAATTATGTATAAATGAATATTTGCTGCAAGTAAAAAATAATATTTAAATCAATTAAACACTTAATTTTATTATCTCTTTTGTTTTCACTTGATTGTTCTCCCTCTTTTTTAGTCTCTCGTGCTCGCTCATTTTTTGATGGATCATGTGCTTCTACAACGTAACGGTACTCCAACCGATCCATAAAATAATTAAACGCAATTTTACGCTTTTGTGCGAATCTAATCTATTCAAAATTTCAAATCAATAAACAAAAAAATCATTACTTACTATATCATCTTTCATCGTGATACATCAATGTAATATAATATTATCTTAATATGTCGTGATTTATATAACTTGATTCAAACGAATATGAATTTAATCTTGTAACATTAAACTTATCACCGTCGATGAAATTCATCGTAAATGAGGCAAAATATTTTACAAATAAATTATTGAACTCAGTTCTCATTTAGCAGAATACACTAATGAAGAGAAGATTTAAAATGGAGAGGGAGGCAAAGATAAGAAACCTCTAGATGAGCAGAAGAAGAAGATATATTAGATTATCTCCAATTCAAAACTGAAACTTGATATAAGTTCATATCAAATTTGATACAATTTAGTTTTTTCACTCCAAACCCACCAAAAAAAAAAAAAAAAAATTCTACCATAAAAACATTCTCTTTTTATACTCTTAAAAATTATTTTAATTTTTAAATACTATTTTATATTAACTCATATTAAAAATCTTTATTAATACGTTATACCAATATTAATCTTATTAAATATTAATTTATTTTTCTATCTCAACAATATTAAATTAACTTATATTCGTATTTAATATTATGTAAAAGTTGTTGCCAAATTGTCAAATGGGTCACAGACCATTAAAGATTTACCAGAACATATAAATAGTTTGTACGTTTCTTCTAAATATGTATCCTTGATTATTATTTTTCTATTTATATGGTGTAAGTTGTAAATTTAACTTTTATTTAAAATTGTATATGTATGGCTATTAGTGTAGTTAATATGTATTTTATTTAGTTGTATTGTACTTAATTAGTATTATTTATTCTTTTTTCTAATTGATAATATGTATATTTTGTATAAATTATTTAAATTATGGTCTAAATTATATATTAGTTTGTGGATGAATTTATAATTAAAAACAATTTAACTCCAAATTTGGATGATAAATAGTTGAACTTGAAATTTAATAACATACTATTCATTAATTTTGAATTTTGGTTAATATTTGGGGTGAATTAGTGCACCTCTACTTTAAATATGTCTCATCTCGCCCTAAATTTTTGAGCGTTGATTTCAATTTTGATAATTTTAGAATACGATTTACCTTTTGTTTTTTTTTTATGATTTTCTTCTATTTTGATTTTTTAGAGTTTGCAATGAGCTAGCTTACATATGTTGCTGAGCTCGCAAAACAAATTTTCTTCTGTGTTAAAGATGCAAGATTTGTAATGAGTTTGGAAAACGGGTTAATTAATTGAATGAAAATACATTTTTCTGAAAAAAGGTCAAAGATAATCAAATAGACTGAAAATTTATGTTTGCCCGACTTGTATAAAAAATTAAATTTTAATTATTTTTGAATTATTGTGTATATCTGTGTTATCTTATGAATTAATTATGAGATAATATATATAAATTGATTAACAAGAAATTGCTCAAACTACCACTATTTATAATTAATTTTTTCAAAATTCACTAAAATTGATTTTTCCAAAATATCAGTACAAAATATCAAAATATCTCTAAAATAATTTTTTTTACATTTTAGTCCATATGCATATTAACCGGTTACTATCTATTTTTTTTTAAAAAAATTGAACTAAAAATGCTAAAAACTGTTCCACTAATTCTTTTAATTTTTTTTTACCGGAAATGTAATGTAAACATTTGTGTTAGTTTTATTTTTTTAAAACGATATTTGGTCTTTTTAAGTAAAAATTACTTGTATGAAGGGAAAAATTATATTTTAGTGAATAATGAGAAAACTAATATAAAATAGAGTAATTGCCCAAAACTACTATTATTTTTACTTGATTTTTCAAAATCCACTAAAATATCTTCTTTCTCAAAATACCAGTAAAAAAGACCAAAATACTCTTAAAATAATTTTTTTTTTATATTTTATTACATTTTCATATTAACCGGTTATTATCTATTTCTTTTTAAATTAAACTAAAAAACCTAAAAATTATTGCATCCTTAAAAATTATAAATATTTTTTATTTTTTGATCGGTAATATAGTTAGAATTTTTGTGTTAATTTTATATTTTTAAATGGTATTTCATATTTTCACACAAAATTTATTTATAATTTGGGAAGAGAAAATGTTTGGAAGAATTTTGGGAAAATTAACAATAAAAAGTGATACTATGGGCAATTACTCTATAAATAAAATAATGATAGTTTGTGCTATTTCACTTGATTAATTTAGTTTAGCTAATTAACACTTTTATAATAATACAATAATAACTAGGTACCGTTCGTTGAACTCATTCCACGAGTGGTTTGTTTGATGCGTTTTGTTCTCTTTTTGGAAAGAAACAACAGCTGAGATAATAATAATAATTAAAAAAAAGGGGGAATGAAGAACGATCACGAAACTCCCACCGAAGTACCAACCGCAGTGGACACGAGTCAAGATTCAGTAGTTTCACCGATAAAGGTATCAACAAAAACTTGGATCTTGTTCGATTTTCTAAGCTTTTTATCAGATCCTTCGCCCGTTGCTATAGAAGAGAAGATTCAAAACATAAATCGTTGGTGTTTGAGCTCCTTTGATAAGAAAAACTAGTTTGTTTTATTTTTCGGATTATAGAAACCAGGTATGGTTAGATTTATTTTGTCTATCGATTCCATTTCGTTATGGTTCCTTTGTGTGGTTATAAGCTGATTGGGGCTTTTTAGGAGCGATTTCATGTCTCCTGAAGATGATCGTCGTGACAATTTTCATGCGGTATTCATGCATTGGCTCCGAAATTTTAGAAATCGGATTCAGAGTCTTGAGTTTTGGGTATCTTTATTAGCAATTTGTGAGAATGAGAAACAGTTTGATCTGGTAGGTTATGGGTTACAACGCAAACTCTTGCTTTTAAAGTTGAAAAGAAACCTTCAACAAGTGAGCTACTTCTTAAGCTTGCTGATATACAACACTGCGTTGTTGAAATGTGGAGTTTTGAGTATCAGGGCTTCAAGAGCAACGAGACACACAAATTGGGTTTTGAGTTTAAAAACTGTAACATGAACACTATTCAAGAGTTGGTGTCCCAAATTCAATTTTGGCCGATCTGTAAGACTCGTGGTGCGAGCTGAAGGCTGATATTTTTGCACTTTAGTTTGTTTCACACAGACTTGCTGTATTTAGGGTTTTGAAATCCTTCTTGCTGCCGATTTCTCCTGAATCTGTAGACCATAGATCACAATTAGTGCCTATCTTTGATAAAAAAAAAATTGGTTCATCGCATTACCTTAATTTGACATTTGTGTCTATTATTCATGCCCAGATAGTAGACAGTAAAGAATGGTGCATCATTAGATTTCTATTAATAGTTCATGGGTGCTGCTTTTTGGTTATGGACAGTATTATTTTCTGCTTATGTTTACCTCCTTAGACGTAAAACATCGCAGCTCAAGCATAGATATTTGAGTTGTTATGAACATTAATGAACTCCTATCCATGAAAATATAATAAATAAAGCATAGGAAAAAAATTTGTTTATGTTTTATTTATTAAATTTATATTAGATTAGAGTTATGGAGTTAGTTAATTCATTTTCTGTCGCCGATAAGTAGCATTATCCGAGATTGGTTCACCTCTCGAATCAAACTGAGTCCCTCAATAGTGGGTGATTAGAGCTTACCTGGTCTGTTCAGTTACGCCAGGCACAAAATGGCTCGAGCCTGTAAATCATGTGTTGAAGTTCACCTCCCAAGGATGGCTTGCAGTACAAGCAATCCACGCCTGACGCCTCAGCCGAGAAGAAACGTCACCCAGCTGCACCTAGGAGGGACTAATGTTGATGTGGCTGATAGCACAATCTAGATTTAGCAGAAAATGAACGGCATGGATAGAGCCCCGAGGTGTTAGTTAGTTAGCTTGAAAAATCTCGGATTAGCTAAATTGTATTAATACTGATGTTGATACACTTAGAGGACAGACAATTTACATTACTGTAAAAGGGAAATTGATCTAGAGAGAGAAAGAGAGAAAGAAGAAAAGAAATACTCAAGAGACTTGGAGAATTAGCTTAGCCGATAAGTATAGTCTTGGGGAAGGAAAGATCTGGTTTTCTGGAAAGTGTCACGGTGAGGTTGAAGATTATTCTTCTTGGATAGATCAAAACTGTAATTCCTGTGATTTTTTTCTCTTGAAGACTAGTGCAAACGAACGTCCTTGATCTGAAGGAGCTCGATTGGGAATAGACTCGTTAATGCCAAACTTCAATAATATGTTTGATTGTCTCTTGGTTTCTCGTGGTCTAAGTTTTGGTATAAGTTTAATTGAGTTAGTCCGTTGTTGGTTAAGGATTTGCAACACAGATGATTTTCTCACAGCAGAGGCCCAGGCAGACCACCGCGGAGAGTTCTTTTTCTTTCCCTAATTTTCACTACCTAGAGAGTCAAGCGAGAGCTATCAAAGGGGAAGACCTGCAACAAGAGCTCTTCATAAGTTCACGTGTTATGTCGGGCAAAATTTTGCTAGAGTCTTTAAATTTTGAATCTCTCCTTGATTTTCACTACCCAAAAAGTTAAAGCGTTCACGCGTAGAAACTTTGATTTTTTTTTTATATTACAAAATTCGCATCTTTATAATGCTTCTTTTAGAACCGGGAGGGCAAATGAGTAGTTTGTTGTTTATTGTGTCAGAAGCAGATGAGACAGGCGGCGGCTAGTTCATTTTTCTCTTGTTGATTTCACTACCCAGAAAGTTTGGCATAGAAGTTTCAACTTTTTTATATATTACAAAATTCGCATCTTTTTTTAATGTTTCTGTTAGAACCGGGAAGGCAAATGAATATTTTTTTTGTTTGTTGTGTCAGAAGCGGATGAGACAAGCGGAGAGTTCGATCGACGTGTACGCAGTCCAGTGCGGTGACTGCCACAAATGGAGGGTGGTCGAGACCCAAGAAGAGTTCGAGGAGATTCGAAGCAAGATCATCGAAGACCCGTTCGTTTGCTCGAGAAAAGCTGGGACCACATGCGAACACGCAGCCGATATAGACTACGATTCGACTCGGACTTGGGTCATCGACCGACCCAATCTCCCGAAACCCCCGAAGGGCTTCAAGAGGAGCTTGATCCTCCGAAAGGACTACTCGAAGATGGACGTTTATTACATAACCCCGAAGGGAAAGAAGCTCAGGACCCGCAACGAGGTCGCTGCCTTCATCAAGGCCAATCCCGAGTTCGCTGACGTGTCTCCGGCGAGCTTCTTCTTTGCGACCCCGAAGATCATGGAGAACACGATCCCGAAGAACCTTGTCAAGGGCTCCCCAGCCTCCTCTGGGCTGAAAAAGTCGAGTCGGAATTCCTGACGCAGGTCGGTGTAATATTTAATACGAAAATGATGTCATACTTTGAGAAGTAGGTTTTGGCCATAAGTATTATGTTCAGGGACTGGTAAAAGAGTGTTTTGGTGTTTTCTTTTTTCTGTTTTATAATGAATATTGCTCTAGGGTTTGAAGTTGAGCCACCAGAACTCTGAAAATATCTATAACTAACTTGTCCATGATGTTGGCTCTGTTTTTCTTTTTCTTTTCTGGTCACCCCACTTTGCTTGATAGATATAATGGAGAATGGTCTGAAAACAATAGAGGGGAATTGGTATGGAATATAGTAACGAATCTCGAGGGAAAAACATTACAGATATCCCCAAACGAAGGACACCTAGTAGACGACATTTTAACTTCTAACAAACTCCCCTTTAACCAGGAATGTTTCTTAATTTCAGAGGTATGTCATAGTGGATATTTTAATAACATGAAAACTCATAGAACAACATCGAATTCTTCATACTCCATTTAGCCGGTTGTTCTGTATTTACTGTGTTTGTCTTTATATTTATAAAAATATTACGACCTCTTAATATATGCGTTTGATTTTATAACTCAAAATATATATTTTTAATCATTTTTTAATGATTTGATTGAAAATCGAACACATTTGACAAAGGATAGATAAGCGGCCAAAACTTAAACTTAATTCAGTAATAACACCAATTGAAACATTAGTTTAGATACCACAAACTCTTAAATAAGCTGCAAACAAATTCAATTAGCGTTATTATTGTGCTTAATTTAGTTTTGGCCATTTATTTATAAAAAAATTAGCTGTTTACCCATGTTTACGAATCTCATTATACCCAGCGTTTCGTTAATTTTGTGTAAATACCCAATTGAAGTTGTTTACAAGATTATTGGGTCAAAAATACCCTTCAAACCGTAAACATAAATGTTTTCCCGGAATTTTTTTTTTTATTTGAACACGCTTTCTTTTAATAATTTATTTAATTAATTTTATCTTATTTACTTAAATTTGAGCGGCAACTGTAAGCGAGAATCAAAAAGGATAAAATTAGTCCGAAATTTTTTGTAAACAAAATCTAATGGATATTTACACAAAATTAACGTAATATTGGATCTATTAAAATTGGTAAACTTATTTATGAGTATATAGTTAATAAACCCTTTATTTATTATACTATATCTAGTATCCTTTGTCGAATCTGTTAGATTTTCAATCAAATCATTAAAAAATGCTATTTTAAGTTATAATATCAAAAGTATATACTAAAATGTTTTAATATTTTAAGAGACTAAAGAACAACCACAATAAAGACATACCAACTGTTAAATGCACTACGAACATATCTACAAAAATGAAGTGACATTTCCGGTTTGTCATTTTATTGAAATAAAAGAATGAGTCATTTACGTTACTCGAAGTGTGTAAATATATAGAAGTGCCTATTTAACTAAAATTTACGAAATAATTATGTATCAGTGTGAAATTGTGAATACGACTATATACTTTATTACTCATTGAATTTGTTCATATCGAAACAATTGGCCCAATGACGGATGAAAAGTTAATGAATAATCCGTTCATAAGTTAATAACGAACTCTATCACTCAAACTTCAAAAGAGTATTATAGATAAAAAAAATAGTCAATCAAAATATACATGTGTAAGTTATTAAAAAAAAGCGTCGACGGTTACATCAGAATAGAAACTAATAAACAATTACACAATTAGTGGAGACAGTAGGATATGAATCTCCAAGAACGCGAGATTGATCACACGCAATTTTTGACACCCAAGAACTACTCTCACGAACACCTAGAAATTCAAGCGATGTGAAGTGTTTATAAATAGAAATGAGCAACTCAAGTTTAAAAGCTTCACCTATTGTGCAAGAGAAGAAGAAAAAAAAGTGTAAAGAGAAAGAATGTTGATCAATTAGATTCAACAGATTCATTAAACGAATAAGAGTGAATGAATACATTTTGGTAACCTCGTAGCTTAAGTATCAAGAGATTGTAATCAGTTACAACCAATAACAGATTATTAAAGATTGATAACAAACAACAATGCAACACGTGTACAGTATGTTTCACACCGTGAACTGGACATGGATCTGCGTCAGACTATGTAAGATTGAGCCGAGTGCAAAGTCAGCCTCCAGGAGAGCTTTAGTGAACATATCCGCAAGTTGCTCCTCGGTCGGAATGTATCGAATCTTGATTGCCTTGCTGCGAACCAGATCCCGGATATAATGAACGTCAACCTCAATATACTTCGTACGAGCATGAAAGACCGGGTTAGAAGCAAGCGAGCGTGCCCCAAGGTTATCACACCGTAGCAAGGCAATGGAGGACGCAAGAGGCACGTGCATTTCATCAAGTAGCGACTACAGCCACACCAGCTCAGTGGAGGTTTGAACCAGGGCACGGTATTCGGATTCAGTACTTGACCCCAAAACTACTTTCTTCTTGCGTGGTGACCATGTCACAAGATTCCCACCGAAGAACACCACATAACCGGTGGTGGAGCGACGATTGTCAGGACAACTAGCGTAGTCAGCGTCGGAAAAGACTTCAACAACAAGACTTGCAGCTGGCGTGAAGGACAAGCCATGGTGAAGAGTACCTTTGACGTAGCGAAGCACACGTTTGCATGGCTTCCAATGGGATTCACGAGGACTCTGTAAGTACTGACTTAGCTTGTTAACAACAAATGACAAGTCGGGACGAGTCAGTGTTAGATATTGTAGGCCACCGACAAGTGAATGATAAAGCGTGGGAGACGGAAGTAACGATGAACCATCATCGAGAACAAGAGGTGTCGAGGACATCATAGGCATAGGTTGTGGCCGAGCTTCAAGAAGATTTGCCTTGACCAACAAGTCATAGGCATATTTTGTTTGAGTAAGCCTCAAACCATCGTTGTTTCGATGACACTCGAAACCAAGAAAGTGACTCGATGACCCGAGAGACCCCAGCGACTTGAGAGGGAACTGGGTGTTCAAATCAGTAATGACTCGTTGTATCTCCGACTCATGAGAGCATGTGATGAGGATGCCATTGACATAGACGAGGAGAAATAACTGGACCTTACCAGAACTGTAGTAAAAGAGTGACGTATCAGTATGACTGTTGGTGAAACCCCAAAGCAGCAGGAACTCGCTGAGCTTGTCATACCAAGCCCGCGGGGCTTGCTTAAGGCCATAGATGGCCATGATCAGACGACATACGTGATGCGGTTTCTGAGAGTCAGCAAAGCCAGACGACTGCTGCGTATACACTGTCTCATGAAGGTCACCGTTGAGGAAAACGTTGTTCACATCGATCTGCTGAACGTCCCAATTATTGGAGAGTGAGAATAATACGCACAATTGGTTGCTTCACTGCCGGACTGAAAGTCTCATAGTAATCGAGACCCGGATTCTGCTGAAACCCCTTGGCGACAAACGGTCCTTGTAGCGATTTATACTCCCATCTGGTTTATATTTGACTCTAAACACCCATCTGTTATCAACAAGCGGAGCATTTGGAGGGGCTAAAACCAACTCCCAAGTATTGCTATTGTGTAAGGCACGAAGCTCGGATAGCATAGCTTTAGTCCACAATGGATCACAAAGCGCATTGGCTGTGTTCAACGGCTCGAGAACAATAACATGAGTCAGAAGCGAAAGGTGAGCTGTCAGTGCACGTGGCTTGAAGGTGGACACTATGGCACGAGTAGTCATGGAGTACTGGGAGTCAGCAGTAGGACGAAATATCGAAGGAATTTGGTGGTCAACTGGATTGACTTGTGATAAGGATTCGAGATTTATTTTTGAGATTGAAAGCGGTGAGATAGGTTGAGGTAAGGGTGAGTTTGACTGTTGAGATTGAGAAGGTGAGGCTAAGATTTCTAAGGAGTCATTAGAACAGTGTTGGGCAGGAGAGGAGGGGTGGATATCGAGGCTGGGTATTATGGTGGTGAGTAATGGCCGAGAGATTTGTGGTTCACTAGATGCAGGCAAGGTGTTCGACAAAATTTCTTTGTAAGGAAATAAACTTTTGTTGAATTGAACACTTTTAGCAATGTAAACTCGGCCCAAAGGATGAAAACATTTGCATCTTTTGTGGCAATCACTATAACCAATAAACATGCAATAGTTGATCTGAAATCAAGTTTATGATTATTGTAGGGACACAAGTGTGGGAAGCACTCACACCCAAACACCTTAAGCAGCGAAGAGTCAAAATTAGTTCGAAAAACCACTTCGAACGGAGACTTAAATTCAAGAACGGAGGAAGGCAGTCTGTTGAGAAGAAACGTAGCTGTAGAGCAAGCGTGCCACCAAAACTCAAGAGGCATGTGACTCTCAGCAAGCAAGGTGAGTCTCATCTCAATTGCCCGTGTTTCCGTTCAATCCTCCCATTTTGAGGATGAGTATGAGGGCACGGGTGTCTAAATTGAATTCCAAGCTGAGGCAAGATAGGAGTGAACGTTCAAAATTTACCTCCCCAGTCTGTTTAGAGACATTTTAACTACGTGCCAAATAATCTCTCAACTTTAGCTTTAAAAAGCATAAAAACTCCTTTAGCTTCATCTTTAGTTTTTAAAGGAAATGTCCAAGTGAACCTGTTGTAATCATCAACGAACGCAATGTAATATATGTAACCTTCAACATTAGTGATAAGTGTCGGCCCCCACAAATCGGCATAGACAATATCGACAACATTTTTGGCATGAAACTGAGATCTTGAATATATTGAATTTTTGGACTTTCCAATTTTACAAGAATTACAATGACCCAGACTGTTGACAGTGATGCCTTTAATACCCGATTGTTTTAAAGCTAGAGACATGAATTTATCACAGGGATGGCCAAATCTTCTATGCCACAGATTACAAGCTGACTCACAGTGTTTATTGCTAACTTTATCGACATCCTTATTGACAGTAAAGGTTGCTAGAGACTACAGATTCACACTGGACACATTGAGCCTATAGAGTTCATCCTTGAGCTCCCCGGTTAGCAGGATTTTCTTCGTTTTCCTATCCTTAATATAGCAGTCAAATGAGTTAAATTCAGCATTATCACTAATGACCTTTCCAACGCTAACCAGATTTTTAGTAATTTTCGGAACATGCAGAACATTTTTTAATAGCAATTTTATGTCTTGAGATTTAATAACAGTGGAGCCTATATTCAAGATAGGAATAGAGTTTCCATTACCGACTGTGAGTCTCTCTTTGCCGTTATAATTCTCAGAGACAGATCGACTTGACAGGTTGGACGTGATGTGTAAAGTAGCTCCACTGTCGATGTACCACGATGGATCATCAACGTGTCTTGAGTTTCCAGAAGAGCTGTGGTCGAAGATTTTGTGCTTGACTGATTCATATTTGACGTTGCTCGAGGCTGGAACTTCTCATCAAGCCTGAACCAACAGGCAGAGGCTAGATGGCCGGTTCTCGTGCAGATATGACAAACACGTCGATTTCCACAACCTCGTCGTCCTTTGTGCCACGACTTCCACGACCTCGAAATTGTTGAGATCCACGTCCTCGGGATCTATTCTCAGCAAAGCTTGCAGATGAATGAGTCAGATCGAGATTAATGAGCGAATTTTGTTGATCGAGTCGTGTTTCGTGACACTGAAGAACAAACTGAGCTTCTGACGTAGGAACATAGTGATGTCGAGCATTTAAGATATCCGAGACCGCCAAGCACATAGAGAAGCAATTCATCCTCGCTCACTGGTTGGCTGCGGCGGCGAGATTGTCTGCTACCACTCTGATTTTCATCACAAACTCACTAATACTTAGCGATCCTTTCTTGAGAGTCTGAGCTGAAAATGCAATTGAAGAAGCCTCGCTTCAGAGCTTCCGGCGAATAGTTGTTGAAGTGCATACCAGATCTGTGCATAATTCACGCCCTTGGAAATGTATCCAAGCATTGAATCAGTTACCGATGAAATTAACCATGAAATAATTGCCTAATCAGTTTGCATCCAGGTTGAGAACTCTGGATTCAGTTTGCTTTTTCTGACGGTGACGCCGGCTTCGGTCGCAGTTGATACCGTCGATGATATTTCTTCGATCATCTGTTGAGGAGCTGATTTGCTTCCATCAAGGAAACCTTCAAGATCATGTGCTCGAATTGCAGGAAGTATCTGAGATTTCCAAAAGAAAAAATTTCTCGATCGAGTTTGAGAGAGGTAGGGACGAGGTGAGTGGCGATCGGAAACGGAGTTCCAGGATTTTCCATGGACGTTAGTCTGAGCTGCTCTAATACCAAGCGAAGAAGTAAAAAGAAGTGTAGAGAAAAAGAATGTTGATCAATTAGATTCAACAGATTCATTAATCGAACAAGAATGAATGAATACATTTTTGGTAAGCTCGTAGCTTAAGTATCAAGAGATAGTAATCAGTTACAACCAATAACAGAATATTAAAGATTGATAACAAACAACAATGCGACACGGTTATAGTCTATTTCACAGTGCGCCACCCTCACACATGTACAGACTTGCTGAAACAGTTTAGTTACTCGTGCTTATGTTCTCAGCTATAAAGATATTTATTATGCCACTTTTATAAGTTAATATACTTATTTATCATACTTAAATTCTTCATAATTTGATTTGAAAATTTGTGAAACAACTTATTACAGAAGAAGTTATTTATGATTTCAACGTTTTAAACTCTAACTTTAAGACTGTTATTACTCTAACTTTAAGACTGTTATTGCTATAGAAAATTAAAATGAATAAATGTGAAAGTTCAGAGCTTTCCTAAATAAAATATTAACAAAAATATGTAATTTAATTTTCAATTATTGTTTTTCTTGTGCTCATTAATAATTCACAATTATAATTTAATTATATTTTAGAACGTGACTTTAACTAGTTTGTTAAACAAAATTTTGGAGAAACGACCCTAGCTTACAAACGTGATTTAGTTTTGTCCAACGTTTCGTAAAATTTTTGTAAGTGTCCAAAATGCTTACGTGACACTTTCATTTACATATCTAAGTTACTATTATACCCTTTTAATTTCGGAATTATTTATGTTTAAATTTTTATTATAATTAATGTAGATAAGATCCTACAAATTTGGGTAGTTATTTGACTAATTAATTTCAGTATAATTAATTATTTTCATTCATTTTTTATCGGTTTTAATTCTTATTTACAGTTTCATATCCATTTATTAATGGAAAACATTTCATATTACCGAATTTTAATTCGTTTTATAACAGATCTTATTTGTTCAAATTCTCCATTTACATTGTTCAATATATATGCTTGTTAATTGATATTCAATTTACACTGGAATGAATATACAACGTAAATTGATTTTTTTAATGAAAATTGAAACTTTTTATCGTTAATTGCATACTAATTAAAAAAGCACGTTTATTTGGACGTTTAAATAAAAGAAAATCAAAATTTCATACATGAGTTTGAAATCAAAATAAAACCACAAAGAAGAAGAACGAAGAACTATGAAAATTTTAATTGCAGCTGGAGCCAAACCCGCGTCCACTACCGGAGTTCGTCTTTGCCTTCGTCACTGCCTCCATCGTTAGCATCGCAGCCCCCGGAGGCAAACCGGCGTTCACGGAGAACGAAATGTTGCAGAAAACAAAATATCCAGCGAAAAAGATGAAAACGTCAAAAAATAACCCCGAGAATTATAATCCTTTAAGATGTATCCCATTTTTTTGGATCTATAAGGTACAATCTCACCTACACCGAAATATTTTAACATCATAAATTATATACCCATTAACAATGTAAATTACATCCATATTAACATAAAATAGTACATACTTTGGGAGTTTCTTTATCTTTTTCTCCATGTTTCTTTTTTTACCCATATTTTTGTCGGGTGTTGCTTTTTTGGGCATCTAATCGAAGTTTTTCATGAGTTAGTGATAAAAAATACACAAATTTACGCCTAATATTTGTTAAATCCGTGGTCATTATATTTTATTATAATTTTTTTTAAACCGCATTTTAATTTACACAATATTGCAAGCTGGTAGAATATTGCAAACAGTGGTTAGCATGGCCATTTACTGATACTGCAATACAGTAGATGAACATTTACAATACCAGAAACCTTAAATCCTTTTCACAATGACCATTGAAATCGAATAATATCTCAGTTCTTCATCCACTGACCAAAATAAAAAAAACAAGTATGAAATGCATGTTTTATTACAGTTTGAAAAGGGAAATAAAAATAACCAGAGAGATGAGCACAACGACGGCCAAAAGAAATCTACAGTGAATGGGAAAATCAAAATAACCATTTTGCAAAACTCATCAAAAGTAGGAAAAAATAGAAAGATCCGGATCACTCAACCCAAATATCCACAGTTTTAAAACGTTTAAAGAAAATCTCTCACCACGCGAAAATAAAAACCAAATACCTGTAAATCGATGAGTTGTGTTTGAATCTTCAAAGATTACGTCATCGATCGCGAATCTTCAAATAATCGCCTGAGTTTCTTGTATTTGAAAGTGACGCTTCGGTTGAAAGTGGAACCTTTCCAACTTTTTAAGGGATGCATGCAAATGGTCTCTCTCATGTTGCCGAATATTTTAATTACTCAAATTTTGTATGCGGTTATTACGCATTAATTAACATATTTTTTTAAATAAATTTCAGCAATTAAATTGGGCGGGTTTTTAAAATTTTGAGGTATTTTTTAGATGAAATTTTTGCTAATTATAAGTGTGGACATTTACCAAAGTTTTACCAAATTTAGATAAAACCAAAATATCAAACCTCTATAAAATTATTATTATACATTAACCCTTGTTAAAATTATAATTTTGAATGTTTAGTGGTCCATTAGTTTTGGATGGTGATTTTTTTTTCTTTCTAATATGAAAATCAATTTATTTCCTAGGATAGTATTCTTCTGATAATCCGGTTTTTGTAGTGAACCGGTTCGGTTCATACTGCAGCAAAAACTAAAAAGCAAGTCAACTTGACCAAGATATTGACCGTTAACCAAGTAATCCTTTTCGAAACAAACATTCTCTCCAGAAAATTGCTCTATTCGCTTACTCCAGATTATCCCTGATCCGAACCCTCGATCCGCCATGAATTTCTTCCAGTCCGTTTTCTCTGAAGATCCAGATCCTCCGAATCCCGAATCACCGAGTCAATCGAACGACGACGATCCAAGTCCGGCTCCGACGTGGAGCTTTGGCGGCCTGATCAAAGCCCTAGCTACTCAGTCCGAGTCGGTGATCGAGACCTACCGGCGAGATCTTCAGGAGTTTGGATCGGGTCTGAAGAAAGAGATCGAGGTCGCCCAGGGCTCGATCAACACGGTCGGGACCGCCATTGACGAGCTCGGAAGCTCCGTCGTGAAAGGCACGGTCGAGATCATCGCTCAGGGAAGGGACGCGATCCTCTCCGAAGGCCACGATTCTGATTCCTCCGAATCGAATCCCAATCCTAACCCGAACCCGAACTCGAACTCGAAGCCGTACAGTAGATTCGAATCTCAGGTGCGAGCTATTCAGGGCGATCCGAGCACGTACAGCGACGAGCCGGACGATTCGGACGATTACTTAAAGTGGAAGTTAGGGTTCGCATTGGATGAGAAAGAGGAAGAGATCGAAGAGTTGATCAGAGAGAACGGTTCTGTAATCGACGGCGTCTACGACAGAGTAGGCATCGATCGCGAGACTTTCTGGTGCAGATATTTCTACAAAGTTCATAAGCTGAAACAAGCCGAGGGTTTGAGAGCTAGCTTGGCGATGAAGAGAGCGATCCCCGGGGAAGAGGATGAGGATCTGAGCTGGGATGTCGATGATGATGATGATGATGATGATGATGATGATGATGATGATGAAGAAGAAGCAGATGATAACAACAAAGATAAAGCAAATCGAGAGAAGAGCTGCCAAGAAGAAGAAGAAGAAGAAGAAAAAACCAAAACAGGACTGGAATCCGATAACGCAGTCGTTGCGGTTTCGGAAGAGAAACATTCGAAGAAAGAAGAAGAAGAAGAAGATCTGGGATGGGACGAGATTGAGGATTTGAGCAGCATCGACGCGAAGAAGATCTCAAGCGATGAGCTCAGTCCTAAAATCGCAGAGCTAAGGAAACGGCTCAGCACCGCCGTGGATTTGGATGAAGACGAGGATTTGAGTTGGGATGTCGAAGAAGATGATGATCACGATCCACCACAACCACTGCCATCACCGCCCAAAGCTTGACACTGCAGACGCGCTTAGGTCGTTCTTATTTCCAAAATTATCGGAATATATTTGTTGGTGTGTGTGAGATTACTATAGATTGGAAATTAAGACTCTTTTTTTCTTTCTTTCATGTGATGAGTAAAATCAATACTTCTCGTTATAGGTCCACGAAAAATGTTTCTAAAAGTTCAATCCAAAACATAATGTGGCTAGATAAGAGTTTGTTCCCGAGTAGAATTCTCGAGTCCTCAAGTTTTCACTTTTCTTGTTTATACGAACAATTAGAGAGGTGTAATACATATATTTATTTTATTTCTTTATATTTATATTAATGCTTGGGATTAAACTTCTCTCGTATCAGCAATGAGACTCAAATGTCATATCCTTTTTTATATTTACATCTGTCTACCTTTGTCATATATTCCATACATCACTGGGTAGATATCATATTCATGGAATACGATTTACTTTCAACATGCTTTGATGGTGAAATGGTAGATACGCGAGACTCTAAATCTCGTGCTAAAGAGCGTGGAGGTTCGAGTTCTCTTCAAGGCATAATATTGAGAATGCTACACGAAATCTTGATGATCTTCTCTATCTAATGAATGGAAAGTCCGCTTTGAAAGAAACTATGATATAAGAGAAAATGCAAGTACATCCTTTCCTCAACCTGGCTTACCGGGAGTCCCGGTATCGCTCCCGGTGGACTCCCGGTAAGAAAAGGGACGGGAGGCCGGGAGTTTAACTCCCGGTTATTTTTTAAAGAAAATTAAAATTTTAATTTCATTTAAATAAAAGGAGTTAGAAATAAATAAAGTCAAGGGGTTAATTGTAAGGTTTTTATGTTAAAGGGCTATAAATCAATAATCGAGTATGACTAAATTAAGAAAAGTATAAATAATGTAGGCGAAATGTTAAATAAAAAATGGTGCTCTTAAAAAACCTCATCGGTCGCTAAAAAAGTGCGGCGGTGAGGAAAAAGAGTACCCGGATAAAGGCCGGGATATCTCTTTATGATAAACTCTAGATCTAACCATTGATGTTTATGTTAGAAAAATTAACATCAAAATCGTCAACAATATCAAACATTTGAAATGTTTCTTGTGCTCAATGCTTATGTTGAAACCAATCATTTTCGCAAGTTAATGCTTCTTCCATCTGCGAATGCAAACTATATCATCTGTCGTCGATGATGCATCTCGCGCTGCTGAAAGCCACCTCCGATGACACAGTTGAATCTGGAATGGTGCGGATTGTTGGCAGAGATGCCCACAAGAAGATTGTTTATTTACATATTGATGTAATATATAAATCTATATAAAGTCCTTATTGTAATTTGCTGATTAAATCAATAAAAGTTGAAACGTTCATTCATTCCTTTTTAGTTTGATTGAAGATTTATATTCAATAGTCTTATAGTCCTTAATCAAACCTAACAATGTATGAAGAGACAAATGTAGATTTGCGTGAACAAACTCTTCATGGTTTGACTAAAACGATATATTCGCAATCTAAAGATCAACGGACTATTGATCCCAGTATGATTGTTGGAAGAATCTATGATGTCTGGTTACGAGGCATAGAGAGTTAGGAACTCTATAGTTCTTCCAGTGTATCTTTCGAAGATACTGAATTGACCAGTGCACCTTTAGAGACAATAGAAGAACAAACCATTTAACATCTTCTTTATCAAGGTCACTATATATGAATTACATCATGCTTACCTAAATCCTGAAATGAGACATGTCATTTCATAGCATTAATACTCTAATTTGAGAAAGTCAAATTCTAGGTCCATTACGTGATCTACACAAGGCCTATTGATGAGATATTAAGTTATGAAGATGTCATGAACCAACTTTGTGAAGTTCTCATAGATATGGAATTCATGTACAAGATTGCTGAGATGCAATATATATCACCTCATGCTTAATTACTTGGATTGTGAATAAATGAACTGCGCAGTATACAAAATTAAGTAGCGACTTTATTTGGATGAAACAATGTGACTTGTTAACTCCTCGCCAATACATTGTTTCTAACTTATTCACAATAACTAAAGGAGTTGAGGAAATAACAACTAGAAGGGTAAAATGGTAATTTTATAAATCCCAACTAGTTGATGATATACATGAAGGGTAAACATAGATAACATTCAATGGATCCGCTCAATATAATTAAGTTGAATTTGAGTAGAAAATAAATTCATTTGAACTGAGAGATTCTCAGTGTCAACTCTTTAGTGGAGTCAGTTGACATTAAGCTAATACTCGGAAAAGGTTTGTGAACTTTTGAGTCCGAGTATAGAAACTCAAGCTTTGTTCATTTGGATCCATAAGGTCACTATTACAGGTCATTAGAGTAGGATTGTTAAACTAGAAGCTAAGTCAAAATAAGTTCAAATGTTGAACTAGACTTTTTCTTGGAAAATGTCTAAAGGGTATTTTTGTCCACATGGACATAAAATGATGTGAATGTCAAAATAAGATTTTGAATATTTTCATATGATGAAAATATAAATTATTTTTCTAAAGCCGAAAAGTCGTTTAAGGCATTATGAAATTATTTTCGTTATTTGTGCAATTATAATTCTACAATGGGTATTTTAAGAATTGTCTTAAAAGAAATAATGAAGCATCTAGAAGCTCCCCCCTAGATAGAATTTTTGCCAAACAAGCATCAAGAGGAGAGTTTTATTTCTCTTTAATTATAAGGATAATTACCCAAAAGGAAAAGGGAAATGAATTTCCTTTAGAAGGAAATAAATAAGCTAAGTGAGGAAACAAATTTTCCTCCTTGCTTGAGGTGTATGGCCGGCCATCCTAAGAGAAAGGGGAAGGGAAAATCAAATATTGTGTCATGAATACATTATTCTTTCATGAATGAATAATTGACCTTTATAGATTTTTCCTTCTCCTATAAATAGAGCCTCACATAGAGATGTGAGAGGAGAAGCTTTTGCCTTGTTCTCTCTTGCTCTTGGCCGATCCTCTCTCTCTCTCTCTTTAGAAAATACTCCTTTTTATTTTGCACCTAGATCCATACTTGATCTAGAGAATTAGCTTATGATCCAAGAATTTTTCTTGGTTCATATTGTTTAATTGTGCCCACACACAATCCTTCTAAACCTCTATAGACTCTTGTAATAGAAACCTTAGGTTTCTCAAGTTCTCGTTTAGGTTTGAAGGAATCAAGCTAGAAGAGAAGATCAATCTTTCCAAAGACGCTTCAAGTTTGAAAACACAAGAAAAGTTAGTATTCAAGTAGATTAAATAATGTTTTTAATTTATAACATGTATATGCACTTTATCTAGGTTAGTAAAAATTGTTTTACTAGTAAAAGAAATTTTTATATTCCGCTATTAATATGATTAATAATAAATTTTTCTTAACCCTTGACCTATTCCAACAAGGATGTCCTGAGCCATCGTAGCCAACACCGGAAACCTTTTTGCATTTCGTCTCCACCACACCAATAGGTCTAACCCTTCGTCATCCGGTTTGACTCACTCGTTCCAGTCGTACTCCATTATCTCAGGGTGAGAGTGTGTCGACTGAACTCAGCTGACTGGATCTGGTCTAGTGTTGTTGATGAGATGGACTGTAAGTAGGAGCGTTGATGAACAAATTGGTGAACTGATGTCGTCGTGGATGTTGCATCTACGTCTAACTAGGCTGCGCCCGATATTGCGGATGAGCTTGGTTTCGTATAACCTAAAAAGAGAATAAAAAGGTTCCACGATTCTAGAAAAATCAAGTGCATAGTAATCTTGAACGCTAAAAACATCTAATGTACTTGAGAAATTTTTTCAAACAAACTACTCTACATCAGAGATCTAGAATGACTCCAAAGTCGTAAAGTAAATGAACCTTTTCAGCCCCCCAATATTTTTAAAAAATTCATTTCATTGCTTGAATACAATCTTGAAAAATGGTTATTTCTCTATACTTGTCTAAATGAATTGCAATTTAGTAATAGTATGCAAACCAATAAAAGAAGTAGGAGTGTAAATAACGGAAATATGACAAGTTTCTTTATAAAAAAAATGTCAAGTAAGGAAAGACACGACTCAGCCATTTTAATATCATATTAAAAAATAGAGTCTTCACCATGTTCACTGTTAATATAAGCTACAATAATGTCTACATAACCTACAGATAAAAAGTTTGTTAACATTAAGAAGGTTGAGTTCGACCGAATTTTTTTATCTAGATGCCAAGTGCGTTCTTGTAGACCGTTGTGCCTAAGGCGTCTCTTAAGTTCGTCTACTCTATTTTTTGAGTTATTTATCCAACTAATGTACATCCTAATTTTATTTTGAAGGGTCATAACTAGCTGTCCCGTCTTGAACTATTAGGTTGATTATATGAGTAGCACATCGTTGGTGTAAAAGAAAGTCATTACTTTGAAGGTTTTCTTTTATATCTCTTATCATGGAATTGTTACTTGTGGCGCTATACATGGACAATCCTACGTGTTAAACCCAATTCCTCTAGTACACTAACCATTATATCTAAAATACTTTGACTAGTGTGCGATCCTTCTATCCTTTTAAATGCTATTATACGTTTGTTTAAATTCCACTCGTCATCTATGTTATGAACTACGACACTCATGTAATCCATTTTAGGTTGAACCGTCCATATATATGAGGTTAATGTTACACTATATCTACTGCTTGATATTGTGGATTTTAGTTTTTCTTTTTCATCTACAAATCATTTTAGTATATCAGCTCTTAAAGCTTTCCTAGACATTATTTGCACCCCCGGAATTAAATAAGTTAGAAAGCTAACAAATCCTTGAGATTCTATATGTTGAAATGATTGATTTGTTGAAACAAAGTATTCTACTAATTGTTTTCTTAATAGAAACGGGTCAATATGATTTACAGTACTTGTGAGTGATGAAGATCTTTCCACAATGGTGATATTTTCCAGATTTTTTGCCGTTGTGGATCACCTGTTCCAAACATGTCCACACTTGGGACCTAGGCTGCCTCCGTGCGGTAGGTTGGGTTTGTTGTGGCTGTTCGGGATACTCGGCGGACGGTTGTTGTCATTGTCGTCATTGTTCCCTCTCTTCTTATTGTTGACGTTGTTGAGAACGAGGAACGACAACCGAAGGTGAACTCCAACTTCGAATTCTTTGTGGAGGTGCCGGTATATCTTCCTCTTCTTCTTCGTCGCTTGGATCTGGGGTTTCGTCGTCATCTTTTTTGACAACTTCTTCAACATTTGGAATTTGGGAGTCGTGAATTTCATGTTCACATTCTTGAAATGCTTGGAAAGCAATATCGACATCGGGTGGTGATGACAGAATATGAGGGTAGTAGCCGGATTGAATGTGTGGATTTTTGGAGTAGATAAAATTTGGATTAGTAGCGAATATAGTTAGGATCGTAAGTGTATTCGACGTTTTGGAAATGGTGCAACCAATTTTTTCCAAACCGATGCATCAGGGGTTCTTGAGAATTTCTTTCAGACCGACCCCGACCCCTTCGGTTTTGGAATGCCATGAAAAATGGAGAGCGTTTAGAGAATTGAGAGAGTAAGAGAATGGTGGTAGTGTGGGTTGTAGAAGTGAAAAGGAGGGGTCTATATAAAAAAAATTGGAGGAAGAAAAAAAAACTTGTAGCCGTTGGAAACAAACGGCTATATAAAAAACGACTAGTTTTTTTTTTGTCGCCGGATCTTGCATCTGATGGGAAAAGGTTTTTTTTTTAATCCCGGTAACCAAAAAATTGGGACCTCCGATCCTGCTCCCAGTTTACTAACTGTGCCAACCGGGACGGGACTCCCGATCCCGTTCCGTCCTAGTATGGCCAAGCCTTTTTTAAAGAAAAATTGCTCTAATTAACCAAATGAAACATTGAAGTTTCTATTTGTCCAAACGTTTTCATTTATTTAGGATATCCATTTTTTATGAGGTGGCATTATTTGATTATTATTTTTAACTAATCTGTTATTTTTTTATGCCAGTTTATTTTGGTTAATTGCTATTAACCAATTTTTTTCAAACGTTGGCTATATAACATTTAATATGTTTCTAAATGCTATTTTACAACTTATCCCTTTTTTAAAATCATGTTAGGCATGTGGTAACTAGGATGGTTTAGTGGTAATAACACACATTTTCAAGTTGGAAGTCGTGAGTGCAATTTTCGCCCACCGCAAGCAATGAAAGATTGCCTTTAAAAGAAAAAAAATCATTTTTGGCCAGAGGTCTTTTCAATCAACATGACACCTGGTCTAGAAAGTATATTTCATCATCATATGTCCGACTTAGTGGAATTCCTTGGCTTAGTTTGAGTCTTATCATTCAAAGTTCCTCTATAGAAGACAAGTCTGTTTCTCTATACTCTTCAATAAGTAGCACCGGAATAGAGGAACGCTTGATATGTCATTGTAGACTTTGTTGTTTTGGAAGTATGTTATTGTAGGACTCAAGAGCTGTAATGTTTTCAATATACCCTTTTACGCTATCAAAATATTATATCATATGCTTATTTTACAAATATTTAACAATTTTGAAGGATTTAAATAAACCAAAGTGAAACGCATATGTATATTGATCAATGATAATATTGGCTGAGATTGATAACAAAATATACCCAAATCATTTACATAATGAATCAACCATTTTGCATGGTTAAAGTAAGAATTAGACTACACGATCTTGCCACGTATAAATTATCATTGATGGTTTTACCTATTTTAGCTTATAAATTGTTAGAAATCGAAACGGTCGGCCTTTTTTCAAATTGATTTTCTATCTGTTTTTACCATTCTCCTTCCACTTATCACACGTATAATATTATTTTTGAAGAAGGATAGGATCGAAGTCCAAACTTTGACTAAAAACATTAGGCAAAGCGTGTCGCACACGGGAGGCACATTTTGAACATTGCAAAATGCGAACTCATTTGATCTACAAACCCATTTACAAATTTCATAAGCTGTGAGATTAAGGGTGTTAGGCAACCATAAAAACGAACCAAATTGAAACCATCCCCTAAACCCATTACTTTAAAAAGTAGTGGTTTTATGTACCAAAATGAGCATTATGGTGTTACTTATCCATACTGAGTTTGTTATCCTCTTCGAAGTCAACGCAGTCACTCCTTAACTTGTCCACTAGCGAGGTTATATGGACTTCTTGAAGTTCTGCCTCCTCTGCCGATGCAGCGACGACCCTACTCCTCCACATCAAACTGCGATCGATGCCTCTGCTCATAGTCACCAGTCAGACAGCTGCACGACCATCTTTAAAAGTTGGGTCCACTTCAACCTTCCATTCCCAGGTACAAACTTATTCTCTCTCAGCACTAGAATCATCTAGATTAACTATGTGGTGTTCATTGATTGCTCCTTGCCTATGCTCCGCCACTCTAGCCCTTATTATGACCAGGCTAAGAATTCCTCCATTGCCTTGGAACGTTTCTGAAAAAATTCATTCCTCCATTTTCGAACCTCTTCAAGGATTATGCACGCTCGTATCAAGAACTCGTCTCTAATTCCCTATTTGTTATACTCTGCATTAACACTCAATTTTTCAGTTTTTGACAATTCATCCATAATTTCTTGTTGAAGCTTTTTCATCTTGACCTTAAGGCTCGGCCAGCTAGCCTGTTCTTGAATTCTCATAAGCACATTATTGCACTTCTTTGGCCATCAATGGACCTCTTTCCACTTCTTTGCTTACCACATTTTCAATAGCTCCCATGCCTTCAAAGTCTTTGCGCCAAGTCCATCTTCTAAACTTCTTGCCCCCCAAATTTCTTTCACAGTATCCAGCCAATGTAGTTCCTCGGCCTAGACTTCATAAAATCAAAATGGGACTTTTTCGTCTAAAAGAAAGAAATCCAAGAAAATTGACGAGTGATCAGATGAAAAATTCTAATTCCTATTGAGGAAAAGACGACAACCAATTTGGACTCACAATAGCCCTGTCTGATCTTTCTTTAATGGATAATTCTAGTATATAGCCTAGTAAACTAGTGTTATTTTGGCAATACCCAACATTTGGTCATTGGGTAGAAAATAACCAGCAAAATTCTTTTACCATATTTTTGTGACCATAGCGCAATTACATTCACATTATTTTCGTTTACCTTCCATTTACAACAAGTATTGTTTAAAATTCCATGACCAACTACATTCAATTTTTACTTTCAAATTCAAAATTTGAATTTAACACGAAATTAAAATTTTGAATTTGAAACTAAAATTTCAACAATTAATATGGGGCTATCCGAACAATACATGTCTTGTAAATGCTTCCTACGTATACAAGGTGGCAATTTACAATACGTTTACAGAACGATGGCCATTCCAATAATCCTTATGAGATTTCAGTTTTTTCTTGACGTTCATCACCAATATCTTCCACTTTGCCGGGTTGCTTAAATTGTTGCTCAAAAAATTTGACTGTGAAATAAAGTAAATGAGAAACAAGAAGTGAAAAATCATACAACACAAAAGATGAACATTAGTTTTTCATGAACTGGTTGTAAATACAAACAAATTTCAAAAATTGTTAGGCATACGCGATTATGTGAGTGAAAATCCATCATTGTGAAGCAATTCCATTCGTAAAAGAAAGAAGAATAAAAGTTATGAGGTGTTTTTGACTTTCGACCAACAAACAAGATATGATTGTTTAATTTTGTAAACAAAGTCGGAAATTAACAGAATTTGAGTTATTTGATTTGTGACTGATGAATATGATATGTGTTTTAAATTTCAGGAAACAATGGACGGATAAAATGATAAACAATTATAAAACATAAATAAAAATAGGTTAACCCGCGAAAATGACATACACACAATTAATTATGTTAATTAAATGCAAAAATAAATGAAAATCATGATAAGAGGATAAGTTTTCACAATTATAGGATCTATAATTGAATTAAAATTGATTCTGAATACAATGAAAAAAATCGATTACATTTTAAAACCGGCTGATAAATACGCCCAATTAATTATTCATATTTGAAACTTGAATACAACGAAAGTTTTTAAATTTTATTTCGAAAATTAATTTGAAACCTACAACCATATTTGAATTAATTAATGGGAGTAATATGGACAAAACCTGCGTGTAAATTAGTGTCACATAGTCAATGGTGGGTATGTTGTTGGTAATGCCCACAAGAAGATTAGTTTTTGCTACTTATTTGCATGTTGATGTAATAAAGTTCTCAATTAAGTTCTTGTAATTTGTTTATTAATTAATAAAAGTTGAAACTTTCATTTGTTCCTTTTTTGTTTGTTTCAAACTTTATGATTTACAATAGTTTTTAGTCCTTAATCGAACCTAACAGTTTGTGAAGATTTAAATATAGATTTACGTGAACAACTTCATGTGCTCAAAGCAGAATATTCACAATCTAAGGATCAAAGGACTATTGATCTTAGTATAATTGTTTGAAGAATCTATGATGTCTTGTTGTGAAGCATATATATTTGAGACTCTATAGTTCTTTCAGTGTATCTTTCGAAGATACTGAACTGGCCTGTGCACCTCATGAGACGATGTAAGAACAAATCGTTTAACCTCTTCTGTCTCAAGGTCACTATATATGTATTGCATCGTCCTTACCTAAATTCCGAAATGAGACATGTCATTTCATAGCTTACATACTCTCATTTGAGAAGTCAATTCAAGATCCACCATGTGATATAGACTATACTTATTGATAAGGTATTAAGTTATGAAGATGTCATGAACAAGTTTTGTGAAGTTCTCATAGATATGGTATTCATGTACAAGATTGATGAAATGCAATGTATATCACCTCATGTTTTATTACTTGGATTGTGAATAAATGAACTGCACAATGTCCAAAATTAAGTCATGACTCTATTTTGATGAAACAATGTGACTTGTAAACTCCTCGTAAATATGTTGTTTCTCACTTATTTACAAGTACCAAATGAGTTGAGGAAACAACAACTAGAAGAGTAAAATGATGTTTTTTTTAAATCTCATCTAGTTGATGATATTCATAAAGGATAAACATAGATAATATTCAATGGATCTGTTGGTACCAATACACCTTAGCAACCATATTAAATGCGAAAAGGAATTAATTGCACTCACATTAGTTAACTAATATTAATGATTGCTAACAAGATCTAGATTTGCTGATTTAATTTATTTATATAAAGCAATTTAGCAACCGATACCAGCCAATACGTTAGAACACTTATATGGATTTTGGCTCAACGACAAAAAGCTCTGATCTAACGACGTGCTTCGCCGTCGTGGTTCGTCTGGCCTGAGTACTCGAGGACGACACAGTAGTCTTTCAAAACGTAATCTCCGAGACGAATAGGAAATATGAGTAGGCACAATCGATCTCACCAGCTCTCGAAACCATATTGTTTTGGGATATTACTCCTATTATTTAGGAACATAATTTGCAATTCCAAGGGAAAGGGGATGATATAATCGACCACAAAGAGAGAGAGAGAGAGAGAGAGAGAGAGAGAGAGAGAGAGAGAGAGAGAGAGAGAGAATGACCAAGATTTTCTATGTAGATTGAGTGGATTTTCCTCTTCCCTTTTATTCCTATTTATAGCATTTAGAAAGAAGATAACCCTTGAGAGATTTTCTCTCATTTATGAGAGATATTCTCTCCTTTCAGATATAGTCTCTCCTCTAAGAGATATTCTCTCATATTGAATTTAATATGGGCCATTAGATCTCAACAATGAATCTACAATCGCTCTCATCCATCAGATGAATTCTATGGAAGAGATTTTCTCTCATAAGAGAGAAATTCAAGGCTTATACTAAGGGAAGAGTTCGGCCACCCCTATGACTTATCCCTAGGGAATTTTCGGCCAACTTATGTCCCAAGCCAAGCCCAAAATTTCAAAGCTCGTTTGCTTAAAATCCAATTAATTATTTATTTACTTGATCTAATAATAAATAAATAATTATATAAATATTTATTTAATTCTGCCAATACCAGTTTTCTAGAATTAATGTTGTTAATCACCATTACAGCAAGTGAGATTAAATAATGATTAAAATTATTATTTAGAAGTTCTTATCCGCCTTTAACAAAGTCGAATCGGGGACTATGGACCTAATAGTAGAAATTTAACGAACTCGACAAAAACGATGATAAGTCCTATCTATTTTTCATCTATTCGTCCAGTATTTATCAATACTCCACCGTGAGACCGAACCCTTTTTTAATACTAGAATTGTATTTACTCATTTGGAAGAGTGTCTATTGATATAGTAAGTTCATGATCAAGATCCTCCAGGTTCATCATGTGTCAAGAGAAGTCAAACTATTGTTGCTTCCCTAGTGAAAGATTCTTTCGAAAGTTAACTTACTTCGATAGTGCGCGCAATCAATCAGTTCTGTAATCAACCCTTAGGTAAGTGAACATTGACCTTCTTTCAGGAAGGCTGGATTTTGTATCTGTAAATCACTTCCCACTCGAATCATGCTCTGAGAAAACTTCCAAGACATAATATGTGATTAGCATGGATAGCCTTTTAGCGAATGAGTTAAAAAGCTCAGAAACATGACCCAGTTTCCATGATCAGTTCAGGATTTAGATCAAGTCTCACTGTGACCATCATAGTGGCCTTGGTTAGTGCATCGTAACAGCCCTTAAACGACACAGCTACCTGATGGCCTTTCTGTTGGAATAGGTCTAGGGTTAAAGAAAAATTTAATGGCAGGAATTTAAAAATTTATTTTTCAAATAAAACAATTTTTACTAACCTAGAAAAAGCATATACATGTTATATACTAAAAGCATTATTTAATTTACTAGAAGACCAACCTTTCTTAGTAGCTTTATCTTGAAGCGTCTTGAGAAAGGTAGATCCTCTTCCTTGGCTCGCTCGTCACTTTCACACCTAATCTTGAACTCGAGAAACCTAAGATTTCTATTACAAGAGTCTATAGAGGTTTTGGAAGGATTTGTGTGTGGGCACAATTAAACAATATGGACCAAGAACAATTCTTGGATCATAAGCTAATTCTCTAGATCAAGTATGGATCTCAATGCAAAAAAAGAAGAGTATTTTCTAGAGAGAAAGAGAGAGAGGGTCGGCCACAATAGGGAGAGAGCAAGAAAAAAGCTTAACCTTCACATCTCTATGTGAGGCTCTATTTATAGGAGAAGGAAAAATCTATAAAGGTCAATTATTCATTCATGAATGAATAATGTATTCATGACACAATATTTGATTTTCCCTTTCCCTTTCCCTCTTAGTTTGGCCGGCCATACACCTTGCATTAGTGAGGAAATTTATTTCCTCACTTAGCACATTTGTTTCCTTCTTAAGGAAATTCATTTCTCTTTTTCTTTTGGGTAATTATCCTTATAAGAAAAAGGAAATAAAACTCTCCTCTTGATGCACTATCTTGGCCGAACTCTACCTCGGGGGGGGGGGGGGGAGAGAGAGAATCTAGATGCTTCCTCATTTCTTTTAAGACAATTCTTAAAATACCCATTGTAGAATTATAATTGCACAAATAACGAAATTAATTTCATAATGCCTTAAACGACTTTTCGGCTTTAGAAAGTAATTTATATTTTCATCAAATGAAAATATTCAAAATCTTGTTTTGACATTCACATCATTTTATGTCCTTGTGGACAAAAATACCCTTTAGACATTTTCTGAGAAAAAGTCTAGTTCAACACTTGAACTTCTTTTGACTTAGCTTCTAGTTTAACAATCCTACTCTAATGACCTGTAATAGTGACCTTATGGATCCAAATGAACAAAACTTGAGCTTCTATACTCGGACTCAAAAGTTCTCAAACCTTTTCCGAGTATTAGCTTAATGTCGACTGACTCCACTAAAGAGTCGACAGAATCTCTCAGTTCAAATGAATTTATTTTCTACTCAAGTTCAACTTAATTATATTGAGCGGATCCATTGAATGTTATCTATATTTACCCTTCATGAATATCATCAACTAGGCGGGATTTACAAAATTACCATTTTACCCTTCTAGTTGTTATTTCCTCAACTCCTTTGTTACTTGTGAATAGGTCATAAACAATGTATTGACGAGGAGTTAACAAGTTACATTGTTTCATCCAAATAAAGTCGCTACTTAAATTTGGACATTGCGCAATTCATTTATTCACAATCCAAGTAATAAAGCATGAGGTGATATATATTGGATCTCAGCAATCTTGTATATATTGATCCTAGTATGATTGTTAGAAGAATCTATGATGTTTGGTTACGAGGCATCGAGAGTTAGGAACTCTATAGTTCTTCTAGTGTATCTTTCGAAGATACTGAACTGACCAGTGCACCTTTAGAGACAATGGAAGAACAAACCATTTAACCTCTTTTGTCTCAAGGTCACTATGTATGAGCTAATACTCGGAAAAAGTTTGTGAACTTTTGAGTCCGAGTATAGAAGCTCAAGCTTTGTTCATTTGGATCCATAAGGTCACTATTACAGGTCATTAGAGTAGGATTGTTAAACTAGAAGTTAAGTCAAAATAAGTTCAAATGTTGAACTAAACTTTTTCTCGGAAAATGTCTAAAGGGTATTTTTGTCCACATGGACATAAAATGATGTGAATGTGAAAATAATATTTTGAATATTTTCACATGATAAAATTATAAATTATTTTCTAAAGCCAAAAAATCGTTTGAGGTATTAAGAAATTAATTTCATTATTTGTGCAATAATAATTATACAATGGGTATTTTAAAAATTGTCTTAAAAGAAATAAGGAAGCATCTAGATGCTCCTTCCCTAGCTATAGAATTCGGTCAACATACATCAAAGAGGAGAGTTTTATTTCCCTTTAATTATAAAGATAATTACCCAAAAGGGAAATGAATTTCCTTGAGAAGGAAACAAATGTGCTAAGTGAGGAAACAAATTTCCTCACTAATTCACAATGCATGGCCGGCTAACTTAGGAGAGAAAGGGGAAGAGAAAATCAAATATCGTGTCATGAATGCATTATTCAGCCGTAGAAAGTCTCATCTATGCTATGCTGTGCACTAAACTGGATATATGTTTCGCCGTTGGCGTAGTTAGCCGTTTCCAATCAAATCCTGGACCCGAGCACTGGGTTGCTGTTAAGCATGTTCTTAAGTATCTTCAGAGAACTAGAAACTCTATGCTTACATATTCAGGTACTGACCTGACTATGACGGGGTATACAATTCCGACTTTCAGACGGATAAGGATTCCAGGAAATCCACTTCAGGATCTGTGTTCATCCTCAATGGGGGAACTGTAGTTTGGAGGAGTATCAAGCAATCTTGCATTGCTGACTCCACCATGGAAGCAGAATATGTGGCTGCTTGTGTAGCATCCAAAGAGGCTGTATGGCTTAAAAAATGCATTAAGTATTTGGAAGTCGTTTCAAATGACAACGAGTCCATGACACTTTATTGTGATAATAGTGGGGCTGTTGCTAACTCAAAGGAACCTAGAAGCCATAAGCGCTCTAAGCATATTCAGAGGAAATACCATTTGATTAGAGAGATAGTGCAGCGCAGAGACGTGGAGGTGAAGAAAATCTCAACAGTTATGAATCTGGCAGATCCTTTCACCAAGGCCCTATCCAACAAGGTCTTCGACCAACATCGAGACGGATTAGGCATGAATGACTACTCTAATCTTATTTGAGTCAAGTGGGAGTTTGTTGGCAAAGATGCCCACAAGAAGATTGTTTATTTACATATTGATTTAATATATAAATCTTTATAAAGTCCTTATTGTAATTTGCTGATGAAATTAATAAAAGTTGAAACGTTCATTTATTCCCTTTTAGTTTGATTGAAGATTTATGATATTCAATAGACTTATAGTCCTTAATCAAGCCTAACAATGTATGAAGAGACAAATGTAGATTTGCGTGAACAAACTCTTCTTGGTTTGGTTAAAACGATATATTCACAATCTAAAGATCAACGGACTATTGATCCCAGTATTATTGTTGGAAGAATCTATGATGTCTGGTTACGAGGCATCGAGAGTTAGGAACTCTATAGTACTTCTAGTATATCTTTCGAATATACTGAATTGACCAGTGCACCTTTAGAGACAATGGAAGAACAAACCATTTAACCTCTTTTGTCTCAAGGTCACTATGTATGAATTGCATCATGTTTACCTAAATCCTGAAATGAGACATGTCCATTTCTTAGCACTAATACTCTCATTTGAGAAAGTCAAATTCTAGGTCCATTACGTGATCTAGACTAGGCCAATTGGTGAGATATTAAGTTATGAAGATGTCATGAACCAACTTTGTGAAGTTCTCATAGATATGGAATTCATGTACAAGATTGCTGAAATGCAATGCATATCACCTCATGCTTTATTACTTGAATTGTGAATAAATGAACTGCGCAATATCCAAAATTAAGTAACGACTTTATTTGGATGAAACAATGTGACTTGTTAGCTCCTCGTCAATATATTGTTTCTAACTTATTCACAAGTATTAAAGGAGTTGAGGAAATAACAACTAGAAGGGTAAAATGGTAATTTTATAAATCTTATCTAGATAACATTCATGAATGGTAAACATAGATAACATTCAATGGAGGGTAAACATAGATAACATTCAATGGATCCGGTCAATACAATTAAGTTGAATTTGAGTAGAAAATAAATTCATTCGAACTGAGAAATTCTCAGTTTCAACTCTTTAGTGGAGTCAGTTGACATTAAGCTAATACTCGGAAAAAGTTTGTGAACTTTTGAGTTCGAGTATAGAAGCTCAAGCTTTGTTCATTTGGATCCATAAGGTCACTATTACAAGTCATTAGAGTAGGATTGTTAAACTAGAAGCTAAGTCAAAATAAGTTCAAATGTTGAACTAGACTTTTTCTCGGAAAACGTCTAAAGGGTATTTTTGTCACATGGACATAAAATGATGTGAAAGTAAAAATAAGATTTTGAATATTTTCATATGATGAAAATATAAATTATATTCTAAAGCCGAAAAGTTGTTTGAGGCATTAAGAAATTAATTTCATTATTTGTGCAATAATAATTTTACAATGGGTATTTTAAGAATTGTCTTAAAAGAAATAAGGAAGCATCTAGATGCCCCTTCCCTAGCTATAGAATTCGGCCAACATGCATCAAAGAGGAGAGTTTTATTTCCCTTTAATTATAAAGATAATTACCCAAAAGGAAAAGGAAAATGAATTTCCTTGAGAAGGAAATAAATAAGCTAAGTGAGGAAACAAATTTTCCCCTTGCTTCTATATTTTGGCCGGCCATCTTGAGAGATAAAGGAAAATGGAAAATCAAATATTGTGTCATAAATACATTATTCTTTTATGAATGAATAATTGACCTTTATAGATTTTTCATTCTCCTATAAATAGAGCCTCACGTAGAGATGTGAATTTTTAAGCTCATTCTTGCTCTTTGGCCGTCCATCACTCTCTCTCTCTCTAAAAATTCATTTTTATTTTGCACTAGCTCTATACTTGAGCTAAAGAATTATCTTATGATCCAAGAATTGTTCTTGGTTCATATTGTATAATTGTGCCCACACACAAATCCTTCTAAACCTCTATAAACACTTGTATTAGAAACCTTAATTTTCTCAAGTTCAAGACTAGACGTGAAGGAATCGAGCCAAGGAAGAAGATCCATCTTTCTCATGACGCTTCAAGTTTGAAGATACAAGAAATGTTAGTATTCAAGTTATTTAAATAATGTTTTTAATTATAACATGTATATGCACTTTGTTTAGGTTAGTAAAAATTGTTTTACTAGAAAAATAAATTTTTATTTTCCGCCATTAATGTGTTAATGATAAATTTTTCTTAACCCTAGACTTATTCCAACAGATTTCGCAAGATGGCGGAAAAAGAAGTCGATACTATTATGACTGATGCATACATAGTTGCTACGGTAAACGAACTTATGGCGGTCAAAGGCAAGGTTTAAGGGTGGTGGTATGATACATGTGCTACCGTCCACGTTACCTACAATAGGGCTGCTTTCAACACCTAGTTTAAAGTCAATGAAGGACAAGAGGTTCAGATGGGAAATGAGCACCGCTCCAAAGTCGTCGGCATAGGCAATGTGGATCTCAACTTCACATCCGGAAAGAAGATCACTTTGACCAACGTGCTTCATGTTCCCGAAATGAGTAGAAACATTGCTAGTAGTGATATCTTAGGCAAACGAGGGATTAAATCTGTGTATGAATCGGGCAAGCTTATCTTGACCCGAAGTGGTGTATTTGTTGGCAAGGCTATTCTAGTGAAGGGATGGTCAAGTTATGTATTATTGACAATGTTATCAATAAAATATCTACTTATGTGTATATGATTGATTCTATTTCTTTATGGCATAATAAATTAGGACACATCGGATTTAGCACTATGAAAAGATTAATTAAATGCGGTTTAATTTCGTTGAAATTTAATAAGTTTGATAAATGTGAAATTTGTGTGAAATCGAAAATGATTAAGAAACCTTTTCATAGTGTAGAAAGAAATTCTAAATTGCTAGATCTTATACATTCGAATATATGTGAATTTAATGGCATGTTAACTCGTGGTGGAAATAGATATTTCATTACATTTATTAACAATTGCTCTAGATTTACATATGTTTACTTAAAACATTAAGATGAAGCTTTTAATGCTTTTAAGTTTTATAAGGCTGAAGTGGAAAATCAATTAGGAATTAAAATTAAAGTCCTTAGAAGTGATAGGGGTGGTGAATATTTTCCTAGTGATTTTAATACGTTTTGTGAAAAAAATGGTATTGTACATGAATGTTCTGCACCTCGTACACCACAACAAAATGGTTTGGCTGAATGTAAAAATAGGACACTTCAAGAAATGATAAATGCCATGTTAATGCATTCTGAATTATCTTTTAGTTTGTGGGGTGAAGCTTGCTGCATTTCATATTATAAATCATAATCCTTTAAAGAAAACTCAAGTTTCTCCACACGAGATATGGAAAGGGAGAAAACCAAATATTGGGTATTTTAAAGTGTGGGGGTGCTTCGCCTATTACAAAACATGAACCCCAAAAGGACCAAGTTGGGTCCTCGAGGGATACGAAGTACTTTTGTAGGCTATGCCACCATAGTAAGGCATATAGACTTCTAACTTTAGAATCTAATGTCATAGTAGAATCCCATGATGTGGAATTCTTTGAGAACCTTAATTCGAAAGAAAAAGAGTCGCATACTTCCACAAATGAAGAACCTCTATAGGAAAGTTCTTCTCAGGTTATTATTGAGCTACCCGGACCTCGGATTAGCAAAAGAGTCTGTAAGACTAAGGATCTAGGACCCGATGAAATAGATTCTTAACTTATTTCTTTTTACCTTGTAGAAGGAAATAGAGAGAATTTTTCTCGAAAGATTCCTATTGTTCCTCTATTTCAAGATGATCCTAAGATTTACAATGAAGTGGTTGCTTCACGAGACTCAGCCTTTTGGAAGGATGCTATTCAAGATGAAATGGATTCTATTATGTCAACCACACTTGGGAAATTGTCGATCTACCCAAAATATCGAGACCTATTGGGTGTAAATGGGTGTTCCGAAAGAAGTATCATAGTGATGGTACTCTTAACACCTATAAGGCTAGATTGGTAACCAAAGGTTTTCGACAAAGAGAAGGAATATATTATTTTGACACACCAGTATCAAGGACAACAACAATTAGAGTGTTGTTTGTCTTGGCTTCTTTACATAACCTAAATGTTCATCAAATGGATGTCAAGACGGCATTCCTAAATGGAGATCTCGATGAGGAGATTTACATGGAGCAGCCGGAAGGGTTTGTACTTCCGGGTAATGAACAAAAGGTTTGTAAGCTTGTCAAATTATTGCATGGATTAAAACAAGCTCCCAAATAATGGCATCAAAAGTTTGACTCAGTCATATTTTCTAATGGATTTGTTCCTAATGTTTGTACACAAAGGTGCGTGGCAACATTGTGATATTCCTATGTCTTTATGTTGATGATATGTTAATCATTAGCAACGAGATGAAAGGAATTTTAGAACAAAATGGTTTCTATCTTCCACTTTCAAAATGAAATATCTTGGACAAGTTGATACTATTTTAGGTATCAAGGCACGTAGAACCAGTAGGGGTTATGAACTTAGTCAATCACACTATGTTGAAAAAGTGCTTGATAAGTTTAAACATTTGAAGTTCAAAGAAGCGAACACCCCTTTTGATCCAAGTATAAAACTTGAAAAGAATGATGGAAGATCAGTGCTCAATTAGAATACGCTAGTGCTGTTGGTCGTCTTATGTCCTTGATGCAATGTACTCGACCATACATAGCATTTGCAGTTAGTAAAATGAGCAGATTTACTAGCAATCCAAGTACTGAGCATTGGAAAGCTATAGGAAGAATACTTGGTTTCCTTTTGAAAAGCGAGACTCTTGGTCTCCAATATGGTCGATTTCTCGCCATATTAAAAGGATCTACTGACGCAAGTTGGATATCGAGTATTGGAGATAATAAGTCTACGGCAGGTTATATGTTTACACTTGCCGGAGGTGCAATATCTTGGAAATCCAATAAACAAACGTGTATTACTCATTCAACTATGGAATCCGAGTTTGTGGCTATAGCTTACGCAGGTCAAGAGGCTGAGCGATTTAGAAACGATATTTATTAGATAATAGTTTACTATTTTATTAGATCATATAATTTTTGAAAGAGAATTTCATTTACTTGTCTGACCAGTTAATTATCTTTCTCTTTGCATTTGAGTTCTGGGAATTAATTTGCGACTTTTCAATTCACAAAAATTTGAAAATAATTCATCTTCATTGTCCATGGATTTGTTTTATGGAAATTGTTTAACATTTGATTAAATTATTGTATTGTAAATTAAAATGCGTTTTATAGCTCATAAGTTTCGTGTTTACATATTATTAACATGTCAATAGTTATGTAAATCACTTTGATATTGTTGATGAAACCATCCCTAGTTCAGTCACGTTTACAACCGATCAATTATCAATGTTTTACATCTTCAACAAATCAAAACATAGTTAAATGAAGAACAAAATGAAGAACATACAATATAAAATTCTAATTTGTATTCACCGAATACCCAATTTTTTTTTGTGCAAAAGTACCATTTAATTAAGTTTGCCGAAAACATATTTCACATCCACCGGAAAACTTTTACATAATCACGAAGTTCACAAAAATCAATCGATTCAAACATATATATCAAGCTAGAAATATAAGAACAAAATAAACTCTTTTACAATTTTTTTACACTCGACATATAACCAAGATTTCTTATGTAAATTTGAAAGATGAACAAGAACAAAGCCTACAAAAAACATCAAAGAACAAAGTATGAGAAATGGTTTTTAAAACTCAACAAGAGATAAAACGCTAAACTCAAAATATGAACAAGTTTTATTATGTAAAACTTGAATGCTGACAAGAAAAAAGCATTAAAACCAAGAATAAATACTGAAAAATTCAAACCGATTTCTTAACCTCGAAATATAAATAAGATTTCTTATGTAAAACTTGAAAGATGGACATGACCAAAACTTGGAAAAACAACAACGAAAAAAAAAGCCTGGAAAAAAATTTCAAACCGAACATAACTTTTTTCGTGAATAATATATTTTTTGTTATACGAGGACAAATTTATTGGATTTTGAAAATAATTTCACAATAAAAATGCTTACCTGAAAACTCATTTGCAGAAACTCCGCTCACTTCTTCAAGTTTTTCGCCTAAATTAGAGTTTGATTTTTTCGGTGGAGATGAATTGGTTTCATTTTGTCTCACAAATACTTTCTCTCTTTCTCTCAAATTAATTTCATTGATGCATATATTTAATGTCCTCAATTCCCGCGTGATTAATTAATATTTTTTTATTTAATAAACCGGCAAGATACCATGGGCATCAAATTTTTTGAGGCAATTTGATTTATAAAAGTTTGTAAAACAAATAGATTGGTCATTTACATTAGTTTTATAAAATAATTGACTATTTCCAAATCTATAACATATGCCTATTATATACAATAATCTTATATTATAATACTTTTTTTAAAACTCCTATATTATAATACGTGAAAGAGTATTTTGTTTGAAATTAGAAGTTTAATTTTAATATTTTATTAAATTATATGAGAAATTTTTCATGTATGTAGTTTTTGTATATAACTCATTTGGTAAGAAGGAAGGAAATATGAGTAGATGGATTTAAAATAATAGAAAAGAAATAGAAAAAAGTGGGTAAATTTTAATTTTCTCTAATGTTGATTGATATAATTGTTGGGATTGGTGCCCACAAAGGAGATATTAGACATTGAGATACTTTATGTATTTATATTTTGTTGAAACATTGATATTAATAAATGTTCATTCTTTATAAGACTGTGTTTAGTTATGTTTAAGCTATGCTCTGAAACTGTCATCAACGAAAAGGGTGTTAAGTACAGACTTGACAAGATAACCCCTTGTGACAAGTTTGAAACCATTTGTTCGCAACCTAAAGATCGATAGAGAAATCGTATCTTATTATTGATTGTTAGCATGAATCATGATATCTCATCTTGTGATATAGTTGTGACTCTATGATTCATACTAAGTATTTTATAGAAGATACTGAACAAGACCAGTGACACTTAGAAGCTCGAGACAAAACTGTTTACACACTCGAAACTTGAAGTTCACAACTAAAGGAGTATTATGATACTTACCTTAATCCTGAAGTGAATATGTAATTGACATTGCACTTTGTGACATTTGATTCGTCAATGGGCAATGACTAAATTTTAGTTGCATCTGACCCGAATGTTGGTGTCACAAGGATGCAATGTTGGGTTACATGATTCACAGATATGGAATTCATGTAACAACAATGGAAATGCATTAGTATCACACTATGCTTTGTTATGAGAGTGTGAATGAATAAACCTGGCCAGGTATTCATTGAATGAGTTCATTCTTTGATTAAAACATGTGACATGTGCAGACATCTCACTTTATGTTTTTCTCATTCACAAATAACAAAGGAGTTGGTGAAATAATAACTCGAGGGGTAAAACAGTAATTTTACATTCCTCTCAGTTACTGATACACATGAAGGGTAACATCGTAATATACTCCGTGGATCGTATGAGAAATTGTTTCTTCATATCAAACATAAAAGATACGCACATGAACAGAGAGATTATCAATATTGGTCCTTTAGTGGAATCGACTAATATTAAGAATTAAAAGACGGAAAAAGTTTGTGAACTTTTGTGTCCGTGCTTTATTCTAAAGCTTCATTCATGTGGGTCCATGAGGTCTCAATGATAGACACTTGGAAGAGATTAAAAGAACTGGAAAAGTTGATTTACTCATTAAATATAAATAGTGATTTATATTAGGAAAGTTGTGTTCTTGAAACTCGATAAATAACTAGTTATTTATTTTGTTTATTGAATCGCAAGATAACATCATATTGATGATGACATTCTCGAGTGATTAAATATGTTAAAAGAAGAAAACAAATTATTCCTCATTTCGTACTTATTCGATAACTACGAAATATATTTAATGAAGTGTCATTAAATAATAATGAGAGTTCTAAATTAATTTTAGAAATTAAATCAAATAAATTTAGGAACAAAAATCAAAGACATGGACGAGTAAGGAGAGAGTGTTCAAAAAGGTTTCAGCCATCACAAAACACTCTAGGTCGTTTTCTGTGCATTCCGGCGACCTCCCAGCCTCCAGGAGCCCATTCCGGCGACCCAGTTCCAGTCCGGCGAGGGCTACCAGTCAGGCGGATCCAATCCGGCGAGACAGAGGCAATCCGGCGAGGCAGATCCAATCCGGCGAGTCTGTCTGTCAGGCGAGGTGATCCAATCCGGCGAAGTCGAATCCGGCGAGGGCATTCCGGCGAGGGCAATCCGGCGAGGTCATCAGGCGAGGGGTCCCAGTGATCTCCAGTCCGGCGAGAAGTCCCAGTCCGGCGAGGCTCCCAATCCGGCGAGTTCCCTGTCAGGCGGGTCCCTGTGTGGCGACAGATCCCTGTCCGGCGAGGCTCCCAGTCCGGCGAGGGCACCCATTCCGGCGAGCTCCCTGTCAGGCGAGGAATCCCAGTCCGGCGAGACTCCCAGGTGCTGTGCAGTCCGGCGACAGCTCCCAATCCGGCGAGGACTCTCCCGTGCAATCCGACGAGCTTTTTCTCGGGATTTGAGCGTGACGTGGCATTCCGGAGATAGCTAGCAACGTCATAGTTGTTTACAACTATTTACGTAAGTCATTCTCAATTAAATAATTAAATATAAATTATGTAAATGTTATATAAATTATTATTATTTGATTGAGCTTGTGTATTATAAATTGTTTATAATTACTTAATAAATTTTAATGCCTTAGGTTGTTAAATATATTAAAATTAGTTTTAATATATTAGATCTAATTATAATTTTCCGCCACATAGGATGTGTATTATAATTAATATTGTTTAATTGTTAAATAAATTCCAACAATAATCGGAGGAAGTATTATAATGCATTTGTTTATTTTTTTGGTATAAATAAAAACAATGAGAATTATTAAATTTTTTATATTAAAATATCTTTAATACCGTTATGTGATTTAAATCAAAATTCATATACGCTTATCTACACAAACACTTATATATATATATATATATTAAAAATTGCTATTGAATAATATAACAAAAATATTATATTTGTTGGAAATTATTTAACGATTAACGTATTAAATTGCGTGATATATCTAAATATGGCGAAAACACAAAATTGAACCTAATATGTTAAAACACATTTTAATCATTTTTAATTAACTTAGGCATTAAAAATTACTAATATGTCAATAAAATTTATTCTAAAAATGTTGTCAACAAATTGAATAAACACACTAACAACCTATAAACATTTTATAGTCGCAGATCCAATTCGTTGAAAGAAACTTACATTTGAGATTGTATACAACCTCGTGCGTTGCTAACTTACGCCGGAGTGAATCGTCAAATCCTCGCCGGAATTGAAACACTCGGATGCTCGGGGGAGAGGCAGGCGCACGGGAGAGCAAGCAGGCACACGGGAAAGGCAGGCAGGCTGGGCTGGCTGGCTCACGGGGCTGGCAGGCGCACGAGACTGGCAGGCACAGGGGCTGGTTGGCGCACGAGGCTGGCAGGCGTGAAGCTGGCAGGTGCAAGGCTGGCAGGCGTACGGGAGGCAGACATGCACAAGGCTGGCTGGCCGGTTTGCGGGCTGGCCGGTTTAGCTTTGTTGGCCGGCAGGTTGTGCCTTGTTACGTCTAGCTCGGTTCTCCTTGAATTTGGCCGGCCCTGTGATAATGAAAACTCACTTAAACACCACAAAAAGAGTCAGAGATAATTCTCTCGAGTTTTTGAGAGATCAAAAAGGTGGGCTCTTTGATTGAACAACGGGATAAGGGGAATCACTCAAGAATCAAGGAACAATTTCTTGATCCTTCTCTCTCTCAATCACTCGGCCAAACACACACAAGGGAAAGAGAGAGTGTTGGCCGGACTATAGGACTATAGTAATTAGAGTTAGGGTTTAGAGAGCTATTTTTTTATCATTTTCTACTTAAGAATAATGCGTTTAAGTTAGGTCAAACTCAATAGTCGACTTAAAACATGTAAAACCTTTTAATGAGTTTTTCAAATTTAATTCTCAGCCTAATTCAATAATATGGCCGGCCAAGATATTAAATTTCATTCCCAAATTTAATTGATTTATTTCTAAAATAATATTTAATTAATTTGAAATATCTCACTTATTTAATGACAATTCATTAAATCTTTTCATACTATGCAAACAAGTACAAAATGAGAAAATATTTATTTTTCATCTTTTATTTATTTGAATCATCAAATTATATTATTAACAATATAATAACATCATATGATAAATTAAATAAATGTAAGACTAAATAACCAATTATTTATTTAATTACTTAGAAATAAATTTTCTTAATTGAAATCACAATTTACATTCAATGAGAAAATCAATCGTTGTAGTTCAATAAATCTCGTCCGAGAGTCTATCACTAAGACCTCATGAACCCACATGAACTAAGTTTTAGAATAAAGTTCGGAAACAAAAGTTTACAAATTTTTTCCGACTTTTAATTCTTAATATTAGTCGATTTCACTAAAAGACTAATATTGAAACTCTCTAAGTTCATATGCGTTTATTTTTCGTTTGATGTGACAAAATAATTCTTCACACGATTCACGGAGTTACGATATTACTTTTTGTGTGTATCATTAACTCAGAGGAATATAGAATTACCGTTTTACTCCTGAGTTATTATTTCACCAACTCCTTCATTATTTGTGATCGAGAAAAACATAAAGTGAGATGTCTGTACATGTCACATGTTTTATTCAAAGAATTTTTTATTAGATGAATACCAGGCCCGATTTATCCGCTCACACTCTCATAACAAAACATGGTCTGATACTAATGTCTTACCATTGTTTCAACACAAATTCCATATCTGTGAATCACAAAGAAGCGTCTCAACCAAATCGGAGGCCTTGGGCGAAATAAAACATTAAGACTTTTTATATAGTTTAAAACAAATTGGAGGCATTGGGCAGGATAAAATATAAAGACTTATTGTATAGTTTAAAAGAAAGTTGTAGCTATAATAGCTTAGTGGTAATACCACATGACTTTTAATTAGGAGGTCACCGGTTCAAATCTCAGCAAATTTTTTTTTTTTTCAAAACGGAAGTTTTTATTGGCTGTAGGCCTTGGACCACCGCCCCTCTCGCCCTCCCCTTGGGCTGGCCATGAAATCACATAATTCGACGAAACAATATTATGACACCAACCGTCGGGTCAGATGAAACTTCTTTTAGTCATTGCCCATTGACAAATCATATGTGATAAAGTGTTACAATAATATATGTATTCACTTCATAATTTAGGTAATTACCAAAATACCACTCATAGGTGATCTTGAAGTTTCAAGTGATTAAACAGTTTTATCTCGAGCTTCAAAGTATCACTAGTCTTGTCAATGTCTTCTTTAAGACATCAAGAATAAATCACAGAGTCACAACTCTCTATATCACAAGATAATATATCGTTGATTTATTCAAATAGTCAATACTTAGATTCAATTGCCCTATCGATCTTTAGATTGTGAAGTATTATTTAAACTAGTTATAAGAGAATATCTTGTCAAGTCTATACTTAGCACCTCTTTCTTTGATGACAGTTTAATAGTGTAGCAAACATACATAAATACAAACTTAAATAAGAATAAATATTTAATTTTATTTAATGTTTCAGCAAGACGAAATACAAAATGTATTTATAATGTCTAATATCTACTTTGTGGGCACAAATCCCAACAATATTCATATAAATTAAAATAAATAACATTTATTAAGAAAATAAAATTGTATATACAAATTTGTGTTAATAGTAAAGAAAATAGTATTTTTGTTAATAGATTTATCTTGAAAACATAATATGAAAAATCATTTATGTCAATTCAATATTACGGTGTTGCCAGCATTAATTAATAAGGTTATAATGGTAAATATTAAAGAAACTTGTTCTCTCATTTTCAATCCCTCCATTTTCGGAAGGATGGATTTTTGGTGGGTCTAATAGATTTTAATTTTTTTTAGAGCATTATTTTCCCTGTTCACTTACGTACTAAACACAAAAAATGAAAAATTCATCCATCCAAATCCTCTGATGTTATTCCATATTTCATAAATCCATCGTAACAAACAAAGCCTTGGTGGGCTTGAAAACTTACTAAATGGGCTACGAGCAACAATTCGGTTCGGGTATTTTTTTGTAAACTGAGGCCCATAAAGTAAAACCCTCGAAAAAATAGACATTCCATTTCTGAGAGGAAAGCTAAAACCCTCACCACCACCACTACCAGTTCCTCGGTTCTTCTTCTCGTTTCTTCTAGGTTTTCTCAAGTCTTCCACATCTATGGCGTCAATCGTTCTCAGAAACCCTAACTCGAAGCGCCTTATCCCATTCTCCTCGCAAATCTACTCGTGCTGCCGTGGATCGGCCATCGCCGGCGAACAGATCTCCGGCAATGACAGATCCCCCAGTCAGTGGTGGAGATCCATGGCCACGTTCGTCAGGACGTAAGTTTGATTCTAGTCTACCACTTGTTCTCCAGGAAATGTGTGTTTTAGTCGAATTTCGTTATTCGTTCGACTTGTGAGAGGCAGAAATGGACCAGGATTGGTATCTTTATGCCATTTCGTTTGATTCGACTATACCGCTGGCTCTTAAGGAAGTGTGTGTCCTGATCGAATTTCCCTCTTCGTTTGACTTAGAAGAGAAGAAATGGATCAGAACTATTATATTTGTTTCATTTCGTTTGATATTGATTCGAGTCAATGATACCACTGGTTCCCCAGAATAGGTGTACCTTGTTCGAATCTCGGAGGACACATATTTGGTTCAGAATTATAATATTCATTCGTTTGATGTTGTCTTCTATTCTAAACAGAAAACCGCATGTGAATGTTGGAACAATTGGACACGTTGATCATGGAAAGACTACATTAACCGCCGCGATTACAAGGGTTAGTTAATGGTTTATTTTTCTACGGTTAGTGTTTATCATTATAATTCGGCTATTGTTTCTTGTAGTTTTTCTGCTAATTTATTTTGTATGTAAATGCTAAGCGGAGCTTGTTAATGAGCGTTGATGTCTAATCTTGTAATAATTTTTTTTTCTTCTTTCCATTTTTGGCTTTCTGAAGAAAACCAATTTTTATATTATTTACTCTTTAGTTGGGTTGTACTAGGTGCTGGCAGATGAAGGTAAAGCTAAAGCTATAGCCTTCCATGAAATTGACAAAGCTCCTGAAGAGAGAAAGAGAGGAATCACAATTTCAGCGGTTAGTATATGGTTCTATAGTATTGATTAGAACTTGCTGGCCTTTGATAATATTTAGAATAGTCTCCGGGCTAAAATTTTGATCCTTCTTTATTATCTTAGGCTCACGTTGAGTACGAGACAGCAAAGCGTCATTATGCACATGTTGACTGCCCCGGTCACGCTGATTATGTCAAAGTAAGCTCTTCTAAAATCTTTGCTTGGTTGATATATATGATAGTTCTGCAGAAGCGTGAAGTAGAAGTTACATATTGTACTAAGCAAACATCTGTACTATATTTACAATTTCTAATACCCTATGATTATCGATGTTATATTTAGACTGTTTTACCAATGGGTGATCTTCTCATAAATGTTCCTATCTCTTTTATTCTCATTCAAATGTAGAACATGATTACTGGAGCGGCTCAGATGGATGGAGGTATCCTTGTTGTTTCTGCACCTGATGGTCCTATGCCTCAGACTAAGGAACATATTCTTCTTGCAAGACAGGTAAGAATTTGTACGGGATACCTCTCACAATTTTTATGGAAGTTGCTTGATATCTTTCTCGTTCTTTTGTATAAAGAGATTGAATCTTATAATTCCCTGTTTGATTTGTCCAGTGATATTCTAGGAGCTGTCATTGTTATTTACTTTCTTTATCCGCTCATTGCTAGTTTATTCTGTATATTGATGAAGAATGTACACCAAATAAATAAGGAGAAATATAAACGAATCATTCATTGTATTTGACAGGTTGGAGTCCCCTCGCTTGTGTGTTTTTTGAATAAAGTTGATGCCGTTGATGATCCAGAATTGTTGGAGCTTGTCGAAATGGAACTTCGTGGTGTGTATCCTATTAAAATGTTAGATGCTTTAAAATTATCACCACTGTTTTTTCATGTTTTTTTTAATTGTTGTTGCAGAGCTTCTGACCTTTTACAAGTTCCCGGGAGATGATATTCCTATCATCCGTGGTTCTGCTCTGGCTGCTTTAGAGGGTAGAGATGACGAGATTGGAAAGAAAGCAATTTTGAAGTTGATGGATGCTGTTGATGAGTACATCCCTGATCCTGTACGCCAACTGGACAAGCCGTTCTTATTGCCAATTGAAGATATTTTCTCTATTCAGGTAATTTTTCTATGTGCATGAGCCATGCTTACTATATGTTGCTTTATTTAACAGTTTATCCATAATGTATATTGTTTTTGGAGTTGAAACATACTACCTTAATTTACGTCTTAATTAATTTGTGTGTTATGAGGTTATCATCACATTTTAACTGTAACAATGATGCTTTCTACTGGCTGTCATTTCTAAGTCACACATGCTGTGTGTAGATTTGTTATAAAGTCATGGTAATGTAATCTTTAAATTTTATGTTCTCTTACGGTTTGTCTCTGTGTCAAAGGGACGTGGAACTGTGGTTACCGGCCGTGTGGAGCAAGGAATCATCAAAGTTGGCGAGGAAATTGAGATTATGGGGTTGACGCCGGTAAATATGCACTTTTAATTTGTACTTTATCTGTATCTTAATTTTTATCACGATGTATTTGTACTTGTTCTCCTTCAAGGAAAATAAATCTTGTGCTTTTTCCCCCATCAGTTTTTTTAACTAAAATACAGTGATATTGGTTGCGTAACTAGAAAGTTAATCTTTCGATTTGGCGATAATTTGTAGCTTAGTATCATCATCATTGATATATATATATATATATATATATATGTGTGTATGTGTGTGTATATATATACATATATATAAGCAATACATTCTAACTAGTGGTGATGTCATTGAACTGTATCATGCAGGGCGAGACTCTTAAAACTACAGTGACCGGTGTTGAGATGTTTAAGAAAATCTTGGACCAAGGACAGGTAACTGATTCCCTAAATCAATGACCCTGAATTGTGTTCTTGTAAGTTACATTCTGTTTGATGTGCATGGGACCTTGTCATTCACACAGGCCGGTGACAACGTTGGACTTCTTCTCCGAGGTCTGAAACGAGATGATTTGCACCGAGGACAGGTATACCAATTATGATTACAAGAATATAAACATTGCTAGTTTCCTGTGGTGGTATTATCAGAAGTCTGCCAATCTACACACTTCGAAGTTTCTCCTTCCGTTTGTAAAAGACAATTTTACTTCTTCCGTCAATCACTAGCTTTTTACAATAGTTCTAGTTTATAATTTACACAACAAGTGCCATGATAATGCTATAGATACAAGAAGCTGATAAAATCTAGAATTCCTAAATTGCTTCTGGGGACATCTAATAAGTTGTAAGGAAAAAATATCCGTGAATCTGATGGAGGCCGAGTCCAGTGGATCCGAAAAATATACCCATGAATCTGATTGAAGCCGAGTTCACAGGTTCCAAAAATATTATATAGACTTGCTAGAATATTGTTTAAAGCCTTGATATGATTTATATTATTTATTGACTGAACAGGTTGCTGCTAAGCCAGGTAGTCTGAAATTGTCTACCAAGTTTGAAGCGGAGATCTATGTGCTGACAAAGGAAGAAGGTGGTCGTCACACTGCGTTTTTCTCGAACTACAGACCTCAATTCTACCTGAGGACAGCAAATGTCAATGGTAGAATAGAGTTGCCCGAAAATGTGAAGATGGTTATGCCCGGTGACAATGTCACATGCACTTTCGAGTTGATGCTCCCCGTTCCCCTTGAAGCCGGTAAGCCCGTTCGGGATAGCAAAATTTCGTGAATTTGATCATTTTAACTGGGCACTTCTCAGTTTTCACCAAGTGTTGCTTATTAGATAAAAAGAAAAAGAACAGGGATTTTAGTATCAAACGCACATGTTTTAAACTGGATTCTAAAATTTGCCCATGTTTTAGGAGTCTTTAGGTCTTATGCCAAATCTATTTGTTCTTGGTAGTATTATTCTGATATCACAAGGCTAAGGTGTCAAACTTATTATCCCATCCTCTGTCCTTTGTCTCCATTTGATATTTAGGAGTCTTAGTTTTATGCCAAATCTAACAAGTTTTTTGGTAGTCTTGTCGAACTTGTCCCACCTTTGTAGGTCCTTTCGTCTCCATTTGATATTTAGTAGAGTATTGTCATTCTTGCGTGGTTTGGTATTTTTTATTTTTATTTTATCGTATTATTTGTATAGTGTAGATTTTTTTATATGATTATTCGTTATGTCAAATTAAAAACTTTTCAGGTCAAAGATTTGCTTTCCGTGAAGGAAGTAGAACAGTTGGCGCTGGAGTAGTGTCAAAAGTAATCAGCTAAGCGAAGCTTCTGTTTGTTATGTTCTTATTTACCAAAAAAAAAATTGGAATTTGATGCTCTTAGATTTGGTAGCACTTCCAAATAAAAACATGTACTGTTGCGAAATTCGAGTTACTTTCAAGGATCATTATGAATCACTTGTCGAGATATGCATGGTCTCAATTAATTCTTACTATTTCATATTCCAATTTTAGTACCATTTGTACACTGTTCCTTCCAAACAAGCTTTGACTTTTTCTTTTTGCACAAAAGCACTGCTATTAATTTCAAGATATCATTATAGACGTAATTTGTATATCTAGCATTTTAAGATATCGTTTTATAATTGTTAAATTCGATCCGTGACTATGAAGTTTTTTGTATTTTTTTGTTTTTATATGGGTTTTTAAGGTGTAGTGACACTCGTTGAAAATAGTTATTGAATTTTAGAGAGTAAGCTTTTATTTTAAAATTCCTACTTTAAAAACTGAATATAATAAGTTATACAATGCATATGCAAGTGTACCATGTAAGATGTAGTTCCTTCCATGAGATGAATAATTTTGGTATTGCTTGTATATTATTCTTTTTTCTTATTAATTTTATTTTTATGAAAGAATGTTCAAATGTATATAGTAGATTACAAAAATAGCAAAAAAAAATAGAAGAATTGAATTTGTTTACGTGAAGATGTTGAAAAGTGGATAGTATAATACGTGGGTTACTAATTTATGCAGGTAATCAGTCATAATCACATTACTACACGATCATAATTTATCTGGTTAGTGTCGGTGTTCAGAGTATCGCCGGTTACCTATTAAATATTTCCAAAATACCGCAAAAAATTCAATTTTTCGGTAAAAATCGCGAGTTCTTGTTATCGCTTTACAATACCGCATCAACTTATCGCTAAAATACTAAAGTTGACCAAAATATTGTCGGTTATCAGTGAGTTTTCAGGTTTTTAAAATTTGATTGTGTTTTTGTAGTTTTGTTTGTTTAGGCAAGGTTTTGAGAATTGGTTTTTATATATTTGAGATCGGGAAGATGTTATCTATAAGATACGTAACTATTTATGAAGTTTTGGTGAGTTTCAATTTTTTCGACGATTTCTTTCGGCGGTCGACGGCATTTTCTGGCGACTGAACAATTTTTCGACGACTGAAAAATTTCAAGATTCATTATTTTGACGTTTAATTTAGAATCTAATATTTTGATATGTAATTATCAGTGATATTGAATTTAGAATATAAGAATGTTGATATAAAAGTGTGGTTTTATATAATGAATTTAAAATATAAAATTATTGAAATGAAATTGTTAATTTCTGAATTAAAGTATAAATATAATGAAATTGTTAATTTCTGACATTAAATTTTAAATATAAGATTTTTGATTTAAAATTTTGAATTTGTGATTTTGAATTTTGAATAAGTGATTGTTGATATAGAATTGTAAAATTGTAATTTTAAATACATGTCTACAACCGCATTCGAATGACTGAAACTAAATCTCCCCTCAAACAAAGAGAGGAGTATGAACAGGAATTTCAGGATGAGTGGGATCTTCACGACGAGCGGTAGTATCTGAAATTATTCATTGATTTTAATAAATTTACATGACAAGTAGTATCTGAAATATGCATCTCATCGTCACTTTTCTCATTACACAAGTATTTGTCTTTGTCCACGCAGGCATGTGTGAGTACGCCAATATCCTCTTCAATATTATGTGGCTCAACCACATCATCGTCTTCGGAGACTAATTGAGTTGCCTTTAGAAACTTGTTAAGATAATTTAAATGTTCTTAACATCTTTGCATGTGACGACTCAAATGCTCGACCATAAATACATCCACTTATTCAAACATGAACATTCTTAACGAACTGCAACTCAATCCATGAGATAGTGTAAAGTACAATTACTTTGTAAATTGACATTAATAAACGAGAGTTCCATTGCAGCAAATGAGTCTTTGCATAAATATTGCTTTGACGAGTTATCGAGTTTATTTAGAATATAGTAAGGTGATGGGAGTAATCTCGGAACCAGTAAATGAAAGTTCGAGTTTGAATTGAATATAAATCTAAACTTTTGTCAAGTAGCAGTGTGGTTGGGATTTGTTATTCTAGTCGAGTACAATTTTATGCATGTTTGATACTTGAATCGTATATAGACTAGTCAAGACACATAGGACGAGGATCGACGCGTTCAGACTCCTTGGAGCCGATGGTGTTATAAAAAATCAATACATTATGTAGTTAGAAGTTAGTTAAAACAAATTTAGAAAATCCGGTTTGCAGGTTATTGTTGGATCATATCCAACGATTTTGTAGCTTCTAAGTAAACTGGTAAACGTCCTTAAATAACGATCAATGAGCTGATTTGTGACTTATAATTTTTAAATAAGATATGAATTAGAGAGTGAAAGAGAAAATTAAAAAAATATTAACACGAGAGTCACCAGATCCTGTAATTGGAGGTAATTGTAGGATTTTCATTCGAGAATTTCATTTCCTGTAATTGTGCAATAAAAGGTTGATAGTGAAGATCAGAGGCAGGACTAGGTCGTTAGTGATCAAAACTGAGTAATTTATGTGTGTGGTTTGCATTCAATTCCTCTCCTCACGTCAACGAGGATAATCCTGGTGAAACCAAATTTTCTTTTTATCTGGTGTTTTATTTAACGAGATTGATTTGTCCTTCATGCCTAATCTGTCTCGATGTTGGTCGAAGATCTTGTTGGATAGGGCCTTGGTGAATGATCTACCAGGTTTTCCACCGTTGAGATCTTCTTCACATCCACGTCTCCACACTGCACGATCTCTCTAATCAAATGGTATTTCCTCTCAATATGTTTAGAGCGCTTATGACTTTTTAGGTTCCTTTGAGTTAGAAACAGCCCCACTATTATCACAATAAAGTGTCATGAGCTCGTTGTCATTTGGAACGACTTTCAAATACTTAAGGAATTTTCTTAACCATACAGGATCTTTGGATGCTTCAGAAGCAGCCACATATTATGCTTCCATGGTGGAGTCAACAATGCAAGATTGCTTGATACTCCTCCCAACAACAGATCCTGTAGTGGAATTCATGGCATTCCTATCCGCCTGAAAGTCGGAATCGGTATACCCTGTCATAGTCAGGTCAGTACCTAAATATGTAAGCATCAAGTTCCTAGTTCTACGAAGATACTTAAGAACATGCTTAACTGCAATCCAGTGCTCGAGTCTAGGGTAGGATTGGAAAAATGGCTAACTACGCCAAAATCGAAACATATATCCGGTCTAGTGCACAAAATAGCATACATGAGACTTCCTACAGCCGAAGCATAGAGAATCTTTCTCATTTTCTCAATCTCTTGTGCAGTCTTGGGAGACTGGTCTTTAGAGAGTGAGACTCCGTGTCTAAAGGGGGTCTAACCCTTCTTAGAGTGTTGCATAGCGATGCGATCCATCATATCTATATAAGATACTTCGGAGAGCGTCATGGTCTGGTTCTTTCAATCTCGAAAAATCTGAATCCCCAGAATGTACGCAGCTTCCCCTAGATCCTTCATATCAAACAGCTTTGCTAACAAGATCTGAACCTCAAATAATTTACCCACGTCATTACCAGTGTGTAATATATCATCGACATACAATAGCATAAACACAACCTTACCCTCGTGTATTAACTTGTAAAGCTTCGTTCATATGAGTCCATAAGGTCTCAATGATAGACACTTAGAAGAGAATAAATGAACAAGAATATTTGATTTACTCATTAAATATAAATTGTAATTTATATCGAGAAAGTTATTTTCTAAGTAACTGGATAAATAATTAGTTGTTTATCGTTACATTTATTTAATGAGTCATATAGTGTTATTATATTGATAATAATGCATTTAGATTATTCAAATAAATAAAAGAAAAAAAATAAATGATTTCTCGTTTCGTACTTGTTTGAGAAGTATGAAATTATTTAATGAAATGTCATTAATAAATGATAGTTCTAAATTAATTGAATTTAGAAATAAATCAAAAGAATTTTGGAATAAAATGAATTATATGGCCAAGTAAAAGGAGGTGAGTTGGCCGAGTATATTTAAGTGACTGGGTCATGGGTTTGACCCAACTTAAATCCGTTTAACTTGCTTATATAAAGGCTTAAGTAACCCCTAGTCATTTAATCTAACCGTAATTAAAACACTTGACCAAAAACTCTCCCTCCCCTTGTGTGTAAGAGAGATCAAGGAAATAAAATTCTTTTCTTCCTTCTTTGAGAGTCTCCCTTATTCCTGAGCATTCATAAAAGAGCCCACCTTCTCGTTCTCAATACAATTCTTCGTGTATTATTGTTGACTCTTTATTATGGTGTTTGGTGATTTAATTATGCAAAGTTTTGAATTTTAGAATAAATTTAGAAGTCCAAAAGCTCGTGGCCATTCCTGTCCGGTGAGATCCCTGTGCGTGTCCAATCTGGCGAAATTCCCAGCCAGACGTCCAGTCCGGCGACCTTCGCCCAGCGCGCGCCCAGTCCGGCCAGACGCTTCAGTCCAGCGAGGATTCCCCAGCGCGCGCCCAGTCCGGCCAGCGTGCTCCCTGTCCGGCGAGGGTGTCCAGCGATTCCCAGTCCGGTGAGCAGGTCTAGGCGCCAGATCCCAATTCGGTGAGACTCCAGCGTGTGTCACAGTCCGGCAAAGGCCCTATCCGGCGACCCTGTCCTTCATTTTTGGCTAGCATGCGCCTTAGGCAATCCGGCGGGCCTTTTTCATCATTTTGACTCAGTGTGGCAGTCCGGAGATAGCGAGCAACATCGGGATTGTGTACAATCTCAATTGTAAGTAATTCTCTACGATTTGGATGCCTATAAATAAATAAAGTGTTTATATAGGTTGATAATGTGTTCAATTGTTGCTTAACATGTTTTAATAAATTAGTTATTAATATGTCAATAAATTTTAATGCCTAGGTTGTTTAAATATATTAAAAATTGTTTTTAATATATTATATCTAATTATATTATTCCGCCATATGTTAGATATGTTATATAATTAATTGTTTAATCGTTAAATAAATTCCAACACTTGTTGTCTAACCTGACGCCCTTGCCCTCCAAACATCTCTTAGAGATTTTATAGCATGTTATAGACTGACCCAATATCACGATGTTGTTGTTACAACACATTGTTCATAGATGCTAAAATATAGCACCTCGCAATCTCATCGGATCAGAGCCAAGTCACTAGGGCGTTGTTTATATCTTGAATCGAATCATCATTAGTTTCAGGAGGACATGGGGTGGTGAGTACCCATTTGTGCTTGTCCATAGTAAGGAATATGTATAGGTTACGTTTCCAGTCTACGTAGTTTTCCCCTTCCAGTTTGTTCGATGAAAGGATGGTTGATGGATGGTTTAGAGACATATTACTGAAAATTGAAACAATTTATGACTAGTCGTTTAGGATTTTAAGTTTTTTAAGTCTGAACATGAAAAATTCAAAGGTGTTATGAACGAAAAGACACTTTACTCCTTCGAGGAAATGCCGCAAAGAATCGCCGTTCATAAGTAAATGACACATCATTAATGCATAGTCATGTTGTCAATACATCAATGTTTGACTAGCCACTTTATAAAAAGTTTGATCACTCAAATCCTTTCGCAGGACCTCGAGGGAGGATTACTAGAGATTGAGGCTAAGTGTGTAACCAACCACTTAGTTCAAAAGATATACTTTGAAAAATAATCCACCGAGTGGAGGCCTTGTCTCATTGTTTCATTTTCGAATGTAGCTCTACAAGCAATGTTAAGGGCAAAGCGCCGCTGCGTACTCTCATTAAAGAGAGGGCCACGAGCGTGACTCTTAGTCTAGCGACAATTGCACTTATCATTAGTGTTGGGGATCGTGGGTTGCAAACATCAAGTACAACCGTCACCCTTAATTTTTAGAGTTGGCACATCTTCTTTTGTACCTCCAAAAATTCATTTTCTTGTATAGATAGATAGAGTTGAATTATAGAAAAGATCACTAAAATGATATTTTTTGATAGGAGAACAGTGTTAATGCACTAAGGCACAAAGAAAATGGTCAGACTTTTTCCTATTTTTCTACTAGGGAAAGTGTGTCAGATACAAATTGTCTCACTTTTACACTTGGAAGTTTGAGATTACACATCTCCCTACAACTAGCTCCTATGTATTCTTTTACTTCAATAAGTAAGGAATCTTCATGGTGGTTAGAGTACGAGATTCGTTATAAAAAAACTGATCTTGGAGTTTAGGAACACCTCCAACGAAAAATGGCATAACTGGCACTTCAGGAGTCAAAATGGGATGAGACCAATTGCATTGGAAAGCTAACTCACAGACCTTTTCAATCCAACAAGAATTTCAAAATGCTGAGTTATATTCAGAGAGATATTCATTTTTTAGTTAGACAAATTCTCAGCTCCAGAAAACTCGGAAAAACCTTTTCGGTGAAGGACTTAGGTGTAAGAGATTTGAGATATAATGAAGAGTTTTATTTATTTGTTTGATTTCAATTATGTGGTATATTAATATATTTATTATTTACACAAAATAAAGAAAATAACATAACATAAAGCATTGGATAATTAATTTAAACTAGAAATGCAATAAAACTAGTTTAACGATTTACCGAAATTCTCAAACTATTAAAAAAAAAACTATTTTTTATTATACTTAAAATAAAATCTTTAAGAACTGATTCTAATGAGTTTATATAGCATCTCTAACATGTAGAAAATTAACACCAAATTAATTTTAGACGTCACACCAAAAAATTAAATTATCTGAACTCTAGTTTACCAAATTTATTATTCAAGTAAATTTTGGAAAACGATTTTTGTATAATGATTTTAAATAAAATGTACATGCTTATAATTTGACCTATGCTCTGATACAAGTAAAAATATTTTACAAACCTAGGAAAAGTGCATGAACATCAAATTATTTACAAGCATTATCTAATTATAATTTACTTTGGGCTAACCTTTTCTTGTAGTTTGATCTTTGAGAAGTCTTAGGAAAGTTTGATCGTCTCGTCTCGCTCCTAGCTTCGTTTCCACAGAAAGCTCATCTCCTTTACACCTAGTCGTGAACTTCATTAAACTAAGGTTTCTATTACAATAGTCTATAGAGGGTTTGAAGGATTTGTGTGTGGGTACAATTAAACACAATAACTCAAGAGCAAGTCTATGAGCTAAAGGGCTAATTTAGGTCTAAGTCTAATGAGGACTTAGGTGCCAAAATAAAAGAGATAATTTAGAGAGAGATGGAGAGAGGATGCACGGCCAGAGAGAGAGAGAGAGAGAGAGAGAGAGAGAGAGAGAGAGAGAGAGAGAGAGAGAGAGAGAGAGAGAGAGAGAGAGAGCAAGTGCAAAAAGATTACTTTCACATGTCAATGTGAGGCTCTATTAATAAGAGAATGAAATACAAGAAAGGGTAACGAGCCTTTCCTATTGTGTATTCATGACACATTATTTGATTTCCTCTTCTTTTTTTCTAGTTGTTGGCCGAATTCTCTTATGCATAAGTGAGGAAAATTTGTTTCCTCACTTAGCATATTTGTTTCATTTTCAAAGAAATTAATTTCCTCTTTTCTTTTTTGGCAAGTATCTTCATATTTCAAGGAAAATGAATTTCAAGATATAAATTTCTCTCCTCTCTTGATGTTGGCCGAATTCTATACCCATGACAAGAGCTTCTAGATGCTTCCTTATTTCTTTCTAAGACAATTCTTAAAATACCCATTGTAGAATTAATATTGCACCAATAATGAAATTAATTTCATAATGCCTTAAACGACTTATCGGCTTTAGAAAATAATTTATGTTTCCATCATATGAAAATATTCAAAATCTTATTTTGACATTCACATCATTTTATGTCTATTTGGAAAAAAATATCCTTTAGAAATTTTCCGGGAAAACGTCTAGTTCAACACTTGAACTTATTTTGATTTAGCGTCTAGTTTAACAATTCTACTCTAATGACCTGTAATAGTGACCTTATGGATCCAAATGAACAAAGCTTGAGCTTCTATACTCGGACTCAAAAGTTCACAAACCTTTTCCGAGTATTAGGTTAATGTCGACTGACTCCACTAAAGAGTCGACACTGAGAATCTCTCGGTTCAAATGAATTTATTTTCTACTCAAGTTCAACTTAATTATATTGAGCGGATCCATTTAATGTTATCAATGTTTACTCTTCATGAATATCATCAACTAGTTGGGATTTATAAAATTACCATTTTACCCTTCTAGTTGTTATTTCCTCAACTCCTTTAGTACTTGTGAATAAGCTAGAAACAATGTATTGACGAGGAGCTAACAAGTCACATTGTTTCATCCAAATAAAGTCGCTACTTAAATTTGGACACTGCGCAGTTCATTTATTCACAATCCAAGTAATAAAGCATGAGGTGATATACATTGCATCTCAGCAATCTTATACATGAATTCCATATCTATGAGAACTTCACAAAGTTGGTTCATGACATCTTCATAACTTAATATCTCACCAATAGGCCTTGTCTAGATCACACATGGGACCTAGAATTTGACTTTCTCAAATGAGAGTATTAATGCTATGAAATGACATGTCTCATTTAAGGATTTAGGTAAGCATGATGCGATTCATACGTAGTGACCTTGAGATAGAAGATGTTAAATGGTTTGTTCTTCTATTGTCTCTAAAGGTGCACTGGTCAATTCAGTATCTTCGAAAGATACACTGGAAGAACTACAGAGTTCCTAACTCTCTATGCCTCGTAACCAGACATCCTAGACTCTTCCAACAATCATACTGGGATCAATAGTCCGTTGATCTTTAGATTGCGAATATACCGTTTTAGTCAAACCATGAAGAGTTTGTTCACGCAAATCTACATTTTTCTCTTCATACATTGTTAGGTTTGATCAAGGACTATAAGACTATTGAATATCATAAATCTTCAATCAAACTAAAAGGAATGAATGAACGTTTCAACTTTTATTAATTCAATCAGCAAATTACAAAGATTTATATATTACATCAGTATGTAAATAAACAATCTTTCAATAAGGACTTTACAAAAATTTATATATTACATCAATATGTAAATAAACAATCTTCTTGTGGGCATCTCTGCCAATAGGAAGAACTATAGAGTTCTCAACTCTCTATTCCTCATAACCAAGCATCATATATTCTTCTAACAACCATACTAGGATCAAAAGTCCGATGATCTTTAGATTGTGAATAGTTCGTTTTAATCAAACCATGAAGAGTTTGTTCACGCAAATCTACATTTGACTCTTAATACGTTGTTACGTTTAATTTCACAACCCTTGATCCCACAATCCTTAATAAGGGTTGTGGGATCCAGGGTTGTGGAATTATCCACAACCCTTAGACATCCGGTGTGCAATATTCATACTTTCCACACCAGAAATTGGCTTGTGACGCTGTGGCTTCTGCCGGTGGAATCTGACCGCGAAACTTTGCAGGAACGTGGAAGAGACCTAGGGCTAGGTGCTTGTGACGTGGCTCTGCAAGATTCATCATCAAACTCCCGTAGTGAGCTAGGCACGTTTTAAGTCCGGCGAAATTCTCCAGTCCGGCGACCAATCCGGCCAGCAGGCTGAAATGAGCCTCGCTCCATTTTTCTCGATTTCTTCGCGTTTCGAGTGAACTCCTGCAACCAAAACGTCACTCCAACACCAATAGAAGATTCAATGATAATTCCCACGGAGTTTTTGGAGATTTAGAGGATGGGCTCTTCGATTAAACAACGAAGAGTAGTCGGGATCACTCGGGAAGACTCGGGAGATCAAGAAAACGTTTCTTGATCTCTTTCTCTCTTGGAAACTCTCGGCCAACACTCTCACAAGGGACATGAAGGGTTTTTCTTAGATTATGTGCTTGGGTTACTCTAATTAGGGTTTCGAAAACCATTTAAATAAAGAGAGAAAGTGAGCTTTTCTTAGGTCAAAACCATTAGTCAAAGTTAAGCCCGTTGTTGCTTTAAATTAATTTCATAAATTAATTTTTGATCTAAGTCTTTAATTTGGTCGAGTGACATCCTTAAATACTCGAAAAATTATTTTGATTTATTTCTAAAATAATATTTAATTACTTTAGAACGTCTCATTTATTTAATGACAAATCATAAAATATTTTCGTACTCTTCAAAGTAGTACGAAACGAGAAAATATTTATTTTCATCTTTTATTTATTTCAATCATTTAAATATGTTATTATCCATATAATAACATAATATGATTCATTAAATAAATGTAATAATAAATAACCAATTTTTTATTCAATTACTTAGAAAAATATTTTCTTAGTGTAAATCACAATTTACTTAAATGAGAAAATCAAATCGTCCTAGTTCAATAAATCTCGTCCGAGGGTCTATCATTGAGACCTAATGGACTCACATGAACAAAGCTTTAGAATAAAGATCGGACTCAAAAGTTCACAAACATTTTCCGGCTTTTAATTCTTAATATTAGTCAATTCCACTAAAGGACTAATATTGAAATTCTCTAAGTTCATATGTGTATATTTTCTGTTTGATGTGACAAAACAATTCTTCACACGATCCACCGAGTACTTTACGATATTACCCTTCATGTGTATCAGTAACTCAGAGGAATGTAATTTTACCCCTGAGTTATTATTTCACTAACTCTTTTGTTATTTGTGAACGAGAAGCACATAAAGTGAGATGTATTTACATGTCACACGTTTTAATCAAAGAATTTTCTTATTCGATGAATACCTGGCCAGGTTAATTCATTCACACTCTCATAACAAAGCATAGTGTGATACTAATGCATTAGCATTGTTTCATCACGAATTTCGTATCTGTGAATCACATAACCCAATATGACAATATTATGACACCAACCGTCGGGTCAGATGCAATTATAATTTTAGCCGTTGCCCATTGACAAATCAAATGTCATAAGGTGCCACATCGATTATGCGTTCACTTCAGGATTTAGGTAAATACCAAAATACCCCTCGTATGTGATCTTGAAGTTTCGAGTGGTTAAATGGTTTTATATCGAGCTTCAGAGTATCACAGGTCTTGTTCAATATCTTCTATAAGATATCATGAATGAAACACAAAGTCACAACTCTCTATATCACAAGATAAAATATCACGATTCATTCAAACAATCATTACTCAGATTCGATTGCTCCATCGATCTTAAGATTGTGAACAAATGTTTAAACTACTCACAAGGGGCTATCTTGTCAAGTCTATACTTAGCACCCATTTCGTTGATGACAGTTTCAGAGCGTAACAAATATATTTAAACACAAACTTAAATGAAGAATGAATATTTGACTTTATATAATGTCTCAGCAAAATCAAATACAAAATTTTTATAATGTCTTAAATCTCTTTTGTGGGCACTAATCCCAATATATACTACAAGCAAGCCTTCCAGCTAAAAATTCAAACACAAACCTTAAAGACGTATCATGAGATTGACCTTCTTGAATTAGTACTACATGCATAGTTAAAATGAACAAAGCCCTCAACATAAAGATGGTTGGAGTTACAAATTCCATAAACTATGCCAAAATTGGTTGATCCTCTCGGATATTTAAGTATCCACTTACATACATTCCAATGTTCTCTTATTGGATTTTCCATAAACCTTGGAACCATGCTTATAGCATAAGCAATGTCTGGTCTAAAGTTGATCATTGAAAACATCAAGTTGTCTACAACACTTCTACATGGGGCTTTAGACATGTAGTTCAAATCTTCAACACCGAAAGGTTGTTGGGTGGTGGTGAGTGTAACATGTTATGGCATTGGAGTTGACACTTGTTTTGATGAAGAAATCTCAAACTTGTCAACAGCTCTTTTTAGATAATTTTCCTTAAACATGCACAACTTATTTTCATTTATGTTTATCACTATCTCCTTTCCCAAAATCTTCCAAGCAGGGCCAAGATCCTTGATCTGAAACTTGTTTCTCAATTAATTTTTTAACATGTGATCTCAGAAATATATTTACACACAAGTAGCATCCCATCCACATAAAGCAATAAAGCAATAGGCATATCATAGTTTCATATTTCAATAATTTGAAAAAGCCATACCAATCATACTGGCTTCTACTAAACATGTGTTCAATCATAAATTGGATAAATTTTAAATACCATTACTTTGAAGATTGTTTGAGTCCATATAGTGACTTGTGAAGAAAGCATACCGTTGCTTTCTTATCTCAAATCTCAAGTCCTACTGGTTTGTTGCATATACAATGTCTCTTTCATATTTTAATAAAGAAAAGTTTTCTTGACATCCATGTGTTCCAATTCTAAATTAAAATTAGCCAGAAAGGATAAAATGGTTCGGATTGAGCTATGTTTGACCACTGGAGAGTATATCTCATTATAGGCAATGCCTTCAGTTTGTGAGAATCCTTTGCTACAATTTTAGCTTTGAATGTGGGAACTTCAATTCTAGGTATGCCATCTTTAATTTTGTAGATCAATCTTGAGCCAATTATCTTGTGTTTTAGAGGCTTTTCTACTAACGTCTAGGTCTCATATTCCTTCAAAGACTTTAGTTCTTCGATCATGGTAGATTGCCAAGATTCATTGTGTTTGATTTTGATGGCATCTTTATGATGTCTTGGTTCTTCATCCATTAGATTTCAAGTTCCCATAATAGCATAATCAGTAAATCAATATTCAAATAGTTGAGTCGATTTAGATATTAATTCTCCATTTCTCTGACTAGATTGTAGTAAGTGGAATCCTCAGTTTGAGCATCATTCTTTTCATGCTCCTCATGCATCTCATGTTCTTTAAGATCCATATATGTGGTCTGAGCTTGTTCTTGAGGAAGATGTGTGCTTAAAATGGGATTCTCCACCTGAATTTCAACAATAGGCGTGTCTTCTTGTTCTTCAAAAGGCTTGAGTTTTTCACCTTTCCTGCCTTGAAAATATGTCTCATTGAAAGTAACATCACGATTGATTAGACATTTTTTGTGTCATGTTTCCAGGCACAATTTATTTATAAAATTTGACTTTCTCATGATGAATATACACTTCAATGCCCTTGGATCTAATTTACATTGTTTGAAGTGAGCATAAGTTGTGCATCGAAAGACCCCTAACTTTGTATTTAGGCTTGAAGTATGTCCACATCTCCATAAATTTCTTGAGGTGCATTGTTGTAGACAGTCACCTGTTGACCAGATAGCAAGCAGTCCTGACAGCCTATGCCCAAAAATGATGAGGTAGTTTGGCATGGTGAATCATACATCTAACTCTTTCCAGGATAATGTGGTTGAATCTCTCAACAATTCCATTTTGTTGTGGAGTCTAAACTTTCCTCTCATTTACTTCATCCTTGCAGTATTGTCAGTTTTGAGAAATTTTACCTGATTACCTATCTTATTTATTGCCATGGTCTTCCAATTCTTGAAGTTGTCAAATGCTTCATTTTTGTTCTTCAATATTACACTTTGAGAGAGGTTATCAATGATTGACATAAAGTATCTATTTTTTCCATGTGAATTGACACAGATCAGAATGCACATAGTCTATGATGCCCGTGGTTTTGTGAGAGGTTTTAGGAAAGCCTTTCCCATGATGCAGCTTTCACATAAATCTAATTTTCCCAAGTTGCTTGTGGCAATGACTAAATTCTTCATAAGCTCTGAGTGTCCCCTTTCACTAACAAACCCCAAACTTAGATGCCAAAGATTTTCCAGCTTGTCTTTGTCAACTATGTTGGCAGTACCAATGATTGTATTTACCTTTAGAAAAGTGCAAACCATTCTTCTTGATTCCCTCAAGTATGATCCTGGACTCTCAACAAAGGGTCAAGATTTATTTTTCTGATTTGAAGGAATAACCCTGAGCCACAAGGGTACCTAAAAAGATCAGATTCATCTTCAAATATGGAATGTACCTGACTTTTGTCATGATCTTGATTGAGTTGTCATGAAGTCTAAGGTGATTCTTACCCATTCTCTTCACTTAACATGTCTTGTATAATTGTGCCTCCTTGAGTCATCACAAGATCCCATTACTTGCATCCATTGTCTAGAACCCATTCTTCATTTCAGTCCTCTTGAGAGACTTTCACGGCCTCAACAAAGTAATATCCAATATCGACCACTGCAAGATTTCCATGTTTGTATGACACGTTGTCCTTCTTCGGCAGTCTTTCTTCATGTGACTTGGATTCTGACATATAACACTTGTAAGGAAAAAGTTTAGATGAATCAAATTTTTTCTTGTCTTTATCTCAATGTTTTAAATTCCATGGCCTCTTAGGTTTACATTGAATGTTTAAGCCTTCTGCAACATGCTTCTTTTCTGGCTTAGATTCAAGTTCCTTGGTCTTCAAGAAATTTTTCACATCTTCAAAGATTGGTTTTCCTCTTGAATCTTGAATGAGTACAACTTCCTTTGATATGAATGAGGTTTATGAGAGGGTTGGTCATATACAGTGAATCTGGCTTTGACCAAATAGTAAAAGTTGCTCTTTCAGTAGAGACTTCTCTCATCATTTTATCACAAAGGTGAAGATTAAAGTGTTGAAAGACATATACAGCAAGTCTTGCTTCTCGATGCTAATAATGATTATGGTAATTCCTTCTTACTGTGTAATGCCTTTGTAGTCTTCCTTTGTACCATGAGTGCCTTCATACGTACATGCCACAATGAAAAATTGCATTTTCCATCGAAGCGATCAACTTTTTCTTCACATAAACTTATTGTCATTCCTTCTATTTGACGAGGTAGGCTATGATATTAGGGTTGTCCACATGGACGTAAAATAATGTGAATGTCATAACCTTTTTTTGAATATTTTCATATGATGGAAATATAAATTATTTTTTAAAGTCGAGAAGTCGTTTGAGGCATTATGAAATTAATTTTCATTATTGGTGCAATATTAATTCTATAATGGATATTTTAAGAATTGTCTTAGAAAGAAATAAAGAAGTATCTAGAAGCTCCTCCCATGGGTATGGAATTTGGCCAACATCAAGAGAGAAGAGAAATTATATCTAGAAATTCCTTTGCCTTGGGAAGATATTTGCCAAAAAAAAATGAATTTCTTTAAGAAGGAAACAAATATGCTAAGTGAGGAAACCAATTTTCCTTAGTTATGCATAAGAGAATTCGGCCAAAAACTAGAGAAAGAGAAAGATGAAATGAAATATTGTGTCATGAATACACAATAGGAAATGCTTGTTACCCTTTTTTGTATTTATTTTGCCTATAAATAGAGCCTCACATTGAGATGTGAAAATTGTTGGAATAGGTCTAGGGTTAAGAAAAATTATCATTAATCATATTAATGGCGGAATATAAAATTTCTTTAAAAGTAAAACAATTTTACTAACCTAGACAAAGTGCATGAACATGTATAAATTTAAAAACATTATTTAAAGTGCTTGAGTGCAAATCTCTCTTATTCCTTTAATTTAGAGGAGTCTTGAGATAGGTTGATCTTCTCTTCTGGCTCGATTCCTTCAAACCTAAACGTGAGCTCGATAAACCTAAGGTTTCTATTACATGAGTTTTTAGAGGTTTAGAAGGATTTGTGTGTGGGCACAATTAAACACGATAACTCAAGAACAAGTTTATGAGCTAAAGATCTAGTTTCATATGAGGTAGATTCCTAGTTTCATATCTGGTTACTCTCGTACATACATTACAAATTAACAGAATTCTCATGTAATGGTATGTACATTTACTTTACTTCATGATTACTACTCTTCTTTTTTGCCTTCACTACTTTTTCAGGTCATGCTCTCGGGTTCAATACGAGTTTAGCTACAAAAATGTATGTGTTGGGCATCGAGCGATTGAGCAACGAAAATAAGAGAAAAAGAAGGCTTTCAAATTTCTCGACGTTGTCATGTACTGGGATATTTCCCATGCAAAAGGAGCACTTGTGACGTCCGATTTTCATGCCTAAATGTTGACCTAAACATTCACTAACCACAACAATGATGCGATGGTGTGTCCTTATGTTGGTGTAATCTTGAGAATAAGCATGTACATTCCATTACTCATACAAGTGTAAGATTCGTATAGAGTTGTCAATTGAGCAACAACGAATCGGCTCGGGAGTTGCAAGTCTAGTTTGAGAATAAGCATGTACACACCCGGTTCGGACATCACTTGAAACTTACTAAACATCAAGACAAAATTAATTATTAAAATTAAGCAAGTCTTCTCGAAAAACATTACTTGTCGTCTTGAGGTGGTTGAAGCTTCTTCAGCTGTTTGGATGGTCGCCATTCACTGTTAACTTTGCAAAGTTGCGAGTCAAAACATTTTTACCTTGTCTTTAGTCCCATATTAGACAAAAGAAGCTAGAGTGAACCTCGATGCTTTAGAGGAAGATAGTTATTTGAACTCACAAGTCAAACATTGCCTAAAACAGCTTACGATTTACTTGGCAGCAACAAACGTTTTTCTTTCCAATGTCTCTAAACGCCATGTTCAATCAAAATCGAGAAGGTACTACTAATAAACTCTTCTCATCCATTAAAGGAGAGCTTGAGATGTCCCCTCTAACACGAACCTTGTTTGTATCACTCAAATGCTAACATTGTTTCTTAGTCTGCAATAAAGAAAGCTAAACCTCTATTTAACTCGATACATATTAAATTATTTCTCGGAATTAAAACAATTTTCGCCACACTATGCCTTGTTTACACGAATCCGTTGCCCATCCAAAATCTGCAAATGTGTAGACAGGAATATTTTAGTCAAATAACTCGAGTATTATTGAACTACCAACAAAAATATACCGATATAGGTATATTTGTGTGTACAAAATAACTTACGAGGTTAACCGAGAAACACAACTTATTCAACATAAAGGCTTTATTTGGTAGCACTTAAAAGACATAATAATACCCAAAACGTCGAATTCCAATTTTTTTTTTTTTTTTTTGCAATCGTCGGTCGAACTTTGAAACAAAACCAACGAGAAACACATACCGTGTTGTTGAAGAAGTTAATAGCGGCTTCAGCGTCCTCTTCGGAAGCGAAAGTGACGAACCCGAAAGCCGTGGATTTGGAGGTTCCGGGGACCCGAGAAACTTTAGCTCCGAGAACTTTTCCCTCGTCTGAGAAAAACTTCTTGAGGCTGTCGCTGGTGACAGTCTTGGCGAGATTTCCGACATAGACCTTGTAAGGGCTGTCAACGAGTTGGGTCTCTTCTACCTGAAGAACCGACAAGTCCACCACGTCCAGGGGCTTTTCCGTCACATTCACTTTTATTTGTCGCCCTTCCACCTCCTGAAAATATTATATCATCAATGTCATCATTATAATTTTGCGAGCTAGCAACTGATCATGACTTGCTTCTCTTAATGCCAATTCATCTCGAGATTGAACTTATGTCCAACTAAAATAAAGCTTTGTTCTTTTTGGTGATTTTGTTTGAAAGGTACTCATCAACAAAATTAACAGAGGAAAAAATACCAACAAAACAGCCATTTTGGACAAATCTTGTAGCATAAAATACCAACAAAATGGCTTTATAGCTTAGTTCTTGTTAATAGTCTCATTCAAGAATCATGATTTTCAAGCCTTTTAAAAAGAAGCTTACACTTCCATTTAGTTTCTCAATGGCTGCATTTGCGTCCTCGACGGTCTTCATGGTCACAAACCCAAATCGCCGGCTCCGTTTAGAGTACTTGTCGTACATCACCTGAAAAGCAACAACGAGTAGTTAGCAAAGAAGAAACACATAAAACGACATGTCGTAGAAGAAACAGAAAACCCAAATCCCCGTTTACCCACCTCGGCTTTCTCAATGGAACCATGCTCTTCGAAGAGCTTGGCGAGCTGGTCGTTAGTGACGTTGCGAGGGATGTTTCCGACGTATAGACGCCTCGCGGAGGGGGGTGGTGACGTGGCAGTGGAGGTATCTTCGGCGGCGACGGAAAAGAGCCGTTGGGGAGAGTGTTTTCTCGGGGTTTGGAGAACCAGGCCGTGGAATGGGTTCGGAGAGAGGGACTGGAGAGAGGCTTTTGCTGGTCGAGCTGAGTGGTTGTGGTGGAGGAGATTGATTCGCGACGATAGGGATGAGATTGTAGCCATTATTTTGCTTCTTTTTTTTTTTATCAGAGTGTGTCACATTATCCGATTGGAGTAGAAAGTGGGAGTGATGATTAAATACAGAGAAGGGGTTGTGCTTCTTTGCCACCAAATTGCCAGCTCAAGGACAATTCGGTCAATATACATAACATGATTTTTTTTTCGTTCTTTTCAATTTAAAAGAAATTTCATAATTTTATTATGTCAATAATTTAAAATTTGTTGATAAATATATCAATAAATTCAAAGTTCGTGGCATATATATTACTAGTGCATTTAATATTTTTTTTTTTTTTTTTACTTTCCTCCTCCTCTTTGGAGATTTAGTAACTCAACATTGTGTTTTTTAAGGCCAAACTCTTTATCCCCTAGCATATTTGGTGTTTTCAATCGGGGCATCGACCACAATATTTTTGATCTCTGTATTTGTCAGTATTTTCTTATATTTAAATTACCGTTCATATTAATCACCGGTTGAATGAGTTCTTTTAAATCGGTTGGAAACTCCGTCTCTCGATCCTTAAACACTCCGCTAGCTTGTTATTATTAATATTGTTAATTTATGCTCTAAATGTGAGCATGTGACCGTCATCATGACACGTAATTAGGCTTCTTCCGAATCACCATTGTTGTGTGAAAAAGTTAGAGTTCCCATCACCATAACTCAGTCATTCCTGCCTCAATTTTTTCCACCATATCGTTTATGTGCTTAAATTAATTTTTTGCAGCTCCTCCTAGATAGTTTCTTCTCAGAAAATATGTTGACCAGGACTCGCAGTAGTCTGAATTACTAATAACTAGTCTTCAAATCATTTTTTTTATCTCTTTTGAAGTTTGCTCCACAAGTTTCGATATTTGGTAATTAAATCACGGTGCTAACCTCTTCCTGTCCCGGATCTTCAAGTTTTTTCAACCAATCTTTGATACTCAGGGTCATCAGCCCATATTTCATAGAACTGTAACAATTTTCTTTTCCTCTGTGATCCCTCTGAAAATAGTCAATCAATTCGGATTATGGTCTGACGCCACCGTCGGCAACAACCTGGAACCATCCACTGGAAATTGTGTCACCCACTACGGAAAGGCAATAACCAGTCTAACTTCTATTGAATTATGACACTTCCGCTTCTTTGACTAGACTAGGTAAAATGACCCACTGAAGGATTTATTTTTACTCCTCCCAAGGTCTGCATAACACGGCATAGCTACTGCCCTTGTGCCCAACTCACCACATTGCCTCCTAATTTGTCTTGTTGAGTCAACTATAAATTGAGATCACCCATCACTAACTATGGTCGCTTCATTGTTGCTTGTATATTTGCCATCTTTGTCAACAACTCCTTCTTTTCTGCTTGATATGGTGTTCGATAAATCCCAAACATGTTATGTCCTCTAATTATCATATTCTTCGGCATTCTCCATATATCAATCTCAAGACCCTTTCTGCACCGCACATAATCCACCCCTTGTCCCCGTTGATGAAACCGCTTCTCCTTCTCGAAATCCCGATCGTTATCGTCGTTCTTGGATTTGTTCATATCCCATTTTTGTCTCTATCAAAAATAAAATATTTGAGTTAAATTTTCTCACGAGTCCCCGAAGAGCATCATGGATCGAGTCTCTACTTAGGCCTGGTAGTTCCATGATATTGGAATAGGTCTAGGGTTAAGAAAAAATTATCATTAACACATTAATGGCGGAATATAAAAATTTCTTTACAAGTAAAAAAAAAATCTACAAACCTAGGCAAAGTGCATGAACATGTTCTTATTTAAAATAATTATTTAATTACTTGAATACTAACCTCTCTCTTGTAGCTTGATCTTTGATGAGCCTTGGGAAAGGTAGATCATCTTGTCTTTCTCGTCACCTTCACGCCTAATCTTGAACTCGAGAAATCTAAGGTTTCTATTACAAGAGTCTATAGAGGTTTGAAAGATTTGTGTGTGGACACATTTAAACACAATAGCTCAAAAACAAGTCTATGAGCAAAATGGATAATTTAAGCCTAAGTCTAATGAGGACTTAGGTGCCAAAATAAAAAGGTATTTTAGAGAGAGAGAGAGTAAGGAAATGTTCGGCCAAAATAGAGAGAGAGCAAGAGTAAAACTTATTTTCATATCTCTATGTAAGACTCTATTTATGGGAGAAAGAGATACAAGAAAGGATATTTACCCTTTCATATTGTGCATTCATGACACAATATTTGATTTCCTCTCCTCTTCCTCTATGTATATGGCAGGCTATCTCCTTGCAATAGTGAAGAAAATTTGTTTCCTCACTTCGCAAATTTATTTCCTTTGTAAAAAAATTATTTCCTCTTTTCCTTTTAGGTAATTATCTTTATAATTAAAGGCAAAGAATTCTCTCATGTTAGGATGTGATTTGGCCGAACTCTACACCTAGGGAAGGAGCTTCTAGATACTTCCTTATTTCTTTTAAGACAATTCTTAAAATACCCATTGTGGAATTAATATTGCACAAATAATTAAATTAATTTCATAATGCCTCAAACGACTTATCGGATTTAGAAACTAATTTATATTTCCATCATATGAAAATATTCAAAATCTTATTTTGACATTCACATCATTTTATATCCATGTGTACAAAAATACACTTTAGACATTTTCAGAGAAAACGTCTAGTTCAACTCTTAAACTTATTTTGACTTAACTTCTAGTTTAACAATCATATTCTAATGACCTGTAATAGTGACCTTATGGATCCAAATGAACAAAGCATGAGCTACTATACTATGACTTAAAAGTTAACAAAGGATTTTCGAGTATTAGCTTAATGTCAACTGACTCCACTACAGAGTTGACACTGAGAATTTCTCAGTTCAAATGAATTTATTTTCTACTCAAATTCAACTTAATTATATTGAGTGGATCCAATAAATGTTATCTATGATTACACTTCATGAATATCATCAACTAGATGAGATTTACAAAATTACCATTTTACCCTTCTAATTTATATTTTCTCAACTCTTTTGTTACTTGTAAATAAGTTAGAAATAATGTATTGACGACGAGCTAACAAGTCACATTATTTCATCCAAATAAAGTCGTTACTTAATTTTGGATACCGCGTGGTTCATTTATTCACAATCCAAGTAATAAAGGATGATGTGATATATATTGCATTTCAACAATCTTGTACATTAATTTCATATCTATGAGAAGTTCACAAAGTTGGTTCATGACATCTTCATAACTTAATATCTCACCAATTGGTCTAGTCTAGATCACTTAATGGATCTAGAATTTGACTTTCTCAAATGAGAATATTAATGCTATGAAATGACATGTCTCATTTCAAGATTTAGGTAAGCATGATGCAATTCATACATAGTGATTTTGAGAAAGAAGAGGTTAAATGGTTTGTTCTTCCATTGTCTCTAAAGGTGCACTGGTCAATTCAGTATCTTCGAAAGACACATTGGAAGAACTATAAAGTTCCTAACTTTCTATGGCTCATGACCAGACATCATAGATTTTTCCAACAATCGTACTAGGATCAATAGTCTGTTGATCTTTAGATTGTGAATATATCGTATTTAACCAAACCATGAAGAGTTTGTTCACACAAATCTACATTTGTCACTTCATACAGTGTTAGGTTTTATTAAGGACGATAAAACTATTGAATATCATAAATCTTCAAACAAACGAAAAAGGAATGAATGGACGTTTCAACTTTTATTAATTTAATCAGGAACTTATGTTAAGGACTTATGAAAGATTTATATTACATCAATATGTAAATAAATAATCTTCTCTTGGGCATCTCTGCTAACAAATTCCCACTTGACTCAAATAATATGAGAGTAGTCCTTCATGCCAAATCTGTCTCGATGTTGGTCGAAGACCTTGTTGGATAGGTCCTTGGTTAATGGATCTGCAAGGTTGTCCACCGTTGAGATCTCTTCACCTCCACGTCTCCGCGCTGCATGATCTCTCTAATCAAATGGTATTTGCTCTCAATATGCTTAGAGAGCTTATGGCTTCTAGGTTCCTTGGAGTTAGCAACAGCCCAACTATTATCATTATAAAGTGTCATGGGCTCGTTGTTATTTGGAACTGTTGGCAGAGATGCCCACAAGAAAATTATTTATTAACATATTGCTGATTCAATTAATAAAAGTTGAAACGTTCTTTCATTTCCCTTTTAGTTTGATGGACGATTTAAGATATTCAAGAGTCTTATATTCCTTAATCAAACATAACAATGTATGAAGAGACAAATGTAGATTTGCGTGAACAAACTCTTCATGGATTTTTTAAAAGCGTTATATTCACAATCTAAAGATCAACGAACTATTGATCCTAGTACGATTGTTGGAAGAATCTATGATTTTTGATTATGAGGCATAGAGAGTTAGGAACTTTATAGTTCTTCCAATGTGTCTTTCGAAGATATTGAATTGACCAGTGCACCTTTAGAGACAATGGAAGAAAAAATCATTTAACCTCTTCTTTTTCAAGGTCACTATGTATGAATTGCACCATGCTTACCTGAATCCTGAACTGAGACATGCAATTTCATAGCATTAATATTCTCATTTGAGAAAGTCAAATTCTAGATCCAATAAGTGATCTAGACTAGACCAATTGGTGAGATATTAAGTTATGAAGATGTCATGAACCAACTTTGTGAAGTTCTCATAGATATGAAATTCATGTACAAGTTTGCTGAAATGCAATATATATCACCTCATGCTTTATTACTTGATTGTGAATAAATGAACTGCACAGTATCCAAAAATCAGTAGCGACTTTATTTGGATGAAACAATGTGACTTGTTAGCTCCTCGTAAATACATTGTTTCTGACTTATTCACAAGTAACAAAGGAGTTGAGGAAATAACAACTAGAAGGGTAAAAGTGTAATTTTATAAATCTCATCTAGTTGATGATATTTATGAAGGGTAATCATAGATAACATTCAATCGAACCACTCAATATAATTAAGTTGAATTTGATTAGAAAATATATTCATTTTAACCGAGAGATTCTTAGTGTCAACTCTTTTGTAGAGTCAGTTGACATTAGGCTAATTCTCAGAAAACGTTTGTTAACTTTTGAGTCCGAATATAGAAGCTCAAGCTTTATTCATTTGGATCCATAATGTCAATTTTACTGGTCATTATAGTAGGATTGTTAAACTAAAGTTAAGTCAAAATAAGTTCAAATGTTGAACTAGACTTTTTCTCGGAAAATGTCTAAAGGGTATTTTTGTCCACATGGACATAAAATGATGTGAAGTCAAAATAAGATTTTGAATATTTTCATATGATGAAAATATAAATTCTTTTCTAAAGCCAAAAAGTCGTTTGAGGCTTATGAAATTAATTTCATTATTTGTGTAATAATAATTCTAAAATGAATATTTTAAGAATTTTCTTAAAAGAAATAAGGACCCTTCCCTAGCTATAGAATTCGGCCAGGACACATCAAAGGAGGAGGGAATTATTGGCCTTTAATATAAAGATAATTATCCAAAATGAAAAGAAGCAATGAATTTCCTTGAGAAGGAAATAAATAAGCTAAGTGAGGAAACAAATTTCCTCACTCTTGAGCTTGATATGGCTGTCCACAAAGAGAAAGGGGAAGAGAAAATCAAATATTGTGTCATGAATGCATTATTCTTTCATGAATGCATAATTGACCTTTATAGATTCCTTCTCCTATAAATAGAGCCTCACATAGAGATGTGAAAAGTTGCATTCTTGGTCTTGCTCTCTCTACTCTAGCCGACCATTCCTTCTCTCTCTCTCTCTCTACAAATTCCTTTCTATTTTTGCGCCTTGATCCACACTTGATCTAGAGAATTAGCTTATGATCCAAGAATTGTTCTTGGTTCATATTGTTTAACTGTGCCCACACACAAATCCTTCAAACACTCTTTAGACTCTTGTAATATAAACCTTAGGTTTCTCGAGTTCTACATTAGACGGGAAGGAATCGAGCCAAGGAAGTAGATCAATCTTTCTCAAGACGCATCAAGTTTTAAGATACAAGAGAGAATAGTATTCAAGTACTTTAAATAATGTTTTTAATTTATAACATATCCATGCACTTTGCCTAGGTTAGTAAAATTGTTTACTTGTTAAGAAATTTTATATTCCGCCATTAATATGATTAATGAAATTTTTTCTTAACCCTAGACCTATTTCAACAGGATCGATTTCCAAATAATTAAGGAATTTTCTAAGCCATACAGCCTCTTTGGATGCTTCACAAGCAGCCACATATTCTACTTCCATGGTGGAGTCAGCAATGGAAGATTGCTTGATACTCCTCCAAACAACAGATTCACCATTCAGGATTGACACAGATCCTGCAGTCTATTTCCTGGAATCCTTATCCGCCTAAAAGTCGGAATCGGTATACCCTGTCATAGTCAGGTCAGTACCTGAATTTGTAAGCATCAAGTCCCTAATCCTCCGAAGATACTTAAGAACATGCTTAACATCAACCAGTTCTCGGGTCGAGCATTTGATTGGAAACGGCTGACTACACAAACGGCGAAACATAACATACATGAGACTTCCTACGGCTGAAACATATGGAATCTTCCTCATGGCTTCAATCTCTTGTGCAGACTTGGGAGACTGGTCCTTAGAGAGTGAGACTCCATGTCCAAAAGGGGTTTGGCCCTTCTTAGAGTCTTGCACAGTGAAACGATCCATCACCTTATCTATATAAGATGGTTGGGAGATAGACATGGACCGGTTCTTTCGATCTCGAAATATCTGAATCGTCAGAATGTACCCAGCTTCCCCTAGATCTTCGTATCAAACTGCATAGCTAGCCAGATCTTAACCTCAGATAATTTACCCACGTAATTACCAATGAGTAATTAATCATCGACATACAATACCAAAAACACAACCTTGCCCTCGTGTATCGACTTATAAACACAAGGTTCATCTATTGACTGTTCAAAACCGAAGCTTTTTACAGTTTCATTGCTTGCTGTAATCCTTAAATGTATTTAAGCAACTCAAAAACATTGATCTCTTGAGCACCTTCCAGGAAACCGTCTAGTTGAGCCATGAAAATGCGCTCGTCAAGATTGCCATTCAGAAAGGCAGTCTTGACATCCATTTGCCAGATCTCGTAATTGAGAGCGACAACTATTGATAGAAGAATGCGGATGAATTTAAGCATTGCGACAGGCGAGAAGGTTTCTTCATAATCGATACCTTTCTTTTGGGTAACCCTTAGTCACTAGTCGCACTTTGAACGTCTCAATGTTCCCTTCCAAACCCATTTTCTTCTTATAGATCCACTTACACCCTACGAGTTTAACCCCTTCAGGTCGGTCTACGAGTTTCCAGACTTTGTTGACATACATCGAATGCATCTCAACTTTCATGGCGTCAAGCCAAAGGTTTGATTCAGAACCAGCCATTGCTTGGCTGTAGGAAACATGGTCATCCATATCAGAGACGGCTACGAGAGTATCGCCATAAGACGTGTATCTGCCAAGATTTTTAGAAACCCTCTCACTACGTCGAAGTACTACTTGACGAGGTTCTGAATTGTTCGGTTGCATTTCAATTGGGGTAAGAACAATTCTTACAGATGAGGTAGAATTATCCTCACCCAACTTTTCTTCAAGCACAATTTTGTTTCTAGTTTCGTATTTTTCAAGGAAGCGAGCATTTGTGCTAACAAACGTTTTGTCTTCCTCGGGACTATAGAATGTGAAACCTTTGGTTTCCTTTGAATATTCAACGAATACACATAATTCTAACCTACTAGTCAACTTGCTAGTCTTTTGCCTAAGCCCATGTGCATGGTAACCCCAAATTTTCATGTGGCTTAAACTAAATTTACGCCCAGTCCGTCGTTCATAAGGAGTACCAGGGACCATTTTAGATGGAACTTGGTCCAGAACATATGCCCAAAAGGAACTGAGTAGTGATGAATAACTCATCATTGATCTAACCATCTCCACCAGAGTTTGATCCCTTCTGTTGAGGTGTGCTAGATTTCATAAGCTTAGAAGCATACCTTCTTCTTTAAGAAATTCATCGAACTCTTCAGACAAGTACTCACGACCTCAATCGGATCGAAGGGTTTTGATCTGTTTGCCAGTTTGCATTTCTGCTAAAGCCCGAAAAACCTTAAATACGTTAAAGATCTCGGATTTGTGTTTGAGCAAATAGACGAATCCATATCTAGAGTTATCATCGGTAAAGGTAACGAACTATTTGTATCCTCCCCGTTCCTGCATTTTGAGCAGACCACATACATCAGAATGTATTATTTCCAGCAACTCAGTGGCTCTTCGACCTTTATCAGAGAAAGGTCGCTTGGTGATTTTACCTTCTATACAGGATTCATAAGTCGGCAGTGAGCCTATTGTAGAGGCTTTGAGTGGACCGTCTCTTACAAGTCTCTTACTCTTATCTAGACTAATATGGCCAAGTCTTAACTGCCAAATATGTGTTGATTTTATTAGATCAGATGAGTCATTAGTTTCGATCCTCTTTGATTCCAAAACTAGATCATTATCTATTTCGGTTTCTAATAGCAAAGGTTGTGTAGGATAAACCATTCTTCATACTAGCATCAGTGACAAATGAATTGGAAAAAAAAATTCGAATTCCATTATTAATAAACTTTAAATAATAATTTTGCTCAACAACTAGAGCTATATATATTAAGTTTTTCCCAAAGGAAGGAACAACATATACATTATTCAAATTTTAAGTTCTGTCTTCAAAAGACAATATCACGGATCCCACAGCCTTAGCAGACACCAAGTTCCCATCACCCCACTTGAAGCAGAAGTCGCCATCCTCTAAGCTTTTTCTTTTCCTGAACCCATTCAAGGAACAGCAAATATGGTTAGTAGTATTGGCAGAGATGTCCACAAGAAGATTATTTATATATTAATGTAAAAAATCTCTCATAAGTCCTTATTGTAATTTGCTGATTAAATTAATAAAAGTTGAAATGTTCATTTATTCTCTTTTAGTTTGATTGAAGATTTATGATATTCAATAGTCTTATAGTCCTTAATCAAACCTAACAATCTATGAAGAGACAAATGTAGACTTGCGTGAACAAACTCTTCATGGTTTGGTTAAAACGATGTATTCACAATCTAAAGATCAACGGACTATTGATCCCAATATGATTGTTGGAAGAATCTATGATGTCTGGTTACGAGACATAGAGAGTTAGGAACTTTATAGTTCTTCCAGTTTATCTTTCGAAGATACTAAATTGACCAGTGCATCTTTAAATACAATGTAAGAACAAACCATTTAACATCTTCTGTCTCAAGGTCACTATGTATGAATTGCATCATGCTTACCTAAATCTTGAAATGAGTCATGTAATTTCATAGCTTCAATATTCTCATTTGAGAAAGTCATATTCTAGGTCCACTGAGTGCTCTAGACTAGACCAATTGGTGAAATATGAAGTTATGAAGACGTTATGAAACCAGCTTTGTGAAGTTCTCATAGATAAGGAATTCATGTACAAGATTGCTGAAATGCAATGCATATCACCTCATACTTTATTACTTGGATTGTGAATAAATGAATCACGCGGTATCTAAAATTAAGTAGCGACTTTATTTGGATGAAACAATGTGACTTGTTAGCTCCTCATCAATACATTGTTTCTAACTTATTCACAAGTAACAAAGGAGTTGAGGAAATAACAAGTAGAAGGGTAAAATAGTAATTTTATAAATCTCATCTAGTTGATGATATTCATAAAGGGTAATCATTCGATAATATTCAATGGATCCGCTCATCACAAATAAGTAGATTTTTTTAGCAGAAAATATATTCATTTGAACCGAGAGATTTTCAGTGTCAACTCCTTAGTGGAGTCAGTTGACATTATACTAGACTTGGAAAAGTTTGTGAACTTTGAGTCCAAGAGTCCAAGTTAAAGCATTGTTCATTTGGGTCCATAAGGTCACTCACAAGTCCCTAGAATAGAGTTTGTTAAACTAGAAGCTAAGTCAAAATAAGTTCATTCGTTGAGCTAGACGTATTTTCCAAAAATGGTCTAAAGGGTATTTTCGTCCTTAAGGATAATTGATGTAAAATGTCAAAATAATATTTTGAATTTTCTCACAAACTAATTTAAAGTCACACGGCTGAAAATTGGTTTTCATGCTTAGTGAATTAAATTTTGACATGTTATTGTATGGGCAATAATGCGAGGGCTTTTCCGTAATTTGTTATGAACTAATTAGGAAATAAATATGTGTGTGTAGAATCCCATATGGCCGGCCACTTTACATCAAGGGAGGGAGAGAAATATCTTCTTTTATTTGGTGCATTATTGCATATTGTAATTGCCCAAAAGTAAAAGAGGAAATGAATTTCTTTGAGAAGGAAACAAATGTGCTAAGTGAGGAAACAAATTTCCTCCACTTAAGACACTAGGGTGGCCGACTATTTGGAAGAGAAGGGAGGAGGAAATCAAATATTGTGTCATGAATACACAATAGGAAAGGGTAATTACCGTTTCTTGTATTTCCTTCTCCTATAAATAGAGCCTCACATAGAGATGTGAAAATAAGTTTTTTTGTCTTGCTCTCTGTCTTCTAGCCGACCATTTCTCTCTCTCAAATACTATTTTATTTTGGAACCTAGATCCTCACTTGATCTAGAGAATTAGCTTATGATCCAAGAATTATTCTTGGTTCATATTGTTTAATAGTGCCCACTCACTAAACTCTTCAAACGCTCGAAGACTCTAGTGGTAGAAACTTTCGTGGTTGCTCCAGAATCCAAAGACGAAAGGCAGCGAGACAAGGAGAATGATCTTCATCCAAGAAAGGACTCCAAGATCAAGCAACAAAAGAAAGGTTAGTATTCAAGTGTTTTAAATTGATACATGTTCATGCACTTTGTCTAGGTTAGTAAAATTGTTTTACTTGTAAAGAAATTTTATATTTCACCATTAATATGATTAATGATAATTTTTCTTAACTCTAGACCTATTCCAACAAGTAGCAGCGGAGTCAATAATACATGATGATACATTATCAGGTACTAAACAAGCTTCGGTAATAAGTACAATACCTTTCCATTTAACCTTGAGGTAGTTAGGACAGTTCCTACGTCAGTGTCCGGGCTCATTGCAATGGTGACAGTTGTCCTTAGACTTGTCCACCTTGACACCCCGGGGCACCTTCTTCTTCAGAACCTTGTTAGGGTTCTTGGCTCTATGATATCTCTTCTTAGATCCAGCGGTTGAGGCTATGTGCTCAGTATCATGAACATCTCCATTAGTCCTCATTTTCTTCAAGAGTCCCTCAGCGGTGTGAAGCTCCTTCATTAACTCGGTAACAGTGTACTCTAGCTTATTGGTGGAGTAGTTCATCTTGAAAGTATCAAAAGATTCAGGGAGAGTGTTCAAGGTCATATCTATTTTGGTATCTCCATCAATCTCAGATCCAAGGATTTCCATTTAATTGAGATAACTTATAATCACCATCATCTATTCTCTAACGGGAGTCCCTCCTTTCATACGACATTTCATAAACTATTGAACCACTTGTTTTCTAGCTTGACACCCTTGCCCTCCAAATATCTCTTGGAGATTGATGAGCATTTGATAGGCTGACTCAATATCACGATGTTGTTGTTACAACACATTGTTCATCGGCGCTAAATTATAGCATCTTGCAATCTCATTAGATATGAGCCAGGCCGCAAGGGCGTCCTTGTCCTCTTGAGTTGAATCATCATTCATTTCAGGAGGACATGGGGTGGTGAGTACCCATATTTACTTGTCCACAGTAAGAACGATGTCTAGGCTACGTTTCCAATCTACTTAGTTATCACCTTCCAGTTTATTTGTGGAAAGGATTATTGAGAAAGTGTTTAGAGACGTATGGCTGATTGTTGAAACAATTTATGATTAGTCTTTTGTTTAGGATTTTAAGTTTAATATTGAACATGAAAAATCCAAAGGTGTTATGAACAACATGACACTTTACTCCTTCGAGGGAACGCCGCAAATAGTCCCCTTTCATAAGTAAATGACACATTATTAATGCATAGTCATGATGCCGATACATCAATATTTTGACTAGCCACCTTATAAAGAATTTTGGTCACTCAAATCTTTTCGCAGGGCCTCGAGGGAGGATTACTAGAGATTGAGTCCAAGTGTGTAACCAACCACTTGTTGGAATTTAGTTAACAATTAACCTAATTAATTATGAAACATATCTACATATGGCGGGAATTCATAATTCAATTTAACACGTTAAAACCATAAAACATATTCAATAACCATGTCGTTAAATCTAATCTAGCATGTCAATAAATTTCTAAACATATTAATAAATTTATTCAAACATGCAAACGAATGATCCAAAAATTCTAACAATCCTACAACAATTATTATATTCAGATCCAATTTGTTTTTAGAAGACTTACAGTGGGTTCGGATCTGCAAGAATCAGCCTTGGGGTGTGCGTCCAATTTCATGGCTGAAACTCCTTCCCACGCGCGTCTAAGATGTCACGAAATCCGTCCTCGCTCCGTTGCTCCAAAAAATGGCCGGCCCTGTGGATTAATTATCAATCAAACAATCACAAGATGAATCAATAATAATTCTCTAGGAGTTTTTAGGAGATCAAGAGGGTGGGCTCTCTATGGGAACAAGGGGAGAAGGGGAAACTCAAAGCATAAAAGGAAGGGCTGCCGGGAAACAAATTTCCTCTCTCTTTCTCTCTAGAATTCGGCCAAAACCTCTCAAGCACAAGGGGGGAGAGATTTGGCTGAGAGTCCTGGCCGAAATATATCTATGGTTTTCAAAGAGAGAGTCTCCTTTTATATCAGAGAGAGTGGACTTAAGTTAGGTCAAAATCCAATTAAGACCCATTAGTCAAACTTAAGCCCAAAACTCCTTTTAATGAGTTTAAACAATTTTTCTAGCTTATAAAACCCCTATTATGGCCGGTCATATGTTCTTCACTATCTCCCAAATTTATTTCATTTATTTCTAAAATAATATTTAATTAATTTAGAACATCTCATTTATTTGATGACAAATCATTAATTATTTTCATACTCTTGAATATAGTACGAAACGAGAAAATATTTATTTTTATCTTTTATTAATTTGAATCATGTTATTATCAATATAATAACATAATATGATTCATTAAATAAATGTAATAATAAATAACCAATTATTTATTTAATTACTTAGAAAATAATTTTTATTAGCGTAAATCACAATTTACATGGAATGAGAAAATCAATCAATTCTTGTTCACAAAAATCTTTTCCGAGAGTCTATCATTGAGACCTTATGGACTCACATGAACGAAGCTTTAGAATAAAGCTCGGACACAAAGGTTCACAAATTTTTTCCGATTTTTAATTCTTAATATTAGTCGATTCCACTAAATGACCAATATTGAACATCTCTAAGTTCATATGCGTTTGTATTTCCGTTTTATAAGATAAAACTATTGTTCACACGGTCCACGGTGTATTTTACGATATTACCGTTTGTATATATCATTAACTCAGAGGAATGTAAAATTACCGTTTTACCCCTAAGTTATTATTTCATCAAGTCATCTTATTTGTGAACGAGAAAAACATAAAGTGAAATGTCTCAACATGTCACCTGTTTTATTTTAAAGAATTATTTATTCGATGAATACCAGGCCTGGTCTCATAACAGAGCATAGTGTGATACTAATGCCTTATCATTGTTTCAACACAAACATATGTGAATCACATATTTCAACGAAACAATATTATAACATCAATCCTCGGGTAAATGAAACTTCACTTAGCAATGCCCATTGACAAATCAAATGTAATAAAGTGTTTCAAGAAGATATGTATTCACTCGGGATTTAGGTAATTACTAAAATAGCCCTCGTATATGAGTTTGAGGTTTCGAGTGATTAAACGGTTTTATCTGGAACTTCAAAACTTCACGGGTCTTATTCAATATCTTCATTAAGATATCAAGAATAAATTACAGAGTCACAACTCTCCATATCACAAGATAAGACATCGTTTAATATATTCTAACAATCATTACTAAGTTTCAATTGCCCAATCGGTCTTTAGATTGCGAACTGTTATTTAAACTAGTCATAAGAAGGTATCTTGTCAAGCCTGTACTTAGCACTTCTTTCGTTGATGACAGTTTCGGAGCATAGACATTCATGCATAAACAAAATCTAAAATAAAAATGGATATTCAATTTTTATTTAAATTCAAAAACAAAAAAAATACAAAAGTATTTAATATCAAAAATCTCATTTGTGGGTATAAATGTCAACACCACTTCGTTCCAAAGATCTACTTTGAAAATAATCCATCGATGGGAGGCCTTGTCTCATCATTTCACTTTTAAACGTAGATCTACAAGCAATATTAAGGGCAAAGCGTCGTTGAGTACTCTCACTAAAGAGAGGGTCACGAGTCTGACGCTTAGTTTGGCGACAACTGCGCTTAGCATTAGTGTCGGGATCGTGGGTTGCAAACAATAAGTACAACCCTCCCACTTAGGTTGGAAACACATTTCCATGAGTAAAGAAAGATAGAGTGGAACACTAGAAAAAGAGCTCTAAAATCGATATTTGTGAGGGGAGAGCAGTGTTAATGCACTAAGGTACAAAGAACATACTCGGATCTTTTTTCTATTATTGTTTTTCCTAAGCAAAGTGTGTGAGATTCATAAATCTCACTTTTGCACTTGAAAATTTTTGAGATTCAAAAATCTCCTAAAACTAATTTCTTCGTCTTCATGTCATCTTCCTTCAAGGCTCTTCATGGTGGTTGAGTGCGTAAACGTAGATATGCCACGATGCAACACGAAGAGGGGAAGAAGTTAGGAGTCGCAAATCCGGATTTAAAATCCTGGACTCGTGGATTGCCGTACATCTCGGACTTAATATGTCATAAATTATACATCCGGTATCCGATTGAGCTGAAACCAATTGCTTTGGATAGCTAACTTCCGTACCTTTAATTTGATATAAGAACCAATAATTTTTAAAGTTCCGAGCAAACAGTTATGTCATTTTACTGAGCCATAACAAGTTGTCAAGAATTTTGAAAAATAATTAAAAGTCCGTCGGATCAAGGAGTTGGAGAATAAAACTTTATTGAATTGTTTTGTTTATTTGTTATGATTTAAATTGTGCGTTATATTAATATATTAATTATTTAAACAAAATAAAACAAACAACATAATATAAACATTCTATAACAAAATTAAACTAGTAGTGCAATAAACTAGTTTAAACAATGTACACAAATTTTCAAACTTGTCAAAAAATTGATATCGAGTATGCTAAATATAAATTCTTAAAAATTGTTTTTAATGTATTTATATAGCATATTTAACAAGTGGAAATCAATACAAATTTACTTTTACAGATCGCACCAAAAAATTAAAATTTCCTAAGCTCTTGTGTAGCAAAACTATTATTCAAGTAAATTTTGAAAACAATTTTCGTATAATCATTTTAAATAACATGTACACGCTTATAATTTGACCTATGCTCTAATATCATTTGTTAGAATAGGTTTAGGGTTAAGAGAAAATTATCATTAATATATTAATGACAGAATATAAAATTTCTTTACAAGTAAAACAATTTTACTAACCTGGAGAAAGTGCATGAACATATTGTTATTTAAAATAATTATTTAATTACTTGAATACTAACCTTTCTCTTGTAGCTTGATCTTTGATGAGCCTTGGGAAAGGTAGATCATCTTGTCTTTCTCTTCACCTTCACACCTAGTCTTGAACTCGAGAAACCTAAGATTTCTATTACAAGAGTCTATAGAGGTTTGAAAGATTTGTGTGTGGGCACAATCAAACACAATAGTTCAAGAAGAAGTCTATGAGCAGAAGGATAATTTAAGCATAAGTCTAATGAGGACTTAGGTGCCAAAATAAAAAGGTAGTTTAGAGAGAGAGACGAAGGAAAAGGTCGGCCAAAATAGAGAGAGAGCAAGAGTAAAACTTATTTTCACATCTCTATGTGAGGCTCTATTTATATGAGAAGGAGATACAAGAAATGGTATTTACTCTTATTGTGCATTCATGACACAATATTTCATTTCCTCTCCTCTTCCTCTATGTATATGGCCGGCTATCTCCTTGCAATAGTGAAGAAAATTTGTTTCCTCACTTAGCAAATTTGTTTCCTTTTCAAAGAAATTCATTTCCTCTTATCCTTTTAGGTAATTATCTTTAGACATTTTTCGAGAAAACGTCTAGTTCAACACTTGAACTTATTTTGACTTAACTTCTAGTTTAACAATACTACTCTAATGACCTGTAATAGTGACTTTATGGATCCAAATGAACAAAGTTTGAGCTATGATACACAGACTCAAAAGTTCACAAACGTTTTTTGATTATTAGCTTAATGTCAACTGACTCCACTAAAGAGTTGACATTGATAATCTCTCGGTTTAAATTTTATTTTCTACTCAAATTCAACTTAATTATATTGAGTGTATCCATTGAATGTTATCTATGATTTCCCTTCATGAATATCATCAACTAGATGAGATTTATAACATTTCCATTTTACCATTCTAGTTGTTATTTCCTCAACTCCTTTGTTACTAGTGAATAAGTTAGAAACAATGTATTGACAAGGAGTTAACAAGTCACATTGTTTCATCCAAATAAATTCGTTACTTAATTTTGGATATCGCACGGGTCATTAAAGCATGAGGTGATATACATTGCATTTCAGTAATTTTGTACATGAATTCCAAATCTATGAGAACTTCGCAAACCTGGTTCATGACATCTTCACAACTTAATATTTCACCAATTAATCTAGTCTAGATCACTTAGTGGACCTAGAATTTGAATTTCTCAAATGTAAATATTAAAGCTATGAAATGACATTTCTCATTTCAAGATTTAAGTAAGCACAATGCAATTCATCCATAGTGACCTTGATACAGAAGAGGTTAAATGGTTTGTTCTTACATTGTCTCTAAAGGAGCACTGGTCAATACAGAATCTTCGAAAGATACACTGGAAGAACTATAGAGTTCCTAACAATCATAGTTCGTTGAAGTTTAGATTGTAAATATTTCATTTTTAACCAAACCATGAAGAGTTTGTTCGCGTAAATCTACATTTATCATTTCATACATTGTTAGGTTTCATTAAGGACTATAAAACTATTGAATATCATAAATCTTCAAACAAACGAAAAATGAATGAATGAGTGTTTCAGCTTTTATTAATTTAATCAAAAAATTACAATAAAGACTTATGAAAGATTTACATTACATCAATATCTAAATAAATAGTCTTTTTGTGAGCATCTCTGCCAACAATTTTTTCCCATGATCTCGGTCAATGTAGCAAATATTTTTTTCCCAATTTCATGCTCGTACATCAGCCCAATTTTGGTGGTAGTTTTTATTTCGAATTGAGCTTGCTCACTAGGACCATTTTCTAAGGTTCTAATTTTCCTTGTCACCCTCTTGCTTCCCATTATCCATCGCATTTTTCTTTGACTTTGCAACTACCGAATTCAACCTTTCCACAAATTATGTACCCTGATAGTCTTCCTTAAAATTCCTTTATGTATGCAACTTTAGGGTACTGGGGTCCACCTTCATCTGATCATTTTGACCTATATACTGGCCCACCGTGGCCATGTTACCATATATCCCCACTTCCTCTCCCATAAATCCAGCTGAAGGTTGGCTATTACTCTGACAGCACATACTCCCCCTAGGTCCTTGGCCTCCTCTCAACCATTTCATCTTGTCTTTTACTTCTTCTAAACTTCTGACACCATTTGACCTCTTCTCCAAAAACCTTCGTATTTGGGTAAGCGTCCCTCGAATAGCTCCTAAGGTTGGTTCTGAAAAGCATAAAATTAGTTATCACATCTCATGTAGCCATCTTCCATACATGTATACCTTCATTGAGCCTCCAGGTTTGGCCATCGCCCAATCCCATCGATCACATTGTTCCTCCCTGTGTCCCAAATGTCCACACTTGTAGCAATGCTTTCCAAGATTATTATATTTACATCCGATCCAAATAAGTTTCGGTTTTCCCTATCAAGAAAAGAACCAGGGAATATTGGTTTGTTAATATTAAATTCAATCTTCAACTTCATCCAGGTTGCCAGCATTGAGGCAGTGTCCAGAAATTTATCGATCGTGGGCGCTAATGTTATCGCCGAATGCCTATTGAGATACCTCGATGGTAGACTGCACAGTCTCACCCAATATGGAGATTTGAAGAAGTCTGGCTCATCGACAACATGCTACTCCGACCATGGCACTAAGATCAACTGATGACCCTTCACCGTCCATGGTTTTCCTTCCAGCACCCTGATATGGTCATACTCATTCTCAAATAAGAATTTCCATAAACCCTCATCAACTTCTTGCACTTTCCATGGTTTTCTACATCGCCAGTGTGCTTCCTCGACCATGGCGTTAGCTCGAGTTTCAATTTAAAGTGAATTTTGTTATTAAAGAGATAAGGATTGAGCCTTGAAGCTCAAAGGCCCAATAAGAGCACAAATTGTCAAGATCCAAGTCCAAGCTCAAGCCCGAGCCCAAGTCCGGCATGACGGCGGCACGCGTGTGTGTGCACGAGCGATTAGAGCTAAGTCACTGACACTCCCCTTATTTTCACTTGTTCTATTAAGAAATAAAGTATTATATAAATACTATACCAACACACATCTTCAACCAATATGAGTATCTTTTCAATACACTATCAAGTGTATCGCTTATATTTATTTCTTTACAACACATAGCAAATGTGATTTTTAGCATATTTAAAGCATCAATTTCTCATTCATTATAGACATTATTCTAGCAAATAAATATTTAATATTATACCCGTTAAAATAAGAAATAAGAATATGAAAAAGTTATCCAATTTCGATGAGTGGACCTCACTCAAATATTTACCGAAAATCACTCATACACTAGGTAAAATATTTTTTTAACCTTTTATTCCAACAATCCCTAACATGAATAAAATTGTTTACAAAAATTATAAATATACAGCACGACTTTAGGTGGGAAAAGTTCCACGGCCAACACCAGTATATGATAGGTAGGTAAAAGCGCTGAACTTCCCTATGAAAGATATGTTGTATTTAATGAACACAAGGTAGACACAATATCATTGAACTATTAGTCGTTTTGTATAAACGATAAACATAACCCCCACTAATATCTCCATGACATAGGTGCAACTCTCAGGGTTATGTTATTTTTTTTGCCTTGAACATTCGCCCGGTTCTGCAAGAGTTTCTAAAGAATTAAGCCCTTTTAATTTTCTTTTAAAGTGGTCTCACTTCTCTCTCACATATGTGATTCTTTTATGAAGAATAATCCAGCATTACTCATCTGGATTTTTCAACAATCCATTTTCATAAAATCATTAAATTCTCTAAGCTTAACCTCGTACGGAAATCATTGTTTTATAGGAGTGGGATTAGGATTTTCCCCCATATTGACATCACTTAGCCATAAAAAAAAACAGGATGTCCGTTTGAACCAATATATTGGGATCTCCAGTCATCATGGTTCGGTTTTCTTTACTTTAGCTTTATTTTCCATGGGCTTTTCTCTAATTCTTTTAGATGTATAATTTTCTATTGGGTCCCTATTAAACCCTTTAATTAACTTAATGCAATTTTTTCTTTAGACCTGACACAGTCAATCAATATGACTCCAAACGAGAGAAGTTATCTAATCGTATTATGCCGTCGACGAATATGTCTAAAATTAACATTATATAACACTGCGTGCTCTACCAATAGGCTATTAGTCACAATATACACATATTGCATGCACATGTGTAGGCCAATCAGGAATATCTTCCACGAAATTCCAAAGCTATTCAACTTCTTCACCACATTTATCCAATGCAAAAAACTCACATTCCATCTTAGATCTAGTCATCACTGTTTTTTTGGATGATTTCCAGATATAGTCGAACCACCCAAAGTAAATGTGTATCCACTAGTAGATTTAGAATCTTGAATATCTTATACCTAACACACATGAGTGTAACTTTCAATGACTTCAAGATATCTCAAATAGTAAACTTGTAATCACAAGTGAATCATAAATACCACACTACTCTTACGATTTTTTTCCAAAATTCAGCACATGGATTACTCGTATATCGAGGAACTAGGACAAAAAAGGCCTATAGAATCGAAAAAATTCGCTTCTAAAAATAAAAAGTTGCTTCTAATTTTCAAAGAAAACTTTAGAAGCGACTTTGTCGCTTCTAGAGTCGCTTATAAGTGTCCGAGAAAAATTCAAAAAATCTTACAAGAATATGGTTGTTTGGGCATTAGAAGCGACTTTTTGGTATATTAATTAAATGTATTACTTAATTAATTAAAAATAGTATTAAATATTATGATTAATTAACAAACCTAACTATTGATGTCAAAATCGGACCCAACAATCACGGAGTAAAAAATATGATGGAAATATTACGATTTTATACGATATATTCAAAGGGAAGGTCTTGATATAATATCGTATCGATAATATAATACTTTTAATAAAGAAAAGGAACGAACTAGTTTAATCAGACGAGATATGACAAAAATATGAATAATATAATAGATCGAACGCGGGTATGTAGAGTCGTTGTTCTCGACACCGAATCCTTTTAGCGAGATCGAGATGAATACATGGGTTCTCTTGATAATCACTGAAAGAGTTGAAATATAATAATGATCTTGATCGTCACGTGTCCCTCTTCTTGAAGTCTGACTCTTCCTTTTATATCCTTGGCTTGATCAAGATCCGATATGAATGGGCCTTCGGGGATTTCGACAGGCGTCTTGGCGAACCCTAAAGATATGTTTGATTTCGTCTTCCTCCCTTGTCTTGTGGCGAGAAGAGTGCTGAATGGTTTGTTCTGGGCCTCGGTCTTCGGGCTTCTCCGCGCCGAGCTGTGATCTTCCCTATTTGGGCCTCGGGAGGCCCAAATGTATTTGGGTTGAGATTATGCTCTTACAATCAGCCCCCAGTATTTTTAATATTGTAGAATATTAAAGATACTTAATGATTGCATTTATTATGTGAAAAGACGTAGCTATGAACACGTGTCGTGTCGTTCACGCCGTTCCGTCGAAGTCGAAGGGTCGAAAGTAGTTTTGCCTTTTCGCGCTTTTTGAGGCAAGCTATCATGAGATATCAGTTCTATGGGACGTAAATTCCTCGAATTGGTTAAAACGTGAGCGGTATAAATAGTTCAAAGGTCGTGGTTGCTCATTTATATTGCTTTCCTCCAGATTAACAAGGTAAATGTCCTTTCTTTTGATCTCTCTAGGTTTCTCTCTCAAAATTTTGTCATTGTTTAATCGAGATCCTGAGCTCGGCATACCGTGTTTGTTTTCTTTCTGTTCTCGCTTGAGTTTTTACTTCGATAATCTTAGGTTCCTATGTGTTATTTTCTCGTGTCGACATGGGTTCGTCTGATGTCGGTCGATCCGATAACACAGATATATTACTTCCCACTACTATTACTCCAGATGAATTTTCATCTTTTAGATTCCGTTATGATATATCTCCTGGCCTTGGGGCCTTTTTACCGAATTCGAGTACGACCGCCGACACCGTCATAGACGGGTATTGTTGTGTTTATGAGGTCTGGTTTCAATCTTGCGGTCTCCGCTTTCCAATCCACCCTCTCCTTCTCGATTTCACGAACGCTCTAGGCATTACTGTGCCTCAGATGTGTCCGAACTTCGTCAGGATGGTACCTTACTTTGCTCTTCTCGCCAAAGAGCAGGATGTCAATCTGGTCCGGTTGTGCGTAGTGAGGGCGAATTCAAAACATCACCCCATATATTTTTATCTCTCCCAGCATCCTCAGAGGGCCATCCTCGAAGATCTTCCGAAGAAGGACTTCGCGTGGGGTCGCCGCTACTTCTTCGTAGCGGTGAATGAATTCTCGATGGGAAATCGAGCCGGATCTTTCAGGCCGAAATGGGCTGACCATGCGAGTGCGTGGGGTTTTACCATTTAATATTTCGTAAAAGTTTTTTTGTTTTTTTTATTGTCCTGTTCGTCATTCGTTCATCGTTCATAACATTTTTTTTAGGAATTATCAAGGCTCCTCCCACTGGGCTTCTGTTTGGGCTGAAGATCGAACAACTGCGTCGAGGTCGAGTTAAGTGGTCGGAATTCACGGATTCTCGATACGCTGAGTTGGAGTTTTTGACTTCTCCAGACGTTCCCGAGGACGAAGAAGAAGAATGTTAGTTTTGTTTTTGCCGCATTTTCGGGTCGATTTTCTTCTAAATTTTCTTTTTAAACTGTTCGTGTCGTCCACGTGTTTGCAGCTAATATGAACACCGAAGTGTCGGCTCGCAGCGCCCGTCGCGAGAAGAAGAAGCAAGCTCCCACGCCCGAGCCCTCAACTCATATGGTCGTTAACCTCGACTCCGAGGTCGAGGAGAGTCCGGCGCCGATGGTTCCTCCAGTCGTGCCGGCTGATACTGAGATCACCGTCGAAGGAGGTACGGACGAGATCAATAGGAGCAATCTGATTCCTCGCAAGAGGAAGGAGGCTGCCGTTCGTCCTGAAGGGGCCTCCTCTTCTGGCGACGAGAGCGAGAAGAGGAAGAGGCGAAGGAAGGGGAAGGAAGTTGAGAATGACGGCCGTCAAGCTGGCCAAACTCCTTCCGCCGAGCCGGGGGCTCCAAGGGTTTCTTCCTCGAGGAGCACTGGTCTAACTCGCCACTCGACTCCCAAGAAGTACCATCACACTTTCGTTTACAATTCGGAAGTGATGTTGGCCGAGGATGCGTACCAGTCGGCTGGGCTAGTTCGTCAGATCACCCACGAGAACTTTCCTCTCCCGAAGGTTCCTGAACTCGCCGAGCCCGCGTGGTACAGGACCATGTCCGCGCAAGTTACCTTGGTATGTCTTGTTTTTATTATTTTTTTGTTTGTTTTTCTTTTACTGTTTCGCTCAAGTATTCGTTTGTCTGCATCTTAGCTCGCCTCCCATCTTAACCGCGTCGTTCATCTCTATGAACGTCGAGTTCGCGAAGCCAAGGAGAAGGCTGCTCGATTTGCTGAGGTGCAGGATGGAACGGACTCTCTGAAGAAGGAGCTAGAGGAGATGAAGTCCCGGCAGGGGGGGCTTTCTGAAGAGCTGGCCGCAAGGGAGGCGCTGATCTCCAAATACAAGGTCGCTCAGAAAGAACTTGCGCTGGAGCTGGGCATGGTCCAGTCCAACTATGAGGCAAAGGCTGATCGACTCAAGTTGGTTGATCAGGTGAACCATAGGCTCGAGCAGGAGCGGGATCAGTTGAAGGCCGAGCTGGAGCGAAACCGAAGGGCAGCAAAATCCGAGAGGGATCGGGCCGTGTATGCGGCGAAGAAGGCCACCTCGCTTCATTACCGGGAGCACATTATCAAGTACCGGGCTCAGAAGGAGAAGATGGTTGAAGCCATCGTGGTTCTGCGGAAGCTTGAACAGTGCAAGGGTAACAAGGAGCTCATCTCGGATATCCTTGGGGGCGAGATGCCAGACTGGTCGAGTGAGCTTAAGGATACTGAGGCCGACATCGAGGCCTATAATGCTCAGTTCGCTTCTATCGAGATCCCAGTGGTCGACGAGGTTCCTTTCTTCCCCTATCCTGATGCGTCGCCCTCGGATCTTACCGACGAGGAGATCGCTCGGCTTCTAGAGGGGGGCCCTTCGAGCGAGGTTTTGGCTTCGGTCCCCGAGGTTGATGAGGCGGAGGCGTGAAGAATTTTCGTTCTCTTCTTCTTTCTTTTTTTGGTTTGATTTGGGGCTTGTTCTGGCTTCTATTTGTTGAACAATATTTGGTTGTGGTTCGGTCGAGCCGAATTTGTATTTTTCTTTTCGTTTTCTTTTGAATATTTGGGATAATCTCGATTTTAATATATTTTGGAGTCTCTTGATAATTTGTCTCGATTTAGCGTACCTATGATTATGCTGGATATTTAGTTTAAGAATCGGCTAGTTTAAATGGCTCATTTCGATATAAGACCTTTACAATTTTGTTAAGTATTTCAGCTCGACCGCGAAGATACTTGCCGATGTCTAATTCTAAATAGCTCATTTCGACACAAGACACTTAAAATTTTGCTAAGTATTTCAGCTCGATTGTGAAGATACTTGCCAAGATCTGATTTTAAGTGACTCATTTTAAAATTTTTGCTAAGTATTTCAACTCGATTGTAAAGATCTTGCCGAGATCCGATTTTAAGTGACTCAACGATAAAAGACACTTAAATTTTTTTGCTAAGTATTTTAGCTCGATTGTGAAGATACTTGCCGATGTCTGATTTTAAATGGCTCACTTCGATATAAGGCATTTAAAATTTTTGCTAAGTATTTCAGCTCGATTCTGAAGATACTTGCCGAGATCCGATTTTAAGTGACTCATTTCGATAAAAGACACTTAAATTTTTATTTTTTTTTTGCTAAGTATTTCAGCTCGATTGTGAAGATACTTGCCGATGTCTGATTTTAAATGACTCACTTCGATATAAGGCATTTAAAATTTTTGCAAAGTATTTCAGCTCGATTGCGAAGATACTTGCTATGATCTGTTTGGGGGATTCGTTGTGTGTGTGTGTATATCTATCCCATCCCCCCTCTTTTTTTTGGACTGTGCTTCCTAAGGAGAGCTGGCTACGTACCCTTTGCGGGATCAAGTCCTACGTAGTTCGGGTCTCGATCTGTCTATTGGTGATATTTTTTTAAGTTGATGATGTTCCATGATCTCAGGATGGGCACTTCGTCTAACGTGGTTAGTTCATAAACTCCAGGGTGGACTGCCCTGACTATTCGATACGGGCCTTCCCAAATTGGTGCCTAGTTTTCCGGCGTTTGGCTCCGTGGTTTCTGAAAGACTTTTCTGAGGACTAAATCGCCTGTTTCAAAGCTTCGTGGGTTTACCTTTTTATTGTAAAATTTTGCGATTGTCTGCTTGTATTGTGCGAGTCGTACGAGTGCTTTTTCTCTTTTCTCTTCTACGAGGTCGAGAGAATCTCAAAGTGCCGCGTCGTTTCCCTGTTCTCGCTCTATCGAGATGACGGCTTCTATGCCGTACACTAGCAAGAAGGGGGTTTCTCCGGTGGGGCGTCGAGGTCTGGTTCGGTGTGCCCAGAGGACTCCGGGTAACTCTTCGGCCCATCATCCCTTTTTGGTAGTTAGTCTCTTTTTTATGGAACTTACGATTGTTTTATTTGTTGCTTCTGCGTGTCCATTACCTTGGGGATATCTGAGGGTCGACATTTTCAGTTCGACGTTGTTTCTGAAACAGAATGTCCTGAGTCTTTTTTATATGAACTGCGGTCCATTGTCTTTAATTATCTCGCGGGGGGCTCCGTGTCGACATATGATGCTTTGCCATATGAAAGTCTCTACGTCGGCGTCTTTGACCGTGGCGAAGGCCCCTGCTTCTACCCATTTCGAGAAGTAGTCGGTCATGATCAGTAGGAACCGTAATCCGCCAGGTGCGGCCGGCATCGGTCCTACTATGTCCATCGACCATTTCATGAATGGGTAGGGGCTGATATCGATGATATCTCTTCTGCTGGTATTTTGATGTTTGGGCGTATCTTTGACATTGATCGCAATTTCTCGAGTGGGTCTCGCAATCTTTTAGCATTGACGGCCAAAGATAGCCTTGCTTTTTGATTTTTATGGCTAAGGCTCTCCCTCCGGCGTGGTTCCTGCATTCTCCTTCGTGGATGTTGGTCAGTATGGCTTGGGCTTCAGTCGTCCCTACGCACCTTAGGTATGGCCCGGCAACTCCTTTTGAACAATGTTCCATTTATGATTGTGAATCTTGAACTTCTCTCGATGAGTTTCCTTTTAGCTTGCTTGTCTGCTGGGGTGATTCCTTCGGATACATAGTTGAATATTTCGTCTCTCCAGTCGCCTTGGTGAATGGTTGTTATAGTTTTTAATGGGATGTGTATGGAAGGTTGCTTTATGGTTTCTACTGGGATGATTCTCTTTAAGTTCGGGTCGGATGTGGAGGCTATGGCTGCTAGGGCGTCTGCCGTTGCGTTCTCGCTTCTGGGTATTCGGGTCAGTTTGAAATCGTCAAGTTGTTCCGCCTTAGCTTTTACTATTTTCAGGTAAGCTTCCATCCGCTCGTCTCTGGTTTTGTATTCTCCGGATAATTGGCACGCTACAAGCCGAGAGTCGCAGAAGGCGTGCAGCCGCTTGGCGCCTAAGGCTTGGGTCAGTCGAAGTCCTGCTATGAGGGCTTCGTATTCGGCTTTGTTATTTGATGCCGCGAAGTCAAGTCCGAAGGACTGCTCGATGATTTCTCCGTGGGGGGAAGTCATGTGGATTCCCACTCCTGCTCCTGATTTTGAGGATGCTCCGTCTACTCTGAGTGTCCATGTTCCCTCTGTCAAAACTGTGGATGGGCCGTTTTTGGGTAGTTCGATCAGGAAATATGCTAGTACTTGCGATTTTGCGCAGGTTTTGGTGCGATATTCTATGTCGTATTCACTTAATTCCACAGCCCATTTGGTTAGTCTTCCCGATTGATTTGGGCTATGGAGGAAACTGCGCAGTGGTTGCGTAGTCATTACTATGATCGGGTGGGCTTGGAAGTACGGCCTTAGTTTTCGTGTTGCGGAGATGACTGCTAGAGCCAGCTTCTCCATTGCGTTGTATCTTGTCTCCGCGTCTGACAGGCTCTTACTTACGTAGAACACTTATTTTTGCTCGCCCCGGTCTTCTTTGACGAGCACTCCACTCACGGCGGCGTGCAATACTGCTATGTACAAATATAGCGCTTCTCCGTTTTCTGGTTTCGCTAAGATTGGTGGCGTTCCCAATTAGTCTTTTAGGTCTTTGAATGCCTGCTCATATTTCTGGTCCCATTCCGCGCTCTTGTTGGCTTTCAATAGCTTGTAGAACGGGAGACACTTGTCTGTGGAACGGGAGATGAATCGGTTGAGGGCTGCGATTCTTCCTGTTAGTCTTTGTATTTCTCTCCGGTTCCGCGGCGAGGGAATTTCGTGTAATGCGCGTAGTTGGTCGGGGTTGGCCTCTATTCCTCTTTGGGTTAGTAAATATCCTAGGAACTTTCCTGATTATACTCCAAAATAGCATTTCGACGGGTTGAGTTTCATTTGATATTTGTTTAATATCTCGAAGCATTCCTCTAAGTGAGCTACATGGTCTTCTTCTTGCATTGATTTTACTAGCATATCGTCTATGTATACTTCCATTGTTTTGCGTATCTTTTCGGCGAACATTTCGTTTACGAGCCGTTGGTAGGTAGCTCCCGCGTTCTTGAGTCCGAAGGGCATTACCTTGTAAGAATACGTTCCTTTGTCCGTTATGAACGCTGTTTTTTCTTGGTCGTTGGGGTGCATCAGGATTTGGTTATATCCTGAGAAGGCGTCCATAAAGGATAACATTTTGTGCCCGGCGGTGGCCTCCACGAGTTGGTCGATGTGTGGAAGGGGGAAACTGTCTTTTGGGCATGCGCGATTTAGGTCGGTGAAATCGATGCATACCCTCCACTTTCCGTTTTTCTTTTTAACAACGACCGTATTTGCTAACCAGTCAGGGTATTGTACGGGTCGAATGGAGCCGGCCTTCAGTAGTCTCTCGACTTCTTCTTCGATGATCTTGGCACGATCCGGGCCTAATTTCCTTCTTTTTTGCTTTACTGGCTTGAAGCTATGGTCGGCGTTTAGTTGATGTGACGTTATGTTTGTGTCGATGCCGGGCATATCTACGGTTTTCCAGGCGAATGTAGATTTATTCCTTTTTAGGAAGGTGATCATGTCGCGTCGGGTTTTTCCTTTGAGCGAGGAGCCGATTCCTACACATTTGGTCGCGTCACCTCCATCGAGTCGGATATGAATAGTTGTTTCGACGTCTTCTGGTTCGTCTCCTTTTGGGTCTTCGAGTCGTGCCGGACTTGAATCGTTCCTGGTCGGCTCGATATTCATTAATTGTTAATCTTTTCCGGTGTTCAATTTATGGCCTATCAGGTAGCAACTTCGTGATGCGGCCTGGTCTCCACGGATCTCACGTACCCCGCTCGAGGTGGGAAATCGGACTCCTTGGTGGTACGTGGATGGGACCGCCTTCATCCCATGACTCCATGGTCTACCCAGTATTGCGTTGTAGGGAGATAAGCAGTCGAGAACTTGAAATTCGACCATTTTATTTACTCATTCGGTCTTCACGGGTGATTTTATTCCTCCGAGAGAGGGAGTAGTTAAGCCGTTGAATCCTGTCAGGTGGGTCGATTCTCTTTCGATTTCCGACTCATCGATTCCCATTCTTGACAAGGTACTCTTGAATATTAGATCAACCGAGCTTCCTCCGTCGATTAATACGCGAGCCACCTCGCAGTTCGAGATTTTGACTGTCACGACCAGAGTATCGTCATGGGGGTTTGCTACTTCGGAAGCCTCGCTTTCGAGGAATGCGATGTGGACTTCCTTGGTCTGTTGGTTATTACTGGGCAAGCTGTGTAGTTGTCGTTGATATACTTTTATCAAATCGACCGAATTGCCGCAATACTTAGATCCTCCGGTAATGAAGTCTACCCGGGGTTTTACGAGAATTTGTGCGAGACTCTGTTCCTCTTCGTCTTCGCCAGGGCGGGATCGTTTAGGTGAAGGGTTTCCCCTACCGCGAGGGGCGAAGACCTTTCTCTCCGGTGGTGGTCCCATGTCGAGGTCTTTTAACTCTCCTTTGGCGTACTTTTTTGCGAGAACTTTTCTCATGGTTTCGCAATTAATTGTGGCATGGCCATTGCTTTTGTGGAACTCACAGTAGGCTTCGGGGTCGCGGGTCCATTTCTTTCCTTGGAACCCGGGCTTCTTTGTTTCGTCCCCTACGGCGAATGCGAACCCAGGGTGGTGACCGCCTCGAATTCCTGAGAACATGCTCGGTTTCTTAGGTGGGAAGGACGGTTCTCCGTCGGTTCCTTTTCTGGAGTTGGCTCCGGGCTTGTTCCATGAAGTTGTTTGGTTCGGTTGGATTTTTCTTGGAGGGAATTTCTTCGATAGTGAGCTTATTTCGTCTTCTGCCCTCGCGAAATTTGTAGCTCGATGAAGTGCGTCCTCGATTGAGGGGGGTCGGTTAACGGCCATTTCCAAGCGAAAGCGGAATTCATGCCACAACCCGTTTTTAAGGGCTGTTAAGGCGGAGTTTCCGTCTACATTTGATATTTTGGACAATAATTCTGTAAATCTGGCCATGAAATCTTTTAGCGGCTCGGATTCTTTCTGCTGTATGCTCCATAGGTCAGCCATGGTAAGTTCATCGTCTACGAACATTGAGTAATGTTTGAGGAATGCGGTTGATAAGGCGAAGACGCTGTCGATTGAATTAACTTCTAATCGCGAGGACCATTCCAAGGCAGCTTCCGAGAGACTTTCTGCGAAGAGCTGGCAATATCCGGCGTCTCGCTCCCAGTCTCTCAGTTGGGCTCGCCCCATTGCAATTCTAAATGACATCAGGAACGCTTTGGGGTTTGATGCGCCGTTATATCTCGGCAATCTCACCTTTCCAGCGTCTCCGATGAATATCTCGGTGATATTTTTGGCGAATGGGGTTCGACTTGCCTCTACTACCAATCGGTCGATTTCCGGTGCCGAGCTCGTTGCATTATGAAATTTCGAGCGTACGGCTCTGATTTTTGCGGACACGGTTTCTTTGAATTTTCTGAACTCGTTGGACTTCGGGTCGTTTTCGTGCTGAGTTGGATTGATCACGTGTACGAGCTCGCTCCCCAGATCGAAATGACTCGGTTGCCCATTTCCTCTGGCTCGAAGGGTCCGTACCTCCTTCGACAGCGAGGCGATTAGCGTCGGGTCTGAAGAGTTCTCGTGGCCTTCCCTCCATTGGGGGGGGGGGAGGTAGTTCGGTTACTCCTTCTCGCGAAGATTCGCCGAACTGGAAAACCGGGTAAGTGTCATGTCCGGTTCGGGGATCCATCTGGATTCCCGAGAAATCCAGGCGGGTCCCCTGAGGGACGTTTCGGGTCTGTTGCGCACTTGCGGCGTGCATCAAATTGTTTCGGGTCATTTCACCGATTCCGTTCCCAGGACTGGGAACGGGTGTGGGTGTCGAGATCATTTTATCAATCTGGTCGTGTATGTGCTTGTTCGCTTCCTCGAATTTCTCGTAGAACTTGTCGAGGATCTCCTGGAGAGCCGAATGGCTTGACTCCGGGATTTTGACGGGTGATCTAGGAGAAGTCATTGGAACAAAAGTACGAATATTACCGTCGAAGTTGATTCTGTCGATTAGCTTCCCACAGACGGCGCCAAATTGTTGATGTCGAAATCGGACCCAACAATCACAGAGTAAAAGATATGATGGAAATACTACGATTTTATACGATATATTCAAAGGGAAGGTCTCGATAGAATGTCGTATCGATAATATAATACTTTTAATAAAGAAAAGGAACGAACTAGTTTAATCAGACGAGATATGACAAAAATATGAATAATATAATAGATCGAACGCGGGTATGTAGAGTCGTTGTTCTCGACACCGAATCCTTTTAGCGAGATCGAGATGAATACAGGGGTTCTCTTGATAATCACTGAAAGAGTTGAAATATAATAATGATCTTGATCGTCACGTGTCCCTCTTCTTGAAGTCTGACTCTTCCTTTTATATCCTTGGCTTGATCGAGATCCGATATGAGTGGGCCTTCGGGGATTTCAACATGCCTCTTGGAGAACCCTAAAGATATGTTTGATTTTGTCTTCCTCCCTTGTCTTGTGGCGAGGAGAGTGCTGAATGGTTTGTTCTGGGCCTCGGTCTTCGGGCTTCTCCACGCTAAGCTGTGATCTTCCCTATTTGCGCCGAGGCCCAAATGTATTTGGGTTGAGATTATGCTCTCACACTAACTATAAAAATTAACTTAAATAAAACCAAAAAATATAAAAATTAAATTAAATTTAACTAATCTAATGGCCCATTTCTAAAATACAACCTATAAGAAAATTTAAAAAGAAAAAAAAACGATTTATTCTTCTTTGCTTGCAAGGCCGGTCAAAGACTTTCTTGACGCGTCATCGGATTGGACATTGCTTTCTTGAGGTGATATACATTACTTTTTAGGAATCTTGTACATGAATTCCATATCAATGAGAACTTTACAAAGCTATTTTTTAGCAATCTTGTACATGAATTTCATATCAATGAGAACTTCACAAAGCTAGTTTATGTCATCTTCATAACTCAATATCTCACCAATTAGTCTAGTCTAGATCACAGAGTGGACCTAGATTTGACTTTCTCAAATGGGAATATGTAAGCTATGAAATGACATGTCTCATATCAAGATTTAGGTAAGCACGATGCAATTCATACATAGTGACCTTGAGACAGAAGAGGTTAGATGATTTATTCTTACATTGTCTCTAAAGGTGCACTGGTCAATTTAGTACCTTCGGAAGATACATTGGAAGAACTATTGAGTTCCTAACTCTCTATGCCTCGTAACCCAGACATCAAAGATTCTTCCAACAATCATACTAGGATCAATATTCCGTTGACCTTTAGATTTTGAAAATTTCGTTTTAACCAAACCATGAAAGAGTTTGTTCACGCGAATATGCATTTGTCTCTTTGTACGTTGTTAGGTTTGATTAAGGACTATAAGACTATTGAATATTATAAATCTTCAAACAAACAAAAAACGAATGAATGAACATTTCAACTTTTATTAATTTAATTAGCAAATTACAATAAGGACTCATGAGATATTTATATTACATCGATATCGATATGTAAATAGATAATCTTCTTGTGGGCATCTCTGCCAACAAGAAGCGACTAGGTAAAATGTCGTTTCTAATTAGAAGCTACTAGTTGCTTCTAAAGGTAACTGTCACTTCTAAAAGTAATTTTTGTAGTAATTCACTACCAATGTAGGCCACGTAAGATATCTTACAACTCATCAAGTATATAAGACTGTCTATCAGTCTCGGATACTCGATTTGAGATATTTCCTCTCCTTTATACTTAGAAAAGTGTTGAATGATGTCAATTGGAGTTCTACAGATTCTAGAATCCTTGTTTTTGAAATTTTCTAGAATTTTATCAAGATACTGTGATTGATTTAGGACAATTCCATTTTCCGAACGAGTAATCTTTATCCCTAAGATTACATCAACAAGTCTAAAATCTTTCATATCAAACCTCGAGTTCAAGATATCTTTCGTGGACTTTACCATGCAATCATTGCTTCCTACGATGAGCATGTCATCAACATATATACATTAAATCACATATCCATGGTTAGTGATTTTAATGTACACACATTTATCATACTCGTTGATTTTAAATCCATTTGACATCATTACAATGTCAAATTTCTCACGACATTATTTTGGGGCTTGTTAAAGGTCATAAGGTAGTTTGACCAATTTCTACATTTTCCTTTCTTCTCCACTAGCAATACAACCCTCAGGTTGATTTCTATAAATCTATTCCTCGAGATCTCCATTAAGGAAAACCGTTTTTACATTCATTTCATGAATTTCGAAATTACCTAACGCGGAAATTGCAAATATCAAAGTAGTCCAACTTTTTTTGTTGGAGAAAGTTCATTTTATAGACTCAAAAGGTGCAAAATATCCGCATTGAACCCCTCAATTAAAAATATATATAAAAATAGAATTTAGGCCAATTTTCGGACAAAATTACCATTGAACTCAATTTTTAACATTTTCCCAAACTTTTTCTCTTCTCCTTTCTTCCGGCCAAGACTCTTCAAGCTCTCAATATTTTTTTTTTCAAAACTCCACTTCTACTACAAGAATAAGATAAATCACGATTATCTACATTGAAAACAATATCGTCAAACTCAAATGACTTCTTAATCGGTGTCAGAGAGGACTCGATATCTCGAAGTAACTATCAAGGAAAAATAAATATTTTTCAAAAAATTTGATTTCGTAATATCCTTGAAAAATTCAATTTGAATCTAGGCCCATCGTATGTTCTTTTGAAAAACAAATCGATATCAAAATCATTTATTTTTTCATGTTTTAAATAAAACATTCAAATTGAATAAAAAAAATTATTTTGTTATTTTTATTTTCGGATGGGCCTCAAGGCCCATCTGGCATCTGGACCCAAGCCCAGATCATCCTCGAGTCCAACCTGCCATGGTAAGACCGGACCTAAGTTAGTTGAGCATGTGCCAATGGGCAGCCGTAGCCCAAACCCATGCTCTCGGCCGGTTTTGCCCTTGAGGCATGGAGGGCAGCCCTTCGGTCCCGTTCTGTCTCCTTGTCGCAGATCCGCGGGTCGCCGCGTAGGATTACAATAATAACAATAATAATTTTTTATTCAACACAATTTTTGTGTTGATTTATAACCAAACATTTTTTTCCACCTCCAACCACAACACCAAATTTCACATTGAATACATCATTTATTATTATTATATTATTAAAATTATATCATCTCTTTATCAATAAATATTTTAATAAATTACTATAATATTTTTTCATTTTTCAATTAAGTGATAAAAATTATTTATTACTGATCAATATTTGACAAAAAGTGCCTTAAAAATATTTAACAAAAAGTCAAGATAAATAAATAAATAAAATTACATTACTTTTAAAATAATTCAAAAAAATTTATTTTATACTTATGGTTATTTAGTGTGTTTATTATTAATTTTTGATGTGTTTAAATTTTAATGTTTTAAATGAAATTTTTATGCGTTTTTTGTAATCAATTTATGAATTTTAGTGTTTTTATAAATATATATGTTGTTTAATGTTTGATTGATATAAAAGTATTAAAATAAAAAGTTATACCATGTGAAAAATATCACGCTATGTTTGGGGTGGTACTGCAAACAACACCATATTTGGTGTTATCTTTGCCGTGTGATTGTAGCGGTTCTCCATGTCTATTTGGTGTTATACCGTGAAGTTTGAGATGGTCTAGTATATTATAATGCACATAAAGTATTGATTCTATCTCTGTTCGTTCCGTTTGATACTGATGAAATAATTGGTGATAAACACATGAAGAACGACAAGATAAATGGAGATCAAAATAAAAAGTGTCGAACTTTTAGTAATATCGATAACTTAACAAATGAAATAACTATCAATTTAAGAAAAATGATAAATCAATAATTTAAATTTTAGGTAATAATAATAAAAAATCATATTAAACATGAAATTATTTTTGTTCGTCTCTGCTTAATTTGAATATTAAAATTACTACATATAAATAAATCACCACATTTTTCATTACTATTTAAATATTTTTATAGACGTCCATTTTAGCCTTTTTCTTATAATTATACTAATTTACCAAATGTTTACTAACCTTTTGCTTTTAACAAAAGGTAAATTAATTTAGTAAATACTTAATTGCTTTTAAAAAAGAAAAATCCAAAATAACATTTTTAAAAGTAAAGCTTTACCAGCCACAATATATAGGGAGAAAGCATGAAGAATAGTCAACAAGAGAGTTATAGCATTTTTTTTTAAAACTGAAGAGAGTTATAACATAAAAGGCAACAGTTTGTGTAAGAATTGACATAAATGACCATTCTGTTACACTAAAAATCATAGTGATTGTGTGTTTGTTTTTAGATACGCAGGTTATTTTAGTGTCATTTTGCATTTGAACAGAAAACTCAAAAATAAAATCCATCATGATTATATATAGTAGAATTCAAGAATGAAATTAAAAAACCACACTTTTTTTTATTGTTAAAATCAAATAAGAGGTGGACTGGTTTTTACACTCTGCTGTACACTCTTACATCCTTGGTTATCAACACAACCTAATAGTAGACTGCATTTGCAAGCCCCACCTAATTGATCTACTCAAAATTCAAATTTTCTTTCAAATAAAAAAAATAAATGAAGAAATAAAACTGGACCTAGAAGAAGAGAAGAAAAAAAACCAAGCTCACAACAAACTTGAGAATGAATAACCAGTTGCTAACTCTGGGGACAAAAAAATATATATTTAAAAACAAGCCTAGACTTCGGAGCAAACTCGCATGACCCATGAATAATAAATATTAAAAAATGAAAATAGGAAAAAGAGACTGTCAAGTTGTGAAAACGAACTCTTGGGAGTAGAACCAGCTAAAAAACACTGATGCTGTCCCTCTTTTCTTTAATTCTGAGAATTATAGTTCCTCCCCGCTGCAGAAAAGAAACAGGAATTCTACAATTAGAATTTTTGTGATAATAAATAGAGTTTGGAAGCAAAATCAATACTACATATATAGAGAGAGAGGGTCTAAGAAATTGCTTGTACATCTAGGAGACTCAAAAGAGTTGAAGAGCCATCTTATTCTTGTTCTGTTTCCATTTGGGAAGCTTATAGAAAGCTTCCTTTGTCATCCCGAATTTCTCCTTGAACTCTGCGGAAGAGAGATATGTCTGCAAAAATACAAAACCAGAATCATTAGCACCATTTGAAAAAATATCATCAGCACCATTTAGAAAAATATCATCAGCACCATTTTTTGGGGTCCATTTGGTATGTAGCCATATATACTAGAACTGAGTCATTTTTATGGCTATTTTAAGTTTTGACTAACATTTACAAAACTTTGGCTATATAGCGATCCCAAAGGTTTAGTTTGCTAGTTACCTAATTTTTTGTTTTGTTTTACTTTTTTGAAAGGTAGTTCCAAATAGGTGATATTTCACTGTTACCTCTCTCTTGGTAATGTCGATCTCGGGTACCGGATCCGCCGAGGACGTTTTGAGGCGATCGTACGGGTATATCGGGAGACCTTCATCATCTTCAGCCTCACCTTCTTTCACGTCTTCTTCTATAGTAAGTGATTCTAATCTGCTTCCAATAGAGTTCTCTCTGTTGTTCGCTTCCAGCTTTGGTTTAGTTGCTTCTGGGCTCACTTTACCAAAACAGAAAAGGATTATTTTAATGGTTTGATCAACAAATCAAAGGCGAAAATTGGAATAACGCATGAACAACCCTTGAGAATAAAGGCCAGCCTAAACCCGAACAACCAAGTCATGAAGATATAACTCTTCGAGTCACCAACTCTAAGATCAATTAGCATGTCTTGCATTCCTTCACATGAGAAAAAACAAGATTAGCAGTTTTTATTCTTACCTTTTATGGATCGCGGTATCATAACAGTTTTCTCAAAGCCGACGGTGAGAGCTGCTATAGATGCTGATTTCGGAGCAAACTTTGCGGAATCTGGAGTAACAGATTTCGGGTACAATTTTCTGACAACAGGTGGCGGAGTTGATAAGTTCCTTGTGCTCGGGTTTTCAAAAGCAGCGGCGAGAGCATTGAAAGCCGGAGACCGACCCCTCACTCTGACCCGATCGGGGCTGAAAGACATGCTTCTCGATCGCTGAGACTTATCTGGGACACTACTAGACCTCCCACCATAAGAAACCGGAGTCCTTCGTTTCGGTTTCTGGTCACACAACCAGGATTCAGACCAATCATATATTAGTATCACTTGTAGATCAAGAGCAAAATGTGGTGCTTAAGAGAAGGCACAAAAATTCCAAAGCTAATAAAGTTATAAGCATGGCCTTTTAAGAATGAACAAAAAAGGAGCGAGTTTGGACTTGTTAGTATTACCTCTGCAATTGGTGTACCACCACTTTTTACCAAGACGAGTTTCCTCTGGAACGAGTTCCCATGCATCTATACATGGTTGGTTCGTAAGTATTTAGGATATCAGCTGCGTGGTTAGGAAAACACGATTAGAGTAAGTACTTACTGAAGACTTTGCCGAGTCCCATGTGAAGAAGCGAGTGAAAAATTGTGGCTCACTCCCTTCCATGACAATATAAATGGGGGCTTCACGAGACAATTTTTCTAACAGGAAATCGCGCTCGAGAAATTTCTGTTTTTGAGAGGACATAAGTAATTAATTGGAATTGACATTAGAAAATATCGAGAGCTTGACTTAAGAAAAGCAAGAGAATGTTTGATTTTGATAACAAAGCTTTGGATGACGACCATTATTCGTCCCTTATGCACAGAAAGCTGAACATGTCTATGTATCAGCATTAGACAGGTAAAAAATAAAACATTGCCTCAATCAACTTACCTCCCCAATAGTTAAGGCTTGCATTTTATTCTTCGAATCAACTTGTTGTCCAACCCAAACAAATATCTCCGAGTGAGAATCCACTATGAATATATCTTCTGTCATCAAATCATCTTGTGTGAAATTGTATATCTCTGTCACCTGCAGCGACAACGACAATAATAATAAAGTGAGAAAAAAAGCAAGTGACAAGCAAAGGGAAACGTGTAAATAATTAAGTTACCTTAAGATTTCCTGCAAATCAATACGCAGCAGCAACAACAAAACGGAGAAAACGTTAACCATCTGCATAATTTAATAATGGAGAAAAATACATTTAACAGAAAGTTTATGATATATGGACAAAGCATACCGTTAGATAGAGTACAAGAAAATAGGTGAGAATCCCTTTCAGCATCCCTTCCAATCTTTTGACTAGAATATTCTGATTTTCCTCCTAACAAGTCCCAAAACTGTTCAGATTCTGAACCTTCCTTTTGTGGTTTTGACTGAACATTAGGCTGCAAAACCCAGAAATTCAAAATAAAAATTAATAAATATTATTGTATAAGAATCTGGATGCTTATTGTATTTAAAAGTCTGGTCATTGACAGAATAGGTATTGTACACATGCAAAATCGCTCGTATTTATTATTCTAAACGGGTTTCTATGCATGGATATGGATTCTTACAACAATAAGAACCCTCTTTCTTAAGTTTATACAAGAATGTCAAACCTTGATCAAATCAATTTGTCTCTCAACAATTTCTTGGCTGTTTGAACTTGTAAGGCTCCCTGTCCATGTAAAGACGGTCGAGCCGTTATGTAAAATGTAGCAATACGATGAATTCAAAGACGACGCAGCCTGAAAAAAAAATTGATGATGAGTTCAGTGTACACAGAGGACCATTATCAATATACTAACATACATACGTTGGCATTGGACTAGAAAAAGAAAAGAAGAAGATAAGAACAACATACAGTTTCAACTTGTATTGCTTGCATGTTATCGGGACCAGAGCCCTGGATTCGGAATAGTGCAACACCATCTGGATCATATGTGTCATCTGGAATTTCCGCCTCCTCAACATGCTTCTTGTAGCCCTCACTAAGACCACCCTGATAGATTCACAAAAGTTATGTTTCTACAGAGTCAACTGCAAGTATTAACCATTTCAACAGGTGAAAGAAGACAGTTTATTATGTTTTCGTTTCAGAATGCACGAACCTTATGAACTACAATGCTCTGGAAGATCGAGTAAAACAGCATCGGTTCATTTCCTTCGTAGATACGAGCCTAGAATATCAGCAGTAAATACAAAATAAGCAAGAGTTATTTAGGAAGTATTGATAAAGTGACTATATAGATGTTAAAAGGGAAGGACACGTCTACCTGGGCAGCCAGAAACTTCAGTGACTCAACCATCTTAGTCGCCAACGAAACAGACGTTGCTCTGTCTTCCTGTAAACAACAATCACTGCTATAAAGAAAGCAATAGCATATACATTATGCATGTGTATGTGCATGTGCGAGATATGCATATGTTTAAAATTAATGTTAGCATGTGACATGTCACTCTTCTGGTATACACGCATTATAGGTAGAACGGGAAAAGTTTTGAAGTAGCTATTTTTATATTGATGATACGAGGAAGAGGAATACAAATTAAAACAAGACTCGACCAGTCTCTGTATAAAGCAGAAACGGAGCAGGAGAAAGCTCTACTGAATGTAGCTTTATTTATGAAAAAGGACTCATATGATAAAACGTTTCAGGCCTTTCAAAGATGACCAGTGCAGTCCCAATGCACAACCAAATTATAGGTCATTATATACATCTTATATAAATAAAATATTACTGGTCACACCAAGAAGAAATAAAAAAAAATGGCTAGCTCTTAAGATTTTGGCACCAACTAGGTCATGTCTATATAAAATAAATAAATTTATAAATGATTAGAAAAAAATTTACGCTTTTACCTCGACACTTTGCTTCCCAAACCATGTTCCAATGAGATAATCCTCCTTATCTTCTCCAGGATATGCATACTGAAAAACATAACAATCTCCACTGTACAGCTTCGACTGATTCGAACCGGAAAGGAGAATCTTTTCCTGGCCGTTTACACGCCAAACCTGTGGAACCAAAGTTTCCATAAGAAAAACAATCAGTTATCACATCCACATCTATGTCTACGTAAAGCATGCATGTTGTAATCAGTTGTAAACTTCTCTTAATAAAAGATGCAACATTTTATTGATTTCGAATCTATAGTCATTTTAGACAACCAGTTCAACAATAACATGTCTGTCTACTTGGCATTCTGCTTTTACTACTGCGATATCTGAAACAATATACGTATTTTCACAGAGAGTGGAAAACCTATAATATTACCTTCTCCAATTTATCAGTGTTACTGATAGTGATAATTGCACACCCTACTCAATAACTTGTAGTACTTCGGGAACTTTAATTTCATGCAACTAGACTATAGTTCCCTTATAGTAACCAACCAGTTAAAGACAATCGAGTACGTAGCAGGTCTGCAATATATAGTTTCCGTTATCACTGTGCTGAATAGCTAGACCCACCTGAAGGTTTCCAGTGCAGTCAATGTATGGTTGAGGTTCTTCTTTCACAGGATCGGATTTCAACAAACCCTTCACGTTAATACCTTGACGTTTTAGAAGAGCTGTAATATGAGCAAACACAAAATTAGCTTTACTTCTATAACAGGTAAAAATAAATCAACCATAGAAACAACAAATGTATCAGAAAAACATTTTGTTACTGACCTGCTACCTTTCCCCTGCCATCCTCCGATACTGTGACTTCAGCTGTTTGAGGCCACGAATCAAATTTGGAACGAAACACCACAGTCTCGAATCCCTCAATCACACGGATTATGTGCGATTCAGGTCGATTATCTTTGCTGACCAACTCCTGTTTCGAGATGATAACAAATGAGATGAACACTTCCTAAGAATTAATTGTGCACAAATGCAAGAGAAAGAAACAAGCTATTACATCTGCTGCTCTACTTGCAGTTTTTCTATCATCGAGAGAAGTATTTCGACCCATCCACACAAACACTTCAACCCAGCCATCTAGTAGATAGCAATTATTTGTGCCAAGCAACTCCCTTGTCAACGAATCGGCAACCACAGGCTCCACCTTCCCCTTTTCCACACTGCAAAATAATTTACATTTTTTTTCCAGAATTATTCTAAAATATCAATCTTATGCGTTCTGTTTCAGCAAATGCGACTACATACAACACCTAAGTATATAAATATCAATACAGGAGTGAAGGAAAAACTAGCAAAACATTACCATAGTAGCTGAGTGGTATGAGACTTGGCAACCTTATCCTCGTCACTGGCTGCTCTCTTGGGGAGTGGTGCAAAGCCGCCAAAGAAACCCCAAAACTCCCCAGTTTCTGCATCAGCCATCAGCTTTCCATCCTCTGTATAAAACATACGTTAATACACCACAAAATGAGACAAATATATACTAACATTGACCTTGATTTTAAACAAGGTGTCACTCACCAACAGCAGCAATTTCACATTTCCCATCATGATATGTATCTTTGATGTACTGGACAACTTCTAACGCCTTAGCTCTCTCTTGAATGGAGGAATTGACACCGTTGAATTGGAATATTTTAGACTTGGTATCAAGAATGTATATGTCATCGTGATTCAATGAAGATCGAGCAAAGACAACCTGCAAGAATTAATAAATAGCTGCCAGATGAGACACTTCCTTCATGAAATACCATATGTTATTCGGATATAATGCTTTATGCATATAACCATGGATTATCCAATTTAGTGAGATCTTTCTAAGGACTTGCCTCTTTTACATGGACTACATGTTTTCCTCTACAGACAAACAACCGAGTCTTGTGTTCTTCAGCCTCTGCATGTTTAAATCCAGATGCGATTCCCCCTTCTTGAGGTATAATACAGGGTTTGAAGTATGATAAGAACTTCTCAGTTTCATGACCCTGCACTTCACGATATTGAACAGCTCGACCTCCAAGAGCAGCATCCAGTTCAACGGTTTTAATGGCTGCAGTTCCTGCTTCATCCTGTTCAGACACACCTCCAAGTTACAGAAAACAGAAAGAAAAAAAATCTGTAATTTTAACAACCAAATTACAATAAATAAAAAGCCGTACCTGAGAGGTATCTTTACCAAGCCAGTAGTGAATATCATTCCGCAAGGCTCCATTCTTTAGAGAAGTTGTCTGCAGAGATATATTCAATTTTATGGGTTCAATATTTATTTATTTAACCAAACTATTAAAAGAACAAAAAAAGTACAGATTTTTTTCTTTCCATTGCTTTTCCTCTAAAATATAATGCCCAAGCACATTAGTGGATCTTCCTGAGCAATATACGATTATTCATGATATAAACAATAAACCACATATAAAGCATCCAGGATCTAGTATCTCAAACTGAAGGAGCTTTCTGTCCCAATCTCCAGCAGATGTCCATACAGTATTGCGGACACCAAAAGGAATGAAATTTGAAAAAACATCTGTAGAACGGAAAGTGCTAGAATTAATATGACCATTCAAACCAAATTACTTACTTTTAATATCACATAAGAGTCCCCTGTAAAGAACTTTCCATGTGAAGACTTCGGGATAGGAACAGGCCGAAAGTTTTCAATACGCCATATTTCAAGTCCACTAACCAGCATCAAGGAAAACGAGTAACATTCCAAATTAGAAATTTACTAGATGCTAGCTTCATTTTCATTTTAGTTCTGTTTCGGAGAATAATCATTTCAAAATGTTAAATACTAAACCAGAAAAGAAAATAAAGAAAAAAGGATACGCTTTCTGTCCAACTCCATGGAAAGCTGAATCTAAATCTCTCATGGAGACAGCCATAAGTCTTAAGAAGCAATCACCAACTAGTTGCTTCAAGAAGATGTATGTGTATCCTGAAATAAAAAGAAGAGACTCATCATTGAGAGGTTAACACAAGGAACCATTTAAGCAATGCATACTATTGATGCAGTAAAACAACATAAGAGGAACTATATTATGTATGAGTCAAAATAAACCATCCTGCAATGAAAAACATTTATATTCTATGCATAATAAGTCCTTGCTTTCTATTGAAGTTTTGACATAATAGTCATACAAACGACTTAAGCTTCAAAGATAGATAAAAAATAAAAAAACAGTTTAAGCTAACGTGTCTGAACACTAGTAATTGCGGATCAGCATGCCGCGGTGAAAGCATATAAATAAATATTCATAAAAAAGGCACAAAACTTATCAGAATCAGTAACAATCCCAAGCTTCAATTCACTAACACTTCATACAAATTTTGAAAAATTTAGGACCATAAGGATCTTCAATCATAAAACCTAAATCATATTGTATATTTAAAAAATTTATTTAGAGATCGTTATATATATTTTTGCAAGAAAAAGAACACTTAGGAAACTCGACCAATTATGTACTTCATTGATCCCAGTAAAAGGAAAAATAGGCCAAAAATATTCCTGGAATGTTCCGACACTCAACTCGTCTTTCTCTCACCAGATTGTACACAATAAATATAAGGTTTAGCTATAATGTATTTTTTTAATGAAGGGTATACTGCTTTCAATGAATATGGGAAAAATATAGCGCTGCAAAATTAAGCAATTACAAGAAGAGGCAAGCCCAGATTAGTATCTGATAACATTGAGACAAGACCCAATGTATACCAACAAACTAAGGCTATAAAATAGCTAACCTATCCATACATTTCTCTACACTCGGAATCCTTTCTTCGACGTATTTCTTGTCGATATATACTAGCTAAACCTATATACACTTAGTATGAACGCTAGACAATAGTCTGCTGCAAATAAAATTAAATTAAAATTACATATTAAAGACAAACAATACTCGAATAATCTCCTGTGGCTAATTCGAATTATCGACAAATGCGTGATCACGGAATCATCAAATTATTCGCCAGCATTATTCGAAACAATTTAGAACCTATGTACTTAATGAGAGGCTGAAAATGACAATTAGGACACATTTACTGATCTGCAATGAGTTTTACTAGGGATGGCAAATAGTTTTTATTTGGTATTAGAGAATAAGGAAGGAAATCAAGGAGTAGCCTCAATTCCGTGACTTACCTTTTTCAAAACGATATGCCAAATGGCGGGAAAGGAAATAAAAAGCATAGCATTATCTTATGGTTACGGGCGTTACACGTAATTGATAATTCAACTCCTTACAGGTAAATAAATTTATAGCGGGAAACAAAAAATATCCGGTGCGTTCCGTTGCCTTTCACAACACGCAAAGCGCAAATTTTTACGTTGCAAACGACAGGGCTTTCACCATTGTAATAGAATCAAAACTATGATAAGAGACACAGTTACATCATACTTTTGAGGGTTTGCTATAGTAGTGTTTTAATTAGCAAACAAATTTTAGCTGCCATTTGACAGAACAGGCACCAAACATATCAAAATTACAGAGAAGAAGTTATGAGATTAATGATTCAGACAAGGGATATCAATTTGCACAAACGCACACATACACACGTCACAATGTCCAACCAATATCAAATGGATAATAAATAACTATGAACAACAATCAAACCGATCTCGGAATCCTCAACAAGCTAACGATACAATAACATTTCTCAGCGATTATCGAGATTCCGGAATTCAATACCATTGCATTGAGCTATCTCAAAAGCGCAAACTTTCACACAGTCTCAGCCGAAATCGAGCAAGACAACAACATAATTCATCACGTAGCAACATCATTTCGATTATTACAACACAGCCAGATCAAATAGATAACATCGAAATTCCTCAAAAACTAAAATAATTAAAAAATACAATAAAATAAATAAAAATTGTCAATCAGCGCCACCGACGATCATGAATTCAATGAAAATAAATTTCTTACCGGCCGATGGCGGAGAAGAGAAATCCGATAATCAGATCTAATTCAACGGATATATTCGTCGAGAATGAACAAATACGATCGTTTTCACGGGAAAGAAAGACAGAAAGAGAGCCCAAAAAAAGCTGGACAGAGAAACAGAGTAAAGTTGAGGCTGAACGAAGAAATGAGAATTATAGAGAAACAAAAAAAATTATGAAAAAAGAAAAACAAAAGTTGGAAAGAGAAAAGTTGAAGAGAGAGAAACAGATATTTATATATATAGGTATAGAGAGAGAGAGAGAGAGAGAGAGAGAGAGGTCCGAGGGAATGATGAGTTGCCAGGCGTGCTTATCACTAACAACAGAGCAACCAAAAAAGAAAAGAAGATGAACTGTAAATCTCTCCTTAATTAATTTAATTTATTATTAATTAATTATCCGCACAGCAATTTGCAAAAGAATAATATTCCAATCTATGTCTATTTCGTTGCATTATTAAGTAGTTAATTATTATTAAAAAGAACAACAGTTTTGAATACTTTTCGGACAGACTTTTATTACGTCTTTTTATTGTGGTGTTGTTGGTAGAGGCATATATTTAGTTAATTACAACAACAATTCACTTTTGTCACTCTCTCTATCAATCAAATCTAAAGGATGTGTGAAATTCGGTTAGGTGGATATGAAATTATGAATTACATATTTACGTTGCTGCATTAATTATAATTAATATATGACTTGTAAAAAACGGATGATAATAATAGTTAGTGCAAGAAACAATGTTGTTAAATTCATCCAGAGAAATTTAAATAATACCATCACGTCATATTAATATAGAATTTGGGAATATAAGTCCAGAAGTACATTGCGGAATCATATTATAAGGTTTGATATTCTTAACGGAACCAAAAAATTAGCGAATGATTAATCATGTTGAACAGCTTTCGCAACTCACTCTAGTTATTCGATGATTAAATAATTATTGATAACACATAACATAAACAAAGCAACTTGATTATTTCATCAACATTTATTTTTTGCCACTCGCGCATAATTCAAGCGACAAACAAATTATTTTATTTTCATTTTACGTGTTTTCAGCATCATTTATATATCAATTTTTAAGATTGTTGCATCGTGAAAGAATTAATTTGACTTAAATTATCATTCTATTGACCAAATCTTTGACATACATGAGTCTCTTCCGAAAAATTAGCGTACCAATTTTCCATTATCGAATATATTAGTTGAAAAATTAGCATATCAATTTGCCGTTATCGAAGACATTAGTTGTTTTTACTCATGTACAAATAGAAAATCGTAAGTAGTTTTAACTTCAATTTGAGCTTATTAATTTGGAAAAAGTTGAAATTAAGTAGTTAAATATATATTTGATAAATATGATTTTGTGAAAGCAATAATAAACAGAAAGAAAAAGGGTCGGTCACCGTCCAGAAGTTTAAGACTAGCAAAGTGGGGTCCGGCGGCCAAAATGGTCTCTCTCTCTCTTTCTTTCCTTCAAATAATGCATTTGGACATGTTGTATATATGGATAATGGATGGTCAATTCTATCTTAGTAATTTATGTGATGACGCTTTTTATTGACTTCAAAAAGTATAGGGTAGTTATTCAACAATTTATGTATTGGTACTAAAGTTCAATAGGTATTAGGTTCAATAATAATAAGTAACGTGATAAAAAAGAGCTCCAATGGATCAAAACAAACATTGCAATTGATGTATAATCGAACATTTGGAGTTTTTAAATATTTAGTTAATATTGACGAGGTGTCTTTTTTTGTACTTTGTTTTGATAAATATGTTCTTATGTAGGAGAGAGAAATTGATTTTTGATTTTTTGTTAATTCGAATTTTATCTGTTTCGAATTGGAGTTAATTTTTTCAAATTTTGTATTAACAACTGTTTATCGGTTTTCAAAATAGATTGCTTTTGTTTTTAAAATTTTCCAATTACTGAGTGCCGGTTTATTTGCGTTTATATCATATTTCGGTGTAATTATAACCGCTTCTTGGTATTTATGTTTCCAGTCTATTTAACATACAATATTTGGTAATCGCTTTGAGTGGTTTTTTATTTTATCATTGCCGCTAATATTTGGGGCAGTATTGTCATTTTATATCTATTAATATTTGTTAATTGCTATCAATCATCTTTTTCTGAAAAATTGGCTATTTTTACAATTTTTATGTTTCATAGTGTTATTTTGCTAATGATCCCTAAAGTAGTCGGTCTTTAATTATAATAGGTAAAATATGAAAGAAAATTTACTTTTGAAATGGAAAAGAGGTCAAATCCCGTTTATACTTTTATTGCGCAAGTCGCGTTTTCTTCAAAATTTATGTTTATTTCTTAAATATTATTTATCATTACCTTTTATATTTACGGTTGATGATCGACTATTTCATTGAAAATCAAAACTTCGATAAAATTTCTTCTGAAATTGGTATGTATTTTGATTACAAAATTTATCTGCATAATAATCGTATGTTTAATTAGTTGTTATAACTTAATTTGAAGTTTTGATTTTCTACAAGATAATTTTTTGTTTTATAATATGCAATATATATCCGGTACATAGTCAGCGAATTTTCCGTTAAAAATTAACTTTGATCATCATCTTTAAATTAATTTATAATCCATTGAGGTGACCAGAATCCCCCGAGATTCAGTTAGGCCCAAATTCACCGAATCAAGCCCAAACATGTATTCCTACTCCGCAGCTCATTTAGCAAGCGAGGTCCAAGAAGCGCAAAGAGGGAGAGCAACAACGCCAGGATGACACGTGCTCTCGTTCATCATGCGCAAAGACGAAGTCAAGCCACATAGTATAGTCATCTTCTCTCCCCCCGCGTGCGCCAAAAGAACAGGACTCCATCTAAAGATGGAAGGACAGCTGCATGCCACGTGGACAACATCAAAGAAGTGGACCTTTTAACGATTTAGTATAAATAATCGTAGAAAATCAGTTTCATATTGGGGATTTCTGCGAATTACATTCATTATTTGTTATTACACATATTGAAAATTCGCCATTTTCTAAACGTTACGGGAATTCCAATTTCTTTCTACTACTTTGTTTTCGCTCCAATATTCACTATTACGATCTTATTTGCATTTAACGGAATTCTGAGACCTTCTCATCCAATCCTAGTATTTTTATTTCCAACTTATCGTAGTATCGATATTCCAACAATATTTAATTGTTGATTGACTGAAAGGCCGCATAAACATCCATTATATCATTTTATATACTTTTGTTCAATCTAGGAAGTGTAAACTCATACAAAACATAAATTTTTAAACTTTTGTTTCAAATTTGTATTTTAGAGTTTAAGACCTCATCTTTTCAATCTAATATTTTTTTTGTTAAACTAAGTTCGAAGTAACAGTGGTATTTTTCGTTCATTATGACTGTAAAATAGTGAATGCTTTCAAGAAAGATTTATAACTAAGTTTTAGTCATAAACCAATACTTTCACCATTATATATTAAGTTAATGGCGGCAAAAATACTCAATGTTTACTCAAAATTACACTTATATATCTAAAGTTTAAAAGTGGTGACAAAAATACTCAAACCACTTTTCTGTTGGCACCGTTTATATTTCTTTTGCTAAAAACTTTTCTTCGCCGAGTGAACGGCTCAAGTTTATTCAAATATTTTAACAAATGTTATATTTTTTATTTTACATTTACTTTTGTATTTCATTTTCTTTCTACATTTTTTTTCCTTTCTATACTCTTTCTTTGGTTCTTGCTATATTTTTAATTTTTTCGTATTTTTTTCTTTCTACCTTGATCGAAAAAGTTCCGATCAAGCATGCTCTTGTTCTCGACGTCGTGAACTTGAAAACCCCTCTATACACTCCCAGATCCACATGAGTGACGTACAGTACGTCGACGCGGCAACCCCGCAGCAGAAAGCTTCGCCCCGCCGTCTTCGACAATCTCGACGCCCCAGAGACTTCGCTCCGCCGCCACGGCAGAAAACATAAGCTTGTCCAGAGTGTGCCACCCTCAACCCATCCTTCCCGCGCAGGGCGCCAGTGTCACCGCCATCCTCGGCGTCTCTTCATGCAGAGCTCCCGCCACAAGAGCCGTTTCATCACCGCTCGGAGACGCCCGTTCACCGACACTGCCGAGCACAGAGCTTGGATGTCCCATTTCATGGCCTCGAACACCAGGACTAGGACTCTCTCGTTCTGAATCTCAACCTAGTCTTCCTCCGACGACTCGTTCGCAATTGCTGCCATTTCTTTTTTACTTTTTCTGGACCTTTTTTGATCATTCTAAGAAAAGGCAGGCAAGAATAAAATGAAATAAAATGAAGAAAAAAAAATGATGTAGAAAGAAAATGAAATACAAAATAAATATAAAATAAGAAAGATATAATATTTATTAAGAAATTCGAATCAAGCTGAGCCGTCCACTTGGCGAAGAAAAAATTTTAACGGAAAAATGTAGATGGTGCCAACAAAAGAGTAGTTTGAGTATTTTTGTCACCACTTTTCAAAGTTGAACATATAAATGTAATTTTTGAGTAAACATTGAATATTTTTACCGCTGTTAAACTCTTATATATTCATATTATCAATTGTGAAATTTTGTTCCATATATGCGTATGATTTTACAAGGATATGAACATCGGTTAAAGTAACACGAATTAACACAAACTTAACATGCTTCCATTTTTTTTCTATAGGCTGAAACCACACATATTAACACAAATTTAATATGTGTGTCTCGTCTATTTTTTAGGACAAATTTTCATTTGCCGGTGTGAATTGTCAAGTTAAAGGTGGTGTGATATCATCACTAAAGTATTTTATCTACCACTCTCACATGTAATTATTTATAAACAAAACAACTTAAATACAAATTACACAAAATAAGTTACATCAAAACATAGTTCCAATTTTTATTTAAATGTGCAAAATATTCAAAATATTCAACAAGTTTAATAAAATTGCATAATCAAACCTTTTCAGCCATCTCATAAATGTTTTGAATTTTTGGTAATCAATTCATTAGGTGTAATTACGTGACTTTTTTATTTTCTTAATTCTAATGAGTACAAATTCAAAAAAGAAAAAGTCTTAAACTTCAATATTCATTTCCAAAACTTTAAGATTCAATCTCTGAGATTACGTTATACCAAATTAAGATTCAATGAATGAGTGGTTTCTATTTCTTTTCATTTTCATTATTTATCTCTGATTTGTTTCACATTTGTCTTGTCTCATATTTCTTTTAAACTTTTTGCGGAAAACAAAAGTACCCTTTTTGACGTGTTTGGATGTACGTTATTAACTAACGTATGTAAACAAGTTTGTATCTAAGTTTGCGTTCTTGATTCGTATTCTTTTGTTTTATTCATGTATTTTAACCTCTATTAACAACTATATTGTTATTGATTCTGTATTTTTGTCAATAGACTCGTTGACATTAACCTTTGCAAACAGCAACAAACAAAGAGAATAGACTGCAAACTTGTCGTAAATATGTCTTCGACGTTGAAAGAGGGTCATAAAGTTTTTAAGTAGCTTCAAAATTACAAGATTAAATATTGAGGAAGGATCTTTGAGCATTTGGTTCTTTACGAGTATTTTTATGTTTCTCGACTTGGTTTTACAGATTTTTTTTAACAAAGAATTGGGTAATTAGCTAACATTTTGTTGATTTGTTATAAATAGACCAGCGTGCTTACGTGACATAATTATTTCAAAATTTTCTTACAATTTTGTCATTTTTGTTTTTGTTAATTTGTTATAAAATTCTAGACTAAATTGATCTTAAAAAGTTTGAAAATGGATTGGACCGACCATTTACGAACAATTTAACATGTACAATGAAGAGACTCTGCAATATGCAACGACCGTAATAGCGAACGTGGCTTTTCTTTATATAACCTTTTATGTATTTATGTGGTAATTTACTACCAATAGACAAATGGCATCCCATGTCATCATCTTATAACAGATTCTAACAAAATTCTATTTGATCTGAAAAGTATACAAAAATTTATCGAAACTTCATTAAGGGTTCGTTTGGAACACAAAAAAGGGAAAATGAAAATTTGAAGGAAAATGAAAACGAAAGGAAAAATGCATGAAAAAAAAGGAAAAAAATGAGAATCCTTAATATTTTTCCGTATTTGTTTGGCTATGCTAAAAACATCAACATGGAAAACACAATGGAATTTTTTTTTGGGCCATTTTTTTATTATTTTATTTCTCAAATTTTTATTTTTTTTATTTTTTTTTTAATTTGTTTAGTTTTTTTAGTTTTTAATTTTATTTTATTTTTTTATTTTTATTTTTTTAGTTACTTTGTTTAAATTTTTATTTTTATTTTTTTATATATTTTTCTAATTTATTTTTCATTTTTTATATGGTTTTTATTTAAGAGAAAAAGAAACTATTTTTTTTAATAAGATATTTTATCATATGTTTATTTATTTTTTTTATATTTTTAATTTATGTTTATCATATTTTTTTTATTTTTTTTAAGAAAAAAGAAACCAATTTTTTTTTAAATAAGATATTTTTATATTTTTGTATGCATATATAATTAAAAAAAATATAGTTATAGTTATACATTTCTTTTACGCACGTGTGTATGGATGGAAAATAAAAATCTCTTACATGTGTGAGATAAAAGAGAAAATCATTTTCCACCAGATCTTGAGAGTAAAATAAAAATCAATTTTTAGTTCTACATTTTCTCTCCTATTTTTCATGCCAAAAAATTTTCTTCATATTTTGCTTAATCCAAAAAACTTAGAGAAAATGTAAGAGAATTTCATTATTGATAACCGCATTAACCTTTTTTTATTTGTGTAACTCTGATAGACACGACTTGTGGCTTTCAGACATTGTCATTCTTTTTTTTTTTTAATTTTCGTATACTTTTTTATTCAAAAAATTAGTTGTTTACCAACTAAATTATATAATGATCAACGTTTTGTAAATTTTATGTAAATACTCAGTCATAACTGTTAGTCGATTTATGGTCTATGGTAATCCCATAAATAATTTATAAATTGATTTTCAGTTTATATATTTTGAGTTCGAATTTCAAATTAATTCAAAGCTGATTTCTCCTTTAATTCGCTAAAATATTTTCATATTTGAACAATTTCATGTTTTAATTCGCTAATCTAAATGATGTATATATTTACCAATTTTTTCGTATTAAAAAGGAAATAACTCACGTCCAAATATGTTCCTTTAATCGTGGTAAATAACCACTCTACGTTTTTTTTACGTAATTAATAAACACATTTTCTTGTTTTTATTTTGTTATCGTCTAAGATTTCTTATTTCTCTGTTGGTTTCAAAACAGTTTTTTGTTATTTCTTTTTTTGAGTTGTGTTTACTGAACCCAGAACTTATTCGTTATACTTATGATTATCAGCCTAATTTTCATAAATATTCATTGTATTGGTTGGATGGAATTATAAAACATTGAAAGTTTTTCACATTCTGAATTCGGTAAGTTTTTTTTATGAATTATTTACAACTAGTAAACAAAATTTTAAGCAAATAGTTTACGTTCATGATCTTGTTTTGAATCGTGTTTTGTTTTTATGAATTATTTACAACTAATAATTTTCTTTAAGTAAATAGTATACATTCACGAATCTTGTTGCTAGCAATATTACAACTAATATTGTTCGAAAAATGTAAAGACAATAAGCAAAGAAAATTTAATACTAAACCGGAAATAAGAGAAGTAGATAAAAATAGTCGAGCCCCGTTTGACGGTTTCCTTCAAACTTTTTATCGTCATTCACATGTACTGGATAACTTGAGCGAAAGCATCCCATGATACAAAAATTTCAAGACGAGTCTAGCACCGCTCAAAATGTCTTCGGCGAACTAGAACCGAATTGTCAAACTTTCACCGGTCTACAAAAATAAAAACAATTTCGGAGAGCGGGAGAGAATAGGAATTCGAGAGAGCAATGTTTCGTCTCGGTTTGTAAGTGTGTCTAGAATGAAACCCGAATGACTCTATTTATAGGCCTTGTAGGTCGGTTACAACCATGCAAAACGTCCAAAACGTTCATGGTTAATGCTACTCGGCCCAGCGGCGGCACGTGTGTATGTGTGCGCACGAGGGTTAGTGCTAACCCACCCGCACTCTCCTCCTTTGCACTTAGATGTCACCTTAAGGAGGAGAATTCCTTATAAACACTTCAACACATATTCCCAATAAATGTGAGACTTTTTTCAATACACTGCCAAGTGTATGTTCTTATGCTCACTTCTTTAAATAACACATAACATATGTGATTTTTAGCATTATTAAACAGCAATTTCTCATTTATTATAAACATGATTTTGACAAATAAATATTCAATGTTATTAAGGAAAAACAATATGGAAAAAATTTCCAATTCCGATGAGTGAGACCCACTCAAATATTTAGCCGAAAATCATTCACATACTAGGTATAAAATCTATTTTTATACTTATTATTTCAACACTTGTTTTGTTTTCCAAGCTCTGGATTGTGTTCTTTCGAAGATTTTTTTAGGAAAAATCTTCTCGCATTTTTTCTACCGGATTAATGAAACGATCTTTCTCTCTCTTACTTTCGCCCCATTTACTTTCTTGGATACGAAAATATATATAATTTGGTTAATTATGTCCCCATTTTAAAGGCAGTGACAATTCATTTAAGCATTTGAATTTATTATTTTTTTAATTAATTCTTTTCAGTGAAAGAGTTAGATGAGAAATTATTTTTGAATTAAAACAGTTCAGAAAAATTCGTTAACTACTTTGCTTAACTATTTACATAAAATTTACCAAACGTCTAAGTATATTAAAATCTATAAACGTTTATACTAATATCTGGATAGACATGGCTTGTGGCTTTCATACATTAATGTATCAGTGAAGTGTTTTTTAAAGCTAATGTATCGGGGAAGTGCATTTTCGTCTTAATAATGTCTTCGATATTTGTCAAGTTTTTGAAAGGTTTTCTATTCACTTTTTGTCCGATTTGTTCTTTAAAAATGTTCATGTCCAGTCTAAATTTTTTAAACTATGGTTTAGAGTGGGACGAATTGATTAATATTTACAAACAAAATCCATTTTTTTAAAAAACTAATGTCTGAAACAACTCTAAAAAGTCTAAAGTTGGATTGGACCAATTATTATATAAGAAAAATATATATAAAATGGTAAAATAAAACGGTTCAAATTGATTACAGTGGATCGAACCGTCTTAACAAGTTCGGTTTAATCATGCTTTTTTCTAATTCGGTCTGATTAATTTTCTTTTATGAACTGTTTAGACACGTAAGTTTATTTATATGACCAGTTTAGACCTACCATAATAAATAACTTGAAGATATAATATGTAATTTTGATAACTTAAGAATTCAATTTTAGGGTTGTCGTGGAATATCGTAAAGATTTGATGAACCGAATGTTAAATAGATAATAGTGTCTCGTGTTCATCTAATTTAAATTATTAAGTTCATAGTTTTTTTTTTTTATATAGAATTAAGTCTATAGTTCGTGTGTTAGCTTTGGTAAGAAAGAGTTCAGAAAGTTTTGAATATGACTACACAATCAACAACTTTATTGTAATATCTTTGCAATTTTAATAAACCACCCTACAAAGAACTTATTAAAAATAGGTTAGCCATTCCTCACTCATGTTTATCTAGTTTTGAGTTATTAATTTCACAATTATCGAGTTGACTGTGATAAATTGAGTTAGAATAATATAGTAAATATGTGAATTTGACTCACTTACTAGTGCAACTTTGATTGTAATATACATTAAGAGAAAAATGGGCTTTAAACGTGATTTTTGTCGTATTTAATAATATCGTTGTCGGATTTAATGATACAATCATATGTGACGTCATCGCATTAAAAAAAATTCGTAACTGAAAATATTAAATGTAACTTGTCACATCTAAAGGTATACAACTATTATATGCCACAATTTTAATGCGACAAATCGTGCTTAATGCATGTTTCGTGAGGGATAATTTGAATGAATAGAATGGAATGGATTCTTAAAAAAGTCCATTGTTTTGTTTGGAATAATGTTTTGGACGGGAATAATTCCACGTCCATTCCAGAGAATGATCATTCCTTCCTCCACTTTATGGATATAATGACTATTCCATGAAATAATCATCCAAAATTTCCAAATTTATCCTTGAAAATTATATTAAAAAATTAAAAAATATATAAAAAATTACTGCTCAAACAAAACTCTCACGACGAGTTGAGATCGTCGAACACCCTCATATCGTCTTCCCACATTCTGGCGCAGGTGAGTCACCTCATCGCGGCGGTGACAGAGCCGATGCTGGCGTAGCCTCGCTCGGTCCTCATTTCTGATAGGAGAGATCTCATTCAATCCATCTCCTTCGATTTTCTGAAGATGTATAGGGTTTGCGCGTAGGCTTTTGGGGCATGTTCGTAGCCCCTTCGAGACAAGGCCCATCAGAAGATCTCAAGAGCGGATTTCTAGTCGTCTTTGAATCGATTGAGCAATTCGTCGAACAGGTGGTGGGTGAGTTTCACAGAGTCGCATTTCTTGTATTTGGACGAAATCGTCCACGGTAGCTCCGATTGGGACCTTAGAGATGATGACGTGGAGGTCGGACGAGGCATCGATGTTTTAAAGGGCGAGCTTTAACCCCTCGGCTTTTAGGTTGTGTTTGAGCTTCTGGGAAACTGAAATCAGGAATGAAATATAACACGAAACAACTTTATAGACAATATGGGAACGAGCACCGCCACACGGCTTTGGAAGAGTGGAGCGACGCCGTTGCAGCTTGGAGTAGAGCAAGAGAGAGCCACATGGAGGAACATAAGTTGCTGGGAGATCTTGAAAGATCCATCGCCGCTGAATCGGAGATAGAGTAACAGCGGCTTCAAGGTCTGGCGGTGGTTTTTTAATATGAAGTTGGGGAAGAAAATGACATTTTAGACACTTCATAATCCACTCCATTCAATTACTTAATTGATTTAAAAAATAAAACAAACGAGTGAATATATATGTTATTACACTCCGTCCTTATTACATTGTCCATTCTCATTCCCATTCAATTTTAATTCTGGAACCAAGCATGCCCTTATGGTGCACAAAATAATCTACAAATTTTGTAGGTAAAAGACTTCTCGTCAATGGCTCTCGAAATCGCATAAAAAATATAAATTCCAAGGTTAAGACCACATTTTCTTCTCGCACGTTGTTATCGGATGCGACAAGTCGCAAGTTGATACAGTTTTTTGTCGTTAAACAATCAAATATATAAAATAGAGTTAGATATGAAAGAATATGAGTTCGTGAAATTAGGGCCTCAGGATTCCGTAAACTAGGAAAAAATAGAAGATAAAAATAATTTGAGAACGAGAATAATAACCATTTTATTTTATATATATATATACTTGAATATCTGGTACATGAATAGTCGAAAACGACGATGATTTGTAGATAATAACAATCGTGAGATAAAAGATATAAAAAAAATTAGTCCAAGTTTCCATGATCTTGGATTCTTTAAATAGTTTCATCTCCTTCATCTAGGTGATGCTGCATCCATCCATATGTACATCTAAGATCTTGTTGAAAAATTGTTGGAGGAAAATTGAGCACGTTGAATCGTGCTCCCTACATTTGCGATTGACCTCGTGTAAGTTGACCCGTTCCTATTGAAGATACTCAGATATATTTGGATCTAATTCATAGACTCTTGGGCTTTGTATCGGTTGGGCCCATTATTTATTTTGGTCTTTTTATTTCGATTGGGCTTTAACATTGAGGGTGAAACCTAGTTCCCGCCATCAGTCTCCTAGTGTATTTGTTAAATGTATTTAATAAATAGACTAGAAAATAATCTGGTGGGTATCGTCATTTAGATGTGTTCGAACTAAGTACTTGAATACTTTGTTTATGTGTTGACCAACCTCGTCCACGTGTCCCTTCATACAACCAACTTCAAGATTTTGAGTGCAGCTGTTACAATTCTTACTCGATTACTCGTCTCATCTGTTGCATCAATTACATAACTAGAAACTAAAGGGTTTATTTTTATTTTATTAATTTATCCCTTCCAATTCTAGGTACTTCTCTCTCTTTCATTTTTTTCTCTTATACTAATAGTTTTTGTTTCATCCTTTACACTATTTGTATTTGGGTCTGCAAGAGTTTTTTTTCTCAAAATAAGTTTCTTGTTTTGAAATAGTAAATTATTTTGTTTTCGTCTCCTCTATTATGTCATCTTCTGTTGTGAGGTGACAAAAGACCTTTCTTCTACATCCAAACTCACGGACGAGGAACTGAGGAGATTTTATCCAAAGTATGATTTCTTCGAGGACGTTTGGTTGACTCTTGGTTGAGAATCTGGCCGAGCTAACTATGTTCATCCGGCTTTTTTTGCGGTTATGAGGTAGATTTTGAGGAATGTGGTCTTAGGTTTTCTATTCCTCGTTTGTTAATCAAGTTTGCCAACGTTGTTGGTACCTCCTTTGCTCAAATCTGTTGGAACTTCGTTCGACATAATTTGGGGCTTATTATTGTCGCTAGGGAGCAAGAGGTCATCAATATTGTTGATGATTTACTTCAACTAGTTTGAATAAAAAGGATTTCTAAACATTCTCGTATTTGTGTTTACCTCACTAAAGTTCATGATCGCATGATAATTACCGGGTTACCAAACAAAGGCAAAGGTTGGAGGAAACATTATTTTTGGTTTGATACTAATTCTATGACTGTGGAAGCGGTCCTACATATTTGACGAGGCAATGTCAAGACGATTACGGTAAAATATACATCGATGTTCTCGTATATTTTCTGTAATTTATGATGTTTGTTGCGTATGCGGTGAAGGTTCGAGGAGTTATTTCTCCGTTCCTGGAGGCGAAGATCGATCATCTTTGCTAAGGTCGTGCTTCTTTCAAGACCTTTACCGGGAGGATATTTACTTTAGTGGGTTTGTGGTCGCGTCCAACGAAAGGTGTGTAAAAATTTTAAAGAGTTTTTATTTGTTGGCCTAGTTTGGAATTTAGACTTGTAGGTTCATGGTATGTGGTTTTATATAGAAGCTACTGAACCTTTAGTTAGCTAGATGGGAAAGCGGCCCTGAAATCGGCTTCGGCATCCAAGGTTGTGGCTGGAACTGAGAACTCGCCTTTGTTGATTCAAGATTCCACGGGTGCCACTAAGGAGATCAATGTCATTTGTGTCAAGCCGATAGTGCAATCATCGATCCAAGCTTTGACATTGAAAAGGAAATAAAAGGGAAACATATTGCTATGGCTGATGAGGTGGGAAGATCCTCGAAGAAGAGGCGTCTTACGGATGGTGTAGCTTGGTCTGCTGATGTGGGTGAACAAAGTAGGACTAGCAAGCCGCATCCATCATTGGATGAGGAGACTCATCGAGATATTTCTCCGGTAGCCAACTCGTTCATGACTCCCTCTGACAACCCAAATGGTCATAAGACAAACTGGAGTAGTTTCTTTTATAATCAAAACTACAGCTTTCATGAAGATCTTGATGCGACATTCCATTTGTACCTAAAGATTCGTTTCCAAAATATCCCTCAGGGAAGATTCAATTCTTGTGCGGGCCAATGCATAACGAGGTATCCTTGGTGCTTTGTCATGGGTAAGTATCTTCATTGTGCCTTTTTTTTATAAAAAAATTCATATTACGTTTTGTCTTTGTCAGTTTATTGTCAAAATGAACAAAAGGGTGCAGATATATGAGGCTTAGATTGTTGATTTGGAAAATTCATTTTGTGAAATTGAAGCGAAATTGAAGAATGATTTGGATGTAACTCAAGTATAGCTGGAAAGGCCTTATGTGGGTATGGGCGAGATCGATCATTTGGCGACCGAGCTAAAGGCTTTCTAGACTACCAATATTGAACTAACGAATGAGTGAACTTCTTCTCTTATATTTGTTAGGAATATTGTCCAGTTGAAGATGACGTATGAATGATTACTGATTTCGATAATTAGATTACTATAAGCATTATATGATTAGTGGTTGAGTTCTGAATAATTAATCAGAATCAATAACAACTATCTTCCATAGCCTCTTTTATAAACTGAGTCACGTGTTGGGCACCTCAGTTCGGGCGGTGTGTTAAAATGAGGTCGATGACTGATATACGCCTGGGAAGCTATATCGCCAAGTCGTATATGTGAAACACACGATTGAAGGCTGATCACTACGTGAGAGCATTCTACACTTGTGGTAAGTGTACGACCTGGACGGGCCTTAGGGTAGATGTGTCGTTTAAGGACCGTTACAACGCACTAACCGAGACCACTATGATGGTCACAGTGCGACTTGATCTAAATCATGAAGCGGTCATGGACATTAAATCAGGTCTCTGATCTCTTTAACTCATTCGCTAAAGGGTATTCATGCTTATCGCATCTTATGTCTTGGGAGTCTTCTCCTAGAAGTCTTCTCAGAGCATGATTCGAGTGGGAAGTGATTTAAAGACACATAATCCAACCTCGATGAAAGGAGGTCAATGTTCACTCACCTAAGGGTTGATTCAAGAATCGATTGATTGCACGCACTTTCGAAGTAAGTTAACTTTCGAAAGAATCTTTCGAAAGGAAAGCAACAACACTAAGGGCTGATATGTATCAAGAGAAGTATAACGGAATAAAATGACTTCTCTTGGCACGGGTTCAACCTGGAGGATCTTGATCAGGAAATGACTATATTGGTGGACATTCGTCACGATGAGTAAATATAATTCTAGTATTAAGAAAGGTTCAATCTATGATTACACGGTGGAGTATTAATAAAGACTAAACGAAATGATGAAAAAGAGATAGGACTTGGGGTTCGTTAAGCTTCTACTACTAGCTTCTTGGTCCACAATTTGACTATGATAAAGGCTGATAAGAACTTTTGAATAATAATGTTGTTCATTATTTAAATCTCACATGCAGTAATGGTGATTGACATCATTAATTCTGGAAAACGGGTAGTCGTAGAATTAAATAAATGTTTATAGGATAATTATTTATTTATTGTTGGATCAGTAAATAAATAATTAATTGGATTTTAAGCATATGAGCTTTGGAAATTCTTGGGTTTGGCCTTGGCACTAGGGTGGTCGAAATTCCCCCTAGGGGAATGCCTTAGGATGGCCGAACTTCTCCGTTGAAGTTCTTCTTGGATTTCTCTCTGAAAAAGAGAAAATCTCTTCCATAGATATTGATTTGATGGATGAGAGAGACTTTAGATTCACTATTGAGACCTAATGGCCCAGATTAAATCCAAATGATAGAATATCTGTAGAAGGAGTGAATATCTCTAGAGGAGTGAATATCTCAATAGAAAGAAGAGAAAATCTCTCAGATGTTATCTCTTCCTAAATGCTATAAATAGGAATAAAAGGGAAGATGAAAATTCATTTCATTCTTCATAGAATTTTCGGCCAACTCTCTCTCTCTCTCTCTCTCTCTCTCTTGGCCGACTATTTCCCTTCCCCTGTTCCCTGAAATTGCTAATTCCAATCCTAAATAATAGGAGCGAGATCCCGAAACAATCTGGATTCGAGATTTGGTGAGAATCGATTGTGCCCACTCATATTTCTCATTCATCTCGGAGATTACGTTTCGGAAGACTACGGTGTCATCCTCGAGTACTAAATCAGACAAAGGAGTTGTGAAAGCTTGAAAACGATACGAGCATTGGTTTGGAGCATTCTGTAGTTGAACCAAAATCCATGTAAGTGTTCTTAACCCCTCTTCTATTTATTGGTTTCTGAATTTCTTTCGTAATTGAATTAAATAATAAATCTAGATCTTGTTAGCAATTATAATTATTAATTGGCTATTGTGAGTGCAATTAATTATTTTCCGCATTTAATATGGTTGCTAAGGTGCATCAATCAATTATTATTATTATTTTTGTCATTGTTGTAATTCAACGATCGGCGAGAGACGGATCTGCGACAGGAGACAGAACGGGACCGAAGTGCTGCCCTCCGGGCCACAGAGCACAACCAGCTGAGTAACCCTAGATGGCTAGGGCCGGCCGCACTCCTTGGTTGCCTTCGGCAACCAGTTGGGCCTTGGCTGCCCCTCGGCGGAGGCCCTACCATGGCGGGTTGGCCTCGAAGATGATCTGGGCTTTGACCCGGATGCCAAATAGTCCTTAAGGCCCATCTGAAAATAAATAAAATTTAAATTGGAAGTTTTATTTAATTTATTTAAATGGGCTGAACTCATTTAAATATTATTTAAAATATTGAAAAATAAATTATTTTGATATCGATTTGTTTTTCATAAAGACATATGTCGAGCTTTTATTCAAATTGAATTTTTCAAAGATGTTACGAAATGAATTTTTTTGAAAAATATTTACTTTTTCAGTTGAAACATATGATTGTGTTCAACTATCATCCATGAACTAATATGATTAAGTTTATCTCATTTTATTTTATAAAGAGTCAATTAAGATACGATCAATACGAATCAAACCATGCTTGATTTGTTTATTTATTTAATTGCTTTGCTATGATTGTATGCTATAACTTAGATATTGTATCGTTTATTTATGGTTTTTATGGGCTTTCATTCATTTAAAATTATCTAATATGATTAGGATAGTTAATTAATGAATGAGTTAAACGGATTGGAAAGCTTTGTCACCAAGCTAATAAGAGGCTAACCTGGGAGTATTTAAGAAAATTAGTGTCTCACCTTCTCAATTGGGAGCTTTTCCGTGAAGGAATGCCTTTTGGTTAATTAAGACTAGATGTCACGCATTACCTAAAACCTAAGGTATATCAAAACATATGTTTTTACGGGTAGCTTAGAAACACTCGAGTTTTTAATATGATTTAGTAAACTCGTAGCGGATCACCTCTGCTAGGAAAATCAAAATACTAAAAGTATATTGAGTCTTAGGTCTCCAACATTGACACAACACCGTGAGGACGAAAGATCCCTGCGTGACCGACGCCATTTTAAGGAATGGGATGTCTATTCCCCATTATATACTTTTCTGATTCCAATACTAAGGTTGTGTACTAACTAAGTTAGTGTGTAGGGCTAGACTCATGTATGAACCAACCGGTGGTTTCTCATATGGCCAAAGTATTCCTATAAATTGGCAGTTAGTAGTTATGAAGGATACACGAACTGTGATTGCTCACTATTATGAGTCGAAACTCATGTTTACTAGGTGCATTCCATTACACCACCATAGTGGAACGGACTGTGGCTATTGGTGATTACCGTGGATAGTAAAAACTGGGTCTCTCAAAGATTAGTATTTTTCCCCGTGCTTATGCATTATGTTTTTATATCCTAAATATCCTGATAGTTTGTTTCTTTTCATATTGCTTATAAAAGTACTTTTTATGTTTTTAGTAATTGTGTCAAACTCTATCAGGACTTTGTTGTCAAAAGACGTCCGGACAAGAGATAACTTCCCTAAATGGATATCGAATCTCAACATTCGCGTTTTCCTCATGGAAGAGAAACTTGCCTTTACTAACTCTAGTTCGTCCCGAGTCCAGAAGGAGGACTATGACAAGTGGACCACTGCCAATAACAAGGCGGTGGGCTACATGCTCGCAAGCATATCTTATGCATTGCGAACAAAGATGGAAGGAAAGGAGACTGCCGTGGAGATCCTTGACTCATTGCAACAAATGATTCGGATGCAAAGCGAGCATGCCCGCATTGAGCTCACCCGTAAGTGCACTAGCACTAGGATTGCTGCAGGAACTCTGATTAGGGATCATGTCATGAAAATAACTAACTACTTCACCGAAGCTGAATTCCATGGGGCACATATGGAAGAGGTGACTCAGGTACGGATAATTCTGAATTCCCTTTCGAGTGACTTCATACAGTTTACGTCTAACTATATAATGAATACATTGAGGTATGGACTGTCTCAATTGTTAAATGAATTATAGACTTTCGAGTCTATAACTCGACATGAGAAGAATAAAGGGACAACTTTGTAACCTGACAACAGTTCTTCTTTTAAAACCAAGAAAAAGTGGACTTTTGGTGCTGAGTCATCTAAGGCACTTCCGAATACTTCTATGGGGAGAGGTCCCGCTAAGAAGGAAAGGAGGAACTTCAAGAGAAGTGAAAAAGGAAAAGAGAAGAAGCGAAAGAGCTTCGGCAAATGTCATCACTGCGACATTGTATGCCATTGAAAGAGGCATTGTCCTTTGTACTTGACCGAGCTTGAGAAAAATAAGAATGCTGGTATGGTACCTTAAAATTCATGATTAAAAATATCCTAAAAATATTTTGAGGATAATTATTCATGAGCATACTTCTTCTCTTGTTGCAGAATAGGTCTGGTGGAACACACGGGTGTTGATGACCTTGCTGAATAATGTCAGATTCAAACTCGAATTGTGAAGAAGCTCATGCACCACCTGAAGATCTAAATTCTCGCTAGTTATATAACTTTCATTTTTGGATTTGTTTTTTAACATGGGACGTGTCATTTAATAATCTAAGATTTTTCTAGATTGTAGCTTTTATAGCTATTCCAGAAAGGATGAATCTTTTTTCCTTATGTTTTACCATGGTTGTGTCATTAAATATTTTCTTCTAATAAATTGAATGTCTTATGCTTATAGTGTTGGAAATAGATTAACGATTAATTTATAATATTATATAACATATCTAAATATGACGGAATTATATAATAAGATCTACAATATATTAAAACAAATTTTAACATATTAAACAATCTATGAATTGAAAATTACTAACATTTCAATAAACTTTTTATTCAAGACATAAGCATCAACAAATTGAGCACATTCAATCTAGCAACCTATAAACAATTTTATATTTTGCAAACCAATCCGTTAGAAAGGACTTACACGTGAGATTGTAAACAATCTCGTGCGTGGCTCGCTTTCGTCGAAATGCCTCGTTGGACTGAGAGATCTGCCTCGTTGGATTGAGCCTCTCCCTTGCCAGATTGAGTCGTCTATGCGTCTAGCTCGATTTTTCTTGATTTGGCCGACCCTACGGAAACCAAAACTTACTCGAACACCACAAAAGGAGTCAGCAATAATACTCTTGGAGTTTATTGGAGATTGAGAAAGTGGTCTCTTCAATTTGAATAACGACGAACAAGGAGAATCACTCGAGAACTAATCGAGAATTCAAGAAACAATTCCTTGATTTCTTTTCTCTCTGAGGATCTCGGCCAACACACACATGGGAGAAGAGAGTTTCTGGCCGAGTATAATTATGCTAGGGTTAGCCTTAGAGTTTCCAAAAATCCCTTTATATATTGAGAGATGGGGCTTTACTTAGGTCAAACCTGGTAGTCAAATTTAAGCTCATTGATCTGTTAAATGAGTTTTAAAATTAATTACTCAACCCTAATTCTATAAGTTGGCCGAGTATATGTTTTAATATTCTTCAAAAATATATTTGATTTATTTCTAAAATAATATTTAATTAATTTAGAACATCTCATGTATTCAATGACAAATCATTAATTCTTTTCATACTTTACAAAGTAGTACAAAACGCGAAAATATTTATTTTCATCTTTTATTTATTTGAATAATCAAAATATAATATTATCTTGATAATAACATAATATGATTCATTAAATAAATGCGATAATAAATAACTAATTATTTATTCAATTACTTAGAAAATAATTCTCGTAGTGTAAATCACTATTTACATTCAATGAGAAAATTAAATCGTTCTAGTTCTATAAATCTCGTCCGAGAGTCTATCACTGAGACCTTATGGACCCACATGAACGTAGCTTTAAAATAAAGATCGGACTCAAAAGTTCACAAATTTTTTCCGTCTTTTGTACTTAATATTAGTCGATTCCACAAAAGGACTAATATTGAAACGCTCTAAGTTCACATGCGTTTATTTCCGTTTGATGTGACAAAACTATTCTTCACATGATCCACATAGTATTTTACGATATTACCTTTTGTGTGTATCAGTAACTCAGAGGAATGTCAAATTACCGTTTTACTCCTGAGTTATTATTTCACTAACTCATTTTTTTATTTGTGAACGAGAAAAATATAAAGTGAGATGTCTTTACATGTCACATGTTTTATTCAAAGAATGTTCTATTGGATGAATACCAGGCCTGGTTTATTCATTAACACTCTCAACACAAAGAATAGTGTGATACTAATGCATTAACATTGTTTCAACACGAATTATGTATCCGTGAATCACATAATCCATTGTAACAACGCTATGACACCAATCACATAATCCATTGTATCCGTGAAGTTGCAATGATCTTGAAGTTTCGAGTGATTAAACGATTTTATCTTGAGTTTCTGAGTATCACGGGTTTTGTTCAATATCTGTTGTAAGACATCAAAAATGAAACACATAGTTCCAACTCTCTATATCACAAGATAAGATATCCTGATTCATTCAAACAATCAATACTCAGATTCGATTACCCTATCGATCTTTAGATTGTGAACTATTATTTAAATTAGTGAGAAGAGGGTATCTTGTCAAGTTTGTACTTAACACCTCTTTCATTGACGGCAGTTTCAGAGCGTAGCAAACATACATAAAAAAAAATTAATCAAGAATGAATATTTAATTTTATTTAATGTTTCAGCAAAAAACAATATAAAAAAGTATTTATAATTTATAATGTCTAATATATCCTTTGTGAGCACCAATCCCAACAAACTCCCACTTGACTTAAAGGAGATGCGAATAATTCTTCAGTCCCAATCCTTCTAGGTATCCCTCGAAGACTTTACTCGTTAAAGGCTTAGTCAAGGGATCAGCAAGGTTGTCCAACGTTGAGATCTTCATAGCTTTGGCATCTCCTCTGTGAGCGATGTCTCATACCAAATGATACTTTCGCTCTATGAATTTTGAGCGCTTGTGACTTATTGGCTCCTTCCAGTTATCGACAGCCCCTTAGTTATCACAATAAAGTGTGATAGGTTCGCTTGCACTTGGAACTACTTCTGAGTACATAAGGAATTTCCTCAGCCACACAACCTCCTTTGCAGCTTCGCAAGCTGTCACATACTCGGATTCCATGGTCGAGTCCGCAACACAAGATTTCTTGATACTCCTCCAGACTACGGATCCACCATTTAGGGTGAACACAGACCCTGATGTGGACTTCATGGAATCCTTATCCGCTTGAAAATCGGAGTCGGTATATCCCATCATATTCAGGTCACCACCTGAGTATGCAAGCATGTAGTTTCTTATTCTCCGGAGATACTTGAGAACATGTTTGACATCATGTAGTTTCTTGTGCTCGAGTCCAGGGTTTGACTGGAATCTACTCACCACGCCCACTACATAAAAAATATATGGCCTCGTTCAAAGCATGGCATACATGAGACTTCCTACGAATTAAGCGTAAGGAATATGTCTCATGTCCTCAACTTCGTGAGGAGTCTTAGGAGATTGCTCACTTGATAGATGCACTCCATGTCTGAAAGGTAGTTGTCCTTTCTTGAAGTCTTGCATACTGAAGCGATCCACGATCTTATCAATATAAGATGCTTGAGAAAGCGCTAACTTCCGGTTCTTTCGATCTCTGAAGATCCGAATCCCCATAATTTAAGCCGCTTCTCCTAGATCTTTCATCTAAAATTGATTTGACAGCCATATATTAACCTCTGATAACTTTCCTACATCATTCATAATGAGTAGTATGTCATCAATATACATGACTAGGAAGACCACCTTGCCATTGTTTATCATCTTATATACGCATGGCTCATCTACCGACTTATCAAAGCCGTAGCCTTTTATAGTCTCGTCGAATCTAATATTCCATAATCTAGATGCTTGCTTCAGTCCATAAATGAACTTCAGCAACTCGCAAACCTTGCCATGTTGGACCTTCTCCATGAACCCGTCTGGTTGAGCCATATAAATTCGCTCGTCGAGACTTCCATTAAAAAATGCAGTCTTGACATCCATCTACCAGATTTCATAATATAGGGCGGCCGCAATGGATAAAAGAGTACGGATGGACTTCAACATCGCAACTGGAGAAAAGGTATCCTCATAGTCTATACTTTCCCTTTTGTGTGAACCCCTTCGCATGAAATCGTGCCTTAAATGTCTCAACATTTCCATCCGGTCCTCTTTTCTTATTGTAGATCCATTTACACCCAACAGGCTTGATGCCTTCGGGTAGATCTACAAGCTTCCAGATGTCATTGACATACATCGAATGCATTTCAACGTACATGGCTTCTTTCCATAGGTTTGCTTCGGAACTGCATCGCTTGGGAAAATGATACTGGATCATCTTCCTCCTTGTATGCAACTACAGTGAAAGTCTCTCTGATACCAATGTATCGTTCAGGTTGTCGTACAATCTTGTTACTGTGACGAATCACAGGAGGCTCTGGTTCCGAACGTGGTTCTTATTGGAATAGGTCTAGGGTTTAGAAAAACTTATCATTAAAAGATTAATGGCGAAATATAAAAATTTCTTTACAAGAAAATCAATTTTACTAACATAGGCAAAGTGCATGAACATGTTGTTATTTAAAATAATTATTTAAGTACTTGAATACTAACTTTTATCTTGTATCTTGATCTTTGATGATCTTTGGGAAAGGTAGATCATCTCTTGCTCGTTACCTTCGCACCTAAACGTGAACTCGAGAAACCAAAGGTTCCTATTACATGAGTCTATAGAGGATTAGAAGGATTTGTGTGTGGGCACAATTAAACACAATAGCTCAAGAACAAGTCTATGAGCTAAAGGGTTAATTCAAGCATAATACTAATGAGGACTTAGGTGCTAAAATAAAAGAGATATTTAGAAGGAGAGGGAGAGAGACTTTGTCGGCCAAATACAAGAGAAAACAATAGCAAAAGCTTATTTTCACATCTCTATGTGAGACTCTATTTATAGGATAAAAAAATACAAGAAAGGGTATTTACCCTTTCCTATAGTGCATTCATAACACAATATTTGATTTCCTCTCCTCTTCCTTTATGTATTTGGCCGGCCATACCAAGGCAATAGCGATGAAAATTTGTTTCCTCACTTAGCACATTTGTTTCCCTCTCAAAAAGATTCATTTCCTCTTTCCTTTTGGGAAATTACAAATATACAATAATCCACAAAATAATAAGAGATATTATTTCCTTCTCTCAAATGATGTTGGCAAAATTCTACCTAGGGGGAGCATCTACATTCTTCCTTATTTCTTTGAAGACAATTCTTAAAATACCCATTGTAGAATTAATATTACCCAAATAATGAAATTAATTTCATACTGCTTCAAATCACTTCTCCGCTTTAGAAACTAATTTATATTTTCATCATATGAAAATATTCAAAATCTTATTATGAAATTCTCATCATTTTATGTCCATGCAGACAAAAATACCATTTAGACATTTTCCGAGAAAAAGTCTAGTTCAACACTTGAACTTATTTTAACTTAGTTTCCAGTTTAACAATCTTACTCTAATGACCTGTAATAGTGACTTTATCGATCCAAATGAACAAATTTTGAGATACTATACTCGGACTCAAAAGTTCACAAATGTTTTCTGAGTATTAGCTTAATGTCAACAAACTCCACTAAAGAGTTGACATTGAGAATCTCTTGGTTCAAATGAGTTTATTTTCTACTCAAATTCAACTTAATTATATTGAGTGGGTCCATTGAATGTTATCTATGATTACCCTTCATGAATATCATCTACTAGATGAGATTTATAAAATTACCATTTTACCCTTCTAGTTGTTATTTCCTCAATTCTTTTGTTACTTGTGAATGAGTCAGAAACAATGTATTGAAGAGGAGCTAACAAGTCACATTGTTTCATCAAAATAAATTCCCTACTTAATTTTGGATACCGCGTGGTTCATTTATTCACAATCCAAGTAATAAACCATGAGATGATAAATATTGCATTTCAGCAATTTTGTACATGAATTACATATCTATGAGAACTTCACAAACCTGGTTCATGACATCTTCATAACTTAATATCTAACCAAGTAGTCTAGTCTAGATCACTTAATGGATCTATAATTTGACTTTCTCAAATGAGAATATTAAAGTTATGAAATGACATATCTCATTTTAGGATTTAGGTAAGCATGATGCAATTCATACATAAAGACTTTGAGACAGAAGAGGTTAAAATGGTTTGTTCTTACATTGTCTCTAAAGATACACTTGTCAATTCAATATCTTCGGATGATATACTGGAAGAACTATAGAGTTCCTACCTCTCTATGCCTTGTAACCAAACATCATAGATTCTTCCAACAATCATACTAGAATCAATAGTCCGTTGATCTTTAGATTGCGAATATTTCATTTTAACCAAACCTTGAAGAGTTTGTTCACGCAAATCTACATTTTTCTCTTCATATATTATTAGGTTTGATTAAGGACTATAAGACCATTTAATATCATAAATCTTCAATCAATCAAAATAGGAATGAATGAACGTCTCAACTTTTATTAATTTGATTCAGCAAATTACAATAAGGACTTATACACGTTCTTGACTTTAGAGATAAAGTCTTGATTAATTTGGCTATCTTTATTCCAAGTCGAATTTATGACTTCTTCAGATTGACTATTCTCCATCCAGACATCGAAAAATCGAAAGGGTTTCTTCCTCTCTCATCGTTCATAAACGGGTCTAAAAGAATTGGGGCGTGGTCTAGAGCGACAATTGGGAAAATTTTCAAGTCCACCTTGGGGAACCTCCTGAGCCATTCATCATTTACAAAGGCTCTGTCCATAATTTCAAGAATCAAATCCTTTCCGCGTTTCCTATTAGTCCAAGTGAATTTCCCCCTTATGCCTTGTATATTGATCCACCCTGACTCGTTGAAAAACTTTCTCAAGTGTTGACCTGAATTCCAAGTAACCGGGGCTCCTCCAAACTTATTAGATTGACTCATCAATATGTTGACATCGCCCATGACTAACCAGAGTCTCTCGGAGGCGATAACCAGCTCTGAAATTTGATTTCAGAACAAAGATTTCTCTTCTTTATATGGTGTGCCATATGCTGCAAAGATGTCCCAATCCTTCTCTCTCGATACACCCCTTACCAATGCCTAGATGAACTGATTAGACGATTTCCAGATGTCAAATTTTATCCCCTTCCTCCACCAAATATACATTTCACTAGCGAGTCCCTGAGCAGAAACTGTCGCCCCTCCCTATAACCCAAATTTTCTTCTTAGACGTTGTATATAACTGTAAGTTGTTTTTGTTTCCATTAATATTACTACGTCTGGTATTCCCTCCGTAAAGAGACTCATAAGAGCCTCTAAAGTCGTATCCCTTGCGATACCACGATAGTTCCAAGTGAGAACTAACATGGATCCCTTAGGGGGTTGTTAAGACCCGCCTCCTTGGTCGTAGTTGGATGTGCTGACTTCATGTTGATTTCTTCATTTCCTCTGTTCGTGACTTTTCCTTTTCCTTTTTTGACATAGTTGGCTTTCTTGACTGGCTGGTGTTTCTTCTTTGCTTGTGTAGCTTGATATAAACCCACTTCAAATCCTTGCTCTTTTGCGAATGCGTTTTCCAGATGCAGTGAGAGTACTACCACTTCTCTCTCAACTCTTTATACGTCTATTGACATGTAACTTGCTCTTGTTTAATCTTATTTGCTTGGAAAGTCTTTTGGATTTGATGTTTGCATTTTTCTCTTCGTGTTGACTGAGGCCAGGGCCCTATCCACTTTGTTGGAGAATGTATCGCTGTGTAATTTGTAGGCCTGCTCCATAATCTTCTATTTCGTAGATGGGCTAACCACTCCCACCTCTTTCATATTTGGGCTTACGTTAATTTCAGGCCCAATTAGTTGCATATTGGGTTCAGCTGATGGCTTATATCTCTCCTGGCCCGACGAGGAAGCACCCAAGAATTTTTTTGTGGTAATATATTTATCCCTTGTGACGTAGCCCTCCCTTCCGCTGTTGGTGCTGGCCCATTTTCATTGTTGTCTGGAGATTCCTTGTACCCTTTTCTTGTCTGCTCCTGCCTTAACCCTGGGGTTGTATATTTCATTTTTTGTCTCTCCACTAACTTTGTTGACTCGGTGGCAGGTACATCATTTTTGCCCGTTTGCGTGTGACTTCACTTGCTCTTGATTCTCGTCGGATAGTGGAGCTTTCCCCATGGCAGTTGTTCTCGAAGTATTTTCACCTCCTCATCCTAGTTTCCCGATTAGACTTTCTTGATCCCCACAGTTAGTTCGCGTTAGAGTCAGCGAAAAGCCAAGGTCCATATGGTGGCAGAGATGCCCACAAGAAGATTATTTATTTACATATCGATGTAATATAAATCTCTCATAAGTACTTGTTGTAATTTGCTGATTAAATTAATAAAATTGAAACGTTCATTCAATCCTTTTTTGTTTGTTTAAAGATTTATGATATTAAATAGTCTTATAGTCCTTAATCAAACCTAACAATATATGAAGAGACAAATATAGATTTGCGTGAACAAACTCTTCATGGTTTGGTTAAAATGAAATATTTGCAATCTAAAGATCAACGGACTATTGATCCCAATATGATTGTTGGAAGAATCTATGATGTCTGGTTACGAGGCATAGAGAGTTAGGAACTCTATAGTTCTTTCAATGTATCTTTTGAAGATACAAAATTGACCAGTGCGCCTTTAGAGACAATGTATTACCATATTCTGTCTCAAGGTCACTATGTATGAATTGCATCATGCTTACCTAAATCTTGATATGAGACATGTCATTTCATAGTTTTAATATTCTCATTTGAGAAAGTAAAATTCTAGATCCATTAAGAGATCTAGACTTGACTAATTGGTGAGATATTAAGTTATGAAGATGTCATGAACCAGCTTTGTGAAGTTCTCATAGATATGGAATTCATGTACAAGATTGCTGAAATGCAATATATATCACCTCATGCTTTATTACTTGGATTGTGAATAAATGAACCACGCAGTATCCAAAATTAATTAGCGACTTTATTTGGATGAAACAATGTGACTTGTTAGCTCCTCGTCAATACATTGTTTCTAACTTATTAACAACTAACAAAGGAGTTGAGGAAATAACAACTACAAGGGTAAAATGGTAATTTTATAAATCTCATCCAATTGATGATATTCATGAAGGGTAAACATAGATAACATTCAATGGATCCACTCAATATAATTAAGTTGAATTTTAGTAGAAAATAAATTCATTTGAACCAAGAGATTTTCAGTGTCAACTCTTTAGCGGACTCCGTTGACATAAAGCTAATACTCGGAAAAAGTTTGTGAACTTTTGAGTCCGAGTATAGAAGCTCAAGCTTTTTTCATTTGGATCCATTTGGTCACTATTACAGGTCGTTAGAGTAGGATTGTTAAACTAGAAGCTAAGTCAAAATAAGTTCAAGTGTTGAACTAGACTTTTTCTCGAAAAATGTCTAAAGGGTATTTTTGTCCACATGGATATAAACTGATGTGAATGTCAAAATAAGATTTTGAATATTTTCATATGATGAAAATATAAATTATTTTCTAAGCCAAAAGTCGCTTGAGGCATTATGAAATTAATTTCATTATTTGTGTGATAATAATTCTACAATGGGTATTTTAAGAATTATCTTAAAAGAAATAAGGAAGCATCTAGATTTTTCTTCCCTAGCTATAAAATTGGGCCATGACACATCAAAGGAGGAGAGATTTCTTTTCCTTTAAATATAAATATAATTACCCAAAAGGAAAAGAGGAAATGAATTTCAGTGAGAATGAAATAAATAAGCTAAGTGAGGAAACAAATTTTCTCCCTCTTGAGCTTGAGATGGCCGGCCATGTTAGAAGAGAAAGGGGAGAGAAAAATCAAATATTGTGTCATTAATGCATTATTCTTTCATGAATGCATAATTGACCTTTATAGATTTTCCTTCTCCTATAAATAGAGGCTCACATAGAGATGTGAAAAATAATCTTCATTCTCCTATAAATTTAAATAATGTTTTAAATTTATAATATGTTCATGCACTTTGCCTAGGTTAGTAAAATTGTTTTACTTGTAAAGAAATTTTATATTCCGCCATTAATATGATTAATGATAATTTTTCTTAACCCTAGACCTATTCCAAAAATGATATGTACTAGACCTGATCTTGCACACGCAATAAGCTCACTGAGTAGATACATGTCATCACGAGAAAAGACCACTGGCAGGCCATGAAATGGCTATTGGGATACTTGACAGGATCTGCAAGTACATGCTTATTCTATAAAAAGACTGGTGATGAAGTTATCGTAGAAGGTTATGTGGACTCTGATTTTGCAGGTAATATAGATAGCAGGAAGTCAACCTCAACATACGTGTTCCTGCTGTGCGAAAATTGCATCAGTTCAAAATATTAGCTTCAACCAATTGTCACAGCAAAAGCAGAGTATGTCGCAGCTAATGAAGCTGTAAAGGAAGGCATATGGATGCAGGGCATGTTGAAGGAGTTAAAGGTATTTACTAGTACTGTGACTATTTTTTTTTACAGCCAAAGTGCTATTCACTTGTGCAAGAATCTGGTGTTTTACGTCGCACCAAGCACGTGGACGTTCGATATCACTTCATAAGGGAAAAAGTAGTAGATGGCTTCATCAACATTGCAAAGGTCGGGACCGATGACAATCTGGCAGACTATGGAACAAAGGTGGTGACTCTAGCAAAGTTGAGACACTGTCTGAAACTTCTGAGAGTTGAAGCTGCTTGATATAGAGTGTAGATCGAACTATGATCCTGGGCTATGAGGCCGAGAAGGCTGGTTTTGATTTCTACTAATGAAAGAAAGTATATCATCTACTGCAACTGAGGTGGAGATTATTGGATCAACTGCAGCAGAAGAAAGGATATTGAAGGCAAGTTCGATGGTGACATGTCAGTCGAGTAAAAGCGATTAAGACTTCTATCGATCATTGTATTTAAGGATAAGAGTTTATGTTAGTTAGACTTAATTAATTCATGTGACTTGAATATAAAACACGTAGAAGAGAGATTTAGTGCTGCAAGTGAGAGATGATTGTTTCTCTAAGTTGATTCTTGCAGTTTACTTATAACTCGAGGCACTATATGTTGGTTGATTCTTTTGGTTGTAAAACTCTATTATTTTTCAGTGGAAATCGGACTCTCCTAGCCTGGAAGAGTTCACGGGGATGTAGGCTTGTTAACGCCAAACCTCGTTAACAATCTTGGTGGTTTTTGTTTCTTATCTTTTGTGTGAATGAAGTTATCTGATTGTTCAATGAACTAAGAGCTGAATGTGATTTCCTACAATTAACATAATCTTGCCCGCTACGTAAGCAGTATCTTCATATTTCACATCCTCATCTAGCTTTCTGGTAACGATAAGGTTAGTTGCTAAGAATGTAGACGTAAGTTCAATCTTGTTTTTTGTGTTGTGGGGTTCCTCCATTTTTCAACAGTAAAGAACCCTTCCCTCACCTTGTGTTTCCCCTTACCAAAGATAACTCTCTCTCTCTCTCTCTCTCTCTCTCTCTCTCTCTCTCTCTCTCTCTCTCACTCACTGTTTCCCTGTGTTTAGACTATCTTAGACTACACTCTATTATGATCTTCGGTGACGATAAAGATCTAACGTAACCTTCACTATCTTAGCCACTCAACTCGTTCACTCACTCACTCACTCACTCACTCGTTAACTCACAGACCACTCACTCACTGGGAGCACTTCCTCTCTCTAGACTATGGTACTCTACAGACTCTCTACTCACCCTTTAATGCATCTCAACTTTTACTAGAGTTTTTGCTACTCGATATATTCGTAAAGTGTCTAATTACAAAGCCAATATCAAATTTTGATCTTTCATGAGGAGAATGATGCGTGAGGAGCAAGGCGGTTAATTTTGTTTTAAGTCAATTTTGTTGCGGGTGGGGTTTGAATCCACGATCGCTTAATTCAAAATTATGTGATATGACCACTAAACTCTCGTAACTGTCATAAACGATTCAATTTTTTTTCACGACTAAAAGAATATCGGCCATCATAATTATAGATTTAAAATTAATCATATATTTTAAGAAGACATGTTATTTCGAAATTAGTGTAACCGGTCACATAATTCATTAAAGATGTGTATAAATAGTTGTTCAATAGTAACTCGGAAGAAGAAGGTTGAGCAACAATGGTACCTAATTACGGGATTACACAATAATTAAATAAGTAAATAGTGAGAAATAAAATAAGCCATGAATAAGATAGAGCTGCATGGTATTAAATTTAGAGAAAATCATATATAAATATACTTTGCGTTATTTAGTGTAGTTTAACTTATAGTTTTCAAAAATTTCAAATTTGTAAGTTTTGTATAACTAAAGTGACAAAATTATACAGAACTAAAATGACAAAAGAATTATTAACTTTTTATTTGATGTAATTTTTAATATGTAAATCTCATTTTACTCTTACTTGTTTGCGCTCAGTAGTTTATTTAGAAACAAATAACAGTAGGAAATTGGAGTAAATTCGTACATATTTCATTATTAGAATTCCAATACAGAAAACACCCATCTCCGGATGGTATAAATTATTAAGTTACTTCACATTTAAAAAAAAAAAAAATTGGAAGTTTCGGGGAGTTGGAATACTCCATTTGAGATTTGGTCGATTTTATAAAATCAATACAAATAACAAGTTAATAAAAAGACACTATTATTATAAAACTTACTAAATGATTAAACTAAAACTACTTTTGTATTAGCTTATGAAGTGGAGAAAATTGTAGAGAGAAAAATGAAAAGAGTAATTGTATGAGATGGTGAAAAACGGGGATGATTTTCACTTAATCCTTGAATGGTATTTATAGCCAAAACTATGGCTTTGAGTCAATGAATAATAGTAAAAACATTAAATGGACATAGATACATAGAGTAGAGGGAGAAATAGTAGGAGTTATTGAAATGAGCAATTCACTATTACAATACTCCCCCTTGAGTAGCTCATTGTAATATTTACGTGATTAATGTTGCCTCGTCAAAAAATCTTACTAGGAAAAATCCAATGGGATAAAAACCTTCGTAAGGGGAAAAGAGTGCAGTCACGTAAAACTCCCCCTGATGAAGACATGAATGCGTTCTTTTATAGATCTTGCAATTTACGGATTTCAATACTATGAACATGCTTTCTGAAAGTTGAAGTGGAGAGCGCCTTTGTAAAGAGGTCAGATGAGTTATCACAAGAGCGAATGTATTGTATGTTGATAACATTGTTCTTCTCTAGTTCTTGAGTGAATGAAAAGAACTTTGGAGGAATGTGTTTGGTTCTGTCGCTCTTGATAAACCCTTCTTTCATTTGAGCAACACATGCGGCGTTGTCTTCATAAAGTGTGATTGAGTTCTTGATTGCTGAAAGACCACTGCTGGCTCTAATGTGTTGCGTCATCGATCTCAGCCATACACATTCACGACTTGCTTCATGTAGCGCTATGATCTCCACATGATTTGATGATGTGGCGACGATCGTTTGCTTTTGAGAACGCCAAGAAATCGCAGTTCCTCCGCATGTAAACGCATATCCAGTTTGAGATTTCCCTTTGTGTGGGTCTGATAAATAACCTGCATCTGCATAACCAACTAAAACTGGTTTCGCATTGTTAGGATAAAATAATCCTAAATCAATTGTTCCTTGCAAATAACGAAGTACATGTTTAACTCCGTTCCAATCTCTCTTAGTTGGAGCTGATCTGAATCTGGCTAATAAGTTAACTGCAAAAGCAATATTAGGTCGAGTGCAATTACCAAGGTACATAAGAGCTCCAATCGCACTGAAGTATGGTACTTTAGGACCAAGAATCTCTTCGGATTCTTCACATGGACAAAATGGGTCTTTTGATACATCTAGGGACCTGATGACCATTGGGGTGCTTAATTGATTTATCCATATGAAAACGTTTTATCACCCTTTTTGTATAATTTGATTGATGCACAAATATTCCATTCTTCACGTGCTCAATCTGCAAACTAAGACAATATTTTGTCTTCCCAAGGTCCTTCATTTCAAATTATTTCTTTAAATAAGAGATTACTTCTTTAATCTCTTTGTCAGTCCCAATGATGTTCAAATCATTCAACATAAACAGCGATGATCACGCATCCGGATGTTGTATTTTTGATGAATACGCAAGGACAAAAAGAGTTATTAACATATCTCTTTTGTACTAAATATTCGCTTAAGCGATTGAACCACATGCGTCCAGATTGCTTTAACCCATATAAAGATCTTTGCAATTTGATGGAATATCTTTCTCTAGATTTTGAACTAGATTCTTCAGGTATTTTGAACCCATCAGGGATCTTCATATATATTTTAGCGTCAAGCGATCCGTATAAATAAGCTGTAACAACATCCATAAGATGCATATTTAGTCTTTCATGCACTGCCAGACTGATCAAGTATCTGAATGTAATTTCATCCATGACAGGAGAATATGTTTCTTCAAAATCAATCCCGGGCCTTTGAGAAAAACCTTGGGCAACAAGCCGAGCCTTATATCTCACGATTTCGTTTTCCTCATTTCTCTTTCGTACAAATACCCATTTGTACCCAACAGGTCTCACATCTACAGGTGTGAGTACTATAGGCCCAAAAACTTTTCTCTTATTGAGCGAGTCAAGCTCTTCTTGGATTGCATGTTTCCATTTACTCCAATCTTGTCTATTTTTACATTCAGATACAGATCTTGGTTCAGGATCTCCATCATTTTCGTACATGACATCATGTGCCAGACTATAACAGAATGCATCATTGATTTCATCATTTCGATTCCATCTTATACCGGTATTGGCATAATTAATAGAAATTTCTTGATTTTCCTCGTTTGGTATTTCTGGGACATTTTCCTCAAGATTATGGTCATTATGTTTCTCGACCCCTTTTCTTTTTCGAGGATTTTTATCTTTGGAATCGAATGGTCTTCCATGCTTTACACGAGTTGTGACTTCATGAGTGACTGTATTTTCAATTTGCCCACTTGAGACATCAATTTGAGCAGGAGCATTTGTTGCTGGAATGTATGATTTTGTCACTCTCTTTATGTCTGTAAACGCGTCAGGAAGCTGATTTGCAATATCTTGCAAATGTAAAATTCTTTTCACCTTTCCTTCACATTCTTTTGTGTAAGGATCAAGATGCAATAGTGTTGGCACATACCAAGTAATTTCCTTCTCCATTTGTTTTCTTTCTCCCCTTAAAGCTGGAAAACTATCTTCATCAAAGTGGCAATCAGCAAAACATGCCGTAAATACATCACCGGTTTGAGATTCTAGATACCTAATAATATATGGGCTTTCATATCCTGCATATATTCCAAGCCTCCTTTGAGGCCCCATCTTTGTTCTTTGAGGTGGTGCTATAGGCACATACACAACACATCCAAAAATTCTCAGATGAGATATATTTGGCACTTGGCCTAATGCAAGCTGTAAAGGGGAGTACTTATGATATGAACTTGGACGGATGCGAATTAATGAAGCAGCATGTAGTATTGCATGACCCCATACTTAAGTAGGGAGTTTTGTTCTCATTATCAACGGTCTAGCAATAAGTTGGAGGCGCTTAATCAGTGACTCAGCTAGACCATTTTGCGTATGTACATGAGCAACATGATGCTCAACATCTATCCCAACGAACATGCAATAATCATCAAATGTTTGAGATGTAAATTCACCAGCATTATCAAGCCTTATTTTCTTAATTGGATTGTCTGAAAATTGAGCTCGTAATTTGATTATCTGACCAAGTAATTTCGCAAATGCCATATTGCGAGTTGATAACAGACAAACATGCGACCATTTACTAGATGCATCTATCAGTACCATAAAGTATCTAAATGGTCCAGATGATGGATGAAAAGGTCCGCATATATCCCCTTGAATACGGTCAAGAAACATAGGGGATTCTATTTCAACTTTTCCAGGTGAAGGCCTTATGATAAGTTTCCCGAGAGAACAAGCCTTACATGGGAAGATATTGCTTTGAGGGATCCTTTGGCCCTTCAATGAATGTCCATGTGTATTTTCAACAATTCTTCGCATCATAGTTGAGCCAGGATGACCCAAACGATCATGCTATGTTGTTAAAACTGAAGAATCAACAACTACTGAATTTGATTCTATTGCATTTATGTATGTGTAGTGCAATCCAGTAGGGAGCATTGGCAATTTTTCTAAAATTTCTTTCTTCCCATTCTTGGATATTATGAGATACATATATTTCATGTCACCCTCAGTTATAGATTGAGTATTAAATCCATGAAAATATATATCGTTGAAACTCAACAAATTTCTTTTGGATCTTGGAGAAAACAAGGCATTATTTATTGAGAATTTTGTGCCATTTGGCAATGCGAAATTTGCCATGCCAATGCCTTCAATCAGATCTACAGGACCTGATATGGTATTTACATACGTTTTTGTTGGTTTTATCTCCGAGAAGAACTTCTTATTCTTTAGAATTGTGTGTGTAGTTCCACTATCGGGTATGCAGATTTCTCCAGCATTAGTTCCTTGACTCGCCTCACTATTATTTCTATCCATTCAAAAAATTCAAAATAAAACACAAAAATATGAGATATTATTAAACATAGATAAGGTTCATATTTTACATACAGACTTAAAACATATTACATTAATGATACACATAACATGATATCTTGAACATACTCAAGACATCAGACCATATTGCTTCATTCCCGAAAAACAAGTTCGATGAGCATGCACTACTAATTTTCATCATTGTAGTGCTCACCAAAATCACCCGAATCAGCAACAACAATGTTGCTAAAATCTTCAACGAAGTCAGAAACATCGAGATGAGTAGAGCCACCCAGGGGATCTTGGTTAATGAAATTAACCTCTCTTTCCTTTTCTTTCCCCTTCAAGGATGCCTGATACAATTTGCACAAGTGCTCAGGAACTCGGAAAACCTTAGCCCAGTGTCCTTTAGAACCACACCTGTGGCAAATGTTCACGTTCCCCTTGTATGGGCTCGTGTATCTTCCCCTTTTGCTGGGAAGATCGTCATCTCGTTGTTTCTTATGATAGTCTTTTGAGGCCTAATAAGTATGGCTATGATTATAACCACCTCGACCACGTCCGTGTCCACGACCACGTCCGCGACCACGACCTCGACCTCGACCATGACCTCGACCTCGCCCTCGACTTGAAAAATAGTTTCGTTGGTCAGGTTCTTCAGAAGTTATAGCGTTTGCTTCTAGTAACGCTTTTGAACCTCTTGGGCGAGAGTTGGGATTTTTCAGCAACAACTCATTATTCTTTTCTGCAACAAGTAGACAAGAGATTAGATCGCAATATCTGTTAAATACTCGCACACGATATTGGTGTTGCAAGGTTACTTGGGATGCATGAAAAATCGTAAACGTCTTTTCCAACATATCGTGATCGGTCTTTGTCTCTCCACAAAATCGTAAATGAGATACGATTCGGTATATTGCAGAGTTGTACTCGCTGACTTTTACAAAATCTTGAAACCTTAGAGAGTTCCATTGATCTTGGTAAAATGGTTTCATTACATCTCTCTGGTGATAATATCTTTCCCTCAGCTCCTTCCAGAGCAAGCTCGGGTCTCTCTTGGTGAGGTACTCACTTTTGAGTCCCTCGTCAAGGTGTCGACGAAGGAAAATTAAAGATTTTGCCTTGTCCATATTTGACGAGGTATTTTCCTCAGATAGTGTTTCATGTAGGCCCATTGCTTCTAGATGCATCTCGACATCTATCCCCCATGGAGTGTAGTTTTGGCCGGTGATGTCCAAAGGGACGAAATCAAGCTTGACAAGGTTTGCCATTATAATATCTTCTATTAAACAAATAAAATCTTACATTAATAATTGAAAATATAAAGATCAAATAAAATTGCGACGACTAAAAAGTAATACATAAATCCAAGCGCTATTAAAGCAAAATAAAATTCATCCGGTGGAATTTCAGGAGCAAAAATAAAGATAGTAAACATGACAATAAATATGGCAATAGAGATTAACATAAAGCGAGACATTGCCGAAAATATAAGTCGAGAGAGAAAATAGTTTGAGGTAGAAGAAATTTTGATTTTTTTTGTTTGTATGGTTAAAGTGAGTTGAACATATATGTATTTATAAAGTAAAATATAGCCGTTTGTTACCGTTTTATTACCATTATATTACTGTTTGGTATTAATTAAATGCTTGACAAAATTAATTATAGTTAAGTATAAAAAAGTGAAATAAACAAATATAAATATATGATTATGGAGATCACATGATAAAGTACTTATAATATTAAGTAATTAGATATAAATCACATCACTTTACTATAAGGTGGTAGAGCCATCCTGTATATAGTATGACGTTATATACTAATGAAATTAAAATAATTGTTAATCACATCATATTACTAGTAAGGTGGTCGAGCCTTCCAGTATAGTAATATGGTGTTATATAATAATAAATGATGAAATTAAAATAATTGTAAATCACATCATATTACTAGTAAGGCGGCCGAGCCTCCTAATATAGCAATATGATGTTATACAATAATAAATGTAATTGTACGAGTTTAGTTTTTAGAGTTTTATACCTTCGAGAATTGTTGTCGATAAGAGTGATCGTGCTGATAACGTGTTATAAAACTTACTAAATGATTAAACTAAAACTACTTTTGTATTAGCTTATGAAGTGGGAAAAATTGTAGAGAGAAAAATGAAGAGAATAATTGTATGAGATGGTGAAAAATGGAAATGATTTTCACTTCATCCTTAAATGATATTTATAGCCAAAACTATGGCTTTGAGTCAATGAGTAATAGTAAAAACATTAAATGGACATAAATACCTAAAGTAGAGAGAGAAATAGTAAGAGTCATTGAATGAGCAATTCACTATTACAATAACTATTAATTATTTTAGGATACAGTTACATACAATTATATATTATTATATAAATATAAACGAAACTTCAAAAATATTCTGACACATTTTACTTCTTTAACCACAGATTAAAATTGTAAATTACACTATTGGAGTAAAATGTCAGATAACAAATAACTAAATTACAATACATTCCACTATATAAACATGTCGTTATATCCGAAATCCACCTACTCAAAATTTTAAATAATAAAAAAAAAATATGTACATAATTTAGAATTACCTGGGATAAAACTATTGAGACGTTTATGATTTACATATTTCCAATTTCGCCACTGGAAAAGCAAAATAATAAATAATAAATAAACATAGCTAAAATCAAAACGACAAAACAGACATAGCAAGTTAAACAGAAAGATAGTCTCGAAAACGACATTTACAATTCCTTAATCATTACTTTCTACAACCACCACTTATAAAATTCTTTATATAAAACTTAGTTATTTTTTTTCCTTTCATAACACAACCAACTTATATCTTCTCCTTCATCATTTGATCATATATATTTACAACTTTTTGAGACAACAAGCACATAAATTAATCACTTTCTACCTAGTAAGCACATATTCTATTTTCTCAGGATTTAGTTCATTTATATTTTTCACTGAAATAATTATTTGTCTAATTCTTTTTCCCTGCTGGTATCTAGATCATGTATTTCATAAATATTTATTTTTTTCTTTATTGTTCATTCGAGATAATTATAGACATAATTTTAGTTAGTCAATTACTTTAAAGTGTTCAAATACATTCATTCATTTTCAATAATATTGAGAATACCTGTGAATACACTGATAAAAACTAAAAATTAAGCTTTCACGATGTCATTCAGAAAATTTAAATTTCATAATAACACAATTCTGTTTAATTGACCACAATATATATGTTTATTTGAATCAAATTGTCATGGTTATGAGATTGTAGACATATTACACATGTTCATTGCTTATTCTAAACTGAAAATAAAAAAAGTTTATGAACATAATAGCTAAATAAACATAGAGAAAATGCAAATGCCTAAAGTATCACATTTTATTATTGATTTTTTCAAAATTCATCCAAACATATTTTTTCCCAAAATACAAGTAAATTTCATGTGAAAAGACGAAATACCCTTAAAAAAATAAAACTAACACAAATGACCTACACTATAGTACCGGACAAAAAAATTAAGAAAAAATTTAAAATAAAAAAAATTAAATTTTTAGGGGTGGAACTGTTTTTACCTTTTTAAGTTTAATTTTTTTAAAAAAATAGAAAATAACCGGTTAATATGGATATGAAATAAAATGTAAAAAAATTATTTTATGGATATTTTAGACTTTTGTACTAGTATTTTGATAACAAAAATTAATTTTAGTAGATTTTGGGAAAAACAAGTACAAGTGGTGGTACTTTAGGCAATTTCTCATAAACATGTGAGTTAATACATAATATATATGAAGATTTCAGAAAATGGCGACCCTATTAGAAAATGGAAAGTAAAGCACATATGCAATTTTATCCGAGTAAGAATTTGTAGAATATGGGGATAATCATGACATGAAGACGGGCACACTTATGACCTTGAATTTCTAATTGGTTGATGAAAATGTAAATAATAATTTCATGTTTATAGGTTATAAATCATAAATATTTATTATATTTCATTTTTTTAATATTTGTTAGGATAATGCGATACACGCTGTCATACGAGGTCGAGATGCAAACACTATAACATCTAAACTAAAAAATGGCAACGTCTAAGACATCAAAAATTTCTTAGTCGACATGTGCAAACCTAATTATAATGTTATTCCGAATGAGTTGATGATCATTTTGCGAAAGCTACTTCGTTCATAGATGTCGACAATAACGTTAAAATATCGTATCATCGATTTTATTTTGTTGCCTTCGACGAATTACAACAACTAATAGACAATATTGGGCAATTATCAAGTAATTTTTCGCTGCTAAAATAATAATAGTTATTTTTTGCTTATTTATATGACACTAATATGAATTTAATAAACGTAGATGTCATTGGAGTTCTGAAATGTGTTGAAGAATTAGAGAGGCCTACTATTAAGAACACAATCACACTCGACAAAATGTAATCATCAAGACTATTGAGTATGTTACTTCTATCCATAGTTATTCAGGTCTCATGAATTTATTTCCAACTAATTTTTTTTAAGAAATTTGGAGTTAGCACTCTTACAAAGCAGATCAATTTAGGCATGATTATCGCAGTTTTCACATCCCTCTCATTGTAAAAATATTTACCTAAATATTTAATTATAATTTCAAATAAATATTATTGAATTTATGATTTTTAAGTGCAATCTTATAAAATTTCAATACTTTTATCAAGTTTTGCATCTACCCTTTAAACTTTGACCCCCCATTGCCTAATCTTGAAGATTTAAAGAAAATGTTCAAATTTATAAATGAAGTAGAAACAATTTATTTTATTGGAGCTGGTCTTGTAAGTTAACATTTAAAGGAAAATAAAGTGATTGAGAAGATAAAGACCATAGACGAGTTGCTAGAAATAAGAGAAAACAACAATAAGGTTAGATTTTTTTTGGATGATCATAAATTTAGATAAAACATACAATTCACATGAAAAAAATTATTTTTTAGCAAGACATGAAATACATAGTTAGAGCATCAATTTTTGACATTTGTCAAAGAGATGAGGGGCACTTTGCGTGTCCAGCGAGTCAAAATTGTCACTGATTGAAAACTCATGGTGGTGTAACAACATGGTTACCTAGATGATCCGCCTTTTCCATGATAATAATATAATTCATAGTTTTCAGTCATATTGCTCTCCAAGAGGTCAAATCCTAAATAACTTATGAGTATATTATCATTATGCCACATTTATTATTTCATATCAACAAAAATTATCATTTCGAGGGCTCACCAATTTTAGCCAAAAGAATAGAGTTAGAGTTACTCTAACTGACCAAATAAAGCTACTCTTACTTACTAATTAATAAATTAAAAGTACAAAGTGAATAAAATATAAACTTTGTTTTCAAATATTAATCGTTCTCACACATATGATACTTACTAACTTTTTTTTTAATATTTTAGATATTTCTTATATGTAAATATAATGAGAGTATTATATTTTACTTAAATTTAAAATGCAGGTACAAGTTAAACATCATGGTTGAGTTGTAGAAAACTTGGTCAAAGAATCATGCACTATGTTATTCGAAAAACATGTGAACGAAAAGAGTAAAAAAATCCAAAATGAAATTACTGATATTATATATACTACAACAAAAATGATTTTTGTCGCTTCTAAATGTCATTTTTGTACTTATATATAAGAAAATATTTCATATTTCGAATTGCTTTCGAGGACAAATGATCAAACACAAAAGCAATTGAAAAAATATGTATTTAAGGACATATCAAATGAAGACTCTAACGATGGTGGTATATTATCTTATCTTAATTTCTCACAAGCTCACTCTCCAAAAATTCATGTTGACTGGTAATAAATTATGTATATATACATATATGTATATATATAATAAATATAACATTTATTTTACAATTTTCCCTTTGTTAATGTGTGTTTAACAATATCATTATTAATATGCTAGTTAAACGATTCACGGAAGCGCGTTTCATCCATGTATTTCATATATATATATATATATACACACATATATATATATATATATATATATATATATATATATATTTACTTTATAGGAAGGGAAAAATCATTCGCATACTAATGACCTAAATTACTTTGTTTGCTATTCTTTTATGCAGTGACAAAAAAATCAACAGAAAAGGAAAAATGAAGGATGATTAATTTTAAATATGGGTACTCTTTTATATTTTTTTAATGGAATACCATAAACTTCTAATGGTCAGCAATATTTTTTGTATTTTGTGTAACTTTCGGTTTTATTTTTTTTTGTTATTATGTGCTATGTTAGTGATGTAATATTAACTTGAACTGATCTTATATTAGTATATTCAGATGTGTTTTGTATGAATTTTATTTCAATTTTTGAGTTTAATTGTATGATATGACAGTAATGCAATATTAACTTACAATAATGTTATATTGGTTATTAATATTTTAAAACAGTTAGTTTATTACCTCATAAAAAAAATTCACATATTCAAGATTCGAACTCTAAAATGAAAAACCTTAACTTTAAAAAGAAAAATCGATCAAATGAGCATAACCAATCACATAATTCAGCTCTCAAAAATTTGAATAAAAAAGATTAAAAATAAAATATCACCACCAAATTCAAAAAGGGAATTTTGGAATATATGTGCCATAGTAAGGGGTAATTCTATTTGTATGTGCCTCATAAATTAATACCAATTTCTAATACTCACTTTACTAAAATGTCTTTATAATTTTAAATATCTAAATCTATCTTTTCTCCCTCTCTCTCTCTCCAGTCTCACGAAACCCCCTCCCCCTCACGAAAACGAGCTCTCACTCACAAAAATCTTATTCACTCGGCTGATACCCACTTCTCATGAAATCCCCTTTATCGCCGCCGCTCCTGAAAGACTTCGCCGTCGCAGATCAGGTCGTGGTCAGAGGAGTTCCCTCGGGCCGGTCTTTGTTCTCTCGCCACCTTGTTCTCTTGCATGATTTGATTTGATTTAATTTTGTGTAGGTGTTTGTGTTATCATACTTTGTGTTTGTGTTTTCAAATTCCCAATTGTGGGTATTTGTGTTATCATATAGAACTTCCGCGATCGGCTTCATCTGCAGTGTGTTGCGGTGACTTGCGGTGTGTAATAACAACCGAAAAGTAAAAATATGAGTAAGATTTTCGTGATGATATTAAAATTTTATTAGGATTCATTTCTAATTTCTTTAACAAATTATTATGTATTTTGTGGCAGCGATTGTTGTATGTATTGCCTCAAGACCGTGGAGCATTTGATGGGTTCAATGTCTTTGTTGGATGTCAATTATAGCAAGATGGAGTTTTATATAGAGAAATGGGCAATAGACTTTTGGTATCAAAATCTAATGTCATAGATTTTAGAGTTTTTGGACTGATTATCATATATTTTGTAGAAATGTTTATGGCTTATTGTTTGGTTGAAACATGTTTATGTATTGTTAAAATCTTTGTGACACGTTATCATTTATTTTCAAATATTTTTATGCATTGTTTACAACCTATTGAGTACGATTTTATGGTTATGTTGTGTTTATGTATTTTGACGATTATGTAGGCAAACAAAGCATAATTATATTAAAGTTGTGGTACGTTGCAGTTTTATGCGCCCATATGCGGTATCCGCTACACAAATATTATCAGTTAATAGTTACTCCAAAACGTTGCGGTGTATTGTGGTATGTGACAGTGTATTGCAGACATAAATAGCAGTTTAACAAACAAAACAAAAAAGTTGCATAAATGAACTAAAGTCATTAATTCCGGGACAAGCAACATATTCATTAAAGTGTAATTTTCGAGGAACAAATATCCATTATACGTTTCTTAATTCGAGTGACGCATAGGATAATTTTTACCACATTTTATGTAGTAGAAAATTGTGTCTTCATTGCAAATAGTACTAAGAGGGTATAACACATCACCAAATTTGTAAGGAATTTTGATCTTGAACATATAGTAACTTATCCACATGAAGTAAGTCATATAAAGTATCCAATAACTCGTTATACTTTATTTTGTTATCGATTTCAAGAGCATTCGTAGAATTCACTCAAAATGCAGCTAGTTCACCATTTTTAGAGTCTAAATTCCATCAAACAAAACAATTACAGCAGGATAATTGCACAACATGAACAACAATAATTGCAGCATGTTGCGGTCAACTGCGGTAACTTGTAGAGTCCATGTGAATTGTTAAAAAAATATATGAAGAAAACATTTATAAATTATTGCGGTTAGTTGCGGTGTAATGCGGTATGTTTATATTAAAAACATAAATTTAGTTGTGCGGTATGTTGCTGTTACTTGCGGTCGTATGCAGTAATATATACCAAGTATCAGAAAAAAGTCATAATCATTAGGGAGGAAGTATGCGACGACGACGACGAATATATTGCAACTACAGTGCATGAAGAGAGGCGCGAGCGGAGGATGTTCGTCGCGGGTCGCACGAGAGAACAAGGCGGCGAGAGAAAGAAGACCGGCCCGAGGTAACTCTTCCGACCACGACCTGATCTGCGACGACGGAGTCTTTCAGGAGCGGCGGCGATGAAGAGAATTTTGTGAGAAGCGAGTATCGGTAGAGTGAACAAAGTTTTCGTGAGTGAGAGCTCGTTTTCGTGAGAGGGAGGGGGTTTCGTGCGACTGGAGAGAGAGAGAGAGAGAGAGAGAGAGAGAGAGAGAGAGAGAGAGAGAGAGAGAGAGAGAGAGAGAGAGAGAGAAAATATAGATTTAGGTCTTTAAAATTTTAAGGGCATTTTAGTAACGTAAGAATTAGAAATTGGTATTAATTTACGAGGCACATACAAATAAAATTACCTCCTACTATAACACATAGATTTTGAAGTTCCCCATTCAAAATTGGGGTTAAACGATAAAATAAAATACAAAAATCGAAGTTATACCTCACTACCACCGCTCTATCTTTTTGACCATCTTCTTCTTTCTCTCTTGCCATACTTTTTTTTTTTTTTTTTTTATCTTTCAGCATCTTCTCTTCTTTTCTTTAGGTTTTCGATTTGAAATATTTATTTCTATCTCCCTCTTTCTCTCACTTCTTATCATACACATGTTTTATTATATTTTGATTTTTCCTTTTTTTGGAAAAAAGACATGTTGTGCTTTTATTTATTTACTTTCATAAATTATGCTTTGTGGATGGGCTGGACTTATAAGCTGAAATTAGATAGTGATATTTCTAACTGAATATTATATATGAGTTAATATTTGATTTTTTTTTACCACTATATGAGTAAATACTTAATACTAATAATACCAGCATATTTTTTCTAATATTTAAATATATAAAATTGTGAATTTCAGAAAACATCCACACATAATAGGTAATTGAAAGAATGTGAGCATATCATGTTCCGAAATTTATGATCACGATTTTTTATTTGTTAATAAATATATAAGTATTAATTTCAATAAAAATGTTCAAAGTTTTATAAATAAAAAATACATCTAATGTATTATAATCGTGATATCTATTCACTTTGATACCGGACATTATCATGTATATATTTAATTTGCCAATATGTTTGACATAAAAAGGAAATCAAATATCAATTAATTTTACAATTTGTGTTTTACTTTTTATAAAAAATTTATTTGAACATCACAAATTTTTTAAAGTTATGTAATATTTATTTTTGATTTCAACAATTTTAATTTTGATATTTGAATTTATTTATATGATACGTCATTGATAATTCAACAAACACATATCTTATATTATTAATTAACATTATGTAAAACTTTTTGTGCGATTTCTATTATTGCATAATTTTTTATACTAAAAAACTATTATCAATTATTTTAACAATTTTAAATAAAACACATTAAACAACATGCATGTTTGCTTGTTTTTAATAAAAAAAACAAAATACGACATTTGTAACAATAAAAACTTAAATCAATATTTTATTGTTTATCTATGAATAACGTCTCGATTCTACAACTAAAATAGATCTACTGATTCGTTTGACAAATACATTTTTTTCCTTACCAATTTTTAGTATTAGACGCATAACTTCTGAATTTGAGTGTACTTGCCGAAACTTCTCAATGAGAAAATGAGACAACTGTAACCAACCACTTCGGTCCCAGCAGGCGATAAGTAACGGAACAAGTAGCCGCAATTTGGAAAGCAAATCGAGAAATTAAGGAGCGAGAAGCAAAGATTAAAATAATAAATCAAAGATTTTTGCTGAAGAACACTAAAAGGAGATGAGTATCGAAAAGGCTCTTTCTTCTGGTTCTTCTTCTTCTCCTCCTCACTACGAGATCGCCAAGGGCATCAATGGCCTCGAGAAGATCGTCCTTCGCGAGTCCCGTGGTAGTTCAGCTGAGGTAACCTCATTTCTCCGTCGTTTCTTTGCTCTGATCTAGAAAATCCGGACGCGACAAAGATTAATACGCTTGGTGTCGCGTTTTAGCGGTTCTAATTAACGGCCGATTGATATTCGGTTTTAGTGTTCTTGATTCGATCGGATCCGTTAGCTTTTGCTCGATCTATGATAAATTCCCGATCAAAATGAGAAGTTAGGACAGTGAATCAGTATTTTCCAATTTTATCTTAGATCACTTTGTTTTTGGTGTTGGCTTGTGCGAATTAATTGTATTTAATAAATGAATTTGCAAATCAAGAAGTTTTGAGACTAAAATTGAAGTAGATCTGTTTGGCTTGTGGTCAGACTGGCATTTATGCTCTTGTGAACGCGTGACTTGTCATTAGATTTATTTCAATGTCATTATTATCCTTTTAAGGGAGCGTAGTTGTTGGTGAGCATTGAAGATTCTAGTAATTGTGTAGTCTAATTTGACTTAGTACTAAGTACTACCTAGCTAGTGCTTTGCTTCTCTGAACTGAACTCATAAATTAGTTGATCTGTTGCTGTTGCAATGATTTCGATGAAATTTCAGGGTCTAGCGTGAATTGTATTTCTATAAGGTTATGAGAATGCTCTAGAATTAAGATCCCCGATTTTTCGTTTTGAATTCAATGGATCAAGACATTGGGTTTTTAATTTGAGATTTAAAGTCATTGGTGTTTACTGTTGATTAGAAGAAAGTATATAGCATTAGAGGAAAGTGGTAGCAGTTTGTCATGAATCAAGGTAGTAGACAACCTGATGTTCTTATATGCGCATATTTAATTTAGTAATACATTTTCTATTTCGTATTTGGTTATCTGAAGATCATCCATATGTCTACTTGATGCTCTTTGAGCACATAATAAAATGCTTGGTTGTAGTTACCGTAGCAGTTCTTTATTTTTATTAATACTTATATAAATTTGTGTTTCCAGGTGTATTTGTACGGAGCTCATGTGACATCATGGAAGAATGATCACGCGGAGGAACTCATCTTTGTCAGCAACAAGGTGCAATACAGTGATTTCATGATAACCTGTGTTAATAAAAATAGTAATAAAAAAGTTTTTGCAGCCTTGACCTTTTGAATTTATTCGGAAATTACTAGAATTGTGGTGCTAATAAAAAAATATATTTTCTCGAGTTACTATCCAGCCTATATTGTCATTTTTTCAGATATAACTGGTCTCTTTATTCAAATTACACAATGATTATGGTGACTAGTGTAACTCTGTTGTCGTTTGGCCTTTGGTCTGCCTCTTATTTTACTGCTATATTTTTTTTATCAAGTTCACAAATATGTTTCGAGCAATAGCAAAAGATTAAAGCTTGTCTGCTATACATGCAGGCTATATTCAAGCCTCCGAAACCAATTCGCGGTGGGATTCCGATTTGTTTTCCCCAAGTATGTCTTACTTTTTATTTTTTCACTTTGTTTTTTGCTTTGGTTATTTTTGTCTGGGTCACTTAATTTTTTTTTTCTGTTACTGCAGTTCTCAAATTTTGGTCCCCTTGAGTCACATGGATTTGCGAGAAATCGGTTTTGGTCTATTGACGAGGAACCATCCCCAGTTGGAGCACCAACGTACAGCAAAGCTTTTGTTGATTTGATTCTTAAGCCTTCGGATGAAGATATAAAACTCTGGCCTCACAGGTAAGATGTTAAGAACGGTCTATCTTAGATAATATAAGTCGTCGTTCTATTTTCCATCTCTAAAATGCTACAAGTCTCATTTCAGACTGATTAGTGCTAATCATTTTTATTTTTCTTTTCTTTCCGTTGCATTGAAAAGCTATGAGTTTCGTCTACGGGTAGCTTTGGGACCTGGTGGAGATCTCATGTTGACATCTCGCATCAGAAACACAAACACTGATGGAAAGCCTTTTACATTCACATTTGCATATCATACATATCTCTCCGTATCTGATATCAGGTAATTGGCCTTTTCTTTAATTTCGGCAGATTACTTATTGTGAGCAATTTGTGCCATGTCTAGATTATGCAATAGCCCGTTACGTTCTGGATGTCAAGTTACTAGCAGTTGTAGCATTTTTTTTCTGGATTAGACGAGTTATAGGCTGTTTTACTGATATTTCAAATGTTTACAAGGAACTGGTTCATGTTCTCTTATCTAGAGAGTTCCTAATCTAAGAAAGCGTGTTGCCATTGTGTTTTTTGTTTTGTTTTGTTTATAAGATAATAGCCTCTTTTTTCCAAAAATAAAAAAACAGGAAACAAAAAAACCATGTTTCTTCATACTATAAGTGGTTAATGTTTTCTTTTATTCCATCTTTTACAACATAACTGGTTAGTATTTAATTGGCTACATTTACTTTTGAAGTCATCTGACTATCATCATAGGAAGAAAACAAAAATTACCCCAATTTTAACGGATCTCCTCCTGACCCTTTCTTCCTCTCGGAAAAACACTAAATGGTTGTAGTAGCTAAGGTACGTATGCTTGCAACTTCCTGGATCATTAGGGTAAAAGAAACAATTTTCTATTGGATGGATTTTTTTTTAGTTTAGACGAGTTACTAGATTCTATCAACCATATGGCTTCATGGTTTTTCACTAACATTATAGAGTTCAATGTATTTTTCTTTTTCCATTTAATAAGAGACTGGCCAAGTATAGTCTAAGTGGCTGCTTTCTTTTCCTTTGGAGCTGGGCTGTCGTGTATGGTCCGGCTCCAATAGGATTAATAGTCCCCTGATTTTTATTTTTTGGGTAACTTTTCAACCCCATTTATCCGTGCGTAGAAAAGAAAAACGCCTGCCGACTTTAGTGGATGAGAAATTTGTATTTTACCATTTTTTTCAGTATATGATGTGTCCCAAAACTTTTGAGTGGAGTCATTGATTATATACAGCTGTGTGTTTTCAGTGAAGTTCGTGTGGAAGGATTAGAGACCCTCGATTATTTGGACAACCTGAAAAGCAGGGAACGTTTCACAGAGCAAGGGGATGCAATAACATTCGAATCAGAAGTAAGTTCCTTCTTGTGGAATTTAGGATGAGCCTTTTTCTCCTTCTCTAATTTCTACATTGTTATGGTGTATTTCATTCTTAATTGACAAGGTGGACAAGATATACCTCAGCACCCCGACTAAGATTGCGATCCTTGATCATGAGAAGAAACGAACGTTTGTGATACGCAAAGATGGACTTCCAGATGCTGGTGAGACACTTGTACTTGGTTTATTTTCTTCTACTGGTACTCATATTATTTCTGTACTTAATTCAAGCTTTCTATATAAAATCTCCCTTTCCTTGATATGGAGAATCTGACTTTGATATACCCAGTTTTAAACAGTCCAAAAAAGATTTTGGTGGGGGATCTAGGAACTAAACACCCTAGTTTTAAAAATAAAATGATATCAACCCTTGGTTCAAAAGATCTGATACTGATGACTCTTTTGAACATTTAAATAAATGCTCTAAAAAGTAAAGTAATGTGGAGGGAAATCAAAACTCCTCACCTAGTTCTTAGATTCATGGACCCAATTGAACTCAGACTTTGGAGGACCAAATTATTAATATCTACGGTCACACAAAGGAACAGATGGAGGATATCTAGCAAAATCACAAGAGGGTTGGAGAGATTTTCCTTTTCTTCTTTCGCTGCATGATGAGTTGAATTTAGCTCTTGGAGGAGCTCTAGGCTCACAATTATAATAGTGACTGCTCTGTTTTTTACTCTGGTACCAGCATATTGGCGTTGTTGATTATTTATGCATCTCATATACTACAGTGGTTTGGAACCCTTGGGATAAGAAGGCGAAAGCTATGGCTGATTTCGGAGACGATGAGTACAAGTACATGCTGTGTGTTGAGGCTGCTGCTATTGAAAAGCCTATAACGCTGAAACCGGGTGAGGAGTGGAAAGGAAGACTCGAAATCTCAGCTGTTCCTTCAAGTTACTGCAGTGGTCAACTTGACCCCCAAAAAGTTATCCTCACAAGCTGAAACATCCATTCTCAACATCGGATATTGTACAGGCAAGCAAATCATGTTTTAGTTAGAGAAATTTCATTTTTTAGAATTAAAACAATTATGATAATATCATGGCAGACACACTAATTCAATAATATCTCAAATTAGAATTTTGTCACATATTTGGTAAAAAAAGTACTCTTAAAACCAAATAAACCCCAAACTAAGTCTCCCGGATTCGAACAAGCTCTTTCTCTTCCATACTCAAAATGTCAAAAAATGTTAGATTTTATACCCTAGTGATTGTTTGATGATTCGAATCGGGTTTATAAGATTTAGAAACATTAGAGTTTTAAATCCGATGGATTTTGAAACTCGAAGAGTCAGGAGAATTTATATTGGCTGAAACTGCATCTTGGTTCGTAAATGTGACAAAAGTCCGATTCTGGATATAATTCAACTATAATGTTTTCTTGCTTTTTGAGACTGGAAATAAAATTAATCTTTAGTTATACCAATATTGATTTATTTAATTGATTCTAGTAAGACATGAACTCTCTTTTCATATTTATGAATGCTCGAAACGCTGCTAAGATATCAGTATCTTTGGTTAAGCAAAAAGGTGAAAATAAATGATTAAGATCAACTTATATAATTTTTATAAAAAGACATGACAAAACAGAAAGTCCGAACAATGGGATAGTTTTGTTATTTCACCTATAGAATAGTAAGTGTATAAAATAGTCTATCAAGTAAGTGAAAAACTAATTCCTCTTCTTCCAGGTACACCTATGGATCAGGACAGTCGCTGAAGCTGTTTCAGCCGATATAAGTCGGATCTTCATATATCGTTTCCCATAAAAAAAAAGATATTAGTATAATTCTCATCTCGGGTTTTAAAAAGATGGGTTATTCAGTAAAAGACTTGTTTTCAATATAATAATATTTTTGGCGGTCGCTGAATGAGTCTTCCTCGTTTCGAGTTTAAGACCGGTCAAATGGAGGGTGGGTGGGAGCGGCCAGCGCCTACTACTACCGTGGATTGAGAAGATCACATGCTTTTTTTCGTTTAATGGAATCTCTCATTTTGAATTAAATGTCTTTTTTCTAATCAGTATTATTATTATTGAATAATGTTCCGGATATTCAATATGAAAAGCGCATGCTCTGTGACAGAACGTGCGAAGTATTGACCAAAGTATTGTTCCTCGTGTCCTCTGTGACAGAACGTGAGAAGTATCGTTGCTATATAAGAGATGGTATAATTTTTTTTTTATGGTAATCTGAATAATAAAACTTGATTTTCATTTCTTGAGCGAATATATTTTAGCTGTAGTTTGGTATTGAGAAATTTCGCAGACTTATTAAAAATTTCGTAGACTATTGATCCAAAATAGATAAAAAAAAATACTTTTATATGTAAAACACTAAGTTTTATTAAAAAGCATTTAAATTTTTTTATTTTGGCTAATTTTGAATAATTGGCTTTTTATAATTTATCTTATGTTGGTCGTATAGTGAATTTGACTATATTGTTTAATCGACTATAATATATGTTACTTGTAGTCACTGTACGAACAACATTTGATAAATTTTCACAATAAAATCGTTAAAAAACAATAAGTAAGATGAGATAGTGACCAAATATTAAAGTAAATGTCTTAAAGCATTTTTTATAAAACTAATTGTTTTGCCTATGAAAGTATTTTTAATGTTTTGTAGTGAAAGTTTCAATTTTAGATAAAATGTAATGATTTGTCGATGTCGGATTTCGTCCTCAACAATCACGAACAAATATTTGATGACTTGTACAATTTGAATTTAAGACAAAGATCCCGGTAAAATGTTGTATATAATAATATCGTATACTTTCAGAGAAATATAAAAAAAGAATTAACTTGAATATGAACTTCTATTGATATGGTCGAGCTTAATTGATCGAGCTAAACGAAATACAAATAGCGAGATGAATTATAATAATCGAACTGAAAATAAAATGATAAGATGTCCTTTCAGGTAACTAAACTATTCTATTTATAATATTTCGTCGAGCTAAAAACTTCGAACACGTGGCTCCGAGATTGTCGATGAGGTCGCTATGTCGCATATTGCTTTTGAAATCGAGATTTCGACTTCGTCTTCGATCCAATTTATTCGGTGAGATTGGTTGAATGGAATCTTGACTTCATCTTCGATTCAATTCTTCCGGCGAGATTCGGTGACTTTGTTTAATGGGTCGGATCTTGATTGATGGATCAGTTTGGTAAAAGGTTTCGTGTATTGGGCTTGAAATCGGTCCAATACATTTCAGTTCGATTTTATATACCCACAAGTCTAATTTGAATATTAATAAGTATACGAATGAACTTTTTCTTCATATTCTGGTTGATAAAGCTGATTGTCAGCAATAATTTGTAATTTAACACAGTCCTATCTTGTAACTTTATTCAATATTATTGTGAATGGAAAATAAAATCCTGTAAAACATCACGTTTCGTCGATATTCCAATACATTGTTATACGATTGAATGACTCTTCATACGCAAAGCTAGGCGAAGCGGTCAAAGAAGTTTTGAATACAAGGAAATTAAGAAAATTAACTTCCAAAGTTTTGTTTTAATCATATCCCAAGTTAGCTATAGTAAGTTTTTCGATTATTTGTATTAGTATTTTGTAAAATTTTGTCTCTAGGGAACAAATTGCGAACATTTTGTTAATTTATTTTACGTACTATTTATTTGTTCATCTAGTTTATAATAGCATCTTGTTTTTACAGCGTTTGTCATATATTTGTCTCTGAATTTCTGTCATTCATTCACTCTTCTACAAAACAAAACATAAGAAAAACACAAACGTACTTTTTCTTATAGTTAATTTTTCGAAGCTAGATATTTGAGTTTCCGATCATCTCTATAATTAATCTTTATTTAACGAGTTAATTTTTTACAGCTGTTCGATTAGGCACGATCTTGTGATAATTCCGCAATAACCACCAAATTCTTTTCTTAATGGATTAGTCGGACATTATTTAGAGAGAGTTGTCCACTTTTAAATATAATGCCCAAAATGAGTCCAATCTTAATGATACTTCGTTACGTTTACAAATTTAAACACAATTCGAGTGGTGATAAGATTTTCATTACTAGACTACTTGTATCTAAATTCTCGCAAAGCTGAGCTATATGTATATGTATATATTTCCGTGGATTAGGGGTATTCATATACATGGAATTGACAATTTTCATAGATCGAATTATTGACTCAATAATCATCATCGCCATCGTCGTCTCTTCTTCTGGACCCGCCTAAATTTCGAACAACGGCCGCGGCAGCACCGAGAAAGAGAAAGAAAGCCAAGGAATCAAATCCACCGCCGGCACCGACAACAACGCCGGGTCCCGGAGCAAAGAACGAGAAAGGAGACCAGCCGTAGCCGTAGCCGTATCCATAGCCCCCGACTAGAGGAGGGGCCACCCGAGGGTTCACGTAAATATTCGTCCTATGCCAATAACAAAAACAATAAGAAAAAACTCGACTTATATATTCAATTTTTAAAATAAATTTTTTAACCTATTTATATTATTATGAAAACACCCAAGGCCACAAAAAAAATTATAAATTTGATATAGAATAATAAAATTTTATTTTCTAGACTTAATAGTTAAGAAAATATCGTGGCTAAACCCGTTAGTTCACATTTTCACACGAAAATATCTTTAAATGAAATAGTATTATTTCGGATCAATTTCTTTTATGACAAACTCCGAACCTCTCGATGTCATCCAATATAAGAGGTTTATTATTTTATTTAAGATTTTGTGGTTAAAAAATGTGACAAAAATCAAATCTAAATAATTTTGAACTACCCCAATAAGCATGATATTTTCTTCCCTCGGTTTTTCATAATTCCGATTCCAAACAACAAAACAAAAATATAAGAATTTATCCCTTTTCATTCACATCCTATACGTTCCGGGTCTTGCAATTCTCGATCATCAACAAAAATGTCCATAAAAGTAATTTCACCTGGAATTATTGTTGTTGATCCTCGGAGCCGATCTCGGCGCCGGAGAACGAAACGCCTGACCGCCAATCCGACCACCGCTCTTCGCCGCCATCGCATCAGAAACAGATCCAACGGTCAGCAATCCAGCCGCCAAACCCACCACAGCTAACTTCGCCAACTTCTCACTCTTCCTCTTTCTGTTACAAAAATCTGTAATTAATACTTCAAACCTAATAAAATAAATTATATATATAATAAAATCATGAACTCTTACACGCTTGAGTCTTTGAGATCTTCTGGTTTTTGTCCGCAAAAAATTGGAATCTTACTACGACACCTCAGCTTGCTGTTGCGTTGAGTCGATACGAACAAAGCGTTGGCGAGGCAGCTCTGCTGAGACGACATTAAGGACGACATGGCTTGGCTCAGACTGTTAAGAGCCTGAAGAATTCGAGTTTTTAAATGCTTTTATTACTTTGGTTTTAGTGATTATGGTTGATAGTTGATACTCGTTGCGTGGGTACTTTTAGTTCTTTCGTTTTTTGGCATCTGAGTTTCCAAAACCAGGGAAAACGAGCATTATAACTTCTTCTCTGATCCACATGTTGCCAAATGGCATACTACCAATGGTTGATAGAAGATCCAAATTTAAATATATTATGAAACAAAAGATATCATATGCACTCTAGATATTTGTCTAATTGGTCTACATTTTCTAAGCTTTTAGGCTAGCTATAATATATAAAAGAGAAATTGCCCATTTTGCCACCTCTACTAATTGACTTTTTCAAAAGCCACCAAAAATAATTTGTTCCCAAAATACCAGTGTAAAAGACCAATTACCCTTAACTTTTAATATTCTTTCAATTTTGGTCCCTCTCCTCTTGTAACCGGCTCTAACCTTTTGAACTTCTCTCTTCTTCTTTTCTTCTCCCTCTCGCGTGATTCTCGGGCCTCTCTCCTCTAAATTTTCGAACTCTCTCTCTCTCTCTCTCTCTCTCTCTCCCCCCGTCGGTCGTGATTGCTCTCTCTCTCTCTCTCCCCGTCGGTCGTGATTGCTCTCTCTCTCTCTCGGTCGGCATTTTCTCGTCTCTCTCGCTCGGCCGGCGTTTGTTTTTCTCCACAATCCTGGTAAGAGTTTTCAAATTTGTGGAATACTCTTTCTCTGTTTCGTGTTCGCGATTTAGGGTTCGCGATTTTGGAATTTTCAATTTAGGGTTTTGGTTCGTGTTCTTCGTGGGTTTTGGGTCGTGTTCTTCCTGGGTTTTGGTTTTGGTTCGGGTTCGTCGTGGATTTTGGTTCGGGTTCGTCGTGGGTTTTGGTTCGTGTATTTCGTGGGTTTTGGTTCGTGTTCTGTGTGTTCTTGGTGGGTTTAAGTTCGTGTTCATCGTTTATGGGGTTTGCATGTGTTGTTTTAGTGTACTTCGTTTTCTGTTCCTCGTGAACTTTGTGTACTTGGTCGTCTTTTGTTGTTTGCATATTGTGATTGTGTTTTTTCGTGATTTTGGATTCAATAATGTAGCGGAAGATTGTGTTTTTATTTTGTTATAGGTCATACAAATGGAGCAAACTCGACGAAGTGGAAGATTGAAAACAAAAGGCATAGCGACGGGGAATTCGGCGATAAAAAAACGAAAGGTTGCGGACTCGGATTCCAAACGACAGTCGAAACGAGCGTACGTCGACGAGTCTTCGGACTCGGATTTTGTTAAGCCAAGGCGTAAAGTTTCGAAGAAATCTCCATCCCGGAAGGTAATTATTGTTTGAGATCTGTTGTTGGTTTGTTGAAATTGTTGACACTGTTTTGATAGATTTTGACAATGTTGTGGACGGTTTTGTAGGCTAGATTTTAATTGTAGACAAAATTGTATACCCTTTTGTAGATCTCATTGTAGACAGAACCAAAATTTTGGACAACATTGTAGAGCCTTTTATAGACATAACCAAAATTGTTGACCACATTGTAGACAGAACCTAAATTGTAGACAACATTGTTGAGCCTTTTGTAGACATAACCCAAATTGTAGACCACATTGTAGACATAACCTAAATTGTAGACAACATTGTAGAGCCTTTTGTAGACATAACCCAAATTGTAGACCACATTGTAGACAAAACCCAAATTGTAGACAACATTGTAGAGCCTTTTATAGACATAACCCAAATTGTAGACCACATTGTAGACAGATTCCAAATTGTAGACAATATTGTAGAGTCATTTGTAGACCTCTTTGTAGACTGATATATCATTTCTCTACTTGTTTTCAGGGATGGAAAAGGTTAATAAATGAGGAGAATATAGCGGACCATAAATTCAGCTTTTATGGTTCGTTTGAAAAGTTCGAGGGGGAAGTCGACATGTCCGAAGAGGAGAAGGATATGTTGGGGAAATCGTGTTTCGGCAAGTTCCTAAACCTCCCTAAGGTGATCCGTTCTTCGAGGATCATAAACAACCTTTTGTCGAGGGTTGGGAGATTTGAGGGTGTAGAGGATGAGAATTCTCTACAAATAGAGCTTGGCGGCATCCCCCGGGCTTTCACCATTCAACAATTTTCGGAGATAACCGGACTCTGAATTGTTGAGAATTACATTCCCCCGGTTGTCGAAGTCATAGAGGGTGGCGTCTACTACGACGTCAACAAGAACGGGACCGTGAAATCCCGAGCGGGGTTGGCCGCCTTTTTTCATACTACACAATCATGGGAGATGGAGAAGCGAGTCAAGTTCCACCTCGTTCATTTCTTGGTCACCGTACTGCTTAGTGCGCCCGGTCATACGAACGTTCCCAATTGGACGTTCGTCAAGATGGTTGACCACTTTGAAGTGTTCAACTCGCACCCGTGGGGGAATGTTGTCTGGAAATATTTTGTAGATACTGTCCAAAAGTTTTTAAATAATTCCGGCGGGAAGGTGGCGTCCAAGGGGAAGATCAACTTCTCCTCTTTTTTGTATCCCCTTCAAATTTAGGCGTATGAGACGATGCCCATACTCACCGCGCTTCACTATTGCGTGAGGGTTTCGCCATCCGAGCAACCCCTTATGCGTCGGTGGAAGACGGATGTCAGTTTTGTGAATGACGCGTTCCACAAAACAAATTTTCAGTCTCCAACATTTGTTTTCAACAACCTTGGGGGCAGCAAAACGAGTAGTCGGAGAGGCCTTATTGAGGTATATTTTATTCACTTTATCATTTTTGTGTCCAAAATATTTATGTTTTATTGCCTCTTTTTCCAGGACTCGACTCGACAAGTTGTTCCGAGTTGTTCCTTTGGAATCCAGTTGTTTCTTTTGCAGTCCGGTTGGTTTAGCTACGAGCTTGGTTCGCCGGAGAAGTCTCTTTGTTGCTCAAAGATCTTCTCATCCACTGTTGTATCCTGGGAGGTAAATTGCTCAAGGTTTCCCAACAGTGGGAGGACAATATTACTCTAAGAGAACCGTCGAACGGTCCTCCTTTTTTCTGTTATTTCATTATAATCAAATATTATTATTATTTCTTTTCTTCATATTATTGTTATCTTTTTAATTCCGGAAGTTTAATTAATTTCTGCCTTGATATCTAACATTCAATAATATTGATTCTTTTTATAAATCCTGTGACTTTCATGTGATGTCAATAATATAGAGAATTGTTGATAACAACATGATCATAGGCATTAATTAGAACTTAATTTTCCATTTACTCGTAAGCAAATGTGCTAAACAACAAAAACTACATTGCGTTGATGCCTGAAAATGGTACAAAAATGTCTCGACAAAAGTAATCAATGTTCTCAGGAAAATAAATTATTCAACTTCAATCTTTAGGTCGGATTTTCCTTATACAAGACTAATCTTCGTTACAAGAAGAAAATAGTTTTCTAGAGATCCTGAATCGAAGTGTTTTTTTTCTCTGCGTGTGTCTATATCCCCCATTTTCTTCCTCTCCTCCTCCTATTGTAGTTTCATTTCCCATGAACGTGGGTTGACTAGATCCACGTCCATGATAACCGTCGTGGGTTACTAGATCGTGTATATCCTGTCTCGAATAACTGTCTTACAATTATTTGGAACGGTTCTTTTTATGCTTACGTGGCTTTCGTAAGTCTTAGTTTTAATGTGACTAGTCTTTATATCCGAGGACTTACCCCACTTATTCGGTCGTATCACTCGGATTTCTGAACTTAACTTATGTTCATGGGCGTTTCTCTTCACCTCCTCCGAATATTTTTATCATTCAACGAAGTCTTTTGGTCGGCATTATTTGGTGAAATTCCGATGATAACACATAATGTTACCTAAGAATTTCGCAATAACTGGGATGTTCCTCGAGATATCGGGGAATAATGCCATTCCCAGGATAAAAGGCTCAAGGACAATAGACTAGAGGACCGACTAACATAAGGAACATAACGTTCATAAGTCAAGAACGTATCCTATCAATCAGAGCGTCGAAGAGAAGAGAAGATAATATGGAAAATACTAGTCAAAGAAAACATAACACGTGTAAATAAAATCACTCGTATCTCTAAAACAAACAAGTGACAAAATAAGCTGAGGAGAGAAGTCTCGCAGAAAAGTACAAGGACGTGGGATTGATCACCTCATGATCCACCCCAAAATACCACGAACCCATTACTCAAGATAACCGTCTAGCGGTTGATACAAGGATAATAAAAGGAAGTAACGAGACGACCGCTTTTCAGAGAACTACTAGCTATTATGAACCTATTCCTTTGTAACCCTCATATCGATTTTGCTCTCTTGTATTCAACATATTTGTTGTATGAAAAAGTCTTGTTCCTATTCTTTGGCGATCCCACTCGGTGAACCGAGGATCTTGGATGAGATATTTTTCTACCATTTTTACAGGTTAACAGTTAGCGCTAAAAGGATAAGGAAAAGCATTGATTCAATGGTTAGCTCATCAATTCCCGCAGAAAATGCACTCATGAACGACCAAGAGGTCGAGCCCCACAATCACACACTTCCTCTCACAGAGGAAGAACTTGCTGAACTCCTCCCAGAACCTTATTTGCACGCCCGATTCCGAGAAATATAAGAGCGTCTCGCGGCTTTGGAAACAAAGAATAGGGAACTGGAAGGAAGGCTCCGAGCTAAGAAGGTCACTTTGCAAAGCGCGATAGTGATCCCTGATGAATAACCCTCGTACCGATCAGGAAAGGAACCTGAGAATTCGGAAGCCCGGATTAAGAAATCCAAAAGACACGCTAAGGATCGCTACGAAAGGGAATAATTTGCAGACTCAGAGGGGAGAAGGCGCATCAGAAAGATTCCAGAGCGTTACCAGCCATCCGGTGAAAGAAGCCGCTCGAGATTAAGAAGCCCATATAGGGCGGAAGATACCGAAGACAATGCAAGCACTGATGAAACATAATTTAGAAGATTTGAAAGACGGATCGAGGAGGTCGCCTTGGGACAAAAAGAGCCAATCCAAAAGATTGGAGAAACTGTCTCACCGTTCACGGCAAGAGTGCTCGGTCATCCACTGCCTGACAGGTTCAGGATGCCGAGCATTCTCGCCTATGATGGGAAGACCGACCCGGGGGATCATCTGGAGACTTTCTCTTCCTGGATGCTCTTACAGGGAGCAGGCCCCGAAGTCATGTGCCGAGAATTCTCAACACTTTCGGGATCAGTAGAGAGATGGTATAGGAAGCTCAGACCGAACACAATAGGCTCGTAGGACCAGTTGGCTCGGAGATTCATGGATCAGTTCGTCAGGTCAAGCTGAGGGAAAACTCCAGGACAGACTTCTGGAAATTAAACAAGCCCACGATGAATCGCTGAAAAATTACATCAACCGCTACTCGAAGTAGGCATTGCTGGTAGATGACCGCAATGAAGATTTCAAGCTCTTCGGAATCACCTCGGGGGTCAAAACAAAATCAGAATTCTAGTGGTCTTTACAAAAAAACCAGTCCTCGGGATTATCACGATTTCCTCAAAAGAGCGCACACGTATATAGACGCCGAAGAAGCAAGATTGGCGGCAAGAAAAGCTGAGGCGCCAAAACCTCGGCACGATGAGCGAAAGAATATGCGTCCCGAGGAAGATCGCCTCTAAAAGAGGATGCGATCTGAAGTAAGACCGAAGAAACCTTTCAAAAGTAAGTACGATCAGTACAGCCCGCTGAATACTTCGATAGAATAAATTTTCAACCCCTCCCACGACAAAGAAGATTTCCCTCATCCTGCAAAGATTAAGAAAGACGTGGCTAAAAATGACCAAACAAAATACTGTGCATTCCACGCAGACGTAGGCTACCGAACGGCAGATTGTTTCAATTTGAAGGAAGCTATAGAAGCTTTGATTAGACGATTAGCTCTGAAGAAGCTTAAGGCTGGAAATAGGGTGGAGCCGTCGGGACCTAAAGAAGCATATGGGTAAATTTCACTCATAGTCGGAGGGCCTCACATTAGAGGAAATTCTAGAAGCTCACAAATAAGCTATATGAGAGAGGCCTAAGCAGGACACAACCATGTCATGTTCACTGATAGAGAAACGCCGACGAAAATCTAAAATACGGCTACATTCACCAAAGAGGACGCCCATTGCGTTCTATTTCCACACAAAGACCCACTGGTAATTTCCGTCAAAATTAGCAACAAAGTAGCTCACAGAATGCTAGTTGATACAGGAAGTGCCATGGATGTGTTGTACGAAAAACCTTTTGAGAGAATGAGTCTTAACAAAGACATTCTGTTCCCTTCTCCGGAAAACCTATATGGTTTCACAGGAGATTCCATTATTCCTAGGGGAATAGTCTCACTACCGATGACCTTGGGAGAGGAGTCGAAAACTAAAACTGTCAACACGAAATGGGTGATAGTAACGGAGAAATCCTCTTCCAACGGAATCATCGGGAGACCGATCCTGCAAGCCCTTGGAGCTGTTACCTCGATGGAATATTTAAAGATCAAATTCCCTACGGAGAATGGCACCGGCAAGGAACTGAGAACACGAGCGTTGGCTAGGAGCTGCTACGCAGACTATTTAAAAAATAGTCAGGATAAAGAAGGATGTAAGGTGCTAACTATCACTTCCAATTTTGATCCGTGACTTCCACATAAAGAAGAGATCAGCCCAGGTGATGAGGTAGAAGAAATCACTCCATGACCTGAAAATCCCGAGAAGAAAATTCGCATTGGCAGATACCTAGATCCAGGTATAAAGTCTACCTTAATTTCCTTCTGTCAAATAACATGGATATATTTGCATGGTCACAAGAAAACATGGTAGGGATAGATCCCGAGTTAGCTTGTCATAGATTAAACATCGACCAAAAAGCAAAACTCATACGACAGAAAAGAAGAGCATTAAATACCGAGCGGTATGAAGCTTTAAAAGAAGAAGTAGATAAACTAATTTAAAATAAATCCGTAAAAGAAACAAAATATCCGAGCTGAATAGCTAATCAGTTATGGTTAAAAAACCAAACGTAAAATGGCAAACTTGTGTAGATTTTACTAATCTTAACAAGGCTTGCCCGAAGGATAGATTTCCTATGCCGAGGATCGATCAGTTGGTTGATGCCACGGCAGGACACGAACTACTAAGCTTCATGGACGCATACTCGGGATATAATCAAATACCCATGTATGGTCCCGACCAAGACCACACTGCTTTCATAACCGATAGAGGCTTGTATTGTTATACAGTCATGCCCTTCAGATTAAAAAACGCAGGAGCTACTTAGCAAAGATTGGTAAACAAAATGTTTGCAGACCTCCTCGATATAACAATGGAAGCATATATTGATGACCTTCTGGTCAAAAGCAAGAAAATGAGCTCTCACACCGAAGATCTGCATACGTCATTCAAAATACTTAAAAAATATATAATGAAACTTAACCCTTTGAAATGTACTTTTAAGAAATATCTTAGGATTCATCGTCCATGAGAGAGAAATTGAAGTCAACCCGACAAAAATCACAACACTACTCAACATGAGTCCTCTGAGGAACATCAAAGAAGTTCAGAAGCTGACATGATGCATCGGGGCCCTTAGCAGATTTATCTCATGATCGACCGATCGGAGTATACACTTCTTCGACGCTCTTAGAGGCTCGAAAGAATTCGAGTGGAACGAGCAGTATAATCGGAATTTTGAGGCTCTAAAGGAACATCTCGCCTGGCCCCCTACTTTAAGAAAAGTAGAGGCAGGAGAGCCCCTTCAAATCTACCTGGCGGTGTCCGAGCATGCAGTCAGCTCGGCATTAATCAAAGAAGAAAAAAAACAACAGTTACCGGTATACTATACCTCAAAATGCCTCAATGATGCCGAAAGGAGACATACCGAGATGGAGAAGTTAGCTTATGCCCTGATAGCAGCTTCAAGGAAGCCGAAGCACTACTTTCTGGGTCACCCAATATCAGTACTGACGAATTTCCCACTCCGACATATCCTACAAAAATCTAATGTATCAGGAAGATTGATGAAATAGGCTATAGAATTAACCTAGTACAAAAATTAAATTTGTACCCCGAACAACCATCAAGGGATAGGCCGTGGCTGATTTTATCGCAGAGTTCGAACCAAGACTAGTTGAATATCCCACGTGGGAAGTGCATGCCGACAGCGCCGCAAATGAAAGAGGAGCTGGAGTAGGGATCACGCTCCCAGGACCAGATACCCACAAGGTAAAATTTGATTTAAATTCTCTTTTAATGCGTCAAATAACGAAGCCGAGTATGAAGCCATGATCCATAGACTCAAAATAGCAAAAGATTTAGAAATAAAAAACTTACGAATATACTCGGACTCGCAATTAATAGTTAATCAAATAAAAAACAAATTTCAGGCAAATAGCGAAAAGATGTCGCTTTATGCCGAAGAAGCCCAAAAGCTGATCCAGAAGTTTCAGTCATGTGAAATAGTTCAAATCCCGAGGGAGATGAACGAAGAAGCAGACGCACTAGAAAAGTTGGAAACTCAAGGAATGACTTCAAAAGACGTCCCAATCATACAAATCGATCGGCCTAGCATCAAATCCAAAGAAAATATCATGCCAGTCTAAACGATATCTTCAGGGCAGGATCCTTTCAGAAAATATTTGAAGGACGGAACCCTAGCAGAAGAAAAAAAACGAAACCAGAACTCTCAAGTATAAAGCTACTCGTTACATCCTCGAAGAAGACACGCTGTACAAAAGAAGATTCAACAGTCCACTTCTTGTATGCTTAAACGAACAAGAAATTAAGTACGCTTTACAAGAGATACACAAAGGAGACTGGGTAGAAATGCTGCCCGAGGTACTATGGTCTTATCGGACCACCAGCCACTCCGCAACTGGCGAAACGCCTTTCTCACTAGTATACGGAACAAACGCTCTCATTCCAACGTTACAATTCCTACTATCTGAAGGAAAACATATACTCCGAGGTAAACAATGAAAACCTAAAGCTAAGACTTGATCTATTAGAAGAAAAACGAGATAATGCACACATTAAAAATCTGGCTAACCAACAAAGAGTTGTTCGGTATTTCAAAAGGAAAGTCTACCCGAGAAGTTTTTCTATCGGTGATAAAGTCCTTAGAAAAATTTTCCTCCATTTAACAAAGTATCCCAAGAAGGAGTACTTGGGGCATATTGGGAAGGACCTTACATCATCAAAGAAAACTTTCGAAATGGAGCACCTCAGAAGATTATATTTAAGTTTTTAGCTTTCAAAAAATGGTCTGACCATGTGTAAATTAAATTCAAAAAGCAACTTGATAGCAAATTTGAATTATATTTTTCTCAGTAATTCAAAAAGCGGCTTGGTCGCAAGTTTTCTTTATTATCATTTTTCTTCGCATTCGATTCTTTGGGATACCGAGCAAAGTTACTTTCCAAAAACAAGATTAGATCATCAATCTTCATTGCAAACCTTTTAAATTTTTGAAAGACAATATTTGAATTCTCTATTATTTGTAGTAGACTTAATATTTTACACTTCATGTTTTATCACATATTCTCGGGATACCGAGTATAAAATAATTTAGTTTAAGTACATACACCATAAATATCCAATCTTTTTCGATAATTATTGTCTGTAATCTTCAAAATTATCCTTCTTTCCAATTTACCAAAAGAATAATAGGGAGGAAAGAGATAGAATAGAACAAGAAAAACTTTGAACGCATAGCAGTATTTAGTAAATAAGTATTTTCATAACTCGGGTATCGATTATGAGCTATTACAAATTGTTTAATAAAAATACGATCATGGATCAATTGTTCCATACATTGACGAAAACGAAAAAAAATACTGGTTGCCTCCCTCCTCGGGAGTATTGTCGGTAGAGTCAGAATCAAGTTCCATGTCGTTGGGGTACTTCGGTCCGAGGAGTGTCCCAACCTCGCGAATAGCATGGTTGTACAGAAGGTCGCGCTCGCGCTCATAAGCCTCGGGCGCGTTAAAATCATCGACTTCCTGGGCCCAAGCAGCTTCTACGTCCACCTGGCACTTGACTTCGAGATCAACTTTGACTCAAAGAACCTCCAGCTTTGGGTTGTCGGCTTTCGCAGCGTGGTAATCTCAAGACCAAGAACTTCGCACATCCAACGGCCAAAGACGAAGAGTCGCGTTAAAAAGAGACCTTTGGGCCAAAGCCAAACGACGACGTTGAAAGCAAAACGCCGACGTTCTGAAAAATCCAAATAACACTCGGGATATACCAAGAACAAGAAAAATAAAAGTGATGAAGAGTGAATTAAAGAATATCGCTCACAAAAGTTCCTTACCATTTTTTATTAAAAAACTAAGAAACTAGGGAGGGGTTGTTTCCTAAGAATTTAGCAATCACTAGGTTGTTCCTTGGGATGTCGGGAACACATCCATTCCTAGGATAAAAGGGTCGAGGACAGTAAACTCGAAGACCGACTAGGATAAGGGAAATAACGTTCATAAGTCAAGAATGGACCCTATCAATCAGAGATTCGAAGAGAAGAGAAGATAATAGGAAAAAGACTAGTCAAAGAAAACATAACACGTGTAAATAAAACCACTCGTATCGCTAAAACGAGCAAGTGACAAAATAAGATGAGAAGCCTCGCAGAAAAGTACAAAGACGTGTGATTGATCACCCCACGATCCACCTCAAAATACCACAAATCCACTACTCAAGATAACCGTCTAGCGGTTGATACAAGGATTATAAAAGGAAACAACGAGCACTGGAAAGAGACAATTGATTTTCAGAGAAATATTAGATTTTATTCACCTATTCATTTGTAACCCTCATATCACTTTTGCTCTCTTGTATTCAACATATTTGTTATAAGAGAAAGTCTTATTCCTATTTTTTTGGCGATCACACTCGGTGTATCGAGGATCTTAAACGAGATATTATTTTACCATTTTTATAGGTTAACACATAATAAACATTTTTTATCTATAAAATATAATAATACTAATCATTAGAAGATGCAATAGAAAAATAATTCATCACACTTTGAATTCGAGAACTTAAAATAATTCAAAGATTATGACCTGCTATATACTTTTTTAGATTCTAGTTTGTATTTTGGTAAATACAATTTGAGTAATTTAGGTTACATTTCTTTAGGCAACTAAAACCCCCGATTGCGCGACTAGTATCAGAAGAAAAAGGTGAAGAGACCAAAAATGTAATGAAAAAATAAAAAGTATACATAGTTTTCAACTGCTTGAGAAAATTAAAATAATTAGAATAATTTAGTGATAATATAGCCTGATTTTTAGTTAAAAGATCATAAATTCAATTTCTACACCAGCAAAATATGTCTTAAAAAAATTGTGTTTTAGAGAAAACAAAATAAAATTGTGATAAGTAAAGAAGCTGAAATATCTTGGTTTGCGATTTATATAGAGAAATTGCCCATTTTGCCACCTTCACTAACTCATTTTTCCAAAATCCACCTAAACCCAATTTCTTCCCAAAATACTACTCTTTTCCACATAAAAAGACCTTTTACCCTTTAAAAAACAAAAACTTACAAATACACCCACTCACTTTAAAACCGGATAAAAAAAAATACCTTGACTGGCTGTAACCGGTTTCTCTCTCCTAATTATTTTATTATTTTTAGCAACTCTCTTTCTTCTTCAACACTCAACCCTCCCTTCAACACTCAACCCTCCCTCCTACCACTCTTCTTCAACACTCAACCCTCCCTTCAACACTCTTCTTCAACCATCTCCGACGCAGGCTAACTCGAGTCTATCTCCGACGAAGGACGCAACGCTGGTTCATCTTCGAAGTTTCCGACGGAACTCCTTCATATTTCATTATTTCCGACGCAAAGCCGGTGGCTGTAGTTGTCTCCGAGCAAGCTTCGGTGGTATTCTTTTTGTCTCCGACAAGGCTGAGGTGGTACTCCGACGTCTCCGCTGCTCCATTTCCGAGGTTAGGTTCTTTTCGTTATCTACAATGTTGTCCACAAATTTGTAACAGAGTCTACAATCCGATCTACAAAAACGTAACAGAGTCTACAATTTGGTAAAGAGAGTCTACAATGACAACAACAAATCACAAGCACTGTCTACAATATTGTCCACAATTGTGTCTACAATGTGGTCCTTAGTTGCAACGTTAATTCTTAAAAGAAAAAGTGGTCAATATTGTAGACCACATTGTAGACGAAATTTTAGACGAAATTGTAGACGGGATTTTCTATGTTGATGCTTACTGTAACATTGGTTATTGATGCAGGGATGGCGGAAATTTATTTGTTATTCAAGTATAATGGATCATTGATTGACGTTGGTCGGTATCACGAGAAAACATCATTCAGAATTTTGGTTCCGGATAATATCAACTTTGTTAGTTTGAAGCAAGAAATTTACGACTGTTTGGGCAAACCACCATCCGGTTATACAATTAACATTGTTTACGTTGTCAACGGTGCCCTGGAACCAGTTGAGATTTTCAACGATAAGACGTTGAAGGCTTACTTATATTTGAGAAGAAAGAAGGTAGATAACTTGGAGCAATTTCAACTAATATTGGAATTGAAAGAGAAATCATCGCCGATTAATTCTCCAAGATATGTTGGACATCAATATCGATCAGTTTCTCCAATGTCATCGGACCACGAAGAAGTGCGCAGTACGTTTCCGTCGGGTACTATTGGTTTGGAGGATTTTAACTTGTTCGAGTTAAGACAACAATCTCCATCACCCAATTCACCACCACCGCGTTCCTCACCACATCGATCTCCACCACCACCACCACCACGTTCCTCACCACATCGATCTCCACCACCACCGCGTTCCTCACCACATCGATCTCCACCACCACCACCACCACCGCGTTCCTCCTCGCAATCACCACCACCTGGATCACCAAATTTCCCCCCTCCGCCTTGTCCCGAAGCAAGTCCGCCACCATCACCACACATTCCAAGTTCATCTACTACGACCGAGGATAAGGGGGCTGACACATTTATTTTGGATGCTAACTCTCCGCTATTTATAAAGCGTCATGCACTATATGTTAACAAAAAATGTCTGCAAAAGCACTTGATGTTGTACGCCATACACAACAACTTTACGTACAAGACAAAGAATTCGGACAAAGATTCGTTGCATGTTGTTTGTCTCGGAGAAACTTGTAAATGGGTTGTTCGAGCCGTGAGGAAGGACTCTTCGCCCATATTTCAAATTCGAAGGTACAATTTTTGCTCTTTACATTGTTCTTGATTATTCAAATTTAGAGTCTACAATTAAGGTAACTGTAGTCGCCAACAGTGTCCTGTAGACCGAATTGTAGACGACAGTGTTCAGACCCGAAAGCAAACATAGTCTGAATTGTCTACAATTTTGTCCACTGGATACTGTTGGAGTCTATTGTAGACGTTATTGTGGACTTCCCTCTGTACACCCGATTACCATTATGAAATTAGTCTACAATGCAGTATGTTGTAGACTTGAATCGTATATTGTAGACTGCATTGTAGACTTCCATATTCTTTTACATTGAATCTAAATGTTCGATTTCAATGATTCAGGTTTGACGATGAGCACAGTTGTGCACTAAATGTAAGGCAAGGACGCCATCCCCAAGCAACGAGTTCTGTGATTGGGGAAGTTGTGAAACATAAGTGCATTGATCCAAGCGTGGGCATGTGTAGACCAAAAGAGATAATGAATTACATGCAAATGGATTATGGGATGTCCATGTCTTACAAAAAATCTTGGTTGTCGAGAGATAAAGCTTTGAAGTCCCTTTATGGCAGCGGATTCTTTGTTTTTCTTCTTTAGCTTGTTGACTTTCAGCCAAGATTTCATGATCTTAGCATCTTCTAACGGGGGGGTAGTACATGGATTAGAGAGCGGATTCTTGAGGGGCTTCATATATTTGTTCAATAAATATTTGAAAATGGCGTTGGGTGGAGAAGGCGTGTATGACGACTCCTCTGGTATGACGACTGCCTGCAACATGGTCGTGCCTGAACCAACGTGTATGATGATGGCCTGGGACATTGTCGTTAAGGAGTCATCGGGTATGACGACGGGCGAAGATGGAGACGTTGCTGCTCCAGCTCCCTCTTTGCTTGAACAACATTGGGTGAGCTGTGATAAGGTTCTTCCGCCGTAGTCTTTGTTTAATGACTCCAGCTGCGATTCAGTGAGCCATTTGCTCGATACATAACTTTCTTGGGTTCCAAACGGCCCTACATCCAATTACACAAGATAACATTTGAGTATACAAATCAGTCTACAATTCAATATATAACGCAGTCTACAAATAGGTCTATAATGCACTCTACAATTTATTAAATAATACCTTCGGCCTCATTTCCTTGGGCCTCATTTCCTTCAGCCTCATTTTATACTTCGGCCTCTTCTTGTACGTCGGCCTCCTTTTCTTCAGCCTCTTTTTGTACTTTGGCCTCCTTTTCTTCGGCCTCCTTTTCTTCGGCCTCTTCATGCTTCTCATCGTCATCGTCTTCGTCGTTCTTTTCAGGTTCATGTTGAGGTTTGTCTACTTCATCTTCTGGTTTCTCGTCTTCATCGTCTTCGTCGTTCTTCTATGCTTCATGCTCTCCCTCTTCTTCTTGTTTTTCTTCTTCTTTATCTACTTCGTCATCTTGAACCACAGGTTCAATCGTTCCGGTGTACGCTATAGGCAATTGTCCGCGAACACTATGTTTGAAGTCTTCAAACATTTCTTTCATTTCCGCCTTGAAGCTTGTCAATTCTACCTTAAGACCTTTGACTGTGGCCTTCAAACCTTTGACTGTATGTTCAACAGATTTCAACCGAGCCTGTAAACAAAAATTGTACAATTCAATCTACAATACAATCTATAATTTAATCTACAATATAGTCTACATTACAGTCTACAATATAGGAAACACTTCAGTCTACAACGTAGTGTACATTTCAGTCTAAAATTGTAGTCTACAATATAGTCTACAATTCAGTCTATAATATAGTCAACAATTCAATCAACAATATAGTCTACAATTCAGTACACAATTTACTCTACAATTCAGTATACAAACTAATCAACAATTCTTACTTACCTCTGCATCGGTATCATGGAAAGACTGGGGTGATGTGGGAGTTTCTGGGGTTCGGGCTGCAACCAAAGTTTTAAAGGAACAACCTAATTTCTTGAACGAACAACCAAAATCTTGAAGAGACAACCAAAATCCCGAAGGAACAACCAAATTTCCTTAAGGAACAACCGATTTTTCAGAAGGAACAACCAAAATCCTGAAGGAACAACCAAATTTCCTAAAGGAATAACCAGTTTTTTTCCAGAAGGAATAACCACAATTTCAACGGAAAGAAAAGAAGAAGAATCTCAGTATATCGGTGTCTTTGGTATATCATTCCAAATGAGATGCTTCGGCATTTTATAGACAAGCCAACCGAAGGTTACATAAGCAACAACTTAGCCATTCAAGGCTCTTTATTCCGGCAACATCAATGCCAAAAACTGATTAGCTTTGATGTCTCATAACCGGTCATGAATATGCAGTCTTAATGCTACCTAACTCAGCCTTTATGCTCATAAATCTGGCCACCCAAAGGTGACATGACCATTTTCTCATACTTTTTTTTATTCCCAAAATAACGCACAAGTTATTTGCAGAATTAAAACTCATTTGAAGCTAATTTTGTAATAAAAAGATAAGCGAAGAGCCCGAAAGCCTGAAGGCCCAAGAAGAGCCCAATTTTCAAGATCCAGGATCCAAGATCCAACATCCGAGCCCGGCTCGGCTCGGCGGCGGCGCGTGTGTTTGTGTGCGCGCGAGGGGTTAGAGATATTCCACTCACACTCTCCTCTCTTGCACTTGGATACCACCTTAAGAAGGATACTCATACATAAACACTACACCAACTCCCTTACTCAACCCATGTGGGACTCTTTTTGGGTTCTCTCCACTTCACTTCTCTACAACACATAACAAATGTGTTTTGAAGCATCAATAACTCATTCATCAGAGACATGATTTTGACAAATAAATACTTAATATTATACTCGTCGCAACGAGGAATAAGATTATGAAAGAATTATCAAATTCCGATGGATGAACCCCACTCAAATATTAGCCATAAATCATCCATAATCTATATTAATAATATTTTATTAACAATTCTTCCAACAATCCCCCCCATGAATGAAATTGTGTGACGACAATTATAAAGACTCGACACGGCTCAATATGGTTTGTTATGCGGTTAATATCAATATATGATAGGTAGACTAAGTCCGTGAACCTTCCCTCGTGGAACCTTGTTATGTTTACGGACTATTCAGTAGACACGATGTCCTTGAACTGTTAGTCGTTTGTATATAAACGATGAACATTTATCTCGTTGATATCTTCCTGCCATACGCTAGTTCTCATGGTTATGTTCATTTTGACCCTGAACATGCGCATGGTTCTGTAAGTGTTTCTAACGAATTAATCCCCATTAATTCTCTTTTTAAGTGGCCTTACTTCTCTCTTACATAAGTGATTCTTAACTCGAAAGGTAATCCCGCATTACCCGGTTGGAATCTCAAAGATCCAAATTTACAAAATCATTAAAAGCACATTTCTTAGCCGCGTACGGGTGTCACTATTTTATCATAGGAATAGGTTTGGGTTATCTGCCCCTACAGTGACCTCATTTCGTCCTAGAAATTATGTTGTGCCTTTGAACCAAGTTCTTGGAATGTCCAATCATCATGGTTGGGTTTCCTCTGCTAAAACTTTATCTCATGGACATTAACGGCCCATTCCTATTGAAGTCTTCTCTACTTGGTCCTTATTCAACCCCTTGGTTAGCAGATCCGCAATATTTTCCTGGGACCTTACATAGTCAATTCTAATGACTCCTATAGAGAGAAGTTGTCTAATGTGTAATGTCGTCGACGTATATGTCTAGACTTACCATTGTACATTACACTATGTGCTCTACCAATCGTCAATTGGTTATTGCAATATATACATATAATAGGCACATGTGTTGTCCATCTTTGAATATCGTCGACAAATTTTTTTAGCCATTCAGCCTCTTCGCCACACTTGTCCAATCAACAAACTCGGACTCCATCGTGGATCTCGTTACCACTTGTGGCTTTAGAGTCTTATATATCAGTTATCCAACTAGCGTCAGTGAACCCTTCAATGACTTCATGATATTTAGTATAGTGAAGACCATATTCATGAGTAAATCGTAAATACTGCAGTACTTTCACGATTGCTTTCCAATGTTCTGAACTTGGATCACTCGTATATATTGCAAGTCTACTGACAGAGTAAGCTAAGTCAAGTCTTGTACAATTCATCAATTACATTAGAGTCCCTATTACTCTAGCATACTCAATTTGAGACTTACTTTCTCATCTATTCTTTGACAAATGTTGACCTGCATCGATTGGACTTCTCAAGACTCCACTATCATTCTTTGCAAATTTGTCTATAATTTTATCCACATAGTGTGATTGACTTAAAACAAGTCCAGTTGATGTATGTTTGATCTTGATCCCCAAAATCATATCTGCAAGTCCCAAATCTTTCATATCAAATTTTGAATTCAATATATCTTTTGTGGACTTAATGATGCTCTCATTACTCCCAACAATGAGCATATTGTCTACATATATACACAAGATAACATGCCCATGCTCTGTGGTTTTAATGTAAACTCATTTATCACACTCGTTGATCTTGAAGCCATTTGACATCATCACGTTGTCAAACTTTGCATGCCATTGTTTTGGGGCTTGTTTCAGGCCATCAAAAGACTTAACTAGTTTACATAATTTCCTTTCTTGACCAGGTGCAACACAACCGTCAGATTGGTCCATATAGATCTCTTCGTCGAGATCACCATTTAGGAAAAAAAATTTCACATCTATTTGATGAATTTCAAGATTTCGCAAAGTGGAAATTATTATAATCAATCTTATAGACGTTATCCTCGTCACGTGAGAAGAAGTGTCAAAATAGTCAAGACCTTCTTTTTGTCTATAACCCTTAATTACAAGTCTCGCCTTGTATTTATCAATTGATCCATCCACTTTCATCTTCCTCATGAAGATCCACTTGAACCAATAGTTTTACTCCCCGGTGGAGGGTCAACAAGTTCCCATGTGTGGTTACGCATGATAGAGTCAATTTTACTTCTTATGGTGTCTTTCCATAAAAAAAACCCTCGACTGATTTTATAGCCTCTTTAGATGTTAGAGGTTTGGCATCTAGCATATAGATTAAAAAGTTGGACCCAAATGACTTTTCCACTCTTGCATGTTTGCTTCTTCGAGGATCTTCGATCTCGTCCTCGGATGCTTCATCAATCTCTTGAGACATTTCCTCAATGTTCTCAAAACAATGAGTTGATGAACTTCATCAACCTTAGACTTATAAGTAAATACATGTTCAAAGAACGATTCATTCTTTGATTCAATAATATAACATTTGGGTATGTCAGGATTCTTTGATTCATGCACAATATAGCGATAAGCACTACTATGATGTGCATAACCAATGAATACACAATCAATGGTCTTTGGACTAATCTTCATCATTTTAGGTGCCGGTGCCAAAACCTTGGCCAAGTACCCCCACATTCGCAAGTATTTATAGGAAGGTTTCATTCCTCTAAATAATTCGGATGAAGATTTATCCATTTTCTTTCTAGGTATCTTATTCAAAAGATAGTTCGCAGACAAGATAACTCCCCCCACATTTCTTGTGGTAACCCCGAATTTAGCAACATCACATTATCATCTCTTTCAGGGTGCGATTCTTTCGTTCGGAAACGCCGTTCGATTGGGGAGAATATGGAGGAGTGACTTTGTGAATAATTTTGTATTGTCCACGAAAAACACCAAAAGGTACCACATATTCACCACCACGGTCACTCCGTACCATTTTCATCTTTTTACCAAGTTGATTCTGAACTTCCAATTTGTACATGGTAAATTTTTCAATTGCCTCATCTTTGCTCTTAAGCAAATAAACATAAAAATATTTTGTACTATCATCAATGAGTGTCACAAAATATTTGTTTCCACCTATTGTAGGCATGAAATTTAAATCACATAAATCGGTATGGATTAATTCAAGAGGATCACTTCTCCTTTCAACACTATGGAAAGCTGTTCTCGTTAACTTTGTTTCAACACAAATCTCACATTTGTCTTTAGAGTCAATATTAAATTTTGGCATACAATCCAAATTTATTAATTTACGCAATGTGTCATAATTCTCATGATCAAGTCTACCATCCCATAAATTAAATGACTCAAGCATATACGAAAATGAAGATGCATTTTTATTCATTTCTTTGCTGGTAATGGCCATTACATTCATCTCCACATGTTCTCTTTCACATACCCTTTTTCCCACATATATCACATTCTTACTAAGAATGATCTTTTGGGACTCAAAGACCATCCTAAACCCATGATTACAAAGAATAGATCCAGAAATAAGATTCTTTCTTATATCGGGTACATAGAGAACATTAGTGAGCTTCAACACTTTTCCCGAGGTCATTTTGAGGATGACATGTTCCGTCCCTATCATATCGGAAGTGGCTAAATTTCCTATGAACAACTTCTCTCTCATCGGTCTAGCCGTAAGAAGAATGCTTGGCTGATAAATAAAATAACTCCAAGTCGAGCGAGCAAAATGCATTCTTGTCCAAGTAAATATGGCGGGTAGCACCAGTTTCTAACCACCACTCCTTGGGGTTCGAATCCACCAAGTTCACTTCGGAGACCATAGCGACAAGGAATCGGTCATCATTCTCGACCTCCACGGCATTGGCCTCTCGGTTTTTCTTCTTTTGCGGCTTTCAGCAATCCACCGCGTGGTGTCCTTCTTTGTGGCAATTGAAGCACTTTCCAACAAACTTTTGTTGGTTCTTCTTTTTGAAGACAGCCCTGTTAGGTCTAAACTTGTTGGTGGGCTTCTTGTCTTTCGAGTTTTCACCATGCTCGATGACGTTGGCTCTCTCGAAAGTGGTCTTGAACCTCTTGTCCGAGCCACGGTTGTCTTCCTCTATGCGAAGACGAACCACCAAATCTTCAAGAATCATCTCTTTTCGCTTGTGTTTAAGGTAGTTCTTGAAATCCTTCCACCCCAAAGGTAACTTCTCGATTACATTGGCAACTTGGAATGACTCACTTATGGTCATTCCCTTGGCCTTGAATCTCGTGAAAGATTAGTTGCAATTCTTGCACTTAACTCACCACCGTCTTGTGGTCCACCATTTTAAACTCGAGGAAGTGGCCCACAATATAATTTTTCGAGCCCGCATCCTCGGTTTTATAATTTCGGTCAAGTGATTCCCAAAATTCTATAGAAGACACTTTGGAACTATACACATTGTATAGAGAGTCCGTAAGACAATTTATTACATAATTCCGACATAAGTAGTCGGAATCCTTCCAAGCGAGGTACGTAATACTCACTTTTGGATCGGTCTCGTCCTCATGAAGGATCAGAGGGTTTTTGGTCAAAAACCGCACAAGCCCTATGGTGGTCAACTAAAAGAGCATCTTCTGTTGCCATCTCTTGAAATTCAAACCGTCGATCTTCGCCGGATTCTCGGTCGGCATCATAATGGTAGGCCCTTGAGCAATCCCGCATTTTTGAATTACCCGCAAGTCTGTTCACGGCCATAGCCGCCATCAAGTGAACAAGAACCGCATGTATGTTCACCGCCGAAGCCTCCGCTGAAACAAGTGGTTGCACAACTCAGATTTGTGGCGTTGGTTGTTAGCATCTCCACGCTCAAACAAGTGGGGTTCCCGACTCAACCATGTTATTTTTGTCATTATTGGTAGCCATTTCTACAAAAGAAATCAACGAAGTTAGTTTTCTTCAAAAAATTCTCCATGAGCAATCTGTCTAAGATGAGACATTATTACTTAAAGATTGTTAGATATACGGGCGAAAATTAATATAATTTCCAGAATTAAACAGATTACAATAATATGAAGAAAATAAATAACAACAAATTATAATGAAATAGTAGAAAAATCGAGGACCATTCGCGGTTTCTTTAGAGTAATATTGCCCTCCCACTGTCGAAAACCTTGAGCAATTTACCTCCCAGGATAGAATGGTGGATAAGAAGATCTTTGAGCAACAAAGAGACTTCTCCGGCGAACCAAGCGCGTAGCTAAACCAACCGCACTACAAAAGAAACAACTGGATTCCAAAGGAACAACTCGGGACAACCAACTTTTCAGAAGGAACAACAAAATTTTCTGAAGAAACAACCAAAATCCTGAAGGAATAACCAAAATCCTGAAGGAACAACCAAAATCCTGAAGGAACAACCAAATTTCCTTAAGTAACAACCAAATTTTCCTTAAGGAACAACCAATTGTTTTTCAGAAGGAATAACCACAATTTCGGAGGATAGAAAAGAAGAAGAATCTCTGTGTTTCGGTATCTTTGGTATATCTTTCCGAATAAGATGCTTAGGAATTTTATAGACAAGCCAACCGGAGGTTACATAAGCAATCACTCAGCCATTTAAGGCTCTTTATTCCGGAAACATCAATGCCAAAAGCTGATTAGTTTTGATGTCTCATAACCAGCCATGAATAGGCAGCGTTAATGCTACCTAACTCAGCCGTTATGCTCATATATTCGGCCATCGAAAATAACGCACAAATTATTTGCGGAATTAAAATTTATTTGAAGTTAATTTTGTAATAAAAAGATAAGGGATGGATCCAAAAGCTCGAAGACCCAAGAAAAGCCCAAATATCCAAGATCCACTCACAGTCTCCTCGGCTCGGCTCGGCGGCGGCGCGTGTGTGTGTGCGCGCGCGAGGGGTTAGAGCTATTCCACTCACAGTCTCCTCTCTTGCACTTGGATACCACCTTAAGAAGGATAATCATATATAAACACTACAACAACTCCCTTACCCAACCCATGTGGGACTCTTTTGGATTCTCTCCACTTCACTTCTCTATAACACATAACAAATGTGTTTTTAAGCATACTTTAAGCATCAATTTCTCATTCATCATAGACATAATTTTGGCAAATAAATACTTAATATTATACCCGTCGCAACGAGGAATAAGATTATGAAAGAATTATCAAATTTCTATGAGTGGACCTCACTCAAATATTAGACATAAATCATCCATAATCTATGTTAATAATATTTTATTAACAATTCTTCCAACATTGAACATGTTAATAAAATGACCGAAATGTTTAGTAATAGGCATTGTAGCTAAATAGTTTTATTTTGAAATTTCAAATGAACTTAAATTATTCTACTTGGTTTAATCAATGAAAAAATGCCGACGAAACTCGCCGAAATTTCATTGAAAACTCGCTTTTCGCCGAAATTCGGCCTAAAAACACCCTTTTACCCGTTTCGTCATTTTTGGCCGACAAATTTCATCGTTTATTCGTCGGAATTAGTCAATGTCGTTTCCGATTTATTATTCAATATAATTTAATGAAAAAAATGAATTAAAAGCGCTTAGCAGTTTAGATGGCACCTTTCCCTTTCCTTCTCCCGAGTGTTTGGGGTTAGAATCCCTGCAAGAGCAACTTTTTAATGTTTCCTTTTTAAAATAACTTAATATTTATAGTATATTTATTCTAAACCTTAATACTAATAATATTAAATTCTTATTATGTAGAACACTTCATGTTTAAAATATAGTTTCAAATGCAAGTACATATTTTAATATATTATTTTGATTTTATAAATATTGTTATTATTACTTTTGTAATATTGACTTTTTTGATAATCAACATTTTTTCCGTCGAATTTTCGTTATTTTTATCGAACGACAATCTCATCGACATTCTCTTTTTCGTTTTCACATTTTGTCCATCGAAATTTCGTTCGACTAACATTATTTTCATATTTTTGAGTTATCGGCCGTTTATCTGCATTCGGCCGTTCATTCTTGATTTTAAAGAACAAAGTAAAAAGGACTTGAAAACCTATACTTAGGAAATATATGTTTACTCTGGCGAATGCTTTTCTGTTGTAGTCCACAATAACATTAAATTCAGCTTGGGCCGAGACCAAATTATAATGTTTCTTTTTAGATTGAAATTTTAAAAAAGAATATGAATTAAATTCAGGTATTTTCTCATTTATGTTTTTTTTAAATAATGACTTAACTAGGAGTTCGACAAGAGAAATAATTTTTGTCTCATATTTACTATCATTTTTTTTTCTTCAGATAAAACTACTATTTTACCTTTACAATCAAACAACTAACTTAATAAATTTTCTCTCTTCATCTTCTTTTATTCTCAAAAAGCACAGAGTAAGACATCAATTTTTCTATAGATTCATCTGAAAAACATTGGCGCGTGTGTAAACGAGGTGCTCTACGTACGTATGCTTGCATATTTGTCCAAGGTCAAATTGGATATGTAATTATTGGAATAATTGTTGGAGACCCAAATGGTGGATATGCAAGCATGATATAACTTATATCCTGTTCTATATCTCCAGGAATTTAAGAACTTTTGTTTGCATTGTATCATTTGGTCTGCGTACCGGAACTAGTAACATTTGAGATTATGAAAGATCATACAGGAAATATCTTTTTTTTGGCTCTTTCTTTAGCCCTATGTCTCTTATCCTTAGGAGGTATAAATATTACTAGAACGGCTTGATTTTTATCAGAAGCTTGTTATTTAGTATTTGATGAAGCAAGTAGGGGAAAAAAAAATTTAATTGTTGGGACCAAAAATAAAGCAGCGGATTCAGTAGCCCGGGCTACAATAAAGACTCACTGTCATTATGTTAATAAAAAATGGGTTGGTGGTATGTTAACAAATTGGTATTCTACAAAAATGAGACTTCATAACTTCAGGGACTTGGAAACAAATTAAAAAAATTAGACTACCATTTTTTTTCCGCCAGAAAAATCTTTGTAATTATATGTTTAAAATATTTAATTTGAATATTATTTTTTGCTCAATTATGCAAACTAGCAATTTTTTGATTTTTCCGACCATTCTAACTCTACGTATGTCTCAATTTTTATTTTTTTTTTCCATTTTTTCAACTTCCCAAAGAAAACCCAGGTTGTCGAGGCCAAAAAATAAAAAGAAAAGAAAACTCAAGTTGTCACGAAATGATGAATTTTGCGACAAAGTTTTCACTTGGTCAAAAAACATTTGACACGTGAAAATTTGGTCACGACATCATAATTTCGTGGCAACATCGTCACAAAATCATAATTTCTTCATGACATCCTCACGTGTCAGACGTTTCGTGACCATTTGATCACAAAACTATGTGTGCGTAACAACTTTGTCACGAATGATCATCTCGTGATAACGTTGAATTTATCTTTTTTGTGAATATAAAATACGAGTTTCGTGACAACATTTTAGTCACAAAACCCAAAGTTTCGTGACTAAATTTTCACGAAATAGATTAAATGTTGTCACGAAATAAAGATTTTTTGACAACATTGTCACGAAAGTGAATAAATGTTGTCACTAGATAAAACTTACTTTTTAAATGTACCGCAACTGATTATGAACGTTAAGTTGTTGGTCAAAGTTATATGTTCAACCAGAGTTCGTGACTTAGACTTTCAATTTGCCTCAAAATAAATTATTCATAAACGACGATTAATGAGATCATTTAGAACCAATATACACTAGTTTCGGAGAGGTGTACGAAACTAAAGAACATGATTCAATAATGGGAGATCCAACACCTGAGTTTTTATGGCTGTGCACAGGTTGAAATCCCAATCATATTCATAAGAGCAGACCAGACTAGATATGGTTGTTTATTGTACGGAGAGAATACTCAATTTTGATTCTTTGAATTCATACTCAAAACCTTACTAAAAGTAAAAAAAGAATACATATTTTTATATTATTTGTAGAACTAGTTTATTCTTGTTCTAGCCTAGGAAGAAAGCACCACCTTTCCCACCATTCATGCATATCTTGTTCCCGGGCCCACAAGTTTAGGATTTTCTTATTTAAATATGACATTAATACTTTCTCCTAACTTTCTATTAAATATTAATCACGTCGTAGGCCCCACTTTAGTTATTTATAGTCTCTCAATTCAACGAAATTTCTATAAATTTATTTAAGGATTTCGGTTGTTCGATGAATATATTTATTAAAAATTTTAGAGAAATTTATCGTGTCAATTTTTGTTGTATAAATTTAATTTTTTAAACAGAAATTGATAACATAATAATACTAGCCAAATGATAATACAAATTGATTCGAAAAGTTTCGGAGAAGAAATTGCTGATTATTATTCTGGAATACTTTCAAAAGATGATCCTATCAATATTTGTTAAAAAAAATATTTGCCAACTTATATGGCTGTTTTTCTCTTCTCTCACGATGGGACTTCTAATAAAGTGATAGAGCAGCCATATATGATTTAAGTTCATGAACATACTTTTTCAAATGTTCTTAATATAAATTTCTAAGATGGGATTTTTATTTGAGTGTTTTTCACTCACCTAAACTTTACTCAAGGATAGACCTTGATAAAGGAGTAACTGACAATAGAGTGATAAAGATCAATATATTGGATCATATTTTTTAATTTGGGTAACAAGTTTTTTTTTAATCTATAGTCAATCTTTTAATAGTTTTTATAGTGGAGCCATTCAAAATTTATGAATTCCAAAGATCTTTGAGCATTCTAAAATCCCCATCCCCCTACCCTGCAATAAAAGTAATTTATTGTTATTCATAAAAATACTATAAATAATATGATTTAGACGAATATTATCGTCAAGTGAAACTATAACTATACAAATGTTAACGACATAATAAAGTATCGAAGCAAAATTAATTTCGTCGTGGAAACTCATTTCGTCAATGTCAAAATTGCTTATTTGTGATGAAACAAACCAAACGCATCGATTTTTTGTTTGCACGACAAGACTTGTTCTCGTCACAAAACTCTACCAACAACACTGTTTCACGACGAAAGACAAAAATTATCATGGCATGTCACAAAATTCTACCAACAACACTGTTTCACGACGAAAGACCAAAATTATCATGGCATATTATAAATTTTTTCCCATAACATACGTAATATCCATCGTAGAATCCATCACGACATGACTTACACGACAATTTTTAAAGACGTCTGGAAAATATATCGTGTAAACGAACTGCTATAGTAGTTTGTGCATGCGTCTTGCCTGAGCTATTTTTTTAGTTTTTTAAAATTTTAATATGGATATTAAATAATGTGCTAGTAACCGATAGTTCAAACAATTACCCTAGAAAAAAGCTATGGGCATGTTATATGAGATAAATATGGAATTATGTACAAGATTGCTGAAATGCAATGTATATCACTTCATGCTTTATTACTTGGATTGTGAATTCATGTACAAGTTCATTGCATGAGGTGATATACATTGCATTTCAGCAATCTTGTACATGATTCCATATTTATGAAAAATTCACAAAACCAGTTCATGACATCTTCATAACTTAATATATCACCAATTAGTTTAGTCTAGATCAAAGAGTGGACCTAGAATTTGACTTTCTCAAATGAGAATGTATAAGATATGTAATGAAATATCTCATTTCAGGATTAAAGTAAACACGATGCAATCATACATAGTGACCTTGGGACAGAAGAGGTTAAATGGTTTGTTCTTACATTGTCTCTAAAGGTGCACTGGTCAATTCAGTATCTTCGGAAGATACACTGGAAAAACTATAGAGTTCCTAACTCTTCATGCCTCGTAACCAGATATCATAAATTCTTCCAACAATCATACTAGAATCAATAGTCCGTTGATCTTAAGATTGTGAATATTTCGTTTTAAGCAAACCATGAAGAGTTTGTTCACGCAAATTTACATTTGTCTCTTCATACATTGTTAGGTTTGATTAAGGACTATAAGACTATTGAATATCATAAATCTTCAAACAAACGAAAAAGGAATCAATGAACGTTTCAACTTTTATTAATTTAAACAACATATTACAATAAGGACTCATGAGAGATTTATATTACATCGATATGCGTATAAATAATCTTATTGTGTTCATCTCTGCCAACATATTGGACTCTTATACACGCAAGTATTTCTCAAACACTTTTCCGGTGATCCAAGTATCGAGAAGAGGAAGAAAAGTGGCAGAATTCCTAAGCTGCACCCAAGGAATTAAGGCCACACTTTGATCGCCCGGGTGACATTCCAGAGATTTTTCCCCAGACGGTTCGGCTTATCCGAAGTTCCGTAAGCGACGTCCGGCGCTCACTTACACCCAATTTCGTCTGCAATCTCGTCAATCATCGAGACGAGTTTGGCTTATTCGAGATTCTGTAAGTGATGTTCCGCGCTCATTTACACTCGGCTTCGCTCACAACCCCGTCAATCGCCGAGGCGATCTGAGGCTCTATAAATGACGCTTCACAGTCACTTGCACACAACTTTGCCAGCATTTCATCAATCATCAATAAATTATTCTAAATTACGTTCTGACCTGATCACGTTCTCTCTGATAGTACGATCACACGTCTTATCCATTCCCATTCTCTTTAACCTATCCGAGGTGTCGTCCGATGATCGAATCCAGTGGAATTTGTTTTAGAGGATTATATCCTCCGGTCTTTGTACCCGGACACATATACGACCACCTATTTCGATCTCGGGTCGAGCTATCTACATTACATTACATTACATGTTAATTGTCCGATTTGAACTAACACAGCTTGAACAAAATGTTGTAAAAAGTCTTAAGTAACTTATAAAAATGTTTTTTTCAAAATTAAAGTCATGTCACAAAGAATTCAGAACTGCATGTGTATATGTTTGAATTTGTTTTCCAAACTGGATAATTAGAGTGTGAGTATAAGAAAACCCCTGCTAGTTACAAATATATAAAAGTTGTGCTCAGAATTGCATCTTAAATTTACATCACATGCATATTTCAAATGAGTATCTTACTATAGTTATTTACATAAAGAAAGACCATAAATACTCCTTTTAAATTACTAATCCCAATAATTAAGCCACTAGTTTGCTAAGCTAAATAAGCAATTACTAATTTAGGCACATGTTTTTCAGAGTTTGAGCTGATCACCCACTACTTGCAAACTTAAGATATTCCGCCAAACAAATATTATAATAATTAGAAATAACGATGCAACCCAAAAGTTTTCAACTCCCAATCTTGATAAGAAAGTTGGAATATTTATCCGTAAAAAACATTTTTAAAAAATAAGATGGAATGAATTCCAGAGAGAGAATCGCCTTTGGGGGAACAAAATAAAATAAAATAAAATAAAACAAGCCAATTAAGTCTCTCCTCTCTCTCACTGCAATTGCAAATCTCAAAAACTATCAAAATCTGCGGAGCAAAGTACGATCCAATCAAAATATGCCAAAACATCGTCTATATAATATATTGCCCAAACACATCTCAAAACAAAAGGAATATTTTATTTATTTCCATAAACACCCACACATTACAAGCTTTTTTTTTATTTCGCCTGCCTTAACTTCACAGCCTGTCAGGATTGAATTATTAAGACCATGTTTATCATCTCTATTATTATTATTGGCTGTGTTGGTTTTTTCTTTTTTAAGATAAAAATAAAAAAATAAACCAAAACGAAATAAAAGAGTAATACACATATACACGCACATATATATATATATGTAATATCTTTATAGTTTATATATTTAATCTGGCCTGCCAAACAGATTTGCTGGTGCAGTGGTGTCAAGGAATCTTCTCCGAATTCACCACACTGCTCTGCTTGGATCGCTCCGTCAAAAAAGTACAGAATTAATGCGAGAGAGAGAGAGAGAGATTTTATAAAGAATTTTTCTGAATCATGCATGGTCATGGATTTAGTAGTACTATCCTGATGTGAATTTTTAGTTATCAATTTTCCATTCCTGGAGAGAAGAGCTTTAATTTTTATGGACGATGATAGGAGCTAATATTGGCATGAAGTTTGGCGATTCTCAATGAGATTCACGGTTTGGAATCAGAATCTGGTTCTCCTTCGTTTTCAGGTCATTCCTCACCACTGCTGTGTTATATTCAACTATTTTGTTCTTGTTCTTGCTCTTGTCTGAACCGAGAGATTAGTTAGGTATGTTTATAGAACTGATTAAGCAAAAGCTATAATCTCCTTCTTGATGTGATTGGTTATAAATATTTTTTTTATTTTTATTTTTATTTTTTAGTCCAGAGACATAAGAAAGTGGATACACTCACTGATCACAGAGCGATTTACCCAGAAATTGAACACCACTTTCCAAATAATGATGAAAAATCCTAAAAAAGACCACCAAATTTAGCATAATAAGAATGAAGATTCGATGCTCGTATTCAAACACTTTAGGCCTCTGAAGAGGATTGTGTTTGGTCACTCACGGCACGCTTGACACGATCAGATCTTAGTGGATTGTGCTTTTTAGAGATAAAAAGCCAGGATAAGAAAGAAAGCAAGGGAAAATAAAAACTAGTACCATGAAAATGGGTCAACCATGTCTCCACTTTAAGGAAAATAATGGCTTCTTGCATCATCGATCTCAACACAAAGACTGTTATGATGATGAAGAAGAAGAAAGGAAAATAGAAAGCTTATAAAAAGCTCTTCTCTGCAACTCCGAAATTATTCCATTTCTGTTTCAGTCATGTTGAAGGATTGTGTATCGTTGATTGATCTTGATCAGGTATGGGAACCGAAACAGAATACGCGATCGATATATTAGAAGCGCCTCGAAACGGAAAGCGCTTGTATGATAGGAGTTTTCTTCGGAGAACAAGCTCGAAGAAGGACTCCATGGATGATAATAGGGTGTTTATGAACTACAATGTGGATTGCATCAAGAAGACGATGAAGATGCACGAAGATGTGTTCAAACAACAGGTAATCACTGAACCCATTAGGCTGGTTTTGCTTCATAGATAAATCTATGTTACTATCAAAAGCTAATATCTCGATTTCGTACCCGGAAAATAATAGAAACATTTCGCAAAGCCAAAACCGGCATGTTTCTTGAGCTGTCAAACTTTAGGGAGGGCTATACAGAAAATGAAAGGATTCTGATTTTTGCCTCACTTCGTTAGGAAAGGGAATAAATACTTTGAGACAATCTTCCTTGTGTTATTTTACTCTTTCTCTTAATCTGCTTCTTGGGTTCCATAACAAAAAACTGACTTGCACTGAATTTACATATATTGGAGGGAAGATATCGTTATTCATTCAATAATATACTTTAAACTCGAGACTAGGAATTCAAATTAGTTAACATTATGTGGCATAAAGATCGTGACATGACTAGGTACTCACAAAAGATAGTTCGCAATCCAATTCATCTATATGTGTGGATATAATTTTCCCTCCAAAATTAATTCGAAAAATAAAATATTCAAAAATTTAAGGTGCGAGAGCTGCACCGTCTTTACGGGACTCAAAAGGCGTTGATGGATGATCTAACGAGAGAAATTAATCGAAGAAAAGCTTGGGAGCCGATGATGAACCTCAATTCTGGGCCAGTGATGATGAGTCTTGGGTCTCATCCCGCGGAGGAGCGGAGCGCGAGTTGCTCTGGTGAGGCCATTAGAGCACCCGAAGAACTCGTGTCCGGGCCCACAATGATAAACAAGAACAAGTTGATCTTCGCTGAGGAAGAAGACGATGGAGATATCGAGCTCACTCTGAGCATCGGGAGTTGCAAAACGAGGACAGAGAGTAACATCGCAGATGAGGACAGAGCCGACACTCCGGTGAGTAGAGATAGAAAGCAGCCTCATTGGCTTTTCCATGGCTTGAAGCTCAAATAAATCAATTAAAATTTATAATTTTCTTTATTTTTAGTACAAAGTGTATAATGTGTTGACATAAACTCTCTGTAGAAGTGTTGTTTGTTTGTAACATTTTTTTTTTAAAAGGAAAATTTTCAAAGTGGACCACTTTCGAATTTGTGAATTAATGGTCTTTTTGGAATAAATGGACATTTCTGATCTATTATGTGCATAGGCTCCCTTTTGGTCCCTAAAATCTGGTAGGATATTTATAATATATAAAAATAGAAATAAGAGCTAATGATCTTGACTAACTCTAGCTTGTTTTAATAATATATTTCTAAGTTCATGGATTTGTACTTTATATTGGATTGAGATGAGCTCACAGTGAGCCAAAAGTTTTTGATAAAAAAAAAAAAAAAAATTGGTTTCCTAGCTAGAACTGACAAGGACTGATATTGGGCATCACTCATTATTCTCTATACGGCGAATGCATTAATAAATTAAAAATAAAATTGCTTGTAGTTTGATGATTTGGAGATGGCAACAACTCTTGCAAAGTAATGAATAGTTGAACGAATTTATTTTGCACATGTGTCATCCGAAAAACAATTAATGTTTTAGCTTGTATTTTAGATAATGTATGAACAATCTTTTTAGTCATTTTTATCATACTTTATATCTATACCTACATTGACACGCCACTTCCATCAATAAACTACTTATCTTTTAAAAGATGTTTGACAAGTCACATGTATTATATATAGGAATAAGCAGTATAATATTTCATTAAAAATACATTAATTGTTATAAAGTCAAATAATTTGGTTAATATCAAGTAATCAATATAAATCAATATATATATATTGATTAGTCTATTTTTTTAATTATTGAAAATCGCTCCAATAATTATTTATTATAGCGAATTAATAACCACAAAAACAAAAATTATATCTACTAAATAAACGATATGTATATAAAAACGGATAAAATGGTAAAAAAAATGACAGCTCATCAAATATGATTATACAAAAAATAAATGAATTTTTTTGATTAAATTGCAATTTCTGCTATATATAAGGCATAATCAGCAAGTCCAACACAATATAGTAAATATGGAATGTCATTTTGTTTCATATTCGTTAGCGTGACGAATCTCCGTATGTATTAGTGGGGGCGGCTTCCTTAAACTCCATTAGTAAATAAATAAAATTGATGAATGCATATGAATTTTTTAAATAAAAGTATCCAGCAGGAGGTCATAAAAGTGACTATGAACATATCACCATCGAAATATAAACCCATTTTGGATTCTTATAAAGTATAAACGAGAAACTATTGGTCAATCAAATTAAGTTTCTACATAAGAAAGTCGAAAGAGACAAATAACTAGTACTAACATTGTTAATTGCAAAAAATTGCACATGTTAGGAAATCCGTGATTATTCGTATAACAAACGATCGAATCTAACTACAGAGTATAATAAATAAATGTGAGAGTTTCCATGATGATAATGGACTTAGACGTATATGAAAACCATATATAATTTAGATACCAAAAACAATAACTTATTTATAGCTTTCCACCCATTTTTTTATTAAAAAGATATTCTCATTAGCAAACAAAAATGGTAAAAGCCTTACAAGAATCGGATAGAGGTCGAAAACTCATACGCATAATACAATTTAAAACACTAATGAGAAGCAAAAAACATGAATAAACGGAACAAAAGAGTCAATGTGTTATTAATCGGGTAAAACAAAACCCAACAAGTACACTCACGGACCCCTACAGCAAAGATCTTCTGCAAATCATACGGCGCGCCCGTTGCGTCGCCAACCCGTAATTCGGGCACACAGAATAGACATAAACGTTTCACGAACTTTTCCTTTTTTTCTTCTGGTTAAATCTAGCCGTCTATCTCACACTCCAAAACCAAACACCACTATTAACTAAAAGAAAACCTATCCAGGCAACTGAACTAAAAAATCAGTAAACTACATCAAAATTAGACTAGAAACTAAAAAACGACCCTAACCCAGTTGTCGAAAAACGCTTGTCCCCCATCTCCACATCCACCCGCCACATACCGCTGACCCATTGCCCGCATAAAACGCTATAACCTTCCTTTGAAGAACCGAGAACATGGCCAGTGAGACCGTGAGTATGAGCACCCTGCCTCCTGATGCATCCTCGTCGAAGGGCTCGTCCCAGAAGGAAGTGATTTGCACGGGCAGAATCTTCAAACGACGAGGACATGGCCAAGACTCGCGAGCACCGATCCAAGGTGGATCGAGCCTGCAGCGGCGGGATTTGCGAAACCGAAGTCTTCAAAGCCGAGATCAGTAAATCCTGCAAAGAGGGCCCACCCTCGACGCACATCGACGAGATCTGCAACATCGACGATGATGGATGTGCCGGAGATGGGACATTGGAAACATCGACGCTCGCCGGCTGGATTTGCACTACCGCCGGTGTTGATCTGTACCGGAGACTGAGGGGCCTAACAGAAGAAGAAATAAAGCAAAAACAATTCAAAAGACGAAGTAAATTAGACCTCCCCTCCTGATCTTAACCACACCTCCGAAGAGAGAGATCAGCGACCGAAGTCGCCTGAGGGAAGGGGCGGCGGTTGAGTAGAAAATATGAAACCCTAAGAGACGGTCTGTGACTTTTGCTTTTTTCGTTTAGTGTTTCACCTAGCGTGCACTTTGTACTGCTGCACTCTTAGCTTTCCACCAAGTTACTTGACACCTAAGTAAATATGCACGATCAAACGGTATATAATTGTTTTCACCTTGTTTCTTGATCATTGCATCTGCTATGCCGTATGCCACATGATGACTTTCATATGTTGATGTGGATCCGAGTATTGCCATCAGGATGTCGATGTTGGAAGCCCACCAATCATTTGCAGAGACATAAATTTTTGTCAGAGACTCAAATACATCCTTCAATTGTTTTTACTCTCATTTGTTCGGGACTCTGTCAGGTAAAACAACATGGTTACGTACTGTCAATAACCGTGAGCCGTTGATGCTATTGGGAGTCAATGGCTGAGACTGAATGTCTTGTGAATGTCTCATATAAACTGATGTAACCCTACAAACTTTATTTCACACACTATTATTCATCTCTTTCTCTCTTGACTGATTATTAGAGTTTTGTTCTTAATCTCCATTCTTTGATTATTTATTGTGCGATATTTTTTATCGTGTTTCGTTATAAAAATTGGTAAAACGAGAGCCTTGTGTGATTGTGAGATATGTTTGTTGTTGAAAATTGATTAACATTTAATTAACAATATTACATAACATATTTAAATATGGCGGAATTATATAATAACATCTACAATATATTAAAATATATTTTAACATATTCAATAATTATGGCATTAAAAATTCATAATATGTCCATAGAGAATTTTATTCTAAATATACTCGTCAAAAAATCGAACGTATTAAATCTAGCAATCCTATAAACATTTTTATATTTGCAACCAATTCGTTAGAAATGACTTACACGTGAGATTGTAAACAATCTCTTGTGTGGTTCGCTTTCGTCAGAATGTCTCGTCGGAATGGAAAGGGCACAGGCTCGCAGTATTTCTTGAAGCTGCCTTGCCAGACTGGAGGGTATGTCTCGCCGGATTGCTTGCTGGCCGGCTGGAGAAGATGCGCACATGAGCCTGCGAGTCTGTGCGCCTTGCTGGATGTGTGGGACCTGTGCGCCTAGGTGGACACGTGGCTGTTGGCAAAGATGCCCACAAGAAAATTGTTTATTTACATATTGATGTAATATATAAATCTTTATAAAATCCTAATTGTAGAATGCTGATTAAATTAATAAAAGTTGAAACGTTCATTCATTCCTTTTTAGTTTGATTGAAGATTTATGATATTCAATAGTCTTATAGTCCTTAATCAAACCTAACAATGTATGAAGAGATAAATGTAGATTTGCGTGAACAAACTCTTCATGGTTTGACTAAAACGATATATTCGCAATATAAAGATCAACGGACTATTGATCCAAGTATGATTGTTGGAAGAATCTATGATGTCTGGTTACAAGGCATAGCGAGTTAGGAACTCTATAGTTCTTCCAGTGTACCTTTCGAAGATACTGAATTGACCAGTGCACCTTTTGAGACAATAGAAGAACAAACCATTTAACATCTTCTATCTCAAGGTCACTATGTATGAATTGCATCATGCTTACCTAAATCCTGAAATGAGACATGTCATTTCATAGTATTAATACTCTCATTTCAGAAAGTCAAATTCTAGATCAATTATGTGATCTAGACTAGGCCAATTGGTGGGATATTGAGTTATGAAGATGTCATGAACCAACTTTGTGAAGTTCTCATAGATATGGAATTCATGTACAAGATTGCTGAGATGCAATATATATCACCTCATGCTTTATTACTTGGATTGTGAATAATGAACTGCGCAGTGTCCAAATTTAAGTAGCGACTTTATTTGGATGAGACAATGTGACTTGTTAGCTCCTTGTCAATACATTATTTCAAACATATTCACAAGTAACAAAGGAGTTGAGGAAATAACAGCTAGAAAGGTAAAATGGTAATTTTATAAATCTCATATAGTTGATGATATTCATGAAGGGTAATCATAGATAACATTCAATGGATCCACTCAATATAATTAAGTGGAATTTGAGTAGAAAATAAATTCATTTAAACCGAGAGATTCTCAGTGTCAACTCTTTAGTGGAGTCAGTTGACATTAAGCTAATACTCGGAAAAAGTTTGTGAACTTTTGAGTCCGAGTATAGAAGCTCAAGCTTTGTTCATTTGGATCCATAAGGTCACTATTACAGGTCATTAGAGTAGGATTGTTAAACTAGAAGCTAAGTCAAAATAAGTTCAAATGTTGAACTAGACTTTTTCTCGGAAAATGTCTAAAGGGTAATTTTGTGCACATGGACATAAAACGATGTGAATGTCAAAATAGTTTCATATGATGAAAATATAAATTATTTTCTAAAGCCGAAAAGTTGTTTAAGGCATTATAAATTAATTTTGTTATTTGTGCAATTATAATTCTATAATGGATATTTTAAGAATTGTCTTAAAAGAAATAAGGAAGCATCTAGAAGCTTTCCCCTAGGTAGAATTTCGGCCAAAACATGCATCAAAAGAAGAGTTTTATTTCCTTTAATTAAAAGGATAATTACCTAAAAGGAAAAGGGAAATGAATTTATTTCCTCCTTGCTTGAGGTGTATGGCCGGCCATATTAGAAGAGAAAGGGTAAGGGAAAATCAAATATTGTGTCATAAATATATTATTCTTTCATGAATGAATAATTGACCTTTATAGATTTTTCATTCTCCTATAAATAGAGCCTCACATAGAGATGTGAGAACAAATTTTTTCCTTGCTCTTTCTCAATAGTGGCCGACCCTTCTTCTCTCTCTCTCTCTCTCTCTCAAAATACTTCTTTTATTTTGGAACCTAGATCCTCAATTGATCTAGAGAATTAACTTATGATCCGAGAATCGTTCTTGGTTCATATTGTTTAATTGTACCCACACATAAATCCTTCTAAACCTCTATAGACTCTTGTAATGAAAACCTTAGGTTTCTCAAGTTCAAGATTAGAAGTGAAGGAATCGAGCCAAGGAAGAAGATCCACCTTTCCCAAGACGCTTCAAGTTTGAAGATCCAAGAAAAGGTTAGTATTCAAGTACCTTAAATAATGTTTTTAGTTATGACATGTATATGCACTTTGTTTAGGTTAGTAAAAACTGTTTTACTAGTAAAATAAATTTTTATATTCCGCCATTAATGTGTTAATGATAATTTTTTTCAACCCTAGACATCTACCAACAAATGGTATCAGAGCTATGGTCAAAGTTAAGCATGTACATGTTATTTAAAAATCATTATAAGAAAATTGTTTTCTTAAATTGTTTGAATAATGGTTTTTCAAAGACTAGATGTTACAAAATTTTAATTTTTGGTACGACCTCTAAAATTAATTTTGTGTTGATATTTCACTTGTTAAATATGCTATATAAATACATTAAAAACAGTTTTTTATTATTTTATGTTTAGCATACTCAAAATCAATATTTTGAGAAGTTAGAAAATTTGTGTACATAGTTTAAACTAGTTTATTGCACTTCTAGTTTAAATTTATTATTGAATGTTTTATATTATGTTGTTTATTTTATATTGTGTTTACTTATTAACATGTTCATATAACACACAATAGATATAAAAACATACAATTAAAATGTTTCAATAAACCTCTTTCTCTTTACACCTAGATCCGACGTACCTTTAAATTGTTTTCCAAATTCTGGACAAATTGTTATGGCTCAATAAAACGGGCATAAATCTTTTCTCAGACCTTGAAAATTAGTGGTTCTTAAACAAAATTAAAGGTACGGAAGTTAGCTATCCAATGTAATTAGTTTCAGCTCAATCGGAAATCGGATGTGTCAATTATGACCTTTTAAGTCCGAGGTGTACGGCAGTCCGCGAGTCTAGATTTTTTAAATCCGGATTTTGCGACTCCAAGCTTCCTCCCCTCTTCTTAATGCTTTCGTGGTTTTCCGACATTCACGCGCTCAACCACTATGAAGACGCCTTGAAGGGAGATGTCATGAAGATGAAGATATTAGTTTTAGGATATTTTTAATCTAAAAAATTTTCAAGTGCAAAAGTGATGATTTATTAATCTCACACACTTTCCTTAGGAAAAATAAATTAATAGACAAAAAGATCTAAGTATGTTCCTTGTGCCTTAGTGCATTAAGACTGCTCTTCCCTCACAAATATTGATTTTAGGGTTCTTTTTTCTAGTGATCCACTCTATCTCTCTTTACTAATGGAAACAAGTTTCCTATACGTACAAGAGTACACGTGCCTTTTTCCAAAAATTAAGTGGGAGGGTTGCACTTATTGTTGCAACCCAGGATCCCCTTATTTTCTACAAACTAAGTGGGAGGGTTGTACTTATTGTTTGCAACCCGCGATCCCCAACACTAATGTGAAGTACATATGTCGCCGGACTAAGAGTCACCCTCGTGACTCTCTCTTAAATGAGAGTACTCATAGACGCATAGCTCCTAACATTGCTTTTATAGCAACGTTCAAAAGTGAAACGATGAGACAAGGCCTCCCCTTGGCAGATTGTTTTCAAAGTATATCTTGTTGAACTAAGTGGTTGGTTACACACTTAGACTCAAACTCTAGTAATCCTCCCTCGAGGCCCTGCGAAAAGTTTTGAGTAATCAAACTTCTTTATAAGGTAGCCAGTCAAAGCATTGATGTAAGGACATCATGACTATGCATTAATAATGTGTCATTTACTTATAAAAGGCGACTTTTTTGCGGCCTTCCCTCGAAGGAGTAAAATTTTCATTTTGTTCATAACACCTTTGGATTTATTCTTGTCTAAATAAAATTAAACTTAAAATCATAAACAAAAGACTAATCATAAATTGTTTCAACAATCAGCAACATGTCTCTAAACACTATCTCAATCATCCTTTCCGCAAATTAACTGAAACGGAAAAACAACATAGATTAGAAACGTAACCTAGACATCGTCCTTACGAAGGACAAGCACAAATGGGTACTCACCACCCCATGTCTTTTTGAAACGAATGATGATTCGACTCAAAAGACAAGGACGCCCTAGCGGCCTTAATCCAATCAGATGAGATTGTGAGATGCTATGTTTTAGCATCAATGAACAATATGTTGCAACAACATCATCGTGATATTGGTTCGGCCTAAACCATGCTTTTGAATCTCTATGAGATGTTTGAAGGGCAAAGGCGTCACACTAGATAACAAGCGGTTCGACAGTTTGTGAACTATCGTATGAAAGCTAAGACTCCTGTTAGAGAATACATGATATTGATCATAAGTTATCTCAATGACATGGAAATCTTTGGATCTGAGATTAATGGAGAAATCAAAATAGATATGATCTTAGAAACTCTCCTTGAATCTTTCGATACTTTCAAGCTGAACTACTCCATCGATAAGCTAGTGTAAACTGTTACCAAGCTGATGAAGGAGATTCACACTGCTGAGGGACTCTAGCATATAAATTTTCCTGCCTACCTCAAGGCTAAAGGGAAAGGTATTGTACTGATTACCGAAGCTTGTTTAGTAGCTGATAATGTATCATTGTGGATTATTGACTGCACTACTACTAACCAAATTTAGTGTTCCTTGAATGTGTTCAAGAAAATCAAAAGCTTAGAGGATGGCGACTCTGCTTCAAGTGGGGTGTTGGGAGCTTGGTGTCTTCTAAGGCTGTGGAATCCGTGACACTGTCTTTCGAAGATAAAACTTTAAATTTGAAAAATGTGTATTATGTTCCTTCCTTTGGGAAAAACTTAATATCTGTAGCTCAAATTGTTGAGCAGAATTACTATTTAAAGTTTATTGATAATGGAATTCGTATTACTTCTTCCAATTCATTTGTCACTGATGCATGTTTAAAAAATGGTTTATTCTATCTTTATCCTACACAACCTTTACTATTAGACACTAAAATAGATAATTATCTGATTAGGGAACCAAAGAGGATCAAACTTAATGATTCTTCTGATCTAATTAAATAAACACATCTCTGGCACTTAAGACTTGGTCATATTAGTCTAGATAGGATTAAGAGACTTGTGAGGGATGATCCACTCAAAGCTCTGCAATAGGCTCACTGCCGACTTGTGAATCCTGTATAGAAGGAAAAATGACCAAACGACCTTTCTCTGATAAAGGTCGAAGAGCCACTGAGTTGCTGGAACTAATACATTTTGATGTATGTGGTCCGCTCAGAATTCAGGCACGGGGAGGATACGAATACTTTGTTACTTTTACCGATGATTACTCAAGATATGGATTTGTCTATTTGCTCAAACACAAATCCGAAACCTTTAACGTATTTAAGGTTTTTTAGGCTTTAGTGGAAAAGCAAACTGGCAAATAGATCAAAACCCTTCGATCTGATCGAGGTGGTGAGTACTTGTCTGAAGAGTTCGATGACTTTCTTAAAGAAGAAGATATCGCTTCTCAGCTTACAGCACCTGGACACCTCAACAACACGGAGTGTCAGAGAGAAGGAATCGAATTTTGATGGATATGGTTAGATCAATGATGAGTTACTCATCACTTTCATATTCTTTTTGGGGATAGGCCCTCGAAAATGCCGCATATATTCTGAACCTAGTTCCATCTAAGACGGTCCCTGGTACTCCTTATGAATGATGGACTGGGCGTAAAGCTAGTTTAAGCCACATAAAAATTTGGGGTTGCCCTGCACATGTGCTAAAACAAAAGACTAGAAAGTTGGCTAGTAGGTCAGAGTTATGCGTGTTTGTTGGATATCCAAAGGAAACCAAAGGTTTCACATTGTATAGTCCCGAGGACGACAAAACGTTTGTCAGCACTAATGCTCGTTTCTTTGAGGAGGACTATATGAAGAATACGAAACCTAGAAGCGAAATTGTGCTTGAAGAAAAGTTGGGTCAGGATGAATCTACTTCATCTGTAAGAACTGTTCTTACCCCAACTGAAACAAAACCTAACAATTCAGAACCTCGTCAAGTAGTACTTCGACGTTGTGGGAGGGTTTCTGAAAAGCCTGACAGGTACAAGTCTTATGGCGACACTCTCGTAGCCGTCGCTTACATGGATGACCCTGTTTCCTACAACCAAGCAATGAGATGCATTCGATGTATGTCAACAAAGTCTGGAAACTTGTAGACCTACCTGAAGGGGTTAAACCTGTAGGGTGTAAGGGGATCTATAAGAAGAAAAGGGGTCCAGATGGGAACGTTCAAATGTTCAAAGCGCGACTAGTGGCTAAGGGTTATACCCAAAAGGAAGGTATCGATTATGAAAAAACTTTCTCGCCAGTCGCAATGCTTAAATCGATCCGTAGACTTCTATCCATAGCTGCTGCTCTCGATTATGAGATCTGGCAGATGGATGTCAAAACTTCCTTTCTGAATGTCAACGAGGCCATGACACTTTATTGTGATAATAGTGGGGCTGTTGCTAACTCAAAGGAGCCTAGAAGCCATAAGCGCTCTAAGAATATTGAGAAAAAATACCATTTGATTAGAGAGATCGTGCAGCGCGGAGACGTGGAGGTTAAGAAGATTTCAACGGTGGACAACCTTGCAGATCCTTTCACCAAGGACCTATCCAACAAGGTCTTCAACCAACATCGAGACAGATTATGCATGAAGGACTACTCTCATCTTCTTTAAGTCAAGTGGGAGTTCGTTGGCAGAGATGCCGGCAATAATATTGTTTATCCACATATTGATGTAATATATAAATCTTTGTAAAGTCCTTATTGTAGAATGTTGATTAAATTAATAAAAGTTGAAACGTTCATTCATTCCTTTTTAGTTTGATTGAAGATTTATGTGTTGGAATAGGTCTAGGTTAAAGAAAAATTAAACATTAATCAAATTAATGGCGGAATTTAAAAATTTCTTTTTCAAGTAAAACAATTTTTACTAACCTAGAAAAAGCATATACATGTTATATATTAAAAGCATTATTCAATTTGCTAGAATACCAACCTTTCATTGTAGCTTGATCTTGAAGCGTCTCGAGAAAGGTAGATCCTCTTCCTTGGCTCGCTCGTCACCTTCACACCTAATCTTGAACCCGAGAAAACTAAAATTTCTATTACAAGAGTCTATAGAGGTTTTGGAAGGATTTGTGTGTGGGCACAATTAAACAATATGAACCAAGAACAATTCTTGGATTATAAGCTAATTCTCTAGATCAAGTTTGGATCTAGGTGCAAAATAAGAAGAGTATTTTCTAGACAGAGAGAGAGAGAGGGTCGGCCACAAGAGGGAGAGAACAAGAAAAAAGCTTAACCTTGACATCTCTATGTGAGACTCTATTTATAGGAGAAGGAAAATTCTATAAAGGCCAATTATTCATTCATGAATGAATAATATATTCATGACACAATATTTGATTTTCCCTTCCCCTTTCCCTCTTGGTTTGGCCGGCCATATACCTTGCATTAGTGAGGAAATTTGTTTCCTCACTTAGCACATTTGTTTCCTTCTTAAGGAAATTCATTTCCCTTTTTCTTTTGCGTAATTATCCTTATAAGAAAAAGGAAATAAATCTCTCCTCTTGATGCACTATCTTGGCAGAACTCTACTTAGGGGGGGAGCATGTAGATGCTTCCTTATTTCTTTTAAGACAATTCTTAAAATACCCAGTGTAGAATTATAATTCCACAAATAACGAAATTAATTTCATAATACCTCAAACGACTTTTCAGCTTTAGAAAATAATTTATATTTTCATCAAATGAAAATATTCAAAATCTTATTTTGACATTCACATCATTTTATGTCCTTGTGAACAAAAATACCCTTTAGACATTTTCGGAGAAAAAGTCTAGTTCAACACTTGAACTTATTTTGACTTAGCTTCTAGTTTAACAATCCTACTCTAATGACCTGTAATAGTGACCTTATGGATCCAAATGAACAAAGCTTGAGCTTCTATACTCGGACTCCAAAGTTCTGAAACCTTTTCCGAGTATTAGCTTAAAGTCGACTGACTCCACTAAAGAGTCGACACTGAGAATCTCTCGGTTCAAATGAATTTATTTTCTACTCAAGTTCAACTTAATTATATTGAGCGGATCCATTGAATGTTATCTATGTTTACCCTTCATGAATATCATCAACTAGTTGGGATTTATAAAATTATCATTTTACCCTTCTAGTTGTTATTTCCTTTGTTACTTGTGAATAAGTCAGAAACAATGTATTGACGAGGAGCTAACAAGTCACATTGTTTCATCCAAATAAAGTCGCTACTTAAATTTGGACATTGCGCAATTCATTTATTTACAATCCAAGTAATAAAGCATGAGGTGATATATATTGCATCTCAGCAATCTTGTACATGAATTCCATATCTATGAGAACTTCACAAAGTTGGTTCATGACATCTTCATAACTTAGTATCTCCCCAATAGGCCTTGTCTAGATCACACATTGGACCTCAAATTTGACTTTATCAAATGAGAGTATTAATGTTATGAAATGACATGTCTTATTTCAGGATTTAGGTAAACATGATGCGATTGATATGTAGTGACCTTAAGATAGAAGATGTCAAATGGTTTGTTGTTTTATTGTCTCTAAAGGTGCACTGGTCAATTAAGTATCTTCGAAAGATACACTGAAAGAATTACAGAGTTCCTAACTCTCTATGCCTCGTAACCAGACATCCTAGATTCTTCCAACAATTATACTGGGATCAATTGTCCATTGATCTTTAGATTGCGAATATATCGTTTTAGTCAAACCATGAAGAGTTTGTTCACGCAAATCTACATTTGTCTCTTTATACATTGTTAGGTTTGATTAAGGACTATAAGACTATTGAATATCATAAATCTTCAATCAAACTAAAAAGGAATGAATGAACGTTTCAACTTTTATTAATTTAATCAGCAAATTACAAAGATTTATATATTACATCAATATGTAAATAAACAATCTTTTAATAAGGACTTTACAAAGATTTATATATTACATCAGTATGCAAATAAACAATCTTCTTGTGGGCATCTCTGCCAACATTATGATATTCAATAGTCTTATAGTCCTTAATCAAACCTAACAATGTATGAAGAGACAAATGTAGATTTGCGTGAACAAACTCTTCATGGTTTGACTAAAATGATATATTCGCAATCTATAGATCTACGGACTATTGATCCCAATATGATTGTTGGAAAAATCTACGATGTCTGGTTACGAGGCATAAAGAGTTAGGAACTCTATAGTTCTTCCAGTGTATCTTTCGAAAATACTGAATTGACCAGTGCACCTTTTGAGAGAATTGAAGAACAAACCATTTAACATCTTCTATCACAAGGTCACTATATATGAATTGCATCATGCTTACCTAAATCTTGAAATGAGACATGTCATTTCATAGCATTAATACTATCATTTCAGAAAGTCAAATTCTAGATCCATTATGTGATCTAGACTAGGCCAATTGGTTGGATATTAAGTTATGAAGATGTCATGAACCAAATTTGTGAAGTTCTCATAAATATGAAATTCATGTACAAGATTGTTGAGATGCAATATATACATCACCTCATGCTTTATTACTTGGATTGTGAATAAATGAACTGCGCAGTATCCAAAATTAAGTAGCGATTTATTTGGATGAAACAAATTGGTCGAACCACGATAAAATATGGTTGTGTTCTTTATATTTACTTTTCTTGATTCTTCGATTCCTTTACTGTTGGTATTTGGAGGTTCTATGATCATTGATATTGGCCGAGTTGAAGTTTCGGCCTATGATGGAAAATCCTATTTTGGCATCAAGATTCGTTCATTGTTGTCACACCATAAATCTTGATTGTTCTGGAACCTAAAGAGAATAAGTGGTCCAAAGAATTCAAGAAAAGAAAGGATAAAAATAGATGAAGAGGCTTATAACCGTCTCATCTTAAACTTGTCTGATAATATCATATAAAATATATGGGAGAAACTATTTGTTGCATTTATGGGATAAACTGTTGGAATAGGTTTAGGGTGAAAAAAAATAATCATTAATCATATAAATGGCGGAATAGAAAATTTCTTTAGAAGTAAAACAATTTTACTAACCTAGGCAATGTGCTTGAACATGTTGTTGGCAGAGATGCCCACAAGAAAATTGTTTATTTACATATTGATGTAATATATAAATCTTTGTAAAGTCCTTATTGAAAGATTGTTTATTTACATACAGATGTAATATATAAATCTTTGTAATTTGCTGATTGAATTAATAAAGTTGAAACGTTCATTCATTCCTTTTAGTTTGATTGAAGATTTATGATATTCAATTGTCTTATAGTCCTTAATCAAACCTAACAATGTATGAAGAGACAAATGTAGATTTGCGTGAACAAACTCTTCATGGTTTGACTAAAACGGTATATTCGCAATCTAAAGATCAACGGACTATTGATCCCAGTATGATTGTTGGAAGAATCTAGGATGTCTGGTTACGAGGCATAGAGAGTTAGGAACTCTGTAGTTCTTCCAGTGTATCTTTCGAAGATACTGAATTGACCAGTGCACCTTTAGAGACAATAGAAGAACAAACCATTTAACGTCTTCTATCTCAAGGTCACTACGTATGAGTCGCATCATGCTTACCTAAATCCTGAAATGAGACATGTCATCTCATAACATTAATACTCTCATTTGAGAAAGTCAAATTCTAGGTCCCATGTGTGATCTAGACAAGGCCTATTGGTGAGATATTATGTTATGAAGATGTCATGAACCAACTTTGTGAAGTTCTCATAGATATGGAATTCATGTATAAGATTGCTGAGATGCAATGTATATCACCTCATGCTTTATTATTTGGATTGTGAATAAATGAACTGCGCAGTGTCCAAATATAAGTAGCGACTTTATTTGGATGAAACAATGTGACTTGTTAGCTCCTCGTCAATACATTGTTTCTAGCTTATTCACAAGTACTAAAGGAGTTGAAGAAATAACAATTAGAAGGGTAAAATTGTAATTTTATAAATCCCAACTAGTTGATGATATTCATGAAGGGTAAACATAGATAACATTCAATGGATCCGCTCAATATAATTTAGTTGAACTTGAGTAGAAAATAAATTCATTTGAACCGAGAGATTCTCAGTGTCGACTCTTCAGTGGAGTCAGTCGACATTAAGCTAATACTCGGAAAAGGTTTGTGAACTTTTGAGTCCGAGTATAGAAGCTCAAGCTTTGTTCATTTGGATCCATAAGGTCACTATTACAGGTCATTAGAGTAGGATTGTTAAACTAGAAGCTAAGTCAAAATAAGTTCAAATGTTGAACTAGACTTTTTCTCGAAAAATGTCTAAAGGGTATTTTTGTCCACTAGGACATAAAATGATGTTAATGTCAAAATAAGATTTTGAATGTTTTCATTTGATGAAAATATAAATTACTTTCTAAAGCCGAAAATTCGTTTGAGGCATTATGAAATTAATTTCGTTATTTGTGCAATTATAATTCTACAACGGGTATTTTAAGAATTGTCTTAAAAGAAATAAGGAAGCATCTAGATGCTCCCTCACCCTATGAAGAATTCGGCCAATATAGCATCAAAGAGGAGAGTTTTATTTCCTTTTTCTTATAAGGATAATTACCCAAAAGAAAAAGGGAAATGAATTTCCTTGAGAAGGAAACAAATGTGCTAAGTGAGGAAACAAATTTCCTCACTAATGCAACATCATGGCCGGCCAAACAATGAGGGAAAGGGGAAGGGAAAATCAAATATTGTGTCATGAATACATTATTCATTCATGAATGAATAATTGACCTTTATAGATTTTTCCTTCTCCTATAAATAAAGCCTCACATAGAGATGTGAAGAAAAAGCAATTTTCTTCTTCTCTCCCTATTGTGGCCGAACCTCCCTCTCTCTCTCTCTACCAAATACTCTTCTTATTTTGCACCTAGATTCACATTCAATCTAGAGAATTAGCTTATGATCCAAGAACTGTTCTTGGTTCATATGGTTTAATTGTGCCCACACACAAATTCTTCTTAAACCTCTTTTGACTCATGTAAAAAGAAATCTTAGGTTTCTCGGGTTCAAGATTAGGTGAGAAGGTGACGAGCGAGCCAAGGAAGAAGACCTACCTTCTCAAGACGCTTCAAGATCAAGCTTCGTAGAAAGGTACGTGTTCTAGTTAATTAAATAATGATTTTAATATATAACTTGTATATGCTTTTTTCTAGGTTAGTAAAATAGTTTTACTTGAAAAAGAAATTTTTAAATTTTGCCATTAATTTGATTAATGTTAAATTTTTCTTTAACCCTAGACCTATTCCAACACATGTATCAATTAAAAACATTATTTAAAGTGAATGAATACTAACCTTTTTTGTACCTTTAATTAAGAGGAGTCTTGAGAAAGGTTGATATTCTCTTGCTCGTTACATTCACACCTAAACGTGAACTCAAGAAACCTAAGGTTTCTATTACATGAGTCTATAGAAGTTTAAAGATTTGTGTGTAGACACAATTAAACACAATAGCTCAAGAACAAGTCTATAAGTTAAAGAGCTAATGAAGCCTAAGTCTAATGACGACTTAGGTGCCAAAATAAAAAGGGATTTAGAGAGAGAGAGAGGGGTTTGGCCACAATAGAGAAACAAGAGCAAGAATACTTATTTTCACATCTTTATGTGAGACTCTATTTATAGGATAAAGAAAATCAAGAAATGGTAATAACCCTTGACACAATATTTGATTTTCTCTTCTCTTCCTCCTGGTACATGGCCGACAAACCCTTGCTTGAGTGAAGGAAAATTTGTTTCCTCACTTAGCTTAATTATTTCCTTCTCAAGAAAATTCATTTCCTCTTTTCCTTTTGGGTAATTATCTTTATAATTAATGGCAAAGAATCCTCTCCTCTTGGATGTGTCTTGGCCGAATTCTATATCTAGGGAAGGGGCAACTATATGCTTCCTTATTTCTTTTAAGACAATTCTTAAAATACCCATTGTAGAATTAATATTGCACAAATAATGAATTAATTTCATAATACCTGAAACGACTTCTCAGCTTTAAAAACAAATTTATATTTCCATCATATTAAAATATTCAAAATCTTATTTTGACATCACATCATCTTATGTCCATGTGGAAAAAATACCCTTTAGATATTTTCCGAGAAAAAGTCTAGTTCAACACTTGAACTTATTTTGAATTAGTTTCTAGTTTAATAATCGTACTCTAATGACCTGTAATAGTGACCTTATGGATCCAAATGAACAAAGCTTGAGCTTCTATACTCGGACTCAAAAGTTCACAAACCTTTTCCGAGTATTAGCTTAAAGTCGACTGACTCCACTAAAGAGTTGACACTGAGAATCTCTCGGTTCAAATGAATTTATTTTCTACTCAAATTATACTTAATTATATTGAGTGGATCCATTGAATGTTATCTATGATTACCCTTCATGAATATCATCAACTATATGAGATTTATAAAATTACCATTTTACCCTTATAGTTGTTATTTCATCAACTCCTTTGTTACTTGTGAATAAGTTAGAAACATATTATTGACGAGGAGCTAACAAGTCACATTGTTTCATCCAAATAAAGTCGCTTCTTAATTTTGGATACCGCGCGATTCATTTATTCACAATCCAAGTAATAAAGCATGAGGTGATATATATTGCATTTCAGCAATCTTGTACATGAATTCCATATCTATGAGAACTTCACAAAGCAGGTTCATGACATCTTCATAAGGTAATACCTCACCAATTAGTCTAATCTAGATCACTTAATGTATCTAGAATTTGAATTTCTCAAATGAGAATATTAAAACTATGAAATGACATGTCTCATATCAGAATTTAGGTAAGTATGATGCAACTCATACATAGTGACCTTGAGATAGAAAAGGTTAAATGGTTCTATGCCTCGTAACCAGACATCATATATTCTTCCAACCATCATACTAGGATCAATAGTCTGTTGATCTTTAGATTGCAAATATTTCATTTTAACCAAACCATGAAGAGTTTTTTCACGCAAATCTACATTTGTCTCTTCATACATTGTTAGGTTTGATTAAGGTATAAGACTATTTAATATCATAAATCTTCAAAAAAACGAAAAAGGAATGAATGAACGTTTCAACTTTTATTAATTTAATCTGCTATTACAATAAGGACTTATAAATATTTATATTATATGAGTATGTAAATAAATAATCTTCTTGTGGGCATCTCTGCCAACAAACACAACCGGGTCAAGTTATGGCGTGGTAATGAGAATTGAGAAGCTATGATGGGAATGCCTAGAAATGATGATGATTTGGGGAGTATAAAGGTGACTATACCATTTTTTCATTGAAGAAATGAAATTCAAGTGTATTTGGAGTGGGAGCAAAAGATAGAGATGGTGTTTGAGTGTTATAACTACTCATAGATAAAGAAGGTGAAGCTCGCGGAGATTGAGTTTGTTGATTATTCCATCATATGGTGGGATCAATTTGTGAAAGAAATAAGGAAAATGGAGAGCGCATGGTCGAGATATGTGAGGATATGAAAGCCATCTCGATGAAGCAATTTATACCAAGTTTTACCATCGGAAGTTGTACAAAAAATAGAATTGTCTAAGTCTAGGAATAAAGAGTGTAGATGAGTATTTCAAGGAGATGGATGTGGCATGGTGATGGGCAAAGAAGCAACGATGGCCAGATTTTTTCATCGGCTAAATCATGAGATAGAGGATGTCATAGAGATGTAACATCACATGGAGTTGACCGATATGGTGGACCAAGTTGTCAAATCGGAGCACCAACTAAAACAAAGGAACATGGCTAGGAAAAGGCCGAGTATATCTTCAACAAACTCGTGGAAGGCCACACCTAGACGAGAATAACTTTAAGCAAACAAGCCTAAATATGACTCTTCCAAGGACGTCATACAACTACTTCAGGATAATCAAGAAAACATAGGGGTTATTTATACTTAAATACGTTATATGTATTTCAAATGTAGAGGATTGCGAGATATAGCCAGCGAGTGCCCAAACAAGAGGGTTATGGTGATAAACGCGCAAGGTCAGCTTGAGTCGGAGGATGAGGAAGATGAAGTTGATGAGGACATGCCACATCTTGAGGACTGCATCGATGGTGAATACACAGTTGATGAAGAACTATTAGTCACAATGAGAGTTCTTCGTATGCAAGTGAAGAAAGAGAAATAATATTCAACGCGATAATTTATTTCATACTATATATTTCACGAATGTTGCGAGCACTGATCTTGTCAAGAAATTGGCGCTGCCTACTTTGAAGCATCCACGGCCTTACCGCCTTCAATGGTTTAATAATAGTAAAAACATCAAGGTGACAAAGAACTTTCTTGTGTCATTTTCGATAGACAAGTATGAAGATTGGGTGCTTTTTGATGTGGTCCCGAAGGAACCTTGTCACATGCTTTTGGGAAGGCCATGAGAATTTGACAGGAAGGTCTCACATGATGGTTTCACCAATCGGTACTCTTTTACTCTTAAAGAGAAACCTATTACACTTGTACCATTAATTCTCAAAGGATAAAAAATGAAAGAGAAAAGAAAAGAAAAAAATGGAATTAAAGAAACAGAGAAACATGAGTGAAAAAGTTAGTCTAATGGAAAAAAAAAGGTGAGATTAAGAGAGCATTTCAGCCGCTTATCGTACTCATGTAGAAGGCATTTTTATGTATTGATGATCTTGTCGAATCTTTTCCGAGCAATTTTTTTCTCTTTGGCATGAATTTGTAGATGTATTTATGGAAGAGGTACATCCTAGTTTACCTCCTATCGAGGGATCGAACAATTGACTTTTTTTCCTGGTTCAACAATCCCCGATCGACCAACCTCTAGAAGTAACCTCGAGACTAAGGCACTCGAGAGGTAATGAGTCTGTGCGTTGTTCAAGTATTAGTGTCGAAGAAGGATGGAAAATGGATAATGTGGCTTTATTTTCAAGCCATCAACAACATCACGGTAAAGTATCGACATAATATTCTTTGTTTAGATGATATGCTAGATGAATCGCATGGATCGTGTGTGTTTTCTAAATTTTATCTTAAGAATGGATATAGTCATATTAGAATGAAAGAAGGAGATGAGTGGGAAAATCCAAATTTAGTATAAAACATGGATTGTATGATTGGTTAGTATTTCCTTTTCGGTTGACCAATGCCTCGAGTACATTCATGAGACTTATGAAACAAATTTTACGTGCTTTCCTTTGACATTTTATTGTTGTCGACTTTGATTCTATTCTGATTTATAGAGAAAAATCATGTAGCATGTTACGATATTTTATAACGAATCACGCAAATGAACATATTAAACAAACAATATAGTGATGAATACGCATGTCGAACCCACAAAGACAAATTACTCTAACAGTTCTACTTAATCTGTAGCAAATTGATTTTACGTTGAGTTTAAGATTTTAATAAGAACTAATATGAACTAAACTAACAAACAAAAAGGCAAGGGACACGATTTCACTGGGTAACTAAAAAATGGAGATTTTCAGGTATGAAATTTAAAATATTCCTTACATGCTAATCTCATTCTCATACAAATATTCGCTAGCCTCTCTCGAGTGATCTAGTGAACCTAACCGCAGATGTCAGATTTGTTGAAATTTATTTAACGATTAACCAATAAAACTATGTAACATATCTAAACATGGCGGAAACACATAATAGATCTGAATATGTTAAAACACATTTAAACATATTCAATTCACCTACGCATTAAAAATTAATATATGTCAATAAACATTTTATTTTAGACACATTGATCAACAAATTGTGTTGGGATTGGTGGTCACAAAGGAGATTTTAGACATTGAAATACTATATGTATTTAATTTTTGCTGAAACATTGATATTAATAAATGTTCATTCTTTTGAAGATTGTGTTTAGTTATGTTTAAGCTATGCTCTGAAACTGTCATCAAAGAAAAGGGTGCTAAGTAAAGACTTGACAAGATAGCCCCTTGTGACCAGTTTTTGAAACATTTGTTCGCAATCTAAAGATCGATAGAGCAATCGAGTCTTAGTAATGATTGTTTGGATGAATCATGATATCTCATCTTGTGATATAGAGAGTTTTGACTCTATGATTCATGCTTGGTATCTTATAGAAGATATTGAACAAGACCTGTGACACTTAGAAGCTCGAGACAAAACTGTTTACACAATCGAAGCTTCAAGTTCACAACTAAAGGAGTATTATGATACTTACCTTAATCCTGAAGTGAATATGTAATTGACATTACACTTTGTGACATTTGATTCGTCAATGGGCAATGACTAAGTTTTAGTTGCATGTGACCCGACTGTTGGTGTCACAAGGATGTGATGTTGGGTTACATGATTCACAGATATGGAATTCATGTAATAACAATGCAAATGCATTAGTATCACACTATTCTTTGTTATGAGAGTGTGAATGAATAAACCTGGCCAGGCATTCATTGAATGAGTTCATTCTTTGATTAAAACATGTGACATGTAAAGACATCTCACTTTATGTTTTTCTCATTCACAAATAACAAAAGAGTTAGTGAAATAATAACTCAAGGGGTAAAACAATAATTTTACATTCCTCTTAGTTACTGATACACATGAAGGGTAATATCGTAAGATACTCCGTGGATCGTGTGAGAAATGATTTTATCACAACAAACATAAAATATGCGCATATGAACAGAGAGATTGTCAATATTGGTCCTTTAGTGGAATCGATCAATATTAAGAATTAAAAGACGAAAAATGTTTGTGAACTTTTGTGTCCGATCTTAATTCTAAAGTTTCGTTCATGTGGGTCCATGGGGTCTCAATGATAGACACTTGGAAGAGATTAAAAGAACTGGAATTATTGATTTACTCGTTAAGTATAAATTGTGATTTATACCGAGAAATTTATTTTCTTATAACTCAATAAATAATTAGTTATTTAGTTTGGTTATTGAATCATAGAGTATGATTATGTTGATAATAATACACTTGAATGATTTGATTCGATAAAGGAAGAAAATAAATTATTTCTCATTTCGTAGTTATTCGATAACTATAAAATAATTTAATGATGTGTCATTAAATCTAATGAGAGTTCTAAATTAATTTTAGAAAATAAATCAAATATATTTGGGATCAAAATGAAAGATTTTTGGATGAGTAGGAGAGAGGGAGCTGACCGAATTCTTTAAGTGTAGGGTCATGGGTTTGACCCAGCTTAAGCCTATTTATAACTGTATAAATAAAGCTTAATGAAACCCTAATCACTTAACCCTAACCTTAGTTAATTTTCGGCAGCCTCTCTCTCTCTCTCTCTCTCCCTAGAGACACTCGGCCGAAATCCCAAGAAAGAACAAGAGAGAAAAGTGTTTTCAATTCTTCTTCTAAAATTCCTAATCGTTCTTGAAAGCCCACCCTTTCAATCTCAATAATTCCTCTTGTATTATTGTTGATTTCTCACTCGTAGTGTTTGATTTGTATTGTGTTGTTTTAATGTTTTAAAAATTGTTTTTAAAAACATTTAGAAAGCCAAAAATCAATTTTTAGGTTTCAGTCCGGCTAGAGATCTCTCCCAGGATGTTCAGCGTCCATTCCGGCGAGTTTTGGCCTTCCAGCGCCAACCCGGCGAGGTCAATCCCGCGAGGGGACTCCAGTCAGGCGAGGCGAATCCGGTGAGGCCAATCCAGCGAGGGGATTCCAGTCAGGCGAGGCCAATTCGGCGAGGCTTCCAGTGTCCAGTCCCGCGAAGGATCCCAGCGAGGGTGACCAGTGAGGCGCGTCCGGCGAGGCGTCCCAGGATCTCCAGTCCGGCGACCAGCGAGGTTCTCCAGTCCGGCGAGCGTCCTGTCAGGCGACCAGGTCCAGTCCGGCGAGCCCTCCAGCCAGCGCCCAGTCCGGCGAGCACCTCCAATCCGGCGAAGACGTTTTCTTGCATTCTGGCGAGCGTTTTTCGACTTTTTGGACAAGGAGAGGCATTCCAGCGATAGCTAGCAACGCCAAGGTTGTTTACAACCTTTGATGTGAGTAAAAATTATTAGCTAAAAATTATATAAATGTTATATAGGTTGTTTAGTTAATTATTTATTTGAGCATGTGTTTTATAAATTTTTTATGATCACTTGATAAATTTTAATGCCTTAGGTTGTTGAATATGTTAAAAATAGTTTTAGCATATTAGATCATATTATAATTTTTCGCCACATAAGATGTGTATTATAATAATTATTGTTTAAATTGTTAAATAAATTCCAACAAATTGAATGTTCTTCAATCTAGCAACCTATCATGTCAATAAACAATTTTATTCTAAACATATTGATGAACAAAAGGAACACACTTCAATCTAGCAACCTATAAACAATTTTATCATTTGCAAACTAATTCGTTTAGAAGTGACTTACACGTGAAATTATAAACAACTTTGTTCGTTGCTAGCTCACTCCGGAATGCTTCGTCAATTTCCTCGCCAGATTAATCTGAATTGCGCATGGGAGTCACCGGAGGAAAAGGCCGAAGATGTGCCAAGAAGTCACTGGATGGAAGCAACCGGCCGGACACACAACAGGCTCGCCAGCTTGTATCTGCTCGCCGGACTCGGATGGGTCTACGCGTCTGGCTGGGAGTGTGAGACATGTACATCTACGTAGAAGAGGACCTGGGACATGCCGGCCGGCCGGATGCGCGTGACTGGCCGGTTGGCCTGTCTGGTTGACCGGTTTTGTCTTGTCGTGTCCCGCTCGTTCTCCTCATGTTATGACCGGTCCTGTGACAATATACACTCACCCAAACACCACAAGTTGATTAAGCAATAATCCTCTATGATTTTTTGGGAGATCAAGAGTGTGAGCTCTTTGATTGAACAACAGGAATCGGGAATCACTCAAAAAATCAAACCAAGAATAAATAAAATATTTTTTCTTGATCTATCTCTGTATACTCTTCCAAGAACTCTCTAGGAGAAGGGTAGTGGCCGAAATTATGAGCTTAGGTGGAAATTAAAATTTCTTTTTATCCTTTTACACTTAGGTATAATGGGCTTAAATTAGGTCAAACTCATTAGTCAACTTAAGCCCTATTAAGCCATTTTAATGACTAATTGAAATAAATTTCGACCATAATTAATTAATTCTTTTCGGTCAAACCAATTAAATTTTATTCCCTAATATATTTGATGTATTTCTAAATTTAATTAATTTAGAACATCTCAATTATTTAATGACATTTCATTCAATCTTTTCATACTATGCAAACATGTACGAAACGAGAAAATATTTAATTTCATCTTTTATTTATTTGAATCATCAAATTACATTATTATCAATATAATAACATAATATGATTCATTAAATAAATGTAATTATAAATAACAAATTATTTATTTAATTACTTAGCAATTAACTCTCGTAGTGTAAATTATAATTTACATTCAATGAAAAAAATCAAATGTTCTAGTTCAATAAATCTCGTCCGAGAGACTATTACAAAGACTTTATGGACCCACATGAACAAAACTTTAGAATGAAGTCCGGACACAAAAGTTCACAAACTTTTTCCGACTTTTAATTCTTAATATTAGTCGATTTCAGTAAAGAACCAATATTGAAACTCTCTAAGTGCCCATGAGTTTATTTTTCCGTTTGATGTGATAAAACAATTCTTCACACGATCCACAAAGTTTTTACGATATTACCCTTCATGTGTATCAGTAACTCAGAGGAATGTAAAATTATTGTTTTATCCCTGAGTTATGATTTCACTAACTCCTTTGTTATTTGTGAATGAGAAAAGAATAGAGTGACATGTCTTTACATGTCACATTTTTAATCAAAGAATGTTCTATTCGATGAATACCAGGCCCGATTTATTCATTCACACTCTCATAACAAACCATAGTATGATACTAATGCATTGGCATTGTTTTAACACGAATTATGCATCTATGAATCACATAACCCAATATAACAACCACATGACACCAATCACTGAGTCAGATGAAACTTCAATTCAGTCATTGCCCATTGATAAATCAAATTTCATAAGGTGTCATATCGATTATGCATTCACTTCAGGATTAAGGTATGTACCAAAATACCCCTCGTATTTGATCTTGAAGCTTCGAGTGATTAAAGGGTTTTATCTCGAGCTTTAGAGTATCACAGGTCTTGTTCAATATCTTCTGTAAGACATGAAGAATGAAGCACAAAGTTCCAACTCTCTATATCACAAGATACATTATCCTGATTCATTCAAACAATCAATACTCAGATTCGATTTCCCTATCGATCTTTAGATTGCGAACTAATATTTAAACTGGTCAAAAGGGGCTATCTTGTCAAGTTTGTACTTAGCACCCCTTTTTTCGATGACAGTTTCAGAGCGTAGCAAACATACATAAACATAAACTTAATCAAGAATGAATATTTAATTTTATTTAATGTTTCAGCAAAACGAAATACCAAAGTATTTATAATGTCTAATATCTTCTTTGTGGGCACCCATCCCAACAAGATTCATACTCTTGGCTTTAAATCCTATTAACGCAACTGCGAGCAATTAAAAAAACTCTAACCATTCACAATTTCGAAATCGTCAAACAACCTAAAAAATTACGATGAACGAAATATAACACAACTATTTATTCTTTCTCAAGTAACTAAATGCTCATATTAATCAATTCTAAAGGTGAACAAACTTAAGAATACATTGAGAACAATTTTGCACACGCATACACAGTTGTGGACTGAATTATAATCGATCATACCCTGTCAAAACCTAAATTAATACCTAACCCAGCTACATCGTAATCCATCGAATAACTTAGCCTCTAAAGGCGTTCATGAACATGATCACAACAATTAACGTAATTAAAAACAACAAAACTAGAAAAGATTGAAGAAACGAACTCATAATTATAGAATATTATGAATCCACCAAGAATAATAAATTTAAAAGGATAAAGTAGTAGAAGGAAAAAGAATAAAAATTATTGATGGAGTTCCGGCGGTCAAAGTTGTCAATTCCGGTGAGTAGTCTTCTCTCCACAGCAATAGCTGTCAAACACTAAAAAAAATAAAGCGTCATGGATGTAGAGGCTAATATGTGTTTTTATAGTGCTCTAGGTCAAATACACGTTTAATAGAATCTGGGCTCTTAAAATTGATCCAACAACTGAGATTAAGTCAAAATCTAACTTTTAATTCGTCAAGATTCGGTATCTCGCGGCGTGGGAACATCCATCGCGGCACAACCTATCTACTTGTGCATCCTCGTGGTGCGCGAAGAATGCAACGGACACCATGAGGAGCCTCAATGAAAAACTTTTACTTGTGAAAACTATGAAGTCTTGGTCCGCAATTTCTTTATAAGTATCCTCGCGGTGCATGACGGCCACGACGTCTACCGCGAGATGTCTATGGAAGTGTTCTGTATAGCAACTTTATTTTCTTCATTTTTAGCAAAAATTCCTTGTGTTTCACTTCCATCTCATCGAAATATGATTCGATCGAGCCCTTTTACCTGTATTGACCTGAAACTCCCTATAACTACACTAAAACCATAAAAAAAAACACTTAGGAACACGCTAAATTCAATTCAAATTAGAGCGGATTCATACGTAAAATACTCCCTTATCATAGCACATCTAAAATTGGTTTAGAAGTTTTGAGGAAAGAAAGCTTATTTGGAAATTTTAAGAAATATACATTTGAACGGATAAGTATAAGTTTCTTGGATTTTTTTAAAGTGCTAAAGAGATTAAAGTTCATGAAGAAAAAATGAAAACAATTCATGATTGTCTAATGCCTACTTCGGTAAGTCTTGTAAGAAGTTTTTATGGTTTGACAAAATTTTTATCAACAAATGGTTCAAGACTTTAGTAGCCTTGAGCGTTAACCAAAGTCATCAACAAGAACGTCCCATTGAAATGGGAACCTGAGCGTTAACTAAAGTCGTTTCTAAATGACTTTTAGAAGCGACTTTTTTACCTTTAGAAGCGATTTTTGTCGCTTCTAAAGGCCTTTTTTGGCCTAGTGTATATTCAGATTGATTGAAGAAAACTTAACCAATGCTCCATTGCTTATTTTGCCTAATTTCACTAAAATATTTAAAATTTAATGTGATGCTTCAAGTTTAGGAAGATCAATTTTTTTTAGTGAAAAGATTAGTGGGGTAGCCTTAAACTATCCTATTTATGATAAAGAATTATATGCAATTGTGAGGACTTTGGAAAATTGACAGCACTATCTTTAAATTAAAGAATTTGTGATACATACAGATCATGAGTCGTCGAAGTATTTAAAGGGCTAGCACAAACTGAATAAGAGAAATGCCAAATGGTTTTCATTGAACATTTCCATATGTGATCAAATATGAGCAAAGTAAGGAGAATGTTGTGGTATGTGCATTATCTTGCAAGTATGCTCTACTTTCTACTCTAGATTGTAAATTACTTAGATTTAAGTAAATTAAGAAAATTATATGTTTCTGATTCTGAGTTTGGGGAAGCTTTTGAATGTTATTTTAGTGGGGTGAATAAGAATTTTTTTCATGATGGTTATTTATTTCGTGAAACTAAATGATGCATTCCTCATTTTTCATTATGTGAACTACTTTATAGAGAAGCACATTCTGGTGGATTGATGGGTCATTTTGGGATAGCTAAGACACTTGGTGTGTTACATGAACACTTTTATTTCCACATATGAAACAAGATGTTCAAAAGATCTATGAACGATGCAAAACTTGTACACAAGCCAAACCTAAATAATAACCACATGGTTTGAATACACCGCTTTTGATTTCTAGTACATCTTGAGTTGATATTTTAATGTACTTTATTTTGGAATTACCAAGGACTAAGAAGGGGAGAGATTCTTTTTTTTTTTTTTGTCGTTGATCAATTTTAATAAATGGCACATTTTATTGCATGTCACAAAACTGATAACACATCAAACATTGCTGACTTATTTTTCAAAGCAAATGTTAGGTTGCATGATATGTGATGAAAAATTCTTGAGCTATTTTTGAAAATTTTTGTGGGGAGAGTTGGGAACAAAACTATTATTTTCTACTAATTGTCATCCACAAACCGATGGGCAAACTGAAGTGGTAAATAGATCATTTTCTATTGCGTGCTACCAAAAGAACTTGAAAGCTTGGGAATATTATTTGTCACATGTGGAATTTGTATATAATCATAGTCTTGACTTTGCAACTAAGTTCTCTCCTTTTAAATTCTTTTTATGCTTTTAATCCAGTAACATCTTTGGATTTGGTTCCTTTACTTAGTGGTGAGAAAGTTAACATCGATGAGAAAAAAAAAAGAGATCTTGTGAAATAGATTCATAAGATGACAAGGAAAAAAAATAGAGCATCGGAATGAGCAATACGCAAAGAATGTCTGCAAGAGCCACGAGAAAGTGATTTTTGAGCCAGATGATTCGGTTTTGTTGCTCATGAGGAAGGACGATTTCAAGAGCAACGATGTTCCAAATTACTTCCAAGGATGAGGAACCATTCCAAGTTTTGGAGCGGATCAATGATAATTCCTAATAACTTGACTTATCCGGTAAGTATGGTGTTAGTGCAAGCTTTAATGTTTTTGATCTATCATATTTTGATGTAGGTGATTTAAGGACAAATTGCATTCAAGAAAGGGAGAATGATGAGAATCAGATGGCTAAAGTAGATAGAAGTGATCGGGGAGCTCAAATGAATGCAAGTGGACTTGATATGACTAGAAGAAACTTTTCAAGTGATCCATAAAGTTTGCCTAGTGGACCTCTCACAACGTGTAATGTCAAACAACTCAAAAAGACTCTAAATGGACTTATATAACAAGTTAATTAATTTGGCCCAAAAGTTGAAGAAAATATGAAGCAAATAATTAAGGTTCTACAAGAGTAATCAGAATTCTTAGGTCATTTTTAGGCGTTGGATCCACATTTTTAACAATAAATAAGGATGTTCACTCTTTTGAGAGCTACTTTTGTAACCATTCAAAATATTTAGACAAATTTGGGTGTTTATACCCATAAAGTTTGTTGTTTTGTGTGGTTTTATGTCAAAGACTTTAAGTTTCAAAGTTATTAGAGTTGATAGTTATTTGCATTCAGTTTTTTATATTTTATAACTAATGTCTTAAATGTTGTTTTAGAGCTGGTGGAGCAAAACGCTTTTTGGCTGATTGTAAAAGCCTTTAAGGCTATAAATAAGTGTTTAGCCTCTCAACATTCTAGTCTTTTTCAAATTTTTGGATCTTTCTCAAAATATTATAATTGGGTCTTATCACATTTGTTGGTAATGATCATATCAATAAGAATAAACTTGAACATGTTTGCTTTCTTAAGAACTCACTGTATGAAATGAAACAATGTCTTAGGCAATGGTACAAGAAATTTTATTTTATTTGTTCTTGGCATTGATTTTACTCGTGGTGAATATAACAGTTGTTTCTATTTCACTTCTATTGATGATCTGCGTGATTATATGTTGTTGTATATTGATAATATGTTGTTGTTAGTAAATTTGTGGCCAAAATTAATAAACTTAAAAATGATTTAAATTCTGCATTTAATACGAAAGACCTTGGTCATGCTAAAATAATTTTACGCATGATAATATATATGAATAGAAAGAAACACTTGTTAGGTGTAAATCAAAAACCCTATCTAGAAAAAGTTGTTTATAAATTCAGTAGCTTGTAATGTAAGTGAGTGAACATGTCGTTACATACTCATTTCATTTAAGAGAAGCCACAGTGTCCTTAGTCTAGATCTGAACTTTTGAAAATGGAATTAAGTCTAGATCTGAACTTTTGAAAATGGAATTAACTGCTAATTTAATAGGTTCACTTATGTATTCAATGATTAGTAGTAGACCTGATTTATCTTATGTTTAAGTAAGTTTATGTCTAATCTTGATCTTGATCATTAGAATTCCTTAAAACATGTGATTTATGTTGGAAACTATTTAACAATTTAAAAAATAATACTATATAACACATCTATATGTGGCAGAATTATATAATATGATCTGAATTAAATTAAACTCATTTTAATAAACTAATAACTTAGGCATTAAAAATCACTAACATGTCAATAAACCATTTATTCTAAACATGTCAACAAAATGAATAAAACGACCTAACACTTATAAACACATTTATAAACTTCATTTTCAGATCCAATTCGTTTTAGGATACTTACAATTGAGATTGTAAACCATCTCGGATGTTGCTAGCTAACTCTGGAAAGGCTCGTCGAAAATTTCCTCAAAAAATGCAACTTGCCGGAATGGGCAGATCTGACCCGCCGTATTGGACTCTGGCCGGCCGGCCAGGAATGCGCCTGCGGTGTTGTGGCTTCCTCCGGTCGATCTGAGCTCCGGTACCTGTGCAGGAACATAGAGGGGACCTAGGGTTAGGTGCCTGTGAAGTGGCTTGGACAGATTCGTTGTCAAACTCCCGTGGTGAGCTAGGCACATTTTGTGTCCGGCAAGAATCTCCAATCCGGCGACCAATCCGGCCAGCAGGCTGAAATGAGTCTCGCTCCGTTTCTCTCAATTTCTTCGCGTTTCGAGTGAACTCCTACAACCACAACGTCACTCAAACACCAATAGAGGATTCAATGATAATTCCCACGGATATTTGGGAGATTTAGAGGGTGGGCTCTTCGATTGAACAACGAAGAGTACTCGGGATGACTCAGGAGATCAAGAAAACGTTTTTTGATCTCTTTCTCTCTTGGAAATTGTCGGCCAACACTCTCACAAGGGAGGGGAAGGGTTTGGCTGAGATTTAGAGTTAAGGTTAGTCTAACTAGGGTTTCGAGAGAAAAAAGTGGGTTTTTTTTAGATCAACCCATTAGTCAAGCTTAAACCCGTTGTTCCTTTAAATTAATTTCATAAATTAATTTTCGACCTAAATCTTTATTTTGGTCGAGTGACATCCTTAAATACTCGAACAGATTATTTTGATTTATTTCTAAAATAATATTTAATTACTTTACAATGTCTCATTTATTTAATGACATATCATCAATTATTTTCGTACTCTTCAAAGTAGCACGAAACGAGAAAATAATTATTTTCATCTTTTATTTATTTCAATCATTTAAATATGTTATTATCCATATAATAACATAATATGATTCATTAAATAAATGTAACAATAAATAACAAATTATTTATTCAATTACTTAGAAAAATATTTTCTTACTTCAAATCACAATTTACTTAAATGAGAAAATCAAATCGTCCTACCTCAATAAATCTCGTCCGAGGGTCTATCATCGAGACCTAATGGACCCACATGAACGAAGCTTTAGAATAAAGATCGGACTCAAAAGTTCACAAACTTTTCCGTCTTTTAATTCACAAACCTTTTCTGTTTGATGTGACAAAACAATTCTTCACACGATCCACGGAGTACTTTACGATATTAGCCTTCATGTGTATCAGTAACTCAGAGGAATGTAAAATTACCGTTTTACTCCTGAGTTATTATTGCACTAACTCATTTGTTATTTGTGAATGAGAAAAAACATAGATTGAGATGTCTTTACATGTCACATGTTTTAATCAAAGAATTTTCTTATTCGATGAATACCTGGCCAGGTTAATTCATTCACACTCCCATAATAAAGCATAGTGTGATACTAATGCATTAGCATTGTTTCAACACGAATTCCGTATCTGTGAATCATATAACCCAATATGCCAACGTTATGACACCAACCGCCGGATCAGATACAACTATAACTTTAGCCATTTCCCATTGACAAATCAAATGTCATAAGGTGTCACATTGATCATGCATTCACTTCAGGATTTAGGTAATTACCAAAATACCCCTCGTATGTGATTTTGAAGCTTCGAGTGGTTAAACGGTTTTATCTCGAGATTCAAAGGATCACAAGTCTTGTTCAATATCTTCTATAAGATATCAAGAATGAAACGCAGAGTCACAACTCTCTATATCACAAGATAAAATATCAGGATTCATTCAAACAATCGTTACTCAGATTCGATTGCTCCATCGATCTTAAGATTGCAAACAAATGTTTAAACTAGACACAAGGGGCTATCTTGTCAAGTCTGTACTTAGCACCCCTTTTGGTGGTGACAGTTTTAGAGCATAACAAACATACATAAACACAAACTTAAATGAAGAATGAATATTTAACTTTATTTAATGTCTCAGCAAAATCAAATACAAAGTATTTATAATGTTTTAAATCTCCTTTGTGATCACCAATCCCAACAATTTCTTATGTTAACAACACTTTAGATACAGGACTGTGTTATTTGTAAAAGAAGTGAATCGTTTAATCTGATATATGTTGATGCTGATTATGTTGATGATAGACACAATATGAAGTCTACAACCTCATTTTGTCTTACTTTAGGAAGTAATTGTATATCCTGGAAATCAAATTTACTATGTGTTGTTGCTTTGTCTACTACTAAGTCTGAATATATTTTTTCTTGTGATGCTTTCAAAGAAATTGTGAGGTTGTAAGGTTTGTTAAGGGAATCAAAATTGAATACTGAAAATAATTATCGTATTTTCTTATAGTCAAAGTGCATTTCATCTAAGTAAGAATCATGTGTGTCGTGAACGAATAAAACATGTAGATGTTAGGTACCATTACATTAGAGATTTGATTGCTAATGATGCAGCGAAACTGGTCAAAATTGATATTGAGAATAATCACTCTGATATGGGAACTAAGGTTGTTACTAAAGCTAAATTTAATCACTACTTACACTTATTGTTTATTGAGTATTTTTGCAAGTACTGAACAATGATGTCGTTGAAGAAGTTGGTTTGTTTTTTATGTATGGTCTCGCCTCAAATGGAGTCTGATGAGTTACAAGTGGAGATTGTTATAGTTGGAAACCTAACAATCATTTTCCCAGGCCCAAACATTAGTTGAGGCCCAAATACATCTCTCACTTATATTTGCTATCGTTTGTTGACGACTATGTCGTTTCACCAAAATGACATGGTTAGTTATTGTCGATGGTCGTGAGTTGTTGATGTTGTTGTGAGTCAATGTCTAAAATTTAATGTCTCGTTCTTCTCTCATATAAATTGTTGTTACACTACAAGCTTCATTTCATTGTCTCTTCTTCATCTCTTTCCCTCTTAACCCGCGGATTGTTATGGTTCGTTCTTTCATCCCATTCGTTGGTTAATTCTTGTGCGATCTTCTTGATCATGTTTCTTTATGCGAAACTGGTAAAAAAAGAGCCTTGTGTAAGTTTGAGATATGTGAGCTTGAGATCAGTTTGTATCGGAGAGATTGAGGGTATATTCGAAGTCACACATAGTAGAGACCGGGTTCCACCGCTGAACTAAATATGCATTTATACCACTTGCTCAAAGCACGATAAAACTTAGTTGTGTTCGTTACGTTTTTGGTCAATTTACTTTTTTTGTTAGCGAGCATTGTTTGGATTTGTAAACTGTTGATTTAAATCGGTAAAGTTGTAATTAGAATTGGGCTAAAATCATAACACAATATTTTACTTGTCCCTCCCGCATAACATTTTGCACTTTTATGTTATGTATTATGTATTGGATTCATGTAATGTGATAAGTTAAAATTTAAAAATTTACTTTATACAATCAAATTTGTGTAAAATATTAAAATTAGACCCACTTTGAATATTTGATCTAATTTCGAACAAAAGTGCTCTTTCATCAAGAATAGGTCTAAATCATCGGATTCGGCGTACCTCATCAGTAATCATTAAATACGTATTTACCGTGGATACGAGGAGCTTGACTTCGACGGCTCACAAACTGTTTAATTGATCCCAATAATTCTAAGCTTTCAGTTTTATCTATTTAAGGAATGTCATTCCACTCTTTGTGCGAGATTACATTCACGCATTGAAGTTTAATCATTAATGTGTGAGGAATGGAGTACTAACCCTTAATCCAAAGTTATTCTTTCTTTGTTTGCACAAATTATAAGGTTGACTTTTGAGTGGTTCGTATATATACAGCGTTTTATGAGGTTGTAATGAAAGTATTATTTTCTTTTACATTCAACTAGGTACTATTTTTACAGCGTAAATACCTCATATTAGGTTTTGGCTCCTCCGTACTATATGCATATCAGTTTGTCAGCATCCTTGAAAACATGGTTTTTTTCAAAAGCCTCAAATTGAAACTTTAGAACTTAAGCAATATATTGACGATTGATGATTTGTCTTCATCTTCATATTCATATTGTGCTCTCGAATAAGCGAGTCGTCGTCTCTGTTTTCTCCTTCATTTTAAACTTGAGAGAGCATACTAAAATTCTGTTTCGATATCGGTCCTATAATTCTAACAAAACTTCTTGATGAAATATTTTTCTTGAATTTATGCATGCTATTTGGTCCCATGATTAGATTTTCTTCGTGACACGAATATATATGCCAAATTTCCATGTCTCCCACTCCTACTATTTCAGTCCCCCATGATTACCGGGACCCATGGTGTCCAATATTTTGAATATCTTACTTTGCGAATTTCACCGGCAGATCTTGTCTGTTATTTTTTCCCCTATAAATTTCACTTTAATACCACTACATGAATGACATGTAAACCTTAAACTTACGCTAATTAATCTCAAATATAAAACCAGCCTAAAAAAGTCCTAACGAACATAACGAATGAACACCTCAAGATCCTTCCGCCACTTGTCTCCGTCATCTATTTTCCACCAGTGGGACCCACACAATAAGATCCCATTTTTCATGAAACATTTTGTGTATGATTTTTTTCCTTTCCGTTTTTTTTACAAATTGTCGCTCATTTCCTCTCTAAAACTATTCTCTACCCTGCTACAAATAACAGATCCTAATAACTAAAAGTAAGCTAGCCAGATACAATCACAGAAATCCTAATAAATAAATAAATAAATAAAAATTCTACACGTCGACATCCCATTGGCCGAGAAGCTCGCCGTAGCTTTCGGCGGAAGAAACCGAAAACTCGGCCAGCGAAGCCGTGGCCACGGACATCCCGGCGCATAAGACCCTGACTCCGACCTCGGCCAGCTTCTCCGCGACGTCATCATCGTCTCCGCGAGCGGCCTCGTCAGGGCTGCGAGAGTGGGCCGAGGGAGAAGAAGAGTAGAGGGAGCCCATTCCGGCGGCGAAGAAGTCGAGGCCGTCGAGGACCTGGGCTTCTGCGGCGGAGTCGAGGCCCGCGGACCAGCGCGTGAGGAGGCCCGCGAAGAGGGGCAGGCCCGGCCCGTCGGGGTCAGGGGGGCGGGCCCGGCCGCAGCAGCGCAGGAGCCATCCGGCGAGGGCTCGGGCGTAGGATCGCTGGGAGGCCGTCCAGGAAGCGAAGCAGCACCGCCAGTTTCGAAGCTCCGACTCGAGGCTGGCCGCCGAGCGCGCCGCTCTCTCGGGATCGCAGGAGCTTCTCTCCTTCGACGCCTGGTGGGTCCCGGCTAACACCAGCTTCGCTTCGTCCAGCGTCCGCTTTTGTGACTTGTGACACTCCGCCATCGATTTCCACATCCTCCATAGCCTGATATTGTGTTATTCACTTCTGGACTTCAAACTAACATTTCTCTCATCCTTAATTTCCAAACTGGATTGTTATAAAGGTGTCTTTTTTATATTTTGCACAAAATTTATCTTCTACTAACTTATTCTCATAGACAGAACTATAGAAAATAGACATTGAGTATATACGTCTAGTATATTTCTATATAAATCCCTTTAACAGCCTATGCTTGAGAGTTGAGACTTATATTTACTAGAGATAATTGCCTGGACTCCTATTATTAAATGCTCAAGAGGGCAAAATCAGTAACGAAATTTGATGAAGTATAAATTTAAACAATAATAAAAAAATAAAGAGTGATGTCTTTATTGAATGGACGTACCCTTTAACCAAATCAAGGAGTTGAGGCTGCAATTCTTGTTCACGAAGAGTCTCGATCTGAGTAGAGATAGCTTCGACAGAGTGAATCGAAACCTTGATCTGAGTCTGCAAATCTCGAACCACCGTCCTCGTTTTCTCCACCGAAGACGCCTCGTCTCCTCTCATGTCGTGATTCCTCAGTTGTATACACTTCTTCTCGTACGCGATCCTAACTTTTTCGCCCGCCTGTGATTTTTTTTTTATGTCAAAAATTTATGATCCGAACTACATTCATAGTACTACGTCGTAAAATGATAAATAAATAAAAAAGAGGTTCTACCCTGACTTCGTCGTAGAGTTTCTTCTCCCAGGCATATAGCTTTTCCAAAGTCAAGCGGTGACTTCCCGAGAAAACGTGATCTTCGGTTACGTCCCTGCTTTTCTCTTCCTCCTCGTCGGCAGGGCTTGAAGAATGGACAATGTCGAATCTCGAAGAGGAGTTTCGGGATGAAGCCGAGCGAATCAGCGATACTGGACTCAACTTTTTTTTTACTGCAACAAAAAAGAAATGAACATGACTTCATTTCCTCCGAATGAAAAATTAAACTATAGGGATGAACTATGATGAACTATGATGAAATTCATACTTGCGTATGATGAATTACAATTAAAAATAAAAATAAAATTAATATTTTTCGGTGGATTCAGATGAAAATGAAATATTTAAGACGATTAAAAGATTTCGAGTGAATTCCTATGTATTTTAATGAATGGTAATTCAAGGTAGTAATCATGTAAATTAGTAGCATTTTGATTTTAGTCAACGTTTTGTTAGCAAATAGTAATTAGCCACCTCCATTCATTTACAACAAAAATTTGACCAAAATAGCCCAAATGTCCCGCTCGATTGTGCCGCTAAAAAATTAATTGAAAACAAAATTAATTTCCGTAATAAGTATTGATCAAAGCTAACGGTAATCAAAACGTGTAATAAATGAACTTCGTTTACAATTAAAACATGTGCTATAAGGGCAATCCGGACAATACATGTTTTGTAAATGACTGTCATGTATATTAAATGTTTACTAAACCTTGATCATTCTCAAATTACTTAAACATTGCCTAAATAGCCAAACAATTTTTCTCTAATGAAATGCGATGAAATTAAGTTTAAGATGATAAAATAAACTCGGTGATTTCAAATGAATATTTTTCAATTACTAAATCTAATTTTGATATGTGTTCAGATCCAAAAAATGAAATTTCTCTGGACGAGAAACTCAAAACGAAGCGCTATTTTGTTGAGGTATAATTTATGCTAAAATAAAAAGAAAAGAAAATGTAATTATTATGGACAAAAAAAGAACCTGCAAGGTCGGAAGAGGGTTGAGAAGTAGTGTAGTGACTGGTTTTCCGAGCCTCCAAGAGAGCTGAAACTTCATCAGCCGCGCTGCAAACGAGGACGAACTGATCTTCGAGGTCCTTCATTACTTCTGCCATGCTCGTCGGCCTCCGATTCGCATACGCCGTGAATCTAACTCCGCTCCGATCACTCTCCTCCGAATTACCGGCTGAAGATTTATGGATTCAGAAGAACAAGAAGAATACCAAGTCCTAATACAAATAAAAGCGGAAAAAGACTAAAAATAACTTTGCACAAATAAATTTGATAGTAATAATACCAACTTCTCGACGGTCTTGTCTCGCGATTCGAGTGTGTGAAGATATCTCCGGCGGCTCTCGCCTCATTCCCATCGTCGAAACCTGCTCGCTTTTCACGTCAATTTCCAAAATCTCATTTTCTTCCATGAACTCACTGTTGTGTTTTCATACCTTTTGAGTTATATGCCCTGTCGGAGTTTCTTCAGCCTCGATCTTCGCCTCTTCTTCTTCTTCTTCTTCTTCTTCTTCAGTAACGTCCTCGACGATGACACGCTCTCTGTCGCAGTCGCAATCCGAACAAGCATCGATGATGTCGTCGTCGTCATCGCTCTCTTCTTGGTTTTCGATATCATCTTCAAGGTCGGGAATTCCTTCTTCTTCCCTCACTCGATCCTCCGACTCGACAGTCCCTTCTTCTTCTTCTTCTTCCTCTTCGATGGGATGATGCTCGTTCGGGTAGCCATAGTTGTCCAAGGATGAGAAAGGGTTCCAGAAGAAATCCCACTGCGAAGACGAGCTTCGAGGGGGCGATGATGATCTGAGCCCCGCCGGAGAACGATCGTAATCTCCGCCGTCGAAGAAATAATACGAAGAATCCATCGCCGGAGACGGAGAAGAGTACTGCATCGCGTCCACTCTGAACTCAGTCCTCGGAAGATTTTCCTCCACAGTCACAGCTCGGCTCGAACCCGACGATTTCAAGTAATTGACGACTTTGACCCTCGAATCTCTCGCCTCGCTCGGCGATATCGTGATGAACCCAGTATTTCCGTTCCGACGAGGACGAGATCTCCGGCGATGATGACCAGGCTTCTTCTTGTTCTTCGCTGTGACAATCTGATGTGACGTGGCAGAGAAGGAACGATCTAGAGAGAGAACTCGGCGGTGGTGATCTTCTCCGCGTTCTTCGAGGTAGTCTCGAAGAGCTTCGGAGACTCTCTTCACGGAATTGAAGTAAGCCAAGTGAGCCGAGGCGAGCTTGGCTCGGTGCTCAACGGCTTGTCTGATGAACCGCTTTCTGTCTTTGCAAAGCTTCACCGCTTCTTCGTCGTCCAGCTTCGACGTTGAACATCCCATTTTCCGGTCCGCTCTCAATAATAAATCGCTTGTGTTGCAGATTCATAGGGATATTATCACAAGTACTAATTAAGGACATCCACAAACCACAAAAAAAATTTAATCACGTTAGTTTTTTATTAAGAAATTACAAAAAAAAAGGTGGTTAAATATGCTTTTCTTTGAGCTCAGGTCGGCGATTTTGTTCACACACCATGAGTTTTTCCAATATTTTTTAATTATATATATATATATATATACGATGGTGAAGAAAATCACGAGCATCGTAGCACTTTAGAATAAAGGAATAATAGCTTGCAACACGGTGTTTTTATTTTTGTTAGTAAAAGGAATATTTTGGTTCATACAGCAAATGGAAGTGATAATGAAAAATAAAGTGCGAAGAAAGTAAATCGAGAGAAGAAAGAAAAGAGAGAGAGAGAGAGAGAGAGATAAAGGAAGAGCATCGAAAACATAACCCCGTGATGATACTGTTAAAGGACAAAGGTGAAGTCATAGCCGATAAAGCAAATCATTGAAAGAAAATGAACATAAATGAAAAAACAGACCTCATAATTATCTAAGTAGATGTAAATTTTAGATGAAAACAAAAAAAGTTAAATTTAATGAACAGTGTTCTTGAAGAACTCAAATATCATGGCGGAGAAGAACCGTACAAATAACAGCTTCTTTTGTTTTTATATTTGTTTTTTAGAAACCCATTCCGATCATTTTCCTGTCAGACTGAAGACCGAAATGTAAAGCAAAAAACTGATGACGATATTGGATTAACAACATGAACAGAAATGAAATCCGTAAAAACCAATTGTTTACAACGCTGTTTAGAGAAGGTTTTCTAGAAAGAGAGAGAGAGAGAGAGAGCATTGATCAGAGTACGTACCAGGAAGAAGATTGGCGAAGAGAGGAAGAGCTTGATCATGGAGTGTGTGAATGAAGAGTGAAGAGAGAGAGAGAGAGAGAGAGAGAGAGAGAGAGAGAGACAGCCGTTTGAGTTGGGAGAGAGAGAGATGGAAGAGAAGAAGAGAAGAAAGCAACGGTCAAAAAGCGGGAAAAGAAGAAAAAGGAAAACATAAAAAATAGAAAGAGCATTAAATGTGTCTCAGTCTCCCAGTTGGACAAGACGAGGATCGTCGCGAAAATTACAGCCTTCCAACTTTGCCCTGCATAGCTTTGAATACTACCAAAATGCTATTCTCTCAAAATAAACATTTTACGACTTCACCACGATTTTGATATTTGTGAATATTTTGTCCATGTTACACTCACGGGTGCAGAACGGCATTAAATCTGGAGGAAAAGAACTTTGACCTTGCTCGAATTTGTTTTTGTGTTTTTTTTTAATGCTTTTATTTTTAAATTAAGGTCTCTTTAAAACTCCCGCCTCTTAATAGGTGCGACGAAGGAAAAAATGATCCGTGACAATGTATCCATCTCAAGGTTAATTAATTCCTGCACAGAGAGTGGGATTTCTCTTTCAGTAATCATATCGGAAAAAATTTCAAGCATGGCCCATTTAGCCAAACTATTAACCACTTCATTTTTGTTTCTTCTTACCCTATCAAACTTGCAACTAATAAAATTACCACAATTATCTAGTAAGTGATCATAATTTGAGGTGATCGAACAATTTGGGCTAGTATCTCCAGAATTAGCCGCGTCAATCACCGCCTTACAGTCACCTTTCGATGATAATTGAGTTGTATCTGTAGAACCTGCTTAGTTTAGAGGCTAACATCATCTCCTAAAGCTCTGCCTCTACTACACTCTTCGCTTGAACTTGATCAATCCAATACCAGCATCGTACCAGAATGGTCTCTAGCAATGAATCCCACTGTCGCACAGTTTGCTTTGAATGCAGCATCCACATTTAATTTAATTGTTCCAGCCTATGGAGGTTCCCAAGAGTCGGGATCATTAGTTTCAGAAGACACTTGAGCACCCTCTGAATACTTCATGCTTTGCTCAATAGTAGTTGAACGACTCCTAATAGATAGAAATATTACATCTAGATTGGTGGTTTTACCTCTAAAGATTCTCTTTTCCTGGTATTCCAGATTGATTCAATAATAGCGATGACTTTGAAGATGAACTTGTTGCAGAGTTGTGGGCTATGCGAGTTGAAATCCTCATTAGCTTTTGGAGCATTGCCTTTAGATAGTCAATCGCTCTCGCGGGGTCGAAGGTCCGTTGTTTGCCCCACCCTTCAACGAACCACAAATAAGCCTCCAGATCACAGGTGAAGAACATATGGAACAATAATTCCATGAACGAACCGCAAGATGAACACGATGGGTCGAAGTCTGGAATATGCCTTGCAAGGTTCCTTATAGTTTGAAAACAGCTTGTGCCCAAACGCCAGAGAGAGAAAATTTACCTTTGGTTAAATTTCAGCTTCCATATGAGATCCCATGTTGCATCTCTTGGATTGAAGGTCGCTCGTTTGGACTCGAGATAGGCGGATTTAATACTGAAATTGTCAGCGGTTGTGGGCATCCAGAGTCGCTTATCTTCTTTATCGCTCGGCAGCGGCTTGATACTCAAAATATCAAGGCTTGTCTCCCCATCAAATTTTTCGTAAATTTTCTTCCTATCCCAGGTTCTTGTACCCGATAAGAATAGAGAGTTGACCTTATCATCTTCCGATAGAGTTGAGAGGTGATATCTTTGAATGATTCTATTCGGAATCCATTTATCCTTGAATACCGACGTGTTTGGGCCATTTTCGATAGCTGAGAATGAGTTTTTGTGAATCAGCCCTCTTTGGTTGCATATATTTTTCCAACCACTCAAATCTCCGTGTTTGGTATTTAGGGTTAGAAACGGCTTGTCCCCGCAATATTTCTCTTTGAGAATCTTGACGCAAAACAAATCTCTTCTCGTCTCCATCAAGCAAGCAAGTTTTGACAGAAACGCTTTATTGAAATCATCCACTACTCTGAACCTTAGCACACCATTCGGTATGGGTTGATAAATTTTATCCCAATAAATGTTCGCCATTACTCTGCTGCCCGAACACTCACCCTTTCACCAGAATTCTCTGGTTGCCCTCTCTATTGCTTTCCAAAAGCTATTAGGGATTTTAAACGTGGACATGGAGTAGGATGGCATTCCTTGAATAATCGATTTTATCAGAGTAGTTGTACCTGTCCTGGAAAGAGTTTTTACCGACCATCCTTCCATCTTGTTGAAAATCGTCTTCTTCAAAAATTCAAAGCTTCTTGTTCTGTTCTTCTCGATGAACAATGGACTTCCCAGATAGTTTGTGTCATCATTGCATTCTGTTGGAAATTACTTAACGATTTAAGTAGATTATTATTAAATATAACTAATTACGTGCGGAATTAATAATAAAAACGATCTAGCATATTAAACTATTTAATATCTAACAACCTATTGGCATTAAAATCATAAGCATGTGAATTAACAATTTAATTCTAATCTATGAACATGTTAATTAACGATTAATTCTAAACATGTTATTTCAATAAAATCAAACACTCCAAACAATCATATAACAATTATATTAATCAAGAGTATTTAAGGTTACCGAAACTTACATCGTCGAGTTATAAATAAGTCGGTCGAGGAATTGAAAACGAGTTCGATGCGACAATCTTCAAGTTTCTCCAATTTCGGGTTTGCAAGAGACTTCCTCGGCTCGTCAACACGGGCAGCGAAGGCGGCAAGGAGGCGCGGCCTTGGGGCTGGTCCGGGAAGCTGGCAGCAGATGGCGTGCGGTCCTCGGCAGGCTGGGAACGGGCGGCAGCGGCTGGACTCGACCGACGCAGAAGACAACGGCCCTAGGAGGCCCCGGAGTGGCTGGGAGGTGCAGGCGCCGCCGAGCTCAGGCGGAGGAGCAGTAGGGGCGTCGGCAGCATCCTGGGCAGAGGCAGGCTCGGCAGGACAAAGGCGGCTGGCTGCTGAGACTCGCAGAGGCGCTGTCGAGCGCAGTCAGCTTGCAGGCGAAACTTCGCGACGACGCTGAGAGCTCATGAAAGCTCGGATCGGGATGCCATTTTTTGCGTTGTGTCGGCAATGAACTGACTTAATTGGGTTCGAAAAGAGATCTGGTTTCCAGACTCGGATTCGTCGGATTCATCGAATCTTTGGTTCGTAAGTAAGATTTTCCAAAAAAATAAATCTCAGTGAAAATAGACCAAACAACCACAAGTTGATTCAACGATAACACAAGAAGAATATGAGAAGATGAGTGTGGGCTCGAGATGAACGCACACGAGGAAACAAGAAACAAATTTTCGTCTTCCCGAGTGATGACATGGTTGGCCAAGAGGGAGAGAGAGAGAGAGCTGACCTTTCAGCTCAAAAATAATGAGGAAGTTTTAACCTAGGTTTCCACAAACCCTTTATTTATAGGCATTATTAAGGGGCTCTCATGTGGGCTTTTGTTGAATCAATATTCAGCCCAAAACCATGTTAATGGCCGACCCCTATGTCCTACTCGTCTCTCAATTTTGTTTCCCAAATTGCCTTAATTTAATTTCCAGATTCGATTTAATTTAGAACTCTCATCTATTTAATAACTTGTTATTAAATTGTTTCATGGTTATCGAATAACATAAAACGAGAAACGTTTTATTTTCTAATATTGTTATTATGAATTCTCAAGAAAATTATTATCACAATAATAAAGTTCTGTAATTCACAAAATCAATAATTAATGAATAACACATTATTCATTAATTCACTTGGAAAATAATTTTCTCTATACAAATCACAATTTGTATTTAATGAGTAAATCAATTTATTGCGTTCAATTAATCTCTTCTAAATGTGCATTATTGAGACCTTATGGACCCACATGAACGAAGCTTGAGAATAAAGCACGGACTCAATAATTCACAAATTATTTCCGGCTTATAATTCTTAATAATGATCGACTCCACTAAAGGAACAATATTGAAAATCTCTAAGTTCATGCGCACATATTTTCCGTTTGAAGTCACAGAACCTTTCTGTACTCGATCCATGGTGTACTTTACCAAAATACCCTTCGTGTGTATCAGTAAGTCCGGGGAATGTACATCACCGTTTTACCCCTAGAGTTATTATTTTACTAACTCCTTTGTTACCTGTGAATGAGAAAAACATAAAGTGAGACGTCAATACGTGTCACATGTTTTAATCAAGGAATCTCACATTCAATGATTATCTGGCCAGATTAATTCATTCACTATCTCGTAACAAAGCATAGTGTGATACAATGATTTTCATTATGTGTACACGAATTCCATATCTGTAAATCACATAATCCAACACTACAACATGTCACCAACCATTGGGTCAGATTCAGCCATTACACGGCCATTGCCCATTGACAAATCAAATGACATAAAGTGTAGCATCGACTATGCACTCACCTCAGGAATACGGTAGTAATCGAAGTACCCCTCGTATGTGATCTTGGAGCTTCTAGATTAAACGGTTTTATATCGAGCTACCATAGAATCACTAGGTCTTGTTCAATATCTTCTATAAGATATCAAGAATGAAATCATAGAGTCACACCTCTCTATATCACATGATAAGATATCATGATTCATTCAAACAATAGTTAATTAGACTCGATTGCTCTATCGGTCTTAATATTGCGAACAAATGGTTTAAACTAGTCACAAGGAGTTATCATGTCAAATGTGTATTTAACACCCTTTTCATTGATGACAGTTTCAGAGCGTAGCATACATACATAAACACAAACTATAAAAAAAGAATGCTTATTTATTAATATTAATGTTTCAGCAAAATATTACAAATAATAAATAAAATGTCTAATATTCTCCTTTGTGGGCACCAATCCCAACACATTCAACCATGCCAATGATTGTTTCAACAGATTTTTTATGGCTTCATTTGTGTTACCAGAAAAGAAGATGCCTGATTTGTTTTTGTTCATCATCATTGATTACCTTCACGATTAAATTTTCTAAGTTGGTAGGGAAGGAGGGGTTAGTCGAATGGAATAGGGCGGAATAATGCTGCAATAGATAATCTTCGATCGATTCCCTGTCCCTCAGAAAATTACCATCGAACTGCTTAACTACCCCGATGTAGTTCCTCTGCATTTTGATGATTGTTGATGTGTGAAAATATCTGAAATTTGTATCGCCGTCCCTTAGCCAGAGCTCCCTGGATTTTTGTTTCCAAATATGATCATTCCTCGTTTCTAATTCTGTTAGCTCCGCTTGCAGCCTCTGCTCTTCTCTTTCTTGCTGAGAGACTCTTCCACTATTGCAGACTTGATAATCTTTTGGCGTTATGGGCTAATTTACCTTGATGCATTAACTATTGAGCCTGTTTCCCATTCTTAAGTTGTTATCCCACTCTTCTAATCTTGGAAGATCAGTTACTTCTATCTCTGTGATAATTCTCATCCCACACCTTTTTGACAATTTTCCTGCAATCTGGTTCGTCCGCCACGCTTCATAAAATAGAAACAGCTTCGGGCCTTTTTCATCCAACATGAAGGCCTCCAGAAGGATAGGTGAATGATCTGACCATATTCTAGGCAAATATTTAATTATGGCTTTAGGGTATTTTCTCAGCCACTCATGACTCAAAATTGACCTGTCCAGTCTTTCATGAATTCGATTAGCACCCGATTGGCCATTTGACCACGTGAATCTACCACCAATATGTTGGTGAATGATGCACCTTATCAACCATATTAAATGCGAAAAATCATTAATTGCACTCACAATAGCCAATTATCAATAATGATTGCTACACAATATCTAGATTTACTAATTTAATTCAATTACGAAAGAAATTCAGTAACCAATAATAGAAGGTAAGTTTATATAAAACTTATGGGTTTGGGATCAGATACAGAACTCCCCGATCAAATGCACACTCTGCTTCGTTCTTCTTCTTAATCAACTTTGTTTCGTACTTCTTTTGAACCGAGTAATCGAGGATGACACCGTAGTCTTCCAAAACGTAATCTCCGAAGCGAATAAAAAATATGAGTGGGCACAATCGATATCTCACTAGATCTCAAAACTGTTAGAATTTGTGCCGATAAACGAGATATTATACACTAAATACATTTTGCAATTTTTGCTGAAAGTTAAATAAAATTAAATAATCATTTTTATTTAAGATTGTGTTTATACATGTATGTCTACGCCCTGAAACTATCATTAACGAAAGAAGTGCTAAGTACATACTTGACAAGATACCTTCTTATGACTAGTTTAAAATAATAGTTCACAATCTAAAGGTCGATTGGGCAATCGTGTCTTAGTATTGATTACTTGAATAAATTAATGATATCATATCTTGTGATATAGAGAGTTCTGACTCTATAATTCATTCTTGATATCTTGATGAAGATATTGAATAAGACTTGTGACAATTTGAAGTTCGAGATAAAACCGTTTAATCACTCGAAACTTTAAAATCACATACGAGGGGTATTTTATTAATGACCTAAATCTTGAAGTGAATACATATTTTCTTATAACACTTTATGACATTTGATTTTTCAATGAGAAATGACTAAATGAATTTTCATTGACCCGACGGTTGGTGTCATAATACTGTTTTGTTAAATTATGTGTTACAAATATGGAATTTGTGTTGAAACAATGCTAAGACATTATTATCACACCATGCTTTGTTGTGAGAGTGTGAGCGAATAAACCGGGCCTGATATTCAACGAATAAAACATTCCTTGAATAAAACATGTGATATCTGGAGACATCTCACTTTATGTTTTTCTCATTCACAAATAACAAATGAGTTTGTGAAATAATAACTCAGGGGTAAAATGTTAAATTTTACATTCCGCTGAGTTAATCATACACACAAAGGGTAATATCGTAAAATACACTGTGCACCGTGTGTAGAATAGTTTTATCACATCAAACAGAAATATAAACACATACTAACTTAGATTGTTTCAATATTAGTTCTTTAGTGGAATCGACTAATATTAAGAATTTAAAGTCGGAAAAAGTATTTGAAGTTTTGTGTCAAGACTTTGTTCTAAAATTTCGTTCTTGTGGGTCCACAAGGTCTCAATGCTAGACTCTCGGACGAGATTTAGTGAACTAGAACAATTGATTTTCTCATTGAATGTAAATTGTGATTTACACTAAGAAAATTATCTTTTTAACTAATTAAATAAATAATTTATTATAATATTTATTCAATAAATCATATTGTATAATTGTTGGAATAGGTTTAGGGTTAAGAAAAAATTATATTAATTAGTTAATGGCGGAATATAAAAATTTCTTTATAAATAAAACAATTTTACTAACCTAGGCAAAGTGCATGAATATCATATTATTTAAAAACATTATTTAGTTACTTGTTTTCTTGGGACTAACCTTTCTTGTAGCTTGATCTTTGAAAGTCTTAGGAAAGGTAGATCGTCTCGTCTTGCTCGTTTCCTTCACACCTAGTCGTGAACTCGAGAAACCTAAAGTATCTATTACAAGAGTCTATAGAGGATTTGAAGGATTTGTGTGTGGGCACAATTATACACAATAACTCAAGAACAAGTTTATGAGCTAAAGAGCTAATATAAGCTTGTCTAATGAGAACTTAGGTGCTAAATAAAATAGATATTTTAGAGAGAGATAGAGGAGAGGTTTGGCCACTTTAGAGAGAACAAGAGGATAAACTTATTTTTCACATCTCAATGTGAGCCTCTATTTATAGGAGAATGAAATACAAGAAATGATAATTATCCTTTCCTATTGTGTATTCATGACACAATATTTGATTTCCTCTCCTCTTTCTCTAGTGTATGGTCGGCCACTCTTGTGTATTAGTGAGAAAATTTGTTTCCTCGCATAGCACATTTGTTTCCTTCTCAAAGAAATTCATTTCCTCTTTCCTTTTGGGCCATTACCAATATACAATAATGCACAAAATAATAGGAGATATTTATTTCTTTCCTCTATGATGCTTGGCCGAATTTTACGTGTAGGGTGGGAGCTTCTAGATACTTCCTTATTTCTTTTAAGACAATTCTTAAAATACTAAATGTAGAATTAATATAGCACAAATAATGAAATTAATCTCATAATGCCTCAAACGACTTTTCGGCTTTAGAAAATAATTTATATTTACATCATATGAAAATATTCAAAATCTTATTTTGACATTCACATCATTTTATGTCCATGTGGACAAAAATACCCTTTAGACATTTTTTGAGAAAACGTCTAGTTCAACACTTGAACTTATTTTGACTTAGCTTCTAGTTTAGTAATCCCACTCTAATGAGCTGTAATAGTGACCTTATGGATCCAAATGAACAAAGCTTAAGCTACTATACTCGGACTCAAAAGTTCACAAACTTTTCCGAGAATTAGTTTAATGTCAAAGGACTCCACTAAAGAGTTGACACTCAGAATCTTTTGGTTCAAATGAATTTGTTTTCTACTCAAATTCAATTTAATTATGTTGAGGGGATCCATTGAATGTTATCTATGATTACCCTTCATAAGTATCATCAACTAGACGGGAGTTATAAGATTACCATTTTAGTTGTAATTTCCTCAACTCATTTGTTACTTGTGAATAAGTTAGAAACAGTGTATTAACGAGGAGCTAACAAGTCACATTGTTTCATCCAAATAAAGTCGTTACTTAATTTTGGATACCGCGCGGTTAATTTATTCACAATCCAAATAATAAATTATGAGGTGATATACATTGCATTTCATTAATCTTTTACATGAATTTCATATCTATGAGAACTTCACAAAGTATACTCATGTCAACTTCACAACCCAATACGTCACCAATAGAGCACATCCGGTTCACAAAATTGGATCTAGACTGTAGCTCTCTTAAATGAATATGTTAAAGTTATGAAATGACATGTCTCGTTTCAGGATTAAGGTAAGCACGATGCAATTCATACACAGTGACCTTGAGACAAAAGAGATTAAATGGTTTGTTCTTACATTGTCTCTAAAGGTGCACTGGTCAATGTAGTATCTTCGGAAGATAAACTGGAAGAAATATATAGTTCCTAACTCTCTATGCCTTGTAGTATCTTAGAGACATTGCTGAAAAGTTGAAACAATTTATGATTAGTCTTTTGTTTAGGATTTTAAGTTTAATTTTATTTAGACAAGGAAAAATCCAAAGGTGTTATGAACAAAATGACACTTTACTCCTTCGAGGGAAGGCCGCAAAGAGTCGCCTTTCATAAGTAAATGACACATCATTAATGCATAGTCATGATGTCAGTACATCAGTGTTTGACTAGCCACCTTATAAAAATGTGTGATCACTTAAAACTTTTCGCAAGGCCTCGAGGGAGGATTACTAGAGTTTGAGTCTAAGTGTGTAACCAACAACTTAGTTCAACAAGATCCACTTTGAAAATAATCCGCCGAGGGGAGGCCTTGTCTCATTGTTTCACTTTTGAACGTAGCTATAAAAGCAATGTTAGGAGCAATGCGTCTATGAGTACTCTCATTTAAGAGACGGTCACGAGGGTGACTCTTAGTCCGGCGACATGTGCACTTCACATTAGTGTTGGGGATCGCGGGTTGCAAACCATAAGTACAACCCTCCCACTTAGTTTTTAGGGAAAAATAAGGGGACCCTAGATTGCAAACAAGTGCAATTCTCCCACTTAATTTTTGGAAAAATGGCACGTCTACTCTTGTACATATAGGAAACATATTTCCATTAGCAAAGAGAGATAGAGTGGATCACTAGAAAAAAGAGCCCTAAAATTGATATTTGTGAGGGGAGAGCAGTGTTAATGCACTAAGGCACAAGGAACATACTCGGAGTTTTTTGTCTAATAATTTATTTTTCCTAAGGAAAGTGTGTGAGATTAATAAATCTACACTTTTGCACTTGAAAGTTTTTGAGATTAAAAAATCTCGTAAAACTAATATGTATATCTATATATATATCTTCATGAAATCTTCCTTTAAGGCGCCTTCATGGTGGTTGAGTGCGAGAACTTCGGAAAACCACAAGAGCATTAAGAAGACGGGAGAAAGCTAGGAGTCGCAAAATCCGGATTCAAAATCCTAGACTCGCGGGTTGCCATACACCTTGGACTTAAAAGGTCATAAATGACACATCCGGTATTTGATTTAGCTGAAATAAATTGCATTGGATAGCTAACTTCCGTACCTTTTATTTTCTTTAAAAACCACTAATTTTCAAGTTGCGAGCGATAAATTATGCCCGTTTTACTGCGCCATAACAATTTGTCAAGAATTTGAAAAACAATTAAAAGTACGTCGGATCTAGGCGTAATAGGAAAGAGGTTTATTGAAACATTTTAATTGTATGTTTTGATTTCAATTGTGTGTTATATTAACATATTAATAATAAAACACAATATAAATAAACAACATAATATAAAACATTCAATAACTAATTTAAACTAGAAGTGCAAAGAACTAGTTTAAACTATGTACACAAATTTTCAAACTTGTCAAAAAATTGATTTTGAATATGCTAAACATAAAATAATTAAAAATTATTTTTAATGTATTTATATAGCATATATAACAAGTGGAAAATCAACAAAAAATTAATTTTAGAGGTCGTACCAAAAAAAATTAAAATTTTGTAAGATCTAGTCTTTTGAAAAACCATTATACAAGCAAATTTAGAAAACAATTTTCTTATAATGATTTTAAATAACATGTACATGTTTATGCTTTGACCATAGCTCTGATACCATTTGTTGGAATAGGTCTAGGGTTAAAGAAAAATTTAACATTAATCAAATTAATGGCGGAATTTAAAAAGTTCTTTTTCAAGTAAAACAATTTTACTAACCTAGAAAAAGCATGTACATGTTGTATATTAAAAGCATTATTTAATTTACTAGAATACCAACCTTTCTTTGTAGATTGATCTTGAAGCATCTTGAGAAAGGTAGATCCTCTTCCTTGGCTCGCTCGTCACCTTCACGCCTAATGTTGAACTCGAGAAACCTAAGATTTCTATTACAAGAGTCTATAGAAGTTTTGGAAGGATTTGTGTGTACGCACAATTAAACAATATGAACCAAGAACAATTCTTGGATCATAAGCTAATTATCTAGATCAAGTATGGATCTAGGTATAAAATAAGAAGAGTACTTTCTAGAGAGAGAGAGAGAGGGTCGGCTATAAGAGGGAGAGAGCAAGAAAAAATCTTAACCTTCACATCTCTATGTGAGGCTCTATTTATAGGAGAAGGAGAAATCTATAAAGGTCAATTATTCATTCATGAATGAATAATGTATTCATGACACAATATTTGATTTTCCCTTCCCCTTTCCCTCTTTGTTTGGCTGGCCATGCACCTTGCATTAGTGAGGAAATTTGTTTCCTCACTTAGCACATTTGTTTCCTTCTTAAGGAAATTCATTTCCCTTTTTCTTTTGGGTAATTATCCTTATAAGAAAAAGGAAATAAAACTCTCCTCTTGATGCACTATCTTGGCCGAACTCTACCTACGGGGGGGTGCATCTAGATGCTTCCTCATTTCTTTTAAGACAATTCTTAAAATACCCATTGTAGAATTATAATTGCACAAATAACGAAATTAATGTCATATGCCTTAAACGACTTTTCGGCTTTAGAAAGTAATTTATATTTTCATCAAATGAAAATATTCAAAATTTTATTTTGACATTCACATCTTTTTATGTCCTTGTGCACAAAAATACACTTTAGACATTTTCCGAGAAAAAGTCTAGTTCAACACTTGAACTTATTTTGACTTAGCTTCTAGTTTAACAATCCTACTCTAATGACCTTTAATAGTGACCTTATGGATCCAAATGAACAAAGCTTGAGCTTCTATACTCGGACTCAAAAGTTCTCAAACCTTTTCCGAGTATTAGCTTAATGTCGACTGACTCCACTAAAGAGTCGACACTAAGAATCTCTCGGTTCAAATGAATTTATTTTCTACTCAAGTTCAACTTAATTATATTGTGCGCATCCATTGAATGTTATCTATGTTTACCCTTCATGTATATCATCAACTAGGCGGGATTTACAAAATTACCATTTTACCCTTCTAGTTGTTATTTCCTCAACTCATTTGTTACTTGTGAATAAGTCAGAAACAATGCATTGACGAGGAGCTAACAAGTCACATTGTTTCATCCAAATAAAGTCGCTACTTAAAGTAATAAAGCATGAGGTGATATATATTGCATCTCAGCAATCTTGTACATGAATTCCATATCTATGAGAACTTCACAAAGTTGGTTCATGACATCTTCATAACTTAATATCTCACCAATAGGCCTTGTCTAGATCACACATTGGACCTAGAATTTGACTTTCTCAAATGAGAGTATTAATGCTATGAAATGACATGTCTCATTTCAAGATTTAGGTAAGCATGATGCGATTCATACGTAGTGACCTTGAGATAGAAGATGTTAAATGGTTTGTTCTTCTATTGTCTCTAAAGGTGCACTGGTTAATTCAGTATCTTCGAAAGATACACTGGAAGAACTACAGAGTTCCTAACTCTCTATGCCTCGTAACCAGACATCCTAGATTCTTCCAACAATCATACTCGGATCAATAGTCCGTTGATCTTTAGATTGCGAATATATCATTTTAGTCAAACCATGAAGAGTTTGTTCACACAAATCTACATTTGTCTCTTCATACATTGTTAGGTTTGATTAAGGACTATAAGACTATTAAATATCATAAATCTTCAATCAAACTAAAAAGGAATGAATGAACGTTTCAACTTTATTAATTTAATCAGCAAATTACAAAGATTTATATATTACATTAATATGTAAATAAACAATATTTTAATAAGGACTTTACAAAGATTCATATATTACATCAATATGTAAATAAACAATCTTCTTGTGGGCATCTCTGCCAACACGGACTATGACGGGTTATACAGGACTCCGACTTTCAGGCAGATAAGGATTTCAGTAAATCCACTTCAAGATATGTGTTCATCCTGAATGGTGGATCTATTGTTTGGAGGAGAATCAAGAAATCTTACATTGCTGACTCCACCATGAAGACAAAATATGTGCTGCTTGTGAGTCATCCAAAGAGGTTGTATGGCTTAGAAAATTCCTTAAGTATTTGGAAATCGTTACGAATGTCAACAAGCCCATGACACTTTATTGTGATAATAGTGGGGCTATTGCTAACTCAAAAGAACCTAGAATCCATAAGCGCTCTAAGCATATTGAGAGGAAATATCGTTTGATTGGAGAGATCGTACAGCGCGGAGACGTTGAAGTGAAGAAGATCCCGACGGTGTACAACCTTGCAGATCCATTCACCAAGGCCCTGTTCAACAAGGTCTTCGACTAACATCGAGACGGATTGGGCATGAAGGACTATTCTCATCTCATTTTCTTTGAGTCAAGTGAGAGTTTGTGAGTAGAAATGCCCACAAGAAAATTATTTATTTACATATTGATGTAATATATAAATCTTTCATAAGTCCTGATTGTAATTTGCTGAATTAAATTTATAAAAGTTGAAACGTTTATTCATTCCTTTTCCGATTGATTGAAGATTTATGATATTAAATACTCTTATAGTCTTTAATCAAACCTAACAATATATGGAAGACAAATGTAGATTTGGGTAAATAAACTATTCATGGTTTGGTTAAAACGATATATTCACAATCTAAATTTCAATGGAATATTGATCCGAGTATGATTGTTGGAAGAATCTATGAAGTCTGGTACGAGGCCTAGAGAGTTAGGAACTCTATAGTTCTTCCAGTGTATCTTTCGAAGATACTAAAGTTCTCATAGATATGGAATTCATGTACAAGATTGTTGAAATGCAATGCATATCACCTCATGCTTTATTACTTTAATTGTGAATAAATGAACCGTGTGGTATCCAAAATTAAGGAGCGACTTTATTTGGATGAAACAATGTGACTTGTTAGCTCATCGTCAATACATTGTTTCTAACTTATTCACAAGTAACAAAAGAGTTGAGGAAATAACTAGAAGGGTAAAATGGTAATTTTATAAATCTCATCTAGTTGATAATATTCATGAAGGGTAAACATAGATAACATTCAATGGATCCACTCAATATAATTAAGATGAATTTGAGTAGAAAATAAATTCATTTGAACCGAGAGCTTCTTAGTGTCAACTCTTTAGTGGAGTCAGTTGACATTAAGCTAATACTTGGAAAATGTTTGTGAACTTTTAAGTCCGAGTATAGAAGCGCAAGCTTTGTTCATTTGGATCCATAAGGTTACTATTAGACGTCATTAGAGTATGATTGTTAAACTAGAAGTTAAGTCAAATTAAGTTCAAGTGTTGAACTAGACTTTTTCTCAAAAATTGTTTAAAGGGTATTTTTGTCCACATGGACATAAAATGATGTGAATGTCAAAATAAGATTTTGAATATTTTCATAGGATGAAAATATAAATTATTTTCTAAAGCTGAAAAGTCATTTGAGGCATTGTGAAATTAATATCATTATTTGTACAATATTAATTCTACAATGGGCATTTTAAGAATTGTCTTAAAAGAAATAAGGTAGAATCTAGCTGCCCTTCCCTAGTGTAGAGTTCGGCCAACATGCATCAAAGAGGAGAAAATTATTTGTCTTTAATTATAAAGATAATTACCCAAAAGTAAAAGAGGAAATGAATTTCCTTGAGAAAGAAACAAATAAGCTAAGTGAGGAAACAAATTTTCGTCCTCTTGAGCTTGAGATGTCCGGCCATATTAGAAGAGAAAGGGGAGAGAAAAATCAATATCGTATCGTGAATACATTATTGTATGATGAATGCATAATTGACCTTTATAGATTTTCTTTTTCCTATAAATAGAGGTTCACATAGAGATGTGAAAATAAGTTTTTTGCTTTTTTTTCTCTCATTTGGCCGTGTGTTTTCCTCTCCCTCTCTCTCAAAATACTTCTTTTTATTTTGGCACCTAAGTCCTCGTTAGCCTTAGGTTAATTAGCTTTCTAGCTCATAGACTTGTTCTTGAGCTTTTGTGTTTAATTGTGCTCACACACAAATCCTTCAAACTTCTATAGACTATTGTAATAGAAACCTTAGGTTTCTCGAGTTCAATACTAGGCGTGAAGGAATCGAGCCAAGCAAGAAGATCAACCTTTCTCAAGACTCCTCTAAATTAAAGGTACAAGAAAGCTTAGTATTCATGCACTTTAAATGATGTTTTCAATTGATACATGTTCATGCACTTTGCCTAGGTTAGTAAAATTGTTTTACTGGTACATAAATTTTATATTCCGCCATTAATATGATTAATGATAATTTTTCTTAACCCTAGACCTATTCCAACATCAAGCACTTTAAATAATGTTTTTAAATTTAAACATGTTCATGCACTTTGCCTAGGTTAGTAAAATTGTTTTACTTATATTTTATTTTTATTCCGTCATTAATGTGTTAATGAGAATTTTTTCTTAACCCTAGACCTATTCCAACTAAGCACGCTGTAGAGGAAATGGATCAGGAGAAATTGAACATGTTTCTTGTCGTCAACCTAGTGTTGTATGTCCTTTAAAAGGGTGGCTATGTTCGCCCTTATGGCAAGGACACTCCCCTTGAAAGTGTCCACTAAAATCCCCCCGAGATTTCCTTCTCGAACGCATTCGACGGGGTGATCCTGTACCCTTCCTGCACATGAAGTCTGGTGATCTCACCGAACTGTTTCCTCGTGAACTCCCGCGGGTGTCCACCGATACCAATCACCAATTTGGAGTTGGACATGTCAACTCCTTCGAAAAATCCAGTCTTCATGATAGAGGGCATGTCCAAAAGTTTCCCAAAATAGTACTCCCAGAACATCTTAGCTTGAGTCTTCGACATCATGGCTTCGTCCTTGAACATCATGACGTTACCGTGGAAGTTAAAATTGAATTGAACAGTCGTTTTTTTTGGGGATATACCTCGTCCCCCTGTACACACAACTTATTTTGATTTGGAGCCTCGTAAAAGGAACTAGTGTCTTCAGTAACAATATGTAACTAATAAGAAATAACGGTAACTATTCAATCACGGATATGTAACAAACAACAAATAAAGGTAAATATATAGTAACACTACGTAACTAATTATATATAAAGGTAACTACAATACTTAAACTTTTACCTAATCCATATTATTGTATCGTCATCACAATAACTAATATATATTTGTGCTTCAATTTGTAACTACTTCATATTAGTGCATCATCATCGCAATAACTACTCCAAATTAGTGCATCATCATCACAGGACTAATAACCTAAAGTTACGAATCAATACGATAAAAAACATTAACCAAAAGACTTACTGACATCCATGTCAGTCGCTGTTGCACATCCAACCGTGACGGTTCTCCGGTTGCCTTAGTTTTTTTGGGGGCTGGGGGTTCGAGTGCAGAACCACTTCATTTCCTTGTCGTGTTGGAACTTCCAGATCCAATGGGGGTCTTTTTGGTGATGAAATGCGGACATTCTGGCGTGGAGTGGGTTCACTTAATTTTGGATACTGTGCGGTTCTTTTATTCACAATCCAAGTAATAAAGCACGAGGTGATATATATAGCATTTTAGCAATCTTGTACATGAATTCCATATCTATGAGAACTTCATAAATCTAGTTCATGAAATCTTCATAACTTAATATCTCACCAATTAGTCTAGTCTATATCAGCTAATGGATCTAGAATTTGACTTTCTCATATGAGAATATTAAAACTTATGAAATGACATGTCTCATATTAGGATTTAGGCAAGCATGATGCAATTGATACATAGTGACCTATAGACAGAAAAGGTTAAATGGTTTGTTCTTATATTGTCTTCAAAGGAGCACTGGTCAATTCAGTATCTTTGAAAGATACAATGGAAGAACTATAGAGTTCCTAACTCTCTATCCCTCGTAACCAGACGTCATAGATTCTTCCAACAATCATACTGGGATCAATAATCCGTTGATCTTTAGATTGCGAATATTTCATTTTAACCAAACCATGAAGAGTTTATTCACGCAAATCTACATTTGTCTCTTCATATATTGTTAGGTTTGATTAAGGACTATAAGACTATTTAATATCATAAATCTTCAAACAAACGAAAAAGAATTGAATGAACGTTTCAACTTATATTAATTTAATCAGCAAATTATTAATCAGCCAAAAATTTCGTCGTTCATAAGGAGTACCAGGGACTATTTTAGACGGAACTTGGTTCAGAATATTAGCGACAATTTTGAGAGCATATCCTCAAAAGGAATTAGGGAGTGATGAGTAACTCATCATTGATCTTACATCCCCCATCAGAGTTCGATTCTTTCTCTCTGACACTCTGTTTTTTTGAGGTGTCTCAGGTGCTGTAAGATGTGAAGCGATACCTTCTTCTTTAACAAAGTCATCGAACTCTTCAGACAAGTACTCATCACCTCGATCGAATCGAAGGGTTTTAATTTGTTTGGCAGTTTTCTTTCCCACTAAATCCCCAAAAACCTTAAATACGTTAAAAATCTCAAAATTTTGTTTGAGCAAATAGAAAAATTCATATCTTGAGTAATCATCAGTAAAGGTAACGAAATATTCGTATCCTCACCGTACCTAACTTTTGAGTGGACCACATACATCAGAATGTACTAGTTCCAGCAACTCAGTGGCTCTTCGATCTCTATAAGAGAAATGTCACTTGGTAATTTTTTCATCTATACAGGATTCACAACTTGGCAGTGAGCCTATTGCAGAGGCTTGGAGTGGACCGTCTCTCACAAGTCTTTTAATTTCATCTAGACTAATATGTCCAAGTCTTAAGTGCCAAAGATATGTTGATTTTAGTAGATTAGATGAGTCATTAAGTGTGATCTTCTTTGGCTCCCTAACTAGATCATTATCTATTTCAGTGTCTAACATTAAAAGTTGTGTAGGATAAAGATAGTATAAACCATTCTTCATACAAGCATCAGTGACAAATGAATTAGAAAAAAAATTCCAATTCCATTATCAATAAACTTTAAATAATAGTTCTGCTTAACAATTTGAGTTACATATATTAAGTTTTTCCCAAAGGAATGAACACAATACACATTATACAAATTTAAAGTTTTTTCTTCAAAAGACAATGTCACAAATCCTACAGCGTTAGTAGACACCGAGCTCTCATCACCCCACTTGAAACAGAAGTCTCCATTCTCTAAGCTTTTGCTTTTCCTGAACCCATATAAGGAATAACAAATATGGTTAGTAGCAGCAGAGTCAAGAATCCACGATGATACATTATCAGCTACTAAACAAGCTTCGGTAATCAGTGTAGTACCTTTCCCTTTAGTCTTGAGGTACGCAGGATAGTTCCTACGTCAGTGTCCCTCAGCAGTGTGAAGCTCATTCATTAGCTCGGTAACAGTGTACCCTAGCTTATTCATGGAGTAGTTTAGCTTGAAAGTATCAAACGATTTAGGGAGAGCTTCCAATATTATATATATTTTGGTATCTCCATCAATCTCAGATCCAAAGATCTCCATGTCATTGAGATAACTTATGATCAATATCATGTGTTCTCTGACAAGAGTCCGAGCTTTCATACAATAGTTCATAAATTGTCGAACCGCTTGTTATCTAGCCTGACGCCCTTGCCCTCCAATCATCTCATGGCGATTGTAGATAATATTTTTGGCTGAATAAAAATCACAATGTTGTGGTTGCAACACATTGTTCATCGATTCTAAAATATAGCACCTCGCAATCTCATCGGATCCAGACCACTAGGGCGTCCTTTTCTTCTTGAGTCGAATCATCATTCGTTTAAGGAGGACATGGGGTGGTTAGTACCAATTTGTGCTTGTCAATAGTAAGGACGATGTCTAGGTTATGTTTCCAATCTACGTAGTTTTCCAATTCCAATTTATTTGAGAAAAAGGATAATAGAGAGAGGGTTTATAGACATACTGCCGAAAATTGAAACAATTTATGATTAGTCTTTTGTTTGGGATTTTAAGTTTTTAAGTTTGACAGTAAAAATCCAAAGGTGTTATGAAAAAAAATGACACTTTACTCCTTCGAGGGAAGGCCGCAAAGATTCGTCTTTCATAAGTAAATGACACATCATTAATGCATAGTCATGATGTCAATACATCAGCGTTTGAGTAGCCACCTTATAAAAAGTTTGATCACTCAAATCTTTTCGCAGAGCCTCAAGGGAGGATTACTAGAGATTGAGTTTAAGTGTGCAACACCAGTTAGTTCAAAATATCTACGTTGAAAACAATCTACCGAGGGGAGGCCTTGTCTCATTGTTTCACTTTTGAACGTAGCTCTACAAGCAATGTTAAGAGCAAAGCGCCGTTGAGTACTCTCATTAAAAAGAGGCCTGCGAGGGTGACTCTTAGTCCGTCGATATTTGCACTTATCATTAGTGTTCGGGATCGTGGGTTTCAACTAACATGTATAACCCTCCCACTTAGTTTGTAGAATTGACATATCTTCTCTTGTACGTTTGGAAACATGTTTCCTTGAGTATAGAGAGATAGAGTGGAACACTAGAAAAAGAGCCCTAAAATCGATATTTGTGAGGGGAGAGCAGTGTTAATGCGCTAAGGCATATGGAACGTACTCGAATATTTTTTCTAATTTATTTTCTTAAGGAAAGTGTGTGAGATACAAAGTCAATCTTGTGGACTTGGAAGTTTTGAGATTATAAATCTCCCTAATACCAATTTCTTTGTCTTCTTGTCATCTTCCTTCAAGGCATCTTCATGGTGGTTGAGTACGTGAATGTCGATAAGCAACAGTTGCATCAAGAAGAGGGGAAGAAGCTAGGAGTCGCAAATTTGGATTAAAAATTATGGACTCGCGGACTGTCGTATACCTCGGACTGAAAAGGTCATAAATGACTCCACTAAAGAGTTGACACTGAAAATCTCTCGGTTAAAATGAATATATTTTCTACTAAAAAATCTACTTATTTGTGATTAGCGGATCCACTGAATATTATTGAACAATTACCCTTCATGAATATCATCAACTAGATGAGATTTGCAACATTATCATTTTACCATTCTAGTTGTTATTTCTTCAACTCCTTTAATATTTGTGAATAAGTTAAAAACGATGTATTGACAAGAAGCTAACAAGTCACAACGTTTCATCCAAAAGAATCCTTTATTCTATTTGGACACCGGTCGATACATTTATTCACAATCCAAGTAATAAAGCATGAGGTGATATACGTCGCATTTCATCAATCTTGTACATGAATTCCATATCTACGAGAACTTCACAAAGTATACTCATGTCAACTCATAACCCAATACATCACCAATAAAGCATATCTAGTTCACAAACTTGGATATAGAGTGTAACTTTCTCAAATGAATATATAGAAGTTATGAAATGACATGTCTCATTTCAGGATTAAGGTAACCATGATGCACTTCATACGTAGTGACCTTGCGACATAAGAGGTTAGATTGTTTGTTCTTACATTGTCTCTAAAGGTGCACTGGTCAGTTCAGTATGTTCGGAAGATACACTGGAAGAACTATAGAGTTCCTAATTCTCTATTCCTCGTAATCAAACATCATAGATTCTTCCAACAATCATACTAGGATCAATAGTTTGTTGATATTTAGATTGTGAATATTTCGTTTTAAGCAAACCATGAAGAGTTTGTTCACGCAAATCTACATTTGTCTCTTCATACGTTGTTAGGTTTGATTAAGGACTATAAGACTACTGAATATCATAAATCTTCAATGAAACAAAAAAGGAATGAATGAATGTTTCAATTTTTATTAATTTAATCATCAAATTACAAGAAAGACTTGTGAAAAATTTATATTACATCGATATGCAAATAAATAATCTTCTTGTGGGCATCTATGCCAACATTACACCTACTACAAGTGTAGAATGCTCACACATATTGATCAGTCTTCACCTATGTGTTACACATATATGAGTTTAGATATAGTTTTACATGCGTATATTAGTCATCAACCTAGTTTTAGCTCATTGCCCAAACTCAAGTGCCCAACACGTGACAATTTAATACGAAGGCGATGGAAGATAGTTTTTATTGATTCTAATTATTTAGAACTCAACCCACTAATCATATAATGTTAATAAATTGGTATTATTATCGAATTCAATAATTATTTCTTCGTTATTTTTAAGTGGGCAATATTTCTAACAACAATGTCAATTATCTTCATTGCGTACTCATTTACCTACATCTGTTTTTGGTATAGCCTTGTTCTTTGATCTATTTTGAGGCACTCGGGGGAGAAAATGTAGAAGATATAAACTGTTAAGGCTTGCCAAAAAATAGCCAAGGAGAGATTTTATTATTACATTCTAATTGACTTATTTTCATTAGGCAAGTATCGCGTAGGATGTGCTATTAATTTGATGACTCATTATACAATAATATCGCGATATCAATAATTGAGCGAAGACACTAATTCAGGGGGAGAGACTGAATAAGTATTCACATTATTGTTAAGTAATATTGGAATTGATATTGAAGCTATTTATATAAGGCCATCGTTGAATTATTAACATTATTGTTTAGTGAATTGTTTTCCACCGGGTTGTATGTCCCTCAGATGTAGGTGGTGTTGCATCAAACTGAGTTACCATTTCATGTTTCATTTAATTTCCTACGTTTAATTAATGCTATCCCATATTTTCTTAATAGTGTTACATACATTTTTGCAACATTATCAGTAACATCTTGCAGAGCGCCTAAAGTCTATCATTGTGAAAAAGAACTCGCCGGTGCCGCTTATGCCTTTAATAATAGCACTCAAAGCTCATTTAAGACAGCTGAGACGAAAAGATGTGGATATGGTGAAGTATCTCAAGGAATTGATTTTGATCGATGGACAAGGGTATTTTTCCCCTGGAAAAGAGTAAACCAAAAACTGAACTTTTCTTTCGTATTTATTATTTATCTTTGTTAATATCGTATTATTGTGAAATTGTTAGGTACGATGTAGTGACGAGTAACAACGCTGAAAGTTTCAACAATAAGATGAGGAATGTTTGGAATTTTTTCATCACCATGTTGCTCAAATTCATTCGTTTCACACTCCAAAATTGGATTTTTGATCGAGAAGAGAACGCTAGGAAATGCAACACAGTTTTGTCAACTTAGTTTCAAGATAACCTTACTCGTATGAATAAAAGGACATAGTACGTCAATGCCTACAAACTTCGAACGTATGAATGTCATACGAAAGACGAAAGAGGTGATTTTGATGTTGAATTTTTAGCCAAGACTTGTACTTGTAGACTACCGTAACTACTTAGTATCCCATGCGAGCATGAAATCGCGTCTACACAACACATGTGGTGTCAACATTTAATTATTGTGTAGACCTTTCTACACAAAACTAAAATGATTGAGTTGTACAAAGAACTCGTATATCTTATTAGCAATGAAGACAAGTGGATTGTTCCATAGGAGATTAAGAATATGAAGGTTGTTGTAGTTGCTGAAAAGGAATTAGTCGTTAGTCTAAAGAAATGTAAATAAGGAAGGAGAATGGTTAACTCATAAACATCATGGCAAAAAAATTGTTATTTAAATCAAATGTTATATGGAGGTTTAATCCATAATAGGAGTACTTGAAATTGAAGAGAATGATAAGTTTGTGTGTCAAACAAGAATGATAAGTTCGTGGCTACTTGTTGACCAATATCTGGAGTGGCCTTGTACGCCCAAAACTGAAAAGCGTGCATGTTTACTGAAATTTCATACTTCTTCTCTTTCTAGATAACATTATCATAAACTAAGTTCTTATGGAGTTTCTCGAAGTGGTAATTTACATTCACTGAAAGCGATAACAAAGTCTATGCCCTACTAATTCTACCCCAAGCATCTTGTAAAAAATGATAATTTTTCAAATGCGGATAAGTATGAGTCGTCGATGTTCTTATTATGTTCGCGTCCAAGAAGATATCTCATGACAAACAGAGACAAGTCGAGCTTATAAGCACCATTCGCATCTATAGACGTCTTGAACACATATATCATACCGTTGAACTTGTCATTTGACACCACATTCAAATAATTTGTTGAGCCTATTGCTTCGTCGCTCGTTCATCTCCTCCTTTTTCGGACTTCCCTGCACTAAACCGTACTCGAGTCATCTTTACCTCACTCTTTTACCTCCCAAGTCAAAATGAAACTTTTCATTGAATTAACTTTTTGGAGGAGAAGTGTGTGATTACATATCGATAAAAATTGAATCGAGCTTCTAGCCAAAAATTGCGGAAAAATGGTTTCATTCTCCTATTCTATGAAGTTGAGCTCTATAAATCTTTATTTCACGAACTTTAGAAAATCCAAATTATTGTACGTAGTTCACCCCGTGAAATTTCCCTTGCAAAAATACGCTAAATTGTCCTAAACAAACAAAAAAATCAATTATTTTATTAATACAATTACAAACGAAGCATGGAATGCTTGACATAATATTCGTCGTATTAAAACATAACATCAAAGAAGTATATAAAAAAATCAAATTAATTAAAAAAAACACTCAATAAATTAGAAATAAATAATAAAAATATTAAAATCAAATCATGAAATGAATTATAATTCAATAAGCAATAAATATTTAATGACAACATTAAAAACAAACCATAACGTCAAAATATTTCTAAACAAAATTTAATTAAAGTAATAACGTATTTAATTAGTTTTAATATATCCATTTTTTAAAAATTAATTACCAAATAATTAATAAGTATTTAATTAATTAAAAAAAAGTAAAAACTAACTTAGTCCGATGAGACATGTAGCATCCCTATGGAATTCAATGTTGATTTGCAGATCTCTACAGATTTCGGCAACGTGAAAGTCCATCGGAGATCTTCGAATCTTTGCAAAAGTTAAATGTTATAAAGAAAATATGCTTATTTTGCCATAAACTTTAAACTCTAACCTTATATCATTCAAATCCAGCTCAAAAAAATTTATTTTTAACAAAATGTTAAACCTGTCCTATACCACAAGATAAACTCAAAAAATACACAAAACTTAGAGTTGAACTTGCCTTTTTCAGTCGAGAATGGTGAAAATTGCGAGAGCTCTTCAACGAGAATGGTGATATTTTCATCGTTGAGTTTTAACGAAGATGGTCACAATGGAGTTTGGAAAAGTTTGGTGGATTTGGTGGATGACTGGTGGATCTCAGTAGTTTGACGGATACTTTCAGATTTGTGTGAATATGAAAATATAATATGAGATGAGAAAAAAAAACGAAAGGAAGAAGATAAAGTTTAGGCTGAAAGAATATTTTAGTCCAAAAAGTAATCAAATGTCTAATTTCAAATATTTTCAATTATATTGTCAATAAGTAATATTTTTATATATTGATTCTAGAAAATAAATGAGAAATTTCGGATAATATGTCAATAGTTGAATTAATATTCTGTTTGTATATGTTATGAACTTTTATTACGAAATATATGTGCTAATAAAAAATTCCTTAAGCACCAAATATATGTGCAAAAGGGTAAGCACCACTTGGATCTAAACACGTCTTGAACACATATATCACGTCGTTGAACTTGTCATTTGACACCACATTCAAGTAATTCGTTTTGAGCCTATCGCTTTGTCGCTCGTCTATCTCTTCTTTTGCCGGACCTGCTTCCCTGCACTAAACCGTACTCGAGTCATCTTTACCTCACTCTTTTACCTCCCAAGCCAAAATAAAATTTTCGTTGAATTAAATTTTTAGAGGAGAAGTTTGTGATTACGTATCGAGGAAAATTGAAACGAGCTTTTGGCCAAAAACTGCGGAAAAGTGGTTTCCTTCACCTGGTCTATGAAGTCGAGCTCTGTAATTTCATGAGCTTTAGGAAATCCGAATCATTAAACGTAATTCATCCCGTGAAAATTTCATTGCAAAATACTCTAAATTGTCCTAAATAAACAAAAAAATCAATTATGTTATTTACACAATTACAAACGGAGCATAAAGTACATGACATAATATTCTTCGTATTAAATCATAACATCAAAGAAGTATAAACAAAAATGTCAAATTAAATATAAGAAACACTCAAAAAATTAAAAATAATTAATAACAATATCAAAATCAAATCATGAAATGAATTATAAATTAATAAGCTAAAAAATATTTAATAACATTATTAAAAAAACTATAACGTGAAACTATTTGTAAACAAAATTTAATTAAAAGTAAAAACATATTTAATTAATTATAATATATTCAATATTTAAAAATTAATTACCAAATAATTAATAAATATTTAATTAATCAATTAAAAGTAAAAAATAACTTAATCCGATGAGACATGTAGCATCCATGTGGAATCCAACATTGATTTGTGGATCGCCATAGCTTTCGACATAGAAAAAGTTCTTCGGAGATCTTCGAATCTTTGCAAAAGTAGAATGGCATAAAAAAATTACGTATTTTGCCATAAAATTTAAACTCTAACCTTAAATCATTCAAATCTAGCTCAAACAAATTTATTTTTACCAAAATGTTGAACCCAAAGACCTATACCACAAGAAAATGGTGAAAATTGCGAGAGCTCTTCAACGAGAATGGTGAGATGTCCGTCGTTGAGTTTTAGCGGAAAGGATCATAGTGGAGTTTGGAAAAGTTCGGTGGATTTGGTGGATCTCGGTAGAGTTTAACAGATATTTTCAGATTTGTGTGGATATGAAAAATGCAAGGTGAGAAGAGAAAAATAAACGAAAGAAAGAAGATAAAGTTCAGGTTGGAGGAATATTTTAGTCCAAAAATTAATAAATTGTCTAATTTCAAATATTTTCACTTACGCAGTCTAAAAGTAATATTTTATATATTGATTCTGGAAAATAAATTATGTTTTAGAATTTTTACTCCAAATGGCGTTTTAGACATTTAAAGAAAAGTTTTGCAATTTAATTATAGTAAGAAAGCCAAAGTGTAGGGACGTTTTAATAAATATTTATAATAACTGGCTGGCCTTGTGTGACCTACAAACATGAAAAGCCACGGCTTCAAATTTAGGGTTTAAGACAGAAGAGAGGTTCTTCTGCCTCATCAATCGAAGTTCCAAGTTTTCTCTGGTTTTCGTCAAACAAAAAAAACGACATGTCGTCTAGGCCGGAGCTGCAAGCGCCGCCGGAGATATTCTACGACGAAGATGAGGCTCGGAAATACACTTCCTCTTCGCGCATAATCAAAATCCAGTCCGAACTTACTGAGAGAGCTCTCGAGCTCCTAGCTCTCCCCGACGATGGAATTCCTAGACTGCTTCTCGACATTGGTATAGTTTTAAATTTAATTTTTTGATAAATAAAAAATTCCTTTAGTTAAAGTTTCTGTTTTTTTTTTCTTTTTCTTTTGCAGGGTGTGGTTCGGGTCTGAGTGGCGAAACTCTATCGGAGAACGGCCATGAGTGGATTGGTTTGGATATCTCGGCGTCTATGCTAAGTAATTTATTTTATTTTATTGTTAATGGAAAATCCTCAGCGATTTTATTAGGGTTTCTTTCATGCTTAATTTTTTTAAAATTTTTTATTCAGATGTTGCTATTGAAAGAGAGGTAGAAGGCGATCTTCTACTTGGGGACATGGGTCAGGTACTGAACTTTTAACGTATTCTTTTCCAACTTAAATACGAAAAGAATTAAGCCATGAACAGTATGCAATGATGTGATTTTGTGAGTGCTAAATGAATAGTGTTAAGTCACTTGTGGTTTTTCTGTTATTGATGGCCAAGTTAAGGATATGAACTTCGAAACGAGGAATTCGCAATTCAGCGACAGAGTGACATTTGTTATCTTGTGTTTCAGGGATTAGGTTTTCGCCCGGGAGTTATTGATGGGGCGATTAGTATCTCGGCTGTTCAGGTTTGTACTTAATTTGCTTCCACCATTGATGGGTCGATCAGTATCTCAGAGTTTTCTATATTGTAAATTGATATTTTGTTATCTGAATTTCTCGTGGTTACAGTATTTTTTGTCTTGTGTTGATCACATAAATTTGAGATTTGGCTGGTTTACATTGTCTCTATGAATTATATGCCATTGAACTTCAGCTTCGGTATCACATCGCATGAATCGAACTCCATTCTCTTAAAACCTGATATGCACACAAGAATATAATTTGATAATTTTCTGAGTAATCATCTTGTGCAGTGGTTATGCAATGCTGATAAATCTTCTCACGAGCCACGGCTAAGATTAAAGTATGTAAATGCAATTTCTTTTTATCATGAATTTGTGCTCACATCTTTTCTCTCTAGAAATTTATGATTCGATGTTCTAATGCCATTTTGGTCGTCAATGAAAACCCATTACAGGGCTTTCTTTGGCTCTCTTTACAGAAGCCTCGGCAGAGGAGCTAGAGCAGTGTTTCAAGTTTACCCGGAAAATATTGAGCAGCGCGTTTTGATTCTGAACAGCGCAATGCGCGCCGGTTTTTCCGGCGGCATTGTTGTTGATTTCCCACACAGGTGAGGAAACACAGCGAGACGTAAATAAGTTATAATTGAAAGATAATGTAAACTACTGACGGGATGATGAATCTTTTTCGAAATAGCTCCAAGAAAAGAAAGGAATACCTTGTTCTGACTTGTGGCCCTTCGATCGACACTTCTGTTCCGAATGGGAAAAACGATGATGAAGACAGCGATGGTGACGAATACAGCAGCGACGGAGAAGAAGATGAAGAAAATTCGACGGTAAGTGTTGCTGACAGTTCCCTATTTTTTTACTAATTTTTTTTTGGGTAATTAGCCAAGGTAAACTTAAGGGATTTGGATATAGCTAACATTTTTGTCAATTGGTAATAGCAAATCGGTTTATGTGGCATCACATTTTCGTAAATTTCTTGACTGTTTTCCCTTTCGATTTCGGTCATTAAAAAGTTGTAATGACCAACGCTGTATTTATCAACAATTTATCAAGACCTGGGCTAAATAATACAATCACCCATGTTTGAAAGGCTGGTAATTACAATTACCCATGTTTTTATTCAGTATTAAATTTGAATACAAAGGCTAATTCTGATACGAATATGGAAATGATTCTTGTTTCAAAATTGCTCTATTATTTGGGTGTTGATAGGTAAGCGTGTCGGAGAGGAATAGAGCGAGGAAGAAGCAAAAGACAGGGAAGAAGTTGAAGGGAAAGGAATGGGTGATGAGGCGGAAAAAAGTGAGGAGAAACAGAGGACAAGAAGTGGCTCGAGACTCCAAATACACCGCCAGAAAGCGAAAATCTCGGTTTTGAACATTTCACCGTGCTCCTCTTATTATTATTTCTATAATATTATTTCTAAGAGAAATTTGGTTTAGTTTTGTAGGAAATATCAAGCCCACAAATGATATTATTTTTTATGTGTCTTCTCTATTGAAAGAATGTGTGGATTTGTAGTTTTTTGTGATTTCATTTCACCATTTTTTTAAAACAAATTACTTGGAGGTCTTGATTGGGAGAAGGCCCTGATACTGATTCTGAATAAATATCTACTTAATTTAGTTTAAAATTCTCAGTAGCTGCTAGAGTTCTCATTATCTTCATTAAATTACTCAAATTAAGTTAACTAGCTATTCGCATTATAAATTAACCGTTTGTTTTGACCAAAATTATATAAGCGGTTAATTTATAAACAAATGATTCGAACTTGCATTCTAAGTCACAGTTAAACATCCTTGAGCCAAATTATGACGTAAATATTAATTTGAATTCGTGATCTTTTTGCCAGATTCAATACCTTGTAAATATTTTGCCAAGTTATTAATTTTCAGGTTGATTGATTGAGTCGAGTCATCGAGCAAAGTTTTGAGTCGAATCACGAGTCCAAGTCCTTCAATCAATTCTTTAAGCGAAATCTTTGAATCAAATTTTAGGAGCGATTGCCGCTTTGTTGATAAACCAGGTAAGGTACCTCGTGATTTTTCCCACGAGCTCATCATAGCCAAAAGTTTAAATTTTTAATGGTGATTGAATGATCTAGGTCGTTGATTCATATTGATTAGGCTTGATGTATATATATGTGAGTATAATCATCTGATTTCAATTATTTTAATTTATTCAATTCAAAATCTTGTTTATTTAATTGAGATATTAGTATTTGATGTTTGATTATGTGATTATCGGCTATTCGAAAAATAAACAAATGTTAACTAATTTTCAAAAAGTATATTTATGATTGATTACTTTTTCAGGTTCATAAATGGGCAATTGAATAATTTAGTCAAATGAAACATAAAAGTTGATTGTAACATTTTGTTTGAAAATTAACCAAGATAAAATACCCCTTTAGGTTTATAAAATATTTTGAAATAATAATTATTAGATTTTTATGCAGTTAATTTGAAATTTTAAAACGAATAAAAATACCAGATAAACGAGAATTTAGTTCTTAAAGTAAACTTGTTAACCAATGCATTAAATATGAAATTTATCTCATATTTATTCGGTCATTCAATGTAAACAAATTTGTCTCTGTTGATGAAACCACCATAACCAAGACGAAAAAAATCATAACCATAACCATTATTACAAAATCTCTAGTTTATATATATATATATATATATATATATATATATATATATATATATCTCACACTCAAGTACGTTTATTTTCCGAAATAGTTTGTCGTCGTTAGACATGTAAAAAGCTGTAAAATTTATGGTTTTCGAAAAAAAAATTATGAGCTTTTCCTGACGCATTCTTGAATATGATTTATTCCTTACCATATTTTTCATAAATACTTAAAGAAGAAAATAAACGAAATAAATTGAGTTCGGAAGATTAAAGTCTTTTTATGAATATGACAAGAAGTACAACAAAAACATATCGATTAAATGAGAATTTTTAATCGACTTTAACCCTATTTCACGACCATGATAAAAATGGTGAGGAAAAAGGACGAGATGCCGTGACAAATTAACAATTAAAGATAAAAATGGGTTATATCATATTTAATTTTCGTTTTAAAATACTATTCTTCAAAATTAACACTTTTGTACACGTCTTTAGATTGGAGAATTCATGATAGATCAATAATATGTAACCAAAAAAAAAATCATTCATCACTCTAACCTATCGCTCACAAAAAGTATTTTGAGTTGTTTGGTAATAGAAAACCAAAAAATGAAATTATAGATAACGAAAAACACATACCAAAATCAAAGAGTTACAATGTGGATTGAGACATGATAAATTACAATAAGAGAATGTAAAACGTACCAATAATAAAATTAACAGCCATAGATTTTTGGATACACGAGGTGAAATAAATTTTGAAACAAAAACTCTAAAAATTCAAATGAAATATATTTGAAAAATCCCATAAATAATGGGCATTTAGAAGGCCAAATCTAGGAAATGTTGACATAGAATCAGACAAATAAAAATTTATTTATAATTGAATCAGGTTTTCGCATATGCAAGAAAATTAGAAATAAACTTAAATTAATGTAATTTACTCTTTATTTGTAAAAAAATAATATCGCATAAAAAAACAATAATTGTGAGAAATATTAAAAGCATTCTTTTCAAATGTGACACATCATTAAAATTGATTGTTTAAAAAAATAAAAAATTGACAAAATACAGTTGCAATGTTTAAATTGACTTAGGCAGAAAGATTCTTAGTTTATTAAGATGTAGTCAATGTTATAGTGATACGAGAGACAAATAGTCTTAATATATTTGGATTATAGGGTTAAACATAGTTGAAAATTCGTTACTTTTTAATGTATATTGTAGTTTATTTTGAATATTTTCTACTTAAAATGATAATGGAGTTCGGAAAAAGTTAATTAAATTGCATTATAATAATAATCGATTATTCGATGCTCTCTTGCACAAGCATAAAGTAAGGAACAACTTAAACATATCTTAACAAAATAAAAGAAGATTAAAGCAAAATAAAAGCGAATAGTTAAATAAGGCCATTAATCAGACACTTGACTTTCCTTCTTAACTTCACTTTAGCAAGTAAGAAGAAACGCTAAGCTCACTATGTCTACCACCTTGCCGGAGGACCTTGTCGCCGGAATTCTCTGCCGACTTCCGGCGAAGGATTGGTAGAATAATAATAATACCGTGTATTATTATTTGTAGTAATTTTATTGGTTGCTCAATAAAAACAAAATAAGTGGATGAGAGAGAGTGTGGGAAAGAATCCCACATTAATTGCATTAATTGCACATAAAGGAGAATAGCTCTTTATATATGATCTAATTAATAACCTTCATTAATTGAGTGGTGAGCTAGAGGAGTGCCAAGTGGAAGTGAGGTGGTGGTAAGGTGGCGGTGAGGTGGCGGGACTATACCAATTTTCACTCTCATCATGTCACGACCCGCGAGCGTCATCAGCTCGCCGCAGGCCGCTACTCCCGTAAAATCATTATATATAAAGATAATATTTTAAATAAAATACTCAAGGCGAAAAATAAAACTTATTAAACATATATTAAACGTAAATACATTATAAATAAAGTGCGGAATTAAAATACATTATTAGTAGTTAGCAAAACCCGGATGAATTTTTCACTTTTAATATACATATAGGAAGTTTCACAAACTTCTTTAGATATGTACATATAAAACAACTTCTCGTCCTTAAATAGGACGTTTAGTTTCAGAAGTGTATGTTACAAAAGAGTTTGATATAATAATATTATACTAAAACTTCTTCTCTCTGGTTGTGAGACCCCATTAACCCATAGGTCAACACGTCCTGGTCTCGGTCTTCATCTACGCCACTGCCTTGACGTCATTGTTTCGCTGCTTTTCCCTTATCTACATTACCAATGGTCATAAAACTATGAGTCGATTGACTCAGTAAGTGGGAGTCTAACCTAAGAAATTAAAACAAGCAAATAAGGATGCATATCTAATTCTAGATTCAATGCAAATGCATGCATGGCCATATCTACCTATTCACTTCCCGCTCCACAAGGCTATACACCCATTCATGCTATAACCATCGGAGCAACAAGAAGCCAGCCTCAGGCCTCGAGCAGCGGTCCCTCGGCGACTTTGTATTTTATTCTCTGGGATCCACTAATGGTACCAACTTCATCAGGGCGCCGGCGCTCGGTGCTTATGCATGAAGATCAGCGTCTTCATGACCTTCATCGGTCAATATCACGAGTTAGTAACTCGTGGGTACCATCGATTCCTTAGGTTCAAGGTTTGGGTGCTTAGACACACGCAGAACACACACCTAATCTATTTACAGAAGAGCATCTCGGGTTAAATCCCAATAATTTAGTGTTTCCCTTTCATTTTATCGTTTAGTGTTTTAAGATGAAAGTTGAGATGTGACCCCCAAAACTTTCACTCTCGACTTGAATTCGATAGTCGACTTATGCTCTCATGTTTCCCCCGCTCTAGCGGGTCAAACTATTGAGGTAGCTATATCACATAACACAGGCTGGGTTCTAATAAACTATGTTTGAGTCTATCGGGGATGACCCGAACTACGTTTTCAATAAAATGTGGCCGAAGCCTTATCTTTATTACTTTTCATATTCTGAGGCTTTACTTAGTCTTGTTTACTAACACATAATATGCACATAAGCAGGGTTATTCCCTTGGTAAGTAGTTGACTTATGTCTCCACACTTACCCGTAATAGTTCGGCTGAAAAACGGATGACTTTCACAAAGAGATGCGTCCTATATGCTTTTAGACACTTGATACTTTGTCGGGCGTTGAATGAGCTAAAATTCGGAGTTGAAAGTTCAACAGCCATGATGTTCAGAAATATTAAAGGATATAGGATTCTACTAATAAAACTAATCTAAATCAGTTATGGTTTCTATAATTCAGTTACAATCTTTCGGTTATCAAAGATTAAACTCATTTAAGACTCGTCTGCTTTCGTATCGTAGACAATACGCAATAAGATTAAGCAATAAAATACGAGTCTCAAATGAATTAATCTTCCAAACAGATAACTAAGAAATTTTCGTTAGTTAAATACTTAATTTACATCTTAGACATTCTTAAATAAATAATTGACAATGATCTATTATTTATTTAATTATGAAGTAACTACGTAAAGAAACATTCAAGATTCTATTAAACGCTGTATGCGAATAATACTTACGAGTAAACCGAGATTCTGATTTCTGTTTCGATCCTCACTTCGGAGTTTTTGACCCAATCAACAGTCGTACGTTCATGTAAATCTGGAAATAGATTATAGAAATCCAATAACGGATTAACTCACATAATCAAATAAATTACACGTCCTTGTATTCGGATTCCAAATCCCGAATCCCGAATCTCGACCTAACGAACCAAAACTTGACTCACTCACAAACTCATTATCTGTAATCTGTAATCAATCTCGGACCTGAGAACCTGCAAACAATAATATTCTCCTCTCCCGGGATCTCAAATCCCCCTTCCACAGATCCAATATCATCATTCAAATTCTCAGATTCGAATCAGAATCAATAAAATCTTTCTTCCATTTTCAATTCAGATTCAACAAAAGTATTCTCGAGCTCAGTTTCTGATTACAACCTGATTACAATTCGAACAACGACTCTCAGATTACAACCCAAACGATTCTCAGGTTACCGAACCCCAAATCAAACCCAACAAAATCAAAAGAATCCGAACTGAAACACAAGTCTAAAGTCCAACCTCGACTCCAAATACAAATCAGAATACACACGAAAATACAACACAACTATTCCATAATTAACTCCCGACTAAACAAAACTTCCAAAATCAACATTTAGCCGAAACCCTAGTTCTTGAAATTCCTAAACCAGATACAACCAACGATTCCCGACCTCCAACTCGGATTTACAACATGGTTACAATTTAAACAACAATTTCCCGGATTACCATCAAATACCCCAAGTCCCAATTTTGACGAACCATAATTTTCAAACCCGAAATTCAAACCCTAGCCAAAATCAATTCGATCTCGGGCTCACCTCGGATTCTCAAGCGTAGACCTACTCTGATGCTCGTGGTCCTCAGAATCTCTAGCAGCGGAACCTAGCTCGACGAACACGCGATGATGACGGACAATGACGCGACAAGGAAGAATGCAAGGAGAAGAAGAAATTGGCGATGGCTTCGTGGCAGAGGCGGCTAGGAAGACGCGCGACGGAGAGAGGAATATTTTTGTGGAATAGCGGCGGCAATCTTTGGTCGGAGCAGTGAGCGGCGGAGAGAGAGATGGGGGAGAGAATCGGGTGAGAAGGAGATGAGAGAGAGAGAAACCGTGTGAGGAAGGAAAAAAAAGAGAGATAAGGAGAGTGAGAGTATACGTGTAAAGAAAAGAAGAGAAAGGGATGAGGATGAATGTCATGGGCGGTGGAAGAGAAAGAGAGAATTAGGGTTGGGGGAAAAAAAATATTTTGGGCCTGGCCCTTATATTTGGGCTTCACACATCAACACCCTCGTCGGTGTCGACACCGGCTCCGGCTCCGGCGTAGAGTCGCTTAGTGGCACTTTGTAGGCGCACTTTGGCACTAGTCCAACGAAATGGCGCGGTCCGCGGGCTTCTCGCGGCGATTCTCGCCCTCGAAACGGTCACGTTCCTTGGTCGTTTTTTGGTTATTACTTAGTATTCGTTTGGATGAACATTTTTGTCGTTTTTTAATGAGACAACCGTTTGGTCATACACCTCAAGAAAGGAAGAAATTTGTTTCCTCACTTAGCTTATTTATTTCCTTCTCAAGGAAATTTATTTCCTCTTTTCCTTTTGGTTAATTATCCTTATAATTAAAGGGAAATAACACTCTCTTCTTGATGCATGTTGGCCGAAATTCTACCTAGGGGGAGCTTCTAGATGCTTCCTTATTTCTTTTAAGACAATTCTTAAAATAACCATTGTAGAATTATAATTGCACAAATAACGAAATTAATTTCATAATGCCTTAAACGACTTTTTGGCTTTAGAAAATAATTTATATTTTCATCATATGAAAATATTCAAAATCTTATTTTTACATTCACATCATTTTATGTCCATGTGGACAAAAATATCCTTTAGACATTTTCCTAGAAAAAGTCTAGTTCAACATTTGAACTTATTTTGACTTAGCTTTCAGTTTAACAATCATACTCTAATGACCTGTACTAGTGACCTTATGGATCCAAATGAACAAATCTTGAGCTTCTATACTCGGACTTAAAAGTTCACAAACATTTTCCAAGTATTAGCTTAATTTCAACTAACTCCACTAAAGAGTTGATACTGAGAATATCTCGGTTCAAATGAATTTATTTTCTACTCAAATTCAACTTAATTATATTGAGTGGATCCATTGAATGTTATCTATGTTTACCCTTCATGAATATCATCAACTAGTTGAGATTTATAAAATTACAATTTTACCCTTCTAGATGTTATTTCCTCAACTCCTTTGTTACTTGTGAATAAGTTAGAAACAATGTATTGACGACGAGCTAACAAGTCACATTGTTTCTTCCAAATAAAGTTGCTACTTAATTTTTGGATACTGTGCAGTTCATTTATTTACAATTCAAGTAATAAAGCATGAGGTGATATATATTGCATCTCTGCAATCTTGTACATGAATTCCATATCTATGAGAACTTCACAAAGTTGGGTCATGACATCTTCATAACTTAATATCTCACCAATTGGCCTAGTCTAGATCACATAATGGATCTAGAATTTGACTTTCTCAAATGAGAGTATTAATGATATGAAATGACATGTCTCATTTCAGGATTTAGGTAAGCATGACGCAATTCATACATTGTGACCTTGAGATAGAAGATGTTAAATGGTTTTATCTTCTGTTGTCTCTAAAGGTGCACTGATCAATTCAGTATCTTCGAAAGATATACTGGAAGAACTATAGAGTTCCTAACTCTCTATGCCTCGTAACCAGACATCATAGATTCTTCCAATAATCATAATGGGATCAATAGTTTGTTGATCTTTAGATTGTGAATATATCATTTTAACCAGACCATGAAAAGTTTGTTCACGCAAATCTATATTTGTCTCTTCATACATTGTTAGGTTTGATTAAGGACTATAAAACTATTAAATATTATATATTTGCAATCAAACTAAAAAGGAATGAATGAACGTTTCAACTTTTATTAATTTAATCAGGAAATTACAATAAGGACTTTATAAAGTTTTATGTATTACATCAATATGTAAATAAACAATCTTCTTTTGGGCATCTTTGCCAACAATGGTATGATACATGCGCTACCGTCCACGTTACCTACGATAGGGTTGCTTTCAACACCTATTCTGAAGTCAACAGAGGACAAGAGGTTTAGATGGAAAACGAGCACTGCTCCAAAGTCGTCGACATCGGCAATGTGGATCTCAACTTCACATCCGGGAAGAAGGTCACTTTGACCAACGTGTTTCATGTTCCGGAAATGAGTAGAAACCTTGTTAGTGGTGATCTCTTAGGCAAACCAGAGATTAAATCTGTGTAAGAATCGGGCAGGCTTATTTTGACCCCAAATGATTTATTTGTTGGCAAAGGCTATTCCAGTGAAGGAATGGTCAGGTTATGTACTATTGACAATGTTATCAATAAAATATCTACTTATGTGTCTATGATTGATTCTGTTTGTTTACGGTATAATAGATTAGCACATATTGGTTTTAGCACTATGAAAAGATTAATTAAATGTGGTTTAATTTCGTGCAAATTTGATAAGTTTGATAAATGTGAAATTTGTGTGAAATCGAAAATGATAAAGAAACCTTTTCATAATGTAGAAAGAAATTCTAAGTTGCTAGATGTTATACATCCAGATATATGTGTATTTAATGGCATGTTAACTCGTGGTGGAAATAGATATACATATGTTTACTTGTTAAAACATAAAAGATGAAGCTTTTGATGATTTTAAGGTTTATAAGGCTGAAGTGGAAAATCAATTAGGAATTAAAATTAAAGTCATTAGAATTGATAGGGGTGGTAAATACTTTCCTAATGATTTTAATGCTTTTTGTGAAGAAAATGGTATTGTACATGAATGTTCCGCACCTCGTACACCACAACAAAATGGTTTGGCAAAACGTAAAAATAGGACACTTCAAGAAATGATAAATGCCATGTTAATGCATTTTGAATTATCTTTTGGTTTGTGGGGTGAAGCTTTACTTGCTGCATGTCATATTGTTAATCGTATTCCTTTAAAGAAAACTCAAGTTTCTCCATACGAGGTATGGAAAGGAAGAAAACCAAATATTGGCTATTTCAAAGTGTGGGGGTGCTTAGCCTATTACAAAAACATGGATCCTAAAAGGATCAAATTGGGTCATCGAGGGATACGAAGTGCTTTTGTAGGCTATGCCACCAATAGTAAGGCATATAGACTTCTAAATTTAGAATCTAATGTCATAGTAGAATCTCGTGATGTGGAATTCTTTGAGAACCTTAATTCGAAAAAAAGAGTCTCATACTTCCATAAATGAAGAAATTCGAGAGGAAAGTTCTTCACGAATTGTTGTTGAACAACCCGGGCCTCGGATTAGCAAAAGAGTCCTTAAGACTAAGGATCTAGGACCCGACGAAATAGATTCTCAACTTATTTCTTTTTATCTTGTAGAAGGAAATAGAGAGATTTTTGCTCGAAAGATTCCTATTGTTCTTCTAGTTCAAGACGATCCTAAGACTTATAATGAAGCGGTTGCTTCACGAAATTCTGCCTTTTGGAAGGATGCTATTCAAGATGAAATGGATTTTATTATGTCAAACCACACTTGGGAAATTTTCGATCTACCCAAAGGATCGAGACCTATTGGGTGTAAATGGGTGTTCCGAAAGAAGTATCATAGTGATGGTACTCTTAACACCTATAAGGCTAGGTTGGTAGCCAAAGATTTTCGACAAAGAGAAGGAATAGATTATCTCGATGAGGAGATTTACATGGAGTAGCCGGAAGGGTTTGTACTTCTGGGTAATGAACAAAAGGTTTGTAAGCTTGTTAAATCATTGTATGGATTAAAACAAGCTCTCAAACAATGGAATCAAAAGTTTGACCCCGTCATACTTTATAATGGTTTTGTTCCTAATGTTTGTGACAAATGTTTATACACAAAGGTGCGTGATTATATTGTGAGATCGTATGTCTTTATGTTGATGATATGTTGATCATTAACAACGAGATGAAAGGAATTTTAGAAACAAATAGGTTTCTATGTTCCACTTTCAAAATGAAAGATCTTGGACAAGTTGATACTATTTTAGGTATCAAGGTACGTAGAACCAGTGCGGGTTATGAACTTAGTCAATCACACAATGTTGAAAAAGTGCTTGATAAGTTTAAACATTTGAAGTTCAAAGAAGCAAACACCCATTTTGATCCAAGTATAAAACTTGAAAAGAATGATGGAAGCACAGTGGCTCAATTGGAATACGCTAGTACTGTTGGTTGTCTTATGTACTTGATCCAATGTATTCTACCCGATATAGCATTTGCAGTTAGTAAAATGAGCAGATATACTAGCAATCTAAGTACCGAGAATTGGAAAGCTATAGGAAGAATACTTGGTTTCCTTTTGAAAACCAAGACTCTCGGTCTCCAATATGGCCGTTTTCCCGCCATATTAGAAGGATATACTGATGCAAGTTGGATATCAAGTATTGGAGATAATAAGTCTATGACTGGTTAGGTGTTTACACTTGCCGAAGGTGCAATATCTTGGAAATTCAAGAAACAAACGTGTATTACTCATTCAACTATGGAATCAGAGTTTGTGGCTCTAGCTTCCGCAGGTCAAGAGTCTGAGTGATTGAGGGACCTTCTTTTAGAAGTTTCATTGGTTAAAGATGATGTATCTGCTGTGTCAATACATTGTGATAGTCAATCCACTCTAGCAAGAGCCAATAGTGAAGTGTATAATGGAAAATCTAGACATATTAGTCTACGACATGATTATGTGAGAAAGTTGATTAAAGATGGAATCATTTCATTCACATATGTGCGATCAAGCTATAACATAACAGATCCTTTTACAAAACCTTTTGCGAGAGACTTAGTGAAATCTACATCGAGAGCTATGGGTCTTAAACTCCTTGAGTAGTGATCTGACAATGATGGCAACCCAACTTAACTTTAGGAAATGACTAACATTAAGTTCAATGGGTACAAACAAATCATTGATTTGGATATTCACAACATTTAATAAAATGTTGTCTGTTACAGTTAGAGGTTGAATATTTATATTCTTAATGAATTTCAGTCATGAGGACAAGTATCTGTAAGTAACAGAGATAATGTAAGAACTTCACCTATGTGAATTTAGAGATGGTGTCGTCTCAAATGAGAGTTGGAGTTTCTCTCATAAAAATTCACGAGACATGATGAGCATATGGCCATTAACGGCGCTAAGCGAGTTATGGAGACAAAGAACTCTAAATAGTGTGTGTTGAGTAACACCGATTTTATAAAAAAGAAAATAGGTTCAAAACCTAGCTACCTTTTTTCGATAAAATCTTGTGTTGCTTTACTAAGGATAAGTTCAAATCGAAAGATACCTATCTGTATTAACACTCTTTAATTTTTCTTCTGAATTCTATTCGTCTTTTTGAACAAGTGGGGGATTGTTAGAATAATAATAATACCGTGTATTATTATTTGTAGAAATTCTATTGGTTGTTTAATAAAGACAAAATAAGTGGATGATAGAGAATGTGTGAAAGAGTCCCACATTGATTGCACATAAAGGAGAATAACTCTTTATATATGATCTAATTAATAACCTTTATTAATTGAGTGGTGAGCTAGAGGAGTGCCAAGTGGAGGTGAGGTGGCGGTGAGGTGGCAGTGAGCTGACGAGATTATGCCAATTTTCACTCTCATCAACACCCTCGCCGGTGTCGCCACCGGCTCCGGCTACTTCATTCGAACATCATTTCCTATCTCACATTTTTCTAGATATTCCTCTTTGTCTTCGTTTCGAATTTCACTCCGTCTTGGTGCAATTCGAACCCAGACTTGTCGTATTCTGCGGTATTCTTGTGTCTGACCTTAAGACAATTTCGAGGTGCAAGAAATACTATAAGGAAAGCAAATCTCATGTGTGATTCAGGCTGACACGTTTTCGACTTCAAAGATTTTCATCACAAGGATCTCCTCCGCTTCAGAAGCGTATCAAAGCCATGGCGATCCTTAATCGTCGGTCCGATTTCATCAAGCTCCAACTCGCCACCCACTCCCGCAACCTCCGCGGCACCATCGTCAGAGAAGAGCACGAGCTTCACTTGATCTACGTCGACTCTCCAGCCGGCGCCACCGTGAATCTCCCGAACCCTATCGCAGTCGCCACCGGAAGCACAAAGGTGATCGGCTCCTGCAACGGCGTGGTCATCATAAAGAACGCCGTCGGTGACGTGGCGCTCTGGAACCTTGCCACGCGTAGGCACAAGAGGCTTCTCATCCCACGGACCGAGTCGGAGTTTCCGAAAAATGACGAAGTTCTTCTTCAATGGCGTGGTAGGGTTTGGCCACGACCGCGTGATGGACGAGTACAAGGTGTCCCCTCAACTTTTTTCGTTTTTAAATTTTAGTCCTTCTATATATTACTTATTCGCCGTATTCCTGTGTACTTTTTTCAGACGGGGAACAAATAGCTTCATTAAGAAGGCTTTCTCAATCCTGTGTTCTTTTTTTTTGAACAGGAAAACAACCCCTTAAACTTCATTAAGAAGGCTAACTTAATCTCATTACATAATCTTAATTCCAATATATAATCTCATCAGAACTTAAATGTGCAGCTAACTTACATGTTCTTAGTTAAAGAGAATCTAAAAAATTTCTAAATTGCCACTACATTAAAAATTATCCGAAATGGCAAGACCCACTTCATTAAATAAAGTCTTCTTCAAATGAATAATCTTGATAACCACCGCGCAATCGGATTGTACCACGATCCGGAGTTAATCGCTTCCGATAATCCTTTCAAGATAGCCATGCCTTCTGCCACCGCGAGATCAAGAGGACGATCGAGAGGGAGAGAGAAAATAGTTAGAACAAAACCCAAACAGTCGCAAAAAGCACCTTTGATCCATTTTTAGAAATGGCTGCATCCACGGTAATAGCAACCATGTCATGAGGACTAGGAAAAACCAATTGACGAATTAATGAGATCAGTTGTTCTTCTAATCGGATGTTTTGGACAATGTTATTCCGGCGGGTTCACACACTCCAAGTAAGAACCACGAAACATATTGAGATCCTGAGAACAGAAATAAATTAAACAGGTTAAGAGTGAGATAATATCTTCTTGAAAACAAGGCAGTTCCCATGGAAACAAGACAATTCCTAATGTCTCACAAGATCACTCTCACCATAGACAACGGTGGATCTAGGAATTCCAATTACGGGTGAGGAGAAAATTCAACAACAAAATTTCATGGGGCATATTTAGAACTATCATATGAATTTAGGCTAAATATTATGAAACTATCGGAGTTGGTTAAAATAGATTGAAGAACTTGTTACAAAACCGATTGTTTTAACACATTAATCAAGGTGATACGCAAGTAAACAATCAAGCAGAATAAATAACCTATTTAGGGATGTGAGTCCAATTCGCAAACACCTATCTCTTTTGATCGCCTCAATTAGATGTGAAAACATATATTTCATGTTTTTGTTCGAGCGTGTGGACACGTAGAACTAATAGCCCGAGTCGTGAAACATCTTTGTTGTATCTTTACTTGAAGAACCTAAATACAATTGTTTTGCCGAACTAAACCATGCTACAAAAGATCTAATCGTATTATAATTTTTTTAGAGTAAGCTCAAAATTTAGACCGAAGTTATAATTTTGAAATCTAATATTCGCGCTCGCTCGACCCCCTGCAAGGTGCCGAGGATGGTGGTGTTTGTATGCAAATAAGGCGGTCACATCAACACCAATTTCAGGGTCTATGCCGGGAAGAAGTAGAGGAGCACAAAGGGACAAATGCGGGTCCCGGGGTGGTTCCGCAGAGGACACGCCCTTGTCAAAGACTCCATCCATTGGCTCGTGATCCAAAACCCTTTTCCCGATCGCGGGCTTCCGAAGAATCCCGGCTCGATCGTGGCCTTCGACGTGGGACCGAGCAGTTTCGCGAAATCGACCCGCTGGAGTACGGTCTCCGCGGCGAGTTCGACGCGAAGCTGGTGGAGCTGCGAGAGTGTCTGTGTGTGGTGTGTCACTACAAAGACAACGGCCGGTCGGTCGTGTGGATGATGAAGGAATACGGCGTAGGACTCGCGGAGATGGGCAGCCCTTTGGTTTACTCGGTCCCTGTGGCCTTCGTGGACGATGATCACGTTCTGTTCGAAAAGGACGGAGATTTTTTGGACCTCTTTGATACCCGCAGAAAGAGCGCGGAGTTCGTCAGGATTTCAGGCTATGCTGAAATCAGCGCCTGCGTCGAGAGCTTGGTCCGGTTGGATTGGGATCCGGAGAAAGAGAAACCTGAAAAGACTGGGAAAAAGTGGTGCTTCATTTGATTTCTTATTATATATATACATATAATTTGTGTGGTGTTGAATCTGAATTGTGGCTGGATTGATTAGGGATGATTGTGATTTTCTGTCCAAAGGATTCAAGCTCAAGCTATAAATTAAGTGCAAAGACGATGGACTGCTGAGGGAACTAAATGATTTGTTTTATAGATTTTGTAACTTGAGTCATGAAGATTATTCTATTTTTGCTACTGTGATATTTCAGGTTGGAGCCGGGTTTTGAATGTATCTTAATCTAATGGATTTCAGCAAGTTTACATTCAGACTGATGTTGAGTGTGTTTCGTTTTCTGAACCTGAGTGCTATTTAGAAGCTATAGAACCTAAAGATAGTTCCAAATGGTTAGTTGATATGAAAGATGAAATGGAACCATTAGCTGTGAATAAAACATGGATTCTTGTCAAACCTAAATGTCATAAACTAGTTTAATGTAAGTGGTTATTTAAATTGAAAGAAGGTTTAAGTTTAGTGATTCAACTAGATATAACGTTAGGTTAGTAGCTAAGAGGTACACTCAAAGAGAAGGGATAAACTTTAATGAGATTTCCTCACATGCTGTTAAGTTTAAAACTATTAGGATCATGTTGTCTCTTGTAGCTTGTCTTAATGTGGAATAAGAGTAATTACATGTAAAAAAAACTTTCCTACCAGGTGAATTAGAAGAAGCTATATCTATGAGACAACCAGAAGGCTTCGAAGATAAACTGCATCCTGATTATGTGTGTTTGTTGAATAAATCATTATATGGTTTGAAACAATCACATAGACAATCGTATAAATGCTTTGATTCATATGTTGTGAATATTGTTTTTATTAGAATTAGTTTTGATTCGTGTTTCTATTTTACTTCACTTGAAGATGGTCATGTGTATGTGTTTGTTGTATGTCGAGGATATGTTACTAATTAGCAGTTCTTATGTAAAAAATTTAAAATAAAACATAGTTTTAAGTTTTGATATGAATGATCTGGGTCATGCAAAGAGATTTCCAGGAATGTTCATAGAAAAAAAATATATTCTAAAATTCATCAAAAACATATTTGACTAAGCTTGTGGAGACGTTTGGAAATTTAAATGCCAAACCTGTAAATATGCATCTTGCTGCACATTTGATCTTAAGTAAGAGTCAATGTTCCATCTCAAAGTCTAATATTTTGAAAAGGAAAAGTGTTCCTTATGCTAGTGCTATTATTTCTAAATTTATGCTATGATAAGTACCCGTCCATATTTGTGTTTTGATATCTCCTTGTTAAGTCGCTTTATGTCAAACCTTGAATATGATCATTGAATTGCTTTAAAATGAGTTATATTTTATTTAGTAGTACCTTGGATTATGGACTTTTTTTTATAGTAAACAAAGTGCAGCTTTTTCCTTAGTTGTTTTGTAGATTCTGATCATGCTGGTGGTAAAAATTATAAAAAATCTACAACTTGTTATTGTTTTACTTTGGGTAGTAATTGCATAACTTGGAAATCCCAACTGCAACCTTTGGTAACTCAGTCAACAATTGAATCTTAATATATTAATATGATCGATCCTTTTAAGAAAGGGATTTGGATTCAAGTTTTAGTCGAAGAAGCTCAATTAGTACATTCTGTTCTTACTGTTTTTTTTACTGATATTCAAAGTGCATTACATCTTAGTAAAACTCATGTTTACCATGAACATAGTAAGCATAGCGATATTAAATACATGTCGTTCATGACTTGATTGCTAACGAGACTGTGAGACTATTGAAAGTCTCAAATGATGAGCAAAAATGGGTACTAAAGTAGCCACTTACAATAAATTCAGACGATGTCTAGACTTATTTATTTTGGAATAGTCCAATAAAATTTAGAGCCATGAAGACCGTTGAAGAAGCCAGTGCATTATTATGTTGAAGAAGTGTTATGAGTCTATGGAAGTTCAAGGTGGACACTGTTGGAAATGAAGCCAAATCAAAATTCCTTAGCAAGCCCAAGCCCAATAGGCAAAAACCATGAGGAAGCGTTTATGCATAGAAAAACGACAACTTGTCGTTTTGGTGAAGTGCCAAATTGCTGCCCGTCGAATTTGGATGAGCTAGATGGCTGAGATTGTTTCCTGATACTCGAGTATAATGCCTTAGCTTCGAAGAGCTTTAACCTAATCTCTATTCTTCTCTGGTCTATCTGAAAAATACCTAGAGTTTTTCTTTGTTGAGATATGTAGATTTCTTGCTATGTTGTACTGAATGTTCTTGAGATTCGTAAATTACCTTTATAGTGAATAGAGTTAGAACTTGTAAACAATGAGAGAGTCGGTTGTTTTTAGAGAGATTTGTGGTGAGATTCTATCTCAAAGTTGTGACGAATGTGACGACTATTGCACTGAGTTTTTCCGATCAGAGCTCAACGAGGATTTGCTCAAACTTTTGTTTGAGTGAACCTTGATAAAAAAAGTTGTGTTGTTCTTTGCTTTATTTTGCACAATATTTAGCATCGATAGAACTGTTTAGGCCCGAACAATATCCAACATTAATCTACCCATCAAACAACATCAAAGTTACTGTTTGTGTCCGATACACAATTCTTGTCTCTAACAATTTCTATTAGAGCTATTGCTTTTGTACGATTCATCTTATTTTTAAAAAATTGGGATACGAGCTTTTTTGTGTGTCTTATATCATAATGTCTTCCCTTAACACTACCACAAAAATGTACATCCACTACAACCTTGCTTATAGTCTTTAAAGATAGACTACGATTTTCGATCTGTTTTCTGTCTCGGTGCTGTCTTTCCCTTAGCTATCTACAATTTTTTACTATGTTAGACTACAACATAAAAATGTAGTATTCAAGTATCCTATTTTTAAACACTACATTTTTTAAACATAGTGTTCATATTTAGAAAATAATATATATTATAAAGACTACTGAGTATTGACTGTATTCTTACGATTAAACTACTATTTTAAACTAAAGTTTTTTAATTTTATGATAACAATGACACTACTGTTTTAAACTGAAGTTAATTTTAGAATGCAGTTCATCAATGTAGTAAATTTCGTTAAAATAATAATATTATTTAAATATTAATAATAAATTAAACTCAAAATAAGTTATATGCATTCATTCCATTAATATACATACAAGGTTTCTAATAACAACAAAAATATAGCATCACGGAAATTCAAGCGAATTCAACCAAAATAAAAAATCTTAGATCAAGTCAAGCGAATTCAATAAACAACAAAAAGCAATATCAACAGATTTGTTCTAACTACAGTGGAAATATAAACCTCGTAAAATATAGTATCACTTTCTCCTCAGCATGATTCATGGGAGCAGACTCATTCGCATGAGCTTCTTGAATTATCTCGGGACAGTTTCTCTTTCCAGGACGAGAACAACGTATTTCTTAGAGAGAGTTGCAGCTAGCGGACAGCCCGCCGTGTGTCATTTGATCACGATGTAGTCGTACGCTTTTCATGTAGCAGACTCACTTGCATTTCATGTAGTTCAAGTCTAGCCTCATATGTGTTTGGGGAAAGAAAGACTTTGCTTAAAATAAACTTGTGTGAAAAAGAAAATTATATATATATACGACATGCCTTAATTGGTTTATATAGAATGACCTGAATTCTGGGAATTTGGTTTCTGTTCTTCTCTTTATTAATCTTACCGACTTATTCTTGTTGTATTTTACAACTAAGTTTACATAGAGTAGACTTGTGAGCTATTTTATATATCACTTTGACTTAGATTTAAGGTAATATATCTTTTTCTTATGCAGCGCTAGAACTTAGAATTTAAGTTATAGGTGTGGTAGTTAATAAACGTACCATAATTAGATGGATTGGCCAAATGCAACAATAGAATTGAAGCTCAATAATGAGAAAGTACAATTATCTGAAAAGAACATATAGTAAATTATAAATAAAAGAAGAGAATTAAACCTGCGAAATGGTGGATTTGTTGGTTGACTGATCTCGTGAAAGGCCAGGAAAGAGAGTTGTCCCACGCCACCGTCTCAGAAAACATCCAACTACCTTCAAACTCATCAAACTCAACCTTGAACATGAAAGAAAGAGGTGCGTTGTGTTTTGAAATGACATTGAACATGTTCACGAGCCAAAGAGGCAGTTCCAACTGAGGGTCTACATGAAGGAGAGTTTCGGCAACGATCAACGGAAAATAATTTATGAGAAAGGAAGAACAAGAAAAACAGCACTGCTAATTTAATTTTTATTTCTTTTACCTCAGCGCAAGAGTCTTTGCAGAAGCTAGGCCAGCAACATTGAAGGTGGTCTATAAATTACAAAACACATATACAATTAGTCATGCCAAGTCAAGTAAATTCAAAAGAAAAAGAACAAAACAAAAAAAGTAAAGACTCACAAGCTTTCTCACAGATGGTGCATGGAACGATCAGCAGTCCCTCGGAACCCAATCACCCACACAGCCAAGGCACACCCAAACATATTGGGAACTTCCCGTAACAAGATTTAAATAAAAAATATATAAAATCAATAGACATATATACCTCCGAAAATACTTTTATTTCAGTCCCGCCCCATGATAGAAACTGAAATCCTTCACCTAAATACCTACAAAGACAAACGACAACAAAACAAATCTCGGAAGGGCATCTAGATGCTTCTTTATTTCTTTAAGACAATTTTTGAAATACCCATTGTAGAATTAATATTGTACAAATAATGAATTTAATTTCATAATGCCTCAAACAACTTCTCGGGTAAAGAAACTAATTTAAATTTCAATCACGTGAAAATATTCAAAATCGTATTTTGACATTCACATAATTTTATGTCCATGTGGACAAAAATACCCTTTAAACATTTTCCGAGAAAACGTCTAGTTCAACATTTGAACTTATTTTGACTTAACTTCTAGTTTAACAATCCTACTCCAATGACTTTTAATTGTGACCTTATGGATTCAAATGAACAAATCTTGAGCTACAATATGACTCAAAAGTTCACAAACCTTTTTCGAGTATTAGGTTAATGTCAACTGGCTCCACTAAATAGTTGACACTGAGAATCTCTAGTTCAAATTAATTTATTTTCTACTCAAATTCAACTTAATTATAATGAGCAGATCCATTGAATGTTATCTATGATTACCCTTCACGAATATCATCAACTAGATGAGATTTATAAAATTACAATTTTACCCTTCCAGTTGTTATTTCCTCACCTCCTTTAATACTTGTGAATAAGTTAGAAGCGATGTATTGACGAGGAGCTAATAAGTTACAACGTTTCATCCAAAAGAATCCTTTATTCTATTTGGACACCGACCGGTACATTTATTTATAATACAAGTAATAAAACATGAGGTGATATACATTGATATCAGCAATCTTGTACATGAATTCCATATCTATGAAAACTTCGCAAAGTATACTCATGTCAACTTCAAAACTCAATATATCACCAAAAGAGCGCATCTAGTTTACAAACTTGAATCTAGAGTGTACTTTCTCAAATGAATATATTGAAGTTAGGATATGACATTTCTCATTTCATGACTAAGGTAAGCACGATGCAATTCATACATAGTGACCTTGAGACAGAAGAGGTTAAATGGTTTGTTCTCACATTGTCTCTAAAGTGCACTGGTCAATTCAATATCTTCACTGGAAGAACTATAGAGCTCCTAACTCTATATGCCTCGTAGCCAGACATCATAGATTCTTCCAACAATAATTGTCTTTATATTGTGAATATTTCATTTTAAGCAAAGCATGAAGAGTTTGTTCACGCAAATCTACATTTGTCTCTTCATACATTGTTAAGTTTTACAAGGACTATAAAACTATTGAATATCATAAATATTCAAATAAACGAAAAAGGAATGAATGAATGTTTCAACTTTTATTAATTTAATCAGCAAATTACAATGAGGACTCATGAGAGCTTTATATTATATCGATATGTAAATAAATAATATTCTTGTGGGCATCTTTGCCAACAAGAGATGGGGTATTATGGACTTTGCACTAACCACATTCAAATGCGTAGTCCTAATTTTGTACTTTCGGAAACATAATTACATTTTCGGAATAGAAGCCTTCATAAGTACTAGTTAGGGCAAATTCTATATAATAAATAAACGTAATAAGTTTTAACCACAGTATAATTTTATGGACTACCCAAAATATGAAATTTAATAGCTACTCATTTTCATATTTTCACATACTTGTTAACAAATATATACAGATAGAGATGACAATAATTTTCTAACATTAAACATCCAATTAATGTCAATGCAATTTTGTAACATCTCCAAAAACTTAAAAATAAAAAAAAAATAAAAAAAAATTAGTATGCTCACCATGAAACAAGTAAAAACAACCAATGAAAAAACTTACAAAATAAAATTTCTATGCCAAAAAACACGAATAGATGTAATTATCCTAGAATTCTTTTCCGAAATGTTGTCGAATTTGAACTAAATTTGTCGGCTTTTGGATGACGTAAACAAAATTGTTACGTGGAATGCGACTAAAATTGAAAATGACACACTTCTTTGTGTTTTGTATAATGAACTTATCGATATTAACAGGCACATCACATGAAAATTTTCACTCAGTAACAACACATCACCCGCCACATAAAATGGCAGAATGCATATATGATCTAAAATGTGGCAAACCTATCATACAACCGCAATTTCGACATAATTTTAAACTTTTGTATGTTCGCGGCACCTGTAGTAGGACAGAGGGCTTATCGCGATGCCCGCGGACCAATTTACAATGTCTCCGTCGCTGTCGTTCATCAAGCAGGCCAATAGGCCAGGGTCTTCTTCGACCAATGGTACCTCAATCCCGAAGCCTTCAGATGGAGAAACCTTCAAGTATGGTATACCTCTACGAGCATCTCGCTTCGCTTCGAAACCTCTACAAGTAGTTATGTGTATTGCCAGTAGTTAAGTTCAAGGCTGTGTTAATCCGTGTTCAAGAGGCTGTGTTGTAGCCGTTATTATTTTGTGGCATTTTATGGGACAAAGTATTTAGTATTCATAGACACTATGTTTATGAACACGGATTTCAAGATGTGTACTAGTCCATGACAATAAGACCAACTATATAATATCCTTAAAAATAAAAAAACCAACTATGTAATACGGTTCAGTTTCAAATAAAAAGTGCAGAGTGTATGGCTATAAACGAAGACAAGTAAATCCTCCAAGCAAAAAAATAAATTTCCTCGAAAACATAAAAACAAAAATATCTCCCAGATGTTGTTAAGAGTTTTAATACCACTGCAAGAAAGCCAAAAGTAATGTAAGGAGATAACAATTTGGGTTGCGATGGTAATCTAATCGAAAAGGGATAAACCCATGTCATCATCGCTCTCTTCCTTCTCCTCCGTCTTCTCCTCCGCAGCTGGGGCAGCCGCCGCCGCTCCTCCTCCGCCACCGCTCGGGGCAGCCGCCGCTCCTCCGACGAACCCACCTCCGCATCCACCGCCAATGATGACCTGAAACAAGTCAACCAACTTCTTTAGACAATTCCATCTTCTTTTTTTCCTCTAGTCAAACTATAACGAAGTGTTTTAGACCAAGAGCGAGATACTAAAATCATCCGAAAACACCACTGATACATGGGTGATGCGATGAGATTGAATAAACTTACTTTGCCAAGATACTAAAACTATTGAAAAGAGACCGATAAATTGTGGTGTTTAAACGTGATGTTAAATTCAATACGTGATCAACGATCTGCCAATTTATCAATGGTGACTGAAATCATTCAAAAAGTCAATCATGTAGATGTTACGAACAGGATAACAACTGTAAATTAGAAAGCAAACAGTCAATGCTGATTTGCGCACTAAGGATATACTCAACTAGTTAGCGACGTCACTAGAACCACTAAAGAAAGATCAGTATATTAAGCATCAGCCGACTTTATCAATGGTGCTTTGGCGATAAGAGTACTTAAAAACTAGGTTTTGCAAGACAGCAAGCAACACCAATCAAAAGGCTGATCTGGTTTTTATTGATCGTGTAGATAGCTGATAACGGGGAAACAATAATAATTCTAAGAAAAATAATCTTCAACTTTATAATTACACATCTAACTGCATCTGTAGTCAACTATGAAAAATAGCAACAGCAATCAAATAAAGAAAAAGAAAATCAAAGAGGGAATTTTACAATTTCAGCAGAATCCTCAGAATTCACATATTTTTCTAGGGCGCAATTCTAAATCGCAGTCATTAAAAGAAAAAAAAGACGCGAAGAGATAATCAAGACACAACTTAGATAGTTTCATCAGACAATCTGAATTCACGTCTCTAGATTCCGATCTTATAATCGATAGAGAGAGGGAGAGAGAGATAGAGATCGAAGACGATACCTGGAAAACAGCTGATGTGGGAGTGATCATGGAGAAGGAGGTCTGAACTCCGCCAGAAGAGTCGCTGGAGAGAGCGCACTGAACGAGCTTCTGTTGAAGTTCGTAGGTCGAAGCCGACGACGCCTCCAAACTACCGTTGAGCTCCTTCGCCGACCACTCACCTCCGGCGTTTCTGCACACGAACGTGAAAGCTCCCATATTCGCTACTTGATTTACGACTGATGCGATTTTTCAAGCTCTTTTTTAATGTTTAGTAATTGGATAGAAACTGAGGAAGCAATGACAGCTTAATATATCGAGGAGTTTGGGGGAACGAGGAAACCCTAGTCAGATTCGGCTTTTGTGAAAAGACTTCTTTGCCCAAACTTCAAATTTTATTGAATACGAAATAATTTAAAAGTAGATCAAAATAACTCACAAATATTATTACTATGTAGATATTATTAATAATTTTTATTTGAATTGTTTTGATCGAATTAATAAAAGAAAATACTTTAACAATATATAGATATGAAAATGTAATCAGTTAAAGAATTAAAATATGATGAATTTAATTTGTTTGAGGGTCTTTTTTTCGTAATTGCACAAAACACGATAAATGGGACTTAGCAAAAAATAGATACGATATCATGAGATTTGCACATAAATAATCGAGTATTATTGAATGATTATCAAGAGAATTACGAAACAGATATCGGATAAAGAAAATAATCGAGTTCAATAAGCACAAATAGTATTGAATTCAAATGTATTTTAGAAAACCATCTATATTCATTCAGAAATTTCATTTTGTAGACATAAAAACATTAAAAATATCCACATTAGACCCCTCTTGTTAAAAATATCTAAAACTGGACTTTTGGCCCAAAATCGGACAAAAATACCCTTCAACTCATATATAGGGTTTATGTCTCCATTTTAATCTCATTTTGAACTTCCAATTCACTAAAAACCTCTCCAAATCCGTTGGAATCACTACAGAGCATCGTCATAATGGGTATGTTAATTCACTTCTTGTATTTAAATCATTTTAGTAGTCGTTTTTGGAGGTAGAATCGTTTTCGGGTCGAAAAAGAAAAAATTCGTAAAAAATCTAGAAAAAGTATACGATAGACTTCATGAATTCCATCGCAGTCCATCGCAATCCATCGTCCCCGATCGTCCTTCATCGCCCTCCATCGTATCTCATCGTCCTTCATCGCCTTCTTCTCTGGCGTCGCCTTCTTCTCTGGCGTCGCATTCGTCTCTGTCGTCGCCTTCTCCGCTGTGGGAGTCTCGTCCTCTGGAACAGAAGGAGCCTTCTCCTTCTCATCTTCCGGCGCCTTCTCATCTTCCGGAGCCTTCTCTTCAGCAGGAGTCCTCATAAATTTTTTGAATAGGCCGGCTTGCTTATCCGGGATCTCCGGTGATGGACTCCGACTGCTGATAGGCGTAAATGACGAAGGAGGCCTACTAGAAGGTGCTGGAGGAGGAGGATGTTGAGAACGACGATAGTTCCTGACACGAATGCATTCTCAGCATTCGATTTCCTACTCCGTTTCCGAAGGCGTGCCCAATCTCCGGGATAGCCTCGTACGCCCAATACTGAAAGGCATGAAGATTGCCAGTCAGCGTGTACTTCGCCTCTTTTTGGAGGACCTCGGGCTTCTTCTTCAGCTTGTCCTCGAGGCTCTCCTGGTGGCGCTTCAAATCCACTGAGAGGGATAGAAACGTCTCCCCCCAGCTCATGTTCCCCCATGGCAGGCTGTAGAAGAAGGGGAGATCTTCCACCCACTGGAAGATCGGTTGCCACTTCGGAGGTATGGTTTTGTTTCCCGGTTGTCCGAACAAGTAACCGAGAACAAAGACGCACAAACCTAGTTTGTAGACGTCATCCGGAGCTTTGCACACCGTCCAATTGTTGACGAGTATGCTGAATTTGATATTGGCAGACTCATTCAGATACTCGTCAATGAGTCTGCGGGAAGAGCGTGCGTCCTTCTCCTCTTTAGTCGGACCGTCTTTGTAGTCTAGCCCCGAGATTAGGGCATACTCGAGGCGTCCGAACCTCACTCTCTTTCCTCCTAAACCGAATTGGATCTCTCCAGCTTTGATTGACTCAACTTTCCTCTCCAACAGAGAGTGGACGAGGACGGGAGCGAAGTTCAAATCAGAGGTGATGAAGAATTGCTCAAACACCGTCCCTCGGAGTTGCTCGATCAATTTCATCTCCTCGAAGCGCTACTTCACATCTTTTAGGACCCGGGATCCACCATACGTGATTCTCCCCGGGAAAGTGTCTTGAACAAGGAATTTCAAGTGATCCTGCACAAAAAAACAACAAAAAACATCAAAAACTAATTTTTTCAAAAAAAAATTCAAAACAATCGCATCTTATCGTCCACTATCGCCCTCTATCGTCCTCTATCGTCCACATCGTACTCTATCGTAAACCATCGTCCCCTATCGTACGCTATCGCCCGGGTCTCGTTTGAAGTCTATCGTACACCATCGTCCAAGTCATCGTAGCCTATCGTAGCCTATCGTAACCTATCGTACGATATCGTATTCCATCGTCCGGACGATGGCATTCAACGTGTTCGTCGTTTCCGGAAAACTTAAAATCTCTAAACTAGCTCAAATCTTCTCAAATCAATCCGTTTTAACTTCCTCTATAGTCGAAAACACTATCTAAACTACATGCAATAGATTTAAGTAAGAAAAAACAAGAAATCTAACCTTTTTTTTTGAGATTTTCTCTTTTGGGAGGTTTCTTGAGTTTTCGGGTCCTCGCCTCCACCGGTTAGGAAGTTATCCGAGCTTGACGACATTGTATGATGTTGATAACTTCGGTGTGATTGTTTAGGGACGTTGAGTTGGATTGTTTGAATTTTTTTTTAGGAATGTGAAGAGCCGGCCGAGAGAAAGAAGAAGAGAAGAGGAAGAGAAGGAAAGAGAGGGAAAAGAGAGGGAAAAGAAGAGAGAGAAGGGAGATATGAACTTAAGGGTATTTTTGTCCAATTTTGGGCCAAAAGTTCATTTTTAGATATTATTATAAAGAGGAGTCTAATGTGGATATTTTTATTATTTTTAGGTGTACAAAATGAAATTTCTCTATTCATTTATATATTGGTGGTCATCCTGCCTTGTTGGTACACCGTAGAATGGAAGGAACCCTTCCTCTCGCTGACACGTGACATTAGGCTTCCACGAAAGGAAGACACGTGGTAGGAAATTCCTACTGACATGTGCGGAAGAAAATGGGCCCCACGGCGCAGGTTTCCGCGAGTGAGAGAGAGAGAGAGAGAGAGAGAGAGAGAGAGAGAGAGAGAGAAAAGATGACGTGACGGCATCATGAGCGTTGAAAATATTACCATCTTTTAATGCAATGATTGATAAAATTTGAATATTATTAAAATATAACCCCATCCGAACATTCTCATATAAATACAACCACTTTCACTACAATTTCTCACACCTCATCCGAAAATTATACAACATTTTTTACAAATTCTCCATGCAATCTCTCTAAATTTTCTTTCAATCTTACAAATTTTCTCTACAAGTTCTATACAATTTCTATGAGTTTTCATTATGTCTCGGTAATCATCTCACCGAAGAAATTCTTGGGATCGTTCTTGCACTCTCACACATTCTCCCAATCGAGTAAAAGTTCATCAATCGCTCCAAATCCATCTCCCTCTAACCAATGCCCACCAAATTGGTTAAACCTCTCTCAAGTCCGAAATTTCAAAAAATACCGAAGGTCCGATACCCACTCCAGCCAAATCTCTCCCTCCGTCGGCGTCTATCCGGTAGGTTCTCGTTGTCTCTCTCTTACGTTGTTTATCATTTTAACGTTTTCGTAGCCTCGTTCACAGCCCCCGTTTGCTCCATCGTGTCTCCGACTGAGACTCTGGTTGCTGCCTTCGTGGCTCATCTCTCGGGGTGAGTTTTTTTTATTTAGTTTATCTTTTTTTCGTTCATCGTAAATGTGTTTCAGTTATTAATTTTGTTATAATGCGATTTTCAATGTAGATTTAGTTATTTATGTTGGTCGGAGCCCCGAGTTGATCGCAACTTGTATTGATCATTGCCACATTTCGGTCGCTGCCTCGTTTGCCCTTGTCTCCTACACATCGTCTCACAAGGTTAATTATATTCTTAACTTAATTGTTTAGTTAATAAAATAATTAGAAATTTGTTACATAATTTTGACGACGTTAATTATATGTAATTAGAAAATATATGAAATGTGTAGTTAATTAGATTATTTAGTTTACGTAATTAGAGAATTTGTAGTTAATAAGTTAATTAAAAATTGAATTTGTGGTAATTATATCATTTAATTAATAATATGTTTGTTTATATGTAAGTAAGTAATAATATGTTAATTATAATTGAATTCATAATGGAATTTGTAGCTAATTGAATAGTTATATTTATAATGTAGTTAGATATATGTTTGGTACAAATTTCTGGCTGTTAAATATATATTTTATACAAATTTTAGATTTTTGGTTTGTCCATATTATAGGGGAAACTTTGCCTAAATTTCTGTAAATTTTTTAAGTAATACCAATCGATCAAACAAATCATTAATGAGCTAAATTCAACAACTTTTTGATATCATATCATCAACAATCAATTCCTATATACTATGTATATTTTCCAATAGTTCTCAATCTCACAACATTCGTTATAATTTCAACATTATCGTCATGTCAAATCCAAGTCGAGATTGTATAACTGAAAATAATCGATGTAGTCTTGAATTGGAAATGGACGTGAACGAATTTATTTGAGTTGCAAGATTCCAAATGAACATCGAGCACAAAATTAAATGTCATTGTCGTTGTTGTAATAATGTGCTAACTCAACAAATCCCAGTGGTTCGAGCGCATCTCATGTTCAAAGGATTTACTCCATATTACACTCGGTGGTATTATCATGGCAAATCATGTGAAGAGGTCATTCCTGCGCTAAATGATTCAAACGACCAAGACGATGTTGGTGGAGTGCATGACGCAATCGAAGATATAAGGAATGATATTGATATTGATCATGACGATTTTAATGATCCAACTGCAGAAGATGTGGCTGAAGAAGAGCAGATCGCAGGTCTATTTGTCGAGTTGAATGCAGAGTTGTATCCCGATTGTAAGGAGTTCACATCATTATCTTTCTTGGTCCAATTAATGCACATCAAAGTGACGAACCATTGGACGAACAAGTTATTTACAGAACTTCTACAACTCCTGAAAAAATCTCATCCTGTTGGGAATATACTTCCAGAAAAAAATTACGAGGCAAAGTCAAAGTTGAAGCAATTTGGCATGGGATACGAGATCATTGAAGTGTGCCCGAATGATTGCTTCTTGTTTTGGAAGGATATGAAAGGTGCAGATGTTTGTTCTGTGTGCAATGAAAGCAGATGGGTTGTTGGGAAAAAGGTACCGCGTAAAGTTTTACGATACTTTTCTGTGAAAGATCGTCCCACGCGGTTGTACGCTTCCCGACACATAGCTGTTGAAATGCAGTGGCACGAGAAAGAATGAGGGATCGAAGTGTTGGGATTGGTGCCCACAAAGGAGATATTAAACATTTTAAATACATTTGTATTTTGTTTTGCTGAAACATTAAATAAAATTAAATATTCATTCTTGATTAAGTTTGTGGTTATGCATGTTTGCTACGCTATGATACTGTCATCGACGAAAGAGGTGCTAAGTACAGACTTGACAATATAGCCCCTTGTGACTAGTTTAAAATATTAGTTCGCAATCTAAAGATCGATAGGGCAATCAATTCTGAGTAATGATTGTTTGAATGAAGCAGGATATCTTATCTTGTGATATAGAGACTTGGACTCTGTGTTTCATTCTTGATATCTTACAGAAGATATTGAACAAGACCTGTGATACTATGAAGCTCGAGATAAAACCGTTTAATCAATCGAAACTTCAAGATCACATACGAGGGGTATTTTGGTCCATACCTTAATCCGGAAGTGAATGCATAATCGATGTGACAACGTCCGAGTTTACCGCTCACGGCCACTCGATGAAAAAATGTCGCTCCAAAAGCGACATCCAAGTTTTCCCCTCGAGCCGACTCGAAGAAAATACGTTGTTCCAAAACAACGTCTGAGTTTTCCGCTCTCGACCACTCGATGATAGAATGTCGCTCCAAAAGCGACATCCGAGTTTGCCCCTCGAGGCGACTCGATGAAAATACGCTGTTCCGAAACAACGTCCGAGTTTACCGCTCACGGTCACTCGATGAAAAAATGTTGCTCCAAAAGCGACATCCAAGTTTGCCCCTCGAGGCGACTCGACGAAAATACGTTGTTCCAAAACAACGTCTGAGTTTTTCGCTCTCGGCCACTCGATGATAGAATGTCGCTCCAAAAGCGACATCCGAGTTTTCCCCTCGAGGCGACTCGATGAAAATACGTTGTTCCAAAACAACGTCCGAATTTGCCACTCACAGCCACTCGATGAAAAAACATCGCTCCAAAAGCGACATCCGAGTTTGCTCCTCAAGGCGACACGATAAAAATACGTTGTTCCAAAATAACGTCAAAGTTTGCCGCTCACAGCCACTTATTGACAAAATGTCGCTCCAAAAGCGACATCCGAGTTTGCTCCTCGAGGCGACTCGTAAAAAATACGTTGTTCCAAAACAACGTCTGAGTTTGCCGCTCTCGGCCACTCGATGAAAAAAAGTTGCTCCAAAAGCGACATCCGAGTTTGTCCCTCGAGGCGACTCAATGAAAATACGTTGTTTCAAAACGTCCGAGTCAGTCCCTAACGCCAACTCAACGGAAATACGTCGCTCCTAAACGACGTCCGAGTCAGCCCCTAACGGCAATTCGACGGAAATACGTCGCTCCTAAACGATGTCCGAGTCAGCCCCTACCAACTACTCGACGAAAATACGTCGCTCCTGAACGACGTCCGAATCAACCCTTAACGACAACTCGATGAAAATACGTCGCTCCTAAACGACGTCCAAGTCAGCCCCTAACGGCAACTCGTCGAAAATACGTCACTCCTAAACGACGTCCGAGTCAGTCCCTAACGGCAACTTGACGAAAATACGTCACTCCTTAACGACGTCCGAGTCAGCTCCTAACATAAACTCGACGGAAATACGTCGCTCCTAAACAACGTCCAAGTCAGCCCCTAACGGCAATTTGATGGAACTACGTCACTCCTAAACGACGTCCTAGTCAGCCCCTAACGGAAACTCTATGGAAATACGTCGCTTCTAAATGACGTCCGAGTCATCCCCTAACGACAACTCGACGGAAATACGTTGCTCCCACACGACGTCCGAGTCAGCCCCTAACGGCAACTCATACGTCGCTCCTAAACGATGTCCGTGTTAGCCCCTAACGGCTACTTGACGAAAATACGTCCCTCCTAAACGACGTTCGAGTAAGCCCCTAACGACAACTCGACGGAAATACATCGCTCCTACACGACGTCCGAGTCAGCCCCTAATGGCAACTCAACGGAAATACGTCGCTCCTAAACGACGTCCGAGTTAGCCCCTAACGGCAACTCGATGAAAATATGTCGCTCCTAAACGACGTATGAGTTGGCCCCTAACGGAAACTCGATGAACTTGGGGACCACAACATTCCTCGACAGACATTTTGACCCTACGATGACGCTCCTCGAGAGACACTCGGTGGTCAGGCTCGAACAACAGTAGGAGGATCCTGATTCTGAGTTCATTCTCGATCGCACGTTCGACATTGAACTCGGGGAGCTAATGTTGTCGCCGTATTTTTATACGGAACCCACGCTAGTTGTACTCAGGCACGTCGTGGACCCTCTGGAGAAGTTCTGAACACGCTCGGGCACGCGCTTAGCCCGTGGCCGGCGTACTAGTCCCTAACTGGCCGCTGGCTGGCCGGTAGGCCCTTGCCTAGCACCTGTCCCGCAGTCAGGCTCCCAGTCCGGCCGGTCGGCCCCAGTTCGGCCGGCGAGCCCAGTCCGGCCGGCGACCTCTGTTTGGCCGGTCGGCCCCAGTCCGGCCAACGACCTCTGTCCAGCCGGTCAGCCCCAGTCCAGCCGGCGAGTCCTGTCCAGCCGGTTGGCCCCAGTTAGGCCGGCAACTCAGTCCAGCCGGCGAGCCCTGTCTGGCCGGCCAACCCCAGTCCGGCCAGCGAGTCCTGTCCAGCTTGCCGGCGAGTCCTGTTCGGCTGGCCTGCCCTAGTCAGCGGGCAGCCCGATTCGGCCGGCGACCTAGTCAGGCCGGTGACTCAGGCCGGCCGGTGATTTTGTCCGGCAGGTGACCTAGTCCGGCCAACGACTGCGTCCGGCAGGCGACCCTGTCCTGCCAGCGACCCTGTCTAGCCGGCGGCGCTGTTTGGCTGGCGACCCTGTCCGGCCGACGACCTTGTCCGGACAGCGACCCTATCCGGCCTCCTTGTCCGGCCGGCGCCTGTTGACCCCTGTTCGGCCGGTTCCAGTCGACCCCTGTCAGGCCGATGCCTGCCGACCACTGACCGGTTGGCCGGCCTGCCTGTCCTTGCCGGCCAGGCCTCTCCCAATGGCTATAAATAGCCCTACAAATCCCAAAAATCAGGTACACAAGTTTTCCCAAAAGAAAACTACTATCTCTCTCTAAACACAAGAAGTCTATCCCGACGGGAAGAATTCACCCCTAAGGATCCGAGACCCGAGCCCCGAGCCCTGAAACGCCGGCGATCCAAGTATCCTCGTTTCAATTGGTCTCGTCGATCCCTCCTCATCATCCTAAAACTCTGCCCATATTCTACTAAAGTTGAGCGTCGTAGAGCTAAAACAGATTTCTCATCTTAGTTTACGTCTATTCATCTTTTTCAGGTACTAGAAGAACTTGAAGACCCCAAGACAGATAAGAGATGATTCAGAACATCGGATCCGACACGCTAAGGCCGAAGTGAGGGTCACTCACCCTGAGCGGGGATCTGACCGCTTAGGTCTCTAAAAGTTGTCCAAATTTCAGCGACAACATTCCATACAAATTTTAATTAATTAAAATTTAATATTTAGTAAAATTAAATTGGATAAAATCTAAAAAAATATTATTTGGACTTTTAGAAGCGACAATGTCGCTTCAAAAGTCGCTTTTAAATATGGCGGATAATACTTTTAGAAGCGACAAAGTCGCTTCTAAACGTTATGTTGTCGCTGAAATTTGGACAACGTTCAGAGACCTAAGCGGTCAGATCCTCGCTCAGAGCGGGTGACCCTCGCTTCGACCTGAGCGTGTCAAATCCGATGTCCCGGATCGTGTCTTAGCTGTCGTGTGGTCTTTGAGTCCTTCTGTTATCTGAAAAGAGTAAATAGACGTGAATTAAGAAGGGAAAACAGAGGGGGGTCCTCTGTTTACCTCTCCGACGCTCAAAATTAGTATAATGTGGGTGGAGTTATAGGATGATGAGGAGGGATTGACAAGATCCAGGGAAAGGGGGATCCTTAGATCATAGGCGTTCAGGGCTCGGGTCTTGGATCTTTAGGGAACTATTCCCGTCGGAGATCATTCCCTGAGATACGTCACATGGGGGTAGAGTAGGTTGAGAGGGCAAGACACGGGCTAATAGTTTAGCAGATTATTAGGTGTAGAGAAAAGTGTCTTACCTTTGTCAAAGGTTTAAGGGGCTATTTATAGCCACGAGATCACCCTTGGGGCCGACTGGGAGACCCCTAGGAGGCAGGGGACGAGAGGGCCTCTCCAAGGCGCTGGTGGCCGGCCATGCCTCTCCCAGGCGCTGGTGGCCGGTCAGGCCTCTCCCAAGCGCGGGTGGCCGGTCAAGCCTCTCCCATGCGCTGGTGGCCGGCTAGGCCTCTCCCAGGCGCGAGTGGCTGACCAGGCCTCTCCCAGGCACAAGGGTGGCCGACTGGGAGACCCCTATGAGGCAGGGGATGAGGAGGTCTCTCCCAGGCGCAGGTGGCCAACCAGGCCTCTCCCAGGTGCAAGGGTGGCCGACCAGGCCTCTCCCAGGCGCAAGTCGCCAACCATGCCTCTCCCAGGCGCAGGTGGCTGGCCAGTCCTCTCCCATGCGCAGGTGGCCGGCCAGGCCTCTCCCAGACGCAGGTGGTCGACCAGGGCGTGGACTCGTCTTCGGGCCGAAGATCTGGACGTGTGAGGGCAAGCCATGGCTTTTCCGGACGAGCCTTCTTCCCTTTATACGACAGGGGGAAAGGGGAATATATATTAACGTCGTCGCCGAAAATACAGCGACAACATTAGCCCCCCGAGTTCGATGTCAAGCGTGATGTCGAGAATGAACTCAAAACTGGAGCCCCTTGGTCGTCGTTCCAGTTCGAGGGCCGCCCGCGCTCCGACGGGCCGAACCGACGAGCATGACTTCAGGGAGCTCTCGAGGAGGCGGAGGAGAATAGGTAATATTATAAACACTTTCCCGCGCTTAATTTTCCACTATTTCGTAACATTGTGTCATGGATCCCGCGCCTTTCGATGTTGATGGTTGGTCCGTCGATGATTTCGTTGGTTCTTTTTTATCTTCTCCCAAAACCGATTCTTTTCCAATTCCCGTTCTATCCTTCTCCCCCAATCTCGAGCCCTCTCTCTCTCTCTCTCTTCTTTGACGATGACGATTTGAACGCGTGGATGGCCTCCAAAGGGATCTCGAGCGGCGCGTCGGGGATCGGGGCAGAGATCCTTACGGGAATGGCTGGCGAACAGCTGGGCGGAGAGGCGCCGCCCTTGGGCGTGGCTCCCTCGCACGCTGTGCGGGAGGAGGAGGACGCGCGAGGAGCGTTGGAGGCGGCCGACGAGGGAGGCGAAGTCGCGTCCAAGGGCGAGGGTGGACCCAGGCGCGCGTGCGACATGCTGGGGGGGGGGGGGGGGGGGGGTTCTTCGACGGAATTCCTCCATACCTGGTTGTGGAGGCGAGGGCGCGAGGGGGGCGGCCGAGATCGAGGTCGCGCGCGCTAGGGCCGTCGGGGGAAACCCTAGCCCCGCGCGCGATGCCTTGGGAGATGCGTCCCAGCCTGGGGCGCGTGGATCTGCGCGCATCGGAGCGCTGGGAAGCATGGGCAGGTGGAGGAGCCTCGCCCCTCACGCGCTACGCTCTCTGTGGGGCTCCTGGCCCGAGCGCCACGCTGGGCGAGGCGTCGCCGGGGGTGCTTGGCGGGGCCGGCGTGCATCTGGTCGTGGATGGCCTACCCGAGGCGTCGCCTGCCGGCCAGGCCACTCTCAAGGGGGGAGTGGCCAACCAGGGGTCTTCCACTGGGCTGGTGGCCGGCCAGCCTTCTCCTAGGGAACTGGCGGCCGGCCAGGGGTCTCCCAAGATATTGGCGGCCGGTCAGCCCTCTCCCAGGGACCTGGTGGTCAACCAGGGGTCTCCCAAGGACCTGGTGGCCGACCAGGGGTCTCCAAGGAGGCGGGAGGCCGACCGGCCCTCACCCAGGAGCCCGACAGGTAGCTTGGAGTCTCTCGGGCGGTCGTTGGCCGTAGGGACCCTTCCAACCCTTACACAACAGGGTCGTGGTTGTGCGTCGGCGCTTCTTGACGGCCGATCAGCAACCTTACGGGCCGGACAGCGCCCCAATATTTCGACCGGAAGCGGTCCTTTGGAGAAAAAGGTGTGCGTCCCACCCTCGTCAGCGTGGGAAGAAAGTGAGAGGACCCATGCCTTCCCGGTCACCGCGTCTCGGATTCGGGGGGTCTATCCGTGTGACGGGGTCGACGCCCCGTCTCGTGTGTCGCTTGCGGCGTTTTGAAGTCTCCGGGGGGAGTATGGGGTTCCCCCATGCATTTACATGCTGCGTCCCCTTCCGACGGATCAGCCTTCCTGCCCTTGGCTCGAGTTCGCTGCCATTCATGTGGCCAGTCTTCGGAGCGGTCTTCGGCTACCCTTTCCTGCCGTGGTCCAGGAGCTCTTGCTCTGATTGGAAGTGCACACGGCCCAGATGCTGCCTTCGTTCTATCGGATGGTGACCACTTGCCATATGATGTTCTTCCGGGAATGGAAGAGGGCGATGACGGCCGATGACTTCTTGGAATTTCTCTCGATCGTGGAGGGGCTGAACCGGGTCGGATCGTATCGAGCCTATCACACCAAACAGTTCTCCGTGGTCACTAACATGTCTATCAAGAACCGATACCAGTGGGTATGGGTTTCTGAGTCTGCCTTCGGCTCCGCTCCCCTTGAGTTCGGACCCGCAAAGATCCCGATCTCGGCCGCCAACCCCGAGCTCACAGAGCTTGGCAAGGTCGTTCACCGTCTTTCGGCGGTTCGTCGCCAGGCCTCGATCTTCGAGTCGCTCGATCCCATGGCCACCACCGGGTGGTTTATCTCGAACACCTCTTCGCTTCCCCAAGTGCGCGGCCCGGGGCGGGACGAGTCGAATTTGGAATCCGACGAGGATGTCCTTCCGGTCGATCCTTGTAGCGGTACGAGGTATCCTTTATTATGTCGTTCATTTCTTCCCACTAATTTAGTTGCTCTTTCGTCAGGCGGTTCTCGACGGTGACCCCGATGGGGCATGAGGGGTCCGTCCCTGCCACGCGAGACCCATGTGGCGACTAGGGCAAATTCGCCGGAGGAGCGACCAGTGTCTCATGCCCCGCCACCAACTCAGGAAGGCGGAAGCAGCTGTCCTCCAAGGAAGCGCCAGTCCATATCTTCTACGAGTGACGCGCCGTCGGGCTCTCGGAGATTGGTGGAGGTGCCTTCTGTTGGTGGCGGCGGGTCGTTCTACCTTGCCGAGGCAGCCGATCTAAGGGACCGGAGCACCCCGGGACCTGCAGAATCATCCCCCAAGTGTTTCAAGGAGCTCGTCATTGTTGGCGACATGGAACTCTTTCGGCAGGGGACCTGCGATGCGCGAAAGGTTAGTTACTCTCGTCTTGTCTCATTTTTCCCGTTCCATATTTATGCATCGTTCTATTGTAGGTTTTGGCACGCCACGAGCGGATGGAACTTGTGATGGAGGAGGCCGCTCGCCGTGAACTGGTGTTGAAGGAGGCGTTAGCCAATGCCATCCCTGGCCGAGAGGCGGCCGAGGCGAGGTTCGCGGAGGAGCGTGCCTCGAGGGAGCAAGTGGAGAAGTCTGCCAGCGTGTTTCTGGCGGAGAACAAGGTGCTCGAGGGGACCTTGGCGGCTCGTGATGCCGACCTGGCCTCTGTCTGCGGCCAGTTCGCCGCGAGTGAGGCTGCTCACCGGAAGGCCGCCGAAGAGAACAACGCTCTCTTAGCGGAGATGCAGGCCGTCGTCGATGATCGTGATGAGGCCGTGCGTGCTAAGGAGCGTCTGAAGGATGACTGGGAGGTCTCCATATACAAAGCTCGGCGGGCCGCGGCCGTCCGAGTCCGAGATGCTACCGTCGCCAAGAATCAGCCACGTGAAGTGTCCTTCACGTTTTTCAAAGCCATGTTCCCACCGATGGAGGACGATGTGGATTTCGACGACCTTGACGGTCGACGTCCTACCAAGACTACTCATTCCTCGGTCGGTACATCTCCATCTCACCCGAGTGCGGTCCTCGGTGAATAGCAAGTCGATTTCGGCTCCAACTAGGACTTTATTTCGTCTGCGCCTGTGTTTAACGCTTTTTTTCTCTCCCTTTGACTCGCTTCAGATATTTCTAGTTTTGCCTTTGTGACATTTACTTTTCCGTCAAAGACTTTTCTTAATCTTTTGAATGAAATTCCACTACATTTGTGGGGACTCTTTTTTTCCGATTCTTGTGTCGCTTAAAGCCTTCGATTTACGATATGCCCCTTTGGTAGGGCATGATTGATGGTCGGGGTTCACCGTAGTCGTCATCCCTTTTCGGGCCAATGCCTCATGTTATTGGTGTGGCTTTCCGACATTCGTGCCGTTAGGGGCCTTCGATTTACGATGCGTCCCATTGGCGAGGTGTGATATTTCTTCAGGTGCTCGGAGTTCTATGGGTGGGTGAACACGAGCCCATCCATGCTCTCAAATTCATACGTGCCGTTGTGAATGGCCTTTCGAACTCGTTACGGCCCTTCCCAGGATGGGCCTAGCACGCCGGCTCCTTGCACCTTGGTATTTGGGAACACTTTTCTCAAGACCAGGCTGCCGTCGGCGAAGCTTCTAGGCTTGACCTTTGAGTTGTAATAACGCTCGACCTTCCTTTTTTGGGATGTCAGATGTGTGAGTGCGTCGGTCCTCTTTTCGTCGATAAGGTCGAGGTTCACCCTTATTGCTCCTTCGTTTTCTCCTTCATTGAAGGCTTCGATACGGAATGTGGGGAGCGTGGTTTCAATCGAGACCACGGCTTCAAACCCAAAAGTTAGGGCCACCAGGGTCTCCCCCGTTGCGTTTCGTGCCGTGGTGCGGTAAGCCCATAACACGAAGGGCAATTCATCCGCCTAAGCACCCTTTCGGGTCTCTAACTTCTTCTTTAGAATTTCTTTTATCGTGCGGTTGGCCGCCTCCACTTGGCCATTAGCCTGGGTTGTCCTCGGGGAAGAATAGGTCTTGCTAATCCCGAGCTGCTTCCAGATTTCGCGCAGTCGCGCGTTGTCAAACTGTCGACCGTTGTCTATCATGATCAATTCTGGAATACCATGACGGCATATTATGTTTTTCCATATGACGTTCGTTGTGTTCGCCTCCGTGATCTTTGCCAGGGGCTTGGCCTCGACCCACTTGGTGAAGTAATCGATTGCTACTATGGCAAACCGAAACTGCCTCGGAGCCATGGGGAGTTCGCCGATCAAATCAATCCCTCACTTGGCGAATGGTTGGGGAACGATGATCAGACACAGCGAGGCCGGGGGCCGTCTGGGTACACGGGCGAACCTCTGGCACTTGTCGCATTGTCGGGACCAGTCGTGAGCGTCCATTTTCAAGGTCGGCCAAAAATAGCCCAACTTCAGGAGTTTCATGGCTATCGACTGTCCCGCTGCATGATTTCCACACAATCCTTTGTGGACTTCTTTCATGGCTTGCCTTGCTTCACTTTCGCAAAGGCAACGAAGGAGCGACATCGAGAAACCCCTTTTATATCGCACGTCTCCGCGCATGGTATATTTCGATGCTAAGTGTTTTAGCTTTTTGGCGTCCTCGCGATCTTCTGGCGTGACACCGTTCACGATGTATTCTTTCAGGGGATTCATCCAGGATGGGGTCGAAGAGTCGCTAACCATTCCCACATCGCTCCTTGAAACGTAGGGTCTAGTTAGTACCTCGATCGGGATTTCCCCATTTTTTCCCGTATCAATGCCCGAGGCGAGGCGTGCCAAGGCATCTGCCTCAACGTTCTCTCTTCTCTAGAGACTTGGATGACCTTGAACCAAGCTATCGCTTCAAGGTTCTTGAGCGTTTTGGCCAAGTATGTGATCATGTTTGGTTCTTTGGCGGTGAATTCGCCTTTTACTTGGTTCACAATAAGTTACGAGTCGCAAAAGATGCGCAAGTTTTCAGCGCCGAGTCGATGAGTAAGCTCCAAACCGACTATCAAGGTTTCGTATTCTGCGTCGTTGTTAGAGGCTTTGTACTCGAAGCGTAGCGCGTATTTTAGTTTTTCCCCGTCGAGGTTGGTTAAAACCACCCCGGCCCTGCCCCTTTGGCGTTCGACGCGCCATCGACGTTAATGCCCACGTTGGGCCTATCGGCCCGGAGCCTCGTTTTTCGGTGATTTTGGTGCGGGGTTCGTAGTTTCAATTTCGACCCTTGGTGCGAGTTCTGCCACAAAATCTGCCAGCGCCTGGTGCTTGATGGCAGTTCGTGGCTGGTATGGTATCCCATATTCGCTGAGTTCTTGCGACCATATGTCCATCCTTGTCGAGGAGCCCCGCTGCAATGCCTTTTCAATCGGGTGGCCGGTACGCACAATTATTTGGTGTGCCTGAAAGTAGGGGCGTAGCTTCCTAGCACTCATGACTAGCACAAGTGACAGCTTTTCAATCTCTGGGTATCGGGTTTCGGCATGCAGGAGAGCCTTGCTAACGTAATAAATCGTCCATTGGCTCTGTCCCTCCTCACGAATGAGGACTGCGCTAGTAGCCCTTTCGGACACTGCGAGGTAGAGCACGAGCGGCTCATGGTCCATGGGTTTGGATAAGAATGGGGGCGTTGTGAAATATGATTTCATTTTACAAAACGCCTTCTCACATTCAGATGTCTCTCGAACCCATCTTTCATTTTCAATTCCTGGAAGAAAGGCTGGCACCTGTCGGTTGCTTTGGAGACGAATCTAGCCAACGCCGCAATCCTGCCTACCAAACTTTGCACCTCTTTGGGCTTTTTGGGAGATTTCATCCCGAGTATGGCGGCGATCTTCTCGGGGTTGGCTTCGATTCCTCCCTACTGACCATGTAACTGAGGAACTTTCTTGATTCTACACCGAACGCACATTTATTGGGGTTTAGCTTCATCCCGTATTGGCTGAGGATCCGGAACATAACCCTGAGGTCGTGGACATAGTTTGAAGCCAGTCGGCTTTTTACTAGCATATCGTCCACGTAAACCTCCATGGTCTTGCCGATCTGATCGGCGAACATCCAATTGACCAATTGCTGGTAAGTGGCGCCGACATTTTTGAGGCCGAAAGGCATTACCTTGTAGCAATAGAGGCCTTTGTTTGTCACAAAGGTCGTCTTTATTTGGTCGTCCTCGTGCATCCGGATTTGGTTGTAGCCTGAATAGGCATCCATAAAACTGAGCAACTCGTGGCCCGCTGTTGCGTCCACAAGTTGCTCGATCCGGAGGAGGGGGAAACTATCCTTCGGGCAGGCTTTGTTAAGATCTTTATAATCTATGCAAATGCACAATTTCCCGTTGGGTTTTTTAACCATCACCACGTTCGACACCCATTTCGGCTGTTCCGCTTCCCTTATGAAGTTGGCGGTGAGGAGCTTGTTCACCTCCTCTCTAATGGCGAGATACCTTTCCCCGCTAAATTCCCTTCTAGGCTGTACCCGCTCGGGTACATTACAGTCATTGTTTAGGCGATGCACCATAATCTTCGGGTCTATGCCCGGCATATCTGCATGTGTCCATGCGAAGACATCTTTGTGCTCCATGAGGAAACAGGTCATCGCCCCCTGCTCTTTGGCGGACAGTTGGGTGCCAATTTTGACCGTTCGGTCAGGTTTGGCGGGGTCAAGAGCTATGGCTATGAGGTCATCGGAGGTTTCCACATGGTGACGCTCGATTTCGTCGCGTTGATCCAATTCTCTGAAGATCCCTCCTTCCTCAGGTTCGCATGGGGGCTCGTTCGTGAGCTGGTATGTTGTGCAAATCGTCGCCTCCCCCCTGGCCTGGCGGTCTCTTCCTTTATGGCCCGAACATGCCACATTCGTGCCATGGCCTGATCCCTCATCATGAATGCAATCCCCTCACTGGTAGGAAATTTCATCATGAGATGGTAGATCGAAGTAATGGCCTTCAAACCAACAAGGGTCGGTCGACCGATTATCATGTTATAGGTTGTTGGCTCGTCTATGATTAAGAAGGTCACGATGCGAGTGATTTCCGCGCTACCTCGGGTTCTGAAGGTGACGGGCAGATCTATCGATCCTTCCATCCATACCTTCTCTCCGGAAAACCCGTAGAGGGGGGTGCGAATCGGGGCGAGTTTTACTCTGTCGAGCTTCATTCGCTCAAGCGCCGATGTATAAATTATCTCTACCGCACTCCCATTGTCAACTAGGATTCGTTGGACCTTATTGTTGGCAACTGTTGCGGACACGACGAGAGCGTCGTTGTGCGGGTGCAGGATCCTTTTTGCCTCGGGCTCGGTGAAGCAGATCTCTTCGAAAGGAGTCGGCGGGGCGGTGATTTGAGTGAGGTTGATACCGTTCTTGGTTCTCTCATTAGTCACCGCACTCAGATACCTTTTCCTTTGATTACTTGACTTGCCACACTCGAGCCCCCCGGTAATTGTTCTTACAATGTTCATTCCAGGGTTTTCGGGCCCGTCGCTATTGGTAGCGACAGTTGCGGCCTTCTCCTTGGCCGGCCCTTTGCCTTGATTCGGTGGGCGTTCTTCCGGGATAGTCACCCCGGCCACCCGCATGACAAACTCTTTGAGTTTCCCATCTTGAATCAGGGCTTCTATTTGCCGTTTTAACTAGAAACAATCGGAGGTCATGTGTCCATGATCCCGATGATATTCACGAAATTTGCTCTTGTCCCGTATCGCGGAACCTTTTTCTAAAGGCATTGGGGACCCGAGCTTGTCTCGGTGAAGAGCCAAGATTCGGGCCGGGGATGCGTTGAGTGGGGTAAGAGCTTCTCCCCGAAATTGGTCAGTGAAAGACCTCCTCGGCTTGGACGAGGGGTCGTCGCGGTTATTTCTTCCGCGCTTTCCTCGAGCGTCGGGCCGCTCGTCAAAGCGGTGGCGCCTGACGCGCCCGCCACTCTTCCGACAAATGAGGTAGTCTTCCACCCCCATATGCGTTCTGGCACATGCCATAAGTTCGGCCATATCTCTCGGGGTCTTTCCCACAATCGATTTTAAGAAATCGCTGGGTTCGGCGCCCTCAGTGATGGCGACTATGGCATCCCGATCGTCAAAGTCTTCAACTTTGTGGGATTCCTCCGTGAACCGAGCCAGATACTGGCGGAGGCTTTCATCGGGCTTTTGCTTGATCGTCCATAGGTACGATTTAGACTTTTTATGCGCTACAAGCATGGCGATTTGAGCTAGGAAAGCTTCTCGGAGGGCTCGGAACGAGCCGACGCTTTCGGGTTTCAGACTCCTTAACTACTCAAAACCCGAACCTGTTAACGTCAAGCTAAATGCTTGGCAGAGAGTCGCGTCCGACAGTCCTTGCATCAACATCCACGTCTCATAGTGCTGGATGTGGAAATTAGGGTCAGAGTGTCCTTCATATGACGGGACGGTTAAATCCCCTCCCAGGCGGCTGTGCTAGCACCACCGCCGTGAAGGGCGAGTATGACCCCTCCAGACCATTGAAAGATCTGGAGCCCCCCGAGCCTCCCCCACGGAGCTCAATGATTTGATTATGGAGTCCCTGAATCATGGTCATTATTTCGAGCCCGTTGGTGACCCCTACGATCGGTCCCACTGGCGTGGGCCCTTGTCGTTCATTGGACCCTTGGTCCATGATGTTGGGAGGAGGGTCCCCAAGAGTTGCGGCCCCAGTAACAGTCCGGCGGGCGTCTAACTTTTTCCTCAAGTCCTCCTCATGGGGACCCCTCCGTGAGTTAAGGCAAGTCCTGAGATCCTCCCCTGAGGGGTGCGAAGGTCTAGCCGCCGGTGGGCGACCTTCGTGACGGATCTTGCAGCTATCTGCGCCGTCATCACCTCGTTGGGATGCTGTGCGACGCAGATGCCGGGTCCGTCTGTTGTGAGAATTGTTGCCGTTTCTCTGTGCTCTAGGGTTAGTAGAACCTTCGAGCCTCGAGCCTGTTTGATCTCGGCCAACCAATGGCTATAACGGAGCATCGCTCGCGTTGGCCAGAGGTGAGGGGGTGAAGGTATGACTTGCTTCCGTTTCCGGGGCCATGTCGTCTCCGACATAGTCCTCGTCCCGGGTCAAGTTATTTTCCTCCTCGTTTCCGATGAGGTTAATGAGCAAACCTTTGTTCACCCCCGGCCGTGCCAGCAATTCTGCTAACCGGCGGTTGGTCTCGTCTCGCAGGTCGCCTTCATCGTCACGAAGGGCCGGAGCGGCGTTCTCAACCCCTCTCATTGAGGGCAGCGGCCTGGCCTCCCGGTGGGGCAGCTGCCATAATTCATATAGCGAACTAGCGGCTCGAATGATAGGGTTGCTCGATCGGACAACTGCGGGAGTTGCCGGAGTGGCACTCATTTCGTATGAATGATCAAGAAAGGAGATGAAAATAAAGAGTTGTGGATTGGATGAGCTTCAAGATTGAAGTCCCCTCCTTCTAGCTGTCAGATCCTTGCTCAGAGCGGGTGATCCTCGCTTCGGCGTCCCGGATCGTCTCTTAGCTGTCGTGTAGTCTTCGAGTCCTTCTGTTATCTGAAAAGAGTAAACAGACGTGAACTAAGAATGGAAAACAGAGGGGGGGTCCTCTATTTACCTCTCCGACGCTCAACATTAGTATAATGGGGGTGGAGTTATAGGATGACGACGAGGGATCGACAAGATCGAGGGAAACGGGGATCCTTAGATCACAGACGTTTCGGGGCTCGGGTCTTGGATCTTTAGGGAACTATACCCATCGGAGATCGTTCCCTGAGATACCTCACGTGGGGGTAGTGTAGGTTGAGAGAGCAAGACACGTGCTAATATTTTAGCAGAGTATTAGGTGTAGAGAAAAGTGTCTTACCTTTGTGAAAGGTGTAAGGGGCTATTTATAGCCATGGGATCACCCTTGGGGCCGACTGGGAGACCCTAGGCGGCAGGGGATGAGAGGGCCTCTCCCAAGCATTGGTGGCCGGCCAGGCCTCTCCCAGGCGCGGTGGCCGGCTAGGCCTCTCCCAGGCACTAGTGGCCGGCCAGGCCTCTCCCAGGCGCGAGTGAATGCTTGTTGTGTTTGTTTGAATAGTTGGTGTTGGCGTTTTTTGTATGATTGATTGTTTGCATTGTGAATGCTTGTTGTGTGTGATTGTGAATGGAACCTCATTTGATATGGCCCTAGGATGTTTATTCCGGTTATCGTCTCGGATTTTAAAATTATTTATTTAAAGTGTGAGCCTCAATTTGCGAGGACATTTAAATTGTAATTTAATTTTGTTGTAATTTGACGACTAGAAGACAAGATGGCAGCACCTCGGGATTGGCCGCACGTTGGAGAACGTGTGGGGGCTAATCCGAGACATCTGATGACGCGTCATTGAAGTTGATAGTTAAATTGTTTAATTTCATTTATTTTGTTTTCAAAGGGTTGTATTTAGAAATGGGCCTATTGATGAGTTAAATATTATAAATATTCGATGTTTAAATTAATTGTACTCATTGCATATAACACTCACATGTCATATAGGATAGAACGCCAACATCATTTTAAAATGAAATTGTTCATATAGTTTGTAATTAATAAAGGTTATAAAATGATTATAAACTGTTATCAAAGAATATGATTCTTTGCAAAAACTAAGTGGGAGGGTTGTTTATCGTTGAAGCAACCCAAGGTCCCCGACACGAGTGAAATTAATTAAATATGTGATGAACTAAGATTCACACATAGTGGCCTTCCCTTCAATGGGAGTACTTCGGAAATGTTTAATTAATCTCACTGTTAAAGAACTAAGCCTAAAAGAGAAACTTTGAAACGGGGTCTCCACATAGGTGAACTGTCTTCAAAGTGACTTGAGTAAGGGCCACGTGTCGGTTACACGCTTAGACTTATGTTTTAAAGTAATCCTCACATAAAGGCCCTTCGTCAAAAATAAGTGACCAAACATTTATGGTAATTAGTGAGAACTAGAAGTTGTGACTTCTTGGATGGTTCGAACTAAATAGTGATGTGTCACGACTGTGAAAGGAGGTTAATTACGGTTTCCCCATAGGAAAAGTAATTAACTATTGTTGTTCACAATACCATGAATTATTTATTGCTTTCCTCACCATATTAGGATTGTTCATGCATGCATATAATTCAAAAATATAGCACATACTAAAATCATTTCTTTTATCAATGTTTTTTCAGCAAAATGTCTTTTAATCCACTTCAAACGATTTTAAGTTCTAATAAACTCGAGGGTGAGAATTACGTTGATTGGAAACGTAACCTCGACATCGTATTGATGGTGGAGAAGCACAAGTACGTTCTCATGACCCCATGTCCTCCTGCTCCGAGTGCTGACTCGAGTAAGGAAGACAAGGACGCCTACGATGCATGGATGAGATCTGATGAGATTGCTCGATGCTACATTTTGGCATCGATGAGCAATGTCTTGCAACAACCTCATCGAGATATCTCAACTTCATATGACATCTTGTTCAATCTTCATGAGATGTTCGGATGTCATGGGCGTCAGGCAAGGCAGCAAGCTATTCGCAGTTTCATCAAACTGCAGGATGAAGCAAGGATCTTCGGGTCGGGAACACATCCTATTGATCATCGGTCACCTGAACGATATGGAGATCCTCGGTTCAGAGATCGACGGAGAAACCAAGATTGACATTATCTTGGAGACTCTAACGGAATCTTTTGATAGCTTCCGTCTGAACTACTCCATGAACAAGCTCAATTACACTGTAACTGAGCTCATGAAGGAGTTGCAGACTGCCGATGGACTTCTCCCTAAGAACAAGAAGAAGTCAGGAGAGCTCAATGTTGTTGAACATAGAGCCTCGACCTCTGGTTCTAAGAGGATGATGAAGAGACCCAAAAATGCAAACCAAACGGGTTCCAAGAAGCCTTACAAGAAGGCCGTGGAAGCTAAGGGCAAAGGCATCACAAAGGTGGACAAGTCTGAGCACAAGTGTCACCATTGCGGAGAGGCTGGCCACTGGCGGAGGAACTGCCCTACCTACCTCAAGAGTGTCAAGGGGAAAGGTATGATCTTTGTTACTCAAGCTTGTTATACTACAAACAAGGCATCGCCCTGGATTCTTGATTGCGGGGCGTTTGACCACGTTGTGTGTAATTTGAAAGGTTTTAGGAAAACCAGGAGCTTAGGTAACGGAGAGTTCGGATTCAACTGGGGTGATGGAACGAAGGTCGGAGCAAGATCTGTCGGGACCATGAAACTCAAGTTTGGAATAGAAACTTTATTATTGAATAATGTTTATTATGTTCCGGATTTTTGCAAGAATTTGATTTCATTTGGTCGTTTAGAAGAACAAGGTTTCAATTTTAAGATCAATAATGGTATTGAGATTTTTATTGATGATTGTTTTATTACTAAAGCTCAACGTGTGGATTCTATTTATTATTTATATCCTGTTGAGCCGACAATCTTGGACACCGAGGTGAATAGTTATTCACTCAGGAAGCGTAAGACGTTTCATACTGATGAAACTGACGAGACATATCTATGGCACTTATGTCTTGGACATATTGGCCTAGATAGGATTAAGAGATTAACAAAGGATGGTCCTTTAAACTCTCTACACGTGGGAAGTCTTCCTACATGTGAATCATGTCTTGAAGGCAAGACGACCAAGAGACCTTTCTCACAAAGGGTGTTAGGGCCACACAAGTATTGGAACTTATACATAGTGATGTATGTGGTCCGATAAACATCCAGGCAAGAGGAGGTTACGAATATTTTGTAACCTTCATTGATGACTACTCAAGGTTTGGTCATATCTACCTTATGCGACATATGTCAGATACTTTTGAAATGTTCAAAGAGTATAAGGCTTTAGTTGAAAAGCAGACAGAGAAACAGATCAAAACCCTTCGATCGGATCGAGGGGGAGAGTACTTGTCTGGAGAGTTTGAAGACCTTCTTAGGGAAGAAGGCATTCATTCTCAGCTTACAGCGCCTGGCACCCCGCAACAAAACGGTGTGTCAGAGAGAAGGAATCAAACTCTGTTAGATATGGTGAGGTCGATGATGAGTTACTCATCGCTTCCTAATTCGTTCTGGGTATATGTCCTAGAAACAGCTGCTTACATTCTGAACCAGGTCCCATAAAAAACGGTACCTAGCACACTCTATGAAAGATGGAGTGGTAGAAAATCTGTTTTACACCACATTCGCATCTGGGGTTGTCCAGCACATGTGCTGAGACAAAAGACTAGCAAGCTGGCTAGTCATTCAGAAGTATGCCTTTTCGTGGGATATTCCAAGGAGAACGAAGGGTACATCTTCTATAGTGCTGTTGATTAGAAAACGTTCGTTAGAACGAACGCTAGGTTTTTGGAAGCAGATTATATGAAGAATTCAGTACCGAGAAGCAGACTTGTGCTAAAGGAACTGGTGAGTGAAGTAGCTGGTACTTCACAAGATAGGACGGGTCCTATTCCAACAATGGGAGAACCACACTTGGAACCTGAGACTCCTGCGCTTCGCCGCAGTAACAGAGTTGTGAGACAACCTGTTCGATACATAGGTATCGGAGAGTCTTTTACTGCAGTCGCATACAATGAGGAAGATGATCCTGTATCATTTTCTCAAGCGAAGCAGAGTTCCAAGGCAAACCTATGGCAAGAAGCCATGAACGTTGAAATGCATTCGATGTATGTCAACGAGGTCTGGAAACTTGTAGATCTGCCTGAAGGCATTAAGCCTGTTAGCTTTAAATGGATCTACAAGAAGAAGAGAGGACCGGATGGAAATGTTGAGACATTTAAGGCACGACTTGTGGCGAAAGGGTTCACACAGAAAGAAGGTATCGACTATGAAGATACCTTCTCGCTAGTCGCTATGTTGAAGTCCATCCGTACTCACTTATCAATTTCTTCCGCCCTGGATTATGAAATCTGGCAGATGGATGTTAGGACTTCATTTTTGAATGGCAATCTTGACGAGCGCATTTATATGGCTCAACCAGACGGGTTCATGGAGAAAGGCCATCAGGGCAAGGTTTGTGAGTTTTTAAAGTCCATTTATGGACTGAAGTAAGCATCTAGGTCGTGGAATATTAGATTCGACGAGACTGTGAGGAGCTACGGCTTTGATCAGTCAGTAGATGAGCCATGCTTTATAAGATGATAAACGACGACAAGGTGATTTTCTTAGTCCTGTATGTGGACGACATACTTCTCATTGGGAATGATGTAGGAAAGTTGTCAGAGGTTTAAAGTATGGCCGTCAAAGCAATTTGAGATGAAGGATCTTGGAGAGGCAGCTTAAATTTTGGGTATTCAGATCTTTAGAGATCGGGAGAATCAAAAGCTAGCGCTCTCTCACGCGTCTTATATTGATAAGATCATGGATCGCTTCAGTATGCAAGACTCCAAGAAAGGAGAGCTACCTTTCAGACATGGAGTGCATCTCTCAAGTGAGCAGTCTCCCAAGACACGTCAAGAAGTTGAGGACATGAGACATATTCCTTACGCTTCAGCCGTAGGAAGTCTCATGTATGCTATACTTTGCACGAGACCAGACATTTGCTACGCAGTGGGCATGGTGAGCAGATTTCAGTCTAACCTTGGACCCGAGCACTGGGTTGCTGTTAAGCATGTTCTCATGTATCTCCGGAGAACGAGAAACTATATGCTTACGTATTCAGGTGGCGACCTGAATATGACGGGATATACGACTCCGACTTTCAAGAGGACAATGATTCCAGGAAGTCCACATCAAGGCCTGTGTTCACCCTGAATGGTGGATCCGTGCTTTGGAGGAGTATCAAGCAATCTTGTGTTGCTGACTCGACCATGGATGCCGAGTATGTGGCAGCTTGTGAAGCTGCAAAGGAGGCTGTGTGGCTGAGGAAATTCCTTATGTACTCGGAAGTTGTTCCAAGTGCAAGCGAGCCTATTACACTTTATTGTGATAATAGTGGGGCAGTCGCTAATTGTAAGGAGCCAAGAAGTCACAAGCGTTCTAAACACATAGAGCGCAAGTATCACCTGGTTTGAGATATCGTTCACAGAGGGGATGTTGAAGTCATGAAGATCTCAACGTTGGACAACCTTGCTGATCCTTTCATGAAGCCTTTAATGAGTAGAGTCTTCGAGGGACACCTAGAAGGATTGGGACTGAAGGATCATTCGCATCTCCTTTGAGTCAAGTGGGAGTTTGTTGGGATTGGTGCCCATAAAAGAGATATTAGACATTGAAATACTTGATGTATTTAATTTTTGCTGAAATGTTGATATTAATAAATGTTCATTCTTTTTGAAGATTGTGTTTAGATATGTTTTGCTATGCTCTAAAACTGTCATCAACGAAAAGGGTGCTAAGTACAGACTTAGCAAGATAGCCCCTTATGACTAGTTTAAATATTTGTTCACAATCTCAAGATCGATAGAGCAATCGAGTCTTAGTAATGATTGTTTGGATGAATCATGATATCTCATCTTGCGATATAGAGAGTTGGGACTCTATGATTCATACTTGATATCTTATAGAAGATATTGAACAAGACCAGTGATACTTAGAAGCTCGAGATAAAACTGTTTAAACACTCGAAGCTTCAAGATCACGACTAAAGGGGTATTATGATACTTACTTTAATCCTGAAGTGAATATGTAATTGACATTACACTTTGTGAAATTTGATTCGTCAATGGGCAATGGCTAAGTTTTAGTTTCATCTGACCCGACTGTTGGTGTCCCAAGGATGTGATGTTGGGTTACATGATTCACAGATATGGAATTCATGTTGAAACAATGCAAATGCATTAGTATCACATTATGCTTTGTTATGAGAGTGTGAATGAATAAACCTGGCCAAGTATTCATGGAATGAGTTCATTCTTTGATTAAACATGTGACATGTAAACACATCTCACTTTATGTTTTTCTCATTCACAAATAACAAAGGAGTTAGTGAAATAATAACTCAAGGGGTAAAACAGTAATTTTACATTCTTCTTAGTTACTGATACACATGAAAGGTAATATCGTAAAATACTCTGTGGATCGTGTGAAAAATTGTTTTCTCACATCAAACATAAAATATGCGCATATGAACAGAGAGATTGTCAGTATTGGTCCTTTAGTGGAATCGACCAATATTAAGAATTAAAAGACGGAAAAGGTTTGTGAACTTTTGTGTCCTATTTGTATTCTAAAGCTTCGTTCATGTGGGTCCATGAGGTCTCAATGATAGACGCTTGGAGAGATTAAAAGAACTGGAATTGTTGATTTACTCATTAATAATAAATTGTGATTTATACCGATAAAGTTATTTTCCTGTAACTCAATAATAATTGGTTATTTATTTTGTAGTTATTTGATAACTATGAAATAATTTTAATGATGTGTCATTAAATATAATGAGAGTTCGAAATTAATTTTAGAAAATAAATCAAATATATTTGGGAACAAAATGAAAGAATTTTGGACGAGTAGGAGAGAGGGAGTTGGCCGAATTCTTTAAGTGAGTAGGATCATGGGTTTGACTCAGCTTAAGCCCATTTATAACTGTATAAATAAAAGCTTAAGAAACCTTAATCACTTAACCTTAACCCTAGTTAATTTTCGGCAAAGACTCTCTAACTCTCCCTAGAGACACTCGGCCAAAATCCCAAGAAAAAATCAAGAGAAAATTGTTTTCAATTCTTCATCTATTGAATCGTTCTTGAAAGCCCACCCTTTCGATCTCAATAATTCCTTGTGTATTATTGTTGATTTTCCGCTCGTGGTGTTTTATTAATTTTTGTATTGTTTTCATTGTTTTAAAATTGTTTTAAAACATCTCAAAAGCCAAAATTTCATTCTAGGATCCATTCCGGCGAAGGATCCCCGTCAAGACGTCCAGCGCCCATTCCAGCGACTTCTCCAGAGTCCGGCGAGGCGAGTTCGGCGAGGCGTATCCGGCGAGGCGTCCCAGCGGTCTCCAGTCCGGCGAGGGCGATCTCCTGCGAGGAGATCCCAGTGAGGTCCTCCATTCCGGCGAGGCCTTCTTCATCGCGCAGGTCCCGGCGAGGCTCCCCTGTCCGGCGAGCGTGTAATCCGGCGAGACTTCCCTGTCAGGTGAGTACCCCGTGCGGTGAAATTGTCCAGTTCGGCGAGTGTCCAGTCCGGCGAGGCCTCCTAGTCCGGCGAGCATCCTGTCAGGCGAGAAAGCCCAGTCCGACGAAGCCTCCCGCAGGCGCCCAGTCCGGCGAACCCTCCCATTTCGACGAAGTTGTTCCAGCGCAATCCGACGAGCGTTTTTCATCGTTTTGGACGAGGTGTGGCATTCCGACGATAGCGAACAACGTCAAGGTTGTTTACAACCTTAGATGTGAGTAAATTCTCAATTTATTAATTAGCTAAAAGTTATATAAATTGTTATATAGGTTGTTTAGTATATTTAATTGTTGAGTGTTGTGTTTTATAAATTTTTTATAATCACATAATAAATTTTAATGCCTTAGGTTGTTTGAATATGTTAAAATTAGTTTTAATATATTAGATCTAATTATAATTTTCCGCCACATAGGATGTGTATTATCATTAATATTGTTTAAATTTTTAAACAAATTCCAACATTTATAAGTTAATACACAAGGGCAAGGTTGTGTTTTTGGTTTTATATGTCGATGATATATTACTTATTGGAAATGATATGGGTAAACTATCTGAGGTTAAAATCTGGTTAGCTTAGTAGTCTGATATGAAGGATCTAGGGGAAGCTTCGTACATTATGTGGATTCAGATTTTTCGAGATTGAAAGAACCGGACCCTGTCGCCCTCCCAAGCATCTTATATAGATAAGGTGATGGATCGCTTCGCTATGCAAGACTCTAAGAAGAGACATAACCCCTTTAGACATGGAGTCTTACTGTCTAAGGACCAGTCTCCTCATACTGCAAAAGAGATTGAGGACATGAGAAAGATTCTCTATGCTTCGGTCGTAGGAAATCTCGTGTATGCTATGCTTTGCGCAAGACCAGATATAAGTTTTTCCGTTGGCGTAGTTAACCGTGTTCAATCAAATCCTAGACCCGAGCACTGCGTTGCTGTTAAGCATGTTCTTAAGTATCTTCAGAGGACTAGGAACTTGATGCTTGCATATTGAGGTAATGACCGGACTATGACGGGGAATACCGATTCTAATTTTCAGGCGGATATGGATTCCATGAAATCAGCTTCAAGATCTGTGTTCATACTGAATGGTGGATCTATTGTTTGGAGGAGTATCAATTAATCTTGTATTGCTTACTCCACCATGGAAGCAGAATATGTGGCTGCTTGTGAAGCATCCAAAGAGGTTGTATGGCTTATAAAATTCCTCAAGTATTTGGAAGTCGTTCCAAATGTCAACGAGCCCGCGACATTATATTCTGATAATAATGGGGCTGTTGCTAACTCGAAGGAACCTAGAAGCCATAAGCGCTCTAAACATATTGAGAGGAAATACCATTTGATTAGAGAGATCGTGCAACGCGGAGACGTGGAGGTGAAGAAGATCTCAACGGTTGAAAACCTTGCAGATTCATTCACCCCTATCCAACAAGGTCTTCGACCAACATCGAGACGGATTAGGCATGAAGGACTACTCTCATCTTCTATGAGTCAAGTGGGAGTTTGTTGGCATAGATGCCCACAAGAAGATTATTTATTTACATATCGATGTAATATAAATCTCTCACGAGTCCTTATTATAATTTGCTAATTAAATTAATAAAAGTTGAAACTTTCATTCGTGTCTTTTGTTGTTTGTTTGAAGATTTATGATATCCAATAGTCTTATAGTCCTTAATCAAACCTAACAATGTATGAAGAGACAAATGTAGATTTTCGTGAACAAACTCTTCATGGTTTGCTTAAACAAAATATTCACAATCTAGAGATCAATGGACTATTGATCCTAGTATGATTGTTGGAAGAATCTGTGATGTCTGGTTATGATGCATAGTGAGTTAGGAATTGTATAATTCTCTAGTGTATCTTCCGAAGATACTGAATTGACCAGTGCACCTTCAGAGACAGTGTAAGAACAAACCATTTAGCCTCTTCTGTCTTGAGTTCACTATGTCCGAATTGCATCGTGCTTACCTTAATCCTAAAATGAGACATGTCATTCATAACTTCAATATATTGATTTGAGAAAGGTACACTCTATATCCAAGGTTGTGAACTAGATGCGCCCTATTGGTGATGTATCGGGTTATGAAGTTGACATGAGTATACTTTGTGACGTTCTCATAGATATGGAATTCATGTACAAGATTGTTGAAATGTAATGTATATCACCTCATGTTTTATTACTTGGATTGTGAATATATGAACCGCGCGCGGTATCCAAAATTAACTAACGACTTTATTTGGATGAAATAATGTGACTTGTTAGCTCCTCGTCAATACATTGTTTCTAACATATTTACAAGTAACAAAAGAGTTGAGGAAATAACAACTAGATGGGTAAAATGCTAATTTTATAAATCTCATATAGTTGATGATATTCATGAAGGTTAATCATAGATAACATTCAATGGATCTACTCAATATAATTAAGTTGAATTTGAGTAGAAAATAAATTTATTTGAACCAAGAGATTCTCAGTGTCAACTCTTTAGTGGAGTCAGTTGACATTAAGCTAATACTCAGAAAAAGTTTCTGAAATTTTGAGTCCAAGTATAGTAGCCCAAACTTTGTTCATTTGGATCCATAAGATCACTATTACAGGTCATTAGACTATGATTGTTAAACTAGAAGCTAAGTCAAAATAAGTTCAAGTGTTGAATTAGACGTTTTCTAGGAAATTGTCTACAAGGTGTTATTGTCCACATGGGCATAAAATGATGTGAATGTCAAAATAAGATTTTGAATATTTTCTAATGATGGAATATTTTCTAATGATGGAAATATAAATTATTTTCTAAATCCGAAAAGTCGTTTGAGGAATTATGAAATTAATTTCGTTATTTGCGCAATATTAATTCTACAATGGGTATTTTAAGAATTTTCTCAAAAGAAATAAGGAATTATGTAGAAGCTTCGCCCATACTATAGAATTTGGCCAACGTCATCAAAGAAGAGATAAATTCCTTTGCCTTGAATTGTAAAGATAATTTCAAAAATGGAAAGATGAAATTAATTTCTTTTAGAAGGAAACAAATATGACGACACATTTCTGTAGGGGTATAAAATCGAGCCCGTTAATTTTAGGGCCTTGAAAAAGCTCAAGTCTGAGGCCCATATCAATTCGTCCATGTTTAAGCCCAAGTCAATGACAAATGAAGATGATGTCGACCTTGCCTAGATGTCATCTTGCCGAAGAAGTTGGATCGAAGACGAATTCCACCACGCTTTGTCATCTTGCCGAAGAAGTAGGATCGAAGACGAAGTCAGCCTCTCCTAGCTGTCATCTCATCAAAATCTCTTGATGTACTATAAAAATGGATTTTTGGCATAAATTCTGTATACATTAGTATTCGATCATTATATATACATTTTACAATATATTTGAGTTCGATATTTATTCTTCTTATATTCCTTCTCGATATTAAAATAAACGATATTTTGTCGAGGCCCCCTTATTTCCCTAATAAATCTAAAACGTATTAAATTTTTCGTAATTTTATTTCGTGATTGTTGTGACGAATTTCAACATCGACAATATCTATGACACTTTCGTCTTGGACATAGTGGCCTAAATAGGATTAAGATATTGACAAAGGATTGTCCTTTGAAGTCTCTAAGCGCGGGATCCATGTGCACGTGTGAATCCTGTCTTGAGGGCAAGATAACCAAGAGACAGTTCTCTTCGTAAGGTCTACGAGACACGCAGGTATTGGAACTCATACATAGTGATTTATGTGGTCCAATTAACATCCAGGCAAGAGGAGGTTACGAATACTTGATTACCTTCACTGATGACTACTCTAGAATTGGTCACGTTTTCCTTATGCGACACAAATCGAATACTTTTAAAATGTTCAAAGATTATCGGGCTTTAGTTGAGAAGCAAACGGAGAATAACATCAAAACCCTTTGATCAGATCGAGGGGGAGAGTACTTGTCTGGAGAGTTCAAAGACCTTCTAAGAGAAGAAAGAATTCATTGTGAACTTACAACACCTAGCACTCCACTGCAAAACGGTGTGTCAGAGAGAATGAATCGAAATCTGCTAGATATGGTGAGGTCGATGATGAGTTACTCATCTCTTCCAGATTCGTTCTGGGTTTATGCCTTAGAAACGGCTGCTTAAAATTTGAACCAGGTTCGGTCGAAGACGGTTCCTGGTAATCCCTCTGAGAGACGGAGTGGTAGAAAATTTGTCTTACACCACATCCGAATATGGAGTTGTTCAGCACATGTGCTGAGACAAAAGACTAGAAAACTGGCTAGTCGTTATGAATTATGCATTTTCGTAGGATATCCTAAAGAAACGAAAGGGTACACATTCTATAGTCCTACTGACAAGAAAACATTCGTTAGCACGAACGCTAGATTTCTTGAAGAGGACTATATGAAGAATGACAAACCAAGAAGCAAACTTGTGCTAAAGGAGATCTTGGGTGAAGTAGCTGGTACTTCACAGGTTAGGACGAGTCCTACGCAACTCTGGAAGAACAATATGTGGATCATGAGCCTCCTGTGATTCGTCGCAGTAACAAGATTGTACAACAACCTGAACGATACATTTTTATCAGAGAGGCCTTTACTATTGTCGCAAACAAAGAGGAAGATGATCCTATATCACTTCCCCAACCGATGCAGGGTTCTGAAACAAACCTATGGCAAGAAGCCATGAACGTTGAATGCATTCGATGTATTTCAATGAGGTCTAGAAGTTTGTAGATCTTCCCGAAGGCATTAAGCCTGTTGGGTGTAAATGGATCTACACGAAGAAAAGAGGACCGGATGGAAATTTTGAAACATTTAAGGCACGACTTGTAACGAAGGGGTTCTCACAAAACGAAGGTATTGACTATGAGGATATCTTCTCGCCTGTCGCGATGCTGAATTCCATCTGTGCTCTTTTATCCATTGTCGCCGCCCTAGATTATGAAATTTGGCATATGGATGTCAGGACTGAATTTATGAATGGAAGTCTTGACGAGCGGATTTATATGGCTCAACCAGAAGGGTCATGGAGAAAGGCCAACATGACAAGGTTTGTGAGTTGGTAAAGTCCATTTACGGACTAAAGCAAGCATCAAGATCATGGAATATTAGATTCGACGAGACTGTAAAAGGCTACGACTTTGATCAGTCAGTAGATGAACCATGCGTTTATAAGATAATAAACGAAGGCAAGGTGGTCTTCCTAGTCTTGTATGTTGATAACATACTACTCATTGGGAATGATGTAGGAAAGTTATCAGAGGTTGAGATCAGGCTATCAAAGCAGTTTGAGAGGAAGGATCTTGAAGAAGCGGATTACATTATGGTGCTTCAGATCTTTAGAGATCAGAAGAACTAAAATTTACCGCTATATCAAGCATCTTATATTGATAATATCATGGATAGCTTCAGTATGCAAGACTTCAAGAAAGGACAGCTACCTTTCAGACATGGAGTGCATCTTTCAAGTGAGCAGTCTCTCAAGACTCCTCAAGAGGTTGAGGACATGAGACACTTTCCTTACGCCTCATCCATAGGAAGTCTCATGTATGCGATGCTTTGCACGAGACGGGATATTAGTTACGCAGTGGGCGGGGTGAGTAGATTCCAATCTAACCCTGGACCCGAGCACTGGGTTACTGTCAAGCATGTTCTCAAGTATCTCCAAAGAACAAGAAACTACATGCTTGCTACTCAGGTGGTAACCTAAATATGACTGAATATACTGACTCCAATTTTCAAGTAAGGATTCCAGGAATTCCACGTCCGGGTTTGTGTTCACCCTGAATGGTGGATCTGTGGTCTGGAGGAGTATAAAGCAATCTTGTGTTAATGACTCAACCATGGAAGCCGAGTATGTGGCAGCTTGTGAAGCTGCAAAGTAGGTTATGTGGCTGGGAAAATTCCTTATTTACTTGAAAGTAGTTCCAAGTGCAAGTAAGCCATCACACTTTATTGTGATAACAGTAGGGCTGTGCCTAACTACAAGGAGCCAAGAAGTCATAAGCACTCAAAATACATAGAGCAGAAGTATCACCTGGTACGAGACATCGTTCACAAAGGAGACGCTGAAGTCATGAAGATCTCGACGTTGGACAACCTTGCTGATACATTCACGAAGCCTTAACGAGTAAAGTCGTCGAGGGACACCTAGAAGGATTAGGACTGAAAGATCATTCGCATCTCCTTTGAGTCAAGGGGGAGTTTGTTTGGATTGTTGCCCAAAAAGCTTTTGTAGTTCATTTTGCTAAAACATTAAATAAAATTAAATATTCATTCTTGATTAAGTTTGTGTTTATATATATTTGCTATGCTATGAAACTTTCATCAACGAAAGAGGTTCTAAGTACAGACTTGATAAGATATCCTCGTGTGACTAGTTTAAATTATAGTTCGCAATTTAAAGATCGTTAGGGCAATCGAATATGAGTATTGATTGTTTCAATGAGTCAGGATATCTTATCTTGTGATATAGAGAGTTGTGACTCTTTGATTTATTCTTAATGTCTTAAAGAAGACATTGAACAAGATTAGTGACACTCTGAAGCTCAAGATAAAACTGTTTAATCACCCGAAACTTCAAGATCACATACGATGGGTATTTTTGTAATTATCTTAATTCTGAAGTGAATACATATATTCTTGTAACACTTTATGACTTTGATTTGTCAATGGGCAATGACTAATTGCAGTTTCATATGACCCGACATTTTGTGTCATAACGTTGTTTCGTTGGATTATGTGATTCACATATCCAGAATTTGTGTTGAAACAATGCTAAAGCATTAGTATCACACTATGCTTTGTTATGAGAGTGTAAATAAATAAACCGGGTCTGGTATTCATCGAATATAACATTTTTTGAATAAAAAATATAACAAAAGAGTTAGTGAAATAATAACTCAGGGGTAAAATGAAAATTTTACACTCTTCTGAGTTAATGGTACACACGAAGGATAATATCGTAAAATACTTTGTGGATCATGTGAAGAATTGTTTTGTCACATCAAACAGAGAATAAACGCATATGAACTTAGAGAGTTTCAATATTAGTCTTATAGTGGAATCGACTAATATTAAGAATTAAAAGTCGGAAAAAATTTGTGAACGTTTTTGTCCATGCTTTATTCTAAAGCTTCGTTCATGTGGGTCCATAAACACTAAGTGAAAAAAATTGTTGATTTTCTCATTGAAGTAAATTGTGATTTACATTCAGAAATTTATTCTCTAAGTAATTAAATAAATAATTGGTTATTTATTATTACATTTATTTAATGAATCATATTATGTTATAATATTGATATTAATATAATTTGATGATTCAAATAAATAAAAGATGAAAATAAATATTTTCTCGTTTCGTAATTATTTGCATAGTATGAAAAGAATTAATGACGTGTCATTAAATAAATGAGATGTTATAATTTAATTAAATATTGCTTTAGAAATAAATCAAATAAATTTTGGAGATAAAATTAATTACTTGGCCGGCCTTGATTAGAGAATTAAGGGTTGGAAAATTAATTTTAAACTCTTTAAGAGGATTATTGGGCTTAAGTTTGACTAGTAGGCCAATTTTTGATGTTGGCATACCTGAAGCCCATTCTCTCTGGTATAAAAAGAGTTTTGACGCATTTTAACCTAACCCTAGCTCATAATTTCGGTCCCTCTTCTTCCCCTGGTTGTTCTTGGCCGAGAGTCTCAAGAGAGAAAGAAGAAAACATTGTTTTCTTCTTAATTGATTAATCCTTTGAGTTATCATCTTCTCTCGTTGTTCAATTAAAGAGCACACCCTCTTGATTTCTAAAATATCTAATAGAATTGAATCCATTGTGCTGTTTATGTGAGATACTTGATTGAATAGGGCCGGCCATCTTAAGTCAAAGAAGAGAAGGAGGATTTCACGTCAATTCCGAGGCGCACGCGTAGGCACATCCGAGGCGCCTCCAGCGAGGCATACGCGCAAGGTGGGTCTGTCCACTCGGAAGCTGTGAAGGTGCTGGGAGGTTTCACCTTGGCCTAGGGAAAGCGCATCCATCCCTAGAGGCATAGGCGTGCGTCCATCCGGCAAGTGGCGAGACAAGCGCGCGGACAATTCGGCGAGGCGACTTTGAGGCGCGTGGCTGATTCCCTCCCGGCGAGTTTCAGGCGTGCAGGCATGTCTCCCTCCGATGAGTCACACACGCATGTGCAGATCCCATATCGAGCCACTCATAGGTGCGGATCCAAGGATCTTCACTTGAAGGATAGCTGTGCATCTGGGCGCGACTAAGGCATGGGCTAGGCTGAATTCCGGCGACGCTTTGGTATGGCATTCCTGCGTAAACGAGCAACGCACGAGGTTGTTTACAACCTCACATGTAAGTCTCTCAAACGAATTGGATCTGCAACATATTTTATAAATTGTTTATAGGTTGTTAGTTGTGTGTTGAATTTGTTAACAACATGTTTAGAATAAATGTTTATTGACATACTAGTGATTTTTAATGCCTAGGTTATTGAATATGTCAAAATGAGTTTTAATATGTTTCAGAACTTATTATATATTTCCACCATATAATGATATGTTATATAATAATACTGGTTAAATGTTAACTAATTTTCAACATTAGTCTGGCGACATTTGCTCTATTAGTGTTGGGGATCGTGGGTTGCATATAACAAGTACAACCCTCCCACTTAGTTTTTAAAATTGGCACATCTTCTCTTATACGTTTGGAGACATGTTTCCTTGAGTAAAGAGAGATAGAGTGGAAAACTAGAAAAAAAAAGAGCCCTAAAATTGATATTTGTGAGGGGAGAGCCGTGTTAATGCACTAAGGCACAAGGAACATACTCGGATATTTTTTCTATTTTATTTTCCTAAGAAAAGTGTGTGCGGTACAAAGTCTCACTTTTGCACTTGAAAGTTTTGAGATTCATAAATCTCCCTAAAACTAGTTTCTTGGTCTTCTCGTCATCTTCCATCAAATCATCTTCATGGTGAATGTCGATAAGCCACGGTTGCATCAAGAAGAGGGGATGAAGCTAGGAGTCGTAAATCCGGATTAAAAATCATGTACTCGCGGACTGCTATATAACTAAGGCTTAAAATGTCATAAATGACACATCAGGTATCCGATTGAGTCAAAACTAATTGCATTGGATAGCTAACATCCGGACCTTTAATTTGGTTCAAGAATTACTAATTTTCAATCTCTGAACAAAAATTAAGACCCATTATACTGAGCCATAACGAGTTGTCTAGAAAACTGAAAAACAATTCAAACGTACGTCGGATCAAGGTGTTTGAGATACGAAGTTTATTGAAGTGTTTTATTTATTTTTTAGATTCCAAGTATGTTTTAAATTAACATATTAATGATTTACACAAAATAGAAAAAACAACATGATATAAAAAATTAAATAATAAATCTAAACAAGATATACAAAAACTAGTTTAACAATGTACCCAAATTTCAAACTTGTCAAAAATACTATTTTTGAGTATGCTAAACATAAAATCTTTAAGAACTGATTATGATGAGTTTATATAGCATCCCTCACATGTGGAAAATCAACATCAATTTACTTTTAGAGGTCGCACTAAGAAATTAAAATTGTCGAAGCTGTAGTCTTAGCAAAATCATAATCCAAGTAAATTTTGAAAAAAAATCCGTGTAATGATTTTAAATAACATGTACATGCTTATACTTTGACCTATGCTCTGATACCATTTGTTGGAATAGTTCTAGGTTTAAGAAAAATTTATCAATAACGAGTTAATAGTGAAATATAAAAATATCTTTATAAGTAAAACAATTTTAGTAACCTACGCAAAGTGCATGAACATCTAATTATTTAAAAACATTCTCTAAATATAATTTACTTGATGCTAATCTTTCTTGTAGCTTGATCTTTGAGAAGTCTTAGGAAAGGTTGATCGCCTCGTCATGCTCGTCTCCTTCACACCTAGTCGTGAACTCGAGTAACCTAAGATTTATATTAAAAGAGTATATAGAATGTTTGAAGGATTTGCGTGTGGGCACAATTAAACACAATAACTAACGAACAAGTCTATGAGGTAAAGAGCTAATTTAAGCCTAAGTCTAATGAGGACTTAGGTGCCAAAATAAAGTGATATTTTAGAGAGAGAGAGGAGAGAATGGTCGGCCAATAGGGAAAGTACAAGAGAAAAAAGCTTATTTTCACATCTGAATGTGAGCCTCTATTTATAAGCGAAGGAAATACAAGAAAATGTAGTTACCTTTTCCTATTATTTATTCATGACACAATATTTGATTTCCTCTCTTCTTTCACTATCAATATGGCCAGCCCTCCTTGTGCATTAGTGAGGGAAATTTGATTCCTCACTTAGCACATTTATTTCATTCTCAATAAAATTCATTTCCTCTTTTTCATTTTTTGTAATCTTCATAACTCAAGGCAAACGAACTTCTAGATATAAGTTCTCTGCTCTATGATGTTAGGCCGAAATTCTAATATTGGAGGAGCTTCTAGATGCTTCCTTATTTCTTTTAAGAACATTCTTAAAATACCCAATGTAGAATTAATATTGCAAAAAAAATTAAATTAATTTCATAATTCCTGAAACAACTTTTCGGATTTAGAAAATAATTTATATTTCCATCATATGAAAATATTCAAAATCTCATTTTGACATTCACATCATTTTTTGTCCATCTGGACAAATATACCCTTTAGACATTTTCCAAGAAAAAGTCTTGCTCAACACTTGAACTTATTTTTACTAAACTTCTAGTTTAACGATCCTACTCTAATGACCTATAATAGTGATCTTATGGATCCATATCAAAAAAGCTTGAGCTACTATACTTGGACTCAAAAGTTCACAAACTTTTTCCGAGTATTAGATTAAGGTCAACTGACTCCATTGAATGTTATCTATGATTACCCTTCATGAATTACCATTTTACCCTTCAAGTTGTTATTTTTCAACTCCTTCATTAGTTGTGAATAAGTTCGAAACAATGTATTGACGAGGAGCTAACAAGTCACAGTTTTTCATCCAAATAAAGTCGTTGCTTAATTTTTGGATACTTGCTGGTACATTTATTCACAATCCAAGTAATAAATCATAAGGTGATATACTTTGCATTTCAGCAATCTTGTACATGAATTTCATATCTACAAGAACTTCACAAAGTATACTCTTGTCAACTTCATAACCCAATACATCACCAATAGAGTGCATCTAGTTCACAAACTTGGATCTAGTGACCTTAAGACAGAAGAGGTTAAATAGTTTGTTCTTACATTGTTTCTAAAGGTGCACTGGTAAATTCAGTATCTTCAGAAGTTACACTATAAGAACTATAGAGTTCCTAACTCTATATGCCTTGTAACCAGACATCATAGATTCTTCCAACAATCATACTAGGATCCATAGTCCATTGATCTTTAGATTATGAAAATTTCGTTTTAAGCAAACCATGAAGAGTTTATTCATGCAAATTTACATTTTTCTATTCATACGTTGTTAGGTTTGATTAAGGACTATAAGACTATTGAATATCATAAATCCTCAATCAAACGAAAAAGGAATGAATGAACGTTTCAACTTTTATTAATTTAATCAGCAAATTACAATGAGGACTTATGAGATATTTATATTACATCGATATGCAAATAAATAATTTTCTTGTGGGCATCTTTACCAACATTAACGACGATAGAAGGGCAATCACTCAAGAACGAATCAAGAAATTAACATACAATATATTAATCTCTTTTCTCTCTCAAAACACTCTGCGAAAGCACACAAGAAGGAGTCGGGATTCTTTTGAGTGAAAATGTGATTAGGGTTAGCCGTAGGGTTTCTGAAATATCACATTTATATTGACAGAGCGGGCTTCACTTAGGTCAAAATCCAATTTTGATCCGTTTGTCAAACTTAAGTCCGAAATTATTTTTAATTGAGTTTAAAATAATTACTCAGCCCTAAATTCATTAACTTGGCCGAGTATGTTATTTAATATTCTGCAAAAATATATTTGATTATTTCTAAAATAATATTTAATTAATTTAGAACATCTCATTTATTTAATGATAAGACATTAATTCTTTTCATACTTTCAAACAAGTACGAAACGAGAAAATATTTATTTTCATCTTTTATTTATTTGAATCATGAGATTATATTATTATCAATATAATAACATGATATGATTCATTAAATAAATGTAATAATAAATATCCAATTATTTATTTATTACTTAGAAAATAATTCTCTTAGTGTTAATCACAATTTACATTCAATGAGAAAATAAATCGTTCTAGTTCAATAAATCTCGTTCAAGAGTCTATCACTGAAACCTTATGGACCCACATGAACGAAATTTTAGAATAAAGATCGGACTAAAAAATTCACATATTTTTTACGACTTTTAATTCTTAATATTAGTCAATTCCACTTAAGGAGTAATATTGAAACTCTCTAAGTTCATATGCGTTTATTTTCCGTTTGATGTGACAACACAATTCTTCACACGATCGACGGAGTATTTTATGACATTACCCTTCGTGTGTATCATTATCTCAGAGGAATGTAAAATTACTATTTTACCCCTGATCTATTAGTTCACCAACTCATTTGTTATTTGTGAACAAGAAAAACATGAAGCGAGATGTATGTACATGTCACATGTTTTATTCAAAGAATTTTTATTCGATGAATACCAGCCCGGTTTATTCGTTCACACTCTCATAACAAAGCATAGTGTCATATTAATGCTTCAGCATTGTTTCAACACAAATTTCATATCTGTGAATCACATAATCCAACAAAAACAACATTATGACACCAACCGTCGGGTCAGAAGAAACTTCATTTAGTCGTTGCCCATTGACAAATCAAATGTCATAAAGTGTTACAAGAATATATGTATTCACTCCAGGATTAAGGTAATTACAAAAATACCTCTCGTATGTGATCTTGAAGTTTTGAGTGATTAAACGGTTTTATCTCGAGCTTCAAAGCATCACTGTTCTTGTTCAATGTCTTCATCAAGACATCAAGAATAAATCAAAGAGTCACAACTCTCTATATCACAAGATAAGATATCGTTGATTTATTCAAACAATCAATAGTCAGATTCGATTGCCCTATCAATCTTTATATTGCAAACTATTATTTAAACTAGTCACAAGAGGGTACCTTGTCAAGTTTGTACTTCCTCTTTCGTTGATGACAGTTTCATAGCGTAGCAAACATACATAAACAGAAACTTTAAATAAGAATGAATATTTAATTTTATTTAATGTTTCAGCAAAACAAACTACAAAATGTATTTATAATGTCTAATATCTCCTTTGTAGGCATAAATTCCAACAAATCAAACCTAACAACGTATGAAGAGTCAAATATAGATTTGCGTAAGCAAACTCTTCATGGTTTGCTTAAAACGAAACATTCACAATGTAAAGATCAATGGACTATTGATCCTATTATGATTGTAGGAAGAATCTATGATGTCTGCTTGCGACGCATAGAGAGTTGATAAATTTATAGTTCTTCATGTGTATCTTCCGAAGATACTGAATTGACCAGTGAACCTTTAGAGAAAATGTAAGAACAAACCATTTAACTTCTTCCGTCTCAAGGTCCCTATGTATGAATTGCATCATGCTTACCTAAATCCTTAAATGAGACATGTCATTTCATAGCTTACATATTCTCATTTGAGAAAGTCAAATTTTAGGTCCACTCTGTGATCTAGACTCACTACTAGAAATATTGGATTCCACAAACGACTTTCCACAACCCTTATTGGTAAGGGGTGTGGAATCCGAGATCCCACAACCCTTATAACTAAGGTTGTGGGAAGTGGTTGATTTCCGACTATTCCACAACGCTTATAATTAAGGGTTGTGGGAAGTGGTTAATTCGATGATATTCCACAACTCTAAACCTAAGGCTTGTGGAATAGAGCCGATTCTACTACTGTTATTCTAAGGGTTGTAAAATTTTACATATTTTAAAACATTTCACAACCCTTAATATATCCGTTGTGGGAGCAGTGTCACGGCAATGACCACTCAGGGCCATAGCGCCACGTCCTCAACGGTCTCATCTTTACCTTGTCGGATGGATAAGAGATGAGTTTTCGACTTCTTTTGCGCCACGAGGGTGGCGAAACGGGCGAGGAAAATTTCCCGCAAAGCCTTGAAAGATGGAATGCTTGGCTTCAAGCTTTTGAACCACTCGAATCCTGTCCCGGAGAGTGTTAAGCCTTGACACAAGGTGGCATCCGATTGACCTTGCATTGATATCCATGTTTCATAATGTTGGATGTGAAAATGTGGATCTGTTCGTCCGTCGTATGAGGGAATCGAAGCTAACTTAAAATTTCCCACACACTGTTGGGCCAAGATTTGGGCAGAAAACGGGGAGTAGGATTCATCAATCCCTCCGTAGGGCCTTTGCCTCTCAGATTCCCTCATCTCGATGATTTGGTTTTGGATCATCGTCACCATATCAAGCCTGTTAGCGGGCTGATGGCGAGGACCACTGGGGTTACACGCTGCCGTTCGTTAGACGCTTAGTCAGCTACGTTGGTCTACGGCCGACCGAGTGTGACGGCTGGCAGCGCATCCCTTTGAGAGTTTAATCTTTGGCGAGATCCTCTCCTCGTGAGTTTCTCGGAGCCGTGAGATGCTCCCTGAGGTCCGCGCTAAGTTCATGACGGGGAGATACCGGCCGACGCCGGAACGTCCTCCGAGTCCCCCGGCTATCTGCCCCCTCGTCTCGTTGGGTGTCTCTACGGCCAACTCGGGGACGCGCCCGACCACCTCTGGACGTCGAGGATGCAACACCTCGGGATCGCGATCCTGGCGGTCTCGTCGCTGGTTGTTGGCGTGAGGATGGCATTGCGCTAGCCTCCCTATGGAGAGACCGAGTGGGGTAGGGAGTTACCTCGTCAGTTCGCGACTCTCCCATGTACTCGGGGTCGGAGCCATCTCAAAAGGAGCTTTTTTCAATATCATATCCGAGGAGGTCAGCTATGAGCGAGTTATTCACGCCTGGGCGGTCCAGAATCTTTGCGAGTCGCCGAGCCGTATCCTCTCGGAGCATGGGGTTGGTCCTCGTTATCTCGAGACTGATCACCGAGTCGATGGGAGAGGCTTCGAAGACCATATCTCGCGTTCGTCGTTCGAGTACCGGTGGACGCGATGGGGACTTGACTCATTTTATCAGAGGTTGTTGATGGGGAACAAGGTATGCTTTGTTAGAAAATGACAATACCAAAAACCTCCCCTCCTTCTAGTGCCAAAATGTTGTCGCTTGTTCTCGGACAACGATTTAGGATCCCCAAACAGTTCGACCCAAGGCCGGATCAAGTGGTCGCGTTCGGGCTCTAGCGTGTTGGACTTGGTATCCCAAGTCATCCCTTAGCTGTCAATGAGGTTCACTTCATATGGGTACCCGAAATGTAAAGAGGTCACGTGAACTACAAAGGGGAAACAGAGGGGGTGCCTCTGTTTACCTCTCCGACGCTCAACATTAGTAGGATTGAGGTGGATAATGAGGTTAAGAGCTTAGAGGGCTAAGGTTTGAGAGAAACTAGTGAAGTACAAGTTCAGCAGCGTTTCAGTACCAAAATCCGGATTACCTGTCTCGAGGGTCGAGCCTCTTATTTATAAGAGGTAGAGAAAGGAATTTTGGAGGTCCCTTGGCCGAGTGAGCAACCTGGGCTGGCCCTTGGCCGAGCGAGGGACAGTATGTGCCGGCCCTTGGCCGAGTGAAGACCTTGGACGGTCATTGGTCGGGCGAAGGAGCCTTGGGGCGGCCATTGGCCGAGTAAGGGACCTGGGCCGGCCCTTGGCCGAGCGAGGGGAAATTTTGGGCCGGCCCCTGGCCGAGTGAAGACCTTGGACGGTCACTAGCTGAGCGAAGGAGCCTTGGGACGGCCTTTAGCCGAGTGAAGAACCTGGGCCGGCCCTTGGCCGAGCGAGGGCAATTTTGGGCCGGCCCCTGGCCGGTCGAGGGCCCTGGGACGGCCTCTGGCTGGGCGAAGGAATCTTGGGCCGACCCTTGGTCAGGCAAGAGCCCTGAGGCGGCCCCTGACCGGGCGAATCGCTTGGGACTGTCATTGGCCGAGCGAGGGGGACTTCTGGGCCAGGCGAGAAAGCGTGCCTGGCCCTTGGCCGAGCGAAATGGGGCCTGGGCCGACCCTTGGTCAGGCAAGAGCCCTGAGGCGGCCCCTGACCGGGCGAATCGCTTGGGACTGTCATTGGCCGAGCGAGGGGGACTTCTGGGCCAGGCGAGAAAGCGTGCCTGGCCCTTGGCCGAGCGAAATGGGGCCTGGGCCGACCATTGGCCACACGAACAAGGCCTCACTCGGCCTTTGGTCGAGTGAGTTGGGCTAGGGCACCGGCCGAGCTAGCCGAGGGGCCCTCCGGAGCCTTCACTGCGTTGTCGCCTCTTATTATACCCACAACAGCTACTATACTTGGACTCAAAAGTTCACAAACTTTTTCTGAGTATTAGGTTAATGTCAACGGACTCCACTAAAGAGTTGACACTGGGAATCTCTCGGTTCAAATGAATTTACTTTTTACTCAAATTCAACTTAATTATGTTTGAGGCAATACATCGCTTAAGGTCAAGCGATTCGACGACAAAGATGCAATCACGGAAATCACTGAAGGGTCCCGCACGAGCGACTTCCTAAAGTCTATCGTAGGGAAGCTCCCGAGGGATATAGCGGATCTGATGACACGGGCCCGCACATTCATGGGGATCGAAGATTATCTCGAGGGCCGGGATGATCGGAAATCTAGTGGGAAACACGGTCGCCGTCTCGGGGATCATGAGAATGACCACTCCGACCCTCGGAAGAGAAGGAATAGGGGAGTCCAGGGCCCCGGTGATCGACCCTTCACGGGGCCCGGACCGTCGCGTCCCGACAGCTTCCAAAAGTTCTCGACCTTCACTCCGCTAAACACCCCCCAAGAGCGAATCTTGGCCCGGCATCGTGATAAGTTGGGTAGCCCAACTCCCCTCACAAAAGACCCTGCAAAGCAAGACCGGAGCAAATTCTGTGAATATCATCAGGATCTCGGCCAATGGACGACCGAATGTTACCAGCTCAAGAGGCAGATTGAGGCCCTCATACAAGATGGGAAGTCGAAAAAATATGTGCTCCGGACATTGGGCACGACAACGACGGGGGGTGAACGGGGACGGCAAGAGAGAAAGGGTCTTGCGACGGTCACCGTGGCCGATCGGGCAATAACCCAAGAACCGAAGAGTGCACAACTGCATATCGTAGGCTCCATTATGGGCGGCTCGGAATGCAGAGACTCAAGCGCGCAAAGAAAGCGATACGCGCGAGAGGTTTCTCACGGGCTGGCTACACACTACATCAACCACACCTACGAGGCTCCGCCCTTGGTCGAATTTGAATCCATGTTCTTCACAGGGCAAGAGGCGACAAGGATCCTCCATCCTCATAACGACGCGATCGTAGTCTCGGCCCCAGTCACAAACAACCTCGTCCGAAGAATCCTTATCGACAATGGCAGTTATGCCGATATATTTTTTAAATCGGCCTTGGATAGGATGAAGCTAATCGGACTGAAACCGACCCCAGTCTCGATCCCGCTCTTCGGATTTTCTGGCGAAAGGGTCATGACGGAGGGCGTCATCGACCTCCCCGTCACCTTTGGGATATTGGGAGGGCTCGAGGCCACCCACGTCATTACCTTCTTGGTCGTCGACCAACTGTCAGCTTATAACATTATCATCGACCGGCCGACCCTCAATCGACTGAAGTCCATAACCTCAACATATCACCTGATGATGAAATTCCCAACTGACGAGGGAGTCGCCACCATAGCCGGGGACCAAGCTATGGCTAGGATGTGCTACATCCAGGGGTTCGACGGAAAAGGAAAAGAAAAAATGGTGAATACCATTTTCCATATCGAGGAAGAATTTCCATGCGAAGTGGAGAACGGCGGCACTTTCGGCGAATTGGACAAAAGGGATGAGGCCAAAAGGCGAAAAGTGGGAACCTCGAATGATCTCCTTCCCGTTGTGCTAGACAGCACAAAGCCTGATCAAGTTGTCAAGATAGGCACGCAGCTCCCGCCCGAGAAGCAGCGTCACTAAATAGACGACATTCCAGGTGGGTGGAGTTCATTAAAACATTTCCATATGTGATCAAATATAAGCAAGGTAAGGAAAATGTTTTGACTGATGCATTATCTCCCAGGTATGTTCTACTCTCTACTTTAGATTCTAAGTTCCTTGTATTTGTGTACATTAAGGAATTGTATGCTTCTGATTCTGATTTTGAGGAAGTTTTGAGTTGTTCTAGAAGGTCTAATGGGAAATGTTTCATTCATGAAGGTTTTTATATTGTGAAAATAAATTATGCATTCCTCATTCTTCATTATGTGAACTACTTGTTAGAGAACCACATTCTGGTGGTTTGATGGGTCATTTTGGAGTGGCTAAAACATTGGGTGTGTTACATGAACATTTTTGTTGGCCACATATGAAAAAAATGTTAAAAAGATCTGTTAACAATGCATAACTTGTAAGCGGGCACAATCTAAACAATAACCACATGGTTTGTACACACCGCTTTCAATTCCTAAAGCACATTGGGTTGATATATCAATGGATTTTGTTTCGGAATTACCAAGGACTAAGAGGGGAAGAGATTCTGTTTTTGTAGTCGTTGATCGATTTTAAAAAATGGCTTATTTTATTGCATGTCACAAAACTGATAACGCATCAAATATTGCTGATTTGTTTTTCTAACAAATTGTTAGGTTGCATGGCATGCCTCGCACAATTGTTTCAGATAAGAGATTCAAAAATTTTGAGCTATCTTTGGAAAACTTTGTGAGGGAAGTTGGGAACAAAACCATTTATATCTACTACTTGTCATCCACAAATCGATGGACAAACTAAAATTGTAAATAGATCATTGTTTACTTTGTTGCGCAAGAAAGTGATATTTGAGCCCGAAGATTGGGTATGGTTGTACATGAGGAAGGAGCAATTTCCTGAGCAAAACCGTTCCAAATTACTTCCAAGGGGAGACGGACCATTCCAAGTTGTGAAGCGCATCAATGACAATGCCTACAAGCTTAACTTACCATGTAAGTATGGTATAATTGCAAACTTTAATGTTTATGCTCTATCATATTTTGATGTAAGTTATTTGAGGACAAATTTCTTTCAAGAACGGGAGAACGATGAGAATCAGGGAGTAAAGTGGATACAAGTGATCAAGGAGCTCAAATGGATGTAACTAGATCTGAAATGACTAGAAGAAATCGTTCAACTTGTCCAATAAGCTTGCCTAGTGGGCCTCTCACACGGTTTAAGGGCAACAACTCAAAGAGGCTATAAATGGGCTGATTCAACAAGTTAGTTCATTTGGGCCAGAAGTAGAAGTAAATTTGAAGCAAGAGAGCCTAATTACCATGATTACGGATCTAGAAGAGTAATCAGAATGCCTATATCGTGTTTAGGCATTGGATCCACATTTTTGAAATTAAATAAGGTTGTTTACTCTTTTGGGAGTTACTTTTGTAACTACTTAGAGAAGTTGGACGAATTTGTGGTGTTTATACCCAATAAGTGTGTTGTTTAGTGTGTTTTTATGTCAAAGGCTTTCAGTTTCAAAGTTATAAGGGATGAGAGTTATTGACATTTAGTTTTCAGGTTTTATTAATTAGTGTCTCTAATGTTGTCTTTAGAGTGGCTGAAAAAAAAAATGTTTTGGTTTGATTGTAAAGCATTACAAAGGCTATAAATAAGTATTTATAAGATTGTAATAAGACAATTTCCCTTCTGAATGAAATATATGCGAGTTTGTGTTTTTTCTTGTTATTGAAAAGACTTCTTTGAACTTATTAAGTTATCTTGTGGCATTCAGCAACTTGACTTATCATCTTGATTCTTAGGCATTCATGTTGAGTATCTTGGTGTATTAGTTTTTATCTCTGTACATATTGGGTGAAATCTCAACATTCTAGTCCTTATCAAATCCTAGAGTCTGTTTCCAATTCTTGTTATTTGAGTTTGCAGACTCTCGCAGAGTTGAAAATTGAAAAATGTGACTTCTGGATATAGTCATTGGTGGAGACGAAGATTAGATTAACGAGAGACAAGTGAAATAACTTACATTGGATCTTTTACATTGGATCTTTTAGGTATACACCCATATTTATGTTTACCAATTTCAATATACCCAACGTCGCGTTAATTTTGCGTAAATATCCAGTGTAAATTGTTTACGAAAAATTTCGGACTATTTTGGCCCTTTTATTTGAATAAATTAAACAAATTATTTACACAAAATAGTCTTAATCATTTTATAAACAACTTACAGTGGGTATTTACACAAAATTAATGTAACGTTTAGTATATTGAAATTGGTAAATATAAATATAAGTATAGAACTAATTTTTTGTTTTTTTTAACTCCTAACTAAGTCTTGAATAAAACATAAGTGGGGTTTCTGTTATATTTAAGGCAAATTCTATTTTGATTATGGGACTCAAAATGAATGGAAGGGAATTAAAACGACAACATTAACTGAATCTAGCTTGGCCAAATAGATTATACAACCATTTCCCGCAAAGCTAGCGATGAAAGAAATGTATTCATCTGTAAAGCCATGTGTTCCTTTACTTTTCTTTAAAAATTTATTTCAACAATTTATTTATTTTCAATTCTATAAACCAACGCTTGGATTTCCCGAGCCCGCTGCAGGAACACCCATTCCTCCGATCATATCACGGCCATTGAACTCTTCTTCGAAAGGAATTTTGTCACCGTTTGATTCTGCAACAAGCTCATCGATCTTCCTGAACTGGTACGGCCATCTTGCATTGTACAGAAACTGTCTTAGGTCGAACCTGTTGTCTTCGGGCGAATAGCTCTGCAAGAGAGTACAAATTTTATTGAAACTTTAGTTTACTCAAAAACTTTGGTAAAACCGAAAGACGGTTTTACTTTTTTACCTCGGCGTGATATGAAGGCGTGAGAACAGTCATTTTGTGGCGGTTGATAGAGTAGTACTTGAAGAAATGCTTCACTTTCTCAGCGACCTCTAATGGTGTCAACTTGGCACCCCATTTGTGGCACAGATTCTACAAATCACCAGTAACAGAAGTTAGAATTTAAAGTGAAAAAAAAAACGAAATTAGAAAATAAAATGAAAAAAAAACATAAAATGCTGTCGGTTTTTCAACCTGAAACATGGATACTGGGCCACATCGGAAGATCTTCCTTAATCTTCCGTAGATGGAGAGTTCTTCGTACGTCATTCCCATGTCTACTTCATCGAGCTGTTAGATAGCATATACATATATATAATTGAAATTAGTGTACTGTGTTGAGAGAGTTATTTTTAGTGGAAACCAAAAAAGAAGAGACGAGAGATTTTTACCTGAGTGTAGTCGGAACGAATTGGCTCTAGCTCTGCAGTTGGAGGAGCGGCTTCAATATCCGCCAATGAAGAGAATCCAAGATGGATCGCAGCCCATCGCAAAAAGCTTCGAAGATCTTGCTTGCTGATACTTCCGATTGGATTTATATCCGCTGCACTACAATCATACTGGAAAAAAATATAATATATATATATGCACACACACATTAATTACCAAGTTTCTAAAGCCTAAAAGCAGCATAGCCGTTTAATAGGACCCATAAAAATTTAGAACGCGAAATAGATACTTTGATTATAAGCTTCATGATTACTAGGTCCAATTTGGCCTAGAATTTTTTATTAAAAAAAATTACTACTCCCGATAAATAAAAGTACTAATTTATCCTTTTCAACTCTAGGAGTCTTAATCATTTCACCGGAAATTAATCACAGCTTGATGATAACGTATATGTTTACCTTTGTTAGGTAACCACGTAAACCTTCATCAACATTGGAGCTGCCCAACACGAGAAAAAACCCGTGTTTCTTATGAACCCAAGGTAAAAGCGATGCTAACATAAAAGCAAGCACCATTCTGATTCGAGCTTGAATATTTTGTAGAGCCAAGTTTTCGGTATTCGATCCTCCATCTACCTGTAAAAAAAACCTCAATGAAGGAAAAAAAAAAAAAAAAAAAAGAGACTCGTTTCGGGCATTAATATGATTAACGGTTCTCATATCTAAAAGTGATGAAGTCTTAAAAGCAGTTTGCAAGTCAATAGAATAGTTTAGACAATGTCGATTTTGATCTGTGTTTTCCGAGTTACCTTGTAGCGAGGTCTTTTCCCAATAACAGTTTCAAGCAAAGATAAAAATGACAACACGACAGTGTCTATGGAAACATTAAGATGCCACGCGCCAATCTCATCCGCTAGTGTCTTTGCTCGTGATCTTGTCGCGTCTGAACTGCAATGACGTAAATTTTCACCTATAAAATTCAGTAAAAATTATAAAGAAAGGTTATCTTTCTCGTGGTTGGCCTAGTGCCCTCTAGATTTGTACTTTGCTTCTTTCTTGTAGAAGATTTCTTATCTCATATATTTTTTTACACTTAGTTCCTTTTGAAAATAAATAAATAAAAAATACAGTTTAAACATACTGGTCTTAGTCACTTTTGCAAGCCAACCTGTTTTCTGATCCCATAAATACGGTGTAAAATATCCGTCCCGCGAATTCCCTACTGTCAGTTGGAAATTGCCCATCAGTATAATTTCCAATCCTAATAGCATCCTCCTTGACTTGTTGATCACCATTTTCAATCTCTGCGTCGCGAAACCAATTAAAACATCAATATGCCTTAAAATACTTTTAACGATCGTTCTCTAGATACGCATATGATATTCAATAATGACGAATCAAGTTAATCCCAAATTATCAGAAGTATCAAAAATTTACAATTCCCTTTTAATTTCATACCTTTGATAACTAGCTGGCACATGCAGCCAACTATGGCAGCTACAGAAGAGCTATCGGCTCCACCGGAGAGAGGAAGCAAAAAACCCGAAGCGCCACTCCTTCGCAGATAGTCCCACAGCCAGCAACTAGGGCCATACGCTATTTCCTCTTCGGGGCAATGATAACTAATCTATACATGAAAATCACAATATATTCGTATCAGCAACAAGGACAATAAGAACGTTTGGATAGAGTAATTTCATTTTCTACACCCGACATATCACCGTTAGATCTGTTACTTCGAAAATATCCAAAATTGGACTTTTGACACATTTCCGGACAAAAATACCCTTAAAAAGAAAAAATTATATCGGATATCATCGAAGTTTGTCAAAAAAGAAAAATTTAGTCCGAAAACATTTTTTCTTTTTAAGGGTATTTTTGTACGAAAATGTGACAGAAGTCCAATTGGTGATATTTTGAACTAACGGGTCTATGATGATATTTCTCAATGTTTCCGTTCTAGAAAATGAAATTTCTTTGTTGGATATAGGAAGGAAAGAGGTGAATATTGATAGCTTTTAGGCATGAGGGAGCTTTGTAAATAGATTTCATGAAGTCACATTTTCGAATTGCTTGAAATGAAACTTCCTCTTTAATTCTTGTCTACCTAGAAACCACACATGTTGAATCCACTTTTCCTTTCTTTTCAATACTTGTCTATTTCCCTCATCTCTACCAAACCCTTAGTGTATCTTTGAAGCATCCATAACTCGTTGATTGTGTAGTAGGAACGTACCTTGAGCGGGTTTGAGGGGCGTATCTTCATACTAAAAGATTGACATAGATTATATGGTGCCATAACTGAACAAATCTTGGATTTACAACTTGCTTGTTGTTGAAAGCTACTTACAGATCCCCTCAAGCTAACGACCTGAAAAATGGAAATGACAGGGAACAGAACCAATAAAAATTCAATTTGTTAAACAGCACAAATACAAAACATTCACCCCTCAGAACAATCTCAAAGATTAAAAAATTATAAGAGGAATTTTTATCAGTGAAATTAATAACAACTTAAACACGTCAATCTTTGACACATGTAATAGCTCTCATCTCTGCCCAATAATACAAAATTACTCAATAGCTCTCATCTTTGACATTTAATTTGCATTAGAAAACTGAATTCCACAGAAATATAAGCACACATACCGCATCAAGATCGACTTGTGCAACCACGACTTCGACGTCTTTCAAAGAAAATTGCGAGCCCTGAGCAACTAAATCTCCATTTACAACAACACAAGCACATCCATCTACAACATACAATACCCACCAAGCATGAGGTCGAAAAAACAAAACGATACAGGCGAGAACTAAAGCAGAAAATTCATAGTAAGCTTTGTGTAATGATTTCAAAGACTAGACATTCAAACTATATGAGTTTTGTATTTAGCACAAGTTTTGTAAATTTTTGGTAAATGGGCGGGTCAATCCGTTTACAAAAATGACCAAAATTGAAAGGGTAAACACGTAAGAAATTTAAGAAAATGTGATGCCACATAAGCCGGTTGGCTATTAACAATTAACAAAAATGATGGCTAACTACCCAATTTTTTTATAAAATAAAATAGAAAAATTGGGGTACTCGAGTTGATGATTCGATACCATAATAGAGGCGAGAGCCATCACAGCCTTGGTGATTGCTGTACATGTAAACCCCTCCATGAGATTCGGTGGCGCCAATGAACGCTTTGAGGCGAACATCGAGCTTTCTCAACTGATGATGGCTTCCACTTGCATTCATAAACACTTCAACCCCTTGAAGTGCCAACTTGGCGTGCGGTGGATTCGGAACGAAGAGCTCTTCGCAAACCTCCGCTGCAACGGCTCTGAAGAGACGAGAAAAAAAAAATTGAATTCTAACCTTTTTTTGCAGATACAAATGTTGAACGGTTAAGCACATATAATCTACTCAGATATAGCTCAACTAGAATGCTTCAATTTTTACACACTAACAATTTTTTGTAGTCCTTAGATTCCCACCACTGAAACAACTATTATGATTTTGCCTTTTAGATTGATTTATTTCTCGATAAATTGCCCAAATTACTATCATCCACTAAATTTTTTCCCATTTTCCGTCAAAAAATTAATATTTCTCAACTTCCCCATTCACTTACTATTTTTCTTTTTTACAATTTCAGTCCATAATTAAAGAATTTATTCTCACACCAACCTTAACAGAGAGATTGAGATTATAGATCAAGGTTAGTTGCTTTGATTAAGCTAGTTAATATTTTAAGTGAAGTTGGCCTGAAATTGTAAAGTAAATTAAGTTGAAGAGCAAGCTAGTCTTTTCACATTCAGTTTCTCTTATTTTTAAGGTTGGTGATACTCAAAGATATCAGTTGAAACTTGAAAGTAAGAGATGAACTGAGGAGAGAGAGAGAGAGAGATTTGGGGATTTATTTACGTGTCGAGAAATTGAATGTAACCGTAACCGAAGGGCACGGTGTTTTGGTGGAGAGCGTCTGAGATTTCTTTCGGCAACAGAAAGTCGACGAGGCGGTTCTTCTTGTTCCACCACGTGAACCATCTGAGCTCTCTGTAATTCCCGTCGTTCGCGAGCCAGATTTTCGGGCGAATCATTATGATCTTCCGGTTCATGCAAAGAACCTGACAGTTGTAACGCTCCGATTCCCGAATCACAGGCATCCCGAAGCTACACAATATCCCATCGGTCCAATCGCCTTGCAACAATTCTTTCAAACACTCCCATCTGTGAGATTAAGCGTTTTAATTTTATAATAAATCAAAAAAATTAATTGAATCTCGAGCTACATGTTCGAAGCTTACGCGTGGTTGACTGTATCGAGCTCCAGGAAATGATCTTCGCAGCCATAGCCGGTGATCTCGAGCTCGGGGCCAAGCCGAATCACAGCGCCGGATTGTTTGGCTTTGGAAATTGATTCCTTGATGTTCTTCAAATTGCAGTCGAACTCCATAGCCCATTGGTTCAGATTACACGTCGCGACTTTCAACAGCCTCATTCTTAGTTTATGCAACCAAGTGGAAAACGATGTTCACTGAAATACTGAAACCACATCACCATAATTGAGCATTATTGGAACACGGCAGAGAAACATTTCAGTCGGGGACAAAAGTAGAATAAACAGAGAGATGTATATTACATGCTTCGGAGAGAAAGCGTCGTACTTGTTCGACCACTCGCAGAAAGAGAGGGAGCGGGAATGGAATTCGTGTATAAGAGTGAAGAAGAGAAGAAAAAAGGGCGAGTGATTTCTTTTTATGGAATTTGAGTCTTGTGATTTCAGGTTCGGGTGGTTCTATTATTATTATTTAAATTGAATATTTTACTGGGACAAATATGGGATTATAATTGAGAGGCATAGGTATGTTTCCTGAAAATAAAATAAAAATAATAAGTAGTTATTGTTGGATATTTGACATTTTTAAGGAAGGAGGGAGAGGTGTACTCTTGGCTGTTTGACGCGACAAGCGTACTTGCAAGACATTCATAGCTTTCGTGACCGACAATGAAGTTATCTTTGACTTAAAAAAATGAAAATGTGTCGTTAAAACCACCCGACGACGAAAGAGCACCTTATTACCTTAATTTATTTTACTGAAAAATATTATTTCGAACGACGGTCAAAATCTCCCTGAAATTAATACCAAATTAATTGTATTCAATTGCTCGTTTAATCAGTGAGTGTGTTACTTTGTTTTTCGATCTCCTAATCCAATTGAAATAACACTTCCTAAAAAGTTGACAATGAACTCCCATCCGAGTTTGCCAGGTCATCTTACAGACTCCTAATAATACATTTGTTGTCTCTCTCAATTATAATTTGAGAGTGATTATAGAATTTACCTAACTTAATTGCAAAAATGGTTGCGTTTTAATTCAGCTTAATAAGCGTCTCTAGCATCGGTCCTACTTCTTCACGCCTACATAGCAATTCCTTTTTCATCTCGGACCAGAATACATGTGGCCGCTTCCTTCTCCGAAAAAGCTTCACCCACATTGATCTTCAGTGTTCCCACCTGAGGCTTCAACCACTTCTTTGGTTATGGTAAGTCGATGTCATCCGAGACCAAACTCTCATCTCCTTTGTTGGTTTTAATGTCTCGTGATATGTTATTCGCATGTGCGAATATATTTTTCATGCATTTCAGCCTCTGAAGATTTTCTCGATTGTGAAATGCCAAAGCATGTCGATTATAGCTATATCCACGCGAATGAACTTATATTCGCCCAATCTCTTGTTGGCTTCTTCATTCCATAGAAGGATCTCCATAAGTAGTTCCACACATGATGACCTGAGTTATGTGGCCATTTCTTACTAAGTCAGCCACTAATCACATTCTCGCCCAATCGCAATCGAAAGACATGAATTATGAATCTTCACAGCCAGTAATGATAAATTTTATTAACCCTACACATATTCCAACAATACTAACTTATATAAGTTTATGAAAATTAATTTAAAACTATTTTAATATTTATTTCCAAGGTTAAGTTAGTATTTTTTCTATAATAAGCAAAGAATAACTAAACGCTAAATCATATTTTACTTTTAAAAACAGCTAAGTTAAAAATTATTTATCAAACAATAAATAGCTTTTGACAAACACATCTTTTTTTAAAAGCAATTTCGAAAAGCACTTTTTTTCAAGGCAAAGTGATACCAAACGCAGGAAATACGTTGTTTCTAGCTTAATCACAAGTAACAAAGTAATTGAGGAAACAACAACTAGAAGGGTAAAATGGTAATTTTATAAATCTCATGAAGTTGATGATATTCATGCAGTGTAATCATAGATGACATTCAATGGATCCATTTAACATATTTAAGTTGAATTTGGGTAGAAAATAAATTCATTTGAACCGAGAGATTTTCAGTGTCAACTCTTTAGTGGAGTCAATTGACATTAAGCTAATACTCGGAAATAGTTTGTGAAGTTTTAATTCCAAGTATAGTAGCTCAAGTTTTGTTCATTTGGATCCATAAGATCATTATTACAGGTCATTAGAATAGGATTGTTAAACTAGATGTTAAGTCAAAAATAAGTTCAAATGTTGAACTAGACGTTTTCTCGGAAAATGTCTTAAGGGTATTTTTGTCCACATGGACATAAAATGATGTGAATATCAAAATAAGATTTGGAATATTTTCTAATGATGGAAATATAAATTATTTTTAAAGCCAAAATTTTTTTTAAGGTATTATGAAATTAATTTTATTATTTCTGCAATATTTATTCTACAGTGGGTATTTCAAAAATTATCTTAAAAGAAATAATTAAGCATCTAAAAGCTGCCTCCCTAGCAATAGAATTCGGCCTACATCATCAAAGAGGGGATAAATTCATTTGCCTTGAATTATATAGATAATTGCCAAAAAGAAAAAGAGGAAATGAATTTTTTTGAGAAGGAAACAAATGTGCTAAGTGAGGAAACAAATTTCTCTCACTAATGCACTTGTAAGGCCGGCCATGTTGATAGAGAAAGAGGAGAGGAAACCATTATTGTGCATGAATGCACAATAGGAAAAGGTAATTACCCTTTCTTGTATTTATTTCTCCTATAAATAGAGGCTCACATTGAAATGTGAAAAATATAAACATTTCTCTTGCTCTCTCTTATATTTGGCCGACCAACATCCTCTCTCTCTCTCTCAAAATACCTCTCTTATTTTGGAATCTAATTCCTCATTAGACCTACGCTTAAATTAGCTCTTTAACTCATAAACTTGTTCTTGAGTTATTGTGTTTAATTGTGCCCACACACACAAATCCTTCAAACCATCTATAGACTTTTGTAATAGAAACCTTATGTTACTCGAGTTCACGACTTGGTGTGAAGGAAACGAGCAAGACGAGACAGACGTTCAACCTTTCCTAAGGCTCCTCAAAGATCAAGCTACAAAAAAGGTTAGTCTCAAGTAAATTAGTATTTAGATAATGTTTTTAAATAATTAGATGTTTATGCACTTTCCCAAGGTTAGTTAAATTGTTTTACTTATAAAGATATTTTTATATTCCTCCATTAACTCGTTAATGATAAATTTTTCTTAACCCTAGACCTATTCCAACAAAATCTAGGTCTATAAACGACCTAGGTTTCAAAATCAAAAGAGAAATAGAGAAAAGAGAGGGAGAGAGTGCACGGATTTTAGACAGAGAGAAAGACTTAATATTGTGTATTATCACATGTGAATGTGATGGTGTATTTATGGGAGAAAAAATAACAAAAAAATGTAACAACCATTTTCTATTGTGTGAATATGATATATTCATGAGCACAATATTTATTTCTCATTCCTATAACTAAATATCATGGATATAAATTTCTTTCAATTCTCCTTCTCTCTTTTCTTGTCCTGGACCTCTTTCATTTATGAGGGAAATTTGTTTCCTTTTTTTCTTTTTGGCAAGTATTTAATACTATAAATTCCTAATTTTCATATTTGTCTAAAACAATTTTAGAAATAACCATTGTAGAATTTCTCATAAAATTTCACCAAAAACAAAATTAATTCATCAATGCCTTAAACGATTTATTGGCTTAGAAATTAATTTACATTCTCATCCTATGATAATATTTAAAATCTTATTTTGACATTTTTCCCCTCTTATGTCCATATGGATAAAATCACCATTTAGACATTTTTGGAAATATGTCTAATTCAATATTTGAACTTGTTTTGACTTAGTTTCTAGTTTAACAAGTCATACTCTAATGAGTTGTGATAGTGACGTTATGGATCCAAATTAACAAAACCTCAACCACTATACTTGGCCACAAAAGTTCAGAAACATTTTCCAAGTTCTACATTAATGTCAACTGTCTCCACTAAAGTTAACGATAAAAATCTCTCGATTTAAATTAATTTATTTTCTAGTCAAAATTCTACTTAAATATGATGAGCGGATCCATTGAATATTATCTATGTATATCATCAACTGGATGACATTTAAAGAATTACGATTTTACCCTTCTAGTTGTTATTTCAACTCATTTATTACTTGTGGGTAAGTTAGAAACAATGATGAGCTAACAAGTTGCATTGTCTCATCCGAAATAATAAAGTCTGAGGTGATATACATTGCATTTCATCAATCTTGTACATTAATTTCATATTTATGAAAACTTCAGAAACCTTGTTCATGACATCTTCAGAAGTTAATATCTCGCTAATAAGTCTAGTCTATATCACATGATGGATCTTGAATTTTACTTTCTCAAACAAGAATATGTAGGCTATGAGATTACATGTCTCGTTTTAGGATTTAAGTAAGCATGATGAAATTCATACATAGTGACCTTGAGACATAAGAGGTTAAATGGTTTGTTTTTAAATCGTCTCATGAGCTCATGGCCAGTTCAGTATCTTTGGAAGATACATAGGAAGAACTGTAGAGTCTAAACTCTTTATGAATCATAACTAGATATCTTAGATTCTTCCAAAAGTCTACAATTTTGATGCAACAATTTTACTGCGATACATAGCACCTATGGTGCACATAAAATAGCTTGATCTTGGCGGTAAAATGACTTCGTTGTGGCCATTTACAAAAGTTTTACAAAATGGTGGCTATTTCTAAATTTTGTATGTTAACGTTGACCATTTGGCATAATTTGTGTATGTTAACGTTGACCATTTTTAAATTTTGTATGTTAACATTTACCACTTACATACGTGATAGTCGCATCAGAAAGTCATTTTACCGCCAAAAGCTAAGCTATTTTATGTGCATCATAGCTGCTATGTATCGCAGCAAAATTGTCGCATCAAATTTTCAGCTACGCAGTTTTTAATGTGACGGTGTCGCATCTGATAGTGCCATTAGATGCGATAATAAGACTATTAGATGTGACAAAAATCGCATTTAAAGCCCTTTTTTCTATCTTAGTGAGTTGGTCTTAAATAATAAAAAAATTCCATATGTTTTCAATTTCTCAAGATTTATACTAGTTTATAGTTATATCTCTACTTATGATTTCTATTATGCAATAGCATGCTATATTATTTGAGGTTGTTTCTTTAAATCTGGGACCCTTTCTTTTTCTTTCAGATTTTATATAAAGAAATTAAGATATTAAACTTTTAAAAAAATTAAGGCATTTTTATTATATTTTTCTCTCACCAAAATTTGAGGCATTTTTTGTTATTTTTTCTCCATACAAAGTTTGAAAGTCCTAAGCCCAATGTATTACCGAAATTGCCAAACTACCACTTTTTATTGTTGATTTTTCTAAAAAATTTCAGAACATATTTTTTTTTCCAAAACACAAGTAAATTTCATACGAAAAGACGAAATACCTTAAAAAACATGAAACTAACACAAATGCCGTACCGGCCACAAAAATTTAAAAAAAATAATATTTTTAGGGGTACAGCAGTTTTTAATTTTTTTTAGTTTATTTTAAAAAAAAATAGATAATAACCGGTTCATTTGGATATTGAATAAAATGTAAAAAAATTATTTTAAGAGTATTTTAGTGTTTTGCACTGATATTTTGAGAAAAAACTAATTTGAGTAGATTTTAAAAACAAAGTACGATAACGGTTTTATGTAGTTTTGTAGGTTCGAGTAAAATTGTAAGAATAAAGTGATTTTGATTACATTTATAAATCTAATCCAATTTTATGTGCCATGAATATTTGAGTATTCAAAAGATATTTTTTTTAGGACAGTGCGTCGTCTTACGGCAAGTGCACCTACCCAAAGGCGCGCACGAAGGTAACGCGCTTTATCTAGACACATCTCATTCAAACACGTTATAGAATTTTTCTTAAGTAGTATTTTGAGGGTCCAAGAAATGTAATTATATTTCCAAAAGGATAAAATTAGGAGTAGTCATTTGAATGTGGGTAGTGCAATGTCCTAAATACCCCTATCTCCCTCCTCCTACATTAAACTTTTTTTTATTATTATTTATGTGTTCTCCTTTCTTCTTTCTTCTTCTTTCTTCCTATTTCTTCTTTCACCTCACCACCGAAGGTTGAAACTCATTTCATACAAACTCCGACGAAGTACACCTCTTTTCTTACCTTCGTCGTCACTGTGTTTTTCGGCCTCCCTAAACCTCCAGAAAGCCACATCTATTGCAGAGAGCAATGTACCTTGTTTTTTCGACCGAAACCCCCATTCGTAAAACCCCTTAGTTAAGCTCTGAGCGTTGCCTCCCTCCGGTGTCGCGGATCGTGCCAACCGACCTCCAATAGTCGCTTTCGCCGATCGTTATGTCGTTTCGCAAGTTATTGTTCATCTTCCCCAAACCCCGTTTTTCTTCATTTTTGCGAGTTTGGTTTTAATCTTCCTCTACACTTACAGAGAGTTGGGAGAAATTGTTGGCATTTATGCCCAAAAAGGAGATTTTTGATATTAAATACTTTTGTATTTGTTTTGCTTTGAAATTAAATAAAGATTGAATATCCATTCTTATTTAAAATTGTGTTTACGTAAAGTACACCGTGGACCTTGTGAAGAATAGTTTTATCACATCAAACGCAAATATAAACACACAATGAACTTAGAGATGTTCAATATTGGTCCTTTAGTGAAATCGACTAATATTAAGAATTAAAAGCCGGAAAAAGTTTGTGAACTTTTGTGTCCGAACTTTATTCTAAAGCTTCGTTCATGTGGGTCCATAAGGTCTCAATGATAGACTCTCGGACGAGATTTTGGTGAACAAGAAATGATTGATTTTCTCATTCAACGTAAATTGTGATTTACGCTAAGAAAATTATTTTCTGAGTAATTAAATAAATAACTGGTTATCCATTCTTATTTAAGATTGTGTTTACGCATTTATGTCTACGCTCTGAAACTGTCATCAACAAAAGAAGTGTTAAGTACAGACTTGACAAGATACCTTCTTATGACTAGTTTAAATAATAGTTCACAATCTAAAGATCGATTGGGCAATCGATTCCTAGTAATGATTGTTAGAATGAATTAAACGATATCTTATCTTGTGATATGGAGAGTTGTGACTCTATAATTCATCCTTGATATCTTAATGATGATATTGAACATGACCAGTGAAGTTTTGAAGTTCGAGATAAAACCGTTTAATCACTCGAAACCTCAAACTCACATACGAGGGGTATTTTAGTAATTACATAAATCCTGAAGTGAGTACATGTATTCTTGTAACACTTTATGACATTTGATTTGTCAATGGGCAATGGCTAAATGAAGTTTCATTGACCCGACGGTTGGTGTCATAATATTGTTTCGTTGAAACATGTGATCCACAGATATTTTGTGTTGAAACAATGCTAAGGCATTAGTATCACACCATGTTATGTTATGAGAGTGTGAGCGAATAAACCAGGCCTGGTATTCATCGAATAAAGAATTCTTTGAAATAAAACATGTGACATGTTGAGACATTTCACTTTATGTTTTTCTCGTTCACAAATAACAGAGGACTTGGTGAAATAATAACTCAGGGGTAAAACGGTAATTTTACATTCCTCTGAATTAATGATACACACAAAGGGTAATATCGTAAAATACACTGTGGACCGTGTGAAGAATAGTTTAGTCACATCAAACGGAAATATAAACACATATGAACTTAGAGATGTTCAATATTGGTCCTTTAGTGGAATCGACTAATATTAAGAATTAAAAGCCAGAAAAAGTTTGCGAACTTTTGTGTCCGAGCTTTATTCTAAAGCTTCGTTCATGTGGGTCCATAAGGTCTCAATGATATACTCTCGGACGAGATTTTGGTGAACAAGAAATGATTGATTTTCTCATTCAACGTAAATTGTGATTTACGCTAAGAAAATTATTTTCTGAGTAATTAAATAAATAACTGGTTATTTATTATTACATTTATTTCAAGAATCATATTATGTTATTATATTGATAATAATATAATTTGATGATTCAAATAAATAAAAGATGAAAATAAATATTTTCTCGTTTCCTACTACATTGATTAGTATGAAAATAATTAATGACTTGTCATTAAATAAATGAGATGTTCTAAATTAATTAAATATTATTTTAGAAATAAATCAAATAAATTTGGGAGATAACTAGTACAATATGGCCGGCCATAATAAGTGTTTTATGGGCTGGAAAAATTGTTTAAACTCATTAAAAGGAGTTTTGGGCTTAAGTTTGACTAATGGGTCTTAACTGGATTTTGACCTAACTTAAGCCCATTCTCTCTGATATAAAAGGAGGCTCTCTCTTTGGTAACCCTAGCCTAAATTTCGACCAACACTCAGCCAAACCTCTTCACTCTTGTGCTTGAGAGGTTTTGGCCGAAATTAAGAGAGAAAGAGAGAGAGGAAAACTGTTTCCCGGCAGCCCTTCCTTTTCTTTGAGTTTCCCCTTCTTCCCTTGTTCCCACGAAAGAGTCCACCCTCTTTGTCTCCTAAAATCCCTTGAGTATTATCATTGACTCAACTTGTGGTTGTTTGAGTGAATTTTCTCTCCCCAGGGCCGACTACTTTTGGAGGAACGAAGGCACGACGAATTTGAGGATCTCCTTGACGCACGTGGTGTAGAGGATAGGCCGATCACTTGGACGTACACCGAGACTTGCTCTCGCAGATCCAAATCCTATGTAAGTGTCTCTTAAACAAATTGGATCTGAATGATATAGTATTGTAGAATGATTATATTTATTTAGATTGTTCGTTTGCATGCTTAAATGAATTTATTGATATGTACATAAATTTGTTGACATGCTAGTTTAGATTTAATGACATGGTTATGAATATGTTAGAAAACGTTTTTTAATATGTTAAATTGAATTATGAATTTCCGCCACATATAGATATGTTTCATAATTAATTAGGTTAATTGTTAACTAAATTCCAACAGAAATGACTCATCGATCGAAGGGGAAGTCGTATGTAAGGATCCAGAAAACCCCATCACCCAAAAAACCTTCTGGTTCCAATGCCGACGACTCTAGTACACGGCGGAGTGATCGGCTTTCATCCCCAAAATAGACCCGCGGTGGATGTACAAGTTCGAAGACGACACAAAAAAAAATTGGGTCTGCACCGAAACCCCCAGCCCCCAAAAAAACTAAGTAAGACGGTGAAGCCTCGGGGTTGGCTCTGCAACAACGAGTCAAAGGGACTTCGGTGAGGTTTTTGTTTGTTTGTTATTGAATTTATGTTAGAGTTGAAGAGTTTTGACCTGTGATGATAGAACACTAATATGTATTAGTTACAATCGCAAGTTGTAGTTACCTTTATTTAGATATAGTTATGTAAATTCAGCTTTAATAGTTACAAGTTATGAACTTTAGTTATTGACCAATGTTACTAGTATTTCAGAGTAGTTACTAAAGTTTTTCAGAATAGTTACGTCTATTTGTGGTTATGGTTACATTTAGTTCCTACTAGTTACATTCGATTGACTTAATAAAACCAGAATTTCTGAGTAGTTACAAAAGTATTCCTAAATAGTTACGTCTAATTGTGGTTATAGTTACATTTAGTTCCTATTAGTTATATTTGTTTGACTTAATAGTTACCTGTATTTCTAGGTAGTTACAAAAGTTTTTCTGAGTAGTTACGTCTATTTGTGGCTATAGTTCCATTTAGTTCATATTAGTTTCATTTGTTTCACTGAATAGTTACCAGTATTTCATATTAGTTACAAAAAAAATTCTGAATAGTTACGTCTATTTGTCGTTATAGATACATTTAATTCATGTTAGTAACATTTGTTTGACTGAATAATTACCAGTATTTCAATGTAGTTACAAAACAATGTTCTGAATAGTTATATTATTACGTGTAGATATTAATAGTTATATAAATTGGTTTCATTTACAGCGTTGGAGGAGGTATGTCCCCGACGAAACGGAGGTTAATTTCAACTTCAACTTCCACGGGAACCTCATGACTTTCAAGGAAGAAGCTACGATGACGAAGAGGAAAGAGTTCCGGGAGTCCTGTTTTGGGCAATTTCTCGACATCCCGTTAATCACGATGTCCTCTAAGATCCTCAGCACTCTGATGCTTAGGATTGGATATTTCGAGGGTGTTGTGACGTCAAACTCGTCATTTCTGATAGATGTAGGTGGAGACCCGCGGGAGTTCACTCTTAAACAGTTCGGTTAGATCACCGGACTACATGTGCAGGAGGGTACAAGCTTACCCAAGCGAACGCGTTTGAGACTGAAATCCCTGGGGGATTATATGTCGACACTTTCAAGGGCGATTTCCTTGCGACAAGGGTGACTATTAGACTATTTCTAAAGGACAATCAACACTGGGATGACGACGAGAAACGGGTTCGGTTTCTCCTCAACTATTTCCTGTACAACGTGCTTCTTCCGGGGCAACGCACTGTGGCCTTGAAGAACAAGTTCTTCATCAAGATGGTGGACATCCCCTGCGAATTCAACGGGTTTCCATGGGAGAACGTTGTTTGGGAGCACTTCATTGGGAGCGTACAAGCCTTGGTCCAAAAAGCTCAGAGCCCCTCCAGCACCGAAAACACGAGGAAGGTCCACGTAGAAGGGTTCTTACTACCCCTGCAAATATGAGCGTACAAATGCAAACCAAGGTTGTCTCAAATGGGATTCTGCAACATTGTTCAACCAACTGCCACCCCACCTATGCTTCGGTGGTCATCCACAGGAAAAGTGCAAGCCCTGAAATTGGACGACGTGTTTGTTTTGCCAACAATTAATTTTGTATGTAAACTGTTTGTTTGTTGTTTGTTATTGTAGGCGGAGTTTAAACCCATGGGCACGAGATGGACGAAGAAACACATGCAGATAATATCGTCGCAGGTTGAGAGTGAGGAGGGTACTCCCCGAAAACCTTATGTTGGATCTTCATCTGCAAATTTCGAGGTAATGCGTATGATTTGGTAAAAGTAACTGAAAATAACTAATTATAACTACACGTAACTAGGTGTAGCTGGAAGTAACTAAACAAGTAAGGTTTATGTAACTACTTAGAACTACAAGTAACTAAACGCAACTGAAACTAACTACACACTTAATAAATATGTAACTACTTAGAACTACAAGTAACTAGACGTAACTGAAAGTAACTGCACAAATACTTTTTATGTAACTAATTAGAGTACCACGAAACATAACGTAACTGAGGGAAACTAATTTTCAAGTTTTCTATAAATACATCGTAACTAATTGGTTGGTTGTTTGTATGGTTGTATGAGAGGTTATGCAACTTGGAGATGGACGTCCAACAACTCCAACCTGACTTCGCCTCTCTTTCTGGTGAAGTGCAAAAAATTATGACGACCTAGCCTACGTTCTAGAGACCATCAACACGTTGATGGTACAAAATTCAGCAAAGGAGAAGCTTCGCGAAGAAGAGGCCGAACGGTCGACCCCCCCTCCCCCCCAATGCGAAGAACCCCCCCAATCCGAAGAACCAAAAGCAAGAAGTTGAAAAATCATATGATTCTTCAAGCAAAGAGGAGAGCAGTGAGGATGAGGAGAGCACTGATGAAGAGGACGATAGGGAGAAGAATGAAGAGGACAATGTGGACAAGAGGGAGAAGAAGGACGAGAAGAAGGCTAAGAAGAAGGAGGAGAATAAATACGAAGAAGACGACGACGACGATGACGACGATGACAACGATGACGACAGTAGTGATGAGGACGAAGAAAGGAATTAGCGAATGACAATGAGAAGAAAGACGAGAAGGACGATGACAAGAAATATAAGAAGGACAACGACAAGAAAGATGAAAGTAAAGAAGACGAGACGACATATGAGAAGAAAGAGGAAGCAAGTAAAGAAGAGAAGAAAGAAGAAGAACAAGACACTCTCGGTGGAGGAGATCGAAGTCCTGACAAAATCTCAGGTACACAACAGTCGGTTCGGTCCCCAAATTCGTACACGTATGGCGGACTTGAGTGTTTTGGTCCCGGGTCCGACCTTGAGAGTTCCCTGATGGTAATTAACATTACAGAACTTTCGGAACGACCCAAGCAGGTGAGGCGACGGGCTACTATCTTCACGCCCACTAGCCAACCTGAAATCTTTCATACCTTCATGAGGGGTCAACCGGAACCTTTGAAACATCCATTAGTCAACCCATTGGCGCCCCCTGATCACAGTGAGAGGAAATCAATGCAAAAGTGGATATTGTCGGGGATAACGGGATGAGTTGGACATCATTTGTACTTTGTAGTAATTCAAGTGTGATGTACCTAATATGCAATGTTTACAAGGTAGTAGAGTCCGACAGGATGTACACCAAAGATGAGGATGAAATCCGCCCCAAACCATTTGATTATCTTGTCGAGGTCGTCGAGAACAAGACGTGGTTCTACAAAGTATGGACCTCTCCGACCTGGCTTATCGGATCGGTAAGTTGTTAAGGTATTTGTTTGTTTGAATGTTGTAAGTTGAACTTGTTTCTATGTTTTAAATTGTTTGTGTGTGGACTACTTTTATGTTTTTTTAACTCTAAACCTGTAGTGTTCAAATTTATAATTCTACTGTTGAACTTTTTGTTGGCTTAGTTATCTTTATATATATATAGTTACAGTGCTTGTAGTTATCAGTTACCTTTAGGTACTGTTATTTACATTTATTTCAGATAGTAGTTACCTTCAGGTACTGGTAGTTATATTGGTTACAATGAGTAGTTACATTTAGATACTTGTAGTTACAATGGTTGTATGTAACAGAAATGGAACTAATGTGAATTACATTGGTTACAGTGAGTAGTTACCTTTAGATACGGGTAGTTACGATAGTTTACTTCTTAGGCACCTTTAGTTACTAGTAGTTACATAAGTTACATTTAGATACGGTTAGTTACGATAGTTTAGTTATTAGTTACCTTTAGTTACTGGTAGTTACATAAGTTACATTGAGTAGTTACGGTAGTTTAGTCTAATAGTTACCTTTAGTTACTAGTCGTTATATTTTGTTTCTTCCATGTTATTATCAGCATATGAACGTGGTCTTTTATTACCTCTGCAAGCTGCAACCAAAAACCGAGAACATGTACACCACGGCGGACTCTCATTTATGCCAGTTGGTCGTGAGGACCCACGCGGAATGGACCAAAAACAAGGCCAACTACTACTGATGGAGGCGTAGTTTGTTGGTCGAAGCAATATTGGCGGAGAGGCCAAAGAATCGGGCCAAAATGTCATGGGTAAAAGCGTGATACGTATATGTTCTCTTCAATGTCAAGTATAACCACTGGGTACTCGCGAGGGTTTGCATACCCGAAAGACATATCAACGTCTACGATTCCCTTTTATCGGACCAAAGGTACAAAGAAATCGAATACATGGCTGATTTGATACCGGAAATCTTATTCGAACGTGTGTGGGAAGTCCAAGGGAAAAAATATGAGTCTCCTCGACCTTACTCAATCACGTACGAGCCATACATGTCGCGGCAGAACAATGGGTAAGGCTTTTAAAGAAACGTTCATATTAATTTGAATTTGTCTAATATTCGATTTGACAGAGGGGATTGCGGCATGTTTACTATCAAAGCTGCTGAATTCCTCACCCACATGAAGCCTATAACCTGTTTGAAAGCGGACAACATGATCATGTACCGTCACATACTGTGCATCGATCTTTTCAGACATGGCCTAATCAAGAGTTCAAATTCTTGTCCGTTATCGGACAATGAAGACTAATTTATTAGTTACATATGCGGAACTAATTTGGGAACTAACCCGTACATGTTTTCATTTTGGTTGTATGTATATCTTATATGTGACGTGTAGATTAGGTAATGTAACTATTTTAAAACTACTGGAACTACTGTAATCAGATATTCGCCAATTTCTAGTTGAAAACATTTGTAAGTACTCTGAATTGTATGTAACTATTTAGAACTATATGTAACTAATACTTTTGGTATAAATATATTGTGTGGTACCTAAACGACTTTAATGGTAACTAAAACGATTTAGGCATACATAAACAGAGCTAGTGGTAACTACATACAAATGTCACAGAAATGGAACTAATGCGAATTATATATAACTGAAAGGCTCGAATAAACAAATATGAGGCCGAATCTATGCCCACTTCGACACCGTAAATATGCCATCAAAATGACTTCGTAAGCACAAAACCAAACACCATCAAACAATGAGATTTCTTATTCCACTGTCTACATACACAATCCCAGAATGTAGAGAATAATTTATTCGGTTAATACGGATTGATACTTTTGTTTTTCCTAACTTTTTGGAGGATGATGATGTCCTGCCTAGTTTGCCTGACTCGGATGAGTTTCCTCAGCCGTCGTTCCACGGTGTCCATGTGTCAGAATCTCCACCAACCACTCGTGATCCTCACTCGGATAAGTTATTCGTTGCGATCTGGAGAACCCATCACTAACAAACGCTGTCAATAGAGAATAATAGGTATATGTAGGTAACTAATCGAATGTATGTCGTAATTAATCAGTAACTGGATGTAACTATTAATATTTATATGTATCTAATATCGTCTGTGGATGTAACTAAAGGTAGATGTATGTAACTAATCCAGTTGTAGACATATAACTATTAATATTTATATGTATCTAATCTCGTATGTGGATGTAACTAAAATGAGATGTATGTAACTAATCCAGTTGTAGACATGCAACTAAAATCATGATGTGAAATGTAAGAAATCAGTTTTACACGTATCTAAATGTAAATACCAAATTAAGGCCATATAAGAAGTCCATACTCTCTTTAAAACCCTAAATATCACATACTAATCAACCAAATATCAAACAATGGGAGACAAGGCGACACCCTCGAGCAACGAACCTCCTACAATAGCGAAACCACCAATACATATTATTCTTGATGAGTCATCTTCGTCAACCACCGATAGGTACAAGCTATTGAAGAAGTTCGCCGCCGACCACAATGAAGATGAAATCAACGATTACGTCAAGAATAACGAGGGTGGCAAAGACCGTATTCCAATATTGGTAGCTCCATCCGTGCTGAAAGAAATATTTGGAGATAACTAGTTCGAGTTTTTGAAGAAAGAGGGTCACCTGTTTGAAATGGCATCTCCAAAACAACCATTGCCGGAAAATATGAAAAAATTGTTGAAAATTAGATAACGTTTAACTAATAGTATTATATAACATATCATTATATGGCGGAATTATATAATAAGTTCTAAATATATTAAAACACATTTTAACATATAAAACAACTTATGCATTAAAAATAACTAACATGTCAATAAATATTTTATTCTAAACATGTTGTCAACAAATTGATCACACTACCAACCTATAAACAACTTTATAATTTGCGTCACATATCCAATTAGTTAGAGGGACTTACATGTGAGGTTGTAAACAACCTCGTGCATTGCTAGCTATCACCGGAATCACACAAAGATTTCGCCGAACTGGAAGTCAAGGGTCGCCGGATTGGAAGCTGTCCGGTCGGCCAAAATTATGCATGCGACACTGTGACTTCCTCCGGTGGAATTTAGCAACAAATATTTGTAGGAACGTGGATGAGACTTAGAGGAAGGTCCCTGTAAAATGGCACGATCTGGATGCAAGCGAGTCACTCGTGGTGGCCTAGGCACACCAGGAGTCAGGCTTGCTGAATGGTTGTCTGGCCAGAAACTTGCCTGTGACGCTGTGGTTTCATCCGGAGAAATCTAACCGCGAAACTTTGCAGGAACGTGTGAGAGACCTAGGGCTAGGTCCCTGTAAAAGGGCATGAGCAGAAACCTCGCGAGTGCTGTCCAGCTGGCCTATCTGATTGGCCGGTTTGCGTCTCGTCGCGTCTCGCTCGTTCTCCTCGTGTTATGGCAGACCCTGTGACAATATAAACTCACTTAAACACCACAAGTTGATTCAACAATAATTCTCTGGGATTTTTGGGAGTTCAAGAGGGTGGAATGTTTGATTGAACAACGGGAGGCGGAATCACTCAAAGAATCGAATCAAGAATCAAAAAAACAATTTTTCTTGATCTTTCTCTCTATTCTCGGCCAAGAAATCTTTAGGGGAAGGGGAGTGGCCGAAATTATGAGGTTAGGTTGAAATTAGGGTTTCTTTTTTATCCTTTTACACTTAGGTATAATGGGCTTAAGTTAGGTCAAACTCATTAGTCAACTTAAGCGCTATTAAGCCTTTTTAATGAGTAATTAAAATTAATTTCGACCATAATTCATGAATTATTTTCGGCCAAACTAACTTTACTTTATTCCCAAATATATTTGATTTATTTCTAAATTTAATTAATTTAGAACATCTCATTTATTTAATGACATTTCATTAAATCTTTTCATACTATGCAAACAAGTACGAAACGAGAAAATATCTAATTTCATCTTTTATTTATTTGAATCATCATATTACATTATTATCAATATAATAACATAATATGATTCATTAAATAAATGTAATATAAATAACAAATTATTTATTTAATTACTTAAAAGTTAACTCTCGTAGTGTAAATCACAATTTACATTCAATGAGAAAATCAATTGTTTTAGTTCAATAAATCTCGTCCGGGAGTCTATTACTGAGACCTTATAGACCCACATGAATGAAGCTTTAGAATGATGTCCGGATACAAAAGTTCGCAAACTTTTTCCGACTTTTAATTCTTAATATTAGTCGATTCCACAAAAGGACTAATATTGAATCTCTCTAAGTTCACATGCGTTTATTTTTCCGTTTGATGTGATAAAAAAATTCTTCACACGATCTACGGAGTATTTTACGATATTATCCTTCATGTGTATCAATAACTCAGAGGAATGTAAAATTATCATTTTACCCTTGAGTTATTATTTCACTAACTCCTTTGTTATTTGTGAATGACAAAAACATAGAGTGAGATGTATTTACATGTCACACGTTTTAATCAAAGAATATTCTATTCGATGAATACTAGACCTGGTTTATTCATTAACACTCTCATAACAAATCATAGTGTGATACTAATGCATCAGCATTGTTGTAACATGAATTCCGTATCTGTGAATCACATGATCCAATGTAACAACGTTATGACACCAACCGCCGGGTCAGATGCAACTATAACTTAGGCATCCCATTAACAAATCAAATGTCATAAAGTGTCACATCGGTTACGCATTCACTTCGGGATTTAGGTAAGTACCAAAATACCCTTCGTATGTGATCTTGAAGTTTCGAGTGATTAAACGGTTTTATCTCGAGCTTCAGAGTATCACAGGTCTTGTTCAATATCTTCTGTAAGATATCAAGAATGAAACACAGAGTCACAACTCTCTATATGACAAGATAAAATATCATGATCCATTCAAACAATCATGACTCAGATTCGATCACTCCATCAATATTAAGATTGTGAACATATGTTTAAACTAGTCACAAGGGGCTATCTTGTCAAGTTTATACTTAGCACCCCTTTCGTTGATGACAGTTTCAGAGCGTAACATACATACATAAACACAAACTTAAATGAAGAATGAATATCTAACTTTATATAATGTCTCAGCAAAATCAAATACAAAGTATTTATAATGTCTTAAATCTCCTTTATGGGCACCAATCCCAACAAACTCCCAATTGACTCAAAGGAGATGTGAATGATCTTTTAGTCCCAATCCTTTTAGGTGTCCCTCGAAGACTTTGCTCGTTAAAGGCTTCGTGAAGAGATTAGCAAGGTTGTCCAACGATGAGATCTTAATGACTTCAGCATCCCCTCTGTGAACGATGTCTCATACCAGGTGATACTTGCGCTCGATGTGTTTTAAGCGTTTGTGACTTCTTGGCTCCTTACAGTTAGCAACAGCCCCACTATTATCACAACTCTCTATATCACAAGATAGGATATCCTGCTCCATTCAAACAATCATAACTCATAATCGATTGCCCTATCGATCTTTAGATTGCGAACTAATATTTTAAACTAGTCATAAGTGTTTATCTTGACAAGTCTGTACTTAGCACCCCTTTCGTCGGTGACAATTTCAGGGGCACTTCAATTGAGTCGTAATACAAAATTCGAACCCAGATATGAACTCCGCAAGACATTAATGGTCGTGACCTTCAAATCGACGACAAACAGAAGAGGGCCGTTGGGAAAGCTACAGCTAAAAAAAATATTTATTAAATTTCGACCTCAGATGAAGGCCCAAACAAGTCGGCGGAGATATCTCTTCGGACCTATAACCGAGAAACTTAAAAACAGAGGATGTCCAAAATAAAAAGTACACAAAATTCAGATCGGCAGAGGCACAGCTTTGCGAGACTAACCTGAAACACGTCGGCGACCTCGGACTGGATGAACATCCCCACCAACGACCTATGGCAACTCCGACACGCGAACGAATAAATGGGTTTCACTACCCAGAAGTGCTCAGAGTCGAAGTAATTCTCGGACTAAGATTTTGTCACCCACAAACTTTTTCAAACCTCGTTTCACGCAGCCGGCCGACCTTGAAAGCATCAATGACCTTGTAAATTACTAGAATTGTCCAAATCCTATAATTCGGATTAAATTTATAAACAACTCAAAATCAAACATCTCACCGTATGTAAGTCATGTCTACTCTAAAACATAACCACTACACATAAACAACTATATTTCAAATTTTCGGATAGAACCTCAATAAATTTCAAATCATGTCAACTAAAACTGAATCATCTAAAATTCATCAAAAAAAATTAACTAGAAACAAATTAATACTACGTCTTTGGATTAAAGTCACTAAACCATGTCAAAACCAATCGTGTTAAACAATGAAAAGTTAATTCAAATCCTTGAAGAATAAGCACGGGCAGGAAGTTCTCAGCTCACCTCGACGACGACATGTCCGACACGGAATCTTAGGAGAGAGACGAGAATCGACAGATCCGAAGTTTTGAACATTGTTTGAGTTATATCATCCTTCTTCGTGTTCCCCGTAAGAAAATGTGCGATTTTTCTATTCATTATTCAACTATGTCAGTTCAAAAATAAGATCGCGAGATTTGACCCGTGTTCCGCTTGGAGTTTACACAAATAGCGGAATCATTACATTTCTCTTCTGCGAATAGACTCGTATGTGGAATATGCTGAAAACTTTCATTGCCTTTAAATCAAATGATACTTTTAGATAGTTATTAACTTAATATGGACTTTAAGAAATTCATTCTAATTAAAACTATTGACCACTTTTATCGTATATTGAAACTTTAAGTCAATAAAAAATGAATTTTTACTAAAAAAATTAAGCATATTATTTCACTATAATTAAACAACTTAAAATTGACAATCTTATTACTAAAATTCAAACATATAATTCTTTTCTTACTAAGATACAATATCATTTGTGATCACAAAACTTTAAAATTATTGACGAAATACAAAACCTTGTGACTGGACGATTAATAAATTATTTATTTCGTGACTAACTTCTCCCGAATTATGTAAGATACTAGCGTTTCTGCACAATTCATTTAGTAATAAGATTATCGAATGTTCAATTTTAATTTATTCAAGCGAAGTATCGCTGAGTGGAGTAATATTCGTTTCGAATTCCCCACATGGAAAGCGCTGCTTATTCAAAGCCGGCATCACCAAAAACAAAACAGAAATCCCCGACTTATTTTTGAGCTCATCAAAATTCCGAAATTGGCATTGACGTTGCCAAAAGAAAAGTATCATGAAATATCATTGAACCTTGCTTAAGAAGAAGACGACAATACATCATTCAAAAATGCTGATGTGGGCAAATGGTAATAGAGTTAACAAGGGGCTGGTCTTTCAGTCGAGATAGCCATCGTCACCATCGTCGAGCTCAACTTCTCCGTCTTCATATCTTCCCATTAAAGTGATGAAAAGCAAAACTGAAACCAGCTGAGTTACCAAGAAGTACTTGCTTCTTCTTCTAAATGTCAATTCTTCCTTTGTTTTCTCTCTTTTTGGTTTGCTTTTGGGCTTTGAACCTAAACCACACACATTAGGAAGTCATTTCTAATAATCAAAAGTAAAAGAACCCAATATAAAATTACCAATATCACAGAATAGGGAACTCAAGAACATATTACTAACTGATATGACCTTAGACTCCATGGATAATATGATTAATTAACTCGGTTCATAATCCACTTAATGACTACGAAAATTGGACTAATTAACATGGACAATTTTCGCATACTATACTATCAAACACTGATGTACTTGCGTCGAGGAACTGTAAAAAGAAAATACTCTTATTAGTCACAGATATTAGATGTGATTATTACGGGAATGTCTGAGCTTCGTAAGGAATTTTCGAGGTTATAACTCCATTCACAAAATTGAAAATATGATAAATTAACTAATTCGGAAAAAAACTTCTCTGAATGTATTTTCGTACAGAAATCATAGAAAAAAAAGACCTATATGTCATGGATATTGGTGGTGAGAATTAAGTAAACCTCTGATCGAAAGCAGCTTATAAGGACTTTGTGAGGCTATAGTGGGATTTCAATAATTAAAGATACACGCAATCTTACTCTTCGAATTACCCTTTCTCGAAGAAGTCGATGATGGCTGTGCATAATAAATTGGGATTGAGGAAGATGGGCCAGTATCCACAATCTCAGTCTTAATCCTTTCGGCGTATCTTACAAGATTTTCATGTTCTATAAGCTTGCTCCGCAATACCGATGTCTCCTACAAGAAGTAGTTATACAAATCAACAAAAGTCAAAGGCTCCGGCTTGATCTATACTTTTACTACACAAGCACGTGTTGAAATGTCACTTCTTCCACGAACGTAAAAATAAATAAAGAACGTGGAAAATGCTATGTTACAGACATTTGGGATTATGAAACAAGTATGAGATACATCATGTGTTGGAGCAAAAGAGCACACAATAAAATTAATAGAATACAATAAATACTTCTTTTAAAAATTTGGGATCAAGCTTAAATAAGCCAAATAAAGATTCTATGTAGACCAAAGATCTGCTTTTTATCTCTAAATCTTTTTAGTGAACACTACATCACTATTGCTGAAATGCACGAACAGAGCAAAGCTGAGCATGCATGTACATATATATATATATATATATATATATATATGTATATGTATATATATATGTATATGTTTATATATATGTATATGTATATATATATGTATATGTTTATATATATGTATATGTTTATATATATGTATATGTTTATATATATTGATATGTTTATATATATGTATATGTTTATATATATTGATATGTTTATATATATATGTATATGTTTATATATATGTATATGTATATGTGTGTATATATATATATATATTTATATGTATATATATATGTATATGTGTATATATATAACATAGATATCTATATGTATATGTATATATATATATCTATATAAATATGTATGTGTATATGTATATATCTATATAAATATGTATGTGTATATGTATATGTATATGTATATGTATATGTGTATATGTATATGTAGATATATGTATATGTATATATATACATGTATATGTACATATATGTATATGTATATATATACATGTATATGTACATATATGTATATGTATAGGTATACATGTATATGTACATATATGTATATGTATAGGTATATATATACATGTATATGTACATATATGTATATGTATATGTATAGGTATATGTATATGTATACATGTATATGTACATATATGTATATGTATAGGTATATGTACATATAGATAATGCATATATATGTATATACCCTAATGCATGTTTTTATGCTCCACTGAAATTGGGATCTATAGAACAAACCAGTTCAAGGGCGGTTTTGAAACAAATCATAATGCCTTGTTCTATAAATAAAGTTCGGAAAAACTATTCTTTATATTTCGTTTGTGACATGTTCCCCAGATATTAAGCTTCTCTAAATTGAACATCGAATTGAAGGTGTAAAGAACAGAAATGCTACACAAATGAAATATATAAGCACATATTCGGTAGAGACTATGCACCAGAACTCTCTTCGAAAACCATACCTCTAAAAAGAATAGCATAGTGTGAAGACACAAACAGTTTAGAGTGCACATCTTACATTAGGTTTACACTAGGACTTTGTGTTTGATTAAAATAACAATTAAATAATTATTTATCGTAATAAAGCGAACAAGTACAAGATCTATGAGGGAACGTTTAAGTTAAGGACAATGCATCATTAGCACCAAATGCCTGATGATATTCAAGTTTAAAACAAAATTTATGCATAAAGGTAAGTTCAGAATTACTCACGGGCAATGCTTTAAGAGTAATCAATGCCTGACCCAGAAAGAGAGCATCCAAACTCGATGGCCTGTGTGAGAAAGCACTCAAATATGAGGGAAGGAAAAGCATTACAGTTCTCGACTTCATTTAAATAGCACCAAACTATCAACCCAGAAGAACACAAGACCTGTTCTCAAATAAAAAGTCTTGATCTCCTAGCCTAGTAGATAGAGCTCCATATGCAATACCGGCTTTCTTGTAAATCTGTTCGTCAGTAAAATTCAGATTATGCCTACACCATTAGAATCCATTCCAACACAAATACACGAGAACTGCAGAATAAAAAAGTTGATACTATTATAAATCATCATACATGCATACACAAGCAAAAAGAAAATGTTGTTGAAGCTAATTGATTAACAAAATGTCCGATGTTTTAAGTTTTTGGCATAATAGCTAGGTTACGTTGTCCAATGATTTTAGACACGGACATAATCAATTTACCACTCATATCATTGCCAGGGTCAACGAAATTATTGAATCACCTACTTTTGGCTATTTCGCTGATTTTAGACATTTACCTAGAATGCCCTATAATTTATCATCTCTATCTCACACACACAGAAAAAAAATATATAAAATTGGAAGTGTCAGGAAATTTTGAGACCTCGACTTCTTTTTGTTCAGCATTGTCCTTCGTAATCCCAAGTCTCTGCTTTATGAAATAGACGTTCTTCGCAAAGAGGGCTTTTCCTATCGGCCAAGGTAGATCGGAACAGTATATCGTCTCAGCAGCACTACCGCCACTTCCGACCCAAAGCTCGTATTTGATCGCATCAGAGAGCCACGACGTGAGCATCGCTTTCGTGGATACCCATTCGGGAACCGAGCAAATCTCGGCATCCAAATCGACGACTCCGGTGTCTTTTAACGTCTCGATTACTCCACCCTTTTCGTTTTCATACGCCACGTAATCATCATTCCCAGATTCTATGTAAGGAATTTGATCTGAAGAAACAAAAAAAGACAGATATGCTATTAGACCTGTAATGGGAAAAATTCAAAAAAGTGTTTACAAAAGTATGGTTCAATTAATACTACTTATATTCAGTTTCCAGTTAACGATGAGAATTCCATGGAGCACAAATTCAATTTGCTAACATCAGGATTATGTACAAGAAACCCATCAGGGAAAGTGGTGAGCATATTCTCTGGTATGGAATTTCCACCGGAATTGAATCCAAATTAAATAGTCACGCTACTGATTAGTGAATGAGGAAAAATGAACCGTACTAAATTCTTTGATTTTTCACTCAATTTTAGGACCAAGAGAACAAGCAGCCTAAGAGAGTAAATATTTACCGATCAAAACCTATTCACTACAAAAACCTCAACAAAATGGTGAAAAGAAGGTCAGTGGAATCTCGCAATGAAGCTGGGAAATAGAAATGGAAGAGAGATAGAAGTGGTGAATATCAGGATTATAGAAATCGATTATGAAAAGTGGTGAATATATTCTCCGGTACGCTATTTTCATCTGAATTGAATCCAAATTCAATAACCATGCACAGTCTTTAAAGACGAACGATGAACCTTTCAAAACTCTAATTTTTCATTCAATTTCAAGACCAAGTGTACATGCAGAGTAAGAGAGTATGGAAACGCTAAATCTTCACTAATCAATCAAAAACCTATACATATCAAATCCTCATAACCTCAACAAAATGATGCAAAAGAAGGTCACTGCGTGTAAGCGAAAATAGAAGCGAATTCTCGAGAACAGAACGTCGAGAGAGAGAGAGAGAGTATTTATATATAATTGATACCAGAATCAGGATAGACGAGGTTGAACTCCAAGCGAAAGGGGATATTGGCGAATCGGAGGTACAAGTAAAGAGGCAAGCACGAAAGGCAAGCGGTTGGGAGACCGAAGCAAGGTTTCCTCACCACCACAGTGTAGATTTCTTCTCTCTCGCCCTCCATTTTCCGATGCTCCAAGCTTCTTCCTTGTTTCACAGAGGTTGCGTTGCTTAAACCCTTGACTATGGCGTAGGGTTTCTCAAATCGGTGTCGTCGAGAAAGGTTTGAACTCTGACGAGAGAGAGAGATAGAGGATTGGTCAATTTGGGTTTCGGATGCTCCAAACTCTAAACGGGTTGATTCAATGTTTTCTACATTTTTTTCATTTTAGGAATACTATAAAATACGAAGACAATACAATATTAATATTGAAAATAAGAAAATGAAGGAGATAATTGTATTATTTATGTATTTCATGATTTACAATAACCTCTATTTATAACCTCTTTTTCGAGTATTAGCTTAATGTCAACTGACTCTACTAAAGAGTTGACACTGAGAATCTCTCGGTTCAAATGAATTTATTTTTTACTCAAATTCAACTTAATTATATTGATCGGATCCATTGAATGTTATCTATGTTTACCCTTCATGAATATCATCAACTAATTGGGATTTATAAAATTACCATTTTACCCTTCTAGTTGTTATTTCCTCAACTCCTTTATTATTTGTGAATAAGTTAAAAACAATATATTGGCGAGGAGCTAACAAGTCACATTGTTTCATCCAAATAAAGTCGTTACTTAATTTTGGATACTCCGCAGTTCATTTATTCACAATCCAAGTAGCATGAGGTGATTTATATTGCATCTCAGCAATCTTGTACATGAATTCCATATCTATGAGAACTTCACAAAGTTGGTTCATGACATCTTCATAACTTAATATCTCACCAATCGGCCTAGTCTAGATCACATAATGGAATTTGACTTTCTCAAATAAGAGTATTAATGTTATGAAATGACATGTCTCATTTCAGGATTCAAGTAAGCATGACGCAATTCATACATAGTGACCTTGAGATAGAAGATGTTAAATGGTTTGTTCTTCTATTATCTCTAAAGGTGCACTGGTCAATTCAGTATTTTCGAAAGATACACTGGAAGAACCATAGAGTTCCTAACTCTCTATGTCTCGTAACCAGACATCATATATTCTTCCAACAATCATACTGGGATAAATAGTCCGTTGATCTTAGATTGTTAATATATCGTTTTAACCAAACCATGAAGATTTTGTTCTGGCAAATCTACATTTGTCTCTTCATACATTGTTAGGTTTGATTAAGAACTATAAAACTATTGAATGTCATAAATCTTCAATCAAACTAAAAGGGAATGAATAAACGTTTCAACTTTATTAATTTAATCAGCAAATTACAATAAAGACTTTATAAAGATTTATATATTACATCAATATGTAATTAAACAATCTTCTTGTGGGCATCTCTGCCAACAATCTTATCATCATTGATTAGTTTGTCGAAATCACCATTGGTATCTTCAAAGAAGTCTCCAATCTCTAAATGGGTAAGATCTATGGGATCATTTTGTTCCGTGAGATTTGTCTCTACACTTTTTTCTTTCACCGAGACTTGATAAAGGTCAACAAGGTGTTTCGGAGTACGACAAATACGACTCCAATGGCCTTTTGCTCCACATCGATGGCAAATTCTATCAATCTTCTTGAAATTAGTATTTTCTTTTTTATTTGTATCGTTATTTGTCCACTTCATGTGGTTGTATTGCTTGTTATTGAAATTTGAGCGGTGTTGATGACCACGACCACGTGCATACTCATGACCACGACCTCGGCCGCGAGGGTGACCACGACCGTATCCACGCCCATGTTGGTGATTACGCTCATACACATTACTAAACACAGCATTCGCTTTAGGGAACGATGTTGAGCCAGTTGGCCGAGAGCTGTGATTTTTCATCAAGAGTTCATTATTTTGTTCAGCAACAAGTAGGCATGAAATTAGATCAAAATATTTCGTAAAGCCTCGTTCACGATATTGCTGTTGCAGGAGTACATTTGAGGCATGAAATGTGGAAAAAAAGTCCTTTCCAACATATCTTTATCAGTAATAATTTCTCCGCATAACTTCAGTTGAGAAGTAATTTTGAACAATGCGAAATTATACTCGCATACACTTTTAAAATCTTGCAAACACAAGTGTAACCAATTAAAACGAGCTTTGGGAAGTATCACTATTTTTGGTGGTCATACCTCTCTTTTTCCAAAGAATTGAGGGATCTTTCACCGTCAAATATTCAGTTTTCAACCCCTCGTGGAGATGATGACGGAGGAATATCATAGCCTTGACTTTGTTTTGTTCAGATGATGTATTGCCCTCTTTTATGGTATCTCCAAGATGCATGACATTGAAATGAATTTCGGCATCAAGAATCCAAGCCAAATAATTGTTGCCAGAAATATCAAGGGTATTAAACTCGAGCTTCGTAAGGTTCGACATTGCACAAACTATACATGATAAACATGACATGAATTAGTTAACTTAAATAAAAATTTATCATTTTTTTATATGAATACGGAAGCATAAAATATAACAATCGTGTATAATCATTATTTTGTTTAAAAAAATCTATATAATATATAATCGTAGAGTTTAGTATATATTATGAATTTTAATATATTACAAAAGGTTAGAATTTTAAACACGTCACATTAGCCTATTTATTAATTAATAAATTAATGTACATAATATACTTATGATAATAACTACTCAATGACCGATCATTTAAAATAATAATTATATTATCAATTCATTTAGAATCCAAATTATATATGCACTTTTACATGATTTATTGTTTTGTGAACAATTTTATTATTATCAGTATCATTATTATTATTACTTTATTATTGTTTACTAAAATCATATTATTTATTTTATTTATATGTCTAATGAGAGATAAAATAAACAGATGATAGATATAATTGTGATCATGAACGCTAGACAAACTCGATTTACACAAAAATAAAACATAGATATTATTTTACATGCTAGGCCCGTTTTGAGACGTTTTCAATAACAAGACTCAATATTGCCGTCATCGCAAGAAATATGGAGGATATAATATAATACACAAGAAAGGTAAAACTTGTTTTCACATGTTAGGCTTGTCCTGAGATGTTTTTAAGAACAACATTCAATATTGCCATCATTGCATCATACGAATGAAAAATCATACAGAGTTGAAGATGATTACCACACATATGATGATCTCGTAGAGAAATCGTGCTGATAACGTGTTAAGATATGAAGACAATACAATATAATAGAGAGAATAAGAGCAAGATGAAAAATGGAGGAGATAATTGTATTACTTATATATTTCATGTTTTACAATAGACTCTATTTATAGACCACAAAATACAATGAAAAGCCACAAATAAATACATGAAATAAATACAAACTTTAATATAGGTAAACAAAAGGTCTTGAACACTAAAAGTCATCCAATAGTATAATATTTATAACAATAAGACAATTTATTTTATATATTTGATTTTATGCTGAATTACTTAAATGTAATATGTGTTTTACTAATGTAATTTTAATTTTGTTAATTATTTTAGTTTTTGTTAAAAAAAGTAAGTGATAAATAATTTTGAAAATGAAAAAAAAAATTCATTAGTGATTCAACATGTTAAATTTTTTGGAATTTTTGGAAAAATTGTGTTCATTGGAATAGTTCAGTACAAAATTGACGTTTATTTCATTTTACGAAATTGCGAGAAAATTTCGCATATTATTTCGATAATTCATTTTCATTTTGAGCAAAAAATTCGATCATTTTTTGAAAATTTTGCAAAAATTATGATAAAATATCACCAATTTTATGTCGATTGTGATAGAAAAATGATTTTTATGATGTTTGAATTATATTTTTTGTAAAAAAAAACATGTATATTTAAGTTGTAGGGTTTAAATGTATTTTTATTTAATTCAAGCATATATACGAATCACAGGACATAATTTGATTACTCTTACTTTCAAGTAAAGTATAAAAGTTCTTATCAATCACATTATCACCAAAACTATTTTTGAATATTTATCTTCTATATTTTGAATGAAGTGTGTTTTATTTATTTATTATGTGTATAAATTTTGTACTTATTATTGTTGAAATTTTAATGTCGGAACATATTAATAATATGTAATTTAAATTTAAATTGATTTATGTGTATGTTTTTGTGTTTTATATTTTTTATAACATAATTTCATCGTATTTTTTTGTATTTTATAAAAAATTTCATCGATAGTCACAATTTTCATTGGAGTTTGGTTTTAAAGTGTGTATAAATATTTGTAGCATATATCGTCGATCACCATATTTTTCTTATTTTGAGATCATCAACACGTTATTGAGCCAATTTTGAACATTGATTGAAAGTCAAAAATATCATTTATCTTTTTACCATACACAACTTTTATATTGCATAACCAATTTGATTAGGTAATAAGATCTTAATAATATAAATATGACACGTAAAATAAAAAATTAATTTACTTTGAAAAATTATAAAATATTTTTTTCTTTTTGAGAACTCCAAAAAAGCACAAATGTCTTCTAATATCATAAAGTACAAAGAAATTTTCCCACAAAATATAAATACTAAAATAATATATCAATTTTTTTTAAAAAAAAAAACCCACGGGAAAAGCGATAATAAAAGTATGATAATTATGGGTGTAAAAAATCATCCCTTAAAATTCTTAGGCCGATCTGGGCCAAAGCCCACCTCAAGTTATAAATCGAGATAATCACAACCCAACATGACAAGGAAGCCTATTTCAAGTCAACGGTCAGCCTAACACCTCTTTGATTGAGCACGGGAGAATAGGTCAAACCATCCAGCTCAGCGCGAAAGACACTCAGCAATAAGTTTTTCACGTCGTCACACAAGTGGCACCACGAAACGCTCCCAGCCTGCCACGTATCACTCAGATTAATGGACGAGATGTGATGCATGTGTCTATAAATAGAGAGAGAGAATATTTCAGCATGACATATACTGTTCATCACCAATTTCGACATTTTTAACTATTTTTTCTACTTATTCAAATTATCAATTATTATCTTAAACTCGATCCATACTTTATATCTTTGATCCCATCAATAAAAGTTTATCCTTCAATGTTATTTATCGTTATTATTATTTATAGCTTATTTTCAATTCTATTTACGACAAATATTTGAGATCCACACAATACAAATACGAACTATACCCTAATTAATCTATAGTTCTGTGATTGTTGCGGCAACCGATTCCGACATCAACAATAATATATAATGTTATATAGCCGTAAATGTATTTCTTTTCGAAAACGATAAAAATATTTTTAAACTAACAAATTTAATCCATCACTTTCATCCAATGTTTTAAACTTTGTAGAATAGCGTCAAAATTGCGTTCAAATATGTCGTCATTTTTATTATCTTATCATTTCATCAGATTGTGTTGTCGAAATTGCGACGACGCGCCGCAGAAGTAGCGTACTCATCGTTTTGTTGTGGTCAAGCAAAATAAAAAGTTTGAAACTGAGAAAGAGAGACGAGGAGAGAAAGATTTCGATGCTTTTCCGTCATTAGTGAGTCAGAAAAATGTCACAATTTTTTTAAGAACAAATAAAGAGAAACGTTTTCGAATGACAACAAGATTACATAGAGACGTAGAGACGTTGTAGTGACGAAAAATGGGGAATATATTCAAATTTTGTTTGTAAAACCTTTTAAAATTGTTGATTTTTAAAATTAATTTAATGTAAATTTCAAGGCTATTTTATAGATATTCATCTAAAATTATAAATATTTATTAAGATCAATCAAAATATTTTATTACGATAATATTTTTTGTTTAAAATTTCATTTCGTAATAGTACTTTTATCCCAATTTTGTAATTTATTTAAATTTTTAATTTATTTTAATCTTAATTTTCGAACCGTGGCTTATTGGCCGTCGCAAGAATGAAATTTCTAAAAGTAAAATCCGCAACTAGTTTGGAAAAGCTTGTAAGCCTCTATATATGCAAGAATCCAAAAACTAGCGAATTTCGTAGCTTCTACTCTGTGAACCAAGGTCGAGCTTCTCCGATTCCACCGTTCTTCTCCAAGGTAAGATTCCAGTTCCTTCAATTTTCTCCAGTTCCTTCAATTTTCTCTGCTTCGAAATTAGGGTTTCGTCTGTTGGATACCTTGTTTATGAAGTTAATTGCTGGTGAAATCTTGTCGATTTATTTTCTTCTTTTTCAGGTCCATTGAATTCAAAGGTAGATTCCGATGTCGTACTTGCTACCACATCTGCACTCTGGATGGGCCGTCGATCAATCCATCCTAGCTGAGGAAGAGCGTCTCGTCGTCATCCGGTTCGGCCATGACTGGGACGAGACCTGTATGCAGGTATATACCTGTTTCTCTTCTCAATCATATACACGCGCACACACACACATCTATATATATATATATATATATATAGATGTGTGTGTGTGTGTATATATAGATCTTTATTGTCTTACTGAATTGAGCGGCTTCTCAAAATAAGCATTTTTTTGTAGAATTTCAAAAGTAGGGGTTTATGGTATATAACTAGGAAGGTTTTGCCCTAAAAATCTCTGTTATTGGGAATCATGAGTTTTGCTTGACTTTTCATATTTCGTTTCAATATCATCATTCAGCGATATCCTTGAAAACAGGACCAGATAATTCGTCTAATGAATTGTTTTAATCAAGATTTGGTTTTTGGATATTTCTATTTGATTTTCATGGCCTGGTGTTTTGGTCTTGATATTAGTCCAACTCTTAGGCTGTGTTTGGAACCCGGAAATTATCAAGAGAAATGAAATTTGAACAGAAATCGAATATCTTTAGTGTGTTTGGTTACGGGAAATCCGAGTGAAAGAAGTAACCTGTGCGAATAAAGTTTTGAAAGCAAAGGAATAGAAATCACACTCATTTGAGATTGAAAACGTAAAATCTTTCACCTATGTGAGTTTTTTGTGCTTTCCACTTTAGCTGTTTATTATCTTAATTAGTTTGGGAGGAAAATGAAATGTAGTTGGTAGTTCAGTTATACAGCTCTCAATCCATTCCTCAACCTGGAAATGCTTTATACAATTCTCCCACCATTTGAAAGAAGTTCTTTAATGTGTTTGGTTACGGATAATCCGAGTGAAATACCTAACCTGCACAGAGAAAAAAAAATTGAAATCGAAGAAAAAGAAATCACACTCATTTGAGATTGGGAACGTAAAATTTCATGCTTGCTAGTCTTTTACTTTTCTACTTCTATTGTTTATTATCTGCATTATTTTGTGAGGTCAATGAAAAATAGTTAGTAGTTTCAGTTAATACAGTTTTCAATCAAATTAAGACAGGAAAATTCTTGATATTTGTTGTGTAGTTTTCTCCCACCATTCGAAAAGGTCATTTTCTGTGATGTTCTTCGATCGAATTTAGTTCAACTTACTAACTTCTGCTATTCACTGAAAATCTTTGTAACGGGATTTCGTATATATGAACGATAGATGGACGAAGTTCTGGCTTCGGTGGCAGAGACACTGAAGAACTTTGCGGTGATATACCTTGTTGACATCAGCGAGGTTCCAGATTTCAACACGATGTACGAGCTTTACGACCCGTCAACAGTGATGTTCTTCTTCAGGAACAAGCACATAATGATCGATCTCGGCACCGGAAACAACAACAAGATCAACTGGGCTCTCAAGGACAAGCAAGAGTTCATCGACATTGTCGAAACCGTCTATCGTGGGGCTCGTAAAGGTCGAGGTCTCGTCATCGCTCCCAAGGATTACTCCACCAAATACCGCTACTGAGTTTTTTCGAGCCTCTGGGTTTTGGCTTTTTCGGGAAAAGAGCAATTGAAAAGCCTGGGTTCGTTGCGTAAGTAATCTATTTGCAGTAACTGTATTTGAAGAAGGGAAAAGACATTTGTGATGTGTGTAAAACTGTGTACGCGTGTGAAACTTTGGCATCGGCTTAATAAATACCGAAGGATCAAAATGCTGGGTGTGACATTCCATTTTACGGAGATATTGACGTGCAACGGAAATGACAGTTTGGGTAAAAAGTTTATGCTAAAAATTCGCCGATTTTTCGTTAAGACATTTATGTGAAAACACGATGATTTTTCCCTGAAATTTATGGCCTCTAGACCCTTTTCAACTTAAAACTCGAATTTAGTATATGATTTTCCCAAATCAAGAGTAGGTTTTCAATCTAATGATGATTACTCTTTTTATACTTTCCAATGTTACTTCATATTAATTACATTTTAACTCTTTTAATGTTATGTCGATATCGATCTTATTAAGCATTAATTTATTTTTTTATGTCAACAATATTAAATTAACTTATATTTATATTAAATATTATGTTAACATTACGATATTAAAATATAAAAAAAATTAACTAATAAAAAACAAATATTATTTTGGACAATATTAATAAAACAAAGATATTACATAAACATTAACTCGTTTCCACTAGTATACTCATTCCACAAATGATTATTAGTGCATTACGAAAGGCTACATGAGCATTTTATCTTTCATTTTCCTATATCGATCAAGAAATTGTTAAAATGTTACACCATCGTTGACTCTAGTTCAATATCTGGTTCTTGTTTATTATAAATTATGCATGATTTTATCTTTTTTTTTTTATTCATGACAGTAGTTGTAATTTTAATTTTTTTGTATTGTATTTGTTTAACTATTAGTATAATTGATATGTATTATTATTAATGTCATATTATTTGTTCTCTTTTTCATTGATAATATGTATTTTATATTAATTATTTAATTATATTTTAAATAAGATAGTAGTATTTTCGTGTGTGAACTTGTAATTAAAAATAGTTTACTATTCACCACCAAATTTAGGTAAATACTTCATCTTACAATAAATTTATGACAAAAATTTGATTGTTTTTTTTAAAACAAGCTTTCATTTGGGTGAAAATTGAACTCACTGACTTTTAACTTTTAACTTGACATAATATTACTACTAGATCATCATAATTAACATACAAAAAATTTTGATTGTTACATTATATATATATATATTGGTTTTTTCAGTAAAAAGCCTAAATAGTAATTTATTCAAGTCTAACGGAACGCGTTTGTGTCGTCATTTGGCAAAAGGGTAAAAATCATTTCGAAATTACTTAATTCTTAAAAAACCTTAAATAAGCTATACCAATGATGTGTGTAGAACTTTTAGCATGCAATAAATGCACGGTTTGACATTCATTAATAACACGATAGCTCTAAATGTATATACTTAAAATAGTATTATAAAAATAAAAATAAAAAACAGCCAATCAACATACTGTCTTTTGAGAATAATTTTCAGGTGCAATTCCTTGCTTTGCAGAACCAATCAACAACGCTGGTCCGTCCGTCCAGTCTAGCAATTAGTCTAGAGTCCTCTTATCACCACCCACCTCTCGACTATCACAACAATAAATCAAACCTATTTTAAAGTAAATTGAAAAATATAAATAACATTTAAAGTTTTCAGAAAAAACCAAAAAATGCCGAATTTTCTTGTTAGAAACCAACTGCAAAAAAACCTCAAGCTTCTCCTCCTCCCGCAGCTGTCAGAAAACGAAACATGATCATCAATCCAAGCTCTAACAAATCATAAAATGATATGTAATTTTATCATAAGAAAAAACCTTTAATTTCGTCAGGTTTCATGGCAGGAAAGAGTAGTACTTCCTGCGATCACAAGTGAGAGAAAAGCTGAGTGAGCAAGAGCGAGCGATTAAAATCGTTAATTCCACGAGAACCAAGCAAACCTTGATGTTCTGAGAATCAGTCAATATCATGGCGAGTCTGTCAATGCCCAGCCCCCAGCCACCGGTGGGAGGCAATCCATACTCGAGAGCGGTGCAAAATGTTTCATCAAATGCCATAGCTTCATCGTCACCCGATTGCCGATCCTGAGTTAAAATCAAACAAGTATTTGAGACTCCTTACAAAAATGTACGAGCATCTTTAACGTTGTGCTTAAACATAGGTTAAAGTGTGTATAATTCTGTGTACTTCAATGATTTGTTATTTGTTGAAAAGTAGCAAGTAGACTAAACAGCAAGTATAACAACCGTGAGGTTAATGTATGATTTTCCAAGGTAAACGAGCCCCGACCAATTAGAAAGACAAATAAAGGGTCTTTGTGGTAAATAGACCACATTTTGTTAATTTTGTGTAAATAGCTCACATATTGTTAATTTTGTGCAGAGTCCACTTTTTGTTAGTTTTGTGTACACCCAAATAACTTACGCCCTCAAAAAGTCTAAAATAACGCAAAAAACTCCCGCCTAATTTTTTCAACCATTTCTAGAATTTAATATTTCAACACTAACCTCCTAACTAGAAATCACGTGGTATTACCACTAGGCCATCATAGCTATCACTAGTATTTCAACATTTTAACATATTGAAGTCATTATTTGTTGAACTACTAAATAGAAAATTAAGTTTTTGAAAAAACTCTCAAATATATTTCATATAGTGCGTTGAACAATATGGCAAACAAGTGCAAAAAATCACGAATTTGATACCACGTAATCAATTCGACTATTTACAAAAACTTAACGAAAGGTTGGCTATTTCCCAATCCGTGATGTTTTGGTCGCATTGGCTAAACTTCTTGAAGAATAAATAGAAATGGCTAATTTTTTTGTTTACTCTAATGGAGAATTATACTTTTCATGCTATTTTATAAATGGAAATCAATGTATATTGTGCTAATTTAGTATAATGTTGTTTTTTATTTCAACTTTGAGATCAAGTTAAATTTGGATGTTGTAGAATGAGAAACGGCACCTCTTTGGAGTTTCATGTATGTATTTATTATTTTCATACAATACCATATACATATTTGGGACGACTTTTAGCTCTGATAAATAGTTTAGACTCGTTAAATGGCTGGAATACCTTCAATTGTTCAGCGAAGCGGAGCCGTTGTACCAAAGGGTCATTCAACTCGGTGTATGCATTGCAGAGCTGCAGTGAAGATATTTACCAGAAACGATGTGACACACGGTTTCAAACTATGTGCTTGTAAATGAATGATCAACAAGAGAAAAAGCATGAGGTTGGAAGAGAATCATACTTCGTGCTTGTTAATGAACAATTCAAAGCGTTCAGTCAGGTATTCTCTGGATCTGTGATATTTCGCCAACGGACTCATTATCTCTGGGTGGTTGATTATGAAAGCCGGGTTTACACAGGTTTCTTCCAAAAAGTGACCTACAAGCTGGCACAGGAAAACAAAAGATGGTAAAACCCAAGTCAACACCATAATATATTCATCAGTTTAAGGACAATCCCAACAGAGCTGATATATCAAGCTAAATAATCATCCTGATCTTATTCAGGCATTTAATCCCGACAAAGGGGTATCTATGCAAAGAAAAAAGTGGTGAACCTTATCTAACAAACGCGTTGTTGTCTCGGGAGGGGGACATTTGATTTCATACTTCTTACAAGCCTCCCTCAAATAATTATTAGCTTCATCTCCATTGAGGTCCTTTGGTATATTAAGATTTGCCATTTTCTCCAACTCCTCAATCATGTCAATCCTTCTGCAGTAATGAAAGTCGAAAGATGTGTTACGGAGTTGATACGGCGAAGAAACATTCAAGAGCTGAAAGATAATACAAAACCTGAAGGGGGGAGTGAAATCTATCTCTATAGGGTCGTTATCGAGCCCATTTGAATGGTACTTTATTATATATCCACCAGTGAGTTCTTTGACCATTCCTATATTATCAAGACAAAGATTTGTTAGCACACTACTAAGCATTGGTTTTTATTAGGGCAAGCTTTCATTTGCTTGCAACGGGGATTGAATCCATGACCTCTGGAATTATCACTAGCCTATGTCAGTTGCCACACTACTAAAGCATTGTTGAACAGAAGTCTTTACGAGAACTAAAGTTCCAGCATTACCACTTAACAGCTTCTCGGTTAAATCCATCAAATCATTGTAGTCCGCGTAAGCCATGTAGAATTCGCAGGTCGTGAATTCAGGGTTATGAGTCAAATCGATACCCTCGTTCCTAAACTGTTTTCCGATCTCATAGACACGGTCCAGTCCACCGACAACTAGCTCCTTAAGATAGAGTTCCGGTGCAATTCGCATGAAGAGTCTCATGTTAAGATCGTTGTGATGAGTCACGAAAGGCCGGGCAGCTGCTCCTCCGGCGATCATGTTCATCATGGGAGTTTCAACCTGATGGAAAAATCCATCAACCGAATTAGTGGTAATATAAATACGGGAATATTGTAGAGCTTGAAGGACTGACCTCCAAAAAATCAAGGTTATCGAGGAACCTTCTGATATACTGAATGACCTTGGATCTAGTCTTGAATATATTCCGAACCTCGGAATTCAGCATCAAGTCTAGATAGCGCTGTCTGTATCGAGTCTCCTACAAGAGCGGTGATATAAATCAAATTAGTAAAGAACTGCGAAAGTGTAACTACCACACTTGAGCGAGGAATAATAGAAAGTGGCAGAAAAAACAACAAAAATGAAACTGAAAACAAACATCTGATTTACGGGTTTATCCTCACTCATCCCACAGTTTCTTTCATCTACTTTAAGTTTCAAGACTCAACTAAATGCTCATACCCACAATTGCCATTATACTTTTTCAGCATATTCTCATTTATCTTATAAAAGTAAGGAAAAAATGATAAATGCGATAAGAAACATAGAACAAGAAACATTTCACAATTACGAATGCAAAAAATAACATAAAAGTGGCCAGTGTGTACCTGATCTTTAAGAGTATATGCCTCGGGATTCCTGGTAGTTCCAGGTACCCAAGCTTCAGGTTTCTGCACAGTTACCGCATCGGAGTAAGAACCAGTTACTGGCATAAAATAAAAAACGCAACATTTATTTACCTTCGAATTGTTACTCTCTGAAGCAGAACCAGACTTCTGTCTCGGCATCATATGCAGGCAATGGGACAACACAATGAATGATTTCGGAAATATACTCAGTTCCCCTCTTTTAGTTTTCCCTGAAAATCAATTCAGAAGAAATAAATAATAATTATACCATGAACCATCAAACAATTGAAGCATGTTGAATTATAATCTGATATCTGAATAACTGATTTTGGTTAACATCTTCCGAACTGCTATTAAGATTGTTTGAGCCTATCATATTGGAATTTATGTATTACCCAGCAATTTAACATATCCCCTTATTCATTTAGGTTTGCCACATATCTTAGTTCTTTACATTTTACTCGGTAGTTTTCATCTATCAACCTGGAAACACTCTACTTCTCAGCAGATCACCTGATACTATTTCTAGTCAATTGATAAAGCTAACCAGATTTAAATCAGATTTGTAAAGTTCATTTCTAATAATGTGATTAATTAATAAAATATTTGATCAAATCACCAATTATGACTGGAATCTGTAGCACGAACCTGGAAATCCAGTGATACCAACAATGTCACCACGTTTGACATTAGAATGAAACTGAGAAAATCCAGCTTCGTCCAAGTCTGACTTGCTGCATTATTGGGAAGTGTCAAAAGTTACAAAAATACAGAAGATCAGAAGTGGAAGACGGATTTCAAGAAACAAGGAGCAATGCAGGTTCTTGACAGAGGCAATTGAGTCGATTAAAAACCATCTGTATTTCAGAAATTCATTCGCTGTAGTCTAAAGAATTTATTTTCCCCATAGTTGAGTAAAGAAGGATATTAAAGATGGAAGCAAATTACCTCGCATCAGCCATAACTTGAACTTTAACACCACCCCCGTGCAAGTCATAAAAGAACAGCTTTGACGATGATGCGCGTTTGCTCATGATTCGACCTTTTATAAGAAGAAAACAAACTTCTAATCAATAAGAACCCAGAACGTTCAGAAGTAAAAGTGATCTCGTGAGTACTGAGGCAAATATTTCGACTACTTCAAACTAATATTATTCATGTCTTGGAATTCGCATTACCAGCTAGAGAAACTGAGGCATCTTCATCGTGCTCGCCATTCCCCAAGCCTTCGTACGCACTTATGTATTCGAGAATCGACATCGAAACAAAGAACTTATGGGGGTAAGGATTCAGATTCTTGCCCTTAAGACCTTCAATATACTTTTTCCTGTTTGCAAGGTATTGCTATAGCCAGAGAGAGAGAGAGAGAGAGAGAGAGAGAGAGAGAGAGAGAGAATTAGTTTGAACATCCTAAGCCAAAAAGGTTTGTAAGCAAGATCATATTCGCACCGTTGGATCCATGTCTTCATCGTCAACAGCTTTCTTACCCTCTGTACTTGCCGTGGCAACAGCCTGAAAAAAAACAACGGAGCATGGATTTTAGTATACATACGTATATATGCATATATATAGAGAGAGGGAGAGAGAGACAAGAAATTAATAAAAACTTCGAGCGAAAATAATTATATTCCTTCGTGCTAGGAATTTGATGAGAAGAGAACATGACGTGATTGCTGAAGGGTATTAATATTTTCCTCGCCATTTCGAAAGAGTTCTTTTTAACTCTTTGACTATAATCTACCAGCACCATTTTCCAATTATAGAAAAAAATTCACAACCATTTCTGAAGTAAAAAACAGTGTGATTTTCATTTATTTTATCCCCAACACAAGAACAGTTGATGAGTCTATAATAAATAAAATATAAATAAATGAGTCTAGATAGTTCCATCGTTGTACTGAAGCTAGACGAAGCTCAAAGATTGACCACTTCTGAATATACTCTCTACGTATACAATTCCCACATAGCATGGTTGATGTGTTTACCTCACCATTTCTGGTCCAAAACAAACTATTTCTATTGCTTAAGGGCTAAAAAGATATAATAATATAGCACCAAAACAGTCACTAACTGAATACAGTAAAATTGAGTACCTTTTTCGCCTTTTCCTCTTCTTTTCGCTTCTTCTCTTCCTCCTTCTGCTTCATTTTCATTTCTCTCTTGAGCGCACTGAAGAAGAACAACAAAAGAAAGGCGTGGAAAAATCGGAATCGTAAACTTTCGAAACAAAACCAGAAAAATCCGTTTCCTTTCTCAACGAACGAACGATACTAAAAAAAACAAATGGTGTTTGACGTGGCTTACTTTTTGCTCTTGACATCAGCGGAGGAAGAATCGACAGACATTTCCGACATGGATTTGGAAGTTTCGTCCACGGAACCCTCCATCGTCAACCGGTCTTGGGATATACGAGTGACGCAATGAAATGGAGGCCCGGTTTTTAGGGTTGTTTCCGGATTAGTTTCTTTCAATGATAAAATTACATTTTAAATATGAACCGAAAAGGTAATTTTTATTTCGGACAAATACAATGCATCTACTAACATCCAATGCATATATATATTTTTTTAAGAAACAAAAGCCTCATTAAAATCTTCTCCTCCGAATTGGTGCGGTAAAAGAAAAACATCGTTTAAATTATTTTGACTAAATCTCGAAATAAATTGGCCCGCCCAAGGGACAGAACGTCGCTCGAACTAAACATATTCGAAGACGAAGTCTCCAACCTCACTTAGCGATTACATGAATTATAAGGTCGGACTTCGTCAAATCCATCTTAACACCACTTGTGTCATTTTCATTTCCAAACGACGAGAAATGAAGGCTTGTCCTGAGAAGGAATGTTTTCGCGAGGAAAGCTCATCCCGAGGAAAGGTGTCGTCTCGAGTAAAGCTCATCGCGAGGAAAGCTCGTCGCGAGGAAATGCGTCTTCGCGAGGAAAGCTTGTCGCAGGAAAGAAAAAGCTCGTCGCATAAAAGACTACATCGCGAGGAAGGACGTCACTGCGAGGAGGGGCGTCGTTGCGAGGAGGGTTCGTCGTTAGGAATCCGTACAGATGTGGTTGAGTTTAAATATGAAAGGAAATCGAAAAGAGTTAAACCGAATGAAAGAATTACGCGATGTATGCAGTAAATCTCGGAGAATATCTCGTATTTTAGGAAGTTGAGATAAAGAAACCCTAGCAAACAATTCGGGTAACCACAATGCCTATAAATACCAATGTAAATCCTCATTGAAGAAGATCCCGCAGGAGAGAGAGAATATAACGATATACTTTACTTATTACGAGAGAAACCGAGCCTCATTACACTGATAAAATCAAGGATATTACAGACCTCACACTTTACTTATTACAATTATTATTATTTGTCCTTGTGACTGTTTCAGAGGGTTCGCCGCTTTCCCCCTCTACAGTTTGGCGCCCACCGTGGGACCCAGTTTCTTTCTATCTCACAGCCAAGAAAGTGAAGGAGTCGGGAAAGTAATTTGAAGCGAGATGGAAACTGGAGGGAGCAACACTAGCGTTGACCTGAACGAGGCCGCAAGAGCGGGAGCGCTTCAACAACAGTTATCCGATGCTATGACGGCGACAGCGGAAGCCAATAAGAGGTCGGAGGAGCAAGCCGAGCTGAATAGGCAGATCATGGCCCGTCTGGATCATATGATGGTCGGCGGAGGATTGGAAGGCTGGACGCCACCAGCACCGGCGGTCAACAGAAACCTCTTCAATGCCACCGCCACACAACAACGACAGGCCCAAAAGGAGGCCCGGCGGCCGCGATGATGCCAACGTTGGAAGAAGAGATCATGATGGTGGTGAAGGATATGTCCTCTGGCATCGAGTCGAGGATGGGGCAAGTGGCGTCCCAAGTACACAAAACGACGAGCTCGGCAACCGAAATCGATCGGATGGTCAGAGAAGTCAGGGCCACTCCGTTCTCATCCAAGATCCGCGACGTGGAGCTATGAGAGCTGTCGAAGGTCAAGATCACGCCGTATAAAGGGACGTCGGACCAAAAATACTCATGTGAAGTCCTTCAGGATTGTGACGGAGCGCATAACCGGCGAGAAAGAGAAGGTGGAGGCCATCTTGTGCCGGCTCTTTGTCGAGAGTCTGCACGGCCCGGTCAGTGACTAGTTCGCGAAGCTGCCCTCGGAGTCCATCGACGACTCCGACGACCTCGTCACAGCCTTCCTATGCCATTACTCGATGTATGTGCAGAGTGATGCGACGGTTTTTACGACCCTATGGGGCCTCGCCCAGGAGAAGAACGCTCCGACAATCCGTCGAAAGGTTTAAGGCGGTGATGGTCAGGATCTCGAATCTCAACGATGTCGTCGCGATCCAGGCTCTGAGAAATTGCCTTTACTATACGTTGCATTTCCGACCGGAGTTGGCGAAGATGCGTCTGTCACCATCGAGGATGCCCTATATCGGGCGACAATCTTCGTGGAGATCGAAGAAGAGGAGATGGCCCTGAGGAAGATCCACGAGGTCGAAGGGAGAGGAAGACACCCCGATAAGAGAGAACATCAGGGTGGAGGCGAGGCCCGACAAGTAAGGGCGAGAGGAGATGATGATTGGGGAATTAGTATCACACTATGTTTTGTTATGAGAGTGTGAGTGAATAAACCGGGGCTAGTATTCATTGAATGAAACATTCCTTGAATAAAAGAGACATCTCACTTTATGTTTTTCTCGTTAACAAATAACAAAGGAGTTGGTGAAATAATAACTCAGGGGTAATACAGTAATTTTACATTACATTTCTCTGAGTTAATGATACTCACAAAAGGGTATTATCATAAAATACACCATTGACCGTGTGTAGAACAGTTTTATCACATCAAACGGAAGTAAAAACGCATATGAAATATTAGTCCGTTAGTTGAATCGACTATTATTGACAATTAAAAGTCGAAAATGTTTGTGAACTTTTGCGTCCGAAATTTATTCTAAAGATTCATTCATGTGGGTCCATTGAATGTAAATTGTGATTTACACTATGTAGATTACTTTCTAAGTAATTAAATAAATAATTGGTTATTTATTATTACATTTATTTAATGAATCATATACTATAATTATATTGATAATAATACGTTTTTATGATTCAAATAAATAAAAGAAGAAAATAAATATAATCTCGTTTCGTACTTGTTTAAATAGTATGACCGGGATTAATGACATGTCATTAAATAAATTAGATGTTCGAAATTAATATTAATTTAGAAATAAATCAAATTAATTTTAGATGAAACATTATGGCCGGCCATAATATTGATTATGTGTTGGAATAATTGTTTTAAAAACTCATTAAAAGGATTAATGGACTTAAGTTGACTAATGGGTTTTGACCTAATTTAAACCCAGTATTCCCTTATATAAAATAAACAGTTTTTTTTCTCTTAACTCTAACCCTAATCACTTCTCACTCGGCCGAACCCCATCTCCCCTGGTGTATGTTGTTTTTGACCGATAGTGATAGAGAGAAAAAAAGAGAATTTGTTCTCCAACACCTTCTTCTATATTCTTGAGTTTGATTCATTAACCGTTGTTCACATAAAGAGCCCACCCTCTTGATCTCATATAAATCCCGAGAAAATTATCATTGAATCTTTTTGTGGTAGTTTGAGTGTGTTTTTTGGTTTATTGTAGTCGGATAAAACATTTCAGGAAACAGAGGAGAATCGAATAGGGAAATCAAAGGTGCAACCGACCGGCTGGACAAAGGCCAATCCGACCGGCTAGACACAGGCCCATCTGACGACTCCAGACGCGTCTGACCGGCACGCAGACGCAGTCCCATCCATCGAGAAGGAGGCCCATTCGGCGACTAGAAAGGCGCATCCGACTGATCCTTCGCGCGTCCGACTGGTTGATCTCCTACGCGTCCGATTGGCAGCCAGTAGGCCCGAGATTTCATGCGCGTCCGACCGGCAGCGAGCAGGCCCAATATTTCTTGTGCGTCCGATTGGCAGATAGCAGGCCCAATAGGACCGACGTTCTCTTTTCCATCCGACCGGCACCCCAAGTCAATCCGACGAGAACTATACGCGAGATTCGACGATAGGTAGCAATGCATGAAATTTTTTACAACTTCTATATAAGTTTTCTAATAGAATTGGATCTGCAACTATATGATTGATATAGGCTGTTAGTGTGTTCAATTGTTCTTTGACATGTTTCGAAATTTATTGACATGTTAGGATATTTTTAATAACATGGTTAATCGATTTGTCTAAATTGTTATAAACATATTAGTGTTGGCAGAGATGCCCACAAGAATATTATTTATTTACATATTGATGTAATATAAATCTTTATAAGTCCTTATTGTAATTGCTGATTAAATTAATAAAAGTTGAAACGTTCATTCATTCCTTTTTTGTTTGTTTGAATATTTATGATATTAAATAGTCTTATAGTCCTTAATCAAACCTAACAATGTATGAAGAGACAAATGTAGATATGCGTGAACAAATTCTTCACAGTTTGGTTAAAACGAAATATTCGCAATCTAAAGTTCAACGGACTATTGATCCTAGTATGATTGTTGGAAAAATCTATGATGTCTGGTTACGAGGCATAGAGAGTTAGGAACTCTATAATTCTTCTAGTGTATCTTCTAAAGATACTGAATTGACCATTGCACATTAGAGACAATGTAAGAACAAACCATTTAACCTCTTTTGTCTCAAGGTCACTATTTATGAATTGCATCGTGCTTACCTAAATCCTGAAATGAGACATGTCATTTCATAGCTTTAATATTCTCATTTGAGAAAGTCAAATTCTAGATTCATTAAGTGATCTAGACTAGACTAATTGGTGAAATATTAAGTTATGAAGATGTCATGAACCAGCTTTGTAAAATTCTCATTGATATGGAATTCATGTACAAGATTGCTGAAATGCAATGTATATCACCTCATGCTTTATTACTTGGATTGTGAATAAACGTACTCGTCGGTGTCCAAATAGAATAAAGGGTTCTTTTGGATGAAACGTTGTGAGTTGTTAGCTCCTCGTCAATATATCGTTTCTAACTTATTCACAAGTATTAAAGAAGTTGAGTAAATAACAACTAGAAGGGTAAAATGGTAATTTTATAAATCTCATCTAGTTGATGATATTCATGAAGGGTAATTATTCAATAATATTCATTGAATCTACTCATCACAAATAACTAGATTTTTGAGTAGAAAATGTATTCATTTGAACCGAAAGATTTTTAGTGTCAACTCTTTAGTGGAGTTAGTTGACATAAACTAGACTTTAAAAAGTTTGTGAACTTTGAGTCCAAGAGTCCTAGTTAAAGCTTTGTTCATTTGGGTCCATGAGGTCACTATCACAAGTCATTAGAGTAGAGTTTATTAAAGTAGAAGTTAAGTCAAAATAAGTTCAATTGTTGAACTAGAAGTAGTATTCCGAAAATGGTCTGAAGGGTATTTATGTCCTTAAGGACAATTGATGTAAGAATGTCAAAATAAGATTTTGAAATTTTTCAAAAATTGATTTAAAGTCACACGGCTGGAAATTTGTTCCTAAGGTTAGTGAATTCAATTTTGTGACATGTTATCGTATGGACAATAATATGAAGACTTTTCTTTATTTTGTTATGAACAAATTAGGAAGTAAATATGTGTGTATACACAAGCATATGGCCGCCTATGTTACATCAAGGGAAGACTTTTATTCAGCTAGAATAAAGTCTAAGAAAGAGAAAAATATCTCTTGTTATTTTGTGCATTATTGTATATTGATATTTGTCCAAAAGAAAAGAGGAAATTAATTTATTTGAGAAGGAAACAAATGTGTTAAGTGAGGAAACAAATTTCCCTCACTAATGCACATAGGTGACCGGCCATTATCAAGAGAAAGAGAAGAGGAAATCAAAAAAATCGTCATGAATACACAATAGGAAAGACTTGTTACCCTTTCTTGTATTTTCTTCCTTTGTATAGAGTTTCACATTGAGATGTGAAAATAGTTTTCTGGTCTAGCTCTCTCTCTTTCTAGCTGACCATCTATCTCTCGCTCTCTATCCATCTCTCTCTTTCTAAAAAAACTCTTTTATTTTGGCACCTAGATCCACATTTGATCTAGAATATTAGCTTATGATCCAAAACTCGTTATTGGTTCATATTGTTTAATGGTGCACACTCACTAAACTCTTCAAACGCTCGAAGACTCTAGTGATAGAAAATTTCATGGTTGCTCGAGAATCCAAAGAAGAGAAGCACCGAGGTGTGGCGTAGGATCTTCATCCGAGAATGGTCTCCAAGATCAAGCAACAAAAAAAGGTAATAAATATTTTTCATATTTATTATACGTCTTAATGATAACATGTTCATGCACTTTGTCTAGGTAGTAAAATAGTTTTACAACTTTGAAAACAATTTTTTATATTCCGCCATATATGATATGACAATTAATTGTTAAATCCTAAATCGATTCTACTAGTTAAGTACACGAACCGTAAACAAATTTTCAAACAATATGTATTTCCAACAACGTAACAAAAGTTATAATGAAAAGCTATACTCTTTAATCCCAGTTCCATTAACAGAACTCAAATCATATATTAACAACTTACTGACTTGTAGAAAGATTAAAACTCATTACCAAGTTGTAAACATATTTTCGTACAAACAAACACCAAACAATACATACCCAAACAGTAAACAAAGATTTTGTGCTCAATACCCAAACAGTAAACAACAGAAAACTAACTTGGATTTTGAAAATTCTAAGATCGGTTAAGAATTATGTTATCCGGAATCCAAATTATGTCCTGAAACAACATGCAAATGAAGTAACTTTTGTTCGAAAATTTTGGAAAATATCCGAGTAACAACTCATAACTAAGAACAGAACTATTAAACAAAAAATCGTGCGTTTTACCACTATTAAACAGAGATTTACATATTTTTTTTTTCCATATTTTACCGCTATTAAAAAAAAGTTAGGCGAAAACAAGAAAACAAAACAACAACAACGTTACGTATGTAAACGACGACATGCCTTAAATGTTTTCACACCAAAAATCCATTACAGAACGATCACAAGATCTAAGGTTTATAAATGTTCTGATATTTTGTTTACTATTTCAAATCCGCAAACCTTTTTTTATAAAAAAGAAGTTGTGATTAAAGAAAATCATAAACGGATCGAGAAAAACCCTAAAGCCCAACACTAAAAGCGCGTGTGTAAACAAAATCAAGAAATAGAGTAAGAAAAATACCTTGAACTCTACCTTCGTTTATAAAAATCTTTCTATACCAAGAACCGCTTCAATATTCGATCGACGAGTCTGAATCTGTTTTTTGGATTTTTGTTCGCGACTTTTCGTCTGCATAGGTTTTTTTTTTAGATTTTTTTAAAAACTGAAATGATCGTTATTGATGAAAACCATCATAACTATTCATTGTTTATAGCCTCGATTTATGAGACGCATTAAATGATTTTGTATTATTACGAATTTTGTTAATAGGCGATATGCTTTCTGCAGAGAAATATTTTTTGAGCATTTTCGTCTCGAAATAGTTGTAAACAAATATTGTTAGGTATTTGTGACTTATTTATAAAATGTTAGGTAAATTGAAAATGACCATAATTTAGATGAGTCTATACAAATATTACTCTTAATTTAATCTAGATTATATGTTCATGCACTTTGTCTAGGTTGTACACTGTTTATATAGATTTTTTTTTTTATATTTCGCCAGTTTAAGAAGCATTATATTAATCTACAAACCTGAATTGATTCCATTAGGCTCCACCAGCACTAGATGTGCCTCACGGTTCATTCGCCGCTTTGTTCCTCAACCTATGTGTCAAACCATTCTTCAACACGCTTTTCAATTTCCCTCGAGTTTGGAAACTTTTTTGTCAACTCTAGCGAGTCCATCGAGCTTCTTTGCCGAATCAAACGATTTTGTCGATGCACTTAAAAAAGGTCCTCTATATCGTGGATCTAAGGCGATTTTTGGAGAGGCGCAACGTGATAATGTGGTCTCGATGTTTCCAATAGGCATGTACGTGGGTACTCACAATGGTGGTTATGCTTTTTAATTTATGAGTTTCAATTATCTTGATCGTTTACATCATCTGCAGTTTGTACGTATGTTGGTTTATTTTTATTTTGTTTAAAACTTTGTTTGGTAGATAAATTTAAGAGAAATGATATAATATAAAAGAATCTGAGTTACTGAAATTTTTTTGGTGTTTGGTATTAAAAAAAAAAAAGAATTATTTTCAGAAGAATGTGAATCTTTGAGACCCACAAAAAAGCTATACCTTTGAAATTGGACAAGAAAGAAAGGGAGATAACTTAAGATTTACAAACTAATGATAGCAAAATTGTATTTTTCAATTAATATAAATTCATTTACTTTTTATAAATATTATTTCCTTTTATACAAATAAAATTATTTTTCTTTATAAATATTTCTTTTTATATTCCATTGACATGAAACCATTCAAAAATTTGTATATAAAGATAATATTTCTTTTTAAAAATATTATTTCTTTAAATTGCTGTTTATTTAACAATAAAATGTTACATGATGGTCCTGCTACACATTTTCAATAGCAAAATTTTCATATGAAGATATAAAAGTAATTTTAATACATAAATTTAATTAGTTTCTCCTTTTTATACTTATATCAAATAAATAAATGCATAAACGTATAGATATTAATAATTCTTCTCAAATTATCGATTAACATTTGAGAAAACTTTAATCACCCATTTTTTTTTCATTTTATATCCTAATGAATCGATTTCTCCATATTTTTTCTTTAAGACCGATTAGACGTCGTCTCCGATCCGAATTGACAAATTTGATTATACGTATCTTCACACTTGACAATAAATTGACGTAGGTTGGTTCTCTCTTTACATTGTTTATACCAAGCTTTGTATGAGCAGATTTCTGATTATTATATGTTTTCTGTCATTAATGTTGGCTATGGATTTTTTCTGATCTAAATCTCTATTGCTATTTTATCAAGAATGTCTAATGTTATACTTGTAAGATTACAAAAAAATAAAGAATTCTGTTTGGGCTCCGATGTCATTGTCAAAATCTATTTCTGGCGATAAATTATTAAAAAACTTATAATCTAGCCAAAATTCCAACTTTTTTCATAAATTAACAATCATTAAGGCCTTCAACTTAGAACGTGAAAACAAAGATAATAATCTGTATAGTAAAACTCCCCGCAAAAAGTGAAAAAAAGAAAAAGAAAAAGATAAGAAGTGAAATTCAATTTTCAAAAATAATCACCGCTCATTCAGATCTGTATTGAGAGAGAGAGAGAGAGAGAGAGAGAGAGAGAGAGAGAACAGTACGGACACTCGCAGCATAGCTTAGCCTCTCGCATTTTTGTTTTCTTTCTTCTTTTGAGGAAGAAGATAAAGAACTCTCGACAATGGCAGGGACGGAGACAGACTTCGATCGCAGAGTGAGCCTATTCTTTTATGCGTCGTCTTTGTTTTCTCCAATATATTTACTCTCATACTCTCCGCTGTTTCTTCTTCTTCTTCACAGCTTTCATCTCAGTCCGGCTTCGCAATGGGGTGAGTTAGTTCTCTGTATTTCCTCTCACTTATATAGCTAGGTTTTGCACTTTAGTTGATATTTTTTTCATTTTTTATTATCTTCAGAGAATACGCCTTTGCAGATGTCGGAAACTTGGAGCATTGCCTCAAGTATTTGAATCAGTCGCTCGTCACTTTCGGTTTCCCGGCCTCGCTCGATCTCTTTGCCAGCGATCCAGTGCGTTCTTTTGGTTGATTGATTCTGATCCAATGCCTTTCCATTCCGATTCGACCGTGTTGAGTATTTTTTTTATTAGGTTTCAATTGCGCGTACCTGCAACTGCATATACGCTTTGATTCAGCAGAGACAGCGAGATGTTGAATTCCGTGACTCTGCGAATGATCAGAGACAAAGGTATAGTTCTTCTCAGATATTTTTTCTTCCGTTTTCTAGTATTTTTTTTCATTGTTCGTCTTTCGATGTTATAGACTGCTGTCGGATATTACAAGACTAGAAGCTAAAGTTGAGAGGCTTGAGGGACAGTTACAAGTGAAAGATAGAGAGATAGCAACGATTACAAGAACGGTTAAGAGACGTTTTGCTTATTCTTAGCTTTTCTGTTTGAAATGGAATTTCTTATGTTTTCGTAAACTGTTTTGGAATTATGTTTTAGGAAGCCAAGTCCAGTGCAGCTTTCAGATCCCAGATTGAAAAACTTCAGCAAGAGAGAGACGAGTTTCAAAGAATGGTCATTGGTAACCAGGTGCCAACCTTTTACTATATGTTGCATTTGGATCTCTTTTGGATTTATGTATATATAATACAATAAATTGGCTCTATAGCCTTATGAAACGTTTCCATTTTGGATATACTCAAGATTTCGTTAATAAATTGAAAATACCCAGTCAAATTCGTTTACACATCGTAAATAGTCAAAACTACCCTTAATTCGTTTACATATTGAAAACATAAATTTAGGGTATTTTGGACTATTTACGATGTGTAAACGAAATTGTGTGGCTATTTTCAATCTATTAACGAAACTTTGTGCATATCCAAATTACACATAGTTTACAAGGCTATACATCAAAATTACCCTATATAATATGTATATGTATATATGTTCTCTAATGCTAATATTTATGCCGATGTTTCTGAAGCAAGTGAGGACTCAGCAAATACACGAGACGAAAAAAAAAGAAAAAGAATACATAAAATTACAGGTAGTTTATCTTCTCCATGTAGGCTTAGCCCTCAAAGAGAATAATTATGGATTTTTAAATTTAGAGTTTGTGTTGCAGGAGAAATTAAATCAAGTATTAATTGAGAAGAAGAAGGAATCTAGATCGGGAATGGAAATTATGAATTTACTTCAGGTATTATTGACCCCAGCTTATCAACTTTCATCTCTTCGACTGCACATTTAATTATTTCGGTAAAATCGTTCAAGTTGCAAGTTTTAGCTTGGCTTATGATGTGCAATTTTTTTGTGATTGCCTTCTACAATGCCTTAATAATGGTTTTATAACTCTTTCATATATTTCACTTGGAGTGATATTCTTTATTGACTTAGTGTGTGCGCATCTGTGTATGTAGAAAGAAGGGCGTCAGCGTGGAACATGGAATGGAAAGAAGACTGACAATGATTTTTATAAAAAAATTGTATGAGTTTATCTTTTTAATAACTGTGCTTTCATCATAGGTTGACCTGTTCATTGTTGTATGCTAACTTGACCCGAGTATTTGATCTTAGGTGGATGCATATGAAGCCAAAAATCAAGAATTGCAGCAAGAAAATTCCGACTTAAAAGCACTGTTACGGTCGATGCAGGTAATGCTTCAGTATTGTTTAGCTTGGCCCTTTGTTGAATTTCAGGTTGACATTTTTTTTAATTCTTCGTTTACATTCATATATTTTTGCATCCTGGTTACCTTTTGTGGTCTTCTTTGATGTTTTCTTTTTGGCTTTCTTTTTAACAATAATTTTTAATTTCTTAGTCTATACTATTAAATTTCATTTTCGACTGCTATCCTGAGAACTTAGTTTTTGTTGTATGCTCTATAGCCTAATGAATGAATCTGCTGAGGATCGGTCTCCTAGGTAACTAGCCATATTAATTTAGAAGAGTAGCTATGGTTGACCGTAAAACCTATTCAGTTGGGTTCTCACGCCTCTTTGTGCTTTTTTTGGACATATATGATTCAGTATGAAAAGATTCTTCAAAACTTGTCTTTGTCGCTCGTGAGTGGTTATTCCCTTATACTTATAGCTGAAAAGCGTTGAAGATAAGAAAAGGGATCAAAGATACTCTATACCTTCAGCCTTAATACATCTTGTACTATCCTTAGCATGATTTGTTTTCTACTCATAACATGATCTGATCGGAAGATATGAATAACATCAATAACTTGCATTTCATGCTTCCATAACTAGGTTAGGCCATTTGATGAATGCTTTAAATGAAGGCTAAGTCAAACACTGCTCTGTAAAGGTCTCCGTCCATTACTGTTGTCGTTTTGTGCTGTACATCTCTTTGTTTTAGAAGAAACTGAATAAATACAATAATAAGGAAGGGAGAGAAAGCTTTAGTTGATTGAAGCAAGATACAAATTACAGTCTAAAATTAGCAAAAGTAGATAGTTTTCTTTTTAGTTCTAACCAAGTGGTTTATGGCTGAGTAATCCTTCAGTTGGATATGCGTGATTTCATAAATGCTCCAAATGGGCTATCTAAACAATCTTCAGCTTCAAACGACGGACTTGAAACCGAAGCTGGAAATTCTCCATTTGGTGGTAGAACGGTATGTTATCATTTTTCCTTTCAACTGTATATCATTGTTCAGCCCTAGCATCGATACTATTAGTTTTGACTATGAAGTTCTACTATTTCAGGATGTGCTTGACCTGCCTTTCCACATGGCTAGAAACCAAATAGAAGAAAGTCTCCGAACTAAGATGGCTTCAATAAAGGTAGTTTGTTTTCTCATCAGGTAGATCTTCATCTATCTAGTGGATTATCTAGTTGACTAATGTAATTTGTTGTGTTGGACCGGTTCTATACAAAAGGAGCGGATGGGTCAGTTACAAGATGCTCAGAAAGGAGCGGAAGTTACTTCTGAAGCAACCGAAAGGGAACTTGAGCTTGAAGCTCAGCTTGTTGAGGCGAGGAGCATCATTCAAGAACAGGTCGATAACTTTTTAATTTATATTATTCTAACCTGAAATCGTAAGGTAGTTTTTTGCTTGTTCTATTTAGGAATAGTGCATTATTCAGAGTTTATGGTCAAGGCAAGGCCTTTTATTCTTTGATATTCTTGCTGATGATTGTAATCAACTCAATTGGTAGTTTGAGATTAGCCTTTGTTTAGCTTCTTAAATTTATAGACAATGCAAAGGTATAAGTATCTAAAATTTCTCTATAAATATAAAAATGAATAAGCATTGCTGTGAAAGGGGACGTGCACTCAAGTCGTTATTCAACTTGTCGTTGGATTGAGCTGTTTTTCTCTGGCATTTCCTTGTAAAACTCTTGGTGTTATTTTTACGTTTACCTTGTTGTTTTCAGGCTTCTATTATGTCTAAACATCTTGCTAAATCTGAGAGGCCGAGGTGATTCTCCAGTCTTGTTATCATTCTCAGTGTAAGCAAATATAAGACAATATATAAACTTATGCAGTCTGAATGACCATTTTAGTGTTAACAGGGATGGCATAGTCTCATCTCCAGCTGAGGTATGTATTTTTGTCGTAATTAGTAGTTACTTAAGGGGGATGATATGAGAATAAGTAGATCAATATATAGAAGCTTGAAATACGTAATTGAGGTGGAAAATTAGATCTCCGAGAAGCGCTAAGGCTTTTGTGGGAGTTCCTGGTATAATGTAATTCTTATCAATTTTATTAAATGTATGGAAAGTTTCTTAAGATCGTATAGGGGCAATGAGATTTCCGAAAAGCCCTAAGCTTTCCCATTTCAATACTATATCCTCAACTGATTGTTTCTAGCTTACAAGGTCTTTGTGTTTTCTGATATGTACAATCAAAGATTATCGAATTAATGCCTATTTGTTGTGTTTTCTGTCATAGTTTGTGATATTGCTTTTGAATTAGGTGTTGTGTTTACCTGGTTTGATTAAGTGTTTGTTATTTTCAGGGTCTGTAAATAGATTAGCAAAATCCTGATTTTTTACAATGAGGAAAGTCATCCAATATTAGAAGTCGGTTTCAAGTGCAACAATGAAGAATTGCAGACACAAAAAATCTTGGTGGACTTTTTGTGTAGTGAAGGATGAGGAAATATCATGTTCAGATTTAACAGGCAATGGTCTGAATTGCCAATGTAATTATTTGTCTAGCTTTTCCTAGTATGTAGGCTTTATATCATAGTCCCTTTCCATTAAGGTTTATTTTATATTTCTAGTTTCGACATTATTAACATCTAGTCCCTTCAGATCTCCTCTATGAAATACATTAAAGCAGATGAAATTCAGAACATAAAAACCAGAAGTTTAAACTTGTTGCATTGGTGAAATGATTAAGAACGAATGGTGGATATCTCTTCTCAAGCTTTTAAAACACTTCTAATTTCTTAAAACGATTTTAACGAAGACATTTTTAGTGTTTTTATAATTAGTTTTCGGCTTAATGGTAACTTCTTAAAAACATTTTCTTTAAACAATTTCAAAAGCGATTTTGGAGAAAACACTTGATTATAAATTTTTTTAAAAGCTAGAATTACGAGCTTTTGAAAATTTATTTTCGATTCTTATACTGCGGTTGCTTATTTACCCTCATAAAAAAATGCTTACACTTTTTAATTTAGATTACACAATTAAAATCACTTAACAATCCTAGTCTCCTGGCTTAAACTCAAGGCTGCGACTAATCTGCAATGAATTCCCTCGAAATGTATAACCAATTTATTTATAACCCACAAATTTAATACGAAAATGTGGCTTTGTAAATGTGCATAACATATCAAATTAAACATGCATACGAAAATGTGCATAACATGTTTAGGGTTTAGGGAGAAGCCTTCGCATTATTGCCCATACAATAACATGTCACAAAATTTAATTCATTAAACATGAAAACAAATTTTCAGCCGTGTGACTTTAAATTAATTTGTGAGAAAATTCAAAATCTTATTTTGACATTTTACATCAGTAATCCTTACCTAAATCCTGAAATGAGACATGTCATTTCATAGCATTAATACTCTCATTTGAGAAAGTCAAATTCTAGGTCCATTACGTGATCTAGAAAAGGCCTATTGGTGAGATATTAAGTTATGAAGATGTCATGAACCAACTTTGTGAAGTTCTCATAGATATGGAATTCATGTACAAGATTGCTGAGATGCAATATATATCATCTCATGCTTTTATTACTTGGATTGTGAATAAATGAACTGCGCAGTGTCCAAATTTAAGTAGCGACTTTATTTGGATGAAACAATGTGACTTGTTAGCTCCTCGTCAATACATTGTTTCTAACTTAGTCACAAGTACTAAAAGAGTTGAGAAAATAACAACTAGAAGGGTAAAATGGTAATTTTATAAATCCCAACTAGTTGATGATATTCATGAAGGGTAAACATAGATAACATTCAATGGATCCGCTCAATATAATTAAGTTGAATTTGAGTAGATAATAAATTCATTTGAACCGAGAGATTCTCAGTGTCGACTCTTTAGTGGAGTCAGTCGACATTAAGCTAATACTCGGAAAATGTTTGAGAACTTTTGAGTCCGAGTATAGAAGCTCAAGCTTTGTTCATTTGGATCCATAAGGTCACTATTACAGTTCATTAGAGTAGGATTGTTAAACTAGAAGTTAAGTCAAAATAAGTTCAAGTGAACTAGAATTTTTCTCTGAAAATGTCTAAAGGGTATTTTTGTCCACAAGGACATAAAATGATGTGAATATCAAAATAAGATTTTGAATATTTTCATTTGATGAAAATATAAATTATTTTCTAAAGCCGAAAAGTTGTTTAAGGCATTATAAAATTAATTTCGTTATTTGTGAAATTATAATTCTACAATGGGTATTTTAAGAACTGTCTCAAAAGAAATAAGGAAGCATCTAGCTGCTCCTCCCCTAGGTAGACCTCCCAAGATAGTGCATCAAGAGGAGAGTTTTATTTCCTTTTTCTTATAAGGATAATTACCCAAAAGTAAAAGGGAAATGAATTTCCTTAAGAAGGAAACAATGTGCTAAGTGAGGAAACAAATTTCCTAACTAATGCAAGTGGTATGGCCGGCCAAACTAAGAGTGAAAGGGGAAGGAAAAATCAAATATTGTGTCATGAATACATTATTTATTCATGAATGAATAATTGACATTTATAGATTTTTCCTTCTCCTATAAATAGAGCCTCACATAGAGATGTGAAGGTTAAGCTTTATTCTTGCTCTCTCCCTCTTTTGGCCGACCCTCTCTCTCTCTCTCTCTAGAAAATACTCTTCATATTTTGCACCTAGATCCATACTTGATCTAGAGAATTAGATTATGATCCAAGAATTGTTCTTGGTTCATATTGTTTAATTGTGCCCACACACAAATCCTTCTAAACCTCTATAGACTCTTGTAATAGAAATCTTAGGTCTCTCAAGTTCTTGTTTAGGTTTGAAGGAATCAAGCTAGAAGAGAAGATCTACCTTTTCCGAGACACTTCAAGTTTGAAGACACAAGAAAGGTTCGTATTCAAGTAGGTTTAATAATGCTTTTAATTTATAACATGTATATGCTCTTTATCTAGGTTAGTAAAAATTGTTTTACTTCTAAAAGAAATTTTTATATTCCGCCATTAATATGATTAATGATAAATATTTCTTTAACCCTAGACCTATTCCAACATAGAAATCATAGATTCTTCCAACAATCATACTATGATCAATAGTCCGTTGATCTTTAGATTGCGAATATTTTGTTTTAACCAAACCGTGAAGAGTTTGTTCACGCAAATCTACATTTGTCTCTTCATACAATGTTCGGTTTGATTAAGGACTATAAGACTATTTAATATCATAAATATTCAAACAAACAAAAAAGGAATGAATGAACGTTTCAACTTTTATTAATTTAATCAGCAATTACAATAAGGACTTATAAAGATCTATATTACATCAATATGTAAATAAATAATCTTCTTGTGGGCATGTCTGCCAACAAACTCCCACTTGACTCAAAGAAGATGAGAGTAGTCCTTCAAGCCTACTTCGTCTCGATGTTGGTCGTAGACCTTGTTGGACAGGGCCTTGGTGAAATGATCTGCAAGATTGTCAACCGATGAGATCCTGTTCACCACCACGTCTCCACGCTGCACGATCTCTCTAATCAAATGGTATTTCCTCTCAATATTCTTAGAGCGATTATGTCTTCTAGGTTCCTCTGAGTTAGCAACAACCCCACTATCCGCCTGAAAGTCGGAATCGGTATACCCCGTCATAGTCAGGTCAGTACCTGAATATGTAAACATCAAGTTCCTAGTACTCCAAAGATACTTCATAACATACTTAACAACAACCCGACGCTCGGGTCTAGGATTTGATTGGAAACGGCTAACTACGCCAACGACGAAGCATATATTCGGTCTAGTGCACAACATAGCATGCTTGAGACTTCCTAGGGCTGAAGCATAGGGAATCTTTCTCATGTCCTCAATGCACTTTCAATAAATAATATCAAGTGACGATTTATTTTCAAAATAACATCTCCTTTTAAATGATTTATAATTATCTCCTTTGAATATATCATATTTTTCAAATTTATTTTTTTGATTTCCACAGAACCCACGGAAGGTACTATGCCTCGCGGAAATCTTCCTCCCATTAACTTTGGTAGGCAATTTGGACGACACACAAAAGACCATTTTTTCGTTAAGCCAAAATAAGTTTTGACAAGGGAGAGGATGAGATTGAGAGGTTTGGTGTATAAAATGTTTACTATTTCACTTTGGCAATTTCACCATTTCCAATTTCACTGGGTTTACTAACACATCTCTGCCTTACTTAACTACAATGTTGAAGCATTATCCAACTTTTATAGAAAAATTGCTTCAATGCTATCATCAAATATTTCATTTTTCTCCAAAACGTTATTTTTCTTTATTAGTTATCAACTTAAATGTGAAAAAAACTAGTTTACGGTTCAAAATATTTTATGTTTCAATTTCAATAATTAAGAAATTTATTCTCACAACAATCTAAATCTCTAATATGAATTTCTCCGGTTTATCTCATTTCAAAATATTAAGGTTGATGTGAATGTTCAAAATATTGTTGGTTATCGACTAAATATCGTTAAAATACCGCAAAATTCAACGTACTGGTAATAAATTGTGAGTTATCGTTATCGTTTATAATGTCGCATCAACTTATCGCCAAAATACTGAAAGTGATCAAAATACCACCTGTTACCGGTGAATTTTTATATTTTTTAAATTTAGATTTTGCTTTTATAGTTTTGATTGTTTTAGGCAAGGTTTTGAGAATTTTTTTAAGTATATGAAATCGGAAAGATGATATCTTTAAAATGCCTAATTTGATTTTGAAGTTTCGTTGAATTTCAAATTTTTCGATGACTTTTTCCGGCGATCAACGATATTTTCTGATTCATTATTTTTTTAGATTCATTATTTTGATATATTTAGTTTAGAATATAAGATTGTTGATATAGAATTGTGAATTTATAATACTAAATTAGAAAATAAGATAATTTATATAAAATTGTTAATTTATGATATCAAATTTAGAATATAATATTCTTGATATGGATTTGTTAATATGTGATTTTGATTTAGAAGATATGATTGTTGATATCGAATTGTAAATTTGTGATTTTGAATTTAGAATATAAAATTATTGATATGCTTTTATGATTTATGTTTAATTTTATTGTTTGTGGTGAACACTATTTGATTGTATATTTTAATATTTGAATATGCGGATTTATACATATATATATGTATAATATATATATATATAAATTTGGTTGTTTGAAAAATGTAGTTGTTACATAATTTTTGTCGGTATATTTATCGATATTCAGTGTTTTATTAGTATATTGTCGGTATAATTAATAATAAATATAAATATGTGTATAAGATATTTATCGACCAATCGATACGCAGTATACTTAAAAAATCAAAACATCGATATCAATATTGTTAATGAAAACTTTGTGTTATCATAAATACTTTAATTAAGATAATTAATATGGTAATAAATAAAAGCGATAGACAAGCTAGCAGTAGTAAAAAAACTGGATCTCACAACCTTCAATAAGGGGTGTGAAATTTGAAAATTTCCCACAACCCTTATTAAGGGTTGTGGAATTTCCCACAAATCTTAGACATTCGGTGTGGAATGTTCATACTTCCCACATCGGATGTCTATTGGTTATGGAATATTCAACAACCAATCAATTATCGGCTGTAAAATTTAAATTGTTTTGAACTTTCAGCGCCGCGGCGACCCTATACAGCGCCGCGGCCCCACGTCCCACAACATATCAAAACATTCATTGTGAGAGATGGTGCAGCGGCGCTGTATAGGGTCGCCACAACGCCGGTTAAGGTTGATAAGGCCGAGGCCCCGCGACTGGGGTCGCGGCCTCGTTTCAAACAGCTGTTCCATGGCTCTGGGCAACATAACCCAATGTCGCGGTGCCGACTCCCAAAACGGATGTAGAGATCCGTTGTGGGACATGGTGCCATCGCTCCATCCATATGTCGCCGCATTGCTGTTGTCATAGAGTATTTGCCCTCAATATTAATGGATTAAACATCATACAATACCTGCAATCAATCTAAAAAAAGATAATACATCCAAAATTTATACAAGATCATCATATACATTCAAAATCATCTGAAATATGTACATTTAAAATCACAAAACGTGTATACTTCTCTATTTCTACGTCTCTATTTCTAATCATCACATTAAATAAATGTTTGTATATAGTGTTGGCATTTGTGCCCGCAAAGGAGATTTTTGATATTAAATACTTTTGTATTTATTTTACTTTGAAATTAAATAAAGATTGAATATCCATTCTTATTTAAGATTGTGTTTACGCATTTATGTCTACGCTCTGAAACTGTCATCAACGAAAGAAGTGCTAAGTACAGACTTGACAAGATACCTTCTTATGACTAGTTTAAATAATAGTTCGCAATCTAAAGATCGATTGGGCAATCGATTCCTAGTAATGATTGTTAGAATGAATTAAACGATATCTTATCTTGTGATATGGAGAGTTGTGACTCTGTAATTCATTCTTGATATCTTAATGAAGATATTGAACAAGACCTGTGAAGTTTTGAAGTTCGAGATAAAACCGTTTAATCACTCGAAACCTCAAACTCACATACGAGGGGTATTTTAGTAATTACCTAAATCCTGAAGTGAGTACATGTATTCTTGTAACACTTTATGACATTTGATTTGTCAATGGGCAATGGCTAAATGAAGTTTCATTGACCCGACGGTTGGTGTCATAATACTGTTTCGTTGAAACATGTGATTCACAGATATGGAATTTGTGTTGAAACAATGCTAAGGCATTAGTATCACACCATGCTCTGTTATGAGAGTGTGAGCGAATAAACCAGGCCTGGTATTCATCGAATAAAGAATTCTTTGAAATAAAACATGTGACATGTTGAGACATTTCACTCTATGTTTTTCTCGTTCACATATAACAGAGGACTTGGTGAAATAATAACTCAGGGGTAAAACGGTAATTTTACATTCCTCTGAGTTAATGATACACACAAAGGGTAATATCGTAAAATACACCGTGGACCATGTGAAGAATAGTTTTATCACATCAAACGGAAATATAAACGCATATGAACTTAGAGATGTTCAATATTGGTCCTTTAGTGGAATCGACTAATATTAAGAATTGAAAGTCGGAAAAAGTTTGTGAACTTTTGCGTCCGATCTTTATTCTAAAGCTTCGTTCATGTGGGTCCATAAGGTCTCAATGATAGACTCTTGGATGAGATATTAGTGAACAAGAAGAGATCGATTTTCTCATTAGACGTAAATTGTGATTTACACTAAGAAAATTATTTTCTAAGTAATTAAATAAATAATTGGTTATTTATTATTACATTTATTTAACGAATCATATTAAATTATTATATTGATAATAATATAATTTGATGATTCAAATAAATAAAAGATGAAAACAAACATTTTCTCGTTTCGTAACTACATTGTTTAGTATGAAAATAATTAATGACTTGTCATTAAATAAATGAGATATTCTAAATTAATTAAATATTATTTTAGAAATAAATCGAAAAATATTTGGGAGATAAATAGCATAAGTTGGCCGGCCACTTAATGTGAATTAATGGGTTGGAAAATTGCTTAAATGATTTATCGGACTTAAATTTGATTAATGGGTCATTAATTGTTTTTGACCTAATTAAGCCCATTCTCCCTGAAATAAAAGGAGCTATTCTCTCCCTTTATTGACCTAGCTCATTCGGCCACTCTCTCTCTCTCTCCCCTCCCATCTTGGCCGACTATTTCCTCTCTCCCAAGGAGAAAAATACTTGGCCAAAATCCCTAAAGAATTAAGAGAGCGAACCGTAGAGAGAATCCCCTTTTATTCCTTCTTCCCTTGTTCCTACGAAAGAGCCCACCCTCTTTGTCTCACAAAATCCCTCGAGTATGATCATTGACTCAACTTGTGGTTGTTTGAGTGATTTTTCCTCCCACAGGGCCGGCCATATTTTGGAGCAAGTCTCGGTGTCTCTCGGAAAAACTGGCTGGCCGATCCTCTACGCCACGCCCGTCAAGCAAATCCTCAAACATGTGGAAAATATGATATTTTAGAATGATTATATGTGTTTGGATTGTTCGTGTGCATGTTTAGATAGATTTATTGACAAGATTATAAATTTATTGACATGTTAGGTTAGATTTAATGATATGGTTATCGAACATGTTTTAAATTGGTTTTTATATGTTAAATTGAATTATGAAATTCCGCCACATATTGATGTGTTTCGTAATTAAATTAGGTTAATTGTTAATCAAATTCCAACAAATAGTTAATCAACTCTTCTCTTATTCTCTGTATTTCTAAAGGTGTATACGTCTTTTTGTTTTCTAATCTACTTAGACCTCCTACAATTATTTCTTGCATATAACATAAAACAAAGTATCCACATTCCGTGTTACCGCTTTGTTTTGGCGCGGACATTGACCTTATGTACGTTGATTATCCGTGACCAAGAGCGTCTTTGTGTTCAAGTTTGAAATTTGAAAACACCCTACAAAACGAAAAGTATGAGTATCTTTTATAACAAAAAATCAATATATAAGTAAAATAAATTACTTTTTTATCAACGAAATTAAGCCTTGTGGAATTTGTTTATTCAACGAGTCGAAAAATATCGCACAATCTTTCCACAAGTCAAGGACAACAAGCATCCAATGAAAGTTTCGATTGTACGACATGAAAATTAGTCCCCAACATTGCATCCTCGCACCGCGTTTCCAACCTCTTTGACTTGTGTCGACAAATGGTAATTTTTTTCATTTGTAGACAGGTGAGAAGCTAACGCCGCATTTACAAAGCCAAATTTCTTCTTCAACTTTCCCGTTGACGCACGTATATGGCTATATTCCAAAAAATTCAAAAAGTTAAAACACTCAATATTTAATCATTAATAAAAAAAGATATTCACGAAAGAAACACGTACTCCATGTGACGCGATATGCTTGACGCCCCAATTTCCGATAATTGTAAAAATTCGGAAAAATCATCAAATCCCAACATAATTGGGATAGCGAAGATTGTTGGACAAACCTTGGCGTGAATAACGTGTCCTTGTGCTAATATCATTTTGTTGGCATATTGAGCGAGCAATTTAAACTTGAAATTTATTACCTTGTAACCATTTAAACTTTGAATTAATTACTTTATAATTAATTTGAACAATCAATACATACTAAAGAGTATGTTAATATATTACCTTGTAATTAATTCTCTTGATATCGTCGGGAGTAGGTTGACTTGTACAATCGAGTTTCGAGTATTTGATATATGGACTGCAGCTCTCTTTTTCCATCTCTGTTTCTATCAATCGTCGCGGCCACGAGATAAAACCCCCCATTGCATCTTCTACGGTTAAAGCTTCATCTATGGGAATCTAAAATTTGGCTTTTTTAACAGAAATACCCGAAACGCTCACCCATGCATTTCCTTCCTCCAAAGTTGAGAAGTAAATTACGCCCTCGTTCAAATAGACTCGCCCATTTGCAACATGGATTTTTTTTCCGTTCATTATATCGTCAATGTAGAGAAAACACCCGAAACTTTCATTCGAACACGGTGTCACCGGTGTGGTTGGATTCAATGAGCAACTACCTGAACATTAGTTGGTTTTCCCACAATAATCAGATCGACTTTCGGACGATTATGTACATCGTCATGTCATATTAAAATCACCGATTTAATATTGCAAACAAATAAACTTTTGGAGTAAATAAATAAGCATGAATAAAGATTACCTAAAGAGACGACCTCTTTGACGACTTCTTGAATCTTAGCCTTCTCTTCATCATCAACGCCACTCGCATTGAGATTCTCTTCAACTCGATCAACACTAGCTTCTCCAACACTTATAATACCACGACCATTAACCTCCTTCAACATTTGATTTTTAAACTCCATTAACTCGCACACATTTCGAGACGCATCTTCTTAAGTTCTTCGTTTGGGGTCGGAGGAACAAAATACTTGAAACGCTTAGCAACACGTTTGGTTGACAGCAAACATATTTCTTCGTTCGCATAGCAAGATACTTTATCCCGTTTCCGGGATGAAAGTACATTCGGTTGCTTGTTGAGATAATCTTTGCTACATATACATAAATATAATCATTTGTAAATAAAAATATTATAAATATAACTTACATTATTAAAAATCCTACAATTGATTATCCCATTAGTCGATCTTTGTCATTCTTGAACTTGTTTCCATCTATCCTGTCTTTCTTCCGCGAGTCAATCCATAATTCTTCTAACATTTCCCATTGCCCGATTTTTTCGTGCAATTAATTAAAAAGTAATCATATTAATCATATATTAAATGTAAAAAAATGAGTACAAAATAAATAAATGAAAAACTCAACCTTTTGTTGATCTAGTTTTTGATATCGATCTCGGCCACATCGAGATTTGTATTCCATTTTCGTGGAATTAGTTTTCCCTTGCTCCGACGTTTGCTTGAAAACTTTGCTTCGTCTATACTCAACAAACTTCACACAACCTTACTTGGTGATACTCGTGTAAAATTTTAAAACACAACCGGGTCTTTTTAACGAGTTTGGTTAGTTGATTGCGTCTTTGAGAAGATCGTTATATAACTCGTGACGAAATAGCTTTGCAGATTCTCCTACTCTCATGAGGCAGTGTGCTTATGTTCTATTGGAATCGAAAATCCTTTCACATATTTCGTTCCAAATCCTCTATTTTATTTGATTGTTCTCTTTTAATCTCCAATCACGGGTTGAAAGTGGAACATATTCCCTAGCTAATACGCCGAAGTAACTCAATAATACATCACCTTCCTTACCCTTTTGTTGCCCTTTGAAATCTAATTCTATCGTAATTTTTCTACCGAGACTTATAATTTTATTAATACGACTCATAAGGGTGTTTCTTCTCTTTCCTTTCTCATCGGGATTTAATGATAATAGTCGTCTAGGTTTCTTTTTAATACCATCGCTGGAAGTAGTAGTAGTTGTAGTCGACGTTGAATCTATAAACACAATTCAAAATACAATTTCAATATCTAAATATGAACCTAAACTAATTATCCATTCCAAACACAAAATATATCTCAATGTCAACCTAAAATAATTATCCATTCCAAACACAAAATATATTTCAATGTCAACCTAAACTAATTATCCATTCCAAACACAAAATATATCTCAATGTCAACCTAAACTAATTATCCATTCCAAACACAAAATATACTTATATGTCAACCTAAACTAATTATCCATTCCAAACAAAAGATATATTTCAATATCAACCTAAACTAATTATCAATTTTAAACAAAAAATATATCTCAACGTCGGAGATGGAGGGACGTCGGATTGGCCGGAGTTTTTGAGTCGCCGGAGAAGAGAGGTTTGAGAGAGAATGGGTTTGAGTTTTCAGAGAGATTGAGTTTTGAGAGAGAATGGGAGTGAAAATGAAGAATGAAGAAGAAGAAGTCGAAAATTTGTTTTCGGTGAAACTTGGGGGAGTTATTAAAAAATTGAAGTTTTTCCAAAATTTAGACATCCCACAACCCTTAGGGGGAAGAGTTGTGGGAACAACGCTGTGACAATGGCTTAAGGGGCCGCAGCCTTGTTTGCCGTAGGTGCGACGCCGTAGACTTCCCGAGACTAGTTGCTCTCGGGAACTCTATGGCGCCGCAGAAATGCTAAATAGGGCCGCGGAACCAGGTTATGGGTTTGGCGGGGCCGCAGCCCTGATAGATGTAGCCGCGACGCCCCTCCCACAACCCTTCTCAGAAGGGTTCCACAACCTTTCTGGGATCCGATGTGGGCGCGGCGCTGCAACGATACACACTCGGGGCCGCATAGCCGCTGACCTGGACTGCTTTAAATGCGTTTTTACTCGTGTTTTGCACTTAGATCTCTCAAAAATTTAGTTGAAAAAACACTACAAACAAATTTTTACCCATTCCGTGTCATCATCATTTACAACTCACAACTATACATCTAATTATTTTAAGTTCCTCTTTAACTTGTTACAAATTTGAATATTTTTAGATTGTTTATTAGAAATCTGATATTTCTTGTTATAACTAGGGTTTTTGTAAGATGGTGAGACAATGGATGTGGGAGAATAGGTTAAACGAGATACATCAAAATGGTGTAAATGAGTTTTGTAAATTCGTTAAAGATATGAAATATGTGAATGGTGTAAATGGTGTCATAATACTGTTTTGTTGAAATATGTGATTCACAGATATGAAATTTGTGTTGAAATAATGCTAAGGCATTAATATCACACCATGCTCTGTTATGAGAGTGTTTGCGAACAAATCAAGGCCTGATATTTATCGAATAAAGAATTTTTTAATAAAACATGTGACATGTTGAGACATCTCACTTTATATTTTTCTCGTTCACAAATAACAGAGGACTTGGTGAAATAATAACTCAGGGGTAAAACGATATTTTTACATTCCTTTGAGTTAATGATACACACAAAGGGTAATATCGTAAAATACACCGTGGACCGCGTGAAGAATAGTTTTGTCACATCAAACGAAAATATAAACGCATATGAACTTAGAGATGTTCAATATTGGTCCTTTAGTCGAATGGACTAATATGTAAAATTAAAAGTCGAATTTTTTTTGTGAACTTTTGTGTCCGAGCTTTATTCTAAAGTTTCGTTCATGTGGGTCCATAAGGTCTCAATGATAGACTCTCGGACGAGATTTTGGTGAACAAGAAATGATTGATTTTTTCATTCCACATAAATTGTGATTTACGCTAAGAAAATTATTTTCTAAGTAATTAAATAAATAATTGGTTATTTATTATTACATTTGTTTAATGAATCATATTATGTTATTATATTCATAATAATATAATTTGATGATTCAATAAATAAAAGATAAAAATAAATATTTTCTCGTTTCGTACTACATTGAATAGTATGAAAATAATTAAAGACTTGTCATTAAATAAATGAGATGTTCTAAATCAATTAAATATTATTTTGGAAATAAATCAAATAAATTTGGAAGATGATTTTGACAATATGGCCGGCCAGTTATAAGGTATAAGTGAGGTGGAAATTTTTTTAAATGAATTATTGGGCTTAAGTTTGATTAATGAGTCATTAATTATTTTTTACCTAACTTAAATTCATTCTCCCTGAAATAAAAAGAAGACTGTCTTCTCTCTCTATTGACCTAATTTCACACGTTGATTCTCTCTTCCCCATCCCTCTTGGCCGACTATTTTTCTCTCTCCAAGAGAAAAACACACGGCCAAAAATCCCAAAGAGAAAGGAAAGAGAAATTGTTAAGCTTTTGTTTCATTCCTTCTCCCTTTGTTCCCATAAAAGAGCCCACCCTCTTTATCTCATAAAAACTCATAGAGAATTATCATTTATTCAATTTGTGGTTGTTTGATTGATTATTGATCAGCAAGGCCGGCCACATTTTGGAGCAAAGGAGCGAGGACGGATTTCGTGACATCCTACACGAATTGGAAGGAGTTTCGGCCGTGGACTTGGACGCACACCCCGAGGCCAATTATTGCAGATCCAAACCCCCCTATAAGTCTCCTTGAAACGAATTGGATATGAATGAAATAACCACTGTAGTATTGTTAGAATTTTTAGATCATTCGTTTGCATGTTTGAATAAATTTATTAATATGTTTAGAAATTTATTGACATGATAGATTAGATTTAATGACATGGTTATTGAATATGTTTTAAAACCTTTTTAACATGTTAAACTGAATCATGAATTTCCTCCATATATTGATATGTTTCATAATTAATTAGGTTAATTGTTAACTAAATTCCAACACCAACTTACAGAGACACCATCGTCTTTGTAAGTCAGCGGCGCTGCGGCGATGCCAAATGGGGCTACGACGCTGCTGACTTACAGAGAAGATGGAGTCTCGTAATTCAAACAAACATATTAAATCTTAAATATCGTAATTCAAACAAATAAACAAACATAAGTCAAACTAATTAAAACTAAACATCCATAAAACTAATTAAGAGTTTTAAAAGAAATAAAAAAGCATTTAGTAATTGTTGCCGTTGTTGTCGTCGTCGCATCGTGGTGGTGCTCCCGGAGGACGTGAGAATTCAGACGGCCATTCTGGGACTGGATATGGTAAATAGTTGTACTGTGGGTACAGAGGAAACCGCCACTCTATTTGGTTGTTTATATCCAACCGACCGATGACATCGTTGAACGCGTCGTACGACATGGCCGAGTACTTTTTTTTTATTATCTATGGAGGCAGTTTTAGGTATTTTGATACCCGGCGACGAGGTAGTGGTTGGTGTGAGCAACATACTCTAGCATCGAATCTCGCACTGGTGGTGCATGTAACTCAAGTACCGTCGCTCTACGCGGTCTTGCCGCCGTCTCCTCCGCTGCCGCCGCCTCTTCCAACTCGTCCTCCTCTCGAATCTTGTGGCAATCAATGATTTACTTCGTGATTGGCCCCATTGGACCTTTGATCATGTCCCGCCTCCTAATTCTCACCCCCGCTCTCATGCAAAGAGTAGTGATGATGGAAGGATACTGTAAACCCTTCTTCTTAGCCTTATAATCAATACTCCTCATCCGGCCCGAGATGAATCGACAAAATTTTATCCTGAGCCCCTTCACGGTGCAGTACAAAGTTTGAATGCGATCCTCGTCGAGACTGGAAAAATGCGTGATCGGGAATATGCGAGCACACACAAAGTTAACCCATACTTTGGCAATCCTATCAAAACAAAATTTAAAACACAATACTATACTCATTTAAAACATAATCCTAATCATATATCTATTGTTCAAATTATAAAAACAAATCGTTAAATATAATTATGTACTTTGTGAGTTGATCACGATGCAAGACTTCTCTTCCCTTCTCCGTCGTCCAACCTTGGTTCGGGAGGCACAACAAACTCGCCATCTCCGCCTTGTCCGCATGACGTAGGTATTGAATGTAATATTCTCTCTCGAAAGGAATGTTGGGGGTTTGAAGATAATTGTTGATCCCCTCGGCGCTCATGTTTATCTTCTCTCCGTGAACCGTGACGACGTTATTAACTGCATCCGGTAGGTTCACGTAAAATTCATTCACGATGGTGATATTTCCATTGCACCTGGGAGGTTTGCAAAATTTTCCCCAACCATACTCGTCGATGAAGTTGTGGATTTGTTGGCCGATGTCGAATCCATCCCGGGGGACACTAAATCCCCTCTCCTGGATTACAGAGTGCTTAATGAGCAACTCGTAGCGATTCTCGGCTTGTTGAGACGTGAATATTCACGATTAGTATTGTTCTTCTTCACTTTCCGACGACGAAAAAGACTCAACAGTTTTGCGGGAACGCTTTGAAGTTGTGGCCTTCGCTTTGCCCTTGGCACCACGAGTAGCTTTCGGGGGCATTTTGACCTACATAAACATAAACACTAACACAAAATCAATTTCAACATTTATAAACATAATTTCAACATAAACAGAATTTCAACAAATATTTTGGATTCAATTCACAACCTATTAACCTACAATTTTCAACATTTATAATTTCAATATAAACACAATTTCAACAAATATTTCAGATTCAATTCACAGCCTATTAACCTACAATTTCGGATTCCACAACCCTTACCAACAAGGGTTGTGGAAAGTCGGTTGTGGAATCCAACATTTGTACTAGTGTAGTATTTTCACATCAAATTAGTGAAAAATTGAGAAAAAAAAAATATTATTTTGGTAGAAGATGAAAAAATAAGATGTAATGCATGATAGTACTTTGGACAGGTTATTCTTCATAATTTGAAGGAAGAAACATAGACCAAAAATGAATGCAAAATAAGTGTTTTTCTCGTCGTAAGATTAACAAAAAGAAAAAGATGCGTCGAAATGAACAAGCAATATACTAAATGTCTCAACATTAAACAAGTTTATTAGAGATTATTATAAGCCAAAACTATATTGGATATAACTTCTTAGAGCAAGGACAAAGAATGTATAGAGGAGATGACATCCTTGCCTCTTCAATTATATCAAGTGTAAAAATGCGATTCTCGTACCAAAAAATATTGTTTTAATGGAATTCAATATATACCCATATATTTTCTTTTACTATATACTCAAGTGACCAATGCGTTCTTAAAGAAAAAACATATACACATCAGATATACCAATGCGTTCAAACATATACACATCAGATATTTCAGTTATGGGTAAAATTATTATTTCTTCAAATATATATTAAATAAATAAAGAAAAAACTGTGAGATGATACGTAAAGAAACTTCTACTTCACACAAAACTACAAGTACATAACTTGCTATTTTGGGCTAGAAATTAATTGCTTTTCTTTACTTGATCAATCTGTCTCCGGTAGATAGTACACGCGAGTGAGTGAGATAATAATCTAGACAAAAGTTTATTGGAGAAATAATAATTTCGAATCCTTGTAAATGATAAAATAATAATGTTCGATGGAGTGAAACAAAACCATAGGTTTCTGCTTTCTAGTGTTATAGCTGTTTTAAATACATAATAAAATATCATTGACCTCTGAAACAGAAGAAGAGACCTTATAGCTGTTGTAGCTTGTAGCTTTTCGTATATAACCTTATAGCTGTTTTACTTGATTCTCAGTTTTACTTGTGTCAGAAAAAAAATCTCAGTTTTACTTAGAGAGAGAGATAGAGAGTTTGAGACGAATTATTTCATGATTATGGAATCGCAGTATAAATGGACGACTCACATTTCGACAGCAAATGTAGTAGTAATAGACATTCTTATTTAATTATTTTGTTTGTTTGGTTTTTGCAGGAAAGATAGCTCCAGAGTCTTAACTGCATAGTCATACTTTTAATTATTTTATTTGGACGTAAAACTGTAAAAGCAATAGAAAAACTAAACAGCAGTTTCTTTAAAAACATAGCAGAGCTATTGATTTGATACATGTATGCATGTAAGTGTGTGATTTGATACCATGAATACTAACATCGAACTGAACTCTTTTTTATAAGAAACGGCTAAATATCTGGTAATTTTCTCACAAAATTCATTCACTGTCACGATCGTGGTAGAAGCATGCTGATATTATCGTGGTCGGAGATATGATTTTCCGTCAAGAACGATGAGCACGTGATGTACGAATTCTGTCCCTATATTTGAAACTTAGCACGTGATCGAAGATTGTCTCTCCGATTGCAAGACGGTTGTTTTTTTGTTACAGCGGTAAATTTTTAACCCATTGGAGAAGACTGAGAGAGAGAGAGACGAAGTATTTAATGAATATGGAATGACAGTATAAACCGTAGTTAACTCTTATTTAACTATTTTGTTTGTTTGTATTTTGCAGGAAAAAAGCTCCAGTGCGTTAGTATATTTTTACTATTTTTTATTATTTTACTTGGAAGTAAAAGCTGTAAAAGCAATAGAAAAATAAACAGCGTTTTAAAATGGTAGCTGGTTCTGAGCTATTGATTTTATATATAACTGTGTGATTAACCATTAAAGAAAACTAGATACCATCGAATATTTACATGGAACTGAATTCTCAAAAGAAGAAACGGCTAATATCTGGTATATTCGTCACAAAATTCATTCACATCCCTTAAAAGAAAGTGTCACGATCGTGGTAGAAGCATACTGATATTATTGTTGTAGCGTACTTGTTTGCTTTTTCTTTCCATTTGCAGCTCTCAAATATCCTCTTATTTCTCTGCTGCAGATATATTCTTTCCCATCTGGGAACACATATATATATATATATATATATATTAATCCCCTCACAGTAAGTTTCCGTGTTGTTTGTATTGAAAAAAAGAATGGAAATGCAACAAATACCTTCGGTTCCGTACAACTGGCTTATGGAGGAGACGATGAACGGTCGCGCGTGGACGGCGGCGGAGAACAAACAGTTCGAGCTGGCGCTGGCGCTTTACGACCACGACACGCCGGACAAGTGGCACAACGTGGCCGCGATGATCCTTGGAAAGTCCGTCGGTGACGTCATCCGAAAGTACAAGGAGCTCGTGGATGACGTTATCGATATTGAAACCGGGGTCACTCCGGACCCTATCTACTCCACCGCCGCCGTCGCCGGAAACACCGAACGCAATAAAGGCATTCCGTGGACCGAGGAAGAGCACAGGTAATATCTTAAAAACCCTAGTAATTGATAGATACTAATTTCCTTAGTCTAATAATAAGTTTGAGAATATCAAGCAGAATTAGTAACGTTTATATATTTACTTTATCATGTTATGCTTTTATAATCCATTGGTTTGATAAAGATGATGAATTAGTGTAGATATATACCTCTATCTATATAATATATATATATATATATATATTTACGTGCGTGTGTTTTGTGGATGTAAATAAGCTTGTAATATAATGTTCATCATGATTATTGTTTACTTTTTATCAGGATGTTTCTCATGGGTTTAAAGGAGTACGGGAAAGGGAATTGGAAATATATATCCCGAAAATTCGTGCTGACGAGAACGCCGACACAGGTGGCGAGTCATGCCCAAAAATATTTTCTACGACAACTCTCTGGCGGGAAAGACAAATCCAGATTGAGCATCCATGACATCACTACCGCTGATCTTAACGATCCAATGTCGTCAATGCTGCCACCTCTTCCACCGTCCATCGGCGACTTCCCGAATTAGAATCAACCGAGCGAAGCTCCAACGGGTTTCCAGGTCGAAACTGGGAGTGTCTTCGATATATTATCAAATCCGTCTGATATTAATTCATTCGGCATGTAACTGAATGAACATTATAGCAAGTGCAATAATAGTAATGACTTTTACTAATTTTTTTGAATCAAATGATAATATTTATGAAAAGATGAAAGAATAAAAACAAATGATTGTATAGAGAAGACAACTTCTGCTTGTAATTACTCTCGTTTAATTGATGATGTTTTCAACAATGAAAAAACTAATTCAAGCTTAACTTTTTATGTGCATTTTAGCAATATCGTCTATCATTTCACAAAGTATACTGGTAGATTAAAAGACACAGATATCATGTTACCAAATTTTATTTAAATGTTTTTTCTTAATAATATAATCAATGAAATGAATAGTGATACTAATATAACAATCATGAATAGACATTTGATCCCAATATTCAATTTTTATTGCTATGTTTTTGAAAAATTAAACGAACTAAACCACGTAAAGCATTAAAATTACAAATCTGTCAGAGATTTTACATGTCTGGAAAAATAGCCAAAAATTATTTTACACATGCGCATTTATTTCAAATTCAACCCTGATTTGAAATAAATTTACACATGCGCATGTATTACGAAGCATGCTATTTTGTATTTCAAATTCAACCCTGATTAATAATTTTTATTATTTAAAAAAAAAAAAATTCTATTCATTATTAAGAAAATCATATCTTGATTTTGAAAGAGTTCCTCCATATTTTCAGCAACAAATTATATAATTAAATGATTTCAAATTTAAAAATAAAAATAATCCGCTTTATATCGTTCTTCCATGTTTAACAATTAGTTTGGGTTGTTACCATAATTTTCATACATTGGAAGTGTTAATTTTTTATCGAGTATAATTCAAGTAATTTTTGAAGCATATTAGTAAGCATTTTCATAATATTAAATTCAATAAAACTACAGTTTTCTAACTGATAACCGTAATAAAATTGGAAAGCACATCAAAATTAAATACATGGAGAAATATTTTATTTAGTGTGACAAACTTTGGCGGTTTTCCTTTACAAATTTAAAGCATTGGGGATTCGGGCTAGAAACTTAAATTTGGGTCATTTATTGACTAACTATTTTTTGTCAAAATTCTCACTAAATTCGTCAACTAAAATTGAAAATTAAATAAATAATATAATGAATGATATGTTGAGTTGTAACTTGTAACACGAAAAGCACCTAAGATGTTTGAATGCACTCATGTCTTTATCCAAAGACCACACTTCTTCTGACAAGAGAGACTCGTTTGGTTACTAAGATTGTTTATTGTTTCAACTTGGCAGTTTCACATTTTCGTGATTCAGCTCTAGCTTTAATCACTCAGAAATGGTTCAAAGTATTATCTATCCAATATTTTTTTTCTTATTTTTCACCATAACGCACTGCAAGAAAAATGGGTTTCAGGGGGGTATAATATCGTGGCTGAGATATCCCGACATTTTTTTTACTTGTAGTTGAATGAGGGTGCCGGAAAAAGTATAAATGATTTTACTTTTAATAACATTTTATAAGAGTAATAATTTATGTTGTTAATAATTTTAATGACGTTTTTATATTGTCATAAATTTTGGTGCAGATATTTTTAAAGGCATTTTTTAATGTCATATTAAGTGTTATAAATTATTTTAATGATATTTTATATATGTCGCTGTTATTGTTGTAAATTAATATGTGACAATTTTAAGATGTTGTAATTATTGTTGTGCAAACTCATTTATGATGTTTATATGCGTGTGGCGTTTTATAAGATTTGATAAATTGACTGCATTATAAATTGTCATTGTTATGAATAATGTCGATGCGACAAATATGTAGTTTATTTTGTAATTTTTTCTTTACCAAATTATTTTATGTTCTTTATGTAACAAAGGCTGTGAAATTTATTTGTACACTTATGCATTAAATATTTTGGATGTACATCGATTACAAGAAAATTATTATGAACATTGCACATAAACGTACAATATTATATCAAAAACATGTTACACATAGTTATGTTAGGACAATACATGTAAACAATGAGATAACTTAGTCTATTTAATATTTTGTCCCACTCTTAATGATCCTTGAGTTTCACCACATGCATTGATATGTTGGTAGAGATGCCCACAAGAAAATTGTTTATTTACATATTGATGTAATATATAAATCTTTATACAGTCCTTATTGTAATTTGCTGATTAAATTAATAAAAGTTGAATCGTTCATTCATTTCTTTTTAGTTTGATTGAAGATTTATGATATTCAATAGTCTTATAGTCCTTAATCAAACCTAACAATGTATGAAGAGACAAATGTAGATTTGCGTGAACAAACTCTTCATGGTTTGACTAAAACGATATATTCGCAATATAAAGATCAACGGACTATTGATCCCAGTATGATTGTTGGAAGAATCTATGATGTCTGGTTACGAGGCATAGAGAGTTAGAAAATCTATAGTTCTTCCAGTGTATCTTTCGAAGATACTGAATTGACCAGTGCACCTTTAGAGACAATAGAAGAATAAACCATTTATCATCTTCTATCTCAAGGTCACTATGTATGAATCGCATCATGCTTACCTAAATCCTGAAATGAGACATGTCATTTCATAGCATTAATAATCTCATTTGAGAAAGTCAAATTCTAGATCCATTACGTGATCTAGACAAGGCATATTGGTGAGATATTAAGTTATGAAGATGTCATGAACCAACTTTGTGAAGTTCTCATAGATATGGAATTCATGTAGAAGATTGCTGAGATGCAATATATATCACATCATGCTTTATTACTTGGATTTTGAATAAATGAACTGCGCAGTATCCAAAATTAAGTAGCGACTTTATTTGGATGAAAAAATGTGACTTGTTAGCTCCTCGTCAATACATTGTTTCTAACTTATTCACAAGTACTAAAGGAGTTGATGAAATAACAACTAAAAGGGTAAAATGGTAATTTTATAAATCCCAACTAGTTGATGGTATTCATGAAGGGTAAACATAGATAACATTCAATGGATCCGCTCAATATAATTAAGTTGAATTTGAGTAGAAAATAAATTCATTTGAACCGAGAGATTCTAAGTGTCAACTCTTTAGTGGAGTCCGTTGACATTAAGCTAATACTCGGAAAAGGTTTGTGAACTTTTGAGTCCGAGTATAGAAGCTCAAGCTTTGTTCATTTGGATCCATAAGGTCACTATTAAAGGTCATTAGAGTAGGATTGTTAAACTAAAAGCTAAGTCAAAATAAGTTCAAATGTTGAACTAGACTTTTTCTCGGAAAATGTCTAAAGGGTATTTTTGTCCACATGGACTTAGAATGATGTGAAAGTCAAAATAAGATGAGAAATTGCCCATTTTGCCACTTTTACTAACCCATTTTCCCTAAATCCTCTAAAAATAAATTTTTCCCAATCTGCCAGTACAAATGACCTAATACCCTTGACATTAAATATTTCTTTTAAATTTAGTCCCTCTTTTTTTTACTTGTTTGTAACCGGTTCCTTTCTCTTTCAATTTTCCCTCCCATCTCTTTCTCAAGTCTCTTCTTTCTCTCTCTCTCTCTCTCTCCCCGCGTATCCCATTCCCACCGTTCCCACTTCCCACCTCTCTCTCTCTCTCTCTCCCCGCTCTCTCCCCGCGTATCCCACCTCTCTCTCTATCTCTCCCCCGCTTATCCCACCTCTCTTTCTCTCTCCCCCGCGTATCCACCTCTCTCTCTCTCTCTCTCTCCCCCGCTTATCCCACCTCTCTCTCTCTCTCTCTCTCTCCCCCGCTTATCCCACCTTTTTCTCTCTCCCGCCGTTGACTCTTCACTTCACTTCTCAGGTAAGAACTTCGCGATCTCTTTGGGTTTTGGTGTTTGGGGCTCGGGGGTTTTGGTGGTTTGGGTTCGGGGGTTTGGTGGTTTGGGTTCGGGGGTTGTGGTTGTTAGGGCTCACGGTTTGGGTTCGGGTTTGTCTTCTCGTGCGTGAGTTTGGGTTCGGGTACGTATCTTCGTGCGAGGGTTTGGTTTCGGGTTCGTATTCTCGTGCGTGAGTTTGGGTTCGGGTTTGGGTTCGGGGGAGGGTTTTGATTTTGGGTTCGTCTTCTCGTGCATGGGTTTGGGTTCGGGTTCGTCTTCTCGTGCGTGGGTTTGGGTTCGGGTTCGTATCTTCGTGCGAGGGTTTGAGTTTGAGTTTGTATTCTCGTGCGTGGGTTCGGGTTTGGGTTCGTATTCTCGTGCGTGGGTTTGGGTTCGGGTTCGTGGTGTTCGTCGTGTTCTTCGTCGTCTTGTTTTCGGTTTTGCAAGGGGTTATTTTCAGTTTCTCATAGATATTGTAACAGGTAATCAAAATGGAGAAGAAACGTACAAGCGAGAGGGTGAAATCTCGAGCTGTGCCGGTAGCTGGTCACGTAGAGCCTTCGAAGAAAAAAGATTAAAAAAGGAAGTCCATTCGCATACCGTCTGAAAAACCAAAACGACCTTGCATAGCTGAGTCTTCGGACTCTGATTTTGTAAAGACAAACCCCAAACGTCCTCAGAAAGCAGGGAACGTGTACCTGAAGGTATGTTTGAGATGTATACAATTTTGTGGACTGTTATGTAGATCATTTTTGTAGACCTGATTTAAAATGTAGACCTGATTGTAGACCTGATTTAAAATGTAGACCTGATTGTAGACCTGATTTATAGTCTGATTTTGGTTCCGATTGTAGACCCGATTGTAGACCTGATTTGTAGCCTGATTTTGGTCCTGATTGTAGACCTGATTTTAAACCTGATTGTAGACCTGATTGTAGGATTGTAGACCTGATTGTAGACCTTAAATGTAGACCTGATGTTAAATGTAGACTTGATTTTCGGCCTGATTGTAGACCTGATTGTAGACCTGTAGACCTGATTGTAAACCTGATTGTAGACCTGATTGTAGACCTGATTCTAAACCTGATTGTAGGATTGTAGACCTGATTGTAGACCTTAAATGTAGACCTGATGTTAAATGTAGACTTGATTTTCGGCCTGATTGTAGACCTGATTGTAGACCTGATTGTAGACCTGTAAACCTGATTGTAGACCTGATTTATTTACTTATTTTCAGGGATGGACTCGGGCCATCAAAGAAGAATGTATAGCGGACCATAAATTTAGTTTTTATGGTTCGTTTGAAAAATTTGAGACCGAGGTGGCATTGTCCTAAGAGGAGAAGGCTCTCTTCGGAAAATCATGTTTCGGGCAATTCTTGAACCTCCCGAAGGTGATTTGGTCATCACGGATCATAAACAACCTTCTCTCGAGGGTTGGAACTTTCGACGGGGTAGAGAACGACAACTTTCTACAGATGGAGATCGGCGGCTTGCCCAGGGGGTTCACAATTAAACAATTTGCGGATATAACCGGTCTCCGAGTAGTGGATAATTACGTTCCCCCGGTTTGTGACGTCATCGAGGGTGGAGTCTACTCCGACGTCAACATGAATGGGACCGTGAAGTCCCGAGCCGGCTTGGCTGCCTTCCTACAGATTACGGCAGCATGGGATATTGAGAAGCGAGTGAAGTTCAAGCTCGTTCATTTTTTGATAAGCGTTTTACTTTCCGCACCCGGTCATACCAACGTTCCTGATTGGACGTTCGTGAAGTTGGTTGACCATATTGACGATTTCAACTCGCACCCGTGGGGGAATGTGGTGTGGAAGTATTTCCTAGACGCTGCCCCGAAGTTCGTTAAGAATTCCGCTGGGAAGGAAGGGTCAAAGGGGAAAATCAACTTCCCCTCTTTTTTGTACCCGCTTCAGATCTGGGCGTACGAGACGATGCCTATATTGACCACGCTTCATCATTGCGAGAGGGTCTCGACCTCCGAGCAACTACTTATGCGGCAGTGGAAGACGGGGTTGGCCGTTGTGGGAGACGCCTTCCACAAAACGAATTTTCAAAATCCGAAATTCCCTTTCCACAACCTTTGCGGCGTACATGAGGTATATCTCGTGAGTTTGTAACTTTAATGATTATGTTTATGTACTCATGATGTTTGATTTGTTTTGCAGGTCTCGGCTCGAGAATTTGTAGCCCTAGACCCAAAAACCCCGAGAACACCTACCCCGACAACACGTACCCCGACATCGACCGAGTCCATCACCGATACCCATTCGGATGTAAGTATATAGAACGACTTGTTGCTTGAATTTTAGACTGAAATGTAGATTGTTTTGTAGACCTTATTGTAGACCTGATTGTAGACCTGATTGTAGACTAAAGTGTAGACCTGATTTTAGACTGAAATGTAGAGTTAATTGTAGACTAAATTGTAGACTGAATTGTAGATTGATTAGTTGACTAACTCTTGCAGGCTCGGTTGAAGACTGTTGAAGAAACAGTCAAAATTTTGAAGGGAGAATGGACAAGCTTCAAGTTAGAAATGAAGCAAATGTTTGAAGAGTTCAAACAAACTATCCGTGACCAATATCCGGTGGCGAACCCCCGACCCAATGAATTAGTTGTGGTTCAAGAAGAAGAAGAGAAAGAAAAAGATAAAGAAGATGAAGAAGAGAAAGAAGATGAAGAAGAGAAAGAGAAAGAAGAAGAGAAAGAGAAAGAAGAAGACAAAGACGACGAAGACGACCAGGGCCTGAGAAAAGAAGGCAACGACGAGCAAAATGAAGAAAAGGAAGAGAGAACGAAGACACAGAAGATAAAAACAACGAAGAAGACGAAGGAGAAAAAGAGGCCCCAGAAAACAAAGGTACTTATTTGATTTCTCTTATATTTATTTGAAGAGTCATATGTTTTGAAGTTGATTACATTTTTGAATGTAGGACCTGGTTCAGCCGAGAGTTATGAATCCAGCAAATGACTTACAGATACGCATATAGCGTCGTTGGACAAATACTATGTCGTACCCGACGTAGAGAGCCAATCCTGCTCAAGCAAAGAAACACCTGCAGCAACAACGCCATCGCAGGCCATCTTCGTACACGATGACTCAGCCCCGTCTATGTCGCAGCCCATCGTCATACAAGATTGATTTAATCCGACCATCCCGGGCAACTCGGTCCCCGAGTAGATACACTCCATCCCCTCCCCATCCAATCTACAAATATTTCATGAACAAAATGAAAAAGCCCCTCAAACATCCGCTCTCTCTACCGTGTACTTCCCCTACTCACGAAGAAGCCAATATCATGAGATCTTGGATGAAGCTTGACAAGCTTAGGAAAAAAAAATGCAGAAGGGCATTGGTTCAAGAAATACGAGGAGAGCTTACTTGAGAAATGGAGTTTCAACGTGGTTGACGTGTTTTCGAAAACCTTCTTCTACACGTTATGGGAATCGGAGCAATGGTTGTCAGATGAGGTACGTATTTTAGACTTGAATGTAGACTTGATATTGAATTGTTGATTGGATTGTAGATCATATTGTAGACCGTATTGTAGACCGAATTGTAGACTGGTAGACTTGATTGTAGACCTGATTGTAGATTGAATTGTAGACTTGATTGTAGACCTTATTGTAGATTGAATTGTAGACTTAATTGTAGACCTGATTGTAGAGTTGATTGTAGACCTGATTGTAGACTTAATTGTAGACCTTATTGTAGACTTGATTGTAGACCTGATTGTAGAACTTATTGTAGACTTGATTGTAGACCTGATTGTAGACCTGATTGTAGATTGAGAATTGTAGACCTTATTGTGTGATTGAAGTCCTGATTGTAGATTGAATTGTAGAACTGATTGTAGACCTGATTGTAGATTGAATTGTAGACTTAATTGTAGACCTTATTATAGACTTGATTGTAGACCTTATTGTAGATTGAATTGTAGACTTAAATGTGGGCACTTATTGTAGACTTGATTGTAGACCTGATTGTAGATTGAATTGTAGACCTGATTGTAGATTGATTTGTAGACTTAATTGTAGACCTGATTGTATATTGACAGCATATTGACGTCGTTTCGTACTACCTTCGGAACAAGAGGTGGTTTGGCGAGCTGGACACGTCTTTCACTATCATGACCTGTCATTTCGCGTCCTACCTTGAGCAGAGCTATTCAGCCTGGATGGGGACGACGAATAAAGACGAGTTCGACTGGAGCCAACATGCACGGGTGATTGACTACGTGACGGCAACCAATAAGTCAATGCGCTATACGTGGCCATGGGTTAATGTGAAAGACATTTACATGCCTATATGTACGTCTGATATCGGTCATTGGTATCTTGTGGTTGTGAACATTGCGGATAGATCGTTGACTGTGTACGACTCTCTATCCGACAACAAGTACCACAAGGCTGTCACTGTTCGCAAGGTCGAGGTTTGGGCTGCCTTCATCCAGGTAATTATGTCATACCTAAATGTTTTCGAGCATTTAGGGATTGAAGATAGCAGCTCCGCGCCGTTGAAGGTCAACTTCATGCAAATGATGCCTCAACAAAATAACGGGTACGTATTTATTTTGACTAATACGAATTTAGTATGCAATGGTATTCTTTTTTATTAAATATGTTTGTTTCTTCATGTGAACAGCGGGGATTGTGGCATGTTTGTGGTTAAGGCCATGGATTATATGGTCCACGGCCAATCAGTTACACGAGTTTGTCAAGAAAACATACCCGACTACCGTCAACAATTATGCATTGATTTGTTTCAACACGGATGGTTGAAGTTCGCGAAGCGTGCGAATTCGGATGTTGAAAATTAGATTTGTAGACTGATTATTTGTATGTTCGAATGTATAGTTGTATGTTAATTGGAAACTATTTCTATTTTTGGGATATGTATGTGTATGTTGGGATGTGTATGTGTAAGTGGGAACAACTTTGTAGACAGACTGACTCTCTATTGTAAATTTTCTCTTGAACAATTGAATTGTAGACAGCTTTGTAGACATAATTTTATAATATTTGGTACAAAACTTTATAGACAAAATTGTAGACATATTTGTAGACAGAATTGTAGACATATTTGTAGACAGAATTGTACACATTATCTCATCCTCGAAACAAAGGAGTAGCACTATTGCATGTTTGACGATTATGACCTATCGCACCGCAACATCTGCACTTGCGCCGCGTAGCGTCTTCACCTTGTGAGAGTATTCTCCTCTTTTTTGGCCGACCAGCAGCACGAGCTTTGTGTGTCGGGGGAAGAACTTTGATATTCTCTATCTCTTGAGGAATATCCCAACTTGATACATCGCCATGAGGATGATGTACACCTTCGTATGTAGCCCTCCAATATTCTGTAGTATAATACTTTGATATATGTGGCTCTACAGGACGATTACGAACTCGACATGCAGCGATTCCATGTGGGCAAATGAAATTGTGAATCTCCCATCGTCGACAAGAGCATGTACTTTCCTCCAAATTAACTGCAAAAACAGTTCCATCTCTGTCCACGACTTCAAACTCTTCGACCGAAGATGGCCTCACCTATTAGGTACACGAACAAAAAAATTTAACTGTAAACAGTTCAATGTAGTCTACAAATAAGTCTACAAATCGGTCTACAATTCAGTCTACAAATCGGTCTACAATTCAGAATTATGTCTATAATTCCGTCTATAATTAGGTCTACAATTCTGAATTATGTCTACAATTCAGTCTACAATCTGGTCTACAATTCAGAATTCCGTCTACAAGTAGGTCTACATTTCAGAATTAAGGGAGTTGTATTCAGCCATAACTTACCATCATACGCACAGCGTAGGAGTTGTATTTGTCTGCTCGTTGTTGGTATGTTTTCGTAAGCAGCGTTTGGGTTTTCGCAGCGACTTCTCGACGTTCATAAAACCATTTCATACTTCTCTCTCTCAACCAATCCATCAACTTAGAAACAGGGAATTGTCTCACCTTAACATTCAACGCATTTAACGACTCCGCGTTGTTGTTCGTCATGATACCATAGCGCTTTTCTCTAAACATACTTTGAGCCCATCTTTGGTAACCAACTTCATTGGCTAAATATCGACGTATTTCAGGATTTTCATTATCCAACATGACCATGAAACTTTCAAACTCTCGTTGGGTGTATGCTTTCGCAGCGCCGTAGAATTTCCACTTCACCTCCTTTGTAATCCCTTTAAAAGAAGTCTTCAAATTACAGTATAAGTGGAACATACAGAACCCATGATCACAATTCGGAAAGACTGTCTTCACACCATTGATTATGCCAGCATGTCTATCGGATACAAAAACTTGCTCCTCCCGCTCTCCAATTGCGTCCTTCAATTTGGACAAGAAGTAAATTCAGGCCTCGTTTGATTCTGAGGGACCAATGGAGTAGGCTAATGGAAAAATTTGCTTGTTCCCATCCATCCCACAAGCAGTGTACAACCTTCCTTTGTAATAATTTTTCAAATGAGTAGCATCTACCACAATAACCGGACGTACATACTTCCAGCCCGTTCTCCATGGGCCTAGTGACATGAAAAAGCTAACAAATACACCACCCTCGCTGGTGACGAGGTCAAAATAAGAACCTGGATTTTTAGTCTCGATCATGTACCTTAGCTTAGGTAAGAACGCGTATGATTCTTTAGAGCTGCCATAAAGCGATTTCAAAGATTTCTCTCTCAACAACCAAGCTTTTTTGTAAGACATGGACACCCCATAATCCATTTGCATGTAATTCATTATCTCTTTTGGTCTACACATACCAACGCTTGGATCAATGCACTTATGTTTCACAACCTCCCCAATTAAAGAGCTCGTGGCTTGCGGATGGCGTCCATACCTTACGTTTAGGGGACAACTGTGCTCATCATCAAACCTGAAACATTGAAATTGAACGTTTAGACTAGATAGAGTTGGAAATATTACAGTCTACAATCCAGTCTACAGTATACTAAGTGCAGTCTACAGTAGACGATATTGTTTACGGTAATATTCAGTTGGTAATCGGGTCTGAGCTTTGAAGTCTACAATTGCGTCTACAGTATACTAAGTGCAGTCTACATAGGACGTTATTGTAGACAGTAATTTGTAGGATGTAATCGGATGTAAACTAGAAGTCTACAATTGCGTCTACAGTTGACAACCTCAGTCTACAATAGACGTTAATGTAGATTGTAATGTCTAGAATGCAAGAACAACTTAGACAAAAAAAAAGTGTACCTTCGAATTTGAAATATAGGCGATGGTGCTTTTCTCACAGCTCGAACAACCCATTTACAACGTTCTCCTAGACAAATGACGTGCAACGAATCTTTGTCCGAATTCTTTGTCTTGTATGTAAAGTTCTTGTTTATGGCGAACAACATCAAGTGCTTTTGTAGACTTTTTTTATTCGCGTATAGTGCGTGACGCTTAATAAACAGTGGGGAATTACTATCCAAAATAAATGTTTCATTACTCTTATCACCGGTCGTAGTAGAGGAACTTGCGACATAGGGTGATGGTGGCGGACTTGCTTCACGACAAGGTGGAGGAGAGAAGTTTGATAATTGCGGAGGTGGAGATTGCGGTGGTGGAGATCTCGGAGGAGATGGCTGTGGGGATCGCGGTGGTGGTGGAGATTGTGGTGGTGGTGGAGATTGATGTGTTCGTGGAGATCGTGGTGGTGGAGATTTATGTTCGAGGGGAAGATGGAAGCCATTGTCTTGACTCGAACAACGTAAAATCTTCCAAACCAATCGTACCGGAAGGAAACGTACTGCGCTCTTCTTCGGATATCGATGGCGTTGGAAAAATGGTCTATATTCATGTCCAACATATCCTACAGAATTAAGCACCGATGATGTTTCTTTCACTTCCAATATCAGTTGATATTTTTCCAAGTTATCTTTCATCGTTCTCCTCAAATATAAGTAACCTTTCAACGTTTTATCGTTGGTTATCTCAACTGGTTCAAGAGCACCGTTCATGATGTACGCAATGCTAATTGTATGACCGGATGGTGGTTTGCCTAAATACTCGTAAATTTCTTGCTTCAAACTAGCAAAATTTATATCTTCCGACACCACAATTCCGAATGATTTTTTCTCGTGATACCGACCATATCAATCCAAGATCCACCATGCTTGAATAACAAATATATTTCCCCCATATCTGCATCAACAACTCCAAAATCAATTTTACATTAAGCACTAACGTATTCAATTTTGTCTACAGCAGCGTCTATAATAACGTCTACAATAACCAGGAATGTCTACACTGAAGTCTAAACTAACGTCTACAAATCTGTCTACATTAACGTCTACAAATCTGTCTACACTAACGTCTACAAATATGTCTACAATAACGTCTACAATATAGACGACATTGTAGACTCTATTATAATTTTGTAGACGATATTGTAGACTCTGTTACAGTTTTGTAGACAATATTGTAGACTCTGTTACAGTTCTGTAGACGACATTGTAGACTCTGTAAGTTTTTGTAGACGAAATTGTAGACTCTGTAAATTTTTGTAGACAATATTGTAGATAACGAGAATAAGCTAAACTCGTCGGAGAAGGAGAGGACCTGCGTCGGAGACGTCGGAGATGGACTGGAGATGACTCTGAGACGTCCGACAACGGGAGGAATGGAGTGTTGCCGGAGATGAATGTTTGGGTGAGTGTTGTCGTCGGAGATGAAGCTTTCGTTAAGTGTTGTTGGAGATGAAGATTTGTTTGACTCATGAAGCTTTCAGCCTGAATAAACCCACATTCAAGAAGGTTGAGTGTTGAAGAAGAAAATAGAGAAGGTGAAAAGACAAGAAGAGAGAGAATGTAAGAAGGGGAGAGAGGTGAAAAGTTAGAGCTAATAGACCGGCTATAGGGAGTTTGTTGATTAATTTTTTTTTTTTAACATTTTCTCTTTTTCGGTTCCCTTTTTGAAGGGTGAAAATGTAAGTATTTTTTTTTAAGGGTAAAAGGTCTTTTCAACTCCAAAAGACTTGTATTTTGGGAAGGATTTCACTTTTGGTGGATTTAGGGAAAGAGGATTAGTAATGGTGGCAGAATGAGAAATTTCTCAAATAAGATTTTGAATATTTTTATATGATGAAAATATATATTATTTTCTAAAGCCGAAAAGTCGTTTAAGGCATTATGAAATTAATTTCGTTATTTGTGAAATTATAATTCTACAATGGGTATTTTAAGAATTGTCTTAAAAGAAATAAGGAAGCATCTAGAAGCTCCCCTCTAGGTAGAATTTCGGCCAAAAAGTGCATCAAGAGGAGAGTTTTATTTCCCTTTAATTATAAGGATAATTACCCAAAAGGAAAAGGGAAATGAATTTCCTTGAGAAGGAAATAAATAAGCTAAGTGAGGAAACAAATTTGCTCCTTGCTTGAGGTGTATGGCCGGCCATCCTAAGAGAGAAAGGGGAAGGGAAAATCAAATATTGTGTCATGAATACATTATTCTTTCATGAATGAATAATTGACCTTTATAGATTTTTCCTTCTCCTATAAATATAGCCTCACATAGAGATGTGAAAGGTTAAACCTTTGCCTTGTTCTTTCTTGCTCTTGGCCAGACCCTCTCTCTCTCTCTCTAGAAAATACTCCTTTTTATTTTGCACCTAGATCCATACTTGATCTAGAGAATTAGCTTATGATCCAAGAATTGTTCTTGGTTCATATTGTTTAATTGTGCCCACACACAAATCCTTCTAAACATCTGTAGACTATTGTAATAGAAACCTTAGGTTTCTCAAGTTCTCGTTTAGGTTTGAAGGAATCAAGCTAGAAGAGAAGATTAACCTTTCCCAAAACGCTTCAAGTTTGAAGACACAAGAAATGTTAGTATTCAAGTAGATTAAATAATGTTTTTAATTTATGACATGTATATGCACTTTATCTAGATTAGTAAAAATTGTTTTACTAGTAATTTTTTTTATATTCCGCCATTAATATGTTAATGATAAATTTTTCTTATTCCAACATGATAATCATAATAATCAATAAAAAATTCAAAATTAGTTGCGATAACTAATTATATATACATGTATATAATAATAAAAAATCAGATTTATTGAATGACCATTATCTATTATCTATGACTTTTCAACATTTCCAAGTCTTTGATTTACTTAGTGCACGTTAGTACATACAACAGAGTAAACATTTTACTTTACTAACAGTATAGACAATGCTTAGAAATTATATCAGGACTAAATGGGTATTTCCCATTAAAAACCCCAGGTCAATTTTTCTCTTATTTTCTCTGTGTTTTCTTCGTACGCTGACTGTAAATAGTCTTCATATAACCCATTAGCGGTGGCGGCAGTAATCGTCTTCCTCTAACCCATTCGCTCAACTCTCTTCCGTCTCGAGATTGCGTCGCCTCTATTGATTCACTTTTCCTCAAATCCCTTTTTGACAATGAATTGATGGTTTTTCTTTCACGAGATGGTTTTGTTGGGGTGTTTGCTGGTGCCGTGGAAAGTGAATAAGAGTTGCCATTGTTGTGGAAAAATGAATCATGTGGTAGTGGAATTATACACGACGCTGTTTAATCGGGTTGATCGATGATTCTTGAGCGTTTAATATCCACGTTATGAGTTTTTTGTGTGTGAAAGAATAATGAAGCAAACATATGTTTCTCTGATTTATTCTAAGATCATGAAAAATAAGGGATAAATATAGTAAATTAGTATAAATGAGTTTTTTTACGTTCTTATTTACACGTTCTTATTTGCACGTTCTCTTGATTGAATATATAAGGTACCACTATATATCGGTACCTCAAAATTATATTATCCACCGTTGTCTCTTGCTCTCTCTCTGCTGTCGACTATGGCTGAGGTACTTTATCTTCATTTTATTCTATTGATATGCTTTGAATATTTCAACTAACAACCTTGTATAAAAATGTGTTTCGGTCATCTAAAAAGGCACAAAAAAGGCTAAAGAAGCAAGTTCTACCTGCTTTAGTATCCACAACACACAAGAACAGAACACTGAAAATAATGGAGACCTCAAATATTGCGCAAGAGACACATGAGGTGGACCACACAATTGATAGAGGTATGAGAAAAAAAAATAATTCAAAAGCTGAAATACGTAATAAATCCAAAGAGAAAGAAAAACATGTAGTAGGTAGTGACAAGAGATCTAAAATATTTGCAAAGTTAAGCTCAAGTGAATCAGAGTTTGATGACGGTATTGATCATCTTTTCCATGGAAGAAAAAAAATAGCTTTTGGTAAAGAGGAATCAATCAATCATTAAAAAAAATAATAAGCTTGATACGTCTAAGATTAATAGTGATGTAGAATTATGTGAGTCAAGTTCCAGTTCATCAAAATCGCACGAGAAAGCTGAATTTAGTGAAGTAAAAGAAAAGAAAAACGTAAGGGGTCCTACATGGTTGGCATTCTTCCTGTGAGAGAGCAAAAACATAAAAACATAAGGTGGAATAGAGTAGGACAACCAATTGGCAGACTTCAATCATACTTAGCTCTACGTTTGGAGTAATCGCAAAGCAATACCTTCCAATAACCATCAACAACTGGAAAAAGGCTGATAAGGAATTGAAGGAACGCTTGTGGAGTTTAATTCTGGTATGTTTTATATTATATGTATAATTTCGTATTTTTTTTATCAACCATGTGTTTGTAAGAGCTGAATTTAACATTTTAATAAATTGTTGCAAAATTGACCTTTGAGTTTTTGTTATGATTATGAAGCAAAAGCTCAAAATTGACTAAATACACAAGACGTATATTATACGGCTTTTGGGAAGGTTATGGCGTGGATACAAAAGCGAGCTCTCTATACAAATAAGAAACCTTACTAATTGTCCTAACATAGAGCACAAACTAACATTATTGAAGCCGAATGATGTTAGTTCCGAAGAGTGGAAAGAATTTATTTGGATGCAGAGATCTCGAGAATTCAAGGTATATTTAATCTCAAATACTGTCTTAATAAACGAAATGATGGAAGACCAATCAATGAGGCTGTCGAAGAAAAAATGATATGTCATTATATATGTATAATAATTGGAAAATTTATAAATTAACATCGTAAACACATAATTTTTTTATACCTCATCATCTTTATGAGTAGAGAGAAATCGATGAAGATTCAAAGTTAGACGATACCGATGCCGTCCATCTTGAGGATGATGCCTGGGGAAGAGTTTTAGGTTGTGAGCCTCCTCGATATGTGAGAGACTTCATATTTGGAGCCACAGTGAAGAAACTAGAAGTGGAAGGTCATATCAAAATCCTTAAGAAATCAGTGTACGATGAGTTAAGGGACCTTAAAGCATGGAAACAAGATATTGAAAGTCTACTGTCATCTGGCCGATTGTCTAAAACAGTAAGGTCAATCTACTTTATTTACATGTTTGAAAATGAGTTGACATCTCATATTTTTTTATATAATATAATCAAGATGATATTAAAGATCATGCAAGTAAAGACTCTCCATCTACAAAGGTACTGTAATTTAAACGTGCATTTAAGTTTTTTAATTATAATATTTTTGTTATGCTGATACATACTCGTGAATATCATACATAAAATTCAAGAAAATGGCAAGGAGATTCCAAGAAACAAATCTACTTGTAGACTGTTGCATTGTATAAGAACTGGAGAATGTGTTGCCGAAACTGAAATTGCGTCTACTGATCCTAAGATGTTAGTACATCATGTGCTCCTTGGACCTGATTGCTATAAAGTATGTTACAAATATACTAGTATCAAATATTCCGTTGTGTCAACATTCAAATGAATTTACTATTCTTGATGATGCGAAAGGAAGTACGAATGCGTGGCCACGAAAATTTGTTATGTTTTAGTCTTGATGATGTGAAACAAAGTAAAATTATTATTTGGAATTTATATTGTGTGTAATTCATACTTAACCTCTCAAATATTTATTTATAACTTCCTTATTCCTTCTGTAAATCTATTTCTGTAATTTTTTTAAGGATTGTAATGTATGTAATTATAGTTTCCCTAGTATGATTTCAATAAACTGTATCCTTAATATTTATTAAAAGTGGTGCGGGTAACATAGCAAAGAACACAGTGAGAACCATTGTTGACACAATTTGTAAAATCTATAAAGGAATTGAAAGCCCAACTATGTAACCTCTTATTTTCAGCTACACAGTCAATTTAGACGTTTATAATGGCCGACTCAACACTATACCTAGTGATATATGGATTCCAACTTAATTTAACAGACTTTAAAAATTTCAAACACTGAGCAAGGAAAGAACAAAATGTTGGGATTGACACCCACAAATGAGAAATTAGACAATGAAATACATTTGTATTTATATATTTTTGTTGAAACATTAATATTAATAAATATTCATTCTTGATTAAGTTTGTGTTTATGTGTGAATGCTACGCTCTGAAATTGTCATCAACGAAGAAGGTGTTAAATACATATTTGACATGATAACCCCTTATGACTAGTTTAAACCATTTGTTGGCAATCTTAAGTCCGAAAGAGCAATCGTGTCTGATTAACGATTGTTTGAATGAATCATGATAGCTTATCATGTGATGTAGAGAGTTGCGACTCTATGATTCATCCTTGATATCTTATAGAAGATATTGAACAAGACCAGTGATACTTAGAAGCTCGAGATAAACCCGTTTTTTCACTCGAAGCTTCAAGATCACACACTAGGGTATTTGGATAATTACCTTAATCCTGAAGTGAATGTAAAATTGACATTACACTTTATGAAATTTGATTTGTCAATGGGCAATGACTAAATCTTAGTTTCATCTGACCCGACGGTTGGTGTCATAATGATGTGATGTTGGGTTATATGATTCACAGATATGGAGTTCATGTAAATAAAATGCAAATGCATTAGTATCACACTATGCTTTGTTATGAGAGTGTGAATAAATTAACCTGGCCACGTATTCATCAAATAAGAACATTCTTTGATTAAAACATGTGACATGTATAGACATCTCACTCTATGTTTTTCTCATTCACAAATAACAAAGGAGTTAGTGAAATAATAACTCAAGGGGTAAAACGGTAATCTAACATTCCCATAGTTAATGATACACATGAAGGGTAATATCGTAAAGTAATCCGTGGACCGTGTGAAGATTTGTTTTGTCACATCAAACGAAAAATATACGCGTATGAACAGAGAGAGTATCAGTATTGGTCTTTTAGTGGAATCGACCAATATTACGAATTAAAAGACGGAAAATGTTTGTAAACTTTTGAGTCCGATCTTTATTCTATAGCTTCGTTCATATGTGTCCATAAGGTCTCAATGATAGACACTTGGAAGAGATTATATGAACTACTATTATTGATTTGCTCATCAAATATAAATTGTGATTTATATCGGGAAAGTTATTTTTCTATGTAACTTAATAAATAATTTGTTATTTATTGTTACATTTATTTATTGAGTCATAGAGTATCGTTATGTTGATAATAATACTCTTGTGTGATTCAAAATAAATAAAAGAAGAAAATGAATAATTTCTCGTTTCGTACTTATTTGGAAAGTAAGAAATTGTTTTAGTGAAATGTCATTAAATAAAATGAGATTCTAAATTAATTAAATTTAGAAATAAATCAAAATAATTTGGGAATAAAATGGAAGTATATGGACGAGTATGAGAGGGAGAGTTGGCCGAGAATTGCAAGTGATAGGGCCCTGGGTTTGACTCAAACTTAAGCCAATCTTAAACTGTTTATAAAAGGACTTAAGAAAATCATAATTACTAACCCTAACCCTAAGTCACTCGGCTAAACCCTCTCTCTCTCTTCCCTTGGGTCTCTTGGCCGAAATTCCTATACACAACACAACGAGAAATTGTTTTCCTTGTTTTTGTTTTGATTCCCAAGAGTTCTTGACAGCCCACCCTCTAGATCTTATCATAATTCCATGTGTATTATTGTTGATTCAAGACTTGTGGTGTTTGGTGTTTGATTTAATTCAAAAATTGTTTTTTAAAGGTTTTTGAAGCTTCCTGTTGGCCGGAATCCATCCCAGCATCCAATCCGGCGAAGAGATTCCAATCCGGCGAAGATCTCCCTTCCGGCGTCCCTCCCAGAGTCCAGCAAAAGCGTCCAGGTCCCAGTCCGGCGAGGGTCTCTTGTCCGGCGAGTCTCCATTCCGGCCAAGGTCACCTGTCAGGCGAGCTCCCTATCCGGCGAAGGTCTCCTGTCCGGCGATTCACCTGTCAGGCGAAGTCTATCATTCCGGCGAGCCCAATCCGGTGAGTCGCCTGAAGGCTCCCAGTCCGGCGAGCTCCCTTTCCGGCGATTCTGTTCTTCCCAGTCCGGCGAAGTAGCTCCCAAGGCATTTCGACGAGGTTGATTTTCGACGTGCATTCGATGTGGCCTTCCGACGATAGAGAGCAACGTCGGGATACTTTATTATCCTTAATTGTGAGTATTCTCAACAATTTTAAATTGCTAATAACATATAAATTTTTTATATAGGTTCTTAGTAATTTATTTGTTGAGTGTTTGATTTAATAAATTTTTTATTGAACATGTAGCTAAATTTTAATGCCTTAGGTTATTTATATATATTTAAATTAGTTTTAATATATTAGATCAATTATATTTTTCCGCCACATAGGATGTGTAGTATAATTAAATTGTTTAAATTGTTAAATTAATTCCAACACAAAATCCTTCAAGAGTAAGTGTAAAATATAAGTTATTCAAAAAATTTAAAACATGATATAATCATAAGAGAATCGATTCTCGACAATCCAATGCAACAAAGGGCGTGTTGAAAGAGGTTCTGGTTCAACATTGATTCTTCCAAACCTTCAACAACGAAATAGGTTCTTGTTTGATTTGGCTATCTTTATAATACGTGATTTCTATAAAATAATTTATATATCAAGCAAACTCATTACCGAGTTTGGATGATAACAACAAAGACGCAAATAAAAAAAAGCAACCCAAATAAATTATTTTCAACATAGCGCGTTCAAGCTTGGCGAGGCCGACCTATATACCTAGGAAAATTTGAACAATCAAACCACATGACATCTGATATTTCATAACCCACCAGTTTTGCGGCCGGAACTACTATCATCTCCTTGTATATCTGAATACAGGTAATAATTTTCCTTGTTTTTTTTGTTTATTCATATACGTATATTTATTTAACAAATCCGACCTACTTACCCTAATAACCTTACGCTCTTATTATCTACTTTCCCATGTCCCTTTTCTGGAATATTGAACACCTCTGTAATCCTCTATTTTGGAAACTTTTTGCGTGTGTTCTGAAATATTTGAACAGCTCCATACAAACAATTTTCAATACAGACCTGATTGTCAACTCTTCAATTTCTGGATCTAATGTCACTAATGAGGTAAACACAATTTAATTTTATTTTCATCCATCAATAATCATTACATACGGCATATATATCGAAATATATTGATTGTTCAAATTCTGAAATATGCAGTAGATTACGAACCAGAAACTTGTGTTACCATGTACAAGATAGACAAAACTTGGACAATCTATAAAAGGTGCAATTTTATAGATCTACTAGAATTGAACGTATGTGTTCATGAACATTTATAACAATATTTCTTATTTTTTTACTGGTATACACAAAAATATACACTTTATTGACAATGCTAGAAAGAAAGCAAGAAATTAAGAGAAGATTGTTTGCCCCTGTCCAAAGTGCAATAATTTGTCTTCCAAAACTCATGAAGAGCTTTATAAAGATCTGATTATCAATGGTTTTGACCAATTATACAAGGTATGGTACTACATGGTGAGCCTTCAACATCGGTCAATGAAAGTGTAGATACATCAAAGGCATACAGTTTATTTCAAGATTCATACCTTGGAAATGAGAATCCACCTGAGTATTCCGAAAGAAGAAATAGTCCAGATTTTTGTAAAACTTATGAACAAGCTGAGCTTCCTTTATTCAAGTTCTAAAGTCACACGAAATTCTCTGCAACAATGGCCTTGTACAATCATAAAGATGAGAATGGTCTCTTGGATAAGGGTTTCGATGAGCTTCTTTAGATTATTCACAGTCGGGTAATGACCGACAATATATTTCTGGATTCTTTAAACACCGTAAAGAGTTTCTTGAAATAGTTCAATTTAGGGTATGAAAAGATTGACGCTTGTAAGAATAATTGTTCCTTGTTCAGGAAGGAATATGACATTCAGAAAATTGTGCCAAATGTGAAATATCACGATGGAAGCTTACAAAATTCAACGAGCCGCAAAGAGGTATGTCTGCAAAAGTTTTGCGCTACTTTCCAATTATACTGAGATTGTGATGGATGTTTAGTTTGGCTGAAACATCAAGGCTGTTAGGATGGCGTTATTATCAAAAGAGCGACGATGGGAAGATGAAAAATCCGACTGATTCCTTAGCTTGGAACACTGTTGACAAAAAATGGCCCGAGTTTGCTTCTGAGCCAAGAAATCTAAGGTTTGTTCTCACAACTAATGGATTTAATCCTTTCAAAGGTCTTAATACTAATTATAGTTGTTGGTTAGTGATATTATGCATCTATAATCTTCCACTAGAGGTTTGCATGCCGTACGAAAACTTGATATTGTCATTGCTCATACCGGTGCCAAATCAACCTGGAAATAACATATATATCTATTTACAACCACTAATTGATTACTTGAAGGAGTTCTGGATTATAGGTGTTGATATGTTTGATGCAGAAACAAATAAAGAGTTTAACATCAAAGAAATTCTTATGTGGACTACATGACTTTCCAGCTTATGGCAATGTATGTGGGTGTACTACAAAAGGTGAATTTGCATGTCCTATATGTGCAATTGATACATTTTCAGTTTGGTTAAAGCATAGCAGAAAAACAACATACATGGGTCATAGACGATTCCTTCCCCGAAATCACAAGTGGCGTAATAACGCTACATATTTTGACGGAACCAAAGAGGATCGAAAGCCTCCGAAACCGTCAAGTGGTACAGAGATATTAGAAACCCTGCAAAGCGTCGCTAATGAGCAGGAAAGGACTGTGATAGAAGCTGCAAAAGAGAAGAATGTAAAAAAAAAAATAAAGAATAAAGTTGAAAAACCCAAAGGATTAATGAAAATGTGCGAGAAGAGATCCATATTGTTTGAATTTCCATATTGGGATGTGAGTTCTTAAAAAATATTATAGATCTAGCGAACTTTATTTCTTTCAAATATATTTATTATAATGTGTTATTTGTGTGTTTGATTATAGCTATTAGGTCTTCGGTACAATTTGGATGTCATGCGTATTGAGAAGAACGTTTGTTAGAGCATAATAGCCATGTTATTGAATATTAAAGGAAAATCAAAGGATGAAGTTGAATCTCGCAAGGATTTATAGGACATGAACATAAGGAAAACATTACATCCAGAAGAGAAAGGAATCATACTTATCAATATGAGAGATTGCACAATTTGAAGCTACCACATGGTTACAGATTAAATATTCGGAAGTGTATCCATGTCAAAAAATGCAAAATAATCAGTTACAAATCGCATGACTATCATATGATGATACAACAATTTCTCCCTACTGCCTTAAGAGGACTTTTGCCAAAAAGTACGATTCGCTATCTTTCAATTGTGTTCATTTTTTTACTGAAATTTGTCAACGAGTGGTAGATAAGAACAATAGTGAGAAGTTAGAAAGCGAGATTGTAGAAACATTGTGCACATTATAGATGTATTTCCCTCCTAGTTTTTTGATGTTATAATTCATCTTACGATGCATCTTGGATGAGAAGTACGTCTTTGTGGGCCTGTTCACTATAGGTGGATGTATCCATTTAAGAGGTAATATGCTGTTAAACAAACATTTATTTATCTGATATGATAACAATAAGAATTTGAGTTTGTATTCTTCTATTATGTCGCTTGCCCATGTATATGAAGATTTTGAAAGGTTATGTAAGAAATTATGCACGACCAAAAAGATTCATATCAGAAAAGTATTCGATTGACGAGTCAATGCGGTTCTTTCATATATACACAAATTGTGACACAACCTTTAATAAAGAATCTCACAATGAATATGATACAGTTGTAGGAGGTTGTCCACTTTTTAAAGGGAAGGCAAATGAATTTTCTGACGAAATTCTTAAGATTGTTCACAGACATGTGTTATTTAATATTGTTGAAACTGAGTCCTTTGCAATGTAAGTGAAATACTTTCGAGTTTATTCATAGTACGCTTGATTAAATTTCAATAATATACATGCATAGTAATTCTCTTTATTAACAACAATGTAGAATGCACCTTGATGAGCTGAAAGCCAATAATAAGAGTTTGTTAAGAGATAGTAACATGTTTCAGAAGATACGTTATGATACATTTCCTTTGTGGTTATTAGAAAAGGTTAGTTTCTACAACTCATTAAATGTTGTATTTATTTTTGTCTTTTCATAAAGTGTTTTTATTTTTTTACTTTTCAGATTAGTAACAATACTCATGAGCCCAGTGCGATACCAATATATGATACATTACAATGTTTTACACGTGGTCCTCGACGAGCTTACATGTCACATAAATGTTACATAATTAACGGTAAACGTTCTCATACTATTGCCATGGAAAGGACTACACAGGGCTACGGGGTTTCCGTGGATGCAGAGACCATTTGTAGATCAAGTTCACGAGACACAGCTCATGTTCGTGCTAATGTCTCGTATTTTGGCATCATAAGGGAGATAATTTTGCTTGATTTTTTTACGTTTAGATTTCCCGTATTTCGATTTGATTGAGCTAATACATAGTCAGGTGTCAAAGAAGATGGAGGTTTTACAATTGTGAATCTTCATTATGGGCTGAGTCAATTTCAGAGAGATCTATTCACTTTAGCTACACAAGCAAGGCAGTATTCTATTCTAGAGAAAGCGAAGCTTCGAACTGGTACATCGTGATGAGAGCTCCACCGAGAGGATTTCACGAGCTAGATGTCTTTGATGAGAATATTTATACTAGTTTTATACCGAATGATGTAAGTAAACTTTTCACAGACAATATGGATGACGGTGAAATGTCATATGTTAGGGAAGACTGTGAAAGTACTTTTGTTTAGTACAAAGTAAAGCAGTTTAGTATTTTTATTATTCCAAAAAAATGTATACGATCACATGCAAAAAAATGTCATTAAAATGTATAACTACACATTTAAATGTAATTATTTCCAACATTTAATGACATTAAACTATTGTCGGCAAACTTACTAACAATAACATTATATTTTAAAATGTCGTCAAATTTTCTATTGTAACTACATGGCTACATTTTTAATAAAAATGTCATTGTACACATATATTAGCGACATTAAATTATAAATGTCATAAATTTAGTGTGGGGAAAAGTCCCTTTCCTTGTAGTGACGTTTTTTTTTTAATTTGTCGATCAGTAAAAGAACTCTTTACCTTTTAATTTTGCATACATTTTATTCTTACTTCAATTAAATATTAATTAGCTTAATTAAAACGTTTATTTTCAAATAAATATTGATCTCTAATTTGAACCTCTCTATTTTACCTCATTTAAAGAAATTTAGGTTGGTGTGATAATAAATACTTTTATTAACTAATTAGTCAGTGCAATTTTTTTAATGTATCGAAATGACCAAGTAATGTAAGATGTGTAATATTTTTGTCAATATTGCAATATCAAACAATTCGAGTAGATGACATTCTCGCCTCTTCAATTATGTCAAGTGTAACATTTCTGTTTTCTGAGTTAAAAAAATGTTATTTTTTATTAATCTCTATATCTCACTCCATACTCTAGCTTGGCCGTAATAATTTCACGATTCAAAAGAAAATTAGAATATGAAGTTCCAAAGGCAAACATAATCAAGAATTTCAATTTGCCAAAAACTTAGATTATGGTGATGATATATTTTAAGGACTCAATTGACCAATGTGTTCATACTTAACTAATAGCTTCACCAAAACTTTGACTTTGATGGAGTTTAAAGACCCGTTGTTAAATTAAAGAGCAAAAATGTTATTTCCTAAAATATATAATAAAAAAAGAAAAGTAGATGATTTTGATGGAATTGAATAGAATAACAAATGATTTGGATGAAGTTTTAAAAACAGATCATTTTGATGTGTTTCTACTTTATATTTTTACCGCTATGTTAGTTACTTCGCTCTAATTTTTTTTTTTTTTTAAGTTAAGGCCTCATGAAAGCTTATCATTCTCTAATTCCGGCGTGGCGATGGGGAAGAGTACCCATTGAAAATATATTATTTCATTAAATATCATCTCTCGCACAAAAGTTTATCTTCAGTTACTATACTAGAATACTTTGATTCCCATGCCCAATTTGCCAATCCATTTTCTACATTGTTGACCTTTCGACTTGTTGGGATTTATGTCTATAAAGGAGACATGAGACATTTAATACATTTGTATTCCTTTTGTTGAAAGTTAAATAAAGTTTAAATATTCATTTTTTAAGTTGTGTTTATAGATATATGTCTACGCCCTGAAACTATCATCATCGAAAGAAGTGTTAAGTACAGACTTGATAAGATACCTTCTCTTGATTAGTTTAAAATTATAGTGCGCAATCTAAAGATCGATTGGGCAATCGTATCCGAGTAATGATTGTTTGAATAAATTAACGATATCTTATCTTCTGATATAGAGAGTCGCGACTCTGGAATTTATTTTTGATTTATTGTTGTAGATATTGAACACGACCTGTGACTCTTTGAAGTTCGAGATAAACCGTTAATCACACAAAACTTTAAAATCATAAATGAGAGGTATTTTCGTAATTACCTAAATACTAAAGTGAATATGTATTTTCATGTGACACTTTATGACATTGTATTAGTCAATGAGCAATGTCTAAATGAGTTTTCATCGACCTGACGATTGGTGTCATAATACTGTTTTGTTGAATTATGTGATTCACAAATATGAAATTTGTGTTGCAAGAATGCTACGGCATTAGTATCACACCATGCTTTTGTTGGAAGAGATGCACACAAGAAAATGATTTATTTAAATATCGAAGTAATATTAATCTCTCATGAGTCCTTATTTTAATTTACTGATCAAATTAATAAAAGTTGAATCGATCATTAACTCCTTTTTCATTTGTTTGAAGATTTATGATATTCAATAGTTTTATAGTCCTTAATCAAACCTAACAACGTACGAAGAGACATATGTAGATTTGCGTTAACAAACTCTTCATGGTTTGCTTAAAACAAAATATTCACAATCTATAGATCAACGGACTATTGATCCTAATATGATTGTTGGAAGAATCTATGATGTCTGGGTACGAGGCATAGAGAGTTAGGAACTCTATAGTTCTTCCACTGTATCTTCCGCAGATACTGAATTGAGCAGTGCACCTTTAGAGACAATGTAAGAACAAACCAGTTAACCTCTTCTGCCTCAAGGTCACTATGCATGAATTGCATCGTGCTTACCTTGATCATGAAATGATACATGTCATTTCATAGCTTACATATTCTCATTTGAGAAAGTTAAATTCTAGGTCCACTATTTGATCTAGACTAGACTGATTGGTGAAATATTGAGTTATGAAGATGTCATGAACTAGCTTCGTAAAGTTCTCATAGATATGGAAGTCATGTATAAGATTGCTGATATGCAATGTATATCACCTCATGCTTTATTACTTGGATTGTGAATAAATGAATATCACGGTATCCATAATTAAGTAACAACTTTATTTGGATGAAACAATGTGACTTGTTAGCTCCTAATCAATACATTGTTTTTAACTTATTCACAAGTAACAAAGTTGTTGAGGAAATAACAACTAGAAGGGAAAAAATGGTAGTTTTATAAATCCCATCCAGTTGATGATATTCATGAAGGGTAATTATAGATAACATTCAATGGATCCACTCAACATAGTTAAATTTAATTTGGGTAAAAATAAATTCATTTGAACCGAGTGATTCTCAGTGTCAACTCTTTAATGGAGTCACTTGACATCAAACTAATACAAGTTTGTGAACTTTTGAGTCCAAGTATAGTAGCTCAAGTTTTGTTCATTTGGATCAATAATGTCACTATTACAGGTCAAGGTAAGTCAAAACAAGTTCAAGTGTTGAACCATACGTTTTTGGAATATTCATAATGGGTATTTTTGTCCACATGGACTAAAATTACGTGAATGTCAAAATAAGATTTTGAATTATTTTCATATGATGAAAATATAAATTAGTGTCTAAACCGAGAAGTCGTTTGAGGCATTATGAAATTAATTTCATTATTTTTTAATATTAATTCTACAATGGCTATTTTTAGAATTTTAAAAGAAATAAGAAAGCATCTAGAAGCTCTCCCTTGTAAATAAAATTCGGCCAAACATCAAAGATGAGAAGAATTTTTTTTTAGAAATTCCTTTGCCATGAATTATAAAGATACTTGCCAAAAAGGAAGAGAGGAAATGAATTTCTTTGAGAACGAAACAAATGTTCTAAGTGAGGAAAAAAACTCATTCACTAACGCAATAGGTTGGCCGGCCATGTACATGGAAAAAATGAGAGAAAATCAAATATTGTGTTAGAAATACACAATAGGAAAGGGTAATTACCCTTTCTTGTATTTATTTCTCCTATAAATAGAGCCTTACATGGAGATGTGAATATAAATTTTTCTCTTGCTCTCTCTTGTATTTGGCCGACCACTCCTCTCTCTCTCTCTCTCTCTCTCTCTCTCTCTCTCTCTCTCTCTCTCCCTCTCTCTCTCTCTCTCTCTCTCTCTCTCTCTCTCTCTCTATAAGATATAAATTTTATTTTGGCACCTAAGTTCTTATTTGACTTAGCCATATATTAGCTAAATCATAAACATGTTCTTGAGTTATTGTGTTTAATTGTGCCCACAAAAATATCCTCCAAATCCTCTATAGACTCTTGTAATAAAAACCTGAGGTTTCTCGAGTTCACGATGAGGTGTGAAGGAAACGAGCAAGACGAGACGATCTGCCTTTCTTAAGACTTCTCAAAGATCAAGCTACAAGAAATTTTAGTAATAAGTAATTAAATAATGTTTTTAAATAATATGATATTCATGCACTTTGTCTAGGTTAGTAAAATTGTTTAATTAGTAAATTTTTTTTTATATTCCGGCATTAACTTATTAATAATATTGTTTTCTTAACTCTAGACCTATTCCAACTGCTTTGTTATTAGAGTGTGAGAAAATAAAGCGAGCCTGCTATTTAATGAATAAAACATTCCTCGAATAAAACATGTGACATGTTGTGACATTTCACTTTATGTTTTTTTACTCGTTCACAAATAACAAAAGAATTGGGTAAATAATAATTTAGGGGTAAAATGGTAATATTATATTGCTCTCAGTTAATGATACACACAAAGGGTAATATCATAAAATACATTGTGGATCGTGTGAACAGTAGTTTCATCACATCAAACGGAAATATAAACGCATGTGAACTTAAAGATATTCAGTATTGGTCTTTTAGTGGAATCGACCAATATTAAGAATTAAAAGTCGGGTAAAGTTTGTGAATTTTTGTGCCCGGACGTTATTCTAAAGCTTCGCATGAGGTCTCAATGATAGATTTTCGGATGAGATTTTAGTGAACAAGAAAAAGTAGATCTTCTCTTTAAATGAAAATTTTGATGTACACTATGATTATTTCTCTCAATGATAAATTAGTTATTTTTAAAATTGACTTATTTAATAAGTCGAATTGTATAATTATATTGATAATAATACAATCGTTTCGTACTTGTTTGTACAATATGATGAGGATTGATGACATGTCATTAAATTAATGAGATGTTCTAATTTAATTACATATTATTGTAATAGAAACCTTAGGTTTCTCGAGTTCACGACAATGTGTGAAGGAAACGAGCAAGACGAGACGATCTATCTTTCCTAAGACTTCTAAAAAATCAAGCTATAAGAAAGGTTAGTAACAAGTAATTAAATAATATTTTTAAATAATATGATGTTCGTGCACTTTGCCTAGGTTAGTAAAATTGTTGTACTAGTAAAGAAACTTTTATATTCCGCCATTAACTTATTAATAAAATTTTTTCTTAACTCTAGACCTTTTCCAACAGCTGTATTAGAGTGTTAACAAATAAACCGAGCCTAGTATTCAATGAATAAAACATGTGACATGTTGTGATATTTCACTTTATGTTTTTTCTCGTTCACAAATAACAAAAGAGTTGAATAAATAATAATTTAGGGGTAAAACGGTAATTTTATATTCCTAGTAGTTAATGATACACACAAAGGGTAATATTATAAAATACACTGTGGATTGTGTGAACAATAGTTTCATCACATCAAACAGAAATATAAACGCATGTGAACTTAAAGATATTCAATATTAGACTTTTAGTGGAATCGACTAATATTAAGAATTAAAAGTCGGGTAAAGTTTGTGAATTTTTGTGCCCGGACTTTATTCTAAAACTTTGCATGAGGTCTCAATGATAGATTTTAGGATGAGATTTTAGTGAAAAAGAAAAAGTAGATCTTCTCATTGAATGGAAATTGTGATGTACACTATGATTATTTCTTTCATGATTAAATAAATTAGTTATGTTTTTAATTAACTTTATTTAATAAGTCGAATTGTATAATTATATTGATAATAATACAATTTTGGGATTTAAATAAATAAAAGGTGAAAAGAAACAATTTTTCGTTTCGTACTTGTTTGTACAATATGACGAGGATTGATGACATGTCATTAAATTAATGAGATGTTCTGATTTAATTAGTAATTATTTTAGAAATAAATCAAATAAATTGGAGTGAAATTTAAACAATATGATCGGCCATAGATGATGATTTTTGGACAGAAAAATTGTTTAAACTAATTATAAAGGATTAGCGGGCTTAAGTTTGATTGATGGACTAAACTTAACCTAAGCCAGTTATCTCAGAAATAAATAGACACAAACTTCACTCTTCTCTTAACATGATCACTCTTTGGTCGCGAATACTCCCTAGAGAGAGAGAGAACATCCAAAATTCTTAGACAGAGAGATAGTTCAATTTCGGCCAAACCCTAGCAAGGAATTGGTTCCTCTTGGCCGAATCCTTAAACGAGAGAAAACCGTTTTCTCTCTTCGTCTTTTGCTTTTTGAATGATATTTTCTTCTTCCTTTTTCATAAAAGAGTCCACCCTCTTAATCTCATTAAAATCAGGAGATATTTTTGTGGACTCAATTTCGTGGTAGTTTGAGTGAAATTAGAGATACATGGCCAACCACTCCAAGACGCGCGCGCGGGCTTTAGACGAGACTCAAGCAGCCCCAGAAGCGCGTGAGTGTCACACCCGGAGCAGAGACCTAGACGCATGACGCATACCTGTACACACAGATTGAAGACGAAAGGAAGACTCGAGAAGTTGTCGACGACAATCGTATATTTTATGAGATTTGATCTTGTTTTCAATTCTATAAGTAGTTATAGGATTGTGTCTGTGTGTGAATTGTTTATTTACATGTGTAGAAGCATTTATTGACATGTTAGATCGTTTTAATTGCCATGGTTATTCAATATGTTACAAAACGAGTTTCGTATATTAAATTGAAAATATGAAATTACGCCATCTTAGATATGTTTCATTATTTAATAGGTTAATTGTTAATCGATTTTCAACATTAATAGTCTAAACAAACTTATAACCATTGATGAAAGCCCTTAAACTCCTCAAATAATCGAAATTTGCCAGCAGTTTCTAGTTGGGGCATTGCTTGTTCTTATGAGTTCTCTACATTAGGCTTTTGCAACCGCCTTCAATCTCTACATTCGAATACCAATAAAAGCTTACCAGCTTCAATGTGATAATCAAACCCTGAAGCTCTGCCTCCATCCTACTCTAAGCCTGGACTAAGCTTGCCCAAATCCATTTAAGTTTCCCGATTGCATCTTTCGCGTTCAAGCATGTCGTTGCCCTCTTGTCTTTACAAGCAGCATCTGAGTTGATTTTGACCGTCCACTCCTATTGTCGCTATAATCCGTTACTGATCTTATTTCAAGAAAAAGAACCTACAAAATGAAAGTTAATGAAATAAAGAGGCCCGACTGAGTCGTGTACTAGGTCGCTCTCTTTACATTTCGCGGCTCTACCGCGGTGCAGCAGTTCAGAATTTCCCCGTCGTCCACATGATAAAACAACACAGATAACTCATTGTCTCGATTGTTCCGTGCACTCGTAAACGATGGGAATCGCTCGAACCCATTCTAGAAAAATATACTTCTCTTGAATGTTTAATTTAATGAAAACTGATTTTCTTCACTTCCTTTTCTGTTTTTATCGTAAAAGCAACCTCTCCTTTTATAGGTTTGATTAGAGGAAGTTTCGGTAAAAAATGTTAGTGTTGTTGTTAAAAAATTAGATTTTTTTTCAAAAATGTATGGTACCTATTCTAAAGGAGATTAATGTGGGCATACTGTTTCTTTTACTTTATTTTTATTTTAAATATATCAGAGTAAGTTTTTATTGGTCTACTAGACCAACAATCCCCCACTTAAAAATTTACATTAAAAAAGTTACCGAGCAGTATAAGTCTATAAGGTTATGCATAAGTAAATGTCTCTAACGACTAGAACCTTTACGTAGTGAAAATGATTTAGAATATACTAGAGTAACATGAAGTTTTGAACTCTATCTCTAACAACATCTCACGCACGACCTTATTAGGGTTTAGTTCAAAAGCTTGTACTAATACGGCCATGCACATATATCCCAGTTTAGTAAACGCTCTAGGGAATTTGCCTAATTCCATAGGAAGCGGCCCCACTTCCACTTTCACATAGGTGAGTCTATCCAAATTACTCATGTAGCTAGGTACTCCATTCAACCTAAAATATAGAACTCATTGAAAGCTTAGCTTAACCTTTTTTCATACGCTTCAAGATGTCATGCTTTGACATAAGCCATAGAGACAAAATTGATTAATAGTGTTTCAACATGATTCGCCCTTCAAATCACTATGTGAGTCGTTGCTACCCTTTGAACCTTTTTTTGGGATCTCTAGTCCATAGGTTGGGTTTCCCTTACTAGTGTTCATTATTCTAACGAAAGTAGCCCCATTCCTTTTGAGGTTTTAAAAACCTTCTCTCGAGCTAATCTTTTCGTCAAAGGATCAACCAAGTTCTCATCAGTTCGTAGATGATGCACTCGAACAACTATTGGGATTGGTGCCCACAAAGGAGATGTAAGATATTGAAATACTTTTGTATTTGATTTTGCTGAAACATTAATAAAATTAAATATTTATTCTTTATTATGTTTGTGTTTATGTATGAATGCTACGTCTGAAACTCCCATCAACGAAAGGAGTGCTAAGTACATACTTAACATGATTTCCCCTTGTGACTAATTTAAACATTTGTTCGCAATCTTTCGATCGATAAAGCAATCGAATATGCGTAATGATTGTTTGAATGAATCATGTTATCTTATCTTGTGATATAGAGAGTTGTGACTCTGTGTTTCATTCTTGATATCTTATAGAAGATATTGAACAAAATCAATGATACTCTGAAGCTCGAGATAATACCGTTTAATCACTCGAAACTCCAAGATCACATACGAGGGGTATTTTAGTACTTACATAAATCTTGAAGTGAATGCATACTCGATGTGAAACCTTATGAAATTTTATTTATCAATGAGAAATGGCTAAGTTATAGTTGCATCTGACCTAACGGTTGGCGTCATAACGTTGCCATGTTGGGTTATGTGATTCACAGATACAAAATTCGTGTTGAAACAATGCTAATGCATTAATATCACACTATGCTTTGTTATGAGAGTGTAGCCGAACAAACCTGAACATGTATTCATCGAATAAGAACATTCTTAGATTAAAACATGTGACATGTAAAGACATCTCACTCTATATTTTTCTCATTTACAAATAACAAAGGAGTTAGTGAAATAATAACTCTAGGGTAAAACGGTAATTTTACATCCCTCTGAGTTACTGATACACATGAAGGGTAATATCGTAAAGTAGCCCGTGGATCGTGTGAAGAATTGTTTGGTCACAGCAAACGGAAAATAAACGCATATGAAGTTAGAGAGTTTCAGTATTAGTCCTTTAGTGGAATCGACTTATATTAAGAATTAAAACACAGAGAATGTTGTGAAGTTTTGATTCCGATCTTTAATCTAAAGTTTCGTTCATGTGGTTCCATTAGGTCGCAATGATAGACTCTCGCACAAGATTTATTGAACTAGGACGATTTGATTTTCTCATTTGAAGTAAATTGTGATTTACACTAAGATAATGTTTTTCTAAGAAATTGAATAAATAATTAGTTATTTATTATTACATTTATTTATTGAATCATATTATGTTATTATATGGATGATAATATATTTTAGTGATTCAAATAAATAAAATATGAAAATAAATATTTTCTCATTTCGTACTAGTAAAAAAATAATTAATGATTTGTCATTAAATAAATGAGATGTTCTAAAATAATTAATATTATTTTAGAAATAAATCAAAAGAATATTTTCGAATATAATAGGATATCATTCGGCCAAATTGATGAAGTAGGTCAAGAATTAATTTTTGAAATTAATTTAAAGGAACAACGAGCTTAAGTTTGACTAATGGGTTTGACCTAAAAAACGCACACTTTCTCTCTCTACTTAAAGGGTTTTCGGCCAAAGTCCCTCCTTGTGAGCTCCTCTGTTTGGCCGAAAGAAACATAGAGAGAAAGAGATCAATAAATTTTTTTCTTGATCTCCCGAGTTTTCTTTAGTGATCCCGAGTATTCTTCGTTGTTCAATTGAAGAGCCTAACGTCTAAATCTCCCAAAACCCCGAGAGAATTATTGTTGAATCTTCTATTGGTGTTTGAGTGAAGTTTTAGTTGCAGGAGTTCACTCAAAACCCGAATAAATCGAGCGAAACGAAGCGAGCCTTATTTCAGCCTACCTGCCGGATTGGAGTTGTCGGATTGCCTCGCCAGACTGGAGCTTTCGCTGGGCCCAAAGTGTGCCTAGGCCACTACAGGATTTTGACGAGGAACCAGGTCGAGGCACTTCTTCAGAACCTAGCCCTAGGTCCCACCTACCCTGGTGCACAGGTCGTGGAGCTTTGTTTGGTCGCAGGAAGCCACAGGCCGACGGGCCCATTTCTGGCCGGTAGGCCAGAATCCAATCCGGCGGGCCCTACCTGTCTATTCCGACCAGTGACAATTTTTCAAGTAATTTTTTGCGAGGCCTTCCGAAGTTAGTGAGGAACATTCGAGATTGTTTACAATGAATTGTAAGCATTCTAAACGAGTTGGATCTGCATTATAAATGTGTTTATAGGTTGCTAGATAATTTCGTTCAATTGTTTATTTGTATGTCTAGAATAAATCATGTAATGACATATATTGATTTTTAATGCCTAGGTTAATTGAATATGTTAAAAATGTATTTTAACATATTAGGATCGATTATGTGTTTCCGCCATATTTAGATATGTCACGCAATATTATTGTTTAATTGTTGAATAAATTCCAAAAAATGGTATCAGAGCTAATTAAAGACATTAAAAATTAGACTTAATGACTAGTTTTGAAATTTGTTTGACTAGTTGGTGTTGGCGTTTTTTGTATGATGAATTGTTGCATTATTAATGTTGTGTGTGTGCTTATGTGAATGGATACTCATTATTAGGGCCCTAGGATTTTTCCGGTTATCGTCCCGGGTTTATTTGAAATTTGAAATTATTTAAATTTGTGAGCCTCAATTTGCGACGACAATTTAAATTGTAATTTATTTTAATTGTAATCGGAGGACGAGAAGACACCGAGGCAGCACCTCGAGCTTGGCCGCACGTTGGAGAACGTGTGGGGGCTGGCCCGAGACATCCGATGACGCGTCACAAGGCTCTTTGGCCGATCTACTTAGGAAATAAAATAGTTTATTTTTCTTTAAGTTTTCTTATGGGTTGTAATTAGAAATGGGCCATTATGTGAGTTAAATATTTTATGTTTTAATTTATTTAATATCATATGAATAATCACCTCACATTTCATATAGGATAGAACACCAACATCATATTAAAATGAATTGTTCATGTAGTTTATAATTTATAAAAGAGTTATAAAGTATAAACTGTTTTTTAAAGAATATGATTTTTTTTTTTGCAAAAACTGTGGGAGGGTTGTATCGTTGAAGCAACCCCCGGTCCCCGACATGAGTTTAATTAACATGATGTGTGATGAACTAAGACTCACACATAGTGGCCCTCCCTTAAATGAGAGTACTTCGGAAGCAATTTGTTAATTAAACTGTTGTGATTTAAGCCTTAAAGAGAAACGATGTAAGTGAACCATTATTAAAGTGACTTGATTAAAGGCTCACGTGTTGGTTATATACTTAGACTTCTTTTTTTGAAGTAATCCTCACACAAAGGCCCTGCATTAAAAATAAGTGACCAAAAATTTATGGTATTTCGTAAGAACTAGAAGTTGTGGCTTCTTGGATAGTTCGATCTAAATAGTGATGTGTCACGATTATGAAAGGCGGTTAATTACGGTTTCCCCATAGGAAAAAGTAATTAAACATTGTTATTCATAATACCATGAATTATTTAACGCTTTCCTCACCATATTAAGATTGTTCATGTATGTAATTCAAAATGGTAGCACATACTATATTTATTTATTATATTTATGTTTTCTTCAAAATGTCTTTTAACCCATTGCAAACGATTTTGAATTCAAAAAATTCGAGGGTGAGAATTACGTTGAATGGAAATGTAACCTCGAAATCGTGCTAACCGTGGAAAAACACAAGTGTGTTCTCACGACCCCGTGTCCTCTTCCTCCGAGTAGTTACTCGAGTTATGATGCGTAGATGAGGTCTGATGAGATTGCGAGATGCTACATCTTAGCATCTATGAGCAATGTGTTGCAACATTCTCATCGAGACGTCGCCACTGGGAGTGACATTCTCTACAATCTCCATGAGGTGTTTGGATGTCATGGACGTCAGGCGAGGCAACAAGCTATCCGCTGTTTCAGGAAATGCAGGATGAAGCCGGGAACTCCAGTTCGGGAACACATGCTACTGACCATGGGTCACCTGAACGACATGAAGATTCTCGAGTTTGAGATCGACGGAGAGACCAAGATCGACATGATATTGGAAACTTTGACGGACTCATTCGATAGCTTCCGTCTGAGCTACTCCATGAACAAGCTCGAGTACACTGTTATTGAGCTCATGAAGGAGTTGCAGACTGCCGAGAGAATTCTCCCTAAGAACAAGAAGAAGTCTGGAGAGGTTAATGTTGCTGAACATAGGGCATCAACTTCTGGTTCTAAGAGGGTGATGAGAGGACCTAAAAACGCCAACCGAAAGGGATCCAAGAAGCGTTACAAGAAGGCTGTGGAATCTAAGGGAAAAGGCATTGCAAAGGTGGACAAGTCTTAGCACAAACGTCACCATTGCGGAGAGGCTGGCCACTGGCAAAAGAACTGTCCTTGATCAAGGGGAAATGTATGATCTTCGTCACTCAAGCTTGTTACACGACAAACAAGGAGTTGCCCTGGATTTTAGACTGCGGAGCTTCTGACCATATTGTGTGTAATTTGAATGGGTTCAGGAAAACCAGGAGCTTAAGTGATGGGGAGTTCGCGTTCAACTGGGGTGATGAAACAAAGGTCATAGCAAGATCTGTTTGGACCATGCAGCTCAAGTTTGAAGACAAAATTTTATTGCTCAATAATGTTTATTTTGTTCCTGATTTTTGGAAGAATTTAATTTCTTTTGGTCATTTGGAAGAACAAGGTTTTAACTTTAACATCAATAACGGTATTGAAATTTTTGTTGATGATTGTTTTATTACCGAATCTCATCGTGTGGATTCAATTTATTATTTATATCCTAATGAGCCGAAAATCTTGGATATCGAAGTGAATAGAGATTCACTCGGGAAGCGTAAGATGTTTCATATTGATGAAATTGACGACATATATCTATGGCACCGTCTTGGACATATTGGCCTAGATAGGATTAAGAGTTTAACAAATGATGGTCCTTTGAAATCTCTAATCGTGGGATCCATTCCCACGTGTGAATCCTGTCTTGACGACAAGATGACCAAGAGACCTTTCTCTCCGAAGGGTCTAAATGCCACGCACGTTTTGGAACTCATACATAGTGATGTGTGTGGTCCAATCAACATCTAGGTAAGAAGAGGTTACATATACTTTGTAACCTTCACTGATGACTACTCCAGGTTTGGTCATGTCTATCTTATGTGACATAAGTCCGATACTTTTGAAATGTTCAAAGAGTATAAGGCTTTAGTGGAGAAGCAGACGGATAAATAGATCAAAACCCTTCGATCAGATCGAGGGGGAGAGTAATTGTTTGGAGAGTTCGAAGACCTTCTTAGAGAAGAAGGCATTCATTCTCAACTTACAGCACCTGGCTCTCCACAACAAAATTGTGTGTCAGAGAGAACGAATCGAACTCTGCTAGATATGGCGAGGTCGATGATGAGTTACTCATCCCTTCCCGACTCGTTCTAGGGATATGCCCCAGAAATGGTAGCTTATATTCTGAACAAGGTTTCGTCAAAGACGATTCTTGGTATGCCATATGAGAGATGGAGTGGTAGAAAATCTGTTTTATACCACGTCCGAATCTGGGGTTGTCCAGCACATGTGCTGAAAAAAAAGACTAGCAAGTTGGCTAGTCGTTCTGAATTATGCTTTTTCGTGCAATATTATAAGGAAATGAAAGGGTACATCTTCTATAGTCCTACTGACCAAAAAACGATCGTTAGCACGAATGCTAGGTTTTTTGAAGCAGACTATATGAAGAATTCTGTACCAGGAAGTAAGCTTGTGCTGAAGGAGCTGTTGGGTGAAGTAGCTGGTAATTCACAAGACAGAACGAGTCCTATACCAACAGTGGAAAAACCACGTTTGGAACCAGAGCCTCATTACATTCGTCACAGTAATAGGATTGTACGACAACCTGATCGATACATGGGTATTGGAGAGACTTTCACTGGTGTCGCGAACAAGAAGGAATATGATCCAGTATCATTTTCCCAAGCAATGCAGGGTTCCGAAGCAAACCTATGGATAGAAGCCATGAACGTTGAAATGTTGGAATTTGATTAACAATTAACCTAATTTAATTACGAAACACATCAATATGTGGCGGAATTTCATAATTCAATTTAACATATTAAAACCAATTTAAAACATGTTCGATAACCATATCATTAAATCTAACCTAACATGTCAATAAATTTATAATCTTGTCAATAAATCTATCTAAACATGCACACGAACAATCCAAACACATATAATCATTCTAAAATATCATATTGTCCAGATCCAATTCGTTCGAGGGATACTTACATAATTCGGATCTGCGAGAGCAAGTCTCGGTGTCTCTCGGAAAAACTGGCCGGCCGATCCTCTACGCCATGCCCGTCAAGCAAATCCTCAAAGTCGTCGATCCTTCGTTGCTCCAAAATATGGCCGGCCCTGTGGGAGGAAAAATCACTCAAACAACCACAAGTTGAGTCAATGATAATACTCGAGGGATTTTGTGAGACAAAGAGGGTGGGCTCTTTCGTAGGAACAAGGGAAGAAGGAATAAAAGGGGATTCTCTCTACGGTTCGCTCTCTCAATTCTTTAGGAATTTTGGCCAAGTATTTTTCTCCTTGGGAGAGAGGAAATAGTCGGCCAAATGGGAGGGGAGAGAGAGAGAGAGTGGCCGAATGAGCTAGGTCAAAAGAGAGAGAGAAGAGCTCCTTTTATTTCGGGGAAAATGGGCTTAATTAGGTCAAAAACAATTAATGACCCATTAATCAAACTTAAACCCGATAAATCATTTAAGCAATTTTCCAACCCCTTATTTGCATTAAGTGGCCGGCCATCTTATGTATTTATCTCCCAAATATTTTCGATTTATTTCTAAAATAATATTTAATTAATTTAGAACATCTCATTTATTTAATGACAAGTCATTAATTATTTTCATACTAAACAATGTAGTACGAAACGAGAAAATATTTATTTTCATCTTTTATTTATTTGAATCATCAAATTATATTATTATCAATATAATAACACAATATGATTCGTTAAATAAATGTAATAATAAATAACAAATTATTTATTTAATTACTTAGAAAATAATTTTCTTAGTGTAAATCACAATTTACGTTTAATGAGAAAATCGATCTTTTCTTGTTCACTAATATCTCATCCAAGAGTCTATCATTGAGACCTTATGGACCCATATGAACGAAGCTTTAGAATAAAGATCGGACGCAAAGGTTCACAAACTTTTTCCGACTTTTAATTCTTAATATTAGTCGATTCTACTAAAGGACCAATATTGAACATCTCTAAGTTCATATGCGTTTATATTTTCGTTTGATGTGATAAAACTATTCTTCACATGGTCCACGGTGTATTTTACGATATTACCCTTTGTGTGTATCATTAACTCAGAGGAATGTAAAATTACCGTTTTACCCCTGAGTTATTATTTCACCAAGTCCTCTGTTATTTGTGAACGAGAAAAACATAAAGTGAAATGTCTCAACATGTCACATGTTTTATTTCAAAGAATTCTTTATTCGATGAATACCAGGCCTGGTTTATTCGCTCACACTCTCATAACAGAGCATGGTGTGATACTAATGCCTTAGCATTGTTTCAACACAAATTCCACATATGTGAATCACATGTTTCAACGAAACAGTATTATGACACCAACCGTCGGGTCAATGAAACTTCATTTAGCCATTGCCCATTGACAAATCAAATGTCATAAAGTGTTACAAGAATACATGTACTCACTTCAGGATTTAGGTAATTACTAAAATACCCCTCGTATGTGAGTTTGAGGTTTCGAGTGATTAAACGGTTTTATCTCGAACTTCAAAACTTCACTGGTCTTGTTCAATATCTGCATTAAGATATCAGGAATGAATTACAGAGTCACAACTCTCCATATCACAAGATAAGATATCGTTTAATTCATTCTAACAATCATTACTAGGATTCGATTGCCCAATCGATCTTTAGATTGCGAACTATTATTTAAACTAGTCATAAGAAGGTATCTTGTCAAGTCTGTACTTAGCACTTCTTTCGTTGATGACAGTTTCAGAGCGTAGACATAAATGCGTAAACACAATCTTAAATAAGAATGAATATTCAATCTTTATTTAATTTCAAAGTAAAACAAATACAAAAGTATTTAATATCAAAAATCTCCTTTGTGGGCATAAATGCCAACAAACTCCCACTTGACTCAAAGGAGATGCAAATGATCTTTCAGTCCTAATCCTTCTAGGTGTCCCTCGAAGACCTTACTGTTTAAAGGCTTCGTGAAGGGATCAGCAAGGTTGTCCAACGTTGAGATCTTCATAACCGTCGCGTCCCCTCTATGAACTATATCTCGTACCAGGTGGTATTTGCGCTCGATGTGTTTTGAGCGCTTGTGACTTCTTGGTTCCTTACAGTTAGCAACGGCCCCACTGTTATCACAGTAAAGTGTAATGGGCTCGTTGGCACTTGGAACTACTTCCAAGTACATTAGGAATTTCCTCAGCCATACAGCCTCCTTTGCTGCTTCGCAAGCAGCCACATACTCGGCTTCCATGGTCGAGTCAGCAACGCAAGATTGCTTTATACTCCTCCAGACCACAGATCCACCATTCAGGGTGAACACAGACCCTGATGTGGATTTCCTAGAATCCTTATCCGCTTGAAAATCGGAATCGGTATACCCCGTCATATTCAGGTCATCACCTGAGTATGCAAGCATATAATTTCTCGTTCTCCGGAGATACTTGAGAATATGCTTGACCGCAACCCAGTGCTCGGGTCCAGGATTCGATTGGAATCTACTCACCACGCCCACTGCGTAACAAATATCTGGCCTAGTGCAGAGCATTGCATACATGAGACTTCCTACGGCTGAGGCGTAGGGAATATGTCTCATGTCTTCTATCTCCTGAGGAGTCTTGGGAGACTGCTCAATGGATAGATGCACTCCATGTCTGAAAGGTAGCTGTCCTTTCTTGGAGTTCTGCATACTGAAGCGATCCATAATCTTATCAATATAAGATGCTTGAGAAAGCGCTAACTTTCTGTTCTTCCGATCTCTAAAGATCTGAATCCCCAGAATGTAAGCCGCTTCTCCAAGATCCTTCATCTCAAACTGCTCTGACAGCCAGATCTTAACCTCTGATAACTTTCCCACATCATTCCCAATGAGTAGTATGTCATCTACATAAAGGATTAAGAAGACCACTTTGCCATCGTTTATCATCTTATAAACACATGGCTCATCTAGTGACTGATCAAAGCCGTAACTTTTCACAGTCTCGTCGAATCTAATATTCCACGATCTAGATGCTTGTTTTAGTCCATAAATGGACTTTAGCAACTCACAAACCTTGCCCTGTTGGCCTTTCTCCATGAACCCGTCTGGTTGAGCCATGTAAATGCGCTCGTCAAGATTTCCATTCAAAAAATGCAGTCTTGACATCCATCTGCCAGATTTCATAATCTAGGGCGGCAGCAATGGATAAAAGAGTACGAATGGACTTTAGCATCGCCACGGGCGAGAAGGTATCTTAATAGTCGATACCTTCCTTTTGTGTGAACCCCTTCGCCACAAGTCGTGCTTTAAATGTCTCGACATTTCCATCTGGTCCTCTTTTCTTCTTGTAGATCCATTTACACCCAACAGGCTTGATGCCTTCAGGTAAATCTACAAGTTTCCAGACTTCGTTGACATACATCGAATGCATTTCAACGTTCATGGCTTCTTGCCATAGGTTTGCTTCAGAACTTTGCATCGCCTGGGAAAATGATACTGGATCATCTTCCTCCTTGTATGCGACTGCAGCAAAGGCCTCCCCGATGTACATCAATCGCTCAGGTTGTCGTACAATCCTGCTACTGCGACGAATCGTAGGAGGCTCAAGTTCTGAATGTGGTTCTTCTATTGTTGGTGTAGGACATGTCCTATCTTGTGAAGTACCAGCTACTTCACCCAACATTTCCTTTAGCACAAGTTTGCTTCTCGGTACGGTATTCTTCATATAATCCTCTTCAAGAAACCTAGCGTTCGTGCTAACGAACGTTTTCTTGTCAGTAGGACTATAGAATGTGTACCCTTTTGTTTCTTTCGGATATCCTATGAAAAAGCATAATTCTGAACGACTAGCCAACTTGCTAGTCTTTTGTCTCAGCACGTGTGCTGGACAACCCCAGATCTTGATGTGGTTTAGAACAGATTTCTTACCACACCATCTCTCGTAGGGAGTGCCGGGAACCGTTTTTGACGGAACCTGGTTAAGAATATGAGCTGCCGTTTCTAAGGCATATCCCCAGAACGAATCAGGAAGAGATGAGTAACTCATCATTGATCTCACCATATCTAGTAGCGTTCGGTTCCTTCTCTCTGACACACCGTTTTGTTGTGGAGTGCCAGGTGCTGTAAGCTGAGAATGAATGCCTTCTTCTTTAAGAAGATCCTCGAACTCATCAGACAAGTACTCTCCTCCTCGATCTGATCGAAGGGTTTTGATTTGTTTCTCTCTTTGCTTCTCAACCAAGGCCCGATATTGTTTGAACATTTCAAAAGTATCGGATTTGTGTCGCATTAAGAAAACATGACCAAAACGTGAGTAGTCATCAGTGAAGGTTACAAAGTATTCGTAACCTCCTCTTGCCTGAATACTGATTGGACCACATACATCACTATGTATGAGTTCCAATACTTGTGTGGCTCTTAGACCTTTCGAAGAGAAAGGTCTCTTGGTCATTTTGCCTTCAAGACAGGATTCACACGTGGGCAAAGATCCCACGTTTAGAGATTTCAAAGGACCATCCTTTGTTAACCTCTTAATCCTATCTAGGCCAATATGTCCAAGACGTAAGTGCCATAGATATGTATCATCCGTTTCATCACTATGAAATGTCTTACGCTTCCTGAGTGAATCACTATTCACCTCAGTGTCCAAGATTGTCGGCTCATTAGGATATAGATAATAAATAGAATCTACTCGATGAGCTTTAGAAATAAAACAATCATTAAGAAAAATTTCAATACCATTATTGACTTTAAACTCATAATGTTGTTCTTCTAAACGACCAAAAGAAATTAAGTTCTTGCAAAAATCTGGAACATAATAAACGTTATTCAATAATAAAGCCTTATTCCCAAAATTCAGCTGCATGGTCCCGACAGATCTGGCTCTGACCTTCGTTCCATTCCCCCAGTTGAACGTGAACTCTTCTTCACCTAAGCTTCTGGTTTTCCTGAAACCATTCAGATTACACACAATATGGTCAGAAGCCCCGCAGTCTAAAATCCAGGGTGATTCTTTATATGTCGTGTAACATGCTTGGGTGACGAAAGCCATACCTTTCCCCTTGACGGTCTTGAGGTAGGCAGGACAGTTCCTTCGCCAATGGCCGACTTCTCCGCAATGGTGGCACTTGTGTTTAGACTTCTCCACCTTTGCGATGCCCTTGCCCTTGACATCCGCAGCCTTCTTGTAGGGCGTCTTGGATCCCGTTCGGTTAGCGTTTTTGGGACCCTTCATCACTCTCTTCGATCCAGAAGTGGAAGCCCTATGTTCAGCAACATTGGCTTCACCAGTCTTCTTCTTGGTCTTAGGGAGAAGTCCCTCGGCAGTCTGCAACTCCTTCATTAGCTCGGTTACAGAATAATCGAGCTTGTTCATGGAGTAGTTCAGACGGAAGCTATCGAAAGAATCCGTCAGAGTCTCCAAGATCATATCGACCTTGGTGAGTCCATCGATCTCCGATCCGAGAATCTCCATGTCGTTCAGGTGACCCATGATCACTAGCATGTGGTCCCTGACTGACGTTCCCGGCTTCATCCGACAATTCATGAAATTTCGGATTGCCTGCTGCCTCGCCTGACGCCCATGACATCCAAACATGTCATGAAGATTGTAGAGCATGTCATATGCCGTGGCAATGTCCTTGTGAGATTGCTGCAACACATTGCTCATGGAACCCAAGATATAACACTTGGCAATCTCATCGGACCTTACCCATGTGTCATAGGCGTTCTTGTCCTCCTGGCTTGAGTCAGCACTCGGAGCTGGAGGACACGGGGTAGTGAGAACATACTTGTGCTTTTCCACCGTCAATACGATGTCGAGGTTACGTTTCCAATCAACGTAATTCTCACCCTCGAGTTTGTTATAACTGAGTATAGATGCAAGTGGATTCATGATATTGCTGAAATTAAATGAAATGAATAAATTTAGCATATGCTACAGTTTCGAATTATAATGCATGTACAATCCTAAATGAGTGAGGAAAGCGATAAATAATTCATGGTATTATGAACAAAAATGATCAATTACTTTTCCTAGGGGAAACCGTAATTGATCGCCTTTCATAGTCGTGACACATCACTATTTAGTTTGAACCATACAAGAAGCCACAACTTCTAGTTCTCTCTAATTACCATGGACTTTGGTCACTTATGTTTAACGCATAGCCTCTATGGAGGGTTACTTTAAACAATAAGTCTAAGCGTGCAACCAACATGTGGGCCCTTATCCAAGTTACTTTGAAAACGGTTCTCCTAGGGGAGACCCCGCTTCATCGTTCCTCTTTAGGGCTTAGTTCGTAACAATTTAATTGACTATGTGCTTCCGAAGTACTCCCATTGAAGGGAGGGCCACGAGGGTGACTCTTAGTTCATTCACACAAGTTAATTAAATTTATGTTGGGGACCTCGGGTTATTTCAACGACAAATAACCCTCCCACTTAGTTTTTGCAAAAATCATATTTTTGTGGACGATGTTCAATTTCATAACTAGTTATTTAAATTAAACTATGATGATGCATGAACAATTCATATAGTGTTGGCGTTCTATCCTATATGACATGTGGATGAATATGATATAAGATTAAATAAAATAAAACATAATATTTAACTTATCTAATGGCCCATTTCTAAAATTACAACCCTTTACAAAAGAAAAAACAATAAACTACTTTATTCCTAGTCTTGTGTCGAGTCGTCGAATTTCCGAGTTTTAAAACTTAGAGATTAATATCTCCCACTCAAATAATTAAATTCATTTTTATTATTTCAAAAATAATATAAATAAATTTAATTATTCAAGATTTTAAATTTATTCGGAAACGATTTCCGAATCTCGGTCGTCGGGCCTAACCCTAGCTAGCTCGCGCGCGTCTGAAGACACACGGCCACGCTAGGGTTTTGGCCGACCCAAACAGCCCTCTTGTGTCCAATACACAGGTCTTTAGGCGTGTTCGGAATCGACTAGGATAGCTCCCACGCGTTTCAAAAACGCGCGGCCATTCCCGGAGGCTGCCTTCCTTCTTCTTGTCTCCCGGATTACAAAATTATAAATTTAAATTTACAACAAATTACAAATTTAAATAAAATAAAAATTTAAAAAACCGGGACGTAACCCGTAAACAATCCTAGGGCCAATTAGAGTAAGGATCCATTCACATAAACACACATACATTCACAAATGCAATTCATACAAAAACGCCAACACTCAAAATCGATTTAATGACAATTATGGCTCTGATACCATTTGTTGGAATTTGATTAACAATTAACCTAATTTAATTACGAAACACATCAATATGTGGCGGAATTTCATAATTCAATTTAACATATTAAAACCAATATAAAACATGTTCGATAACCATATCATTAAATCTAACCTAACATGTCAATAAATTTATAATCTTGTCAATAAATCTATCTAAACATGCACACGAACAATCCAAACACATATAATCATTCTAAAATATCATATTGTCCAGATCCAATTCGTTCGAGGGATGCTTACATAATTCGGATCTGCGAGAGCAAGTCTCGGTGTCTCTCGGAAAAACTGGCCGGCCGATCCTCTACGCCACGCCCGTCAAGCAAATCCTCAAAGTCGTCGATCCTTCGTTGCTCCAAAATATGGCCGGCCTTGTGGGAGGAAAAATCACTCAAACAACCACAAGTTGAGTCAATGATAATACTCGAGGGATTTTGTGAGACAAAGAGGGTGGGCTCTTTCGTAGGAACAAGGGAAGAAGGAATAAAAGGGGATTCTCTCTACGGTTCGCTCTCTCAATTCTTTAGGAATTTTGGCCAAGTATTTTTCTCCTTGGGAGAGAGGAAATAGTCGGCCAAATGGGAGGGGAGAGAGAGAGAGAGTGGCCGAATGAGCTAGGTCAAAAGAGAGAGAGAAGAGCTCCTTTTATTTCGGGGAAAATGGGCTTAATTAGGTAAAAAACAATTAATGACCCATTAATCAAACTTAAGCCCGATAAATCATTTAAGCAATTTTCCAACCCCTTATTTGCATTAAGTGGCCGGCCATCTTATGTATTTATCTCCCAAATATTTTCGATTTATTTCTAAAATAATATTTAATTAATTTAGAACATCTCATTTATTTAATGACAAGTCATTAATTATTTTCATACTAAACAATGTAGTACGAAACGAGAAAATATTTATTTTCATCTTTTATTTATTTGAATCATCAAATTATATTATTATCAATATAATAACACAATATGATTCGTTAAATAAATGTAATAATAAATAACAAATTATTTATTTAATTACTTAGAAAATAATTTTCTTAGTGTAAATCACAATTTACGTTTAATGAGAAAATCGATCTTTTCTTGTTCACTAATATCTCATCCAAGAGTCTATCATTGAGACCTTATGGACCCATATGAACGAAGCTTTAGAATAAAGATCGGACGCAAAGGTTCACAAACTTTTTCCGACTTTTAATTCTTAATATTAGTCGATTCCACTAAAGGACCAATATTGAACATCTCTAAGTTCATATGCGTTTATATTTTCGTTTGATGTGATAAAACTATTCTTCACATGGTCCACGGTGTATTTTACGATATTACCCTTTGTGTGTATCATTAACTCAGAGGAATGTAAAATTACCGTTTTACCCCTGAGTTATTATTTCACCAAGTCCTCTGTTATTTGTGAACGAGAAAAACATAAAGTGAAATGTCTCAACATGTCACATGTTTTATTTCAAAGAATTCTTTATTCGATGAATATCAGGCCTGGTTTATTCGCTCACACTCTCATAACAGAGCATTGTGTGATACTAATGCCTTAGCATTGTTTCAACACAAATTCCATATCTGTGAATCACATGTTTCAACGAAACAGTATTATGACACCAACAGTCGGGTCAATGAAACTTCATTTAGCCATTGCCCATTGACAAATCAAATGTCATAAAGTGTTACAAGAATACATGTACTCACTTCAGGATTTAGGTAATTACTAAAATACCCCTCGTATGTGAGTTTGAGGTTTCGAGTGATTAAACGGTTTTATCTCGAACTTCAAAACTTCACTGGTCTTGTTCAATATCTTCATTAAGATATCAAGAATGAATTACAGAGTCACAACTCTCCATATCACAAGATAAGATATCGTTTAATTCATTCTAACAATCATTACTAGGATTCGATTGCCCAATCGATCTTTAGATTGCGAACTATTATTTAAACTAGTCATAAGAAGGTATCTTGTCAAGTCTGTACTTAGCACTTCTTTCGTTGATGACAGTTTCAGAGCGTAGACATAAATGCGTAAACATAATCTTAAATAAGAATGAATATTCAATCTTTATTTAATTTCAAAGTAAAACAAATACAAAAGTATTTAATATCAAAAATCTCCTTTGTGGGCATAAATGCCAACATGAAATGCATTCTATGTATGTCAACGAGGTCAGAAAAATTGTAGATCTACCCGAAGGCATCAACCTGTTGGGTGTAAATGGATCTACAAGAAGAAATGAGGACCGGATGGAAATGTTGAGACATTTAAGGCACGATTTGTGGCGAACAGGTTCACACAAAAGGAAGGTATCGACTATGAGGATACCTTCTCGCCAGTCGCGATACTGAAGTCCATCAGTACTCTTTTATCCATTGTTGCCGCCATGAATTATGAAATATGACAGATGGATCTCAAGATTGCATTTCTGAATGGAAGTCTTGACGAGCGCATTTATTTGGCTCAACCAGACGGTTTCATGGAGCTAGGCCAACATGTCAAGGTTTGTGAGTTGCTCATGTCCATTTTATTGACTGAAGCAAGCATCTAGATCATGGAATATCAGATTCGACGAGACTGTGAAAGGCTACGACATTGATCAGTCAGTAGTTGAGCCATGCGTTTATAAGATGATAAACAATGGCAAGGTGGCCTTCTTAGTCCTATATGTTGATGACATACTACTCTTTGAGAATTATGTAGGAAAGTTATCAAAGGTTAAGATATGAATCTGTGAATCACATAATCCAATATAACAACGTTATGACACCAACCGTCGGGTCAGATGCAACTATAACTTAGCCATTGCCCATTACCAAATCAAATGTCATAAAAGTGTCACATCGATTATGCATTTACTTCAGGATTTAGGTAAGTACCAAAATACCCCTCATATGTGATCTTGAATCTTCGAGTCATTAAACGGTTTTATCTCAAGCTTCAGAGCATCACAGGTCTTGTTTAATATCTTTTGTAAGATATCAAGAATGAAACACAGACTCACAACTCTCTATATCACAAGATAAGATATCATGCTTCATTCAAACAATCATTACTCAGAATCTATTACCCTATCGATCTTTAGATTACGAACTAATATTTGTCAAGTCTGTACTTAGCACCCCTTCGTCGATGACACTTTCGGAGCGTAGCAAACATACATAATCACAAAATACAAATGTATTTATAATGTCTAATATCTCCTTGGTGAGCACCAATCCCAACATCCAACCGACCGGCTAGGGGCCTGTCGGCCAAGGGCTAGGCAGATGCCTGGACGGCCAGGAAGTGCCCTGCCGGCAGGCCAAGGGCCAGGAAGTTCCCTGCCCACCGGCCAGGGCCTAGGTAGGGGCCTACCGGCCGGCCAAGGGCCAGGGCGGTGCATGGCCGACCACGGGCCTAGGCGCATGTCGGATCATGTCCAAAAACTCTCTGGAGGGCCCACGTTGTGCCTTAGAGGACGTATCATGGGTCTAGTGTCTCACTGATCAGAGGATGACGTGGAGAATATATACTTGAGTTGCCGCCCAAAAATACAGCGACAACATTAGCCCGAGAGTTCAATTCCAAGCGTACGATCGAGAATGAACTCAGAATTAGGATCCTCCCACCGTCGCTCGGATCCGACCATTTAGCTTTTTCTGACGGAAGTCACAGATGGGTCACAAAAATGTCTCGCGATAGATGTCGCGGTCCCCAAGTACCGGGAAGTAACCTACGAAGATGTGGCATGCTGCGACTTCATGAGCCAAATATCCGCGTGGCTTCATGCGGTTTGCGTCGCACTCATACCGTGGTGCGTGGTCGATCAAAATTGTAGCGCTGCGATGCGTGTTCGTATGCACAGCCCCCCAAGTGGGATCTTATCGAGTTTCTGTTGTAAGCTAACTCGGATGTCATTTTGGAGCGACATATTTTCATCGAGTTACTATTAAAACATGACACGACTTTCGTTTTGGAGCGACATATTTTCATCGAGTTAGCTGTTAGGGGCTATCTCGGATGTCATTTTGGAACGACGTATTTATATCGAGTTGCAGTTAGGGGCAGATTCGAACGTTGTTTTGGAGAGAGGTATTTTCATCGACTTGCCGTTAATGGCAGACTCGGACGTCAATTTGGAGTGACGTATTTTCATCGAGTGGCCGCGAGAGGCTAGCTCGGATGTCGTTTCGGAGCGAAGTATTTTCATCGAGTTAGCCGTTAGGGGCTATCTCGAACAACATTTTGGAATGACATATTTTTATCGAGTTGCCGTTAGGGGCAGACTTGGACCTCGTTTTAGAGCGATGTATATTCATCATGTTGCCGTTTGGAGCTAACTTTGACGTCGTTTAGGAGCGACGTGTTTTCATCGAGTTGCCGTTAGGGGCTGACTCGGACGTCGTTTTGGAGCGACGTATTTTATCGAGTTTTCATTAGAGGCTAGCTTGGATGTTGTTTCGGAGCCACGTATTTTCATCGAGTTTCCATTAGGGGATGACTCGGCCGTCGTTTGGGAGCGACGTATTTTCATCGAGTTGTGGTAGGAGCTAACTCGGACGTCGTTTAGGAGCGATGTATTTTCATCGAGTTGCTATTAGGGGCTGAATCAGACGTTGTTTTGGAGGGACGTATTTAATCGACTGGCCGTGAGAGGCAAGCTCGGACGTCGTTTTGGAACGAAGTATTTTCATCGAGTGGCCGGGACAGGCTAGCTCGGACGTCGTTTTGGAGTGACTTATTTTAATCGAGTGGTCGTGAGAGGCCGACTCGGTCGTCGTTTTTGAGCAACGTATTTTCATCGAGTTGCCGTTAGGAGCTAACTCGGACGTCGTTTAGGAGCGACGTATTTTCATCGAGTTAGCAGTTAAGGGCTATCTCAGACGTCGTTTAAAACGACGTATTTTCATCGAGTTTCCGTACGGAACTAACTCGGATATCGTTTAGGAGCGACGTATTTTCGTCGTCAATTATCGACTTTGTCGTCGACCTGCGTCAACCCCCCAAGTTTTGTGGATTCGTGGAACAACCAGGAAACACTAATATGGAGAATACGACAAAGGACAAATATAAATGGATAATTTTTGTTGCAAGATAGAGATTAAGCCAGTTTTGAGTTGGTGGCGTCATTTGAGATACATAGGAATGGGACATAGCCTATTGTAGGGTGAGTGTGCATCCCCTTATGCCATCGAGATGGCGGGTGAAGTTGCGGGCGAGGTTCCTATCGAGTTACTTGATTCCGGAGAGCGTGGGATGGATTCTTTGAGTCTTCCATCTTGCATTAGTGCCTCGATTCGCTTCTTTAGCTTGAAACAGTCGGAGGTCGTGTGTCCATGATCCCGATAGCATACACATAACTTGCTCATGTCCCGCGTTGCAGAGCCCTTTTCAATGGAGCAGGCGACCCGAGCTTGTCTCGGTGAAGAACCAAGATTCGGGCTAGGGATGCACTTAGCAGAGTGAGAACCTCTTTTTGGAATTCATCTATTGGTCGCCTCCTTGACTTTGATAGGGGTTGTCAGTGGAGATATAGTTATCCGTCCCCCTTTTAATCCCACTGAGATACTCTTATATCCTCATATCGGCCCTTGCCTTTGCTATAAGTTCGGCGATGTCCCTCGGGACGTTTCCCACAATAGACTTCAGAACATAACTAGGTCGAGACCCTTAGGTGATGGTGGCGATGGCGTCTCTATCATCAAAGTCGTCAATTTTATGAGATTCATCTGTAAATCAAGCCACGTACTAGCGTAGGCTCTCGCCATTCTTTTGCCTGCCTGTCCAAATATAGGAATTTGACTTCTTCTGCATTACTAATTTAGCGGAGCGAGCAAGAAAAGCCTCCCAGAGAGCTCGGAATGATACGATGCTTCCTGGTTTCAGGCTCTGAAACCATTCGAAGCCTGACACTGTCAGGGTGAGACTGAACGCTTGGCAGAGTATCACATCCGGCTTTACCTGCATCCTATTCCAGGTCTGATAATGTTGGATGTGGAAATTGGGGTCAGAGCGTCCATCGTACGGAGGTACAGAAGGGAATTTGAATCCTCCTTTGGGTGGATGTGCAAGCACCGTCTCCGTGAAGGGCGAAGACGAATCTTCTAGGCCACTGTAGGGCCTAGAGCCTCTTGACCCCACTTCGCGGAGCTCAATGATCTAATTCTGAAGTCCTTGAATCATGTGTTGGCAGAGATGCCCACAAGAAGATTATTTATTTACATATTGATGTAATATATAAATCTTTGTAAAGTCCTTATTAGAAGATTGTTTATTTACATATTAATGTAATATATAAATCTCTGTAATTTGCTGATTAAATTAATAAAAGTTGAAACTTTCATTCATTCCTTTTTAGTTTGATTAAATATTTATAATATTCAATAGTCTTATAGTCCTTAATCAAACCTAATAATGTATGAAGAGACAAATATAGATTTGCGTGAACAAACTCTTCATGGTTTGACTAAAACGATATATTCGCAATCTAAAGATCAACGGACTATTGATCCCAGTATGATTGTTGGAAGAATCTAGGATGTCTGGTTACGAGGCATAGAGAGTTAGGAACTCTATAGTTCTTCCAGTGTGTCTTTCGAAGATACTGAATTGACCAGTGCACCTTTAGAGACAATAGAAGAACAAACCATTTAACATCTTTTATCTCAAGGTCACTATGTATGAATCGCATCATGCTTACCTCAATCCTGAAATGAGACATGTTATTTCATAGCATTAATACTCTCATTTGAGAAAGTCAAATTCTAGGTCGATTGCGTGATCTAGACAAGGTCTATTCGTGAGATATTAAGTTATGAAGATGTCATGAACCGAATTTGTGAAGTTCTCATAGATATGGAATTCATGTACAAGATTGTTGAGATGCAATATATATCACCTCATGCTTTAAGTAGCGACTTTATTTGGATGAATAATTGTGACTTGTTAGCTCCTCGTCAATACATTGTTTTTAACAATGTGACTTGTTAGCTCCTCGTCAATACATTGTTTCTAACTTATTAACAACTAGAAGGGTAAAATGGTAATTTTATAAATCCCAACTAGTTGATGATATTCATGAAGGGTAAACATAGATAACATTCAATGGATCTGCTCAATATAATTAAGTTGAATTTGAGTAGAAAATAAATTCATTTGAACCGAGAGATTCTCAGTGTCGAGTCTTTAGTGGAGTCCGTTGACATTAAGCTAATACTCGGAAAAGGTTTGTGAACTTTTGAGTCCGAGTATAGAAGCTCAATCTTTGTTCATTTGGATCCATAAGGTCACTATTACAGGTCATTAGAGTAGAATTGTTAAACTAGAAGATAAGTCAAAATAAGTTCAAGTGTTGAACTAGACTTTTTCTCGGAAAATGTCTAAAGGGTATTTTTGTCCACAAGGACATAAAATGATTTGAATGTCAAAATAAGATTTTGAATGTTTTCATTTGATGAAAATATAAATTATTTTCTAAAGCCGAAAAGTTGTTTGAGGCATTATGAAATTAATTTCGTTATTTGTGAAATTATAATTCTACAACGGGTATTTTAAGAATTGTCTTAAAAGAAATGAGGAAGCATCTAGATGCTCCCTCTCCCTATGTAAAATTCGGCCAACATAGCATCAAAGATGAGAGTTTTATTTCCTTTTTCTTATAAGGATAATTACCCAAAAGAAAAAGGGAAATGAATTTCCTTAAGAAGGAAACAAATGTGCTAAGTGAGGAAACAAATTTCCTCACTAATGCAACATCATGGCCGGCCAAACAATAAGGGAAGGGGGAAGGGAAAATCAAATATTGTGTCATGAATACATTATTCATTCTCCTATAAATAGAGCCTCACATAGAGATGTGAAGGTCACTAGTACAAATGTTGGATCCCACAACGGACTTTCCACAACCCTTATTACTAAGGGTTGTGGACTTCGAGATCCCACAACCCTTACAATTAAGGGTTGTGGGAAAAGCTTGATTTCAGGTATTCCACAACCTTTATAACTATCGGTTGTGCAAACTAGCATATTCTACAACCATTGTTCTAAGAGTTGTTTAATTATAATTAATATAAAAGGTCCCACAACCCTTAAAAGATCCGTTGTGGGACAAGTGCCGCGGCGACGGCAAATAGGGCCGCGACGCGACGTCCCACAACGAATACAATGATCCGGTGTGGGAAAAGGTCGTGTCTGGGCAGCGGCGCCGCGGCACCACATGACGTCGCCGCGGCGCCGCCTCCCACACCGGATCTATACAACCGGTGTGGTGCCGCGGCGCCGCTGCCCAGACACGATCTGGGCAAAAAATTTTACATGGCGCCGCGGCGACGCCTGGTGGGGCCGCGGCGCCGGCGACGAAATCTGTGTATAAATTCGAATTTTTAGGGTTTTTTCACTTTACCCAAAATCCATTTCTCTCCCAAAACCAATTTCGGCCGAGTCTGTCCCGATTCCTCATCGCCCCTCCTTCCCCTTGACGCCCCAACTCCTTCTTCTTGACGTCGCCGCTCCCGCGCCTTCACGTCGCCGCTCCCTCACGTGCCTTCACGTCGCCGCTCCCTCTCGTGCCTTCACGTCGCCCCTCCCTCCCGCGCCTTCACGTCGCCGCCTTCTCTCGCGCCTTCACCTCGCCGCCTCTCTCCCGCGCCTTCACGTCGCCGCCGGTCTCACTTCCTCTTAAATATTTCCAAGGTAAATCCGTCCTCTTCCATGTTTAGGTTTTGATGAATTTTAATTTTTTTAGGTTTAGATAATTGTTAGATTTGTTTAAGTTTAGATTTATAGATTTATAGATTTGTTTTGGTTTAGATTTGTAGGTTTGTTTGAGTTTAGGTTTAGATGTTTGTGAATTGAATCCGAATTTGTTGTTATTGTGAATAGAATCCGTCCCTCTCGTTTATGTTTAGATTTATAGATTTGTTTTGGTTTAGATTTGTAGGTTTGTTTGAGTTTAGGTTTAGATGTTTGTGAATTGAATCCGAATTTGTTGTTATTGTGAATAGAATCCAAAATTATGTTTATGTTGAAATTGCGTTTATATGTTGAAATTATTGTTGAAAATGTTGAAATTGTGTTTATGTTTATTTTGAAAATATTGTTGAAATTGTGTTTATGTTTATGTTTATGTTTATGTTTTTATGTTGAAATTGTAAATGTTAAAATTGTGTTTGTGTTTACGTTTATGTTGAAATGTAGATTATGTTGAAATTATGTTTATAATTTTTGTTAATGTTGAAATTGTAGGTTGATAGTTTGCGTTTATGTTGAAATAAGTTTTATTGTGTTTCTGTTTATGTTTATATTAGGTTAAAATGCCTCCGAAATTTACTCGTGCCGCCAAGGGCAAAGCTAAGGTCGCAACTTCAAAGCGTTCCCGAAAAGTTGTGAGTCTTCTTCATCGTCGGAAAGTGAAGAAGAAGAACATTACGAGTCGGTGATATTTACGTCTCAACAAGCCGAGGATCGCTACGAGTTGCTCGTTAAGCGCTCTGTAATCCAGGAGAGGGGATTTAGTGTCCCCCGGGATGGATTCGACATTGGCCAACAAATCCACAACTTCATCGACGCTTATGGTTGGGGAGAATTTTACAGTCCTCCCTCGTGCGATGGCAATATCACCATCGTGAAGGAATTTTACGCGAACCTACCGGATGCAATTAATAACATCGTCACGGTTCGCGGAGTGAAGGTAAACATGAGTACCGAGGCGATCAACGCTTATCTTCAAACTCCTAACATTCCTTTCGAGACGGAGGAATACATTCAATATGTACGTCATGCGGATAAGGCAGAGATGGCGAGTTTATTGTGCCTCCCGAACCAAGGTTGGACGACGGAGAAGGGAAGAGAGGTCTTGCATCGTGATCAACTCACAAAGTACGTAATTATTTAACGATTTTTTTTATAATTTGAAATGAATTGAAATATAATTGTGCTTTGAATATTGTTTTTGTAGGATTGCCAAAGTATGGGTTTACTTTGTGTGCGCTCGCATATTCCCGATCACGCATTTTTCCAGCCTCGACGAGGGTCGCATACAAATATTGTACTGCATCGTGAAGGGGCTCAAGATAAACATTGGTCGATTCATCTCGAGTCGGATGAGGAGTGTTGATTACAAGGCTAAGAAGACCGGTCTACCGTATCCGTCGATCATCACTGGCCCTTGTATGAGAGCGGGCGTGAGAATTGGGAGGCAGGACACGATCAAAGGTCCAATGGGGCCAATCACGAAGTCAATCATCGATCGGTACAAGATTCGAGAGGAGGAGGCGGCGGCGGATGAGGACGAGGCAGCTGAAGAGGAGGAGGAGGCACCACCGCAGTGTAAAATGTAAAACCATTAACAGACCAAGCAGTGTACCTTGTAACCATGCTCGAAGGTCCTGATGATAGTTTACTCAATGTAGTTGAATGACCCGCCTCTTCAAATAGTCGTTTTCCAAGCCATATCTGAAATAAACGGTTGTGCTCTTCTTGCAACCATTTTTCATTTCTAGCTTTCTTTGGATCTTTAACTCTCAGCTCATTCAAATGAATATCCATGAACGGGGTTACGTCAGAAACGTTGTGCAGAACATGTAGCGAGGCTTGTTCCCATTCTTTCCGGTTGACGCTAGAATATGTACCTATAGATAATATACTACTACATTAACTAAACAAGAATTAAATTACTCAGCTTTGATCTAAATAAAATGTCTCAAATTGACGTACCTGTAGATAGTGCTTTTGACTCAAACCCTTTGTCCTTCGGTAATCCAATTTCATCTGCTTTAGTTAAATATTCAGAGCAAAACTCAACAGCCTCCTCAGCTATATAATTTTCAACGATACTCCCTTCTGGTCGATTGTAGTTCTTCACATAACTCTTCAACACTTTCATGTAACGCTCGATTGGATACATCCACCGTAAAAACACAGGTCCACATAATTTCACTTCACGTACCAAGTGAACAATTAGATGAACCATGATATCAAAAAATGATGGTGGGAATAGTTTTCACAACTTCCGATTGCATCGCCTCTAACCGAGTTGGATCAATGACCTTTGAACATATCGAATTGAAGAATACACATATTTTGGAAATTGCAAACCTCACATCTTTTGACAAAATGCCCCGCAAAGCAAGCGGTAACATTTGTTGTAGTAACACATGACAATCGTGAGTCTTCACTCCAATAAGTTTGAGATCTTTTAAAGATACGAACCTTTTATAGTTTGAAGAATGACCATCCGGGACTTTGATAGATTCAAACCACCTACACAATTTTTTTTTCTCCTCCCGAGATAGAGTATACTTTGCCGGTGGTATTTTTGTTTTTTTTCCACTCTGCTCGTCGACATGCAAAACGCTTCTTATATTCATTTCCTTGAGATCCATTCGAGATTTTATTCCGTCTTTCGATTTATTTGGATCATCAAGTAGCGTACCGATGAAAGATTCACATACATTTTTCTCAATTTGCATAACATCCAGACAATTCCGAACATATAATGTTTTCCAATACGGAAGGTCGTAGAAAATCGATTTCTTTTTCCAAGGATTCTCTTGGAACGACTCTTTAGTACTAGCACGCCGCTTCCTTTTACCGAGCACTTCATTAACATTTTTAACCATTTCGAAGACATCTTCACCAGACAATATTCTAGGAGGGGGTCGTTCTTCCGTATTTCCATCAAATGCATGTTTCAACCTTCTATACGAGTGATCTCTCGGTAAAAATCTTCTATGACCAAGAAAAACAGTTTTCTTACCATGCTTCAAACGAATGGAAGATGTTTCTTTCATGAAAACTGGACAACCAATTGAGCATTTCACAGAGTATCCTGACAAATTTCCGTACGCTGGAAAGTCGTTTATAGTCCACATCAACATTGCTCTCAAGTAGAAAGAATCGCCGCGGTAACCATCGTTGACCTCAATCCCTGTCTCCCATAACATCTTCAAATCATCGATCAATGGTGCCAAATAAACATCAATATCATTTCCTGGTTGACTCGGTCCTGAAATCAGAAGCGTTAACATCAAGAATTTTCTCTTCATACACAACTTTGGAGGGAGATTGTAGTTCACAAGAATAACCGGCCAGACACTATATTTACTACTCATCATGCTGAAAGGGTTCATGCCATCAGATGCTAAACCAAGACGCAAATTCCGAGGTTCAACACTGAAATCTTTATACTCCAAATCAAATGACTTCCACTGTGAAGCATCCGCAGGATGCCATAACATACCATCATCGATACGTTTTTCTGAGTGCCAAACCATGTTCTTTGCGTGCTTGGCAGTATTAAACATTCGTCGGAACCGTGGCATTGGTGGTATGTACCATAATGCCTGAAAAACATATAAAATAATAATATAAAAAACATAATCACTTGTAAAACAAGTAATTATTATGTACGTATACCTTGATTGGAACTCCTTTGACCCCGTCACGTGGCAATTTACCTTTTTTCCATCTTGATTCTTTGCACCTCGGACATTCATCTAGATCTTCATACTCATTTCTATATAAAACACAATCATTTGGGCACGCATGAAATTTCTCGTACTTCATACCCAATGTGCCCAAAGTTTTCTTAGCCTCATACATACTTTGCGGAACCTTATTGTCTTTTGGGAATGCTTCTTTGAGTGTTTCCAACAATAGAGTAAAACTAGTGTTTGTCCACCCACCCGACGCTTTCAAATGAAATAAAGTAACTAAAAATGACAACTTCGAATAACTTGTACACCCTTCATACAATGGTGTCTCCGCATCATTCATCATCGACTCAAACAATTCCGGCCGTTCCACAAAATCATTCTCCAAATCATTCATCATCCCGCACATATCATCAAAGTCATCATCTTGAAGATCATCATTTCTATTGTTAATCGTAGGACAGAATTCTTCACCATGATAATACCATATTTGGTAAGAAGTCATTATTTCGTAAACAACAAATGAGTTCGAACAATACGAATAGAAAAATGTCTATGATTTCCACATTTCACACAAGGACAACGAATTGATTCCACATCACCGACATTATCTTTAACGAATTCACAAAACTCATTTACACCATTTTGATATATCTCGTTTAACCTATTCTCCCACATCCATTGCCTCACCATCTTAAAAAAAACCCTAATTATAACATGAAATATCAGATTTGAAATAAACAATCCAAAAATATTCAACTTTGTAACAAGTAAAGAGGAACTTACAAGAATTAGATGTATATAGTTGTGAGTTGTGAGTTGTGAACGATAATGACACAGAAATGGTCGAAATGTTGTTTCTAGTGTTTTTTCGACTGAAGTTTTGAGAGATTTAAGTGCAAAAAACGATTTAAAATGAATTTAAACGCACTTCAGGTCGTCGGCGCCGCGGCCCCGTAATTCATCGCCGCGGCGCATATCCCACAACCCTTCATAGAAGGGTTGTGGAAACCAGGGCCGCGGCACCGATAGACGTCGCCGCGGCGCCGGCGACTTCCCGAGAGTTGGAGCTCTCGGGAAGTCATAGACGCCGCGGCGACGTCTACCAGTGCCGCGGCCCTGGTTTCTGGGTTCAGCGGCGCCGCGGCACTGGTAGCCGTCGCCGCGGCGCCTCTGACTTCCCGAGAGCACCCGAGAGTTGGAGCTCTCGGGAAGTCATAGACGCCGCGGCGCTTGTTTCTGGGTTCAGCGGCGCCGCGGCACTGGTAGCCGTCGCCGCGGCGATGCTCCCACAACCCTTAGTGGAAGGGTTGTGAGATGTTTAAATTTCGGGAAAACTTTAACTTTTTCATAACCCCGCCCAAATATCGCCCAAAACTAACTTTCGACTTCTTCTTCTTCATTCTTCATTTTCACTCTCATTCTCTCTCAAAACTCAATATCTCTCAAAACCCAAACTCATTCTCTCTCAAGCTTCTATTCTCCGGCGACTCAAAACCTCCGGCCACTCAAAACTCCGGCAACTCACTCTCTCACTCCGTCCTTCATTCCCTCACTCCGTTACTCACTCACTCCCTTACCCTCTCACTCCTCACTCCCTCACTCCCTCACTCTCGCTCCGCCCTCCCTCTCCATCCCTACTCACTCTCTCACTCCGCCCTCCCTCTCCCTCCCTCCTCACTCTCTCACTCCGCCCTCCATCCCTCCTCACTCTCTCACTCCTCCCTCCCTCTCCCTCACTCCTCACTCCTCACTCTCTCACTCCGCCCTCCCTCTCTCACTCCTTCACTCCGCCCTCCATCTTCATTTTGTCGTCTCCCTCTCCCGGTCAATTCACCTCGTCCCTCAACGGTTAGTTTTTTTTACTACTATTTTTGGTTTGAAATTGGTAACTAGTTTAGATTCACATTCAAATATATTTTGTGTTTGGAATGGTTTAGGTTGACATTTATTTTGTGTTTGGAATGGATAATTAGTTTAGACGCATTGATATATATTTTGTGTTTGAAATTGTATTTTGAATTGTGTTTATAGATTCAATGTCGACTACAACAACTACTACTTCTAGCGACGATATTAAAAAGAAACCTAGACGACTATTAGCATTAAATCCCGATGAGAAAGGAAAGAGAAGAAACACCCTTATGAGTCGTGTTAATAAAATTAGAAGTCTTGGTAGAAAAATCACGATAGAGTTAGATTCCAAAGGGCAACCAAAGGGTAAGGAAGGTGATGTGTTGTTGAATTACTTTGGCGTATTAGCTAGAGAATATGTTCCACTTTCGACTCGTGATTGGAGATTAAAATAGAACGATCAATTAAAAGAGAGGATTTGGAACGAAATATGTGAAGGATTTTCGATTCCAATAGAACATAAGCACGATTGCCTCATGAGAGTAGGTGAAGCCGCAAAACTATTTCATCACGAGTTATATCACGATCTTCTCAAAGACAAAATCAATGAACCAAGCTCGTTAAAAAGACCAAGTTGTGTTTTAAAATTTTACACGAGTATCACCGAAGAAGATTGGGTGAAGTTTGTTGAGTATAGACGAAGCGCAACTTTAAAGCAAACGTCGGAGCAAGGGAAAACTAATTCCGCTAAACTGGAATACAAATCTCGATGTGGCCGAGATGGATATCGAAAACTAGATCAACAAAAGGTTGAGTGTTTTCATTTATTTATTTTGTATTCGGTTTTAAAATTTAATATATGATTAATATGATTACTTGTTAATAAATAGCACGACGAAACCGGGCAATGGGCAACGTTAGAAGAATTATGGATTGACTCGCGTAAGAAAGACGGGATAGACGGAAAAGAGTTCAAGAATGACAAAGATCGACTAATGGGAGAATCAATTGTAAGATTTTAAATAATGTAAGTTATATTTTTAATATTTTTATTTACAAATTATTATAATATGTAGCAAAAATTATCTCAACAAGAAATCGAAGGTACTTTTATCCGGAAACGGGAAAAAGTATCTTGCAAGAAGCCATGGGAGCAAAGAAATATGTTTGCGGTCAATCCAAACATGTTGCCAAACGTTTCAAGTATTTTGTTCCTCCGACTCCAAATGAAGAACTTAACAAGATGCGGCTCGAAATGCGTCTCGAGTTGATGGAGTTTAAAAATGATATCTTGAAAGCGGTTAATGGTCGTGGTGGTACAAGTGTTGGAGAAGCGAGTGTTGATCTAGTTGAAGATAATATTAATGCAAGTGGCGTTAATATTGAAGAGAAGACTAAGATTCAAGAAGTCGTCGAAGAGGTCGTCTCTTTAGGTAATCTTTATTCATGCTTATTTATTTACTTCAAAAGTTTGCTTATTTTCGGTATTAAATCGGTGATTTTCATAGGACATGACGATATACATAAACCTTCGAAAGTCGATCCGATTATTGTGGAAAAACTAACTAGTGTTCGGGCTAGTTGCTCATTGAATCCAACCACACCGGTGACACCGTGTTCGAATGAAAGTGTCGAATGTTTTCTCTACATTGACGATATCGTGGAAGGAAACACAATCCATGTTGCAAATGGGCGAGTATATTTGAACGAGGGCGTAATTCACTTCTCAAGTTTAGAGGAAGGAAATGCACGTGTGAGCGTTTCTGGCGTTTTGGTTAAGAAAGCCAAATTACCGATTCCCACCGAAGAAGCTCTAACCGTAGAAGATGCAATGGGAGGTTTTGTCTCGTGGCCGCGACGATTAATAGAAACTGAGACTACGGCAAAAGAGAGTCGCGGCCCTCCCAAACTCGAATCTACGAGTCAACCTACTCCCGACGATAATAGGAGAATTAATTACAAGGTAATATATTTTAACCTACTCATTATTATGTATTGATTGTTCAAATTAGTTATAAGATAATTAATTCAAAGTTTAAATGGTTACAAGGTAATAAATCTCAAGTTTAAATTGCTCGCTCAATATGCCAACAAAATGATGTTAGCACAAGGAAACGTTATTCAAGTCAACGTTTGTACAACAATCTCTGCTATACCGATTATGTTGGGATTTGATGATATTTCCGAATTTTTACAATTTTCGGAAATTGGGGCGTCAAGCATATCTCTTTACATGGAGTAAGTGTTTCTTTCATGATTTTTTTTAATATTGATGATTGAATATTGAGTGTTTTAACTATTTGAATAATTTGGAATGTAGTTGTATACGCGCATCAATGTCAAAGTTGAAAAAAAAATTTGTCTTTGTAAACGCCGCGTTAGCTTCTCACATGTCTACAAATGACGAAGATTACCATTTGTCGACACGAGTCAAAGAGGTTGGCAACGCGGTGCGAGGATGCACAGTTGGGCAACTAGTTTTCATGCCCTACAATCGAAACTTTCATTGGATGCTTGTTGTCCTTGACTTATGGAAGGATTGTGCTATGTTTTTTGACCCGTTGAATAAACAAATTCCACAAGACTTGGTTTTGTTGATAAAAAGGTAAGTTTTTTTACTTATATATTGAATATTTGTTATAAAAGATACTCATACTATTTGTTTTCTAGGGTGTTTTCAAATTTCAAACTTGAAAACAAAGGCGCTATTGGCCACGGACAATCAACATACATAAGGTCAATGGCCGCGCCAAGACAAAGCGGTAACACGGAATGTGGATATTTTGTTTTATGTTATATGCGAGAAGTAGTTGTAGGAGGTATAAGTATATTAGAAAACAAAAACACGTATACACCTTTGGATATAGAGAGAGTAAGAGAAGAGTGGATTAACTATGTACAAACATTTATTGAATGTGATGATTAGTTACATTTTGTGATATTGAATGTATATTTTTTAGATGATTTTGAATGATTATGATGATTTTGGATGTATAGTATGTTTTTAGATTGATTGTGCATGTATTATGCAAGTAATTATATGATATTTTGGGTTTAATCCAATAATAATGAAGAGATGTTCTCTTCGGACAATGGCGCCGCGGCCACATATGTTTGGAGCCGCGGCCCCAAGTCCCACAACGGATTTAAACATCCGTTGTGGGATCTGCGCCGCGGCACTGAGTGTCCAAGCCGCGGCACCAGGTGTCCCACAGCCGGTGCCGAGGCGACCCTATATAACGCCGCGGCGCTGCGGCCCACAACGGATGTTAGGATCCGTTGTGGGACTCCGGTGCCGCGGCACCGACTGATGGGGCCGCGGCGAGACCGGGCCGCGGCGACCCTTTACGGCGCCGCGGCCCCAAGTCCCACAACGGATCCAACCAACCGTTGTGGGACTTGGGGCCGCGGCGCCGTAAAGGGTCGCCGCGGCGATAAATTTTCAAAAATAAAAAAAATTTACAACCGATAATTGATTGGTTGTTGAATTTCCCACAACCCATAGACATTCGGTGTGGAAAATATGAACATTCCACACCGGAAGTTTAAGGGTTGTGGGAAATTCCACAACTCAGGCTCCCACAACCGTTATTAAGGGTTGTGGGACAATTCCACACCCCTTATTAAGGGTTGTGGGAACACGTTTTTCTACTAGTGGGTTAAGCATTTTTCTTCTTCTCTCCCTATTGTGGCCGATCCTCTCCCTCTCTCTCTCTAGAAATTACTCTTCTTATTTTGCACCTAGATTCACATTCAATCTAGAGAATTAGCTTATGATCCAAGAATTGTTCTTGGTTCATATGGTTTAATTGTTTCCACACACAAATCCTTCCAAAACCTCTATAGACTCTTGTAATATAAATCTTAGGTTTCTCGAGTTCAAGATTAGGTGCGAAGGTGACGAGCGAGCAAAGGAAGAGGATCTACCGTTCTCGAGACGCTTCAAGATCAAGCTACAAAGAAAGGTTCGTGTTCTAGTAAATTAAATAATGTTTTTAATGTATAACATGTATATGCTTTTTTCTAGGTTAGTAAAATTGTTTTACTTGAAAAAGAAATTTTTAAATTCCGCCATTAATTTGATTAATGTTAAATTTTTCTTTAACCCTAGACCTATTCCAATATCATGGTGATCACTTCGAGCCCATTAGCGGTTCCTACAACCGGCCCTACTGGCATGGGGACTCGTCTCTCATTCGGCCCATGGTCCATGGTGTCAAAAGGAGAATTCCCAAGGGTAGCGGCTCTGGCGGTCGCTCGTCAAGCATCCAACCTTTGCCTTAGATCCTACTCGTGAGGACCCTGTCGCGAGCTTAGGTGGGCCCTAAGATCCTCCCCAGCGCCGCCCGGGGTTCTATCCATGGGCGGGTGATCTTTGTGGCGAACCCAGCGACTATCTGTCTCGTCGCTGCCCCCTCGAGATGACGTACGGTGCACACTTTGGGATCTCTCGTTTTCAGAGTTATTATCGGTCACCCCCGCTTGAGGGTTTCTAGAACCTTCGTGTCATGAATTATTTCAGGTGTGACTTGCTGGTGGGAACGCGCGGAGCGTTGCTCCCACGCATAGTGGGAGATCATGTGAAGGTTTGACTCGTGTCAGTCTCCAAAACGATGTCTTCTTCGACGTAATTCTCGTCCCAGGTCGAGCAGTATTCTTCCTCGTATCCGAGAAGGTTCACGAGTAAACTCTTTTTCACCCCTGACTGCACTAAGAATTCTACCAAGCGCCTGCTCGTATCCTCCTTAAGACCACTTTCGTTATCATGAAGCGCAGAGGGATTATTTTTGGAACTCCTTACTATTGGCTTTCGCAAGGTTCCTCTAGAAGAGGAGTTGCCAAAACTCATACCGCGAGCTAGTCGCTAGAGCGATCGGATTACTCGATTACGCAGCTGCGGAGGCTGATGGAACATCACTCATTATTTCAACGAGTGGAAGAGAAAGGAGATGAAAAAGAGAGATTTGGGTAAGAGAAATTTCAAGGTAGAAAGGTCCCCTCCTTCTAGTGCCAAAATGTTGTCGTTGAAATTTCGACAACGCTCAGAAACCTCATCGATCAGATCCCCGCTCGAGGCGAGTGATCCTCGCTTTGGCCTTAGCGTGTGGAATACGGTATCCAGGATCATCTCTTAGCTGTCTTGGGGTCTTCGAGTTCTTCTAGTACCTAAAAAAGATGAATAGACGTGAACTAAGAAGGATAAACGGAGGGTGGTCCTCTGTTTACCTCTCCTACACTCAACATCATTAGAATGTCGGCGGAGTTATAGGATGACGAGGAGGGATCGGCGAGATCGAGTGAAACGGGGATACTTGGATCGCCGACGTTTCAGGGCTCGGGTGTTGTCGCTGAAATTTGGACAACGTTCAGAAATCTCAGCAGTCAGATCCCTGCTCAGGGTGAGTGACCCGCTTTAGCCTTAGCGTGTCGGATCCGGTGTCCCGGATCGTCTCTTAGCTATCTTAGGGTCTTCGAGCTCTTCTAGTACCTGAAACAGATAACTAGACGTGAATTAAGAAGGGAAAACAGAGGGGGGTCTTTTGTTTACCTCTCCAACAGTCACCATCAGTAGAATGTGGGCGGAGTATAGGATGACGAGGAGGGATAGGAGAGACCAAGTAAAACGGGGATACTTGCATCGCCGGTGTTTCGGGGCTCGATTCTCGGATCTTTAGGGAGAATTCTTCCCGTCGGGAGAGAATTCTCGTGTTGAGAGGGAGAGAGAGAGAGAAATAGATTTCCATAGGCACTAGTACAAAATTGGTTTTCTGATACGGATGAGTTTTAGATGCGACTAGTCACATCTAAAAGTCGCATTTGAATGAACGTTTGGCTGTGACTAATCGCATCTAAACTTAGTATTTAGCGACGTATACATTCGTCTACATTGATAGGGACACAGGTGAGGTGCTATCGGCGGATTTGATTCGGAACAAGATTGATGCTGCTATTCTACGCGATGCAAAGCGTATTTATTGGGGAAAAAAATCAAAAGCATCTAGCTTATTTAGAGATAAATATGGCAGGTTTGTAGAGCTTGCCAAGAATAACGTTCCAGCGGTCATGTCCGCATATAATTGGTCAAAATCGATAGATTAGTTTGCGCATGAAGATTTCAAGGTAATGTTAGATCGTACGTTCAAATATTGTTTTCTATGAATAATTATTAATTATACTGTTTATTTTTGCATAAAGTATCGGAGCGTAACAAGGAAAGCAATCAAAGAAGATGACACGGTCGAGATAAGAATCGATTCCTTTTTATGCTCATCGTCGAAATCACGCAAGTTAGTATTTCAAAGTATTTAATTTAAAAAATATATATTGTAAATCAGTAGTAATTATACATATGAGAGACGACGGGTCTTTGGGCTCCACATTAGACACATGGCAACGTCTCCACACAGACGATAAAGGAGCATTCACGACGGACTGGCAAAGAATCCGTTTGTAAGTCGTAAATATTTGTGCAGTAATTAATAACACTTAAAAATTAATAACACTTACTAATCGTTTTTATTGTATTTTTCAAAAGTCTCAGATAGTAACCCGCGTCGGCGATCTTCAAAAAAAGGGCAACGAAAAGGGAATTACATTTACTCAAGATGACATTGAGGGACTCGAGATGCGCAAAATTCTTGGACAGCAACGCGATTGGGAGACCAGGATAGGTCCTTCGATCCCAAAAATTCTCTACATATTACTAGCACACGTGACGAGGGCTTGTGTAGTTCATCATCCCACAAAAAACAAGAGTCGGAGGCCATATTGGAGATAAGACGTCAAATGGAGAAGATGCAACGCGAACTCGACGCGGTAAACCAAAATCCGACTATGAGCCAACCGTCTCCCATGCAAGAGCTACAGTTCACGCCCCCGCCAACTGCAAGATGTGACGATCAAAGCTGGGTGCCGAAGAGTTTCAGAGAGACCGTTCGAGCGAAAAAGGGACAAGAGAAGGAAGAACCAGAGGTGGAAGAGTATCGTCGACAGTGGAAAAGTGGTTTAAGTGTAGAAAGAAGAAGTGACATTTTTACGTTTGTTATGTTTCTTTGAATATTAATGTTTGTTATGTTTACGTATAATGTTTACGTTTTATTTTTCATACTTTAAAACACTTTGAATTATGTTAAAGTTAAATCTATGTTTAAATTTAATTTTATTTCTGTCCATTTAGTATAACTTTAATTTATGATTCAGTTTTATTTTTATTTACTTCAATTTATTTAATATTTTTTTTGATTATTTAACCTTTCGATGCGACTCCAATAACTTGGCGGGAGAGTATTTGATGCGATAGCCGAGAAAAAAAAATTGTTCTATTTTATTTTTTGCGGGTACACGTTTAGATACAACTAGTCGCATCAGATACTTTTGGCGGGCAGATCTTTAGATGAGACTATATCGCATCTTAATGTCGTTTAGTGCCAAATTTTATGTTTTGTTTTTGCGAAATTTATGTGCGAGTAGTTGTGCCAAAATTGTCGTGTGGGATGGTGGAGAGAATTGGATACGACTAGTCGCATCTAAAGGTTTTAGCTACGACTATTCGGATGCAACTCTGTCACATCCAAAGTCGCATCTATAGGCTATTTTGTACTAGTGAGTGAAGGATTGTGTACCTTGAGTTTGGGATAAGGGTGGTTATTAATAGCATAAGAGAGTCCTTGGGGCCGACCAAAATGGCCTTATGCGCATCAAGTGGGCGCTGGCCGGCCAGGGAGGTGCCTGCCAGCCAGAAGCCAAGGCGGTCCTTGGCCGGCGAAGGAGGTGCTTGCCCGGCGAGAAGGGTGCATGGCCGGCCAGAAGGGTGCATGACGGCCCATGAAGGTGTCTGGCTTCCAAAAAGGTGCCTTGTCGGCCAGAAAGGTGCCTGGCTGTCTAGAAGAGTGCCTGGCCTACCAGAAAGGTGCCTGGCCAGCCAGAAAGGTGCCTAGCCGGCCAGAAGGGTGCTTGGCAGTCAGAAATGTGCCCGGCCGGACAAAAGGGTGTCCGGCCGGCCAGAAAGGTGCCTGGTCGGCCAGGAAGTGGTCAACCGGCCGGCTAAGGGCCAGGAAGTTGCATGGCCAGCCAAGAAGTTGCATGCCGGTGGCCAAGGGCCCAGGAGTGTCCTGTCAGCCCGCAAAGGGCCAGGGAGTGTCGTGTCGGCTGGCCAGGGGCCACGTAGTTGTCTATTGGCAGACTAGGGGCCAGGCAGATGCCTGGACGGCCAGGAAGTACCATGCCGGCCGGCCAAGGGCTAGGTAGGGGCCTGTCGGCCGGCCAGGGCCGGGGAGATGCCTGGTCGGCTAGAAAGTGGCATGTCAGTCGGCTAGGACCCAAGGAGGTGCTTGGTCAGCCACGGGCCTAGGCGCACGTCGCGGAATTTCCAGAACCTCTATGGAGGACCCACGTTGCGCCTTAGAGGACCTAGCGCGGGTCTAGTGTCTCAGCTGATCAGAGGGTAACTTAGGAGATATATACTTGAGTTCTGCCCAAAAACACGGTGACAACATTAACATCAACGGACTATTGATCCTATTATGATTGTTGGAAGAATCTATGATGTCTGGTTACGAGGGATAGAGTACTTCTTCCAGTGTATGTTCCGAATATACTAAATTACTTAGTGCACCTTTAGAGACAATGTAAAAACAAACCATTTAAAGTCTTCTGTCTCGAGGTCACTTTGTAAAAATTGCATCATGCTTACCTAAATCCTGAAATAAGACATGTCATTTCATAGATTACATATTCTCATTTGAGAAAGTCAAATTCTAGGTCCACTATGTGATCTATATAGAGTGATTGGTTAGATATTGAGTCATGAAGATGTCGTTAACTAGTTTTGTGAAGTTCTCATAAATATGAAAATCATGTACTAGATTGCTGAAATGCAATGTGTATCACCTCATACTTTATTACTTGGATTGTGAATAAATGAACTCGCAGTATCCAACATTAAGTAACAACTTTATTTGGATGAAACAATGTGACTTGTTAGCTCCTCGTCAATACATTATTTCTAACTTATTCAAAATTAACAAATGAGTTAAGTAAATAATAACTAGAAGGGTAAGTGGTAATTCTATAAATCTTATCTAGTTGATGATTTTCATGAAGGGTAATAATAGATAACATTCAATGGATCCACCCAACATAATTAAGTTGAATTTCAGTAGAAAATAAATTCATTTGAACCGAGAGATTCTCAGTGTTACCTCTTTAGTGGAATCAGTTTACATTAAGCTAATATTCGGAAAACGTTTGTAAACTTTTGAGTCTAAGTATAGTAGTTCAAGCTTTGTTCATTTGAATCCATAAAGTTACTATTACACGTCATTAGAGTATGATTATTAAATTACAAACTAAGTCAAAATAAGTGCAAGTGTAAAACTAGACGTTTTCACGAAAAAATGTCTAAAGGGTATTTGTCCGCGTGGACATTAAATGATGTGAATGTCAAAATAAGATTTTGAATATTTTCATATGATGGAAATATAAATTAGTTTCTAAAGCTGAGAAGTCGTTTGAGACATTATGAAATTAATTTCATTATTTGTGCAATATTAATTCTAGGATGGGTATTTCAAGAATTGTCTTAAAAAAAATAAGGAAGCATCTAAAAGCTCCCCCTAGATAGAATTTCGGTTGAGGGAAGGAAATAATATCTCTTATTATTTTGTGCATTATTGTACATAGGTAATTCCCCAAAACAAAAGAGGAAATGAACTTTTTTGAGAAAGAAACAAATATGCTAAGTGATGAAACAAATTTCCCTCACTAAAGCTTGCATATGGCCAACCATGTTGATAAAGAAAAAAAGAGAGGATATCAAATATTGTGTCATGAATACAAAATAGGAATTGGTAATTACCCTTTCTTGTATTTTCCTCTCCTATGTATAGAGACTCACATTAAGATGTGAAAATAGGTTTTTTTTTTTCTCTTGTTCTCTCTATTGTGGCCGACCATCTCTCCCCTCTGTCTCTAAAATATTTCTTTTATTTTGGCACCTATGTCCTCATTAGACTTAGGTTTAAATTAGCTATTTAGTTCAAAGACTTGTTCTTGAGTTATTGTGTTTAATTGTGCCCACACACAAATCCTTCAAATCCTCTATAGACTCTTGTAATAGAAATCTTAGGTTTCTCGAATTCACGACTAGGTGTGAAGAAAACGAGCAAGACGAGACCATCTACCTTTCCTAAAAGATCAAGCTACAAAAAAGGTTAGTATCAAGTAAATAAGTAATTAAATAATGTTTTTAAATAATATGATGTTCATGCACTTTTCCTTGGTTAGTAAAATTTTTTTACTTATAAATAAAATTTTATATTTCGTCATTAACTTGTTAATAATAAATTTTTTCTTAACCATAGACCTGTTATAACAGCTCTCACTCAATTAATGAACTAGAGTAGTTAGGTTTCATTCAAGAATGTACTTACTCAATTTATTGAACTAGAGTGGCTTGGTTCCATTCAAGGATTCTCCCACGCAATCAACATATAGATTAGTGACTAGTTTCAGATTACGGAAGCTCCCTCTGATTCATGAACTCTAACCTTTTAGTTGTGTTTCATCTATTACGTCTAATTTGCACAAACTATTATCGAACAAATGTAATAGTTATTTATACGCTTTCTGAAGCTCTAAACAGTTCTTAAACAATAAAACATATTTAACAAAAGAATTTAATAAAGCAATAAAAGCTAATTACATTTCTTATATAGATAATAACTTAGAACATATATTGCGCTTTTATATGGTGTATGAACGGAAAAACTTGTCTTTCATATCCTATATCCATAACTCAATGGCATAAGCATTTATGCATAATCAAATATCATAAAGGTATTCAAGGAATTCAATTTATAGAAGACAATATTTAATGACACAACCATGTGTTCATAAATAACGTAATAAAACATAAGGAAATAAATATTCATCTTCTCTGGAATAACTATAAAAGCTACACTTACAGAAAGTCTTGGATTATTAAATGACACATCTCATGTTCAAAAATACATCCAAAAATGAAAGTAAGAAAACTAGCGAGAATTTATAAATTTTGGCGGGGCATGATATCCTCCACAATTCGGGTTTGAATTTGACATTGTTCGGCAAGATCATCAACTCTCGTGTGCTCCACCAGATCTACTCTGCAACAAGAGAATAAGTATACTCATGAATAATTGTCCTCAAAACATTTTTAGGATATCTTTAATCATGAACTTTTAAGGTACCATACCAGCATTCTTCTTATCTTTCTCAAGCTCGACCAAGTACAAAGGAAAATTCCTCTTCCAATGGCCTTCAGTGTCATAGTAGTGACATTTACCATAACTTTCTCGCTTCTTCTCTTTTCCTTTTCCACTTTTTTTGAAGTTCTTCCTTTCCTTCTTAGCGGGACCTCTCCCCTTAGAAGTATTGAAATGTTTCTTAGATGACTCAGCACCATAAGTCCACTTCTTCTTGGTTTTAGGCGAAGAACTCTTGTCAGCATACAGAGCTAGCCCTTTGTTCTTCACATGTCGAGTGATAGACTCGAAATTCAGTAATTCATTCAAGAGCTGAAACAATACATACGTCAACTTATTCATTATATAATTGGAAGTAAATTGTATGAAGTCCCTTGAAAGGGAATTCAGGATTATTCCCACCTAAGTGACCTCATCCATTTGTGCCCCATGAAGTTCAGCTTCGGTGAAGTAGTTAATTATTTTCATGCCATGAGCTCTCACCGGAGTTCCCGTAACCATCCTAGTGCTAGTGCACTTACGGATGAGCTCAATGCGGGCTTGCTCGTTTTGGATCCCAAACATTTGTTGCAACGAATCAATGATCTCTATAATAGTATCCATCCCTTCCATCTTTGTTCACAATGCAATAGATATGCTTGCAAGCATGTAGCCCACCGCCTTGTTATTGGCAATGATCCACTTGCCAAAGTCCTCCTTCATGTTTCGGGATGAATTTAAACTAGGAAAGAAAGCCCTTTCGTCAGTGAAAAAAAAAAGCAAATGTTTTCACTCACAAGCACAATGTTGAGATTTGACTTCCACCTAGGAAAGTTATCTCCAGTCACGACGTCTTTCGACAATAGGGCCATGATAGAGTTTGACTTAATTACTAAAAACATTAAAAGCACTTTTATAAGAAATATGAAAAGAAACAACTATCAAGGTATAAAAAACGTAATGCATAAGCACCGGGAAATATACTAATCTTTGAAAAAAAAAATTATATTCCACGATTATCACCAATAGCCACAGTTCGTTCCACTGTGGTGGCGTAATGGAGTGCACCTAGTGAACACGAGAACCATCTCATATTAGTGAGCAATCACAGTTCATGTACCCTTCATAACTAGGCTCACTAAGTACCGGTTTATAGGAATACGTTGGCCATATGAGAACCCACTAGTTGGTTCATACATGAGTAGACCCAACATTCTAGTGAGAAAAGTCTCGCCCTACGCACTAACTTAGCTAGTACACGCAGAGATCAACCCTCCCACCTATCGTTAAAAACACAACCTTGGTATTGGAATCAGAAAAGCATGTCCTAAGGAATAGACCTTCCATCTCTTAAAAGAGCGCGGATCACGCAGGGATCTTTTATCCTCACGGTGTTATGTCCATGGGGGCCTTAAAGACTCAACATACTTTTCGTATTTTATATTTTCTTAGCAGTAACATTAATCTAGGTGATTCACTACGAGTTAACTAAATCATATTAAAATCTCGAGTGTTACTAAGCTACCCTTAAAAACATATGTTTCGATGTAGCTTAGTCATTAGGTATTTCGTGACATCTAGTCTTGATTAACCTAATAGCATTCCTTTACGGAAAAGCTCCCAGTTGAGAAGGTTAGAAACTAGGTCTTCTTAAAAAACCCCTTGCTTAGCCTATTATCGGGTTGGTGACAAAAATTTCTAATCCGTACAAGTCATTCATTAATTAACTATCCTAATCATATTAGATAATTTTCAAATGAATGAAAGCCCGTGACAGCCATAACCAAACGAAACAATATCTAAATTATAGCAAACAATCACAACAAAGTAATTAAATAAACAAGTAAAGCAAACAATCACATCAAAGTAATTAAATAAACAAGCAAAGCAAACATGGTTTGAACCGTGTTGATCGTATCCAAATTGACTATTTTATAAATTAAAAAGAGATGAACCTAATGGTATTAGTTCATGGATGATAGTTGAACACAATCATATGCTTCAACGGAAAACAAATCATTTTCAAAATATTTGAATTTCGTAACATTTCAAAAAAAAATTCAATTTGAATCTAGGTCCATCATATGTCCTTTTGAAAAAAAAATCGATATCAAAATCAGTTTTTTAAATAATTTAAATAATATTTGCATGAGCCCGGCCCATTTAAATAACTTAAATAAAACTTCAAATTTAAATTATTTTTTGGATGGGCTTTAAGGCCCATTTGGCATCTTAGCCCAAGTCCATATCATCCTCGAGCCCAACCCACCATGGTAGGGTCCAACATGTGTTGGTTGGACCTATTGTTGGAATAGGTATAGGGTTAAGAAAAAATTATCATTAACACATTAATGACATATATAAAAATTTCTTAACTAGTAAATTTTTTTACTAACCTAGGCAAAGTGCATGCACATGTTGTTGTTTAAAAACATTATTTAATTACTTGTTACTAACTTTTCTCTTGTAACTAGATCTTTGACGAGCCTTGGGAAAGATAGATTGTCTTTTACTCGTTACTTTCACACCTAAACGTGAACTCGAGAAACCTAAGGTTTCTATTACAAGAGTCTATAAAGGATTTGAAGGATTTGTTTGTGGGCATAATTAAACACAATAAATCAAGAACAAATCTATGAGCTAAAGAGCTAATTTAAGCCAAAATAAAAGAGATATTTTAGAGAGAAAGAGAGAGAGGAAGTTAAGCTCTATTTATAGGAGAATGAAATACAAGAAAGGGTAATTACCATTTCCTATTGTACATTCATGACACAATATTTGATTTCTTATCCACTTTCTCTATCAACATGGCCGACCACTCTTGTGCATTAGTGAGGGAAATTTATTTCCTCACTTAGCACATTTGTTACATTCTCTAGGAAATTCATTTCCTCTTTTCCTTTTGGGTAATTATCTTTATAATTAAAGGCAAAGAATTCATCTCCTCTTTGGATGATGTTGGTCGAACTCTACATTAGGGAAGGAGCTTCTAACTACTTCCTTATTTCTTTTAAGAAAATATTCAAAATCTCATTTTGACATCCACATCATTTTATGTCCATGCGGAAAAAAATACATTTTCGACATTTTTCGAAAAAACGTCTAGTTCAACACTTAAACTTATTTTGACTTAGTTTCAAGTTTAACAATCCTACTCTAATGACCTGTAATACTTACCTTATGAGGATCCAAATGAAAAAAATTTCAGCTACAATACTCGGACTCAAAAGTTTACAAACTTTTTCTGAGTATTAGATTAATGTCAACTGACTCCACTAAAGAGTTGACAATGACAATCTCTCAGTCCAATTAATTTATTTTCTACTCAAATTCAACTTAATTATATTAAGTGGATCGAACGAATGTTATCTATGATTACCCTACATGAATATCATCAACTAGATGTTTTATAAAATGACCATTTTACCCTTCTAGTTGTTATGTCCTCAACTCCTTTTTACTTGTGATTAAGTTAGAAACAATGTATTGAGGATGAGCTACAAGTCACATTGTTTCATCCAAATAAAGTTGTTACTTAATTTTGGATACCGCGCGGTTCATTTATTCAAAATCCAAGTAATAAAGCATGAGGTGATATACATTGCATTTTAGTAATTTTGTACATGAATTCATAATCTATGAGAAATTCACAAAGCTGATTCATAACATCTTCATAACTTAATACCTCAGCAATTAGTCTAGTCTAGACCACTTAGTTGACCTAGAATTTGATTTTCTCAACTGAAAATATGTATGCTATGAAATGACATGTCTCGTTTCAGGATTTAGGTAAGCACGATACAATTGATACATAGTGACATTAAGACAGAAGAGGTTAAATGGTTTGTTCTTATATTGTCCCTAATGGTGCAATAGTCAATTCAGTATCTTAAGAATATATACTGGAAGAACTATAGAGTTCCTAACTCTCTATGCCTCGTAACCGTACATCAAATATTCTTCCAACAATCATACTAGGATCAATAGTCCGTTGATCTTTAGATTGTGAATATTTCGTTTTAACCAAACCATCAACAGTTTGTTCATGTAAATCTATATTTGTCTCTTCATACATTGTTAGGTTTGATTAAGGACTATAAGACTAATGAATATCATAAATCTTCAAACAAACGAAAAGCGAATGAACGTTGCAAGTTTTATTAATTTAATCAGTAAATTACAATAAGGACTCATGAGAGATTTATATTACATCGATATATAAATAAATAATTTTCTTGTTGGCATCTCTGCCAACAACTGCGCCAAGGGCCAGCCTTGGTCCAACCGTATGCCTAAACTAGGCATACCATGCGGCCGACCCTAGCCCTAGAACGTACAAGGCCTGTTCGCTCTTGTTACCTAGAAGGCAGCCCGTTATGTGTCCTCGTCGCTCGTTCGATTACAACAATGATAATAATGAAAAATTAAATTTGACATAATTACTACACATTTTGAATTTCGGGTTTACAAAAAATCCAATAAAACGAGAATCAATAAATCTACAATCAACCACGAATAACAATTGACATATCACATATTAAATGGTAACGAATTTCATATTACAATGTAAATTCATTCAGACCAAATTTATGTTGGAATAGGTCTAGGGTTAAAGAAAAATTTAATATTAATCAAATTAATGGCGGAATTTAAAAATTTCTTTTTCAAGTAAAACAATTTTACTAACCTAGAAAAAAGCATATACATGTTATACATTAAAAACATTATTTAATTTACTAGAACACGAACTTTTCTTTGTAGCTTGATCTTGAAGCGTCTCGAGAAAGGTAGATCCTCTTCCTTGGCTCGCTCGTCACCTTCGCACCTAATCTTGAACTCGAGAAACCTAAGATTTCTATTACAAGAGTCTATAGAGGTTTTGGAAGGATTTGTGTGTGGGCACAATTAAACCGTATGAACCAAGAACAATTCTTGGATCATAAGCTAATTCTCTATATTGAATGTGAATCTAGGTGCAAAATAAGAAGAGTATTTTCTAGAGAGAGAGAGGGAGAGGATCGGCCACAATAGGGAGAGAAGAAGAAAAATGCTTAACCTTCACATCTCTATGTGAGGCTCTATTTATAGGAGAAGGAAAAATCTATAAAGGTCAATTATTCATTCATGAATGAATAATGTATTCATGACACAATATTTAATTTTCCCTTCCTATTTCCCTCATTGTTTGGCCGGCCATGATGTTGCATTAGTGAGGAAATTTGTTTCCTCACTTAGCACATTTGTTTCCTTCTTAAGGAAATTCATTTCCCTTTTTCTTTAGGGTAATTATCCTTATAAGAAAAAGGAAATAAAACTCTCCTCTTTGATGCTATGTTGGCCGAATTTTACATAGCGAGAGGGAGCATCTAGATGCTTCCTCATTTCTTTTAAGACAATTCTTAAAATACCCGTTGTAGAATTACAATTGCACAAATAATGAAATTAATATCATAATGCCTCAAACGGCTTTTCGGCTTTTGCAAATAATTTATATTTTCATCAAATGAAAACATTCAAAATCTTATTTTGACATTCACATCATTTTATGTCCTTGAGGACAAAAATACCCTTTAGACATTTTCCGAGAAAAAGTCTAGTTCAACACTTGAACTTATTTTGACTTAGCTTCTAGTTTAACAATCCTACTCTAATGACCTGAAATAGTGACCTTATGGATCCAAATGAACAAAGCTTGAGCTTCTATACTCGAACTGAAAAGTTCACAAACCTTTTCCGAGTATTAGCTTAATGTCGACTGACTCCACTAAAGAGTCGACACTGAGAATCTCTCAGTTCAAATGAATTTATTTTCTACTCAAGTTCAACTTAATTATATTGAGCGGATCAATTGAATGTTATCTATGTTTACCCTTCATGAATATCATCAACTAGTTGGGATTTATAAAATTACCATTTTACCCTTCTAGTTGTTATTTCCTCAACTCCTTTAGTACTTGTGAATAAGTTAGAAACAATGTATTGACGAGGAGCTAACAAGTCACATTGTTTCATCCAAATAAAGTCGCTACTTAAATTTGGATACTGCGTAGTTCATTTATTCACAATCCAAGTAATAATGCATGAGGTGATATACATTGCATCTCAGCAATCTTGTACATGAATTTCATATCTATGAGAACTTCACAAAGTTGGTTCATGACATCTTCATAACTTAATATCATATGAGAGTATTATTGCTCACCAATAGGCCTTATCTAGATCACACATTGGACCTAGAATTTGACTTTCTCAAATGAGAGTATTAATGCTATGAAATGACATGTATCATTTCAGGATTTAGGTAAGCACGATGCAATTCATACATAGTGACCTTAAGACAGAAGAGGTTAAATGGTTTGTTCTTACATTGTCTCTAAATATGTACTGGTCAATTCAGTATCTTCGAAAGATACACTAGAAGAACTATCGAGTTTCTAACTCTCTATGCCTCGTAACCAGACATCATAAATTCTTCCAACAATCATACTGGGATCAATAGTCCGTTGATCTTTAGATTGTGAAGATATCGTTTTTAACAAAACCGTGAAGAGTTTGTTCACGCAAATCTACATTTGTCTCTTCATACATTGTTAGGTTTGATTAAGGACTATAAGACTATTGAATATCATAAATCTTCAATCAAACTAAAAAGGAATGAATGAACGTTTCAACTTTTATTAATTCAATCGGCAAATTACAAAGATTTATATATTACATCAGTATGTAAATAAACAATCTTTCAATAAGGACTTTACAAAGATTTATATATCACATCAATATGTAAATAAACAATCTTCTTGTGGGCATCTCTGCCAACAAACTCCCACTTGACTCAAAGAAGATGAGAGTAGTCCTTCATGCCTAATCCGTCTCGATGTTGGTCGAAGACCTTGTTGGATAGGGCCTTGGTGAAAGGATCTGCAAGGTTGTCCACCGTTGAGATCTTCTTCACCTCCACGTCTCCACGCTGTACGATCTCTCTAATCAAATGGTATTTCCTCTCAATATGCTTAGAGCGCTTATGGCTTCTAGGTTCCTTTGAGTTAGCAACAGCCCCGCAATTATCACAATAAAGTGTCATAGGCTCGTTGACATTTGGAACAACTTCCAAATACTTAAGGAATTTTCTAAGCCATACAGCCTCTTTGGATGCTTCACAAGCAGCCACATATTCTGCTTCCATGGTGGAGTCAGCAATGCAAGATTGCTTGATACTCCTCCAAACAACAGATCCACCGTTCAGGATGAACACAGATGCTGAAATAGATTTCCTGGAATCCTTATCCGCCTGAAAGTCGGAATCAGTATACCCCGTCATAGTCAGGTCAGTACCTGAATATGTAAGCATCAGGTTCCTAGTATCCCTAAGATACTTGAGAACATGCTTAACAGCAATCTAGTGCTCGGGTCCAGGATTTGATTGGAAACGGCTAACTACGCCAACTGCGAAACATATGTCCGGTCTAGTGCACAGCAAAGCATACATGAGACTTCCTACGGCTGAAGCATAGGGAACTTTTCTCATGTCCTCAATCTCTTGTGCAGTCTTGGGAGACTGGTCCTTAGAGAGTGAGACTCCATGTCTAAAGGGGTTTTCACCCCTCTTGCAGTTCTGCATGGCAAAGCGATCCATCACCTTATCTATATAAGATGCTTGGGAGAGCGACAAGGTCCGGTTCTTTCGATCTCGAAAGATCTGAATCCCCAGAATGTATGCAGCTTCCCCTAGATCCTTCATATCAAACTATTTAACTAACCAGATTTTAACCTCTAATAATTTACCTACATCATTCCCAATGTGTAGTATATCATCGACATATAATACCAGAAACACAACCTTACCCTCGTGTATCAATTTATAGGCACAAGGTTCATCTATTGACTATTCAAAACCGAAGCTTTTAACAGTATCATCGACTCTGATATTCCATGATCTAGATGCTTGCTTTAATCCATAAATGGATTTAAGCAATTCACAAACTTTGTTCTCTTGATCATTTTCCACGAAACCGTCTGGCTGAGCCATGAAAATGCGCTCGTCAAGATTGCCATTCAGAAAGGCAGTTTTGACATCCATCTGCCAAATCTCATAATCGAGCAGCAGCTATGGATAGAAGTATACAGATGGATTTAAGCATTGCGACTGGCGAGAAGGTTTCTTCATAATCGATACCTTCTCTTTGGGTGTAACCCTTAACCACTAGTCGTGCTTTGAACGTCTCAACGTTCCCATCCGGACCCCTTTTCTTCTTATAGATCCACTTACACCCTACAGGTTTAACCCCTTCAGGTAGGTCTACAAGTTTCCAGACTTTTTTCACATACATCGAATGCATCTCAACTTTCATGGAATCAAGCCAAAGGTTTGATTCAGAACCAGCCATTGCTTGGCTGTAGGAAACAGGGTCATCCATATCAGCGACGACTACGAGAGTGTCGCCATAGGACATGTACCTGTCAGGTTTTTCAGAAATCCTCTCACTACGTCAAAGTACCACTTGACGAGATTCTGAATTGAATGGTTGCGTTTCAGTTGGGGTAAGAACAGTTTTTACAGATGAGGTAGAAGCTTCCTCACCCAACTTTTCTTTAAGCACAATTTTGCTTCTAGGTTTCGTATTTTTCATATAGTCCTCCTCAAGGAAACGAGCATTAGTGCTGACAAACGTTTTGTCATCCTCGGGACTATAGAATGTGAAACATTTGGTTTCCTTTGGATATCCAACGAATACACATAATTCTGACCTACTACCCAACTTGCTAGTCTTTTGCCTTAGCACATGTGCAGGGCAACCCCAAATTCTGATGTGGCTTAAACTAGCTTTACGCCCAGTCCATCGTTCATAAGGAGTACCAGGGACCGTCTTAGACGGAACTTGGTTCAGAATGTATGTTACAGTTTCAAGGGCATATCCCCTAAAGGAATTAGGGAGTGATGAGTAACTCATCATTGATCTAACCATATCCATCAAAGTTCGATTCCTTCTCTCTGACACTCCGTTTTGTTGAGGTGTGCCAGGTGCTGTAAGCTGAGAAGCGATACCTTCTTCTTTAAGAAAGACATCGAACTCTTCAGACAAGTACTCACCACCTCGATCAGATCGAAGGGTTTTGTTCTGTTTGCCAGTTTGCTTTTCCACTAAAGCCCGAAAGACCTTAAATACGTTAAAGGTTTCGGATTTGTGTTTGAGCAAAAAGACAAATCTATATCTTGAGTAATCATCGGTAAAGGTAACAAAGTATTCGTATCCTCCCCGTGCTTGCATTCTAAGCGGACCACATACATCAGAATGTATTAGTTCTAGCAGCTCAGTGGCTCTTCGACCTTTATCAGAGAAAGGTCGTTTGGTCATTTTTCCTTCTAAACAGGATTCACAAGTCGGCAGTGAGCCTATTGCAGAGGCTTTGAGTGGAGCATCCCTCATAAGTCTCTGAATCCTATCTAGACTAATATGACCAAGTCTTAAATGCCAGAGATATGTTGATTTTATTAGATCAGAGGAGTCATTAAGTTTGATCCTCTTGGGTTCCCTAATTAGATAATTATCTATTTCAGTGTCTAAAAGCAAAGGTTGTGTAGGATAAAGATAGTATAAACCATTCTTTAAACATGCATCAATGACAAAAGAATTGGAAGAAGTAATACGAATTCCATTATCAATAAACTTTAAATAATAATACTGCTCAACAATTTGAGCTACAGATATAAAGTTTTTCCCAAAGGAAGGAACATAATACACATTATTTAAATTTAAAGTTGTGTCTTCGAAAGACAGTGTCACGGATCTCACAGCCTTAGCAGACACCAAGCTCCCATCACCCCACTTGAAACAGAAGTCGCCATCCTCTAAGATTTTTCTTTTCCTGAACCCATTCAAGGAACAAAAAATTTGGTTAGTAGCAGTGGAGTCAATAATCCACAATGATACACTATCAGCTACTAAACAAGTTTTGCCAATCAGTACAATACCTTTCCCTTTAGCCTTGAGGTAGGTAAGACAGTTTATATGCTAGAGTCCCTCAGCGGTGTGAATCTCCTTCATCAGCTCGGTAACAGTTTACCCTAGCTTATTGATGGAGTAGTTCAGTTTGAAAGTATCAAAAGATTCAGGGAGAGTTTCTAAGATCATATCTAATTTGATTTCTCCATTAATCTCATATCCAAAAATTTCCATGTCATTGAGATAACTTATGATCAATATCATGTGTTCTCTAACAGGAGTCTTAGCTTTCATACGATAGTTCACAAACCGTCGAACCGCTTGTTATCTAGCATGGGGCCTTTGCCCTTCAAACATCTCATAGAGATGGTTCAGGCCGAATCAATATCACGATGATGTTGTTGCAACATATTGTTCATCGATGCTAAAACATAGCATCTCACAATCTCATCTGATCAGATTCAGGCTGCAAGGGCGCCATTTTCCTCTTGAGTCGAATCATTATTCGTTTCAGGAGGACATGGGGTGGTGAGTACCTAATTGTGCTTGTCCTTCAAAAGGACAATGTCTAGGTTATATTTACGTAGTTTTCGGTTCCAGTTAATTTTAGGAAAGGATGATAGAGAAAGTGTTTAGAGACATGTTGCTGATAGTTGAAACAATTTATGATTAGTCTTTTGTTTAGGATTTTAAGTTTAATTTTATTTAGACAAGGAAAAAATCCAAAGGTGTTATGAACAAAATGACATTTTACTCCTTCGAGGGAAGGCTGCAAAGAGTCGCCTTTCATAAGTAAAGGACACATCATTAATGCATAGTCATGATGTCAATACATCAGTGTTTGACTAGCCACCTTATAAAAATGTTTGATTACTCAAAACTTTTCGCAGGGCCTCGAGGGAGGATTACTAGAGTTTGAGTCTAAGTGTGTAACCAACAACTTCGTTCAACAAGATCTACTTTGAAAACAATCCGCCGAGGGGAGGCCTTGTCTCATTGTTTCACTTTTGAACGTAGCTATAAAAGCAATGTTAGGAGCAATGCGTCTATGAGTACTCTCATTTAAGAGAGGGCCACGAGGGTGACTCTTAGTCCGGCGACATATGCACTTCACATTAGTGTTGGGGATCGCGGGTTGCAAACAATAAGTACAACCCTCCCACTTAGTTTTTAGGGAAAAATAAGGGGACACTGGATTGCAAACAAGTGTAATCCTCCCACTTAATTTTTGGAAAAATGGCACGTCTACTCTTGTACATATAGGAAACATATTTCCATTAGAAAAGAGAGATAGAGTGGATCACTAGAGAAAAAGAACCCTAAAATTGATATTTGTGAGGGGAGAGCAGTGTTAATGCACTAAGGCACAAGGAACATACTCGGATCTTTTTGTCTATTAATTTATTTTTCCTAAGGAAAGTGTGTGCGATTAATAAATCGTCACTTTTGCACTTGAAAGTTTTTGAGATTAAAAATCTCGTAAAACTAATATGTATATCTATATATATATATATATGTATATCTATATATATATATATATATATATGTATATATATATATATGTATATATATATATCTTCATGACATCTTCCTTCAAGGCGTCTTCATGGTGGTGGAGCGCGAGAATGTCGGAAATCCACGATAGCATTAGGAGTCACAAAATCCGGATTAAAAAATCTGGATTCGCGGACTGTCGTACACCTCATACTTAAAAGGTCATAAATGACACATCTGGTATCCGATTGAGCTGAAACCAATTGTATTGGATAGCTAACATCCGTACCTTTAATTTGGTTCAAGAACCACTAATTTTCAAGGTCGGAGCAAAGAGTTATGCCCGTCTACTCTTGTACATATAGAAAATAGGTACCCAATTCCGACCTAAAATGCTTGAGAAATTTTGAAATCATGCTATGAAATGACATGTCTCATTTCAGGATTTAGGTAAGCATGATGCGATTCATACATAGTGACCTTGAGATAGAAGATGTTAAATGGTTTGTTCTTCTATTGTCTCTAAAGGTGCACTGGTCAATTCAGTATCTTCGAAAGATACACTGGAAGAACTCTAGAGTTCCTAACTCTCTATGCCTCGTAACCAGACATCATAGATTCTTCAAACAATTATACTAGGATCAACAGTCCGTTGATCTTTAGATTGTGAATATTTCCTTTTAAGCAAACGATATAGAGTTTGTTCACGCAAATCTAAATTTGTCTCTTCATACATTGTTAGGTTTGATTAAGGACTATAAGACTATTGAATATCATAAATCTTCAAACAAACGAAAAAGGAATGAATGAACGTTTTAACTTTTATTAATTTAATCAGCAATTTAAAATAAGGACTTATGAGAGCTTATATTACATTGATATGTAAATAAATAATCTTTTTGTGGCCATCTCTGCCAACAAAGGGGACCTCATCAACGACCAAAATCTCGATTGAAGCATACTGCGAGTTGTACTCTTTAATATGTACTTCTGTGTCCTTCACCTCGTTTGATTACTCAGACATTTTTCCCCTGAGGATCTCCTTGATCAATTCCTTATTGTCCTTACATTGTTCTAATTTCTTCAGAACAACGATGGCGTCGTCCATTTTTGCCTTCTGGTCCTAGAACTTCAAACTCTGATCCCAATAAAGGAGCGCAGTGGCCCTCTAACCCGCATAACCGGCTTCGACTTTCTCGACTTTCGTCGACCTCTAGCATTTAGCCACTTCATCCATCAATCGTTCATGTTCGGCTTTGAGCTTGTGATAAGCATTTGTCCATTGTTTAATCTTATCGACCTTGTCCTCGTAATCTACTGCCATAGCATGCAACTCAATGCTCATATCCTCCATCTCGCCTTGGTCTTAACAATCAAAGCATCCTTCACTAGGACTTCCTCATCTAGTTCATAGAACTTTGCCTTCATTGCCTCGAGCTCGGTATTCAAATATTATGCCCTCTCTTGGACTTCAGATAGGCGAGTCAACTTCTCCTCGAAATCCTGAACCCTCCTCTCATAGAGGAAACACCCAGATTCAATTGACATTCCTGCTGAAATGCTAAGAAAAAAATATCTAATAAATATATATCATCACTCAAAATTTCTCAACTATTTAAGGTCGGAATTGGGTACCTATTTTAAAGAAAAAGAATTTGTCCTCGTGATCTACTGCCATAGCATGCAACTCGATGCTCATATCCTTCATCTCTGCCTTGGTCTTAACAATCAAAGCATCCTTCTGTAGGACTTCCTCATCTAGTTCATAGAACTCTGCCTTCATTGCCTCGAGCTCGGTTTTCAAAGATTATGCCCTCTCTTGGACCTTAGATAGGCGAGTCGACTTCTCCTCGAAATCCTGAACCCTCCTCTTATAGAGGAAACACCCAGATTCAATTGACATTCTTGCTGAAATGATAAGAAAAAAATATCTAATAAATATATATCATCACTCAAAATTTCTCAAGTATTTTATGTCGGAATTGGGTACCTATTTTCAAGAAAAAGAATTCAGTAACCTACGGTGGTGATCCCCGCGTACATAATCATATGCCAATCCGATTCAAGCAAGAGAGGAACCTAAGGAATCGGATAATTTTCATGGGTGATCTGGCGGATCAGCCCAGCCGAGAAAAAGGAACCATCACAACATCCTGTTTTGGTGATAAATGAAGTTGTGGTTATACTTTTTCAGAGCCAAAGTCCAAGAGTCGAAGTGACTTCCACTCCTCGGCGGGGCGGTCGATTTCTTTCCTTGGCTACTGCAAGCCGCAATATTCTATTTTGCAGATTATATCTCCAACAAGAAAGTTTGACATGAAAGAAAGCTGATTAAATTTTTACCTTCCTCGTTGTTGGGATTTGTGTCCACAAAGAAGATATAAGACATTTGATATATTTTTTATTCTTTTTGCTGAAAGTTAAATATTCGTTCTTATTTAGTATTGTGTTTATGCATTTATATCTATGCCCTGAAACTGTTATCAACGAAAGAAGTGATAAGTACATACTTGCAAAGATACTTTATTATGACTAGTTTAAATTAATATTTCTCAATCTGAAGATCGATTGGGCAATCGTATCTGAGTAATGATTGTTTGAACAAATTAACGATAACTTATCTTGTGATATAGAGAGTTGTGACTCTGGAATTTATTCTTGATGTCTTGATGAAGACATTGAACAAGACCTGTGACACTTTGAAGTTTGAGATAAAACCGTTAAATCACTCAAAAAACTCAAAATCACATACGAGGGTAGTTTTGTAATTACCTAAATCTTGAAGTGAATACATATTTTCTTCTGACACTTTATGACATTTGATTAGTCAATGGGCACTCTCTAAATAAGTTTTCATTGACCCGACGTTTGGTGTCATAATACTATCTCGTTGAATTATTTGATTCACATATATGGAATTTGTGTTCGAGGAATGTTACGGCGTTAGTATCACATCATGCTTTGTCATTATAGTGTGAACGAATAAACTGGGCTTGGTGTTAAACAAATAAAACATTCCTTGAATAAAACATGTGACATGTTGTGACATCTAACTTTATGTTTTTCACATTCATAAATAACAAAAGAGTTGGTGAAATAGTAACTCAGGGGTAAAACGGTAATTTTACATTCCTCTGAGTTAATGATACACAAAAAGGGTAATATCGTAAAATACTCTATGGATTCTGTGAAGAATAGTTTCACCACATCAAACGAAATTATAAACGCATGTGCACTTAGAGATGTTCAATATTGGTCCTATAGTGGAATCGACCAAGATTAAGAATTAAGAGTCGGGAAAATTTTGTGAACTTTTGTGCCCGAGCTTTATGCTAAAGCTTCGTTCCTATGGGTCCATGAGGTCTCAATGATAGATTTTCGGATGAGATTTTAGTGAACAAATAAAAGTTGATTTTCTCATTGAATGTAAAATGTGATTTACACTATGATGATTATTTATTTCGTAATTAAATAAATAATGAGTTATTTTTTATTAAATTTATTTAATAAGTCGAATTGTATAATTATATAGATAAGAGTGCAATTTTGGGATTTATATAAGTTAAAGATAAAAAGAAATAATTACTCGTTTCGTACTTGTTTCCATAGTATGACGAGGATTGCTGACTTGTCATTAAATCGATGAGATGTTTTAATTATTATTTTAGAAATAAATCATATAAATTTGAAGTGGAATTAAACAATGTTGGTTGGCCATAGATAGGGATTTATGGGCTGAAAAATTGTTTAAACTTATTAAATGGGATTAACGGGCTTAAGTTGGCTTAATGGGTTTAACTTTACCTATAAATAAGTAGACACGAACTTAACTCTCCCAAATCCCTCACTTTTGCTTGAGTACCCTAGAGAGAGAGTCTTCCCCTTGGTCGAAAATTCTAGAGAGAGAGAGAGAGAGAGAGAGAGAGAGAGAAGTTCTTCAAACCCTAGCTTTTGGTCCTTCCTTGGCCGAGCACTAGAGTGAAGAAAAAAGAGTTATTCTTTCGTCTATTATTTATTTGAGTGATCATTCCCTTCATCTTATTCATAGAAGAGACCACCCTCTTAATCTCACTAAAATCCGGAGATCTTTTAGTTGACTCCATTTCGTGGTGGTTCGAGTGATTCCTTCCCCTTTGGCCGTGCACCTCATCTACCACAAGGAAGGATCATCCGAGACGATCAAGTTTAACAAGGAGGCCGACCACCCTAGGAGTTGAGAAGCCCTACGCGCGTGCAGAGGAAAACTCATCCAAAGAGATACGCGTGATGCCAATCCGGGATTCAGAAGTTTCAAGACGGAGAAGAGACTCGAAAAGTTGTCAACGACAACTGTAGGTTTTCTAAAATTCGATCTTGATTTGAATGCTATAATTAGTTATAGGATTTTCTTTGTGTCAGGATTGATTTCTTACATGTTTAGAAATTTATTGACATGTTCGGTCGTTTTTATTTTCATAGTTGTTTAATATGTTACGAAATGAGTTTCACATATTAGGATTGAAATTTCGAAATTCCACCACCATATTAGATATGTTTCTTAATTTAATAGGTTAATTGTTAACCAATTTCCAACATTCGTCTTCTTCGGCCACGTCCGGAACATGCTAAAAATCCGATTCCACGAAATGAGAATCTGTGAACTCTGCCCACTTGACACGACCATGCCGAAGCTGTTCTAACTTCTCCTCAAACAAAAGACCAACAAGGTGAGCTCGTATACGTCCTGAAAATAAAAATAAAGATCAGTAAGTTATGAAATAATCTACTTAGAAATATTCCAATGTTATAGGATTTTTAAAAAATGCACTCGCTGAACTAGACCATCTCAATTTGAACGAGTTAGCATAGTTTCCCATAGAGAACTCGTTCATGGCTATGAAAGAATATTTATGACCCCAAGTCGTATCTTTTGAAGGATGCCTTCTTCCACTCCTATGTTGCTTGCCCGTGAAAGTTAAAAGCACTTTGGATTGTGCTTTGAGTTCTCGTTAACCACATATAATCGAACTAATTCGAATAGAGTTGGCTTGTCTTCTTGAGCTTTAGCGAGAAGAGCCAAACCAATACCATCCGAACAAAGTTCGGGCACAACTGAGTGACTGTTATGCCTAAGGCATCAACAAAGTCCAGAAGGAGGGGGTTGATCCGAAACCTAAGACCACACGAGATAAACCAAACTCTAAACCCAAAACAATAACCCTCTACTATTGTGTCCGCAGTTACATTAGGGGCAGGGAGAAAAATGCGAAGGCTGGAAGGGTTATCGTATTAATGTCTAAAGTGTTCGAACTCTGCTAGAGTAATTGCTGTAAATTTGTTAACAATTAACCTATTAAATCATGAAATTGAGGATATTTATAATTTGACCTAATATGTGAAAACACATTTTTTAAACATATTCTAAAACCATGGCAATAAAACAACCTAACTGTTAGGAATTTTTAGAAGACACTTATGTAAATTCTTGATGATATTATAATAAAATAAAGTTTGATATTTATGATTTATTCAAATTGAAATGATTATTACTTATGTATTAATATTTGTAGAAAATTCATCATCCTATAACCTCCGTATCAAACTGAGTCACGTGTTGGGCACCTAAGTTCAGGCGGTGTGCTAAAACAAGGTCGATGATTGATATATGTTTGGGAAGCTATATCGAAATTCATATATGTGGAACACATGAGTGAAGGTTGATCACTATATGGGAGCATTCTACACTTGTGGTAAGTGTACGACCTGGACAGGCCTTGGGGTATATGTGTCGTTTAAGGACTGTATGACGCATTAACCGATGCCATTGTGATAGTCACAGTGAGACTTGTTCTAAATCTTGAAGGGGTCATGGACACTGAATCATGCCTCTGAGCTCTTTAACTCATTCGCTAAAAGGCTATTCATACTAATCACAAATTATCTATTGGGAGTATTCCCCTGGAAGTCCTCTCAGAGCATGATTTGAGTGGGAAGTGATTTACAGACACAGAATCCAGCCTCCCCGAAAGGAGGTCAATGTTCACTCGCCTAAGGGTTGATTCCAGAACTGATTGATTACACGCACTTTCGAAGTAAGTTAAGTTTGAAAGAATTTTTCGCTGAGGAAGCAACGATGCTTAGGGCTGATATGTATCAAGAGAAGTATAACGGAATAAATTGACTTCTCTTGGCACAGATTGAACCTAGAGGATCTTGATCATGAACTGACTATATCAGTGGACACTCATCACGATGAGTAAATATAATTCTAGTATTAAAGAATGGTTCAGTCCTTGATTACATGGTGGAGTATTGATAAAGACTATACGAATCGATGAAAAAGAGATAGGACTATATCGTGTTTTTCGTCGGATTCGTTAAGCTTCTATTACTAGGTCCATAGTCTCCGATTCGGCTCTGATAAAGGTGGATAAGAAATTTCGAGTAATAATGTTATTCATTATTTAAATCTCACTTGTTGTAATTGGGATTAACAACATTTTTTCCTGGAAAACGAGTATTCGCAGAATTAACTAAATGTTTATCGCATAATAGTTTATTTATTGTGGGATCAACTAATTAAATAATTAATTGGATTTTTGGGCTTGGGAATTTTGGATTGGGCTTTGCCTAGAGAGTGGCCAAAAATCTCCTAGAGATAGATCCTAGGGTGGCCGAACTCTCTCCCCTTTTCTCTCCCTGAATTTCTCTCTGAAGATAAAATTTATCAACCATAAATATTGATCTGATAGATGAGGGAGTTTAGATTCACTATTGAGATCTAATGGCTCAGATTAAATCCAAAGGAGAGAATATCTCTAGAAGGAGGGAATATCTTTAAAAGGAGAGAATATCTCAACAGAAAGGAGGAAAAGTCTCTCAGGGGTTATCTCCCTACCAATGCTATAAATAGGGATAGAAAGGAAGAGGAAAAATCACTCAATTTTCTCAAGGATATTCGGCCAACACTCTCTCTCTCTCTCTTGGCCGAATTTTCTCTTCTTCTATTCCCCGAAATTACTAATTCCAATCCTAAATAATAGGAGCGAGATTCCAAAACAATTTAGTTTTGAGATCTAAGTGAGATATCGATTGTGTCCACTCATCTTTCTTATTTGTCTCAAAGATTACGTTTCGAAAGACTACGATGTCATCCTCGAGTACTAAATCAGACGAAGGAGTCGTGAAAGCTTGAAGACAGAACGAGCATTGGATTGGAGCATTCTGTAGCTGAACCAAATTAATGTAAGTGTTCTGATCACCTCGTTTAATTAATGGTTGTTGAATTGCTTTCATAATTAAATTAAATTAATAAATCTAGATCTTGTTAGCAATCATAATTATTAATTGGCTATTGTGAGTGCAATTAATTATTTTCCACATTTAATATGGTTGCTAAGGTGCATCAATCACCAACACTAACATGTTAATAAATTTCTAAACATGTCAACAAATCAATCCAGACACACAAACAATCATGTAACTAATTATAGAATCCTATCCAAATCGGTCAAAGAGAATTTACAGTTGTCGTTGACAACTTCACGAGTCGTCCTTCCGTCTTCGAGAGGTGAGATCCGGGTCTGCGTCAACGACCTTGATTTAGCTGAGAGGTGCTGAAACTAGGACTGCCTCACGCACGTCCAAAAAAATTTATCCTTGGCTGAGAAGAAGTCCACGTGCGCCTAACAGAGGAAGGAATTCGTCTTTGCTCCTTGGATGGATGTGGCCGGCCCTAAGCTCTAAAAAAACACTCAAACAACCACAAGTTGAGTCAATGATAATTTTATGAGATTTTGGGAGATCAAGAGGGTGGGCTCTTTGTGTGAATAAGGGAAGAGATCACTCAAGAAATTCAAGAAGGGCTGCAAGGAAACAAAATTTCCTCTCTCTCTCTCTCTCTCTCTCTATGTAGTTCGGCCGATTGCTCTCAAAGGGAAGGGAGGTTAGAGAGAGAATGGGTTTAAGTTAGGTCAAAATCCAATAATGGCTCATTAGTTAAACTTAAGCCCATTAAGCCTTAGAAATGAGATTCACCAATATTCCTGCCCATATATCATCATATATTGCCGGCCATGATGCTATATTTTTACTCTAAATTTATTTGATTTATTTCTAAAATAATATTTAATTAAATTAGAATATCTCATTGATTTAATGACATGTCATTAATTATGTTCATACTGTTGGCAGAGATGCTCACAAGAAGATTATTTGTTTACATATTGATGTAATATAAATCTTTCATAAGTCCTTATTGTAATTAATGATTAAATGAATAAAAGTTGAAACATTCATTCACTTCTTTTTCGTTTGTTTGAAGATTTATAATATTAAATAATCTTATAGTCCTTAATGAAACCTAAAAATATATGAAGAGAAAAATGTAGATTTGCGTGAACAAACTTTTCATGGTTTGGTTAAAATGAAATGTTCACAATCTAAAGATCAACGGACTATTGATCTTAGTATGATTGTTGGAAGAATCTATGATGTCTGGTTACGAGGCATAGAGAGTTAGGAACTTTATAGTTTTTCCAGTGTATCTTCCAAAGATACTGAATTGAACCAGTGCACCTTTAGAGACAATGTAAGAACAAACCATTTAACCTCTTCTGTCTCAAGGTTACTATGTATGAATTGCATCGTGCTTACCTTAATCCTGAAATAAGACATGTCATTTCATAACGTCAATATATTCATTTGAGAAAGATACACTCTAGATCCAAGTTTGTGAATTAGATGCGCTCTATTGGTGATGTATTGGGTTATAAAGTTGACATGAGTATACTTTATGAAGTTCTCATAGATATGTAATTCATGTACAAGATTGCTGAAATGCAATGTATATTACCTCATGCTTTATTATTTGGATTGTGAGTAAATGAACCGTGCGGTATCCAAAATTAAGTAACGAATTTATTTGGATGAAACAATGTGACTTATTAGCTTCTCGTCAATACATTGTTTCTAACTTATTCACAAGTAACAAAGGAGTTGAGGAAATAACAACTAGAAGAGTAAAATGGTAATTTTATAAATCTCATATAGTTGATGATCTTCATGAAGGGTATTCATAGATAACATTCAATAGATCCGCTCAATATAATTAAGTTGAATTTGAGTAGAAAATTAATTCATTTGAACCGAGAGATTTTCAGTGTCAACTCTTTGGTGGAGTCAGTTGACATTAAGCTTATACTCAGAAAACGTTTTTGAACTCTTGAGTCCGAGTATAGTAGCTCGAGTTTTGTTCATTTTGATCCATAAGGTCACTATTATAGGTCATTAGAGTAGGATTGTTAAAGTAGAAGCTAAGTCAAAATAAGTTCAAGTGTTGAACTAGACATTTTCTCGGAAAATGTCTAAAGGGTATTTTTGTCCACATGGACATAAATGATGTGAATGTCAAAAATAATATTTTGTATATTTTCATATGATGGAAATATAAATTAGTTTCTGAAGCCGAGAAGTCGTTTGAGGCATTATGAAATTAATTTCATTATTTGTGCAATATTAATTCTATAATTGGTATTTTAGAATTGTCTTAAAAGAAATAAGGAAGCATCTAGATGCTCATTCCCTAGGTGTTGTATTCGGCCAAGACACATCAAAGAGGAGAGAAGTATTTGTCTTTAATTATAAAGATAATTATCCAAAAGGAAAAGAGGAAATGAATTTCCTTGAGAAGGAAACAAATTTCCTTCACTAGGGCAAAGAGTTGGCCGGCCATGTACAGTAAGGAAGAGGAGAGAAAATCAAATATTGTGTTATGAATGCATAATAGGACAGAGTAATTACCATTTCTTGTTTTTTATTCTCTTATAAATAGAGCCTCACATAGAGATGTGAAAATAAGTTTTTGCTCTAGTTTCTCTCATTTTGGCCGTCCATCTTTTCTCTCTTCTCTCTCAAAATACTTCTTTTATTTTGGCAACTAAGTTCTCATTAGAGTAAGGCTAAATTAACTCTTTAGCTCATAGACTTGTTCTTGAGTTATTGTGTTTAATTGTGTCCACACACAAATTTGTCAATCACTCTATAGACTCATGTAATAGAATATATTAGGCCGGAGTTAAGTCTAATATCCGAAGTTCCTTATCAAACATATTAGGCCCAACGTCTGAAGTTCTTAGTCGAACAGGTTAGGCCTAACAAACGAGGTCACCGAAGTCAAAGTCTTCAATCCACGCAGACGATTTTGCCGGTAGAACCAGATCGGGGACGAAGTCGAGATCTCAACCTCCACGACAATACACGCCGTCACAACCTCCTCGACAATCTCGGTAACACGTGTTCGAAACCTTTAGCTCGACAAAATGTTATAAATATAATAGTTTAGTTAGCTGAAAGCACGTATCTAAATTTACCTTAGATTTCACTTCGATTATTATCATTTTCGCTATTCATATTTGTATTTTATTCAGCTCGCTCATTCGAGTTCGACCACATTAATAAAAGTGTACATTCAAGCCAACTCATTTATCTTTTTTTGAAAGTATACGATATTATTGTATACAACATTTTACCGAGATTTACATTTAAATTGCACAAATTATCAAATATTTGTTCGTGATTGTTGAGAACAAAATCCGATCATCCACGACCACCATAAATAACTAGATACGCATATAAGCGTGCATACAGTTCCAACTTTTAACTCTAATTGAAGTGTAGATTCCATATTTTATCCTTGTTAACATTATCCTCTTAAAACAATTAGAGATAACTTAAAACGGAAGTTGTATATGTCAACTCTCAATTGACAAGAAAAAGAACATGAGATTTTATCACAGTATTATAGAATTGACCAATGTCCATGATGCAAAAGAGCACTAGATTATATCATAGTTTTCTCTGAAATTGACGAGTCATTAGTTTCGTTTAGTTGCACGTTCAAAAGAAACCTTCATCCTAATAAATTTCTCTTGCAAATCAATATGTACCCTGTCAACCTTATATAGAAGTGTCTAATTAAATTTACAATTAGTGCTATTGTACAAACGCATCAAAAGAATGACAGTTGATGATGAAATTAGTTTACATGTGACAAAAACGCATCAAAAGAATTTAGCTATGAAACAAATGTCGCATATAAAATTATACCGTATGCATAAAGATTTATATATATATATATATATATATATATATATATATATATAAAATTAGAGAGAGATGTCAATGCATCTGTTGAGCTTCGTGAATACATTCATATCGTTAGGTGTCATCCTGCGCATGCGGCATGCGGCATGCGGAAATGAGGACGACAGCATTCCTTCCGCAGCCACGCGGAAAAACTGTACCGCGGAAGGGTGAGACGCGGCACGCGGAAGAAGAATTTTCGTGTAAGTGGCAGAAGGAAAAAAGTTGCACGGTAGTAGGTTACCGTTTGGGGGAGAGGAGAGAGGGTGGGTGACGTGGCGCAATCCTGGACGTTGAAATTCTTACAGTTTTTAATTCCAATGGCTCAAAAAAAAATTCGTTATTACACTATATCCCCATACAAATTTTTCTCTATAAATACAAACCATTTTCACAACATTTTTCACAATCCATCCGATTTTCTCTCTAAAATTTCAACACTTATCTCTCTATAATTTCCACAATTTCACTCCAAAATCTATTCAAAAGTTCTACAATTTTGATTATGTCTCGAGAATCATCTCATCGGAGAAATTCTCGGGATCGGTCTCGCACTGTAACTCCTTCTTCGAATCCGGAAGAAGTTAATCAACCGCCATGAAATCCATCTCCCCGACTCCAATATCCCCAAAATTGGTTAAACCTATCCGAATTTCCAAATTTTGATAATACCGAAAACCCAATTCCGACTCCTACTCCTATACCAAATTACCATCCACCAACCTTTCCGTACTCCCAACAAGAAATGAACGAGCTAGCTCAATTTGCCCCGGTAAATCCTTACGTCCACAGTCAAACAAGTTATTCAGTACAACCACAAAATGTTTTTCAAGATCCATATCAAGTTTATCAACAACAACTTCATCATTTCGAATCACAATCACCAACACATCCTACTCCACCTCGTCCCCGTCCACGATCACAACCTCCCCGTCCACCATCACAACCTCCACCAACACAACCTCCACCACCCTCATATCCTCCACCTCCGACACATCCTCCACCTCCAACACAACATTCACAAGAAGAACAAGATGAAGAAGAAGGCAACATCCCCGAGACTCAAGAAATTACAAGGACTCAAAGGAAGAAAATGAGAGGAAGGTCCGAGATGTGGAATTACTTCTTAGAAATTGAAGACGACGAATGGCGGAAAGGCGCTTGCCGGAAGTGCGGGAGACACATCAAATGCGATAGTAGAGAACAAGGTACTTCTTCTTTACGTCATCACTACCGAAAATGTCCAGGTCCCGACTCATCTTCTTCATCTCAGGTACGCCATGACCCCGAACAATTTAGAAAAGAATTAGTTAGATATATTGTTTCAACCGATCAAGCTTTTTCACATGTAGAATCTAAAGGGTTTGGTAGGTTTGTTCATTACTTAGTTCCTACAATTCAATTAGTTTCTAGAAAAACTTTAAGAAATGACGTAATGAGATATTATAATGAAGAAAAAGAATTACTTCAAGTTTTTTTTCAAACCGGTGATTTTATCGTAGCGCTAACGTCGGATATTTGGTCGGGAAACGCTAAAATGGATTATATGAGTGTCGTAATCCATAACATAGACTCAGCATGGAACCTTAACAAAAGGATTATTGCGTTTAAAAGAATTGAAGGTAGTCACACCGGCGATGCTATTTTAGAAATATTATTAAGTGTTATAGAAGAATGGAACTTAAAAAATAGAATAATTTCTATAACGTTAGATAATGCAACGAACAACGATGCTATGATTCGAGCTTTACGTCTACAAATTCCTAATCAAGAGTCTCTTTTACATCAAAGATGTGCGACACATATAATAAACCTCATTGTAAGAGCGGGATCGACACATTTTCAAGACTCAATTGATAAAATTAGAAATTCAATTTCATGGTTAAATAGTTTAACGTCTAGGGTAGATGAACTAAAAAGAAGATTTTTATTAAATAGATTAGCAAAGAGTACATTTCATACCGATGTTAAAGTTAGATGGAATTACACGTACTTGATGTTAAACCAATTTATAGCCGATAGGTACGTCAATGTTATTGTAGAATATGTTAACCGAATTGGAGGCCATGAGATAACGGAGGATGACATAGCTAAATGTTCTTGTTATATGCGATTTTTAAATTTATTTTACGATGAAACATGTGCTTTATCCGTTGTTTATACTCCAACTTCACATTTAGCAATTCATAGCGTAAGTGCAATTGCACAACATCTTAGTGATTCTAATAGTTTTGAATTTTTTCGACCTTGTGTTACTTCAATGAGAGCTAAATTTGATAAATATTGGGGGGTTGGTAAAATTCCTTACTTATATGGTTTTCGGATATATTAGATCCTAGAATAAAATTTAGTGGTTTTCTTACCTTTGCAAACTATTTGAAACGTCAACCCGGACAAGATTACGTTACACATGATCATATAAGGATCGTGGAAGAATTTTATTCGTTTTTCAGGACCTACCAACGACGTGAAACGCCGCAACCTGTAGAGATGAGTCCACCAAGGCCACCAACAACTAGTCGAGGGATCTTTCGAGACATTGCTCGTTTTGCACGGGGAGGAACTTCAACGCCAAGATCATCACCGCATCCGGAGCCACCTGTGGAGACGTTGGAGCACGAAGAGATTCTTTGTACAACTCTCAACAATTTGCGGCAATGAGTCAAGAGGATCTCAACTTACTAGCATGGTGGAGACAACACCAAAATATGTTTCCAATCCTATCGAAGATGGCTAGAGATATTCTTTCGATCCCGGTTTCAACCGTCTCATCCGAATCGGCGTTTAGTAGTTCGGGCCGAATCATCGACGATCGACGACAAAGTTTGAAGCCCCAAATAGTCGAAGCTCTCACTGTCTACAAAGATTGGTGTCAACACGACAACCGATCTCAATAAACCTTTGTAAACATTGATTTTGTCGACAATTACGATTTGAATTTTGCTAGTATGAACATTAACGAATTTTAGAGAATCTAAAATGTGTAATGTTTCATTTTTATTATTTCTAAAGTTTGTAATTAATTTTCAAATTATCCATATAAACTACATTTTATAATAACAAAATGAAGAAAGATCAATGAATTATGAAGAAAAAAATTAAAGAATTATGAAAAAGAGAACGTAAATAATAAATTGAAAAAACAATTGGATAAGTTAAAGCTCTTATCTGAAATTGATTTGGTGGATAAAGTAAAAAAAAATAGAATATGTTTACATGTAGAAAAAGAAAAGTCAACGTATTAAGTAAAATATAGAATTACAACTAAGTGAATTTAAAACTCAAAGAACTAATAACTAGTTATAACTTCTATGTGGATATTTACAAAAACCAAATTGAAAACAGGACTTATGTACTATATTGCTGTTTTAAAATGGCTTGATTTCAAATTTATCAAAAACTCCATGACAATTAATATGGTTAAATTCCTATAATGAAAGTTGAGATGGACCCACAAGGCAAAGTGCGTTGCAGTGCTGGCAAAGGCCAACCTAATTTTGTTTTACTTCATGTAGCTACATTATTATTATTAAGAGTTATTGACTATGATCTTTAAATTTTTTTTTAAATATTTTTACAAAAATTGTTCCAAATAATCATTAATATTGTTGTTTAGCCATTATTTTTTGTTTGTTTAGTAAATAATCATTTATTTGTGACGTGACTGCTAGTAATTGGTGTTAACGATTTACATTTTTAATTAATATATACATATTTATTTTGATTAATAGTTATTAATCAATTTTTTCAAAACGTTTGGCTATATAGCAGTTAATAAGTTTCAAAGTATTATATTGCTACTTATCTCATATTTTTATACTCCAATTCTTTTACGAAAATAAAATTTAATATTATTTTATAGTAAAGCTATTACTACCAGTCCATTAAAATAACACTTGTAGAGTTATTAGTAGTATAAATTCCTTAACTTTTTATTTTTTATATTTTTTTTATATCATAAATCTTGTTTACCACTATCATAATCTTAATCTGCTATGTACTCTTATAATCAAATACGTTTGAGTACGAAAAATAAAATAAAACTTGAGTACCAAAATCATTTAAAAAAAACATGCCATGATATTTTTCATCGTGAAAAATAAAAGGGAATCGAGCAAGAGTTTCGACAAGACCGAAACAAAGATTTCGACAACCACACAATAACAACATTGACACTTCTCATTTTCTATTACTTTTCAGCGGCACCTGAATCTGGAATCAATGATTATTGATCTAAAAATTCCGTAGAAAAACAACAACACTAAAAATTAACTTTTATTGATCAAAGAAAATAAAATCCTTTAAACTTTTTTTTAAGGCGGTATTGTTGTGAGTGTAGTTTGAAATCACGACTTTTAATGTGATATTATCACTAGGCTATTTTAGCTATCACTAAATAAAATTCGTTTAACTGTAGAACAACTTTTATGATTTCTATCTTCTTTTTCCTCAATAAATCAGTATTGGTTCTAAACTTGTCTCGCTCAATATATTTATAGTCATTTTTATCGTATAATTGTTAGTTTGTAACATTTTAAATCAAGCTGCAAAGAAATAAAAGGCTAAAAATCTACCTCGTCTTCAAGCTTTGTTATTTGAAACAAGCTACAGTATAAAAGTGTAAAGTTAAGATATTTACATCGATAACAATTCTTTATGTGTCATTTTAATAAAAATATGAATATAGCGTGATATTTTAGTGTAAAAAATTGCGATATTTAAATATATTAAATCGAAATATTAAAATACTCATGCCCCTCTATGACTCCATTAGTAATTTAAGTAGTTTTTGTCCGTAGCAAATATAACTGATTTGGTCAGCGCACCAACAGCCACATTTAATATTGTTTATATTTATTTGGTGGGAAAGTCACTAATCACGACAACGACCGAATTCCCTCTTCTTGTTTTTTCTTTTGCTTTCTTCGATGCTCCAACTATATTGCTCTAATCCACTGTGGCCACAAAAATACTCCATTATCATTAATAATCAAACTTAAAATCACCACATCGCCTTAAATATTCTAAAGTAGAAAAAGTTACTATTTTAATATCTGCCAACTTTAATTATAAGTATCTACAAGTTTGTTAATAAATAAAATTTAAATACCATAATACAAATGAAACCAATAATCACATAATTCAAAATTTTGTGATCAACTAGTCACAAAATTCTTAATCCACGATCAATCATTCTATCACGAATCATCGTCGACATGATCCTAACGAAATGATTATTTTCGAGGAAGCGGATTTATGAAGCTTATTGAAACATAAATTTGATTCTTAACATCTAAATTCAATAGATTAAAAATATCATTTTAGTTAAAGTTATTAAAGATAATACTTTCGACAAAAAAAATAACACAAAATTTATTATGTTGTATTTTAAAACCATCAACGCCTTAGTTAATAAAAAAAACATCAAACATGAGGAAATTATAAAAAAATAATTATGTCTACAAGTATTATTTTGTATCGTCATTTAATTGTAGTCAAACCTTCTAATACCAATTGAAACTTAGTGTTGCTTTTGTGGTAAACTTATTACACATGTTTTCCATTATCATCACAAACATGCCCATTATTTAGATTTAGTGTGACTACTCAATTCCCCTATGATCCCCAATCTTTCTTTTTTAACGAAAAACGGACTTCACTACAATTTTGACCCGCCAAATTGGTGCGAGTTAAGGAAAAAAACACTTTTATACTTCAATTAAAATCACCTGAATAAAATTTCTGGATAAATTGTCAGACACAAAAAAGTGTGACCTGCTCAACGACACACATACCACTATTACAAGATTTGGTTGCCCATTTGATCAGGCCTTGAGCCACACCGTTAGCATTTCGAGTAACTCGACTAAACACACAATTAGATAACTAAAAATAAACGTCTCTAAAATACTCAAAATCGGCTAGTAACTTTCACTCCGGGCAAGAACCACTGTCAGAGAGTCCACAAATGAGTATCATTTTATCCCATTCTATCACTAGTCTTGGGTACCTGTTAAACATGCCCATTTTGACCGCCATTTCCAGCTCAATCAGCTCAGCCTCCATCGTCGACTACGCTTTCACTACACTTCTCCAAATACATCTTTCTATATACTATCATTGACTTCATCATTCGGTAAGAGTAAATCTCTTAGGATGTCTAACCCTGATGACCATTTCCTAGGGATCCATCGCCTCTATAAACTTGCTCTGAATCACAACTTGACCGAACCACAACTTAGCCGCAACTTCACATACGAATAACAAGTGTTTCACTGATTCCGCCTCACTATCGTACGTTATGCACTTTAACTCCATGTCATAACAAAAGCTAGCAAACCTTGAGGTTGTACAGAAGTTCAGGCGGCTTTACCTCCACATGACATTATATACATTTGGTTCCACTTATGATTTCAAAAAAATTTCCAAGAAAAATCACTGGCCTCCCCAATTGGATCAAATGGAGCCCTAACCAAAACTTCATAAGCAACTTTAATTGTGAACAAGCCATTCAGAGTTTCAAGCCAAATCTTTTTGTCTACTCTTTCACCAGCTAATGACCTGCACTCAAACACTTTTTGAATCTTGGCATGCTTCAAAGTCGACCTAAACTTGTTAAGGTCCCAATCTCTCAAACCCTCCCTACATATTTTCTTGGCTGATGCCCGTTCTTTGATCCATGGTTCAATATATATATATATATATATATATATATATATATATATATAATGTACTTTCTAACTTAGCTTATTTGACCCAAAAATGAAATTATTTTAAAAAAAAATTGCTAAAAGAGGTTACCACGCAAATAAAATGGAGTATAATTTTTAGTTTTTAAAATAGACAAAATTTCTACAAGTATCTTTTGTTTTGGAGTAAAGAAAAGTTATACAAATATCTTTTGTTGGATTCCATTGATGTCTACACTAATATTAATTATATGTAAACTGATTTTATTCATATTTATTCACAATATATATATATATATTATATAAAAATGGAAAAACATGCAACATAAAAGGCAATAAAAGATTAAGTAAAATGGATAATCAATAATTATCATAATCACTAATTCAAACGTTAAATCTAAGATTCAAAATTGCAATTTCACAAGAATAATCTTGGCCTACCGGGAGTCCTGGTACCTCCCGGTACCGTTCTCGTGGGACGAAGTTTTGATCCCGGTTAAAACTGGAACGGGATGTAGCAGGAGGCCAGGGGTAAAAAAAACGTAATTTTTTAAAATGTAAGGACTTGGTAATGAAAAAAAAGATGTATTTTTAATGTTTTAAACCAAAAGAACTATATAAAAAAAAAGATTATGACTAAGTTAAGACAAGTATTGTAAACAAGAATGAACTAAATCAATTTAGACTCGTGTAAAATAAAAATGGGTCTCTTAAAAAACTTTATCGACCCCTCAAAAAGTGCGACGATAAGGAAAAAGAGTACGCTTTGCATCGATTATAAGAAAAAATAATCCCTGACAAGGGTCGGGATATCCCTTTCTGATAAAATTATAAGTGTCTAACCACTGAGGTTTATGTTTGAAAAGTTAACATCAAAATCGTCAACAATATCAAAATTGTCAAATGTTTCTTGGGCTATATGGCAATGTTGAAGTCAATCTTTTTCGCGGATGCAAGTTACATAATATGTCGTCGATGATGCCTCCCATGCTGCTGAATGTCGCCTCTGATGACACGGTTTGAAACCGGAATGGTGAGGATGTCTTGAACCATAGTAGCCAACACCAGGAACCTCTTTGCATTTTGTCTCCACCATATGAGTAAGTCTAAGCCTTCGTCGTCCGGTTTGACCCACTCGTTCCTGTCGAACTCCATTATCTCAGGATGAGAGTGTGTGTCGACTGAGCTCGGCTGACTAGACCCTGCCTCGTGTTGTTAAGGAGATGGACTGTACGCAGGAGCATTGACGAACACATTCTGAAATTGATGTCGTCGAGGTTGGTGCATCTGCGACTGACTCGGCTGCGCTCGATAATGCGGGAGGAGTTTGGCTTCGTACACCCTGAAAAGAGAATAAAACGCTTCCACGATTCGGGAAAAATCAAGTGCATAGTAATCTTGATCAATAAAAAAACGTCTAAGGTACTTAATTTTTTTTTTTCAAACCAACTATTCTACATCGGGGATCTAGAATGAATCCTAAACCGTAAAACAAAGTAACATTCCCAACCCCCCAATATTTTAAAATTTTTGCTTCCATTGCCTTAATACAATCTTAAAAAATAGTTTGATTTCTATAGTTGTCTAAATGTAGTGCAATTTTTGTAATAGTATGCAAACCAATAAAAGAAGTAGGACTGTAAACGGCGGAAAGATAACAAGTTTCTTTATAAAAGATGTGAAGAAAGGAAACGAAGGACTCGGCCATTTTAATATCATAATAAAAAATAGAATCTTCGCCATGTTCATTGTTAATATAAGCTACAATAACATCTACAAAACCTACGGATTAAAAGTTTGTTAACATTATGAATGTTGAGTTCCACATAATTTTGTTATCTAGATGCCATGTTCGTTCTTGGAGACCATTGTGCCTAAGACGTCTCTTAAGTTCGTCTACTCTACTAGTAGAGCTGTTAATTTAACTAATGTATGTCCTGATTTTGTTTATTGAAGGGTCATAACTAGCCCGGCTTGTATAATAAGGCTGATTATATGAGTAGCACATCGTTGATGCAAAAGAGAATCGTTAGTTTGAAAATATTATTTTAAGTCTCTTATCATAGCATTGTTATTTGTGGCGTTATCTAACGTTACTGAGGTAATCTTACGTGTTAAACCCCATTCCTCTAATACACTAACCATTATATCCAAAATATTTTGACTTGAATGCGATCCTTCTATCCTCCTAAATGCTATTATACGTTTGTTCAAATTCCACTCATCATTTATCTTATGAACTACTACACTCATGTTATCCATTTTAGCTTGACCAGTCCATATATCTGAAGTTAAAGCTACACTATATCTACCATTTGATATTGTTGTTTATAGTGTTTCTTTTTATTCAAAAAACCATTTTATTATATCTGCTCTTAAAGCTTTCCTAGATATTACTTGAACACCAGAAACTAAATAACTAAAAAAGCTAATGGAACCTTGAGATTTTATATGCATGAAAGATTGATCCGTTAAAATAAAATATGCTACAAATTGTTTTCGTAATTGAATAGGGTCAACATGAGTTACACGATTCGAAGACGCTGCAGCTCCATCGCCCTTGCAGTACTTGTTGTGACTCCACAAAAGCGACGTCCCGACTTTGTCGTTGTGAGCACTGAAGATCTTTCCACAACGATAACATTTTCTTGATTTATCACCGTTGTGAGTCACTTGCTCGTACCACGTCCACACTTGGGACCGAGGTTGCCTTCCGGTAGGTTGAGGTTGTTCGGAATTCTGAGCCGATGGTTGTTGTCGTCGTTGTTTCGTCTCTTCCTATTGTTGTCATTTTCGAGTAAGAGGAACACTAACTGGAGGTGACCTCTGACTTCGGCTTCGTTGTGGATGAGGTATATCTTCTTCTTCATCATCGTTGGGATCTTGCGTTTCGTCGTCATCGATTTCAACACATTCTTCATCGACATTTGGATTTTGGGAGTCTAAATTTCTTGCTCACATTGTTGAAACGCTTCAAAAGCGATATCGACATCGGGTGGAGGTGGCGGCATATGAGGGATGTATCCGACTTCAGTGTTTAGATTGACTTTTGGGAGTAGATAACATTTGGATTTGTACCGGAAATATAGTTTGGATCGTAAGTGTATTTGATATTTTGAGAATGGTGTAACTAATTTTCTTCAACCCGATGCATCGGGGGATCTTGAGAATTTCTTCCCTTTCGACCCCCCGATCACTTCGGTTTTGGGATGCCATAAAAACAAGCTAGTGAGTAATTGAGAGAGTTTGGGAGATTGAGAGAATGAGAGCTTTAGAGATTGAGAGAATGAGTGAGGTGTGGAAAAATGAGAGTAGAGGGGGGTGGGGTTTATAACAAAACAATTGAAAGAGGAAAAAAAGTATATAACCGTTGCAAATACAACGGCCACATTTTCTGGGCCGTTAGATCTTCAATGCGATGACTCTGGTTATTTAATTTTTTATTTACTTCTTTTAAAAAATTAACGGGAGGTACCGGGGAGTCCCGGTATCGCCCCAACCATGGTATCGAAACTCCCGATACCAATTTTATTGCTACCGGAATGGGACTCCCGATTACCTCCCTTCCCGGCAAGACCAGGATTAAACAAGAATTTCAACTTTTATTTATTTTGTGAATCGTGATAATGCACATTAGTTCCAAATAGGTAAAAAAAAAAAAAAAAAAAAAAAAAAAAAAAAAAATTAGAGAATAAAGGTTAAATTCGTACGTCATTTAACCAAAGATTAAATTCGTACTTCATTAAAACAAGAGAGAGAGAGAGAGAGAGAGAGAGAGAGAGAGAGAGAGAGAATAAATAATTGCTTATACGTCTCTCTCCCTCTCTGAGCTTTCCTTCGTCTCCTTCTTTCGCTTCTCTCTTTAGGTTGAGAGAGAGAGAGAGAGAGAGAGAGAGAGGCGAAAGAGGAAAACATAAAATAGTGTCGAACCAAACCCATATTCTGCTCCTTCTTCGAGCTCGCCCATCTCAGGGAAAAATTATTTCCCAACTTTTTCTCCGCTTTTATTTCGAACACAATTTGTAAAAAACAAAAACAAAAAAATGTTGGTGGCGAATAGCTTTGATCTATGGCAAAAGGACACTTTCTTTTCGGCGGCCGAGGAGGTTCAAGAATCTACCGATATGTATGTACAACTTTTTTTTCTCTTTTTTTTTTCTTTCACGTTTAATTTGTGCTTTTTTTTTCTTTTTGGTGGGTTTTTAATTTTTTTGAGCACTATGTTATTGTCGACGATTTTTATAATCAGTATCATTGTCATAACATGAATTGCTGATTTATATCTTTTTGTATTCAGTCCTGGATTGGATTTCGTTTTCAATTTCGTAGGGTTTGTGAAACCGTTTCTTTACCGACTGAGTTCTGTTATGCCTATGTAATCTATATACTTTTTCTCCCTGTTACTTCTAATTTGAAATTTTCTTTCATCAATGATCTTTAATCATTTCCAAGATTAAGAAGAATGAGAATAATAATAAAGAAGCTACTTGCGCTCTTTCAAACCCGAGTAAACAAATTGGCATGTTATGTTTTTATATATTTATCAAAACTAAAGAAAAAAAAATGCTTTTGTGGGTTTTGTTTGTAGAATGGAATCAGCGTACCGGAGATGGGTTAGAGAGAGGAGAGAGAGAGTTTCATCAGAGAGCCTTGACGAGCTATCAAGAGAGCTTCAAACTGCTTTAGGTACTGCAAAATGGCAGGTAAAAACAGTTTTGGACCTTCATTTCACGAATATAATATGATTCTTCTCAATGTTTGATGTCGCTGAATGATTTTTAATTTGTAAAATACAATAATATGATGAAGTTCAAGCTCAACCCAAGTGACCAATGATGTTGAATTCTTCTTAATTTCAATTTATACTTTTTTTCCCTAAGAAATGGCTCATATGGTTAAACTCTATCAAAGCTCAACTATCATCATGTTAATTTAGTGTTGTGGCTCATATTTAATAGTCTGTTTTGCACAATTATATATGTGTAATTGTAGGTACTAGCCATTTAAACTATATGGATTTTGGAATTAGCTCAGGTTTTGTAAATTATTGGTAAATGGCTGCCCCAATCTATTTACAACAATTCAATGACGAAATTAGCCCAAGAAAGCTTTTTCGCTCTTTGTATTATCTGAAAGGGAAAACGGGTAATAAATATTCAAAAGTTTGATGATACGTAAGCAGTTTGGCTATTTACTAGAATTTAACGAAACGTTGGCTTTATACAAATCTATTAAGTTTGAGTTAGCTAATTATTCAACTTTTTGATGATATATTTATGGGCATGGAATTCAGCTAGAGGAGTTCGAGAGGGCTGTGAGATTGAGCTACGGACACCGTGGTGAGGACAAGTCAGCGGCTCGACACAGCCAGTTTATTTCGGCCATCGAAACTCAAATCTCTCTCGCGGAATCTGCTTTAAGAGAATCTCTTCGCGGAGAAGGAAAAAAGACCCTTCGATGGGTCAACCTGGACGAAGAAGAACGCGACGATTTAGCCGCGTTTCTGTCAGGACGATCTCCCAATCAAATCGCCCGAGTCGAAACCGAGCTCGAAACCCCGAAAAAGTCGTTCCTCGAAACTAGCCTCCGATCCAGCTCTTCGAGCAAGAGAGAGGAAGTTAGTACTGCGAAGAAAGACGAGATATCTTGTCACGTGACTAATACGAGAAGAGCGTGGAGCAATTCCATGAACGGCGGAGAATTACGGATAGCGATACCCAGCGAAGACGAACTGAGAGATCAACCGGGGTCTGAATTCGTGGACACTCCCAAAGTAAAGGACTCGAGATTCGCTCTGTGGAAGATGAGATGTCGAGTGGAGGAATTTACAGAAACGATGAACTGGTTTAATGCGGTAAATCTTTTAGCTACAGAGTGAATTAAAGAAAACACTTCTTTGATATTTTTGTGGTCTTCTTCTCACTCTTTTCTCTCTTCCTCATCTGGTGTTATCTTATCTGCACAGCTTCAAGGGACTTTTGCATTCCTGATATTCATTTTTATTGGTAAGCTCTTTATGTCCTTGAACTCACATGACAATCCCTCAAAGTTTATATCTTTTAGATGGTAATTCATATAATGACTAAGAATTTCTACCTTCCATAAATAGCTCAATTTGATTTTCGGTTGAATTTTGTGTATATTGGGAGGAAAAAGAATATGATATTAATATTAAAGATATATTATGAAAGAATAGGGATTATAGAGTTCATTTCTACTGAACTGTGGATGCGTACTTACGAGACTTATGCCATATAATCAGATAAGAAGTAGAAGAGATAACTAGTGTCATTGTATGTAATTCTAATCTTATGGTTTTAAGTGCAGTGCTATATCTGGTGTCCATAGCAAGTGAATGGTATAAAGGGCACGGTATATGAAATAGAAAGGTAAGAGAATATCAAACCCTTCATTAGAACGAGATTATAAATTCTAATCAGCGTTTAATCTTCCGTGAATTTACAGAGGCTACATGTGATTGAATTCGGGTGCTACTGAAAATAGAGAGAAAAAAAGAATCAAAGGGTTGATATGGATTTTATTGTATTCTGATTTTGAGCGCTGAACTATGAACATGGCTTTGTGAATAAAGATTATATTGACCTCAGAAATTTGTGTTCTCAGTCTCTCTTTTGTGATTTTGAGTCTGGGTTCTTCCTCAACATGTAAATCGTCAATTTTCAGTTATAATATATGATATTAATGTGACGTGATGTTATTAATCAGAGAGAATCAAAGCAGAGAATTTTATGTTGATAGCGACAGGCAACCAGATAGGGCACTGATCCATTCTATATTAATATAGGAATTGAAATATTAAACCGTTGGTCAGATTAAGGGTGACATATTAGATAAAAAAATATATTTTAGTTGCTAATTAAGATACCCTCTCAAATAGGTTAATCAACTAAATTGTTAATGCTAAATACGCCTAATAATCGCTGGAGTTCTTCTGTGGTTGTCGATAGAGTGTTGGCCTAATTATGCATAGATATTGTAGAGGTCGATTTGCACCGATCTCTAAACAGTCACAAGGAATCAGTAAATAACGATAATGAATAATAACGGGTTAAGTTTGCCGATATCCTTGAGTTTAAGTATAATGAGACTCGGTTTCTTTCGTTTATTAGCTTGAAAACTTTAGGAATTACAAAGGATAAAAGTATCAACTATATATTGTGACAGGCGTAAACTTTCAAACCCCCTTCAGTGAGGTTTTACGTTGATATTTATAGCCTTAAGAATTTCCCGAATAGTTTGCTAGGATTTTCTCTTCCCTCTGTTAGGGTTTCCTCATTCGTCTCCTCTCTTTTCTGACGAAAGTCCGAGATATTATCTGAGATTTGTCAACTAATCCCGTGATTTCTGTATTCAGTCTGACTCTTTTACTCTATTTTCTATTTAAACTCCGTCGCTGCCACGTGGGCTCCTAATGACGAGCCCTCCTCGCAACGACCACCCTCCTCGGGACGGCTCCTTTCCTCGGGACGATTCTTCCTCGGGACGAGCCTTCCTCGGGACGGGTGTTCCTCGGGAGAACCTTCGTCCATGTCGTTTGGGGAATAAAAACGACACAAATCGTGTTAACAGGGATTTGACGAAATTCGACCTCAACAGTTAGTCCCCCATTTTATCAAGTGTAAGCACTTGGTAAAATGAAACACAGGTTACCCCGATGAGCTTTCCCGAGCGCTAGCTATCTTTGGGCGTAGCGATGAGCTTCCTCGGTCATCGTCTGCGCCAGGTTTCACCTTTGCTTCCTTCCTCGGGCGTGTCTCTTCGAATCCCGCAAACCTCTCTCTTCATTTAATGCGAATAGCGAATACTCGAGTGTCTATAGCCTTTCTTCATAGCACCCTAGCAACCAGCTGTATTCCAATATTGATTGTGTCACAGCTCCTTCGCATTCGGGCCGTTAGATTCGTTCGCACCGCTTCCAATTGTTCATCTTGACTGCTTCTCTCTATAAATTCAAAACCTGTAGTTCGAAGGGAATTTTCTGAAACTTTGCATTCTCTCGCTCTCTAAAATTATTTTCAAATCTTTATCGACTTTTAGTCCCCAACCTTCTTTCCCATCTATATGAACCCTAGGTCCACGATGGCTCCGGGACACATCTTCAAGACCAATTCCCCCCGCTCCACCATGACTCAGGAGCGTCTAGATGTCATCAGGCAGGAGTACTGTGACGACGACGTCTGTCAAATTCGTCTTCCCCGGCCCGACGAGCTTGCTGACGATCCGCAGGACGTGGAATGGGTCGCCGTATACGAGGCTTTCTTCGAGGTGGTGGGCCTTCGCTTCCCGGTCCCGTACCTTCTCTTCGCTTTCCTCTGCGCCTTCAACGTCCCCATCGCCCAGGTGCAGCTCCATACCACCCGTCTCATCCTCTGCACCATGGCCATCTCCGCCGAAAGGGGAATCCATCTCTCCCTGGAGGACTTAATGTGCCTTTACAAGTTCTCCAAGAACCCGAAGAACTTGGGACGCTTCTCTCTCTCACCGCGTTCGAGAACATATCCTCCTCAATGTTCCCTCGGACGAGTCCGGATGGGAGTACTCCTATTTCTTCGTCAAGGTCAACGCCCACTCCTTCGGCTACCATAGCAAGTCGCTGACGACAGGATGGGTCGAAGCTGATCAATCGCTTCCCCAGTTCAGGCCCAGCGTCGGCACCGAGGCGGAGGCCAAGTTCAAAGAGGTTCACCAGACCCTTTTTGCGAGTGACCGTCGCGACTAGGCGAGAGATTTCAGCAACCCTCAACGGCTGGTGGATGCCAGGATCTTCCTTGAGGCCAACATCGATGACCCTCACATCAACACCCGGTTTCCGACCAGGTTCCGCAACCCTGTAGCGCGGGTGGGCGCCTCGTCTTCTGCCCCGACGAGGAGAAAACAGAAGAAGGCGAGGAAGCCTCGAGAGGCTTCTGGCGACGCCGCAGAGAACTCTCCTCGGGACGAGGAAGAATCGCCCAAAGAGCCTCTTGTGAGGAGGCACGGCTCGGACAGGACTCCGCCGACGTCTCTCCCTCAAAGACCGAGGAGCTCTGCGGGGCCGCCTTCTCGGGCTGAGGTTGCTGCGAGCAAGCGGCCCTCCGAGGGCACGGAAGATGGCCCTCCGGTGAAGAAGATCAAGGTGGCCGTGTCAGTCGAGGGGCCTCCGGCTGAGAAGGCTTCCCCGCCGATCGGGGGCGCTCCAGTCGAGGAGGTTCTCATGACTCCCCCGCCTTTTTCTCCTTCCGGTGATGTCGGATCCGCTCGTGGGCAAGCCTCTGACCTCCCGACTTCCGCTACCGCGAGCGGGGTCGGACCGGCAGCAGGGACGTCCACCGAGGGCGCGAGCTCTTCCCGTCGCACTAGGAAGAGGAGCGACCTCGTGGTGGACTACAGTGATGTGGTCCCGAATACCGCGACTCTCCCCTCGGGTGTTGCGGGTCCTTTGGCCCAACTTCCTCCACCTCCCCCTTTTGACAGCCTTTCCGAGGAGGCGAGGGAGAGGCTCGTCGTCTTGACTCTTCCCCTTCCTTCTTTGACCGGCGGGGTTCTTCTCCCCTATGTCGAGGGACAAATTGCTCCTGCTCCTTCTCCTGTCGCCGAGCTCGCGGGGCGGGACGAAGAGCAGGGGGATGCCGGGCCTGGCTCCGAAGAGGTGCAACCCGAGAGGGGCTCCCTCGATGCTCTTTGTTCTGAGCCGCCGGCTCGTGGCGACGAGTCGGTCGGGGCCGCTCGCATGGACGACGGGGGGACGTCGTCTGTCCCCGAACGGGAGCTAGTCCCCTTCGTCCCGCTTCTTCCCTCTCCTTGTCGCTCACCCCGACGCCACTTCAGGTTCGGGCCTCGCAATCTTCTCTCTGGGTATTCAGCGGTTTCCCTCGCGTGCCTACCCCGAGTTCATCTGCCGAGGAATGGAAAGAGTACTCCTCGTACTCACGCCAGGACTTGACACTGCGATCTCCCGGCTCATTCGACGTTGGAGTGCCTCTAGGGGACTTCGAGGGTTATCCCGATGGCACAGCTTGTCTGTTCGAGGGCGTGACTCTGGCTGAACGACCTGATCTTCGCCGAGTGCCACAACGTCAGCATGATGACTCAAGAGTCGGGGGAGCTCTCGGTCCAACTCAAGGAAGCTCAGAGGCAGCCCGAGCTTTCTATAGCTGGCGAGCGCGGATATCGAGAGCGGTCCGAGAAGCTGGAGTCGGACCTGGCTGAAGAGACTCAGCGGCGCGTTTCCGCCGAAGTCGACCTCGCAGAGTTCAAGGCTCAGACGGGGTGAAAACTCGAAGAGCAGGAGCGGATGCTTGCTACCAAGGAGGGTCTCCTAGCCGAGGAGAAAAAACGCGTTCAGGAGGTCGAGAAGGCCCTTCAGAGGAAGGACGAGCTCCTCTCTCAGATTGGCGAGGCTGTGGGCGTCCCTGTTGCCGAGGAGGGTTGCCTACCTTCCACGGTTTGGGCCACCTTAGGAAGCTCTTCGAGGAGCGAGAGGCGGCACATGCCGAGTCGATAGAGGAGCGTTACTCCCGACTGCGCCTTTTCGAGAGGGCCAAGGGCAAGCTCGAGCGGGCGTCGGCTAGGTTCCAGGCTCTCGATGAGTCTGTGGATGCCAACCGCCTGGCGACCGCCTATCAGGCCAATATCAACGCGGTCAACGCTCTCCTGCCCGAAGCGACGGTCAAATACCTCCGGACCAAGCTTCCAGAATGGAAGCGGGGTCGTGACAAGGAGCAGGCCAAGGCTGAGGAGCTCGACGACAAAACCGCCGCGGACCTCGACTCTCCTCCTCTGTCTCCTGGCAATCCCCCGACGATTGAAGGCCGTCGCCTATCGGCTCTCGTCGCGGGGAATCCCTCCATCGCGTCCAGCTCACTCGATGAGCATGAGACTAACCGAGACCTCATCTCTCCTCGGGAACCGGCTGCATAGGTTCCCCTCTTTCTTTTGTTTGTAATTTTGTTATCTAATTTTGTTATGTAATTTTTATAAAGTATTCCGATTTTTGTATTTGTATGTGGTTGAAATTCTATTAAATAAAAGTTGCATTTTCTCGCACTTTTTTTCTGCAGTGTGCATTACTTTTATTATTTCCTCGTTTGTTCTCGTATACGAGTGATCCGATGCATTAATCCGATGAGCATGTGATTATTAACCTAAATGTCACAAGACGTAAATTTCAAAGTTAATAATAAATATATAAGCCGACGAGCATGACTTGAAAAGACATATAGGCGTCATAATTAACCCGACGGGTTATCATGCAAACTTGTGATTAACCTGCAACCTATAAGCCATAGAGACTGTGGTTGAATTTAAATAGCATTGCATAAGATAGAGTTGAATAATTTTAAATTATTTAACGATGGAAGAATGTACATCTCCCACTCCACTCTTTTTTGTTGACTCTCTGCGCATGGGGAAGGTTATATAATTTTTGGACATCGGAAGTCTCTGATAAAATGTTGGGCACTCTCGCCACTTTAGATTGCTCGCGGGGAGGCTTTAAATTTTGCTCATGGGGGAGGTTTTGTATTTTGCTCATCGGGGAGGCTTTAAATTTTGCTCATCGGGTAGGCTTTATAAACATGAGCCATCTCGCCACTGTGTTTTTGTTATCAGGCATCAGGTGCCTCGGATAATTTTTGGGCACTCTCGCCTCTTTTAATTTGCTCGTGGGGGGGGGGGGGGGGCTTTGTAAACATGTGCCCTCTCGCCACTGTGTTTTTTTTATCGGGCATCGGGTGCGTCAGATGATTTTTGGGCACTCTCGCCTCTTTTAATTTTCCTTGTTGCTGGACTTGTTCGGCCATAGGATGCCGTTTTATTTCGACATTTCCGGTTTATGAAAAGCAGGCCTCATCAAACCCTTCGAGTCCCCCCATCGGGTGCGGCTCGCGAGGGAAGAGTACCTCACTTTTATTAAATAAAGGGCCGAAGCCGCAAAAATGTTCCCGAACAAAAGGGTCGGAACTCCCTGGCAGTTGGAACAAAATGTTAGCCTATAAGTGTATTTTTGTCTAGTTTTTGTCCAACAATTCATTTTGAAATAATTTTGTCTGATTTTGAAATATTTTGGTCTAAATTTGATATTTTCTTTAATTTTGAGTCTATAAAATGAAATTTTCCTTTTAACAATTACAAAGGGATTTTTTTGGTGAAAAATAGTCTTTTATTACAAGTCCGGAAAATACCATCCGAATATCATTTATGAGTGTTGGTAAAATGCTATTCATATCCAAAGTTTCAAATACCGAAAATACCGTATATTTCAAATTCTCAGTAAAAATTCACGTATTCAAGTTCAAGTTTTATAATACCGGTCCAAAATATCGCCAATTTACCATTTTTCACCGAGTTGATTTGAGTAGTTATAAAATCCAAATTATCACAATTTTTTTCATTTTACCGAGTTTCATCGGGCATTTTTTTTATACTCAATCGGTGATAGTGGTTATAAACTTAAAACATTGTTTTGTAATTTTGATTATGGATTAGAATTTGATTATGGAATTGTGATTTTGAATATAAGATTCTTAATTGATAATTAATTTTGAATTTATAATATAAAGTTGTGAATTTGATTATGAACTGCGGATTAGAATTTGATTATGGATTATGGGATTGTGATTTTTTATTTTGAATATAAGATTAATAATTAATTTTTAATTTATAATATAAAGTTGTGAATTTGATTATGCATTGTGGATTAGAATTTGATTATGGATTATGGAATTGTGATTTTTTATTTTGAATATAAGATTCTTAATTGATAATTGATTTTTGAATTTATAATATAAAGTTATGGATTTAATTATGTATTGTGGATTATAATTTGATTATGGATTATGTAAATTGTGATTTTTGATTTTGTATATAAGATTGTTAATTGATAATTGATTTTGAATTTATAATATAAAGTTGTGAATTTGATAATGGATTATGGATTTGAATTTGATTATGAAATTGTGATTTTGAATTTTGAATTTATAGTATAAAATTGTGAAAGTGATTATGGAATTATGAATTTTGATATTGAATTTATAATATAAGGTTGTGATTATGAAATATAGAATTGTTAAATTTGATATCGAATTTGAATTTAGAATATAAGATTAAGATAAGAAATATTTAATTGTGAATTTTGATATTGAGTTTGAATTTGGAATGTAAGATTGTGATTACGAAATATGAAATTGTGAGTTTTGATATTGAATTTGAATTTAGAATTTAGAAATTAACATTATGAATATATGTATATTTTAAATTTTTAAAATATATGTGTTATATGATATTTGTCGGTATACATGTTGGTCTTTAGTATATTTTCGATAATTTGTCATATAATCGATACTCGGTAAAATCTTTTTATAAGATATCTATCGGTATACTAGTTGAAAAAATTAAAAAAATTCTGTTTTTGTCCGCTAACGTACATTTTCATTGGTTTCTGCAACTTGATTTATCAAAATGTATCAGCATAACAACAGTAAATACTATCATAATTACTTACCAAAGCATAGCATAATTCTAATCGGTAAAGGGATATAGGAATGATATTTTTCCTCACAACTAATGGTATACTTGTACCAATTGCTCAGAATTTGGTGGGGGTATGACAAGGCACTTTATTATCTCGAAGAAATGATAATACGCATGCTTATAGCTTAGATGTTTAAATAGTTTAAAGCTTTTAACTATTTTATATGGATGTCGAGTCATACTTGAACAGCTTTTCTCTCACACCACTAATCTTGAAACCCAACGGAAAATTGGCTATAGGATTAAGAAGCAACGTTCGTGGAATTGCAACATTTCGATCTCAAGAAATTAAAACCATTCACCTCTCGTGGGGAAGAAGAAAAAAAAATCTTACCATGAATTAAGCCTTTTCCTATTCATTCTTTCAGCAACAGAAATTGAACGCGTCACTTTTATAATAGTCACACTGCATTATTATGACTTTCCGTACAGTGGAGAGATACAAAATTTTGGCAACTTGTTTGAGAGACAGTGAGAGATCATCGAGAACCTTCACACAGCCAAATTGATGTCAATCGAGAAACGAATCTGTTTATGAGAATTGTTTCCACTATTAATTCCTTACCGGCATAGAAATGCACTCGTCTAAGAGCCTCTGCTAATCTTTATCCTCGAGTATCCTCGTCCATGCATTTGTACAAACTATGTTTGACCAAACGAAGACCCGAAGAGCACGATGTCACAATCGACGATAAGATCTTCCTTTGGATATCCTTGTACTCCACAGCTAGCTTTACATCCCACCCAAGATTCTCACTGTAGATTTTATTGTGACATGAAAAAAATATTGTCGGTTGGATTGGATTCCAAGTAAATACTAAAAAAAATAAAGAAAGATCGAGCGAAATATTTTGACCTGTCGGAAAACTCTGATTCAGAAACCGGCTCCATCAAGTCAGTAAACAAGTCATAGAGTTGTTTCAGGATCTCTATTTCACTCTCCAAACTTTCCTGTAGCTGTATATGTGTAAGATCATGGAACGAGTAGGTAAGCACATCAGAGATATATATATGTATGTATATATTATTTATGTGTGTGTGGGCGCGCGAGCGAGCGAGAGCATGATGTGCTTATGAGGAAATTAAGAGAATTACAAGGACTTTGGAGTGGGTCATTGGATATCGAATGGTCCTAAAGTAGTCCAGTAATGGCGAAGGAAGACCGTAGTGAAAAATCTTGTGGTTGCGTGAGAACCAAGTACCCCTTGCCATGTGAGTCACGCTGCGTAGCTCTCCCTCATCACTGTCGTTGTCGTTATCAAAATATTCAAGCTCTGCAAAAAAATAAATTGTAAAAACAAATTGAAGAATTAGGAACCATAGTCTGACCTAAATATTCTTATGAAAATCACCTAGCGGGAAGACGTCATAGGGATTGTCTCCTTTCGGTATAAAGCCATAGAAGGTGATCAAATGAGAAGAGGGGTGGTTTCCATAGCTAAGGAAACATTCTTCTCCTTTGGCACATGGTCTAGACAGAGAGAATTTTAAGGTATTTGTCGCTGAATCAACTTCTCCGTAATTCGTGATGTGTGGCTTTAGCTGCGAATAGATGAAACAAGGGGAAAGATGAAGTTAGATTGTCAAACAGAGAGGGTTTTTGTTTATTTTTCACATTGTTACTGAGAGTGGTCCAAAAAGCTTTATTTCTCTGTACGGTTCATATTTTATTGATAAAATTTCTCGACGTGCATTCTTGCTTATTTGAAATAAGAATGCGACTGTGAAAACACTGATTGAAAACAGATTCATATGACAAATCTGTAACAGAACACAAGTTTGAAAAGGAATCATAGTGCAATGTTTTAATTAACTTCCCAACATAAAGGCTGTCCTGGCCATTTTGATTCATTGATCAATTTATAGCACTTGTTTGGGTCACATTTATGCACCACTATATTTGTGACAGCTGGAAAACATCTACACACAAACTTTATGACCGGAAAACTAAGGAAGAAACAAAAGTACACATACCGAATGGTTTAGAAAACCAGCGACCGGAACCAAACACGTCCGAAGCTCTCCATCAGGGAACATTATTTTCATGCTATTTGAGTACCAGAGTTCACAAGCCCATAAGAACTTTTCCCAAGTAAACATTTCCCGTGGAAATATGTCAGGATAATCATCGCACAGTGGGACAATTAGCTGATCATATTCTGCTCGCAGGTGCTGCCAAATTAAATTAAGTTTCTTATGGCTAGTGTTTAATCATCATATTTTCTTAATAGCAGTGGGACAGCCATATAATGAAATCTTCATTGTATCCCAGTAGAAAAGAGCCATATTTTCTGAAATAGCAGTGAAACTGAACATGTCACAAATTACACGTCTTATAGCATAAAAGATGATACGATGTTAACCAGAATTCTCACGTGTAATACTCCAACACCAAAAACAACAACATCATAACACAACTGACACGTGTAATACAACACCACCAAAAACAACATCCTAACACAACTGATAAACTCAGGGTCTCACACCTTACATAATAAAGCAACGGTAGAAACATTCGAAAACTCTGATAGACCCGCTGGTCCCTGGGTTAATGTAGTATATAGCTTAGGGGTTTAGTAATTTAGTTTTATCCAACGGTTGGTAAAATTTTCGTAAATGTCCAGACTTTTAATTAACCAAATTTTCGTTCCTAAAATACCTCAAAATTTAAAATCTCACCGAAAATCAAATTGAAATTTTTTAAAAAAAATCGATTAATTATAGCTAAAAAACCGCCCAAAATTTAGTGCATTTATACCACCAATCCATCAAAGAGCACCCACGCCCTAAAATCATTCTCATGGAGGACACACATAGTTCTCACTCTCCTCTCATTCGTCACCGTGACGGAATGATTAACCGCCGCTTCTAAGTCTTTTCGAAATCCGATCTCCGCCCTGCGCCGGAAAATCGTCTCCTCTGCCGACCACACCGTCGACGAATACCGAAACCTCTGGATCAGATTCTTCACTCTCAACGAATCTCCTCCGAAAAAAAAGCCGCTTCCGGTGATTCTCTTCTTCCATGGAGGAGGATTCGCCTTCCTCAGCGCCGATTCCTTCGCCCACGACGCCGTATGCCAAAAATTTGTCTCCACGATTCCGGCGATCGTTGTCTCCGTTAACTACCGCCTCTCGCCGGAGCACAAGTTTCCAAGCCAGTACGACAACGGTTTCGACGCCCTCGCTTTCCTCGAGAAAAACATTCTCGGAACAAACGCCGATCGCAATCCTTCGTGGATTTTAAAAAAATTGTTTTTCGTTCTTCTTCTTCTTTTCTTTGTTTTATGTGTTCTGATTTTGATTTCAAAATCGTGATTTGTTAATTAATAAGTAATTAAAGATAAAAATCTTCAATTTACAATATAAAAATCAACAATCAGTGTAAAAATTGATTACGTTGTTAAACACAATTCAATTTACGTTGGTATGATTACATTTCTCTATAAATTTTGGATATCAATTAACGACCATTATCAGTGTAAAATTCAATTTACGTTGTAAAACACAATTCAATTGACGATGGCATAAATTAAAGTAACTAGTGTAAAAACCTGTCAAAAATAACAAACTAATTCGGCCAATAAAAGGTAATTAATATATAATGCATAAAACAGGTCAATTAAATATCCAAAATTTTAGGATCTAAAAAACTTACTCATCCGGTAATATATTTTTGAAGAAAAATGGAAACAATTAACCAGTTGACTTCGATATAAAAAAATGGCTAGAAATTAGATTCTTAATTATTTTAAATCTCTTTAATTTACCACGATTTTAGGACCTTAAAACAGTTCATCAATGTTTGAATCAATAAGGTAACTATTATTCGAAATTATTACATACAAACTAAAATAATTAAAAAAATTCCGCCGAAATAACAAGGGTATTAAAGTAATATATTTTCGTTAATATTTATGCCATGTTAGCATATTGGACATTTACGAAAGTTTTATCAAATGTTGGATAAAACCAAATTTCGTTTGCAAGTTAGAACCAATTTGCCAAATATTTGTAATTAATATTAAGTCTTATGTTTTATTTAGTTATTTCAGCAATTAGGAATAAAGCCCTTTAAACAAATGTTTTAGACTTCTTATTTATTGTTTTAAATAAAGCCCATAAAGCACAGTCGTAGGTCAAAACTTATATAGGCTGCCTATTATACTTAGGTAAGACAAGTTTTGATTTGCTTATTTTAGCCGTCGAGACTTCAGGAGAACATCATCATCCGTGTTCTCGAAGGTTCGGACGTGACTTTGTTTGATTTCTATTCGATTATTATTTACGGGAATTCATGGTTTGCGATTCTCGTAGGCATATCCTCCGCTGCGTTTTATTGTGTTTATTGATCCAAGATACATCATACTCATCCACTGTTCGGAAGCATTCCTCATGTGTGATAAACACTCTGGTGCTTTTTGTTGTTTAGAAGAGATATTATATATTGTATACATCGGATGCCAAAATCCGTGTTAAAAACTGGGTTAAAAAGTGAAGCAAGTACTCTTCATGCACATGTTGCGAAAATTGTGGATTCACCAATCCAATCCGCTGGATAGTCTTGATCATTGACTTGAATGAGACTAGCAACCTTGTCAAGGAATTGGCTTGAATTGTAATAATCCTATTTGATAGAGAATTTCATGACCTGGGGTTTCCTTGGTTTTTTCTATCATTTTGAGAGGCAGGGTCCCTTGAGCAGTGTTTTTCTCTCCTACATGTATATCTAGGCCTTTGGTGTCTCGTTTGCTGTGCTTGTGGGTTCACTTGCTAGGCTGACGTAGGATCCCAAGTTTTGCTTGTTTCATTTCACCTTTTTGTGTAGGGCTTATGCCCTTTCAATATAAGAGTTCTTGTTTTTTATTAAAAAAAGCAAATCAGACTTAGGGAGATTTTTGAGAAGCCTATGAAAGAATCTCCAGTGGGATGTAGATGGCTATCTAATGTCTACTAGAGACGATGGCTCTCTCAACTCATATAAAGCACAGTTCGATTGGTGTTGGAAAGATCAACACTATTCGAGTCTTGTTCTACTTTTTGTGAACTAAAACTGTCGGGTCACTAAATAGATGGATGTTAATTACACTTTCCTTAAGGTGGTCATGGCGAGAAAGTCTTGGGTTTTTGACGATGCGCAGAAGGACACTAAGGTTTGTAATCTCATGAAATTTATCTATGTCTAGGAACAATTCCCTTGAACATGGGGTTGAGAGGTTTGCTACAATAATATGTTCACAGTGCATGTAAGACTGAAGCTATAATAACATAATATGAATTACCTCTTTTGCTTGTGTGATCTCATCAAACAGCATACAGCCTTCCAAAACCATGATAGCATCTAATCCAAAACTCAACCCTGCAGCGTTATTAAAGATATTACATTACAAAAAAAAATGGAGGACACTATTCTTTGCAAGGTGAGAAGAGAAAAGAGATTCCAATGTTACAATAATTAGAATTATCCTTCCCAACAGACATAAATATAAAAATGCAAACACCAGCCGATCACAATACTATTTTTCTTTAACGTGGACCTCACAGAAAATTTACAAGGCCCTGTTTATCCAAATAATTCCACTTCATCAAAGAAAAGAAAAGTGTCACTAGAGAGGAACAAAAACATTCAAATCAATGACTATTTATTTCCCTACTAGAATAGGACATCTAAACAATATATTCCCTGGTATTTATGAGTTATAAGTTCCACGAGTCACAATACAATGCAAGACCAAATATTTCTGTTCCACAAAATTTTAAGAGTAAATGATATCCATGCAGAAAAACTCGGAATATATAAGGAAAAGACTACAGGTGTTCACATGTCATGTAGTTGTTGTTCACATCTCCGGTACTTGTGTTCACATGGATTTGAAAGGAACCATTGGGAATGACTACCACCCAATCATATTTCTCAATCTTGATTTATTTGTATGAGTCATTAGGTTTTCTTTAAATTCGGCGATTTCAAAGTAAATTAGCACAATACATGATCCACAAGATATATTATATTCTGATGTAGAAATTTAAACATTCTTTCCCGTACCATGCAAGATGTGAATGCATTTTTAATCAACATTGACTATATTCTAACATAGAAATTCAACCAAAGTTCTGTTGTGTACCATGCAGGATGTGATCATGTGAATGCATTTTCATGTTATACAAAATTCACACTACCTGTATGGAATTCATGTGGCAGTGTATCGAAGTAGAGACTAAACTGTGATTTACTATTGTACTTCTCCTTCATGCTCCACAGCATCAGCATCGTCTCAGATGATATTTCGCTCCTCTTTTCTAATATATGAAACTGCAATGAGATAAGAAAAAAAATAAAGATAGGCATAAATTCTGTTCTCAACACTAACAAATTAATACCTGCTAGTCGGTTTGATATACACTACCAATTAAAATGGCAGTTGGAAGGAATATAATGGTTATCTATAATTCCATCTTGTTCATTACAATAAGATATAGGTAGTAATTTTATGTATTCTTGATAGTGTGGATACATGCCCTCTAATTTGTTAGCTGTGTATTATTTCCTGAGCAATTCTGCATGATTAATAGTGTTCCATCAGTCCCATTCACCAACTTACAGTAAACATCTACTTCTAGTATTGTGTTCATAGCTTTGCATTAAATTGATGGTGTCTTATGTCCATGCATGTAAATGTAAATATTGATCTGAAAACAAGCATTCACAGGAGACATTGGGCAGTAAATAAAGACGTAAATTTTTTGAAGTTCAGCGGGAATATAGACAGCACAGGTATGTTAATAACGTATGAGGGTTAGGGAAATAAAAATAAAACACTATTTACAAATGTATAATTCATACATACCATGTCAGACGTTTTCAGGAGCTCCTCCGAGATTATTAAGGAAGTAGGTGTCACCAGAGCAGTATCTCCAACTTCCAAATCTTCTCGTGCAACGGCTCCTCGGCCAGCTCCTTCAATATCTGCATGATAAACGAGTCCGACAAAAGCATGTAAGACTTGTGAGGTTCATTTTTTGCATGAACCTAGTTATCATGAATGGTTCCATTTGAGATCTTAATTACTCTTACAAACTCTAACTTCTCAAACTGCATGTCTAATGTTCGAAATATGACAAATACATGATTACTTACCAGCAATCTGCAATCTTGACACCATGCCGTTGTCTTCACCCCACTTTACCAAGAGATTCTCTCTCTCAAGCAAATAGTCATCTACAATTACAGATCTCATACTATCCTCATCTCCCAAGACACAAATTTTTGAAATAATAGAAGAGCGTAATTCTGTCAGGATGTCCTTCTGCGGGCTTGTGCAATTGCACAGAGAATTCTCCACAAAATGTAAGATTGAATTGAGAGCGGAAATCTCATTTCTGAGACTATAGAAGTCAGATGGTAAGTTCGCATCATCTTCCAGAAAATAAAGCTCGAGCTGCAGGTACAGAATTTAATCTTACAAGAAGGACTACCACCCGTAGATTTCACAAAGAATCTATCTCATGACAGAGTCCATAGACAAAATATCAATGCATAAATGATTTCTGAAATACTGTGATTGGCATCAGAGTATTAGAAAGTTACCTCGTCTAATTTTACAATTCTTTCAAATTGAAGCAGTGTGTCCAATGAAGCAGAGATCTCATCGGAATTAGAGAAATTCTTGACAAGTATATGCTCCTTGGTTTTGAATGCATTCGATTGCAGCAAGTGCTAAGAAATACCACGGGAGAAACAGAAATAAGATTCCATTTTGTGTTTGGCAAGGAATTATTCTAGTTTCTCCAAAGTGCTTCAGGTTCACTCTATGAACTAGGAACTCTTACAGCATAGTAAGACGGAGTAAAGTGTATTTGTAATCTGCACTTTTCTCACCTTCTTTTTGTTATAAAATGGGTCTCCCTCTGAAAGCTTAGGTTCAAATATGCAACCAATTTCCGATGTCTTGGTTTCAGAAGTTGAAAATAGCTGCAAAACATGAAATCTAAGACATGACTCCTTATATCAAACGAAACTGTATAGGCACATAATGGCAAAGAAACAATATATTTTTTCCCTCTGGTTTTCTGTGTTTTTGTTATGGTTGAGTTACTGCAACCTGTTAGAATCAATAAATAAATAAATACCGTCTCCATTTATTATTATTAATAGAATGTGAACAAAGAATCAAACCATAGACACAGAATATATACTTCTGTGAACACGGAAATCAGCAAAAATCACTTGAATATCCATACAATTTTGATGTCTATAATATCGAGTTGGACTGAAGAGTTTTACCTTCATTAACCATAAAATAAAAAAAACAAGTAGTACTTTTCAAGTTTCAACCACTAATGGACGATTTAATAAAAAGAGTAACTGCTGTAAAAAAAGAGTAACTGGATGTGATCGAAGAAAGAAACAGGTGAAAGATTCTAACACAGGAAAGGACTAAAGATAATTCAAATCTTAACCTAGCAACATTCACTATATAGCATATTAAGTGAAACCTTAGAGAAAGAAAAGATTGCACAATATCTGTCATTCTTTCTTGTTTTTGGTCATATGAATAGAACAAATCGACAAACAGATAAATCTCCAGAAGCTCGAAATGATCAGCTGATTCAAGATTCGATGAATATTTTACAGTGAATCGGAAGATTGATCACGTCCTAATTGGTTGCTACAAAGCTTGCGCTAATACAAGTTATACAACAGAGTAAAAACGAACTAAACAAATTCTAAAACGCAAAAAGATCTGTGAAGAAACAAAATGCTCGTTACGAAGAATGAATATTTTGGATTTCGGTCGTACAGTGTCGGTTTCCATTTATCCAAACACGGAAATAGCACACCGAATAAAGCGGCGAAGAAGGAAAATGAGAGAGAGGGAGAGACGATTTACCCTGGAAACCTCCATTGAAATACCTAGAAACCGAAATGGTTGTTCTAAAGGATGAGCGCGAGAGAGAGAACTTCAAAGTCGAAGTAAAAGAGGACTAGCTAGGAAGGAACTGAAATGTGTTAGAAGTTCGAAGAACGTCCTTCAAGTACCCAATTTTGGCGCTTAAAGGTAGAAAACTACCGAAGCACTTTATACTGTGGGCTGGACTTGATCAGCCCAGGTAAAAGATATAGTACATAATTACCTTTGTTACCGCATTTATTAATTTATTGTCACGGATGTCGTTTCATCACATAAAATCCAAGAATATTGCATATTCCTCCTTTCCCTACAATTTTTGTAACATATTTTGTATATATGTAAGTGATAAATTTTAACTCTTTTTGTTTGTTTTCTAAATTTCATATATGGATTTTTTTTTTCCAATTTGGATTCCTTTACGTAAAGGAAGAAAAAAGTCTTCTAACGTATGAGTTTAACTGCTGATTTCAAAATTTAGAAAAATTGTCAAGTTTTCGAAGCTTTGGTCTTCAAATTTAAAAGTTATGTCAATTTATCGTAAATATAACCTATTTTCTAATAGAAATTATTAAGAGTAAATTTGCATTAATTTTATCGTCGATCATTTCTCTTTCTCAATTTCCATTACTTGTATCATGTTGTATCGAGTATTCGTCTTCTTTGATATTGAAATCGTCTTCATCATTATTGTACTCGACATCATGATCAATGTCAACGAGCCATGTGTATGGGAATGTTGTTATTTTTTAATAAAAGTTATACAAATTGTGTTTGGATAAGCTTATTAAAGCTAATTTTAACATTTTTTAAGCTACATATTTCAGTGTTAAAAAATTACTTTTGTCAAAGTTAAAAATGATTTTAAAATATTTAATTAAAAAATTAAAAGCTAATTCTGTTTCTTCTTTTAGTTAGTTTTTGTTTTTATCCCGTACCAATTTTTTTTCCTTGCATTTAATTTTTAATTTCAATTATCTTCTCATGCTTTATCAAATTATTATTTTGACATCACTCAAATCTAAAATATATTATACTAAGATTATTTATTATTATTAATAAATACATTTTTGTATAAATAATTTTTATTTAAACATATAAATAAAATTTTACCAAAGAATAAATCAATTTTACTAACAATTACGCAATTTTATAATAATTTACTATACACTTATTTACATTTTAAAAGAACAGTTTTTTGAACAACAAATCCAAAAATAAATTTTTTATGGACCTTCGTTTGTATGAAATATCAAAACTAACCTCATTATGTCAACTCTATCTCAAAATAGAATTTGAACCCATTTTCGAACAAAAAGTACCCTTAAAGTGAAAATAAGACACGAGTTCATAAAAAATTATTGGAATCCGGTATATTTCGCAGAAGAAAAAAAAATAATTGTTTTTTCATTAAAAAAATCGGAAACCATGAAAAAAGAAAAGGATGCTTCTTTTTTCATCGTAATCCATCGTAAATCATCAAAAAAAATTGAGTCAATTGTATTTTTGTCAGAAAATGGGTTAAAAAAGTCTAATTTTAAAAATAATTACACAATGAGTAGTCTATCTTTAATATTTCCTATAAAATCAAACCCAAAAAGTAAAATTTTCCAATCCAAATTTATTTTCTAATGTTTACTGATGCACATAATTACATACACTAACATAATTACATACACTAACATAATCTTACCCAACCATCATCCAAATTACATACACTAACATAATTTCATCCAAAAATATTTTAACGAGTTGCGAAAAAGTTTAGGACACCTATAATCTTATAGTGATTGTTCAAAACTAAAGAATAGTAGCCAAGTAAAGTTCGAGGTAATTTCGTGTAGTGTATCTCATACATATTTACTGATGCACATTAAATAATTAGTAGTAAATAATTACAATTTTTAACTAATAATTTAATTATTATTTTTCATTTTGTTTCGCTAATTAGCTACCATTTGACTCTATAGAGCTAATTTGGGAAGTCAAATGGATGAGACCACATTAATAGATTATTAACATGTGAATTCAAATATTTATGTGTATCACATTCATGATTTAAAATATTATTGATAGTAAGTGAAAATTGAATTTTTTTTTTTATTGTTTTTTTATGAGAATCACACTAAAAACAATCTCAAACAATTAAAAATTAAAATGAGATGATTTTGATTTATATGAGGGTCCCTTATTCCGTAAGTGCACAAAACACTAACAAAATACTTAACAAAAATGAAGGATATGCTATATTGGAAAATTCCAATAAGCAAAGGAGTATTATTGAATAAGAGGTATCAAATTAAAATAGAATATCAAGAAAAAAAAGGCAATAGTGGTTTATATACTAGTGGTTTAAATTTGAATTCCCACAATATTCATGTAGCCGTTATAATCCACTGTGCCACTATTTGTTCGTTGTCCCGGGTCTAACTCTGATATTTGAGGCCGCGTTGTTTTTTGAGCTCTATTCGTCCACTCGTACTTGTCCAGCTGCGGTCTCAGGGATCTTGCTTGTAGTGAGCTCGAATAATATTTCGAGTTCGCTTCTTGAGCCTCGTTTAAGTGGATCATATCAAGAAATAACATATCTTGATTTAGTAAGATTATTAGAATTGAACCCACTATGCAAAGTTTAATAGACAAAATCTGACATCAACAATTGTAATGTAGATAAAATTAAAAAAAAAATTAGTTTACCATTAAAGATAAACTTAGCTTAAAGTATTGTAGATTAAAATATAATGTGACAAAGTAAAGCCAAGATGCCTTAATTTAGGGGGTTTATTTGTAAAAGAAAATAGAAATAGGGACTTAATTTCAAAATATTATTACTACTCTCTTCTTTCCTTTCATTGTCGTGAAGATTTATGTTACTGGACCGCAATGGAAGCCCAATTTTTTTTTAGAATTTGTCATCTATAGGAGTAAAATCGGGCTGAATTTCAACTACGTTTTTTTAAAAAAATGACTTAAGTAGGAGCTCGGGAAAAGAGAGAGAGAGAGAAAATAAACTTCTCTAATATACCATCATGCTTAATACATTTCTCTCTCTCTCTCTCTCTCTCTCTCTCTATCTCTCTCTCTCTCTCTCCCTCTCCTGATCTTTCCAAATCTCACCCACAAAGTACATTCTTCATCTCCGTCAGTTTCCATACCCAAAAATCACATTCTTCATCGGATTTTGAATTAACAAATCCTCGCAGAAATTTGGCGAAGACAGAAACCGATAAGTCAATTTTTTGATCCCGTAAAAATCATAGAACATCAAGGAACACAAAACTTTTTGTGTTTCGATTCCACGAACAAAGGTCTGATTAATATCTGCCGCACAACTAGGATACTCCAGTAAGTTATTCATGAGACCTGGGTTTCCAGCTAACATTCACATACTTTGACATATATTGGATGAAAGCTTCATAAAATTGTACTATGAACTTAGTATGTACGTGACTACAAAGTCACAAAACATTTGGTAAAAACCAAGATATGGAATTAAACTTTGTGGCGACATCGTCACGTAACAACCCTTTGTGACAATGTCATCACAAAATTGTTGGCAGAGATGCCCATAAGAAAATTATTTATTTACATATCGATATAATATAAATCTCTCATGATTACTTATTGTAAATTGTTGATTAAATTAATATAAGTTGAAACTTTCATTCATTCCTTTTTAGTTTGTTTAAAACTTTATGATATTCAATAGTCTTATAATCCTTAATCAAACCTAACAACGTATGAAGAGTCAAATGTAGATTTGCGTGAACAAACTCTTCATGGTTTGCTTAAAACAAAATATTTACAATTCAAAGATCTCGAACTATTGATCTTAATATGATTGTTGGAAGAATCTATGATGTCTTGTTACGAGGCATAGAGAGTTGAGAACTCTATAGTTCTTCATGTGTGTCTTCCAAAGATATTGAATTGACTAGTGCACCTTTAGGGACAATGTAGAACAAACCATTTGACCTCTTCTGTCTCAAGGTCACTATGTATGAATTGCATCGTGCTTACCTAAATCTTGAAATGAGACATGTCATTTCATATCTCACATATTGTCATTTGAGAAAGTTAAATTTTAGATCCACTCTGTGATCTAGACTAGACTAATTGGTGAGATATTGAGTTTTGAAGATGTCATGAACCAGCTTTGTGAAGTTCTCATGGATATGGAATTCATATACAACATTGTTGAAATGCAGTGTATAACACCTCATGCTTTATAACTAGGATTAGGAATAAATGAACCGCGCGGTATCCAAAATTAAGTAACGACTTTATTTGGATGAAAAAATGTGATTTGTTAGCTCCTCGTCAATACCTTGTTTCTAACTTATTCACAAGTAACAAAGGAGTTGAGGAAATAACAAATATAAGGGTAAAATGATAATTTTATAAATCTCATATAGTTAATGATATTCATGAAGGGTAATCATATATAATATTCAATGGATCCAATCAACATAATTAAGTTGAATTTGAGTAGAAAATAAATTCATTTGAACCGAGAGATTCTCAGTGTCAACTCTTTAGTGAAGTCAGTTGACATTAACCTAATACTCCAAAAACGTTTATGAGCTTTTGAGTCCAAGTATAGTAGCTCAAGCTTTGTTCATTTGGATCCATAAGGTCACTAATAAAATTCATTAGAGTAGGATTATTAAACTAGTAGTTAAGTCAAAATAAGTTCAAGTGTTGAACTAGACGTTTTCCCGAAAAATGTGTGACTACCCGACTTTTCGGACCGTCATTATTATCTTAATTCTTTAACTTAAAAAACTAAGATATTTTTTTTAAATATCATTCATTTGCATATAAAGTCTAAACCCAAAATGAAAACAACTATGAAAGTAGTTTTTCACATATTAAATCATACAAAATTTAAGTAAAAGAAAATACAAAAGTATGTGGATGAGAGTGATCACAAAACCAAAAACATAAAATTTAACCCAATCTTTTAAAATATTTTGAGATCTCAGGGTAACTCCTTTGAGCTTCTCAATTTCTTTCAAAAAGGTCCAATCGTAAGGTCGTATTTGCTATTCCGCGCGTGACAATTTTCACTTGCAAATTATTGATTTCGTTAACGAGTTGAGGGGGGTAATGCTTGCAGCATCGATAGTCTAACGTCATCTTTACGACTTAGCGCATCTGCTACCATGTTAGACTTTCCTGGATTGTAATGGATACCACAATCATAATCCTTAACTAATTCTAACCATCTTCGTTGCCTCATATTCAACTCTTTCTGTGTGAATATGTACTTTAGGCTCTTATGATCTGTAAATATTTCACACCGAACTCCATACAGATAATGTCTCCAAATCTTGAGGGAAAACACCATTGCGCCTAACTCCAAATCATGGGTAGGATAATTCCTATCGTGATTTTTATGTTGTTGCGACGCGAAGGCCACTACTTTTCCATTTTGCATCAAAACAGCACCAAAACTTGTCTTTGACATATCACTGTGGATAGACAAGGGTTCTCCAGCTTAAGTAACTATAAGGATTGGCGCGGTGGTAAGTCTTCTTTTCAACTCGCAAAAACTTTCTTCACACTTCTCAGTCCACTCGCAGTGTGAGAGAGTCACAAACATTCTACGGATTTACGCAGTGGCCTCTGGCCAGGTGGTGAACTTTAAAAAATCTGATGTCTGTTTTGTTAAGGCTGTCAGTGAGGAGACGGTGAGTCTTTAGCCAAGATCTTAGGCATTCAGAGGACGGAGTGCCATAAGCGCTACTTAGGTCTCCCGACGTTCACTGGTCGCAAGAAGGCGAAACTTTTTGAGTTTGTGAGAGACCGTGTCTGGGATAAGAGTAGAGGCTGAAACAGTCTTTCCCTCTCGCAGGCTGGCAGAGAGGTTCTAATAAATTTCGTTCTTCAGGCGATCCCAGCTACGTGGCCTCTTGCCACAAGATCCCGAGCTCTTTGATTGATGATATCCACGCAGCGATTACCAGGTTCTGGTGGGGAGGGGGCTCTACGACTAGGAAAATTCACTGGAGTAGATGGGAGGTGCTTCGGAAGTAAAGTCAGAGGGTGGGATGGACTTTCGAGATTTGGGGAAATTTAACTAGGCCCTTCTGGCTAAGAGCGTTTGGAGACTTATTCGGAGACCTGATAGTCTCGTTGGGTGAGTTTACAGTCAGAGTTATTTCCCCGATGACGATATCATGACCCATCTCCCGCACTGGTGTGGTTCTTCTATGTGGCGCAATCTTCTTTGGGGTAGAGAGATCATTCAGACTTGTTCGAGATGGAGGATTGGGGATGGGAGTCGGTGCGGGTCATGGGTGATAGTTGGGTGCCTAGAGTCTGTCTGGCCACCTGGTTCGATCCCCTCTGGGTTTCCCCCGACATGCGTGTGGTTGAGCTTATGAGATTGGACGGGCGCTGGGACTCCGACCTTATTGTTGCAATGTTCGGGCAGGAGGACGCGGCTGCGATTCTGAGTATTCGATATGAGGGAGAGGGCATCTCGGACGTTCGATGTTGGCACTTCACCGAGGACGGAGAGTACTCCGTCAAGAGTGGCTATCAAGTTGCGATGGAGAGTGCCAGCACTTCCGTTACCAGCTCTTCTGATCCGTCGGAGATGGGGAGGTGATGGACAAAGTTCTGACAGCTGAGAGTTCTACCTAAGGTGAAACTCCTCTGTTGGCGAGTCTACCTTGGCCAGGTTCCGGTTAGGGCAGAGTTAGTCAAGAGGAAGATCACCTCTTACGAAAGTTGCCCTTTCTGTCAAGAGGCGAGAGAGACAATTTTCCATACTTTTTGGGGCTGCGGGTGGAGCAGGAGAGTTTTGAAGGAAGCGGGCTTCAGTCACATCCTTCCGCCCTGCAGAGACGGAGATGGCTTCGACACCATTCTCAAAGCGATAAACATTCTTGAGATTCGTTCCATGAGCTCTTTTTCACTATTATTTGGGAGGTTTGTAACTGCAGGAACAATGTCCTTTCTGGGAGGCCTGCTTGGAGTCAGACGCAGTTTGTCCAATGGACGGTGAGCTTTCTCGAGGAGTACAGAGCTGCCACAGCCAGAGATCCTCATACGTGTACGAGGATGACGACGTCCGCTAGTTCGACACCCCCGAGGGACGGGACCCTCTCGATTAATGTTGACGCAACATTGGCACGAGACCGTGGAGGTTTCGGAGTGGGTTGTATTGTTCGAGGCTACGCTTGCGACTGAGCTTTGGACGATCTTCCACCACATATTCAGAGAGGTGAGGGAGCTTGAGGATTTTCGCATTTTACATATTTCTCGTCTTTGTAATGTTGCGGCACATAATCTAGCGTAGTTTGCGGTTAACCATCACTCATCTTCGACCTGGCTAGGTTTAGTACCACCGTGTTCGGAGGAGGCTATTAGAGCCGATGATCGCGAGTTGAGGTCTCGTACGACGCCTAGTGCCCATTAGTTGTTTAAGTTTATTGAGTTTCTTTTACCGGTGGTTTCTGCTTTATTTATGTTCTTAGAATCACGGTTTTCTCCGCCACGCGTGAGAGCTTATATGTTATTTTGTGGTACCGATGACGCTTCCTAAAAAAAAAAGTGAAGGAGAAATGAGAAAAATAATTTCTATTGAAATTAAAAAGTAGGCGAAGAATGAACGAGGAAGAAAAGTAATTCTTTGAGTCTGAACAGTCTAAATCAATATCAATGCATAAAACAATTATTTTTAAACTAAATGTACATTAAGTCGATTTGTTTCCTTATTTATGAGAAAATATCATGATACGCTCCAAGTATGCGCTAAAACGGAGACTTTACTACTGATTTGGACTTTTAACACAACTTTAATGTATTATATTACTTAAATATATCTATGACTACACCGAATTTATTTATATATATTATATATATGCACTAGCTTTATATGTCCTATCTTATTGGAACAAAATATGCATGCTAATACATATCTACGTCTACAATAATACCTAACCTATGTAATATTTTTATATATATATATATATATCTTTATATACATATATACTTAATTACTTCTTTATTTAAACAACCAAAAGAAAATAAAGTATTAACTTACTTAACCATTTTATCACTATTACTGAAATGACCATTCTTATATGGATTTTATATATATATATCTAACTACCAAATGGTACATATTTTAAAAATCAATATTACTATGTATTTTATATACTGAATATATATGTATGCGCATATCTACATCTGCAATGGTACACATATCCCTCGAATGTTTTTGAGGATCTCCTGGACGCGCGTGGCATAGAGGATCTGCCGACCACCTTGACGCACTCCGGAATTCGTTCTCGCAGATCCGAATCTTATGTAAGTATCCCTCGAACGAATTGGATCTGAATAATATGATATTTTAGAATGATTATATGTATTTGGATTATTCGTTTGCATGCTTAAATAAATTTATTGATATGATTGTAAATTTATTGACATGTTAGGTTAGATTTAATGATATGATTATCGAACATGTTTTTAAAACGTTTATAATATGTTAGATTGAATTATGAAATTCCGCCACATATTGACGTGTTTCGTAATTAAATTAGGTTAATTGTTAACTAAATTCCAACAAATGGTATCAGAGCCATAATTGTCATTAAATCGATTTTGAGTGTTGGCGTTTTTGTATGAATTGCATTTGTGAATGTATGTGAATGGATCCTTACTCTAATTGGCCCTAGGATTGTTTACGGGTTACGTCCCGGTTTTTATTTTTATTTTATTTAAATTTGTAATTTGTTATAAATTTAAATTTTATAATTTTGTAATCCGGGAGACAAGAAGAAGGAAGGCAGCCTTCGGGAATGGCCGCGCATTTTTGAAATGCGTGGGAGCTATCCCGGACGATTCCGAACATGCCCAAGGACCTGTGTATTGGACACAGGTCCAATACACAGGTGTGCGTGGCCGTGTGTCTTCGGACGTGCGCGAGCTAGCTAGGGTTAGGCCCGACGACCGAGATTCGGAAATTGTTTCCGAATAAATTTAAAATCTTGAATAATTAAATTTGCTTATATTATTTTTGAAATAATAAAAGTGAATTTAGTTATTTGAGTGGGAGATATTAATCTCTAAGTTTTAAAACTCGGAATTTCGAAGACTCGACGCAAGACAAGAAGTTTAATAATTTATTTATTTTCTTTTTTGGTAAAGGGTTGTAAATTTAGAAATGGGCCATTAGATAACTTACATATTATGTTTATATTTATTTAAGCTTATCTCACATTCATCCACATGTCATATAGGATAGAACGCCAACACTATATGAAATTGTTCATGTATTATTATAGTTTAATTTATATAACTAGTTATGAAATTGAACATCGTCCACAAAAATATGATTTTTGCAGAAACTAAGTGGGAGGGTTATTTGTCGTTGAAATAACCCGAGGTCCCCAACATGAATTTAATTAACTTGTGTGAATGAACTAAGAGTCACCCTCGTGGCCCTCCCTTTAATGGGAGTATTTCGGAGGCACATAGTTAATTAAATTGTTACGAACTAAGCTCTAAAGAGGAACGATGAAGCGGGGTCTCCCCTAGGAGAACCGTTTTCAAAGTAACTTGGATAAGGGCCCAAATGTTGGTTACACGCTTAGGCTTATTGTTTAAAGTAACCCTCCATAGAGGCTATGCGTTAAAAATAAGTGACCAAAGTCCATGGTAATTACCGAGAACTAGAAGTTGTGACTTCTTATATGGTTCAAACTAAATAGTGATGTGTCACGACTATGAAAGGCGATCAATTGTGGTTTCCCTAGGAAAAGTAATTGATCATTTTTTGTTCATAATACCATGAATTATTTATCGTTTTCCTCACTAATTTAGGATTGTACATGCATCATAATTCGAAACTGTAGCATATGCAAAATTTATTCATTTCATTTAATTTCAGCAATATCATGAATCCACTTGCATCTATACTGAGTTATAACAAACTCGAGGGTGAGAATTACGTTGATTGGAAACGTAACCTCGACACCGCACTGAGGGTGGAAAAGCACAAGTATGTTCTCACTACCCCGTGTCCTCCAGCTCCGAGTGCTGACTCAAGCCAGGAGGACAAGAACGCCTATGACACGTGGGTGAGGTCCGATGAGATTGCCAAGTGTTATATCTTGGGTTCCATGAGCAATGTGTTGCAACAATCTCACAAGGACATTGCCACGGCATATGACATGCTCTACAATCTTCATGACATGTTTGGATGTCATGGGCGTCAGGCGAGGCAGTAGGCAATCCGAAATTTCATGAATTGTCGGATGAAGCTGGGAACGTCAGTCAGGGACCACATGCTAGTGATCATGGGTCACCTGAACGACATGGAGATTCTCGGATCGGAGATCGATGGACTCACTAAGGTTGACATGATCTTGGAGACTCTGACGGATTCTTTCGATAGCTTCCGTCTTACCTACTCCATGAACAAGCTCGATTATTCTGTAACCGAGCTGATGAAGGAGTTGCAGACTGCCGAGGGACTTCTCCCTAAGACCAAGAAGAAGACTGGTGAAGTAAATGTTGCTGAACATAGGGCTTCCACTTCTGGATCGAAGAGAGTGATGAAGGGTCCCAAAAAGGCCAACTGAACGGGATCGAAGACGCCTTACAAGAAGGCTGCGGATGTCAAGGGCAAGGGCATCACCGAGGTGGACAAGTCTAAACACAAGTGCCACCATTGCGGAGAAGTCGGCCATTGGCGAAGGAACTGCCCTGCCTACCTCAAGACTGTCAAGGGGAAAGGTGTGGCTTTCTTCACCCAAGCATGTTACACGACATATAAAGAATCACCCTGGATTTTAGACTGCGGGGCTTCTGACCATATTGTGTGTAATCTGAATGGTTTCAGGAAAACCAGAAGCTTAGGTGAAGAAGAGTTCATGTTCAACTGGGGGAATGGAACGAAGGTTAAAGCGAGATCTGTCGGGACCATGCAGCTGAATTTTGGGAATAACGCTTTATTATTGAATAACGTTTATTATGTTCCAGATTTTTGCAAGAACTTAATTTGTTTTGGTCGTTTAGAAGAACAACATTTTGAGTTTAAAGTCAATAATGGTATTGAAATTTTTCTTAATGATTGTTTTATTTCTAAAGCTCATCGTGTAGATTCTATTTATTATCTATATACTAATGAGCTGACAATCTTGGACACTGAGGTGAATAGTGATTCACTCAGGAAGCGTAAGACGTTTCATAGTGATGAAACGGATGATACATATATATGGCACTTACGTCTTGGACATATTGGCCTAGATAGGATTAAGAGGTTAACAAAGGATGGTCCTTTGAAATCTCTAAACGTGGGATCTATGCCCACGTGTGAATCCTGTCTTGAAGGCAAGATGACCAAGAGATTTCTCTTCGAAAGGTCTAAGAGCCACACAAGTGTTGGAACTCATACATAGTGATGTATGTGGTCCAATCAATATTCAGGCAAGAGGAGGTTACGAGTAATTTGTAACCTTCATTGATGACTACTCACGTTTTGGTCATGTTTTCTTAATGCGACACAAATCCGATACTTTTGAAATGTTCAAAGAATATCGGGCCTTGGTTGAGAAGCAAAGAGATATTTTCCTGTAAAAGATCGTCTCAAGCGGTTGTACGCTTCTCGACACATAGCTGTTCAAATGCAGTGGCACGCGAAAGAACGTGTGGTTGAAGAAGGTGTTCTACGTCATCCTGCTGATGGGAAAACGTGGAAGAAGTTAGATTAAACATATCCAGACTTTGCCATTGAGCCGAGGAATGTACGACTTGGACTTGCTGCAGATGGTTTCAATCCCTTCGGATAAATGAGCCTATCATATAGCATGTGACCTGTCGTGTTGACGGCATACAATTTGCCACCGTGGTTGTGTATGAAATCCGAATACTTGATTTTGGCTCTCTTGATTCCTGGGAAAGACATTGACGTGTTCTTGCAACCGCTCGTTGAAGAGTTGAAAGAATTATGTGATTAGGTGTTCGAGTGCGAGATGGGTCTAACCATAATCATGTCTTCCTATGGGATCAAAACGAAAGCGAGGTGTGAGCGAGCTAAATTGGACCAAAAAAAGTATCTTTTATGAGTTACCTTACTAGTCTGATTTGACGTTGAGACACAACCTTGATGTGATGTACATAGATGTGAGGCTGAATTACATAAGATATATATTATAGTTATAATGTGTTATATGCAGCGAGTAGGTGAAGGTAGGCAGATGCTAGGTCCGCTCGGTGCGTGGGAGAGGATGAACACGACTCTCAATGGTCAGTGGACCACACCTGCTGCTGGAGAGTATCATGTAAGTATATATGTTATTAAGTTTACCTTATAATTGTTGTTATTAATATTTAATTTAATATGTATTGTGTATGTAGGCTCGGATAGTAGCTCGGGTGGGTGATCTACAAGAACAAGCCCGGGAGTCGGGACGTGAGGTGAACTTGCCTGGTTTGGAGGAGATTGCTATGAGTGAAGTCCTTGGGACGCGACGTGATTGGGCTACGGGAATTAGGCCTCTAATTTCGCGCTTGGACATGCTAGAAGCCCAAGCCCATGATAGCTCATCGTCTTCCGTAGGGAACGTGAGTTCGAAATCATCCTCTGACATGGAAGAGAAGCTGGCGGCTCCCAAGGAGCTGTGTTTGGCATGGCCGCTGGTTTGAGCCAGACCCGGACTTCAATCCGTCTCCCGTGTTTAGGGCGACTTTGGACCAGTACATGACTCAGTTCGAACCTAGTGTAGGTTCTTCCGGCAATGCAAGCGCTTCGGGTTTGCAGCAGAGACCAGATCGACATTCGACTCCCACCGACACCGAACAAGACTAGCCTCCACACGGACCCGACGAAAGACGCGCAGAACGAGGACGATGAGGACAACGATGATGATTGTAATTTATTCGATGTCTTAGACTTATCGGTTTACGTTTATTTACTTATCGACTTTCGTTTATTTTATTATTTGGACTTATGTTATTATCGACTTTAGACATTGTCGATTATGTTATTATCGACGTTCGATTATGTTACTATCGACTTTTGATTATATTTATTTTATGTTTAATTTGTATTTAAATTAGTATATTTCAATATTATTAAATTTAATTATATTTATAATAATTTTAATTAAATAATAAGAATATTTAATTAATTAATAATAATAATATGTAATTAATTAATAATATTAAACCGGAAATAAATATTTTTAAAAATTAAATTTTGAAGTTTTAGAAGCGACAAGTCGCTTCTAAAAATATGGCGGGTAATAATTAGAAGCGACTAATCGCTTCTAAATTCGCTTCTAAAAATATGGCGGGTAATATTCGAAGCGACTAGTCGCTTCTAATTGTTACCCACCATATCTTCACACGCTTTTTTTTGGCAATTTTAAAGATCCTTAGAAGCGACTAGTCGCTTCTAAATTCTTCCCTTCAGAACATTACAAGCGACTTATCTTTAGAAGCAATACTTTAAAAGCTACAATGTCACTTCTAAAGCTGAATTAGAAACGACTTTTTTGCCATTAGTAGCGACTTTTGTCGCTTCTAAAGGCCTTTTTTCTCCTAGTGTTGAAGCAAACCCATTAGTCAAATTTAAGCTTGTTGTTCTTATAAATGAATTTCAAAAATTAATTTCTGACCTAATTCATTAATTATGGCTGACTGATGTCTATGGCAATCTCGAAAAAATTCATTTGGTTTATTTCTAAAATAATTTTAATGACTTTAGAACATCTCATTTATTTAATGACAAATCATTAATTAGTTTCATACTATTCAAAGTAGTACGAAACGAGAATATATTTATTTTCATCGTTTATTTATTTGAATCATTAAAATATACAATTACCCATATACTAACATAATATGATTCATTAAATACATGTAATAATATATAACTAATTATTTATTCAATTACTTAGAAAAATATTTTCTTAGTGTAAATCACAACTTACTTCCAATGAGAAAATCAAATCGTCCTAGTTTAACAAATCTCGTCCGAGGGTCTATCATTGAGACCTAAGGGACCCACATGAACGAAGCTTGAGAATAAAGATCGGACTCAAAAGTTTACAAACATTTTTCGTCTTTTAATTCACAAACCATTTCTGTTTGATGTGACAAAACAATTCTTCACAAGATCCACGGAGTATTTTACGTTATTACTCTTCATGTGTATCAGTAACTCAGATGAATGTAAAATTACTGTTTTACCCCAGAGTTATTATTTCACTAACTCCATTAATATTTGTGAACGAGAAAAACATAGATTGAGATGTCTTTACATGTCACATGTTTTAATCAAAGAACATTCTATTCGATGAGTACCAGGCCTGGTTTGTTCATTCACACTCTCATAACAAAGCATAATGTGATAGTAATGCATTGGCTTTGTTTCAATACGAATTCCGTATCTGTGAATCACATATCCCAATGTAACAACATTATGATACCAATCGCCGGGTCTGATGAAACTTTAATTCGCAATTGCCCATTGATAAATCAAATGTCATAAAGTGTCACATCAATTATACATTCACTTCCTCGTATGTGATCTTGAAACTTCGAGTGATTAAACGGCTTTATCTCGAGTTTCAGAGAATCACAGGTCTTGTTCAATATCTTCTATAAGAAATTAAGAATGAAACACAGAGTCACAACTCTCTATATCACAAGATTGTTGGTAGAGATGCCCACAAGAAGATTTTTTATTTACATATTGATGTAATATATAAATCTTTATAAAGTCCTTATTATAATTTGCAGATTAAATTAATAAAATTTGGAACGTTCATTCATTCCCTTTTAGTTTGATTGAAGATTTATGATATTCAATAATCTTATAGTCCTTAATCAAACCTAACAATGTATGAAGAGACAAATGTAGATTTGCGTGAACAAACTCTTCATGGTTTGACTAAAACGATATATTCACAATCTAAAGATCAACAGACTATTGATCCCAGTATGATTGTTGGAAGAATCTATGATGTTTGGTTACGAGGCATAGAGAGTTAGGAACTCTATAGTTCTTCTAGTGTATCTTTCAAAGATACTGAATTGACCAGTGCATCTTTGTAGACAATAGAAGAAAAAACCATTTAACATCTTCTGTCTCAAGGTCACTATGTATGAATTGCATCATGCTTACCTAAATCCTGAAATGAGACATGTCATTTTATAGCATTAGTACTCTCATTTGAGAAAGTCAAATTCTAGATCCATTATGTGATCGAGACTAGGCCAATTGGTGACATATTAAGTTATGAAAATGTCATGAACCAACTTTGTGAAGTTCTCATAGATATGGAATTCATGTACAAGATTGCTGAGATACAATATATATCACATCATGCTTTATTACTTGGATTGTGAATAAATGAACTGCGCAGTATCCAAAATTAAGTAGCAACTTTATTTGGATGAAACAATGTGAATTGTTAGCTCATCGTCAATACATTGTTTCTAACTTATTCACAAGTAAGAAAGGAGTTGAAGAAATAACATATATAAGGGTAAAATGGTAATTTTATAAATCCCATCTAGTTGATGATATTCATGAAGGGTAAACATAGATAACATTCAATGGATCCGCTCAATATAATTAAGTTGAATTTGAGTAGAAAATAAATTCATTTGAACCGAGAGATTCTCAGTGTCAACTCTTTAGTGGAGTCAGTTGACATTAGGCTAATATTCGAAAAGAGTTTATGAACTTTTGAGTTCAAGTATAGAAGCTCAAGTTTTGTTCATTTGGATCCGTAAGGTCACTATTACAGGTCATTAGAGTAGGATTGTTAAATTAGAAGGTAAGTCAAAATAAGTTCAAGTGTTGACCTAGACTTTTTCTCGGAGAATATTTAAAGGGTATTTTTGTCCACATGGACATAAAAAGATATGAATGTCAAAATAAGATTTTGAATATTTTAATATGATGGAAATATAAATTAGTTTCTAAAGCCGAGAAGTCGTTTGAGGCATTATGAAATTAATTTAATTACTTGTGCAATATTAATTATACAATGGGTATTTTAATAATTGTCTTAAAATAAATAAGGAAGCATCTAGAAGCTCCCCCCTAGGTAGAATTTCGGCCAAGCATCATAGAGAGATGGAAATTATTTCTAGAAATTCTTTTGCTTTTAATTAGAAAGATAATTACCCAAAAGGAAAAGAGAAAATGAATTTCTTTGAGAATGAAACAAATGTGCTAAGTGAGGAAACAAATTTCCATCAAAAATAGCATAGAATGGCCGGTCATGTATTAGAGGAAGAGGAGAGAAAATCAAATATTGTGTCATGAATGCACAATAGGAAAGGGTAATTACCCTTTTTTGATTTTCCTTATCCTATATATAGAGCCTCACATAGAGAAGTGAGAAAAAAAATTTAGTCTTGCTCTCTCTTTCTTTTGGCTGACCCTTTCCTCACTTTCTCTCTCTCAAAATACTACTTTTATTTTGGCACCTAAGTCCTCATTAGACATAGGCTTAATTAGCTCTATAGCTCATAGACTTGTTCTTGAGCTATTGTGTTTAATTGTGCCCACGCACAAGTCCTTCTAAACCTCTATGGACTCTTGTAATAGAAACTTTAGGTTTCTCGAGTTCACGTTATGGCTTGAAAGAATCGAGCTAGAAGAGAAGGTCAATCTTTCTCAAGATCCGTCCAAATCAAGGTTCAATAAAGGTTATTTTTCAAGCTCTCTAAATAATGTTTTAGTTATAACATCTATATGCACTTTGTTTAGGTTAGTAAAAATTGTTTTACTAGTAAATTTTGTATTCCGCCATTAATGTGTTAATGATAAATTTTTCTTAACCCTAAACATATTCTAACATTAGCATCTATGAACAATGTGTTGCAACAACAACATCGTGATATTGAGTCGACCTATAACATGCTCTGTAATCTCCAAGAGATGTTAGGAGGGCAAGGGCGTCAGACTAGACAACAAGCAGTTCGCAGTTTATGAACTGTCGTATGAAAGCTGAGACTCATGTTAGAGAATACATGATGCTGACCATAAGTTATCTCAATGACATGGAAATTCTTGGATTTGAGATTGATGGAGATACCAAAATAGATATGATATTGGAAACTCTTCCTGAATTTTTTGATACTTTCAAGGTGAAGTACTCCATGAATAAGCTATGGTACATTCTTACCGAGCTAATGAAGGAGTTTCACACCGCCAAGGGACTCTTAATGAAACAGAGGAACCAAGGAGAGGCTCATGCTACTGAGCACAAATCCTCCACCTCTTGATCTAAGAAGAGACCTCATAGAGCCAAGAAAAAGAACCCTATCAAGGTTCAAAAGAAGAATGGGTCCCGGGCTATCAAGGTGGACAAGTCTAAAGACAGCTTCCACCATTGCAGTGAGCCCATACACTGGCGTAGGAACTGATTGTCTACCTCAAGACTAATGAGAAATATATTGTACTTATTACCGAAGCTTGTTTAGTAGTTGATAGTGTATCATAGTGGATTCTTGACTCCGCTCTTACTAACCGTATTTGGTTTTCCTTGAATGGTTTTAGGAAAAGAAAAAGTTTAGAGGATGGCCACTGCTGCTTCAAGTGGGTGATGGGAACTTGGTGTCTGCTAAGGCTGTGGGATCTGTGACAATGTCTTTTGAAGACAAAACTTTAAATTTCAGTAATGTCTATTTTGTTCCTTCCTTTGGGAAAAACTTGATATATGTAGCTCAAATCTTCGAGAAAATTATTATTTAAAGTTTATTGATAATGGAATTCGAATATCATTTTCCAATTCATTTGTTACTGATGCATGTATGAAGAGTGGTTTATACTATCTTTAACCTACACAACCTTTGATGTTAGACCCTGAAATAGATAATGATCTAGTTAGGCAACAAAAGAGAATCAAACTTAATGACTCCTCTGATCTAATAAAATCAACACATATTTGGCACTTAAGACTTGGGCATATTAGTCTAGATAGGATTAAGAAACTTGAGAAGGACGGTCCACTCCAAGCCTCTACAATAGGTTCACTGCTGACTTGTGAATCCTGTATAGAAAGAAAAATGATCAAACGGCCTTTCCCTGATAAAGGTCAAAGAGCCACTTAGTTGCTGGAACTAGTACATGACGATGTATGTGCTCTACTTAGAATACAAGCACGGGGAGGATACGGATACTTCGTAACCTTCACCGATGATTACTCAAGATATATATTTGTCTATTTGCTCAAACACAAATTTGAGACCCTTAACGTATTTAAGGTTTTCGGGCTTTAGTGGAAAAGAAATCTGGCAAAAAAATCAAAACAATCCGATCGAGGTGGTGAGTACTTATCTGAAGAGTTCGATAACATTTTTAAAGAAGAAGTTATCTCTTCCACAAAACGGAGTGCTGGAGAAAAGGAATCAAATTCTAATGGAGATGGTTAGATCAATGATAAGGTACTCATCACTCCTGAATTCTTTTTGGGCATATGCTCCCGAAACTGCCGCATACATTCTGATCAATGGGCTGGGCGTGAAATTAGTTTAAGCCAGATTAAAATTTGGGGTTACCTTGCACATGTGCTAAGGCAAAAGACTAGGAAGTTAGCTAGTAGGTCAGAATCATGTGTGTTCGTTAGATATCCAAAAGAAACAAAAGGTTTCTCATTCTATAGTCCCGAGGACGAAAAATTGTGTGTTAGCAGTAATGCTCGTTTCCTTGAGGAGGAATTTATGAAAAATACGAACGATAAGCAAAATTGTGCTTGAAAAAAAGTTGGGTGAGGATGCTTCTTTTGGTGATTGATGCACATTAGTAACCATATTAAATGCATAACATCATTAATTTTTCTTACATTAGCCAATTAATAATAATAATTACTAAACAAGATCTAGATTTATTAATTTAATTCAATTACGAAAGCGATTTTGCAACCAATATATAGAAGAGGCGATAAATAAACTCACATAGATTTTGGCTCATCTACAAAATGCTCCAATCCAACGCTTGATTAACCTTCATGATTTCACAACTCCTTCATCTGATTTAGTACTCGAGGATGACATCGCAATCTTCCGAAACGTAATCTTCGAGACGAATAAGAAAGATTAGTGGGTACAATCAATATCTCACTTAGATCTTAAAACTAGATTGTTTCGGGATCTCGTTCATATTATTTAAGATTGGAATTATCAATTCCGGGGAATAGGGGGAGGAAATATTTGGTCAAATCTAGAGAGAAGGTTGGCCGACTATTCTGTGAATAATGGGATGAAAATTCCTCCACCATTCTATTCCTATTTATAGCCTTGGTAGGGAGGTAACCTCTGAGAGATTTTCTCTCCTTTCTGTTGAGATATTCTCTCCTTCTAGAGATATACCATTATTTGGATTTAATCTGACCCATTAGATCTCAACTGTGAATTTATACTCTCTCTCATCCATCAGATCAATATCTATGATTGAGAATTTTTTCTTCTAAGAGAGAAATCCAAGGAGAAATAGCGGGAGGAAGTTCGACCATAAGGTCTATCCCTAGGGGATTTTCGGCCACTTCACTAGACTAATCCCAGTTCAAAAATTCCCAAGCCTAGAAATCCAATAAATTATTTATTTACTTAATCCAACAATAAATAAACAATTATGCTATAAATATTTATTTAATTCTGCGAATACCCATTTTTCAGAATTAATGTTGTCAATCACTATTACAGCAAGTGTAATTAAATAATGAATTACATTATTATTCGAAAGTTCTTATCCGCCTTAATCACTATGGACCTGGTAGTAGAAGTTTAACGAATCCAATGAAAAAGACTATAAAGTCTTATCTCTTTTTTTCATCGATTCGTCTAATCTTTATCAATACTCCAACGTGTAATAAAAAAATGAACCATTCTTTAATACTAGAATTATATTTACTCATCGTGACAAGTGTCCACTGATATAGTCAGTTTGTGATCAAGATCCTCTAGGTTCAACCCGTGTCAAGAGAAGTCAATTGATTCCGTTATAATTCTCTTGATACATATAAGCCCTAAGCAATGTTTCTTCCCTAGCGAAAGATTATCTCGAACGTTAACTTACTTCGAGAGTGCGCGCAATCTATCGATTCTGGAAACAACGCTTAGGTTAGTGAACATTGACCTCCTTTCAAGGAGGCTGGATTCCATATCTGTAAATCACTGGCCACTCGAATCATACTCTGAGAAGACTTCCAGGGGAAGACTCCCAAGACATAAGCTGTGATTAGCATGAACAGCCATTTAGCGAATGAGTTGAAGAGCTCAGAGATGTGATTCAGTGTCCATGACCACTTCAGGATTTAGATCAAGTCTCACTATGACCATCATAGTGGCCTCGGTTAGTGCGTCGTAACAGTCCTTAAACGACACATCTACCTCAAGGTATGTCCAGGTCGTACACTTACCACAAGTGTAGAATGCTCCCACATAGTGATCAGCCTTCACTCATGTGTTCCACAAATATAACTTTCGATATAGCTTCACAGGCATATATCAGTCATCGACCTTGTTTTAGCACACCGCCTGAACTCAGGTGCCCAACACGTGACTCAAACTGATACGAGGCTATGGGAGATAGTTGTTATTGATTCTGAATAATTATTCAGACCTCAACCCACTGTTCATATAGTGCTTATATAGTAATCTAATTATCGAGTTCAATAATTATTAATACGTCATCTTCAAGTGTGCAATATTCCTAACAACTTCTACCTTATCTGTAAGAACTATTCTTACCCCAAATGAAACGTAAGCTAACGATTCAGAATCTCGTCAAGTAGAACTTCAACATAGTCGGACGGCTTCTCAAAAGTCCGACAGGTACATGTATTATGGAAATACTCTCATAGCCGTCTCTAACATGGATGACCTTATTTCCTATAGCCAAACAATGAATGGTTCTGAATCAAACTTTTGGCTTGACGCCATGAAAGTCTAGATGGAAAATGGATCTGCCTTTTCTGAATGGTTTTCTTGAAGAGCGCATTTTCATGGCTCAACCAAACAGTTTCGTGGAAGGTGGTCAAGAGACCAAGGTTTGTGAGTTTCTTAAGTCCATTTATGGATTAAACCAAGCATCTAGGTCATCGAATCTTAGATTCCATGAAACTATGAAGAGCTTCGTTTTTTAACAGTCAATAGATGAGCCTTGTGTTTACAAGTTAATACACAAGGGCAAGATTGTGTTTCTGGTATTGATGATATATCACTTATTGGTAATGATGTGGGTAAATTATGTTAGGTTTAAAATCTGGTTAGCAAAGCAGTTTGACATGGAGAATCTAGAGAAAGTTGCGTACATTATGAGGATTCATATCTTTCGAGGTCGAAAGAACCGGAACTTGTCGCTGTCCCAAGCATCTCATATAGATAAGGTGATGGATCGCTTTGCTATGCATAGAGAGTTGAGAACTCTATAGTTCTTCATGTGTATCTTCAGAAGATACTGAATTGACAGTGCACCTTAAGAGACAATGTAAAAACAAATTATTTAACCTCTTCTATTTCATAGTCACTATGTAAGAAATGAATCGTACTTACCTAAATCCTACATGTCATTTCATAGCTCACATATTCTCACTTGAGAAAGTCAAATTTTAGGTCCACTGTGTGATCTACACTAGACTAATTTGTGAGATATTGAGTTATGAAGATACCATGAACTAGTTTCGTGAAGTTCTCATTGATATTTAATTCATGTACAAGATTGCTGAAATGCATTGTATATAACCTCATGCTTTATTACTTGGATTGTGAATAAATGATACGCACGGTATCCAAAAATAAGTAACGACTTTATTTGGATGAAACAATGTGACTTGTTAGCTCCTTCTCGATACGTTGTTGCTAATTTATTCACAGGTAACAAAAGAGTTGATGAAATAACAACTAGAGGTCTAAAATGGGCAATAATAGAAACACAATGGATCCACTAAACATTGTTAAGTTGAATTTGAGTAGAAAATAAATTCATTTGAACCGAGAGATTCTCAGTGTCAATTCTTTAGTGGAGTCAATTGACATTAAATTAATACTCAGGAAAAGTTTGTGAACTTTTGACTCCAAGTATAGTCTCTCAAGCTTTGTTCACTTGGATCCATAAGGTTACTATTACAAGTCATTAGAGTATGATTGTTAAACTAGAAGCTCAGCCAAAATAAGGTCACAAGAAGTTTTCCCGGAAAATGTCTAAATGGTATTTTTGTCAACATGGATGTAAAATGATGTGAATGTCAAAATAAGATTCTGAATATTTTCATATGATGGAAGTATAAAAAAAATTCTAAAGGCGGGAAGTCGTTTGATGCATTATGAAATTAATTTCATTATTTGTGCAATATTAATTCTACAAAGAGTATTTTAAGAATTGTCTTCGAAAGAAATAAGGAAGTATCTAGAAGCTCCTCACAAGTGTATAGAATTCGGTTAACATCAAGAGGAGAAAAATTATATTTAGAAATTCTTTTACCTTGAAGTATGAAGATACTTGTGAAAAAGAAAAAGAGAAAATGAATTTCTTTGAGAAGGAAACATATGTGCTAAGTGACGAAACAAATTTCCCTCACTAATGCACATGAGGGCCTGCCAAACACATAAAAAAAGAGAAGAGAAAATCAAATATTGTGTCATGAATACAGGATAGGAAAGGCTAGTTACCCTTTCTTTTATTTTCTTCTCCTATAAATAGAGCCTCACATTAAGATGTGAAAATAAGATTTTTGACTTGTTCTCTCTTTCTATGGCCGACCATTCTCTCTCCATTTCTCTCTCTCTAAACTATCTCTTTTACTTTGACATATAAGTTCTCATTAGACTTAGGCCTAAATTAGATCTTTACCTCATAGACTTGTTCTTTAGTTATTGTGTTTAATTATGTCAACACACAAATCCTTCAAACCCTCTATAGACTCTTGTAATAGAAGCCTTAGGTTACTCGAGTTCATGAGTAGGTGCGAAAGAGACCAGGATTCCATGGACACGAAGCTAGGAGCGAGATAAGACGATCAATCTTTCCTAAGGATTCTCAAAGATCAAGCTACAAGAAAGGTTAGCCCCAAGTAAATTATAATTAGATAATGCTTTTAAATAATTTGATGTTCATGCACTTTGCCTAGGTTAGTAAAATAATTTTACTTGTAAAGAAATTTTATATTCCGCCATCAACATCTTAATGATAATCTTTTCTTAACCCTATACCTATTCCAACAGAAACAACATGTTCATGACAATGTCGATACTAAATAACCATTTTGTGACAACGTCGTCACGAAACAACCAGTTCATGACAATGTCGACACGAACTAACCATTTCGTGACAACGTCGATACGAAACAACCAGTTTGTGACAGATTCGACACGATCACTAACCCTTTCGTGACAATGTCGACACGAACTAACTTGTTCATGACAATGTTGACAAATTATGAAGTTATTTATATTTATACTTGGATTGTATGCAGTGATGAAGTACATTCATACATTCGTCAAGTATAGTGGACGATGGGTGAAACTTTCACGCTACTTGACCAAAAATAGTGAGGCTATGTTAATACCCGTGAAATCAACGTACGATGAGTTCTTCCAACTATTGTATGTCACACTACAGCTCTCGCCTTCTACCCATAAGCTTAATGTGAAGTACGAGACATAAGGGTCGGTGCCACCTGTTCGCATTTCGTCAGACCTAAATTTGACATGTTATATGCATCTTCGGAAGGAGAAACAGATAAATCAAAACTGAATTTGGTAGTAGACCATGAGAATACAACGTGTCCAAAAGAGGTTAGTCTTTCCACTGAACGTGATATGCCGAATATAAAGCAGGAGGGTGTGGCTCCGGAGAACCCCAACCACGAATCGTTACCATTTGTTTCTCCTCAGCCAAATATGCGGTTCCAGTGCCATTGAGTGTAGCTGTTGAGAACCCCATTCACGACTTGGCACAAATTGATTCTCCTTGGCCCCATATGTCGTGTCCAGCGCCAGCGAGTATAGCTTGTGTGAACCCCAAAGACGACTCACGAGTTGAATCTACTCTGCCATGTCCAGAGCAAGTGAGTGTATCATCTGTGAAGCCCAACCACGCCTCAGCACCAGTTGATTCTCCTCAACTTGATATTCCATGTACCGACTCAGTGGGTGTAGGGTCCGACGTTGTCTCTCACGAATCTGCACTATTTGTGTCTAAACTTTCCAATGACCAAATTCATGGCCCTACTTGTGCAGGCAAGCCACTGCATACTCCTACTTATTTTGGCACCCCGGATCACACTCCTTCAATTGGCACACCCCCGACACCGGATCATCACACTCCCAAGGAGTGTCATTCGCCTTCAGAAAATCCAACAGACTACATGGTTGACGTTGGAATCATGGATATTCATTCTCTAAGCGCAATACACAAAGGAGGAATGTATATCAACAAAAAAGATTTGAAAAGACATTTAACCATGTTCGCGATCCACAATCAATTTTACACGAAAGAAACTTCTAATAAAAGTCGTCCCTAAACGTGATTTGCATGACGACTCATGTGCGTGTACAGTCCGCGGAGTTAAATTAGGACAAGATGATGTCTTCGTTGTGAAAAGGTAAACATTTAGTCAAAGTGTTTCATGACGATGTAGTCAAGAGATTATATATTCGTGATTATGTTGATACGAAATTTATACACATGGCTTTTGCGCATTTCATCTTCTGAAAAACGTGTAGACTAATTTCTAAAGTTTTTCGAAGGAAATGAATTCGGTATTCTATGCAGCGGCAAAGACATATACGTCCAAAGAGTTTGAAAGATTTATGGTTACAATTGACGAAGAAAATCCAAGCGTCCGAGATTACCTTCAGAAGGACGTGGGTCACGATAGTTGGGCTCGTTGATTTTCCAACGAGAAGAGGTACTCGGTTATGACGTCCAAAAATGTCGAGTCTCTGAATGCCGTGAACGTCAAACCTAGGGAATTTCTGATCATGAAGTGTTTGATTTTCTTTGCAAGAGAATGACAAAATGATTTTACGAGCGTAATGAGAAAGCATCGACAACGTTGACGACACTGACACTACACGCAACCAAAAAACTGGTCGATTATCATGCTAAATCTGCTGGAATGCAGGTTCGCCACTCACACCTAATTTAATCATGTTTTTTCATACATCTTTGATAACCACTTTTTCCTTTATTGGGTGTTGAATAGGTGCGGCGTTCATCGTTGCACGAGTTTGAGGTCATTGACAAATATGGCCTAGAGTGGGACGTAAATTTGAATTTTGAGACAGGCACGTGTCGCATCTTTCAAACTGATAACTTTCTATGTTCGCATGGTATCGTAACTTGTAGTTATCGAAATTTTTTGTTGAGGATTACATTTCAAAATACTATATCGCTGAGTATTGGAAAGTAGTTATACATGTGTAATCCGTTCACACGGGAGTGAAGATACGCAGACTTTTCCTGATGAGGTATTACAGAGAATATTCAGAACACCTTATGTTTCCACACGCACTGCAGGGCAACCAAAAAAGAAGATGACACCTTCTTACTGGGAGGGTCACAGGAAGACGACACAAGTGCAGTCGATGCGGAGATGTAAGGCATAACATTGCTACATGTCACAGTGCACTTCCTAGCGGCCATCAATATCTCGAAAAAGTAACAGTTGATTGTCGTGAATTTCTCATACAACTGATTCATAGTACCCTTCTTCATGAAGTAATAGTACGCAATGTTGATGTGCTGCAACAATATTTATTATACAAAAACAATAGTAATAGATAAAACAAAACAAAAAATTCATTGGAATACAAAAAGTAGTTTTTGACGAACCTCCGCACTCAGCCACTGTATTATGTTCCAAATATTTCAAAACCACGTCTTATTCGATATGACGGCCACTGTATAGTCAAATACTTGATCCATATTTTCCTCATCTTCATCGTATACATAATTGCATGGTCACGAAGAAGATTTTAGAGATAAGTAAGAACTCATTTTTAGCTACGAAAGAAAAAAAATCAACGCACTCATTTCGATAAAATTTGCAGACCCCATGATGGAGCCATTCATGGACTCTGTTCAAGTCATCCCTACGGGGTGGACCCAGTGGATCAGAAAAGGGATACGCCATTGGTTTCTTTCGTCTTCCTAGACAACTCAGAATTAAGGTCAAGAGTCTTGTATGATTAACATCGACGAACCCTTGTAAACAACGTAGTATTTAGCATGATCCCAAACCAGGTATTAACAATGGTTACGAAAACATCAGTTCCTGGAAATATGGTCACAAACTGATGGTATCGTGACGACGTGGTCACGAAAACATCATTTCCTGACAATGTTGTCACGAGTTTGGCATTTCGTGATGATGTTGTTAAGAGTTTAGCATTTCCTGATGACAGTTTTCTAACCTTGTCATCAGAATCGGACCACTCGGAAGATGAATCGTAGGAAACTTTCTGCTTTTTTTATGGTTCCCAGAGACTGACGAGAAGTCCTTTTCCTAGAAGGTGCGGAGGCCCGTTCGTCATATTTGCTTGAACTCGGAGACAAGGTTTTTTTCATTGTTGAGGTTTGTGCGACGGACGAATGGGCATTTTATGGGTCAAATATCTTCTAGTGTTTTGGGCGGCAGCGAAGAGAGAAGAAGACGGACGGAAGAAAGATAAGAGAATAAAATGAAGAGTCAGAAGTTTTCAAAATTTAAACCAGAAGAAAGAGAAGAAGATGAAGTGTCTTGACGAGAGTGGTTGGCCATATGACGTGTCGAATAAGAGAAGAACGTGAAGAGTCGGAAGTGAGAATGACAATCGACATGACGTTTGACAGGTTGGCGTAGTGGATGAGTTAATGAGAGAGAGGGACGGAGATGTAAGTTAATTAAGTTAAGATACACTAATTAAGTTACTTAATTAATTGTAGGGGTAAAATATTTATTTCAGGTTCAAAAAATAAGGGTAAATTCAAAACAAAAATATTCTCTCTCTTCTCGAATTAATAGTAAAAGTCCTTTTAAAAAACATAATTAAAAAAACACCCGATTTTACTTCTATTATTGAAAAAATCCCAATTTTGTTTTTCATATTCTTTAAGAAAGAAACACGTCGCTTTTCACGTGTTAAGAGAAACTAATTCATGTTGGTAGTGATTTATGGAGAGCATTCTCTTTATATTTATTTATTTCTTTTCCAAAAGAAACTTTAAGCTATGTTTTCTTAAATATAAGCGCAAGAATTTGAACTTAGAACTTTGAACTATCCGTCTGCCAATATAAAATCTTTGACCTATTTAAAAACCTACTAAAATGACACGTGCGATACTCAAACAAGTATGAAAAGAAGATCACGAATTCGGTTTTAAAATTGAAGATGCTTCAAAATATGATCATCCCCAACTACATTCAAAATGGAATAACCCCACCAGAACTGATCATTTCAAAGAGAATTAACAAGTCAAGATAATATATTTTTTTTCCATGTATGAGAGAAGATTACTATTAGGTCAAGAATCTAAACATTAGGTATAGTCAATCGCAAACTAGTGTCCATTCAATAAAATCAAATTCCTTTCAAAAAAAATAAAATCAAATCATTATGGACCTTCCAAATGTAAACGAAGTAGCGGTATTAGTTTTTCTCCATTTTGGAAATTCTATGATTGGAATATACTAATTAAAATAATTAATCGTAAAAAAAAATCAGACATGTCTCGTACCATATATTTTCTCTAATAAATAATAATAATTGGTGTTATAAAATTAAGGCAAAGTAGTACACCTATATACATATTTGCTAATTAAACAGGCAAAGTTTATCCAAATTAACCACTAATAAAATAGTAAAAATAATATTTTCCATAACTAAATTAAGAGAAGTATATTTCACTGAGTATTATAAGTTTAATAATAAAAAAAAACTTTACTACATAAATAAGTGGAGAAAGTATGTACTAAATAAGGCATTGCAATACTAAAACTAATTTTATACTAAATAAGACATTGCAATTCTAACTAAGGTATAGTCTGATTGTAAATATGATTATACAAAAAAATGTCGTCCAATGTAGTAAATCGGACAAATGTTTCCAAAATGTCATTTCATGTCAAGTAAGAATATCACTTCTACGAACCTTCAACGAGCTTGATCGAGTTGAATTTTCGCATAATTACTTAAAAAAATTATGAATGTTTCAAACTTTTTAGGATGTTAATTATGATAAAATAATTATACAAAAAACAGGGAATATATATTTTTGATTAACCTTTTAATTTCAAATGTCATATTACTAAATTACCCTGAAATTGTTATTCACTTTACTTGAGGAAACTTTTTGCTGCATGGAGATTAAACCACAAAGATGATGTGAAATGACTAAATTAACTGTTAGGAACCGAACCACTCTCTCTGGATTTTCAAGCTCGTATAGACATAGCATTGGTGGAAAGTCGTTTCCATAGGGGAATAATAGATTGTAGAATCTTTTGAGTCTCAAGTACAAAAAGACAAAGCAAACTCAAAAAGCCGAACAAAACACAACCTCTCAAAGGCTTTTTGCCAAATCGTTTTCCATCGCAACCTGAGAAATCACAAAGAAAACGACATTTTTTTCCATGTCATCCATTAAAATGTTCCCTCAAGTAACGTCCTAAATGACATGACATTGCATCCACTCAAATTTGAGCAAATAAATACATTTTATTGTTTTTTCTTTCTTCTTCTGTTTTGAAACTAAACCATCTCATTTTCTGGTCACAGCTACTACTGCATTTCTTTTTCTTCATGGAGCTTTCTATGTTATTGTTTCTACCTTTTGAATTTATGTGATTATGAGTCATCTTCTTTTTTTATCACAATATTTTTTTAGCGTGAAATTATAAAATTAAGAAAAATTGCACAAAGTACTAGTATCCACTATATTTTTTTCTTTTCATCTTTAGTGAAACGTTAATTTTTCAACAACTTGAACGTGAAAACTATGACTTACCCTTCAACTTATTTTTCTATATATACAATTTCATTCCAACTTTAATTAAAAGTATTAATTAATTTAACTAAAGTATTTATTCTCGCCCCAACGTTAATCTCTAATCTTTTCACATTCAAGTTATTGACGAATTCAGCAAAACTAAAGTTTTGGTGGAAAATAGAAAATATGTAACAAATGATTATTTTTGAGCACTTTCTCTAAAATTAAAGACATAAATATTAAGATTTCGAAGTTTTTGGACGAAATTTTTTTAAATCTAATAATGAAATTACTCTATTAATAAAGATACTTTAAGCTTCAAAAAGTCATTATCATGTTATATAATGGAGTGAACTAGCTCGAGATAATTTATGAAAACAAATATTCGGGTTGAGATGAGAACAAATAAATTGTAACACTCTGATTTATTCTCTTTACATGTCACACCATAATTTATAATTATTTTGAGAGATTGGTACTTATATTATATAGTATAGTTTTCCTTTCCCTTTTGTCGCAATATCGCAATAATTCACTAAAGTTGAACCAAACACGAGTGTGGAGACACAACGATTCAGATGGGGACAACAACCCTCAAGTGCATTATAACTTATAAGACATCTTCAACCACTCATTTTTTTTTTTACATCACGTGCACCAAATTTAGACTTTCTTTTAAAAGTGTAAAAGTCCTAAATTATTAATGTGTGACACTGTATTTGAACAAGAAAAAATTATTAATTATTTTATCATATTATTTAGATAATTCATCAAAGTATCATTGATTTTCTTCTAAAAATATAAGTAAATTTTACATGAAAAATATAAAATGTACTTTTAAGAAAATAAAACTAACACAAATGCTATACATACATTATCGGTCAAAAAATATATTAAAAAGTTAAAAAAATATATTAAAATTGATTTAAAATACCCAATTAGAGTGTTGCGAGTTTTTTTCAACTTGTTTCACAATAATAAAACTAAATAGTAATCGATTAATATAAATATGTAAGAAAATTTGGTTTCTAAGTGCGTTTTGTCTTTTGTACTACTATTTTGAGGAAAAAACAATTTTAATGGATTTTGAGAGAAATAATAACAAATTGTGGTATATTAGGAAATTCCTCAATTATTTATTTGGTTAAATTTAAGTTATTTTTGGAACTAAACATGTTTTTAATGATTTGATCATCTAAGAAGCTTAAATATTTTTTTTATCAACTTAAATAATTTGGTTTTGTAATTTGTTAACACTTTTTGCATCGATTTTTTTCTAAATCTTAAAACAGTCCAATCGGTACACCATTTCTAGAGGCTGAAATTTTATTAGACTAATTGCCGAAAAGCAATAATTTATCCAACCTTTACAAAATGAAAGAGACGCGATGGAATGAATTGGGTTTTGTTTGGTCTAATTTCCAATATCTCAAATCTTCCCATGTGATTGCCAGACGATTTCACAAACATCCCACATACAGCAAAAGGCAAAACAGAGAGAGAGCTGTTATCTTAATAAACTACAAAACTGCCCTCAAAAAAGAAAAACTAATACGTGGAAGGACAATAATGTCAAACAAATCTCCTACTTTTAGAAATATAAGTGACGTTTTCTTTCAATGTGAAATAATGGAAAACCCAACTAGAAATTAAGTCTAATTTGGCAACTAAACCGAACCACATGCAAAAAACAAATTTCTGTAGCAACATGTCAATAAATTCGATATGCCACATAAGGAATCGCAACTCATAATCAACCAAAGCCTACCTAAAGGAATTAATGAGATCTATGATCTCAAACTGCAATATTTTTTTATGCCCACCGAACGAGTCTTTCAAATATTTTAATGCAATTGTTTCTATAAAAAATATTTTAATTGCAATAGAATTTAGGTCAGTATAAAGTAACAATGAAAATAAAATTTAAAATTTGTCAACCTAGCCACATGCAACAAGCTTATCCACGTAATAGTACACATCAATTAAATTAAAATATAGTACATATGACAATAATATAACTAACTAGCTAGCTTCCATTAGCGAAAGTAATGGCAAAATGTCAAGAATGTTTGAATTTTTTTTTTTTTTTTTTTACCATATTTTATCATTTCCACCAGACCAGACCGCCACCTAAAATTTCAGCTTCCCTTTCTCTTGAATCATAATTTCCCAAGAAAAAGTCCACCAACATGATATTCCCAAAATCTAAAAAGTTAAAAAAGAAGGAAGTACAGAAGATATGAGCATTACATGAGAATAAATAATGTATGTCAAAACATAGGAGAACTATTTGTTTTATTTATTTCACTTGAGCTTTTTACCCTCTTCCTGAACAACCTCTTCCTTTTCGTGATCAATTTCGCCATTAATTAATTTAGGGCTTTCCAAAGCCCTCTTTTCCTGTTCCTCCTCTTCATCGCTTATTAATCCCTTGCTGTTCTGGTTCTGCTTCTTCTTGCTCCGGCGATTCCTCTCCGCGCGTCCCTTCAAAACCTCCAACAACTCCCTCACCGCCCTCTCGCCGTCCCTCCGGTTCTTGATCAGCACCTCGCTGACGTCAGCCGGAGTCATCTCCGCCATTTCCACCACCGCCTCGAGCTGCCGGAGAATTTCTCCGTCGACGTCTTTCTCGGCGTCGACGAACCCTAGGTAGTTTCCGAGCAGAATCTTCAGAGCCTCGAACGAGCAGTAGCTCATGAACACGTGCATGTCCATTCTTCCGCTCCGCAGCAGAGCCGAGTCGAGCTTCTCGATGTGGTTCGTCGTGAACACGAAGATCCTCTCGCTCCCGCAGCAAGACCAAAGCCCGTCGGTGAAATTCAGAAGACCGGAAAGAGTGATTGAGTTTCCGTTTCCGCCGGTTCCGGATCCGACATTTCCGCTCTCCTGCTCGCCGGAGCGCATTTGCTCGTAATAACTGTTTGCCGGACTGGTGATATTACTGTCTCCGGATTTCTTGTTCCGATTCGTGAGGCTGATCGAGCAATCAATGTCTTCGATCACGATAATCGATTTCGAGCTCGTCTTCATGAGAAGCTTCCTGAGCTCTGAGTTCGTGTGGACCTCCGTGAGCTCCAGATCGTAGATGTCGTAACCTAGGAAATTGGCCATGGCGGCGATCATACTGGATTTTCCGGTCCCCGGAGGACCGTAGAGGAGATAGCCTCTCTTCCAGGCTCTTCCGGTCTTCTGGTAGAAGCCTTGGCCGTCGGCGAAATCTCGGAGATCCTCCATGATTTCTCGCTTCCGATCCGGATCCATGGCCAGAGTCTCGAAGGTGCTCGGGTGCTTGAACGGTACGGACTCCCATGGGTGTCCTCTCGAGTCCAGAGAGCCGCCTCTGGAGTTCGTGTAGAGAAGCCTGTCCTGGTTCTTCCTCCTGATCTCGTGAGCCTTGTCCATTATGAAATCTGTAACAGGGTGTAACTGTCATCAATAAAACATTTGTGGAAAACTCAGAAAGTCAAGGGAGTAGAGGAGGTTCATTGTAAATAGTAAGACTTTAGATTCTTTCAGAAAGGGACGGCAAATGAATCGTCTGTAGTGATAACCGACATAGCTCAGTCTCTGAAGAGAGGCTTGACAGGGAGCGAGTAGGACGGGAAAATGTCACGAATATTAACATTGCGGCCAAAATTGATAAATACTTTTTCAGAAAGGGTTGAAGGAGTCAAGGCTAAATGTTAAAATGTAGAAAGAGTGATGAAAGAGAGGATTGACAGGCACGAAAGGGGGACAAATGTCATAAATATACATATTGGTCCAAAATAAAATAAAAATACATTTGGTAAGATTCATTCGAGCATGGGAGGCTTGTCAGGAGGATAAATGTCATAAATTAGGGAACTTGACAGGGAGGGTTCAGTGTCATAAATTATGTATATTGGGCAAAAAAGGAATTTGGAATGTAGGAGTAGAGAAGGAGAGGAGGCTGAATGGCATAAATGAAATATTGTTTGGGGTGAAATGAGAGAAAGACGTGCCTAGGTAGGAGTTGAGGATGATGGGCTTGTGTCGCTTCTTGATGCGGAGCGTGAAGCCACGCTTCTCGTCGGGGAGTGGGCGCCAGGAGAAAGTCTGAGCCTGGCGCTGAGTGACGACGTGTTCCCAGGAGACAGAGACGCCTCTAAAAGAGTCGACGATGGAGTCGTTGTTGGAGAGGCCGAACGTGACGGCGGAGGAGTTGAGCGCGCGCGTGAGGCTCAGTCGCGAGGAGACGGAGCTGGACGACGACGTGGACGAGACGGAGGAGGAGAGGTAGAGGCTGACGGCGTTGTAAAGCTCGTTGGTGTTGACGCCGTCGATCTCCGTTATGTCGAAGTAGCAGTAGGAGGAGAAGTAGTGGGTCACTCTATTCAAGAGCTTCGCGACGGCGAAACGGAGCTCCGGCGGGAAAACCGTCTGGAGTAACGTCTGGCAGAAGGCGAGAACGCCCAGCAATGACGCCACCGATGTCCAATACTCTTTCATTCTTTTCGACGGACAGATTTTAGGAGAGACGAATTTCGAGGGACGCGTTTCTAGAGAGAGAGAGAGAGAGATGTTTAGTTGGATGGGATTGGCTTGACAACAAGGGGGATATAAGTACAATGTAAATATGAAAAGTGGGGTTGAGAAAACAATAACATGTTTAATTATACATACTTTTTGTTCCAAAAATATATATATTTATATTGTACATACTATTTTTTAACGTAATTCACTTGACTCATCCTTCCAGTTGGAAATAATAGAAAATATCATCACTTTATGAAAATGATATTTCTAGTTAAGTAGTTTTGAGCCTTTCAGAATTACAGTAATTCTCTTTAGAATTACACGTAATGAAAATGACGTAATTTTCGATTTGTAATTGAAAAATAATTGAAACAGTAAATTGAAGAATTAAATGTTAATTGTTGAAATAAAAATATGAAAAATTATTTTATAAATAGTATAAGAGTTATTTTTTGCTTAATTCTAGTGGGGTCAACTTATCGAAATTGAATACTTCTTTCATAGTTTTAATGTCCGTTGCGACATGTATATTATTAAGTATTTGTTTGACAAAAACATAATAAATGAGAAATTGATGTTCAAAATATGGGTAAAAAAACACATATCAATGTGTTTATAAATGTATTCATGAAGCGAGTAGAAAACTCATATTGATTGAAAAATTAATATAGTGTTTATAACGAATTATAGTCCTTAAACTAAAAAGCAAGTGCAAGGAGGAGAGTATGGGAGAATTAGTCTTAATCCCTTACACGCGTGCACGCACGCGCTGTCGTCGTGTCAGACCAAGCTTAAGCTCAAACTAGGCTTTGAACTCTTCTTATTGGGCCTTCGGACCGACTTGGCTTATTTGGGATAAATAATAATGTTATCTCTGAAATTTAGATAACGTTCAGAGACCTCGCGGTCAGATCCCCGCTCGGGGCGAGTGATCATCGATTCGGCCTTAGCATGTCGGATCCGGTGTCCCGGATCGTCTCTTAATTGACTTAGGGTCTTCAAGTTCTTCTATTACTTGAAAGGAGTGAACATACGTGAACTAAGAAGGGGAAACAGAGGGGGGTCATATGTTCATCTCTCCGACGCTCAACATGAGTAGAATGCAGGCGGAGTTATAGGATGACGAGTAAAGATCGAGGGAAATAGAGACACTTGAGTCAGCGTCGCTCCGGGACTCAAGTCTTGCATCTTTAGAGAACTATTCCGGTCGGAAATTATTCTCTATATGCCTCACGTGAGAAGTAAGGTTGGGTAAAGGAAACACGAGCCTTGGGCAGTGTTTCGAGAGTTAGAAATTGTGTACCTTTGTGGAACCCGTGGATGGCTATTTATAGCCTTTGGGAAACTCAAGGATAGCGGCCAAAATAACCTCGGGCGTGTGGAGATGGACGCCAGCCAGCCAGGGGCCAAGCGGGTGCCTCCCGGTCGGCGAGAGGTCAGGCGGGCGCCCACCGGCCGGACAAGGGCCAGGAGGAGGCATGGTCGTTCGGCCAGGAGCCAGGCGGGTGCCTGTCGACCGGCCAAGGGGCAGGCGGGTGCCTGCTGGCAGGCCAAGGGCCAGACAGGCACCTATGGGCCGACCAGGAGGCTAGGCGTGCGTCGGGGAATGGCCCAAACCCCTTGGGGGAGTTCGCAGCGCACCTGAGAGAGCCCAACATAGAATTTTCTAAAACGACATTGAGTCCATCGGACCTCCGAAAAGACACAGCAACCCCTGGTTTTTCCTTCACCGCGGGTGACGAAACCTAGAGGCCAAATGTATTCGAGACCCCAAAACCTATTGTGATTTTCATTAAAGCAATGGTCACACTACATTGAACTGTGAGACTATGCTAAAAATCCTCGCAGAGAATTACGTCAACAACAGACTGAAGGATCTCGACTTGGGACTGAGGCAAAGCATCAACCAAGCGATCTCGACTCGACGAGGGAGAAGGGCCCCGCCGACTCAACCCCGGTTAAACATCGAGTTGACTTTGTCATGGGAGAATTAAAGTATAGATTGACTATTCTATCATGAGAAGTTTTTGTTGTCTAAGTTTTGCATCTACACATAAGGCTAATAAAACCAAATTTGATCTGAGAGCTAGAAAAAGGGTTCTTATTGGTTATCCTCATGGTTTTTGGTATATAGGTTATTAGATCTTAATACTAATCAAGTTTTTCTTTCATGAGATGTGATTTTTTTTATAAAAATATCTTCTCTTTTTCATAACATTACTACTTCTGAAAATTGTTCAGATCATTTTCTCAAATTTCTTGTCCCTATTCTAACTTCAAATAATATACATCACGATAATAATATTCCATTTTTATCTAATATTCAAAATAATGATTTTTTAAATAGTCAGTCTTGTTTTCTAAATGACTAATTTCAGTATGATAATACTCATATTTCTGTTCAGAATATTAATTTACTAACTCTATTATTGAAGCTTGTAAAACTAAATCACTAGACAACGTGTTCCACCTAAGTATTTGAATGATTATCATTGAAATTTGATTTATAATGAAAGTGAGACCTCTAAGCATAGCATAGACATTGTTTTATCTTGTGAAATACTGTCAAATTTTTTTAGACACTTTGTTTGTTCTGTTTCTACACATATTGTGCCTAATTTTTTTTTTATCATGAAGCAGTCAAACTCCCTAAATGGGGTGAAGCCATGTATGAAGAAATTGAAGCAAATCATAACGATAATACTTGGGCAATTGTATCCTTACCAAAAAACAAGGTTCCAATTGGTTGTAGGTGGGTATTCACAAATATAATTATGATGATTTTTCAGCAACACACAAGGCTCCACTTGTGGTAAAAGGTTTCACACAACACGGAGGGCTCTTTTACACACTTTTTCACTTGTATATAAGTTAATTCAGTTAAAGTCCTACCTAGTTTTGCAACGTCTCAGAAGTGATTTTTATTACAGTCATTAGTAATGATTTCTTGAATAGTGACTTATATGAAGAGGTTCATATGCAATTATATTTAGGATAATTTTTGTTCAAGTGGGCACACTCATATATATCAAAATTTTCTTGCAAACGTCATAAGTTTATCTATAGTTTGAATCAAGTCTCTTGTTAATGAAACATCAAGTTCGCTTCACCGGCATTATCCTTTTTAATGGACAAGGTAAACTTAAAGGTTTGTATCGTCCACCTTGAGAGGGTGTATCAGGACTACTAATTTGCTACTTATTTTATAAGTTAATTAGATGAGTAGTCGTTCATTCCTTTAATTTCGTTTTATTCATTCAAAGACTTATTGTCATTCATGTATCAAACAATACAAACAACATATAATTTCTCATATCACCGTTTGTAAACGTATAAAATCAAATATGGTTATTCAATAAACAATGTTCTCTCCCTAATTCTCCTCTTCATCTCGTTCAATCTTTAGATTCAATAAGTCCTTTGTTTGATTTTTAATTTATATTTACTTTTTACTAAATTGACTATAAAACTGAAGAAGTTAATAATAATTTGAAAAGATAATAAAAAAGATTCAATGTTAAAATATCATACGATGAATTTATGGTGTACCTGAAAAAAGTTCTATATTTTATGTTGATTTCAATTCGCATTCTTTAATTTATGACGAAGTGATTTTACATAATCAGCTTCCAAATTATGGAGGACTGGAACAAATTGAAAAAACAAAAAATTGCTATATGTAATTCAACTAAACTATATAGTATTCTTGAATTACTCAACGTTTTGTCAAGATTGTGTAAATTCCCACCTCAAACTAATTACACGATTTCATTGTCCTTATTACCCCTATATGTAATTCAAATTTTGATTTCTTAGACGTTTCAAGTATTTTTTTGCTTTGAAATTGGATTATTTCGGTAAAATTATTTGATTGAATTCGCTGACTTAGTTTTTGAAATCATCCATTAATACTTAACTTATTAACCGGTTATTAATGTTTTAAAAAGGAAACAATTATTAACCGAGTAGTATGCATATCCTCTAATTATTGCAACAAACCACACCACATTTATTTATTTTTACACCATTAATAAACACAATTGTTTGTTGATTTTGTGTGTTTTAGCCGGCTGAATACTTTTGAGCCTTCTTTGCATTTCATTATGGTCTCAAAATTAAAATGATCTTCTAAAAACACAAAAAATTCTCGTTAATTGTTTTTGTTCTTTTGTTTACAGAATGAATAACATGTTAGTTATCTATACATAAATCATAATTTATTCTCATTGATAATTTTTCTTATTGGTCGGATCGAATTATTCAATATTGAAGGTTTATCACACACAAATTCAAGTGAGTTTATCAGCTCTTGTAATTTTTTTGTTTTATTTTATGACCAGCTAACAAAATTGTAGTATATAATTTATGCGTGGTCTGGTTATAAATGAGTTGTTTCAACAGTTTAGTTAACAGTTTGTTTACTGTAATATTTTACAATCCGTTTTCTCTCTCATAATTTCACTAATTTACTTCTTGGATTTGAAACGTTAATTAATTTGTTCTTAAGTAGTTTCCTTGTTTTACACGTTGATAAATCGGTTCTTTTAAGTTTTAGTTTTTTTTTTATTATGGTTTGAGCGGGAATCTCATTTTGAGTTAAAATGATACAAATAATTTTGTACACTTTTGAGGTGGGTGTTTACACAATGTTTACAAAATATTAGGTATTTCAAAATCCGTAAATGTTTGTTTGGGTATGTACCTCAAAGACCCTTTAAAAAATACATTTTGCATATAGTTTGTAGTTTGTAATTAGTATGTTACAAATTGAAACATAAGAGTACAATATTTAAAAAAAAAATTTGCATGGGGTCCTCTTGGATTGTCTGTGGGTTGGAAGTTAAGAAAGTGAGTGATTTTCTTTAGGAAGCGTGGTCGACACCAAAAAAATATTATATAAGCCCTTGCATATGGTGGAGGAAAATCGTGGTTACTATAAATATGAAAATAGAACTGAAACCACAAGTAATAAAAATGAAAACTCAAATAAAGACGGTCTAGTCTGTCATGGGGGACATCAACTTGCAAATATCGACTGTAATAGCTTCCTCCAAACTAGGGGCGACGTAACCCAACAAAGTATGAGTTATGGTTAACCGCAAAGGCGTCGTGACATTACATAGACGAGATATATGTATAATGCTAAATTCCTCAAGGTCACTCACCTCCTTGAATATACGGTGCAAGATCGTTTCAAACTCTGTCGCAGGTGTCAACCCTTCCTCAACTATCCTCACCACCCTAAGCAGCCTTACTGGATCTCTGCTCTCATAGAATTAGAACTTGTGTTGTAAACACTGTAATTTCTGAAAATAGTGAGATCCTTGAAGTCATGTGTATATTGAATATGAACAAGACAGGTAAGGATGGACTATAAATAATCAAGTAATGGAAAAAAGGTCAATAAAGTTCTTATTTAAACACGTTCAATAAATTGTACTATGTTGAGTGGTGATGAGATCAAAGCATGCAATGGTGCAACCTGTTTTGGCACCAAACGATGAACACCAAGATAGAGAGACTTGTTATCTTGAGATATATAATCTGGTCTATAATCTAAAGATATGCAAAGTGTTAATATGTTCTAAGTAAATTAATTTACTTTGAACAATTTTACTTGACCTTAAATGGTAAGTCAAAGATCACTTGCAAAGATGCATGAACTAGAATGATAGATAGTGGGACAAATGTATGTTCGACATAAATAAAAGATAATAGATAAAGGTGAGAATCCATGTAAAGGGAATCTCAATCCTAGGTTAAACTCTAAACCGTCTACCAAGATGGCAATCCATGTAAAGTGGGAGAATGTTAGGAATATTCCGCACTCGAAGATGACGTACGAATAATTACTGAATTTGAGAATTAGATTACGTTTTTAGCATAATATGATTGGTGGGTTGAGTTCTAAATAATCAAATTAGAATCAATATCAACTATCTTCGATAGCCTCCGTATTAAACTGATATATGCGTTTAAAGCTATATCTAAAGTCATATATGTGGAACACATGGGTGAAAGCTAATCATGTGGGAGAATTGTACACTTGTGGTAAGTGTACAACCTGGATAGACCTTGGGGTAGATGTGTCATTTAAGGACCGTTATGATTCACTAACCGAGGCCACTATGATAGTTACATTGAGGTTGATCTTGTTGGGATTGGTGCCCACAAAGGAGAATATTAGACATTTTATTTATTATTTGTAATATTTTGCTGAAACATTAATATTAATAAATAAACTTTCTTTTCCTATAGTTTGTGTTTATGTATGTATGCTACGCTCTGAAACTGTCATCAACGAAAAGGGTGTTAAATACAGATTTGACATGATAACCCCTTGTGACTAGTTTAAACCATTTGTTCACAATCTTAAGACCGATTGAGCATTCGAGTCTAAGTAACGATTGTTTGAATGAATCATGATATCTTATCATGTGATATAGAAAGTTGTGACTCTATGATTTCATTCTTGATATCTTATAGAAGATACTGAACAAGACCTAGTGATTCTATGGAAGCTCGATATAAAACCGTTTAATCCAGAAGCTCCAAGATCACATACGAGGGGTACTTCGATAACTACCTTAATCCTGAGGTGAGTGCATAGTCGATACTACACTTTATGTCATTTGATTTGTCAATGGGCGATGGCCGTGTAATGGCTGCATCTGACCCGACGGTTGGTGACATAATGTTGTAGTGTTGGATTATGTGATTCACAGATATGGAATTCGTGTACACATAATGAAAGTCATTGTATCACACTATGGTTTGTTACGAGATAGTGAATGAGTTAATCTGGCCAGATAATCATTGAATATGAGATTCCTTGATTGAAACATGTGACATGTATTGACGTCTCACTTTATGTTTTTTCTCATTCACAAGTAACAAACGAGTTAGTGAAATAATAACTCTAGGGGTAAAATGGTAATTTTACATTCCCCGGACTTACTGATACACACGAAGGGTATTTTGGTAAAGTACACCGTGGATCGAGTACAGAAAAGTTCTGTGACTTCAAACGGAAAAATATGCGCGCATGAACTTAGAGATTTTCAATATTGGTCCTTTAGTGGAGTCGACCATTATTAAGAATTATAAGCCGGAAATAATTTGTGAATTATTGAGTCTGTGCTATATTCTCAAGCTTCGTTCATGTGGGTCCATAAGGTCTCAATGATGCACATTTAGAAGAGATTAATTGAACGCAATAAATTGATTTACTCATAAAATACAAATTGTGATTTGTATAGAGAAATTTATTTTCCAAGCAAATTAATGAATACTGTGTTATTCATTAATTATTGATTTTGTGAATTAAAGAATTTTATTATTGTAATAATAATTTTCTTGAGAATTCATAATAACAATATTAGAAAATAAAACGTTTCTCGTTTTATGTTATTCGATAACCATGAAACAATTTAATAACGAGTTATTAAATAATTGAGAGTTCTAAATTAAGTCGAATTTGGAAATTAAATCAAGGCAATTTGGGAAATAAAATTGAGAAACGAGTAGGACATACGGGCCGGCCATTAACATGGTTTTGGGCTGAATATTGATTCAACAAAAGCCCACATGAAAGCCCATTAACAATGTCTATAAATAAAGGGTTTGAGGAAACCCTAGAAAAAAGCTTGCTCTGTCTCTCTCTTCCCTCTCCCTCTTGGCCGACCACCCCATCACCCGAGAGGACGAAAAATTTTGTTTCTTGTTTTCTCGTGTGCGTTCATCTGAGCCCACACTCATCTTCTCGTTTTTCTTCTTGTGTCATCGTTGAATCAACTTGTGGTTGTTTGGTCCATTTTCGTTTTCTGGAAATCTGACATCCGAACCAAAGATTCGATGAATCCGACGAATCTGAGTCTGCAAACCCAGATCTCTCTCCGAACCCATTTAAGTCAGTTCGTTGCCGACGCAACGCAAAAAACGGCGTCCCAATCCGAGCTTCCATGAGCTGTCAGCGTCGTCGCGAAGTTTCGCCTGCGATCTGCCTCCGCCCATCCGCGCGAACCTGCGCCTGACTCCGCCCGATCGCCCCTCTGCGTGTCCCAGCAGCCTGCCGCCTTTGTCCAGCCGAGCCTGCCTCTGCCCAGGTCGCTGCCGACGTCGCCGTTGTTCCTCCGCCTGAGCCCAGAGGTGCCTGCCCCTCTCAGCCGCTCCGGGGTCTCCTAGGGCCGCTGCCTTCTGCGTCGGACGAGTCCAGCCGCTGACGCCCGTTCCCAGCCTGCCGAGGACCGCGCGCCATCTGTTGCCAGCTTCCCGGACCAGCCCCAAGGACGTGCCTGCTTGCCGCCTTCGCTGCCCGTGTTGACGAGCCGAGGAAGTCTCTTGCAAACCCGGAATTGGAGAAGCTTGAAGATTCTCGCATCGAACTCGTTTTCAATTCCTCGACTGAGTTATTTATAACTCGACGATGTAAGTTTCGATAATCTTAAATACTCTTAATTGATATAATTGTTATGATTGTTTGGAGTGTTTTATTTTATTGAAATAACATGTTTAGAATTAAATTGTTAATTAACATGCTTATGATTTTAATGCCAATAGGTTGTTAGATATTAAATAGTTTAATATGATAGATCGATTTTATTATTAATTCCGCACGTAATTAGTTATGTTTAATAATAATTTACTTAAATCGTTAAGTAATTTCCTACAGATCTAAATCCTGAAGTGATCATGGACAACTCTTTGACTCATTCCGTAAAAGACTATCCATGCTAATCACAACTTATGTCTTGGGAGTTTTCTCAGCGAATTATTTGAGTGGGAAGTGATTTACAGATACAGAATCCAGCCTTCCTGAAAGAAGGTTAATGTTCACTCACTTAAGGGTTTATTCCAGAGCCGATAGATTTCTATAGCACTGTCGAAGTAAGTTAACGTTCAAAATAATCTTTTGCTGGGGAAGCAACAATGCTTAGGGCGGATATGTATCAAAGGAAGTATAACATAAAAACTGACTTCTCTTGACACATGATGAATCCGGAGGATTTTGATCATGAACTGCGGGCTTCTGACCATATTGTGTGTAACTTGAATGGTTTCAGGCAAACCAGACGCTTAGATAACAGAGAGTTCACGTTCAACTGGGGAAATGGAACGAATGTCGAAGTGAGATCAGTCGAGACCTTGAAGCTTAAATTCATGAACAAAACTTTATTTGAATAATGTTTATCACATTCCATATTTTAGTAAGAACCTTGTTTCTTTTGGTCATTTAGAAGAACAGTTCTTCAAGTTTAAAATCAATAATGGTATTGAAATTTTTCTTAATAATTCGTTTATTACTAAAGCTGATCATGTGGAAACGATATATTATCTATATCCTAATGAGCCGGCAATCTTGGATACCAAAGTGAAAAGAGATTCACTCGGGAAGCATAAAACATTTCATAGTGATGAAACTGACAACACATATCTATGCCACTTACGTCTTGGACATATTGGCCTAGATAGGATTAAGAGGTTAACAAAGGATGGTCCTTTGAAGTCTCAAACTGTGGGATCCATTCCCACGTGTGAATCCTGTCTCGAGTGCAAGATGACCAAGAGACCTTCCTCTTCAAAGGGTCTAAGAGCCACGCAGGTGTTGGAACTCATACATAGTGATGTGTGTGGTCCAATCAACATCCAGGTACCAGGAGGTTATGAATACTTTGTGACCTTCACTAATGACTACTCCAGGTTTGGTCATGTTTACCTTATGCGATATTAGTCTGACACGTTTGAAATGTTCAAAGAGTATAAGGCATTAGTTGAGAAGCAGACGGAAAAACAGATCAAAACCCTTCGATCAGATCAAGGGGAGAGTACTTGTTTGGAGAGTTCGACAACCTTCTTAGAGAAGAATTCATAGAGAAGAAGACATTCATTCTCTACTTACAACACCTGGCACTCCACAGCAAAACGGTGTGTCAGAGAGAAGGAACCGAACTCTGCTAGATATGGTGAGGTCGGTGATGATTTACTCATCCCTTCCCCACTCATTCTGGGGATATTCCCTTGAAACGACAGCTTACATTCAGAACCAGGTTCCGTCAAAGATGGTTCTTGTTACTCCCTTTGACAGATGGAGTGGTAGAAAGTTCGTTTTACATCACAACCAAATTTGGGGTTGTCTAGCACACGTGGCGAGGAAAAAGACTAGCAAGTTGGCTAGTCGTTCAGAATTATGCCTTTTCGTGGGATATTCTAAGGAGACAAAAGGGTACATTTTATATAGTTCTGCTGATTAGAAAACGTTCGTTAGCACGAACGCTAGGTTTCTAGAAGCAGACTATATGGATAATTTTGTACCGAGAAGCAGACTTGTGATGAAGGAGCTGTTGGGTGAAGTAGCTGGTACTTCACAAGATAGGAGGAGTCCTATACCAATAGTGGAATAACCACGTTCGGAACTAGTGTCTCCTGTGATTCGTCGCAGTAATAGGATTATACGATAACCTGATCGATACATGGGTATTAGATAGACTTTCACTGGTGTTGCGAACAAGGAGGAAGATGATCTAGTATCATTTCCCAAGTTATGCAGGGTTCCGAAGCAAACCTATGGCAAGAGGCAATGAACATTGAAATGCATTCGATGTATGTCAACGAGGTTTAGAAACTTGTAGATCTACCCGAAGGCATCAAGCCTGTTGGATGTAAATGGATCTACAAGAAGAAAAGAGGACCGGATGGAAATGTTGAAACATTTAAGGCACGACTTGTGGCAAAGGGGTTTAAACAAAAGGAAGGTATCGACTATGAGGATACCTTCTCGCCAGCCGCGACGCTGAATTCCATCCGTACTCTTTTATCCATTGCTGCCGCCCTGGATTATGAAATCTGGCAGATGGATGTCAAGACTGCATTTATGAATGGAAGTCTCGACGAGTGTATTTATATGGCTCAACCAGATGGATTCATGGAGAAAGGCCAAAGGGAAAGGTTTGTGAGTTGATGAAGTCCATTTATGGACTAAAGCAAACATCTAGATCGTGGAATATCAGATTTGACGAGACTGTGAAAGGCTACGACTTTGATTTGTCAGTAGATGAGCCATACGTATATAAGATGATAAACGATGGCAAGGTGGTCTTCTTAGTCCTATATGTAGATGACATACTTGTTGGAATTTAGTTAACAATTAACCTAATTAATTATGAAACATATCAATTTATAGCGGAAATTCATAATTCAATTTAACATGTTAAAACGTTTTAAAACATATTCAATAACCATGTCATTAAATCTAATCTAGTATGTCAAAAAATTTCTAAACATATTAATAAATTCATTCAACTATGCAAACGAGTGATCTAAAATTTCTAACAATCCTACAATGATTATTATATTCAGATCCAACTCGTTTTTAGGAGACTTACAGTGGGTTTGGATCAGCGAGAATCAGCCCCGGGGATGCTTCCACAAGCACGGCCGAATCTCCTTCCCATGCGTGTCTGGGATGTCCTGAAATCCGTCCTTGCTCCGATGCTCCAAGAAATGGCCGGCCCTGTGGATTACATATCACTCAAACAACCGTAAGATGAATCAATGATAATTATCTAGGAGTTTTTAGGATATCAAGAGGGTGAGCTCTTTGTGGGAACAAGGGAAGAAGGGGAAACTCAAAACAAAAGGGAAGGGCTGCCGGGAAACAAATTTCCTCACTCTCTTTCTCTCTAAAATTCGGTCAAAACCTCTCAAGCACAAGGCGGGAGAGGTTCGGCTGAGTGCTGGTCATAATTAGGGTAGGGTTTTCAAAGAGAGAGCCTCCTTTTATATCACAGAGAACGGACTTAAGTTAGGTCAAAATCCATTTAAGACCCATTAGTCAAACTTAAGCCCAAAACTTCTTTTAATGAGTTTAAACAATTTTTCCAGCCCATAAAACCCTTATTATGGCTGGACATATCGTCGTCACTATCTCCCAAATTTATTTGATTTATTTCTTACATAATATTTAATTAATTTAGAACATCTCATTTATTTAATGACAAATCATTAACTATTTTCATACTCTTCAATGTAATACGAGACGAGAAAATATTTATTTTCATCTTTTATTTATTTGAATAATCAAATTATATTATTATCAATATAATAACATAATATGATTTATTAAATAAATGTAATAACAAATAGCCAATTATTTATTTAATTACTTACAAAATAATTTTCTTAGCGTAAATCACAATTTACGTGGAATGAGAAAATCAATAATTTCTTGTTCACCAAAATCTCGTCTGAGAGTCTATCATTGAGACCTTATGGACCCACATGAACGAAGTTTTAGAATAAAGCTCGGACACAAGAGTTCACATACTTTTTCCGACTTTTACTTCTTAATATTAGTCGATTCAACTAAAGGACCAATATTGAACATCTCTAAGTTCATATGCGCTTATATTTTCGTTTGATGTGACAAAACTATTCTTCACACGGTCCAGGGTGTATTTTATGATATTACCCTTTGTGAGTATAATTAATTCAGAGGAATGTAAAATTATCGTTTTACCCCTGAGTTATTATTTCACCAAGTCCTCTGTTATTTGTGTACAAGAGAAACATAAAGTAAGATGTCTCAACATGTCACATGTTTTATTTCAAAGAATTATTTATTCGATGAATATGAAGCCTGGTTTATTCTCTCACACTCTCATAACAGAGCATGGTATGATACTAATATCTGAACATTGTTTCAACACAAATTCCATATCTGTGAATCACATATTTCAACGAAACAGTATTATGACACCAACCGTCGGGTGAATAAAAATTCACTTAGCCATTTCCCATTGACAATTCAAATGTCATAAAGTGTTACAAGAAGATATGTACTCACTTCAGGATTTAGGTATTTACTAAAATACCCCTCGCATGTGAGTTTGAGGTTTCGAGTGATTAAACGGTTTATCTCGAACTTCAAAACTTCACATGTCTTGTTCAATATCTTCATTAAGATATCAAGAATGAATTACAAAGTCACAACTCTCCATATCACAAGATAAGATATCGTTTAATTTATTCTTAACAATCATTACTAAGAGTCGATTGCCTTATCGATCTTTAGATTGCGAACTATTATTTAAACTAGTCATAAGAAGGTATCTTTTCAAGTCTATACTTAGCACTTCTTTCGTTGATGACAGTTTTAGAGCGTAGACATTCATGCATAAACACAATCTTAAATAAGAATGGATATTCAATTTTTATTTAAAGTCAAAACAAAAAAAATACAAAAGTATTTAATATCAAAAATCTCATTTGTGGGCATAATTGCCAACAATACTACTCATTAGGAATGATGTAGGAAAGTTATCAGAGGTTAAGATCTGGCTGTCAAAGCAGTTTGAAATGAAGGATCTAGGAGAAGCGGCTTACATTTTGGGAATTCAGATCTTTAGAGATCAGAAGAAGCGGAAGTTAGCGCTTTCTCAAGCATCTTATATTCATAAAATCATTGATCGCTTCAGTATGCAAGACTCCAAGAAAGGACTGCTACCTTTCAGACATGGAGTGCATCTCTCAAGTGAGCAGTCTCCCAAGACCCCTTAAGAATTTGAGGACATAAGACACATTCCTTACGCTTCAGCTGTAGGAAGTCTCATGTATGCTATGCTTTGCACGAGGCCAGATATTTTCTATGCAATGGGCGGGGTGAGTAGTTTTCAGTCAAACCCTGGACCCGAGCATTGGGTTGCGGTCAAGCATGTTCTCAAGTATCTTCGGAAAACGAGAAACTATATGTTTGCATACTCAGGTGGTGACCTGCATATGACAGGATATACCAACTCCTATTTTCAAGCGGATAAGGATTCAAGGATTCCACATCAGGTTTGTGTTCACCATGAATGGTGGATCCATGGTGTGGAGGAGTATCAAGCAATCTTGCATTGTTGACTCGACCATGAAAGCCGAGTATGTGGCAACTTATGAAGTTGTAAAGGAGGCTGTGTGGCTGAAGAAATTCCTTATGTACTTGGAAGTAGTTCCAAGTGCAAGCGAGCCTATAAACCTTTATTGTGATAATAGTGGGGCTGTCGCTAATTGTAAGGAGCCAAGAAATCACAAGCGCTTTAAACACATAGAGCGGAAGTATCACCTTGTACGAGACATCGTTCACAGAGGAGATGATTGAAAGATCATTCGTATCTCCTTTGAGTCAAGTGAGAGTTTGTTGAGATTTGTGCCCACAAAGGATATATTAGACATTGAAATACTTTTGTATTTGATTTTGCTTAAACATTACTAAATTAAATATTCATTCTTTATTATGTTTGTGTTTATGTATGAATGCTACGCTCTGAAACTATCATCAACGAAATGGGTGCCTAGTACAGACTTGACAAGATAGCTTCTAGTGACTAGTTTAAACATTTGTTTGCAATCTTAAGATCGATATAGCAATCGAATCTTAGTAATGATTGTTTGATAGAATCATGATATCCTATCTTGTGATATAGAGAGTTGTGACTCCGTGTTTCATTCTTGATATCTTGTAGAAGATATTGAAGAAGACCAGTGATACTCTGAAGCTCGAGATAAAACCATTTAATCACTCGAAACTCCAAGATCACATACGAGAGGTATTTTGGTAATTACTTGAATCCTGAAGTGAATGCATGATCGATGTGACACCTTATGACATTTGATTTGTCAATGGGCAATGGCTAAAATTATAATTGCATCTGACGCGACGGTTGGTGTCATAACGTTGACATGTTGGGTTATATGATTTACAGATACATAATTCGTGTTGAAGCAATGCTAATGCATTAGTATCACACTATGCTTTGTTATGAAAGTGTGAATGAATAAACCTGGCCATGTATTCGTTGAATAAGAACATTCTTTGATTAAAACATGTGACATGTAAAGACATCTCACTCTATGTTTTTTTCACTCACAAATAACAAATGAGTTAGTGAAATAATAACTCAGGAGTAAAACGGTAATTTTACATTCATCTGAGTTACTAATACACATGAAGGGTAATATCGTAACGTACTCTGTGGATCGTGTGAAGAATTGTTTTGTCACATGAAACATAAAATATACTATATTAACTTAGAGAGTTTCAATAATAGTCGTTTAGTGGAATCGACTAATATTAAGAATTGAAAGGCGGAAAAAGTTTGTGAACTTTTGAGTCCGATCTTTATTGTAAAGCTTCGTTCATGTGGGTCCATTAGGTCTCAACGATAGACCCTCGGACGAGATTTATTGAACTAGGACGATTTGATTTTCTCATTTAAGTAAATTTTTATTTACACTACGTAAATATTTTTCTAAGTAATTGAATAAATAATTGGTTATTTATTATTACATTTATTTAATGAATCAAATTATGTTATTATATGGATAATAACTTATTTAAATGATTGAAAATAATAAAAGATGAAAATAAATATTTTCTCGTTTTGTACTACTTTGAAGAGTATGAAAATAATTGATGATTTGTCATTTTTGAAATAAATCAAAGAATATTTTTGAGTAATTTAGGATGTCACTCGGACAAATTAATGATTTAGGTCGAACATTAATTTATGAAATTAATTTAAAAGAACAACGGGCTTAAGTTTGACTAATGATTTTGACCTAAGAAAAGCTCACTTTCTCTCTCTATTTAAAGGATTTTCGAAACCCTAATAACCTAACCCTAATCAATATTCTCGGCCAAATCCCTCCCCTCCCTTGTGAGAGTGTTGGCCGAGAGTTTCCAAGAGAGAAAGAGATCAAGAAACGTTTTCTTGATCTTCCGAGTTTTCCCGAGTGATCTCGAGTACTCTTCGTTATTCAATCGAAGAGCCCACCCTCTCAATCTCCCAAAAATCCGAGGGAATTATCATTGAATCTTCTTTTGGTGTTTGAGTGACGTTTTAGTTGCAGGAGTTCACTCGACACGCGAAGAAATCTAGCAAAATGGAGCGAGGCTCATTTCAGCCTGCTCGCCGGATTGGGTCGCCGAACTGGAGGACTTCGCCGGACACAGAGTGTGCCTAGCTCAGCACGGGAGTTCGACAAGGAATCTGGCTGAGCCACTTCACAGGCACCTAGCCCTAGGTCCCACCTACGTTGCTGCACAGGTCTCGGAGTTTCGTTTGGTCGGAGGAAACCACAACACCACAGGCGCATTTTTGTCCGGCCGACCAGAATCCGATCCGGCGGGTGGATGCTGTCTATTCCGGCCGGTGACTATTTTTTCCGGGGTTAGCTAGCAACGTCCGGGATTGTTTACAATCTCAATTGTAAGTTTCCTAAAACGAATTTGATATGAAAACGACGTTTATAATGTGTTTATAAAGTGTTAGGTCATTTTATTCAATTTGTTGGCATGTTTAGAATAAATGGTTTATTGACATGTTAGTGATTTTAAGTGCCTAGGTTATTAATTTATTAAAATGAGTTTTAATTTAATTCAGATCATATTATATATTTTGCCACATATAGATGTGTTATATAGTATTATTTTTTAAGTTGTTAAATAATTTCCAACATCCCTGGCGGAGGCCTCGGAAGGGAATCACACTTCCCTGGGTAGAGCCGTTGATAACACATCTCATAATAAACTACACCCACTGTGTGCTAAACCTCAGTCTCAATATCATTGACTTCAAGTAGACCCACTCGACCCTGTCCTCTGTCCAGTTCAAGAGACGCACACTTCCCGTTCTCGAAGCGTCGCCGCTTCATCGTGTGAAGTGCCTCGAATCCAACAATGATATTGTCGAAGATAAGTCAACCCCTACGAACGCACTCTTAAACTCTGAAATAGCTGTATGCATATTGATCTTAAAACGATTGACCAAACACTTGACCACTATCTTATAGATCACATTGCACAGACTAATCGGTCTGAAATCACTATCTTGTCTCGTTTCTTCAACTTTGGAGATGAGAGTGATCAATGTATCATAAATGTCAGCCATCTCATCCCCGTCGTGAAGGATCTCGAGGCAGGTAATCAAGAGAACCTCTGATAAAAGGTCGCGAGAAAATCATCGCTCCCCAAATTAGACAAAGGTTTGAAATGATTCATGAATGCCTGATTTTATTTCATTTACTACAGGCAAAAGAAGTAAATTAAGATAAAACAATTTGGCTTCACTAACGTGAAAAAATGGGTCAAGGAATTCCCAAAACATGAGGTTGAAAGAGATGTGTGAATGAGTTATGGATTTTGCAAGCTGAATTTATCGACTTGTCAACGAGTATAAAAGACAGTCTTACACGGCAAAGTCGTAACGTATATTAATAAACCATGCATTTATGAAAAACACTGGTCCTACTAATATATATATATATATATATTTTGTCACATGTGTCAAATATTAAACTGCATTCGGAGAGAGATCCTGAACATGAAGGTTTTCGTCTTCAGAAAATTATATTAATCATTTATCAGAACTATTATTTTTCCCTTTTCCCAATGGCATGTTTCTACGATAATAAAGCTGCTGCGTAACTTTACTTGGCCAAGGCAATCTATGACGATTCAGAATTGAATTGTAAGAATAATGATTATTGATGACCAAAATAAAAGTTGATGGCCTTTTCAATTAAATGTTGTATTGGGGCAGGGAATTAACAAAATTATGAATAAAAATCTATAATCAGATGTCGTTCAGTAATAACTGGTCCAACGAGCTGACCGTTTAATTTTGTTTATGTAACAAAAATACATAAAATCAAATGCGTGTGTAGGTTTATTATGACTTATGAGATAGTTCTGAGCACAAAAGATTCACTATTTCTCTTTAGCCTGTCTTACACGTTTTGGCAGAGCCAGAGATTCTATGTATTGCGTTGCATATATAGACTGAGTCAGTTTTAACAGTACAGTACACGGCGTGGTACGCTCTCTATAGTTTTAATTAATATCAGCTTTGATTAATTTAATTCCTAAATATGAGGTACTAAATCTAAATCAGTAAGCAAAGATAAATCACATTTTAAATTATCTTGTAAAGGAATAATTTCATGTATCTCATGTTATATTTGTGGTTTTTATCGCCTAAATCACTTAATTATTCTTAAAAATATTTGACCAAAATTTTAGCTAAAATTTCCCTCTCTTCCCTCTTTCTTCTCCTATCTCATTCAAAGAACTCCCAACCCAAACAAATGATTGAAAAGTAGAGAAAAAATTACAGAACTTCACTGGCGTTTCCACGCTCGCGCCTTCCTCTTTCCGTCATCGTGCCTTCCTTTTCTCGGTCGCCCACGCTCGCGCTCGACGGTGGTCGTCGATCTTCTCACTCTTATCACAGTTGTCGTAGTCGGTCTTCTCCGTAGTCGCCGTCGCAAAAATTCCATGGTCGTCGTCGTAGAACTCGCTTCACAAAGTCCTCTGTGCATCCGCGTCGCAAAAGTCGTCGTCGGTAATGAGTATGTCGTTTTCCTCTCATTTTCGGTATAGAGTACTGCATACCACCACAAGTAACATTAATATACCGCACCATTTTATTCATATTTTTAAATCAAATCAAGTATAAAATTTAGCAGGATACCGCAGTCTACCGCAACCAATTGCACCATTGTAGTCATGTTCATTTTCATGTTTTTTATGAAACATGTTATTGAACTTTGCAAGCTACTGCAGTCGACCGCAACTTACATCAACTTATGTTGTTCATGTTGTATGTTTAATTGTGCAGATTATCGTGGTGTAATTGTTTTGTTTGATGGAAATGCAGCTAAAACTCTATCGAAATGCAGCTAGTTAACCATCTTTAAGAGTCAAAATTCAATCAAATAGAACAATTACACCACGATAATATGTACAATTAAACATACAACATCAACAACATAAATTGCGGTCGAGTGCGGTAGCTTACAAAGTTCAATATCATGTTTCATTAAAAACATGACTACGATGTTGGTTGCAGTAGACTCCGTTATCTTGCTGAATGATATACCGAATTTTATTTTAAAACATGAACAAAATGATGTGGTATGTTATTGTTACTTGTGGTGGTATGAAGTATTGTATACCAAAAAGGAGACAAAAACGACATACTCATTAGCGACAACGACTTTAGCGACTCGTATGCTTAGAGTACTTTGTGAGGCGATAAATGGGCGGCGACCGCAGATATTCTGCGACGGCGACTGCGGAGAAGACCGACGACGCCAACTGCGAGAAGAGTAAGAAGATTAAGACTCATGGAGAAGACCGACGACCACCGCCAAGCGCGAGCGTGGCGACCGAGAAAAGGAAGGCACGACGAAAAAAAGAGGAAGGCCTGAGCATGGTAACGATTATGAAGTTCTGTGATTTTTTTCTCGCCGTCAATCCCCTGTTTGGCTCGGTGAGTTCTTCGAATGGGATATGAGAAGAGAAAGAGAAGGGAATGGGATTTTAATTTAAATTTTGGTCAAATATTTTTTAAGGCAATTCAGTCGTTAGCATGATAGAAACCATTAATAAAACATGAGGCACACATAAAAAGAATTATACTACACTATCACACATAGAAAATGAAATTCTTCTTTTTTATTACCATTGTTGTAACATTTAGATTGACTTATTTTTATTAGGCAAGTATCACGTAAGATGTTTTAGTAATTTGATGACTCATTGTGTAATAACATCATGATATTAATTATGACTTACTTTAGTACAGTTTCATCCCATAATAGATTTTGTACTCGAGGATTTTCAAAAAAAAAAATATTGTGCATTCAAGGATAGGAAACCATAAAAATACTTTTCAGTTTTGAAGATTATAAAAAGCCGAGCTTCTTCCTTTAGGTTTCTTGATGCTTTTTGACAGAGATCACTAGTTCCTAAACATGCACGATCATTGTACAAAAAAAATCTTAGATCTTTGATATCAGCGCTGTAAGAATCAATTCGCACACTGTAATTGAACCAATTGAGTTTGTATTATGCATGCTAGAACTTATCAAGATAAAAGCTGCTTGATATTGACGATACACTGTAAAGAGTGTTTTTCGCGTAGAATTGAGCGGATGCACTAATTCAAAGGGAGAGACTGAATTAGTATTCAAATTATAATTAAGCAATATTGGCATTGATATTGAGGCTATTCATATAAGGCCATCGTTGTATAATTAATTGTATTACTTAGTAAATTATTTTCCACTAACTTGTATATCTCCTAGATGTAGGTGATGTTGCACCCAACCGAGTTACTATTTTTTGTGTCATTTACTTTCTTGCATTTAATTACTGCTATATCATATTGGCTTGGAAAAGTATTACATATAGTGCCGCAATATTATGCATAACATAATGTAGAGCGCTGAACATAATTTTAAATGGTACTATAGCAGACACCCTGAACACTAGGGCGGTTTCCTATAGTTAACCAATTATGTTGAGATAGATAGTTACATAGAAGGTAGCTCAGTGAATCTCCCTCCTATACTAGATGGTTCTAATATGACTATTAAAAGAACAAATGTGTGTTATCCTGAAATATGTTGATAACAGAACCTGTAAAGCTGTAATAAATGGTTGAGCTCCTCCAACAGTCGTAAAAGTTTGAAACCAAAAAAGGATTGGAAAGCTGTAGAATATGAGGAAGCCCTTAAAAATTCTAGAGCTTGATGTGCTATTTAAATGATGTTGACTAGAACATCTTCAGGATATCAATACCTGTCAAGTGGCAAAGGAGCGTAGGATTTAGAAGTTGCTAACGAAAAAACAGTTAAAGTTCGCAGTTAAGCTACAAATGCTTACTACAAAGTTCAAAGCTGTATCTATGACCAAAGATGAGACCATAGCTGAATTCAATATTAGAATTCGTGATATTGTTGATGATTTTTTTTATTGGTGTTCAAATGTCAGATGTGAACATGGTGCAAAAATTTCTCAGGTAATACCTTCAAAGTTCCAGATGAAAGTCACAGCCATGGAAGAAGTCAATGACTTGGATATTATGTTAGATGAATTACTTGGCTCCCTCATGACATATGAATGTTTTATTCATATATCAAATAAGACAAACAATAGTCTGGCCTTGAAGATTTTTTTGAATGAATGTACTGGTCAAATATTCTCTTACTATGAGGAAGATATCTATGATGACGTTGCTTTATTGTTAAAAAGCTAAAACAGGGTGATGAAGAAATTCAGCAACTTCCCACCCATGAAAGTATCAGAAGATGTCTGAAACAATCAAGTCAACAACAGTACCAGATGGTAAATAATTCTCATAGGCCCAACAAAAATGGTGATAGACAAGTTGTCAATAAGGGAAACAAGATTAATAGTAATGAGTGTGAAGGGTATGACCACATTTAGAAAGAATGAAAGTGAAAGTGATATCTCCAATAATTACCTTGTCTTCACTACATCTATCTCGAATCTACCTAAAACTGAGGTAGACAGTATCATTGAGAGTAATCCGACTGATGAGTTTGTTGGCAGAGATGTCCACAAGAAGATTGTTTATTTACATATTGATGTAATATATAAATCTTTATAAAGTCCTTATTGTAATTTGTTGATTAAATTAATAAAAGTTGAAACGTTCATTCATTCCATTTTAGTTTGATTGAAGATTTATGATATTCAATAGTCTTATAGTCCTTAATCAAATCTAACAATGTATGAAGAGACAAATGTAGATTTGCGTGAACAAATTCTTCATGGTTTGACTAAAGCGATATATTGACAATCTAAAGATCAACGGACTATTGATCCCAGTATGATTGTTGGAAGAATCTATGATGTCTTGTTACGAGGCATAGAGAGTTAGGAACTCTATAGTTCTTCAAGTGTATCTTTCGAAGATACTGAATTGACCAGTGCACCTTTTGAGACAATAGAAGAACAAACGATTTAACATCTTCTATCTCAAGGTCACTATGTATGAATTGCATCATGCTTACCTAAATCCTGAAATGAGACATGTCATTTCATAGCATTAATACTCTCATTTGAGAAAGTCAAATTCTAGATCCATTATGTGATCTAGACTTGGCCAATTGGTAAGATATTAAGTTATGAAGAAGTCATGAACCAACTTTGTGAACTTCTCATAGATATGGAATTCATGTACAAGATTGCTGAGATGCAATATATATCACCTCATGCTTTATTACTTGGATTGTGAATAAATGAACAGCGCATTATCCAAAATTAAGGAAAGACTTTATTTGGATGAATCAATATGACGTCTTAGCTCCTCGTCAATACATTATTTCTAACTTATTCACAAGTAACAAAGGAGTTGAGGAAATAACAAGTAGAAGGGTAAAATGGTAATTTTATAAATCCCAACTAGTTGATGATATTCATGAAGGGTAAACATAGATAACATTCAATGAATCTGCTCAATATAATTAAGTTGAATTTGAGTAGAAAATAAATTCATTTGAACCAAGAGATTCTCAGTGCCAACTCTTTAGTGGAGTCAGTTGACATTAAGCTAATACTCGGAAAATATTTGTGAACTTTTCAGTCCGAGTATAGAAGCTCAAGCTTTGTTCATTTGGATCCATAAGGTAACATTAAGGTAACTATTCATGTTAATAAAATGCAAATGCATTAGTATCACACTATGCTTTGTTATGAGAGTGTGAATGAATTAACCTGGCCGTGTATTCATCGAATAAGAACATTCTTTGATTAAAACATGTGAAATGTATAGACATCTCACTCTATGTTTTTCTCATTCACAAATAACAAAGAAGTTAGTGAAATAATAACTCAAGGGGAAAAACGGTAATCTAATATTCCCCTTAGGTAATGATACACATGAAGGGTAATATCATAAAGTACTCCGTGGACCATGTGAAGAATTGTTTTGTCACATCAAACGGAAAATATACGCGTATGAACAGAGAGCGTCAGTATTGGTCCTTTAGTGGAATCGACCAATATTAAGAACTAAAAGACGGAAAAGGTTTGTGAACTTTTGAGTCCGATCTTTATTCTAAACCTTCGTTCATATGGGTCCATAAGGTCTCAATGATAGACACTTAGAAGAGATTATATGAACTAGTATTATTGATTTGCTCATCAAATATAAATTGTGATTTATGAACTAGTATTATTGATTTGCTCATCAAATATAAATTGTGATTTATATCGGGAAAGTTATTTTTCTAAGTAACTTAATAAATAATTTGTTGAGTCATAGAGTATCGTTACATTTATTTATTGAGTCATAGAGTATCGTTATGTTGATAATAATACTCTCGTATGATTCAAAATAAATAAAAGAAGAAAATGAATAATTTCTCATTTCGTACTTATTTGGAAAGTATGAAATTGTTTTAATGAAATGTCATTAAATAAAATGAGATTCTAAATTAATTGAATTCAGAAATAAATCAAAATAATTTGGGAATAAATTAGAAATATATGGGCGAGTATGAGAGGTAGAGTTGGCTGAGATTTGCAAGTGATAGGGCCTTGGCTTTGACTCAAACTTAAGCCCGTCTTAAACTGTTTATAAAAGGACTAAAGAAAACCCTAATCACTAACCCTAACCCTAGGTCAGTCGTCCAAACCCTCTCTCTCTCTTCCCTTGGGTCTCTCGGCCGAAATTCCTAAACACAACAAAAATAGAAATTGTTTTCCTTGTTTTTGTTTTGATTCCCAAGAGTTCTTGAGAGTCCACCCCTCTAGATCTCATCATAATTCCTTGTGTATTATTGTTGATTCAAGACTTGTGGTGTTTGGTGTTTGATTTAATTCAAAAAATGTTTTTAGAATTGTTTTTAAAAGGTTTTTGAAGCTTCCTGCCGGCCGGAATCCTTTCCAGCATCCAATCCGGCGAAGATCTCCCTTCCGGCGTCCCTCCCAGAGTCCAGCGAAGGCGTCCGGGTCCCAGTTAGGCGAGGGTCACCTGTCCGGAGAGTCTCCCATCCGGAGAAGGTCTCATGTCAAACGATTGTTCCCAGTCCGGCGAGGGTCACCTGTCCGGCGAGTCTCCATTCCGGCGAAGATCACCTGTCAGGCGAGTCCCTTGTCCGGCGAAGGTCTCTTGTCCGGCGAGTCACTTGTTAGGCAAAATTTTCCATTCCAGCGAGCCCAATCCGGTGAGTGTCCTGAAGGCTTCCATTCTGGCGAGCTCCCTATCCGGCGACCCTGTTCTTCCCAGTCCGGTGAAGAAGCTCCTAGGGCATTCCGACGAGGCTGATTCCGACGTGACTTTGATGTGGCCTTCCAACGATAGCAAGCAATGTAGGGATAATTTTATTATCCTTATTGTAAGTATTCTCAACGATTTTAAATTGCTAATAACATATAAATTGTTTATATAGGTTCTTAGTAATTTATTTTTTGAGTGTGTGATTTAATAAATCGTTTATTAAACATTTAGCTAAATTTTAATGCCTTAGATTGTTTATATATATTCAAATTAGTTTTAATATATTAGATCAAATTATAATTTTCCGCCACATAGGATGTGTAATATAATTAAGTTGTTTAAATCGTTAAATTAATTCCAACAACAACGTGATTGGGCTACGGAAATTGGGCCACTCATTTCGCGCTCGGACATGCTTGAAGCCTAAGCCCATAACAACTCATCGTCTTCCGTAGGGAACGCGAGTTCAAAGTTGTCCTCTAACATGGAAGAGAAGTTGACAGCTCTCCAAGAAGCTATATTTGGCATGGCTGCTGGATTGAGCACGAACCCGAGAATCAATGTGAATCCCGTGTTTCAAGCGACTTTGGGCCAGTACATGTCCCAGTTCGAACCCTCGACCGGCGCTTCAGGTTCGCAGCAGACATCGAATCGGCCTTCGCCTCCCACCGACACCGAACAAGACGAGCCTCCGGACCCAGTGAAAGACGCGCAAGACGAGGATGAGGACGAGGACGAGGAAGATGATTTTAGTTTCTTCTATGTTTTAAACTTACCGTCTTACGTTTATTAACTTACTGACTTTAGCTTATGTTATGATCGACATTCGTTTATGTTATTATTGACTCTCGACTTTATATTATGTTATTATATCGACTTTATATATATTTAATTTATGTTTTATTTGAATTCAATTAGTAAATTTCAATATTATTAAATTTAATAATAATTTTAATTAATTAATAATAAATTTTAATTAATTAATAATAACAAATCGGATAATAAATTTTAAGTTTTCGAAGCGACATTGTCCCTTCTAATGTCATGTCAATAAAATTTTGAGGCCATTTAGAAGCGATTAGTCGCTTCTAAAGTCGATTTCTAAAAATATGGCGGGTAAACTTTAGAAGCGACTAGTCGCTTATAAAGTCGATTCTAAAGGTTACCCGCCAAATTTTTCCCGCGCTTTTTTGCAATTTTTTGGACCCTTAGAAACGAAAGTGGAAGCGACTAGTCGCTTCTAAATTCGTCGCTTCAAAACATTAGAAGCGACTTTAGAAGCAACTAGTCTTTAGAAGCATTACTTTAGAAGCGACATTATAGCTTCTAATGTCGCTTTTAAAGGTGATTTAGAAGCAATATTTTGCGCTTCTAAAGGCCTTTTTTGTCATAGTGTGTACCACCAAGTAACGAGGTTCCAGGTTTCCATCCACAACACAAGAAACTCAGGGGGCTAAGGTTTATCGATAACAAAGCAAAGAGTCTGGCATTCGAAAACAAAACTGACAATCAGACAACAATCTTGTATTTAGAGATATGTGGCAAGGTGAAAAACTTTGCGCCAAAATGCCAAAATTGACGAGGATACCTCGCGTTCGGAGGCATCAGAGCGATAAAAAGGAATTAACCTTGCATTCACCAGGCTAAAGATGCCAATACCCTTTGCCGAACACGTCTAAGGGGACATGTCATTAACTAACGACTCATCGATTATGTCAGATGGGAGATGGGATGCTTACTTCCCAAATGAGATGCGTCATGGGGACATAACTTTGAATAAGGTGCAAGATGAGTGTACCGTGATAGTGCACTAAGCGAGGAAATCATTTTTGGGATTTGAGCCCACAAAGAAGATATAAGACATTTGATTCACTTTGTATTCTTTTTGCTAAAAGTTAAATATTCATTCTTATTTAAGATTGTATTTATACATGTATGTCTACGCCCTGAAACTGTTATCATCAAAAGAAGTGTTAAGGATAGACTTTACAAGATACCTTCTCATGACTAGTTTAAGATAATAGTTTGCAATCTAAAGATCGATTAGGCAATCGTATCTAAGTAAAGATTGTTTTAATAAATTAACGATATCTTATCTCGTGATGTAGAGAGTTGTGACTCTGGTATTTATTCTTGATGTCTTGATCAAGACATTGAGTAAGACTTGTGACACTTTGAAGTTCGAGATAAAACCGTTAAATAACTCGAAACTTAAAAATCACATACGAGGGGTATTTTGGTAATTACCTAAATCTTAAAAAGAATAAATATTTTCTTGTGACACTTTATGACATTTAATTAGTCAATGTGAAATGTCTAAATGAGTTTTCATTGACCCGACGATTGGTGACAAAATACTGTATTTTTAAAGTATGTAATTCACAGATATGGAATTTGTGTTGCAAGAATGATACGAGATTAGTTTCACACCATGCTTTGTTATTAGAGTGTGAGCGAATAAACCAGGCATAATATTCATTGAATAAAACATTTTTTGAATAAAACATGTGACATGTAGAGACATCTCACTTTATGTTTTTCTCGTTTACAATTAACAAAGGAGTTGGTGAAATAATAACTCAAGGGGTAAAACGGTAATTTTACATTCCTCTGAGTTAATGATACACACAAAGGGTAATATCATAAAATACACTGTGGATCGTGTGAAGAATAATTTCATCACATCAAACGGAAATATAAACGCATGTGCACTTAGAGATGTTCAATATTGGTCCTTTAGTGGAATCGACCAATATTAAGAATTAAAAGTTGGGAAAATTTTGTGAACTTTTGTGCCCGAACTTTATTGTAAAGCTCCGTTCATGTGGGTACATGAGGTCTCAATGATATATTTTCAGATGAGATTTCAGTGAACAAAGAAAAGTTGATTTTCTCATTGAATGTAAATTGTGATTTACACTATGACGATTATTTCCGTCGTAATTATTTAAATAATTAATTATTTTAATTAAATTTATTTATAAGTCAAATTGCATAATTATATTGGTAAAATACATTTTTGGGATTTATATAAATAAAAATGAAAGAAATAATTTCTCTCCCATTTATATCAGGGAACAATGAGATTAAGTTAGGTCAAAATCCATTAGTCAACTTAAGTCCATTAACCTTTTAAACGAGCTTTTAAAAACAATTTTCTAGCCCATAATCAATATTATTGCCGAGTATATTGTTTGAACACCCTTCCAAATTTATTTGAATTATTTCTAAAAAATATTTAATTAAATTAAAACATCTCATTGATTTAATGACATGTCATTAATTCTCTCATACCTTGCAAATAAGTACGAAACGAGAAAATATTTATTTTCATCTTTTATTTATTTGAATCACAGAATTGTATTATTATCAATATAATTATACAATATGATTCATTAAATAAATGTAACAATAAATAACCAATTATTTATTTAATTACTTAAAAATTAATTTTCTTAGTGTAAATCAAAATTTACATTGAATGAGAAAGTCAATTGTTCAAGTTCACTGAATCTTGTTAGAGAGTCTATCATCAGTAGGAGAAAAAAGGCATTTAGAAGCGACCAAAAAGTCGCTTCTAAATAGGCATTAGAAGCGAAATTAGAAGCCACAAAGTCGCTTCTAATGTTTCACTACTAATGTCGAGTCGCTTCTAAAGTCGCTTCTAATGTTTTGAAGCGAAAAAATTAGAAGCGACTAGTCGGTTCTAAAGTCGCTTCTAAAGTCCCTTATAATCGGCCAAAAAAGCATGCGAAGAGATGGCGGGTAACAATTAGAAGCGCGTTTAGAAGCGACTAGTCGCTTCTAAATGTTGCTTGCCATATTTTAGACGCGACTTTAGAAGTAATTAGTCGCTTCTAATTGTTACCCGCCATATTTTAGAAGCGACGTTAGAAGCGATATTGAGTCCTCATGGACCCACATGAACGAATCTTTACACGAAAATTCAGATTCAAAAGTTCACAAACTTTTTTCGATTTTTAATTATTAATATTAGTCAATTCCATTAACGGACTAATATTGAAACTCTCTTAGTTCATATGCGGTTATATTTCTGATTGATGTGATAAAAATATTCTACACACGGTCCATGGTGTATTTTACGATATCACCCTTTGTGTGTATCATTAACTCAACGAAATGTGAAATTACCGTTTTACAACTTATTATTTCACTAACTCCTTTGTTATTTGTGAGCGAGAAAAACATAATGTGAGATGTCTCAATATGTCACATGTTTTATTCAAAGAATGTTTTATTCGTTGAATATCAAGCCTGGTTTATTCGCTCACAATATCATAACAAAGCATGGTTTGTGACTAATTCCTTAGCATTGTTTCAACACAAATTCCATATCTGTGAATCACATAATTCAACGAAACAGTATTATGACACCAACCATTGAGTCAATGAAACTTCATTCAGTCATTGCTCACTGACAAATCAAATTTCATAAAGTGTTACAAGAAGATATGTATTCACTTCAGGATTTAGGTAATTACCAAAATACCCCTCGTATGCGATGAAGTTTCGAGTGATTAAACGGTTTTATCTCATACTTCAAACTGTCACAGGTCTAGTTCAATATACTCATCAAGATATCAAGAAGAAATTACAGAGTCACAACTCTCTATATCATAAGATAAGATATCGTTAATTTATTCAAGCAATCAATACTAAGATATGATTGCCCGATCGATATTTAGATTGCGAACTATTATTTTACACTAGTCATAAGAAGGTATCTTGTCAATTCTGTACTTATCACTTCTTTCGTTGATTACAGTTTCAGGGCGTAGACATACATGGATAAGTACAATCTTAAATAAGAATGAATATTTAATTTTATTTAACTTTCAGTAGAAACAAATACAAAATGTATTTCATGTCTAATATCTCCTTTGTGGGTACAAATCCCAACATAAGAATCTTGACCAGAGGCAAAACATCTAAACCGTCTTAACGATGGTTAGAATTAAATTCTTTTGTCAAAGTGGGAGATTGCTAGGAATACTCTCACTTGAACATAATAAGATGAATGATTACAAAATTATAAGAGGTTAATCATATTTGCATCTTATGTTGTGGGTGGATGTTAAATATGATTGGAATCGATAACATTTATTTTTCATAGTCTTCGTTTTAAACTAAATCGCATGTTGGGAATCCAAGTTTGTGTGTTTAACTAAAACTTAGACTATGATTAATATGCATCTGGAAAGCCATATCAGATGTTATATATGTCGAACACAAAAGTGAAGGATGATCATTGATTTGAAGCTTTCTACATGTTTGACAAGTGTACGATCTAGAAATATTTTTGTACTACATGTGTCATTTAAGCACCGTTACGACACACTAATGTATGTGCTATGATGGTCACAACGAGACTTGATCTAAATCCTGAAGCAGTCATGGACTTCAAGATTGTACCTTTGGACTCTTTAAGTCATCTCCTTAACTGCTAATATAGAAGCTTTATTATACTTATTTCTTGAGAATTCATTATATGATTGTTTAAAGAAGCGATTGTCAAATAGTGAATCCACCCTTCCAGAAGGAATTTTAATGCTCGAACTGATTGATACTGTAGACTTTCTATTTTTCATACGTTTGGTTTTATATTTTTCTTGGGAAGCAACATTATTTAGGGAATCTACGTAAAGAAAGGAGTATAATGGAATAATTGACCATTCTTGATACGTGAAGAACTTGGATCTTATCATGAATTGATTAGATCAATGGACAATTTTTTCATGAGTAAATATAACTGTAGTGTAAAGGAGAGATAAACCTTGTATCACATTGTATAGTACTAATCAAAGTTAACTGAATCATTCGAAGTAGAGAAAGTAATATTTCGGCTTTTTGTTCAGATACGTGTAGCTCCTAATACTAGGTCCATAATCATCGATTTGGCTCATGTAAAAGCTTGAAACAACCTTTTAATAGTAATGTGTATGCAATACGTGTATTTTCAGAGTAACATGATTATTTGCGGGAGAATCGGTTATTTATTATTTATGTTACAAATTTTAAAATGATTTCTATTTATACTGGGATTGTATGCGGTGATGAGGCACATTCATACATTCGTTAAGCATAGTGGAAGATCGGTGAAACTTTCACGTTACTTGACCAAGTGTAGTGAGGCTTTGTTAATACCTGCGAAAGCGACTTACAAGTAGTTCTTACAACTGTTGTATGTCATCTTGCAGGTCTCATCTCCAACTCATAACCTCGATGTGAAGTACGAGACAGAAGGGTTGGTACCACCTATTTGCATTGCGTCGGACCTTAGTTTGACATATTATTTGCTTCTTTGGAAGGAGAAAACATATAAATAAAAAAAGAATTTGGTAGTGGAGATTGAGAATATAGCGTGGCCAAAAGAGGTTAGTGCGTCAGCTGAAATTGAACTTGATATGACATATATGAAGCAGGAGCGTGTGGCTCCGAAGAACCCCAACCACGACTGGGCACAAATTGATTCTCCTCAACCCCATATGTCGTGTCCAGTGCCGGCCAGTATAGCTTCTGTGAACCCCAAACACGACTCGGCACGAGTTGAATCTATGTTTCCATGTCCGGAGCCAGTGAGTGTATCTTCTATGAAGCCCAACCACGACTTAGCACCAGTTGATTCTCCTCAGCCCGCTAGTCCATGTCCGCAGCGGTGAGTGTTAGGTCAAACATTGTCTCTCACGAATCTGCACTACCTGTGTATGAAGTTTCCAACCATGACCAAAGTCATGGTCCTACTTATGTAGGCATGCCACCGCATACTCCCACTTCTTTTGGCACACCGGTTCACACTACTTCTTTTGGCACAAGTGATCACATTCACAAGGAGTGTCATTCACCTTTAGAAGATCTTACAGAATGCATCGTTGACGTAGAAATATTCATTCTCCAAGTAAAATATACAAAGGAGGAATGTATATCAACATAAAAGCTTTAAAGATACATTTAACCAAGTTCGTGATCCACAATCATTTCTACACAAAAAAAAAAGAATTCTAATAAAACGTCTCTACACGTAATTTGCATTGACGACTCATGTGCTTGGGCAGTTCATGGACTTAAATTAGGACAAGCTGATGTAGGTTGGCAGAGATGCCCACAAGAAGATTATTTATTTGCATATCGATGTATGAATCTCTCATAAGTCCTTATTGTAATTTGCTGATTGAATTAATAAAAGTTGAAACATTCATTCATTCATTTTTCTTTTGATTAAAGATTTATGATATTTAATAGTCTTATAGTCCTTAATAAAATCTAACAACGTATGAAGAGACAAATGTAGATTTGCGTGAACAAACTCTTCATGGTTTACTTAAAACGAAATATTTACAATCTAAAGATTAACGGTCTATTGATCCTAGTATGATTGTTGGAAAAATCTATGATGTCTGGTTACGAGTCATAGAGAGTTAGGATCTCTCTAGTTCTCCTAGTGTATCTTCCGAATATACTGAACTGACCAATGCACCTTTAGAGACAATGTAAGAACAAAGCATTTAACCTCTTTAGTCTCGAGGTCATTATGTATGAATTGCACCGTGCTTACCTTAATCCTGAAATGAGACATGTTATTTCATAACTTCAATATATATTTATTTGAGAAAGTTACACTCTAGATCCATGTTTGTGAACTAGATGCGCGCTATTGATGATGAATTGGGTTGTGAAGTTGACATGAGTATACTTTGTGAAGTTGTCATAGATATGGATTCATGTAGAAGATTGCTGAAATGCAATGTATATTACCTCATGCTTTATTACTTGGATTTTTCATAAATGTACCCGCCGATGTCCAAATAGAATAAATGATTCTTTTGAATGAAACATTGTGACTTCTTACTGCTGGGATTGGTGCCCACAAAAAAGATATTGGACAATGAAATACTCTTGTATTTGTTTTTGCTAAGACATTAATAAAATTAAATATTCATTCTTTAATTATGGTTATGTTTATGTATGAATGCTATGCTCTGAAATTGTCATCAACGAAATGGGTGCTAAGTACATACTTGACAAGATAGCCCCTTATAACTCGTTTAAACATTTGTTCGCAATCTTAAGATCGATTGAGCAATCGAGTATAAGTAATGATTGTTTGAATGAATCATGATATATTATCTTGTGATATAGAGAGGTGTGACTATGTGTTTCGTTCTTGATATCTTATAGAAGATATTCAACAGGTTGATATCTTATCTTGTGATATGTTTATATAGGTTGATAGTTTGTTTGCTCAATTGTTGATCACATGTTTTGAATAAAAACGTTTATTGACATGTTTCCTATTTTTAGTGCCTAGGTTAAAATTTATATGTTAAAAATTGTTTTTAATATATTAGGTCAAATTATATATTTCCGCCATATTAGATACGTTATATAATTTATTGTTTAATCGTTAATAATTTCCAACAGTTACCTCCTCGTCAATACATCGTTTCTAACTTATTCACAAGTGTTAAAGAAGTTGAGGAAATAACAATTATAAGGGTAAAATGGTATTTTTACAAATCTCATCTAGTTAATGATATTCATGAATGGTAATCATTCGATTATATCCACTCATTGCAAATAAGTAGATTTTTTAGTATAAAATATTTTCATTTGAACCGAGAGATTTTCAGTGTCAACTCTTTAATACAGTCAGTTGACATTAAACTAGACTTTGAAAAGTTTGTGAACTTTGAGTCCAAGAATCGTAGTTAAAACTTTGTTCATTTCAGTCCATGAGGTCAGTAGCACAACTTTCCCTTCGAGGGTTCTTCCAATTATCGACAAACTCCTTTCGAATAGAGAGATCCTCTTATACTTCTGTTCTGACTCTTCTAATTGATCATTCTCTATCTACAGAGAATCTTTTGAAGAGTTTGTTGTTTCGGTTGAACCAGACTTCATCGAGAATTGCAACGTTCTCAGCATAAACTCGTCCTTGGTATACCGATGAGTATATTCCTTCATGCGTAATCCATCTCGATGTTGGTCGAAGACCTTGTTGGATAGGACCTTGGTGAAAGGATCTGCCAGATTGTCAACTGTTGAGATCTTCTTCACCTCCACGTCTCTGCGCTGCATGATCTCTCTAATCATATAGTATTTCCTCTTAATATGCTTAGAGCGCTTATGGTTTCTAGGTTCCTTTGAGTTTGCAACAGACCATTATTTCTCACAATTAAGTGTCATGGTCTTCTTGTGATTTGGGACGACTTCCAAATACTTAAGGAATTTTCTAAGCCATACATTTTCTTTGGATGCTTCATAAGCAGCCACATATTTTGCTTCCACGGTGGAGTCAGCAATGAAAGATTTCTTGATACTCCACCATACAACAGATCCACCAGTCAGGATGAACACAGATCCTGAAGGAAATTTCCTGGAATCTATATCCGCCTGAAGTCAGAATTGGTATAACCTGTTATAGTCAGGTCAGTACCTGAATATGTAAGCATCAAGTTCATAGTCTTCCAAAGATATTTAAGAACATGCTTAACAGCAGCTAGTGCTCGCGTCCAGGATTTGATTGGAAACAGTTAACTACGCCAACAGCGAAACATACATGAGACTTCCCATGGCTGAAGCATATGGAATCTTTCTCATGTCTTTAATCTATTGTGCATTCTTGCGAGACTGGTCCTTAGAGAGGAGAGTCTGTGTCTAAAGCTAGTTTGGCCTTTCGTAGAGTCTTGCATAGCAAAGAGATCCACCACCTTATCTATATAAGATACTTGGGAGAGCGACATGGTTCGGTTCTTTTGATTTCGAAAGATCTGAATCGCCAGAATGTATGCAAGCTTCATGTAGATCCTTCATATCAAACTGCTTTACTAACTAGATTTTAACCTCTGATAATTTACCCACGTCATTACTAATGAGTAATATATCATCGACATATAATACCAGAAACACAACCTTGTCCTTGTGTATTAATTCGTAAACACGAGGTTATCCTATTGACTGTTCAAAACGAAGCTTTTTACAGTTTCATTGAATATAATATTCCATGACCTAGATGTTTGATTTAATCCATAAATGGATTTAAGCAACTCACAAACTTTGGTATCTTGACCACCTTCCATGAAACCGTCTGGTTGAGCCCTGAAAATGTGCTCGTCAAGATTTGCATTCAGAAAGGCTGTCTTGACATCCATTTTCCAGATCTCAGAATCGAGAGCGGTAGCTATGGATAGAAGTATGCGAATGGATTGAAGCATTGCAACATGCGAGAAGGTTTGTATTTGAAAAGATGCCCATAAGAAGATTATTTATTTGCATTTAGATGTAATATAAATCTCTCATAAGTCCTTATTGTAATTTGCTGATTAAATTAACAAAAGTTGAAACGTTCATTCATTCCTTTATGGTTTGATTGAAGATTTATGATATTCAATAGTCTTATAGTCCTTAATTAAACCCTATAATGTATGAAGAGAAAATGTAGATTTGCGTGAATAAAATCTTAATGGTTTGCTTAAAACAAAATATTCACAATTTAAAGATCAACGGAATATTGATCCTAGTATGTTTGTTGGAAGAATCTATGATGTCTGCTTACGAGACATAGAGAGTTAGGAACTCTACAATTCTTCTAGTGTATCTTCTGAAGATACTAAATTGACCAATGCACCTTTAGAGCCAGAACAAATCATTTAACCTCTTCTGTCTAAATGTCACTATGTATGAATTGCATCATGCTTACCTTAATCATGAAATGAGACATTGTCATTTCATAAATTCAATATATTCATTTGATAAAGTTACACTCTAAATTTAAGTTTGTGAACTAGATGCACTCTATTGGTTGATGTATTGGGTTGTGAAGTTGACATGAGTATACGTTGTGAAGTTCTCACAAATATGGAATTCATGTACAAGATTGCTGAAATGCAATGTATATCACCTCATGCTTTATTACTTGGATTGTGAGTAAATGTACCGGGTGGTGTCCAAATAGAATAAAAGATTCTTTTGGATGAAACGTTGTGACATGTTAGCTCTTGTCAATATATCGTTTCTAAGTTATTCACAAGTATTAAAGGAGATGAGAAAATAACAACTAGAAGGGTAAAATGGTAATTTTATAAATCCCATATAGTTGATGATATTCATGAAGGGTAATCATTCGATAATATTTAGTGGATCTGCTCATCGCAAATAAGTAGATGTTTGAGCAGAAAATATATTCATTTGAACCGAGAGATTTTCAGTGTCAACTCTTTAGTGGAGTCTGTTGACATTAAACTAGACTTGGAAATGTTTGTGAAATTTGAGTCCAAGAGTCCTCGTTAAAGCTTTGTTCATTTGAGTCCATAAGGTCACTCTCACAAGTCATTAGAGTAGAGTTTTCGTAAATAAGTTCAATTGTTGAACTAGATGTATTTTTCGAAAATGGTCTAAAGGGTATTTTCGTCCTAAAGGATAATTGATGTAAAATGTCAACATAAGATTTAGAATTTTTTCACAAATTGATTTAAAGTCACACGGCTGAAAATTGGTTTTCATGCGTAGTGAATTAAATTTTATTGACATGTTATGGTAAGGGAGGTGGCTCTTTTTGCAGACCAACCTTCTCCCTCTCTCTCTAAGATACTCTTTTATTTTGGCACCTAGATCTTCACTTGATCTAGAAAATTAGTTTATGATCGAAAAATTGTTTTTGATTCATATTATTTAATAGTGCCCACTCGCTAAACTCTTCAAACGCTCGAAGACTCTAGTGGTAGAAAATTTTGTTGTTGTTCGAGAATCCAAAGATGAAAGGCAGCGAGACAAGGAAAAGGATCAAGCACCACGAAAAATGTTGTAAGTCTTTTTCATATTTATTATGTGTTTTAATTAACAAAATGTTCATCCATTTTGTCTAGGTAGTAAAATAGTTTTACACATGTTAAAAACAAATTTTTTATATTCCGCCATATATGATATGATAATTAATTGTTAAATCCTAGATCGATTCCAACAGTTTCTTCATAATCGATACCATCATTTTGGGTGTAACTCTTAGCCCCTAGTCGTGGTTTGAACGTCTCAACCTTCCCATCCGGACCCCTTTTCTTCTTATAGATCCACTTACACCCTACAGGTTTATCCCCTTCAGGTAGGTCTACAAGTTTCCAGACTTTGTTGACATACATTGAATGCATCTCAATTTTAATGGCGTCAAACCAAAGGTTTGATTCAGAACCATCCATTGCTTGGTTGTAGGAAACAAGGTCATCCATGTCAGAGACGCCTACAATAATTTTTTCATAAGACATGTGTTGGCAGAGATGCCTACAAGAAGATTGTTTATTTACATATTGATGTAATATATAAATCTTTATAAAGTATGTATTGTAATTTGATTGAAGATTTATGATATTAGTCCTTAATCAAACCTAACAATGTATGAAGAGACAAATGTAGATTTGCGTGAACAAACTCTTCATGGTTTGACTAAAATGATATATTGGCAATCTAAAGATCAACGGACTGTTGATCCTAGTATGATTGCTGGAAGAATCTATGATGTCCGGTTACAAGGCATAGAGAGTTAGGAACTCTATAATTCTTCCAGGGTATCTTTCGAAGATACTGAATTGACCAGTGCACCTTTAGAGACAATAAAAGAACAAACCATTTACCATCTTCTATCTCAAGGTCACTATGTATGAATCACATCATGCTTACCTAAATCCTGAAATGAGACATGTCATTTCATAGCATTAATAATCTCATTTGAGAAAGTAAAATTCTAGATCCATTATGTGATCTAGACAAGGCCTATTGGTGAGATATTAAGTTATGAAGATGTCATAAACCAACTTTGTGAAGTTCTCATAGATATGGAATTCATGTACAAGATTGCTGAGATGCAATATATATCACCTCATGCTTTATTACTTGGATTGTGAGTAAATGAACTACGCATTATCCAAAATTAAGTAGCGACTTTATTTGGATGAAACAATGTGACTTGTTAGGTCCTCGTCAATACATTGTTTCTAACTTATTCAGAGGTACTAAAGGAGTTGAGGAAATAACAACTAGAAAGGTAAAATGGTAATTTTATAAATCTCAACTAGTTGATGATATTCATGAAGGGTAAACATAGATAACATTCAATGGATCCGCTCAATATAATTAAGTTGAATTTGAGTAGAAAATAAATACATTTGAACCGAGAGATTCTCAGTATCAACTCTTTAGTGGAGTCAGTTGACATTAAGCTAATACTCGGAAAAGGTTTGTGAACTTTTGAGTCCGAGTATAGAAGCTCAAGCTTTGTTCATTTGGATCCATAAGGTCGCTATTACAGGTCATTAGAGTAGGATTGTTAAACTAGAAGCTGAGTCAAAATAAGTTCAAGTGTTGAACTAGACTTTTTCTCGGAAAATGTCTAAAGGGCATTTTTGTCCACATGGACATAAAATGATGTGAATGTCAAAATAAGATTTTGAATATTTTCAAATGATTAAAATATAAATTATTTTCTAAAGCCGAAAAGTCGTTTAAGGCATTATGAAATTAATTTCGTTATTTGTGCAATTATAATTCTACAATGGGTATTTTAAAAATTGTCTTAAAAGAAATAAGGAAGCATCTAGAAGCTCTCCCCTAGGTAGAATTTCGTCCAAAGAGTGCATCACGAGGAGAGTTTTATTTAAGATAATTACCCAAAAGGAAATGGGAAATGAATTTCCTTGAGAAGAAAATAAATAAGCTAAGTGAGGAAACAAATTTCCTCCTTGCTTGAGGTGTATGGTCAGCCATCCTAAGAGAGAAAGGGGAAGGTAAAATCAAATATTGTGTCATGAATACATTATTCTTTCATGAATGAATAATTGACCTTTATAGATTTTTCCTTCTCGTGTAAATAGAGCCTCACATAGAGATGTGAATGTTGAAGCTTTTGTTTTGTTCTCTCTTTCTCTTGGCCGACCTTCTCTCTCTCTCTCTCTAGAAAATACTCCTTTTTTATTTTTCACCTAGATCCATACTTGATCTAGAGAATTAGCTTATGATCCAAGAAATGTTCTTGGTTCATATTGTTTAATTCTGCCCACACACAAATCCTTCTAAACCTTTATAGACTCTTGTAATGGAAACCTTAGGTTTCTCAAGTTCTCGTTTAGGTTTGAAGGAATCAAGCTAGAATAGAAGATCTACCTTTCCCAAGACGCTTCAAGATCAAGCTACAAGAAATGTTAGTATTTAAGGAGATTAAATAATTTTTTAATTTATAACATGTATATGCACTTTGTTTAGGTTAGTAAAAATTGTTTTACTAGTAAAATAAATTTTTATATTCCGCCATTAATGTGTTAATGATAAATTTTTCTTAACCCTAGACCTATGCCAACAATATGTACCTGTCAGGCTTTTCAGAAGCCTTCCCATTACGTCAAAACACTACTTGACCAGCTTCTGAATTGTTAGGTTGCGTTTCAGTTGGGGTAAGAACAGTTCTTACAAATGAGGTAGAAGCATCCTCACCCAACTTTTCTTCAAGCACAATTTTCTTTCTAGGTTCGTATTCTTCATAAAGTCCTCCTCAAGGAAACGAGAATTGCTGACAAACGTTTTGTCGTCCTTGGGACTACAGAATGTGAAAATTTTGGTTTCCTTTGGATATCCAACGAACAAACATAATTTTGACCTATTAGCCACCTTGCTAGTCTTTTGCCTTAGCACATGTACAGGGCAACTTCAAATTTTGATGCGGCTTAAACTAACTTTACGCCCAGTCCATCAGTCATAAGGAGTTCCAGGGACCGTTTAGACGGAAGTTGGTTCAGAATATATGTGGCAGTTTCGAGAACATATCCCCTAAAAGAATTAGGGAGTGATGAGTAACTCATTATTGATCTAACCATCTCTATAAGAGTTTGATTCCTTCTCTCCGACACTCTGTTTTATTGAGGTGTACCATGTGTTATAAGCTGAGAAGGGATACCTTCTTCTTTAAGAAAGTCATCGACCTCTTCAGACAAGTACTCACCACCTCGATCTGATCGAAGGGTTTTGATCTGTTTGCCAGTTTTCTTTTTCACTAAAGCCCAAAAAACCTTAAATACGTTAAAGGTCGCGCATTTGTATTTGAGCAAATATACAAATCCATATCTTGAGAAATCATCGGTAAAGGTAACGAAGTATTTGTATCCTCCCCGTGCCTGAATTATGAGCGGACCACATACATCACAATGTATTAGTTCCACAACTTAGTGACTCTTTGACCTTTATCAGAGATATCGGTTGGTCAGTTTTCGTTCTATACATGATTCACAACTTGAGGCTTTGAGTGCACCGTCCCTTACAAGTCTCGTAATCCTATCTAGACTAATATTGTCAAGTCTTAAATGTCAAAGATGTGTTGATTTAATTAGATCAGATGAGTCATTATGTTTGATGCTCATTGGTTCTCTAAATAGATCGTTATCTATTGCAGTGTCTAACATCAAAGGTTGTGTAGGATAAATAATATATAAACCATTCTTCATACAAGCATAAGTGACAAATATTTTAGAAAATGAAATTTGAATTCCATTATCAATGGAATTTAAATAATAATTCTACTCAACAATTTGACTTACATATTTTATGTTTTTCCCAAAAGAATGAAAAAAATACACATTATTCAAATTTAAAATTTTATTTTCAAAAGACAATGTCACGGATCGCACTGCCTTAGCAGACACCAAGCTCCCATCACCCCACTTAAAAAAAAAGTCATTTTCCTCTAAGATTTTGTTTTTTTCCCATTCAAGCAGCAAAAAGTATGGTTACTAGTAGCGGAGTCAAGAATCCACGATGATACATTATCAGCTACTAAATAAGCTTTGGTAATCAGTATAGTACATTTCCCTTTAGTCTTGAGGTAGGCATGCCAATTCCTACGCCATAGTCCTTCAGCGGTGTGAAGATCCTTCATTAGCTCGGTACTAGCGTACCCTAGCTTATTCATGGAGTAGTTTAGATTGAAAATTTCAAATGATCCAGGGAGGTTTCCAAGATCATATCTATTTTGGTTTCTCTATCAATCTCAGATCCAAGGATTTCCATGTCATTGAGATAACTTATGAGCAGCATCATGTGTTCTCTGACAGGAGTCCCAACTTTCATACGATAGTTTACAAACTGTCAAACCGGTTGTTGTCTAGACTGACGCTCTTGCCCTTTATGCATCTCATGGAGATTGCAGAGCGTGTTTTCGGAAGAATCAATATCACGATGTTGTTGTTTCAACACATTGCTCATCGATGCTAAAATATACGTAGTTATCCAGTTCCAACTTATTTGAGGAAAGGATAGTAGATAGAGGTTTAGAGACATGTTTTTGAAAGTTGAAACAATTTATGATTAGTCTTTTGTTTAAGATTTTCAGTTTTTAAGTTTAACAGGACAACTCCAGAGGTGTTATGAACAAAAATGAAACTTTACTCCTTCGAGGGAAAGCCGCAATGAGTCGCTTTGCATAAGTAAATAATGTTGGAATAGGTCTAGGGTTAAGAAAAAAATTATCTTTAACACATTAATGGCGGAATATAAAAATTTCTTAGTAAAACAATTTTTACTAATCTAGGCAAAGTGCATGAACATGTATATATTTAAAAAAATTATTTAAATACTTGAATACTAACCTTTATCTTGTTGCTTGATCTTCGAGTTCCTTCTTCGCTGAAGATCCTTCTCCTTGTCTCGCTGCCTTTCGTCTTTGCATTCTAGAGCAACCATGAATGTTTCTACCACTAGGGTCTTCGAGCGTTTGAAGAGTTTAGGGAGTGGAAACTATTAAGCAATATGAATCAAGAACAATTCTTGGATCATAAGCTAATCCTTTAGATCAACTAAGGATCTAGGTTCCAAAATAAAAGAGTATTTTAGAGAGAGACGGAGAGAAGTGGTCGGCTGGAAGAGAGAGAGCAAGACAAAAAGCTTCTTTTCACATCTCCATGTGAGGCTCTATTTATAGGAGAAGGAAATACAAGAAAGGGTAATTAGCCTAACTTGTTGTGTATTAATGACACAATATTTGAACTCCATACAAGTAATAAAGCATGAGGTGATATACATTGCATTTCATAAATCTTGTACATGAATTCCATATCTATGAGAACTTCACAAAGTATACTCATGTCAAATTCACAACCCAATACATCACCAATAGAGCGCATCTAGTTCACAAACTTAGATCTAGAGCGTAACTTTCTCAAATGAATATATTGAAGTCATGGAATGACATGTCTCATTCCATGATTAAGGTAAGCACGATGCAATTTGTACATAGTGACCTTGAGACGGAAGATACATTGGTAGAACTATAGAGTTCCTAACTCTCTATGCTTTGTAACCAGACATCATAGATTCTTCCAACAATCATAATAGGATCAATAGTCCGTAGATCTTTAGATTGTGAATATTTCATTTTAACCAAACCATGAAGAGTTTGTTCATGCAAATCTACATTTGGCTCTTCATATATTGTTAGGGTTGATTAAGGAATATACGACCATTTAATATCATAAATCTGCAAACAAATAAAAAAGGAAAAAATGAACGCTTCAACTTTTATTAGTTTAATCGAAAAATTACAATAAGGACTTATGAGAGATTTCTATTACATCGATATGTAAATAAATAATATTCTTGTGGGCATCTCTGCCAACAAATGAGACATCATTAATGCATAGTCATGATGTCAATACATAAACGTTTGACTAGCCACCTTATAAAAAGTTTGATCACTCAAATCTTTTTGCAGGGCCTCGAGGGAGGATTAATAGAGATTGAGTCTAAGTGTGTAACCAACCACTTTGTTCAAAAGATCCACCTTGAAAACAATCCACCGAGGGGAAGTCTTGTCTCATTGTTTCACTTTTGAACGTGGCTCTACAAGAAATGTTAAGAGTAAAGCGCCGTTGAGTACTCTCATTAAAAAGAGGGTGACACTTAGTTTGGCAACATTGGCACTTATCATTAGTTTAGGGGATCATGGGTTGCAAACAACAAGTACAACCCTCCCACTTAGTTTTTAGAATTGATAGATCTTCTCTTGTTCGTTTGGAAACATGTTTTCTTGAGTATAGAGAGATAGAGTGGAAAATTAGAAAAAGAGCGTTAAAATCAATATTTATGAGGGGAGAACAGTGTTAATGAACTAAGGCACAATGAACGTATTCATATTTTTTCTTTCTAATTAATTTTTCCTAAAGAAAGTGTGTGAAATACAAAGTCTCACTTTTGTACTGGAAGTTTTTGAGATTTTAAATCTCCCTAAAACTAATTTTTTTGTCTTCTTGTCATCTTCCTTCAAGGAATCTTAATGATGGTTATGCTCGTGAACATTGATAAGCAATAGTTGCATCAAAAAGAGGGAAAGAAGCAAGGAGTCACAAATTTGGATTAAAAATTTTGGACCCGTGGACTACCGTACATTTCGGACATAAAAGGTCATAAAGGACACATCTGGTATCCGATTGAGCTGAAAACAACTGCATTGAATAGCTAACATCCGTACCTTTTATTTGGATCAAGAACAACTGATTTTCAATGTCCGAGAAAAATGTTATGCCCATTTTACTGAGCCATAAGAAGTTGTCCATAAATTGAAAAACAATTAAAACGTACGTCAGATCAACACGTTTGAGAAACAAAATTTATTGAAGTGTTTTATTCATTTGTTTGATTTCAATTTTTTGTTATATTAATATATTAATGATTTACACAAAATAAAACAATCAACATAATATTAAACATTCGATAATTAATTTAAACTAAAAATACAATAAATCTAGTTTATCGATGTCTACAAATTTTCAAACTACTAAAAAATACTATTTTAATTATTATACTAAATATAAAATATTTAAGAACTCATTTTAATGAGTTTATATATCATACCTACCATGTATAAAATAAACATGTTATTCATTTTAAAGTCATACACAATATAATTAAATATTGAACACAATCGTCGCATGTTTAAGATCTAAGCATATTTCAGAAAAATTTCTTTTATTATAGTTTTAAAAAAAATGTTCATTTTGAACTTTAACCCATGCTCTGGTACCTTTTGTTGGAATCGTTCTATGATTTAACAATTAATTATCATATCATATATGGAGGAATATAAAAAAGATTGTTTTTAACATGTGTAAAACTATTTTACTACCTAGACAAAGTGCATGGGCATATTGCTTGATCTTGGAGTATTTTCTTGGATGAAGATCTTTCTCCTTGTCTCGCTGCCTTTTGTCTTTGGATCCTTGAGCAACCACGAAAGTTTCTACCACTAGAGTCTTCGACCATTTGAAGAGTTTAGTGAGTGGGCACTATTAAAAAATATGAACCAAGAACAATTCTTGGATCATAAGCTAATTCTCTAGATCAAGTGAGGATGTAGGTGCCAAAATAAAATATTATTTTAGAGAGATATGGAGAAGGTTGGTCGGCTAGAAGAGAGAGAGCAAGACCAAAAAACTTATTTTCACATCTCAATGTAAGACTCTATTTATAGGAGAATGAAATACAAGAAAGGGTAATTACCATTTCTTATTGTGTATTCATGATACTATATTTGATTTCCTCATCCCTTTCTCTTCTATATGGCCGGCCTACATATATCTTAAGTGAGGAAAATTTGTTTCCTCACTTAGCACAATTGTTTCCTTCTCAAAGAAATTCATTTCTTCATTTCTTTCTGGCAATTACCAATATGCAATAATGCATCAAATAAAAGGAATGAATTAACGTTTCAACTTTTATTAATTTAATCACCAAATTACTATAAGGACTTACGAGATATTTATATTACTTTGATATGCAAATAAATAATCTTCTTTCCGGCATCTCCGCCAACAATAATTTCACCAAAGGAATACCTAAACTTGCATACAGAAAATTATTATCTAATTAATGCAAATGAGAATATATAGTCAATTACTACTGTTTTGTGACATTGCAAATTTCACCCAAAAATAAACATATTCGTAAAAGAAAAACCAATAACCAGTCATCTAAACAAAATTTTCTTCTAAGATCTTCAAAGCTCCGTGCCACAACATCTCTATACACATCTTCCTACAGTAAATAAACACGTTTTCGATTGTATATATGAAAGAGAAATCCAATGAATTAGGAATTGTGCACCCTTGATGCAAAATATGCCGCAGCCACTCCTACAACAAAAATATGTTTAATTGTAATTTTTACTCGAATAAATTTAATTTACATAAGACAGTAATTCTTACGAGATTGTTTGTTGTGGCATTTTCCCTCTTATTAACGTAAACGGGTCCAAGTTCCCACCTACGAGGCTAAAGACGTCGAGAATTTCAGGTAGGAAGTCAGCCAATTCCAATAGCACAAATTCATTGTTGTTATATCTTTAAAGCAATGAGTCCTAGACCGTGAGTCTTTTTCGGCGAATGTTAATACATGCATAAATCTAGTGGTCCATAACATAGATTAGCATGTATATGTTCTCAACTTCCACCCATGGAACGTGGCGCTCTCCACTTTCAGCATCTCACATTATCTCGTTAACCACATCATCGTGCAACGACTAGTTATGGTTTAGTGGATCAGTAGGTTAGGCCCATGCATTCCTAACGGCCATCAATAATTCGAAGGAGTAACAGTCGGTAGTCGTGAATTTTTCATAGAGTTCATACTACCCTTCTTCCGGAAGTGGTACGCAATGTTAATGTGTTGCACACAAAAATCAGTAAGAGATAAACAATACAAAAATTTCATTGGAATACAGAAAATAGTTTTTATCGAACCTCCGCACTCAGCCACTGTATCCTAATCCAAAAATTGGATAACCACGTCCTCTTTGATATTATTTGCATTTTATAGTAAACAATTGGATCCATGTTTTCCTCATTTGCATCGTATATGGAACTGCATGGTCATGAAGAAGATTTTAGAGACAACTAAGTAAGAAATAATGTTTAGTTACGAAAGAACAAAACCATACGTACTCTGTTCGATAGGATTTTAGGACCCTATAATGGAGCCAATTATGAACGCTATCCAAGTCAGTCCTATGGGGTGGAACCAGTAGATCGGAAAAAGGATCCGCTATTGGTTTCTTTCGTCTTCCAAGACAGTTCGGAATTAAGTTCGGGAGTCTTATATGATTAACGTCGACAAAAATCAATAAACAACGTAGTATTTAACATGATCTCAAACCAGATATTAATAAATGGTTATAAATTTTGTGACAACATGGTCACGAAATATTTCTTCGTAACAACTTCGTCATGAAAACATCAGTTTGTGACCATGTTGTCACGAGTTCAACATTTTGTGATGATGTGGTAAAGAAAGATTCATTTATTGACGATATTGACACGAAAGGTATAAAACATATTTGTGTGGACATTGTCACTGAATAACCTTTTTGTGATAACTCTTCACAGAATGATGTCATCTTGACAATTTTGTGTCTGCCAGTTAATAGACATTAACATTAGTTTCGTGACGCGGCAGTCACAAAAAAAGCATTTAAAACATTTGTTCCATCACGTGCATTCATTAAAATTCAAGAAAAACAATATAATAACAGTTTTCTAACCTTGTCATCATAATTGGACGACTCAGAAGATGATTCACACGAAACGTTCCACCTTTGTTCAGTTCCGGAGATTGACGAGAAGTCCTCTTCCTAAAAAGCAGTTATTGAGGTTTCAAAACTAGATACCCATTTGTCATTATTGCTTGAACTCCGAGAAGAGGTTTTCTTCATTGGTGGATTTACACGAGGGGAGAAGGTGCAGTTTTTGGGTCAAATATCTCTGGACTGGTGTTTTGGGCGGTAGCGAATAGAGAAGAATACATAGAAAAACCCGAGTCAAAGAAAGATAAGAAAATAAAATGAAGAGTCGGAAGTTTTCAAAATTTAAACCAAACCTGGTGTAGAAGAAAGAAAAGAAGATGATGTATCTCGACGTGAGTGGTTGGCCATATAACGCGTCGAAGAAGAGAAGAACATGAAGAGCTAGAAGTTTAAATGACAACCGCGCCACGTCTCACTGGTCGATTTAGTGGATGAGAAAGAAATGGAGTTAATGCAGAGAGAGATATAAAGAGAAGGGAACTTAATTAGCAATTTAAGAGAGACTAATTAAGTTACTTAATTTATTTTATGAATATAACCGTTATTTAAGACATAGTTGGAAAAACACCCGAATTTACTCCTATTGTTTGGAAAATAACTATTTATTTTATTGCTCAGCTGATAAAAAATTAGTGTTAAAGTGTGAAGCTTTGGGGCTATCAAAATCCGACCTGGCAGAAGTGCTATTCAATATCCCATATTTTAATGGGTTATATCATCTCCAATTCACTCTTAATTTGGGTGAACTTGTAACATTTTTAGTGTAAGTGCTCTAACACACCTCAATATTTAATCAAATTTGGGTAGCATGAATAGTATTTACTTATATTTGGAATCTAACTATTCATCACCCAAATTTGGTGATAAATTATTTTTAATTGCAAATTCAGCCATAAACAACTAGTATGTGATCACTATAATTTAAATATTATCAATGAGAAAATGGGTTAAATATCAATTAATTAAATACAATATAACTAAATAAAATACATACTAAATATGCTAATAGTTACACACAATATATAAAAATTAAAATCATAACGTATGCCATATAAATAGAAAATGGTCTATTGTGCGAACAATTAAACAACCTTAAGGTAAAAAAAAAAAATCTATGAAACAAGAGGCGTGTAGTAAAAAATGTGGAGCTAGCTTCCAGAGTTTCACAATCGAAATTTGCAATCGTGGCGAGGGCAACATGTTTTTCGCATAGAAATGTATTACATGACATAATGCATGCATTATTATGCAAAATATGATAAGAGGTGCGTGATCTTAATCTCCAATTCAACAAATTCTGAAGATAAACACACAAGAACCATATATTGGAATGGAGTCAAAAGAGGGTGTAAGATTTCAACAATTTCTTGATCGACGTAAAAACTCAAAGATAAAAGTGCTCACATTTTCCTTCATAATGTGTTAATTGATCGTTTGTGTAATAAATATGCTAATGAGAACGAGTAACGAGTATCAATATTTGTAATATTTATGTAATATTTTTGTAATGCTATCCAAACTAAAATTTGTTTCTACTTGTTAATTGTTATATTTTAATATTGTAATATTAACATAATACTTAACAAAAATATAAGTTAATTTAGTATTATTGACATAGAAAAATAAATTAATGTTTAATAAGATTAATATTTATATAACATATTAAGAGAGGGGCTAATATGAAATTAATATAAAGTAATATTGGAAATATAAAAAGATAATTAGCTTTTAGTTAAGATTTGGTGTTGTGTGTTTGAGTGAAAACAATGTAGCTGCATTAAATTTAGTAAAAAGACTACTAAATCAGAGTTCTGGGTTAAAGATGATCTTAAAGGAAAAAACCTAAAACAAATCTTTTTTTTCTTCTCAAAATCAGAACAATTTTTGTTATCATAATGATTGACAAAAAAATAAAAATAAAAATGGATATTTACCCACTAAACTATATAGTGATTACAAAATACCCAACATTTCAAAAACTATGTGCAAATAGCTAGTCATAATTTTTTACACGATTTTATGGTCCATACTATCCCCATAAATAATTTGTGAATTGATTTCCAGGTTTAAATTTTTTGTGTTTGAATTTCAAATTAATTCAGAAAAAATTTAACTCCTAATTTGTTGAAATTATTATAAATTTATTCCAGCGGTAGAGGTAAGCATGAAATTATTTTTAGGTTAAAACGGTTCAAAAAAATTATTTTGATTGGGTACTTAAACAAAATCATTGATTAAAATTTGTAAATGTTTATAAGAGTGTTTAAAACAATTACCCAACAATAAGATCAGTTACCATCTAATTTTTTTTCCACATTTTCATTTATGTGTGGGTTGTTTGCCTGCTTCTATATTAAATTAAATTAGTTGGTGTATGTGCGTTGCTTTTTAACTGCTAGCTTCCTGTCAATATTTCTTAATTTTCTTGTTTCATATGTTTTGGTAATAATATTAATACAAAAATAAAAGATTAGTTAAATCAAATGATTAAATGACCGACGAAATACGTCGAATTTCCAACTTTTTGTTAGTCACCAATTGTTTTAGGTTCACCTTTTTGTCATTTTTCTTCATGGGAATTCGCCGTGTTCCATAGAAACTCGGTTGTCGTTTTTCCAAATTTTACGTAGCATAGAATCACATCTTCTCCAAAAGTTTTATTTGAAATTTTCATTTAAGGAAATTTTGTCCAAGCTTCAAAGTTAGATTTTTTAGACATTTTGATTTTTTGTAGATTATTTTTGCAATATAAGTTGTTTTTTTAAGTTGTTAAAAATAGTGTTTTAAACATGATGTAATTTTTTACTTTTTTTTTCAAGATCAGAAACGTTAACTTGTGTTTAAATTGTTTAATCTTTTATTATAGTATTTAAATTCTTTAGTTGAATGGTCTAGGTCATGCATAACGTAATTTTTTGGAGATTTTTTATGTAGTAAAACTTATTAGAAATGGTGTTATAAATATGATATAATATTTTTAATTTTATTACAAATATTAAATGTGAATTTCTATGTAGGTCGCTTATGGTTCGATAACGTTCGTTAGTTGAAATGTCGAATTTATGAAGTTTATTATTTTTTTTGGAAAAAGCTGAAATAGAAGTTGTTGTAAATTGTGTTATAGTTAACGTTAAAGCTTTTCATGTTTTAGACGCCATTATATTTTAGTTTTTTTATGATTCGATAATTTTTTTTTGAAAGTTTTTATTGTATGAACTTCATTTTTATGAATGAGCTTTGTAATTTGAATTTTGTAATCAATTAATATTTTTCCGTTAAATTTTGAATTTTATCGACATTTTTATTGCTAACCGACATTTCCATCGTCAATTTTTGCTTAAGTTTTCATATATTTTTATAACATTCCAGGATTATTTTAATTATTGGCCGTTAATCGGCATTAAAAAATATGACTTTGATTCAATCTAGAAATGGAATCCCTAAAAATTTATTAGGAAAAAATCATACTATGCGTTCATGTGAAGAAACAACTAGAAAATAAAGTTCGCATGTAAGATATTTATTTTGTGTGCGTTTAAATAAAAAGAACTTATTATACCAAGTAAAATATTATATGTTGTACCTCAACCTAGACGTACGGAACGAAGGAAGATCCTACTACTGTCCAGGCGTCTTCTTTCGCGGAAATTCGAATTTCGTCTACCGATTGAGCGGATTCCGGTACTGTGCGGAAGGAGTAATTCCGCCGAAAATGATTCCTTCCGTCGGTATCGTTTTGTATTAAAAAATGGTTTAAATGGTATATTAAAGGGAGCAAAATGTAAGAAATTTAAAAGTAAATTAATATTGTGAAATGTAATTGATATGAATAATTTGAAAATTCATTACAAATTTTAGAAATAATAAAAAAGAAATATTTAGCATTTTACATTCTCTAAAGTTCGTTAATGTTCATACTTGCAAAGTTCAAATCGTAATTTTCGACAAGATCAATGTTTACAAAGGTTTCTTGAGATCGGTTGTCATGCTGACACCAATCTTTGTAGACAGTAAGAGATTCAACTATTTCGGGTTTCAAACTTTGTCGTCGATCGCCGATCGTCGATGATTCGGCCCAAACTACTAAACGCCGATTCGGATGAGACGGTTGAAACCGGGATCGAAAGAACATCTCTAGCCATCTTCGATAGGATTGGAAACATATTCAGGTAATGTCTCCACCATGCTAGTAAGTTGAGATTCTCTTGACTCATTCCCGCAAATTGTTGAGAGTTGTACAAAAGAATCTCGTCGTCCTCCGACGTCTCCACATGTGGCTCCAGATGCGGTGATGATCTTGGCGATGAAGTTCCTCCCCGTGCAAAACGAGCAATGTCTCGAAAGATATCTCGACTAGTTGTTGGTGGCCTTGGTGGCTCATCTCTACAGCTTGCGGCATTTCACGTCGTTGGTAGGTCTTGAAAAACGAATAAGATTCTTCCACGATCCTTGGATGATCATGTGTAACGTAATCTTTTCCGGTCTGACATTTCAAATAGTTGGCAAAGGTAAGAAAACCACTAAATTTTATTCTAGGATCTCATATAGCCGCAAAAACATATAAGTAAGGAATTTTAGCAACCCTCCAGTATTTATCATATTTAGCTCTCATTGAAATAACACAAGGTTGAAAAAATTCAAAACTATTAGAATCACTAGATGTTGCGCAATTGCACTTATGCTATGAATTACTAAATATGAAGTTGGAGTATAAACAGCGGATAAAACGCATGTTTCATCGTAAAATAAGTTTAAAAATTGCATATAACAAGAACATTTAGCTATATCATCCTCCGTTATCTCATGGCCTCCAATTCGGTTAACATATTCTACAATAATATTTACATACCTATCGATTAAAAATTAGTTTAACATTAAGTACGTGAAATTCCATCTAACTTTAACATCGGTATGAAATGTTCTCTCCGCTAATCCGTTTAATAAAAATCTTCTTTTTAGTTCAACTACCCTAGGCGGTGAACTATTTAATCATGAAATCGAATTTCTAATGTTATCAATTGAGTCTTGAAAATGTCTGAATCCCCCTCTTACAATGAGGTTTATTATATGTGTGGCACATCTTTGATGTAAAAGAGATCCTTGATTAAGAATTTTAAGACGTAAAGCTCGAACGATAGCATCGTTGTTCGTTGCATTATCTAAAGTTATAGAAATTAGTCTACTTTTTAAGTTCCATTCTTCTATAACACTTAATAATATTTCTTAAATAGCATCCCTGGTGTGATTACGTTCAATTATTTTAAACGCTATAATCCTTTTGTTAAGGTTCCATGCCGAGTCTATGTTATGGACTACGACACTCTTATAATCCATCTTAGCGTTTCCCGACCAAACCTTGAAGTAATTCTTTTTCTTCATTATAATATCTCATTACGTCATTTCTTCTAGAAACTAATTAAAATGTAGGAACTAAGTAATGAACAAACCTACCAAACCCTTTAGATTCTACATGTGAAAAAGCTTGATCGGTTGAAACAACATATCTAACTAATTCTTTTCTAAATTGTTCTGGGTCATGGGGTACCTGAGATGAAGAAGATGAGTCGGGACCTTGACATTTTCGGTAGTGACGGCGTAAAGAAGAAGTACCTTGTTCTCTACTATCGCATTTGATGTGTCTCCTCCGGCAAGCGCCTTTCTGCCCTTCGTCGTCCTCGATTTCTAAGAAGTAATTACACATCTCTGAGCTTCCTCTCCTTTTCTACTTTTGATTCCTTGGAATCTCTTGAGTCTCGGGGATGTTGCCTTCTTCTTCTTCTTCTTGTTCTTCTTGTGAATGTTGTGTTGGAGGTGGAGGATATGTGGGTGGTGGAGGTTGTGCGTGGACGGGGAGGTTGTGAACGACGGGGACGAGGTGGAGTAGGATGTGTTGGTGATCGTGATTCGAAGTGATAAAGTTGTTGATAAACTTGATATGGATCTTGATAAACATTTTGTGGTTGAACCGAATAACTTGTTTGACCGTGAACGTAAGGATTTACCGGGGCAAATTGAGCTAGCTCGGTCATGTCTTGTTGGGTGTATGGGAAGGTTAGTGGATGGTAATTCGGTATAGGAGTAGGAGTCGGAATTGGGTTTTCGGTATTATCGAAATTTGGAAATTCATATAGGTCTAACCAATTTTGGGGGTATTGGAGTCGGGGATATGGATTTCGTGGCGGTTGATTAACTTCTTATGATTCGGAGAAGGTGTGAGAGTGCGAGAACGATCTCGAGAATTTCTACAGTGAGATGATTCTCGAGACATTATGAAAATTGTAGAACTTTTGAAAATATTTTAGAGTGAAATTGTTGAAATTGTAGAGAGAAATTCGGATGAATTGTGAAAATTGTTATGAAAATTGTTATGAAAATGATTTGTATTTATAGAGAAAATTTGAATGGGGTTATAGTGTAATAACTGACAAATTTTTACAAAATAATTTTAATGCACCAGATTTGTCCACGTCACCAAGATTTTTCCCTCTCTCGAAACGGTAACCTGCCAAAAAGTGTCTTCCTTCCTTCCGCGTCTAACACGGAACCGACACTACCGCCTGGCGCTTTTCGTCCTTCCGCGGAAATCGTCTTCCGCCTGCACAGCGAAAGGATTGCTTCCTTCCGTGTTCCGTGTTTCGTGTACCGAACGCGCATGGTGAATTGTACCGTATACTATAGATATATTCCTTTAGTATTATTATAAGGAAAAAAAAACGCAAATTCTGATGTTTTGAAGTTCTCATTGAAGATGACGTAAATCTGCAATTAAAATTATCAATTTTAAAATTTCCCACTCGAATGAAGTTGACTATCCAACGAGTTCTTTATTCCAGAACTGAATCATTCATAAACTAAATTATTCCTAAATAATTTTATGGAAAAGTACGTGGCATCCACAGCGTCTTTGAATGAAGATCGTCTCATCTGATCTATTATTGGACTTATATTAGTAGAATTAAGCAATAAAATAGTGGGAAGAAATAGAGAATCACACATCAATCTGAAAAGCAAAAATCTGAAAAAGGAAGACAAAAAATTGTTATATAGTACAGTGGAGGCATAGGAGGTGAATTCAGAAGAGATAAGAATCAATCTCTATTTCTTTTGGAAAATCAATCTCTACTTCATCGTCAGACAGTTCTGTTCGTTTCTTTTTAGAAGTGACTAACAGAGAGAGAACAAAAGAGATGTTTTTTTTTCTTTTTAAAGTAGACGAAGAAAAAGATAACAAATAGAGTTATTTACCTTTTTAGTTTTGCTAACAAAACGAATCGAGTGGGGGAAATATATAATTAGATCTAACATATTAAAAACTATTTTAATATGTTACCGGACTGGAAACCTTCGTCGGACTAGGATGCGCGCAAGGGATCTCACCGGACTGGGAGACCTTCGCCGGACTGGGATGCGCGCAAGGGATCTCGCCGGACTGGGAGACTGGCTGGGAATCTCGCTGGACTGGGACGTCACGCCTGGGATCTTCGCCGGACTGGAGACCTGTGCGCCTCGAGATCGCCGGACTGGGCCCACGCAGGAAGAAGGCGCCGGACTAGGCGTCTTGCCGGACAGGGAATCTCGCCGGATTGGCCTGGATCTGGGGAAGTCGCCGGACAGGTTTGCCTTGGAGCTTCAGGACTTCTAAATTAATTCCAAAAATCAATTTTTTGCAGAATTAAATAACCAAACACCATAATTTAATAATAAAAAATAATACACTCGAATATACGGGAGATTAAGAGAATATGCTCTTAATTGAACAATATGGAATTGAAGATTCTCTCAAGAACAATTCAAAAACAATAAAAAAAAAATTTCTCTCATTTGTTCTCTCTAATCTCTCGGCCAAAAACACACACAAGGGTAAGGGCGAGTTGGCCGAGAATAGTGATTAGGTTAGGTCAATTAGGGTTTCCATTTCGTTTAAATAATAAAGTCAAATCGGTTTAAGCTGGGTCAAACTCATTACTTAATTTTAAACCTCATTTTTTCGGCCAACAAGCATCCTATACTCGGCCAAAACAATATATTCAATTCCCAAATTCTTTTGATTTATTTCTAAATTCAATTAATTTAGAATTCTCATTTATTAATTAATTTCTACGAAATGAGAAAATATATATTAAACGTTTTTCGTCTTTTAATTCTTAATATTAGTCGATTCCACTAAAGAACTAATACCGAGACTCTCTAAGTTCATGTGCGTATGTTTTCCGTTTGATGTTATAAAACAATTCTTCACATGATCCACAAAGTACTTTATGATATTACCCTTCATGTGTATCATTAACACGAAGGAATGTAAAATTAATGTTTTACCCCTGAGTTATTATTTCACTAACTCCTTAGTTATTTGTGAATGAGAAAAACATAGAGTGAGATGACTTTACATGTCACATGTTTTAATCAAAAAATGTTCTTATTCGATGAATACCTAGCCAGGTTTATTCATTGACACTCTCATAACAAAGAATAGTGTGATACTAATGTGTTTGCATTGTTTCAACATGAATTCCATATCTGTATATCACATAACCAAATGACAACGAGCGCATGACACTTTATTGTGATAATAGTGGGGCTGTTGCTAACTCAAAGGCACCTTGAAGCCATAATTGCTCTAAGCATATTGAGAGGAAATACAATTTAATTAGAGAGATCATGAAGCGTGGAGATGTGGAGGTGAAGAAGATCTCAATGGTGGACAATCTAGCAAATCCTTTCACCAAAGCCATAACCAATATGGTCTTCGACCAACTTAGAGACATTCATTCATTCCCTTTTAGTTTGAATTAAGATTTATGATATTCAGTAGTCTTATAGTCCTTAATCAAACCTAACAATGTCTAAAGAGACATATGTAGATTTGCGTGAACCAAATCTTCATGGTTTGACTAAAACGATATATTCACAATCTAAAGATCAACGGACTATTGATCCCAGTATGATTGTTGGAAGAATCTATGATGTCTGGTTACGAGGCATAGAGAGTTAGGAACTCTATAGTTCTTCAAGTGTATCTTTCGAAGATACTAAATTGACCAGTGCATCTTTAGAGACAATGGAAGAACAAACCATTTAACATCTTCTGTCTCAAGGACACTATGTATGAAATGCATCATGCTTACCTAAATCCTGAAATGAGACATGTAATTTCATAGCATTAATACTCTCATTTGAGAAAGTCCAATTCTATATCCATTACGTGATCTAGACTACGCAAATTGGTGAGATATTAAGTTATGAAGATGTCATGAACCAACTTTGTGAAGTTCTCATAGATATGAAATTCATGTATAAGATTACTGAGATGCAATGTATAACAAATCATGATTGTGAATAAATGAACCGCGTGGTATCCAAGATTAAGTAACGACTATATTTGGATGAAACAATGTGAATTATTAGCTCCTCGTCAATACATTATTTCTAACTTATTCACAAGTAACAAGTGACTTAAGGAAATAACAACTAGAAAGGTAAAATGGTAATTTTATAAATCTCATCTAATTGATGATATTCATGAAGGGTAATCACTCGATAATATTCTATGGATCCGCGCATCACAAATAAATAGATTTCTTAGCAGAAAATATATTCATTTGAACCGAGAGATTTTCAGTGTCGAGTCTTTAGTGGAGTCGGTTGATATAAAACTAGACTTGGAAAAGTTTGTGAACTTTGAGTCCACGAGTCCTAGTTAAAGCTTTGTTCATTTGGGTCCATGAGGTTACTATCACAAGTCATTAGAGTAGAGTTTGTTAAACTAGAAATTAAGTCAAAATAAGTTCAATTGTTGAACTAGACGTATTTTCAGAAAATGGTCTAAATGGTATTTTCGTCCTTAAGGATAATTGATTTAAAATGTTAAAATACGATTTTGAATTTTCTCACAAATTAATTTAAAGTCTAATTGGTTTCCATGCTTAGTGAATTAAATTTTGTGATATGTTATTGTATGGGCAATAACGCGAGGGCTTTTCCGTAATTTGTTATGAACAAATTAGGAAATAAATATGTGTGTGTAGACACCCATATGGGCGGCCACTTTACATCAAAGGAGGGAGAGAAATATCTTCTTTTATTTGGTGCATTATTGCATATTGATAAGTACCCAAAAGAAAGAGGAAATGAATTTCTTTGAGAAGGAAACAAATGTGCTAAGTGAGGAAACAAATTTCCCTCACTTATAACGGAAGGGTGGCCGACTATTTGAAAGAGAAACGGAGGAGAAAATCAACTATTATGTCATGAATGCATAAGAGGAAAAGGTAATTGCCTTTTTCTTGATTTTCCTTCTCCTATAAATAGAGCCTCACATGAAGATGTGAAAAATAAGTTTTTTGGTCTTGCTCTCTCTCTCTCTTCTAGCCGACCAACATTCTCCCTCTCTCTTTAAAATACTCTTTTATTTTGGCACCTAGATCCTCACTTGATCTAGAGAATTAGCTTATGATCCAAGAATTGTTCTTGGTTCATATTGTTTAATAGTGCCCAATCACTAAACTCTTAAAACGCTCAAGACTCTAAGGTAGAAACTTTCGTAGACCTGTTCCAACAAATAGTATCAGGGCTATGGTCAGAGTATAAGCCTGTACATATTATTTAAAATCATTATAAGAAAATTGTTTTCAAAATTTGATTGAATAATGGTTTTTCAAACACTAGATCTTACAAAATTTTAATTTTTTTACGACCTCTAAAATTAAATTTGTAGTGATTTTCCACTTGTTAAATATTCTATATAAATACATGAAAAACTGTTTTTAAATATTTAATGTTTAGCATACTCTAATTAAATTTTTTGACAAGTTTGATAATTTGTGTACACAGTTTAAACTAGTTTATTGCACTTCTATTTTAAATTTGTTATTGAATGTTTTATATTATGTTGCTTGTTTTATATTGTGTTAATTATTAATATTTTATGTTAATAAAATACACAATTGAAATCAAAACAAACAACTAAAATGTTTAAATAAACCTCTTTCCAATTACGCCTAGATTCGACGTACTTTTAATTGTTTTCCAATTTATGCACAAATTGTTATGGCTGAGTAAAAAAAGAATAACTCTTCTCTCAGAACTTCAAAATTAGTGGTTCATAAACCAAATTAAAGGTACGGATGTTAGCTATCAAATGCAATTGATTTCAGCTCAATCGGATACTGGATGTGTCATTTATTACTCTTTAAGTCCGAGGTCTACGGTAGTCCGCGAGTCCAGGATTTTGAATCCGGATTTTGCGACTCCTAGCTTATTCCCCTCTTCTTGATGCTATCATGGATTTCCGACGTTCAGGAACTCAACCACCATGAAGACGCCTTGAATGAAGATGTCATGAAGATATTAGTTTTAGGAGATTTTGAATCTCAAAAACTTCCAAGTGCAAAAGTGAGATTTATTAATCTCACACAATTTCCTTAGGAAAAATAAATTAATAGGCAAATAGATCCAAGTATGTTCCTTGTGCCTTAGTGTATTAACACTGCTCTCCCCTCACAAATATCGATTTTAGGATTCGTTTTTCTAGTGATCCACTCTATCTCTCTTTACACCAGGAAACGTGTTTCCAAACGTACAAGAGATGATGTGTTATTTCCAAAAATTAGGTGGGAGGGTTGTACTTATTGTTTGCAACCCAGGATCCCCTTATTTTCCAAAAACTAAGTGGAGGGTTGTATTTATTGTTTGCAACTCACGATCCCCAACATTAATGTGAAGTGCATATGTCGCCGGACTAAGAGTCACCCTCGTGACCCTCTTTTAAATAAGAGTACTCATAAACGCATTGCTCCTAACATTGCTTTTATAGCAATTTTCAAAAGTGAAACGATGATACAGGGCCTCCCCTCGGCAAATTGCTTTCAGAGTAGATTTTGTTGAATAAAGTGGTTGTTACACACATAGACTCAAACTCTAGTAATCCTCCCTCGAGGCCCTACAAAAAGTTTTGAGTGATCAAACTTCTTTATAAGGTGGCTAGTCAAAGCATTGATGTATTGACATCATGACTATGCATTAATGATGTGTCATTTACTTATGAAAGGCAACTTTTTGCGGTCTTCCCTCGAAGGAGTAAATTTTCATTTTGTTCATAACACCTTTGGATATTTATTGTCTAAACTCAAACTTAAATTCATAAACAAAAGACTAATCATAAATTGTTTCAACAATCAGCAATATGTCTCTAAATACTATCTCATTCATCCTTTCCTCAAATTAACTGGAACGGAAAAACTACGTCGATTAGAAATGTAACCTAGACATCGTCCTTACGAAGGATAAACACAAATGGGTACTCACCACCACATGTATTTTTAAAACGAATGATGATTCGACTCAAGAAGACAAGGATACCCTAGTGGCCTGAATCCGATCAGATGAGATTGTCAGATGCTATGTTTTAGCATCAATAAACAACATGTTGCAACAACATCATCGTGATATTGATTCCGCCTAAACCATGCTCTTTAATCTCTATGAGATGTTTGAAGGGCAAAGGCGTCACGCTAGATAACAAGCGGTTCGATGGTTTGTGAACTATCGTATGAAAGCTAAGACTCCTGTTAGCGAACACATGATATTGATCATAAGTTATCTCAATGGCATGGAAATCTTTGGATCTGAGATTAATGGAGAAATCAAAATAGATATGAACTTGGAAAATCCTTCTGAATCTTCGATACTTTCAAGCTGAACTACTCCATCAATAAGCTAGGGTACATTGTTACGGAGCTGATGAAGGCGATTCACACCGCTAAGGGACTCTAGCATAGAAACTGTCCTACCTACCCCAAGACTAAAGTGAAAAGTATTGTACTGATTACCGAAACTTGTTTAGTGGCTGATAATATATCATCATGGATTATTGACTCCACACTTACTAACCATATTTTTTGTTCCTTGAATGGGTTCAGGAAAAGCAAAAGTTTAGAGGGTGGCGACTTCTGTCTCAAGTGGGGTGATGGGATCTTAGTGTCTGCTAAGGCCGTGGGATCCCTGACATTGTCTTATGAAGATAAAACTTTAAATGTGAATAATATGTATTTTGTTCTTACCTTTTAGAAAAACTTAATATTTGTAACTCAAATTATTGAGCATAATTATTATTTAAAGTTTATTGATAATAAAATTTGTATTTCTTTTTCCAATTCATTTGTCACTGATGCATGTTTAGAGAATGGTTTATACTATCTTTATCCTACATAACTTTTGCTATTAGACATTGAAATAGACAATATTCTAATTAGGGAACCAAAGAGGATCAAACCTAATGACTCCTCTGATCTAATGAAATCAACACATCTCTGACACTTAAGACTTGGTCATATTAGTCTAGATAGGATTAAGAGACTTGTGAGGGATGGTCTAATGAAATCAACACATCCCCAACACTAATGTTAAGAGTTACCCTCGTGACCCTCTATTTAATGAGAGTTGTAGAGGGGGAAAACGACGAACCCTCTGAAACAGTCACAAGGACAAATAATAATAATTGTAATAATCAAATAGTGCGAGGTCCGTAATATCCTTGTTTTTATCAATGTAATGACGCTCGGTTTCTCTCGTTTATTAGCTTGGAAGCTTGAAGAATTACAGAGAATATTTCTGGGAAACTCAAAGTGTGTTGTTCTATTCTCTCTCTCTCGCGGGATCCCTCTCAATGAGGATTTACATTGGTATTTATAGACAAGTGGTTACCCGAATTGTTTGATAGGGTTTCCTTATTAATTTCGGATCTCAACTGCCTAGAATATGAGATATTCTCTGAGATTTACTGAATACATTGCGTATCTCATTCGGTTTTGACCTTTTCAATTTTCTTTCCTATTTAAATTCAACCGCCTCTATACTTCCCGACGACGAGTCTTCCTCGCAACGATGCCCTCCTTGCAGCGACATCCTTCCTCGCGATGGAGTCTTCTCTATGACGGGGATTTTCCCGCCACAAGCTCCCCTCGCGGAGACGTCCTTCCTCGGGATGAGCTTTCCTCGTGAAGACAATATCCTTCTTTGGGACAATCTTTCCTCGCGAAGATGTCTTTCCTCGCGACAAGCATTCCTCGGGACGAGCTTTCCTCACGATATAACATCCTTCCTCGCGACGACCTTTCCTCGCGAAGACGTCTTTCTTCGCGACGAGCCTTCCTCGGGACGAGCCTTCCTCGCGAAGACGCTCTTTCTCGGGACGAGCCTTCATTTCTCGTTGTTTGAGGAATGAAAACGACACAAATGGTGTTAAGATGGATTTGACGAAATCCGACCTTAACAAGAGTATTCAAAGACGCATTGCCCTTAACATTGCTTGTAGAGCTACGATCAAAAGTGAAACGATGAGACAAGGCTTCCCCTCGGATTGTTTTCAAAGTATATCTTATTGAACTAAGTGGTTGGTTACGCATTTAGACTCAATCTTTGGTAATCCTCCCTTGAGGCCCTGCGAAAAAAATTTGAGTGATCAAACTTTTTTTATAAGGTGGCTAGTCAAACATTGATGTATTGACATCATGACTATGCATTAATGATGTGTCATTTACTTATGAAAGGCGACTCTTTGCGGCCTTCTCTCGTAGGAGTAAAGTGTCATTTTTGTTCATAACACCTTCGGATTTTTTTCCTGTCTAATATTAAACTTAAAATCCTAAACAAAAGACTAATCATAAATAGTTTCTACAATCAGCAATTATTCTCTAAACACTTTCTCAATAATCCTTTCCTCGGATAAACTGGAACGGAAAAACTACGCAAATTATAAACTTAATCTAGACATCGTCCTTACTATGGACAAGCACAAATGGGTACTCACCACCCCATGTGTTCCTAAAACTTATAATGATTCGACTCAAGAAGACAAGGACGCCCTAGTGGCTTGGATATGATCCGATGAGATTGCGAGGTGCTATATTTTAGCATCGATGAACAATGTGTTGCAACAAAGACATTGTGATATTAATCCGGCCTATAGCATGCTCTTCAATCTCCGTGAGATGTTTGGAGGGCAAGGGCATCAGGCTAGATACAAGCGGTTCGACAGTTTGTTAATTGTCGTACTCCTGTTATAGAACACATGATGCTGATCACAAGTTATATCAATAACATGGAAATCCTTATATCTGAGATTGATGGAGAAACCAAAATATGACTTGGAAACTCTCCATGAATCTTTCGATACTTTCAAGATTAATTACTCCATCAATAAGCTAGGGTACATATTTACCGAGCTAATGAAGGGGATTCACACTATTGAGGGACTCTAGCGTAAAAACTATCATGCGTACCTCAAGACTAAAGGGAAAAGTATTGTATTGATTACCGAAGCTTGTTTAGTAGCTGATAATGTATCTTCGTGGATTATTGACTCCACTGCTACTAACCATATTGGTTGTTCCTTGAATGGGTTCAGGAAAAGCAAAAGCTTAGAGGATGGCGACTTCTGCTTCAAGTGGGGTGACAGGAGATTGGTGTCTGCGAAGACAGAACTTTAAATTTGAATAATGTATATTTTGTTCCTTCTTTTAAGAAAAACTAAATACCTGTAGCTCAAATTGTTGAGCAGAATTATTATTTAAATTTTATTGATAATGAAATTCGAATTTCTTTTTCCAATTCATTTGTCAATGTTGCATGTATGAAGAATGGTTTATACTATCTTTATCCTACACGATATTTGTTGTAAGACACTGAAATAGATAATGATCTAATTAGGGAACCAAAGAGGATCAAACTTAATGACTCCTCGATCTAATAAAATCAACACATCTCTGGCACTTAAGACTTGGTCATATTAGTCTAGATAGGATTAAGAGACTTGTGAGGGATGGTCCACTCAAAGCCTCTTCAATAGGCTCACTGCCGACGTGTGAATCCACTAAAGGAAAAATTACCAAACAAAATCTCTCTTATAAAGGTCGAAGAGACATTGAGTTGCTGGAATTAATACATTCTGATGTATGTGGTAAACTCAGAATTCAGGCACGGGGAGGATACGAATATTTCGTTACCTATACCGATGATTACTCGAGATATGGATTTGTCTATTTGCTCAAACACAAATCTGAAACCTTTAACATATTTAAGGTTTTTTCGGGCTTTAGGTGAAAATAAAATTGGAAAAAAGATCAAAACCCTTCAATCCGATCGAGGTGGTGAGTACTTGTCTGAAGAGTTCGATGACTTTCTTAAAGAAGAAGGTATCGCTTCTCACCTTACAACACCTGGCACACCTCAACATAATGGAGTGTCAGAGAGAACGAATCGAACTCTAATGGAGATGGTTAGATCAATGATGAGTTACTCATCACTCCCTAATTCCTTTGGGGATATGCCTCGAAATTGCCGCATATATTATAAACCAAGTTCAGTCTAATACGGTCCCTGGTACTCCTTATGAAAAATGGACAGCGCATAAAGCTAGTTTAAGCAACATCAAAATTTGGGGTTCCCCTGCATATGTGCTAAGGAAAAATATTAGCAAGTTGGCTAGTAGGTCAGAATTATGTGTATTCGTTGGATATCCAATGGAAACCAAAGGTTTCACATTCTATAGTCCCGAGGACGACAAAATGTTTGTCAGCACTAATGCTCGTTTCCTTAAGGAGGACTATATGAAGAATACAAAACCTAGAAGCAAAATTGTGTTGGAGGAAAAGTTTGGTGAGGAAGCTTCTACCTCATCTGTAAGAACTGTTCTTACCCCAACTAAAACGCAACCTAAAAATTCAGAACCTCGTCAAGTAGTACTTCGACGTAGTGGGAGGGCTTCTAAAAAACTTGACAGGTACATGTCTACTGGCGATGCTCTTGTAGCCGTCGCTGACATGGATGACCCTGTTTCCTACAGCCAAGCAAAGTCTGAGTCAAACCTTTGGCTTGATGCCATGAAAGTTGAGATGCATTCGATGTATATCAACAAAGTCCAGAAACTTGTAGACCTACCATAAGGGGTTTAACCTGTAGGGTCTAAGTGGGTTTATAAGAAGAAAAAGGGTCCGGATAGGAACGTTGAAACGTTGAAAGCGCGACTAGTGGCAAAGGGTTACTCCCAAAAGGAAGGTATCGATTATGAAGAAACATTCTCGCCAGTCGCAATGCTTAAATCCATCCGCATACTTCTATCCATTGTTGCCGCTCTCGATTACGAGATCTGGCAAATGGATGTCAAAACTGCTTTTCTAAATGGAAATCTTGACGAGCGCATTTTAATGGCTCAACTAGACGGTTTTGTAGAAGGTGGTCAAGAAACCAAGGTTTGTGAGTTGCTTAAATCCATTTATGGATTAAAGCAAGCATCTAGATCATGGAATATTAGATTCGATAAAATTGTAAAAAGCTTCGGTTTTGAATAGTCAATAGATGAACCTTGTGTTTATAAGTTGATACATGAGGGCAAGGTTGTGTTTCTAGTAATGATGTAGGTAAATTATCTGAGGTTAAAATCTGGTTAGCTAAGCATTTTGACATGAAGGATCTAGGGGAACCTACGTACATTCTAGGGATTCAAATCTTTCGAGATCAAAAGAACCGGACCCTGTCGCTCTCCCAAGCATCTTATATAGATAAAGTGATGGACCGCTTCGCTATGCAAAACTCCAAGAAGGGCTAAAACCCCTTTAGACATAGTCTCACTCTCTAAGGACTGGTCTCCCAAGAATGCACAAGAGATTAAGGACATGAAAAAGATTCTCTATGCTTCAACCTTAGGAAGTCTCATGTATGCTATGTTGTGCACTAGACCGGATATATGTTTTGTCGTTGGCGTAGTAACTTGTTCCCAATCAAATCCTGGCCCGGGGTACTGAGTGGCTGTTAAGCATGTTCTTAAGTATCTTCGAAGAACTAGGAACTTGATGCTTCCATATTCAAGTACTGATATGACTATGATGGGGTATACCGATTCCGATTTTCAGGCGGATAGGGATACCAGGAAATCCACTTCAAAATCTGTTTTCATCCTAAATAATGGATCTGTGGTATGGAGGAGTATCAAGCAATCTTACATTGCTGACTCAACCATGAAAAAAGAATATGTGGCTACTTGTGAAGCATCCAAAGAGGCTATATGGCTTAGAAAATTCCTAAAGTATTTCGAAGTCGTTCCAAATGAAAACGAGCCCACGACAGATTATTGCAATAATAGTCGGACTGTTACTAACTCAAAAGAACCTAGAAGCCATAAGCGCTCCAAGCATATCGAGAGGAAATACCATATGATTAGAGAGATCGTGTAGCGCAGAGACGTGGAGGTGAAGAAGATTTCAACGGTTGACAACCTGGCAGATCATTTCACCAAGGCCCTATGGAACAAGGTCTTCGACCAACATCGAGACAGAATAGGCATGAACGACTATACTCATCTTCTTTGAGTCAAGTTGGAGGTTATTGTTAGAGATGCCCACAAGATGATTATTTATTTGCATATAGATGTAATATAAATCTCTTATAAGTCCTTACTGTAATTTGCTAATTAAATTAATAAAAGTTGAAACGTCCATTCATTCATTTTTCGTTTGATTGAAGATTTATGATATTCAATAGTCTTATAGTCCTCAATCAAACCAAACAACGTATGAAGAGACAAATGTAGATTTGCGTGCTTACCTTTATCCTGAAATAAGACATGTCATTTCATAACTTCAATATAACAATTTGAGAAAGTTACACTCTAGATTCAAGTTTGTGAACTAGATGCGCTCTATTGGTGATGTATTGGGTTATGAAGTTCACATGAGTATTCTTTGTGAAGTTCTCATAGATATAGAATTCATATAAAAAATTGCTGAAATGCAATGTATATCACCTCATACTTTATTACTTGGAATGTGAATAAATGTATCGGCTAGTGTCGAAATAGAATAACGGATTCTTTTTTAATGAAACGTTGTAACATGTAGTCGTTTCTAACGTATTCACAGGTATTAAAGGAGTTGATGAAATAACAATTAGAAGGGTAAAATGACAATTTTGAAAATATCATCTATTTGATGATATTCATGAAGGGTAATCATTCGATAATATTTAGTGGATCCACTCATCACAAATAAGTATATTTTTAGTAGAAAATATATTCATTTGAACCGAGAGATTTTCAATGTCAACTCTTTAATGGAGTCATATGGCATTAAACTAGACTTGGAAAAGTTTGTTAAACTTTGAGTCCAAGAGTCCTAGTTAAATCTTTATTCATTCGGGTCCATGAGGTTGTTGGCAGAGATGCCGACAAAAAAATTGTTTATTTACATATTGATGTAATATATAAATCTTTATAAAGTCCTTATTGTAATTTGCTGATTAAAGTAATAAAAGTTGAAACGTTCATTCATTTCTTTTAGTCTGATTGAAGATTTATGATATTCAATAGTCTTATAGTCCTTAATCAAACCTAACAATGTATGAAGAGACAAATGTAGATTTGCGTGAACAAAGTCTTCACGGTTTGATTAAAACGATATATTCGCAATCTAAAGATCAACGGACTATTGATCCCAGTATGATTGTTGGAAGAATCTATGATGTCTGATTACAATGCATAGAGAGTTAGGAACTCTATAGTTCTTCCAGTGTATCCATGGAAGATACTGAATTGACCAGTGCACCTTTTGAGACAATAAAAGAACAAACCATTTAACATCATCTATCTCAAGGTCACTATGTATGAATTGCATCATGCATACCTAAATTCTGAAATGAGACAAGTCATTTCATAACATTAATACTCTTATTTGATAAAGTCAAATTTTAGATCCATTACGTGATCTAGACAAGGCCTATTGGTGAGATATTAAGTTATGAAGATGTCATGAACCAACTTCGTGAAGTTCTCATAGATATAGAATTCATGTACAAGATTGCTTAGATGTAATGTATATCACTTCATGCTTATTACTTGGATTGTGAATAAATGAACTGCGCAGTATCCAAAATTAAGTAGCGACTTTATTTGGATGAAACAATGTGACTTGTTAGCTCCTCGTCAATACATTGTTTCTAACTTATTCACAAGTACTAAAGGAGTTGAGGAAATAACAACTAGAAGGGTAAAATGGTAATTTTATAAATCTCAACTAGTTGATGATATTCATGAAGGGTAAACATAGATAACATTCAATGGATCCGCTCAATATAACTAAGTTGAATTTGAGTAGAAAATTAATTAATTTGAACCGAGAGATTCTCAGTGTCAATTCTTTAGTGGAGTCAGTTGACATCAAACTAATACTCGGAAAAGGTTTGTGAACTTTTGAGTCCGAGTGTAGAAGCTCAAGCTTTGTTCATTTGGATCCATAAGGTTACTTTTACAGGTCATTAGAGTAGGATTGTTAAACTAGAAGCTGAGTCAAAATAAGTTTAAGTGTTGAACTAGACTTTTTCTCGGAAAATGTCAAAAGGGTATTTTTGTCCACATGGAAATAAAATGATGTGAATGTCAAAATAAGATTTTGAATATTTTCAAATGATTAAAATATAAATTATTTTCTAAAGCCGAAAAGTCGTTTAAGGAATTATGAAATTTATTTTGTTATTTGTGCAATTATAATTCTACAATGGGTATTTTAAGAATTGTCTTAAAAGAAATAAGGAAGCATCTAGAAGCTCCCCCCTAGGTAGAATTTCGGCCAAAGAGTGCATCAAGATGAGAGTTTTATTTCCCTTTAATTATAAGGATAATTACCCAAAAGGAAAAGGGAAATGAATTTCCTTGAGAAGGAAATAAATAAGTTAAGTGAGGAAACAAATTTCCTTCTTACTTGAGGTGTATGGCCGGTCATCCTAAGAGAGAAAGGGGAAAGGAAAATCAAATTTTGTGTCATGAATACATTATTCTTTCATGAATGAATAATTGACCTTTATAGATTTTTTTTTTCTTCTATAAATAGGGCTTTACATACAGATGTGAAAGGTTAAGCTTTTGCCTTGTTTTCTCTTGCTCTTGGCCGAACCCCCTCTCTCTCTCTCTCTCAAAAAACTTATTTTATTTTGCACCTAGATCCATACTTGATCTAGAGAATTAGCTTATGATCTAAGAATTGTTCTTGGTTCATATTGTTTAATTGTGCCCACACACAAATCTTTCTAAACCTCTATAGACTCCTGTAATAGAAACCTTAGGTTTCTCAAGTTCTTGTTTAGGTTTGAAGGAATCAAGCTAGAAGAGAAGATCAATCTTTCCCAAGACGCTTCAAGTTTGAAGACAAAAAGGTTAGTATTCAAGTAGATTAAATAATGTTTTTAATTTATAATATGTATATGCACTTTATCTAGAATAGTAAAAATTGTTTTACTAGTAAAAGAAATTTTTATATTCCGCCATTAATATGATTAATGATAAATTTTTCTTAACCCTAGACCTATTCCAACAGAGGTCAATATCACAAGTCATTAGAGTAGAATTTGTTAAACTAGAAGCTATGTCAAAATAAGTTCAATTGTTGAGTTGAATGTATTTTTCGAAAATGGTGTAAAGGGTATTTTCGTCCTTAAAAAAATTTAATGTAAAAATATCCAAATAAGATTTTTAATGTCAAAATAAGATTTTTAATTTTTTCACAAATTGATTTAAAATCACATTGCTGAAAATTGGTTTTCAAGTTTAGTGACCTAAATTTTGTTATATATTATTGTATGGCAATAAAGTGAAGGCATTTCCTTATTTTGTTGTGAACAAATTAGGAAGTAAAAATGTGTGTATTGACACCCATATGGCCGACCATGTTAAATCAAGGGAGATAGAAAAATATCTCTTTTTATTTTGTGCATTATTGTATATTGGTAATTGCTCAAAAAGAAAAGATGAAATGAACTTCTTTTAGAAGGAAACAAATGTGCTAAGTGAGAAAATAAATTTCCTTCACGTATTGACATAGGTGACCGGCCATGTGGAAGAGAAAGAGAGGAGGAAATCAAATATTGTGTCATGAATACACAATATGAAAGGGTAATTACCATTTCTTGTATTTGCTTCTCCTATAAATAGAGCCTCACATTGAGATTTGAAAATAAACTTTTTGGACTTGCTCTTTCTCTTTCTAGCACACCAACCTTCTCCCTCTCTCTCTAAAATACTCTTTTATGTTGGCACATAGATCCTCACTTGATCTAGAGTATTAGCTTATGATCTAAGACTCGTTCTTGGTTCATATTGTATAATAGTGCTCACTCAGTAAACTCTTCCAACGCTCGAAGACTCTTGTGGTAAAAAAAATTGTGGTTGCTCGAGAATCTAAAGACGAGAGGCAGCGAGACAAGGAGAAGGATCTTCATCCGAGAAGGGACTTCAAGATCGAGCAACAAAAAAAAAATTATAAGTCTTTTTCCGTATTTATTATATGTTTTAATAAACAACATGTTCATACAAACAACATGTTCATGCACTTTGTCTAGATAGTAAAATAGTTTACACGTGTTAAAAATGATTTTTTTATATTCTGTCATATATGATATGATAATTAATTGTTAAATCCTAGATCGATTCCAAAATAATGTTCAGTCACGTAAGAGTTGATTCCATAACCGATTGATTGCGCCCACTTTCGAAGTAAGTTAACGTTCGAAATAATCTTTCGCTGAGGAAGCAACAATGCTTACGGCTGATATGTATCAAGAAAAGTATAACCAAAAATTTGACTTCTCTTGACACCGGATGAACCTCGAGGATCTTGATCACGAACTGGCAATATCAGTGGACACTCGTCACGATGAGTAAATATAATTCTAGGATTAAAGAAAGGTTCAGTCTTCGATTACACGGTGGAGTATTGATAAAGACTAGACGAATCGATGTAAAAGAGACAGGATTGCATCGTCTTTTTCGTCAAGTTCGTTAAGCTTCTACTACTAGGTGCATAGTCCCTGATTCGGCTCTGTTAAAGGCGGATAAGAACTTTTGAATAATACTTATAAGTCATTATTTAATCTCACCTGATGTAATGGTAATTGACAACATTAATTTTAGAAAACTGGTATTCGCAGAATTAAATAAATGTTATACAATAATTGTTTGTTTATTATTGGATCAACTAAATAAATAATTAATTAGATTTTAAGCGAACGGGGCTTGAAAATTCTTGGAATGGGTTTGGGATAGGTTTGCCGAAAATCCCCTAGAATTATACCCTAAGAGTGACCTATTATACCTCCTCAATTCCCTCGTGAATTTCTCTCTTATGAGAGAAAATATCTTTCATCTGATGGATATATTTTCTAGGTGCCATAAGTCTACATGAATGCTTACTTTGACTGATGCTCGCACAGTGTTGTTTTCCCATAATGCAATGCTCAAACAAGTTCACTTTTCTGTGACTTTGTCTTTACCAATAAATGTTGATCACACATGAAGCCATCTAGCACTGATCTGTCAAAGCTTGTTGCGCTAAATCAAAGAATTTTTACATTTAGTGCTTAATTGTGCTACAATTTCGCCGGTAATAGCTTCACCCGTAGGATTGGTAGAAGCCATCAATCTTTTGACCCTGGTGACTAACACAGAGCCTTGTCAACGGAGTAATTTTTAATATGTTGTCTTTTGTATCCTAACTCATCACGATCTCCAATGAAAATCAAGTGTTTTGATAACTTTAGACATCAATATAACATTTATGAGAATTCTTATGACACCGTCATGGATTTTGAAATTGATCGAATCAATCCAAGTGTTATTATTTCCCATCACGGTTTTACTCTGGTCGAGGTCTTTGAACTCTCTCATCCAATCTTTGTTAATGGTGATGTGAAAAGTGGATCGTGAGCCTAATAACCACTCTGGATCAGTAATCTTCATTTATGATTAAACTTACTTTTCCACTCTCGTAACTTTCACCAAGATTTTTTGCATTTGTGGCTTCTTTATTTCAAGTGCTGGCTTTGGAGGTGTACTTATTCTTCTTTATCCATGAACATCAATCATTCTTCGTGCCTCTCAACTTCCCATAATGATAGCACTTTTTGTTGGAACTAGGACAAGAATTCTGATTGGGAGTAGCAAACTTTGACCTTGCTTTTCCTTTGCCTTTGTGATTTGTCTTGGATTGACTTATGCTCGAGACATGTGATTCTCCCCTCCAATCTACTTGTCGTGTTTTATTTTTAGAGCCCTTGACTCTAGTGCATAGAGGACCTCTTCTAGCATGAATGATGACCTTTCATACTTGATTACCAACTTTACTTCTCGGTCAGTATTTGGTAGCGAATTCAAAATGATGATCGCTTGATTCTCATCACTTATACTCCTCTTTCTCATCATAATTTCCGAATTCGATGTTCATCTTGAGGAAATTGGGATGTTGTTCAAGAGACTTTGTTGTGTCCATTTGGAACCCAATCTCTTCTTGAGGTAAATATTATTAGAGACATACCTTGATTGAAATAGCTCATCCAATTTCTTCAAGATCTTGATTGACGTATATTTATTATCAACCAGTTTGATTCTGCACTCAGATATGTGAAAGATAATTGTAGTTGTTGTCGTCTCAAATATCTCATTTGTGTGATCACAATGGATTTCATTAGCGCATATCATTAAATTTGTTATGACTCACAACTTCTTTTGAATGAGAAGATAAGAGATTGTGTCTTTACGTGAGAATCCGGTGTCGTCGAATTTGTCGATATCAACTACAAAAGATTTTTTAAGGATCTGAAAGTGTAAGTCAAAGCCGACAAACTTTCTTGTTCAAATTGAATTTTGGTAGGATGGAGTCACACCTTCGTTCATCTTGTCTCGATTTGAGTTCCGAGCTTCTTATAGTGATGCATTTCAAGAGATCTTCGAGCACACGAAATATTCCAATACATGAAAGCGTGACTATTTATCATGCATTGATACCACAATTCTAAATAACATTGATACGACTTGTCATTGTCAACAAAACCGGATGTTCGTAAAAGTTTTATCCTATTGCTTAATATATTTATATTTAAAACTTTCAGGAGAACTTAGTGGTATGGAAGATTTACTTCTATTGCACGCACGGAAACTAGCAAGGGTTTGAAATGCTTTCATTCCACTCGTATTCCATATTGCATTTATTTTTATTATATATATTTTTAAATATCTAACTATTGGGGATCTAATAAGTCTTCATCTTGAGATTGGTGCCCACCAAGGAGATATTAGACATTATAAATATTTTTGTATCTCGTTTTGCTGAAACATTAAATAAAATTAAATGTTCATTTTTTCATTAAGTTTGTGTTTATATATGTTTGCTACGGTCTGAAACTGTCATCAACGAAAAGGGTGCTAAGTACAGACTTGACAAGATAGGCTATTGTGAGTAGTTTAAATAATAGTTTGCAATCTAAAGATCGATAGGGCAATCGTATCTGAGTATTGATTGTTTGAATGAATCAGGATATCATATAGAGAGTATGGACTCTGTGCCTCATTCTTGATATCTTACAGAAGATATTGAACAAGACCTGTGATACTCCGAAGCTCGAGATAAAACCGTTTAATCACTCGAAACTTCAAGATCACATACGAGGGGTATTTTGGTACTTACCTAAATCCTAAAGTGAATACATAATCTATGTGACACTTTATAACATTTGATTTGTCAATGACCAATGGCTAATTGAAGTTGCATCTGACCTGGAGGTTGGTGTAATAACATTGTTACATTGGATTATGTGATTTACAGATACAGAATTCGTGCTGAAACAATGTCAATACATTAGTATCACACTATGCTTTGTTATGAGAGTTTGAATGAATAAACCGGGTCTGGTATTCATCGAATAGAACATTCTTTGAATAAAACATGTAACATGTAAAGACATCTTACTTTATGTCATCCACAAATGACAAAGGAGTTATTGAAATAATAACTCAGGGGTAAAACGGTAATTTTACATTCCTCTGAGTTACAGATACACATGAAGGGTAATATCGTAAAATACTCCGTGTGAAGAATTTTTTTGTCACATCAAACAGAAAATAAACGCATATGCACTTAGAGAGTTTCAATATTATTCCTACAGTGGAATCGACTAATATTAAGAATGAAAAGACGGAAAAGATTTGTGAACTTTTTGTTGAGATTGGTGCCCACAAAGGAGATTTAAGACAGTATAAATACTTTGTACTTGATATTGTTAAAATATTAAATAAAATTAAATATTCATTCTTCATTTAAGATTGTGTTTATGTATGTATGTTACACTCTGAAACTGTCATCAACGAAAAGGGTGCTAAGTATAGACTTGACAAGATAGCCCCTTGTGACTAGTTTAACATTTGTTCGCAATCTTAAGATCGATCGAGCAATCGAATCTGAGTAATGATTGTTTGAATGGATCATGATATTTTATCTTGTGATATAGAGAGTTGTGACTCTGTGTTTCATTGTTGATATCATATAGAAGATATTGAACAAGACCTGTGATACTCTGAAGTTCGAGATAAAATCGTTTAATCACTCGAAGCCTTCAAGATCACATACGAGGGGTATTTTGGTAATTACCTAAATCCTAAAGTGAATACATAATCTATGTGACACTTTATAACATTTGATTTGTCAATGGGCAATGGTTAAGATTACAGTTGCATCTGACCCACGGTTGGTGTGATAACGTTGTTATATTGGATCATGTGACTCACAGATACAGAATTCATGTTGAAACAATGTTGATGCATTTGTATCACACTATGCTTTGTTATGAGAGTGTGAATGAATAAACTTGGTCAGGTATTAATCGAATAAGATTATTCTTTGATTAAAACATGTGACATGTAAAGGCATCTCACTCTATGTTTTTCTCATTCACAAATAACAAAAGAGTTAGTGAAATAATAATTCATGGGTAAAACGGTAATTTTACATTCTTCTAAGTTACTGATACACGTGAAAGGTAATATCGTAAAGTACTCTGTGGATCGTGTGAAGAATTATTTTGTCACATCAAACGGAAAATATACGCACATGAACTTAGAGAGTTTCAATATTAGTCTTTTAGTAGAATCGACTAATATTAAGAATTAAAAGACGGAAAAGGTTTGTGAACTTTTGAATCCGAACTTTATTCTAAAGTTTCGTTCATGTGGGTCCATTAGGTCTCAATGATAGACTCTCGGACGAGATTTATTGAACTAGGACGATTTGATTTTCTCATTTAAGTATATTGTGATTTACACTAAGAAAATGTTTTTCTAAGTAATTGAATAAATAATTGGTAATTTATCATTACATTTATTTAATGAATCATATTATGTTACTATATGGATAATAAAATATTTAAATGATTGAAAAAAATAAAAGATGAAATAAATATTTTCTCGTTTCGTACTACTTTGAAGAGTACGAAAATAATTGATGATTTGTCATTAAATAAATGAGACGTTCTAAAGTAATTAAATATTATTTTATAAATAAATCAAAATAATTTTTCGAGTATTTTGGGATGTCACTCGACCAAAATAAAGATTTAGGTCATATTTATTTGTTTAAGAAATTAATTTAAAGGTACAATGGGCTTAAGTTTGACTAATGAGTTTGACCTAAGAAAACCCCACTTTCTCTCTCTATTTAAGGAGTTTTTGAAACCCTAATTAGATGAACCCTAACATATATAGAGCGAGACTCATTTCAGCCTGTTGGCCGGATTAGGTCGCCGGATGGGTAGCCATACTGGAGTATTTCGCCGGCCGCAAAACGTGCCTAGCTCACCACGGGAGTTTGACGACGAATCTGGCCAAGCCCGTTTGCAGAGACCTAGCCTTAGGTCTCTTCCACCTTCCTGCAAAGTTTCGCGGTCAGATTCCACCGGAGGAAGCCAAGCGTCGCAGGCCAATTTCTTGCCGGCCGGCCAAAATCCATTCCGGTGGGTCAGAACTTCCAATCCGGCGGGTCATATTTCAGAATTTTGACGAGGCCTTCAGGAGTTAGCTAGCAACGCACGAGATTGTTTACAACCTCACATGTGAGTTTTCTAAAACGAATTGGATCTGAGATTAAATTTTATAAATGCATTTATAGGTTGTTTAGATCGTTTGGTCAATTTGTTGACATGTTTATAATAAATAGTTTATTGACATGTTACTGATTTTTAATGCCTAGGTTATTAACTTATTAAAATGAGTTTTAGTTCAGATCATATTATATAATTCCGCCACATATAGATGTGTTATATAGTATTATTGTTTAAATCATTAAATATTTCCAACACTTTTGAGTCCAATCTTTATTCTAGAGTTCCGTTCATGTGGGTCCAAAAGGTCTCAATGATAGACTCTCATACGAGATTTATTGAACTAGAACGATTGATTTTCTCATTAAATGTAAATTGTGATTTATACTAAGAGAATTATTTTCTAAGTAATTAAATAAATAATTGGTTATTTATTATTACATTTGTTTAACGAATCATACTATGTTATTATATTGATAATAATAATATTTCATGATTTAAATATATAAAAGATGAAAATAAATATTTTTTCGTTTCGTACTTCCTTGAGAACTATGACAAGAATTAATGACTTGTCATTAAATAAATGAGATGTTCTAAATTAATTAAATATTATTTTAGAAATAAATCAGATATATTTTTAGGAAAATAAATGATTATGCACGACCATAATTAGTGAATTAGGGTTGAATAGTTATTTTAAACTCAATTAAAAAGAACATTTGGCGTAAGTTTGACTAACGAGCCAAAATTGGATTTTGACCTAACTTAAACCCGCTCTCTCTCTTATAAAAGGGTTTTTCGAAAATCATAACCCTAACCCTATTCAGAATTTCGACCTCTCTCCCTTCCTCCTTGAGTTTGGCCGAGTATTCTTGAGAGAGAAAAGATCAAGAAACTCTTTCTTGATTCTTGTTTCGTTCTTGAGTGTTTCCCCTCTTCGTTGTTCGATTTAAAAGAGCCCACCCTCTTATTCTCTCTCAAAATTGACTCAACTTGTGGTGTTTGAATGAATTTAATTCGCATGAAATCAGCCAAGAATCGAAGAGAATTGAGCTAGACGAATCTGCCTCACAGACAGGCCCGCCGGGCAGACAAATTCTAGCCGGCCAGTGGGTCCCAGGTGAGCCTTCTCTCTCACGCGTGTTCTGTCTAGTTTATGTGCAGTCCAGCGCCTCTGCCACGTAGCCATAGGTGTCATCTACCTTCCTGCACAGGTGGCACACTCAAAATAGATGCGAGCAATCCGTAGGCTCACAGGCCTACTGCACCTGTCCGGCAGGTCCATTCCGGCCAGTGGGTCTCAAGTGGGTGTCCTATTGCTTTTCCGCCCGATCCAGTGCCTCTGCCGCGTGTCCATGGTCCTTACCTACCTGGGTGCACCAGTCCCACACCTCCAGCAGCTCTCAAGAACTCATAGGCTCGGAGGCCCATTTCTCCAATCCGGCAGACATAACAGGCCGGCCATATTCCAATCCGCCTAGATTCCAATCCGTCCAGCTTCCAATCCGGCCAGCACCTTCCTGAAGCAATCCGGCGGCCAAATTCAAGCAATCCGACGACCATGCTCTTTCCTCCATTCCGACGAGGCATTCCGACGAAAGCGAGTCACGCACGAGATTGTTTACAATCTCACGTTTAAGTCATTCTAACGAATTGGTTGTAAATGTAAAATTGTTTATATGATTGCTAGATTGAATGTGTTCAATTTGTTGATGAGTATATCTAAAATAAATTTTTTTATTGACATGTTAGGAACCTTTAAAGCCATAATTGTTGAAAATGTGTTTTAATGTATTTATGATCTTATTATATAATTCCACCATATTTAAATATGTTATATAATATTGTTAACGAAACGTTAATCAATTTCCAACACTTCATTGTTGTATTCTAAAAAAACAAGTCTTCATTGGTTACTCTTATACTTGTTTAGAGTCTTTTAGACTTAATGTAGTCCTGTTATATTTTTTGCTATTAATTATCATTATTTAATTATCGAAAGTTCTAATTTTTAATAAGTATTAGAGGAAATACCACTTGGTTAAGCTTGGAATCCGGTTGTTAGCTGATAAAAGTTTCCGTTAAGCATTAAAAAAAACATACATAATTAGCTCAAGCAAAGGGTAGTGCGAACCAAATTAGCTCAATGACATTTATAAAATTTATCAAGTATAATATTTACTTAAAAAGTTAGTAAACCTTAATTAGTTTAATGATCAGAATGTAATTTATAATGGGCTTGTAATTTTAGTTGGAAAACATGTTTTGATTTGTTTATAAGTGTTGAAGTTGAGCTTTAAACATAAGACTAGGAGACCATTTTTCATAAGAAAAAAATAATTAATAGACCAATTAGTTCAAATACAACAAATGCATATTTTTACAGGGCGATTGACCTTTTTATTTGATTGCTATCCATTATAATATGTTTAACGTTGATACGACTTGTCCTGTACAACAGAACCAGAATGAAAAGAGAACTCTTCCATTGCAGGAACAGAAGTCAAGATAAGTGTTTGAAAGGCTTCTTTACTGCTTGTCTTACACTAATTTCAAATATAGTTTGTATTAAATTATCGAAAATTATTAACTTTTTGAAATACACCTTTTGTTAAACTTGGAATCTAATTTTTCGCTAATAGAATTTCCATTAAACAATTGGAAGGCACACGGCATGTTTTCTGTTACCTTCCAAGGATACCAATATTTATACTGAATGCCTGGAATAAATATATATAACTTCTCAACGTAAGTTCATTGTAACTTAGAAAAGTGACTCATGAGTGTTGGACAAAGTTATCTCAATTCCAAAAAGTAATATATATATATATACACGTATTATAGATGAAAACACGAGTTTATATTTATCAAGCAATGTAGTAGAGTATAGGATTAAGAAACGGAACATGTAAAAAGTTTCACACAACTAGTAACTATATATTCTTCTATCGTAACGCAGATTGAGTTCCCAACAAATGGAAGTGTCAAAATTACAGTTTTAACAGGAAACACGACTCAAAGCGCAAGCGAAAATTCCTATGTAACATCACGTTGGATTTTTTTTATGAAGATTTGTTATTATGCCAAGAAATTTCCAACTAATCAATGGCGATTATGAGGAAACCGACGGAAACGTACATGAGAAAAACGGGGTAAAGAGCGAGGGCTTTTCTTCTCGGGTTGACCGCGGAGCTCATGAAAGGATACGCAGCCCAAGAACTCCAAGCCAAAGTCACACACACCACAACCACTTTCACAATCACGTTGTCTTTCAACATGCAGATTACCGCTCCGATGTCCAGTGGGAACAAGCAGTACCCCAAAAGGCTCAGGCTTTGGAAGAATATTATGTGCCCACCCTGAAATTTACCAAAAAGGGCTTTACTTTTTTAGTTTCAGTGTCTCAGAATTTCATGCTCAGCTTCTCCCACTTTACAACAGTTCTATAGGTTTCAAAATAGCTATAATTGGACATTCGGCTATGAAAACAGGGTTCGAGAACTTTATGTATATACAAGATGTAATAACATGTCATCTGGGTTTCTAAGCATAAACGAGCACAATGTATTAGGATTTTAGTTTGGGAAAAACAGTATTCGTAGGTCATTTCTACACTAGACTATGTACTGCGTAAAAGTGATGCTACAAAAAGCTAGAGAGAGAGGGAGAGAGAGAGCATTACCAGGAGAAGTACGTTCAGCGTCAAAATTACAGCACCGGCAGCTAGTAGAGCAAATGCGACAGCAAAAACTTCAGACTGCCAAATAAGAGATGGAAAGGTTTCACTAGATTGGCTAGCCATGTAGATTTGAGTTTGTTAGGCTGTGACTGGAAAAATGATATATGAACAAATCAATCTAGCAAAAAACCACAAGTTAGCAACTTTACAATATCATTTTCATATACTTAATTGTTTTATTGATTATTAAATAATATAAAATAAAAACCTAGGCCACACAAGCTAAAAAGTAAGCTTTTTGTTACCAAATTCTTGCAAAAACAATAAAAATACCGTCATTAATTGTTTGATAATAAAAATATTTTTATTGTAAGGTAATAACAAAAGAATTAAAGTACCAAAAACCCATTAAAATGAGATCTGTAGTTTGCCCAAAATGGCTAAAGTGCACATGACCTATTTTGTTAACATATAGATCAATAGTTAATAAGTGTAGGTTTCTGCTCATAGATAATTACACATGAACATTCTCAACGCATAATGCCTACAATTAGTATGGGAAAGTGCCACAACCTGAATAGTAGGACCATGGCTCTACAAAACCTAAAATTATAAATAATTTCATGACCCCACAACTGCAGCCTGATTCACTAGCATAGACATGAGTTTCTACCAATTGTGAGTAACTCCAATTGTATATAGATCTGAAATAAAGATACTGGCTTCACACGGTAAGTGACCCCAACACAGAGCAGAAAAAGAAATACAGGTGCTAGGTTCGGGTACGAGGGTATAGAAGAGGAATTGGAAAATTTCAGATTAACATGAAGTTTGACTGTAGGGAAAACGGGATGTGATTTGAATGAAGGCCATCTAATGAAGAGGAAGGAGAATATTTTCAAGCTAACAGCAGGGCAAATAAGCCATGCTTTAAGCTCCTAGTAGCTCAATGTATAAGGTCGGTTATGGATGGAATTTCTGGATTTGGACAAATCTTTGGTGGTTTAGGGTATTTAGAGGTGACTTTCAATGTGTTTAGATATTCGGATGATAAAACAAGCAGAAGGAGAAGCACGAGAATGTTCGACAATAAACTGATCTGAGGAAATAGAATTGATTGGCATGTGCCTTTTCAATAGAAACTATGCGTACTCTGATTCCTGGGATAACCCTATTTGTTGTGAGTTGGATTGTTTGGGGTCTCGAAGCAATAGAAGGAAGATTTTACTCATAAATGAATGAAACAAGAATCTGCTGTGTTTAGACACCTAATTCTCATATCCGTGCTTTTTCTTTCTCGGACCAATCGTGCGATCTGTACAAAATCTTCTAAAGTAATCTCATACATTTCAGCATAAGGTTTTATTCTACAGCACAACAGCAATAAGCTGTAGAAATCTTCGCTTTTGCAAATAAGTAACTCCAGATATTCCTGGCAGAGCAATTGAACTAAATCTCAGAATACGGTCCCTTAAATTTTAGCAACAGGTTTCTCTCTGCATTGAAACAGATATAAAAATAAAATAAAAAAGCTCAGGAACGCTAAGTATTAGACCCATTCCACCAATATCAAGCCTCCAAACAATCAAAACAAAACACCAAAAGTATATGTACTCTCAAGAACCTCACATTTGAGCAATAATCAGAACGCCACAGCTCGGCCACATTATAGATCAAATAATAGTTGATAAATAAAAGAGCCTACAATAATAAAGAAGAGAAACGAAATTCACGCGCTAACCTTCTTGACCGACGCGGACCACGAAAGAGTGAGACCTAAGAACACAATGAAAAAGAACGGTCCCCACAGATCCCAATCCCTAAGCGCCTTTCCCGGATCTTCACGGTAGGGGTTCGGAAACACGACGAGCTTCAAATTACTGACGATCCGCGTCAGATCTCGCTTCACCGTGTCCCACACCGGCTCCGTCAGCGTGTTTGGCGGCGATCCGAATCCGGAGCTCGCGATTCCGTTGTTCGAGATCGGAATCGAAGTAGCTCCGGCGGCGGAGGGGACCGCCGGAGGAGGAGGCAATGGAGGCTTCGAAGTCGTCGTCGGCGGCGCCGGAGGAGGGAGGTTCGATTGGATGAACGGAGAAGTGGAAATGGGGATCGAAGCCCTGGGAGGGCTTGGAGGTCGGGCTGGGAGGACTGAGGAGGAATGGACAGTGGAGTTGATGAGATTCTCGATCTCATCGATGTCCGACTGAGACGACGGGTGTAGCGGCACGGTGTCGCCGTGGGACATTTTTGCCAGGAATTTCGGTGCGCTTGTTTTCCCGGGAAAATGTTAAGAGCAGTGGATCTACGAAGAAAAGAGGAGTTGGGTTTTCGGGGGGTTTCTTGAGGAAACTAAAAGACCGTTCACGAATCGGGTTTGCGGGATTCGGGCAAATTAAACGACGTTGTCCGCCTAACACTATTTAGGACTAAATCAGGTATTGAATTAAAAAGGAAAATGCTTTCTGTGTGCAATATTGTGTCATAATTTTTTTTCTGTCTCATAAATTAATTATAGTTTATATACTCTTCGAAATTGACGAAGACGTTTAACCTAAAAACATCTTATTCCTTCCATCTCTCTTCTCTTTTTACGCACGCAGATCCGACGAAACTTTGCACACCCGAGATCTCACCGACGTCGCGCCACCTTCTTCTTGCTCGTCCACACTCGCGCTCGACAATGATCGTCAGTCTTCTCCATGGGTCTTGTCTTCTCACTCTTCTCTGCGGTCTTCGATATCGTTTTTCCTCGCGGTCGCAATCGCAGAACTCCCTTCACAAAGTCCTCTGTGCACTGCGTCGAACAAGTCGTTGTCACTAATAAGTATGAAAAAAATTTCTCCTTTCTAGTATGGAGTACTGCATGCTGCTGTAAGTTAAAGCAACATACCACATTATTTTATTTATGTCAAAATCAATTCCATGTTAACATTCAACAAGATACCGCAGTCTACCGCAACCAACCGCACCATATTATTCATGTTTTTATGAAACCTGTTATTGAACTCTTCAAACTACCGCAGTCTACCATAATTAACCGCAACTTATGTTGTTCATGTTGTATGTTTAATTGTGCAGATTACTATGGCGTAATTGTTATGTTTGATGGAATTTGGACTCATAAAGATGGTAAACTACCTGCAAATGCAGCGGTCGAGGTCATAATCGAGTTTCATGTACTTATAGATCTTGATGACATGTTTGTACTCAGATTCGATGTTGGTTTAATTGTATGTTGTTTTCATTCTGCAACTTTTTGTTTTGTTGTTAAACTGATATTTATATCTGCAATACACTGCAACATACCGCAATACACCGCAATATGTTGTAGTAACTATCCTAGTAATTACTCTTAAATTGTTACATTCATCCACTCAATATAACACATTGGCTTGCATACCAATAAAATCAATATATAGCAAAGAAACACATCTTGTTTGTATTGGCTACATAAACATCAAAATATATAACACGATATAACCATCAAATCTTACTCATAAATATCTTTCAAAATACATGATAATGTCTAAAAAAGATGTAAATAATATATAAACATGTTCCTACCTAATAATAAGCTATAAACATTTTCACAAAATATATGATAATGTGTCCAAATACTCTAAAATCTATGACATAGATTTTGATACCAAAAGTCATTGCCCATTTCTTTTTATGAAACTTCATCCTGCTGTCATTGACATCTGACAACGGCATTGAACTCATCAAATGCTACATGGTCTTAGGGCAATACATACCGCAATTGCCGCTGCAAAATACATAATAACTTATTGAAGAATTCTACTAAAATTTTAGTCAAATTAAGAAAATCTTATTTATATTTTTGCTTTACAAATGTTGCCATTTTGAACGGTATTGCACCCTTCAATGTTAGTATACCTCCAAAGATATCTATATTTTCATGTATTTTTGGTAGCAACACATTGAACGGCTTCAATGTCTTAGCCATTGCCCTTTTTGAGGTTGAATTAGAGTCGTAGATATTGGTCATGCCTATCTATGGTGGACAAATTTTTTTTTCATCTCCACGGATCGACTTCAAAATCACGTTATCCTCCAAAATCTCTTCTTGATCGGATCCTTTTTTTTTTGTCTTTTTACCTCATTCATAACTTGATATCATATGCAAGTGGATGACACCAACAATGTGTTCATACAACATGAATCATCTCTAAACACGTCTTTCATAAATCATCGACGTCATCGAAGTAAGTGAAAGGCCACGTCAATATACTTAAAACAATTTATTAAAATGTTGATTAATCAGAGAACACCGAAAATTCCTGCAACCTACCGCAAGCACATACACACCACAAATATATAAACACTGCAGCACGCCACAAGCCACCGCAAACACATAAACACCAAAATGAGAAAAACATCAATAAAAATCCACAAAAGCCCAGCAACCTACTGCAATACAATACAATTTCAGTGTTCATATATCAATATCAACGACATCCAATGTTCATCCATTCATCCTATTCTTCTTTCAATATCTACGAAATCCCTAAAATAACCACGATTAAACTAAATCCAGTTTTCTTCTTTCAATACAATTCGATTAAACTAAACATGAATAAACTTATATCAACGAAATTCTTAAAACATCAAATCCCTAAAACATTAAATCTCCAAATCAAAACCTAATATCAAAAAATCCACATTTCATTTCTAATAAAGAACTTGCAAAGATTGAGAGAGAAGAAGGAGACTGCGAGAGTTATGCGACAACGACCGCGGGGAAGAACGATGTCGAAGACCGCGGAGAAGAGTGAGAAGGCAACACCCACGGAGAAGACCGACGACCACCTTCAAGCGATGGGCGAGCGAGAAGAAGGTGGCGCGACGGCGGGAGAGATCTCGGGTGTCCAGAGTTTCGTTGGGTCTGTATGCGCGAAGACAAAGAGAGAGAGAGAGAGAGAGAGAGAGAGAGAGAGAGAGAGAGAGAGAGAGAGAGAGAGAGAGAGAGAGAGAGAGAGAGAGAGAGAATGAATATGATGTTTAGGTTAACAATGTTGATCAAATTTTAAGGGTATTTTAGTAAATTGGGTATTAGAAACTATAATTAATTTATGAGGTACATAAAAAAGAATTACCTTATCACACGTAGAAAATGATATTCCTCAATTAAAAAGAAAATATTTTACATGCATTTTTCGGACGAAATACTTTAAGCAGTTTGTTTTCAAAATATCATTTTTTGTGATTTTGGATGGATTTTGCATTTTTAATTTTGTTTAACGACGTGAGAGATCAAATATAATTTATGGGTAGTCAAAGATGATCTTTAAAAAACTTTGCAAAAAGTGACAAAAGAAAAAGTGAAATGGAAAAGAAGAAAAAGAGGTATAGTTTAATTCAAAGAGCGTTAGTTCAAACAATGATCAAAGTATAATTTCAAACATTTTCCAACTATAAAATTTAAAAGTAATATTTCGCAACAAAATATCCCTTTGATGGTGATCATTTAAAAAAAATGAAATTCCTCATAATAAAAGTGATAACCCCCGAGTTTGGGTTATATATATATTTATATTTAATAAAATATATTTCCTTTATTTACAAATACCTCTGCCAAATATAAAGAAAATAAATTTCACAAAACATCTATCCTAATTAGACCACCTAATTACGGTCTCATCGATGAACTAAAAACACCTAAATGTAGGCCTCAATATTCTTTGGATTAATGGAATTATCTCCTTATCTCGCAATCTCAAAGTTTTGGAAAAAATGTGGAATGGTTTAATAAACCTTTAACAAACAGAGAAACTCAATGATATGAGGATCATAAAAGGTGAGAAGAGTAAGTAAGAAGACAATGAGATTAGGCTTAAGCGAAACCAGAGAGATATTTTGGAATGTTTTGTTAATGTCGGATTTGGATTCTCAACTATAACTAAACTATAGTTTAAATATGAGATATATTGCCTATTTGTATTATGTACATCTTAAGAATTCGTTGAATTTAGAATTAAAATAAGGCTGAATATAAATAATAAATAACAAAAACAAATATTGAAATAAAGAATCGCATTGATCGTATCGGCTAAACATGTAGGAAATCGAGTTGAGGAAATGTTTTTGAGCCAACAAATTACAAATGGAAGATACTACATTTGTGATTAAGTGCGAAGGAGATGAGTATTCCATGGATATGAAGTTTGGAGCGAGACGAGACGCTCAATATTTCCTAAACCTTCTCAAAGATCAAACTACAACAAAAGTTGGTATCAAGTAAATAATAATTAGATAATATTATTTAATAATTAGATGTTCATGCACTTTGCCTAGGTTAGTAAAATAATTTTACTTGTAAACACATTTTTATACTCTGCGATTAACTTGTTAATGCTAATTTTTCTTAACCCTATACTTATTCCAACAATTTTGCGTATCAAATATAGGCTACCATATCGAGAATAATTGGTTGTGAACGTAATGAAATATTGTTGTCAATTCCAAGCAGTTGTAGGAATGAGCCACATATATCGGTATGCATTAGTTCAAGAACATATGTAGCTCTATCGCACACAATTTTCTAGAATAAGTTTGTTTCCCCTCTTGATGCACTCAATGCAGACTTGAAAGTTTGTTAAATCTAAGGGTTCAAGAGTTCCATCCGACACAAGCCTCCAAATTCTCTGTTTAGAGATCTGAAATAAAGTATTGTGCCATTACATTGCAGAATTCTTATTTAATTTTTGTTTCGTACCATATGAGCTTGTATTTAATGTTTCATTTTTAGAACTAACAATTTTAGCCAAGTATAAATTATAATTAAAGAACTAGAAAGAAATTTGATTTTTAATGGAGACTAATTTTTATTATTTCCAAATGAACAAGAAAAACCAGATTTGTCCAACATGAAAACAGAAACCAAATACAGTCTAAAAGAAGATACAACAAAAGTCTCAAATAAATCCATATTAAAACCAATTTGTAAAAGCAATCTACAAGTTTTAATAGCCTTCGCGGAAACTTTATTGCCATCACCCACAAAGATGAATCTTTCATCATCACTTGGCAGTCGGCTCCATAGTCATCTCTGCATGGACACACTTACATGAGTAGTAGCACCACAATTTACCCACCAAATATCCTTAGATACGAAAGTCAAATTAATTTCATAACAAATTAAAGTTAACATTTTACCCTACTACACACGCCACACAACATACTTACGACACTGTTTATTCATGTGTCGACCTTTATTGCAAAAGAAACAAGTGAATTCATTTCCTTTTACATCTCTTTTTTTTCTTTGGTTGAGATGGTCCCGCAGTTCCTTGGTTATATTCTTCTTGTTATTTCGAGAAGAGGTGGCCAGGTGAGCACTTGTAGTCTTGTCCCGTTGTAGCCGCTCCTTTTCTCGCACACAATGAGAAATGAGCTCATTCAACGACCATTTTTCCTTCTGAATATTATAGCTTGCTTTGAATTTCCTAAAGTGTGGTGGGAGAGAGAGCAAAAAAAATGCAAGAGAAAATCCTCAGACGACTCAAGCTTCAAGGATATCACCTTAGAAGCAAGATGAGACATCTCCATGATGTACTTCCTGATGTTTTTTTTTCTTAATACTTCATAGAGACAAGCTTACACAGAGTATTACTCGCTTATGATTTCTCGTTCTTGGCAAAATATTGCTCAATATCCTCTAAAAAATTCTTGGAACTTTCTCTTTACGAAATGGAGACTCGGAGTATTAATCTAACGCCCTATGATCATCAAGCGCATACGAACTGACCGATCCCATTTGTTAATCATTGCACCTTCATGTTGGAATAGGTATAGGATTAAGAAAAAAATATCATTAAAAAATTAATGCTAGAATATAAAAATTTCTTTTCTAGTAAAACAATTTTACTAATCTAGGCAAAGTGCATAAACATGTTGTTATTTAATTACTTGTTATTAACATTTTCTTGTAGCTTGATCTTTGAGGAGCCTTGGGAAAGGTAGATCGTCTCTTCTTCTTTGTTTCCTTCACACCTTGTCGTGAACTCGAGAAACCTAAGGTTTCTATTACAAGAGTCTATAGAGTGTTTGAAGGATTTGTGTGAGTGCCCAATTAAACACAATAACTCAAGAACAAGTTTATGAGCTAAAGATCTAAAATATAGAGAGAGCAAGAGAAAAACTTATTTTCACATCTCTATGTGAGGCTCTATTTAAAGGAGAAAGAAATACAAAAAGGGTAATTACCATTTTCTATTGTGCATTCATGACACAATATTTAATTTCATCTCCTCTTTCTCTATGTATGTGGCCGGCCATTCTATAGCATAGTGAGGAAAATTTGTTTCATCACTTAGCACATTTATTTCCTTCTTTAAGAAATTCATTTTTTTTTTCCATTTGGGTAATTATCTTTATAATAAAAGACAAAGAATTCCTCTCCTCTTGGTTCAAATGAATTTATTCTCTACTCAAATTCAACTTAATTATATTGAGTGGATCCATTGAATATTATCTATGATTACCCTTCATGTACATCATCAACTACATGGGATTTATAAATTACCATTTTACCCTTCTAGTTGTTATTTCCTCAACTCCTTTGTTACTTGTGAATAAGTTAGAAACAATGTATTGACAAGGAGCTAACCAGTCACATTATTTCATCCAAATAAAGTCGTTACTAAATTTTGGATACCGCGCGGTTCATTTATTCACAATCCATATAATAAACCATGAGGTGATATACATTGCATTTAAGCAATCTTGTACATGAATTCCATATCTACGAGAACTTCACAAAGTATACTCATGTTAACTTCACAACCCAATACATCACCAATAGAGCGCATCTAGTTCACAAACTTGGATCTAGAGTGTAACTTTCTCAAATGAATATATTTAGTTATGAAATGACATGACCCATTTTAGGATTAAGGTAAGCACGATGTAATTCATATATAGTGACCTTGACATAGAAGAGGTTAAATGGTTTGTTCTTACATTGTCTCTAAAGGTGCACTAGTCAATTCAATATCTTCAGAAGATACATTGGAATAACTATAGAGTTCCTAACTCTCTATGCCTTCTGACCACACATCATAGATTCTTCCAAAAAATATACTAGGATCAATAGTCTGTTGATCTTTACATTGTGAATATTTCATTTTAACCAAACCATTAAGAGTTTGTTCACGTAAATCTACATTTGTCTTCATACATTGTTAGGTTTATATTAAGGACTATAAGACTATTGAATATCATAAATCTTTAAACAAACGAAAAATGAATGAATGAATGTTTAACTTTTATTAATTTAACCAGCAAATTACTATACGGACTTATGAGAGATTTATATTACATCTATATGTAAATAAATAATTTTCTTTTGGGCATCTCTGCCAACAAACTCCCACTTGACTCAAAGAAGATGAGTATAGTCCTTCATGCTTAATCTGTCTCGACGTTAGTCGAAGACTATTATTGGATAGTGTCTTGGTGAAAAGATCTTCCAGGTTCTCGACCGATGAGATCCTCTTCACCTCCACGTCTCCGCGCTGCACAATCTCTCTAATCAAATGGTATTTCCTCTCAATATTCTTAGAGCGGTTATGGCTTTTAGGTTCCTTCAAGTTAGCAATATCCCCATTATTATCATAATAAAGTGTCATGGGCTCATTGATATTTGGAACGACTTTCAGATACTTGAGGATTTTTCTAAGTCATACAATCTCTTTGGATGCTTCACAACCAGCCACATATTATGCTTCCATGGTGGAGTCAACAATGCAAGATTGCTTGATACTCCTCCAAACAACATATCCACTATTCAGGATTAACACAGATCCTAAAGTGGATTTTTGGAATCCATATCCGCTTGAAAGAAGGAATCGGTATACCCCGTCATAGTCAGGCCAGTACCTAAATATGTAAGCATAAAGTTTCTAGTTCTGTGAAGATACTTAAGAACATGCTTAACAGCAACCCAGTACTCGGGTCCAGGATTTGATTGGAAACGGCTAACGACGCCAACGGCGAAACATATATCTGGTCTAGTGCACAACATAGAATACATGATACTTCCTACGGCCGAAGCATATGGAATCTTTGCATGTCTTCAATATCTTGTGCAGTCTTCGGAGACCAGTCCTTAGAGAGTGCAACTCCATGTCTAAAGTATTGGCAGAGATGCCCACAAGAAGATTATTTATTTACATATATCGATGTAATATTAATCTCTCATGAGTCCTTTTGTAATTTGCTGATTAAATTAATAAAAGTTGAAACGTTCATTCATTCCTTTTTCGTTTGTTTGAAGATTTATGATATTCAATAGTCTTATAGTCCTTAATTTAAACCTAATAATGCATGAAGAGACAAATGTAGATTTGCGTGAACAAACTCTTCATGGTTTGGTTAAAATGAAATATTCACAATCTAAAGATCAACGAACTATTGATCTTAATATGATTGTTGGAAGAATCTATGATGTCTGGTTACGAGGCATAGAGAGTTAGGAACTCTATAGTTCTTCCAATGTATCTTCAGAAGATACTTAATTAATAAATGCACCTTTAGAGACAATGTAAGAACAAACCATTTAACCTCTTCTGTCTAGAGGTCACTATGTATGAATTGTATCGTGCTTACCTAAATCCTGAAATGAAATATGTCATTTCATAGCTTACATATTCTCATTTGAGAAAATTAAATTCTAGGTCCACTCAGTGATCTAGACTAGACTAATTACTGAGATATTAAGTTATGAATATATCATTAACCAGTTTTGTGAAGTTCATAGATATGGAATTCTTGTACAAGATTGCTTAAATGCAATGTATATCACCTCATGCTTTATTACTTGGATTGTGAATAAATGGACCGTGCGGTATCGAAAATTAAGTAACGACTTTATTTGAATGAAACAATGTGACTTGTTAGCTCCTCGTCAATACATTGTTTCTAACTTATTCACAAGTAACAAGGGAGTTGAGGAAATAACAACTAGAAGGGTAAAATGATAATTTTATAAATCCCATGTAGTTGATGATATTCATGAAGGGTAATCATAGATAACATTCAATGGATCCACTCAATATAATTAAGTTGAATTTAAGTAGAAAATAAATTCATTTGAACAAAGAGATTTTCAGTGTCAATTCTTTAATGGAGTCAGTTGACATTAAGTTAATACGCGGAAAACGTGTGTGAAATTTTGAGTCCAAATATAGTAGCTCAAGCTTTGTTCATTTGGATCCACAAGGTCACTATTACATGTCATTAGAGTAGGATTGTCAAACTAGAAGCTAAGTCAAAAAACGTTCAAATGTTGAACTAGACGATTTTAGGAAAATGTTTAAGGGGTATTGTTTTCCACGTGGAGATAAATTGATGTGAATTATAAAATAAGATTTTGAATATTTTCCTATGATGGAAATATAAATTAGTTTCTCAAGCCGAGAAGCCGTTTACGCATTATGAAATGAATTTCATTATTTGTGCAATATTAAAACTACAATGGGTATTTTAATAATTGTCTTAAAAGAAATAAAGAAGCATCTAGAAGCTCCTCCCTTGTAGATGAAATTCGTCAAGCATCATAGATGAGAGAGAAAAATATCTCTTATTATTTTGTGCATTATTACATATTAGTAATTGCCCAAAAAGAAAAGAGGAAATGATTTCTTCTAGAAGGAAACATATTTGTTAAGTGAGAAAACAAATATCCTTCACTATTGCAAGGGGATGGCCGGTCATGTACAAGGAAAAGAGGAGAGAAAATCAAATATTATGTCATGAATGCACAATAGCAAATGGTAATTACCCTTTCTTGTATTTCATTCTCCTATAAATAGAATCTCACATAGAGATGTGAAAATAAATTTTTCCTCTTGTTTTGGCCGACCAAAATTCCTCCGCTCTCTCTAAATATCTCTTTTATTTTGGCACTTAAGTTCTCATTAGACTTAGGCTTATAGCTCATATAATTGTTCTTGAGTTATTGTATTTAATTACGCCCACACACAAATCCTTCAAACACTCTATAGACTCTTGTAATATAAATCTTAAGTTTCTCGAGTTCAAGACTAGGCGTGAATGTAATGAGCAAGACGAGACGTAATACCTTTCCCAAGGCTCATCCAAGATCAAGCTACGAGAGAAACGTAAATAATAAATAATTTAATAATTTTTTTTAAATAACAACATGTTCATGCACTTTGCCTAGGTTAGTAAAATTGTTTTACTAGTAAAGACTTTTTTATATTCCGCCATTAATTTGTTAATGATAATTTTTTCTTAACCCTAGACTAGTTTAAATTTGTTATTAAATGTTTTACATTTATTTTGTGTAAATTATTAATATTTTAATATAACAAACAATTGAAATCAAAACAAACAAATAAAAAAATTCAATAAACTTCTTTCTCCAAAACCTTGATCCGACGTACTCTTTAATTATTTTTCAAATTCCGGACAACTTGTTATGACTTAGTAAAATGGGCATAACTATATGCACGAAACTTGAAAATTAGTGGTTCTTGAACAAAATTACAGGTGTATAAGTTAGCTATCCAATGCAATTATCATTTATGACCTTTTAAGTTAGAGTTGTACGGCAGTCCGCGAGTCCAGGATTTTAAATCTGGATTTGCGACTCCTAGCTTCTTTCTCTCTTCTTGATGTAATCGTGGCTTATCGATGTTCACAGACTCAACCACTATGAAAATGCCTTGAAGAAAGATGATATGAAGACGAAGAAACTAATTTTAGGAGATTTTTGAATCTCAAAATACTTTCAAGTGCAAAGGTAAGATTTATGAATCTCACACACTTTCCTTAGGAAAAATAATAATAATAAAAACATCCGAGTATGTTCCTTGTGCCTTAATGCATTAACACTTCTCTCCTCCCACAAATATCGATTTTAGGGCTCTTTTTCTAGTGTTCCACTCTATCTCTCTTTACTCATGGAAACATGTTTCCAAATGTACAAGAGAAGATGAGCCAATTCCAAAAACTAAGTGAGAGAGCTATACTTATTGTTTGCAATCCACGATCCCCAAAACTAATGATAAGTGAAAATGTCGCCAGACTAAGAGTCACCCTCGTGGCCCTCTCTTTAATGAGAGTACTCAACGGCGGTTTGCTCTTAACATTGCTTGTAGAGCTACGTTCAAAAGTGAAACAATGAGACAAGGTCTCCCCACGGTGGATTGTTTCCAAAGTAGATCATCTTGAACTAAGTGGTTGGTTACACACTTAGACTCAATCTCTAGTAATCTTCCCTCGAGGCCCTGCAAAAAGATTTGAGTGATCATACTTCTTTATAAGGTGGCTAGTCAAAACATTGATGTATTGACATCATGAATATGCATTAATGATGTGTCATTTACTTATGAAAGGCGACACTTTGCGGCCTTCCCTCGAAGGAGTAAATTGTCATTTTGTTCATAACACCTTTGGATTTTTCCTGTTTTATATTAAACTTAAACTCCTAAACAAAAAACTAATCATAAATTGTTTCAACAATCAGCAATACGTCTCTAAACACTTTCTCAATAATCCTTTCCTCGAATAAACTGAAAGGAAAAACTGTTGGCATTTATGTCCACAAAGGAGATTTTTGATATTAAATACTTTTGTATTTGTTTTGCTCTGAAATTAAATAAAGATTGAATATCCATTCTTATTTAAGATTGTGTTTACGCATTTATGTCTACGCTATGAAACTGTCATCAACGAAAGAAGTGCTAAGTACAGACTTGACAAGATACCTTCTTATGACTAGTTTAAATAATAGTTCGCAATCTAAAGATCGATTGGGCAATCGATTCCTAGTAATGATTGTTAGAATGAATTAAACGATATCTTATCTTGTGATATGGAGAGTTGTGACTCTGTAATTCATTCTTGATATCTTAATGAAGATATTGAACGAGACCAGTGAAGTTTTGAAGTTCGAGATAAAACCGTTTAATCACTCGAAACCTCAAACTCACATCCGAAGGGTATTTTAGTAATTACCTAAATCCTGAAGTGAGTACATGTATTCTTGTAACACTTTATGACATTTAATTTGTCAATGGGAAATGGCTAAATGAAGTTTCATTGACCCGACGGTTGGTGTCATAATACTGTTTCCTTGAAACATGTGATTCACAGATATGGAATTTGTGTTGAAACAATGCTAAGACATTAGTATCACACTATGCTCTGTTATGAGAGTGTGAGCGAATAAACCAGGCCTGATATTCATCGAATAAAGAATTCTTTGAAATAAAACATGTGACATGTTGAGACATTTCACTTTATGTTTTTCTCGTTCACAAATAACAGAGGACTTGGTGAAATAATAACTCAGGGGTAAAACGGTAATTTTACATTCCTCTGAGTTAATGATACACACAAAGGATAATATCGTAAAATACACCACGGACCATGTGAAGAATAGTTTTATCACATCAAACAGAAATATAAACGCATATGAACTTAGAGACGTTCAATATTGGTCCTTTAGTGGAATCGACTAATATTAAGAATTAAAAGTCGGAAAAAATTTGTGAACTTTTGCATCCGATCTTTATTCTAAAGCTTCGTTCATGTGGGTCCATAAGGTCTCAATGATAGACTCTTGGATGAGATATTAGTGAACAAGAAAAGATCGATTTTCTCATTAAACGTAAATTGTGATTTACACTAAGAAAATTATTTTCTAAGTAATTAAATAAATAATTCGTTATTTATTATTACATTTATTTAACGAATCATATTGTGTTATTATATTGATAATAATATAATTTGATGATTCAAATAAATAAAAGATGAAAATAAATATTTTCTCGTTTCGTACTACATTGTTTAGTATGAAAATAATTAATGACTTGTCATTAAATAAATGAGATGTTTTAAATTAATTAAATATTATTTTAGAAATAAATCGAAAATATTTGGGAGATAAATACATAAGATGACTGGCCACTTAATGCAAATAAGGGGTTGGAAAATTGCTTAAATGATTTATCGGGCTTAAGTTTGATTAATGGGTCATTAATTGTTTTTGACCTAATTAAGCCCATTCTCCTTGAAATAAAAGGAGCTCTTCTCTCTCTCTTTTCACCAAGCTTTCACACGGCCACTCTCTCCCTCTCCCCTCCCATCTTGGCCGACTATTTGCTATCTCCCAAGGAGAAGAATACTTGGCCAAATCCCAAAAGAATTGATAGAGCGAACCGTAGAGAGATTTTCCTTTTATTCCTTCTTCTCTTGTTCCCACGAAAGAGCCCACCCTCTTTGTCTCCTAAAAATCCCTTGAGTATTATCATTGACTCAACTTGTGGTTGTTTGAGTGATTTTTCTCTCCCCAGGGCCGGCCATTTTGGAGCAACGAAGACTCGACGGATTTGAGGATCTCTTGGACGCGCGTGGCGTAGAGGATCGGCCGACTACCTTGACGTACACCGAGACTTGCTCTCGCAGATCCAAATCTTATGTAAGTATCTCTCGAATGAATTGGATCTGAATAATATGATGTTTTAGAATAATTATATGTATTTGGATTATTCGTTTGCATGCTTAGATAAATTTATTGATGTGATTATAAATTTATTGACATGTTAGGTTAGATTTAATGATATGGTTGTCGAACATGTTTTAAAACGTTTATAATATGTTAAATTGAATTATGAAATTCCGCCACATATTGATGTGTTTCGTAATTAAATTAGGTTAATTGTTAATCAAATTCCAACAAAAACTACGTAGATTAGAAACGTAACCTAGACATCGTCCTTACTATGGACAAGCACAAATGGGTACTTACCACCTTATGTCTTCCTGAAACGAAAATTGATTCGACTCAAGAGGAAAAGGACGCCCTAGTGGCCTGGATCCGATCCGATGAGATTGCAAGGTGCTATATTTTAGCATCAATGAAAAATGTGTTGCAACAACAACATGGTTATATTGATTCGGCCTATAGCATGCTCTTCAATCTTCATGAGATTTTTGGAGGGCAAGGGCGTCAGGCTAAAAAACAAGCGGTTCGACAGTTTGTGAACTTTCGTATGAAAGCTAGAACTCTTGTTAGAGATCACATGATGTTGATCATGAGTTATCTTAATGACATGGAAATCCTTTGATATGAGATTGATGGAAAAACCAAAATAGATATGATCTTGGAAACTCTCCCTGAATCTTTCGATACTTTCAAGCTGAACTTCTCCATCAATAAGCTAAGGTACACTATTACCAAGCTAATGAAGGAGATTCACACTGCTGAAGGACTCTAGCATAGGAACTGTCCTGCCTACTTCAAGACTAAAGGGAAAGGTATTGTACTGATTACCGAAGCTTGTTTAGTAGCTGGTAATGTATCTGCTGCTACTAACCATATATGTTGTTCTTGAATGGGTTCAGGAAAAGCAAAAGATTAAAGGATGGAGACCTCTGTTTCAAATGGATTGATGGGAGCTTGGTGTCTGCTAAGGCTGTGGGATCCATGACATTTTGTTTTGAAGATAAAACTTTAAATTTGAATAATGTGTATTTTGTTCATTCCTTGGGGAAAACTTAATATATGTAGCTAAAATTGTTGAGCAGAATTATTTTTAAAGTTTATTAATAATGGAAATCGAATTTCTTTTTCCAATTCATTTGTCACTGATGCTTGTATGAAGAATGGTTTATACTATCTTCATCCTACATAACCTTAGTCACTGAAATAGATAATGATCTACAATACCTGAAACACAACCTTGCTATTGTGTATTAATTTGTAAAACAAGGTTCATCTAGTAACTGTTCAAAACCGAAATTTTTTACTGTTTTGTCGATTCAAATATTCCATGACCTAGATGCTTGCTTTAATTCATAAATGGATTTAAGAAACTCACAAACCTTGGTCTCTTGAACACATTCCACGAAACCGTCTGGTTGAGCCATGAAAATGCGCTCGTCAAGATTGCCATTCAGAAATGCAGTCTTGAAATTCATTTGCCAGATCTCATAATCGAGAGCAGCAGCTATGGATAGAAATATGTGGATGGACTTAAGCATTGGGACAGGCGATAAGGTTTTTTCATAATCGATACCTTCCTTCTGGATGTAGCCTTTAGCCACTAGTTGTGCTTTGAACGTCACAACGTTCCCATCCGGACCTCTTTTCTTCTTATAGATCCACTTACACCTCACAGGTTTAACCCCTTCATGTTGGTCTACAAGTTTCCAGACTTTTTTGACATACATCGAATGCATCTCAACTTTCATGGTGTCAAGCCAAAGGTTTGATTCAGAATCAGCCATTGCTTGGCTATAGGAAACAAGGTCATCCATGTCAGAGACGGCTACGAGAGTTTCGCCATAAGACATTTACATGTCGGGCTTTCAGAAGCCCTCCAACTACGTCTAAGTACTACTTGACGAGATTCTGAATTGTAAGGTTGCATTTCAGTTGTGGTAAGAAAAGTTCTTACAGATGAGGTAGAAGCATCCTTACCGTACTTTTTTTCAAAAATAATTTTGCTTCTATATTTCGTATGCTTCATAAAGTCCTCCTCAATCAAACGAGCATTAGTACTGACAAACATTTTGTTGTCCTCGAGACTATAAAATGTAAAACCTTTGGTTTCCTTTGGATATCCAACGAATACACATAATTCTGACCTACTAGCCAACTTGCTAGTCTTTTGCCTAAGCACATGTGCAGGGCAATCCCAAATTTTGATGTGGCTTAAACTAAATTTATGCCCAGTCCATCATTCATAAGGAGTACCAGAGACCGTTTTAGACGGAACTTGGTTAAGAATATATGCAATTGTTTCGAGGGCATATCGCCAAAAGAAATTAGGGACTGATGACTAACTCATCATTGATTTAACCATCTCCATCAGAGTTTGATTCCTTCTCTCTGACACTCCAATATGTTGAGGTGTGCCAGGTGCTGTAAGCGGAGAAGCGATACCTTCTTCTTAAAGAAGGTCATCGAACTCTTCAGAAAAGTACTCACCACCTCGATCAGATCGAAGGGTTTTGATAAGTTTGCCAGTTTTCTTTTTCACTAAAGCCCGAATATCCTTAAATACGTTAAAGGTCTCGGATTTGTGTTTCAAAAAATAGAAAAATCCATATCTTGAGTAATCATCGGTAAAGGTAACGAAATATTCGTATCCTCCTCCTGCCTGAATTCTTAGCGGATCACATAAATCAGAATGTACTATTCCAGCAACTCAGTGGCTCTTCGACCTTTATCAGAGAAAGGTCACTTGGTCAATTTCCCTTCTATACAGAATTCACAAGTAGGCAGTGAGCCTATTTCAGAGACTTTGAGTGGACTATCCATCACAAGTCTCTTAATCCTTAAATGCCAAAAAGGCCTTTAGAAGCGACTTTTATCGCTTCTAAAGGCCAAAAAGTCGCTCATAATCACCATTAGAAGCGACAATGTCGCTTCTAATGTATCGCTTCTAAAGAAAAATTGCTTATAATGTTTTGAAGCGACAAAATTAGAAACGACTAGTCGCTACTAAAGGTCTTGAAAATAGCAAAAAAAAACGTGAGAAAAAATAGCGAGTAACATTTAGAAGCGACTAGTCGCTTCTAAAGATTACCTGGCATATTTGTAGAAGGGACTTAGAAACGATTAGTCGCTTCTAAATGATCTAGATTATTTTATTTACATAACTTCAGAAGCGACATTAGAAACGACAATATCGCGTCAAAACGTTTAAAAATTTATTTTTTTAAATATTTATCCCGTTTATTATTTTTAATTAATTAAATATATAATTAAAAATATTATAAATGTAATTAAATTTAATAATATTGAAATTTACTAAATTGCAATCAAATAAAACATAAACTAAATAATAAAATCAAAAGTTGATAATAACATAATCAAAAGTCGAAATTCGATAATAACATAATCAAAAGTCTAAAGTTGATAATAACATAAGCGAATATCGATAATAAGATAAGCGAAAGTCGGTAAGTAAATAAACGTAAATCGGTAAGTCTAAACCATAGAATAAATTACAATCATCCTCATCATCCTCGTCCTGCGCATCTTCCGACTGGTCTGTGTGGAGGCTCGTCTGGTTCGGTGTCGATGGGAGTCAAAGGCCAATCCGGTCTCTGCTGCAAACCCTAAGTGTCCGTCGAAGGTCCAAACTAGGACATGTACTGGTCCAAAGTCGCCTGAAACGCGGGATTCACATTGACGTTCGGGATCTGGCTCAATCCAGCAGTCATGCCAAACACAACTCCTTGGAGAGCCGCCAACTTCTCTTCCATGTCAGAGGACGATTTCGAACTCGCGTTTCCTACGGAAGACGATGAGCTGTCGTGGGGTTTGACTTCAAGCATGTCCGAGCGCGGAATTAGTAACCCAATTCCCATAACCCAATCACGTCGCGTCCCGAGAACTTTGCTCATAGAAACCTCCTCTAAACCACCTAAGCCCACCTCACGTCCCGACGCCCGAGCGTGCTCTTGTAGATCACCCACCCGAGTTACTATCCGAGCCTACATACACAATACAAATTAAATTAATTATTAATAACAATAATTATAAGGTAAATTTAAACTAGCATATATACTAACATGATCCTCTCCATCAGCAGGTGTGGTCCACTGACCATCGGGAGTCGTGTGCATCCTCTCCCACGCACCGAGCGGCCCTAGCATCTATCTACATTCTCCCACCTAATGCATTTAACACATTATAACTATAATATATTACTTATGTACTTTGAAATTGAATGAAAATATACTTACGTGACTATGACGATACTCGAATAATGAGATCGTGCCTTGTCGACTCTTAGTGGTCTTCTACTTTTGATTCTCCTTATTCCGATTGGACATGTCCTTGCAAACAACATTGGTTAGAGTAAAAAATTGATTTTTAAGAATAAAACAATTGATTAATACGTTTAATCTAATTTGTACCTGAAACGTCTTTGTGTTCATCCTATCAATCATCTCGTACCACTTTTGTCGCGTCATACCCTTGGGCGTTTTCTCGAGCGCCTCATCCCGATCTCTATTGCACGTGATCCGATAAAACTGACTATATTTTGCCTTTCCATCACCCAGACGCTTCTTCACGTCGCGGATAATAATCTTCTCAATAAGGCTCGAGTAGCACGCTACCAGAACAAGGTATCCCGACTCGTCCTCGTAAAAAAAATCGTACTCTACGTACTGCAAAACATGAAACATAATTTAGAATTTTAGTTTAAGAAATACATTAAATTAAGTTTATATTAAATGTAGTTAAACAATTTACTCAATCATGCTCATTGTCACTTAAAAAGTCAATTTTATCTATTTCAAAATCATCGTCAATAGTATCTCTAAGGAAATGATCAGCGTCATCGTCATGATCATCGTCGTCTATGAAGTCGTCGATAGGCTCATCTTTGGTAGTATCATCCACTAGAATTGGTTCACAATTATCGTGAGGAGGAGACAAACGATCGAAATCATTCTTAACGTTACGGATAATGGAACTACAGCCGGTGATGAAACGTCAATGTCACGCAAATCCCATACAAATCGGTGATTAAAATCTTCGACGACATTCTATTCCCCTTTTTTAAGATTTCGAGGATCGGGCAAGTAAAAAACTTGTTTGGCTTGAGTAGCGAGTAATAGTGGTTTGCCTGGAAACCATTTTTTCGCCACATAAGCACTCGTCGTTCCACATACGTTATCTTTGCAAAAGCGTCTACGTGCATCGTGCTTGTCACCATACCAACGACACCAAAATAGTGCGACTCGGCAATCATGTCGATAGTTCAGCACGACAACATCGTCCATCCTCCCGTAGAACATGTAGCTGTCCACAGGTATGCAAACACCACAATTTTGAGTAGTACGCATCTCATCGCGACAAGAAGTGATTAACTTGACATTGTTCACGACACAACTCGGATAAATGTGAACATTCAGTAAAAGTCCGATCGACAATGCATACAACTCGTCATACACATCGACTCCACCAACTTTTTGGTCGTACACCTTTTTAGCGAACTAGACTCTAAATTATTTTCGATGCGCTTCATCAACATCATGGCGACGTTCAGATTCCATGAGATTCCAATGCTCACTGTTTATACGTTCAAGAAGTTAGAAAAATAAAAAACAAATTTATGACTTTATATGGATACGATTAAAAAGACTCATGTCATATACGGATCGATTTTGGTACAATTTTTCAAGATGTACGACTCTGCCATCTCTCTTGAGTTGCCGTCTAACCGGGTCGGACTCATTTTCCCATAAGGCACAAACTTCTCAGATTGAAAAATAGAGAACTCGTGAGTCTGAATGACATCGGTTGAGGCATCTTCAAAGTACCTTGCAACGAATGTCAAATCTTCTTCCACAACGTAAGCCTTAGCTATAGATCCTTTGGGTCTTGTTTTGTTTCGAACGAAATGCTAAGTGTTCCAAGGTATCTTTCAAATGGATTCATTCATCTCATATGCACTGGACCACCTTCGAGAGCGTCCTCAGGGAGATGAATAATGACATGAACCATGATCGTAAAGAACAGGCGGGAAAATGATTTCCATCATACACAATATCTCAATGATGGAGTTTTGGTCTTTCTCGAAATCCTCCACTTGTAATGTTCTTAAACAAATGACCTTAAAAAAAAGCTTCCAAGTTCTGAAATCGTCTCTTGGATTCGTTTCGGAACATAAGGACCAATACCCACTGCCAACAGCCTTTGCATTATCACATGCAATTCATGTGCCTTCAACCCTGTCACTTTTCCATTGGGAGTGATATTCTTTTTCAAATTTCCTGTGAGACCATCGGGAAACTTAATTGACTTGAGAAACTCGGAAAATATTTTTTGTTGCGTGGTTGTGAGAACGTATGAAGCTTGTGGTTTGAACCACCTGTTTCCACGCTTCTCTAAGTGTAAACTAGACTTAATCTTCAAGTCTTTTAAGTCTTGTCTCGCCTTATCGATGTCCTTATTTTTCTCGTCAATGCTGAGCAATGTCCCGAGTAAGTTTTCGCACACATTTTTTTATATGTGCATCACATCAAGGTTGTGCCTCAACTTTAAATCAGACCATTAAGGTAACTCGTAAAAGATACTTTTCTTGGTCCAATTTAGCTCGCTCTCGCCTCGCTTTCGTTTCGATTTCATAGACTTCTTGCCCGCAATCAATTCAGGAAGACTGTTCAACTGCTCGAGAATCTGGATTTTAGTCAAATTCTTCGAAGGCTTTCGTTTCTCGACACGCGTTGTGTAGTGACCACTGCATGTTCTCATTTGGTGACGATCAGGAAAATATCGTCGATAATCTTAATACACGACTCTGTTTCTAACGGACAGCGATGAAGTGTCTTTGGTGCACGTCGGTCAAACAAGGTATCCTTGACCACTCCACCCAGATAAACTGCCTCACGCAGGAAAATCGTTTATTGTCCAAAGAAGTGTTGCCCGCAAACGGAAGACATGATTATGTTTAGACCCATCTCAAACTCGAACGCCCAATTCCCACAATTATTTCAACTCTTCAACGAGCGGTTGCAAGATAACGTCAATGTCCTTCCCATGCGATTTCGGACATGGAATCAAGAGTGCCAGCATCAAGTACTCGGATTTCATGCACAACCACGGTGGCAAATTGTACGACGTCAACACCATAGGCCACATGTTATACGATAGGCTCATTTCTCTGAAAGGATTGAAACCATCAGCAGCAAGTCCAAGTCGTACATTCCTCAGCTCGATGGCAAAGTCCGGATATGTTTCATCTAACTTCTTCCATGCTTTCCCATCAGCAGGATGATGTCGAACACCTTATTCAACCACCGTTCTTTTGTGTGCCACTACATTTTAACAGATGTGTGTCGGGAAGCGTACAACCGCTTGAGACGATCTTTCATAGGAAAGTACCGTAAAATTTTACGCGGTACTTTTATCCCAACAACTCATCTACTTTCGTTGCACAATGGAAAAACATCTGCACCTTTCCAATCTTCCCAAACATGACACAATCATTCGAGCACACGACAATCATCTTGTAGCTCATGCCAAATCGCTTCAGCTTTGACTTTGCCTCGTAATGTTTTTCAGGAATTCTATTCCCAACAGGATGAGACTTTTTCAAGAGTTGCAGAAGTACCATAAATGACTTTTTCGTCCAATGGTGGTCATTTAATGTGCATTAACTGACCAAGAAAGATAATTACAAAAACTCCTTACAACCGGGATACAATTCTGCATTTAACTCGGCAAATAGATCTGCAATCTGCTCTTCGTCAGCCACATCTTCAAGAGTTGGATCATTAAAAAAAAGCAGGTAATTCCTAACATCGTCGACTGCGTCATGGATTCCACCAACATCGTTTTGAATGTTTGAATCATCAAAACTTTCTAGTACAGGAACGGTTTTTTCACGTGACTCGTCGTGATGATACCACTAAGTGTAATACAGAGTAAATCGATTGTGCATGAGATGGGCTCGAACAACTCCTATGTGTTGTCTTAACGCATTATTGCAACTACGACAAGGAAATTTAACTTTGTGCTCGTTGTTCATTTGGAATCGAGCAACTCGAATAAACTCGTTCACGCCCATTTCGAATACAAGACCACACTGATTTTTCTCAATAATCTAATTTCTACTTGGGTTTGACATGACGCTAAATGTTGAAAATTATAAAATTTGTGAGATTGATCACTATTTAAAAATGTACTTAATATGAGTTGTTTGATGATATGGTATCGGAAAGTCGTTGAATTTAGATAACTAAATTCAACTAATTACTTAAAAACTTACAAAAATTTGGGCACAGCTTCCCCTAAAATATGGACAAAACATATATCTAACAACCATAAATTTGTACAAAACATATATCTAACTACATTACAAACATAACTATTCAATTAGCTACAAATTCCATTATGAATTCAGTTATAATTAACATATTATTACTTACGTACAAACAAACATATTATTAATTAAGTGATATAATTAACCACAAATTCAATTATTATTTAAGTTATTAACTACAAATTCTTTAATTACGTAAACTAAGTAATTTAGTTAACTACACACTTCATATATTCTCTAATTACATATAATTAACGTCGTCAAAATTATCTAACAAATTTCTAATTATTTTATTAACTAAACAAATAAGTTAAGAATATAGATAACATTGTGAGACGATGTGGGAGACAACGAGCAAGGGCAAATGTGATGACGATCAATACGAGGTTGTGATCAACTCGGGGGTCCGACCAACACAAAAAATTAAATCAACATTGAAAACCGGATTAAAACAAAAACTAATAATTGAAAAACATTTAATAATAAGCGAGGAACGAAAAAAAAAAAGAAATTAAAAATAATAAAACTCACCTGGAGAGATAAGCGACGAAGGCAGCAACCAGAGTCTCAATCAGAGGCACGGCGGTTCAAACGAGGGCTGTGAACGAGGCTACAAAAACGTAAAGATGATATACAAAGAGAGAACGACGTAAGAGAGAGACAAAAGATAACCTACCGGAAATTGAGGAGAGACGATGGCGGAATGAGAGACTCGGCCTGAGGCGGCAGAGGGCGGAGGTCGGGAAGAGGGCCGGAGTTTGGCCGGAGGCAGAGGAGGGCCCGGAGGGGAGAAGGGCAGCGATGGAGGGCAAGGGCCGGACGGAGGGAGGGCGGAGGACAGAGGGCGGGCGGAGGGGCGGAGGATGGGAGGTCGGAGGGGCGGAGGAGGGTTGGTCGGAGGAGTGGAGGGCCGGAGAAAGGGCGGGCGGAAAAAGGGAGGGCAAAGGGGTGGAGGAAGGGCAAGAGGATTGAGAAGGGAGGAGGGAGGGCAGAGGTGGGATGAGGCGGAAAAGGGGAGGGCGGAGGAGAATAGGGCGGAGGGCAGGCATCGGAGGGGATGGCAGGGGCGGAAGCGGAGGGGCTCAGCCGGAGGAGAGGGCTGGGAGTCGGAGGGAAGGGATTTTTTTTGAAGAGGAGGTGAAATGAGGAAGAAGGGAAGAGGGTCGAGTGTTTTAAAGCCCTAGGTGAAATTAGAAGCAACATTAGAAGCGACTAATCGCTTCTAATGTCCTCCAAAACTAAAACGATGGCGTTTTGGTAAGTGGGGACATTAGAAGCAAAAGCGTCGCTTCTAATGTCCCGTAGGTGAAATTTTGGCGGAAGAATTTTGGAGCCAAAATATTTGAGAATTAGAAGCAACATTAGAAGCGATTAGTCGATTATAATGCCTAAAGATACTAGTCGCTTCTAAAGCTAAAATGTCGCTTCTAATTAGAAGCGACTAATCGCTTCTAATTCCCCCAGTCGTTCCTAAAATTATATTTTGTAGTAGTTGATTTTATTAGATCAGATGAGTCATTAAGTTTGATCCTATTTGGTTCCCTAAATAGATCATTATCTATTTCACTGTCTAACAGCAAAGATTGTGTAGGATAAAGATACTATAAACCAATCTTCATACAAGAATCAGTGACAAATGAATTGGAAAAAGAAATTCAAATTCCATTATTGATAAATTTTAAATAATAATTCTACTCAACAATTTGAGCTCCAAATATTAAGTTTTTATCAAAAGAATGAACAAAATATACATTATTCAAATTTAAAGTTTTGTCTTCAAAAGACAATGTCATGGATCTCACAGCCTTAGCAGACACCAAGCTCCCATCACTCCACTTGAAACAGAAGTCTCCATCCATTAAGCTTTTGTTTTTCCTGAACCCATTCAAGGAATACAAAATATGGTTAGTAGCAACAGCGTCAAGAATCCACAATGATACATTATCAGCTACTAAACAAGCTTCGATAATCAGTACATTACCTTTCCATTTAGTCTTGAGGTAGGCAGGACAGTTCCTACACCAGAGTCTCTCAGCGGTGTGAAGCTCATTCATTAGCTCGGTAACAGTGTACCCTAGCTTATTCATGGAGTAGTTCAGCTTGAAAGTATCAAAAGATTCAGGGAGATTTTACAAGATCATATCTATTTTTTAGTTTCTGCATCAATTTCAGATCCAAAGATTTTCATGTCATTGAGATAACTTATGATCAGCATCATGTGTTCTCTGACACGAGTCCCTGCTTTCATACGACAGTTCACAAAACTGTTGAATTGCTTCTGTCTAGCCTGACGCCCTTGCCCTCCACCCATCTCATGAAGATTGTAGAGCATGTTTTTGGCCGAATCAACATCACGATGTTGTTGTTGCAACACATTGTCATCGATACTAAAATATAGCACCTCGCAATCTCATCGGATCGGATCCAGGCCGTTAGAGCGTCCGTTTCCTCTTGAGTTGAATAATCATTCGTTTAAGGAGGACATGGGGTGGTGAGTACCCATTTGTGCTTGTCCATTATAAGGAGGATGTCTAGGTTACGTTTCCAATCTACGTAGTTTTCCAATTCCAATTTATTTGAGGAAATGATAGTAGAGAGAGGGTTTAGAGACATGTTGCTGAAAATTGAAACAATTTATTATTAGTTTTTTGTTTAGGATTTTAAGTTTGACATGAAAAATCCAAATGTGTTATGAACAAAAAAGACACTTTACTCCTCCGAGGGAAGGCCGCAAAGAGTCGCCTTTCATAAGTAAATGACATATCATTAATGCATATTCATGATGTCAATACATCAATATTTTGACTAGCCACCTTATAAAGAAGTATGATCACTCAAATCTTTTTGCAAGGCCTCGAGGGAGGATTACTAGATATTGAGTCTAAGTGTATAACCAACCACTTAGTTCAAAAGATCTACTTTGGAAACAATCCACCGAGGGGAGGCGTTGTCTTATTGTTTCACTTTTGAACGTAGCTCTACAAGCAATGTTAAGAGCAAAGCGCCGTTGAGTACTCTCATTAAAGAGAGGGCCACGAGGGTGACTCTTAGCTGGCAACATTTGCACTTAATATTAGTTTTGGGGATCGTGGGTTGCAAACAACAAGTACAACCATCTCACTTAGTTTTTAGAATTGGCACATCTCTTGTACGTTTGGAAACATGTTTCCTTGAGTATAGAGAGATAGATTGGAACACTAGAAAAAAGAGCCCTAAAATCGATATTTGTGCGGGGAGAGCGGTGTTAATGCACTAAGGCACAGGGAACTAACTCGGATCATTTTTCTAATTAAGTTTTTATAAAGAAAGTGTGATACAAAGTCTCACTTTTGAACTTGGAAGTTTTTGAGATTCTAAATCTCTCTAAAACTAATTCATTTGTCTTCTTGTCATCTTCCTTCAAGGTATCTTCATGGTGGTTGAGGGCAAGAACGTCGATAAGCCACGGTTGCGTCAAGAAGAGGGAAGAAGTTAGGAGTCGCAAATCCGGATTAAAAATTCTGGACTCATGGACTTCCGTACACCCCAAACTTAAAAGGTCATAAATGACACATCCGGTATCCGATTGAGCTGAAATCAATTGCATTGGATAGCTAACATCTGTACCTTTAATTTGGTTCAAGAACCACTAATTTTAAATCCCCGAGAAAAATGTTATGCACATTGTACTGAGCTATAAAAAGTTGTCCAGAAATTGAAAAACAATTAAAACGTACGTCGGATCAAGGTGTAGAAAAATAATTTTATTGAAGTGTTTTATTTATTTGTTTGATTTGAATTTTGTGTTATATTAATATGTTAATGATTTACACAAAATCAAACAATCAACATAATATAAAACATTCGATAATTAATTTAAACGAGAAGTACAATAAAACTAGTTTAACGATGTTTACGAATTTTCAATCTAGTAAAAAAAAAACTATTTTTTGATGATGCTAAACATAAATCTTTAAGAACTGATTTTAATGAGTTTATATAGCATCTCTAGAATGTATAAAATCAACATGTTATTTATTTTGAAGTCATACACAATAAAATAAAATGGTGAACACAAACCTTTCATATTCAACATCTAAGCAAATTTCAGAAACGATTTCTTTTATTATTGTTTAAAACCATGTTCATATTTAAAATTTAACCTAGCTCTGATACCATTTGGTAATCGATCTATGATTTAACAATTTATTATTATAGCATATATTGTGGAATATAAAAAAAAAAAATTAACGTGTGTAAAACTATTTTACTACCTAGACAAAGTGCATAAACATGCTGTTAATTAAAATATATATTAAATATGAAAAAAACTTACAACCTTTTTTTGTTGCTTGATCTTGGAGTCCCTTCTTGGATGAAGATCATTCTCCTTCTCTCACTGCCTTTCTTCTTTGGATTCTCGAGCAACCACGAAAGATTCTACCACTAGAGTCTTAGCCCGTTTGAAGATTTTAGTGAGTGGGCACTATTAAACAGTATGAACCAAAAACAATTATTGGATTATAAGCTAATTCTCTAGATCAAGTGAGGATCTAGGTGCTAGAATAAAAGAGTATTTTAGAGAGAGAGGGAGAAGGTTGGTCGGCTAGAAGAGAGAGAACAAGACCAAAAGACTTATTTTCACATTTCTATATGAGGCTCTATTTATAGGAGAAGGAAATACAAGAAAGGGTAATTACCCTTAACTACTGTGTATTCATGACACATTATTTGATTTTCTCCTCCATTTCTCTTCCATATGGTCGGCCACCCTATGTCATAAGTGAGAGAAATTTGTTTCCTCACTTAGCACATTTGTTTACTTCTCAAAGAAATTTATTTCCTCTTTTCTTTTGGGTAATTACCAATATGCAATAATGCACCAAATAAAAAGAGATATTTCTCTATCTACCTTGATGTAATATGGCTGGCCATATGAGTGTCTACACACATATTTACTTCCTAATCTGTTCACAACAAAATAAGGAAAAGCATTCACATTATTTCCCATACAATAACATGTCATAAAATTTAATTCACTAAACATGAAAACCAATTTTCAACTGTGTGACTTTAAATCAATATGTGAAAAATTCAAAATCTTATTTTGGCATTGAAAATTTTATTTTGACATTTTACATCAATTATCCTTAAAGATGAAAATACCCTTTAGACCATTTTTTTAAAAATACGTCTAGTTCAACAATTGAACTTCTTTTGACTTAAATTCTAGTTTAAAAAACTATACCCTAATGACTTGTGATAGTGACCTCATGGACACAAATGAACAAAGCCTTAACTAAGACTCTTGGACTCAAAGTTCACAAATTTTTCCAAGTCTAGTTTGACACTGAATATCTCTCGGTTCAAATGAATATATTTTCTACTCAAAAATCTACTTATTTGTGATGAGCGGATCCATTGAATATTATCGAATGATTACCCTTCATGAATATCATCAACTACATGGGATTTATAAAATTACCATTTTACCCTTCTAGTTGTTATTTCTTCAACTCCTTTAATACTTGTGAATAAGTTAGAAACAATATATTGACGAGGAGCTAACAAGTCACAACGTTTCATCCAAAAGACTCTTTTATTCTATTTGGACATCGGCCGGTACATTTATTCACAATAATAAAGCATGAGGTGATATACATTGCATTTCAGCAATCTTGTACATGAATTTCATATCTATGAGAACTTCACAATATATACTCATGTCAACTTCACAACCCAGTACATCACTAATAGAGCGCATTTAGTTCACAAACTTGGATCCAGAGTGTAACTTTCCCAAATGAATATATTGAGTTATGAAATGACATGTCTCATTTCAAGATTAAGGTAAGCACGATGCAATTCATATATAGTGACCTTGACACATAAGAGGTTAAATATTTTGTTCTTACATTGTCTCTAAAGGTGCACTGGTCAATTTAGTATCTTCGGAAGATACATTAGAAGAACTATAGAGTTCCTAACTCTCTATGCCTCGTAACCAGACATCATATATTCTTCCAACAATCATATTGGTACCAATAGTCCATTGATCTTAATATTTTGCATATTTCATTCTAACCAAACCATGAAGAGTTTTGCTCACGCAAATCTACATTTGTCTCTTCATATATTGTTAGGTTTGATTAAGGACTATAAGACTATTTGATATCATAAATCTTCAAACAAACGAAAAAGGAATAAATGAACGTTTCAACTTTTATTAATTTAATCAGCAATAACAATAAGGACTTAGAGAGATTTATATAACATCAATATGCAAATAAATAATCTTCTTGTTGGCATCTCTGCCAACAACATAATCATCATAACTTTTCAAAAAGTTCATCTTAACTTGTCAAATACTAATTAAAATTGTCAAAACCTAGTCAAACATGTAACATAATCATCATAACTTGTCACAAAGTTAATCTTAATTTGTCAAAAACTAACCAAAATTGTCAAAAACTATTCAAACATGTAACATGTAACATAATCATCATAACTTGTCAAAAGTTAATCTTAACTTGTCAAAAACTAATCAAAATTGTCAAGAACTAGTCAAACATGTAACATGATCATCATAGCTTGTCAAAAATTCATATTAACTTGTCAAAAATTAATCAAAATTATCAAAAGCTAGTCAAACATATAACACAATCATCATAGCTTGTCAAAAATTAATCTTAACTTGTCAAAATTTAATCAAAATTGTCAAGAACTAGTCAAACATGTGACATAATCATCATACCTTGTAAAAAAATTATTCTTAACTTGTCAAAAACTAATCAAAATTTTCACGAACTAGTCAAACATGTAACATAATCATCATACCTTGTAAAAAAATTATTCTTAACTTGTCAAAAACTAATCAAAATTTTCACGAACTAGTCAAACATGTAACATAATCATCATAACTTGTCAAATATTAATCTTAACTTGTCAAAAACCAATTGTCAAGAACTAGTCAAACATGTAACATAATCATCAGAACTTGTCAAAAATTAATATTAACTTGTTAAAAACTAATCAAAATTGTCAAGAACTAGTCAAACATGTAACATAATCATCATAACTTGTCAAAAATTCATCTTAACTTCTCAAAAATTAATCAATATTGTCAATAACTAGTCAAATATGTAACATAATCATCATAATTTGTCCAAAATTAATCTTAACTTGTTTGAAGTTAATCAAAATTGTCAAGAACTAGTCAAACATGTAACATAATCAGTATACCTTGTCAAAAACTAATCAAAATTGTTAAGAACTAGTCAAACATGTAACATAATCATCATACCTTGTCAAAAATTCATCTTAACATGTAAAAAATTAATCAAAATTGTCAAGAACTAGTCAAACATGTAACATAATCATCATAACTTGTCAAAAACTAATCAAAATTGTCAAAAACTAGTCAAACATATAACATAATCATCATAGCTTGCCAAAAATTCATCTTAACGTTCAAAAACTAATCAAAATTGTCAACTAGTCAAACATGTAACATAATTATCATACTTGTCAAAAATTAATCATAACTTGTAAAAAACTAATCAAAATTGTCAAAAACTACTCAAACATGTAAGATCATTATCATAACTTGTCAAAAATTCATATTAACTTGTGAAAAACTAATCAAAATTGTGAAAAGCTAGTCAAACATGTAACATAATCGTCATAACATGTCAAAAATTAATCTTAACTTGTCAAAAGTTATTCAAAATTGTCAAAGACTAGTAAAATATGTAACATAATCATCATAAACATCAATTAAAATGGAAATGATCTTTAAGGACTAATCTCAATATTTTCAACGTTTTTAAGTTTAATCAAATTTCTCTGAGAATTATGTACATAGACATCAATAGAAATGGAAATGGAAATGATTTAACATAGACGAGATAAAATAAACAATAAAAATACGAATTAATAATAGGTTTCTGTAGTACAGTTTTCATAAGTAATAAATAATCAATATTGTTTGCCGTCCAAAATTATGTTAAAACCATAGAAAAATTAAACAATAAACAACACTTGTCGAATTGTAAAATCCTCTCCTTTTTTCCAAAAATGGGTTCAACTACCCCAACAATTACAATTTATAAATTATAAGCTGATGAAAAGCCTAATCTTTCAAAAGGCAATGCTCTGAATTCAGGGAAGTGAAGTCGGAAACGAAAGAAAAAAAAAGCAAGATTTAAAGCTATATCAGTCACAAAAAAGGGGGGGGGACCGGGTTTGTTTTTCTTCTTCCCCAAATCACGGCCTCAAAGCGAGAGCAAGACCCATCTTTGGGGCCGCATTATTATTAGCCTTCGAATCGTACTCAGCCGAGAAAGTAATCAACGATCTGGGTCTCCACTCTCGTTGCCATAGCATAGCAGCTTTCCCATCGTTACTGAGTCGGGTCTTGACGATGGTAAAACGATCAACTAAGTGAGAGCTTCCGATCGAGAAGCTGTTCTGATAGCTTGAAAACCTGTGGATGAGCTCAGCAGCGATAGTCATTCCGTTCTTGGCATTGACATGGTGAATATAAGAGGCCTTCAATGCTTGTCCTTTCTCAGCCCTGCCGAGAAACACCATGCTTTCGATTAATTAAGACTGGAATTATGGTGGCATTAACGTTAATCCTAGCTCAACCAAGGAGATAAATAATAATAATAATAATAAGAAAAGCAGAAAAGGGTAATCACTAGTCAAACCCTTGTGGTGTACATTTTTTTCACTTCACTAATCATTCATTTAGGGTTAGGTTCGGTTTTAAGAAAAAAGTCATCCCACTGCCACAACTTTGAACTACATGCTTTGAACTCCCACAGAACGGCTAATATTTAAACAAAATGAAATGAGTTCCTTTTGTACATCTTATAATTTTATGTTTTATAAGCTAATTGGTTGTCTTATGTCATATTACATGGTCTGTCCGTTAGAAACCAGTTAATACATTACATGTGCCTTTCTACAATGATTTCAATACTCTGATACAGGCTATATTTTATATTTAGAAATTTATAAATAATTTATTGACTTAAACTTCCAACAGTTTCATATAAATGCAAAATCATAAGGGGAAATGAAACAAGAGTGCTAGTTTCTAGAGATTAGAGAAAGGAGATTCTGCTTGCTTAGTACTTACAGTAAAAGAGCAGCGGAGAAATCAGGCTTGTTAAAGCAAATCCCGGCACTGTATTTGCTGAAAGAACCAGAGGATGTGTCAAATCCAACTTCACCGCCGAGATTTAGTTCTCGTGATCCAATAGTAGTTGATAGCTCCAAAACTGGGTTCGGGTTCAAACTGATGCTGGATTCAACTGCTGCATGGGGATGGAGGTACTGAACATCTAGCTGCAGTTGAATAAAGAGAATATTCATTTAAATTTACAATCTTCATTAGGTTTGGTTTTATGAAAATTATAGTTATATCTCGAAGTTGAGCAACGAACTGTTCAATTTGACATAATAAACATGACAAAAATCAGCGCGTTTTTCCTAAGGTTTATTATTGATTACACCATGGTTTTAATGCGTATACATCACATACACGTAAGTGTATATAGTTTGTACTTTGTACGTTAGGTCACAAAAATAAGATACCATAACTTTCCAGCTAAATCTAGCTGCAAGATATATTTTAGTTAGGCCGTTTCCAGTATTTTTTTGCAGTCTGTATTTTACTGGGAACTATTCATCAGATAAAAATACAATTTTTCTTCTCATCGTGCCTGTATATAATGTGCAGTGTATTTTTTTTCTTCTTCTAAACTATGCTCTCAATCGCAATTATTTGATAACAATTACATATAAAACTAGCCCAAGCTAGAGTGCTATCTCGAAACTGACCTTGCTTGATTTATTATCGGGTATTTTGAAGCTTAGTGCTGCTTTGGTGCTCAATGCAGCATTGGTGACAGTAACTTTTGTGTTCACCTGAAAAGTTTTAAAAAAAGAGTTTACTTCAGAGAATAAATTACATACTAGAGTTACTTTGCTTGCAAAATGTAAAAAAAGCAATGTAGATCCACGATGAGTAAACATCTAATGAGCTGTGTACATTGTACATACATTAGAATATGTATCAAATTTGACATCCACGATGGCATTTCCGCTTTTATATGAGGTATTAATATCACCAACGAAGATCTGATCCTTTTTCAAACCCGTAGCTGTAAGCGCCTGCAATATGAAGTTGATGATAAGAACTATTGTCATGCATTTATTCTAAAAGTTAATATAGATATAAAGATGTAACCTAGCTAGACAAGACAATGAATGAGAAATCACATATTTGAAGTATGTATCAACTCAACACATTTACATGCATAGCTGAGTTTTCGCTTTTCTTCGTTCCCTTCTATTTTTGCCTCTTATCTGTTTATTGGATCGAAATCATTGTTTTATACATCCAACCTTTTCGATATCCCTCTCTATCCATCTACAAGCATTAAATCATGTATTGTCTCTTTCATATTCTCTATTCTAACAATTATGACGAACATTGGGCTTTGAAATATAGAATTGAGAGTAAATACCAATTCTGGTGAAATTTTACAATACCAAAGAGTTCATTAGTTTGAACCGGTAAAAAACTATGAGAATCAACCTGCAAACATTTGAATTAAATCAGACTTACCAGTCCGGTAGCGCCTGCCACTGAAAGCGAAAACTTTTGATCAAAGTTGTAATCTCTGGTCAACAGGTCTGCAAGTAGATTTACACACGTAAAAATTAGATTTCCACAATTGACGCGAAAGCAAAGAAACCCAGGCCACCACTGCTGAAAATTATACATTACATGAAAATCGATGTCGTAAAATTTGAAGTGACATTCAAGGAATGTCCTTCAGCTCAAACTCCTCAACTACATATAATGTTTGATCTTTTGACATTCACAATTTCCCAAGGAACTGACACTATAACTTAAATTCCACAACATACCTTATAAAATCCACAACAATTTCCCAAGGAACCGACACTATAACTTAAATTCCACAACATACCTTATAAAATCCACAATGAAATGGTTTCGTTTCCAACAATTTCTGAGGGATCAGAGACTATAACTAAATGGTCATATAAGTTATCATCAGCAAAACCTAGCACTTGAAAAGAAAACAAGAAACAAACAAAGAACCGGGAACGAAATGAAAGTTGTTTCAGAAATACTATGTTCAAGAGGAAATAAGATTACCCTTTGCCTTCTTCCCAATATCCGTAAATGGCGCCGGACTGCTTCCCATACTTAACTGGTTGTTCTGTTGATTCATTAGCTTTATTAATAATGGGGAAAGGAAACCAAAATCTATGATATACACACAATCCCCAATCTCAACGAATTCGCCAAAAAAAATCCCCAATCCCAATCGTAACGAATTCGCCAACAAATCTCAATCTCAACAATGGCGATTATTCACAGATTGGACATTATCAAATAATGTAAAAAAAAACACACACAATATCAATAATGATAGCAAACAAAACTTAAACCGCCAAAAGCTCAAGCGTAAACGTATAAAGACAAAAGATCAGTATAAGAAATAGAGTTGAAAGATTGACCTTAGGAATCGAGAAGAACGCAGCTAGAGGGAACAGAAGAAATGAGCGACGCAACGACGAGAATGAGTATATAAATGTGTTGCTTGTGTGTCTGTAAGAGGAAATGAAGACGACGACGACTAGGGTATTATTTGATACTGTCACCTGCGGGTGATCTCTCCAAATGTGTCACCGTCGTTTACAAATATTTCCTTTTCGCCCAAATAAGTAACGAATAGATAATTAGCCAGTTTAAACTTCAAACTGAATATAGATAATGTTTGGTTAGTTATTAATAAATTATTTAATGCTACATGAAATCAATTTTTTAATATTTTCACTTGAAAAGAATCTGGGAATAATTGAGTCGGTTATTTATTTATTATTTTCAAATTTATATATTTTATATGGCTACTATTTACTATTACTCAATAAATTAATTATAATTTTTAACTACCTATTTCAAATCTTATAAAATGGTTGTTTGAAAAAGATAAATATTAAAATGGGAGGACTGGTTGTTGGCCATTTAAAAATAAAACACGTTACATATGACATTTATAAGCTTGAATAGAAAATTGGAATTTTTCTAAATATGAATAAATTTGCATGGTTTTTCATTTATATCTTTTTCAAAAAAGAGTTATTAGGAGTTCCGCATGAGAGAAAAAAAAATGTCTCATGTTTATTCTCACGTTTTACAAAATTTTATTTTATACTTATAATTAAAAAATTAATTTAATTAATTACTTCCTTCAATATTTTTCATCAGACTTCATCTTCATCGATATTTCATTTTTTTTCATCAAATAAATTATTTTTTTAAACTCACAAAAGTGTTATCGTCTCTTTCGTAATTCAAGAGTGAGTCACGATATCATACCAACTGTCAACAAAGAAGCTCACTTATTTACGACCAATGAACCTCCATCAAACCTTCCGCCCTCTAAAAATTTAAACAACCATTTTTCATCAACCTGAAAGATCTCCGAAATTTTAAATTTTAAATATTATCTCTCATATCTTCCTCATTTTTGTCAACTAATAATTTTTTTTGATTTTTTAGACCATCCCAACTCTCTGTATCTCTCAAATTTTTTATCTTCTCCATTTTTTTCGAATCACGAAAAACTCAGGTTGTCCCAAAATTTTAAATTTTTGCGATAACATTGTCACGAATTGATGAATTTTCTGATAAAGTTGTCACACACACACAAGTTTCGTAACAAAGTGGTCACAAAAGCGTCTGTCATGTGACGATGTCGTCACAAAATTATGATTTTGTGACAACATTGTCACGAAATTATGAATTTGTGACGAATTTCGTGACAACGTTGTCACACGCACATAATTTTGTGACGAAATTGTCATGAAATGTCTAACATGTGAAGATGTCGTCACGAAATTATGATTTCGTGATGACGTTGTCACAAAGTTATGAACCTGTGGCAAATTTTATGACAACATTATCACACGCACATAATTTCGTGATGAAATGGGCACGAAACATCTAGCATGTGACGATGTCATCACGAAATTACTAAATGTTTTCACTAAAAATAAGCTATCTTTTAAAACTAACACAACCGATTAGAAATCTTAAGTTGTTGGTCAAGCTAGTACGTTCAAGTGAGTTCGTGAGTTATAATTTCGTGACAACTTTTTGGCCACGAAACTCAAATTTTCGCGACTTATAACGGAACCAACTAAATGTTGTCACAAAATTAAGAATTTCATGATAACGTTGTCACGAAATAGATTAAATGTTATCACGAAAAAAAAGCTATTTTTGAAATCCACCACAATCAATTAAAAAGTTTAAGTGGTTGATCAAACTTGTACGTTCAACAAGCTTATGAGTTCGTGGCTTATAATTTCAAGTAGCATACCTATAATTTGATATTCCAATATGTCATATTATGATTATTAGTTATTATATATACGTGATTAGTATATTAACATACCAAATTGAGTACAATACGAATTAAACTTTTTAATAAAAAAGTTAAGTTCGTGTGCTGAGTAGTATACTAATATTCTATGACTAGATCTCTTACATTGTTGGTCTACATGATTCGTGGAGGCATATATAAGTAAATTATTATTTTAGAAAAAAAATTAAATCCAAAAAAACATCATGTACAAAACTGGACCGCGTCCATAAACTCCAACCAAGTCGATCTTATGAAAATTGATGAAAAATAAATCATGACAAAATTGTATGTGAATCGGTTGTATGTTTTTAAGACTAAATCGTTCTTCATCTGTGATAGTGAAAACATGTCGTCAATTTCTAATTATTTTGTAATATCATGATGCATACACTATAAACTTGAATAAATGTTTGAATCACTGGTTTTTGTTAAGAATTTCTTAAGTTAAATGATTAATTTTTGTTTTATACTTTGGGGGAATCGAGTTGTATGTTTTGAGGGCCAGATAATTCTTCGTATTTGGTTGTGATACTCGTTGTTAATTTGAGGAGTAAATGAAGACATGATTTTTGTTTCAAAGAAGAATTATGAACAAAATGCAATCATTAGGACTATACATGCAAAAAAATAAAGCAAAATTAATGGTTGCTATACCAAACGACTTACCCAAAATTATGAGCAGTAAACTTCAACCGCACGATATAAGAAATTAACGTAAATTAAACGCTTTTGAACATGTACCACCGATGTTAACGAACGAGATAAGATGTGGAAGAGATGAAGATTGAATTATGGAGAAAAAACATAATCTCGCCTAAATTTAAATCTTACAATAAAGAATAATAAACGATAGGTTTGTAGAGATGCCCACAAGAATATTAATTATTTACATATTAATGTAATATAAATCTTTATAAGTCCTTATTATAATTGCTGATTAAATTAATAAAAGTTGAAACGTTCATTTATTCCTTTTTCGTTTGTTTGAAGATTTATGATATTAAATAGTCTTATAATTCTTAATCAAACCTAACAATATATGAAGAGACAAATGTAGATTTGCGTGAACAAAACTCTTCATGGTTTGGTTAGAATGAAATATTCAAAATCTAAAGATCAACGGACTATTGATACCAGTATGATTGTTGGAAGAATCTATGATGTCTGGTTACGAGGCATATAGAGTTAGGAACTCTATAGTTCTTCCAGCGTATCTTCCGAAGATACTGAATTGGCTAGTGCACCTTTAGAGACAATGTAAGAACAAACCATTTGACCTCTTCTGTCTCAAGGTCACTCTGTATGAATTGCATTGTGCTTACCTAAATCCCGAAATGAGACATGTCATTTCATATCTTTAATATTCTCATTTGAGAAATTCAAATTTTAGATCCATTAAGTGATCTAGACTAGACTAATTGGTGAGATATTAAGTTATGAATATGTCATGAACCAGATTTTGAAGTTTTCATAGATATAAAATTCATGTAGAAGATTGCTGAAATGCAATGTATATCACCTCATGTTTTATTACTTGGATTGTGAATAAATGAACCGTGTGGTATCCAAAATTAAGTAGCGACTTTATTTGGATGAAACATTGTGACTTGTTAGTTCCTCTTCAATACATTGTTTCTAACTTATTCACAAGTAACAAAAGAGTTGAGGTAAAATGGTAATTTTATAAATCTCATCTAGTTGATGGCATTCATGAAGGGTAATCATTCGATAATATTCACTGGATCCGCTCATCACAAATAAGTAGATTTTTTAGTAGAAAATACATTCATTTAAACTGAGAGATTTTCAGTGTCAACTCTTTAGTGAAGTCAGTTGACATTAAACTAGACTTGAAAAAATTTGTGAACTTTGAGTTCAAGAGTCCTAGTTAAAACATTGTTCATTTGGGTTCATGAGGTCACTATCACAAGTCATTAGAGTAGAGTTTGTTAAACTAGAAGTTAAGTCAAAATAAGTTCAATTGTTGAACTAGACGTATTTTTCGAAAATGGTCTAAAGGGTATTTTCGTCCTTAAGGATAATTGATGTAAAATGTCAAAATAAGATTTTGAATGTCAAAATAATATTTTGAATTTTCTCACAAATTAATTTAAAGTCACACGGCTGAAAATTGGATTTCATGCTTAGTGAATTAAATTTTGTGACATGTTATTGTATGGGAAAAAATGCGAGGATTTTTCCGTAATTTGTTATGAACAAATTAGGAAGTAAATATGTGTGTGTAGACACACATATGGCCAGCCACTTTACATCAAGGGAGGGAGAGAAATATCTTCTTTTATTTGGTGCATTATTGCATATTGGTAATTGCCCAAATGAAAAGAGGAAATGAATTTCTTTCAGAATGAAACAAATGTACTAACTGCGGACACAAATTTCCCTCACTTTATGACACAATGTTGCCCGACATGTAGAAGAGAAAAGGAGGAGGAACTCAAATATTGTGTCATGAATACACAATAGAAAGGGTAATTACCCTTTCTTGTATTTCATTCTCCTATAAAAAGAGCCTCACATAGAGATGCGAAAAAGAAGTTTTTGGTCTTGCTCTCTCTCTCTTCTAGCCGACCAACATTCTCAATCTCTCTCTAAACTACTCTTTTATTTTGGTACATAAATCCTCACTTGATCTAGAGAATTAACTTATGATCAAAGAATTGTTCTTGGTTCATATTGCTTAATAGTACCCACTTACTAAACTCTTCAAACGCTCGAAAACTCTAGTGAGAGAAACTTTTGTGGTTGCTCGAGAATCCAAAGATGACAGGCAGCGAGACAAGGAGAGGGATCTTCTGCCAAGAATAGACTATAAGATCAAGCAACAAGAGAAAGGTTAGTTTTTTGAAAATTAAAGAAAGTTAATGTAGACTTCTATTTTTGTGCGATTTTTTGGTGGGATAACTATTTTGGAAAGTTGATGTATACCACATCAAAACTCTTAAACTTTAACCCCCTTAAACACTCAACTTATTCTCTCTCTCTCAAAACCACCGAACAGAAACCAGCATCTTCATTTCTCTCTCATTTGGAATCCGAATCGTCACTTTCGCTCACTTCAAACACAAAAGATCGTGTTTTCTCTTGTTATTTCTCTCTTGTTCGGCTTTTCCTACCATCGACCAAGAAGCCATATTTCAAATTCTTCTCCATGTCTTCATCTTCTTTAACCTGCAATTTTTGAACATTGTACAGGAAAAACACGGAAGAAGACGAGGTCGAAAATTTTAAGGTTTTCATCTTTCGTCTAATCTCGTCTAACCTGCAACTTTCATCTTCTTTAAACTGTTTTGTTAGTTTGTGATAATTTTAGGAAATTTATCTGTTAAACAGTTCTCACATATGTATCTATTAAACTTTGCAAACAGTTCTCACATATGTATCTGTTAATTTTAGGAAATCTATGTTAATATAAAATTGTTAATTTTGGTTAATTGCATTTTACAGGTCTTAGATGTGATCCGATTCCATCTACAGGATGAGGACTGGTTTCGGTTATGGTGAAGGATCCAAAAACAAAACTGTGAAAATAGATAAGTGATAAAAGTGAACGTTTAATAAAATTATGCAAAATTAATGGTTTCTGAATAAAGTACTCACCGGATATGAATTACAGAAGAGTTATGAACCTTGATTTCGTATAAATTAACGCAAATTACTATAAGATGAACATTGCGATAATAGATATCAAAGATACAGACAAAAAATAGGACGTTCTTCAATTTTAACAGTTTATAATTAACAGACCCGCCTAAATTTAAATGTTTAAATAAAAAATTAACTCGAAATTATTCAAAATTTTAAAACTGTAACTCGAAATTGTTCAAAATTTTAAAACTGTAACAGTAAAATCTATAAAATAGGAAAGGCAACCGAAATTGTATTAAAATTTAGGAGGATAAGCATGGAAACTTTAATATTACGTTAATATGAATTGAAAACGACTAATTTATCTCTGGAATTATATTTATAAAAGGAAATATCATTATACAATATACAAATTTGAACAATTTCACGAAATACTCTGATACGAACAAAATTAACCCGTATTAAATTTTCATGGGATGTACCTCAACTGTAATATGCAACAAGATTATTAATTTCTAAATAAATCCGAGTAATAAATGGAAAATATAACAGTTTAAATTGGAATCAACAAACAAATATTTAATTGTTCAGTTGACTAATGCAAATATTAATCAAATCTAGTAATTAACTATAAATTTCATGAAATTAGGTGGATTAAAATGTGCGTGTATAAAAATTATCGCAAATTAACTCGAAATTATTCAAAATTTTAAAATTCTAACTCGAAATTGTTCAAAATTTTAAAACTGTAAAAGTAAAAGCTATAAAATAGGAAAGGCAGCCGAAATTGTATTGAAGTTTAGGATGATAAGCATGGAAACTGTAATATTACGTTAATATGAATTGAAATGACTAATTTATCTCTGCAATTATGTTTATAAAAGGAAATATCATGATACTATACACATATTTGAATAATGTCACGAAATACTCTAATACGATCAAAATTAACTGAAATTAACCCGTATTATATTTTCATGGGATGTACCTCAACTGTAATATGCAACATGATTATTAATTTCTAAATAAATCCAAGTAATAAATGAGAAATATAACAATTTAAATTGAAATTAACAAACAAATATTTAATTGTTCAGTTGACTAATTCAAATATTAATCAAATCTAGTAATTAACTATTTAAATTCCATGAAATCAGGTGGATGGATAAGATTAAAATGTGCGGCTATAAAAATTTAACACGAATTAACTATCACTTCGTGTGTGTAATATCTAACCGTTTATATATGAAAGAGCCATTAATGACATATATCTGATTTAAACTAAATCAACAACAAAATCGTTTCTTAATTATTTAGTTGACTATTTCAAAAGATATTAAATCCATTAAATAACGATTTCAAATCTGAAAATCTGAAAATGAAACACGAAATCCCGTAATTACAGGTTAATTTGCGTTAATACTAAAAAACTGGAAAAAAAATAAATGTTTTGAAAAATAAAAAAGGGCATAACTGGAATTGCATCTCCCATATAAACTGCCACGTAGGACCGAATGTGTATTTTTTAAACGTTTGCAAAAGATTGGGTATTTTACAATTGCAATGTTTCATGTGGCTTAATTAGAGCAATTCTTCTAATAAGTTTTTATATTTATCCTGCCCAAGGTCTCCAATTTGTTTTAAACTATATAAAAAACCTTAATTTTTTTCGCCCAAATCCTCCGATTTGATGTTATGCCGGTAGGCTGTAGAAGCCTTTAGTCGAAGACAAAATCCAAATGTTTGGCTATCTGGTTCAAATTGATCATATTTCAATGCTCTACCCTGTGCTTAGTTTCATAGGATGGATTTAGGAAGGATGAATTAACATGAGAGGATTTGAGTAGATGAATTTATCATTTTTTATGTTTGGTATATAAGAGATGATGAAAAATAATGCTCTCAAGAAAGATTATAATCTATGAGACCCACCAAAAATTCATCCTTCCAAAAGTGGACGGATTGAGAAGTAGAGAACAATTTTTAATATTGAATTATTATAAATTAATTGATTTTTCATATTATGTTTGTAAGATACATATGCTAAAAAATATTTCAAGACAATAATAAACTATTTTCTTCACTATTAACAAAAATTTGTATAAATAATGTTATTTTTTTATAAATATTATTTATTTAAATTTATATTACTATAAAAATGCAATATTATATAATATTCTTGTTATATTTTTCAGTAGAAATTATGTATATATATATAAATATAAATTTTTGTGTAGATAATTGTGTATAAATTTTGATTTAATCACATAAAGGTACTAAAGAGATTTTAATATAAAAATTTAATGATTCTCTTATTTTATATTTATACAAAACAAATAGGGATGACTTGTATAATATTTTCTCTTATTATATCAATCAACATTTGAGAAAATTAAATTTACCCACATTTTATTTTTATTTTTTTTACACCCTCTTAAATTCATCAACTCGTATTTGCTTTCATTTTACCGAACAACGCCTAAATGCATGGCATATTAACGTGTTATTTGTTCAAACATCTGATTGACAATAAAATGGATCACATTTCCTTTCATTTTCTTTTACATATCATATATGTATATACCAATTTTTCAGGAATATTTTTTTACTAAGCTTTAACATTAAAAATCACTAAAGATGCGGCTTTGGCAATTCTAAAAAAGATTAGCCTTAAAAGAAATTAATACGTGGAAAAGTCAATAAGACTCGAAACTAAGAGACTGTACTGTAAATAAAAGATATATGTGATTACATAATGTGAAGTGTGAACAGAAAAGGGTACCGTTTTACATAATGTGAACAGACAAGGGATATCTATGGTAATTTAATTTTGTTAATAGAAAAGATATATAATGTCATTTAACTCAAACCAATAACCATTAAAAAAGTACATATGAATAATGTCAGTAAGCTCGTTCCAAGTAACCAAACAGATTAATATATGATTGATATATGTACTGAAAGCTAAGATCCGAAGAGAGAAGAACAAGCCTGCAAGAGATTTTCATTTCTTTGCTGTGTGAAATTAAAATAACCAGCCTATACCAATACCAAACTTATGAATAAGAAAATGAATTTTGTGGACATGTTATATCCGTATACAAAAAAATATATAAAAAAATTAAGGTATATGATACAACTTGGAGGGCTTGAGATTCTGAGTGACATTGAAGTAATTGAGCGTCCGAATCCACTTTACTTGAGTCTTCAGCAAATGAACGGCGATGGTATTGGGCCAAAGATCGTGAGTACATCCCGTGTGTGGCTCGGGGAAATTATACATTGACCATTTCGCATTGAACCTGTTTTTCCCTCTTCGACCGTCTCTAAGCCAATCCGCGAACACCAAATCCTCAGGACCTTTCACGCTGTTCCTCGGAATCTCTGACTCTGCTATCCACTCAACCAAGTCCCACGAGACGAGGTATCCCATGCCTGACATGTATCGCACGAACGGGTCCATGCTTTTGCAAGGAATGACATACCCGTAATAGAGGTCTTCTCGGGGCAAAGGCTTTAGCGAAGCTACGAGATTTTCAAGTCGAAAGTAAGTGTCATCGTCGGTTTTCATGACGTAGTGATACGGAGGGTAAGGATGGTCATTTGTCGTCGCATTGTTATCGTCGTTGAAGATCTCGGGGAGGCTTGAGAAGTACGTGTAAGTCTTTCCCTCGTTCATGTTCTCTCTGCAGTTGAGGATTATGATGTCGTCGTACCGCATTATCTCCAGAGCAACGAGGACCATCTGGTCGTCTTTTGTGAGATTACAGAACACGAACTTGACGTCGACTTTTGCCCCGGGAGGGTTTTGGGTGCCGTAGATCGTGCGAAGGAAGTTCCTCCGGTGGTATTGGTCCGGTAGGGTTAGGATTCCTATGAGGATTCGAATTTCGTCGTTTTCTTCATCGATTTTGATGTCGTTTTGAGATATCGGCGTTTTGTCGTCGCTTTTGACGACGTTGCATTGGGTCACGTGGAACCGGAACTCATTGATGAAGGCGAGAGCACATAGGCAGACGATGAATACGACGGAGGAGAGCATGAAGCTCCGGCGATCCGCCATTTTTCCGGCGGGTTTCATGATGAAGAAAAATAAATATGGTGTTTGAGAGATTTAGAGAGAGAAAAAATAATGAATGTGTTTGAGTGGAGAGATTATGTGCAATGAGAACGAGGGCTCATTAATTAAGAATTGTGTTTAAAAGAGATTACGGTTACTTATAGATCACGCTCTGTGTTGTGAGCTTTCGTGTGATTGTAAATACTGATTTTGACTTTCACTTCCACAAGGAAAGTGGTAGATGTATAAACATTAAAAGAATAAAGATCCGGTACATGTAAAAGTTATATATATTGCTAAGTACATGTTTGATTTAAATTGTTGCACATTGGTCCTTAATTATCTATTCTTTTCATTTAAAATTACTGCTTTTAAAAAAATTGGAATTTTATGTATACTAAAAAAGTTAAGGATAAATGTGCGTTATTATTTGGATATAATGAAGCAAAGATGGTGATTTTTTTCGTGAAGATACAATGATTTATTGACCTATTATATCAGAGAAAAAAAATATGTAGCAGCTAATGTAATGTACAATTATTTTTTACAAGTTTGGAGGAGTAGGGGATGCAAATTCTATTTCTTTTTTCTTTCAACTAAATTCAGTTTGACGAAAAAAAAATAAAGAAATAAAGCTCAATGGTGGAGCTGAGCCAAATATAAAAAGCTACATGTTTCGTCTAGATTCAGGCAAAAGTGAAGTGGTCAAATTAGGGCTTAAGATAGAACATGGTGAGAGAGGACTTCATTGCTCACCATGCTTGACTACAAAGCAAAGCCATTGACCCTGAAATTTTTGCTTCTCTAACGCTACTTTTAGTGTCTCAAAAAAATACTCATTATAAAATGAGTCATAGATTTTGGTAATGATGATGATGGTCAATATTATAATCCCACTTCCTCAAATATTAATAAAAGAAAAGAATAATGCATTTTTGTAACGGCTAACTTCTGAACAAACATTTCTCTACTAAATATCAGGGATATTATTCATGTATAGATAATTCATCATATATATAACTTCATATGTGTAGTTATTATATATATATACACTCACAGATATAGTTTCATTTGTGCCTTAGGCTGACGAGCTCAATGTCAAACAGGAGAATCCCGAGTGTAGAGCCTTCTCCGTTAGCAAGACGAGTCGGATTAAAAATGGTCGTGAATAATCTCTGTCTGTCAAAAAACTGGGATAACAGCGAGGAAAAAAATGAGAAAAAAAAAATTAAGCGATGTTCAAAACCAAAGGACTCGTGTGGTCGTATCTATGGGTTTAAATAAATATCTTATGTTTTTACTCCATCCGGAAATCAGCATTCTGAAACTATGAGATATTTGTAGAAATCAAGACCAGAATGTTCTGCACATGACAAGCCATTATTGGAATTTTTGTTTTTGTTTAAATCCGATTCACTATACCAGTGTTCTTTATTCCCCTAGATAGACTAAAATTTAAAACCACAAGAGTTCGGTACGAAAGCGACGCTCTCTTGTTTTTTATAAAGTTGGTGATCCCAATCCATGTTTAGCTAGGCAGAGCATTAATGCCTTGTGAGCAAGAACCACCTTTTATTATAGCCCAAACATTTCTTTTTAAACATAAGCTTAATTGTTTTTGTTTAGTATTAGAATCTGAATTTAATCCAACAGTGAAAGCATTCAAAATCTTGTGTACGCCAAACTGGTTTCTAGTTCTGTTTTGAAGAAGAAACCGAAATAATTTTAAAACAGAAAAACGGAAAGCTTCAAGTAATTTGAAGCAAAATACAAACTACACTAGGCCAATAACGAACAAGCTCTGACAAGCAATGAGATTTTAAAATCAGAATTTAAAGTAGACATCCGAAATCCGCTACTCCTGAAAATTTAAACTGATTTCTAATCCACACGAACAAAAAAATTTAATTCCGAAATTCAAATTCATATATTTTTAACTAGTCCATAGTTAGTAGTATCAAGTGTGGTAAGTCAAGCCTAAATCAGAGCAAGTGAGAGTGATTTAGGTTTTTACTAGGTTCACATGTCTCACATTTTCTGTTACTTGATCTGATTTTCTAGTAGCAACTCTACAAAACTAGCAAGGAAAACTAATAACCGAAACTAGAACCCAAAAGATTAACATACATCGGGTGGTAGAGGTTCTTGAGAAGTACTCTGATACCCTTGAGATGGTGGAATTATTATCCTTCGAATACCACCGACTCTCATCGTTTTCACACCCGCTTCTATCCCTGAAATCACCTGTACAAATACCGCTACAAGTGCTCAAATCTAACGAGTCGAATTCAATTCAAAGTCAAATGTCATTGATCATGTTTTTCTTTCTCTCAGGGGTGGCGAATTTCAGTACTTACTTTACCAGAGCCGAGCACGAACACGAATGGAGTTGGTTCACCGTTCTGATCTTTGTGATCGTAAGTTGCATCGAATCGCCACCCTTGTTTCGCTGCGAGCCTCCCATAGTAATGAATGGAAACCTTGTACAACCAAAAGCCCCAAATTTTCAACATTGAAGATATTGGATAGATACACATGCAAACTTCCAAGTAAAGATTTATCTTCATTCCTCTTTTTCTTTTTCTTTCTTAATTACTTTCATAATTTATTTATCAAACATGGCTACAACACAAAGAGAGTAATGTACACCTAATTCCTGAATTGTCGAGATTATTCTCCTGACCAGCAGAGTTTACGATACGGAAATGTAAAATTAATCGCAATTTTAGCAAACGTTGATTCGATCCTAAAAAATACGAGTGTTAAAACTTGTACAGCTTCGAGAGCGAGAGAGAGAGACCTGGTCGCCATCGGAGGGAGATTCTCCGGATCCAAGACGGAGGTCCAAAGCCTTAACGCCGCCGGAATCTGGGAGCTCGGAGAAGTTGGAGACGGCGGAGGAGGAAGAAGCGGGAGCGAGGGTAAGCAGTGACGTTGCCGACAAGAAAGAGAGAGACAGAGCTTCTCTTCTGGTTATGGACGAGCGGAAAGGCTTACGTGGCACGACGCGAGTGGTCTGAGTGGGCGAGACGACGGAGTACTGTGGAGGCGCGACGCAGCGGAGTATCATTTCCTTTCCCTCAGTTGGATCCTTTTTCAGTCGTAGAAATTATCAATTTCGACCGGAATATCAACAGAATTTCATAAGATGATAATTATTTATATTTTCTTATGATGATAATTATTTTTCATTTTTTAAAATCTTCATAGTAACATTTTTTAATCTGTACTTCATATTTTCTCATTAGCTTAGTAGAAAAATCAGACAAATTGAACAATCTTAAATATATAAATCATTAGTTAACCTATGACCTTTAACCCCGATTTCGTGTTCGTTTTCGAGACTAAAATTTCAAAGCGTTGAGTGGAGAAATTGAAATCGAAATTTGAGATTCGAGAATGGTTTTATTGTGGATCGGGTGGGCTTGAATGGATGGCTCGTTTTGTCGTGCAAGAGCAAGAAGGATATTCGAATAGTGTCTTATATTAGATTTCATATCGAAGCTGAGTTTGTGGAAGAAGATGGCTTTCGATGGAAATTTATGGGTATCTATTGACATCCGGAGGAAAGTCAAAAGAAATTCTCGTGGGATCTTATTCGGAGAGTTCACGGTAATTTTCGGGGTGCTTGGCTTGTTGGAGGCGACTTTAATGAGATTTTTTGAGAGTCGGAGAAGAATGAGGGGTGTGCCGAAACAGGCGGAGCTATGGAAGCATTCCAAAAAGTCCTCGATGATTGCGCTATGGAGGATGTAGGCTACGAAGGAGACCCTTTTACGTGGAAAATGTCTACCGGGACGAGTTGTACTAGAATTTGCCTCGATTGATGCATTGCTAACCACGAGTGGTTAGATCAGTTTTCTTCGGTCAAAGTCATTCACCTCGACCTTTGGGCATTAGATCATAGACCGCTCCTTTTCCGAACCGATGGAGTGGAGGCGAGAGGAAGCGATTCCATTTTGTGGAGGCTTGGTGCGAGGAGAAAAAGTTCGAGGAGATTGTGGCGGAGACTTGGGGCAACAACTACGTCACATCGGCGAAGGAATGTGCCAAGTCTTTAGCTTTGTGGGGTCGAGACAAGTTTCATGGGATGAAGAGGGATATCGAGAAGCAACGTCGCCTTTCGGAGACCCTTAACTCCTCCTCGTCCACTTTTGACGCGACAAAGGTGTGCCAGGAGGAAAATAAGCTTGACGCTCTCTTGGAGAAAGAATCCAAATTTTGGAGGCAAAGAAGCCGGTTCCTTTGGCTCAAAAGCGGAGACACCAACTCAAAATTCTTCCATCGGCAAACTAATCGAAGGTCTAAACGAAACCGTATCCTCGGCGTCTTTGACTTACACGGAGCTTGGCAAACCTCCCCGGATAGAATTGAAGGTATAATTTCAAACTATTTTGTTGATATTTTCTCTTCATCTAATCCTCTTCCGAGTGTGATCAACAAAATGACTAGTTGTTTGAGTTCCTGAGTCTCGGCCGACACCAACCTCATGTTGACAGCCCAGTTCACTAGAGAAGAGGTCTGAGCGGCCGTTTTTAGCATTCGGCCACTCAAGGCACCGGGCCACGACGATCTCCCCGGGCTCTTCTTCCCAAAAAATTGGAGTATTGTGGGCCGTAACGTCACCGATACATGCCTGAAGGTTCTAAACAACAAAGGGAAGTTTCTCCATTAGAACAACACGGTTATCACTCTCATCCCAAAAACCAAAAGCCCCAAGAACATGAAGGAGTGCCGGCCTTTTAGCCTTTGCACGGTGATTTACAAATTCATTGCCAAATGTATCACGAGTCGTCTCCAAGCGTCGATGGGGGAGGTCATTTCGGAGAATCAAAGTGTTTTTGATGGAGGGAGGAAATTTTTTGACAACGTCATCATAGGCTATGAGGGCTTATATTTGATGCGATCGGGTAGGTTTGGAAACGAGTACGAAGGTACTCTTAAACTCGACATGTCTAAGGCCTACGATCGAGTCGAGTGGGACTATCTTGAAGAGGTTATAAGGAAACTCGGCTATGATGAGAGGTGGATTAACCTTATCATGCGGTGTGTTAGGTCGGTGAGTTTTTCCTTCAACCTCAACGGCTCTATTTGTGGCAACATCTACCCGACACGGGGGTTGCGACAAGGAGCTCCCATCTCCCCTTTTTCTCTTCCTTTTTTGTTCGGAAGCCTCTCGGGCCTTTTTTGCAAGGAGGAGGAGGATGATGGTTTGAAAGGGGTCAAGTTCAGGAACCCGGGGATCTCCGTCTCGCACCTTTTTTTCGCGGATGATAGCTTGGTTTTTTGTTAAGGCAGAGCGTAAAGAGGCTCGCAAGGTGAAGGAAACGCTTAACTTGTACTCTCGGGCGTCCGTCCAACTTGTTAACTTTGACAAGTCGAAAGTGTCCTTCGGGAAGAATGTATCGAGGGAAGTGGCTTCGGGGCTTAGTCAGGACCTCGGAGTTGTGGTAACCGAGAACCACGACAAGTATCTCGGCCTCCCGATGAAAGTAGGCCGAAACGACGCAACGCTTTTCAAGTTCATCAAATACCGATTTTTGGGGAAAATTTGTAGTTGGAAAGGATCGCTTATCTCTTGGGCCGGAAAAGAAGTCCTCGTCAAGGCGGTCCTTCAAGCGATCCCGAGCTACGCTATGAGAATTTTCATGCTTGTGAAAAGTCTCATCTCCGACCTTCACACGGTGGTGACAAGCTTTTGGTGGGGTAGCGGAACCGACAAGAAGAAGATAGATTGTGGCACATTTGGGATGCTTTGTGCTTGGAAGGAATTTTGTGGGATAGGCTTCCACAACCTAGAGAACTTCAACCAAGGTCTTCTCACTAAAAGTGTGTGGCAAGTGTGGAGTTCTCCATCGTCCATGGTTTCCCGGATCCTTAAGCTTGTTACTTTCCAGACTCTTGTATCCTAAACTCTAATTGGTCTTACAAAACTTCCCATATTTGGAGAGACTTTAAGTGGGGTCGGGAAGCGATTCTCCGTGGGACTAGATGGAGGGTGGGCTCTGGGGATACAATCTCCACCAAACATGCTGATTGGATTCCTAGAAGTCAAAATTTCAAAGTCCGAGAACATTGGCGTTTGGAGGATTCTTCCTTGGTGGCGGACTTCATCCTTCCAGGTGGCCATTGGGATTGTTGGAATAGGTCTAGGGTTAAGAAAAATTATCATAAATCATATTAATGGTGGAATATAAAATTTATTTACAAGTAAAACAATTCTACTAACCTAGGCAAAGTGTATCAACATGTATCAATTAAGAAACATTATTTAAAGTGCATGGATACTAACTTTTCTTATACCTTTAATTTAGAGGAGTCTTGAAAAAGGTTGATCTTCTCTTCTGGCTCGATTCCTTCAAACCTAAACGTGAACTCAAGAAACCTAAGGTTTCCATTACATGAGTCTTTAGAGGTTTAGAAGGATTTGGGCACAATTAAACACAATAACTCAAGAACAAATCTATGAGTTAAAGAGCTAATCAAGCCTAAGTCTAATGAGGACTTAGGTGCCAAAATAAAAAGGGATTTTAGAGAGAGAGAGAGAGAGAGAGAGAGAGAGAGAGAGAGAGAGAGAGAGAGAGAGAGAGAGAGAGAGAAGAGAGGGTCGGTCAAAACAGAGACCACAAGAGAAAGAAAGTTAAATCACTATGTATGAATTGCATCATGCTTACCTAAATCTTGATATGAGACATGTCATTTCATAGTTTTAATATTCTCATTTGAGAAAGTTAAATTCTAGATCCATTAAGTGATCTAGACTAGACTAATTGGTGAGGTATTAAGTTATGAAGATGTCATGAACCAACTTTGTGAAGTTCTCATAAATATGGAATTCATGTACAAGATTGCTGAAATGTAATATATATCACCTAATGCTTTATTACTTGGATTGAGAATAAATGAACCGTACGGTATTCAAAATTAAGTACCGACTTTATTTGGATGAAACAATGTGACCTGTTAGCTCCTCGTCAATACAATGTTTCTAACTTATTCACAAGTCACAAAAGAGTTGAGGAAATAACAACTAGAAGGGTAAAATGGTAATTTTATAAATCTCATCTAGTTGATGATATTCATGAAGGGTAAACATAGATAACATTCAATGGATCTGCTCAATAAAATTAAGTTGAATTTGAGTAGAAAATAAATTCATTTGAACCGAAAGATTCTTAGTGTAAACTCTTTACTGGAGTCAGTTGACATTAAACTAATACTCAGAAAAGGTTTGTGAACTTTTGAGTCCGAGTATAGTAGCTCAAGCTTTGTACATTTGAATCCATAAGACCACTATTACAGGTCATTAGAGTAGGATTGTTAAACTAGAAACTAAGTCAAAATAAGTTCAAGTGTTGAACAAGACGTTTTTTCGGAAAATGTCTAAATGGTATTCTTTTCCACATGGACATAAAATGATGTGAATGTCAAAATATGATTTTGAATATTTTCATATGATGGAAATATAAATTAGTTTTTAAAGCCGAGAAGTCGTTTGAGGCATTATGAAATTAATTTCATTATTTGTGCAATATTAATTCTACAATTGGTATTTTAAGAATTGTCTTAAATAAATAAGGAAGCATCTAGAAGCTCACTCTTTAGGTGTAGAGTTCGGCCAAAACAATCCACAAGGGGAGAGAATTTTTTGCCTTTAATTATAAGGATGATTACCCAAAAGGAAAAGAGGAAATGAATTTTTTTGAGAAGAAAATAAATATGCTAGGTGAGGAAACAAATTTTCCTCACTAATGCATATGTTGGCCGGCCATGTACAAGGAGAAAGAGGAGAGAAAATCAAATATTGTGTCATGAATACACAATTGAAAAGGGTTATTACCCTTTCTTGATTTTCCTTCTCGTATAAATAGAGCCTCACATAGACATGTGAAAATAAGCATTCTTGCTCTTGTCTCTCTCTTTTTGGCCGACCCCCCCTCTCTCTCTCTAGAAAATCCTTTTTTATTTTGTCACCTAAGTCTTCATTAGACTTAGGGTTAATTAGCTCTCTAACTCATAGACTTGTTCTTGAGCTATTGTGTTTAATTGTAGCCACACAAATCCTTCTAAACCTCTAAAGACTCGTGTAATAGAAACCTTAGGTTTCTCGAGTTCAACATTAGATGGAAGGAATTGAGCCAAGGAAGAAGATCAACATTTCTCAAGACGCTTCAAATTAAAGGTACGAGTAACGTTTGCACTCAAGCACTTTAAATAATATTTTTAAATTTATACATGTTCATGCACTTTGTCTAGGTTAGTAAAAATTTTTACTTGTAAAGAAATTTTATATTCCGCCACTAATATGATTAATGATAATTTTTCTCAACCCTAGACCTATTTCAACACAAGGAACATACTCGGATCGTTTTGTCTATTAATTTATTTTTCCTAAACAAAGTGTGTAAGATTAATAAATCTCACTTTTGCCCTTAAAAGTTTTTGAGATTTAAAATCTCCTAAACCTAATTATTTCATCTCATGACATCTTCCTTCAAGGCATATTTATGTTGGTTGAGTGCCCGAACGTCGGAAAGCCACGATAGCATCAAAAAGAGGGGAAGAAGCTAGGAATCGCAAATCCGGGTTCAAAATCCTGGACTCGCGGACTGCCGTATACCTCGGACTTAAAAGGTCATAAACTTACACATCCGGTATCTGATTGAGCTGAAACCAATTGCATTGGATAGCTAACTTCCGTACTTTTAATTTGGTTCAAGAACCACTAATTTTTCAAGTCCCGAGCAAAGAGTTATCCCCGTTTTACTGAGCCATAACAACTTGTCGAGAAAGTGAAAAATAATGAAAAGCTACGTCGAATCTATGCGTATTGAGAAAGAGGTTTATTGAAATATTTTATTTGTATGTTTTGATTTCAATTATTGTTATATTAACATGTTCATAATTTATACAAAATAAAATAAACAATATTTTATAAAATATTCAATAACTAATTTAAACTAGAAGTGCAAAAAACTAGTTTAAACTATGTACACAAATTTTCAAACTTGTCAAAAAATTGATTTCGAGTATGCTAAACATAAAATAATTATAAACCATTTTTAATGTATTTATATAGCATATTTAACAAGTTGAAAATCAACACAAATTTAATTTTAAAGGCCGTACCGAAAAATTAAAATTGTGTAAGATCTAGTCTATGAAAAACTATTATTTAATCAAATTTTGAAAACAATTTTCTTATAAAGATTTTAAACAACATGTACATGCTTATGCTTTGACCATAACTCTGATACCATTTGTTGGAATAGGTTTAGAGTTAAGAAAAAATATCATTAATCATATTAATGGCGGAATATAAAATTTTGTTTACAAGTAAAACAATTTTACTAACCAAGGCAAAGTGGATGAACATGTATCAATTAAAAAACATTATTTAAAGTGCATGGATACTAACTTTTCTTAAACCTTTAATTTAGAGGAGTGTTGAGAAAGGTTGTTCTTCTCTTCTATCTCGATTCCTTCAAACCTAAACGTGAACTCGAGAAACCTAAGCTTTCTATTACAAGAGTCTTTAGAGGTTTAGAAGAATTTGTGTGTGGGCACAATTAAATACAATAACTTAAAAACAAGTTTATGACCTAAAGAGCTAATCAATGGTAAGTCTGAGGAGTTAGGTGCCAAAATAAAAAAGGGATTTGAGAGAGAGAGAGAGAGAGAGAGAGAGAGAGAGAGAGAGAGAGAGAGAGAGAGAGAGAGAGAGAGAGATATATAGAGAGAGAGAGAGAGAGAGAGAGTCGGCCAAACGAGAGAGCACAAGAGCAAGAGAGCTTATTTTCAAATCTATTTATAGGAGAAGGAAAATCAAGAAAAGATAATAACCATTTTCAATTATGCATTCATGACACAATATTTGATTTTCTCTCATCTTCCTCTTTGTACATGGCCGGCCAACATATGCTTGAGTGAAGGAATATTTGTTTCCTCACTTAGCTTATTTATTTCCTTCTCAAGGAAATTTATTTCCGCTTTTCCTTTTGGGTAAGTATCCTTATAATTAAAGGCAAATAATTCTCTCCTCTTGGGGTGTGTTTTGGCCGAACTCTACACTAGAGAAAATGTATCTAGATGTTTCCTTATTTCTTTTAAGACAATTCTTAAAATACCCGTTGTAGAATTAATATTGTACAAATAATGAAATTACTTTCATAATACCTCAAACGGCATCTCGGCTTTAGAAACTAATTTATATTTTTATCGTATGAAAATATTCAAAATCTTATTTTCACATTCACATCATTTTATGTCGATGTGAACAAAAATACCCTTTAGACATTTTCCGAGAAAACGTCTTGTTCAACACTTGAACTTATTTTGATTTAACTTCTAGTTTAATCATCCTACTCTAATGACCTGTAGTAGTGACCTTATGGATCCAAATGAACAAAGCTTGAGCTACTATACTCGAACTCAAAAGTTCACAAACCTTTTCCGAGTATTAGCTTAATGTCAACTGACTTCACTATAGAGTTTACACTGAGAATCTCTCGGTTCAAATAAATTTATTTTCTACTCAAATTCAACTTAATTATATTGAGCGGATCCATTGAATGTTATCTATGTTTACCCTTCATGAATATCATCAACTAGATGAGATTTATAAAATTACCATTTTACCCTTCTAGATGTTATTTCCTCAACTCATTTGTTACTTGTGAATAAGTTAGAAACAATGTATTGACGAGGAGCTAACAAGTCACAGTTTTTCATCCAAAGAAAGTCGCTACTAAATTTTGGATACCGCGTGGTTCATTTATTCACAATCCAAGTAATAAAGTATGAGGTGATATATATTGCATTTCAACAATCTTGTACATGAATTCCATATTAATGAGAACTTCACAAAGTTGGTTCATGACATCTTCATTACTTAATTTTTCACCAATTAGTTTAGTCTAGATCACTTAATAGATCTTAGAATTTGACTTTCTCAAATGAGAATATTAAAACTATGAAATGACATGTCTTATATCAGCATTTAGGTAAGCATGATGCAATTCATACATAGTGACCTTGAGACAGAAGAGGTTAAATGGTGTGTTCTTCCATTGTCTCTAAAGGTGCACTGGTCAATTCAGTATCTTCAGAAGATACACTTGAAGAACTATAGAGTTTCTAACTTTCTATGCATCGTAACCAGACATCATAAATTCTTCCAACAATAATACTATGGTCAATAGTCCGTTGATCTTTAGATTGCGAATATTCATTTTGACCAAACCATGAAGAGTTTGTTCACGCAAATCTACATTTGTCTCTTCATACATTGTTAGATTTGATTAATGACTATAAGACTATTTAATATCATAAATCTTCAAACAAACGAAAAAGGAATGAATGAACGATTCAACTTTTATTAATTTAATCAGCAATTACACTAAGGACTTATAAAAATTTAAATTACATCAATATGTAAATAAATAATCTTCTTGTGGACATCTCTTTCAACAGGGATGTGGAGCACCTCCGAGACCACTTTTGCGAGGACGACGTTGATGAGATCCTTAAGATTCCGGAGACGACGAATACCATCACAGATGACTTAATTTGGCACTACTTTAAAGATGGAGAGTAAACGGTTAAAAGCCGATATCGAATCCTATGCGAAGACAAGGGGATTGCCGAAACCTTGTAAAATACTACATCGGTTAAATGGTGGGAGACGATGTGGAAGCTTCATATTCCGCCTAAAATTCGAGCCTTCACTTGGAACCTCTCCCGTGGGTGGCTATCTGCCACCGCCACACTTGCGAGAAGAGGAATGAAAATAAACCCTCTTTTCCCTCGGTGTCGTTAATGGCCTAGAGACATGCCTCCATGCTATTTGGACTTGTCGGGAGTCCAAACAAGCGTGGAAATCACTTGGGTGGTGGTTTATGATGAAAGAGTATTTACGTGGAGATGCCATCCTTTTTCCTCACATCTATGTGTAAACTATTATCTTCACAGGATTTCGATCTCTTCTTTGTGGTTTCGTGGGGCTTATGCAATCGACGGAAAAATATGCTTCACAACAAATTTGTGGGCAGTACTACCGAAGTAGTCAATTGGTCGATCGGTTTCCTCGATGATTTTCGGAAGGTGAACCAAAAGCCGACAAAAGAGCTCATGCCTTCTCCCTGTCAAATCCGATGGAGTCCCCCCTCCCAACATGATGGCTCTTGGAGTTGACGCAGCAATCTCCACCGACATCAAGAGGAGCGGCTTTGGTGGCATTTCGAGACCAAGAGGGTGTAGTGTCCAAAGCCTTAGCCCTTCCGCACAACCGGCCCCTAGCCCCTACGGTCGCGGAAGGTATGTCTATCTTGAAGACTTTGTGTATTGCATCCTCCTTTGGATACTCGAGAACTCTTGTGCAATCCGATTGTGCGGTAGTGGTGGATCTCGTTCGATCGAAGAAGGTTCCGGTCAATGACATAGGCCTTGTTATAGCAGACATTCTTGCAGGTGCCACTCATTTTTGTTACTTTTGATATAGTTTTTCATCCTCGAGTTTGTAATGTAGCGGTACACTCTCTTGCTAAGTCTACTCTCTATTTGGATGAGATGATGTATTTCGATAACTTTTTCCCTCCGAGTGTTGAGGGTGCGATTGTTGCCGATTTGGCCAATTTTTCTAATGATATTTAGGGGCTGCCTTGCCCTTGTTTTCCTAAATGTAACCTATGCTGTATAAAAAATTCAAATATAGCTACCGAAATTGACAAAATAAAAAGTAGTCCTCGTCACTTTAACGTAATAGTTTTTAGAGAAATTGACCAAATACCACCATTTGTAGTTGACTTTTCCAAAATCCACTAAAATTAATTTTGTCCCAAAATATCAATATAAAAGACCAAAATATCCCTAAAATAATTTTTTTACATTCTACTCCATACCTATAATAGCGGTTATTCTCTTATTTTTTTAAACAAAAAATTAAACTAAAAAGGTTAAAAATTATTTCACCACTAATAATTTTAATTTTTTTTTAGCGATAATGTATTGTGGGGTTTTGTGTAAGTTTTATATTTTTAAAGGGAAAATAGTCTTTACAAATAAAAAATACTTGTATGTTGTGTAGAAAATGAGTTTTGGTGGATTATAAGAAAGTGAGAAAAAAAAATGGTAGTTTGAGCTATTTCTCTAGTTTTTGTTTATGTAATTATCTTTGTTAATGATTTATAACTAGATCTAAAACTTAATAATTTTGTATATTTTCTAAAATTATATTTTTATGAGTCTTTTAAATATATACTCATATTTATGTTTACAAATTTCAATATATCCAATGTTACGTTAATTTTGTGTAAATAACCTGTGTAAATTGTTTACGAAAAATTTCGGACTATTTTGGCCATTTTATTTGAATAAATTAAATAAATTATTTACAGAAAATAATACTAATATTTTTATAAACAATTTACAATGGATATCTACACAAAATTAACGTGACGTTAACTATATTGAAATTGATAAACATGAACATGGGTATAGAGTTTGTACAGTTTTTATCGTCTAATTAAGGGTGGATTTGGTTGGAGGTAATGCAATAATCACATTTTTCTACAATACAAAATTACAGTGTTTGTTTGTAAAAATTTAATTTTTAAAATAAATTCATGAGAATATTTCATTATTACATTTGATTTAGTAAGATATCACTGTTTAGCCATAATTAAGTGAAATATATTATCTTATAAATATTAAAAACAAAAATATGAAATATGTAAAAAAAAAAACAATTTATTAGGAATTTCTTTGTGACAGCTCAACGAAAAACAATTAGTATTTACTAATTACTTGAAACACTTATATTATTATAAGGAAAAAACACAATATATATATAGAGAGAAAAAGAAAAAAATTATTCTACAAATTTAATTAACTAATCTCTGTATAATAATAATAATTAATTTAAACGCTTTAGTTGTTGCGATATTTATATGACTTTCAAATGAGATTAAAATTAGGCGGACAAAGTTCTCTTTTTGTTTATTCATTTATGTCAATGTGGTTGTTTTACATGTTTCATTTTATGTCGCATTTGATAATATAATTGTTGACGAGAGAATCGAATATTTGATCTATGATAGTTTTTGATATTTATAGAATATGAATCTCAGGAACTCGTCTAAAGTGATTGAAATAAGAACAAGTAACAAAACAAACAAACTGAAATTGAAATAATAATACTATAACAAATTTATTACGAATTAAGGAAGTTAAAATCAAGCTGAAATACACAAATCTAAAGCTCAGTTGAAGCAATACATAAAATTACAATAATGACGTTGGAAACATAGAATGAATGTATTTGAATCCTTCTCCTTTATAGCGGATGTCCTCTTCTTGTGCCGTTGATCTTAAGGACCATATAGATGACTTGGAGGCGATGGAGGCGCTACGTGCTGGACTATCCAATGGAAGGGTGCCTGCAAATTCAGAGGTTGACCGGTTCTTTTATATTGACTCGGCGAGTGGCATGACTGTCGGAATCGATCTAAAATTTAACAGCTTATTATCATATCATATATGACGGAAAATAAAAAATTGTTTTTATCACGTGTAAAACTATTTTACTACCTAGACAAACTGCATGAACATGTTGTTAATTAAAACATATAATAAATATGAAAAAGACTTAAAACCTTTTTTTGTTGCTTGATCTTGGAGTCCCTTCTCGGATGAAGATCCTTCTCCTTGTATCGCTGCTTCTCATCTTTGAATTCTCGAGCAACCACGAAAGTTTCTACCACTAGAGTCTTCGATCGTTTGAAAAGTTTAGTGAGTGAGCACTATTAAACAATATGAACCAAGAACGAGTCTTAGATCATAAGCTAATACTCTAGATCAAGTGAGGATATATATATCAAAATAAAAGAGTATTTTAGAGAGAGAGGCTAAAGGTTGGTTGGCTAGAAAGAGAAAGAGCAAGACCAAAAGTTTATTTTCACATTTCAATGTGAGGCTCTATTTATAGGAGAAAGAAATACAAGAAAGGGTAATTACCCTTTTCTATTGTGTATTCATGACACAATATTTGATTTCCTCGTCGCTTTCTCTTCTACATGGCCGGCCAACTTATGTCATATGTGAGGAAATTCTAAGTGAGAAAACACTAACATGTCACAAAATTTAATTCACTAAGCTTGGAAACCAGTTTTCAGCCGTGTGACTTTAAATCAATTTGTGAAAAAATTCAAAATCTTATTTTGACTTTTTTACATCAATTATCCTTAGGAAGAAAATACCTTTAGACCATTTTCGGAAAATACGTCTAGTTTAACAATTGAAGTTATTTTTACTTAACTTCTAGTTTAACAAACTCTACTCTAATGACTTGTGATAGTAACCTCATGGACTCAAATGAACAAAACTTTAACTAGGACTCTTGGACTCAAAATTCACAAGTTTACCCAAGTTTAGTTTAATGTTTAACTGATTCCACTAAAGAGTTGACCCTGAAAATTTCTCGGTTCAATTGAATATATTTTCTACTAAAAAATCTACCTATTTGTGATGAGCGGATCAACTGAATATTATCGAATGATTACCCTTCATAAATATCATCAACTAGATGACATTTGTAAAATTAAAAATTTAACATTCTAGTTGTTAATCCTCAACTCATTTAATACTTTTGAATAAGTTAGAAACGATGTGTTGCTGAGAAGCTAACAAGCCACAACGTTTCATCCAAAAGAATCATTTATTCTATTTGGACACCGCCTGGTACATTTATTCACAATCCAAGTAATAAAGCATGAGGTGATATAAATTTTATTTCAGAAATCTTGTACATGAATTACATATTTATGAGAACTTCACAAAGTCTACTCATGTCAACTTCATAACTCAATACATCACCAATCGAGCGCATCTAGTTCACAAACTTGGATCCAGAGTGTAACTTTCTCAGATGAATATATTGAAGTTATGAAATGACATGTCTCATTTCAGGATTAAGGTAAGTATGATGAAATTCATACGTAGTCACCTTGAGACAAAAGAAGTTAAATGGTTCGTTCTTACATTATCTCTAAACGTGCACTGGTCAATTCAGTATATTTGAAAGATACACGGGAATAACTATAGAGTTCCTAACTCTCTATGCCTCGTAACCAGACATCATATATTTTTTCCAACAATCATACTAGGATCAATATATCGTTTTACGCAAACCATGAAGAGTTTATTCACGCAAATCCACATTTGTCTTTTCATACGTTGTTAGGTTTGATTGAGGACTATAAGACTATTGAGCATCATAAATCTTCAATCAAACGAAAAATGAATGAATGAACGTGTCAACTTTTATTAATTTAGTCGGCAAATTACAATAAGGACTTATGAGAGATTTTTATTTAATCGATATGCAAATAAATAATCTTCTTGTGGGCATCTCTACCAAAAAACTCCCACTTGACTCAAAGAAGATGAATATAGTCCTTCATGCCTAATCTATCTCGATGTTGGTCGAAGTCCTTCATGCCTAAGCAAAGTGTGTTGGGATTGGTGCCAACAAAGGAGATATCAGACGTTAAGATACTTTGTATTTAATTTTGCTGGGACATTAATAAATTAAATATTCATTCTTTATTCTTATGTTTGTATTTATGTATCAATGCTACGCTCTCAAACTATCATCAACGAAAGGGGAGATAAGTACAGACTTGACAAGATATCCCTTTGTGACTAGTTTAAACATTTGTTCGCAATCTTAAGATCGATAGAGCGATCAAATCTAAGTAATGATTATTTGAATGAATAATGATATCTTATCTTGTGATACAGAGAGTTGTGACTTTGTGTTCCATTCTTGATATCTTATCGAAGATATTGAATAAGACCTGTGATACTTTGAAGCTCGAGATAAAATCGTTTAATCACTCAAAACTTCAAGATCACATATGAGGGGTATTTTGGTACTTACCTAAATCATGAAGTGAATGCATAATCGATGTGACACCTTATGACATTTGATTTGTCAATGGGTAATGGCTAAGTTATAGTTGCATCTGACCCGACGGTTGGTGTCATAACACGGTCGTGTTGGGTTATGTGATTCACATATACAGAATTCGTGTTCAAACAATGTCAATGCATTAGTATCACCTATGCTTTGTTATGAGAGTGTGAATGAATAAACCTAACCACGTATTCATCGAATAAGAACATTCTTTGATTAAAACATGTGACATGTATAGACGTCTCACTCAATATTTTTCTCATTCACAAATAACAAAGGAGTTAGTGAAATAATAACTCAGGGGTAAAACGGTAATTTTATATTCCTCTGAGTTACTGATGCACTTGAAGGGTAATATCGTAAAATACTCTGTGGACCGTGTGAAGAATTTTTTTATCACATCAAACGAAAAAAATAAACGCATATGAACTTAGAGAGTTTTAATATTAGTCCTTTAGTGGAATCGACTAATATTAAGAATAAAAAGTCGGAAAAATTTTGTGAACTTTTGAGTCCGTACTTTATTCTAAAGTTTCGTTCATGTGGATTCATAAGGTCTCAATGATAGACTCTCGGACGAGATTTAGTGAACTTGAACATTTGATTTTCTCATTAAATGTAAATTGTGATTTACATTAGGAATTTTTTTTCTGAGTAATTGAATAAATAATTAATTATTTATTATTACATTTATTTAATGAATCATATTATGTTATTATATAGATAATAATTTATTTTGATGATTCAAATAAATAAAAGATGAAAATAAAATTTTTCTCGTTTCGTACTACTTTGAATAGTATGAAAATAATTAATGATTTGTCATTAAATAAATGAGATGTTCTAAAGTAATTAAATATTATTTTAAAAATAAATCAAATAAATTTGGAATGATATTTGATCATCATGGCCGGCTATATCTAGGGTAGAATGGACTGGAAAAATGTTTAAATGGGTTATGAGGCTTAAATTTGACTAATGGGCCATTATTTGATTTTGACTTAACTTAAACTCATTCTCTCTGAACTAAAAAGAAGCCCTTATTATCTCCTAACCTAAGTAAGTCTCACACATTCTCTCTCTCCCCCTAACATAATCTGGTCGTATTTTTCTCTCCGCAAAAGAGAAAACACACGGCCAATTCCCACAGAGAGAAAGAGAGAGAGAGAGAAATCTGATTTCTTCAAAAAACCTCTTTTTATTTCACACAATTCCTTCTTCCATTGTTCACAAGAAGAGCCCACCCTCTTAATATCCTAAAAATCTCTGAGTATTATTATTGAATCAACTTGTGGTTGTTTGAATGATTTTTGGAGTACAGTGCCGGTTTTATCAGACAAAGAGCGAGGTAGTTTTCGTGTTCGCAGATGCTTCGGGATCAGACTTGCTTGCGCGTGGCTGCCTCTTTTCCAACGAGTCTCGGCCTTTAGGTTGAAGCGTGACGCAGATCCATAACCCACAGATCCCACGTCCCAAATCAGATCGAGGAGTTGATGCGAAATTTGAACCCCGACGAGGCCTTCAGGCGATAGCTAGCAACGCACGAGATTATTTATAATCTCACGTGTAAGTTTTTTAACGAGTTGCATCTGCGAACATATAAATGTTATAGGTTGCTAATGTGTTTGATTTATTGATTAATATGTTTAGAATAAATTTATTGACATGTTTGGAGTGTGTTAAGATTAAATTTATTAACATGTTAGAATTTTTAATGCCATGATTAATTGAATATGATTAAAATGCGTTTTCATATATTATGATCAATTGTGTGCTTTAAATATGATTAATTGAATATGATTAACGGAATTTAATACGTTAATCGTTAACTAATTTCCAACAAAGCGATCCATCACCTTATCTATCTAAGATGCTTGCGAGACCGACAGGGTCCGGTTCTTTCAATCTCGAAAGATCCGAATCTCCTGAATGTACGCAGCTTCCCCTAGATTCTTCATATCAAAATGCTTAGCTAACTATATTTTAACCTCAGATAATTTACCCACGTCATTTCCAATGAGTAATATTTTATCAACATATAATACCAGAAACACAACATTGCCCTCGTGTATTAACTTATAAACACAAGGTTCATCTATTGACTATTCAAAACCAAAGTTTTTTTTACAGTTTCATCGAATCTAATATTTCATGACCTAGATGCTTGCTTTAATCCATAAATGGATTTAAGTAACTCACACATAATTCTGACCTACTAGCCAACTTGCTAGTCTTTTGCCTTAGCACATGGGTAGGGCAACCTCAAATTTTGATGTGGCTTAAACTAAGTTTACGCCCAGTCCATCGTTCATAAAAAGTACCAGGGACCGTTTTAGACGGAACTTGGTTCAGAATGTATGCAGAAGTTTCGAGTGCATATCCCCAAAAGGAATTTGGGAGTGATGAGTAACTTATCATTTCTCTAACCATATCCATCAGAGTTTGATTACGTTTTTTCGATGTGTGTTAGGTGCAGTAAGCTGAGAAGCGATACCTTCTTTTTTAAGAAAGTTACTGAACTCTTCAGACAAGTACTCACCACTTCGATTGGATCGAAGGGTTTTTATTTGTTTGCCAATTTTCTTTTCCACTAAAGCTTAAAAACCTTAAATAAGCTAAAGGTCTCGAAGTATTCGTATCCTCCCTGTGCCTGAATTATGAGCGGACCACGTACATTAGAATATATTAATTCCAAAAACTCAGTGGCTCTTCAACCTTTATTAGAGAAAGGTCGTTTGGTCATTTAACCTTCTATACAGGATTCACAAGTCGACAGTGAGCCTATTATAGAGGCTTGGAGTGGACCGTCCCTCATAAGCCTCTTAATCATATCTAGACTAATATGGCGAAGTTTTAAGTGCCAAAGATGTGTTGATATTAGATCAGAGGAGTCATTAAGTTTGATCCTTTATGGTTCCCTAATTAGATCATTATATATTTCAGTGTCTTACAGCACAAGTTTTGTAGGATAAAGATAGTATAACCATTCTTCATACAAGCATTAGTGAGAAATGAATTGGAAAAAGAAATTCGAATTCCATTATCAATAAAATTTAAATAATAATTATGCTCAACAATTTGAGCTACATATATTAAGTTTTTCCCAACGGAAGGAACAAAATAGAAATTATTCAATTTAAAATTTTGCCTTCAAAAGACAATGTCACGGATCCCACAGCCTTAGCAGAGACCAAACTCCCGTCACCCCACTTGAAACAAAAATCACCATCTTTGAAGCTTTTGCTTTTCCTGTACCCATCCCATTCAAGGAACAACAAATATGGTTAGTAGCACCGGAGTCAAGAATCCACGATGATACATTATCAGCTACTAAACAAGTTTCCGTAATTAGTACAATACATTTCCCTTTAGTCTTGAGGTAGGAAGGACAGTGTTGACAGAGATGCCCACAAGAAGATTATTTATTTACATATTGATGTAATATAAATCTTTCATAAGTCCTTATTGTAATTGCTTATTAAATTAGTAAAAGTTGAAACATTCATTCATTCCTTTTTCATTTGTTTAATGATTTCTGATATTAAATAGTCTTATAGTTCTTAATCAAACCTAACAATATATGAAGATACAAATGTAGATTTGCGTGAACAAACTCTTCATGTTTTGGTTAAAATGAAATATTCACAATCTAAAGATCAACGGAATATTGATCCTAGTATGATTGTTGGAAAAATCTATGATGTCTGGTTACGAGGCAAAGAGAGTTAGGAACTCTCTAGTTCTTTCAGTGTATCTTCTGAAGATTTTGAATTGACTAGTGCACCTTTAGATCTAAAGACAATGTAAGAACAAACCATTTAACATCTTCTGTCTCAAGGTCACTATGTATGAATTGCATCGTGCTTACCTTAATCCTGAAATAAGACATGTCATTTCACGACTTCAATATATTCATTTGAGAAAGCTACACTCTAGATCCAAGTTTTTGAACTAGATACGCTCTTTTGGTGATGTATTGGGTTGTGAAGTTGGCATGAGTATACTTTGTGAACTTCTCATTGATATGGAATTCATGTACAAGATTACTGAAATGCAATATATATCACCTCGTATTTTATCACTTGGATTATGAATAAATAAACCGCGCGGTATCCAAAATTAAGTAACGACTTTATTTGGATGAAAAAATGTGACTTGTTAGCTCATCGTCAATACATTGTTTCTAACTTATTCACAAGTAACAAAGGAGTTGGGGAAATAACACCTAAAAGGGTAAAATGGTAATTTTATATATCTCATCTAGTTGATAATATTCATGAAGGGTAATCATAGATAACATTCAATGGATCCACTCAACATAATTAAGTTGAATTTGAGTAGAAACTAAATTCATTTGAACTGAGAGATTCTCAGTGTCAACTCTTTAGTGGAGTTAGTTGACATTAAACTAATACTCGGAAAAAGTTTGTGAAGTTTTGAGTCCAAGTATAGTAGCTCAAACTTTGTTCATTTGGATCTACAAGGTCACTATTACAGGTCATTAGAGTAGGATTGTTAAATTAGAAGGTAAGTCAAAATAAGTTCAAGTGTTGAACTAAACGTTTTCTCAGAAATTCTCTAAAGGGTATTTTCGTCCACATGGACATAAAATGTTGTGAATGTCAAAATAAAATTTTGAATATTTTCATGTGATGAAAGTATAAATTAGTTTCTAAAGCCGAGAAGTCGTTTGAGGTATTATGAAATTAATTTCATTATTTGTGCAATATTAATTCTACAATGGGTATTTTAAGAATTGTCTTAAAAGAAATAAGGAAGCATCTAGAAGATTCCCCCTAGGTAGAATTTCGGCGAACATCAATAGAGAGAAGGAAATAATATCTCTTATTGTTTTGTGTATTATTGTATATTGGTAATTGCCCAAAAAAAAAAAAAGGGGAAATGATTTCTTTGAGAATGAAACAAATGTGATAAATGATGAAACAAATTTCCCTCACTAATGCAATTACTTGGCTAGCCATATATAAGGGAAAGAGGAGAGGAAATCAAATATTGTGTCATGAATACACCATAGGGTAGGGTAATTACCCTTTCTTATATTTTTATATTCCAGCAAGTTGTTAATGATACTTTTTTCTTAACCCTTGACTTATTCCAACATGATCATCATGGCTAGGCTTAAAACCCTAGGTAAGATCATCCGACCACAAACGGTGAGAAATGTAAACTGGTCACTATCAGATAGATATGACTCTAACTCCATTCTCTGCTTGGATGATAAGACGAGCCCACAATTATTGTTGTGGCCTTCAACATCATAAGCGGCCTTTACTACGGCATGCTTGGCGGTAAGCGATTCCAAGGCAGCCTTGGCAGGCTGTTGGAATTCACAGTTCTTAGTTGATCCAACGACCAAAATTCCTATGATGAATTTTTTTTTGTAGGTGACCCCCGAATTCAGCTCAATTTGTTGCTTTACGTTGGCTATTTATTACAAAAGCTAAGAAAATAGCTAACTGTGGGATCTAATTCTTTTTCCTCTTTTTTCATATTATACAATAATGCAATTTTTAAGGAACCCTATCTGAGTGACGCCTGCAATATAGAATTCGACATCATGAAATCTTTTAAGTTTATCCAATTGATCAAACTCACCCCCCTAAAGTATTTTGAAGTCGGAATATCTTAATGAAAGTTCATTGGCTAGCATGCAGAAGGGTATTGAGATACCTCAAAGGGGTCTATTACACGTGGCTTGGTGTTCAGGTCAGCAACCTCACTTCGGCTCACGAAATTTTAAGATCCACGCTAGACAACTAATTTCGATTATAGAATATCAACAAGTGCTTATTGTGTATTTTTTGCAAACTGTCTCATATCTTGTGGTTCAAGAAAACAGTCAATTGTGGATCGCTCTAGAACGAAGGTAGAATAGGGCATTGGAGGCAGAAGAAATGGCCCGATCGAAGTATCTACTAACTGAGCTACAAGTCCCCACAATTCATCAATCATTAGTTTGATGTGACAATCTCGACACGACATTTATGACACTAAACTCGGTATTCCATTCAAGAACAAAACTTGTAGAGATCGATCTACATTTTATTCAAAATATGGTCCTTAGAAATGAACTGGAAGTCAAGTACATGCCCATACTCGAGCAGACGCCAAGTATTTTTTTTAATAGTTTGTGTTCACAACATATTCCTAACATTGAGATAGGTAAAGAGCTACAAAGAGTTTGGAATGCCTTAGCAAATCCATGATATTGGACACCAAGTATTTGTTTAATAGTTTGTGTTCACAATAAAGATAAGATACACAAACAAACAGAGTACAAGGATTACAAAGAAAGAAAACTAAACATGAGCGGTAGAAAAAACCGTGGGACATTCTTTGGCCCCTAACATTAGAGCAAGAAGAAACGTACACAAAACATTATTTCTCCTGCGAATTAAAAAAACATAAAGATTAAAAAGGTAAACCGCTGAGGAGAGTTATTTATATATATAACACAAATATCCTCTCCATTATACTTGCTTTAAATCTACTATAACTAGCCCTTTAGTCTCGAATCCTTATGTCTCGGATCTTTCTCTCCTCTTTCATTGTCTGAGTAGTTATGACGAAAAATCACACAGTGTAGTGTTGTTGTATTGTGTCAATGTCGAGACCCTTTAGCTTCACCACCGACTCAACGTGTCCCTTGAGAGTGTGGAGCTCGCGAAGCCTATAAAGCCAAAACAAAAGTAGTTCTCATTTTTAAGATTGGATGAACAAAAAGTATCCCCCGTTTTAGTGTTCTTGACGAATTTGATGGCTTACCTTGCAACCTCAGCTCGTCGCTTAGCTTGCTCGGCGATCTCAGAGAGCTCTCTATAGCTGCTCTTCTCGGGGAAAATGTTTGTGGCTTCTGGGGCTTGGAGGCCGTGTAGGGTTCGTTGAGCGAGAGCCCATTGAGCTTCTCTTTCCTCTTTTCCGTAATCTTTCTTGGTCGTGAAGGCGGTCTTTTTAAATAATAAAAAAACACAAGTGCATTATTAGAATTCATTTAAAACGTTTCGTAAATTATGTAGAAAAAAAAAGTTTTGTCAAACACTAAACAAAAAGAAGCCTTTGACTTTGAAATCAATACCAAACGCAACCATTGTCATGTGTTGACAACATTTTTTTTTCATTCTTAAAACATAATTTGTTTGAATTATAAAACTTAGAAATCTCTAAAATTGTTATAAATAAGAGTCTTAATTGTCTAGCTTTTCTATTTTGTACGATTTTTAATAACTCGTATATTTTTATTTACCTTGTTGTCAAGCAAGTTCGACCAAGCTTTTCCGCTCAAGATGTAACGGATTGCGAATTTTAACAAGTCGAGGGGAATGTAAAACACGATGCTGTAAAGCCAGATGACTCCGGCCCAACCCCAGTCGATACCTTTAATCCTTGCGAAATCCCAGTTGGCATAGACTGCTACCACCGTTGCGATCTAAAAAAATTAAATTTTTTACTAGTAAATTACAAATGCGTGAAAAAATAAAAATAATGCATTAATTAATAAACATCGTCCTTACAAGTTGTGCGATCACGAAAGCGACCATGAGTAACATCCCGGGGCGTTCAGCGTATGACCAGCTTCGAGACCGGGTCACAAAAATGAGGGCTTGGCTTACAATACTCACTTGGAGGTACAAAGCAGCCATCATCTCGTACTCAGCGTCCTTACTCAACCTCAAATTCTTCACTCCGAATTTATCCTGAAATTGTTATCATAACAAATATAAAATCTTGATTAGATATCATGGAGAAGCCAAGCACATAACTTTAAAAAATTGGATTTTTATCCTTTCATTATTTTTATTTTTTGCCCAAAAGTAAGTCCTTTTTATCGCATTTTTCCGATTAGAAAAATATTTCTTACGCATCCCTGATTTTTTTTGTTTTTTAAAATTTAATTAAATATGCTCTTGTCCCTTAAGTTCAAATTCTAGATCCGCCACTATGGCATATGATACTATACGAATTTGTGATGAAACTAAAAAAAGAGAAGATGAAATGTGTTTCTTACGGAGAAGAAATCGGTCTCATTCATCAACCAGAAGAAAACGACGGTCATGACTGCCAAGTATCCTCCGAGCACGACTCCGGTTGCAAATATTTCCTTCAATTTCCAGCTGTCGGGTAGGGGTGACGGCACCACCCTATCTTTCGAGATAGTCATAATCGTTCCTAAATTTTTCAAATAGAAAATCATTAGCATCGACGATTAAATTTTGATACTACAATATAAACAAGTCGATTTTGCGCTACTCACCGTCGTTCAAGATGGCGATGATCAAGACCATGAAAGGAGAGAAGTCGAATTTCCAAATGAGCGCGATGAACATAAAACCAAACTTGAAAAAACAAAATTGGAAAATAAAAAAGTTAGACAAAAGACCTTGTTTCTAGATAAGAATATATGAACAACTATTATTTATTTGTCTCTACTCACGACGATACGAATGGTGATGGAAACCGCGTAAATGGTGTAGTTCTTCATCCTTTGGAAAATAGCTCGGCTTGTCAACACTGCGCTGATAATGACACTCAAACCGGGCTCTGTGAGAACGATGTCCGAAGCTCCTCTCGCTGCATCCGTGGCATCAGCGACTGCAATACCAATGTCGGCCTTCTTGAGGGCGGGAGCGTCATTTACACCATCTCCGGTCATCCCACAAATGTGCTTCCTCTCTTGCAACTTCTTCACTATCTCATACTTGTGTTCTAAAAAATTATATAACAATTAAATGTTAGAATGTTCAAACAATGCCAGCTCCTACAATTGGCAAATTTAATAATTGAAAGAAAATAAGGTAAAATTTAAAATTTTCAAAAGATTCTTAGCTGGCTCGATTCGTGAACTACACACTTTGTACAATCTGAACCACTGATAATTAAATCAAGAACCTCGATTTATGACTTCGCAACACTATATTATTCTACGGTTCAGATTAGTTTAATATTTTTGTAAATTATCAATTATACAACATTATAGAATTTGAAAAACTAATAATAATAATAATAAATATAGTTGAAATGTTGAAGTGAATTATGGACCTGGAAAGACTCCGGCGAAGCCGTCGGCTTTTTCAATGAGCTCTTCAATGGGAAGGGCAGCAATGCTGGCGTCCTTGTCTTGGCCTAGTAATGAGGCAGATGGGTACATGTTTGTTCCCATTCCGAGTCTTCGACCCGTTTCCTTCGCTATGGCAAGTTGATCACCTGCGCAAAATAATAAATAATCATTTATTGTAAGACATCTATTATAAATAAAGAAAATTGCATTTTTTACGTTATATAAATAATATACTAGTCACAAAAAGAATTTCGTAAAAAATATACACCGTATTAGATGTATATAAAAAAGCATGTTTAGTTTTGATATCTCGGAAATAAATATATCTACTTCTACGGCTATATTTTATATCTTGGGATATGAAGTAAAGGGAAAACGATTGCTTTTTATAAATCTTTATATATTTGTCAAGTAGCTTTAAACATGATTTCAATACTATATGTAAAAAAAATTAGTAAACTAGTGACAAGTAGATAGTTGTGAAATATAAAATAATCCAAAAAAAAATGTAACAAAAATAAATAAATATTCCGAATGTGATAAAATTACCAGTAATCATCTTGACATTGACACCAAGGTTAAGAGCTCTTCGGATAGTTTCCGCACTGTCGTGTCGCGGAGGATCAAAAAGCGGCAATAGCCCAACAAATTGCCACGCTGCACCGGCGCTTTCCTTGCTTTTTTCAGGTACTTCCTAATTATTTTTATAAATTAGCTAAGAAAAAAAAATGTGTATGTTTATAGTGTAAAAGAGATTAAGAGGGTAAGCAAATGAAATACCTGTCTCCCAACAGCCAAAGATCTAAGTCCGCGTTCCGCGAATTTGTCAATGACGTTGTGAGCTTTCCTTTTGACATCCTCTTTGCAGTTGCAAAGAGTCAAAATCTGAAAAGAAATAATTAGTTACACAACTTTCGTCTTAAAAGCGTCGAATTTACTGGAGTGAATTCAAATTTACCTGCTCCGGAGCACCTTTGCTTGCCCTGTGCCAGTTTCCACTAGAGTCAATGTAAGTCAACGCAGTCCTCTTGTCAACAGGATTGAATGGCAAAAAATGGACCTCTTTTACTCCAGCTCTAGCCTGTACCCATTAATGTGTGTTACTCTCAAACTTTAAAATTCTGATCTCAATTAAATTATGATTATTTATTTATGTCCATAATTTTTTTGCTTAAGAAATATCAATCTTTAGCTTTCTTTTCTTAATTACGTATTTTCTATTATAAATTTCTTTTATATTAGAGGAAGACACTACAATGTCTAGGCGGCATTTAATTTGTTCATTTTTTTCGAGCATAAATTAAAAATAAACATTCAAAAGCCGGGTAATTAATTCAAAATAGAGTATATAGCAAGTGATATATACCTCCTTAGGGTCAGCAAGCATTCCAACAATGGCAGCGTCGATAGCATCTTGATTCTCGGTCCTAGAGGCCCTCGCAGCCAATAGAATGACATGCTCTTTATCGACACCTTTGGCAAAGACCTCGACTAAGTTGACGTCGACACTAAGCTTGTTGAGCGTGAGAGTTCCGGTCTTGTCGCTGCAAAGAACATCCATGCCTGCCATCTCTTCGATGGCGGTCATTCTTTTGGTGATCGCTCCTTGTTGCGAGAGCCTGTGGGACCCGATGGCCATTGTCACGGAGAGCACCGTGGGCATAGCGATAGGAATCCCTCCGATGAGGAGCACAAGGAGGTTGTCTATCCCGTCTCTGTACTTCCTACCTTGGATCGGGTACATAACCACAATCTCGATCAGCATCCCAACCGCGATCGAGCAAATGCAGAAGTTCCCGATCGAGGTCAAGACCTTTTGGAAGTGACCTACCTGTTGGGATGAAGTCACAAAGTTTTTATTATTTTGCTGAAAAGTTTACTAACTTTTGGAAGAGGATAAGAGGTCAGGTTTTGAATAGTTACTATTTTAATTAATTAAGGGTTGAGATGAAAATGTTAAAAAATAGTTTTTATATTTTAAATTAGTGTTGGCTCACTTGGTTGGTGCTGTCGACGAGGTGGGCTGCCTTCCCGAAGAAGGTGTGGACCCCAGTCGCGATAACCACCGCCTCGATCTCTCCTTGCTTGCACGTTGACCCAGAGAAGACTTCGTCACCGGGGTTCTTTGTCACTGGGAGCGACTCTCCCGTGAGCGCCGATTGGTCGATCTTTAAGGGGTCTCCCTCGAGGAGCCGAGCGTCTGCCGGGACAATGTCCCCCAACTTGATGCTCACGATGTCTCCTGGGACGAGGATCGACGCCTCTTGCTCGCTCCATTTCCCGTCTCTCAAAACCTTAACAAGCCGAGATTTTTTGTTCACAAGGGGCGTATAAGATATAAATCAAGTCTTTTCTGGATTTAAATTTAAAATTCTAAAAACATTTAAGCCGTTGTTGTTGTGTTAGACAAACCTTAGTCTTGGGAGCGAGACCGGCCATGAGCGCTGCAGCAGCGTTCCCAGCATTGTTCTCTTCTATGAAAGAGATGGTGGAATTGATGACAAGCAAACATATAATACCGACAAAGTCCTGCCAATCCGGCGGCCTCCCGTCCCCGTTGGCAAGCACAATAGCCATAAGAGCCGCTGCTTCCATCACCCATGACAACGGGTTCCACATAAACCCTAGAAACTTCAGAAACTTGCTCTCCTGATAACAAAGTAACCAAGTTCCACGACCGAGTCAGTTTCATCGCCTTTCGAGTTTATTGTTATATTCCAAAATATGTATTTGAAACCTTTTTTTACTAGTAAAATAGTTCAATTTTGAATTTTTATTATATTAGTAAGAATAATGTTGTCCAATTAAGCATAGTAATATCTATTGACATGATGAAAAAATTTATTGACACTTGTTATTTACAGTTATATAAACTATAGCTACTTCATTAGTTTGAGTTAGCTCCAAACACCCTTTTTAGTGTATTTTCTAAATTTAGAAAATGATTTTACTAAACATTGAAAAAGGAGCAACCTTTTTCTCTTCAAGTTTGTTGGGGCCGAATATTTCGAGCCTGTGAGCCCCTTCCTCGGCTGAGAGACCCTCCGAAGTACATTTTAACTGCTCAAACACCTCGTTGATTGGAATTCGCTCCTGTTATATCAGGTCATTTTCAGAATAAGAGTTAGTCATACACCGTCTATGTAAATGGAAATTCATATATAAAATAAATTAAGTTTAAGGTATATTTGATTTGTTACAAGATAGATCTCAATGGCGTATAGTCTTGAAAATAAATCAAATTTTTTGCACAAGTATTAGCATATGTTGAAGTAATATCAAATTAATTGAAACTGTATTTAGCTTTAGAAAAAAAAAGAAACTAATAAATAAATTAGCTAGGTACAAGAGGGTAATACAAAGCTGAATAGATTTAATTTTCATGATCATATGGCTCAGCCATTATATTACTATTCAGAGTGTACTAAAATAAAACAAAATAAAATAAGAACACATTACAATGAGAATAGATATATGGTCAATCAAATTAAAGCATATTTTCTATTTGATAATCAAATCAGTACTTTGTGTTTAAAATTGAATCATTAAATTCATAATCGTTCTATTTACTGTCTGAATTTACATCTAATCATATTTATTTATATTTCTTAAACTTAATTTGTTCGATTATTTTAGAGTTTTAACGTAGGTTAAGCTAACGCCAATTAAATTAGTTTTTTTTTATAAACAAATTAGTTTTTTATGTACGTTGATCCAAAGCAACATAATATGCTGAAGTTAATATAAATATAAATTAATGTTTTTATTTTCAATATTAAAAGGTTAAAAAAAATAACCATTAAAAAAGGACAGACATGAAAAGTTACTGTCCAGGTTCGCAGTACAGCTCTACCAATCAGATAACGTTGACTGTTGTCGCTCAATCCAATAACAAAAAATTTAAAAAAAAAAACAAAAAGTAAAATTATTTAATACTTTCTATTTCCAGGTCCCACGTTTCATGCTCGCATCACATGCCATGTAGGCGGTTGTGGTTTACACGCTACGCTTATGCTTGTGTTATGTTTTTAGTATGTTATTTAATCAATTTTAGTATTTAACCGATATTTGATCAGTTCGAGATTGTAGATTGATGGATATTGTCAGGTGAGGAATAAAATTGAGGACCATTGAGTCATTAACGGAAAATTCTAGAAGTAAGATAATAATGATTTTGTCAAAATAAAAAAAATAGAGTTAGATTACGAGGCATGTTTACCAAATGAATTCTATTTTATTTGTTATAATTGATGTAGGTCAAGTGTAATTTTCACCCAAAGAAAATCCTCTTTATATTTATTTATCAAATTTAATCATTTTTTAATAAAAGTATACTTAAGATGTTTGAGGTTTAGATTGAACAAAAATTGCAAGAAGGTAAGGTCATTAAGTTAAGATAAAAAAAAGTTAAGATAATCTGAAAGCAATATCAACTAGGTGACGCGAAAATAAAATTATATTGATAAAATATATAATTATATTAATTCTGAAAAATTAGCGTTCTCTAGTTTTTTTAAGTTATGAAGTAATTAGTTAATAATTTTTTTATCCTTAGGAATTCATTTAAAAGCAATCCATCTATTTATGAGCAAATAATTATTCCTTTCTTAGAATAGTAGGTTATGTTTTTTGTTTTATAAATAATAAATTAATAGCCCTTCGTCCATCCAAGTAAGTACAAAACAACATATTAATTTTACTAAAGTCGCTTTCTGTAAGTAGCACGGAAAAAACGTACTTTGAATTCTCAGAAACCAAACAAGCGGTTCACAGATTAAAAATAAATATATAGTTGGTATTTCAAACGGTTCAAAACTTTATTAAAAAATCTTATATAAATCTATACGTAATAGGCCAAAATTAGCATATTTATCAGAAACAAAAAAAATAATTACAATAATAAGAAAACTTTAAGTACTACAGTACCGTTCTGACACTCACATGTTATATAGTCTTATAGATCCACAACAAAACAAAACAAACCAATCTATAATAAAAATACACCTCTGGATTGTGCCTCTATTATATTTGCAAAATCTTTTATATAAAAAAGAAATAACGAAGAAAAAAGAAAACTAGACTAACCGACAAAACACTGTAATCACTTTTGCATGGGAATTGATTCAGAAAGAAATATAAAAAGAACACACACAAACAACGGTCACATCTTTCGATTTTTACTACAATATAAATATAACGTGGACTATGTTAAGCCTTTGCAAGTTTGCCAAATTATTCGTTTTGAGATCCATGGTAATTAGGAAAAAGTAAAACATGTACGTATATTTTCTTTGTAGAATTTACAGAGAGAGAACGAGAGAGCTATACCAAATCAACTGTCTCGTTTTTTATCTCCTCGAGAGAGATGCTCTTATCACCGGCCATCTTTTGAAACGCAACGACACGTCGTTATCTTGGAGTAGAATCAGTTATGCGACGATGATATGGTGAAATAGCTTCAGGATAATAAAGAAAAACTCAATGGAAAGTCAAGCCCATTGAGAGAAAGAGAGATAGATAGGAAAAGGTGAAGAAGCAAGGCTTTGTAGAAATGGTGTACTAGATACCCTTTTTATATACTCTCTCTCTCTCTCTCTCTCTCTCTCTCTCTCTCTATCTCTCTCTCTCTCTCTCTCTCTCTCAATAATTTTTAAAACTGACCCGCCGTTTAATTTCTTCACCAAGTGGACCTTCTTTTGTCCTTAATTATTTTCATTTTTTATTTTTAGCTGTTTTTTTATAAATGGAATCCTTTGAGAATATATTAATAATCTCTCTCTTCTTTTCTCTCCCTCTCTATCCCTAAATTAATTCCTTTAAATCATGGCAAACATCTCAAAACTATCATATATTTGCCATCTCAAAATTATCATATATAATCCTCGCGTATAACGGAGTAAAATCGTAGTTATAATACATATGAACAATAAAACTGAAAATCACGCATAATAAAATTACAAGCTAAACAATAACGAGCTTTAATTTGCCGTGCGAGATCTCGAATCACGATTATTGGCTATAAATGCATCCTCCAAACATGGAGAGAAAAATTTCATCCACGTCGAACTCGAGTTATGATTCACCGCAAAGTACGCTGCATTATATGTCGCGCGACATTATAAAGACGAAAATATGTAAAATACTAAACCCAACAAGTTAACTCAACTCTTTGAATATATGGTGCAAGATTGTGCCCAGCTCTGTCGTGAGCATTAATTCCTCAGCTATCATCATCACCAACTCCAAGTAGTCAGACTGGATCTCCACTCTCTTGTAGCCGACGCTGCACATTAGCTCTATGCCTTGGAGGATCGAATACGCCTTTGCAAGTTTGGGGAAAACTCACTAGCCAGGGAAAGCGTATGTGACGCGTCGTTGTGATAACGAACAATACTACTGACACCGAATCATCCATAATCACAAGCCACCGTCGCGTCCAAATTAATCAAAATAGTGTCATCTCTCGGGGGGTCCATCTACTGGTTGTTGTCTCTCTATCACTCGTCTGAACCTCCATTGGGTTGACAGCTCTAAACTCCTCGATGAAACTAATGTTCCATTGGACAAGTTCTAACTGGTCTCATGCCCACCTCCTGAAGATGAAGTTATTCATGTGATTTCATAGCTCCCAAATAATGGTAATATGAAACTCGAAATTACTAACCTCAAGAACGTTGCGGTATAGAGGGCATCGCTGTCTTTGAAATTCGGAATAAATTGACTGGAGTCCACTCGTTTCCAAACCTTATTGATCCAACCATAGCTCCATAATGCGTGAAACATAGTTTCCTTCTCCCTTTGGCACAAAGGGCATAAGTCGTCTGTAATAATCCGCTTCGACACAAGCACAACTCTAGTCGAGATCCATCCCTTGCAAACTTTTCAACATAAAAGTTTGACCTTGAGAGGTACCTTTAGCATCCAGAACTTCTTCCACCATATCTTCATCGCTGACGGATCTGACGAGTTAGCCTCCGGTATAAATGGCATCCTTACCAATTACCCACTCCTGACTGTGTGCACTCCATCCTTCGGAAACTTCCATGTGCAAGCATCCCGGATCCCTCTTTCTCTACGCAGAATACTCAAAATAACCGCAACGTCCACCTCTCCTAACACCACTAAGATGAGATCCACGACCCAAGTGCCGTCTAATATCATCAAATCTGTTACTCTAATACCATGAGAGATCCAGGGAGGGTCAACCCAACTCGTTGGCCTCTCTTAGTTAACTCGCTTGTCTCTCATGACAAAGATTGACTTTCCATCTCCAATATTTCATATCGACCCAGGTATAATAAACTCTCTACCTCGTAACAAGTTACACCACATGAGAGAACTTTGCGATCTCGGAGAAGCAGTAATAATATCATCATCTCAGAACTAACTTGTCTATATACTCCCCCTATTAGACTGTCGGGTCTTCGAAGGAGTCTCCAAAAGCTCTTCGCGACCAAGGTCTGGTTGGACTTCTCCAAATCTTTGAAGCTCGTCTCACCCTTTGGCTTGTTTCTTTTAAAAACATCTCAGGCTACCTAGTGGATCTTCTTAATCCACATTCCTCCTCCCCACCAGAAACTAGTAATCATCGCATGAATTTTAGAAATAAGGGACTTCGAGATCATGTGGCACAAAGTCACGTAGCCAGGAACGACATGAAGAACAGACTTAATGAAAACCTCTTTGCTTGCCTACGAGAGACCGTTCCAACTCTTGATCTTCTGCCAAATACAATCTCTCATGAACTCAAAACTGTTGGGATTGGTGCCCACAAAGGAGATATTAGACAATGAAATACATTTGTATTTGATTTTACTAAAACATTAATATTAATAAATATTCATTCTTTATTACGTTTGTGTTTATGTATGAATGCTAAGCTCTGAAACTGTCATAAACGAAAGGGGTGCTAAGTACAGACTTGACAAGATAGCCCCTTGTGACTAGTTTAAACATTTGTTCGCAATCTTAATATCGATAGAGCAATCGAATCTAAGTATTGATTGTTTGAATGAATCATGATATTTAATCTTGTGATATAGAGAGTTGTGAATGTATGATTCATCCTTGATATCTTATAAAAGATATTGAACAAGACCTGCGATACTTAGAAGCTCGAGATAAAACCGTTTAAACACTCGAAACTTCAAGATCACATACGAGGGGTACTTTGGTACTTACCTTAATCCTGAAGTGAATATATAATTGATATTACACTTTATGACATTTGATTTGTCAATGAGAAATGACTAAGCTTTAGTTTCATCTGACCCGACGGTTGGTGTCATAAGGATGTGATATTGGGTTATATGATTCACAGATATGGAATTCATGTTGAAACAATGCAAATGCATTAGTATCACACTATGCTTTGTTATGAGAGTGTGAATGAATAAACTTGACCAGGTATTCATCGAATAAGAACATTCTTTGATTAAAACATGTGACATGTAAAGACATCTCACTCTATGTTTTTGTCATTCACAAATAACAAATGAGTTAGTGAAATAATAACTCAAGGGGTAAAACGGTAATTTTACATTTCCCTTAGTTAGTGATACACATGAAGGGTAATATCGTAAAGTACTTTGTGGATCGTGTGAAAAATTGTTTTGTCACATCAAACGGAAAATATACGCGTATGACAGAGAGAGTGTCAATATTAGTCCTTTAGTGGAATCGACTAATATTAAGAATTAAAAGACGGAAAAAGTTTGTGAACTTTTGAGTCCGATCTTTATCCTAAAGCTTCATTCATATGGATCCATGAGGTCTCAATGATAGACACTTGGAAGAGATTAAATGAACAAGAATAATTGATTTGCTTAATAAATAATTAGTTATTTTATTTTGTTTATTGAATTATAGAGTATTATTATGTTGATAATAATACAGTTGAGTAATTCAAATAAATAAAAGAAGAAAATAAAAATTTGTCATTTCGTAATTATTTGATAACTATGAAATTAATTAATGAAATGTCATTAATAAATGAGAGTTCTAAATTAATTGAATTTAGAAATAAATCAAAATTATTTAAGAATGAAATAAACAAAATATGGACGAGTATGAGAGTGATTTGGCCGAAAATAATTAAGTGATTGGGTCATGGGCATGACCCAGCTTAAGCCTATTTTAAACTCTATAAATAAAGGGTTAAGAAACCTTAATCACTTGACCCCTAACCCTATTATTTTCGGCAAAACTTCTATCTCCCCTTGTGTGAGATTATCGGCCGAAATCCCCAACCAAAAGGAAAAAAGAAAAATCGTTTTTCATCTTTTGTTGTGTGACCCCTTCTTCCTGAGAGTTCTATTGAGAGCCCACCCTCTCGATCTCGATATATTCCTCGTGAATTATCATTGACTCTTGATTGTGGTGTTTGGTGTGTTTTAATTCTGAAAATTGGTTTTAGAATTGTTTTTAAAAGGTTTTAGAAGCTCCCTGCCGGTCGTATCCTTCCAGCCAGCCCAGTCCGACGATCAGGCGTCCAGAGTCCCAGTCCGGCGTGTCCTTGTCCGGCGAGTCCCAATCCGACGGAAGCGTCCAGGTCCCAGTCCGAAGAAGGTGTATGTCCGGTGAAGATCCCTGTCCGGCGAAGGCTCGAGGTCGGCGAGCGGGTTCTGTCCAGTGAAGGTCCCTGTTCGGCAAAGGCTCCAGTCCGGTGAGCAGGTTTTTTCCGGTGAAGCTTCCTGTCCAGCGAAGGCTCCAGTCCGGCGAGCGGGTCCTATCCGGCAAAGCCCCTGTCCAGCGTGTCTCCAGTCCGGCGAGGCTTCCCAATCCGGCGAAGACGTGTCAAGTCCTGTCCGGCGACTGTCTCTACATCTTTGGACTCGGTGTGGCATTCCGAAGTTAGCGAGCAACGTCGGGATTATTTATAATCTTAATTGTAAGTCTCTCTCAACGATTTGGACTGCTAAATTATATAAATTGTTTATTTAGGTTATTAGTGTGTTCAAATTGTTGCGACATGTTTTGTTAAATTTTTTATAAACATGTAATTAAATTTTAATGCCTAGGTTGTTAAATGTATTATAAATAATTTTAATATATATAGATCTAATTATATTTTTCCGCCACATAAGATGCGTAATATAATTAATTGTTTAATTTGTTAAATAAATTCCAACAAAAAGTTTCGTCTTCATGTGACATGTAAAAGTGGGAAGTCCTAGATAACGTTTGTGCACTACTACAAAGAACAATTTTAGAAGCAACATGGGAAGTTCGAAGCGATATTTTACATTTAGAAGCGACTAGTTGTTCCTAGCGTAAACACCCCGGTTTTTCCCAACAAATGAATTTTTTTTACTTTTAGAAGTGACTAGTCACTTCTAATGGTCCGAGCCGACATATCAGAAGCGACTATGTTGCTTGTAAAGGCCGAAATCTTTGGCTCGGTTCTTCCCTGCCATTTTTTTCAATATATTGGGGGTACTAAAAGCGACTAGTCGCTTCCAATGCCTAAAATATTTGGCTTGAACTTTTCTTCGCCAAAATTTCAATAAGTATAGAAATTAGGGTATTAGAAGCGACTAGTCGCTTCTAAATGTCGCTTATAAAACCCAAAATTTTGGGTTCCAAAACTCTACCGCCAAAATTTCACTTATGGAAAAATTAGAAACGACATTAGAAGCGACAATGTCGCTTCTAATTCCCCACTTATCAAAACGTTGTCGTTTCGGTTGTGAATGACATTAGAAGCGACTAATCGCTTCTGTGACTTCTAATGCTCCTAGGGCTTTAAAACACTCGAGCCTCTCCTTCCTCCCCTCATTTTCCTTTTTCCCCTTCAAAAAAATCTCTCCATTCTCCCATCCGCCCCAACCACTGTCCCTTCGCCTCTCTATACGTGGCGGAATTATAATGATCTTAATTAAAACTCATTTTAATAAGTTAATAAACTAAGCATTAAAAATCACTAACGTGTCAATAAACTATTTATTCTAAACATGTCAACAAATTGAATAAACGATCCAAACAACCTATAAACGCATTTATAATTCAATCGCAGATCCAATTTGTTTTAGGAAACTTACATATGAGGTTGTAAACAACCTCGTGCGTTGCTAACTAACTCCAGAAGGCCTCATCATAATTCTGAAATTTGACCTATTGTAAGTCCTGACCCGCCGGATTGGATTCTGGTCGGGAGCCAGAAATTGGCTTGTGGTGCTGTGGCTTCCTCCGGTCAAACGAAGCTCCAGGACTTGTACAAGAACGTAGGAGGGACCAAGGGCCAGGTGCCTATGAAGTGGCTCGGTTAGATTGCTCGTCAAACTCCTGTGGATAGCTAGGCACACTTTGTGTCCGCGTGAAGTCCTCCAGTCTGGCGAGCCAATATGGCGACCCAATCCGGTGAGCAGGCTGAAATGAGTCTCGCTCCAATTTGCTCGATTTTTTCGCGTTTCGAGTGAACTCATGCACCTAAAACGTCACTCAAACACCAATAGAAGATTCAATGATAATTCCCTCGAGTTTTTGAGAGATTTAGAGGGTGGGCTCTTCGATTGAACAACAAAGAATACTCGGGATCACTCGGCAACACTCGGGAGATCAAGAAAACGTTTCTTGATCTCTTTCGCTCTTGGAAACTCTCGGCCAACACTCTCACAAGGGAGGGTAAGAGTTTGGCTGAGATTATGTGTTAGGGTTAGTCTAATTAGAGTTTCGAAAACCCTTTAAATAGAGAGAGAAATTGGGCTTTTCTTAGGTCAAACTCATTAGTCAAATTTAAGCCTGTTAGTTCCTTTAAATTAATTTCATAAATTAATTTTTTCGACCTAAATCTTTATTTTGGTCGAGTGACATCCTTAAATACTCGAAAAAATTATTTTGATTTATTTCTAAAATAATATTTAATTACCTTAAAACGTCTCATTTATTTAATGACAAATCATTAATTATTTTCATACTCTTCAAAGTAGTACGAAACGAGAAAATATTTATTTTGATCTTTTATTTATTTCAATCAATTAAATATGTTATTATCCATATAATAATATAATATGATTCATTAAATAAATATAACAATAAATAACAAATTATTTATTCAATTACTTAGAATAGTATTTTTTGTAGTGTAAATCACAATTTACTTAAATGAGAAAATCAAATCGTCCTAGTTCAGTATATCTCGTTCGAGGTTCTATCATTGAGACCTAATGTACCCACATGAACGAAGTTTTAGAATAAAGATTGGACTAGAAAGTTCACAAACCTTTTCCGTCTGTTAATTCTTAATATTAGTCGATTCCACTAAAGAATTAATATTAAAACTCTCTAAGTTCATATGCGGATATTTTCTGTTTGATGTGACAAAACAATTTTTCACACGATGCACAGAGTACTTTACGATATTATCCTTCATGTGTATCAGTAACTCATAGGAATGTAAAATTACTGTTTTACCCCTGAGTTATTATTTCACTAACTCCTTTATTATTTGTGAATGAGAACAAACATAGAGTAAGATGTCTTTACATGTCACATGTTTCAATCAAAGAATGTTCTTATTCGATGAATACATGGCCAGGTTAATTCATTCACACTCTCATAACAAATCATAGTGTGATACTAATGCATTAGCATTGTTTCAACACGAATTCCGTATCCGTTAATCACATAACCCAATATGACAACGTTATAACACCAACCGTCGGGTTAGATGCAACTATAACTTTAACCATTTCTCATTGACAAATCAAATGTCATAAGGTATCACATCGATCGTGCATTCACTTTAGGATTTAGGTAATTACCAAAATACCCCCGTATGTGATCTCGAAGTTTTGAGTGATTAAACGGTTTTATCTCGAGCTTCAGAGTATCATAGGTCTTGTTCAATATCTTCTATAAGATATCAAGAATGAAACACATAGTCACAACTCTCTATATCATAAGATAAGATATCATGATTCATTCAAACAATCATTACTTAGATTTGATTGCTCCATCGATCTTAAGATTGTGAACAAATGTTTAAACTACTCACAAGGGGCTATCTTGCCAAGTCTATACTTAGCACCCCTTTCGTTGATGACTGTTTCAGAGCATAACAAACATACATAAACACAAACTTAAATGAAGAATGAATATTTAACTTTATATAATGGTTCAGCAAAATCAACCAGATTCACCCCGCCCTCCGCGCATCCACCTCTCCCTCGGCCAGCCCTCCCCTCCTCCGACTAGCCCTTCCTTCCCCGTCTCCTCCAGCCAGCTTTACCTCCGGCCAACTCCTCCTCCGACCGGCTCCTCTTTGCCGCTCATCTTCGCCTCTCCGAGTTAGTTTCTTCGTCGCTGCGTGTTTGTCCTGATCTTTTTCTTGTTGTATTAAAAAATATATTTGCAGCCTCCCTACGCCGAGCTATCCTCCGACAAGCTCTACTCCGGCGGTGCCGCCTCGCTGCTCTCCGATCTCCGCCACGTCATCAACCAGGTTTTCTCTCTCTCTCTCTCTCTCTCTCTCTCTCTCTCTCTCTCTCTCTCTCTATTTATTTTATTTTCATTTTGTTCATCTTTTCCGGTTTTTATTATTTGTTTAAGTTTTTTATTTTTTCCTTGTCAAATTAGTAAACCTCTTGCTGCCTCGCCAGTGTCTCCGTCGTGGCCGCTGTTTTGGTTGGTTGCAACTGGTACGTTTTTAATTTTTTAGTATTTGTTGTGATATAATTTTTATATGTTAGTTTTTTACGATTTGACTTTTTCTAAAATCGCAGCCCGTCTCTCCATTTGTTTCGCACCCCGTCTCGCTATTTATCTTGTGACTCGTCTCTCAACAAAAGTTAGATTTTTATTGTTTTTATATTTAGTTTACTTAAATATTTAGGTAATTTGTTAAGAAATTAACTAAGTTAATTTTTTAAATTGTATAAGTAATTGTTAATAAGTAGTTTCAAATGTTGTTAGTAATTTAGATAATATGTTAAGTTATAACTTAATTAATTTCTTTATTTAAGTATGTAAATTGAATTAGTTAACTAAACTGTATTAATTTATAATTTAGTTAATTTGTATAAGAAATTGTTAATTAATAATTTCAAATTTTATAGTAATTTAGATAATATGTTAAGTTGTGACTTAATTTATTTGTTAATTTAAAAATTCAATTAGAGTTAATTTAGTAACTTAACTGTTGTTAATTTGACGTAATTATGATTTTGGAAATGCATGTAGTTTGCTTTATTTAGATTTCAAATGTATTGATCAATATGATAGTTTTGGTTGTTATATATATGTCGTTTATAAATTTCAGGTTTTTGATTTGTCAATATTTTAGGGGAAACTCTGTCCAAGTTTCTATAAATTTTAAGTAATTAATTGATTAAAAATAATTTAATCTCAATTTAGTTATCTAAATTCAACAAATTTCCGATATCATATCATTAAACAACTTTCAATAGTCATCAATCTCATCACTTTCAATAGTCATCAACCACACAACTTTCAATAGTCATCAACCACACAACTTTCATAATTTTCAACATCCAGCGTCATGTCAAACCCAAGTACAGATTGGATTACTGAGAATAATCGATGTGGTCTTGAATTTGAAATGTGCGAGAACGAGTTTATTCGAGTTGCACGATTACAAATGAACAGCGAGCAGAAAGTTAAATGTCCTTGTCGTAGTTGCAATAATGCGTTAGGACAACAAATAGGAGTTGTTTGAGCGCATTTCATGTTCAAAGGATTTACTCCGTATTACACTCGGTGGTATCATCACGGCAAGTCACGTGAAGAAATCGTGCATGTACCCAAACATTTCAACGATTCAAACAACCAAGACGATGTTGGTGGAATCCATGAAGCACTCGACGATATTAAGAATGATACTGATTTTTTTTATGATCCAACTGCAGAAGATATGACTGACAAAGAGCAGATCACATATCTATTTGCCGAGTTGAATGCAGAATTGTATTATGGCTGTACGGAGTTTTTGTCATTATCTTTCTTGGTTCAGTTAATGTAGTGCATCAGAGATCGCGAGGAGGAGCTCGAGAAAATGTCCAAGGGCATGTAGCACCAATAGTGGTCTGATTTGCTAGATAGGATGGACATAGAGGCGTTTCAAGTATAAATTAGATTAAACGTTTAATCAATTGTTTTATTCTTAAATATAATTTTTTACTCTAAGAAATGTTTTTTTCTAGGAAATGTCCAAACAAAACAAAGAGAATCAAAAGAAGAACACCACTAAGAGTCTACAAGACACGATCTTATTTTTCGAGTATTCTGACAGTCACGTAAGTATATTTTCATTCAGTTTCAAATTAATCATGAATAAATTACATAAGTTATATATATTATATTCATAATGTGTTAAATGTAGAGGGTGGGAGAAGGCAGGCAAATGTTATGGCTGCTCGGTGCGTGAGAGAGGATGCATACAACTCCCGATGGTCAGTGGACCACGGCTGCAACCGGAGCGTATCATGTAAGTATAAATATTATTCTGAATTTACCTTATAATTATTGTTAATAATAAGTAATTTAATTTGTATTGTGTATGCAGGCTCAGATAGTAGCTCGGGTATATGATCTACAAGAGCAAGCTCAGGTGTCAGGACGTGACGTGGACATGGATGGTTTGGAGGAGGTTTCTATGAGCAAGGTCCTTGGGATGCGACGTGACTGGGCTACGAGAATTGGGTCACTCATTCCACGCTCGGATATGCTTGAAACCAAGACCCACGAAAGCTCATCATCTTCCGTAGGGAACTCTCGTTCGAAGTCGTCTTCTGATATAGAATAGAAGTTGACGGCTCTCTACGGAGCTGTGTTTGGCATGTCCGCTGGATTGAGCAAGAACCCGAGCATCAATGTGGATCCTGTTAGCAGAGATGCCCACGAGAAGATTATTTATTTACATTTTGAAGTAATATAAATCTTTATAAGTACTTATTGTAATTGCTAATTAAATTAATAAAAGTTGAAATGTTCATTCATTCCTTATTCGTTTGTTTGAAGATTTATGATATTAAATAGTCTTATAGTCCTTAATCAAACCTAACAATGTATGAGAAGAAAAATGTAGATTTGCATGAACAAACTCTTCATGGTTTGGTTAAAATGAAATATTCAAAATCTAAAGATCAACAAACTATTGATCCTAGTATGATTTTTGGAAGAATCTATGATGTCTGGTTACGAGACATAGAGAGTTAGGAACTCTATAGTTATTCTAGTGTATCTTCCGAAGATACTGAATAGACCGGTGCACCTTTAGAGACAATGTAAGAATAAACCATTTAACCTCTTCTGTCTTAAGCTCACTATGTATGAATTACATCAAGATTACCTTAATCCTGATACGAGACATGTCATTTCATAGTTTTAACATTCTCATTAGAGAAAATCAAATTCTAGATCCATTAAGTGATCTAGACTAGACTAATTGGTGAGATATTAAGTTATGAAGATGTCATGAACAAGTTTTGTGAAGTTCTCATAGATATGGAATTCATGTACAAGATTGCTGAAATGCCATATATATCACCTCATGCTTTATTACTTGGATTGTGAATAAATGAACCGCGCGGTATCCAAAATTAATTAGCAACTTTATTTGGATAAAACAATGTGACTTATTAGGTCCTCGTCAATACATTGATTCTAACTTATTCACAAGTAACAAAGGAGTTGAGGAAATAACAACTAAAAGGGTCGAATGGTAATTTTATAAATTTCATCTAGTTGATGTACATGAAGGATAAACATAAATAACATTCAATGGATCCACCTAATATAATTAAGTTTAATTTGAGTAGAAAATAAATTCATTTGAACCGAGAGATTTTCAGTATTAACTCTTTAGTGGAGTCAGTTGACATTACGTTAATACTCTGAAATTTTTTGTGAACTTTTGAGTCCGAGTATAGAAGTTTATTTGGATCCATAAAGTCACTATTACAAGTTATTAGAGTAGGATTGTTGATCTAGAAGCTAAGTCAAAATAAGTTCAAGTGTTGAACTAGAAGTTTTCTCGGAAAATGTCTAAAGGATATTTTTGTCCACATGGACAGAAAATGATGTGAATGTTAAAGGATAATTACCCAAAAGGAAAAGAGAAAATGAATTTCCTTGAGAATGAAATAAATATGCTAAGTGAGGAAACAAATTTTCCTCACTAATGCATATGTTGGCCGACCATGTACAAGGAGAACGAGGAGAGAAAATCGAATATTGTGTCATGAATACACAATTGAAAAGGTTTATTACCATTTCTTGATTTTCCTTCTCCTATAAATAGAGCCTCACATAGAGATGTGAAAAAAGCATTCTTGCTCTTGTCTCTCTCTTTTTGGCCGACCCCCCTCTCTCTCTCTCTCTGTAGAAAATCCCTTTTTATTTTGCCACCTAAGTCCTCATTAGACTTAAGGTTAATTAGCTCTCTAGCTCATACACTTGTTCTTGAGCTATTGTGTTTAATTGTGCCCACACACAAATCCTTCTAAACCTCTAAAGACTCATGTAATAGAAACCTTAGGTTTCTCGAGTTCAACATTAGACGTGAATGAATCGAGTCAAGGAAGAAGATCAACATTTCTCAAGACGCTTCAAATTGAAGGTACGAGTAAGGTTTGCACTCAAGCAATTTAAATAATGTTTTTAAATTTATAGATGTTCATGCACTTTGCCTAAGTTAGTAAAATTGTTTTACTTGTAAAGAAATTTTATATTCCGCCATTAATATGATTAATGATAATTTTATTTAACCCTATACACATTCCAACAGATCTCGTGTTTCAAGCGACTTTGGGTCAGTACATGTCCCAGTTCAGACCCTCAACGAGTGCTTCGGGTTCGCAGCAAGTATCAGATTCAGCCCCCGCCTCCCACCAACACCGAGCCAGACGAGCCTCCCCATGGACCTGCCAAAAGACGCGGAGGACGATGACGAGGATGAGGATGAAGATAAGGACAAAGAATGTCATTTCTTTAATATTTTAGACTTATCGATTTACGTTTATTAACTTACCGAATAATTGTTATAAACTTATGCACTTCCGTTTACGTTACAATTATCGACTTTATATCTACTTAGTTTTAGGTTTTATTTGAATGCAATTAGTAAATTTCATTATTATTAAATTTAATTATATATTTTTAATAATTTTAATTAATTAATAATAACAAACCGGATAATAAATGTAAAAGAAAATAAAGTTTTAAGATTTATTAGGAACATTATCGCTTCTTATATTTGGCGGATTATATTTAGAAGTGACAATATCGTTTCTAATGTCGCTTATAATGCCATGTCTAAAGTAGCTTCTAAAAATATGGCGGGTAACCTTTAGAAGCGACTAACCGCTTCTAATGTCGCTTCTAAAAGTTACCCGCCATATTTTTCCACGCTTTTTTCACGTTTTTTTGGTCCCTTAGAAGCGATTATAGGAGCGACTAGTCGCTTCTAAAATCGTAGCTTTAAAACATTAGAAGAGTCTTTAGAAGTGACTTTTCCTTAGAAGCGATACAGTAGAAGCAAAAATGTCGCTTCTAAAGGTCATTTTGAAGCGACTATTTAGCTTTTAGAAACGATTTTTGTCGCTTTTAAAGCCCTTTTTATGTCCTAGTGGTGGGACTATGTCCTGCAGATTTTTAGGATCTGGGTTAAAGACTCCCCATCCTCATTCGCAACGTCCTTTCCAAAATAAACTTCGAACTTCTAAAAATTCACTAGCCGATGCCCCGAATATATCTTGATATTTCAGCTACTCTCTTACTCTTTCACACTCCTTGGGACGCATGCAGGTCAGCGAATCGAATTATCATCTGCAAACAGTAAGTGTGACACGTGCATGTTAGCGAATCGAACCATCCATATTACTGCGCACTTTCACCCGCTCTTAAAAGACTAGATAGTCCCTTCGAGGATACAAGGAAAAGGAAAAAGGAGAGTGAATCTACCGGACAGAGTTCTCTAAAGGGGATCACCTTGCCCCGGGTGGCTCTGTTGATGTTGAAGACGAACCTAACCGAGATAACACATCTCATAACTAGCCGTACCCACTGTGAGAGGTACCCCACTCGCAACATTATCTTATCCAAAAATGTCTACTCTATTGTATTATAGACATTCTTCATATCTAACTTAAGGGACGCCCCCTTACCATTACAAACTTACATTGTGTGAAGCACCTCGAATCCCTACATAACGTTATAAAAAAAGAGTCTACCTCCCACATTAGCACCCTGGGTCGCCGAGATAGCCTCGTGCATCGTACCTTCACACGATTGAACGAACACTTGGCAACTATCTTATAGACTACGTTGTACAGGCTAATGGGTCTAAAACTCGCTCACCATCTTTCGATCATCAACCTTCAAAATGAGAGTAATAATTTTTTCATTGATGCTTCGTATCTCATCCCGGTCATTAAGAATCCCTACGCAAGTCTTTGAGACCGAGTCTCCAAGCACTTCCCAGTACTTCTAAGAATCACGGGGAAGCCATCCGTCCCCCGGACCTTGATGACATCCATCGAGAAGAGTGCACTCTTAACCTCTACATCCTTAAACGATCTCTCCAACTCTAAATTCATGGCCTCTGATATCTTGGCTGAATGGCCCCCTTCACCGCATCGATCTCATGGTCCGATGGCATCATTGATGTGAAAATATCTTAAAAGTATATAAAACTATCCTCTCAACATCCGCCTCACTAGTACGCCAAACCTCGTTCTCATCTATAAGTCATCGAATGGTGTTCCTATTTCATCTCGTCGAGGCCTTATGATTAAAAGATCTCGTGTTTTGATCCTTGCACTTCATTAACGACAATCTATACCTCGGCCTCCAAAATTGCTTCTCCTTCTTGAACAGAGCGTTCAATTGCCGTTCCTCCCGATGAAAGGTATCCATACATAAAGTTGGATATGATCTACCAACCCTCTCAATCACCATATGTTGCTTATTGATCTGGTCATTCATCACTCTATTCTTCTCAAAGCCCTAGGGACCCAAAATATGACGACATTTTATGATCGCATTAGCTAAGACCAACTCCATACCTCCCCTTGGGTCTCTACTCTAGACCCTTTGAACTATCTTCTCGTATTCTGACTCTCTTATCCAAGATTCTTCAAAGAAGAACCTCTTTGTCTTCTCAGGTGGGTGCGAGTCCCTCCTCCCATGTGTATGTAATAACATCAGCCTATGATGTGAATTCCAGAAGCTCAGGTGTCTGACTTTGCAAGAGGGAATAGATCGCACCAGTCCTGACTCGCTAAACTTCTGTCTAGACGTTCATCGATCCCTCTTATACGTCATGTAAAACTATCACTCCCAAAGCCTAAATCTTAAACTTCATAATCTAAAATCATCTCTTATGGAAGTCATTAGATAGAGGGTTTCCTACATCGATTGCGACGATGGATCGTGTGAATTCTCTCTCAATTTGATCATCCATGTCTTTCTCGATTTTAATGATCTCGCCCAGTTCTTCTGCAATAATTTCCCCTAATTTCACATATCCATTTTTTTCCAAGGGATGCAATGGATCTGCACCCAAAAAGTCAAAGTTGCGAAACTCATCCTCTAGGGTCGACTCAACAATTGGGTCTCGAAGAACTAGAAGAAATTTGTCGAAGCTCCATGGACCAGCCTCCCAAATCATTTTTTTATCTGAATCTTTTTCGAATTTGAAGTAGAAAGTCTCATTTTCTTGGTTAGAAATGGTAAGTTTACCACTTTCCCTCCATATTTTACTTATAATTGTCTTCAATACCCTCATCGTGAAGGATTTCTTTCTCATCGGATGACCTTGAAGACAACATGTTCGATCTTCTCTATGATCTCAATTAGTCCATCGTCAATAACAATAATATTGTTATCATCGTCCTCATCCTCCTTGCCCATCTCAGACCATTATCAAAACAAATCTTCCACTCATAAACAAGAAGATGACGATACTACTCTAACTAGCTTGCCTGAAGAAAATCAGCAAAAATATTTCTCCCTTAACCTATAGGATAGTCCTTCTTTAAAAACACGACTTTGAATAGGCAGAGAATATATAATATCACATGGATACACTATTTGTTCATTTATAGACGATGTCATGTAAACCCTCACGAAAATATCATCATATAAACCCTACACTAAAAATTCGTGTAAAATGTAATTTTACTTTTTAAAATTTAATAACGGCTCAAAAAGTTTATTTAATCCAATAACTAAAATTCGGTTATTTTAACTAAAAATAAACTTAAAAAACTGAAAAAAAAATCCATGATCTTATAATTATTATGTATATAAAGGAAACCTCAAAAACACTATTTATTAAGACATATTTTACTATTCATTCTACTGTTCATTGTAAAGTTATTTATTTAACTACATAATTGCTTAAAATTACAAACTATACCATTGAAATAAGCACCCTTTAATTTTCAGTTTCTTTTTTCTACTTTTGTTCTATTATGTTATTTTTTATTTCGTAAAACAACAATCGGAGATTAAAAAAATGTGAGAATATTATGCTCCAAATAGTGAAAAAAAAACTTATGATTTCGTATGTATTAAAGAATATATAAGTATTAATTTCAATAAATACGTTCAAAGTTTTATAAATAATAATACATATGATGTATAATAATCGTGATTCGTACACACTTTAAATAGCGGACATTATCAGAGCAACTCCAATGGAACTCTATATTAGTTAGTATTGCTTTTTTTTTCTCTTCAATGGAACTCTAAATTCTACTTTATTTTAGAGTGGAATGATGAATACATACAGTGTTGCTCTACATGTAGCGCAACACTGTTCATATAGCGCCAATACTGTTCATATCTTTTTATTTATTTTTTATTGTCTTTCCTTTGTATAATTATCTTTAAACTTATTTAAAATTTATTATTTTGTATAATTTAAAAGACAATAGAGTAAGAAATAGAGTTCGGTTGGAGATATTTTACTGTTCATTGAAAAATAGAGTAACAAATAAAGTGAAAAATAGAGTGATCGGTTGGAGATGGTCTCATGTATATAGTTAAATTTGACAATATCTATGACATAAGAAAGGAAATTAAATGTCAATTGATTTTAGAATTTGTGTTTCATTTTTTATAAAACTTAAATTTTAAAGGCATGTTATAGTTATTTCTGATTTTAGCAGTTTTTATTTTGATTTTTAAATTTATTTATATGATATGTCATTGATGTAATTCAACAAAAACATAATTTATATTATTAATTAAAAATATGAAATTTTTTGTGTGATTTTGTTATTGCATCGTCTTTTTCATCAAATAAATATTATCAATTATTTTAACAATTATAAATAATATACGTTAGACACCTGTAGTGACGTGCATCTTTTTTTGCTTGTTAATTTGGAGTTGGGATGGACTGAACTGAACATGAGACTGGTTGAAATACTTTTTATTTTAAGGGAAACAAAAACACAAGTAGTCTTAAATTTTAATTTTATACGAATTTTATAGTCCCTCTATATTTGCAAAGATTTATCAGGTCCTCGAAAGCTGTGTTCATATTAATGTTTGGCTTCACCAGTCCCAATGGAATTCAGATGACGGTAACAATTTAACGGACCTACCTGAGTCCTGACTAATATATATATATATACATATACATATATTATGTTTTTACTTTAATTGCAAAAATGACATACCATAATAATAATAACTACAGCTCGTAAATAAATAAACGAATTGAGCCAATCTAGACAGAGATTCACATTTCACAGGCGAGTTAATATGTTTAAGTTCATGCTACTTAGATAAATTAATTTAATAAAGGAAAAAGAATAACAAGTCAACAGGGAAGGTGTATGCAAAAATACCGTTGAAGGAAAAATGAAGAGGTATATTACTTAATTGATTCTATGAAGTCTATCTCATAAGAATGCATGAAGAAAGAAAAAAAAAAGAATAAGATTGTATTAAATTAATTTTTTTAAGTCATAGGGCAAGAGTTAGGCAAACATTTCAAGTTCTGGCTCTATACTCACCACCTCTTATAAAGTCAAAATCAAGGGCCAATTATTATTCAACACATATATATATATTTAGGCAGCTATATCTATATTTCAACTTCCAAGAGGCGTGGTTTTGCTTTGTACCTTAATAGAAACTGGTATTTTATTTGTATATTTTATTTATATTCTTTCTAACATTTTGGACAGGTATCATAATATACATGTATTTAAGATGCCACATGAGATCACCATATATTTCTATTCCTGAATTATTTGCTCAACATGTATCATGAATTATATCTTATGATTTGCTTAATTTATTTTAGTATTCAATTATAGCATAGCTCGATAAGAGAAGTCGTACTATAGCTTGTCAATATTTTGAAAACCTGGACAAATTGTGAGCAATATGTCTGCTTATTAAAAAATTCCAATTTGAATTTGGAGGCAAAGAAAACAACAATTAATAGAAAGATCAAATTTAAAACGGCGATGGTAAATATTAAATAAGAAATTGAGCAATCAAACAAATTGTAATTCAAATTTTAATATTCTTTATGCCAAATGTCGTCCCATTGCATGGAGCGAATGAGGCAATGAAGGATTAGGCCATATAACTTTTTTTTAATTATAAAATCTTCTATGTTTATAACATGTTTACCCTAAACAATGATAAAATTACAAATAAGTCCCTCCTTTCAAACAAACATTTATATTAGCTATCTTGGATAAAAGGTCTGGCTCCTATTGTGTCTTGGATCCTTTGCTCCTATTGACACGAATATTTTTACGTAGGGTTAACAAAGTTGTCATAATTAAAATCATGTTCCGAACAACCAGTTATTATTATTCGTCTAATTAGAGCTTGGTCTTTTTGTTCATTCATAAATAAGAGACTACAGTTAGCTATATAACCATATACATGAACTCGATAATAATGTTTTTGTTTTAAGATTTGATCAATAAGAAAAGTGTGGCTACCTGAACTCGATATATGGGAATCCTATTGTATTGATCGTGAACTCGAGATTACGTGGATCAAGTCAAGTCTGAAGCGGATCCATCTAAAATCTCAAAACGAAAATAAAATAAAATAAGTTACTCGTGATTTTATAAATTTTTATTTTTTTTTCTTTTAAACAACTTTGTAATATTTTTTTCTCATTTTTGTTCGATGTGAAATTCCCATTGAATGATATCAGAAGAGTAAAATGAGAAGATGGCGTTGGAGCACGCTCCTATCAACGAACCATTCTAACATAAAAGCCTCGTGTTGTTTTGAAAGTTTTTGTTTATTTAATAAATTTTCAAGAACAAGTTTATGAGATAAGGTTATCTTCTTTGTTATAAATTGGTATTAAAATTTTATGGTCCAGAATTTTTAAGTTTTATATAACGATTTCATTTATAATAAGTTCAAGAAATGTTCTCAAAGGATATTTCTTTTACGAGGTCAAGGGTTCAAATTTATGAACTTTTCCATAACTCATCACTCAATCGTTTTAGAAGGATGTTTTAGATATGTTTTTGTCTTTTACGAAAAATGATGATCTCGAACTAAATAACATGAGATAAAACTAAAGGTTATTGTATATAGTAACCCTATATATGTTTACTATTTCAGAAATGTATAATATTTCGTAAAACTCGTGTAAATGGCCTTAGTGCTTACGTGTCATGTCAATTTATGTTGTTATTTTACAATGTAAATTAACACAACACGTAAGCACTAAAGTCATTTACACGAGTTTTATGAAACGTTTGTCATTTTCAAAATAAATTAGTAAACTAAGGTTAATTCACCAAAATTTTGTAAAACTAAACTATTTTATTGTGATTATATTTTTGTAAAACATTAAGGAACGACGATAAATAAAATTGGCCCGATGAAAAAGGTAAGAGAGACATAGTAGTTGAACAACTTTTAAAGAATTTTTTTTTTTTAACTACGTGTAAAATATATGTTAAAATATGAGCTCTAAATAATTAGTTGACTGTTCGATTTTTTTAAATACTGATTGTCTATGAAACCAATCCACAATAATAGGATAGAGCTTTAATTGACAATGACTTGTTAAGATTTGATTTTTAATAATTTATTTTGATAGAGTTCATGTTTTCTATAAAATTAGATAAAAGAAAAATTAAAAATTGGTGAGAAAAATAGTCTCCAACGGAGTGAAATGTAAGCATAATTTCAAAATCTAAGTAAAAAGAACTTAAATATCCAATTTATCAAAGAAAAAAATATACAAAATAACTAATTGAAATTAATTGAAGCTAAAATGTCAAATTTTAACAAAATAGCCAAAATTGCATTTTCGTATTTTTGTATACCAGGATTAAAAATTTTGTCGATTATTTTAAGCAATTTATCACTTTAAAAAATAAACTCAAAGACTAAAAGAAAATTATAATCTAAGTATTATACATTTCAATTACTTCATTGAATTGAATTTTTTATTTTATCATTTTTGATAATTTTAAATTAGCTATTTAATCAAAGAGAAATTTCATTTTATGGGCTTAATAGTGTTTAAAATATCAACGGTGGGCTCACTATATCATTTCTATCTTAAATTAGACTTTCGACCCATTTTTGGACAAAAATACCCTCCGAATGTGTTTAAATCTATTTTCTCTTTCACTCTTTCATATTTACTACTCTTCAACAAATTCAACTTCTCTCTTCGAAACTTAACACTAAATCATTGTGTTGTAATCTAAATATCATTGTATAATGAGTACGTTTCCTAACTTTATGTAATGGTTTTGATTTTTGTGCATATATATTTAAATTTTGAATGGGCGAGGATGGTAGAACTACATTTTAGTTGAAACCCGGTTTTTTTTTTTCCGATAATTTCGGATGGTTTAAGATGAAATTTATCAAAATTTCCGATGAAATGCATACAAAAAATTTAAAAATTTCCGATATCTTCCGATGACTTTTGATAACTTTTGATAAAAATTTCCGATAACTTTTGATAAGATTTTAAACAAAAATTTCCGATAACTTTTGATAACTTTTGATAAAAATTTCCGATAACTTTTGATAACTTTTGATAACTTTTGATAACTTTTGATAAGATTTTAAACAAAAATTTCCGATAACTTTTGATAACTTTTGATAAAAATTTCCGATAACTTTTGATAACTTTTGATAAGATTTTAAACAAAAATTTCCGATAACTTTTGATAAGATTTTAAACAAAAATTTCCGATAACTTTTGATAACTTTTGATAAGATTTTAAACAAAAATTTCCGATAACTTTTTATCAAAAGTTATCAAAAGTCATCGGAAGATATCGGAAATTTTTTAATTTTTTGTATGCATTTCATCGGAAATTTTGATAAATTTCATCTTAAACCATCCGAAATTATCGAAAAAAAAAACCGGGTTTCAACTAAAATGAAGTTCTACCATCCTCGCCCATTCAAAACTTAAATCTATATGCACAAAAATCAAAACCATTACATAAAGTTAGGAAACGTACTCATTATATAATGATATTTAGATTACAACACAATGATTTAGTGTTAAGTTTCGAAGAGAGAAGTTGAATTTGTTGAAAAATAGTAAATATGAAGGAGTGAAAGAGAAAATAAGTTAAAACACCATTCGGAGGGTATTTTTGTCCGAAAATGGGTCAAAAGTCTAATTTAAGATAGAAATGACATAGTGAGCCCACCTTTGATATTTTAAGCCCATAAAATGAAATTTCTCTAATCAAATCACTTTTCAAGAGAAAGTGAATTATTTTGGGATACGTTATTCTTACCCCTATCTAAAAAACATTACTATTTATTGTGGATAAGGAGAGTGTAAGTATATACTTACTTTGTATATTTAATTTTTCCCTGACAGATGATGATTGGTTACCCACCATGACACCGTGGAAGAGGCTGTCAAGTAATAATTCATATAAATTTCACACACCACCACCGCGTGGGGCCCACTTTTACAAACATAACATGGCCATCTCAATTCATATGCCTCAGTCGGTTGCACCCTCGCACATGCTCATGCTTCTCAGGGAAAAACGTATTATTCCGTATACTTTTATTTGTTTATTATTACATTTAATAAATAAAATTATATCTCATAGTCCTTTTATGTTGATAGGCTGGTACGGCAAAAAATTTGGTGGATGGATTTCAAGCATTGTTCTAATCCACTTTGTTTTATTTTGGATTTTATTATGCTATACCGAATTGATTGTGTATAGTTGCGGAGCCAGAATTGCAATCAGGATAGCGAATTTGAAAAACAATTACAGGAAACTAAATAGTGGATTAAGCGATCAAAGCGAAACACAATGCTCTCCGTAGACTTCCTGCAAATCGGAGCTGGTTGAAAACTTGACACCCGGAAATAGTTTTCATGATTATGCTTCCTACTTTTAATTTTACCGGTCGAGCTCGTGGGTTGGATTAGCGCGAGACTAGACAACGAAAAACAACGCGGGCATCAGATTTTGTCCCTTTTGTGACTAGAACTCCAACTTCAAGTTATGTTCTGGCTGAACCTACATATGACGGGTTACATAATTGAATCATTAATACGGATTTTGTGGTTGCATGATTTATCTTAAAAATCTATCCTTCATGGAGACAACAACTCAACCTAAGGGCAAAACAGTGTTCTTGCTTTCGACGGATTTGACTACAGAGAAGTTTTTAAAGAGTAAAAAAAGTTAAAGTGATAGATGAGTTTATGTTGGTAGCCAAAATACTGGCAAAAGTTTCGATATGAAAAAATCTTTTGGTTGCAATACTCAACAAGATCCGGTGAACGAAATCTACATGGAACGTGACAATGATGAACAGTGGAGTTTTCAAATTTCCATTCAGAGAAAGGAGGGACAGAGACCTGATTATTTGCAAAGCACCTTGAACAGTGAAATGTACCCAAATGTTAGTCACGCCATGGACGAAAAACATGTCACCTAAAGATTTTGAATTCGACTCGTGCCTTTTTGGGGTGCAATAGTTTGGTTTGCCACCTCCAGTGATACATCTACAGAGTATCAAGAAAATTAACTGAACTTTTTGGAGAGTTAGCAGACGAATTCACTAACATAAAGTAAGGTACAATACCTTGACTATGTGATCATGAAGATTGGACAACCTCTGTGTGGGGTTTCTTTCTTGACAGACCTAATAAGTAACATCTATGGATCCAAGCAAAATTCAAGGGCCTTGGTCACCTTTGCTTCAAGTGAGGACGAATCGAATATGGACAAAAAAATTCTTAGACGACGAAGATAAAATGGTGGAGAAAGAGGGCTTTCCAGAAACTCCTATGTACGGAGAATGGCTCAATGATGTCTCAACTATTCCCATGTGCTTCTCAAATGGCCGTCACGAGTTTTCGCAAACAAACGCAAGGATAAAACGAAGGGTCGGAGTTCCGGTGAATCAGCGAAGGAGCAGTACGGACAAGGTGTGACTCCCATGTGCAAGGAACCAAAACCAAGGGAACAAACCACTAAAAAAAGGGACAGAGACGGGCTTGAGGCTCAATAGATCTGAATTATCGGCGACAGAGACGGGTGACCAAAAACAATGTTAAGACTACATATGGAATGTTCAGAGGATTGGAAACCCTTGGATAATTAATGCCCTCTGGTTCCATATTAAAACCTTCAACCCAAATTTCCTATTTCTTTTGGAAAGAAAACTTCCGAAGCATCGAGAGGAGAAGTTGAAGATGGAAGTAGGTTTCGAGGATGGTTTTTGTTAGAAATATTTTCCAGTTGCAGATGACGAATTAATAATTACGGAATTCGATAATTAGATTAATATATAAGCATTATATGATTAGTTGTTATATGATTAATATAACAACTATCTCCCATAGCCTCCATATTAAACTAAGTCACGTGCTGGGCACTTGAGTTTGAGCGGTGTGCTAAAACAAGGTCGATGACTGATATACGCTTGCAAAGGCATATCAAAAGTCAGATATGTAAAACACACGGGTGAAGACTGATCACTATGTGGGAGCATTTTACACTTGTGGTAAGTGTATGACCTGGACAAGTCTTGGGGTAGATGTGTCGTTTAAGTACCGTTACGACGCACTAACCGAGGCCACTATGATGATCACACTGATACTTGATCTAAATCCTGAAGTGGTCATGGACACTAAATCATATCTCTGAGCTCTTCAACTGATTCGCCAAAAGGCTATTCATGCTAATCACAGCTTATGTCTTGGGAGTCTTCCCTTGGAAGTCTTCTCAGAGCATGATTCAAGTGGGAAGTGATTTAAAGACACAAAATCCGGCCTCCTTGAAAGGAAGTCAATGTTCACTTACCTTTAGGGTTGATTCCAGAACCGATTAATTGCGCACACTTTTGAAGTAAGTTAACGTTCGAAAGAATCTTTCGCTAGGGAAGCAACAATGCTTAGGGCTGATATATATCAAGAGAAGTAAAACATAATAAATTGACTTCTCTTGGCATGGGTTGAACATGAAGGATTTTGATCACGAGCTAACTATATCAGTGGACACTCATCATGATTAGTAAATATAATTTTAGTATTATAGAAGCGTTCAGTCTTTGATTACACAGTGGAGTATTGATAAAGACTAGACGAATCGATGAAAAAGAGATAGGACTGTATCGTCTTTTTCGTTGGGTTCGATAAACTTCTATTACTAGGTCCATAGTCCCCAATTCGGCTCTGATAAAGGCGAATAATAAATTTTGAATAATAATGTTGTTCATTATTTAATCTCACTTGCTGTAATGGTGATTGACATCATTAGTTCTAGAAACGGGTATTTGCATAATTAAATAAATGTTTATAGCATAATTGTTTATTTATTGTTGGATTAAGTAAATAAATGATTAATTGGATTTTAAGCAGGCAAGCTTCGGAAATTATTGGGTTGGGCCTTGGCACTAGGGTGGTCGAAATTCCCCTAGGGAATGCCCTAGGGTGGCCGAACTTCTCCCTTGAAGTTCTCCTTGAATTTCTCTCTGAATAGAAAATTTCTCAACCATAGATATTGATATGATGGATGAGATGTTGGCATTTATGCCCACAAAGGAGATTTTTGATATTGAATAATTTTGTATTAGTTTTATTTTGAATTTAAATAAAAATTGAATATCCATTCTTATTTAAGATTGTGTTTATGCATGAATGTCTACGCTCTGAAAATGTCATCAACGAAAGAAGTGCTAAGTACAGAATTGACAAGATACCTTTTTATGACTGGTTTATATAACAGTTCGCAATCTAAAGATTGATTGAGAAATCATCTTAGTAATGATTGTTAGAATTAATTAAACGATATATTATCTTGTGATATGGAGAGTTGTGACTCTGTAATATATTCTTGATATCTTAATGAAGATATGGAACAAGACGAGTGAAGTTTTGAAGTTCGAGATAAAATCGTTTAATCACTCAAAATCTCAAACTCACATACGAGGGTATTTTGGTAATTACCTAAATGGTGAAGTGAATACATATATTCTTGTAACACTTTATGACATTTGATTAGTCAATGGGCAATGACTACATGAAGTTTCATAAACCCGACGATTGGTGTCATTATACTATTTCGTTGAAATATGTGATTCACAGATATGAAATTTGTGTTGAAACAATGCTAAGGTATTTGTATCACACCATGCTTTGTTATCAAAGTGTGAGCGAATAAACCAGGCTTGATATTCATCGAATAAAGAATTCTTTGAAATACTACATGCGACATGTTGAGACATCTCACTTTATGTTTTTCTCGTTCACAAATAACAGAGGACTTGGTGAAATAATAACTCAAGGGTAAAATGGTAATTTTACATTCCTCTAAGTTAATGATACACACAAAGGTAATATCGTAAAGTACACCGTGGACGGTGTGAAGAATATTTTTGTCTCATCAAACGGAAATATAAACGCATATGAACTTAGAGATGTTCAATATTGGTCCTTTAGTGGATCGACCAATATTAAGAATTAAAAGTCGAGAAAAGTTTATGAACTTTTTTGTCTGAGCTTTATTCTAAAGTTGCGTTCATGTGGGTCCATAAGGTCTCAGTGATGGATTCTCGGACGAGATTTTGGTGAACAAAAATTGATTGATTTTCTCATTCAACGTAAATTGTGATTTACGCTAAGAAAATTATTTTCTAAATAATTAAATAAATAATTGATTTATTATTACATTTATTTGATGAATCATATTATGTTATTATATTGATAATAATATAATTTGATGATTCAAATAAATAAAAGATGAAAATAAATATTTTCTCGTTTCGTACTTGTTTGAATAATATGAAAAGATTTAATGAAATGTCATTAAATAAATGAGATGTTTTAAATTAATTAAATATTATTTTAGAAATAAATCAAATAAATTTGGGAGATAATGATGACAATATTGCCAGCCACTTCTAGGTTGGAAGTGAGGTGGAATTCTTTTAAATGAATTATTAGGTTTAAGTTTGATTAATGAGCCATTAAATGTTTTGACCTAACTTAAGCCCATTCCCCTTTAAAATAAACGAAGCGCTTACTCACTTCTCTCTTGGTCTAATTTTAAAAACGCATTTTTTCCTTCTCCAGAGAAGAAAAGGGTCGCATATTTTTTCTTCCCCAAAGAGAAAATAATCGGCCAAAACACACACACAGAGAAAGAGAGAGAGAGAGAGAGAGAGAGAGAGAGAGAGAGAGAGAGAGAGAGAGAGAGAGAGAGAGAGAGAGAGAGAGAGAGAGAGAGAGAGAAAATCGATTTCTCTCCTTAAGCCTTGGTTTATCTCTTCCTCACTTGTTCCTATCAACATCTTGATCTCCTAAAAAAATCCCAAAGATATATCATTGATTCAACTTTTGGTTGTTTGAGTGAAAATTCATAAACAGGGCCGGCCATTTTTTGGAGCAACGGAGCGACGACGGATTTCTTGACATCCTAGGCGCGCGTGGGAAGGAGAATCGGCCGAGCACTTTGTCGCACATCCCGAGGCAGAATCTCGCAGATCCGAACCTCATGCAAATCTTCTTGAAATGAATTGGATGTGAATATAATAATCGTTATAGGATTGTTAGTGTGTTTAGACCATTCGTTTGTATGTTTGAATAAATTTTTTGACATGTTTAGAAATTTATTGACATGCTAGATTAGATTTAATGACATGGTTATTGAATATGTTTTAAAAGGTGTTTTAACATATTAAATTGAATTACAAATTTCCGCCATATGTAGATATGTTTCATAATTAATTAGGTTAATTGTTAACTAAATTCTATTAAATGGTATCAGAGCTATAATTGTCATTAAAATCGATTTAAAGTGTTTGTGTTTTTGTATGAATTGCATTTGTGAATGTATGTGTTTATGTTTATGTTTTTTAAATGGATTCTTATTCTAATTGGCCCTAGAATTATTTTTGGGTTACATCCTGGTTTTATTTTATTTAAATTTTTAATATGTTGTAAATTTAAATTTTGTAAATTTGTAATCCGGGTGGACAAGAAGAAAGGAGACAACCACTGAGAATGGCCGCGCGTTTTGGAACACGTGTGAGCTATCCCGGATCATTCCAGACACGCCCGAGGATCTGTGTCTCGGACACATGAGGGCTGTTTGGATCAGCAAAAAACCCTAGCATGGCCGTGTGTCTTCGGACGCACGTGAGCTAGCTAGGGTTGGCCCCGTCGTCCGAATTTCGGAACTTGTTTCCGAAAGAATATAAAATCTTGAATAATTAAATTTTTTATATTATTTTTGAAATAATAAAAGTGGATATAGTTATTTGAGTGGGGGATATTGATCTCTAAGTTTTAAAATTCGGAAATTCGACGCATCAATGCAAGACGAGGAATAAAACTAGTTTATTTATTTTTCTATTTGCAAATGGGTTGTAAATTTAGAATTGGGCCATTAGATAAGTTAAATTTATGTTTTTATTTATTTAAGCTTATCTCATTTCATGCATCATTATAGTTTAATTTATAAAACAATTTATGAAATTAAACACAATCAACAAAAACTATGATTTTTGCAAAAACTAAGTGAGAGAGTTATTTGTCGTTAAAACAACCCAAGGTCCCCAACATGAATTTAATTAGCTTGTGTGAATGAACTAAGAGTCACCTGGTGGCCCTCCGTTCAATGGGAGTACTTTGGAAGTACATAGTTAATTGAATTTTTACGAACCAAGCCCTAAAGAGGAATGATGAAGCGGGGTCTCCCCTGAGAGAACCGTTATCAAAGTGACTTGGATAAGGGCCCACATGTTGGTTACACACTTAAACTTATTGTTTAAAGTAACCCTCCATAGAGGCTATGCGTTAAAAATAAGTGACCAAAGTCCATGGTAACTAGGAAGAACCTGAAGTTGTGACTTCTTATATGGTTCGAACTATATATAGTGATATGTCACAACTATAAATGCGATCAATTGTGGTTTCCTCTATGAAAAACAATTGATCATTTTTTGTTCATAATACCATGAATTATTTATAGCAAGTTAGGATTGTACATGCATCATAATTCGAAATTATAGCACATGCTAAATATATTCATTTGATTTAATTTCAGCAATATATCATGAATCCACTTGCAACTATTTTGAGTGTCAACAAACTCGAGGGCGAGAATTAAGTTGATTGGAAACGTAACATCGACATCGTAATGACGGTGGAAAAGCACAAGTATGTTTTCACTACCCCGTGTCGTCCAGTTCCAAGTGATGAGTCAAGAAAGGAGGAGAAGGTCGTCTATGACACATGGGTTAGGTCCGATGAGATTTCCAAGTGCTATATCTTGGGTTCCATGAGCAATGTGTTGCAAAAATCTCACAAGGACATTGCCACGACATATGACATGATCTACAATCTTCACGACATGTTCGGAAGTCATGGGCGTCACGCAAGGCAGCAGGCAATCCGCAATTTCATGAATTGCCGGATGAAGCCGGTAACATTAGTCAGGGACCACATGCAAGTGATCATAGGTCACCTGAACGACATGGAAATTCTCGGATCGGATATCGATGGACTCACCAAGGTCGACATGATCTTGGAGACTCTGACGGAATCTTTCGATAGCTTCCGTCTGAACTACTCCATGAAAAAACTCGATTATTCTGTAACCAAGCTCATGAAGGAGTTGCAGACTGCCGAGGGACTTCTCCCTAAGACCAAGAAGAAGACTGGTGAAGTCAATGTTGCTGAACATAGGGATTCCACTTCTGGTTCTAAGAGGGTGATGATGGGTCCCAAAAACGCCAACATAACGGGATCCAAGAAGCCTTACAAGAAGGCTGCAGATGTCAAGGGCAAGGGCATCGCAAAGGTGGACAAGTCTAAGCACAAGTACCACCATTGCGGAGAGGTCAGCCATTGGCGAAGGAAATGTCCTGCCTACCTCAAGACTGTCAAGGGGAAAGGTATGGTTTTTGTCACTCAAGCATGTTACACGACAAATAAAAAATCACCCTGAATTTTAGACTGCAGGGCTTCTGATCATATTATGTGTTATCTGAATGGTTTCATGCAAAACAGACGCTTAGGTGATGAGGAATTCACATTCAACTGGGGAAATGGAACGAAGGTCAGAGCCAGATCTATCGGGACCATGGAGCTGAATTTTGGAATAAGGCTTTATTATTGAATAATGTCTATTATGTTCCAGATTTTTGCAAGAATTTGATTTCGTTTGGTCGTTTAGAAGAACAACATTTTGAATTTAAAATCAATAATGGTATTGAGATTTTTCTTAATGGTTGTTTTATTACTAAAGCTAATCGTGTTGATTTTATTAATTATCTATATCCAAATGAGCAACAATCTTGGACACAGAGGTGAATAACGACTCACTCAGAAAGCGTAAGACGTTTTATAGTGATGAAACGGACGACACATATCTATGGAACTTACGCTTTGGACATATTGGCCTAGATAGGATGAAGAGGTTAAAACAGGATGGTCTTTTGAAGTTTCTAAAAGGGATCCATGCCCACGTGCGAATCTTGTCTTGAAGGCAAGATGACCAAGAGACCTTTCTCTTCAAAAGGTCTAAGAGCCACGCAGGTATTTGAACTCATACATAGTGATGTGTGTGTGGTCCAATCAACGTTCAGGCAAGAGGAGGTTACGAATACTTTGTAACTTTCACTGATGACTACTCACGTTTTGGTCATGTTTTCCTAATGCGACACAAATCTAATACCTTTGAAATGTTCAAAGAGTATCAGGCTTTGGTTGAGAAGCAAAGGGAGAAATAGATCAAAAAACTTCAATCAGATCGAGGGGGAGAGTGCATGTCTGAGGAGTTCGAGGATCTTCTTAAGGCATCAATTCTTAGCTTACAACATCTGGCACTCCACAACAAAACAGTGTGTCAGAGAGAAGGAATCGAACTCTGCTAGATATGGTGAGATTGATGATGAGTTACTCATCTCTTCCTAATTCATTCTCGGGTTATGCCTTAGAAACAACAACTTATATTATGAACCAGGTTCCGTCGAAAACAGTTCCCGACACTCCCTATGAGAGATGGTGTGGTAAGAAATCAGTTCTAAACCACATCAAGATATGGGGTTGTCCAGCACACGTGTTGAGACAAAAGACTAGCAAGCTGTCTAGTTGTTCATAATTATGCCTTTTTGTAGGATATCCCAAAGAAACGAAAGGGTACACATTCTATAGCCCTATTGGCAAGAAAATGTTCGTTAGCACGAACGCTAGGTTTCTTGAAGAGGGCTACATGAAGAATGTTGTACCGAGAAGCAGACTTGTGCTGAAGGAGATGTTGGGTGAAGTTGCTGGTACTTCACAAGTTAAGACGAGTCCTATAGCAACAGTGGAAGAACCACACTCGGAACCGGAGCCTCCTACGATTCGTCCGCTGTAACAGGATTGTACGACAACCTGAGCGATTGATGTACTTCGGGGAGGCCTTTGCTGCAGTTGTTGGAAATTATTTAACAATTTAAACAATAATACTATATAACACATCTATATCAGCAGGAATTATATAATATGACCTGAACTAAAACTCATTTTAATAAGTTAATAACCTAGGCATTAAAAATAACTAACATGTCAATAAACCATTTATTCTATAACGACCTAACACTTTATAAACAGATTTATAAACATCTTTTTAAGATCCAATTCATTTTAGGAAACTTACAATTGAGATTGTAAACAACCCCGGACATTGCTAACTAACTCCAGAAGGCCTCGTCAAAAATTTCTTCAAAATCTGTCACCGGCCGGAATGGACAGATTTCACCCGCCAGATTGGACTCTGGCCGGCCGGTCAAAAATGCGCTTGCGGTGTTGTGGCTTCCTATGGTCAAATGAAGCTCCGAGACTTGTGCAGGAACTTAGGAGGGACCTAGGGCTAGGTGCATGTGAAGTGGCTCGGCCATATTCCTCGTCAAACTCTCGTGGTGAGCTAGGCACACTCTGTGTCTGGCAAAGTCCTCCAGCCCGGCGAGTCAATCCGGCGATCAAATCCGGCAAGCAGGCTGAAATGAGCCTCGCTGTGTTTCGCTCGATTTTTCGCGTTTCGAGTGAACTCCTGCAACCAAAATGTCACTCAAATACCAATAGAAGATTCAATGATGATTCCCTCGAGTTTTTGGGAGATTTAAAGGGTGGGCTCTTCGATTGCACAACGAAGAGTACTTGGGAGATCAAGAAAACGTGTCTTGATCTCTTTCTCTCTTATAAACTCTCGGCTAACACTCTCACAAGGGAGAGGAAGGGTTTGGATGAGATTATGTGTTAGAGTTGGGTTAATTAGGGTTTCGAAAAACCCTTTAAATAGAGAGAGAAAGTTAGATTTTCTTAGGTCAAACACATTAGTCAAACTTAAGCCCGTTGTTCTTTTAAATTAAGTTCATAAATTAATTTTCGACTTAAATCTTTATTTAGGCCGAGTGACATCCCAAAATACTCGAAAAAATTATTTTGATTTATTTCTATAATAATATTTAATTACTTTAGAACGTCTCATTTGTTTAATGACAAATCATCAATTATTTTTGTACTTCCTCAAAGTAGTACGAAACGGGAAAATATTTATATTCATATTTTATTTATTTCAATCATTTAAATATGTTATTTTCCATATAATAACATAATTCGATTCATTAAATAAATGTAATAATAAATAACGAATTATTTATTAATTACTTAGAAAAATATTTTCTTAGTGTAAATCACAATTTACTTAAATGAGAAAATCAAATCGTCCTAGTTCAATAAATCTCGTCCGAGGGTCTATCATGGACAACGTTATTATTTCACTAACTCCTTTATTATTTGTGAATGAGAACAAACATAGGGTAAGATGTCTTTACATGTCACGTGTTTCAATCAAAGAATGTTCTTATTCGATGAATACATGGCCAGGTTAATTCATTCACTCTCATAACAAAGCATAGTGTGATACTAATGCATTAGCATTGTTTAAACACGAATTCCGTATCCGTGAATCACATAACCCAATATGACAACGTTATGAGACCAACCGTCGGGTCAGATGCAACTATAATTTTAGCCATTGGCCATTGACAAATCAAATGTCATAAGGTGTTAAATCGATCGTGCATTCACTTTAGGATTTAGGTAATTACCAAAATACCCATCGTATGTGATCTCGAAGTTTTGAGTGATTAAACGGTTTTATCTCGAGGTTTAGAGTATCATAGGTCTTGTTCAATATCTTCTATAAGATATAAAAAACGAAACACAGAGTCACAACTCTCTATATTATAAGATAAGATATCATGATTCATTCAAACAATAATTACTCAGATTCGATTGCTCCATCCATCTTACGATTGCTAACAAAAGTTTAAACTAGTCATAAGGGGCTATCTTGTCAAGTCTGTACTTAGCACCCCTTTCGTTGATGACAGTTTCATAGTGTAACAAACATACATAAACACTAACTTAAATGAAGAATGAATATTTAACTTTATTTAACGTCTCAACAAAATCAAATACAAAGTACTTATAATGTCTTAAATCTCTTTTGTAGGCACCAATCCCAACAGTGTTGGAATAGGTATAGGGTTAAGAAAAATTTATCATTAACACATTAATGGCGGAATCGAAAAATTTCTTTTACTAGTAAAACAATTTCTACTAACCTAAACAAAGTGCATATACATGTTATAAATTAAAACATTATTTAGAGTGCTTAAATGCTAACCTTTCTTGCACCTTGATTTGGATGGATCTTGAGAAAGGTTGATCTTCTCTTCTAGCTCGATTCCTTCAACGCTAAATGTGAACTTGAGAAATCTAAGGTTTCTATTACAAGAGTCTATAGAGATTTAGAAGGATTTGTGTGTGGGCACAATTAAACAATATGAACCAAGAATAATTCTTGGATCATAAGAAAATTCTCTAGATCAAGTGAGGATCTAGGTGCCAAAATAAAAAAGTATTTTGAGAGAGTGAGAGAGGAGAGGGTCGACCAAAAGCAAGAGAGAGCATGAAAAAAAGCTTGTTTTCACATCTCAATGTGATGCTCTATTTATAGGAGAAAGAAAATCTATAAAGGTCAATTATTCATTCATGAAAGAATAATGTAAAATTTTGTTTCCTCACTTAGCTTATTTATTTTCTCTTTTCCTTTTGGGTACTTATCCTTATATTTAAAGGGAAATAAAATTATCCTCTTTGATGCATGTTGGCCGAATTCTATAGCTAGGGAAGGAGCATCTAGATGCTTCCTTATTTCTTTTAAGACAATTCTTAAAATACCCATTGTAGAATTATTATTGCACAAATAATGAAATTAATTTCTTAATGAAAGAATAATGTATTCATCACACGATATATTATTATCCCTTCTCCTTTCTCTTCTAATATGGCCGGCCATATTAATCAAGCAAGGATGAAATTTGTTTCCTCACTTAGTTTATTTATTTCCTTCTCAAGGAAATCTATTTCTTTTTTTCCTTTTGGGTAATTATCCTTATAATTAAAGGGAAATAAAACTCTCCTCTTTGATGCATGTTGGCCAAATTCTATAGCTAGGAAAGGAGCATCTAAATGCTTCCTTATTTCTTTTAAGACAATTCTTAAAATACCCATTGTAGAATTATTATTGCACAAATAATGAAATTAATTTCTTAATGCCTCAAACGACTATTCGGCTTTAGAAAATAATTTATATTATCATCATATGAAAATATTCAAAATATTATTTTGACATTCACATCATTTTGCATCCACGTGGACAAAAATACCTTTTAGACATTTTCCGAGAAAAAGTCTAGTTCAACATTTGAACTTATTTTGACTTAACTTCTAGTTTAGAAATCCTACTCTAATGACCTGCAATAGTGACCTTATGGATCCAAATGAACAAAGCTTGAGCTTCTATACTCGGACTCAAAAGTTTACAAACCTTTTCCGAGTATTAGCTTAATGTCAACTGACTCCACTAAAGAGTTGACACTGAGAATCTCTCTGTTCAAATGAATTTATTTTCTACTCAAATTCAACTTAATTATATTGAGCGGATCCATTGAATATTATTCAACTAGATGAGATTTATAAAATTACCATTTTACCCATCTAGTTGTTATTTCCTCAACTCCTTTGTTACTTGCGAATAATTTAGAACTAATGTATTGACGAGGAGCTAACTAGTCACATTGTATCATCCAAATAAAGTCGATACTTAATTTTGGATACTGCGCAGTTCATTTATCACAATCCAAGTAATAAAACATGAGGTGATATATATTGCATCTCAACAATCTTGTACATGAATTCCATATCTATGAGAACTTCACAAAGTTTGTTCATGCCATATTCATAAAGGTGCACTGGTCAATACATTATCTTCGAAAGATACACTAGAAGAACTATAGAGTTCCTAACTCTCTATGCCTCGTAACCAGACATCATAGATTGTTCCAACAATCATAATGGGATCAATAGTCCGTTGATCTTTAGATTGTGAATATATCGTTGTAGTCAAACCATGATGAGTTTGTTCTCGCAAATCTAGATTTGTCTCTTCATATATTGTTAGGTTTGATTAAGGACTATAAGACTATTGAATATCATAAATCTTCAATCAAACTAAAAGGGAATGAATGAACGTTTCAACGTTTATTTATTTAATCAGCAAATAACAATAAGGAATTTATAAAGATTTATATATTACATCGATATGTAAATAACCAATCTTCTCTTGGGCATCTCTACAACCAAAAAACACTCGCATAGAAGGAGGAAGATGATCCAATATCATTTTCCCAGGCGATGTAGAGTTCCGAAGAAAACCTATGGCAAGAAGCCATGAATGTTGAAATGCATTCGATGTATGTCAACGAGGTCTAGAAACTTGTAACGAACAAAATATTAAGACATTAAGAATGTTGTATGTGAATGGATCTACAAGAAGAAAGAGGACCATATGGAAATATTAAGACATTTAAGGCACGACTTATGGCGAAGGGGTTCACATAAAAGGAAGGTATCGACTAGGAAGATACCTTCTCGCCAGTCGCGATGCTGAAGTCCATCCCTACTCTTTTATCCATTAATGCCGCCTTCAATTATGAAATCTGGCAGATGGATGTCAAGACTGCATTTCTGAATGGAAGTCTTGACGAGCGCATTTACATGGCTCAACGAGACGGGTTCATGGAGAAAGGCCAAAAGGGCAAGGTTTGTGAGTTGCTGAAGTCCATTTATGGACTAAAGCAACCGTCTAGATCGTAGAATATTATATTCGACAAGACTGTGAAAGGCTTCGGCTTCGATCACTCATTAGATGAGCCATGCGTTTATAAGATGATAAACAATGGCAAAGTGGTCTTCTTAGTCCTATATGTAGATGACATACTACTCAATGGGAATGATGTGGGAAAGTTATCAGAGGTTTAGATCTGGATGTCAAAGCTGTTTGAGATGATGGATCTTGGAGAAGCGGCTTACATTCTTGGGATTCAGATCTTTAGAGATCGGAAGAACCGTAAATTAGCATCTTATATTGATATGATCATGGATCACTTCAGTATGCAGGACTCCAAGAAAGGACAGCCACTTCTTAGACATGGAATGAATATATCTAGTGAGCATTCTCCCAAGACTCCTCAAGAGATAGAGGACATGAGACGCATTCCCTACGCCTCAGCCGTAGGAAGTCTCATGTACGCGATGCTTTGGACTAGGCCATATATTTGTTACGTAGTGGGCGTGGTGGGTAGATTCCAATCAAACCCTGGACCCGAGCACTGGGTTCCTGTCGAGCACGTTCTAAAGTATCTCCGGAGGACGAGAAACTATATTCTTGCATACTCAAGTGGTGACCCGAATATGACGGGATATACCGACTCCGATTTTCAAGCGGATACGGAATCCAGGAAGTCAGTGTCTGGGTCTGTGTTCATCCTGAATGGTGGATCCATGGTCTGGAGGAGTATAAAGCAATCTTGCGTTGCTGACTCGACCATGGAAGCTGAGTATGTGGCAGCTTACGAAGCTGCGAAGGAGGCTGTGTGGCTGAGGAAATTCTTGATGTACTTAGAAGTAGTTCCAAGTGCCAACGAACCCATTACACTTTATTGTGATAACAGTCGGGCTGTTGCTAACTGTAAGAAACCAATAAGTCACAAGCGCTCAAAACACATCGATAGGAAATATAACCTGTATATAGTTCAAAGAGGGAACGCGACGGTTATGAAGATCTCAACATTGGACAACATTGCTGATCCCTTCATGAAGCATTTAACCAGTAAGGTCTTCGAGGGACACCTAGAAGGATTAGGAATAAAATATCATTTCCATCGGCTGTGAGTCAAGTAGGAGTTTGTTGGCATTTAAGCCCACAAAGGAGATTTTTAATATTGAATACTTTTGTATTGGTTTTGTTTGAATTCAAATAAGAATTCAATATCCATTCTTATTTAAGAGCTGTGACATGGAGAGTTGTGACTCTATAATTTATTCTTGATATCTTAATGAAGACAATAAACAAAACCAATGAAGTTTTGAAGTTCGAGATAAAACCGTTTAATCACTCGAAACCTCAAACTCATATACGAGGGGTATTTTGGTAACTACATAAATCGTGAAGTGAATACATATCTTCTTGTAACACTTTATGACATTTGATTAGTGAATGGGCAATGTCTAAATGAATTTTTATTAACCAGACGATTGGTGTCATTATATTGTTTCTTTGAAATATGTGATTCACAGATATGAAATTTGTGTTAAAACAATTCTAAGGCATTTGTATAACACCATGCTCTGTTATCAGAGTGTGAGCGAATAAACCACGCATGGTATTCATCGAATAAATAATTCTTTGAAATTAAACATATGACATTGTTGTCGCCGTATTTCCGACGATGACGTTAGCATATATTTCCCCCTGTCGGAATGTTCTCGGGGGATCTTGACACACCCTCAAGCGTCCAGAACTTCGGCCCATCGGCGAAGCCACGCCCGGGAAAATCTTCGCGCCTGGAAGAGGCCTTGCCGGCCACCTGCATACCTAGGAGGGGTCTCCCTGTCCTTGGCCTTCCAGGGGTCTCCCAGTCGGCCATCTTTGTGCTTGGGAGAGGCCTGTCCGGCCACCTACATGCCAAGGAGGGGTCTGCCCGTCCTTGGTCTTCCAGGGGTCTCCCAGCCGGCCATCCTTGTCCCTGGGAGAGGCCTGGCCGGCCACCTACGTGGCTAGTAGGGGTCTCCCCGTCCTTGGCCTTCCAGGGGTCTCCCAGCCGGCCTTCCTTGTGCATGGGAGAGGCCTGGCCGACCACCTACGTGCCTAGGAGGAGTCTCCATATCCTTGGCCTTCCAGGGGTCTCCCAGTCGGCCATCCTTGTGTTTGGGAGAGGCAGCGTCGGCCACCTACATGCCTAGGAGGGGTCTCCCCGTCCTTGGCCTTCCAGGGGTCTCCCAGCCGGCCATCCTTGTGCCTGGGAGAGGCTTGGTCGGCCACCTACGTGCGTAGGAGGGGCTCGCCCCATCCTTGGCCTTCAAGGGATCTCCCAGCCGGCCATCCTTGTGCCTGGGAGAGGCCTGGCCGGCCACCTACGTGCCTAGGAGGGGTCTCCCCGTCCTTGGCCTTCCAGGGGTCTCCCAGCCTACCATCATTGTGCCTGGGAGAGGCCTGGCCGGCCACCTACGTGCCTAGGAGGTGTCTCCCCGTCCTTGGCCTTCTAGGGATCTCCCTGGCGGCAATCCTTGTGCCTGGGAGAGGCCTGGCCGGCCACCTACCTGCCTAGGAGGGGTCTCCCCGTCCTTGGCCTTCCAGGGGTCTCCCAGCCGGCACTTATCACTTTGGCCGGCCCCAAGACTAATTTTGTGGCTATAAATACCCCCATACAACCTTCATAAAGGTAAGGCACCTTCTACACCCAGAACTCTGCTAAAATATTAGCACATGTTCTCTCTCTCTCAACTTACTTTACCCCTCCACGTGAGGCTTCTCGAGGCACGACTTCCGCCCGGAATAGTCCTCAAAGTTCAAGACCCGAGCGCCGAAACGACGTTGACCCAAGTGTCTCCGTTTCACCCGATCTTGTCGATCCTTCCTTGTCATCCTATAACTCCACCCACATTATCTGAATGTTGAGCGTCGGAGAGGTAAACAGAGGATGCCCCTCTGTTTCCCCTTCTTAGTTCACGCCTGTTTACTCTTTTCAGATAACAAAAGGACTCGAAGACCCCAAGACAGCTAAGAGACGAGCTGGGACACCAAATTCGACACGCTAAGGCCGAAGCGAGGGTCATTCGCCCCGAGGGGGGATGGGATCTGACCGCTGAGGTCTCTGAACGTTGTCCAAATCTCAGCGAAAACTGACATGTTGCGACATCTCACTTTATGTTTTTCTCGTTCACAAATAATAGAGGACATGTGAAATAATAACTCAAGGGTAAACGGAAATTTTACATTTCTCTGAATTAATGATACACATAAAAGTCAATATCGTAAAATACACCGTGGACCGTGTGAATAATAGTTTTGTCACATCAAACGGAAATATAAATACATATGAACTTAGAGTGTTTCAATATTGGTCCTTTAGTGGAATCGACTAATATTAAAAATTAAAAGTCGGAAAAATTTGTGAACTTTGTGTCCGGACTTTACTCTATAGCTTCGTTCATGTGGATTCATAAGGTCTCAATGATAAACTCTCGGACGAGATTTACTGAGCAAGAATAATTGATTTTCTTATTAAATGTAAATTGTGATTTACACTACGAAAATTAATTATATTTGTAATTAAATAAATAATTTGTTCTTTATTATTACATTTATTTCATGAATCATTTTGTACAATCAATTGATAACAATACAATTTAAGGTTTCAAATAAATAAAACATGAAAATAAATATTTTCTCGTTTCGTACTTGTTTGCATAGTATGAACAAAATTAATGACATTTCATTAAATAAGTGAGGTGTTCTAATTTAATTAAATATTATTTCATAAATAAATCAAATGAATTTGGAGGATAAAAATAGTAGTTTGGCCGGCCATAATTGAAGAATTATGGGTTGATTTTTTTAAACACATTAAAAGGATTATTGATCTTAAGGTTGAGTAGTGGGTCACTATATGATTTTGATCTAATTTAAAATCATTCTCTCAGATATAAAAGAAGGCTTTCTCTCAAGAAACCCTTCTCGGCCAAAGGGAGTGTGCGCGAGGTAGCTTCCGCCCAAGGAGTCTCGGCCAAATCATATATACGCAACACAGATTCGAACTTCGTGTAAATTCTCTTTAAACGAATTGGGTATGCAATATATAATTATTATAAGTTGCTAGTGTAGTTTATTTGTTTTGTTGACATTTTTAAAAATTTTATCGACATGTTAGGTTACTTTTAATGCCATGGTTATAGAATATGTTTGAAAATGAGTTTTAACATATAAGGTCAAATTATGTATTTCAGCGATATATAAATATATTTTATGATTTAATAGGTTAATTGTTAACTAATTTCAAACAGAAATACCTTAATCACAAGCCAAAGGTGATGAATCTTGAAGATTTGGTGGTTCGTCTTCACATAGAGGAATAGCACGGTGGCTCCGATAAGATGTTTAAGACCACTTCCGGGAGAGCCAATTTCATCGAGCATGTTGAACAGTTGAAAGGCAAGAATCCCACCAATAAGATTGAACATAAATGAGCTTCCTTAAAAAAGAAAAAGAAACATAATTTTGTTGGCAAGTGCTTCAATTGCGACAAATAATGTCACAACGCACGGATTTTTGAAAGCCGAAAATTGAGAATAATGACCAATTCTTCGTTGTTTTGGTCTTTAACATGAACTTGATGGATTCAAACCCTAATAAGTGGTGGCAAGATGCAGGTGCTACCGATCACATTTTCTCGGACAGAAATGTGTTCTCCTCACTCAACTTCCGCCCGACTGAGAGAATTTGTTCATGGGAAATTTGGAAACTTCCGATGTTATGAAGATGTGCCATGTCATCCTTAAAATGAACTCTGGAAAAGAGTTGAATCTCACAAATGTTATACATATTTAGAATATATTATGGATTAAGATTAAAGTAACACTACATGTTAGTGGCGTATTATAAAAGTTTATTTTATATCAGTAAAACGTTTTTACTAAACCTAGACAAAGTGAATGAAACCTGATAGTGGAGAAGTTTTTGGAATGGTTGAACCTTCGCCTCCCTTCGATACTAGTCTCCTTAGAGTCGAGGTTGAACCTTAGCAACCACTTTGTAAACAATATTTTGTTTTCCTCTTTGATTTCTTCTAGGGCTTATATAGCACTTCGAAATGCACCAATTAATCATATATTGTTGGGATTGGTGCCCACAAAGGAGATAATAGACATTGTAAATACATTTGTATTTCTTTTTGATGAAACATTAAATAAAATTAAATATTCATTGTTGATTAAGTTTGTGTTTATGTTTGTTTGCTACGCTCTGAAACTGTCATCACCGAGAGAGGTGCTAAGTACAGACTTGACAAGATACCCTCTTTTGACTAGTTTGAATAATAGTTCGCAATCTAAAAATCGATAGAGCAATCGAATCTGAGTATTGATTGTTTAAATGAATCACGATATTTATTCTTGATGTCTTAGTGAAAACATTGAACAAGACATGTGAAACTCTGAAGCTGGAGATAAAACCGTTTAATCACTCAAACCTTCAAGATCATATACGAGGGGTATTTTAGTAATTACATTAATCCTAAAGTGAATACATATATTCTTGGAGCACTTTATGAAATTTGATTTGTCAATGACGCATACTCGGGATACCATCAGATAATGATGCATCCAGACGACGAGGAGAAGACCGCCTTCATCAGCGAGCGGGGAACTTATTGCTACAAGGTGATGCCGTTCGGCTTGAAGAACGCCGGTGCGACCTACCAAAGGCTGGTGACCAAGATGTTCCACGAGCAGATTGGAAGGAGCATGGAGGTGTATATCGATGACATGGTCGTCAAGACGATGAAGGCGGAGAGGCACATCGAGCACCTAGCGGAGTACTTTGAGATCTTGAACCGGCACCAGATGAGGCTGAATCCTTCCAAATGCACCTTCGGCATCTCCTCTGGGAAATTCTTGGGTCAAATGGTTACCCGGCAAGGAATCGAAGCAGACCCCGAGCAGATCGAAGCGATCAAGAGTATGCCATCTCCACGCAATCGGCGAGAAGTGCAGAGGCTGACAGGGAGAATCGCCGCCCTGGGCCGCTTCATCTCGAGGAAGGCCGACAGAACACTCGTCTTCTATGAACTACTAAAGAAGAACAAGAAGTTCAAGTGGACCGACAAATGCGAGGAGGCTTTCCAGGCTTTGAAGGCGTATCTCTCGACGCCCCCGGTGATGACAAAGCCGATCCCGGGAGAGACCCTATACCTGTACGTCGCCGTCTCAGACCAGGCAATCAGCTAGGTACTCGTACGGGAAGAAGAGGGAGAACAGAAGCCGGCGGCCTACATCAGTCGGAAGCTCCTCGATGCGGAGACAAGGTACCCGCTGGTGGAAAAGCTAGCCCTGGCAGTCTACGACGCCAGGAGAGACTCAGGTTCCACTTCCAGAGGCATCTCGTCGTCGTTATGACCGACAGACCGTTGCGGGCCATTATCCATAGTCCAAACCAGTCGGGGCGGATCACGAAGTGGTCGATCAAGCTCGGAGCATATGACATCGAGTACAGACTCCGGACGAGCCTCAAATCTCAAGTCCTCGCGGATTTCTTGATCGAGCTTCCGAGGGAGCCCCTCGACTTGAACGATGAAGATGGGACTTGGAAGCTACACGTGGACGGATCTTCCACCGCGCAAGGAGCAGGCGCCGGGGTCAGACTCACCTCGCCCATGGGAGAAGTCATCGAGAAGGCGTGCCGCCTAGCCTATCGGGCTACGAACAACGAGGCCGAGTACGAGGCCCTCCTCTTAGGCTTGAATTCCGCCCTCGCGATCGGCATGAAGAACGTCAGCGTCTTTTCAGACTCCCAACTAGTTGTCAAGCAAGTCAGCGGCGAATATGAGAGAAGCGACGAGAGGATGGAGGCTTACGCAGAACTCGTGGATTCACTCTCCAGGAAGTTCGACTACTTCAGCCTGACACAGGTGATGCGAGGAGACAACACCCACGCCGATGCGTTAGCAGGATTGGGCTCGACAACGGGAGTGGGCGAGCTCCGATCCATTACAGTGGAAACAGTCGAGAGGCCAAGTATAAGAAGAGAAGAGGGCCCAGCGAAGAAGAAACCTCGGGACGGAGGCGAGGAGCAAGACAAGTCTCCCGAAGAGCTCAGCATCCACAAGCTCGTGAACGGAGAGCCGGAAGATGACGAGCGAGGAGTGGTGGGACGACGATGAGGAGGACTGGCGGACGCCCATCAAGAAATACATTCAGGAGGGAATCGTGCCAGATGATCGCCAGGAGGCGAGGAAGATCAAGGCCAAGAGCGCGAGGTACGCCATCATCAGGCAAAAGCTCTACTTGAAAAGCTTCACCGGACCTTACCTAAGGTGCCTCAGCAAGAAAGAGGCCGACTACGTGATGGGAGAAATCCACAGCGGGGAGTGCGGGAACCATGCTGGGGGAAGGTCCCTGCTAAGGAAGGCCAAGCGCCAGGGCTTCTTTTGGAAAACGATGGTGGCGGATTGCGCCGATCATGCCAAGAGATGCGAGAAGTGCCAGCGACACGCTCCGGCTATAAATTGCCCAGCCGAGGAGCTGTCCTCGGTGACCGTCCCGTATTCTTTCATGAAGTGGTCCATGGACATCGTCGGCCCAATGCCCATAAGCACGCAACAGAGGAGGTTCATGTTGGTAGTCACGGATTTCTTCACCAAGTGGGCGGAAGCGGAAGCATACGCCAACATCAAGGACTCCGACGTGGAAGGTTTCGTGTGGAAGAACATCTTCACGCGCTTTGGACTGCCGAGGGAGATCGTCGTTGACAACGGTTCGCAGTTCATCTCGAAGAGGTTCAGGAATTTCTGCGCGCAATGGGGTGTGAAGCTGCACACATCGACACCAAGATACCCCCAGGGCAACGGGAACGCCGAAGCGGTCAATCGGATGATCACCGACAACATCAAGAAGAGGCTCGACACCAAGAAGGGACTCTGGGCCGATGAGCTCCCTGGCGTCCTCTGGGCCTACCGAACAACTCCGCACTCGGCCACCGGCCAAACTCCGTTCTCTTTGTCGTATGTTGTAGAAGCGGTCATACCAGCAGAGATGGGAATCCCGAGTCTTCGCCGATTGCTGGGCCCAGGGATCGAAGAAGCTAATGGACAAGGCCTGCTCGACCAGCTCGATCACGTAGACGAACGACGCGAACAGGCAAGTGTCCACGTCGCTAACTACCATAACACCGTCGCTCGCTACTACAACAAGCAGGTGCGCCCTAGAAGCTTTCGGGTCGGAGAAATGGTTCTTCGACGAGTCTTCCAAAACACAGCCGAGGCCAACGCCGGGAAGCTGGGGCAAAGTTGGGAAGGGCCATACATGGTCACTGGCGTCGTCCGACCAGGGGTTTACGAGCTCGAGAACACCGAAGGCGCCAAGGTGATGAGGAGCTGGAATGTGAAGCACCTGAAGAAATTCTACTGAAGGAGAGACCATCCTCTGCTTCCCATGGCCTTATCTTAAATCCCTGTAAGCATTCTAACATTTCTGTCATGTTTCTTTTAAGGGGACCCCGACCTTTTATTTGGGAACACTGTTATGGCTTCGGCAAATCATATATATATATATATACGGTTCGAAGGGTTTGAAACATACGACCAGAACAAGCATAAAAGAGGCGAGAGTGCCCAAAATAAAAGAGGCGAGAGTGCCCAAAATAAAGAGGCGAGAGTGCCCAAAAGTTACTTAAGGCATACATCGCCAATTAAAGCCTCCCAGTGAGCAATTAAAGCCTCCCAGTGAGCAATCAAAGCCTCACAGTGAGCAAATAAAGCCTCCCAGTGAGCAAATAAAGCCTCTCAGCGAGCAATTAAAAGACTCCACAACGAGCATAAAAGAGGCGAGAGTGCCCAAAATAAAAGAAGCGAGAGTGCCCAAAATAAAGAGGCGAGAGTGCCCAAAAGTAACTTAAGGCATACATCGCCAATTAAAGCCTCCCAGTGAGCAATCAAAGCCTCCCAGTGAGCAATTAAAGCCTCCCAGTGAGCAATCAAAGCTTCCCAGTGAGCAAATAAAGCCTCCCAGTGAGCAAATAAAGCCTCCCAACGAGCAATTAATAGACTCCACAACGAGCATAAAAGAGGCGAGAGTGCCCAAAATAAAGAGGCGAGAGTGCCCAAAAGTTACTTAAGGCATACATCGCCAATTAAAGCCTCCCAATGAGCAATTAAAGCCTCCCAGTGAGCAATCAAAGCCTCCCAGTGAGCAAATAAAGCCTCCCAGTGAGCAAATAAAGCCTCCCAGCGAGCAATTAAAAGACTCCACAACGAGCATAAAAGAGGCGAGAGTGCCTAAAATAAAAGAGGCGAGAGTGCCGAAAATAAAAGAGGCGAGAGTGCCCAAAATAAAGAGGCGAGAGTGCCCGAAAGTTACCTAAGGCATACATTGCCGATGAAAGTCTCCTAGCGAGCACAATCAAAGGCTCCCAAGCGAGCAAAACATATAAAATGTGTCAACAGGAACAGCTAAAGCCCCTCCAGGAGGGAAGAGAGGAACGGGAGCATCCCACCACGTCTATACAGCCCTATGTAAGTATCTGTATTTTATCGAAAATATCTTTCTATTGACTCCGTTCAAAATGTAGAAATGTCAAACACGACCCCCAGCCAACAGATTAATATGTAGTCACGAAATACATCGTTGTAGTCAAAACATGATTAAGGACTATAAGACTATTGAATATCATAAATCTGCAAGCAAACGAAAAAGTAATGAATGAACGTTTCAACTTTTATTAATTTAATCAGCAAATTACAGTAAGGACTACTGAAAGATTTATATTACATCATTATGTAAATAAATAATCTTATTGTGGGCATCTCTGCCAACAATTTTATGTTTAATATATGTTTTTATAGTAATATAGCTTTATATTGTATATCTTTGATATTATTATTAATAAAAGTATAAAAGTGTTTTATAGTGGTAGTTGGAATAGTTTAGTGGTAATACGATATGATTTTCTATTAGGAAGTCGTGAGTTCGAACTTCACCTTAGAAAAATATGTTATTTAAATAAACTTTTGAACTTTAAATATTCTTAAAAGGAAAGCTTCCGTTGGAGTAGAGGGTCATTTTGAAGTTAGAGCATTCTCAAAATAAGAGTATTTGAGTTGAAGATGCTCTAATTAATTATATTTCATCAAATATGAACTATTTTGCAAATAATTTGTTAATGTGATTTAATAAATGTCCATTATATATATTGTAAGAAAAATGGATTTTCCTAGGAAAAATGACTAAAATGTATGTTTTGGAGTGTATTGTCTGTACTAATCAATAAGCATTAGAAATAGTTGTGTTCAAATTGTGTAAAGTATAAAATATGAACAAATCAATAGAGTTACGTGTCGCTCAAATAATATAGATTTTTAAGTACGGGTATTCGGTCCCACGAAGATTTAGTGTTAAGCGTGAATCAAACAACGACTACAATTCAAATCAATAGAAAATATTGTATGAATATGGTGATTTCTATATTTAACTATACTACTGTAACGAAAAACTAGTTTAAATATGAATGGGGTGGAACAAGAGTGTGGTTTCATTTTTCTCTTCATACGTTACGAAATTATCAATTATCAAGTAATTGTCACGTTTTAAAATCTGTAATATTCTTGTTCACATACTCTTATCGCTAATCCTCGCTAGAGTGAAATTAACGATGCTTTTTACCTATCGGTTTCAAGATTAAAATCTTACTTGCAATATCAACGAGAACAAACAATGAATATCTAAATTTTGCGGCTATCTCTAGTCATCGCCTTCATTTATGATTTACTATTATAATGCATAATTTGCCGGATCACGTTACAGTAACAGATAAATTCTACGAACAAATACAATGTGATCAAATTCATTTAGGCATTAAAATTGAGAGTAATAAAAACACAGAGAATGAAATGAAACAAATTTTTGTAAATTAAACGAGATCCATAACGAAATCCAAGAAAAGATTCACCGTCACCCTCGAATAGAGTTCATGGTAATGGTGGAAACACTAGAAAACAAGAAAAAAAAACAAATAATTCATGAAAATTAGAACGCATGAAAATGAACAAATTCAATGTTTAGATAAAAAAAGTAGAAGGAAAACCTGGTTTAGAATCTACATAATTCGTCACGGTTTCAAGAACGTTTTCGGTGCTCTTCTCCGTTCACCTTGATCTCTCTCCCCCCAGGTTTTTTTCTCCAAAAACCAAAAACCAAAGACAAAGCAAAAGTGTGGATTCTGATACTGCTATTAGGTTTTATGGTCGAGTCTCTCAGTAACGCACATGTATTTCCTTTGAAAGGTGACCCGACGGCTCAAAAGCACCATTCGCGTGTCAAAATAAGTTGCTGACGTAAAGTCATCGCGACCTCCCCCGCCCACGTGACATCGCGATTGGCCAAGACACATCGTGATGCGATGGGCAATAAAGTGCTCTTCGTTGTCTATTCGTTTGGCTGATCGTGACAATTGGAAGGTCAAGGGCAACGTGTTAGGTATTTAGTCGCTCCCTCCAGCTGATTTTTGCTCATTTTAGCTCCCGTTTTTCACGTGTGCTCAATCTCCATTCAGTCATGCAAAATCTGAAATCAACACTAAAAATTCCCAAAATTATCAAAATACTCAACGATAAACATCAATTGTTTGTTTAAGTTAATCTAATAATCATGTATGAAACGTGCTTATCAATGCCAAAAAAGAAAAACTAAAAATAGATTAGAAGTGAACGACATTATCTTTTTACGGATTAAAGTACAATATTTCGGTAATTCGGGAGTTATAAATTCAATTTCTAATTCCGAACAAGAAAGTGTAATAAATTTTCAAATGAATTAAAAGCGATGTTTGAAATACCAACACAATGTCTATTTTACTTCATGTGTACAGCTATATATACTCACAATAATATTAGTTAGTGATGTGCCTATTTCGGACCAACTATTTGGTATAGAGGAAGAGGAAACTTTTGGGTGATTAAATTATTTTCAACTCTAATTATAAAAGATTAAACTTTTTCTTATAATTAATTTAGTACATAGCCATCTAAATTGATGTCAATTTGGTAATATTTAGTGAAAAAATTAAGACAAAATTACCCAAAAATCGTACAAATAAAATAAAATTAATTTTAGATTCTCAAATTTTATGTGAACGATTTTCGCTAATTATTTATCACTTGTTTACAAAACGATAAATATTTTCAAATTGTCAAAATTTAAAGTTACTATAGAGCTAACATTTTTTTATCTTATTATAAAAGGTTTCTACACTGGCTGCATATTTTAACTCGCACCCTCGTACAATGATTAGTGAGACTCAAACTAAATTATTTTTGAGAGTTTTTGAGTTAATATTTATCGCTAATCAATTATTTTAAATTGTCAATGATTTTGATTTCCTAGATTGTAAATACTTATAACGTTAATTTTGTAGAGCCAAATTCAATCGTAGGTTTAAGTATAACGTGATGCCAGAGAAACACATGTGTATTCTCAAAATAGTGATATCTATTAAGTTGGTAGTTTCGTTATTGGCTTTCGCAATAATTGAATAAAATTAGAGTAACGTTGCAATTCCGGATTAGTCGGTTTTGAAAATACTTTTTGCATGTTGAGCACAATAATTCTGTGTCGTAATCTAACCTGACAAATTTCACAGCTTATATGTATAAATCAGCACAGCGTTTTGTTTTATAGGAGTTGCTCAGTTGACAAGTTCTAATTGTGCTTCCAAAAAGAAAAATAATATCAATAGCATTAGCATGTGTTACATTTGACCGTTGTAAATGTAGTTTCTCAGCCTGCATAATATCTGAAAACAAATGTTTATCATAATCCCCAAACATCTCATTCAAAATTTAGTAATTAAAAAAAAGGTAGGAATAAACCTGGCTATACCGGGACGGGACGGTACCGAGAGTCCCATCCCGGTTACGTAAAAACGGGATGTGGGAGTCCCGGTCCAGTCGCCGGAGCGGGACCGGGACTCCCGGTTAAAAAGTGAAATGGGAGGTACCTCTCGGAAAATTATTAAAAAAAAAATGAAAAAACGAAGGCCATTGGATTAAAAATCCAATGGCCTAAATTTGTTGCCCGTTGTCAAATATGGCCGTTGCAATTGTAACGGCTATATCGGGAGTCCCACGGGACGGTACCGGGAGGTACCGGGACTCCCGGTATAGCCACGTTTAGGTAGGAAAATGACAACGAACAACAAAAATGTTCTTATATACAAAAAGATAGCTTAAAATTCGAAAAATTGCAATGATGTTTACAATATTTTGAATTTATTTAAATATTGGTTTTCATTATTTTTTTACAATATGAGCAATTTTCTATTTCTTGATCGTGAACGTTAGCCCAGGATGCCGTGTATTAAAAACAATTTATCAAAAAATGTAATTTGGCCATGATGTGTTGTTGAAAATCAAAGAAAACCTGAGAAGGAATATATTCTTATATCAAACGAAATGCTATACAGCCGATGATAAACAAATGTTATGTATTTAAGGTTTATCTACGTATACATTTTGGCATCATGAACTCGTAGGGTTTAAGTTGAAAAATCATTAAAAAAATACTTTTTATGATTACGATGATTGATTTTAACTAACTATAGAAGTGGCTTGGATCATTCGTCATATTTCGGGTGCATTCAATAAATTTTACAGAGGCGGAACTTGAATTGTTTTTTAATTACGAGAGTAGTATATTTCTTACTTTTGATACAATATATATTTACTAGGAGAGTTATCAAATTCCCCAAATATAAAGAAATTAAAAAAAACACAATTATTAATGTTAGTTAGGATACCATCTATTAGAAAATGTGGTTTTGCATAGACGGTTGCGATTCATTCATATGAAACTAAAGAATACAAGTTGGTTGTCTGATTCTGCTAAAATCTACATATGAAGGAACGTCTATTCCGATAAAAGAAAAACAATTAATCGAAAAAGTAGAAAATTACAGTGGTGACAATGGGCTGATTCTTAAACCTAACTAATTCATGAAAGTATTTTAAACCTACGTTAGCTCCCCTCATTTTTCATACATTCACCGTATTTATATCCAATGTTCGGTTTAAGAGAAGTAGATACAACCAAAAATTGAACGGCCGAATATTGATAAATGAACGATAACTAAAAAATACAAAAAAATCGATAACCGAACGAGATTTCGATGAAAAAGTATGAAAAATGGAAAACGTAATGCCGATGGAGTTGTCGTTGGCCGGTCGGTAATTTGACAAAAATATAAAAAATTCGACAAAAAAATATTGATTATAAAAAAATTAAAAGTCACAAAAATAATAGAAATAATATTTATAAAATCTTAATATTATATTCAAATATAAATTTAAAATTTAGTTGAAACTAAATTTTTATTATAATGCATTTAATATTATAAGAGATTTAACATTATTAATATTCAGTTTTAACATTATTAATATTAAATTTTTAGACTAAAATAAAATATTATTGATTAATTATAAATTTTAAATTTAAAATTATAGTTTCAACTATATTTTTTTAAGTCTAAATTTTAGTATATTATTAATTTATTATTTTGAAATATTTGTTTAATATTATAAGAAATTATTTATATAAAAAGCTCATTTTATAAATATTAAGGTTTTGTAAAAAAATACATTACTAAAAAGCTCTCAATGAAATTCGAATCCTAGACACAAGGGTTAAGATTGATGCGGGATCAGTAAATATGCCATTTGAACTGACTGAAATTTTTGTATATTTTTACTATTAAACTGTATACAAATACAAATCAGAAACGACATTACCAAATTCTGACAAAATTACGACGATTTTCGCCGGCCAAAACTGACAAAACGCTTATAAGAAAGTTTTTGGCAAACGTTGAGCGAATTGTGGAGTTTCGGTGGGATTTCGGCGAATTTCAAAGCCTGGATAGAACCATAATACAATTATATATTTTTGTTATCGTTCAAGTAATAAAACCTTACAATGAAGTTTTCCAGTGTTTTTTCTTGTAACTCAATTCCGACGCATTCAATGTGTGCAACCTTACAAGAAGGTTGACATGTTTTTTTATATGTCACACAAAAACAAACATCTTTTTAACCGAATTGCAAATATCTAGTATTGAGGAAACACCAAAAAATACGAAAATCATGTAAACATTATCTGACGTAGAAACGATAATTCACAAATAAATGTTCGCTCGGACATATTAAAGACACCTATAACTAATTTAAATTTTACCTGAACGAAAATAGTCAATACACTTACATTAGCAATTTCATATTATTTGCGCTTTCATATATCTATAACTACGAGTCTGGATGTCATGATCAATGGATATAAGAGAGTCGTTTGTCAAAATTGGTTTGTATCATCTTAGATTAATAAATGATTTTCATTAATTATATTGAAATGATTGATGAGTACAATAATTATGTAAAGGTAATCTCAAAATAAACTAAATTAAAACAAAGGTTATATTATAATTGTCAACTTTGCTATTAGTATTTTATTTTCAAGGTGGCGTGGGATTTAGCAAGCATGCATGACATATGTATGTAGGGTTTGGTAAGTGATGCAAAGTTTAAGACTTTAAGTAAGTGCAGTTTGGAAAATTGGCACCAATTATCATGGCTCCAACTATACATTAAATATAAAAGCTAGCTTGTATATTATCAAGTTACAAGAATAATATATACTAATTATGGACCTTTAGTATTATAGTTTGACTTCGGAATATTAATTGTTCGAAGCTTGCTACATTATGATGTTTTTACAAGACTATTGCATAGGGAATCGTCACATATAGCATATATATATATGGTTTGTAAAGATTAATATAGTTTATGGCGACTAAAGATATTTAAAATATTTGTGTAACTATCAAGCTAAGTTGGTTTGTTTCTGTTTGAATAATTTTATATGTTTAGTAACACGATAAGTTCAATATCATTTTCTCGGTGTGTTGAAAATTTAATACCCATTTCATGGTAGTTTCTAAAAACCACGTTTAAATGATTAAATATAAACAAAATAGATACATGTAATTCAGCAGAGAATATTAACGCACGTCTCTACTTTCACAAAACCTTAACCTACTCATATACAATTGCTAACCTGACAATTTGAATGTTTCCCTATATTATCCATTCTCTTTAATAAAAAATATATCATACAAACGATGACAAGATCATAAAAATAAATCTCTACTCATCTAAACATATATAGGTTTGGTGAACTCATCCGTGATTCGAGACACGAGAGGGGTTGTACGAGTGGATGATGATGTCATTCGGTTTGTCTAATGCCCCCAGTACTTTCATGCGCGCGATGAACCAACTTCTGCGATTCTTCATTGGCCGATTCGTCGTTGTCTACTTTGACGATATTATGATCTACAACGCCGACCTCGACACACTCGAGAACTTTTGAAAACCGCTTTTGGTATCGAGAAGGAGCAGTTTTATGCTGCACGGAAGAAACGTGTGTTCATGATAACCCAGGTTTTGTTTCGGTTATGTTATCTTTGGAGACGAGTTACATGTTGACGAGGCAAAAGTTGAGTCAGTGCGGGATTAACCTCGATCAATATTGATGACAGTGGCGCGTAGTTTTCACGGTCTTGCCTCAAGCGCATCGTGTCACATTCGGCGAGATCATGACTCCGCTCACAGAGCGAGACACCCAATTGAAGTGAGCAAGTGACGCTAAGACAACGAGATCAAACAATGAGTAACTACTGCTCTCATTTTGGTCCTCCCAGATTTCTCACTTCCGTTCGAGTTAAAGTGACAGATGTCTTGCGTCTTACAATGAGATGATATTTGGCGGCTGACTTAATTACAGCATATACGATATACGATGTTGAGTTTTATGTTGTGGTTCAAAAGTTAAACACTGGAGGCATTATCTTTTTCACTGTGAGTTTGTGCTTTACATTGACCACAATTCCCTTCGACATCTCAATTTCCAAGACAAAGTGTCCGACCGACACGCGAGATGAGTTTAGTTCATTGGAGGATTTACTTTTTCCGTGAAGCACAAAGCGGGCGTCACGAATCGTGTTGACGATGCTCTTAGTCACTGGACAAATTCTTTTTCCGGGGTATTATTGGTTCCGAAAATTTCTCCACAATGACATTTTTGGCTATCATCGACGATGTAAACAAAGGTGAACAATAAAACTTCCTCCTCGACAATGGGTTTTTATTTTGCGGGAACCAATTGCGTGTCCATGAATGTACTCTACGGCTCCAAATCATTAAGGAGTTACACAGAGAAGGATACATGGGCCAAGATCGAACACTACAAGCTTGTCAAATCCTCATATTTTTGGCAGCTCTTGCACATCAAGGTGCATGGATTTGTGAAAAAAAGTTTTGCATCTGTCAGATCTCAAAAGGCGGAGCAACCAATGTTGGGCTTTACATGCCGCTGCTCATTTTGTCTTAGTCTTGGATCGACATCAGTATGTATTTCGTACTGGGTCTACTGAAGACTCAGCGAGGTTATGCTTCAATCTATCTTTTTGTCGATCATTTCTAAAAAAAGGCACACTTTTTTCTGTGTAAGAAGACCACAAATAATGTCAATGTGGCTCAGCTGTTTTTTCGCAACATTTATTGTCTCCGCAGTCCTCTGACGTCGATCGTATCTGGCCGTGACACGAGGTTCATTAGCCACTTTTTGCGAAGCTTATGGAAAATGGCGAACAAAACCTTGATTTTAGTAGTGCCTACCACTCACAAACGGATAGTCAAAACAAAGTACTTTATTTCTCTCTTGGTAACCTACTTTGGTGCCTCTTCTGCAATCACCCAAAGGGTTGGACCACATGTTTAGCTAAGCCAAGTTTGCTCACAATCACGCCATAAGTTGCAGCGTCGGTTTTAGCCCTTTTAAGATTGTTTACTCCGCCCAACCACGTGGACCATTGAATCTCATTCCCGTTTTGAGCGCCAAAAAAGTGGATGGGAAACCCGCTGATATTGTTGCTGGTTTATTGGAGGTTTGCCAGACGGTACGTGAAAACCTCTTTTCCTCTAACGCTCGATATAAGTTGCACGCTGATCAATGCTGCCATCACGTTGATTCCAAAGTAGGTGATTTCGAATAGGTCATAATCACGAAAGAGATTTACTCCACTGGAGAATACAAAAAAATCGATTCCAAGAAGATTGAGCCTGTGGAAGTCATCGAGAAGATAAATTCAAACGATTATAGTCACAAGCTTCTGAGCCACATTTGCACTGCTAATGTGTTCAACGTGAAGCATCTTATTCCATTTCTTGGCGAATCCTCGAACGAAGACACGTACTAGAATTTGAGGGCGAATTCCTTCCACCCCCAAGAGAACGATGCGGACATAATAGTTGTAGGAAAAAAATAGATGTTGTGTTTTTCCATGTTATGAGATGTTTTAATTTTGTTGTCTTTTTAGCTATTTATGAGACTTTTCAGTTTCTTTTCATTTTTTAGCCTTTTATCTTTCATTTGAGGATGGTATTTAAGCCGTTTTTCTAGTTTGTTGTAGCAGACTAATAAAATATTGAAAATACAATTTTTTTTTCCAAATTGTGTCTTCTTTGAATATCAAATTTGCTGCCCCAATTTTAGCATTCAGTTGTTTTGAATCAATAGATCCTATAAAGATTTTTTTATTGGGTATTTGTGAATCGAATCAACAGCTTCTTTGCATCAGATGTTATGTAGAAAACGTGTCTTCAAGAGAGCAATAGAGATTCAAATTGAATTACCACGCTCGAAAAGTTGTGCGTTTATTATTGCGGCATAGCATAAACTACTATAAATTTTTTATGAAATTATTTGAAGTTGAAGATGTCTAAGCTTGAATCATGCATACATGTTTTTCTTATGATATATTGATAAGCACATTTTACACATGATTATTAGGGGACTTTACAAAGCAATCAATGCTAAAATTTGATGTGGCTTAACTTTACGCCCAATACATCGTTCATAAGCAGTACTAGAGACCGTTTTAGACAGAACTTTGTTAAGAATATATGCTGCAGTTTTGAGAGCATATCCCCGAAAGGAATTAGGGAGTGATTAGTAACTCATCATTGATCTAACAATCTCCATCAGAGTTCGATTCCTTCTCTCTGACACTCCGCTCAGTTGAGGTGTGCTAGGTGCTGTAAACTGAGAAGTGATACCTTCTTCCTTAAGAAACTCATCGAACTCTTCAGAAAAGTACTCACCACCTCGATTGGATCGAAGAGTTTTGATTTGTTTGCCAGTTTCCTTTTCGACTAAAGCCCGATAAACCTTAAATACGTTAAAGATTTCGGGTTTGTGTTTGAGAAAAAAGACAAATCCGTATCTTGAGTAATTATCGGTAAAGGTAACGAAGTATTTGTACCCTCTTCATGCCTGAATTCTGAGTGGACCACATACATCAAAATTTATTAGTTCCAGCAACGCAGTGGTTCTTCGACCTTTATCAGAGAAAGGTCAGTTGGTCATTTTTCCTTCTATACAAGATTCAAAAGTCGGCAGTGAGCTTATTGCAGAGGCTTTGAGTGGATGGTCCCTCACAAGTCTCTTAATCCTATCTAGACTAATATGACCAAGTCTTAAGTGCCATAGATGTGTTAATTTAATTAGATCAGAGGAATCACTAGATTTGATCCTATTTGGTTCCCTAATAAAATCATTACCTATTTCAGTGTCTAATAGCAACGGTTATGTAGGATAAAGATAGTATAAACCATTCTTCATACATGCATTGGTAACAAATGAATTGGAAAAATAAATTCGAATTACATCATCTATAAACTTTAAATAATAATTTTGCTCAACAATTTAACCTACATATATTAATTTTTTCCAAAAGGAAGGAACAAAATATACATTATTCAAATTTAAACTTTTGTCTTCAAAAGACAGTGTCAGGGATCCCACAGCCTTAGCAGACAACGTGCTCCTATCACCCCACTTGAAACTGATGTCGCATTCCTCTAAGCTTTTGATTTTCTTGAACACATTCAAGGAGCAACAAATTTGGTTAGTAGCAGTGGAGTCAAGAATCCACACTGATACATTATCAGCTACTAAACAAGGTTCGGTAACTACTACAATACCTTTCCCTTTAGTCTTGAGGTAGGCAGGAAAGTTTCAATGCCAAAGCCCTTCAGCGGTGTGAATCTCCTTCATTAGCTCGGTAACAGTGTACCCTAGATTAATGATGGAGTATTTCAGGTTGAACGTATTGAAAGATTCGGGGAGAGTTTAAAAGATCATATATATTTTGGTTTCTCCATCAATCTCAAATCCAATGAGTTCCATGTTAATGAGATAACTTATGATCACCATCATGTGTTCTCTAATATGAATCCTAACATTCATACGACAGTTCACAAACTTTTCAACCGCTTGTTATCTAGCGTGATGCCCTTGCTCTCTAAATATCTCATAGAGGTTGAAGAGCTAACTTTAGGCGGAATCAATATCACGATGATGTTGTTGCAACATATTATTCATCGATGCTAAAACATAGCACCTCGCAATCTCATCTGATCGGTTCCATGCCACTAGAGCGTCCATGTCCACTTGAGTCGAATCATTATTTGTTTCAGGAAGACATGGGGTGTTGAGTACCCATTTGTGCTTTTCCATAGTAAGGACGATGTCTAGGTTACGTTTCTAATTTACGTAGTTTATTCGATCCAGTTTATTCGAGGAAAGGATTATAAAGGAAGTGTTTAGAGACAAATTTCTGATTGTTTGAACAATTTATGATTAGTCTTTTGTTTAGGATTTTAAGTTTAAGTTTAGACATGAAAAATCCAAAGGTGTTATGAACAAAAATAACACTTTACTCGTTCGAGTGAAGTCCGCAAAAACTCTCCTTTCATAGGTAAATGACACATCATTAATACATAGTTATGATGTCAATACATTAACGTTTGACTAGCCACCTTATAAAAAGTTTGATCACTCAAATCTTTTCGCAGCGCCTCGAGGGAGGATTACTAGAGATTGATTCTAAGTGTGTAACCAACCACTTAGTTCAACAAGATTTACTTTGTAAACAATCCTCTGAGGGGAGGTCTTGTCTCATCGTTTCACTTCTGAACGTAGCTCTACAAGCAATGTTAAGGGCAATGCCTCTTTAAGTACTTACATTAAACAGGGGGTCACAAGGGTGACTCTTAGTCTGGCGACATATGCACTTAACATTAGTGTTGGGGATCATGGGTTGCAAACAATAAGTACAACCCTCCCAATTAGTTTTTGGAAAAAGACACAAATTCTCTTATACGTTTGGAAACATATCTCCATGAGTAGAGAGAAATAGAGTGGATCACTAGAAAAAATAACCCTAAAATTGATATTTGCGAGGGGAGAGCAATATTAATGCACTAAGGCACAAGGAACATACTCAGATCTTTCTTTCTATTAATTTATTTTCTTGTGGAAAGTGCGTGAGATTAATAAATCTCACTTTTGCACTTGAAAGTTTTTGAGATTCAAAATCTCCAAAACTAATTTCTTCATCTTCATGACATCTTCCTTCAAGGAATCTTTATGGTGATTGAAAGAGTGAACATCGGAAAGCCACAATAGGATAAAGAAGAGGGGAAGAAGCTTGGAGTCGCAAATCCGGATTCAAAATCCTGGACTCGCGGACTGCAGTACACCTCAGACTTAAAAGGTCACAAATGACACATCCGGTATCCGATTGAGCTGAAACAAATAGCATTGGATATCTCACTTCCTTACCTTTAATTTGGTTCAAGAACCACTAATTTTCAAGTTCAGAGAAGAGAGATATTCTCGTTTTATTGAGCTATAAAAACTTGTCCAGAAATTGAAAAACAATTAAAAGGTACGTCGGATCTAGGCATATTTAGAAAGAGGTTCATTGAAACATTTTATTTGTATGTTTTGCTTTCAATTGTGTGTTATATTAACATGTTAATAATTTACAAAAAAAAGTATACAATATTCTATCAAATATTCAATAACAAATTTAAACTAGAAGTGCAATAGAGTAGTTTAAACTATGTACATAAATTTTCAAACTTGTTCAAAAATTGATTTGGAGCATGCTAAACATAAAATAATTAAAAAATGCTTTTAATGTATTTATATAGCATATTTAACAAGTGGAAAATCAACAGAAAATTTAATTTCATAGATCGTACCAAAAAATTAAAATTGTGTAAGATCTAGTCTTTGGAAAAACCATTATTTAAGCAAATTTTGAAAACAAATTTCGTATAATGATTTTTAAATTACATGTACATGCTTATACTTTGACCTATGCTCTGATACCATTTGTTGGTATAGGTTTAGGGTTAAGAAAAATTTATCATTAACACATTAATGGTGGGATATAAAAATTTATTTTTTAGTAAAACAATTTTTACTAACCTAGGCAAAGTGCATGAACATGGATATATTAAAAACATTATTTTGGCATCTTGGGAAAGGTAGATCGTCTCGTCTCGCTCGTTACTTTCACTCATAGTCTTCAACTCGAGAAACCTAAGGTTTCTACTTCATGAGTCTATAGAGTGTTTGAAGGATTTGTGTGGCCACTACTTTCTTGGTAAAATATGTCAGCATCAGGTGGTAGATGGATGTGATACCTTTAGGAAGTGAGATTTGTGCATCCCACAAAGTGTTTGAATAGGTTTAGGGTTAAGAAAAAAATATCGTTAACACATTAATGGCGGAATATAAATTTTTTTTTACTAACCTAGGCAAAGTGCATGAACATGTATATATTTAAAAACATTATTTAAAATACTTAAACACTAACCTTTCTTGTAGCTTGATCTTTGATGAGCCTTGAAAAAGGTAGATCATTTCTTACTCGTTACCTTCACACTTAAACTTGAACTCGAGAAACCTAAGGTTTCTATACATGAGTCTATAGAGTGTTTGAAGGATTTGTGTGTGGGCACAATTAAACACAATAACTCAAGAACAAGTCTGTGAGCTAAAGAGCTAATTTAGCCTAAGTCTAATGAGGACTTAGATGCCAAAATAAAAGAAGTATTTTGAGAGAGAGAGGAGAGATTATGGACATCCAAAATGGAGACAAGAGCAAGGAAAGCTTATTTTCACATCTCTATGTGAGTCTCTATTTATAGGAGAAAGAAAATCAAGAAAGAGTAATTACCATTTTCTATTATGCATTCATAAAACAATATTTGATTTTCTATTCCATTTCTTTTGGTATATGGCTTGCCAAATATGCTGCATTAGTGAGGAAATTGTTTCCTCACTTAGCATATTTATTTCCTTCATAAGGAAATTCATTTTCTCTTTTCCTTTTGGGTAAATTTCTTTATAATTAAAAGCAAATAAGCCTATCCTCTTTGGGATGAGGTTGGTCGAACTCTACACTAGGGAAAGACATTTAGATGCTTCCTTATTTCTTTTAAGACAATTCTTAAAATATCCATTGTAGAATTAATATATTGCACAAATAATGAAATTAATTTCATAATGCCTCAAACGACTTCTCGGCTTTAGAAACTAATAAATATTTTCATCACATGAAAATATTCAAAATCTTATTTTGACGTTCACATCATTTTATCTCCATGTGGACAAAAATACCCTTTAGATATTTTTCGGGAAAACGTCTAGTTCAACATTTGAACTTATTTTGACTTAGTTTCTAGTTTTACAATTCTACTCTAATGACCTGTAATAGTGACCTTATGGATCCAAATGAACAAAACTGGAGCTACAATACTCGGTCCCAAAAGTTCACAAACCTTTTTTGAGTATTAGCTTAATGTCAACTGACTCTACTAAAGAGTTGAAACTGATAATCTCTCGGTTCAAATGAATTTATTTTCTACTCAAATTCAACTTAATTATATTGAATGGATCTATTGGATGTTATCTATGATTACCCTTCATGAATATCATCAACTAGATGAGATTTATAAAATTACAATTTTACCCTTCTAGTTGTTATTTCCTCAACTCCTTTAATAGTTGTGAATAAGTTAGAACGATGTATTGACGAGGAGCTAACAAGTCACATCGTTTCATCCAACAGAATCATTTATTCTATTTGGATACCGGCATGTACATTTATTCACAATCCAAGTAATAAAGCATGAGCAGATATACATTGCATTTCAGTATTCTTGTACATGAATTGCATATCTATGCGAACTTAACAAACTATACTTATGTCAACTTCAAAACCCAATACATCACTTATATAGCGCATCTAGTTCACAAACTTGGATCTAGAGTGTACTTTCTCTAATGAATATATTGAAGTTATGAAATGTCATGTCTCATTTCTGGATTACGGTAAGCACGATGCAATTCATACATAGTGACCTTGAGACATAATAGGTTAAATAGTTTGTTCTTGCATTATCTCTGAAAGTGCACTGGTCAATTCAGTATCTTCGACAGGTACACTGGAAGAACTATAGAGTTCTTAACTCTCTATGCCTCGTAACCATACATCATAGATTCTTCCAACAATCATACTAGGATCAATAACCTAACCATGAAGAATTTGTTCACGCAAATCTACATTTGTCTCTTCATATATTGTTAAGTTTGATTAAGGACTATAAGACTGTTTAATATCATAAATCTTCAAACAAACAAAAAAGAAATGAATGAACTTTTCAACTTTTATTAATTTAATCAGCAATTAAAATACGGACTTATGAAAGATTTATATTACATCAATATGTAAACAAATAATCTTCTTGTGGGCATCTCTGCCAACAAGTATCCCATGGGCACTCTTTCCTCCTGACTCCTAGGTTCTGGACCAAAGCCTCACCAAAAAATACATTGGACTTTGGAAAGGTCACCATCCGGCCCGAAGCCTCAGAATAAGTCCATAAACGTATGTGACCCTCTCACACTCACCAGGTAACGCTCGACAGAATACCATGCTATCATTCGTGAAAAGAAGGTGAGACACGTGTAGATCCCGGAATCGGACTCCAGAAATTGGTTTATCATCCTCGCTCGCTCGAAAGAGGCTCGAGAGGCCCTCAGAGCAAAAGAGGAATAAAAAGGGAGGGAGAGGCCTAGCGGAGGCCTCTGAAAAGAGTCTTATATTGTCACGGCGGAGCCGTTGATGTGGAAAGCGAACCTGACTGAGGTAACACATCTCATGATAAGGTGCACCCACTGCGCGCTATACCCCAGTCTAAACATCATCGACTCCAAGTAGACCCACTCGACCTTGTCGAATGCCTTCACCATGTCAAGCTTGAGAATTGCACACTTTCCATTTCTGAAGCATTTCCGCTTCCTCGTGTGATAGCCTCGAATCCAACCATAAAATTATCGAAAATTAGTCTACCACCTACAAATGCGCTCTGGGATTCAGAAATGGAGTCGTGCATTGTGATCTTAAGACGGTTGACCAAACACTTGGTCACAATCTTATAGATAACATTTCACAGGCTAATCGGTCTGCAGTCTATGACTCATGTCGGGTCCTCAACTTTGAGGATGAGGGTGACCACAATATCATTAATGGAGGCCACCTAATCTCCACCGTTAAGAATTCTGAGGCAGGTCTTCAAGATCGGCTCGCCGACTACGTCCCAATATATCTGGTAGAAAATTGTGGGAAAGCCGTCGATCCCCGGGGCCTTGATCGCATCTATCGAGATGAGCGCCTTCTTCACCTCCCCTGGCTCAAAAGGGCGCTCCAACTCGGCGTCAAAGCCTCCGAGTCCAAGGCTGAACGCCCGCAATCACTAACTCAATACTCTACGAAGAAGGCCTCACATAAGAGAAAATGTCGCCAAAGTAACCAGAGAAGATCCTCTCTATCTCAATATCTCCATTGTGCTAAACGTCGTGCTCGTCCTCGAATCCTTTGATGGCATTCATCTTCCTCCGAGAAGAATCCTTGCGGTGAAATAACTTCTTATTCTTATCACCACATCGCATTCAGGACACTCTGCTCCTTTGTCGCCAGTACTACTCCTCCCTCTCCACTAAGGCGTTGAGCTTCCTCTCCTCCCGTCTAAAAGATTCCATGTAAAAATCCAAGCTAGATCGTCCCGCAAGCTCGATGATCTTCTTATATTTCTCGATCATGTCTCTGAGCGCTCTATTCATATCGCCGCCCCAACGGGAGAATCTCTGTCTGCACTGACTAATCGCATCAGCTAAGCCCGGTCTCTGGAAACCACTCTGGCTAGTCCCCCAAGCTATCTGGATCCACTCCTCGCACTCTGGCTCTCCTACCTAAGACTCCTCGAATAAGAATCTCCTAGGCCTCCTGCTCCAGCGCTGATCTCGGGTACCCGCTGTAAGAAGAAGAAGAAGAGGTCTATGATCCGATCTGTAGAATCTCAAGTGTTGAATATTGGCCGAAGGGAAAAGATCGTTGCACTTGTGGCTCGCAAGGCATCTATGCAAACGCTCCTCAATACCTCATCTACGCCAAGTGAATGGGTCACCCTCAAAACTTAAATCGTGGATGTCGTAATCCAAAATCATCACTTTAAAAGCTGCTAGTCGGCCGGGGCCTCTGTCTCTGCCTCCTCTAATCTCGAAATTGGAGGCAACCTCATTCATGTCATCTCCAACTAACCAAGGACCCAAAAAGAAATTCTGGAGGCGTCAAAGAAGCTGCCAAGTATGCCTCCGCTGGGCGCACACATGATCCCCGTAGATCCCCACAAATCTCCAACTCTCGCGTGACTCACTAACCAGATCACCCTCAATGTGATACCTCGAAAATATCTCGAGTAGGAATCTTACAGGCTCCTTTCAGAGAAACATCAATCCTTCACCCCTACCAAGACTATCAACCGTTATATATCCGTCAAAACCCAATAGTACATTCATCCTTTCAGCCCCCTCGCTCCAACGTCTAGTCTTCGAAAGAAAAATAAAATCACTCTTATGTTCCGGGACGTGGGCGAGGAGGGCAGACCTTGTCCAGAGGTTACTCAACCCTTGATGTTCCACATAACGCCTATCATCGCGTTCGGCGGTCCTCACTCTCGAGGGGTGCCGCTCTCTCGTCAGAAACTACTGAAGTCAAATATAGTGAGCTAGAAACTCCTAAGGCATGAGTAACAGAAAATAAATCACTGCAATCTCTACCTATGTCATGTGTTGCAGGTAGTCTCTAATCCCTAAGTCATGTGTAGTGATAGATAAATCTCTACTCCCTATGGCAACGTAAGTAAGACAAATAGTAGAGACTATGGAAGTGTATACCTGAACTTCTGTTAAAGTGGATTGCGGCAGGGATCTTCTAAGCTCCGAGATATGGCTCCCTGAGAGGCGAGCCATCTTCTTCAAATTACCTACGCTGCCTCCTTCCCACTCTGGTCTTCTCCCAAGCTCACTCGCGGTGCCCGCAAGGACTATACTCAAACTATCATCCTCCTCGTTGGCCCTCTTGGTTTCCTCTATTTGGGGATGTTTACTCTTGGCCGAAAGCCCCACTAAACAATCAGCCTAGGGGCAGGGCTTGACTCCTTTGGCCAGAGTCTGAGGAGGGCTTTTGAGTAGGAGTGATGGGCCCCCTTGTTGGCAGAGATGCCCACAAGAAGATTGTTTATTTACATATTGATGTAATATATAAATCTTTGTAAACTCCTTATTGAAAGATTGTTGATTTACATACTGATGTAATATATAAATCTTTGTAATTTGCTGATTGAATTAATAAAAGTTGAAACGTTCATTCATTCCTTTTTAGTTTGATTGAAGATTTATGATATTCAATAGTCTTATAGTCCTTAATCAAACCTAACAATGTATGAAGAGACAAATGTAGATTTGCGTGAACAAACTTTTCATGGTTTGACTAAAACGATATATTCGCAATATAAAGATCGACGGACTATTGATCCCAGTATGATTGTTGGAAGAATCTAGGATGTCTGGTTACGAGGCATAGAGAGTAAGGAACTCTGTAGTTCTTCCAGTGTATCTTTCGAAGATACTGAATTGACCAGTGCACCTTCAGAGACAATAGAAGAACAAACCATTTAACATCTTCTATCTCAAGGTCACTACGTATGAATCGCATCATGCTTACCTAAATCCTGAAATGAGACATGTCATTTCATAGCATTAATACTCTGATTTGAGAAAGTCAAATTCCAAGTCCAATGTGTGATCTAGACAAGGCCTATTGGTGAGATATTAAGTTATGAAGATGTCATGAACCAACTTTGTGAAGTTCTCATAGATATGGAATTCATGTATAAGATTAATGAGATGCAATGTATATCACCTCATGCTTTATTACTTGGATTGTGAATAAATGAACTGCGCAGTGTCCAAATTTAAGTAGCGACTTTATTTGGATGAAACAATGTGACTTGTTAGCTCCTCGTCAATACATTGTTTCTAACTTATTCACAAGTACTAATGGAATTGAGGAAATAACAACTAGAACGGTAAAATGGTAATTTTATAAATCCCAACTAGTTTATGATATTCATGAAGGGTAGACATAGATAACATTCAATGGATCCGCTCAATATAATTAAGTTGAACTTGAGTAGAAAATAAATTCATTTGAACCGAGAGATTCTCAGTATCGACTCTTTAGTGGAGTCAGTCGACATTAAGCTAATACTCGGAAAAAGTTTGTGAACTTTTGAGTCCGAGTATAGAAGCTCAAGCTTTGTTCATTTGGATCCATAAGGTCACTATTACAGGTCATTAGAGTAGGATTGTTAAACTAGAAGCTAAGTCAAAATAAGTCAAGTGTTGAACTAGACTTTTTCTCGGAAAATGTCTAAAGGGTATTTTTGTCCACAAGGACATAAAATGATGTGAATGTCAAAATAAGATTTTGAATGTTTTCATTTGATGAAAATATAAATTATTTTCTAAAGCCGAAAAGTCGTTTGAGGCATTATGAAATTAATTTAGGTATTTGTGCAATTATAATTCTACAACGGGTATTTTAAGAATTTTCTTAAAAGAAATAAGGAAGCATCTAGATGCTCCCTCTCCCTATGTAGAATTCGGCCAACATAGCATCAAAGAGGAGATTTTTATTTCCTTTTTCTTATATGGATAATTACCCAAAAGAAAAAGGGAAATGAATTTCCTTAAGAAGGAAACAAATGTGCTAAGTGAGGAAACAAATTTCCTCACTACTGCAACATCATGGCCGGCCAAACAATAAGGGAAAGGGGAAGGGAAAATCAAATATTGTGTCATGAATACATTATTCATTCATGAATGAATAATTGATATTTTTGTAGAATTTTCCTCTCCTATAATTAGAGCCTCACATAGTTGACTCATGTAATAGAAATCTTAGGTTTCTCGAGTTCAAGATTAGGTGTGAAGGTGACGAGCGAGCCAAGGAAGAGGATCAACCTATCTCGAGACGCTTCAAGATCAAGCTACAAAGAAAGGTTCGTGTTCTAGTAAATTAAATAATGTTTTTTATATATAACATGTATATTCTTTTTCTAGGTTAGTAAAATCATTTTACTTGAAAAAGAAATTTTTAAATTCCGCCATTAATTTGATTAATGTTAAATTTTTCTTTAATCCTAGACTTATTCCAACAAATGGTATCAGAGCTATGGTAAAAGCATAAACATGTACATGTTATTTAAAATCATTATAAGAAAATTGTTTTCTAAATTTGCTTGAATAATGGTTTTTTCAAAAGACTAGATCTTACAAAATTTTAATTTTTTGGTACGACTTCTACAATTAATTTTTTTTTGATTTTCCACTTGATATATATGCTATATATATATACATTAAAAACAGTTTTTAATTATTTTATGTTTAGCATATTCAAAACCAATTTTTTGACAAGTTTGAAAATTTGTGTACATAGTTTAAACTAGTTTGTTGCACTTCTAGTTTAAATTAGTTATTGAAAGTTTTATATTATGTTGTTTGTTTTATATTATGTTTAACTATTAATATGTTAATACAACACACAATTGAAATCAAAACATACAATTAAAATGTTTTCAATAAACCTCTTTCTCTTTACACCTAGATCCGACGTACTTTTAATTTTTTCAAATTCTGGACAAATTGTTATGGCTCAGGTAAATGGGCATAACTCTTTGCTCCGACCTTGAAAATTAGTGGTTCTTGAACCAAATTAAAGGTATGGATTTTAGCTATCCAATGCATATAGTTTCAGCTCAATCGGATACCGGATATGTCATTTATGACCTTTTAAGTCCGAGGTGTACGGCAGCCCGCGAATCTAGATTTTTTAATCGGATTTTGCGACTCCTAGCTTTCTCCCGTCTTCTTAATGCTATCGTGGATTTCCGACGTTCTCACGCTCAACCACCATATAGATATAGATATACATATTAGTTTTACGAGATTTTTTAATCTCAAAAACTTTCAAGTGCAAAACTAATGATTTATTAATCGCACACACTTTCCTTAGGAAAAATAAATTAATAGACAAAAAGATCCGAGTATGTTCCTTGAGCCTTAGTGCATTAACACTGCTCTCCCCTCACAAATATCAATTTTAGGGCTATTTTTCTCTAGTGATCAACTCTATCTCCTTTTGCTAATGGAAATATGTTTTCTATATGTACAAGTGTAGACGTGCCATTTTTCCAAAAATTAAGTGGGAGGATTGCACTTGTTTGCAATCCAGTGTCCCCTTATTTTTCCCTAAAAACTAAGTGGGAGGGTTGTACTTATTGTTTGCAACCCGCGATCCCCAACACTAATGTGAAGTGCATATGTCGCCGGACTAAGAGTCACCCTCGTGGCCCTCTCTTAAATGAGAGTACTCACAGACGCATTGCTCCTAACATTGCTTTTATAGCTACGTTCAAAAGTGAAACAATGAGACAAGGCCTCCCCTCGGCGGATTGTTTTCAAAGTAGATCTTGTGGAACTAAGTTGTTGGTTACACACTTAGACTCAAACTCTAGTAATCCTCCCTCGAGGCCCTGCGAAAAGTTTTGAGTGATCAAACATTTTTATAAGGTGGCTAGTCAAACACTGATGTATTGACATCATGACTATGCATTAATGATGTGTCATTTACTTATGAAAGGCGGCTCTTTGCGGCCTTCCCTCGAAGGAGTAAAGTGTCATTTTGTGCATAACACCTTTGGATTTTTTCCTTGTCTAAATAAAATTAAACTTAAAATCCTAAACAAAAGACTAATCGTAAATTGTTTCAACTTTGCAGCAATGTCTCTAAACCCCGTCTCTATTATCCTTTCCTCGAATAAACTGGAAGGTGATAACTACGTAGATTGGAAACGTAACCTAGACATTGTCCTTACCGTGGAAAAGCACAAGTGGGTACTCACCACCCCATGTCCTCCTGAGACGAATGATGATTCGACCCAAGAGGACAAGGATGCCCTTGCGGCCTGGCTCAGATCCGATGAGATTGCGAGATCCTATATTTTAGCGTCGATGAACAATGTGTTGCAACAACAACATCGTGATATTGAGACAGCCTATGAAATGCTCTACAATCTCCAGGAGATGTTTGGAGGGCAAGGGCGTCAGGCTAGGCAACAAGCGGTACGACAGGTTATGAACTGTCATATGAAAGCAGGGACTCCCGTTAGAGAACATATGATGCTGATCATAAGTTATCTTAACGAGATGGAAATCCTTGGATCTGAGATTGATGGAGAAACCAAGATAGATATGATCTTTGAAACTCTCCCTGAATCTTTTGATACTTTCAAGCTGAATTACTGCATGAATAAGCTTGGGTACACTGTTACCGAGCTAATGAAGGAACTTTACACCGTTGAGGGACTCTGAATGAAAAAGAGGACTACTAGAGAAGCTCATGCTACTGAGCACAAAGTCTGCACCTCTGGACCTAAGAAGAGATCTCATAGAGCCGACAAGAAGAACCCTAGCAAGGTTCAGAAGAAGAAGATGCCTCGGACTGCAAAGGTGGACAAGTCGAAGGACAACTGCCACCATTGCAATGAACCCGGACATTGGCGTAAGAACTGTCCTACCTACCTCAAGGCTAAAGGGAAAGGTATTGTACTTATTACCGAAGCTTGTTTAGTAGCTGATAATGTATCATCATGGATTATTGACTCCGCTGCTACTAACCATATTTGTTGTCCCTAGAATGGGTTCAGGAAAAGCAAAAGCCTAGAGGATGGCGACTTCTGCTTCAAGTGGGGTGATGGGAGCTTGGTGTCTGCTAAGGCTGTGGGATCCGTGACACTGTCTTTCGAAGACAGAACTTTAAATTTAAATAATGTGTATTATGTTCCTTCGTTTGGGAAAAACTTAATATCTGTAGCTCAAATTGTTGAGCAAAATTATTATTTAAAGTTTATTGATAATGGAGTTCGTATTACTTTTTCCAATTCATTTGTAACTGATGCATGTTTAAAGAATGGTTTATACTATCTTTATCCTACACAACCTTTGCTTTTAGACACTGAAATAGATAATGATCTAATTAGGGAAGCTAAGAGGATCAAACTTAATGACTCCTCTGATCTAATAAAATCAACATATCTCTGGCACTTAAGACTTGGTCATATTAGTCTAGATAGGATTAAGAGACTTGTGAGGGATGGTCCACTCAAAGCCTCTACAATAGGCTCACTGCCGACTTGTGAATCCTGTTTAGAAGGAAAAATGACCAAACGACCTTTCTCTGATACAGGTCGAAGAGCCACTGAGCTGCTAGAACTAATACATTCAGATGTATGTGGTCCGCTCAGAATTCAGGCACGGGAAGGATACGAATACTTTGTTACCTTTACCGATGATATGGATTTGTCTTTTTGCTCAAACACAAATCCGAAACCTTTAACGTATTTAAGGTCTTTCAGGCTTTAGTGGAAAGTCAGACTGACAAACAGATCAAAACCCTTCGATCTGATCGAGGTGGTGAGTACTTGTGTGAAGAGTTCGATGACTTTCTTAAAGAAGAAGGTATCGCTTCTCAGCTTACAGCACCCGGCACACCTCAACAAAACGGAGTGTCAGAGAGAAGGAATCGAACTATGATGGATATTGTTAGATCAATGATGAGTTACTCATCACTCCCTAATTCCTTTTGGGGATATGCCCTCAAAACTGCCGCATACATTCTGAACCAAGTTCCGTCTAAGACGGTTCCTGGTACTCCTTATGAACGATGGACTGGGTGTAAAGCTAGTTTAAGCCACATCAGAATTTGGGGTTGCCCTGCACATGTGCTAAGGCAAAAGACTAGCAAGTTGGCTAGTAGGTCAGAATTATGTGTATTCGTTGGATATCCAAAGGAAACCAAAGGTTTCACATTCTATAGTCCCGAGGATGACAAAACGTTTGTCAGCACTAATGCTCGTTTCCTTGATGAGGACTATATGAAAAATGCGAAACCTAGAAGCAAAATTGTGCTTGAAGAAAAGTTGGGTGAGGAAGCTTTGACCTCATCTGTAAGAACTGTTCTTACCCCAACTAAAATGCAACCTTTAAATTCAGAATCTCGTCAAGTGGTACTTCGACGTAGTGGAAGGGTTTCTGAGAAACCTGACAGGTACATGTCCTATGGCGACACTCTCGTAGCCGTCGCAGATATGGATGACCCTGTTTCCTACAGCAAAGCGATGGCTGGTTCTTAATCAAACCTTTGGCTTGATGCCATGAAAGTTGAGATGCATTCGATGTATGTCAACAAAATCTGGAAACTTGTAGACCTACCTGAAGGGGTTAAACCTGTAGGGTGTAAGTGGATCTATAAGAAAAAAAGGGGTCCGGATGGGAACGTTGAGACGTTCAAAGCGCGACTACTGGCTAAGGGTTATACCCAAAAGGAAGGTATCGATTATGAAGAAACCTTCTCGCCAGTCGCAATGCTAAAATCCATCCGTATACTTCTATCCATAGCTGCTGCTCTCGGTTATGAGATCTGGAAGATGGATGTCAAAACTGCCTTTCTGAATGGCAATCTTGACGAGCGCATTTTCATGGCTCAGCCAGACGGTGTCGTGGAAAATGATCAAGAGGACAAAGTTTGTGAATTGCTTAAATCCATTTATGGATTAAAGAAAGCATCTAGATTATGGAATATCATATTCGATGATATTGTTAAAAGCTTCGGTTTTGAACAGTCAATAGATGAACCTTGTGTCTATAAATTGATACATGAGGGTAAGGTTGTGTTTCTGGTATTATATGTCGATGATATACTACTCATGGGGAATGACGTAGGTAAATTATCTGAGGTTAAAATCTGGTTAGCTAAACAGTTTGATATGAATGATCTAGGGGAAGCTGCATACATTCTGGGGATTCAGATCTTTCGAGATCGAAAGAACTGGACCTTGTCGCTCTCCCAAGCATCTAATATAGATAAGGTGATGGATCGCTTTGCCATGCAGAACTCCAAGAGGGGTGAAAACCCCTTTAGACATGGAGCCTCACTCTCTAAGGACCAGTCTCCCAAGACTGCACAAGAGATTGAGGACATGAGAAAGTTCCCTATGCTTCAGCCGTAGGAAGTCTCATGTATGCTATGCTGTGCACTAGATCGGATATATGTTTCGCAGTTGGCGTAGTTAGCCGTTTCCAATCAAATCTTGGACCCGAGCACTCGATTGCTGTTAAGCATGTTCTCAAGTATCTTAGGAATACTAGGAACCTGATGCTTACATATTCAGGTACTGACCTGACTATGACGGGGTATACTGATTCCGAATTTCAGGCGGATAAGGATTCCAGGAAATCCACTTCAGGATCTTTGTTCATCCTGAACGGTGGATCTGTTGTTTGGAGGAGTATCAAGCAATCTTGCATTGCTGACTCTACCATGGAAGCAGAATATGTGGCTGCTTGTGAAGCATCCAAAGAGGCTATATGGCTTAGAAAATTCCTTAAGTATTTGGAAGTTGTTCCAAATGTCAACGAGCGCATGACACTTTATTGTGATAATAGTGGGGCTGTTGCTAACTCAAAGGAACCTAGAAGCCATAAGCGCTCTAAACATATTGAGAGGAAATACCATTTGATTAAAGAGATCGTGCAGCGTGCAGACGTGGAGGTGAAGAAGATCTCAACGGTGGACAACCTTGCAGATCCTTTCACCAAGGCCCTATCCAACAAGGTCTTCGACCAACATCGAAACGGATTAGGCATGAATGACTACTCTCATCTTCTTTGAGTCAAGTGGGAGTTTGTTGGCAGAGATGCACACAAGAAGATTGTTTATTTACATATTGATGTAATATATAAACCTTTGTAAAGTCCTTATTGAAAGATTGTTTATTTACATACTCATGTACTATATAAATCTTTGTAATTTGCTGATTGAATTAATAAAAGTTGAAACGTTCATTCATTCCTTTTTAGTTTGATTGAAGATTTATGATATTCAATAGTCTTATAGTCCTTAATCAAACCTAACAATGTATGAAGAGACAAATGTAGATTTGCGTGAACAAACTCTTCATGGTTTGACTAAAACGATATATTCGCAATCTAAAGATCAACGGACTATTGATCCCAGTATGATTGTTGGAAGAATCTAGGATGTCTGGTTACGAGGCATAGAGAATTACGAACTCTGTAGTTCTTCCAGCGTATCTTTCGAAGATACTGAATTGACTAGTGCACCTTCAGAGACAATAGAAGAACAAACCATTTAACATCTTCTATCTCAAGGTCACTACGTATGAATCGCATCATGCTTACCTAAATCGTGAAATGAGACATGTCATTTCATAGCATTAACACTCTCATTTGAGAAAGTCAAATTCTAGGTCCAATGTGTGATCTAGACAAGGCCTATTGGTGAGATATTAAGTTATGAAGATGTCATGAACCAACTTTGTGAAGTTCTCATAGATATGGAATTCATGTATAAGATTGCTAAGATGCAATGTATATCACCTCATGCTTTATTAGTAGGATTGTGAATAAATGAACTGTGTAGCGTCCAAATTTAAGTAGCGATTTTATTTGGATGAAACATTGTAACTTGTTAGCTCCTCGTTAATACATTGTTTCTAACTTATTCACAAGTACTAAAGGAGTTGTGGAAATAACAACTAGAACGGTAAAATGGTAATTTTATAAATCCCAACTAGTTGATGATATTCATGAACGGTAAACATAGATAACATTCAATGGATCCGCTCAATATAATTAAGTTGAACTTGAGTAGAAAATAAATTCATTTGAACCGAGAGATTCTCAGTGTCGACTCTTTAGTGGAGTCAGTCGACATTAAGCTAATACTCGGAAAAGGTTTGTGAAATTTTGAGTCCGAGTATAGAAGCTCAAGCTTTGTTCATTTGGATCCATAAGGTCACTATTACAGGTCATTAGAGTAGGATTGTTAAACTAGAAGCTAAGTCAAAATAAGTTCAAGTGTTGAACTAGACTTTTTCTCGGAAAATGTCTAAAGGGTATTTTTGTCTACAAGGACATAAAATGATGTGAATGTCAAAATAAGATTTTGAATGTTTTCATTTGATGAAAATATAAATTATTTTCTAAAGCCGAAAAGTCGTTTGAGGCATTATGAAATTAATTTAGGTATTTGTGCAATTATTATTCTACAACGGGTATTTTAAGAATTTTTTTTAAAAGAAATAAAGAAGCATCTAGATGCTCCCTCTCCCTATGTAGAATTTGGCCAACATAGCATCAAAGAGGAGATTTTTATTTCCTTTTTCTTATATGGATAATTACCCAAAAGAAAAAGGGAAATGAATTTCCTTAAGAAGGAAACAAATGTGCTAAGTGAGGAAACAAATTTCCTCACTAATGCAACATCATGGCCGGCCAAACAATGAAGGAAAGGGGAAGGGAAAATCAAATATTGTGTCATGAATACATTATTCATTCATGAATGAATAATTGATATTTTTGTAGATTTTTCCTCTCTTATAATTAGAGCCTCACATAGAGATGTGAAGGTTTAGCATTTTTCTTCTTCTCTCCCTATTGTGGCCGATCCTCTCCCCCTCTCTCTCTACAAAATATTCTTCTTATTTTGCACCTAGATTCACATTCAATATAAAGAATTAGCTTATGATCCAAGAATTGTTCTTGGTTCATATGGTTTAATTGTGCCCACACACAAATCCTTCCAAAACCTCTATTGACTCATGCAATAGAAATCTTAGGTTCCTCGAGTTCAAGATTAGGTGTGAAGGTGACGAGCGAGCCAAGGAAGAGGATCTACCTTTCTCGAGACGCTTCAAGATCAAGCTACAAAGAAATGTTCGTGTTCTAGTAAATTAAATAATGTTTTTATATATAACATGTAAATGCTTTTTTTAGGTTAGTAAAATCGTTTTACTTGAAAAAGAAAGTTTTAAATTCCGTCATTAATTTGATTAATATTAAATTTTTCTTTAACCCTAGACGTATTCCAACACCCCTTCCAAGACTCTCTCATTAAGGTCTTCCTTCTGCATAGAAAGGACAAACCCATGACCCTCTGAAGCCCACTGAAGATCACTCAAGCCCAAGAGGTCATGGGGCTTTGTCTTCGGGAGGCAAGAAGGGGTCGTGACAATGATTCCAGCTGTCGAGACTCCAAACCCCGTGTGATCCACCTTATCACTCTCTTCTTTTGTGTACCCAGCACTGAACCCTATGGTTTCACTGCATCCCAAAATAGGAGAGGCAAGGTGGGAGGCCTTAGAAAGCAGATATGAACCCGAACTTTGTTGAGGTTTTTCTTTTCCCACAGTCGAGGTCGGGCGGAGTTCTGCACCAGAAGCAGGGCTCTGACACTTTGTTGCAGGCGTGTATGTTCAGCTTCGTGCAGGTCTGTTACGCGCGGCTCGAGGGTTATGGAAGGCCGTTGCTAGGTTGGGAAGGGCATTTGTTTGAGTAACGGCTACATTCTGGTTTGGTAGAGGTGAGGTCATCAAAAGATTCGCGCGGCTTGAGGGTTATGGAAGGCCGTTGCTGGGGGAAGTCCAAGGCGACGCAATGGAAACCACCGCGACGCAATGGGGCTCCGACAATAGTTTAAATTGATCTGTGGACTTCGATTTTAAGCCGTTATATCAGTTTTTGAAGGTCATGTCTGTAGAATGTTAAGGAGCTCGACTTTCATTCTCCCTAGATTCAAATTAGAGTAATATTAGAATCACATTTAATTATAAATCCTCGTGAGAACAAACCTTATTATCTATATTACTTGTTCGACACGTGCACTTGCTCGCGCAATTTTCGCAACACGTTTTTGGCGTCGCTGCCGGGAAATCTAGGGAGAATGAAAGTGAAACTTGTGATTTCTAATTACAAAGCAACTTATAAAAAAACGTTTAAAAGATGGATGTCTGGAACAAGGGTGTGGTTGTTACACTTTTCTATCCTATTGTAGAAATAGAGTTTCAGAGGGAAGAAAGGAAGAAAATTAGATATGTTGTTGGAGGCTCGTTACAGCCTCCAGAAAGTCTCCTGTCTTCTTTTCCGTTCACCCCCGGCTCATCCGTGGTGTTTTCCCTCTCTAAAAGCTAAAAAAAATCAAAAGTGACTTCGAAATGGCTGACTTTAGGTTATAAATTTGAGCTCCTCAACATTCTACAGATCTGGCCTTCAAAAATTGATCTAACGACTTAATATAGAAGTCCACGGGTCAATTTGGGCTATTTCAGAGGCCCATCGCGTCGCGTTCCGGTGGACCTCATCGTGTCCCGATGGGCACTCTAGCGGTCTGCGCGCTGCTTCACCTTTTATCCCATCTCTTGAGTTTCGGGTATCGGAATTGAGATCCGTAAAATGTTCCAGAATATTTGCGATCGCCTCGTCATCCTAGGATGCTTTATTACTCTTTCTCTTTTGCATCTATTATGCTCATTTTCCTTTCTTTGCGTCTCATAGATCTTTGTGGATCTGAATGTCCTGAAAACTTCACACAAACTATAAAACCTATCAAAATACTTGAGGATAAACATCGATTCTTCGCTTAAGTTCATCTAATAATAGCGTAAGAAACGTGCTTATCAAACCCCCCAAACTCAAACTCTTGCTTGTCCTCAAGCAACAAAAATAATATAAGTGAAAATAAGAAAACTACAAACACTAATACACGAAAGAAAAATAAACTACCCGACACAATGATAGGTTCAAAATTATTGTTAGTTCGATCAATTCACGCTAAAACTCTATTTCTCATTTTCAAGAATTTTTGGTTTTGGAAATTCATTGTTTTAAACATCTTCCTCGACTACTAGACTTCAAACAAGAAAATAAAATCTAATGTTACATTTAGCCGTTTTTCAATGTCTACCTATCTCGAAGTGTTCGGATACCTAAAATTGTCCTTTCGCCACCCGAAATCATAAAGAATCACAAAAATCGTAATATATATTTGAGATTTGTTATTTACGGTTTTGACTTACCATAGGCCTCCTCCTCTCCCTTGATCTCCACTAATGTACACAAATCATTGCCAGCCCGTCAAAACGTCTTATGAGGCATGTAATATTTAGGTTGAGGTCAAGGCTATGGAAGGGAATACTTAGTGAGTAGGGTTGATCTTAGCGGCTCGAGTGATAATTGAACAACTTCTAGTTTTTTTTTTGTTTTTTTTATCTTAATACCCTAAACGTAATTTCTCTTTTACAACTCTCTTTTTGATGACTTTATCACCTTTAGCTCACATAGCATTTCTATTTAACTACACTACGTCAAAACAATTAACACTTCTCATTTCAACTTTCAATTCTTTATTTTTTTTAATTTTTTTTAAGAAGAAGAAGATAAAGAGAAGGTTTTTACAATATGAATACCCGACATTGTGTTTGAACGAAAAACTTTCTACAAAGAACGTATAAACTTTCTACGAACTTAGTTGTTTTCAAGAGTCGCTAAAATTCAACGGGTTCTTTGTGGAATTTAAAAATTGTGGCTCAAGTCTTTTTATTACTAAGTATGAGACAGTAAAACATTACACTTTTTGGGACCAGGATCTAAATCTTAATCAATATTTTTGGGTCCGGCGTTTTGGCTTGAATTATCCAAATGCGTAAGATCATAGTTACTAGATCAATGTATACTCAATTTTTCCTCGACTAGGAATTTGAGAAGGTTCTAGTAAATAGGTGATTTCCAACGCGTCATGTTGGACTTTCCGACGCATTGCAGTGAACCTCATCGCGTCGCGATGGGCACTCTGGCAGTCTGCACGCTGTTTCACCTTTTATCCCATCTCTTGAGCTCCGGCTATCAGAATTGAGATCCGTAAAATGTTCCGGAATCTTTGCGATCGCCCCATCATCCTAGGATGCTCTATTCATATTTTTCTTTTGCATCTATAATGCCCATTTTCCCTTCTTTGCATCTCATAGATCTTTGCGGATCTGAATGTCTTGAAAACGGCACAAAAACTACAAAAACTATCAAAATATTTGAGGATAAACATTGATTATTTGCTTAAGTTCACCAAATAATCACGTAAGAAACGCGCTTATCAGCTGTCGGAAGCAAAGCTCCAGGTGCCTTCTTTGTTGCCATCGTCATCGGATTTCCCTGAGCCTTTGGCATTTTCACGTTCCTTGATGCCCTCGGAGATTCAGGTGAGGGCTTCTCCGCGTGGCACTACCACAAAAATGACTTTTAGAAGCGGCGAGGACTTTTAGAAGCGACTAGTCGCTTCTAACGTAAATCCACTATTTTTTCGAAAAAATGAATTTTTTATTTTTAGAAGCGACTAGATGCTTCTAATAGTCCAAGTGACAAATTAGAAACGACTAATCGCTTCTAAAGGCCAAAATATTTGGCTCACTTTTTTTCGCCAAATTTTTTTGGTATTAGAAGCGACTAGTCATTTCGAATGTCGCTTCTAATGCCCAAATATTTAGGCTCCAAAATTTCACTAAGTATAGAAATTGGGACATTAGAAGCGACTAGTCACTTCTAATGCCAAATTATTTGGCTCCAAAAGTCTTCCGCCAAAATTTCACTAAGTAAAAAAAATTGTGGAATTAGAAGCGACTAGTTTCTTCTAATGTCGCTTCTAATGCCCAAATATTTAGGCTCCAAATATTTTCCGCCAAAATTTCAATTATGAGATATTATAAGCGACATTAGAAACAACTAGTCTCTTCTAATGCCTACACTTATATAAACGTCGTCGTTTTGGTTTTCAGGGACTTTAGAAGCGACTAGTCGCTTCTAATGTCCCTAGGTCATTAAAAGTCATTTTTCCCTTCTTCTTCTTCCCATTTCATTTCCTTTTCACACTGCAACCCAAAAATTCTCTCCTCCGGCCAAATCTGCCTCCGTAAACAAAAACTTCCTCCTCCTCCAATAGAAGCTTCTACCTCCGCTACTCTTCCAGCCTTTCTCACTCCCGCCGAGCGTTTCCTCCTTCCGGTCGCGCATCTCCTCCCTCATGTCGCGCATCCCCTCCTTCTGGCTGCGCATCTCCTCGTGCCCTTTTCCCTCATCACGTTGCGTATCTCTGGCCGGTAAGTTTATTGTTTTCCCCAATTGTATTTTCACAAAATTGGTCCTTGTTGCTTAACATTCCGGCCTCCCTGCGTAGGTTTTCGACCACCGCTACGAATCTCTTCCCCACAAATATCTTCCGTCCTCCGCCCGCTTATACTCCTTCCGGCCAGATCTCCTCGACGAACTCCGCGCTGCCTACGGCAATCAAAAAGTTTGTCTCCCACTTATGTTATTGTCTTCTTTTGGTGGAGTATTTTGGTTTCTCAACTTCACATTTTTGCAGCGCGTTCGCAGTCCCGTGTCTCCAGCCGAGTCTCCACCTTCTCCCTCCTCCGGCCGCCTCCCTGCTCTCCGGTTGCCTCACGCAGACTCTTCGGTATTGTTTTATTTATTTATTTTGGTTATATCTAAGTGTTTTATTTGTTTTGTTACTATAGCGTTGTTATTAGTTTTGTTTTAATCCGGTTTTAAATGTTATTAGATTTAGGATTTAGATAGTTGAATTCTGATAATAGATTTAAATAGGGTTGAATAATTAAAGGTTCGGTTATAGGTTTAATTATAGGTTTAGAAGTATCAATTAAAAATTAAAATAGAATAGTTCTTAACTTAGTAAAATAAGCTTACTTTTAAATCATGTTAAGTTTAGTAAATTAAAAAATTAAAATGCAATGACCTTAAAATTAATTTTTTTGTTGTTCTTTTGCTTTTATTACGAGTATTATTTGATATTGTTGTAATTGTTAGGTCGTCAGAACCTCAGGCTGGTCATCGCCTTGTATCAATCACTGTCTCTCTTTGTTGATATTAACATAAATCGGTAAGTTTTTTTACTATATATTGGTTTTTATGTTAGTTAGTTTTTTAGATAATTTGTTAATAAATTATCTAAGTTGTTAAATATCTGCAAATTAATTTGTAATTAATAACTTCATTAACTTAAAAGAACAAATTATCTAAATAAATTAACAAAATTCTCGCAGCTCATATTTTTTTTTTTTCCTTTTTTTTTATTAATATTTTTTTTTTTTTTACCTTTAGAAGCGACTAGTCGCTTATTAAGGTCAAAAAGCCTCTTCTAATGCCAAAAAAAGAAATTATTTTTTACCCTTAGAAGCAACTATAGATGCGATTAGTCGCTTCTAATTTTGTCGGTTCATCACATTAGAAGCGACTTTGTCGCTTCTAAGCCTTTTAATGAATGACATTTTTGTATGAAAGTTGTCAAATGTTTAATTCCAAATATTTTCCAGTTAACGAGTTTTGATGGTGATATTTTCACATGTATCTAAATAATAAATATTATTTCAAGTGACTTGTAAAAACTTTTAATCAAGGATAGAGCATTGACATTCCACGAGCATCGGGTTCACGAGTGCTAGATTTCAGTACATGAAACTAAATCGAGAAAGAATACCATGAGATTAATAGAATACTCATAAGTTTTAAGAGCATATCTAATGGAAATTACTTTTGATTACCTTGTTTTTGTAACTTTCTTTATAGTACCTCGCTTTTCAGATTCGTTATGGGATACATAATTTTTGTGTGCATTTCCTCCCGTGATTTAAAAAACGTCATATTTAGCTAACCAAAACAAGTTGAACAACCAGGGACGATTATAGATGGAAGATGATATTTGGAAGAAAAATTAATTAAAATTTAGGTTTATATAATGGATATTAAGTATATTTTTAAGGGACTTATTTTAGGTAAATATTCGACATAGTTGGTAACTTCGATCCCTCTCAAATCACTTCTTGGTGAGTTGGAAAAACAAGAAAAAAATTCAATTCCATAAGTAGAATCGAAACTAATATACTTATTTCTCACTAGTTAGCATTTACTCAATAAAATATTTGTGTTTGAAATGAGCTGTTCTGATTATAATTTACGGTGGCCAAGAAACTGAAGAAGACTAACCTTTAACGAACATCTAATTTCATAGCTTGAAAGGGATTACTTGATCGGATACATTTATGATTATGTCTCTTGAGAAAAATACGTATGCCAGAACAGAGACGCCCTTGATCAATCTCTTAAGAGAATCATATCATTTCATTAGAACGAGTAATACTAGCACCGCATTCTATATGATGCCCAAACTAGAAATCCGTCACCAAATAATACTTGCTTGTCATCAGACTCATAAACTCAAAACTGGACCCATATAACTAACAGCCTAAATAGAAATCATATATTATAATAAGTAAATAAAATGGAGAAGAATCAAGTTAGATACACAGCAATCTTGATACAAGTCAAAACCTTTATGCCAATTAGCGAATTGCTTCTGCAGAAATTTGAAGGCCTTCAATTCATTCGTCCCGAAATCCATGGAAGATGAATCACCAAACCCGTGCTTTAGAGGGACTATCAAACATCTCTGCCCTGCCACTGACTTTATCACGCTTCTCGGATACTTTGGAAATCAACGTCCCAAACACTTCTTCTTCTTCTTCCGAGCTCATAAATGACCCGGGCTTATGAACAACGACCCGCTTTGCAGATCCAGAACCGGCCCACGGTTCATAATTGACCTAGCCAACATAAAAGTCAAGATTGAAGATGAGGACCAAGCAGTAATGATTCTGAATGCATTACCTAAATCATATGCAAAATTCATGGAAACGATGAAGTATGGAGGAGAGTCACTCACCCTAGAGGAAGTACTGGTCGCTTTAAAATCCAAAGAACTTGACACCAGACCAGAGAAAAGGACTTCTGTTGAGGGACTCAACATAAGAGGCAAATCAATAAAAAAGAACTGGAAATCAAAATCCAGTGACAAGAAAAAGTCTCAGGTAACAAATACCAATGAATTTCCTTATAAGTGTTACCATTGCCATAGAGAAGGTCACATGTAGAAGGACTGCCCTGACAAGGAAGACCTTTGAGAAGCCAAGAAGCGAGGCAAAGGTTGTTATAACTGAGGAAGGGTATGAAAGTGCTAAATCACTAAACATAACCAGCGACAAACACCAACAAGAATAGGTTTAGACGGTGGATGTACATGTAGGAATTTAGTTAACAATGAAAGTAATTAATTATGAAACATATCGACATATGGCGGAAATTCATAATTAATTTTAATATGTTAAAACACCTTTTAAAACATATTCATTAACCATGTCATTAAATCTAATCTAGTATGTCAATAAATTTATAAACATGTCAACATATTTATTCAAACACACAACGAACGATCTAAACATACTAACAATCCTACAATGATTATTTTATTAAGATCCAATTCGTTTCAAGGAGACTTATAGGGGGTTCGGATCTGCAAGAATTGGCCTCGGAGTATGCGTCCAAATCCACGGCCGAAACTCCTTCCAATGCGCGTCTAGGATGACACGGAATCCGTCCTCGCTCCGTTGCTCCAAAAAGTGGCCGGCCCTGTTGATCAATAATCACTCAAACAACCACAAGTTGAATCAATGATAATTCTTTAGGAGTTTTTATGAAATAAAGAGGGTGGGCTCTTTTATGGGAACAAGGGGGGAATGAATAAAACAAAGGCTTACCAATTGCTCTCTCTCTTTTCTCTTCGGGATTTTGACCCTGTGTTTTTCTCTTGGGGATAGAAAAATAGTCGGCGAAGAGGGATGGGGAAGAGAGAATCAACGTGTGAAAATTAGGTCAAGAGAGAGAAAAGAAAGCCTTCCTTTTATTTAAGGGAGAATGGGATTAAGTTAGGTGAAGAACAATTAATGGCCCATTAATAAAATATAAGCCCAATAATTCATTTAAACAATTTTCCACCTCCTTATACCCTATAAGTGGCCGGCCATATTGTTTATATTATCTCCCAAATTTATTTGATTTATTTCTAAAATAATATTTAATTAATTTAGAACGTCTCATTTATTTAATGATATTTCATTAAATCGTTTCATACTATTTAAACAAGTACGAAACGAGAAAATATTTATTTTCATCTTTTATTTATTTGAGTCATCAAATTATATTATTATCAATATAATAACATAATATGATTCATTAAATAAATTTAATAATAAATAACCAATTATTTATTTAATTACTTAGAACATAATTTTCTTAGCGTAAATCACAATTTACGTGGAATGAGAAAATCAATCATTTCTGTTTCACCAAAATCTCGTCTGAGAGTCTATCATTGAGACATTTTGGACCCACATGAACGAAGCCTTAGAATAAAACTTGGACACAAAAGTTCACAAACTTTTTCTGATTTTTAATTCTTAATATTAGACGATTCCACTAGAGGACCAATATTGAACATCTCTAAGTTCATATGCGTTTATATTTCCGTTTGATGTGACCAAACTATTCTTCCCACGGTCCACGGTGTATTTTACGATATTACCCTTTGTGTGTATCATTAACTCAGAGAGTGTTAAATTACCATTTTACCCTTAAATTATTTCACCAAGTCCTCTGTTATTTGTGAACGAGAAAAACATAAAGTGAGATGTTTCAACATGTACATGTTTTATTTCAAAACATTCTTTATTCGATGAATACTAGACCTGTTTTATTCGCTCACACTCTCAGAATAGAGCATGGTTCAATACTAATGTCTTAGCATTATTTCAATACAAATTCCATATCAGTGAATCACATATTTCAACGAAACAGTATTATGACACCAACCGTCGGGTCAATGAACTTTGCTTAGCCATTGCCCATCAACAAATCAAATGTCATAAAGTGTTACAAGAAGATATGTACTCACTTCATAATATAGGTTATTACTAAAATATCCCTCGAATGTGAGTTTGAGGTTTCGAGTGATTAAACGATTTTATCTCAAACTTCAAAACTTCACAGGTCTTGTTCAATATCTTCATTAAGATATCAAGAATGAATTACAGAGTCACAACTCTCCATATCACAAGATAAGATATCGTTTAATTCATTCTAACAATCATTACTAGGATTCGATTGCCCAATCAATCTTTAGATTGCGAACTATTATTTAAACTAGTCATTAGAAGGTATCTTGTCAAGTCTGTACTTAGCACTTCTTTCGTTGATGACAGTTTCAGAGCGTAGACATTCATGCATAAACACAATCTTAAATAAGAATGGATATTCAATTTTTATTTAAATTCAAAACAAAACAAATACAGAAGTATTTAATATCAAAAATCTCTTTTGTGGGCATAAATGTCAACAGTACATACCACATGTATCCTAACTCAAATTGGTTGGAAAACTTTACTAACGAAGATTGTGGCTCAGTTCTCTTAGGTAATGATAAAGCATGTAAAGCTGTACGTAGAGGTAACATCAGGATAAAAAAAATCATGAAAACAAAATTAAAGTCCTGAATGATGTAAGATTAGTTCCTGATCAGAAAAGGAATTTGATCTCATCAGGAACCCTAGAAAAATCAGGTTTTAACTTTGCTTCAAGAAATGGGTACCTAATTCTCACAAAAGGGGATAGAATTGTTTTAAAGGGAGAGAGAAGATATGGATTATATTTTCTTGTTGGAAGTTCTATAACTAGTGATGCAGGAAGTGTGACTCAGTCTAACATGGCTAAAATTTGGCACCTAAGGCTTGGTCATGTCAGTGAAAGGGGAATGAATGAGCTGGTTAAGCAAGGACTCATAGAGAAGATAGGAATCAACAAACTGGAATACTAGGAAAATCAGCCAGACAAAAATTCTCAACTGGTACACACAACACTGAGTCAATACTTGACTATATCTACTCAGACCTTTGGGGTCCTGCAAGAGTAAGGACACATGGAGGTAATCGATATTATATGTCAATAATAGATGATTATTCTAGACGTGCATGGATTTACCGGATCAAACAGAAAAACCAAGCATCAAAGACTTTCAACACCTGGAAATCACTGATTGAGAATCAGACAAAAAAGAAAGTCAAGAATCTGAGGACTGATAATAGCTTGGAGTAATGCTCAGAGGAATTCAATGATATTTGCAAATCATCAGTAATCAAGAACATCAAACTGTTGTGCACACCCCACAACAGAATGGGATAGCAGAAAGGTTCAACATAACTGTTTTGGAGAGAGTGAGGTGCATGCTGCTTCATGCCAAACTCCCACATTCATTCTAGGGAGAAGCAGCAAACACAGCCTGCTACCTCATAAACAGATATCCATCAACAACAATTAATTTGAGGACACCCATGTAAATGTGGTTAGAACACAAAACTGACTACACAAAATTCAGAATTTTTGGATGCACAACTTATGCATACATCAAGCAAGGTATACTTGATGCTTAGGCTCTCAAATGCATCTTCACTGGATACCCAGATGATGTTAAGGGTACAGACTATGGTGTATAGAGCCAGGACACAAGAAATGCATCATAAGTAGACATGTAAAATTCAATGAACAAGACATCCAGAGAAGGGCACAGGTGAATGAAGAATTGACAACCACAGATGAAGAAGTCTCCACATATATAAAGGTTAACATGGAGTTTCTAACTGAAGCAGCACAAGAACAGCCATGTGATGATCAAGTGCTAGATCAAGTGCAAGAACAAGAAGAACAACAAGAACCTCAACCACAACATCAAGAAGAAGAAGAGCCTGATAATCTGATGGACAACCTTACTAGAGACAGAGACATAAGAATACCATGACCAACTCAACGCTTTGGATATGACCTAAAGGCTTATGCCCTAATGGTTGGTTCAAAAACTCTTCAAGACAAACCATCAACCTTCAAACAAGTGTGCAACCATTCACAAGTGGCTCAGTGGAAAGCTGCATTTCTTGAAGAACTAAAGTCTTTAAAGGATAAAAAGACTTGGACAATTGTTGACAGACCAACACGCAAGAAGGTAATAGGTTCAAAGTGGATTTTCAAACTGAAGGAAGGAATTGAAGGAGCTGAAAAATCAAGATTCAAGGCCAGGCTTGTGGCAAAGGGATTTTCACAACAAGAGGGCATAGATAACAATGAAATGTACTTACCGGTTGTGAAGCACAGGTCCATAAGAGTAATCTTGTCTCTTATTGCCAAGAACAACTGGGAGTTAGAGCAGATGGACGTCAAAATTGCGTTACTTTGTGGAGACATCGACGAATTCGTCTTTATGGAACAACCAGAGGGTTTCTATGAAGGGGAAAACATGGCAAAGGTATGCTTGCTCCACAAGTCATTGTATGGACTAAAACAGTCCCCACGGTTATGGTATTTCAGGTTTGACTCTTTCATGATTAAACATGGTTTTAATAGAAGTAAATATGATTGGTGTGTATATTTTAAAATTGTTAAAGAACATACTATGATTTATCTACTTCTATATGTAGATGATATGCTAATTATATGCAAAGATAAGACTGAAATAAACAGGTTAAAGGCATGGCTCAACTGTGAATTTCAAATGAAGGATTTAGGTCCAGCAAGAAAAATTCTAGGCATGGAAATCGTGAGACATAGAGAGAGAAGAACCCTAAAGCTGCATCAAAAGCATTACTTGGTCTAAGTACTTAAGAGGTTTGACATGCTAGATTGGAAACCTGTCACAGTACCAATTCTTCAGCATTTCAAGTAGTCAATGTCTCAGTGCCCTGCAAACACTGAAGAGGTAAAGGAAATGAGTAATATTCCTTATGCAAGTGCAGTTGGGAGTTTAATGTACGCTGTGATATGTTCTAGACCAAATTTAGCTTATACAATTAGCTTGGTGAGTAGGTTCATGTCAAATTCAGGAATAGAACATTGGAAGGCAGTAAAATGTATTCTGAGATATGTGAAGGGAACTTTAGATGTAGGTTTAGTGTATTCTTGTCATACTAACAATGTGCATGTAAGGGGCTATGTAGACGCTGATTATGCAGGGAGTATAGACACACATAAGTCACTCACATGATAAATTTTTACAAACTATGGTGGAGTTATCAGTTGGAAATCAAATCTACAAGCCGTAGTTACACTCTCAACAACCGAGGCTGAGTATATAGCCATCACAGAGGCAGTCAAGGAAGCAATTTGGCTAAAAGGCCTAGTCACGGAGCTAGGATATGCACAAGACCAGATTCAGGTTATGCGTGATAGCCAGAGTGCTTTGCATCTCACAAAACATCAAGTCTTCCATGAACGCTCAAAGCACATAGACGTGAGGATGCATTTCATCCGAGATATGATCAGTGAAGGAGTAGTGAAAGCTGACGAGATTTGAACTGAAGAAATCATGCAGATATGTTAACCAAACCAGTGCCAAACGTCAAGTTTCAACACTGCCTAGACTTGGTTAATATAAGATGCAGCATACCAGGAAAGTCTTGAGAAAGTTAAACAGGACTGTCACTAAGTGATACAGTGAATAATAAGCTTAGGTGGAGAATTGTTGTATTAAGCTTCTCATTCTTATAGTTAGTTAAAGGTTTATTCAATCTGTCATTTAACTGGAACAACTGGAACAACCGGTGGTTGTTGTTAGTGAAACAGGTTGTAATAGGTCATTCTACAACTCTATATATATATATATATATGAACAATATAGAACAAGTCGATAAGTTGGTTAGCTAATACACACACACTTTGTAACATTGTAACACAAGAGAGAGAGAACTTAGTGATATTGGTGTAGAACTAAGTGAGAGATCTCAGAGTTGTGAGTTTCTTCACACAGAGAGGAAGAGTGTAATTGTTCATTGTTGATAGTGAAGTTATGTGCTGGATGTAGGTCGATATAGACCGAACCAGGGTAAAAGTTTTGTGTGTTCTGTGTTTTACATTCGTTGCTAACGTGGTTCTGCAAGCAATCTTGGTTTTGGGCGATTTCTTGGTAAACAAGAAACTCTGCGATTGCTACAAACAGAGTAAATATGAGAGCTGGTTATAACATATTCTAATGAAGAAAATGTTCATGAACAAAGTTCTATGGTCTATACGCATTCGTCATTATCATTTAGCCAACAAATTCTTCATATTCGAAAGTGGAAGTGAACATCGTACACTAAATATCCTAATTTATGCATAGCATAACATACTCTGATACATTCCTTGAGAATACTAAACATCTTTATTGTCTGGTTCAATAGTTGATAATTATTTTATAACATTTATCCCCTAGTCAATTAAAACTCTAACTTCAGCCTTATTACCAAATATGAACTTATAAAACGCTAACAAAGAACTCTTGGATCACAATACATAAAGAGTAATTTCAATTTCATAATCAAACTTCTTTACTTCCTTAGCTTAAAAAGCCCAAATGAAAACAAGCATCATAACCAGTACCGAAAAAGGAAATTGAAAGACTGAAATAGGAAGTAATGTGACGATGACTAATTAAGTAGCGTTGTGTGGGTTCTGGATCACAAAAGCCATGCACTGGACTTGATTTTTGTTGTCAAACGCCAAACAACGAATATAGGCATTTGGGTATGCTTTTTTGCACTCGCTGATTTCGTTGAGGACTTGAGACGAGTCACTGCACCCAAACATTGGAAGCTTCCACAGTGTCCAGTACCTTCCGTCATAGTACCCCGGAATCCGGCTATTTTCTCGCCGTACATAACCAACCTTCACACACACAATATATCGCATGTTTAACGAGTGCATTAGACAAAAAAAAAACACTTAGTTTTTTCTTCATGATAATACGCATGTGCCGCTGTAAAGAATGAAAATGTTTAACCAACGGATTCCATTTTTATTTTTCAAACTATTAGCTGATATATATAATTTGCTAAAATCAAAACCGTAATAATGCACACAACACATGCATATAAGAGCATCTCCAATGGTGGCAATTAAAGTTGTTTTTTTGCTTATGTGGAATTGCCAAATCATTTTTATTTTTACCTATTATCTAGTTGTCATGCAATGATTTTGGCATAGGAGTAAAATTTTGCACCGATGCTTTTGATTTTATCTTTGAAAATATTATTATAATATTACATCCACCAATGTTTTTATTTTGGTGGGGCCAAATTCAATCATTATTAATTTTTATCACTATTAAGTAAAGCAACCATGAGAGCTTGCATTGGAGATGCTCTAAAAGAAATTGAATGATTTTATTATGATGACGAAATAAAGTGAATAAAAAATAGAAATAAATCTGACCGCGTCAAATTCAAGGCAAGGAATCCAATTATTTTTAATCATGTAGTCAATCTCTCTGGCGATTGAATCATCCGTGAGAGGACGGAGATACGAGAGTGTCTCAAACTTCTTGTTATTGATCGGATTCCAAGTCTTCAGAACAACAACAGCACGGTTGTTAAGAAATGGACATTAATAATTCAATAATTTATTTATTTACCTTCATGCAATGAGTTTTGGAGCCATTGGAAACAGTTTTCTTTTTCCATGAAAGAGAGTCATCACTGAGTGGAAATAGTGTGTTAAGAGGTCTGGATTTAAGACCAACATAGGCAGACCAGTTCGCCGGAGAAACAAATGTCCCAGCTGACATATCTCTTCAAAACTTTTTTTAATTTGAAACAATAGTTTGCTAGCTATGATATAGTAACAACACAACTAACGCTGATATATAATAAATAGACAATGTATTTACATGATGTGAGCTAGCTTGAGTTTGTTTCACAAAACAACAAAAAGATGTGTCACATTTTCTGTTTTGTTGGCTGATATGTGGATGCATGGGACTCATTTTATTTGTTATTATCGTTTTGTTTACATAGTCGATGTGAACGAGGTGGGTTTTTTTTTTTTGCTTCACCAAAGATGTTACATGTTGCCACTTGGGAATTTCTACCGGCCACTTCAATCGATTGTACATATTCTTCAAATTAATGAATGCGACTTGTCTCATGATCTCTGTGTAATATAGACGATTATATTTTAAAAATAAACGTATAAAGAAAAATCACGCATTATGGCCTTCTTCGCAAATTATTTAACAAAATATTTATTGTTTAAATATTCAATCAAATTAATTTGTTCACCAAGATTTTACATATTTTATATAACTTTTCGTAATCGTTAAGCAGCATAAAATGTATATTTTCTGAGATAAGACTTTTATTTCGTTATTAATAACGGTTACCAACACTGAAATTAAAAGAAGAATCATTTTATCTAATCATATTAAAATTTGTAATTACATTTTTTTCTAATCTTTTGATATTTTAAAAAAATAACCATTCGAAATGACGTAACAAATTATAATTATATAAGTTTACTATTATGTCTTTTATTATTTTAATTTATTTATTATGAATTACTATAAATTAATTCGAATTTTGAAAATAAATAATTGGTCTTCAATATTTAAGGTGTAAAGTGCTGACGTTGTCCAGTTTTTTTTGGATGATTTTTCAAATCATTTCTTCAAAATTTTGGTCATCTAATTTTTTCCGTTAATTTACGGTTTTAATTGAGGAGAGAGACTAATAATTGATATATATATATATATATATATATATATATATATATATATATGTCCGAATTTTGAATTATATGGAGCCATAATAGGTTAGATTAATTATGAAAATTCAAATGTTAAAGTTCGAAATCAATTTATATTTCAAATCTAAAAGGTAAATTAGTTATTCATTAAAATTCGATATCTTGTATCTTTTAGATTTTAGAGATCTCGTTAATTTCGGTTTACTTTCTATTATATTAGAGGAGAGACATATATAATTAAATTTGTCTTTAATATAAGATATTAACTGTCATTTATCATGTTTTTAATTGGTTATTGGGATGCTCCATAATGAGATGAGGTGAGAGAATAAGGTATTGGGGTCCCTATTTATAAATATTTGGAGTGATGTCTAAGATTTTCTGAGTCGAATTAATAATATTGAATTAATGCAAAAATTTGTTTAATCTTTATTTCTCGTTTTGATGATTTATGCACACCGTGCGCTGCGAAATTCGCTTTATTTTCAATTATATTGTAATTTAAAGATATAGTCAAATCATGAACCGATCAGAGTAGCAATAATATAGAACATATCTTTGCGTTATGTAGTTTTAATTGTTGACAGAAGTTCCAATAGTTTCTCTAGAGAGAAAAGCAGGGAGTTTAATAAATAAAAAATACTTTACTTCTGAAATATTATTTGTGTTGGTCTTTCAATGCCATTGTCTTGCTTTCAATTGTGCTATTTTATATTTCTAGGCTCTTCAACTTTCGTTTCACATTTTCTATTATAAATCACATTATAAAAAGTACTACAAAGCAGTAGAGAATACTAAAAAAAATGCACCGGTGACAACTTTCACCATTGTCTTTAATTTAAGGACTTTATATAGATCAATTTTTATATGACAGTTTCTAAAAGTGTTAAGAAAACATAACTTCGATTATATTACTAATACTAGTTAGTTCCAAACTATGTTTAAAATATCATCAAAATTTCGAAAAATTTGTTGTTTCGGTGGTTTTTGATTATTTTAAGTTTATGATATTAGGTTTATAGTCGTTTAGTTGGTTTTTGCCGACGAAATATATATTTCGTTGCCGATCTTTAATTAATATTGATTTAACTCTGTATTGTGGCATGATCAGTCGTGCAAGTCAATTGTTTGGTGTGTTTTTCTTCTGAGACTAAGATCATCTCAAACCCACCTTTAATTTGGGTGGAGATTAGACATTTTTGGGGTGGAGGTGCTCCAACCCACCCCAAATATTCACCCAAATTTGGGTATGATAAACAGGATTTACCCAAATTTGAGTACGATAAATAGGATTTACTCAAATTTTGGGTCCAACTATTCATCACCCAAATTTGAGTACGATAAATAGGATTTACTCAAATTTTGGTTCCAACTATTCATCACCCAAATTTGGTGATAAACTATTTTTCTTTATAAATTCACCCATAAAAAATATTAATATGTAATTCAAACCATAATTTAAATAATTATACCAAAATACATATTATCAACAGAAAAAAGAGTATCAATATTTGTAATGTCTATATAATGTTTATGTAATATTTTTTTCTATTAATGTTATCTAATATAATATTATTTTCTTAGTTAATTTTTAGATTTTAATATAGTATATTAACATAATATTTAAAATAAAGTTAATTTAATATTGTTGACATCCAAAAATAAATTAATGTTTAATAAAATTAATATTGACATAAAATATTAATAGAGGGGTTAATATGAAATTAATATAAGTGATATTGAAAAGTATAAAAAGAGAATATTATTTTTTGGGATAAGATTTGGTGTTGTGTGTTGCAGTGAAAACACTATAGCTACACCAAATTTGGTAAAATGTTAATCTAAATTTGGGTTTTGGGTTCGAGATGGTCTAAGTTCTCGGATCCGAAACCCCCAAAATAGCATTATAACTATAAATTTTTTAATTCATTTATAAACTCATATAAGCGCTATCAATTTTTGAAAACACTGTTAACGCATAATAATATTGACTAATAGTTCTTTTATTTTTTTAATAATCATTTAAATGAATAAAAACGGATTCACCCTAGTCAAACTACGAAGTCAAGGCTTTGAGACCAAAAATAAATTATTTTATAATAGTGTGAGTAGTAAATGATGCGGAGAAGGGTAGTGACATTGATCCACAAGAAGCTCAACAAACTCTTGTAATGGCGGAAGCTAACTTGAGTAAAGCTGAAGGCAAGAGACAAACAATTGAGGGAATCTAGCTCTCAGACGGCTAGGACGCGAGTAGAGGTTATCAATATGATGTCGTAACTATAACTAATAGGTGTGTCCGAATGAGCAAAATAAGTGTATAAACGGAAGTTCTGTTTATATACCTATTTTGCTTCTGTTAATTAAAATCAAAATAAGCCTGTTTATTCATCTTTACAAAATTTAGATTTATTTAATTCAGTTGTTAAAAGTTTTTCTAATAAACTTCATATTTTTTCTGATAAAACAATATATGTGATATATGCTTGGTCATATAATTGAGGTTATATTGATTTTTTATATAAAACTATCTTAACTCAAGGCATAAGGTTTTTTGCGAAAGTTATTAATTTTTTTGATATACAAATAATTGATGGAATTACAAATGGGTTTGGTATTGCAAGCATTTTAGTAGGAGAAAGTTTTAAATTTGTACGTAGTGGTCGAATCTCTTTCTATCTCTTAGTTTATGTATCTTACATATTAATATTTCTTTTAATTTATGGGTTTTTATATACGGAAACGACCTATTCCATTTTTGTATAGTTAAAAAGAATAGTCGCAAAAGGTTTTTGAAAGCTAAAGTTGCGTAATATTTTTTTTCTTTAAATATTTCTAACTTCGAATTTTCTTGATTCCGATCCACATTCAGATAATAAGTTTCACAAACGGGATTGGATAAGAAGCTCGTGGGATTGACGTGAGGGGGTAGGGATGGTTATATTTCTCGGAGCGAACTTCAGGTGAATATGAAGCGCACATATACAAGTTATGCCTTGGAACGAAAGACAATTCCAAATCCGCTTTGTCTACGAATAACGAAGCTATACGTAATGCAACTATGAATCTGACCTTTCTTTTATCAATTAAGAGCCGTGCGAGATGAAAGTCTCATACACGATTTTGAATGAGAGAAATAAGTGAGGAATCCTCTTTTCGACTCTGACTCTCCCACTCCAATTGTTGATTTTCTTTCTGTTACTCCTCCCGCTGCTTAGGAGCTTACAGCTTCATGTTCTATTTCACTCCCCGATGTGGTTCTTTTCACCCTTCCCTCACAATACTACTTCACTATCGGTCACCCAAAATTGTTTAGCTTTAGAAGGTGGTCCTTCCTGATTCATACGGGATTCCACGTATCCATCACCTAATTTTATATCAGAATTCCTTTATAAAATTTAAAAAACTTTTTACAAAAACTAGACTCTTCTAATTTATATGTCTATTAAACTAATTCAATCTCGTATATCTTATTTATTCATTATCTACGTACGCTACGTCAAATTTTTTATGGATACAAGATTTATAATGCCCCAAACTCTTATTTTGTGGATTCGGGTCCCCGAGAATTGTTTATTTCGATCTCTGTTCTTTTATCTGTAATATCCATTGGTATTTATCCGGATTTTATTCTCTCACTATCATTTGATAAAGTAGAAGTTTTTCTATCTAATTTTTTTATCCATAGTTTTCGTCATTAAACCAAAAAATAAAAAATAAATATTATTGTTTGAAAAAAAAAATTGTTGGAAAATGAAAAAAACTACTTTGTATTCTCGGAAGTTTTAGGAAAATAAATAGCAGCTTTATTTATAACTATGTATGTAATCAATCGAGAATCTTGTATAAACGAAAGTTCTGTTTATATATCTATTTTGCTTCTTTTAATTAAATGAAAATTAAAAATCCACTCAATTATAATCGACTTTTCATGCAACTAAAGAATTTTAAATTGAAAAATTCAAAGAAGCAATAGAATAGGATAAAAAAATAAATAAAAGAGAATGGGTAAAAAATACTCATTATATTATTATATTATAAGCTGTATCTCAAAAAGAATTAATTTTTAATTAAAATAAGAAATTGAGAGAATTATGAACACATAAATAAAAAAGAACATAAGTTGTTTTTTGCGTTAAAATATATTTCAAGTGCAAATATAGATTGAATAAAACTACAAAAAATTGGCTCTATAACCTTATAAAACATTTTCATTTTTAATATAACCTAGGTTTCGTTAATAAATTGAAAATAGCCAGACAGTTTCGTTTACATAATGTAAACAGTTCAAACTACCTTTAATTTGTCGATTATATATGAAATATTGCTATTAAATTTTGGATTCGAATTTCGAATTAAATTTGGTTAATACGTGGGTTGACAAGCTTTCTCGAGATTTTTGATTAATTACACAATCAATTTTTATTTCCTAATTAGTTAAGATTCTATATTAAAGAAAACATTATTTTTTTTTATATTATCTACCTAAAATCGTTTTGACTCTCATATTGGCTGGCCAAAACAAATAAATAAAACAACATATTTTCAGTTTTAATTGGAACTTTTTTTTAGAGTTATGAGTTTGTTTGATGATGATGGTTTATCGCTTCAAGAATCTGGTACGCCGTATAGTTTTACATCGTGTTTACGTTATATTTACATCGTGTAGTATAGTTTACACTGTAAATTAATGTAACCGAACAACCCTCTATGGGTATTTGATCATCATTATTACATGTTGTCCCTCGATTCTCAGTTTTTTTAATATTAAATACGTGATAATAGGCAGGAACTACTTTGGGGTATTTTTGTCTCTAAACTTTTGTAAACGGATTAGGCTGACTATTTTCAAATTATTAACCAAAACTTGGGTATAAACAAATTTCATATAGTTTACACGTCTATTCATCAAAATTACCGATAAAACTAGGTATTTGATTAATATTAAATAAATTACTTGAAAATATGTTTATTGCATTATTTACTAATTTATTGTTGCTGTATTATTATAATTATTATTATTATTATAATTATTGTTATTATGATTTTATTTTATTTTGGATTTTTTAATTTGGGTAAAAATTTATGTATTTTTATCATATTAAATTTCCTTTGTGATTTTGTTTAACTTTAATTTTGATGTATGAATTTTATTTATTATATTTACAATCCTACAGCTTACGATTTTTGAAAAAAAAAACGACAATATCTATAATAATAACTTTCCAATCCTTGAGGATTGGTCAGTGAGGTTCTACAAAACTCTTTATGAAATCTCTTTTTGTGTGTCGTTGTACTTTGAGAAGTAGAAAAAAATTACAATCTCGATTCCGCCTAAAATTCTTGAGATTCCTCTACAATACTTTAAAGGGTTGGTTTAGAATGATATAAGTACGAGTATGTCCGAAAGCTCTCGATATCTCATCAAAAAATAGTATAATGCGACAGTCCGGTAATTGAAAGTACTAGCAGACGCAGTAATTTTCCTAAATTAAGCTCGCATTATTTTGTTCAATCCCTATGATGTCAATGAATAGTGAAAGATCTGTAGGAAATTTAATTAAGGCATAACCACATTTCACAAGGCTGATAGCGAGAATCGTTAATTATCATTATTTTCTATGACATTTCCGTATTTCGTCGACATTTTCATCGACAATTGGTATTTGAAAAATATTTTGACATTATATTTTTCAACATTTTCATCGACAATCGACATTTTCTTGTTTTAGGATCGTCGACAACTTACCGAGAATCGACAATTCGAATTTTGGTTCTAAAACAACTATTTTGTACATTTGTTATTTTTTCACATAAATATAAGTGTTTCATTACACATCATCCTCAATGCAAGAAAAAGAAGAAGATGTAAGAAGAACCCTAGTAAGCCGTTCCACGAAATCGAAAACAACCCTAGGTTGATCGCCGGCGACAAACTTGTGTACCACATCACCGATCTCGACGAAACTCCAAGCGGAGAATCTCTCGACTCCATTCTCTTTCATGGCTTCCCTGAGCCTCGTCACGTGTCCCCACTCGCCCATCTGAGCGTAAACGTTTGACAAGAGCACATATCCGCCGGAGCGCCCTGGTTCTAGTTGGATCAGAAAGTTCCCGACTTTCCGGCCGAGCTCGCCGGAGCAGCGGTGAATCAGACACCCGTTGAGCAGCGAAGCCCAAACTGCCCCATCGGGTTTCATAGGCATCGTCTCGATCAAGACTCGAGCTTTTTCAAGCTTTCCGGTCCGAGCCAAGATATCGACGATGCACCCGTAGTGCTCGATCTCCGGTGGAGAATCGTAGCGTTTCACCATGAGAGTGAGGAATCGGAGGGCTTTTCCAGCGAGCGATTCGTTGTTGCAGGCCGAGAGGACTCCGACGAATGTGGCTGCGTTTGGGTTTGGTCCCTTTTCTTCCATCTCGGAGAAGAGCTCCAAAGCTGAGTCGTTCTCTCCGTTCAGAGCGAGGCCCGATATTGTCGCCGTCCAAATCTCCACGTCTTTGGTTTCGTCAGAGATCGCATCGAATATTCTTCGAGATTCTCTGACGGATCCGCACTTCGCGTAAAAGTCTATCAGCGCGGTCGCGAGTTCGACGGAGATTCGGAGTCCGGTTCGGGTTCGCTCTTCGTGGATTCGTTTCCCTTGCTCGAAAGCGCCGATCGAAGCACAAGCGCTTAGAGCTCCGATCCAGAGAGAATCTTTCGGAGGCGTTGTCGTTTTGGAGGTTTGGAAAAGCTCGATGGCTTCGTGGAAACGACCGTTGCGAACGTACCCGGAGACCATGGCGCTATAGCAGACCTCGTTTCTCTCAGGCATTTCGTCGAACACTTGGCGCGCTTTTTCAATAAGTCCCGCGTTGCAGTAACCAGTCACGAGGCTCGTCCAACAAACCACGTTCTTATCATCACTGGAAGTTTCAGCGAAAATCCGGCGAGACATTTCCACGTGGCCGAGCTTGGAATATCCGGCGATGAAAGAGCTCAGGACGAAGGAATCGCAGCTGTGGCCGAACTTGATGGCTTGTCCGTGAACTTGGCCGAGCAATAAGGTAAACCTTAATCCAGAGCAGGCTTTGACCAAACTCACGAAGGTTCGGGAATTGGGCTCGACGGCGGCGAAGAATCGTCGCATGCGAGCGTAGACACAGAAACCCATTTCCGGTCTCGAGCTTTTGTAGAAACCCGTTATCATGGCGTTGAAATCGAAGACGTTGGGGTTTATTTTGTGGTGGAGAAGAGTCTGCGCGTAGGCTAAGTCGGCGTGGTCGGAGAGCACTGCGGCGAGGGATAAGAGCTTGCTTGCGACGAAGGAGAGACGAGCGAGGCCGTGAGTGACTGTGCGTGAGTGGACTTGCTTTAGCTCCGCCATTGTTGTGCATCTTTCGAGCAGAGAGAGACATGGGAAGTCACTGATTGATCTCGCCAACGGTTTGTTCATATGAAAAGTTTTTCTTTTGAGGAATCACAGGCTGTTTTTATTCATTCCATTTTCACACAGTTTGAAAATCCAGCTTTGACTTGGAATGTGATTCTGCTGCGAAATCAAGTGATGAGCAGCGAAGTGAACAATTGCATACACATTATTGAAGTTTTATTTAACAGCTTATAGTTATTATTATCAGAGAAATTGCAATTGCTCAAACTATCAGTTTTTATGGTTTAGTTTTTTTTTTTAATTTACCAAAACATGTTGTTTTATATAAAATACATGTAAATTTCCCATTGAAAAATAAAATATTTTTAAAAAATATAAATTTGACATAAATATCATACCGGTTTTTGCCTTCCATTTTCTTTTCTTTTTTTATTTTTTTTTTATTTTTTTATAATACAACCTGTTAATTAACTCTAAATTGAAAGAGGGTAAAAATGTAAGAAAACTTTATTTTCAAAGGTAATTCATTTTTTGTACTTGTAGATTGGGAAAAATAATTTTACCGAATTTTTGAAAAATCAACAACAAATGGTGGTACTTTGATAATTTCTCTTATTATTATTAAATTTGGTTTGTTCGTATTTCCATTAAATCATACTTGGAGTTACCAACTCGCGGACCTATATATGTTTATATTTATAGTAGTTTAAATTAGGGTAACTCCAACCCAAACACGAGTGCGGAAATTACATAATATTTGTATTGTTTTAACACCAATTTTTTTTACCATAACAACAAATTTCAAAGTTAAAATATTGTTGCCGCTTAAATTTAGACAACGGTACCACACCTAAACGGTCAGATCTTCGCTCAGGGTGAGTAGCCCTCACCCCCGACTGATCGTGTCGAATTCGGTGTCCCGAATGGTCTCTTAGCTGTCGGGGGTTTTCAAGTTTTATGGTACCAAAAATAGATTAACAGACGTGAACTAAAAAAAAAAAAAGAGTTGTCCTCTGTTTACTTCTCAGACGCTCAACATTAATAGAATGGGAGCTCAGTTTTAAGATGACGAGTGAAATTATGACACTTAAGTCGAAGCGTTCCGAGAGCTCGGATCTCGGATCTTTAGAGAGAATTATTTCAGTCGTAAGAGAATTTTAGAAGATATAGAGAAGAGAAGAAGAGTTTCGGAGAGAATGTAAACTTACCAAATCTTGATAGCCAAAGTTTGTATTTATAGAGCCCCGGGGGTTTTGATTGATCATCATGTGGAGGCCGGCCAGCCAAGATTTTGTAGGGGAAAGAGGCCGGCGAACCTGTGCCTTACATGGCCAGGGGGAGCTCTCAAAGCATGCTAGGATGGAGGTATGCCGACCTAAGTGAGGCGGGGTTAGTGGTCAACCGGCATGTGCCTCCCAAGAGCTCAGGAGGCACTCAATTGTGACCAAGCAAGGATTGGTAGGCCTAGACAAGGCCAGGCATGTGGCTGACCGAGCTGGGCCTTATTGGAGTAAAGGGCCCTCTAGCCAGTGCCTTGCAGGCACAATACGAGCTGTCGGTCCATATTCGTCATGTGGCTGCGAGTTTTTTTGGCCCTTCGACGAGCTTTTTATAGACCACTGAGAACCGATGCGATAACATTAGCCCCCGAGTTTGGTTTTGAACGGTCGCTAAAATCAAAACTCAAGATGACTCTTCTGAAGGCGTATGTTGGTCGTGGAAAGACATCCGTTGCAACGGGCCGCTTGGGTGACGACTAAACCGCTCCTGGTCGGCCTCCACGTTGCGATTTTATATTTATTAAAATATGTTTGTGTTTTTCCTTTTTTTGTCACTCGTCATGGATTCCCCACCTCTTTGATCTAAGTGGTTGGACCCTTTACTATTTTATTTCTTCTTTTTTTATTTAACAAAACCAAAGAGACATTTGATGAATCCATCTTTTATCTCCCGTCCCTTTGCCACATCTTTGTTTGGCACTGAAATAAACAACTTGTGCTATTGGTTGGACGTCGATGAATGTGAGGAGGTGATTCAATGATGACCGGAAATTTAGTGATGACAATTTTTGATGAGTTCCCTAGCGAGGAGGCGATAGCGTTGGTGAGAGTCTGTGTGCCGAGAGGAGCCATTTGTGGCGAGGCAAGCGGCAAGGGCCCGACGTAACCGAGGGCGTGGGAGATGTCGTCCGGCATGGAGCCACAAGGCGGAGATGGTGCCGTCGCTTCACCCCAGGGTAGCGCGAGAAGGTCTCCCTTACGACGTTGCGTGGGTCTGGAAGTGTTCCGAACGAGGGCGTGACCTGTTGAAAGTTAGTTAACGTTTAATCAATATTATTATATAACATATCATTTTATGGCGGAATTATATAATAAAATCTAAAATATATTAAAACACATTTTAACATATTCAACAACATAGGCATTAAATATTGTTAGCATATCAATAAACATTTTCATATTCATCAACAAATTGAACACATTTTAATCTAGCAACAGATAAACAATTTTATAATTTGTAAACCCATTCGTTTAGAAATGACTTACACGTGAAGTTGTAAACAACTACGGGCATTGCTAGCTCACTCCGGAATGCCTCGTCAATTGCCTCGACGAAATGGAAAGTGCACAGGATGGCCGGATAGAAGAATCTCCCTCCTCGGATTGCCTGCTTGTCTAATTTCCTGCTCGCCGGCCGGAGAAGATGCGCCTGTGAGCCTGCGGATCCGTGCGCCTTGCTGGAGTTGCAGACCTGTCCGCTTAGGTGGAGGATGAACTGGGACACATGGGAGGTGGGGTTGCTGGGGCGGAAGGTGTGCATGACGTGCGTGAGGAGTCAGGCCCACCAGAGGCTCCTAGTCGGCCGGGAAACTGTCTGGCCGGTCAGCGGTAGGCGCAAAGGCTGGCTGGCTGGTTTGCGCCTTGTGGTGCCTCGCTTTCTACTCGTTTTATGGCCGGCCCTGTGACACTCACCAAACACCACAAGTTGAGTCAATGATATTAATCTTGGGTTTTGTGGGAGATTAAGAGGGTGGGCTCTTTGTATTGAACAACGTATGAGGGAATCACTCAAATGTTGAACCAAGAAATCAAGAAATGATTTCTTGTTTTTTTTCTATCTCAAAACTCTCGGCCAACTATGTCACAAGAGAGAGGGGAAAAGTGGCCGAGTGAGTTGTGTCTCTAGGGTAAGGGTTTACTCGGAAAAAAAAAATCATACTTATATTGAGAGATAACGGGCTTAAGTTAGGTCAAACCCATTGGTCAACTTAAGCCCTATTCAACCTTTTAATGATTTATTTAATTTATTATCCAGCTATAATTCAATAAATATGGCCGGCCATATTTATTTAATTAGTTAGAAAACGCTTCTCTTAGTGTAAATCACAATTTACATTCAATGAGAAAATCAATCGTTTTAGTTCAATAAATCACGTCCGAGAGTCTATCACTGATACCTTATGGACCCATATGAACAAAACTTTAGAATAAAGTATGGACTCAAAAGTTCAAAAACCTTATCCGACTTTTAATTGTTAATATTATTCGATTCCACTAAAGGACTAATATTGAAACTCTCTAAGTTCATATGCGTTTATTTTCCATTTGATGTGACAAAAAAATTCTTCACACGGTCCATTGAGTATTTACGATATTACCCTTCACGTGTATCATTAACTCCGAGGAATGTAAAATTATTGTTTTACCTCTGAGTTACTATTTCACTAACTCTTTTGTTATTTGTGAATGAGAAAAATATGAAGTGAGATGTCTGTACCTGTCACATGCTGTATTCAAAAAATGTTCTATTCGATGAATACCAGGCCCGGTTTATTCATTCACACGAATTCAGCATTGGTTGATACTAATGCTTCAGCATTGTTTCAACACGAATTCCGTATATGTGAATCAAATAATCCAACGAAACAACGTTATGACACCAACCGTTAGGTTAGATGAAACTCATTTAGTCATTGCCAATTGACAAATCAAATGTCATAAAGTGTTACAATAATATATGTATTCACTTCGGGATTAAGGTAATTAGCAAAACACCTCTCGTATGTGATCTTGAAGCTTTGTGTTATTAAACGATTTTATCTCGAGATTCAGAGTATCACAGGTCTTGTTCAATGTCTTCTATAAGATAGTAAGAATAAATCACAGAGTCATAACTCTTTATATCACAAGATAAGATATCGTGATTCATTCAAACAATCAATATTCAGATTCGATTGCCCTATCGATCTTTAGATTGTGAATTATTATTTAAACTTGTCACGATAGAGTATCTTGTCAAGTATGTACTTAGCACCTCTTTCGTTGATGACAGTTTCAGAGCGTAGCAAACATACATAAACACAAACTTAATAAAAAATGAATATTTAATTTTTTTAAATGTTTCAGCAAAAGGAAATACAAATGTATTCATAATGTCTAATATCTCTTTTGTGGGCACCAATCCCAACACGTCCTTGCTGGTGGAGGATGGTCACGGGAAGCTGAGGTCCTTTCCTCAAGTCGCACCGGCTTTGTGGGCCGCGTAGGACAAGTTAGTGCAACGAAGGAAGGCAGGGAATAGAATCCTCGCATGGAGACGCGCATATATGGGCCCGACCAAGCACTTCAGCCCAGCCGACCCATGCCCACCAGGAACATAAGAGCCGGTCGGCGTGGGCCTTCCTAAGCGTTCCACGCCCACCATCCTGGGCTCCCATGCCTTGGGGGCTTTTCGGCCTTGGTCTTCCCAGACCCATTTTGTTGGTGGGCTTGTGTCTCCTGAGGACTTAGGGGCCGACCAACTGGTACCTCCCAATGAGGCGGTCCTAGGGCTTGCCATGGTGGAGCTCGAAGCCGTGGCGAGCAATATTTTCGACTCATGATCTTCTTGCAGGGAGCAGCCACTTCGGAGAGGAGCTTTGGTCGTCGTTTCGACATGACGAATGAAAAGAAAAAGTATTCATTCCCGACGGGAGATTCGGCCGGGCGAGTTTATTTTGATTTCCAAGGTGTCGATGCGCCTAGAAACATCGTTCTCGTGTCCTTCCAGAGCTTGCGAGACATCTACGAGATTCTTTCCTCTATTGAGATCTTGCATCCACTAGCAGAGAATCGCTTTTTGCATCCTTGCGAGGGCTTCATTGGCGTCCATGTGGGGAGTCTATGCACGAGTCTGCGCCTACCCTTCCAGCCAATAATTCAAGCTCTCCTTTCTTTTTCAAATTCCATACGATCTATTTGTCACCTTCATTTTATAGAATCATTACGGTTTTCCACATGATGCTTTTTCGAGAGAAAAAGTGTGGTATCACCGTCCACGAGATCCGTCAGCTTGTTTTGGTCAGCGAGATATGCGACAAGTCCAGCTTGTATAAGGTCGCGCATTGAAAGAAAATTTCCATCGTTACAAATCTGTCCACAAAGATGAGGTATTAGTAGATTTGGGTTTCCACTGCGAGAACATGCCTCTCACTTTTAGACTTGCCAAGAATCTGATAGGCCATGGCGACCTGATGAGAGTGATCTTTGGAAAGTGATTCAGGGACTCGTAGACTTTCATCCGCCGGGCCTCTATTTTTTATTCCCTCTATTTGATGGCCATTAGCGGGTGGTTCATCTCTGAAGCCCCTTCTTCGTCTCGATTTTGCATCAGTGGTAGGCCGGAGCTAGTTTCAAAGGATGAGAATGGTGATTCCTGTGGCCCAATCGATCCTACCAACTCGATCATTTTTGTGCTTTGTTTGTTATTTGACCCTGTTTTTATTATTTTTTTCGCAGCCATCACAGTTTAGAGGCGTTCTTATTCGAAGGCCTCCGGATCTCGCCTTTCTTTGGATACAAGGATGGCGGAGTGTGCACGAATTTACAAACAAAGTACGAGAATCCATGGGATTTTACCTCCTCGATCCAGCTGTGATGAGCGACCATCAAAGAAGTATCATGTGTCGTCTACAGTGTCTGACGCCCCTTCGAGCTCTTAATGAGCATCCAAGACGGTGCCGAACTATGATACGGGCTCAGCGTTCCTTGGGGATGCCGCCAATCTTAGGGAGCGAAGTTCTTGGAGCATATTTGAATCTTCCTTGAAGTACTTTGAGGAACTTGTTGTCGGTGACATGGAGTTCATCCCTCAGGTAACTCGCGACTCTCCCAAGGTCAGGCTCCATTTTCTTTTTCTTTGTTCCTTTTTATCTCTCGAGTTTGTGTAACCCTTTGCTTTAGGCACTAGTTTTCTTTGAATGTGGGAAGCTCATTATTAAATACATGACGTGACAGATGGTCGTGATGAAGGACGAATGCGACCGGAAGGTGAGGGTGCATGTTGAGGCTCTAGCAAAGGTGTAGTCGAGTATGAATTTCTACTTGGTTGGGACTTGTGAATCTCGTAACTCATTTTCCCGTAAGGGCTGACCAAACTCATGATTCTCCTTCTGGACGCAAGCCTTGATTCACAAACGATCAATGACCAATCGACTTATGACTTGTGTGTGCCAGACAACGAGCGCAAGTAAAGCCTTGATTTCGAAGAGGTCGAGGGCCTTCGGCTTACGACTCTTTCCACCAGGCGAAAAAGACCAACATCTGCTTTTAGACCTTTGAGAAATCAATGGCCATCAGTTTTTGACGAGTTCCTTAGACCGGTCGACATATATAATTTTCTGATAAGAGCTAGCTAGTCTAGTGGTTCCCCCTTGGTCGCGAAACTTGAATCTGCTGGTCCACTAGATTTACGATTTGTTTACTCGGGCAGTCAATGGGACATCTAGGATTTTACGCGATTGATGATTGGGAAACTTTCTTGACCGCTCGTCTAGACGTCGTGTGCGATATTCGAAATTATAACGGACTTCATATTGCCGATTTACGTCTCATTTCTCAAATGATGTCCAAGCCTGTTTCCTCACAACCTATGCATATGTTCATGCACCGGCCGGGTTTAAGGTGTATGTATCAATGAGGTATATCCTCATGGCATGTCAACTAATGGCTTCCCCTACGGATAAAAGACCCCAAGGCCAACTCGATTGATGATCTATTGGTTTACGATTTTCATCATGGGGTATCGTGCGCGTTATGTATCTAGGGTGATTCATGGTTTATCAATTCACTGTTGTTCATTTTTTTGGGCCGAGGTCCGGCTTCTGACTTAGGTCTGTTTTTGTTCGTCTCGACTGTTCATGCAGTTGGAGACTTGTTGGTTCCAAATCGTTCCGAAGGATTCTCACCCGTTCAATTGGTGCTCAACGGATCCTTTCAACCTCTCTTTCGGAAGACTGACCTTGTGCCATATTTAAATCTATGGCCTCTTGGCACGTCTTGTGTTCGAGCAGTAGGTGTTCCATCTCATGAATGACATGATTAATAACTTATCGGTTTACGATCTGTCTGATTGACCATGTTCGGTCAACCACATTGGCGTTTTTCTCTTTATGTTTCATTAATATAAGGTTGTCACCTTGTTAGTACCTAAATATTGTCTAAATCTGAGATCTTTGTGTTGTAACCGTTATAGGGCTCAGCCTTCGCAAATCTAATATTGTCGTCTCCTTATTTATTTTGGCTTGTTTAAATGCAAGATTTTCATCTCGTTATCAGTTACAACTTCTAACTACAAGATTTATCACCTTTTTCTTTATCAATTTTGAATTTATTTTTCCGAATGCAAAATTTTGAATATATTGGTCCACCCTAGCCCCCCGAGTTTCTTGCGCTATGGATAGAAACCTGAAAACTCATAAAGGTTGCAGATTTATGAGTGAAAAAGGAAAATTTAAATTTTATTCAATCAATGTTCAAGAGTACACTCTGCCTCATGGCCTTACTTAATTAGGAAGGATAAATTTGCGGAAAGCATAAATGGTTATGACCCGTCAGATGCCTTTATAGGGTGTGGCGGTATTTTTTTGGTAATATTGCCTGAGGTGTTCTGCGTTCCATAGGTGGGTGAACACTAGACCTTCCATATTCTTGACAAAGTAAGTTTTGTTGTAGATCGAATTTCGAATCTAATTTGGACCTTCCTAGGATGGTCCTAATGCGTCTCGCCCTTCACTTTGGTGTCCTGAAACACCTTCCTTCCTCCTCAACATCTGCTCCTTTCTTGTCGACGACTCGAACATGGGAGGTTCGGGCCATGGCTTGATCGCCCATCATGTGAAAAATCCCCTTTTCAGTAGGGAACTTCACCATCAGATGGTAGACAAAAGTAGGTCTTTAGCGCAATAATGATCGGTCGACCGATAATAATGTCATAAGCCATGGCTCATAAACGATTAAGAATGTCAATATGTGAGTGAACGATATGCTTCCCCGGGTTCTGAAGGTGACTAATAAGTCGATGAACTCTTCGGTCCAAACCTTCTCCCAGGAGAAACCATTTAAAGACTTTTTTTTTATCGAGGCGAGCTTAGTTATGTCGAGTTTCATGCGCTCTAGCACCGATTTGAAAATTAGTTCCACCGTAGTGTCGTTGTCAATCATGATCCGTGGGACCTTATTGTTGGCAATCGTTGTTGTTATGACGATGGCATCATTGTGCGGGTGGAGAATTCCCTTAACTTCTATATTAGTGAAGCGGATGTCCTAAAAGGGAGTCGCTGGAGGTGCGGCGTGTTGGTAGAGATGCCCACAAGAAAATAATTTATTTGCATATCGATGTAATATAAATCTCTCACGAGTCCTTATTGTAATATGCCGATTAAATGAATAAAAGTTGAAACGTTCATTCATTCCTTTTTCGTTTGTTTGAAGATTTTGTTGGAATAGGTCTAGGGTTAAGAAGAAATTAACATTAATCATATTAATGGCGGAATATAAAATTTCTTTACAAGTACACATTTTACTAACCTATGCAAATTGCATGAACATGTTATAAATTAAAAAAAAACATTATTTAAACTACTTGAATACTAACCTTTCTTGAACCTTTAAATTGAAGCGTCTTAAAAAAGGTGGATCTTCTTCTTAGGCTCGTTTCCTTCAAGACTAGTCTTGAACTTGAGAAACCAAAGGTTTCTATTACAAGAGTCTAAAGATTGTTTGAAGGATTTGTGAGTGGGCACAATTAAACAATATGAACCAAGAACAATTATTGGATCATAAGATAATTCTCTCGATCAAGTGAGGATCTAGGTACCAAAATAAAAAAAGGAATTTCTAGAGAGAGAGAGATAGAGGTGGTCGGCCAAAACCAAGAGAAAAATAGAATGAAACACTCTCCTCACATCTCTATGTGAGGCTCTATTTATAAGAGGAGGAAAAATCTATAAAGGTCAATTATTTATTCATGGAAGAATAATGTATTCATGACACAAATTTTGATTTGCCCTTCTCCTTTCTCTTATAATATAGCCGGCCTTGGAATTTTTAAAACAGGCTTATGGAATTCTCTGCATACTTAATCCTATCAAGCACTATAGGGAGGAAATTTGTTTCCTCACTTACCTATTTATTTCATTCTCAGGGAAATTTATTTACTCTTTTCCTTTTGGGCAATTATCCCTATAATTAAAGGGAAATAAAACTCTCATCTTTGATGCATGTTGGCCAAATTCTATAGCTAGGGAAGGAGCATCTAGATGCTTCCTTATTTCTTTTAAAACAATTCTTAAAATACCCTTTATATAATTATTATTACACAAATAATGGAATTAACTTCTTAATGCCTCCAACGCCTTTTCTGCTTCAGAAAATAATTTATATTTTCATCATATGAAAATATTCAAAATCTTATTTTGACATTCACAACATTTTATGTCCATGTGAACAATAATACCCTTTAGACATTTTCCGAGAAAACGTCTAGTTCAACACTTGATCTTATTTTGACTTAACTTCTAGTTTAACAATCCTACTCTAATGACCTGTAATAATGACCTTATGGATCTAAATGAACAAATTTTGAGCTTCTATACTCGGACTCAAAAGTTCACAAACTTTTTCCAAGTATTAGCTTAATGTCAACTAACTCCACTAAAGAGTTGACACTGAGAATCTCTCGGTTCAAATGAATTTATTTTCTACTCAAATTCAACTAAATTATATTGAGTGGATCCCTTGAATGTTATCTATGTTTACCCTTCATATATTGTTAGGTTTGATTAAGAACTATAAGACTATTTAATATCATAAATATTTATTTAACCGAAAAAGAAATGAATGAACGTTTCACCTTTTATTAATTTAATAAGCAAATTACAATAAGGACTTATGAAAGATTTATATATTACATCAATATGTAAGTAAATAATCTTCTTGTGGCCATCTCTGCCAACAGCATCTGACTCGACGGTTGGTATCATGACTTTGTTATATTGGGTTATGTGATTCACAAATACGTAATTCGTGTTGAAATAATGTTAATGCATAAGTATCACACTATGGTTTGTTATGAGAGTGTGACTGAATAAACCGGGCTTAGTATTCATCGAGTAAAATATTCTTTGATTAAAACATGTGACATGTAAAGACATCTCACTCTAAGTTTTTCTCATTCATAAATAACAAAGGAGTTAATGAACTAATAACTCGGGGGTAAAACGGTAATTTTACATTCCTCTGAATTACTGATACACATGAAGGGTAATATCGTAAAATACTTCATGGATCGTATGAAAAATTGTTTTGTCACATCAAACGGAAAATAAACGCATATGAACTTATAGAGTTTCAATATTAGTCCTTTAGGCAATCGACTAATATTAAGAATTAAAGACGGAAAAGGTTTGTGAACTTTTGAGTCCGATTTTTATTCTAAACCTTCATTCATGTGAGTCTATTAGGTGTCAATGATAGACTCTCGGACGAGATTTATTGAATTGGAACGATTTGAATTTTTCATTAAAAGTAAATTGTGATTTACACTAAGAGAATGATTTTCTAAGTAATTGAATAAATAATTAGTTATTTATTATTAAATTTATTTAAGGAATCATATTATATTATTAAATGAGTAATAATATATTTTGATGATTTAAATAAATAAAAGATGAAAATAAATATTTTCTCGTTTCGCACTACTTTGAAGAGTATGAAAATAATTAATGATTTGTCATTAAATAAAGAAATATTCTAAAGTAATTTAATATTATTTTATAAATAAATCAAATAAAATTTTCGAAAATAGTTTAGATATCACTCTGCCATAATTAAAGAATTAGGTTAAAACATGAAAAAATCGAGCGCGATGCGACAAGGCCTATTTAAGCCTTCCTGTTGGTAGTATTGCCTTCACCAGACATGATCTATCGCCGGACAGACATGCCTTTCGTGCGATGAGCCACCACAGGATATCCGCGCACATCCAACTCGTGTCACTTCTCCAGCACCTCGCCCTAGCCTCCTTCTACCATGGGGCACAAGTGTCGGAGCTCCAGCGAGTCGTAGGAACCCCCAGGCTCACCAGCCAATCCTGATCGGCCGGCCAGCATCCATTCCGACGGGCCTGACAGCCCATTCCGTTGAGGCAGAATCTTGGAATCTGATGAGGCACTCCAACGTTAGCTAGCAACGCACAAAGTTGTTTACAAGTTGGATCTGCGATTGATTTTTATAAATGTGTTTATAAGTTGTTAGATCGTTTTATTCAATTTGTTGACAACTTGTTCAGAATAAATAGTTTATGGACATGTTAGTGATTTTTAATGTTTAGGTTGCTTATTATATTAAAATATGTTTAATTTAGTTTTAGATCTTATTATATATTTCCTCCACATAACGATGTGTTGTATAATAGTATTGTTTAATCGTTAAATAATTTCCAACATATGGTATCAGAGCTAGTAAAAGACATTAAAAATTAGGATTTAGTGACTAGTTTAGAAATTGTTTTGACTAGTTAGGTATTGGAATTTTTTGTATGATTTGAATTTGCAATATGAATACTTGTGTGTGTGTTTTGTGGATGGATCCTCATTGTTATGGCCATAGGAATTTTCTGGTTATCGTCCCGGGTTTATTTTGTTTTTTAAAATCATTTAATTTGCGAGGAAAATTTAAAGTATAATTTCATGTAATTGTAATTTGACGACGAGAAGATAAAGAAGGCAGCACCTCGGGCTTGGCCGCACGTTGGTGAACGTGTGGGGGATGACCTGAGACATCCGATGACGCGTCACATGTTCCTTGGCCGGTCCCTCATTCAAGATTAAATAGTTTAATTTCAATGTAATTTTTCTTTGGTTGTAATTAGAAATGCGCTATAGGATGAGTTAAATAATTTATGCTTTATTTTATTTAATCTCATAGCACGATCACCTCACATGTCATATAGGATAGAACGCCAACATCACATTAAAATGAATTGTTAATATAGTTTATAGTTTATAAAAGATTATAAAATGTAAACTATTTTCAACAAAAAAACTAATTTATTTCAAAAATTTAGTGGGAGGGTTGTTTATCGTTGAAGCAAACCCTGGTCCCCGACATGAATTTAATTAACCTAATGTGTGATGAACTAAGAGTCACCCTGATGGCCATCCCTTTAATGGGAGTACTTCGGAAGCATTAAGTTAATCAAATTATTATGAACTAAGACTTAAAGAGAAACGATGAAGCGGGGTCTCCCCTCGGTGAACCGTTATCAAAGTGACTTAATTAAAGGCCCACATGTTGGTTGTACACTTAGACTTATGTTTTAAAGTAATCCTCACTTAGAGGCCCTGCGTTAAAAATAGCCAAAGTTTATGGTAATTATTGAGAACTGGAAGTTGTGACTTCTTGGATGGTTCGAACTAAATAGTGATGTGTCACGACTATGAAAGACGGTTAATTAAGGTTTCCCCTCGGAAAAGTAATTAATAATTATCGTTCATAATACGATGAATTATTTAAGGCTTTCCTCACCATATTAGGATTTTTCATGCATATAAATCGAAACAATAGCATAAGTACTTATGGAAACGATTTTGAGTTCAAACAAACTCGAGAGTGAGAATTACGTTGATTGGAAACATCACCTCGACATCGTACTTATGGTGGAAAAGCCCAAGTACATTCTCACGACCTCGTGTCGGTTGCGATATTTTATAATGAAGCAAGCAAGTGTACGTATCGAACAAGTAATATAGTGATAAAATACGAGTGTCGAACCCACAGAGACCTATTACAATATCGATTTCTTTAATCTGTCGCAAATTGATTTTAAGATGACTTTGAGTTAAGATATGAACTAATACAAATTAAAATAATAAATTATAACAAGCGACTATTAAGCGATTAAACAAGATTTAAAACTATAAAAAGATTTGGGGACAAGATTTCACTGGGTAACCTAGGGATTTCAGGGTATGAACACTACGAATATTCTTATGCATACTAATCAAATTCTCTCAAGTATTTGCTAGTCTCTCACGAGTGATCTAGTGAATCTACGCAAGTGTCAGATTGATTATCCTTTCGGCATTTAATCCTATTAACGCACCTACGTGCATTAAAAACGAGAACTCTAGCAATTTCAAAATTTCTAAATCGTCAAGCAACTTAAACAATTACGATGCATGAAATGAAGCACAAACATTAATTCTCTCCCGTGTAACCTAAAATTCCAATTGAACTATTCTAAAGGTGATCAATCTCAAGAACGCATTAAACACAATTTCATTCAAGCACACACAATTTTAGAACCATTTCTAGCCTATCATACCCGTTTAAACCTAGCTAATCTCTAACCCAGCTACATCTTGACCCGCTAAAAATCTAGCCTACAGTGGTGTTCAAAAACATAATAATAACGGTTAACGTAACCAACAAAATCAAAACCTACAACGATTGACAAAACGAACTCATGATTAAAGATACATCAAGAATTCAACAAGCAAACGAGGTTCAAAGTAAATGAAATAGAAGGGAAAAGAAGAAAAATTATTGTTCGGAGTTCCGGTGGTTGAAGCTTTCAAATTCCGGTGATCGAAAAATCAAACCTCTAGTGGAACCTTCTCTTCGATGCAAAAGCTCTTCAAAATTCTAAAGGAAATATAAAAACGTCTGAAAAAAAGGCTACACATGTATTTTATAGTTGTTTAGGTCGAAACATCTTCTTGGACAGATCCGGACGTTCAAAACTCATCTGACGGCTCTTATTAAGCCAAAAACTTACTTAAAACGCGCCAGGGAAGTGCACCTCGCGGCGCACCACTATCATTTCGCAGCGTGTAAACCAGACACCACGCATCCTTGCGGCGCGACTTCTAGCATGAGGAGACTCTATGAAGATATCTTGCTCGTCAAAAAATCTGTATCTCTCGGCGCGTATTTCTATCTTCAGGGACCTCACGGCGCGGCAAGACTGCGACCCCCAGCACAAGAGCTCCATGGAGACTTCATTTGTCATCTAACGTCGTTTTCTTCGTGATTCGCTCCAATTCTCTCTGTTTTGCCCAAAAGTTCTTCGCTCACGCTCTCTTACCTGTATAGACCTAAAACACACTAGAAACACATTTAAGCCATTTAAAACTCTCGGGGACCAGCGCAATTTAAGTTTAGTGAGATCGAATTCGTACGTAAAATACGCACTTATCAAATCCCCCAACCTTAAACATTGCTTGTCCTTAAGCAAAAACAAACACTCACCTATGAAAACAAACTAATGTGCGAACCATTTTAAATAGAAAGACTTTAAATGCTTAAAACATTTCCATCAACATGTGCTATGTCATCTATATCCATCGTTTATCGTTAACCAAGATATCCACGATTCAAACTTAAATTAACTACTAAATGTGAAAGAAATCATATGAGTTGATTTACCTTGACAGTTACGCAATGCTTACCCGCCTCGAATATTTTTGGTCCCCAAATTATTTACCTTCCCTCACGTTCTTAAGTTACCAAAAAATCAAAGATATGAATGTTGGTTTGACTTTAACGCAATCATATGCCCTCACCTCACATTTGATATCCACTAATGTATAATCCTCATTTCTAATCGATCCACAGGTCTTACGGCTTGTAATGTCAAAGATAGGGTCAAGGGTTGAATATAGGTAATATTATTTACTTAAGATCAATCCTAGTGACTCTTATCCTTACCATTAACAAACTCTACTCTCGCAATTTCCCTCGTATTCATAGCCACCCACTCTCGATATAAAACCCCCTTTTTATTTTCTCTCACTTCGTGTCTTCATACTTTCCACGGAATTCCCATAATTGATTGCTTCTTTTATTTTTTATTTTATTTATTTATTTATTGCCAAAACGGGGTATTGGGTCGCTAGCGCACAATTTTTCAAAATAATCAATCTAAGATCCACATGTACACGTAAGAGTCGCTACAATCAATCGGGTTCTTTTTGAGAATGTATATTTTTCTTTTCAGCTCGGTTTTTTCTGACTTTATGAGAAAGGGTAGTGTATGGCTTTTTGTGCACGGGTTCTTCATGGGTACAAAGTTTTTGGGTCCACTTTTTTTTGGCTTGAAATGGCTCATCCTATTGCCTACTTCCTCGCGACAAGATCGGATTATACTCTATTTCGCCTCGATTAATGATTAGAGAGGGATATAGTGCGTTGTTGGGTTTCTTTACAAACGATCGATTGGGCTATTCCTTCGGGTTCCTAGGTTTCGAGACATGCAAATTTTGGGTCAATGTGGGATTACACACTCAAGTTTTCTTGCTCACCTAGTAGTTTGTGAATTATCTATAGCTTAAAACTTTGGATAACGACTTTGACCACACCATGTTGATTTCATCATTTAAACATATCACGTTTTTCTTTTAAATACGCACAAATTGAGAAACAATAATCCTACTACCTACAAGTGTCACCCTTCACAAAGTAAGACTAATGACCCCCCAAAACTTAAAATTAAACATTTCGCTCAATGTTTACGTACACAAAAACGTGATAGGATTAAAACTTACCTTGCGGGGGTGGTCGAGCGCCCCTACTCATTTTTGTCGTTCGGGGGTGGTGGAGGATAATTGTATGGGTACCACGGCAGAATTTGGGGGTACGGCGTCATGAACTGTTGTGGGTACATGAGCATATCTGGGAATGACTCGGATGGTGCATCGGGTGGTGGCGCGTAATTCTGGCGTTGAGTCCATGTGTTGTAGACATCTCGCTGGAATCCGGCATGTTGGCGTTGCGTTGGCCAAACTCGTTGAGAAATCCTCGGATGGCATTTTACCCGGCTCCGATGGCTTGCACATCTCGGTGTAGGTTTTGCACGTCGTGTCGGATTCTTTCGTAGTGTTGGTCTAAACGTTGATAGTCTCGACGAAGGCCCTCGTAATTGTCGTTGAGGTTTGTATAGTTGCCTTGGAGATCCATGAAATGCCTGTCGAGACGCGTCATCACTGTCATCATCTCATTGCAAGGTTCTCGTTGACCTTGAGATGACTCGCCTTGAGGTTCATGATCGTCTCCTCGCTCTTGATGTTCTAGCTCACGTCGTTCCAAATCTTTGTCATAGTCGGATCCCATATCCGCAATGTGCTCGGGTACGTTGACGAACCCACCCTTGTCTGGGTCTACTTCTCTGTGCTGCCACTGGTCGAGGCCGAGAATGTAGTCGGCCGTAATTTTGTTTCCGAGGGGCTGCAAGTCTTCGGTAGCGGTGAGCTTGACCCCTGCTTTTAGGCACATGGCGGTGATGAGTCCGTCGTATCTGAGAAGGACGCTTGTGGAGCGACTAGCACAGAACACTAATCGCTCGTGGATAACTCGGCCAATGTTGAATTGATGTGGCCTCGCGTTCGGAAGGATGTTGGCGCTGATGAAGTACACTCATGCCTTATCGTATCGATTGATTGAGGTTATCGAAAGGTACTATGGCTCGTGCTTTACCCAGATCGACTTCTTGCACTGGTATTTGGCCCCCGGTTCGGCCAATGTATGAATCCACTCGTCCCAATTCGGTTGTGTCAACATCGGCAAGTATTCGTCTTCCGCCGGTATGAGCGCTCCTAAGAATTTGTTGATGGCGATCGGCGAGATGTCGATGTTCTCTCCTTGAACTTTCACCACAGATTTCGGTGTCACTGAGAGATATGCATAGAACTCCTTGACAACTCTCGTGACCGCTTTTGTGTTTATTTTTGTGAGCTTTTCCCACTTTCGCCTCTGAATTTTCCGAAGCATGTTTCCGCACCGCCCGTCGACTTCTAGTCGTCGCTCGGGTATGAAGCTCATGTTGGCTATCATGTCCCACGTTGTTTCCGCGCCCTCAAGAACCCGTCGGTCGAGGTAGTGCGGGCGGTGTTTCCCAGGTGCGTTTCGGTTTCTTGGAGGTGTAATCCGAATACAAAAACAAATACATAGTGTTTATGCTCATGTATAGCCAATTTATCACCAATTTAATATCTCCAAACAACTCTTAACACCCTATCACAAAATATACACAAATTTTGTTTAAAACATTTCATCGAACACGTGGTGGGCGTTCGAATTTTTCACTAAACACCATGAATTTGAACTATATTTTCGTCCATAAACAACCTACATATCAAGTAAATCATAATCTACTCGAAATCATCCACCAAAATCTTTCAAAACACTCTACATCTACAAAAATTAGGGTTTAGAACATTACCTTGCTCATGTTGATGAAATGGTGAAGAACAAGAGAAATTAGGTGGACAATCCTTGCAAATGTGATATATGAAGATGATGGGAATAAGATTTTGTTTGAAAATTGATGAGTGTGCTTGAGGATTCGAAAATTTTGAGGGAGAAAAGGTGTTTTCGGAGGAGAGAAGAAGAGAAAAAATGATTTTAGGGTTGAAAACGTGTTTTTCTTCTTTAAAATCGCATACCTGGGTGGGTCAGGGCATTTCACGCGTCGCGAGGATATGAAAACTACCTTTTTGTCGATTTCGTGCCTTCTAATTGTCGGGGTCGCGCTCTCCTCGCGGCGCGAGGTCTTTCTTCTCATTTGACCGCGGTGCGACCTCTGGATCTCGTGGCACGATGGTCTGATTTTTGTCTCCCTATTTTTTTCCAGAGTCTCCTCGCGGTCCTCATCGCGCTTTCCTCGCGGCGCGTCGTCCTGCGATTTTTTTTTTTTTGAAACAATAAAACAAAATGTCAAACAAAGGAAAAAGTTACCTAAAAGAAAGAAAATGAGTTTAAAGAAAGAAAACACGAGTTGCCTCCCGTGAAGCACTTTAGCTAACGTCATTAGCTCGACGGGTTACCGAGTACTCAAAGGATTTTGGAATGTACGTGACTGCTTTTTCACTCTCGAATACCCCAATGAAATATGGATTTACCCGTTATCCAGTGACTATGAAAATCCCTCCTTGCTGATTCTTCAACTCTACCCAACCGTGTGGAAAGACGTTGACAATTTCGAACGGTCCGGACCATCTTGACTTCAATTTTCTGGGAAATAGCTTCAGTCTCGAGTTGTAGAGGAGGACTTGTTTGTCGGGGCTGAGCTCTTTTCGGACGATGTGCTTGTCATTCCACGCTTTGGTTTTCTCCTTGTAGACTTTGGCATTCTCGTAAGCTTCACGTTGGAGTTTGCCTAGGGCATTGAGTTGAAGCAGCCGTTGTTAACCGGACGCCTTGTAGTCGAAGTTGAGCTTCTTCACCGCCCATAACACTTTGTGCTCTAACTCCACCGGATGATGACATGCCTTCCCGTAGACAATGTGATATGGTGACATACCAGTGGGCCTTTTGAAAGCCATTCGGTAAGCCCATAACGCATCGTCGAGCTTTGCCGACCAATCTTTCAGTGACGCTCCCACCGTCTTCTCCATTATTTGCTTGATCTCGCGGTTGGAGACCTCCGCTTGACCGTTGGCTTGAGAGTGGTATGCCAATGTCTTTCAGCGTGTAACGCTGTATTTGGCGAGGAGTGTGTCGAAGTGCCGATTACAAAAGTGTGCTCCCCCGTCGCTGATGATGGCTCGTGGTGTGCGAAATCGGGTGAAGATGGTCTTTAAGAACTTCAAGACCACCTTCCCGTCGCTTGCCGGAGTAGCTTTGGCCTCGACCCACTTAGATACATAAGCCACCGTTAAGAGAATGTACTTGTTTCCGTAGGACGACGGAAATGGGCCTATGAAATCTATTCCCCAAACGTCGAACGGTGCTATTTCCAAAATGTTAGTGAGTGGCATTTCATTTTGATTAGAAATGTTGCCCGTTCATTGGCACCGGTTGCAGGCAATAATGAAATCTCGGCTATCGTTGAAGGACTTTCGCTGCCGTGCAGTTCGGACCGAAGTGACCTCCGCACTCGAGACCATGGCAATGTTGCAGAACTGATAGGAACAGGAACACACCTTCTCACAACAAAGTCTGGATACTGCCGATAGAGAATCGGCTCCTCCCAGTACTATCTCTGGACCTCCTAAAGAAATTTATGCTTCTTGTACGTCTTGAGGTCGGCATGCACCACCTTGCCTACGAGGTAACTCACGATGTCAGCATACCATAGGAGGACGGCTTGATGAACGACCAAAATTTTTTCGTCAGGGAAGTCGTCATTGATGAGAGCCGTCTTGTCTTGAACATGCTCGAGCTTCTCCCATCTTGATAGGTGATCAGCTACTAGGTTCTCTGTGCCCTTTTTGTCTTTGACCTTGATGTCAAACTCTTGGAGCAGAAGCACCCAAATGATTAGGTTGGGTTTGGCGTCTTTCTTCTCCATGAGGTATCTTATGGCCGCGAGTTCGGTGTAGACGATCACCTTGTTGCCAATGATGTAGGGTCTGAACTTGTCGAAGGCGAACACCACTGCCAGAAAGTCCTTTTCCAACGTCGTATAGTTCACTTGGGTTTTGTTAAGGGTCCGGCTCGCATAATAAATAGCATGGAAAGCCTTATCTTTATGCTGCCAAGAACTGCACCCACCGCATGGTCGCTGGCATCGCTCATGATCTCAAACGAGAGAGTCCAGTCTGGGGTGGGGATGATCGGGGTGGTGCCGAGTCGCTGCTTGAGGGAGTTGAAAGCCTCTAAGAATTCGGTGAAGAAGGAGAACTTGGTGTCTTTCTCAAGCAGTCCGCATAATGGCTTCGTTATTTTGGAGAAGTCTTAGACGAAGCGCCTGTAGAAGCCGGCATGCCCCAGGAAACTTGTCACTCCCTTGACCAAAGTAGGCGGTGGCAGCTTCTAGATTGCGGAAATTTTCACCCGGTCCACCTCTAATCCATCCTTCGAGACTCTGTGGCCCAACACGATGCCTTCTTGTACATCAAATGACACTTCTCCTAGTTAAGCACGAGGTTAGTTTCTTCACACTTGTTCAGCACCTGAGACAAAATCTCCAAACATTGATCAAACGTAGGGCCAAATACAGAAAATCTTCCATAAAAACCTCCATTGTTTTCTCCACCATGTCGAAAAAGATGGCCATCATGCATCTTTGGAATGTGGCTGGTGCGTTACATAGCCCAAACGACATTCTCTTAAAGGCGAAGGTGCCATAAAAGCATGTAAAGGTGGTCTTCTCCTGATCCTCTGGTGAAATCGTGATCTGATTATAACCTGAATACCTATCAAGGAAACAATAATACATGTGCCCTGTGAAAGATTGAACATCTGGTCGATGAAGGGGAGTGGGAAGTGGTCTTTGCGTGTGGCATTGTTGAGCTTCTGGTAGTTCGTGCAGATTTGTACCCGGTCACTATCTGTGTGGAAATGAGCTCATTGTTTTCCTTTCTTACTACCGTCGTTCCACCTTTCTTCGGAACGCATTGCACAGGACTCACCCATGCGCTGTTGCAGATCGGATAAATGACCCCGACGTGGAGCCATTTCAGGATTTCTTTCTTGACGATCTCCTTCATCGCCGGATTGAGGCGTCTTAGGTGCTCCACCGAGGGACGTTGCCCGTCCTCCAAAAGTATGCGGTGAATGCAATAGGAGGGGCTGATCCGTTTGATGTCTGAGAGTGTACCCGATCGCTCCCTTGTGCTTGCGTAGCGCCACTAGCAGCCTTTCTTTTTCCGCCAAGGTGAGATGGTTTGAGATGATCACTGGTAGCCTGGCTCCTTTGCTTAAGTATGCATAACGAAGATGAGCGAGGTAGTTCTTTCAGCTCGAGTGTCGGAGGCTTCTGTATGGAGGGTAAAACTCGGGGTTGGCTCTCTCCCAAACTTTCGACCATATTTTGTCTGAATGGTTTCGCTCGTCCATGTATTCCGCATGCTCTGCTGCTTCAAGCTCGACACACATGTAAGTGAAATCAGGTGAGTTAAGTAAACGTACCTCGAGGGGATCTACAAATTTGTGTGAGAAGTTGGTGATGATGGCATTGCACACGTCCACCTGGTGCACATCATCGCTTATTCCTGGATACTTCATAGCATTAAAAACGTCGAACAACACTTCTTCGTCTTGGACTCGTTGCTTTAACTCTCCCTCCTAGACCTCAATGAGAGCTCCTCCTGTTGCGACGAATGGTCGACCTAACATGATCGGGGTATCGCGGTCTTCCTCCATGTCGAGCACCACGAAGTCAGCGGCGAAGATGAATTTGTTGACCTTGACTAAGAGGTCTTCAATCACTCCCCGTGGATACACCACATATCTATCTGCCATCTGAAGTGTAATCCTTTTCGTTCTCACCTCTTCAATGTCGAGCTTCTTAAAGATCGAGTAAGGCATCAAGTTGATGCTTGCTCCCAAATCACATAAGGCTCTCTCGAAGAATGTGTTACCGATTGCACACGGGACTGTGAAACTTCCGAGATCTTTCATCTTCACTGGTACCTTCCTCTGAATAATTGCGGTGCATTCTTCGGTGAGATTGATCGGATTGCACCCGTCAATTTTTCGCTTATTGGACAAAATATCTTTCATGAATTTAGCATATGTTCCAGAGTGTCAGCAAAAAGTATGTTTATTTGGAGTTGTTTGAATACCTCCAGGAATTTGCTAAATTGATGATCGAGCTTCCCTTCTTTCAACCTTTGAGGAAAAGGTATTTTCGGTGGTTCAATTGGCGTAGGCTGAATGACACTTGTTGTTGTTGACGAAGGTTCACCTTTCTCCACTTTCTTTTTCTTCTTGTCCGAGTTGTCAATCACATGACCACTTCTAAGTGTGATGCCATTAACATGCGATCGGCGATTCACATTGGTGTTGCTCGGGAGCGTCCCTTAAGGTCTCGAGTTTAATGCCACTGATAACTGCCCCATCTGCGTCTCGAGATTATGAATCTGTGCTGACTGACTTTGTAAAGATGTTCGTGTCTCTGTCATGAACGTAGTCCTATAGGTGGTTAGTTGTGCCATTAGGTCCTCCAAGTTGGGCCTATTTTCTTATACTCGATGCAGAGGCTGTTAAAGTGGTGGTTGTGGTTGAGCTTGGTGTGATGGCTGCATCGGCATGTTGTTTTGCGGAGGTTGCGCTGGCATGTTGTTCGGTGGGGGTTGTCTCCATGCCAAATTAGGATGGTTGTTCCTCGCACCAGTGTTGTAGTTATTGTAGTTCTGGTACGTTGGGCGGTTGTTGTTCTTGACGTAATTGACTTGCTGCCCATTGTCTCTGTACATGCACTCATCACTGTTGTGCGGATCAGTACACCAGAAGCATGGTTCGAGGCTCGCCGTTTGGACCGCCTGAACCGTTGCTTTGTTCCCGTTGACCGTCTTGGCAAGGTCAGCCACTTGTGCTGCTACTTCTCTCTTCAGCTCCATCTCGGGTGTAGATGGTTCCCTCCTCTGGATCTTTCGCTCCGCAGGGCATTGGTCGTTGTTGTACGCCAATTCTTCAAGGATGGCATGAGCGTCTTGTTCTGTCTTCTGGAAAAACAACCCTCCTGCGACAATGTTGACCTGTGTGCGAGATGACGGTGCAAGCACTCCGTAAAATATTTGCACCATTATCCACCCTTGGATGCCGTGGTTGGGGAATTTTTGCTCGAGCTCCTTGAAACGTCCCCAAGATTCAAACAAGGACTCCCTGTCAAATTGTACAAATGAGTGAATCTCATTACGCCTCTTGTGCATCTTCTCGAACGGAAAGAACTTGGAAATGAATTTGATGCGCAAGTCTGCCATGAAGTGATCGATCCCGGCGGTAGTGCGTTGAGCCATGTCTTGGCTCGATCACAGAGAGAGAACGGGAAAAGACGGAGTCTGATGGCCTCGTCAGTCACATTATGGATCTTCAAAGTGTTGGCGATCTCAACAAAGTTAGAGAGGAGATCATTTGGATCCTCCTATGGTGATCCAGCAAACTGTGATTGTTGCACCATGTGGATCACTCTGGTCTTGATCTAGAAATTATGATTTCCTGCAAGTGTCGTAGAACAATTGCAGATTGAGTGGTGTCGGCCGGTGACAATCCATATTGGAATAGGGTCTTTTGTTCCGCACGAACTATATTGGGTTGATGGTCCCCCATGATTTGTTCTTTAGCCTACTTTCAATTTGTTATGCAGACTTGTTCGATCTCAAGATTTATCCGAATGACACTCGATGATCCTTTGCTTCACATGCACCTTCAAAGAAGAAGTAACACACAAAATCAGTGAAATGTAACAAAAATCAAATGGCAAAATAGATTAATTTCAGCCGCTATTGTGAAAAGGTCTCCCCGGAAACGGTGCCAAAAACATGTTGCGATATTTTATAACCAAGCATGCAAGTGTACGTATCGAACAAGTATTATAGTTAGAGAATACGAGTGTAGAACCCAGAGAGACCTATTACGGTAACGATTTCTTTAATCCGTCGTAAATTGATTTTAAGATGACTTTGAGTTAAGATATGAACTAATACAAATTAAACTAATAAATTATAACAAACGACTATTAAGCGATTAAACAAGATTTAAAACTATAAAAAGAGCAGGGGACACGATTTCACCGGGTAATTACAAACCTAGGGATTTCCGGGTATGAACACTACGAATATTCTTATGCATACTAATCTGATTCTCTCTCAAGTATTCGCTAGCCTCTCACGAGTGATCTAGTGAACCTATGAAAGTGTCGAATTGATTATCTTTTCGGACTTAAATCCTATTCATGCACCTACGTGCATTTAAAACGAGAACTCTAGCAATTTCATAATTTCTAAATCGTCAAGCAACTTAAACAATTACGCTGCATGAAATAAAGCACGAAGGTTAATTCTCTCCCGAGTAACCTAACATTCCAATTGAACTATTCTAAAGGTGATCAATCTCAAAAACGCATTAAACACAATTTCATTCAAGCACACACAATTTTAGAACCATTTCTAGCTTATCATACCCATTTAAATCTGGCTACATTGGTGTTCATAAACATAATAATAACGATTAATGTAAGCCAAAACCTACAACGATTGACAAAACGAACTCATGATTAAAGATTCATCAAGAATTCAACAAGAAAATGAGTTTCAAAATAAACGATTAGAAGGGAAAAGAAGAAAAACTATTTTTCGGAGTTCCGGTGGTTGAAGCTTTCAAATTGTGGTGATCGGAAAATCAAAACTCTAGTGGAAACTTTCTCTCCGATGCGAAAGCTCTTCAAAATTCTAAAGGAAAAATAAAAACGTCTGAAAAAAGAGGCTACACATGTGTTTTATAGTTGTTTAGGTCGAAACATCTTCTTGGACAGATCTGGACGTTCAAAACTCATCCGACGGCTCTTATTAAGCCAAAAACTGACTTAAAACGCGTCAGGGAAGTGCACCTCGTGGCGCACCACTATCATCTCGTGGCCAAAACCAGACTCCACTATCATCTCGCGGCGCACATTTCCATCTTCAGAGACCTCGCGGCGCGGCAAGACGGTGACCCCCAGCGTGAGAGCTCCCTGGACCCTTCATTTGTCGTCTAATGTCGTTTTCTTCGTGATTTGCGCCAATTTGGCTCCGTTTTGCCCAAAAGTGATTCGCTCGCGCTCTTTTACCTGTATCAACCTAAAACACACCATAAACAAATTTACGCCATTAAAAGCTCTCGGAGACAAGCGCAATTCAATTTTAATAAGATCAAATTCTTACGTAAAATATGCACTAATCCGTGTCCTCTTCCTCTGAATGCTGATTCGAGAAAGGAGGACAAGGACGCCTATGATGCGTGGATAAGGTCCGACGAGATTGATATATGCTACATCTTAGCATCTATGAGCAATGTGTGTTGGAATTTATTTAACAATTAAACAACGTTAATTACAATACACATCCTATGTGGCGGAAAATTATAATTAGATCTAATATATTAAAACTAATTTTAATATATTTAACAACCTAAGGCATTAAAATTTATTGAGTATTTATAAACAATTTATAATACACAAGCTCAATCAAATAAAATTAAAATAATAATTTATATAACAATTATATAATTTATACTTAATTATTTAATTAAGGAATTACTTACGTAAGAGGTTGTAAATAACCACGACGTTGCTAGCTTTCGCCTGAATGCCACGTCACGCCCAAATCCCGAGAAAAGCCTCGCCGGATTGCTCAGGAACGTCCTCGCCGGATTGGGAAGGGTCACCGGGATGCACAGCAGCTGGGAGCCTCGCCGGACTGGACTTCTTCGCCTGGCAGGGAGCTCACCGGAATGGATGTCCTCACCGGACTGGGCACCCGCCGGATTGGACTCTGTCGCCGCACAGGGACTCGCCTGACAGGGGACTCGCCGGACTGGGAGTCTCGCCGGACTGGGACACCTCGCCGGACTGGAGATCTCTGGGACGCCTCGCCTGATGACCTCGCCGGATTGCCCTCGCCGGATTGGACTCGCCGGACTGGAGCGCCTCGCTGGGATCCCCTCGCTTGACAAACAACCTCGCCAGAATCGATGTGCCTCGCCGGATTGAACATGTCTCGCCGGATTGGACTCGCCTGACTGGTAGCCTTCGCCGGATTGGATCTGGCTCGCCGGAATGGAGTCCTGGAGGCTGGGAGGTCGCCGGAATGCACAGAAAACGACCTAGGGACGTTTTAGAGTGCTGAAACCTTTTTAAAACAGTTTTAAAAATTCTAAAACAATTTTCTAAATCATTCAAACACCACAAGTGATGAATCAACAATATTACACAAGGAAAATATTGAGATCAAGAGTGTGGGCTCTTAAGAACAATTAGGAAATCAAAGATTGGAAAAAGGAAAACAATTTTTCTCTTTTGTTTGGGGATTTTGGCCGCGAATTATAGAAGGGGAAGAGAGAGTCTTTTGCCGAAAATTCTCTAGGGTTAGGGTTAGTGATTAGGGTTTCTAAGCCTTATTTATACAGGTTATAAATGGGCTTAAGCTGGGTCAAACCCATGACCCTATTCACTTAAGGAATCCGGCCAAGACACTCTCCCTTTACTCGTCCATGTCTTTGATTTTTGTTCCCAAATTTATTTGATTTAATTTCTAAAATTAATTTAGAACTCTCATTATTATTTAATGACACATCATTAAATATATTTCATAGTTATCGAATAAGTACGAAATGAGAAATAATTTGTTTTCTTCTTTTAACATATTTAATCACTCGAGAATGTCATCATCAATATGATAGCATCTTGTGATTCAATAAACAAAATAAATAACTAGTTATTTATCGAGTTTCAAGAAAACAACTTTCTCAATATAAATCACTATTTATACTTAATGAGTAAATCAACTTTTCAAGTTCTTTTAATCTCTTCCAAGTGTCTATCATTGAGACCTCATGGACCCACATGAACGAAGCTTTAGAATAAAGATCGGATACAAAAGTTCACAAACTTTTTCCGTCTTTTAACTCTTAATATTGGTCGATTCCACTAAAGGACCATTATTTACAATCTCTCTGTTCATGTGCGTATTTTTTATGTTTGATATGATGAAACAAGTTCTCATACGATCCACGGAGTATATTACGATGTTACCCTTCATGTGTATCAGTAACTGAGGGGAATGTAAGATTACTATTTTACCCCTCGAGTTATTATTTCACTAACTCCTTTGTTATTTGTGTATGAGAAAAACATAAAGTGAGATGTCTATACATGTCACATGTTTTAATCAAAGAATGAACTCATTCAATGAGTACCTGGCCAGGTTTATTCATTCACACTCTCATAACAAAGCATAGTGTGATACTAATGCATTTGCATTGTTGTTACATGAATTCCATATCTGTGAATCATGTAATCCAACATTACATCCTTGTGACACCAACAGTCAGGTCAGATGCAACTAAAATTTAGTCATTTCCCATTGACGAATCAAATGTCACAAAGTGCAATGTCAATTACATATTCACTTCAGGATTAAGGTAAGTATCATAATACTCCTTTAGTTGTGAACTTGAAGCCTCGAGTGTGTAAACAGTTTTGTCTCGAGCTTCTAAGTGTTACTGGTCTTGTTCAGTATCTTCTATAAGATACCTAGTATGAATCATAGAGTCACAACTCTCTATATCACAAGATGAGATATCATGATTCATGCTAACAATCAATAATAAGATTCGATTGCTCTATCGATCTTTAGATTGCGAACAAATGTTTCAAACTTGTCACAAGGGGTTATCTTGTCAAGTCTGTACTTAACACCCTTTTCGTTGATGACAGTTTCAGAGCATAGCTTAAACATAACTAAACACAATCTCATAAAGAATGAACATTTATTAATATCAATGTTTCAACAAAATATAAATACATAAAGTATCTCAACGTCTAATATCTCCTTTGTGGGCACCAATCCCAACAACGTGTTGCAGCAATCTCATCAAGACATGGCCACATCATGTGACATTCTCTATAACCTATATGAGATGTTTGGATGTCATGGGCGTCAGGCAAGGCAGCAAGCTATCCGCAGTTTTATGATTTGTAGGATGAAGCCGGGAACCGCAGTTCGGGAACACGTGCTATTGATCATGGGTCACATGAACGATATGGAAATTCTCGGTTCATAGATTAACGGAGAGACCAAGATCGACATGATTTTGGAAACTCTGACTGACTTGTTCGATAGCTTCCGTCTGAATTACTCCATGAACAAGCTCGATTATACTGTAACCGAGCTCCCGAAGGAGTTGCAGACTGTCGAGGGACTTCTATCCAAGAACAAGAAGAAGTTTGGAGAGGTAAATGTTGCTGAACATAGGTCCTCGACTTCTGGTTCTAATAGGGTGATGAGAGGACCCAAAAACGCCAACTGAACGAGATCCAAGAAGTCTTACAAGAAGGCTGCAGATGCTAAGGGCAAAGGCATCGCAAATGTCAAAAAGTCTTAGCACAAGTGTCAGCATTGCGGAGAGGTTGTCCATTGGCGAAGGAACTGTCCTGCCTACCTCAAGACTGTCAAGGGGAAAGGTATGATATTCATCACTCAAGCTTGTTACACGATAAACAAAGAAACGCCCTAGATTTAGACTGTGGGGCTTCTGACCATATTGTGTGTAACTTGAATGGTTTCAGGAAAACCAGGAGTTAAAGTGATGGGGAGTTTGCGTTCAACTGGGTGATGGAACGAAAGTCGGAGCAAGATCTGTCGGGACCATGAACCTCAAATTTGGAGACAAGACTTTATTGAATAATGTTTATTTTTTTGGATTTTTGCAAGAATTTAATTTTATTTGTTCGTTTAGAAGAAAAAGGTTTCAAATTTTAAGATCAATAATGGTATTGAGATTTTCATTAATGATTGTTTTATAACTAAAGTTCATCGTGTAGATTCTATTTATTATCTATATCCAAATGAGTAGACAATCTTGGATACCAAAGTGAATAATGATTCACTTAGGAAGCGTAAGACGTTTCATAGTGATGAAACAGTCAACACGTATCTATAGCACTTACGTCTTGGACATATTGGCGTAGATAAGATTAAGAGGTTTACAAAGGATGGTCCTTTGAATATCTAAATGTGGGATCCATGCCCATGTGTGAATCCTGTCTTGAAGGCAAGATGACCAAGAGACCTTTCTCCTCGAAGGGTCTAAGAGTCACGAAGGTGTTGGAACTCATACATAGTGATGTATGTGGTCCAATCAACACAAATTTGATACTTTTGAAATTTTCAAGGAGTATCATGCTTTGGTTGAGAAGAAAACGGAGAAACAGATTAAAACCCTTCATTCGGATAGAGAGGGAGGGTACTTGTCTGGAGAGTTCGAAGATCTTCTTAGAGAAGAGGCATTCATTCTCAGCTTACAGCACCTGGCACTCCATAGCAAAATGGTGTGTCAGAGAGAAAGAATTGAACTCTGTTAGATATATTGAGGTCGATGATGAGTTACTCGTCCCCTCCTATTCGTTCTAGGGATATTCCCTAGAAACAGCAGCTTATATTCTGAATCAGGTTCCATCGAAGATGGTCTGTGGTACTCTCTATGAGAGGTGGACTGGTATAAAATCTAATTTACACCATGTCCAAATCTGGGGTTGTCCATGTGCTGAGACAAAAGACTAGCAAGTTGGTTAGTCGTTCAAAATCATGCCTTTTCGTGGGATATCCAAAGGAGACGAAAGGGTATACTTTCTATAGTCCTACTAATAAGAAAATGTTCGTTAGCACAAACGCTAGGTTTCTTTAAGCAAACTATATGAACGGTTATGTACCGAAAAGCAGACTTGTGCTGAAGGAGATGTTCGGTGAAGTAGCTGGTACTTCACAAGATAGGAAGAGTCCTACACCAGCAGTGGAAGAAATACATTCGAAACCAGAGCCTCATGTGATTCGTTTCAGTAACAAGATTGTATGACAACCTGAACGATACATGGGTATCGGAGAGACTTTCACAGCTATCACCAACAATGAGGAAGATGATCCAGTATCATTTTCCTAAGGGATGCAGAGTTCCTGTGAAAACCTATGGCCAGAAGTCATGAACGTTGAAATGCATTCGATGTATGTCAACGAGGTCTGAAAGCTTGTAGATGTACAATAAAGCATCAAGCATGTTGGGTGTAAATGGATCTACAAGAAGAAAAGAGGATCGGATGGAAATGTTGAGACATTTAAGGCATGACTTGTGGCGAATGGATTCACACAAAAGGAAAGTATCGAATATGAGGATACTTTCTCGCCAGTCGCGATGCTGAAGTCCATACGTACTCTTTTATCCATTGTTGCTGCCCTAGATTATGAAATCTGGCAAATGGATTTCAAGACTTCTTTTCTTAATGGGAGTCTTGACGAGCAGACTTATATGGCTCAACCTGATGGGTTCATGGAGAAAGGCCAACAGGGCAAGGTTTGTGAGTTGTTGAAGTCCATTTATGGGCTGAAGCAAGCATCTAGATCGTGGAATATCATATTTGACGAGACTGTAAGGTGGTCTTCCTAGTCCTATATGTAGATGATCAGTCGGTAGATGAGCCATGCATTTATAAGATGATAAAAGATGGCAAGGTGGTCTTCCTAGTCCTATATGTAGATGACATACTACTCATTGGGAATGATGTAGGAAAATTACCAGAGGTTAAGATTTGGCTGTCAAAGTAGCTTGAGCTGAAGGATCTTGGATAAGCGGCTTACATTCTAGGGATTCAAATCTTTAGAGATCGGAAGAACCGGAAGTTAGTGCTATCTCAGGCATCTTATATTGATAAGATCATGGATCGCTTCAGTATGAAAGACTCCAAGAAATGACAGTTACCTTTGAGACATGGAGTTCATCTCACAAGTGAGCAGTCTCCCAAGACTCCTCAAGAGGTTGAGGACATGAGACATATTCCTTACGCTTCAGCCGTAGGAAGTGTCATGTATGCAAAGCTTTGCACCAGGCCAGATATTTGTTACGCAGTATGCATGGTGAGTAGATTCCAGTCAAACCCTGGACCCAAGCACTGGGTTGTTGTCAAGCATGTTCTCAAGTATCTCCAGAGAACAAAAAACTACATGCTTGCATACTCAGGTGGTGACCTGAATATGACAGGTTATATCGACTCCGATTTTCAAGCGGATAAGGATTCCAAGAAGTCCACATTAGGTTCTGTGTTCACTTTGAATGGTGGATCCATGGTCTGGAGGAGTATCAAGCAATCTTGCGTTGCTTACTCGACCATGGAAGCCGAGTATGTGGAAGCTTGCGAAGCTGCAAAGGAGGCTGTGTAGCTGAGGAAATTCCTTATGTCCTTGGAAGTAGTTCCAAGTGCAAACGAGCCTATCACACTTTATTGTGATAACAGTGGTGCTGTCGCTAACTGTAAGGAGCCAAGAAGTCACAAGCGCTCAAAACACATAGAACGAAAGTATCACCTAGTACGAGACATCATTGGACGCCGAAGTCATGAAGATCTCAACGTTGTACAACTTTATTGATCTCTTCACGAAGACTTTAACGAGTAAAGTCTTCAAGGAACACCTAGAAGGATTGGGACTCAATAATCATTCACATCTCCTTTGATCCAAGTGTGAGTTTGTTGGGATTGGTGCCCACAAATGAGATATTAGACATTATAAGTACTTTGTATTTGGATTTTGCTGAACCTTAAATAAAATTAAATATTCAGTCTTGATTATGTTTTTGTTTATGTATATTTGCTACGCTCTGAAACCGTCATTAACGAATGGGGTGCTAAGTACATACTTGAATAGATAGCCCCTTGTGACTAGTTTAAATATTAGTTCGCAATCTAAAGATCGATATGACAATCAAATCTGAGTAATGATTGTTTGAATGAATCATGATATCTTATCTTGTGATGTAGAGAGTTGTGACTATGTGTTTCATTCTTGATATCTTGCAGAAGATATTGGACAAGACTTGTGATACTCTGAAACTCAAGATAAAACCGTTTAACCACTCGAACCTTCAAGATCACATACGAGAGGTATTTTAGTACTTACCTAAATTCTAAAGTGAATGCATAATCGATATGACACCTTATGACATTTGATTTGTCAATTGGAAATGGCTAAATTGAAGATGCAACTGACCCGACGGTTGGTGTCATGACGTTGTTATATTGGGTTATGTGATTCACATATACAGAATTCGTGTTGAAACAATACCAATGCATTAGTATCACAATATGCTTTGTTATGAGAGTGTGAATGAATAAACCGGGCCTTATATTTATCGAATAGAACATTCTTTGATTATAACATGTGACATGTAAAGACATCTCACTCTATGTTTTTCTCATTCACAAATAACAACGGAATTAGTGAATAATAACTCAGGGTTAAAACGGTAATTTTACATTCCATAGAGTTACAGATACACATGAAAGTTAATATCGTAAATTACTCTGTGTGAAGAATTATTTTGTCACATTAAACGGAAAATAAACGCATATGAACTTAGAGAGTTTTAGTATTAGTCCTTTAGTGGAATCGACTAATATTAAGAATTAAAAGACATAAAAAGTTTGTGAACTTTTAAGTCCGATCTTTATTCTAAAATTTCGTTCATGTGGGTCCATTAGGTCTCATAGATAGACTCTCGGACAAGATTTATTGAACTATAACGATTTAATTTTTTCATTGAAAGTAAATTGTGATTTACATTAAAAGAATGATTTTCTAAGTAATTAAATAAACAATTAGTTATTTATTATTACATTTATTTAATGAATCATATTATATTATATATGGATAATAATATATTTTAATGATTCAAATAAATAAAAGATGAAAATGAATATTTTCTCGTTTCGTAGTACTTTAAAAAATATGAAAATAATTAGTGATTTGTCATTAATTATAAATGAGATCTTCTAAAGTAATTAGATATTATTTTAGAAATAAATCAAATAAAATTTTCAAGAATATTTTGGATATCACTCGGCCATAATTAAAGAATTAGGTCCAAATTAATTTTTGAAGTCCATTTAAAAGAATAACAGGCTTAAATTGGACTAATGGATTTGACCTAATAAAAGCCCGCTTTCTCTCTCTATTTAAAGAGTTTATTCAAAACCCCAATTAACCCTAACCCTAATAGAATACTCAGCCAAATCCCCTCCCTTTTGTTCTTGTGTTGGCCGAGAGAAATTGAGAGAGAGAGAGAGAGATCAATAAATATTTTCTTGATGTCCCGATTGTTCTTGAGTGATCCCTTTGTTCTTCGTTGTTCAACTGAAGAGCCCGCCCTTTTAATCTCTCCAAAACCCGAGAGAATTATCATTGAATTTTTTCGTGGTGTTTGAGTGACGTTTTACAAGCAGGGGTTCCGTTAAAACGCGAAGAAATCGAGTGAGACGCGACGAGGCTCATTTCAACCTTCTTGTCGGCCGGATTGCCTTCACCGGACAGGATCTGTCGCCGGAGAGACATGCCTCTCGTGCGCCTGAGCTACCACAAGATATCCACGCACATCCAGCTCGTGCCACTTCTCCAGCACCTCGGCCTAGCCTCCTTCTACTTTGGTGCACAGGTCTCGGAGCTTGACTCGTAGGAACCTGTAGGATCAAAGGCCAATCTTGACCGGCCGGCCAGCATCCATTCGGGTGAGCCTGACAGCCCATTCCGGTGATTTTTCATGCCTATATTAAAAAAAAATTAATTTAATTTTAGATCTTATTATATATTTCCACCACATAACGATGTGTTATATAATAATATTGTGTAATCGTTAAATAATTTTATAAATCTGATCTAGTTGATGATATTCATGAACAATATATATAACATTCAATGGATCCACTCAACATTATTAAGTTGAATTTGAGTAGAAAATAAATTCATTTGAACAGAGAGATTCTCAGTGTCAACTCTTTAGTGGAGTCAATTGACATTAAGCTAATGCTCGGAGAAAGTTTGTGAACTTTTGAGTCCAAGTATTGTAGCTCAAGCTTTGTTCATTTGGATCCATTATGTCACTATTACAAGTCATTAGAGTAGGATTGTTAAACATGAAGCCAAGTCAAAATAAGTTCAAGTGTTGAACTAGACGTTTTATAGGAAAATGTCTAAATGGTATTTTTGTACAGATGGACAGAAAATGATGTGAATGTCAAAATAAGATTTCGAATATTTTCATATGATGGAAATATAAATTATTTTCTAAAGGCGAAAAGTCGTTTGAGGCATTATGAAATTAATTTCATTATTTGTGTAATATTAATTCTACAATGGGTATTTTAAGAGTTGTCTTAAAGAAATAAGGAAGGATCTAGAATCTCCGCCCCCAGTGTAGAATTCGGCCAAGCATTATAGATGAGAGAGAGAGAAATATCTGTTATTATTTTGTGCATTATTGTACATTGGTAATTGCCCAAAAGAAAAAAGGAAATGAATTTCTTTGAGAAGACAACAAATGTGCTAAGAGAGAAAACAAATTTCTCTCACTTATGCACATAGAGGGCCGGCCATGTTGATAGAGAAAGATGAGAGAAAATCAAATATTATGGCATGAATACACAATAGGAAAGAGTAATTACCCTTTTTTTGTATTTTATTCTCTTATAAATAGAGGCTATGATTGATATGTGAAAATATAAGCTTTTCTCTTGTTCTCTCTCTCTCTCTCTATGGCCGACTTCCCCCTTTCTCTCTGTCTCTCTAAAATATCTATTTTATTTTGGCACCTAAGTCCTTATTAGACTTAGGCTTAAATTAGCTCATTAGCTCATAAACTTGTTATTGAGTTATTGTGTTTAATTGTGCCCACACACAAATCATTCCAACCCTCTACAGACTCTTGTAATAGAAACCTGAGGTTACTCGAGTTCATGGTTAGGTGTGAAGGAAACGAATAAGACGAGACGATCAACATTTTCTAAGGCTCCTCAAATATCAAGCTACAAAAAAAGTTAGTATCAAGTAATTATATAATGTTTTTAAATAATATGATGTTCATGCACTTTGCCTAAGGTAGTAAAATTGTTTTATTTATAAAAAAAATTATATTCCAAAATTAACTCGTTAATGATAAATGTTTCTTAACCCTAGACCTATTCCAACACGGCGAGTGTGAGGTTGATGACATTTTCAATTCTCTCGTTCGTTGCTGCCTTCATGTACTTTCAAAAACGAGAAAAGGAGAGAAATTATATCTTGAAATTCTTTTGCCTTGAATTATGAAGATAATTTCCAAAAACGAAAAAGGTGAAATGAATTTTTTTAAGAAGGAAACAAATGTGCTAAGTGAGGAAACAAATTTCTCTCACTAATGCACATAGAGGGCCGTCAAAACACATAAAGAAAGAGAAGAGGAAATCAAATATTGCGTCATGAATACACAATAGGAAATGGTACTTAACCTTTTTTGTATTTCCTTCTCCTATAAATAGAGCCTCACATTGAAATATGAAAATAAGTTTTTGCTCTTGCTCTCTCTCTCTCTCTCTCTCTCTCTCTCTCTCTCTCTCAAATATCTCTTTTATTTTGGCACCTAAGTCCTCTTTATACTTAAGCCTAAGTAGCTCTTTAGCTCGTAGACTTATACTTGAGTTATTGTGTTTAGCTGTGCCCACACACAAATCCTTCAATCCGTCTATAGACTCTTGTAATAAAAACCTTAGGTTTCTTAAGTTCACGATTAGGTGCGAAAGAGACGACATTTCCGTAGAGATGAAGCTAGGAGCAAGACGAGGCGATCAACCTTTCCTACGGCTTGTCAAATATCAAGTTACAAGAAAGGTTAGCCCCAAATAAATTATAATTAGATAATGTTTGTAAATAATTTAATGTTCATGCACTTTGCCTAGGTTAGTAAAATAATTTTACTTGGATGTGGAAATTGGGGTCGGTACGCCCATTGTACGAGGGTACTGTTGGCAGCTTAAACCCTCCCCCTATGGTTTTTCCAGAATTACTGCGGAGAAGTGCGAATACGAGTCTTCAATGTTGTTGTACGGCCTGAGTCCCCCATAGCCCGCTTAGCGTAGATCAATTATCTCATTTTGGAGTTCCTAAATCATGGTGATGATGTCCAACCGGTTGGCGGCGCCAATGGTTACATCGATGGGAGAGGGTACACGCCGTTTAGTGGAAGCTTGGTCCACGATGTTTTGGAGAGGATTCTCGAGAGTGACTCCTTCTGTGGCTGCCTATCGGGCATTAAGCTTCTGCCTTACATCCTTGTCTTGAGGCTCTGATTCAGTGTTTAATTGAGTTTGGAGGTCCTCCTCGGCCGTCCTTGTCGGCTTGACCAAAGGGAGGCAATTCCCTCGATATCCCTCGACTATTTGGGCCTTCATCGCCTCGTTGAGATGAAGTACGCTGCGGACGTCTGGATTTCCTCTTGCGAGACTCGGAGGCAGGCCTTGCTCGAGGTTCACTCAAGCCTTGACGCTACGACGTGTCCACTTTGGCACACCCCGTTAGTGGGATAAGTGGGGTGTTGTTTTCACACGCTAAAGGAGGTTTATGATCAAGATTTGTTGTCATCCTCCTCGTATTCGAGGAGGTTTATGATCAAGATTTTTTGACCCTGGAATGAGCTAGCAACTCTGCCTAACGTTGATATTGTTCTTCCCAAAAGCCACTCTCGTTGTCACGAGGGGAAAGGATGTCGTCGTCGAGACCTCTTTCCAAGGGTTCTCACCCCGATCCTCTATGAGGGACTCGACGAAGTCCGTATAGCGATCTCGTTGCTCAAGCGATATGTTTGTTTGATTGGGAAGCCACGGAGGTCATTGGAGCGTCACTCATCTTTCGAGAGTTGACGAGTGAAAGAAAATACGATTGGAAGATGTATGTTGGACGTTTTTTTAAGGTAGAGGTCCCTCCTTCTAGCGTCCAAATATTGTCGTTGAAATTTGGACAACGGTACGAGACTTAAGCGGTTAGATCGGCAAGTGACCCTCGTTTCGACCTGACCTCGTCAAATTCGGTGTCTTGAATTATCTTTTAACGGTCCATGGGTCTTCAAGTTCTTCTGGTACATGAGATTGATGAACACACGTGAACTAAGAAGGAAAAACATAGGGGTAGGTGGTCCTCTGTTTACCTCTCTGACGCTCAACGTTAGTAGAACGCGAGTGAAGTTTTAGGATGACGAGGAAGGACCGACAAGATCGAGTAAAACGATGACACTTGTGTTGAAGTGTTGAGGGTGCTCGGTTCTCGGATTTTTAGAGAGATTTCTTCTCGTCGAAAAATTCTCGAGGATATAGCAAGGAGAAGAAGAATTTCATAGATAATGAAAACTTACCAAATCTTGGGAGACAGTGTTTGTATTATAGAGCCCCGAGGAGGGGGGGAGCTTTGGTCGACCATCATGTTGAGGCCGGCCGACCTCTACTTTCCAGGGTCTGGGAAGAGCTCCCAAGGCATGCTAGGATGGAGGTCGCCCGGCCTAGGTTGGGCTGGGTGAATGGTCAGCCAGCTTGTGCCTCCCAAAAGGTCGAGACTCAATTGTGGCCATGTAGTGGTCGGCCGGCTTGGGCAAGGCCATGCATGTGGCCGACCGGTTTGGGCCTTGATGGGGGTCTGTCTGTACATATTCTTCGTGTTGCTCAGACGAGTCTTTGCAGCGCTTCGACGAGTCTTTTATGGAAAGCTGGAATCAAGGCGGTAACAAATACTATTCATCATTATTAGGGTAATTTTATTATATACCTATCTAAACTAATATCAATTTGGATATACCTAATGTTTTGTAAATAAGTTGTAAATACACAGAGGAATTCGTTTACAATGAAAATCCCCAAAAAAATGTTGAAATTTTAGGGAAATATTAAGCGTAAATTAGACAAAACATTAACTGTAAACCGATGTAAATAAATAACAATATATATTTACGATTTGTTTACAAAACGTTGGATATATATAAATTGCCAATGTTTGAAGCGGGTATAAAGTCATTTTTTTGTCATTTTTATATTATTAAAATGATGCAATCTCTTTATCAATACAGTTTAAATAAATAATTATAATGGTTATATTTTTTAATAGAATTATTAATTACTTACCAATATTAAATAAAATAATAAAAAAATGAAATGATACATTTTTAATGTTTTATGTGAAGTTTATTATAATGTGTTTTTTATATATAAATATTTACAGGTTATATATATATATATATATATATATATATAGATAACCAGGCTTATGTTTTCAGCTTATTTGTTAATTTTGTAATAAGCTCAGAGAGAAAAAATAAAAGTCGGTGAATTGGGACAAATAAATTTATTTAAAAATAAATCGTCATTTGAACTATTTTTTAAAAGAAAATCGAGAAAAATCTAAAACTTATTAGCAACATTTTAGGCAATTTTTCGTCTTTCCATACCTAATCATATATTATCCATTCCCAATCATCTATTATCAAAAAGAATATTTTGACGCGGATTGCACCCACTTTTAACTTTTTGTGAATTTTTTGTCTTAAATAGTTTTGTTTGAAAAGACCAAAATACCTTTTTTTTAGGAAAGACCAAAATACTTTAATGTAATACTTTCATAGCAAAAGACAAATAGAGGAGATGATTGAGAAGCTGGTAAATACAATCCTATTTACTGAGAGTGCTAGCCCCCCAGACAGTGGATTTGTTTAATAGGACAGTAATGTCTTGAGAAGACGATGTATCGATTCAAGCTAACAGATGCACATTTATAATTTAATTAACTATTCGAAATAAAAATGACATAAGAAATGACAAATGGCCAGTCAAATAGGAAATCCATGTACAGCATTAAGAATACCGCAGAACAAATAAAAAATGACAAGACAAATGGGATTCGATTGATCGATCGTATTGTACAGAAGTGAATCGAATTTTCAATGCCAGAGCTTCATACAGAACCCGTTTGAGGCTGGTCTGTTGCTCGAAACGGATTCAGAGAACGTATCGACGAGCTGAGCAGCGAGAGATGCAGGTTCTTCGACGAGCGTTTCGACGAACACTTTCACGATCTGAACTTCTTGCCTCGTCGCCCTGAGGCTGTACCAAGTCAGAAACTTCTGCCGAAAATTCTTCTCGATGTGACCCTCGCACTCAAGCCACCTCATTATCTTCACGTAATACTCCAAATCCCTCTTCCCGGTCCCGTTCCCGTTCCCAATCTCCAGGAGGTCCTTCCCGGTGGGTTTCGACCTCTCGAGCTTGCACGGAGTGATCGGCAGGTCTCCGGCTACCATCACGAACGGAACGCACTCCATTCCGGGCTCTTCCGCCGCGGAAGATTTTCCCTTTTCGATGGCGGGGACTTCGATCGGAGCAGCCTCGTTGTTCGTCTCGTCCTCCACAGAAGAAGGGTTCGAAAGGCTGCTGCAATTCGTCGCCGGGCTCAAACTATCCTCGTTCGTCGCTGTCGAATTTCGAGCTTCGAGCTTTTTGATTAGCTCGTCCGATCCGTTGAACGAGACTAAATTGAAGCAATACTCTGTTCCCGGTTCAAGACCTTTGACGTTAAATCCCACGTTCGGACAGAGATTTTCGCAGGTCGGATCTCTCGGGTAGTTCGCTTCGTCCGATTTCCGGTGCCATAGCTTGTAAGTCAAGTTACCTAGAGAAACCACGTTTTCTGAGTCCAAAATCACGGTCATGGATGTGGGTCGTACCTCCTCGAATCTGATCGTGCTCGATTTTTTTTCTGATGCTGGAAGAAGTCACCATTGCAAGTTACGGAACAGTAAAGTTTTCGACTTTTGTGCAAATTATTACCAGAATACCTTGTTTCGAAGATGATTCGGGCTTCGTAAACATCGAGTCGAGCAAATCCAGAGCCGATCCACAGAGCTTCTGAACCTCGGGTCCAGAAGAGAGGCGATTGACGATGCCACGGCCCATTTTCGCGGGCAATCCAGTCAACGGGCCAACTTCAGACTCGAGATTCTTCACGGCCTCATTCACGATCTCGTAAAGCTTATTGTATTTTACGGTGCCTCGGAGAAGCTTTTGGCTCAACGAGACTCGATAGCATAGAATGTCGACTCGCCTCGTCTCCTTTGCTATCAGAAATTGCTTGCGCCAACATCTGAAGTAAAAGAAAAGACATTATAATAAACAAAAAAACTGATTACGTGACATCAAATTCGAGAATTTTTGTTACTTTTTGTGTATGTCAATCGTTTGAGCTTACTATTTACACAAAATTAACGAAAAGTGGATTATTTCTTAATTCACTTAATTTTGGGCGGCTAATAATCATAAAAACTCTATAATAAACTCTGAAAGACATATACACTGATATTAATTTAGTACAAAGTGATCACATTAGATCAATCTTTATTATGCAAGACTAAACAAAAAATACAGAGATCAGCTTCTGCCCATTTCTTGCGTCTACTCATCATCTGAGATTGCTCATCTTTGTTCCATGAAAAGATCGAGAAACTACTGCATTTTTATGTTCCTTGCGAAGAATTCTCTACATACTGGCCACTCAAGACCAAATGCTACTTCTAATAAGAATGTTTTTCAAAGTAAGATTCCCGGAAGGAAGTACGAAAGAACGCTGTAGAGATACTATAAACTTGTGCACAAAAGTTGTCTATTTCCAAAGCGTCTTTTTGTTGTGAAACGATTTATCACAATACATGGGGTTCCTTCGGAGCACAAGTCATAGTTTGAGCAGAAATTTGATCTCATATCAAGAAATAATCGCATAGAGCTCTAATTTTAGCTCTTAGTTTGTAATACCATAAAAACCGGATGGAAATTCTCCCAAACTAGCAATATTACCAGAAAAGAGAAGCGATCTGTCTTCTTCTTCTTCTTCTTCTTCTTCAAATAAGAGACAAGTCTCAGCAAAATACTTAAAACCCAAAACATTTATAGGGCTGCACTTGTGGTTTAATTTTGGGTGCTTTGTAACCTGACTAAAATCGACGAGGTCCTGACATTATCAACCAAGGATTGATAAAGTCCTGACTCCCAAGAGTCACATATCTTCTAACAAAAGCTTTCAAAAAAATAAAAAAAATCCGAAAACACGGTATAGTGATTAACTATCAAAAAGAACTAAAAACAATCACATGGGCAGTAAACATAAAAACTTTAAAAGAAAAAAAGATACATAATACTCACTCAAGCATCTAAAAAAGTTGTTGGTTTAGGGTCATAAAGCCTTTGGCATATCTCCAAGAGCTAATGAGCTCTAGCCTCTCCGTAGATAACCCCATCTAACCATAACTAGTGTTTAAGTTCTCATATTGTTGTTGTTGAGTTGTGGAGCCTAATTGATCGGCAACACGACTGAAGACCTTATGGCGATAATCCGTGGACCAACTTTACCGTTTTCTTATGGATATCCTATGCGCTGATGTTCTTTGTAGAGATAAATTGAGATTAGAGACACATTTTATTCGAATATGGGTTTAGTGAGAATCTACAGCAGCGAAATGCACGTAGGTTTTGCATTGAAAGTAAATCAATATAAATTTGTGTATTATTTTTGTTCTTTGCGCTTAACGTATTTTTTGTGGAGGGAATAGAAATCTTAACACTGATACTGAAGTTCCTATCTTGGTCTAGCAGTAATTCCACACCACCTAGCCCACTAGGCCACAAATTCTCCCTCGAAATATAGAAGCTTTTTTTAAAAAAAGAAAAGGGAAAAAACTCACCCCAGCAAATCATTCACCCGAAAAATGGATATAGCTTTCACATTGAAAGTGAACCATTATTAATCTCTGAGTTATTTCTGTTCTTTGCGTTTAACCTCTTTTATGTTGCAGGTGGGATGAAGGGAATAGAATTCTTGACAGGTTTGTGAGGTCTAAATTTTAGTATTCAAAGAATTTATAGTAGAGTTCCTGTCGTGGTCTAGCGGTAATCCCTCGAAAAATTTAAGTGTTAATTTGTAAAAAGCGAAAAACTCACCCGAGCAGATCGTTGACCTTCCTGCAGGAGAGGCACTGAAAGGTTCCGTCGAGCGCCTCGGGTTTTCCGAGGAGACCGATCCCGGAAGCTTCTCGTTTGAGAGCGCACTCGAGATGGCAGGACATGCCACAGGAGAGGCCTCGGAAGGGAGGCTCGGAGCCACAGATCAGCCACAGGCTCGGGTCCTTGTTGTCATCGTACTTGAAGCAGTCGCAGCAAGAACACCTCTTGCAGAACGAGTCCCCCAGGCTGAGCCTCGCTTTGCAAGCCGAGTTCTTGCAGTACAAGATCTCCTCTGTCCTTGTCAGATCCACGATCGAAGAAGAAGGCTGCTCGCTCTTCCTCTGCCTCTTTGCCGTCCTCTGGCTCGGCTCCGACTCCATCGCCTCCTCGCTGTTCTTCTTCGGAGATGATTTCTTCTCCGACACGATCTTCAGAAGATGCTCTATGATCTTCAGCTTCGTCAGCCCCGTGTACTTTCTCTCCTTTCCCATCTCCGAACAAAGGATCTGAAGAATCTCCTGCCGACTCCACGACTGTAGAATCTCCGACGCTCCCTCAGGCCAGTTCGATATTTCGTACACGAGTTCTCGCTTTTTCTCCAGGCTCATTTTACCGCCTTTCGATGATGGGTCCACAGGTAACCCTGGCAAGACCACGAAACCTTTAAAGAGTTTTCATAAATCGGAGTTCAAACCCCATTTATCTAGAGCATACAAATAGTTGACTTTAACCAAAAACGTCAAAATCCAAAAAGGTGAATAATAAATTGATCACAGACAGCGCTCTAAATATTTAGGTCCTATCAGATCAACATTAGACTTCACTTTCCGAAGGGTTTGTCACGAATTGTTAATTGCGAGTGGTAACGAACTTCCCATTGCTCGGCATTGTTTAGTCAAAACACTATCAAACACAACGACGAGAGACAGCCACAACTGTAGATTTAAGTTTTTTTAACGAAGCTCCTTAGAACTCTGCCTAATTTGTAAAAAGAATTGTCATCGATTGATATTCGAGGAAATATATTCGGTTGAATTGAATCGCGACCCACGAAAACCCAGAATCTAAAATATAAAAAGACCAAGGCTTTTTTAAATAATAAGCCTCACGCAGATTCGACAATTTGTACAGAGAAATTAGTTGAGGAATTGAAAACCCATGAGGGGAACGGGTATCCCAAAGCCCTGAAAACGTCGTGATATTTGAAACCCAGATACAGACCTTTCGTCATATTTCAAAAATAAGATTAAATTAAAAAAATACGTAATACGTATATATACCTTCAAAAGAAGAATCCGCGGCCATAGTAGTGAAACAGAAAGAACGAGTCAGCTCAATCGATCACATTAAGCAGAAACTAACCAAACTTTTCTGACCCTGATGCAAAGTACTAAGAAAGAGAAGAGCATCAGCAACGAAAATAATAATAATGATTATATATAATAATAATATATCATATATTTATATTATACTATAACTGTATTTATATAGGCCATCAGAGAGAGGAGAGAGAGAGATGAACAAATTCCGAGAAAGGGTGGTTAAAATTCTTCCACAGTTAAGGAATCCACGACTTCACTTTTTTTCTCACAATCTCTGTATGCATAATTCCATATGTGTAAATATATATCTATCCATTATATATACACTGCTTTCTCTCTCTAAGATATCCTCATAGGCTTTATTTGGGGCGAGATGAGATTCCAAGCGGAGTCTTCGTTCCGCAGAAAAGAGAGAAGAGAGATGTGTCAATGAGAGAGAGAGAAGTAATTAGACTATATAATATAACTATATATATAATAAAAATATAAGGAAGAGAAAAAAAGGGTAACTAGTAGAGGAGAGCAACGTTGTGGGATGAAAAGAAAAGGATGACATGCAGTGGCTTTTAAGTGAAATAAAGAAGAGCCTCAAATTGCTCTTATATTGTATATTATATTCTATTCATTTATTACTTTATTAATTAATTTCTCCCAACCTCCGTTTGGTTGGTCGGCATTGGCAATGGCAATATTCAATTACATGAACGTTAAAATATGCAAAAGCAATTACATTATTCATTCAAACGATATGATTAGTCCATATTATATTAAAGTATATATCTATATACACACAAAAACAATACACTGGCTTTAAAGTTAAAATACTAAGGCTTATACAATAAAGTTCTTCTGTAATTCTTCATCCAGAATTTATTTTTGTCCAAAATGTTACCAAAAACTGATTTTTAAATATTTTTGAAGTATAGAGGTCTAGTCTTAATATTTTGTTAACTTTAAAGTCTAAATAATCCAAATGTTCTTCTACTTCTACTTCAAAACGTCTTTTATAAATTTTACTTTCAGATCCTATAATATAGAGGAAACTTAACTCATAGTTTATTATTGAGAGTCAATTAAAATAGTATGGTATAAATTGGTTAATCTATTCTGTTTATTTACATAGAATATATTATCTACCAAATTAAATTTGTTGATAAAGGAAAGTGTTATTTAGGAATTCAGTCAAGACCAATTTAATGGTCGGTACAAGGAGGATACTTCACAGAACCTGAAAATACTAACCATATAAATGGATATCTAGGAGCTCATACATGCCACCACAAACGTTCGAGTCAAGTGTTGAAAATTAGTTAACGATTAACTTAATAAACTATATGACATATCTAAATATGACGGAAACACATAATAAAACTTAACATGTTAAAACACATTTTAAGCATGTTCAAATAACCAAGGCATTAAAAATTACTAATATGTCAACAAATCTATTCTAAACATGTTATCAACAAATTGAATAATCACACTAGCAACATATATCAACCATATAGTCGCAGATGCAATTCGTTAGAGGACTTACATGTGAGGTTGGAAACGACCTCGTGCTTTGCTAGTTTTCGCTGGAATGCCTCGTCGGAATTCAATCTAGCCCGCGCCTTCGTCTCGCCGGAATGCACACCTAGCTTTCGAGTGAAGATCCTTGGACCCACACCTACAAGTCGCCAAAGAAGGGACCCGCCCTCACGCCTAGGGTTCACCGGATTGACCTGCAAGCACACGCGCCTCACAGCTCGCCGGATTGCAACATGCCGCGCCTAAGCCCTCGTCGGAGTGCACCCTTTCCGCGCCTACACTTTCACCGGAAGGTTGCACGTGCACCTACTCTCTCGCTGGCCGGAAGGGACTCCTTTGCGCCTCCAAAACCCCTAGATGAGAAGGGCCAATAGGCTTCTGCCTTGTGCCTTCAAACTCCTCGCCGGATTGCACCTAGATGGTCGTCGGAACGGGACTCTTCAGGCTCGCCGGAATGCCTCCTTTTACACCTAGAGAGTGAATTATCCGTCTTGCCTTCTTGCTTCAATTATGGCCGGCCCTATACAAGCAAATATCTCACGCAAACACCACAATGGATTTAGAGATAATTCTCTCGGGGTTTTTAGAGGTCAAGAGGGTGGGCTCTTTGATTGAACAACGGGAGAAGGGGGATAACTCAAAGGATTAATCAATTAAGGAGAAAACAATTTTTCTTCTTTCTCTCTTAAGACTCTCGGCCAAGAACATCAATGGGGAGGAGTGTTGTGTTGGAATAGGTTTAGGGTTAAGAAAAATTATCATTAATCATATTAATGGCGGAACATAAAATTTCTTTACAAATAAACAATTTTACTAACCTAGGAAAAGTGCATGAACATGTTATAAATTAAAAACATTATTTAGAGTACTTGAATACTAACCTTTCTTGAACCTTTAAATTGAAGCGTCTTGAGAAAGGTGGATCTTCTTCCTTGGCTCGATTCCTTCACGTCTAATGTATTCGAGAAATCTAAGGTTTCTATTACAAGAGTCTATAGAGTGTTTGAAGGATTTGTGTGTGGGCATAATTAAACAATATGAACCAAGAACAATTGGATCATAAGATAATTCTCTTGATCAAGTGATGATCTAGGTGCAAACATAAAAAGGAATTTCTAGAGAGAGAGAGAGGGAATGGTCGGCTAGAATAGAGAGAGCAAGACCAAGAATGCAACTTTTCACATCTCTATGTGAGACTATATTTATAGGAGAAGGAAAATCTATAAAGGTCAATTATGCATTCACGAAAGAATAATGCATTCATGACACAATACTTGATTTTCAATTCCCCTTTCTCTTCTAATGTGGCCGGCCATATCAATCTCAAGAGGAAGAAAATTGTTTCCTCACTTAGCTTATTTATTTCCTTCTTAAGGAAATTCATTTCCTCTTTTCCTTTTGGGTAATTATCTTTATAATTAAAAGGAAATAACTCTCTCCTCTATGATGCATGTTGGCCGAATTCTATAGCTAGGGAATGACCATCTAGATGCTTCTTTATTTATTTTAAGACAATTTTGAAAATACCCATTGTAGAATTTTTATTACAGAAATAATGAAATTAATTTCTTAATGCCTCAAACGACTTTTCGGCTTTAGAAAATGATTTATATTTTCATCATATGAAAATATTCAAAATCTTATTTTGTCATTCACATCATTTTATGTCTATGTGGACAAAAATACCCTTTAGACATTTTCAGAGAAAAAAGTTTAGTTCAACATTTGAACTTATTTTGACTTAGCTTCCAGTTTAACAATCCTACTCTAATGACCTGTAATAGTGACCTTATGGATCCAAATGAACAAAGCTTGAGCTTCTATACTCGGACTCAAAAGTTCACAAACCTTTTTCCGAATATTAGCTTAATGTCCACTTACTCCACTTAAGAGTTGACACTAAGAATCTCTCGGTTCAAATGAATTTATTTTCTACTCAAATTCAACTTAATTATATTGAAATGTCGGTTCAATTTAGATGCGACTTTAGACCTTTAGATGCGACAAAATTTCGCATATAATGGCATATTTTGTACTAGCGATCCACCTAATATAATTAAGTTTAATTTGAGTAGAAAATTAATTCATTTGAACCGGGAGATTCTCAGTGTCAACTCTTTAGTGGGGTCAGTTGAAATTAAGTTAATACTCGGAAAAAGTTTGTGAAGTTTTGGTTCCGAGTATAGAAGCTCAAGCTTTGTTCATTTGGATCCATAAGGTCACTATTACAGGTTATTAGAATATGATTGTTAAACTAGAAGTTAAGTCAAAATAAGTTCAAGTGTTGACCTAGATTTTTTCTCGGAAAATGTCTAAAAGGTATTTTTGTCCACATGGACATAAAATAATGTGAATGTCAAAAAACGATTTTGAATATTTTCATATGATGAAATATAAATTATTTTCTAAAGCCGAAAAGTCGTTTGAGCCATTATGAAATTAATTTCATTATTTGTGTAATAATAATTCTATAATGAGTATTTTAAGAATTGTCTTAAAAGAAATAAGGAAACATCTAGATGCCCCTTCCCTAGATATAGAATTCGGCCAAGATACATCAAATGAGGAGAAAATTATTTTCCTTTAATTATAAAGATAATTACCCAAAAGGAAAAGAGGAAATGAATTTCCTTGAGAAGGAAATAAATATGCTAAGTGAGGAAACAAAATTTCCTCTCTTGTGATAGCATATGGCCGACCATGTTAGAAGAGAAATGAGAGAAAAAATCAAATATTGTGTCATGAAGACACAATAAGAAAGGGTAGTGATCCTTTCTTGTTTTCATTCTCCCATAAATAGAGCCTCACATAGAGATGCGGAAATAAGCTTTTGGTCTTGCTCTCTCTATTCTAGCCGACCACCCTCTCTCTCTCTCTAAAATCCCTTTTTATTTTGGCACTTAAGTATTCATTAGACTTAGGGTTAATAAGCTATCTAACTCATACACTTGTTCTTGAGCTATTGTGTTTAATTGTGCCCACATACAAGTCCTTCTAAACCTCTAAAGACTCATGTAATAGAAACTTTAGCTGTCTCGAGTTCAACATTAGTAGTGAAGGAATCGAGCCAAGGAAGAAGATCAACCATTCTCAAGAAACTTCAAATTAAAGGTACGAGAAATGTTTGCACTCAAGCACTTTAAATAATGTTTTTTATAATTTATACATGTTCATGCCCTTTGCCTAGGTTAGTAAAAAAAATTACTTATAAAGAAATTTTATATTCCGCCATTAATATGATTAATGATAATTTTTCTTAAACCTAGACCTATTCCAACAAATAATATCAAAATTATGGTCAAAGTATAAGCATGTACATGTTATTTAAAATCATTATAAGAAAATTGTTTTCAAAATTTTCTTGGTTAATGGTTTTTTCAAAGACTAGATCTTACATAATTTTAGTTTTTTGGTACGACCGCTAAAACTAAATTTGTGTTGATTTTAACTTCTTAAATATGCTATATAAATACATTAAAAACAGTTTTTAATTATTTTATGTTTAGCATATTCGAAATCATTTTTTTTTTGACAAGTTTGATAATTTTTGTACATAGTTTAAACTAGTTTTATGCACTTCTAGTTTAAATTAGTTATTGAATATTTTATAGAATATTGTTTGTTTTATTTTTTGCAAATTATTAACATGTTAATTTAACATACAATTAAAATCAAAACATACACGTAAAATGTTTCAATAAACCTCTTTCTCTATACACCTAGATCCGATGTACCTTTTAATTGTTTTTCAATTTCTGGACAAATTGTTATGACTCAGTAAAACGGGCATAACTCCTTGCTCGAAACTTGAAAATTAGTGCTTCTTGAACCAAATTAAAGGTACTGAATTAGCTATCCAATGCAATTAGTTTAAGCTCAATCGGGTACCAGATGTGTCATTTATGACCTTTTACGTCCGAGGTGTACGTCAGTCCGCGATCTAGGATTTTGAATCCGGATTTGCGACTCCTAGCTTCTTCCCCTCTTCTTGATGCAACCGTGGCTTTCCGACATTCGAGCACTCAACTTTTGGAATTGGTGTCCACAAAGGAGATATTAGACATTGAAATACATTTGTATTTAATGTTGCTGAAACATTAATATTAATAAATTTTCATTCTTTATTATGTTTGTGTTTATGTATGAATGCGACGCTCTGAAACTGTCATAAAAAAGGGGTGCTAAGTATAGACTTGATAAGATAGCCCCTTGTGACTAGTTTAAACATTTGTTCACAATATTAAAATCGATAGAGCAATCGAATCTAAGTAATGATTGTTTGAATGAATCATGATATCTTATCTTGTGATATAGAGAGTTGTGACTCTATGATTCATCCTTGATATCTTATTGAAGATATTGAACAAGACATGTGATACTTAGAAGCTCAAAATGAAACCGTTTAACCACTCGAAACTTCAAGATCACATACAAGGGGAACTTTGGTACTTACCTAAATCCCGAAGTGACTGTATAATTGATATTACACTTTATGACATTTGATTTGTCAATGAGCAACGACTAAGTTATAGTTTCATTTGACCCGACAGTTGGTGTCATAACATTGTGATATTGGGTTATAGGATTCACAGATATGGAACTCATGTTGGAACGATGCAAATGCATTAGTATCACACTATACTTTGTTATGAGAGTGTGAATGAATAAACATGGCCACCTATTCATCGAATAAGAAAATTCTTTGATTAAAACATGTGACATGTAAAGAAATCTCCCTCTATGTTTTTCTCATTCACAAATAACAAAGGAGTTAGTGAAATAATAACTCAAAGGGTAAAACGGTAGTTTTACATTCCCTTTATTTAGTGATACACATGAAGGGTAATATCGTAAAGTACTCCATGGATCGTGTGAAGATTTGTTTTGTCACATCAAAAGGAAAATATACCCGTATGAACAGAGAGAGTTTCAGTATTAGTCCTTTAGTGGAATCGACTAATATTAAGAATTGAAAGACGAAAAAGGTTTGTGAACTTTTGAGTCCGATCTTTATTCTAAAGCTTCGTTCATATGGGTGCATAAAGTCTGAATGATAGACACTTGGAAGAGATTAAATGAACGAGAATTATTGATTTACTCATTAAATATAAATTGTGATTTATATCAGGAAAGTTATTTTTCTAAGTAACTTAATAAATAATTAGTTATTTATTGTTACGTTTATTTGTTGAATCAAAGAGTATTATTATATTGATAATAATACACTTGAGAAATTCAAATAAATAAATGAAGAAAGTAAGTAATTTCTCATTTCGTACTTACTTGGAATGTATGAAATTATTTTAATGAAATTTCATTAAATAAAATGAGAGTTCTAAATTAATTTAATTTAGAAATAAATCAAAAGAATTTGGGAATAAAATAAATAAAGATGGACGAGTATGGGGAGGAGAGTTGGCCGAATTATTTAAGTGATTGGATTATGGGTTTGACCCAACTTAAGCCATTTTAAAGTTGTTTATAAAAGGCTTGAGAAACCCTAATCAATCTTAACCCTAACCCTAATATTTTCGGCCAAGAGACTCTCCCTCTCCTTGTGTGACACTCGGCAGGAATCCCCAACCAAGAAAGAAACGAAAAATTGTTTTCATCCTTTATGTTGTGTGATTCTTTATTCCCGAGAGTTCATGAGAGCCCACCCTCTAAATCTCAATTGAATTCCTTGTGTATTATCGTTGATTCTTCATTGTGGTGTTTGGTGTTTTTAATTCTGTGAAAATTTTGAATTTTAGAGTTAAATTTGAAGTCCCAAAGGTTTTGCAAAATTCTGTCCGGCGAGTATCCCAGTCAGGCAAAAGCTGCAGTCCAATGAGCCCAGCAGGTTCTCAGTCCGGCGAAGGTCCCTGTCCGGCGAGATCCCTTCCAGCGTCCCTGTCCAGCGTGATCCCCAGCGAGTGCTCCAGTCCGGCGAAGGTTCCAGTCCGGCGAGCAGGTCCAGTTACCAAGTTCCAGTTCGGCGAGTCCGAGCAGATTCCCTGTCCGGCCTGTCTCCTTTCCGGCGAGCCCTCCCAGTCCGGTGTTGGCCGTGTCCAGCGAGACAGACTCTCCTATTCGGCCAGCGTGCGTTCAATCCATTCCGGCGAGTCTCATTCCATGTTTGGACTTGGTGAGGCATTCCGGAGATAGCGAGCAACGTCGAGATTATTTATAATGTCAACCGTAACTTTCTCTCAACGATTTGGACTGGTAAAGTTATATAAATTTGTTTATACAGGTTGTTAGTGTGTTCAAATGTTGTGCTACATGTTTTATTAAATTGTTTATAAACATGTCAATAAATTTTAATGCCTAGGTTGTTTAAACATATTAAAAATAGTTTTAATATGATAGATCTAATTATATTTTTCCGCCACATAGGATGTGTAATATAATTAAATTGTTATATAAATTCCAACATCAACCACCGTGAAGAAATTAGTTTTAGGAGATTTCGAATCTCAAAAAACTTTCAAATACAAAAGTGAGATTTATTAATCTCACACACTTTCCTTAGGAAAAATAAATTAATAGACAAAAAGATCCGAGTATGTTCCTTGTGCCTTAGTGCATTAACACTGCTCTCTCTCTCACAAATATCGATTTTAGGGTTCTTTTTCTAGTGATCCTCTCTATCTCTCTTTACTCATGGAAACGTGTTTCCAAACGTACAAGAGATTATGTGCCTATTCCAAAAACTAAGTATGAGGGTTGTACTAATTGTTTGCAGCCCACGATCCCCAACACTAATGTTAAGTGCATATGTCACAAGACTAAGACTCACCATCATGACCCTATCTTTAATGAGAGTACTCAAAGACGCATTGCTCTTAACATTGCTTTTATAGCTACGTTCAAAAGTGAAACGATGAGATAAGGCCTCCCTTCGGTGGATTGTTTTCAAAGTAGATCTTGTTGAACTTAGTTGTTGGTTACACACTTGGACTCAAACTCTAGTAATCCTCCCTCGAGGGCCTGCAAAACGTTTTGAGTGATCAAACTTTTTTATAAGGTGGCTATTCAAAGCATTGATGTATTGACATCATAACTATGCATTAATGATGTGTCATTAACTTATGAAAGGCGACTCTTTGCGGTCTTCCCTTGAAGGAATAAATTGTTATCTTATTCATAACACCTTTGGATTTTTTCCTGTCTAAACTTAAACAAAAAACTAATCATAAATTGTTTTAACAATCAACAACATGTCTTTAAAAAATTTCTCAATAATCCTTTCCTGGAATAAACAGGAATGGAAAACTACGTAAATTAGAAACGTAACCTAGACATCGTCCTTACTATGGACAAGCACAAATGGGTACTCACCACCCCATGTCTTCCTGAAGCGAATGATGATTCGACTCAAGAGGACAAGGATGCCCCAGTGACCTGAATCCGATCTGATGAGATTGCGAGGTGCTATATTTTAGCATCGCTGAACAATGTGTTGCAACAACAACATCGTGATATGGATTCGGCCTATGGCATGCTCTTCAATCTCCATGAGATGTTTAAAGGGCAAGGGCGTCAAACTAGATAACAAGCGGTTCAACAGTTTGTGACCTGTCGTATGAAAGCTAGGACTCCTGTCAGAGAGCACATGATGCTGTCATACCTACCTCAAGGCTAAAGGGAAAGGTATTGTACATATTACCGAAGCTTGTTTAGTAGCTGATAATGTATCATCGTGGATTATTGACTTCGCTGCTACTAACCATATTTGTTGTTCCGTGAATGGGTTCAAGAAAAGCAAAAGCTTAGAGGATGGCGACTTTTGCTTCAAGTGAGCTGATGGGAGCTTGGTGTATGCTAAGGCTGTGGGATCCGTGACATTGTTTTACGAAGTCGGAATTTTAAATTTGAATAATGTATATTTTTTTTCTTCCTTTGGGAAAAACTTAATATATGTAGCTCAAATTGTTGAGCATAATTATTATTTTAAGTTTATTGATGATGAAATTCGATTTTCTTTTTCCAATTCATTTGTCACTAATGTATGAAGAATGGTTTTTATACTATCTTTATTCTACACAACCTTTGCTGTTAGACATTGAAATAGATAATGATCTAATTAGGGAACCAAAGAGGATCAAACTTAATGACTCATCTGAGCTAATAAAATCAACACCTCTCTGGCATCTAAGACTTGGTCATATTAGCATATATAGGATGAAGAGACTTGTGAGGGATGGTCTACTAAAAACCTCTGCAATAGGCTCACTGTCGACTTGTGAATCCCATATAGAAGGAAAAATAACCAAACGACCTTTCTCTGATAAAGGTAGAAGAGCCACTGAGTTACTAGAACTAATACATTCTGATGTATGTGGTCCACTAAGAATTCAGACACGGGAGGATACGAATACTTCGTTACTTTTACTGATGATTGCTTAAGATATGGATTTGTCTATTTTCTCAAACACAAATCCAAAACCTTTAACGTATTTAAGGTCTTTCGGGCTTTAGTGGAAAAGCAAACATGCAACAAATCAAAACCCTTCGATCTGATTGAGGTGGTGAGTACTTGTCTGAAGAGTTCGATGACTTTCTTAAAGAAGAAGGTATCGATTCTCAACTTACAACACCTGACACTCCTCAACAGAACAGAGTGTCAGAGAGAAGGAATCAAACTCTAATGGAGATGGTTAGATCAATGATCAGTTACTCATCACTCCCTAATTTCTTTTGGGGATATGCCCTCAAAACTGTCGCATATATTCTGAATGTAGCTATAAACGATGGACTAGGCGTAAAGCTAGTTTATGCCACATTAAAATTTGGGGTTGCCCTGCACATGTGCTAAGGCAAAAGACCAGCAAGTTGGCTAGTAGGTCTGGATTATGTGTATTTATAGGATATCCAAAGGAAACCAAAAGTTTCACATTCTATAGTTCTGACGACGAAAAAATGTTTGTCAGCACTAATGCTCGTTTCCTAGAGGAGGACTTTATCAAGAATACGAAACCTAGAAGAAAAATTGTGCTGGAAGAAAAGTTTTGTGAGGAAGCTTCGACCTCATATGTAAGAACTATTTTTACTCCAACTAAAATGCGACCTAACAATTCAGATTCTTGTCAAGTAGTACTTCGATGTAGTGGGAGGGCTTCTAAAAAGGTAGACAGGTACATGTCTTATGGCTATATCTTTGTAGCTGTCGCTAACATGGATGACCCTGTTTCCTACACCCAAGCAATGGCTGGTTCCGAGTCAAACCTTTGGCTTGATGCCATGAAAGTTTAGATGCATTCGATGTTTGTCAACAAACTCTGAAAACTTGTAGACCTACCTGAAGGGGTTAAACTCGTAGGGTGTAAGTGGATCTGTAAGAAGAAAAGGGGTCCGGATGGGAATGTGTAAACGTTCAAAGCGCAATAGTGACTAAGGTTACACCTAAAAGGAAGGTATTGATTATGAAGAAACATTCTAGCTAGTCTCAATGCTTAAATCCATCCGCATACTTCTATCCATTGATGCCGTTCTCGATTACGAGATCTGACAAATGGATGTCAAGACTGCTTTTCTGATGGCAATCTTGAAGAGCGCATTTTCATGGCTCAACCAGAAGGTTTCGTTGAAGGTGGTCAAGAAACCAGGGTTTGTGAGTTGCTTAAATCCATTTATGGATTAAAGCAAGCATCTAGATCATGGAATATTAGATTCGATGAAACTGTAAAAAGATTCAGTTTTGAACAGTCAATAGATGAACCTTGTGTTTATATGTTGATACACGAGGCCAAGGTTGTGTTTCTGGTATTTTACGTCGTTGATATACTACTCATTGGTAATGATGTAGGTAAATTATTTGAGGTTAAAATATGGTTAGCTAAGTAGTTTGACATGAAGGATCTAGGGGAAGCTGCGTACATTCTGGGGATTCAGATATTTCGAGATGGAAAGAACCAGACCATGTCGCTCTCCCAAGCATCTTATATAAAAAAGGTGCTGGATCGCTTTGCTATGCAAGACTTTAAGAAGGGACAGATCCCCTTTCGACATGGAGTTTCACTCTCTAAGGACCAGTCTCCCAAGACTGCACAAGAGATTGAAGGCATGAGAAAGATTCCCTATGCTTCAGCCGTAGAAAGCCTCATGTATGCTATGTTGTGCAATAGACCGGATATATGTTTCGTCGTTGGCGTAGTTAGCCATTTCCAATCAAATCCTGGACTCGAGCACAGGGTTGCTGTTAAGCATGTTCTGAAGTATATTCGGAGAACTAGGAACTTGATGCTTACATACTCAGGTACTGATGTGACTATGATGGGTATACCGATTCTGACTTTCAGGCGGATAGGGATTCCATGAAATCCACATCAAGATCTGTGTTCATCCTGAATGGTGGATCTGTTGTTTGGAGGAGTATCAGGCATTCTTGCGTTGCCGACTCCACCATGGAGGCAGCATATGTGGCTGCTTGTGAAGCATCCAAAGAGGCTTTGAAAGTATTTGGAAGTCGTTCCGAATTTCAACGAGCCCATGATACTATATTGTGATAATTGCCTAGACTAATTTGTGAGATATTAAGTTATGAAGATGTCATGAACCAGTTTTGTGAAGTTCTCATAGATATGAAATTTATGTACAAGATTGATGAAATGGAATGTATATCACCTCATGCTTTATTAGTTTGATTGTGAAAAAATGAACCGCGTGGTATCCAAGATTAAGTAGCGTCTTTAATTGAATGAAACAATGTGAGTTGTTAGCTCCTCGTCAATACATTATTTCTAACTTATTCACAAGTAACAAATGAGTTGAAAAAATAACATCTAGAAGGGTAAAATAGTAGTTTTATAAATCCCATCTAGTTGATGATATTCATGAAGGTTGATCAGAGATAACATTCAATGGATCCATTCAATATAATTAAGTTGAATTTGAGTAGAAAATAAATTAATTTGACTGAGAGATTCTCAGTGTCAACTCCTTAGTGGAGTCAGTTGACATTAAGCTAATACTTGGAAAAAGTTTGTGAACTTTTGAGTCTGAGTATAGAAGCTCAAGTTTTGTTCATTTGGATCCATAAGGTCACTATTACAGGTCATTAGAGTAGTATTATTAAATTAGAAGCTAAGTCAAACTAAGTTCAAGTGTTGAACTAGATTTTTTCTCGGAATATGTCTAAAGGGTATTTTTGTCCACATGGACATAAAATTATGTGAATGTCAAAATAAGATTTTGAATATTTTCATATGATGAAAATATAAATTATTTTCTAAAGCTGAAAAGTCGTTTGAGGCATTATGAAATTAATTTCATTATCTGTGTAATAATAATTCTACAATGGGTATTTTAAGAATTCTCTTAAAAGAAATAAGGAAGCATCTAGATGCCCCTTCCCTAGCTATAGAATTCGGCCAAGACACATAAAGTGAGAATTAAAGTGAGATGTCTTTACATGTCACATGTTTTAATCAAAAAATGAACTCATTCAATGAATACCTGGCCAAGTTTATTCATTCAAACTCTAATAACAAAGCATAGTGTGATACTAATGCATTCGCATTGTTTCAACATGAATTCCATATCTGTGAATCATGTAACTCAACATCACATCCTTGTGACACCAACAGTCGGGTCAGATGCAACTAAAACTTAGCCATTGCCCATTGACAAATCAAATGTCACAAAGTGTAATGTCAATTACATATTCACTTCAAGATTAAGGTAAGTATCATAATACCCCTTTAGTTGTGATTTTGAAGCTTCGAGTGTTTAAACAATTTTATCTCGAGCTTCTAAGTATCATTGGTCTTGTTCAATATCTTCTATAAGATACCAAGCATGAATCATAGAGTCACAACTCTCTATATCACAAGATGGGATATCATGATTCATCCAAACAATCATTACTAAGACTCGATTGCTCTATCAATCTTCAGATTGCGAACAAATGTTTCAAACTAGTCACAAGAGGCTATCTTGTCAAGTCTGTACTTAGCACCCTTTTCGTTGATGACAGTTTCAGAGCATAGCAAAACATATCTAAACACAATCTTCAAAAGAATGAACATTTATTAATATCAATGTTTCAGCAAAAATTAAATACATAAAGTATTTCAATGTCTTATATCTCCTTTGTGGGCACCAACCCAATAGAAAGCATCGAAGAAACCAATTTAAAAATATTGGAAAGACGTATGGAGGAAGTGGAGCATGGGTTAAAGGTGTCTACGCGAAAGATCGAAGATGCAAATTTCGCATTCACGACCATGGTATTAGAGCATCCTATTCGGAATATGTTTAGGATGTCGAGTATCCCGACTTATGATAAAAACAAATTGACCCAGGCGACCATCTAGACACATTATTGTGTTTGATGGTTTTGCAGGGAGCACGTCTAGAACTTATGTGCCAAGATTTCTCTATTACCCTCCCCGTTAAGCCAAAAGATGGTACAAAAAGCTCAGGCTGAACTCAATAGAATCGTGGAATCAATTGGCTCGAAAATTCATGGAACATTTTATCGGCTCAAGCTAAGGGAAAAACCCCAAAGAGAGACTTCTAACCATCAAACAAGCCCATGATGAGTCTAAATAAAACTACATTAATCGCTACATGGCGCAGGAGTTACAAGTCGACGACCTGAATGAGGGTTTTAAGCTCTTGGGGATCACTTATGGAATCCACAGAGAATCAGAATTCTAGTGGGCACTTCAGAAGACTAGTTCTCAGGATTACAAAGATTTCCTCAACAGAGCCTTGAAGTACATATATACAGACGAAGTTAGACTAAATGCAAAAAAGCAGAATGCAAAGTATCGTCGGGAGGAACAAAAAGAACGAAATTTGTAAGGAGATCGGCTCGAGAATAAGGTTCGATCCGGAGCAAGAACCAATAATTATTTCAAGAGCAAGTATGAACAATACAGTCCTAGTACATCAATAAAAGAAATTTTTAACCTTGCGCATGTGAAGGAATATTTTGTAAATCTTGCTTGGATCAAGAAGGATATCTCGAAGAGAGATAAGACCAAGTATTGCGTTTTTCATAATGATGTGGGCAACAGGACTATTGACTGTTTCAACCAGAAATCAAGAAGAACATACATAGCAAAGATGGATGCATATGGCGAAATCTCCGTCATAGTCGGAGGACCACACACCGGGTCAAACTCAAGAAACTCCCAAAAGAACTATATGAGATATGGTCATGCCGGTCATAAGCATATCATGTTCACAACTAGGGAGAGGCCGACTAAAATTTCAAAATCACTCGATGAGCAAGTCACTTTCACAAAAGAAGATGCTCGCTGGGTGATGTTTCCCCACATTGATCCTTAGGTAATCTCCGTTAAAATCAGTAATAAATTTGTTCACATGATGCTAGTCAATACCGGAAGTGCATTAGACATTTTATATGAATTATTTTTTTAAAGAATGTTAAGAAATATTCTGTATCCTCGTCTCTAAAAAAATCTATACGAATTCACAGGAGATCTGGTCGTACCGAGAGGAATAATCTCGATCTCGATCACAATGGGAGATAAACCCAAAACCAAAACTATCAACATAAAGTGGGTAGTGGTACCGGCAAAGTCCTCGTGCAACGGGATCATGGAAGGCCAACCTTGTAGGCACTCGGAGCCATTACCCTTATAGAATACCTCAAAATCAAATTTCCTACCGAGAATGGAACAGGTGAAGTGCAAGGAACTCATGCCCTAGCAAGAAGTTTATAAGCTGGTTACTAGAGTCAATATAAGGAAGGAGACAAAGTAATGAAAATTACTTCCGAGTTCGATTCACGATTACAGAGCAAATGGAAAATTAGCCCCCGAGATGAAATTGAAGAAATAGTACTCGACCTTGAGCGCCCAAGCCAAAGTTGAAGATTGGCAAGTACCTTAAACTAGTTATCAAAATTGATCTGTACAATATGGATTTTTGGATGGTCACATGCCGATATTTCATGGATAGATCCCGAATTAGCATGCGGAGGTTATGTATAGACCCAAAGGCAAACCGCGTTAGACATAAAAAGAGAGCCTTAAATATTGAAAGATATACATCTTTAAGAGATGAAGTATAAAAATTAATCTCCAATAGGTCAATTAAAGAAACAAAATATCTTGGTTAGAAAATGGCAAGCATGTGCAGATTTTACAGATCTTAACAAGGCCTACCAAAGGATGGTTTCCCTAGTCAAGAATAGATCAAATGGTCGATGCCAGAACATGACATGAATTGCTAAGATTGATGGACGCATACTCTTTCTATAATCAGATCCCTATGTATGGCCCCGACCAAGACCGTACAACTTTCATAATCGAAAGAGGTCTATACTGCTACACAGTGATGACCTACAAATTAAAAATGCAGGCACCACTTATCAAAGATTAGTAAATTGAATGTTACCTGACCTCCTCGGCATAACTATAGAAGCATACATAGATGAAGTATTACTCAAAAACCAAAAAATGAGCGAGCGTACCGAGGATTTAAGAAGATCAATTGGTATTTTGAGAAAATATCGCATGAAACTTAACCCTTCAAAATGTACATTCGGTGTCTCTGGAGGAAAATTCTTGGGATTTATTGTCTAGGGAAAATTCTTGGGATGTATAGAGGCCTAAAGCAAGTTCTTTTTCCAGGTCTACTGATCGGAGCATTTGTTTCTTCGATGCCCTCAAGGGGTCAAAAGTTTTTTAGTGCACCGAGCAGTGCAATAAAGACTTTGAGGCGTTAAAAAGAACACCTCGCTTGGTCGCCCACATTAAGAAAGGTAGAAGCCAGAGAGCCCTTACACGTGTACATTGGTATTTCAGAACATGTTGTAAATTGGTCAAAAAAGAAAGTCAAAATCAACTGCCGGTATACTACACGTAAAAATGTCTCAATAGACTTGTTTAGGTTTCCAAGACAAAAAGCATCGAGGGTGCAGCTAGCTCCCGACGAACCCACCAAACGCGCGTTAGGGGATCAAGGTACAACTTCCACGGCCTCGGCCACAAGGCGCCAGCAACCTGCGAAAGCACCGATCCCAGCGTGCAAAGCTAGCCGACAAGGGCGATCAAAGAAACCAATCGCCTATTTGACGAGCTCCTGGAGAGGCATGAGTCGACAAAGCCCAAATCGCAGGCACCTTGGGTATAACCCCTTCCAAAATAACTCTACTAAATCAGACCATGGAAATCGAGGATACTGACTATACGCAGCCGTATATCTCGTCCTGTGTCAACAAAGGAATCCTCAACATCTCTAACGACAGGCGAAAATCAAGTTTCCCCTCTCAAGACCGAGGAGCGCATTGCAAAGCGGGTTTTCCCCATGATCTCCGGGCTCGTTGTTGGCAGAGATGCCTAAAAGAAGATTATTTATTTGCATATCGATGTAATATAAATCTCTCACGAGTCCTTATTGTAATTTGCTGATTAAATTCTTAAAAGTTGAAACTTCAATTCATTCCTTTTTTGTTTGTTTGAAGATATAATATTCAATAGTCTTATAGTCCTTAATTAAACCTAACAACGTATAAAGAGTCAAATGTAGATTTACATGAACAAAATCTTCATGGTTTGCTTAAAACAAAATATTCACAATCTAAAGATCATCAAACTATTGATCATAGTATGAATGTTGGAAGAATCTATGATATCTAGTTACGAGGCGTAGAGAGTTGAGAGCTCTATAGTTCTTCTTGTGTATCTTCCAAAGATACTGAATCGACCAGTACACATTTAAAGATAATATAAGAACAAACCATTTAAACTCTTCTTACTCAAGGTCACTATGTATGAATTGCATCGTGCTTACCTTAATCCTTAAATGAAACATGTCATTTTATAACTTCAATATATTCATTTGAGAAAGTTAAATTCTAGATCCAAGCTGTGTGAACTAGATGCGCTCTATTACTAATGTATTGAGTTATGAAGATGACATGAGTATACTTTGTGAAGTTCTCATAGATATGGAATTCATGTACAAGATTGCTGAAACGAAATGTATATCACCTCATACTTTATCGCTTATGACATAGGCTGGCCGACCATATGGAAGAGAAAGGAAGGAGAAAATCAAATATTGTGTCATGAATGCGCAATAGGAAAGGGTAATTACCCTTTCTTATATTTCCTTAATAGAGCCTCACATAGAGATGTGAAAATAAGCCTTTTGGTATTGCTCTCTCTTTTCTAGCCGACCAACCTTCTCTATCTCTCTCTAAAATACTCTTTTATTTTGGAACCTAGATCCTCATTTGATCTAGAGAATTAGCTTATGATCCAAGAATTTTCATTATTCATATTTTTTAATAGTTCCAACTCACTAAACTTTTCAAACGCTCGAAGACTCTAGTGGTAGAAACTTTCGTGGTTGCTCGAGAATCCAAAGACGAAAGACAGCGAGACAAGGAGAATGATCTTCATCCAAGAAAGGACTCCAAGATCAAGTAACAAGAAAGCATGAGGTGATACACATTGCATTTCAGCAATCTTGTACATGAATTCCATATATATAAGACCTTCCCAAAGTATACTCATGTCAGCTTCCCAACCCAATACATCACCAATAGAGCACATCTAGTTCACAAACATGGATCTAGAGTGTAACGTTCTCAAATGAATATATTGAGGTTATGAAATGACATGTCTCATTTCAAGATTAATGCAAGCACGATGCAATTCATACATAGTGACCTTGAACACAAAAAAGGTTAAATGGTTTGTTCTTACATTGTCTCTAAAGGTGCACTGGTCAATTCAGTATCTTCGGAAGATACACTGGAAAAACAATAGAGTTTCTAAATCTCTATGCCTCGTAACCAGACATCATAGATTCTTCCAACAATCATACTAGGATCAATAGTCCGTTGATCTTTAGATTGTGAATATTTGTTTTAAGCAAACCATGAAAAATTTGTTCATGCAAATCTACATTTGTCTCTTCATACGTTGTTATGTTTGATTAAGGACTATAAGAATAGTGAATATCATAAATCTTCAATCAAATGAAAAAGGAATGAATGAACGTTTCAACTTTTATTAAATTATGTTGGGATTGGTGCCCACAAAGGAGATATTAGACGTTAAGATACTTTGTATTTAATTTTGCTGAGTTATTAATAAATCAAACATTTATTATTTAATTTTATGTTTGTGTTTATGTATGAATGATGCGCTCTAAAACTGTTATCAATGAAAAGGGTGCTAAGTACAGACTTGACAAGATAACCCCTTGTGACTAGTTTGAAACATTTGTTCGCAATCTCAAGATCGATAGAGCAATCGAGTCTTAGAAATGATTGTTTCGATGAATCATGATATCTTATCTTGTGATATAGAGAGTTGTGACTCTGTGTTTTATTCGTGATATCTTATAGAAGATATTGAACAAGACCTGTGATACTCTGAAGCTCGAGATAAAACCGTTTAATCACTCGAAACTTCAAGATCACATACGAGGGGTATTTTGGTACTTACCTAAATCCTGAAGTGAATGCATAATCGATGTGACACCTTATGACATTTGATTTGTCAATGGGCAATAGCTAAGTGATAGTTGCATCTGACCCGACGGTTGGTGTCATAACGAGGTCATGTTGGGTTATGTGATTCACAGATATAGAATTCATGTTGAAACAATGTCAATGCATTAGTATCACACTATGCTTTGTTATGAGAGTGTGAATGAATAAACCTGGCCAGGTATTCATCGAATAAGAAAATTCTTTGATTAAAACATGTGACATGTAAAGATATCTTACTCTATATTTTTCTCATTCACAAATAACAAAGGAGTTAGTGAAATAATAACTTAGGGGTAAAATGGTAATTTTATATTCCTCTGAGTTACTGGTACACATGAAGGGTAACATCGTAAAGTACTCCGTGGACCATGTGAAGAATTTTTTTATCACATTAAACGGAAAAATAAACGCATATAAACTTAGAGAGTTTCAATATTAGTCCTTTAGTGGAATCGACTAATAATAAGAATTAAAAGTAGGAAATTTTTTTTTGAACTTTTGAGTCTGTACTTTATTCTAAAGCTTCGTTCATGTGGGTCCATAAGGTCTAAATGATAGACTCTCGGACGAGATTTAGTAAACTTGAACATTTGATTTTTTCATTAAACGTAAATTATGATTTACATTAAGAAAGTTATTTTCTGAGTAATTGAATAAATAATTAGTTCTTTATTCTTACATTTATTTAATGAATCAGATTATGGTATTATATGGATAATAATATAATTTGATGATTCAAATAAATAAAATATGAAAATAAAAATTTCTCGTTTCATACTACTTTGAATAGTATGAAAATAATTAATGATTTGTCATTAAATAAATGAGATGTTCTAAAGTAATTAAATATTATTTTAGAAATAAATCAAATAAATTTAGAATGATATTTGAACATCATGGCCTTCCATATCTAGGGTAGAATGGGCTGGAAAAATATTTAAATGGGTTATGAGGCTTAAGTTTGATTAATGGGTCATTATATGATTTTGACGTAACTTAAGCCCATTCTCTTTGAAATAAAAAGAAGCGCTTATTCTCTTCTGACCTAATCAGAGTCTCACGCATTCTCTCTCTCCCCCTAACCTATTTTGTTCAAAATTTTCTCTCCCCAAAAGAGAAAACACACGGCCAATTCCCACAGAGAGAAAAAGAGAGAGATATCTTATTTCTCCAAAAGCCTTTGTTTATTTCATATGATTCCTTCTCTCGTTGTTCACAAAAAGAGTCCACCCTCTTGACCTCCTAAAAATCCCTGAGTATTATTGTCTCACATGTAAGTTTTCTAACAAGTTGGATCTGCGAACATATAAATGTTATAGGTTTCTAGTGTGTTTGATTTATTGATTAATATGTTTAGAATAAATTTATTAACATGTTTGGAGTGTGTTAATATTAAATTTATTAACATGTTAGAATTTTTAATGGCATGGTAATTGAATATGATTAAAATGCGTTCTAATATATTAGGATCAATTGTGTGTTTCCGCTATATTTAGATATGTCACGCAATTTAATACGTTAATCGTTAACTAATGTCCAACAAATGGTATCAGAGATAGTAAAGACATTAAAAATTACGATTTTTTGACTAGTTTTGAAATTGTTTGACTAGTTTGGTGTTGCCGTTTTTGTATGATTTGAAATTTCGTTATGAATGCGTGCGTGTGTGCTTATGGATGGATCCTCATTGTTATGGGCCTAGGAAGTTTCCGGTTATCGTCCCGGGTTTTTATTTTAAATTTTAAATTTGTGAGCCTCAATTTGCGAGGACAAATTTATTTGTATTTATTTAAATTGTAATTCGGCGACGAGAAGACACGGAAGGCAGCCCCTCGGGTTTCGCCGCACGTTGGAGAACGTGTGGGGGCTGACCCGAGACATCTGATGACGCGTCACAAGGTGTCCTTGACCGACCATTTAAATTGAAGAATAAATTGTTTATTTTTCAATATTGTTTTCTTATGGGTTGTAATTAGAAATGGGCCATAGGATGAGTTAAATATTCTATGCTTATTTTATTTAATCTCATAACATAATCACCTCACATGTCATATAGGATAGAACGCCAACATCATATTAAAATGAATTGTTCATATAGTTTATAATTTATAAAAGATTTATAAAATGTAAACTGTTTTTTAAAAAAATAAGATTTTTGCAAAAACTAAGTGGGAGGGTTGTTTATCATTGTAGCAACCCGCCGTCCCCGACATGAGTTTAATTAACTTAATGTGTGATGAACTAAGAGTCACACATAGTGGCCCTCCCTTTAATGGGCGTACTTCGGAAGTATTTTGTTAATTAAACTGTTACGAACTAAGCTTTAAAAAGAAACGATGAAGTGGGGTCTCCATATAGGTGAACCGTCATCAAAGCGACTTGATTAAAGGCCAACATGTTGGTTACACGCTTAGACTTATGTTTTAAAGTAACCCTCCATAGAGGCTATGCGTTAAAAATAAGTGACCAAAGTCCATGGTAATTAGCGAGAACTAGAAGTTATGACTTCTTGTATGGTTCGAACTAAATAGTGATGTGTCACGACTATGAAAGGCGATCAATTGCGGTTTCCCCTAGGAAAAGTAATTGATCATTTTTGTTCATAATACCATGAATTATTTATCGTTTTCCTCACCTATTTAGGATTGTACATGTATCATAATTCGAAACTGTAGCATATGCTAAATTTATTCATTGTATTTAATTTCAGCAATATATCATGAATCCACTTGCATCTATATTGAGTTATAACAAACTCGAGGGTGAGAATTACGTTGATTGGAAACGTAACCTTGGCATCGTACTGACGGTGGAAAAGCACAAGTATGTTCTCACTACCCCGTGTCCTCCAGCTCCGAGTGCTGACTCAAGCCAAGAGGACAAGAACGCCTATGACACGTGGGTTAGGTCCGATGAGATTTCCAAGTGTTATATCTTGGGTTCCATGATCAATGTGTTGCAACAATCTCACAAGGACATTGCCATGGCATATGACATGCTCTACAATCTTCATGACATGTTCGGATGTCATGGGCGTCAGGCGAGGCAGCAGGCAATCCGAAATTTCATGAATTGTCAGATGAAGCCGGGAACGTCAGTGAGAGACCACATTCTAGTGATCATGGATCACCTGAACGACATGGAGATTCTCGGATCGGAGATCGATGGACTCACCAAGGTCGACATGATCTTGGAGACTCTGATCGATTCTTTCGATAGCTTCCGTCTGAACTACTCCATGAACAAGCTCGATTATTCTGTAACCGAGCTAATGAAGGAGTTGCAGACTGCCGAATGACTTCTCCCTAAGACCAAGAAGAAGACTGGTGAAGTCAATGTTGCTGAACATAGGGCTTCCACTTCTGGTTCGAAGAGAGTGATGAAGGGTCCCAAAAACGCCAACCGAACGGGATCCAAGACGCCTTACAAGAAGGCTACGGATGTCAAGGGCAAGGGCATCGCAAAGGTGGACAACTCCAAACACAAGTGCCACCATTGCGGAGAAGTCGGCCATTGGCGAAGGAACTGCCCTGGCTACCTCAAGACTATCAAGGGGAAAGGTATTGTTGGAATTTATTCAAGAATTTAAATAAAACAATTATATAACATATCATATATGGCGGAATTATATAATAGATCTATATATGTTAAAACAATTTTTAACATGAATAACAACCTATGGCATTAAAATCAATTTATTAATTTAATAAACAATTTATTAAATCATAAAACATTCAACAATTAAACACACTAACAACCTATATGAACAATTCATATATAGTTAATTTAGCATATTAATTTGTTGAAAAAGTACTTACAATTAGGATAATAAATTATCCCGACGATGCTCGCTATCTTCGGAAGGCCTCGCCAAATCCACGTCGAAAAACAAGCGCGTCGGAATCCCCAAAAAATTCTTCGCCGGAATGGGAAGAACCAGGTCGCCGGAATGGAGCTCGCCGGAATGGACTCGCCGGACTGAACCCACCGGACTGGACTCGCCGAGTGGAGCTCACCGGATTGGACTCACCGGATTGGATTCACCGCACAGGGGTCGCCGGATTGGACTCGCCGGACTGGGTCTCTGATCCTGGGACCACCGGACTGGAGAAGACCTCGCCGGACTGGAGCGCCTCGCCGGACTGAAAATGGTGGGCTTTCAAGAACACAAGGGATTGAATATGGAAACTAGAAAAACAACTTTTTCTCGTTTCTTCTCTTGGGAATTTGGCCGAGACTCACAAAGGGGAGAGAGAGGAGAGTCTTGCCGAAAATTTTAGGGTTAGGGTTAGAGTGATTATGATTTAGTTTCCTTTTTATAAACATTCCATAACGGGCTTAAGCTTGGTCAAACCCTTAGCCTTGTCACTCTAATTTTCGGCCAACACACCCTCTTCATACTCGGCCATATATAATTTATTTATTCCCAATTAATTAATTTATTTCTAAATACAATTTATTTAGAATCTCATTTTATTTAATGACATTTCATTAAAATAATTACATACTTTCTAAATGAGTATGAAATGAGAAATTATATGTATTTCTTTCTTTATCTATTTGAATATCACTAGAGTATTATTATCATTATAATAATGCTCTACAATTCAATTAAATAGACGTAACATCAAATAACTATTATTTAATATGTTACTTTAAAGAAATAATTTTCTCAATATAAATCATGATTTATATTCAATGAGTAAATTAGCAATCCATGTTCTTTTGATCTCTTCCAAGTGTCTATTATTGAGACCTTATGGACCCACCAAACGAAGGTTTAGAATAAAGATCGGAAACAAAAGTTCACAAACTTTTTCCGTCTTTTAATTCTTAATGTTGGTCGATTCCACTAAAGGACCAACATTGACATTCTCTCTGTTCGTATGCGCATATTTTATGTTTGATGTGATAAAACCATTTCTCACACGATCCACAGTATACATTACGATATTACCTTTCATGTGTATCAGTAACTAAGAGGAATGTAAAATTACTGTTTTACCCCTTGAGTTTTTGTTTCACTAACTCCTTTGTTATTTGTGAATGAGAAAAACATAAAGTGAGCTGTCTTTACATGTCACATGTTTTAATCAAAGAATGAACTCATTCAATGAATACCTTGCCAGGTTTATTCATTCACACTCTCATAACAAAGCATAGTGTGATACTAATGCATTTCCATTGTTGTTACATGAATTCCATATCTGTGAATCATGTAACCCAACATCATATCCTTGTGACACCAACAGTCGGGTCAGATGCAACTGAAACTTAGTCATTGCTCATTGACGAATCAAATGTCACAAAGTGTGATGTCAATTACACATTCACTTCAGGATTAAGGTAAGTATCATAATACTCCTTTAGTTGTGAGCTTGAAGCTTCGAGTGTGTAAACAGTTTTGTCTCGAGCTTCTAAGTGTCATAGGTCTTGTTCAATATCTTCTACAAGATATGAAGTATGAATCATAGAGTCACAACTCTCTATATCACAAGATGAGATATCATGATTCATGCAAACAATCATAACTAAGATTCGATTGCTCTATCGATCTTTAGACTGCGAACAAATCTTTCAAACTTGTCACAAGGGGTTATCTTGTCAAGTCTGTACTTAACACCCTTTTCGTTGAAGACAGTTTCAGAGCAAAGCTTTAAACATAACTAAACACAATCTTTAAAAGAATGAACATTTATTAATATTAATGTTTCAGCAAAATTTAAATACATAAAGTATTTCAATGTCTAATATCTCCTTTGTGGGCACCAATCCCAACAGGTATGGTTTTCGTCACCCAAGCATGTTACACGACATATAAAGAATCACCTTGTATTTTAGACTGCGAGGCTTCTGACCATATTGTGTGTAATCTGAATGGTTTCAGGAAAACCAGAAGCTTAGGTGAAGAAGAGTTCACGTTCAACTGGGGGAATGGAACGAAGGTCAGAGCCAGATCTTTCAGGACCATGCAGCTGAATTTTGGGAATAAGGCTTTATTATTGAATAACGTTTATTATGTTCCAGATTTTTACAAGAACTTAATTTCTTTTGGTCGTTTAGAAGAACAACATTTTGAGTTTAAAGTCGATAATGGTATTGAAATTTTTCTCAATGGTTGTTTTATTTCTAAAGCTCATCGTGTAGATTCTATTTATTATCTATATCCAAATGAGCCGACAATCTTGGACACAGAGGTGAATAGTGATTCACTTAGGAAGCGTAAGACATTTCATAGTGATGAAACGGATGATACATATCTATGGCACTTACGTCTTGGACATATTGGCCTAGATAGGATTAAGAGGTTAACAAAGGATGGTCCTTTGAAATCTCTAAACGTGAGATCTATGCCCACGTGTGAATCCTGTCTTGAAGGCAAGATGACCAAGAAACTTTTCTCTTAGAAAGGTCTAAGAGCCACACAAGTGTTGGAACTCATACATAGTGATGTATGTGGTCCAATCAATATTCAGGCAAGAGGAGGTTACGAATACTTTGTAACCTTCACTGATGACTACTCACGTTTTGGTCATGTTTTCTTAATGCGACACAAATCCGATACTTTTGAAATGTTGAAACAATATCGGGCCTTGGTTGAGAAGCAAAGAGAGAAACAAATCAAAACCCTTCGATCAGATCGAGGCGGAGAGTACTTGTCTGATGAGTTCGAGGATCTTCTTAAAGAAGAAGGCATCCGTTCTCAGCTTACAGCACCTGGCACTCCACAACAAAACGGTGTGTCGGAGAGAAAGAACCGAACGCTGCTAGATATGGTGAGATCAATGATGAGTTACTCATCTCTTCCTAATTCATTCTGGGGATATGCCTTAGAAACAGCAGCTCATATTCTGAACCAGGTTCCGTCAAAAATGGTTCCCGGCACTTCTTACGAAAGATGGTGTGGTAAGAAATCTGTTCTAAACCACATCAAGATCTGGAATTGTCCAGCACACGTGTTGAGACAAAAGACTAGCAAGTTGGCTAGTCGTTCAGAATTATGCCTTTTCATAGGATATCCGAAAGAAACAAAAGGGCACACATTCTACAGTCCTACTGACAAGAAAACGTTCGTTAGCACGAACGCTAGGTTTCTTGAAGAGGATTATATGAAGAATGCCGTACCGAGAAGCAAACTTGTGCTGAAGGAGATGTTTGGGTGAAGTAGCTGGTACTTCACAAGATTGGACAAGTCCTACACCAACAATAGAAGAACCACATTCGGAACCTGAGCCTCCTACGATTCGTCGCAGTAGCAGGATTGTACGACAACCTGAGCGATTGATGTACATTGGAGAGGCCTTGGCTCCAGTCGCATACAAGGAGGAAGATGATCCAGTATCATTTTCCCAGGCGATGCAGAGTTCTGAAGCAAACCTATGGCAAGAAGCCATGAACGTTGAAATGCATTCGATGTATGTCAACGAAGTCTGGAAACTTGTAGATTTACCTGAAGGCATCAAGCCTGTTGGGTGTAAATGGACCTACAAGAAAAAAAGAGGACCGGATGGAATGTTGAGACATTTAAAGCACGACTTGTGGCGAAGGGGTTCACATAAAAGGAAGGTATCGACTATGAAGATACCTTCTCGCCCGTGGCGATGCTAAAGTCCATTCGTACTCTTTTATCAATTGTTGCCGCCCTAGATTATGAAATCTAGCATATGTATGTCAAGACTGCATTTTTTAATGGAAATCTTGACGAGCGCATTTACATGGCTCAACCAGACGGGTTCACGGAGAAAGGCCAACAGGGCAAGGTTTGTGAGTTGCTAAAGTCCATTTATGGACTAAAGCAAGCATCTAGATCGTGGAATATTAGATTCGACGAGACTGTGAAAAGTTACCACTTTGATCAGTCATTAGATGAGCCATGTGTTTATAAGATGATAAACGATGGCAAATTGGTCTTCTTAGTCCTTTATGTATATGACATACTACTCATTGGGAATGATGTGGGAAAGTTATCAGAGGTTAAGATCTGGCTGTCAAAGCAGTATGAGATGAAGGATCTTGGAGAAGCGGCTTACATTCTGGGGATTCAGATCTTTAGAGATCGGAAGAACCGAAAGTTAGCGCTTTCTCAAGCATCTTATATTGATAAGATCATGGATCGCTTCAGTATGCAGAACTCCAAGAAAGGACAGCTACCTTTCAGACATGGAGTGCATCTATCTAGTGAGCAGTCTCCCAAGACTCCGCAAGAGATAGAGGACATGAGACATATTCCCTACGCCTCAGCCGTAGGAAGTCTCATGTATGCGATGCTCTGCACTAGGCCAGATATTTGTTACGCAGTGGGCGTGGTGAGTAGATTCCAATCGAATCCTGGACCCGAGCACTGGGTTGCACTCAAGCATGTTCTCACGTATCTCCGGAGAACGATTATATGCTTGCATACTCAGGTGATGACTTGAATATGACGGGGTATACCGATTCCGATTTTCAAGCGGATAAGGATTCCAGGAATTCCACTTTAGGGTCTGTGTTCACCCCGAATGGTGGATCTGTGGTCTGGAGGAGTATAAAGCAATCTTGCGTTGCTGACTCGACCATGGAAGCCGAGTATGTGGCAGCTTGCGAAGCTACGAAGGTCGGTTGAGCGGACGTGGGGAAAAGGGACAACGACCCCATTACACTTTATTATGATAACAGTGGGGCCGTTGCTAACTGTAAGGAACCAAGAAGTCACAAGTGCTCTAAACACATATTAGTGCTCAAAAGAACTAATATTGAAACTCTCTAAGTTCAATGCGTTTATTTTTCCGTTTGATGTGATAAAATAATTCTTCACACGGTCCACTGAGTACTTTACGATATTACCCTTCATGTGTATCAGTAACTCAGAGGAATATAAAATTACCGTTTTACCCCTGAGTTATTATTTCACTAACTCCTTTGTTATTTGTGAATGAGAAAAACATAGAGTGAGGTGTCTTTACATGTCAAATGTTTTAATCAAAGAATATTCTTATTCGATGAATACACTAGGAGAAAAAAGGCCTTTAGAAGCGACAAAATTCGCTTCTAAAGGCCAAAAAGTCGCTTCTAATTCGCCTTTAGAAGCGACATTACAAGCGACAAAGTCGCTTCTAATGTTTCGCCTCTAAAGCCGATTCGCTTCTAATGTTTTGAAGCGACGAAATTAGAAGCGACTAGTCGCTTCTATAGTCACTTCTAAAGGCCCTTAACACCAACCAAAAAAGCGTCCGAAGAGATGGCGGGGAACAATTAGAAGCGACTTTAGAAGCGACTAGTCCGTTCTAATTGTTACCCGCCATATTTTAGAAGCGACTTTAGAAGCGACTAGTCGCTTCTAATTGTTACCTGCCATATTTTAGAAGCGACTTTAGATGCGACTTGTCGCTTCTAATTGTTACCCGCCATATTTTTTAAGCGACTTTAGAAGCGACTAGTCGCTTCTAAAACTGTAAAATCTAATTTTTGAAAATTTATTTCCGGTTTTAAATATTATTTAAATATTATTATCATTAATTAAATTTAATAATATTGAAATTTACTAATTTAAATAAGATTAAACATGAACTGAATATAATCAAAAGTCGGTAGTAATATAATCAAACGTCGACAATGTCTAAAGTCGATAATAATATAAGTTCAACTAATTAGAAAACCGAAAGTCGATATGTAAACAAACGTAAACCAATAACTCTAAAACGTCGAATAAATTACAATCATCATCGTCGTCCTTGTCCTCGTCGTCTTCGTCCTGCGTGTCGTCCGCTGGGTCTGTGTGGAGGCTCGTCTGGTTCGGTGTCGGTGGAAGTCGAAGGTCGATCTGGTCTCTGCTCCGAACCCGAAGCGCCTGCGTTGCCCGAATCGCCTACACGAGGTCCGAACTGGGCCAAGTAGTGGTCCAAAGTCGCCCTAAACACGGGAGTCGGAGTGAGAGTCTGGGGTCTGGCTCAAACCAGCAGCCATGCCAAACACAGCTTCTTGGAGGCCGCTAGCTTCTCTTCCATATCAGAGGACAACTTCGAACTCACATTCCCTATGGAAGACGATGAGTTGTCGTGGGCTTGAGCTTCTAGCATGTCGGAGCGCGGAATTAGAGGCCCAATTCCCGTAGCCCAATCACGTCGCGTCCCGAGGACTTCGCTCATAGCCGTCTCCTCCAAATATGGCAAGCTCACCTCACGTCCCGACTCCCGAGCTTGTTCTTGTAGATCAGCCACCCGAGCTACTATCCGAGCCTACATACATAATACAAATTAAAGTAATTATTAATAACAACAATTATAAGGTAAACTTAATTAATAACATATATACTTACATGATACTCTCCAGCAGCAGGCGTAGTCCACTGACCATTGGGAGTCGTGTGCACCATACCAACGACACCAAAATAGTACCACTCTGCAATCATATCGATAGTTCAGCACGACAACATCGTCCATCCTTCCGTAGAACGTGTAGCCGTCCACAGGTACGCAAACACCACTATTTTGAGTAGTACGCATTGAATCGCGACGAGAAGTGATAAATTTGACGCTGTTCACCACACAACTCGGATAAATGTGAACATTCAGTAAAGGTCCGACCGACAATGCATACAACTCGTCAGACACATCGACTCCGCCAATTTTTTGGTCGTACACTTTTTTGGCGAACCAGGCTCTAAATTCTTTTCGATGTGCTTCATCAACATCATAGCAACGTTCAGATTCCATGAGATTCCAATGCTCACTGTTTATACGTTCAAGAAGTTAGAGAAATAAAAAAAAACAAATTTATGATCGTATATGGATCAATTTATATGATTAAGAATACTCACGTCATATACGGATCAATTTCGGTACAATTTGTCAAGATGTACCACTCTGCCATTTCTCTCGACTTGTCGTCTAACCGTGTCGGACTCATCTTCCCATAAGGCAAACACTTCTCGGATTGAAAAATAGAGAACTCGTGAGGCTGAACGACATCAGTCGAGGCATCTTCAAAGTACCTTGCAACGAATGCCAAAGCTTCTTCCACAACGTAAGCCTCAGCTATAGATCCTTCAGGTCTCGCTTTGTTTCGAACAAAATGCTTAAGTGTTCCAAGATATCTTTCAAATGGATACATCCATCTCATATGCACTGGACCACCTTCGAGAGCTTCCTCAGGGAGATGAATGATGACATGAACCATGATCGTAAAGAAAGCAGGCGGGAAAATTATTTCCATCTTACACAATATCTCAACGATGGAGTTTTGGGCTTTCTCGAGATCCTCCACTCGTAACGTTCTTGAACAAATGAGCTTAAAAAAGCTTCCAAGTTCTGCAATCGTCTCTTGGATTTGTTTCGGAACATAAGGACCAATACCCACTGCCAACAACCTTTGTATTATCACGTGCAAGTCATGTGCCTATAAGCCGGTCAATTTTCCATCGGGAGTGACATTCTTTTTCAAATTCCTTGCGAGACCGTCGGGAAACTTAATTGACTTGAGAAACTCAGCAAAACATTTTTCGTTGCATGGGTGTGAGAACGTATGAAGCTTGTGGTTTGAACCACCTGTTTCCACGTTTCTGTAAGTGTAAACTAGACTTAATCTTCAAGTCTTTTAAGTCTTGTCTCGCCTTATCGGTGTCCTTATCTTTCCCGTCAATGCTGAGAAACGTCCCGAGTAATTTTTCGCACACATTTTTTTCTATGTGCATCACATCAAGGTTGTGTCTCAACGTCAAATCAGACCAGTAAGGTAACTCATAAAAGATACTTTTCTTGGTCAAATTTAGCTCGCTCTCGCCCCGCTTTCGTTTTGAGGCCATAGACTGCTTGCCCGGAATTAATTCAGGAAGACTGTTTAATTGCTCGAGAATCTGGCTTTCATTCAACTTCTTCGGAGGTTTTCGTTTCTCGACACGCGTTGTGTAGTAACCACTGCATGTTCTCATCCGGTGAAAATCAGGCAAATATCGTCGGTGATGCCAAATCGCTTCAGCTTTGACTTTGCCTCGTAATGTTTTTCAGGAATTATATTCCCAACAGGATGGAATTTTTTCAAGAGTTGCAAAAGTTCTGTAAATGACTTGTTCGTCCAATGGTTCGTCACTTTAATGTGCATTAACTGAACCAAGAAAGATAATGACGAGAACTCTTTACAACCAGGATACAATTCTGCAATCTGCTCTTTGTCAGCCACATCTTCAGCAGTTGGATCATTATAAAAATCAGGATCATTCCTAATATCTTCGACTGTGTCATGGATTCCACCAACACCGTCTTGATCGTCTGAATCATCGAGAATTTCTGGTACATGAACGACTTCTTCACGTGACTCACCGTGATAATACCATCGAGTGTAATACGGAGTAAATCCTTTGTGCATGAGATGCGCTCAAACAACTCCTATGTGTTGTCTTAACGCATTATTGCAACTACAACAAGGACATTTTATTTTGTGCTCGCTGTTCATTTGGAATCGTGCAACTCGAATAAACTCGTTCACGCCCAATTCGAATTCAAGCCCACAACGATTATTTTCAATAATCCAATTTCGACTTGGGTTTGACATGACGCTGATTGTTGAAATTAGGACAACGAAAGTTAGGACATTTGTGACATTGTGATGATCATTTAGAAGACGGATAAGGATTTGATCTAAGAAAGTTTAGAGATTCAGATAACTAAGAGATTAGGATTGTTTTATTTGTTCACTTAATTATTTAAAAATTTACAGAAATTTGGGCAGAGTTTCCCCTAAAATATGAACAAACCAAAAATCTGCAATTCACAAAATTTATATATATATACTAGCCAAAACTATCTTAAACATTTAATAACTTTCAAATAACATATTCTAGTTAAAAAAAATTAGTTCATATAACAAATTAGAATTTTAGTTTCCATATTTAAATTAACAAATTAAGTAACTACTTATCACATTCAAATTAATATAACTAAACAAATTATATATCTATATTTAACAAATTAAGTGATTCAAATTATTAATATCGTACATTCATAACAAATTATTTATTTAACAAATTCACTAATTTAACAAATTAATTATTCAATTACATACTTAAAGGAGCAAATTAAATACATAACAAAATTAATAATAACAAATTATTATTAATTTCAATTGCATACCTACATTACTAATTCAAATTATTAAACATAAATTTCAAGTAAACATAAATATCTAACCTTGTATATAACAATACGAGCGAGACGGGACGAGTAGGCACAAGACGAGCAAAGTCTACACTCAACGAGACGACGCGACGAACAACAAACGCACAAATGTCTAAATACAAAAAAAAACATAAAATTAAAACCGTAAACCAAAATATAACTACAATAATTTTTAAAACAAACATATACCTTAAGAAGCATCGATGCGAGTTGAGGAGTTAAGTTGCAACGAGGCGAGGGTGCAGCGACAAACGAGCGTTGATGAGACTGCGACGACAATAATAAATTAAAAATAACAAAATATTTATAAAACAATATTAGACTAAACTATAACAATATTAGACTAATTATAAAACTAAACATACCTTGGCGGAGGAGGAGGGGAGTCGGAGTTCGGCGGTGGAGGCGCAGGGGAGGAGCACGGCAGAGGCCCAGTGGCGGAGCTCGGCGGAGGAGGGGCGGGGAGCGAGAGGGAGGGCGAGAGGGAGAGCGGAGGAGGGCACGGATGTGGCGGTCGGGGGAGGAGGGCAGGGACGCAGCGGCCGGGGAAAGAGGGTGGGGAGGCGGCGGCCGGGGGAGGAGGCCAAGGAGGCGGCGGCCGGAGGAAGAGGGCGGGGAGGCGGCGACCGGGGGTGGAGTAGGGAGGGGAGGAGAAGATGAGAAGGGGAGGAGGGGGAGGGACGGCAGCGGGGGAGGAGGAGGGACGGCGGCGGGAAAGGGGTAGGGGTAGGGAGGACGGCGGCGGCGGAGGAGGGGGTGGCTGGTCGGAGGGAGAGGGGAGAAGGGGAGGGACGGCGGGGAGAGCTGGGAGATGGGGAGAAGGGGAGGGGAGGGACAGCGGCGGCGGCGGGAGAGGGACGGCGGCGGGGGAGGGAGGAAGGCGGCGGCCGGCGTTGGCTGGTCGGAGAGTGAGAGGGCGTGAGAGGGAAAATGAGAGGTGAGAAAATGAGGGAGAAGGGAGGCTCACGCGATTTAAAGCCCTAGGAACATTAGAAGCGATCCCCTTTGTGGGCACCAATCCCAAAAAACTCCCACTTGAATCAAAGGAGATGCGAATGATCCTTCATTCTCAATCCTTCTAGGTGTTCCTCGAAGACTTTACTCGTTAAAGGCTTCGTGAAGGGATCAGCAAGGTTGTCTAACGTTGAGATCTTCATGTGGACTTCCTGGAATCCTTATCGCTTGAAAATCCGAGTCGGTATATTGTCATATTCAGCTCACCACGTGAGTATCCAAGCATGAAGTTTCTCGTTCTTCGGATTACTTAAGGAAATGCTTGCAAACAACCCAGTGGTCGGGTCCAGGGTTTGACTGGAATCTACTCACCACACCCAATGCGTAACAAATGTCTGGTCTTATGCAAAGCATAGCATACATGAGACTTCCTACGGCTGAAGCGTTTAGAATATATCTCATGTCCTCAACCTCTTGACGAGTCTTGGAAGACTTCTCACTTGAGAGATGCACTCCATATCTGAAAGGTAGCCGTCCTTTCTTGGAGTCTTGCATACTGAAGCGATCCATGATCTTATCAATAAAATATGCTTAAGATAGTGCTAACTTTTGGTTCTTCCGATCTCTAAATATCCGAATCCCCAGAATGTAAGCTGCTTCTCCAAGATCCTTCATCTCAAATTGTTTTGACAGCCAGCTCTTAACCTGTGATAACTTTCCCACATCATTCACAATAAGTAGTATGTCATCCACATACAGGACTAGGAAGACCATTTTTCCATCGTTTATCATCTTATAAATGCATGGCTCATCTACTGACTGATTAAAGCCATAGCCTTTTGCAGTCTCATCGAATATTAATTCCACGATCTAGATACTTGCTTCAGTCCATAAATGGACTTTAACAACTCATAAACATTGGCATGTAGGAATTTCTCAATGAACTCGTCTGTTCAGCCATATAAATCCTTTCGTCAAGAATTCCATTCATAAATGCAGTCTTGACATCCACCTGTTGGCAGAGATGCCCACAAGAAGATTGTTTATTTACATATTGATGTAATATATAAATCTTTGTAAAGTCCTTATTGTAATTTGCTGATTAAATTAATAAAAGTTGAAACGTTCATTCATTCCTTTTTAGTTTGATTGAAGATTTATGATATTCAATAGTCTTATAGTCTTTAATCAAACCTCACAATGTATGAAGAGACAAATGTAGATTTGCGTGAACAAACTCTTCACGGTTTTGTTAAAAACGATATCTTCACAATCTAAAGATCAACGGACTATTGATCCCAGTATGATTGTTGGAAGAATTTATGATGTCTGGTTACGAGGCATAGAGAGTTAGAAACTCGATAGTTCTTCTAGTGTATCTTTCGAAGATACTGAATTGACCAGTACATATTTAGAGACAATGTAAGAACAAACCATTTAACCTCTTCTGTCTTAAGGTCACTATGTATGAATTGCATCGTGCTTACCTAAATCCTGAAATGATACATGTCATTTCATAGCATTAATACTCTCATTTGAGAAAGTCAAATTCTAGGTCCATTGCGTGATCTAGACAAGGCCTATTGGTGTGAACCAACTTTGTGAAGTTCTCATAGATATGGAATTCATGTACAAGATTGCTGAGATGCAATATATATCACCTCATGCTTTATTACTTGGATTGTGAATAAATGAACTGCGCAGTGTCCAAATTTAAGTAGCGACTTTATTTGGATGAAACAATGTGACTTGTTAGCTCCTCGTCAATATATTGTTTTAACTTATTCACAAGTAACAACGGAGTTGAGGAAATAATAACTAGAAGGGTAAAATGGTAATTTTGTAAATCCCAACGAGTTGATGATATTCATGAAGGGTAAAAAATAGATAACATTCAATGGATCCCTCAATATAATTAAGTTGAATTTGAGTATAAAGTAAATTCATTTGAACCAAGAGATTCTTAGTGTCAACTCTTTAGTGGAGTCAGTTGACATTAAGCTAATACTCGGAAAAGGTTTGTGAACTTTTGAGTCCGAGTATAGAAGCTCAAGCTTTGATCATTTGGATCCATAAGGTCACTATTACAGGTCATTAGAGTAGGATTGTTAAACCGAAAGATAAGTCAAAATAAGTTCAAATGTTGAACTAGACTTTTTCTCGGAAAATGTCTAAAGGGTATTTTTGTCCACGTGGAAATAAAATGATGTGAATGTCAAAATAAGATTTTGAATATTTTCATATGATGAAAATATAAATTATTTTGTAAAGCCGAAAAGTCGTTTAAGGCATTATGAAATTAATTTCGTTATTTGTGCAATTATAATTCTACAATGGGTATTTTAAGAATAGTCTTAAAAGAAATAAGGAAGCATCTAGATGCTCCCATATGTAGAATCTTGGCCAACATGAATCAAGAGAAGAGTTTTATTTTCCTTTAATTATAAGGATAAATTTCCAAAAGGAAAAGGGAAATGAATTTCCTTGAGAAGGAAATAAATAAGCTAAGTGAGGAAACAAATTTTCCCTTACTTGTTGTGTACATGGCCGGCCATATTAGAAGAGAAAGGGGAAGAGAAAATCAAATATTGTGTCATAAATACATTATTCTTTCATGAATGAATAATTGACTTTTATAGATTTTTCCTTCTCCTATAAATAGAGCCTCACATAGAGATGTGAAAATAAGTTTTTTCCTTGCTCTTTCTCAATAGTGGTTGACCCTCTCTCTCTCTCTCTCTAGAAAATACTCCTTTTTATTTTGCACCTAGATCCATACTTGATCTAGAGAATTAGCTTATGATCCAAGAATTGTTCTTGGTTCATATTGTTTAAATTGTGCCCACACACAAATGCTTCTAATCCTTTATAGACTCTTGTAATAGAAACCTTAGGTTTCTCAAGTTCAAGATTAGAAGTGAACGAATCGAGCCAAGGAAGAAGATCCACTTTTTTCAAGACGCTTCAAGTTTGAAGATACAAGAAAAGTTAGTATTCAAGTACTTTAAATAATGTTTTTAGTTATAACATGTATATGCGTTTAGGTTAGTAAAAATTGTTTTACTAGTACGGATGGACTTTGTTTAAATAATTTGTTAATGATAAATTTTTCTTAACCCTAGACCTATTCCAACACCAGCTGCCAGATTTTATTATCTAGGCCGGTAACAGTGGATAAAAGAGTACGGATGGACTTCAGCATCGCGATTGTCGAGAAGGTATCCTCATATTCGATACCTTTCTTTTGTGTGAACCCCTTTGCCACAAGTCGTGCCTTAAATGTCTCAACATTTTCATCCGGTCCTCTTTTCTTCTTGTAACCATTTACACCCGACTTGCTTAATGCCTTCGGGTAGATCTAAAAGCTTTCAGACCTTGTTGACATACATCGAATGCACTTCAATGTTCATGGCTTCTTGCCATAGGTTTGCTTTGGAACCCTGCATCGCTTGGACTGGATCATCTTCCTCCTTCTATGTGATAAACATGTATCGTTCAGGTTGTCGTACAATCCTGTTACCGCGATGAATCACAGGAGGCTCTTGTTCCAAGTGTGGGTCTTCCACTGTTGGTGTAGGACTCGTCCTAACCTGTGATGTACTAGCTACTTCACCCAACATTTCTTTCAGCACAAGTTTGCTTCTCGGTACGACATTCTTCATGTAGTCCTCTTCATAAAACCTAGCGCTCGTGCTAACAAATGTTTTCTTGTCAGCGGGACTATGGAATGTATACCCTTTCGTCTCTTTAGGATATCCTACGAAAAGGCATATTTCTGAACAATTAACCAACTTACTAGTCTTTTGTCTCAGCACATGTGCTAGATAACCCCAGATCCGGATGTTATGTAAAACAAATTTTCTACCACTCCATCTTTCATAGAGAGTACCATGAACTGTCTTCGACGGAACCTAATTCAAAATATAAGCTTTCATTTCTAAGAAATATCCCCATAATGAATTAGTAAGGGATGAATAACTCATCATCGACCTCACCATATCTAGCATAGTTCGATTCCTTCTCTCTAACACACCGTTTAGCTGTGGAGTGATATGTGCTATAAGTTGAGAATGAATGTCGTCTTCTCTAAGAAGATCTTTGAACTCTCCAGACAAGTACTCTCCCCCTCAATCTGATCGAAGGGTTTTGATACGTTTCTCCATTTGCTTCTCAACCAAAGCCCGAGACTCTATGAACATTTCAAAGGTATTGGATTTCTGTCACGTAAGGAAAACGTGACCAAATCTAGAGTGGTCATCAGTGAAGGTTAAAAAGTACTCATAACCTCCCCTTGCTTGGATGTTAGTTGGACCACATACATCACTATGTACTAGTTCCAGCACATGCGTGGCTCTCAAACCCTTCGAGGAGAAACGTATCTTGGTCATCTTGCACTCAAGACATGATTCACACATGGGAATGGATCCTACGCTTCGAGATTTCAAAGGCCATCCTTTGTCAATCTCTTAATCCTATCTAGGACAATATGTCCAAGACGTAAGTGCCATTGATATGTGTCATCAGTTTCATCACTATGAAACGTCTTACGCGTCTTCAGTGAATCATCATTTACTTCGGCGTCCAAGATTGTTGGCTCATTTGGCTATAAATAATAAATAGAATCCACATGATGAGCTTTAGTTAGAAAAGAATCATCGATAAAAATCTCAATACCGTTATTGATTTTTAAATTGAAACCTTGTTCTTTTAAACGACCAAATGAAATCAAATTCTTGCATAAATACGGAACATAATAAAAATTATTCAATAACAAATATTTGTCTCTAAACTTGAGCTTCATTCTCCCGACAGATCTTACTCCGACCTACGTTCCATTACCCTAGTTGAACGTGAACTCTCCATCACCTATTCGCCTGGTTTGCCTGAAACCATTCAAGTTACACACGATATGATCAGATTCCCCGCAATTCAAAATCCAGTGTGATTCTTTATTTGTCTTGTATCACGCTTGGGTGAAGAAACTCATACCTTTCCCCTTGACAGTCTTAAGGTAGGGAGCACAGTTCTTGCGCTAATGGCCAACCTCTCCGAAATGGTGACACTTGTGCTCAGACTTGTCCACCTTCGCGACGCCTTTGCCCTTGGCATCCGTAGCCTTCTTATAAGGCTTATTGGATCTCAATCTGTTGGCATTTTTAGGTGCTTTCATCACCCTCTTAGAACCAGAAGTTGAAGCCCTATGTTCAGCAACATTGACTTCACCAAACTTCTTCTTGTTCTTAGGGAGAAGTCCCTCGGTATTCTACAACTCCTTCATGAGCTCAGTTACAGTATAATTGAGCTTGTTCATGGAGTAGTTCAGACGGAAGATATCAAAAGATTCTGAGAGTCTCCAAGATCATGCCAATCTTGGTCTCTCCTTCATTCTATGAACCGAGAATCTCCATATCGTTCAGGTGACCCGTGATCAGTAGCATGTAATCCTAAACAGAAGATCATGGCTTCAGCCTGCAGTTTATGAAACTGTGGATAGCTTACTGCCTCGCCTAACGCCCATGACATCCAAACATCTCATGGAGCTTGAAGAGGATTTCATATGCAGTGGTGATGTCCCGATGAGACTGTTGCAACATATTGCCCATAGATGCTAATATGTAGCATCTAGCAAACTTGTCGATCCTCATCCACGCATTGTAGGTGCCCTTGTCCTCTTTGCTCGAGTCAACACTCAGAGAAATAAGGCACGGGATCTTGAGAACGTACTTGTGCTTTTCCATTGTCAGCATGATGTCGATGCTATGTTTCCAATCAACGTAATTTTCACCCTCGAGTTTGTTCGAACTCAAAATCATTTGCAAGTTAATTTATTATGTGCTACAAATTCGACTTAGATCCATGAACAATCCTAATATGGTGAGGAAAGCGATAAATAATTCATGGTATTATTAACACAAATGATTAATTACTTTTTCTAAGGGAAACCGCAATTAATCGCTTTTCATAGTTGTGACACATCACTATTTAGTTCGAACCATCCAAGAAGCCACAACTTCTAGCTCTTACTAATTACCATAAACTTTGGTCACTTATTTTTGACGCATCGCCTCTATGGGAGGATTACTTTAAACAATAAGTCTAAGTGTACAACCGACATGCCTTTATTGAAGTCACTTTGATAACGGTTTCCCTAGGGAGACCCCGGTACATCGCTCCTCTTTAAAGCTTAGTTCATAACAGTTTGATTAAGGAAGTGCTTCTGAAGTACTACCATTAAAGGAGGGCCACGGTGGGTGACTCTTAGTTCATCACACACTAAGTTAATTAAACTCATGTCGGAGACCTTGGGTTGCTTCAACAATAAACAACTCTCCGACTTAGTTTTTGCAAAAATCATATTTTTGCTGAAAACAGTTTACAATTTATAATCATTTTATAAACTTTAAACTATATGAACATTTAATTTTAATATGATGTTGGGGTTCTATCCTATATGACATATGAGGTGATTATGCTATGAGATTAAATAAAATAAAAACATAAAATATTTAACTCATCTAATGGCCCATTTTTAAATACAACCCATAGAAAAATACTTAGGAAAAATAAACTAATTTATTATTCAAAGCATGGCCGCCCAAGGACTCTTTGTGACGCGTCATCGGATGTCTCAGGTCAGCCCTCACATATTCAATAATGTGCTCACAAAGGAGATATTAGACATTATAAATTATAAATACTTTTGTATTTAGTTTTTTTCTTAAACATTAAATAAAATTAAATATTCATTCTTGGTTAAGATTGTGTTTATGTATGTTTGCTACGCTCTGAAACTTTCATCGATCAAAGGGGTGCTAATTACAGACTTGAAAAGATAGACCCTTAGTAATGATTGTTTGAATGAATAACGATATCTTATCTTGTAATATAGAGAGTTGAGACTATGTACTTCATTCTTGATATCTTAAAGAAGACATTGAACAAGACCGAGATAAAACCGTTTAATCACTCGAAACTTCAAAATCACATACAAGAGCTATTTTGGTAATTACTTTAATCCTGAAGTGAATACATATATTTTTGTAACAATTTATGACATCTAATGGGCATCTATCCGGCGGTTGGTGTCATAACATTGTTTCATTGCATTATGTGATTCACAAATACAGAATTCGTATTGAAACAATGCCGAAGCATGAGTATAACACCATGCATTGTTATGAGAGTGTGAATGAATAAACCGGGCCTGATATTCATCGAATAGAACAATATTTGAATAAAACATGTGACATGTAAAGAAATCCCACTTCATGTTTATCTCATTCACAAATAACAAAAGAGTTAGTGAAATAATAACTCAATGGTAAAAACGGTAAGTCTACATTCCTCTGAGTTAATGATCTACACGAAGGGTAATATCATAAAATATTTTGAGGATCGTGTGAGGAATTGTTTTGTCACATCAAACGGAAAATGAACGCCTATGAACTTAGAGAGTTTCAATATTAGTCATTTAGTGGAATCGACTAATATTAAGAATTAAAAGTCAGAAAAAGTTTGTGAACTTTTGAGTCCGTACTTTATTCTAAATATTCGTTCATGTGGGTCCATAAAGTTTAATGATAGACTCTTGGACGAGATTTATTGAACTAGAACAATTGATTTTCTCATTGACTGTAAATTGTGATTTACACTAAGAGTATTATTTTCTAAGTAATTAAATACATAATTAGTTATTTATTATTACGTTTATTTAATGAATCATATTATGATGTTATATTCATAGTAATATAATTTGATGATTCAAATAAATAAAAGATGAAAATAAATATTTTCTCGTTTCGTACTTGTTTGAGAAGTATGAAAAGAATTAATGACTTGTTATTAAACTAATTAAATATTATTTAGAATTAAATCAAATATATTTTTGAAAAAAGTAAATTGTTCACGCCGCCAAATTGATGAATTAGGGTTGAGTAACTACTTTAAACTCAATTAAAAAGGATTTTGAGCTTAAGTTTGACTAACGAGCGAAAATTGGATTTTGACCTAACTTATACATGTTCTCTCAATTATAAAAAAGTTTTTTGAAACCCTAACCCTTATCCTTATCGAACATTCTCAGCCAACCACTACTAAACGGGATACGACTACAGCGAAAAATTGTAGTTATTTTCTTACGACTACAGTTTTCTTCGTGTAGTCTAGTTCACTACAATCTATTCACTTTGCCTTTAACTACAGTGTTTGCGTGTAGTCTAATCTGCAATAGAAACTGTACTTAAAACATACAACTATGAATATAAAATGTAGTGTTTTCATATACACTACATTGAAATGATGTAGTTTTCAGTATATATACACTACAGTTTTTTGATGTAATTTAAAAAGAAATGTTACTGAAGACTACATGTCAATGTAGTGTTTTATTTGTGTATATCTAAATTAAATTCATAATAAAATACAATATATATAAAATATCATATTTCATTAATAAAAATATCTGTATACAAATAAATGTGACATTATATATTTTAAATGCTTTGTAAAACATTAAAATCTAGATGTAAAAAGACGGGTTCGCAGCAGGTCAATACCCACGTACCACAACACATAATGAAAACATGTTAAATAATGTTGAAGGATGGAAAAAAAAAAAAACAATAAACAAAATACTCAATAAAAATTAACAATATCAGGAGTACCCAGTTGCACCTACAAGTAAAAAAATCATTACATCAAGGCTTCACATAAATGAAAAAAATAGTGAAAAAAAATGGTTACCTTGTCATTTCCGGAACCTAGACCTCTGTACAGATCAGATTTCCTACGCATATTACGCTTCACCTTATGCTTGAGTTCCTTGGTATTCTTAAGCTTCTACAAGATCCATGTGAAAACAGAAAAGTTGGGATCAACTAACCAACAGAAATTAAGTAGAGTTACAAATAGATTAATTATTGTCATTGACCAATTTATGATACATTTTGGTAGCTATCTACGTCAGCATATTTGGTATCTGGATCTTCACAAGCTAAGCTCTGCATTGGGACCAAGGATTGTTGTTGGACTTTTTTTTGCATTATTAAATCACTCAAACCATCTTCGTCTTCGTTCGCCTGGGAATAAGTCGAGAAAACAAGAAGGTAAAAATCTGAGAATTCATCAACCAGCGGCTCAGTTGAATTCATCAAGCATAAGTATTTTATTCCACATGAGAATTATATATAAAAATTTGATAGAACTTTGTATGTTTCTACCCGGGTCATGTCAACCAAATAGCCCCCAATTGTCTTCATTTCTTTCTTGTAAACAGACATCAACAAGCCGATAACATTCTACAGAAGAAAAGAAAAACAAGATGATTGTGATGTTGAGCAGTGTTATATGTGCAACGGAAAACACCGAAACAGAACCTCGTGAATAGACAGCGATGGTGTGTGAGGAAGAAAATCGTTCCCAACAAAGAAGCACATGAAGATAAAGTCATCAATGATCCTTTAAGATCAAACTTGAAACCCTCTGGTTCGTCGGGTATTCTCATGTCGAGGCTCAGGTATTCCCTCAGAATCCACGCATGGAGTAGCTGAGAATTACATCAACAAATGATATTTAGAAAGAAAGAAAACTATGAAAAAAAAAATATTTGCTAGTGTTCCAAGATTCGTGGAAAAAAACCTAATATGGTTTTCGAGGAATAATTGATCCCTTGTTTTCTTCAGGTCTTAGTGAATTTTTAAACCATTCTCTCGACTTCATTGATGAATCATTCTGCTCTTGAGCAAGCATATCCTTGATACAAACATTTCGAAAGACAAATTAATACTAAGAATAATTCCTTCACTATCATAGTTCCAAAAAGAAAACATGAACACCAACAACTTTTATAGACCAAAAGAAAATCAAACCTCTATCAAGATTGAAAAATGAATTTCGTGGGTGGCCAAAGCAAGCATTATGAGATCCGCATCCTGAGTCATTATATATCAAGCTTTAAAATCTGATTAAACAATGACTTAACTATGCATTAAAGTCACAACAAGAAATCTATATAAACATAGCAAGAAATCTATATAACCGAATCATAGCAAGAAATCGTAAGTATAGTAAAATATACTTGGTGATAATCAGTCAAGTGTGACTTGGAATTTACATGGGCTAGGGCTGTATGTGGAGTAGTATCCATCACTGCAATTTTTGGAGCAAATAAAAACCAGCGGCTCAGAAAAAGAATGAACAGATACAATGTGGCCTTTGAAAAGTGTTGAAAGAGTGTGTACCAGAGTTCACGTTAGAGTGTGTACCTGTGTTAACAGGAGCAAGTGAAGGTTGTGAACCAGGAAAATGGACCAACAAACCAGCAAAGCTAAAAAAAAATCAATTCAAACACATGAGCTCAAGCCAAAACGAGCAAACACATTCAAACAGCAAGTAAGCCACAAAATCATTGAATAACCGAAAGCCCCAAATTCAAGGATCAAATCCCTAATTTAGAATCCCCCAAATCAGAAATTAAAACGCCAAATCAATTTGACTCACGTTCGATTCAAAGAATCCAAGCTGTTCCTTAGCTTTTCCCGACGCTCAAACACGAGACGACGAGCGATATCCAGCGTCGGAGCTTCGGTGGTCGCGACACAGAGAGACGAGGATGATCGAGGATGAGCGGTGCCGAGGCAGAGCAAGACGGAGAGCTTCGTGATGGCGACGGAGAGACGAGGATGATCGAGGATGAGCGGTGCCGAGGCAGAGCAAGACGGAGAGCTTCGTGATGGCGATGGAGGGCTTTGCACCAAGGGATGACAGCGGTGGAGGTCGGAGAAAGTAGCGGCAGAGAGAGAGAGAGATAAGGGAGAGAATCCGTGTGGAGAAAAATAAATAAAAAGAGAACAGAGAGAGAGAGGCTTTGTGCATGAGGTGAGGAATGACTTACGGCATAGGTAAATTAAATGGGTGAAATATTGAGTGGAATGTTTCCCTCTTTTTCTTTTCACCGAAATTTTGGTGAAAATGCAGTTTTATAACGACTGCAGTAAAATAATCTATATTTAGACTAGTTTTCGAGGATAATTCTCTTTATTCCCCTCCGGTGGTGTTGCTCTCACTTTGTATTGCACTTTAGTTGGTTGGTTGTTTAGTTTATCTCACCATCACCACCCACGATTTTGCTTATGTCATCCAAATTGTTAATTAGTTTGTTACTTTTCCGATTATAGTTCACTAAGTAGCCTTACTTTGCATTTTTCGATATCTTCGAAGAACTCAGTTTTAGAGTTTTCTCTTCACGTCTACTTCCTTTCTTGAGTTACGTGGTTACTCAGATGCTGATTGGGCTAAAGATCCATTTGATCGTAAGTTTACAACTGGATTTTGCATATTATTGGGTGACTCTCTTATCTCTTTGAAGAGTAAGAAACAAGTGGTTGTCTCTCAATATTTTACAGAGGTTGAGTATCGTGTTATACCTTCTACTACTACTGAGATTGATTGGTTGAAATGGTCTCTCTTTCGTCTCCCATTCCCACGCATCGTGACAATGTTAGTGTAATACAGATTACTCGTAACTCTGTTTTACACGAGAGTACGAAGTATATTGATATCGATTACCATTATCAGATTGAGATCATCACGTGCTATTCATCACCTCTGCTATGTTGATTGACAATTTATGCACGAACACTCATTCCATTTCATATTTTCGTTTTTTAGTTAGCAAACTCTCGATAATTTTTTCTATTGCATCAACGTTTATCTCAAGATCATATTTTGCTAGCAGTATTAAAATAGTATTTTGCCAAAAACATAATTTGCAAAGGTTCAATAGAAAACAAAAAGAAATACAAAACCCGATAAACCTTAACGGGAATGAATACAAGAAGTAATAATAAAAAGTATATAGATAGGACTGAATCGAGAAAATTAAAAAGAAACCAACCAATATATATTCACATATAAATTAACGTTACAAAGAAGATAAGTCTATCAGAGTTACATCCAAGTGTCATAGAAAGCGAAAGGACGTTTCCTAAATAAAAAAAAGCGAAAGGTCGGCAAACCCGTGATTTATGATTAGTAAATGGTATAATGATAGTGTTTCAGCATGCAATGCTATCCAATTTTTAACTTATTTTAATGCTTATCGTCGTATCTGCTTATAAAGTGATCATTTAATTCGAACTGTTTTATAACGAATTAAACATTTAGATTAACCATATGAACTATTGTTTGAAAAATTACGCAAAATAAATTATTCAAAAAAATGACAAATTAGCATTCGATTACCATTATTTAAAGAGCATATGATGTAAGTAGGAGCTAGTCTCTAAATTTAAGAGTTAAAATTGAATGAAAGTTTCAGCAGAGGCGAATTTGTAAATTTTTAAAGTAAAAAAGAATGAGAAAAAATAAATGATTGTAAAGAATATTAATTTTTTTAAAAGAAGAACTTAGTGGTGTACAAATATATAATAGCTTTATATAAGTTTGCTAATTTAGTTTTATCAAACGTTTTGTAAAATTTTTGTAAATGTTCACACATTTAATTAACCAAAAATTCCTTCCAAATATACCCAAATCGATATCTCGCCCAAAATCTAAATTGAATTTTAAAAATTAAATACCGGACTTAATTGTCCATAAATTACCGCCCATCATGTATCTCTACACTTTCCCTTTCACATTCCCCACACATTCCTAGCAAATCGGAGCAATCAAACCGCCATGGACGCGAAGCTCGGGTTCTTCCGGTACAGCTTCGCGGAGAACACGAGAGGCTTCAGTCGATGAGCAAAGGCTTTTCTGGCCTTGTTTCGGCGCTGGAGTTAGACCAGAAGTCTCAGCAGCAGCAGCAGCAGCAGAGCGTGCCTCTGCTCTTGTTCATGTCCACTCATCAGACCTCGCCGTTGCGGAAGCCGGTGTTCTAGCAATGGGCGGAGAAGGCAGAGAGCATGGCGCGTGTGGCGTTGCAGATAAGGTAGTCGGATCCGAGGAATATCGTGTTCTCGGCAAAGATCGAGCTAGCTCTTACGCTCATCTCGCTCCTCATTTACTTCCGCGAGCCTTTTAACGATCTCAGACGCTACTCCGTCTGGGCGATCTGCACCGTCGTCTTCGTCTTCGAGTTCAGCATCGGTAAACAAGTTCTTTTTTTATTTTTTTGTTGTAATAAAAATTTTTTATTTTTTTCTCCGTTTTTTTTCTCCGTTGTAATAAACAATTTTTTCGAAGTTTGCATAACCTATTTTTTTTATTAGGTTATCTTCTCAAATTTCTGTAAATTAAAGTCCTCTATGTGTTGAAAATTAGTTAACAATTAACTTAATAAACAATGTGACATATCTAAATATGGTCGGATACACATAATAAAACCTAACATGTTAATACACATTTTAAACATGTTCAAATAACCAAGACATTTAAAAATATCTAACCTGTCAATAAAACTACTCAAAACATGTTGTTAATAAATTGATGATACAAATTACCAACCTATAAACAATTCATTTGTTGCAGATCCAATTCGTTTTAGAAAGCTTACACGTGAGATTGTAAACAATCTCGTGCGTTACTCGCTTTCACCGGAACTCTTCGCCGGAATCGAATGAATAGGCCGGCCAGATTGAGGCTGTGGGTAACCGGTCGGAGGAGCCTGTGCACAACCGGTCGGGATGAGGACACCACTAGCCGATCGGGGAAACCTCTTGGCTAGCCGGTCGGGTGGATTTCCTTGGCTGGCCGGTCGGCGAAACTCCTTGACTGGCCGGTTGGGTGAGGCTCAAAGACTGGCCGGTTCGATGAGGCCCAAGATTGGCCGGAATCCCTAACCAAAAGCCTCACCGGTTTGCACCTAGATGCCTCGCCGGATTACGCCTCTCCTTTTCCGGTTCATCCTTCGCGTGCCTCTTGACTTCTTTTTTCAATTATGGCCGGCCTTGTAGAATGTATTCTCATTCATACACCACAAAGTATCAGGGATAGTTCTCTCAGGATTTTCATGAGATCAAGATGGTGGGCTCTTTAAATTGAACAACGGGAGAAGGAAGTCACTCAAAGATCAAGATCATGAATCAAGAAAATGATTTCCTTGATCTTTCTTCTTTTTCTCTCTATCAGCCAAACCTCTCTTGGGAAGGGGAAGAGTTGGCAAAGTATATTGTGTTGGAATTTATTTAACAATTAAATAATAAATTATATATCATATCTAACATATAGCGGAATTATATAATTAGATCTAATATATCTAAAACAACTTTTAATACATTTAAACAACCTGGGCATTAAAATTTATTCTCATGTTAATAAACAAATTTATTTAAACATGTTGAACACCAATTGAACGCACTAACAATCTATATAAACAATTTATATATTTGTAAGCATTCGTAATCGTTTAGAATACTTACATTAGAGATTGTAAAAAATCCCGGCGTTATTAGCTATCTCACAAATGCCAGACCGAGTCAAACTAGTGAACGAGACTCGTCGGATTGACCTAGGCGCATGCTGGCCGTACAAGGAGGACAGGCTCGCCGGACTGGGAGATGCGCGCCTGGGATGTTTTTTCGGACAAGGAGGCGCGCAGGAGATCTCACCGGACTGGGACGCACGTTGGAGCCTCGCCGAACTGGGATCAGGGCACCTGAACCTGCTCGCCGGACTGGGAGTCGTGAGACACGCTCGCCGGACTAGAGACGCTGGACACGTCTGGGATCCTCGCCAGACTTGTGCTGGACGCGTGAATCTGGCCGGCCAGCAAGAAAATTTGCGCATCGAATTTCGGGACTTCAAATTCAATTCAAAATTTATATTTTACACAGATTACCGAACACCAAACACCATAAAAAGAATCAAAGATAATTCACTCAGATTATAAAGAGAAGGAAATGGTGGACTCTTCTATGAACACTCGGGAATAAGTGAGATTCTCACAGAAGGAACAAAACAATTTCTCTTCCTTGCTCTCACTCAAGGGATTCGGCCGAAACACACAAGGGAGAGGGAAAGGTTTCAACTGAGTGTTTTATTAGGCTTGGGTTGAAATGACTAGGGTTTACTTAAGACTTTATATAAGCAAGTCAAACGGTTTTAAGTCGGGTCAAATCCATGACCCAGTCCCTTCAAACACTCGGCCAAATTGATTTATTTTATTCCCAAATTCTTTTGATTTATTCCTAAATTCAATTAATTTATAGATCTCATTTATTTAATGACATTTCATTAAATAATTTCATACTTCTAAAACAAGTACGAAACGATAAATTATTTATTTTCTTCTTTTATTTATTTGAATCATTCAAATGCATTATTATCAATATAATAACACAATATGATTCATCAAATAAATCTAATAATAAATAATTAATTTATATTCACTGAGTAAATCAAATATTCTTGTTAATTTATTCTCTTCTAAGCGTCTATCATTGAGACCTTATTGACCCGCATGAATGAAGTTTTATAATAAAGTACGGATTCAAAAGTTCACAACGTTTTTTGACTTTTAATTATTAATATTAGTCGATTCCACTAAAGGACTAATATTGAAACTCTCTAAGTTCATATCTGTTTATTTTTCCGTTTGATGGGATAAAACATCACACGATCCACCGAGTACTTTATGATATTACCTTTCATGTGTATCAGTAACTCAAAGGAATGTAAAATTACTGTTTTACCCCTGAGTTATTATTTCACTAACTCTGTTATTTGTGAATGAGAAAACATAGAGTGAGATGTCTTTACATGTCACATGTTTTAATGAAAGAATGTTCTTATTCGATGAATACCTGGCCAAATTTATTCATTCAGACTGTCATAACAAAGCATAGTGTGATACTAATGCATTAGAATTGTTTCAACACGAATTCTGTATCTGTAAATCACATAACCCAACATTACAACGTTATGACACCAACCGTCGGGTCAAATGCAACTATAACTTAGCCATTGCCCATTGACAAATCAAATTTCACAAAGTGGCACAACGATTATGCATTCACTTCCGGATTTAGGTAAATAACAAAATACCCCTCGTATTTGATCTTGAAGCTTTGAGTGATTAAACGATTTTATCTCGAGCTTCTAAATATCACTGGTCTTATTTTACAAGATATCAAGAATGAAATCACAGAGTCACAACTCTCTATATCATAAAATGAGATATCATGATTCATTCAAACAATCATTACTTAGATTCCATTGCTCTATCGATCTTAAGATTGCGAACAAATGTTTTAAATTAGTCACAAGGGGTTATATTGTCAAGTCTATAATTAGCACCCCTTTCGTTGATGACAGTTTCAGAGCATAGAATCATACAGAAATACAAACTTAACAAAGAATGAATATTTATTTATATTATTGTCTCAGAAAAATTAAATACAAAAGTATTTCAATGTCTAATATCTCCTTTGTGGGCATTAACCCCAACAAACTCCCATTTTACTCAAAGGAGATGCGAATGATCTTTCAGTCCCAATCCTTCTAGGTGTCCCAAAAAGACTTTACTCGTTAAAGGCTTCGTGAAGGGATCATCAAGGTTTTCTAATGCTGAGCTCTTCACGACTTCAGCGTCCCCTCTATGTACAATATCTCGTACCAGGTGATACTTGCGCTCTATGTGCTTAGAGCGCTTGTGACTTCTTGGCTCCTTACAATTAGCGAATGCTCCATTGTTATCACAATAAAGTGTGATGAGCTCGCTTGCACTTGGAACTACTTCCAAGTACATAAGGAATTTCCTCAGCCACACAGCCTCATTTGCAGCTTCACAAGCTGCCACATACTCGACTTTCTTGGTGAGTCAGCAACGCAAGATTGTTTGATACTCCTCCAGACCAAAGATCCACCATTCAGGGTGAACACAGACCCTGACGTGGACTTCCTGGAATCCTTATCCGATGAAAATCAGAGTCGGTATATTCCGTAATATTTAGGTCACCACCTAATTATGCAAGCATGTAGTTTCTCGTTCTCCGGAGATACTTGAGAACATGCTTGACAGCAACCCAGTGCTCAGGTCCAGGGTTTGACTGAAACCTACTCACCACGCCCACTGCGTAGCAAATATCTGGCCTCATGCAAAGCATAGCATACATGAGACTTCCTACAGCTGAAGCGTAAGGAATATGTCTCAGGTCCTCAACTTCTTGCGGAGTCTTGGGAGACTGCTTACTTGAGAGACAGCTTACTTGAGAGATGCACTCCATGTCTAAAAGGTAGCTGTCCTTTCTTGGAGTCTTGCATACTAAAGCGATCCATGATCTTATCAATAAAAGATGCTTGGGAAAGCGCCAACTTCCGATTCTTCTGATCTCTAAAGATTTGAATACCCAGAGTGTAAGCTGCTTCTCCTAGATCCTTCATCTCAAATTGCTTTGACAGTCAGATCTTAACCTCTGAGAGCATCTCCAATGGTGGCAACTAAAGTTGCTTTTTTGCTTATGTGGAATTGCCAAATCATTTTTATTTTTACCTATTATCTAGTTGTCATGCAATGATTTTGGCATAGGAGTAAAATTTTGCACCGATGCTTTTGATTTTATCTTTGAAAATATTATTATAATATTACATCCACCAATGTTTTTATTTTGGTGGGGCCAAATTCAATCATTATTAATTTTTATCACTATTAAATTAATTTAATAATATAGATTTTATAATAAGTAAAGCAACCATGAGAGCTTGCATTGGAGATGCTCTGATAACTTTCTTACATGATTACCAATGAGTAGTATGTCATCTACATATTGGACTAAGAAAACCACTTTGCCATCGTTCATCATCTTATAAACGCATGACTCATCTTCTGACTGATCAAAGCCGTAGCCTTTCACAGTCTCGTCGAATCTTATATTCCACGATCTAGATGCTTGCTTTAGTCCATAAATGGACTTCAGCAATTCACAGACCTTGCCCTGCTGGCCTTTCTCCATGAACCCATCTGGTTGAGCCATATATATGCGCTCATCAAGACTTCCATTCAGAAATGCAGTCTTGACTTCCATTTGCCAGATTTCATAATCTAGGGCGGTAACTATGGATAAGAGAGTCCAGGTGGACTTCAGCATCGCGACAGGTGAGAAGGTATACTCATAGTCAATGCCTTCCTTTGTGTGAACCCCTTCGCCACAAGTCTTGCTTTAAATGTCTCAACATTTCCATCCGGTCCTCTCTTCTTCTTCCATTTACACCCAACAGGCTTGATGCCTTTGGGTAAATTTACAAGCTTCCAGACCTCGTTGACATACATCGAATTCATTTCAATGTTCATGGCTTCTTGCCATAGGTTTGCTTCGGAACTCTGCATCGCCTGGGAAAATGATACCTGGATCATCTTCCTCATGATATGCGATAGCACTGAAAGTCTCTCCGACACCCATGTATCGATCAGGTTGTCGCACAATCCTGTTACTGCGACGAATCACAGAAGGCTCTGGTTCTGAATGTGGTTCTCCCACTGTTGGTATAGGACTAATCCTATCTTGTGAAGTACCAGCTACTTCACCCAACAGCTCCTTTAGCACAAGTCTGCTTCTCGGTACATAATTATTCATATAGTGTGCTTCCTGAAACCTGGCGTTCGTGCTAACGAACACTTTTTGATCAGGAGTACTATAGAATATGTACCCTTTCGATTCCTTAGAATATCCCACCAAAAGGCATACTTCTGAATGACTAGCTAACTTGCTAGTCTTTTGTCTCGGCACATGTGCTAGACAACCCCAGATACAGATGTGTTGTAAAATAGATTTTCTACCACTCTCTCTCTCATAGGGAGTATCAGGGACCGTCTTTGACGGAACCTGGTTCAGAATGTAAGCTGTCGTTTCAAGGGCATATCCTCAAAACGAGTCGGGAAGTGATGAGTAACTCATCATTGACCTCATCATATATAGCAGAGTTCGATTCCTTCTCTCTGACAAACCGTTTTGTTGTGGAGTGCCAGGTGCTGTAAGCTGAGACTGAATGCCTTCTTATCTAAGAAGGTCTTCGAACTCTCCAAACAAGTACTCTCCCCCTCCATCTGATCGAAGGGGTTTGATCTGTTTCTCTGTGTGCTTCTCAACTAAATGTTAAGATTGATGCCCACAAAGGAGATATTAGACAATGAAATACATTTGTATTTTATTTTGCGGAAACATTAATATTAATAAATATTCATCCTTATTTATGTTTGTGTTTACGTATGGATTCTACGCTCTGAAACTGTCATCAACGAAAGGGGTGCTAAGTAAAGACTGAACAAGATAGCCCCTTGTGACTAGTTTAAAAATTTATTATCAATCTTAAGATCGATAGAGCAATCGAATCTAAGTATTAATTGTTAGAATGAATCATGATATCTAATCTTGTGATATGGAGAGTTGTGATTCTATTATTCATCCTTGATATCTTATAGAAGATGTTGAACAAGACCTGTGATACTTAGAAGCTCGAGATAAAACCGTTTAAACACTCGAAACTTCAAGATCACATACGAGGGGTACTTTGGTACTTACCTTAATCCTGAAGTGAATATATAATTCATATTACCCTTTATGACATTTGATTTTTCAATGGGAAATGACTAAGTTTTAGTTTCATCTGACCCGACGGTTGGTGTCATAGGGATGTGATATTGGGTTATATGATTCACAGATATAGAATTCATGTTGGAAAAATGAAAATGCATTCGTATCACACTATACTTTATTATGAGAGTGTGAATGAATTAACCTGACCAGATATTCATCGAATAAGAAGATTCTTTGATTAAAACATGTGACATGTAATGACATCTCACTCTATGTTTTTCTCATTTACAAATAACAAAGGAGTTAGTGAAATAATAACTCAAGGGGTAAAACGGTAATTTTACATTTCCCTTAGTTAGTGATACACATGAAAGGTAATACCGTAAAGTACTCTGTGGATCGTGTGAAAAATTGTTTTATCACATCAAACGGAAAATATACGCATATGAACAAAGAGAGTGTCAGTATTGGTCCTTTAGTGGAATCGACCAATATTAAGAATCAAAAGACGGAAAAGATTTGTGAACTTTTGAGTCCGATCTTTATTTTAAAACTTCATTCATATGGGTCCATAAGGTCTCAATGATTGACACTTGGAAGAGATTAAATGAACTAGAACAGTTGATTTACTCCTTGAATATAAATTTTGATTTATATCGGGAAAATTATTTTTCTAAGTGACTAAATAAATAATTGGTTATTATTGTTACATTTATTTATTGAATCATAGAATATTATTATATTGATAATAATACACTTGAGATATTTAATTAAATAAAAGGAGAAAATAAACAATTTCCCATTTCGTACTTATTTGGAAAGTATGAAATTATTTTAATGAAATGTCATTAAATAAATGAGAGTTCTAAATTAATTGAATTTAGAAATAAATCAAAAGTATTTGGGAATAAGTTAAATATATATGGCCTAGTATAATGAGAGGGTTTTGGCCGAGAATTACAAGTTAACGGACAATGAGCTTGACTCAACGAGTCCACAATAAACTGTTTATAAGTGAGTTTAAGCAAAAATCATAAGGCTAAACCTAACCCTTTTATTTTCAGCAAACCTCTCTCCCTCTCCTTGTGTGACACTCGGCCGATAATCCCAATGAAAAAGAGAAGAGAAAAATTGTTTTCTTCTTCCTCAATCAATTCCCGAGATTTCATGAAAGCCCACCCTCTAAATCTCAATATAACCCTCGTGTATTATTGTTGATTCTTACTTGTGGTGTTTGGTGTGTTTTATAATTTAGAAAATTGTTTTTAAAATTGTTTTAAAAAGTTTCTGTCGGCCGGATCGTTCAAGCCTTCCAGTCCGGCGACCAGGTGTCCAGCAGTCCCTATCCCTATCCGGCGAGCCCATGTCCGGCGAGTCCTAGTCTGGTGCTCCTCTGTCCGACGACCAGCAGATCTTGTCCGAACAGGATTCTCTTGTCCGGCGACCAGCTTCCTTTCCGGTGGGCCTCCTACAAACTCCAGTCCGGCGGAAGCATCCAGGTCCCAGTCCGGCGAGGCATCCAGCGGTTCTCCAGTCCGGCGAGGCTTCCCAGTTTGGCGAAGGTGTGTTAAGTCCTGTCCGGCGAGGGTCTCTCTATCTGTTGGACTCGGTGTGGCCTTCCGAAGTTAGCGAGCAACGTCAGGATTATTTATAATCCTAATTGTAAGTCTCTCTTAACGATTTGGACTGCTAAATAATATATAAATTGTTTATATAGGTTGTTAGTATGTTCTAATTGTTGTGAAACATGTTTTGATAAATTGTTTATCAACTTGTCAATAAATTTTAATGTCTAGGTTGTTAAATATATTAATATAGTTTTAATATATATAGATCGAATTATATTTTTTCGCCACATAGGATGTGTAATATAATTTAGTTGTTTAATTTGTTAAATAAATGAGAAATTGCCCAAAATGCCACCATTTGTACTTGATTTTCCCAAAATCCACTAAAATTAATTTTTTCCCAAAATACTAGTGCAAAAGTCTAAAATACCCCTAAAACAATTTCTTTACATTTTATTTCATATCCATATTAATCAGTTATTATTTATTTATTTTTTTTATTAAAATTAAACTTAAAATGTAGAAACTGTTCCAATCCTAAATTTTAATTTTTTTTAATTTTTTTCTTAATTATTTTGGCCGGTAGTATAATGTAGGGCATTTGTGTTAGTTTTATTTTTTTAAAGGGTATTTCGTCATTTCACATGAAATTTACTAGTATTTTGGGAAAAAATTATGTTTGGGTGGATTTTGGGAAAATAAAAAATAAAAGGTGGTACTTTGGGCAATTCCTCTAAATAAATTCCAACAAATGGTATCAGAGCTAATTATAGGCATTAAAATTTTGATTTAATGACTAGTTTTGAAATTTGTTTGACTAGTTGGTATTGGCATTTTTGTATGATTGTTTATTGCATTGTGAATGCTTGAATTGTGTGATTGTGTGTATGGATGGATCCTTGACATTGTACCGATGGTGGAAAAGCACAAGTATGTTCTCACGACCCCATGTCCCTTCCCTCCGAGTGCTGACTCGAGTAAAGAGGACAAAGACGCCTATGATGCATGGATGAGGTCCGATGAAATACTGGAAACGTAACCTTGTCGTTGTATTGACGATGGAAAAGCACAAGTATGTTCTGACGACCCCATGTCATCCTGCTCCAAGTGCTGACTCGAGTAAGGAAGACAAGGACGCCTACGATGCATGGATGAGGTCTGACGAGATTGCTCGATGCTACATTTTGGCATCGATGAGCAATGTGTTGCAACAATCTCATCGGGACATCTCCACTACATATGACATCCTATACAATCTCCATGAGATGTTCAGATGCCATGGGCGTCAGGCGAGGCAGCAGGCTATCCGCAGTTTCATGAAGTGCAGGATGAAGCCGGGATCTTCTGTTCGGGAACACATGCTACTGATCATGGGTCACCTGAATGATATAGAGATCCTTGGTTCTGAGATCGACAGAGAGACCAAGATTGACATGATCTTGGAGACCCTAACATAATCTTATGATAGCTCCATGAACAAGCTCAATTACACTGTAACTGAGCTTATGAAGGAGTTGCAGATTGCTGAGGGACTTCTCCCTAAGAACAAGAACAAGTGGGGAGAGCTCAATGTTGCTGAACACAAAGCCTTAACCTCTAGTTCTAAGAGGATGATGAAAAGACCCAAAAACGCCAACCGAGCGGGTTCCAAGAAGCCTTACAAGAAGGCTGTGGATGCTAAGGGCAAACACATCGCAAAGGTGCACAAGTCTGAGCACAAATGTGTGTTGGAAATTACTTAACGATTTAAGTAGATTATTATTAAACATAAAAAATTACGTGCGGAATTAATAATAAAAACGATCTAGCTAGTTAACATATTAATTACTAACAACCTATTTGGCATTAAAATCATAAGTATGTGAATTAACAAATTAATTCTAATAAAATCGAGTTATAAATAACTAGGTCGAGGAATTGTGCTCGAGTTCGAAGCGAGAATCTTCAAGCTTCAATTCTGGGTTTGCAAGATCCTCCTCGAAGCGTCAACACGTCACGAAGAAGAATGAGTGGCGGCTCGTGCACGGGCAGCGAAGGCGGCAAAGAGGCGCGTCCTTGGGGCTGGTCCGGGAAGCTGGATGCAGGTGGCGCGCCGTCCTTGGCTGACTGGGAGCAGGCGGCAGCGGCTGGGCTCGTCCGACGTGGAAGGCATCGGCTCTAGGAGGCTCCGGAGCGGCTGGGAGGTGCTGGCGCCGCTGGGCTCAGGCGGAGGAGCAGCAGGGACGTCGGCAACATTCTGGGCAGAGGCAGGCGCGACGACGCCGAGAGCTCTTGGAAGCTCGGATCAGGATGTCGTTTTTAGCGTTGCGTCGGCAATGAACTGACTTGAATGGGTTCAAAAAGAGCTATGGGTTTCCAGACTCGGTTTCGTCGTATTCTTCAAATCTTTGGTTCGAATGAGAGATTTCCAGAAAAAATAAATTTAATTGAAAATTGACCAAACAACCACAAGTTGATTCAACGATAACACAAGAAGAATATGAGAAGATGAGTGTGAGCTCGGATGAACACACACGAAGAAAAACGAAGACAAAATTTCGTCTTCCTTGGTGTTGGTATGGGCGGCCAAGAGGGAGAGAGAGCGCTGGCTTTTTCAGCTCAAAACAATAATGAGGATTCATTACTTTAGGGTTTTCACAAACCCCTTATTTGTGGGCATCATTAAGGGGCTCTCATGTGAGCTTTTGTTGAATCAATATTCAGCCCAAAACCATGTTAATGGCCGCCCCTTATGTCCTACTTATGTCTCAATTTTATTTCCCAAATTGCCTTGATTTAATTTTCAAATTCGACTTAATTTAGAACTCTCATATCTTTAATAACTTATTATTAAACTATTTCATAGATATCGAATAAATATGAAACTAGAAACTTTTAATTTCCTTATAATGTTTTTATGAGTTCTCTGCAGAATTATTATTACAATAATAATACTCGATAATTCACAAAACAATTAATTAACAAATAACACATTATTTGTTAACTCGCTCGGAAAATAAATTTCTCTTTACAAATCTCAATTTGTAATTAATGAGTAAATCAATAATAGCGTTCATATAATCTCTTCTTAATGTGTATCATTGAGACCTTATGAACCCACATGAACGAAGCTTTAGAATAGGCTCGGACCCAATAATTCACAAATTACTTCCGGCTTCTAATTCTTAATAATGGTCGACTCCACTAAAGGATCAATATTGAAAATCTCTAAGTTCATGTGCGTATATTTTTCCGTTTGAAGTCACAATTTTTTTTTGTATCGATCCACAATGTACTTTACCAAATTATCGTTTACCCCTAGAATTATTATTCCACTAACTCCTTTGTTACCTGTGAATGAGAAAAACATAAAGTGAGACGTCAATGCCTGTCACGTGTTTTAATCAAGGAATCTCATATTCAATGATTATCTGGCCAGATTAATTAATTCACTATCTCATAACAAAGCATAGTGTGATGCAATGACTTTCATTATGTGTACACGAATTCCATATCTGTGAATCACATAATCCAACATTACAACATTATGTCACCAACCGTCGGGTCAGATGCAGCCATTACATGGCCATTGCCCATTGACAAATCAAATGACATAAAGTGCAGCATCGACTATGCACTAACCTCAGGATTAAGGTAGTTATCGAAGTACCTCTCGTATGTGATCTTGGAGCTTCTAGATTAAACGGTTTTATATCGAGCTTCCATATAATCACTAGATCTTGTTTAATATCTTCTATAAGATATCAAGAATGAAATCATAGAGTCACAACTCTCTATATCACATGATAAGATATCATGATTCATTCAAACAATCGTTAATTAGACTCGATTGCTCTATCGATCTTAAGATTGCGAACAAATGGTTTAAACTAGTCACAAAGGGTTATCATGTCAAATCTGTATTTAACACCCTTTTCGTTGATGACAGTTTCAGAGCGTAGCATACATATATAAACACAAACTATAGGAAAAGAATGCTTATTTATTAATATTAATGTTTCAGCAAAATATTACAAATAATAAATAAAATGTCTAATATTCTCCTTTGTGGGCACCAATCCCAATAATGTCACCATTGCGGGGAGGCTGGCCACTGGCGGAGGAACTGTCCTACCTACCTAAAGCGTCAAGGGGAAATGTATGATCCTTGATACTCAAGCTTGTTACACGACAAATAAGGCGTCGCCCTGAATTTTAGATTGCGGGGCTTCTGACCATATAGTGTGTAATTTGAATGGTTTCAGGAAAACCAGGGGCTTAAGTGACGGGGAGTTCGCGTTCAACTGGGGTGATGGAACAAAGGTAGAAGCAAGATCTGTGCTATTCTACATAGCTCAGGTTTGGAAACGAAACTTTATTGAATAATGTTTATTATGTTCCTGATTTTTGCAAGAATTTGATTTCTTTTGGTCGTTTAAAATAACATGGTTTTAATTTTAAGATCAATAATGGTATTGAGATTTTTATTTATGGTTTTTTTTATTACTAAAGCTCATCGTGTAGAATCTATTTATTATCTTTATCCAAACGAGTCGACTATCTTGGACTCCGAAGTGAATAGAGATTCACCGGGAAGCGTAAAGCGTTTCATAGTGATGAAACAAACGACACATATCTATGGTGTTGGAATTTAGTTAACAATTAACCTAATTTAATTACGAAACACATCAATATGTGGCGGAATTTCATAATTCAATTTAACATATTATAAACGTTTTAAAACATGTTCGATAACCATATCATTAAATCTAACCTAACATGTCAATAAATTTACAAACACATCAATAAATTTATCTAAGCATGCAAACGAATAATCCAAATACATATAATTATTCTAAAACATCATATTATTCAGATCCAATTCGTTCGAGGGACACTTACATAAGATTTGGATCTGCGAGAGCAAGTCTCGGTGTACGTCAAGGTGGTCGGCCGATCCTCTACGCCACGCGCGTCCAAGAAATCCTCAAAACCGTCGTGCCTTCGATCCTCCAAAATTAGTCGGCCCTGGGGAGAGAAAAATCACTCAAATAACCACAAGTTGAGTCAATGATAATACTCTAGGGATTTTTAGGAGACAAAGAGGGTGGGCTCTTTCGTGGGAACAAGGGAAGAAGGGGAAACTCAAATAAAAGGAAGGGCTGCCGGGAAACAGTTTTCCTCTCTCTCTTTCTCTCTTAATTTCGGCCAAAACCTCTCAAGCACAAGGGGGGAGAGGTTTGGCTGAGTGTTGGTCGAAATTAGGCTAGGGTTACCAAAGAGAAAGCCTCCTTTTATATCAGAGAGAATGGGCTTAAGTTAGGTCAAAATCCAGTTAAGACCCATTAGTCAAACTTAAGCCCAAAACTCCTTTTAATGAGTTTAAACAATTTTTCCAGCCCATAAAACACCTATTATGGCCGACCATATTGTCCTAATTACCTCTCAAATTTATTTGATTTATTTCTAAAATAATATTTAATTAATTTAGAACATCTCATTTATTTAATGACAAGTCATTAATTATTTTCATACTAATCAATGTAGTACGAAACGAGAAAATATTTATTTTCATCTTTTATTTATTTGAATCATCAAATTATATTATTATCAATATAATAACATAATATGATTCGTGAAATAAATGTAATAATAAATAACCAGTTATTTATTTAATTACTCAGAAAATAATTTTCTTAGCGTAAATCACAATTTACGTTGAATGAGAAAATCAATCATTTCTTGTTCACCAAAATCTCGTCCGAGAGTCTATCATTGAGACCTTATGGACCCACATGAACGAAGCTTTAGAATAAGGCTCGGACACAAAAGTTCACAAACTTTTTCCGGCTTTTAATTCTTAATATTAGTCGATTCCACTAAAGGACCAATATTGAACATCTCTAAGTTCATATGCGTTTATATTTCCGTTTGATGTGACAAAACTATTCTTCACACGGTCCACGGTGTATTTTATGATATTACCCTTTGTGTGTATCATTAACTCAGAGGAATGTAAAATTACCGTTTTACCCCTGAGTTATTATTTCACCAAGTCCTCTGTTATTTGTGAACGAGAAAAACATAAAATGAAATGTCTCAACATGTCACATGTTTTATTTCAAAGAATTCTTTATTCGATGAATACCAGGCCTGGTTTATTCGCTCACACTCTCATAACAGAGCATGGTGTGATACTAATGCCTTAGCATTGTTTCAACACAAATTCCATATCTGTGAATCACATGTTTCAACGAAACAGTATTATGACACCAACCGTCGGGTCAATGAAACTTCATTTAGCCATTGCCCATTGACAAATCAAATGTCATAAAGTGTTACAAGAATACATGTACTCACTTCAGGATTTAGGTAATTATTAAAATACCCCTCGTATGTGAGTTTGATGTTTCGAGTGATTAAACGGTTTTATCTCGAACTTCAAAACTTCACTGGTCTTGTTCAATATCTTCATTAAGATATCAAGAATGAATTACAGAGTCACAACTCTCCATATCACAAGTTAAGATATCGTTTAATTCATTCTAACAATCATTACTAGGAATCGATTGCCCAATCGATCTTTAGATTGCGAACTATTATTTAAACTAGTCATAAGAAGGTATCTTGTCAAGTCTGTACTTAGCACTTCTTTCGTTGATGACAGTTTCAGAGCGTAGACATAAATGCGTAAACACAATCTTAAATTAGAATGGATATTCAATCTTTATTTAATTTCAAAGCAAAACAAATACAAAAGTATTTAATATCAAAAATCTCCTTTGTGGGCATAAATGCCAACAAACTCCCACTTGACTCAAAGGAGATGCGAATGATCTTTCAGTCCTAATCCTTCTAGGTGTCCCTCGAAGACCTTACTGGTTAAAGGCTTCGTGAAGGGATCAGCAAGGTTGTCCAACGTTGAGATCTTCATAACCGTCGCGTCCCCTCTATGAACTATATCTCGTACCAGGTGGTATTTCCGCTCGATGTGTTTCGAGCGCTTGTGACTTCTTGGTTCCTTACAGTTAGCAACGGCTCCACTGTTATCACAGTAAAGTGTAATGGGCTCGTTGGCACTTGGAACTACTTCCAAGTACATCAGGAATTTCCTCAGCCACACAGCCTCCTTTGCAGCTTCGCAAGCTGCCACATACTCGGCTTCCATGGTCGAGTCAGCAACACAAGTTTGCTTTATACTCCTCCAGACCACAGATCCACCATTCAGGGTGAACACAGACCCTGATGTGGATTTCCTGGAATCCTTATCCGCTTGAAAATCGGAATCGGTATACCCCGTCATATTCAGGTCATCACCTGAGTATGCAAGCATATAATTTCTCGTTCTCCGAAGATACTTGAGAATATGCTTGACCGCAACCCAGTGCTCGGGTCCAGGATTCGATTGGAATCTACTCACCACGCCCACTGCGTAACAAATATCTGGCCTAGTGCAGAGCATTGCATACATGAGACTTCCTACGGCTGAGGCGTAGGGAATATGTCTCATTTCTTCTATCTCTTGAGGAGTCTTGGGAGACTGCTCAATGGATAGATGCACTCCATGTCTGAAAGGTAGCTGTCCTTTCTTGGAGTTCTGCATACTGAAGCGATCCATGATCTTATCAATATAAGATGCTTGAGAAAGCGCTAACTTTCGGTTCTTCCGATCTCTAAAGATCTGAATCCCCAGAATGTAAGCCGCTTCTCCAAGATCCTTCATCTCAAACTGCTCCGACAGCCAGATCTTAACCTCTGATAACTTTCCCACATCATTCCCAATGAGTAGTATGTCATCTACATAAAGGATTAAGAAGACCACTTTGCCATCGTTTATCATCTTATAAACACATGGCTCATCTAGTGATTGATCAAAACCGTAACTTTTCACAGTCTCGTCGAATCTAATATTCCACGATCTAGATGCTTGCTTTAGTCCATAAATGGAATTTAGCAACTCACAAACCTTGCCCTGTTGGCCTTTCTCCATGAACCCATCTGGTTGAGCCATGTAAATGCGCTCGTCAAGATTTCCATTCAAAAATGCAGTCTTGACATCCATCTGCCAGATTTCATAATCTAGGGCGGCAGCAATGGATAAAAGAGTACGAATGGACTTTAGCATCGCCACGGGCGAGAAGGTATCTTCATAGTCGATACCTTCCTTTTGTGTGAACTCCTTCGCCACAAGTCGTGCTTTAAATGTCTCGACATTTCCATCCGGTCCTCTTTTCTTCTTGTAGATCCATTTACACCCAACAGGCTTGATGCCTTCAGGTAAATCTACAAGTTTCCAGACTTCGTTGACATACATCGAATGCATTTCAACGTTCATGGCTTCTTGCCATAGGTTTGCTTCAGAACTTTGCATCGCCTGGGAAAATGATACTGGATCATCTTCCTCCTTGTATGCGACTGCAGCAAAGGCCTCCCCGATGTACATCAATCGCTCAGGTTGTCGTACAATCCTGCTACTACGACGAATCGTAGGAGGCTTAAGTTCTGAATGTGGTTCTTCTATTGTTGGTGTAGGACTTGTCCTATCTTGTGAAGTACCAGCTACTTCACCCAACATTTCCTTCAGCACAAGTTTGCTTCTCGGTACGGTATTCTTCATATAATCCTCTTCAAGAAACCTAGCGTTCGTGCTAACGAACGTTTTCTTGTCAGTAGGACTATAGAATGTGTACCCTTTTGTTTCTTTCGGATATCCTATGAAAAAGCATAATTCTGAACGACTAGCCAACTTGCTAGTCTTTTGTCTCAGCACGTGTGCTGGACAACCCCAGATCTTGATGTGGTTTAGAACAGATTTCTTACCACACCATCTCTCGTAGGGAGTGCCGGGAACCGTTTTTGACGGAACCTGGTTCAGAATATGAGTTGCCGTTTCTAAGGCATATCCCCAGAACGAATCAGGAAGAGATGAGTAACTCATCATTGATCTCACCATATCTAGTAGCGTTCGGTTCCTTCTCTCTGACACACCATTTTGTTGTGGTGTGCCAGGTGCTGTAAGCTGAGAATGAATGCCTTCTTCTTTAAGAAAATCCTCGAACTCATCAGACAAGTACTCTCCTCCTCGATCTGATCGAAGGGTTTTGATTTGTTTCTCTCTTTGCTTCTCAACCAAGGCCCGATATTGTTTGAACATTTCAAAAGTATCGGATTTGTGTCGCATTAAGAAAACATGACCAAAACGTGAGTAGTCATCAGTGAAGGTTACAAAGTATTCGTAACCTCCTCTTGCCTGAATACTGATTGGACCACATACATCACTATGTATGAGTTCCAATACTTGTGTGGCTCTTAGACCTTTCGAAGAGAAAGGTCTCTTGGTCATTTTGCCTTCAAGACAGGATTCACACGTGGGCAAAGATCCCACGTTTAGAGATTTCAAAGGACCATCCTTTGTTAACCTCTTAATCCTATCTAGGCCAATATGTCCAAGACGTAAGTGCCATAGATATGTATGATCCGTTTCATCACTATGAAATGTCTTACGCTTCCTGAGTGAATCACTATTCACCTCAGTGTCCAAGATTGTCGGCTCATTAGGATATAGATAATAAATAGAATCTACTCGATGAGCTTTAGAAATAAAACAACCATTAAGAAAAATTTCAATACCATTATTGACTTTAAACTCATAATGTTGTTCTTCTAAACGACCAAAAGAAATTAAGTTCTTGCAAAAATCTGGAACATAATAAACGTTATTCAATAATAAAGCCTTATTCCCAAAATTCAGCTGCATGGTCCCGACAGATCTGGCTCTGACCTTCGTTCCATTCCCCCAGTTGAACGTGAACTCTTCTTCATCTAAGCTTCTGGTTTTCCTGAAACCATTCAGATTACACACAATATGGTCAGAAGCCCCGCAGTCTAAAATCTAGGGTGATTCTTTATATGTCGTGTAACATGCTTGGGTGACGAAAGCCATACCTTTCCCCTTGACGGTCTTGAGGTAGGCAGGACAGTTCCTTCGCCAATGGCCGACTTCTCCGCAATGGTGGCACTTGTGTTTAGACTTGTCCACCTTTGCGATGCCCTTGCCCTTGACATCCGCAGCCTTCTTGTAGGGCGTCTTGGATCCCGTTCGGTTGGCGTTTTTGGGACCCTTCATCACTCTCTTCGATCCAGAAGTGGAAGCCCTATGTTCAGCAACATTGGCTTCACCAGTCTTCTTCTTGGTCTTAGGGAGAAGTCCCTCGGCAGTCTGCAACTCCTTCATTAGCTCGGTTACAGAATAATCGAGCTTGTTCATGGAGTAGTTCAGACGGAAGCTATCGAAAGAATCCGTCAGAGTCTCCAAGATCATATCGACCTTGGTGAGTCCATCGATCTCCGATCCGAGAATCTCCATGTCGTTCAGGTGACCCATGATCACTAGCATGTGGTCCCTGACTGACGTTCCCGGCTTCATCCGACAATTCATGAAATTTCGGATTGCCTGCTGCCTCGCCTGACGCCCATGACATCCAAACATGTCATGAAGATTGTAGAGCATGTCATATGCCGTGGCAATGTCCTTGTGAGATTGCTGCAACACATTGCTCATGGAACCCAAGATATAGCACTTGGCAATCTCATCGGACCTTACCCACGTGTCATAGACGTTCTTGTCCTCCTGGCTTGAGTCAGCACTCGGAGCTGGAGGACACGGGGTAGTGAGAACATACTTGTGCTTTTCCACCGTCAGTACGATGTCGAGGTTACGTTTCCAATCAACGTAATTCTCACCCTCGAGTTTGTTATAACTGAGTATAGATGCAAGTGGATTCATGATATTGCTGAAATTAAATGAAATGAATAAATTTAGCATATGCTACAGTTTCGAATTATAATGCATGTACAATCCTAAATGAGTGAGGAAAGCGATAAATAATTCATGGTATTATGAACAAAAATGATCAATTACTTTTCCTAGGGGAAACCGTAATTGATCGCCTTTCATAGTCGTGACACATCACTATTTAGTTTGAACCATACAAGAAGTCACAACTTCTAGTTCTCTCTAATTACCATGGACTTTGGTCACTTATGTTTAACGCATAGCCTCTATGGAGGGTTACTTTAAACAATAAGTCTAAGCGTGCAACCAACATGTGGGCCCTTATCCAAGTTACTTTGAAAACGGTTCTCCTAGGGGAGACCCCGCTTCATCGTTCCTCTTTAGGGCTTAGTTCGTAACAATTTAATTGACTATGTGCTTCCGAAGTACTCCCATTGAAGGGAGGGCCACGAGGGTGACTCTTAGTTCATTCACACAAGTTAATTAAATTCATGTTGGGGACCTCGGGTTATTTCAACGACAAATAACCCTCCCACTTAGTTTTTGCAAAAATCATATTTTTGTGGACGATGTTCAATTTCATAACTAGTTGTTTAAATTAAACTATGATGATGCATGAACAATTCATATAGTGTTGGCGTTCTATCCTATATGACATGTGGATGAATATGATATAAGATTAAACAAAATAAAACATAATATTTAACTTATCTAATGGCCCATTTCTAAAATTACAACCCTTTACAAAAGAAAAAACAATAAACTACTTTATTCCTAGTCTTGTGTCGAGTCGTCGAATTTTCGAGTTTTAAAACTTAGAGATTAATATCTCCCACTCAAATAATTAAATTCATTTTTTATTATTTCAAAAATAATATAAATAAATTTAATTATTCAAGATTTTAAATTTATTCGGAAACGATTTCCGAATCTCGGTCGTCGGGCCTAACCCTAGCTAGCTCGCGCGCGTACGAAGACACACGACCACGCTAGGGTTTTGGCCGACCCAAACAGCCCTCTTGTGTCCAATACACAGGTCCTTAGGCGTGTTCGGAATCGACCGGGATAGCTCCCACGCGTTTCAAAAACGCGCGGCCATTCCCGGAGGCTGCCTTCCTTCTTCTTGTCTCCCGGATTACAAAATTATAAATTTAAATTTACAACAAATTACAAATTTAAATAAAATAAAAAATAAAAAAAAACGGGACGTAACCCGTAAACAATCCTAGGGCCAATTAGAGTAAGGATCCATTCACATAAACACACATACATTCACAAATGCAATTCATACAAAAACGCCAACACTCAAAATCGATTTAATGACAATTATGGCTCTGATACCATTTGTTGGAATTTAGTTAACAATTAACCTAATTTAATTACGAAACACATCAATATGTGGCGGAATTTCATAATTCAATTTAACATATTATAAACGTTTTAAAACATGTTCGATAACCATATCATTAAATCTAACCTAACATGTCAATAAATTTACAATCACATCAATAAATTTATCTAAGCATGCAAACGAATAATCCAAATACATATAATTATTCTAAAACATCATATTATTCAGATCCAATTCGTTCGAGGGACACTTACATAAGATTTGGATCTGCGAGAGCAAGTCTCGGTGTACGTCAAGGTGGTCGGCCGATCCTCTACGCCACGCGCGTCCAAGAAATCCTCAAAACCGTCGTGCCTTCGATCCTCCAAAATTAGCCGGCCCTGGGGAGAGAAAAATCACTCAAACAACCACAAGTTGAGCCAATGATAATACTCTAGGGATTTTTAGGAGACAAAGAGGGTGGGCTCTTTCGTGGGAACAAGGGAAGAAGGGGAAACTCAAATAAAAGGAAGGGCTGCCGGGAAACAGTTTTCTCTCTCTCTTTCTCTCTTAATTTCGGCCAAAACCTCTCAAGCACAAGGGGGGAGAGGTTTGGCTGAGTGTTGGTCGAAATTAGGCTAGGGTTACCAAAGAGAAAGCCTCCTTTTATATCAGAGAGAATGGGCTTAAGTTAGGTCAAAATCCAGTTAAGACTCATTAGTCAAACTTAAGCCCAAAACTCCTTTTAATGAGTTTAAACAATTTTTCCAGCCCATAAAACACCTATTATGGCCGACCATATTGTCCTAATTACCTCCCAAATTTATTTGATTTATTTCTAAAATAATATTTAATTAATTTAGAACATCTCATTTATTTAATGACAAGTCATTAATTATTTTCATACTAATCAATGTAGTACGAAACGAGAAAATATTTATTTTCATCTTTTATTTATTTGAATCATCAAATTATATTATTATCAATATAATAACATAATATGATTCGTGAAATAAATGTAATAATAAATAACCAGTTATTTATTTAATTACTCAGAAAATAATTTTCTTAGCGTAAATCACAATTTACGTTGAATGAGAAAATCAATCATTTCTTGTTCACCAAAATCTCGTCCGAGAGTCTATCATTGAGACCTTATGGACCCACATGAACGAAGCTTTAGAATAAGGCTCGGACACAAAAGTTCACAAACTTTTTCCGGCTTTTAATTCTTAATATTAGTCGATTCCACTAAAGGACCAATATTGAACATCTCTAAGTTCATATGCGTTTATATTTCCGTTTGATGTGACAAAACTATTCTTCACACGGTCCAAGGTGTATTTTATGATATTACCCTTTGTGTGTATCATTAACTCAGAGGAATGTAAAATTACCGTTTTACCCCTGAGTTATTATTTCACCAAGTCCTCTGTTATTTGTGAACGAGAAAAACATAAAATGAAATGTCTCAACATGTCACATGTTTTATTTCAAAGAATTCTTTATTCGATGAATACCAGGCCTGGTTTATTCGCTCACACTCTCATAACAGAGCATGGTGTGATACTAATGCCTTAGCATTGTTTCAACACAAATTCCATATCTGTGAATCACATGTTTCAACGAAACAGTATTATGACACCAACCGTCGGGTCAATGAAACTTCATTTAGACATTGCCCATTGACAAATCAAATGTCATAAAGTGTTACAAGAATACATGTACTCACTTCAGGATTTAGGTAATTACTAAAATACCCCTCGTATGTGAGTTTGATGTTTCGAGTGATTAAACGGTTTTATCTCGAACTTCAAAACTTCACTGGTCTTGTTCAATATCTTCATTAAGATATCAAGAATGAATTACAGAGTCACAACTCTCCATATCACAAGTTAAGATATCGTTTAATTCATTCTAACAATCATTACTAGGAATCGATTGCCCAATCGATCTTTAGATTGCGAACTATTATTTAAACTAGTCATAAGAAGGTATCTTGTCAAGTCTGTACTTAGCACTTCTTTCGTTGATGACAGTTTCAGAGCGTAGACATAAATGCGTAAACACAATCTTAAATTAGAATGGATATTCAATCTTTATTTAATTTCAAAGCAAAACAAATACAAAAGTATTTAATATCAAAAATCTCCTTTGTGGGCATAAATGCCAACATATGGCACTTAAGTCTTGGACATGTTGGCCTAGATAGGATTAAGAGGTTAACAAAGGATGGTCCTTTGAAGTCTCTAACCGTGGAAAGTATTCCCATGTGTGAATCCCGTCTCGAGGGAAAGATGACCAAGAGACCTTTCTCTTTGAAAGGTCTGAGAGCCACGCAGGTGTTGGAACTCATACATAGCGATGTGTGTGATCCAATCAACATCCAGGCAAGAGGAGCTTACGAATACTTTGTAACCTTCACTGATGACTACTGAAGGTTTGGTCATGTCTACCTTATGCGATATAAATCCGATACTTTTGAAATGTTCAAAGTGTATAAGGGTTTAGTGTCAGAATTTATTTAACATATTAAACAACTAAATTATATTACACATCATATGTCGTGGAAAAATATAATTCGATCTATATATATTAAAACTATTTTAATATATTTAGCAACTTAGGCATAAAAATTTATTGACAAGTTGATAAACAATTTATCAAAACATGTCGCACAACAATTAGAACACACTAACAACCTATATAAACAATTTATATATTATTTAGCAGTCTAAATTGTTAAGAGAGACTTACAATTAGGATTATAAATAATCCCGACGTTCCTCGCTAACTTCGGAAGGCCACAACGAGTCCACGAGATGGAGAGACCCTTGCCGGACAGGACTGGGAACACCTTCCCCGGACTGGGAAGCCTCGTCGGACTCGAGACCCGCTGGATGCCTCGCCGGACTGGGACCTGGACGCTTCAACCGGATTGGAGTCTGCAAGAGGCCCACCGGACAGGAAGTTGGTCGCCGGACAGGAGAATCCTGGTCTGACAGGATCTGCTTGTCGCTAAAATGGGGCTCGACGGACAGGGGCTCGCCGGACATGGGCTCGCCGGATAGGGGCTCTCCGGATAGGGACAAGGACTGATGGACACCTGGTTGCCGGACTGGAAGGCTTGAACGATACGCCCGGAAAAAAGCTTGCAAAAACTTTCTTAAACAATTTTCAGAATTATAAAACACACCAAACACCACAAGTAAGAATCAATAATAATACACGAGAGTTATATTGAGATTTAGAGGGTGAGCTCTCATGAACTCTCAGGAATTGATTGAGAAAGAAGAAAACAATTTTTCTCTTCTCTTTTTCTTTGGGATAATCGGCCGAGTGTAACACAAGGAGAGGGAGAGAGGTTTCTCAAAAATAATAGGGTTAGAGTTAGCCTTAGGGTTTTTCTTAACCTCACTTATAAACAGTTTATTGTGGGCTTAAGTTGAGTCAAGCTCATGGCCCGTTGACTTGAAATTCTCGGCCAAAACACTCTCATTATACTCGGCCATATTCATTTAATTTAATCCCAAATACTTTTGATTTAGAACTCTCATTTTATTTAATGACATTTCATTAAAATAATTTCATACTTTCCAAATAAGTACGAATGGGAAATAGTTTATTTTCTCCTTTTATTTAATTGAATATCTCAAGTGTGTTATCATCAGTATAATAGTATTTTATGATTCAATAAATAAACGTAACAATAAATAACCAATTATTTATTTAGTCACTTAGAAAAATAACTTTCCGGATATAAATCAGAATTTATATTTAATGAGTAAATCAACAATTCTAGTTCATTTAATCTCTCCCAAGTGTCTATTATTGAGACCTTATGGACCCATATGAACGAAGCTTTAGAATAAAGATCGGACTCAAAAGTTCACAAACTTTTTCTGTCTTTCGATTCTTAATATTAGTCGATTCCACTAAAGGACCATACTGACACTCTCTCTGTTCATATGCGTATATTTTCCGTTTGATGTAATAAAAGAATTTTTCACACGATCCACAGAGTACTTTATGATATTACCCTTCATGTGTATCACAAACTAAGGGGAATGTAAAATTACCGTGTTACCCCTTGAGTTATTATTTCACAAACTCCTTTGTTATTTGTGAATGAGAAAAAACATAGAGTGAGATGTCATTACATGTCACATGTTTTAATCAAAGAATGTTCTTATTCGATGAATACCTGGCCAGGTTAATTCATTCACACTCTGATAACAAAACATAGTGTGATACTAATGCATTTGCATTTTTCCAACATGAATTCCATATCTTTAAATCATATAACCCAATACCACATCCTTATGACACCAACCGTCGGGTCGGATGAAACTAAAACTTAGTCATTGCCCATTGACAAATCAAATGTCATAAAGTGTAATATCAATTATATATTCACTTCAGGATTAACGTAAGTACCAAAGTACCCCTCGTATGTGATCTTGAAGCTTCGAGTGTTTAAACAGATTAATCTCGAGCTTCTAAGTATCACAGTTCTTGTTAAACATCTTTTATAAGATATCAAGGATGAATCATAGAGTCAAAATTCTCCATATCACAAGATTAGATATCATGATTCATTATAACAATCAATACTTAGATTCGATTGCTCTATCGATCTTTAGATTGCGAACAAATGTTTAAACTAGTCACAAGGGGCTATCTTGTTAAGTCTGTACTTAGCACCCCTTTCGTTGATGATAGTTTCAGAGCGTAGCATCCATACATAAACGCAAATATAAAAAATGAATATTTATTAATATTAATGTTTAAGCAAAATCAAATACAAATGTATTTCATTGTCTAATATCTCCTTTGTGGGCATTAATCTCAACAAATTCCCACTTGAATCAAAGGAGATGCAGATGATCTTTCAGTCGCAATCTTTCTAGGTGTCCCTCGAAGACTTTACTATTCGTGACGGGATCAGCAAGGTTGTCTAACGTTGATATATTCATGACTTCAGCGTCCCCTCTATGAACGATGTCTCGTACTAGGTGATACTTCCGCTCTATGTGTTTTGAGCGCTTGTGACTTCTTGGCTCCTTAAAATTAGCGATAGCCCTACTATAATCACAATAAAGTGTAATAGGCTTACTTGCACTTCGAACAACTTTCAAGTACATAAGGAATATCCTCAGCCACTCAGCCTCCTTGGCAGCTTCACAAGCTGCCACATACTCGGCTTCCATGGTCGAGTCAGCAACGCAAGATTCCTTGATACTCATCCTGACCACGGATCCACCATTCAGGGTGAACATAGACCCTGATGTGGACTTCTTGGAATCCTTATCCGCTTGAAAATCGGATTCGGTATATTCCGTCATATTTAGGTCACCACCTGAATATGCAAGCATGTAATTTCTCGCTCTCCAAAGATACTTGAGAACATGTTTGACAGCAACCCAGTGCTCGGGTCCTGGGTTTGACTGAAACCTACGCACTATGCCCACTACGTAGTAAATATCTAGCCTCGTTCAAAGCATAGCATACATGAGACTTCCCACGGCTGAAGCGTAAGGAATATGTCTCATGTCCTCAACTTCTTGAGGAGTCTTAGGATATGGCTCACTTGAGAGATGCACTCCATGTCTGAAAGGAAGCTGTCCTTTCTTGGAGTCTTGCATACTGATGCGATCAATGATCTTATCGATAAAAGATTCTTGGGAAAGCGCTAACTTATGGTTTTTGCGATCTCTAAAGATATGAATTCCCATAATGTAAGTTGCTTCTCCCAGATCCTTCATCTCAAACTGCTTTGGCAGCCAGATCATAACCGCTGATAACTTCCCTACATCATTCCCAATGAGTAGTATGTCATCTACATATAGGACTAAGAAGACCACCTTACGATCGTTTATCATCTTATGAACGCATGGCTCATCTATTGACTGATCAAAGCCGTAGCCTTTCACAGTCTCGTCGAATATGATATTCCATGACCTAGATGCTTGCTATAGTCCATAAATGGACTTAAGCAATTCACAAACCTTGGCCTGCTGGCCTTTCTCCATGAACCCGTCTTGTTGAGTCATATACATGCGCTCGTCAAGATTTCCATTCAGAAATATAGTCTTTACATCCATTTTCCAGATTTCATAATCTAGGGCGCGAGCAATGGATAAAAGAGTACGGATGGACTTCATCATCGCGACTGGCGAGAAGTTATCTTCATAGTCGATACCTTATTTCTGTGTGAACCCCTTTGCCATAAGTCGTGCCTTAAATGTCTTAACATTTCCATCCGGTCCTCTTTTCTTCTAATTGATCCATTTGCACCCAACATGCTTGATGCCTTTGGGTAGATCTACAAGCTTCCAGATCTCGTTGACATACATCAAATGTATTTCAACGTTCATGGCTTCTTGCCATAGGTTTGCTGCATCGCTTGAGAAAATGATACTTGATCATCTTCCTCATGATATGCGACTGCAATGAAAGACTCTCTGATACCCATGTATCGAACAGGTTGTCGTACAATCTTGTTACTGCGACGAATAACAAGAGTTTCTGGTTCCGAATGTGGTTCTTCTACTGTTGGAATAGGACTCGTCCTATCTTGTGAAGAACCAGCTACTTCACCCAACAGTTCCTTTAGCACAAGTCTGCTTCTTTGCATAGAGTTCTTCATATAATCTTCTTCGAGAAACCTAGAAATCGTGAACGTTTTCTGATCAACAGCACTATTGAAGATGTATCCTTTGCTCTCTTTGGAATATCCCACAAAAAGGCATACCTCTGAATGACTAGCCAGCTTGCTAGTCTTTTGTCTCAGCACATGTGCTGGACAACCCCAGATGCGAATGTGGTGTAAAACATATTTTCTACCACTCCATCTTTCATAGGGTGTGCCAGAGACCGTCTTGGACAGAACCTGATTCAGAATGTAAGTTGTGTTTTCTAGGGCATATCACTAGAACGAGTTAGGAAGCGATGAGTAACTCATCATCGATCTCACCATATCTAATAGAGTTCGATTCCTTCTCACTGACACACCGTTTTGCTGCGGGGTGCCAGGTGCTGTATGCCGAGAATGAATGCATTCTTCTCTAATAAGGTCTTCGAACTCTCTAGACAAATACTCTCCCCCTCGATCTGATCGAAGGGTTTTGATCTGTTTCTCCGTCTGCTTCTCAACTAAAGCCTTATACTCTTTGAACATTTCAAAAGTATCCGACTTATGTCGCATAAGGTAGATGTGACCAAACGTTGAGTAGTCATCAGTGAAGGTTACAAAATATTTGTAACCTCCTATTGCCTTGATGTTTATTGGACCACATACATCACTATGTATGAGTTCCAAAACTTGTGTGGCTCTTAGGCCCTTTGAAGAGAAGGGTCTCTTGGTCATCTTGCCCTCAAGACAAGATTCACACGTGGGAAGACTCCCCACCGTTAGAGACTTCAAAGGACCATCCTTTGTTAATCTCCTAATCATATCTAGGCCAATATGTCCAAGACGTAAGTGCCATAGATATGTATCGTCCCTTTCATCAGTATGGAACGTCTTACGCTTCCTAAGTGAATCACTATTCACTTCAGTATCTACGATTGTCAGTTCAACGGGATAAAAATAATAAATAGAGTCAACTCGTTAAGCTTTAGTAATAAAAGAATCATCATTATAAATCTCAATACCATTATTGATCTTAAAATTAAAACCTTGTTCTTCTGAACGACCAAATGAAATCAAATTCTTGAAAAAATCCGGAACATAATAAACATTATTCAATAATAAAGTTTCATTTCATAATTTGAGCTTCATGGTTCCGACAGATCTTGCTCTGACCTTTGTTCCATCACCCTAGTTAAATCTGAACTCCCTGTCACTCAAGCTCCTGGTTTTCCTGAAACCATTCAAATTACACATAACATGGTCAGACGCCCCGCAATCTAGGATCCAGGGCGATGCCTTCTTTGTAGGCTAACATGCTTAAGTAACTAAAATCGTACCTTTTCACTTGACACTCTTGAGGTAGGTAGGACAGTTCCTCCGCCAATGGCCAGCCTCTCCGCAATGGTGACACTTGTGCTCAGACTTGTTCACATTTGCGATGCCTTTGCCCTTAGCATCCACAACCTTCTTGTAAGGCTTCTTGGAACCCGCTCGGTTGGCGTTTTTGGGTCTTTTCATCATCCTCTTAGAACTAGAGGTCGAGGCTTTATGTTCAGCAACATTGAGCTCTCCCTACTTGTTCTTGTTCTTAGGGAGAAGTCCCTCGGCAGTCTGCAACTCTTTCATGAGCTCAGTTACAGTGTAATTGAGCTTGTTCATGGAGTAGTTCAAACGGAAGCTATCATAAGATTATGTTAGAGTCTCCAAGATCATGTCAATCTTGGTCTCTCCATCGATCTCAAAACCAAGGATCTCCATATCATTCAGGTGACCCATGATCGGTAGCCTGTGTTCCCGAACAGAAGATCCCGGCTTCATCCTGCACTTCATGAAACTGCGGATAGCTTGCTGCCTCGCCTGATGCCCATGGCATCCGAACATCTCATCGAGATTGAATATGATGTCATATGCAGTGGAGATGTCCCGATGAGATTGTTGCAACACATTGCTCATCGATGCCAAAATGTAGCATCGAGCAATCTCGTCAGACCTCATCAATGCATCGTAGGTGTCCTTGTCTTCCTTACTCGAGTCAGCACTCGGAGCAGGTTGACATGGGGTCGTGAGAATATAATTGTGCTTTTCCATCGTCAATACGATGTCGAGGTTACGTTTCCAGTATTTCATCGGACCTCATCCACGCATCATAGGCGTCTTTATCCTCTTTACTCGAGTCAGCACTCGGAGGGAAGGGACATGGGATCGTGAGAACATATTTGTGCTTTTCCACCGTCAGTATGATGTCAAGGTTACGTTTCCAGTCAACGTAATTCACACCGTCGAGTTTATTTGAACTTAAAATCGTTTGTAGTGGATTAAAAGACGTTTGCTGAATGACATAAATAAAATAAATAACGTTAGTATGTGCTACTATTTCAAATTATATGCATGCATGAACAATCCTAATATGGTGCGTTAATTATTTCATGGTATTATGAACAACAATAGTTAATTACTTTTTCTATGGGGAAACCGTAATTTACCGTCTTTCATAGTCGTGACTCATCACTATTTAGTTCGAACCATCCAAAAAGTCACAAATTCTAGTTCTTACTAATTACCATAATCTTTTGGTCACTTATTTTTAATGTAGGGCCTCTATGTGAGGATTACTTTAAAATATAAGTCTGAGTGTGCAACCGACACGTGGGTCTTTAATCAAGTCACTTTGAAGACGGTTCACCTATGTGGAGACCTCGTTTCATCTTTTCCCTTTAAGACTTAGTTAGTAACAGTTTGATCAACTAAATGTTTCCGAAGTACTCCCATTGAAGGGAGGGCCACTATGTGTGTATCTTAGTTCATCATATATCTAGTTGATTAAACTCTTGTCGGGGACCTTGGGTTGCTTCAACGATAAACAACCCTCCCACTAAGTTTCTGCAAAGAATCATATTCTTCAAAATCAGTTTACAATTGTTATAACTCTTTTAAAATGATGTTGGTGTTCTATCCTATATGACATGTCAGTGATATGCAATGAGATTAAATAATTTAAAGCATAAAATATTTAACTCATTAAATGGCCTATTTCTAAATACAACCCAAAAAGGAAATGAAATTAAAATTAATTTTTTTTAATATTCAAAGGAAATCCGGCCAAAGGATCTTGTGACGCGTCATCGGATGTCTCGGGTTAGCCCCCACACGCTCTCCAACGTGCGGCCAAACCAGAGGTGCTACCTCCCTTGTAGTCTCGTCGTCGTATAACAATAAATATAAATTACAACTTAAATGTCCTCGCAAATTGAGGCTCACAATTTAAATAAATAAAATAAAGCCGGGACGATAACCGGAAACAAAATTCTAGGGTCATATAAATGAGGATCCATCCACACAATTTTTAACATTCACGATGAAATAAATAATCATGCAAAAAACGCCAACACCAACTAGTCAAACAAATTTCAAAACTAGTCATTAAACTTAAATTTTTATGCCTTTAATTAGCTCTAATACAATTTTTTGGAATTTATTTAACGATTAAATAATAAATTATATAACATATCTAACATATGACGGAATTATATAATTAGATATAATATATTAAAACCAATTTTTAATATATTTAAACAACCTAAGCATTGATATTTATTGTCATGTTAATAAACAAATTTATTTAAACATGTTGAACAACAATTGAACACACTAACAACCTATATAAATAATTTATATATTTGTAAGCAATCATAATCGTTTAGAATACTTACATTAGATATTGTAAACAATCCCGACGTTGCTAACTATCTCCGGAAGGCCACGCCGAGTCAAACTGGTAAACGAGGCTCGTCGGATTGCCTTAGGCGCACGCTGGCCAGACATGGAGGACAGGCTCGCCGGACAGGGCCTTCACCGGACTGGGAGATGCGCGCCTGGGATGATTCGTCGGACAAGGAAGCTTGCAGGAGATCTCGCTGGACTGGGACGCACGCTGGAGCCTCGCCGGACTAGGATAAGGGAGTCGCTGGACACGCTCGCCGGACTGGGAGTCGCTGGACACGCTCGCCGGACTGGAGACGCTGGACGCGTCTGGGATCCTCACCGGACTTGTGCTGGATGCGTGGATCTGGCTTGCCTGCAGGCAGATTTACGCGTCGAGTTTCGGGACTTCAAATTCGATTCAAAAATTAAATTTTTCACAGATTACTGAACACCAAAAACCATAAAAAGAATCAAAGATAATTCACTCAGATTATCATGAGAAGGAGAGGGTGGGATCTTTTTTGAACACTCGCGAATAAGTGAGACTCTCACAGAAGGAACAAAACAATTTCTCTTCCTTGCTCTCTATCAAGGGATTCGACCGAAACACACAAGGGAGAGGGAGAGGTTTAAGCCGAGTGTTTTATTAGGGTTATGTTCAAATGACTAGGTTTTACTTAAGCCTTTATGTAAGCAAATTGAACAGGCTTAAGTCGGGTCAAACCCATGACCCAGTCACTTAAAACACTCCTCCAACTCTCGTCCTATTACTTGGTCAAATTAATTTATTTTATTCCAAATTCTTTTGATTTATTTCTAAATTCAATTAATTTAGAACTCTTATTTATTTAATGAAATTTCATTAAATAATTTCATACTTCTCAAACAAGTACGAAACGAGAATTTTTTTTATTTTCTTCTTTTATTTATTTGAATCATTCAATTTGCAAGGACAATTTAAATTGTAATTTCATTTAACCGTAATCCGACGACGAGGAAGGCAGCACCTGGGGCTTGTCCGCACATTGGAGAATGTGTGGGGGCTGACCCGTACCTGGGGCTTGACACAACTTTGGCACTTAAGACTTGGTCATATTAGTCTAGATAGGATTAAGAGACTTGTGAGGGACGGTCCAGTGAAAACCTCTACAATAGGCTCACTATCGACTTGGGAATCCCGTATAAAAGGAAAAATGACCAAGCCACCTTTCTTTGATAAAGGTCGAAGAGTCACTGAGTTGTTGGAACAAATACATTTTGATGTATGTGGTCTGCTCATAATTCAGGTACGGGGAGGATACGAATACTTTGTTACCTTTACCGATGGTTACTCAAGTTATGGATTTGTTTATTTGCTCAAAGACAATTCCGAGATCTTTAACGTATCTAAAGATTTTTGAGCTTTAGTGGAAAAGCAAACTAGCAAACAGATCAAAGCCCTTCGATCCGATCGAGGTGGTGACTACTTGTCTGAAGAGTTCAATGACTTTCTTAAAGAAAAAGGTATCGCTCCTCAACAAAACAAAGTGTCAGAGAGAATGAATCAAACTCTGATGGAGATGGTAAGATAAATGATGAGTTACTCATCACTCCCTAATTCCTTTTGGGGATATGCCCTCGAAACTGCAGCATATATTCTGAACCTATAAAACAATTCTTGGTACTCCTTCTGAGCGATAGACTGCACATAAAGTTAGTTTAAGCCACATCAAAAGTTGGGGTTGCCCTTCACATGTGCTTAGGCAAAAGACTAGCAAGTTGGCTAGTAGGTCAGATTTATGTGTGTTCATTAGATATCCAAAGAAAAAAAAAGGTTTCACATTCTATAGTCCCAAGGATGACAAAACGTTTGTCAGCACTAATGCTCGTTTTCTTGAGGAGGACTTTGTGAAGAAATATACGAAACCTATAAGAAAAATTGTGCTTGAATAAAAGTTGGGTGAAGATGCTTCTACCTCAACTGTAAGAACTGTTCTTACTCCAACTGAAACGCAACCTAACAATTCAGAACCTTGTTAAATAGTACTTCGACGTAGTGGGAAGGTTTCTGAAAAGCCCGACAGGTACATGTCTTATGCTGATACTCTCGTAGCCGTCTCTGACATTGATGACCCTGTTTCCTACAGCCAAGTAGTGGCTGGTTTTGAATAAAACCTTTGGATTGACGCCATGAAAGTTGAGATTCATTTGATGTATGTATACAAAGTCTAGAAACTTGTAGACCTACTTGAAGGGGTTAAACCCGTAGGGTGTTAGTGGATCTATAAGAAGAAAAGGGGTCCAGATGGGAACATTGAAACGTTCAAAGCGCGACTAGTTGCTAAGGGTTACACTCAAAAGGAAGGTATCGATTATGAAGAAACCTTCTTGCCTTTCGCAATGCTTAAATCCATCTGCATACTACTATCCATAGATGTCGCTCTCGATTACGAGATATGGCAAATGGATGTCAATGACTGCTGAATGCCAATCTTGACAAGCGCATTTTCATGCCTCAACTAGAAGGTTTCGTGGAAGGAGGTCAAGGGACCAACTTTTGTAAGTTGCTTAAATCCATTTATGGATTAAAACAATCATCTAGATCATGGAATATTAGATTCGATGAAACTATAAAAAGCTTCAGTTTTGAACAGTCAATAGATGAACATTGTGTTTATAAGTTGATACACGAGGGCAAGGTTGTGTTTCTAGTATTGAATGTCGGTTATATATTACTCATTGGTAATGACGTGGGTAAATTATATGAGGTTAAGATCTGGTTAGCTAAGTAGTTTGATATGAAGGATCTAGGGGAAGCTGCGTACATTATGGGGATTCAGATCTTTCGAGATCGAAAAAACCGGACGCTGCCGCTCTCCGAAGCATCTTATAGAGATAAGGTGATGGATTGCTTCGCTATGCAAGACTCTAAGAAGGGCCAAACCCCCTTTAAACATGGAGTCTCAATCTCTAAGTACCAGTCTCCTAGGACTGCACAAAAGATTGAGGACATGAGAAAGATTCACTATGCTTTAGCCGTATGAAGTCTCTTATATGCTATGATGTGCACTAAACCGGATATATGTTTTGTCATTGGTGTAGTTAGCCGTTTCCAATCAAATCCTGGACCCGAGTCCTAGGTTGGTGTTAAGCATGTTCTTAAGTATCTTCGGAGGACTAGGAACTTGATGCTTACATATTCAGGTACTGACCTGACTGAGACGGGGTATACCGATTCCAAAATTTAGGCGGATAAGGATTCCAGGAAATCCACTTCAGGATCTATGTTCATCCTAAATGGTCGATATGTTGTTTGGAGGAGTATCAAGCAATCTTGCATTGCTAACTCCACCATGGAAGCAGAATATGTGGCTGCTTGTGAAGCATCCAAAGCGGCTGTATGGCTGAGAACATTCATTAAGTATTTGGAAGTCGTTCCAATTAACAACGAGCTCATGACACTTTATTGTGATAATAGAGGGGTTGTTGATAACTAAAAGTAACCTGGAAGCCATAAGCGCTCTAAGCATATTGAGAGGAAATACTATTTGATTAGAGTGGGCGTGCAACACGGAGACGTGGAGGTGAAGAAGATCTCAACGGTTGAGAACCTGGCAGATCCATTCACCGAGGCCCTATCCAATAAGGTCTTCACCCAACATGGAGTCAAATTAGGCATGAATGACTATACTCATCTTCTTTGATTCAAGTGGGATTTGTTGGCAGCGATGCCCACAAGAAGATTATTGTAATTTTTTAGGTCGGTATTGTAATTTGCTGATTAATTTAATAAAAGTTGAAACGTTCATTCATTTCTTTTTCGATTGTTTGAAGATTTATGTTATTCAATAGTCTTATAGCCCTTAATCAAACCTAACAATGAATGAAGAGACAAATGTAGATTTGCGTGAAGAAACTCTTCATGATTTGGTTAAAACAAAATATTCACAATCTAAAGATCAACAGACTATTGATCCTACTATGATTATTGGGAGAATTTAATGATGTCTGGTTACGAGGAAAGAGAGTAACTATAGTTTTTCCAGTGTATTCCAAAGATACTGAATTGACCAGTAAACCTTTAGAGACAATGTAAGAACAAACCATTTAACCTCTTCTGTCTCAAGGTCACTATGTATGAATTTCATCGTTCTTACCTTAATCTTTAAATGAGACATGTCATTTCATGACTTCAATATACTCATATGAGAAAGCTACACTCTAGATCAAAGTTTGTGAACTAGATGCACTCTATTGGTGATGTATTGGGTTATGAAGTTGACATGAGTATACTTTGTGAACTTCTCATAGATATGTAATTCACGTACAAGATTACTGAAATGCAATGTATATAACCTCGTGTTTTATTACTTGAATTGTGAATAAATACACCGCGCGATATCCAAAATTAAGTAACAACTTTATTTGAATAAAACAATGTGAGTTGTTAGCTCTTCGTCAATACATTGTTTATAAATTATTCACACGTAACAAAGGACTAGAGGAAACAACAACTGGAATGGTAAAATGGTAATTTGAGAAATCCCATCTAGTTTATGATATTCATGAAGGGTAAACATAGATAACATTCAATGGATCCACTCAATATAATTAGGTTGAACTTGAGTAGAAAATAAAATCATTTGAACCGAGAGATTCTCGGTGTCAACTCTTTAGTGGAGTCACTTAACATTAAGCTGATACTCGGAAAAAGTTTGTGAACTTTTGAGTCCGAGTATAGAAGCACAAGCTTTGTTCATTTGGATCCATAAGGTCACTATTACATGTCATTGGAGTAGGAATGTTAAACTGGAAGCTAAGTCTTGAACTAGACTTTTTCTCGGAAAATTTCTAAAGGGTATTTTTGTCCACATGGACATAAAATGATGTGAATGTCAAAATAAGATTTTGGATATTTTCATGTGATGAAAATATAAATTATTTTCTAAAGCTGAAAAGTCGTTTAAGGCATTATGAAATTAATTTCGTTATTTGTGTAATAATAATTCTACAATGGGTATTTTAAGAATTGTCTTAAAAGAAATAAGGAAGCATCTAGATGCCCCTTCTGTAGCTATAGAATTCGGCCAAAACACATCAAAGGAGAAGGAAACAAATGTGCTAAGTGATGAAACAAATTTCCTCACTAATGCACAATGTTGGCCGGCCAACTTAGGAGAGAAAGATGAGAGAAAATCAACTATTATGTCATGAATGTATAATAGGAAAGGGTTATTACCTTTTCTTGATTTTCCTTCTCCTATAAATAGACTCTCACATAGAGATGTGAAAGGAAGCATTTTTGGTCTTGCTCTCTCTATTCTAGCCGACCATTCCCTCTTTGTCCCTCTAGAAATTCCTTTTTATTTTTGCACCTAGATCCTCACTTGATCTAGAGAATTAGCTTAAGATCCAAGAATTGTTCTTGGTTCATATTGTTTAATTTTTCCCACACACAAATCCTTCAAACACTCTATAGACTCTTGTAATAGAAACATTAGATTTCTCGAGTTCTACAATAGACGTGAAGGATCGAGCCAAGGAAGAAAATTCACCTTTCTCGAAGACGCTTCTATTTGAAGGTTCAAGAAAGGTTAGTATTCAAGTACTCTAAATAATTTTTTTAATTTATAACATGTATATGCACTTTGTTTAGGTTAGTAAAAATTGTTTTACTAGTAAAAGAAATTTTTATATTCCGCCATTAATGTGTTAATGATAAATTTTTCTTAACCCTAGACGTATTCCAACAGTTTCACGCTCAGATCTCGGATCTAGAAGAACTATTCTGGCCAGAAGTAGTTCTCCGATTGTCTTAAGAAGAGTAAAAGACTGGGAGAGAAACTCGAGCTTTGGGCAAGGTTTCCAAGGATAGAAAAAACGTACCTCTATGTGTGAGAGGCGTAGGCAAAGAAAGCTATGGGGGCGGCAAAAAAGGCTTTTGTCAAGTGTGTATGAGGCCTGGTCGACCGGGAGAGAGTCAGCTAGCCAAAGAGAGTTCCAGCCGGCCGAAGAGAGACCCAACCGGCCAGGAGGGGGCCGGTCGGTCAGGAGAGTGTACGCAGGTCGCCTGATGCATCGCGGATCAGATAGATGTTATGAAAGGCATATATTTGGGTCACCACTAAGAACTCCGTGACAACATTACCCGCCCGAGTTCAATGTCAAACAAGCGATCGAGAATGAACTCAACACATGCTTTCTCCGACCATCGATCTGACTCCAGGGCCGCACAACCCCCGACGGGCCGGGCCAACAAACCAGCCGCTGTGAAACCCTATTGGAGGCGATGGAGGCTATGTAATATATAGCGGAACCTTTTCCTTTTCAGTTATTATTTTTTATTCATGCGCCATGAATCCTCCATTCTTTTCAACCGATGGTGGGTCCCTAGATGATTTTGTTGGCTCACTTTTACTTGTACCCGAGGACAACAATTGTCCTTTATTTTCTTCATCTTTTGCCTCGAATCCTGAGCCCCTCTCTCTTCTCTTTTTTGAGGACGACGTGTTGAACGTTTGGATGGCGACTGAAGGGATTTCGGCTGGCGCGACGGAGATTGGGACAAAGGTTAACTCGTTCCATCCGTCAACGATGGAGGTTTGGTGGAAGAACTCATACTTGTCCACAACTCATACCAATTATCAAAAACTAGTTAAAAGTGTCCAACATTTGTCAAACTTCAGTCAAACTTGTCAAATATTAGTCAAATTTGTCGAAAACTATTCAAACATGTCACACAATCATCATAACTTGTCAAAAAATTCATCTTTAACTTATTAAAAATCCATACTAAACCATGATTGTTTTAATTTTTTCCGATCTAAAACTGATTCAAACATCAAAATATAACAACAAAAATTATTTAAACACAATAAATGAAGTACCATACTTATTATTTGGATGATATTAGGTGATTTCAACAAATTTAAAAAAGATTTGAGTGGATTAGAATAAAAATGAGATTGAAACTTTTATAAATCGTATAATTGAGCTGAGGTATCTTTTTCCGAATTTAGACCAGAAGTAAATTTTATGATTTTAAAAAAAATGGGTCTGACTGTATATATATACAATATTTTTGAATCTACAAATTCAAATTTTTCTACCATAATTATTGATGCGCACGAATCTAGTAATAAAGACAAAGTTATGGCCATTATCCATAGCTAAGCATGGCCACGTCTTTATTTAATTTGTTTTTTTTTTTTTCAGAAAGTCCAGTCCTTATTTTGTGTACCTGATAAGCTTGGGATAGGGACGATATTGATTATCGCCACGGACAATATATAGTACGTCTCAATTATTGTGACGTGAATTTTAATTAAAAAAAAAGATATTGAACTTTACAATACATGAACTGATGCCAGAAGAATCGTGTAGATAAACGAAAAGCAAATCGAAATCGACAAGTTTAAAAGGAAAAATTATCACATCTTTTGTGATTTTGCATTCATTCTAGGTTTTTTTTGGGGTTAAAAATCTTAAACTTTTGCTATTATAGTATTTTCGTCCATAACCTTCTTTTTCCTTCGGCATTTTACTCTTTAACCAATTTATTAAATAATATGTTCTATTTTTATAAAATTTAACAGGGTCAAAGTAATCTAATTTGCTTTGTTAAGAGCAACTTCCACTTGAACTGATTTGTTGTTGAAATCAAACTATCTTTGTGGTGTTATATGTAGGGGGCTCTTTCTTTTAGAAAAATAGACGCGCCTTTCTCTAATATTTTGGTGAGAGCAAGGATCTAAATTGCGCGCATTGGTAACATAGGGATGACTCGAAAATATGAAAATTACGGTGGTCGATGAAAATTGCGACGAAAATAATGTGAAAATTTGAAAATCAAACCGCGGAGAAATTGTGGGGGTCGACGGAAATTGCGCTAAATTGCAGAATTTGCGACGACAATAATATTGCGCATAATAAAATATATATAATTCTAATTAAAATAAATTTAATTAAATTTTATATGTTGTTAAATATAAAAATTTAAAAAATTAAAAACGACTACACAATGAAATTGGCTTTAAATAAAAAAAGCCCATTAAAACATAAAGCCCACTAAACTAAAACCTATTTTTTATCTTAACTATATATCTTCATCTACCTTTCTATGTAGGACGGCCGTTACTTTATTAATCCACTGTCCCTATTTTTTTTTCCTTACCTCTGCTTCTTTTTTTCTACTTTTTATTCCTTCTTCAACACATATTTTTTGGTAAACAAGGTAAACGACGGCGAAATTACTGTCAATGTTGTTTTACCTTGGGAGCGTCGGAATACACTGGCACGGGCGCAGTGTCAGCTATGTTGCGGTGGTCCCCGAAATCGCCGTAAACGAAACCTCTAGGGTTTTGAAGAGAGAAATGACGAAAACTTTTTTTTTTAAGCGTTTTATACGAAAGTTTTGAACGACACAATGCAGCGTATTGGTGTCGTTTTTCCGGAGCATGGTCGTCGCGATTTCGACGTTATATTGTGGCGTAATGAAAAAAGGTCAAAAAAATATCGGCGTCTCAAAAAAAGCGTCATCGCGCCGCGAATTCGACGACTTTCCCCGACATTTTAAAGCTTGGGTGACAGAATAAGAACACGAAAAGAAAGACAATTTTGTTAGGGTAAAAAGGTCAAACGACTTCAAATAACATTAGGCATATCCGCCAACACTCTCGCATGAAACTCGAGCGGGAGAGAAAATTTCCAAAATACATCTGAATCAAAGTCAAGAGCCATTTTAGCTAGGGTATGGGCTATACTATTACAAGAACGGGGGATAAAAGTAAAACCACAAAATTGAAAACGAGGAACTAGAGATTTAATGTCCGCTAAAAGGAGGCCCGTTTCCGAAAGCGACGAGACTCTATCCGCAAGACCTTTTATCATGACTTCACAATCCGATTGGATGACCACTCGATGAAGTCCTCTTGCAAGACCTTCCTCTAGGCCCCGACGAATCGTCATGGCTTCCCCTATGAAGGGGCTAAAACTCTAGAGTAGAGGGGAGCAAAAGGAAAGAGAGACAAAGCCCATACAGTCGCGGAAAATACCTCCCAAACCACACTTATCGCTGTTGACTTTGATGGCTGCGTCCACGCTAATCGCCGTACTCCCGGAGGAGGAGGGGGCCACCAAAAGATGTGTGGGATGGAAATCCTCATAGAATTGGGCGCGCCGCAAGCGTGTCGGAATGCTCTGAGGAGAGCAATAACATCATTGATAAGGTTCGGGGAAGATTTGACCGGCGAGCGATGGACCGAATTATTCTGGAGATTCCAGATACAACAAAGTACCATGGCCATGAGCTTGAAGTCATGGAGAGGGAGCGCGACGGAGAGGTGGATAAGAAGATCAAGAGTTCTCCCGCAAAAGTTGGCTTTGACCTCCTTCCACCAACCAAGGATCTTCCACACACCGATTCTCTCGCGGTATTCCCAACGAGCATGAAATGTCGTTTCGCTACCATTCGGACACCGAGGGAAACCATAATCAAACGTCATCCCTCTTTGGGAAAGGTTACCCTAGGTGGGAATCCAATTTTTCGCCACCTTCCACAAAAATAACAAACTTTCGGGGGGATGTGAAGTTTCCATAACAAGGACCACCAATTCTCCAAATCCTTCAAGCCGGACGGTCCCTCCTTATAACGAGCCTCACTCGCAACCCGGTAACCACTCCTCACTGACTACTCTCCGTCGGAGCTAAAATGCCAAACCAACATATCCCGGCGAATCATGCGTGATTCCGAAATTTTAAGAACCTCGCGCACATCGTCTTCACAAAGCCATTCCCAGAGAAGAGGGAGGTTCCACTTCCTGGAAGAGAGTTTGAAATCGGCCACCCTCATACCTTCGAGGATCCTTGAATTATCCCAGACCACGAAAATCCCCGCTCTTGGAATCTCTCGATCTTGACTTGCACCAACCGAGTCACCGTAACCAATCCTCCATCGCGAGCCGCTCACAACAATCTTCCGACCCCACATCAAACCATAATCAAACCATTTGGAAAGTAGCACCCTTTAAGAGCTCGCGGCATCAAAGAGTCCGGAAGCGGATGGTGCATCACACGATCTTGGCAAGAAGGACTTGGTTGAAATGCCTGAGGTCCCGAAACCCCAACCCTCTCTCACTTTTTCGATTGCCAAACTTGTCCCACGTACCCCAATGCGTTTTACGATTAACGCCATTGCTTCCCCACCAAAAGTTGGCCACCAAGCAGTGAAAGTCACGAATAAGGCTCTTTGGGAGCTTGAAGCAACACATGACATAGATAGTGATGGCTTGGATGACCTTCTTAAGGAGACTATTAGATTGATGAAAATCTTCAAAAAATTTGCTTCGCACAAGAGGCAGAACATTCACGAAATATTAAAAAACCAAAATCTAAAACCTGAGTAGGCCATTCGATTGGTGTTTCTATACACCAAGAAAACAAAATACTAAGAAACTTATGTTTGGTGTTCTACCATGTGATTTTACACGGTTTAATCTACACACAAATGATTGTTAAAAAACAATTATACTTAATAAGTTTTCATATGAAAATCATCAACAATATTCACAATCTTTCATCGATTTGTACCACGCAAAAAATAGATGAAACTGTAAATTGGACAGTACACTTGAATTTTCGATTAACGGTCTGATTTTGAATTATTTTAACCATTGGTTTTGGCCGGTTTGTACTTTAGACTTTTCCCATGTTCACTAAAAAAAGACCCTTTTTCCAAACTTTTAAACTGGATTAGATTAATTAATATTTTTTTTAATGTCTAAAACAATTTGAGAATGGGCTAAAAGTGGACTGAACAGGTTTCTATTTTAATAAAAATAAATAATTAAAACGTTGTATTACACGTATAATTTCTATAGAGGGTCACCAAAGAAGATCCAACAACGACGTTGACGATGAAACTAGCCTGTGGTGGTAGCGCAATGGAAGCCAGCAATTGCTCTGAGCAAGCGACAAGTAAAAGGCGTCGATTTTCTCGGCTTCAAGAGCAATTGTTTCATGGGACGAACCCGAGGCTTTCGTTGTTGTGCATAAAAGGTGAAAATGAGTCAAGAATGGGTCGAATCAGAAGTTCCCGTGTCGGGTTTCTGAGTAATGAGGTAGACAACTCGGAATGTGTCATTTTTTGCGTTTATGCGATCTGTATGAATGCTAGAATCTCTATTTCAACTGCTTCAAATCCTTCATATCTTGTTTATATGTTGTTAAGCATCATGGTTGGTACAAGAAGCAGAATTCATACTTCATTCCCTCGTCGTGCTCACAGAATGAAGAACAAAAATATTCCGAAGAGAATGGTTCATGGTCAAACCTTGCAACAAGATCCTACAAATTTGGAAGAAAATTCTATAGAACGCGTCGATGGTCCAACCGGAGGTGCCTCTGAAGAGTTTGATTCTCAACATCCCTATGAGCAACATCGAACCCCACTGTAGATTTTTGAAATCACTGGAGAACCCTCGAGTGATTTGTTTGAAGGTGCTCCGATGGTGACAGATGTTCAGCTTGATCGGAAGAACTTTACTGTGTCTGACAAGCCCTCGTATAATGCAAAAAATGAGTCAGTTACTATTTCTCCTATGCAACTGCTGAAGATGTGAGTACTCTCTGCATGCCCTTGGAGATCAGACCATCAGCTGCAGATGTCGAGGCTATTCGAAGAATGTTAGCTCTCAGTCAAAGTCAAGAGCATTTACATACCATCGGCTGCAGATGTCGAGGCTATTCGAGGAAGGTTAGCTCTTAGTCAAAGTCAAGAGCATTTACATACCATCGGCTGCAGATGTCGAGACTATTTGAGGAATGTTAGCTCTCAATCAAATTCAAGAGAATTTACATATTTTCGATGCTGATTGTTCTGACAATGCTCTGTAAGCGTCTGTACATCCTTATGATAGGAACTCGAAGATAAAAGAGGTCTCACAAGGTAGTGGTATGCTAGATGATGATGAGACAATCATCAGCACACTTTGCACTATACGTAAAAAGAAGAAGTATGCTCCTGACTCAAAAAAGGTTTCACTGGCATCCACTTCTACTGATCAAAAGCATCCTCTTCATAAAAAGACTACTCAGCTTTTTGTGGCCAAATCTCATATCTAAAAAAAAAAGGTAAAAATAGCCCTTCGCAAAAGGAGAATCTCCCAGAAGACTCGTGAATCAAAATCTCTTATTAATGTTGTAATGGAAGAGGAAGATCCTTATAAAGTGTTTCCTCCGCCGCCAGTGGAGACTAGAAAATACAAAGGTGACATGAGACTTTCCAAGAATTAGCCTCCTGCTCCTCTGGACAATGTCTACTTCGCACAAAAGCACATGTTGCAAAATGGAGGTATGTGTTTGCTTGAACAATTTTTCCAGAAATAGAACTGACGCATGATGCTCTCAAGTTCTCCACCATTATACACTGTCAATTATTGGGCCTTACTATCTCAAACATGTGAAGGAGTTTATCGTCAGTCTGTCACCTTACCTAGATGTTCCTGGAAGTGCATAATTGAGAAAAATTCCACGTTTGATGCCACTAGTTCGATATGTCTCCAGCTACAATCAACACTATTATGGTTGAAGAACATCCACCAACACTGATCGTCTCCCAATCCTTGACATCATGGAAAAAATCCTCTCTGGTGATGAAGAGATAGTGTGGCCCTCCAAAGGTGAACGCAATCCTCATACCTCTCAGCTAAGTATTTTGTTTTTTTTTTCAAAATCGGTATTGCAAATTGGACACCTTCTTACAATGGATCCATTGTTTCTATTGAATTGGCTCAGTTTTTCTATCAAACTTAGAACCATCTGCAAAATTCATTTTGGAGCATTTTTTATGACCACTTTGACAAACATTCTAAGTCTTATGATGTTCAGATGCCTATAAGACTCCTATGCTTTATTTCACAGATCTTACTTGACCAGGTAAAAGGATCTTATTCAATCTAATGACATTCTTGGGAAGGCTCTTTGTCCCTTATAGTTTCACTACACTGTTTGAAAGGAAGCAGGTATCTTTTCTTGACATACCAAATGTTTTAACACCTCCTGATGACACTGTGCAATAAAGTGCGGGTCTTCTCAGTGCCTCTGCACATCCACATATCTTCCAGACCCTCATCCAAGAGGTGAATTTCCTTCAAGATCTCATCCGAACCTCTTCCATGCGCAAGGCCATTGTTGAAGGCATAATCAAGGTTATGAAATCCATTGAGAAGTCTAAGGCATCTTCTTCTAATGGAAAGCAGAAGATGGGAAATAATGTTGGTGATTGGTACACCTTAGCAACCATATAAAATGTGGAAAGTAATTAATTGCACTCACATTAGCCAATTAATATTCTTGATTGGTAACAAGATCTAGATTAACTGATTTAATTTATATATAAAAGCAATTAAACAGCCGATACCAGCCAATTTGTTCGAACACTTACATGGATTTTGGCTCTGTTACATAAATTCCCCGATCCAACGTACGCTCTGTTTCGTCCTTCTTCTGAATTCAGTACTCGAGGATGACATTGTAGTCTTCCAAAACATAATCTCAAAGACGAATAAGAAATATGAGTGGGCACAATATTATCACCAGATCTTGAACCCAGATTGTTTAGGGATCTTTCTCCTTTTATTTAGGAACGTAATTTGCAATTTCTAGGGCAAAGGGGAAAGTGAATTTTGACTAGTGAGAGAGAGAGAGAGAGAGAGAGAGAGAGAGAGAGAGAGAGAGAGAGAGAGAGAGAGAGAGAGAGAGAGAGAGAGAATTCCTGAATTGGAGTGAAGTTTCTCTTCTCCTTCGATCCCTATTTATAGAATTTAAAAAGGAGATAACCCCTGAAAGATTTTCTCTCTTCTTTTAGAGATATTCTCTCCTTTTGGGAGATATTCACTCCTTCTAGAGATATTCTGTCATATTGGACTTAAACTAGGCCATTCGCTCTCAAAAGTTAATCTTCAATCTCTCTCATCCATCAGATCACTATCTACGGAAGAGATTTTCTCTCCTAGAGAAAAAATCAAGGAGAAAAGCAAGGAAATGTTTCTGCCACCCCTAAGGGATTTTCGACCAACTTCATCCCAAGCCCAGCCCAAGAACTTTTTGGGGAAACAATTAAATATCAGACATGTACAATCGCTCTGATACCACTTGTTGGGGATTGATTCACCTTAGCAACCATATTAAATGCAAAAAATCATTAATTGAACTCACAATAGCCAATTAATTATCATGATTGCTAAACAAGATCTAGATTTATTAATTTAATTCACTTATGAAAGAAATTCAGCAACCGATACTAATTAAGTCGTAAGAACACTTACATGGATTTTGGCTTAACTATTGAAACACCCCGATCCAACGCGCGATCTGTTTCGTCCTTCTTCTGAATTGAGTACTCGAGGATGACACCATAGTCCTCTGAAATGAAATCTCCGAGACGAATAATAAATATGATTGGCCACAATCGATCCTCGCCAGATCTCGAAACCAGATTGTTTCGCGATTTTTCTCCTATTAATTAGGAACGGAATTAGCAATTCCAGGGAATAGGGGAATGGAGTACTCGGCCAAGAGAGAGAGAGTGTTTGCCAAATTTTCTATGAATAACTGAGTGAATTTTCCTCTTCCCTTTTATCCCTATTTATAGCATTTAAGAAGGAGATAACCATTGAGATATTTTCTCTCCTTTTGAGAGATATTCTCTCCTTTCTAGATATATTCCTTCCTTCTAGAGATATTCTCTCATTTGGATTCAATCTAGGCCGTTAGATCTCAACAGTGATTCTAAACTCTCTCTCATCCATCATATCAATATCTATGGTTGAGATTTTCTCTCATTTGCGTAACCAAATTGTGAAAAGGGAGGAAGGGAATTCGGCCACCCCAGGGGCTTATCCCTATGGAAATTTAGACCATTACATGTCCCAACTCAAACCCAAGAATTTCCATGGCCCGTTTTCTTAAAATCTAATCAAATTGTTTCGCGATTTTTCTCCTATCAATTAGGAACGGAATTAGCGATTCCAGGGAATAGGGAAAGGGAGTACTCGGCCAAGAGAGAGAGAGTGTGTGCCAAATTTTTTATGAATAACTGAGTGAATTTTCCTCTTCCCTTTTATCCCTATTTATAGCATTTAAGAAGGAGATAACCATTGAGATATTTTCTCTCCTTTTGAGAGATATTCCCTCCTTTCTAGATATATTCCTTCCTTCTAGAGATATTCTCTCATTTGGATTTAATTTAGGCCGTTAGATCTCAACAGTGATTCTAAACTCTCTCTCATCCATCATATCAATATCTATGGTTGAGATTTTCTCTCATTTGGCTTAACCAAATTGTGAAAAGGGAGGAAGGGAATTCGGCCACCCCAGGGGCTTATCCCTATGGAAATTTAGACCATTACATGTCCCAACTCAAACCCAAGAATTTTCATGGCCCGTCTGCTTAAAATCTAATTAATTATTTATTTACTAGATCCAATATAAAATAAATAAAAAAGTATCCTTTAAACTTTTAATTTATTCTGTGAATACCTGTTTTCCAGTATTAATGATGTCAATCACCATTACAGCAAGTGAGATTAAATAATGATTATCATTATCATTCGGAAGTCCTTATCCGCCTTTATCAGAGCCGAATCGGGCACTATGTTGGGATTAGTGCCCACAATGGAGATATTAGACATTATAAATACATTTGTATTTCGTTTCGCTGAAACATTAAATAAAATTAAATATTCATTCTTGGTTAAGTATTTGTGATTCACAGATACAGAATTCGTGTTGAAATAATGTTGAAGCATTAATATCACACTATGCTTTGTTATGAGAGTGTGAATGAATAAACAGGGCCTGGTATTCATCGAATAAAACATTATTTGAATAAAACATGTGACATGTATAGACATCTCACTTTATGTTTTTCTCATGCACAAATAACAAATGAGTTAATGATACACACAAAGGGTAATATTATAAAATAATTTCTGGATCGTGTGAAGAATTGTTTTGTCAACTCAAACGAAAAATAAACGGATATGAACATAGAGAGTTTCAAAATTAGTTCTTTAGTGGAATCGACTAATATTAAAAATTAAAAGTCGAAAAAAGTTTGTGAACTTTTGAGTCCGAACTTTATTCTAAAGCTTCGTTCATGTGAGTCCATAAGGTCTCAATGATAGACTCTCCGAGAAAATTTATTGAACTAGAACAATTGATTTTCTCATTGAATGTACATTGTGATTTACACTAATTATTTTTTAAGTAATTAAATAAGTAATTAGTTGTTTATTATTACATTAATTTAACGAATCATACTAGGTTATTATATTGATAAGAATATGATTTGATGATTCAAATAAATAAAAGATGAAAATAAATAGTTTATCGTTTCGTACTTCTTTGAGAAGTATGAAAAGAATTAATGACCTTTCATTTAAATGAGATGTTCTAAATTAATTAAATATTATTTTAGAAATAAATCAAATAAATTTTGAAAACTAAAATAAGTAATACTCGGCCAAATTAATGGATTTTGGGCGAAATAATTATTTTAAACTCAATTAAAAGGAATTTTGGGCTTAAGTTTGACTAACAGGCCAAAATTGGATTTTGACCTAACTTAAGCCCGCTCTCTATGTTATAAAGAAGTTTTCGAAAAATCTAACCCTAACCCCAATTGAAGACACTCGGCCAACATATCCCTCCACATTGTGTTCTTCTATGCCGAGAGGTGTGAGAGAGAGAAGAATCAAGAAATCGTTTCTTTATTTCTTTGTTCAACTTTTAGAGTTTCTCTTCTTCGTTGTTCGATTTAAAAGAACCCACCCTCTTAATTTCCCTCAAAATTCTGAGATTAATATCATTGACTCAACTTGTGGTGTTTGAGTGACTTTTACCTGCAGGGAATCGGCCAAAAACTTAAGAGAATTTAACTTGGCTCATTCTAGGCAAAGTTGTTGGATAGACAGGCCCAGTCGGCCAGACACGGACGGCTAGTAGATCCTAGGTTTGTCTTTGCTCTCATGCGCGTCTTGTCCCTTTAGCGTGAAATCCATTGCCTCTGCCACGTGGATCTAATTTCCCTCTAGCCTCATGCACATGTGTGGCACTTCAGTTTGGCTTGAGGAATCCATAGGCTCATAGGCACAGAGATCCATTATGGTCGGCCAAGACTCAATCTGGTGAGCATGTTCCAAAAGCAATCCGGCGAGCCTGTCTTATCCATTCCGGCGAGCTTGAGCCTCTTCCATTCCAGCGAATCAGAATCTCCATTCCGGAAAATTGATGAGGCATTCAGGAGTGAGCTAGCCACGCACGAAGTTGTTTACAACTTCACGTGTAAGTCATTTCTAAACAAATTTGTCTGCAATTATAAACTGTTTATAGGTTGTTAGTGTGATCAATTTGTTGATAACATGTTTAGAATAAAATATTTATTCACATGTTATGAATTTTTACTGCGTAGGTTGTTAAATATATTAAAATGTGTTTTAATGTCTTTTAGATCTTATTATATAATTCCGCCATATTTAGATATGTTATATAATATTGTTAATTAAATGTTAATCAATTTCCAATAAATGGTATCACAGCTAGAAAAGGCATTTAAAATTAGGTTTTAGTGACTAGTTTTGAAATTATTTGACTAGTTTGGTGTTGGCATTTTTGGTATGATTTGATATTGCATTATAAATACTTGTGTGTTTTTATGAATGAATCCTCGTTGTTATGCCCCTTGGATTTTTTGGTTATCGTCCCGGGTTTTAGTTTTAAATTTTAAATTTTAAATTTTAAATTTTAAATTTGTGAGCCTCAATTTGCGAGGACAATTTAAGTTGTATTCATTTAAACTGTAATCTAGACACGAGAAGACAAGGAAGACAGCACCTCGAGCTTGGCCACACGGTGGAAAACGTGTGGGGGGTGACACGAGACATCCGATGACGTGTCACAAGGAGTCCTTCGCCGGCCACATATTGAAGACTAAATAGTTTATTTTTCAATGTTATTTTCTTATGGTTTGTAATTAGAAATGGGCCATTAGATGAGTTAAATATTTTATGCTTTTATTTTATTTAATCTCATAGCATAATCACCTCACATGTCATATAGGATAGAACACCAACATCACATTAACATGAAATGTTCAAACATATAGTTTAATGTTTATAAATAAATTATAAAATGTAAACTATTTTCAACAAAATATGATTTTTTTTGTAAAAACTAAGTTGGAGGGTTTATTATAGTTGAAGGAACCCAAGGTCTCCCAAATGAGTTTAATTAACTTAGTGTGTGATGAACTAAGAGTCACCCATTGTGGCCTTCCCTTTAATGGGAGTACTTCCGAAGCACTTTGTTAATCAAACTGTTATGAACTAAGCGTTAAAGAGGAGCGATGAAACGGGGTCTCCCCTAGGAGAACCGTTATAAAAAAACTTGAATAAAGTCTCATATGTCAGTTATACACTTAGACTTATGTTTCAAATTAATCCTCCCATAGAGGCTATGCGTTCAAAATAAGTGACCAAAGTTTATGTTAATTAGTAAGAACTATAAATTGTGACTTCTTGTGTGGTTCGAACTAAATAGTGATGTGTCATGACTATGAAAGGCGATTAATTGCGGTTTTGTTGGCATTTATGCCCACAAAAGAGATTTTTGATATTAAAATACTTTTATATTTGTTTTGCTTTGAAATTAAATAAAGATTGAATATCCATTCTTATTTAAGATTATGTTTACGCATTTATGTCTACGCTCTGAAACTGTCATCAACGAAAGAAGTGCTAAGTACAGACTTGACAAGATACCTTCTTATGACTAGTTTAAATAATAGTTCGCAATCTAAAGATCGATTGGGCAATCGATTCCTAGTAATGATTGTTAAAATGAATTAAACGATATCTTATCTTGTGATATGGAGAGTTGTGACTCTGTAATTCATTCTTGATATCTTAATGAAGATATTGAACAAGACCAATGAAGTTTTGAAGTTCGAGATGAAACCGTTTAATCACTCGATACCTCAAACTCACATACGAGGGGTATTTTAGTAATTACCTAAATCCTGAAGTGAGTACATGTATTCTTGTAACACTTTATGACATTTGATTTGTCAATGGGCAATGGCTAAATGAAGTATCATTGACCCGACGGTTGGTGTCATAATACTGTTTCGTTGAAATATGTGATTCACAGATATGGAATTTGTGTTGAAACAATGCTGAGGCATTAGTATCACACCATGCTCTGTTATGAGAGTGTGAGCGAATAAACCAGGCCTAGTATTCATCGAATAAAGAATTCTTTGAAATAAAACATGTGACATGTTGAGACATCTCACGTTATATTTTTCTCGTTCACAAATGACAGAGGACTTGGTGAAATAATAACTCAGGGGTAAAACGGTAATTTTACATTCCTCTGACTTAGTGATACACACAAAGGGTAATATCGTAAAATACACCGTGGACCATGTGAATAATAGTTTTATCACATCAAACGAAAATATAAACGCATATGAACTTAGAGATGTTCAATATTGGTCCTTTAGTGGAATCGACTAATATTAAGAATTAAAAGTCGGAAAAAGTTTGTGAACTTTTGCGTCCGATCTTTATTCTAAAGCTTCGTTCATGTCGGTCCATAAGGTCTCAATGATAGACTCTTGGATGAGATATTAGTGAATAAGAAAAGATCGATTTTCTCATTAAACGTAAATTGTGATTTACGCTAAGAAAATTATTTTCTGAGTAATTAAATAAATAACTAGTTATTTATTATTACATTTATTTCACGAATCATATTATGTTATTATATTGATAATAATATAATTTGATGATTCAAATAATCAAATAAATAAAAGATGAAAATAAATATTTTCTCGTTTCGTACTACATTGATTAGTATGAAAATAATTAATGACTTGTCATTAAATAAATGAGATGTTCTAAATTAATTAAATATTATTTTAGAAATAAATCAAATAAATTTGGGAGATAATTAGGACAATATGGCCGGCCATAATAAGTGTTTTATGGGCTGAAAAAATTGTTTAAACTCATTAAAAGGAGTTTTGGTCTTAAGTTTGACTAATGGGTCTTAACTGGATTTTGACCTAACTTAAACCCATTCTCTCTGATATAAAAGGAAGCTCTCTCTTTGGTAACCCTAGCCTAATTTCAACCAACACTCAGCCAAACCTCTTCCCCCTTCTGCTTGAGAGGTTTTGGCCGAAATTAAGAGAGAAAGAGATAGAGGAAAACTGTTTTCCGGCAGCCCTTCCTTTTCTTTGAGTTTCCCCTTCTTCCCTTGTTCCCACGAAAGAGTCCACCCTCTTTGTCTCCTAAAATCCCTTGAGTATTATCATTGACTCAACTTGTGGTTGTTTGAGTGATTTTTCTCTCCCCAGGGCCGGCTACTTTTGGAGGAACGAAGGCATGACGGATTTGAGGATCTCCTTGACGCGCGTGGTGTAGAGGATCGGCCGATCACTTGGACGTACACCGAGACTTGCTCTCGCAAATCCAAACCCTATGTAAGTTTCTCTTCAACGAATTGGATCTGAATGATATAGTATTGTAGAATGATTATATTTATTTAGATTGTTCGTTTGCATGCTTAAATGAATTTATTGATATGTACATAAATTTGCTAGTTTAGATTTAATGACATGGTTATGAATATGTTAGAAAATGTTTTTAATATATTAAATTGAAATATGAATTTCCGCCATATATAGATATGTTTCATAATTAATTAGGTTAATTGTTAACTAAATTCCAACAGGTTTCCCCTAGGAAAATTATGTAATTATTTGTGTTCATAATATCATGAATTATTTATCACTTTCATCGCCATATTAGGATTGTTCATGCATATAATTCGAATTTGTAGCACATACTAAATTTATGTATATTTCAGCAAAATGTATTTTAACCCATTGCAAACGATTTTGAGTTCGAACAAACTCGAGGGTGAGAATTATGTTGATTGGAAATGTAACCTCGACATGGTACTGACGGTGGAAAATCACAAGTACGTTCTCACGACCCTGCGTCCTCAAGCTCCGAGTGCTAACTCGAGCAAAGAGGACAAGGACGCCTATGATGCATGGATGAGGTCCGACGAGATTGCTATATGCTACATCTTAGCGTCTATGAGCAACGTGTTGCAACAATCTCATCAGGACATCGCACTGCATGTGACATTCTCTACAATCTCCATGAGATGTTTGGGTGTCATGGGCGTCAGACGAGGCACCAAGCTGTCTGCAGTTTTATGAACTGCAGGATAAAGCCGTAACTTCAATCCGGAAACACATGCTACTGATCATGGGTCACCTGAACGATATGGAGATTCTCAGATCCGAGATTGACAGAGAGACCAAGATCGACATAATTTTGGAAACTCTGATGACTCATTCGATACCTTTCGTCTGGACTACTCCATGAACATGCTCGATTATACATTAACCGAGCTCATGAAGGAGTTGTAGACTGCTGAGGGACTTCTCCCTAAGAACAAGAAGAAGTCTGATGAACTTAAGGTTTCGACTTTTGGTTCGAAGAGGGTGGTGAGAGGACCTAAAAACGCCAACCAAACGGGATCCAAGAAGCCTCACAAGAATTTTATTTTTAAACGATAGACTCTCAAACGAGATTTATTGAACTAGAACGATTGATTTTCCCATTGAATGTACATTGTGATTTACACTAAGAGAATTATTTTCTAAGTAATTAAATAAATAATTGGTTATTTATTATTACATTTATTTAACAAATCATACTATGTTATTATATTGATAATAATATGATTTGATGATTCAAATAAATAAAAGATGAAAATAAATATTTTATCGTTTCGTACTTCCTTGAGATGTATGAAAAGCATTAATGAGTTGTTATTAAATAATTGAGATGTTCTAAATTAATTAAATATTATTTTAGAAATAAATTAATTAAATTTAGGGGAACCCTAACCCTAATTGAAAACACTCGGCCAACATATCCCTCCCCCTTGTGTTGTTCTTGGCCGAGAGGTTTGAGAGAGAAAAGAATCAAGAAATTGTTTCTTGATTTATTTGTTCTTTGAGAGTTTCCTTTCTTCGTTGTTCTATTGAAAAGATCTCACCTTCTTAATCTCCCTAAAAATTCCGAGAATAATATTATTTACTCAGTTTGTGGTGTTTGAGTGACTTTTACCTGCAGGGAATCGGCCAAAAATTGAAGAGAATCGAGCTTGGCTCATTCTGGGCAAACCTGCTGGAAACAAACCTAGCCATCCAGACAACATTACGGCCGGCCAGTGGGTCCCAGGTGGGCCTTTGCTACCACGCGCGTCGTGTCTCTTTTCCGTGCAATCCAGCGCCTTTGCCATGTGGATCTAGGTTCCCTCTAGCCTCCTGCACAGGTGTGGCGCTTCAGTTTGGCTCGAGGAATCTGTAGGCTCACAGGCCCAAAGATCCTGTCCGGCAGATCCATTCAGGTCGGCTAGCAGTCAATCTGGTGAGCTTGTTCCAGAAGAAATCTGGTGAGCCTTTCTTCTCCATTCTGGCGAGCTTGAGCTTCTTCCATTCTGGCAAGTCAGAATCTTCATTTCGGCGAGGAAAATTGACGAGGCATTCAGGAGTGAGCTAGCCACGAACGAAGTTGTTTACAACTTCACGTGTAAGTTATTTCTAAATGAATTGGTCTGCAATTATAAATTTTTTATAGGTTGTTAGTGTGATAAATTTTTTGACAACATGTTTGAAATAAAAATTTTATTGACATGTTATGAATATTTAATGTCTAGGTTGCTAAACATATTAAAATGTGTTTTAATGTATTTTTGATCTTATTATATAATTCCGGCATATTTAGATATGTTATATAATATTGTTTATTAAATGTTAAACAATTTCCAACTATGGATCTAGTAGTAAAAGCTTAATGAACCCGACAAAAAAGACTATACGATCGTATCTTCTTTTCATTGATTCATTTAGTCTTTATCAATACTCAACCGTGTAAGCTAAGACTGAACAATTCTTTCATATTGTAATTATATTTATTCATCGTGACGAGTATCCGCTGATATAGTCAGTTTGCATTGATTAGAAGTAAATTCTTCCGTTATAATTCTCTTGATACATATCAGCCATAAGCATTGTTGTTTCCCCAGCAAATTTTTTTTCAAATGTTAACTTATTTCTAAAGTGCGTGCAATCAATTGCTTTTGAAATCATTCCTTAGGCGAGTGAACACTAACCTCTTCTCAGGGAGGTTGGATTCTGTATCTGTAAATCACTTCCCACTCAAATTATGCTCTGAGAAAACTCCCAAGACGTAGTTGTGATTAGCATGGATAGCCTTTTAACGAATGAGTTAAAGAGCTCAGAAACATGATCCAGTGTCCATGATCACTTCAGGATTTAGATCAAGTCTCACTGTGACCATCATAGTGGCCTTGGTTAGTGCGCTGTAACGGTTCTTAAACGACACATCTACCCCAAAGTCTGTCCAGGTCGTACACTTACCACAAGTGTAGAATGCTCCAACATAGTGATCAGCCTCCACTCATGTGTTCCACATATATGACTTTCGATATAATTTTCCAGGCGTATATCAGTCGTCGACCTTGTTTTAGCACACCGCTCGCACTCAGGTGCCAAGTACGTAACTTAGTTTAATACGAGGCTATGAAAGATAGTTGTTATTCATTCTGATTAATATTTAGAACTCAACTCACTAATCATATAATTCTTATATAGTAATCTAATTATTGAATTCAGTAATTATTCATGCGTCATCTTCAAGTGGGAAATATTTCTAACAGAACTTTCATGGCCCGTTAGCTTAAAATCCAATTAATTAATTATTTATTTGATCCAACAATAAATAAACAATTATGCTATAAATATTTATTTAATTATGCGAATACCATTTTCTAGAATTAATGGTGTAAATCACCATTATACCATTTGAGATTAAATAATGATTTAACACTATTATTCGAAAGTTCTTATTCACTTTTATCATAGCCGAATCGGGGACTATGGACCAAGTAGTAGAAGCTTAACGAACTCGATGATAAAGCAATATTGTTCTATCTCATTTTCATCGATTCATCTATTTTTTATCAATACTCCACCATGTAATCTAAGACTGAACACTTCTTTAATACTTGTTTCAATATTTACTCATCGTGATGAGTGTCCACTAATATAGTCAGCTCGTGATCAAGATCCTCCAGGTTCATCACGTTTCAAGAGAAGTCAATTTTTTTCCTTATACTTCTCTTGATACATATCAGCCCCAAGCATTGTTGCTTCCCCAGCGAAAGATTCTTTCGAATGTTAACTTACTTTGAAACTACGCGCAGTCAATCGGTTCGGAAATCAACTCTTTGGTGAGTGAACATTAACCTTCTTTTAGGAAGACTGGATTTTGTATCTGTAAATCACTGTCAAACCGCTTGTTGTCTAGTCTCACCCCCTTGCCCTCCAAACATCTCTTGGATATTGTAGAGCATCTCGTGGGCCGACCCAATATCACGATGTTGTTGTTGCAACACATTGTTCATCGATGCTAAAATATACCACCTCGCAATCTCATCGGATTGGAGCCATGCCGCTAGGGTGTCCTTTTCCTCTTGAGTCGAATCATCATTCGTTTCAGGATGACATGAGGTGGTGAGTACCCATTTGTGCTTGACCACAGTAAGTATGATGTCTAGGTTACGTTTCCAATCTACGTATTAATGATATACACAAAATAAAACAAACAACATAATATAAAACATTCGATAATAAATTTAAACTAGCAATACAATAAAATTAGTTAAATGATATATCAAAATTCTCAAACTAGTTAAATGATATACCGAAATTCTCTAGTAAAAAAACTAAGTTTGATTATACCAAACATAAAATCTTTAAGAACTGATTTTGATGAGTTTATATATCATCCCTAACATGTAGAAATTAAACAAAAAATTAATTTTAGAGGTCGCACCACAAAATTAAAATTGTCTAAGCTCTAGTCTAGTGAATTCATTATCCAAGTAAATTTTGGAAACAATTTTTGTATAATAATTTTATTTAACATTTACATGCTTATACTTTGACCTATGCTCTTATACCATTTGTTGGAATAGTTTTAGGGTTTAAAAAAATTATTATTAACAAGTTAATGGCAGAATATAAAATTTCTTTACAAGAAAAGCTATTTTAGTAACCTAGGCAAAGTGCATGAACATCTAACTAATAAAAACATCATCAAATTATTATTTACTTGGTACTAACCTTTCTTGTAGCCTGATCTATGAGAAGTTTTAGGAAAGATAGAACGTCTCGTCTCGCTCCAAGCTTTGTCTCCATGGAATGCTCGTCTCCTTTGCACCTAATCATCAACTCGAGTAACCTAAAGTTTCTATTTATAAGAGTCTATAGAGTGTTTGAAGGATTAGTCTGTGGGCACAATTAAACACAATAACTCAAGAACAAATTTATGAGCTAAAGATCTAATTTAGGCCTATATCTAATGAGGACTTACGTGTCAGAATAAAAGATATTTTGAGAGAGAGAGAGAGGGAGGTTCGTCGGCCAAACTATAGAGAACAAGAGAAAGAAACTTATTTTCACATCTCAATGTGAGCCTATATTTATAAGATAAGGAAATACAAAAAATGGTAACTAGCATTTCCTATTGTGCATTCATGACACAATATTTGATTTCCTCTCATCTTTCTCTATTTATTTGGCCGTCCATACAAGTGCATTAGTGAGGGAACTTTGATTTCTCCCTTAGCACATTTGTTTCATTCTCAAAGAAATTCATTTTCTCTTTTCCTTTTTGGCAATTATCTTCATAATTCAAGGTAAAAGAATTTCTAGATATGAATTCCTCTACTCTTTGATGTTGGCCAAATTCTTTGTCTATGGGGGGAGCTTCTAGATGCTTCCTTATTTCTTTGAAAACAATAGTTAAAATACCCATTGTAGAATTAATATTTCGGAAATAATGAAATTAATTTCATAATACCTCAAACGACTTCTCGGCTTTAGAAAATAATTTACATTTCCATCATATTAAAATATTCAAAATCTTATTTTGACATTCACATCATTTTATGTATATGTGGAAAAAAATACCCTTCAGATATTTTCTGGGAAAACGTCTAGTTCAACACTTGAACTTATGTTGACTTAGCTTCTAGTTTAGCAATCCTAGTCTAATGACTTGTAATAGTGAGCTTATGGATCCAAATGAACAAAGTTTGAGCTACTATACTTGGACTCAAAATTTCACAAAGGTTTTTCGAGTATTAAATTAATGCCAGCTGACTCCACTAAAGAGTTGATATTGAGAATCTCTCAGTTCAAATGAATTTATTTTCTACGCAAGTTCAACTTAAATATTTTGAGTGGATCCATTAAATGTTATCTATGATTACCCTTCATGAATATCATCAACTAGATGAGATTCATCGATATGTAAATAAATAATCTTTTTGTGGGCATCTCTGCCAACACGTACACTTATTACAAGTGCAGAATGCTCCCACATAGTGATCATCCTTCACTCATCTGTTTCACATATATGACTTTCGATATAGCTTTTCAGGCGTTTATCAGTCACCGACCTTGTTTAGCACACCGCCCGAACTCAGGTGTCCAGCACGTCACTCGGTTTAATACAAAGGATATGAAAGACAATTGTTATTGATTCAAATTATTTAGAAATCAACCCACTAATCATATAATGCAAATAAAGTAATCTTATTATCAAATTCAGTAATTATTCATTCGTCATTTTCAAGTGGGCAATACTCCTAAAAAATATATCCACTACCTCCAACCCTGCTCCAAATGTTGCTACACATGATGCAACATCTAACGACACATCCTCGTCTTAAGACTTTTTATCTCTACCTTTTGTTTGGTTTATTCTACCTAAATGATGCGTGTATATCTTCTACTTTGACTTCTTAAGATTGTGATGCTCGTGTTTTCTACATATGGTGATGATTATGTTCAAGACAAATTTATGCATTCACATTGAAGGTCTCTTTTTAATCTTCCTCTGGCTTTGGTCTATCTTTTCTCTTTTGCTATGTTTTGAGGCAAATACGGGGAGAACATATTAAAGAATTATTTAGTAAAATATTGAAGATTCACTATGTTTATTGCTTGCCTAATAAATAGCCAAAGGAGGAGTTTTTTGTTACATACGGATTGGCTCATTTTTATTAGGCAAGTATCGCGTATTTTGTATGATTAATATGTTGAGATATTTTGTAATAACATCACATGATCTTCCATGAGTTGTTCTAGGACAATATCATGATTAACGAGATATGGCTATTGAAGACTTTCTACAAAGGTTCAAACCAGTAAAAGTCACCAAACCATAAAGAAGACCTTCTTGTTTCAGAGGCTATAAAAATTTGAGATGCTTTTCGAAGAGATCACATACTTCCTAGACGTCCAAGGTCGACATATTGGAAATCTGTGATCTTTGAAAATAGTAGTGTGAGAATCGATTCAACCAATGTGATTGACTCGATAAGATCTGTGTTATGCGTGAAAAAATTGGTCACGAGGAAGTTGTTCTCGTCATTGAAGAAACACTGTGAAGGGTGTTCTTTAGGTGGAACTAATCGGAGACTCTAATTCACGGGGACGGACTGAATTGGGATTTTACTTTATAAATAAATAATATTGACATTGATGTTGAGGCTGTTTATTTAAGTCCATCGTTGTATTACTAACTATTTGATTAGAGAATTATTTCCATCGAGTTTTAAAAATCCTCCAGATGTAGGTGACGTTGCACCGAACTGAGTTACCATTTCTTGTGTCATTTAATCTTCCTGCACTTTATTTTTGTCCACTCATATTTTCTTAGCAAAATGTTGCGCACATTGTTGTATCATTTTATGTAATATCTTGCAGAGCGGCTAACAAAATTTCAACAGCAAAGTCATTTTCTCAGGGCAGGCTTGCATAATGGAGACCTTTTTCCCACCTCAATAGGGAAGGCTTACCTTTGTCTTAAACTCGTAGATAAGGCCTCAATAAATGACGAATTTACTCTGACTCGTCACATAATTATAAGTATCTTATTTATCCATTTATTTGTCGATTAGTTTCCTCGTAACTCAAAAATTGTTGTTTCTCTCTCATGTTTGACATTTTTTTCTCTAAAATTCTTAAGCACTGATAAAATCGCCCACTTCACATAACACATGATCTTCCATGAGTTGTTTCTTTCGCTCGCATTTCTTTCTTTTTAGGAGAATAGTTACCATAAATATACGTTCGGCAGGACAGAGGCAACAAGTTTTAACACGACCTCTTTGTTTGAAAAATGTGCGGTCATAAATTTCATCCCTGCACCAAACTGTAGATCGGTTTAACTGTTGCCCATTTACATGCATTCACAGCTTACACATAAAAAACATAGATTTATGCATCACTCAAAATTTTATCCAAAATTTACTCTTTAATTTTTTGTTGTCATGCGCGGTAATCTGCAACGTCCATTCATGAGCTTCAGGATGCAAAAAAAACCAACAATAAAGATCTGACATCGTGGGAAAAGGAAAAATATATGTACAATTTATTTTATTCTTTACATATAGTATGATCTAAAAACTCAAATTTGCAATAAAACCTAAAAAGGAACAAAATTGTGTTCTTTGAATCGTCTATTAATTTAATAAAAAAAATCGGCTGAATAGTCAACGTTCACTACAACAATTTGGAAATAATCATTGTTTTGTAAAACTTATGTAAATGCCCAAGTCTTTACGTATAACTCTAATTTACGTAGTTACTTTATACGTTTTCCCTTATAAAATTTGTCAATTGATTTGAATTTGAATTTTAACTTTAATTTTAATTTTAATTACGATTTTGAGTTTGAATTTTGAATTATTTTTGTGTCATATTTAAATGATTCAGTGGTTTATAAATGGTATTAATTATATATTTATTGACTAAACTGTATAAAATCCTATAATTTTGAAAATCAAATATTACTTACTTGTTAATTACATATCCAACCATTTAATTTATTTTATATTCGTTTCCAAATTTGAATATGCGGTTTATAAATTTTAGAAAGAAAATTTATTTTAATTGGTAATTATTTATCGGGTCATTTAATTCTTTTTCTTTTCGTTTCATTTGAATGGAATTAATTTGCGATTTTTTAATACTTAGAAATTTGGATATAACTATGCTGCATTGTCCATGGATATGTTCGATGGAGAATGTTCAACATTTAATTAAACTATTGTAATTTGTTGTACATTGAATGCGTTTTACAAGTTAATTTGTTCGTTGTTTACATACTACATATAGGCCAATGTTAATGTTAATTAGTTTGAGGTTGTTGATGGAATCATGTGTCGTCTAGTAACGTTTACAACCTGTATATTATCGCTGAAATATGGATAATGTTATGAGACCTAAGCAGTCAGATCCCCCTCGAGCGAGTGACCCTCGCTTCGACCTAAGCGCGTCGAATTTGGTGTCCCGAATTTCCTCTTAGCTGTAGTGAGGTCTTCGAGTTCTTCTAGTAACTGAAACAAATGAAAATACATGAACTAAGAAGGGAAAACAGAGAGGAGTCCCTTGTTTACCTCTCCGACGCTCTACATTAGTAGAATGTTGAAAGAGTTTAGTCATAAATGTGGAAGGATCGATGGGACCAAGTGAAACAGTGATTCTTAGATCAACGGCGTCTAAAGGCTCGCGTGTCGAATCTTTTCTAGGTGCTTTTGCTTGGAAATAAATCTTTAGAGATTAGAATAAATATTTTAGGGAGATAATTCATGTACCTTGATTTTGTGGCCAAAAACTATACTTATAGATTTTTTTTTTGGGTTTTTGGCTAAGTTAGATACATGACCGGCCAGACAATCGGCGCATGGCCATCCGGCCTATGCCCCTTGACAGGCGTATAGGCGCATGGCCGATAGGCATAGAGGCTCATGGCCGACCTAGGGCGCCAACCGATAGGATTTGGTCCCATGATCTATTGGGATTCATGCTCACAAAGGAGACATGCGATAGGAGACATGAGATGTAATAAATAAGATTTGCATTCATTATATCTAAACATTAAATAAAGTTTAGATATTCATTCTTATTTAAGATTGTATTTATACATTTATGTCTACGCCCTGAAACTGTCATCAATGAAAGAAGTGTTAAGTACTGACTTGACAAAATACCTTCTATTAGCTAATTTAAAAATAATAGTTTGCAATCTAAAGATTGATATGGCAGTTGTATATGAGTAATGATTGTTTAACTAAATTAACGATATCTTATGAAGAGAGCTATGACTATGGGATTTATTTTTGATGTCTTGATGAAGACATTGAATAAGACCTGTGACACTTTAACGTTCGAGATAAAACCGTTATATCACTCGAAACTTTAAAATCACAAACGAGGGGTATTTTGCAATTACCTAAATCCTGAAGTGAATACATATTTTCTTGTGACACTTTATGACATTCGATTAGTCAATGGGCAATGTCTAAATAAGTTTTCATAGACCCGACGATTGATATCATAATATTTTCTCGTTGAATTATGTGATTCACAAATATGAAATTTGTGTTCTAAGAATGAGATATATTAGTATCACATCATGCTATGTTATTAAAAATGTGAGTGGATAAACCGGGCATGGTATTCAATGAATAAAACATGTGACATGTTATGACATCTCACTTTATGTCTTTCTCGTTCACAAATAACAACGAAGTTGGTGAAATAATAACGTAAAGGTAAAAAACAGTAATTTTACATTCCTCTTAGTTAATGATATACACAAAGGGTAATATCGTAAGAATAGTTTCATCACATCAAACAGAAATTAAACGCATATGAACTTAGAGATTTCAATATTGGTGAATTTTTGTGGAATCGACCTATATTAAGAATTAAAAGTCAGGAAAATTTGTGAATTTTTGTGCCCGAACTTTATTCTAAAGCTTTGTTCATGTGGGTCCATAAGGTCTCTACGTTGGACTCTCGGACGAGATTTAGATTAACAAAACAAGTATTAAAAATATGTAAAGATGATTTGGTCAAATCGTGTTTTAAGTTCAATTATTGAATTGAAATATTTTTAAGTAGTAAATCAATTTAATTGTTTTCTCATTGAACATAAATTGAGATTTACGCTAAAAGTAATTATTTCTCTTGTGATTAAATAAATAAATAGTTATTTTTTATTTTAATAACTTTTATTTAATAACTCAAATCGTATGATTATATTACGAATTCGGATTAAAGTAAAGACAGATAGAATTAAATTCTTGATGACGTGTCATTAGAATCAATGAGATATTCTAGTTTATTCAACCAGTATCTTAGAAATAAATAAAACAATAAATTGGATTAATTTGAGGTTGTTTGGCCGACCATAGATAAGGTTTAATGGGCTGAACATTACTTCAAATTAAAGAAAGCAATTAATGGGCTTCACTTAACCTAGGCTCATTTCTCTTAAATAAATAGGCACAGATTTTACTCTCCTCCTAACTCTAAAAATTTCCGCCGAGTATACTCCCCTAGAGAGAGAGAGAGAGTGCAGCCGAGAATCATAGAGAGAGAGAGAGAGAAAGAGAAATTCTTCAAAAGCCCTAGCCGGTTTCGGTCTTCTTGGCCGAACCCTACAAGCAGAAAAAACCGCTTTCTCGCTTCATCTTTTATTCTGTGTGTGATCCTTTCCTTTTCCTTGTTAATAAAAGTGCCCACCCTCTTAATCTCATAAAAATTCGAAGATATTTTTGTTGACTCTGTTTCGTGGTTGTTTGAGTTAAATAGAAGACATAGGGTCGGCTTACACAAGTAGATGCGCGCGCATATTTAACGCAATCCTAACCATTTCATATGCGCGTGGGGGGGCTCTCGGCAAAGGCTTGGACATGCGATGCAGGACCGGATCTCGCTGATCGAAGACGGAGAGGAGACTCGAGAAATTATCGACGACAATCGTAAGTCATTTTCTATTCATTCTTTATTTTCAATTCTCTGTGTGGATTGTTTATTTGGATGGTTAGAAAATTTATTGAAATGTTGAATTGTTTTTATTCCCATGGCTGTTGAATATGTTACGAAACGAGTTTCGCATATTAAATAGAAATTTTGAAATTATGCCATATTAGATATGTTTCAGTATGTATATGTTAATTGTTAACCGATTTCCTACACGATCTACCGGTCTCCGGTCCATGAGTGTCGTCTAGCACGAATTGTGTCCACGACCAACGGGTTTTAGGCGCTAGATCGGCATGATTTGGGCCCATGACCAGCGGGATTTGGGCGTACGGTCGACTAAATTGGGTCGCATGGGCAGTGTCCGACGGGATTTGGGCCTACAATTGGCGAGTATTGGGCCCATGATTGGGGTTCTGGGCCCATGGTCGGCCGATCTTAGGCGCATGGGCGTCATCAGATGGGTTTAAGGCCCACATATGAAATATTTTGGGCCCACTTCCAACAAGATTTGAGCCCATGACCAGCTAGTTTAAGGTGCATGGGTGCCGTCCAGCGGGATTTGGACCTACAGTCGACAAGTTTTGGGCACACGACTTGGCGGATTTGGGTCCCAACCGGCCGATCTAGGACGCGTGGGCGCCATATGGCGAGATTTGAACCCACGGTTGACCGGTCTAGGGCACGCAGGTTGCCAGCCCTCGGGCACCTGGTCTCTTCAACCAATTAGCCCGAATCACTTTGTCTTACTGGTTGGTCATGCCCGGTTCGACTCACCTTGGCCAAAACAGGCCGGTAACACGATCGATTAACAATTTTTTACACTTGAAATAAATCAAAGCTTAATGAAAAGAAAAAAGAAAAATAAAAAATACACTATTCTAATTTGTATTCAATGACAAGAAAAAAAGAACTCTTTACGTGAAATATAAACAAGATTACTTATGTAATACTTGAAAGATAAACAATAACAAAGCTAGGAAAAGAAGCTGAACAAAGCCAGGAAAAAAACTGAACAAAGTCTGGAAAAAAAATTCAAACCCAACCGAAGAAAAAACGGTAAAATCAGAATATAAATATGTTTTTTTATGTAAAACTTGAACTATGAACAAGAACAAACCTTGAAAATAAAACAACATAAAACAGAGTCTGGAAACAAATAAAAAATGAAACCGGTCTAGACTCGAAATATAAACAAAATTTATTATGTAAAACTTGAAAGATGAACAAGATCAAAACCTGCAAAAAAAGAAAACGAAGACATGTTTTTGTTCATTTTCTATTTGTTGTGATTTTGGTTTAAAAGTTTATAGGTTCATATGTTGATGCGACTTTTCAGCCACTCTAACAATCAAATGTATATTTTTTTATTCTTTAAAAAATTGATTAAGATAAGATATCGATCAAATATGAAAGGTCTCAAAACTCCTTACATGCGTATAAAGATCGTGAAGACAATAATCGACAATGAACTAAAAAAGCGAGTACATAACTAGAGAACTGATTTGGTCACGGTTTGTAACTTGCGCAAAATAAAGAGTATAGTCGTTCGATTGATACAATAATGATTATAGCGAAGATAGTAAAAATACAAATGTCGATAACTACATCTCATATGCCTATTTATAATAAATCTCTATTTCTCTTGATTCTCTCGATGTTGTCCATGTGGCGTGAGGCTGTTCTTCGATCATGAGATGGAGTCCTCTTCTTACAGCGTGCGCACGGGAAGATAATCGCGCTAGGTATCTTGACTTTTTCCTTGTTGCGTGTGGCGAGGAGATTCCACGTGTCGTCCTGTTGTTGTAGCCCTTTTCTCCTGGTGGGAATGCGCTTCTTGGACCTCACTCACTAATTGGGCTACGAGGTAGGAATATGTCTTTGGGCTTGGATTCGGCGAATTTGGGCCTTATTGAATCTCGGGGTGGATTGTGGTTACCTCAATGTCCTTGATGTTTTTGTGTATTTTGTATTGTGTATTTTATAGGTTGGGATTTGTAGATGTAGAGTTTTGTTTGTCTAAAAACTTATTGGCATTATTCAAAAGGTCGTTTTACTGAAAATTATGTTTTGTAAATACAATACCAATTAGCATATCATTTATCTAACATAAATTCATTTTAGAAATTTTTTCAGAAAACTTTTCTCCATTAACTTTTTTTTATTTGTTTCAAACGTAACACATTGTTAATCGACTAGTTGAAAACGTTATTGGATTACGGATGACTACATCAACAAACTCAAACTAATTTACATTAGTGTTGACATGTAAAACTAATTTCAATTTACATTGTAATTAAACAGTTTACAACGTAAAAACCATATCAATTTGCATTAATTTATGATAATAATGTTGAAGAATCTACATCAAAGACGAAAATGGACAATAAAGAAGATTCATTTCAAAATTCATGTGAATTTTCAAAATTGAATATTGATTCTCAGAATTCAAATGAAACAAAGAGAAAAGAATTAAATGACTAGGTAAGTCATTAATAAGTGGATGAAATTTTCTTTCCAAAATTATAACTTCTTATATAATTTAGTCAACTATAACTAATAAAAATTGATTATAAACAGCATAATCAAATTAATCAAATTTGGAAATGGAAAAAAATGAAATTAATGGCTGGATAATTAATAAAATAAAGCAAAAATATTTTATTTTCAAATTTATAGGATCTTAAAACATTATAAGAACTAAATCCAATTATTACTAAATAAAAACCGCCAAAATTCTTTGAAAATTAACTTTCGAATTTATTCAAATTTTAAATTCGAAATGAAAATTCAAATTCAAAGTTTAAACATTTTTCCATTAATTACACAAGGTAAACGTATAAAATAACAATGTAAATTGAATTGACACGTAAGCAATATTACCATTTACAAAAAATTTACGAAACGTTAATTATTTTCAAATTCAAAAATTTGACGAAATGGCCCTAGTTTACAAACTCATTTTGAAAATGTCCAACGTTTTATAAAAATCGTGTAAATGTCAACAGTGCTTACATGTCATATTAATTTACGCTGTTTGTTTACACTAATACCATTGTTAACTTTTTCTGCCAATTTATTTGATACATTTTCTGGTTTTCTTAAATTTGGGTGGCCAACATAATTTTTTATGAGATCCTAAATTAATGGGCTAATTAAAGCCTTAAATATCAGCATAATTTGTTATAATTTTTAATTTTCTATTTTCAGGTCTTGAAATTATAGCAGGTGGCCCTAACACCTTTGATTCGGCATTATGGATGACCTAGTGGCCCGCCTCGGCGTCGGTCACCAAAAAACATCAACAAAAGATTTGAAACCGATTCGAAAATAACCAGTTGTTACCCAAAAAATATCTCAAAAAATAAATAAATCAGGGATATAACAGAACATAAATACATGTTAATCGCTGAGCGATTTATGTCCCTGACCTATACAAAATCTATTTGGTGAAGATCGATTTGATGAAAATGGAGTCGGTTTGTTCGTGTTTGGGTTTTATTTTCAGAGATAATTATTTTTGAAATTTTTGTATGGGTTTAGTTAGTTTCTATCCAAAAGAATATATTTGATTCAACGTGTTACGTGTTTTTAGGAAGTAATTTACTTCAAAAATTAATTATTTTTAGTTCAATTATTACGTTGGGTTAGAACTTATATTTTGAGTTATTTTCGATGTGAAAATTTTGTAAAATAAAGTGGTGACATTTACTATCTTAATATATATCCTCTGTCGAATAAAAAAGTGTGTTATTTCTCGTATAAAACAGCTCCCAAATCATCGATTGATACCCATTTCCAAAACCCCTTTTGTTAGGCAACCTTAAAAAATGGGTTTGAAGGTAGTGGACGCGACGGTCTCAAACTTCGGCAGTGCGTTTGAGAAATTCAAATCAGAAGCACCGAACTTCAAAGCTAACTTCATCCTTTTTTTGGCTGATAATGACCCATCTACCTCTCTCAGCTGGTGCCCTGGTAACTTCGATTTCTGACTTTGGAATACTAAATTACAGTTTCAAATTCTCTCTTCATTCAAAGTTAATATCAGTCATATGTTTCCTTGATCTATAGACCATGAGTATTCGAGTTTCTAGCTTGAAGAATTATGATTTGTTTGACGAACCCAAACCTATACCTTTGCTTTGTAGGGCTAGTTTTTGTTTTTTTCTTTTAAATTCTGAGTAGTTGTTAAAATGCCGGTTTCCAATCATAAGCTGATGGTTCGGTTTCACGAAATTGAAGACAGAAAAGTTTTTATAATTTCAAAGTGCCAAATTTTTTATTCGGAATCTTCAAATTTTCGAGTGGAGTTTTGATGAAATTTTAAATAATGTGTAAAATAATAAGTTGGAATCCCGAAACCGTGAAAACATTTTGATGAAGAAAGTTTTTGAACGGGAATTTCGTTTAGAAATTATTTGAACGGGAATCGCCGAAATTATTTGAACGGGATTTTGACAAAAAGGGTCGACTAAAATGCATAGCAATCATTAGCCGACAGTCCAATTTTATGATAAAGAAGGAGAAATTTCATTCGGCTTAAAGTTCATAAAATATTAAGATCAAACCTCTTACTTTAAAAGTATTTTAAAATATTTTTTGTCGGTATTTTGAACAAAAGTAACGTGGAATGCTATAGTTTTAAAAAAAACGTAGAATGCTATATAATGCGTCGTACAATCATAAGGGTTTTTTTTTTTTTTTTTTTGTCAAAAATAGATATAGAAATTTATTTCTAATATTTTTGAAGTACGAAGTTTCGTGTTGGATTTTTAGATAAATTATTGTCCAGTTTGGAGGAACCACACAAGGAGTAAATCTATTCTTGAGGTTCAGAGTATCAAATTTCTCAAAGAAAATTGCAGTCAGAAAATTTAGATAAATTTATATGTCCAACTTGAAATGTGCCCCAAAATTCTAAAGTTCAAGATAAGGCGGAATTTCAGCTCCTATTGTTTTAGAAATAGAATTTGTGGAATAAAGAATGCTGGATCGATGTGGTCAGATTGTGTGAGAGCGGAGCCGGTGATCTACAAAAAGTTGGAAGGCTCGTCTGATGAGGTGGCGCTTTTGAGGGCTTACGTGGGAGACCGTCCGACTTGGAGGAATGCGATGAACCCACTGAGAACCGACTCGGTCTTCAAGTTGACCGGAGTTCCCACTCTCATCCGCTGGGAAAGCAACGCCATCGTCGATCGCCTCGAAGATCACGAAGCTCACGTCGCCAAAAAAATCGATGCCCTCATCTCCGGCAATTAAAATTACAGTTTCTGACTCTGAATTTCAAATAATTAAATATGGGTGTTGTGAAACGATGTTCGTTGGATACAGCTTTGGTTGTCAATTTCAGTGCGATTTTCTAATTGAGAGTACGAAGAAATGTCAAATTTTATTTTAACTCCATAATCATTCTATCCAATACTGGACTACATTTAATTTTGGATAAAATTATTTCGATATCAAATGAACCTCATTTTTTTTCTTTTTATTTTTGGCCAAATTATATTCCAAAAAATTTAAACGGCAATTTTCAACGGTAAAAAAAGTTCCATTGAACAACGAATCTTTGATGATTATCGACAAAAAATTGAAACAAAATTAAATTAATATAATATGAGTTCCAGATCTACATAATAAACATCAAAATTTCGTTCATAAATAAAGTATACTAATAAAAACAAGGCAGAATGCCTCATCTAAATTAGTTGCTAGGTCTGGCTACAAAAATAGTTACTATGAACTGTGCATACTGAAGAGCCTTCTCGACGAGTTTCCATTTCTGTACAAATACTTCATTCTTATTTATATCCAATAACTGTCATAAGAAAACAAAGAAACTCATCGTGATTAGTATCTTCATGTGACCAAGATAAAAGAGTCTAACTTGAATGAATCCAAGTATATAAACAAAAAAATACCATGAAAAAAAGTGTCGATCTTTCTCAGAGTTCAGCCTTAGAAAGAGCCGGAGTCAGAGTCAGGGTGATTTCGCCGTACGGTTCTTCTTGTTCCGTACCAACCAAATCTTTACTTCTTAATACCTGTAAATCCAATTCAATCCAATGAGATACATACATTTATATATATATATATATAAACACCCATCACTCCATGAATTTCAAATATGTAAGCAAGAAAAGTTATAACGCATATTTGTATGTGAGAAAATCCAAGTAATGACCCATGAGTAAAAGAAAAATGTAAATCGTTCAACATCAAGTTCCTTATAGGTTTGAAAATCCATTTCTTAATCCCCAAGTTATCAAAAACATTGATAGTTTTGTCCATTTAATCTTTTTCGGTGAGTCGGGCTAGAAGTTTATAGAAAATTAATTAAACTTGTATCTAGCCTGATAAAAAAACCTTACCAGCGTTTCGAAGAACATTCGAGCGCAAACCTTTCTTGTCTTTCCTTCTAAAAGCTTATTCAAACTGATGCGTTCAGATGGCTCTCCCGGGGATGGGGTGCTAAGAGACTGCCTTCTAAGATACCGAGCCAAAGCCCTGAAAATCCACACATCCAAAGCAACGATCACTTATCAGTACAAATGGAAGGAGAATATATTAATAATAGTAATTATGATAAAAAAGGGTATATAGATTATAGGACCTGGTTCTCGTAGTCAAGGAATCGACACCTTGAGATAGTGATACATATGCATCTTGATCATACGAACTGGCTCTCACAGTTGGAGACTTGACTCCTCGATCTCCTTGAGATGCTGATATATACATATATATACACAATTTTTTTGTCAGAATATTCTGGTGTCCTAGTTCAAAAGGCAGAATAAACCTAAATAAACAAAAGAGGAAAAAAACAGTAATATTTGAGAAGAGCACTGCATTTACCTGCTTTTGGCGAACTACTATCGGCTTCAAGAAAAAAGAGGTCCTGCGAAGAAGAAAATTCCACTATAACTCAACGTGCTTCTTCATTGAAAATTGCACTGGATTAATCTTGTATAGATTGCAGTTCCGTTTCTCGTTGACTGAAATGCCCAAGGTGAAAATTTCGAGAAACTTACATCTTCCTTTTCAGATTGAACCTCTGGTACCTCGGAGAGCACGGTGTAGTCCCGAGCAGTGTTCTCCGCGGAGCACACGCTCGGCGTGAACAGTTCAGTGATCGGAGCGGAAACCGATCGGAATGTTTCGGAGCTGAAATCATTCCTCGCCGCAGAAGGAGTGACAATAGGAGAAGGAATCGTGTTTTGCTGATCAAGGCCGGCGCTCGTGTCCCTGAGAATCTCCATCTCCTGAAAAACATCGTCCAGCCTCGGGGTCCTCGGCTCGGTATTTTCGTAATCTTGCGGAATTTCGGGGTCGGGAACGGGAGATCTTACTATTATGACCTCATCATCCGAGCGATGAGCCTCTTTTAAACGCTCGAGTTTGTCGAACATGTTGTGAATATCCGGACATAACCCTGAAAGATCCATAAAAACAAAATAGCTTTCATTAAAACCGCGGTGCGAGATTTAAAAAAATTAAAAAAATCGAGGAACGACACTTACCGGTAGATAAAGGTTCGTGAAATTTTGGTTCTTTTCTTAGTTTGTTGTTTAATTTCCAAATCCCGAAAGTGGAGGACGGAAAAAACTTCCTTTCACGCACCAAATCTCTGGTATATTTGAGACCCTTCTTCATGTGCCTGCGATAAGGCCCTCGGATAATAAGCTAAGGAAACAATTAGATAGAGATTTCTGAGCATAAGAACAAATAACGTACTTGTTGCTCAGCACCGGGTTTTCATCGTATTGCAGTTTTCTCTTTCTCTGTCTCGGTCTTGGTATTATCGGTGCAGGTTCTGGCTCCTGAACTCGGGGTGTTGACCTTATTGCTGCAAAAGGAATGAAACGTGGAAAGTATAAGATAAGAACCCAATAATAATGTGTTTGTTTTCATCTCGTCTCGCAAATACCGAAAGAAACGGGGGAGATGTTTGGTAGGGATTCGTGCAAAGAAGCAACCGATGCTTGTAATTCCGAGGCGGGCTGTAAAACCGGGGACTGTTCCGTGGCAGGTAAAATATTTTCCCTGATCGGAGAAACGGCCTCTTTCTCCGACATTGCTTGGTCCGAAGTTTGTCGACGCTCGGAAATATCATCATCCCCACGATTCGGAGAGAGTATGTGAGGTTGCATCGAGCTAGGCTGTCCTGCGTCACGCATGATTTCAATCTCTGGGATCGCGTCGGACGAATTATCATCAATCTGCCTTGGGCCCGGGTCTTCAAATAAGTTAAAACCGTTGTGAGGTGTTTCTTGTTCCGCGATATGATTGGTTGGACTAGGAATGTCCTCGTTTTCGGGCCCCGATGTTGGAGGCAAAACACTGCACACAATATAAGGTTCTTTTATCAAAATAAAAATAAGCGAATACAAATTGGGAAGTTTGATGAAGAGATATTTCATTAGATAAGTCAATCATTTTATCATGTGGTTAGGAGGGTATTTTTGTCCTTAGTTCATACAAAATACACTTTCTAACCATCATTTTACCATATGGTTATAAGGCATTTTTATCCGAAATAAGAAAAAGAATCAATTTTTATATATTTTTGAAGTAAAATGTCTAGTCTTGATAATTAATAACTTTAAAGCTCAAATAATGAAATTTCTCTTGGTAACTGCTCAAAACATGTTGTAATAAAAGCGTACGCTTGGTCATCAAGTTGTGCAAAGGAATCGCGAGAGTGTTGATAATCCATCATGACATCCTGAAATAATAAAGCAAAGCTTGTTGACCAGTGCTCCCGGAAGTTCAAATGACTAAAACCAAAGAAGATGGATAGGAAATACAAATAATAAAAACTTACCTCGTCAAAAGTTATACAAACATAAGTCTCAGTCTCACAAGGAATCTGATCTGTTAAAAGAGATATGAAATATATTTATATATATTCACTCAATTCAGAAAGCTGCTCTTCGTAGCAAGGGAAGAGTTTGCAAGACGGAATAAATGAATATGGAAAAGAATCAACGTACCGATAATTGTGATGTCATCCTGACTCTTGAGGTGATGATCCATGCCCCTAAAAATAAAAGATATTTTTATAAACAACCCCCTCACTCATGTACGAATGATGAAAGTAGGTCACTATATAGTAAAAACAAAAATTATGTGTCCTGCATCCGTATATCGATGATGCAACCCCTCCGGTTGGCATTCGGATCAGTAAATTAAATTAACAATATCAAAATAAAACTTAAGCTATTTTTTAAAAGGACAGTGGGTTATTAGAATACTGACATAATTGCCCCCTTATTATTGCATCACAATTAACAAGTACAAATCACATAAGTTTCCAAGGAAATTAACTTAGACTAAACTTCACTAGCTCACAAGAATATTTTAAAACAAAAAATTGCTACATACCCATCGATATTAAAGTTGTCGTCCAAATCCATGGCATCAAGATCGAATGTTTCGGGCAGAGTAACGGTCTGAACAGGCGCTTGTCTGGCGTCCTCGGGGAGATTGAGATCGGTGGACATGACAGCCTTTCTGAGACAGACCAAAGCCACATTGCAATCGTGATACAAAATGTCTACTTGCTTTGCGTATATTCTAACCACTCCGACCAGAAGATGCCCCGACATCCTCAAAGCCAGTGGAACCTCCGGGAACATTATTCGATCTAAACACAAAAAGAATAGAAAAAGATAAAATAAAAACATTATTTTTAGCACCCAACTCCCAAATAACCTGGATTTGTGAGTTAATGTAAATTGTAATGGCAATCACAAACATCGTCAGCGGAATCAGTTCCCAACGTTTGTATATTTTCAACGGTTCATAGGATTCAACATTAGTCGATATAAACAAGAAAGAGAAAACCCAGCACTCAATTTGAATGGCAGTCGGAATTCAACAGCATGAATGGAATTACAGAGAAATTGCAGATGGGTTCCCAAGGTTGCATCTTTTCAACGATTCTAAGGAGTCAGGCATTATTCGTTCTGAATAAAAAGAAAAGGAGCACCCTTTACACAGCTAATAAGCCCCTAAATCCAGTCCTCAATTTCCAAACATATATAAAGAATTATCATAGACATATTATGATATATGTGAAGCAAACCAATTTGAGAGTGCTGATTCAAATAGTAACGGGAATCGCATTTAAAACAACCAAAATGAAATTACGGAAAAATCGCAAATAATTTCCCAAGGTCACATTTTTCAAGGATTCATAATATTTTATCAAGAGAGCCAACTAAAAATTAAATCCCCAAAAACACAAAAGAAAAAGGAATATTTAGCTGCGACAGCTAAAGCCCAGAATCCATCCTTGAATTCCCAAACAGACATAAATAGGATTACAGACAAATTATGATATTTGAGAAACAATCCAATTTTTCGGAAGTTGATATAAATTTCAATGGCAATCGCATTTTTAGTAGCTAGACCCTCAAATCTATCACTCAATTCCCAACAGACCTACTAAAGGATTATAGACGAGCCATGATTTCTGAGAAACAAACCAATTCGAACATTTATATAATGTACTCGAACTCGCAATTAAAACAACCTAAATCGAATCGTAGAAAAAATCACAAATGGTTTCCCAAGGTCGCATCTTTTCAACGATTCGTAGGATTTTATCAGAGCCAACAAAAAAATAAACATTCTTTTAACAGCAAAACACCTAAACCAAGCCCTCGATTCCCAAACAGAGCTAAAAACGGATTAAAGTGACGAGCGGTATCCCAAGGTCCCATCTTTTAACGATTTATAGGATTATAAAAATGAAATGACTTTTCCGATTCGACAAAACCCTAGAGCCCAATCAGACCCAAAACCAGACCAAACGAAACGATACGAGTATAAAATTAAGTTGATCGGAGTAAAAGTATGACTGACCGACGGTGGACGGAATATGGGTGGAAGTGTAGTGAGACTTCTTGAGTCGGCTCTGCATATGAGCGGCGCACCAAACAGTCCCCATTGGACCTTTTCGCGCCAAAAACGACTGTGAGTAAAACATAGCTTTTTCCTTTCTTCACCGAAAGACGAAGACTTTCAAAGAACAAGATTTGGAGACAGATAATAGATTTAATATAATTTATTTGTTAGGGTTTAGTGAGAGAAGTGGGAGTTATAGATAGTGGAGAAGGAAAGAGGAATTGTGTTCGAGAAGGAAGAGAGAGAGAGAGAAGATGGCGCGAATAACAAAAGAAAAGGCGCCAAAGGAAAATCAGCAGAGACGTGGCTTATTTCCCGACAAGTAGGGGTAAAAGTGTCATATTTGATCATAAATGTACCCTTGTAGTTACACTATCTACGGATACTGCCATTCATTGTGAGAAAAAATTTCTACTCTAAAATAGGCTAAATATTTAAATCAGATCATTCTATAAACTAAAACAAAGCAAAAGTTGAATTACTAATAACTTTTTCCAGCAGTACTTTTCGATCATGAGTTAGTAAGAAGTTTGAATGTATCACCGGTATATTTACCCACTTGATCAGCATGCATGAATTAGTATTAATATTTTCTGTGATTTGACGCAACTTGCACCGCATCATATTGATAGACATCAAACTTACAAACAAATACATATGAAATATTTAAATAGAATAATAATAAACAAAAGTCAATAATATTATGCAACGTCATAGTATGAGAATGTAAACATTTATATACGATGACACATGTCTTCGAGGATAAACCACACAACAAATTTGTTGACTATATAAATTGTACAACGTCAAGAGAAATCTTCACAATGAAATCAATTTGCTCTCACAAAATATAAACATATTCTAACATTCTCTTTTTAAGGCAAACTTTACTTGTGGTGGGGATTGAACCTGTTGATGTCGGAATCAACAATCACTTTATAATGAGCGAGAACTAATAAAATTTTGATTTATAATTGAGATCCAGGAAGACGTCGTATATAATATGAGCTTTCAAGTAACAATAATAATGAATAATGAAATCGTAATTTCAACTTTATTGATGAATGAAGAAATTACAAACGAGATTCGATATTATCAAGAAAATACCGAACTGAAAGGATTGGAAATGATCTATATATATTCTTTTAATAAAAATAATCTCCGTCTTTTTTCCTTTGACAAGACTTATTTATAGTCGAAGAATGAGCTAAAGTCGTCCAATGTCGAGGTGGCTGATATCTTCCTTGATGAGCTCTTCGATCGCCACGTCATTCATCTGTTAGGTTCGAACTGCTTCAATCTTCGTCAACGATCCGATCTTCAAGGTTGAATCCCCGATTTTCGGTGTACCGCAAGGCTATCTACGACTTCGTCACCTCGTCAATCTTAATCCTGTGAAAAAAGGGACCGTTCGTCGGGCCAGGCCCAACAAATCGATCAGTCGAGACGATGTCGGACAGAAGTAACTACTTGATAACTCATGTGTTGGGCCTCATGGGCTTGACATGATAAGGGTATTAAAGGGGGTTCGACTTCTCCCCCCACAATCAGTCCCCAGTGTTTCTTTATATTGTGAAATATAAATATACACTTAGAAGACCGAGGTGACATCTAAAATTGGTTGACGTCATTGAATCGGTTACGAAGCAATCGCTTGATCTTCGAAACTGATTGGACATGTGTCAGTCTTCGATGAGTCAGCGAACAAATTTGAAGAGACGGAACTCTTCGAATTCGTTACGATTTTCATGGAACCTGAAATCATTTGGCTGCGAATTCGAGGAATTAACTTCGGGAAATAGGTTACAACCCCTCGTTATATAGCAGCTGAAAAGTCATTTTGATTTTTTATATATTTCGGAGAAGGTAAAAAGGTACGTACTTCTTCATTTTCACCTTCTGTATTCTTTTTTTAACCTTTCTTTCTACGATCTCGTATCCGGGTTTTTCCTGAGAACCTAGAAAATCTGTCAGTTCGGTTTGTTTTCGCATGATTTTTTGTCAGTTCGGTCCTAGGAGTTCAAGAACCTCTGTCAGTTCGGTCTTAGAACTTAAGAATCATTGTCAGTTCGGTGGTTCCGGCATCTATATTTTCCTAGTTTTTAGAAGGACCAGAATAATGACTAGGAAAATGGAAACCAGTACGTCGGCGGCGATTGGCGATACGGAGGCTCAGCTCCTCCAGCCCACAAAAGTTACCGCGTACAATTACGTGTATTTAGGAAAATTTATGATATCCCTCCGGAGGTAGATCTCATCCTTCCTCCAAATGGGGCCACAGCCAACACGAATATTGATGGTTACTGTTGTATTTACAAGGTTTTCTTTCATAAGTGTGGACCTCGGTTTCCGATTCCTAGGCTCCTTCTTCAGTACTGAAGATTGCTTTTCCTCAGATGGGACCGAACATTCTTGGCACTGTTATCGATCTCATCGAGGTGGCTAGGGAGAAAAGGGTCGATCTTTTTGTGATTGATATACTCCGTCTTTGTGTCGTGAAGGATAATTCCAAACACCAGCCGAAGACTTTTTATCTTAGCAAGGCATTAGGCCGAGGTGTGATCGACAAGTTTCCCGGAAAAGATAACTTCTGGGGGGCCCAATATTTCTTTTTTCAAGTGAACGAATATTCGATGGACGATTTCGCCAACTTGTATCATGGCACGTGGGCTACCCACTTCGGTCTGTACATTAAATTATCCTCTAGAGGTATTTATTCTGGGATCGTTCTAATTTCCCCATTTTCTCTTTTTTTCAGAGAGAAGGAAGGCCCTGCTGAATCGTTCGAGTTCGAGAGCAAACTAACCCTGCTTCGGTCTTCAGACAAGCTAAACTAGGTTGATTTCACCGGACCTCGATTTCAGGTCTCCGGACTTTGGCCATCCAAAAGAGCCTCGCAACCCGAAGGTCGGTAATACTCGCATTATTACTATATATATATATATTTTTTTTTGTTGCATAATTTCTTTATCGAGTCCGTTCTTTTCAAAACAAGGGGACGAAACCATGTCTTTGTCTAAGTCATTGACGGCTCGTCAGAAGAGGGATCTGAAGAAGGCGGCCGAGGCCGTTCCTGGGGTGACGGTTTCTCAGTCCAACCCTTCCTCTTCCCCGATTCGGCTCGACCAAGATACCAATCAGCGGATCGACGAAGTGCCTCCCCCACCGATCGTTCTCGAGCCGATGGAGATCGATGCTGCTATTGTTGGCGAGGCCGGTGATGTTGTGGCTTCCGAGGTTAAAGCTACTCAAGAGGGGATCGAGATTCCTTCAAAGGGGAAGGAGGCCGTTGTTCCCCCCCCCCCCCCCCCCCCCCCCCCCCCCCCCCCCGGGAGTCCGGGGCATCGATGAAGAGGAAGAGAACTGCCAAGAAGAGGAGCCGAAAAGAGAAGAAGATCGCGTCCGTCGAATGATGAGGAGCGAAGTAAGGGGAAAGCTCACAAGGCTCGCAAAAGTGGGACGGAGTGGGTCAGGGGACCACTTCGAATTCTTCTCGTTCGTCGGGGTCGAAGGCGAATGTCCTTGGGTCGGGGTCGCGGAAGTATGAGATAAATTTCAACTACAAGAGCGACATGCCCCTTTCCTCTGATCAGTTCGTCCTCTGATCAGTTCAGATCGGTCGGGCTTCTTCGTAAGATAGTCGGTCCTTTGTTTGAGGATAAGAGGGTGTCCGATCTGAGGGAAGCCGATTGGTTCAAAAGAATGGCTGGAAATTTTTTCGAGGTAAAGAGACGGACATAGAGCAGGGTTTGCCGTCGTCCTCCCTCTTTTTTTTTACAGAGATTCTTTTCTATAGATGACTGCTGACATCGTTACCGGGACGAAACTTTATGAAGATCGGCTGAATGAGGCCGATGGGCTGATTGGCAGGCTTACTGCCGTCCAGACCGGGGCGGATTCCTTTCAGAGCAAGATTGAAGAGGTTCAGGCGAAGGTCGAAAGTCTGACGGTCGATCTGCATGCTCGCAAGATGATCGAGAAGAAGTTGTCGAAGGCAGTGAAGGATGCAAACACAAAGAATCTCATGTTGGAGTCCGACCTGGATTCTTACAAGGACAAGGTGCGGCGTTACGATCAGGCGCTTTTCGCAACCAAAACTGAGCGAGACCAGTTTTGTGCCAACAACGTTGAACTTTCTAACGTTCACGATCGTCATGTTGAAGCGTTGAGGGATGCAAACGTCGAGATCGAAGCGCTCAAGCGTTCGAGGAGGGCTGAACTTGACCGAGCTGTTTACCGGGCCAAAAAGGAAATTGTGATTTACACGAAGAGAATTATTTATAGAGTAATTAAATAAATAATTAGTTATTTATTATTACATTTATTTAATGAATCATATTATGTTATTATATGGATAATAATATATTTTGATAATTCAAATAAATAAAAGATGAAAATAAATATTTTCTCGTTTCGTACTACTTTGAAAAGTATGAAAAGATATAATGACCTTTCATTAAATAAATGAGATGTTCTAAATTAAAGAATTAAGGAAAAACGAGCTAGACGCATAGAACGCTCAATCCGGCGAGGCCAATCCGGCGTGATCCAGCCTCGTGCGCCTGCACCTCCCCACGTGCCTCCCGCCCTTGCTCCTACTTCTCGCGCACGCTTCAGCCACAAGGACTAGCTAACTCCCATGTCTGCCCTTCCCGTGCGTGTGCTATCCCCGAGAGCAAGCCATCAGTCATACGACCTTCTCGCGTGCGCCTGCCTGCCTTCCAGCGTGCCTGGCTGCCTTCCCACGTGGGCCAGCTAGCCATCCAGAAAAGTTTCCATTCCGGCGAGGCAGATCTCTCAGTCCGATGAGGCATTCCGACAAAAGCGAGCCACACACAAGATTGTTTACAATCTCACATGTAAGTTCTTTCTAACGAATTGGTTTGCAAAATATAAAATTGTTTATAGGTTGCTAGATTGAATATGTTCAATTTGTTGATGCTTATGTCTTGAATAAAATGTTTATTGACATATTAGAAATTTTTAATGACATAGTTATTGAATATGTTAAAATGTGTTTTAATATATTGTAGATCTTATTATATAATTCCAACATATTTAGATATGTTATATAAAATTGTTAATTAAATGTTAATCAATTTCCAACAAATGGTATCCGAGCTAGATATGGCATTAAAAATTATTGACTAGTTTGATGTTAGCGTTTTGGTATGATTTAATATTGCGTTGTGAATGCTTGTGTGTGTGTTTTTGGATGGATCCTCATTGTTATGGCCCTAGGAATTTTCCGATTATCGTCCCGGTTTTATTTTTAAATTTTTAAATTTTAAATTTGTGAGCATCAATTTTCGAGGACAATTTAAATTTTCGAAGACAAGGAAGGAAACACCTCGGGCTTGGCCGCACGTTGGAGAAAGTGTGTGGGCTGACCCGAGACATCTGGTGACGCATCACAAGATATCATTGGCTGGCCATGTTTTGAAGAATAAATTAGTTTATTTTTCTTAAGTATTTTTCTTTGGGTTGTAATTAGAAATGGGTCATTAGATGAGTTAAATATTTTTTGCATTTATTTTATTTAATCTCATAGCATAATCACTTCACATGTCATATAGGATGAACGATAACATCACATTAAAATGAAACGTTCATATAGTTTAAAGTATATAAAGATGTTATAAAATGTAAATTATTTTCAACAAAAATACAATTTTGCAAAAACTAAGTGAGAGGGTTGTTTATCGTTGAAGCAACCCAAGGTCCCCGACATGAGTTTAATTAACCTGATGTGTCATGAACTAAGAGTCACTCATCGTGGCCCTCCCTTTAATGGGAGTATTTCGGAAGCATTTTGTTAATTAAACTGTTATGAACTAAGTTTTAAAGAGAAGCGATGAAGCAGGGTCTCCCCTAGGAGAACTTTTATCAAAGTGACTTGATTAAAAGCCCATATGTCAGTTGTACACTTAGACTTATGTTTAAATTTAATCTTCACATAGAGACTATGCATTAAAAATAAGTGACCAAAGTTTATGGTATTAGTGAGAACTAGAAGTTGTGATTTCTTGGATGGTTCAAACTAAATAGTAATGTGTCACGACTATGAAAGACGGTTAATTGCAGTTTTCCCTAGGAAAATTAATTAACCATTTATGTTCATAACACCATGAATTATTATAAGGAAAGTGTGTGAGATTCATAAATCTCACTTTTGCACTTGAATATTTTGAGATTCGAAAATCTCCTAAAACTAACTTTTTCGTCTTTATGTCATCTTCCTTCAAGGCATATTCATGCTGGTTGAGTGCGTGAACGTCGAAAATCTCCTCAAACTAACTTTTGCACTTGAAGAAGCTAGGAGTCGCAAATCTAAATTTAAAATCCTGGACTCACGGACTGCCAATTGCATAAATGACACATCCGGTATCCGATTGAGCGGAAACTAATTGCATTGGATAGCTAACTTCCATACCTTTCATCTGGTTTAAAAACCACTAATTTTCAAGTTCCAAACAAAGAGTTATGTCCATTTTACTGAGCCATAATAATTTTTTTCCAGAATTTGAAATATAAATAAAAATTGGATCAAAGTGTTGGATAATAGAAGTTTATTGAATTGTTTTATTTTTTTATTTTGATTTCAATTGTGTGTTATATTAACATATTAATAATTTACACAAAATAAAAAAACAACATAATATAAAACATTTAATAACATATTTAAACTAGAAGTGCAATAAACTAGATTATTAGTTTAACAATGTAAACAAATTGTCAAACTTGTCAAAATATTAATTTTGAGTATGCTAAACATAAAATCTTTAAGAACTGATTTTAATGTGTTTGTATGGCATACTTAATAGTGGAAAATTTACACCAATTTAATTTAGAGGTCGCACCAAAAAATTAAAATTGTCTAAGCACTAGTCTTAGCAAAACCATTATTCAAGTAAATTTTTGAAAACAATTTTCGTATAATGATTTTAAATAACATGTACATATTTATATTTTGACCTATGCTCTGATAACATTTGTTTGAACAGGTCTAGGGTTAAGAAAAAATCATCATTAACAGATTAACGGCGGAATATAAAAAATTCTTTACTAGTAAAACAATTTTATTAACCTAGGCAAAGTGCATGAATATGTTGTTATTTAAAAAAATATTATTTAATTACTTGTTATTTACTTTTCTCTCATAGCTTGATCTTGGATGAGCCTTGTAAAAGGTACAACATCTCGTCTTGCCCGTTACTTTCACGCCTAGTTTTGAACTCGAGAAACCTAAGGTTTCTATTACAAGATTCTATAGAGTATTTGAAGGATTTGTATATGGGCACAATTTAACACAATAACTCAAGAACAAGTTTATGAGATAAATGGCTAATTTAAGTCTAAGTTAATGAGGTCTTAAGTGTCAAAATAAAACAAATAGTTAGAGAGAGAGGAGGAATATTGGTCGGTCAAAACAAGAGAGAACAAGAGGAAAAACTTATTTTCATATCTCTATGTGAGGCTCTATTTATATGAGAAGAAAATACAAAAAAGGGTAATTACCCTTTCCTATTCTGTATTCATGACATAATATTTGATTTCCTACACTCTTTCCCTTTTACATGGCCGGCCATCCCCTTGAAATAGTGAACGAATTTGTTTCCTCACTTAGCAAATAATGTTTCCTTCTCAAAGAAATTCATTTCGTCTTTTCTTTTGGGCAATTACCAATATGTAATAATGCACAAAATAATAAGAAATATTTCTCTCTCTCCTCTATGATGCTTGGCTGAATTTCATCTACAAGGGAGGAGCTTCTAGATGCTTCCTTGTTTCTTTTAAGACAATTCTTAAAATACCCATTGTAGAATTAATATTGCACAAATAATGAAATTAATTTTAAAATACCTCAAACGACTTGTTAGCTAAAGAAACTAATTTATATTTTCATCATATGAAAATATTCAAAATCTTATTTTTACATTCACATCATTTTATGTCCATGTGGACAAAAATACCCTTTAGAAATTTTCCGAGAAAACGTCTACTTCAACACTTGAACTTATTTTGACTTAGATTCTAGTTTAACAATCCTACTCTAATGACCTGTAATAGTGACCTTATGGATCTAAATGAACAACGGTTAAGCTACTATACTTGGAATCAAAAGTTCACAAACTTTCTCCGAATATTAGTTTAATGTCAACTGACTCCACTAAAGAGTTGACACTGAGAATCTCTCGGTTCAAATGAATTTATTTTCTACTCAAATTGAACTTAGTTATATTGAGTGGATCCATTAAATGTTATCTATGATTACCCTTCATGAATATCATCAACTAGATGCGACTTATAAGTTACCATTTTACCCTTCTAGTTGTTATTTCCTCAACTCATTTATTACTTGTGAATACGTTAGAAACAATGTATTGACGATGAGCTAACGAGTCACATTTTTTCATCCTAATAAAGTCCTTACTTAATTTTGGATACCGCACAGTTCATTTATATACAATCCAATTAATAAAGCAAGAGGCGATATACATTGTATTCCAGCAATCTTGTACATGAATTTCATATCTATGAAAACTTCACAAAGCTATTTCATGACATCTTCATAACTCGATATCTCACCAATCAGTCTAATTTAGATCACATAGTGGACTTAAAATTTAAATTTCTCAAATGAAAATATGTAAGCTATGAAATTACATGTCTCATTTTAGGATTTAGGTAAGCATGATGCAATTCATACATAGTGACCTCGAGACAGAAGAGTTTAAATGGTTCCTTCTTACATTGTCTCTAAAGGTGCACTGGTCAAGTCAATATCTTCGGATGATATACTGGAAGAACTATAGAGTTCCTAACTCTATATGCCTTGTAACCAGACATCATAGATTCTTCCAACAATCATACTAGGATCAATAGTCTGTTGATCTTTAGATTGTGAATATTTCGTTTTATGCAAACCATAAAGAGTTTGATCACGCAAACTTACATTTTTCTCTTCATACGTTTTTAGGTTTGATTAAAGACTATAAGACTATTGAATATCCTAAATCTTCAAACAAACGAAAAAGGAATTAATGAACATTTCAACTTTTATTAATTTAATCAACAAATTACAATAAGGACTCATGAGATATTTATATTATATTGATATGTTAATACATAGTCTTCTTGTGGGCATCTTTCCAACATAGTTCTCATGTCCTCTATCTCGTGATGAGTCTTAAGAGACTGCTCACTAGAGAGATGCACTCCATGTCTAAAAGGAAGCTGTCCTGTCTTGGGGTCTTGCATACTGAAGCGATCCTTGATCTTATCAATATAAGATGCATGAAAGAGCGCTAAATTTTGGTTCTTCCAATCTCGAAAGATCTGAATCCCCAGATTGTAAGCAGCTTCTCCAAGATCCTTCATTTCAAACTGGGTTGACAACTAGATTTTAACCTCAGATAACTTTCTTACATCATTCCCAATCAGTAATATGTCATCTACATATAGGACCAGAAAAACCACTTTGCCATCGTTTATCATCTTATGTACGCATACTGCCTGATCAAAGCCGTAACGTTTTACATGTTGGAAATTAGTTAACGATTAACCGAATATATTACGTGACATATCTAAATATGGCAGAAACACGCAACAAGATCTAACATGTAAAAACTCATCTTACATATGTTCCATTAACCATGGCATTAAGAATATATAACATGTCAATAAAAATTCTAAACATTTTTAGTAACAAATTGAACAATCACACTAGCAACCTATTATCAATTTATATGTCATAGATCCAATTCATTAGAGAACACTTACATGTGAGATTGTAAACACTCTCGTGCGTTGCTAGCTATCGACGGCATGCCACATCAAGTGCTCATCGGAATAGGGCTTATGTGCGCTTCTTTGCTCTCGGGAAAAGATTCTTGGACGCGCGCCTATGAGTCGCCGGAAAGAGACCAGCATGCACGCGTGTGACTCACCGGAAGGGTCTGCACGCACGCGCACCTCGCTGCTCGCTGGATGGATGCGAAATCACCTTGCCTCTCACCGGAAGGACACCAATTATGTCTCGCCGGATGGACGCGCGCATGTGCCTCTCGGGATGGATGCACCTCCCTTTGGCCAAATATGAGCCTCTCTTGCGCCTTCACAGCCTTTGGGTAGACAGGCTCACGTGCGCCTAAGCTTCACCAGATGCGCCTATGCGTGCACCTCGAAATGCCTCGAGATTCGCCTTCGCTTCTCTTCTCCTATATGAGCCGGCCCTGTGAAATAAAAAATACCCAAACTACCACAAGAAGATTCAATGATAATACACTCGGATATTTGGGCAATCAAGAGGGTGGGCTCATTGATTGAACAACGGGAGACTGGGATAACTCAAAGGATTAAAATCAAGAAATCAATTTTTCTTCCTTTTTCTCTCTTTTAACTCTCGGCCAAGAACAAAAACTATTTATATATCTCGCCCACTAGTCAAACTTAAGCGTAGTATTCCTTTTAATGAGTTTAAATTAATTTTCTAACCATTAATTCTATAATTAGGGCCGGCCAACATTATTTAATTATCCTCCATATTTATTCAATTTATTTCTAAAATAATAATTAATTATATTAGAACGTCTCATTGATTTAATGACATACCATTAATTATTTTCATACTATGCAAACAAGTACAAAACGAGAAAATATTTATTTTCATCTTTTATTTATTTGAATCGTCAAATTGTATTATTCTCAATAATGCTTGCATATAGCCGGCCATGTTGATAGAGAAAGAGGAGAAGAAATCAAATATTGTGTCATGAATACACAATAGGAAAGGTAATTACCGTTTCTTGTATTTGTTTCTCTTATAAATAGAGACTCACATTGAGATGTGAAAATAAGTTTTTTGCTCTTGTTTTTCTCTATAGTGGCCGACCACTTCTCTTTCTCTCTCTCTAATCATATCTCTCATATTTTGGCACCTAAGTCCTTATTAGACTTAGATTTAAATTACTTCTTTAGCTCATAGACTTGTTCTTGAGTTATTGTTTTTAATTGTGTCCACATACAAATCTTCCAATCCTGTATATAATCTTGTAATGAAAACCTTAAGTTTCTCGAGCTCACGACTAGGTGTGAAGCAAACGAGCAAGTTGAGACAATCTACCTTTCCTAAAACTTCTCAAAGATCAAGCTAAAAGAAAGCTAGTCCCAAGTAAACATGTAATTAAATAATGTTTTAAAATAATATCATGGTCATGCACTTTGCCTAAGTTAGTAAAATTGCTTTACTTATACATAAATTTTTATATTCTGCCATTAACTCGTTAATGATAAATTTTTCTTAACCCTAGACCTATTCCAACAAATGGTCTCATAGCATAGGTACCAATTTAAGCATGTACATGTTTTAAAATCATTACACGAAAATTGTTTTCAAAATTTAGTTGGATAATGGTTTTGCTAAGAGTAGAGCTTAGACAATTTTAATTTTTTGGTGCGACTTCTAAAATTAAATTGATGTTGATTTTCTACATGTTAGGGATGCTATATAAACTTATTAAAAGCATTTCTTAAAGATTTTATGTTTAGCATACTCAAAAATAGTTTTTTGAGAAGTTTGAAAATTTGTGTACATTGTTAAACTGGTTTATTGCACCTCTAGTTTAAATTTATTGTTGAATGTTTTATATTATGTTATTTGTTTTATTTTGTGTAAATCATGAATATGTTCATATAACACACAATTGAAATCTAAAAAATAAATAAAACACTTCAATAAACTTCGTTTCTGAAACACCTTGATCCCACATACTCTTTAATTGTTTTCCAATTTTCTGGACAACTTGTTATGACTCAGTAAAATGGGCATCACAATTTTCTTAAAGGTTCAAAATTAGTGTTTCTTAAACCAAATTAAAGGTGCAGATGTTAGCTATCCAATACAATTGGTTTCAGCTCAATCGGATACCGTATGTGTCATTTATGACCTTTTAAGTCCGAGGTGTTCGGCAGTCCGCGAGTCCAGAATTTTTAATCCGGATTTGCGATTCCTTGCTTCTTCCCATCTTCTTGTTGCCACCGTGGATTATCGACATTCACACGCTCAACCACCATGAAGATGCCTTCAAGGAAGATTCCTTGAAGGAAGATGACTTGAAAACGAAGAAATTAGTTTTAGGGAGATTTATAAATCTCAAAACTTTCAAGTGCAAAAGTGAGATTTATGAATCTCACACACTTTCCGTAGGAAAACAATAATAGAAAAAAGATCCGAGTACGTTCCTTGTGCCTTAGTGCATTAACACTGCTCTTCTCTCACAAATATCAATTTAATTACATTTATTTAATAAGTCGAATTGTATAATTATATTGATAAGAATTCAATTTGGGATTTATATAAATAAAAGATGAAAATAAATAATCTCTAGTTTCGTACTTGTTTGCATAGGATGATGAAAATTGATGACTTGTCATTAAATCGATTAGATGTTCTAATTTAATTAAATATTATTTTAGAAATAAATTAAATGAATTTTAAGTGGAACTAAAACAACGTTGGCCGGGCATAGATGTGGATTTATTGGCTGGAAAATTATTTAAACTCATTAAAAAGTATTAACGGTCTTAAGTTGGCTTAATGGGCTTAAGTTGACATAGGCCTGTTATCACTTGAGTAAATAGACACGAACTTCACTCTCAAACCCTAATCCTGATTTTGGCTGAGTACCCTAGAGAGATCCGTTTTGGTCCTTCCTTAGCCGAACCCTAGGTTGAAGAAAAATGAGTTTTTCTAGCGTCTATTAATTTTTTGAGTGATCAATTCCTTCATCTTGTTCGTAGAAGAGCTCACCCTCTTAATCTCACTAAAACTTTGAGATCTTTTCGTTAACTCCATTTCGTGGTGGTTTGAGTGATTTCCTTGCCCTTGGTCGTGCACCCTATTTACCACAAGGAAGGATCACCCGAGATCATCAAGTGTAATCAAGGAGGCCGGACAGTCTAGGACTTTTGCGTGTGGAATTCAGACTCACCTGAAGAGGAGGACTCAACCCAAGGAGTTGGACACGTGAAGCAGATCCGGATCTCACCCATTGAAGATGGAAGGACGACTCGTGAAGTTGTCGATGACAACCGTAAGTTTTTGCAGCTCCGTTCTTTAATTAAATTCTATAATTAGTTGTAGGATTGTGATTGTGTCAGGATTGATTGATTACATGTTTGGAAATTTATTGACATGTTAGGTCATTTTTATTGGCATGGTTGTTTAATATGTTACAAAATGAGTTTCACGTATTAGGATTGAAAATTTAAAATTCCGCCATATTAGATATTATTTTGAATTTAATAGGTTGATAGTTAATCGAGTTTATGAATGGTTAGATGTTGGCTTTTTTGTATGATTGGATGTTGTATTTGTGAATGTATGTGATTGTGTTTTGTGGATGGATCCTTTTCTATATGGCCCTAGGATTGTTTCTGGTTATCGTCCCGGTTTTTACTTTTAATTTTAAATTGTGAGCCTCAATTTGCAAAGACGTTTTAAACTGTAATTGTAAATTTGTAATCAGGGAGCGAGAGGACAAGAAGAAAGGAGGCAACGCCCCAGGTATGGCTGCGCATTTTAGAACGTGTGGGAGCTAACCCAGTTCAATCCGAATGACGCGTCAAGAATGTCTTGGGCCGGCCACACATACAAGAAGATAAAGATTGTTTATTTTCCATGATAAGTTAAATTTATGTTTAGAACTGGACCATTAGATAATTTAAATTTATGTTTTTCATTTATTTAAGCATATCACATTTCACATCACATGTCATGTAGAATAGAACGCCAACGTCTTGTAAAACTATGTCATGCATCATTGTAGTTTAGTCTATGAACGTAGTTGTAAAAGATGAACGCAATGTACACAAAAATACGATTTTTGCAAAAACTAAGTGGGAGAGTTGTTTATCAATTAAACATCTCAAGGTCCTCGACATAAATTAATAAAATTGTGTGTGATGAACTAAGAATCACCCTCGTGGCCCTCCCTTTAATAGGAGTACTCCGGAATTACTTCATTAATTAAATTTTTGATGAACTAAGCCTTAAATAGGAACGATGAAGCGGGATCTCCCCTAGGAAAATCGTTATCAAAGTGATTTGGATAAAGGCCCATATGTCGGTTGCACACTTACACTTTTGTTTTGAAGCAGTCCTCCCTAGAGGCTATGCGTTAAGAATGAGTGACCAAAGTTTATGGTAATTAGTGAGAACTAGAAGTCCTGACTTCTTGGATGGTTCAAACTAAATAGTGATGTGTCACGACTATAAAAGGAGATTATTTACGGTTTCCCCTAGGAAAAGTAATTAATCATTTGTGTTCATAATATCATGAAATATGTATCACTTTTACACATATTTGGATTGTTCATGCATCATAATTCAAATTGTAGCACATGCAAAATTTATTTTCTTTTTTAATTTCAACAAAATGTCTTTAAACCCACTTGCAACTATTTTAAGCACGAACAAACTTGAGGGGTGAAAATTATGTAGATTGGATACGTAACCTGACATCGTATTGACATTGGAAAAGCACAGTATGTTCTCACAACCCCGTATCTTGATGCTCCGAGTAGTGACTCGAGCATTGAGGACAAGGACGCCTATAATGCGTGGATTAGATCCGATGATATTGCTAGATACTAAATTATAGCCTTCATGCCAGATTAGAATGATTGTTCCTCGCACATGTGTGATTGATATTTGTTTGAGTTCTGGTACGTTGACCAGTTGTTGTTGTTGACGCATTTGACCTACTGCCCATTATCTTTGTACGTACACTCGTCACTGTTGTGACCAGTGCACCAGAAACATGGTTTGTTGATAAGTCAACGTTAGCTACATGTGCTGCTAATGCTTTCATCAACTCCATCTCTGGTGTAGATGGTTCTCTTCTCTGGATCCTTCGTTCTGCGGGACATTGGTCATTATTGTATGCCAATTCTTCGAGGATGGCATGGGCTTCTTCTTCTGTCTTATGAAAAAATGACCCTCATGCGACGACGTTGACCAATGTGCGGAATGATGATCTGAGAGCTTCGTAGAAAATTTGAACCATAATCCACAATTGGATGCCATGGTTTGGGCATTTTTGCTCTAGCTCCTTGAAACGTCCTTGCACTTCAAATGGAGATTCCCCGTCAAATTGTGCGAATGAGTGGATCTCATTACGCCTCTTGTTCATCTTCTCGAATAGAAATAGTTTGGAGATGAATTTGATGCGCAAATCTGCCCATGTGGAGATAGATCCAGACGGTAGTGAGTTGAGTCACGTTTTGGCTCGATCCCAAAGAGAGAACGAGAAAAGACGAAGTGTGATGGCTTTTTCACTCTGGTTGTGGATCTTGAATGTATTGCCGATCTTGAAAAAATTGGCGAGATGATCTTGTTGATCCTCGGCCGGAGGTCATGCAAATTCCGACTGTTGGACCATGTGGATCACTCCTTTCTTGATCTCGAACTTTTAACTTCTTACGAGCGTCGGTAGAACAATTGCGGATTGAGTGGCGTCGACATGTGGAAACCCATAATGGAATAGGGTTTTCGGTTCCTCACGGGCGATGTTGTATTGATCATCCCCCATGATTCGTTCTATGGCTTGCTTTCAATTTGTTATGTAGACTTTCTTGATCTCAAGATTTATCAGAATGAGACTCGATGACCCTTTACTTCGCATGCACCTTCAAAGAAAAAGTGACATACAAAGTTAGTAAAAAGTAACAAAATCAAATGGCAAATCAGATTAATATCAACTGCTATTGTAAAAAGGTCCTCGGCAGCGGCGCCAAAAATTTGTTGATGAAGCACGCAAGTGTACGTATCACATAAGTAACATAGTGATGAAATACGAGTGTTGAACCCAATGAGACCTATTACTCTAACAATTTCCTTAATCAATCGCAAATTTATTTTAAGATGACTTTGATGTTTTTATATGAACTAATACACACTAAATTACCGATTACTCTAAACGACTGCTGAATGACTAAATCAAGATTTTAAAAATATAAAGAAAGGGCAGGGGACACAATTTCACCGTGTAGCTACAAAACTAGGGATTTCCAGGTATGAACACAAAAACATTCATATGTATGCTAATCTCATTCTTTCACAAATATTCAATAGTCTCTCTCGAGTGATCTAGTGAACCTACTCAAATGTCGGATTAATTATCCTCTTGGCTTCAAATCCTATTAACGCATCTATGAGCATTAAAACGAGAACTCTTACTATTTCACAATTTCTAAATCGTCAAGCAACCTAGATTTTATGATGAATGAAATACATCACAAATACTTATTATTTCTCGAGTAACTAAATATTCCAATTAAACAATTGTAAAGGTGATCAATCTCAAGAACGCATTAAGCAAAATTTCAAATAAGCATACACATTTATGGAACAAATTCTAGCAAATCAAAACCCATCTAATACCTAACTTGACTATATCTTAGTCCTCTAAAAACCTTGCCTCTAACGGCGTTCAAGAACATGATGACGACAATTAAAGAAGTTAAAACAATAAGACTAGAAGAGATTGAAAAAGCAAATCCATAATTAAAGTGTACCATGAATTCAGCAAACAGACATAAATTAAATGCAATAAAAAAGAAGAAGGGAGAAGAAGAAAACTATTGTTCGGAGTTCCGGTTGACAGAACAATGAATTCCAGCGGCCGAAATAAAGAAATCCGGTGACACCTACTCTCCACTGCAAAAGCTCTCCCAAAAAGTCGAAGAAAGATAAAACATACTAAAAATAGAGGATACATGTGTTTTTATAGGGTTCAGGTTCAATTCTCCTCTTGGGCAAATCTTGACGCTAAAAACGCATCCAAGGGCTGAGATTAAGTCAAAATTTGATTTTAATGCGTCAGGAATCGACATCTCCCAGAGCGGTACCACTCCGCGCGGCGCAGCAACTGAGACTACAGAAACCTCGCGTCAGGAATCGACTTCCACCGCGAGAAGCCTCAGTGGAAAACTTTGGCTCGTGAAAAATTTAGCCTCGCGTCGTGCTCTATCCTCGTCAGTTTCTTCACGGTCCGCCGTGACCACGACCTGCGGCGCGAGAGGTCTTGGAAAGTCTTATTTATAACCCAACATCATTTTCTTCATGTTTAGCTCCAATTCCTTGCATTTTACTTTCGTTTCGTCGAAATGTGACTCGATAACGCCCTTTTAACGGTGTTAACCTGAAACTCACTATAAACACACTAAAACCATTAAAAACACTCGGGAACAAGCTGAATCCAACCAAAATGAGAGAGGATTCGTACGTAAAATACGCGCTCATAAAAAAGTCACAAGACATAATTTGTGATTAGCATGATTAGACTTTTAGCGAATGAGTCAAAGAACTTTAGTAACATAACACATGACCACTTCAGGATTTAGATCAAGTCTCACTGTGACCATTCATAGTAACCTCAGTTATTGCATAGTAACGGTCCTTGAACGACACATCTACACCAAGACATGTCCGAGTCGTACACTTACCACAAGTGTAGAATGCTCCCACATAGTGATCAACCTTCAACTATGTGTTCCACATATATGACTTTAGATATAGCTTTCCAGACGTATATCAGTCATCGATCTAGTTTTAGCTCACCGTCCGAACTCAGGTGTCCAAAATGTGACCCAGTTTAATACGGAGGCTATGGAAGATAGTTTTTATTGATTCTAATTGTTTAGAACTCAACCCACTAATCATACAATGCTAATAACGTAATATTATTATCAAATTCAGTAATTATTTATTCGTTATCTCTAGTGAAAAATATTCTTAACAATTTGACCTGTAAGACAACCAAACCGAGAAACTAGTTGTTACATGGATGTGGTGTATTACTATAGACATTATTATATTTTTATCAAGTGTTAAAATTTATTCTTGGTTTTGTGATTATTTAATTGAAATTTAAACGAGCGTTGACATCAAATACTACAAACAATATGAGAGTATTAAAAGTAGAACTGACAGGATCTCAAATTTCAAAGAACCCCAAGCACAAATAGGGTGTTTGATAGGGGAGTTGAAGGAGAGGGGCATCTCAGAATCACACAGATGTTGATTTGGAAGTCACGAGTAATAATAGGAAATGAGTAGAGCAATTTCGTTTTGTAAACCCAAAAATATTGAAAATATACAAATTAAACCGATTTTTTAAAAAATATCTAAAACTGAATTTTAGACCCAAAATCGGACAAAAGTACCCTTAACTTCATTTATAGGGTTTGTTAGAGATTTCAATCTCATTTTCAACTCAAATCTTCTCTAAATCCGTTGGAATCAGCTAAAATCATCGAAATAATGAATATGTTACTTCATTAATTATATTTAAATCATTTTTGTATTCGTTTTTTGTGTTATAATCATTTTTCGATCGGGAAAAAATAAGTTCGTCAAAAATCTAGAATTTTTGGACGAAAGCTTAGGTTGAAGGACGTCGTATGATGTCGTATGATAGCGTTCAACCAAAATCTTCGTAATAAAATTCCAGATTTTTGACGAACTTTTTTTTCACGAACAAAAAATGATTTTAACACCAAAAACGACTACAAAAGTGATTTAAATAGAGTTATTGAAGTAACATATTCATTATTTCGATGATTTTAGGTGATTCCAATGGATTTAGAGAGAATTTGATTTGAAAATGAGATTGAAATCTCTAAGAAGCTCTATAAATGAGGTTAAATGTATTTTTGTCCGATTTTGGGCCTAAAGTCCAGTTTTAAATATTTTTAAAACGATGGGGTTAATCTGGATATTTTGAATGTTTTTTGGTCTACAAAATGAAATTTCTCAATGAGTATTGGCGCGGGAATTATTCGTACGTCATTGCTTGTACTATTAAACAGTCATTAGTTGAGAAATTTAATTTTATAGACCCCAAGTTATAGAAAATATCTACTTTAGATAATTATTTGAAAAATATCTAAAAATAGACTTTTGGACCAAAATCAGACAAAAATACCCTTATAAGCAAAATAAGTAATTTTTTCAAAAAATTATAAGAGATTTATTTGAAAAAATTGATTATTAATCGGTTATTTTTGAATTATTTTCTTTTTAAAATTTATTAAATGTTTTTCGTATAGTGGTTATTAGAAACATATATGTTAAATCGGGTTAATTTTGGTTAAGTTTATGCTGATTTTTAGTTTTTGGACTTTAAAAAACGATGAACACTTTGAATTTCATCGTATGTACGATAGTGTTCGATAAGATACGAATTTGAAATTTTTTGCACAGTGTGATGTTTTAAAAGTCGCTTTTAAAAAAAGCGACGTCTAAACTATATGATACGATAAACATCGTCGTACTTACATTTCGCACAATGTTATGTAAAAGCGATGTGTGAAGTGTCATTTTTTCCATACCGTATCGTATCGTACGTACGATAAAATTTAAAGTGTTCATAATTTTTTAAAGTCCGAAGCTGAAAATCGAGTTTAATTTAACTAAAATTAACCTACTATAACATATATGTTGCTAATAATAACCATACGGACAAAATTTAATAAATTTTTAAAAAGAAACTAATTGTAAAATAACCGGCTAATGATCAAATTTTTTAGTAAATATTTTAGATTTTTTTGAAAAACTAAGTGTTTTGCTTATAAGGTATGTTTGTCGCATTTTTGTCAAAAAAATCTATTGTTTAATATTTTTCAAATAATGTGTCTGAACTGGATATTTTTTTATAGTTTAAGGTTTATTAAATAAAATTTATCTATTGATTTATGAATTTTTTTTTCCACTCGACACACAACCTGTTATAATAAATGACATTACACCAAGTTGTGTTATTATTCTAACTCCTTGTCTGTTAATATTTCTTCCATTATATTGGAATAATTGTTGTCGCATAATTATATGCGATTTCTTATCTCTGACTAAACAAAATCTTTGACACGGTCGTCAACTTTCGCTGGAACTATTGCAAAGACTATTGTCAAACCTCCACTAACGATCCCATTTTGATGTATACTCGCCAATGGGGAACCATCGATGTTAAAAGCCTTCGCCGATCTACTGCTAATGTTGATTTATGAGCATGTTTACGTGTTTTAGTGCGAGCTCCGAGCGTGAAGATAGACAATCTTGAGTGATTGTTAGTGTGTTAGATGTGTTTGTGATTGATTTTCAGTTTTGATGGAATTTTTAGATGTTAATGTAGTTATTAGTCGCGTCACAATGTTTTAGAGCGATTCAATACGGTTCATACACATTTGGGTGATTTAAGCAACATTTTTTGCATGACTTGAGAATTTCACGTCACGATTTTGGATTAATTATTTCCATTGAATATGATTTTTCGCTTAGTTTTCAAAACATGTTTATATGTTAAAATCGGATATTAGAACTAGCAGTTATGAACGATTCAATACGGATATAGTTTTCTCACTGCATTGTGATAAAACTAGCCCGGAATTAAAAAATATTCAGTACGGTTCATCGCTGTGCAAATTCAATTTATCATGATGAGACGACCTCCATATTAGAAGTATTAATTGCCTATTTGGATTTAATTCAAAAACTAATTTTCCTCTTAAAATAACTCCTAAACCTAAAGTTATCGTATCCTTAAACATATCTTTATTTTGATTTTGATTTTTTGAATGGCGTTTAATTACTTAAGACCATCTCCACCCCCACTACGAAACAAGCAGTAGGGACTTTCCTCCATCCCCACTCCATAACTCACTGCAAAATGGAGTTATGAACAGTGTCACGCCAAACATGGCGCGACACTGTTCATCTCTGCATTTTTTTAGTCCTTCTAAAACTTTTCTTAAAATCATTGATATTTTTGTAACAATTATATCATGTTTCCATTTATTTATAATTTACATATTTGTAATATTATATTATGTTTATTCTTAAATTCATTTATATTTTTAAAAAATTATAAATTTTATTTGCATTGTATTGTCATTTTATTAAAATAAATATTAGTATAAATTTGTGTGTATTTATATATTGATTATTTTATGGAACAATATTTTATTTAAATAAAGGATATAATTGAAAGATATTAAGTAAATATAGGGGTATACAAATAAATAAGATAAGTTGAATATAAAATTAATATATCAATTTTTAAAAATGAAGTAGTGATGGAGATGAGGTAGTGTTTGATGTGAGATATACTGCAAAATAGAGTAACGGGATGGAGATGGTCTAAGAGAAGAGAAAAATCGGAGAACATTATTGTACATGGTCTATTTTTAGTAATTGAGTTTGTAATTCTTATAGCATTATATATATATATATATATATATATATATATATATTAAGATATTTAACGTAGAGAGTAATAAAAGCAAATATAAAGAAGTAAATGTTTAATTCGAAGCTTTTGATCTTTCTTAGAATATAGGATCATCAATTAAGTCACTTAGAAACTTTAGAATTGGTAAATAACCATTTATGATGTTAGAGTACTTGAATTTTAAGGGGAATTTCGGAAAATATGTGTCATAGTAGGGTATATTATGTTTCTATGTGTGATGAAGTTTTATTACAGAATATATGTGCTAAATGACAAAAATGCCCACGATAATATTTTGGTAAATTGCGGTATGTTGCGGTCGATTGCGTTATTTTTCAGAATTTAATATTAACTGCGATATATTGCGGTATGTTGCGGTCAAATTTGATAAATGATTATTTTGTCTTTTGACACATATATTTCGTAATAAAACTTCAGCACACGTAGAAACAGAATATAACCTTACTATGATACATATTTTTCGAAATTTCCCTAAATTAATTATTCGTTTATGATTTTTTTAAACTAAATAATAATATCTATTTTAGAAAATGAATTTGCAACAATCTTTCTCTTTCTCAAATGCATTGTCGAAGTAAATTTTGGTCTAATATGCTAAAACTACAACTTTAAAGGAAAAATGTACATAAAATATGTTTTAACAAACATGAATTATCTAAAAAGATTTCATAATAGAATTGAAGATTTGAACCCTTTGTCTTGTCCTTTTTCGGTTTTTTTATCATAATATTTTTTTAATGTTTTTTAATATAATCATATTATAATTTAGTAGTCATCCATATTGCGTGATTAGCTACAAAATGTAAAGTTTAGTAAGTATAGTGGAAATGCCTTTGAATATGGTTGTTGGTTTTATAGATTTAATTTTTACTTCAAGAATAATTTTTGTAAAAAATTAAATGAAGATATTTTGGTGATTTTACTAATAATTGTAAGGGCATGCATTTGTCTTCAAAACTCCATCAGATAGGCACTTTACAACTTACAAGGTAATTTTTGTGTATCAATTTATTTATAATATGAGAAAATCGTATAATTAAGAAAGTAAATTTTTGTAAAATATATTGTCATATATAATTTCCTTTTTATTTTTGGTACCCGCGTGTATAAATAATAAACAGAGACAGCCGAGGCAAAGAAAAGGGCTTTTTGACGTCTCGACTGTTTGTTTTCTTACGCAGATATTTTTCTCTCTCGACCCTCTCTCATTCCATTTTCTCAAGAAATCGTAAGCAAAGGCAAATAATTTTGACGAAAGCGAAACCACGCACGGAATAACCCCACCTAGAATAACCAATCTCCGATACCTAGACACGGCCGATTCTCTTCGGCAGCGACTCCATGGATTCCACAATTTTTTCCTTCAGATTGCCATCAAGGTTCCGAAATTCTGAACTCTTGGATCAGCACGATCCATGAGCTTTATTGTTAATCACTCATTCGATTTATTCAATCATCGTAACTAACCTGTATTTTCGTTTCGATATTATTCAAGCAATCTTCGTTTTTCTTTATTCGCTCTATATCTTTTTGTTAATGGAAGCTTCGTACTTATTGAATGTGTCTCGAGTTCTTTTGATCCTCGTCGGACGAAGAAACGCACGCTATTGATTTATTACTGACACTCAATGTTCGGTTTCGGATTGCAGTGCGGTCAGTTCAGAACCCATAGGTACAGGTCTATGTTTCTTGTGCCAATGGGAAAGGATATAATGGAGGAGACGACGCTTACGGATTTGAATCAGGAATCTTCGGGCTCGGCCGCGAAAAACTCTTTTTCTGTAGGATTGGTGGCTCGGGCGCTCGGGGAAGATAATCTCCAAGGCGATGATCCGAGCCAAAACGGAGACTTCTTCGATTGCAATCTGTGCCTGACCGCGGCTACCGAGCCGGTTCTCACTTGCTGTGGCCATCTGTTCTGCTGGCACTGCTTCTACAATCTTCCGTACGAGTTCTCGAACGTCAAGGACTGTCCCGTCTGTGGCGGAGACGTTTCCGATACGAGCTTGGTTCCGATTTATGGAAACAAGGATAGTCGCAAGAGGAAGAGTTTTTCCTCGGGGCTCGAGGTTCCTCCGAGGCCGAGGGCGAAGAGGGTCGAGACTCAGAACCAGCGACGCAGATACGAACGCGGAGAATTGATGGACGTTCGGATCGAGCAGAGGATCCAAGAACTCACAGCCGTGGCCGGGAGATTCGCCCAGAGAGCCCGGGCGATCTCGCCGGCGATCAACGAGTCCGCGAGCGTCCAACACCGCGAAGCCGTTCGCTTTTCCAGGCTCGTCCTGCACCAACGGCGCGACTCGGAGCTTAGTCCAACTCCTTTTCCGGCGAGCCTCCGACGCCTAGAAGCCCTCGACTTTTCCGGGCTCGTAGAGCAACGACCTTCTTCTCTGGCAAGTTCCGAGACGTTCATCGAGAATTTGGAAGAGCTTCGCAATGCTGACACAAACGCGACTCGGGTACGTTCGTTGAGCGGATATCAATACTTTGCATCCCAAAGCCTACACAGAGTACCCGACCTAGGCTTTTTCTTGCCGGAGATCGATGTTTTGGCGAATTCGGAGATGTTGGTCGAGAACCCAGTAGAGATGAGTACAAGAATTGGCCGCGAAGAAGAACCTAACCCAACTCCGGTATCTCCTTTGAGCGGATCCCAATACTTTGCAGCCCAAAGCCAACGTCAGATGCCCGACCTGGGCTTTATCTTGCCTGGCATCGATCTTTCGGAGAATTCCGAGACGTTGGCCGAGAACCCAGAAGAGTTGAGTACGAGAATCGGGCGTGAACAAGTGCTTCCGAGCAATGGAAACACAAATCCGGTTGATACCGTGGGTCCGGATAGAACCGCCGCCGCCACGGCTGGTAGCTCTTTCAGGTTTAGTCCTCGTCTAAGCCGGTGGGTCCAAATGCCTTCTTATGGCTCTGAATTTGATGCGGCACCGATGTCTTTGGCTTCCCCAACAGCCCCGAGCTCTGCGAACAATGGTCGAGCTCCCCGTGAACGCTAACAGAGAAGGTGAATTGTATAAATCCATATATACAAGTTGAAGAATGACATTAGAATTGATAGGGGAAGTTTGATCTGATCACATTTTGCTACATAGTTTCTTTACCATTCCTTTGTTTTTAGGGTTCAGACATTTAGAGTTTTAGATGGGGGTTTGTTTGTGCTAATGGAATGGTTGTGTGTGGCGATTTACTATCTGGAATTATTAAAAAAACACATTCAAATATATGCTCATATCTAATTCGGGTTTGGGATTTAGGTTGTGGAAGAGGTTCTTCAGTGTTCTAGTAGTAGGAAGATTGGCAGATGATAGTTTGTGTATAACGGCATCATGGCTGATAAATAAAATAATAGAAAAACATCCCTTTTTGAGTTGCATCAACCTATGGAATCCGGAATAGCATTTATCTTTTCCATCCCGTCGATTGATAGTTGAACATACCAATTTCATAATCTCTGCCTTTGAATTTTGTTCCTTCCCGTTTCTCGTTTATATAGATTATAAACTGTGGGATAACGCGGGTAGTTGCATATGCGAAACAAATTGTATATTTACTGTGTCCTATAACAAAGTCCTACAAGCTTCCGGGAAACTTTGAATCGTAGTGATTGTATATCAGTAAAATCTGCATCGGCTTTTACTTTCTGTATATTTCGACGTATATGAACCGAACGCTTCCGTTTGAATTTCGATACCGTGGTTATTTGCATTAGAGGTCTAGATGATTCTTTTATCCCTGTGCTTCCCCGGTCTATTTCAAAAAGACGTAGCTCCTTTCGGTTTAGGCATTACTCGAAGAAATGACTTCGTTCACTTAAAAGTCACTGCAAGTTGTTTATAACTTCTAGGAATATGAGTTTGCGCGAAGGAGATGCGTATACCTTAAGGCTATTTACCATGAGCTGCGTTCTTTTCTTTTTTCTTCCTTGTACCTTTCAACTACAGTAATTATTTCATGGCATGGGAATGGTTATGGTTTTGAGGGAAAAATAATAAATGAACTTTTTATAAGCATTTCCGAGACTATATAATGTGTCCGGGTGTTTGTATATTTATACAAAAGTGAACTTCTTTTTTGTTTCTTCATAACTAATTTCGTATTAAACAGTTATAATGATACCTAGAGCTATACGTTGAAGACACTACACATTAGTCAGTTTGGGAAAATAACTAAACTCTATAAACTCATCTTTTATAATGATATCCTTATTTTATCAGAGATTTCAATCTCAATTTTACAATCCACTCAAATCCATTCTAAATATGTTGAAATCACCTACAATCATCAAAATAATGGATATGTCTAAATTGTTTTTGTTCTTGTTTTTTGTGTTAGAATCATTTTTCGATCGAGAAAAAATAAGTTCAAAAAACTTGGTATTTTTATACGAAAATTTTGGTTGAAGGTCATCGTAAAACATCGTACAATGGCGTACGAGATCGTATGATGACCTTCAACCTAAACTATCGTCCAAAAATTTCAGATTTTTGACGAACTTATTTTTTCCCGATCGAAAAATGATTCTACACCAAAATCGACTACAAAAATGATTTAAATAGAATTAATAAAGTAACATATATTTATTTCGATGATCTTAGGTGATCTCAATGAATTTAGAGAGAATTTGAGTTCTCTAAGAAACTCTACAAATGAGTTTAAAGGTATTTTTGTCCGATTTTGGGTCTAAAGTCTAATTTTATATATTTTAAAAAAAATGAGTTTAATCTTGATATTTTTAAATATTTTTTTGTCTATAAAATGAAATTTCTCTTTCCATACATATGCCTACCGTAGCCTAAAATAACGTGATTAAGAAAACACAACTTTTTGTTCAAATGGACGCTAAAACATAACCAGGCAACCGTCACGACGAGAATCGTGTACGAAACTCTTCCAAGCGAACTCAAGTTTTTTTCTTTGAAGTGAGACGTTCGAGGCATTGTAAATGTTAAGGCCACCTAATGTTTAATAGGGCGTAGAATAAATATATATTATTCAATTTTGAGATTTTCAAAAAAAATATGAGTAATTTCTTCTATTTTTCACTTATGTTTTTTTTCTTCAAAATATAGGTTTAAATTAGAGTTTCAGCAAGGCAGAGACTATTTTCTTCTCATCTTTGCCCTTACTTTTAAGAGGTAAAATTATTATTTTACTTTTACAATTAAAAAACTTACTTAATTAATTCTCTCTTTCTCTCTAACATCTTCTTCATCTTCTTCACAATGACTTCATCTTTTTTTTAAAAATCCAAAATTGTTTAAACCCACAAAAACACCATTTTGGACTTTAAAGATTCTTTTTAGTCCAAGAATCGGTCACGACGTCCTAGCAACCATCGACAAATAAGCTCAGTTTTTACGACCAAAGAACTTTCATCCACCCCTCTCGCCCCAAAAAAAAAGACTCGACAACCATCTCCATCCACCTGAAAACACTTGAAATTATAAATTATATATATTAAATATGAATATTATCTCACACATCATCTCATTTTTGCCAACTACCAACTTTTCTATCTTTTCAACCATTTCAGCTCTCTACATCTCTTAGTTTTTTATTTTCTGCATTTTTTTATCAACGTTTTCGTTATAACATTTAGTCAATTTCGTGAAAATCTAGTCCCAAAATATTAAGAATTTTATGACAATCTTGTCACAAATATCTTATTTTCATGACATGTTAGTAAAAAATAATTAGGTTTTCGTGACAAAAGTTGTCATAGAATTAGAATTTCTTTGACCTTTTTGTCATAACACTCGCATATTAAAAGAAAATTAGGAAGTTCAATCGGTTGGTCAAGTTTGAACCTTCCACCAGCTCTTGGGTTCGTGAGATGTACTACAATTTGGTATTGCAAAATACCAAATCTGACTATTAGTTAGTTACTTACACGTGAGTAACATATTAGCAAGTTAATTGAGTATAATACAAATTAAAAATTATAATATTAAAATTTAAATTTGTGTGCATAGTAGTATGTTAGTATTATATGACTAAATCTCTTACAAAGTTGGTCGACATGTTTCGTATAGGAACATATTGGTACATTATAAATTTTTTAAATGCAATAAAATATCGTCGACTAGATTTGACCACGTCCATAAACTCCAACCAAGTTAATCCCATGAGAATTAGTAAAAGCAAATAAATTTGTGACAAGATCTCCATGATTTTTGTGACTAGAAAATATGAGTTAGGTGACAAGATAGTCTCGAAATTCAAAATTTCGCGACGACATTGGCTTATGGACCCTATCCTAAGTGATCTATCCAATTTGAACTTTATTTTAATCCTATGCACAATTACCTAGGTAGCTCGAGTGGTTTGTCAAAACTGAACTTTGCAACAGTTTCTAGGTAGGTCAACCTTCATTCGCAAGTATCACACCTACATTTTGCATTCTAAAAGACCAAATCATGATGATCAGTTAGTTAATCACATGTAAGTGTTGCATTATTTTATGACTAAACACGCAAGTGTATGTATCGAACAAGTAATATAGTGATGAATAACGGATTTTGAACCCATAGAGACCAATTACTCTAGCATATTTATTTAATCTATAGCGAATTGTTTTAAGTTGATTTTAAGATTTTAATATGAACTAATACGACCTAAATTAACAATTGATTTAAAACAAAGATGAACGCGAGATTTCAAAATGTAAAAAGGCAAGGGACGCGATTTTTTGGGTAACTACAAATTGGGGATTTTCGGGTACGAACACTATATCATTCTTACATATGCTAATCTCATTCTTTCACAAATATTTACTAGTCTCTCTCGAGTAATCTAGTGAACCTACGCAGATGTCAGATTAATTATCCTCTTGGCCTTAAATCTTATTAGCTAAACCACACAAAATAAACATGAAAAATCTAACGATTTCACAATTATCCAAACCGTCAAGCAACCTAGAAAACTATGATGATCAAAATATGGCACGAGTACTTATTCTTTCTCAAGTAACTAAATACTTCAATTAAACAAATTCTAGAGATGATCAAACTTAACAATGCATTAAGATCACTTTCATTTAAGCACACATAATTATGGAACAAATTTTAATCACTCGTACCCTGTCAACACCCAAACTAATACCTAAACCCGGCTACATTGCCATCCCTTTAAAGACTTGACCACTAAAGGCATTCATGAACATGATCACAAAAATTAAAGTAATTAAAAACAACAAGAGTTGGAGAAATTGAATAAAAGAACTCATGATTATGGAATAATATGAATTCACCGTGCAAACAGAATTTAAAAGCATAAAATAGTCGAATGGAAAATAATTAAAACTATTAATGGAGTTCCGGCGCTAGGAGTTGTCAATTTCGGTGAGAAGCTTTCACTCCGTGGAAATAGCTCTAAAAAAACTGTGAAGAAAAATAAAGTGTCACAAAAAATAGAGGCTGAATTATTTTGTAGGATTCTAGGTCGAATACACGTTATGGGCTAATCTAGACGTTTAAAATTGAACCAACGACTGAGATTAAGTCAAAATCCAACTTTTAATTCGTCAAGATTTATCATCTCGCGACGCACTAAAGGACCACGCGGTGCGACGTAACTCGGCGTAAATCATCAAAATGCGAGACAGGCGCGATGTCCACCGCGAGAACATCTTATGACATTTCTTTTCTCGTGAAAACCTCAAAGTCGCAAACTGCAGACTCATCATAGACCGTGTTGCAGCCCGAGAAATCCGCGACATTCACCGCGAGATGTCCCTGGAATTCTTATTAATCGCCCAACTTCGTTTTCTTCAATTTTGTCTCCAATTCCTTGAGTTTACTTTTGTTCCATTGAGTTCACCCGCGTTGACCTAAATTTTTTTGGGATTGGTGCCCACAAAGGAGATATTAGATATTGATATAGTTTGTATTTGATTTTGCTGAGACATTAATAAAATTAAATATTCATTCTTTATTATTATGTTTGTGTTTATGTATGAATACTATGCTCTGAAACTGTCATCAACGAAAGGGGTGCTAAGTAAAGACTTGACAAGATAACACCTTGCGACTAGTTTAAACATTTGTTCGCAATCTTAAGATCGATAGAGCAATCGAATCTAAGTAATGATTGTTTGAATGAATCATGATATGTTATCTTGTGATATAGAGAGTTGTGACTATGTGTTTCATTCTTGATATCTTATAAAAGATATTGAACAAGACCAATTAAACTTTGAAGCTCGAGATAAAACCGTTTAATTACTCGAAATTTCAAGATCACATACGAGGGGTACTTTGGTATTTACCTAAATCCTGAAGTGAATACATAATTGATATTACATTGTATGACATTTGATTTTTCAATAGGCAATGACTAAGTTATAGTTGCATCTGACCCGAAGGTTGGTATCATAACCATGATGCATAACTATCACACTATACTTTGTTATGACAGTGTGAATGAATAAACCTGGCCAGGTATTCATCGAATAAGAACATTCTTTGATTAAAACATGTGAAATGTAAAGACATCTCACTCTATGTTTTTCTCATTCACAAATAATAAAGGAGTTAGTGAAATAATAACTCAGGTTCCTCTGATTTAATGATACACATGAAGGGTAATATCGTAAATTACTCCATAGATTTCGTACTTATTTGCGAAATATGAAATTATTTAATGAAATTTCATTAATAAATGAGATTTCTAAATGAATTGAATTTAAAAATAAATCAAAAGAATATGGGAATAAATGAATTATTTTTGGCCGTGTGCTTTGACATGGTTTGGCCGAAAATAATAGGTTTAGGGTTTATAAAATGGTTTAAACTTAAGTAATAGGTTTGAACCAGCTTAAGCCCATTTGACTTCTTATTTAAAGACATAAGAAAACCCTAAGACCTAACTTAACCTAACATAAACTCTCGGCCAACTCCCCCTCTCCCCCTTGTGTGTGTTTCGGCCGAAAGTCAATAGAGATATCAAGAAAAGAAAATTGTTTTTTTTTCGTTCGTGAGAGATTCCCTTATTCCCGAGAGTTCATAGAAGATCCCACACTCTTAATCTCCTTTTTATTTTGATTGTATTATTGTTGATTCATGATTTTGGTGTTTTGGTGATTTTATCTTCAATACGGCGGCCAAAACTATCAAAGATTTGATTTAAATCTAAATCGTATCCTCGACGCTCACCCGCCTGATTCACTAAAGGCTCACACGTCCGGCAGCTCCCAGGCGCACCCAGGAGGCCAATCCGACGAGCCCTGTGCCTCCCTTTCCGGCGAAGGCTCTAGGCGCACAGGTCCAATCCGGCGAGCTCCCAGTCCAAAGAAGTCCCTGTCCGGCAAGTCCTAGGCGCAACAAACCAATCCGGCGAGTTTCCCAGGCCTGTCCAGCGAGCCTTATGTCTTGTCTGGCAGGTGTGCTTCCTAGCCAATCCGACGAGCCTCTTTCACATGTTTGACTCGACAAGGCCTTCCAGAGACAGCTAGCAACGTCCGGATTGTTTACTATCCTTTTTGTAAGTAATTCTCAATGAATTGGATATGTGAATATATAAATTGTTTATATAGGTTGCTAGTGTGTTAAGTTTGTTGCTTAACATGTTTAGAATAAATATGTTTATTGACATGTTCATAATTTTTAATGCCTAGTTTAATTAAATATATTAAAGATGGTTTTTAATATATTAGATCTAATTATATATTTCCGCCATATTTAAGATATGTTATAAAATTAATTATTTAATCGTTAAATAAATTCCAACAAAATTGACTATAATCACAATAAAACCATAAAAAAAACACTTGAGAACACGCTAAATTCAAGTCAACTAAGTAAATTTGTATGCAAAATACGCACTTATCAATGAGTAACATATTAACAAACCAAATTGAGTATAATACTAATTAAAAACTTTTATAAAAAAGTTACTTTCAGTAACAGAGTCATATGTAGACTTGTAGACTTATAGTATATTACTAGATCTCTTACAATGATTGTAAATGTGATTCGTAAAGAAACATATTAGTATATGGTTATCTTTACAATTTTTTAATCTAACAAACCATCGGCCACGGGGAAGGTTCACGTCCATAGACTTCAACCAAGTCGATCCCGTCGAAATCAACGAAAGAAAAAAAATATTTTGGACAACATTTTGTTAGTGTCATGACTACGTCATTAGGAAATCTAAAGTTTGTGACGACATTTGGTCATGTGTTTAAATTTTTTGTGATGAAGTTGTCAAAAGATTGACAAAATGTTATCATAAAATTTTGATATTTTCGAATATACCATAACTGACTAGGTAGGAGTGTTTTGCTAAGATTGAATTTTCCAATTGGTCCTATGTTGGATAAGTTTCACATTCAAGTATTATACCTACTAATTTATATTCTAAAATATCACATCATGATTATTAGTTAGTTAATTATATGTAAGTAGCATATCAGCAAAATGTCATGAAACCGACTAAATTATGCCACAAAAAACAAACTACTTTTAAACTACCCCAACCGAATAGGAAAATCAAGTGGTTAATCAAGTTTGAACCTTTCAGCTCATTGGCTCGTGAGTTATATTTTCAAGCAGCGTGCTTACAATTCAGTGTTCTAAAATAGGACGTTATGATTATTAACTAGTTAGTTACACGTGAGTAACATATTAATAAACTAAGTTAAGTATAATACTAATTAATAACCGTAAGTAAAAATTAAGGTTCATGTGAAGCGTACTATACTATTATTCTATGACTAGATCCCTTACAATATTCGTCTACATGGTTCGTAAAGAAACATGTGAGTAGATGATTTCTTTTGAAGTTTTAACTTCAACAAAATATCATCACGGGGTTGGTACACGTCCATAAACTATAAGAAATTCGATCCCGTGAGAATTAACGAGAGCGAAAAAAACCGTGACAAGATCATCACAAAATTTGGTTTTCATGTCTAGGATGTACGAGTTTCGTGACATGTTCGTCACAAAATTGTTCATTTTGTGACGAAATTGGCCAACCTTGAACCTTCAAGGAGCTCATGGATATGTGAGTTAGTTCTTTTAAGTAGAATACCTACAATTCGGTATTCAAAATGCAACACTTGATTATTATTCATTTAGTTATACGTGAGTAGCATATTGGCAAATCAAAAATTGAGTATAATACTAATTTAAAATTATAATTTAAAGTTTTGTTCGTGTCAGAGTAATATACTAATATCCTATGGTTCGTAGAGATACATATTTGTATATGATTATAATTTAAAATATTAAAATCCAATAAAACATTGTCCATTGGGCAAGACCACGTCATAAACTCCAATCAAGTAGATCTCGTGAGAATTACTAAAGAAAAGAAAATCGTGATAAAGTTGTCAAATTTTTGGTCACTAAACCAAAAAATTTGTGACTAAACTGTCACGAAATCGACTATACATGTTGGGACGAAATAAAAAAATTTGGGTCAACGTTGTCGCAAAATAAAAATTTTTGTGTCAACATTGCCACAAAACGTTGATAAATTTTGTTATAAGGTTGTCACGAAATACCTGATTTTTTTAGAAGCCAAAAAATGGAGGAAATAAAAAACCAAGAGAGACAAAAAGCTGGTATGGTTGAAAAAATTGAAAAGTTGCTAATGGTCGAAAATGAGGAAGATGTGAGAGAAATATTTGATTTAACAATTAAAATTTCGTGTTTTTTTAGTGGACGAAGATGATTGTCGAGCCTTTTTCAGATGGTGGAAGAGTGACTAGAGCCGGTGAAGATGAGAAATGTGATAAATAGTATGAGAATATGCAAAGACGAAGAAAGTGATGGAGATAAGATAAGATTCAAAAAAATCAAGAAAGATGGAAAAAGAAAAATATATAGATCATATAATCTTTACATAATTTTTTCTTTCTCTTTTTCGTTAAACTCTTATTTATATGCAATCTAGCCTCAATTTACTTATATGGATGACAATTTCAATTTATGTGAAAACTATTGAATGAAACGTGATTGCCTTATCATTTTTTATATTTGAGTTTATTACTTGGATCGAACGAGGTAAATACTCACAGTTGTACGAGACGTAAGATAATATAAGACCGTATCAGAGTTGGAAAACCACATTGGTTTTGTTCCCCGTGAACTGAATCCAAATATTTTGGGTAGTAGAACCGAATTCTATAGAGAAAATTCATTTTATAGATTCAAAAACTAAAAAATATTCATATTAGACCAATATTTTAAAAATATTTAAAACTGGACTTTAGGTTTAAAATCAGACCTAAATATCTTCAGTTCATTTATAGGGTTTATTAGAGATTTCAATCTCAGTTTTACCTCTCAATCCACTCAAATCCTCTTTAAATCCGTTGAAATCACCTAAGATTATCGAAATAATGGGTATGTTACTTCATTAACTCTGTTTAAATAATTTTTGTAGTTGATTTTAGTGCAAAAATAAGTTCGCTAAAAATCTAGGTATTTTTATGATATAGTATGGCGTAGGATGATATACGACGCTTACGATGACATACGACAACTTTAAGCAAAACCATCGTATAAATATGTCCAGATTTTTGACAAACTTTCCCAATCCAAAAACGAATCTAACACCAAAAATGACTACAAAAATGATTTAAACATAGTTAATGAATTAACACACCAATTATTTAAGATATCTAATTTAAAATTTATTTAATTATTTAGTAAAGTTAGTGGAGAGTGTTTATAAGACCATGGATTTTGTTGGGTTAATGGTTAGTAGATGAGTAATTGTAGGATTTTATGTTGCACTATAAAATTTCAATTTGGTTTATATAATTGGTAGAACATAAAATTAATAGTAAAATCATTTATAAATATTGTTTTACTCTCTCTCTCACATTTTGGTATCCGTTATTTCATGTACTTTTGCTTCTTATTATTTTAATATTTTGATATAATGACAATTTTAATAAGTGGTATCAAAGCGCCGGAGGGAGCGTCGGGTCTGCTGAAACAAATATCGTCGTCGAGTCGGATCAATGCGGATGTAGCAATGCAAAATGGGGGAAGAGAGTAACCATGAAGATTCAATACCCCTTACTCACATGGAGCAACTACGGTGCGTGGTCGATTAAGATGCGGGTCAACTTGCAAATCCAAAGCGTGTGGGAGGTTATCAAGGACGACGATGTTGGCGATCATACATTGACTAAGAAGGACTCGGCGAAGAAAGTATGGGAGATACTCAAGACGATGCACATAGTCGCGGAGCGCGTACGGGAGACGAGGATCCAAACCTTGAAGAGTGAATTCGAGTTAGTTCGCATGAGAGATGACGAGTCGGTCGATAAATTTTTCATGAAGTTGATGGCGATGGTTAACGACATCCGAGTATTGGGCGACAAAGTAGAATAGGTCTACGTCGCTAAGAAACTTCTTCGAGCCGTTATTCCAATTTTTTTCTTCAGATTGTGATCTCGATTGAGCAATACGACGGTTTCAAGATTATGATCATAGAAGAGATGATATGTCGTCTCAAATTCCACGACGAGAGGTTTCATGGCTACAACGAAAATGAAAAAGAAAGTTTACTTCTCATGCACTCGGAGTGGGGTGGAAAATGCGGTTATAGTCGTGGCTGATGTCGCGATAAAAGTAAGATCTAGTGATTTATTTGCGATGTATACGCTCATTACGCGTCCGAACGTCAAGATTTCTGCCCCGATCGAAAAGGGAAGGTCGGTCACTCTCATTCATGATGCATGAGGAGTTGACGATTTTGTAAAAGATCATCACCACAGATTTAGGTAAAAATATCCAAGTTTAAATTAAGGAGAGTTTGTTAAAATATTTTAATCATTTAAATATATAAAATTAGGGAGAGTTTATTTAATTATTTAATAAAGTTAGTGAGGCAACTATGTCGTGAATAATGAAGAGTGTTTACGATATCATGAATTTAGGTGGGTTAGTAGTTAGTGGATGAGTAATGGTAAAATTTTATGCTGCACGAAGGCCAATTTTATTTGTATAATCGGTAAAGTCAAGTGGTCTCTCCAAACTAGAGCTTCACACACATACAAAAGAAATACTATTAAGCAAAGCGATCAAGAACATAAACCCTAATTTCACTTGGAGAGAGCCTTAGAGGCCTCGAGATCGGCGGCGTTCTTGAGGAAAGAAGACTCGTCGTCCTCCAGGACCATCTGTATCGGCGACTCGCCGAGTCCATCAGCGATCGCGAGCAGGATCTTCCGCATCTCAGATCGGAACTCGGCGAGGTCAACGGCGCCGCTTCCGTCGCAGTCGAAGGCGTCGAAGATCGAGTCGTAGAGCAACGAGAGCTCCTCCGGCGTCGCGGCGGCAGAGGCGTCGTCGAATCCGAAGTGAGTCTCGATCAGCCGCATCGACTGGAACGCCTTCCGGAGCTCCGATCGCGACAGCACTCCGTCGCTGTTCGCGTCCAGCGAAGTGAACTGCTCGTCCACGCGCCGGTTGAACTCCGACGAGTCTCCGACGAAGTCTCGCACCGTCGTGCCGTCGATTATCACCACGCCCATATTTGATCTCTCTCTCTCTCTCTCTCTCTCTCTCTCTCTCTGTGTTTGTTTTGTGAAAAAAATGAAGGAGAATTTAAAAGAGTGACGAACCGAGTCGGCGAATAAATGCGAATGGTAGTGAATGAGTGGCCGAGTCTGAAAGTGACAACAAATATATAGCTATATAATATGCCTACGCGTCCTTTACCCACTAACCATCACTTATCACTTATATTGTGTGTGCAAATCTAAACAGAATCGAATATATAATGTGATGGTTTATATTTCTACTTGTAAAGTTACAACAACTACTTGGGTATAATAACATAAAAGCACGTTTTTATAAAGGTACACGAAGACTAAAAATTTGATAAAATAAAAGAATAAGTAGTAATATAGCATTTTAAAACATATTAATTGCTATATAACCAAACGTTTTGAAAAAATTGGTTAACAACCATTAATCAAATAAATCTGTACATTAACTAAAAATGTAATTCATTAACACCAATTACTAGTCGTCATGTCACAATAAATGGTTATTTACTAAACAAACAAATAAGAATGGCCAAATAACAATATCAATGTTTTATTTGGTTATTTAAAACAATTTTTGTAAAATAATAGTCTGCCTCGAAATTCCACTCATTTGCGGTACTTTAACTTAGAGGGAGATATGATCGGGAGAAACTATTTCTTTCGTTCTTCACACATATGTTAAAAAAGAAAATATTTTTAGCATTTTAAGTATTTTTTATTGAAAAATTTGAGGGTAAAAATTTAAGTATTTCTTTCGTTCTTTTAGAACTCTAATATCTTATTGAATTTCATCCAATTATTAATTATTGCACACAAAGGGTGAAAATTTCCTGGAACAATATATTTATACTCATTAGACTCAAAAGCTCATTTAGCTAAATAATTAGTTCTACTCACCCAAGAAAACTTGGAGTCTAACACGAAAACTAAAATGATAAATCTGCTCAAAAGTATTTCAAAGTTGCCAATCCGAACAAAAACATATATCTTTAAAGCAGCTCATGATAGTCTTGTTATCGCCTTCCACTGCGATCCACGAATAAGAGTAAAATTTACCAAGTCTTAAAGCTTATTCCACTCCTATAGCTTCATCCTCCAATGCACTTCTAGTTGGAATTTGACTCCTCCATAACCAAAGAGTCCGATTGGAAGAATTCCCAGCAACAATACCCACTGTTGATTTGCCATTGAAAATGAGATATCAAAGTTGATCTTGATAAAACCATCCTTACATTTTCTTCATTTCATCTTTGAAGTTATGTTGAGATTGGTGCCCATAAATGAGATATTAGACATTATAAATACTTTGTATTTAGTTTTTGCTGAAACATTGAATAAAATTAAATATTCATTCTTAATTCGCTCAAAAAGAATATTCATCTTAATTAAAATTGTGTTTATGTATGTTTGTTACGCTATGAAACTGTCATCGACGAAAGGGGTCCTAAGAACATACTTGACAAGATAACCCCTTCTGACTAGTTTATGTTGGCATTTATACTCACAAATGAGATTTTTGATATTGAATACTTTTATATTGATTTTGTTTGAATTTAAATAAAAAATGAATATTCATTCTTTATTTAAGATTGTGTTTATGCATGAATATCTATGCTCTGAAGCTGTCATCAACGAAATAAGGGCTAAGTACAGACTTGACAAGATACCTTCTTATAACTAGTTTAAATAACAGTTCGCAATCTAAAGATCGATTGGGCAATCGAATCTTAGTAATGATTGTTAGAATAAATTAAACGATACCTTATCTTGTGATGTAGAGAGTTGTGACTCTGTAATTTATTCTTGATATCTTAATGAATATATTGAACAAGACCAGTGAAGTTTTGAAGTTCGAGATAAAACCGTTTAATGACTCGAAACCTCAAACTCATATACGAGGGGTATTTTGGTAATTACTTAAATCATGAAGTGAATACATATCTTCTTGTAACACTTTCTGGAATTTGATTAGTGAATGGGTAATGGCTAAATGAAGTTTCATTAAACCGACAATTGGTGTCATAATACTGTTTCATTGAAATATGTGATTCACAAATATGGAATTTGTGTTGAAACAATGCTAGCATTAGTATCACACCATGCTCTATTATGAGAGTGTGAGCTAATAAACCAGGCCTGGTATTCATCGAATAAAGAAATATTTGAAATTAAACACTTTTTTAAACATATTCAATAATCATGTCATTAAATCTAATATAACATGACAATAAATTTCTAAACATGTTAATAAATTTATTCAAACATACGATCGAATGATTTAAACACACTAACATCTGCAAGATTTTGCCTCGGGGTATGAGTCCAAGTCCACGGCCAAAACTCCTTCCCACGCACGTCTAGGATGTCACTAAATCCGTGCTTGCTTCGTTGCTCAAAAAGTGGCCGGCCCTATAAAATAAAAATCATTCAAACAACCACAATTTGATTCAATGATATATCTCTAGGAGTTTTTAGGAGATCAAGAGGGTGGGCTCTTTATAGTAACAAGGGAAGAAGGAATAAACAGAGGCTTAAGGGAGAAATCAAATTTCACTCTCTTTTTTCTCTTTGGGGATTTTGGCCGTGTGTTTTCCCTTTGGGAGAGAAAAAACAATCGGCCAAACGAGGTAGGGAGAGAGAATGAGCGTGTGAAAATATCTAGGGCGAGAGAGAGAATAAGCATTCCTTTTATTTCAGGGAAAATGGGCTTAAGTTAGTTCAAAATCAATTAATGGCTCATTAATAAAAATTAAGCCCAATAATTCATTTAAACAATTTTCAACCTCACTTCTACCGTAGAAGTGGCCGGTCATATTGATATTATTATCTCCCAAATTTATTTGATTTATTTCTAAAATAATATTTAATTAATTTAGAACATCTCTTTTATTTAATGATATTTCATTAAATCTTGTCATACTAATCAAACAAGTACGAAACGAGAAAATATTTATTTTCATCTTTTATTTATTTGAATCATCAAATTATAATATTATCAATATAATAGCATAATATGATTCATTAATTAAATGTAATAATAAATAACCAATTATTTGTTTAACTACTTAAAAAATAATTTTCTTAGAGTAAATTACAATTTACGTTGAATGAGAAAATCAATCAATTCGTGTTCATCAAAATCTCGTCTGAGAGTCTATCATTGGGTCTTTATGGACTCACACGAACAAAACTTTAGAATAAAACTCGGACACAAAAGTTCACATACTTTTCTCGACTTTTAATTCTTAATATTGGTCGATTCCACTAAAGGACCAATATTGAACATCTTTAAGTTCATATGCGTTTATTTTTCCGTTTGGTGTGACAAAACTATTTGTCACATGGTGCACGGTGTATATTACGATATTACCTTTTGTATGTATCATTAACTCAGAGGAATGTAAAATTACCGTTTTACCTTTGAGTTATTATTTCACCAAGTCCTCTGTTATTTGTGAACGAGAAAAACATAAAGTGAGATGTCTTTATATGTCGCATGTTTTAATCAAAGAATGTTCTCATTCGATGAATACCTGGCCAGATTTATTCATTCACACTCGCATAACAAAGCATAGTGTGATACTAATGCATTGACATTGTTTCAACATGAATTTCGTATCTGTGAATCACATAACCCAACATGAAAGCATTATGACACCAGCCGCCGGGTCAGATGCAACTATAATTTAGCCATTGCTCATTGAAAAATCAAATTTCATAAGGTGTCACATCGATTATGCATTCACTTCAGGATTTAGGTAAGTACCAAAATACCCCTCGTATGTGATCTTGAAGTTTCGAGTGTTTAAACGGTTTTTTCTCGAGCTCAGAGTATCACAAGCCTTGTTCAACATCTTTTATAAGATATCAAGATTGAAACACAGAGTCACAACTCTCTATATCACAAGATAAGATATCATGATCCATTCAAACAATCAATACTCAGATTCAATTGCTCCATCGATCTTAAGATTGCGAACAAATGTTTAAACTAGTCACAAGGGGCTATCTTGTCAAGTCTATACTTAGCACCCCTTTCGTTGATGACAGTTTTAGAGTGTAACATACATACATAAACACAAACTTAAATAAAGAATGAATATTTAACTTTATTTAATGTTTCAGCAAAATCAAATACAAAGTATTTATAATGTCTTAAATCTCCTTTGTGGGCACCAATCCCAACAAAGAACCCTAAAATCGATATTTGTGAGGGGATAGCAGTGTTAATGCACTAAGGCACAAGGAACATACTCGGATCTTTTTGTCTATTAATTTATTTTTCCTAAGGAAAGTGTGTGAGATTAATAAATCATCACTTTTGTACTTGAAAGTTTTTGAGATTAGAATCTCCTAAAATTATATCTTCATATTCATGACATCTTCCTTCAAGTCGTCTACATGGTGGTTGAGCGCGAGAACGTCGGAAAACCACGATTGCATTAAGAAGAGGGAGGAAGCTTGGAGTCGCAAAATCCGGATTAAAAATCCAGGACTCGCGGACTGCCGTACACCTCGGACTTAAAAGGTCATAAATGACACATCCGGTATCCGATTGAGCTGAAACCAATTGCATTGGATAGCTAGTGAACTTTGGAGTTCGATCTTTATTCTAAAAATTCGTTCATGTGGGTCCATTAGGTCTCAATGATAGACCCTCGGACGAGATTTATTCAACAAGGACAATTGTGATTTACACTAAGAAAATAATTTTCTACGTAATCAAATAAATAATTGGTTATTTATTACTACATTTATTTAATGAATCATATTATGTTAGTATATGGATATTAACATATTTAAATGATTCAAATAAGTAAAATATGAAAATAAATATTTTCTCATTTCGTACTATCTTGAATAGTATGGAAATAATAATTTGTCATTAAATAAATGGGATATTCCAAAATAATCAAATTATATTATGGAAATAAATCGAAATTAATATTTTCAAATTATATAGGATAATACTCAGTCATAATTAATGAATTAGGTCAGAGAATTAATTTTTGAAATTAATTAAAAGAATAATCGGCTTAAGTTTGATTATGGTTTAACCTAAGAAAAGCCCGCTCTCTCTCTATTTAAAAGATTTTTTGAAAACCCTAACCCTAACCCTAATCACATAATTTTCGACCAACCTCTCTCTCCCCTTCTCCTGAGTTCTTTGATCGTAATTTTAGAGAGAGAGAGAGAGATCAAGAAATATTTTTTTGACCTCCCGAAAGTTCTTGAGTGATCCCGAGTGTCCATTGTTGTTCAATTGAAGAGCCCACCCTCTTAATCTCATCAAATCCCGAGGGAATTACCCTTGACTCTTCTATTAGTGTTTGAGTGACTTTTTACACGCAGGTATTCACTCGGGACGCGAAGAAATCGAGCGAAACGGAGCGAGGCTCATTTCAGCCTGCTGGCCGGATTGGGTCGCCGGATTGGTCGCCGGACTGGAGGACTTCGTCGGACTCGAAATGTGCCTAGCTCACCACGGGAGTTTGACGACGAATCTGGCCAAGCCCTTTTACATGCACCTAGCCCTAGGTGTCTTCCACGTTCCTGCAAAGTTTTGTGGTCAGATTCCACCAGAGGAAGCCACAGCGTCGCAGGCCAATTTCCGGCCGGCCGGCCAGAATCCATTCCGGCGGGTCAGGATTTCCAATTTGGCGGGTCAGATTTCAGAATTTTGACGAGGCCTTCTGGAGTTAGCTAGCAACGCACGAGGTTGTTTACAGCCTCACATGTAAGTGTTCTAAACGAATTTGATCTATTTTAATAATTTATAAAATGTGTTTATAAGTTGTTAGATGGTTTGGTTCAATTTGTTGACATGTTTAGAATAAATGATTTATCGACATGTTTGTGATTTTTTAATGCCTAGGTTGTTAGTTTATTAAAATGAGTTTTAATACACATCATATTATATAATTCCGCCACATATAGATGTGTTATGTAATATTATTGTATAAATTGTTAAATAATTTCCAACATTCTTTTTTCTAGTGATCCACTCTATCTTTCTTTACTAATGGAAATAAGTTTCCTATACGTACAAGAGTAGACGTGCCTTTTTCCAAAAATTAAGTGGGAGGGTTGCACTTATTATTGCAACCCAGGATCCCCTTATTTTCTAAAAACTAAGTGGGAGGGTTGTACTTATTGTTTGCAACCCGCGATCCCCAACACTAATGTGAAGTGCATATGTCGCCGGACTAAGAGTCACCCTTGTGACCCTCTCTTAAATGAGAGTACTCATAGACGCATTGCTCCTAAAGCGTTTATAGCTACGTTCAAAAGTGAAACGATGAGACAAGGCCTCCCCTCGGCGGATAGTTTTCAAAGTAGATCTTGTTGAACTAAGTGGTTGGTTACACACTTAGACTCAAATTCTAGTAATCCTCCCTCAAGGCCCTGCGAAAAGTTTTGAGTGATCAAATTTCTAGGGCAACTTTTTTGCGGGCTTCCCTCGAAGGAGTAAAATCTTCATTTTGTTCATAACACCTTTGGATTTATTCTTGTCTAAATAAAATTAAACTTAAAATCCTAAACAAAAGACTAATCGTAAATTGTTTCAAATTTCAGCAACATGTCTCTAAACCCCCTCTCAACTATCCTTTCCTCGAACAAACTGGAAGATGTTAACTACGTAGATTGGAAACGTAACCTAGACATCGTTCTTACTGTGGACAAGCACAAGTGGGTACTCACCACCACATGTCCTCCTGAAACGAATGATGATTCGACTCAAGAGGACAAGGACGCCCTTGCGGCCTGGTCAAATCCGATGAGATTGCGAGATGCTATATTTTAGCGTCGATGAACAATGTGTTGTAACAACAACATCGTGATATTGGGTCAGCCTATGAAATGCTCTACAATCTCCAGGAGATGTTTAGAGGGAAAGGGTGTCAGGCTAGGCAACAAGCGGTACGACAGTTTATGAACTGTCGTATGAAAGCAGGGACTCCCGTTAGAGAACATATGATGCTGATCATAAGTTATCTTAATGAGATGGAAATCCTTGGATCTGAGATTGATGGAGAAATCAAGATAGATATGATATTGGAAACTCTCCCTGAATCTTTTGATACTTTCAAGATGAACTACTCCATGAATAAACTAGGGTACAATGTTACCGAGCTAATGAAGGAGCTTTACACCGCTAAGGGACTCTTAAAGAAAAAGAGGACTAATGTAGAAGCTCATGCTACTGACCACAGAGTCTCCACCTCTGGATCTAAGAAGAGATCTCATAGAGCCGACAAGAAGAGCCCTAGCAAGGTTCAGAAGAAGAAGATGCCCCGGACTGCCAAGCTGGACAAGTCTAAGGACAACTATCACCATTGCAATGAGCCTGGACACTGGCATAGGAACTGTCCTACCTACCTCAAGGCTAAAGGGAAAGGTATTGTACTTATTACCAAAGCTTGTTTAGTAGCTGATAATGTATCATCGTGGATTATTGACTCCGCTGCTACTAACCATATTTGTTGTTCCTTGAATGGATTCAAGAAATGCAAAAGCTTAGAGGATGGCGACTTATGCTTCAAGTGGGGTGATGGGAGCTTGGTGTCTGCTAAGACTATGGGATCCGTATTGATAATGGAATTCGTATTACTTCTTCCAATGCATTTGTCACTGATGCATGTTTAAAGAATGGTTTATACTATCTTTATCCTACACAACCTTTGCTATTAGATATTGAAATAGATAATGATCTAATTAGGGAACCCAAGAGGATCCAACTTAATGACTCCTCTGATCTAATAAAATCAACACATCTCTGACACTTAAGACTTGGTTATGTTAGTCTAGATAGGATTAAGAGACTTGTGAGGGATGGTCCACTCAAAGCTTTTGCAATAGGCTCACTGCCGACTTGTGAATCCTGTATAGAAGGAAAAATGACCAAACGACCTTTCTCTGATAAAGGTCGAAGAGCCACTGAGCTGTTGGAACTAATACATTCTGATGTATGTGGTCCACTCAGAATTCAGGCACGGGGAGGATACTAATACTTCGTTAACTTTACCGATGATTACTCAAGATATGTATTTGTCTATTTGCTCAAACAAAAATATGAAACCTTTTTACATATTTAAGGTTTTTAGCGCTTTAGTGGAAAAGCAAACTGGCAAACAGATCAAAACCCTTCGATCTGATCGAGGTGGTGAGTACTTGTCTAAAGAGTTCGATGACTTTCTTAGAGAAGAAGGTATCGTTTTTCAGCTTACAGCACCTGGCACACCTCAAAAAAACGGAGTGTCAGAGAGAAGGAATCGAACTTTGATGGATATGGTTAGATCAATGATGAGTTACTCATCACTCCCTAATTCCTTTTGGGGATATGCCCTCGAAACTGCCGCTTATATTCTGAACCAAGTTCCGTCTAAAACGGTCCCTAGTACTCCTTATGAACGATGGGCTTGGCGTAAAGCTTGTTTAAGCCACATCATAATTTGGGGTTGCCCTGGACATGTGCTCAGGCAAAAGACTAGCAAGTTGGCTAGTAGGTCAGAATTATGCGTGCTCGTTGGATATCCAAAGGAAACCAAAGGTTTCGCATTCTATAGTCCGGAGGACGACAAAATGTTTGTCAGCACTTATGCTCGTTTCCTTGAGGAGGACTATATGAAGAATACGAAACCTAGAAAAAAATTGTACTTGAAGATAAGTTGGGTGAGGATGCTTCTACCTCATCTGTAAGAAGTGTTCTTACCCCAACTGAACCGCAACCTAACAATTCAGAACCTCGTCAAGTAGTACTTCGACGTAGTGGGAGGGTTTTTGAAAAGCCTGACAGGTACATGTCTTATGGCGACATTTTCGTAGCCATCGCTGACATGGATGACCCTGTTTCCTACAGCCAAGCAATGGCTGGTTCTGAATCAAACCTTTGGCTTGATTCCATGAAAGTTGAGATGCATTCGATGTATGTCAACAAAGTCTGGAAACTTGTAGACCTACCTGAAGGGGTTAAACCTGTAGGGTGTAAGTGGATCTATAAGAAGAAAAGGGGTCCGGATGGGAACGTTGAGACGTTCAAAGCGCGGCTAGTGGCTAAGGGTTATACCCAAAAGGAAGGTATCGATTATGAAGAAACGTTCTCGCTATTCGCAATGCTTAAATCCATTCGTATACTTCTATCCATAGCTGCGACTCTCGATTATGAGATCTGGCCGATGGATGTCAAAACTTCCTTTCTGAATGGCAATCTTGACGAGAGAATTTTCATGGCTCAACCAGACGGTTTCATGGAAAGTGATCAAGAGAACAAGGTTTATGAATTGCTTAAATCCATTTATGGATTAAAGCAAGCATCTAGATCATGGAATATTAGATTCAATGAAACTATAAAAGGCTCCGGTTTTGAATAGTCAATAGATGAACCTTGTGTCTATAAATTGATACACGAGGGAAAGGTTGTGTTTCTGGTATTGTTTGTTGATGATATACTACTCATTGGTAATGATGTAGGCAAATTATCCGAGGTTAAAATCTGGTTAGCTAAGCAGTTTGATATGAAGGATCTAGAGGAAGCTACGTACATTATGGGGATTCAGATCTTTCGAGATCGAAAGAACCAGACCCTTTCGCTCTCCCAAGAAGGGCCTAAATCCCTTTAGACATGGAGTCTCACTCTCTAAGGACCAGTCTCCCAAGACTGCACAAGAAATTGAGGAAATGAGAAAGATTCCTTATGCTTCAGCCGTAGGAAGTCTCATGTATGCTATTCTGTGCACTAGACCGGATATATGTTTCACCGTTGGCATAGTTAACCGTTTCCAATCAAATCTTGGACCCGAGCACTAGGTTGTTGTTAAGCATGTTCTTAAGTATCTTCGGAGAACTAGTAACTTGATGCTTATATATTCAGGTACTGACCTACTATGACGGGGTATACCGATTCCGACTTTCAGGCGGACAAGGATTCCAGGAAATCCACTTCACGATCTGTGTTCATCCTGAATGGTGGATCTGTAGTTTGGAGGAGTATCAAGCAATCTTGCATTGCTGACTCCACCATGGAAGCATAATATGTGGCTGCTTGTAAAGCATCCAAAGAGGCTGTATGGCTTAGAAAATTCCTTAAGTATTTGGAAGTTGTTCCAAATGTCAACGAGCCCATGACACTTTATTGTGATAATAGTGGGGCTGTTGCTAACTCAAAGGAACCTAGAAGCCATAAGCGCTCTAAGAATATTGAGAGGAAATACCATTTGATTAGAGAGATCGTGCAACGCGGAGACGTGGAGGTGAAGAAGATCTCAACGGTGGACAACCTTGCAGATCCTTTCACCAAGGCCCTATCCAACAAGGTCTTCGACCAACATCGAGACGGATTAAGCATGAAAGACTACTCTCATCTTCTTTGAGTCAAGTGGGAGTTTGTTGGCAAAGATGCCCACAAGAAAATTGTTTATTTACATATTGATGTAATATATAAATCTTTATAAAGTCCTTATTGTAATTTGCTGATTAAATTAAAAAAAAGTTGAAACCTTCATTCATTCCTTTTTAGTTTGATTGGAGATTTACGATTTTCAATAGTCTTATAGTCCTTAATCAAACCTAACATTCTATAAAGAGACAAATGTATATTTGCATGAAACGATATATTCGCAATCTAAAGATCAACGGACTATTGATCCCAGTATGATTGTTGGAAGAATCTATGATGTCTGGTTACGAGGCATAGAGAGTTAGGAACTCTATAGTTCTTCAAGTGTATCTTTTGAAGATACTGAATTGACCAGTGCACCTTTTAAGATAATAGTAGAACAAACCATTTAACATCTTCTATCTCAAGGTCACTATGTATGAATTGCATCATGTTTACCTAAATCCTGAAATGAGACATGTCATTTCATAGCATTAATACTTTCATTTGAGAAAGTCAAATTCTATATCCATTATGTGATCTAGACTAGGCTAATTGGTGGGATATTAAGTTATGAAGATGTCATGAACCAACTTTGTGAAGTGCTCATAGATATAGAATTCATGTACAAGATTGGTGAGATGCAATATATATCACCTCATGCTTTATTACTTGGACTGTGAATAAATGAACTGCGCAGTATCCAAAATTAAGTAGCGACTTTATTTGGATGAAACAATGTGACTTGTTAGCTCCTCGTCAATACATTGTTTCTAACTTATTCACAAGTACTAAAGGAGTTGAGGAAATAACAACTAGAAAGGTAAAATGGTAATTTTATAAATCCCAGCTAGTTGATGATATTCATGAAAGGTATACATAGATAATATTCAATGGATCTACTCAATATAATTAAGTTGAATTTGAGTAGAAAATAAATTCATTTGAACCGAGAGATTCTTAGTGTCAACTCTTTAGTAAAGCCAGTTGACATTAGGCTAATACTCGGAAAAAGTTTGTGAAATTTTGAGTCCGATTATAGAAGTTCAAGCTTTGTTCATTTGGATCCATAAGGTCACTATTACAGGTCATTAAAGTAGGATTGTAAAAGAAAGCTAAGTCAAAATAAGTTCAAATGTTGAACTAGACTTTTTCTCAGAAAATGTTTAAAGGGTATTTTTGTCCACATGGACATAAAATGATGTGAATGTCAAATTAAGATTTTAAATTTCATTTGATGAAAATATAAATTATTGTCTAAAGCCGAAAAGTCGTTTAAGGCATTACGAAATTAATTTCGTTATTTGTGCAATTATAATTCTACAATGGGTATTTTAAGAATTGTTTTAAAAGAAATAAGGAAGCATCTAGAAGCTCCCCCTAGGTAGAATTTCGGCCAAAACATGCCTCAAGAGGAGAGTTTTATTTCCCTTTAATTATAAGGATAATTACCCAAAAGGAAAAGGGAAATGAATTTTCTTGAGAAGGAAATAAATAAGCTAAGTGAGTAAACAAATTTCCCCTTACTTGTAGTGTACATGGCCGATCATGTTATAGGAGAAATGGGAAGGGAAAATCAAATATTGTGTCATGAATACATTATTCTTTTATGAATGAATAATTGACCTTTATAGATTTTTTCTTCTCCTATAACTATTGCCTCACATAGAGATGTGAAGGTTTAACCTTTTGTCTTATTCTCTCTTGTTCTTGGCCGACCCGTCTCCCTTTCTCTCTCTCTAGAAAATACTTCTTTTATTTTGGCACCTAAGTCCTCTTTAGAATTAGGCTAAATTAGCTCTTTAGCTCATAGACTTGTTCTTGAGTTATTCTTTTTAATTGTGCCCACACACAAATCCTTCTAAACCTCTATAGACTCTTGTAATAGAAACCTTAGGTTTCTCAAGTTCAAGATTAAACGTGAAGGAATCAAGCCAAGGAAGAAGGTCCACATTTCCGAAGACGCTTCAAGTTTGAAGACACAAGAAAGGTTAGTATTCAAGTAGATTATAATAATGTTTTTAATTTATAACATGTATATGCACTTTATCTAGGTTGGTAAAAATTGTTTTACTAGTAAAAGAAATTTTTATATTCCGACTTTAATATGATTAATGATAAAGTTTTGTTAACCCTAGACCTATTTCAACACATTGAATGTTTTCTTCTCAAGGAAATTCATTTCCCTTTTTCTTTATGGGTAATTATCCTTATAATTAAAGGAAAATAATTATCTCCTCATTTGATATGTCTTGGCCGAATTCTATAGCTAGGGAAGGGGTATCTAGATGCTTCCTTATTTCTTTTAAGACAATTCTTAAAATACCCATCGTAGAATTATTATTACACAAATAATGAAATTAATTTCATAATGCCTCAAACTACTTTTCGGCTTTAGAAAAAAAATTATATTTTCATCATATGAAAATATTCAAATTTTATTTCTAATTTCACATCATTTTATGTCCATGTGGACAAAAATACCCTTCAGACATTTTCCAAAAAAGAGTCTAGTTCAACATTTGAACTTATTTTGACTTAGCTTTCAATTTAACAATCCTACTCTAATGACCTGTAATAGTGACCTTATGGATCCAAATGAACAAAACTTGAGCTTCTATACTCGGACTCAAAAGTTCACAAACGTTTTTCGATTATTAGCTTAATGTCAACTACTCCACTAAAGAGTTGACACTGAGAATCTCTCGGTTCAAATGAATTTATTTTCTACTGAAATCTAACTTAATTATATTGAGCGGATCCTTCATGAATATCATCAACTAGATGAGATTTACAAAATTACTATTTTACTCTTCTAGTTGTTATTTCCTCAACTCCTTTAATACGTGCGAATAAGTTAGAAACAATGTATTGACGAGGAGCTAACAAGTCGCAATGTTTCATCCAAAAGAATCATGTATTCAATTTGGACATTGGTTGGTAAATTTATTCACAATCCAAGTAATAAAGCATGAGGTGATATACATTGCATTTCAGCAATCTTGTACATGAATTACATATCTATGAGAACTTTTGAAAGTATACTCATACCAACTTCATAACCCAATACATCACCAATAGCGCGCATTTAGTTCACAAACTTGGATCTAGAATGTAACTTTCTCAAATGAATATATTGAAGTAATGAAATGACATGTCTCATTTCAAGATTAAGGTAAGCATGATTCAATTCATACATAGTGACCTTGAGACAGAAGAGGTTAAATAGTTTGTTCTTACATTATCTCTAAAAGTGCACTGGTCAATTTAGTATCTTCGATAAGTACACTGAAAGAACTATAGAGTTCCTAACTCTCTATGCCTCGTAACCAGACATCATAGATTCTTCCAACAATCATACAAAGATTTATAGTCCGTTGATCTTTAGATTATGAATATTTTTTTAAGCAAAGCAGGAAGAATTTGTTCACGAAATCTACATTTGACTCTTCATACGTTGTTAGGTTTGATTAAGGACTATAAGACTATTGAATATCATAAATCTACAATAAAACGAAAATGAATGAATGAACGTTTTAACTTTTATTAATTTATTCAGCAAATTACAATAAGGAGTCGTGATAGATTTATAATACATCAATATGCAAATAAATAATATTCTTGTGGCCATCTTTGCCAACAGATTACACCATTGGCTTGAGGCGAAAAATGTAGTACCCTTAGTAGCACCAGTAGAATTTTGAATGACAAGGGGTGCGTTCTCCATCCCAGCCACGACTTTGGACGTCGAGGCCAACTTTACAGCCGCCTTCTTCACCTTCTTATGAACAACATAATTAATGTTGTCGCCCATTTTGTCGTTTAAAGGCTCTGCAATTTCTGCATAAATTTGAAAAAATATAAAAATAACATAAAAGCTTTAACCAAATTAATGGAAAGACAGATTATCGTATTTACCTCTCATTGTACTCGGCGACAAACCCACTAAAGTGAACCTCCTCCCGGTGAAGGTCTTAAACGAGGCACATACTTCATGAAAGCTGAGCTATCTTATATGGAAAGAGCGGAAATATGACTCCTTTCACCCTCACTAATCAAAGATATACATCAGAACTCGCCAATAAAGAATAAAAAAGTTTTATGTTTACCATAATCATCTTGCCACTACCTCGTCAAACAAGGTCTACATGCCTCCACAGTCATAGAATTTATTTCAAACAAAAAAAAAATGATTTCCCCATCCCTTGTATTTTATAGGAAACTCGGTAATTGATAGAATTTATTTAACAATTTAAACAATATTAATTATAATACACATCCTATGTGGCGGAAAATTATAATTAGATCTAATATGTTAAAACTAATTTTAACATATTTAAACAACTTAACGCATTAAAATTTATTATGTGATTATAAACAATTTATAAAACACAACACTCAACAATTAAATATATACTAAACAACCTATATAACAATTTATATAATTTTTAGCTATTTAATAAATTGAGAATTACTCACATCTAAGGTTGTAAACAACCTTGACGTTGCTCGCTATCGTCGAAATACCACACCTCGTCCAAAACGATGAAAAACGCTCGCCGGATTGCGCAGGAACACCTTCTACGGATTGGGAGGGTTCGCCGGATTGCGCTGTTCCCAAATACATTTGATTTATTTTTCTAAAATTAATTTAGAACTCTCATTATATTTAATGACACATCATTAAAATTATTTCATAGTTATCAAATAACTACGAAATGAGAAATTATTTATTTTCTTCTTTTATTAAATCAAATCACTCAAGTGTATTATTATCAACATAATAATACTCTATGATTCAATAACCAAAATAAATAACTAATTTTTTTTTTGAGTTACAAGAAGATAACTTTCTCGGTATAAATCACAATTTATACTTAATGAGTAAATCAACAATTTCAGTTCTTTTAATCTCTTCCAAGTGTCTATCATTGAGACCTCATGGACCCACGTGAATGAAACTTTAGAATAAAGATCGGACACAAAAGTTCACAAACCTTTTCCGTCTTTTAATTCCTAATGTTGGTCGATTCCACTAAAAGACAAATATTGACACTCTCTCTGTTCATATGCGCATATTTTATGTTTGATGTGATAAAATCATTTCTCACACGATCCACATAGTATTTTACGATATTACCCTTCATGTGTATCAGTAATTAAGAGGAATGTAAAATTACTGTTTTACCCCTTGAGTTATTATTTCACTAACTCCTTTGTTATTTGTGAATGAGAAAAACATAAAGTGAGATGTCTTTACATGTTTTAATCAAAAAATGAACTCATTCAATGAATACGTGGCTAGGTTTATTCATTAACACTCTCATAACAAAGCATAGTGTGATACTAATGCATTTGCATTGTTTCAACATGAGTTCCATATCTGTGAATCATGTAACCCAACATCACATCCTTGTGACACCAACAATCGGGTAAAATGAAACTAAAACTTAGCCATTTTCCATTGACGAATCAAATGTCACAAAGTGTAATGTCAATTACATATTCACTTCAGGATTAAGGTAAGTATCATAATACCCCTTCAGTTGTGATCTTGAAGCTTCGAGTGTTTAAACAGTTTTATCTCGAGCTTCTAAGTATCACTGGTCTTGTTCAATATCTTCTATAAGATATCAAGTATGAATCATAGAGTCCCAACTCTCTATATCGCAAGATGAGATATCATGATTCATCCAAACAATCATTATTAAGACTCGATTGCTCTATCGATCTTGAGATTGTGAACAAATATTTAAACTCGTCATAAGGGGCTATCTTGCCAAGTCTGTACTTAGCACCCTTTTCGTTGATGACAGTTTCAGAGCATAGCAAAACATATCTAAACACAATCTTAAAAAAGAATTAACATTTATTAATATCAATGTTTCAGCAAAATTAAATACATAAAGTATTTCAATGTCTAATATCTCCTTTGTGGGCACCAATCCCAATAGTAATTATTCCACAGTCAGGGACTTTGATGAGATAAAAACAAGCAGGAGAGTATATGGAATTTTTTTTACAGAAACCATTTCAATTAGGTCGTCAACAGAAAGGACAACCTCTTGCTCTTTATAGACAAGAGGAAGTCCAAGATTTGCCGAACAAAATTTGGACACATCTACCCAAAAGAAATCCCAACAACAACTCGGGTGTTTAGGGTCGGTGCGACTATATTTTCCACCAAGACTCGTTATAGCATCCTCGGAAAAATTACATTTTAAATAATATTTTCTCAAGTCATCGTCCATTAATTCGGACACAGAAGAAAAATCTTTTGATACTTCATCAATGGAAGACAACATAATGCGAAAGAAAGATTGGAATATATTTTTATATAAACCTAATTATTTTGCTAAAGAAAATATGAACCGGCTCGACAATAATAATTGTGATAAAGGGAAGAAAATGAAACAAGAGGAAGCTATAAAAAAAAGACATAGAAGTACCTGATAGTGGAAAGAAGAAACTAATTAAAAAAAACTAACCCTTTGACTTCTACTTAAGTGATCAACACAACATATGAGATTTTTACTTGAGTGAGAATCGCAACCTCCACACTCCAAAATCTCGACAACAGTTACATGAAGAAACTTGTGGACGAGCTTGCTCAACACGATAACAAAGCACTCAACTACCTAGTTCAAAATCAATTAAACAAGGATACGCCCCACATTTTCCATTAGTCTATTTTTTAAATATATTAAACAAATACACTAGAAAGACTAAGTGTGTGAACATGGTTTTCACCTCAATTTACCAAGCCCAAATTTAACACCAAAGCCCAAAGCAAACGGTATTATATTTGACTTAGTGAGCAACGGGCTCGAACATGGAAAATCTCAACACGACGAACGCTATACATTTGGAATTCCACCTTACCAACAATGACGATTCAAATAAGGCGGACGAATTTAATAAAAAATATGGGACCTTCCGACTCGGATACTACACCAAGTCTCCCTTCAAGAACGCTTCAACATGGGCATCAGTCGTACACCTGGACGATAACAACCCCGACTGGACGAAGCAAGGAAGCTATAAGAAAGAGCTGAAGATTACGAATAATTACACGATATATTACTCTATTTTTCATAGCATATTGATACCTTGAGGTGTTTTTTATCTCGACTGAACTATACCACGAGATTGAAAGATCCTTCATTATAATAAAGTTATGTTTTCTTATTCTCATCATTTTTCATTTGCTTACAACATTTGATCCATATAACTTTCCTATTTAACGGAATCTCGAGTCTCAAACCCAATTGTTAATTTCTTCTATATCTAACCTCATTCTTTGTACTTGATTGTTAGACGAAGAAAAATCATATCAACAGTAGTTTCATTGTCAAGGATGCCTATATAACAATAATAAAGAACACTCGAGCTATCAGATGAAGTGTGGAAAAAAATCTAGAAAAATTTAACGTAAGGTAAAAATTAATCTTTATGGCGAACTAGAAGACAATGCTTCCTGAGAACATCAAGGCTATGTAGGTGCTAACCTAATTGGGACATCAACTGCAACTTATGTGGCCTAGCATCAGGAGGATCCTTTCCATATATTCTTTGATTGCGTCTTAGCGAGGCTGGTATGGATCGCTGCAGGTTTTGGGAAATGGTGGTCGACAAGCACAGGTACATCTAAAATTGATCTAACAAGTGAGTTACTGGTGAGAAGAGACGAAGCAAATAGATTTGTGGAATATATAATACGTTTATTCGAGTGGCCATAACTAATATTAATGTTATCTGGCATCATCGAAATGAGAAAATCTTCAAAGGCATCAAGACATATATGAAAAACATAATTTTCAAGGCGAAGAATCGCGCAAAAGAGATCAAGAAGAGCGAGAGGGTTGGGATCCCAGCTGCAAATCAGATTACCATAATTGAAGGCCCGACTGAAACAGAGTAGCGACTCAGTGTTATCTGGCCATAACTATTATTAATGTTATTTGGCATCATCGAAATGAGAAAATCTTCAAAGGCATCAAGACATATATGAAAAACATAATTCTCAAGGCGAAGAATCGCGCAAAAGAGATCAAGAAAAGCGAGAGGGTTGGGATCCCAGCTGCAAATCAGATTACCATACTTGGAGGCCCGACTGAAACAGAGTAGCAACTCAGTGAAAATCAATGTCGACGCGACTTGCTCAAAGGAAGAGGCTGCTGTAGGTATCCTAGTCAAATGAGAGATTGGTTCGACGATCTGCATCTGGAGAAGTAAAATTGAGGCCATATTTGCATATGAGGCATAATGAAAAGCAATTTCAATTATAATAGAGGCAAATTTCAATTCTTTGGCTTTGAAGTTAGGCAAATTTTATAACAATTCTCAAGTATAATAAAGGGAGACAACCAAACAATTCTAAAATATTTGCAAAAAGGGAAGTCAAGTCTAGAGTGGAGATCAACGACAGTTTTTTAGCAGATAATCATGTTTAAGGAAAAAAAAGGTTTAATTGTGAATTTAATTGGATAAAGCGACCGAAAAGAAAATCACTCTTTTACTCGCCAAATGAGCTAGTGAATTCGAGTAATTTAAAATTCATAATTTTAGGAAAATCTTGACTTTTATTCAAAATCAAATTTTTTTGAAAAAAATAAAATAATAAAACACTCAGCAATTGGAGCAGAAAGATTTTAACAAGACTCTTCGATATTGTTTTTCAAAAGACTATGAATTAGGTAGACAACATAAATCCCGAGTACACGCGTAAAGACTGAGTCATTTGGTGCGGTACATGCTCACGAGTACACGCGTGCACAGCATAAATCACAACACGTGTCACACCATGTGTCGTGGATAAAAGTGAGAGGTTGTAATCGACCCGAGCCGACAAGGATTAGAGGAGAAGGTAAGCTAATCAATAGACGGAGTGAAAAACGACAAGTAACGTAACACCAATAAAAAAAACTAAAAGAAAGTAAATAATAATAAAAGAATGCGACAAGAAGCCCAAAGCCGACGCTAACAAACGAAAGCAAGATGATCAGCGGGACCCACTTTTTCCCCAACTGCCAAAAAAAAGAGAGAAAATAAAAACAGAGTTTATGAGAGCAGAGCGGAACATGAATTTGTAGTCGGAGATGGAGATTGAGGTGGTGGCGGCGGCGATGAGGATGACGTACTGGTGTCACACGTGCGACATGAGCGTCTCCGTCGCCGTCTCCGCGGCGTGTCCCCACTGCCTCGCCGCCGACTGCCTCGAGCTCGTCGACTCCTCCCCTCACGATCTTCTTCCGCCTCCTCCGCCGCCCGACGGGTCCTCTCTCCGCCGAATCCTCCGGAGAATCTCCGCCGTCGTTGCGCCGGACCTGGCGTCGGTCTCTTCCTCGGATCTTGGCGACTGCGCGGTCTGCAAAGACGGTTATGCCCTCGGCGAGGCGGCAAAGGAGCTCCCGTGCGGCCACGTGTACCACGCGGGGTGCATTCTGCCGTGGCTGGCCCGCCGCGACTCGTGCCCTCTCTGTCGGTTCCGCCTCCCGCCGCGCCCGGCCGCCGCCGAGCCGGAGCCGCCGGAGGAGATCGGCGACGGAGACGACTGGTCGGATTACGCAACAACCTTGACCTACATTGCCAGGAAGCACAATCTCTTCTTTGATGAATCCGAGGTTCGTTTCTGCATTCTCACTAATTTATTTATCTTTCCTCTAAAACAAACTATATAATTGATATTGGACAATTTACAAATGGTCGATCTCAAATTCTCAAGCATAACGTCATAACTGTTATAATCAACTTGATCCAACTGTCAATTTATTTTTTGATTTTTCGAATAGAGATCTGCTATAGAAGCTCTGTCACTTAATCGTTTATATTTTTTTATATATTTAAGCTTCACGAGCTTGTTTCACAGCTTTTTGAGTTAATGAAGAACCGAATTTGGAACGCTTAGAGCTTATCAACACACACTGATCATTAGACCAACTCGTTTACCAACTGAGAAATGATTTCCATTCTGGTGTACTGAGATGCTAAAGATTATTTCTCATTACCAATATGGTTTTGGAATTTGGTTTTGGTAATTGAGGGATTTTGGGGCTTGGTTTAACCCGAATAAGCCCACTAGTTGGACCTAGAGACCTTCCCAGAGATCTTAACTATTTGGGGGATGTGTTTTGGTAAAAATAAAATAAATTTGAGAAACAATTTGGAGAGGCTAAAATTGAGGCAGCCTATGTGAATATAAGCCGCTTTGCTTTTAATATCAAGCTCAAAATCAAATCTACATCGAACCCAGAAATGTATACGACAGTTTCGAACCCATGAATAATGCTAATTGAGCGTTTTCATTTCTCATGCTTTTCGGTGCTCGTGTCAAATTCTCGAGGGAGTCTGGACTCTAATCGATAGTTTTAGATGGATTATTGATAAGTGGTGAATCGGATATTAAAGATGGATAAAGTTTGGACGTGTTGGGTTCAAAAAATCCTAAAGAACATATTCCTCGCTTATAGATTGTGTGAGAGGGAATTTATAGGTTTTGAAGTTCTTGGTTATTTAACAGTGAAATATCTTCTTTTGATGTTTCTTTTAATTCTGTTATATATGGTTAAGCAAAGTTGTAAATTTCACGAAGGTTCGCAAACCAATAGTTTGTGTAAATCTCTATGCTGTGATGAATCTTGCATGAAATTACGCCTGAGTCTACCTCAGTAATTCTGCTATTATATTGTTTGTGATTCTTTTCTTGCTTGTATTTAAATTTTTGTAAAACTATTTTCTATTACTTGACCCAATAGGTATGATCTCTTGTTATATATTTATTTCGCGCCATCTTTAATTTGCTCGGTTGGCTTCCATAAATTATTTGTAGCGTGATTTATTTATTTCATCCCAACTGCGAGATAATTTATTTTTTTATATGTACTCGTATGCTCTATGCATAACGATGAGAACTATAATAAAAAAAATTGAGGGGAAAAATACGTTTGATCAATATATAAAATGATTACTTTTATAAAATCTAATATTGGACTGCTGAATTGCAGGTAGAGGAATGAGAAGGTAATTTTGGAAAGTAGTTCTCCTAAGAGTTATGGTGACAGTGTAATGTCTATATCTTCTTACATTTCGCTTTGTAAAGTGCGATCGTGAAGTGTGGTATTGTGTGCATTGCTTCTCTTAAACGATCACAATCCAAAATGTTAAAAGAAAAATGATTGAAAAGAAATAAAAATATGTGATTGTAGAGGGATTAGAGATAGTGTAGACTTATCTTGTATTCTCAATGATAGAAACTGTATTTCAAAATCTTCAACCTAAAAGCTTTTAGAACAATATCTTCCATATAAGTATATTATTTCTGCAATACGCTGGCTTATTCTCAAGTATCTTCACACATTTACCATTGGTTCATCTATACATATACGTATACTGTTGGTAGGCAGAGTATTTGGATTTATGGAGATTGCCATTTAACTCATGCTATTGTTTTGGAGGTCCTAAGTCTGAAATGACCATATACTTTGAAATTTCTAAATACTCGTTGTTAATGCCTGAAAATGGATCAACACTTAAACCGGTCCGTGGTTCGATCTAGGGTCGGACCCTATGATCGCGCGGTGGTCGAATGAAAAATTGTTTCAAAACTTCTTTCTTCCGCTGTCCTGGAAAGATATCTTTGGTGAAGTCACCTGTAAAATAGAGAAACGTGAACTAGATGACCGCGGAGGGGTTTCCTCCGAGGATCCTCTGACGCTCAACATTGTGACGAGTGTTATGTGAGGTGGGGAGATATTATATCTTTGGAAAGGAATTTTAGAGAGAGTGTCTCCAAGATGAGAGAGAAGCAGATGTTTGTTAAGTTGTGAGAAAACTTACCTCCAAATGAAAGAGTTTGAGGTATTTCTAATGATATGATGACTTGGGTAAATTCGTCATTTGTTGGTTCTAATGAATTTTGAGTAGGGCTTGCCAGCCCGTTGATATAGAGCCAATCTGTTTTTTTACATGCTAGTGATAGCCCGCCAGCCTGTATTAGGACGGTCTGCTTGCCTTCAATATGTTAGGCAGTGCATGCTTGCTTGGTGAGGAGTGCATGTCTGTCTTTTTGATGAGGAGGACTTGCCTGCTTGCCTAGTGAGTAGGGTATGTCTGCCTGCCTGGTGAGTAGGGCGTGTTAGCCTGCCTACTTGATGAGGAGGGTCTGTCTGCCTGCTAAAAAAAGTTCTTCCTAGTTAGGAAGGTATGTCTGCTTGCTAAGGAGAGGCCTGCTTGGTGATTAGGGTGTGTCAGCCTGCCTGATGAAGAAGGCATGCCTGCCTGATGGGGAGGGGTTGTTTGCCTGCTAAGGAGAGACCTGCCTAGTGAGGATTGCTTGCCTGTCTGGCGAGGAGGATATGTCCGCTTGCTAAGGAGAGTTCTGCCTAATGAGGAGGACATGCATGCATGTCTGCTCAAAGAGGCCTGTCTGATGTGAGGGCTTGTCTATCTTACGATCTATTACGAAAAACTTGTCGACATGCTAAGGAGGGCTTACTTGCTTAGTGAGGAAGGCATGTTTGCATGTCTGACGTCATGCTAAGGAGAGCTTGCCTGCTTCGTGAGGAGGGCATGCATGCGTGCCTGGTGAGGAGGATCTTCCTACCTGCTAGGGAAAGTCTGCCTGCCTGGTGAGGAGTGATGTCTGTCTGGTGAGGAGGGCATGCCTGCATGACAACCTACTTAATGAGGCTTGCCTGCTTAGAGAGTAGGACCTGCATGCTTGCATGCCGACGTGTCAAGGAGGGCTTTCTTATTTAATGAGGAAGACAAGTCTGCATGTCTGGCGTCATGCTAATGAGAGCTTGTCCACTTCGTGAGGAGGGGTTGCCTTCTTAGCGAGGAGGGCATGTCTGCCAGCCTGGTGAGTAGTGTTAGTATTTGTGCCCACAAAGAAGATATTAGACATTGAAATACATTTTGTATTTTGTTTTGGCTGAAACTTAAATAATATTAAATATTCATTCTTATTTAATATTGTGTTTTATGTATCTTTGCTACACTATGAAATTATCATCAACGAAAGAGGTGCTAAGTACATATTTGATAGCATACCCTCTTATTACTAGTTTAAATAATATTTCGCAATCAAAAGATCATTGGGCAATCAAATCAGAGTAACATTTGTTTGAATAAATCAACAATATCTTATCTTGTGATATAGAGAGTTGTGAATCTATGATTTATTCTTGATGTCTTAGTGAAGACATTGAACAAGACTAGCGACACTTTGAAGCTCGAGACAAAACCGTTTAATCACTCGAAACTTCAAGATCACATACGAGGGGTATTTTGGTATTTACTTAAATCCTGAAGTGAATACATATCTTCTTGTAACACTTTATGACATTTGATTAGTCAATGGGCATTGGCTAAATGAAGTTTCATTAACCCGACGATTGGTGTCATAATGCTGTTTCGTTGAATTATGTGATTCACATATATGAAATTTGTGTTGAAACAATGTTAGGGCATTAGTATCATACCATGCTTTGTTATGAGAGTGTGAGCGAATAAACCGGACCTGGTATTTAACTAATAAAACATTTTGTTGAATAAAACATGTGACATGTTGAGACATCTCACTTTATGTTTTCTCGTTCACAAATAACAAAAGGAGCTGGTGAAATAAACTCAGAGGTAAAATGATAATTTTACATTCCTCTGAGCTAATGATACAAACAAAGGGTAATATCGTAAAATACACCATGGACCGTGTGTAGAATAGTTTTATCACATCAAACGGAAATATAAACGCATATGAACTTAGAGAGTTTCAATATTAGTCCTTTAGTGGAATCGAATAATATTAGGAATTAAAAGTAGGAAAAAGTTTGTGAACTTTTGTATCCGGACTTTATTTTAAAGTTTTATTCGTGTGGGTCCATAAGGTCTCAGTGATAGACTATGACATAAGATTTAGTGAACTAGAACAATTGATTTTCTAATTTAATGCAAATTGAGATTTTACGCTAAAAAAATTATTTTCTAAGTAATTAAATAAATAATTTGTTATTTATTGTTACATTTATTTAATGAATCATACTGTGTTATTATAATGATAATAAAACAATTTAGTGATTTAAATAAATAAAAGATGAAAATAAATATTTTCTGGTTTCATACTTGTTTGTCAAGTATGAAACAGAACTAATGACATGTCATTAAATCAATGAGATATTCTAATTTAATCTAATTTATTTTAGAAATGAATCAAATAATTTGGGGATGAAATTAATTAGATGGTCGAACATAATTAGTGAATTAAGGTTGGAATTTTTTTTGAAACTCATTTAAAGAGAATTGGGCTTAAGTTTGACTAACATGCCGGTATTAGATTTTAACATAACTTAAGCATGTTCTCTCTGTGTATAAAAGAAGCTTATCTCCTAGCCCTAACCCTAATGAAACACTCGGCCAATTCCCCCTTTATGTTGTGTGTTTCTGGTCGAGAGAGATAGAGTGAAAGAAAGAAAATTGTTCTCCCAAAAGCTTCTTTAATTCCTTTGAGTTTTACCCCTTCTCCGTTGTTTACTTAAAAGAGTTCACCCTCTTGATCTCCCAAATACTCGAGTGTAATATTATTGAATCTGCTTGTGGTAGTTTGTGTGAATTTTATTTCAAAGGGTCGGTTCCCTTTAGAGAAGATAAACGAAGGCGAATCTTGATCTATCCCGAGGCGTACATGTAGGCGACAGAGAGGCACAAAGAGACGCACGAGAAGGTGCTCCTTGGCCGGAGGGAGACGCGTACAAAGGCGCAAAAGGGTTTTGCATAGGCGCACATTTACACAAGCAATCCAGGCAAGGCGCGCGTCCATACCGGCGAGAGGCGAGGCAGGTGCGCGTGCGTTCCGACGAGGCGAGACAGAGGCGCGCGACAAGATCATTTCCCGCGAGAGGCGAGGCAGGCGCGCTCGCGTTCCGGCGAGGCGAGACTGAGGCGCACGACAGGATCCTTTCCGACGAAGCAAAGCGCACGAGCATGTTCCATTCCGGCGAGTAATAGGCGCCATGCCCATTTCCGGCGAGTAATAGGCGCATGTCCATGCCCATTTCCGGCGACTCAAAGGCGCGTGCAAAGCTGCTTCCTCGAGAGCTAGGCGCGCATTCTTGCGAGGCAAAGACGCGTATGTGGCTCAATTACGGGCAGGACTTGGCTTGACATTCCCGCAAAAACTAGCAACGCACGAGGTTGTATACAACCTCAATGTAAGTCTTTTAAACCAATTGGATATGTGTCTATAAATGTTATAGGACGATAGTGTGTTCAATTTATTGCTTGACATGTTTAGGGTAATTTATCGACATGTTAGTGATTTTTAATACCATAGTTAATCGAATATGTTTAAATGAGTTTTAACATGTTAGGTCTTATTATGTGTTTCTGTCATATATAGATATGTCACCTAATATAATAGGTTAATCGTTAACTAATTTCCAACAAGGAGGGCCTTCCTGCCTAGTAGGGAGGGCATGCATGTCTTCATGGTGAGGACAGCCTGTTGCCTAACGACCTACTTAGCGAGGCTTGCCTGCTTGACGAGGAGGACCTGCCCGGCGACCTGCTTAGTGAGGCTTGCCTGTTTGGCGAGGGAGACCCACCTGACAACATGTTGAGTAAGGTTTGCTTGTTTGGTGAGGACAGTCTGCCTTCGAAGAGAAATTTTCTTGATTAAGCGAGAATTTTCGAGCCGTCATCACTATCTCCCCTAACCGAGCTCTAGTTTTTCGTTATGTCTCGAGCTGGCTTGCCTTATTCAATTTTGGGTTGGACTTTGATGTTTTCAGACCTTAAAGAAAATAACCCATAACATAAACCCCAATTCTTTTGGCAATTGTGTTGTTCAAAAAACTTCACATTTGCTACTTCACTTTTTTTCCATCATTTTGTGGGAAGTTTGAAAAGTTCCGAAAATAAGCTTTAGCTGATCGATAGGAAGCTATCTTTTGAAGGTGCTCTCTTATATTTTCTCTGTTTGATATATATATATATATATATATATATATGTTACCGTATGCTCTTCGTAACTTCATCTTCTTCCTTCCTTTCCGACTCCCTACGCCGCTGCTCGTCTTCGAATGTTGAACATCCATCTTTGCTTCACCAGCCCTGTATCGAACATCCATCTCCATCGACCGTAGTCCTAGGGAAGGCTTCGCAGATCCGGTGACAACTATCTTCTTCGGCGTCCGACACGGTTGTCTTGACCGAGAGTTGTCCGATCGGTGCTCGTCGCCCTTAACGAGCTTGAAAAGGTCAGATCTATATCCGTTTTTCACATGCGTGGAGTTGCGGTGGGCGACTCAAAACTGGAATGAGCGTCGACTAACTCAAGCGAACACGGTCACGCGGACTCCAACTCGGGTTTCTCTTTTTTGCATTGGCGAGCCTTGTCATTATCAGGTCTGGATGAGACCTTGAGATTGGTATTGACGACCACGTGAACTCATATGTTCTTTCTTGCGTCATTTTTTTAAGTTTGGCCAGAGCTTTGACGAAGCTCGTCGTCGACGCATATTTGGCTAAAACTACAACGACGCTTGGTGTTGACGCGTGTTTGACTGAAGTTTCAACGACACTTGGCGCATGTTTGGGTGAAGCTTTGACGACAATAGGTGCGTGTTTGACTGAAGTTTCGACGACGTTAGGCGTTGACGTGTGCTTAGGTTAATATTCGGCGACGCTCGACATTGACACTTGTCTGGCGGACGTTTTGGCGATGCTCGGCGTGGACGCGTGTTTGGCTGGAGATTCGACATCGTTCAGCGTTGGTGCGTGCTTGGGTGAAGCTTCGACGATGCTCGGCGTTCACATTGGTTTGGCTGAAGTTTCTGTTGGTGACTGTTGCACCTTAGTAACCATATTAAATGTGGAATAGTATTAATTGCACTCACAATACCTATTTAATGATAATGATTACTAAACAAGATCTAGATTTATTAATTTAATTCATTTATGAAAACGATTCAGCAACTATTAATAGAAGAGGCGATCAGAACACTTACATGAGTTTTGGCTCAGCTACATAATGCTCCAATACAATGCTCGTTCTGTCTTCAAGCTTTCACAACTCCTTTGTCTGATTTAGTACTCGAGAATGACACCGTAGTTTTTCGAAACGTAATCTCCAAGACGAATAAGAAATATGAGTGGGCACAATCAATATCTCACTTAGATCTCGAAACCATATTGTTTTGGGATCTCGCTCCTATTATTTAGGATTGGAATTTAGCAATTTCAGGGAAAAGGGGGAAGAAAATAATCGGCCAAAGAGAGAGAGAGAGTTGGCCAAATTCTTTGTGAAGAAATGAGTGAGTATTTCTTCTTCCCTTCTATCCATATTCAAGCCTTGATAGGGAGATAACCTCTGAGATATCTTCTCTCCTTTCGGTTGAGACATTCTCTCCTTTCGGTTGAGACATTCTCTCCTTTTGGAGATATTCTCTTATTTGGATTTAATCTGGGCCATTAGATCTTAACAGTAAATCTAAACTCTCTCTCATCCATCAGATTAGTATCAATGGTTGAGAATTTTTCTCTTCAAGGAGAGAAATGGAGAGGGAGAGTCGGCCACCCCTAGGGTCTATCCCTAAGGAATTATCGGCCATCTCCTTGTCAAGCCCAATCCGAAATTTCCCAAGCCAAAAATCCAATTAATTATATATTTACTCGATCCAACAATAAATAAATAATTATGCTATAATCATTTCGTTAATGTTGTCAATCACTATTACAGCAAGTGAAATTAAATAATTGCATTATTACTCGAAAGTTTTTATCCGCCTTTATCAGAGCCGAATCGGTGACTATGGACCTAGTAGTAGAAGCTTAATGAATCTGATGAAAAAGACGATAAAGTAATCTATCTTTTTCTCATCAATTCGTCTAGTCTTAATCAATACTCCACCGTGTAATCAAAGATTGAACCCTTCTTTAATACTAGAATTATATTTACTCATCGTGACGACTGTCCACTGATATAGTCAGTTCGTGATCAAGATCCTCCAGGTTCAACCCGTGCAAAAAGAAGTCAATTTATTCCGTATACTTCTCTTGATACATATCAGCCCTAAGCATTGTTGCTTCCCCAACGAAAGATTCTCTCGAACGTTAACTTGCTTTGAGAATGCGTGGAATCAATCAGTTCTGGAATCTACCCTTAGGTGAGTGAACATTGACCTCCTTTTAGGGAGGCTGGATTCGGTATCTATAAATCACTTCCCACTCGAATCATGCTCTGAAAACATGCAGGGGAAGACTCCCAAGACATAAGCTGTGATTAGCATGTATAGCTTTTAGAAAATGAGTCAAAGAGCTCAAAGACATGAGTCCGTGTCCATGATCACCTCCGGATTTAGATCAAGTCTCACTGTGACCATCAAAGTGGCATCGGTTAGGGCGTCGTAATGGTCCTTAAACGACACATCTACCCCAAGTTCTGTCCAGATCGTACACTTACCACAAGTGTAGAATGCTCCCACATAGTGATCAGTCTTCACTCATGTGTTCCACATATATGACTTTCGATATAGCTTCCCAGGCATATATCAGTTATCGACCTCATTTTAGCACACTGCCCGAATTCAAGTGCCCAACACGTGACTCTGTTTAACACGGAGGCTATGGAAGATAGTTATTATTTGGTTCTGAATAATTATTCAGATCTCAACATACTAATCATATAATGCTTATATAGTAATATAATTATCGAGTTCAGTAATTATAAAAACTTCATCTTCAAGTGGGCAATTTTCCCAACAGTTTTGATGACGCTCGACGTCGACGCGTGTTTGGCTGAAGATTTGACGATGCCAGGCGTTGAGGACAACGCCTTCTTTCTTGGTGGATGTTCTACTTCTCTCGTCGTCTATCCTATCAATCATCGTCACCAAAGTTTGCGTGACCCGCCTTTGATAGATTCATCGACGGTGATCCCGACGCTCGGGGTTGAACGCCGTGTAGGACCTCCCGCAAACTCGGTGGCCAGGATATTGGCATATGTCGTTGACATCATCGAGGTTAATTTATTTGACGGACGTGCCTAGGATCGGGTGGTGCTCATTTTGGCTGCTCCATGCGATAATCTTCAACGAAATATTTTAGATTTGCTTGACACACCGCCTACAGGCCCGTCAAAGTTTTTTTTAATTCGGAGCCAAGTGTGACGGTTAGATTTCTCTCCTTGGCCAGACCGCAGACTCAGCGCGTGGTTACCTTCCTAGTTTGAGTTTGCATGTGTCCCTATTTGAGGCACCCTCGCACAGCTGCCTCGTTTCATTGGATAGCCTTGTTTTTTTCGTTCGCAGATCCGGCAAAGGAAATATCAACTTTGAAGGCAAGGTGCGATAGCGAGCCACCGTCTTTCACTATTGACCAAGTTTAGGATCAGATGTGGTCGGGCCTCTTAACTCTGACAAACGCGTGTGTCGGTGGTCGCGGTGACTTTCTCGTGAGCCCTTTGCACCTGGAAGAAACTTCTCATACATTGTGTGTTGAAGAGAATCCAAGCGCTCCTGACTTAATCGTCCTCATTGCCACCTTGGAGGAATGATCTTGTTCGAACCCAGATAAAGCTCTTGCATTTGATTTGTATGGTGTTTGTCGGCTCAAATCGGAATTAGCCAAGGTTCCTTTCTGCGTTATTTTTCCTAGCGCCTCGAGCCCTCGTTTTCATCAATTTAGTAAGCCTCCATCGATGTCTAATTACATATTTTTTTTCTTTAAATTGAACCAAGGAATGGTTGTGTGTGATGATTTTTTATGCGTCGTCCATTAGTGTTTAGGGGAAATGATTGAGGGATCATCGCGCCTCGTAAGCGATTTGGAGCCTTGTGTCACTCTTCTCGGCGACCGTGTCGATTCTCCAATAGTGTCGATTTGTGTTGACGAAAATTTAGGTGTGCCCATGCGTAACCATGTTGAGATTTCTTGTTCTCCCTTCAAGTTTGTCTTGATAGACCAAACTCGACCCTCTCCTAAATCGCGAGTCTCCATGAGGCGAGAGGGTCGCTTAGATAGTTTCTCTGTTGTCGGGCTGGACATCCTTGACATCGCGAGCCTCCGTGAGGCGGAAGGTTGCTTGGACTCCTTCTCCGCTATTGGGCTGGACATCTCGGACATTGTGAGCCTATGTAAGGCGGGAGGGTCGCTTGGACACCTTCTCCGCTGTCGGGCTAGACATCGTTGACATCGTGAGCCTCCGTGTGGTCGGAGAGTTGTTTAGACAACTTCTCTGTTCTCGAGCTGGACATCCTTGATGTCGCGAGCCTCCATGAGGCAAAAGGTCGCTCGAACATCTTCTCCGATGTCATAATGGACATTGTTAACAAAGTTACAAGCCTATGTGAGGTGGGAGGGTCATTTGGACACCTTGTCCGATGTCAGGCTTGACATCATTGACATTGCAAGCCTCCGTGAGGTGGGAGGATCGCTTGGACACCTTTTTTTGTTGTCGTAATGGACATCGTTGATGTCGTGAGCCTATGTGAGGAGGGAGGGTCGTTTGCACACCTTCTCCACTATCCGGATGAACATTGTTGATGTCGCGAGCCATTGTGAGGCGGGAGAGTCACTTGGACACCTTCTCCTCCATCAGGCTGGACATTATTGATGCCGCAAACCTCTGTGAGGCGGGAGGGTCGCTTGGACACCTTTTCAGTTGTTGGACCGGACATCCTTGACGTCGCGAGCGTCTGTGGGGCGGGAGGGTTGCATGGACACCTTCTCTGTTGTCGAGCTGGAGATCCTTGAAGTTGCGAGCTTCTGTGAGGCGGGAGGGTCTCTTGGACGCCTTCTCTGATGTCGAGCTGGACATCATTGATGCTGCAAACCTCTGTGAGGTGGGATGGTTGCTTGGACACCTTCTCCATTGTCACGTTGGACATCTTTGACGTCGTGAACCTCAGTGAGACGGGAGGACCGCCTAGACAACTTCATTGTTCTTGGGCTAAACATCCTTGACGTTGGAACCTCTATGAGGCGGGAGGGTCGCTCAGACACCTTCTTTGTGGAGACTCAGGATTCTCTTGCGTGTTTGACAATGGCGTAAGGGTTGTCCCTTTGGAATTGGTCTGCTAGCCTAGGCCTGATATGTCGTGGAGGGCGGACACCGGTGGTGCCATCCATGGGGTGACGAATCCTTTTTTTTCTCGAGAATCATCCCCATTGTGATCTTCGTCTTCTCTTGGTCGGCTCCTTCGGTCAGACGTTGTTCGACCCTCCAGATATTCCTTGATTGAGATGTGTTGGGATGTCCGCGTCATAAGATCCGACGTGGTCGTTGGTCTTTTTCCGACGAGCGATTTCAGGATGTAACCCATCTCGAGTCCGTCGATGAGGGCGATTAAATGCGTCATTGTTGGTATAGTCGCACACCTTGTTTTCCTCTTCTTTGAACCTGCTTAGATATCGTTGAAGGCTCTCGCCGGTCCGTTGCTTGATTGACCACAAGTAGGACTTCTCCTTTTTCTGCACCAGTGAGCTTTCAAAACGGGTAATGAAGTGTTCCTTCCACGCTCTGAACAAATGGAGGGAAAAGCGGGGAGGTTGTGCCTTCGACCACGCTTTGAACGTTGAGTTTGCGTTTTGCGCAGGTTGGAGCTCTTGTATCTTGTTATGTAACCCCTGCACAATATTTATTAAGTCCAGGTTGGGTGGAGATGTCGTTGTGGGAAGTGGCACCCTTTTGGGCCCTCTACTTCCATCTATCTGGTCGGGCGACTCCTCCTTGCTTACGAGCGAGGTTCATGGAGCCTTTACGGCTTCGTTTGTTGACCTAGCATGCCTTAGGGGGTATGACGACGCGAGATATCCCACCGTTGATTAAGGTGGCTTCTTTGGTCTTTATCCTACCTTAACTGACCAGCAATGTATACACGTTGGGATCGACCAAAGCTCCTTGCATCCCTGCTCTCTGCCACTTCTTCCCTGACCTCAAGGCAGGCGAATGCCGACCTTCAAGAGATGTTGGACCGTTCTTCATATTGTGCTTGAGTGTTCTGTTGGTGTGTGTCCTGATGGAGGTGCCTAGGCGGTAACCTCGAGCGGTCATCAACGCGGCGAGACACATTTCGAGCACTTATGAAGCCGAGGTTTGGAATGGACATGTCGGGGAGAGCCCTGATTCTACCCTGCTGGGATGGTGGGATGTCCCCATCGTGCTAGTTGTCATGGGTGGGTCTGTGGTTGTGCATTTTGTGCTCTAAAAGACCTTCTACGATATCCTCCATGGTAGATTCATAACCTATGATCCTCGTTAACAAGTTGGACAATCGAAAAAAGATTATCTTCGAGGCGCGTCATTCGAGAGTCCCTTTCATCATGCACAGGGTCAGACGTACGCTTGCCTCGAACGCGTTTTGAGTTTGATTTTGTCGTGCTTAGACTTGCGATCAAGTGTCATGTGTGATGCTCCCCGTGAGGCAAGGAACGAATTTTTCAAAGACGCTTACGCGATTAGACATCTTGGACGGTAATCATTGGGCTTGTTCCTTGGAGTACCTAAAGGTGGATGTGCTGGTGAGATCTAGTGGTTAATTGTTTAAAGCACCTCATTCTAGCGCCAAAATGTTAATTTCTGAAAATGGATCAACACTTAAACCGATCTGGGGTTCGATTTAGGGCAGGACCCTAAGACCGCGTGGTGGTCAAACGGGGAAATTATCTCAAAACTTCTTGCCTCTGATGTCCCAGAAATATTTCTCTAGTGACTCTTCACCTGTAAAATAGAGAATCATGAACTAGAGAATCGCAGAGGAGTTTCCTTCGGGGGGGCCCTCCGACGCTCAACATTAGTATGAGTGTTATGTGAGGTGGGGAGATATTATACCTTAAGTAAGGAATTCTAGAGAGAGAATGTCAAAGATGAGAGAGAAGTAGAGGTCTGTTAAGTTGTGAGAAAATTTACCTCCAAATGAAAGAGTTGGAGGTATTTATAGTGATATGATAACTTGGAGTAAATTCGTCATTTTTTAGTTTTAATAAATTTTGAGTAGGGCTTGCATGCCCATTGACATGCTACGGAGCGCCTTTCTGCTTTCCTACATCCTAATGAGAGCCCGTCTGCCAGTATGAGGAGGGTTTGCCTACCTTACGACATGTTAGGCAGTGCATGCTTACTTGGTGAGGAGGGTCTGTCTGCCTGCCTTGTGAGGATGGTATGTCTGCCTGCCTGGTGAGTAGGGCGTGTTAGCCTGCCTGCTTGATGAGGAGGGTCTGTCTACTTGCTAAAAAAAGTTCTTCCTAGTTAGGAGGGTATGTCTGCCTGCTAAGGAGAGGCCTGCTTGGTGAGTAGGGCGTGTCAGCCTGCCTGATGAAGAAGGCATGCCTGCCTGATGGGGAGGGGTTGTCTGCCTGCTAATGAGAGGCCTGTTGGCAGAGATGCCCAGAAGAACATTATTTATTTACATATCGATGTAATATAAATCTCTCGTGAGTCCTTATTGTAATTTGCTGATTAAATTAATAAAAGTTGAAACGTCCATTCATTTCTTTTTCGTTTATTTGAAGATTTATGATATTCAATAATCTTATAGTCCTTAATCAAACCTAACAATGTATGAAGAGACTATTGGTATTTCTGCCCACAAAGGAGATTTTTGATATTAAATACTTTTGTATTTGTTTTGAATTTAAATAAAAATTGAATATCCATTCTAATCTAACATTGTGTTTATGCATGAATGTCTACGCTCTGAAACTTTCATCAACGAAAAAAATGTTAGGTACAGACTTGAAAAAATACCTTCTTATGACCAGTTTAAATAATAATTCGCAATCTAAAGATCGATTCGGCAATTGATTCTTAGTAATGATGTTAGAATGAATAAAACGATATCTTACCTTGTGATATGGAGAGTTATGACTCTGTAATTCATTCTTGATATCTTAGTGAAGATATTGAACAAGACCTGTGAAGTTTTGAAGTTCGAGATAAAACTGTTTAATCGCTCGGAATCTCAAACTCACATACGAGAGGTATTTTAGTAATGACTTAAATCCTGAAGTGAGTATATATCTTCTTGTAACACTTTATGACATTTGATTTGTCAATGAGAAATGGCTAAGTGAAGTTTCATTGACCCGACGATTGGTGACAGAATACTGTTCCGTTGAAATATGTGATTCAAAGATATGAAATTTGTGCTGGAACAATGCTTAGGCATTAGTATCACACCATGCTCTGTTATGAGAGTGTGAGCGAATAAATCAGGCCTAGTATTCATCGAATTAAGAATTCTTTGAAATAAAACATGTGACATGTTGAGACATCTCAGTTTATGTGTTTCTCGTTCACAAATAACAAAGGACTTGGTGAAATAATAACTCAGGGGTAAAACGGTAATTTTACATTCCTCTGAGTTAATGATACACACAAATGGTAATATCGTAAAATACACCATGGACCGTGTGAAGAATAGTTTTGTTACATCAAACGTTAATATAAACGCATATGAACTTAGAGATGTTCAATATTGGTCCTTTAGTGGAATCGACTAATATTAAAAATTAAAAGTCGGAAATTTTTTGTGAACTTTTGTATCCGAACTTTATTCTAAAGTTTCGTTCATGTGGGTCCATAAGGTCTCATGATAGACTCTCGTACGAGATTTTGGTGAACAAGAAATGATTGATTTTCTCATTCCACGTAAATTGTGATTTACGCTAAGAAATTATTTTCTAAGTAATTAAATAAATAATTGTTTATTTATTTTACATTTATTTAATGAATCATATTATGTTATTATATTGATAATAATATAATTTGATGATTCAAATAAATAAAAGATAAAAATAAATATTTTCTCATTTCGTACTCATTGAAGAGTATGAAAGTAATTAATGATTTGTCATTAAATAAATGAGATGTTCTAAATTAATTAAATATTATTTTAGAAATAAATCAAATAAATTTGGGAGATAATTTTGACAATATGGCCGGCCACTTATAAGGTATAAGTGAGGTGGAAAGTTGTTTAAATGAATTTTTGGGCTTAAGTTTGATTAATGGGCCATTAATTAGGTTTTACCTAACTTAAGTTCATTCTCCCTAAAATAAAATGAAGGCTTTCTTGTCTCTCTCTTGACTTAATTTCACTAGCTCATTTCCTCTCCCCTTACCCCTTGGCCGACTATTTTTCTCTCCCCAAAGAGAAAATACACGGCCAAAAAAATTCCTAAAGAGAAATGAGAGAGAAATTTAATTTCTTGTAAGTGTTTGTTTTATTCCTTCTCCCCTTGTTCCCATAAAAGAGCCCGCCGTCTTAATCTCCCAAAAACTCCTAGAGAACTATCATTGATTCAACTTGTGGTTGTTTGAGTGATTATGGATCAACAGGGCCGGCCACTTTTTGGAGCAATAGAGCGATGACAGATTCCATGTAATCCTATACGCGAGTGGGAAGGAGTTTCGACCGTGGACTTGGACGCACACCCCGAGACCAATTCTTGCATATCCAAACCCCCTGTAAGTCCCCTTGAAACGAATTGGATCTTAATGAAATAATCATTGTAGGATTGTTAGTATGTTTAGATCGTTCGTTGTGTGTTTGAATAAATTTGTTGACATGTTTATAAATTTATTGACATGCTAGATTACATTTAATGACATGGTTAATGAATATGTTTTAAAATGTGTTTTAACGTATTAAATTGAATTGTGAATTTTCGCCATATATCGATATGTTTCATAGTTAATTAGGTTAATTGTTAACTAAATTCCAACAGAGACAAATGTAGATTTGTGTGAACAAACTCTTCATGGTTTTCTTAAACAAAATATTTACAATCTAAAGATGAACGGACTAATGATCCTTGTATGGTTGTTGGAAGAATCTATGATGTCTGATTACGAGTTATAGAGAGTTAGGAACTCTATAGTTCTTCCAGTGTATCTTCCGAAGATACTGAATTGACCAGTGCACCTTTAGAGACAGTGTAAGAACAAACCATTTAACCTCTTCTGTCTCAAAGTCACTATGTATGAATTACATCATGCTTACCTTAATCCTAAAATAAGACATGTCATTTCATGACTTCAATATGTTCATTTGAGAAAACTACACTCTAAATCCAAGTTTGTGAACTAGATGCGCTCTATTGGTGATATATTGGGTTGTGAAGTTGACATGAGTATACTTTGTGAAGTTTTCATAGATATGGAATTCATGTACAAAATTGATGAAATGCAATGTATATCACCTCATGCTTTATTATTTGGATTGTGAAAAAATGAACCGCGCGGTATCCAAAATTAAGGAACGACTTTATTTGGATGAAACAATGTGACTTGTTAGCTCCTCGTCAATACATTATTTCTAACTTATTGACAAGTAACAAAGGAGTTGAGGAAGTAACAGTTAGAATGATAAAATGGTAATTTTGTAAATCTCATATAGTTGAATATTCATGAAGGGTTATTATAGATAACATTCAATGGATCCACTCAACATAATTAAGTTGAATTTGAGTAGAATATAAATTTATTTGAACCGAGAGATTCTCAGTGTCAACTCTTTAGTGGAGTCAGTTGACATTAACTAATACTCCGAAAACTTTTGTGAAATTTTGGGTTTGAGTATAGTAGCTCAAGCTTTGTTTATTTGGATTCATAAGATCACTATTACAAGTCATTAGAGTAGGATTGTTAAACTAGAAATCAAAATAAGTTCAAGTGTTGAACTATACGTTTTCTCAAAAAATGTCTAAAGGGTATTTTTGTCCACATGGACATAAAATTATGTGAATGTCAAAATAAACTTTTGAATATTTTCATACGATGGAAATATAAATCAGTTTCTAAAGCTGAAAAATCGTTTGAGGCATTATGAAATTAATTTTATTATTTGTGCAATATTACTTGTACAATGGGTATTTTATGAATTGTCTTAAAAAAATAAGGAAATATTTAGAAGCTCCTCCTAAGTAGAATTTTGGCCAATATCAAATAGAGAGAAGGAAATAATTAGAAGAAGTAATTCAGTGATCTTCTTCACATGTTTACTAAAATTTCTCATTATTACAAGTAATAAAATAAAACGGGAACCGGATATTGTGTGGCTTTTTGAGACTGTGTATGAGAAATCCGGATCGTCTTTCCACTTTAAAGTCGGTGGTGAGGCGCGCGAGGTCGAGGTCGAGATCTCGATTCATTAGGAAAAAGGAATAAGATTAAATCAATTATATAAATAAAATAAAAAAAGAGTGAAAATGTGAAAATAAAGTCTTCATTCAGTCTCAGTTGTCTACGTGGTATAATTTAAATTTTAACGAAATTTTTTGGATGTTGCGAATAAAAAACGCTTTGGATATTTTTATCACAGATTTTAAATATTGGATACATAAGTGAAATTTATTTTTGTCGCTATTAACTCTAATAATAATTTGTAGTGGGCGTGTGTGACACCAGCATACCCGATTGTTTATATATTTTAAAGATGAGTATATGCAGACATTATTTATAATATTACATTTGTATTAATCCTAATTCATAATAAAATGAATATTCAGTTTTAGAAGAAAAATTTCTAGATGAGTAGCTAAGAAACCCAATTACACCAATTACATTTTAGAGTTATAGATATTTTTTGGAGCTTCTCTTTCTCGTGCTCTTCTGCTAGGGCTTCAAACAAATCCTGCCTCTAATCCCTCGATTCTCTTACTCGCCCCTAAATTTTGATTTTCTATCTTGAAGATCGAAGCACCTCTACGAATTACATCTCGATCTCAGCTTTTAGTTTCGCATCCTTCTCTTTCATTTTGTCATCCCATCTCGACGCACCAGATCTCTGGATCTCTTTCATTTTGTCATCCCATCTCGACGTACCAGATCTCTGGATCTCGGACTTCAGAAGGTCTCCCGTCTCCATTCCGAAAAAATAGCACTACGTTAGGGAGATGAACATGAATTAGATTAGAGTCATACTCATCGCCATCCCTTCAGAGTCATACCCCATAGTTCCAACACCTACAAAAAGCCGTTAATTGCAATTTTATATGTTGCCTGAATAAACATGAAATGGAAAGAAGAAAAAAATCAATTTTTGAAGCGAGAAGGTCTAGTAATATATTATCTCTCTGTACAAAGACACCATCGCAGATTCTGGACTGAACTAGACAACCAAAGAGAAACTTTGTTTAATATAGGAAACCCGATATAATCATCTTAAGCTTTGGATGACAAATATGTGGCAACGTAGAAAATCAGATTTCAAGCATTAGCAGTTTATTAACAGATGCAATTGCAAGAGCACCAATCTAGCCACCTTTCCCGAAAGCAATGGAAATAATCGGAAATTTCAGACCGAACACAGTTTGCAGATTTTGAGCAATGGCTTTCACCCTGATAAAGCAAGAACGGCAATAAATTAAGATACCAAGTGTCAAATGGGACTGCCCGTATAAAGATAACCGGAAGTGTCAGACCAAAGTTACGTGGTGATTGCATTGCGCATCATGTGTAGAGCTTTTCGATAACTGTTATGGAAACACAAAAACTGATCAGGATGAAAAAACAAAACCTGCAGCGAATAGAGAAATTTTCATTTTGTAGACCTATACTAACTAGCAAAAGTCGTAACTGGAGGTTTATTTACACACTCATACATGTCACATTTTTGGACAACTGCGTCCTTGAAACCTTTTAAACACTCAGATATTATTGGAAAGCATCGAAAATAACTGGAAAGCATCAGAAAAGAATAGGAGAATGATGCTTAGTTTTCAAAAATCCTCAGAAAGCTTTAATCCTCAGCGTAAATACAGAAAATGGTAAATTCTAGTCGAATTTCATCGGTACTAGACATTATCATTCGAAAGCATCAGAATTTTAGTGAGAAAGAGGTGAGCAAATGCTGGAATTGAGAGGACATGAGGGAGGTTTCATGGGGCACTTCTGTAAAAAAAAGTGACAAAAGTCCATTCTTGGAAGTGCGTAAATAAAATGTTTACTCAAGATTTTTCACTATGAAGCAGATCTAGAAAATTAAAACGTCTCTAAGGCATGAAACATACCAATGTGGAGTAGGCATCCTAAAGTTTCGCTGAATGTTAGAGAACATTTAGGGCAACTTTGGAATGCCTACTCCACATAGGCTGAAAGCTTTTAGATCGCTAAAAGCTGAGCTTTTTCAGTTTATAATAACTAACTTTCTGCTGAATGGGCGTCAGATGTGTATATAATTCATTCACAACCTGAAATCAGAGAAAAAAGTTGATATAAGGCACCAATATACAAAGATTACACACCAACAAAACTAAAGGTTGAGACATAAATCTTGGCTGAAAACACATGGTAGAGAAAAACAAAAGAAATATACATAACGTCAAAGATACTGCTTTAACTCATCTTGGAAATACATCAGTAACTGAATTTCAGGTGTCATGTGTTCTCTTTTTCAGAGTCAATTATGTATCTCCATATTATTATTGAGCTTCCTGTTTTGCAGTTATACTTGCACCTATAATTACCACAGCCCCTGACTTGTATATAATAATATATATAGACACAAAATTACTTTATCCTGAAAATTTAATAACTCAGGAAAGTCAAAACTGTTAAACCAACCAGTTAAGAAAAATATGATTTTAATAGACACTAGTCTTATCTGTAGTCAATAATCTGGATGCGGTGAAGCTAGCAAAAGTTTAAAATTCCTCGAAATAGACTTCCGTACTCACGTACTCAGACTAAAAACGTCCCAAAATTTGAGAAACAAATTTCAAAAAGCGTACGTGAGAAATATTATCAAACCTGAATGTATTTGTACCCCAAGGATAGAATCTGTTCGCTGAAGTCTAACCCCGTATCATCCGCTTTCTTCCGAATGTGCACAACGCAACTGTTCCGGGAAAGAAAGAGAGAACAAATCGTAGGGTTACATCGTTGATTTGTATAGTAAGCCAAGCAAGCTAAGAGTTAAGGCCCACAAAAAGTAAGAAACAATTTGGCCCAAAAAAGTAAGAAACAATTTGGCCCAAAATTTGTATATCTATAATATAACTTGATAATAAGATGCTACTACGAAAATATCATAAAATACTATCACATGTGGCCAAAGAATATCGTATTTATAAAAAATATAAAGAAATGAACATGAAATCACGCAAACAAGTCAAAAACAAAATGAGTTTCTAGCTCCCAAACGGATCGTAACTGTCGATGATCACTATAATGGCCTTTGCCAAATAAAGTTTGCCAAATAAAGATTGACAAATCTCATCTAAGTCGAAATCGAGTTGTGATTAACTACAACGCAAGCTAAGTCATGGACTATGACATTACAAAAACATGCAATAAAAAACACGTTTAAATGTCTTACCTCTCTGAATATGCATAGAAGAAGCGTCTGAGGTCTGTCGTCGGTGTGTCTCTTTGTCACTGTCTTGATCACTCTCAAGCAGTCGAACTGGATCTCCACTCTCATGTCTCTAATGCTAAGCGCTAACTTTATGGCCTGGAGAATTGCACACGCCTCCACAAACTGGGAGGGTCACATGTTCGTTGTGCTCTCTCGCAATGCAACTCACACCGAATCTTTCATGCTCGCGAGTAAGCGCCGCATCCAAATTGATCAAGATGATGTTGGAAATTGATTAACGTTAATTAATATTATTATACAACATATCATTATATGGCAGAATTATATAATAAGATCTTAATATATTAAGTCATATTTTAATATATTCAACAACATATGCATTAAAAAATACTATGTCAATAAACATTTATTCTAGACATATTCGTCAACAAATTGAACACACAAGCTAGCAAGCTATAAAAAATTTATTCAATTGCAAATTCAATTCGTTAGAAAGGAGTTAGATGTGAGATTGTAAACAATCTCGTGCGTTAAACACTCAACCCACAATTTTTGTATTTTAATTTTCTTCTCTTCACTGACCGAAAACCCCTCCTCCATCTCCACCTCCATGAACACCGACCTCCAATGCCTCGATCGTACCTATGTCGTTTGTCGATGTCTCTAGTGGTCGCGAACCTCCTCCGACCCTGTCATTCTGTTGGGATTGGTACCCGCAAAAGATATATTAGACATTGTAAATACTTTTGGATTTCGTTTTGCTGAAACATTAAATAAAATTAAATATTCATTCTTGATTAAGTTTGTGTTTATGTATGTTTGCTACGCTCTGAAACTTTCATCGACGAAAGGGGTGCTAAGTACAGACTTGACAAGATAGCCCCGTGTGACTAGTTTAAATATTAATTTGCAATCTCAAGATCTATAGAGAAATCAAATTTGAGTAATGATTGTTTGAATGAATCATGATATATTATCTTGTGATATAGAGAGTTGGGACTCTGTGATTCATTCTTGATGTCTTATAGAAGATATTGAACAAAACCTGTGAAACTCTAAAGCTCGAGATAAAACCGTTTAATGATTCGAACCTCCAAGATCACATACGAGGGGTATTTTGGTACTTACCTAAATCCTGTAGTGAATGCATAATCGATGTGACACCTTATGACATTTGATTTGTCAATAGGCAATGGCTAAATTGAAGTTGCATCTGACCCGACGGTTGGTGTCATACGCTGTCACGTTGAGTTATGTGATTCACATATAATGGAATTCGTGTTGAAATAATGCTCATACATTGGTATCACACTATGCTTTGTTATGAGAGTGTGAATGAATAAACTGTTGGGATTGGTGCCCACAAATGAGATATTAAACATTATAAATACATTTGTATTTAATTCTACTGAAACATTAAATAAAGTTAAATATTCATTCTTGATTAAGTTTGTGTTTATGTATGTTTGCTACGCTCTAAAATAGTCATCGACGAAAGGGGTGCTAAGTACAGACTTGACAAGATAGCCCCTTGTAACTAGTTTAAAATATTAGTTCGCAATCTAAAGATCGATAGGGCAATCGATTCTGAGTAATGATTGTTTGAATGAAGCAGGATATCTTATCTTGTGATATAGAGAGTTGTGACTCTGTGTTTCATTCTTGATATCTTACATAAGATATTGAACAAGACCTGTGATACTCTGAAGCTCGAGATAAAACCGTTTAATCACTCGAAGCTTCAAGATCACATACGAGGGGTATTTTGGTACTTACCTAAATTCTGAAGTGAATACATAATCGATGTGATACTTTATCAAATTTGATTTGTCAATGGCTAAGTTATAGTTGCATCTGACCCGGCCATTGGTGTCATAACGTTGTTATATTAGATCATGTGATTCACAAATACAGAATTCATGTTGAAACAATGCTAATGCATTAGTATCACACTATACTTTGTTATGAGAGTGTGAATGAATAAACCAGGTCTGGTATTCATCAAATAGAATATTCATTGATTAAAATATGTGACATGTAAAGACATCTCACTCTATGTTTTTCTCATTCACGAATAACAAAGGAGATAGTGAACTAATAACTCAAGAGTAAAACGGTAATTTTACATTCCTCTGAGTTACTGATACACATGAATGGTAATATCGTAAAATACTCCATGGATCGTGTGAAGAATTTTTTTTATCACATCAAACGGAAAAATAAACGCATATGAACTTAGAGAGTTTCAATATTAGTCCTTTAGTGGAATCGACTAATATTAAGAATTAAAAGTCAGAAAAAGTTTGTGAACTTTTGTGTCCGGATTTCATTCTAAAGCTTCGTTCATGTGGGTCCATAAGGTCTCAGTAATAGACTCTCGGACGAGATTATTAAACTAGAACAAGAGTTCATTTCTAAGTAATTAAATAAATACTTTGTTATTTATATTACATTTATTTAATGAATCATATTATGTTATTATATTGATAATAATGTAATTTGAGGGGTCAAATAAATAAAAGATGAAATTAAATATTTTCTCGTTTCGTACTTGTTTGCATAGTATGAAAAGATTTAATGAAATGTCATTAAATAAATGAGATGTTCTAAATTAATTAAATTTAGAAATAAATCAAATATATTTGGGAATAAAATAAAACTAGTTTGGCCGAAAATAATTTATGAATTATGGTAGAAATTAATTTAATGTACTCATTAAAAAGGCTTAATAGAGCTTTAGTTGACTAATGAGTTTGAACTAACTTAAGCCCATTATACCTAAGTATAAAAGGATAAAAAAGAAACCCTAATTTTGACCTAACCTCATAAATTCGGCTACTCCCCTTCCCCTAGAGAGTTCTTGGCCGAGAATAGAGAGAAAGATCAAGAAATATTGTGTTCTTGATTCGATTTTTTGAGTGATTCTCGTCTCCCGTTGTTCAATCAAAGAGCCCACCCTCTTGATCTCCCAAAAATTTTAGAGAATTATTGCTGAATCAAATTGTGGTGTTTGGGTGAGTTTATATTTTCACAGGGTCTGCCATAATACGAGGAGAACGAGCGAGACACGACGAGACACAAACCGGCCAGCTAGACAGGCCAACCGGACAGCACTCGCCGGACCCCAGGAGTGCCTGAGCCACCACAGGCGACTCGCGAGGTTTCTGCTCAAGCCCTTTTCCAGGGACCTTGCCCCAGGTCTCTTCCACGTTCCTGCAAAGTTTTGCGGTCAGATTCCCCCGGATGAGGCCACAGCGTCACATGCAAGTTTCTGGCCAGACAGCCATCCTGCCCGCCTGACTCCTGGTGTGCCTAGGCCACCACGAGTGACTCGCTTGCATCCAGGTTGTTCCATTTTACAGGGACCTTCCTCTAGGTCTCATCCACATTCCTACAAATTTTTGTGGCCAAATTCCACCGGAGGAAGTTACAGCGTCGCATGCATAATTCCGGCTGGCCGGACAGCTTCCAATCCGGCGACCCTCGACTTCCAGTTCGGCGAACTCTTGGTGTGGCATTCCGGCGATAGTTAGCAACACACGAGATTGTTTACAACCTCACATGTAAGTCCCTCTAACGAATTGGATCTGCGACGCAAATTATAAATTTGTTTATAGGTTGGTAATGTGATCAATTTGTTGACAACATGTTTAGAATAAAATATTTTTTGACATGTTAGTAATTTTTAATGCCTAGGTTTTTTAATATGTTAAAATGTGTTTTAATATATTTAGATATCATTATATAATTTCGCCATATAATGATATGTTATATAATACTATTAGTTAAACGTTATCTAATTTCCAACATAAACCAGGCCTGATATTCATCGAATAGAACATTCTTTGATTAAAACATGTGACATGTAAAGACACCTCACTCAAAGTTTTTCTCATTCACAAATAACAATGGAGTTAGTGAAATGACAACTCAGGGGTAAAACGGTAATTTTACATTTTTCTGAGTTACTGATACACATGAAGGGTAATATCGTAAAATACTATGTTGATCATGTGAAGAATATTTTTATCACATCAAACGGAAAATAAACGCATATGAACTTAGAGAGTTTCAATATTAGTCCTTTAGTAGAATTGACTAATATTAAGAATTAAAAGTCGAATTTTTTTTTTGAACTTTTGAGTCCGGACTTTATTCTAAAACTTCGTTCATGTGGGTCCATAAGGTCTCAGTGATAGACTCCCAAACAAGATTTATTTAACTAGAATAATTGATTTTCTCATTACATGTAAATTGTGATTTACACTAAGAAAATTATTTTCTAAGTAATTAAATCAATAATTAGTTATTTATTATAACATTTATTCAATGAATCATATTATGTTATTATACTGATAATAATATAATTTGATGATTCAAATAAATAAAAGGTGAAAATAAATATTTTCTCCTTTCGTTCTTGTTTGCATAGTATGAAAAGAATTAATGAATTGCCATTAAATAAATGAGATGTTCTAAATTAATCAAATATTATTTTAAAAATAAATCAAATATTTTTTGGAGAAAATATAATGATTTGGTTGGCCATAATTAACAGAATTAGGCTGAAAAATTATTTTAAAACTCATTAAAAAGATCTTTGGGTTTAAGTTTGACTAACGGGCCAAAATTGGATTTTGACCTAACTAAAGCCCGCTCTCTCATAAATAAAAGGGATTTTGTGAACCTCTCCTCCCCCTTGTGTTCTTGTGGCCAAAAGATTGAGAGAGAAAAAGAGATCAAGAATTCGTTTCTTGATTCTCGATCTTGTTTCTTGAGTGATTCCCCTTCTCCCGTATTTCAATCAAAGAGCCCACCCTCTTGATCTCCCAAAAACCCGAGAGAATTATCTCTTACTTTTATTGTGGTGTTTGAGTGAGACTCTTATTCATAGGGCCGACCAAGATTTGAAGGAAAGGATTCAAGACTCTCGAAGGCTCCATCCGGCGAAGGGCAAGGCATTCCGGCGAGGCATCTAGGGGCAAACCAGCAGGCCCAAGGTAACCTAAATCCGGTGACCTTCCAGCTGCATTCCGGCGTGGATTCTAAGGTACAAGGCAGGCTCAAGGGAGGATCATTTTACCTGCAAAGGGGCAGGCGCAAGATAGCCCCATCTGGTGAGCAAGATAACCTCATCCGACGAGCGGCAGATCCCATCCGACGACGCTGCAGTCCAATCCGGCGAGCAGTGAGTGGCGAGGTGAGCTTGAGGCGTGTGGTAAGGTCATCCTTCCAGCAAGGGTCTGAATTGTTCCAGTGACTCGAAGGCGTGCACACAGATCCACTTCCCCCGAGGGCTAGGCACGCACACATTCATGCAAGGCCAAGACATGCCCGCGTCTTTCCGGCGAGTGCATTCCGACGAGGCATTCCGGCGTAAGCTAGCAACGCACAAGGTTGTTTACAACCTCACATGTCAGTCCTCTAATGATTTGGATATGCAACTATAAATTGTTTATAGGTTGTTAGTGTGTGCATTCAGTTTGTTGACAACATGTTTAGAATAGAATTTATTGACATGTTAGTAATTTTTAATGCCTAGGTTAATTGAATATGTTTAAAATGTGTTTTAACATATTAGAATCTATTATGTATTTCCGCCATATTTAGATATGTCACATAGTTTATTACGTTAATCGTTAACTAATTTCCAACACATTCCACTTTTATCATTTTTTAGGTCTCTATTTTTACAAACCCAAACCTCGCGCTCATACCTACCTCCCTAAATTCCGATGCGTGTGGATCGACGCTGCCCTCCATTGTGTCTCGTTGTCGCCGATCTCCACGACATTTCTCCTTCGACAGACACTCACTCAATTTCGTCGGTTCATTTCGCAGGTATAAAATAAACACCGAAACCCATTTTTGGCGATGACTGTTCATATTCCATGTTGCATAAATTATTTTGACATTCTAATCTCAAAGTGATCCATTTCCGATACGCTAAACCCATATTTTGCACAAAAATGGTTAAAATGACTTCTCATTCAAAAGGCAAGGCGCATGCAAGCAACCAAAGAACCCCAAAATCCGAATCCGGCAAGGAATCCACTCCACGACGGAGTGTCCGGATTTCATCACCAAAAAAGACCGCTATTGGATATAGAAGTTCTAACACGAGAAGGAAACAAAGTGGGTCTGCACCCAAACCCCCAGCCCCCAAAAATTCTAAGGCAACTAAAGAAAATTAAGGGTCTGATGTGCAACGCGGACTGACACTTACGTCGGTGAGTGTTTTGTGTTGGGATTTGTGTCCACAAAGGAGATATTAGACATTATAAATACATTTTGTATTCCGTTTTGTTAAAAGATTAAATAAAATTAAATATTCATTCGTATTTAAGTTTGTGTTTATGTATGTTTGTTACGCTCTGAAAATTTCATCAACGAAAGAGGTGCTAAGTATAGATTTGACAAGATAACCTCTTATGACTAGTTTAAATAATTGTTCGCAATCTAAAGATCGATTGGGCAATCGAGTCTGAGTATTGATTGTTTGAATAAACCAACAATATCTTATCTTGTGATATTGAGAGTTGTGACTCTGTGATTTATTCTTGATGTCTTAATGAAGACATTGAATAAGACCAATGCTACTTTCAAACTCGAGATAAAACCGTTTAATCACTCAAAACTTCAAGATCACATACGAGAGATATTTTGGTAATTATCTAAATCCTGAAGTGAATACATATATTCTTGTAACACTTTATGACATTTGATTGGTCAATGGGCAATGACTAAATAAAGTTTTATCTGACCCGGTGTTTGGTGTCAGAACGTTGTTTCGTTGCATTATGTAACTCACATATACGAAATTTGTGTTGAAACAATACTAAGGCATTAGTATCACACCATGCTTTGTTATGAGAATGTGAGCGAATAAATCGGGCCTGGTATTTATCGAATGGAACATTCTTTGAATAAAACATGCAACATGTACATACATCTCACTTTATGTTTTTCTCGTTCACAAATAACAAAAGAGTTGGTGAAATAATAACTTAGGGGTAAAACAGTAATTTTACACTCCACTGAGTTCAGGATACACACAAAAGATAATATCGTAAAATACTTTGCTGATTGTGTGAAGGTTCATTTTGTCACATCAAACGGAAGATAAATGATGAGCTTAGAGAGTTTCAACATTAGTCCTTTAGTAGAATTGAATAATATTAAAAATTAAAAGTAAAAAAAGTTTGTGAACTTTTGAGTTCGGACTTTGTTCTAAAGTTTCGTTCATGTGGCTCCATAAGATCTCAGTAATAGACTCTCGGACAAGATTTATTGAACTAGAACGATTATTTTCTCATTTAATGTAAATTGTGATTTACACAAAAAAAAATTATTTTCTAAGTAATTAAAAAAATAATTAGTTATTTATTATTACATTTATTTAATAAATCATATTATGTTATTACATTCATAATAATATTATTTGATGATTCAAATAAATAAAAGATGAAAATAAATATTTTCTCGTTTCGTACTTTTTGCATAGTATGAAAAGAATTAATGAGTTGTCATTAAATAAATGAGATTTCTAAATTAATTAAATATTATTTTAGAAATAAATTAAATATATTTTGGAGAAAATAAAATGATTTGGTCGGCCATAATTAAGGGAATTAGGCTGGGATATTATTTTAAAACTCATTAAAATGATTATTGGGTTTAAGTTTAACTAACGGGCCAAAATTTATTTTTGACCTAACTTAAGCCCGCTCTCTCTGTTATAAAAAGGGATTTTTGAAACCCTAACCCTAAAAGAATCATAATTTTGACCACTCTCCCCTTTATTTTTGAGTTTGGCCGAGTGTTCTTGAGAGAGAAAGGATCAAGAAACCACTCCGTGATTCTTGATTGAATTCTTGAGTGATTCCCCTTCTCACGTTTTTCAATCTTAGAGCTCACCCTCTTGATCTCCCCAATACCCGAGAGAAGTATCTCTGACTCTTCTTGTGGTGTCTTAGAGCCCACCCTAAGAAATTTGTTTCTTTTAGTCATTTAGAAGAACAGTTCTTCAAGTTTAAAATCAATAATGGTATTGAAATTTTTCTTGATGATTCGTTTATTACTAAAGCTCGTCGTGTGGATTCGATTTATTATTTATATCCAAATGAGCCGACAATCTTGGACACCAAAGTGAATGATGATTCACTCAGGAAGCGTAAGACGTTTCATAGTGATGAAACTGACGACACATATCTATGGCACTTACGTTTTGGACATATTGGCCTAGATAGGATTAAGAGATTGACAAATGATGGTCCTTTGAAGTCTATAAGCGTGGGATCTATGCCCACGTGTGAATCCTGTCTTGATGGCAAGATGACCAAGAGACTTTTCTCTTCGAAAGGTCTAAGAGCCACACAGGTGTTGGAACTGTTGGAATTTAGTTAACAATTAACCTAATTAATTATGAAACATATCTATATATGGCGGAAATTCATAATTCAATTTAACATATTAATTTTTTTTAACATATTCATAACCATGTCATTAAATCTAAACTAGCATGTCAACAAAATTTATGAACATATCAATAAATTCATTTAAGCATGCAAACGAACAATCTAAATAAATATAATCATTCTACAATACTATATCATTCAGATCCAATTCGTTTAAGAGACACTTACATAGGGTTTGGATCTGTGAGAGCAAGTCTCGAATGTATGTCCAAGTGATCGGCCGATCCTCTACACCACGCACGTCAAGGAGATCCTCAAATCCGTCGTGCCTTCGTTCCTCCAAAAGTGGCCGGCCCTGGGGAGAGAAAAATCACTCAAACAACCAGAAGTTGAGTCAATGATAAAACTCAAGGGATTTTAGGAGACAAAGAGGGTGGGCTCTTTCGTGGGAACAAGGGAAGAAGGGGAAACTCAAATAAAAGGAAGGGCTGCCGGGAAACAGTTTTCCTCTCTCTCTTTCTCTCTTAATTTCGGCCAAAACCTCTCAAGCACAAGGGGGGAGAGGTTTGGCTGAGTGTTGGTCGAAATTAGGCTAGGGTTACCAAAGAGAAAGCCTCCTTTTATATAAGAGAGAATGGGCTTAAGTTAGGTTAAAATCCAGTTAAGACCCATTAGTCAAATTTAAGCCCAAAACTCCTTTTAATGAGTTTAAAGAATTTTTCCAGCCCATAAAACACTTATTATGGCCGGCCATATTGTCCTAATTATCTCCCAAATTTATTTGATATATTTCTAAAATAATATTTAATTAATTTAGAACATCTCATTTATTTAATGACAAGTCATTAATTATTTTCATACTAATCAATGTAGTACGAAACGAGAAAATATTTATTTTCATCTTTTATTTATTTGAATAATCAAATTGTATTATTATCAATATAATAACATAATATGATTCGTGAAATAAATTTAATAATAAATAACCAGTTATTTATTTAATTATTCAGAAAATAATTTTCTTAGCGTAAATCACAATTTACGTTGAATGAGAAAATCAATCATTTCTTGTTCACCAAAATCTCGTCCGAGAGTCTATCATTGAGACCTTATGGACCCACATGAACGAAGCTTTAGAATAAAGCTCGGACACAAAAGTTCGCAAACTTTTTCCGGTTTTAATTCTTAATATTAGTCGATTCCACTAAAGGACCAATATTGAACATCTCTAAGTTCATATGCGTTTATATTTCCGTTTGATGTGACAAAACTATTCTTCACACGGTCCATGGTGTATTTTACGATATTATTTTTTGTGTGTATCATTAACTCAGAGGAATGTAAAATTACCGTTTTACCCCTGAGTTATTATTTCATCAAGTCCTTTGTTATTTGTGAACGAGAAAAACATAAAGTGAAATGTCTCAACATGTCACATGTTTTATTTCAAAGAATTCTTTATTCGATGAATACCAGGCCTGGTTTATTCGCTCACACTCTCATAACAGAGCATGGTGTGATACTAATGCCTTAACATTGTTTCAACACAAATTCCATATCTGTGAATCACATGTTTCAACGAAACAGTATTATGACACCAACCGTCGGGTCAATAAAACTTCATTTAGCCATTGCCCATTGACAAATCAAATGTCATAAAGTGTTACAAGAATACATGTACTCACTTCAGGATTTAGGTAATTACTAAAATACCCCTCGTATGTGAGTTTGAAGTTTCGAGTGATTAAACGGTTTATCTCAAACTTCAAAACTTCACTGGTCTTGTTCAATATCTTCATTAAGATATCAAGAATGAATTATAGAGTCACAACTCTCCATATCACGAGATAAGATATCGTTTAATTCATTCTAACAATCATTACTAGGAATCGATTGCCCAATCGATCTTTAGATTGCGAACTATTATTTAAACTAGTCATAAGAAGGTATCTTGTCAAGTCTGTACTTAGCACTTCTTTCGTTGATGACAGTTTCAGAGCGTAGACATAAATGCGTAAACACAATCTTAAATAAGAATGGATATTCAATCTTTATTTAATTTCAAAGCAAAACAAATACAAAGTATTTAATATCAAAAATCTCCTTTATGGGCATAAATGCCAACAGGAACTCGTACATAGTGATGTATGTGGTCCAATTAACATCCAGGCAAGAGGAGGTTACAAATACTTTGCAACCTTCACTGATGACTACTCTAAATTTGGTCACATTTTCCTTATGCGACACAAATCCAATACCTTTGAAATGTTCACAGAGTATCTGGCTTTGGTTAAGAAGCAAACGGAGAAACATATCAAAATCCTTTGATCAGATCGAGGGGGAGAGTACTTGTCTAGAGAGTTTGAAGACATTCTTAAAGAAGAAGGCATTCATTCTCCGCTTACAGCACCTGACACTCCACATCAAAACGGTGTGTCAGAGAGAAGGAATCGAACTCTGCTAGATATGGTGAGGTCGATGATGAGTTACTCATCCCTTCCTGATTCGTTCTAGGGATATTCCATAGAAACGACAACTTATATTCCGAACCAGGTTCCATTGAAGACGGTTCCTGGTACTCCTTATGAGAGATGGAGTGATAGGAAATATGTTTTACACCACATCAGAATATGGGGTTGTCCAGAACATGTGCTGAGACAAAAGACTAGCAAGTTGTCTAGTCGTTCAGAATTACGCCTTTTTGTATGATATCCTATAGTGACGAAATGGTACACATTCTATAGTCTATGCTGACAAGAAAACGTTCATTAGCACGAACTCTAGGTTTCTTGAAGAGGACTACATGAAGAATGCGGTACCGAGAAGCAAACTTGTGCTTAAGGAAATGTTGGGTGAAGTAGCTGGTACTTCACAGATTAGGACGAGTCCTACGCCAACAATGAAACAACCACATACAGAAAGTGAGCCCGCTGTGATTCGTCGTAGTAACAGGATTGTATGACAACCTGAACGATACATGTTTATGGGAGAGGCTTACACTACAGTCGCATACAAGGAGGAAGATGATCCAGTATCATTTTCCCAATCGATGCAGGGTTCAAAAGCAAACCTATGCCAAGAAGCCATGAACGTTGAAATGCATTCGATGTCTGTTAATGAGGTCTGGAAACTTGTAGATCCACCCGGAGGTATTAAACCTGTTGAGTGTAAATGGATTAACAAGAAAAAATAGGACTTGATGGAAATGTTGAGACATTTAAGGCACGACTTGTGGCTAAGAGGTTCACAAAAAAGGAAGGTATCGACTATGAGGATACCTTCTCGCCAGTCGTGATGCTGAAGTCCATCTGTACCCTTTTATTCGTTGTTGCCACCCTTGATTATGAAATCTGGCAGATGGATGTCAAGACTGCATTTCTGAATGGAAATCTTGACGATCGAATTTATATGGCTCAACTAGAAGGGTTCATGGAGAATTTGTAAGAGGGAAAGGTTTATGAGTTGCTGAAGTCCATTTATGGCTGAAGCCAGCATCTAGGTCGTGGAATATCAGATTTGATGAGGCTGTAAAAGGCTACGAATTTGATCAATCAGTAGATGAGCCGTGTGTTTATAAGATGATAAACGATGGCAAGGTCGTCTTCTTAGTCTTGCATGTAGATGACTAACTACTCATTGAGAATGATGTAGGAAAGTTATCAGAGGTTAAGATCTGGCTGTCAAAACCATTAGAGATGAAGGATCTTAAAGAAGCGGCTTACATTCTGGGGATTCAGGTCTTTAGAGATCAGAAGAACCGAAAGTTAGCGCTATCTCAGGCATCTTATATTGATGAGATCATGGATCACTTCATAATGAAAGACTCCAAGAAAGGACAACTACCTTTTAGACATGGAGTGCTTTAGCCGTAAAAATCTCATGTATGCGATGCTTTGCTACAACCAAGATATTTTTCACGCAGTGGGAGTGGTGAGTAGGTTCCAATCAAACCCTAGACTCGAGCATTGGGTTGTTGTCAAGCATGTTCTCAAGTATCTGTTGGCCTCTATGCCTACAAGAAGATTATTTATTTACACATTGATGTAATTGTTGGGATTTAGTTAACAATTAACCTAATTAATTATGAAACATATCAATATATGGCGGAAATTCATAACTCAATTTAACATGTTAAAACGTTTTTTAAAACATATTCAATAACCATGTCATTAGATCTAATCTAGCATGTCAATAAATTTCTAAACATATTAATAAATTCATTCAAACATGCAAATGAGTGAACTAAGATTTCTAACAATCCTACAATGATTATTATATTCAGATCCAACTCACTTTAGGAGACTTATAGTGGGTTCGGATCTGCGAGAATCAGCATCGGGGATGCGTCAACAAGCGCACGGCCGAAACTCCTTCCCACGCGCGTCTAGGATGTCACGAAATCCGTCCTCGCTCCGTTGCTCCAAAAAGTGGCCGGCCCTGTGGATTAAATATCACTCAAACAACCACAAGATGAATTAATGATAATTCTCTTGGAGTTGTTAGGAGATCAAGAGGGTGGGCTCTTTGTGGGAACAAGGGAAGAAGGGGAAACTCAAAACAAAAAGGAAGGGCTGCCGGGAAACAAATTCCTCTCTCTATTTCTCTCTAAAATTCGGCCAAAACCTCTCAAGCACAAGGGGGAAGAGGTTCGGCTGAGTGCTGGTCGAAATTAGGCTAGGTTTTTCAAAGAGGGAGCCTCCTTTTATATCAGAGAGAATGGACTTAAGCTATGTCAAAATTCAATTAAGAACCATTTGTCAAACTTAAGCCCAAAACTCTTTTTAATGAATTTAAACAATGTTTCCAGCCCATAATACCCTTATTATGGCCGTCCATATTATTTCTAAAATAATATTTAATCAATCTAGAACATCTCATTTATTTAATGACAAATCATTAATTATTTTCATACTCTTCAATGTAGTACGAAACGAGAAAATATTTATTTTCATCTTTTATTTATTTGAATCATCAAATTATGTTATTATCAATATAATAACATAATATAATTCATTATTCATAATAACATAATATAATTCATTAAATAAATGTAATAATAAATAATAAATTATGTATTTAATTACTTAGAAAATAATTTTCTTAGCGTAAATCACAAATACACGTGGAATGAGAAAATCAATCATTTCTTGTTCACCAAAATCTCATCCGAGAGTCTATCCTTGAGACCTTATGGACCCACATGAACGAAACTTTAGCATAAAGTTTGGACACAAAAGTTCACAAACTTTTTCCGACTTTTAATTCTTAATATTAGTCGATTCCACTAAAGGACCAATATTGAACATCTCTAAGTTCATATGCGTTTATATTTCCGTTTGATGTGACAAATATATTCTTCACACTGTTCACGGTGTATTTTACGATATTACCCTTTGGGTGTATCATTAGCTCAGAGGAATGTAAAATTACCGTTTTACCCCTAAGTTATTATTTCACCAAGTCCTTTGTTATTTGTGAACGAGAAACACATAAACTGAGATGTCTCAACATGTCACATGTTTTATTTCAAAGAATTCTTTATTCGATGAATACCAGGCCTGGTTTATTCGTTCACACTCTCATAACAAAGCATGGTGTGATACTAATGCCTTAGCATTATTCCAGCACAAATTCCATATCTTTGAATCACATAATTCAACGAAACAGTATTCTGACACCAACCGTCGGGTCAATGAAACTTCACTTAGCCATATCCCATTGACAAATCAAATGTCATAAAGTGTTACAAGAATATATGTACTCACTTCAGGATTTAGGTAATTACTAAAATACCCATCATATGTGAGTTTGAGGTTTCGAGTGATTAAACGGTTTTATCTCGAACTTCAAAACTTCACATGTCTTGTTCAATATCTTCATTAAGATATCAAGAATGAATTACAGAGTCACAACTCTCCATATCACAAGAGAATATATCGTTTAATTCATTCTAACAATCATTACTAAGAATCGATTGCCTAATCGATCTTTAGATTGCGAACTATTATTTAAACTAGTCATAAGAAGGTATCTTGTCAAGTCTGTACTTAGCACTTCTTTCGTTGATGACAGTTTCAGAGCGTAGACATAAATGCATAAACACAATCTAAAAAATAAGAATGGATATTCAAGTTTTAATTAAATTCAAAACAAACAAATACAAAAGTATTTAAAATAAAAAGTCTTCTTTGTGGGCATAAATTCCAACAAACTCCCACTTGACTCAAAAGAGATGGGAATGATTTTTCATAATAGCCGCGTCCCCTCTGTAAATTATATCTCGTACCAGGTGATATTAGCTCGATGTGTTTTTAGCGCTTGTGACTTCTTGGTTCCTTACAGTTAGCAACGGCCCCACTGTTATCACAATAAAGTGTAATGGGCTCGTTGGCACTAGGAATACTTCCAAGTACATCAGGAATTTCCTCAGCCACACAGCCTCCTTCGCAGCTTTGCAAGCTGCCACATAATCAGTTTCCATAGTCGAGTCAGCAACGCAAGAGTGCTTTATACTCCTCCAGACCACGGTTCCACCAGTCAGGGTGAACAAAGACCCTGATGTGGATTTCCTGGAATCCTTGTTCGCTTGAAAATTGAAATCGGTATATCCCGTCATATTCAGGTCATCACGTGAGTATGCAAGCATATAATTTCTCGTTCTCCGGAGATACTTGAGAACATGCTTGACCGCAACCCAGTGCTGGGGTCTAGGATTTGATTGGAATCTACTCACCACGTCCAATGCGTAACAAATATCTGGCCTAGTGCAAAGCATCACATACATGAGACTTCCCACGGATGAGGCGTAGGGAATGTGTCTTGTGTCCTCTATATCTTGAGGAGTCTTGTGAGATTGATCACTAGATAGATGCACTCAATGTCTGAAAGGTAGATGTCCTTTCTTGGAGTCATGCATACTGAAGCGATCCATGATCTTATCAATATAAGATGCTTGAGAAAGTGCTAACTTCCGGTTCTTCCGATCTCTAAAGATCTGAATCCCCAAAATTTAAGCCGCTTCTCCAAGATCCTTCATCTCAGACTGCTTTGACAACCAGATCTTAACCTCTGATAACTTTCCCACATCATTCCCAATGAGTAGTATGTCATCTACATATAGGACTAAGAAGATCAAAGCCGTAGCCTTTCACAGTCTCGTCGAATCTAATATTACACGATCTAGATGCTTGCTTTAGCTGATAAATTGACTTCAGAAACTCACAAACCTTGCCCTGTTGGTCTTTCTCCATGAACCCGGCTGGTTGAGCCATAAATGCGCTCGTCGAGATTTCCATTCGGAAATGCAGTCTTGACATCCATCTGCCATATTTCATAATCTAGGGCGGTAGAAATGGATAAAAGAGTACGAATGGACTTTAGTATCGAAACGGGCGAGAAGGTATCTTCATAGTCGATACTTTCCTTTTGTGTGAACCCCTTCGCCATAAGTCGTGCCTTAAATGTCTCAAAATTTCCATCCGGTCCTCTTTTCTTCTCGTAGATCCATTTACATCCAACAGGCTTGATGCCTTCGGGTAAATCTACAAGTTTCCAGACCTAGTTGACATACATCGAATTCATTTCAACGTTCATGGTTTCTTGCCATAGGTTTGCTTCGGAACTCTGCGTCGCCTGTGAAAATGATACTGGATCATCTTCCTCCTTGTATGCGACTCTAGCGAAGGCCTCCCCGATGTACATCAATCGCTCAGGTTGTCGTACACTCCTGTTATTGCGACGAATCGTAGGAGGCTCAGCTTCCGAGTGTGGTTCTTCTACTGTTGGTGTTGGACTCGTCCTATCTTGTGAAGTACCAGCTAAAGATTTTTGAATAGAGGAGCTTTCTTATCAGGGATTGGTGGAGATGGGCTCCGACTACTCTCCGGCTTAAATGGAGATGGAGGCCTATTATCAGGGGGATGCGCAAAGGCTGCAGGGGGAGGCATGAAGACTCGAGGGGGAGGATGGGGAGCCCCTTTCTATTGCTCTTCTTCTGTCTTAATTGGAGATTTGAGTGGCTCCCCTCATTGATGCTTTGTCGATTTCTCCTCGGCAACACCCTTCATTTTGTCGGCTCGTCGCTTCCAAGGCTTTTTGAATAAAGGAGCTTGCTTATTAGGGATTGGCAAAGATGGGCTCCGACTTCTCTCCGGCGTAAATGGAGATGGACGCCTATTATCAAGGGGAGGCGCGGAGGCTGCAGGAGGAGGCATGGAGGCTCGAGGGGGAGGAAGTGGAGCCCTTTTGGCCTTGCTCTTCATCTGAGAATCAACACCACACGCTTGCGTGGTAAGGACGGGTCCCCCTGGCATCGCAATTTTTGGTTAAACAAATGCGTATTATACACGAACAATCGCTCTGATAACACTTGTGGATGATCCATTCCCCATAGCACGCATATTAAATGCGTAAAATCATTAATTGCAATCACAACAGCCAATTAATAATTAAGATTGCTAACAAGATCTAGATTTATTAATTTAATTCATTTATGAAAGCTCAGCGACCGATATAAATGAAGAAGTTTATAGAAAACTTACAGGCTTGGGATCAACTACAGAACGCTCAGATCCAACGCGCGCTCCGTTTCGTCCTTCTTTTGAATCGAATCTGTTTTGTCCTTCTTATGAACTTACTTCATTTCATCCTTCGTCTGAATATAGTACTCGACAATGACACCGTAATCTTCCGAAATGTAATCTTCGAGAAAAATAAGAAAGATGAGTGGCCATAATCGATATCTCATTTAGATCTCGAAACCATACTGTTTCGGGATCTCGCTCCTATTATTTAGGAATAGAATTAGCAATTTGGGGGAAAAAGGGGGAAAAGAATTCGGCCAGTGAGAGAGAGAGAGAGGTGTGGCCGAAATTCTATTTCATTTGAATGATTTTTCCTCTTCTCTTTGATCCCTATTTATAACATTTAGAAGGAGATAACCACTGAGAGATTTTCTCTCCTTTCTATTAACATATTCTCTCCTTTCTAGTAATATTGCCTCCTTCTAGAGATATTCTCTCCTTTGAATTTAATATGGGCTTTTAGATATGAACACTGAATCTAAATTCTCTCTCATACATCAGATCAATATCTATGTTTGATAGTTTTTCCTTCAGGTGAAATTCAGGGAGAGAAATGGGGGATAGAGTTCAGCGACCCCTAGGGCTTATCCATAGGGGATTTTCGGCCAGTCTCTTGTACTAAGCCCAATTCGAAATTATGAAGCCCAAAAATCCAAATAATTATTTATTTACTTGATCCAACAATAAATACACAATTATGTTATAAACATTTATTTAATTATGCGAATACTCGTTTTTGGAGAATTAATGGTGTCAATCACCATTACAGCAAGTGATATTAAATAATGATTCACGAATATTATTCAAAAAATTTTATCCGTCTTATCCAATCCGAATCAGGGACTATGCACCTAGTAGTAAAAGCTTAACAAATCCGACGAAAAAGACGATACAATCTTATCTCTTTTTCATCGATTCGTCAAGTCATTATCAATACTCCACCGTGTAATCAAAGATTGAATCACCCTTCTTTAATACTAGAATGATTCTTCATCGTTACGAGTGTCCGCTGATATAGTCAGTTCGTGGTCAAGATCCTCCAAGTTCTACCCATGCAAAGAGAAGTCAATTTATTGCATTATACTTCTCTAAATACATATCAGCCCTAAGCATTATTGCTTCCCCAATGAAATATTCTTTCAAACGTTAACTTACTTCGAAAGTGCTAGCGATCAATCGGTTCAGGAATCAACCCATAGAGGAGGGAACATTGACCTACTTCCAGGGAGGCTGGATTCCGTGATTGTAAATCACTTCCCACTTGAATCATGCTCTGAGAAGACTTCATAGAGAAGAGTTCCAAGACATGAGTTGTGATTAGCATGGATAGCGTTTTACCGAATGAGTTAAAGAGCTCAGAAACATGATCTTGTGTCCATGACCACTTCAGGTTTAGATCAAGTCTCACTGTGACCATCATAGTGGCCCTGGTTAGTGCATCGTAACAGTCCTTAAACGACACATCTACCCCAAAAACCTGCTCCCACATGATGATTAACCTTCACCCATGTGTTCCACATATATGACTTTAGATATACCTTTCCAGGTCTATATCACTCTTCGACCTTGTTTTAGCACACTGCCCGAATGTAGGTGCCCAACACGTGACTCAGTTTAATACGGAGGCTATGGAAGATAGATGTTATTGATTCTAATTAATTATTTAGAACCCAACCCACTAATCATATAATACTTATATAGTACTCTAATTATCGAATTCAATAACTGTTCATACGTCATCTTCAAGTGGGCAATATTCCTAACAATCTCCCACTTTGACCAGAGAAGATCCCTCGAGCCAACTTAACTATTTGCCATCTTAGTAGATGGTTTAGACTTTGACCCAGGATTGACATTCCCATCATATGGATTCTCAATTTACTCTTTACTCTTTCATTTATGCCGATAAGAAATATGTCCCATTTTGTATGATTCTAGTTCATGCATTCTTGCAAGTGATCTATGACTTACCATTTAAGGTGAAGTCAAATCGTTCACAGTAAATTAATTTACTTATTAACACATCACATAGTTTTATATTATACACCAGAATGTGTATAACAAGTCTCCCTATCTTGGTGTACATCTTTTGGTGCCAAAACAGGTTGCACTATGCATGCTTTGATCTCATCACCACTCACTATAGTATTAAACCTGTTTTAATAATAACTTTATTGACCTTTTTACATTACTTGGTTATTTTATAGTACATCCTTTTTGTCGTGTTCGTATTCAATATACACATGACTTCAAGGATCTTCTATAACTAAGTATCTCACTATTTCTAGAAATAACAATGTTTACACCACAGTTTTCATTCTCGGAAATACGACATTGTCTAAGGTTTAATTATTAGTCCTTTCAAAGACAATATCTACAGACTCAACATTGAGTTCATATCTTAAGGGCTCAATCCCTTAGAGCTTATTAAAGTTTAAACCATTTGATTTATATATTTATAGATCTCTCTATTCCTTTAAACTAATAGCTTTACAGGCAGATCTAGCAAATATGGGCTAATAGCTTTTAAACAAGTTAGTTTGATCGAGAGTGAAATCTCAAGATCATGTATTTCCATTTAAGGAAATTTTATTGTTGATGAGAGTGACAAGGATCTTTCTTAGGATGCTCCCACTATGTTATTTATTTTATTGGCAAGGCAGTTCAAAATTATCCTTCCTTTCAATAAATTGATTCATGTGGTAAAATAATCATTGATTACTCTTCCACTTTATTATTGAATATTAGCAAATTCATTCCGGTGTAAAGGATGTTATTCTCAATGATGGATTCAATCTTGTGAAAGATGTTGCTATTCATTGAACAACAATTGGCTAGATTTCATTAATGAAAACTCTCACTAATTCTTTAAAAAATGGTGACTAAAATCCTATTAAGGATGCTCCCACTAAATCAATGAACTAGAGTAGCTAGGTTCCATTCGAGGGTGCTCTCACTCAATCAACATAAAGATTAGTGACCAGGTTCCGATTAATGAAGCTCCCACTGATTCATCAACTCTAACTTTTTAGTTGTGTTTCCTCTATTACTTCTTATTCGCACAAACTATTGTCGAACAAATGTAATAGTAATTTAGACGCTTTCTAAAGCTCTAAACAATAAAACATATTTTAACATAACAATTTAATAAAGCAATAAAAGCTAATTACAATTCTTATGGATATAATAACTTAGAACATATATCGCGCTCGTATATGGTATATGAGAGGAAAAACATGTCCTTCATATCCTATATCCATAGGTCAAGGGCATAAGCATTTATGCATAACCAATATCAAAGGTATTCAAGGCATTGAATTTATAGAAGGAAATATTTAATGACACAACCATGTGTTCATAAATAATGTAATAAAATATAAGGAAATAGAGATTCATCCTTTATGAAATAACTATAAAAGCTACACTTTTTGAAAATATTGGATTATTAAATGACACGTTCCATGTTAAAAAATACATCAAAAAATGAAAGTAATAAAACTAGCGAGAATTTAGATCTATAGGCGGTGCATGAGCTTCTTCATAATACGGGTTTGAATCCAACTCATGATTAAAGATCAACAATACTCATGTGTTCCACTAGATCTACTTTGCAACAAGAGATAAAGTATGCTCATGCATAATTATCCTCAAAAACAATTTAGGATATCTTTAATCATGAATTTTAAGGTATCCTACCAACATTCTTCTTATTTTCCTAAAGCTCGGCCAAGTACAAAGGACAATGCCTCTTCCAATGGCCTTCAATGTTGCAGTGGTGATATTTTCCAAAGCTATCTCGCTTATTTTCTTTTTCCACTTCTCTTGAAGTTCCTCTTTTCCTTCTTAACATGACCTCTCCCCTTAGAAGTATTCGGATGTGCCTTGGATGACTTAACACCAGAAGTTCAATTCGTCTTGGTTTTAGGTGAAGAAATCTTGTCAGCATACATAGCTGACCCTTGTTCTTCCCATGTCGAGTGATAGACTCGAAAGTCTGTAATTCATTCAACAAAAGAGACAGTCCTTAAGTAACTTATTCATTATATAGCTGGACGTAAACTATATGAAGTCACTCAAAAGGGAATTCGGGATTATTCCCAACTGAGTGACCTTATCCATCTGTGCCCCATGAAGTTCACCTTTGGGGAAGTAGTTAGTCATTTTCATGACATGATATCTCACTGGAGTTCTCGCATCCATCCTAGTGCTAGTGCACTTACACATGAGCTCAATGCGGGCTTGCTCGTTTTGCATCCCAAACATTTGTTGCAACGAGTCAAGGATCTCCACAACAGTATCCAGCTCTTCCATATTTGTTCGCAACGCATCTGATATGCTTGCAAGCATGTATCACACCACCTTGTTATTGGCAGTGGTCCATTTTTCACAGTCCTTCTTCATTTTTTGGGACAAATTCAAAGTAGGGAAGTGAGGTTTCTCTTTAGTTAGGATAAAGAGAATGCTTTCACTCACAAGAACAATGTTGAGATTCGACTTCCATTTAAGGAAGTTATCACGATAGGGTTTGACATAATGACTAAAAACATAAAAAGAACTTTTATAAGCAATGTGAAAAGAAACAGACTATCAAGATGTTTAGGATATAAAAATATAATGCATAAGCACGAGAAAAAAAATACTAATCTTCCATGGTAATCACCAATAGTCACAGTCTGTTCCACTATGGTGGCGTAACGGAGTGCACCTAGTGAACATGAGAACCATCTCATATTTAGTGAGTACTCACAATTCATGTACCCTTCATAAATATTCTCACTAAACACTACTTTATAGGAATACTTTGGCCATATGAGCAACCACCGGTTGGTTCATACATGAGTCGACCTAACATTGCAGTGAGAAAAATCTAGCCCTGCGCACTAACTTAGCTAGTACACGCAGAGATTAAGCCTCCCACCTATTGTCAGAAACAAAACCTTGGTATTAGAATAATAAAAGTCGGTCATGAAGAATAGACCTTCAATATCTTAAAAGAGCGCGGGTCACGCATGGATCTTTCATCCTCACGGTGTTGTGTCAATGTTGGGGGCCTTAAAGACTCAACATACTTTTAGTATTTTATATTTTCCTAGCATTAAAATCAATTTAGGTGTATTCACTACGAGTTAACTAAATCATATTAAAAACTCGAGTGTTACTAAGCTACACTTAAAAACACGTGTTTCGATATAGCTTAGTTATTAGGTATTTTGTGACATCTAGTCTTGATTTACCTAATAGCATTCCTTCACAGAAAAGCTCCCATTTGAAAAGGTGAGACACTAGGTCTTCTTAAATACCCCCAGCTTAGCCTCTTATTGGCTTAAGTACAAAGCTTTCCGATCTGTTCAACACATTCATTAATTAACTATCGTATTCATATTAGATAATTTTCAAATGAATGAAAGCCCATGACAACCATAAACAAACGGTACAGTGTCTAAGTTATACCAAACAATCACAGCAAAGTAATTAAATAAACAAATAAAGCAAGCATGGTTTGATTCGTGTTGATCGTATCCTAATTGACTATTTTATAAATTAAAACGAGATGAACACAATCGTATTAGTTCATGGAGGATAGTTGAACACAATCATATGCTTCAACGAAAAACAAATCATTCTCGAAGTATTTGCATTTCGTAACATTTCAAAAAAATTCAATTTGAATCTAGGCCCATCATATGTCCTTTTGAAAAATAAGTCGATATCAAAATCACTTTTATTCAATGTTTTAAATAATATTTGTATGAACCCGGCTCATTTAAATAAATTAAATAAAAGTTCAAATTAATTTTTTTTTTTTGGATGGGCTTTAAGGCCCATCTGGCATCTGTGCTAAACCCAGATCATCCTCGAGCCCAACCCACCATGGTAGGGCCCAACCCGAGTTGGTTGGGCCGATGCCAAGGGGCTGCCTTGGCCCAACCTAATGCCTTAACTAGGTGTATCATGTGGCTGACCCTAGCCCTAGAAGGCACACGACCGATTTGCTCTTGTGCCCTGGAGGGCAGCCCATCGGTCCCGTTCTGTCTCCTTGTCACTCGTCGGATTACAAAAATGATAATAATAATGAAAAATATGAATATTTCATAATTCCTATACCCTATGAATTTCGGGTTTACAAAAATTCTAATAAAGCGAGAATTAATAAATCTATGATCAACCACAAATAACAATTCACATATCACTATATAAATTCATTCAAACCAAATTTAATCAAAAGAACGAACCAATTAAATTAATAAATCATCTAGTTCTGATACCACTTGTTGATGAAACAAATGTGTATCAGGCACAAACAGTCTCTCTGATACAACTTGTTGGTGATCGATTCACCATAGCCATCATATACTAGTACAAAAATAGCCTTTAGATGCCACATTTTATTTCATCAAACGGCCAGAAGTCGCACCTAAATCGTCTTTTGGATGCGATTTTGGATACGACAATGTTGCATCCACTACTCTCCACCATTAGGCACAAAATTTTTGATGCGACTCCTCGCATCTATATTCTACAAATATAAAATGTAAAAATTTGCAATAAACGACATTTGGATGCGACATTGTCGCATCCAAAGGTCTGCACGTCAAAAGTATCCGCTGCGACCAATCGTCTCTAAATGCGTACTCGCGAAAAATAAATCAGTACAAAAAAATTTGTTTCTCGGCCTTTGGATGCGTCTACGTTGCATCCAATACTCTCCCGCCAAGTTATTACATGCGCTTTCTCGCATCCAAAGGTTAAATAAAAAAAAATTAATTAAAAAAATGGACGTAAATAAAAATAAAACTAAATCAGATATTTATAGAATCGTAAATCGACATAAATAAAATGAAATTAAGATTTAAAACATTATTCAAAGTGTTTTAGAGTACGATAAATAAAACGTAAACATAATCAACGTTAATATTTAATGTAACATAACAAACGTAATAACGTCACTTCTTCTTTCTAGACTTAAACCACTTCTCCGTTGTTGACGATCCTCTTCCGCCTTTGGTTCTTCCTCCTCTTGTCCCTTCTCCACTCGAACGGTCACTCTAAAACGTTGTGGAACCCGACGTCTGATCGTCACGTCTTGCAGTTGGTGGGGGCGTGAATTTTCACTCTTGCGTGGGAGACGGTTGGCTAGGAGTTGAAATATGACTCGGAGTCGGATATTGGATAATCGCGTCAAGTTGGCGTTACATCTTCTCCATTTGCCGTCTCATCTCCAATATGGCCTCTGACTCTTGTTTTTCCTGGGTTGATGAACTAGACGAGCCCTCGTCACGTGCTCTAGCACTATGTAGAGAATTTATTGAGATCGAAGGACCTATCCCTGTCTCCCAATCGGGTCGCTGTCCGAGAATTTTGCGCATCGCAAGTCCTTCTAAGTCATCTTGAGTAAATGGAATTCCCTTTTCTTTGCCCTCTTTTTGAAGATCGCCTTTTGAAAAATACAATAAAAATGATTAGTAAGTGTTATTTTTATCTAATAATTACTATACAAATATTTGTTGGAAACTAATTAACGATTAATCAATAATATTACATGACATATCTAAATATGGCGGAAACATGTAAAAAGACCTAACATGTTAAAACACATTTTATACATGTTTTAACCATGGCATTAAAATTCTAACATGTCAATAAATTCATTCTAAACATGTTAATCAACAAATGGAACACACTAGCAACCTATAACAATTATAAAATTGCAGATCCAATTCGTGAGAAGAGTCACATATGAGATTATAAATAATCTCGTGCGTTGCTTGCTTTCACCGGAAGGCCTTGTCGGGATTCACGATCTGCGTTAGTCTCCTTGATTTGATCAAGAACAATGAATCGGTCGTGGAACCTGTGGGTTATGGATCTGCGTCACGGGACTTCGCAATGGTGGACACTTGCTGGAAGAATGGCAGCCACACGCACGCAAGGCATAACCCAAAATCTCTCGATGTACGCATCTAGGAAGACAAAAACCAACCTTGCTCCTTGACCGTTGAAACCGGCCATGTACTCCAAAAATCACTCAAACAATCACAAGTAGATTCAACAGTAATACTCGGGGAATTTTCGGAGATCAAGAGGGTGAGCGCTTTTTGTGAACAATGGAAGAAGGAATTATAAAAAAATAAACCAAGGCTTTTGGAGAAATCAAATTTCTCTCTCTCTTTCTCTCTTTGGGATTTTGGCCGATTAGTTTTCCATTAAGGAGAGAAAAATAGTTGGCCAAACAAGGTTAGGGGGAGAGAGTATGCATGTGAATCACTAGGGAAAATAAGAGTTTAAGCACTTCTTTTATTTCAGGGAGAAAGGGCTTATGTTAGGTCAAAATCAAATAATGGCCCATTAGTCAAACTAAAACCCTATAATTCATTTAAACAGTTTTCCAGCCCACTTCTACCCTAGATGTGGCTGTTCAAGATGTCCCAATATTGTTCCAAATTTGTTTGATTTATTTCTAAAATGATATTTAATTCAATTAGAACATCTCATTGTTTTAATGACACGTCATTAATTATTTTCATACTCTTCAAAGTAGTGATCTTCTTCACCTCCATGTCTCCGCGTTGCACGATCTCTCTAATCAAATGGTATTACCTCTCAATATGTTTATAGCGGTTATAACTTCTAGGTTCCTCTGAGTTAGCCACACACCCACTATTATCACAATAAAAATTGTCATTAACACATTAATGACGGATTATAAATTTGTTTTACTAGTAAAATAATTATACTCACCTAGGCAAAGTGCATGAACATGTTGTTATTTAAAAATATTATTTAATTACTTATTATTTACCTTTCTCTCGTAGCTTGATCTTGGATGAGCCTTGAGAAAGGTAGAACGTCCCGTTTTGCTCGTTACCTTCACGCCTAGTCTTGAACTCGAGAAACCTAAGGTTTCTATTACAAGAGCCTATTGAGTGTTTGAAGGATTTTCGTGTGGTCACAATTAAATACAATAACACTAGAACAAGTCTATGAGCTAAAGGGCTAATTTAAGCCTAACTATAATGAGGACTTTGGTGCAAAAATAAAAGAGATATTTAGAGAGAATGGAGGAATTTTGGTCGGCCAAAACAAGAGAGAACAATAAGAAAAACTTATTTTCACATCTCTATTAGAGGCTCTATTTATAGGAGAAAGACATACAAGAAAATGTAATTACCCTTTTCTTTTGTGTATTCATGACACAATATTTGAGTTCCTCTCTTCTTTCCCTTGTACATGGCCAGCCATCCCTTGCAATAATAAAGGAAATTTGTTTCCCCACTTAGCAAATATATTTCCTTCTCAAAGAAATTCATTTCCTCTTGTGTTTTGGGCAATTACCTACATGTAATAATGCACAAAATAATAAGAGATATTTCTCTCTCTCCTCTATAAAGTTTGGCCGAATTTCTTCTACAAGGGACGTGCATCTAAATGCTTACTTATTTATTTTAAACCAATTCTTAAAATACCTATTGTAAAATTAATATTGCACAAATAACGAAATTAATTTCATAATTCCTCAAACGACTTCTGGCCTTTAGAAACTACTTTATATTTCCATCATATGAAAATATTCAAAATCTTATTTTTGACATTCACACCATTTTATGTCCATGTGGATAAAAATACCCTTTAGATATTTTTCGAGAAACCATCTAGTTCAACACTTGAACTTATTTTGACTTAGCTTATAGTTTAACAATCTTACTCTAATGACCTGCAATAGTGACCTTATGGATCCAAATGAACAAAGCTTGATCTACAATACTCGGACTCAAAAGGTTACAAACCGTTTCCGAGTATTAGGTTAATGTCAACTGACTCCACTCATTAGTTGACACTGAGAATCTCTCGGTTCAAATGAATTTATTTTCTACTCAATTTTAACTTAATTATATTGAGCGGATCCATTGAATGTTATATATGATTACCCTTCATGAATATCATCAACTAGATGAAATTTAAAAAATTACCATTTTACCATTCTAGTTGTTGTTTCCTCAACTCATTTGTTACTTGTGAATAATTATAGAAACAATGTATTTGACGAGGAGCTAACAAATCACGTTGTTTCATCCAAATAAAGTCGGTACTTAATTTTGGATACCGCACGGTTCATTTATTCACAATCCAAGTAATAAAGCATGAGGTGATATACATTGCATTTCACCAATCTTGTACATGAATTCCATATCTATGAGAACTTTACAAAGTATACTCATGTCAACTTCACAACCCAATACATCACCAATAGAGCGCATCTAGTTCACAAACTTGGATCTAAAGTGTTGATTTCTCTAATGAATATATTGAAGTCATGAAATAACATGTCTCATTTTCAAGATTAAGGTAAGCACGATGCAATTTATACATAGTGATCTTGAGACATAAGATGTCAAATGGTTTGCTCTTACATTGTCTCTAAAGGCGCACTAGTCAATTCAGTATCTTCGGAAAGTACTATGGAAGAACTATAGAGTTCCTAACTCTCTATGCCTCGTAACTAGACATCATAGATTTTTCCAACAATCATACTAGGATAAATAGTCCGTTGATCTTTAGGTTGTGAGTATTTCATTTTAACCAAACCATGAAGAGTTTTTTCACGCAAATCTACATTTGTGTCTTCATATATTGTTAGGTTTTATTAAGGACTATAAGACTAGTTACTATCATAAATCTTCAAACAAACGAAAAATGAATGAATGAACGTTTCAACTTTTATTAATTTAATTAAAAAATTACAATAAGGACTTATGAAAGATTTATATTACATCAATATGTAAATAAATAATATTCTTGTGGGCATCTCTGCCAACACTATAGAGTTCCTAAGTCTCTATGCCTCGTATCCATACATCATAGATTCTTCCAAAAATCATACTACGATCAATAGTCCGTTGATCTTTAGATTGTGAATATTTCATTTTAACCAAACCATGAAGAGTTTGTTCACGCAAATCTACATTTGTCTCTTCATACATTGTTAGGTTTGATTAAGGACTATAAGACTATTGAATATAATAAATCTTCAAACAAACGAAAAAGGAATGAATGAACGTTTCAACTTTTTTTAATTTAATTAGCAAATTATAATAAGGACTCATGAGAGATTTATATTACATCGATATGTAAATAAATAATCTTCGTGTGGGCATCTCTGCCAACAAAACAATGATCCCTGGGTTCCCAAACTTCACACCTTTCAAGCTACCATTCTCCTCCGCCTTATGAAATAAGCTCGAGAGACCTTCTAAGCAAGAAAAGAAGAGAAAGGGGAAGAGTGGATCTCCTTGTCGCAGCCCCCGTGTCGAATAGATGTTGCCGCAAATGGAGCCATTGAGGCGGAAGGAGAAACTCACTGACCGCACACACCGCATGATAAGGTCAATCCATTTCTCGTCGTACCCGAGTTTTTGCATAAACTCCTCAATCTAATCCCACTCGATGCGGTCATATGTTTTAGAGATGTCAAGCTTTAAGGCCCCTCCAAACCCATTTCCGAATCTACCCGACCGCATCAAATGTAAGCCCTCGTAAGCTATGATGGCGTTATAAAATATTTGCCTTCCTCCCAAGAAGGCACTTTGATTCTCTGAGATGACCTCCCCCATGGACAATTGGAGGCGGCTAGTGATACATTTTGCAATGACCTTATATATCACAATGTTCTTGATTTTAAGGCTCTTGATTTTTAGAATGAGAATGATGACTGTGGCGTTCAAATGACGAGGCTTCCCCTTATTGTTTAAAACCTCGAGGCAAGTATCAATGACGCTACGACCCACAATGCTCCAAATTTTTGAAAGAATAGCCCGGGGAGGCCGTCATGACCCGGCGCCTTGAGTGACCCAATGCTAAACACGGCCGCTCGGACCTCTTGTTGCATGAACGGGGTTGTCAACATGTAGTTGGTGTCGTCCGAGACCCGTGGACTCAAACATATAGTCACTTTGTTCGGAAGAGGATTAAATGAAGATAAAATATCAACAAAGTAGTTTTAGATTTTACTTTCAATCCTATCCGGGGAGGTTTGCCAAATTCCATGAATGTCCAAGAGGTCAAGGATGCAATTCTTTTCGGACCTTTGATTGGCTTGTCGATAAAATTTTTTTGAATTGACGTCCCCGCTCTTAAGCTATAAGAATCGGCTTTTTTGCCTCAAAATTTCGATTATTTCTCCAAAAGAACATCAAGCTTCTTTTCTTCACAACACACATTGGTCGCGTCAAAAGTAGAAGAGGAAGCGTTAAGGGTCTCCAATAGACGACGTTGCTTCTCAATATCTTTCTGGCTCCCATGAAATTTGTCTCGGCCCCGCTTGACTAAGGACTTGACACAGTCCTTTGCGAAAGTAACATAATTGTCTCCCCAAGTCTCCGACACAATATTTGTTGGGATTGGTGGCCACAAAGGAGATATTAGACATTAAGATACTTTATGTATTTATATTTTGTTGAAACATTGATGTTAATGAATGTTCATTCTTTATAAGACTGTGTTTAGTTATGTTTAAGCTATGCTCTGAAACTGTCATCAACGAAAAGGGTGTTAAGTACAGACTTGACAAGATAACCCCTTGTGACAAGTTTGAAACCATTTGTTCGCAATCTAAAGATCGATAGAGCAATCGTATCTTATTATTGATTGTTAGCATGAATCATGATATCTCATCTTGTGATATAGAGAGTTGTGACTCTATGATTCATACTGAGTATTTTATAGAAGATACTGAACAAGACCAGTGACACTTAGAAGCTCGAGACAAAACTGTTTACACACTCGAAACTTCAAGTTCACAACTAAAGGAGTATTATGATACTTACCTTAATCCTGAAGTGAATATGTAATTGACATTGCACTTTGTGACATTTGATTCGTCAATGGGCAATGACTAAATTTTAGTTGCATCTGACCCGACTGTTGGTGTCACAAGGATGCAATGTTGGGTTACATGATTCACAGATATGGAATTCATGTAACAACAATGCAAATGCATTAGTATCACACTATGCTTTGTTATGAGAGTGTGAATGAATAAACCTGGCCAGGTATTCATTGAATGAGTTCATTCTTTGATTAAAACATGTGACATGTACAGACATCTCACTCAATGTTTTTTCTCATTCACAAATAACAAAGGAGTTAGTGAAATAATAACTCGAGGGGTAAAACAGTAATTTTACATTCCTCTCAGTTACTGATACACATGAAGGGTAACATCGTAATATACTCCGTGGATCGTATGAGAAATTGTTTCTTCATATCAAACATAAAAGATACGCACATGAACAGAGAGATTATCAATATTGGTCCTTTAGTGGAATCGATCAATATTAAGAATTAAAAGTCGGAAAAAGTTTGTGAACTTTTGTGTCCGTACTTTATTCTAAAGCTTCGTTCATGTGGGTCCATGAGGTCTCAATGATAGACACTTGGAAGAGATTAAAAGAACTTAAAAAGTTGATTTACTCATTAAATATAAATAGTGATTTATATTGGGAAAGTTGTTTTCTTGAAACACGATAAATAATAGTTATTTATTTTGTTTATTAAGTCACAAGATAACATCATATTGATGATGACATTCTCGAGTGATTAAATATGTTAAAAGAAGAAAACAAATTGTTTCTAAATTCGTACTTATTCGATAACTACAAAATATATTTAATGAAGTGTCATTAAATAATAATGAGAGTTCTAAATTAATTTTAGAAATTAAATCAAATAAATTTAGGAACAAAAATCAAAGACATGGACGAGTAAGGAGAGAGTGTTTTGGCCGGTTTCCTTAAGTGAATAGGGTCATGGGTTTGACCCAGCTTAAGCCCATTTATAACCTGTATAAATAAGCTAAGAAACCCTAATCACATAAGCCTAACCCTAAGTGATTTTCGGCAACTCTCTCTCCCTTCCCCCTTGTGCAATTCTCGGCCAAAACCCTAAATAAAAGAGAGAAAATTGTTTTCCCCCTTTTCATCTTTGATTCCTAATTGTTCTTAAGAGCCCACACTCTTGATCTCAATATTTTCCTTGTGTAATATTGTTGATTCATCACTTGTGGTGTTTGAATAATTTAGAAAACTGTTTTGGATTTTTTAAAATTGTTTTAAAAAGGTTTTAGCCATCACAAAACACCCTAGGTCGTTTTTTGGTGCATTCCGGCGACCTCCCAGCTCCCAGGAGTCCATTCCGGCGACCCAGATCCAATCCGGCGAGGGCTACCAGTCAGGCGGATCCAATCCGGCGAGGCAGAGGCAATCCGGCGAGGCAGATCCAATCCGGCGAGTCTGTCTGTCAGGCGAGGAGATCCAATCCGGCGAGGGCAATCCGGCGAGGGCATTCCGACGAGGGCAATCCGGCGAGGTCATCAGGCGAGGGGTCCCAGTGATCTCCAGTCCGGCGAGAAGTCCCAGTCCGGCGAGGCTCCCAATCCGGCGAGGTCCCTGTCAGGCAGGTCCCTGTGCGGCGACAGACTCCAGTCCGGCGAGGTTCCCAGTCCGGCGAGGTCACCCATTCCGGCAGGCTCCCTGTCAGGCGAGAAATCCCAGCCCGGTTAGGCTTCCAGGGGCTGTGCAATCCGGCGACAGCTTCCATTCCGGCGAGGACGCTGCTGAGCATTCCGACGAGCCTTTTCTCGGGATTTGGGCGTGACGTGGCATTCCGGAGTTAGCTAGCAACGTCATAGTTGTTTACAACTATTTACGTAAGTCTTTCTCAATTAAATAATTATATAAATGTTATATAATTTATTATTATTTGATTGAGCTTGTGAATTATAAATTGTTTATAATTACTTAATAAATTTTAATGCCTTAGGTTGTTAAATATATTAAAATTAGTTTTAATATATTAGATCTAATTATAATTTTCCGCCACATAGGATGTGTATTATAATTAATATTGTTTAATTGTTAAATAAATTCCAACAAATGGTATCAGAGCTAGTAAAAGGCATTAAAATTTAGATTTAATGACTAGTTTGGAAATTTGTTTCACTAGTTGGTGTTGGCGTTTTTGTATGAATACATTATGAATGTTTTTGTGTGTGCGCTTGTGAATGAATTGATCCTTATTCAATATGGCCCTAGGATGTTTTTATTCCGGTTATCGTCCCGGATTTTAATTTATTTAAAATTGTGAGCCTCAATTTGAGAGGACATGTAAAATTGTAATTTTTTATTGTAATTCGACGACGAAGGAGCAAGAAGGCAGCACCTCGGGATTGGCTGCACGTTGGAGAACGTGTGGGGGCTAACCCGAGACATCCGATGACGCATCATTAGAAGATGAAATTTAAAATGTTTTATTTCATTTATTTACAAGAGTTGTATAATAGAAATGGGCCTATTGATAAGTTAAATAATTTTTCATATTTGATATTTAAATTTATTGATCTCATTGCATAGAGCACTCACATGTCACATAGGATAGAACGCCAACATCATTGAAAATGAAATTGTTCATGTAGTTTATAATTAATAAAAGTTATGAAATAATTATAAACTGTTATAAATGAATATGATTCATTTGCAAAAACTAAGTGGGAGGGTTGTTTGTCGTTGAAGCAACCCAAGGTCCCCGACACGAATGAAATTAATTAAATATGTGATGAACTAAGAGTCACACATAGTGGCCCTCCCTTCAATGGGAGTACTTCGGAAGTATTTAATTAATCTCATTGTTAAAGAACTAAGCCTAAAAGAGAAGTTTTGAAACGGGGTCTCCACATAGGTGAACCGTCTTCAAAGCGACTTGAGTGAGGGCCCACGTGTCGGTTATACACTTAGACTTATGTTTTAAAGTAATCCTCACATAGAGGCTCTGCATTAAAAATAAGTGACCAAAGTTTATGGTAATTAGTAAGAACTAGAAGTTGTGACTTCTTGGATGGTTCGAACTAAATAGTGATGTGTCACGATTGTGAAAGGAGGTTAATTACGGTTTCCCCATAGGAAAAGTAATTGACTATTGTTGTTCACAATACCATGAATTATTTTAACGCTTTCCTCACCATATTAGGATTGTTCATGCATGCATATAATTCGAAAATATAGCACATACTAAAGTCATTTATTTTATCAATGTTTTCAGCAAAATGTCTTTTAACCCACTACAAACGATTTTAAGTTCGAATAAACTCGAGGGTGAGAATTACGTTGACTGGAAACGTAACCTCGACATCGTACTGACGGTGGAAAAGCACAAGTACGTTCTCACGACCCCATGTCCTCCTGAACCGAGTGCTGACTCGAGCAAGGAAGACAAGGACGCCTTCGATGCGTGGATGAGATCTGATGAGATTGCTCGTTGCTACATTTTAGCATCGATGAGCAATGTGTTGCAACAATCTCATAGAGACATCGCCACTGCATATGAAATCCTCTTCAATCTCCATGAGATGTTTGGATGTCATGGGCGTCAGGCGAGGCAGCAAGCTATCCGCAGTTTCATGAACTGTAGGATGAAGCAAGGAGCTTCCGTACGGGAACACATGCTATTGATCATGGGTCACCTGAACGATATGGAAATTCTTGGTTCGGAGATTGACGGAGAAACCAAGATTGACATGATCTTGGAGACTCTTACGGAATCTTTTGATAGCTTCCGTCTGAACTACTCCATGAACAAGCTCAATTACACTGTGACTGAGCTTATGAAGGAGTTGCAGACTGCCGAGGGACTTCTCCCTAAGAACAAGAAGAAGTCGGGAGAGCTCAATGTTGCTGAACACAGAGCCTCGACCTCTGGTTCTAAGAGAATGATGAAGAGGCCCAAAAACGCCAACCGAGCGGGTTCCAAGAAGCCTTACAAGAAGGCTGTGGATGCTAAGGGCAAAGGCATCGCAAAGGTGGACAAGTCTGAGCACAAATGTCACCATTGCGGAGAGGCTGGCCACTGGCGTAGGAACTGCCCTACCTACCTCAAGAGTGGCAAGGGGAAAGGTAAGATCTTTGTTACTCAAGCTTGTTATACTACAAACAAGGCATCGCCCTGGATTCTTGATTGCGGGGCGTCTGACCACGTTGTGTGTAATTTGAATGGTTTTAGGAAAACCAGGAGCTTAGGTAACAGAGAGTTCGGATTCAACTGGGGTGATGGAACGAAGGTCGGAGCAAGATCTGTCGGGACCATGAAGCTCAAGTTTGGAAATGAAACTTTATTATTGAATAATGTTTACTATGTTCCAAATTTTTGCAAGAATTTGATTTCATTTGGTCGTTTAGAAGAACAAGGTTTCAATTTTAAGATCAATAATGGTATTGAAATTTTTATTGATGATTGTTTTATTACTAAAGCTCAACGTGTGGATTCAATATATTACTTATATCCTGCTGAGCCGACAATCTTGGACACCGAAGTGAATGGTGATTCACTTAGGAAGCGTAAGACGTTTCATACTGATGAAACTGACGACACATATCAATGGCACCTGCGTCTTGGACATATAGGCCTAGATAGGATCAAGAGACTAACAAAGGATGGTCCTTTGAAATCTCTACACGTGGGAAGCCTTCCCACATGTGAATCCTGTCTTGAAGGCAAGATGACCAAGAGACCTTTCTCAACAAAGGGTCTTAGGGCCACGCAAGTATTGGAACTGATACATAGTGATGTATGTGGTCCAATTAACATCCAGGCAAGAGGAGGTTACGAATATTTTGTAACCTTCACTGATGACTACTCTAGATTTGGTCAAATCTACCTTATGCGACATAAGTCAGATACTTTTGAAATGTTCAAACAGTATAAGGCTTTAGTTGAAAAGCAAACGGAGAAACAGATCAAAACCCTTCGATCAGATCGAGGGGGAGAGTACTTGTCTGGAGAGTTCGAAGACTTTCTTAGAGAAGAAGGCATTCATTCTCAGCTTACAGCACCTGGCACTCCGCAGCAAAATGGTGTGTCAGAGAGAAGGAATCGAACTTTGCTAGATATGGTGAGATCGATGATGAGTTACTCATCGCTTCCTAATTCGTTCTGGGGATATGCCCTTGAAACAACAGCTTACATTCTGAACCAGGTTCCATCTAAAACGGTACCTGGCACACCCTATGAAAGATGGAGTGGTAGAAAATCTGTTTTACACCATACTCGCATCTGGGGTTGTCCAGCACATGTGCTGAGACAAAAGACTAGCAAGTTGGCTAGTCGTTCAGAAGTATGCCTGTTCGTGGGATATTCAAAAGAAACAAAAGGGTACATCTTCTATAATGCTGCTGACCAGAAAACGTTCGTTAGCACGAACGCTAGGTTTCTGGAAGCAAATTATATGAAGAATACGGTACCGAGAAGCAGACTTGTGCTAAAGGAACTGTTGGGTGAAGCAACTAGTACTTCACAAGATAGGACGGATCCTATTCCAACAGTGGGAGAACCAAGCTCGGAATCAGAGACTCCTGCGCTTCGTCGTAGCAACAGAGTTGTGAGACAACCTGTTCGATACATAGGTATCGGAGAATCTTTTACTGCTGTTGCAAACAATGAAGAAGATGATCCCGTATCATTTTCCCACGCAATGCAGAGTTCCGAGGCAAACCTATGGCAAGAAGCCATGAACGTTGAAATGCATTCGATGTATGTCAACGAGGTCTGGAAACTTGTAGATCTGCCTGAAGGCATCAAGCCTGTAGGCTGTAAATGGATCTATAAGAAGAAGAGAGGACCGGATGGAAATGTCGAGACATTTAAAGCACGACTTGTGGCGAAGGGGTACACACAGAAAGAAGGTATCGACTATGAGGATACCTTCTCGCCAGTCGCAATGCTAAAATCCATCCGAACTCTCTTATCCATTGCCGCAGCCCTAGATTATGAAATCTGGCAAATGGATGTCAAGACTGCATTTCTGAATGGCAATCTTGATGAGCGCATATATATGGCTCAACCAGACGGGTTCATGGAGAAAGGCCAACAGGGCAAGGTTTGTGAATTGCTCAAGTCCATTTATGGACTCAAGCAAGCATCTAGGTCGTGGAATATTAGATTTGACGAGACTGTAAAGAGCTACGGCTTTGATCAGTCTGTAGATGAGCCATGCGTTTATAAGATGATAAACGATGGCAAAGTGGTTTTCTTAGTCCTTTATGTTGACGACATACTACTCATTGGGAATGATGTAGGAAAGTTGTCAGAGGTTAAAGTCTGGCTATCAAAGCAGTTTGAGATGAAGGATCTAGGAGAGGCAGCTTACATTCTAGGTATTCAGATATTTAGAGATCGAAAGAATCGTAAGCTAGCACTCTCCCAGGCATCTTATATTGATAAGATCATGGATCGCTTCAGTATGCAAGACTCCAAGAAAGGACAGCTACCTTTCAGACATGGAGTGCATCTCTCAAACGAGCAGTCTCCCAAGACACCTCAAGAAGTTGAGGACATGAGACACATTCCTTACGCTTCAGCCGTAGGAAGTCTCATGTATGCTATGCTTTGCACGAGACCAGACATATGCTACGCAGTAGGCGTAGTGAGTAGATTCCAGTCGAACCCTGGACCCGAGCACTGGGTTGCTGTCAAGCATGTTCTCAAGTATCTTCGGAGAACGAGAAACTACATGCTTGCATATTCAGGTGGTGACCTAAATATGACGGGTTACACCGACTCCGATTTTCAGGCGGACAAGGATTCTAGGAAGTCCACATCAGGGTCTGTGTTCACCCTGAATGGAGGATCCGTGGTTTGGAGGAGTATCAAGCAATCTTGTGTTGCTGACTCGACCATGGAAGCCGAGTATGTGGCAGCTTGTGAAGCTGCAAAGGAGGCTGTGTGGCTAAGGAAATTCCTTATATACTTGGAAGTTGTTCCAAGTGCAAGCGAGCCTATTACACTTTATTGTGATAATAGTGGGGCAGTCGCTAATTGTAAGGAGCCAAGAAGTCACAAGCGCTCTAAACACATAGAACGCAAGTATCACCTCGTTCGAGACATCGTTCACAGAGGGGATGCAGAAGTCATGAAGATCTCAACGTTAGACAACCTTGCTGATCCCTTCACGAAGCCTTTAACGAGTAAAGTCTTCGAGGGACACCTAGAAGGATTGGGACTGAAGGACCATTCACATCTCCTTTGAGTCAAGTGGGAGTTTGTTGGGATTGGTGGCCACAAAGGAGATATTAGACATTAAGATACTTTATGTATTTATATTTTGTTGAAACATTGATGTTAATGAATGTTCATTCTTTATAAGACTGTGTTTAGTTATGTTTAAGCTATGCTCTGAAACTGTCATCAACGAAAAGGGTGTTAAGTACAGACTTGACAAGATAACCCCTTGTGACAAGTTTGAAACCATTTGTTCGCAATCTAAAGATCGATAGAGCAATCGTATCTTATTATTGATTGTTAGCATGAATCATGATATCTCATCTTGTGATATAGAGAGTTGTGACTCTATGATTCATACTGAGTATTTTATAGAAGATACTGAACAAGACCAGTGACACTTAGAAGCTCGAGACAAAACTGTTTACACACTCGAAACTTCAAGTTCACAACTAAAGGAGTATTATGATACTTACCTTAATCCTGAAGTGAATATGTAATTGACATTGCACTTTGTGACATTTGATTCGTCAATGGGCAATGACTAAATTTTAGTTGCATCTGACCCGACTGTTGGTGTCACAAGGATGCAATGTTGGGTTACATGATTCACAGATATGGAATTCATGTAACAACAATGCAAATGCATTAGTATCACACTATGCTTTGTTATGAGAGTGTGAATGAATAAACCTGGCCAGGTATTCATTGAATGAGTTCATTCTTTGATTAAAACATGTGACATGTACAGACATCTCACTCAATGTTTTTTCTCATTCACAAATAACAAAGGAGTTAGTGAAATAATAACTCGAGGGGTAAAACAGTAATTTTACATTCCTCTCAGTTACTGATACACATGAAGGGTAACATCGTAATATACTCCGTGGATCGTATGAGAAATTGTTTCTTCATATCAAACATAAAAGATACGCACATGAACAGAGAGATTATCAATATTGGTCCTTTAGTGGAATCGATCAATATTAAGAATTAAAAGTCGGAAAAAGTTTGTGAACTTTTGTGTCCGTACTTTATTCTAAAGCTTCGTTCATGTGGGTCCATGAGGTCTCAATGATAGACACTTGGAAGAGATTAAAAGAACTTAAAAAGTTGATTTACTCATTAAATATAAATAGTGATTTATATTGGGAAAGTTGTTTTCTTGAAACACGATAAATAATAGTTATTTATTTTGTTTATTAAGTCACAAGATAACATCATATTGATGATGACATTCTCGAGTGATTAAATATGTTAAAAGAAGAAAACAAATTGTTTCTAAATTCGTACTTATTCGATAACTACAAAATATATTTAATGAAGTGTCATTAAATAATAATGAGAGTTCTAAATTAATTTTAGAAATTAAATCAAATAAATTTAGGAACAAAAATCAAAGACATGGACGAGTAAGGAGAGAGTGTTTTGGCCGGTTTCCTTAAGTGAATAGGGTCATGGGTTTGACCCAGCTTAAGCCCATTTATAACCTGTATAAATAAGCTAAGAAACCCTAATCACATAAGCCTAACCCTAAGTGATTTTCGGCAACTCTCTCTCCCTTCCCCCTTGTGCAATTCTCGGCCAAAACCCTAAATAAAAGAGAGAAAATTGTTTTCCCCCTTTTCATCTTTGATTCCTAATTGTTCTTAAGAGCCCACACTCTTGATCTCAATATTTTCCTTGTGTAATATTGTTGATTCATCACTTGTGGTGTTTGAATAATTTAGAAAACTGTTTTGGATTTTTTAAAATTGTTTTAAAAAGGTTTTAGCCATCACAAAACACCCTAGGTCGTTTTTTGGTGCATTCCGGCGACCTCCCAGCTCCCAGGAGTCCATTCCGGCGACCCAGATCCAATCCGGCGAGGGCTACCAGTCAGGCGGATCCAATCCGGCGAGGCAGAGGCAATCCGGCGAGGCAGATCCAATCCGGCGAGTCTGTCTGTCAGGCGAGGAGATCCAATCCGGCGAGGGCAATCCGGCGAGGGCATTCCGACGAGGGCAATCCGGCGAGGTCATCAGGCGAGGGGTCCCAGTGATCTCCAGTCCGGCGAGAAGTCCCAGTCCGGCGAGGCTCCCAATCCGGCGAGGTCCCTGTCAGGCAGGTCCCTGTGCGGCGACAGACTCCAGTCCGGCGAGGTTCCCAGTCCGGCGAGGTCACCCATTCCGGCAGGCTCCCTGTCAGGCGAGAAATCCCAGTCCGGCGAGGCTTCCAGGGGCTGTGCAATCCGGCGACAGCTTCCATTCCGGCGAGGACGCTGCTGAGCATTCCGACGAGCCTTTTCTCGGGATTTGGGCGTGACGTGGCATTCCGGAGTTAGCTAGCAACGTCATAGTTGTTTACAACTATTTACGTAAGTCTTTCTCAATTAAATAATTATATAAATGTTATATAATTTATTATTATTTGATTGAGCTTGTGAATTATAAATTGTTTATAATTACTTAATAAATTTTAATGCCTTAGGTTGTTAAATATATTAAAATTAGTTTTAATATATTAGATCTAATTATAATTTTCCGCCACATAGGATGTGTATTATAATTAATATTGTTTAATTGTTAAATAAATTCCAACAATATTCTCGCAAGTTTTCTCCTTACACTAGCCTCCTCAAAACGAAAAAGCTTCCTTGTGCGACATCCTAGGGGCTGTCTCACCTCTGTTCCCTTGGATCAGTGAAGAAGCGGTCTATGATCCGAAGGCCAATGGTCAAAATATTACTTTGGCCAAAGAGAAATGACGACTTGTAGTTGGCAATAAATCGATCGAGGCAGATTCTCGTACATCCCAACCCCGTCTTCCTTATCCACGTAAAGGGGTCTCCTTTATAGCCAAGATTCTCCAACTCCTAATCATCGAGGACTTTCCAGATAGCCTCCATACCTCCGAAACTTTTGACGCATTCCCCCTTCTTCTCCGACTCACAAAAAATCTCGTTGAAGTCACCTCCACAAACCCAAGCACCCTGAAAATTTTCATGGACTCTCTATATAAGATCCCACGAGAATGTCCTTTGACTTTCCTTCGGTTTACCATAAATTTCCATGATCTGTTGGGATTGGTGCCCACAAAGGAAATATTAGACATTATAATTTATTTGTATTTCGTTTTGCTAAAACATTAAATAAAATTAAATATTCATTCTTGATTAAGTTTGTGTTTATATTTGCTTCCTACGCTCTGAAACTGTCATCAACGAAAGGCGTGATAAGTACGGACTTGATGATAGGGTAATCAAATCTAAAGAATGATAGGGTAATCAAATCTGAGTGTTGACTGTTTGAATGAATCATTATATCTTATCTTGTGATATAGAGAGTTGGGACTCTGCGATTGATTCTTGATGTCTTATAGAAGATATTGAACAAAGCTTGTGAAACTCTAAAGCTCGAGATAAAACTGTTTAATCACTCGAAACTTCAAGATCACATATGGTGGGTATTTTGGTACTTACCTAAATCCTGAAGTGGATACATAATTGATGTAACACTTTATGACATTTGATTTTTCAATGGGCAATGTGTAATTGAAGTTGCATCTGATCCGGCGGTTGGTGTCATAACGTTGTTTCATTGGATTATGTGATTCATAGATACGGATTTCCTGTTGAAACAATGCTGAGGCATTAGTATCACATATGCTTTGTTATGAAAGTATGAATGAATAAACTGGGCCTAGTATTCGTCGAATAGAACATTCTTTGAATAAAACATGCTACATGTAAAGACATCCCACTTTATGTTTTTCTCATTCACAAATAACAAAAGATTTTAGTGACATAATAACTCAGGGGTAAAATGGTAATTTTAAATTCCTCTGAGTTAATGATAGACACAAAGGGTAATATCGTAAAATATTTCGTGGATGGTGTGAAAAATCGTAATGAATTTAGAGAGTTTCAGTATTTTTCCTTTAGTGGAATCAACTAATATCAAGAATTAGAAGACGGAAAAGTTTGTGAACTTTTGAGTCTGATCTTTATTATAAAGCTTCGTTCATGTGGGTCCATAAAGTGAATTGTGATTTACACTAAGAGAATTATTTTCTGAGTGATTAAATATATAATTGGTTATTTATTATTTCATATATTTAACGAATCATACTATGTTATTATATTGATATTAATATGATTTGATGGTTAAAATAAATAAAAGATGAAAACAAATATTTTCTCGTTTCATACTTCCCTGAGAACTATTAAAAGAATTAATGACTTATCATTAAATAAATGAGATGTTCTAAATTAATTAAATATTATTTTAGAAATAAATCAAATATATTTTTGGAAATAAAATGATTATACAGGGCTATAATTAGTGAATTAGGGCTGAGTTATTATTTTAAACTCAATTAAAAAGAACATTGGGCTTACGTTTGAGAAACGGGCAAGAATTGGATTTTAACCTAACTTAAACCCGCTCTCTCTGTTATAAATGGGTTTTTGAAAACTCTAACCCTAACTCTAATCATAATTTCGACCACTCTCCCTTTCCCCTTGAGTTTGGCCGAGTATTCTTGAGAGAGAAAGGATTAAAAAATCGTTTCTTGATTCTTGTTTCATTCTAGAGTGTTTCCCTTCATTGTTGTTCGATTTAAAAGAACCCACCCTCTTATGCTGCTTCAAAAATTCGAGAATAAAATCATTGACTCAACTTGTGATGTTTGAGTGAATTTATTCGCAGGAAAGCAACCAAAACTCAAAGAGAATCGAGCTAGGCTCATTCTAGGCAAATCTGTGGGTCCCAGGGGGGCCTTCTCTCTCATGTGCGTTATGTGCAGTATCTGTGCAGTCTAGCACCTTTGCCACGTGGAAACATGTGTCCTCTACCGTCCTGCACAGGTTTGTCACTCAAAATAGGCGCGAGGAATGCGTAGGTCACATGCCCACTGCACCTGTCCGGCAGGTCCATTCCGGCCGGCCAGCAGGCAATCCAGTCAACATGTTTTTGAAGCATTCCAACGAGCCATATTCTCCCATTCCGGAGAGTTTGGGCCTCTTCCAATCCTGCGGGTCAGAATCTTCATTCCGGTGAGGAAATTTGACGAGGCATTCAGGAGTGAGCTAGCCACGCATGAAGTTGTTTACAACTTCACGTGTAAGTCATTTCTAAACTAATTGGTCTGCAATTATAATTATTTTTATAGGTTGCTAATGTGATAAATTTTTTGAAAATATGTTTAGAATCAAATCTTTATTGCAATGTAAGTAATTTTTAATGCCTAGGTTATGTAATATGTTAAAATGAGTTGTAATATATGTTAGATCTTATTATATAATTCCGCCATATATAGATATGTTATATAATAATATTGATTATCGTTAATCAATTTCCATAAAATGGTACCAGAGCCAGATAAAAGCATTAAAAATTAGGTTTTGACTAGGTTTGAAATTGTTTGACTAGTTTGGTGTTGGCATTTCTTGTATGATTTGATATTGCATTGTGAACATTTGTGTGTGTGCTTTATGGATGGATCCTCATTGTTATGACCCTAGTAATTTTCCGGTTATCGTCCCGGGTTTTTATTTTAAAATTTAATTTTTAAACTTGTGAGCCTCAATTTGTGAGGAAAAATTTATGTTGTATTTGTTTAAATTGTAATCCGGTGTCAAGAAGACAAGGAAAGCAGTACCTTTTGGACTTGGCCGCACGTTGGATAATATGTAGGGGCTGACCGAAACATCTGATGACGCATCACAAGGTTCCTTGGCCGGTCCTTCATTGAAAATTAAATAGTTTAATTTTCATTGTAATTTTTCTTTGGGTTGTAATTAAAAATGGGCCATTAGATGAGTTAAATATTTTATGTTTTTATTTTATTTAATCTCATAGCATAATCAATTCAAATGTCATAACGCCAACATTAATAAGTGGGCGGGTTGTTTATCGTTGAAGCAACTTAGGGTTAAAGAGAAGCGATGAAGTGGGGTCGCCACTAGCAGATGCCTTATCAAAGTGACTTGATTAAAGGCCAACATGTCGGTTATACACTTATACTTATGTTTTAAACTAATCCTCCCATAGAGGCCATGCGTTAAAAATAAGTTACCAATGTTTATGGTAATTAGTGAGAGCTAGAAGTTGTGACTTCTTCGATGGTTCAAACTAAATAGTGATGTAGCATGACTATGAAAGGCGGTTAATTGCAGTTTCACCTAGGAAAATTAATTAACCTTTTATGTTCATAATACCATGAATTATTTAATGCTTTCTTCACCATATTAGGATTGTTCATGCATATAATTCGAATCTGTAGCACATACTAAATTTATTTATTTATCTAAGTTTCAGCAAAATGTCGTTGAACCCATTGCAAACGATTTTGAGTTTGAATAAACTCGAGGGTGAGAATTATGTTGATTGGAAACGTAACCTCGACATCATATTGACAGTGGAAGAGCACGAGTACGTTCTAACTACCCCCTGTCTGACAAGATTCGAGAAAAGAGGACAAGGACGCCTACAATGCGTGAATGAGGTCCGACAAGATTTTTAGATGCTACATCTTAGCAACTATGAGCAATGTGTTGCAACAATCTTATCAGGATATTGCCACTGCATATGAAATTATCTTCAATCTCCATGAGATGTTTGAATCTCATTGGCGTCAGGCGAGGCAGCAAGCTATTCGCAGTTTCATGGATTGCAGGATGAAGACAAGATCTTCAGTTCGGGAACACATGCTACTAATCATGGGTCACCTGAACGATATGGAGATTCTCAGTTCAGAGATTGACGGAGAGACCAAGATTGACATGATCTTGGAGACTCTGACATAATCTTTTGATAGGTTCTATCTGAACTACTCCATGAACAAGCTCAATTATACTATAACTGAGCTCATGAAGGAGTTGCAGACTACCGATGGACTTCTCCCTAAGAGCAAGAAGAAATTCGGTGAAGTCAATGTCGGTGAACATAGGGCATCGACTTCGGGTTCCAAGAGGGTGATGAAAGGACCTAATACGCCAACCGAACAGGATCCTAGAAGCCTTACAAGAAGCCTGCGGATGCCAAGGGTAAGGGCTTCGCGAAGGTGGAAAAGTCTGAGCACAAGTATCACCATTGCGAAGAGGCCGGCCGCTGGCGCAGGAACTGTCATACCTACCTCAAGATTTTCAAGGGGAAATGTATGATTTTCGTTACCCAAGCGTGTTTTACGAGAAATAAAGAATCACCCTAGATTATAGATTGCAGGGCATCTGATCATATTGTGTTTAAATTTAATGGTTTCAGGAAAACCAGACGCATAGGTGATGGAGAGTTCACGTTCAACCGGGGTAATGGAACGAAGGTCGGAGTCAGATCTGTCGAGACCATAAAGCTCTAGTTTGGAGACAAAACTTTATTATTGAATATTTTTTATTATGTTTTGGATTTTTGCATTTGGTCGTTTAGAAGAACATGGTTTCAATTTTAAGATCAATAATGGTATTGAGATTTTTATTGATGATTCTTTATAATTAACGCTCATCGTGTGGAATCTTCAACCTGTCCGGCAAATGGAGTCGGTAGGCCACCTTGCCGACTCGCTTGAACACCTTGAAGGATCTGTCATACTTAGATATCAGCCCCTTGTGGTATCTCATGTTCGTGATCTTCTTCTAGATCTGTGCTGTCAATTTCAACATCACCAGATCTCCCATGTTGATCTCCACGGCTCTTCTATGCTTGTCAGCATACGTCTTCATACACCTGGATGCCTTGGCTAAGCTATCCCTCGGTTGCTCCAATAGATCAATTTTATCTCTCAAAAACTGATAGGTTGCCGGGCAGCTACCGTGTGACTTCTGCTTGGCTACTTTATGCTGCGTAAGAGGACACTTACCCATTACAATCTCTAAAGGGGTCATCTCCGTGCTCAATGATATATGCATGTTGTAGCTGAAATGAGCAGTGTCCATTAGCTCTTTCCCGTTCCTCTGACTAGATCATATATAGTGCCTCAAGTACTCTTCCAACAGGGCATTCAATCGCTCAGTCTGACCGTCGATCTGCGGGTGGTTGGCTGTGCTAAATTTAAATTCTGATCCCATCAGATTGAATAAAGTCGTCCAAAACCTGTCTGTGAACCGACTGTCTCTGTCGCTGATAATGTCTTTTGGTAGGCCGAAATACTTGGTCACGTGTCTGAAGACCAGATCCGCCGCCACCTCTGCCGTGCACTGGTGAGGCGCCGCGATGAAAACTTCATACTCGGAGAATCGATCTACTGCCACCAAGATTGATCTTATTCCATCAACTAGTTGGAATCCCACTATGAAGTCCATCGAGATGGACTGCCAAGGCTTCTCCGGGACTGGTAAATGTTGCAGCAAGCCTGCTTCCACCCTCTTCTCCGCCTTGTCCAACTGACAGACCACACATGTCCGGACAAAGCTCTCCACATCTTCACTCATCTTCGGCCAGAATTATGGCCATGGTAGCAAAGCGAGCATCCTCTCAATGCCCGGATGTCCTGCCCACGCTGGATCATGAGTCTCACATAGCAACTCTCTACGCAGACCCGCGCCGGCTGTGACATAAACTCGACTGCCCTTTGTATAGATGAGGATCCTCGACCTAGTATCCCCGTACTTGGCCTTGGATTCTCTTCCTTCAGCTTTAGATAGGCACTATCGAGCAAGGCCTGCTCCTCACCCGGTCGAGAAAAGTTGTCTTCACCGAAGACAATGATGCTACATATTCATCAAGACCATGAAGCTCAATAATTGGAAACAAAACTTTATTATTGAATAATGTTTATTATGTTCCGGATTTTTGCAAGAATATGATTTCATTTGGTCGTTTAGAAGAACATGGTTTAAATTTTAAGATCAATAATGGTATTGAGATTTTTATTGATGATTCTTTTATAACTAAAGGTCATCGTGTGGATTCTATTTATTATTTATATCCAAGTGAGCCGACAATCTTGGACACCGAAGTGAATGATGATTCATTCATGAAGCTTAAGATGTTTCAAAGTGATGAAACTGACGACACATATCTATAGCACTTACGTCTTGGACATATTGGCCTTGATAGGATTAAGAGATTGACAAAGGATGGTCTTTTAGAGTCTCTAAACGTAGGATCCGTTCCCACATGTGAATCTTGTCTCGAGGGAAAGATGACGAAGAGACCTTTCGCTTTGAAAGGTCTAAGACCCACCCAGGGGTTGGAACTCATACATAGTGATGTAAATGGTCCAGTTAAAATCCATGCAAGAAGTGTTGGTACAAATACCCACAATAATATTATTTTAATTACATATTGATGTAATATATATCTTTCACGAGTCCTCGTTGTAATTTGCTGATTAAATTAATAAAAGTTGAAACATTCATTCATTTCTTTTTATTTTGTTTGAAGATTTATGATATTCAACAGTCTTATAGTCCTTAATCAAACCTAATAATGTATGAAGAGAAAAATATAGATTTGCGTGAAAAAACTCTTCATGGCTTGGTTAAAATGAAATATTCACAATCTTAAGATCAACTGACTATTGATCCTAGTACGATTGTTGGAAGAGTCTATGATGTCTGGTTACGACGCATAGAGAGTTAGGAAGTTTATGGTTCTCCCAGTGTATCTTCTGCAGATACTGAATTAACCAGTGCACCTTTAGTGACAAAGTAAGAACAAATCATTTAACCTTTTCTTTCTCAAGGTCACTTTGTATGAATTGCATTGTGCTTACCTGAATCTTGAAACGAGACATGTAATTTCATAGATTTAATGGTCTCATTTGAGAAAGTCAAAATCTAGGTCCACTAAGTGATCTAGACTAGACTAATTGGTGAGATATTAAGTTATGAAGATGTCATGAACCAGCTTTGTAAAGTTCTCATAGATATAGAATTCATGTACAAGATTGCTGAAATGCAGTATATATCACCTCATGCTTTATTACTTGGATTGTGAATAAATGAACCGCACGGTATCCAAAATTAAGTAACGACTTTATTTGGATGAAACAATGTGACTTGTTAGCTCCTCGTCAATACATTGTTTCTAACTTATTCACAAGTAACAAAGGAGTTGAAGAAATAACAGCTAGAAGGGTAAAATGGTAACTTTATAAATCCCATCTAGTTCATGATATTCATGAAGAGTAATCATAGATAACATTCAATGGATCCGCTCAATATAATTAAGTTGAATTCGAGCAGAATATAAATTAATTTGAACCGAGAGATTCTCAAGGTCAACTCTTTAGTAGAATCAGTTAACATTAAACTAATACTCGGAAAACGTTAGTGATCTTTTGATTATGAGTATAGTAGCTGAAGATTTGTTCATTTGGATCCATAAGGTCACTATTACAGGTCATTAGAGTAAGATTGTTAAACTAGAAGCTAAGTCAAAATAAGTTCAAGTGTTGAACTAGACATTTTTCTTGGAAAATGTCTAAAGGATATTTTTGTCCACATGGAAATAAATTTTTTTGAATGTCAAAATAAGATTTTGAATATTTTTCGTATGATGGAAATATTAATTAGTTTCTAAAGCCAAGAAGTCGACTGAGGCATTATGAAATTACTTTCATTATTTGTGCAATACTTCTACAATGGTTATTTTAAGAACTGTTTAAAAAAAATAACGGAAGCATCTAGAAGCTTCTTCTGTAGGTGTAGAGTTTGGCCAAAACACGTCCAAAGAGGAGAGATTTCTTTACCTTTAATCATAAAGATAATTACCCAAAGGGAAAACAGGAGATCAATTTTTTTAGAATAAAATAAATTTGCTAAGTGATGAAATAAATATCCCTCATTAATGCTCAAGGATGACCGACTATGTAGAAGGGCAAGGAGAGAAGAAATTAAATATTGTGTCATGAATACACAATAGAAAATGGTAATTACCCTTTCTTGTATTTCATTCTCCTATAAATAGAGCCTCACATAGAGATGTGACAATTAAGTTTTCTTTTTGCTCTCTCTTGGTTTTTGCCAACCCTCTCTCTCTCTCTCTCTCTCTCTCTCTCTCTCTCTCTCTCTCTCTCTCTCTCTCTCTCTCTCTCTCAAACATCTCTTTTATATTGGAACCTAAGTCCTCATCAGACTTAGGCTTTAATTACCTCTTTAGCTCATACTTGTTCTTGAGTTATTGCGTTTAATTGTGCCCACACACAAATCCTTCAAACACTCTATAGACTCTTATAATAGAAACCTTAGGTTTCTCGAGTTCAAGACTAGGCGTGAAGGTAACGAGGAAGACGAGAAGATCAACTTTTCTCAAGACTCCTCTAAATTAAAGGTACAAGAAAAGTTAGTATTCATGCACTTTAAATAATGTTTTTAATTGATACATGTTCATGCACTTTGCCTAGGTTAGTAAAATTGTTTTACTTGTAAAGAAATTTTATATTCCGCCATTAATATGATTAATGATAATTTTTCTTAACTCTAGATCCATTCCAACAATAATTAGATCTAATATATTAAAAACTATTTTAATATATTCAATTAATCTAGGCATAAAAAATTATAAATATGTCAATTAACGTTTTTATTCGAAACATGTTAAGCAACAAATTGACCACACTAGCAACCTATATAAACAATTTATATAATCACATATCCAATTCGTTGAGAATTACTTACACAAGAGATTGTTAACAATCTTGGACATTGCTTGCTAACTCCGGAAGGCCTCGTCAAGTCAACACGCGAAGAGAGCTCGTCGGATTTGATGTGAAGAGCACGGCCGGACAGGGAGGCTCAACTGGACAGACCCTTTGCCTGATTGGGAGGCATGCCGGACAAGGGCTTCGACGGACAGGGAGTCACGCCGGATTGGGAGGCTCATCGGACCGGGCCTTCTGTGCGCCTGGGGTCTTCGCCGGACCGGAGGCATGGGAGGCCTGGGACACGCCGGATAGGGAGGCGCGAGGCTCGCCAGACGGACTGTTGGATGCGCCTGGGATCTGCTAGACAAGTGTGTCTAGGTGAATCCGGCGGGTGAGCGTCGAGGCTTCGATTGATTTTAAATAAAAAATATTCACTGTTTTGGCTGGCCCTATTAAAGACAAAATCACTCAAACATCAAAATGAAGAATCAATAATAATACACTCAAAATATGTGTGAGATTAAGAGTGTGGGCTCATCTATGAATGCTCGAGAATAAGGTAAATCTCAAGAGAACAAGAGTAAGCAATGAAAAACAATTTTTATTTCTTTCTCTTTTGTTTCTTCGGCCGAACACGCACAAGGGGGAGGGAGACACAATGGCCGAAAGTTTTCTTAGGGTTTTTTGTCTGAGATTACGACTTCCGTAAGCCTTTAAATAAAAGTTCAAATGGGCTTAAGGTAGGTCAAGCCCATTACTTTGTTTAAAACCATTTTATAAACCCTTGACCTATTTTTTTCGGCAAAAAATAATTTATTTATTCCAAAATTGTTTTGATTTATTTCTAAATTCAATTAATTTATAATTTTCATTTATTAATGACATTTCATTAAATAATTTCATAATTTACAAATAAGTACAAAATGAGAAAATATTTATTTTCCTCTTTTATTTATTTGAATCATTAAAATGTATTATTATCAATATATTTATACAATATGATTTATTACATAAATGTAATAATAAATAACTAATTATTTATTAAGTTACCTAGAAAATAACTTTCTCGATATAAATCACAATTTATATTCAATAAGTAATTCAATTATTCTTGTTCATTTAATCTCTTCTGAGTGTCTATCATTGAGACTTTCTGGACCCACATTAACGAAGCTTTAGAATAAAGATTGGACTCAAAAGTTCACAAACTTTTTCCGTCTTTTAATTGTTTATATTAGTCAATTCCACTAAATGACTAATACTAAGACTCTCTAAGTTCATATGCGTTTATTTTCCGTTTAACGTGACAAAATAATTATTCACACGATCCACGGAGTACTTTACGATGTTACCTTTCATGTGTACCAGTAATTCAGAGGAATGTAAAATTATCGTTTAACCACTGAGTTATTATTTGACTAACTCCTTTGTTATTTGTGAATGAGAAAAACATAGAGTGAGATGTCTTTACATGTCACATGTTTTAATCAAAGAATGTTCTTATTCGATGAATACATGGCCAGGTTTATTCATTCACACTCTCATAACAAAGCATCCTGTGATAGTAATGTATCAACATTGTTTCAACACGAATTTCATATCTGTGAATCACATAACCCAATATGACAACGTTATGACACCAACTGTCGGGTTACATGCAACGTTAGCCATTACCCATTGACAAATCAAATGTTATAAGGTGTCATATCAATTATGCATTCACCTCGGGATTTAGGTAAATACCAAAGTACCCTTCGTATGTGATCTTGAAGCTTCGAGTGTTTAAACGGTTTTATCTTGAGCTTCATAGTATCACTGGTCTTGCTCAATATCTTCTATAAGATATCAAGATTGAAACACAGAGTCACAACTCTCTATATCATAAGATAAGATATCATGATTCATTCAAACAATCATTACTTAGATTCGATTGCTCAATCGATCTTAAAATTGTGAACAAATGTTTAAAGTACTAACAAGGGGCTATCTTGTCAAGTCTTTACTTAGCACCCCTTTCGTTGATGATAGTTTCAGAGCATAGCATTCATACATAAACACAAATATAATAAAGAATGAATATTTAATTTTATTAATGTCTCAGAAAAATCAAATACAAAAGTATTTCAATGTGTAATATCTCCTTTGTGGGCACCAATCCCAACAAACTCCCATTTGACTCAAAGGAGATGCGAATGATCCTTCAGGCCTAATCCTTCTAGGTGTCCCTCAAAGACTTTACTCGTTAAAGGCTTCGTGAAGGGATTAGCAAGGTTGTCTAAAGTTGAGATCTTCACGACTTCGGCGTCCCGTATGTGAACGATGTCTCGTACCTGGTGATATTTGTGATCTATATATTTAGAGTGCTTGTGACTTCTTGGCTCCTTGCAGTTAGGGACAGCCCTTTGTTATCACAATGAAGTGTGATAGGTTCGCTTGCACTTGGAACTACTTCCAAGTACATAAGGAATTTCCTCAGCCACATAGCCGCCTTTGCAGCCTCACAAGCTACCACATACTCGGTTCCATGGTCGAGTCAGCAACGCAAGATTGCTTGATACTCGTCCTGACCACGGATCCACCATTCAGGGTGAACACAGACCTTGATGTGGACTTCCTGGAATCCTTATCCGCATAAAAATTTGAGTCAGTATATCCCGTCATATTCAGGTCACCACCAGAATATGCAAGCATGTAGTTTCTCGTTCTCCGGAGATACTTGAGAGCATGCTTGACAGCAACCCGACGCTCGGGTGCAGGGTTTGACTGAAACCTACTCACCACGCCATTGCTTAGCAAATACCTGGCCTCGGGCAAAGCATAGCATGCATGAGACTTCCTACGGCTGAGGCGTATGGAATGTGTCTCATGTCCTCAACTTCTTGAGGAGTCTTGGGAGACTGCTCACTTGAGAGATGCAATCCATTTCTGAAAGGTAACTGTCCTTTCTTGGATTCCTGCATACTAAGCGATCCATGATCTTATCTATATAAAATGCTTGTGAAAGCGCTAACTTCCGGTTCTTCCCATTTCTGAAGATCTGAATCACCAGAATGTAAGCCGCTTCCCCTAGATCCTTCATCTTAAACTGCTTTGACAGCCATATCTTAATCTTTGATAACTTACCTACATAATTCTCAATGAGTAGTATGTCATCCACATATAGGACTAAGAAGACCACATTGCCATTGTTTATCATCTTATAAACGCATGGCTCATCCACTGACTGGTCAAAGCCGTAGCCTCTCACAATCTCTTCAAGTATGATATTCCATGATCTAGATGCTTGCTTCACTGCATAAATAGACTTCAGGAACTCACAAACCTTGCCATGTTGGCCTTTCTCCGTGAACCCGTCTGGTTGAGCCATATAAATGCGATTGTCAAGACTTCCATTAAGAAATGCAGTCTTGACATCTATCTGCCAGATTTCAAAATTTAGGGCAGCAACTATGGATAGAAGAGTACGGATGGACTTCAGCATCTTCTATCTGGTCCACTCTTCTTTTTATAGATACATTTACACCCAATAGGCTTGATGCCTTTGGGTAGATCTACAAGTTTCCATACCTCGTTGACATACATCAAATGCATTTCAATGTTATGTTCATGGCTTCTTGCCATACATTTGCTTCGAAATTCTGCATCGCTTGGGAAAATGATATTGGATCATCTTTCTCCATGTATGCGACAGCAGTGAAAGCCTCTCTGACACCCATGTATCGATCATTTTTGTCGTACAATCCTGTTATTGCGACGGGTCACAAGAGGCGCCGGTTCCGAACGTGGTTCTTCAACTATTGGAATAGGATTCGTCCTATCTTGTGAAGTACCAGCTACTTCACCCAACAGCTCCTTCAACAGAAGTCTGCTTCTCGGTGCAGAATTCTTCATATAGTCTACTTCCTGAAACCTAGCGTTCGTGCTAACGAACATTTTCCGATTGACAGCACTATATAAGATGTACCCTTACATATGTTGGACAACCCCAGATTCGGACGTGGTATAAAACAAATTTTCTACCACTCCATCTCTCATAGCGAGTACCAGGAACCGTCTTTGACGAAACCTGGTTCGGAATGGAAGCTGCCGTTTCTAGGGCATATCCCCCGAACGAGTCGAGAAGTGATGAGTAAATCATCATAAATCTCACCATATCTAGCATATTATGATTCTCCAAACAAGTAAGCTATTGAGTGCCAGGTGCTGTAAGCTGCGAATGAATGCCTTCTTCTCTAACAAGGTCTTCGAACTCTCCAGACAAGTACTCTCCCCCTCGATCTAATCGAAGGGTTTTGATCTGTCTCTTCATCTGCTTCTCAACTAAAGCCTTATACTCTTTGAACATTTCAAAGGTATCCGACTTGTATCGCATAAAGTAGACATGACCAAACCTTGAGTAGTCATCAATGAAGGTTAAAAAGTATTCGTAACCTCCTCTTTCCAGGATGTTGATTGGACCACATACATCACTATGTATGAATTCCAACACCTGCGTGGCTCTTAGACCCCTCAAAGAGAAAGGTCTCTTGGTCATCTTCCCTCGAGGCATGATTCACGCGTGGGAATCGATCTCACGGTTAGAGACTTCAAATGACCATCTTTCGTTAACCTCTTACTCCTATCTAGGCCAATATTTCCAAAACGTAAGTGCCATAGATAGGTGTTGTCAGTTTTTATCACTATGAAACGTCTTACGGTTCCCGAGTGAATCTCTATTCACTTCGCTATCCAAGAATTTCGTCTCATTAGGATATTTATAATAAATACAATCTACACGATGAGCTTTAGTATAAAAAAATCATCAATAAAAATCTCAATACCGTTATTGATCTTAAAATTGAAACCATGTTCTTCTAAACGACCAAATGAAATCAAATTCTTGCAAAAATCTGGAACATAATAAACGTTATTCAGTAATAAAGTTTTATCTCCAAACTTGAGCTGCATGGTCCCGACAGATCTTGCTCCGACCTTCGTTCCATCACCCTAGTTGAACGCGAACTCTCAATCAGCTAAGCTCCTGGTTTTCCTGAAACCATTCAAATTACACACAATATGGTCAAAAGCCCCGCAGTCTAAAATCCAGGGCGACGCCTTGTTTATCGTGTAACAAGTTTGAGTAACAAATATCATACCTTTCCCCTTAAAGTAGTTCCTGCGCCAGTGGCCAGCCTCTTCGCAACGGTGACACTTGTGCTCAGACTTGTCCACCTTTGCAATGCCTTTGCCCTTAGCATCCACAACCTTCCTGTAAGGCTTCTTGGAACCTGCTCGGTTAGCATTTTTGGGCCTCTCATTACCCTCTTAGAACCTGAAGTCAAGGCCCTACTTCAGCAGCATTGACCTTCCCTGACTTCTTCTTGTTCTTAGGGAGAAGTCTCTCGCCAGTCTGCAACTCTTTCAGAAGCTCAGTAACTGTGTAGTTCAGCTTGTTCATGGAGTAGTTCAGACATAAGCTATCATAGGATTCCATCAGAGTTTCCAAGATCGTGTATATCTTGGTATCTCCGTCGATCTGATCCAAGGATCTCCATATCGTTCAGGTGACCCATGTTCAGTAGTAGGTGTTCATGAACAGAAGATCCTAACTTCATCCAGCAGTTTATGAAACTGCGGATAACTTGTTGCTTGCCTGACGCCCATGACATCCGAATATCTCGTGGAGATTGAACATGATTTCATATGTAGTGGCAATGTCTCGATGAGATTGCTGCAACACATTGCTCAACAATGCCAATATATAGCATTGAGCAATCTCGTCAGACCTCATCCACGCATCGCAGGGGTCCTTGTCTTCCTTACTCGAGTCAGCACTCGGAGAAGGAGGACATGGGGTCGTGAGAACATACTTGTACTTTTCCACCGTCAGCACGATGTCGAGGTTACGTTTCTAGTCAATGGGCCATTAGATCTCAATAGTGATTTATTCTATGGAAAAGATTTATTCTCCCAAGAGAGAAATTCGAGGGGGGGAATTGAGGAGGCATAATCGGCCACCCCTAGGGCATAACCTTAGGGGATTTTCGTCCAAGCCTATCCCATGCCCAACCTATAAATTTTCAAGGCCAGTGCGCTTAAAATTCAGTTAATTATCGATTTACTTGATTCAACAATAAATAAACAAGTATGTTATAAACGTTTATTGAATTTTGCGAATTCCTGTTTCAAGAATTAATGTTGTCAATCACCATTATAGCAAGTGAGACTAAATAATGATTTAACAATTTTATTCGAAAGTTCTTATCCGCCTTTATCAGAGCAAAATCGGGGACTATGGACCTAGTAGTAGACCCTTAACGAACTCGACGGACAAGACAATACATTCCAATCTTTATTTCCTTGATTTGTCTAGTCTTTATCAATACTCCACCGTGTAATCTACGACTGAACCCTTCTGATATAGTCAGTATGTGATCAAGATCTTCCAGATTCAGCCTCTGTGAGAAGTCAATTTTTTCCATTATACTTCTATGAATACATATCAGCCATAAGCATTGTTGCTTACCCAGCGAAAGATTCTTTCGAACGTTAACTTACATCAAAAGTGTGTGCAATCAATCAGTTATGGAATCAACCCTTAGGTAAACAAACATTAACCTTCTTTTTCAGAATGATGGATTCTGTATTTGTAAATCACTTCCCACTCGAATCATACTCTGAGAAAACTCCCAAGACATATGTTGTGATTAGCATGAATAGACTTTTAACAAATGAGTCAAAGATCTAAGAAATATGACCCAGTGTCCATGAAAACTTCAAAATTTAGATCAAGTCTCACTGTGACCATTATAGTGGCCTCAGTTAGTGCATGGTAACGGTCCTTAAATGGCACATCTACCCCAAGGCTTGTCTGGGTCGTACACTTGCCATAGGTGCAGAATGCTCCCACATAGTGATCAATCTTCACTCATGTGTTCCACATATCTGAATTTCAATATAGCTTTCCATGCGTATATCAGTCACCGACCTAGTTTTAGAACACCGCCAGAACTCAGGAGTCTTCATTATAATTTGCTATTGATCTCGATATGATTGTTGGAAGAATCTATGATGTCTGGTTACGAGGCATAGAGAGTTAGGAACTCTATAGTTCTTCCAGTGTATATTTCGAAGATACAGAATTGACTAGTGCACCTTTAGAGACAATGTAAGAACCAACCATTTAACCTCTTCTGTCTCAAGGTCACTATGTATGAATTGCATCGTGCTTAGCTAAATCCTGAAATGAGACATGTCATTTCATAGCTTTAATATTATAATTTGAGAAAGTAAAATTCTAGATACATTAAGTGATCTAGACTAGACTAATTGGTGAAATATTAAGTTATGAAGATGTCATGAACCAGCTTTGTGAAGTTCTAAATCATGTACAAGATTGCTGAAATACAATGTATATCACCTCATGCTTTATTACTGGGATTGTGATAAATGAACCGCGCGGTATCCATAATTAAGTAATGACTTTATTTGGACGAAACAATGTGACTTGTTAGCTTCTCGTCAATACATTCTTTCTAACTTATTCACAAGTAACAAAGGAGTTGAGGAAATAACAACTAGAAGGGTAAAATGGTAATTTTATAAATATCATCTAGTTGATGATATTCATGAAGAGTAATCATAGACAATAAATGGATCCACTCAATATAATTAAGTTGAATTTGACTAGAAACTAAATTCATTTGAACCGACAAATTCTAAGTGTCAACTCTTTAGTAGAGTTAGTTGACATTAAGCTAATACTCGAAAAGGTTTGTGAACTATTGAGTCCGTATATTGTAGCTCAAGCTTTGTTCATTTGGATCCATAAGGTTATTATTACAGCTCATTAGAGTAGGATTGTTAAACTAGAAGCTAAGTCAAAATAAGTTCAAGTGTTGAACTAGACGTTTTCTAGTAAAAAATTTTAAGGGTATTTTTTCCCACATGGACATAAAATGATGTGAATGTCAAAATAAATTTTTTAATATTTTCATATGATAAAAATAAATATTAGTTTCTAAAGCCTAGAAGTCGTTTAAAGCATTATGAAATTAATTTCATTATTTGTGCAATATTAATTCTACAATTGATATTTTAAGAATTGTCTTAAAAGAAATAAGGAAGCATCTAGATGCCGCTTCCCTAGTGTACAGTTCGGCCAACACATCCAAGTGGAGAGAATTCTTTGCCTTTAGCTATAAAGATAATTACCCAAAATGAAAAGAGGAAATGAATTTCTTTTAGAAGGAAACAAATTTCCTTCACTAATGATAGCATATGGCCAGCCATGTGGATAGAGAAAGGGGAAAGGAAATCAAATATCGTGTCATGAATACACAATAGGAAAGGGTAACTACCCTTTCTTGTATTTCCTTCTCCTATAAATAGAGACTCACATAGAGATATGAAAATAGGTTTTTGGTCTTGCTCTCTCTAATTCTAGCCGACTCTCTCTATCTCTCTCTAAAAATCTCTTTTATTTTAGCACCTAAGTCCTCATTAGACTTAGACTTAAATAAGCTCTTTACCTCGTAGACTTGGTCTTGAGTTATTGTGTTTAATTTTGCCCACACACAAATCCTTCGAACAATCTATAGACTACTGTAATAAAAACCTTAATTTGCTCGAGTTCAAAACTAGGTGTGAAGGTAACGAGCAAGACAGAATGTTCTACCTTTCTTAAGGCTCATCCAAGATCAAGCTATCAGAGGAAGATGTTGGGATTGGTGCCCACAAAGGAGATATTAGACGTTAAAATACTTTGTATTTGATTTTGCTGAGACATTATATAAAGTTAAATATTCATTCTTCATTTAAGTTTGTGTTTATGTATGTATGTTACGCTCTGAAACTGTCATCAACGAAAGGGGTGCTAAGTATAAACTTGACATGATAGCCACTTGTGACTAGTTTAAACATTTGTTCGCAATCTTAAGATCGATGGAGCAATCAAATCTGAGTAATGATTGTTTGAACGGAGCATGATATCTTATCTTGTGATATAGAGAGTTGTGACTCTGTGTTTCATTCTTAATATCTTATAGAAGATATTGAAGAAGACTGGTGATACTCTGAAACTCGAGATAAAACCGTTTAAACACTCGAAACTTCAAGATCACATACGAGGGGTATTTTGGTACTCACCTAAATCCTGAAGTAAATGCATAATCGATGTGACACCTTATGAAATTTGATTTGTCAATGGGCAATGGCTAAAACTATAGTTGCATCTGACCCGGTGGTTGGTGTCATAATGTTGTCATGTTGGGTTATGTGATTCACAAATACGGAATTCATGTTTAAACAATGTCAATGCATCAGTATCACACTATGCTTTTTTATGAGAGTGTGAAAGAATAAACCTGGTCAGGCATTCATCGAATAAGAATATTCTTTGATTAAAACATGTGACATGTAAAGACATCTCACTTTATGTTTTTCTCATTCACAAATAATAAAGGAGTTAGTGAAATTATTACTTAGAGGTAAAACGGTAAATTTATATTCCTCTGAGTTACTGATACACATGAAAAGTAATATCATAAAATACTATGTGGATCGTGTGAAGAATTGTTGTCACATCAAACGGAAAATATACGCATATGAACTTACAGAGTTTCAATATTAGTCCTTTAGTGGAATCGACTAATATTAAGAACTATAAGACGGAAAAGGTTTGTGAACTTTTTAGTCCGATCTTTATTCTAAACTTTCGTTCATGTGGGTCCATTAGGTCGCAATGATAGACCCTCCGACGAGATTTTTTGAACAAGGACAATTTGATTTTCTCATTTAAGTAAATTGTGATTTACACTTAGAAAATATTTTTCTAAGTAATAAAAAAATAATTGGTTATTTATTATTACATTTATTTAATGAACCATATTATGTTAATATATGAATATTAACATATTTGAATGATTCAAATAAATAAAAGATGAAAATAAATATTTTTTCATTTCGGACTATCTTGATTAGTATCAAAATAATGATTTGTCATTAAATAAATGATATATTTCAACATATTTCAATATTATTATGGAAATAAATCAAAATAAATATTTTCGAAATATATAGGATTATACTCGGCTATAATTAATGAATTAGGTCCGAGAATTAATTTTTGCAATTAATTAAAAGAATAATGGGCTTAAGTTTGACTATGGGTTTTACCTAAGAAAAGCTCGTTCTCTCTCTATTTAAAGGGTTTTTTGAAAACCCTAACCCTAACCCTAATCATAAAATTTTTGGCCAACCTCTCTCTTCCCCTTCTCCTGAGTTCTTTGGTCAAAATTTTAGAGAGAGAGAGATCAAGAAATATTTTCTTGATCTCCCGAAAATTCCTAAGTGATCTCGAGTGTCCCTTCTTGTTCAATTGAAGAGTCCACCCTCTAAATCTCATCAAATCTCGAGGGAATTATCATTGACTCTTCTTATGGTGTTTGAGTGACTTTGTACACACAGGTACCCACTCGGGACGCGACAAAATCGAGCGAAACGGAGCAAGGCTCATTTCAGCCTGCTAGCCGGATTGGGTCGTCGGATTGGTCATCGGACTGGGAGCGTGCCTAAGCCACCGCCAGCGACTCAGGAAGTTTATGTTCAAAAACTTTTACAGGGTCATTCCTCTCGGCCTCTCCCACATTCCTGCAAAATTTTGCGCCCAAATTCCACCGGACGAAGCAACAGCGACGCAGGCACGTTTCTGTCCGGCGATACAGAATCCAATCCGGCGGGTCCTGTCTTCCAATCCAGCGGGTCAGATTTCAGAACTTTGACGAGGCCTTCAGGAGTTAGCTATCAACGCACGAGGTTGTTTATCGAATAAGAAGATTCTTTGATTAAAACATGTGACATGTATAGACATCTCACTCTATGTTTTTCTCATTTATAAATAACAAAGAAGTTAGTAAAATAATAACTCAAGGGGTAAAACGGTAATTTTACATTCCCCTTAGTTAGTGATACACATGAAGGGTAATATTGTAAAGTACTCCGTGGATCGTGTGAATTTTTTTTTTGTCACATCAAACATAAAATATACGCATACGAACAGAAAGAGTGTCAATATTGGTCCTTTAGTGGAATCGACCAATATTAAGAATTAAAACACGCAAAAAATTTGTGAACTTTTGTGTCCGATCTTTATTCTAAAGCTTCGTTCATGTTGGTCCATAAAGTCTCAATGATAGACACTTGGAAGAGATCAAATGAACAGGAATTGTTGGTTTACTCATTGAATATAAATTGTGATTTATATCGAGAAAATTATTTGTCTTAAGTAACTTAATAAATAATTAGTTATTTATTGAATTGCAGCGTATTATTATAATGATAATAATACACTTGTAATATTCAAATAAATGAAGAAGAAAATATGAATGTGTTTTAAACGAATTTGATCTGTTTTAATGATTTATGAATGTATTTATAAGTTGTTAGATGGTTTGGTTCAATTTGTTGACATGTTTAGAATAAACAGTTTATTGACATGTTTATGATTTTTAATGCCTAGGTTGTTAGTATATTAAAATGAGTTTTAGTACATATCACATATAGATGTGTTATGTAATATTATTGTTTAAATTGTTAAATAATTTCCAACCGAAGATACATAATAAGTAATAAATAATGTTATTTAAATAACAACATGTTCATGCACTATGTCCAAGTTAGTAAAATTGTTTTACGTGTAAAGAATATTTTATATTCCGCCATTAATGTGTTAATGATAATTTTTTCTTAACCCTAGGCCATTCCAACATCCATTACGTGAGTTAATTTAATACGGAGCTATGAAATGATGAATGTTTTATAAATCTTAATACATAAGAAATAAATATTTCAATTCTAATAGATAATAAACGTCAAACTTTATTTTATTAATAATATCAGCGAGAATTTACATTAGTATCTTCTCGTGGGCAAGAAATCCTAACACTTTTCACTTGCACTCACTACCCTAAGTAGTCTTATTCTGGACTCCGTACTCCTTTTGTGATTTATCGGCATGATTTTCTTCATCGTGATCATTACTGTCCTTCCTCGATAAAAGGTTGTCCACATTACAACCATTTTTCCTCTCTTTCTTTTTCTCATCATGTTCTTCTTCGCCTTCTCTCCTCTTTGACGTTCATTATTGTTTTTTTCTCCGCCGATGGATTCATCTTTCGTCGCCTCTTTCTCAAAAACTTCATTGCCAATTGCAATTTCCTTTTTCCTTTATTTTTGTTCTTTTCTCATTTTTCTTTCGATTCTTCTTCTTTTCCTTCCTTTTCTTGTTCTTTCTCTTCCTCATCTCTTCCACTTTCTTTTCTTCCTCATTTCTATCTTGTTGTTGTTCTCCGTCTACCTCTGTGGTATTCTTCTCTTCTCTTCATCTTTGTCTTTGCTGGATCCAGACCAAGACTCAATGGCCAAGATTGATATGGTCGAGGGAGGGGCAACAACATGTTCTTCGACGATTTGTTTGACTTCATCGCGTATAAAAGAAAATACATCCTTGTTAAACTTCCAGATCCAAAAATTGAACCGTTGAAACAAAAAAGTGGAAAGGCTTTTCACGATATTCAAAACATTCGTGACAATATTGTCAAGAAATTAATCAGTTTCGTGACAACATTGTCAAGAGATATAAAAAACATTCATCTATGTTGTCATTTATATATTACCTTGAGGTTTGAGGATCTGAGGTGATCGTTAACATCCTTTCTCTTTGTCCCCGACTGGAATGTTGTCATCATAGGGGTAGGAATTCGATCGGACAACCAAAGGATTTGAATTCAAGCTGAAAACAAACAATTAGGCATAAAAAAACAATTTTGTATACAATTTTATACGATGTATTAACTCCTAAAAATGAATTCGAGATATGTGGTACTCGAACACCCTTCCTTCGACAACAGTCCATTTCTTGATTAATAGACTCACGTTGGGGTTTGAGACGCAAACAAATTGGACTCCGGTAAACTTGGGGATACATTTATAGGTCCAAACATGGAGTGGGATTACGGAGCCCGAAAGATGAATTCCAGGGTTCTTCTCTGAAGATAGGTTTCTCTTCGCCTTCATGACGAAGTTGGTCAAGGACTCTATGAAGAAGTTCCATACTATGTTTTCGCAGGCATACGCGTTATACTCATCGAGGTCGTCCATCATCTTGATGAAATTTGTGTTGGGAAGGTTAAATGTCTTCTTAGAAGCGAAGAATACATTGTGCAAAAAGTGTAAGACAAGAAGGCTTACCCTCTTCTCGTCACTTCAAATCTCATTAAACTCTCTTGCAATAGAAGAAATGTTGCCAATTACACAGGGAGCCACTATAGGACGTTTCTTGGCACATTCATTTTTTAATCACGTTCAAGTACTCTACTCGGTGTTCAAAGTCATGATCAAACATTATCTCCATTATCTGCGCGAATTGTTCTTTGATGACTCCATAGGGTAACCACCACTCTCACTATACAGAACGTCTTTCGACTGTTGGAAATTATTTAACATTTAAAAAATATTATTATATAGCACATCAATATGTGGCAGAAATATATAATAAGATCTCAAAATATATTAAACACACTTTAACATATTTAATAACCTAGGAATTAAAAACCACTAACATGTCAATAAACTATTTATTCTAAACATGTTGTCAACAAATTGAATGAACGATTTAACAAATTATAAAAAAAAAATTACAAAATTTTATCCCAGATCCAATTCGTTTAGGAGACTCACAGTACAGGTTCTAAATAACCTCGTGCATTGCTAGCTAATGTCGGAACGCCTTGTCAAATTCCAAAAATCTGCCTCGCCGGATTGGGCTGTCAGGCTGCCCGGATTGCAAGCTGGTCGGCCGGCAAGGATTGGCATGTTAGCTTGCGGATTCCTGCGAGTCACTGGAGCTGCGAGACCTGTGCGCCTAGGTAGAGAGGGGCTAGGACACATATCTGGACGAGTTGCATGAGCTGGAACTACCTAGAACTCATGTGGTGGCTTAAGCGCACGAGAAGCACACATGTCCAGCGAAGAAGTCCAGTCCGGCGAAGGCTGTCCGACCAGCAGGAAGGCTGAAATGAGCCTAGATGCGTCTCGGTCATTTTTCTCGTGTTTGGGCTGATTCTCTGCAGATAAAAACGTTACTCAAACACCACGAGAAGAGACAATGATAATTCTCTCTAGTTTTGGGGAGATTAAGAGGGTAGGCTCTTCAATTGAGCAACGAAGAACGAAGAGAATCACTCAAGAACAAATCAGGAAATCAAGAAAGAATTTTTTGATCGCTCTCTCTGTAAAAATCTCGGCCAATACACAAGACCAAGGGGAGGGATTCTGGCCTAGTGATTTCTAGGGTTAGGGTTCTAGTGTTTTCGAAAAACTACTTTAAATAGAGAGAGAGCGGATTTTCTTAGGTCAAACCCATTAGTCAATTTTAAACTTGTTGTTCTTTTAAATGAATTTCAAAAATTAATTTCTCAACCTAATTCTTTAATTATGGCCGAGTATTCTCTTTTATATTCTCCAAAAATATATTTGATTTACTTCTAAAACAATATATAATTACTTTAGAACATCTCATTTATTTTATGACAAGTCATTAAATATTTTCATACTCTGAAAACTAGTACGAAACGAGAAACTATTTAATTGAATAATCTAATTATATTATTATCAATATAATAACATAATATGATTCATTAAATAAATGTAATAATAAATAACTCATTATTTATTTAATTACTTAGAAAATAATTCTCTTAGTGTAAATCAATCGTTCTAGGTCAATAAAACACGTCCGAGAGTCTCCCACTGAGACCTTATGGACCCACATGAACAAAATTTTAGAATAAAGTATGGACTCAAAAGTTCACAAATATTTTTCGACCTTTAATTCTTAATTTTAGTCAATTCCAGTAAAGGACTAATATTGGAACTCTCTAAGTTCATATGCGTTTATTTTCCGTTTGATGTGACAAAATAATTCTTCACGTGATTAAGGACTATAAGACTATTTAATATTTTAAATCTTCAAACAAACGAAAAAAGAATGAATGAACGTTTCAACTTTTATTAATATAATCAACAATTACAATAAAGAATTATAAAGATTTATACTACATCAATATGTAAATAAATAATCTTCTAGTGGGCATCTCTGCTAACAAAATACTTCATGGATCATATGAAGTTTTGTCACATCAAACGGAAAATAAATGCATATGAACTTACAGAGTTTCAATATTAGTCCTTTAGTGGAATCGACTAATATTAAGAATTAAATGACGGAAAAGGTTTGTGAACTTTTGAGTCCGGCCTTTATTCTAAAACTTCATTCATATGGGTCCATAAGGTCTCAATGATAGACACTCAGATGAGATTGAATGAACAAGAATAATTGATTTAGTCATTGAATATAAATTGTGATTTATATCGAGAAAGTTATTTTCTAAGTGACTAAATAAATAATTAGTTATTTATCGTCACATTTATTTATTGAATCATAATATATAATTATATTGATAATAATACATTTTAATGATTCAAATAAATAAAAGAAGAAAATAAATGTTTTCTCATTTTGCACTTATTTGTGAAGTATGAAATTATTTAATGAAATGTCATTAATAAATGAGAGTTCTAAATTAATTGAATTTCGAAATAAATCAAAAGAATATGGGAATAAAATATATTGTTTTGGCCGAGTATAATAATGCTTGTTGGCCGAAAAAATTAAATGAATAGGTTTAAAATTAAGTTATTGGTTTGATCCAGTTAAGAGCCGACCCTCTTAATCTCCCATAAATTTGAGCGTATTATTGTTGACTCTATTTTATGGTGTTTGAGTGAATTAATATTGCATAGGGCCGGCCAAATTTTGTGAAGAAATTGATTTGAAATCAATTCGAACCCTCGACGCTCACCTGCCAGATTCAGTCTAGGCACGCCAGCCTCTTTTCGGCGAGACAACCATGTCCGGCGAAGTTCCTGTTGGGATTGGTGCCCACAAATGAGATATTAGACAATAAATACATTTGTATTTATATTTTTCTGAAACATTAGTATCAATAAATATTCATTCTTCGATAGAGTTTGTTTTTATGTATGAATGTTACGCTATGAAACTGTCATCAACGAAAAGGGTGTTAAATACATATTTGACATGATAACCCCTTGTGACTAGTTTAAACCATTTGTTCGCAATCTTAAGACCGAAAGAGCAATCGTGTCTGAGTAACGATTGTTTGAATGAATCATGATATCTTATCATGTGATATAGAGAGTTGTGACTCTATGATTCAGCATTGATATCTTATAGAAGATATTGAACAAGACCAGTGTTACTTAGAAGCTCGAGATAAAATTGTTTAAACACTCGAAACTTCAAGATCACATATGAGGGGTATTTGGATACTTACCTTAATCCCGATATGAATGTATAATTGACATTACACTTTATGACATTAAATTTGTCAATGGGCAATGACTAAATCTTAGTTTCATATGACCCGACGGTTGGTGTCATACTGATGTGATGTTGGGTTATATGATTCACAGATATGGAATTCATGTTGATAAAATGCAAATGCATTAGTATCACACTATGCTTTGTTATGAGAGTGTGAATGAATTAACCTGGCAAAGTATTCATCGAATAAGAAGATTCTTTGATTAAAACATGTGACATGTATAGACATCTCACTCTATGTTTTTCTCATTCACAAATAACAAAGGAGTTAGTGAAATAATAACTCAAGGGGTAAAACGGTAATTTTACATTCCCCTTAGTTAGTGATACACATGAAGGGTAATATCGTAAAGTACTCCGTGGATCGTGTAAAAAATTGTTTTGTCACATCAAACATAAAATATACGCATACGAACAGAGAGAGTGTCAATATTGGTCCTTTAGTGGAATCGACCAATATTAAGAATTAAAAAACGCAAAAAGTTTGTGAACTTTTGTGTCCGATCTTTATTCTAAAGCTTCGTTCGTGTGGGTCCATAAAGTCTCAATGATAGACACTTGGAAGAAATCAAATGAATAAGGATTGTTGGTTTACTCATTGAAATTAAATTGTGATTCATATCGAGAAAATTATTTTTCTTAAGTAACTTACTAAATAATTAGTTATTTATTGTTACGTTTATTTATTGAATTGTAGAGTATTATTATAATGATAATAATACACTTGTAATATTCAAATAAATGAAGAAGGAAATATATAATTTCTCGTTTCGTACTTATTTAGAAAGTATGAAATTATTTTAATGAAATGTCATTAAATAAAAATGAGAGTTCTAAATTAATTGAATTTACAAATAAATCAAAATAATTGGGAATAAATAAATTGAATATGGCCGAGTATGTAGAGAGTGTTTTGGCCGAAACTTTAAGTGAGCAGGGTCATGAGTTTGACCAAGCTTAAGCCCATTATAAAGATGTTTATAAAAGGCTGCAGAAACCCTAATCACTCTAACCCTAACCCTAATATTTTCGGCCAAGCTCTGTCCTTTCCCTCTTTGAGTCTCTCGGCCGAATTCCCAAAAGAAAGAAAACAAGAAAAATTGTTTTCTTAGTTTCCATATCAATCCCGAGTGTTCTTGAAAGCCCACTCTTTCAATCTCACATAATTCCCTTGTTTATTATCGTTGATTCTCACTTGTGGTGTTTGGTGTCAATTTGTTTTCAGGAAAAATTGTTTTAAAAATCGTTTTTAAATTTTTTTTGGATTTTTTTCTTCCCGGTCGGATCCCTCCCAGGCGTGCATGTTCCAATCCGGCGAGAGTGCCCTGTCCGGCGAAGCTTCCTTGTCCGGCGAAGGTGTCCAGTCTGGCGAGTTGGCTTGCTAATATTATATAAAAAGTTTATATAGGTTAATTAGTATTTTAATTGTTGAGTGTGCATTTTATTAAATTGTTTATTAAACATGTAAATTGATTTTAATGCCATAGGTTGTTAAATATATTAATTTTTTTAATATGTTTAGATCTTGTTATATAATTCCGCCATATATTGATATGTTATATAATACTTTTTTTAATTTGTTAAATAAATTCCAACAGTTCCAGACTCACAGGCCTCCTGTCCGGCGAGACTGACCTGTATGGCGAAGGCTTCCATGCGTTATCCAGGTCCTGTCTGGCGAGGCTGCAGGCGCACAAGTCCAATCCGGCGAGCCTCCTTCACGTGATTGACTCGACGAGGCCTTCCAGAGATAGCTAGCAACGTTCGGATTATTTACAATTCTTTTGTAAGTCATTATCAAGGAATTGGATGTATAAACATATAAATTGTTTATATAGGTTGCCAGTGTGTTCTTGTTGATCAACATGTTTAAATAAAATAGTTTTTTGACATGTTCATAATTTTTAATGTCTAGGTTTAAATATATTAAAAATGTTTTTAATATATTAGATCTAATTATATATTTCCGCCATATTTAAGATATGTTATATAATTAATTGTTTAATTGTTAAATAAATTCCAACATAAACGATTTTATCTCGAGTTTCAGAGTATCACATGTCTTGCTCAATAACTTCTGTATGATATCAAGAATGAAGTACAGAGTCCCGACTCTCTATATCACAAGTAAGATATCATAATTCATTCAAACAATCATTACTAAGAGCCCTACCGATTTTTAGATTGCGAAGTATTATTTAAACTAGTCATAACGGGCTATCTTCTCAAGTATGTATTTAGCACCTCTTTCGTCGATGACAGTTTTAGAGCGTAGCACAACATACATAAACACAAATTAATCAATGATTAGTTAATTTTATTTAATGTTTCAGGAAAACCCCAGATACAAAAGTATTTTTAATGTCTAATATCTCTTTTGTGGGCACTAATCCCAACATGGACACTCTAGAGTCGCCAAAATAAGCTGATATTAGAATCAGATGACTAATTATTCTGGACGACTTTATCAGAATTGGAAAATCAAGAATACGCTCGAATTAAGTCTTCTTGTATAGCTTTATATGGGGGATTTTCCATCACCAAAACTATTATGGTTTCCATAGAAGATAAAAGGATAACCCTCTTTGATATCGTCTTCTTGAATATGTCGGATCCAACACAGTAAACAAAATGAAGCACTTTTTAACATGATCCCAAACATTGTTTATTTTATACCAAAAATATTTAATAGAGTCAAACAATATTCGAGATAATGTTGTCATGAATGATGTGTATCGTGACAATTTGCCACAAACACACAGTTTTGTGTGTCAGTTTTCTTCAGCGTTTTACAGATTTCCCCCAAATTTCTGACAAAAAAATCGGCAAATATGGTTTTTTGGGCGTCAGGAAAGAGAAGGGTTAGAGGCAAAGATGATGTTTTGGGCAGCGACAAAGAGAAGAAAAATATGAAAATTAAGTCTTGGAAGTTGCAACAATTTAGGACCCAAAATTTGAGTTGGAGAGAGAGAGAGAGAGGAGAGAGAGAGAGTAAGTGAGTGTGATGATGGTGATTAAAAAAGTAACCGAGTCAATGAAGAGTGAAAGAGGGAGAGAGAGATAAATAGATTAATATTTATATGATGGTAGTAATTATTAGATTTTAGGTTAATTAATTGATTATGGTAGTTAAGTATAAGTGTAAAACCTTTATTCCATTTTTATTAAGTGAGGTAAAAATGCCGAACTCTTAGTTAGTTAAGTCATTAACAAAAGAGTAGAAAAACAATCAAACTTACTTTTATTATTGAAAAATTCCCAAAAAATAAATACAAATTATGGTCTTATTCCTTAATTTATCTGGGCCCTGAGCCTTAAATTTGGGGCTTATTACATGGGCCAGGCCTGGTTTAATATGGCCTAGTCTCTTTATCTTCTTCGCACGGTTGACATGTGATATGACCATTTTATATATAAAAAACGGATTAGAACCGCCCACGTGGTTTAATAATAAATTAAAGTCCAACAACGACCACCTCAAAAAGCACAGCTATGATTTGGCAACTTAATAATTTAAAGAGACAACCTCTAAATACAGACACGCTTTTTCCACGAAATCTACTCTACTTTTTTCGTCGCTGTATATATATATATATATATTAAAACCAGCAAAAGTCTTTCCTCGACGAAATAGATACTCACATATATACATACAAATAATACAAACACACATATACCCAGCTATGGAGGCAATGATGGAAAATATATTTTCAGGCTCATCAGGGACGTTGATGAAGACAGGAATGTTCGTGGCTGTACAAGCATTGGTGTATCTCATACTTTCAAACTCATCTACGATCTTCGCAGTTTCTGATCGAAAGAGGTCACACAGCTTCAGACCGTCTCGTTCTCTTTCTATCCGACGTTTTGCTTCAGTTTTTTCCGACATGCCCGGCGAGCTTTCTCCGTCGGGTCAGAGAGGACCGATTACCCTAAAAACGCCCACGGCTCGTCTTGGTCAACCTCAAAGTCAAACTTCTTAATTCGGCTTTGTTATGAGTTAATTAAAATATAAATTACCAATTTAATGCTTATGTTTTCCTGTGATTTTTTAATTCTTTTGTGGCCTGAACCAAGTATTCTTTTGTAACTGATGGCAGATCATATAAAATGCATTAAATTGTTTTTCTTTCGTTTTATGTAAGATGACTTCATCAATGACGTTTTCATGTTTTAAGTGGTCTCAAGTATTTTTCAAATATTGATTTGTATATAAAAGGTTTAGGTGGTAGAAATTTCTACAAGTTTGCATCTCATCTATAAATGCGAAAAGGGCCTTGGCTTTCATGGGTCAATGAAGGGCCGTACCCAAGGTCGTCCTTAACTATATTAGATGATTAAATGTATTCACTTATCTTTGTTAGATTAAATCCTATATTTCTATAAAAAAAATTTGGTGCATAAATAGATCATTATAATACTTAACTTGTTTTTGCCTTGTGGGATCACTTTACAAAGGGTTCGTGGTCAATGAACTCATCTTGGGCTTCCGGAGATAAATCTCTCAAGTTGTTAATTGATTAAATAGCTTATAACTGTAGTATATACGATCAAATCATCCAAGCTAACTGGAAATGTATCATAATATAAAAGTTCATAAGTTCATGTTACGTGAGAAATATACTGCAGCAACTCAGTCTAGTCTGTGCAATTTTAGAAGAATATGCTTAACAAAGTGCGAATATGGATATTGACAAAATGATACATCCAATTCTATTTTGAATTTCTTTTTTGAAACTTACTAATAATATATTATATTGCAATATTTATAAATTATACTTATTAAATTTTACAATATGACTATGCTAAACATCAGTTCTTATATTTTTTTAGATATTCTACAATTTTCTATAGCCTAAACTAAACTCTGCTTCTCGATGTTCATAACTCGAATGCTCATCCATCTTTGCCTCACCTCCATTTTTCACCCTAAGGTTAACTTTCTATTTTTTATAATTGGTTTACCTCATTCACTTGACTTCTATTATCGGTTTGAAGGCCGGTGATATTATACGAGAATTCCGACGTCTCGATGAAATCAATGAGTCGTCGACAACCGAACCAAAAGGAAAATAAGTCAAGTTCGGTAAACGGCTGGCCAGACCCGTCAACCGAGTGCATGTCATTTAATTGGAAATAGGCACTGGCCAGGTCCCTCGACTCAGTTCGGCCCGACCATATCCTCTCCACCAAGGGCCGGCCAGGCCACACCCACACGGGGACTGGCTACACCAAACCAAGGGTCGGTTGGACCATACCCGGCCAAGATCCGCCCATCATACACTCAGCCAAGAGCCGGCCTCACTCATACTCAGCCAGGAGCCGACACAGTTCACTTGGTCATGGGCTTCCTCTTCGGTTGCCTATAAATTCTGGGACTAAACTCACATTTCAAGTAATCATATTTTTGATACTTGAGCTCTGAAATGCTCTCATTGTCGAACCCCTACTCTACACCCTCGCAACCATCTCAATCCTTAAATATTGAGAGACAATGAGGTAAACAGAAACAACCCCTCTATTTCCTTTGACCACCAATTTTCTCTTTTTTTCAGGTACGATGAGAGTCACCACGACCATCACTATCGCTAAGGTATATTTGAGAAAACGAATCTACGATGATCGAAACTCGGATGCAATCACTTGGTATGTCTTAGGATCGAACCATCGCGGAAAATCAACGTTGTCCGAAATAAGGCGGCAATATTTTGGCACTAGAAGGAAGGGACATCGCGCTAGGAGAAGCTCATCCTCTAACCCGACATAATCTCACACTGAAGTCATGAGCCGACTTCCCACCACTTTCGTAACCACCCAAGGGGCTAGCTCAAAGTATCTGGGACATGGCGCATCGCCAAGGTGGGCAATCTCATGATGACGGGAACTTCCCCGAAGACTCCGTTGCCGACGACAAGGCCATACGTATAGAAGCTACGGTCTGGAGGTTGACCAAACTACTAGATCATCACGGGCTGGAAGGATCGCACATCACCAACCTTCTCGGGTACAACGTCGAGGACGCGCCCTGCCACGATGACACCAACCCAATATACGAGGACAAATTGATGACCAACCCGACAGCCGCCAGACTTACTTCCTCTCGGTCGGACAAGGCTCGGGATCTAGCACCCAGCCAACCCCCAACAACGCGTCAGGGCTCGTACCCATGTTCTCAAATACTCGCTCCCTCGAACTTGAGGTACAAGCACGCCAAACTTTGCAAGATGGTTATAGTCATCCGTGACGTTGACGAGGTGAATAGACGGTAAGTACGATTAGCGGCCCACGTGAGACCGGTCTCGTTTCGACCGCATTGGAGCGGATACCTCACGGATCGCCTAATAAGGCAGTGGAGTTCTCAAGGCGAAGATTTACGCCAAAGGCTCAACTCTAAGAGGGATGCACGCTCTTCTGCTACCCATCGACAACCCCAAGACAATATGGAGGACCAAGGGTCGAACAAATACCACCAGCCAATGCCTCTTGCTTCAGCCGCTAGTCTGACCAACGGACCCCACGTGGTCACTGTTGGCAGAGATGCCCACAAGAAGATTGTTTATTTACATATTGATGTAATATCTAAATCTTTATAAAGTCTTTATTGTAATTTGTTGATTAAATTAATAAAAGATGAAACGTTCATTCATTCCTTTTTAGTTTGATTGAAGATTTATGATATTCACTAGTCTTATAGTCCTTAATCAAACCTAACAATGTATGAAGAGACAAATGTAGATTTGCGTGAACAAACTCTTCATGGTTTGACTAAAACGATATATTCACAATCTAAAGATCAACAGACTATTGATCCCATTGTGATTGTTGGAAGAACCTATGATGTCTGGTTCTGAGGCATAGGGAGTTAGGAACTCTATAGATACTGAATTGACCAGTGCACCTTTAGAGACAATAGAAGAACAAACCATTTAACATCTTCTATCTCAAGGTAACTATGTATGAATTGCATCATCCTTACATAAATCCTGAAATGAGACATGTCATTTCATAGGATTAATACTCTCATTTGAGAAAGTCAAATTTTAGATCCTTTATGTGATCTAGACTAGGCCAATTGGTGAGATATTAAGTTATGAAGATGTCATGAACTAACTTTGTGAAGTTCTACTAGATATGGAATTCATTTATAAGATTGCTGAGATGCAATATATATATTACCTCATGCTTTATTACTTGAATTGTGAATAAATGAACTGCGCAATATCCAAAATTAAGTAGCGACTTTATTTGGATGAAACAATGTGACTTGTTAGCTCCTCGTCAATACATTGTTTCTACTTATTCACAAATAACAAAGGAGTTGAGGAAATAACAACTAGAAGGGTAAAATGGTAATTTTATAAATCCCAACTAGTTGATGATATTCATGAAGGGTAAACATAGATAACATTCAATGGATCCGCTAAATATAATTACGTTGAATTTGAGTAGAAAATAAATTTATTCGAACCGAGAGATTTTCAGTGTCAACTTTTTAGTTGAGTCACTTAACATTATGGCAAATACTTGGAAAAGATTTGTGAACTTTTGACTCCGAGTATAGAAGCTCAAGCTTTGTTCATTTGGATCCATAAGGTCACTATTACAGGTTATTAGAGTAGGATTGTTAAACTAAAAGCTAAGTCAAAATAAGTTCAAATGTTGAACTAGACTTTTTCTCGGAAAATGTGTAAAGGGTATTTTTGTCCACATAGACATAAAATAATGTGAATGTCAAAATAAGATTTTGAATATTTTCAAGTGATTAAAACATAAATTATTTTCTAAAGCCGAAAAGTCGTTTAAGGCATTATGAAATTAATTTCGTTATTTGTGCAATTATAATTCTACAATGGGTATTTTAAGAATTGTCTTAAAAGAAATAAGGAAGCATCTATAAGCCCCACCCCCCCCCCCCCCCCCCCCGGGTAGAATTTCGGCCAAAACATGCATCAAGAGGAGAGTTTTATTTTCCTTTAATTATAAGGATAATTACCCAAAAGGAAAAGGGAAATGAATTTCCTTGAGAAGGAAATAAATAAGCTAAGTGAGGAAACAAATTTTTCTCCTTTCTCGAGAGAAAGGGGATGGGAAAATCAAATATTGTGTCATGAATACATTATTCTTTCACGAATGAATAATTGACCTTTATAGATTTTTTCTTCTCCTATAAATAGAGCCTCACATAGAGATGTGAAAGGTTAAACTTTTGCCTTATTCTCTCTTACTCTTGGCCGAACCCCCCCTCTCTCTCTCAAAATACTTCTTTTATTTTGGCATCTAAGTCCTCTTTAGACTTAGGCTTAATTAGCTCTCTAGCTCATAGACTTGTTCTTGAGCTATTGTGTTTAATTGTGCCCACACACAAATCCTTCTAAACCTCTATAGACTCTTGTAATAGAAACCTTAGGTTTCTCAAGTTCAAGATTAGAAGTGAAGGAATCGAGCTAGAAGAGAAGATCAACCTTTCTCAAAAATCTACAAGAAAGGTTAGTATTCAAGTTATTAAATAATGTTTTTAATTTATAACATGTATATGCACTTTATCTAGGTTAGTAAAAATTGTTTTACTAGTAAAAGAATTTTTTATATTCCGCCATTAATATGATTAATGATAATTTTTTCCTAACCCTAGACCTATTCCAACAAATGGTATCAGAGCTATGGTCAAAGTTAAACATGTACATGTTATTTAAAATCATTATAATAAAATTGTTTTCTAAATTTGCTTGAATAATGTTCTTTTTCAAAGACTAGATCTTACAAAATTTTAATTTTTTGGTACGACCTCTAAAATTAAATTTGTGTTGATTTTCCACTTGTTAAATATGCTATATAAATACAATAAAAACAGTTTTTAATTATTTTATGTTTAGCATACTCAAAATCAATTTTTTGACAAGTTTGAAAATTTGTGTACATAGTTTAAACTAGTTTATTGCATTTCTAGTTTAAATTTGTTATTGAATGTTTTATATTATGTTATTTATTTTATATTGTGTTTAATTATTAACATGTTAATATAACACACAATTGAAATGAAAACATACAATTAAATTTTTTCAATAAACCTCTTTCTCTTTACACCTATATCCGACGTACCTTATAATTGTTTTTCAATTTATGGATAAATTGTTATGGCTCAGTAAAACGGGCATAACTCTTTGTTCAGAACTTAAAAATTAGTGGTTCTTAAACCAAATTAAAGGTACGGAAGTTAGCTATCTAGTGCAATTGGTTTCGGCTCAATCGGATACCGGATGTGTCATTTATGACCTTTTAAGTTCGAGGTGCACGGCAGTTCGCGAGTCCAGGATTTTTAATCCGGATTTTGCGACTCCAAGCTTCCTCCCCTCTTCTTGATGCAATCGTGGTTTTCCGACGTTCACGCACTTAACCACCATGAAGACGCCTTGAAGGAAGATGTCATTAAGATGAAGATATTAGTTTTAGGATATTTTTAGTCTAAAAAACTTTCAAGTGCAAAAGTGATGGTTTATTAATCTCACACACTTTCCTTAGGAAAAATAAATTAATAGACAAAAAGATCCGAGTATGCCGGCATTAACACTGCTCTCCCCTCACCAAAATCGATTTTAGTGTTCTTTTTTTCTAGTGATCCACTCTATCTCTCTTTGCTAATGGAAACATGTTTCCTATATGTACAAGAGTAGACGTGCCATTTTTCCAAAAATTAAGTGGGAGGGTTGCACTTGTTTGCAACCCAGAATCCCCTTATTTTCTAAAAAATAAGTGGGAGGGTTGTACTTATTGTTTGCAACCCGCGATCCCCAACACTAATGTGAAGTGCATATGTCGCCGGACTAAGAGTCACCCTCGTGACACTCTCTTAAATGAGAGTACTCATAGACGAATTGCTCCTAACATTGCTTTTATAGCTACGTTCAAAAGTGAAACGATGAGACAAGGCCTCCCCTCGGCGGATTGTTTTCAAAGTAGATCTTGTTGAACTAAGTGGTTGGTTACACACTTAGACTCAAACTCTAGTAATCCTCCCTCAAGGCCCTGCGAAATTTTTTGAATGATCAAACTTCTTTATAAGTTGGCTAGTCAAAGCATTGATGTATTGACATCATGACTATGCATTAATAATGTGTCATTTACTTATGAAAGACAACTTTTTTGCGGCCTTCCCTCGAAGGAGTAAAATCGTCATTTTGTTCATAACACCTTTGGGTTTATTCTTGTCTAAATAAAATTAAACTTAAAATCCTAAACAAAAGACTAATCGTAAATTATTTCAACTTTCAGCAACATTTCTCTAAACCCCCTCTCTACTATCATTTCCTCGAACAAACTGGAAAGTGATAACTACGTAGATTGGAAACGTAACCTAGACATCGTCCTTACCGTGGACAAGCACAAGTGGGTACTCACCACCCCATGTCCTCCTGAAACGAATGATGATTCGACTCAAGAGGACAAGGACGCCCTTGCGGCCTGGCTTAGATCCGATGAGATTGCGAGATGCTATATTTTAGCGTCGATGAACAATGTGTTGCAACAACAACATCGTGATATTGGTTCTATCCTATGAAATTCTCTACAATCTCCAGGAGATGTTTGGAGGGCAAGGGCGTCAAGCTAGGCAACAAGCGGTACGACAATTTATAAACTTTTGTATAAAAGCAAGGACTCCCGTTAGAGAACATATGATGTTGATCATAAGTTATCTTAATGAGATGGAAATCCTTGAGATTGATGGAGAAACCAAGATAGATATGATCTTGGAAACTCTCCCTGAATCTCTTGATACTTTCAAGCTGAACTACTCCATGAATAAGCTAGAGTACCCTGTTACCGAGCTAATGAAGGAGCTTCACACTGCTGAGGGACTCTTAAAGAAAAAGAGGACTACTGGAGAAGCTCATGCTACTGAGCACAGAGTCTCCACCTCTAGATCTAAGAAGAGATCTCATAGAGCCGACAAGAAGAACCCTAGCAAGGTTCAGAAGAAGAAGATGCCCCGGACTGCCAAGGTGGACAAGTCTAAGGACAACTGTCACCATTGCAATGAGCCTAGACACTGGCATAGGAACTATCCTACCTACCTCAAGGCTAAAGGGAAAGATATTGTACTTATTACCGAAGCTTGTTTAGTAGCTGATAATGTATCATCGTGGATTATTGACTCTGCTGCCACTAACCATTTGCTGTTTCTTGAATGGATTCAGAAAAAGCAAAAGCTTAGACGATGGTGACTTCTGCTTCAAGTGGGGTGACATGAGCTTGGTGTCTGCTAAGGCTGTGGGATCCGTGACACTGTCTTTCGAAGATAGAACTTTAAATTTGAATAATGTGTATTATGTTCCTTCCTTTGGGAGAAACTTATTATCTGTAGCTCAAATTGTTGAGCAAAATTATTATTTAAAGTTTATTGATAATGGAATTCGTATTACTTCTTCCAATTCATTTGTCACTGATGCATGTTTAAAGAATGGTTTATACTATCTTTATCATACACAACCTTTGCTATTAGAAACTGAAATAGATAATGATCTAATTAGGGAACCCAAGAGGATCAAACTTAATGACTCCTCTGATCTAATAAAATCAACACATCTCTGGCACTTAAGACTTGGTCATATTAGTCTAGATAGGATTAAGAGACTTGTGAGGGATGGTCCACTCAAAGCCTCTGCAATAGGCTCACTGCCGACTTGTGAATCCTGTATAGAAGGAAAAATAACCAAACGACCTTTCTCTGATAAAGGTCGAAGATCCACTGAGCTGCTGGAACTAATACATTCTGATGTATGTGGTCCGCTCAGAATTCAGGCACGCAGAGGAAACCAATACTTTGTTACCTTTACCGATGATTATTCAAGATATGGATTTGTCTATTTGCTCAAACACAAATCCGAAACCTTTAACTTTTTTAAGGTTTTTCGGTCTTTAGTGGAAAAGCAAACTAGCAAACATATCAAAACCCTTCGATCTGATCGAGGTGGTGAGTACTCGTATGAAGAGTTCGATGACTTTCTTAAAGAAGAAGGTATCGCTTCTCAGCTTACAGCACCTGGCACACCTCAACAAAATGGAGTCGTAAGAGAGAAGGAATCGAACTTTGATGGATATGGTTTGATAATTGATGAGTTACTCAGCACTTCCTAATTCCTTTTGGGGATATGTCCTCGAAACTGCCGCTTATATTCTAAACCAAGTTCCGTCTAAGACGGTCTCTAGTACTCCTGATGAACGATGGACTGAGCATAAAGCTCGTTTAAGCCACATCAGAATTTGGGGTTGCCCTGCACATGTGCGAAGGTAAAAGACTAGCAAGTTGGCTAGTAGGTCAGAATTATGCGTGTTCGTTGGATATCCAAAGGAAACCAAAAGTTTCACATTCTATAGTCCCGAGGACGACAAAACGTTTGTCAGCACTAATGCTCATTTCCTTGAGGAGGACTATATGAAGAATACGAAACCTAGAAGCAAAATTGTGCTTGAAGGAAAGTTGGGTGAGGATGCTTCTACCTCATCTGTAAGAACTGTTCTTACCCCAACTGAAACTCAACCTAACAATTCAGAACCTCATCAAGTAGTATCTTCGACGTAGTGGGAAGGTTTCTGAAAAGCTAGACAGGTACATGTCTTATGGCGATACTCTCGTAGCCGTCGCTGACATGGACGATCATGTTTCCTATAGCCAAGCAATGGCTGGTTCTGAATTAAACCTTTGGCTTGATGCCATGAAAGTTGAGATGCATTTGATGTATGTCCACAAAGACTGAAACTTGTAGACCTACCTGAAGGGGTTAAACCTGTAGGCTCTAAGTGGATCTATAAGAAGAAAAGGGGTCCGGATGGGAACGTTGAGACGTTCAAAGCGCGACTAGTGGCTAAGGGTTATACCTAAAAGGAAGGTATCGATTATGAAGAAACCTTCTCGCCAGTCGCAATGCTTAAATCCATCCATATACTTCTATCCATAGATGTCGCTCTCGATTATGAGATCTGGAAGATGGATGTCAGAACTGCCTTTCTGAATGGCAATCTTGACGAGCGCATTTTCATGGGTCAACGAGACGGTTTCGTGGAAAGTGATCAAGAGAAGAAGGTTTGTGAATTTCTTAAATCCATTTATGGATTAAAGCAAGCATCTAGATCATGGAATATTAGATTCGATGAAATTGTAAAAGGCTTCGGTTTTGAACATTCAATAGATGAACGTTGTGTCTATAAATTGATACAAGAGGGCAAGGTTGTGTTTCTGGTATTATATATCGATGATATACTCCTCATTGGAAATGATGTAGGCAAATTATCCGAGGTTAAAATCTAGTTAGCTAAGCAGTTTGATACGAAGGATCTAGGAGAAGCTGCGTACATTCTGGGGATTCAGATCATCCGAGATCAAAAGAATCGGACCATGTCGCTCTCCCAATCATCTTATATAGATAAGGTGTTGGATCGCTTCGCTATGCAAAACTCCAAGAAGGGCCTAAACCCCTTTAGACATGGAGTCTCACTCTCTAAGGACCAGTCTCCCAAGACTGCAAAAGAGATTGAGGACATGAGAAAGATTCCCTATGCTTCAGCCGTCGGAAGTCTCACGTATGTTATGTTGTGCACTAGACCGGATATATGTTTCGCCGTTGGCGTAGTTAGCCATTTCCAATCAAATCCTGGACCCGAGCACTGGGTTGCTGTTAAGCATGTTCTTAAGTATCTTCGGAGAACTAGGAACTTGATGCTTACATATTCAGGTACTAACCTGACTATGACGGGGTATACCGATTTCGAATTTCATGCGGATAAGGATTCCAAGAAATCCATTTCAGGGTCTGTGTTCATCCTGAATGGTGGATCTGTAGTTTGGAGGAGTATCAAGCAATCTTGCATTTCTAACTCCACCATGGAAGGAGAATATGCGGCTGCTTGTGAAACATACAAAGAGGTTGTATGGCTTAGAAAATTCCTTAAGTATTTGGAAGTCGTTCCAAATGACAACGAGCCCATGACACTTTATTGTGATAATATTGGGGCTGTTGCTAACTCAAAGGAAGCTAGAAGCCATAAGCGCTCTAAGCATATTGAGAGGAAATACCATTTGATTAGAGAAATCGTGCACCGCGGAGACGTGGAGGTGAAGAAAATCTCAACGGTTGAGAACCTGACAGATCCTTTCACCAAGGCCCTTTCCAACAAGGTCATCGACCAACATCGAGAAGGATTATGCATGAAGGATTACTCTCATCTTCTTTGAGTCAAGTGGGAGTTTGTTGGCAGAGATTCCCACAAGAAGATTGTTTATTTACATATTGATGTAATATATAAATCTTTATAAAGTCGTTATTATAATTTGCTGATTAAATTAATAAAAGTTGAAACATTCATTCATTCCTTTTTAGTTTCCTTGAAGATTTATGATATTCAATAGATCCGCTCAATATAATAAAGTTGAATTTGAGTAGAAAATAAATTCATTTGAACCGAGAGATTCTCATTGTCAACTTTTTAATGGAGTCATTTGACATTAGGCAAATACTTGGAAAAGGTTTGTGAACTTTTGAGTCCGAGTATAGAAGCTCAAGCTTTGTTCATTTCGATCCATAAGGTCACTATTACAGGTCATTAGAGTAGGATTGGTAAACTAGAAGCTAAGTCAAAATAAGTTTAAATGTTGAACTAGACTTTTTCTCGGAAAATGTGTAAAGCGTATTTTTTTCCACATGGACATAAAATGATGTGAATTTCCTTGGGAAGGAAATAAATAAGTTAAGTGAGGAAACAAATTTCCCCTTGCTTGTTGTGTACATGACCGGCCATATTAGAAGAGAAAGGGGAAGGGAAAATCAAATATTGTGTCATGAATACATTATTATTTCATGAATGAATAATTGACCTTTATAGATTTTTCATTCTCCTATAAATAGAGCCTCACATAGAGATATGAAAGTTTAAGCTTTTTCCTTGTTCTCTCTTGCTCTTGGCCGACCTCTCTCCCTCTCTCTCTCTAGAAAATATTTCTTTTATTTTGGCACCTAAGTTCTCATTAGACTTAGGCTAAATTAGCTCTTTAGCACATAGACTTGTTCTTGAGTTATTTTGTTTAATTGTGCCCACACACAAATCCTTATATAAACCTCTATAGACTCTTGTAATAGAAACCTTAGGTTTCTCAAGTTCAAGACTAGACGTGAAGGAATCGAGCCAAGGAAGAAGATCCTCATTTCCCAAGACGCTTGAATATGCACTTTATCTAGGTTAGTAAAAATTGTTTTACTAGTAAAAGAAATTTTTATATTCTGCCATTAATATGATTAATGATAAATTTTTCTTAACCCTAGACCTATTCCAACAAATGGTAGCAGAGCTATGGTCAAAGTAAAGCATGTACATGTTATTTAGAAATCATTATACGAAAATTATTTTCTAAAATTGCTTGAATAATGGTTTTTCAAAGACTACATCTTACAAAATTTTAATTTTTTGGTACGACCTTTAAAATTTATTTTGTGTTGATTTTCCACTTGTTAAATATGTACTATTGGGTGATATATTGGGTTGTGAAGTTGACATGAGTATGCTTTGTAAAGTTCTCATAGATATCGAATTCATGAACAAGATTGCTTAAATGCAATATATATCACCTCATTACTTGGATTGTAAATAAATGAATTGCGCGGTATCCAAAAATTATGTAGCGACTTTATTTGATAAAACAATATGACTTGTTAGCTCCTCGTCAATACATTGTTTCTAACTTATTCCCACGTAACGAAGGAGTTGAGGAAATAACAACTAGAAGGATAAAATGGTAATTTTATAAATCTTATCTAGTTGATGATATTCATGAAGGGTAATCATAGATAACATTCAATGGATCCGCTCAATATAATTAAGTTGAATTTGATTAGAAAATAAATTCATTTGAACCGAGAGATTCTCAGTGTCAACTCTTTGGTGGAGTCAATTGACATTAAGCTAATACTCAGAAAAGGTTTGTGAGCATTTGAGTCCGAGTATAGTAGCTCTAGCTTTGTTCATTTGGATACATAAGGTCCCTACTATAGGTCATTAGAGTAGGATTGTTAAATTAGAAGCTAAGTCAAAATAAGTTAGTTTATGTAGCTGAGAAGTCGTTTGAGGCATTATGATATTAATTTCATTATTTGTGCAATATTAATTCTACAATGGGTATTTTAAGAATTGTCTTAAAAGAAATAAGGAAGCATCTAGATGCCCCTTTCCTAGGTTTTGAATTCAGCCAAGATACATCAAAGATGAGAGAATTCTTTGCCTTTAATTATAAAGATAATTACGTTAAAGGAAAAGAGAAAATAAATTTCTTTGAGAATGAAATTAATATGCTAAGTGATGAAACAAATTTCCTTCATATGAGCATGAGGATGGCCGGCCAAGTTAATAGAGAATTGGGAGAGAAAATAAAACATTGTTTCTTGAATGTATAGTAGGAAAGGATAATTATCTTTTCTTGCTTTTCCTTCTTTTATAAATAGAGTCTCGCATAAAGATGTGAAAATAAGCTTTTCTTGCTCTTGTTTCTCTATTGTGGCCGTCCACTTTTCTCTCCTCTCTCTCTCTCTCTCTCAAAATACTTCTTTTTTTTGGCACCTAAGTCCTCATTAGACTTAGGCTAAATTAGCTCTTTAGGTCATAAACCTTTTCTTGAGTTATTGTGTTTAATTGTGCCCACACACAAATCCTTCAAACACTATATAGACTCATGTATAGAAACGTTAGGTTTCTCGAGTTCACATTTAGGTGTGAAGGTAACGAGTAAGAGACGATCTACCTTTCTCAAAACTCATCAAAGATCAAGCTACAAGAAAGGTTAGTGTTTAAGTATTTTAAATAATGTTTTTAAATATATACATGTTCATGCACTTTGCCTAGGTTAGTAAAAACTATTTTACTAGTAAAAACAATTTTATATTCCGCCATTAATGTGTTAATGATAATTTTTTCTTAACCCTACACCTATTCCAACACTTTGTGGTATGCACAAATCTCACTTCCTAAAGGTATCACATCCATCTACCACATGATGCTGAAATATTTTACCAAGAAAGTAGTGGCTGCTATGCTTGGAGACCAATCAATGGCCTAGATGTTCTATGTTCAAGGTGTTGATAAAACAACATGTTCTTCTGTTGGCTCCTTCGTTTATACAACATTAGAATTTAATATCAATTTGTACTTATAAAAGACAAAGTGTAACCTTAATAGGCGAAGATCCGGAAAAAATGTGTAACACATATTCATATATAAAAAAGTTTACATTATCAAAAAACCCTGCCAAAATTCTTCTCGTCTCCAAGTTTTTAAACCCTTCCACAAGTAACCCAAAAATTTTGGGGGCTAGGATACCACTGGTGTGTATCACTAGTTGATCAAAACGAACCAAGAAGGATTTTCATTGAACATTGTAGACGATGTAAAACTTAAGTCTTATAAAAATCCAAGGAAAAGAACACCGCCAAAAAGTGGAAGAAACGCGAAAAAACTGGGCTCCAACAAAAATTTGACGCGTCACCCAAGATCGCACGCCGATGCCCAACAACTTGCTTAGGGAAAGATCACGGCTAGACATGTAGCCTGAGTTTGCATGCCAATATGCGACGAATTGCTAAGATTAAAGCTCACAATCAAATACACCATCCAAGATCGCACACCGACAGGCAACGGGTCGTAAAGGATTCAAGGCACACGTCGGACAAAATCGGTCAAAGAGCACCCTCCAACAAAGAGTCCCGCTAGTCGCTCGAGATTTAGGACATTATAGCACATTGAGAAAAATAGTTGGATCGCCTTTCGCTATGGTTACACGGTACACTAGTTGGTCTGTTAATTGTTTCACTTTTTACACTAGGGAAAAAGACGACGAGTATCCCGTTTAAAATAGTGGGGTTGCATTATTTGCTGAGGCATTTCATGTTCGTTCCGCAAAAGATAAAAATCAGAAACAAGGTTTCATGAACTACTATGGCTACATATCACATTATTGATGTGCAAATGGGCAAACAATAATCACGTCAAAGTGGATAATAAAAGAGTTACAATTGTCGACGTTTGATGTATAAGTTACGAGAATCATTATTTTGTTTTACTACACAAGAAATTCGAGTGTTTTACGTACAAGATCAAATCAATCCAAAGTTGTCACTAGTATTTCACATGAAAGCGAGAATTATTGACCCGGATGAAGACGGATACATGTCTAATATTCCTTCTTTCACTGCCGACTTATCACCAATCAATGAAGAAGTCGATGAATTGGATGATGACGATGTTTTTTAGTTAGTTCGTTTGGATATTGATTTTATTTTAGTATGAAAAACTTATTTATATTTTTATTTTCAAAAAAAAATTATGTTTTGAAGTTTTTCATTTCCGTATATGAGTAAGATAACGAACCAAAATCACATTTATAGTGAAAAAGTATAGGCTCGTCGTGGCTTGGATTTTAAACGCTCGCGGGGAACTAATCAAAAAATATATTTTTCAGGGCTAGTACTCAACATCACTGTGGCGCAATATATGTTTATTATGCTTCTCACCACGGCTATAAATAGGCGATGTTGCGGCGAGAAGTAGAAATTTAAAACACAATCCTTCTTGGTGCAGTGAAATTCATACATAGCCACGGAGATTTCCTATCAAAAATAAAGGGGGCTCTAGGGAACTTTTTCGAGAGGTCCCTAATATTTTACTTCGACTTCTCTGCAACTGTGTTCCTACTATGTTGCGGTGATATAGAACTTTTAAACTTTCCACATCTCGCCACGGCGAAAATGATACTCCAACGCGGTGAGATTCAAAATAACAATTTTATTTATGAGTCTCGCCACGAAGACTATTATAACTACCCGTGGGGAATATATAATTTGATAAGTCTCATCTCGATTGGTTACAACTAAATACTCGACGAGTCTGTACTTTTTAGCGTTAATGTAATTTTGGACAATTATCTTAATTCATAATATATAAATTCAAACTTCAAAATATATAAATTCAATCATCTGAAAATTCAACTTCAAAATATAATTAGATAAATATGCCTAAAACATAAAATAAAAGGAATACAAAACAAAAAGAAAAAAAATGTCTTAAAAATAAAAATATAGAGAAAATGGCTTAATATACAAGTCTTTTACACCTCAGTTCTTGTTTTTTTTTCAACTACTCTATGGAGTCTCCTGAATCTTCTTGTTCATTCTCTTCATTTGTAGTTGATTCTTGTTGTGGTAGTGGTGGACCCAAATAATAAGGTGCCATATGTGTTGGCCATTCTAGAGGTGGGTGCAGATACTTTGTATATTGAGAATAGGAATCGTAGTTGGTTCTCTTGTTTTTATCTCATCGCTCATATAACACGTTAAGTTGGTCGACATGAGTCGGAATTGTTGTGTATGCTAAATGTTGTCGACGATGTAGTGCAAAATGAGGAATGTACTCCGTGGTGGCGATATTTGTCCTCGGAGCTCCTAAATGCTGTCTAGATTGGATGTTCGGGGATTTCTCTTCCTCCTCATCTACTCATTTGATTTTGTACCGCTCCCTTAGCTTATCGTTAATAGGCAACATACACTTCTTGATTGAGTCATGTTTTGTCCTCGCCACACCTGTTTGAAGACAGAATCTGTAAATGACGGACATATATGACAAATTGTGTCGTGTGTTGTTGGAATTGATTCTCTTCAACCAACCCACGTGGATCGTTTTTCCTCGGACAACTGAATACAACATGAGGACGTGATCCTCGTCGAGAGGGGTGAAATGTTTAATCGAAAATAATCTAGAGAAAATAAAGTACGTCTGAACTTTTACGAGCATGTGCCAATAGTTATAATTAAGTAGTTGTTGGTAGTAATTAATAAAAGGATAATTTACATAAATAATGCCTGAACTATAGCACTTCTAAATGTTCACCCCCTTTTTATTTCAATACTTGAAGGATATTTACGACATTTCAGTTAGAACCATCTGTAAATAGGATGGAAAGATAACATAAGAGGCACTTAACAACAAAAAACAAAGTACGAGGGGCTTACTAAAAAAATCAAACATCAAGGGGTGAACATGGACAAGTGTTATAGTTTAGGGGGAATTTATGTAAATTATCCTTTATAAAATAAGTACAATATATTAAGTAAAAATGTTACGTATGTAATTTCTCGTGACGGTGGTATTTCTTTCCATGATAGATTTTATATTCATCTCCGTTAATCGTCAATTCCCTTACCATTTGTTCATAATTTTGATCGCTAAACAACACTTGATAACCCTCATTCTCAAATCAATATCCGGAGTGGATAACAAGTTTTTGATAGCCATGACACGAAAGTCAACTTTTTCTTCCAACGAACCGTTATGATTGCATTTGGTAAGTTTGCGTAGAACTCATACATGATGGCATTGTTGGCTTTATGATTGGGTTTGCCACAAAATAATCTACATCGGATTTCTTCTATGGTCTTCTGAATAAGGTTGGAAATTTCAGTAGTACCGAAAACCATTAATCACCGCTCAAGAATAGAACTACGTCAAACAATTTAATTGTAGCGTTCTTTGGTGGCCTTTCTTGAAAAAACCTGGTTGTTGTACCTATTACTGGTTCCGACAATTCTTGACGAGTACATTTTCTTTTTCTTTGCCTTGGGTCTCGATAAGCTCGGGGAATTTACATGACTAGGGTTCTTCGGACGCACCATTGTTATCTATAACATATCACACAATAAAAAAAATAACATTCAATAGAAAAATTTCAGTTATACAAACGAAAAACACGCAAAGGTAACCAAATAGTTCATAAATAGATCAAAACTAGTATGTCTCGCCGCAACAAAACGTAGGTACAGCTAATGCAAAACTGGGAAATATTCCTACTGACTCCATAAACAAATTAAAACCCAGATTTTCACAGTAAACATAGGCTTGTCTCGGTGACATCAACTCATTGTCCCGGTTAACAATACAGATCTCAAACAAACCAGTTTGTTTTCAAAGCATTTGAGCACAAATAAATAATAACTCATTACACCTACTCCAAAATTAATGTATGGTAAAAACATGTGAGTGAAACAGATCCAAACTTCAGAAACTACCTTTTTGAAGATGTGAAGCAACGAAAATCCAACTCATAGGAGATACTCGCGGCTGAGGACTCTTCACGGCAACGAGAAAAATAAATGAGGAGCAAAACGTCTACAAAATTGTTCAAGATAAGATTTTAGGTCAAGAGAAAATGAGAGGTAAAGTTTAAATGTTAAAAATAAGCTTTTATACCGTAACCTTAAAATAGATTATGCGACCTTTTCCCGTGGAGGATGTCCAAGAGCAGGTTAAATAACCCATCGTGGGATAGTTCTCCATGGAGAATTGGGTCGCTCACCGCGGTTATATGTTTAAAATGTTTATTTTCACAACGGGTCAGAACACTAGGACAAAAAATATGGTTTTAAAGGTCAAAAAGTTCCTTCTAATGCACCTGTAGAAGCGACATTTATATGACAAAGTCACTTCTAAAATCTCTTCTAATGTTCAGAAGCAACAACTTAAGAAGTGATTAGTTGCTTCTAAATTCAGTACTAAAGGTCCAAAAAAGTCCTCAAAAAAGCTCAAAAAAATGAAATGTGTAGTTAACTAAATTATTAGAAAAAAAAATGTTGGGATTGCTACCCAAAAATGAGATATTAGACATTATAAATACTTTGTATTTGATTTTGCTGAAACACTAAATAAAATTAAATATTCATTCTTGATTAAGTTTGTGTTTATGTACGATTGCTATCTGAAACTGCCATCGAAGAAACGGATGCTAAGTATAGACTTGACAAGATAACCCCTTGTGACAAGATTAAATATTAGTTCGCAATCTAAAGATCGATAAGGCAATCGAATCTGAGTAACGATTGTTTGAATGAATCATGATATCTTATCTTGTTTTATAGTGAGTTGTGACTCTGTGTTTCATTCTTGATATCTTACAAAAGATATTGAACAAGACTTGTGATACTCTAAAGCTTGAGATAAAACCGTTTAATCACTCGAAACTTCAAGATCACATACGAGGAGTATTTTGGTACTTACCTAAATCCTTAAGTAAATATATAATCGATATAACACCTTATGACATTTGATTTGTCAATGGGCAGTGGCTAAATTGAAGTTGCATCTGACCCGACGGTTGGTGTCATGACGTTGTCATATTGGGTTATGTGATTCACAGATACAAAATTCGTGCTAAAACAGTTCCAACGCATTAGTATCACACTGTGCTTTGTTATGAGAATGTGAATGAACAAACAGGGCTTGGTATTCATCGAATAGAACATTCTTTGAATAAAACATGTGACGTGTAAAAACATCTCAATTTATGTTTTTCTCATTCACAAATAACAAAGGGGTTAGTGAAATAATAACTCAAGCGTAAAACGGTAATTTTACATTCCTCTTAGTTACTAATACACACGACGGATAATATCGTAAAATACTTTGTGGATCGTGTGAAGAATTATTTTCTCACATCAAACGGAAAATAAATGCATATGAACTTAGAAAGTTTCAATATTAGTCCTTTGGTGGAATCGACTAATATTAAGAATTAAAAGTTGGAAAAAGTTTGTGAACTTTTGTGTGCGGAATTTATTCTAATGCTTCGTTCATGTGGGTCCATAAGGTCTTAGTGATAGACTCTCGGACGAGATTTATTGAGCAAGAACGATTGATTTTCTCATTGAATGTAAATTGTGATTAACACTAATAAAATAATTTTCTAAGTAATTAAATAAATAATTAGTTATTTATTATTACATTTATTTAATTAATCATATTTTTTTATTATATTGATAATAACATAATTTGATGATTCAAATAAATAAAAGATGAAAATATATATTTTCTCGTTTTGTACTTTTTTGCATAGTATGAAAACATTTAATGACAAGTCATTAAATCAATGAGATATTCTAAATTAATTAAATATTATTATAGAAATAAATCAAATAAATTTTGGAGATAAAAATTATTAATATTGCCGACCTTAATTACAGAATTAAGGTTGGACAATTATTTTTAAACTCATTAAAATGATCGTTGGGCTTAAGTTTGACTAACGGGTCAAATTTAGATTTTGACCTCACTAAAGCTCATTCTCTCAGGTATAAAAGGATTTTGAATCAATTTTTAACCTAACCTCATCATAAATCTCGCCCAGAACCTATCGTCACCCTTGTGTTCATATGGCCGAGAGATTGAGAGAGAAAAAGTGATGAAGGAAATCGTTTCTTGATTTTTTAATTTGATTCTTTGAGTGTTCCCTTCTCCCGTTGTTCTATTGAAGAGTCCATCCTCTTAATCTCCTAAAAATCAGCGTGATATCATTGACTCTTCTTGTGGTGTTTGAGTGAGAATTCATTTAATAAGGACCGCCAAGAATTGAAGCAAAGAAGCCAAGTGTCACGACCTGCGAGCGTCATCACATCGCCCGCAGTCCACAACTCCAACCAATCCAACATCACTTCATATATAATATCGGAAGCATATCATCATCATGCAATAATGTATAAACAATAAAAATACATTTCAATCAACATAATAATAAATAAAAGTATAATTGAATTTAAAATGCGAAAACGTATAATATAGTAGTGGTTGCCAAAAATCTGGGGAATTGTTTTTTGTTTATTTTCCATATACTGAAGTTGAAAATCGACATTCATACTTATATCGTTACGATATATATATAAAAGCTCCCAACTTATTCACAGATGCAAAATATATTTTTTGAAAGGGCCGATGTTATATATATATAGTATTTCACAGCAAACACTTCTCGAGTCCAAAACACGTAGCCCGCAAGTCGAGAGATACACGTTCTTGGTCAAAACTCCTTTCATGAGCTATGAGTCGATTGACTCAGCAAGCGGGAGTATAACCTAGGAAGATAAAGCATTCTAATGCAAAGCGTGTGACGTGCGAAAAGACACATAGAGATGCAAAATGCTTCTATCACCTAAAAGTGACAACTGCGTGCGCATCCTACGAGCACTGGTCATTCCGCAAGAATACGATCTCCTCAAACCCATAATCTTCAGGCCGACCAGAGACCAACTTTAGACTTTGAGCCGTAATCTATACCTAACCTGAGTCTTATCATCTCTTAGGGATCCACTAGTGGTACTTGTTGGCATTTATGCCCACAAAGGAGAGTTTTGATATTAAAATATTTTTGTATTTATTTGTTTTGAATTTAAATAAAAATAGAATATTCATTCTTATTTTAAGATTGTATTTATGCATGAATGTCTTCGCCCAGAAACTGTCATCAACGAAAGAAGTGCTAAGTACAAACTTAACAAGATACCTTCTTATGACTAGTTTAAATAATAGTTCGCAATCTAAAGATCGTTTGGGCAATCGATTCTTAGTAATGATTGTTAGAATGAATTAAACGATATCTTATCTTGTGATATGGAGAGTTGTAACTCTGTAATTCATTATTGATATCTTAATGAAGATATTGAACAAGACCTGTGAAGTTTGAAGTTCGAGATAAAACCGTTTAATCACTCGAAACATCAAACTCACATACGAGGGGTATTTTAGTAATTACCTAAATCCTGAAGTGAGTACATGTATTCTTGTAACAATTTATGACATTTGAGTTGTCAATGGGCAATGGCTAAATGAAGTTTCATTGACCCGACGGTTGGTGTCATAATACTGTTTCGTTGAAACATGCGATTCACAGATATGGAATTTGTGTTGAAACAATGCTAAGGCATTAGTATCACACCATGCTCTGTTATGAGAGTGTAAGCGAATAAACCAGGCCTGGTATTCATCAAATAAAGAATTATTTGAAATAAAACATGTGACATGTTGAGACATCTCACTTTATGTTTTTCTCAATAACAAATAACAGAGGACTTGGTGAAATAATAACTCAGGGGTAAAACGGTAATTTTACATTCCTCTGGGTTAATGATACACACAAAAGGTAATATCGTAAAATACACCGTGGACCATGTGAAGAATAGTTTTGTCACATCAAACGGAAATATAAACACAAATTAACTTAGAGATGTTCTATATTGGTCCTTTAGTGGAATCGACTAATATTAAGAATTAAAAAACGGAAAAAGTTTGTGAACTTTTGTGTCCGAATTTTATTCTAAAGCTTTGTTCATGTGGGTCCATAAGGTCTCAATGATAGACTCTCGGACGAGATTTTGGTGAACAAGAAATGATTGATTTTCTCATTCATCGTAAATTGTGTTTTACGCTAAGAAAATTATTTTCTGAGTAATTAAATAAATAATTGATTATTCATTATTATATTTATTTAACGAATCATATTATGTTGTTATATAGATAATAATATAATTTGATGATTCAAATAAATAAAAGATGAAAATAAATATTTTCTCGTTTTGTACTACATTGATTAGTATGAAAATAATTAATGACTTGTCATTGAATAAATGAGATGTTCTAAATTAATTAAATATTATTTTAAAAATAAAGCAAATAAATTTAGGAGATAATTAAGACAATATGGCCGGCCATAATAAGGGTTTTATGGGCTGGAAAAATTATTTAAAGTCATTAAAAGGAGTTTTGGGCTTAAGTTTGACTTATGGGTCTTAATTGGATTTTGACCTAATTTAAGCTCATTCTTTCTGATATAAAAGAAGGCTCTCTCTTTGATAACCCTAACCTAATTTCGACCAACACTCAGCCAAACCTCTTCCCCCTTGTGCTTGAGAGGTTTTGGCCGAACTTTAGAGAGAAAGAGAGAGAGGAAATTTGTTTCCCGGCAGCCCTTCCTTTTCTTTGAGTTTCCCCTTCTTCCCTTGTTCCCACAAAGAGCCCACCCTCTTGATCTCCTAAAAACTCCTCGAGAATTATCATTGATTCATCTTGTGGTTGTTTGAGTGATTTTAAACCCACAGGGCCGGCCACTTATTGGAGCAACGGAGCAATGACGGATTTCAGGACATCCTAGACGCGCGTGGGAAGGAGTTTCGGCCGTGCTTGTTGACGCATCCCCAGGGCTGATCCTCGCAGATCCGAACCCACTGTAAGCCTCCTATAAACGAGTTGGGTCTGAATATAATAATCATTGTAGGATTGTTAGAAATTTTAGATCACTCCTTTGCATGTTTAAATGAATTCATTAATATGATTAGAAATTTATTGACATGCTAGATTAGGTTTAATGACATGGTTAATGAATATGTTTAAAAACGTTTTAACGTGTTAAATCGAATTATGAATTTCCGCCATATATTGATATGTTTCATAATTAATTAGGTTAATTGTTAACTAAATTCCAACAGTACTAACTTCACATACGCGCGAGTGCTCGGTGCTTACGTGCATGAAAAAATAGAATCGCCGAAGCGATCACCTAAGCGGTACGCTCACAAGCAACCCCGCTAAACTGGAGTACTTAGCGCCATCAGGACCCTCAGGTCCTAACACAAGGCATTATCTCGTGGGTACCACCGACATTAGTTTCGTTATGTTTGTCTACCCTGCAACTAGTAGTGTACTTGTTGTTTCGTTTACGGAAGAGTATTGTGGGGTTAAACCCCGGAGGTATTTATTGTTTCCCTCCAAGCTCGTTTAATGTTTTATACATAAGGTCAAAGTTACCTTTCGATTCATCTTTTCCCGATTGAATTTGGGCATCTGATGCTCATGCTCTTCCTTTAAATCGAGTCTTAACTTATTTCATAGAGTTAGGAGGGATCTAACTATACATATTGTAAATATGACTAGATCACATTAGCGTTTGAATTAAGTGGGCGTACCCGAGTTAATATTTACAATAAGGGTGGTCAAAACCTTAACGTTTAAGTTGCATCTTTTAAGGCTTTCCCTAATCTTATTTATTATCGAACAAATGCACAGACAAGCAGGATTATTCCCTTGGTAAGTAGTTGACTTATGTCTCCCCACTTACCCTGACTAGCTTGGCGGAAAGTTCAATGATTCTCAAAGATATCTCATACTTTACGTTCCACGAGATACTTGACACTTTGCCGAACATCAAAAGAACTAGAATCCAAAGTTGAAAGTCCGTTAGACACAGAGTTCAACAATATAAAAGACTAAGTATTTCCGCCGAAGAAAGTAATTTAAATCGGTTCAGAGATCAATAATTTAAATTATAATTTTTCGGTTATCAAAGACTAAACTTTCTCAAGACTCACCTACTCTCGTATTGAAAACAATACGTAATAAAGTTAGGCAACAAAATATGAGTCTCAAATGAATTAATCAATCTGAAATAAATAACCGAGAAATTAATTTTGATTAATTAAATCATTTAAATCCTTAAACATCCTTAAATAAATAATTATACATTATTTATTTAAGTTACGAAATAATTATAAGAGAAAACTTTCAATTACTTTCGGAATTTCATTAAACATCGTAAGCGATTAATACTTACGAGATGATAGAGCTTTAGACCTTGATATTCAGCTTCCAGGTCTCGAAACCGATTCCAGTGGTTTGATTCTGCCGATCGTCAAATCTCCATGTGCGTCTTTGATTCACGACGCACAAATTTTCTTCGATGAGACTTCTCAAACCGTCGCACTCACGAACAACGAGGTCGGCGAGTGCGTTGCGGTGGCAGCCAGATGGATTCGCGACAACGAGGAAAACGTTTTTTATGAAGGACGGTGCTGGTTTTGATCGGAGTTGAGTGAGCGGTGGTGAGAGAGAAGAATAAAAAGAAGAAGGGATGGAGAAGAAGAGGATTTGCACGAGAGAGAGAGAGAAGGAAGAGGATTGAAATGAGGAGAGAGAGTTGAAATGTGGGTTTGCTTTGGTGACATGGCAAATAGATTGGGACCACGTGGAAGCAAAAGAGAGATGGAGGAAGAAAGAGATAAGGTTAAAGTGAAGAAATTCACGTGCAAAGGGAAAAAAAGATGGGAGGTGAGAGAATTAGTGAGACACGTGGCAAGGAGAGAGAGAATAATGAATAGGTGGGGGCCACGCGTAAGGAAGAGGGTGAAGAAGAAAAAGAATAGGGTTTCACACCAAGAATCGCGAAGGCTCAATCCAGCGTAGGGAAAGATTCATATTGGAGACGCATCTAGGCGCAATCTGGTAGACCCATAGGAGTCCCATTCCGGCGACCGCCAGGTTCATTCCAGCGACGGTTGAAGACTCAAGGGGTTTGTGCAAGGTATGTTCATCAAGCCGGGAAGAGGCAGGCTCACAGGCGCGTCCATCCGGTGAGACGTTGGCATGCGGGATCCGGCGAGTTTCAAGGTTGGCGTCCGTGCAGTCCTTCCACCGAGGTTTTGGCGCACCCACTGTCCACTCTAGCAAGGTGTAGGTCTGTTCTTTGACGAGGCACACACACACGCGCGACTCGCAGATTCACTTCGGCGTAGCAAGACACACACATAGGCTGAATTCGGCAAGGCTTGGGCGCGTGTAGGCTGAATCCGGCGATGACTTGGTGTGGCATTTCGGCGTGAGCTAGCAACGGACGAGGCTGTTTACAACCTCACATGTAAGTCTCGTAAAGGAATTGAATCTGCAATGGAAATGTATAAATTGTTTATAGCTTGTTAGATCGTTTGTTCAATTTGTTGATCACATGTTTAGAATAAAACGTTAATTGACATGTTAGTAATTTTTAATGCCTAGGTTAATTGAATATGATTAAAATGCGTTTTAACATATTAGGATCAATTGTGTGTTTCCGCCATATTTAAATATGCCACTCAATTTAATACGTTAATCGTTAACTAATTTCAAACAAAAAATATGTACAAAAACTTACTCGGGACGTTGCTCAGCATTGACGGGAAAGATAAGGACACCGATAAGGCGAGAAATGACTTAAAAGACTTGAAGATTAAGTCTAGTTTACACTTGGAGAAGCATGGAAACAGGTGGTGCAAACCACAAGCTTCATACGTTCTCACACCTATGCAACGAAAAATGTTTTCCGAGTTTCTCAAGTCAATTAAGTTTCCCGACAATTTCGCAGGAAATTTGAAAAATAATGTCACTCCTGATGGTAAGTGACAGGGTTGAAGGCACATGACTTGCACGTGATAATGCAAAGGCTGTTGGCAGTGGGTATTTGTCCTTATGTTCCAAAAACAAATCCAAGAGACGTTTGCAGAACTTGGAAACTTTTTTAAGCTCATTTGTTCAAGAACATTACGAGCGGAGGATCTCAAGAAATTCCAAAACTCCATTGTTGAGATATTGTGTAAGATGGAAATTATTTTCCCGCCTGCTTTCTTTACAATCATGGTTCATGTCATCATTCATCTACCTGAGGAAGCTCTCGAAGGATGTCTAGTGCATATGAGATGAATGTATCGATTTGAAAGATACCTCGGAACACTTAAGCATTTCGTTCGAAACAAAGTGAAACCCGAAGGATCTATACCTGAGCCTTACGTTGTGGAAGAACCTTTGGTATTCGTTGCAAGGTACTTTGAAGATGCCTCGACCGATGTTGTTCAGCCTCATGAGTTCTCTATTTTTTAATCCGAGAAGGGTGTCCCTTATAGGAAGATGAGTCCGACCCGTTTAGACGACAAGTCGAGAGAGATGGCAGAGTCGTACATCTTGAAAAATTATACCAAAATTGATCTGTATATGACGTGAGTCTTTTTAATCGTATTCATATAAAATCATAAATTTGTTTTTTTATTTCTCTAACTTCTTGAACGTATAAACAGTGACCATTGCAATCTCATGGAATCTGAACGTCGCCATGATGTTGACAAAGCGCATAGAAAAGAATTTAGAGTCTGGTTCTCTAAAAAAGTTTACGAAAAAAAAGTCGGTGGAGTCGATGTTGGGATTGGTGCCCACACAAGAGATATTAGACATTGAGATACTTTGTGTATGATTTTACAGAGACATTAATAAAGTTAAATATTCATTCTTTATTCCTATGTTTGTGTTTATGTATGAATGCAACGCTCTGAAACTGTCAACAACGAAAGGGGTGCTAAGTACAGACTTGACAAGATAGCCCCCTGTGACTAGTTTAAACATTTGTTCGTAATCTTAAGATCAATAGAGCAATCGAATCAAAGTTATGATTGTTTGAATGAATCATGATATCTTATCTTGTGATATAGAGAGTTGTGACTCTGTGTTTCATTCTTGATATCTTATAGAAGATACTGAACAAGACTAGTGATACTTTGAAGCTCGAGATAAAACTTTTTAATCACTCGAAACTTCAAGATCACATATGAGGGGTACTTTGGTACTTACCTTAATCCTGAAGTGAATACATGATCGATGTGACACCTTGTGACATTTGATTTGTCAATGGGTAATGGCTAAGACCATAGTTGCATATTACCTGGCGGTTGATGTCATAACATTATCATGTTGGATTATATCCTTCACAAATACGAAATTCATGTTGAAACAATGGTAATGCATTAGTATCACACTATGCTTTGTTATGAGAGTGTGAATGAATAAACCTGGCCAGGTATTTATTCTTTGATTAAAACATGTTACATGTAAAAACATCTCACTCTATTTTTTTCTCGTTCACAAATAGCAAAGGAGTTAGTGAAATAATAACTCAGGGATAAAACGGTAATTTTGCATTCCGCTGAGTTAATAATACACATGAAGGGTAATATCGTAAAGTATTTTGTGGATCGTGCGAAGAATTGTTTTGTCACATCAAACGGAAAATAAGACGCATGGAACTTAGAGAGTTTCAATATTAGTCCTTAAGTGGAATCGACTAATATTAAGAATTGAAAGTCGGAAAAAATTTGTGAACTTTTGCGTCCGATCTTTATTCTAAATCTTCGTTCATATGGGTCCATAAGATTTCAGTGATAGATTCTCGGACAAGATATATTGAACTAGAACAATTGATTTTCTCATTGAATGTAAATTGTGATTTACGCTTAAAAAATTATTTTCTGAGTAATTAAATAAATGATTGGTTATTTATTATTATATTTGTTTAATGAATCATATAATGTTATAATATTGATAATAATATAATTTGATGATTCAAATAAATAAAAGATGAAAATAAATATTTTCTCGTTTCGTACTACTTTGAGAAATATGAAAATAATTAATGATTTGTCATTAAATTAATGAGATGGTCTAAATTAATTAAATATTATTTTAGAAATAAATCAAATAATTTTTGGGAGCAAAATTAATGATATACTCGGGTATATTAGAAAATAGGGCTAAGAATTAATTTTAAATAACGAATTAAAAAGTTGAATAGGGCTTTTGTTGACTAATGAGTTTGACCTAACTTAAGCCCGTTATCTCTCCTTAGAAATAAGGGTTTTTTCAAGTAAACGTAACCCTAAAGAGATAGACACTCGGTCGACCTCTCCCTCCTCCTTGTGAGCTCTTTGTTCGAGAGTCTTGAGAGAGAAAAACAATCAAGAAATCGTTTCTTGATTTCTTGATTCAACCTTGAGAAATCCCAATTCCCGTTGTTCATACGAAGAGCCAACACTCTTAAATCTCCCACAAATTCGAGATCCAAATCCCTGAATCCATTGTCGTGTTTGAGTGATTTTATTTTGCAGAAATCGAGGTCAGAACGCGAAGGATTCGATCGAAGCACGTTGAGGCGCAAATCAGCCTTCCTGCCGGCCAGATTCTCCCGTCCAGCAACCTGCCAGTCGGATTGCCATTTCAGGCGCGCATGAGCCTTCCCAAAATTCCCGCTCCTCCTCTGCTCGGTCCCACGAATCCGGCACATAGCCTCAGGTGTCCTCTACGCTGCTCCATATGCGTGAGTCCCAGATCGACGAGACGTGCTCGTTATCTCGCAGGCGCGCGAGTCTTGTTTGGCAAACCCAATCTGGTAGGCCTAATCCGGCAATTTTTTGTCCATTCCAGCCGGCAAGTCCTCAAGGCAATCCGACAAGGATTTCAAGCAATCCAACGAGGCATTATGACGAAAGCGAGCCACACACGAGATCGTTTACTGTCTCACGTGTAAGTTCTTTTCTAACGAATTGATCTGTGAATATATAAATTTTTTATATAGGTTGCTAGTGTTGGAATAGGTCTAGGGTTAAAGAAAAATTTATCATTAATCATATTAATGGCGGAATATAAAAATTTCTTTTAGAAGTAAAACAATTTTTACTAACTTAGATACAAAAGCATATACATGTTATAAATTAAAAGCATTATTAAACCTACTTGAATACGAACCTTTCTTGTAGCTTGATCTTGAAGCGTCTTGAGAAAGGTGGATCTTCTTCCTTGGCTCGCTCGTCACCTTCACACCTAAAACGTGAACTCGAGAAACCTAAGGTTTCTATTACAAGAGTCTATAGAGGTTTACAAGAATTTGTGTGTGGGCACAGTTAAACAATGTGAACCAAGAACAATTCTTGGATCATAAGCTAATTATCTAGATCAAGTATGGATATAGGTGCAAAATAATAAGAGTATTTTCTAGAGAGAGAGAGAGAGAGGGTCGGCCAAGAGCAAGAGAGAACAAGGCAAAAGCTTAAACTTCACATCTCTATGTGAGGCTCTATTTATAGGAGAAGGAAAAATCTATAAAAGTCAATTATTCATTCATGAAAGAATAATGTATTCATGACACAATATTTGGTTTTCCATTCCCCTTTCTCTCTTAGGATGGCCGGCCATGTACTTGCCTTAATGAGGAAATTTATTTCCTCACTTAGCACATTTGTTTCTTTCTCAAGGAAATTCATTTCCCTTTTTCTTTTGGGTAATTATCCTTATAATTAAAGGGAAATAAAACTCTCCTCTTGATGCTTGTTTGGCCGAAATTCTACCTAGGGCGGAGCTTCTAGATGCTTCCTTATTTCTTTTAAGACAATTCTTAAAATACCCATTGTAGAATTATAATTGCACAAATAACGAAATTAATTTCATAATGCCTTAAACGACTTTTGGCTTTAGGAAATAATTTATATTTTCATCAAATGAAAATATTCAAAATCTTATTTTGACATACACATCATTTTATGTCCTTGTGGACAAAAATACCCTTTAGACATTTTCCGAGAAAAAGTCTAATTCAACACTTGAACTTATTTTGATTTAGTTTCTAGTTTAACAATCCTACTCTAATAATCTGTAATAGTGACCTTATGGATCCAAATGAACAAAGCTTGAGCTTTTATACTCGGACGCAAAAGTTCACAAACCTTTTTGGAGTATTAGCTTAATGTCAATCGACTCCACTAAAGAGTTGACACTGAGAATCTCTCGGTTCAAATGAAATTATTTTCTACTCAAATTCAACTTTATTATATTAAGCGGATCCATTGAATTTTATCTATGTTTACCCTTCATGAATATCATGAACTAGTTGGGATTTATAAAATTACCATTTTACCCTTCTAGTTGTTATTTCCTCAACTCGTATAGTACTTGTGAATAAGTTAGAAACAATGTATTGACGAGGAGCTACCAAGTCACATTGTTTCATCCAAATAAAGTCGCTACTTAAATTTGGACACTGTGCAGTTCATTTATTCACAATCCTAGTAATAAAACATGAGGTGATATATATTGCATCTCAGCAATCTTGTACATGAATTATATCTATGAGAACTTCACAAAGTTGGTTCATGACATCTTCATAACTTAATATCTCACCAATAGGCCTTGTGTAGATCACGTAATGGATCTAGAATTTGACTTTCTCAAATGAGATTATTAATGCTATGAAATGACATGTCTCATTCCAGGATTTAGGTAAGCATGATGCGATTCATACATAGTGACCTTGAGATAGAAGATGTTAAATGGTTTGTTCTTCTATTGTCTCTAAAGGTGCACTGGTCAATTCAGTATCTTCAAAAGATACACTGGAAGAACTATAGAGTTCCTAACTCTCTATGCCTCGTAACCAGACATCATAGATTCTTCCAACAATCATACTGGGATCAATAGTCCGTTGATCTTTACATTGCGAATATATCGTTTTAGTCAAACCATGAACAGTTTGTTCACGCAAATCTACATTTGTCTCTTCATACATTGTTAGGTTTGATTAAGGACTATAAGACTATTGAATATCATAAATCTTCAATCAAACTTAAAAGGAATGAATGAACGTTTCAACTCTTATTAATTTAATCAGCAAATTATAATAAGGATTTTACAAAAATTTATATATTACATCAATATGTAAATAAACAATATTCTTGTGGGCATCTATGCCAACAGCTAGTGTTCAATTTTTAACATGTTTAGAATAAAATTGTTTATTGACATGTTTAGAATAAAATTTTTTATTGACATGTTTAGAATAAAATTGTTTATTGACATGTTTATAATTTTAATGCCTAAGTTAATTAAATATATTAAAAATGGTTATTAATATGTTAGATCTAATTATATAATTCCGCCATATACTAGATATGTTATATAATTTTATTGTTTAATCATTAAATAAATTCCAACAGTCGATGTGTCAGACGAGTTGTATGTAATGTCGGTTGGACCTTTACATTTAACCGAGTTGTGTGGTGAACGGCGTCAAGTCTATCACTTCTCGTCGTGATGAGATGCGTACTACTCAAAATAGTGGTGTTTGCGTACTTGTGGACGGCTACACGTTCTACGGAAGGATGGACGATGTTGTCGTGCTGAACTATCGACATGAATTCCGAGCCCTACTATTTTGGTGTTGTTGGTATGATATCAAGCACGATCCATGTAGACGCTTTCGCAAAGATAACGTATGTGGAACGACGAGTACTTATGTGGGAAAAGAATGGTTTCCAGGCAAAGCATTTATACTCGCTACTCAAGCCAAACAAGTTTTTTACTTGCCCGATCCTCGAAATCCTGATAAAGGAGAATGGAATGTTGTTGAAGATTGTAATCACCGATTTGTATGGAATTTGCCTGAAATTGACGTTTCATCATCGGCTGTAGTTCTATTGTCCGTACAACACATTGATTTTGATTGTTTGTCTAATCTTCACAATAATTGTGAACCAATTCTGGTGGATGAATCTATCAAAGATGAGCCTAACGACGACTTTATAGACGAAAATGATCATGATGATGACGAAGATCGTTTTCTTGGAGATACTGTTGACGATAATCTTGAAATAGATCAAACTGACTTCTTAAGTGACAATGAGCAAGATTGAGTAAATTATTTAGCTACATTTACTATAAACTAATTTAATGTATTTCATAAACTAAAATTCTAATTTATCGTTTATGCTATGTAGTATGTCGACTAGCGGGGATAAGCCTCCGACGCCTTTGTCTGGACGAGGTGCGACTACGGGTCAAGGTTTGCAAAAATCTAGAAGAGGAAAGAAAGTGAAGATTGTCTTCGACCCCGTCCGCCTCCAATTCCATCCACCTCTCAGTAGAGGTGAAGAAGAGAGAGTAAAAAAAGGTGAGCGCGTTGGCACGTTTGCTAATAGTCTTGGAGTTTTGGTGCGAGAGCACATCCCTCAAACGACGCCTTGCTGGAATTGTTGGAATAGGTATAGAGTTAAGAAAAATTATCATTAATCATATTAATGGCGGAATATAAAATTTCTTTACAAGTAAAACAATTTTAATAACCGAGGTAAAGTGCATGAACATGTTATAATAAAAAACATTATTTAATCTACTTGAATACTAACATTTCTTGGATCTTCAAACTTGAAGCGTCATGGGAAAGGTGGATCTTCTTCCTTGGCTCGATTCCTTCACATCTAGTCTTGAACTTGAGAAACCTAAGGTTTCTATTACAAGAGTCTATAGAGGTTTAGAAGGATTTGTGTGTGGGCACAATTAAACAATATGAACCAAGAACAATTATTGGATCAAAGCTAATTCTCTAGATCAATTGAGGATCTAGGTGCCAAAATAAAAGAATTATTTTGAGAGAGAGAGAGAGAGAGAGAAGAGGGGTCAGCCAAATTGAGAGCACAAGAGCAAGAAAGCTTATTTTCACATCTCTATGTGAGACTCTATTTATAGGAGAAAGAAAATCAAGAAAGGGTAATTACCCTTTCCTATTATGCATTCATGTCACAATATTTTATTTTTCTCTCTCCTTTCTCTTCTAATGTGGCCGGCCACTTCTATAAAGCAAGGGGGAAATTTGTATCCTCACTTAGCTTATTTATTTCCTTCTCAACGAAATTTATTTCCTCTTTTCTTTTTGGGTAATTATCCTAATAATTAAAGGGAAATTAAACTCTCCTCTTGATGCCTGTTGGCCGAAATTCTACCTATGGGGGAGCTTCTAGATGCTTCCTTATTTCTTTTAAGACAATTATTAAAATACCCATTGCAGAATTATAATTGCACAAATAACGAAATTAATTTCATAATGCCTTAAACAATTTTTCGGCTTTATAAATTAATTTAAATTTTCATCATATGAAAATATTCAGAATCTTATTTTGACATTCACATCATTTTATGTCCATGTGGACAAAAATACCCTTTAGACATTTTCCGAGAAAAAGTCTAGTTCAACATTTGAACTTATTTTGACTTAGCTTTCAGTTTAACAATCCTACTCTAATGACCTGTAACAGTGACCTTATGGATCCAAATGAACAAATCTTGAACTTCTATACTCGGACTCAAAAGTTCACAAACCTTTTCCGAGTATTAGCTTAAAGTCAACTGACTCCACTAAAGAGTTGACACTGAGAATCTCTCGGTTCAAATGAATTTATTTTCTACAACTTAGTTATATTGAGCGGATCCATTGAATGTTATCTATGTTTACTCTTCATGAATATCATCAACTAGTTGGGATTTATAAAATTATCATTTTACCCTTCTAGTTGTTATTTCCTCAACTCCTTTGTTACTTGTGAATAAGTTGGAAACAATGTATTGACGAGGAGCTAACAAGTCACATTGTTTCATCCAAATAAAGTCGCTACTTAATTTGGATACTGCGCAGTTCATTTATTCACAATTCAAGTAATAAAGCATGAGGTGATATATATTGCATCTCAGCAATCTTCTACATGAATTCCATATCAATGAAAACTTCACAAAGTTGGTTCATGACATCTTCATAACTTAATATCTCACCAATTGGCCTTGTCTAGATCACGTAATGGATCTAGAATTTGACTTTCTCAAATGAGATTATTAATGCTATGAAATGACATGTCTCATTCCAGGATTTAGGTAAGCATGATGCGATTCATACATAGTGACCTTGAGATAGAAGATGTTAAATGGTTTGTTCTTCTATTGTCTCTAAAGGTGCACTGGTCAATTCAGTATCTTCAAAAGATACACTGGAAGAACTATAGAGTTCCTAACTCTCTATGCCTCGTAACCAGACATCATAGATTCTTCTAACAATCATATCGGGATCAATAGTTTGTTGATCTTTAGATTGTGAATATATTGTTTTAACCAAACAATGAAAAGTTTGTTCACGCAAATCTACATATGTCTCTTCATACATTGTTAGGTTTGATTAAGGACTATAAGACTATTGAATATCATAAATCTTCAATCAAACTAAAAAGGAATGAATGAACATTTCAACTTTTATTAATTTAATCAGCAAATTACAATAAGGACTTTATAAAGATTTATATATTACATCAATATGTAAATAAACAATATTCTTGTAGGCATCTCTGCCAACAGGAATAGCGTCTTGGCGCAACAAGTAGCGGCCATTTTGTCCGGTATATACACAAAATATGATTTTGTGTAAAAGGACGAGTCGGGAGACCTTGTTCCGGCAGCGTGCTACACGAGCCTTATCAAGAAAACTATTATCTGCGACACGAAGAAGCGCATGCGTGATGGAAAGGCAAAGTATAGTCAGCTTTACCGGATCACGTGCAACGGGGATCGGGAGAAGGCGCTCGAGAAAATGCCCAAGGGTATGATGAGACAACAGTGGTCTAAGATGATTGATAGGATGGACACTGAGGCGTTTAAGATATAAATTATATTAAACGTATTAATCAATTCGTTTATTCTTATAAATAAATTTTTTTTACTCTAACCAATGTTGTTTTCTAGGACATGTCCAAACAGAATAAGGAGAATTAAAAGAAGAAGATCATAAAAAGTCGATAGGACACGATCTCATTTTTCGAGTATCGTCAAAGTCACGTAAGTATATTTTCATTCAATTTCAAATTACATAAGTTATATATTATAGTTATAATGTTTTAGATGCAGAGGGTGGGAGAAGGCAGGCAGATGTTAGGGCCGCTCGGTGCGCGAGATATGATGCACACGACTCCCGATAGTCAGTGGACCACGGCTGCTGCTGGGAGTATCATGTAAGTATATTATATTGTAAATTTACCTTATAATTGTAATTATTAATAATTAATTTAATTTGTATTGTGTATGTAGGCTCGGATAGTAGCTCCAAGAGCAAACTCGGGGCGTCAGGATGTGAGGTGGACTTTGGTGGTTTGGAGGAGGTTGCTATGAGCGAAGTCCTCGGGACGCGACTTGATTGGCCTACGGCAATTGGGCCACTAATTCCGCGCTCGGACATGCTTGAAGCCAAAGCCCATGACAGCTCATCGTCTTCCGTAAGGAACGCGCGTTCGAAGTTGTCCTCTGACATGGAAGAGTAGCTGGAAGCTCTCCAAGGAGATGTGTTTGGCATGGTCGTTTGATTGAACCAGATCCCGAACATCAATAATGTGGATCACGTGTTTCGGACGACTTTGGACCAAAAAATGTTACCCACCATTTTTTTCCATGCTTTTTTCGCGATTTTCAGACCCTTAGAAGCAACAATAGAAGCAACCTGGAAGCGACTAGTCGCTTCAAAATTTGTCGCTTTAAAAGAAAAAAACTGATACGCAACGATGTTGGAAATAAAAAAAAACCAACATAAAAAAACTACCACGAGCGGATCAAATTTATAAAAAACAAATCAATCTAATTGAAACCAAACACAAAAAATACATAGAAAAAAAAAACAAACTTACAAGGTCGGGGCAGATGTGCAGAGACTTTGGGGCATAGGCGATGTTGTGCAGGTCCGGGCTGTTCTGGGGATAGGAAGCTGCGCTGGGGCAGAGCTAGAGGTCGGAGGCAATTTTTTGAGTGATTAAATGTGGAGATCTACGCCGTGGAGATCTGTGGCCGTGACAAAACTCCAGCGAGGGATTGGAAAAACAAAGAGAAAAAAAAACTAACATTTTAATAAATTCGAAGGCTGCGCGTGGCGGGAGAGAGGCGCTGTGAAAGAGAGAGGAACTGCAGGAGGAGAGAGGAGGGGCAGCAGAGAGAGTCGCGGCGGGAGGAGGCTCTAAGGATGAGAGACGGAGGGAAATTTGCTTGTGGAGTAGGCAAAAATGGCTAAAAGATGGAGATTTGCAGGGGAGGAGGCAATAATAGCGAGAATAGAATTGAATGGTGGAAGAAAAAGAAGGAATTCCGAGTTTTTAATAACCTAGGGACATTAGTCGCTTCTAATGTTGTTCATACCCAAAACAACGTCGTTTTGTTAAGTGGAGTCGTTAAAAGAGACTAGTCGTTTCTACGGTCCCCAGAACTGAAATTTCGGCGGATAAATTTTGGAGCTCAATATTTTGGGCATTAAAAGCAATATTAGAAGCGACTAGTCGCTTCTAATGCCTAAAATTATATACTTCAGTAATTTTTGTTATAAGCGATTAGTCGCTTTTAATGCCAACAAATCTATACACAGTGAAATTGTTGTAGACAAAAGTTAGAGCCAAATATTTTGGGCATCAGAAGCGACTAGTTGCTTCTAATTCCCAAAATATTAAAAACTTTGCCGGAAAAAAAAGTCGCTTCTAATGCCCAAAGTACTAAAAACTTTGCCGGAAAAAAAAAGCGAGCAAAAGATTTTGAGGTTTAGAAGCAACTAGTTGCTTCTAATATGTCGACTCTGACTATTAGAAGTGATTAGTCGCTTCTAAAAGTCAAAAATTTTATTTTTTCGAAAACATTATGGTAGATGGGTCTAGTCGCTTCTAAAAGTAAAATTTTGTTTCTAAAAGTCATTTTTGCAGTAGTGTAAGTCCCGCCGTGGGACAATGTTGCCGTGGCGGAAGAAGTACTTAGCCGCGCGAAATTATCTCATAATGTGACTTATGACTCGTAGTAGGAGGAATTTCTCGCGAGAATATTTCCACGACGGGTCAAATGAGTTGTAGGTGTAGTCTCACTACGGAAAAACATATTCTCGATGCGGTGAGTAGCTACTGAAAGACGTCTCCTATACCATATAAGTGTTCCGTTGTGGCACAAGTCCCACATCGGGAAAATGTCCCCTTGGAGAAGTAGTCAATTCCCACAGCGGGAGAACCGTCCCGCTGTGTGAGTATACATCTCCTACAGCGAGGCGGCGACCAGCTTTGGAAGAACCGCTGTAAGAGCCAATATTTGTAGTAGTGGTTATTCAAAGATTTTGGACATGAAGAACACCAAGTATATCTGGTAATAATCTATATTATGGTTCATACGATGATTCTTTTGCCATTTGATGAGTTAATTTACCTACTAAATTATCGCTCATCTCCACCCAAAACTCCAACATCAAAATCTCGTTTTTTTTTTTCTAAATGTCGAAGTATTCCATATTCTTTCCACATTCAAATAAAAATTTAAGCATAATCTGCCAATTTTCTAAGACACGTGAATTTAAAGGATGAAATTATAGTCGATTTCACTATGATCGAAACAATGAATAAACACCAACAAAGTACTCACCAAAGTGATGAAAAAAGCAAAAAATTGACACATGACCAACGTTTACTACTTCATTTTTAATATGATCAACTTTTCGTTAAACTTATGTTAATGGGTCAAGTGCTTACGTGTCAAACTCTTTAACAATATTTATTTTACTAGATTGCCTTTTTAAATTTCGACTATCAACAGAAGTTTAACTTGAGTCGGGATTAATTCAAATTTAACCAAACGTTGTCATATTGAAAAAACACTATATAGATATAGATCGATTAAACTTAATAAACTTAAAAAGGACTTCTTTGATATTTTCCTTTATTATTAAATATTTTACAAAATAATTGCTTCAATAGTATTAGGAGTTGCCCTTCTATATTGGGGATCCAGTCGAAGTGTAAAAGAATCAATATGGGATAAGATCGGGTAGAAGAACTAATCATAGATTATGATTCTGGAAAGAGCATGGCAAAATCATGGGAGGTCAAAACCGAGTAATTATACATTGCCAAAGAGTTGAAAAGGAGATAATATCAACCAAGTCAAGGTATATAATTATGTCATAATTAACGAGGTTACGTCTCTAGTAAGATTTAAGAACGAGTAATAACTAAGAAGATTTCTCTCTTGATACGTGCATCAGAAATTTCATCCAGATTAGAATAATTCAAAAGTCAATAGTATTTTCAAATGAAAATTGCCAAAAATAGAGCAACGACGAAGAACCCTTTTCAAAGAAGAACTATCAAAAGAAAAAGAAAATGATTCAAGATTCATTTGTAGGTCCCATAATAGTTACGCCCTTATTTTCTTTCAATACTAGACCATCAAATTGCATATTAAAACAGCTCTTTCTAAAACAAGGGTATTATTATTAATGAAGAAAGTAATAATGGACATGATTTGGATAAAACAAAATAGTAACACGCATAACCATTGGAATTAAAAGAATTCCGCAAGGAAAGTAATACAGATATGATAAAGAAATAAGTATATTCTATTATATAAATTTATAATGAGGCGCAACCGCAATTGACTATTTAGTTATAATTCACAAATACATGTCTACCTAATTTGGTAGCTTTTAAAACAATAATTGAGTGATCTGTAATCATATCCGACTGCTCGTATTATTAACATATATTTTTAATCAAATAATTGCAAATCAGTACGTGATTAAATATTCCAAAGATTCTTTCCAACCACCATCTTATGTAAAAAAATTATGCTTTTGCACCTCTATAGGAATTTCTTTAAAAAAAATAAGGTTATTAAGTAATATATCCTCTTAAATGTAAGGGGTTTTCAAAATGAGCTACGTTTGATTAAACGTTGGTTAATGATCACGTTAAAATTTAATCAAATTTTTAAATTATTTTCGCCCAAAGTTTTTCACCAATAATGATGTGGCTATTGAATGAGCAGAAATTTTTAGAGCTAAAATAGTCCGAAAATTTTGATTAAACTTTAATCATATCAAACGTTGCCCATTTTAAAATAATATACTAAAAATTGATCATTCCGCGAATTTTTTGTTTGAAATATTACATACTTAATAATCAATATATTGAACGTTATAGTACATTTAGAACTCACAATTTATAAAAAGAAAAAAGAATGAGATCCATTTGTGCTTTATCAGTTCAAACTTTTCCACCCAGATCTTAAACAATCCATATTTTCCATGGTAAAATTGTGGTTTGAAAAATAACCTCAAGTACGAAAAGCTAATGATGTTTAAATTTAGTGGTAATGCACACCCTCTCCAAATTGGAGGGCCTGGGTTAAATACCCAAAAAAAAGTACGAAAAGCTACTGCTTATACATTTATCTTAGAATTCTCAATTTTCACATTAAAACTGTGTTTCGAAACCTGAAGTCAAAATATTGTACTTATTGAACAATTAGCTATACTCGAACAATTTTAAAACTTCAGCGTGTAATATTTTTATGTTGGTGAGATGTGAACGCTCGCCCTAAAACAAGCGAAAGACTTATCTGTGCAACTTATAAACAACAATGAATATATAAAAGGCGCATAACTTTATTTTTTTCAAGGGAACCTGTGTGTTTTCATGTAAATGCACTTTTCTGACATAACTTCCAGTCGAAATACAAATTGATAAGGATTAGTATAAAATACTTCATTACCTTTTTTTATTTTTTTACACGCCAACTATTAAAACACAATACGCAGTAAAAGTCATTTTCCAAGCATAACTAGCGATCGAAAGACATATTTAACATTTAGATTTCGCCTTTCAATTAAAAAAGAATTTCGATCGAAACCATTTGTACACAAAGTTTTATTGTTATATGTTGTGCTGCCTTATTTTTTCTACTGCAAGTTATTTATTTAAAAATGTCTGGTAAAATGCTTCAATTTTTTTTGGGATATCTTGTTTTGGTGTGCCTAGGTAATTCAAGCAAAGTTATTGTTTTGGCATTATGTTTTCTTGGAAAACTTTTCTTAATATCGTAATCCGACTTCTGGAGGTGACTGTGAAAGCCAAATGTTCTACCCTTAGTAGTTTTAGTGCATTCATTCATATTCAAGGTTCATAGAAATAGACATGCACGATCTGCGAACAAACAAACAAATTGTAATGTGTGTGGTGTAACTCTCCAGAAATGTTTACTTTTTCATTGAGTGTTGAAAATTTCCCTGATTTCTGTAATTGCGTGATTTATAAGCATACGTAATACGTTGATATTGAAAAATTACGAAGCACGTCATGAGACTATTTGAGAGTGAAAGTTTGGAGAGTTCGGAGAGGAATGCTGAGGTGGAATTCACGGAATAATCATGAATTTTCTAATGAGAATTTTTTTATATAAGTCTGTTGCCTACTATTAATTACTTTTCATATATGAATTTTCTTTCGGCACGTTAATTAAAGTATATGACATTGAACCAAACTGAATTATTATTGTTTATGTTATTAAGTTTAGGCATTTCTCTATTCGTGATCTTATTATAACATATACTAACTATAAAATATGACAAAATATGAATCTGACTAACCATTTTTTCAAGTTTAAATTGAACGTCATATAAGAAATTTTCTAAAAAAAAATAATTTATTTTAACGAATTATATGTTTAAAAGTGTTCTATACGGGTTTTACGTAATTCAGCAGCCTCTAAACAGCATGAAAAGTTAAATCTCAAACCTTGGTAATCTTTTGATCCGTTTTTTCATTTTTATTGATCTTTTGCGAAGTTTGATAACTTCTTTGAACTTGCTTGTAGTTTAAGCCTTGTTTCAGTGTACTCCAAGTGATGAATAATTTTAATAAGCATCAATTAAAGGACCATATATTCTGATTGTTTAAAAAAGCTTGTTTGTTTGACATAAAGGTTATAATAATAAAAAATTCAAAAACTAATTTAAAGAATTTATCCCTCTCAGATGGTAAAGAGAGAGAACGTTTATTCTTTCGCTTATAGAAAAAAATGACTTCGTTTTCTTTTCTCAAAAGGTAAAGCAAATGATTAGATAAGAATGTTATTGGTTCACACAACTATTCCTCTACGCTTCTATGGTATGGACTATTATGGAGTTTCTTAGAAGTCTCACGATAAACTTTACTTGTACAAACCTTATATGTTTTTTCAACATAACAACTGGCTTTGACTATATCTCTCATATATCCAGCTAATTAATACGTTTAATTGACTTTATCCAAAAAAAGCACAAAATAGAAGCCAAATTACTCTCATACACGAACTTATTCTATTAAAGAGTTTTCGACACGTGAAACATATATCTACATGTTGTTAAGTTTAATGGAATTCAAACTTGTAGTTGAATAGTTTATAAATGAAAGAAAAGGAGAAATCAAATTTCATGCAAATGAAAAAAGGAATTAACCCAAAAAGGAGGTCATTTTTTTTTTCTCATTTCCTCTTTATAGTTACTTTTTGTTTCAGAACAACAAAGACAGCAAGATATAGCTTGCCTTGAACTAACCAAAGCAATAAATGATTGATGATAAAAATAATGGAATAAAATTATTTACATATTGTTGGAAAAACAAAAAAACTAATATCATGTGTCAACTTCTACAACAGGTACGCCTTTACCGCGTCGCAGCACCGAGTCACGGCCGAGTCACAACCCAGCTCACGGACGCCGTACGGCGAGTCGAACCTCCTGACGTCTCCGACCGCCACGTGTCCGCTGAAATCATCCCTGACGTAGACCTTTCCCTCGTCGAATCCGCCTCCGACGATCTTTTCGAACTGCGGGCCCCACTCGGCAAGTATCGCCGGGATTTTACCTCCTACGCGTGTGTCCCACGCGCCAATCCCCGCGCGTCCGGACGACTCGCCGAAAACCTCTTCGTCTTCTTCGTCCTCGTAAGCCAACCCGAAGCTATCCCAAAGCTTAACGACGCTCTTTCCCGACGAGAAGTCCGACCACGAGAAAGCGCGTCGTTGACGGAGACCTAAATTACATTTTTGCCCCTCGGCGAAAAAATCAGAACCTCTGACGTAGAAATCCTCTTCTCCGTCATCGTCGACGTCCGAAATCGACGACCACGAAACGGCGTCGTCTTCGTCGATCTCAATTTCTTCTTCGTCGTCGTCGTCGTCGCTGCAATCCGAGAAATCGTCGCCGTTCAGCAGAGGCTCCGAAGACGGCGAATTAGTCGTTTTGCAGTAATGACATTGCAATCGGAGAATAATGACTCTGATTCTCGTGATTATGGTTCCGATGGAAGCTACGAGAGCGATTATGAAGGCGCTCCATTTAAGGACGCTCTGAGCTTGGAGAGCTCCGACGGCGGAGATTAGGGAAGGGCTTACGTGGCTAGCCTCGAAGTTGCTTAGCCTGTTTATCACTGGAACTTCCATGGCTGAGTTTAAGAGAGAGAAAGAAGGAGAAGAAACTGAATGAGAGAGAAATTGAGGTCTTTTTTTTAGGTTCGGGGGTTTGGCGGGTTTTAAAGAGAAAAAGAAGAAGAAATGGAAAATTGATTATAAATTATAAATAAAAAGACACGTAGGTGGGGTTTGTAGATAATGACGTGGCAAGATAAAAGTATCAGTTGGTCTAGTCGGAAAAGTACTCCGTTGTATATATTATATGGAGTGTGAGATTGGATTCGGATTGGAAGCAAGGCTTGTTCACTGCTGAGTCATGTAAGGAAATAATTCTCTGCATGTGGGCCTACTGAAAGTTGTTCGCGTCTCTGTAAGAGCATCTCCAACCCACCCTTAATTTGGGTGGGGATGAGACATATTTAGTGTGGAAGATCTCCAAGCCACACTAAATATTAAATGAATAGTATCTACTCAAATTTGGATCCAACTATTTTTAATTACAAATTCATCCACAAAAATATTAATATGTAATTTGGACCATAATTTAAATAATTTATACAAAAATACATATTATCATTGAGAAAAGAGAATAAATGATATAACATTAATAATAATATTTGATTAACAAAATACAACTAAATTAAATACATATCAATTATATTAATAGTTATACAAACATAATACATAAAAATTAAAATTACAACGTACACCATATAACTAGAAAAAAAAAAAGCATGCATAATTTATAATAAACACACAGATTATTTAAAATACAATAATATTTAATATACGTATAAGTTAATTTAATATTGTTGACATACAAAAATAAATTAATATTTAATAAAATTAATATTGACATAACATATTAATAAAATGGTTAATATGAAATTAATATAAAATAATATTGAAAAGTATAAAAAGAGAATATTCTTTTTTTGGGTGGAATTTGGTATCGTGGGTTGGAGTGAAAAACATTGTACCTGCATCAAATTTGGTAAAAAGCTAACCCAAATTTGAATTTTTGGTTGGAGATGGTTTAAGAGCATCTTCAATGATAAATTACTTTTAAAATTTTCAATTTTTGACACATCATCAAAATATTATTATTTAATTACATATTTTTTCCACATTAATAAATTAACAACTTTTAATAAAATTATTCCAATGTAAATTACCTTTAATGTTACTAACACCATAAATATTTTACTATTATTTTATTATATAATTGGGACCATAATACTATAAAGTAATAAAATACTCATAACATTTTGCATTCAAAAAAATCAACAATATCAAAAGTATTATTTTCTTAATTCTCACTCTAATCCATAAGCAACTATAGACGTCTCTAGTCATAAATCACTATAGATGCCAATTCAGGTCATAACAAAACTCCAAAGATGTCATACAATAAACTTACTTGTGGTGATCTCTTTGTTTTTGTAGGTTCCACGTCCACCATAAGAATAGTGACACGTTGCTACGTTACAACTTGTTTATCACCGAACGTGCTACGACACTAGTTTATAAAATAAAAGAAGAAAAAAAAAATATATTGCATCTGAATTTATGATAATAAAGGATTTAAGTTTAAGTTTAACACGCATGATATTTATTTAATATTAAAGTATTTATTGTTTTGATTCTTTCTCAAATGTACTATTTCATCGTGTCTTCAATTTTAATAACAATACGTAAACTCATTTCTTTTTTAAGATAAATTGTTATTGGTGGAGATTGAAGATGTCGAATTTGCAATGAAGTAATGCTAAGAATCACTCCCATATCCTCTTTTTAGTTATTTCTAATTTTAATAATGACTATTTATCATCTAATTTGAATAATTCAATGCTTTATTTAATCGTCGATCATTCATTATTTATTATTAATTTTACTTTATGAAAAGTTAATGATTTTAAAATCACATGAGTTAACAGATTATCTTTCAGGTAGGTGTCTCTCAAAATATTTGCAATAAATAAACATTTCCACTATTTTTGTTTGACAACTTTGAAAACTGTTCTTATATGTAGTAAACTAGAAATAGAAACTGAATTCTTGATAGCTTTCATAATACAACTTGTTATCATCGGAATTTAATACTATCTCGTCGAATATAGGTTCAGCCGAATAACAAAGATATTCGGTGAAGAGAAACGAATATGTACATAAATTAAGTCCATAATATGACCAAACAATTATAAATGACCACTTGAGTCGGCACGACGAGAACGATAATGAAAGTTGGATATCTCCTCCGTACCACTCGAAAAATAGCTCGAACCGCTATTTGATCTTTTTTCATGATTATCGATTTTGGACAGAGAGGCGGAACCAAGGAAAGAATCGTCCTCACACATTTTTTTGAGAGGATTTAAATAGTTTACAGAATTACAGACGACTTAAATTTTTAATTGGAAAACCAAATTACTCGACAAGAACGGAATAAATAAAGTAAATGAATGTATCTATCAGAATAAGTCTAAATGCCGAATATTATCTGAAGGCGAATATGACATGAGAATGATTTTTTTTAAACTTCAAAAAATCATATTTATATAAAATGACGCACAAAACTTCCAAGGAAAGCTTAGGATTAGCATAGCAGAATTTTTCTGACGCGCGACATTCCGACTACTCAAGATAAACTAACATAATAGGTGATACTTTATGACTAAATATGAAGAGTCGTGACTATCAAAATAAATTTCAAAATTAGCATATAAACGCGCCAGCTAGCTAAACGCAAAAAGACTGAATATTCGCGATACGAGTCCGAATACGCATAGCCGAAACTTGCATGTTTAAAGTTTCTCACCAAAAAGTTTATATGCTAAGTATTTGGAGGATATGGTTATCGTTGGAATTTAACACTATCTTGCTGAATATAGGCTCAACCGAGTATTAAAAGTACTCGGTCAAAATTAACATATAAACCGCGCTAGCTGGCATAAACGCAAAAAGACTGAATATTCACGATATGAGTCCAAATACGCAAGCCAAAGCTCGCATGTTTAAAGTTTCTCACCAAAAACTTTATATGCTAAGAAACTGGAGGGTATGGTTATCGTTGGAATTTAGCACTATCTTGTCGGATATAGGCTCAACCGAGTATTAAAAGTACTCGGTATAAGCTGAAGAGAAATGAATATGGATATAAGTCAAGTCCATAATAGCGACACACAATCGTAAATGACGAATAAGTACTTGGTAAATAATAGATTAGTCACACTAAAATTACGTTAAGCACATAAGATAAAGATGTTAATTATTAAAAAAAATAGTCCTAGTAGGGATTCGAACCCCTTAACACGGGGTATGAGAGGCATGAGAATTTATCATCTGAACCGTTGCTTTTATTAGTTACATATTGTCGTTAAATTATATTGAATTATAAATTGAAAACGATATTGCCGAATTCCGACGAGAAAACGACGGGTATCGTCGGCTAAAAATGATGAAACGAACATATAAGCCATTTTTGGCCTATAACGTCCGAAACGACGAATCTCGGTGGAATTTCGGAAAAATTCGACTGTCATTTAATCCTTAATCTTGATTCATACTTAATATTATTGTCGAGATTATTGTTACTATTTCCATACATCAACACAACTACTAAAGTTTTGGAACTATATCTTATTTTAGTGAATGAAATCAGAATATCATTTGAACTGATTTATATATTTTCACTCTAACCTTTTGTACTTCGTTTTATCTAATCATCATATCGTTTTTATGTCTTCTCAGCATCTCTAAATTCATCACTCACTAACTTCGTTTTAAGGGTTGTGGAAAATTCCACAACTCTGGATCCCACAACCTTTATTAAAGGTTGTGGAAAATTTCCACACCCCTTATTAAGGGTTGTGGGATCCAGTTTTTCTACTAGTGACTTTCGACTCTTGAATTTGTTTTCGTTCACTGGAAAAGTCAAGCTTTAAAATGTTGGCTAGAAAGTTTTAATACTCTCTAATTTCGTGTGTGTATATATATATATATATAATATATATATATATATATTGAAATTCTGTTAGCCGCTCGGACAAGTGTCATAGAACCTGTTGTAACAGTCTGCGTGACACTTGTACAAGCAAATATGAGATGACAATTAAAACAATATAAATAATAAAATGAACTCGAGAAGTGGTAACCAGGTCGGAGCAACGTCTCCTACATCTGGGGGCTTTCAACCAAGTGGAAAAGAATTCACTAATAATAATAGTATAACAATGACCTTACATGAATCTCGACATCAATGCCACTTTGGCTAATACTATACGTGAAAACTAAATCATGTACTCCCCCGGACTTTGAGACATCTCTCAATTCCACTCTTCAAACACTCACCGATGTTTGGCCACTTCAATGAACAAATCGTGAGGACTTCAATCACGCAAGCACAAACCCGATATTTCTCTAATCTTGTAGTATATCAATGAGTGTTTAGAGAATTACAACCATATAGATGTGAACAATGCGTTTTCCTTGCTACTAATAGAGAGCTACTCGGCTTATATAGAATTCCTTCAAAGTGGAAGTCTTCCCTAGGGCTTCATTACCCTTTAATAAAACCTTCCCAAAATAGAAAACCGTCGCAGATGTTGTCGCAATTTATAACGTGACAATATAACCAACAATAAATTACAATGTCATTATAATATATATATAAATGTATATATATATATATATATATATATATATATATAAAATTACTACCATTTCAAAGAACTGAATTAAATAGAATACACGAAATTCTTACAAAGTAGTTAATAAAAAACAACTTAAATTTAGTAAACAACAAGTATAACAAATGGAAACATGAAACACAATACTATGCAAGTAAACTACCACCCTGGAATTTTTCTTTTTCTCAATCCATGATTCAATCATAAACTATTTTTGTATTCTGTTTTAGGGTTCAAATCATTGTCGAAAATAATCGTGGTTAGTTTTATATATATCAAGTTTCAACTCTCCAAGACCAATAATATGAATGACGGCTTTGATGAGAATATGACAAAAACTAACATTATTGAATTACTCGCATCTTTATTTTATTTTAAAAAAAATCGAGTTGTCGCGGTTGAGTTCTTTAATTGTTAATGTTTTATTTTTTAAAGGTTTTTATTATATTATCTGACGCTTTCAGAAATTGTGTGGCTGGTTCATGATTGATTATGATTTGGGTTTGGTTTGTTTATCAATTCTTCTCCATTGTTTGCTTTTCTTGAGATGCTCTCTCACCGGCCACATATTACACGACTGGTATTTTGGAAAATTTGTGGTCCAAGCGTCACGTTTTCTGAGATTTCAAGGTTTTCAGTGAATTAAATATATATAAAAATATGTTGCCTTTGCTTTCAGTCAGAAGTGTTGATTATAATATGTGGTTCACTTTTGTCTGTGCTAATCACTTTTAAACTTAAAATTGTTGTTTTGTTCTAGATGGTCGGAGAATATATATATATATAATAATTATTTGCAGAATATGAGCACTAATTATCTTTTCTTCTCTCGACTAAAACCTAAAACCAATATACATGTCATTCTTAGTGATTGGATTAGGTTTATGCCTTATTTGCTTGTAGTTTTTATTAGTTGTTTGTCCAAAATAACATCATTTTACACTACGATTAGAATTGTTGATGGTTACAAAAATAACAAGAATATCTCGACCAAATTATTAATCGATAATAATTTTAATATTTGGTGTAACATAGAGGTCAAATTTTTATCATACACTTATCTAAACATGAGAATAAAATATGAAATAAATTGTATGCAAAATTCTCTAGTTAAAATTGTGTGTTTGTGCGTGTGTATTTTCTCGCTTTAATCTTTCATTTACAGTGTAAGAGTCTCCAAAATTTTGGTTTGATAAGATCCACTTCTTTACGTTGCGGTAACCGTTCACTCTAATAGTAAAGACTTTAATAATAGTTCAACGATTTATTACACTTATTTCGTATCTTACGTGGTTAACATAAATATCATTTATTTAACAAATTTTGTATACCGAGCACTTATTTATTCATTATAATTATATGGTTAGTATTTTCTTTTCACTTTTACCGAACATTATAAATTACTCGGTATAATTATATTCGATCAAGTAGCGATGAAATCCAACTATAACACTATTTTTTAATTTCTTAACATATATATTTTTTGATGAAAAACTTTAGTTATGCAAGCCTTATGCTATTATAACTTTAATATTTATGAGATCCACTATGCATGTCATTTATTATTCTCCATTTCATCTGTTTAAATATATAAAATATTAAGCCGGTTTGTTTGCTTATTCTTATATCGATCAGTTTGTTTTTATTCTAATTTATATTCCTAATTTCGTTACGAGTGTGTAAGATCTAATTTGATATATCATGTGTATAAGCTATAAATACGCAGAAACTGGATTCATATATAATGTTAGAACGTTTTTAAATAGAGAAGTAAGAATAGTGGGAAGTGAGATGTTAAGTGCTTTGATTTTGACGAGTCTGTTTATACTTTGATTTTGACTATGCATATATGATAAGGTGTTAAAATGTCTGACCATAACTAAAAAATCGCTTTCTCTCACCCAAACCCAGAAACCCTAGTCTCCATCCGTCGCCAAACAGAAAACCGCCTACCTCATTGTTGGGATTGGTGTCCACAACGGAGATATTAGACATTATAAATACATTTGTATTTTATTTTGCTGAAACATTAAATAAAATTAAATATTCATTCTTGATTAAGTTTGTGTTTATGTATGTTTGCTACGCTCTGAAACTGTCATCAACGAAACGGGTGCTAAGTACAGACTTGACAAGATAGTCCATTGTGACTAGTTTAAAATATTAGTTCGCAATCTAAAGATCGATATGACAATCGATTTTGAGTAATGATTGTTTGAATGAAGCAGGATATCTTATCTTGTGATATAGAGAGTTGTGACTCTGTGTTTCATTCTTGATATCTTACAGAAGATATTGAACAAGACCTGTGATACTCTGAAGCTCGAGATAAAACCGCACTCTAAACTTCAAGATCACATACGAGGGGTATTTTGGTACTTACCTAAATCCTGAAGTGAATGCATAATCGATGTGACACTTTATGACATTTGATTTGTCAATGGGCAATGACTAAGTTATAGTTGCATCTGACCCGGCGGTTGGTGTCATAACGTTGTTATATTGGATAATGTGATTCAAGGATACGAAATTCATGTTGAAACAATGCTGATGCATTAGTATCACACTATACTTTGTTATGAGAGTGTGAATGAATAAATCAGGCATGATATTCATCGAATAGAATACTCTTTGATTAAAACATGTGATATGTAAAGACATCTCACTCTATATTTTTCTCATTCACAAATAACAAATGAGTTAGTGAAATAATAACTCAGGGGTAAAACAGAAATTTTACATTCCTCTGAGTTACTGATACACATGAAGTGTAATATCGTAAAATATTTCGTGGATCGTGTGAAGAATTCTTTTGTCACATCAAACGGAAAATATACGCATTTGAACTTAGAGAGTTTCAATATTAGTCCTTTAGTGGAGTCGACTAATATTAAGACGGAAAAAGTTTGTGAAATTTTGAGTCCGATTTTTATTCTAAAGCTTCGTTCATATGGGTCCATAAGGTCTCAGTGATAGACTCCTAGACGAGATTTGTTGAACTAGAATGATTGATTTTCTCATTGAATGTAAATTGTGATTTACACTAAAAAAATTATTTTCTAAGTAATTGAATAAGTAATTGGTTATTTATTATTACATTTATTTAATGAATCTTACTATGTTATTATATTGATAATAATATAATTTGATGATTCAAGTAAATAAAAGATTAAAATAAATATATTCTCGTTTCGTACTTGTTTGTATAGTATGAAAAGAATTAATGACTTGTCATTAAATGAATGAGATGTTTTAAATTAATCAAATATTATTTTAGAAATAAATCAAATATTTTTTGGAGAAAATAAATGATTTTGGTTGGCCATAATTAAGAGAAATAGGCTGGGAAATTATTTTAAACCTCCTTAAAATGATCTTTGGGTTTAAGTTTGACTAACGGGCCATAATTGGATTTTGACATAACTGAAACCCATTCTCTCAGATATAAAAGAGATTTTGTGAAACTCTAACCCTAAGAGAATGCGAATTTCGACCAGACCTCCCCCCTGAGTCCTTGGCCGAGATTTAGAGAGATAAAGAAAGATCAAGAAAACGTTTCTTGATATTTGATTTTGATTCTTGAGTTTTCCCATTCTCCCGTTGTTCAATCAAAGAGCCCACCCTCTTGATCTTCCAAAAACCCGAGAGAATTATCTCTGACTCTTCTTGTGGTGTTTGAGTGACTTTGTACACGCAGGTATCCACTCGAGACGCGAAGAAATCGAGCAAAATGCGACGAGGCGTATTTCAGCCTTTTTGGCCGGCCGGACAGCACTCGCCGGACCCCAGGAGTATCTGAGCCACCACATGAGACTCACGAGGTTTCTGCTCAAGCCCTTTTACAAGGACCTATACCTATGTCTCTTCTACGTTCCTGCAAAGGTTCACGGTCCGATTCCTCCGGATGAAGCCACAACATCAAAGGAAAGTTTCTGGTCAGACAGCCAACCAGCCAGCCTAACTCCAGGTGTGCCTATGCCACCACAAGTGACTCTCTTGCAATCAGGTCGTGCCATTTTACAGGGACCTTCCTCTAGGTCTCATCCACGTTCCTACAAAGTTTCATGGCCAAATTCCACGAGAGGAAGTCACAGCATCGCAGGCAAAATTCTGGCCGGCGGGACAGTTTCCAATCCGGCGACCCTCGACTTCTAGTCCGGAAAACTCTTTGTGTGGCATTCCGACAATAGCTAGCAACGCATGAGGTTGTTTACAACCTCACATGTAAGTCAATCTAATGAATTGGATATGTGACGCAAATTATAAATTTGTTTATAGGTTGCTAGTGTGATCAATTTGTTGACAACATGTTTAGAATAAAATATTTATTGACATGTTAGTAATTTTTAATGCCTAAGTTGTTTAATATGTTAAAATGTGTTTTAATATATTTAGATCTTATTATATAATTCCGCCATATACTGATATGTTATATAATACTATTGGTTAAATGTTAACTAATTTCCAACACCCATGGCTTCCGAGTGTTGGTTACGCGACCCAAGTTTGGGGAAGGATGTTGCCTACCACCGCCTCTCAAGCTCGTAGATCTCCTCCGCCACGACCGCACCACTATCGATCCAAGAGAGCCCGAAGATTGGTCTAGACGAGGCTTCGACGAAGATCATGCCACAGTAAGCATGATGAAATTCATACATAGTGACCTTGAGATAGAATATGTTAAATGGTTTGTTCTTCTATTGTCTCTAAAGGTGCACTGGTCAAGTCAGTATCTTCTAAAGATACACTAGAAGAACTATAGAGTTCCTAACTCTCTATGCCTCGTAAGCAGACATCATAGATTCTTCCAACAATCATACTGGGATCAATAGTCCGTTGATCTTTAGATTGCGAATATATCTTTTTAGTCAAACCATGGCGAGTTTGTTCACGCAAATCTACATTTGTCTCTTCATGCATTGTTAGGTTTGATTAAGGACTATAAGACTATTGAATATCATAAATCTTCAATCAAACTAAAAAGGAATGAATGAACGTTTCAACTTTTATTAATTTAATCAGCAAATTACAATAAGGACTTTATATAGATTTATATATTACATGAATATGTAAATAAACAATCTTCTTGTGGGCATCTCTGCCAACAAACTCCCACTTGACTCAAAGAAGATGAGAATAGTCCTTGATGCCTAATCCATCTCAAAGTTGGTCGAAGACCTTGTTGGATAGGGCCTTGGTGAAAGGATCTGCAAGATTGTCTACCGTTGAGATCTTCTTCACCTCCACGTCTCCGCGCTGCACGATCTCTCTAATCAAATGGTATTTCCTCTCAAAAATGCTTAGAGCGCTTATGGCTTCTAGGTTCCTTTGAGTTAGCAACAGCCCCACTATCATCACAATAAAGTGTCATGGGTTCGTTGACATTTGGAACAACTTCCAAATAGTTAAGGAATTTTCTAAACCATACAACCTCTTTGGATGCTTCACAAGCAGCCACATATTCTGCTTCCATGGTGGACTAAGCAATGCAAGATTGCTTGATACTCCTCCAAACTACAGATCCACCATTCAGGTTGAACACAGATCCTAAAGTGGATTTCCTGGAATCTTTATCCGCCTGCAAAAGTCGGAATGGGTATATCCCGTCATAGTCAGGTCAGTACCTGAATATGTAAGCATCAAGTTCCTAGTTCTCCGAAGATATTTAAGAACATGCTTAATAGAAACCCAGTACTCGGGTCCAGGATTTGATTGGAAACGGCTAACTACGCTAACGGCGAAACATATATTCGGTCTAGTGTAGTCTCTTGTCCTCAATCTCTTGTGCAGTCTTGGGAGACTGGTCCTTAGAGAGTGAGACTCCATGTCTAAAGGGGTTTAGGCCCTTCTTGGAGTTTTGCATAGCAAAGCGATCCAACAGATTATCTATATAAGATGCTTGGGAGAGCGACATGGTCCGGTTCTTTCAATCTCAAAAGATCTGAATCCCCAAAATGTATGCAGCTTCCCCTAGATCCTTCATATCGAACTGCTTAGGTAACCAAATTTTAACATCAGATAATTTGCCTACATCATTACCAATGAGTAGTATATCATCGACGTACAATACCAGAAACACAACCTTGCCCTCGTGTATCAATTTATAGACACAAGGTTCATCTATTGACTGTTCAAAACCGAAGCCTTTTACAGTTTCAGCGAATCTAATATTCCATGATCTAGATGCTTGCTTTAATTGAATTTAAGCAATTCAAAAACCTTGTTCTCTTAATCAATTTCCACAAAACCGTTTGGTTGAGCCATGAAAATACGCTCGTCAAGATGGCCATTCAGAAAGGCAGTTTTGACATCCATCTACCAGATCTCATAATCGAGAGCGACAACTATGAATTGAAGTATACGGATGGATTTAAGCATTGCGACTGGCGAGAAGGTTTCTTCATAATCGATACCTTCCTTTTGGGTATAACCCTTAGCCACTAGTCGCGCTTTGAACGTCTCAACGTTCCCATTCGGACCCATTTTCTTCTTATAGATCCACTTACACCCTACACGTTTAACCCCTTCAGGTAGGTCTACAAGTTTCCAGACTTTGTTGACATACATCGAATGCATCTCAACTTTCATGACATCAAGCCAAATGTTTGATTCAGAACCAGTCATTGCTTGGTTGTAGGAAACAGGGTCATCCATGTCAGCAACGGCTACAAGAGTATTGCCATAACACATGTACCTATCAGGCTTTTCAGAAACCCTCCCACTACGTCGAAGTACTTCTTGACGAGGTTTTGGATTGTTAGGTTCGTTTCAGTTGGGGTAAGAACAATTCTTACAGATGAGGTAGAAGCATCCCCACCTAACTTTTATTCAAGCACATTTTGCTTCTAGGTTTCTTATTCTTCATATAGTCCTCCTCAAGGAAACGAGCATTAGTGCTGCCAAACGTTTTGTCCTCCTCGGGACTATAGAATGTGAAACCTTTGGTTTCCTTTGGATATCCAACGAACATGCATAATTCTGACCTACTAGCCAACTTGCTAGTCTTTTGCCTTAGCACATGTGCATGGAAACCCCAAATTATGATGTGGCTTAAACTAATTTTATGCCCTGTCCATCGTTCATAAGGAGTACCAGGGACCGTCTTAGACGAAAGTTGGTTCAGAATATATGCGGCAGTTTCGAGGGCATATCCGTAAAAGGAATTAGGGAGTGATGAGTAACTCATCATTGATCTAACCATATCCATCAAAGTTCGATTCCTTCTCTCTGACACTCCGTTTTGTTGAGGAGTGCCAGGTGCTGTAAGCTGAGAAGCGATACCTTCTTCTTTTAGAAAGTCATTGAACTCTTCGGACAAGTACTCACCACCTCGATCAGATCGAAGGGTTTTGATCTGTTTCCCAGTTTTCTTTTCCACTAAAGCCCGAAAAACCTTAAATACGTTAAAGGTTTCGGATTTGTGTTTGAGCAAATAGACAAATTCATATCTTGAGTAATCATCGGTAGAGGTAATGAAGTATTCGTATCCTCTCCGTGCCTGAATTCTGAGCGGACCACATACATCAGAATGTATTAGTTCCAGTAGCTCAGTGGCTCTTCGACCTTTATCAGAGAAAGGTCGATTGGTCATTTTTCTTTCTATACAAGATTCACAAGTCGGCAGTGAGCCTATTGCAGAAGCTTTGAGTGGACCATCCCTCACAAGTCTCTTAATCCTATCTAGACTAATATGGCCAAGTCTTAAGTGCCAGAGATGTGTTGATTTTATTAGATCATAGGAGTCATTAAGGTTGATCCTCTTGGGTTCCCTAATTAGATCATTATCTATTTCGGTGTCTAATAGCAAAAGTTGTGTTGGATAAAGATAGTATAAACCATTCTTTAAACATGCATCAGTGACAAATGAATTGGAAGAAGTAATCCGAATTCAATTATCAATACAGTTTAAATAATAATTCTGCTCAACAATTTGAGCTACAAATATTTAGTTTTTCCAAAGGAAAGAACAAAATACATATTATTCAAATTTAAAGTTTTGTCTTCAAAAGACAATGTCACAGATCCCACAGCCTTAGCAAACACCAAGTTCTCATGACCCCACTTGAAACAGAAGTCGCCATCCTCTAAGCTTTTGCGTTTCCTAAACCTATTCAAGGAACAACAAATTTGGTTAGTAGCAGTGGAGTCAGTAATCCACGATGATACATTATCAGCTACTAAACAAGCTTTGGTATTCAGTACAATACTTTTCCCTTTAGTCTTTAGGTAGGCAGGACCGTTTCTATGCTAGAGTCCCTCAGCGGTGTGAATCTCTTTCATCAGCTCGGTAACAGTGTACCCTAGCTTATTGACGGAGTAGTTCAGCTTGAAAGTATCGAAAGATTTAGGGAGAGTTTCCAAGATCATATCTATTTTGTTTCTCCATCAATCTCAGATCCAAGGATTTCCATGTCATTGAGATAACTTATGATCAATATCATGTTTTCTCTAACAGGAGTCCTAGCTTTCATACGATAGTTCACAAACTGTCGAACTGCTTGTTATCTAGCGTGACGCCTTTGCCCTTCAAACATCTCATAGAGATTGAAGAGCATGGTTTAGGCCGAATCAATATCATGATGATGTTGTTGCAACATATTGTTCATCGATGCTAAAACATAGCATCTCACAATCTCATATGATCGGATTCAGGCTGCTAGGGCGCCCTCGTCCTCTTGAGTCGAATCATTATTTGTTTCAGGAGGTCATAGGGTTGGTGAGTACCTAATTGTGCTTGTCCTTCGAAAGGAAGATGTCTAGGTTATGTTTCTTATTTACGTAGTTTTCCGTTCCCGTTAATTCAAGGAAAGGATGATTGAGAAAGTGTTTAGAGACATGTTGCCCATTGTTGAAACAATTTATGATTAGTCTTTTGTTTAGGATTTTAAGTTTAATTTTATTTAGACAAGAGAAAATGCAAAGGTGTTATGAACAAAATGACACTTTACTCCTTCGGGAAGGCCGCAAAAAGTCGCCTTTCATAAGTAAATGACACATCATTAATGCATAGTCATGATGTCAATACATCAAGGTTTGACTAGCCATCTTATAAAAAAGTTTGATCACTAAAACTTTTCGCTGGGCCTCGAGGGAGGATTACTAGAGTTTGAGTCTAAGGTTGTAACCAACAACTTAGTTCAACAAGATCACTTTTGAACGTAGCTATAAAAGCAATGTTAGGAGCAATGCGTCTCTGAGTACTCTCATTTAAGAGAGAGTCATGAGGGTGACTCTTAATCCAGCGACATATGCACTTCACATTAGTGTTGGGGATCGCGGATTGCAAACAATAAGTACAACCCTCCCACTTAGTTTTTAGAAAATAATGGGATCCTGGGTTGCAACAATAAGTGCAACCCTCCCACTTAATTTTTGGAAAAAGACACGTCTACTCTTGTATGTATAAGAAACTTGTTTCCATTAGTAAAGAGAGATAGAGTAGATCACTAGAAAAAAAGAACCCTAAAATCGATATTTGTGAGGGGAGAGCAGTGTTAATGCACTAAGGCACAAGGAACATACTCGGATCTTTTTGTAGCCGGAATATTCATCGAGGAAACAATAAAATTTGTTCCGGCAAGTCGATCGACCATTTGATCGAGGAATGGAAGAGGGAAATGGTCCTACCTGGTGGAATTGTTGAGCTTGCAGTAATCCATGCAAATTTGAAATTCGGTCACTGTGCTGTTGGGATTGGTGCCCACAAAGGAGATATTAGACATTAAGATACTTTATGTATTTATATTTTGTTGAAACATTGATATTAATAAATGTTCATTCTTTATAAGACTGTGTTTAGTTATGTTTAAGCTATGCTCTGAAACTGTCATCAACGAAAAGGGTGTTAAGTACAGACTTGACAAGATAACCCCTTATGACAAGTTTGAAACCATTTGTTCGCAATCTAAAGATCGATAGAGCAATCGTATCTTATTATTGATTGTTAGCATGAATCATGATATCTCATCTTGTGATATAGAGAGTTGTGACTCTATGATTCATACTGAGTACTTTATAGAAGATACTGAACAAGACCAGTGACACTTAGAAGCTCGAGACAAAACTGTTTACACACTCGAAACTTCAAGTTCACAACTAAAGGAGTATTATGATACTTACCTTAATCCTGAAGTGAATATGTAATTGACATTGCACTTTGTGACATTTGATTCGTCAATGGGCAATGACTAAATTTTAGTTGCATCTGACCCGACTGTTGGTGCCACAAGGATGCAATGTTGGGTTACATGATTGACAGATATGGAATTCATGTAACAACAATGCAAATGCATTAGTATCACACTATGTTTTGTTATGAGAGTGTGAATGAATAAACCTGGCCAGGTATTCATTGAATGAGTTCATTCTTTGATTAAAACATGTGACATGTACAGACATCTCACTCAATGTTTTTCTCATTCACAAATAACAAAGGAGTTAGTGAAATAATAACTCGAGGGGTAAAACAGTAATTTTACATTCCTCTCAGTTACTGATACACATGAAGGGTAACATCATAATATACTCCGTGGATCGTATGAGAAATTGTTTCTTCATATCAAACATAAAAGATACGCACATGAACAGAGAGATTATCAATATTGATCCTTTAGTGGAATCGATCAATATTAAGAATTAAAAGTCGGAAAAAGTTTGTGAACTTTTGTGTCCGTACTTTATTCTAAAGCTTCGTTCATGTGGGTCCATGAGGTCTCAATGATAGACACTTGGAAGAGATTAAAAGAACTTGAAAAGTTGATTTACTCATTAAATATAAATAGTGATTTATATTGGGAAAGTTGTTTTCTTGAAACTCGATAAATAACTAGTTATTTATTTTGTTTATTGAATCACAAGATAACATCATATTGATGATGACATTCTCGAGTGATTAAATATGTTAAAAGAAGAAAACAAATTGTTTCTCAATTCGTACTTATTCGATAACTACGAAATATATTTAATGAAGTGTCATTAAATAATAATGAGAGTTCTAAATTAATTTTAGAAATTAAATCAAATAAATTTAGGAACAAAAATCAAAGACATGGACGAGTAAGGAGGGAGTGTTTGGCCGGATTCCTTAAGTGAATAGGGTCATGGGTTTGACCCAGCTTAAGCCCATTTATAACCTGTATAAATAAGCTAAGAAACCCTAATCACCTAAGGCTAACCCTAAGTGATTTTCGGCAACCTCTCTCCCTTTCCCCCTTGTGCAATTCTCGGCCAAAACCCTAAACAAAAGAGAGAAAATTGTTTTCCCCCTTTTTCATCTTTGATTCCTAATTGTTCTTGAGAGCCCACACTCTTGATCTCAATATTTTCCTTGTGTAATATTGTTGATTCATCACTTGTGGTGTTTGAATAATTTAGAAAACTGTTTTGGAATTTTTAAAATTGTTTTAAAAAGGTTTCAGCCATCACAAAACACTCTAGGTCGTTTTCTGTGCATTCCGGCGACCTCCCAGCCTCCAGGAGCCCATTCCGGCGACCCAGATCCAATCCGGCGAGGGCTACCAGTCAGGCGGATCCAATCCGGCGAGACAGAGGCAATCCGGCGAGGCAGATCCAATCCGGCGAGTCTGTCTGTCTGGCGAGGAGATCCAATCCGGCGAGGGCAATCCGGCGAGGGCATTCCGACGAGGGCAATCCGGCGAGGTCATCAGGCGAGGGGTCCCAGTGATCTCCAGTCCGGCGAGAAGTCCCAGTCCGGCGAGGCTCCCAATCCGGCGAGGTCCCTGTCAGGCAGGTCCCTGTGCGGCGACAGACTCCATTCCGGCGAGGATCCCAGTCCGGCGAGGTCACCCATTCCGGCAGGCTCCCTGTCAGGCGAGAAATCCCAGTCCGGCGAGGCTTCCAGGGGCTGTGCAATCCGGCGACAGCTTCTATTCCGGCGAGGACGCTGCTGAGCATTCCGACGAACTTTTTCTCGGGATTTGGGCGTGACGTGGCATTCCGGAGTTAGCTAGCAACGTCATAGTTGTTTACAACTATTTACGTAAGTCTTTCTCAATTAAATAATTATATAAATGTTATATAATTTATTATTATTTGATTGAGCTTGTGAATTATAAATTGTTTATAATTACTTAATAAATTTTAATGCCTTAGGTTGTTAAATATATTAAAATTAGTTTTAATATATTAGATCTAATTATAATTTTCCGCCACATAGGATGTGTTTTATAATTAATATTGTTTAATTGTTAAATAAATTCCAACAAATGGTATCAGAGCTAGTAAAAGGCATTAAAATTTAGATTTAATGACTAGTTTGGAAATTTGTTTGACTAGTTGGTGTTGGCGTTTTTGTATGAATACATTATGAATTTTTTTTTTTTTTGTGTGTGTGCGCTTGTGAATGAATGGATCCTTATTCAATATGGCCCTAGGATGTTTTTATTCCGGTTATCGTCCCGGATTTTAATTTATTTAAAATTGTGAGCCTCAATTTGAGAGGACATGTAAATTTGTAATTTATTATTGTAATTCGACGACGAAGGAGCAAGAAGGCAGCACCTCGGGATTGGCCGCACGTTGGAGAACGTGTGGGGGCTAACCCGAGACATCCGATGACGCATCTTTTGAAGATGAAATTTAAAATGTTTTATTTCATTTATTTACAAGAGTTGTATAATAGAAATGGGCCTATTGATAAGTTAAATAATTTTTCATATTTGATATTTAAATTTATTGATCTCATTGCATAGAGCACTCACATGTCACATAGGATAGAACGCCAACATCATTGAAAATGAAATTGTTCATGTAGTTTATAATTAATAAAAGTTATGAAAAAAATTATAAACTGTTATAAATGAATATGATTCATTTGCAAAAACTAAGTGGGAGGGTTGTTTGTCGTTGAAGCAACCCAAGGTCCCCGACACGAATGAAATTAATTAAATATGTGATGAACTAAGAGTCACACATAGTGGCCCTCCCTTCAATGGGAGTACTTCGGAAGTATTTAATTAATCTCATTGTTAAAGAACTAAGCCTAAAAGAGAAGTTTTGAAACGGGGTCTCCACATAGGTGAACCGTCTTCAAAGCAACTTGATTGAGGGCCCACGTGTCGGTTATACACTTAGACTTATGTTTTAAAGTAATCCTCACATAGAGGCTCTGCATTAAAAATAAGTGACCAAAATTTATGGTAATTAGTAAGAACTAGAAGTTGTGACTTCTTGGATGGTTCGAACTAAATAGTGATGTGTCACGACTGTGAAAGGAGGTTAATTACGGTTTCCCCATAGGAAAAGTAATTAACTATTGTTGTTCACAATACCATGAATTATTTTGACGCTTTCCTCACCATATTAGGATTGTTCATGCATACATATAATTCGAAAATATAGCACATACTAAAGTCATTTATTTTATCAATGTTTTCAGCAAAATGTCTTTTAACCCACTACAAACGATTTTAAGTTCGAATAAACTCGAGGGTGAGAATTACGTTGACTGGAAACGTAACCTCGACATCGTACTGACGGTGGAAAAGCACAAGTACGTTCTCACGACCCCATGTCCTCCTGAACCGAGTGCTGACTCGAGCAAGGAAGACAAGGACGCCTTCGATGCGTGGATGAGATCTGATGAGATTGCTCGTTGCTACATTTTAGCATCGATGAGCAATGTGTTGCAACAATCTCATAGAGACATCGCCACTGCATATGAAATCCTCTTCAATCTCCATGAGATGTTTGGATGTCATGGGCGTCAGGCGAGGCAGCAAGCTATCCGCAGTTTCATGAACTGTAGGATGAAGCAAGGAGCTTCCGTACGGGAACACATGCTATTGATCATGGGTCACCTGAACGATATGGAGATTCTTGGTTCGGAGATTGACGGAGAAACCAAGATTGACATGATCTTGGAGACTCTTACGGAATCTTTTGATAGCTTCCGTCTGAACTACTCCATGAACAAGCTCAATTACACTGTGACTGAGCTTATGAAGGAGTTGCAGACTGCCGAGGGACTTCTCCCTAAGAACAAGAAGAAGTCGGGAGAGCTCAATGTTGCTGAACACAGAGCCTCGACCTCTGGTTCTAAGAGAATGATGAAGAGGCCCAAAAACGCCAACCGAGCGGGTTCCAAGAAGCCTTACAAGAAGGCTGTGGATGCTAAGGGCAAAGGCATCGCAAAGGTGGACAAGTCTGAGCACAAATGTCACCATTGCGGAGAGGCTGGCCACTGGCGTAGGAACTGCCCTACCTACCTCAAGAGTGTCAAGGGGAAAGGTAAGATCTTTGTTACTCAAGCTTGTTATACTACAAACAAGGCATCGCCCTGGATTCTTGATTGCGGGGCGTCTGACCACGTTGTGTGTAATTTGAATGGTTTTAGGAAAACCAGGAGCTTAGGTGACGGAGAGTTCGGATTCAACTGGGGTGATGGAACGAAGGTCGGAGCAAGATCTGTCGGGACCATGAAGCTCAAATTTGGAAATGAAACTTTATTATTGAATAATGTTTACTATGTTCCGGATTTTTGCAAGAATTTGATTTCATTTGGTCGTTTAGAAGAACAAGGTTTCAATTTTAAGATCAATAATGGTATTGAAATTTTTATTGATGATTGTTTTATTACTAAAGCTCAACGTGTGGATTCCATATATTACTTATATCCTGCTGAGCCGACAATCTTGGACACCGAAGTGAATGGTGATTCATTTAGGAAGCGTAAGACGTTTCATACTGATGAAACTGACGACACATATCTATGGCACCTGCGTCTTGGACATATAGGCCTAGATAGGATCAAGAGACTAACAAAGGATGGTCCTTTGAAATCTCTACACGTGGGAAGCCTTCCCACATGTGAATCCTGTCTTGAAGGCAAGATGACCAAGAGACCTTTCTCAACAAAGGGTCTTAGGGCCACGCAAGTATTGGAACTGATACATAGTGATGTATGTGGTCCAATTAACATCCAGGCAAGAGGAGGTTACGAATATTTTGTAACCTTCACTGATGACTACTCTAGATTTGGTCAAATCTACCTTATGCGACATAAGTCAGATACTTTTGAAATGTTCAAACAGTATAAGGCTTTAGTTGAAAAGCAAACGGAGAAACAGATCAAAACCCTTCGATCAGATCGAGGGGGAGAGTACTTGTCTGGAGAGTTCGAAGACTTTCTTAGAGAAGAAGGCATTCATTCTCAGCTTACAGCACCTGGCACTCCGCAGCAAAACGGTGTGTCAGAGAGAAGGAATCGAACTTTGCTAGATATGGTGAGATCGATGATGAGTTACTCATCGCTTCCTAATTCGTTCTGGGGATATGCCCTTGAAACAGCAGCTTACATTCTGAACCAGGTTCCATCTAAAACGGTACCTGGCACACCCTATGAAAGATGGAGTGGTAGAAAATCTGTTTTACACCATACTCGCATCTGGGGTTGTCCAGCACATGTGCTGAGACAAAAGACTAGCAAGTTGGCTAGTCGTTCAGAAGTATGCCTGTTCGTGGGATATTCAAAAGAAACAAAGGGGTACATCTTCTATAATGCTGCTGACCAGAAAACGTTCGTTAGCACGAACGCTAGGTTTCTGGAAGCGGATTATATGAAGAATACGGTACCGAGAAGCAGACTTGAGCTAAAGGAACTGTTGGGTGAAGCAACTAGTACTTCACAAGATAGGATGGGTCCTATTCCAACAGTGGGAGAACCAAGCTCGGAATCAGAGACTCCTGCGCTTCGTCGTAGCAACAGAGTTGTGAGACAACCTGTTCGATACATAGGTATCGGAGAATCTTTTACTGCAGTTGCAAACAATGAAGAAGATGATCCCGTATCATTTTCCCACGCAATGCAGAGTTCCGAGGCAAACCTATGGCAAGAAGCCATGAACGTTGAAATGCATTCGATGTATGTCAACGAGGTCTGGAAGCTTGTAGATCTGCCTGAAGGCATCAAGCCTGTAGGCTGTAAATGGATCTATAAGAAGAAGAGAGGACCGGATGGAAATGTCGAGACATTTAAAGCACGACTTGTGGCGAAGGGGTACACACAGAAAGAAGGTATCGACTATGAGGATACCTTCTCGCCAGTCGCAATGCTAAAATCCATCCGAACTCTCTTATCCATTGCCGCAGCCCTAGATTATGAAATCTGGCAAATGGATGTCAAGACTGCATTTCTGAATGGCAATCTTGATGAGCGCATATATATGGCTCAACCAGACGGGTTCATGGAGAAAGGCCAACAGGGCAAGGTTTGTGAATTGCTCAAGTCCATTTATGGACTCAAGCAAGCATCTAGGTCGTGGAATATTAGATTCGACGAGACTGTAAAGAGCTACGGTTTTGATCAGTCCGTAGATGAGCCATGCGTTTATAAGATGATAAACGATGGCAAAGTGGTTTTCTTAGTTCTTTATGTTGACGACATACTACTCATTGGGAATGATGTAGGAAAGTTGTCAGAGGTTAAAGTCTGGCTATCAAAGCAGTTTGAGATGAAGGATCTAGGAGAGGCAGCTTACATTCTAGGTATTCAGATATTTAGAGATCGAAAGAACCGTAAGCTAGCACTCTCTCAGGCATCTTATATTGATAAGATCATGGATCGCTTCAGTATGCAAGACTCCAAGAAATGACAGCTACCTTTCAGACATGGAGTGCATCTCTCAAACGAGCAGTCTCCCAAGACACCTCAAGAAGTTGAGGACATGAGACACATTCCTTACGCTTCAGCCGTAGGAAGTCTCATGTATGCTATGCTTTGCACGAGACCAGACATATGCTATGCAGTAGGCGTAGTGAGCAGATTCCAGTCGAACCCTGGACCCGAGCACTGGGTTGCTGTCAAGCATGTTCTCAAGTATCTTCGGAGAACGAGAAACTACATGCTTGCATATTCAGGTGGTGACCTAAATATGACGGGTTACACTGACTCCGATTTTCAGGCGGACAAGGATTCCAGGAAGTCCACATCAGGGTCTGTGTTCACCCTGAATGGTGGATCCGTGGTTTGGAGGAGTATCAAGCAATCTTGTGTTGCTGACTCGACCATGGAAGCCGAGTATGTGGCAGCTTGTGAAGCTGCAAAGGAGGCTGTGTGGCTAAGGAAATTCCTTATATACTTGGAAGTTGTTCCAAGTGCAAGCGAGCCTATTACACTTTATTGTGATAACAGTGGGGCTGTCGCTAATTGTAAGGAGCCAAGAAGTCACAAGCGCTCTAAACACATAGAACGCAAGTATCACCTCGTTCGAGACATCGTTCACAGAGGGGATGCAGAAGTCATGAAGATCTCAACGTTAGACAACCTTGCTGATCCCTTCACGAAGCCTTTAACGAGTAAAGTCTTCGAGGGACACCTAGAAGGATTGGGACTAAAGGACCATTCGCATCTCCTTTGAGTCAAGTGGGAGTTTGTTGGGATTGGTGCCCACAAAGGAGATATTAGACATTAAGATACTTTATGTATTTATATTTTGTTGAAACATTGATATTAATAAATGTTCATTCTTTATAAGACTGTGTTTAGTTATGTTTAAGCTATGCTCTGAAACTGTCATCAACGAAAAGGGTGTTAAGTACAGACTTGACAAGATAACCCCTTATGACAAGTTTGAAACCATTTGTTCGCAATCTAAAGATCGATAGAGCAATCGTATCTTATTATTGATTGTTAGCATGAATCATGATATCTCATCTTGTGATATAGAGAGTTGTGACTCTATGATTCATACTGAGTACTTTATAGAAGATACTGAACAAGACCAGTGACACTTAGAAGCTCGAGACAAAACTGTTTACACACTCGAAACTTCAAGTTCACAACTAAAGGAGTATTATGATACTTACCTTAATCCTGAAGTGAATATGTAATTGACATTGCACTTTGTGACATTTGATTCGTCAATGGGCAATGACTAAATTTTAGTTGCATCTGACCCGACTGTTGGTGCCACAAGGATGCAATGTTGGGTTACATGATTGACAGATATGGAATTCATGTAACAACAATGCAAATGCATTAGTATCACACTATGTTTTGTTATGAGAGTGTGAATGAATAAACCTGGCCAGGTATTCATTGAATGAGTTCATTCTTTGATTAAAACATGTGACATGTACAGACATCTCACTCAATGTTTTTCTCATTCACAAATAACAAAGGAGTTAGTGAAATAATAACTCGAGGGGTAAAACAGTAATTTTACATTCCTCTCAGTTACTGATACACATGAAGGGTAACATCATAATATACTCCGTGGATCGTATGAGAAATTGTTTCTTCATATCAAACATAAAAGATACGCACATGAACAGAGAGATTATCAATATTGATCCTTTAGTGGAATCGATCAATATTAAGAATTAAAAGTCGGAAAAAGTTTGTGAACTTTTGTGTCCGTACTTTATTCTAAAGCTTCGTTCATGTGGGTCCATGAGGTCTCAATGATAGACACTTGGAAGAGATTAAAAGAACTTGAAAAGTTGATTTACTCATTAAATATAAATAGTGATTTATATTGGGAAAGTTGTTTTCTTGAAACTCGATAAATAACTAGTTATTTATTTTGTTTATTGAATCACAAGATAACATCATATTGATGATGACATTCTCGAGTGATTAAATATGTTAAAAGAAGAAAACAAATTGTTTCTCAATTCGTACTTATTCGATAACTACGAAATATATTTAATGAAGTGTCATTAAATAATAATGAGAGTTCTAAATTAATTTTAGAAATTAAATCAAATAAATTTAGGAACAAAAATCAAAGACATGGACGAGTAAGGAGGGAGTGTTTGGCCGGATTCCTTAAGTGAATAGGGTCATGGGTTTGACCCAGCTTAAGCCCATTTATAACCTGTATAAATAAGCTAAGAAACCCTAATCACCTAAGGCTAACCCTAAGTGATTTTCGGCAACCTCTCTCCCTTTCCCCCTTGTGCAATTCTCGGCCAAAACCCTAAACAAAAGAGAGAAAATTGTTTTCCCCCTTTTTCATCTTTGATTCCTAATTGTTCTTGAGAGCCCACACTCTTGATCTCAATATTTTCCTTGTGTAATATTGTTGATTCATCACTTGTGGTGTTTGAATAATTTAGAAAACTGTTTTGGAATTTTTAAAATTGTTTTAAAAAGGTTTCAGCCATCACAAAACACCCTAGGTCGTTTTCTGTGCATTCCGGCGACCTCCCAGCCTCCAGGAGCCCATTCCGGCGACCCAGATCCAATCCGGCGAGGGCTACCAGTCAGGCGGATCCAATCCGGCGAGACAGAGGCAATCCGGCGAGGCAGATCCAATCCGGCGAGTCTGTCTGTCTGGCGAGGAGATCCAATCCGGCGAGGGCAATCCGGCGAGGGCATTCCGACGAGGGCAATCCGGCGAGGTCATCAGGCGAGGGGTCCCAGTGATCTCCAGTCCGGCGAGAAGTCCCAGTCCGGCGAGGCTCCCAATCCGGCGAGGTCCCTGTCAGGCAGGTCCCTGTGCGGCGACAGACTCCATTCCGGCGAGGATCCCAGTCCGGCGAGGTCACCCATTCCGGCAGGCTCCCTGTCAGGCGAGAAATCCCAGTCCGGCGAGGCTTCCAGGGGCTGTGCAATCCGGCGACAGCTTCTATTCCGGCGAGGACGCTGCTGAGCATTCCGACGAGCTTTTTCTCGGGATTTGGGCGTGACGTGGCATTCCGGAGTTAGCTAGCAACGTCATAGTTGTTTACAACTATTTACGTAAGTCTTTCTCAATTAAATAATTATATAAATGTTATATAATTTATTATTATTTGATTGAGCTTGTGAATTATAAATTGTTTATAATTACTTAATAAATTTTAATGCCTTAGGTTGTTAAATATATTAAAATTAGTTTTAATATATTAGATCTAATTATAATTTTCCGCCACATAGGATGTGTTTTATAATTAATATTGTTTAATTGTTAAATAAATTCCAACATGTGCGTGTTGGGATAAGCTCGTTGTCATCGTTTTGAATGATCGTCATTCCTCCTTCTTAGGGACGCACTGGACAGAACTCACCCATGGGCTGTCGGAGATGGGGTATATCACGCTGCCATTGAGCCACTTTAGTATCTCCTTTCGAACGACCTCCTTCATCGCTGGATTCAGCCGGCGTTGATGCTCCATAGATATTCGATGACCTTCCTCCATTAGAATGCGATGTGCGCAGTAGGATGGACTTATTCCGTTGATGTCGGGAAAGGGTCCATCGTATAGCGGTCTTGTGATCCTGCTGCACTCGCAAAAGCTTGTCCTCCTCGTCCTCTTTCAAGTGTGCTGAGATGATCACCACAAGTGTGTCGTTCTTGCCTAGAAATGCATAGCAAAGTTGTTAAGGCAGCTTCTTCAATTCCACTTTTGGCGGCTCTTCAATCAATGGGTTTGTACGCTTTGCACTTGCTCCCAAATCCTTGAAAAATTTCCTTCTATCAGCTTCAAATCCGTCGAGGTTTGCACCTGTTCATGCGCTTCCCACTGAACAAACTGATTAGCAAAATCAATAGAGTTAGTGAGACATACCGGTAGGGAGTTTTCGGGACGATAAGAGTAGTTGTCGATAATATTTTCGCACACGTCTACTCTGAAGATGTCGTCACTTGCCTTCGAATACTTCATCGAGTTGTAGACGTTGAGGATGACTTCCTCTTCTTACACCCTCAGCTTTAGTTCTCCTTTTTGCACGTTGATGAGTGCTCCTCCGGTCGCTAAGAATAGCGTCCGCAGGATAATTGGAATTTCCCTGTCATTCTCCATATCTAGCACCACAAAATCTGATGGGAATATAAATTTGTCTACCTATATGAGTATGTAATTGATGACTCCCCGTGGATGCTTGACGTAACGATCTGCCATTTAAAGTGTGACTCAAGTTGGTCTCACTTCGCTGATTCCCAATTTTTGAAAGATTGAAAAGGGCATGAGATTGATGCTTGCTTTGAGATCGGACAAAGCCTTCTCGAAGTAGGAGTCGCCAATAGCACATGGGACGGTGAAATTTTTTGGATCCTTCAGTTTTTGAGGAAGTTCCTCTGGATGATTGCGCTGCATTCTTCAGATAAAGCGATGGTGCTGCAGTCCTCAAGCATTCGCTTGTGGGTTAGGATGTTCTTCAGAAATTTGGCGTAACTCGGTATTAGTTCGATGGCGTCGAGAAACGAAATGTTGATGTGAAGTTGTTTGAATATTTCAATAAATTTTCCGAATTTCTTATCGAGCTTCACATTCTTAATCTTTAGGGTATGGCACTTTCACTTGAGGAAATGGCTAATTTTTTGATGAAATGGCTTCATTTGCGTCACCTGGACCCTTTAGAGCCGACTGCCCATCGCGTTGCGATGAGGTTGGTCGCGTCGCAACCCGGCTTGTATCTCCATCATCGCGTCGCGATGGGTCTTCGTCGCGTCGCGATAGATGTGTGTCGCGCCGCGATGGCTCTACTTTGCGTCGCAATGATGGCGTTCCCTGGGTTTCCATCACTCTTTTTCCTGCGTTTTTATCTGCATCATCCAAAACCAAACCACTATGTAAAGTAATAGACTTGACATGATTTTTCGGATTCACCTCGGTGTTACTAGGAAGAGATCCCTGAGATCTCCAAGTCAATGTTGACGCCAATTGACCCATTTGTGTATCGAGACTCCGTATCTGAGCTGACTGGCTCTAAATGTATGTGCGTGTCTCGTTCATAAATTTCGCCATCAAGTCCTCGAGATTCACCTTTTGCTGCTATTGAGGTTGGTTGGCCTGTTGTTGAAAATTTTGTTGTTGGAATTGTTGATTCCCTTGAGGTGGCCTTTCGGCTTGATTTTGAGGTTGTCGCCATGAGAGATTTGGGTGGTTGTTCCTCGCGCCCGTGTAAGGATTGTTGGAATTCTGAAATGTTGGACGATTGTAGTTTCCCACATAGTTGGCATTCTCCTCAAATATAGTTGGACACTCGTTGGTGGAATGCCCTCTGTTGCACTAAAAATATGGCTCGAATATTGACGCTTGCACATCCTTGGCTTGAGCGTGGAATTGCGCCATTTGCTTTGTGATAAGAGCCATATTATTTGACATCATCCTCAATAGATCCGAGTCATTGGAAGAATTGTATGATGATGCCGCATGAATCGTGTTCGGCTCGGGCTTCAAAATTCTGCGCTCCATTGGATATTGCTCGTTCGCTCTCGCCAACTCTTCAAGTAATTCGTAGAATTCTGATAGCGTCTTTGTGAGTGCTGCTCCTCATGTTGCATTGTTTACTAAAGTCTTAGTTGGAGTTAGAAGACCATAGTAAAATGTGTTGGAATTTAGTTAACAATTAACCTAATTAATTATGAAACATATCTATATATGGCGGAAATTCATAATTCAATTTAACATACTAAAAACGTTTTTTTAACATATTCATAACCATGTCATTAAATCTAAACTAGCATGTCAACAAAATTTATGAACATATCAATAAATTCATTTAAGCATGCAAACGAACAATCTAAATAAATATAATCATTCTACAATACTATATCATTCAGATCCAATTCGTTTAAGAGACACTTACATAGGGTTTGGATCTGCGAGAGCAAGTCTCGGTGTACGTTCAAGTGATCGGCCGATCCTCTACACCACGCGCGTCAAGGAGATCCTCAAATCCGTCGTGCCTTCGTTCCTCCAAAAGTGGCCGGCCCTGGGGAGAGAAAAATCACTCAAACAACCACAAGTTGAGTCAATGATAATACTCAAGGGATTTTAGGAGACAAAGAGGGTGGGCTCTTTCGTGGGAACAAGGGAAGAAGGGGAAACTCAAATAAAAGGAAGGGCTGCCGGGAAACAGTTTTCCTCTCTCTCTTTCTCTCTTAATTTCGGCCAAAACCTCTCAAGCACAAGGGGGGAGAGGTTTGGCTGAGTGTTGGTCGAAATTAGGCTAGGGTTACCAAAGAGAAAGCCTCCTTTTATATCAGAGAGAATAGGCTTAAGTTAGGTCAAAATCCAGTTAAGACCCATTAGTCAAACTTAAGCCCAAAACTCCTTTTAATGAGTTTAAACAATTTTTCCAGCCCATAAAACACCTATTATGGCCGGCCATATTGTCCTAATTATCTCCCAAATTTATTTGATTTATTTCTAAAATAATATTTAATTAATTTAGAACATCTCATTTATTTAATGACAAGTCATTAATTATTTTCATACTAATCAATGTAGTACGAAACGAGAAAATATTTATCTTCTTCTTTTATTTATTTGAATCATCAAATTATATTATTATCAATATAATAACATAATATGATTCGTGAAATAAATGTAATAATAAATAACCAGTTATTTATTTAATTACTCAGAAAATAATTTTCTTAGCGTAAATCACAATTTACGTTGAATGAGAAAATCAATCATTTATTGTTCACCAAAATCTCGTCCGAGAGTCTATCATTGAGACCTTATGGACCCACATGAACGAAGCTTTAGAATAAAGCTCGGACACAAAAATTCACAAACTTTTTCCGGCTTTTAATTCTTAATATTAGTCGATTCCACTAAAGGACCAATATTGAACATCTCTAAGTTCATATGCGTTTATATTTCCGTTTGATGTGACAAAACTATTCTTCACACGGTCCACGGTGTATTTTACGATATTACCCTTTGTGTGTATCATTAACTCAAAGGAATGTAAAATTACAGTTTTACCCCTGAGTTATTATTTCACCAAGTCCTCTGTTATTTGTGAACGATAAAAACATAAAGTGAAATGTCTCAACATGTCACATGTTTTATTTCAAAGAATTCTTTATTCGATGAATACCAGGCCTGGTTTATTCGCTCACACTCTCATAACAGAGCATGGTGTGATACTAATGCCTTAGCATTGTTTCAACACAAATTCCATATCTGTGAATCGCATGTTTCAACGAAATAGTATTATGACACCAACCGTCGGGTCAATGAAACTTCATTTAGCCATTGCCCATTGACAAATCAAATGTCATAAATTGTTACAAGAATACATGTACTCACTTCAGGATTTAGGTAATTACTAAAATACCCCTCGTATGTGAGTTTGATGTTTCGAGTGATTAAACGGTTTTATCTCGAACTTCAAAACTTCACTGGTCTTGTTCAATATCTTCATTAAGATATCAAGAATGAATTACAGAGTCACAACTCTCCATATCACAAGATAAGATATCGTTTAATTCATTCTAACAATCATTACTAGGAATCGATTGCCCAATCGATCTTTAGATTGCGAACTATTATTTAAACTAGTCATAAGAAGGTATCTTGTCAAGTCTGTACTTAACACTTCTTTCGTTGATGACAGTTTCAGAGCGTAGACATAAATGCGTAAACACAATCTTAAATAAGAATGGATATTCAATCTTTATTTAATTTCAAAGCAAAACAAATACAAAAGTATTTAATATCAAAAATCTCCTTTGTGGGCATAAATGCCAACAAACTCCCACTTGACTCAAAGGAGATGCGAATGATCTTTCAGTCCTAATCCTTCTAGGTGTCCCTCGAAGACCTTACTGGTTAAAGGCTTCGTGAAGGGAACCGTCGCGTCCCCTCTATGAACTATATCTCGTACCAGGTGGTATTTCCGCTCGATGTGTTTCGAGCGCTTGTGACTTCTTGGTTCCTTACAGTTAGCAACGGCTCCACTGTTATCACAGTAAAGTGTAATGGGCTCGTTGGCACTTGGAACTACTTCCAAGTACATCAGGAATTTCCTCAGCCACACAGCCTCCTTTGCAGCTTCGCAAGCTGCCACATACTCGGCTTCCATGGTCGAGTCAGCAACACAAGTTTGCTTTATACTCCTCCAGACCACAGATCCACCATTCAGGGTGAATACAGAACCTGATGTGGATTTCCTTGAATCCTTATCCGCTTGAAAATCGGAATCGGTATACCCCGTCATATTCAGGTCATCACCTGAGTATGCAAGCATATAATTTCTCGTTCTCCGGAGATACTTGAGAATATGCTTGACCGCAACCCAGTGCTCGGGTCCAGGATTCGATTGGAATCTACTCACCACGCCCACTGCGTAACAAATATCTGGCCTAGTGCAGAGCATTGCATACATGAGACTTCCTACGGCTGAGGCGTAGGGAATATGTCTCATGTCCTCTATCTCTTGTGGAGTCTTGGGAGACTGCTCACTAGATAGATGCACTCCATGTCTGAAAGGTAGCTGTCCTTTCTTGGAGTTCTGCATACTGAAGCGATCCATGATCTTATCAATATAAGATGCTTGAGAAAGCGCTAACTTTCGGTTCTTCCGATCTCTAAAGATCTGAATCCCCAGAATGTAAGCCGCTTCTCCAAGATCCTTCATCTCAAACTACTCCGACAGCCAGATCTTAACCTCTGATAACTTTCCCACATCATTCCCAATGAGTAGTATGTCATCTACATAAAGGATTGAGAAGACCACTTTGCCATCGTTTACCATTTTATAAACACATGGCTCATCTAAAGACTAATCAAAGCCGTAGCGTTTCACAGTCTCGTCGAATCTAATATTCCACGATCTAGATGCTTGCTTCAGTCCATAAATGGACTTTAGCAACTCACAAACCTTGCCATGTTGGCCTTTCTCCATGAACCCGTCTGGTTGAGCCATGTAAATGCGCTCGTCAAGATTTCCATTCAAAAATGCAGTCTTGACATCCATCTGCCAGATATCATAATCTAGGGCGGCAACAATGGATAAAAGAGTACGAATAGACTTTAGCATCGCCACGGGCGAGAAGGTATCTTCATAGTCGATACCTTCCTTTTGTGTGAACCCCTTCGCCACAAGTCGTGCTTTAAATGTCTCGACATTTCCATCCGGTCCTCTTTTCTTCTTGTAGATCCATTTACACCCAACAGGCTTGATGCCTTCAGGTAAATCTACAAGTTTCCAGACTTTGTTGACATACATCGAATGCATTTCAACGTTCATGGCTTCTTGCCATAGGTTTGCTTCAGAACTCTGCATCGCCTGGGAAAATGATACTGGATCATCTTCCTCCTTGTATGCGACTGCAGCAAAGGCCTCTCCGATGTACATCAATCGCTCAGGTTGTCGTACAATCATGCTACTGCGACAAATCGTATGAGGTTCAAGTTCCGAATGTGGTTCTTCTATTGTTGGTGTAGGACTTGTCCTATCTTGTGAAGTACCAGCTACTTCACCCAACATCTCCTTCAGCACAAGTTTGCTTCTCGGTACGGTATTCTTCATGTAATCCTCTTCAAGAAACCTAGCATTCGTGCTAACGAATGTTTTCTTGTCAGTAGGACTATAGAATGTGTACCCTTTTGGTTCTTTCGGATATCCTATGAAAAAGCATAATTCTGAACGACTAGCCAACTTTTCTAGTCTTTTGTCTCAGCACGTGTGCTGGACAACCCCATATCTTGATGTGGTTTAGAACAGATTTTTTACCACACCATCTCTCGTAGGGAGTGCCGGGAACCGTTTTTGACGGAACCTGGTTCAGAATATGAGCTGCCGTTTCTAAGGCATATCCCCAGAACGAATCAGGAAGAGATGAGTAACTCATCATTGATCTCACCATATCTAGTAGCGTTCGGTTCCTTCTCTCTGACACACCGTTTTGTTGTGGTGTGCCAGGTGCTGTAAGCTGAGAATGAATGCCTTCTTCTTTAAGAAGATCCTCGAACTCATCAGACAAGTACTCTCCGCCTCGATCTGATCGAAGGGTTTTTATTTGTTTCTCTCTTTGCTTCTCAACCAAGGCCCGATATTGTTTGAACATTTCAAAAGTATCGGATTTGTGTCGCATTAAGAAAACATGACCAAAACGTGAGTAGTCATCAGTGAAGGTTACAAAGTATTTGTAACCTCCTCTTGCCTGAATACTGATTGGACCACATACATCACTATGTATGAGTTCCAATACTTGTGTGGCTCTTAGACCTTTCGAAGAGAAAGGTCTCTTGGTCATCTTGCCTTCAAGACAGGATTCACACGTGGGCATAGATCCCACGTTTAGAGATTTCAAAGGACCATCCTTTGTTAACCTCTTAATCCTATCTAGGCCAATATGTCCAAGACGTAAGTGCCATAGATATGTATCATCCGTTTCATCACTATGAAATGTCTTACGCTTCCTGAGTGAATCACTATTCACCTCAGTGTCCAAGATTGTCGGCTCATTAGGATATAGATAATAAATAGAATCTACTCGATGAGCTTTAGAAATAAAACAACCATTAAGAAAAATTTCAATACCATTATTGACTTTTAACTCATAATGTTGTTCTTCTAAACGACCAAAAGAAATTAAGTTCTTGCAAAAATCTGGAACATAATAAACGTTATTCAATAATAAAGCCTTATTCCCAAAATTCAGCTGCGTGGTCCCGACAGATCTGGCTCTGACCTTCGTTCCATTCCCCCAGTTGAACGTGAACTCTTCTTCACCTAAGCTTCTGGTTTTCCTGAAACCATTCAGATTACACACAATATGGTCAGAAGCCCCGCAGTCGAAAAGCCAGGGTGATTCTTTATATGTCGTGTAACATGCTTGGGTGACGAAAGCCATACCTTTCCCCTTGACAGTCTTGAGGTAGGCAGGACAGTTCCTTCGCTAATGGCCGACTTCTCCGCAATGGTGGCACTTGTGTTTAGACTTGTCCACCTTTGCGATGCCCTTGCCCTTGACATCCGCAGCCTTCTTGTAAGGCGTCTTGGATCCCGTTCGGTTGGCATTTTTGGGACCCTTCATCACTCTCTTTGATCCAGAAGTGGAAGCCCTATGTTCAGCAACATTGGCTTCACCAGTCTTCTTCTTGGTCTTAGGGAGAAGTCCCTCGGCAGTCTGCAACTCCTTCATTAGCTCGCTTACAGAATAATCGAGCTTGTTCATGGAGTAGTTCAGACGGAAGCTATCGAAATAATCCGTCAGAGTCTCCAAAATCATGTCGACCTTGGTGAGTCCATCGATCTCCGATCCGAGAATCTCCATGTCGTTCAGGTGACCCATGATCACTAGCATGTGGTCCCTGACTGACGTTCCCGGCTTCATCCGACAATTCATGAAATTTTGGATTGCCTGCTGCCTCGCCTGACGCCCATGACATCCAAACATGTCATGAAGATTGTAGAGCATGTCATATGCCGTGGCAATGTCCTTGTGAGATTGTTACAACACATTGCTCATGGAACCCAAGATATAACACTTGGAAATCTCATCGGACCTTACCCACGAGTCATATGCGTTCTTGTCCTCCTGGCTTGAGTCAGCACTCGGAGCTGGAGGACACGGGGTAGTGAGAACATACTTGTGCTTTTCCACCGTCAGTACGATGTCGAGGTTACGTTTCCAATCAACGTAATTCTCACCCTCGAGTTTGTTATAACTCAGTATAGATGCAAGTGGATTCATGATATTGCTGAAATTAAATTAAATGAATAAATTTAGCATATGCTACAGTTTCGAATTATGATGCATGTACAATCCTAAATTAGTGAGGAAAACGATAAATAATTCATGGTATTATGAACAAAAATGATCAATTACTTTTCCTAGGGGAAACCGCAATTGATCGCCTTTCATAGTCGTGACACATCACTATTTAGTTTGAACCATACAAGAAGTCACAACTTATAGTTCTCGCTAATTACCATGGACTTTGGTCACTTATGTTTAACGCATAGCCTCTATGGAGAGTTACTTTAAATAATAAGTCTAAGCGTGTAACCAACATGTGGGCCCTTATCCAAGTTACTTTGAAAACGGTTCTCCTAGGGGAGACCCCGCTTCATCGTTCCTCTTTAGAGCTTAGTTCGTAACAATTTAATTAACTATGTGCTTCCGAAGTACTCCCATTAAAGGGAGGGCCACGAGGGTGACTCTTAGTTCATTAACACAAGTTAATTAAATTCATGTTGGGGACCTCGGGTTATTTCAACGACAAATAACCCTCCCACTTAGTTTTTGCAAAAATCATATTTTTGTGGACGATGTTCAATTTCATAACTAGTTATTTAAATTAAACTATAATGATGCATGAACAATTCATATGGTGTTGGCGTTCTATCCTATATGACATGTAGATGAATATGAGATAAGATTAAATAAAATAAAACATAATATTTAACTTGTCTAATGGCCCATTTCTAAAATTACAACCCTTTACAAAAGAAAAATAAGTAAACTACTTTATTCCTAGTCTTGTGTCGAGTCGTCGAATTTCCGAGTTTTAAAACTGAGAGATTAATATCTCCTACTCAAATAACTAAATTTACTTTTATTATTTTAAAAATAATATAAGAAAATTTAATTATTCAAGATTTTAAATTTATTCGGAAACGATTTCCGAATCTCGGTCGTCGGGCCTAACCCTAGCTAGCTCGCGCGCGTCCGAAGACACACGGCCACGCTAGGGTTTTGGCCGACCCAAACAGCCCTCTTGTGTCCAATATACAGGTCCTTAAGCGTGTTCGGAATCGTCCGGGATAGCTCCCACACGTTTCAAAAACGCGCGGCCATTCTCGGAGGCTGCCTTCCTTCTTCTTGTCTCCCGGGTTACCAAATTATAAAATTTAAATTTACAACAAATTACAAATTTAAATAAAATAAAAAATAAAAACTGGGACGTAACCCGTAAACAATCCTAGGGCCAATTAGAGTAAGGATCCATTCACATAAACACACATACATTCACAAATGCAATTCATACAAAAACGCCAACACTCAAAATCGATTTAATGACAATTATGGCTCTGATACCATTTGTTGGAATTTAGTTAACAATTAACCTAATTAATTATGAAACATATCTATATATGGCGGAAATTCATAATTCAATTTAACATATTAAAAATGTTTTTTTAACATATTCATAACCATGTCATTAAATCTAAACTAGCATGTCAACAAAATTTATGAACATATCAATAAATTCATTTAAGCATGCAAACGAACAATCTAAATAAATATAATCATTCTACAATACTATATCATTCAGATCCAATTCGTTTAAGAGACACTTACATAGGGTTTGGATCTGCGAGAGCAAGTCTCGGTGTACGTTCAAGTGATCGGCCGATCCTCTACACCACGCGCGTCAAGGAGATCCTCAAATCCGTCGTGCCTTCGTTCCTCCAAAAGTGGCCGGCCCTGGGGAGAGAAAAATCACTCAAACAACCACAAGTTGAGTCAATGATAATACTCAAGGGATTTTAGGAGACAAAGAGGGTGGGCTCTTTCGTGGGAACAAGGGAAGAAGGGGAAACTCAAATAAAAGGAAGGGCTGCCGGGAAACAGTTTTCCTCTCTCTCTTTCTCTCTTAATTTCGGCCAAAACCTCTCAAGCACAAGGGGGGAGAGGTTTGGCTGAGTGTTGGTCGAAATTAGGCTAGGGTTACCAAAGAGAAAGCCTCCTTTTATATCAGAGAGAATAGGCTTAAGTTAGGTCAAAATCCAGTTAAGACCCATTAGTCAAACTTAAGCCCAAAACTCCTTTTAATGAGTTTAAACAATTTTTCCAGCCCATAAAACACCTATTATGGCCGGCCATATTGTCCTAATTATCTCCCAAATTTATATGATTTATTTCTAAAATAATATTTAATTAATTTAGAACATCTCATTTATTTAATGACAAGTCATTAATTATTTTCATACTAATCAATGTAGTACGAAACGAGAAAATATTTATCTTCTTCTTTTATTTATTTGAATCATCAAATTATATTATTATCAATATAATAACATAATATGATTCGTGAAATAAATGTAATAATAAATAACCAGTTATTTATTTAATTACTCAAAAAATAATTTTCTTAGCGTAAATCACAATTTACGTTGAATGAGAAAATCAATCATTTATTGTTCACCAAAATCTCGTCCGAGAGTCTATCATTGAGACCTTATGGACCCACATGAACGAAGCTTTAGAATAAAGCTCGGACACAAAAGTTCACAAACTTTTTCCGGCTTTTAATTCTTAATATTAGTCGATTCCACTAAAGGACCAATATTGAACATCTCTAAGTTCATATGCGTTTATATTTCCGTTTGATGTGACAAAACTATTCTTCACACGGTCCACGGTGTATTTTACGATATTACCCTTTGTTTTTATCATTAACTCAGAGGAATGTAAAATTACCGTTTTACCCCTGAGTTATTATTTCACCAACTCCTCTGTTATTTGTGAACGAGAAAAACATAAAGTTAAATGTCTCAACATGTCACATGTTTTATTTCAAAGAATTATTTATTCGATGAATATCAGGCCTGGTTTATTCGCTCACACTCTCATAACAGAGCATGGTGTGATACTAATGCCTTAGCATTGTTTCAACACAAATTCCATATATGTGAATCACATGTTTCAACGAAACAGTATTATGACACCAACCGTCGGGTCAATGAAACTTCATTTAGCCATTGCCCATTGACAAATCAAATGTCATAAAGTGTTACAAGAATACATGTACTCACTTCAGGATTTAGGTAATTACTAAAATACCCCTCGTATGTGAGCTTGATGTTTCGAGTGATTAAACGGTTTTATCTCGAACTTCAAAACTTCACTGGTCTTGTTCAATATCTTCATTAAGATATCAAGAATGAATTACAGAGTCACAACTCTCCATATCACAAGATAAGATATCGTTTAATTCATTCTAACAATCATTACTAGGAATCGATTGCCCAATCGATCTTTAGATTGCGAACTATTATTTAAACTAGTCATAAGAAGGTATCTTGTCAAGTCTGTACTTAACACTTCTTTCGTTGATGACAGTTTCAGAGCGTAGACATAAATGCGTAAACACAATCTTAAATAAGAATGGATATTCAATCTTTATTTAATTTCAAAGCAAAACAAATACAAAAGTATTTAATATCAAAAATCTCCTTTGTGGGCATAAATGCCAACAAAATGTACCTAAAAAATCTGCCCGAGCGATCAGATGGTGGAGGCATTTTCTAAGCATCTCATTGAATCGGGACCATGCCTCGAATAAAGTTTATCCATCCTATTGACGGAAGCTGTGGATTTCGTTGCGGAGGTGAGTGGTCTTCTCGAAGGGGAAGTACTTGGTGAAGAAGGCGTTGCAGAGGTGCTCCCACGAGTATATGGAGTCGGACGGTAGTGATTACAGCCAACCTTTGGCTCGGTCCCAAAATGTTGGGGATGTGGAAGGTGTCGCACATCTCGTTGAAGTTTCAAATGTGTTCGTTCGGATCTTCATTCGGAGATGCTAGTAATTGATTTTGTTGAATCATGTTGATAATCCCCGTGTTGATGTGGAGGCTTTGATCCGCCGTAATAGCTGGTTTTGGATGGCCGAATGATACCCTTCGGCGTTTGGTGTCACGTATTCAATGAGAGGTTGCAAGTGCTCACGTCGAACAAGTAATATAGATAGTAAGTTCGGTTCGTTCCAACGAGGATTTATTATTAAATGTAATTCTAATTGTTACTGCGATATGAATCTAGAGAGAATGAAAGTGAAGGTTGTTGTTTTTTAATTACTAAACAACTTATTAAAAACGTTTAAAAGATGGATGTGGGGAGTATGGGTGAGGTTTCACTTCTCTATTTTTCCGTTACAAAACTTGTTTGACTTTGAGTTTAATTCACTGTTTTGTTATGCAGTATTCATGTTCACAGATAAATATTGCTAACCCTCGCTAGAGTGATATAAACAAGCTAAATCAGAATTAACTTTTACCTCTTGGTTTCAAGATTAAAATCCTAATTTTCAATCTGAACAAGAACACACAATTAACCCCTAAATTCTACGGCTATCTCTAGTCAACGCATTAATTCAAGGTTCGTTAGCCTAGTGCTCAATTTATCAAATCTCGCTAGAGTAATTGATTAATTCAAACAACATACACAAAGTGATCAATTTCATGTAAGCATTAAGAACAAGCTAAACAAAAACACGCATAATTGAAACAAATCAAACTCTAATTCAATATCTAGTTATAACAGAATTCAAAAGAATATCCACCATCACCCTCTATGGAATTAGTTCATGGTGATGGTGGAAGAAATGAAAAGCATAAACACATACGCATTCATGATAACAAAATAGTAAAATAAACTACTAAGTGCAAAAGGAAGGAAAGAAGTAAACTAGTGTGGTCATGGTTGCCGTAGTCTCTTTGTGGCCTCGTTGCGTCTCCGTGGTTCTTCCCAAACGTCTATAGTTCCTACTCTTAGTTTTGCTCTCTAAAAGTTAAGAAAAAGAGGAGATATTGTCTTGTGGCAGCTCTCTTGCTTTTATAGGCTAAACTGCTCTTTTGGTGCAACCGTGTCTCTTTAAATCAGATTCCCTGGGCCAAAATCATGCAATTTGGGAAGTTTCCCATTTCTCGACGAGGCCATTGCGACGCGACCAAGGCTATCGCGATGTGACCAACATCCATCGCGAGGCGAAAAGCATGATCACATCGCGATGGGCACTCGGGTGCCCATCGCTGAATCTTCTTTAAGCTTGGTGTTTGCTCCTTTTTTGCTCCTGTGCTCCAAATCCGCTCTCCTAGTATAATCTGCAATAAAAAAAATGCACACTACAAAAAGTATCAACCACATCGAATTTCGGTTTAAGACCTCTTAATATTAACATATAAAACGCGCTTATCAAGGTTGTCGTACAATCATCTTACTGCGACAAATCAAAGGAGGCTCATGTTCCGAATTTCGTTCTTTCATTGTTTGAGTAGGACTCATCCTAACTTGTGGAGTACCCGCTACTTCACCCAACATTTCCTTAAGCACATGTTTGCTTCTCGGTACTGCATTCTACATGTAGTCCTCTTACGTCTATTTGGGATATCCCACGAAAAGACATAATTATGAAAGACTAACCAACTTTTTATCCTTTTGTTTCAACACATGTGTTGAACAACCCCAGATTCGGATAAGGTGTAAAACAGATTTTTTTATCACTCCATCTCTCATTGGCAGTACCATTAACCCTCTTTGACGGAACCTGGTTCAGAATGTAAGCTGCCATTTCTAAGGCATATCCCCAGAATGAATCAGGAAGGGATGAGTAACTCATCATCGACCTCACCATATCTAGCAGAATCCGATTCCTTCTCTCTGACACACTGTTTTGTTGTGGAGTGCTAGTTGCCGGAAGCTGAGAATGTATGCCTTCTTTAAGAAGGTTTTCTAAATCTCCAGACAATTACTCTCCCCCTCAATCTAATCAGAGTATTTTGGTCTGTTTCTTCGTTTGCGTCTCAACCAAAGCCCGATACTCTTGGATTTTTGTCGCATAAAGAAAACATGACCAATCTAGAGTAGTCATTAGTGAAGGTTACAAAATATTCGTAACCTCCTATTTCCTGGATGTTAATTGGACCACATACATCACTATGTATGAGTCTCAACACCTACGTGGCTCTTACACCTTTCGAAGAGAAAGGTCTCTTGGTCATCTTGCCCTCAAGACATGATTCACATGTGGGCATGGATCCCACGCTTAGAGACTTCAAAGGACCATCCTTTGTCAACCTCTTAATCCTACCTAGGCCAATATGTCCAAGACATAAGTGCCATAGATATTTTTGTCAGTTTCATCTCTATGAAACTTCCTACGCTTTCTTAGTGAATCATCATTCACTTCGGTGTCCAAGACTGTTGGCTCATTTAGATATAAATAATAAATAGAATCCACACGATGAGCTTTGATTATAAAAGAATAATCAATAAAAATCTCAATACCGTTATTGATTTTAAAATTGAAACATTTTTCTTCTGAACGACAAAATGAAATCAAATTCTTGCAAAAATCCAAAACATAATCAACATTATTTAGTAATAAAGTTTTGTCTCTAAACTTGAGCTTCATGGTCCCGAAAAATCTGGCTCCGACCTTCATTCCATTACCCATGTTGAACGTGACCTCTCCATCACCTATGTGCCTGGTTTAACAGAAACCATTCAAGTTACACACGATATGATCTGATTCCCCGCAATAAAAAATCCAGGGTGATTCTTTATTTCTCGTGTAACATGTTTGGGTGACGAAACTTATACCTTTCCCCTTGACAATCTTGAGGTAGGTAGGACAGTTCCTGCGCCAATGGCCGGCATCTCCGCAATGGTGACACTGTTGGCAGCGATGCCCACAAGAAAATTATTTATTTACATATCGATGTAATATAAATCTCTCATAAGTCCTTATTGTAATTTGCTGAATAAATTAATAAAAATTGAATGGTCATTCATTTCTTTTTCGATTGATTGAAGATTTATGATATTAAATAGTCTTATAGTCCTTAATCAAACCTAACAATATATGAAGAGACACATGTAAAATTTCGTGAACAAACTCTTCATGGTTCGGTTAAAATGAAATATTCGCAATCTAAAGATCAACGGACTATTGATCCCAGTATGATTGTTGGAAGAATCTATGATGTCTGGTTACGAGGCAAAGAGAGTTAGGAACTCTATAGTTCTTCAAATGTATCTTTCAAAGATACTGAATTATCAAATGCACCTTTAGAGACAATGTAAGAACAAAACATTTAACCTCTTTTATCTCAAGATCACTATGTATGAATTGCATCATACTTACCTAAATCCTGAAATGAGATATGTCATTTCATAGATTAAATATTCTCATTTGAGAAAGTCAAATATTAGGTCCACTATGTGATCTATACTAGAGTAATTGGTGATATCTTAAGTTATAAAGATGTCCTGAACCATATTTGTAAAGTTCTCATATATATGGAATTCATGTACAAGGTTGCTGAAATGCAATGTATATCACCTCATGCTTTATTATTTGGATTGTTAATGAATGAACCGTGAGGTATCCAAAATTAAGTAGCAACTTTATTTGGATGAAACAATGTGACTTGTTTGGTCCTCGTCAATACATTGTTTCTAACTTATTCATAAGTAACAAAGGAGTTGAGGAAATAACAACTGGAAGAGTGAAATGGTAATTTTATAAATACCATCTAGTTGATGATATTCATGAAGGGTAATCAGATAACATTCAGTGGATCCACTTAATTTCATTAAGTTAAATTTGGGTAGAAAATAAATTCATTTGAACCGAGATATTCTTAGTGTAAACTCTTTGGTGGAGTCAGTTGAGATTAAACTAATACTCGGAAAAAGTTTGTGAACTTTTGAGTCCGAGTATTGTAGGTCAAGCTTTGTTCATTTGGATCCATAAGGTCACTATTACAGGTCATTAGAGTAGAATTGTTAAACTAGAAGCCAAGTAAAAATAAGTTCAAGTGTTGAACTAGACGTTTTCTCAGAAAATGTGTAAAGGGTATTTTTGTCCAGATGGATATGAAATGATGTGAATCTAAAAATATGATTATGAATCTTTTCATATGATGGAAATTAGTTCAAAAATCCGAGAAGTCGTTTGAGGCATTATGAAATTAATTTCATTATGTGTGCAATATTAGTTCTACAATGAGTATTTTAAGAATTGTCTTAAAAGAAATAAGGAAGCATGTAGCTGGTCCTTCCCTAGGGTAGAGTTTGGCCAACATCACCCAAGAGGAGAGGATTCTTTGCCTCTAATTATAAATATAATCACCCAAAAGGAAAAGAGGAAATGAATTTCCTTGAGAAGGAAACAAATGTGCTTAATTCCTCACTAATGCACAAGGGATGGCCGACCATTTTGATAGAGAAAGGGGAGAGGAAATCAAATATTGTGTCATGAATACCCAATAGGAAAAGGTAATTACCCATTTTTGCATTTCCTTCTCCTATAAATAGAGCCTCACATAGAAATGTGAAAATAAGTTTTGGACTTGCTCTCTCTATATTCTAGCCGTCCATATTCTCTCTCTCTCTAAAATATTTCTTTATTTTGGCACCTAAGTCCTCATTAGGCTTAGGCTTAATTATCTCTCTAGCTCATAGACTTGTTCTAGAGCTATTGTGTTTACTTGTCGCCATACACAAATCCTTCAAACCTCAATAGACTCTTGTAATAGAAACATTAGGTTTCTCGAGTTCAAAACTAGGCGTGAAAGAATCGAGGAAGAAAAGAAGATCAACTTTTCTCAAGACTCCTCTAAATCAAGGTATAAGAAATGTTTTAATTCAAGCACTTTAAATAATTTTTTTTAAATTTATACATGTTCATGCACTTTGTCTAGGTCAGTCAAATTGTTTTATTTCTAAAGAAATTTTATATTCCGCCATTAATGTGTTAATGACAACTTTTTCTTAAGTCTAGACCTATTCCTATAAATGGTCTCAGAGTTATGGTCAAAGTATAGGCATGTACATGTTATTTATATCATTATAATTTTTTTTTAAAGAATTTGCTTGAATAATAGTTTTTTCAAAGACTAGATCTTACAAAATTTTACTTTTTTGGTATGACCTCTAAAATTAAATTTGTGTTGATTTTCCACCTGTTAAATATGCTATATAAATAAATTAATTTTTTTCATTATTTTATGTTTAGAATACTCGAAATCAATTTTTTGCAAGTTTGAAAATTTGTGTACATAGTTTAAACTAGTTTATTGCACTTCTAGTTTAAATTTGTTATTGAATATTTGATAGAATATTATTTGTTTTATTTTGTGTAAGTTATGAACATGTTAATATAACATACAATTGAAATTAAAGGTTTCAATAAACCTCTTTATTTGATCCGTCGTACCTTTTAATTGTTTTTCAATTTTAGGATAAGTTGTTATGGCTCGTAAAACGCGCATAAATCTTTGCTCGGAACTTGAAAATTAGTAGTTCTTAAACCAAATTAAAAGTACGGAAGTTAGCTATCCAATGCTATTGGTTTCAGGTCAATCGGATATTGGATGTGTCATTTATGATATTTTAAGTCTTAGGTGTACGGCAATTCGAGATTCCAGGATTTTGAATCCGGATTTACAACTCCTAGCTTCTTCCGCTCTTGTTGATGCTATCGTGGCTTTCCGACGTTCATGCACTAAACCACCATGAAGATGCCTTGAAGGAAGATGTCATGAAGATGACGAAATTATTTTTAGGAGATTTTGAATCTCAAAAAATTTCAAGTGCAAAAGTGATGATTTATCAATCTCACAGACTTTCCTTTGGAAAAATAAAATTAATAGACAAAAATATTCGAATATGTACTTGTGCCATAGTGCATTAACACTTCTCTCTCATCACAAATATTGATTTTAGGGTTATTTTTTCTAGTGATCCACTTTATCTCTCTTTACTCATGGAAACGTGTTTCCAAACGTACAAGAGATGATGTGCCTATTTCAAAAATGAAGTGGGAGGGTTGTTGTTTGGAACCCACGATCCCCAAAATTAATGTTAAGTGCACATGTCGCCAGAGTAAGAGTCGCCCTCGTAACGCTGCTCTCTTTAATGAGAGTACTCAAAGACGCATTGCCCTTAGCATTGCTTGTAGAGATACGTTCAAAAGTGTTAATTATTAATATATTAATATAACACAAAATTGAAAGCAAAACAAAAAATGAAAATGTTTTAATAAACCTCTTTCCAGTTACGCCTAGATCCGACGTACTTTTAATTATTTCAATTTCTGAACAAATTGTTATGGCTCAGTAAAACGGGCATAACTCTTTGCTCGGAACTTGACAATTAGTGGTTTTTGAATCAAATTAAGGGTACCGACGTTAGCTATCCAATGCAATTGGTTTCGGCTCAATCGGATGCGGGATGTGTCATTTACGATCTTTTAAGTCCGAGGTGTACGACATTCCGCGAGTCCAAAATTTTGAATCCAGATTTTGCGACTCCTAGCTTCTTCCCCTCTTCTTGATGTTGTCGGGGCTTTTTGACGTTCACGCACTCAACCACCATGAAGAAGCCATGAAGGAAGATGTTATGAAGCTGAAGATATTAGTTTTAGGAGATTTTGAATCTCAAAAACTTCCAAGTGCAAAATGGAGATTTATTAATCTCACACACTTTTCTTAGGAAAAATAAATTAATAGACAAAAAGATCCGAGTATGTTCCTTGTGCCTTAGTGCATTAACACTGCTCTCCCCTCATAAATATTGATTTTATGGCTCTTTTTTCTAGTGGTCCACTCTATCTCTCTTTACACCTGGAAATTTGTTTCCAAACGTGAAAGAGATGATGTGCTTTTTCCAAAAAATTAAGTGGGAGGGTTGCACTTATTGTTTGAAACCCACGATCCCCTTATTTTCCAAAACCTAAGCGAGAGGGTTGTACTTATTGTGTGCAACCCATGATCCCCAACACTAATGTGAAGTGCATATGTCACCAGACTAAGAGTCACCCTCGTGACCCTCTCGTTAATGAGAGTACTCATAGACGTATTGCTCCTATCATTGCTTTTATAGCTACGTTGAAAATTGAAACGATGAGACAAGGCCTCCCCTCGGCAGATTTTTTTCAATGTAGATCTTGTTGAACTAAGTGGTTGGTTACACACTTAAACTAGTAATCCTCCCTCGAGGCCCTGCGAAGAGATTTGAGTGATCAAACTTAATTATAAGGTGGCTAATCAAAGCATTGATGTGTTGACATCCTAACTATGCATTAATGATGTGTCATTTACTTATGAAAGGCAACTTGTTGCAGCCTTCCCTCGAAGGAGTAAATTTTCATTTTATTCATAACACCTTTGGATTTATTTTGTTCAATATTAAACTTAAAATCCTAAACAAAAGGCTAATCATAAATTGTTTTAAGAATCAGCAATACGTCTCTAAGCACTTTCTCAATAATCATTTCCTCGGATAAACTTCAACGAAAAAACTACGTAAATTAGAAAAATAACATAGACATCGTCCTTACTATGGACAAGCACATATGGGTACTCACCACCCCATGTCTTCCTTAAACAAATAATGATTCGTCTCTAGAGGACAAGGACGCCCTAGTGGCCTGAATCCGATCAGATGAGATTGCGAGGTGCTGTATTTTAGCATTGATGAACAATGTATTGCAACAACAACATCGTGATATTGATTCAGCCTATAGCATGCTCTTCAATCTCCATGAGATGTTTGATGGGGAAGGACGTCAGGCTAGATAACAAGTGGTTCGACAGTTTGTGAACTATCGTATGAAAGCTAGGACTCCTGTTAGAGAACACATGATGATGATAATAAGTTATCTCAATAAGATGGAAATCCTTGGATCTGAGATTGATGGAGAAACCAAAATAGATATGATCTTGGAAACTCTCCCTGAATATTTCGATTCTTTCAAGTTGAACTGCTCCATCAATAAGTTAGGGTATACTATTACCGAGCTAATGAAGGAGATTCACACCGCTGAAGGGCTCTGGCATATAATCAGTCATGCCTACCTCAAGACTACAGGGAAAGGTATTGTACTGATTATCGAAGTTTATTTAGTAGCTGATAATGTATCATTATGGATTCTTGACTCCACTGCTACTCACCAAATTTGTTGTTCCTTGAATGGGTTCAAGAAAAACAAAAATTTAGAGGATGCGACTTCTGTTTCATGTGGGGTGATGAGAGCTTGGTGTCTGCTAAGGATGTGGGATTCATGACATTGTCTTTTGAAGACAAAACTTTAAACTTGAATAATGTATGATATGTTCCTTTCTTTAGGAAAAACTTAATATTTGTAGCTCAAACTGTTGAGTATAATTATTATTTAAATTTTATTGATAATGAAATTCGAATTTCTTTTTCCAATTCATTTGTCATTGATGCTTGTATGAAGAATGGTTTATACCATCTTTATCCTACACAACCTTTGCTGTTAAACACTAAAATAGATTATTATCTAATTAGGGAACCAAAGAGGATCAAAACTAATGATTCCTTTGACCTAATAATATCAACACATCTTTGGCACTTAATACTTGGTCATATTAGTCTAGATAGGATTAAGAGACTTGTGAGGGATGACCCACTCAAAGCCTCTGGCTCACTGCCGACTTGTGAATCCTGTATAGAAGGAAAAATAACCAAGCGACCTTTCTCTGATAAAGGTTGAAGAGCCACTGAGTTGTTTGAACTATAACATTATGATGTATGTGGTCCGCTCATAAATCAGACACGGGGAGGATACGAATACTTCGTTAGCTTTACAGATGATTACTCAAGATATGGATTTGTCTATTTACTAGAACACTAATCCAAGACCATTAATGTATTTAAGGTTTTTTGGGCTTTATTGGAAAAGAAACTGGCAAACAGATAAAAACCCTTCGATCCGATTGAGGTGGTGAGTACTTGTCTGAAGAATTCGATGACTTTTTTATACAAGAAGGTATCGCTTCTCAGCTTACAGCACCTGGCACACCTCAAAAAAATGGAGTGTCAGAGAGAAGGAATCGAACTTTGATGGAGATAGATAGATCAATGATGAGTTACTCATCACTCCCTAATTCCTTTAGGGGATATTCCCTCGAAACTGCAGCATATATTCTGAACCAAGTTCCGTCTAAAATGGTCCCTGGTACTCCTTATGAACGATGGACTGTGCGTAAAGTTAGTTTAAGCCACATCAAAATATGGGGTTGCCCTGTACATGTGCTTAGGCAAAAGACTAGCAAGTTGGCTAGTAGATCAGAATTATGTATGTTCGTTGGATATCCAAAGGAAATCAAATGTTTCATATTCTATAGTACCGAGGACGACAAAACGTTTGTCGGCACTAATGCTTGTTTCCTTGAGGAGGACTTTATGAAGAATACGATACCTAGAAGCAAAATTGTGCTTGAAGAAAAGCTGGGTGAGGATGCTTCTACCTCATCTGTAAGAACTGTTCTTACCCTAACTGAAATGCAACCTAACAATTCAGAACCTTGTCAAGTAGTACTTTGACGTATTGGGAGGGTTTCAGAAAAGCCCGACAGGTACATGTCTTGTGGCAATACTCTCGTAGCCGTCTCTGACATGGATGACCATGTTTCCTATAGCCATGCAACAGCTGGTTCTTAATCTAACCTTTGGATTGACGCCATGAAAGTTGAGATGCATTCGATGTATGTCAACAAAGTTTGGAAACTTGTAGACCTACCTGAAGGGGTTAAACCCGTAGGGTGTAAGTGGATCTATAAAAAGAAAAGGGGTCCGGATGGGAACGTTGAGACGTTCAAAGCGCGACTAGTGGGTAAGGGTTACACGCAAAAGGAAGGTAATGATTATGAAGAATCCTTCTCGCATGTCGCAATGCTTAAACCCATCCGCATACTTATACCCATAGTTGCTGCTCTCGATTACGAGATCTGAAAAATGGATGTCAAGACTGCCATTCTGAATGGAAATCTTGACGAGCACATTTCTATTGCTCAACCTGACGGTTTTGTAGAAGTGGGTCAAGAGACCAAGGTTTATGAGGTTCTTAAATCCATTTATGGATTAAAGCAAGCATCTAGATCATGAAATATTATATTCGATGAAACTGTTAAAAGCTTTGGTTTTGAACAGCCAATAGATGAACCTTCTGTTTATAAGTTGATACATGAGGGCAAAGTTGTGTTTTGGTATTTTATGTCGATGATATATTATTCATTGGTAATGACATGGGGAAGTTATCTGAGGTTAAGATTTGGTTAGCTAAGCAGTTTAATATGAAGGAACTAGGGGAAGCAGCATACATTCTGGGGATTCAGATATTTTGTGATTGAAAGAACCTGACCCTCGCTCTCCCAAGCATTTTATATAGATAAGGTGATGGATCGCTTAGCTATGTAAGATTCCAAGAAGGGCCAAAACCCCTTTAGACATGGAGTCTCACTATCTAAGGACTAGTCTCCCAAGACTGCGCAAGAGATTGAGGACATGAGAAAGATTTCCTATGCTTCAGCCATAGGAAATCTCATGTATGCTATGTTGTGCACTAGACCGAATTTTGTTTTCCGTTAGTGTAGGTAGCCATTTCCAACCAAATTTTGTCCGAGCACATGGTTGCTATTAAGCATGCTCTTAAGTATCTTCGAAGGACTTGGAACTTAATGCTTACATATTAAGATACAGATCTGACCATGACAGGGTATACCCATTCCCACTTTTAGGCGGATAGGGATTCCAGGCAATCCAGTTCAGGATCTGTGTTCATCTCGAATGGTGGATCTGTTGTTTGGAGGAGTATCAAACAATCTTGCATTGCTAAATCCACCATGGAAGCAGAATACGTGGCTTCTTGTGAAGCATCCAAAGAGGTTGTATAGCTTAGAAAATTCCTTAAGTATTTGGAAGTCGTTCCAAATGAAAACAAGCCCATGAAACTTTATTTTGATAATAGTGGGGCTTTTAATAACTTAAAGGAACCTAGAGCCCATAAACGCTCTAAGCATATAGAGAGGAAATATCACTTGATTAGAGAGATCGTGCAGCGCAGAGACGTGGTGGTGAAAAGGATCTCATTGGTTGACAACCTAGCAGATCCTTTCACCAAAGCCCTATCCAATAAGGTCTTTGACCAACATCGAGACAGATTAGGCATGGAGGACTATACTAATCTTCTTTGAGTCAATTCGAAGTTTATTAGCAAAGATTCCCACAAGAAGATTATTTATTTACATATCGATGTAATATAAATCCCTCACGAGTCTTTATTGTAATTTGCTGATTAAATTAATAAAATTGAACCGTTCATTCATTCATTTCTCGATTGATTGAAGATTTATGATATTAAATAGTCTTATAGTCCTTAATCAAACATAACAATATGTGAAGAGACAAATGTAAATTTTCGTGAACAAACTCTTCATGGTTTGGTTAAAATGAAATATTCGCAATCTAAAGATCAACGGATTATTGATCCCAGTATGATGTCTTGTTACGAGGGATTGAGAGTTGGAAACTCTATAGTTCTTCCAGTGTATCTTCCAAAGTTACTGAATTGTCCAGTGCACCTTTAGAGACAATGAAAGAAAAAACCATTTAACCTCTTCTGTCTCAAGGTCACTATGTATGAATTGCGTCATGCTTACCTAAATCCTAAAATGAGACATGTCATTTCATAGCTTCAATATTCTCATTTTAGAAAGTCAAGTTTTAGGTCCACTATGTAATCTAGACTAGAATAATTGGTGAGATATTAAGTTATGAAGATGTCTTGAACCAGTTTGGTGAAGTTCTCATAGATATGAAACTCATGTACAAGATTGCTGAAATGAAATTTATATCACCTCATGCTTTATTACTTGGATTGTGAATAAATGAAATGTGCGGTATCCAAAATTAAGTAGCGATTTTATTTGGATAAAACAATGTGACTTGTTAGCTCCTCGTCAAAATACATTGTTTCTAACTTATTCACAAGTAACAAAGGAGTTGATGAAATAACAACTAGAAGGGTAAAATGGTTATTTTATTAATTTCATCTAGTTGATGATATTCATGAAAAGTAATCATAGATAACATTCAATGGATCCAGTTGAATTTGAGTAGAAAATAAATTCATTTGAACCGAGAGAATCTCAGTATCAACTCTTTAGTGGAGTCAGTTGACATTAAACTAATGCTCGGAAAACGTCAGTTGACATTATGTTTTGTTCTTGATATCTTGTAGAAGATATTGAACAAGACCAACGATACTCTGACGCTTGAGATAAAATCGTTTAATCACTCGAAACTCTAAGAGCACATACGAGGTGTATTTTGTTACTTACCTAAATCCTGAAGTGAATGCATAATCGATGTGATACCCTATGACATTTGATTTGTTAATGGTCAATGACAAAGTTATAGTTGCATCTGACCCGACAATTGATTTCATAACGTTGTCATGTTGGGTTATGTGATTCACAGATACTGAATTGGTGTTTAAACAGCGCTAATGCATTAGTATCACACTATATGTGACATGTAAAGACAATTCATCGAATAAGAAAATTCTTTGATTAAAACATGTGACATGGAAAGACAACGCACTCTATGTTTTTCTCATTCACAAATAACAAAGGAGTTAGTGAAATAATAACTTAGAGGTAAAACAGTAATTTTACATTCCTCTGAGTTACTGATACACATGAAAGGTAATATCGTAAAGTTCTCTGTGGTTTGTGTGAAGAGTTGTTTTGTCACATAAAATGGAGAAATAAACGCCTATGAACTTAGATAGTTTCAATATTAGTCCTTTAGTGGAATCAACTAATATTAAGAATTAAAAGTCGGAAAACGTTTGTTAACTTTTGAGTCCATACTTTATTCTAAAGCTTCATTCACGTGGGTCCATAAGATCTCAACGATAGACTCTCGGACGAGATTTAGTGGGCTTGAAGATTTGATTTTCTCAATATTTAATGTAATTTGTGATATTAATAAAGTTATTTTCTAAGTAATTGAATGAATAATTAGTTATTTATTAATTACATTTATTTAATGAATCATATTATTTTATTATATGGATAATATTATATTTTGATGATTTAAATAAATATAAGATGAAAATTAATATTTTCTCGTTTCGTACTATTTTGAAGAGTATGAAAATAATTAATGACGTGTCACTAAAACAATGAGATGTTCTATTTTAATTCATTATTATTTTAGAAATAAATCAAATAAATTTGGAACAACATTGAGACATATTGGCCGGCACATCTAGGGTAGAAGTGGGCTGGAAAAATTGTGAAATGAATTAGAGTGCTTTAGTTTAACTAATGGGCCATTATTTGATTTTGACCTAACTTAAGCTCATTCTCACCGAAATAAAAGAAACGCGTGTTCTCTCCCTCCTAAACAGACTTGGACAATTATATTTCCTCTCCCCAGGAGAAAACAATCGGCCAAACACACCACAGAGAGAAAGAAATTTTATTTCTTCAAGTGCCTTGGTTTATTTCTATGATTCCTTCTTCCATTGTTCACAAAATAGAGCCCACCCTCTTGATCTCCCCAAATTTCCTGAGTATTATTGTTGAATATACTTGTGGTTGTTTGATTGATTTTCGGAGTACAGGGCCGGTTTCTTTGATCAAGGAGCGAGGACGTTTTTTTGTCTTCATAGACGCGTATGTGGAGGGTTTTTAGATTCAACCTTATGTGCGTGTGGCTGCCCTTCTTCCAGCAAGTCTTGGCCATTTTGAAGTCCCATGATGCAGGTTTATAACCCACAGGTCCCACGACCGATTTGTTGTTCTCGATCAAATCAAAAAGGTTGACGCAGATTGTGAATCTTGACGAGGCCTTCTGGTGAAAGCTAGATATGCACGGGATTATTTATAATCTCTTATGCGAGTTTTCTAACGCATTTGATCTACAATTATATAATTGTTATAGGTTGCTCGTGTGTTCAATTTTGTTATTTAAATGTTTATAATAAATTTATAGACATGTTAGCCTTTTTAACTCCATGGTTAATTGAACTTGTATAAAATGTGTTTTAACATGTTAGGTATTTTTACGTGTTTCCGCCATATTTAGATATATCATGAATATTATAGATTAATCGTTAATTAATTTCCAAATTTTTTTAGGTCCTTTCATCACCTTCTTAGAACCAGAAGTCGAAGCCCTATGTTTAGAAACTTTGACTTCATCAGAGTTCTTCTTGTTCTTAGAGAGAAGTCCCTCGGTAGTCTGCAACTTCTTCACGAGGTCAATTACAGTATAATTGAGCTTGTTCATGGAGTAGTTCAGATGGAAGCTATCGTAAGATTCCGTCAGAGTCTCTAAGTTCATGTCGATCTCGGTCTCTCAGTCAATCTTTGAACTGAGAATTTCCATATCGTTCAGGTGATCCATTATCAGTAGCATGTGTACCCGAACTAAAGATCCTGGCTTCATCCTGCATTTCATGAAACTGCGGATAGCTTGCTGCCTCACCTGACGTACATGACACCCATGTTGGAATAGGTCTAGAGTTAAGAAAAAATTATCATAAACACAAATATTGGAATATAAAAATTTCTTTATTAGTAAAACAATTTTTTACTTAGGCAAAGTGCATGAACACTAACCTTTCTTGTAGCTTGATATTTTAAGAGCCTTGGATCGTCTGTTGCTCGTTACCTTCACACCTAAACGTGAACTCGAGAAACCTAAGGTTTCTATTACATGAGTCTATAGAGTGTTTGAAGGATTTGTGTGTGGGCACAATTAAATACAATAACTCATGAACAAGTCTATGAGCTAAAGAGCTAATTTATCCTAAGACTAATGAGGATTTAGGTGCCAAAATAAAAGAAGTATTTTGAAAGAGAGAGAGAGGGAATTATGGACGTCCATGTTTGAGAAAATAAGAGCAGGAAACTTGTTTTCACATCTCTATGTGAGACTCTATTTATAGGAGAAGGAAAATCAAGAAAGGGTAATTAACCTTTCCTATTGTGCATTCATGACACAATATTTGATTTTCTCTTCCCTTTCTCTATTAACTTGGCCGGGCATCCTCATGCTGAAGTGAAGGAAATTTGTTTACTCACTTAGCATATTTATTTCATTCTCAAGGAAATTTATTTCTTATTTCCTTTTGGGTAAATATCTTTATAATTAACGGCAAAAAATTCTCTCCTCTTTGATGTATCATGGCCAAACTCAACACCTAGGAAGGGGCAACTAGATGCTTCCTTATTTCTTTTAAGACAATTCTAAAAATACCCATAGTAGAATTAATATTGCACAAATAATGAAATTAATTTTGTAATGCCTCAAACGACTTCTCAGCTTCATAAACTAATTTATATTTTCATCATGAAAATATTTAAAATCTTATTTTGACATGCACATCAATTTATGTCCATGTGGACAAAAATACCCTTTTGACATTTTCTGAGAAAAGTCTAGTTCAACACTTGAACTTATTTGGACTTATCTTCTAGTTTAACAATCATACTCTTATGATTTGTAATAGTGACCTTATGGATCCAAATGAACAAAACTTGAGCTACTATACTCGGTCTCAAAAGTTAACAAACCTTTTCAGAGTATTAGCTTAATGTCAACTGACTCCACTAAAGAGTTGACTCTGCGAATCTATCGGTTCAAATGAATTTATTTTCTACTCAAATTCAACGTAATTATATTGAGCGGATCCATTGAATGTTATTTATGATTATCCTTCATGAATATAATCAACTAGATGAGATTTATAAGATTACAATTTTACCCTTCTAGTTTTTATTTCCTCAACTATGTTGTTACTTGTAAATAAGTTATTAACAATATATTGACGATGAGCTAACAAGTCACATTGTTTCATCCAAATAAAGTCGCAACTTAATTTTGGATACCGCACGGTTCATTTATTCATAATCCAAGTAATAAAGTATGAGGTGATATACATTACTTTCAGCAATCTTGTACATGAATTCCATATCTATGAGAACTTCACAAAGTATATTCATGTCAATTTCACAACTCAATATATCACCAATAGAGCGCATCTAGTTTTAAAACTTGAATCTAGAGTGTAGCTTCCTCAAATGAATATATTGCAGTCATGAAATGACATGTCTCATTTCAGGATAAGCACGATGCAATGCATAGATAGTGACCTTGAGACAAAAGAGGTTAAATGGTTTGTTCTTACATTGTTTGTAAAGGTGCACTGGTCAATTCAGTATCTTCAGAAGATACACTGGAGGAACTATAGAGTTCCTAACTCTCTATGCCTCTTAACCAGACATCATATATTCTTCCAAAAAATCATACTTGGGTCAATATTCCGTTCATCTTTAGATTGTGAATATTTCATTTTAACCAAACCATGAAGAGTTTGTTCACAAAAATCTACATTTGTCTCTTCATATATTTTTAGCTTTGATTAAGGACTATAAGAATATTTAATATCATAAATCTTCAAACAAACAAAAAATGAATGAATGAACGTTTCAACTTTTATTAATATAATCAGCACTTACAATTAGGACTTATGAAAGATTTATATTACATCAATATGTAAATAACTAATCTTCTTGTGGGCATCTCTGCCAATAACCCAAAAATTTCATGGAGATTGAAGAGTATCTCATATGCTATGGAAATGTCCCGATGAGATTGTTGCAACACATTGCTCATAGACGCTAAGGTATAGCATATCTAACAATCTCGTCAGACATCATCCACGCATCATAGGCGTCCTTGTCGTCTTTGCTCGAGTCAGCACTCAAAGCTGGAGGACACGGGGTCGTGAGAACGTGTTTGTGCTTTTCCACCGCTAGTACGATGCCGATGTTACATTTCCAATCAACGTAATTCTCACCGTCAAGTTTGTTCAAACTAAAAATCGTTTTCAATGGGTTAAAAGACATTTTGCTGAAATATAAATAAAATAAATAAATTTAGTATGTGCTACAAATTCGAATTACATGCATGAAAAATCCTAATATGGTTTGAAAGAAATAAACAATTCATGTTATTATGAACACAAATGACTAATTACTTTTCTTAGGGGAAACTGTAATTAATCGCCTTTCATAGTCGTGACACATCACTATTTAGTTCGAATCATCCAAGAAGTCACAACTTCTAGTTGTTACTAATTACCATAAACTTTGGTCACTTATTTTTAACGCATAGCCTCTATGGGAGGTTTACTTTAAACAATAAATCTAAGTGTACAACCTACATGTCGGCATTTATCCAAGTCACTTTGATAAAGGTTGTCCTAGGGGAGACCCTGTTGAGATTGGTGCTCACTTTGATAACATTGAATTATTTTTGCATTTAATTTTGCTGATACAATAAAATTAAATAAATATTCATTCTTTATTATGTTTGTATTTATGTATTAATGCTACTCTGAAAAGTTTCATCAGCGAAAGGGGTGCTAAGTATAGACTTGACAAGATAGCCCCTTGTAACTAGTTTAAAACATTTGTTCGCAATCTTAATACTGATAGAGCGATCGAATCGAAGTAATGATTTTTTGAATGAATCATGATATCTCATCTTGTGATATATAGAGTTGTGACTCTGTAGTTTCATTCTTGATATCTTGCAGAAGATATTGAGCAAGACAAGTGATACTTAGAAGCTCGAGATAAAAGTGTTTAATCACTCGAAACTTCAAGATCACATACGATGGGTACTTTGGTACTTATTTGAGTCCTAAAGTAAATGCATAATTGATATGATACGTTGTGACGTTTGATTTGTCAATGGACAATGACTAAGTTATAGTTGCATCTGACCCGACGGTTGGTGTCATAACATTGTCATATTGGGTCATGTGATTCACAGATATGGAATTCATGTTGGAACAATGAAAATGCATTAGTATCACACTATGATTTGTTATGAGAGTGTGAATGAATAAACATGGCCAAGTATTCATTGAATACGAACCTTCTTTGATTAAAACATGTGACATGTAAAGACATCTCAGTCTATGTTTTTCTCATTAACAAATAACAGAGTTAGTGAAATAATAACTAAAAGGAAATGATAATTTTACATTCCTCTGAGTTAATGATACACATGAAGGGTAATATCGTAAAATAATCCGTGGTTTGTGTGAAGAATTGTTTAGTCCTTTAGTATTACTCTCAGTATTAGTCCTCTAGTGGAATCGACTAATTTTAAGACTTGAAAGACGGAAAAGATTTGTGAACTTTTGAGTCCGATATTTAATTTAAAGATTCATTCAGGTGGGTCCATAAAGTCTCAATGGTAGACACTTAGAAGAGATTAAATGAATAAGAATATTTGATTTACTCATTGAATATAAATTGTGATTTATATCGAGGAAGTTATTTTCTAAGTAACTTGATATATTATTTATTGTTACATTTATTTAATGAATCACATAGTGTTATTATATTGATAATAAAATATTTGAATAATTCAAATAAATAAAAAAAGAAAATAAATAGTTTCACGTTTTGTACTTGTTTGAGAAGTATGAAACTATTTCATTAAATGTCATTAATAAATGAGAGTTTTAAATAAATTGAATTTATAAATAAATCTAAAGAATTTGGGAATAAAATATATCATTATGGCCTAGTAATAGGAGGAGAGATAGCCGAGTATCTGAAGTGACCGGGTCATGCGTTTGACCTCATTTAAGCCCGTTTGACTTTATTATATAAGGGCTTAAGAAAACTTTAATCACTTAACCTAACCCTAATTGAAGTATCGGCCAGAAGCTCTTCCCCTTCCCTTGTGTGTTTCGGCCAACTCCTTTGAGAGAGAGCAAGGAAGAAAAATTGTTTTTTTTCTTCTCTGAGTGATTCCTATGTTCCCGAGTGTTCTTAGAAGAGACCACCCTCTCAATCTCACTATAATTCTAAGTGTATTATCTGTGATTCTATATTATGGTGTTTGGGTGAATTTTCTTTCGTTAGGGTCGGCCAATTCCTTGAAGAAATTGATTAAAAATCAATTTGAAGGTTCATCACTCCTTGTTGGATCAAATCCGGCGAGATAGTCTCTGTCCGGGGATCTCCCAGGCGCACAGGTACTTGTCCTGCGACAGTCTCCAGGCGCAATGCTAATTCGTTGAGGATCCCAGGCGCGCGCTCTTTGTCTGGCGAAGGCGTCCATGCATGCTCCAGTTCAGCAAAGGCGTCCAGGCATGCTTCAGTCCGGAGAAGGCGTCCAGGCATGCTTTTGTCCGGAGAAGGCGTCCAGGCGCAATCCCAGTCCGGCGAGGGCTTCCCAGAAGCGTCCTAGTCCGGCGAAGGTCCTCCTGTCCGGTGAGACTCCCTCTCAGCGAGCCTCCCTTTCCGGCGAAGCTCCTGTCCGGCGAGTTCCTATTCCTGTCCGGCCAGCGGGTTCCCAAGCCAATCCAACAAGCATTGTTCACCCGTTTGACTCGACACGGCCTTCAGGTGATAGATAGCAACACCGAGATTGTTTACAATCTCAATTGTAAGTCATTCTCAACGAATTGGATGCATATAAATATATAAATTGATAGGTTGATAGTGTGTTCAATTGTTGAAGAACATGTTTAAAATAAAATAGTTTATTGACATGTCTATAAATTTTAATGCCTAGGTTGTTTGAATATATTAAAAATAGTTTTTAATATATTAGATCTAATTATATATTTCCACCACGTAGGATGTGTTATATAATTAAATTATTTAAATTGTTAAATAAATTCCATCAGACCCTGCTTTATCGCTCCTCTTTAAGGCTTAGTTCATTAACAATTTAATTAAAAAAGTGATTCCGGAGTACTTCCATTGGAGGGAGGGCCACGGTGGGCGACTCTTAGTTCATCACACACTAAGTTAATTAAATTTATGTCGGGGGACCTTGGGTTGCTTCAACGATAAACAACCCTCCCACTTAGTTTTGCAAAAAAATCATATTTTGTTGAAAATAGTTTACATTTTATAATTCATTTATAAACACTAAATTGTATGCACGAACATTTCATTTTAATGTGATGTTGTCATTCTATCCTATATGACATGTGAGGTGATTATGCTATGAGTTTAAATAATATATAACATAAAATATTTAACTCATCTAATGGTCATTTCTAATTACAACCCAATATAAACTAATTTATCTTCATAGTATGGTCGAGGAAAGAGACTTGTGACGCATCATCAGATGTCTCGGGTCAACCCCCACATTTATAAACTAACTCTCTATGCCTCGTAACCAGACATCATAGATTCTTCCAACAATCATACTAGGATCAATAGTCCGTTGATCTTTAGATTTTGAATATTTTGTTCTAATCAAACCATGAAAAGTTTGTTCACGCAAATCTACATTTGTCTCTTCATATGTTGTTAGGTTTTATTAAGGACAATAAACTATTGAATATCATAAATATTCAATCAAACGAAAAAGGAATGAATGAACGTTTCAACTTTTTTTAAATTTAATTAGCAAATTACAATATAGACTTATCAAAGATTTATATATTACATCAATATGTAAATAAATAATTTTCTTGTGGGCATCTCTACCAACAAACTCTTACTTGACGCAAAGAAGATGAGAGTTGTCCTTCATGCCTAATTCGTCTCAATGTTCGTTGAAGACATTGTTGGACAGGGCCTTGGTGAATGGATATGCAAGGTTGTCCGTTGAGATCTTCTTCACCTCCACGTCTCCGCGCTGCACGATCTATCTAATCAAATGATATTTCCTATCAATATGCTTAGAGCCCTTATGGCTTCTAGGTTCCTTTGAGTTAGCAACAGTCCCACTATTATCACAATAAAGTGTCATGGGCTCATTGTTGTTTGGAACGACTTCCAAATACTTAAGTAATTTTTTAAGACATACAGCCTCTTTGGATGCTTCACAAGCAGCCACATATTTTTCTTCCATGGTAGAGTCAGCAATGCAAGATTGCTTGATACTCCTCCAAACAACAGATCCACCATTTAGGATGAAAACAAATCCTGAAGTGGATTTCCTGGAATCCCTATCCGCTTGAAAGTCGGAATCAGTATACCCCGTCATAGTCAGGTCAATACCTGAATATATAAGCATCAAGTTCCTAGTCCTCCGAAGATACTTAAGGACATGCTTAATAGCAACCCAGTGCTCGGGTCCAAGATTTGATTGCAAACGGCTAACTACGCCAACGACAAAACATATATCTGGTCAAGTGCACAACATATCATACATGAGACTTCCTACGGCTGAAGAATAGGGAATATTTCTCATGTCCTCAATCTCTTGTGCAGTCCTGGTAGATTGGTCCTTAGAGAGTGACACTCCATGTCTAAAGGGTTTTGACCCTTCTTGGAATTTTTTCATAGCGAAGCGATCCATCACCTTATCTGTATAAGATACTTGGGAGAGCGACATGGTCCGGTTCTTTCGATCTCAAAAGATCTGAATCCTCATAATGTATGAAACTTCACCTAAGATAATTTACCCACGTCATTACCAATGAGTAATATATCATCGACATACAATACCAGAGACACAACCTTGCCCTCGTGTATCAACTTATAAACACAAGGTTCATCTATTGACTGTTCAAAACTGAAGCTTTTAACAGTTTCATCAAATCAAATATTCCCTGACCTAGATGGTTGCTTTAATCCATAAATGGATTTAAGCAACTCACAAACCTTGGTTTCTTGACAACCTTCCATGAAACCGTCTGGTTGAGCCATGAAAATGCGCTCATCAAGATTTCCATTCAGAAAAGAAGCATTGACATCCATTTGCCAGATCTCGTAATCGAGAGCGGCATCTATGGATAGAAGTATGCGGATGGATTTAAGCATTGCAACATGCGAGAAGGTTTTTTCATAATCGATACCTTCCTTTTGGGTGTAACCCTTAGCACTAGTCGCGCGTTGAACGTATTAACGTTCCCCTCCAGACCCATTTTCTTCTTATAGATCCACTTACACCCGATGGGTTGAACCCCTTCAGGTAGGTCTACAAATTTCCAGACGACGTTGACATACACCTAATGCTTCTCAACTTTCATGGCGTCAAGACAAAGGTTTGACGCAAAACCAGCAATTGTTTGGATGTAGGAAACAGGATCATCCATGTCAGCGACGACTATGAGAGTATCTCCATAACACATGTACTTGTCGAGATTTTCAGAAGCCCTCCCACTACGTCGAAGTACTACTTGACGAGGTTCTGAATTGTGAGGTTGCGTTTCAGTTGTGGTAAAAATAATTCTTATAGATGAGGTAGAAGTATCCTCACCAAACTTTTCCTCAAGCACAATTTTGCAATACTGCAAAAACTGGATCCCGCAATGCTTATTTACATTTATAGAAATCTTCCACAATGGTTGTGGGGGAATTGATCTCCCACAACATTTAGTATCCGTTGTGAGATCTTTGACGTCCCACAACGTTTACTATCCATTGTGGGAAATTTATAATTTCCAACAAAACCTCGCCGCAGCTATTTATAATTCCCGCTGCGGTTAGATTTCCTACAACGCTTAAATTATCCGTTGTGGGAAATCTCGCCGCACCGGGGATTGAAACAATTGTTGCGAGATTGATTAAAATCTCGCCGCAACCATGTACCATCTTCGCTCCGGCGAGATTTCCCGGAACGGATAATTTAATCGTTGTAGGAAATCGCGCCGCAACAAAGATTATACATGGCTGCAGCTAGTTTTTTTTCAATCTTGCTGTAGCGGTTTCAATCATTGCTTCGGCGAGATTTCCCATAATGGATATTTAAATGTTGTGGGACAAAAAAAAATAAGATTTTCAAAAATTTCTCCGTAGCGAGGGATGAATCTCATTGCGGTGACGTCAACAAAATTACCAAAATCTGCAAAATCCGAATTCACAAAAACTGCACAATTGCGAATATACCTGATAAACCAAACTGTAACATCCAAAATATAATATTTATATCCAAAATATAAAATTTATATCAAAAAATCAAAATCTATCCACAAATAATCTAATCATCACATTCTATAAACGTTTCAACATAAGTTACGAATTCCTCTCCCACCCTCTCTAAATCTTCTGGCGTATATGATTTCCTACTTAGTAATTTTGCTATACCTCCTACAAATATATCTCGCATATACGATAAGACAAAATACCCGCATTCTGTGTTTCTGTATTGCCTCGGAGCTACGCATAGCTTGATGTAAGTTGATTCCCCGTTACAATTGGCGTCTTGGTGCTCGAGTTTAAAATAGGCATACACCCTACATGAAAAAAATAATAAAAACGTTAAGAGATGAATGTACGTTAATTTCTTGATGTGGAAAAGAAAATACTACTTTTTTTATCAATCGCGTTAGATCTTGGGGTACTTTCTTGCTCAACGGATCGAAAAACGAGGCATTATCTCTCAAAAGGTCAATAAGAACGAGCATCTAATGCGCATTAATGTTATCCGGCGTCAATTCTAATTGATCGATCCTACATTTCCGTACTATTTTTTCAACGTCCTTGACTCGTTTAGACAAAAAATCATCTTCTATGTTTGTTGGCATGTGAGAACTTAAATTCGGATCGACAAATAGATAACCGTGATTTTTCTTTACCTTTTCTAACTTTGAACGTAGATAACTATAGCAAACAAATATTAATTTCATCAAGACATGAAATATTTGATATTTATGGAAAAAATGTGTAAAATAAAGACTTACTCCATGTATATCAATATGCATCCCGCGACAATTTCGTCGTACCGCAAAAAATCAGAAATATCATCAAATCATATCGAAATCGGGATAGCGGCGAGACTTGAAAGATTCATGATCACATCCACTCAAGGTAACATGATTTTGTTGGCATAATGAGCGAGCAATCAAAATTTTTCATTAATAAGCTTGTACTGAATTTTTTTACTGTCATCGGGACTCGATTGATTCTCATTAGTCATTTTTTATTGTTTTCGCTCGTTTTCGGACAACGATTTAGGAACCCAAAACGGTTCGACCCAAGGCCGGACCAAGTGATCGCGTCCGGGTTCTAGCGTGTCAGACTCGGTATCCCAAGTCGTCCCTTAGCTGTCAATGAGGTTCGTTCTATGCAGGTATCTGAAATGTGAAGAAATCAAATGAACTACAAAGGGGAAACAGAGGGGGTGCCTCTGTTTACCTCTCCGACGCTCAACATTAGTTGGATTGAGGTGGGTAAAAAGGTTAGGAGTTTAGAGGTTTAAGGTTTGAGAGAAACGAGTGAAGTACGAGTTCAGCAGCGTTTAAGTACTCAAGTGTTTGTTACCAGTTATTGGGAATCGCGTCCTCTATTTATAGAGCATGTCTTGTGAGCATATTTGAGCCGAGAATGGCCTTTGACCGGCCAAGGAGAACTGGAAACGGCCCTTGGCCGAGGGGAGCCTCTCGTCCGGCCTTCAGCCGAATGTAAGATCTTGGGCCGGCCCTTGGCCGGGTCGAGGAAAGGCCAGGGGCGGCCTTCGGCCGGGAGGAAGTTTCACCCGGCCTTTGGCCGGGTGAATAGTTTGGGCCGGCCCTTGGCCGGGTCGAGGAAAGGCCAGGGCCGGCCTTCGGCCGAGAGGAAGTTTCACCCGGCCTTTGGCCGGGTAAATAGTTTGGGCCGTCCCTTGGCTTGGTCAAGGGGTAGCCAGGGCCGGCCTTTGGCCGAGTGGAAGCTTCACCCGGCCTTTGGCTGGGTGAGTAGTCTTGGGCCGGCCTTTGGCCGGGTCAAGGAGAGGCCAAGGGAGGCCGCTGGGCCGAGTGGCGGGGCTGAGCCCTCTCGGAGCCTCCGTCGAGCCGTCGTGCCTTTTATACAAGCAACATTTATTATAGTTTGATAACCGGACCGCGACTCCATTTTGCCGCGTCAAATTCCACCAACCTCTTTGGCCACTCAACGAACCCACCCATGGCATCTTCAACGGTAATGGCTTCTTCGGTAGGAATTGGAAATTTATCTTTTTTAACCAACACTCCTAAAATACTTACTCGTATATTTTCTTCCTCCGTTGGTGTAAATTTACGGTTCCCATCTTGTACGCATGTTTGTCCGCAACATGAATCGCATCGGTATTCGAAACATCATCAATAAAGACATGACATTCGAAATTTTCTTCCGAACTTGGAGTTACCGGCGTGGTTGGATTCAATGAGTTACTAGCACGGACATTATTTTTCTTATTAACCCTTTGGAGATTTCCTTCGTCCTGAAGAATATCCATGGACATATCATCGTATTCTACAAAATAAATAAACATTCATAACGCTATACATAGACATCTATTCATATATACTAATATGAATACAAAAAACTTACCTGAATTCGTGGTTGGTATAATTGGGACTTCATCGCTGACCATCTCTTTGTCGAGATTGGGTATCCTTTCGCTTGGTATCTCGTCGACATTCATATTTTTTTTACATGCTCATGATTACGCTCCTTCACATTATCACAACTAGACATATACTGATTCAAATTTAAGCCTTCATTTCCTCCAAATATCGCCATGACTAATGACGTAAGCATATTTAATTGTTGTTGCATCTTCTTCTCATTTTTGCTTGAACTTGGAGGGACATAATAATTGAATCGCGTAGAGTGCTTTGATTGACCGCATTGGCGAGATGTTCCCAAGGCTTCTTGTAATATAATATTTTCCATTTTCCAGACTCCAAGACCCTTCTGTTGCTTGTTGCGATAATAATTGCTATACAAATACTATTGTTAGTTAACATATAATAGTAATAGTATAAAATATATATATAACCCTTACAATTTTTTCCGCCATTTCTTTGGCGTCATTGTCTTTGAATGTTGTTTTGTCTTTCCTCATTTGTAGCCCATACTCCCATTTCATTATACTACAATCATACAATCGGTTAACAAAGAATTAAGTAATATGAAATAAATATCAATTAAAACAAATCTAACCTTTTGTTGATCGAGTATTCGATAACCATTTGTCCAGCTCGTGATTTTTATTTGATTTTTTAGGGATTTCCTTTTCCACTATCCGATGATTGTTTGAATACTTCGTTTTTTATGTATTCCACAACCTTAATCAAATCTTCTTTGGTAATACTTGTGAAGAATTTCAATACACAAGTCGGTGTCTTTAAAATGCTAGGATTGTTGATTTTGTCTTTGCCTAGATCATTATACAACTCATGACAAAATAACCTTGCCACTTCTCCAACTCTCATAAGATAATCATGATTCCGTTCAATTGGAATTTCGAATCCTTCTTTTATTTTGCTCCAAATAGGCTCTTTTATTTGATTGTTCTCATTTAATCTCCAATCGCGCATCAAAATAGGAACGTGCTATCTAGCTAACAGACCAAAATAACTCAACAATTTGTCCCCCTCTTACCTATTGGTTGACCTTTTTCATCAAATGATAACGGTATCTTTCTACCTCTAGTCTTGACCTTATTAAATCGACTCATAAGAGTATTTTTTCGTTTTCTGGATTCCTCAAAATCTACCGATAACAGTCTTCTAACTTTCTTAAGGCTATTATCGCCAGGACTAGTGGTAGTAGACGACATCGAACCTAGTAAAACAAAAATTAAAAGGCAATTCCAACAAAAAATATAATATAATAAGAAACATTCTAATTCATTTTCAACATAAATTATAATTCAAACTCACACTAACATTCTAATTAATTAACATTAGCATTCTAATTTAATTTCAACACAAAACGTTATAATTCAAACTCACACTAACATTCTAATTAATTAACATTAGCATTCTAATTTAATTTCAACACAAAACGTTATAATTCAAACTCACACTAACATTCTAATTCAATTTTAACATAAAACATTATAATTCAAACTCACACTTACATTCTAATAGGGAGGAGAGGACGGAGAGGGCGGAGAGGGAGGAGATGGAGGAGAGGACGAAGAGGGAGAGGGCTGAGAGGGAGGAGAGGGCGGAGAAGGCGATGAGGGAGGAGAGGGCGGAGAGGGCGGAGAGGGAGAGGGAGGAGAGGGAGAGGGAGGAGAGGGCGGAGAGGGAGGAGATGGAGAGGGCGAGAGGGAGGAGAGGGAGGAGAGGGAGAGGGTTGAGAGGGCGGAGAGGGAGGACAGGCCGAGGGAGAGAAGAAGGAGAGGGTGGAGAGGGAGAGGGCGGAGACGGAAGAGAGGGAGGAGAGGGTGAGAGCGAGAGGGAAGAGAGGAGGAGAGGGCGAGGGGAAGGAGAGGTAGAGGGCGAGAGGGAGAGGGAAAGAGGGAGGAGAAGGAGAGGGCGAGAGGGAGAGGGCGGAGGGAGAGGGCGGGAGAGGGAAAGGTCGAGAGGGCGGGAGGGAGGAGAGGGCGGGAGAGAGGGAGAGAGAGGAGACCAATAGGAAGAAAGATAGAAAAATATATGTTTTGGGTCGATATTTTTTGGGCGGGAACTGAAAATCTTGAAAAAAAAAATCATTTTAAATGCTCCCACAACGCTTACCAAAATCCATTTTGAGATCTTGCCGAAGCCATGTACGAATCTCGTCACGGCAATATCCCACAACAGATTTGGTAAGCCTTGTGGGAGTGTCTCGTCGTAGCCAAATTTGTTCGTCGCCGGGGCGAGATAGCTTGCGGGATTCTGGATAGGCTCTGGGAAAATCTTGTCGCGGCGAAGTAGAAAATCAGCTGTGGAGAAACCAGTCCCCCCCCCCCCCCCCCCCCCCCCCCCCCCCCCCCCCCCCCCTCTCACTGTAGCCAAATTTGTTCGTCGCCGGGTGCGAGATAGCTTGCGGGACTCTGGATAGGCTATCGGCAAATCTCGCCGCGACGAAGTAGAAAATCAGCTGCGGAGAAACCAGTCTCCCTCCCCCCCCCTTCCCCGCAGTCAACTTTGTTCGTCGCCGCGGCAAAATTTCTTGCGGGATTTGGGGTAGGTTCTGGGTAAATCTTGCTGCAGCGAAGTACAAAACCAGCTCCGGTGAAACTAGTCCCACCGCAGCCAAATCTTTTCGTCGCCACGGTAAGATTGCCTGCAGGATTCTGAGTAGCTCTGGTCAAGTATTGCCGCGGCGAAGTAGAGAAAATGCAGCAGCAAAACAAGTCTTGCTGAAACCAAATATGTGCATCGCCACAACGAGATTGCTTGTGAGATTATGGGTAGACTCGCTGCGACACTGGTGAAATCTCGCGGTAAGGTGTATCTCGCCGCAGTCAAATATTGTTTTCACCGCGGCGAGAATGCTACCACAACATTAATAATAATCGTTCTAGGAGATCTCGCCGCGACACTGGTGAAATCTCGCCGCAGCGAGATATTCGAGAATATATAAACTTCTTTATTTTTTTTGTTGTTAACACATCTTCTATTTCGAAATCATTACAAAACCCTATTTGCAGGGTTTTGTGTCGTTCTCTCAAGCAGATCTAGTGTATACGTTCAAAACTTGTAAGTTTTTCTTAATATTAATATCAAATTCGTGTTGTTTTATATTATACGCTGACTAGGACTCTTTAGTTTTCATGAAGATCTTAAGAAGATGAGAAATTGGATTTGGGAGCATATATATAAGTGATATATATGAAAAAGGTGTGGATGAGTATTGTGATTTTGCTAGAGAAAATATGAAAGATGAGTCGATTCGTTGTCCTCCTGTGCAATGTGGAAATCATAGACATTTTCCAATTAAGATTGTTCGGAATCATTTTTTTGGACATGGAATAATGACGTCGATCAAATACGCAACTTATTACAATTTAATTATTAAACGCCATGTTTATAATTTTTGCATTAATTAAATTTATTTCAGTCATAATGGTACATTCCTCCAATACCGCAGTTTCGACGATTGTTTACTAGTGTCACACACGCGAAAAACATGGTTTGGCACTCCAAAAAGCGTATCGATGATGGTATGTTGAGACATCCTGCTGACGCTTCACAATGAAAATCCTTCGATTTAGAGTATAAGGATTTCAGTCTTGATCCTCGAAATTTGCATCTTGGTTTAGCGTATGATGGCATGAACCCGTTCAGCATGATGAGTAGTAAATACAGTGTGTGGCCGGTTATACTTGTGCACTACAATCTCCCTCCAAAGTTGTGTATGAAGAGAAAGTTTTTGATGTTAACAATATTGATATTTGGACCAGGCCAACCAGGTAATAAGATTGATGTGTATTTAGCTCCATTGGTTGATGACTTGAAGATACTATGGGAGAAAGGATTTGAAGTCAAAGACGCTTACCGTGGAGATTAGGTCAACTTAAGAGCAATGTTGATGTGGACTATTAATGATTTTCCGGCTTATGGAAACTTGTCAGGATACTCAGTGAAATACTCGATTGGTTGTCCAATTTGCGTAAAAGAGACATCCTCCATTTGGTTGAAGCATGGTCATCGACGTTTTTCTTGGTCATCGACGTTTTTTACCAACAAATCATCCGTACAGGCGATTGAAACGGGCATTTAATGGAAAAACTGAAGAACGACTTCCTCCTAGAATTTTGTCTGGTGAATATTACTACGAAATGGTTAAGAACGTCAAAGAAGTGTTCGAGAAACGAAAGCGGAATGTTAGTACTAAAGAACCGTTCAAAGATAATCCTTGGAAGAAAAAATTAGTTTTCTACGACCGCCCGTATAGGAAGACGCACTACGTTCGACATTGTTTGGATGTTATGCACATTGAAAAAAATGTTTGCGAATCGATCATCGGAACAATTCTTGATGATCCAAATAAATCGAAAGATGGAATAAAAGCTTTAATGGATCTCAAGGAGATGAATTTTAGGAGCATTTTGCATCCTCAAGAAGGAGGGAGAAAAACAAAATTACCACCGGCGAAATACACTCTAGATCGGAACGAGAAGAAGAAGTTGTGCAAATGGTTTGCATCTATCAAGGTACCCGATGGTCATTCTTCAAACTATAAGAGATTTGTATATTTAAAATATTCTAGACTCATTGAGATGAAAGCTCACAATTTTCATGTGTTACTACAACAAATGTTACCTCTCGGTTTACGTGGTATATTGTCAAGAGATGTGAGATTTGCAATATCCAAGGTATACGTATTCTTCAACTCGATTTGCTCAAAAGTTATCGATCCCGTTCATTTGGATTACATGCAATCAGAGTTAGTGAAAACTTTGTGTATGCAAGAAAAGTTCTTCCCACCTTCGTTTTTTCACATCATGGTTCACTTAATCGTTCATTTGGTACGTGAAGTGAAATTCTGTGGGCCTGTATTTTTGAGGTGGATGTATCCAATCGAGCATTATATGAAAGTATTGAAGAGTTATGTTAAGAACTACAATAGACCGGAATGTTGGAATATATGTAACAATTTAAAAAAAAAAATTATATAACACATCCTATGTGGCGGAAATATATAATTAAATCTAATATATTAAATACTATAGCATTAAAATTTATTCACACGTTGATATACTGATTCATTAAAACATGTTAAGCAACAAATGAACACACAATCAATCTATATAAACAATTTATATAAATATAGGCATCCAAATCGTTGAGAATTATTTCCAATTTAGATTGTAAACAATCACGACGTTGCTCGCTATCTCCAGAATGCCACACCGAGTCCAAACGATGAAGAATGCTCGCCAGAATGCCTTACGCGCACGCTGGTCGGACAGGGAGGACAGGGTCGCGGACAGGGCTCTCGCCAGACTGGGACGCTCGCTGGAGTCTCGCCGGACTAGGATCAGGCGCCTAGACCTGTTCGTCGGACTAGGAATCGCTGGACACCCTCGCCGGAAAGGGAACACGCTGGCCGGACTGGGTGCGCACTTGGGAATCCTCGCCGGACAGGAGCGTCTGGCCGGACGGGACGTCTAGCTAGGGTTCTTGCCGGATGGGACGCCTGGCAAGGATTCTCGCCAAACAGGATTGGCCAAAACTTTTGGGACTTCAAAACTAATTCTAAAAATCCAATTTCTGTAGAATTAAATCACCAAGCACCATAACAAAGACTCAACAATAAAACACGAAGAATTTTGTGAGAATAAGAAGGTGGGCTCTTCTATGAATACTTGTGAATAAGGGAGACACTCAGAGAAGGAAGAAAAACAATTTTCCTTCCTTGCTCTCTCTCGAAAAGGGTCAACCGAAACAAACACGGAGAAGGGGAGTTTTTGGCCGAGTATTTTAATTAGGGTTAGGTTAAATTAATAGGGTTTACTCAAGCCTTTATATAAGCAAGTTAAACGGGCTTAAGTGAGGTTAAACCCATAAACAAGACAATTACAATTCTCAACGAACTCACTCCTTTTACTCGGCCATATTGACTCATTTTGTTCCCAAATTCTTTTGATTTGTTTCTAAATTCAATTAATTTAGAACTCTCATTTATTAATGACATTTCATTAAATAATTTAATACATCTCAAACAAGTACGGAATGAGAAAATATTTAGTTTTTCTTTTATATATTTGAATCATCTAAATGTATTATTATCAGTATAATAACATTATATGACTCATTAAATAAATGTAACGATAAATAACTAATTATTTATCTAGTTACCTAGAAAATGACTTTCTCGATATAAATCACAATTTATATTCAATGAGTAAACCAAATATTTTTATTCATTTATTCTCTTTAAAGTGTCTATCATTGAGAAATTATGGACCCACATGAACGAAACTTTAGAATAAAGATTGGACTCAAAAGTTCACAAATCTTTTCCGTCTTTTAATTCTTAATAGTAGGCGATTCCGCCAAAGGACTAATACTGAGACTCTTTAAGTTCAATATGCATATATTTTCCGTTTGATGTGATAAAACAATTCTTCACACGATCCACATAGTACTTTACGATATTACCCTTCATGTGTATCATTAACTCGTGGAATATAAAATTACCGTTTTAACCCTGAGTTATTATTTCACTAACTTCTTTGTTATTTGTGAATGAGAAAAACATAGAGTGAGATGTCTTTACATGTCACATGTTCTAATCAAAGAATGATCTTTTGGATGAATATCTGGCCAGGTTTATTCATTCACACTCTCATAACAAAACATAGTGTGATATTAATGCATTTCAAGTGTTTCAACATGAATTCCATATCTGTGAATCACATAACCCAATATGACAACGTTATGACACCAACCATCGGGTCAACTGCAACTATAACTTAGTCATTGCCCATTGAAAAATCAAATGACACAAGGTGTCATATCAATTATGCATTCACTTCAGGATTTAGGTAAGTACCCAAGTACCCCTCGTATGTCATCTTGAAGCTTCGATTGATTAAACAGTTTTATCTCGAGCTTCATAGTACCACAAGACTTGTTGAATATATTATGTAAGATATCAAGGATGAAACACAGAGTCACAACTCTCTATATCACAAGATAGGATATCATGATTCATTTAAACCATCATAACTTAGACTCGATTGTTCTATCGATCTTAAGATTGCGAACAAATGTTTAAACTATTCACAAGGGGCTATCTTGTCAAGTCTAGACTTAGCACCCCTTTCGTTGATGACAGTTTTAGAGCGTAGTATTCATACATAGACACAAACATAATAATGAATGAATATTTTTTTTTATTAATTTCTCAGCAAAATTAAATAAAAATGTATTTCAATGTCTAATATCTCCTTTATGGGCACCAATCCTAACACGGAAGGGACATAGTAGAAAATTACATACCAGAAAAGTGTTGAGTTTTGTTATAAATATTTAGCTATAGCAAATGAAATTGGGGTGCCCAAAAATTTGAGTTTTGAATGTTTTATTGGTTACACTTTATATTTAGTTAAATCCATAAAATATTATATAACCACGTTTTATCCATATGTATTTATTCTACCGTCGATTGCAAAGAATGGGAGCGAGCCTCTCTTCATGTGTTACACAACGTTTCCGACAACATGTCATTTTTGGATATTCATATGAATGAATTGAGAGTGAATGATCCAAAAAAAGCAAGAGATGAAACATGGTTACAAAGTGAGCACAACCGTTCGTTTCAAAACTGACTTGGAAAACGAATATTTGAGGAGACATGACATTTTTCTACATTGAGAAAACTATCTGGAGGGCCTTTCGCAGTGGTTACCAGGTACACTACGTGATCTGTTAATGGTTTAAATTTTAGAGAAGATATAGAGATAATAAGCATCCCGTTCAAAACTCTGGTGTTACATTCTAAGTTGAAGCATTACATGTTTCGTCGGCCAAGGATAATAATTCAAAACAAGGTTTATGAACTACTACGGATACATTGAAGACATAAGGGAACTTGATTACTATGGGACGAGTCCCACTGTTCAGGTGCAAATGGGCGGTAAATAACTAGGTTCAAGTTGACAAGGACGCCGTAACAATTTTTGACCTTTGACGAACTAGTTATGAGAATGATTCATTTATGTTAGCCTCACAAGCAAGTCAAGTATTCTATGTTTCGGATCCTGTAAATTTGGAGTTATCGTTAGTGGTTCACATCCGGATTACCACTTGTCGACGAAGAGATTAATGATTTCGATGATGAGGACATTTCTCATTTACTAAGTAGGGAGACGCTATTTTTGTTTGAATAGTGAATTATTATAATTTGTTTTAATATGTTTCTCATCCAGATTTAGAAAATTTGTGGTTCATATGGATTACCACAATTTATTATAATTTTGGAGATTCTCATTGCGGCGAATGGAAAAACTAGCCGAAGCGGTAGGATTCGTGTCGCAGCGAGATGTCTTGGCCGCAGCGAAAATCCTTCATCGCTGCGGCGAGATTTCAAAATATAAATATCAAGACTCTGACAAAATCTCACCGCATCAAAGTATTGGCAGAGATGCCCATAATAAGATTGTTTATTTACATATTGATGTAATATATAAATCTTTCTTAAAGTCCTTATTGTAACTTGCTGATTAAATTAATAAAAGTTGAAACGTTTGATTGAAGATATATGATATTCAATAGTCTTATAGTCCTTAATCAAACCTAACAAGGTAGGAAGAGACAAATGTAGATTTGCGTTAACAAACTCTTCGTGGTTTGATTAAAACGATATATTCACAATCTGAGTTCAACGGACTATTGATCCCAATATGATTGTTGGAAGAATCTATAATGTCTGGTTACGAGGTATAGAGAGTTAGGATCTCTATAGTTATTCCAGTGTATCTTTCAAAGATACTGAATGGACCAGTACATCGTTAGAGACAATGTAAGAACAAACCATTTAACCTCTTCTGTCTCAATATCACTATGTATGAATTGCATCATGCTTACTTAAATCATGAAATGAGACATGTCATTTCATAGCTTAAATATTCTTAGTTGAGAAAGTCAAATTCTAGGTCCACTAAGTGATCTAGACTAGACCAATTGGTGAGATATTAAGTTATGATGATATCATGAAACCAGCTTTGTGAAGTTTTCATAGATAAGGAATTCATGTACAAGATTGCTGAAATGCAGTACATACCACCTCATGCTTTATTACTTGGATTATGAATAAATGAACCGCACGATATCCAAAATTAAGTAACGACTTTATTTGGATGAAACAATGTGACTTGTTAACTCATCATCTACATTGTTTCTAACTTATTCACAAGTAACAAATGAGTTGAGGAAATAACAATTAGAAGGGTAAATTTTATAAATCCCATATAGTTGATGATATTCATGAAGGGTAATCATTCGATAATATTCAGTGGATCCGCTAATCACAAATAAGTAGATTTTTTAGCAGAAAATATATTAATTTGAACCGAGAGATTTTCAGTGTCAACTCTTTAGTGGAGTCAGTTGACATTAAACCAGACTTGGAAAAGTTTGTGAACTTTGAGTCCAAGAGTCCTAGTTAAAGCTTTGTTCATTTGGGTCCATGAGGTCACTATCACAAGTCATTAGAGTAGAGTTTGTTAAATTAGAAGCTAAGTCAACATAAGTTCAATTGTTGAACTAAACATATTTTCCGAAAACAAGATTTTGAATGTCAAAATAATATTTTGAATTTTCTCACAAATTAATTTAAAGTGACACGGATGAAAATTGGTTTTAATGCTTGGTGAATTAAATTCTGTGACATGTTATTGTATGAGAAATAATGCGAGGGCTTTTCCATAATTTGTTATGAACAAATTATGAAGTAAATATGTGTGTGTAGACACCCATATGGCCGGCCACTTTACATCAAGGGAGTGAGAGAAATATTTTCTTTTATTTGGTGCATTATTGCATATTGGTAATTGCGTAAAATAAAAGTGGAAATGAATTTCTTTGAGAAGGAAACAAATGTGCTAAATGAGGAAAAAAATTTCCATCACTTATGACACAATGTTTGCCGACCATGTAGAAGAGAAAAGGAGGAGGAAATCAAATATTGAGTCATGAATACACAATAGGAAAGGGTAATTACCCTTTCTTGTATTTCATTCTCTTATAAATATAGCCTCACATAGAGATGTGAAAATAAGATTTTTGGTCTTGCTCTCTCTCTTCTAGCCGACCACTTCTCTCCCTCTCTCTCTGAAATATTCTTTTATTTTGGCACCTAGATCCTCACTTGATCTAGAGAATTAGCTTATGATCTAAGATTTTTTCTTGGTTCATATTGTTTAATAGTGCCCACCCACTAAACTCTTCAAACGCTCGAAGACTCTAGTGGTAAAAACTTTCGTGGTTGCTCGAGAATCCAAAGACGTAAGGCAGCGAGACAAGGGGAAGGATCTTCATCTAAGAAGGGACTCCAAGATCGAGCAACAAGAGAAAGGTTAGTATTCAAGTGTTTTAAATAATGTTGTACAATTGATACATGTTCATGCACTTTGCCAATCCTAACAAGAAATTTTATATTCCGCCATTAATATGATTAATTATAATTTTTCTTAATCCTAGAACTATTCCAACAATTTTCTAAGTAATTAAATAAATAATTGACTATTTAGTATTACATTTATTTAATGAATCATATTGTATAATTAAATTGATAATAATACAATTTGATGATTCAAATAAATAAAAGATGAAACTAATTTTTTTCTCGTTTTGTACTTGTTTGCATAGTATGAGCAGAATTAATGACGTGTCACTAAAACAATGAGATGTTCTAATTTAATAAAATACTATTTTAGAAATAAATCAAATAAATTTGGAACAGTATTTAAACATCATGGCCGGCCACATCTATGGTAGAAGTGGACTGGAAAAATGTTTAAATGAATTATAGGAGTTTAATTTCACTAATGGGCCATAATTTAATTTTGACCTAACTTAATCTCATTCTCCCTGAAATAAAAGAAGCACTTAAATTCTATATTTGCCCTAGACTCTCTCACGCGTTCTCTCCCCCTAAACAGACCTTGGCCGACTATTTTTCTCTCCCAGGGAGAAAAACAATCGGCCAAACACACCACAGAGAGAAAGAGAGATAGAGAGAGAGAAATTTAATTTCTACAAAAGCCTTGGTTTATTTTAAATAATTCCTTCTTCCATTGCTCACAAAAAGATCCCAACCTCTTGTTCTCCTAAAATTCCCTGAGTATTATTATTGAATCTACTTGTAGTTGTTTGAGCGATTTTTGGAGTACAGGGCCGGTTTCATTGATCCAAGAGCGAGGAAGTATTCTGTCTTCATAGACGCATGCCTGGAGAGCTTTTGGATTCAGCCTTGCATCCATGTGGCTGCCCTTCTTCCAGCAAATCTCGGCCATTGTGAAGTGCCGTGACGAAGATCCATAACCCACAGGTCCCACAACCGATTCATTGTTCTCGTTCAAATCAAAGAGATTGACGCAGATCGTGAATCCCGACGAGGCCTTCCGGTGAAAGAGAGCAACGCACGAGATTATTTATAATCTCATATGTCAGTCTTTTAACGAATTGGATATGCAAATATATAATGTTTATAGGTTGTTAGTGTGTTCAAGTTGTTGATTAACATGTTTATCATAAACTTATTGACATGTTATAATTTTTATGCCATGGTTAATTGAACATGTATAAAATGTGTTTTAACATGTTGGGTCTTTTTACGTGTTTCCCCCATATTTAGACATGTCACGTAATATTATTGATTAATGGTTAATTAATTTCCAACAAATGGTATCAGAAATATTTAAAGGCATTAAAAATTAGGACTTTAGGACTAGTTTTGAATTTGTTGACTAGTTTGGTGTTGGCGTTTTTGTATGATTTTTTATTTCATTGTGAATGTTATGAATGATATAAATGTGCTTATGTGAATGGATCCTAATTATTATGGCCCTAGGGTTTTAACGGTTATCGTCGCGGCTTTATTTTTAAATTTTAATTTATTTAAATTTGTGAGCCTCAATTTGCGAGGACAATTTAAATTTAAATTTTATTTAACTGTAATCCAACGACAAGAAGACACTGAGGGCAGCAACTCAGGCTTGGCCGCACGGTGGAGAATGTGTGGGAGCTGACTCGAGACATCCGAGGTAGCGTCACAAGGCTAGTTGGCCGTTCTACTTAGAAATAAATAGTTTATATTTTCTTTAAGTATTTTTTCTTATATGTTGTAATTAGAAATGGACCATTATGTGAGTTAAATATTTTATGTTTTAATTTAATTAATTTCATATGAATAATCACCTCACACGTCATATAGGATAGAAGGCCAACATCATATTAAAATGAATTGTTCATGTAGTTTATAATTTATAAAGAGTTATAAAAATGTAAACTGGTTTTCAAAGAATATGTTATTTTGCAAAAACTAAGTGGATCGTTGAAGCAACCCGCAGTCGCCGACATAAGTTTAATTAACTAAATGTGCGATGAAATAATAGTCACGCTTAGTAGCCCTCCCTTCAACTGGACTACTTCGAAAGTATTTTGTTAATTAAACTGTTGAGAACTACGACTTAAAGAGAAACGATGAAGCGTGGTCTCCACATAGGTGAACCATTATCAAAGTTACTTGGTTAAAGGCCCACATATCGGTTATACACATAGACATATGTTTTAAAGTAATCTTCACATAGAGCCCCTGCATTAATAATAAGTGACCAAACATTTATGGTAATTAGTAAGAACTAGAAGTTGTGACTTCTTGGATGATTTGAACTAAATGGTGATGTATCACGACTATGAAAGGTAGTTAATTGCGGTTTCCCAATAGGAAAAATAAATAACGATTGTTGTTCATAATACTAGGAACTATTGAACGCTTTCCACACCATATTAGGATTATTCATGCATATAATTCGAAATTGTAGCACATACTAAATTTATTTATTTTATTTATGTTTTCAGCAAAATGTCTTTTAACACATTTCAAACGATTTTAAGTTCAAAAAAACTCGAGGGTCCGAATTACGTTGATTAGAAACGTAATCTCAACATTGTGCTGACGGTGGAAAAGCTCAAGTATGTTCTCACGACGTCGTGTCCTCCTCCTCCGAGTGCTGACTCGAGTAAGGAGGACAAGGACACCTATGATGCGTGGATGAGGTCTGACGAGATTGCCATATGCTATATATTATCATGACTGAGCAATGTGTTGCAGCAATCTCATCGAGATATCGCCACTGCATATGAAATTTTGTTCAATCTCCATGAGATTTCGGATGTCATGGGCGTCAGGCGAGGCAGCAATCTATCCGCAGTTTCATGTACTACAGGATGAAACCAGGATCTTCCGTTAGGGATCACATGCTAGTGATCATGGGACACTTGAACGACATGGAGATCCTAGGTTCAGAGATCGACAGAAAAACCAAGATAGACATGATCTTGGAAGCTCTGATTGAATCCTTTGATGTCTTCCGTCTAAAGTACTCCATGAACAAGCTCTTCTACTCTGTTACTAGGCTCATGAACGAGTTGCAGATTGTCGATGGAATTCTCCCTAAAAATAAGAAGAAGTTTAGGGAGGTCAATGTTGCTGAACGTACGGCCTCGACTTCAGGTTCTAAAAGGGTGATGAGAGGGCCAAAAAATGCCAACCAAACGGGATCCAAGAAGCCTTACAAGAAGGTTGCGGATGCCAAGCGCAAAAGCGCCGTGAAGGTGGACAAGTTTGAGCACAAATGTCACCATTGCAGAGAGGATGACCATTGGCGCAGGACTTGTCCTACCTACCTCAAGATTGTCAAGGGGAAAGGGATAAAGGAGCCATTCACGGATTATGTTCAAGTCAACCCTTCGGGGTGGACCCAGTGAATCGAAAAGGGATATGGCATTGGTTTCTTTCGTTTTCCTAGACATCTCAGAATTAAGTACGAGATTCTTAAATGATTAACTTCGACGAGAACTGTAAAAAACGTAGTATTTAACATGATCCAAATCAGGTAGTTATAAATGGTTACAAATTTTGTGTCAACATGGTCACGAACATATATATTTTCGAGACCATATTGTCAAGAACATACGTTTTAGTGATAGCATCGTCATGAAAACAATAGATCGTGACCATGTTGTCACGAGTTCATCATTTCGTAACGACCTGATCACAAATGATTCATTTCTTGACGATATTAACACGAAAGGTATAGAACATACTTGTGTCAACATCGTCATGAAATGACCATTTCCTGACAATTTCGTCTCAGAATGATGTCGTCTTGACCATTTTGTGTCATACATTTACATTAGTCTCGTGAGTATCTAAAACATTCATTCCATCACATGTATCCATAAAATCAAAAGAAAACACTAGAATAACAGTTTCATAACCTGATAATCAGAATCGGATGATTCAGAAGATGAGTCGCAAGAAACTTTCACCCTTTTTCCGGTTTCTTGAGAATGACGAGAACTCCTCTTCCTAGAAGGTCTTACTAGGCTTACACGTCATCGCTGCTTGAATTCGGAGATGATGTTTACTTCATCGTTGGGTTTGTGCGAGGGGAGAAGGGGTAGCTTCTGGTTTTTTTGGAGCAAAGAGAGAAGAAGACGGAGAGAAGAAAGATAAGTGCATAAAATGAAGAGTCGGTAGTTTTCCAAATTTAAACCATAAGAAATAGAAGAAGATGAAGATTCGCGACGAGAGTGGTTGGCCATATGACATGTCGAAGAAGAGGCGAACGCGAAGAGTTGAAAGTGAGAATGACAATCGACGCGACGTCAAACAGGTCGGCTTATGGAGGAGTTAATGCGGAGAGAGAGAGAGAGAGAGAGAGAGAGAGAGAGAGAGAGAGAGAGAGAGAGAGAGAGAGTGAAAGAGAGAAGATGGAGTTAATTAGAAGAGAGATTAATTATGGTTAGGGAAATAAACGTTATTCCGGGTTCAAAACGTGAGGGTAAACTCACGATAAAAATATTCTCTCTCATCCCGAGTTCCTAGTTAAGTCATTTAAAAAAAACATATTTACAATAACACCTGATTTTATTCCTATTATTGAGAAAATTTCCTATTTTGTATGTGAGCTGTAATCATAACCCAAACAAAAATAAACTATGGGCCAAAATCCAAACTTTGTGAATATTTTGAGTTTTCATCTTTGATGGCCAAAGTTATTATTCATTAAACAAATGGATAAAGAGGTATATACTCTTCTATAGTATTGAGTTTGCAAAATACCCAACTTATTGAAAGTTTTGGTTAATACTCGGTTGTAGAAATTAATGGAAATTAAAGGACTACTATACCATTTTCCGGTTTGGTAATTATGAAGAATTAATTTTTGAAAATTAACGAAACTGTGGCTGGATTTGTGCACATGGATAGACTCACTTTCTCTCTCCAATCAAAGTGCCGGATATATTGGAAATAAAAAAAAATTAATGTATAATTTTATTTTTGGGCTGGAGAAATTGTTTTGGAAAGTTGTTATATATACTACATCAAACCTCTTAAACTCTAAACCCTTTCAACACTCCAACTTTATTCTCTCTCTCTCTCTCTCACTAAAACCGATACAACTCTTTGCTCTCTTCTCTCTCTCTGCAAACAAAAATCTATGATTTCAATGGCACCGAAGGCAGAGAAGAATCCAGCGGAGAAGAAGCCAATGGAGGAGAATAAGACTGCCACGATCGAGAAAGCTCCGGAGGAGAAGAAGCCGAAGCATAAAGGAAGCTTCCAAAAGAACGTGGTTCTCCGGCGGCCGGAGAGAAGAAGAAGAAGATGGCGAAGAAGAACTCGCTCATGAAACTTCGAAACGTGTTTCCTTGATGTGTTTCATCGAATCTTGAGTGATCTTTGTGTTAAAGATTGTTCGTTATGAAATTATGAACCATGTCGTCGCAATTATATCTTTAGTTTCTTCCCCCCTCAAATATTGCAACTAGATCTGCAGTTTCTTTTCCCCTAGAATCGTTATAAACCATGTCGTCGCAGAAATTAATGAAAATTAACGAGTGTTCATATGTGCTTAGATTGGAGCTTTTGTGGTGGATACTTATTCCTTTTTTTTAGATGGTTCAACAAGACGGTAATATGGATGAAGAATGGTTTTAGACAAGATTTTTATTGAAATGAATAAATGTGAACAAAATGAAATAATTAGGAGTGTACATGTCCAAAAATTAAACAAAATTAATGGTTGCTGAACCAAACTACTCACCATAAATGGACCACTCAAAATCTATGAACCTGACGTAAATTATCAAAAATTAACACGAAAATCATATAGATTTTGGAGACCAGTAACCAGAATTCAAATACAAAATAAATTTTTAAATTTCAAATTCTCAAGATTATATTCGACTCATATGAATTTCAGTTATTAGTAATAAATAACGAATATTTGGGCATCATTTTAGGAAAGAAGAAGAAAATATTTTGTTTTTAAAATCGAAAAATAGTTTAGACTAAACATATTTGGAAAAAATATATCTTAATATCAATTTGAAATTATTTGAATTAATAGTTAAAATTAAAAATGGAATGAAATAAAGATGATATCAATTAAAATTACGAAAATAAAAGCTACAAATTAGGAAATTTGTAACGGTACACCACGTTATCAACAGAGACACCAATTAACCACAATTAACACGTCAATTATTGTTTTTTAAATCAGTTACAAGATTTTAAGTAATAAAAAAAGTAATTTTCAAAATTCAAAATATATTCGTTTGGTTTGAAAATGAATTATGTATTAATATCAATTAAGTATATAAACAGTAACAAATTCCAAAATAAATCCATAAAATTAGGGGATAAGATAAGATTTGGACCCAAAAATCAATTATATATATATATATATATATCCATGTTCGTATATACAAATTAACGAAATTAACTAGTATTTCATAGCTGTAATTTGGAACCGAGGATTATATATATATATATATATATATATGTATATATATATAAGAGCCATTAATGAAATATATCTGATTAAAATTGAATCAACAACAAAATTAATTAATTGACTATTTCAAAAAGATATTAAATACATTAAATAACGGATTCAAATCTGATAGTTGAAATTTAAACATGAAATTCCGGAATTTCAGGTTAATTTGCGTTAATATTAAAAAACTGGAAAATAAAATATTTCCACATTTCTGAAAATAAAAAAGGGTATATTTGGAATTGCTACTCCCATAAAAACTCCAAAGTAGGACCGAATGTGAATTTTTTTAAACTTTTGCAAAATATTGGATATTTTATAATTGCAATGTTTGATTTGATTTAACTAGAACAATTCTTCTTAAACAAAAGATTAATAATAAGTCACACCAAAGCACAAATATCATATGCACCCTCCAAGAGATTACGGAATAAGACAAAAGTGTGTAATGAATGTATATATCGAAATGAAACATATATATACAGAGGCTGTAGTTTCTGAGTGTGATGGGTAGCTATAATAGCTTAGTAATAATAACTCATAAATATTATTATTCATTAAACGCATTTACAATTAAGACTTCGTAAGTTCGAACCTCTCGAGCAACAACAATTTATTTTCAGAAAAATAGTATCACCTTCTATTTATTTCTAAAAACAAAAGAATATATTATGCAAGATGTTCTAGGGAAGCACAATCTTAATAAAAAAAATTATAACCAAACCCTAACAATAACATAATTAAAGCCGACAATCACCGTTTGCCTTATTCCAAATTTCCGAACTCATACACCAGATGTGCGTCCTTAACAATCCTCGCGTACTAGGAAAATGACCTCTCAATGCTCTAACTCCCACATTGGATATGGACCGAACTGTCCCACGATGTTCTGAACCCAGTTCACGTACCACTTTAATGGGCGAACAACCCAACCCTTGGATTATACTACAACCCCGGGTGACGAAGAGCCGACATCGAGGTGCCAAACCTAATTCAAATATGATAGGTTCTTATACCAATTGTAAGATCCGAATATCACGAGTGAAATTCATCACCTAAATCCATGACCAAATCATGTTATAAGAAAGCATAAATCAATAGCGGAAGCATAGCGGATAAATCCATGACGGTTGGTCTTTTAGATCAACACGTATACTTTAAAGAGCTCTTTGTTTCTCTCTTGATTAATTCTGACGACGAGATTTAAGAAAAAAGTGACATATACATTACGTGTGATCTATGGACCAGTCATATTTATAAGCAATCATTAAGTTAACCTTGCGGGCTTTTGCTTAAGTCCATAATAAAACTAGAATCGGTAGTGGTCTACACATTAAAGGCTCATAATTTGTTAGATACATTAAAACCCAATAATCATACACCAAGGTAGATCACTATTAACGGGTCATCTTTATTGACAGTTCACAACACATAATTATTTAACATATAAGCTCAACGTTGGATTAAAGATCCAACAGTTCCTCTGAAAAGAGGTCTTCTTTTTTGGCTCTCATTCATGAATGCTACCTACGTTGAGAAGCTCTAAATGAACCATCCCAGTTGAGCCTCAACACGTTCTTCAAACTGAGCCGCGCAGATTGGCTTGGCTCAGTTACAATCTTAGAGATAGTTCTCCAACATAGGGTTAAACCACATTGACTAGTTTATACTCATGCATAACATCTTCAACATGACCTTCCTCTTTGATCGAGGGACCTTGAACAACATAAATCACTTGTCCAGCCTTCTTCTTCGTGGGTGTAGCCTTCTTGATGGATTTATTTTGAAATTCTTGTTATAAGTTTTCAATGGAAGTTCAATTGCTTCATTAAGGTCAATAATTTTTCATCAAAAGCAAAATTAAGGTCAATAATTTCATAAATTTTATCGTTATATGTTGTATGTGAATAATCAGCTATAATATCACCAATATATTGAACACCTTACACACACTACAATTGAAACATATCAAGATTAAATTTGATACAAATAAGAAGAAAAACTTCCTTCAGCTTTGTTTAAAATCACGGCGTCAATGATTCTGTTAAGAGGTAAAGCGAGCACTGCTGATGAAGAATCAGCCCCAACAACGATGATCTCAACGAGTGAAAATATTTTGTGGGAAACTCTCTTTGTTATTAAAATTTAGAAAATTAATCTGTATTGTTCATTCTGTAATCAAAAGCTTTGATATGGTAAAGATTGTTACAAAATGGTAGACGCGTCCTTATATTGAATTATTAATTACTAAAACATTTCAATAAGAAAATACCAAAATGAAGAAGAAAGGAGAACAAAATTCTTACTCGCTTGAAAATGAAAAGATTCCATTGCTTGAAATATGTTTAATTTATTTTCTCAAAAGACGACTCTCCTTATGATGGCTAGCACATGTACTAAGGTTGACTAGACTCAGATTCTTAGTGCACATCCAAATACGTGGAGATGAGCTTAAAATATTATCAGTTGTTAACTTTTATAGCTCCCAGATTTAACAAAATATTATCCTATTGATTTGATAGATAAGTCATGCTAGAGCGTCCTTTTTTTATATCAAGATTGATATAAAACACACGAAATGCATAAAGTATGTGTTACTGCAATTAAGTGAATATCAAGATTGATATAAAACACACAAGATGCATAAAGTATGTGTGACTGCAATTAAGTGAATATCAAGATTGATATAAAACACACAAGATGCATAAAGTATGTGTGACTGCAATTAAGTGAATATACGTCAACTAAAAACTTAGTATGTTCTTTTATTTAATTATTAATAAAAACACATAAAACCTATGCACGCTATGTTATTTTTATTACTTTTATTTCATGAATAAAAAATATGAGTTACAATTTTCTATACGTGTTTTCATCATTTGAAAGTGTTGCATAATAATTTCATTGTCAAGATTTTTCATTTTATACAATTAAAACATCACTCAACACCTCGTCTCCAAGTCTATTGCATAATTTGTTCTTTCAAAATGCATCGTAAAAAATGTTGTCTCAACACCGGCAATAATCACAGGTGAAATTAAGAGCTATGCACTATTTTTTCTCGTCCGATCCATTTCTCGAGTAAGTTCGCTAATCCCATTTCATCGTTTTGAAAGAAAAACAAAGTCCTTTTTATGGTCATTGTTTTGCTTATCAACAGTTGCACTTCTTGCTCTTGCACATAAACATGTGGAGGTGATTTCATTCTTCATTTCGGCCACGAGCATACTAAATATTGTTAGGTCTTCATCAAAATATTGTGGTCGAGGTCGCACGTGGTCGAGATCTTAATCAAGAAATATTTCTCGAGCGTCCCATTGATACTCGGAGGGGACCACATTATGGTACATTATTTAACTTGATCATCTTGTTTTCATATATAATCAAGGCTCTCAAAAGTATGGCAAATGATGGTACACGCTCGGAACAAAGATTAGAAGCGGATAACTTATAGGATGTGATGTTGTCATTTGAATTTGTATTTAACTTGTATCCGATGAGAAGTTTACTCAGAGAGCGAGTTGTCAAAAGCTTTCCAAAAGAAAAATCAAAATATTGTTAATGCATTAGCTTGATGAAAATTTACAAGTTACGACTACAACAACGAACAATGGATGGGATATTTATTGGAAATTATTTAACAAATTAAACAATAATATTACATAACACATCCATATGTGGCGGAATTATATAATATGATCTGTATTAAAACTCATTTTAATACGTATTGTCCATTAGAGGATGAGGATTCGTCTGGGGAACTAACAACCTAAGCATTTAAAATCATAAACATATCAATAAACTATTTATTTTAAACATGAAAAAAAATTGAACCAAACCATCTAACAACTTATAAACACATTTACAAATCATTATTTTCAGATCCAATTAGTTTTAGGAACTTACAATTGTGATTGTAAACAATCCCGGACGTTGCTAGCTAACTTCGGAAAGCCTCGTCAAAAATTCCTTCAAATATAGACTCTGTCCGGAATGGACAGCTTTGGCCGCCGGAATGAATTCTAATCGGCCGGCCATAAATGTGCCTGCGGCGCTGCGGCTTCCTCCGGATGAATCTGACCGCGAAACTTTTCAAAAACGTGGAAGAGACCTAGGGCTAGGTCCCTGTGAAAGGGCTTGACCAGATTACTCGTCAAACTCCCGTGGTGAGCTAGGTACACTCTTCGTTCGACGAAAAACTCCAGTCAGGCGACCCAATCCTGAATGAGTCTCGCTCCGTTTCGCTCGATTTTTTCGCGTTTCAAGTGGATACATGTGTGTACAAAGTCACTCAAACACGAATAGAAGAGTCAGTGGTAATTCCCTCAGGATTTGATGAGATTAAGAGGATGGGCTCTTCAATTGAACAACAAGGGACACTCGGGATCACTCAAGAACTTTCGGAAGATCAAGAAGATACTTCTTGATCTCTCTCTCCCTAAAAATTCGACCAAAGAACTCAGGAGAGGGGGGAGAGAGAGGTTGGCCGATAATTTTATTATTAGGGTTAAGGTTTTTAAAAATACCCTTTAAATAGAGAGATAGCGGGGCTTTTCTTAGGTTAAACCCAATAGTCAAACTTAAGCCCATCATTTTTTAATTAATTTCAGTAATTAATTCTCTGACCTAATTCATTAATTATGGCCGAGTATAATCCTATATATTTCGTAAATATTTATTTTGATTTATTTCAATAATAATATTTAATTAGTTTTGAATATCTCATTTATTTAATGACAAATCATTATTTTCATACTATTCAAGATATGAAGAAATGAGAAAATATTTATTTTCATTTTTTATTTGTTTGAATTATTTAAATATGTTAATATCCATATATTAACATAATATGATTCATTGAATAAATGTAATAATAAATAACCAATTATTTATTTGATTACTTAGAAAAATATTTTCTTAGTATAAATCACAATTTACTTAAATGAGAAAATCAAATTGTTCTTGTTCAATAAATCTCGTCGAAGGGTCTATCATTGAGACCTAATGGACCCACATGAACGAAGCTTTAGAATAAAGATCGGACTTAAAAGTTCACAAACCTTTTCCGTTTTTTATTCTTACTATTAGTCGATTCCACTAAAGGACTAATATTGAAACTCTCTAAGTTCATATGCGTATATTTTCCGTTTGATGTGAAAAATCAATTCTTCACACGATCTATAGAATATTTTATGATATTACCCTTCATATGTATCAGTAACTCAGAGGAATGTAAAATTACCGCTTTACCTCTGAATTATTATTCACTAACTCTTTTGTTATTTGTGAATGAAAAAAAAAACATAAAGTGAGATGTCTTTACATGTCACATGTTTTAATCAAAGAATGTGTTTATTCGATGAATGTCGGGCCAGGTTTATTCATTCACGCTCTCATAACAAAGCATAGTGTGATACTGATGCATTGGCATTGTTTCAACATGAATTCCGTATCTGTGAATCACATAATCCAACATGACATTGTTATGACACCAACCGCCGGGTCAGATGCAACTATAACTTAGCCATTGCCCTTTGAAAAATCAAATGTCATAAGGTGTCACATCGATTATGCATTCACTTCAAGATTTAGGTAAGTACCAACATACCCCTTGTATGTGATCTTGAAGTTTCGAGTGTTTAAACGGTTTTATCTCGAGCTTCAGAGTATCACAGGTCTTCTTCAATATCTTCTATAAGATATCAAGTATGAAACACAGAGTCACAACTCTCTGTATTACAAGATAAGATATCATGAATGATTCAAACAATCATTACTCTGATTCGATTGCTCCATCGATCTTAAGATTGCGAACAAGTGTTTAAACTAGTCACAAGGGGCTATCTTGTCAACTCTGTACTTAGCACCCCTTTCGTTGATGACAGTTTCGGAGAGTAACAAACATACATAAACACAAATTTAAATGAAGAATAAATATTTAACATTATTTAATGTATCAGTAAAATCAAATACAAAGTATTTATAATGTCTTAAATCTCCTTTGTGGGCACCAATCCCAACAAACTCCCACATGACTCAAAGGAGATACGAATGATCTTTCAGTCATCTCCTTTGTGAACGATTTCTAGTACTAGGTGATACTTCCGCTCTATGTGTTTAGAGCACTTGCGGCTCCTTACAGTTAGCGAAAGCCCCACTGTTATCACAATAAAGTGGGATAGGCTCGCTTGCACTTGAAACTACTTCCAAGTATATAAGGAATTTCCTCAGCCACACATCCTCCTTTGCAGCTTCACAAGCTGCCACATACCCGACTTCCATGGTCGAGTCAGCAACGCAAGATTGCTTGATACTCCTCCAGACCACGAATCCACCATTCAGGGTGAACACAGACCCTGATGTGGACTTCCTGGAATCATTATCCGCTTGAAAATAGGAGTCGGGATATCCCGTCATATTCAGGTCACCACCTGAGTATGCAAGCATATAGTTTCTCGTTCTCCGAAGATACTTGAGAACATGCTTGACAGCAACCCAATGCTCGGGTCCAGGGTTTGACTGAAACCTACTCACCACGCCCATTGCGTATTAAATATTTGGCCTCGTGCAAAACATAGCATACATGAGACTTCCCACCGCTGAAGCGTAGGGAATATGCCTCATATCCTCAACTTCTTGAGGAGTCTTGGGAGACTGCTCACTTGAGATATGCTCTCTATGTCTGTAAAGGTAGTTGTCCTTTCTTGGAGTCTCGCATATTGAAGCGATCCATGATCTTATCAATATAAGATGCTTGGGAAAGTGCTAACTTCCGATTTTTCTGATCTCTGAAGATATGAATCCCTAGAATCTAGGCCGCTTCTCCTAGATCCTTCATCTCAAATTGCTTTGACAGCCTGATCTTAACCTCTGATAACTTTCCTACATCATTCCCAATGAGCAGTATGTCATCCACATATAGGAGTAGTATGTTATCCACATATAGGACTAAGAAGACCACTTTGCCATCGTTTGTCATCTTATAAACGTATGGCTCATCTACTGACTAATCAAAGCCATAGCCTTTCATAGTCTCGTCCAATCTGATATTCCACGATCTTTATGCCTGCTTTAGTCCATAAATGGACTTCAAAAACTCACAAACCTTGCCCTGCTGGACTTTCTCCATGAACCCGTCTGGTTAAGCCATATAAATGCGCTCGTCAAGATTTCCATTTAGAAATGCAGTCTTGACATCCATCTGCCAAATTTCATAATCCAGGGCAGTAGCTATGGATAGAAGAATACGTATGAACTTTAGCATCGCGACTGGTGAGAAGGTATCTTCATAGTCGAAACCTTCCTTTTGTGTGAACCCCTTCGCCACAAGTCGTGCTTTAAATGTCTCAACATTTCCATCTGGTCCTCTCTTTTTCTTGTAGATCCATTTACACCTAACAGGTTTGATGCCTTCAGGTAGATCTACAAGTTTCCAGACCTCGTTGACATACATCGAATGCATTTCAACGTTCATGGCTTCTTGCCATAGGTTTTCTTTGGAACTCTCCATCGATTGGGAAAATGATGTTGGATCATCTTCCTCCTGGTATGCGACTGCAGTGAAAGTCTCTCTGATACCCATGTATCGATCAGGTTACTGCGACGAATCACATAAGGCTCTGATTTCGAACGTGGTTTAGGACAGGTGCTATCTTGTGAAGTACAAGCTACTTCACCCAACAGTTCCTTAAGCACAAGTCTGCTTTTGGGCATAGAATTCTTTATATAGTTTGCTTCAAGAAACCTAGCGTTCATGCTAACGAACATTTTCTGATTAGCAGGACTATTAAAGAAGTACCCTTTTGTTTCCTTTGGATATCCCACGAGAAGGCACAATTCTAAACAACTAGCCAACTTGCTAGTCTTTTGTCTCAGCACATGTGCTAGAAAACCCCACATTTGGACGTGGTGTAAATTAGATTTTCTACCAGTCCATCTCTCATATGAAGTACCAGGGACCGTCTTAGACGGAACCTGGTTCAGAATACACTACTACAAAAATGACCTTTAGAAGCGACGAGTGGCATTAGAAGCAACTTTTAACCATTAGAAGTGACTAGTTGCTTCTAACCTAAACACACTTATTTTTCCCGAAAGATTAAATTTTTGACCTTTAGAAGCGACTGGTCACTTTTAATTATCCGAATCCACAAATTAGAAGCGACAAATCGCTTCTAAAGGCCAAAAATATTGGCTCGCACCCTCCGCGCCAAATATTTCAGTATGTTTGGGCACTAGTCGCTTCTAATGTCGCTTCTAATGCCCAATTTATTTGACTCCAAAATGAGTCAGGAAGTGATGAGTAACTCATCATCGACCTTACCATATCGAAGGGTTTTGATATGCTTCTCCGTCTGCTTCTTAACCAAAGCCCGTTATTCTATGAACATTTCAAAGGTATCAGATTTGTGTCGCATAAGGAAAATGTGACCAAACCTTGAGTAGTCATCAGTGAAGGTTACAAAGTATTTGTAACTTCCTCTTGCCTGGATGTTTATTGGACCACATACATCACTATGTACAAGTTCCAATAACTGTGTGGCTCTTAGACCCTTCGATGAGAAAGGTCTCTTAGTCATCTTGCCCTCAAGACAGGATTCATATGTGGGCATGGATCCCACGGTTAGAGATCTTAAAGAACCACCCTTTGTTAACCTCTTAAACCTATCTAGGCTAATATGTCCAAGACACAAATACCATAGATATGTGTCGTCAGTTTCATCACTATGAAACGTCTTACGCTTCTCGAGTGAATATATATTCACTTCGGTATCCAAGACTGTTGGCTCATTAGGATATAATAATAAATTGAATCCACACAATGAGGTTTGGTAATAAAACAATCATCAACAAAAATTTCAATACCGTTATTGATTTTAAAACTGAAACCTTGTTCTTCCTAACGACCAAAAGATATTAAATTGTTGCAAAAATTTGGAACAAAATAAACATTCAGCAATAAAATTTTGTCTCCAAACTTGAGCTGCATGGTCCCGACAAATCTTGCTCCGACCTTCGTTCCATCACCCCAGTTGAACCTGTACTCTCCATCACCTAAGCTCATGGTTTTCCTGAAACCATTAAAATTACACACGATATGGTTAGAAGCCCCGAAATCTAAAATCCAAGGTGCACCTTGTTCGTTGTGTAAGAAAGATCATACATTTCCCCTTAACGCTCTTGAGGTAGGCAGGACAGTTCCTCTGCCTGTGGCCAGCCTCTCCGGAATGGTGACAGTTGTGCTCAGACTTTTCCACCTTTGCGATGCCTTCGCCCGTAGCATCCACAGCCTTCTCCTAAGGCTTATTTGAACCCATTCGGTTGGCGTTTGGAGCTTCCTCATCACCCTCTTAGAACCTGAAGTCGAGGCTCTATGTTCAGCAACATTGAGCTCTCCAGACTTCTTCTTGTTCTTAGGGAGAAGTCCATCGGCAGTTTGCAACTCCTTCATGAGCTCAGTAACGTAGTACTCGAGCTTGTTCATGGAGTAGTTCAGGCGGAAGCTATCGAATGAGTCCGTCAGAGTTTCCAAGATCATGTCTATCTTGGTCTCTCCGTCGATCTGAGAATCCAGAATCTCCATGTCGTTCAGGTGATCCATGATCAGTAGCATGTGTTCCCAAACTGAAGATCCCGGCCTCATCCTGTAGTTCATAAAACTGCGGATAGCCTGCTGCCTTGCCTGACACCCATGACAACCAAACATCTCATGGAGATTGTACAGGATTTCATATGCAGTGGCGATGTCTCGATAAGATTGTTGCAACACATTTCTCATCGATGCCAATATATAGCATCGAGCAATCTCGTCAGACCTCATCCACGCATCATAGGCGTCCTTGTCTTCCTTACTCGAATCAGCACTCGATCCTTGTCTCCCATAACATCTTCAAATCATCGATCAATGGTGCCAAATACACATCGATATCATTTCCTGGTTAACTCGGTCCTGAAATCAGTAGCGTTGACATCAAAAAAAATTTCTTTATACACAACTTTGGAGGGAGATTGTAGTTCACAAGAATAACCAGCCAAACACTATATTTACTACTCATCATGATGAAAGGGTTCATGCCATCAGATGCTAAACCAAGACTCAACTTCCAAGGTTCAACACTGAAATCTTTGTACTCCAAATCAAATGACTTCCACTGTGAGGCATCCGCATGATGTCGTAACATACCATCATCGATACGTTTTTCAGAGTGCCAAACCATGTTCTTTGCGTGCTTGGTAGTATTAAACATTCGTCGGAATTGTGTCATTGGTGGTATGTACCATAATGACTGAAACAACATATAAAACAATATAAAAAACATAATCATTTGTAAAACAAGTAATTATTATGTACGTACCTTGATTGGAACTCCTTTGACCCCGTCACGTGACAATTTACATTTTTTCCACCTAGACTCTTTGCACCTCGGACATTCATCTAGATCTTCATACTCATTTCTATATAAAACACAATCATTTGGGCACGCATGGAATTTTTCGTACTTCATACCCAATGTGCCCAAAGTTTTCTTCGCCTCATACCTTTGCGGAACTTTATTGTCTTTTGGAAATGCTTCTTTGAGTATTTTCAACAATAGAGTAAAACTAGTGTTTGTCTACCCACCCGACGCTTTCAAATGAAATAAAGTAACTAAAAATGACAACTTCGCATTACTTGTACACCCTTCATATAATGGTGTCTCCGCATCATTCATCATCGACTCAAACAATTTCAGGCGTTCCACAAAATCGTTCTCCAAATCATTCATCATCCCGCATATATCATCAAAGTCATCATCTTGAAGATCATCATTTCTATTGTTTATCGTAGGACGAAATTCCTCACCATGATAACACCATACTTGGTAAGAAGTCATTATTCCGTAAACCAACAAATGTGTTCGAACAATATGAAGAAAAAAATGTCTATGATTTCCACATTTTACGTAAGGACAACAAATTGATTCCACATCACCGACATTATCTTTAATGAATTCACAAAACTCATTTACACAATTTTGATATATCTCGTTTAACCTATTCTCCCACATCCATTGTCTCACCATCTTTGAAAAACCCTATTTATAACAAGAAATATTCAGATTTCTAATAAACAATCCAAAAATACTCAAATTTGTAACAAGTTAAAGAGGAACTTACAAGAATTAGATGTATAGTTTGGGAGTTGTGAATGATGATGACACAGAATGGGTTGAAATGTTGTTTGTAGTGTTTTTTCGACTGACGTTTTGAGAGATTTAAGTGCAAAACACGAGTAAAAGCGAATTTAAAGCAGTCCAGGTCATCGGCGCCGCGACTCGGAGTGTGTATCGCCGCGGCGCCACTCCAAATCAAATCACGAAATAATTTTTTTGTAACAATATCGACACGAAACAACTCTTTCGTGACAATTTTGTCTCCTGAGACGACTTTGTCGCAAAATTAGTGATTTCGTGAAAACCTCCGAAAACACTACATACACATATCTGCACTTCATTTATGTTATAAATTATAAAATGATTTTTATTTATACTTCGATTGTATGTTATGATGAGGCACATTCATATATTCGTCAAGCATAGTGGACGATGGGTGAAACCTTCACGTTACTTGATCGAATATAGTGAGACTATGTTAATACCCGCCAAAGCGACTTACGAGGAGTTTTTGCAACTATTGTATGTCACCGTCACTAGTACAAAAATAGCCTTTAAAAGAGACATTTTGTCACATCCAAAGGCCAAAAGTCGCATCTAAAACGACATTTGGATGCGACTTCGGATGCGACATATTCGTAGCTAATACTTTCGGATGCGACATATTCGTAGCTAATACTTTCGGATGCGACATATTCGTAGCTAATACTTTCGGATGCGACAATTTTGACGTGACTACTCACATCTAAATTCCGCAAAAACAAAACATAAATTTTGGCGGTAAACGACATTCAGATGCGACTAGTCGTATCTAAACATGTACCTGCGAAAAATAAATCTGAACAAAAAAAATTGTTTCTCGGCCTTTGGATGCGACATAGTCGCATCCAATACTCTCCCGAAAAGTTATTGGATGCGACATGGTTGCATCCAAAGGTAAAATAAATAAATAAATAAATAAATAATTAAATAAGTTGACGTAAATAAAAATAAAACTAAATCAGAAATTAATGTAATACTAAATGGACAAAAATAAAATTAAATTAAAATATAGATTTAACTTTAACATAATTAAAAGTGTTTTAAAGTACAAAAAAGTAAACGTAAACATAACAAACGTTAATATTCAAAGAACCATAGCAAACGTAAAAATTGTTGGAAATCAAATAACGTTTAACCAATAATAGTATATAACATATCATAAAACACATTTTAAACATATTCAATTAACCTAGGCATTAAAAACGACTAACGTGTCAATAAATTTTTTATTTGTTATCAACAAATTGAACAAACGATCGAAAACCCTTTAAACTATTTATAAATTTCCATCGCAGATCCAATTCATTTAGGAGACTTACATGTGAGGTTGTAAACAACCTCGTGTGTTGCTTGCTTACGCCGGAATGCCACGCAAAATCTTTGACGGAATTGATTGCATACGCCTTTGCCTCGGGAGGAGATCCTTGGAACCGCGCTTACGAATCACTAGGGAAGCGATCTTCTTCTCAAGCGTCTCATCTCCCTGGATTGACCTGCACACACTTGCACCACACGCCGCAGGATGGACTGCACACGTGCACCCAGAATGACTCGCCGGTTGCGCGTAGGTGGCGTCCTCGGTTGGGTCTCCAATGCCCCAGCTCCTTGCCGGTTGGGGAGGCCCAATTTGCGCCTGGAATACGCTGGAGGTAGAGGCCCAAGATGCCTCAGTAAGTTGTCGGAAGGACAGGCCCAATATGCGCCTGAATTTGCCGGGTGCCACAATGCGTCGCCGGATGCACCTAGAGTGGATCCGATCGAATCGTCTTCGCTTCTCCTCTCCAATTTAGCCGGCCCTGTGATGCATATCATCACACAAACTACCACAAGAAGAGTCAGAGATAATTCTCTCAGGTTTTGGGAGATCAAGAGGGTGGGCTTTTTGATTGAACAACGGGAGTAGGGTAATCACTCAAGAAACAAGATCGAGAATCAAGAAACGATTTATTGATCTCTTTTTCTCTCTCAATCTCCCGGCCACAAGAACACAAAGGGGAGGAGAGGTTCTGGCTGAGATTCCTCTTAGGGTTAGGTTAAAAATGATTCACAAGTCGCGTCTAAAATTTTTTATACAAAGAAAAAAATATAATAATAAAGTTAGATGCGACAAGTCGCATCGAATATGTGTTTAGTTGCGACATTTAGATGCGACTATGTCGCATCTAAAATTCTTCTGTATCAGAAGACCAAATTTGCAGTAGTGCATACAACTATCACATTCTACTCATAAGCTCGATGTAAAGTACGATTCAGAAGAGTGGGTACCACTTGTTCGCATTACGTCGGATCTAAGTTTGACATGTTATCTGCATCTTCGGAAGGAGAAAACATATAAATCAAAACATAATTTGGTAGTGGAGATTAAGAGTATAGCGTATCCAAAAGAGGTTAGTGTTTCCGCTAAAATTGAACTTAATATGCCGTATATGAAGCAAGAGCGTGTGGCTCTGGAGAACCCCAACCATGACTCGACACAAGTTGATTCTCTGCCCCATATGTCGTGTCCAGCGCCAGTAAGTATAGCTCCTGTGAATCCAAAACACGATTCGGCGCGAGTTGAATCTACTATGTCATGTCCGGAGCTGGTGAGTGTATATTTTGTGAAGCCCTACCCCGACTCTGCACCAGTTGATTCTCCTCAGCCCGAAGTCCGTGACCCGAGTCGTTGAGTGTAAGGTCTAACGTGGTCTCTCACGAATCTGCACTACCTTTTTATGAACTTTACAACAACGATCAAAGTCATGGTCCTACGTGTGTAGGCACGTCACCGCATACTCCTACTTCTTTTGGCACACGAAACAACTTCTTTTGGCACACCGAATCACACTCCTTCTATTGGCACACCGGATCACACTAATTCTTTTGGCATACCTGATCACATTCCCAAGGAGTTTCATTCGCCTTCAGAAGATCCAACAGCCTACATAGTTGACGTCAGAATGATGGATATTCATTCTCCAAGTGAAATATACAAAGGATGAATGTATATTAACAAAAAAAGAACTTTGAAAAGACATTTAACCATGTTCGCAATCTACAATCATTTCTAAACGAAAACAAAGACTTCTAATAAAAATGTTTGTACACGTAATTTGCATTGACAACAAATGTGCTTGGACAGTTCGTAGAGTCAAATTAGGAGAATATGATGTATTCGTTGTAAAAATGTAAGCGTTTCGTCAAACTGTTTCGTGTCGATATCGTCAAGAGATTACATGTTCGTGAATGTGTTTTCATGAAATTAATTGTTTCGTCACGCTTTTTTAGGTATATCTCCTAGCACACATGTGCAACGCAATTTAGAAAAGGAAGACATCCTCAAGCTAGAGCTACATTTGTCGGCGAGGTTGTAAAACCAAAGTATATCGATCCTGGTTGCTCTCCCTTTAAGAGGGCAAACATTATGTGTCACATGCAACAAGATTTTAGAGTGGAGATGGGTTACAAAAAGGCATCGAGGTCAGACAGAGTGCACTAGCATCTTTATTTGGCACCGATGACCAGCTATACGCATTTTGCCAAGATTTATACACATGGTTTCGACTATCAATTTAGATTCGTCATTTGACCTTGTCGCAACTCCTCGTTCTCATCGTTCCGAACACCTATTTATGTCGCTTAGTGCTTGAAAACGATGATGGAAGTATTGTCGACCCGTATTTATTATCGATAGAACATTTTTAAATAAATATTAGAAGGGCACGTTGTTTTCAACATGTGGTATGGACGCGAATGAACAAGTTTATCCTGTTGCCTTTGGTGTGGGTGATTCAGAATAAAATGAAGTGTGGCTCTACTTCTTGACCCAGTTAAAGGAAGAAATTGGTGAGATGAGACATCTAGTCATTGTCTCCGATAGAAACCGGAAATCCTTAGTAGTATAAAATAATAATTCACTCGTTCAGATCATGGTTTTTGCGCATTCCATCTTCTGAAATATGCCAAGACTAGTTTCAAAGGTTTCTCAAAGGAAATGAATAGGGTATTCTATGCCGCAGCAAAGAAATATACGTCAGAAGAGTTTGTGAGATTTATGGTTACAATTGACAAATAGAATCCAGGCGTCTGAGAGTACCTTCATAATGACGTGGGTTACCATAGTTGGGCTCATTGTTTTTCCAACGAGAAGAGGTACTCGGTAATGACATCCAACAACGTTGAGTCTCTAAATGCCGTGAACGTCAAACGTAGGGAATTTCCAATCGCAAAGTTGTTCGATTTTCTTCGCGAGTTAATGACAAAACGGTTTTATGAGCGTAATGAGAAAGCATCGGTAACGTTGATGACACTTACACCACACGCGACAAAAAAATTGGTCGAGTATCATGCTCAATGTACTGGAATGCAGGTACATCATTCACACCTAATTTCAAAATTACCCGAACTTTAATCATGTTTTTACGTACATCGTTGATAACCACTTTATGCTTATTGGGTGTTGACTAGGTACAGCCGTCATTGATGCACGAGTTTGAGATCATTGAGAAACACGATCTAAAGTGGGCCGTAAATTTGAAACATTAAAACATGCTCATATCGCATCTTTCAAACTGATAATTTTATATTTTTGTGCAACTTGTGGTTATTGTTGTCGCTGATATTTGGACAACGTTCAAAGACCTAAGCGGTCAGATCCCCGCTTGGGGCGAGTGACCCTCGTTTCGGCCTTAGCGTGTCCGATCCGGTGTCGCGGATTGTCTCTTAACTGTCTCGTAGTTTTCGAGTTCTTCTGTTATCTAAAAAGAGTAAACAGGCATGAACTACAAAAGGAAAACGGGGGGGGGGGGGGGGGGGGGGTCCTCTGTTTACCTCTCCAACGCTCAACATTAGTATAATGTGGGTGGAGTTATAGGATGACGAGGAGGCTCGACGAGACCGAGTGAAAGAGGGATCCTTGGATCGCCGGCGTTTTGGGGCTCGGGTCTCGGATCTTTAAAAGAGAATTCTTCCCGTCGGGATAGAATTCTTGTGTTTAGAGAGAGAGAGAGAGTAGTTTTCTCTTGGGAAAACTTATGTACCTTGTTGAGAGGCCAAAGGGGATTATTTATAGCCCTTGGGTAACCTTGGGTCGACTAAGGAGAGGTCTGGACAAGCCAGGGTCGGCCACGATAGGCCAGGGGCGGCCAGGACGGGCCAGGGGCGGCCAGGACGGGCCAGGGGCGGCCAGGACGGGCCAGGGGCGGCCAAGACAGGCCAGGCTCGGCCAGGACGGGCCAGGGGCGGCCAGGACGAGCCAGGGGCGGCCAGGACAAGCCAAGGTCAGCCAGGACAGGCCAGGGTCGGCCAGGACAGGCCAGGGACGGCCAGGACGGGCCAGGGGAGGCCAAGACAGGCCAGGGTCGGCCATGATAGGCCAGGGTCGGCCAAGACGGGCCAGGATCGGCCAAGACGGACCAGGACAGGACAAGGGCAGCCAGGACGGGCCAGGATCGACCAGGAGAGGCCAGGACGGGCCACAGGTCGGCACGATAGGTGAGGGGCGGCCAGGACGGGCCAAGGGCGGCCAAGTAGAGCTAGGGTCAGCCGAGGTTAGTCAGGGACAGCCAGAGAGAGCCAGGGTTGGACAGGGATGCGCGTGGGCTGATTCTTCAACGAAGGGAGGCTCTTGGCTTTCTGGGTTGCCCTCCTCGCAGCGTTGGACGTCTCATCATCCCGAGAGATTCTAGGAATGATATATATTAAGTCGTCGCCGTTAATCCGAAGACAACATTAGCCCCTCGAGGTCACTGTCGAGCGTCTGATCAAAAATGAACTCAGAATCAGGATCCTCCCAATGAAGGCGTGCCATCCTGCGACTTCATAAACTACAGGTCTCTCGTGGCTTTTTACAGCTTGCGTAGCAATCTCCCGATCATAATTATTGTCCCGCTAAATTTCATCATATGCACCTCCTCTGAGTGCGTTCTTTCGCCTTATTCTGGTGTGTGATTTTTCCTGTGAGAGGCTAACTTGGATGTCGCATTTGGAACGACGTATTCTCGTCGAGTAGCCGTTAGGGGCTGACTCGGACGTCGTTTAGGAGCGACGTATTTTCTTTGAGTTGCCGTTAGGGGCTGACTCGGACATCTTTTAGGAGCGACGTATTTTCGTCGAGTAGCCGTTAGTGGCTGACTCAGACGTCGTTTAGAAGCGACGTATGATCGTCGAGTTGCCGTTAGGTGCTGACTCGGACGTCGTTTAGGAGCGACGTATTTTCGTCGAGTTGTCGTTAGGGGCTGACTCGGACGTTGTTTAGGAGTGACGTGTTTCCGTCGAGTAGCCGTTAGGAGCTAACTCGGACGTTGTTTAGGACCGACGTATTTTCGTCGAGTTGTTGTTAGGGGCTGACTCAGACGTTGTTTAGGAGCAACGTAATTTCATCGACTTGCCGTTAGGGGCTGACTCGGACGTTGTTTAGGAGCGACGTACTTTTGTCGAGTGGCCGTTAGGGGCTGACTCGGACGTCGTTTAGGAGCGGCAAATTTCCGTCGAGTTGCCGTTAGGGGCTGACTCGGACGTCGTTTAGCAACGACGTATTTTCATCGAGTTCCCATTAGGGGCTGACTCGGACATCGTTTAGGAGCGACGTATTTTTTTCGAGTAGCCGTTAAGGGCTGACTAGGATGTCGCTTAGGTGCGACGAATTTACGTCGAGTTGTTGTTAGGGGCTAACTCGGACGTCGTTTAGGAGCGACGTCTTTTCATCGGGTTGTCGTTAGGGGCTGACTAGAACATCGTTTAGGAGCGACGAATTTACGTCGAGTTGCCGTTAGGGGCTGACTCGGACGTCATTTAGGAGCGACTTATTTTCATCGAGTTGCCATTAGGGGCTGACTCAGATGTCGTTTAGATGCGAAGTATTTTCATCGAGTTGCCATTAGGCGCTGACTTAGATGTCGTTTAGATGCGAAGTATTTTCATCGAGTTGTCGTTAGGGGCTGACTTTGCATCGTTTAGGAGTGACGTATTTTCATCGAGTAGCCGTTAGGGGCTGACTCGGGCGTCCTTTAGAAGCGACGGATTTTCGTCGTTAATTATCGACTTTGTTATTGACCCGCCCTAGCCCCCCGATTTTGGTGGATTCGTGGAATGACCATGAAACACAAATATGGAGAATACGACATAGGGTGAATAACAAAGGACATTTTTTATTGCGAAACATAGAATTTGACCCCTTTTTGGGCTTGTAGCCTAGTTTGAGATACATAAGAAAGGGACATAGCATGTCGTAGGGTGAACGTGTACCCCCTTATGCCATCGAGCTGGCCAGGATCGGCCAGGACAGGCCAGGGTTCGACAAGACCGAGTGCAACGGGGATCCTTGGATCGCCGGCGTTTTGGGGCTCGGGTCTCGGATCTATTAAAGAGAATTATTCCCGTCGTGATAGAATTCTTGTGTGTAGAGAGAGAGAGAGAGTAATTTTCTCTTGGGAAAACTTGTGTTCCTTGTTGAGAGGCCAAAGGGGACTATTTATAGCCCTTGGGAACCTTGGCCAGTGTCGGCCAGGACGGGCCAGGATCGGCCAGGACAGGCCAGGGTTGGCCAAGACGGGCTAGGGTCGGCCAGGACAGGCCAGGACGGGCTAGGGGCGGCCAGGGAGAGCTAGTGTCGGCCGAGGTGCGTCAGGGGCAGCCAGGGAGAGCCAGGGTTGGCCAGGGATGCGCGTGGGCTGATTCTTCCACGAAGGGAGGCCCTTGGCTTTCTGGGTTCCCCTCCTCGCAGCGTTGGACGTCTTACCATCCCGAGAGATTCTGGGAATGATATATATTAAGTCATCGCCGTAAATCTGATGACAACAATTATCAAAACTTTCTTGTTGAGTATTACATTTCAAAGTACTATACCATATTGCAAAAGTAGTTATACAGGTGTAACCCGTCCACACGGCAAAGAAGACACGTGAAATTTTCCCGATGAAGTAATATAGAGAATAGTCAGACCACCTTATGTTTCCAATCGCGCTGCAAGGCAACCGAAAAAGAAGAGGATACCTTCTTACTGGAAAGGTAACAGAGGAAGAAGGCACAAGTGCAGTCCATGCGGATATGCAGGGCATAACATAGCTACATCTCGCAATGCATTCCTTATCTATGAAAATTTTATTATGCTTCGGAACAATGTGTATGTGTTACTAATTTCTAAAAAATAAAGAAGTTTGGTAACCCAATGAATTGAACTAAAAAAATATGATGATTTCTTTAAAATATTGAAGATTCGTGACAACCTTTTCAGTATTTCGTGAAAACTCGGTCACGAAATATTTGAATTTGGTGACAACTTGTTGTCTTAAAATTCAAATATGTCGTGACAATGTTGTCATGATATACTCAAAATGTTGTCACGAATCTTCAATATTTCGTGACAACGTAGGCACGAAATGTGTTTTTTTCTTAAATTTTCATAATTTTGAATTTGAAGGAGTTTATATGTGAAATACAACCTCGTAGGCGTTGTTTAAGTATATTTTTAAAAAGTAAAGTTCATATGTGACAATATCAAGCATCTAGTCTAACATGGGAAGAGATTAACACGGGAAGAAATGTAGTTATAGTTTATTGGTAAAAGACATAAAAAAACTAGCTTTTATCCTTGAATGTTTATACAGTATTACACTAAGATTGGTAACCCAATGAATTGAACTAACAAAATATGATGATTTTTAAAAATATTGAAGATTTGTGACAAGATTTTCAGTATTTTGTGACAACTTGGTCACGATATATTTGAATTTTGCGACGATGTTTTCACGAAATACTAAAAACGTTATCATGAATCTTTAATATTTCATGACAACGTAGTCACAAAATTTGTTTGTTTTTCTTAAATTCTCACAAATTTGACTTTTAAGGAGTTTATACATGAATTGCAACCATGTAGACATCGTTTAAGTAGATTTAAAAAAATAAAGTTCGTACGTGACAGTATCAAACATCTAGTCTAAGATAGGAAGAGATCTAGTCATAGGTTATTGGTCAAAGAAATAAAAAAAGAAACTAACTTTTATCCTTAACGTTTTATACAGGATAACACTAAGATTGGTAACTCAGTGAATTGAACTAACAAAATATGATGATTTCTTAAAAACATTGAAAATTCGTGACAACATTTTCAGTATTTCGTGACAACTTGCTCACGAAATATTTGAATTAAGTGATAAATTGTTGTCACGAAATTCAAATATTGCGTGACGATATTGTCACGAAATACTCAAAACGTTGTTACGAATCTTCAGTATTTTGTGACAACGTAGTCACAAAATGTGTTTTTTTCTCAAATTCTCACAACCTTCTATATAAAAAAAACTTAATAGTGTATTTATGATGTCAACAAAAGAGTACCTAAACTTGCATACATAAAGTAGGTATCTAATTAGTACAAAAGATAATATCTAGTTAATTAATATTGTTTTATGACATTGCAATTGTCACTCCAAAAATACATTAAAAACCAGTTATCACTGTATTCTTCAAAGCTCCGTGCCTCAGTAGCTTCCTAACATGTATTCCGGTTTCAATTATGAAATAGAAATCCCATGACTCAAAAGTTCTGCACCCTTGATGCAATAAAAAGATGTTCAATTTAGTAATTTTCACTCTAATAAATATAATATACAAAAGACAATAATTCTAACGAGTTTGTTGTGGAATTTTGCCTTTTATCACCGTAAACGGGTCCAAATTTTTGGTAGGAAATTAGCCAATTAAAATAGCAGGGAGTCATTGTTGTTATGTCTTGAAACCAAAGAGTCATACACTGTAAGTCTTTTTCGGCGAATGTTAATGACAACAATAATGTATTGGCATGTATATGTTCTCAGCTTCCCCCCATGGAACGAGGTGCTCTCCACTTTCAAGATATGGTTAAGCATGTCATCATGCAACGGCCAGTTGTAGTTCTGTGGATCGACAAATTTGGCCCATGCATTCCTCGCGGCCACCATCTCGAAGAAGTAACAGTCGGTTGTCGTGAATTTCTCATACAACTGGTTTATAGTACCCTTCTTCCTGAAGTAGTAGTACGCAATGTTGATGTGCTGCAACAATATTTATTACACAAAACCAATAGTAACAGATAAAAAAACAAAAAATTCATTGGAATACAAAAAGTAGTTTTAACGAACCTTCGCACTCAGCCACGATATTCTGTTCCAAAAATTCTAAAACAACATTTTCTTCGATATGATGGCCACTATATAGTCAAATATTGGATTCATGTTTTCCTCATCTTCATTGTATATGGAACTGCATGGTCACAAAGAAGATTTTAGAGACAACTAAGTAAGACATATTGTTTAGTTACTAAAGAACAAAAATCTACGTACTCATTTTGATAAAATTTTGGACTCCGTGATGGAGCCATTCATGGACTCTGTACAAGGCAGCCCTCCGTGGTGGACCCAGTGTATCAGAAAAGAGATACGCCATTGGTTTTTTTCATCTTTCTAGACAACTCATAATTAAGTCAGAGAGTCTTGTATGATTAACGTCAACGAAACTTTGTAAACAACATAGTATTTAACATGATCTCAAATCGGGTATTAATAAATGGTACATCATATCGTGACAACATGGTCAAAGAATGAATCTTTCGAAATGATGCTTTCGTGACCATGTTGTCACGAGTTTAGCATTTTGGACGATGTGGTCACGAAAGATTCATTTCTTGATGATATTGACACGAAGGGTATAAAATAGATTTAGGTCAACGTCGCCAGTGAATAACCATTTTGTGACAACCTCGTCACATAATGATATCGTCTTGACCATTTTGTGTCCGCAATTTATTAGACATTAACATTACTTTCATGACAAGTTAGTATCTAAAAAATTCGTTAAATCACATGAATTCGTTAAAATCCAAAAAAAAACTTAGAAGAACAGTTTTTGAACCTTGTCATCGGAATCGACGACTCGGAAGATGAGCCGTAGGAAAATTCCAGCCTTCTTCCGGACCCCGGAGACTGACGAGAAGTGTTGTTTCTAGAAGGTGCGGAATCATGTTCGTCATCATTGCTTGAACTCGGAGACTAGGTTTTCTCCATCGTTGGATTTGTGCGAGGGGAGAAGGGGCAATTTTTGGGTCAAATATCTTCTGGTGTTTTGGGCGGAAGCGAAGAGAGAAGAAGACGTAGAGAAAGCTCCGGTGAAGAAATACGAGAGAATAAAATGAAGAGTCGTAAGTTTTCAAAATTTAAACCGGAAGAAAGAGAAGTAGATGAATCGTCTCGAGTAGAGTGGTTGCCCATATGATGTGTCGAATAAGAGAAGAACGTGAAGAGTCCGAAGTGGGAATGACTACCGACACGACGTCTGACAGGCCGGCATAGTGGAGGAGAAGTTAATGCAGAGCGAAAGAGACGGAGGAAGTTCATGAACAATTAACAAAAATTAATTAATTTACTTAATTAATTGTAGGGATATAAATGTTATTCCAAGTTTAAAAAGTGAGGGTAAACTCGGAACAAAAAAATTATCTCTCCTCCCAAACTCCTAATTAGGTCTTTTAAAAATATATATATAGATACATATAATTATAAAAACACCCGAATATACTCCTATTGTTGGAAAAATCCCTTTCATTTTCCCTCTTCTAAAAATTAGAGCACAAAATCATAAGTAAGGAAGGGCTTAAGCCCCCTCTGGCCCAAACCAGCTCCGTCATTGGATCAATCGACCCAACGTTACTACACTCGACTCCACGATGCTGTCACCACGTGATGTCATGGTTACGCATAATCATCCGTTATGATGTCCATGGCATGCGTTGAGTTTCTCACTTCTCGATCATTCTACATATTTCAAGCTCTGGAAATAGATTTTCCATAAAAAATTTAATATTACGTGTCAATGTAATAACTTTTTATTCGATTTTATGCTTTTCAGTTAAAATGGGAGGTTACCAAGTGCAGTTGTGAATGAATAGTGTTGTTTTGGTCCGCAAATATGCAGGTATCGACGATGCATTGTTGTATCGGCCTTTTGGATTTTGAAGTGGGTTTATATAAGGGGACCGTGAGATATTAACCAACGTGTGATTACTTAACGCTGAAAGAATCAGAAGCTCAGTCTTCTTGAGTAGCGAAGTGGACTTTGAGGAGTTAGTGTGTTTATTATACTTGTAGAAAACATAAACTTTTTGCACTAAGTAATTTTTATCTTGATAAGAAACAAAAAAAAAAAACTAATCGAAACACTTGACATTATATATAGGGTTTCCATGGAAGAAGCATACCCTATTGGCTATTACAATATTCATTACACAAAGTAATCAAACACACCTTCCACTCGTCATGTAATTAAATTTCTCCCTCGTTTCAGCGGCTGTAATATCTACAAAATGATATCGTTTATTAGCTATGAATAATTTTAATCCACCCATAAAATATAAATAATTTATTATAACAAACTTTGCAATTAGAAATCGTGGGACATTTGGGAAAGAAACGCGTCAAAGTGTTGTGGACCTACCTATTTGGGCTTGATAAAATAGGTGGGTAATAGCCCAACCCAAGTCAATTGGGAAAAAGATAAAAATGAATATAAATGGACTGTAGCTTGTACCTATTCTCAAACTTTAAAAAAAAAAAAAAAAATGAGCCCTCAACAGAACCTTCCGCCACCAAAACCGTCATGGCGAGAAGAAAGTGAGTCTCTCTCAGCATTAAAACGATAATCCATATTTAAGTTTTCCCGCACAGGGGACGGGAACTCCCTGTTGGTACACATACCGAAGTCAAAGCATTTAAACCCCATTTTCCCAACTCATGAGCCACATAATTTTGTTCTTTCCTAACCCAATGAAAGTCACAAACTTGTACCATGTTGGCGTCAAATCTAACCTGTTCGAAGTCCACCATCAGATTCCACACTGGACTTTCTTCTCCCTGTTGCAGTTTTAGCAGGATACTTTGACAGTCACCTTCTATTATAGCTCTATCATACTTATAAAACCTGCATAATTTGACTGCAAATAGATATCTCTGTAGCTCAGCTTCGATGGCACTACCAGCTTCGGTGCTAGTCTTCCAAGCCCACATTAATTCGCCTCTATCATTTCTCGCCACCAAAACCACCGCTTCTTTTGGAGGAGTGCGCTGCACTCTTCGGATAAAGCATTCGTGCTGCAGTCTTCAATCTTCCGCTTGTGAGTGAGGATGTCCTTCAAGAACTTGGCGTAGCTCGGCATTTGTTCGATGGCCTCCGCGAAAGGGATGTTGATGTGAAGTTGTTTGAATACTTCAATAAATTTCCCAAATTGTTTGTCGAGCTTCACATCCTTCAGCCTCTGGGAGTACGAGACTTGAACTTGAGGAAACGCCGCAATTTTGGACGTTTCGGCTTCTTTTGCATCAGCGAAACATGTCAGACCCGATTTCCCATCGCGTCGCGATGAGGGGCATCGCGTCGCGACCCGGCTTGTAGTTCCGTCGTCGCTTCGCGACTCTTGCACAACGCATTGCGATACCTCTCGGTCGCGTCGCGGTGGTGACGTTTCCTGGGATTCCAGCACCCTTTTTCATGCGTTTTTATCTGCATCCTCCAAAACCAAACCACTGCATAAAGTAATAGCATTCACATGACCTTTTGGATTTACCTCTGTGTTGCTCGGAAGTGATCCTTGAGGTCTGTCGGTCAATGTTGATGCTAATTGACCCATTTGAGTCTCGAGACTCCTGATTTGGGCCGATTGACTCTGAAGGGTGGTGCGAGTTTCGTTCATGAATGTCGCCATCAGATCCTCGAGGTCCACCTTTTGTGCTGCTTGTTGATGATTTTCTTGTGTTGGCCTGTGAGCTTGGTTCACCGGTTGCCTCCACAAAAAATTAGGAAGATCGTTTCTCGCGCCCGTGTATGAGTTGCTGGAATTCTGAAATGTCGGGTGGTTGTAGTTGCCTACAAAGTTAGCGTGTTCTTGAATTTTTATTGGGCATTCTTCGGTGGCATGTCCTCCATTGCCCCAAAAACATGGTTTGCCGACCGTGGCTTGTATGGCTTTAGCTTGAGCGTCAAAACTAGATTGGTTGTCGCAGACTCGTCGCAGCCTCCAGAACGTCTCTAGTCTTCTTCTTCGTTCACCTTTTGTTCCTACATAAGATTTTCTCTCTCCAAGACTAAAACAACCAAAAATAAATTCTAAATGGCTGCCATTAGGTTATGAAGTCGAGCTCCTCAACATTCTACAGATCTGGCCTTCAAAAATTGATCCAACGGTTTAAAATCGAAGTCCACGGGTCAATTTAAGCTGTTGTCAGAGCTCCATCGCGTCGCGGTGGATTTCATCGCGTCGCTATGGTCTTCCGTCGCGTCGCGGTGGACCTCATCGCGTCGCGATGGGCACTCTGGAGGTCTGCGTGCTGCTTCACTTTTTATCTCATACCTTGAACTTCGGGTATCGGAATTGAGATCCGTAAAATGTTTTGGAATCCTTGCAATCGCCCCATCATCCTAGGATGCTCTATTTCTCTTTCTCTTTTGCATCTATAATGCTCATTTTCCCATCTTTACATCTTATAGATCTTTGCACACCTGAATGTCCTGAAAACTTTACACAAACTACAAAAACTATCAAAATACTTGAGGATAAACATCGATTCTTCGCTTAAGTTCATCTTATAATCATGTAAGAAACGCGCTTATCAATTGAAAAACTTCTTCAGGAGTACTTGGTTGGGTCCTTCTAGCACGAAAATGATCCAAATGGTACGTTTGGCCCTTATATGGACCAAGATATCCAGGCATATTTGGATAACCAGCGTCTGCCAAATAATATTTTCCTGTCAACAGTGTAAGATACGTAAGTACATAGTTATAGCGTAATGTAAATATTTTTATGCAGTCATACCATGTGGAGGTTTTGGGAATTTAAGTTCGTCATCACGTAAAGCGGCAGAAAACACCCTTGAATCATGTGCACTTCCTTCCCAACCAGGAACCGCAAAAGTTAATCTCATATTAAAATCATATACAGCTAACACATTTTGTGTAGGAACCTTCTTTCTCCCGATAAAAGAAATTTGATCTTCTCGCGGCAGCGTTGCTGGAACATGTACACCATCTATTTCCCCAATACAATCCTACGAAAAAAAGAAAATATGTCATTCAACATATCATGTTATTATATTAAAACAATGCAATCACAACAATTAGCAAGTACATACCTTAAATTACGTCGGCTGCTAAAAGATATAATACGTCTAATGTCTCCGCGAAATAACGATTTATAGTTTCACCAGAATGCTGAAAAATCTCTCGCACTAATCAATTTCCTATGTCGTGTCCAAGTATGATTAGAGTCATTCCTAAAACCTCGGTTCCGTTGACTCTCCTCAAACCTTTAAATCCGTAACTCGTTTCTAATATATTGCATAAGCTTATGAAAACTTCCTTTTCCATTCTAAACATTCTTTGACAATGACTCCGGTTTCCTGTTAACATCTCTTGCACGAAAATATGGCCTGTTTTTTTTAATCCATGCAAGGAACTTTATTTATGTACGTGTGATAATAAAGTTTTATCATTTGCATAGTGTTATTCACAAAGAGATTGAATTCTTTGTTTTCCTTTTTGCCAACAAATTATCTCTTTTCGTCACTTGAATTATCCATAACGCCTGAAATAAAATTTACAGTGAATAAAATAACAATTATCATAACGATTAAAAAACAAAATAATTAAACAAATTATTGAAAGCCAAAATACGAAATTCATGAAATCAAATATCTATTATTCATCAACCAATAACAATAAATAAATAAAAACATGAAATCAAATAGAACATTGTTTTTTTAATTAGAAGTTTGAGGCGCCTCCTTGGTTAGAGCGAAGTAGACTACACTCATAGTTACGTCAACATTGTTGAGCACGTTGATCTTTTATGGTTGCAAACATTTCTCTCTTTTCCCAAATTTGAAATAGTGTGGTTGCAAATAGCCACAATGCATCTCCAACTACGACGTCAGACAATGATAACACAACATCCATTATTTCCGGGATGCTAGTACCACTCGGTTCTTTGCGACCTATGCACACAGTGTCGCTTCGATCTTCAACTGCCTGCACCATACGTACAATTTGCATTGACAATTTGGCAGCTCCATTTTTTTTGCTCATCCCCCCCATTTTTTTAAACTTTGAACTATTATTGAGCTCAACGGGATTCTTGTTCTTGTTGTTTGGTAGACTCGACGCAGGATCTTCTGATTCATCACTTCTTTCTTCGAAGTTGTCTAAACTTGGAAATGTCTCATTACTCTCGCGACGTGGAAGATTAGTTGATGAATATGCATACTTCCCGGTCGCAGTGATGTCCTTAAAGAGTATATCTAATTTATCTTCAAACGCGGGAGAAATGCCTTCTTTACGAAATTTAGCGAATCTTTTATTCTCCTAAAAAGTATGAAACAGTTAGAATAAAATTTTTAGCTTACAAATATATTATTTTAGCGAAACGAACCTTTATTTTAATGTTCCACCATTCTTCACTCGCATCAACGGTACCATTGTTCTCGTTCCACTCGAGACCAGTTTCTTTTCCAATCAATGACTTCCAAAGCTTCCATTCAATTCTAAGCAACTCTAACTTATTTTTCAACTGAGACTTCTCGTAGGGCCTCTGCATTTTCTGAGAAATATTTCAACATATTTTCTCACGCCAATTTCGTGAAAGTTGTTCCGGGTCGATTATCCACTTCAATTTCGATAATACATCTGTCGCATAAGATATCGACAACGTTATTATCCCAAATTGCTTTGGTCTGCGACATTTAATTACTCACCTATATATATAATAAAAATTAAATTCATTATCCAATATAATTTAATTTTCATAAATCTATACTGAAGTTTAAATAATATTTTTTTAAAAATTCTTACTACTAAAAAAATGTACATACGGATTAGGTATTACATAGGTATTACATATTAATATTATCATAGGCATTTAAAATTCTGAGCGGTTAAAAATTCTAGGTATTACATATTATATATTAATTTGAAAGTAGGTATTTAAAATTTTGAAGTAGTTATAAATTTTGAATAGTTAACAATTTTAAAATCTATTGCATTGCATATCGATTTGTAAACAATTACTTGTTTTAGTAAAAAAAAATTAAAAATAAAAAACTAAAACCGACATAACTTTAATGTGTCTTCTTCCTCTTTCGAATAAACACAAAAGAACCAAAACCCTTTTCTATCTTCTTCAAAACCAAAAAACCAAAACCGGCACCGAGAGAATCCCTAAATCCCGTCGAACTAAATTCTCCTTCGAACCAGGCCAAATCCCTCATAAGACACGAGTAAAATCTATTGTCACCGAGCCACAACCTTCGCGAACAGATTCGAAATCGCCGACGAGCCACCACGCGATACAGATTCGATTCAATTCCAAAATCCCAAAATCTCATCGACCCAGGCAAAGTTTTCATTTCTTCAATTCAATAACCTATAAACGTAAATCCCTAAACTGACTAGATTTTAAAATCGGTTACAAGCTATAGTTCGCTCAACGCCTTCAAAAATGATGTCGACCTGGGTTCCCGACCTTAAGCTCAAGCTCAAGCTGAAGATTTAGCTAAAATGAAAACTCCTATGATTCGGGTAAATTTTGGTACTCAGCTAAATCGAATGAACTGGATTCATTTAATTAGTGTAATCCCTAAATCTCAATTTGTGGATCCATTCTGTTTAAGTTTGAGTTTGTGGATCAATACTAATCCATTTGTGTTTTTTGATTTATTCTAATACATTTGTGTTTATAGTTCGACTCGGGAATATTTATACAAAATCTGATAAGATCTGTTAGAGTGTTAGAATGTTTGATTGTGTATGTGGATTATACACAGTGTTAAAATCTGATAACGAAAGTTTATTTACAGTGTTATATTGGCTATGAATGTTTGAAAAACTGTTTGAATGTCTCATATGAATGTTTGAAAAACTGTTTGAATGACTCATATGAATGTTTGAAAAACTGTTTTGTAGTCCAAAAAGAATGAGAACCAGATTGATCAAACTATTATCGAAGTATAACAAATAAACTAGTTAACTTACAGGACTAAAGTTAGCAGACTATTTATATTTTAATTAATCTACATAAATTAATATAAACAACATATAATTACTTGGTATGTTATCTCTGTATTGTGATGTTGTAAAATCTGAATTGCTTCGAGAACAACCACGCGCCAGGAACAATTGTGATGCTGTAACTCGTTCTGAAATGCTCAGCTGTAGAAATGCGCCTCTTGTAACTTGTCTGTATTCAAGATTCTAAAGGTGTGATTATGGTTTCCATGTATTTAAACCTGCAAATATCAAGAACACGAGTATAAGAAATATTGGATATAATATACTGCTATGAGAAACTGATTTAAAAATCTTACCTTTGTTTCTTGCTATGTTGAATCTGTGGTTTTAATACTCGTAATTGTTTAGTGTTCACAGTAGACTATTAATACTACTATTTATTGTATTCAAAACTCCATTATAGGATCGCGAATTTGACTGAATGAATCAACTACCTTTTCATTTATTTTAGCTAAGTATTAGCATGTACATGAATGTAAACGTGGAAATTCATGTTGTTTTGAACGTGAAGTATTAATTATAGTTGCGTTTAAATGCATTTATTTTAGTCAGATTTGTTACTGTTATTTAAGCAGATTTAAAGGCATATATTTATGAAGTATTGATTTTGACCGAGTGCTAAAAGATCAAAAAACAAAGAAATTATGAGGGTAATGTAGTAACTTAAAACAGATGGCCGAAAAACTGAAACCAAAAGCTAAGAACTTTAGCTTTTTATAAAATCCAGATTTTATGTTGCCTTTTCAAAAACCAACAAAATCGCTTCTGAAACTTTTTTCAAAAGTTGTTTCAACCAAACACTTAAAGATAATTTAGCTTTTATAAAAAGTAAAATTTGACCTTCAAAAGCTTTACCAAACGCACCCAATATCTTCTTCTAACAACATTTTCCTTTTCATTTGACTTTTTTTATATCATTGGCTACTGATTTATTTAGAATCTTTTTATTCCATTTGTCGACATTTTATTATTATTATTCAACAATATTCATCTAATATATATAGATACCAAAATATTCCTACCAAATGTTGATAGAATATACTGACGCGATAAGAGCTGTTTAAAAAAGTTGTTTTAGCTACAGGGATTTACCCTTTTCGTATCGCTATTGATCTTTAAAATACTTAACACAAACATTCATGGTTAATCTCAGAGAAAAATCGAAACAATGAGTAGATTATAGTTGTGTTTAATCTTCAGTAGTGTTGCATTTCTTGGCGTCTCTCTCTATCTCTATCTCTATCTCTCTCTCTCTCTCTCTCTCTATATATATATATATATATATATATATATATATATATATATATATATATCCAGGAGAAGTGGAAGATAAATAGGTTCAAGTATAATTTCGAAGGCTGAGTTCCATGACCAGCTAGACATGTTAGAGTTTATACAATATTGAGCTAAATGTGTTCGTCACTTTTCGTATGTAGTAGTTTGATTAATATTTTATTCACGTTCTTTAGTTGACTAGTTCAATGCCAATATCTTGATTTTTATTAAGATTGTTAATCAACGATTAGTAGTAAAGTTAATTATAGCTTATTTTCGTTTAGTTTATTAATAGATTATTGTCGTTTCTTTACTTATGCCTAAAGGACTTGTCACTCAACTGTTGTTACCATTGCTTATAATGTATAAAGCTATTTTATGCTTCATCAATCAAAACCAACGTTTTTTCTCTAAATCAATATTTATCTTCTTTGTTCCTTAAATTCAATTAAGAGCAAATTATCTACAAACATTGAATTTTTTTACTCACTTTATTGCTGGTATTTCATTCTTCAACATCAATCTCTGATCGATTGAAGATCATCATCAATGACTTGATGACAGATGTTGAAGTTTCATCAACAGAAACTCAATGAGCGAGAAATGGTGTACCTTAACCAGAAACTCTTCATATGAAAAATCACCTATTACCTCCACCAGAGAGACCTATATCTCAATTTTAGGACATATCGTCATATTTCCTTAATCACTTCGATGATATAGGTCAAAGTCTCGTCTTGAACGTCTTGAGAGGGACAAACTATATGATTTGGAATCAATCGATGCTTGTAGTTCTTGAGGCCACGAACAAGCTCAACTTTCTTGACGGAACTCTTCTTCGTTCTGTACTAGATCAGCAAGAGCTCAAGAAAATTTGGAGCAGGAATAACTCCACGATCAATTCATGGATCATGAATTATGTGTCCGAAGAAATTGCAGCTTTAGTTCTTCTTGGTGCTACTGCGAGAGTTTTTTGGGAAGATTTGAAAGATCTATTCCAATAGAGTAATGGTCCGAGAATTTTCCAACTCAACAAACAGTAGGATAAAAAAGGCCTTTAGAAGCGACAAAAATCGCTTTTAAAAGTCTTTTAGAAGCGACAAAAATCGCTTTTAAAAGTCTTTTAGAAGCGACTTTAGAAGCGACATTGTCGCTTCTAATGGGTCGCTTCTAAAGGTCTAGAAGCGACTTTGTCGCTTCTAAAGATATTTTAGGCGTCGAAATTAGAAGCGACAAGTCGCCCCTATGGTCGCTTCTAAGGGTCCCAAAACTGTGGGAAAAAAGGTGGGAAAATTTGGCCGGTGACGTTTAGAAGCGACAATGTCGCTCCTAAAAGTTTTACCCGCCAAATATAGAAGCGACTTTAGAAGCGACATTGTCGCTTCTAAATGTCAAAATGAATTTATTTTATTTTATTACGATTTAATTAATTTAAATATTAAATTTTAAATTTATTATTAATTGATTAAAATTTGTATAAGATATAATTAAAATTAATCAATAAATATACTAATTAAATTTAAATAAACAAAAATGAAATAAATATTAAGTCGAACTGTTAAACATTCAAATGTCGATAATTCATAAACACATAAAGTACTGAAAATCATAAACGAAATAGTTATAAAAAGTCGATAAGTCTACAACATGAATAAAACTAAGATCTTCTTCCGCGTCCTCGGCTTCGTCCTCCGCGTCTTCCACTGGGTCCGGAAAGAGGCTCGGAGTCAGGGTTGGTGGGAAATGAAGAAGGCGAAGGCTCGTCTGGGCGTTGATGTGTCTGTTCCAGAGTAGTGTCTTGCGAATCTGAAGCGCTCGAGAGTCCGAACCGAGTCATGTATTGGTTCAATGTCGCACTAAACGCAAAAATCTAAATAAATATTAAAAACCGTATTAAAACAAAACTAACAATTAACGCTATATAAAACATATTAATAATATAAAAAAAAAATTAATAAAAATTACCTGAAGAGATGACCGATGAAGGTAGCAAATGGAGGAGTCGAAGATTCGGCCGGAGGAGACTCGGAGGCTGCGAACGAGGCTACGAATAATGCTAGAAAAGCGTTAAAATCATAACCAACCAAAAACAATAAATATATAGACAAAAGAGAACCTACTGGATAGACGCCGGCGGAGGGAGAGATTCGACCGGAGGTGGCGGAGGGCGATGGAGGTCGGGCAGAGGAGGCTTGGCCAAACATTTTCTAATGACTATCTCTTGATTGTTAATACGGCATGTTTGAAAACAATTGACAGGGACATGAGCACAAATGACCTTTACATTCTGTCAGCAAACTACTTTATCATTATAGTTCATCATAAACGGTATATTTTGGTAACTACATGAAATTACAGATTAGGTCACATATCTTATAAATGTTTGCAAACATTGAGACAACGTTTAGTTCTTTAATCTTTACCAATGGTAATATGCCTTATTTGATTTGTCATTTGGTAAAACTACACCGTTTACTAATTCATTATGAAAATAAAATTTCCAAGTCATGTTTTGGTCTCATTCATTGTGACATTTGGGGACCTTATAAATTTTCATCTCGATTAGGTCACATATCTTTCTTACACTAGTGAATGATCACTCATGTTTTTGTTGTATTTTTTTTATGAATATAAATATGATGTTCATAACATAATTCAACAATTTTTTTGCCATGTTAAATATTATTTTTTATCAACAATATAACAGTTTGTTCTGATAATGCTCATGCGTTAGCATTTACAGGCTTTTTTTCATAAAATATGAATTATCCAAGAATTCTCTTGTATTGAAACCCGTCAACAAAATTATGTTGGTGAGAGAAAACATTCATTATAAATATAATCTCAGTATTTAATCTCCTACACCTAAGTTATGTAGTTTGAAATAGTCTTTGTTATATCTTCAGAAAATAAACACGTTCATATACGTTGACCATGTTTGTAGGATCTGAGCTAAAGATATAGGCCACTAAACCACGATCCTATTTTCCTGTTTTTTCGTTTCTTTATTGTTATAAATAAAGCAATCAAAACTCAGAAAAGAGCAACCTTCATCGCTCAAAATTATCCTCCTATTTGTTTCTTGTTTGTTTATCTTTTACGTGAAGTTATATTTGTAGCAAATTACAAGCTGTATCACTTTTATTCTCTCTGTTCTGTGAATTTGTTTATTGCATCAACTACATTTGGTATCAGAGCGTTTGGTGTTCGATCCAAACCTTTGTAGTCGATCGGTGTTCGATACACTTCGACGATGGAAGCACACATAGAAGAAGACAACAAGAACAAAGGAGCGAGTTCATCTCCGGCGATGGCGAGAATTAGCGGCGGAGATGGCGGTGAGCTGCGGATCGTGGAGCGGGTAGTAAGCGACGGCACGGTACACCTTCCGACCCTGACGCGAACCAACTACGCGGACTGGACAATCCTCATGAAGGTGCAGTTGCAAGCGCAAGGCTTGTGGGAGGTCGTCAAAACCCGGTGATCTCCGCAAAGTTCGGCGAGCCATGTCGGTGCTACTTCAGGCAGTACCGTCGGAGCTGATATGAACGCTTGGCGATAAGCATACGGAAAAAGAAGCTTGGGACACGCTCAAGATCATGCGTGTCCGTGTCGAGCGTGTCCGAGAGGCTAAGGCATAGACACGTTGGACGGAGTTCGAGAATCTCGCGTTTTAGGAAGGCGAGGGGGTGGAATCTTTCGGCATTCGGCTCACAATGATCGTCAATGATCTCGAGGTATTGGGCGATCCGATAACCGAGCACAAGGCGGTGCTGAAATTTCTTCGGAGTGTGCAACGTGCGTACAAGCAAATGGCCATCGCGATCGAATCGCTTGTGGATTTCAAGACCTTATCTATCGAAGAACTAACAGGTCGGCTCCTAGTTGTGGAGGAACGCGGAGAACTCGACGAACGTTCATCTTCCGGAAGTCGACTACTCCTTACGGAGGAAGAATGGCAGACTCGACAACGACAACGTGAGAATGGGCAATGCTTATCCGGTGGCAGCGACAAGAAGGGAAAGTCTTCGATGAAAGCAAAGTCGACGGGCTGGAACAAGGCAAAATCCTCATCAAGCATTGGCGGTAGCGGTAACAGCGAATGCAAGAAGGGCAATTGTCACTATTGCATTAAAGCTGGCCATTGGGTGAAGGAGTGTCGCAAGGCGAAATACGATAGAGAGCAACAACAACAAGCCAACCTCGCGCCCGTCGATACCGGTGCGAGCAGTCACCTTGCGAAAATCTGTGCACCAGCAAAGGCTACCAATGACGAGTCTGAGATGGTCCACTTGAACGAGGAGAATGTGGTGCATGTGACTGCGGCCGATGGCGTATGGTACCTCGATACCGGTGCGAGCAGTCACATGACTGGCGACGAGAAAGCATTTACGGTCCTCAACAAGACCGTATGTGGCGAGGTACGTTTCGGCGATGATTCAGTGGTAACTATACAAGGCAAGGGCACTGTCATGTTCGAATGTCTCACCGGTGATCACCGCACCCTCTCCGATGTTTAGTACATCCCAAGTCTCCGGAGCAACATCATCTCGCTCGGACAGCTTGACGAGAATGGGAGCAAGGTCGTCATTGAAGACGGAGTACTCCGCATATACGATCGTGCACGCAAGCTGCTTGCTCGGGTCTCACGCACCCGCAACCGGCTCTATACCCTGAACCTAAGCCTTGCGATGCCGGTGAGTCTGTTAACGCAGAAAGACGATATCGCTTGGCTGTGGCACGCTCGTTTCGGACACCTACATTTTCGCACTTTGTGGAAACTCGCAAATAAGAAGTTGGCACGAGGCATTCCAAACATCGAGCACGTAGAGGAACTTTGTGATGGGTGTGCGCTGGGGAAGCAACACCGAACACCGTTTCCTCGAGCCACAGTGTTTTGAGCTCGACGTCCACTAGAGTTAGTGCACATCGATCTATGCGGCCCAATCACACCAACAACCGCAAGTGGAAAAAGGTACTTCTTACTCATACTCGATGATTTTAGTCGATATATGTGGCTCGAGATGCTCAGGACATAAGACGAAGCATTTTATCACTTCAAGAAGATCAAAGTGGCGGCCGAAACAGAGCATGGGTGCAAATTACTTGCGTTCCGTTCCGACCGTGGCGGCGAGTTTAACTTCGACGAATTTGTGAAGTTCTGCGAGGAGCACGGCATCAAGCACAACACCACCGCGTCTTACTCGCCGCAGCAAAATGGCATGGTAGAAAGACGCAACCAAACAATAGTCGAGATGGTACGTTGTCTCATGAAGTCGATGACTATGCCGGAGACAACCGAATACCTCATCAATCGTGCACCGACGAGGAGCGTGGAAGGCATGACGTCTTACGAGGCGTGGCACAAGAAGAAGCCGAATATATACCATCTACGTACCTTCGGATGCGTTGCACACGTCAGGAATCTTGGGCCTAGCATACACAAGCTCGCAGATCGCTTGACGTTGGGGGTGTTCGTGGGCTACGAAGAAGGTGAAAAGCTTACCGGGTGTACGATCCAGCAGGAAAGCGATTGTACGTGACCAGAGACGTCACCTTCAAGGAACGGCGAGCTTGGGACTGGCAGACCTCATGCGAAGGAAAGACAGGAGCAGCCCCTACAATGCTCACCAAGTTTCAAATCCCAGAGACCGACAACTCAACCATATGCTCACCACCTACTCCATTCTTTGAGGTTGCAACGCCGAAAGTCGAGCCGCAAACACCTGCATCTATGTCAACACAAACAAAGTGGGTCACACCACTCACACACGACGACCCGAAACACCGACTCGGTGCCTCGACGCTATCGTCTCATCAATGATGTATATGATGTCACAAACGAATCCACCGACATCGAGGAGAGCGGTCTCTGCATCTTAGCCGCAGAAGAGCCAACAAGTGTAGGAGACGCGCTTGCCGACGTATCTTGGAAGAATGCCATGGAGGACGAGATGAAGTCGATTCTCGAGAACAAGACATGGGAGTTTGCGTCACTTCTGACCGGCCACCGCGCCATCGGGCTCAAGTGGGTTTTCAAGGTGAAAAAAGACCCCACCGGGAACATCGTGAAGCATAAGGCGAGACTCGTTGTCAAAGGATACACACAGCGCCAAGGGAGTGGACTTTTATGAAGTATTTGCTCCTGTGGCAAGGATGGAGACGGTGCGTCTACTACTCGCACTCGCTGCGCACAACAAGTGGGAAGTTCATCATATGGACGCCAAGTCTGCGTTCTTGAACGGCGATCTCGCAGAGGAAGTATACGTCCAGCAACCACCGGGCTTCGTTGAAAACGACAACAATCACAAGGTCCTCAGGCTATGCAAGGCATTACACAGGCTTCAACAAGCGCCGCGTGCTTGGAATTCGAAGATGGACGCATCCCTTGCCACCCTCGGATTCACTCAATGTCCGCTCGAACACGCCGTATATCGGAGATGTGATTCTGATCTCTTCTTGCTTATGGGTGTTTATGTAGACGACTTGACTATTACGGGCACGAGCCTAAACGACATCATCAAGTTCAAAGCGGAGATGCAAAAATTGTTCAAAATGAGCGACCTTGGACATCTCAAGTATTACTTGGGGATTGAGGTGCGTCAAGGAGACGGAGAAATCACAGTGTGCCAAGGAGCATATGCGGCGAAGATCTTGAAGCAAACGGGCATGGGTGGCTGCAACCCGTGCCACACACCGATGGAGCATCGACTTCATTTGAGCAAACAAGACGGGAGCGCAATTGTGAACGCAACACAGTACCGGAGCGTGATTGGTAGCCTCCGCTATCTCGTCAATACACGTCCTGATATTGCACACGCAGTAGGTACATGGAGCATCCTAGCACGCAACATTGGGCTGCGATCAAGAAAATACTTAGGTAATACAAGGTACGCTAAACTACGAGTGCTGTTACAAGTCAAGCGAAGGAGAAACCGCCTTGATTGGCTACATCGATAGCGACCATGCCGGCGATATCGACGATCGAAAGAGCACCTCCGGGATAACTTTCTTTGTTGGAAGCAGCATTGTGACTTGGACACCGCAGAAACAGAAGATCGTTGCTCTGTCCTCATGCGAGGCTGAATATGTCGCATCGGCAACCGCAGCGTGCCAAGGCGTATGGCTCAGCCGTCTCATTAGCGAACTCATCGGGCAAGAATAAATGAAGTTCAAGTTACTCGTTGATAACAAATCAGCCATTGCTCTTAGCAAAAATTCGGTGCATCATGAGAGGAGCAAGCACATCAACACAAAATTTCACTACATTCGAGAATGCATCGAAACCGGCAAAATGGACATCGATCACGTCGGAACCGATGGCCAGCTAGCAGATATCTTGACGACGGCATTAGCACGAAACAAGTTCATCGAGATGCGCCAATACCTCGGTGTCAAGAAAATTAACGTGGTGTATGGAGTTTAAGGGGGTGATTTGTCAGTATTTAATCTCCTACACCTTAGTTATGTAGTTCGAAATAGTCTGCGTTATATCTTCAGAAAATAAACACGTTCATATAGGTTGACCATGTTTGTAGGATCTGAGCCAAAGATATAGGCCACTAAACCACGATCCTATTTCCCTATTTTTTTCGTTTCTTTACTGTTATAAATGAAGCAATCAAAACTAAAAAAAGAGCAACCTTTATCGCTCAAAATTATCCTCTTATTCGTTTCTTGTTTTTTTTATCTTTTACGTGAAGTTATATTTGTAGCAAATTACAAGCAGTATCACTTTTATTCTCTCTGTTCTGTGAATTTGTTTATTGCAGCAACTACATCTAATACCATATTTGTTCAAATCGGTGTACTTATGAAATTCTGTACAGTAAACATGTTGATATTCAATGGCGAGAAACTTTGTAAAAAAAATAGCGAGAAACTTTAGTTGTCTTTGTTTTTCATCCACACTTAAAGGTAATGGAATAATATCTTATTCAAGGATTAGAAAGTGTATTTTGATAGATAATCCTCAAGGTGTTAAAGGGAATAAATTGGTAGATCTTAACGGTAACCAAAATTTTCTTTCCAGAGATGTCATTCTTTATAAACAAAAAATATTCCACTTTCATCAAATTCCTTATTTTGTATTTATTTCAAATTCTTTCATAAAATTTTATGTTCTCGTTTTAACAACAAATCACTTTCATCATGATCAATATATAACTTTATAATCTCAAATTCAACCTGATGACCAATCTTACGGTCAAACATTTCGTCACCATGAACATTTTCAAACAGAGAATTCACAAATTCGTAATCAGAATCATGAAATCCACATTCATGTTCAAATTATGATTGACCATATTCAACTAATGAACCTTTCTAAGATTGAGACACTAATTCCAACACATGATGAAAACAACAGATAATTGTCCCTCTTAAATACCTAAAAGAGTATCATTGTAATTTCATTCAAGAAGTGTATTTCACCTCTAAATATACAATAGGTAATGTTTTAATTTATATAAATCTGTCACAGTCTTTTAGACATTTTGTTTGTTTAGTATCCATTTATATTACTCCTAACCTTTATCATGAAGCAGTTAAATTTTCATAATGGGGTCTTGCTATGCCTGAAGAAATTGTGGTTATGCATATTAATAATACTTGGACAATTGTTCCTTTACCAGAAAATAAAGTACCATAGTTTGTAGGTAGATTTTCACAAATAAATTCCGCTATGATGGTACTTTATCAAGACACAAATCTACGTGTGTGACTAAAGGCTTTACACAACAAGAAAGTGTTGAATTCATATATACTTTCTTTCCTATAGATTAGTTACAGTTAAAATACTTATCAGTCTAGGAGCTTTTCAAAAATGTTTTTATCAAAGCTTGATAGTAATGCTTTCTTAAATGGTTACTAGTATGGTGAAGTTTAAATGAAATTACACAACAAGAAAGTGTTGAATTCATATATACTTTCTTTCCTATAGATTAGTTACAGTTAAAATACTTATCAGTCTACGAGCTTTTCAAAAATGTTTTTATCAAAGCTTGATAGTAATGCTTTCTTAAATGGTTACTAGTATGGTGAAGTTTAAATCAAATTACCTTTAAGCTATTCAGTTCAGGGGGTGCCAAACTTTAATAGAAAAACATCGGCTTGTAAACTTCGTAAGTCATCCATAGTTTGAAATCATCTTCTCGTCAATGGAACATAAAATTTACAGCATATGTGATTCTGGCCGAGTTTCTTCAATCCATGTGCATTATTTCATGTACATTCTGGGTATTAGAAATTTTTTCATTGTTATCTTATTATACGTTGATGATATTATTGTTGCATGTCCAAATAAGAACATATTTTCATATGTCAAATTTTTGTAAGAAAGTCTTTCAGACTAAAAGACTTAAGGAATATTTCTTAGGACTTGGGATAGCTAGACCACACAATTGACTTGTACTTAACTAGAGACAATATGCATTAAACATACTTGAAGAATATATTTTCATAGATCATAGCCGGTTAAAACTTCCATAAATTCTAAGACCATTTTTGAACAATTATGATGGTAAATTACTTGTAGACATTACTAGCTATAGGGGATTTGTTGGTTGCTTTCTTTATTTGAAAACTACACGACGAATATTACATTTGTTGTACACACATTAAGTCAATTTGGTCAATCTCTTAGGACAACTCATTTACGAGAAGCACATCACTTATTGCGCCATGTTAAATGAAATCATGGCAATAGTCATTTTTATTGTTGGAATAGGTTTAGTGTTAAGAAAAATTTATCATTAACACATTAATGGCGGAATATAAAAATTTCTTTTACTAGTAAAACAATTTTTACTAACCTGAACAAAGTGCATGTACATGTTATAGTTAAAACATTATTTAGAGAGGTTGAATACTAACTTTTCATGAACCTTGATTTGGATAAATCTTGAGAAAAGTTGATCTTCTCTTCTATCTCGATTCCTTCAAGCCTAAATGTGAACTCGAGAAACCTAAGGTTTCTATTACAAGAGTTTATAGAGGTTTAGAAGGATTTGTGTGTGGGCACAATTGAACAATATGAACCAATAACAATTTTTGGATCATAAGCTAATTCTCTATATCAAGTGAGGATCTAGGTGCCAAAATAAAAGAAGTATTTTGAGAGAGAGAGAGATGAGAGGGTCGGCCTCAAATACAAGAGAGAGCAAGACAAAAGCCTACTATCACATCTCTATGTGAGGCTCTATTTATAGGAGAAGGAAAATCAAGAAAGGGTAATTACCCTTTCCTATTATGCATTCATGACACGATATTTGATTTTCTCTCCTCTTCCTCTATGTATATGGCCGGCCATTCTATGACATAAGTGATGGAAATTTGTTTCCTCACTTAGCACATTTGTTTCATTCTCATAAAAATTCATTTCCTCTTTTTCTTTTGGGTAATTATCTTTATAATTAAAGGCAAAAAAATTTCTAGAAATAATTTCTTTCTCTCTATGATGGTTGGCCGAAATTTGACCTAGAGGGGAGCTTCTAGATGCTTCCTTATTTATTTTAAGACAATTTTTAAAATACCTATTGTAGAATTAATATTGCACAAGTAATGAAATTAATTTCTTAATGCCTCAAACGACTTTTCGGCTTTTGAAAATAATTTATATTCTCATCATATATGAAAATATTCAAAATCTTATTTTGACATTCACATCATTTTATGTCTATGTGGACAAAAATACCCTTTAGACATTTTCCGAGAAAAATTCTAGTTCAACACTTGAACTTATTTTGACTTAACTTCTAGTTTAAAAATCCTACTCTAATGACCTGTAATAGTTGTTGGCATTTATGCCCACAAAGGAGATTTTTGATATTAAATACTTTTGTATTTGGTTTGCTTTGAAATTAAATAAAGATTGAATATCCATTCTTATTTAAGATTGTGTTTACGCATTTATGTCTACGCTCTGAAACTGTCATCAACGAAAGAAGTGCTAAGTACAGACTTGACAAGATACCTTCTTATGACTAGTTTAAATAATAGTTCGCAATCTAAAGATTGATTGGGCAATCGATTCCTAGTAATGATTGTTAGAATGAATTAAACGATATCTTATCTTGTGATATGGAGAGTTGCGACTCTGTAATTCATTCTTGATATCTTAATGAAGATATTGAACAAGACCAGTGAAGTTTTGAAGTTCGAGATAAAACCGTTTAATCACTCGAAACATCAAACTCACATACGAGGGGTATTTTAGTAATTACCTAAATCCTGAAGTGAGTACATGTATTCTTGTAACACTTTATGACATTTCATTTGTCAATGGGCAATGGCTAAATGAAGTTTCATTGACCCGACGGTTTGTGTCATAATACTGTTTCGTTGAAACATGTGATTCACAGATATGGAATTTGTGTTGAAACAATGCTAAGGCATTAGTATCACACCATGCTCTGTTATGAGAGTGTGAGCGAATAAACCAGACCTGGTATTCATCGAATAAAGAATTCTTTGAAATAAAACATGTGACATGTTGAGACATTTCACTTTATGTTTTTCTCGTTCACAAATAATAGAGGACTTGGTGAAATAATAACTCAGGGGTAAAACGGTAATTTTACATTCCTCTGAGTTAATGATACACACAAAGGGTAATATCGTAAAATATACCGTGGACCGTGTGAAGAATAGTTTTGTCACATCAAACGGAAATATAAACGCATATGAACTTAGAGATGTTCAATATTGGTCCTTTAGTGGAATCGACTAATATTAAGAATTAAAAGCCGGAAAAAGTTTGTGAACTTTTGTGTCCGAGCTTTATTCTAAAGCTTCGTTCATGTGGGTCCATAAGGTCTCAATGATAGACTCTCGGACGCGGACGAGATTTTGGTGAACGAGAAATGATTGATTTTCTCATTCAACGTAAATTGTGATTTACGCTAAGAAAATTATTTTCTGAGCAATTAAATAAATAACTGGTTATTTATTATTACATTTATTTCACGAATCATATTATGTTATTATATTGATAATAATATAATTTGATGATTCAAATAAATAAAAGATGAAAATAAATATTTTCTCGTTTCGTACTACATTGATTAGTATGAAAATAATTAATGACTTGTCATTAAATAAATGAGATGTTCTAAATTAATTAAATATTATTTTAGAAATAAATCAAATAAATTTGGGAGATAATTAGGACAATATGGCCGGCCATAATAGGTGTTTTATGGGCTGGAAAAATTGTTTAAACTCATTAAAAAGAGTTTTGGGCTTAAGTTTGACTAATGAGTCTTAACTGGATTTTGACCTAACTTAAGCCCATTCTCTCTGATATAAAAGGAGGTTTTCTCTCCCCCTTGTGCTTGAGAGGTTTTGGCCGAAATTAAGAGAGAAAGAGAGAGAGGAAAACAGTTTCCCGGCAGCCCTTCCTTTTCTTTGAGTTTCCCCTGCTTCCCTTGTTCCCACGAAAGAGCCCACTCTCTTTGTCTCCTAAAATCCCTTGAGTATTATCATTGACTCAACTTGTGGTTGTTTGAATGATTTTTCTCTCCCCAGGGCCGGCCACTTTTGGAGGAACGAAGGCACGACGGATTTGAGGATCTCCTTGACGCGCGTGGTGTAGAGGATCGGCCGATCACTTGGACGTACACCGAGACTTGCTCTCACAGATCCAAACCATATGTAAGTGTCTCTTAAACGAATTGGATCTGAATGATATAGTATTGTAGAATGATTATATTTATTTAGATTGTTCGTTTGCATGCTTAAATAAATTTATTGATATGTTCATAAATTTTGTTGACATGCTAGTTTAGTTTTAATGACATGGTTATGAATATGTTAAAAAACGTTTTTAATATGTTAAATTGAATTATGAATTTCCGCCATATATAGATATGTTTCATAATTAATTAGGTTAATTGTTAACTAAATTCCAACAATAGTGACCTTATGGATCCAAATGAACAAAGGTTGAGCTTCTATACTCAGACTCAAAAGTTCACAAACTTTTTCCGAGTATTAGCTTAATGTCAACTGACTCCACTAAAGAGTTGACACTGAGAATCTCTCGATTCAAATGAATTTATTTTCTACTCAAATTCAACTTAATTATGTTCAGCGGATCCATTGATGTTATCTATATTTACTCTTCATGAATATCATCAACTAGATGGGTGTAAAGTATAAACTTTTGTATCACTGGATTGTACAAATTTAAGGGATATACCGAACTTCCTTTGTTGCAAGTAAATCTTTAGCGGATCGGAAGTTCAATGAAATCAAATTAATTTAAATATCGTTAAGGGAATGAAATATCTTGGAGTTTTTAAAGGATAATAACAAACTCCGAGAGACCTTAATTATATTTAAATTAATATAACGAGAAAAATTTTGGGTTAGTCACAAATTAACTATCCATTTTTTATCATGAATTTATGGACATCATTTTGTGACAAGGACCTAATTGTTACCAAAATTAAGGAATTAAATGTCAAAAGAAATTGAGTTTGGGATCACTTTTAGAAGAGGACAAAAACTAGAGGACTTAAATGAGCAGATATGAAAAGCTAATGATACTTCTCCTTCACTTATGTTACACGGCCAAAACATCAAAATTGAGAAAAAGAGGCCAAAACCCACGAGAGAGAGAGAGAGAGAGAGAGAGAGAGAGAGAGAGAGAGAGAGAGAGAGAGAGAGAGAGAGAGAGAGAGAGAGAGAGAGAGAGAGAGAGAGAGAGAGAGAGAGAGAGAGAGAAGGAGAGAGAGAAGGAGAGAGAGAGAGAGAGAGAGAGAGAGAGAGAGAGAGAGAGAGAGAGAGTTCATGAATTTATGGACATCATTTTGTGACAAGGACCTAATTGTTACCAAAATTAAGGAATTAAATGTCAAAAGAAATTGAGTTTGGGATCACTTTTAGAAGAGGACAAAAACTAGAGGACTTAAATGAGCAGATATGAAAAGCTAATGATACTTCTCCTTCACTTATGTTACACGGCCAAAACATTAAAATTGAGAAAAAGAGGCCAAAACCCACGAGAGAGAGAGAGAGAGAGAGAGAGAGAGAGAGAGAGAGAGAGAGAGAGAGAAGAAGGGGAGCTTACCGGAGAAGAAGGCCGAGTCGGTCTATGTCCACCGGAGTTGGAGATCGATGATCTTCTCCGAGCCACCATCTTCTTCCTCGTTTTTATTCTTTTGGCTGAGGTTTGAAATCCATTTCTCTTGGCTGCGAATTTCTAGGGTTTTGAAACTCATTCTCATCTTCCGATTCAGTACTATTGAAGCTAAATCCGATACCGGGAAAGACTATTATCGGCTCAGGTTGCTCTCATCTCCGACGAGGTATAGAAATTGACTAAAATCCCCAATTTTTAATCTTCGAATTTAGGGTTCTTGAATTCGAATTTGGGGATTTCATGTTGGATGATTATATTCGTGGTTTATGGTGTGTTTGAGGTCAAATTGAGTAGGATTAACCTTGGGTTCATTTTGAATTGAGTTTGACAAATCTGGAAAAAAAAAAATCTCCGAACTGGTCCTTAATCGGGGTCAGATTCTCACCTGTGATGGTGATTATTTTATTTTGATATTTTTTTGCGTATAGAAGAGGTTCTGGGCTTTCCAAAATGTACAAGAACGTGAAATTTTGATTAGTAACGAAGGAGATATGAATTTTTGAAGTTGTGATTCAAAACCTGTGAAATCTGAGAACCGAATCCGCGAATTTTGTTATTTCAAGATGTTTTTGAGAAAGCAATTCTACTTCAAATTTAACTTGTAATATGTCAATGGAAAGCTACAGATGTCTACTTTATTTATGAATTGGAATTGATTGAATTGGAGTTTTGTATCTTGAGATATACGCTGTCCGAGGAGTAGCGGAACTGCTGTGCGGGTGTCGACGAGGCGAGGTCGGACAAGGCCAATAAAAGAAAGGCCTTTCGGCTTTGGCTTTGAGGCTCGTGCAATGTTCGTTCAGCGTGTAACGAGTCGAGAAATTCCCGAGTCTTGACTCGAAATGATTACGAATTGTTAAATTATTTGTACGAGTTGTTTAATATATTATTAATTATAGTACGATTATATTGTTAATGGTTAAGTGTTTCAATTTTCAGTTTTATTGGATGCCAACTATTAGAAAATATTATGTTATTATTATTAAACTCGTTGATTATTAACGTAATTAGTTGGTATTCTTATTTTGGTTATATATAAAAAATCGAGTTCGGCTATAAGCTCGGCTCTTTTAGTTTAAAAAAAGAGGAAGAATATCTACGAGAAATGTTATATTTACGTTCTTTTCTTTAGTTTCGACTCTCGGGAATCTATTCTAAACTCTGGGCCTTGCCCAGTTATAAGAGTAGATGGTCGAATGATATAGGACGTTTTTAAGTTGTTTCCTATGTTTTGTTCTGATGTGAGTGTTTTTATGTCGTCAACCGAGATGTTAGGGGTAGCACAACTATGGGAACGTTTTGAATATGTTTAAAGTGGACTTTCTTCTAGTAAGAGCTTGTTCGTTTGTATGTCGGTGAACGAGATACTAAGTACCCTCGATATTCAATCTTCTCTTCTATAGATAAGTCTAGATCGTTGCAAGGATAACAGTGACCATAAAGGTAGTACGTAGACGAAGCGGCGTGAAGTAAAGAAACGACTATTTTTGTTAAAAAGGATTCGGGATTTGAAAGTGTCGTATCCAGGTAAGTATAAACTTTTCAACTCTATCACAAGAATAGTGTGTTGTGTGATGTGTGTTGTTTGTATGCTTGCATTTACATGATATATGTTTGTTGAGTTGATTGCATTTGCATACATGTGCATATTTTATAAAAAGGAAGTGAAAACAGTTTAAAATGAGAATGGGGTTTTCAAAAAAATGGTGATGTGTTGTGGGTCGTTCATGGATGGCTTGGCTGGTTCCTAGGATCAGGGAACCAGTTCGGTTAACTCCTAGGATCGGGGAGTTGACCATGGCCCGTGAGATAGGATTGGTCTCACGAGTCGTCGGGCCATATGTAGTACTGGGTACCGTTGGCTGCGACTGCCAAACCATATGTAGTCTGGGACCTTATGGTTTTGGTTCGAGGTGAGTCATACATGTATGTGAGACAATCCATGGGTGAACCTCTTACAACACATGCCACACGCTGCGAGTAAGAAAAGTTATCAAATGAGAAAAGATGAAAAGAACGGATTGAGTTGTAATTGACATTCATATCTTATGCATCGTTTCTGCTTACTGGGCGTTAGCTCACTCAATTTTTGTGATACAGGTAAGGAGTGTGAATAAAATGCGTAGGTGCAATAGCAGGTTGACTGAAAGGCGCCTCCACACGGCCAAGATCTCGTATATGAACTAGTTTGACCTGAAGGGCATTATTTTGAGTAATGTTTTGTGAACTGTGTGTAAATAGAAATATAGTATGAATGTTTATATTGTGTGATGTGTGCCTAAACCTATATGTTTGATGTTTTAGGAGTTTGTTATGTTTTATATATATATAAACTAGGTGTTGCTAGACTTCAAGTTAATACAAGGTTATCTTGTATGCTGATATGAAAAGTTGTCACACGACATGTCGTTTATACTTTGAACACAAAAAAAAAAAAAAATTCCAACTTTTGAGGGAATGGTAAACGACTTGTCGGGGTGTGACAAAGTTTGGTATCAGAGCCCAGGTTTAAAATAAATCGATTCTGTAGACAGTTCATATACAAGGATTTCCAAGTGGGGACGTGCCGTCAACCAGTAAATTGTTTGTGCATTCTTTCTAAATTTTACCTTGTTGTTAGGTCGATAGCTTGAGTAAGTCCCATATTCTGGTAACGTTTTTAGAATCTTCCATTCTTGTTTGTTTTAAGGCTCTTAGTAAAGATTCTGGCACATGAATAGGTTTTGGGTAAGGAGATATGGCTGAAGGTGGAGAACGAATTTAGGGGTCGAGGCAGAGGTACGCCCAGCCGAGCGAGATCGTGTTGATCGACTCGCTGAAATCGTTGAGAGATTTCTGGATCGAGATTTGAGGCGCGAGGCTGAAGTGCGTGAGCCTCCACCGAGACCTGACGCATTAGAGATGGCTGGAGAGAGGTTTCAGAGGCTGAATCCTCCAACTTTTGAAGGAGACGTTGACCCAATGGAGCAGAGAATTGGCTTCGAACCGTGGAGAGAATGTTCGACTATGCAAGGGTTCCTAATGAAGCCAAAGTCTCATGCGCAGTGTTCTACCTTCGAGATGATGCGGGCTATTGGTGGGATACAATGGTCAGGGTGCATGATCTCACGACCATGACATGGGATACTTTCAAAGGGTTGTTCGAGACGAAATATGTTACAAAAGCAGCTCGAGCAGCTAAAAAGAACGAGTTCATGAATCTGAAGCAGCGCGACCTGTCCGTCGATGAATATGTCCGGCAGTTTGAGGAGTTGCCTCGTTATGCTCCACACATGGTATGCTCTCAGGAGCTAAAGGTCGAGTAGTTTGTAGAAGGATTACGGTCAGAGATATTTAGAGATGTCTATGTTGGAGAGACCGAAGGTATGACCTATTCAGCTGCTGTTCTGAAGGCTTCGAAGGCTGAAATCTCGTTGAAGAAAATTGAAGAAGAGCGTAAGGAAAAGGATTTAGAGAGGAGGGCTGCTAGAGAGAAAGAAGCGACATGGAAATAAAATCAACCAGGATTCAGGCAAAATTACCCACCGATCAGGGGTGGTCAACAATCATGGAATGCTGCCAACAAGAAACGAAACCAAGACGCTCAAGTGCAAGATACCATATTGGAAGATGGGAACCAAAGCGTTTCAGGGAAAATAATCAAGGCCAATCATCCACCCCATCAAATCCGAAACCCAAGTGCCCAAAATGTGGAAGATACCATATTGGAGTTTGCATGGATGGACCAGGAGCGTGTTACAATTGTGGAAAGATGGGGCACTTTGCAAGAGATTGCCCTGTTAAGCCCGATGAAGGTCATAAGGTGAAAGCTAGAGTCTTCGCACTGACTCAAGAAGAAGCAGATGCAAACCCTTCAGTCGTGTCAGGTAACATGCTGATCTTTGGAATCCTTGTTTACACCTTATTTGATTCTAGAGCCACACATTCTTTTATATCATCAACGTGTGCTAAAAAGTTAGGAAACCCAATAGATGTCATGAATGTACACTATAGTGTCTCAACTCCATCGGGAGAGTCACTCAATTCGGACAAAGTTCTTCATAAGTGTCCAATTGTTGTGGATGGGAGGGAATTATATGCAGACTTGGTTGTGCTAAACTTGCACGACTATGATGTTATTCTAGGAATGGACTGGTTGTCTAAACACTATGCCTCCATAGATTGTAAGAGGAAGATAGTGTTGTTTAGGCCACCCAATCAAGATGAATTCTCATTTATGGGGAATGCCAATACATTGAGAACGCCTCTCATCTCGGCGGTGAAGGCACATAGGTTGTTGAATGGGGGATGTGTTGGTTTCTTAGCTAGCGTGGTAGACACAAAAGTCGAGTCCAAGCTAAATTTAGTGGATGTGCCTATAGTTAATGAATTTATGGATGTTTTTCCCGAGGACTTGCCTGGGTTGCCTCCGGATCGAGATATTGAGTTTGTTATCGATTTGATTCCCGGAACTGCTCCTATATCTAAAACTCCAACCGAATGGCACCGGTAGAGTTAAAAGAGCTTAAAGTCCAATTGCAAGAGCTGTTGGATAAAGGCTGTATTCGTCCCAGCTTTTCTCCATGGGGAGCTCCAGTGTTGTTCGTTAAAAAGAAAGATGGGACTATGCGATTGTGCATCGACTATAGGGAGCTCAACAAGGTCACGATCAAGAACAAATATCCACTACCAAGAATTGAAGATTTGTTCGATCAATTGCAAGGAGCTGCGGTATCTTCAAAGATCGACTTGAGAAGTGGTTATCATCAGTTGAAAGTCAGGGTTGAAGATATCCCGAAAATGGCTTTCAGGACAAGATATGGACACTACGAGTTTCTAGTCATGTCTTTTGGATTAACAAACGCCCCTGCTGCTTTCATGGATTTGATGAACCAAGTCTTCAAGGATTCCTTGGACAAGTTCGTCATAGTCTTCATCGATGATATTCTTATATATTCTCGCACGAAAGAAGAACACTCAGAGCATTTAAAGCTAGTCTTGGAAAGGCTGAGGGTCAATGAGCTCTACGCAAAGTTCAAAAAGTGTGAATTTTGGATCGATCAAGTGGCATTTTTGGGTCATGTCGTCTCAAAGGAGGGTATTGCTGTAGATCCGTCAAAGGTCGAAGCTGTTAGCAAGTGGCCTCAACCAAAGAATGCCACCGAGATTCGTAGTTTCTTGGGTCTAGCGGGTTATTATCGGAGATTTGTGGAAGGATTTGCAAAGCTTTCCGCACCACTTACGCGTTTGACTCGCAAGAACGTGAAGTTTCAATGGTCCGACGCGTGTGAGAAGAGCTTCGAAGAGCTAAAGCGTAGACTAGTGTCAGCCCCAATATTGACTATTCCAATCCAATCGCAAGGATTCGTGATATACACAGACGCTTCTAAGTGCGGATTAGGATGTGTACTGATGCAAGGGGGTAGAGTCATCGCCTATGCTTCTCGCCAGCTTAGGGAGTACAAGCAAAACTACCCAACTCATGACTTAGAGTTAGCTGCTGTAGTGTTTGCGTAGAAACTATAGAGACATTATCTCTACGGAGAGAAGTGTGAGATCTACACAGATCACAAGAGTTTGAAGTACTTCTTCATACAAAAAGAGTTGAATATGCGGCAAAGACGATGGCTGGAGTTAGTAAAGGACTATGATTGTGTAATTGATTATCATCCGGGGAAGGCGAATGTAGTGGCCGATGCGTTGAGTAGGAGGATGCCTACAACCGTTGACGCCTTGCCAGTAACCCAAAAGCCACTAATGTCAGAATTGCAGAATCTTCAGCTAGAGATTGTGCATAAAGGGTATGTGGCAAGGTTAATGTCTATGTCGCTGCAACCTACGCTGTTGGAAACGATCAAGAACCGACAATCCTCAGACACTTACTTAGAAAAGATCCGTGATGAAATAGGATCTAAACAGAGAATGGATTTCCAAGTATCAGATGGGGTGCTCAGATTTAATACGAGGCTTTGTGTCCCAGCAGACAAGGATTTAAAGAAGGAGATTCTTGAGGAAGCTCACGAAACGCCATACTCTATGCATCCAGGTGTGACAAAGATGTATCACGACTTGAAGAAAGTCTATTGGTGGTCAGGTATGAAGAAGGTTGTCGCTGATTTTGTCCAAAAGTGTTTGACTTGTCAACAAGTCAAGGCCGAACATCAAAAACCAGCAGGAATGTTGCAACCCCTAGAGGTTCCACAGTGGAAGTGGGAACAAATCACGATGGACTTTGTATCAGGCTTGCCAAAAACAGTTGCTGGTCATAATTCTATATGGGTCATTGTTGACAGATTGACTAAGTCAGCACATTTTCTTCCGATCAAGACCACTCACTCTGTGGATAAGCTTGCCGAGCTATACATCAGGGAGATTGTCTGTCTTCATGGAATTCCCAATTCGATTATATCTGATCGTGACACTCGTTTCACGTCAAAGTTTTGGAAGAGCTTGCAAGAGAATTTGGGGACGAGATTGAAGTTCAGTACAGCTTTTCATCCCCAAACTGATGGTCAGAGTGAGCGTACGATTCAGATATTGGAAGATATGCTCAGGGCATGTGTCCTAGACTTCCATGGCTCGTGGAGTCGTTATCTTCCTTTGATTGAATTTTCGTATAACAACAGTTATCAATCGACGATTGGGATGGCTCCATACGAAGCTCTGTATGGACGAAAGTGCCGTTCTCCAATTCATTGGGATGAAGCCGGTGAAAGTAAGATTATTGGACCAGAAATAGTAGAGCAGACTACAGAGGCGATTAAAAAGATTCAAGCTCGAATGAAGACTTCCCAAAGTCGCCAAAAGAGCTACGCTGACAAGCGAAGAAGACCTCTAGAATTTGAGATAGGAGGTAAAGTATTCTTGAAGGTTTCACCGATGCGTGGCGTGATGAGGTTTGGAAAGAAAGGAAAACTCAGTCCAAGATATGTTGGACCTTTTGAGATCCTTGAGCGTGTAGGCAAGACTGCATACCGTCTAGCTTTACCGCCATCTATGTCCAACCTCCATGACATTTTTCACGTTTCGATGTTACGTAAGTACATGTCTGATCCCTCACATGTACTTCAAGATCAAGAGGTTGAGATTTCTCCTGACGTCAGATATGAATAACCAGCTGTCGCAATCCTTGACCGTAAAGAGAAGATCTTAAGAAATAAGACTATTACTCTTGTAAAAGTGATGTGGAAGAGACACTCGGCAGAAGAAGCTACATGGGAGCTCGAAAGTGAGATGCAAAAGAAGTACCCTACCTTGTTCTAAGTTTCGAGGACGAAACTCTTTTAAGGGGGGGAGATTTGTAAAGTATAAACTTTTGTATCACTGGATTGTACAAATTTAAGGGATATACCGAACTTCCTTTATTGCAAGTAAATCTTTAGCGGATCGGAAGTTCAATGAAATCAAATTAATTTAAATATCGTTAAGGGAATGAAATATTTTGGAGTTATTAAAGGATAATCACAAATTCCGAGAGACCTTAATTATATTTAAATTAATATAAGGAGAAAATTTTTGGGTTAGTCACAAATTAACTATCCATTTTTTATCATGAATTTATGGACATCATTTTGTGACAAGGACCTAATTGTTACCAAAATTAAGGACTTAAATGTCAAAAGAAATTGAGTTTGGGGTCACTTTTAGAAGAGGACAAAAACTAGAGGACTTAAATGATCAGATATGGAAAAGTTAATGATACTTCTCCTTCACTTATGTTACACGGCCAAAACATCAAAATTGAGAAAAAGAGGCCAAAACCCACGAGAGAGAGAGAGAGAGAGAGAGAGAGAGAGAGAGAGAGAGAGAGAGAGAGAGAGAGAGAGAGAGAGAGAGAGAAAAGAAGGGGAGCTTACCGGAGAAGAAGGCCGAGTCGGTCTATGTCCGCCGGAGTTGGAGATCGAGGATCTTCTCCGAGCCACCATCTTCTTCCTCGTTTTTATTCTTTTGGCTGAGGTTTGAAATCCATTTCTCTTGGCTGCGAATTTCTAGGGTTTGGAAATTCATTCTCATCTTCCGATTCAGTACTATTGAAGCTAAATCCGATACCGGGAAAGACTATTATCGGCTCAGGTTGCTCTCATCTCCGACGAGGTATAGAAATTGACTAAAATCCTCAATTTTTAATCTTCGAATTTAGGGTTCTTGAATTCGAATTTGGGGATTTCATGTTGGATGATTATATTCGTGGTTTATGGTGTCTTTGAGGTCGAATTGAGTAGGATTAACCTTGGGTTCATTTTGAATTGAGTTTGAAAAATCTGGAAAAAAAAAAAAATAATCTCCGACCTGGTCCTTAATCGGGGTCAGAACCTCACCTGTGATGGTGATTATTTTCTTTTGATATTTTTTTGCGTATAGAAGAGGTTCTGGGCTTTCCAAAATGTACAAGAACGTGAAATTTCGATTAGTAACGAAGGAGATATGAATTTTTGAAGTTGTGATTCAAAACCTGTGAAATCTGAGAACCGAATCCGCGAATTTTGTTATTTCAAGATGTTTTTGAGATAGCAATTCTACTTAAAATTTAACTTGTAATATGTCAATGGAAAGCTACAGATATCTACTTTATTTATGAATTGGAATGGATTGAATTGGAGTTTTGTATCTTCAGATATACGTTGTCCGAGGAGTAGCGGAACTGCTGTGCGGGTGTCGACGAGGCGAGGTCGGACAAGGCCAATAAAAGAAAGGCCTTTCGGCTTTGGCTTTGAGGCTCGTGCAATGTTCGTTCAGCGTGTAACGAGTCGAGAAATTCCCGAGTCTTGACTCGAAATGATTACGAATTGTTAAATTATTTGTACGAGTTGTTTAATATATTATTAATTATAGTACGATTATATTGTTAATGGTTAAGTGTTTCAATTTTCAGTTTTATTGGATGCCAACTATTAGAAAATATTATGTTATTATTATTAAACTCGTTGATTATTAACGTAATTAGTTGGTATTCTTATTTTGGTTATATAAAAAATCGAGTTCGGCTATAAGCTCGGCTCTTTTAGTTTGAAAAAAGAAGAAGAATATCAACGAGAAATGTTATATTTACGTGCTTTTCTTTAGTTTCGACTCTCGGAAATCTATTCTAAACTCTGGGCCTTGCCCAGTTATAAGAGTAGATGGTCGAATGATATAGGACGTTTTTAAGTTGTTTCCTATGTTTTGTTCTGATGTGAGTGTTTTTATGTCGTCAACCGAGACGTTAGGGGTAGCGCAACTAGGGGAACGTTTTGAATATGTTTAAAGTGGACTTTCTTCTAGTAAGAGCTTGTTCGTTTGTATGTCGGTGAACGAGATACTAAGTACCCTCGACATTCAATCTTTTCTTCTATATATAAGTCTAGATCGTTGCAAGGATAACAGCGACCATAAAGGTAGTACGTAGACGAAGTGGCGTGAAGTAAAGAAACGACTATTTTTGTTAAAAAGGATTCGGGATTTGAAAGAGTCGTATCCAGGTAAGTAGAAACCTTTCAACTGTATCACAAGAATGGTGTGTTGTGTGATGTGTGTTGTTTGCATGCTTGCATTTACATGATATATGTTTGTTGAGTTGATTGCATTTGCATACATGTGCATATTTTATAAAAAGGAAGTGAAAACAGTTTGAAATGAGAATGGGGTTTTCAAAAAAATGGTGATGTGTTGTGGGTCGTTCATGGATTGCTTGGCTGGTTCCTAGGATCGGGGAACCAGTTCGGTTAACTCCTAGGGTCGGGGAGTTGACAATGGCCCGTGAGATAGGATTGGTCTCACGAGTCGTCGGGCAATATGTAGTACTGGGTACCGTTGGCCGCGACTGCCAAACCATATGTAGTCTGGGACCTTATGGTTTTGGTTCGAGTGAGTCATACATGTATGTGAGACAATCCATGGTGAACCTCTTACAACACATTCCACGCGCGCGAGTAAGAAAAGTTATCAAATGAGAAAAGATGAAAAGAACGGATTGAGTTGTAATTGACATTCATATCTTATGCATCGTTTCTGCTTACTGGGCGTTAGCTCACTCAATTTTTGTGATACAGGTAAGGAGTGTGAATAAAATGCGTAGGTGCAATAGCAGGTTGACTGAAAGGCGCCTCCACACGGCCAAGACCTCGTATATGAACTAGTTTGACCCGAAGGGCATTATTTTGAGTAATGTTTTGTGAACTGTGTGTAAATAGAAATATAGTATGAATGTTTATATTGTGTGATGTGTGCCTAAACCTAGAGGTTTGATGTTTTAGGAGTTTGTTATGTTTTATATATATAAACTAGGTGTTGCTAGACTTCAAGTTAATACAAGGTTATCTTGTATGCTGATATGAAAAGTTGTCACACGACATGTCGTTTATACTTTGAACACGAAAAAAAAAATTCCAACTTTTGAGGGAATGGTAAACGACTTGTCGGGGTGTGACAATGGGATTTAAAAAATTACCATTTTACCCTTCTAGTTATTATTTTCTCAACTCCTTTGTTACTTGTGAATAAGTTAGAAACAATGTATTGATGAGGAGCTAACAAGTCACATTGTTTAATCCAAATAAAGTCGCTACTTAATTTTGGATACTGCGCAGTTCATTTATTCAAAATCCAAGTAATAAAGCATGAGGTGATATATATTGCATCTCAGCAATCTTGTACATGAATTCTATATCTATGAGAACTTCACAAAGTTGGTTCAAGACATCTTCAAAACTTAATACCTCACCAATTGTCTTAGTCTAGATCACGTAATGGATCTAGAATTTGACTTTCTCAAATGAGAGTATTAATGCTATGAAATGACATGTCTCATTTCAGGATTTAGGTAAGCATGATGCAATTCATACATAGTGACCTTGAGATAAAAGATGTTAAATGGTTTGTTCTTCTATTGTCTCTAAAGGTGCACTGGTCAATTCAGTATCTTTGAAAGATACACTGGAAGAGCTATAGAGTTCCTAACTCTCTATGTCTCGTAACCAGACATCATAGATTCTTCCAACAATCATACTGGGATCAATAGTCCGTTGATTTTTAGATTGTGAATATATCATTTTAGTCAAACCATGAAGAGTTTGTTCACGCAAATCTACCTTTGTCTCTTCATGCATTGTTAGGTTTGATTAAGGACTATAAGACTATTGAATATCATAAATCTTCAATCAAACTAAAAGGGAATGAATAAACGTTTCAACTTTTATTAATTTAATCAACAAATTACAATAAGGACTTTATAGAGATTTATATATTACATCAATATGTAAATAAACAATCTTCTTGTGGGCATCTCTACCAGCATTTATTCCTCTAATTCTTCAATTCATCTTCTACCTTTTTCAGATGATGATTGAGGGACTGTAACTGTAACTGATTTTAGACATTCCATGATTGGCTATTGTGTTTTCATAGGATACTCTTTAGTCACTTGGAAAAAAATAACACCGTCTCTAGAAGCTCTGTAGAAGCTTAGTACAAATCATTAGCAGCGGTTGTCAACGAGATCATCTGGATGCATCAACTGATGAAAAATTTCCACATTTAACAAGACAAAACAACTGTGATTTACTGCGACAACCATGGTGCAATACACATAGCTTTAAACCCAACCTTCCATGAGAGGACAAACATGTAGAAATTGATCTATATTTTGTTTGTCATCATGTTTAACGAGTGATGGTTAAACTATTGCCTATTTGTACACAACACCAAGTGAAAGACATCTACACTAAGCCGCTCGATTCACCGACATTTTAATGACCAAATTTCAAAGATTTATATCGTCTACTTGGATTGTTAATCATTGATTAATAATTAAGTTAGTTATAACTTACAATTGTAGCTTACAGTTAATAGATTAATGTCGTTTCTTTACTTATGCCTAGACGACTTGTACTCAACTGTTGTGACCGTTGCTTTTAATGAATAAAGTCATTTTATGGTTCATCTATCAAAAACATCTTTTTTTCTTGAAATCAATCTTTATCTTCTTCGGCCCCTGACATTCAATAATTTCAAAGTGGCAAGACATCGTGAGCTTATACAATCTAATTATTGATTAATTTTTGTTTGAGTGATAATTTTATAGATTGATTTTGATTTTTTAAGTGAATTCATTTAATATTCAAAGTTTAAATTTATACTAACTTTGGTATTGTTATCATATAACATTTAAATATTAAGCATGAATGTTGCGAGACGAAGATGTGTGTGGTTTCGGCTCACAGTGGTAACTCCTGACACATTGGTTGTACATCCACGTCGCAACAAAATGTCGTATGTATGCGAAGGTTTCAATATCTTAAGAATCTATATAGGTGTTAGAATTAGATGCAATATGTCACATCTGAAAATATTTTGTATTAGAAAGTCGATTTAATATAAGTGAATAAATTTTATGCTTCTACACAATTTTAACAATAGTCGTGGAAAGCTTGGTCATGACAAAGAAAAGTTTGTCACGATATAAAATACTGTATTATACGGCATGCGACATTTTAAGGGAGATGGTGGAATATTTTATTTTGAGCGAAACATGACAAGAAGATTATACTAAAACCATCCATGCCGTCTGAAAATCGTATAATACAGTATGGGACATTCTGTTTGCTCGGCTCAACCAAATCGGAGGATTTGTGCAAAAAAAAACAATTTTTTCATATAGTTTAAAACAAAATGGAGATTTTGGGCAGGATAAAATATAAGTACTTATTGTATAGTTTAAAAGAAAGTTGTAGTTATAATAGTTTAGTGGTAATACCGTATAACTTTTAATTTGTATAAATGATTTACAAAAATTGGTATTGATATTTCAAATTTCAATCAATTATATTATGGGCTCTTTATTGGTAACAAGTATATGTGTAGAAAGATATCACTCTCAACCTATCAATTCTTTATTATCATGTTTGGATCTTTAAACATACATGAATATATTAAAGAAAAGAAAATTGATCAAAATAACCTAATGAAATATTCGTATTTTGTATTAGCCATTCTTTTTTGTTTTATGAATAAATAGCCAAAACGTAGTAACGTGTCATAGTTATGGAAGAGCGTTATATAATTATGACCTTTCGTAATAACTGATGCTCTATTTAACTGCTGCCTTAATAACTTATGTATTAAATGAGGGTAAACATGTCATAATATTCTATTTATTTTAGTTAATTGCTATAAATTCATCTTTTTAAAACATTAGTTATTTAGCAATTTTTATGTTTCAAAAGGCTATATTATTATTTATTCCGAAAAAAATTGCTCTAAATAATATAATGAAACATTGTTATTATGTTTTCCGAAAGGAGTACATGTTTCACATTTTCATGTCGTGCAATATAAGTGCAACTTTTTTATTGTCACTAGAATATTTTCATCACGTGTAATTAAGTCATTAAGGTGGTCGAGTTTAAATTAAGTGCACGCATTTGATTGATAATTAATATTATATAATTCACTTTTGCGGACTTTCAATTTTAACACCATATCTTTCTTTTTATTTATATCTTGTTGTTATTGCCTTGATATCTTTCTCCATAAAAGTATTTACTATTTGCGTAAAAGAGGATAAGAGCAGAATATTATCTTGTATATTACTGCCTTGATATCTTATTACACACTATTTGAATTAATAACATTCTATATTTGTCACACTTCCAAGGAATATTCAAATGAGAAGAAACTATCTTTATGCATGTTTTTGTTAGTCTTGTCTCCCTCTTTCGTTTCAGTTGCGACTTTTTTCTAAAGTGCTTATTCATACAAATAACAATAACGCCAGACATATGTATCAAACAAGTTTTTTTATAGACAGACTAGAAAGCATATAACGGAACAAGGAATGTAATTTGTTATGAGAAATGCAATATCCATGACCATGATTGTGTATTCAGTCATTTCTTTTATACCGATTCATGCATTTCACACCAGCCTTGGCATCATATCCAAACATAATCCATGAAATAAATAATTAAAACATAACGAATAATGGAGAAAAATAAGCATATTAAAGGATATTTATACCATAGCATTAATAACTCTTATAGTGTTTCATATATAAATCAAGAGGGATTATTATATACTGGTATCAGAAAACAAAGAAAAAACATACATTATCATCATCACCATCATTTTGTTTGGTATCATGACGAATTTGAGGGTCTCTATTCTCAGTTTCTCTCTTCTCATTTCACTTCTATTTCCAGTTATTCAAGGTTGGGGAATTGATGGACATTATACAGTTTGTCGGATTGCACAGGTAATTTCAGTATTAGTTCATTTGTGATATGATAAGCGAACTATTTTGTTCTGAACCGTAAGCCACATATATTTATCTCACGTTTAGACTCTCATTAGGGTTAAACAACAAAGCTTCTCACGTTTAGACTTTTATTACAAATAAAAGATGATAATGTATTACATGAAGGAAAAAAACGATTTTTTAATATAAAGCAACAATACCTGATCATATTATAAGTAAGGGTGTTCTACAATTCTTCAAACGAAATAGGCTTTAGTATATTAAAAATTGACCACATTGTACTTTAAACATGAAAAAATAGGGTTAAATAACATAACTTTTATCACGTTTAGACTCTTATTAGGGCTGTTCATATCAAAGATAATAAGATATCAAACGAAAAAAAAAACGATTTTTATTTATATAAAGCAACAAAGCCAGATCAAGTTATATGTAAGGGTGTTATACAATTCTTTAAAAAAAATCCTTAACATATTTAATAAAATTGAGTAAAGTGCTTTTTAACATGAAAAATAGGGTTAAACAACAAAACTAGATTAAATTATAAGTCGGGTGATATACAACTATCAAAGCAATAAAGTATTAATATATATACCGAAAAAACCAATTTTTTTTAAATCTTAATGTACTTTTGAAAATAAATTTGGTTTGTGATTATCGAACAGGCTCGGCTGAGCGAAGAAGCAGTGAAGGCCGTGGAGGATCTTCTTTCAAATTCGGAGGAGAAAGAGTTGGGAAATTTATGCATTTGGGCGGATCATATGAAGTTTCGGTATAAATGGTCCTCCGCGCTTCACTACATTGACACTCCGGATTCCCTTTGCACATTCAAATATGATAGTTAGTCTTTTACTCACGTTTTATTTTACGGTTTTATTGTTATATATATAGACTTATAATCATATATTTAAAAAAACTGTTAACTGCTGCGTTCTTTTATTACCATGGCTAAATTTACTTAAATTTACAAAATACACTAAGAAATATACATATGAAATGCTCCAATTTTCCACACGATGACACATTATATACATTAAAGCCATTTAGCGAATCACAAGTGGGTTACATGCTTAAAAAAATTATGTATTTGTGAATGTTTATCAAATTATCAATTATTAACAAGTGCATTTATTGCTCTTAGGTTATATGATATCAACGTATACAAAATTTGTCCACTTCCTACTTTAAGAAAATTCTTCAAATAAAGATAATTCTTGGTTTTTCAAACATTACAAAACTACCTAATATGTTTATATTTAGATGTGCAATGACTTTTTATACTTTACATATTGTTATGAAACACATAGTAGGATAAAAATAACAAAAAATTGGCTCTATAGCCTTATAAAAGCGTATCTATTTTAGATATATCCAAAATTTCGTTAACATATTGAAAATATTCATAAATTCGTTTACATGTCGTAAACAGTTCAAAATACCGTTAATTCGTTTACATATTGAAAATATGTTTTGGAATTTTTTTTTCTTCAAACTTTTGGAAACTATTTTGTGTGAGTATTTTCAATCTATTAGCTAAACCTTCGGTATATCCAAATTATAAGTACTTTACACGGCTATACATCAAAATTATCCTAAAAATAATCAGAATTACATATATCATTATAAAACAATCGAAGACGATTTTTTCTTCTCTCGTCACATCGATTAAGATTGTTTTTCCCTTTCATTGTTTGTAAATCTTCTAAATACCCAACGAACTAAATTCTCAAGAAAGGCGTCGAAAATTCATATTATATTCAGGAGATTGCAAGGATGCAAATGGTTTGGAGGAAAGGTGTGTAGCAGGGGCTATTAACAATTACACCACTCAGCTTCTCACTTACAACCCTTCCTCGTCACGCCAATCCCAATGTACTTTCATTTCATCATTATATTTCATTTTATTTCCTAACTACGCCCTTGTTTATCACTAATTCGGCTTTTTATAATTAATAATTCATGCATGTTTGTGTGTTTAGATAATCTCACTGAAGCTCTTTTATTCCTTTCTCATTTCATTGGAGACATTCATCAGGTAAATTATAGGTCAATTAGCAAAATATAGGTTTTCGAATTTCATTTTACCTAGTGTTTTGTTAATTTTTCGTAAATATCCATTGAATTTTATTAACGAAAAATTTTGGACTAATTTAGCCTTTTTTGAATTCCCGCCCAAACGGTTTGAAGGACATTTTAGACTCATTAATATCGTAAACAAATTCATTTGAGTATTTACGAAAAATTAGCCAAACGTTTGATATAATAAAATTATCAAACGTAAACATGGCTAATACGCTAATGTTTTGTAAATTATATGATAATATCTCACTGACTTAGATTAGTGAATAAAGAATTGTCATGAAACCTTAACATCATACATTAGTTAATGAATTACTAATTTAATTAAACATACATTGTTTTATGTAGCCTCTTCATGTGGGTCATTCAACAGATAGAGGAGGAAATACAATCAATGTCCATTGGTTCACAAGAAAACAAAATCTCCATCATGTGAGAGCCTAGCACAATTTATTATTATTTTTTTCTATTAAATACAACTGGTTAATTAATTGAAAAATCGGTTATATGCATACATAAGTAAGGATTTGTGACTAAAATTATAATGATGAAAAATGTAATTAGGTTTGGGATTCCAACATAATTGAGACATCAGAAGAAAGATACTACGACTCTAACGTGGATCAGATGGTCAAGAGGATTCAAACCAATATAACGGTAGGTACTTTTTTTATTTTATTTATAGCATTATTTTATTAAGTACATTTAAAATTTAATATATATAAGTATGTTAATGAATGTCTTAATTATGCGAGATTTATATAAATTAGAACTCTTTTTAATTATTGAATGCCTTAATATACTATGCAATATGTAATGTCAAACTAATACTGATAAAATGTATTACATAGTTGTTCTATTACTTAATTAATAAATCAACTTTTGTTTCTTGTTGCAAGACTGAATGGGCAGATAAAGTCAAAGAATGGGAAACTTGCAACGCGAGTAAGACAGTATGCCCGGACACGTAAGTTTTAAGTTTTTAAACTTGATGGTCTATCAATTAATTTCTTTGTGATTCTATGTGCATCTTATAAATATTATATGTTTTTGAAAAAAAAATCGACTTATTATTAAGTGCTCTAGAATGATGAAACTATATTTAAAATGTCTCAAAACTAATTTATAAAGAGATATTTTTTTCAACTACTTTTAATTTTGTAATATTTGCCCTCAATGAGACTTTTGCGAGTTTCAAATATTTTGATCTAATGGCATAATTTATTGACCAATATCTGAAAATTATTTCTGTTATAGGTTTAATACAACAGCACGTGTGTAGTCGAAAAATTGTTATTTTTTTGGTTTGGTAACATAACAAAATTTATGACATGGCTGGAGAAATGTGTTTTAGCATAAAAATCCACTACGAATATTATTTATTAACAAACTAGCATATAACTGGTAATAAAGCGTAATTTTGATATATTAGTTTAATTCTTTACATCTTAGTATGTAAAAGAACTTAGTCATATAAATGGAAAATTCTATCGACTATAAATACTGAATTTGGACCATATTCACATGGGCTCTCAGTTTTTTGTGCACTGTTATAAGGGGAAATTACGAAACAACCGTTTTAAGTGTAATATTTCAGTACTTTTTTTTATAATTGGTAAATAATTATTTTCCCCATAAATTGTAAACAGTGAATCAAAGTGAAATAGAGAAAAGATAAAACTACAAACAAGTGGTATCAGAAGTAATATTCCACTTGTTTATATAATCAGCTGATAAATTGGGTTTATTGAAGTTATGCAACCGAAGGAATCAAAGCGGCTTGTGAATGGGCTTATAAGGGTGTGACCGAGGATTCCGTACTAGAAGGTAATTTACTTTCAAGTATTTTATTTTATTAATTTTAAGACCTATTAAAGCTGTACAAAAAGCTCATATATATGTATATTCTTTTAATCATATTTTTCTCGCAAGCAAAAGGAATTGTTGATAACATGTTCTTTATTAAACGAAGTAAAGGTTAAAAAAAAGGTTGGTTTAACCACAATCGACCATAGTTACAAAATCTCAGTTAACAATTAAATTCAGATAACTAAAGAAAAATAACGTTTGTTATGACACCATTTTTTTTCTTTTGCCCAATAGTTTGTTTTAATTCTAAAATTACCTCAATTCTTAACAAGAGAATTTTGTGGTCAAGTGACCGGTTATGGTAGTTTTATGAGAAATTTTGGACGTAGTAATCGGTTTTTAAAGATGTATTTTTTGGAATTTATTTATAAAACAATAATTCATGCATAGAGTTTCAGTTAATTAATTATCTTAATTTATTATATTACGCAGATGATTATTTTCTCTCCCGTTTACCCATAATAAATTTGAGGCTCGCGCAAGGAGGAGTCCGTTTGGCAGCCACGCTCAACCGTATATTTGGATGATCGATTTTTAATTAGCTAAATGATATTATTAATTATTTTAAATATATTATGGTGGAAGTAGATTGCTTAAAAAACTCTATTTGTTAAAATCTTATATTTATTTGTAATGATACCCGTTTCTTTTCCTTACAAAAGTTTACTATATCATGGAATCATCTTATAGATAAGGGTAATTTTGATAATAAGTATTTTACTCACGTTTTATTTTACGGTTTTCTTGTTATAATCATATAATTAAAAAATTGGTAACTGCTGCGTTCTTTTATTACCATGGCTAAATTTACTTAAATTTACAAAATACACTAAGAAATATACATATGAAATGCTCCAATTTTCCACACGATGACACATTATATACATTGTTGTCGATGTTTTCCGACGATACGAATAAGCGTCTGGCGGACGTCGGACATGCACGCAATTTTATAGCGGCGGCCCGAGACTAACGCCTCGGGGAGTACTTGGCGGTCGATGACCTCCCCCAAACTCCCCCTCGATGTGGCCCGCGCATCCGCCAAGCGCTCCGGGCGTCCGGCGAGTCCCCTGGACGTCCACCGGGAGGCCTGGAGGTTCGCTGAGAGGCCTGGAGGTCCACCAAGAGGCCTGGACGTTCAGTGAGTGCCCTAGACGTCCACCACGAGGCCTGGACGTTCACTGAGTGCCCTGGACGTCCAGCGAGTGGCCTGGACGTCCACCAAGAGGCCTAAATGTCCAGTGAGTGCCCTGGACGTCCACCAAGAGGCCTGGACGTCCACTGAGTGCCCTGGACGTCCACCAGGAGGCCTGAACGTCCACCGAGAGGCCTGGACGCCCAACAAGAGGCCTGGACGTCCAGTGAGTGCCCTGGACGTCCACCGAGAGGCCTGGACGTCCACCGAGAGGCCTGGACGTCCAGTGCGTGCCCTGGACGTCCACCAAGAGGCCTGGACGTCCAGCGAGTGGCATGGACGTCCAGCGAGTGGCATGGACGTCCAGCGAGTGGCATGGACGTCCACCGAGAGGCCTGAACGTCCACTAGGAGGCCTGGACGTCCAGCGAGTGCCTTGGACGTCCACCAGGAGGCTTGGACGTCCAGCGAGTGGCCTGGACGTCCACCGAGGGGCCTGGACGTCCAGCGAGTGGCCTGGACGTCCACCAGGAGGCCTGGACGTCCGGCGAGTGCCTTGGAAGTCCAGCAAGGGGCCTGGACATCCAGCGAGTGGCCTAGACGTCCTGCGAGGTGGCCTGGACGTCATGTGGGTCTGCCTGGACGTCCACCTACCTTCCACGCGTCCAGGTGGTGCCTTGGCCGGCCCTAGGGCTCTCCTCATGCTATAAATAGCACCACAACCCTCACAACAAAGGGAGACCAGTTCTCCCCAGAGAAAACTACTCTCTCTCTCTCTTACTCTCTCTCTCTATCTCGGCTATACCTTCAACGGGAAGCTGAGTCTGGAGCAACTTCCTATCGGAATTGTTCCCCGAGATCCAAAGTCCGAGCGTCGAAGCGACGTTGACTCCTAAGTCTCTGTTTCCGCCCGATCTTGTCGATATCTCCTCGTCATCCTACAAACTTCACCCACATTATACTAATGTTGAGCGTCGGAGAGGTAAACAGAGGACCCCCCTCTGTTTTCCCTTGTTAGTTCACGTTTGTTTACTTTTTTCAGATAACAGAAGGACTCGAAGACCACACGACAGCTAAGAGACAATCCGGGACATCGGATCTGACACGCTAAGGCCGAAGCGAGGGTCACTCGCCCCGAGCGGGGATCTGACCGCTTAGGTCTCTGAACGTTGTCCAAATTTCAGCGACAACATACATTAAAGCCATTTAGCGAATCACAACTTTTAAGTGTGTTACATACTTAAAAAAAACATGTATTTGTGAATTTTTATCAAATTATCAATTATTAACAAGTGCATTTATTGGTCTTAGGTTATATGATATCAACATATATTTCATTCAAAATTTGTCCACTTCCTACTTTAAGAAAATCTTCAAATAAAGATAATTCTTGGTTTTTCAAACATTACAAAACTACCTAATGTGTTTATATTTAGATGTGCAATGACTTTTTATACTTTACATAGTTATGAAATACAAAGTAAGATAAAAATAACAAAAAATTGGCTCCATAACTTTATAAAACGTTTCCAATTTGGATATATCCAAATTTCGTTAACATATTGAAAATATTCATATAGATTCGTTTACATGTCGTAAACAGTCCAAAATACTTTTAATTAGTTTACATATCGAAAACATTTTTTGGCATTTTTTTGTCTCTAAAATTTTGTAAACGATTTTTCCTGAGTATTTTCAATCTATTAACTAAACGTTCAGTATATCCAAAATACACATAATTTACACTGTTATACATCAAAATTACCCTAAAAATAATCAGAATTACATATATCATTATAAAACCATCGAAGACGATTTTTTCTTCTCCCCTCACATCGATTAAGATTGTTTTTCCCTTTCATTGTTTGTAAATCTTCTAAATACTCAACGAATTAAATTCTCAAGAAAGGCGTCGAAAATTCATATATATATATATATATATATATATATATATATATATATATATATATATTCAGGAGATTGCAAGGATGCAAATGGTTTGGAGGAAAGGTGTGTAGCTGGGGCTATTAACAACTACACCACTCAGCTTCTCACTTACAACCCTTCCTCGTCACGCCAATCTCAATGTACTTCCATTTTATCATTATATTTCATCTTATTCCCTAATTACGCCATTATTTATCACTAATTCGGCTTTTTATGATTAATAATTCATTTATGTGTGCGTGTTTAGATAATATCACTAAAGCTCTTTTGTTCCTTTCTCATTTCATTGAAGACATTCATCAGATAAATTATAAGGTCAATTAGCAAAATACTTTTATATAGGTTTTTGAATTTCATTTTATCCAGTGTTTGGTAAATTTTCGTAAATATTTATTGAGTTTTTTTAACAAAAAGTTATGTACTAATTTAGTCTTTTTTGGATTCTCGCTCAAAAGGTTTGAAGGACATTTTAGACTAATTAATATCGTAAACAAATTCATTTGGGTATTTACGAAAAATAAATCAAACGTTTGATATAATGAAATTATCAAATTTAAACATGGCTAAAACGCTAATTTTTTGTAAATTATATGATAATATATCACTGACTTAGATTAGTGAATATAGAATTGTCATGAAACCTTAACATCATATATTAATTAATGAATTACTAATTTAATTAAACATACATTTGTTTTATGTAGCCTCTTCATGTGGGTCATTCAACAGATAGAGGAGGAAATACAATCAATGTCCATTGGTTCACAAGAAAACTAAACCTCCATCATGTGAGAGCCTAGTACAATTTATTATTATTTAATATTATATATTTTCAAATAAATACAACTGGTTAATTAATTGAAAAATCGGTTAATATGCATTCATAAGTAAGGATTTGTGACTAAAATTATAATGATAAAAATGTAATTAGGTTTGGGATTCCAACACAATTGAGACATCAGAAGAAAGATACTACAACTCTAACGTGTCAAGAGGATTCAAACCAATATAACGATAGGTACTTTTTTTTATTTTATTTATAGCATTATTTAATTAAGTACATTTAAAACGTATTACATAGTTGTTCTATTCCTTAATTAATAAATGAACTTTTGTTTCTTGTTGCAAGACTGAATAGGCAGATAAAGTCAAAGAATGGGAAACTTGCAACGCGAATAAGATAATATGCCCGGAAACGTAAGTTTTAAGTTTTTAAATTTGATGGTCTATCAATTAATTTCTTTGTGATTCTATGTGCATCTTATTTAATATTTCTTTTTGAAAAAAAAATGCAACTTATTATGAAGTGCCCTAGAATGATGAAAATATATTTAAAATGTCTTAAAACTAGTTTATACAGAGATATTTTTTTCAACTACTTTTAATATTGTAATATTTGCTCTCAATGAGACTTTTGCGAGTTTCAAATAGTTTGATCTAATGGCATAATTATTGACCAATATCTGAAAATTATTTATGTTAAAAGTTTAATACAACAGCACGTGTGTAGTCGAAAAATTGTTATTTTTTTGGTTTGGTAACATAACAAAATTTATGAAATGGCTGGTCAAATTTGTTTTAGCATAATAATTCATTACGAATATAATTTTTTAACAAACTAGGATATAATTGGTAATATAAAGCGTAATTTTGATATATTAGTTTAATTCTTTACATCTTAGTATGTAAAAGAACTTATTCATATAAATGGAAAATTCTATCGACTATAAATACTAAATTTGGACCATATCACTAGTAGAAAAACTTGTTCCCACAACCCTTAATAAGGGGTGTGGAATTTTTCCACAACCCTTAATAACGGTTGTGGGAGCCTGAGTTGTGGAATTTCCCACAACCCTTAAACATCCGGTGTGGAATGTTCATATTTCCCACACCGAATGTCTATGGGTTGTGGGAAATTCAACAACCAATCAATTATCGGTTGTAAAATTTTTTAATTTTTGAAAACTTATCGCCGCGGCGACCCTTAACGGCGCCGCGGCCCCAAGTCCCACAACGGTTGTTGGGATCCGTTGTGGGACCTAGGGCCGCGGCGCCATAAAGGGTCGCCGCGGCCACTCGTCGCCGCGGCCCCACCAGTTAGTGCCGCGGCACCGGAGTCCCACAACGGATCCCAACATCCGTTGTGGGCCACGGCGCCGCGGCGTCATAAGGGGTCGCCGCGGCGCCTGTTGCAGGACACCTGGTGCCGCGGCATGGACATTTAGTGCCGCGGCGCTGCACCCACAACGGATGTTTGAATCCGTTGTGGGACTTGGGGCCGCGGCTCCAAACATATGTCGCCGCGGCGCCATTGTCCGAAGAGTGCATCTCTTCATTATTATTGGATTAAACCCAAAATATCATATAATTACCTGCATAATACATGCACAATCAATCTAAAAACAGACAATACATCCAAAATCATCATAATCATTCAAAATCATCTAAAAAATATACATTCAATATCACAAAATGTAACTAATCATCACATTCAATAAATGTTTGTACATAGTTAATCCACTCTTCTCTTACTCTCTCTATATCCAAAGGTGTATACGTGTTTTTGTTTTCTAATCTACTTATACCTCCTACAACTATTTCTCGCATATAACATAAAACAAAATATCCACATTCCGTGTTACCGCTTTGTCTTGGCGCGGCCATTGACCTTATGTATGTTGATTGTCCGTGCCCAATAGCGCCTTTGGTTTCAAGTTTGAAATTTAAAAACACCCTACAAAACAAATAGTATGAGTATCTTTTATAACAAATATTCAATATATAAGTAAAAAAACTTACCTTTTTATCAACGAAACCAAGTCTTGTGGAATTTGTTTATTCAACGGGTCAAAAAACATAGCACAATCCTTCCATAAGTCAAGGACAACAAGCATCCAATGAAAGTTTCGATTGTAGGGCATGAAAACTAGTTGCCCACTTGTGCATCCTCGCACCGCGTTGCCAACCTCTTTGACTCGTGTCGACAAATGGTAATCTTCGTCATTTGTAGACATGTGAGAAGCTAACGCGGCGTTTACAAAGACAAATTTTTTTTTCAACTTTGACATCGATGCGCGTATACAACTACATTCCAAATTATTCAAATAGTTAAAACACTCAATATTCAATCATCAATATTAAAAAAAATCATGAAAGAAACACTTACTCCATGTAAAGAGATATGCTTGACGCCCCAATTTCCGAAAATTGTAAAAATTCGGAAATATCATCAAATCCCAACATAATCGGTATAGCAGAGATTGTTGGACAAACGTTGACTTGAATAACGTTTCCTTGTGCTAACATCATTTTGTTGGCATATTGAGCGAGCAATTTAAACTTGGGATTTATTACCTTGTAACCATTTAAACTTTGAATTAATTATCTTATAACTAATTTGAACAATCAATACATAATAATGAGTAGGTTAAAATATATTACCTTGTAATTAATTCTCCTATTATCGTCGGGAGTAGGTTGACTCGTAGATTCGAGTTTGGGAGGGCCGCGACTCTCTTTTGCCGTAGTCTCAGTTTCTATTAATCGTCGCGGCCACGAGACAAAACCTCCCATTGCATCTTCTACGGTTAGAGCTTCTTCGGTGGGAATCGGTAATTTGGCTTTCTTAACCAAAACGCCGGAAACGCTCACACGTGCATTTCCTTCCTCTAAACTTGAGAAGTGAATTACGCCCTCGTTCAAATATACTCGCCCATTTGCAACATGGATTGTGTTTCCTTCCACGATATCGTCAATGTAGAGAAAACATTCGACACTTTCATTCGAACACGGTGTCACCGGTGTGGTTGGATTCAATGAGCAACTAGCCCGAACACTAGTTAGTTTTTCCACAATAATCGGATCGACTTTCGAAGGTTTATGTATATCGTCATGCCCTATGAAAATCACCGATTTAATACCGAAAATAAGCAAACTTTTGAAGTAAATAAATAAGCATGAATAAAGATTACCTAAAGAGACGACCTCTTCGACGACTTCTTGAGTCTTAGTCTTCTCTTCAATATTAACGCCACTTGCATTAATATTATCTTCAACTAGATCAACACTCGCTTCTCCAACACTTGTACCACCACGACCATTAACCGCTTTCAAGATATCATTTTTAAACTCCATCAACTCGAGACGCATTTCGAGCCGCATCTTGTTAAGTTCTTCATTTGGAGTCGGAGGAACAAAATACTTGAAACGCTTGGCAACATGTTTGGATTGACCGCAAACATATTTCTTTGCTCCCATGGCTTCTTGCAAGATACTTTTTCCCGTTTCCGGGATAAAAGTACCTTCGATTGCTTGTTGAGATAATTTTTGCTACATATTATAATAATTTGTAAATAAAAATATTAAAAATATAACTTACATTATTTAAAATCTTACAATTGATTCTCCCATTAGTCGATCTTTGTCATTCTTGAACTCTTTTCCGTCTATCCCGTCTTTCTTACGCGAGTCAATCCATAATTCTTCTAACGTTGCCCATTGCCCGGTTTCGTCGTGCTATTAATTAACAAGTAATCATATTAATCATATATTAAATGTTAAAACCGAATACAAAATAAATAAATGAAAAAACTCAACCTTTTGTTGATCTAGTTTTCGATATCCATCTCGGCCACATCGAGATTTGTATTCCACTTTAGCGGAATTAGTTTTCCCTTGCTCCGACGTTTGCTTGAAAGTTGCGCTTCGTCTATACTCAACAAACTTCACCCAATCTTCTTCGGTGATACTCGTGTAAAATTTTAAAACACAACTTGGTCTTTTTAACGAGCTTGGTTCATTGATTTTGTCTTTGAGAAGATCGTGATATAACTCGTGACGAAATAGTTTTGCGGCTTCACCTACTCTCATGAGGCAATCGTGCTTATGTTCTATTGGAATCGAAAATCCTTCACATATTTCGTTCCAAATCCTCTCTTTTAATTGATCGTTCTCTTTTAATCTCCAATCACGAGTCGAAAGTGGAACATATTCTCTAGCTAATACGCCAAAGTAACTCAACAACACATCCCCTTCCTTACCCTTTGGTTGCCCTTTGGAATCTAACTCTATCGTGATTTTTCTACCAAGACTTCTAATTTTATTAACACGACTCATAAGGGTGTTTCTTCTCTTTCCTTTCTCATCGGGATTTAATGCTAATAGTCGTCTAGGTTTCTTTTTAATATCGTCGCTAGAAGTAGTAGTAGTTGTAGTCGACATTGAATCTATAAACACAATTCAAAATACAATTTCAAACACAAAATATATATCAATGCGTCTAAACTAATTATCTCCAAACACAAAATAAATGGCAACCTAAACCATTCCAAACACAAAATATATTTGAATGTGAATCTAAACTAGTTACCAATTTCAAACAAAAAATAGTAGTAAAAAAAACTAACCGTTGAGGGACGAGGTGAATTAACCGGGAGAGGGAGACGACAAAATGAAGATGGAGGGCGGAGTGAAGGAGTGAGAGAGGGAGGGCGGAGTGAGAGAGTGAGGAGTGAGGGAAAGGGAGGGAGGAGTGAGAGAGTGAGGAGGGATGGAGGGCGGAGTGAGAGAGTGAGGAGGGAGAGAGAGGGAGGGCGGAGTGAGAGAGTGAGTAGGGATGGAGAGGGAGGGCGGAGCGAGAGTGAGGGAGTGAGGGTGGAAGAGGGAGGGCGGAGTGAGGAGTGAGAGATGAAGGAGGGATAGAGAGGGAGGGCGGAGCGGGAGTGCGGGAGGGCAGAGTGAGGGAGTGAGAGTGAGGGTGGGCGGAGTGAGGGTGGGCGGAGTGAGGGAGAGGGAGTGATAGGGTGAGAGAGAGTGAGGGAGTGAGAGGGAGGGAGGAGTGAGGGAGAGGGAGTGAGTGAGTAACGGAGTGAGGGAATGAAAGACGGAGTGAGAGAGTGAGTGGCCGGAGTTTTGAGTCGCCGGAAGTTTTGAGTCACCGGAGAATAGAAGCTTGAGAGAGAATGAGTTTGGGTTTTGAGAGATATTGAGTTTTGAGAGAGAATGAAAGTGAAAATGAAGAATGAAGAAGAAGAAGTCGAAAGTTAGTTTTGGGCGAAATTTGGGCGGGGTTATGAAAAAGTTAAAGTTTTCCCGAAATTTAAACATCCCACAACCCTTCCACGAAGGGTTGTTGGAATGGCGCCGCGGCGACGGCTACCAGCGCCGCGGCCCCTCTGAACCCAGAAACCAGCGCCGCGGCACTGGTAGCTGTCGCCGCGGCGCTTATGACTTCCCGAGAGCTCCAACTCTCGGGTGCTCTCGGGAAGTCACAGGCGCCGCGGCGATGCATTACGGGGCCGCGGCGCCGATGAACCCAGAAACCGGGGCCGCGGCACTGATATTCGTCGCCGCGGCGTCTATGACTTCCCGAGAGCTCCAACTCCCGGGTGCTCTCGGGAAGTGTTTGGCGCCGCGGCGACGTCTATCGGTGCCGCGGCCCTGGTTTCCACAACCCTTCCCAGAAGGGTTGTGGGAGTGGCGCCGCGGCGATGCATTACTGGGCCGCGGCGCCGAAGACCTGAAGTGCGTTTAAATGCATTTTAAATCGTTTTTTGCACTTAAATCTCTCAAAACTTCAGTCGAAAAAACACTAGAAACAAGATTTCGACCCATTCTGTGTCATTATCGTTCACAACTCACAACTATACATCTAATTCTTGTAAGTTCCTCTTTACTTGTTACAAAGTTGAATATTTTTGGATTGTTTATTTCAAATCTGATATTTCATGTTATAATTAGGGTTTTTTTTAAGATGGTGAGGCAATGGATGTGGGAGAATAGGTTAAACGAGATATATCAAAATGGTGTAAATGAGTTTTGTGAATTCGTTAAAGATAATGTCGGTGATGTAGAATCAATTCGTTGTCCTTGTGTGAAATGTGGAAATCATAGACATTTTTCTCTTCGTATTGTTCGAACTCATTTGTTGGTTTACGGAATAATGACTTCTTACCAAATATGGTATTATCATGGTGAAGAATTCCGGCCTACGATTAACAATAGAAATGATGATCTTCAAGATGATGACTTTGATGATATGTGCGGGATGATGAATGATTTGGAGAATGATTTTGTGGAACGGCCGGAATTGTTTGAGTCGATGATGAATGATGCGGAGACACCATTGTATGAAGGGTGTACAAGTTATTCGAAGTTGTCATTTTTAGTTACTTTATTTCATTTGAAAGCGTCGGGTGGGTGGACAAACACTAGTTTTACTCTATTGTTGGAAACACTCAAAGAAGCATTCCCAAAAGACAATAAAGTTCCGCAAAGTATGTATGAGGCTAAGAAAACTTTGGGCACATTGGGTATGAAGTACGCGAAATTTCATGCGTGCCCAAATGATTGTGTTTTATATAGAAATGAGTATGAAGATCTAGATGAATGTCCGAGGTGCAAAGAATCAAGATGGAAAAAAGGTAAATTGCCACGTGACGGGGTCAAAGGAGTTCCAATCAAGGTATACGTATATAATAATTACTTGTTTTACAAATGATTATCTTTTTTATATTATTATTTTATATGTTTTTCAGGCATTATTGTACATACCACCAATGCCACGGTTCCGACGAATGTTTAATACTGCCAAGCACGCAAAGAACATGGTTTGGCACTCAGAAAAACGTATCGATGATGGTATGTTACGGCATCCTGCGGATGCTTCACAGTGGAAGTCATTTGATTTGGAGTATAAAGATTTCAGTGTTGAACCTCGGAATTTGCGTCTTGGTTTAGCATCTGATGGCATGAACCCTTTCAGCATGATGAGTAGTAAATATAGTGTCTGGCCGGTTATTCTTGTGAACTACAATCTCCCTCCAAAGTTGTGTATGAAGAGAAAATTCTTGATGTTAACGCTTCTGATTTCAGGACCGAGTCAACCAGGAAATGATATTGATGTTTATTTGGCACCATTGATCGATGATTTGAAGATGTTATGGGAGACAGGGATTGAGGTCAACGATGGTTACCGCGGCGATTCATTCTACTTGAGAGCAATGTTGATGTGGACTATAAACGACTTTCCAGCGTATGGAAATTTGTCAGGATACTCTGTGAAATGCTCAATTGGTTGTCCAGTTTGCATGAAAGAAACATCTTCCATTCGTTTGAAGCATGGTAAGAAAACTGTTTTTCTTGGTCATAGAAGATTTTTACCGAGAGATCACTCGTATAGAAGGTTGAAACAGGCATTTGATGGAAATACGGAAGAACGACCCCCTCCTAGAATATTGTCTGGTGAAGATGTCTTCGAAATGGTTAAAAATGTTAATGAAGTGCTCGGTAAAAGGAAGCGGCGTGCTAGTACTAAAGAGTCGTTCCAAGAGAATCCTTGGAAAAAGAAATCGATTTTCTACGACCTTCCGTATTGGAAAACATTATATGTTCGGAATTGTCTGGATGTTATGCATATTGAGAAAAATGTATGTGAATCTTTCATCGGTACGCTACTTGATGATCCAAATAAATCGAAAGATGGAATAAAATCTCGAATGGATCTCAAGGAAATGAATATAAGAAGCGTTTTGCATGTCGACGAGCAGAGTGAAAAAAAAACAAAAATACCACCGGCAAAGTATACTCTATCTCGGGAGGAGAAAAAAAAATTGTGTAAGTGGTTTGAATCTATCAAAGTCCCGGATGGTCATTCTTCAAACTATAAAAGGTTCGTATCTTTAAAAGATCTCAAACTTATTGGAATGAAGACTCACGATTGTCATGTGTTACTACAACAAATGTTACCGCTTGCTTTGCGGGGCATTTTGTCAAAAGATGTGAGGTTCGCAATTTCCAAAATATGTGTATTCTTCAATTCGATATGTTCAAAGGTTATTGATCCAACTCGGTTAGAGGCGATGCAATCGGAAGTTGTGAAAACTATGTGCTTGTTGGAAATGATATTCCCACCATCATTTTTTGATATCATGGTTCATCTAATTGTTCACTTGGTACGTGAAGTGAAATTATGTGGACCTGTGTTTTTACGGTGGATGTATCCAATCGAGCGTTACATGAAAGTGTTGAAGAGTTATGTGAAGAACTACAATCGACCAGAAGGGAGTATCGTTGAAAATTATATAGCTGAGGAGGCTGTTGAGTTTTGCTCTGAATATTTAACTAAAGCAGATGAAATTGGATTACCGAATGACAAAGGGTTTGAGTCAAAAGCACTATCTACAGGTACGTCAATTTGAGACATTTTATATATATAGATCAAAGCTAAGTAATTTAATTCTTGTTTAGTTAATGTAGAAGTATATTATCTATAGGTACATATTCTAGCGTCAACCGAAAAGAATGGGAACAAGCCTCGCTACATGTTCTGCACAACGTTTCTGACGTAACCCCGTTCGTGGATATTCATTTGAATGAGCTGAGAGTTAAAGATCCAAAGAAAGCTAGAAATGAAAAATGGTTGCAAGAAGAGCACAACCGTTTATTTCAGATATGGCTTGGAAAACGACTATTTGAAGAGGCGGGTCATTCAACTACATTGAGTAAACTATCATCAGGACCTTCGAGCATGGTTACAAGGTACACTGGCGGACGGATTTACCTTGAAAATATGGAAGAGGAAGTGAGACCGGCGGCGAGGTGAAGGCACGGGAGAAGGCGGCGACGTGAAGGCACGGGAGGGAGCGGCGACGTGAAGGCACGAGAGGGAGCGGCGACGTGAAGGCACGGGAAAGAGCGGCGACGTGAAGGCACGGGAAGGAGCGGCGACGTGAAGGCACGGGAGCGGCGACGTCAAGAAGAGGGAGTAGGGGCGTCTAGGGGAAGGAGGGGCGATGAGCAATCAGGACAGACTCGGCCGAAATAGGTTTTGGGAGAGAAATGGATTTTGGGTAAAGTGAAAAAACCCTAAAAATTCGAATTTATACACAGATTTCGTCGCCGGCGCCGCGGCCCCACCAGGCGTCGCCGCGGCGCCGTGTAAAAATTTTTGCCCAGATCGTGTCTGGGCAGCGGCGCCGCGGCACCACATGACGTCGCCGCGGCACCGCCTCCCACACCGGATCTATACAACCGGTGTGGGAAGCGGTGCCGCGGCGACGTCATGTGGTGCCGCGGCGCAGCTGCCCAGAAAAGGCCTTTTCGCACAACGGATCTTTGTATTCGTTGTGGGACATCGCGCCGCGGCCCTAGTTGCCGTCGCCGCGGCACTTGACCCACAACGGATCTTTTAAGGGTTGTGGGACCTTTTATATTAATTATAATTAAACAACTCTTAGAACAATGGTTGTAGAATAAGCTAGTTTGCACAACCGATAGTTATAAAGGTTGTGGAATACCTGAAATCAATCTTTTCCCACAACCCTTAATTGTAAGGGTTGTGGGATCTCGAAGTCCACAACCCTTAGTAATAAGGGTTGTGGAAAGTCCGTTGTGGGATCCAACATTTGTACTAGTGTATTCACATGGGCTCTTAGTTTTTTGTGCACTGTTATAAGGGAAAATTACGAAAACAACCGTTTTAAGTGTAATATTTCAGTACTTTTTTTATAATTGGTAAATAATTATTTTTCCATAAATTGTAAACAGTGAATCAAAGTGAAATATAAAAAAGATAAAACTACAAACTGTTAGTGTTTTATTGGCTTCGTTGTTTCGGCTCAACCTTGATGTCGTGTCAGATGTTCTCATCTTTTGTGAAGACTTGTTCTCTACTTTTTCTTCTGACGCATCCTACCTTTCGGGTACCGTGTTCACTTTTCATTTCGGCGCCTTTCTCTTTTCTTCTGTTCTCTTGGGCGTCGCGGTTCTTCGTCGTATTGTGGAGTATATAAACTCTTCCTTGACTTCTTCTAGGGTTATGCATTTTGTTTAAACACGCCGCCTCAGGAAGAACAGACACCATTGTCTTGGCTGTGCATCCCTATTGCCAAGATTAGCTTTTGTGAAGGAAAAACTTATCTGTAAGTTCGTTGTTTCTTTACCTTCTGTGTTCTAAACATCTTCTAGGGCGTGGTCTTATTTTGAGGTGACTAAGTGAGAGGTGTTCACTCCTAGGGGGAGTCTTAGGAAGAGTTACTTTGAAAGATAGGAAGTGTTAGGTTAAGGAATGTGTTATTCGCTTGTAAAACCTTTGTAACTTTACTCTTTCATTATAAAGTAATCTCAGTCACCGGGATAGGTCATCCCCCCAGACGTAGGTAGTTGCCGAACTGGGTTATCAACGTTCTTGTGTTCTTTACATGTTAGTATTATCTATGTTGTTTCATTTGTCAGGAACATTGTTCACAAAATCTCAACATATCTCAACAACCCTCTTTTCATTTGGTATCAGAGCCTAAGCCCTAAATTACTGGGTTTTTCGATTCTCTCTTGTTGTCTGTGTTGTGTATTCCAGAATGGATACGTTCAGAGAAGGTGGATTTGTTAGTCGAGCACCTTCGCTTGATGGGCAAAACTATGCCTACTGGAAAGCGCGTATGGGTGCATTCATAAAATCTATTGATCAAAAGACTTTGAAATTTGTTGTTGTGGGATGGAGTACTCCCAAAAGACTTCTTGCTGATGGAGTTACAGTTGAAGAGGTTCCTGCTCTTGAGTGGTCTGCTGTTGATGATGAAGCCTCTCTTTCAAACTCAAAGGCTCTGAATGCTATTTACAATGGAGTTGACAAAAATGTTTTTCGACTAATCAACACCTGCAAAAGTGCGAAGGAAGCGTGGGACATCCTCGAAACCACCTATGAAGGAACAGACAAAGTGAAAAACTCCCGATTGCAACTTCTCACCTCCAAGTTCGAAAGTTTAAAAATGGCAGAAGATGAGTCAATCAATGATTTCTATGTTCGCATTCGAGATCTCTCAAATGAGTATCATTCTCTGGGTGAACCCATGGGCGATGCTAAAATTGTTAAGAAAATACTCAGGCGCTACCTGAGAGGTTCAGAATTAAAGTCACTACCATTGATGAAGTCCACGATACTTCTTCCATGAGAGTTGATGAACTAATAAGCTCTCTTCTCACCTACGAGATGTCTCTGTCGTGTAACTCTGGCTCAAAATCTCGTAACTTGGCTCTTAATTCAAGTGGCCCTGATTTCTCAACTCCCAGAAGCGATGATTATTCAGATTCCTATGAAGACTCACTTGCTCTCTTGGCTAAGAATTTTAGCAGATTTATGAAAAAGTTTGACAAGAAACCTGCCTCTCTTGGCTCTCTTGACATGAATGTGAAGGGTTCGGGCATATTCAATCTGAATGTCCAAACTTTATTAAGCGTCAACAAAAGAGTTACAACTCCACGCTCTCAGATGATGATCAGAGCATTAAATCTGATGATGATGATGGGAATGATGGTGGAACAAACAACAATTTTCTTGCCTTTGTGAGTCAATGCACTTCCTCGTCTGAAGAGAATATAGAACTCTCTCTGGCCCTTTCTGGCCTAGCTGGATCAGACATTGGTAGCCAATCCAGTATCTCAGTCAGCAACTGTAGTCTATCTGATGAGTTCCTGTCTCATATTTTTGACGTGCTGTCTACTCATCAGGATTTCAGACTCTCCAGTTCTATCACAATCTCACAAGAAGGCGATGAAATCAGTGATGAGTTTCTCATAGAAGCTTACAAAACTCTGTTTGTCAAGTGGACAGATAAATCTAATGACCTTGTTACTCAGTCTGAGAAGGTTGCTAAACTTGAGCAGTCTCGCGCAGAACTTCTCAATCAACTCCAAGAACTTCAAGCTGATTCTCCTGTGTCTGTAAAAGAAAGGATTTCTTCTCTTCTAGAGGAGAAAACTCATTTACTTGAAGTCATCCGTGCTTTGAAGCTTGACGTGGCACGTCTCACTCACGATGTCACTCGTCTTACTCTGTCTGTTAATGCACACCCGGGCACTAGGATTCTGAATAATCTTCTGCAAAGTGGAAAGTCTTTTGCTAACAAAACAGGTCTAGGTTTTACGAGGGGCTCCACTTCTCGTTCTCAAACTCATTTTGTCCCAGCTCTTGCAAAATTGAATCTCAGCTTTGAGTCTTCACGCAGCACTCCGGGTGTCTCAACCACTTCTGCTAACCTGTCTACAAGAAACATCTCTGGCCATCATATCTGGATTTGTCACTTCTATGGGAAGAAAGGACATATCCGCCCTTTTTGCTTCAAGCTGCATGGGCGTTCTCCCTATTTATCTGGGCAGCGTTTTCCCTCGAGAGTTTTTCAGCGGTCTGTACCTCGCCAGAAGATTGATCTTTCTACGCAAAGACAATGCCGAGTCAAGAGTTCTCACATAGCTGTTGTTGCCTATACTTCTCTAAAGGCATCCTCTCGTGATGATTGGTATTTTGATAGTGGCTATTCTCGCCACATGACTGGTGTCTCTGATTTTCTTGCTAATGTTCAGAATTGCACCAAAGGAAGTGTGACTTTTGGTGGTGGATCCAAAGGCTCTGTAATCGGCAAGGGCACTCTTGATATGTCAGGTTGTCCCTCTCTTGAAAATATTCTTCTTGTGGATGGTTTAAAAGCAAACTTGATTAGCATCAGCCAACTTTGTGATAAAGATCTTACGGTTACATTCACCAAGACTGGTTGCTCGGTCCTCACTCCTGCAAACGAAGAAATCATGCATGGCACTCGCTCCTCAGATAACTGCTACATGTGGTCTTCTCCCTCTAAGTGTCATCTAAGTGCCATTGACACTTCCTCGCTGTGGCATCGACGTCTTGGACATTTAAATGGGCGCAGTATAAGTTCTCTTATCTCTCAAGATGCGGTAATTGGTCTCCCTTCATCTTTCTCCTCTGCCTTGGGTGTGTGTGGTGATTGTCAAATTGGAAAACAGACTCGTGTCCCGCAAAAGAAGGTTGATTTCATCACGACCTCCTCAGCTCTTGAACTTCTTCACATGGATCTCATGGATCCAATGCAAGTTGAAAGCATCGGTGGTAAAAGATACATCTCGGTGGTTGTCGATGATTTCTCGAGATACACGTGGGTTGAATTTCTCCGGGAAACATCTGAAGCTTTTAATGCCTTTCATGCTCTCGCTCTTCGTTTGCAACGTTCTCGATGGGAGAAAATTGTTTGTATCCGTACTGATCATGGTCGTGAATTTGAAAACGTCAGTTTCTCGGATTTCTGTGTTTTTGAGGGAATATTACATGAATTCTCCGCAGCTATCACTCCGCAATCTAATGGGATTGTTGAACGAAAGAATCGCACGATCCAAGAAATGGCTCGTGTCATGCTTCATTCTCATCAAGTCTCTTATCGGTTTTGGCCTGAGGCTGTCAATACAGCTTGTCATATTCATAATCGTGTTTCTATTCGGTCGGGGACGTCTTCCACGAGTTATGAGATCTGGAGGGGGAGAAAGCCTAATGTCAAGTATTTCCATGTGTTTGGATCTGTGTGCTACATTTTGGCTGATAGAGAGCCTAAGAAGAAACTTGATCCTCGCAGTGATGAGGGATTCTTTCTGGGTTACTCCTCTACGAGTCGTGCTTACAGAGTGTTCAACAACAGAACTCAAGTTGTCATGGAGTCTATGAATGTTAAATTTTGTGATGAAGAGTTGCCATCGTCAGTTCCCCTTATTAATGAAATCCTGCTTATCTCTCCAGTCTCCTGGGTGTCGGATGTTGCTCCAGTTGTCTCAAACGACGTGACTAACTCTTCTCCTGTTCCTAAAACTCCCTCCACCAGAATTACGTTGAACCATCCCATTGAGGCTGTCATTGGAGATCTTCATCAAGGCATCACCACCCGAAGGAAGAACCCCGTTAACTATTTAGAACTAATTGGGAATGTCTGTTTCACGTCTCGAATTGAACCAAAAAAATGTCTATGAAGCTATCCTTGATGAGTTCTGGATCTCTGCAATGCAAGAGGAACTATCTCAATTTGAAAGGAATGATGTATGGGCTCTTGTTCCTCGTCCATCTGCTAATGTTATAGGGACTAAATGGATCTTCAAAAACAAATCCGATGCTCTTGGAAATGTGACCAGAAACAAAGCTCGTCTTGTAGCTCAAGGCTACTCACAAATTGAAGGCATTGATTTTGATGAAACTTTTGCTCCAGTTGCTCGCCTGGAGGCAATCAGACTTCTCTTAGGAATTGCTTGCCTAAAGAAGTTCAAGCTGTTTCAAATGGAAGTTAAAAGTGCCTTTTTGAATGGCATTATCAATGAAGAGGTCTTTGTTGAGCAACTGAAATGATTTGTTGATCCTCACTTTCCAAACCATGTGTACAGACTTAACAAGGCGCTGTATGGTCTAAAACAAGCACCCAGGGCTTGGTACGAGCGTCTAGCTGTCTACTTGATCCCTCAAGGATACTCGCGTGGTATCAAAGATCAAACCCTATTCAGTAAAAACTCAGGATCTAGTATGATGTTTGCTCAAGTGTATGTCGACGATATTGTCTTTGGGGGAATGTCGACATCACTCGTTGATGACTTTATTGAGAAAATGCAAATTGAATTCGAAATGAGCATGGTCGGGGAATTCTCATTTTTCTTGGGATTTCAAATCAACCAGCGTCATGATGGAATCTTTTTGTCGCAAAGCAAGTATGCTCGGGAACTTATCAAGAAATTTGGTCTTGAATCTGGAAAACCCAAGAGAACTCCTGCATCTTCGTCAGTCAAGCTGTCTAAAGATGATTCTGCTGATCCAGTGGACTCCAAGATCTACAAGAGTATGATTGGGAGCCTACTCTATCTCACATCAAGCAGGCCCGACATTGCCTTCTATGTCGGTGTAAGTGCCAGGTATCAATCGAACCCTTCTTCAAATCATCTGAGTTATGTCAAGAGAATTATTAAGTATGTCCATGGTACTATTGATTATGGGATCTTCTATTCTCAAGACACTAATCACCATCTTGCAGGGTTCTCTGATGCGAATTGGGCTGGTAATGTTGATGACCGAAAGAGTACCTCGGGGGGATGTTTCTTTCTCGGTAATAATCTCATATCGTGGCTCAGTAAGAAACAGAATTGTGTCTCTCTCTCAACTGCAGAAGCTGAGTACATTGCAGCTGGTACCGCCTGTACCGAATTAGTTTATCTGAAGGGTATGCTTGAAGAGTATGGTGTCTCACAGGATGTCATCACTCTTTACTGCGACAACACCAGTGTTATCAACATTGCTAAAAACCCTGTTTTGCACAGTAAAACCAAACACATCGAGATTCGTCATCACTTTATTCGTGACCTTGTTGAATATAAAATTCTCTTACTCGAACATGTGGGAACTGAAAATCAACTTGCCGATATTTACAAAGCCTCTCAATGTTGTCCAATTTGAGAAACTAAGGGCGAGTCTAGGAGTTTGTTTACTGGATTTTTAGCAACTACAGTTGGGCCTCATAGTTCTGGTGTTGTTGGGCCCAATCAATCCAAAAGTAAAACGCATCGTTTTGATGTTACAAGCTTCGTTAGTGTGTCGCTTGGTGTTCTGTTTTGAAAATCCCACTCAATTTGAGTCTTTTCAGTTGTTCTTTTCAAACTGCTCTCTGACGGTTATCTCTCTCAACTGCATTCTAAACGCTATTCTTCCTAAACTCACTGAGAAAATGGTCTCCACTCGTACTGGCCGATCTTCATCTGCTATCATGGGAGAAGTTAAGAAGAAGATTTCAAAAAGAGGTGTTAAGAACTCTAAGAAGAACAAGTATGGGGTTCGTGTTGGAGGTCTGTCTCCTAACCCTAATACGGATTTCTCGAAGGAATCCTCTCTGCCTTCCAGGATTGACTCTTCTCCCTCTGACGAAACTCGTCAAGGTAACATCGGTTCTACTTCCTCTGATGTCACATTACTCCCTGTTAATCCCTCTCATTCAGCGGCATATATTATTTTGGGGATTGTTGATGTTACTGACAAACTGTCAGACAAGAGTGATATTCCTACCTCTCAGACGAATGATGTCTTCCTTAATCCTTCGCTTGATGCCATGACTGAGGAACTGCATGTTGAGCATTCTCCTCCTCCTTCATCTCCAACTAAGTTCATCTCCGAAGAGGAGTTCCAGCGCATCATGGATGAAAGTGTTGTTGTTCCGGAGTCTGCGAAGCCCGCTCATGTCACTTCCACTGTTCCTACTGCTGAACAGCTCTCTCAGGTTCCGATGTCTCCTTTGTCTGATTCTGACACTCCCATAGTCTCTTTGCGGAAAAGAAAGACCCCTCAGAGAAAGCGTCTTCCCAAGACAACTGTCAAAAAGAAGGATCGTCGTGCCTCCTCTCTTGTTGCCTCGGAGCCCAAAGAAGTCTTTCCATCTGCTGGTTCTTCTCAATCTCTTGACGGTTCGGAATTTGTGGCGAATGAGGCTGAACATGCTGATGAAGTCGAATATGAGCTTCCCGTTCCGGTGCAAAAGAAACCTAGAGCATCTCGCCATAACATTCCTGATGTTCCCATAGATGGTGTCTCCTTTCATTCCATCACCAATGCTCTGAACTGGAAATATGTGCTATGGAGAAGCATCTCTCCTGAGTTCGTTCTGTCCTCGGAAGCTCTTCAATGCTCAGACCTGATTGCTATTATGTCACATGCTTGTCTGTTGAAGTCTATTACTTCTGTCGGCCCCTATCATGCTCGTTTGGTCAGAGAATTCATTGCAAATCTTCCCTCAGACATCAACACCCCTGGATCCCCCAACTTTCATAAGGTTTATGTTCGTGGTTGATGTTTTTCATTCTCCCCAAAAGACATCGCTACTTATCTTGAGCTCCCTCAACGTGTGAGTCAGGCTCCCTTCCGTCCAAGATTGATCTTGTTAAAGAGTTGTCCAGTGGAAGTGTATTGAAAGGATGGCCTGGTCGTGGTCCATATCCAGCCTCGAAGCTGAGTTCCAAGTATTCTGTTCTTCACAAGACCGGAATCAAGAATTGGGGTCCAACCACTCATCATACTGGTCTGTCGCTGGCCTTAGCAGGTTTTATCTATCTTATAGGGACTTAGTCCCCTGTTGATGCTGCCTCTTTCTTTTTTGAGCAAATTCTTCGACACACTGGGTTTGTTGCAATCAAGCTGCCTATTCGTTTTCCCCCACTAATCTGTGGGATCCTGTTCGCTCAAGCTCCTGATGCCCTCTCTCAGGCTGAGCTGGCGGAGTGTAGCTCTTCTCCCGGAAAGATTGTGTTCAACTAAAAACTTTTTCAGGCTCACTATGTCCAGGATATGGCTCCGCCCCCTCCGACTAGCTACCTGCACTATGCTTTTACAGATGGCTCTGCACCCGTCATTCATCATCTCTCCTCTGAGGTTAGAACTCTTGTGGCGATTTCCCTTTCGGATGAATTAAAGTTTCTCGATGAAGTCATTGCCACTGCCACTCTTCGCCGACAAGAGTTAACTTCCCTACTTTGTCATGTTGTTCCCTCGACTACCTCGACCTTTGCTCCTCCTCGTCCCTTTGCCTGAACGTTTCTGTTGTTTCTGTCTTTCGTTTATGGTTTGTAATATTCGTACATTTTCTACTCGATTGTTTCTCTCCTTTGCCTTTGCTATGGCAAATAGGGGGAGTTGTTTTGGATTGTTTTATGGTTGTCTTAAACTCTGTTGTTTTGAACATTTCTAGCATAGTTTATTCCTTTGTCAGTCACTGTGGCATGAGTTGATTATTCAGTTTGTGCTCGGATTGTGCTCTCAAGGTTTTTGCCTCATCAAAGCCAAATGGGAAGTTTGTTAGTGTTTTATTGGCTTCGTTGTTTCGGCTCAACCTTGATGTCGTGTCAGATGTTCTCATCTCTTGTGAAGATTTGTTCTCTACTTTTTCTTCTGACGCATCGTACCTTCCGTGTACCCGGTTCACTGTTCATTTCGGCGCCTTTCTCTTTTCTTCTGTTCTCTTGGGCGTCGCGGTTCTTCGTCGTATTGTGGAGTATATAAACTCTTCCTTGACTTCTTCTAGGGTTATGCATTTTGTTTAAACACGCTGCCTCAGGAAGAACAGACACCATTGTCTTGGCTGTGCATCCCTATTGTCAAGATTAGCTTTTATGAAGAAAAACTTGTCTGTAAGTTCGTTGTTTCGTTACCTTCTGTGTTCTAAACATCTTCTAGGACGTGGTCCTATTTTGAGGTGACTAAGTGAGAGGTGCTCACTCCTAGGGGGAGTCTTAGGAAGAGTTACTTTGAAAGATAGGAAGTGTTAGGTTAAGGAATGTGTTATTCGCTTGTAAAACCTTTGTAACTTTGCTCTTGCATTATAAATGTAATTTCAGTCACCGGGATAGGTCATCCCCCCAGACGTAGGCAGTTGCCGAACTGGGTTATCAACGTTCTTGTGTTCTTTACATGTTAATACTATCTCTGTTGTTTCATTTGTCAAGAACATTATTCACAACATCTTAACATATCTCAACAACCCTCTTTTCACAAGAGGTATCAGAAGTGATATTCCACTTGTTTATATAATCGGCCTATAAAAATTGGGTTTATTGAAGTTATGCAACCGAAGGAATTGTTATTGGGCTTATAAAGGTGTGACCGAGGATTCCGTGCTAGAAGGTAATTTACTTTCAAGTATTTTATTTACTAATTTTTTTTTTCTCAGACCTATTAAATCTGTATAAAAAGCTCATATATATGTATATTTTTTTAATCATATTTCTCTCGCAAGCAAAAAGAATTGTTGGTAACATGTTCTTTATTAAACAAGTAAAGATAAAGAAAAAGTTGGTTTAACCACAATCGACCATAGTTACAAAAATCTCAGTTAACGGTTAAATTCAGATAACTAAAGAAAAATAACGTTTGTTGTGATACCATTTTTTTCTTTTGCCAAATTGTTTGTTTTAATGCTAAAATTACCTCAATTCTTAACAAGAGAATTTGTGGTCAAGTGACCGGTTATGGTAGTTTTATGAGAAATTTTGGACTTAGTAATCGGTTTTAAAAGATGTATTTTTTTTATTTATAAAACAATAATTCATGCATAAAGTTCCAGTTAATTAATTATTTTAATTTATTATATTACGCAGATGATTATTTCCTCTCTTGATTACCCATAATAAATTCTAGACTCGCACAAGGAGGAGTCTGTTTGGCAGCCACGCTCAACCGTATAATTGCATGATCGATTTTTTAATTATTTAAATGATATTATTAATTATTTTAAATATATTATGGTGGAAGTAGATTGCTTAAAAAACTCCATATGTTACAATCTTATTTTTAGTTTTAATGATACCCGTTTATTTTCCTTGCCAAAGTTTACTATATCATGGAATCGTCTTATTAATAATTGTATAGCTTTAAAAAAATAATTAAGAAAAAGAAAACATTAACGGTTGAGTATTTTCACTTTGCTCTCGTACTAATAATTGAGCAGTAAACAATCAACCGCCACAAATACTATTAACGGAGGTAAAACTTAATCACCGTCAAATTCTATACACGAATTAAACAATAAAAATAGTCAAATAACAAGATCGGGCGCTTGATGATAAAAAAAGACGATGCTCTATATATATTGTGACGCTTCGGTGTTGATGCTGCTCTAATCGTAACCAAAGAAGATTAAATGTGAGTTGTATCGCTCGAGACTACGTCGAAATGGTGATTGTCTCATATATGGTTTTTCAAATTAGGAGATTTTACTTCAAGTTGTGGAGGCATTTGCGCTCCTCTAAAGCATAGATATTACTCGTAACATCGTGGCGGGGGAGTGGCGATTGACTCCGATTACTTAAGAATCTTGGAAGTTTGAGACGATTATGCATCAAGTAAGCAGTTTGGATGAGTTCAAAATTTTACATATTCCGCGTCTTTGTAATCTGGCGATCCACAATTTGTCCCTCACAGAGGATGTTATTAGGGTCGATGATACCGAATTATGATTCAGCACGAGTCTTCTTCAGTTTGCTCATGTTCACGTACGAGTGATTTCAATTTTCTTTTATTGTTTTTCTCTCGTAACTACGATATTCATCCGCTTTATATGACGACTTTTATATTATTTTTTATGGTGTCGACCACGATTAAAATATATTTATAGGGCGATATAAATTTTTTCTTTTTTTTAGCAATCTAAGAGCAACCTAAAAAATGGTTTTCCCCACTTCGAACCTGCCCATTCTTAGCAAGGGACTTGTGACCCACGTTACCCAATTATCAGAAATTGAAAATAAATATAAATTAAGCCACTATATATATGGTTCCTTTTGCTCTAACATTTGGACCCATGCTTTCATCTCTTCCTTCATGTCGAAAATCCAGAAAGACATTCATGAACCATTCCCAATTTATATAAACCGTAATAATCATGGACTATAACAGTAAGTGGATATGAGCCAAAGTGCCAAAGAATTGTTAAAAAAGAAAATGGGTTTAAGCCCTTCATATTTGTTAGATATATTCTTTCAATAAGAATCAATAAATACATATGTATATATTTATATTTATATATTATATATACATATATGATTGCATTAGATTATATGAATGTTTTTAGTCAGTGATCAAGTTTCATGTTATTATATAATCAGAGTAGAGAATTATTTGAGCAATATATCTAGTGTTTAAGTTTCACGTAGATTAGTAAAACCATCACGAGACACTGTTCATTTGGATCCCGTAACGAAATATAAGGCGTACGTATTTACAAATTCCGTTTCCCATATACTTGGAATGCATTTTATTTGAAAAAGCTTAAGCAGTTTTGTGTTTTTTTACTTTTGACACACTTTTATTTCTATACAAATCATGACCATTTGTATATCTTTCATAATACATTAATAATTTAGACCATATGTTATGCACTTCAATTTTCAGTATTTAATAAAATATTGTACTTGATTCATTTTTTTTTTAACTTGTAATCGTCGTCGTATTTAAATTGCCGTGACCAGTTTTTAATGAGAAATTTTTTAATATAGACCCAAAAACGGTTAAAATATTTACATTAAACTTTTTTTATTTAAAATATCCAAATATGGACTTTAGCTCCTAAAAGAGACAAAAATACCATTTCCTCTATTTCCCTCACTTTCTCTTCTCTCTTCCCCTTCTTTCTTCTCTTCTCTCGGCCGAAACTCATCTTCAAGATATAGAGACCACGGGCATACAATAAAATCATGTCTTCGAGCTCGGAAAATCATTTAACTGGCAGGGAAGACGGTCGAAAAACTCAAGAAATTGAAAAACATAAAAAATCCCAGAAAAGTATGATTTCAGCTTTTTGTTCTTTTTAATTCAATTGAATGTAGTTTGTTTAGTATTTTCGACCATAAGTATGTTAAATCGATTTGATTTGGGAAAATTTGAGCTAGTTTAGAGATTTTAGGTTTAAGATTTTTCGGAAAAAATGACGAGATGGATGAACACCATCGCAGAAGCCATCGTACAATACCATACGATATCGTACAATACATACAATGGCCGTACGATATCGTGCGATATCATACAATGGCCTTCATGGCCACATCGTACGATTTTAGACGATATCGTACGATATAAACCTATTTTTTTGTACGATAGTCTACTTTTTATGTGTTTTTGTGTAGTACCATTTGAAATTCCTCATTAACGACACTTTCTTGGGACGTTTAACCTATGGTGGAACCGCGGTGTTGAAAAATGTGAAGAGCCGGTTCGAAGAAATGAAACTTATCGAGAAACTCCGAGGGACGGTGTTCGAGCATTTCTTCTTCAAAAATAACAAGTTGAATTTTGCGCCCGTTCTTGTGCACACCCTTTTGGAAAGGAAGGTCAAGTCTATCAAGTACGGAGAGATTCAATTCGGGCTTGGCGGAAAGAGGGTTCGATTCAGCCGTCTTGTGTATACTCTAATCTCCTATTTAGACTACACCGACGGTCCGACAAAAGACGAGAAAGACAAATGATCTTCTAGAAGGCTCATTGATAAGTACTTTAATGGGACAAACAACATCAAGTTTAGTGCACTCATCGGATTTTGGAATGCGTGCAAGAATCCCGTAGACGTTTACAAGATCGGGCTGTGCGTCTTCGTTCTTGGTTATCTATTGGGACAACCGACGAACAAAGTTATCTAGCAGAAGTAGCAACCGTTCGTGCAATACATAGAAGATCTCCCCTTCTTCTACAGTTTGCCGTGGAGCAACATGAGTTGGGCCGAGATGTTTCAATCACTCTCGGTCGACTTGACGCATCACCTCGAGGGTCTTGAGACGACGTTCAACAAAAGCAGGCAAAGTACACATTGTCTGGGAATCTTCACGCCTTTCAGTATTCGGCGTACGAGGCGATCCCGAAGATTGGGCAAGCTTTCAGAACAAGCATCAGAAATCGAATGCCGAGAATGCATTCGTGGTCGGGCACCATCGTCGCTCTTAAGAAGGACGTCGAGAATATTCTGAAGAAGAAATCGGTAAGTTTTATTGATCATTCATATTTTTCTTTAATTGAGATTGATCTTTAATAAATCATAACATTTTTTTATGTTTTCAGTTGGGCGTCCTTCAAATGTTTCGACCTAGACCGGCAGAGAAAGGGTTCTTCGATATTCTTGAAGACCAGAAGAAGAAATGTCTATATCGGATAGACATCGGAGGAGAAAATGCGGCCGAGCCAAGGAACGTCGATGAAGAAATCAACATCGTCGGTTCAGCTGCGGAGAAAGCCGCCTTCCTCGGCCACGACGAGGAGGAGGATGATGATGAGGAGTATATCTCTGATACTCCTCGAACGCGTTTGACAAAAGAGTCAAAAGCTCGCCCTCCTCGTCCTGACTCTCCTCGTCAATGGAGCCCAAAAACTTTGCCTCCTCCACAAGCTCGTGGTTCCGAGCCAAGTGATGATGACCCAATTGTTATAACGGTGGGAATGTGGAACGAGCTTCGTCAAGGAATAGGATACATACTCCAGACGATGGCTGCCCTAGGACGCGGGATGAACATAGTTAACAGTAGAGTTGAGCGCATACGCAACAATCAGGTAATAGGATCGTTTGAAAATTATAAAATTTTATTACAAATCTAACTAACAATTTTTACAGATTCCTACCTGAGAGCGTCTGAATCACGTATTCCGTGACGTTATTGGGATGCCAGGTGGACCCATTCCTACCACGCAAGCGCGTGGTCCTGATACGCAAAAGCAGAGCAAGAGCAAGGGCAAAAATGCTAAACCTCATCCCCCTCAACGCTCCACACCTTCCCCTGGACCCTCAAAGGATGCTCCTGATAATATGCCTCCTCCTGATAACAGGCCTTCATCACCTTTTACGCCCGAGAGCAGTCGGAGCCCTTCACCGACAATCCCGGATAAACAAGCCGGCTTATTCAAAAGACGAACGACGCCACAAGATGAGAAGTTAACCGTCCGTGCCGTCGAGAGACCGTCGAAGCGTCAACGGAGCGAGACACCAAAATCTCCAACGAAGGCCCCACCCCAAAAATCGAAGAAGTGGGACGACTTCACCGATCCGACGAAGCGCAAGTACGCAACACGTACAACTTCTTTCAAGGCGGTCAAGGAGCCTAACCAAAAAAACATATGTCGAGATGATGTTGTGGGTGAGGACGGGGAAGTACTATGGCCACTATATGCCTAACGTTCGGTTAGTGACGAGAGAAGTGGGTCCGAAGTTCTTTGGCCCGATTGCCGACGTAGGAGTTTGGTTGGCTGATGAGGTACAATGCATTTTATTTGTTCAACTGTCACATATTATATATTTTGTATTAATCATGTTGTATTGCAGCATATCGAAGCAATCATGCATATGCTGAAGACTCAACAACATGAACTCAGTGGTTATCGGCATGATGTCCACATTATGGACATTGTATGGGTTCAGAGGGTCTTCAGGAGGTACAAGTAAGAGCAGGAGAATATAGAGAAGGCGAAATAGTTGGGGGCTGAACCCAAGAGAGTTGATTGGGATCAGAAGTCCGTCATTACGCCGATGACGGGATACCGAGACATCAAGATCAAGCCGTGGAGGGGTGCTAAGGAGATCCTCCTGGTCGTCAACATTAGGAATGTCCACTGGTTCACATTTCAAGTTGATTTGACAGAGTGGACGATCACAGTTCTTGATTGTCATAAGGTGCTAGTTGAGCAGGAGTAGCATTCGGCATACTTTATGGAGTTCATGCACGTAAGTTTAAATCTGACTCGAACAATATCTATAATAAATTTGTAATTACTGAACATGTTTTTGGAATACTGTAGGATTGGAGTCGCGCATTGCCACGAGTAATGCTTTTGAGTGGCCTATTCAACAACCACCCAAAAATGTATCAACCTCTCTCAACATGTCGACGGATGCTTCATGAGCTCACATGACTCATTGACCAAAAAGCCCCTCAATCAAGTTTAAGGTAAACATTTAAAATTATATTATTTTTCGTGCAAAAAGTTATTCGTTGACACATTCTTATGTAACGTTATTGTAGCGGTGATTGTGGGATGTTTGCCGTCAAATACGTTGAGCATCTTCGCGTTGGATCTCCCTTCGACGCACTCATAACGGAAAACATGAAAATATTCAGGAAAAAGGGGGTGGTTGACTTGTTTTTAGATAGAATTACCCGATGACTTTTTTTTATATTAAAACACTTTAAATTTTGTTTTTGTTGGATGATATATATGTTACGAAGATATAATTTTGATTGTGTATAACTTGTCAATAATTCAAAAAAGTTCAAAACGATTCAAAATAATTCAAAATGATTCAACATAATTCAAAATAATTTAACATAATTCAACAACACAACTTCAATATGCCAACAACGGCTACATAGTTCACACTCTACTGTCGCCATGTGCATGTCTTTCTATGGTGACCTAGACCACCGTATTTACCGCATTTTCGCCGAACGACTTTTTCACCTTGAGATTGATATCGGTTTACCCTTCGCGTTCCTTGTTTACTTTTTCTTGGACGGCCGGCTTGTTTCTTTTCAACGGGAACCAATACTTTCATATGCTTAATATCTTCTGAAACATTCCATTGTTCTTCACTCCCAATTGGAGAGAAAGCGTATTTAGACTGTTCGATCCACGTTTTCTTTACGTAGACATGACTACATAAAGAGTATATGTCCACGGAACGATGTTGAGATGATGCAATGACATGTTCGCAAGGGATACCTAGAAGTTGAGGAATTTCACAAGTGCAAGTATTTTGTTGCAAGTTTACATCATGCTCACCCCCATCGTCTTTTACGTGACATTCGTACAACCCAAACCGGTACGCGTGTACAAATTGTGCTTTATTGTTCTGGAAGTCAGCTTTCCACCTTGGTGTAAGTTACATGTTTAACTTGTGTGCAATGTCTTCTCGTTTGAAGAACCAATTATGTAGTGTGAATCTTATGAACTCTAGAAGCGTCGTTATCGGGAATGACCTCGCATGCCTTGTTTTAGCGTTAGAACTTTCGGCATTGTTACTCATCATAATATCATACCTGTCAAAAATAACAATTAAGTTGTTAGGAAATGAATATTTGATTACACGTTATTGAATTTTACATTTTCCCAGGAAAGAACGGTCTTGCCCAACCATCAAACCCGATGTGTTCGAGATATTTTGCCATCTTGACATCTTTTTGCCTCAGCTGTCTGAAGTGCGCTTCGAACGACGTCTTATTAAAACAATAAACAGCTTCGTACAATTCACCGCGACAATGATCTGTCTTAAACTTGTGTTGAAATTTAAGCTGCATATGATGGTAGCAATAACCATGAGGTATTCCCGGAAAAGCAACTTCAACACTATGACTGATACTAACATGTCGATCAAATATGAATGCCAAATCAGGTACGTCTTCCCCAATGACTTCTTTCAACTTCAACAAAAACCACGTCCATGATTCATGACACTCACTGTCGACAACGCCAAAAGCGATTGGAGACAAATGTGAATTCGCATCCAATGCAATCGCTACAAGCAATTGTCCCCTATATTAAGTCTTCAAAAATGGACCATCCAAAGATATGACTAGCCGAGAATACTTAATTCCTCGAAGACACGCCCCAATGGCAAAAAATGCATATTTGAATTTGTCACCATCTCTCATAAAATTAGTAACCGTGCTTGGGTTTTTTTTGCTTCAACATGTACAACCAAGAAGTTAGTTTCTGATACGACTATTCATGTGTACCACGAACGAGTCCAATAGCTACTTCTTTAGATCTTCACACTTTCAAATACGATATGTCCAAACCCCATCTTGTCTTCACTTCTTCTCTAATGTTATGTGCTGAATAATCGGTCATTGAGTTTATCGAATATTTGTCTATAAACACGTGTGCAATAACCCACGGTGCACGTCCTCGTTCACCTTCTGCTCAAACAACACGCGAGCACGAGTGAGATATTTTGAAAGCCACAACCTCCCATATTCTTTACCACTATACGACGCCCCGGAGTTTCCACGTAAAACTATCATCTTTGCAAAGAACGTACCACCTTTTTGTCGATGATGATTTAACTCGAAACTCAAAATTATTTTTCGTGGCGTATAGGTGCACGTGTGTCTTCATTTCCAATTTGTTCTCAAACTGTTTTCCCAAATACAAGTCTTCTGAGCTACCTATTACATTAAACGATAAACGGTTAAGTTCAAAATATAAATAAATTATACGTGAACTTGAAAAATTACCTATAGAGGAGTGAGTGGGGTCTTCAAGATATTCTATCTCCTTAACCAATTGTTCTTGCGTGAATTGAGGATCTTTCCAAGTATAAGTTCCCGACAAAAGGATTAACTTCAGGATGGTAGTCACCAGAAGAAACTTCGTAGTTCTCAAAAAAGTGGTCGTACTCTTAATCATTCACAAACTCTTCAAAATCTTCAGCGTCTTCAATGTCATCATCTTCGTCATCATCTTGTTTCCTTCAAAATCTCCAAAATCGACGTCAAAGGGATCTCTATCACGCCTATATGTTTCCTCTTCGCCGCTCTTGTCTACTAAAAACTCATCCTCGGCAACCGAGCGTTCATCGTTTGGTTTCAGATTACTTTATGAGACTTCAATTGCGAGAGGATACTGTTGTCTTCTGCTTCCAAAGCGAGGAACCTTCAACACTCTTTTTCCTTTTCGCTTAGGATCGACATCGTTAGCAATTGGTGACATTATTCGTTTCGGTTCAAAGCTCACGCAAATAGGAAATTTAGTCCAGTAGTCATGGTTCATATAATATGCGACATCATCATCTGACACCAAGACTGCTGGCGCCAACACAATGTTACTCAGAGTGCACGAGACTTCAATTTTTAAGTCATACGACATTCTATCCATCTTGGAAATTTGGTAAACTATATGGACCAACTCATTTTACGTTGTTTCTTTTGTACCATTCACTGTATACGTACGAGCTTTACTAAAATCACACCTGTCACTTTTTCTCATCTAAAATAATCTAAGCTTGTCCAAAATTCATCTAAACTTGTCCAAAAACCATCTAAAATAACCTTCAACTCATCTAAAATAATCTAAACTTGTCCAAAAATCATCTAAACTTGTCAAAAAACCTCATTCAACAATAACATATCATATAGTATCGCATGATATCGTACAACGATGTACGATGATTTTCAAGGAAATTCATCGTACAATTTTTTCAGATTTTTGACGAACTTTTTCTTTCCCGATCCAAAAATGATTCTAACACAAAAAATGACTACAAAAATGATTTAAACAGAGTTAACGAAGAAACACACCCATTATGACAATGATCTTACGTGACTTTGACGGATTTTAGGAGAATTTGATTGAATTCGAAGGTGAAAATGAGATTGAAATAAATCAAGACCCTATATAAGTTCAAGGGTAATTTTGTCCGAAAAATGGTCTAAAGTACATTTTAGAATATTTAACAGACGATAAGTCCAATGTGAATATTTTAAACGTTTTTGGATCTCTATTATGAAATTTCTCATTTTAATGAAGCTTATTGGAATATTACCAACATTAAATATTTAAGGAAAGACACATCAGAAAATATTAGTCAACACTTTTACGAACATACAATAAATTTTACTCTTGAAAATATGTAACCTCTGATCAATTTTGTCAATAATAATATTACAGATAATATACTTCACGCTATTAATTTTACTGATATAATAAAAAAAGATAGTAATTGAGTTCGGCTCATATCATGAAGGGATTTTTAAGATCACTCGTCAACTCGTTAAACAGTAGAGTAAATACAGATATGTTTTAGCGAACCAATCAATTGCAACTCTTATTGATCGATTTCGTGAAGATAAATATAGGTCTAGCGCACACTCAAAAAGTTAACTCTTATTGAATATTCCAATGTAGATATATTCGAACGACGATTTTTAATAAGGTCCCAGATAAGATATTTTTTGGGATCCAACATCTTTCGAGTTTTTTTCTTTCTGTCACCAATAATGCTAACTTATTATGTCACGTACAAATGGTTCACGATAGGTTGAGAAAATGTTGTACCCTCAAGAAACACATGCCTGGTAATTGAAGAACCGAGTAGTCTTTTTGTTTTCGTTATTCATTTTTATGTTTAGTGTTTTCAAAATAATCAAACTTTTGTAATTCTTTTTTATGTCAGGATTGGTTTGGACTCATCGTGGGCTTTAGGTCTGTGAACAATTTAAGGCCCTTTTATCACCATATATTTTTTTTAAAAAAATTATTTAAATTTTTTGGACCTCTTCTAATGTGATTTTAGTGGGGGGCCCTAGGCCTGGACCTAGCCCACCTATACCAAGGGTCGGCCCTGCATCCGATTTTATTTACACGAATATTAGATTAAAACTATCATCATCATGAGGCTCAACAATTCCAAATTTGGGCTATAATAGTCAAAATAATTATGTAAACAATTTGAGGTGTTTATTTACACAAATTTTACAAAACGTTGGGTATATTGAAATTAGTAAACGTTTTTATGAGTATATAGCTAGCTATATACACATATTAACGTTTATTAATTTCAAAATACTTAACGTTTGTTAAAATTTTCGTAAATACCCAGTAAAATTGTTTACACATTTTTATGGACTATAATTAGTGATTGTTAATAAAAATATTATAATTCATAGAAACGTGTAAACAATTTTTGCTGGATATTTAATTTTTTCTTTTATCAAACGCTGAGTATTTCTAAAACAGCAAACAGTGGGTAAATAACAATTAATTGTATAAAGCTTTAGTCATCTCTTAATGGGCCATATAAAAATGCCTTATTAATTACGATTCAAAGTACCTGCCTAGTCCTTCCCAACACTTGTTGCCCATTCACTTTGGAGTTTTGCAAATACCATTTCCACAATAACTTCCGCTTACTATATATATATATACACATACAAATATTATAGACATGAATGTTTGTGAATAAATTAGGTTTTTTTTCTTAAAAAAAATTAAATATACATTTATGCTCACTTTGTAACAATATTTGTCACAAAATAATCAAATTCTCACAAAATAATCATAGATGTATGATTTAATAGATCAAGAAATTTTGACAAGCATAACTGAAGTTGAAATCACATGACAGCTATTGCGATCCTACGTGATATTAGAAACCAATAATTATATTCTCATATCAAATTCTAACAGCTAAATGAGGTTTAGACTTTGGCGATAAAGATACATCCAAGCAAATATAAGAGACGGAAATATATATATCACCCAAATACAAAAATCTGAAACTGTATTGATCATGGTTTTTGGGGGAGCCCCTCACACGTTATTATTACTTCAAATTTAATTACACTCTCTTCTCTTGAAAATGGTGGCAAATGGTTCATTAATGGACGTTGTGGAAATACCCACTTCCCTCTCGCTCAATCTTCTCATCAATTTCTTGGACTAGATCATGAACTGTACTTGCCATCTATCATATATATATATATAAAAAAAATAATGTTATTATAAATTTAATGTTAATCAAACAATACAAGATGCTCATTTACATGAGAAATACATGCGCAAAGGAAAGAGAATAAAATAAAAAACATTATATCATCAAAATTTCTACAGGATATGTGAGTACAAATATGTAAATTACATTTTTTTTTTACTAAAAATATATTGCATAAGAGTTCTTATATATGGGGCTGCATATCATGTGGGTCACCAAGCTTTACAAATGAATAGTAGTATTAGTATTTTAGAAGGCAAAATACCTGAGTTGTGCAATTGGATTTTGTACTTGGTGTATGGAGTTCATAATGCATACTTGCAGCTAAAAGCTTCATGGATAGAAACTTCAAACACGAAAATGAAAAATGTATCATTATTCTTGTAATTAAATATATTTCGAGGGTACTTATGTCTTAATAGTGTAAAAAACCTCAATTTGATTCTGCAGTGACTGAAGATAACTAATAACCGCATCCAACATCACTGCCATTCCCATTGTCTGCTTTTGAAATTAATTACAAAAATATAGATTACATTAATTATTATCAGAATGACTAAAAATAGCATTTTAATTAACTTGTTCTACCCCTCAAAAAATAAAATTAACTTGTTATAACATAGTTACCTCGTAACATCCTGGAACAAGAGTCTTGAGGCATTCCAACCGCTCGTTTATCTTCTTTCTTCTTACCTAATTTTTAGATTAAAATTTGAAGAAACAATTCATACCTTGACATTAACATTAACGCGAATAAATTCATTTATTTAATTTATTGTATACAAATCATGCAACGATATATGCATAATTACCCTTTCTGCCAAGCTATGCCTATCAGTAGCTTGGCCTCTCTTGGCTCTTACTTGAATAGCTTCTTCTGAGTTGTCTCCTTCTATGCACTCCTTTCTCTTTCTCTTTCTCTTTGTTCCTCTTTCAAACTTTCAAGCATCAATAAATCAACATAAATCAATAACCCACAAGTGATTATTTAATTGTATAAACTTCACAGCTTTATACCTTTTGCATGACCTTTGGTGCTTTTATTGAGTGACGATGATGATGATGATTATCAGAATAATCTGAAAAGCTTTGGATATGAAAGAATTCCATTCTTTGTGTTTTTTTTTCAGTTCTGTATGTAGTGATATATAGTAGAAATCCGAAATTGAGAAGTTTTAGGTTTTTATTTTTATTTTTTGAATTATTTGATCAATATTACATATAAAATAATTGAAGAGTTGCGGGGTCAGTATATATATGTTTTGTTCAGTTACATGCACAAGTCGGCCCTTATATATATCGTTCATTTACGACTGAACAAGTATTTGATAAAGAAATACAATGTAACTTTTTTTTTATAAAAAAGTGTTAACCAAAATTTGACATTACACTTAGCTTCCATAAACTAACATCGTTGTTTGGGAAGTTTGAGTATCCCTAGCTTCATGTAAAATTACAATTGAAAATGAAACCATACTTTGGACTAAACCTGGCTTAACGGATCGGACCGGACCGTCCACTCCGTTATGCTTCTTAGTATGATTATTAATTATCGGACCGGACGGTACAGTCCAGTAAAAAAAAAAGAAATAATAAAATTGGGGGGAGTTTTTGTGTGATAAAAAATTAAACTACTTGTATTTTAATGTTTAATTTAAAATACTCGTAAATGAATTTTATAAGTGCAGAAGTAGACCATGAATTCTAAAATGGGTCTCCTAAAAATTTCCCCGATCCCTAAAAAAGTACGACAGCGAGAAAAAATAACATCTCAAGATGAGCAATAGTGGACAAGATCAGAAATCTACTAGTGTTATACTCTATCATCTCAAGATGAGCTCGATGGTGTTCTTGGCGTTCTCTCGGCGTGTTTCCTCCAGCTTTGTGTTGAGGAGAAGCGCTACACGCATGAGCATTGGTGAAGACGTTTGCGTATTGGTCTCCTTGCGTACTGCGTCTGTTTACTTGTTGGCATCCGATATTTCGGTAGAAGTTTCGCTTCGTACAATTTGAAAGAGAATAAAAGCATGTACGATCCTTGGTAGATCAAATGAGACGTAATCATATTTTCCACCCATTATAGTCCGGACATTTAGAATGACTCCAAAACCAAAAACTAATGGAACTTTTCCAGCCCCCTAATACTTAAGAAATTTTTCTTCCATATCTTGAATACAAACGGAAAATGTGGGATCATCGCGATATTTTTAATAATGAGTAGCGAATGCAGTCATAGTATGAATACCAAGTTGAGATGTAGGAGAGTAAAAAACATAAAGATAATAAGTTTCTTTATAAAATATATCTAGAAAAGAAACAAATAATTAAGAAATACTAATATTAGAAGTTGCTAAAGATCCTTCCCCGATTTCGCTGTTAATGTACGCTACAATTACATCTACATATTTTTCGGATAAAAAGTTAGACAACATTATATATATATTCCACCTAATCTTGTTGCTAGATGGAAAGTTCGTTCTTATAAAAGGTCGTGCCTAAAACGTCTTTTAAGTTCATCTACTCTAGTGGTTGAACTATTTATCCAACTAGTAGAACACTTAATCTTGTGTATTACATGTTCGTAGTTATCAGGGCCAACTTGAACTATAAAGTTAATCATGTGTGTGGCACAACTTTGATGCAAAAGAGTGTTCTCAATGTTTATGCGTGTTTTAAGGTCCATAATTATTGCATTGTAATTAGTTGCATAATCTAATGTTACGGAGATTATCTTATTTTTTAAACCCCACTCCTCTTTAACACCTACCATCATTTTTAGGATGTTTTGGCTAGTTTAATTTCCTTATATCCTAGGGAATGCTATGATACGTTTATTTAAGTTCCAATCATCCTTTATGTTATGGACTACTACGCTCATATAATCAGTTTTGGCTTGACCAGACCAAAGATCAGAGGTTAATGTAACGCTAAATTTCCTAATGCTATTATGGATATAAGTTGTTCTTTTTCTTTTAAAAACATTTCTAGAATATTGGCTCTTAAGGCTTTCCTAGACATTATTTGAACTCCGGGAAGTAACTCAAAAATCTAACAAAACCTTTAGATTCGATATGAGTATGAGTGAAAACAAAGTATTCTACTAAATTAGTTCTACGTACTAAAGGGTCGACTTGAGTTATAGCGGTTGACGAGGCTCCTGATTGACTTCCCAGACAATTCTTTTGATGCTTTGTAAAAAGAGACGTCTCGCACCTTTGGTTGTGAGTGCTCACGAGTTTCTCACAAGCGTTGCACTGGCCATGTCTTTCACCGTTATATAGTACCTTAGTGAAGAAGTTACACATCGATGACCGGTGCTTCCTTTTTGCTTGATGTGGTTGTGCTCCGCTCTCTTCATGTGGTTGTTGTTGTCCTTTATGTTGTTCTTGTTGGTGTTGGCGGGTCCGTTGTTGTTGTGTCGCTTCTTATTGTTCACATTGTTGTGGTCGAGGAATGGTAATACGTACGGGCTCCGGTTCTTCCACTTCCTCATTTGGATTTTCGGTTCCGTCGCCTCATTGTTCTTCTTCTTGTTCCATGCGTTGAGAAAATTCTTGATACACTTGGTAGGCATCGGGTTGTGGAAGTGGAGCTTGGTAAGCTTCCTCGGGTTTCATTTCAGGATAAATTGGTGGTTGTGTGTTTGGAATTTTGGTGTGGTTGAAAGTAGGAGGAACGTGATATGGATTGAAAGTGTATTTGGTGTTGAGGTCGACACCTTAAGAACAATTCAATGAATTTTGTTCAATTTGGTGAAGTTGTGGATCTTGGGAACTTCTTCCCCTACGGGCTCGGCCTCGACCTCGGTTTTGGGATGAGGAAACCATTGGAAAAACGAGTTTAGAGAGATTAAAATATAGAGAGAATGAGAGAGTTGAAAATTTGGAATAAAATGGGAGAGTAGAAGTGAGTGTTGGGAGAGATGCCCAGAAGAAGATTATTTATTTACATATCGATGTTATATAAATATCTCAAGAGTCTTTATTGTAATTTGTTGATTAAATTAATAAAAGTTGAAACTTTCATTCAGTCATTCGTTTTGTTTTTGCTTGAAATTTTATGATATTCAATAGTCTTTTAGTCCTTAATCAAATCTAATAATGTATGTGAGTCAAATGTAGATTTGCGTGAACAAACTCTTCATGGTTTTCTTAAAACGAAATATTCACAATCTAAATATCATCAGACTATTGATTTTAGTATGATTGTTGGAAGAATCTATGATGTCTGCTTACGATGCATAGAGAGTTGAGTACTCTATAGTTCTTCCTATGTATCTTCCGAAGATACTGAATTGATCAATGCACCTTTAGAGACAATGTAAGAACAAACCATTTAACCTCTTTTGTCTCAAGGTCACTATGTATGAATTGCATCTTGCATACCTAAATCCTGAAATGAGACATGTTATTTCATAGCTTACATATTCTCATTTGAGAAAGTAAAATTCTAGGTACACTTTGTGATCTAGACTAAACTAATGTGTGAAATATTTCGTTATGAAGATGTTATGAACTAGCTTTGTGAAGTTTTCATAGATATGAAATTCATATCCAAGATTGCTGAAATGCAATTTATATATTGTATTGTGAATAAACGAACCACGCGGTATCCAAAATTAAGTAACGACTTTATTTTGATGAAACAATGTGAGTGGTAAGCTCCTCGTAAATACATTGTTTTTAACTTATTCACTAGAAAAAAAAGAGTTAAGGAAATATCAAGTAGAAGAGTAAAATGGTATATTTATAAATCCTATCTAGTTGATGATATTTATGAAGGGTAATCATAGATAACATTTAATGGGTCCCCTTAACATAATTAAGTTAAATTTGAATAGAAAATAAATTCATTTGAACCGAGAGATACTCAGTGTCAACTCTTTAGTGGCGTCAGTTGAAATTATGCTAAGGAAAAAGTTTGTGAATTCTTGAGTCCAAACATAGTAGCTCAAGCTTTGTTCATTCGGATCCATAAGGTAACTATTATAGCTCTTTAGAGTATGATTATTAAACTAGAAACTAAGTCAAAATACGGTCAAGTGTTGAACTAGTCGTTTTCTCAGAAAATGTCTAAAGGGTAATTTTTGTCCACATGGACATAAAATGATGTGAATGTCAAAATAAGATTTTGAATATTCTCATATGATGGAAATATAAATTATATTGTAAAGCCGAAAAGTCGTTTAAGGCATTATGAAATCAATTTCATTATTTTTGCAATATTAATTCTACAATGGGTATTTTAAAAATTATCTTAAAAGAAATAAAGAAGCATCTAGAAGCTCCCCCCATAGTCAAGAATTCGGCTAACATCAATAGAGAGGAGGGAAATTATATCTATAAATTCCTTTGCCTTGAATTATAATAAAGATAATTACCAAAAATGAAAAAAAGCAAATAAATTTCTTTGAGAAGGAAATAAATGTGCTAAGTTTGGAAACAAATTTCCCTCACTAATGCATTTAGAAGGCCGACCAAAGACATAGATAAAGAGATGAGGAAATTAAATATTGTGTCATGAATACACTATAGGAAAGGGTAATTACCCTTTCTTGTATTTCTTTCTCCTATAAATAGAGGCTCACATTGAGATGTGAAAATAAGTTTTCTGCTCTTGTTCTTTCTTGTTTGGCCGAACCTCTCTCTCCCTCTATCTCTTAAATATCTCTTTTAATTTTTGCACCTCAGTTCTCATTAGACTTAAATTATCTCTTTAGCTCATAGACTTGTTTTTGTCTTATTGTGTTAAATTGTGCCAATACATAAATCCTTCAAAACCTCTATAGACTCTTGTAATAGAAACATTAGGTTACTCTAGTTCACGACTAGGTGTGAAGGAGACGAGCATTCCGGGTAGACAAAGTTTGGAGCGAGACGAGACGTTCAACATTTCCTAAGACTTCTCAAAGATCAAGCTAAAAGAAAGGTTAGTCTCAAGTAAAATATATTTAGATAAATGCTTTTAAATAATTTGATGTTCATGCACTTTGCCTAGGTTAATAAAATTATTTTACTAGTAAAGAAATTTTTACATTCTGCCGTTAACTTGTTAATGATAATTTTTTTTAACCCGATACTTATTCCAACAATTAAATGTTCTACGTTGGGTTTTTGAGCATCCCAAATTTCAATAGGACTCGTAAAATCTAGTGATCTATTTTAAATTCAATTTATTAAATAGGCTGCACTAGGCAAGATGTTCCCCCGGAATGATTTAGAAAGTTTAAAAGTAAACAAGAGGCACCTTACTATTTCCAACATAGTATGATTCATCTTTTCAGCAACATAAATTTATGAGTAGCTTTTAATAGTGTTGTGACAGAAGACACCAAGCTCTTGGCAGTAGCAATCAATGTTAGAGTTACAAAATTCTAGTCCATTATCTGTCCTAAAGGCTTTGAGTTTCCTTCCTAATTGGTTTTCTTCTAAATATTTTCATTCTTTAAATTTTATAAAAGCTTCATCCTTAGTTCTAAGGAGATAGATCCAAACTTTATTAGAGAAATCATCTGCTACAAATTTAGTATTACCATGTGTTTCACATTTTTAAGGACCCGACAAATCAAGATGAACATAATCTAATTTATCTTGAGACTGATGAACACCAATACAAAATTTAAGCCTATATTATTTAGCTAAAAAGTATGGTTCCCAGAAATTAAGAGAGGAGATAGTATCCTTACCCGACATATCTGTTTACTAAGAGCATTGAGTCTATTTTGACTCATATGGTAAAGTATGAGAATCTATTTCTCACTTGCTGAAAAGTTAGTAAAAACAGTTTCGTTCACATAAGAATCATCATAAAAACCAATCAATTTATACAACCCATGTTGCTCAGTTCCTAACACGAGAACCTGACCATCTTTATAGATATGCTGCTTACCATTTTTTGACATAAAGCAGTGAGATTATATAGTATTTTAAAAAAACTTTAAATTTGTTGACATAATTTTGATTTAAGACCTGAAGAACAAACATGCAAAATATACAATGAGTGATCAATTCAAAATCAATAAGAACAACCAGAAGTTCTGATACCATTATTGGATACTGATCGAACCTAAACAATTATATCTATGCATTTATTTAGCAAGATAATATATAAATCAACATAACCTTTCACAAAGGTTCATCCAAACAAAAGTTTGAGGTAATATTTGTTGAGCTCCAACCGAAAAAACGCAGTGCACTAGTCGGTAAGTACATTACAATGTCAAAACAGAACTTCACTACAAATATCTATCAAACCACGATCTCTCTCAGTGAACAAGTTCTAATGCTATTCAAGATCAAAATTATTGAACAATCTCAAGAAAACTCACTACAACACAACAACATTATAAATGTATAGATCTCTATAGAAAGGAATAAACCTCAGGTTTTCAGACGAAAGGGAAATGAAAAGATTAGGTTAAACTCCCCGAAGCTGACCTTACATACTCGAGTATCGAAAATTAGTTCACAACCGTTAAAATCATCCAAATCTAACGTCGTTTTCTATAACTAAGTGATACATGCATCATTTTGGTCAATGAGCTTGGAACGGCTAAAGTATGCTCGATTGGGCTTCATTTAAAATTATTACATTTAAGTTTTTTTTTTCCAAGAAATTGGTTCAGTTTTCAAGGAATTTTTTAGACAACAAAGTTGATTACAGTTCACTCAACACAGCAAAGCTGAAGACTATAAACACACCTATAAATCTATAGTTTTGAACAATTGTTACTACTTTGTAATCGAGTTAATGACACATTTTGGAGTCGATGAACAATGTTTATTATTTAATGAAGGAAATGGTGAATGCTGGTTTGTTGAATAACTGATTGTGAAATATATTATATCACTTGAAACACTTTTAAACATTCAAGATACATACATAAAAAACAAATACAAAAATACAGAAAAAAAATTACAAAAATACACAAAAAAATAATTACAAAAATTTAGACACAAATACAAGCTGAAAAGTTTAAATTCAGACACCAAATACAAGCTAAAATGTTCGACACAAAAACACATGCTGAATTTTTGAAGTTCATAAAAAAATGTTAAAAAAATTGAAATTCATGCACAAAGAATAAGACACGGGATTGTGTACGACTGCCCAACAACTTTTGCTTGTTTTGAAGACCCTTTTATCACTCAAATACTTTCAAATAAATAACATATATTTACGGTTGACCTGTTAATATGTTAAATGAGAGAATGTAAAAGGTGTAATAAATATGATCTGAGTCTAAAACGGTACACAAAAGATAAAATTGTTCAAATTGTTATCAATTACTTTGAAGTTAAAATTTGGAAGTAAAAAATCAAATTTTGAGATCACTATTGAAATTTTACAAACGAGACTAATTTCTTTTATTAAATTATAGCAGAGATCGAAAATTACTCATTTTTTCCTCTCACACGTTCAACATACTCTTTTGATTGGTAAAAAAGAACAAACATAAGAGAAAAAAACAGGTGAAGACGGAGACAAATTGAGACGATGAAGGAAGGCGAACGTGATGTTTGGCAGAAGCAAGCCGAGATTTTGAAATTTCTATGGCGTTTATTAAATTTTTATGGGCATCTTAAACAATTAAGAAGTCCAAAGTTTGATTTTCCTAAAAAGTCTAAACTATGGCTTGATTTCATATGCGGCTGTACATAAAACTTGAAACTTAAGTATCCAATTGTTTCTTATTTAAAAATTGAGAATCTAAAACTCATATCTTACAACTTAGAAGTATACCTCACTTATTTAAAACAGCTTAAGAATTCATCATTATTAAGGATTGAAATAAAGTCGCGTTTGTCGTGCATATAGTTAGTTGATTTATATAATTATCTTTATTTAGTTTACGTCAGTCAGTGGGACATCTAAAAACCTTTTATTATAAAATAAATAAAATAGTAAAAATAAAATAATGTTAGTTTTGTCGCCTGACCCCATAAACATTAATTCCTGAAAACTGAGTATAACCCAAAAGATGAGCAAAAAATAAAATAAATATAACTCTAATTATTCAACTCATTAATTATAGTTATATAGAATCTCTTATTGTGATATGCCATCTACTTTTGTCTCCAAGCAGAATTTATTATTGATTATTTTCCTTGGATATATTCTAGCCTTCCGCTTCAATTCAACTCTATTTCTCCCTGAAACGTACATGCTATAAATTGATAAATAGATCGAATTCTTATTCCATAGTTATAATTACATTTAGTAAGATATACTTTGTTGAACCGGGAGCAATAATTGAACAAAAAACATTTATTTTATGTTAGTCCACTAGTCACACTCTATTCATGTGACTTAAATTAGAATATTGTGTAAATCAAAACACACCATGTTATGAATTTTAAACCTAGACTTTTTTGGTCTCTTCCAATCATAATAAACTCCACAAAACAAGTTAAAATGGCTGGAGAAACTAAGAGTTCAATAAACCGCATGTAACATATATGAAACCGGAAAATATGAGAGGAACGTTTTAAAAGGACATAATTTTATAAATTTGGACGAAACATTTTTTGGTCGAATAGTGTTTTTCAAACTCCTAATATTGTGTTAAATCACACCGTTATGAATTTAAAACCTAGACTTTTTTGTTGTCTTCCAATTATAATAGCTCCACAAAACTAGTTAAAATGGCCGAGAAACTAAAAGCTCAATAAACTGCATCTAACATATAAAACGGAAAATATGAGAGAAAATTAAAAATAATTTTTTTTTATAAATTATGACTTAAGTTTTTTTTTTTTGGTCGAATAACGTTTTTCAAACTCCTAATATTTTTGCAACATTTACCATAAATTAGCGTTATTTAAGAAATCATCCTTCCATTTAGTATTAAACAAAAACACTAATATGACGAGTCGGGTTTTACCCCTTTTCTTATCAACTACATTGAATCTCCGGTCTCTCAAAGTTAGTGTTGAACTAGATTATTTTCTGAAAAGTTTATAAGGGTATTTTTGTCAATTGGGACAAAGACTATTCTTCTTATTGTCTTGGACAATTAAAAGAAACATCTAAAAGATTGTTTTAGAATGAAATAGTCAGCCAAGATATACCATAGGGGAAAGTATAACATTTTGTGCAAACATATGTGAAGACATACACCAAATAAAGAAAAATAGGAAAAAAATTGTTTGTTTTGAAAAATGAATATGGCCGGCCATGGTAAGAGAGAAAAGAGAGATATTGTATTGTTTGAAATTATTTAACAATTTAGACAATAATATTACATAACACATCTATATGTGGCGGAATTATATAATATGATCTGTATTAAAACTCATTTTTAATAAACTAACAACCTAGGCATTAAAAATCATAAACATGTCAATAAACTATTTATTCTAAACATGTCGAAAAATTGAACCAAACCATCTAACAACTTATAAACACATTCATAAATCATTAAAACAGATCCAATTCGTTTGGAACACATACATGTGAGGTTGTAAACAACCTCATGCGTTGCTAGCTAACTCCTGAAGGCCTCGTCAAAATTCTGAAATCTGACCCTCCGGATTGGAAGACAGGACGTGCCAGATTGGAATCTGTCTTGCGAGACAAAATCGTGCCTGCGTCGCTGTGGCTTCGTCCGGTTGAATTTGGCCGCGAAATTTTGCAGGAATGTGGGAGAGGCCGAGAGTAATAACCCTGTAAAATTTCGTCAACGGAAACGTCCTGAGTCGCCGGTCGTGGCTTAGGCACGCTCGCAGTCCGGTGTCCAATCCGGCGACCCAATCCGGCTAGCAGGCTGAAACGAGTCTCGCTCCGTTTCGCTCGATTTCTTCGTGTTTAGAGTGGGTACCTGCGTGTACAAAGTCACTCAAACACCAATAAAAGAGTCAATGGTAATTCCCTCAGGATTTGATGAGATTAAGAGGGTGGGCTCTTCAATTGAACAACAAGGGACACTCGGCATTACTCAAGAACTTTCGAGAGATCAAGAAAATATTTCTTGATCTCTCTCTCTTTAAAATTTCGACCAAAGAACTCAAGAGAAGGGGGAGAGAGAGGTTGGCCGAAAATTTTATGATTATGATTAGGGTTAAGATTTTCAAAAAATCCTTTAAATAGAGAGAACGAGCTTTTTATAGGTCAAACCCAATAGTCAAACTTAAGCCCATTATTCTTATAGTTAATTTCAAAAAAAATTTATCTTACCTAATTCATTAATTACGGCCGAGTATAATGCCATATATTTTGAAAATATTTATTTTAATTTATTTCCATTATAATATTTAATTATTTTGGAATATCTTATTTATTTAATGACAAATCATCATTTTCATACTATTCAAGATAGTACGAAATGAAAAAATATTTCTTTTCATCTTTTATTTATTTGAATAATTTAAATATGTTAATATCCGTATATTAAAATAATATGATTCATTAAAATATAATAATAAATAACCAATTATTTATTTGATTACTTAGAAAAATATTTTTTTAGTGTAAATCACAATTTACTTAAATGAGAAAATCAAATTTTCCTTGTTCAATAAATCTCGTCCGAGGGTCTATCATTGAGACCTAATGGACCCACATGAACGAAACTTTAGAATAAATATCAGACTCAAAAGTTCACAAACTTTTTCGGTCTTTTAATTCTTAATATTAGTCGATTCCACTAATGGACTAATATTGAAACTCTCTAAGTTCGTATGCGTATATTTTCCGTTTGATGTGAAAAAAGAATTCTTCACACGATCCACAGAGTATTTTACGATATTACCCTTCATGTGTATCAGTAACTCATTTGTTATTATTACCGTTTTACCCCTGAGTTATTATTACACTATTCCTTTGTTATTTGTGAATGAGAAAAACATAAAGTGAGATGTCTTTACATGTCACATGTTTTAGTCAAAGAATGTTCTTATTAGATGAATACATGGCCAAGTTTATTCATTCACACTCTCATTACAAAGCATAGTGTGATACTAATACATTTGCATTGTTATTACATGAATTCCATATCTGTGAATCACATAACCCGACATGATAGCGTTATGACACCAACCGCCGGGTCAGATGCAACTATAATTTTAGGTATTGCCTATTGACAGATCAAATGTCATAAGGTGTCACATCGATTATGTGATCTTGAAGTTTCGAGTGTTTAAACGGATTTAGCTCGAGCTTCAGAGTATCACAGGTCTTGTTCAATATCTTCTATAAGATATCAAGAATGAAGCACAGAGTCACAACTATCTATATCACAAGATAAGATATCATGATCCATTCAAACAATCATTACTTAGATTCGATTGCTCCATCGATCTTAAGATTGCGAACAAATGTTTAAACTAGTCACAAGGGGCTATCTTGTCAAGTCTATACTTAGCACCCCTTTCGTCGATAACAGTTTCAGAGCGTAACATATATACATAAACACAAACTTAAATGAAGAATGAATATTTAACTTTATATAATGTCTCAGCAGAATCAATTACAAAGTATTTTAACATCTAATATCTCCTTTGTGGGCACCAATCACAATATGTATTTGATAGAAATGAGTAATGAATGTCATATAAATGAATATGAGATATTCTGTGTTAATTTGATTCAGTCCATTCATTCCCCTATAAGTATATCTCCATGTTTAGATGTGAAAACATATAAATTTGATAGCCAACATTTTTTGAGACTTGGCTGAATTTTTTCCCTCTCTCTAGAAAATTCTACCATCTTTCTCTCATTTCGTCTCTCTTTTATTTTGACAGACCTTCATCAAACCTAGGGTTTATATTACTGTAATGTTTACATTATTGAGTAGGCTTTGCCCATAAGCATTTAGAGTAGCCCCTTACTTTCTTCTTTTTGTGAGATCCTCTATATGTATAGGAAAAGAAGGGCGGATGGAATTGAGCTTTGTAGATGTGGTTAGTGTTCAAATAGGTATAGGATTAAGAGAAATTTATTATGAACAAGTTAATGGCGGAATATAAAAATTTATTTACAAGTAAAACTATTTTACTAACCTAGGCAAAGTGCATGAACATATAAGTATTTAAAAATATTACCTAATTATTATTTATTTGGTACTAACCTTTCTTGTAGCTTGATCTTCGAGAAGCCTTAGAAAAGGTTGAACGTCTCGTCTTGCTCCAAGTTTCGTCTCCACGGAATGCTCGTCTCCTTCGCGCCTAATCGTGAACTCGAGTAACATAAGATTTCTATTACAAGGGTCTATAGAGTATTTGAAGGATTTGTGTGTGTGCACAATTAAACACATTAACTCAAGAACAAGTCTGTGACCTAAAGAGGACTTTTAGGTGCCAAAATAAAAGAGATATTTTAGAGTGAGAGAGAGGAGTGGTCGGCCAAAACTAGATTGAACAAGAGAATTTTTTTTCCACATCTCAATGTGATCCTCTATTTATAGGAGAACGAATACAAGAAAGGGTAATTACTGTTTCCTATTGTCTATTCATGACACAATATTTGATTTATTATCCTCTTTCCCTAGTACATGGTCGGCCATACTATGTGTATTAGTGAGGAAAATTTGTTTCATTCTCAAAGAAATTCATTTTTTTTTCATTTTGGTAATTATCTTCAAAATTCAAGGCAAATAAATTTCTAGATATAATTTCATTCTCTCATGGATGTTGGAGAATTATTCATGCATCAGAGGAGCTTCTAGATGATTCCGTATTTCATTTAAGACAATTCGTAAAATACCCATTGTAGAATTAATAATGCACAAATAATGAAATTAATTTCATAATGCCTTATGTTCAGAGACCTAAGCAGTCAGATCTCTGCTCAGGGCGAGTGACCCTCGCTTCGGTCTTAGCGTATCGAATCCGGTGTCCCGGATCGCTCTTAGCTGTCGTGTGATCTTCAAGTGATTCTGTCATATGAAAAGAGTAAATAGACGTGAACTAAGAAGGGAAAACAGAGGGGGGTCCTCTGTTTACCTCTCTAATGCTCAACATTAGTATAATGTGGGTGGAGTTATAGGATGACGACGAGGGATCGACAAGATTAGACAAAACGGAGACACTTGCGTCAGCGTCGTTTTGGCGCTCGGATTTTGGATCTTAGGGAACTATTCCGATCGGAAGTAGTTCGTTGCTATTCCTCACGTGGGGAGTGAAGTAGAGAGAGAGAGAGAGAGAGAGAGAGAGAGAGAGAGAGAGAGAGAGAGAGAGAGAGAGAGAGAGAATACGAGCTAATTCTTTAGCAAGGTTTCGGGTGCAAAGTGCATGTTCCCTTTTTTGGAGGATGCAAGGGCTATTTATAGCGTTGGAATATGTCATGGGGTCAATGGACGGCCATACCTCTCTCCAGGAACCAGTGGACGGACAAGACTCTCCCCAGGAAACAGTGGCTGGCCACGCCTCTCCCCAAGAGCCATTGGCCGGCTGGGCATCTCCGAAAGAAGCAGTGGTCGGCCATGTTGGGATTCGTGCCCACAAAGGAGATATTAGACATTGAAATACATTTGTATTTGATTTTGCTGAAACATTTATATAAATATATATTCATTCTTTATTATGTTTGTGTTTATGTATGAATGCTACGCTCTGAAACTGTCATCAATGAAAGGGGTGCTAAGTATAGACTTGACAAGATAGCCCATTGTGACTAGTTTAAACATTTGTTCGCAATCTAAAGATCGATGGAGCAATCGAATCTGAGTAATGATAGTTTGAGTGAATCATGATGTCTTATCTTGTGATATAGAGAGTTGTAACACTGTGTTTCATTCTTGATATCTTATAGAAGATATTGAACAAGACCTGTGATACTTTGAAGCTCGAGATAAAACCGTTTAAACACTTGAAACTTCAAGATCACATACGAGGGGTATTTTGGTACTTACCTAAATCCTGAAGTGAATGCATAATCAATGTAACACCTTATAAAATTTGATTTGTCAATGGGCAATGGCTAAGTTATAGTTGCATCTGACCCAGCGGTTGGTGTCATAACACTCTCATGTTGGTGATTCACAGATACGGAATTCATGTTGAAACAATGCCAATGCATCAGTATCACACTATACTTTGTTATGAGAGTGTGAATGAATAAATCTAACCATGTATTCATCTAATAAGAACATTCTTTAATTAAAATATATATGACATGTAAAGACATCTCACTTTATGTTTCTCTCATTCATAAATAACAAAGAAGTTAGTGGAATAATAACTCAGGGGTAACACTGTAACTTTACATTCCTCTGAGTTACTGAACCACATGAAGGATAATATCGTAAAATACTCCTTGGATCGTGTGAAGAATTGTTTTGTCACATCAAACAGAAAATATACGCATATGAACTTAGAGACTTTCAATATTAGTCTTTTAGTGGAATCGAAAAATATTAAGAATTAAAAGACGGAAAAAGTTTGTGAACTTTTGAGTCCGATCTTTATTCTAAAGTTTCGTTCATGTAGGTCCATTAGGTCGCAATGATAGACCATTGGACGAGATTTATTGAACAAGGATAATTAGATTTTTTCATTTAAGTAAATTGTGATTTACACGAAAAAAATATTTTCCTAAGTAATCAAATAAATAATTGGTTATTTATTATACATTTATTTAATGAATAATATTATGTTACGATATGAATATTGACATATTTAAATGATTCAAATAAATAAAAGATGAAAATAAATATTTTCACATTTCGTACTATCTTGAATAGTATGAAAATAATGATTTGTCATTAAATAAATAAGATATTCCAAAATAATTAAATATTATTATGGAAATAAATCAAAATAAATATTTCAAAATATATAGTATTATACTCGGCCATAATTAATGAATTAGGTCAGAGAAATAATTTTTGAAATTAATTAAAAGAATAATGGGATTAAGTTTGACTATTGGATTTGACCTAAGAAAAGCCCGCTCTTTCTCTCTATCTAAAGGATTTTTTGAAAACCCTAAGCCTAACCCTGATAAAAAAAAAATTCCGCCAATCTCCCTCCTCCCCCTCTCCTGAGTTCTTTGGTCAAATTTTTGGAGAGAGAGAGATCAAGAAATATTTTCTTGATCTCCCGAAAGTTCTTGAGTGATCTCGAGTGTCCCTTGTTGTTTAATTGAAGAGCCCACCCTCTTAATCTCATCAAATCCCGAGGGAATTACCTTTGACTCTTCTATTGGTGTTTGAGTGACTTCTTACACGCAGGTATCCACTCTAAACGCGAAGAAATCGAGTGAAACGGAGCGAGGCTCATTTCAGCCTGCTGGCCGGATTGGGTCGCCTAAATGGAGTTTTTCGCTGGACGCATAGTGTGCCTCGCTCAACACGGGAGTTTGAAGAGGAATCTGATTAAGCCCTTTTACAGGGATCTAGCCCTAGGTTTCTTCCATGTTCCTGCAAAGTTTCACGGTGATATTCATCCGGAGGAAGCCACAGCGCTGCAGGAAAATTTCTGGCCGGCCGGCCATAATGTATTTCGGCGGGCCAAAGCTGTCCATTCCGGCCATAATCTATTTTTGAAACTTTTTTCGACGAGGCCTTCCGGAGTTAGCTTACAACGTCCGGGATTGTTTACAATCTCAATTGTAAGTTTCCTAGAACGAATTGGATATGAAAATAATGATTTATGAATGTGTTTATATGTTATTAGATGGTTTGGTTCAATTTGTTGACATGTTTAGAAGAAATAGTTTATTGACATGTTTATGATTTTTAATGCCTAGGTGGTTAGTTTATTAAAATGAGATTTAATACAGATCGTATTATATAATTCCGCCACATATAGATGTGCTATGTAATATTATTGTTTAATTTGTTAAATAATTTCCAACACTAAGAGTCACACATAGTGGCCCTCCCTTCAGTGCGAGTACTTCAGAAGTATTTAGTTAATCATACTGTTAAGAACTAAGTCTTAAAGAGGAACGATGAAACAGGGTCTCCACATAGATGAACCGTCTAGAAAGTAACTTGAGTAGAGACCCACGTGTCGGTGGCACGTTTAGGCTTATGTTTTAAAGTAATCCTCACATAGAGGCCCTGCATTAAAAATAAGTGACCAAACGTTTATAGTAATTAGTAAGAAATAAAAGTTGTGACTTTTTAGATGGTTCGAACTAAATAGTGATGTGTCACAACTATGAAAGGCGGTTAACTACAGTTCCCCCATACGAAAAGTAATTAACTATCTTTGTTTATAATACCATGAATTATTTATCGCTTTCCTCAGCATATTAGGATTGTTCATGCATGCATATAATTCGAAAAAGTAGCACATACTAAATTTATTTATTTTATCTATATTTTCATCAAAATGTCTTTTAACCCACTTCAAACAATATTAAGTTATAATAAACTCGAGCCTGAGAATTACGTTGACTGGAAACGTAACCTCAACATCGTACTGACGGTGGAAAAGCACAAGTATGTTCTCACAACCCCATGTCCTCCTCGTCCGAGTGCTGACTCGAGTAAGGAAGAAAAAGACGCCTATGATATGTGGATGAGGTCTGACAAGATTGCTCGATGCTACATTTTGGCATCGATGAGCAATGTGTTGCAAAACTCTCATTGAGACATACCCACAACATATGAAATTATGTTCAATCTCCATGAGATGTTCGGATGCCATGGGCGTCAGGCGGGGCAGCAAGCTATCCGCAGTTTCAGGAACTGCAGGATGAAGCCAGGATCTTTTGTTTGGGAACACATGATACTGATCATGGATCACCTGAACGATATGGAGATCCTTGGTTATGAGATCGACAGAGAGACCAAGATAGACATGATCTTGGAAACTCTGACGGAATCTTATGATAGATTATGTATGAACAACTCCATGAACAAGTTCAATTACATAGTGACTGAGCTCATAAAGGAGTTGCAGACTAACGAGGGACTTCTCCCTAAGAACAAGAAGAAGTCGGGAGAGCTCAATGTTGCTGAACACAGAGCCTCGATCTTTGGTTCGAAGAGGATGATGAAAAGACCCAAAAATGCCAACCGAGCGGGTTCCAAGAAGCCTTACAAGAAGGCTGTGGATGCTAAGGGTAAAGGCATCGTAAAGGTGGACAAGTCTGAGCACAAGTGTCACCATTGCGTAGAGCCTGGCCACTGGCGGAGGAACTTTCCTACCTACCTTAAGAGTGTCAAGGGGAAAGGTACGATCTTTGTTACTCAAGGTTGTTACACTACAAATAAGGCATCGCCATGGATCCTAGATTGCGGGGCGTCTGACCACGTTGTCTGTAATTTGAATGGTTTTAGGAAAACATGGAGCTTAAGTGATGGGGAGTTCGGATTCAACTGGGGTGATGGAACGAAGGTTAGAGCAAGATCTGCCTGGACCATGAAGCTCAAGTTTGGCAATGAAACTTTATTATTGAATATTGTTCATTATGTTCCGGATTTTTGCCAGAATTTGATTTCTTTTGGTCGTTTAGAAGAATAAGGTTTCAATTTTAAGATCAATAATGGTTTTGAGATATTTATTGATGATTCCTTTATGACCAAAGCTCAACGAGTGGATTCCATTTATTATTTGTATCCTCTTGAGCCGAAAATTTTGGACATCAAAGTGATTATAGATTCACTCGGGAAGTGTAAGACGTTTCATACAGATGAAACAGACGATACATATCTATGGCACTTACGTCTTGGACATATTGGCCTAGATAGGATCAATAGATTAACAAATGATGGTCCTTTGAAGTCTCTCACCGTGGGAAGTCTTCCCACGTGTGAATCTTGTCTTGAAGGCAAGATGACCAAGAGACCCTTCTCTTCAAAGGGTCTAAGAGGCACGCAAGTATTAGAACTCATACATAGTGATATATGTGGCCCAATAAATATCTAGACAAGATTTGGTTATGTTTACCTTATGGAAGATGTTATGAATATTTTGTAACCTTCACTGATGACTACTCAAGATTTGGTTATGTTTACCTTATGGAAGATGTTGAACAAGACCAGTGATACTTAGAAGCTCGAGATAAAACCGTTTAACCACTCGAAACTTCAAGATCACATACGAGGGGTACTTTGGTACTTTATAATTGAAGTGAATGTTTAATTGATATAACACTTTATGACATTTGATTTGTCAATGGGCAATGAATAAGTTTTAGTTTCATCTGACCCGACGGTTGGTGTCATAAGATTGTGATATTGGATTATATGATTTACAGATATGGAATTATATGAAGCCCGTCATGCCGCTGGCGTCTGTGTCCGGGACGTGATCGTTTCCGTGAACAAGTCATGTGAAGTGTTCTTTACATTTTTCCGTCCATGTTCCTGCTGTTGGAAGACAAAGTGGACTTTGAGGATCTCATGGATCATCGTTCGACCGAAACAACCCATTCCTCGGTCGGGACGTACCCCTCTCATCCGACCGTTCCAATTGATGATGAGCGCATAGTCTTCGGCTCTGACATAGATTCATATTTCTATTTGCGTGTTTAGCGATTTGACTTATTGCGCCATTGTTTAGCGCTTTTCGCATTTATTTGACTTTGTTTGGACTACATTTGTTCTTCGTTGGATATCTTTGCTTGCAACTTTGTGATTTTTGCTCTCTGTCAAAAGTTTTTCAATATGTATGTGCGAGTTTTACTTTGATTAATCCAATCCGTTTTGTGTGATTGAATTATTTCCTCACTGAGGACTGTTCATCGCGTTTCGACTAGCCAAACAGAGTGCCCATCGCGACGCGCCTCAGCCGCATCGCTTCGCGATGGGCAATCGGGTGGGGGCTTCACCAGATGTTTCGTTGAGGTTCGCTCCCCCGAGCGCCGTGTCGTCATTAGCCGTCGACTTAAGATGTGCTTCCCGGGCTAGAGTTGGTCATGGCCGACGCCGCGCGACTCATTTGGTCGATTTTGAGGAGCGAAGCGGCCGTGGTCTCATCGGCTTATGCCTCGTTTACCGAGTGACATTCGGGCTTACTCTCTTTGGTTTGGGCGTTTAGCCACAATGTACTTTGAGTAATTTTAATGCGTGGGCTTTCGTCGATGGCCTGTCGGCTTACAACTATGCTTCTACGATTGTGAAATCTCGAGATTTGGTTCGATCAATGACATGCCGGTTTATGATCCACCCTTGTGCGGTTCGATCAATGACACGTCGGTTTACCATTTTCCGTGTAGGGCGTCGCGTGCATTCAATCCAAGGGAATTCGATATACACTTTAGGATCGCTGTTGCCTTGTTACCGCTTTTCCTTATGGAAATTTTCTTTAGGCTTTGATTTTCCCGAATGCAAGGTTGCGATGTTGCCTTGTTATCGGGTTACCCTATCCCCCAAGTTTCATGAAATTTGTGGTGAACATAAATTTTTTAGAAACGTTGTTATTGGGAAACAACCAAATGATGACACAAAGAGACGTTTTGTTCGATGTTCAATAGTAAATAATCGACTTGATTGAATTACGAAGGTTATTTCATTGCGTTAACATTTAAGAAAAATAAAAAGAAAGTAGGCGTGTCGCCAAGCTGCCGTCACTGATAGTATTGTCTTAGATGTTCGGCGGTCCACGGGTGGGTCAAGACGAGGCCATCCATGTTCTCGAGTTCGTACGTTCCGCTGTGGATGGCTTTCTGAACTCGATATTAGCCCTCCCAATTGGGGCCCAAAACGCCCGCACCCTAAACTTTGGTTCGGGAATACCCTACTCAAGACTAGACTATCGTTGGTGAAGCTTCTATGTTTGAACTTCTAGTTATAATATCGCTCGATTTTCCTCTTTTGCGCGGCAAGGCGGGTGAGTGCGCGGCCCTTTTTTCGTCGATGTGGTCGAGCTCTACCCCAATTTTCCCTTCGTTCTCTATTTCATCGAAGGTCTTGATTCGGAACGTGGGGAGCGCGGTCTCTATCGGGTCTACCGCTTCAACCCAGAAGGTGAGGGCAAACAGGGTTTCCCCTGTAGCATTTTGGGCCATGGTTTGACATGCCCATAAGAAAAATGGAAATTCGTCCACCCAAGCGCCTTTTTTGGCCTCTAGTTTCTTTTTCAAGTTCTCCTTGATTGTTCGAATCACCGCCTCTACTTGGCCATTAGCTTGGGGATACCTCGGTGAAGCATAGGTTTTGCTTATCCTGCGTTTTCCGTAAATCTCGCGCGGTCACGCGTTGTCAAACTGCTTGCCGTTGTCTATTACAATCGATTCGGGCACCCCATGACGGCATAATATGCTCTTCCAGATGAATTTTGTAGTGTGTGCTCCAGTAATCTTTGCTAGAGGTTCCACTTCGACCAATTTTGTGAAGTAGTCGATTGCCACTATGACAAATCAAAACTTCCTTGGTACCATGGGGAGCTCACCGATCAAATCGATCCCCCATTTGGCGAATATACGGGGAACGATGATTGGGCACAACAGAGCTGGGGGCTGCCTGGGCATATTGGAGAAGCGTTGGCATTTTTCAGACTTTCGGGCCCAATTGTGCGCATCCTTCTTCAAGGTGGGCCATAAGTAGACCAACCTTAATAGTTTTAGCGACATTGATTGTCCCGAGGTGTGATTTCCACATAAACCCTCGTGCACCTTGCTCATAGCCTGCTTTGCTTCACTCTCGCGAAGACAACATAGGAGCGGCATTGAGAAAACCCTCTTGTACAACACGTTTTCCCGCATGGTGTATTTTGACGCCAAACTTTTCAATCATTTGGCGTCTTCGCGATTTTCTGGTAAGATGCCTTTTGCGACCAGGATAGGGCCGGAGAGTTTTTAACCTTCCCCACGTCACTTCTAGAAACACAGCGCTGGGTTAAGACCTCAATCAGGACACTTCCATCCTGTTCCTCGTCAATACCTGAGGCGAGGCGTGCTAAGGCGTCGGCTTTGGTGTTCTCCTCTCGGGGGATTTGTATGACTTCCAACCCCAGCTAACTTCTAGGTTCTTGAGGGTTTTACCCAAATACGCGGCCTTATTTGGGTCTTTGGCGGTGTATTCGCCCTTCACCTTGGTCACGATCAATTGCGAGTAGCAAAAGATGCGCATGTTTCCAACCCATAGTCGGTGAGCTAGCTTTAAACCGAATATCAAGGCTTCGTATTCTACCTCATTATTGGAGGCTCTAAATTCGAAGCGAAAGGCATACTTCAACTTTTCCCCATCGGGGTTGGTTAAGACCACTCCGGCGACAGCCACCCGGGCGTTGGATACGCCGTCGACGTGTAAGGTTCACATTCGGCCTATCAGGTCGGAACCCCGCTTCCTCGGTGGTTTCGGTAAGGATTCCTTGGGCTTGGTTTCGTTTCTCGGCACGAACTCCGCCACGAAGTCTTCCAATGCCTGACCTTTAACGTCGGCTCGAGGTTGGTATTTTACCCCATACTCACTGAGCTCTTGCATGTTGGAATAGGTCTATGGTTAGAAAAATTATCATTAATCATATTAATGGCGGAATATAAAATTACATTACAAGTAAACCAATTTTACTAACCTAGGTTAAGTGCATGAACATGTATCAATTCAAAAACATTATTAAAACACTTGAATACTAACCTTTCTCTTGTTGCTTGATCTTGGAGTCCCTTCTTGGATGAAGATCCTTCTCCTTGTCTCGCTGCCTTACGTCTTTGAGTTCTCGAGCTACCATGAAAGTTTTTACCACTAGAGTCTTCGAGTGTTGAAGAGTTTAATGAGTGGGCACTATTAAACAATATGAACCAAGAACAATTCTTGGATCATAAGCTAATTCTCTAGATGAAGTGAGGATTTAGGTGCCAAAATAAAAGTGTATTTTAGAGAGAGAGGGAGAGAAGTGGTCGGCTAGAAGACAGAGAGCAAGACCAAAAACTTCTTTTCACATCTCTATGTGAGACTTTATATATAGGAGAAGGAAAATAAAGAAATGATAATTACCCTTTCCTATTATGCATTCATGACATAATAGTTGATTTTCTCCTCCCTTTCTCTTCTACATAGGGAAATTTGTTTTCTCACTTAGCACATTTGTTTCATTCTCAAAGAAATTCATTTCCTCTTTTTTTAGGAAATTACCAATATGCAATAATGCACCAAATAAAAGAAGATATTTCTCTCCCTCCCTTGATGTAAAGTGGCCGGTCATATGGGTGTCCAAACACACATATATTTACTTCCTAATTTGTTCATAACAAATTACGGAAAAGCCCTCGCATTATTGCCCATACAATAACATGTCACAAAATTTAATTCTCTAAGAATGAAAACAAATTTTTAGCCGTGTGACTTTAAATTAATTTGTGAGAAAGTTCAAAATAATATTTTGACAATCAAAATCTTATTTTGACCTTTTATATCAATTATCCTTAATAATGAAAAATACCCTTTAAACCATTTTCGGAAAATACGTCTAGTTCAACAATTGAACTTATTTTGACTGGGCTTCTAGTTTAACAAAATCTACTCTAATGACTTGTGATAGTGACCGCATGAACCCAAATGACAAAAGTTTAAACTAGGACTCTTTGACTCAAAGTCCACAAATTTTTTCAATTGTAGTTTAATGTCAATTGACTCCACTAAAGATTTGACATTGAAAATCTCTCGGTTCAAATGAATTATTTTCAGCTAAAAAATCTACTTATTTGTGATGAGCGGATCCACTGAATATTATCGAATGATTACCCTTCATGAATATCATCAACTATATATGATTTGTAAAATTACCATTTTACCTTTCTAGTTGTTATTTCCTCAACTCATTTGTTACTTGTGAATAAGTTAGAAACAATATATTGACGAGGAGCTAACAAGTCACATTGTTTCATCCAAATAAATCGTTACTTAATTTTGGAGACCGCGTGATTCATTTATTCACAATTCACGTAATAAAGTATGATGTGATATGCATTGCATTTCAGCAATCTTGTACATGAATTTCATATATATGAGAACTTTACAAAACTGCTTTCATGACATCTTCATAACTTAATATCTCACCAATTGGTCTAGTCCAGATCACTCAGTGGACCTAGAATTTGACTTTCTCAAATGAGAATATTAAATCTATGAAATGACATGTCTCATTTCAGGATTGAGATAATCATGATGCAATTCATACATAGTGACCTTTAGACAGAAGAGGTTAAATAGTTTGTTTTTACATTGTCTCTAAAGGTGCACTGGTCAATTCAGTATCTTCGAAAGATACACTGGAAGAACTATAGAGTTCCTAACTCTCTATACCTCGTAACCAGACATCATAGATTCTTCCAACAATCATATTGGGTTCAATAGTCCGTTGATCTTTAGATTGTGAATATATCGTTTTAATCAAACCATGAAGAGTTTGTTCACACAAATGTACATTTGTGTTTTCATACATTGTTAGGTTTGATTAAGGATTATAAGACTATTGAATATCATAAATCTTCAATCAAACTAAAAGGGAATGAATGAACGTTTCAACTTTTATTAATTTAATAATGAAATTACTATAAATACTTATGAAAGATTAGTATATTACATCAATATGTAAATAAATAATTTTCTTGTGGGCATCTCTGCAAACATTGCGACCATATGGTCATTGTCGTCGAGGAGCCTCATTGTAAGGCCTTTTGGATCGGGTGTCCCGTGTGTACAATGATTTTTTGCACCTAGAAGTATGGGCGTAATTTCCTTGTGGTCATGACTAATGCCAACGTCAGCCTCTTGATCTCTGGGTACCGAGTTTCGGCATCGAAGAGAGCTTTGGTGACGTAGTAGACCGGCCACTGGTTTCGATCCTCCTCGCGAATGAGTACCGCATTCGTGGCCGTATCGGACACTGCGAGGTAGCGTATCAAGGACTTGTAGTCGACGAGTTTTGACAGGAAAAGGGGCATCGCGAAGTATGATTTCATGTCGTGGAACGCGTTCTCACATTCTGAGGTCCATTCATATCGGTCCTTCTTCCACAAGGCCTGAAAGAAGGGTTGGCATATGTTGGTTGCCTTGGACACAAACCTGGCCAGGGCCGCGATCCTTCATGCCAAACTCTTCACCTCTTTGGGATTCTGAGGGGATCTCGTCTCGAGGATGGCTGTGATTTTCTCGGGGTTGGCTTCCATCCCTCTTTAGCTAACCATGTAGCCGAGGAACTTCCCCGACTCTACTCCGAACGCGCACTTGTTGGGATTTAGGTTTATCCTGTACTGGCGGCGGATTTGAACATGGTCCTGCGGTCGTGGACGTGGTCTAAGGCCAGTCGGCATTTTACCAACATGTCGTCCACGTAGACCTCCATGGTTTTCGCCGATCTGGTCAGTGAATATGTGATTGACCTGCCTCTGGTAAGTTGCGCCGACGTTTTTGAGGCTGAATTACATTACCTTGTAGCAATAGAGACCTTTGTTTGTCATATAGGTCATCTTTCTTTGTTCATCCTCATGCATCTGGATCTGTTATAGCCAAAATAGGTATCCATAAAACTGATCAATTTGTGACCCGTTGTCGCGTCCACGAGCTGCTCTATCCGGGGAGGGGGAAGCTATCCTTGGGCAGGATTTGTTAAGATCTTTGTAATCTATGCAAATGCCCCACTTCCCATTGGATTTATTTACCATTACTACATTGGACACCCACTTGGGGTGCTCCGCCACCCTTATGAAGTCGGCTGCGAGGAGTTTGTCAATCTCCTCTCCAATGGCGATATATCTTTCCCAGCAGAAGGCCCTCCTGGGCTGTACCCGTTCCGGAATGTTACAATCATCATTCAGGTGATGTACCATAACATTCAGGTCTATGCCCGACATGTGTGTGTGTGTCCACGCGAAGACGTCTTTGTGTTCTTTGTGGAAGGAAGCCTTGGATTCCTGCCTTTCGGCGGAGAGTTTGGTGCGGATTTTGACTGTCTAGTCAGTTTTGGCGGGGTCCATAATTATCGTGACGAGGTCGTCGAGAGTTTCCATATGGCGACGTTCAGATTTGTCGCGTAGGTCCAATTCACCGAAGGTTCCTCCTTCCTCAATTTTTCACGGTAACTCGTCTCCGAGTTGGTAGATCATGCAAACCTTCTTTTCCTCCAAGGTCTTGGCAGTTTTCTCATCAATTGCTCGTACATGTAAATTCTGTGCCATGGCTTGGTCTCCCATCATGAATGCGATCCCCTTCTCTGTGGGGAACTTCATTGAGGTGGTAGACCAAAGTTATGGCCTTCAACCCGATGAGCGTCGGTCGTGGATTCGCCTACGATTAGAAACGTCATGATTTGAGTTATCTCTATGCTACCTTGGGTCCCGAAGGTGACAGGCAGGTCAATTAACCCTTCCCTCCAAACCTTCTCCCCGGAAAAGCCGTTGAGTGGAGTGCGTATCAGGGCGAGCTTTAATCTATCGAGTTTCGTTTGCTCAAGTGCCGACTAGAATCTGATGTCTACCGCACTGCCGCTGTCAATCAAGCTTCGTCGGACCTTATTGTTGGCAACTGTTGCGACCATGACGATGGCGTCGTTGTGCGAGTGGAGGATATGCTTTGCTTCATCTTCAGTGAAACGGATCTCCTCAAAGAAAGTAGGCGGGGGTGTGACGTATGGGAGGTTGACACCATGTCTAACCCTGTCGTTGGTTACCACACTCGAGTACTTCTTTCTTTGGTATCTTGACTAGCCATATTCGAGCCCCCCGGTGATCGTTCTCACGATATTCATCTCGGAATTTTCGGGCTCGTCCTTGATTGTGGAGACAGCGATGGCTTTATCTTTAGCTTGTCCATTATTCTGGTTCTGCGGGCGATCTTCTGGGATTTTCACCCCGGCTGCCTGCATGACGAACTCTTTGAGCTTCCCATCTTGTATTAGGGCCTTAATATGTCGCCGCAATTGGAAACAATCCGAGGTCATGTGTCCGTGATCCCGATGATATTCACAATACTTGGTCTAGTCCCGCGTTGCGAGACCTTTTTTTTAACGGTGCTAGGGATCCGAGCTTGTCTCGATGGGAGGGCAAGATTTAGGCTGGTGACTCATTGAACGGGGTGAGAGCTTCTACCCAAAATTGTTCAGCAAAGGGCCTTCTAGGCTTGGACGGGGTACTGTCGTGGGAGACATTGTTGTTCCTTTCCCGCTTGGCTCGGGTATCCGGGCGATCACCGGTGCAGAGGCGGCTGCCTCGCCCCTCGCCCTTCCAGCCATGGAGGTAGTCCTCAATACTCATGTGCGTTCTGGCACTAGCCATGAGCTCAGCCATGTCTCGTGCGACTTCTCCCATGATTGACTTTAGAAGGTCGATGGATTCGGTGCCCTCGGTGATGGCAACTATGGCATCGCGGTCATCGAAGTCTTCGACCTTATGGGCTTCCTCAATGAATCAAGCCATATATTGGCGCAGGCTTTCGTCGGGTTATTGCGTGATCGTCTTGAGATAGGACTTGGACTTCTTTTGTGCCACCAAGGTGGCGAATCAGGGAAGGAAGACTTCGCGGAGAGCTCGGAACGATCCGATGCTTCCTGGCATTAGGCTTCGGAACCACTCGAAGCCTGACCCTGTCAATGTCAGGCTAAACGCCTAACAGAGTGTCGCGTCCGACTGCGCTTGCAGCACCATCGAGGTTTTGTAGTGCTGTATGTGGAAGCTGGGGTAAGAACGCCCATCGTACGGGAGTACAGTGGGGAGTTTGAACCCCCGTCCATGTGGCTGTGCGAGGACCACCGCCGTGAAAGGCGAGTATGAGCCCTCCAGCCCTCCAGACCGTTGTATGGTCTGGAGCCTCCTGAGCCCCCCTCACAGAGTTCTATGATATTATTTTGGAGTCTCAGAATCATTGTGATCATCTCGCAAGTCCATTAGCAACCCCTGCGGCCGGCTCTGCTAGCGGGGGGACCTATTGCTCATTAGACCCTTGGTCCATGGCGTTGGGGGAGGATTCTCGAGAGTGGTGGCCCTATCCGTTGCCCGCCAGGCATCTAATTTTTTCCTCTGATCCTCCTCGCGAGGATCCCGTCTCGATTTAAGACGGGTTTTAAGATCCTCCGCAACAATGCGCGTGGGTCCAACCATGGGTGGGCGACTTTCGCAGAAAACTCTGCAACTATCTGCGCCACCGTCGCCTCCACGGGATGAAGCTCGGCTCACACGCCTTGATCTCCCGCTGCGATAGCTACCAGCGGTCGCCCAAGTCTGGGTGTTGCTTGAACCCTTGCGGCGCGAGTCAGCTTGCGTCCGGCCAATTAGCGGGAAGATCGGGGCGTTGCTAGCGCGTACCGTGGGCGAGCAAGTGTAGGTTTTGCTCGTCTCTATTTTTTGAGAGGACGTCTCCTTCAACGTAATTCTCGTATCTGGTTGAAAAACCCTCCTCATCTCATACGAGGAGGCTTACGAGCAAACTTTTGCTCACGCCCGGATGTGCCAGCAACTTCTGCCGAGCGGCGATTGATTTCCCCTCTCAAGCCACTTTCGTGGTCACGGGGGGCTGAGGGAATGTTTTCAGAACTCCTTACCATGGGCTGTCGCCCGGTCCCTCGATGCGGGAGTTGCCCAAATTCATATCGCGAGCTGGTTGCTCCAGCGACTAGGTTACTCGATCGGACAGCGGCGGAGGCTGCCGGAACGTCACTCATTTTGTGAGCCGATCAAAAGAGGGAGTACAAGGAGAGATATGGATGAGGAGAATTTCAAGGAAGAAAACCCATCCTTCTAGCGCCAAAATGTTGTCGCTGAAATTTGGACAGCGTTCATACACCTAAACGGTCAAATCCCGACTCCGGGCGAGTGACCATCGCTTCGGCCGTAGCGTATCGGATCCGATGTCTCATATCCTCTCTTAGCTTTCGTGTGGTCTTCGAGTCCTTCTGTTATCTGAAAAGAGTATACATACATGAACTAAGAAAGAAAAACAGAGGAGGGATCCTCTGTTTACGTCTCTGAAACTCAACATTAATATAATGTGGGTGGAGTTATAGGATGACGAGGAGGGATCGACAAGATCGGGCAAAACAGAGACACTTGGTCAACGTCGTTTTCAGCGCTCGGATTTTGGATCTTAGGGAACTATTCCAATCGGAAGTCGTTCCTTGCTATTCCTCACGTGGGTTGTGAAGTAAAGGGAGAGAGAGAAAGAGAGAGAGAGAGAGAGAGAGAGAGAGAGAGAGAGAGAGAGAGAGAGAGAGAGAGAGAGAGAGAGAGATAACACGAGCTAGTTATTTAGCAAGGTTTCGGGTGCAAAGTGCATGTTCCCTTTTGTGGATGACGCAAGGGGCTATTTATAGCCTTGGATTAGTTCATGGGGTTGATGGACGACTAGGTCTCTTCCCAAGAACCAATGGACGTCTTGGGCTCTCCCTAGGAGCCAGTGGCCGGTCATGCCTCTCCCCACGAGTCAATGGCCGGCTGGGCCTCTCCTAAAGAGCCAGTAGAAGACAAGGCCTCTCCCCAGGACCAACTGGATGGCCAGGCCTCTCCCCATGAGCTAGTCGCTGGCTGGGCCTCTCCAAGGGAGCCAGTGGACGGCCAAGCCTCTTCCCAGGAGCCAGTGGTCGGCTGGGCGTCACCCTGGGAGCCAGCGGATGGCCACGCCTCTTCCCAAGAGCCAGTCGCTGGCTTGGTTTTTCCCAGGGAGCCAGTGGATGGCCAGACCTCTCCCAGAGAGCCAATGGCCGACTGGGTCTCTCACAGATAGCTAGTGGCAGGTTGGGCCTCTCCCTAGAAGCCAGCGGATGGCTAAGCGTGGCTTTATTGGTCGGGTAGGTCCCGAGACGCGTCTGGTTGTTTCGGGATTCGCCGAGGGGATCTTGATGAACGTCTAATCCTTTGGTTAACATGAGGAATATATATTAGGGTTTCCGCTAGAAATAGGGCGACAACACCTTAAACGACTTTTCGGCTTTAGAAAATAATTTATATTTCCATCTTATGAAAATATTCAATATCTTATTTTGACATTCACATCAATTTATGGTCATGTGGACAAAATTACCCTTCATACATTTTCCGCGAAAAACGTCTAGTTCAACACTTGAACTTATTTTGACTTAACTTCTAGGTTATGTCCTACTCTGATGACTTGTAATAATGACCTTATGAATCCAAATGAACAAAGCTTGAGCTACTATACTTGGACTCAAAAGTTTACAAACTTTTTTCGAGTATTAGCTTAATGTCAACTTATTCAACTAAAGAGTTTACACTAAGAATCTCTCGGTTCTAATGAATTTATTTTCTACTCAAATTCAACTTAATTATGTTGAGTGGATCCATTAAATGTTATATATGATTACCTTTCATGAATATCATCAATAATATGAGATTTATTAAATTACCATTTTACCATTTTAGTTGTTATTTCCTCAACTCCTTTGGATACCGCGCGGTTCATTTATTCATAATCCAAGTAATAAAGTATGAGGTGCTATACATTGCATTTCAGCAATCTTGTACATGAATTCCATATCTATGAGAATTTCACAAAGCTAGTTCATGATATATTCATAACTTAACATCTCACCAATTAATCTAGTCTATGTCATAGAGTGGACCTAGAATTTAAATTTCTCAAATGAGAATATGTACGTTATAAAATGACATATCTCATTTTAGAATTTGCGTAAGCACCATGCAATTCATATATAGTGGACTTGAGACAGAAAAGGTTAAATGGTTTGTTCATACATTGTTTATGAAGGTCCATTGGTCAATTCGGTATGTCCGGAAGATACACCGGAAAACTCTAGAGTTCTCAACTCTCTATGCCTCGTAACTAACATCATAGATTCTTCCAATAATCATACTTAGATCGATAGTCCGATGATCTTTAGATTGTGAATATATTCTTTTAAGAAAATCATGAAGAGTTTATTCACGCAAATTTACATTTGACTCTTCATACGTTGTTGGGTTTGATCAAGGATTATTATAAGACTATTGAATCTCATAGAGCTTCAAACAAACAAAAAACGAATGAATGAAAGTTTCAACTTTTATTAATTTAATCAGCAAATTTCAATAAGGACTCATGTGAGATTTATATTATATCGATATATAAATAAATAATCTTCTTATGGGCATCTCTGCCAACAAACTCCCACTTGACTCAAAAAAGATGAGAGTAGTCTTTCATGCCTAACCTGTATCGATGTTGGTCAAAGACCTTGTTATATAAGGCCTTGGTGTATGGATCTGCAAGGTTGTTCACCGTTGAAATCTTCTTTACCTCTATGTATCCGCGCTGCACAATCTCTCTAATCAAATGTTATTTCCTCCCAATATGCTTAGAGCGCTTATGGCTTGTACGTTCCTTTGTGTTAGCAACAGCCCCACTATTATCACAGTAAAGTATCATGGGCTCCTTATCATTTGGAACGACTTCCAAATACTTACGAATATTTTTAAGCCATATAGCCTCTTTGGATGCTTCACATGAGCCACATATTATTCTTCCATGTGGAGTCAGCAATTCAAGATTTTTTGATACTCCTCCAACAACATATCCACCATTGAAGTTGAACACAGATCCTGAAGTGTAATCTCTATCCACATGAAAGTCAGATTCGATATACCCTGTCATAGTCAGGTCAATACCTGAATATGTAAGCATCAAATTCCTAGTTCTGTGAAGATACTTAAGAATGTTCTTAACCACAATCTAGTGCTCTGGTCTAGGATTTGACTCAAAAAGGCTAACTACCCCAATGCGAAACATATATCCGGTGTAGTGCACAACATACAATACATGAGACTTCCTATGGCCGAAACATAGGAAATCTTTCTCATGTCCTGAATCTCTTGTGCAGTCTCGATAGACTGGTCCTTAGAGAGTGAGACTCTATGTCTAAGGGTGGTTTCTCCCTTCCTAGAGTCTTCCATAGCAAACCGATTCATCACCTTATCTATATAAGATGCTCGGAAGAGCGACAGGTTCCGAAGTTTTTGATATCGAAAGATCTGAATCCCTGAAATGTACGCAACCTCCCTTAGATCCTTCAAATATAATTGCTTTGCTAATCAGATTTTAACCTTAGATAATTTACCGAGGTAATTACCTATAAGTAATATATCATCGACATACAATACCAGAACATAACCTTGCCCTCGTGTATTAATTTGTAAACACAAGGTTAATCTATTGACTGTTCAAAACCGAAACTTATTACAGTTTCATCGAATCTAATATTCCTTAACCTATATGCTTGCTTTATTCTATAAATAGACTTAAGCAATTCACAAACCCTGATCTCTTGGTCACCTTCCACGAAACGTTTGGTTGAGCCATGAAAATGAGCCCCTCAAGATTGCCCTTCAGAAAGGCAGTCTTGACATTCATTTTCCACACCTCATAATCGAGAGGGCATCTATGGATAAAAGTATACAGATGGATTTAAATACTGTGACAGGCGAGAAGGTTTCTTCATAATCGATACTTTCCTTTTGGGTGTAACCCTTAGCCACTAGTCGTACTTTGAACGTCTCAACATTCCCAAACGGATCCATTTTCTTCTTACAGATTCATGTACACCCCATGGGTTTGACCCATTCACGAAGTTCTACAAGTTTTCAGACTTTATTGACATACATCGACTGCATCTCAACTTTCAGAACTAGTCTTTGGTTGGCTGTAGGATGCAAGGTCATCCGTCTCAGAGACGGCTAAAATATTATCGCCATATGAAATGTGCATGTCGGGCTTTTGAGAAGCCCTCCCACTATGTCGAAGTACTATTTGACGAGATTTAGAATTATTAGGTTACGTTTAGTTACGATAAGAACAGTTCTTACATATGAGGTAGAAGCATCCTCACCGAACTTTTATGCATGCACAATTTTGCTTCTAGGTTTCATACTCTTCATAAATTCATCTTCAAGGAAAAGAGCATTAGTGCTAGCAAACGTTTTGAATTCTTCGAGACTATAAAATGTGAAATCTTTGATTTCCTTTGCCAACTTGCTAATCCTTTGCCTTAGCACATGTGCAGGGTAACCCCAAATTCTGATGTGGCTTAAACTAAGTTTACGCCTAGTCCATCGTTCATAAGGAGTATCACGGTCCATTTAAGACATAACTTAGTTCAGAATGTATGAAGCAGTTTTGAGGGCATATCCCTAAAAGGAATTAGGGAGTGATGAGTAACTCATCATTTATCTAACCATCTCCATTAGAGTTCGAAACCTTTTGTTTGACACTCATTTTTGTTAAGGTGTGCCAAGCAAAATATGTGGAGAAATACCTTCCTCTTAAAGAAAGTCATCAAACTCTTTAGACAAGTACTCACCACCTCGATCGGATCGAAAGGTTTTGATTTGTTTGCCAGTTTGCTTTTCCACTAAAGGTCTCAGATTTGTATTTGAGCACATAGAGAAATCCATATCTTGAGTATTCATCGGTAAGGGTAACGAAGTATTCGTATCCTCCCCGTAACTGAATTCTGAGCGGACGACATACATCTCTTGGAGCTAGTAGAGCATTTCATAGTCCGACCCAATATCACAATGTTGTCGTTGCAACACATTGTTCACCGATGCTAAAATATAGCATCTTGCAATCACATTGTGTTTATGAATGTTTGCTACGCTATGAAACTATCATCAACAAAAGAGGTTATAAGTACAGACTTGACAAGATACCTTCTCATGACAAGTTTATATAATAGTTCACAATCTCAAAATCGATTGGGCAATCGAATCTGAGTACTGATTGTTTAAATAAATCAATGATATCTTATCCTGTAATATATGGAGTTGTGACTTTGTGATTTTTTTTACGTTTAAATGAAGACATTAAACAAAATCAGTGATACTTTAAAGCTCGACATAAACCCGTTGAATCACTCGAACCTTCAAGATCACATACAAGAGGTATTTCAGTAAGTACCTAAATCTGAAGTAAATAAATACTTTCTAATAACACTTTATGACATTTGATTTTTCAATGGACAAAGGTAGAAATAAGTTTCATTGACCCGACGGTTGGTGTCATAATACTGTTTCGTAGAATTATGTTATGCACAGCTACAGAATTTGTGTTGAAACAATGCCTAGGCATTAGTATCACACTATGCTTTGTTACGAAGTGTGAGCGAATAAACTGGGCCTGATATTCAATAAAAAAAATTTCTTGAATAAAACATGTGACATGTAGAGACATCTCATTTTATGTTTTTCTTGTTCACAAATAACAAAAGTGTTGGTGAAATAATAACTCAAGGGTAAAATGGTAATTTTTCATTCCTCTGAGTTAATGATACACACAAAGGGTAATATTATAAAATATACCGTAGATCTTGTGTAAAATGTTTTCTCACGTCAAACGGAAATATAAACACATTTGAACTTAGAGAGTTTTAATATTGGTCCTTTAGTGGAATCAATTGTTGGAAATTAGTTAACGTTTAACCAATAATATTATATAACATATCTCAATATGGCGGAAATATAACATGATTTAATATATTTAAACTCATTTTAACATATTCAACTAACCCATGCATTAAAAATTACTAACATGCCAATAAACGTTTGATTCTAAACATGTTATCAACAATTTAATAAACAATCTAGCAACCTATAAATAATTTATACATTTTCATCGCAGATCCAATTCGTTTAAGAGACTTACATGTGAGGTTGTTAACAAACTCGTGTGTTGCTAACTTACGTCGGAATGCGTCGTCTGAACTCAGCCTAGCCCACGCCTTTGCCACTGATTGGATTCGCCTTATTTTCTTGCCTCAATTATTGCCGGCACTGTGAGATGAAAGACACCTAATCTACCACAAGAGGATTCAATGATATTACACTCAAATTTTGGTAGATCAAAGAGGGTGCGCTCTAGGATTGAATAAGGGAAGAAGGGGAATCACTCAAGAATCAAGATTAAGAATCAAGATCAAGAATCAAGAAAAGATTTCTTGATCTCTCTTTCTCTCTCAAAGTCTTGGCCAAGAACTCAAACAAGGGGGAGGGAAGAGTTGGCCAAGATTAACGTTAGGGTTGACTAAAGAGAGGGGAAGGAGTTCGCAGAGTGATTTGATATGGGATTAGGGTTAAGGTTTCTCAAAACCCCTTATTTATATTTTGAGAGATAATGAGGTGAAGTTAGGTGAAACCCAATAGTCAACTTAAGCCCTTTTCAACCTTTTAATGATTTTTTCAATTTAATATCTAGCCCTAATTCAATAAACATGTCCGACCACAATTATATTCATTCCCTAATTATAATTGATTAATTAATTCAGAACATCTCATTTATTTAATGACAAGTCATTGATTCTTTTCATACTTCTAAAACAAGTACGAAACGAGAATATATTTATTTTCATCTTTTATTTATTTGAATCATCAAATTATATTATTATAAATATAATAACATAATATAATTCATTAAATAAATGTAATAATAAATAACTAAAGATCGGACTATTACCGAGACCTTATAGGCCAACATGAACGAAGCTTTAAAATAAAGATCGGACTCAAAATTTCAAAAACTTTTTTCGACTTTTAATTCTTAATATTAGTTGATTCCACTAAATGACTAATATTGAACCTCCCTAAGTTCATGTGCGTTTATTTTCCGTTTGATATGACAAAACAATTCACATGATCCACATCGTATTTTATGATATTACCCTTCATGTGTATAATTAACTCAGAGTAATGTAAAATTACCATTTTACCCCTGATTTATTATTTCACCAATTCCTTTGTTATTTGTGAACGAGAAAAACATAAAGTGAGATATCTTTACATGTCACATGTTTTATTCAAAAAATGTTTTATTTGATGAATACCAGGCCTGGTTTGTTTGTTCACACTCTCGTAACAAAGCATGATGTGATACTAATGCCTAAGCATTGTTTTAACCCGAATTCCTTATATTTGAATCACATAATTCAACGAAACAACATTATGTAATCAACCGTTGGGTCAGATTACACTTCACTTAGTCATTTTTCATTGACAAATAAAATGTCATAAAGTGTTAAAAGAATATATGTATTCACTTCATGATTAAGGTAATTATATAAATACCTCTCGTATGTGATATTGAAGTTTCGAGTGATTAAACGGTTTTATCTCGTACTTCAAAGCATCACTGGTCTTATTCAATGTCTTTATTAAGACATCAAGAATAAATTACAGAGCGACGGCTCTCTATAGCACAAGATAAGACATTAATGATTTATTCAAACAATCAATATTTAGATTCGATTGCCCTATCAATCTTCATATTGCAAACCATTATTTAAAATAGTTATAAGAGGGAATCTTATGAAATCTGTACTTAAATAAGATTGAATATTTAATTTTATTTAATGTTTCAGCAAAATGAAATACAAAATGTATTTATAATGTCTAATATCTCCTTTGTGGGCACAAATCCTAACATCGACTAATATTAAAAAATAAAAGCCGAATTTTTTTTGTGAACTTTTGTGTTCGAACTTTATTCTTAAGCTTCAATCATGTGGGTCCATGAGCTCTCAATGATAGACACTCGGATGAGATTTACTGAACTAGAACATTCGATTTTCTCATTCAATGTAAATTGTGATTTACCCTAAGAAAATTATTTTCTAAGTATTAAATAAAATAATAATTATTCGTTTATTACTACATTTATTGAATTAATTATATTTTGTTATTATAGTGATCATAATACAATTTAGTCATTCAAATAAATAAAATATGAAAATGAATATCTTCTCGTTTCGTACTTGTTTGCATAGTATGAAAATAATTAATGACTTGTCACTAAATAAGCGAGATGTTCTAATTTAATTAAATATTATTTTAGAAATAAATTAAACAAATTTGGGAATGAAATTAATTTTATGGCCAGCCATGATTAATGAATTAAGGCTGTAAATTAATTTTGAAACTAATTAAAAGAGAATTGGCCTTAAGTTTGACTAACGGGCAAAAATTGAATTTTGACCTAACTTAAGTTTATTCTCTCTGATATTAAAAAGAAGCTTAACTCTCGAAACCCTAACCCGAGAGTGAGAGACTCGGCCAACCCCCTTCCTCTTGTGAGTTGTGCGGCCGAGAGAGAGCAACAAAAGACAGAAAAATGTTTTCTCCCGATAGCTTCATTCTATTGAGTTCATCCCCTTCTTCGTTGTGCACCTAAAGAAGCCCACGCTCTTCTTCTATAAGAATTATGAGAGAATTATTATTGAATCTTTTTGTGGTGTTTGTGTGAGAAATTTATTTATAGGGCTGGCCAAATTGAAGAAAAAGGAGGACGAGAATCGCGCCAAATCTTGGCACTCCAATCCGGCGAGGGAAGGCACAAAGAGGCGAGGGAATTAGGTGCGCGAGTCCTGCCAGATTCGAGGCGCAAAGTGAGCCTGTCCTTCCAGGGGTTGTGAAGGCGTGACAGAGGTTCAGACGGTCCGTGAGAGACGGGCGCGCAGGCGCGTCCTATCCGATGAGCGGGGAGGCTGTTTCATGCGTCCATCCGGTGAGTAGTGAGGCGCATGTGCGTGCAGATCAATCCGGTGAACCCTAGGCGCGCATGTAGAACCCTTCCTGACGACTTGTAGGAGTGCGGCCAAGGATCTTTTCTCGAGAGCTAAGCGCATGAGCCCATTCTGGCGGGGACTTGGCGCTGTATTCCGACAAGGCTTTCCAACGATAGCTAGCCATGCACGAGATTGTTTACAATACGAAATGTAAGTCCTCTAACGAATTAGATCTGTGACTATATGATTGATATAGGTTGTTAGTGTGTTCAATTTGTTCCCTTACATGGTTAGAATAAATTTATTTACATGTTAGTGATTTTCAAAGCCATGGTTAATTGAGCATTTTTATAAATGAGTTGTAACATATTAGGTCTTATTGCGTGTTTCTGCTATATATAGATATGTCACGTTATATACTAGGTTAATCGTTAACTAATTTCCAACAATCGTATTTGAGCTAGGCCGCTAGAGGGTCATTCTCCTCTTGAGTCAAATTATCACTCCTTTTAGGTGGACATGGGGTGGTTAGTACCCATTTGTGCTTGTCCACAGTAAGTATGATGTCTAGGTTACGGCTCCAATCTACTTAATTTTCCCCTTCCGGTTTTTTTGAGAAAAATGATGGTTGAGAGAGGGTTTAGAGACATATTGCTGAAAATTGAAACCATTTATGATCTTTTGTTTATGATTTTAACTTTTTAAGTTTGAAAATGAAAAATCTAAAGGTGTTATGAACAAAAAGACTCTTTACTCCTTCGAGAGGATGCTACAAAGAGTCCCCTTTCACAAGTAAATGACACATAATTAATGAATAGTCATGATGTCAATACATCAATGCATCACCTTATAAAGAGTTTGATCACTCAAATCTTTTCGCAGGGCCTCGAGGGTGGATTAATAAAGATTGAGTCTTAGTACGTAACCATCCACTTAGTTCAAAAGATCTACTTTGAAAACAATCCACCAAGGGGAGGCATTGTCTCATTGTTTCACTTTTGAACGTAGCTCTACAAGAAAAGTTAAGGGAAAAGCTTCGCGGGTTGCATTAAAGATAGGATCACGAGGGTGAATCTTAGTAAGGTGATTCTTAGTGTTGGGGAACATGGGTTGCAAACAACAAGTACAACCCTCCAACTTAGTTTTTAGAATTGGCACATCTTCTCTTGTACATTTGGAAACATGTTTACTTGAGTATAGAGAGATAGAATAGAACACTAGAAAAAGAGCTCTAAAATGATATTTGTGAGGGGAGAGCAGTGTTTATGCACCAAGGCACAAAGAACGTACTCGAAATTTTTTCTTATTTATTTTCCTAATGAAAGTGTGAGATACTATGTCTCACTTTTGCACTTGGAAGTTTTGAGATTCTTAAATCTCCCTAAAAATAGTTTCTTTGTATTCATGTCATCTTCCTTCAAGGCATCTCCATGGTGGTTGAACACTTGAACGTCTATAAGCCACAGTTGCATCAAGAAGAGGCGAAGATGCAAGGAGACGCAAATCCGAATTAAGAATCCAAACTTCCATACACCTCGGACTTAAGAGGTCATAAATGACAGATCCGGTATCCTGATGAGTTAAATCTAATTGCATTGGATAGCTAACATCCGTACCTTTGATTTGGTTCAAGAATCAATAATTTTAAATCTCCGACCAAACAATATGACCATTTTATTGAGACATCAAAATTTGTCCATAAAACGAAAAACAATTAAAAGTACGTTGGATCAAGGTGTTTGAGAAAAGAAGTTTATTGAAGTGTTTTATTTAATTTTTTATTTTCAAGTATCTGTTATATCAACATATTAATTATTTAAACAAAATAAAACAAACAACATAATATAAAAAATTCGATAATAAATTTTAACTATAAATACAATAAAGCTAGTTAAACTAGTAAAATGATGTATAAAACTAGTAAATGATGTACAATAAAACTAGTAAAAAAACTCAAACTAGTCAAAAAGACCAATTTCGATTATGCTAAACATAAAATCATTAAAAAGTAATTTTAATGAGTTTATATAGCTTCCCTAACATGTAGAAATCAAGACAAATTAATTTAGAGGTCGCACCAAAAAGTAATTTTGTCTAACCTCTAGTCTAGCAAATTCATTATCCAAGTAAATTTTGAAAATAATTTTCGTATAATGATTTTAAATAACATATACACGCTTATATTCCGGCCTATGTGTTGGTGATCGGTTCACCTTAGAAATTATATTGAATGCGGAAAATCATTAATTGCACTCACAATAGCAATTTATAATTATGATTGCTAACAAGATATTGATTTATTAATTTAATTCAATAATGAAAGCAATTAAGCAACTAATAATCGAAGAGACGATTAGAACACTTACATGAATTTTGGCTGAGTTATAGAACGCTCAAATTCAATGCTTGTTCCCTCTTCAAGCTTCACAACTCTTTCGTCTGATTTAGTACTCGAGGATGACACCGTAGTCTTCCGAAACGTAATCTTTGAGAAGAATAAGAAATATGAGTGGCACAATCGATATCTCACTAGTTCTTGACAAAAAATTGTTTAGATATGTCGCTCCTATTATTTAGGATTAGAATTAGAAGATTCGGGGAATAGAGGAGCGGAAATAGTCGGCCAAGAGAGAGAGAGATTGACGAATTTTTTGTGAAGAATGGGATGAAATTCCCTCTTCCCTTCTATGCCTATTTATAGCATTTCGGAAGAGATAACTTTGGAAAGATTTTTTCTCCTCACTATTGAGATACTCTCGCATTTCTTGAGATATTCCCTCATTTTAGAGTTATTCTCTCCTTTGAATTTAATATGGACCATTAAATCTCAGCAGTGAATCTAAACTCTCTCTCATTCATCAGATCGATATCTATGGTTGAGAATTTTTCTCTTCAGGAAAAAATTGAGGGAGAGAAAGGGGGAGAGAGTTCGGCCACCCCTAGGGAATTTTCGGCCACTCTCTAGGCCAAGCCCAATCCAAAATTTTCAAGCCCAAAAAACCAATTTATTATTTATTTACTTGATCCAACAATAAATAAACAATTATGCTATAAACAACATTATTAATCGAAAGATCTCATTCACCTTTATCAGAGTCGAATCGTGGACTATAGACCTAGTATTATAAGCTTAACGAACCCGACGAAAAAGATTATACAGTCCTATCTCTTTTTCATCGATTCCTATAGTCTTTATCAATACTTCACCGTGTAATAAAAAACTGAACTCTTCTCTTATACTAGAATTATATCTACTCATCGTGACGAGTGTCCTCTAATATAGTCAGATCATGAACAAGATCCTCCAGGTTCAACCCGTGCGAAGAGAGGTCAAATTATTCCGTTATACTTCTTTTGATACATATCAGCCCTAATCATTATTTCTGCCCCAGCGAAAGATTCTTTTGAACATTAACTTACTTGAAAAGTGCGCCAAATCATTCGGTTATGAAATCATCACTTAGGTCACTGAACATTGACCTCGTTTTAGGGAGGCTGGATTCGATGTCTATAAATTACTTCTCATTCAAATCATGCTCTGAGAAGACTCCGAAGGCATAAGTTTGTGATTAGCATGAATAGCCTTTTAGCGAATGAGTTAAAGAGTTCAGAAACATGATTTAGATCAAGTCTCACTATGAACATACGTCGTAATGGTCCTTAAACGCCACATCTACCCCAAGGCCTATCCAAGTCGTACACTTACCACAAGTGTAGAATGCTCTCATATATATTGATCAGCCTTCACCCATGTGTTCAACATATATGACTTTCGATATAGCTTTCCAGGCATATATCTGTCATCAACCTTGTTTAAGCACACCGCCCAAACCTAGGTGCCCACCGCGTGACTTAGTTTAATACGGAGGCTACGGAAGATAGTTTTAATTTATTCTAATTATGTACTTAGAACTCAAACCACTAATCATATAATGCATATATAGTAATCTAATTATTGAATTCAGTAATTATTAATTCTTCATCTTCAAGTGGACAATATTCCTAACAATCTCCCACTTTGACCAGAGAAGATGCCTCGAGTCAATTCAATTGTTTACCATCTTAGCCGATAGTTTAGACTTTGACCTAGGATTGAGATTCTTATCATATGAATACACAGTTTACTCTTTACTCTCTCATTTATGTCGATCAGATATGTGTGTCATTTCATATGATTCTAGTTCAGGCATTCTTGCAAGTGATCTTTCACTTACCATTTAAGGTCAAGTCAAATTGTTCACAGTAAATTACTTTAATTAGAACATATTAACACTTCGCACACTTTTAGATTATACATCAGATTGTATATAATAAGTCTCCCTATCTTTGTGTATATCCATTTCGTGCCAAAATAGGTTGCACTATTGCATGCTTTGATCTCATCACCACTCACTGTAGTGTGATTTATTGATCGTGTTTTAATAAGAACTTTATATCTTTTTTCATTACTTGGTTATTTTATAGTTCATCCTTACTTGTCGTGTTCATATTCAATATACACAGGACTTCAAGGATCTTCCATATTTAAACAACTAAGTGTCTCACTATTTACAAAAATAACAGTGTTTATAACACTTATTCGATTCTCTAAAATTTGACATTGTCTAAGGTCTAATTATTAGTCCTTTTAAAGACACTGTCTACAGTCTCAACATTGAGCTTATACCTTATATCAATATAACGATCTTGTCGTTTCTAAATTAAATATTTAGAAACAGTTATCTCAGTCAATTTACTTATTATGAGGTCTAGTACTATAATAGTAATGACTCTATTGATGACATGTGTTTAGGAGCTACACAATCGATCATTCTCAAAATATCGATTATAACAAACATCCATGTACAGTCATGATTAGTTTGTTAATTACTTGTGATCCACCTTTTATATTTCAAAAGGTTTGACAGATTAACTATTTTGATCCGTGTCTTAAGTTATTGGAACTTTAACCTTAAATTACAATTCATTTTCATCTCTTAAGATCCCAAATGAAGTTGTTTGTGGTGTCATAAAGGAGAGTATCATTAATGACTATGACTATCTTTAAAGGCTCAATCCTTTAGAGCTTATTAAAGCTTAAACCATTTCATTTATCTATTTATAGATCTCTCTTTCCCTTTAAGGTAATAGCTTAACAAGCACTGTCGGAATACGTCTAGAGTTAAGAAAAAATTATCATTAACGAGTTAATGGCATAATATAAAAATTTCTTTACAACTAAAACAAATTTACTAACCTACGCAACATGCATGAATATCTAATTATTGAAAAACATTATCTAAAAATAATTTACTTGGTACTAACCTTTCTTGTAGCTTGATCTTTGAGAAGCCCTATGAAAGGTTGGTCGTCTCGCCTTGCTCGTCTCCTTCACACCTAGTCGTGAACTCAAGTAACCTAAGATTTTTATTACAAGATTCTATAGAGGATTTGAAGGATTTGTGTGTGGGTACAATTAAACACAATAACTCAAATACAAGTTTATGAGCTAAATAGCTGATTTAATCCTAAGTCTAATGAGTACTTAGGTGCCAAAATAGAAGAGATATTTGAGCGAGAGAGAGAAGTGAATGGTCGGCAACAACAAGAAAAAGAAGAGGAAGAACTTATTTTCACATCTTAATGTGAACCTCTATTTATAGGAAAATGAAATACAAGAAAGGGTAATTACCCTTTCCTATTGTGTATTCATGACACAAAATTTGATTTCCTTTCCTCTTTCTCTATGTCATTGCCGGCCACGCTTGTGCATCAGTGAGGGAAATTTGTTTCCTCACTTAGCGCATTTATTTCCTTCTCAAAGAAATTTATTTCCTCTTTTCCTTTTTGGAAATTATCTTTATCATTCAATGCAAAAGAATTCCTCTCCTCTTTGAGGATGTTGGCCGAATTCTTTACTATGGTGGAGCTTCTAAATGATTCCTTATTTTTTTAAGACAATTCTTAAAATACTCATTGTAGACATATAATGAAATTAATTTCATAATGCCTCAAACGACTTCTCGGCTTTAGAAACTAATTTATATTACCATCATATGAAAATATCCATAATCATCAAAATAGGATTGTTAAACTAAAAGCTAAGTCAAAATAAGTTCAAGTGTTGAACTAGACTTTTTCTCGGAAAATCTCTAAAGGGTATTTTTGTCCACATGGACATAAAATGATGTGAATGTCAAAAATAAGATTTTGAATGTTTTCATATCATGCATATATAAATTAATTTTTAAAGCCGAGAAGTCTCTTGAGGCATTATAAAATTAATTTCATATTTTGTGCAATATTAATTCTACAATGGGTATTTCAAGAATTGTTTTAAAAGAAATAAGGAATCATCTAGATGTCTTTCCCTAATGTAGAGTTCGGCCAACATTATCCAAGATGAGAGAATTCTTTGCATTTAATTATAAGGATAATTACCCGTAAGGAAAAGAGGAAAGTAATTTCCTTGAGAAGAACATAAATAAGCTAAGTGAGGAAACAAATTTTCCTTCACTCTAGTTAGGGATGGGCGGCAATGTACAAGGGAGAAGAGGAGAAAAAAATAAAATATTGTGTCATAAATTCACGATTGAAAATGGTTATTACCCTTTCTTGATTTTCCTTCTCCTATAAATAGAGCCTCACATAAAGATGTGAATATAAGCATTCTTGCTCTCATTTTTCTATCTTTTCGCCGTGCATTATTCTCTCTCGCTCTCTCTCAAATTACTTATTTTATTTTGGCACCTAAGTACTCATTAGACTAAGGGTTAATTAGCTCTCTAGCTCATAGAATTGTGCTTGAGCTATTATGTTTAATTGTGCCCAAACACAAATCCTTCTAAACCTCTAAAGACTCATGTGATAGAAACTTTAGGTTTCTCGAATTCAAGTTTAGGTTTGAAGGAATCAAGCCACATGAGAAGATCAATATTTCTCAAGACTCCTCCAAATCAAGGCACAATAAAGGTTTGCACATAATCAGTTTAAATATTTTTTTAAAATTTATACATGTTCTTGCACTTTGTCTAGGTTAGTAAAATTATTTTACTTCTCAAGAAATTTTATATACTGCCATTAATATGTTAGTGATAATTTTTCTTAACCCTAGACCTATTCCAAATAATGGTATCAGAGCATAGGTCAAAGTATAAGCATGTACATGTTATTTAAAATCATTATAAGAAGATTGTTTTCAAACTTTGCTCGAATAATGGTTTCTTCAAAGTCTAGATCTTACACAATTTTTATTTTTTGGCACGACCTCTAAAATTAAATTTGTGTTGATTTTCCACTTCTTAAATATGCTATATAAATACTTTAAAAACATTTTTTAATTATTTTATGTTTAACACACTCGAAATAAATTTTTTGACAAGTTTGAAAATATGTGTACATTGTTTAAACTAGTTTTTCCTACTTCTAGTTTAAATTAGTTATTGAATATTTTCTAATATTGTTTGTTTTATTTTGTGTACATTATTAATATGTTAATATAACACATAATTAAAATCAAAACAATTAAATAAAATGTTTCAATAAACCTCTTTCCCATTACGCCTACATCTGACGTACCTTTTAATTATTTTTCAATGTCTGGACAAGTTGTTATGGCTCAATTTCTGTAAAATGGGCATAACTTTTTGTTCGGAACTTAAAAATTAGTAGTTCTTGACCCAAATTAAAGATACAGAAATTAGCTATGCAATGCATTTGGTTTCAGCTCAATCGAATACCGGATGTGTCATTTGTGACCTTTTAAGTCCGAGGTTTACGACAATCTGCGAATCCAGGATTTTGAATCCAGATTTGCAACTCCTAGTTTCGTCCTTTTTTTTTGGTGTAACCATGGCTTATCGAAGTTCACACACTCAATAACCATGAAGATGCCTTGAAGGACGATGCCATGAAGATGAAGAAATTAGTTTTACAAGATTTTTTATCTCAAAAACTTTCAAGTTCAAAAGTGATGGTTTATTAATCTCACACACTTTTCTTAGGAAAATAAAAATTAATAGATAAAAAGATCCGAGTATGCTCATTGTGCCTTAGTGCACTAACACTGCTCTCTCCTCACAAATATCGATTTTAGGATTCTTTTTTCTACTGATCCACTCTATTTCTCTTTACTCATGTAAACGTGTTTCCAAACATACAAGAGAAGATGTGCCTTATTCCAAAAACTAAGTGGGAGGGTTGTTCATATTGTTTGCAACCCAAGATCCCTAACACTAATGTTAAGTGAATATGTCGCCAGACTAAGGGTACTAAGTGAGGGGGTTGTACTTATTGTTTGACTCTCTTTGATGAGATTACTCAAAGACGCATCGCCCTTAACATTGCTTGTAGAGCTACGTTCAAAAGTGAAACGATGAGACAAGGCCTCCCCTCGGAGGATTGTTTTCAATGTAGATCTTGTTGAACTAAATGGTTGGTTACGCACTTAAACTCAATCTCTAGTAATCCTCTCTCGAGGCCCTGCGAAAATATTTGAGTGATCAAACTTTTTTTATAAAGTGGCTAGTCAAACGAGGATGTATTGACATCATGACTATGCATTATTAACGTGTCATTTAATTATGAAAGGCGACTCTTTGCGGCCTTCCCTCGATGGAGTAAAGTGTAATTTTTGTTCGTAACACCTTTGGATTTTTCCTGTATAATCTTAAACTTAAAATCATAAAAAAAAGACTAATCATAAATTGATTCAACAATCGATAATTCGTCTCTAAACCCTTTCTCAATAATCCTTTCATCGAATAAATTGGAACGAAAAATCTAAGTAAATTTGAAACGTAACCTAGACATCGTCCTTTCTATGGATAAGCACAAATGAGTACTCACCACCCCATGTCTTCCTGAAACGAATAATGATTCGACTCGAGAGGACAAGGATGCCCTATTGTCCTGGATCCGATCAGATGAGATTGCGAGGTGCTATGTTTTAGCATTGAGGAACAATAAGTTGCAATAATATCATCGTGATATTGATTCGGCCTAAAGCATGCTCTTCAATCCCTATGAGATATATAGAGGGCAAGGGTCTCAAGCTCAATAACAAGAGGTTCGATAGTTTGTGAACTGTCATATGAAAGGTAGGACTCCTATTAGAGAACACATGATGCTGATCATAAGTTATCTCAATAACATGGAGATCCTTGGATCTTAGATTGATGGAGAAACCAAAATGGATATGATCTTGGAAACTCTCCCTGAATCTTTTAATACTTTTAAGCTGAATTATTCTATCAATAAGCTAGGGTACATTCTTACCGAGCTAATGAAGGAAATCCACAACGCTGAAGGGCTCTGGCATAGAAACTGTCCTGCCTACCTCAACACTAAAGGGAAAGGTATTGTACTGATTACTGGAGCTTCTTTACTAGCTGATATGTATCATTGTGGATTCTTGACTCCACTGCTACTAACAAAATTCGTTGTTCCTTGAATGGGTTCAGCAAAAGCAAAATCTTAGAGGATGGTGACTTCTGTTTCAAGTAGGGTGATGGGAGCTTGGTGTCTGCTAAGGCTGTTGGATCCGTTACATTGTCTTTTGAATACAAAACTTTAAATTTGAGTAATATGGATTTTGTTCTTTCCTTTGGGAAAACTTAAATCTGTAGCTCAAATTGTTGAGCATAATTATTATTTAAAGTTTATTGATAATGGAATTTTTTTTTACTTTTTCCAATTTAGTTGTCACTGATGCATGTATGAAGAATAGTTTATACTATCTTTATCTTACACAACCTTTGCTATTAGACACTGAAATCGATAATGATCTAGTTACAGAACCAAAGAGTATCAAACTTAATGACTCCTCTGATCTAATGAAATCAACACATCTTTGGTACTTAAGACTTGGTCATATTAGTCTATATATGATTAAGAGATTTGTGAGAAAAGGTCCACTCAAAGCCTCTGCAATAGGCTCATTGCCGACTTGTGAATCCTGTATAGAAGGAAAATGACCAAGCGACCTTTCTCTGATAAAGGTCGAAGATCCAATGAGTTGCTGGAACTAATACATTCTGATGTATGTGGTGCACTTAGAATTCAGGCACGGGGAGGATACGATCAATTCGTTACCTTTACCGATCATTAACTCAAAATATGGATTTGTTTATTTTCTCAAACACAGATCCCAAAAAATTAACGTATTTAAGGTTTTTCCGGCTTTAGTGGAAAAACACTTTGGCAAACAGATCAAAAGTCTTTGATCTGATCGAGGTGATGAGTACTTGTCTGAAGAGTACGATGACTTTTTAAAGGAAGAAGGTATAGCTTCTCAGCTTACAACATCTGGCACACGTCAACAGAAAGAACTGTCAGAGAGAAGGAATCAAACTCTAATGAAGATGGTTAAATCAATGATGAGTTACTCATCACTCCCTAATTCCTTTTGGAGATATGCCCTCAAAACTGCAGCATACATTCTCAACCAAGTTTCGTCTAAAACGGTCCCTGGTTCTCCTTATGCACGATGGACCGAGCGTAAACCAATTTTAAGCCACATCAAAATTTGGGGTTGCCCTACACATGTGCTAAGGCAAAAGACTAGCAAGTTGGCTAGTAGGTCATAATTATGTGTGTTCGTTTAGATATCCAAAGGAAATCAAAGGTTTCACATTCTATAGTCCCGGAGATGACAAAACGTTTGTCGGCACTGATTCTTGTTTCCTTGAGGAGGACTATATGAAGAATATGAAACTTAGAAGAAAAATTGAGCTTGAAGAAAAAGTGGGTGAGGAAGCTTCTACCTCATCTGTAACAACTGTTCTTACCCCAACTGAAAACCTAACAATTTAGAACCTCGTCAAGTAGTACTTCGACTAAGTGGGAGGGTTTCTGAAAAGCCCGACAGGTACATGTCTTATGGCGATACTATCGTTGCCGTCTCTGACATGGATGACCATGTTTTCTACAGCCAAATAATGGTTGGTTCTAAATCAAACCTTTGACTTGACGTCAAGAAAGTTGAGATGCATTCGATGTATGTCAACAAAGTCTGGAAACTTGTAGACCTACCTTAAGGGTTAAACCATCATAGTGGCCTAGTTAGTGCATCGTAATGGTCCTTAAACGATACATCTACCCCAAGGCATGTCTAGCTCGTACACTTACCACAAGTGTAAAATGCTACCACATAGTGATCAACCTTAACCCATGTGTTCCTAATATATGACTTTCGATATAGCTTTCCAGGCATATATCACTTATCGACCTTAAATTAGTACAATTCCCAAACTCAGGTGGCCAACACGTGACTGAATTTAATACGGAGGCTATGGAAGATAGTTGTTATTGATTCTAATTATTTACTTAGGACTCAACCCAATAATCATATAATTATTGAATTTGGTGATTATTAATTCGTCATCTTCAAGTGGGAAATATTTTTAGGAATTTCACCAATTTCTTTATTTTTTGTGAACCAGAAAAACATAGAGTGAGATGTCGCAACATGTCACATGTTTTATTCAAGATTTTGTTTTTCATTGAATACCAGGCCCAATTTATTAGCTGACACTCAAATAACAAAGCTTGGTGTGATACTAATGCCTTAGCATTCTTGCAACACAAATTCCATATCTGTGAATCGCGTAATTCGACAAAACAGTGTTATAACAACAATCGTCGGGTCAATGGAACTTCAATTAGAAATTTTCATTACAAGTCAAATGTCATAAAGTGTTATATGTATTTACTTCATAAATTAGGCAATTAACAAAATACTGGTTGTATGTGATTTTGATGTTTCGAGTGATTAAACAATTTCATCTCGAACTATATGCTTGCATACTCAGGTGATGAGCTGAGTATGACGGGATATACAAACTCCAATTTTCAAACGGATAAGGATTCCAGGAAATCAATTTCATGATCTATGTTCATCCTGAATAGTGGATCTGTGGTCTAGAGGAGTATAAAGCAATCTTGCGTTACTGACTCAACCATAGAGCCGAGTATGTGGCAGCTTACGAAGCTGCAAAGGAAATTCCTGATGTACTTGGAAGTAGTTCCATGTGCCAAAGAGCCCATTACATTGTATTGTGATAATAGTAAGGACCCAAAAATTCATAAGCGCCCTAAACACATAGAACATAAATATCATCTGTTACAAGATATCGTCAATAGAGGAGACGCATAAGTGATGAAGATCTCAACATTAGACAACCTTGCAGATCCCTTCACGAAGCCTCTAACGAGTAAAGTTTTTTAGGGAAACCTAGAACACTTAGGACTGGAAGATCATTCAAATCTCCTTTGAGTGAAGTGAGATTTTGTTGGGATTTGCGCCCACAAAGGAGATATAAGAAATTTAATAAATTTTGTATTCCTTTTGCTGAAAGTTAAATAAAGTTAAGTATTAATTCTTATTTAAAATTTTGTTTATGCATGTATGTCTATGCCCTGAAACTGTCATCAACAAAAGAAGTGCTTAGTACAGATATGACAAGGTACCTTCTTATGACTAGTTTAAAGTATTTGTTCGCAATATGAAGATCAATTGGGAAATCGTATCTAAGTAACGATTGTTTGAATAAATTAACGATATCGTATGTTCTGATATCTTATAGAGAATTATAAATATAGAATTTATTCTTGATGTCTTGATGAAGACATTGAACAACACCTGTGATATCTTATACAGAATTATAAATATAGAATTTATTCTTGATGTCTTGATGAAGACATTGAACAACACCTGTGATACCTTGAAGTTCAAGATAAAACCGTTCAATTACTCAAACCTTCAAAATCACATACGATGGGTATTTATGTAATTACCTAAATCCTGAAGGGAATACATATTTTCTTGTGACACTTTATGACACTATTAGTCAATAGGGTTGGTGCCATAATATTGTTTCGTTGAATTATGAGATTTACACATATGGAATTTGTGTTGCAAAAATGCTACGGCATTAGTATCACACCATGTGTTTGTTATTAGAGTGTGAGCGAATAAACGGGGCCTGGTATTCAACGAATAAAGAATGCCTTAAATAAAACATGTGACATTTCGTTTTATGTTTTTCTCGTTCACAAATAACAAAAGACTTGGTGAAATAATAACTCAAGGGTAAAACGGTAATTTTATATTCCGCTGAATTAATGATACACACAAAGGAAAATATTGTAAAATACACCATGGATCATGTGAAGTATAGTTTCATCACTTCAAACAAAAGTATAAAGCATATGAACTTAAAGATGTTCAATATTGATCCTTTAGTAGAATCGACCAATATTAAAAATTAAAAGTCGAGAAAAGTTTGTGAACTTTTGTACCCGAGCTTTATGCTAAAGGTTTGTTCATGTGCTTCCATGAGGTCTCAATGATAGATTTTCGGATGAGATTTTAATGAACAAAGAAAAGTTGACTTTCTCATTGAATGTAAATTGTGATTTACACTATGATCATTATTTATTTGTATTTAAATAAATAAAAAGTTATTTTTAATTACATTTATTTAATAAGTCGAACTGTATAATTATATTGATAATAATATAATTTTGCGATTTATATAAATAAAAGATGAAAACAAATAATTTCTCGTATCATACTAGTTTGCATCGTATGACGAGGATCGATGACTTGTTATTAAATCGATGAGATGTTTTAATTTTAAGTAAGTATTATTTTAGAAATAAATCATATAAATTTGAAATGGAATTTAATCAATGTTAGCCGGCCATGAATGATGATTTATGGGCTAGAAAATTGTTTAAACTCACTAAAAAAGATTAACGGGCTTACGTTGGCTTAATGAGCTTAACTTGACCTAGGCCCGTTATCGCTTGAATGAATAAACAAGAACTTCACTCTTAAACCCTAACTTCTCACTTTTGGTCGTTCACCCTCCCTAGAGAGAGAGAAAGAGCAGCCGAAATTCTTAGAGAGAGAGAGGGAGAGGGAGAGGGGTTCGCCCAAAAACCCTAGGAACAATTTGTCTTGTTTGGCTGAACCATAGAGTTAAGAAAAACGACTTTTTCTTTCGCCGTTTAATTTTTTGAGTGATCATTGTCTTCATCTTGTTCATAGAAAAGCCCACCCTCTTAATCGCACTTAAATCCGTAGATCTTTTCATTGATTCCATCTCGTGGTACTTTAAGTGAAATTCTTCCCCTTTGGTCGTGCACTTCATTTGCAACAAGAAAGGATCAGGCGAGACCATCAACTGCAACCATGGATGCCGGCCACCGTAGGAGTTGTGCAGTACTGCGCGTGTGAAGAGGACGACTCATCCAAGGAGTTGAACGCGTGACGCAGATCCGAGATTCACAAGTTAGAAGACGAAGAGGAGATTCGAGAAGTTGTCAACGAGAACCGTTAGTTTTCTTAGATCTGATCTTGATTTGAGTTCTATAATTAGTTATAAGTTTGTTTATGTGTCTGGATTGATTGATTACATGTATAAAAATTTATTGACATGTTAAGTCATTTTCATTGTCGTGGTTGTTTAATATATTACGAACTGGATAATTTTGAGATTCTGCCATATAAGATATGTTTCTTAATTTAATAGGTTAATTCGGAACCGATTTCCAACAATTTTAGCACCCATATTTTTTATTTTGACTTAATAACAATTACTATAATATTATATCCACCAATACATATATTTTAGTGTGGCCAGATTTAATTATTATTTTTCATTATTTTTAATTATAATATTTAAAGTAACAATTAGATATTCCATCGGAGAAACTCTTTATATGACATATGATGGAATTTGATTAATAAACTATTATATACGCTACTCATGCAGAAGCAATGTCAAATGTGCGAATAAAATTCTACGGGAAAAAGTATCAATAAAAATATGCCAATGAAGTTAATATACCTAATACTTTTAAGAAATTAAGGTTCTAGCTATATAGTGGCTATGTATGTATATGCTTAATGCTTTTAAAACTTGAAAGTGCTCTACACCCGACGAGTTAAAGATAGAGTTATATAGTATTCATATCAGTTTTGAACTGAATGTTTCAGTTTCACATCTATAAATTTATCGCAATGAATTCTATAAAGTTACAACTAAATTGTTTTTCCATCATATACTTTTGACTAACTAGAGTAATTTATCATAAAATTCAATAGTCTCGTTCTAATACCATTTTCAAACTAGAAGCTGAGTTGTGAAGTGCTTTACAGCTTAAACGCCTACTTTATTCAACAGTCTCAGCATCGTGTTAGAAGTATTACATCACTTATTTAAAATTATATAGTTATTTACATTTTAAACAAAATTTAAGGAGATACGATATTTCGTACAAATCTAGTTGCCATTCAATCTCCGCATATAGTGATACAGACTTTTCCTAATCTGTATTGATGACGACTTCGGCTCCTTGGCTACTTCTTTCCTTGAACCATAGACTCAATTTTTAAGCGTATTTAAGGTTTTGAAATATTTTTCATGACCGCACTTTTGGGGTCACAATTTAGTAATATCTGAAGTATTGGCATGTTCGAGATCTTGAATATATTTGCATTAGTTGTACTTGATGGTCGGTTAATAATTAACTTATAAATAATTAAACATATCTAATATGGTGAAATTTCAAATAATTTATTTAATATGAAAAACACATTTTTCAACATATTCAATTAATGATAACGTTAAAAACAAATCAACCATATAAAAATATCAAATCACGCAAACAGACAATTCCACAAATCCAGATTCCTATAACTATTTACATAATCAGAATAATAAGTAGAATTGAGAGATAACTAACGTTGTCGTCGTCAACTTCACGAGTCGCCTACGTTTTTGTTCCGCGTCTGACTCTCACACGCGTGTAGGGATGCTAGGGTTTTGTCTCGTCTCGCGCACGCATCTCTATGTGGCCGGCCCTGTGTGTCACTTTTCAATCAAACTACCACGAATTGGAGTCAACAAAAATATCTCCGAATTTTTATGAGAGTAAGAGAGTGGACTCTTTTATAAACTAGGGGAAGAAGGAAAATCTCTCAAAACAAAAGACACAGAGAGAAATTGAATTCCTCTCCTTGTTGAGTTCGGCCGAGAAAGGCAAAGTGTGCCTAGTGTTTTCAGAAATCTATCTCTCTCTCTCTAGGTACAATTGGCCAAGGGAGACTCTCTCTCTAGGGGATACTCGGCCAAATAATGATTAGAGTTAGGAGGAGAGAGAAAATTGTGTCTAGGTTAAGTTAAGCCCATTAATTATTTTCTTTAATTTGAAGCAATATTCAGTCCATTAAACCCCTAGGGTTGCCCGGCCACAATGCTCTAAATAAATCAAATTTACTGTTTTATTTATTTCTAAGATAATGCTTGATTAAATTAGAATATATCATTGATTCTAATGACAAGTCATCGAGACATTAATTTTCTCTACCTTTATTTAAAGCTATAATTGTATTATTATCAATATAATCATACGATTTGATTCATTAAATAAAAATGAACAAAATAATATTTAATTATTTAATCACGAGAGAAATAATTACGTTAGCGTAAATCACAATTTACGCTGTTCAATGAGAAAACAATTAAATTGATTTAGTATTTAAAAATATTTCAATTCAATAATTGAACTTAAAGCATGATTTCAACAAATCGTATTTACATATTTTTAATACTTATTTTATGTATCTAAATTTTGTCTGAGAGTCTAACATTGAGAACTTATGAACTCACATGATCGAAGCTTTAGAATAAAATTCGGGCACAAAAGTTCACAAAAATTACCCAATTTTTATTTCTTAATATAGGTTGGTCCCACTAAAGGACCAATATTGGATATCTCTAAGTTCATATGCGTTTGATTTTCGTTTGATGTGATACAACTAATCTTCACACGGTCCACATTGTATTTTACGATATTATGCTTTGTGTGTATCATTAAGTAAGAGGGATGTAAAATTACCGTTTAACCCCTAAGTTATTCTTTCAGCAAGTTCTTTGTTATTTGTGAACGAGAAAAACATAAAGTCAGATGTCACAACATGTCACATGTTTCATCAAAAAATTGTTTTATTCATTGAATAACATGCCAATTTATTCGGTCACACTTCTAATAACAAAACATGGTGTGATACTAATGTCATAGCATTCTAAGAACATAAATTCCATAGCTGTGAATCATATAATTCAACGAAACAATATTATCACATCAATCGTCGGGTCTATAATATCATTATTGATACATTTCCCATTGACTAATCAAATGTCATAAAGTGTCACCAAAAAATATGTATTCACTTCAGAATTTAGGTAATTACAAAAATTCCCCTCGTTTGTTATTTTGGAGGTTCGAGTAATATAACGGATTTATCTAAAACTTCAAAGTGTCAGAGGTCTTCTTCAATATCTTCATCAAGACATCAATAATAAATTCCAGAGTCACAAATCTATATATCACAAGATACGATATCGTTAGTTTATTAAAACAATCCTTACTCAGATACGATTGCTCTATCGATTTATAGATTGAGAACTATTATTTTAAACTAATCAATAGAAGGTATCTTGTATAATATGTACTTAACACTTCTTTCGTTGATAAATTCAATGCGTAGACATACATGCATAAACATAATCTTAAATAAGAATGAAAGGATAAACTTTATTTAATATACAGCAAAAAGAATAAAAATATATTAAATGTCTCGTGTCTCTTTTGTGGGCATAAAATCCCAACAAACTCCCACTTGACTCAATTGAGATGTGAATGATCTTTCAGTCCTAAGCCTTCTAGGTGTCCTTCAAAGACTTTACTCTGTTAAGGATGTTGACAATATTTCAGTTAGCCTTCTTGGTTCCCTACAGTTAGTAACGACCTAACTATTATCACAATAAAGTGTAATGGGCCTGCTGGCACTTGGAACTACTTCCAAGTACTTCAAGAATTTCCGACGCCAAACAGCCTCCTTTGCAACTTCACAAACCACCACATATTCGGCTTCCATGGTCGAGTCATCAACACAATATTGCAGTATACTCCTCCAGACCACATATCCACCATTCAGGATGCACACATATCTTGAAGTAGATTTCCTGGAATCCTTATCCACTTGAAAATCGGAATCGGTGTATCCCATCATAGTCAGGTCATCACCTGAGTATGCAAGCATATAATTTCACGTTCTGCGGAGGTACTTGAGAATATGCTTGACAGCAACATAGTGCTCGGGTCCAAGGTTCGATTCGAATCTACTTACCACGCCCACTGGGTAACAATTATCTAGTCTAGTGCAAATAATCGCTAACATGAGACTTTCTACGGTTGAAGCGTACGGAAAATATCTCATGTCTTCTGTCTGTTGAGGAGTCCTGGGAGACTGCTCACTAGAAAGATGCACTCCATGGCTGAAAGGTAGTTGTCCTTTCTTGGAGTCTTGCATGCTGAAGTGATCCATGATCTTATAAACATAAGATGCTTAATAAAGCGCTAACATTTGGTTTTTACTATCTCTAAAGATCTGAATCCCCAAAATGTAAGCCGCTTCTCCAAGATATTTCATTCCAAATTGCTTTGAAACCAGATTTTAACCTCTGGTATTTTTCCTACATCACTCCCAATGAGTAGTATGTCATCTACATATTGAACTAGGAAAACCACTTTGCCATTTGTTTATCATCTTATAAACACATGGCTCATCTGCTGACTGTTTAAACCCGTAGCCTTATACAGTCTCATCGAATCTGATATTCCATGATTTAGATGCTTGCTTGAGTCCATAAATGGATTTCAGCAACTCACAAATCTTCCACTCTTGACCTTTATCCATGAACCAGTCTGGTTGAGCCCTGTAAATGCGCTCGTCAAGATTTTTATTCAGAAATATTTCTTGACATCCATCTGCCTTATTTCATAATCTACGGCAGCAACAATGGACAAAGGAATGCGGACGAAATTCACCGTTGCGACAGGCGAGGAGGTATTCTCATAATCTATACCTTCCTTGTGGGTAAACCCTTCGCCATAGGTCGTGCTTTAAATGTCACCACATTTCCATCCGGTCCTCTTTTTTTCTTGTAAATCCATTTACATCCGACAGGCTTAATACGTTCAGTTTCCAATTGTAGTTCTTCCAATGTTAGAGTATGACTTGTCCTAACTTGCGAAGTACTTGTTACTTCACCCAAAATTTCGTTAAACACACATCTTCTTCTGGGTACTACATTCTTTATATAGTATTCCTCAAGGAACCGTTTTTCTTATTGGTAGGACTATCAAATGTGTACCCTTTTGTCACTTTAAGATATCTTACAAAAATGCATAATTCTAAATGGCTAGCCAACTTGCCAGTCTTTTGCCTCAACACATGTGTTGGACAACCCCAAATTCTGATGTGGTCTAAAATAGATTTTCTACTACACCATCTCCCATAAGGAGTACTAGGAACTGTCTTCAACATAACCTTGTTCAGAATGAAAATTTCCTTTTCTAAGGCCTATCCCCATTATTTCATTTTTCTGTAGGTTACAAGGTGTTGTAAGCTGAGAATGAATGCATTCTTCTTTAAGAAGGTCCTAGAACTCTCCGGACAAGTATTCTCCATCACGGTTTGACAGCAGTCCTTTGATTTGTTTGTCTTCTTTTTTACCAATGCCAGATATTGTTTTAACATTTCTAAAGTATCGGATTTCTTTTGTATTGTCACTGAAATTCAGACAACGTTCAAAGACCTAAGCGATCAAATCCCCTCTCGAGGCGAGTGACCCTCGCTTTGGCTTTAGCGTATCTGATCTGGAGTCTCGGATCGTCTCTTAGCGGTCTGGGGGTCTTTGAGTTCTTCTGCTACCTGAAAGGAGTGAACAGATGTAAACTAAGAAGGGAACACAAAAGGGGTCCTCTGTTTACCTCTCCGGTGACCAACATTAGTGGAATATGGGCAGAGTGACAGGATGAGAAAGAGAGGATTAACTAGGTCGGGGGAAATGGAGAAACAACGGTCCACCTTGTTTCACGCTCGGATGTCAGATCAAATAGGATTATTCTCGTCAGATGTTGTCCTTTAGTTGCCTCATAGAGAATGCAAGGTTAGAAGAGAAATACGAGCTAGCAGCAAGGTTTTCGGGGATTGGAAAAAAGTACCTTGTCCCGTGGAGCCGAGAGGCTATTTATAGCTAGGGTTGAGGCGTGGGCAGGCCGGCAGGCAAAGGGTTAGAAGCGGGCCAGCGACCGGCCAGAGGCTGGACATAGGCCTGCTGGCTGGCTAGGGGCTAGATGTAGGCCAGCCAGCCGGCCAAGGGCTATACGTTGGCCAGTCAGACGGCCAGAGGTTGGACGTGGGCGTTGGGTGGCCGTGCGGCCGCCTGCATGTCCGACCAGGCTTAACCAAGGCCACTGCTAGCCGGCCAGACCTTGCCTAGGCCACTGCCGATAGACCAGACCTTTTCTAGCCTCAAACATGGGAGGAGATGTCGAGATGGCGCTTATTGTCCCCGTGGTGTGTTCCTGGTCGCCAATCGCTCGTACAGGTCCTGGTCGGCCGGCTAGCCTTTGCCTAGGCCATTCTCGGTCGACCGGGCTCTGACTAGGACCCTGCCGACCGACCAGGCTTCCCCTAGGCTACTGCAAGCCAGCCAGGCCTCGCCAAGAACATCGCCGGCCGGCCAAGCATGGTCCAGGCCACTGTCGACCGGACATGCCTCGCTCAGGCCATTGCGGGCCAGACAGGCTTTGCCCATGTTACTGCCAGTTGGCCAGACCATGGCTAGGCCATCACCGGTTGGCAAGGCTTTTACTAGGCCATTGTCGACTGGACAGGCCTCGCCTAGGCCATTTTTGGCCAGCCAAACTTCGTCCAGGCTGCAGCAGGCAAGTTAAGCTTTCCCTGGGTCATCGTCGACCCACGGGGAACTCCCTAGCCTCACGAGGGTTTCCCAAGATCGTGCTTCGGACCCTTTGGATGAGGGGTTGTCCCGAGGGGTGTAGGTTATGACTTGCCCTTATCGACGTACGAGGAGGAGGAGAGGACACGTTCCTTCCCGGTCGTTGGGTTAGTTATCCGGGGGAGTTTGTTGTGCGACGGGATTGACGCTGCTTGGGTCCCAACACTAGCAGCTTCCCAGAAACAGCACAGGGAATATGTCCTGTCATTCATAGACGTGCTTCGACCGCTCTTGACTGATCGGCTAACTTTACCTAGGCGGAGGTTTGCCGCAAGTCGCATGGCGAGTCTCCATGGGGGGCTTCGATTGCCTTTTCCGCCTGTGATACAAGAGATTATTACTCGGTTGGAGGTCCACGCAGCTCATATGTCTCAATCATTTTACCGAATACTCACTGCTTGCCATATGATGCTTTTCCGCAACAAGCGGCATGCGATGACAGCTGACGATTTCCTGGAGTATTTGCCCTTCCCACCATAGCAAATAGTTGGCAGGGGTCATAAATATGCCATCGAAGTATCACTACGAGTGGATCTGGGTTTCGGAGAAGGCTTTTGGAGCTGCTCCCCTTGAAATTGGTCCCGCTAAATTGTCTGTGTCTGGCACACAAGCCAGAATTGACAGAGTTCGGAAAGGCGGTCAAGAAACTGCCAACATTTCGGCCCCAGGCTGTAGTCTACGAGTCTCTCGACAAGATGGCTACCATGGGGTGGTTTGTCACGGCCATCGTATGTTTCCATGGTAAGCAAGATTCAGATTCGGAGGACGAGGGCGATGTTCCCATGGAGAAACGATCTAGCGGTATGAGTTATCCCTTGTTTTTGCTTCCTATTGTATGTTTCTATCCGTGTTATTTTTGTTTCAGGAGACTTCCGGAGGCGAAATCGAAGTCGTGAGACCGCACTTCCAGCCTCTTCGGATGCACGTAAGACAGTGATGGTCCAGCTCGTGGAGAAGCGGACAAGGCCTGCTGCTTCACTGTCAGCCTCCGCGGAAGGGAACGGAGGGCCCTCGAGGAAATGTTCGACCATGTCCCCCATGAATGACGCCGCGTCAAGCTCTAGACGGGCAATCGACCCACATTCACATACTAATGGGGGGTCACTGCTCCCGTCGCCTAGTGGACTCTTCTCCAAAGTGGTTCAAGAAAGTCGTCTCCATTAGCAACACGAAGTTTTTTCGTCAAGGAACTTGCGATGCTCGCAAAGTTAGTTTTTTTAATTTCATGTTTCGCTTCACGCTTGATATTCATGCTACAAATGCTTCACAAGCCTTTGTGCGTCACGAGGGCATGAAGCTGATGATGGATGAGGCGATTTGCCATGACCAAGCGCTAAAGGAAACCAACAATCGGAAGGATCGTCAGCATGCAAAGGTTCTAGCCAAAGCCATTTCCGCTCGGGAGGCTGCCAAGGTGAAGTTTGCGGATAAGAGGGCCTCGAAGGAGTAAGTCGTGAGATCAGGCAATGCCTTCCTAAAAGAAACTTCAGTGAACGAGGGGGTTGTTGCAGCTCGGGATGTGGAGTTGGAATCGACCTAGAGCAAGCTGGACGAGAGCGACATGGCTCGTATGAAGATTTCCAAGGAGCCCGAGTCTATTCTGCAGGAGATGCAAGTCGTCATCGACGAGCAGGACGAGGCTCTGCAGGAAAAAGCTCGTATTCAGGAGAACACGGAGGTGGCCTTGTACGAGGCCCGATATGTTGTTGTCGTCCGCGTCTGGGATGCCATGTTCCCGCTGCTAGAGGACGAGGTAGACTTCGAGTACCCTCCGGATCGGTGCCTGGCTGAGACTACTCAGTCTTCCGTCGAGACATCTGTTGGCAGAGATGCCCACACGAAGATTGTTTATTTGCATATTGATGTAATATATAAATCTTTGTAAAGTCCTTATTAAAAGATTGTTTATTTACATATTGATGTAATATATAAATCTTTGTAATTTGCTGATTAAATTAATAAAAGTTGATACGTTCATTCATTCCTTTTTAGTTTGATTGAAGATTTATGATATTCAATAGTCTTATAGTCCTTAATCAAACCTAACAATGTATGAAGAGACGAATGTAGATTTGCGTGAACAAACTCTTCATGGTTTGACTAAACCGGTATATTCGCAATCTAAAGATCAACGGACTATTGATCCCAGTATGATTGTTGGAAGAATCTAGGATGTCTGGTTACGAGGCATAGAGAGTTAGAAACTCTGTAGTTGTTCCAGTGTATCTTTCGAAGATACTGAATTGACCAGTGCACCTTTAGAGACAATAGAAGAACAAACTATTTAACATCTTCTATCTCAAGGTCACTACGTATGAATCGCATCATGCTTACCTAAATCCTGAAATGAGACATGCCATTTTATAGCATTAATACTCTCATTTGAGAAAGTCAAATTCTAGGTCCAATGTGTGATCTAGACAAGGCCTATTGGTGAGATATTAAGTTATGAAGATATCATGAACCAACTTTGTGAAGTTCTCATAGATTTGGAATTCATGTACAAGATTGCTGATATGCAATATATATCACCTCATGCTTTATTACTTGGATTGTGAATAAATGAATTGCGCAATGTCCAAATTTAAGTAGCGACTTTATTTAGATGAAACAATGTCACTTGTTAGCTCCTCGTCAATACATTGTTTCTGACTTATTCACAAGTAACAAAGGAGTTGAGGAAATAACAACTAGAAGGGTAAAATGGTAATTTTTTAAATCCCGCCTAGTTGATGATATTCATGAAGGGTAAACATAGATAACATTCAATGGATCCGCTCAATATAATTAAGTTGAACTTGAGTAGAAAATAAATTCACTTAAACCGAGAGATTCTCAGTGTCGACTCTTTAGTGGAGTCAGTCGACATTAAGCTAATACTCGGAAAAGGTTTGAGAACTTTTGAGTCCGAGTATAGAAGCTCAAGCTTTGTTCATTTGGATCCATAAGGTCACTATTACACGTCATTAGAGTAGGATTGTTAAACTAGAAGTTAAGTCAAAATAAGTTCAAGTGTTGAACTAGACTTTTTCTCGGAAAATGTTTAAAGGGTATTTTTGTCCACAAGGACATAAAATAAAGTGAATGTCAAAATAAGATTTTGAATATTTTCATTTGATGAAAATATAAATTATTTTCTAAAGCCGAAAACTCGTTTAAGGCATTATGAAATTAATTTCGTTATTCGTGCAATTGTAATTCTACAATGGGTATTTTAAGAATTGTCTTAAAAGAAATAAGGAAGCATCTAGATGCTCCTCCCCTAGGTAGAGTTCGGCCAAGATAGTGCATCAAGAGGAGAGTTTTATTTCCTTTTTCTTATAAGGATAATTACCCAAAAGAAAAAGGGAAATGAATTTCCTTAAGAAGGAAACAAATGTGCTAAGTGAGGAAACAAATTTCCTCACTAATGCAAGGTGTATGGCCGGCCAAACCAAGAGGGAAAGGCGAAGGAAAAATGAAATATTGTGTCATGAATACATTATTCATTCATGTATGAATAATTGACCTTTATAGATTTTTCCTTCTCCTATAAATAGAGCCTCACATAGAGATGTGAAGGTTAAGCTTTTTCTTGCTCTCTCTTTATTGTGGCCCACCCTCTCTCTCTCTCTCTCTCTCTAGAAAATACTCTTCTTATTTTGCACCTAGATCCATATTTGATCTAGAGAATTAGCTTATGATCCAAGATTTGTTCTTGGTTCATATTGTTTAATTGTGCCCACACACAAATCCTTCCAAAACCGCTATAAACTCTTTTAATAGAAATCTTAGGTTTCTCGAATTCAAGATTAAGTGTGAAGGTGACGAGCGAGCCAAGGAAGAGGATCTACTTTTCTCAAGACGCTTCAAGATCAAGATACAAAGAAAGGTTGGTATTCTAGTAAATTAAATAATGCTTTTAATATATAACATGTATATTTTTTTCTAGGTTAGTAAAATTGTTTTACTTGAAAAAGAAATTTTTAAATTCCGCCATTAATTTGATTAATGTTAAATTTTTCTTTAACCCGAGACCTATTCCAACAACATCTCCCTCTCATCCAGTGTCGCCTTCTCCCAAGGAGAGTATTGATTTTGGATCCAACTGAGTCTTCCCTTCATTTGCGCCTTTATGTTTGCGCTTTTTAGTTTTTTGCGCCGTTTTTTTAGCTCCTTTGCATTTTTCTTTTTAACTTTGTCTTTGTTCAACTATAGATATTTTCGGTTGCTTTCATCAATTTTGCCTTCTATTGAAAGTAATTTAACCACATTTCTAGCGCAAACTTTATCGTATCCATGTGAATATTGTGCGTGCTTGCGATTGTATCGCCTTGCATGTTTCTGGGTGGCGTCTTGTTGACGTTTGCCCATTCGATCATTGTGCAATCAACGGTTGTAGGCTTATGATCACCTTCTAGATCGGGGATCGAGTATGGATATGGTTCGTCGTCGTCGTCGATGATCCGTCAGACCCACGACTCATGCGACTGGGGAGGTTGACGGCAATCATGCATTTCGCGTGGTTGATGGTGGGTAACACAATTGGCCATTCGTTCGTGTCGTGCCCAAACTTGGTGAGATTCGGTGGTCTCACCAGCTTACGCCTATCTTACTTCACGACATATGGGCTCACTTTCTTTGGTTTGGGCGTTAGCCACAACCGTGTTTTGAGCGCTTTTATCGGTGAGCCTTCATCGATGGCCTATTGGCTTATGAATATGCTCTACAACGAAAGAATCTTGAGATTTTTCTCGATCGATATCACGCCGATTTACGATCCCCCTTTGCGAGGCCCGATCAATGACAGGTCGGTTTATGATTCGCTTTGTAGGGCGCGCGCAGATTCGTCTCAAAGGAATTCAATTTACGCCTTAAGATTGGGTTCAACATTTGCGTAATCGAGCATCGGTTGGTGTTTCCAATTTCCCTCTAATCCTTGGGCGTCCGGATGCAAGGTTGTTTCCTTGTTACCGTTTTTTGACGGTGGTATTCTGGCCATGGGGCCATCGCCTCATGGTTTTATTTCTTAGGCTTTGATTTTTCCGTATCCAAGGTTGTGACGCCTCATTATCGGCTCACCCGTTTTTTAGTTTTGATTTTCCCGAATGCAATGCCATTGTGGCGCTTGTTATCTGTTCACCATAGCCCCCCAAGTTTCATGAAATTTGAGACGGTCATAAATTTTAGAAACTTTGATAAAGTAGGGAACAAAAAATGATGACACAATTGGACTTTGTTTATTTGATGTTCAACAGTACATTATTTACTTTATTGAATTATGAAAGTCGTTGCGTTGTGTTTACATGAAAAGTAAAAAGTGCACGTGTGTGTGGCGACCTTCACTGGTGGTATTGCCTTAGGTGCTCAGCGTTCCACGGATGAGTGAAAACGAGGCCGTCCATGTTCTCGAGTTCATTCGTGTCGTGGTGAATGGCATTCCGAACCCGATATGGACCTTCCCAGACTGGTCCTAAAATATTGGCACCTTGAACTTTGGTGTTCAGGAACACCCTCCTCACGACTAAGCTGCAGTTAGTGAAGCTAACGAGCTTAAACTTCGAGTTGTAGAACCACTGGATCTTGCTCTGTTCGGTGGCAAGACAGGTGACTGTTGACATTTATGCCCACAAAGGAGATTTTTTTATATTAAATACTCTTGTATTTGTTTTGCTTTGAAATTAAATAAAGATTGAATATCCTCTCTTATTTAAGATTGTGTTTATGCATTAATGTCTACGCTCTGAAACTGTCATCAACGAAAGAAGTGCTAGTACAGACTTGACAAGATACCTTCTTATGACTAGTTTAAATAATAGTTCGCAATCTAAAGATGGATTGGGCAATCGATTCCTAGTAATGATTGTTAGAATGAATTAAACGATATCTTATCTTGTGATATGGAGAGTTGTGACTCTGTAATTCATTCTTGATATCTTAATGAAGATATTGAACAAGACCTGTGAAGTTTTGAAGTTAGAGATAAAACCGTTTAATCACTCGAAACCTCAAACTCACATAGGGGTATTTTAGTAATTACCTAAATCCTGAAGTGAGTACATATCTTCTTGTAACACTTTATGACATTTGATTTGTCAATGCGAAATGGCTAAATGAAGTTTCATTGACCCGACGTTGGTGTCATAATACTGTTTCGTTCAAATATGTGATTCACAGATATGAAATTTGTGTTGAAACAATGCTAAGGCATTAATATCACACCATGCTCTGTTATGAGAGTGTGAGCGAATAAACCAGGCCTGGTATTCATTGAATAAAGAATTCTTTGAAATAAAATATGTGACATGTTGAGACATCTCACTTTATGTTTTTCTCGTTCACAAATAACAGAGCACTTGGTGAAATAATAACTCAGGGGTAAAACGGTAATTTTACGTTCCTCTGAGCTAGTGATACACACAAAGGGTAATATCGTAAAGTACACCGTGGACCATGTGAAGAATAGTTTTATCACATCAAACGAAAATATAAACGCATATGAACTTAGAGATGTTCAATATTGGTCCTTAGTGGAATCGACTAATATTAAGAATTAAAAGTCGGAAAAAGTTTGTGAATTTTTGCGTCCGATCTTTATTCTAAAGCTTCGTTCATATGGGTCCATAAGGTCTCAATGATAGACTCTTGGATGAGATATTAGTGAACAAGAAAAGATCGATTTTCTCATTAAACGTAAATTGTGATTTACGCTAAGAAAATTATTTTCTAAGTAATTAAATAAATAATTGGTTATTTATTATTACATTTGTTTAACGAATCATATTATGTTATTATATTGATAATAATATAATATGATGATTCAAATAAATAAAAGATGAAAATAAATATTTTCTCGTTTCGTACTACATTGTTTAGTATGAAAATAATTAATGACTTGTCATTAAATAAATGAGATAATTAAATATTATTTTAGAAATAAATCGAAAATATTTGGGAGATAAATTACACAATGTGGCCGACCAATTATGGATGATAAGTGAGTTGGAAATTTTTTTAAATGAATTATTGGGGTTAAGTTTGATTAATGGGTCATTAATTGTTTTTGACCTAATCTAAGCTCATTCTCCCTGAAATAAAAGGAACTCTTCTCTCTCTCTTTTGACCCAATTCACACGCATACTCTTTCCCCTCTCCCTTGTGTTGGCCGACTATTTTCTCTCCCCAATGAAGACAATACACGGTCAAAATCCCAAAGAGTATTGAGTGAATTCGTTGAGCCTTTCCTTTTATTCCTTCTTCTCTTATTCCCACGAAAGAGCCCACCCTCTTTGTCTCCTAAAATCTCTTGAGTATTATCATTGACTCAACTTATGGTTGTTTGAGTGATTTTTCTCTCCCCAAGGCCGGCCACTTTTGGAGCAACGGAGGCTCGACAATTTTGAGGATTTCCTTGACGCGCGTGGTGTAGGGGATCATCCCGAGACTCGTCTTCGCAGATCCGAATCTCATGTAAGTTTTCTGTAACGAGTTGGATCTGATTGTTATATTTATCATAGGATTGATAGAACTTTTAGATCGCTCGTTTTGCATGTATGAATGAATTTATTGATGTGTTTGTAAATTTGTTGGCATGCTAGATTAGATTTAATGATGTGTTTCATAATATGTTAAATTGAATTATTAATTCCGCTACATATTGATGTGTTTCATAATTAAATTAGGTTAATTGTTAACTAAATTCCAACAATGACTGCGTCGGCCATTTTCTTATCGATAACGTCAAGCTTTGCTCGCATCGCCTCCTTGTTTCCTTCTCCATCGAAGGTCTCGATGCGGAACGTGGGGATCATTGGGATTGGTGCCCACAACGGAGATATTAGACATTATAAGTACATTTTGTGTTTCGTTTTGCTGAAACATTAAATTAAATTAAATATGCATTTTTATATAAGTTTGTGTTTGAGTATGTTTTCTACGCTCCGAAATTTTCATCAATGAAAGAGCTCCTAAGTAAAATTTGATAAGACACCTGTTCTCCTCGGGTTTACGACGATGACTCGATATATATATTACCCCCAGGGCCTCTCGAGAAGATTGAACGTCCGACCATCGCGAATTCGGCAACTGAGGGAGCCACGGCCCTCCCCGCGCACATTGCAGGGCTACATGGCCGGCCCTGTCCCGCCTGGCCGACCCCGGCTCGCCCTAGCCGGCCCTGCCCCGCTTGGTTGGCCTCCGCTCACCCTGGCCAGCCCTGCCTCGCCTGGCCGTCCTCACGTCACCCTGGCCGGCCCTGCCCCGCCTGACCGGTCAAACCTCACCTATGCCTGACCCTGCTCTACCTGGCCGGCTCCAGCTCGCCCTGGCCAACCCTGCCTCACCTGTGGCCAACCCAGCGTCGTCCAGCCCGCCTTGCCTCACATGTGACCAACCCAGCCTCGTCCGGTCGGCCATGCCTCACATGTAGCCGACCAGCCACGTCAGACTGACCGTGAGCCGCCATTAAAGGCCAGGCTCTAGCGGACTTCATTGCGGAGCTCACACTAGGAATTGAGGCGAAACCTATTGAGCCTATATCGGAAGCGCCCAAGAAGAGGGATTCCAGAGCGGTAGGCTGGATTTGGGCCCTACATGCCGACGACGCGTCCAACGCCCGAGGGACTGGAGCCGGAGTAGTCTTGACTAATCTCGACGGGGAAAAGTTAAAGTATGCCTTCTGCTTCAAATTCAAAACCTCCAACAATGAGGTCGAATACAAGGATTTAATAGTGGGTTTGGAGCTAGCTCGCCGACTAGGGGTCAAAAACCTGCGAATCTTTTGCTATTCACAACTGATCGTGAACCAGGTGAAGGCGAATACATTTCCAAAGAGCCAAATATGATCGCACATTTTTCGAAATCCCTAAGCAACTTAGAAGGGAGAGCTTGGTTCGAAGTCAAGAGGAGAACGTTGAGGCTGACGCTTTAGCACGCCTCGTCTCGGGCATTGACGAAGGAGAAGATGGAATGTCCAGATCGATGTGCTAACCCGACCATACATTTCAAGAAGCAATGTAGGGACAGTTGCCGACTCTCCGACCTAATCCTGGATGACTCCCTTAACTAGGTATAGCGCAAACGGCAATTTGCTGGAAAGCTGCGAAGATGTCAATAAGTTAAAAACTTCGCATCAAGATACACAATGCGTGGAGACATGCTATACAAAAGAGGATTCTCCATTCCGCTCCTACGCTGCCTCTACGAGAGTGAAGCAAATCGGGCAATGAGCAAAGTGCATGAGGGTTTGTGTGGAAACCACGCCGCAGGAAAATCGATGGTGCTGAAACTCTTAACGTTAGGCTATTTCTACCCAACCTTGAAGAAAGACGCAAACAATTGGGCCCGCTAATGTGACAAATGTTAAAGGTTCGCCCACTTGCCTAGACAACCCCCAGCTCCCCCTGTATTCCATCGTCGTCCCCCGACCATTCACCAAATGGGGGATAGACTTAATGTTGGAATTTATTTAACAATTTAAACAGATTAATCATATTACACATCCTATGTGGCGGAATAATATAATTAGAATCAATGTATTAAAACAAGTGTTAATACATTCAATTAATCTAAGGCATTAAAATTTAATTTGCATTCAATAAACAATTTATAAATGCGAGCACTCAACAAACAATCACTAACAACGTACATAAACAATTTACATATTTTTTAGTAATTCATTTAACGTTGAGAGTGACATACAATTTGGATAATAAATTATCCGGATGTTGCTAGCTTTCGTCTGAATTCCACGTCGCGTCGAGATCACCGAAAGAAGTCGCAGGAAAATCCGAAATCACCCTCGCCAGATTTGGGACTCGCCGGAATCCGCGCGCCCAAACCTTCGCCGGATTGCCTCGCCGGATCTGCGCGCCTAAGCCCTCGCCGGATTACATCCTCCCCGGGATCGCGCGCCTAATCCCTCGCCGGAATGCCTCCTCGCCGGGTTGCCTTCGCCGAGTTGCCTCTTTGCCGGCTCACCTCTTCGCCGGATGCCCTCGCCGGATGCCTCCTCGCCGGAATTGACCTCTGGGACCCCTCGCTCAATGGAACTCGCCGGGAGAAGAAAACTCGACCAAGAACAGAATTCTTGATGTGCTAAAACTTCAAGAAACACTCAAACCTTTCCAAAGAATTATAGTATCAATTCAAACACCACGAGTGGAGAATCAATAATATCACACAAGGAATATAAGAGATGGAAATGGTGGGCTTTCAAGAACGATAGGGAATTGTCGAAGGAATCAAGAAATTGATTCTTGATCCTTGGTTTTGGGGATTCGGCCGAGAGAGTACAAGAGGGTGGGGGCACTCCTCTTGGCCGAATTCTTTAGGTAAAAACCCTATTGAATTAGGGTTTCTTAAGCCTATTTATAATCGTATAATTATGGGCTTAAGTTGGGTCAACCCATTGACCCTAATCACTTGATTTTTTCGGCGAACTCTCTCCCTCTTACTCGAGTAAGAGCTTCCAGAATATTCCAAAATTTATTTGATTTAATTTCTAAAATTAATTTAGAACTCTCAATTTTATTTAATGACAAATCATTAAAATCAATTCATATTTATCAAATAAATACGAAACGAGAAATTATTTATTTTCTTCTCTTATTAAATTAAATCATACAATCATAACATTATCGACATAATAATATTCTATGATTCCATAAACAAAATAAATAACATATTATTTATTTAGGTTTAAGAAAATTAACTTTCCCGATATAAATCACAATTTATATTAAATTGAGTAAATCGATAATTTCAATTCCTATAATCTCTTCCAAGTGTCTATTATTGAGACCTCATGGACCCACATGAATGAAACTTTAGAATAAAGATCGGACACAAAAGTTCACAAACCTTTTCCGGCTCTTAGTTCTTAATATTGGTCGATTCTACTAAAGGACCAATACTGACACTCTCTCTGTTCATATGCGTATATTTTATGTTTGATGTGATAAAACAATATCTCACACCATCCACGGTATATTTTTACGATATTACCCTTCATGTGTATCATTAACTGAGAGCAATGTAAAATTACCGTTTTACCCCTTGAGTTATTATTTCACTAACTCCTTTGTTATTTGTGAATGAGAAAAACATAGAGTGAGATGTCTTTACATGTCACATGTTTTAATCAAAGAATTTTCTTATTCGATGAATACCTGGCCAGGTTTACTCATTCACACTCTCATAACAAAGCATAGTATGATACTAATGCTTATGCATTGTATCAACATGAATTCCATATATGTGAATCATATAACCCAATATCACAACGTTATGACACCAACTGTCGAGTCAGATGAAACTATTATTTTAGGCATTGCCCATTGACAAATCAAATGTCAAAGAGTGCAATATCAATTATATATTCACTTCAGGATTTAGGTAAGTACCAAAATAACCCTCATTCGTGATCTTGAAGCTGCGAGTGATTAAACGGTTTTGTCTCGAGCTTCTAAGTATCACAGGTCTTGTTCAATATCTTCTACAAGATATCAAGGATGAATCACAGAGTCACAAATCCCTATATCACATGATAAGATATCATGATTCATTCAAACATTCGTTACTAAGACTTGATTGCTCATTCAGTCTTTAGATTGCGAAGAAATGGTTTAAACAAGTCACAAGGGGTTATCATGTCAAATCTGTATTTAACATCCTTTTCGTTGATGACTGTTTCAGAGCGTAGCAAACATACATAAACACAAACTTTAAAGAAAGAATGCTCATTTATTATTATTAATTATTCAGCAAAATATTACATATAATAATGTGTCTAATAATCTCCTTTGTGGGCACCAATCCCAACACTTAATTGGAGAACTCCCGACCATTCACCAAATGTAATATGGATGAGCATAATATGCCGCCATGGAATTTCGGAAGCGACCGCGATAGACAACGGTCGACAGTTCAATAATGCGCGACTGCACAAGATCTGGGAACAACTCGGGATAAGTAAGACTTGCTCTCCCCTAAGGCATCCCCAGGCTAATGGCCAGGTAGGGGCCTTCAATCGCACGATAAAAAAAAATTGAAAAAGAAACAGGTGGCCAAGAAAGGCGCCTGGGCGGACAAGTTGAGAAAAGTATTTTCTTGATTTTTGATCTTGAGTCGTTAAGTGATCCCCTTCTCCCGTTATTCAAATTAAAGAGCCCACCCTCTTGATTTTATCTAAAGAGAGCGGGATTCAGTTAGGTCAAAATCTAATTTTGGCCCGTTAGTCAAACTTTAGCCCAATGATCCTTTTAATGAGTTTAAAAATAATTTTCCAATCCTTAATTCAATAATTAGGGTCGGCCACAATATGTTTTTATCTCCAAAATTTATTTGATTTATTTATAAAATAATATTTTATTAATTTAGAACATCTCATTAATTTAATGACATGTCATTAATTCTTCAAATTCTTTTTATACTAATCAAACAAGTACGAAACGAGTGAATATTTATTTATTTGAATCATCAAATTACATTATTATAAATATAATAACATTATGTGACTCATTAAATAAATGTAATAATAAATAACCAACTTTTATTTAATTACTTAGAAAATATTTTTTTTAGTTAAATCACAATTTACATTTAATGAGAAAATCAATCGTTCTAGTTCAATAAATCTCGTTCGACAGTCTATCACTATGAACTTATGGCCCCCATGAACGAAGTTTTAGAATAAAATCTGGACACAAAAGTTCACAAACATTTTTCGACTTTTAATTTTTAATATTCGTCGATTCCCCTAATCGACTAATATTGAAAGTCTCTAAGTTTATATTCGTTTATATATCCGTTTGATGTGATAAAACAATTCTTCACACAATCCACATAGTAATTTACGATATTACACTTTCACCATTAACTCAGAGGAATGTAAAATTATCGTTTTACCTCTGAGTTATTATTTCACAAACTCTTTTGTTATTTCTAAAGGAGAAAAAACATAAATTGAGATGTCTATACATGTCACATGTTTTATTCAAGTAATCTTTTATTCGTTGATTACCAATTTATCTGTTCACACTCTCATAACAAAACATGTTGTGATACTAATCCTTGCATTGTTTAAACACAAATTCCTTATCTTCGAATCACATAATTCAACGAAACGGTATTATGACTCCAACCGTAGGGTCAATGTCATAGAGTGTTACAAGAATTGAAGTATTCACTTCAGGATTTAGGTAATTACAAAAATACCCCTTGTATATGATCTTGAACCTTCGAGTGATTAAATGGTTTTATCTCGAGCTTCAAAGCATCAATGGTCTTGTTCAATGTCTTCATTAAGACATCAAGAATAAATCACAGAGTCACAACTCTCTATAGTTCAAGATGAAATATCATTGATTTATTCAAACAATCAATACTCAGTTTCGATTGCCCAATCGGTCTCTAGATTGTGAACTATTATTTAAAATAGTCATAACAGGGTATCTTATCAAGTTAGTACTTAACATCTCTTTCGTTCATGACAGTTTCAGATCTTAGCAAACATACGTAAACACAAATTTAAATAAGAATGAATATTTAATTTTATTTAAATTTTTAGCAAAACAAAATACAAAATATATTTAAATGTCTAATATCTCCTTTGTTGGCACAAATTCCAACAAAAAGTTCACAAATTTTTTTTGACTTTTAATTCTTAATATTAGTTGATTAAACAAAAGGACTAATATTGAAACTCTCTAAGTTCATATGCGTTTTTATCTCTTTTTCATGTGATAAAAAAAAATTTCGCACGATCTAAAAAGTATTTTACAGTATTACCCTTTGTCTGGATGATTAACTCAGAGGAATGTAAAATTACCATATTACCCCTGAGTTATTATTTTACCAACTCTTTTGTTATTTGTGAACGAGAAAAACATAAAGTGAGAAGTATATACATTTCACATGTTCTATTCAAGGAAATACCAGGACCAGTTTATTCGCTCACACTCTCATAATAAAGCATGGTGTGATACTAATGCCTTAGCATTGTTTCAACACAAATTTCGAATCTATGAATCAATGAAACAGTATTATGACACCAACTGTCGGGCCAATGAAACTTTATTATGTCATTGCCCATTGACAAATCAAATGTCATAAAGTGTTACAAGAATATATGTATTCACTTCAGAATTTAAGTAATTACCAAAATACCTCTCGTATGTGATCTTGAAGGTTCGAGTGAATAAACGTTTTCATCTTGAGCTTCAAAGCATCATTGGGCTTGTTCAATATCTTCATCAACACATCAAGAATAAATCACAGAGTCACAACTCTCTATATCACAAGATAAGATATTGTGATTCATTCAAACAAACATTACTCAAATTCGATTTCCCTATCAATCTTTAGATTGCGAACTATTATTTAAACTAGTCATAAGAGGGTATCTTGTCAAGTCCAAAACTTAGGACCTCTTTCGTTGATGACAGTTTCAGAGCGTAGAAATTATACATAAACACAATCTTAAATAAGAATGAATACTTAATTTGATTTAAAGTGACAACAAAACAAAATATAAGAAGTATTTAAATGTCTAATATCTCCTTTGTGGGCACAAATTCCTACAAGTGTGTCCCAATAAGATTATTTCAACACATTGCTCTTGGATACGAAAATGTAGAACCTAGCAATCTTATCAGATCTAATCCACACATTATAGGCGTCCTTGTCCTCTTTTCTCGAGTCAGTACTCGAAGCTTTAAGATACGGGGCTGTGAGAACATTTTATGCAGAGAGTTCTTATTGTAATTTTCTGATTTAATTAATAAAAGTTAAAACGTTCGGTCATTCCTTTTTCGTTTGTTTAAAGATTTATGATATTCAATAGTATTATAGTCCTTAATCAAACCTAACAACGTATGAAAAGACAAATGTAGATTTGCGTGAACAAACTCTTCATTGTTTGCTTAAAACGAAATATTCACAATATAAAGATCAACGAACTATTTATCCTACTATGATTGTTGGAATAATCTATGATGTTTGGTTACGAGGCATAGAGAGTTAGGAACTCTATAGAGACAATGTAAGAAAAAATCATTTAACCTCTTCGGTCTCAAGGTCACTACGTATGAATTTCATTTTGCTTACCTTAATCATAAAATGATACATGTCATTTCATAACTTCAATATATTCATTTCAGAAAGTTACACTCTATATCCAAGTTTGTGAACTAGATGAGCTCTATTGGTTGTGTATTAGATTATGAAGTTGACATGAGTATACTTTGTGAAGTTCTCATAGATATGGAATTCATGTACAAGATTGCTGAAATGCAATGTATATCATCTCATGCTTTATTGCTTGGTTTGTGAATAAATGAACCGCGCGGCATCCAAAATGAAGTAACGACTTTATTTGGATGAAACAATGTGACTTGTTAGCTCTTCGTCAATACATTGTTTCTAACTTATTCGCAAGTAATAAAGGAGTTGATGAAATAACAACTAGAAGGGTAAAATGATAATTTTATAATCTCACCTAGTTGAATTTGAGTAGAAAACAAATTCATTTGAAGATTCTCAGTGTAAACTCTTTACTGGAGTCAGTTGACATTAAACTAATACTCGGAAAAATTACAGGTCATTAGAGAACGATTGTTGAACTAGAAGCTAAGTCAAAATAAGTTCAGGTGTTGAACTAGACGTTTTCTAGGAAAAAATTTAAAGGGTATTTTTCTCCACATGGACATAAAATGATGTGAATGTCAAAATAATATTTTGAATATTTTCATTTGATGGAAATATAAATTATTTTCTAAAGCCAAAAAGTCGTTTAAGACATTATGTAATTAATCTCATTATTTCTGCAATATTAATTCTACAATCGGTATTTTAAGAATTGTCTTAAAAGAAATAAGGAACTATCTAGAAGCTCCTTCTAGGTAAATTTTGGCTGACATCAATTGAGAGAAGGAAATAATATCTCTCATTATTTTGTGCATTATTGTATATTGGTAAATTACCAAAAGAAAGAGGAAATGAATTTTTTTGAGAATGAAACAAATGTGCTACGTGAGGAAACAAATTGCTCTCACTTATGCATCAAGGTGGCCGACCATATACTAGAGAAAGAGGATAGGAAATCAAATATTATGTCATGAATATACAATAGGAATGGACAATTACCATTTCTTGTATTTCCTTCTCATATAAATAGAGACTCACATTGAGATGTGAAAATAAGTTTTCTTCTCTTGTTTCCCTCATTGTCACCGATCCTTCTCTCCCTCCCTCTCTAAAGTATCTCTTTTATTTTGGCACCTAATTCCTTATTAGACTTAGCCTTAAATTAGATGTTTAGCTCATACACTTGTTCTAGAGTTATTGTGTTTAATTGTGCCACACACAAATCCTTCAAACCCTCTATAGACTTGTAATAGAAAGCTTAGGTTAATTGACGAGACGATCACCCTTTCCCAAGGCTCATCAACGATCAAGTTACCAAAAATGTTAGTCCCAAGTAATTATATAATGTTTTTAAATAATATGATGTTTATGCACTTTGCATAGGTTAGTAAAATACGTTCGCATATAAATAAAATTTTATATTCCCCCATTAACTCGTTAATGATATATTTTTCTTAACTCTAGACCTATTCCAAAACAAACATACTTTTGCTTTTCCACATTGATACAATGTCAATGTTGTTAGGAATTCTTGCCCACTTAAGAAGATACTCATGCAAATTTTCGTATATATTATTAATAAAATAAAGTTTGATATTTATGATTTAATCGAATTGAAATGGTTATTTCTTATGTTTTAAGATTTATAGAACATTCATCATGCTATAGCCTCTGTATCAAACTGAATCACGTGCTAGGCACCTGAGTTCGGGCGGTGTGATAAAACTAGGTCGATGACTGATGTACGCCTAGGAAGCTATATCAAAAGTCATATATGTGGAAAACATGAGTGGAGGCTGATCACTATGTGGGAGCATTCTACACTTGTGGTAAGTGTACCACCTAGACAAGCCTTGGGGTAGATGTGTTGTTTACGGACCGTTACGACGCACTAACTGAGGCCACTATAATGGTCACAGTGAGACTTAATCTAAATCCTAAAGTGGTCATGGACACTGAATCATGTCTCTGATCTCATTAACTCATTCGCTAAAAGGCTATTCATGCTAATCACAGCTTATGTCTTGGGAGTCTTCCCCTTGAAGTCTTCTTAGAGCATGATTCGAGTGGGAACTGATTTAGAGATATGGAATCCAGAACCGATTGATTGCGCGCACCCCAAAGTAAGTTAACGTTGAGGGAATCTTTTGATATGAAAGTAATAATGCATAGGGCTGATATGTATCAATAGAAGTAGAACGGACTAAATTGACTTCTCTTGCACGGGTTGAACCTGGAGGATCTTGATCACGAATTGACTATATCAGTGGACACTCATCACGCTGAGTAAATATAATTCTATCATTAAAGAATGGTTCAGTCTTTGATTACAGGGTGGAGTATTGATAAATACTAGACGGATCGATGAGAAAAAAGATAGGACTTTATAGTCCCCGATTCGGCTCGGATAAAGGTGGATAAGAACTTTCGAATAATAATGTAATTATTTAATCTCACTTGCTGTATTTGTGATTAACAACATTAATTCTGGAAAACGAATATTTCGCAGAATTAACTAAATGTTTATAGCATAATTTTTTTTTATTGTTGGATCAAGTTAATAAATAATTTAATTAGGTTTTGACTGATTTTCCTACCCCATTTCTCTCCTTGAATTTCTCTTTGAAGAGAAAAATTCTCAACAATAGATATTGATCTGATGGATGAGATAGAGTTTAGATTTTCAATTGAGATCTAATGGCCCAAATTAAATTCAAGGTGGGAATATCTCTAGAAGGAGAGAATATCTTAACAGAAAGGAGAGAAAATGTCTCAAGGGTTATTTCCTTCCAAAGGCTATAAATAGGGACTCAGGGAGAAAGGAATTTTCACTCCTTTTTTCATAGAAAATTTTTCCAGCTCTCTCTCTCTTGGCCGATTTTTTCCTCCCCTTATTACCAACATCAATAATTCCAATCCTAAATAATAAGAGCGAGATCCCAAAAATAATCTGGTTTCGAGATCTAAGTGAGATATCGATTGTACCTACTCATCTTTCTTATTTGTCTCGAAGATTAGGTTTCGGAAGAGTATGGTGTCATCCTTGAGTACTAAATCAGACCAAGGAGTTGTGAAAGCTTGAAGACCGATCAGCGTTATATTGGAGCATTCTGTAGCTAAGCCAAAATCCATGTGAGTTTACTAATCGCCTCTTCTATTTATTGATTTTTGAATTCATTTCGTTATTGAATTAAATTAATAAATTTAGATTTTGTTTAGCAATCGTTATTATTAATTGGCTAATGAGAGCGCAATTAATGATATTACACATTTAATATGGTTAATAAGGTGCATCAATCACCAACAAGTGGTATCAAAGCTAGATGATTTATTAATTTAATTGATTCGTTCTTGTGATTAAATTTGGTTTGAATGAGTTTATATTTTAATATGAAATTTGTTGCAATTTAATATGTGAATTGTTATTCGTGGTTGATCGTATATTTAGTGATTCTCGCTTTATTAGATTTCTTGTAAACCCAAAATTCAAAGGGTATAAGCTTTATGTAAAATTTGGTATATCAATAATTATTATTGTAGTAAATCCGACGACGACGTTCTTGATCCCGACGATCACCGGAAGATGAATTTGCAACAAGGCGTCAAAACGGGACTGAAGGGCTGCCCTCTGAGCCTTTGGAGCAGCCGGCCACATACCCCTTAGAGGGCTAGGGCCGGCCACATGATTGCTACCCTAGGGCAATCAGTTGGGCCAAGACTCCCCCTTTGCAGTGGCCCAACCAACATGAATCAAACCCTAATTTGGAAACTAGGGTTTGGGGATGATATGGGGTTATGCACAAAGTCCGAATAGGCCTTGAAGCCCAATGGGCCTTGAGGCCCATTTGGAAAATTATCGAGAAAAATAAATATTTTAAAAATGATTTATTTTCTCTTTATTGAAGCAATATGAATGCGTTTAGCCCTCATCTGTGAACTAATTTGATTAGGTTCATTTCGTATTACTTTATAAAGAGTCAATTAGGATACGATCAACACGAATCAAACCATACTTGTTATGCTTGTTTATTTAATTGCTTTGCTATGATTGTGTGCCGTAACTTAGATATTGTATCGTTTGTTTATAGTTGTCATGGGCTTTCATTCATTTAAAATTATCTAATATGATTAGGATAGTTAATTAATGAATGATTTAAACGGATCGGAAAGCTTTGTGACCATGCCGATAAGAGGCTAAGCTGGGGGTATTTAAGAAGACCTAGTGTCTCACCTTCTCAACTGTGAGCTTTTCCGTGAAGACATGCTTTAGGTTAATCAAGACTAGATGTCACGATTTACCTAAAACCTAAGCTATATTGAAACATATGTTTTTAAGGGTAGCTTAGAAAAACTCAAGTTTTAAATATGATTTAGTAAACTCGTAGTGGATCACCTAGATTAATGTAAATGTTAAAACAATAAAAATTCTAAAAGTATATTGAGTATTACGCCTCCAACATTGACACAACACCGTGAGGATGAAAGATCCTTGCTTGACCGGCGCCCTTTTAAGGGATGGATGGTCTATTCCTCAGGACATGATTTTCTAATTCCAATACCAAGTTTGTATTTATGACGATAGGTGGGAGGATTAATCTTTGTGCGTACTAGCTAAGTTAGTGCGTAGGGCTAGACTTTTCTCACTGGAATGTTGGGTTGACTCATGTATGAATTAACCGGTGGTTGCTCATATGGCCAAAGTATTCCTATAAACTGGTAGTTACTGAGCATAGTTATGAAGGGTACATGAACGTTGATTGCTCACTAATATGAGTTGGAACTCATGTTCACTAAGTGCACTCCGTTACGCCACTGTAGTGAAATGGACTGTGGCTATTGGTGAATACCATGGATAATAAAAATAGGGTTTTTTATATATTTGTATTTTTCTCCGTGCTTGTTAGCATTATGTTGTTATTTCCTAAAAGTATATGATGAATGTTTTCTTTTCGAATTTTTATTTATGTACTTGTATTTTATATAATTTAAACATGACTTCAAACTACAATATGTTATAAGAAATAATGAATACAAAGATGCAAGGGGGAGAGTGTGTCATTAACTACATGAAGTCATTGCCCAATAGAATGGTTCTGATCGGTATGGGTGGCACACAGATAGACGAAGCTACTCAAGTTGCGATTGTTCTTAAATCACTCTCTTATGAGTACTCTGACTTTAAAGAGGACTTCTGAGGAGGGTTATCTAAGTATGTCATGAAAAACGTTATGTGGTGAACTCATGAGGTGGAGAGATGGACTGATAAGGCTATCTTGCCTCGGTCAATTGCATTATGATATGGAAATACAAACATATGACTACTCCCTGTATCAACACCACTAGAGAATGTTCTCGCAGTGGGAGAGCCTTCATATATCGATATCTCCGAGGATGAAGAAGTAGGCTTGATCCCTGAGTCATGCGAACATACGGTACCGTTCAAAGACATACATGTATTAGAGGCATTTTATGCCGGAGATTCATTCTCGTCCTGGATAATTGATTCGGGGACTACTAATCATGTGTGTACATCATTATAGGTATTTGACTCGTGCGAGGAACTGAAAAGAGACAAACTACAACTTAGAGTGGGGAACAGAGAGTCCGTCACGGCTAAAGCTTTGGGAATAGTTCGACTCCATTTAGGAAATAAATATTTGATATTAGATTTAGATTATTTTGTCCCTTATTTCTGTAGAAGCTTAAATTTAGTTTCTGAGTTACTTATACATATTTTTTTTTTATCTATGAATGAAAATACTATTAGTGTTTCTTTCGATGGAAGAATTTTATGTGATGCTCACTTATGCAATGGTTTTTATGTTTTAACTCCTAAAATTAAATGTTTATTTAATGTAGAAATGATTAAGGTAGCTAAACCAACTTCTAATAAAATATTTAAAATATCTAGTGATGACCAAACCTATTTATGGCACTTAATACTTGGTCATATTAATAAAAAGAGGCCAGAGAGACTTTCAAGACTTGGGTCGTTGAAACAACTCCAAGTGGGAACTTTGCTTGTTTGTGAATCCGGTATATAAAGAAAAATGACAAAGCGATCTTTTGCTGGAAAAAGATTAAGAGCCACCGAACCTCTGAAACTAGTTCAGTCTGACGTTTGCGGACCAATGAGTGAAGCGATGAGAGGCGGTTATGAATATTTCGCCACATTCACTGGCGATTATTCCAGATACGGTTTCATTTACCTAATCCACAGAAAAATCTGAAACTTTTGATAAGTGTAAAGAATTTGTGCTTGTGTTGAAAATCAATTACATAAAACTATTAAGACCTTCCGATCGGTCGGGGAGGCAAGTTCTTAGATACATAGTTCACCGATTCTATGCTGGAACATTGAATTATTTCTCAGCTAATGATCTCTTGGTAACCCAGAACAAAATGGGGTTGCTGAGAGGAGAAATCAAACTTTATTAGACATGGTAAAATCCATGATTAGCTATTCTTCACTTTCTACTACATTATGGGGTTATGCATTAAAAACAGCCATGCATATATTAAATCATGTTCCATCTAAATCTATATCAAAAACTCATATGGAAATGTGGAATGGAGCTAATGTTGGTTTACGCTATTTCCGAGTTTGGGGTTGTCCTGCTCATGTCTTGAAAAAGAAATCGAGCAAGCTTGAACCAAGAACAAACTTATGTTTCTTCGTTGGTTATGCTGAAGGGACAAAAGATGGTACCTTTTATGATCCTAGTGATAGAATTTTTTTTGTTTCTATTCATGCTACTTATCTTGAAGATGATTATGTGAAAAACCATAAACCTCGTAGTAAAATCTTACTTGAGAAAAATGTTAGACCAATCCCGAAAACTAACATCTAAAGGAATCCATCTCCACCTTCAATTATGGTGAGAGTGGGAGATGAAGAAGAAAACAAAAAATGTTGGTCCAAGTGCTACATGGCCTCGTCGTAGTGGGTGGGTCTCTAGAGAGCCTGGCCGATATCTGGGTTTTGAAGCAAACATTGTTGCATTATATGCGAATTAAGACGACCCCGTATCTTTTACCATGATCGACTTGGACAAAGAGAAATGTCTTGAGGCCATGAATCTTGAGATAGAGTCTATACACTCGAAATCAGTCTGGACTCTTGTAGATGCGCCCGATCAAATCAGACCTATTGGGTGCAACTGGATCTACAAGAGAAAGAAATGAGCTGATGGACAGGTCGAAACCTATAAGGCTAGACTTTTGGCTAAGGGTTTAACCCAGAGAGAAGGAATCGACTACGACAAAACGTTCTCTCATGTACCCATGTTTAAATCCATCAGAGTTCTTCTGGCCATTGCCACTCATTATTATTATGAGATTTGGCAAATGGACGTAAAGACAACATTCTTCAATGGCCATCTGGAAGAAGAAATCTATATGGCTTAACCAGACGGATTCAAAGTAAAGGCTCAAGAGCACAAGGTTTGCAAATTAATGAAATCCGTTTATGGACTCAAGCAAGCGTCTAGATCTTGGAATCAAAGGTTTAATGATGTAATCAAGACCTATGGTTTCGAACAAAACCTTTCAGAGCATTGTGTATACAAGTACTCAAAGAAATTTGTTGTTTTCTTAATTCTTTATGTAGACGATATAGTCCTTATAGGAAGTGATATCGCAATGATGTCTGACATAAAGAAGTAGCTGGAAATGCAATTCCACATGAAGGATTTGGGGAATGCTGGTTTTGTTCTTGAAATCCAGATTATTCATGATAGGAAGAACAAATTACTAGCTCTGTCTCAACATACTTATATTGATAAGGTACTTTCTCTCTTCCCGATGAGGAATACTCATAGCGCATTGTTACCAATGTGCATGGGGTTACCCCTACCAAAAGAGCTGTGTCCTAGGACACCTCAAGAATTGTAGGATATGATCGAGTTCCATATGCTTCAGCAGTTAGGAGTCTAATGTATGTCATTTTGCGTACAAGACCCGACATATGCTATGCAGTGGGAGTGGTTAGTAGATGCCAGCCAAACCCTGGTGAAGACCATTGGATAGCTGTTAAGCACATCCTAAAATATCTTAAGAGAACTAGGGATATGATGCTTGTGTACAAAAATAAGACTTGGTGATACAAGGATACACTGATTTTGATATTCAGGCAGATTGTGACTTGTTAAAGTCTATGTTATGTTCAACATTCAACCTCAATGGAGGAGCAATTTTGTGGAAAAGCGTAAAGCAATCTATTATCGCAGACTCTACTAAGAAAGCTGAATATATTGCAGCTTTCGAGGCAGCCAAAGAGGCTGTTTGGCTTAATAATATCTTAGTCGAACTGGAGGTAATTCCTATCATGAACGAGCCTTTGCAACTCCACTATGACAACACTGGAGTGACTGCAAACTCGAAGGAACCTCGCAGCCATAAGAGAGGAACGCATATATAGCGAAAGTACCACTTGATTAGAGAGATAGTTCGAAGAGGAGACGTGGTAGTCATGAAGATCTCGACGTTGGACAACATCGTTGATCCAATGATGAAAGAACTTCCCGAACGTGTATTCGTGAAACACATAGAGGGAATGGGCCTTTGAAATCTGACATATCTTCTCTAGGTCAAAGTGGGAGATGTTAGGAATTCTTGCCCGCTTGAGAAGATACTCATGTAAATTCTCATTGATATTATTAATAAAATAAAGTTTGACATTTATGATTTAATTAAATTGAAATGGTTATTTCTTAGGCATTAAGATTTATAGAACATTTATCATTCCATAGTCTCCGTATCAAATTGTGACACGTGTTGGGCACCTGAGTTCTGGCGGTGTGCTAAAACTAGGTCGATGACTGATATACGACTAGGAAGCTATATCAAAAGTCATATATGTGGAACACATGAGTGAAGGATGATCACGATGTGGGAGCATAGGGGTGGTCGAAAATCCCCTAGGGATAGAGCCTAGGGGTGGCCGATTCTCCTTCCCTCTTTCTCTCACTGAATTTCTCTTTGAAGAGAAAAATTCTCAACCATAGATATTGATCTGATTGATGAGAGAGAGTTTAGACTTTCAGTTGAGATCTAAGGGCCCAGATTAAATTAAAAGGAGGGAATATCTCTAGAAGGAGAGAATATCTCAACGAAAAGGAGAGAAAATCTCCCAGAGGTTATCTCCCTAGCAATGCCATAAATATTGACTCAGGTATAGAGGAATTTTCACTCCTTTCTTCACAGAAAATTCGGCTAGCTCTCTCTCTCTCTCTCTTGGCCTTTTATTTTCCTCCCTCTATTCCCGGACTTGATAATTCCAATCGTAAATAATAGGAGCGATATCCCGAAACAATATGGTTTCGAGATCTAAGTGAGATATCGATTGTTCCCACTTATCTTTCTTATTTGTCTCGAAGATTACGTTTCCAAAGACTATGGTGTCATCCTCGAGTACTTAATCAGACAAAGGAGTTGTGAAAACTCGAAGACCAATCGATCGTTGGATTGGAGCGTTCTGTACGTGAGCCAAAATCCATGTTATTTTACTAATCGCCTCTTCTATTTATTGGTCACTAAATTTCTTTTATAATTTCATTAAATTAATAAATCTAGATCTTGCTTACTAACCATTATCATTAATTGGGTAATGTGAGCACAATTAATGATATTCCGCGTTTAATATGGTTACTAAGGTTCATCAAATACCATTGAATGTTACGTGTCCAATCAACGTAATTCTCACCCTCGAGTTTATTTGTGCTCAAAATAGTTGCAAGTGGATTTAAGGACATATTGCTGAAATTAAATAAAGTAAATAAATGTAGACATATGCTACAACTGAATTATTATAATGCATGAAAAATACTAGTATCTAGAAGAGATAAATAATCCATGGTGTTATGAACAAACATAATCAATTCATTTTCCTAGGGGAAACCGTAAATAATCTTTTTTCAAAGTCGTGACACATCACTATTTAGTTTGAACCATCGAAGAAGTCATTACTCCTAGTTTTTACAAATTACCATAAACTTTGGTCACTCATTTTTAATGCATAGCCTCTAGGGAGTATTACATGAAAAATAAGTCTAAGTGTGTAACTGACATATGGGCCTTTATTCAAGTCACTTTAAAAACGGTTCTCCTAGGGGATACCCCACTTCATCGTTCCTCTTTATGACTTAGTTCATTTACAATATAATTAACGGAGTGATTCTAAAGTACTCTCATTAAAGGAAGGACGACTAAGGTGACTCTTAGTTCATCAAACACATCGTTGATTAAACTTATGTCAGGGACCTTAGGATGTTTCAACGATAAACAACCCTCCCACTTAGTTTTTGCGAAAATCATATTTTTGCATATTGAGTTTAATTCTATAACCAATTTTATAAACTAAACTATAATGATGCATGAACATGACATAGTTATACAAGGCATTGGCGTCCTATCCTATGTGACATGTGACGTGAAATGAGATAAGTTTAAATAAATGAAAAAGTTAAATTTAACTTATTCAATGGCCCAATTCTAAATTTACAACCCATAACCAAAACACAAAGAAAATAAACAACATCGGCTTCGTCTTTCCCCAAGATGTCAAATTTTTTATCTCCACTTAATTAATTAAATTTGTTTTTATTATTTCAAAAATAATATAAACACAATTTAATTATTTAAGATTTTAAAAATTAGTATTTGGAAACAATTTCCAAAATTTTGGATGACGTGGCCAACCTGAGCTAGCTTGCGTGCGTCTGGAGACACACGGCCATGCTCGGGTGTGGCTGACCCTTTCCAGCCCTTGCCCTCGTGTAAGGAAGATCCATAGGTGAGTCTTGGCTAGCTCACATGTGTTCAATAACACGCGAACATGCCCCTTGATTTTGGTCGACCTGAAATAGGTCACGCGCGTTTAAAACGTGCGGGCATACCCGAATCTGTGCGTCCTCCTTTCTGTCCTCCCAGAATAAAAAATTGAAAATTAAAAAATCTTATGTCCTATATAATTTAGGCTCACAATTTTTTTAAAGAAAATAAATAAAACTAGGGCGATAACCGAAAACAATCCTAGGGCCATAAAATAATCCAGTCAATAATCCTCACATAACATTCACATATGAAATAAAATATTCATAAAAACAACGCCAACACCTAACTACTCATATAATTGCGTGCATTTAAAATTTTACTTAAAAATATTTATACAAGTCGTTTTTAACGCTAAATATGGCGTTGATAGCATTTTTTGGAAATCGGTTAACAATTAACCTATATATAATGAAACATATCTAATATGGCGGAATATCTTTCATATGAAAACAAATTTATGAACATATTCAATTGGCCATAATGTTAAAAACAATCTATCCATATAAAAATATCAAATCACACAAACAGACAATTCCACAAGTCCAAATTCATATATCTATTTATAGAATCAATATAGCTAGAATTAAGAAAACACTTATGGTTGTCGTCGTCAACTTCATGAGTCGTCCTTCCGTCTTCAATTTGCGCGATCGGATCTGCATCACGCGTTCACGTCTCTGCCCCGAGTCTGACTCTCACGCGCGCGTAGGGATGCTAGGGTTTTGTCTTGTCCCGCGCGCACATCTTTGTGTGACCGGCCATGTGTATCAATTTTCAATCAAACTATCACGAAATAGAGTCAACACAAATATCTCAATATATTTATGAGAATAAGAGAGTGGGCTCTTTTATGAACAAGGGGAAGAAGGAAGATCGCTCAAAACCAAAGATAAAAAGAGAAATTGAATTTCTCTCCTTGTTGAGTTTGCCCGAGAAAGGAAAAATGTCCCAAGGGTTTTTGGAAATCCCTCTCTCTCTCTCTCTCTCTCTCTCTCTCTCTCTCTCTCGCTAGGCACAATCGGCCAAGGGAGACTCTCTCTCTCTCTCTAGGGGATCTCGGCCAAATAATGATTAGGGTTAGGAGGAGAGAGAAAATTGTTTTATTTAGTTACGAGATAATGGGCCTAGGTTAAGTTAAACCCATTATATACTTTCTTTAATTTGACGCAAAATTTAGCCCATTACACCCCTAGGGTTGGCCGGCCATATTGCTGTAAATTAATTAAACTTATTTCTTTATTTATTTCTAAGATAATGCTTTATTAAATTAGAATATCTCACAATTTACGTTCAATGAGAAAACAAATAAATTGATTTAGTAGTTAAAAATATTTCAATTCAATAGTTGAATTTAAAGCATGATTTCAACAAATTATCTTTACATGTTTTTAATACTTGTTTTGTTCATCTAAATCAGGTTCGAGAGTCTAACATTGAGAACTTATGGACTCACATGAACGAAGATTTAGAATGAAGTTCGGGCACAAAAGGTCACATACTTTTCCCGACTTATAATTCTTAATATAGGTTGAATCCATTAAAGAACCAATATTGAATATCTCTAAGTTCATGTGCGTTTAATTTCCGTTTGATGTGATACAAATATTCTTCACACAATCGACAGTGTATTTTACGATATTATCATTTGTGTGTATCATTAACTGAGAAGGATGTAAAATTACAGTTTAACCCCTGAGTTATTATTTCAACAACTCATTTGTTATTTGTGAACGAGAAAAACATAAACTAAGATGTCACAACATGTCACATGTTTCATTCAAAGAATATTTTATTCATTGAATACAAGGCCCGGTTTATCCACTCACACTTCTAATAACAAAGCATGGTGTGATACTAATGTCGTAGCATTCTTACAACATAAATTTCATATATGTGAATCACATAGTTCAACGAAACAGTATTATGACATCAATCGTCGGGTCTATAATATCATTATTGATATATTGCCTATTAACTATCAAATGTCATAAAGTGTCACAAGAAAAAATGTATTCAATTCAGGATTTAGGTATTTACGAAAATACCTCTCGTTTGTGATTTTGAAGTTTCGAGTAATATAACGGTTTTATCACGAACTACAAAGTGTCACGGATCTTGTTCAATATCTTCATCAACACATCAAGAATAAATTTCAGAGTCACAGCTCTCTATATCACAAGATACAATATTGTTAATTTATTCAAACAATTATGGCTCATATACGATTGCCCTATGGATCTTTAGATTGCAAACTATTATTTTAAACTAATCAAGAGAAGGTATCTTGTCAAATATGTATTTTAAACTTCTTTCGTTGATGACAATTTCATGGCGTAGATATAAATTCTTAAGTATAATCTTAAGAAAGAATGAAAATTTAACCAGCAAAAAGAATACAAATGTATTACATGTCGCATGTCTCCTTTGTGAGCATAAACCTCAACAGTACTCACAAAGTTGGGATCTGAAAACTTAATTTCATTTAATTTGGGGTCAACCTCCAAATTTACTGTAGTCACTTAGGCTTAATGGCTAAAAGAGATTAAAAAAAAAATATAGCTTATTAATCCACCAAACTCTATAGTGTTTTGCATATACTCAATATTTTGTAAACAATTGGTATATACTTAACCCAATGTATTTACACAAATTTATTCTCCGTATTGCCCCCATTATAATTTTGAATTTTGGTTACCCATGTTGGGTAATATAGTTCCAAAAATTGCGTAAACACATTTGACTGATTATTTACTAACAATTTACAAAAGTTTGAGTATTTCAAAACTCGTAAAGGTTTATACGTGTATATACAATTGAGATGGGTGCCCACAAAGAAGATATTAGACATATAAATACTTTGTATTTTATTAAGCTAAATATTCATTCTTCATTTAAGTTTGTGTTTATGTATGTTTGTTAACGCATTGAAACTATCATCAAAGGGGTGCTAAGTATAGACTTGACAAGATAGCCTCTTGTGACTAGTTTAACCATGTGTTCATAATCTTAAGATCGATGGAGCAATCGAATATGAGTAATGATTGTTTGAATGAATCATAATATCTTATCTTGTGATATAAAGAGTTGTGAATTTGTGTTTCATTCACGATATCTTATATTGAACAATAACTATGATACTCTGAAGCCCGAGATAAAACCGTTTAATCACTCGAAACTTCAAGATCACATACGAGGAGTATTTTGGTAATTAACTCAATCTTGAAGTGAATGCATGATCGATTTGATACCTTATGACATTTTGATTTTTCAATGGGCAATGGCTAAAATTATAGTTGCATCTGACCTGACGGTTGGTGTCATAATGTTGTCACATTGAGTTATGTGATTCACAGATACGGAATTCATGTTGAAACAATGCTAATGCATTACTATCACACTATGCTTTGTTATGAGAGTGTGAATGAATTAATCTGGCCAGGTATTCATCGAATAAGAAAATACTTTGATTAAAACATGTGACATGTAAAGACATCTCACTCATGTTTTTTCTCATTCACAAATAACAAAGGAGTTAGTAAAATAATAGCTCAGGGGTAAAACGGTAATTTTATATTTCTCTGAGTTACTGATACACATGAAGGGTATATCGTAAAGTAATTTGTGGATCGTGTGAAGAATTGTTTTTTCACATCAAACGGAAAATATACGCATATGAACTTAGAGAGTTTCAATATTAGTCCTTTAGTGGAATCAACTAATATTAAGAATTAAAAGCCGGAAAAGGTTTGTGAACTTTTGAGTCCGATTTTTATTCTAAAGCTTTGTTCATGTGGGTCTATTAGGTCTCAATGGTAGACCCTCAAACGAGACTTATTGAACTAGGACAGTTTGATTTTCTCATTTAAGTAAATTGCGATTTACACTAAAAAATTATTTTTCTTACTAATTGAATATATAATTTTTTATTTATTGTTATATTTATTTAATGAATCATATTATATTATTATATGGATAATAACATATTTAAATGATTGAAATAAATAAAAGATGAAGATAAATATTTTCTCTATCCGTACTACTTTGAAGAGTACGCAAATAATTGATGATTTGTCATTAAATAAATGAGCCGTTCTAAAGTAATTAAATATTATTTTTGAAATAAATCACAATAATTTTTTCGAGTATTTATGGATGTCACTCGACCAAAATAAAGATTTAGGTCGAAAATTAATTTATGAAATTAATTTAAAGGAACAACGGGCTTAGGTTTGACTTAAGAAAAACCCACTCTCTCTCTATTTAAAGGATTTTTGAAACCCCAATTAGACTAACCCCAACGTTAAATCTCGGCCAAACCCTTCCCCTAAATTGTGAGAGTGTTGGACTAGAGTTTCCAAGAGAGAAAGATATCAAGAAACATTTTCTTGATCTCCCGAGTGTTCTCGAGTCATTCCGAGTACTATTCGTTGTTTAATCAAAGAGTCCACCCTCTAAATCTCCCAAAAATTCGTGGGAATTATCATTGAATCCTCTATTGGTTTTCAAGTGACGTTTTGGTTGCTGGAGTTCACTCAAAACGCGAAAAAATCGAGCGAAACGGACCAAGGCTAATTTCAGCCTGCTGATTTATAAATGTGTTTATAAAGTGTTAGATCGTTTTTATTCAATTTGTTGACATGTTTAAAATGGTTTATTGACATGTTAGTGATTTTTAATGCCTATGTCATTATTTTATGAAAATGAGTTTTAATTCATATCATATTATATAATTCCGCCACATATAACATGTGTTATATAATATTATTATTTAAATTGCTAAATAATTTCCAACATATATCTCAATTAGGCATTCAGTCTAAGGCACTTCCCACAAATTTTATTTTATAAGAGGAAATATATATATATATATATATATATATATATATATATATATCAAACAAATTTAGTCAAATCAGCTCTAGGCATATTCGTGAGGTAGTTCCTTACCGTAGAAGCACGCGTGCACTTATAAGAATCATATTATCATGTCTATAATGTTGTATTTATGACATCTACATCTCAATTATTGCGTGTCCAATCTTATGAACCGAAAATTTACTTCTAATTATGCTTCAATTCTATCTCCTTTATGAAAGATATAAAAATAATATACATATATACGAATCTATTAATCACATGACATGACTACCTTATAGTCTTTACGTCCAAATATAGGTAACACGAAAAAAGCATCTTTCTTAACCGGTGAGGCCATTTTGACTCTATATAGCAAGACTATCTCTCTCTCCATATATTGATTAGACTTGACCTATCACTATATATATAATCTTATATATATAATCTTACTAGTTACTTGCACCAACATTTCACCTACAATAATTGACTTTTGAACATGTGATATATCTCTAAGCCACCCAAGGTCCCACTTATTCACTTCCCATCCTTGCATTTAAGTCAGATCTTTTATGTTCATGATTAAGATTTCCTTGAGATTAAATTTCTAAATTTCTTTGTAAAGTAACCAAATTTAGAAGGAAAAAATTGAGAATAAGAGCCTACTTTATGAGTATTACAGATGAAAAGTGATTACAATGAAAACCAAATCATTAGAACATGCACAAGATCTTTATTTTACGGTCAGAAGTTCATACTGTCAAGAATATATAATAATTCATAAGTAATATTGCAATTCAGAGTTGACACAGATTTAGCTGGAAGTTACAAAAAGTAAAAAATAAATAAAACCTATTTACAAAAGAGATGGTTCTTTTCATTTGGAAATCCTATATGACCGCGTACTTCCAGAAAGTCATCAAAGAATACACCAATCAGAAGAAACTTAGAAATTTCAAAAGGAAAAATAAATAACTTAGAAAGTCTCCCTACCTTTAAAATAAATCTTTGTAAATGACGATATTCATTAACATAACGATTCTATAATTTATTACACTACCGTAACAATATTTTTTATTTCTTTAAATAATTATTATATTAGAAAAGTAATTTGCTCAGCTTTTGATATACAGGTATATAAGCTATATTAACTATATACGATAAACTAGTGTTTAAAGAAAAAATTGATCATTAATCAAAGAAAACATTGAAGTTTGTTATTTGATCAAATTTTTTCATTTATTTAGTGTATAATCATTTTTGATGAGGTGTCATTATTTGATTTTTTTTTTTTTACTAATCTGTTTGTTTTTGTGAGATAATTAGTATAATAGCACTTTAGGATATTGTAATTGCAAAATAGCTAACGTTTCAAACAAATTGGTTTATAAAAATTACTCTAAATAAATCGTAATAAAATGACTAGACTACCGTTGAATAGGTTTTGAAACCAAAATCAGTTACTAAACGTTAGATGACAGATTAGTAAAAAAAACACAATATTAACACGTCATCATTATTGGCTATAAACTAAAAAAAAATGTTTGGCTATATAGCAAGTTCAATGTTTCCATTTTGGTTATAAAGAGCAATTTTTCTTTGTTTATATCGATTTATTTTGGTTAATTGCTAAACCAAATTTTCAAACCTTGGTTATATAATTATTAATATGTTTCTAAATCCTATTTTGCTACCGATACAAGTGAAATTAATACAAAATTTCACTAATTAATTACATTAGACGAAGAAAAAGGTACTATTAAGGTACATTAGTGCAGTCATTGCTTCTTTGTCTTGTAGCTGCCCAAACTGTTTTTTGGCTTTAAACTAAACAATTAAAGCGCCCCCATAATTCTACATTTGTATTTATTTAATTGTTATAATATATTTTGTTTAGTCAATCACGTTTCTTGTCTAGAGTCGTGATTCAAATTAGATCGATCATCGAAGAGAACTTTTTTATACCTTAGAAGAAGCATATACTTACTATTTCTTCCCAATCATAAAACTCTCAAAAAGAGCCGCTCAAAGACCATAATAAATCTATCTTCTTGACTCAAACCAAGACTAATCATAAATTCATAATACTTAGGTTCTTCGTTATCATGATATTTTAGCACGTTTATCTAAACTAATAAGTTTGCTAATGGAGAGTACATGTTCTTGGTTCAATCCTATCTTAACTGATGTTGATAGAGTATACTTTGACTGGTCCAAAAGGAACCCATAAGTCTCTCTCTCTCTCTCTCTCTCTCTCTCTCTCTCTCTCTCTCTCTCTCTCTCTCTCTCTCTCTCTCTCTCTCTCTCTCTCTCTCGGAGTACGACTGCCCAATAGTACTATAGCTTGAGTAAAGCAATTATATATGCTCTCTCACTTTGCTTTGATCATATCCGTAGGCTTATACATTCAAATCTCTTGATATTTACAACTACGCACTATAAATATTATGTGTACTATAAAGACCACTCCCTATCCCACACAATAAAATTCCTTTACATGCTCATCTTATATAATTCAAAATCTCTAGCCCACTTTCCTAGTTTTCACTACCACACTAGAATATATATCTCTATTGCCCTTATACAAAACTCACTCTCCAAAAAGAACCTTAGTACTATAGGTACTACACACACATATATAATATAAAAAGGGAAAGGAGAATATAGATAGAGATACATCTCTCCATCTTATTCTCAATACTCATAGTCATAAAATCAAGAAGAAAGAAAGAAAAATGCAAAGCGTGAAAAAGAAAGTGGGGACGAGTGAAGAAGAAAGCGAGCTGAGAAGAGGTCCATGGACTCTCGAAGAGGACACTCTTCTCATACATTACATTGCTCACCATGGCGAACGCCAATGGAATTCGCTCGCCAAACGAGCCGGTATGTTCTTTTTTAATTTTTTTTCTATTAGGTCGTGCTTATATAAATAATTAACAAAAAAAATTATAATGGAATAAACTTGTTAATTAATTAGCTAAAAAACTACACTTTTTTTCTAATTTATTTTTCTTTTAATTTAGCCTTCTCCAAAATTTTATTTGCGTATTAATCCCTCTACGTTATATTAACCCTAGCTATGACTTTTATTTGACGTATTTAGGGTTGAAGAGGACAGGGAAGAGCTGTAGACTGAGATGGCTAAACTACCTGAAGCCGGACATCAAGCGCGGGAATCTGAGTCCGCAAGAACAGCTCTTAATTTTGGACCTCCATTCCAAGTGGGGTAACAGGTTCGTTCAATTAATTACAATTTCTATTAATATCTTAAGCTTTTGTGGAATTAATTGATGTATTATTATTATTATTATTATTATTATATATAGGTGGTCTAAGATCGCGCAACATCTTCCGGGAAGAACGGACAACGAGATAAAGAACTTCTGGAGAACAAGGGTTCAGAAACAGGCTCGCCAGCTCAACGTCGAGTCCAACAGCCAGCGATTCATCGACACCGTCCGATGCTTTTGGATCCCAAGATCCCACCAAAACAATCACTCTTCTTCGAGTTCCGTGTCCACCAGCCTCGACAGTACAACTCCGATCCCGCCGATTCCCTTCTCCGGCGATCAAATAACGGCCGTAGATCGATCATCGGAAGAACAGAAGCCGGAAAACTACGCTGGGTTTGAATCCTCTTATTCTTGCTTCGACACCGACTACAGTAACACCGTGAACCCCGTCGCAGCCGATGATTTCCAGGCCGACGACTCTGCTCAGCTCTTCACTCAGGGTTTTGACGGCCACGTGGCGGCATGGGATTGGGCGGATCACAATCTGTGGGACATGTTGGACATGTAGACTAAATATATATTTATTATATGTTACGATTATTGTATTCACGTTACGTAAGGGTTTGCAGTTTCAAGTTGTTAAGTCTCTTTTACGAGAAATCGGTTCATCACAGTACTTATCAGGATATTTTGTCATATCTCTATCTAGTCATGGTGATGCGATTATGTTTCTCAAGTTTTCTATATAAATATATTTATAAATGTATGGGATGGCATGTTGGTTGGTGAAAATATTCTGCAATCTCGTCTCTCAAATCAGTTATGTATTGTTCAAAACTTATATATACTTTAATATTATAATATATCAATATATTCAAATATGACTACAAAATTAGTTCATACGTCACCAGTGACCGAGTTCACTTATTGAAATTATACTAGTATAATCGATTAAATATATTTTTCTTCGTACTTTAGGTCAAGTTCGATATCATATTTAAAACTGATCATAAGTTGAAAATTAAAAAGGAAAAGAAAATTATACGAACTACATCACTTTATTATAAATTGTCTATAATTTGAATTAGAGAAAAGATTGGTTAACTAGCTTCACTGCAATAATTGGGTGTTTGAATTAGCAAAAAGTTTTACAGTATTAATTCCACCGAAAAGACATCTAAGGAAAAGGAAAAATAAAAGTGGAATCGCAACAAGTTGTGGATACGCAAAGAAATATATTTCTATTTTGTTTAATATAATTGAATCACCATACATGATTTTAAAGGATATTTTTTTCCTATAAATAAGATGGGGTCCGGGAACTTCTGAGACAAGAGCCGTGGGAGTGGGACCCACGGAAAGTCTGCAACAAAAACTTTACAATGATTGAGATTAAGTTAGTTAATTTGACTTTCAAAGAAGATATTGATAATCAATGTAATATGTAACAAGGACTAGAAAAGTTGGAGTGGTAGTTATCGTACTGTGGATTCTGATAAGCAAAAGATTTTATTAAAAGCAAGTTTGTCCTAGCCACAAATATATTTCTAATGTACTTGAATTTTAATTCTTAATTCCCTAGCCTTCTTAATCCATGTAAAACTAGTAGTGTTTGATCTGGTTTGATAAAATTAAATTTGGAAATTAACTCGCAAAAAATCTTGGAGACCGGTTCAAAATCGAAGAGACATTAGACCATTCAGTTATTTTATCTCAAATATCGTAGAAAATTTGGACTTGATCATGATAAATTATCGTGGAAAAGTCTTTCCTAATGATATTTACTATCATCATGCAACATTTTATGGAACAAAATTGAGTAAGGTAGGTTTCTCTCCGTACAAAACACCTTCCCTCCGTTCAACATTTTTTGACATTTATCCGGTAGTCAGAAATTGTTTAAGCTCTTCGCAAACACTCCTCAGCTCTTTTAAGTGAGATCGAGTCTTAACTCCTCGCCAAGTTATGGAGGAACTTTGTGAGAAATGGTCGGAAATGGGGGTTGAAGATGAAAACGACGACAATGTGGTCGTCTTTGACGACGACAATCTTGTCCAGACAAACTGTGACCCCTCAACAGAAGCGTCTCAACCAAATTAGAGGCCTTAGGCGAAATACTAAAATAAAAGTTTTTTTTATATAATTTAAACCAAATTGAAGGTATTTAGAAAAAAAAAAATTGGAAGCCTTGGGCAATATAAAATATAAGGACTTGTTGTATAGTCTAAAAGAAATTTGTAAGTGTAATAGTTTAGTGGTAATACAACATGTCTTTTAATTAGGAAGTCACCGGTTCAAATCTCACTAAAACAATTTTTTTTCTAAACGGAGACCTTGGGCAAACTTGGGTTGCTGCGATCGCAGACGCAAACGAAGCGTTTGGGTCCGGAGCACGCCACTATGGGAAGAACTTGAGACGTGCTTTCGATAGTTCAAAAGAATGTATCATATGTTTTGGGCAATGAGCTATGGCTAGCTGTCGTTCGGATTCATTTGAGAACAATCTCTCGAATCCTTGAAGCCCTCAAGCGCACAATCTTCTTCAGCTTATTGATAATGGGGTTCTCCCTGGCCCACTTCCTTTCCAGGAAGGCTCAAATTTCTTTGTAAAATTGGGCCGTTTTACCAATTAGATAAGGATCGACATGAAGACATTTATGTTGTAGGTTTACATTGCCTAAGCCCTGGGATATCAGATAGTCAATTGGGCAAAAAAAAAAATCCCAATAATTGAAGACAAAGGCCATGATGAAGCAGACTTTGAGCATGGCTTTAGTAGGCTTTGGAGAGGATTGTTGGGGGGGGGGGGGGGAGAGAGAGGTTGAGCGGGAAGTATGAAGAAGATAGCTTGTCATTTAAGGAGTCTCAAGATGGAGTCGAGAGGCACTCACCTGCATGCTACATTGGGAGGCCAAGTAAGTCGTCCTACCGATCCTTCTAGTCTTTTGTTACATGCTTTAGGTTCTAGAGACTTACTTTCTGTTACACATGACATAGAACATAGAGGCTTACTTTCTGTTACACATGACATAGAAAGTAGAGATTCATTTTCTAATACACATAGTTTAGGAGTTTCTAGCACACTAGTTCCACTTCAGTAGATACTTTGGAGATAGTGGCTCCCCTCGAGAGCGAAGGCTGCTGAACGCAATCATGGTGTTATCTGGAACATCTAGGGGTTTGGAAACCCGGGACGAGGACGGCTCTTCAAGCACATGTCCGCGATCATAAGTTTGATTTATTATTTTTATCATAGACTAGATTACAGAGAGAGGGGCTGAGAGGGTTAAGGTTAAGCTTGGTTTTGACGGCTGTATGACGGTTGACTGTATTGGTAGGAGTGGAGGATGTTACTGTGGAAGGAGCCTGTGAGATTCCCACTGGGGTCATTTTCGAGGTATCACATTGAGGGAGATCAGGTTAGTGAGTCAAGTGCGAGATGAAGAAGTTTGAAATTAGTTAACAATTAACCAATAATATTATATAACATATCTAAATATGACGGAATTATATAATATTTTACATAATATAGTAAAACTCGTTTTTAACATATTCAATTAACCTAGGCACTAAAAATTACTAACATGTAAATAAACTTTTTATTCTAAACATGTTGTTAACGAATTGAATAAATGATATAGCAATCTATAAAAAATTTATACATTTTCATCGCAGATCCAATTCGTTTAAGAGACTTACATGTGAGATTGTAAACAATCTCGTGCGTTGCTACCTCATGCCGAGTCCTCGCCGGATTCAGCCTACACGCGCCCAAGCCTTGCCGGATTGAGCCTATGCGTGTGTCTTGCTTCGTCGAAGTGAATCTACGAGTTGTGTGCGTGTGTACCTCGTCAAAGAACTGGCCTACACCTCACTGTAGTGGACAGTATGTGCGCCAAAACCTCGATGGAAGGACTGCTCGCACGCCAGCTTTGATGCTCACCGGATCCCGCGTGCCAACGTCTCGCCACTCACCAGATGGACGCGCCTATGAGCCTTCCTCTCGCTGGCTGGATGAACCCACCCTGCACCTACCCCTTGTGTCTTCAATCCTCGCTGTAATGAACCTGGAAGGTCGCCGTAATGGGTCTCTTTGGGCCTGTTGGTTTGCGCTTAGGTGCTTCGCCGGTTTGAGCCTTTCCCTTCGTTAGATTGAGCCTTCGCGTGCGTCTCTCGTCTCTCCTTGAATTGGCCAGCCCTACAAAAATGAAAATTCACTCAAACACCAGAAGAAGAGTCAGAGATAATTCCCTTGAGTTTTTGGGAGATCAATAGGGTGGGCTCTTTTGTTGAACAACGGGAAAAGGGAGATCACTCAAGAATCGAATCAAGAATAAAGAAATGATTTCTTGATTATTTCTCTCTCAAGAACACTCGGCCAAACACACTCTCAAAGGGAGGGGAAGTGTTGGCCGAAATTATGAGTTTGGTTAGGCTTTCCCAAAATCCCTTTTATATCTGAGAGAGCGGGCTTCAGTTAGGTCAAAATCCAATTTTGGCCCGTTAGTCAAACTTAAGCACATAGATCTTTTCAATAAGTTTAATAATAATTGCCCACCCTAATTCTCTTAATTATGACCGACCAGATCATTTTATTTTCTCCAAATTTTTTTTTATTTATAAATAATATTTAATTAATTTAGAACATCTCATTTATTTAATGACAAATCATTAATTCTTTTCATACTATGCAAACAAGTATGAAACGAGAAAATATTTATTTTAATTTTTATTTATTTGAATCATAAAATTATATTATTATCAATATAATGAAATAATATGATTTATTAAATACATGTAACAGGTAAATAACCAATTATTTATTTAATTACTTAGAAAATAATTTTTTAGTGTAAATCACAATTTACATTTAATGAGAAAATCAATCGTTTTAGTTTAATAAATATCGTCCGAGAGTCTATACTGAGACCTTATGGACCCACATGAACGAAATTTTAGAATAAAGTCCGGACACAAAAGTTCACAACGTTTTTCCGACTTTTAATTCTTAATATTAGTCGATTCCAATAAGGAGTAATATTGAGACTCTCTAAGTTCATATGCATTTATTTTCCGGTTGATGTGACTAAACAATTGATTAGACGATTCATGGAGTATTTTAGGATATTACCCTTTGTGTGTATCATTAACTCAGAGGAATCTGAAATTACTGTTTTACCTTGAGTTATTATATCACCAACTCCTTTGTTATTTGTGAACGAGAAAAACATAAATTAATATGTCTATACATGTCATATGTTTTATTTAACAAAAAATTGGCTCTATAGCCTAATAAAATATTTTCATTTTGGATATACCCAATGTTTCGTTTATAGATTGAAAATAATCAAACAAATTTGTTTACACATCGTACACAGTCCAAAATACCCTTAATTCCTTTACATATTGAAAACATGAATTTTAAGGGTATTTTAGACTGTTTACGATGTGTAAATGAATCTGTCTGGCTATTTTCAATCTATTAACGAAAACTTGGGTTTATCCAAATTATACATAGTTTACAGTGATATACATCAAAATTACCATTTATTTAAAGAATGTTTTATTCGATGAATACGAGGTCCGGTTTATTTGCTCACACTCTGATAACAAAGCGTGGCATGATACTAATGTCTTAGCATTGTTTCAACATATATTCCATATCGGTAAATAACATAATTAAAAAAAACAACATTATGACACCAACCATGGGGCGGATGAAACTTCTTTTAGTCATTTCCTATTGACAAATCAAATGTCATAAAGTGTTACAAGAATATATGTATTCAATTCAGGATTAAGGTAATTACGAAAATACCCCTCGTATGTGATGTTGAAGCTTCGAGTGATTAAACGGTTTTATCTCGAACTTCAAAGCATTACCAGTCTTGTTCAATGTCTTCATTAAGACATCAATAATAAATCAAAGAGTCACGACTCTCTATATCACAAGATACGATTTCATTGATTTATTCAAACAATTAATACTCGTATTCAATTGCCCGATTGATCTTTAAATTGCGAACTATTATTTAAACTAGTCATAAGAGGGTATCTTGTCAAGTCTGTACTTAGCACCTCTTTTGTTGATGACAATTTCATAGCATAGCAAACATACATAAACACAAACTTAAATAAGAATGAATATTTAATTTTATTTAATGTTTCAGCAAAACGAAATACAAAATGTATTTATAATGTCGAATATCTCCTTTGTGGGCACAAATCCCAATAGGAGATTTGTGGGGATCTATGACGATCCAGTGAGCTCCCAGCGGAGGCATACTTGGGAGCTTTTTCGTCGCGTACGGAGTTCATTCACGGGTCCTTGGGGGTGAAATGAACGAAGTTACCTCCAATTTTGAGATTAGAGGAGGCAGAGGCAGAGGTCTTGGCCAATTAGCAGCACTTAGAGATATTTTTTGGATTGCGACATCCATGACTTAGGATTTGAGGGAGACCTATTCACCTGGCGTAGATGAGGTATATAGGAGCGTTTAAATAGATTCCTTGCGAGTCACAAGTGGAGCGATCTCTTCTCTTCGGCCATAGTTCGACACTTGAGTTTCTGGAGATCGGATCATAGACCACTTCTACTGCTTACAGCGGGGTTCAGAGATCGTCGTCAAAGAAGGAGGCCAGGGAGATTCTTCTTTAGGAGTCTTGGAGGGGAGAGCCAGAGTCTGACGAGCGGATCTGGAGAGCACGGGGGACTGGCCAAAGTGGTGATCAAAGACCGATCTTAGCTTATGCAATCAGTCAGTGCAGACAAAGCCTCTCCCGCTGAGGCGGACAGAGGAACATAGAGATCAGAGACATGATCAAAAACATAAGAAGATCGTCGAGCTTAAGGGACGATCTGGCCCGAATTTTTGTATGGAGTCTTTCAGACGGGAGGAGAGACAGCTTGACGCCTTAGTAGAGAGGGATAAGAATACGAAACTATTTCATCGTAAGGCTTATGCTAGGAGGAAGAAGAATGCCATCAAAGGACTGGAGGACGAGCGACGCGACTGGGACAACAGGGACACTGAGATAGAGAAGATCGTGTTTGGTTACTGTGGTTACATTTCTCTTCGGCGAGACCGTCTCCGCAAAGTATTGAGTTAGTGACTGTAGGCATACATCCTAGGATCTCGGAGGCTTTGAACACCGAGTTGGAGTGCCCTTTTGAGTCGGGGAGGTGAAAAAGAGGTCTTTCTTGATGGATGTGATCAAGGCCCCGGGGAGCAACGTCTTTCCTGCAATATTCTACCAAAGATATTGGAACATAGTTGGAGAGTCGATCTTGAACACCTGTTTTGAGATTCATAACGATGGGGATGAGGTGGCTACCACTAGGACATAAAAGGTATTTAGAAGCGACAAAATCTTCTAAAGGTCAAAAAGTCACTTCTATTTAGGTTTAGAAGCGACAAAGTCGCTTCTAATGTTTCGATTCTAAAGGACAGTCGCTCTAAATATTAGAAGCGATAAATATAAAAACGACAAAGTCGCATTTATAGTCGCTTAAAAATAGACGGATAAAATGTCTACAAAAATATGATAGTTTAGGTATTAGAAGTGACTTTTTGACATTTAAAAACGATAGTCGCTTCTAATACCTCAAATACCCCATAAAAAATTAAAAATTTTATTTTTATTATATTAATTAATATTATTATTTATTAAATAAAATTATTATCTAATATTATTATTAATTAACAAACCAAACTAAAAAAAAAAAAAAAAAAATTTATTCATTGCCTCTTACCTGCAGAAGAGTGGAAGCACAAGAGGTAGACCCGCGGAGATGTGTCTGTCAATCACCGCTTCATCTCCCAGTGTCGGCATAAGTTCCGTCGGCATTAATCTGAACTCCACCGCGTGAAGTGAGATGAGAGATTCATGACTGTTGTGTCCTCGCTCGAACCTGTCTTCTTCCCGTGTAAAGCGCTCGAAAGTTTTCTGCACCAAAAATATATACATTTATAAATGCAATCAGTTAGTCTTTGCAAGTACAAGGATTGTTTGTTTGACTAATTGCGTTGCATTGAAATATTGATCTACCTATGGTTTTGGGAACTGTTTTCCCAAAAAGTCTAATCACAATGTGACCTGGAAAGATAATTTTTACAAGATTTGTTAAAACTAAAACAGGCAATGTGCATCGCTTGAACTCCACGGGTTATGTGATTCAACGAGCAACTAAAGTAAGTCAAATTTTGTAGAATTAGTTACATCAGGGATTCTGATCATATCAATTTTGTTCTTTGATAGTTTAGACAGAGTATCTCACAAAACGCCCTAAAAAAATAGCATTGTTGCCCTCTCTTCATTCTAAAACCAAAATAATAAAACTTTTCTTGGACAAGAAAATTCACTGAATACATTTTATAAAAATCAAGTATACTCATACCGATGGGTTTTCCATCAACGTTGATATCAAAGTAAACCTTATGAGTCACTTCATCCAAATCAATTTCATTTACCTGTTCACCACCAAAACAAGCCATTTTCAAACGAATATAACAATAAAAAAAATTGAATGAAGAATTCACTTACCAAATCATCAGGCTGTTTACTAGGATGGCCGTGGCGTCTCTGCTCTTGAGCATACCCTAGTAGACTCTTTTGTACGAGCCCTCTCCGATCAAAGCATGAACTTCAATGGGCTGGACTTACACCGCCTGAGAACCCCATCTCGGTGCCGCCTCGGAAGGCGGTTATCCTACATCATTTCCTACAGAAATTCATCTCTTTCACTATCCGATGAAAATACTGATAAGCACGTTTTGTAGGTGATTTAGATGATCCTGAACTAAGAATTGATGTTTATCTTCAAGTATTTTGATAGTTTTTGTAGTTTGTGTGAAATTTTCAAGACATTCATTGTAGTACATTCTATGAAGTCTAGAGATAGCCACAGTTGTTAGGGAGTCGTGTGAGTGTTCCAAAACATAAAACAAGCTAGGTTGTATGCCTTAAGACCGAGAGGTAAAAGGAGTTCTTAGTTTTAGGTTGTTAATACCACTCTAGCGAGGGTTAGCGATAAAATTAACGTGAACACGATTAACATATCTATAGGATTGATTATTCTTCATTTGCTTAGAAATCCCGACAATAGGATAGAAAAGTAAAACCATTTCCTTGTTCCACCTCATTCATATTTAAAACGTATTTTGATATTTTTTTTTTAGTAAATTAGAAATCACAACTCTCATATTACATTTTCTCTTGATTTAAATTGTAGTGATATTCGATTTACACTTAGTTCTAAATCATCGTGGGAACGAACCGTACTTAATTTCTATATCACTTGAGCGACACGTACACTTACGCGCACGTTTTTCACAACAAATACCTATTCAAAACCACACACTTTTTTAATTAGGTTTTGGATTGGGAAAATGTACCTCCCACGGCTCTGGCGGCATATCAACGGCCATAATCAACCAAGTCACCAATTTCTAGAACAAAAGAATAAAAAAATATGAACAAGAGATAAATTCGAATGAACTGAACCATCAAATCATTTACTTTACCTAAAGGTATGGAAGCCTTGGAATTCCATATCTTCCCATTCAGTCTTCTTCCCTTCGATCATTCGTAAACATTAGTTTTTTTTTACAAGAAAATTATTTGTGTAGAATTGCAGGATTATAGATCAAACAATGCGATAGTTAAATTTGTTAGAATTCGAGTAGGTGAAGAATTATGAGGTACTTTTATCGAACAGGTAATCGGCATACTTACAAACGAATTTAACAAGGGGAAACTCTTATGATGTTTATTGATTCGAGGTAATTGATGATTTTATATTACGAGACACTAACACTAAATTAAAGATACAAAATGAGTAATCAAAACGACTGTGATGACTATTTATATTACCAATTTAACATGCTCATTGTAACATATGGCCGGAAATTTAGAGAAATTAAAACTGGAATCTTAATGAAGTAGAGTTAGAGGTTTGCAAAGTCAGAGGTAGAGTCTTCGAGGAGCCGGCATTTGCGGTGGATGGCGGAGAAAAGAAGAGCCATTCCGGGCCAACGATCATTGTGTTGAGCCATTAACAAAAGAGAATGGCAGAGGTCAATTTTTTTGGAAAAGAAATTTGCATTTTGGTTTGATACAAATAACTACAAAGAAGAAGAAGAAGTGAAATTTTGACGGAAAAAATTTCGAGCCAAATAATTTAGGCATTAAAATCGACATTAGAAGCGTTTAATGGCTTCTAATGCCCAAATTTTTACACCTAGTGAAATAACAGCGGAGAAAAGTTCGACCAAATATTTTGGGCACTAAAAGCGACATTAGAAGCAACTAGTCGCTTCTAACGACCAAAACACTAAAAAAACTGGTGCAAAAAAGATGAGCCAAATATTTTGGCATTTAGAAGCGACTAGTCGCTTCTAATCTGTTGGGATTGGTGCCCACAGAGGAGATATTAGGCATTATAAATACATTTGTATTTCGTTTTGCTGAAACATTAAATCAAATTAAATATTCGTTCTTGATTAACTTTGTGTTTATTTATGGTTTCTACGCTCTAAAATTGTCATAAACAAGAGAGGTTCTAAGTACAAACTTGACAAGATACTCTCTTGTGACTAGTTTAAATAATAATTTGCAATCTAAAGATCAATAGGGCAATCGAATCTGAGTATTGATTGTTTGAATGAATCACGATGTCTTATCTTGTGATATAGAGAGTTGGGACTCTGTGATTTATTCTTGATGTCTTAAAGAAGACATTGAACGAGACCGGTGATACTCTGAAGATTGAGATAAACTCGTTTAATCACTCGAAACTTCAAGATCACATACTAGAGGTATTTTGGTATTTACCTTAATCCTGAAGTGAATACATAAATTCTTGTAACACTTAATGACTTTTGATTTTTTAATGGGCTATGACTAATTGAAGTTTCATCTGACCCGACGATTGGTGTCATAACGATGGTTCGTTGGATTATGTGATTCACAGATACATAATTCGTGTTGAAACAATGTTGAAGCATTAGTATCACATTATGCCTTGTTATGAGAGAGTGAATGAATAAACCGGGCATGATATTCATCGAATACAACATTCTTTGAATAAATCATGTGACATGTAAAGACGTCTCACTTTATGTTTTTCTCATTCACAAATAAAAAAGGCGTTAGTGAAGTAATAACTCAAGGGTTAAACAATAATTTTACATTCCTCTGAGTTTATGATACACACAAAGGGTAATATCATAAAATACTCTATGGATCGTGTGAAGAATTTTTTTGTCACATCAAACGGAAAATAAACGCATATGAACTTAGAGAGTTTCAATGTTAGTCAATTAGTGGAATCGATTAATATTAAGAATTAAAAGTCAGAAAAAGTTTGTGAACATTTGAGCACGTGCTTTATTCTGAAGCTTTTTGTTTATATGGGTCCATAAAGTCTCAGTGAGAGATTCTCGGACGATATTTATTGAACTAGAACGATTGATTTTCTCATTAAATGTAAATAGTGATTTACACTAAAAAAATTATTTCCGAAGTAATTTAATAAATAATTAGTTATTTATTATTATGAATCATATTATGTTATAACATTGATAATAAAATTATTTAATAATTCAAATGAATAAAAGATGAAAATAAACATTTTCTCATTTTGTACTTGTTTGAGAAGAATGAAAATAATTAATGAATTGTCATTAAATAAATAAGATGTTCTAACTTAATTAAATATTATTTTAGAAATAAATTAATTATAATTAGGGAATGGATTTAATTATAGCTGACCCTATTTATTGAATTATGACTGAAGAATAAATCAAATAACTCATTAAAAGGTTAAATAGAGCTTAAGGTGACTAATTGGTTTTGAACTAACTTAAGCCCGCTATCTCTCATTATAAGGAAGGGTTATTCCGAGTAAACCCTAACCCTACACATATTAAAACACTCGACCACTTGCTCGCCCCCTTGTGAATCAATTTGGCCGAGAGTTTTGAGAGAGAAAAGAATTAAAAAATTGTTTCTTGATTTCATGGTTCAAACATTAGAGCGATTCCATTCTCCATTGTTCAATTTAAAAAGCCCACACTCTTAATCTCCCACTAAATTCCGAGATTAATATCATTGAAGCACTTGTGTTGTTAGAATGATTTTTATTTGCAGAGAGCCGGCCAAGTATTGAAGAAAAACGAGCAGGGCGCAAAAACCACTCAAACCGGCCAGCCAGCCTGTCAACCGTCCAGGCTGTCAGCCGGCCGGCCAGTGAGTCTCAGGTGGCCCTTTGCTCTCACGTGTGTTCTGCACCACTCACGCATGGTGCACTGCCTCTGGCCGGCTTGACCCATTCCAGCCGGCTAGAGTCTACCCAATACGACGAGCCTATTATATCCATTCCGGCGAGCCTATTTTGTCCATTCCGGCGAGCCTGCCTTATGTCAATCTGACGAGCCCAGAATTTCCATTCCGGCGAGACCATTTCCCCAGTGATCCAAGACCCAATCCGATTGAGTTTGCTTGACGATTGACGAGGCATTCCGGAGTGAGCTTGCAACGCACGAACTTGTATACAACTTCACGTGTAAGTCACTTCTGAACGAATTGGTTTGCAATTATAAATTGTTTATAAGTTGTTAGTGTGATCAATTTGTTGACAACATGTTTAGAATAAAATTTTTACTGACATATTATGAATTATTAATGTCTAGGTTGTTGAATATGTTAAACTGTGTTTTAATATATTTTAGATCTTATTATATCATGCTGCCATATAATTATATGTTAAATAATAATATTAATTAAACGTTAATTAATTTCCAACACAATACTAATGACTCCATAAGAGAGAAGTTTTCTAATGGTATTAGGTCGTCGATGTATATGTCTAGACATACTGTTGTACATGACACTCTATGCTCTACCAATCGCCCATTAGTTAACGCAATATAAACATATAGCAGACACATGTGTTATCCATTTTGGAATATCATCTACGAAGTTTCTTAACCATTTAGCCTCTTTGCCACACTTATCCAAAGCAACAAACTCGGACTCCATCTTGGATTTCGTTATCACTGTTTGTTTTGAAGATTTCCAAGATACAACGGCGCTATCAAAAGTGAATACATATCTACTTGTGGCTTAAGAGTCTTGCATATCAGATTTCCAATTATCTTCTATGAACCCTTCAATAAATTTAGGATTCCTAGTACAGTGAAGACCATATTTGCGAGTAAATCATAAATACTGCAGTACTTTCATATTTTATTTCAGATGTTCAGAACTTGGTTACTCCATCTTGCAAGCCTACATAAAAAGTAAGCAAATTCGGGTCTTGGTAGAATTCATCAAGTACATTAGACTCCATATTACTCTAGCATACTCAATTTGAGACTTGCTTTCTCCTTTATTATGCGACAAATGATGACTTGCATCGATTGGAGTTCTCGAGACTCCGCCATCATCGTTTGCAAATTTTATCAACATAGGGTGATTGACTTAAAACAAGTCAATTTAATGTATGTCTGATCTTGATCTCCAATATCAAATTTGCAAGTACCAAATCTATCATATCAAATATTGAATTCAATATATGTTTTATGGACTTAATCATGCTCTAATTACTCCCAATAATGAGTATATCGTCTACATATAAACACAAGAGAGCATACCCATGCTCTGTGGTTTTAATATATATACGCATTTATCACACTCGTTAATTTTGAAGCCATTTGATATCATCATGTTCTCAAACTTCTCATTTCATTGCTATGGGACTTGTTTAAGGCCATACAAAGACTTCACCAGTTTATATACTTTCCTTTCTTAACCAAGTGCAACGCAGCCCTCAAGTTGGTCCATATAAATCTGTTCCTCGAGATCACCATTTAAGAAAAGTAGTTTTCACATCCATTTCATGAATTTCAAGATTTTGCAAAGGGGCTATCGATATACTCAATCGTATAGATGTTATCCTTGTCACAGGAGAATAAGTGTCAAAATTGTAAAGACAATCCTGCTGTCTATAATCCTTAATTACAAGTCTCGTCTTGTATTTATCGTCTGATCCATCTTGTTTAATCTTTCTCATAAAGATCCGCTTAAAACCAAGAGTTTTACTCCCCGGTGGAAGGTCAACAAGATCCCACGTGTTGTTATGCATAATAGAGTCAATTACACTTCTTATGGCGTCTTTTCATAGATGACCCTTGATTGAATTTACAGCCTCTTTATATGTTAGAGGTTCAACCTCTAGCATATAAGTTAGTAAATCATACCCAAATGACTTCTCTACTCTTGCACATTTGCTTCTTCAATCTCGTCCCCGGGTTATTCATCAATCTCTTGAAGCATTTCTCAATGTTCTCAAAGCCTTGAGTTGATGAACTTGCTACATCTTCCTAGACTTATAAGGAAATACATGTTCAAAGAACGATGCATTCTTGGATTCAATAATAAAACCTTTGTGTATGCCGAGATTCTTTGATTCATGCCCAATAAAGCGATAAGTGTTACTATGATGTGCATAACCAATGAATACACAATCAACGTTCTTTGGACCAATCTTCATCCTTTTAGGTGCCGGTGCCAAAAACCTTTTTAAGTATCACAAGTATTATAGGAAGGTTTTGTTCGGTTAAATAATTCTGATGGTGATTTATCTTCTTTACTTCTAGGTATCTTATTCAAAAGATAGTTTGCAGAGAAAATGGCTTCCCCCACATTTTTAGTGGTAATCCCAAACTTAGCAACATTGCATTCATCATCTCTTTAAGAGTGCCAATCTTTCGTTCGGTAATGTCGTTCAATTGAGAAAAATATGGTGGAGTGACTTCATGAATGATTCCATGTTGTAGACAAAAAGCACCAAAAGGTACCACATATTCACCACGGTCACTTTGCACAATTTTGATATTTTTACCAAGTTGATTCTCAATTTCCAATAGATGGTAAAATTTTCAATTGTCTCGTCTTTGCTCTAAAGCAAATAGAAAAAAAAAACAATATTTGTTCTATCATCAATTAATGTAACAAAATATTTGTTTCCAACTATGGTAGGGATGAATTTTAAATAAGATAAATCGGTAAGGATAAATTCAAGGGACTCACTTTTTCTTTCAACACTATGAAAATATGTTCTTGTTAACTTTGCATTAGCAGAAATCTCACATTTGTGTTTACGGTCAAAATTAAATTTTGGTATAAAATTCAAACAATGTGTCATAATTCACATGACCAAGTCTAATGCCATAGATTAAATGACTCAAACATGTTAGAAGAAGAAGATGCATATTTATTCACTAATTTGTTGATAATCTCCATTACATTTATCTTCCACATAATATCTTTTACATACCATTTTCCCACATGCACATCCAATTCTTACTAACAATTATCTTTCGGGACTCAAAAACCATCTTAAACTCATGGTTACAAAGAAAGGATCCAAAAATAAGATTATTCTAATATTGGGTATATAGAGACCATTAGTGAGCTTCAACTCCCTTCCCGAGGTCATTTTGAGGATGACATAAACAATTTCTCTCCCGCCGAAAATGCATTTTTATCCGAGCAAATGTGGCAGATCGCACCGGTATCTAGCCACCACTCCATGCGGTTTGAATCCACAAAGTTTACTTCAAAGACCACGGTGATGAGGAATTGATCATCATTCTCGACCTCCACGATATTGGCCCATCGGTTCTTCTTCTTTTGTGACTTTTTTGAAATTTGCAGCGATGGCCTTCATAATTGAAGCACTTTCCAACAAACTTTTTTGTTTTTTTTAAGGCCGTCACTTTCGGTCCAAGCTTGTTGGTGAGATTCTTGCCTTTCGAGTGTTCACCATGCTTGCATACGTTGGCTCTCTATGAACTGGTCTTGAACCTCTTGTCGAAGCCACAAAATTTTCTTCCTCTATGCGATGGCAAACCACCAAATTTTCAAAGTGTTGGAATAGGTCTAGGGTTAAAGAAAAATTTAACATTAATCAAATTAATGGCGGAATTTAAAAATTTCTTTTTCAAGTAAAACGATTTTACTAACCTAGAAAAAGCATATACATGTTATATATTAAAAACATTATTTAATTTACTAGAACACGAACCTTTCATTGTAGCTTGATCTTGAAGCGTCTCGAGAAAGGTAGATCCTCTTCCTTGGCTCGCTCGTCACCTTCACACCTAATCTTGAACTCGAGAAACCTAAGATTTCTATTACAAGAGTTTATAGATTTTTTGGAAGGATTTAGGTGTGGGCACAATTTAACCATATGAACCAAGAACAATTCTTGGATCATAAGCTAATTCTCTAGATTGAGTGTGAATCTAGGTGCAAAATAAGAAGAGTATTTTCTAGAGAGAGAGAGAGAGAGGATCGGCCACAATAGGGAGAGAGGAAGAAAAAAGCTTAACCTTCACATCTCTATGTGAGGCTCTATTTATAGGAGAAGGAAAAATCTATAAAGGTCAATTATTCATTCATGAATGAATAATGTATTCATGACACAATATTTGATTTTCCCTTCCGCTTTCCCTCTTTGTTTGGCCGGCCATATGGATGCATTAGTAAGGAAATTTGTTTCCTCACTTAGCACATTTGTTTCCTTTTTAAGGAAATTCATTTCCCTTTTTCTTTTGGGTAATTATCCTTATAAGAAAAAGGAAATAAAACTCTCCTCTTTGATGCTATGTTGGCCGAATTCTACCTAGGGGGGAGCGTCTAGATGATTCCTTGTTTCTTTTAAGACAATTCTTGAAATACCCATTGTAGAATTATAATTACACAAATAAAGAAATTAATTTCATAATGCCTCAAACGACTTTTCGGCTTTAGAAAATAATTTATATTTTCATTCACATCATTTTATGTCCTTGTGGAAAAAAATACCCTTTAGACATTTTCCGAGAAAAAGTCTAGTTCAACACTTGAACTTATTTTGACTTAGCTTCTAGTTTAACAATCATACTCTAATGACCTGTAATAGTGACCTTATGGATCCAAATGAAACAAAGCTTGAGCTTCTATACTCGAACTCAAAAGTTCTTAAACCATTTCCGAGTATTAGCTTAATGTCGACTGACTCCACGAAAGAGTCGACACTGAGAATCTCTCGGTTTAAATGAATTTATTTTCTACTCAAGTTCAACTTAATTATATTGAGCGGATCCATTGAATGTTATATATGTTTACCCTTCATGAATATCATCAACTAGTTGGGATTTATAAAATTACCATTTTACCCTTGTAGTTATTTCCTCAACTCCTTTAGTACTTGTGAATAAGTTAGAAACAATGTATTGACGAGGAGCTAACAAGTCACATTGTTTCATCCAAATAAAGTCGCTACTTAAATTTGGACACTGCGCAGTTCATTTATTCACAATCCAAGTAATAAAGCATGAGGTGATATACATTGCATCTCAGCAATCTTGTACATGAATTCCATATCTATGAGAACTTCACAAAGTTAGTTCATGACATCTTCATAACTTAATATCTCACCAATAGGCCTTGTCTAGATCACACATTGGACCTAGAATTTGACTTTCTCAAATGAGAGTATTTATGCTATGAAATGACATGTCTCATTTCAGGATTTAGGTAAGCATGATGCGATTCATACGTAGTGACCTTGAGATAGAAGATGTTAAATGGTTTGTTCTTCTATTGTCTCTAAAGGTGCACTAGTCAATTCAGTATCTTCGAAAGATACACTGGAAGAACTACAGAGTTCCTAACTCTCTATGCCTCGTAACCAGACATCCTAGATTCTTCCAACAATCATACTGGGATCAATAGTCTGTTGATCTTTAGATTGCGAATATATCGTTTTAGTCAAACCATGAAGAGTTTGTTCACGCAAATCTACATTTGTCTCTTCATACATTGTTAGGTTTGATTAAGGACTATAAGACTATTAAATATCATAAATCTTCAATCAAACTAAAAGGGAATGAATGAACGTTTCAACTTTTATTAATTAAATAAGCAAATTACAAAGATTTATATATTACATCAATATGTAAATAAACAATCTTTCAATAAGGACTTTACAAAGATTTATATATTACATCAATATGCAAATAAACAATCTTCTTGTGGGCATCTCTGCGAACACAAAGTTCATCTCCTTTCGCTTGTGCTTGAAGTAGTTCTTGAAGACCTTCACCCCAAAGGTAACTTCTCGATGATGGAGGCAACTTGGAATGACTCGCTTATGGTCATTCACTTGCCTTGAATCTCTTGAAAGATTGCAATTATTGAACTTGACTTATCACCGTCTTGTGGTCCACCATTTTGAACTCAAGGAAGTGGTCCACAATGTATTTTTCAGAGCCCACACCCTCAGTTTTGTATTTCCGATCAAGTGATTCCAAAAATTCTTTAGAAGACACATTGAAACTATACACATTGTATAGATAGTCCGCTAGACAATTCATCGCATAATTCCAAAACAAATGGTCGAAATCCTTTTAAGCGAGGTACGTCATCCTTACTTTCGGATCGGTCTCGTCCTTATGAAGTATCGGAGGGTTGTTGGTCAAAAACCACACAATCACAATGGTGGTCAGGTAGAAGTGCATCTTTTATTTCCATCTCTTGAAGTTCCAACCGTCGAACTTTCCCGGCTTCTCAGCCAGCATCATTATGGGAGGCCCTCTAGCTCACGCCACATTTTGAGCATGACCCGCAAGTCCGTTCATGGCAATAGCTACCATTGAGTGAAGAAGAACCGCAGGTCCGTTCCCGGCCAAAGCCTCCACCGTGATATGTGGTTGCATCAAAATGTTTGGATTTGCGGCGTTGGTCGTCAATACTTCCACACTCGGACTCATCGAATTAATCGAGGTTCCGATGTTTGCAGAGATGCCCACATGAAAATTATTTATTTGCATATCAATGTAATATAAATCTCTTATGATTTTTATTCATTCCTTTTTCGTTTGATTGAAGATTTGTGATATTCAATAGTCTTATAGTTCTTAATAAAACCTAACAACGTATGAAGAGATAAATGTAGATTTGCGTGAATAAACTCTTCATGATTTGCTTAAAACAAAATATATACAATCTAACGATCAATGGACTATTTATCCTAGTATAATTGTTGGAAGAATCTATGATTATGTTTACGAGGCATTGAGAGTTGAGAACTCTATAGTTCTTCCAGTGTATTTTCCGAAGATACTCAATTGACCAATGCACCTTTAGAGGCAATGTAAGAACCATTTAACCTCTTCAGTCTTAAGGTCACTATCTATGATTTCCATCGTTCTTACCATAATCCTTAAATGAGACATGTCATTTCATAACTTCAATATATTCATTTGAGAAAGTTAAACGATAGATCCAAGCTTTATGAACTAGATGCGGCTTGTCAATATATCGATTCTAACTTATTCACAAGTATTAAAGGAGTTGAGGAAATAACAATTAGAAGGGTAAAATGAGAATTTTGCAAATCCCATCTAGTTGATGATATTCATGAAGGGTAATCATTTGATAATATTCAGTGGATCCACTCATCACATATAAGTAGATTTTTTAGTAGAAAATATATTCATTTGAACCGAGAGATTTTCAGTGTGAACTCTTTAGTGCAGTCAGTTGACATTAAACTAGACTTGTAAAGGTTTGTGAACTTTGAGTCCAAGAGTCTTAGTTAAAGTTTTGTTCATTTAGGTCCATGAGGTCACTATCACAAGTCATTAGAGTAGGGTTTGTTAAATTAGAAGATAAGTCAAAATAAGTTCAATCGTTGAACTAGACGTATTTTTTGAAAATAGTCTAAAGGGTAATTTCGTCCTTAAAAACGATTGATGTAAAAATGTCAAAATAAGATTTTTAATTTTTCCACAAATTGAATTTATGTTACTCGGCTGAAAAATTGTTTTTTTAAGCTTAGTAAATTATATTATGTGACATGTTATTCTATGAACAAATATAAAGGCCTTTCCTTATTTTGTTTGAACAAATTAGGAAATAATTTTGTGTACTCAGACATAATACATCAAAGGGGAGGATTTATTCGGCTGAATAAATTCAAAGAGATAGATAGACAGAGAAATATCTCTTATTATTTTGTTCATTATTGTATATTGATACTTGCCCAAAAGAAAAGAGGAAACAAATGATATGGAACCAATTGTGTATGATGGTCGGCCAAAATTAGATTTAAGGGATCATCATACTCGGCCAAATTTGATTTAAGGGGAAAGAGAATTCTTCTCTTTGATTGGTATTATTTAAAGAATGGGAAAGTAATAAAAATAGGGAACTACTCTTTTCGGTTAATTCATTCTCCTATAAATAGACCAACCTTCTCACAAACACAATCACAAACACACATCCTTGTTGTTCTCTTGGACGATCTTCTCTCTCTCTCTCTCTCCTCTCTCTCCTCTTTCTCTCTCTCTCTACAATCTTATTTACTCTTTTATTTAGGCACCTAGATCCTCAATTAATATAGATAATTAGCTCTTGATTCAATACATGTTCTTGATTCATAGGCTTTAATAGTCCCCACTCACTAAACTCTATAAACACTCGAAGACTCTTGTGATAGAAACTCTTGTGGTTCCTCAAGAATCAAAAGACAAGAAGGAGCAAGGTGAGGTTAAGGATCTTCATCCGAGAAAGGTATCGAAGATCAAGCGACAAAAAGAAGGTATTAAGCGCTTTTCATATTTATTATGTGTTTTAAATAATAACATGTTCATGCACTTTGTCTAGGTAGTAAAATCGTTTTACACATCTTAAATATAGTTTTTTATATTCCGCCATATATAATATGATAATTAATTATTAAATCCTAGATCAATCCATCGTTGTTGTTATTAGTTGGCATTTCTGCAAAAGAATCAATCGAAGTTAGTTTTTTCTTAAAAAAAATCTTCTAAGAGCAATATGTCTAAAATCAAGATATCACTATAACGTTGTTATAAATATTCATGGAAATTAATTAATATCTCGGAGTAAAATAGATTAAAATATTAGGAAGAAAGATGATTAAAAATAAATAACAATATAGATTTTGTAATAACCGAAAGAGAAGAAAGTCGAAGACCGTTCGACGGTTTTCTTAAAGTAAAATTATTATCTCACTACCATAATATTGTGAGTAATTTACCTCCCAGGATACAACGGTTGACGAGAAAGACTTTACGTAATAAAAAAGCTTCTCCGGCGAACCAAACTTGTGGCTAAACCAAGCTTGGACTATAAAGAAAAAATCTTAAATTTTGAGAAGGAAAAAGGAAGAAAAAAAACGAGAGAGCTCGTAGCTTGTCTCCGTATTTCTTTGGAATAAGAGCCTCTATTTATAGGCTCACATGACCTCAAGTTTAGACCAAAAATGTCCAAATAAATACTTAAAACGTTCGGCTAATTAAGGTCCGTAATAGTGGTTAACACCTCTTAATTTGGCCGGTACAAACCGTTTTCCATTTTGCACCAAATGACATTCAAATATTAGCGAATGGTTATTTATGTATCAACTTGTCACATAATTGAAACCGTATAAAACGCTCTATTCCCATTATCACATCAATTTATTGGTGGAATTAGAGCAATTTGGAATGGGCCTGGAAGCAGGAAGGCCCAAGAAGAGCCAAAATGTCCAAGATCTAAACCCGAGTCCGGCCCGGCTTGACTTGGCGATGGCGCGTGTGTGTGAACGCGAGGGGTTAGAGAACTCACTCATATTCCCCTCCCTTGCACTTGGATACAAACTTACACTACTACAAAAATGACCTGTAGAAGTGACAGAGGGCATTAGAAGCGACTTTTTTCCATTACAAGCGATTAGTCGCTTCTAACGTAAACACCCTGATTTTTCTCAAAAAATTAAAATTTTGACAAATTATTGGCTCGCACCCTCCGCGCCAAATATTTCAGTATGTTTAGGAATTCGAAGCGACTAGTCTCTTCTAATGCCCAAATTTTTTGGCTCCTAAATTTCTCCGCCAAAATTTCACTAAGTATAGATTTTTGGGTCCAAAACTCTTCCGCCAAAATTTCACCTACGAGGAGATTAGAAGTCGCTTATAATGTCCCCACTTAACAAAACGTTGTCGTTTAGGTTTTGGAGGACATTAGACGCGACTAGTCCTTCTAATATCGATTCTAATATCCCTAGACCTTTTAAACACCAACCTTTCCCTCTCCCATTTCCTCTCCCCTTCATAAAAAACTCACTCCTCCATCTCTCAACGCTCTCCTCCGGCCGAGCACCTCCGCCTCCGCCCTCCACCGTCTCCGCCCCTCCACCATCTCCGCCCCTCCCTTCTCCTCCCTCCCTCTGCCCCTCCACCCTCCTCTGCCCCTCCTCCCCTCCCTCCGCCCCTCCCCCTCCGCCTCCCCCTCTGCCCTTCCCTTCTCCTCCATACTCCGCCCCTCCGCATCCCCTTCCCTCCCCTGCGCCGACCCTCCCCCCTCCGTCCTCCTCCTCTCCTCCGCCCCTCCCTTCCACCTCCCCTCCGCCTCCCCTCCCCTCCCCTCCCTTACGCTGGCCCTCCGCCCCCGCACCGCCCTTCCTTCCCCCGCTGGCCCACAACCTCTTTACCGCCCTCCGGCCCTACACCGCCCCTACGCCGCCCCTGCACCGCCCTCCGCCCCACTTCCTCTCCTTCTCCGGTAAGTGTTGATTTTTTTTTAACTTGGGTTGATTCAATTTGAATTGGTTTTGATCTCGTTGTCTAGTTTCTGACCTCGCGACGTTTATTTCCAGCCTCGGTGACTTAGTCCCTCCGTTCGTACTCGTGTGCCTCCGTAAGTTTTTTATAATATGTTGTAGTAATTAATTTTTTCAATATATGTCTCGAGTATATGTTGAACAATGTTTTTTAATATCTCGCAAGTCGTTTTGTAATCTGACTCGCAACTCATCTCGTAGTTCGTGTCGCAGCCTTGTTCATTCTCGCATTGTGTCATCTCGCTGCTGCTATGGTATATGTTTATTTTCAAAAATTATTGTAGTTATATTTTGGTTTATAATTTTTTATGATTGTTTTTTTTATTTAAATTTTTGTGCGTTTGTTGTTCGTTGTGTCGCCTCGTTGTTACCTAGTTTGCTCGTCTTGTGCCTAGCCGTCTCATCTCACTTAAAAGGTTGGATATTTATGTTTTATGTTTAATAATTTGAAATAGTAATTTAGGTATGCAATTGAAATAATACTTTTTTGTAATTTAGGTAATTAATTGAATATGTTCTTAAGTATATTTATAGTTGATTTAGTAAGTCAATATGTTGTTAATTTGAATTAATTATGAATTTGAAAAAGTTATATATGTAGTTTGCTTTATGTAGATTTCTAATTTATTGATATAGTTTTGGTTGGTATATATATATATATATATATATATATGTGTGTGTGTGTGTGTGTGTTTTACAAATTTTAGGTTTTTGGTTTGTCTATATTTTAGGAGAAATTCTGGCCAATTTTTTGTAAATTTTTAAATAACCAATCGATCAAACAAATCATTATTTAGTTACATATAAAGTCAACAACTTTCCGATATCATATCAGCAATAATCTACTTTCCTAATTTCAACATCCAGCGTCATGTCAAATCCATGTCGAGATTGGATAACTGAAAATAATCGATGTACTCTTGAATTCGAAATGGGCGTGAACGTATTTATTCGAATTGCGCGATTAAAAATGAATAGTAAGAACAAAATTAAATGTCCATGTCGTCGGTGCAATAGTGTGCTATCTCCACAAATCCAAGTGGTTCGAGCGCATCTCATATTCAAAGGATTTACTCCGTATTACACTCGATGGTATCATCATGGCGAGTCACATCAAGAGGTCATTCCTGAGCTAGATGATTTAAACGACCAAGACGATGTTGGTGAAGTCCATGACATAATCGAAGGTATCGCAAATGATATTGATAATGACGATTTTAATGATTAAACTGCATAATATATGGCTGAAGAAGAGCAGACGGATCTATTTGCCGAGTTGAATATGGAGTTGTATCACGGTTGTAAGAAGTTTTCATCATTATCTTTCTTGGTCTAGTTAATGCACATCAAAGTGACGAACCATTGGACGAAAAAGTCATTTACAAAATTTCTGCAACTCTTGAAAAAATCTCATCCTGTAGGGAATATAATTCCTGAAAACATTACAAGGCAAATTCAAACTTGAAGCGATTTCGCATGGGATACGAGATGATTGACGTGCGCTTGAATGATTGCATCCTCTTTTGGAATGATTTAAAAGGTGCAGATGTTTGTCCGGTGTGCAATGAAAGTAGATAGGTTGTTGGGAAAAAGGTACCGCATATAGTTTTACGATACTTTCATATGAAAGGTCGTCTAACGCGGTTGTACGCTTTCCAACATACAACTGTTGAAATGGTGTGGCACGAGAAAGGACGAGTGATTGAAGAATGTGTTCTACGTCATCCCGCTAACAGGATAGCATCGAAGAAGTTAGATGAAACATACCCGGACTTTGCCAACGAGCTGAGAAATGTATGACTCGGGCTTGCTGCAGATGGTTTCAATCCTTTCGGAGAAGTGAGCTTATCGTAAAGTATGTGGCCGGTGTTATTGACGGCGTATAATTTGCCGCCGTGGTTGTGCATGAAACCGAGTACTTGATGTTGACGCTCTTGATTCTTGGTCCGAAATCACCTAGGAAAGACATTGATGTGTTTTTACAACCGGTCGTTGAAGAGTTGAAAGAATTATAGGAGTTGGGAATTCGAGTGCGAGATGGAACTAACCATAATCATGTCTTCTTTTTGCGGGCAATACTTCTTTTGACGATAAACAATTTTTCTGCTCATGGCTTTTTTTTCTGGGTGGAGTGGTCAAGGGTTCCTTGCGTGCCCGACGTGCACCATAGATACTCCATCATTGTTCATTGGAAACAAAGTCGTGTATTACGATCATCGACGATACTTGCCCGATTCTCACTGAATGAGAACATGCAGTGGTCACTACATAACGCACGTCAAGAAACGAAAACCTCCAAAGAAGCTGACTGAATGACATATCATCGACCAGCTGAACAGTCTTCCTGAATTGATTCCGGGCTAGCACTCTACGAGTTCGAAACGAAAGCGAGGCGGGAGCGAACTAAATTAGACTAAGAAAAGTATCTTTTACTAGTTACCATATTGGTTTGATTGGACGTTGAGTTAAAACCTTGATGTGATGCACATAGAAAAAAAAAATGTGTGCGAGAACTTTCTCGGGACGTTACTTAGCATTGACGGGAAAGGTAAGGACACCAAAAAGGTGAGGTAAGACTTAAAATACTTGAAGAAGCGTTGAAACAGGTGGTTCAAACCACAAGTTTCTTACGTTATCACACCCACGCAACGGGAAATGTTTGCTGAGTTTCTCAAGTCCATTAAGTTTCCTGACAGTCTTGCAGAAAATTTGTAAAAAAATGTCACTCTCGATGGAAACGTAACCGGGTTAAAGGCTCATGACTTGCATGTGATAATGCCAAGGCTGTTAGCAGTGGGTATCGGTCCTCATTATTCGAAACAAATCCAAGATACGATTGCAGAACTTGGAAATTTTTTTAAGCCCAGTTGTTCCAGGACGTTACGAGTGGAGGATCTCAAGAAAGCCCAAGACTCCATCATTGACATATTGTGTAATATGTAAATCATTTTTCCCCCTGCTTTTTTTATGGTCATGGTTCATGTTATCATTCATCTACCTGAGGAAGCCCTCGAAGGTATTCCAGTGCATATGAGATGGATGTATCTATTTCAAAGATATCTCGGGACACTGAAGCATTTTGTTCGAAACGAAGCGAGACCAGAAGGATCTATAGTTGAAGCGTATGTTGTGGAAGAAGCTTTGGCATTTGTTGCACGATACTTAGGAGATGCCTCGACCGATGTCGTTTAGCCTCACGAGTTCTCTATTTTCAAATCCGAGAAGTGTGTGCCTTATGGGAAGATGACTACAACCCGAATCGACGACAAGTCAAGAGAGATGGTAGAGTGGTACATCTTGACAAATTGTACCGAAATTGATAAGTATATGACGTGAGTACTCTTTTTAATCATTACCATATAATTAAGTTCATAAATTTATTTTTTATTTTTCTAACTTCCCGATTCAATAATGTATAGTAAGCATTGGAATCTCAAGGAATCTAAGCGTCGTTGTGATGTTGACGAAGCGCATCGGAAAGAATTCAGAGTCTGGGTCGCTAAAAAGGTTTACGACCAGAAAGTCAGTGGTTTCGATGTGTTTGACGAGTTGTACGCATTGTAGGTCAGACCCTTTCAAATTGTTCACATTTATCCGAGTTGCGTGGTGAACGGCATGAAATTTATTCCTTCTCAACGTGATTAGATGTGTACTACTCAAAATAGCGGCATTAGCATACCTATGGAAGACTACATCTTCTACGGAAGGATGGATGATGTTGTCGTGCTAAACTATCGACATGATTGCCGAGTCGTACTCTTCCAATGTCGTTGGTTTGGTGACAAGCACGATGCATGTAGACGCTTTCACAAGGATGACGCATGTGGAACGATAAGTGCTTACATGGCGAAAGAATGGTTCCTAGATGAACCATTTATACTCGCTACTAGAGCCAAACAACTATTTACTTGCCCGATCCTTGAAATCCTAGAAAAAGGGAATGAAATGTCCCGAAGATTGTAATCACCAATTCGTGTGAGATTTTCTTGACATTGACCTTTCATCATGGGCTAACGTTCCATTGTCCGTAAAACATAATGACTTCGATCAGTTGTCTCATCTTCATGAGAATTGTGAACCAACTCTGGTGGATGATGCTACCGAAGATGAGCTTATCGATGACTTCATAAACGATGATCATGACGATGACGTTGATCATTTTCTCGGAGATACTATTGACGATGATCTCGAAATAGATCAAACTGAATTCGTAACTGATGATGATGAAGACTGAGTAATTTCTTTAACTATAATTTAATGTATTGTTTAAACTAAATTTAATGTATTTCATAAACTAAAATTCTAAAATAACTTTTATGTTTTCCAGTATACCGACTAGCGGCAACGATCCTCGGACGCCTTCGTCCGGACGAGGTTTGACCATGGGTCAAACTTCGCAAAATGCTAGACGAGTAAAGAAAGTGGTCATTGTCTTCGACCACGTTTGCCTCCAGTATTATCCTCCTCTGAGTAGGAGTAAAGGACAGAGTTTCAAAAAAGGCGAGCATGTTGGGACGTTCGCCAATAGCCTTAGAGTTTTGGTGCGAGAGCAAATCCCTCTAACGACGCCCAACTGGAATAGCGTCACGCCGCAACAACAAGCCGCAGTTTTGTCAGGAATTTACGCAGAGTACAAATTTGTGTATGAGAGTAAGTCCGGAAAACTCATTCCGGCGGGGCGTGCTACTCTAGACTCATCGAGAAGACCATTATCCCCGACGTGAAGAAGCGACTGCGCGACAGGAAGGCAAAGTACATTGGATTAAAGGATCGACTGCGGCGGGGATCGAGAGGATGCGCTCGCGCGAACGCCCAACGGCATGTCGTACCAGTTGTGGGTTGAGCTGATAGATCAATTAAACCTTTAATCAATCATTTTATTTTTAAAAACAAGTTTTCTTAATCTAACCAATGTTAATTTACAGAAAATGTCCAAAACAAATAAACAGAATCAGACAAAAAAGACCACGAAGAGCCGACAAGGAACGATGTCATTTCTCGAATATCGCTATAGTCACATACGTATATTTTCATTCAATTACAAATTAACTATAAATATCTTACATACGTTATATATTGTATTCATAATGTGTTAAATGCAGAGGGTCGGAGAATGGAGACAAGTACTAAGGCCGCTCGCTGCATGGCAGAGGATGCATACGACACACTATAGTAAGTGGATTATGTTGGAATTTATCCTCTGAGTTAATGATACACACAAAGGGTAATATTGTAAAATACACCGTGGACTTTGTAAAGAATAGTTTTGTCACATCAAACAAAAATATGAACGCATATGAACTTTGAGATATTCAATATTGGTCTTTTAGCTTAATCCACCAATATTAAGAATTAAAAGTACGGAAAGTTATGAACTTTTGTGTCTGAGCTTTATTCTAAACTTTTTTCATGTGGGTCCATAACTTATCAATGATAGAGTCTCGGACGAGATTTTGTTGAACATGAATTTATTAATTTTCTCATTCAGCGTATATTGTGATTTACGCTAAGAAAATTATTTTCTGAGTGATTAAATAAATAATTGGTTATTTATTATTACATTTATTTAATGAATCGTATTATGTTATTATATTGATAAAATATAATTTGATGATTCAAATAAAGAAATGATGAAAATAAATATTTTCTCGTTTTGCGCTTGTTTGAACAAATTAATTTGGGAGATAATGGAGACAATATGGCCGGCCATAATGAGGGCTTTATTGGCTGGAAAAATTGTTTAAATTCATTTTAAGAAGTGTTGAGGTTAAGTTAATGGGTCTTTATTGGATTTTGACCTAACTTAAGCTCATTCTCTCTGATTTAAAAGGAGGCTAACTCTTTGAAAAACCTAACCATATTTCGACCAGGTCTCAACCTAACCTCCCCCTTGTGCTTGAGAGGTTTTGGCCGAATTCTAGAGATAAAGGGAGAGAGTAAATTTGTTTCCCGCAGCCTTTCCTTTTAGTATTGAATTTCCCCTTCTTCCCTTATTCCTCTAAAGATTCCACCCTCTTGATCTCCTAAAAACTGTTAGAGACATATCATTCAATCAACTTGTGGTTGTTTGAGTGATATTTGTTTTATTGGGCCGACCACTTTTTGGAGCAACAAAGCGAGGACGAATTTCGTGACATTCTAGACACGCGTGGGAAGGAGAATCGCCTAAGGACTTGGACGCACATCCCGAGGCAGAATCTTGCAGATCCGAACCTTACGTAAGTCTCCTTGAAACGAATTGGATCTGAACATAATAATCGTTATAGAATTTTTAGTGTGTTTAGATCATTCGTTTGTATGTTTGAATAAATTTGTTAATATGTTTAGAAATTTATTAACATGCTAGATTAGATTTAATGATATGGTTATTGAATATGTTATAAAAAGTGTTTTAACATATTAAATTGAATTATGAATTTCTGCCAAAGTAGATATGTTTCATAATTATTTAGGTTAATTGTTAACTAAATCCCAACAAATGGTATCAGAGCCATAATTGTCATTAAAATCAATTTTAAGTGTTGGCATTTTTGTATGAATTGCATTTGTGAATGTATGTGTTTATGTTTATGTTTTGTGGATGGATCCTTATTTTAATTGGCCCTAGGATTGTTTTCAGGTTACGTCTCGGTTTTATTTTATTTAAATTTGTAATATGTTGTAAATTTAAATTTTGTAAATTTGTAATCCGTGTGGGAAAGAAGAAAGGATGCAACCACCGGGAATGGCCGCACGTTTTGGAACGCGTGTGAGCTATCCAGGATCATTACGGACACGCCTAAGGATCCGTGTCTCGGACACATGAAGGCTGTTTGGATCGGCCAAAAACACTAGCATGGCCATGTGTCTTAGGACGCACGCGAGCTTGCTAGGGTTGGGCCCGACGTCCTAAATTCGAAAATTATTTCCGAAAGAATTTAAAATCTTGAATAATTAAATTTGCTTATATTAGTTTTGAAATAATAAAAGTGGATTTAGTTATTTGATTGAGAGATATTGATCTCTGAGTTTTAAAATTCGAAAATTCGACGTCACGACGATAGACGAGGAATAAAAGTAGTTTATTTATTTTTCTTTTTGTAAATGGGTTGGAAATTTAGAATTGGGCCATTAGATAAGTTAAATTTATGTTTTTATTTATTTAAACTTATCTCATATTCACTCACATGTCATATAGGATAGAACGCCAACACTATATTAAATTGTTCATGCATCATTATAGTTTAATTTATAAAACAAGTTCTGGAATTAAACACAATCAACAAAAATATGATTTTTGCAAAAACTAAGTGGGAGAGTTATTTGTCGTTGAAATAACCCAAGGTCACCAACATGAATTTAATTAACTTGTGTGAATGAACTAAGAGTCACCCTTGTTGCCCTCCCTTCAATGAGAGTACTTCGAAAACACATAGTGAATTGAATTCTTACGAAACAAGCCCTAAAGAGAAACGATAAAGCGGGGTCTCCCCTAGGAGAACTTTTATCAAAGTGACTTGGATAAGGACCCACATGTTGGTTGAACACTTAGACTTATTGTTTAAATTAACCCTCGATAGAGGCTATGCGTTAAAAAATAAGTGACCAAAGTCCATGGTAATTAGCAAGAACTAGAAGTTGTGACTTCTTGTATGGTTCAAACTAAATAGTGATGTGTCACGACTATGAAAGGCGTTCACTTGCGGTTTTCCCTAGGAAAAATAATTAATCATTTTTGTTCATAATGCCATGAATTATTTATCGCTTTCCTCACCAAGTTAGGATTGTACATGCATCATAATTCGAAATTATAGCACATGCTAAATATATTCATGGGATTTAATTTTAGCAATATATCACGAATCCACTTGCATCTATATTGAGTGTCAATAAACTCTAGGCTGAGAATTACGTTTATTGGAAACGTAATTTCGACATCGTATTGATGGTAGAAAAGCACAAGTATGTTCTCACTACTCCATGTCCTCCAGCTCCGAGTGCTGACTCAAGCAATGAGGACAAGGATGTCTATGACACGTGGGTTAGGTCTGATGAGATTTTCAAGTGTTATATCTTGGGTACCATGAGCAATGTGATGCAACAATATCACAAGGACATTGCCACGACATATGATATGCTCTACAATCTTCATGACATGTTCGGATGTCATGGGCGTTAGGCAAGGCAAGAGGCAATCCGCAATTTCATGACTTGCCGGATGAAGTCAGGAACGTCAGTCAAGGATAATATGCTATTGATCATAGGTAACCTCAACAACATGGAGATTCTCGGATTGGAGATTGATGAAATCACCAAGGTGGACATGATCTTGGAGACACTGACCGAATCCTTCAATAGCTTCCGTCTGAACTACTCAATGAACAAGATCGATTATTCTGTAACCGAGCTCATGAAGGAGTTGCAGACTGCTAATGGACTTCTCCCTAAGACCAAGAAGAAGACTGCTGAAGTCAATGTTGCTGAACATAGGGCTTCCACATCTGGTTCTAAGAGGGTAATGAAGGGTCCCAAAAATGCCAACCGAACGAGATCAAAGAAGCCTTACAAGAAGGTTGCGGATGTCAAGGGCAAGGGCATCAAAAAGGTGGACAAGTCTAAGCACAAGTTCCAACATTACGGAGAGGTCGGCCATTGGCGAAGGTACTTCCATGCCTACCTCAAGACTGTAAAGGAGAAAGGTATGATTTTCGTCACTCAAGCATGTTACACGACAAATAAAGAATCACCCTGTATTTTAGACTGCGTGGCTTCTTATCATATTGTGTGTAATCTGAATGATTTCAGGCAAACCAGAAACTTAGGTGATGAGGAGTTCACGTTCAACTGGGGAAATGGGACGAATGTTAGAGCCAGATGTGTCAGGACCATGGAGCTGAATTTTGGGAAGAAGACTTTATTATTGAATAATGTTTATTATGTTCCGGATTTTTGCAAGAATTTAATTTCATTTAGTCGTTTAAAAGAAGAACATTTTGAATAAAAAACCAATAATGGTATTGAGATTTTTCTTAATTATTATTTTATTACTAAAGCTCATCGTGTTAATTCTATTTATGATCTATATCAAAATGAGCCAACAATCTTGGACACTGAGGTGAATAGCGATTCACTCAGGAAGCGTAAGACGTTTCATAATGATGAAACAGACGGCACATATCTATGGCACTTACGTCTTGGACATATTGGCCTAGATAAGATTAAGATTTTAACATAGGATGGTCCTTTGAAGTCTCTAAACATGGGATCCATGCCCACGTGCGAATCTTGTCTTGAAGGCAAGATTACCAAGAGACGTTTCTCTTCAAAAGGTCTAAGAGCCACGCACGTATTGGAACGCATACATAGTGACGTGTGTGGTCCAATCAACGTTCAAGCAAGAGGAGGTTACAAATACTTTGTAACCTTCATTGATGACTACTCACGTTGTGGTCATGTTTTCCTAATGCAACACAAATCAAATACCTTTGAAATGTTCAAAGAGTATCGGGCTTTGGTTGAGAAGCAAATGGAAAAACATATCAAAACCCTTCGATCAGATTGAGGGGGGGAGTACTTGCCTGAGGAGTTTGAGGATCTTCTTATAGAAGAAGGCATCAATTCTCAGTTTACAGCACCTGGCACTCCACAACAAAATGGTGTGTCAGAGAGAAGGAATCAAACTTTGATAGATATGATGAGATCAATGATGAGTTACTCATCTCTTCCTTATTTGTTCTGGGGTTATGCCTTAGCAACGGCAGGTTATATTCTGAACCAGGTTCCGTCGAAAACGGTTCCCAGCACTCCCTATGAGAGATGGTGTGGTAAGAAATCTGTTCTAAACCACGTCAAGATATGGGGTTGTCTAGAAAACGTCTTAAGACAAAAGACTAGCAAGATGGCTAGTCATTCAGAATTATGCATTTTCGTAGGATATCCCAATGAAATGAAAGGGTACACATTCTATAGTCCTACTAACAAGAAAGCGTTCGTTAGCATGAACGATAGGTTTCTTGAAGAGGACTACATGAATAATGTTATACCGAGAAGCAGACTTGTGCTGAAGAAGATGTTGGGTGAAGTAGCTAGTACTTCACAAGTTAGGACGAGTCCTACACCAACAGTGGAAGAACCACACTCGGAACCGGAGTCTCCTACGATTCGTCGCAGTAACAGGATTGTACGACAACCTGAGCGATTGATGTACATCGGGGAGGCCTTTGCTGCAGTCGCATACAGGGAGGAAGATGATCCGGTATCATCATCCCAAGCGATGCAGAGTTCCGAAGCAAACCTATGACCAGAAGCCATGAACGTTGAAATGCATGCGATGTATGTCAACGAGGTCTGGAAACTTATAAATTTACCCGAATGCATTAAGCATGTTGGATGTAAATGGATCTACAAGAAGAAAATAGGACCAAAAATGTTAAGACATTTAAGGCACGACTTGTGGCGAAGGGGTTCACACAAAAGGAATGTATCGACTATGAAGATACCTTCTTGCCAGTTGCGATGTTGAAGTCCACCCGTACTCTTTTATCCATTGTTGCCGCCCTAGATTATGATATCTGGAAGATGGATGTCAAGACTGCATTTCTGAATGGAAGTCTTGACGACGCATTTCATGGCTCAACCAGATGGGTTCATGGAGAAAGGCCAACAGGGCAAGGTTTGTGAGTTGTTGAAGTCCATTTATGGACTAAAGCAAGCGTCTAGATCGTGGAATAATAGATTCGACGAGACTGTGAAAGGATACGGCTTTGATCAGTCTGATGAGCCATGCGTTTATAAGATGATAAACGATGGCAAAGTGGTCTTTTTAGTCCTATATGTAGATGACATACTACTCTTTGGGAATGATGTGGAAAACTTATCAGAGGTTAAGATCTGGGTGTCAAAGCAGTTTGAGATTAAGAATCTTGGAGAAGCGGCTTACATTCTAGGGATTCAGATATTTAGAGATCGGAAGAACCGTAAGTTAGCGCTTTCTCAAGCATCTTATATTGATAAGATCATGGATCGCTTCAGTATGCAAGACTCCAAGAATGGACATATACCTTTTAGACATGGAGTGCATATATCTAGTGAGCAGTCTCCCAAGACTCCTCGAGATACAGAGGTCACGAGACACATTCCCTACACTTCAGCCGTAAGAAGTCTCATGTAGGCGATGCTTTGCACTATGCCAGATATTTGTAACACAGCGGGCGTGGTGAGTAGATTCCAATCGAACCCTGGAACCGAGCACTGGGTTGCTGTCAAGCATGTTCTCAAGTATCTCCGGAGAATGAGAAATTGTATGCTTGCATACACTGGTGAAAACCTGAATATGATGGGATATACCGATTCCGACTTTTAGGCGGATAAGGATTCCAAGAAATCCACATCAGGGTTTGTGTTCACCCTGAATGATGGATCCGTGGTCTGGAGGAGTATAAAGCGATCTTGCGCTGCTGACTCGGCCATGGAAGCTGAGTATGTGGTCGCTTGCGAACTGCAAAGGAGGCTGTGTGGCTGAGGAAATTCCTCATGTATTTGGAAGTAGTTCCAAGTGCCAACGAGCTCATTACACTTTATTGTGATAACAGTGGGGCCGTTGCTAACTGTAAGGAACCAAGAAGTCACAAGTGCTCAAAACACATCGAGTAAAAATATCAACAAGTACGAGATATAGTTCACAGAGGAGACGCGACGGTTATGAAGATCTCAACGTTGGACAACCTTGTTGATCCCTTCACGAAACCTTTTACCAGTAAGGGGTTAGAGGGACACCTAAAAGGATTAGGACTAAAAGATCATTCTCCTTTGAGTCAAGTGGGAGTTTGTTGGCATTTATGCCCACAAAGGAGATTTTTGATATTAAATACTTTTGAATTGGTTTTGTTTTGAATTTAAATAAAAATTGAATATTCATTCTTATTTAAGATTTTGTTTATGCATGAACGTCTTTGCTATGAAACTGTCATCAACGAAAGAAGTGCTAGGTACAGACTTGACAGTATACCTTCTTATGACTAGTTTAAATAAATGTTCGCAATCTAAAGATCGATTGGGCAATCGAATCTTAGTAACTGATTGTTAGAATAATTTAAACAATATCTTATCTTGTGATATGGAGAGTTGTGACTCTATAATTTATTCTTGATATCTTAATGAAGATATTTAACAAGACCTGTGAAGTTTTGAAGTTCGAGATAAAACCGTTTAATCACTTGAAATCTCAAACTCACATACGAGGGGTATTTTGGTAATTACCTAAATCCTGAAGTAAATACATATCTTCTTGTAACACTTTATGACATTTGTTTTGACAATGGGCAATGGCTAAGTGAAGTTTCATTGACCCGACGGTTGGTGTCATAATACTGTTTCGTTGAAATATGTGATTCACAGATATGGAATTTGTGTTGAAACAATGCTAAGGCATTAGTATCACACCATGCTCTGTTATGAGAGTGTGAGCAAATAAACCAGGCCTGGTATTCAACGAATAAAGAATTTTTTGAAATTAAACAGGAGACATGTTAAAACATCTAACTTTATGTTTTTCTCGTTCACAAATAACAAAGGCCTTAGTGAAATAATAACTCAAGGGTAAAACGGTAATTTTACATTCATCTAAGTTAATGATACACACAAAGGGTAATATCGTAAATTGATTGATTTTCTCATTCAACATAAATTGTGATTTACGCTAAGAAAATTATTTTATGAGTAATTAAATAAATAATTGGTTATTTATTATTACATTTATTTAATGAATCATATTATGTTATTGTATTGGTAATAATATAATTTGATGATTCAAATAAATAAAAGATGAACTAAATATTTTTCTCGTTTCATAAGTATGAAAAGATTTAATGAAATGTCATTGAATAAATGAGATGTTCTAAATTGATTAAATATTATTTTAGAAATAAATCAAATAAATTTGGGAGATAATGAAGACAATATGGCCACCCATAATGAGGGTTTATTGGCTGGAAAAATTGTTTAAACTCATTAAAAGAAGTATTGGGATTAAGTTTGACTAATGGTATTAATTTGATTCTGACCTAACTTAAGCCTATTCTCTTTGATATAAAAGGAGGCTCACTCTTCGAAAACCCTAACCCTATTTCGACCAGGACTCAGCTGAACCTCTCCCCCCTTGTCCTTTAGAGGTTTTGGCCGAATTCTAGTGAGAAAAAGATAGAGAGAGGAAATTTGTTTCCCGGCAGCCCTTCCTTTTATGCTTTGAGTTTCCCATTTTTCCCTTGTTCTTATAAAGAGCTCACCCTCTTGATCTCTTAAAAACTCCCAGAGATATATCATTCAATCAAGTTGTGGTTGTTTGAGTGATATTTGTTTTATAGGGCCGGCCACTTTTTGGAGCAACGGAGCGAGGACGAATTTCGTGACATTCTAGACACGCGTAGGAAGGAGAATCGCCTAAAGACTTGATACACATCACAAGACAGAATCTTGCAGATCCGAACCTTACGTAAGTCTCCATGAAACGAATTGGATCTGAATATTACAATCGTTATAGGATTGTTAGTGTGTTTAGATCATTCGTTTGTATGTTTGAATAAATTTGATAACATGTTTAGAAATTTACAAATATGTTATATTAGATTTAATGACATGGTTATTGAATATGTTTTAAAAAGTGTTTTAACATATTAAATTGAATTATGAATTTCCACCATATGTAGATATGTTTCATAATTAATTTAGGTTAATTGTTAACTAAAGTCCAACATACTACGCCTACGGTTGGAGAGTATCACGTGAGTACAAATATTTTTCTAAATTTACAGTATAATTTGAATTTTTAATAAATGATTTATTTTATATTGTGTTTGGAGGCTCGGATAGTAACTCTTGTTGCTGATCTGCAAGAGGAAGCTCGGGCTTCGGGATGTCCGGTAGACACGGCTAACTTGGAGGAGATTGGTGTGACTAAAGTCCTCGGGATGCGACGTGAGTGGGCTACAGGCATTGGGCAACTCATCCCGCGCTCGGACTTGCCTGAAGCCAAGGCCTTCGACGACTCATATTCTTCCGTTTGGAATGAGAGTTCGAAGTCGTCGTATGAGAAGGAAGAGTTAGCGGCTCTCAAAGATGTTGTGTTTGGCATGGCCGCTAGATTGAGCCAAAACCCGAGCATCAATGGCGGCCCCGCGTTTAATGCAACATTGAACTAGTACATGTCTCGGTTCAGACCCTCGAGCGCTTCGAGTTCGCACCACACACCAGATCAGCCACGTCGACGCCCAAACGAGTCTTTACCTTCATCATTTTCCACAGACACCGAGCCCGACACCGAGCCTCCTTCCGGACTCGGCGTATGACACAAACGACGAAGTCAAGGACGCAGAAGAAGATCCTAGTTTTATTCATGATGTAGACTTATCGACTTTTTATGACTATTTCGTTTATGATTTTTATTAGTTTATGTATGTTTATGAATTATCGACATTTTAATGTTTAATATTTCAACTTAATATTTATTTAATTAATATTTATTTAATTAATATTTATTTCGTTTACGTTTATTTAAATTCAATTAGTATATTTAATTATGATTAATTTTAATTAGATTCCATACAAATTTTAATCAATTAATAATAAATTTAATATTTAATATTTAATAACATTAAATCGGGTAATATTTTAAAAAATAATTATTTTGACTTTTAGAAGTGACAATGTCGCTTCTAAATTTGGCGGGTTATATTATTTAGAAGCGACAAGTCGCTTCTAATGTCGCTTTTAAATGTACGCCACATTTTCCCACGCTTTTTCACTTTTTTGGACCCTTAGAAGCGACTTTAGGGGCGACTTGTCGCACCTAAGTTCGACGCTTAAAAGACATTTAGAAGCGACATTGTCACTTCTAGACCTTTAGAAGCGAATTATTATGTCTCTTCTAACATCGCTTCTAAAGGTGCACTGGTCAAGTTATTATCTTCGAAAGATACACATGAAGAACTACAGAGTTCTCAATTCTCTATGTCTCAACTTTAGAGTGTGAATATTTAATTTAAGCAAATCGTGAAAAGTTTGTTCACGCAAATTGACGTTTGAGTATTTATACGTTGTTAGGTTTGATTAATGACTATAAGACTATTGTATATCATAAAGCTTCAAACAAACCAAAAAAGAATGAATGAAAGTTTCAAATTTTATTAATTTAATCAACAAATTGCAATACGAACTCATGAGAGATTTATATTACATCGATATACAAATAAATATTATTCTTGTGGGCATCTCTACCAACATTCACTGCTCGGGTCTTTAAATTAAGATGCATGTTGATTTTCTCATGATAGGAAAGATATTAAAACTTGTTAGAATGAGTTATAAGTTATTTTTTTTGCATAATCAAAAAATATGTTTTGATTAATTTGAGAATTTAGAATAATTTCATAAACTAGTAATATTGCCTTACTAGATTTATGTAGTTAATCGATTGTTTGTTGTTATTGTTGGTGAATCAAGCGTGTATAAGACACGTACAATCGCTCTAATACTGGTTGTTGGTGAAATCAATGAGTATCGGACATGAACAATCGCTTTGATATCACATGTTGATGAACGAGTCACATATGCAACCATATTAAGTGTGGATGAATATTAATTATGCTCACAATAGCCAATTAATAATTATGATTACCAAACAAGATCTAGATTTTCTTCATTAATTAATATCTGAAAGCAATTCAGCAATCGATATATGAGAATAAGTTTATTAGAAAACTTACGTGTTTTAGATCTGCTACATAACGCTCCGATCCAACTTTATTTGTTTCGGCCTTCTTCTGACCTTAGTACTCGAGGATGACACCATAGTCTTCCGAAACGTAATTTCCGAATAAGAAGTACGATGATCACAATCGATATCTCACAAGATCTTTGAAACCAGATGTTTCGGGATCCTTATGCTAATTTTTAGGAACGAAATTTGCAATTCCAGAGAGAAGGGAAGAGAGAATTCAGCCACAGAGAGCGAGCGAGAGAGAGAGAGAGAGAGAGAGAGAGAGAGAGAGAGAGAGAGAGGCCAAACTTTTCTATTAAATTACGTTTATTTTGAGTCAATTTCCCTTCTCAATCAACATATTTATTTGAAGGAAATAACCTCTGCGAGATATTCTCTTCTTCTGCGAGATATTCCCTCCTTCTAGAGATATTCTCTCTTTCGAGAGATATTTACTCATGTTGGTTTTAATTTTGGCCATTAGATCTCAACAGTGAATCTCGAATCTCTCATATCCATCAGATCAATATATATGGAAAAGATTTTATCTCCAAAGAAAGAAATTCAAGGCTTACACTAAGGGAGGAGTTCGGCCACCCCTAGGCCTTATCCCTAGGGGATTTTCGGCCAACTCATGTCCGAAATCAAACCCAAAATTTTAAAGGCCGTTTGCTTAAAAATCCAATAAAATTATTTATTTACTTGATCCAACATTAAATGAACAATTATGTTATAAACATTTATTTAATTCTCTGAATACCCATTTTCCTGAATTAATTCTGTCAGTCACCATTACAATATGTAATATTATTATTCGAAAGTTTTTATTCGCCTTTATCAGAGCCGAATCGGGGACTATGGACCTAGTAGTAGACGCTTAATGAATCCGACAAAAAAATGATATAATCATCTCTTTTTCACCGATTCATCAAGTCTTTATCAATACTCCACCGTGTAATCTAAGAATGAACCCTTTTTAATACTAGAATTATATTTGCTCATCGTGACGAGCACTGATATAATCAGCTCGTGATCAAGATCCTCCAGGTTCGTCACGTGCCAAAAGAAGTCAATATTTTTCATTATACTTCTCTTGATATATATAGCCCTAAACATTGTTACTTCCCCTACGAAAAATTATTTCGAACATTAACTTATTTCGAAAATGTTAGCAATCTATCCGTTTCGGAATCAACATTTAAGTGAGTGAAATTTAATCTTCTCTATTATTTTCGCCGATTTACTTCCGCATATTTCGTACAATTTTCGCCTATTTACTTCCACATGTTACGAACGTCTATTTACAAAAATATCATTTATGTGTTCCGCGTTCACAGAATTCGAAACTTCTGTTAGGCATAAAAAATTACGTCGAGCAGTTTTTCGTGTACCTTATACCATGTGCCTAGGATTATGTACAACGTAGACGTGTTATTGGCTTACTTCCTAGCAAAAAAAGTAAATAAATAATGGAGTTTATCATTGGACAATGGCAATAGTTTTTATTTTATTTTGAAGAATACATAGACTATAGTTTAATACTTAAAAGCTTAAATTATATGAAATTAAATTAAGTTTAAATAAATTCATCCAACGAAAAGAATTGTCGTCTTTGCTTTAAAAAAAATACTTTTTAGCCATTTATTAGAACAATAAAATTGTGGAATTTCAAAGTCTACATAAAGAGATATAGGCGAAAGACAAACAAGTGGAGGCTGTGAAAATGGCGTCATTCTCTTTATGTGGTGGCTTAGCTGCTCGATCTCCGTCTTTGCGTTCGCTACCCATTCGTCGTCCAAACGCGAATCTTCATTTCAAATCTTCTTTAATATCTCTCTCTTTCGGGTAACCACAAAGCCCTACGCTTTCAAATTTAGATGCCAATTGTCTGTGTTCTTGATTTTCAGTTTGTTTCTGTTTAATAGAAATATTTTACGATAAATTAGTCTAAGAGTGAAGATGAATCTATTACATTGCTGTGTTTAAATTAAGGTTTGTGGAAACTTTATTGTTTAGATTGAGAGGAAAGTGTCTCCATTGTTGCTACAGAAAGTACCAAATCGGAAAGTATAAGTAAAGTGAGATCTTTTTTTTTTAAATGAGTTAAGTTTGAGATAAAACATTGTAAGAAGAACTATAAACAAATAATGTGAATGTCAGAGAATGAAGACGCTACAAAAAGAAATAATGTTCCGACCTTAATTGTTTATTTTTCGCTCATACTTAATGGTAGAGATTGATTTTAAGGATTTTTCGTGTAATGTTTTAGATGATATTTTATCCAAATAATCAGATTTTTTATCCAAAATTTTAAACTTCGTCGGCTGTCTATAATATTTACTAATATTGATGCTAAAAGTTTCAATTACTTTGCTTCAGAATACAGTGTAGAACTCGCAACCTTAAATTACTAATATTTACTATAAAAAAAAGTAAGGAGAATTTGTATATTGGTTATTGAACAATCTGAATATGCTTCTTGATCTTATCTTATCTTATGTATATAAACATTAATAGAAACCAGGGTTTGTTGGGATCCAAAACGGGACGGAAACAGTTCGTAACATTTGCCACAGATTCGAACGGAGAATCGAGCAAAGAAATAAAATCGAACACAAAGACGAAGATTGAGAGCGTAGATCGAGATCAAAGACCTCCTTTTCTGACCATTGTTGCTGGTTTCTTGGTCCTTCTCATTGTTCTTGGTATACTTGGATCGATAATAATGTGGTTGATTGGTTTGATTCGTTAAAGATATGGACTAAGGCTTTCATGTTAATGGTAAAAAATCACATTATAACTATAATTTTGGTATGTGTATTTATAGATACCGTCTACTATTTTAAATGGGTATTTCTCAATCAGCTATCAACATTAAAGTTCCTATGAAAAGAAAGATATTTGTGATTCCGAAGATGTAGCGGAGACTTATTCAAACCTTTCTTTGGAAAAATGGTGGGAAAAAATTTGAAAGTTTTAGATTCTGGTCTTCATTTGGAAGCGTTCGCAAGGGTGGCTTCCTATCACCACAACTCTTGTGAGAAGAGAAATGAAGATTAATCATTCGTGTCTTAAGTGTTTCAAGGGTCCGAAAACTAGTTTTAACATTGGGCGTGTCGAGAGTCCAAGCAAGATTGAAAATCATTCGGATGGTAGATGACAATCAATGAATGTATCCACGGAGAAATTATTTCATTCTTTACTCATATGTGTAAACTCTTATATTTTCAGGATTTCAAACTATTTTTTGGTGATGAGATGGAGTTTGTGGAACAGACGAAATAATGTGTTCCATCACTGCGGGGAAATACTGTCAATCTAGTTAATTGGTCAGTTGGTTTTCTCGACGAGTTCGAGATGCGAATCGCAAGGTGGCCAAGCTTCGAGAAGGCCCCCGTCGGCAAGCTCATTGGCAGCCCCCTCCTTTAGGCATGGTTGCACTTGGTGTAGATGCGGCCATCTCCTCCGACAAAAAGTCATGCGGCTTCGGGGGCATCTTCCACGACCGACCGGGTTTGGTGCCTAAAGTTTTCGCTCTCCCTCATGACTGGCCTCTAGCCTCTGCAGTGGCGGAAGGTATGACTATCCTGAATGCTATGAAGATTACTTCCTCTCTTGGCTATACGGAGATTCTTGTTCAATCAGATTGTGCGGTTGTGGTCGACCTCGTACGTTCGAAGAAAATATCGGCTAATGTCGTAGGCCTTGTTATAGCGGATATTCTTGTTGGTCCCGCTAATTTTGATTTTTTATATAGTCTCATCCTAGATCTTCTAATGTTGCGACGCATTCTCTTACAAAGTTTTCTCTCCGATTGTATGAGATTATGTATTTTTTAACGTTTTTCCTTCGATGATTGAAGATGCGATTTTAGCCATTTTGGCTAGTCTTATTAATGAAATTAAGGGGCTGCTCCTTATTGATGTCAGATTTCGTCCTCAACAATCACGAATTAAAATCTGAATGACTTGCACGATTTGAATTTTATATACGGATCTTGGTAAGATGTCGTAAATAATAATATCGTATACTTTTGGAAAATATAAATAAATGGATTCGAATATAAACTTTTATTATTGTAGTCGATCTCGAAATGGGCGAGCTAAACAAGATACAGACAAATATACCGGAATGACATTAATCGAAGTAAATAAGTATGATCAAGTTCAATGTGTACCCTTAGCTAACTAAACTCATGTATTTATAATGTTTCGTCGAGTTAATGACTTTGAACACGTGTTGGTGAGATTTCCGAAGAGGTCTCCACGTTGCGTGTTACAGTTAAGTTTGAGATCTTAACTTCCTCCACGATCGGGTTCCTTCATCGAGATTGAATGCGTGGAATCTCGACTTCATCCACGATCCGAGTCTTTTAGCGAGATTGACTGTGTTTGTTAAAGACTTTGACTTTGTTACTTTGGATTAAACGCGGCCTACCAGGAGTCCTGGTATCTCTCGGTACCGCTCCCGTGGGACTCCTTGTTATAACTGAGAAGGGAGGTGGCCGGGAGGAGCAGTAGGTACCTGCCGGTAGGAATAAAAAAAATTAAAAAATTAATGTTAATAAAATAAAAGGAGTTTGAAATCAATGATGTTATGGTATATAGTTGTAAGGTTTTTATTTAAAGGACTAAAAATCAATAATCGAGAATGACTATATTAAGAAAATTTCAAAACAAATACTTAACCAAAATAATGAAGAGGAATTTTAACTTAAAAATGAGCCTCTTTAAAACGTCACCGGCCCTAAAAAGGTGCAACAATGAGGAAAAAGAGTACCCCTTTCAATGATAATAGTTTGAAAAATTATCCCGGAAAAAGACCGGGATATCTCTTGATCATAATTTCATAACTCTAAGTCTAACCATTGATGTTTATGTTAGAAAAGTTAACATTAAAATCAAAACAATATCAAACATTTGAAATGTTTTTTGTGCTCGATGTCTATGTTGAAGCCAATCATTTTCACATGTTATTCAATCTCAACTTTGATTTTACATGACGCTGAATGTTGAAATTAAGAAAGTTGTGAGATTGAAAACTGTTGGAAATATAAATATTATATTGGACTATTGAGAACTATTGTCAGATGTGAGAAATATTGAGAACTATTGTGAGACTGGGAACTATTGTGAGATTGAGAACTATTGAAATTAAGAAAGTTGTTGAATTTAGATATAACTAATTAATGATTTGTTTGATTGATTGGTATAGCTTAAAAGTTTAAATTTGGGCAGAGTTTCCCCTAAAATATAGACAAATCAAAAGCCTGAAATTTGTACAAAACATATATATACCAACCAAAACTATCCTATTGATCAATAAATTAAAAATCTACATAAAGCATATTACATATATAACTTATATTCAACATATTCAACTACAAATTCCATTATCAATTCAGTTATAATTAACATATTATTACTTACATACAAACAAACATATATAACTTATATTCAACATATTCAACTACAAATTTCATTATCAATTCAGTTATAATTAACATATTATTAGTTACATACAAACAAACATATTATTAATTAAATGATATAATTAACCACAAATTCAATTATTAATTAAGTTATTAACTACAAATTCTCTAATTACGTAAACTAAATAATTTAGTTAACTATACGTTTCGTATACTCTCTAATTATATATAATTAACGTCATCAAAATTATCTAACAAATTTCTAACTATTTTATTACCTAAACACATTTACAATGAATGAAAAAAAAATAGAAATTAAAAAAACTCACCCGGAGGGATGACCGACGAAGGTAGCAACCGGAGGAATCGGAGGAGAAGTCGGAGGAGACTCGGGGGCTGCGAACGAGGCTGCGAACAAGGCTACCAAAGCGTTAAAATGATAAACAATGAAATACAATTAAGAGAGAGACAAAAAAGAACCTGTCGGATAGACGCCGTCGGAGGGAGAAATTCGGCCGGAGGCGACGGAGGTTGGGCAGAGGGGCGGAGGAGGCTTGACCGGAGGAGGCTCGGCCGGAGGAGGTGGAGGAGACTCGGTCAGAGGAGGCTCGGCCGGAGGAGGCTTCGCCGGAGAAGGCTCGGCCGGAGGAGTCGGAGCAGAAGCCGGAGGAGGCTCGGCCGGAGGAGGCTTGGCTAGAGGAGGGGAGGCTGAAGGAGGGGGAGGCTGGAGGATGGGAGGCCGGAGGAGGGCGGAGCGGCGGGGAAGAGGGGCGGGGGGAAAGAGGGGCGGGGGGGAAGAGGGGAGGGGAGGGCGGAGGGGAAGGCCGAGGAGAAGGAGAGAGGGGAGGGCGGAGGGGAAGAGAGGCTGAAAGTTGGAGGGGAGGGAAGGGGAGGGAAATTTTCGAAGGGGAGGAAGAAAATGGAGGAGGAAGAAGAGGGTCGGGTGATTTAAAGCCCTAGGGACATTAGAAGCGACTAGTCGCTTCTAATGCCCCTCAAAACAAAAACGGCGACGATAAGTGGGGACAATAAAAGTGACTAGTCGCTTCTAATGTTCCCATAGGTGAAATTTTGACGGAAAGGTTTGGGAGCCAAAGATTTTGGGCATTAGAAGCGACTAGTCGCTTCTAATGCCCAATTTCCGGCACTTAGTGAAATTATAGCGGAGAAATGTTGGAGCCAAATAATTTGGGCATTAGAAGAGACAAGTCGCTTCTAATGTCCAAACATATTGAAATATTTGGTACAGAGGGTGCGAGCCAATAATTTTGGCCATTAGAAGCGATTTGTTGCTTCTAATTTATCGATTCCGACAATGTCGCTTCTAATAGTCAAAATTGGGTGTTTACGTTAGAAGCGACTAGTCGCTTCTAATGGTAGAATGTCGCTTCTAATGCCACCCGCCTCTTGTAATGCTCATTTTTGTAGTAGTGTATCGGCGTCGGGTGGTTGTGGCGGAATATGAGGGTGGTATCTGGTTTGAGTGTTTGGAATTGGATTTTGGAAGTGGACAATATTTTGATTAGTAGAGGGAATATAGCTGGGATCGTAAAAATTGGGTGTTTACGTTAGAAGCGACTAGTCGCTTCTAATGGTAGAATGTCGCTTCTAATGCCACCCGTCTCTTGTAATGCTCATTTTTGTAGTAGTGTATCGGCGTCGGGTGGTTGTGGCGGAATATGAGGGTGGTATCTGGTTTGAGTGTTTGGAATTGGATTTTGGAAGTGGACAATATTTTGATTAGTAAATGGAATATAGCTGGGATCGTAAGAGTAATCGGCGTTTTGGGAATGATACAACCAATTTTGTTGCGGGATGCCATGAGGTTGAGACTTGAGAGAGCTTAAAATTGAAGTTGAGAGAGAGAGATCGAGATTTGAGAGTGAGGTTGAGAGAGAGTGGTGTGGTGTAAGAAGAGTGAAGGGGAGGGGATTTTTATAATGAAAATTTGGTGAGGGAAGAAAAGAAAATAAAATAGAAAATGGCCAAAATGTTGTTGGTGGGCAACGACTATATGCCCCTAACCGACACTTTCTTGGGCGTCGGATCTTGCATCCAAAGGCCTAGCTTTTTTTTTACAACTTGGATATTATCGGGAGTCCGCTACGGTAACGTATGTACCGAGACTCTCGGTCCCGCTACCGATAACAGTACAGGGAGTTAACTCCCGTTTGTTTTTCAATCAAAACGGACCTCCCGTACCATTCTGTCCTAATAGGCCACGTTTACTTCGGATATTGGGCTTGTTAGTGGATAATAATCTATTCGGTAAGAAGTTTAAAATATTTGGCTTAATTTTGGCTCAATATATTTTAATTCGATATTTTAAAGCTCCCCATTTTCTTTCAAAAATAAAATAGGATAATTACCATTGAATCCATATTTCTTATCTCATTATCCATAAAACAATTTTAAGTTGTAAAAATTCACAAGAAACTGTCACCATTATTGTAGGACGAGGTAAAAGTTTAAGTAAAAAGAAATTTCACTAATCAAAACATTAAAATTAGACACCACAATTTAAAAATATTTTGAAAATGAACTTTTTGGACGATGCCTACGAAATTTCATTTTGGAATATTCTTAAATGTGTATTTAATTGTGATTTTTTGTTGATAATCAAGTCTAATAAATGAATTTCTCAAAGAGAAGTTAAATAAAATATTTATCAAAGGAAATAAAACTAAATATAAAGTATGGCGAGTCAAAAAGTGATATTTAGGGACTTTATTAAAGAAAGGGACTTCATTATTTTAACTTTTGCACAGATTATTCATTTTAATTGTTTTTATCACAGGTACAATTTCTCCGGGGTTATTCTATGTAATAGCTTTCTATAGATTTACGAATTTGGTTTTATCCGACGTTTGATTAATTTTTTGTAAATTTTCACTAATTTTTTAACCAATTTTTTTACCAAATTTGCCCCCAATAATTATTTCCGCCCAAAAAATTAAGTGGAATTTAAAATTAAAAAGAAAAAAATAAAAACTGCTTAAATTAACGCATAAAATATCACATTCATATACAATCAATTGGTTTAAAAGGAGAGAGAAGATCTATTCATGCAAAAACAATCATTTCGAAAACGTTTTCTTCTAAAAAACGTTCGGGCTGTGGCGATTCAAAAAGAATTCGAAATTTTAATCGCGTAGAAAACTCCGGTGATTCAATTCTCACCGAAAATATACATCGAATAAGGTGTTGTTGGTTTAGTGACGTTAATGCTCTTCCCCATTTTTCTTCTTTTCCCCCATTTTTCTTTCGCTCCGTTACCATATTTTGAACGGCCACCACCACCACGATCTCCATGGGCTCGTCGCTAGTGTCGAAAAAGCCGATTAGCCTGTGGCCAAGAATGTACCACTCGCCGGTGATCGACGCGCTATGGGAAGCGCGTTCGCAGATCTTTGAGCGCCTCCTCAACCCGCCCAAGGACGCGCCGCCGCAGAGCGAGCTTCTCACGAAGTCTCTGGCCGAGAGCCGGACCATCATTCACTATAGATTCTCCGCCGATTGCATCTTGAGAGAAATTGCTCGAGGACCTCGACGCCCTTAACGATAAAAAATTTCCAGTGTAAATTCAATTTACGTTGTAAAATCAACTCAATTTACGGTGTAAATTCAATTGACGTTGTAAAACTCAACTCAATTTACGGTGTAAAATAAATTTACGTTGTAAAACTCGACTCAATTTACTTTGGAACAAATCCCTTGCACTGTAAATTCAATGTCAATTAACAAGCGTAAATATTGGACGATGTAAATGGATAAAATCTTGATTTAAAACTCAAATCTTAGAATAATACACGCAAAAAAAAAAAATTCACAAAATAACCGAATCCATTCGTACGGCCATAAAAACTTTTAAAAAATAACTGATTCCGTTATTAAATTCAAATATTTAAAATTAATTGAGATATAAAATCGTCCAGTCAATTACTGCCCTGAAATTTAGGATCTACAATAAATAATCTAAAAACTGACAATAATTAAAAAGCATTCGAAATTTGAATTAAAAATTAAAATTTGAAAAAAAACGCGGCTAATATTTACGATATAAATTAATAGGGACAAAACGGTAACTAAACATATGTAATGAATGTGCCACCTAGACGTTTTGGGCATTTACAAAATATTAACAAAACGTTGACCAATTCCAAAATAAGTTTGTAAGCTAGAGCCATTCCGTCGAATTTTTGATTTCTTTGATTTCCCCCCGTCGCAGTATGGAACCGATGAGAATAATGAAAGATGTAGGAAATACACCCTAATCAGAGGTTTTTCCGTTAACCTCGTCTCCGATGGAAGGCGAGAAATTACGCCTTTCTTCGGCAGTGGCGGTGATGACCGGCAACCACAAATCGGCGGTGCCGCTCAGCAGTGTTCGAACCTGCGGATCCGCCGCGGATATCATCTCATCCACGTCATCAAGTTTCGCAGACAACTTATCCAACTCCTTGGCTATTTCCAGCTGTTATACGTACATATGATTATATATAGTAACCGAAATTCGAAATAATTATGGAGTAATATGGATGAAAAATTTATGTACACATTGGACTAGATATTTATCAACTGTTTACGAAACGTTGGGTATATAAAAAACAATAACCAATTTGTTTTAATATTTACATATACAAAAAATTGGTATTAGCCAGGTTAAACTTCACGAATTTGCGATGTTTCGTTAATTATTAATAAGTAGCTTAACTGCTTACATGACATCAACTTTTTAAATATTTGTGTTACTGAATAGCTGCGTACATGAGCTATTTTGTCTGGTGAATGTAAATAGATTGAGCCGACTATTTATCTATTATTTATAAAACGTGGGCTATTTTCGAAGTTTATATAATTTATATGGGTAGTATCCACAATTAGCCTTATAGATAGACAATATTTTGATGAGCATGGTTATAAGTTATAACACGTTGTTGATTTATGATCAGAGTAGTTACTGGATGCAGAAGAAGATCTTGTGATTACCTCGTCAAGATTTTCGGCTGATTTCGGAGGAACTTTTGTGATCTCCAATCCCAGTGCTTCGATTTTTGCACGGAGTTCGGGTTCTTCTTGGTTGGTCAGTGATTCCACCTGTAAGAACAAGAGAGAACTCGAAACCATCAACAAGCTATTTAGCAGTCACTATGGCAAGAACATACCAAGATCATAAACAAAGAGTGGCTTAGTCTATATTTCTGTAAATTACCCAACCGTTATTATTTTTCTCGGCTCATTAGCGTAATAATTATTTACAAACAATCTCCTTATTTGAATTTGGTCATAAGTCATTCATGTATATATATATATATATATATATATATATATATATATATAATATCTCACAGCCAGCCTAATTGTGATGATCTAGATATGCAGCCAAAAAATAACTGAAGAAAATTAAGTAATTCACCTTGTGATAATCAAGAAATTAAATAAAAACATATATTGCACAATCTATAGTATAAGTTGTGCAACATCACAGAGAACATGCAAAACAAAAGCTACGAATGATGATTAAGAAGAAGAAGAAAAGAGATGTACTGTGTAAGAATCATTGAAACTGATCATAGCTATGACGACTAAGAGACATAAATTACAATACAGCAACATGAATGAAGCAATCTTCTTGAAGATATTGAAATTAGGTGATTAAGCCAAGCGACTTGGATGAGAAATGGCACAACCAGGAACTACCAAAACTGAATCAAAACCTTCATTTACAATCAGAATCTGAAGCCCTTTTATTTCATCCCCAATTAGTTATTCCTGAAGCTTTATCAATATTTATCTACTCCTGATGAAGTTAAAAGATATAACCACGCTAGCTAAAAAATACGATGAATAACCAAAGATATTTATATATATGTGTGTGTGTGCGTGTGTGTGTTCGAAGAAGCATTCTAAGCGTCGACTCATCAACAGCAACAACAAAAGGGTTTCTCATTTTACGAAATATCAACTAAGATCAAAATCATTCGTCCAAAATTCTTCAAAATATGTACTTTTCTCATTCAAAAGAAACATACATAACCGTTCAAATTTTTGGGGGACCATACATAGTCAAGACTGTCCCTGAATTGTTTTAAGTTCAGGGTAAAATCCATCGTTAAAATTCAAAACAGAGGCTTAATTCAAGACTAAAAACGAAGATACGAACATAGTTATAGTGTATCTTCCTTCGACCTCAATTAAATGGACTTCTTTCTTTCGCTCAGAGAAATCAGAATTGGGAACTTATGAGATTTCAACAAACCACGGGGCCAGAATCAGGAATCGGTTTACAAAATATGGATTTTAGGTGGTACCTGGTTCAGGAGATTAGAGAGGAGATCAAACAGTGGCTCTGAAGCGGATCCTTCTTCCGCCATTATTATTCTTCTCACGGCTTTTCTCGGCGTAGTTTTGCACAAAAGATTGAACTCTTATTGAGGAATATATATTTTTAGGAAATTACAAGAGTATCCCATTTGAGATGGTAATTCCTAAAATTTGGATTTTTTGCACCTAACAACCTTCTCTTCGCTCCTGGTTGCGTATATGGCATTTTTATAAAACTCATTTTCTTTTAAAATTAAATTTATTCAGTTTTGCACTGAAAAAACACAAAAAAACTAAAATATCCTTTAAAAAACAAACGATTTTTCACTTAGTGTATTTAGTCGTTTTTTATATTAATATTTACGCACATGTGGCGCGAGCGAGCTCGATAACGCGTCGTCGAGTCTGGGAGACTGGTTACGAAATTTTTCTCTTATGAAGTGGAGAACAAGGGAATTGTTTTCCTGAACTCTTGAACATTTTTATAGAGAGAAAGTAATTTGGCTCGGAAACCGTTGGGTATGAGAGGGAGTGAATGTTTCCTCTTCCGATCTAGAAAGATTGGAAAAAAATATTCCTCTTTGGGTGAAGTATTGTAGGGTTTTTTGAGTTTGATGCTTGAGTGTCCTTGATTATGTTCCAAGATATGTTTTTCATGGAAGAGATAGTTGTGGAGAGAATTTGGTATAGTTTTTTTTCTAGTGATAGAATCCGATTCTCTTTTGTGTTTTGGTTTTGGGTATTTATAGGAGGCTAACGAGTCGTTGGGGCAAGTTTGTCATTTTTCCAGGCAAAGCGTCATGGGTCGTGTAATTGCATATGGTTAAAACTCCGACATGTTGCTCTTACATGTTAGGATGACATGTTAGTATTTTGAGTAGCATGTTGGGGTTTGGAGCTCTAAATTCGGAAATGTTGGACCTGGGACATGTTGCTCTTACATGTTAGGATGACATGTCGGGGTTTGGAACTCTTACATGTTAGGATTGTTGGAATAAGTTTAGTGTTAAGAAATTTTTATATTCCACAATTTTACTAACCTAGGCAAAGTACATGAACATCGTATTATTTAAAAATATTATTTAATTACTTGTTACTAACCTTTATTGTAACATGATCTCTGAGAAGTCTTAGAAAAGGTAGATCGTCTCGTCTTGCTCGTTACATTCACACCTAATCGTGTACTCGAGAAATCTAAAATTTCTATTATAATAGTATATAGAGGATTTGAAGGATTTATTGGAAATTATTTAACGTTTAAACAATATTATTATATAGTACATCAATATGTGGCAAAAATATATAATAAGATCTAAAAATATATCAAACAAATTTTAACATATTAAGCAACATAAGCATTAAAAATCACTAACATGTCAATAAATTATTTGTTCTAAACATTTTGTTAATAAATTGAGTAAACGATCTAACAATTTATAAACAAATTTATAAAATTCAATCGCAGGTCCAATTCGTTTAGGAAACTCACATTAGAGTTGTAAAAAATCGCGTTCGTTGCTAGCTAACGTCAGAGTGCTTCTTCGAATTCCAAGAATCTGCCTCACTGGATTGGGCTGTCAGGCTCGCCGGATTGCAAGCTGGCCGGCTGGCTAGGATTGGCGTGTGAGCCTGCGGGTTTTTGGGAGTCGCTAGAGCTGCGTGACCTGTGCGCCTAGGTGGACCGGGGTTAGGACACGTAGCTGGAGGAGTTGAACGACCTGCAACTCCTGTGGTGGCTCAGGCGCACGAGAAGCACACCTGACCGGTGAAGAAGTCCAGTCCGCCGAAGCCTGTCTGGCCGGCACGAAGGCTGATATGAGCCTCGATGCGTCTCGCTTGTATTTTTTTCGCGTTTTGGCTGATTCTCTGCAAATAAAAACGTCACTCAAACACCACGAGAATAGTTAATGATAATTCTCTCGAGTTTTCGAAAGATTAAGAGGGTGAGCTCTTCAATTGAACAACGAAGAACGAAAAGAATCACTCAAGAGCGAATCGGTAAATCAAGAGAGAATTTCTTGATCTCTCTCTCTAAAAATCTTGACCAACACACAAGCACAAGGAGAGGAGATTTTGGCAGAGTGATTTCTAGGGTTAGTCTCTCGGGTTTTCAAAAAACTCATTTAAATAGTGAGAGAGCGGGCTTTCTTTAAGTCAAACCCATTAGTAAAGTTTAAGCCCGTTGTTCTTTTAAAGGAATTTCAAAAATTAATTTCTCAACCTAATTCTTTAATTATGGCCGAGTATTCTCTTTTATATTCTCCAAAAACATATTTGATTTATTTCTAAAATAATATTTAATTACTTTAGAACATCTCATTTATTTATGACAAGTCATTAATTAATTTCATACTCTTCAAAGTAGTAAGAAACGAGAAATTTTTTATTTTAATCTTTTATTTATTTGAATAATCAAAATATATTATTATTCATATATTAACATAATATGATTCATTAAATAAATGTAATAATAAATAACTAATTATTTATTCAATTACTTAAAAAATCATTCTCTTAGTGTAAATCACAATTTACATTCAATGAAATAATCAAATCATTTTGGTTCAATAAATCTCGTCCGAAAGTCTATCATTGAAACCTAATGGACTCACATGAATGAAACTTTAAAATAAAGATCAGACTCAAAAGGTCACAAACCTTTTTCGTCTTTTAATTTTATTAGTCGGTTCCACTAAAGGACTAATATTGAAACTCTCTAAGTTCATATTGTTGGAATAATTTTAGGGTTAAGAAAAATTTATCATTAACACATTAATGACGGAATATAAAAATTTCTTTTACTAGTAAATCAATTTTTACTAACCTAAACAAAGTGCATATACATGTTATAATTAAAACATTATTTAGAGATTTTGAACCTTGATTTGGATGGATCTTGAGAAAAGTTGATCTTCTTTTGTATCTCGATACCTTCAAGCCTAAACGTGAACTCGAGAAACCTAAGGTTTCTATTACAAGAGTCCATAGAGGTTTAGAAGGACTTGTGTGTGGGCACAATTAAACACAATAGGTCAAGAACAAGCCTATGAGCTAGAGAGCTAATTAAGGCTAAGTCTAATGAGGACTTAGATGCCAAATAAAATAAGTATTTTCAGAGAGAGAGAGGAGATGGTCGTCCAAAAATACAAGAGAGAGCAAGAAAACTCTATTTATAGGAGAAGGAAAATCTATAAAGGTCAATTATTCATTCATTAAAGAATAATGTATTCATGACACAATATTTGATTTTCCCTTCTCCTTTCTCTTCTAATATGGCCGGCCATAATACTTAAGCAAGGAGAAAATTAATTTCCTCACTTAGCTTATTTATTTCCTTCTCAAGGAAATTTATTTCATCTTTTCCTTTTGGGTAATTATCTTTATAGTTAAAGGGAAATAAAACTCTCATCTTTGATGCATGTTGGACGAATTTTATAGCTAGGGAATGGGTATCTAGATGCTTCCTTATTTCTTTTAAGACAACTCTTAAAATACCCATTGTAAAATTATTATTGCATAAATAATGAAATTTATTTCTTAATGCCTCAAAAGACTTCTCGGATTTAGAAAATAATTTATATTTTATCATATGAAAATATTCAAAATCTTATTTTTGACATTCACATCATTTTATGTCCATGTGGACAAAAATACCCTTTAGACATTTTCCGAGAAAAAGTCTAGTTAAACATTTGAACTTATTTTGACTTAGCTTCTAGTTTAACAATTCTACTCTAATGACCTATAATAATGACCTTATGGATCCAAATGAACAAAGCTTGAGCTTCTATACTCGGACTCAAAAGTTCACAAACCTTTTCCGAGTATTAGTTTAATGTCAACTGACTACACTAAAGAGTTGACACTGAGAATCTCTCGGTTCAAATGAATTTAGTTTCTACTCAATTTCAACTTAATTATATTGAGCGGATCCATTGAATGTTATGTATGTTTACCCTTCATGACTATCATCAACTAGATGAGATTTATAAAATTACCATTTATCTTTCTAGTTGTCATACATTGTTAGGTTTGATTAAAGACTATAAGACTACTGAATATCATAAATCTTCAATCAAACTAAAAGGGAGTGAATGAGCGTTTCAACTTTTATTAATTTTATCAGCAAATTGCAATAAATACTTTATAAAGATTTATATATTACATCAATATTTCAGAAAAAACCCAAATACAAAAGTATGTATAATGTCTAATATCTCTTTTGTGGGCACCAATCCCAACAAAATCCCACTCGACTCAAAGGAGATGTGAATGATCCTTCAGCCCCAATCCTTCTAGGTGTCCCTCAAAGACTTTACTCGTTAAAGGCTTAGTGAAGGGATCAACAAGGTTTTCCAATGTTGACATCTTCATAACTTCGGCGTCTCCTCTGTGAACGATGTCTCGTAGGACCTGATACGTCCACTTTATGTGTTTTGAACGCTTGTGATTTCTTGTCTCCTTACAATAAGCGACAACCCCATTATTATGACAATAAAGTGTGATAGGCTCTCGCTTGCACTTGGAACTACTTTCAAGTACATAAGGAATTTCCTCAGCCACACTGCTTCCTTCGCAGCTTCGCAAGCTGCCACATTCTTATCTTCCATGATCGAGTCAGCAATGCAAGATTGCTTGATGCTCCTCTAGACCATAGATCCACCATTCAGGGTCAACACATACCTTGATGTGGACTTCTTGGAATCCTTATCCGCTTGAAAATCGGAGTCGGTATAACCCATCATATTCAGGTCACCACCTGAGTATGCAAGCATGTAATTTCTCGTTCTCTGGAGATACTTGATGTTGTCGCTGAAATTTGGACACTGTTCTGAGACCTCGACGGTCAGATCCCTGGTCGGGGCGAGTGACCTTCGTTTCGGCCTTATCCAAGATTCGAGCTGGATACGCATTGAGTGGGGTGAGAGCTTCTCCCCAGAATTGGTCAGTAAAAGGCCTTTTTGGGCTGGACGAGGGATCGTTGTGGTTGTTCCTCCCCCGCTTGCCTCGGGCATCGGGGCGCTCGTTGTAGCAGAGGCGGCTTCGATGCGCACCATTCTTTATGCAGTTGCGGTAGTTCTCAACTCCCATGTGTGTCCTGGCACACGCCATGAGTTCAGCCATATCCTTCGGGACCCTTCCCACAATCGACTTTAAGAAGTCACTAGGTTTGGCGCCCTCGGTAATGGTGACTATGGCATCCCGGTTGTCGAAGTCTTTGACCTTGTGGGATTCCTCGGTGAACCGAGCCAGGTACTGGCGAAGGCTCTCGCCCTGCTTTTTCCTGATCGTCCAAAGGTATGACTTGGACTTCTTCTGTGCCACTAAGATGGAAAACTAGGCGAGGAAAGCCTCTTAGAGAGCTCAGAATGAGCCTATGCTCCCGAGCTTCAGACTTCTGAACCACTCAAAACCCGATCCAGTCAACGTCAGGCTGGATGTCTGGAAAAGAGTCGCATCCGACAGCCCCTGCATCACCATCCAGGTTTCATAGTGTTGGATGTGGAAATTAGGGTCAGAGCGCCCTTCATATGAAGGGAGGGTGAAGATTTTGAACCCCATTTTAGGTGGTTGTGCGAGCACCACCGCCGTGAAAGGTGAGTATGACCCCTCTAGACCATTGTAGGGTCTGGAGCCCCCCAGCCTGCTTCCCCGAGCTCGATGATCTGATTCTAGAGTCCCTGAATCATAGTGATCACCTTGAGTCTATTTGCAGCCCATGTGACCGGTCCCAATGGCGTGGGCAACTATCGGTCATTGGACGTCTGGTTCATAGAATTGGGAGGACGATTCCTAAAGGTTGCGGCCTTGGCAACAGCCCGGCGGGCGTGCGTCCAACTTCCTCCTTAGGTCCTCCTCGTGAGGTCCCGCCGCGAGTTGAGGCGAGTCCTAAGATCTTCTCCGGCGTTACACGAAGGTCTAACCATCGATGGGCGACCTTCGCTACGGACCTTCCCTCGTTTTGACCTTAGTGTTTCAGATCTGATGTCCCGGATCATCTCTTAGTTGTCTTGTGATCTTCGGGTCCTTATGTTATCTGAAAAGAGTAAACAGACGTGAATTAAAAAGGGAAAACAAAAGGGGGGGGGGGGGGTGGGGGTCCTCTATTTACCTCTCCGATGCTCAACATTAGTTTAATGTGGGTAGAGTTATAAGATGACAAGAAGGGATCGACGAGATCGGGTAAACCGAGGACACTCGGGTCAACCTCGTTTCAACGCTCGGATCTCGGACCTCAGAGAACTATTCCGATCGAAAGTCATTCCTTGAGATACCTCACGTTGGGAGTGAAGTAGAGACAGAGAGAGAGAGAGCACGAGCTAATTGTTTACCAATTTTTCGAGTGCCAAAATGTTTGTTACATTGTTTTGGATCAAGGGAGGCTATCCAGGGATCATAGGACCGACCAATCATTGCCATGGTCGGTCCACTGGTGGGTGCCGGCCGGGTAAGTCTCCAGGGGACCCCCTACCGGCCGGCCGGGTCTCCCCGGCTTGGGTGCCGGCTGGGTAGGTCTCCAAGAGACTCCATGCCAGCCGGCCGGGTCTCCCCAGCCTTGGTGCCGGCCGGGTAGGCTAAAGTGGACTACTTGTTGTTGGGATTGGTGCCCACAAAGGAGATATTAGACGTTAAAATACTTTGTATTTGATTTTGCTGAGACATTATATAAAGTTAAATATTCATTCTTCATTTAAATTTGTGTTTATGTATGTATGTTACGCTCTGAAACTGTCATCAACGAAAGGGGTGCTAAGTATAGACTTGACAAGATAGCCCCTTGTGACTAGTTTAAACATCTGTTCGCAATCTTAAGATCGATGGAGCAATCAAATCTGAATATTGATTGTTTGAATGGATCATGTATCTTATTTTGTAATATAGAGAGTTGTGACTCTGTGTTTCATTTTTAATATCTTATAGAAGATATTGAACAAGACCTGTGATACTCTGAAGCTCGAGATAAAACCGTTTAAACACTCGAAACTTCAAAATCACATACGAGGGGTAATTTTGTACTTACCTAAATCCTGAAGTGCATGCATAATCAATGTGGCACCTTATGAAATTTCATTTATCAATCGGAAATGGCTAAAATTATAGTAGCATCTGACTCGGCGGTTGGTGTCATAATGCTGTCATGTTGGGTTATGTGATTCACGGATACGGAATTCATGTTGAAACAATGCAAATGCATTAGTATCACACTATGCTTTGTTATAAGAGTGTGAATGAATAAACCTGACCAGGTATTCATCGAATAAGAACATTCTTTGATTAAAACATGTGACATGTAAAGACATCTCACTTTATGTTTTTCTCATTCACAAATAACAAAGGAGTTAGTGAAATAATAACTCAGGAGTAAAACGGTAATTTTACATTCCTCTGAGTTACTGATACACATGAAGGGTAATATCGTAAAATACTCCGTGGATCGTGTGAAGAATTTTTTTGTCTCATCAAACGGAAAATATACGCATATGAACTTAGAGAGTTTTAATATTAGTCCTTTAGTGGAATCGACTAATATTAAGAATTAAAAGACGGAAAAAGTTTGTGAATTTTTGAGTCCGATCTTTATTCTAAAGCTTCGTTCATGTGGGTCCATTAGGTCCCAATGATAGACCATCGGACGAGATTTATTGAACAAGGACAATTTGATTTTTTCAGTTAAGTAAATTGTGATTTACACTAAGAAAATATTTTTCTAAGTAATCAAATAAATAATTGGTTATTTATTATTACATTTATTTAATGAATCATATTATGTTAATGTATGGATATTAACATATTTAAATGATTCAAATAAATCAAATATGAAAATAAATATTTTCTCATTTCGTACTATCTTGAATAGTATGGAAATAATTATTTTTCATTAAATAAATGAGATATTCCAAAATAATTAAATATTATTATGGAAATAAATCAAAATTAATATTTTCTTAATATATAGGATAATACTCGGCCATAATTAATGAATAGGTCAGAGATTTAATTTTTGAAATTAATTAAAAGAATAATGGGCTTAAGTTTGACTATTGAGTTTGACCTAAGAAAAACTTGCTCTCTCTCTCTCTCTTTCTCTCTCTCTCTATTTAAAAGGTTTTTTGAAAACCTTAACCCTAACCCTAATAACATAATTTTCGACCAACCTCTCTCTCCCCCTTCTCCTGAGTTCTTTGGTCGAAATTTTAGAGATAGAGAGAGATCAAGAAATATTTTCTTGATCTCCCGAAAGTTCTTGAGTGATCCCGAGTGTCCCTTGTTGTTCAATTGAAGAGCCCACCCTCTTAATCTCATCAAATCCCGTGGGAATTACCATTGACTCTTCTATTGGTGTTTGAGTGACTTTATACACGCAGGTATTCACTCGAGACGCGAAGAAATCGAGCGAAATGGAGCGAGGCTCATTTAAGCCTGCTAGCCGGATTGGGTCGCCGGATTGGTCGCCGAAGTAGAGGACTTCGCCGGACTCGAAACGTGCCTAGCTCACCACGGGAGTTTGACGACGAATCCGGCCAAGCGCTTTTACAGGCACCTTTCCTTAGGTGTCTTCCACGTTCTTGCAAAGTTTCGCGATCAGATTCCACCAGAGGAAATCACAGCGTCCCAGGCCAATTTCTGGCCGGCCGGCCAGAATCCATTCCGGCGGGTCAGGATTTTCAATCCGGCGGGTCAGATTTCATAATTTTGACGAGGCCTTCAGGAACTAGCTTGCAACGCACGAGGTTGTTTACAACCTCACATGTAAGTGTTCTAAACGAATTGGATCTGTTTTAATGATTTATAAAATGTGTTTATAAGTTGTTAGATGGTTTGGTTCAATTTGTTGACATATTTAGAATAAATGATTTATTGACATGTTTGTGATTTTTAATGCCTAGGTTGTTAGTTTATTAAAATGAGTTTTAATACAGATCATATTATATAATTCCGCCACATATAGATGTGTTATGTAATATTATTGTTTAAATTGTTAAATAATTTCCGACACCTTTGGGCCGGCCGGGTCTCCCTGGCTTGGGTGTCGGCCTGGTAGTCCTCCAGGGACCCTTTGCCGGCCGGCCGGGTCTCCTTGGCTTGACTTCCGGTTGGGTAGGCTTCGAGGAAGCCCCTTGCCGGCTGGTTGGGTCTCCTTGACCAGAGTGCCGGTCGGCTAGGTCTTCCAAAGTCCCTTTCGCCGGCCGGGTGGGCGTTGAGCGCTTGGCAAGGCCTTTGAGGGTCCGGGGTTCACCCGGTAGAGCCGCACCGTGCATCCGCTCCTATCCGGCGAGGCTTCCTCGCCGTAAGAATACATCAATAACACTTAAAAACATTCTTGACATCAACCCAGTACTCGGGTCCAGGGTTTGACTGGAATCTACTCACCACGCCAGCTGCATAACAAATATCTGGCTTTGTGCAAAGCATACCATACATGAGACTTCCTAAGGCTGAAGCGTTAAGAATATGTCTCATGTCCTCAATTTCTTGAGGAGTCTTGAGAGAGAGAAAATTATTTTTATCTCATGTTTATCCTCAATCTTTTGCAAATAAAATTACTATTTTACCATTACAATTAAAGAAATAGTTTAATTATAACTTACTTAATTAATTTTCTCTCCATGTTCTTCATCTTATGCACCTGACATTATATTATTTAGTGATACTTTATCATAAAATAGATTCACTTTTTTGAACCTAGAAAATTGCCATCGTCGACATTAACGATCTTTCGTACTCCAAGCGTTTGTAACGATGTCCTAGCAAATGCCGACAAAAAAGCTCAATTGTTTATGACCAAATAACCTCCATTCTCCTTTCCCGCTCTTGAAAAAGACTCGACAACTCTTTTGTTCCACCAAAAAATCTTTGAAATATAAATTTTAAATATTAAATTTGAATATTATCTCCCACATCTTCCATATTTTTTCCAACTAGATGCTTTACGATTTTCTAACCATCTTAGGTGTATGCACCTCTCAGCTTTTTATTTTCTCCATTTTTTTCGCTTCCCATAAAAAATCCAGTTTTTCGTGGAATTTTAAATTTTGGTGATAACCTTGTCACAAAATTATTAATTTAATGACAATAATTAGTCAATTTTGTGAAAACTAAGTCACAAAACATTGATTTTCATGACGAAATGCGGTCAAGGAATTAAGAATTTCCAAACAACCTTGTTTTCGTGAAAATATATAGTCGGTTTCGTGACATTTTGTCACCAATATTTTTGTTTCGTGATGAAAATGTTGTCACAAAATTAGAATTTTTTGAAGTCTTTTGTCACGATACTCGTATTCTAAAAAATGAGGAAGCTTAAGTGGTTGGTCAAGCTTGAATCATGCACGAACTCTTGCATTCGTTAGATGTACTTTCAAATAGCGTACCTATAAGTTAAATTATAATTATTAGTTAGTTAGTTACATGGGAGTATACTATTAACAAGCCAAATAGAGTATAATACACATTAAAAACTGTAATAAAAAAGTTAAGTTCATGTGTACAGTAGTATACTAATATTATATTACTAGATCTCTTTCCATGTTGGTCTACATAGTTCGTACAGACACATATGAGTACATTGTTATTATTTTAGATTTTTAATCTAATCATTTATCGTCGAGGGGGCTGGACCACGTCTATAATCTCCAACCAAGTCAATCCCATGAGAATTGACAAAAAAAATAATTTTTTATGATGATGTTATCACGAAATTGATAAAAATATTTCACAAAATTTTGAATTTTATTTTAATAAATGACAATTAGCAAAGTAGCTCGAGTGGTTGGTAAAAATAGAAGTTTTCAACAGCTTCACTTTCAAATATTATACATACATTTTTTGTATTTTTAAAGGCCACATCATGATTAGTAGTTAGTTAAGTAAGCGCAAGTAACATATTAACAAATCAAATTGGGCATAAGACTCATTTAAAAGTTTATTTAAAAGTTAGGTTCGTGTGCCTATAGTAGCATACTAATATTCTATGACTAGATTTCTTACAATGTTAGTCCACATGATTTCGTAGAAACACATATGACTACATGACAATTTTAAAAAAGTTAAATCCAACACAACAACGTCGACGAGGCTGTACCAGGTCCATAAACTCCAACAAAATTGATACTATGAAAATTGAGGAAAGCAATAAAAAACCGGGACAAAGATGTCACCAAATTTTATCATTTGTGTGACAAAGTTGTCACAAAATTCTTAATTTTATGACAACTTTTTGGTCACGAAATCCAATTTTTTATGAGTTTTCACGAAATTGACTATATGTTGTCACGATATTTATTATTTTCGTGACTAATAATTACGAGATTCGTGACAAGGTTGTCATGAAATTCTTGATTTTGTGACAAGATTTTAGTCAATAGACCTAATTTTGGGTGAATAAGTTTTCACGAAACCGAATAATGTTGTCATACATTCAAGAATTTTGTGACACCATTGTCATGAAACCAACTAAGGTTATCACAAAAAATAAGTTACTTTTTAAATCTACGACAACTGATTAGGAACCTCATTTGGTTTGTCAACCTTGTACGTTCAACGAGCTTCTAGGTTCGTGAGTTATACTTTCAAGTAGGATACATATAATTTGATTTTCTAATATACTTGTTATGATTATTAGTTAGTTAATTACAGTGTGTAGCATACTAACAAACCAAAATGAGTATAATACCAATTAAAAACTGTAATTGAAAAGTTAAGTTTGTGTGCTGTATAGTAATATTTTATGACTAGATTCTTATCATATTAAGATACATGGTTCGTAAAGGCACATATAAGTAGTCGGGTGGGGGGGGGGGGGGGGGGTGTGTGTAGGGGTAGACCACGTCCATAAACTCCAACCAAGATGATCCCAAGAAAATTGACGGAAAAAAAAAATTGTGACAAAGTAGTAACGAGATATATTGTTTTAGTGACTAGAAAATGTGTGTTTTGTGACAAGCTTGTGACAAATTTCTTTATTTCGTGACAATTTTTTTATTACGAAACCCAATTCTTCATGACTAATTATTCACAAACGAGAGTAAATGGGATTTTCTGACAACGTTGTCATGAAAACGTTGCTAAATTTTGTAATAAAGTTGTAACTTTCGTGACAACTATGGTTTTCTCTGGTAAGTGGAAAATATGATGAAAATGAAGAATTGACAGATAGTAAAAGCTAATGGTCGAAAAAATAAAAAGTTGCTAATTGGTGAAAATGAGCAAGATGTGTGAGATAATATTTGACTTTTGTAATTTTTTTTTTTTGCGTGGACGGAGATTGTTGTCGAATCTTTTCCAGAAGCAGCAAGGGTGATCTGAGCGAATGGAGATCCAAAGGTGATAAATGTTGTTAAAGATGCCAACAAGTAGAGCCGCAGTTATTACTAATGTATATTTGGTATAATAAAGTTTCAAAAAATGCTTACTTGTGATTTCTGAATAAATTTAGAAAGAGTTAAAAATTTCAGTCATTCTAGTTAAACATTACTCTTTAGTACTTAAATAAACCTAAGAACAAATGATGAGGCAAATATACAACTCCATGGTTTGCCCAGACCTATCTATTCGCAATCTCAAGATCAAAAGGCTATAGATCACAATATGATTGTTCGGAGAAATTATGATGTCTAGTTATGAGACTGTTGGTGATTGAAGCACCTTAGCAACCATATTAAAAGCGGAAAATCATTAATTGTACTCACAATAGCCAATTAATAATTATGATTGCTAACAAGATATAGATTTATGAATTTAATTCAATTACGAAAGCGATTCACCAACCAATAATAGAAGAGACAATCAAAACACTTATATGGATTTTGGCTCAGCTACCGATTGCTCCATTCTAATGATCGTTCCGTCTTCAAGATTTCACTACTCCTTCGTCTTATTTAGTACTCCAGGATGACACCGAAATATTCCGAAACGTAATTTCTAAATGAATATGAAATATGAGTGAGCACAATCGATATCTCACTAGATCTCCAAACCAGATTGTTTTGGGATCTCGCTCCTATTATTTAGGATTGAAATTAGCAATTACGGGGAATAACAGAAGGTAAATAGTCGTAAAAGAGAGAGAGAGAGAGAGAGAGAGAGAGAGAGAGAGAGAGAGAGAGAGAGAGAGATGGCCGAATTTTCTTGAAGAATAGAATGAATTTTCCTCTTCCATTCTATTCTTATTTATAGCATTAAGGAAAAGATAACCTTTGAAAGAATTTCTCTCATTTATGTTGAGATATTATCTCCTTTTTAGAGACATTCCCTCCTTCTAGATATATTCTCTCATTTGGATTTAATCTGGTCCATTAGATTTCGGCAATGATCTAAACTCGCTCTCATCCATCAGATAAATATTTAAGGCTGAATATTTTCCTCTTCAAAGAGAAATTCAGGGGGATAAAGTTTGGCCACCCCTAGGGTCTATCCTTTGGGAACTTTTGGCCACTCTCTAAGCCAAGCCCAATCCAAAATTCCCAAGGCCAAAACATCAAATTAACTATTTATTTACTTGACCCAACAATAAATAGACAATTATGCTATAAACATTTAGCTAATTCTGCGAATACCCGTTTTTCAGAATTAATGTTGTCAATCACTATTATAGAAAGTGAGATTTAATACTGAACAACATTATTATTCAAAAGTTCTTATCCACCTTGATCAAAGACGATACAGTCGAATCTCTTTTTCATCGATTTGTCTAGTCTTTATTAATACTTTACCGTGTAATCAAAGACTGAAACTTTCTTTAATACTAGAATTATATTTACTCATCGTGAAGAGTGTCCACTAATATAGCAGTTCGTGATCAAGATCCTCCAGATTTAACCCGTGCCAAGAGTAGTTAACTTATTATGTTATAGTTTGCTTGGTACATATCAGCCCTAAGAATTGTTGCTTCGCTAGCGAAAGGTTCTTTCGAACGTTAACTTACTGCGAAAGTGCGCGCAGTCAATCGCTTCTGGATTTAACACTTAAGTGAGTGAACATTGACCTCATTTCAAGGAGGCTGAGAAGATTTCCAAGACATAAACTACGATTAGCATGAATAGCCTTTTAGCGAATGAGTTAAAGAGCTCAGAAACATAATTTAGTGTCCATGACCAATTCAGGATTTAGATCAAGTCTCACTGTAACCATCATAGTGGCCTCGGTTAGTGCGTCGTAACGGTCCTTAACCGACAGATCTACCCAAGGCCTGTCCAGGTCCTACACTTAACACAAGTGTAGAATGCTCCCACATAGTGATCAGCCTTCACTCATGTGTTCCACATATATGATTTTCGATATAGCTTTCCAGAAGTATATAAGTCATCAACCTTGTTTTGGTAGGCCGCCCGAACTCAGATGCCCATGACGTGACTCAGTTTAATACAGAGGCTATGGAATATAATTGTTATTGGTTATGATTAATTACTCAGAACTCAACCCACTAATCATATAATTCCTATATAGTATCTAATTATCAAATTCAGTAATTATTCAGTCGTCATCTTCAAGTGCGAAATATTCCTAACAATCTTCTACTTTGACCAGAGAAGATTCCTCGAGCTAATTTAATTCTTTGCCATCTTAGTAAACGGTTCAGACTTCAACCCAAGATTGAGATTCCCATCATATGGATTCTCAGTTTACTCTTTACTCTTTCACTTATGTCGATCAGACATATGTCCGATTTCGTATGATTCTAGTTCATACATTTTTGCAAATGATCGTTGACTTACTATTTAATGTTAAATCAAGTCGTTTATAGTAAATTAATTTACTTAGAATATATTAACACTTCACATACTTTTATATTATACACCAGAATGTATAAAACAAGTCTCCCTCTCTTGGTGTACATCCTTTTGGTGCCAAACAATTTGCACATTTGCATGCTTTGATCTCATTACCACTCACTATAGTTTGATTTATTAAACGTGTTTGAATAAGAACTTTATTGACCTTTTTCCATTACATAGTTATTTTATAGTCCATCATTGTTTGTTGGTTGATATTCAATACACACAGGACTTCAAGGATCTTTTATATTTAAATAACTTAGTATCTCACTATTTCCATAAATATCAATGCTTACAACACATATTCTCATCCTCGAAAATTCGACATTGTCTAAGGTCTTATTAGTCCTTTCAAAGACAATGTATACAGCCTCAACATTGAACTCACACCTTATATCATATAAGTATGTTTGAGACATAATTGAACGAGTTTGTCATTTCTAAATTAAATATTTCGAAACAGTTAGCGTAGTCAATTTACTTCTGTCATAACGAGGTCTAATACTATAATAGTAATGAATATTTACATGACATGTGTCGAGGGACTTATCAATCATTCTCAAAATATAGATTATAACAAACGTCCATGTACAATCATGATAAGTTTCTTAATTACTTAGGATCTTCCTTTCATATTTCTAAAGGTTTGGAAGTTTAACTACTTTGATCAATGTCTTAAGTTATTAGAACTTTATCCTCATATGAAAGTTCTTATTTATCTCTGAATATCCCAAATGAAGTAGTTTGTGGTATCATAAAAGAGTATCATTAATGAAAATCACTCTTCTTAAGGGCTCAATCCCTTAGAGCTTATTAAAACTTAACCATTTTATTTATCTATTTATAGAACTCTTTATTCCTTTAAGCTAATATCTTTACAAGAAGATCTATCAAATATGGCTAACAAATTTTAGACAAGTTAGTTTGATCGAGAGTGTTATCTCAAGATCATGTATTTCCATTTAAGAAAAGTTTATTGTTGATGAGAGTGACAAGGATCCTTGTTAGGATGCTCCCACTAGGTTATTGATTTTATTGGAAAGACAATTCAAAGTTATCATTTCCTTTCAATTCATTGATTCATGTGGCAAGATAATCATTGATTACTCTTCCACTTTGAATATTGAATAATAGCATATTCATTCTGGTTTAAAGGATGCCATCTTCAACGATAGATTAAATCCTGTGAAGGATGTTGCTATTCAACGATGCGAGGAGGGAACCTTAAAAGCCAAGGGCCTCCCTTCGTGGAAGAATCCGTCCACGCGCATCCCTGGCCAACACTGACTCTCCCTAGCTGCCCTTGACTCACCACGGCCAACCCTGGCCCGTCCTGGCCGCCCCTGACTCTCCCTGGCTGCCCCTAACTTACCACGGCCGACCCTGGCCCGTCCTAGCCGCCCCTAGCCCGTCCTTGCCGCCCCTGGCTCGTCCAGGCCGCCCCTGGCCCATCCTGGCCGACCCTGACTCGTCCTGGCCGCCTCTAGCCCGTCCTGGCTGCCCCTGGCTCGTCTAGGCTGCCCCTAGCCCGTCCTGGCCGCCCCTGGCTCGTCTAGGCCGCCCCTGGCCCATCCTGGCCGACCCTGGCTCGTCCTGGCCACCCCTGGCCCGTCCTTGCCGCCTCTGACTCGTCCTGGCCACCCCTGGCCCGTCCTGGCCGTCCCTGGCCCGTCCTGGCCGCCTCTAGCCCGTCCTGGCTGCCCCTGGCTCGTCCTGGCCGCCCCTGGCCCGTCTTGGCCACTCCTGGCCCGTTCTAGCCGCCCCTGGCCCGTCCCAGCCCCCCTGGCCCGTTTTGGCCGACCCTGGCTTGTCCTGGACGCCCCTGGCCAGTCCTGGCCGACCCTGGCTCGTCCTGGCCGACCCTGGCCGACCTTGGCTCGTCCATGCCTCTCCTTGGTTGACCCAAGGTTCCCCAAGGGCTATAAAAAGTCCCCTTTGGCCTCTCAACAAGACACACGAGTTTTCCCAAGAGAAAACTACTCTCTCTCTCTAAAACACAAGGATTTTCTCCCGACGGAAAGAATTCTCCCAAATGATCCGAGACCCGAGCCCCGAAACGCTGGCAATCCAAATATCCTCGTTTCACTCGGTCTCGTAGATCCCTCCGCGTCATCCTATAACTCCACCCACATTATACTAATGTTGAGCGCCGGAGAGGTAAACAAAGGATTCCCCTTTGTTTTCCCTTCTTAGTTCACGTCTGCTTACTCTTTTCCGATAACAGAAGGACTCGAAGACCACATAATAGCTAAGAGACAATCCGGGACATCGAATCTGACACGCTCAGGTCGAAGCGAGGGTCACTCGCTCTGAGCGAGGATTTGACGGCCTAGGTTTTTGAACATTGTCCAAGTTTCAGTGACAACAAGTCCTACTGACAAGAAAATGTTCGTTAGCACGAAAGCAAGGCTTCTTGAAGAGGATTACATGAAGAATACTGTATCGAGAAGCAAACTTGTGCTGAAGGAGATGTTGGGCGAAGTAGCTGGTACTTCACAAGATAGGACGAGTCCTACACCAACAGTAGAAGAACCACACTCAGAACCTGAGCCTCCTACGATTTGTCGCAGTAACATGATTGTACGACAACCTGAGCGATTGATGTACATCTGGGAAGCTTTTTCTGCAATCGCATACAAGGAGAAAGATGATCCAGTATCCTTTTCCCAGGCGATGCAGAGTTCCGAAGAAAACCTATGGCAAGAAGCCATGAATGTTGAAATGCATTCGATGTATGTCAACGAGGTCTGGAAACTTGTAGATTTACCCGAAGACATCAAGCCTGTTGGATGTAAATGGATCTACAAGAAGAAAAGAGGACCGGATGGAAATGTTGAGACATTTAAGGCACGACTTGTGGCGATAGGGTTCACACAAAAGGAAGGTATCGACTATGAAGATAGCTTCTTGCCAGTGACGATCCTAAAGTCCATCCTTACTCTTTTATCCATTGCTGCCGCCCTAGATTATGAAATCTGGTAGATGGATGTCAAGACTGCATTTCTGAATGGAAATCTTGACGAGCGCATTTACATGGCTCAACTAGACGGGTTCATGGAGAAAGGCCAAAAGGGAAAGGTTTGTGAGTTACTGAAGTCCATTTATGGGCTAAAGCAAGCATCTAGATCGTGGAATATTATATTCGACGAGATTGTGAAAAGCTACGGTTTTGATCAGTCATTAGATGAGCCATGTGTTTATAAGATGATAAACGATGGCAAAGTGGTCTTCAAAATCCTTTATGTGGATGACATACTACTCATTGGGAATGATGTAGGAAAGTTATCAGAGGTTAAGATCTGGCTGTCAAAGCAGTTTGAGATGAACGATCTTGGAGAAGCGGCTTATATTTTTGGGATTCAGATCTTTAGAGATCGGAAGAACCGGAAGTTAGCGCTTTCTCAAGAATCTTATATTGATAAGATCATGGATCGCTTCAGTATGCAGAACTCCAAGAAAGGAAAGCTACCTTTCAGATATGGAGTGCATCTATCTAGTGAGCAATCTCCCAAGACTCCTCCAGAGATAGAGGACATGAGACACATTCCCTACGCCTCAACCGTGTGAAGTCTCATGTTATGCGATGCTTTGCACTAGGCCAGATATTTGTTACGCAGTGGGCGTGCTGAGTAGATTCCAATCGAATCCTGGACCCGAGCACTGGGTTGCGGTCAAGCATGTTCTCAAGTATCTTCGGATAACGAGAAACTATATGCTTGCATATTCAGGTGATGACCTGAATATGACGGGGTATACCAATTCCGACTTTCAAGCGGATAAGGATTATAGGAAATCCATAGCAGGGTCTTTGTTCACCCTGAATGGTGGATCCGTGGTCTGGAGGAGTATAAAGTAATCTTGCGTTGCTGACTCGACAAAGGAAGCCGAGTATGTGGGAGCTTGCAAAGCTGCGAAGGAGGCTGTGTGGCTGAGGAAATTCCTGATGTACTTGGAAGTAGTTCCAAGTGCGAACAAACCTATTACACTTTATTGTGATAACAGTGGGGCCGTTGCTAACTGTAACGAACCAAGAAGTCACAAGCGATCAAAACACATCGAACGGAAATATCACCTGGTACGAGATATAGTTCACATAGGGGACGCGACGGTTATGAAGATCTCAACGTTGGACAACCTAGTTGATCCATTCACGAAGCCTTTAACTAGTAAGGTCTTCGAGGGACACCAAGAAGGATTAGGACTGAAAGATCATTCTCCTTTGGGTCAAGTGGAAGTTTTTTGACATTTATGCCCACAAAGGAGATTTTTGATATTAAATACTTTTGTATTTGTTTGTTTTGAATTTAAATAAAAATTGAATATTCATTCTTATTTTAAGATTGTGTTTATGCATGAATGTCTACGCCCTGAAACTGTCATCAACGAAAGAAGTGCTAAATACAGACTTGACAAAATACCTTCTTATGACTAGTTAAATAATAATTCGTAATCTAAATATCGATTGGGCAATCGATTCATAGTAATGATTGTTAGAATGAATTAAACGATATCTTATCTTGTGATATGGAGAGTTGTGACTCTGTAATTCTTTCTTGATATCTTAATGAAGATATTGAATAAGACCTGTTAAGTTTTGAAGTTCGAGATAAAACCGTTTAATCACTCGAAACCTCAAACTCACATACGAGGGGTATTTTAGTAATTACCTAAATCTTGAAGTGAGTACATATCTTCTTGTAACACTTTATGACATTTGATTTGTCAATGCGCAATGGCTAAGTGAAGTTTCATTGACCCGACGGTTGGTGTCATAATATTGTTTCGTTGAAATATGTGATTCACATATATGGAATTTGTGTTGAAACAATGCTAAGGCATTACTATCACACCATGCTCTGTTACGAGAGTGTGAGCGTATAAACCAGGCCTGATATTCATCGAATAAAGAATTCTTTGAAACAAAACATGTGACATGTTGAGACATCTCACTTTATGTTTTTCTCGTTCACAAATAACAGAGGACTTGGTGAAATAATAACTCAGGGGTAAATGGTAATTTTACATTCCTCTGAGTTAATGATACACACAAAGGGTAATATCGTAAAATATACTGTGGACCGTGTGAAGAATATTTTTGTCACATCAAATGAAAATATCAACGCATATGAACTTAGAGATGTTCAATATTGGTCCTTTAGTGGAATCGACTAATATTAAGAATTAAATGTCGGAAAAAGTTTGTGAACTTTTGTGTCTGAGTTTTATTCTAAAGCTTCGTTCATGTGGGTCCACAAGGTCTGAATGATAGACTCTCGGACGAGATTTTGGTGAACAAGAAATGATAGATTTTCTTATTCAACTTAAATTGTGATTTACGCTAAGAAAATTATTTTCTGAGTAATTAAATAAATAATTGGTTATTTATTATTATATTCATTTAACGAATCATATTATGTTATTATATTGATAATAATATAATTTGATGATTCAAATAAATAAAAGATGAAAATAAATATTTTCTCGTTTCGTACTACGTTGATTAGTATGAAAATAATATAATTAATGATTTGTCATTAAATAAATGAGATGTTCTAAATTAATTAAATATTATTTTAAAAATAAATCAAATAAATTTGGGAGATAATTAAGACAATATAGCCGATCATAATACGGGTTTTATGGGTTGGAAAAATTGTTTAAACTCATTAAAAAGAGTTTTGGGCTTAAGTTTGAGTGATGGGTCTTAATTGGATTTTGACCTAACTTAAGCTCATTCTCTCTCTTTGATAACCCTAACCTAATTTCGACCAACACTCAGCAAAACCTCTTCCCCTTGTGCTTGAGAGGTTTTGGCCGAATTTTAGAGAGAAAAAGAGAGACGAAATTTGTTGCCCGGTAGCCCATCCTTTTTTTTTAGTTTCCCCATCTTCCCGTGTTCCCACAAGGAGCCCACCCTCTTGATCTCCTAAAAACTCCTAGAGAATTATCATTGATTCATCTTGTGGTTGTTTGAGTGATTTTTAACCCACAAGGCCGGCTACTTATTGGAGCAACGGAGCAAGGACGGATTTCAGGAAATCCTAGACGCGCGTGGGAAGGAGTTTCGGCCGTGCTTGTTGACGCATCCCCGGGGCTGATTCTCGCAGATCCGAACCCACTATAAGTCTCCTATATACGAGTTGGATCAGAATATAATAATCATTGTAGGATTGTTAGAAATTTTAGATCACTCGTTTCCATGTTTGAATGAATTTATCAATATGTTTAGAATTTTTTTGACGTGCTAGATTCGATTTAATGACATGGTTATTGAATATGTTTTAAAACGTTTAAACATGTTAAATTTAATTATGAATTTTCGCCATATGTTGATATGTTTCATAATTAATTGGGTTAATTGTTAACTAAATTCCAACAAAACCAACTAATCATAGCAAAGCAATTAAATAAATAAGCAGAGCAAGTATGGTTTGATTCGTGTTGATCGTATCTTAATTGACTCTGTATAAATTAAAACGAGATGAACCTAATCGTATTAGTTCATGGATGATAGTTGAACATAGTCATATGCTTTAACGGGAATAATAAATTTTTAAAAAAAAATTTCATTTCATAACATCTTTGAAAAACTCAATTTGAATAAAAACCCATCATATGTCTTTCTGAAATACAAATCGATATCAAAATAATTTCTTTTTCAATGTTTTGAATAATATTTAAATGAGTCCAAAATCATTTAAATTTTGGATATCATGCGGTTCATTTATACACAATCCAAGTAATAAAGCATGAGGTGTATACATTGCATTTCACCAATCTTGTATATGAATATCTATGAGAACTTCACATAATATACTCATGTCAACTTTGTAATCCAATACATCATCAATAGAGCACGTCTAATTCAAAAACTTGGATCTAGAGTGTAACTTTCTCAATGAAATATATTGAAGTTATGACATGACATTTCTCATTTGTTGGTATTGTTGCCCACAAAGGAGATATTATACTTTTGTATTTGGTTTTTTGTTGAAACATTAAATAAAAATTAAATATTCATTCTTGATTAAGTTTGTGTTTATGTATGTTTTCTACGCTCTGAAACTGTCATCGACGAAATGGGTGCTAACTACAGACTTGACAAGATAGCCCCTTATGACTAGTTTAAAATAATAGTTCACAATCTAAAGATCAATGGGGCAATTCGAATCTGAGTATGATTGTTTAGATTAATCGGGATATCTTATCTTGTGATATAGAGAGTTGGAACTTTGTGCTTCATCATTGATATCTTACAGAAGATATTGAACAAAACCTGGTGATACTCTGAAGTTCGAGATAAAACCGTTTAATCATTCGAAACTTCAAGATCACAACCGAGTGGTATTTTGGTAATTACCTAAATCCTGAAGTGAGTGCATAATAGATGTGAAACTTTATGACATTTGATGCGTCAATGGGCAATGGCTAATTGAAGTTGCATCTGACCTACGGTTGGTGTTACAACGTTGTTACATTGGATTATGTGATTCTCAGATACGGAATTCGTGTTGAAACATTGCCATTGCATTAGTATCACACTATGCTTTGTTATGAGAATGTGAATGAATAAACCGACCTGGTATTCATCGAATAGAATATTCTTTGAATAAACCATGTGACATGTAAAGACATCTCACTTTATGTTTTTTATCATTCACAAATAACAAAGGAGTTAGTGAAATAACAACTCAAGGAAAAAATGGTAACTTTACACTCCCTTAAGTTAATAGATACAACCGAAAGGTAATATATTAAAATACCCCGTGGATCGTGCGAAGAATTTTTTTGTCACATCAAAACGGAAAAATATACACCTATGAACTTAGAGAGTTTTAATATTAGTCTTTTAGTGGAGTTGACTAATATTAAGAATTAAAAGTCGGAAAAAGTTTGTGAACTTTTGAGTCTGTACTTTATTCTAAAGCTTCGTTCATGTGAGTCCATTAGGTCTCAATGATAGACTCTTGAACGAGATTTAGTGAACTTAAACAATTGATTTTCTCATTGAATGTAAATTGTGATTTATATTACGAAAGTTATTTTCTAAGTAATTAAATAAATAATTTGTTAATTATTATTACATTTATTTAATGAATCATATTGTATAATTATATTGATAATAATAAAATTTGATGATTCAAATAAATAAAAGATGAAAATAAATATTTTCTCGTTACGTACTTGTTTGCATAGTATGAGCAGAATTAATGAAGTGTCGTTAAAACAGTGAGATGTTTTAATTTAATTTAATATTATTTTGGACATGTTGGTTGGCCACATCTAGGGTAGAAGTGGGCTGGAAAAATGTTTAAATAGACTATAGGACTTTAATTTGACTAATGAGTCATTATTTGATTTTGACCTAACTTAAGCTCATTGTCCCTGAAATAAAAGAAGTGCTTAAACTCTCTCTAACCCCAGCTCTCACACGCATTCTCTCTCTCCCCCCTAATCACATATTGACAGGCTATTTTGTTCTCCCAAAGAAAAAACAATCGGCCAAATTCCCACAGAGAGAAAGAGAGAGAGAAATTTGATTTCTCCAAAAGCCTTGGTTTATTATCTATAATTCCTTCTTCCTTTGTTCACAAAAAAATTCCACCCTCCTAATCTCCTGAAATTCCTTGAGTATTATTGTTGAATCAACTTGTGGTTGTTTGAGTGATTTTTGGAGTACATGGCCGGTTTCATTTGATCAAGAAGCGAGGACGATTTTTGTCTTCGTAGACGCATGCGTGAAGGGGAATCGGGATCTACCTTACGCGCGTGTGGCCTCTCTTCAAGCAACTCTCGTCCATAGTGTGGACGCGTGACGCAGACCCATAACCCACAGATCGCACGACTGATTCGTTTTTCTCAATCAAATCAAAGAGGTTGACGCATATCGTGAATCCCGACAAGGCCTTTTGGTGCAAGCTAGCAACGCACGAGATTATTTATAATCTCATATGTGAGTCTTCTAACGAATTGGATTTGTAATCATATATATGTTATAGGTTGCAAGTGTGTTCAATGTCTTGATTAACATGTTTAGAATAAATTTATTGACATGTTAGAATTTTTAATGCCATGGTTAGTTGAATATGATTAATATGCGTTTTAACATATTAGGATCAATTGTGTGTTTCCGCCATATTTAGATATGTCACGCAATTTGATACTTTAATCGTCAACTAATTTTCAACATCATTTCATTATTAACGTAAGATAGATGGAATTCATACATAGTGATCTTGAGACAAAAGAGGTTAAATGGTTTGTTCTTACATTTTCTCTAAAGGTGCACTGGTCAATTCAGTATCTTCGGAAGATACACTGGTAGAACTATAGAGTTCCTAACTCTCTATGCCTCGTAAGCAGACATCATAGATTTTTCAAATAATCATACTAGGATCAATAGTTCGTTGATCTTTAGATTGTGAATATATCATTTAAAACAAACCATGAAGAGTTTGTTCATGCAAATATATATTTGTCTCTTCATACGTTGTCAGGCTTGATTAAGGACTATATGACTATTGAATATCATAAATATTCAAACAAACGAAAAAGGGATAAATAGATGATTCAACTTTTATTAATTTAATGAGGAAATTACAATAAGGACTCTTGAGAGATTTATATTACATCAATACGTAAATAAATAATCTACCTCTGGGCATCTCTTCCAACAAACTCCCACTTAACTAAAAAAGATTAATATAATCCTTATTGGATAGGGCCTTGGTGAATGGATCTGCCATATTGTCAACCGTTGAGATTTTATTCACATTCACGTCTCCGCACTACACGATCTCTCTAATAAAATGGTATTTCCTTTTAATATGCTTAGGGCGCTTATGGATTCTAGGTTCGTCTTAGTTAGCAACAACCCCACTATTACGACAGTAAAGTTTCATGGGCTCGTTGATATTTGGAACGACTTCCAAATACTTAAGGAATTTTCTAATCCATACTGCCTCTTTGGATGCTTCACAAGTAGCCACATATTCTACTTCCATGGTGAAGTCAGCAATGCAATATTGCTTGATACTCCTCCAAACAACATATCCACCATTCAGGATGAACACAAATATTGAAGTAGATTTCCTGGAATCCCTATTTGCCTGAAAGTCGAAATCGGTATACCCCGTCATAGTCAGATCAGTACCTGAATATGTAAACATCAAGTTCCTAATTTTACGAAGATACTTAAGAACATGCTTAACAGAAAATAAGTGCTCGGGTCCAAGATTTTATTGGAAACGGCTAACTACGCCACTGGAAAAACATATATCCGGTCTAGCATGACGCCATTTCCCTCCATACATCTCTTGGAGATTGTAGAGATGTCATAGGCCGACACAATATCACGATTTTGTTGTTGTAACACATTGTTTATCGATGCTTAAATAAAGCACCTCGCAATCTAATTGGATCTGAGCCAGGCCGCAATGGCGTCCTTGTCCTCTTAAGTCGAATTGTCATTTGTTTCGCGAGGACATGGGCCGGTGAGTACCCATTTGTGTTTTTTTACAGTAAGGACGATGTCTAGAGACATGTTTGTTTGAGGAAAGGATAGTAGAGAGAGGGTTTAGAGACATGTTGTTGAAAGTTGAAACAATTTATGATTACTATTTTGTTTAGGATTTTAAGTTTAATATTGAACAGGAAAAATCCAAAGGTGTTATGAACAAAAAAAGACTTTATTCCTTCTTGGAAAGGCCGCAAAAAGTCATATTTCATAAGTAAATGACACATTATTAATGCATAGTCATGATGTCAATACATCAACGTTTGACTAGCCACCTTATAAAAAAGTTTGATCATTCAAATCTTTTCGCAAGGCCTCGAGGGAGGAAAACTAGAGATTGACTCTAAGTGTGTAACCAACCACATAGTTTAAAAGATCTACTTTGAAAACAATCCCCTGAAGGGAGGTCTTGTCTCATTGTTTCACTTTTGAACGTACCTCTACAATCAATATTAAGGGCAAATCGTCGTTGAGTACTCTCATTAAAGAGAGGGTCACGAGGGTGACTCTTAATCTAGCGATATTTGCACTTATCATTAGTGATGCGGATCATGGATTGCAAAGAATAAGTACATACCTCCCACTTAGTTTTTGGAATTGGCACATCTTCTCTTATACGTTTGGAAACATGTTTCCTTGAGTAATGATAGATAGAGTGGACCACTAAAAAAAGAGCTCTAAAATTGATATTTGTGAGGGGAGAGCAGTGTTAATGCACTAAGGCACAAGGAAAGTACTTGTATATTTTTCTCTTTTATTTTCCTAAAGAAAGTGTGTGAGATACAATCTCACTTTTGCACTTGAATCATAAATCTCTCTAAAACTAGTTTCTTGGTATTTGTGTCATCTTCGTTCAAGGCATCTTCATCGTGGTTGAGCATGTGAACATCGTTAAGTCACAGTTGCATCAAGAAGAGGGGAAGAAGAAATGAGTCGCAAATCCGGATTAAAAATCCGAGACTCGCGGACTCTCCTACACCTCGGATTGAAAAGGTAAAAAATGACACATCCGGTATCCGATTGAGCTGATATCCGTACCTTTAATTTGGTTCAAGCCTACTAATTTACAATGTCCGAGAAAAATGTTATACCCATTTGCTGAGCCGTAACAAGTTGTCTAGAAATTAAAAAACAATTAAAACGTACGTCGGATCAAGGTATTTGAGAAACGAAGTTTATTAAAGTGTTTTATTTATTTGTTTGATTTCAATTTTGTGTTATATTAACATATTATGATTTACACAAAATAAAGACAAACAACCTAATATAAAGCATTCAATAATAAATTTATACTAGAAGTGCAATAAACTAGTTTAACAATGAACACAAATTTTCAAACTTGTCAAAAATTAATTTTGAGGATGCTAAACATAAAATCTTTAAGAACTGATTTTAATGTGTTTATAAAGCATCTTTAACAAGTGGAAAATCATAAATAGTCTGTTGATCTTTAGATTGTGAATATTTCTTTTAAACAAACCATGAAAAGTCAGTTCACGCAAATCTACATTTGTCTCTTCATCCGTTGTAGGTTTGATTAAGGACTATAAGACTAATGAATATCATAAATATTCAAATAAACGAAAAATGAACGAATTAACGTTTCAACGTTTATCAATTTAATCAGCAAATTACAATAAGGACTCATGAGAGATTTATATTTCATCGATATGTAAATAAATAATCTTCTTGTGTGCATCTTTGCCAACAGAGGTTACGTTTCCAATCAACGTAATTCTCACCCTAGAGTTTGTTTGTATTCAAAATAGTTGCAAGTGGATTTGAAGACATATTGCTGAAATAAAATAAAGCAAATAAATTTATGCATATGCTACAATTCAAATTATGATGCATGAAAAATCCTAATATGGTGTTAGAACAATAAATAATTCATGGTATTATGAACAAAAATAATTAATTACTTTCCTAGGGGAAATCGTAAATAATTGCCTTTCTAGTTGTGACACATCACTATTTTGTTTGAGCAATCTAAGATGTCAAAACTTCTAGTTCTCACTGATTATAATAAACTTTGGTCACTAATTTTTAACTCATAGCCTCTAGGGAGGATTACTTCAAAACATAAGTCTAAATGTGCAACCGACATATGGGCCTTTATCCAAGTAACTTTGATAGCGGTTCTCTTAGGGGAGACCCTGCTTCATCGCTCCTCTTTAAGACTTAGTTCATTAACAATTTAATTAACGAAGTGATTCCTAAGTACTCCAATTGAAGGGAGGGCCACGGGGGTGACTCTTTGTTCATCACACACAAGGTTGATTAAATTTATGTCGGGGATCTCGGGATGTTTCAACGATAAACAACCCTCCCCCTTAGTTTTTGCAAAAATAGTATTTTTTTTTGTTGAGTTCATATTTTACAACTACGTTTATAAACTAAACTACAATGATGCATGACACCATTTTACAAGGCGTTATTGTTCTATCCTATATGACATGTGACGTGAAATGCAATCAGTTTTAATAAATGAAACCGGGACAATTACAATTCTAAACGTCCTCGCAAATTGAGGCTCACAATTTAAAATTAAAAGTAAAACTGGGACGATAACCGGAACCAATCCTAGGGCCATATAGAGAAGGATCCATCCACAAAACACAATCCCATATATTCAGAAGTGCAATAATCCAATCATACAAAACCACCAACACCTAACGATTCATAAACTCGTTTTAATACCAATTATAGCTCTTTTACCATTTGATGGACATCGGTAAACAATTAACCTATTAAATTAAGAAACATATCTAATATGGCAAAATTTCAAAATTTTAATCCTAATATGCGAAACTAATTTCGTAACATATTATATAATCATGGCAATAAAAATGACCTAACATGTGAATTAATTTCTAAACATGTAATCAATCAATCCAGACACACATACAATCCTATAACTAAGTATAGAATTCAAATCAAGATTGGATCTCACAAAACTTACGGTTGTCGTCGACAACTTCTCGAGTCTCCTCTCCGTCTTCTAACATGTGAATCTCGGATCTGTGTCATGCGTCCAACTCCTTGGATAAGTCCTCCTCTTCACGCTCGTAAGGCTGCACAACTCCTTGGGTGGCTAGCCTCCTTGATTGCACTCGATGGTCACAGCTGATCCTTCCTTGTTGCAAATGAAGTGCACGGCCAAATAGGAAAGATTTCACTTAAACTACAACAAAATCTAGCCAATGAAAAGATCTCCAAATTTAAGTGAAATTAAGAGGGCGAGCTCTTCTATGAACAAGATGAAGGGAATGATAACTCAAAATTTTAAACGAGGGATGAAAATCTCATTTTTCTTCACTCTAAGGTTCGGCCAAACAAGACAAATTGTGCCTAGAGTTTTTGAACGAATTCCTCTCTCTCTCTCTAGGAATTTCGGCTGCTCTCTCTCTCTCTAGGGAGGGTGCATGACCAAAAATGAGGATTAGGGTTTGAGAGTAAAGTTTGTGTCTTTTTATTTAACTGATAACGGGCCTAGGTGAAGTGAAGCTCATTAAGCCAACTTAAGCCCGTTAATCCTTTTTAATGAGTTTAAACAATTTCAAGCCCATAAATCAACATCTACGGCCAACATTGATTAAATTCCACTTCAAATTTATTTGACTTATTTCTAAAATGATATTTAATTAAATTAGAACCTCTCATTGATTTAATGACAAGTCATCAATCCTCATCATGCTATGCAAACAAGTACGAAACAAGAAATTATTTCTTTTCATCTTTTATTTATATAAATCACAAAATTGTATTCTTATCAATATAATTATACCGTTCAACTTATTAAATAAATGTAATTAAAAACAACTAATTATTTATTTCATTACGAAAGAAATAATCATTATAGTGTAAATCACAATTTATTTTCAATGAGAAAATCAACTTTTCTTTGTTCATTAAAATCTCATCCAAAAATCTATCATTGAAACCTCATGGACCCACATGAACGAAGTTTTAGAATAAAGCTCGGGCACAAAAATTTACAAACTTTTCCCGAATTTTAATTATTAATATTGGTCGATTCCACTAAATGACAAATATTTAACATCGCTAAGTTCACATGCGTTTATATTTCCGTTTGATGTGATGAGACTATTCTTCACACGATCCATGGTGTATTTTACGATATTACCCTTTGTGTGTATCATTAACTCAGAGGAATGTAAAATTACCGTTTAACCCTTGAGTTATTATACACCAACTCATTTGTTATTTGTGAACGAGAAAAACATAAACTGAGATGTCACAACATGTCACATGTTTTATTCGTTGAATACCAGGCCTAGTTTATTTTCTCACACTCTAATAACAAAGCATGGTGTGATACTAATCTCGTAGCATTCTTGCAACAAATTCCATATATGTGAATGACATAATTCAACGAAACAATATTATGGCACCAATCGTCAAGTCAATGAAAACTCATTTAGGCATTGCCCATTGACTAATTAAATGTCATAAAGTGTCACAAGAAAATATGTATTCACTTCAGGATTTAGGTAATTACCAAAATACCCCTTGTATGTAATTTTGAAGTTTCGAGTGATTAAACGGTTTTATCTCGAACTTCAAAGTGTCATAGGTCTTGTTCAATATCTTCATCAAGACATCATGAATAAATTCCAGAGTCACAACTCTCTATATCACAAGATAGGATATTATTAATTTATTCAAACAATCATTACTCAGATACGATTGACCAATCAATCTTCAGATTGCGAACTATTACTTTAAACTTGTCATAAGGATGTATCTTGTCAAGTGTGTACTTGACACATCCTTTCGGTGATAACAGTTTTAGGGTTTACACATACATGCATTAACACAATCTTAAATAAGAATGAATATTTAACTTTCAGCAAAACGAACACAAAATATTAAATGTCTTATATCTCCTTTGTGGGTACAAATCCCAACATGTCGAGGACGACTCTTTGGTGCGCCTCGCTTCGGAAATCGACGAGGAAGAAGATGGGAGCGTCCCGATCTAGTTAATAACCCAACCCTACGTTTCTAGAAGCTACGTAGGAACGTTAGCAACTCTCCGACCCCATCTTGGATAAATCCTCTGATGGAGTACATTGCGAATGGGACTACACCAGAAAATCACGAAGACGCCAAAAAGTGGAAATCGACTACTTCACCAAATGGGTCAAAGCGGAACCTCTGGCCAAGATCATAGAGGCAAACACGAAAAACTTCATGTGGAAGAGCATGATTTGCCGCTATGGAGTCCCCAAATCGATCGTGACAGAAAACGACAAACAATTCGGCAACGGGCAACTGCGAGAGATTTGCAAACAGCTCGGGATAAGAAATACCTATGCTTCCCCGAGACATCCCCAGGCTTATGGCCAAGTTGGAGGCAGTCAATCGCATGATCAAGGAAAATATAAAAAAGAAGTTGGAAGCTAGAAAGGGCGCCTAGGCAGATGAGTTTCCATTTGTGTTATGGGCATATCGGACCACAACGCTAAATGCAACAGGGGAAACCCTGTTTGACCTCACGTTCAGGGTTGAAGCGGTGATTCCGATAGAGACCACGTTCCCCACATTCCGCATCGAGACCTTCGATGAAAAAGAAATTGAAGGGGGCAACGTGTTCAAAGCTCGACCTCATCGACGAAAGAAGGGCCGACGCGCTCACCCACTTCGCCACCCAAAAGAGGAAAGTTGAGCGGTACTATAACTCAAAGGTCAAACTCAGAACCTTCGCCAAGGGCAGCCTAGTGCAAGGCGCCAGCGTATTAGGTCTAACCTGGGAGGGTCCATATTGAGTTCGAAAATCCATCCATAACGGCATCTACAAATTCGAGAACATGGAGGGACTCGTCTTCACTCACACATGTAATGCCGAGCACCTGAGACAATACTTCCAATAAAGACACCCTTTCAACGCACCTGCTTTTTAATTACATGTAAACACATTACGACGACTTTCGTAATTCAATCAAGTCGATTATGTACTTTTTGAACATCGAATAAATAGTCTCATTGTATCATCATATCTTGCTACCTAATTTTAAAAGTTTTTGTAAATATGTTAGAATCAATTTAAAGAAACTTGGGGCTAGGGGTGAACCGATAACAAAGCCGTTACGGCCTTGCATTTGGGAAAAATCTATACCCAAAAAAAGGGCAAACCGATAACAAGGCGTCACAGCCTTGCATTCTGGAAAATTGAAACCCAAAAGACAAAGCCACGGGGCGATAGCCCTATGGCCAGAGATATCTGCCAAAAACATTAATAAGGCAACAACCTTGCATCTGGACGCCCTTGGATTTGGGGAAAATTGACAAACCTTAACTGACAAAAAGTCGGGCCGATGTCGAACCTAATCCTAAGGCGTAAAATAAATACCCTTGAGATAAATACGCGCGATGCCATACGCTGCAAATTGTACACCAACAGGTCATCGATCGACCCAAATCTCAGGATTCCTTCGCCGTAGAGCATAATCGTAAGCCGGTACGCCATCGGCAAAAGCTCACGGACAAAACCCCTCAAAATACGGTCATGACAAAATGCTAAGATCGTAGAAAACGAGCCCGAATGTCATCAGATAAACGAGGCGTAAGTTGGCGAGACTACAACCACTTTTAAAGTCGAGGTAAGAATCAGAGTGCCCGTGCGAGTGGCCAAGTAACTCGCCCACCATCGACAACGTGGAATGCGAGACATGTCGTCAACTTCCCTAATCATGCAAGTTGTAAATCCGATGGATCATTGACAACGTCCCAGCGAGCGGGCGTTGATGAAACGCCGCCCAAAATTGCGCGATGCGAAAGTATTGCGACAACTAAAATGTTCACTAAGAAGGTGAAATGTCATAAAGTTGCAACAAAAAAATATCCAAAACAAAGGTGGAACAAAATGCGAAAGCACTAAATAGTGGCGCAAAAAACTAAAGCGCTAACAAGAAGACGCAAAAAAAATAAGACCCAGTCGGAAACCGAAGTCGACCCATTCCTCGTCAGTGAGGGAGGGCGGCACCAGATGGGAGGGAGACGTCCCAAATGAGAAATGAGTTGTCTTTGCCGGAAAGCGATCCTCGAAATCCTCAAAGTCCACTTCATCCTCCAGGAGCAAGTGCGACTGTTTGTTGCTTCCATTTCGGTCAATGTTTTTGGACACTAACTAAACTAATTGACAATTCGGATTCCAAATTTGAAAAGAAAAAAATAAAAATAAAAAACATTTCAAAAAGCGAGGTTTGCTTTCATTTTCAAATAACTAGGGCCTCAAACCCAGATACATGATCAACTGAGACACACACATTTTAACATAATCTTAACACATGGGCATTGATACTAAATTTTGTTAAATAAAATACCTTAACATAGGAAGATGTCTAATCTTACTTATCAGAATCTTATGAAAGATAGCCGATGTTATATCTTTTTTCAGATTCAGAACCACGAGGTTCACCACCCTTTTTACTAACGAAGCCATAAAAATATTACCTCTTTTTTCTGATTAAGAATCACGAGCTTCACAATCTTTTACTGAAATGAAGCAACGCTTTAATCAACACATATTCCAGTAAAAATAGATCGGAAGAAGCAAAATGTTAAAAACCTGAGATCCTAATCTTAACATTTCTCGAAACATATATTTGGAGGTTGTTCTCTTCTAATTCTCATGTAGATTTGTTACCTTTGACCAAAAACTCACAATTACCTGTCAACTGTATAAAACAAACATACCAAACAGGAACAACTAACTGCAAAGTCCAGAGTTTACAAACATTTACTAGGGTTTTTCGTTACCGATCGAGAATGGGGATTTAGACATATTCGAAAATGAAGCGGTCTTTTTTGCGCCATGAAAAAACCCAATTTTTTTTCTTTTTCGAGTTTGAACTCTCAAAAAATGAATCTTAACTAAAGAAATTTAAAATCTCAAACCGACTACCAAGCAATAATTGATCAAAACAAAGAGACAAAGAGAGAGAGGGCTCACCTTGTCATGGATCAGCGTACAGAGTCGCCGCAAAAAATGAACGACGAAAAAACTACCAATCCAAGGTTGGAACATAAACAAAATCAAAATAAAAACAAAATAAACCACCAAAGTTAACTAAATCCAAGGTCGGAAATAAAAAAAATGAACCTAAACGAGGCCGTCGGTCGATGGCCAAAGGATGGGTGGAGCTGTGGCCTGAACAAGAACGCGACAGACGATGGGTGGAGCTACTGCTGCGTGATGGCGTGAAGAAGAACGCGTCGAGACACATGGATAGAGGTCGGAGAAGGGGTAGTCACGGTGGCTAGAGGTCGGAGAACGGATAGTCACGGTGGCTAGAGGGCGTAGTTGTCGGCGTTGAGACTCATGGTGGTCGTGATGGTCGTAACTTCGTGGGGCGGAGTGGTTTTGGTTGAAGAACTGAGAAGGTGGAAATGAGATCTGCATCTGTGAAAGGGAAAGAGGCGACCTAATTCAAATTAAACCCTAACTTTAAGATGCACCAAAGTTGCATCGAAAAGGTACCTTCAGATGCGACTATTTGCATCAAATAGAGCGTTTGTATGCGACATAGTCGCATCTGAAGTTATATAATAAAAAATTCAATGGCACATCACCTAAGAGACGTGGAAGGGAGGAAATTTGGCCCGCTCAATATTTAGGGAAAATTTAGATGCGACTTAGTCGCATCTATTGCTCAGAAAAATAAAAAAAAATTAATTTTTCACGTCAGATAAACAACGCGAAAGGGGGAGAATTTAGCCCGTCCAACTTTTGGGGACTTTTGGATGCGACTTAATCGCATCGAATAATCCTACAAGTCTTTTGGATGCGACATTTTTGCCTCCAAAGGTGTTTCCAAGATAAATAAAAATTGGCCAAATACTAAGAGTAGATGCGATTAGTGGCATCAAAATGTACATTCGGATGCGACTAGTCGCATCTAAAAGTCATTCGTATCAGAAGACAAATTTTGTACTAGTGGTTATATCATTTTTCTTCAAAGGCACCTCGTTATATCATATGGTTTTAATTCCACATCAATACATACAATTGGTACAAGTCGGTGAAGCCGAGTGCAGCGGCACTAATTATATGTACGACAAGGAAAAAGGGCAAAACAATTACCCGTGGTTTTCAAAGCCGTCAACCATTTTGTTAGTAAAATTGAAAGTTTCGTTAATTTTAAAATAGTTAAAAAAAGGGACAGAGTCTGGCACGGGGCCGAACTGAAATGATTTTTTGTAAATTTTTATTGTAAAAATATGAGAATAAAAATAATTTTGGGGAGTTAAGGCCTACCCGTCCCTAGATCAAAAATATAAATAACCCGATGGGTTAAAGTTTGAAGTACAGGTTCACTTTTTACTGGTACGAGATCATAATGAGTCTTCTGTTATTCACACCCGTCACTTTCCCGGCGTAGTTTCCTTTCGTTTCCGAGTTTCAGACGTGGATGCTCTTTAACCAAGCCTTCAGCAGAGGCCCTCCAGATTTCAAAAATCCTTGGCCGCCAAATAGAAGAGTGATCGTCCAGTAAAAGATAATAGCCACCTTCTTTTTCTTCTTATTATTTAGATCATCTCCAATCCACTTTTAATCATCTCACTTCTTTTGTATCGAAAAATTGCTCATTACTTACCTACTTAAGTTTACTTACAAAGCATAATGTTTATGCCATATTTTTGTTCTATTAATGTTATATTATTTGTTTGAATTAGTAATTCTAATTGTATAATATTAACATAATATTTGATATAAATATAAGTTAATTTAATCATTTTGACATAGAAAATTAAATTAATGTTTAATAATATTAATATAACATATTAATAGATGGGTTAATATAAAGTATATTAGAAAGTTTTTAAAAAAATTGTTTATTCGTAATTTTTGAGGTATGATTTAGGGTTGTGAGTTGAGCGAAAATAATATATTTGAGATGGAAATTATCATAATATAATTGATTAAAAACATGATCCCACGGCCAGATAAAAGAACACGACCCTCCTGATTCGGAATTGAGAGACCCAACAATTGTATCTGCAATAACATCAACGAGACTATAACAACTAAACAATATATGTCATCTTTAAAAAACAATTAAGATAGTGTTGGTCACATCACATACAAACCATATAATAAACTTGCATTACACGGCATAGTGACAATCTATATATCAACACATTCAAGTTCCATCAGGTAATTGCCTAAATTGAATTACGCCATATTTATTCATAACAATTAAGCAGAAAAAAGAAAAAAAAAACTAGTGTGTTTAAAGGGACAATTTGCACCCAAAAAAAGAAGAAAAAAGAAAAAGAAAACTAGTGTGTTTTAGAGCAGAGATTATCGGAGCCCTAACCCATTTCTCTACTACTCTTTCACGCCGGAGAATTCCACAGACCGCTGTGTCATAGTTTAATTAAAAGAATATATTTAAATTAAAAAGAATTTAATTACAAATACGGGCCAAACAAACCCAAATCTCTATAAAACCCTAAAATCAAGAAATCAGGCGATCAGAGAATCGGCGAAACGCAAATCCATCTCCAAGGAAATTTTGTTTCTCATCTCTTCAAGGTTCTCCTTCAAAGCCAAAAGCTCGTCGATCCGATCGCACTCGTGAACCTCTGCGTTCAGTAGCTCACTGAACTCCGACAACGACGACGAAGAAGATCCGTCGGAGTTCTTACGTTCGTCCGGAGAAGAAACGACAAATGCTTCTCCGCCGACCTTTTGGGTCTCGTTCGAGGAGATTCCTAAAAATCGATTGAGGACAGAGAGATCTCCGGTGGCGTGGGGGACACCGGCCTCGGAGACGATGGTCACAGCGGTCTGAGCTCCGGTGCGTGTCGAAAGCTCCATAGCCTTGTTGAAAAGTCCCGTTTTACGTTTCGAAAAGGTCACCATTCTCTCCCTGTCCTTCTCGATCCTCTCCACAAGGCCTTTTCTTTTTCCCATCGCCGATGAATCAACGCACAACTGGGAGAGATAGGGAGGGAGATAGAGAGGGAGAGAGAGAGAGAAAGAGAGAGAGAGAGAGAGAGAGAGAGAGAGAGAGAGAGAGAGAGAGAGAGAGAAAGATTGCCTGTGTTCTTGGCTCGATTTTCCCCCTCCTTCTTTGTTTGGCTGCGTTATGTTATGATCGCTGTTTTTGGTTTCCTTTTATATAAGAAATGTTAAATGTTACCGTTAAAGAGTCAGGGCTGTTCTTAGCTCAATATTTTCCCTCTTTTTTTTTTCTTCTCTTGACCGCCTTATAGTAACTGTTTCCCTCCTTAAATGAGAGGGAAAATGTACCGTTGGTGTCTCCAGGGAAAATGTTCCGCTGGCGTTTAATTATTATATTTTTTTGGTGTTTCTTGGAGCTCTAGAGAGCTATAAGAGATTTGAATACATTTTGTTGTTGGAATCAGTGGATTTTTTCAGTAACATTTTCTTTGAGTCGGATATTTTCGGTCTCAAACGGTTCGCCGAGTCACCATTGTGCAGCTGGGACAGAATTTGATTAACTTGGACTGAAATCTGTTACAGAATGTCTAAATTTCTCAAATGTCTAAACAAATCTCTCTAATTTCTTTGCTTGTTACAGGATTCTCACTTGCAATCTAAGAATAAATTCCTATTTATCATATTCCGTTCTTAACCTTGTTTGGTTCACGAGTCAATATCAATATCTGGGAATATCTTTCAAATTGGGGGGTACTGGTACCTGCAATTATATATCTCAAACTAAGTCCAACTGTTGCAAATATCCAAAGAATCACTTACACGTCTCTAATATACAATGCAGGGAAGAAGAAAAAAACTTCAAAAGATGTTTCGGAACTGCAAATAGATTAGTCCGATTGTATATGATCTCGAGTTAAATGATAGTCTGATATTCAGAAACTAAATTTGTCTAAACAGCGACAAGATAAAGAAACTGTAATCAGTATTTCCTCTCAAAGAATGCCACTCCAATTTCAGGTGAAACCACAAGGGAGGCGTTCTGAGGACGCCTCTGTTTAGCCTTTGAATCGAAGTTCACTTTCCTCGGCCCATCCAGTGCCTCCTGCGTCGCCCCGTCGGGAAAATATCAGCCTGAGTCGCCGCCAGAAGCATCGGAGCCAATCTCTCGCCGTTAGGAATGCGAAGCAAAAATCTCCACATCATAAAATGAAATTGCAAATAAATGGAAATATAAATCAACACAAAAAACTACAGCGGTTCCCTGTTAATGTGAGAGGTACATCACTTGGCCCTTGTAAATCTCAATACAATATAATCTCAATTGGAGTTTTTTAGTTACAATCCTCAATTCGTTATCTAGCTTTTGTACTCCAACAACAAAACGACAACCACATAGCATATCAACCTAAGACAAAAATAACCTGTGGGAAGAGCCGAAACTATCCTCGATAGATAATTCTTTAATTAAAATGTTCTTCTAGGCGTGCTGCCACATCGATCAGCTAACTCCTCTGCGTCGGGCGTCAGTAGCGAATTAGGCCTCACACTCAAGATCGCCGTCCTCAGATGATCTCTGACCACCTAGGCCATCTCAAACACCGCGTCAGAGAGATTTTCCCGACGATCGTTCAGACTCAGATCCAACCCTTACCTTAGGTGATCTCAAAAGGGGAGCAAAAGGAGCGAGCTCGGTTTTGCGATGTGCGACCCGCGGCGGCGGAGACAATCCCGGCGGACTGGAGAGTGGCGTAAAGGAGATCGAAGGCGGTTTTCTCCCCATACCTGTCCAGATTGTCGATGTTTTGAGGAATTTCTTCCTGTCCTCTGTTTGCGTCTTCGATGTAGGCCTCAACGGTCCGTCTGTGCAAGGCCTCGACAATGGCTATCTTGAGATCTCCAAAGCCAGCGGAGGCAGAGAGAGCGACCATGGAGGGGTGGTCGACCGGCTTGCAGGAGGAGAAGATCTTATCGAGCTCGTCGCGCCACCAGCGGAGTCACATGAGGCCGATTTGAGGATCAGAAGCGACATCCATGGCTTTGGCCACCTCGACCTTGAAGGCGCGGATCCCGAAAGCGGTTCTTCGCGTCGCCGTATATACAATTTTTATACTACAACAGAAAAATGCACATCAGATTATTATTGTAGTGTCTATTACACTAAAAGCTATTAGTCATTGTATACTTGTAAAACTACGACACTTCGTATACATGTATGATTACAATATTTAACATTGTAAATTTGTATGTCTATAATTATAACTGTCGTTTACATGTACGTCTATAAGAAGAAGACCGAAGCTCGAGGATGCAGAGGTAATGGTTGTAATCGTAACTCCGGACCTTGTTGACGCAGTGAGAGAACTCCGCGCTCACAGTCCGTGGACATATCCTAGATTATTAGCTTATTTGCAAAAGTTTCCCCCTCTTATTCCGAGAGTTCTTTATTCATTTCCAATTTTATCTAAAGCTCTTCGTGCATATCCAATGAAAAATTTAATTTTGTGCATTCCAGCTATTCATTTTATGTTCCTAAATTTTATTTCATGGCTATCGTATTTGCCCGTTATCGTAAGATATAGTACGAAGACATACAATGGCATTCATATTTTTCAATCATACATAATTATCCAAATTTTTGACGAATATTTTTTTCGATTTAAAACTGATTTCAAAATTACTAACAAAATTATTTAAATAGAGTAAATAAAGTAATTTGTTGATGTTAAGTTATTTCAACGAATTTTGAGAACATTAGAAAAGAGAAATAATATTTTCAAATTATAATTTTTTTATAAATGAAATAAAAGACATTTTGATCCGATTTTAAGTTTTAAAGTTTATTTTCAAATATTTTTAATAAAATCCGAATATTTAGCATGTTTTAAGGTTAACAAAAAATCTTTTCGTAGTTTTATTTTATGTTATTGAGAGAAAATTAATTTCACGGTTTATACAACTTATGAAAGTATTTAATTACCACTTTCTTTCATCTTCACCATTACTTATGAGGTTAAATATGATTGTCAAAATATATTAAGTTTGATTAATTAAAAACAAAATGTATTTAAAGCATCTCTTTGTACGATATTTTTATACTTGTTAAATATATATATATATATATATAATTTTTATAGAGAAATTTCGTACTCAATGTCTTCTAATTTTTAAACTATTCATACTAGACTTATCTTTACATTTATATTTAAAACTTAATTTTGACCAAGAAATGGATACAAATATTTTTATAAATAAAACACTTAATTTTTACAAATTTGTATACTTAAAGATTAGCCATTTACTGTTTGTTTTTCATAATTTTTTTTTTGTTAAAAGTTATTAAATATTGTTAATATAGTGATTTTTAGCAACATATATGGTAAATTGGTTGGTTTTGTTAGATTTAAACCGATTTTAAAACTTAGGACTTTAAAAGATGATAAAAATCTTATATTTTATCTTAGTACATAGAATTCTTCGATACTATACGATACGATATAAAAAAAATTAAAAAACACTTCAAATATCACTTAATGTAAAAGCGACCTCTATAGTGCTCTTTCCTCTTACCTCTATATTGTATGCTATCGTACATACGATAAAATAAAAGATGTTTTTCATTTTAAAAGCCCTAAATCCTAAAATCTATACAAATATAACCAAATCAAACCCGATGTAACATTTATGTTGCTAAAAAGTATAATACAAACAACATTTATTAAATTTTAATAAGAAACTAATTTAAACCACAACTAATAAATGACCAAATGTTTAAATAAATTCCTTAGAATTTAAAAAAAAATAAGTGTTTTAGTTATAAAAATATCTTTGTGCGCTTTCTAGTAAAAATTCTATTTCGACACAACTGCAAAGATCTATTTAATATGAAATTTTTTAACGTTACTAAGTCTACTATATGAAATTTCAATTTTTATATGTATACGAGGAGTAGTTGTTTAGGAAATGAAATGAGATTGTTGAAGGCAGCATCGATAAAAGTTCGAGCGAGAAGTTTTTTAATTAGCTTTTACTATTAGCATAAATACAATATCCACATTAAATAACTATTTGATGGAAAAGTTCTTTCATTAATTACAGGTACGATTAGCACGAATTTCATTCCCACGAGTACTAAGACAAATTCGATTAATTTCACTAGTTTATCTTTTCAAGTTATATCAAATATAAATGTTGAGATTTTTTTTAGATAATTTTTGTTTTTAACTAATGTAAGACACAGTAAGAAAAATTATAAAAAATGAGTAATTTATGATAAAGAAAACAAGGGACGTGACTTCACTAGTTCATCGATTTGATCGACTTCGGTAACGGTTCTAAAGAAGGGTTAGCAATAGAAATCATAATCTTATTCCAACATAAACTATTTACTAATCTCTCGCGAATTTTAGGAACTTAGGTATGTGACGAACTCTCACCTCTCCGCTTGGATTCTATTAAAACAAACACAAACACCCATATTTAACCCGGAGTTTCAAACAATCGCACTTACCTCTTATACTATATCTAGTTTTAGGAAGGTAAATGACAGGTAGGATGGAGCACACTCACTTATTACCTCTCGATCTCAAAACTCGGTTAAAGATTTCCTAACTAAGTAACTACTCTAATTAGGACTCACACATAACCCAACCCATTAAATTTTTTATACTAATCTAACCATGAAGCACACCATTACCATGTTTGGCCAGTTAAAATCAACTCCCTAACTACATCACATCCTCTAAACAACTTATCCTAACATAATCTTGAACAAACACAACAAAATCGAAATATATAACAACAACATAACCAAAAATAAACTAGACATTGATTATTAATCGAAACTACAACAATGCAATTTTAAAAAAAATCAACACAAGTTCAACAAACAATCAACATAAGAGCAAGATAAATCAAAATGTCAAATTGCTAATAATAAGCTAAGTTAGATTCAAGAACACTAATCAATATAATTTGTGTATAGAAATAAAATGTAAATGGGGATAGAGGTAAGAAAGAACAATTGTAGAGGAGGATGAAAATGAGGTTGAACTTCTTCTTCTTCTTCTTCTTCTTCTTCTTCTTCTTCTTCTTCTTCTTCTTCTTCTTCTTCTTCTTCAAGAACACTCTCAAAACCTCTCCTCTAAAAATGGCTTCTCCAACCTCCTTCTTGTTGGAATAGGTCTAGGCTTAAGAAGAATTTATCATTAACACATTAATGGCGGAATATTAATCTCACACACATTTCTTAGGAAAAATAAATTAATAGACAAAAAGATCCGATTATGTTCCTTGTGCCTTAGTGCATTAACACTGCTCCCCCTCACAAATATCGATTTTAAGGTTTTTTTTTCTAGTGATCCACTCTACCTCTCTTTACACCTGGAAACGTGTTTCCAAACATACAAGAGATGATGTGCTTTTTCCAAAAATTTAGTGGGAGGGTTGTACTTATTGTTTGCAACCTAGGATCCCCTTATTTTCCAAAAACTAAGTGGGAGGGTTGTACTTATTGTTTGGAACGCACGGTCCCCAACACTAATGTGAAGTGCATATTTCGCCGGACTAAGAGTCACCCTCTCTTAAATGAGAGTACTCATAGACGCATTGCTCCTAAAATTGCTTTTATAGCTATGTTCAGTGAAACGATGAGACAAGGCCTCCCCTTGGCGGATTGTTTTCAAAATAGATCTTGTTGAACTAAGTGGTTGGTTACACACTTAGACTCAAACTCTAGTAATCCTCCCTCGAGGCCCTGCGAAAATTTTCGAGTGATTAAACTTCTTTATAAGGTGGCTAGTCAAAGCATTGATGTATTGACATCATGACTATGCATTAATGATGTGTCATTTACTTATGAAAGGCGACTTTTTGCGGCCTTCCCTTGAAGGAGTAAAGTGTGATTTTGTTCATAACACATTTGGATTTTTCTTGTCTAAAAAACTTAAAATTAAAATCCTAAACAAAAGACTAATCATAAATTGTTTCAACAATCAGCAACATGTCTCTAAACATTTTCTCAATCATCATTTCCTCGAATTAATTGGAATGGAAAAACTACGTTAATAAGAAACATAACCTAGACATCGTCCTTTTTAAGGACAATCACAAATAGGTACTCACCACTCCATATCCTTTTGAAACGAATGATGATTCGGCTCAAGAAGACAAGGACGCCCTAGCAGCCTGAATCCAATTAGATGAGATTGTGAGATGGTAGCATCAATGAACAATATGTTGCAACAACATCATCGTGATATTGGTTTGGCATAAACTATGCCCTTCAATATCTATGAGATGTTTTAAGGGTAAAGACGTCACACTAGATAACAAGCGGTTCGACAGTTTGTGAACTATCGTATGAAGCTAAGACTCATGCTAGAGAACACATGATATTGATCATAAGTTATCTCAATAACATGGAAATCTTTGGATATGAGATTAATGGAGAAATCAAAATAGATATGATCTTAGAAACTCTCCCTGAATCTTTCGATACATTCAAGCTGAACTATTCAATCAATAAGCAGGGTAAACTGTTACTGAGCTGATGAAGGAGATTCACACTGCTGAGGGACTCTAGCATAGAAACTGTCCTGCCTACCTCAAGGCTAAAGGGAAAGGTATTGTACAGATACCGAAGCTTGTTTAGTAGCTGATAATGTATCATCGTGGATTATTGACTCCACTGCTACTAATATTTGTTGTTCCTTGACTGGGTTCAGAAAAAGTAAAAGCTTAGAGGATGGCGACTTCTGTTTCAAGTGAGGTGATGGGAGCTTGGTGTCTGCTAAGGCTGTGAGATCAGTGACATTGTCTTATAAAGAAAAATCTTTAAATTTGAATAATATGTATTTTGTTCTCTCCTTTCGGAAAAACTTAATATCTGTAGCTCAAATTGTTGAGCAGAATTATTATTTAAAGTTTATTGATAATGGAATTCGTATTACTTCTTCCAATTCATTTGTCACTGATGCATGTTTAAAGAATGGTTTATACTATCTTTATGCTACACAACCTTTGCTATTATCCTACACGAGTTTGACGCGAATATTTTATTTTATCATTTCAATGGAAGTGCAAACCAAGTATATCATGTAAACTCTATGGCTATTTAGATTTACGAAATGTTAGCTACATAAAAATCTCAACTGCTTTAATAAAGGTAATTTTTTTTTACAATAGGTACTTAAAATGTAGGATTCTCCATGCTTTAGTTTGGTAAAATAATATATATCAAAATTGTTCAAGTCGAAATTGTAAGAATTTGTTTAACTTATCTTAGTTACGTCAGTCACTTTCCTTGGATTAAACTAAAATATTTAATTTTTAGTATTGGCAATCATGGAGATTGATTAGATCCTTTTTCATATATCGTTTAATTCGTCAATATTTTATTAACAATAAAATCTCCTAGGGTTTATTACGTTAATTGAAACTTTAAGATCAATAAACACCGACCTTTATCTCGAACTAAACCTAACTTACCGGAAGTATAAGCTACCGGTAAGTAACGAAATGGGACCTCCCGTCCCGGGTTGATAGCAGGTATGTACTGGGATAAAAGGTCGGGAGTCAACTCCCAATTTGATTTAAGAAAATGTAATTTTAATTAAGTTAAAGGGGTGTGAAATAAATAATGTTAAACTGTTAATTGAAACGTGTTTATCTAAAGTATTATAAATCAATAATCGAGAATAATTAAATTAAGAGAAGTTTAAACTAAATGACTTAACAAAAATAATGAAGACAGATGTTAACTTGTAAATGAGCCTCTTAAAAATCTCACGATGGTAAGGAAAAATAGTATCTCTTTCATCGATAAAAGTTTACAAAGTTATCTTGGACAAGAGCCGAGATATCCCTTTCCGATAAGGTAACGTCAAAATCGTCAATAATATCAAATATCTCGAATGTTTCTTGTGCTTAATTCATATGTTGAAACCAATCATTTCCACATGTTAATGCTTCTACCATCTCCGGATGCAATATACATCTTCTATTGTCTATGATGCATCTCGCACTACTTAAAGTCGCCTCCGATTAAACGGTTGAAACAGGGATGGTGAGTATGTCCCGAGCCATGGAAGCCAAAACCAGAAACCTCCTTGCAGTATGACTCTACCAAATCAATAGGTCTAACCCTTCATCATCAAGTTTGACCTATTCGTTCCGGTCCTACTCTATTATCTCTTGATGCGCGTGTGTGTCAACTGAGCTCGGCTGACTTGACCAGGCCTCGTGTTGTTGAGGAGGTGGACTGTACGCATGAGCGTTGATGAACACATTCGTGAATTTTTGTCGTCGTGGATGTTGCATCTGTTAGGAGTATTCCCCACTTGAAGATGACAACTAAATAATCACTGAATTCGATAAAAATTACTTTATTAGCATTATATGATTAGTGAGTTGAGTTCTAAAATAATTAGAATCAATAACAACTATATTCCATAGCCTCCGTATTAAACTGAATCACGTGTTGGGCACTTGAGTTCGGGCGGTGAGTTAAAACAAGATCGATGATTGATATAAGCCTGAAAAGTTATATTGAAATTCATATATATGGAACACATGGATTAATGTTGATCATCATGTCGGAGCATTATGTTGACATTTATGCCCACAAAGGAGATTTTTGATATTGAATACTTTGGTATTGGTTTTGTTTTGAATAAAAATAAAAATTGAATAGCCATTCTTATTTAAGATTGTGTTTGTGCATGAATGTCTTTGCTCTGAAACTATCATCAATGAATGAAGTGCTAAGTACACACTTGACAAGATATCTTCTCATGAGTAGTTTAAATAACAGTTCGCAATCTAAAGATTGATTGGGCAATCGAATCTTAGTAATGATTGTTAGAATAAATTAAAGGACATCTTATCTTGTGATATGTAGAGTTGTGACTCTATAATTTATTCCTGAAATCTTAATAAAAATATTGAATAAGACCAGTGAAGTTTTGAAGTTCAAGATAAAACCGTTTCATCACTCGAAACCTCAAACTCACATACGAGGGGTATTTTGATAATTACCTAAATCCTGAAGTGAATACATAGCTTCTTGTAACACTTTTTGACATTTGATTAGTCAATGATGAATGGCTAAATGAAGTTTCATTAACCCGGTGTCATAAGACTGTTTCGTTGACATATGTGATTCACAGACATGAAATTTATGTTGAAACAATGCTAAGGCATTAGTATCACACCATGCTCTGTTATGAGAGTGTGAGCGAATAAAGCAGACCTGTTATTCATTGAATAAATAATTCTTTGAAATAAATCATGTGACGTGTTGAGACATCTCACTTTATGTTTTTCTTGTTCACAAATAACAGAGGACTTGGTGAAATAGTAACTCAAGGGTAAAATGGTAATTTTACATTCCTATAAGTTAATGATACACACAAATGGTAATACCATAAAATACACCATGGACCGTGTGAATACTAGTTTTGTCACATTAAACGGAAAAATAAACGCATATGAACTTAGAGATGTTGAATATTGGTCCCTCAGTCAAATCGACAATTATTAAGAATTAAAAGTCAGGAAATGTTTGTGAACTTTTGTGTTCGACCTTTATTCTAAAACTTCGTTCATGTGGGTCCATAAGGTCGCAATGATAGACTTTCGGGCAAGATTTTGGTGAACAAGAATTGATTGATTTTCTCATTCAACATAAATTGTGACGCTAAGAAAATTATTTTCTAAGTAATTAAATAAATAATTGGTTATGTATTATTACATTTATGAATCATATTATGTTATTATATTGATAATAATATAATTTGATGATTCAAATAAATAAAAGATGAAAAGAAATATTTTCTCGTTTCATACTTGTTGGATTAGTATGAAAGATTTAATGAAATGTCATGAAATAAATGAGATGTTCTAAATTAATTAAATATTATTTTATAAATAAATCAAATAAATTTGGGAGATAATAATAACAATATGACCGGCCACTTATTGGGTAGAAGTGAGGAGGAAATTTTTAAATGAATTATTAGACTTAAGTTTGATTAATGTGCCATTAATTCATTTTGACCTAACTTAAGTTCATTCTCACTGGAATAAAAAGAAGACTTATTCTCTCTCTTTCCCTAGAAATTTCACACGCTCATTCTCTCCCCCTACCTTGTTTGGCCGATTATTTTTTCTCTCCCCAAGGGAAAACACACGGCCAAAAATCCCAAAGAGAAAAGAGAGAGTGAAATTTCATTTCTTCCTTAAGCCTTTGTTTATTCCTTCTTCCCTTGTTCCCATAAAAAGCCCACCATCTTGATCTCTTAAAATATCCTAAAGATATATCATTGAATCAACTTGTGGCTGTTTGAGTGATTTTTATTTTATAGGGCCGGCCACTTTTTGAGAAACGAAGCGAGGACGGATTTTGTGACATCCTAGACGCGGATTTTGTGACATCTCTTAAATTTGTAATATGTTGTAAATATTAATTTTGTAAATTTGTAATCCGGGTGGACAAGAAGAAAGGAGGCAGCCACCGGGACGCGCGCTTTGAAACGCGTGTGAGCTATCCCGGATCATTCCGGACACACCCAAGGATCTGTGTCTCGGACACATGAGGGATGTTTGGATCGGCCAAAAACCCTAGCATGGCCGTGTGTCTTCGGACACACGCGAACTAGCTAGAGTTGGGCCCAACGTCAGAAATTCAGAAATTGTTTCCGAATAAAATTAAAATCTTGAAATATTTAAATTTTCTTATATTATTTTTGTAATAATAAAAGTGGATTTAGTTATTTGAGTGGGAGATATTGATCTCTAATTTTTAATATTCGAAAATTCGACCGCCACGACGAAAGACGAGGAATAAAACTAGTTTATTTATTTTTCTTTTTGCAAATGGGTTGTAAATTTAGAATTGGGTCATTAGATAAATTAAATTTATGTTTTTTTTTTATCTATTTATGCTTATCTCATTTTCACTCACATGTCATATAGGATAGAACGCCAACACTATATGAAATTATTCATGCATCATTATAGTTTAATTTATAAAACAAGCTATGAAATTAAACACAATCAACAAAAATATGATTTTTGCAAAAACGAAGTGGGAGAGTTATTTATTGTTGAAATAACCCAAGGTCCCCAACATGAATTTAATTAACTTGTGCGAATGAACTAAGTGTCACCCTCGTGGCCCTCCCTTCAATGGGAGTACATCGGAAGCACATCGTTAATTGAATTGTACGAACTAAGGCCTAAATAGGAACGATGAAGCGGGATCTCTCCTAGGAGAACCACTATCAAAGTGACTTGGATAAGGGCCCACATGTTGGTTACTTAGACTTATTATTTAAAGTAACCCTCCATAGAGGATATGCGTTAAAAATAAGTGACCAAAGTCCATGGTAATTAGCAAGAACTAGAAGTTGTAGTTAAGACATACAACTACAAATATAAGTTGTAGTGTTTTCATATACACTACACTGAAATACTGTAGTTTTTATAGTCCAGATATATTTGTATACATATATATTACAGTTTTGTGCTGTAGTCTTTGAGTAAAGACTACATTTTCTAAATGTAGTTTTTGATATACACTACAGTCTTTGCATGTAGTTTTTATATTCTTGATATATTTATATATATATATACACTACAGTTTTACGATGTAGTTTTTTATTCATAATATTAAACACTACAGTTTTATAATGTTGTGTTTTATTCACTATAATAAACTGTTTCATGATGTAGTGTTTTATTCACAATAATAAACACTATAGTTTTATGATGTAGTTTTTTCAAATATATTTGCTTAGACTGCAGTCCAAAATTGTAGTCTTAATGTCGATGCAACATTTTGTATAAAAAAATACCAAATTTTAAAATATTCAGTACCTAATCCATAACCAAATCATTATATAAAACATCCATAATTTAATCATAAAAGTCATAACTTAACCATATCATAATATCATACATCAAAATATCCATAAAACAAATACCTAGCTACTTAGCATCCAAAACATGCATATATATCCTGATATGCAAATCCAAACAACCATAATATCACAAGTTTTTCTACCAAAATGAAACAAGTAACCTAAAAGTTTCTACCAATCAATTACAAGCCATATTAGAAGTTTCTATTCCTACCACCGGTACATCTTGTATGATGCAAATCCAAAATATCACTACCAAGTGTATATCAAAAGTTAACTTCTCAATCTAGAACATATGCACTACCTAATACATCGTAACATATGCACGGCCTAATACATCGTTTGAAGGTAGCCTGCTCGTTGTTGACCATCACATCGAGCTCGTCTTGAGTGTGTTTTTTTTTTCATTGAACTTCATTAAATTACAATAAAAACAATAAAAATAATTAATTAATTAAACCTCATCAAGTATGGAAATAGTAACGTAAGAAATAACAAAACAAATTAAGGCTAATTACTTACTTTAGTTTTAGTCGAGATTATGTGATTGTTAATGATATCTTCCATGTACGTAATCATGTAATAACCACACTCCGCTGCGGACGGTTGACGCGGACACTACAAATTAGCAGAAAACAAAGAATTAATTATCATTCAAATTGAACAAAAGGCTCTACTATAAACTCTAAGATATATACCTTAACAATTTCCCAGATAGGTTGTTTCTTTGTAACTCTTTTTGATTTGGAGTTGAATAACTTCATAGCACTATATACAAAAATACACGTCATAATATATATATATACAGTTATATGTAACTTATAACTATTCATAATAGAACCATAAATATAAAGAAATCAATGTTAACTCATGTATTAGTAACAACTTTGATATTATTTCCGAGACGACGAGGAAGAGAATCAAAGAAATAAACTATGTCATTACGAGGGTCGATTGCAAACAATGTCCAATGATTTCTTAGCCATATAAACAGTGTATTAATCGTCTATGCAATGACCAATGACAAATGCAATATTAAATTTAACAGTATACTCCTATAAATATACTAACCCGGTATTATAAGGAGCTAAGAATAGTTGTCCAACATCAGATTCATCCATTCTGTTGGCAATTAATTCAGATTTTTTCCCAGTATTCCCCGCATAATTCAATGACACTGGATACATAGATTCGATTCCCGAACTTTTGACACTTTGATATAAGTAACTACAAAATAGCAAAGACTAATTATGACATAGCTAAAATACACATACCTTCTGGAAATAGAAAAATGAGTAAGTTTACTTGATGTAGAGAACAATGCAGTTTGATGTGATACATTCGATGTCAAAAAAGCGATTAATATCCTCAGGAATAATATAGAATTGCCGGTCCTTGCCAAAAATATTCACGTCCTTGAGAAAATTAAATGTGTCGGTTCTCAGCCATTAGTGCAACGCCACTATTTTGAACAAAACTTTTGTCATCGCGTTCTTTTGTGGAAAACCGATATCCGTTGATGATATATCCACCGTAGGAAAATATGTGTGATATAGGTACATGTGACAACCACCTTATTGTCTCGGATATCGATACTCTAGCCTCTTTAAACTCAACAGCAACCTACAAAAATTGTCAACCATTAACACACTTATTGGTTTTGTGTTGCTGCTAGTTCATGAATTATAAACACATACTGTGTCACGGAGCCAAATGGTAACGTATTGATGGTGTTCATCTTGAAGCCACTTCTAATTCTTCACTTTACTTGGGTTACATTCCATCAAGTACTCCATATGCTTCTTAATAGCATATTAACAGGTTATAATTTAGGTTGAGTGTTAAATTATAAGTAAATCATGAATCAGTTAATTTATTTACTGGATATACGGTCTGATTTCATTGCAGTTCTCAACCACAAAAAGATGTGCTTGATCCAATTCAATCTTATTAGGTGTATGCCGAATTTCAGCAGAGATTGGTTTGCCTACGTCTAGAGCAGTTTAGTTTCACGTAGATGGAACACCAACTGTATCTACGAAAGTCAAGTATTCAGAGCAATACTCCATAGCTTCTTCGACTATGTAACACTTTGCAATGCAACCTTCTGGTCTGTTACAATTGCGAACATAACCTTTAAGAACTTTCATTTTTTGTTCATGTGGATACATCCAAGTTAAACAACACGAACCGCAAAAGTGTACTTCCCGTACTAGATGTATCACCAGATGAACCGTAATGTCAAAAAACGACGGAGGAAAGTACCTTTCCAAGAGGCACATGGTTTTTGTAAATTCTTCTTAAAGGATTACGAGTATGGATGGATCAACTACTTTACTGAATATACATTGAAGAAGCGAGACAGTCTTGTTATGACGGTTTTGACATTCTTCTCGAGCAATCCCCGTAATGCAAGTGGAAGAATCTGTTGCATGAGTGTATGATAACCATGCGATTTCAGACCAAATAGTTTTAATTCCTCCATGGACACATCAATTTCTGAGATTGGAACCGTAGCTATCGAGCATTTTACGCATATATAACAATGAGCAAAAAAATTTATTCTCTTCCCTCGTTAGTGTCTAGGTTGATGAACGCAAGTATGTCCTTTTTTCACCAACCTTCGGATGAAGCGCTGGTCGTATTCCCATATCCTAAAGATCTAAACGGCTTTTCAGTTCATCCTTAGACTTGTGCGAGACATCAAGCAAAGTTCATGCGATACTCTCGCACACATTCTTCTCGATGTGCATTACGTCGAGAACGTGGCGCACTTGAAGAAATTGCCAGTATTCAAGATCAAAGAAGATTGATCTTTTTTTCCAAGGGAGTTTGGAATCTTCCTTTTCGTTACCCTTCTTATTTTTACATTTTACATATACATATTCAATTCGAGAAACTTGCTCTAAAACTTCTGTACCAAACAAACACTTAGGAGCCTCACCGAGTTCTGGGCAGCCATTATAGGCCTTCTTTGTTGTTCTGTAAGGATGATGCTGATGGAAGAATCTACGATGACCTAGGAAAACAACTTTCTTGCTGTGATTAAGATACACGCCATGTGTGTCCTTACCACAAACAGGACAACCATTGTAGCCTTTTACGAAACAACCGCTTAGATTTCTGTAGGCCAGAAAATCATTAATTGTCCATAGAAGAACAGTCCTAAGTGTGAAAGATTATCTTAAATGAGCATCAAAAACGTCGATGCTTGTAGTCCATAACAGTTTCAGATCATCCACGAGCGATTCCAAGTAGACGTCAATGTCATTTCCTGGTAGCTTTGGACCCGATATTAGAAAAATCAACATTATATGCTTTCTCTTCATACATAACCACATAGGCAGATTATAGGTTATCAACGTCACAGGCCACGTGCTATGCCGACTACTGAAAGATCGATATGGATTTATCCCATCAGCCACTAGAGCCAACCGCATATTTCTTGATTCACCAGAAAAATCAGGCAACTTCTTATCTACCGATTTCCACGGCCGTATGCCTCAAATGCCTGTTGACTTCTCTATATTTGGTGTGCCAAGACAGATGTTTTGCTATTTCAGGTGTACCGTACATTCTCTTAAATCTGGGTATTGGGGAAAAATACCACAAGACTCTGGCCGGAACACCTACTCTAGAATCTTTGGATCCTTTTGGGAGTTTCCAGCGAGAGGTATCACAAATAGGACAAACATCTAAATGACTCTTGTCCTTCTTGTACAGAATACAGTCATTAGGATAAGCATGGATTTTTTTGTACTCCATACCTAAAGAACATAATGTCTTTTTGGCATCGTACGAAGACTTGGGCATCTAGTTTCTTTTCGGAAACATGTCACCCAACATTTTCAACAATTCGTCAAAATTTGTCACTCCATCCATGTTTGGTTTTAAGGTTGTATAGTCTTACTACAGTTGATAACTTAGTGAACTTATGAGAACCCTCATAGAGTGGCTTTTCACATCTTCTACGTATTCTACAAACTTGGTTGAGAGTTTTTCTAACAAATTAACAGCCATCTCTATCGTGTTAAAAGCATCTTTGCATTCCCCAATAATATCTACATTTGGCTCTAAGATGACCTTTTCTTCCATACTTAGACAAAAATTTTCACCATGCAATGACCAAACTTTGTAAGATTGGTCCATGTCATGAAAAAAAAGATGATCATTTATGGTTCGAGAACAATGGAAAACCATATTTCCACACACTTGACAAGGGCACCATGCACATTCCAAATCAGGTGAGTTCATTTTGGAAAATTTCAAGAAATTATCAACACCATCTTCGTATTCTTTTGAACGTCTATCGGAATATAACCAAAACTTGTCAAATATGTGGACATGTTTTATATAATCAAATTAGTGTGTATACTAAATCAGTTATCATTATGCATACTTAACCAGTTATAAACAAGAATTAATATGTATCCAAATCTATTATGTATCCAAATCAGACACCAAATCAATATGTTATCTTAACCAGTTATAAATAAATCAGTTTGTATACTTACATTGTTCCATCATTAACAACGCATTCTTATGCTTTCCTGGAACTATCCAAAGGAACCGAGGAATTAGAATTCTTTTTCACTGCTTCTAATATCCTTTTTTTGTCCTGTCATCTTCTTAACACAACCTTCATGGGTAACCTGAAACACATGGAGATCCTCGAATCTGAGATCAACCGAGAGACCAGGATCAACATGATCTTCGAAACTCTGATGGATTCATTTGATAGCTTTCGTCTCAAATACTCCATGAACAAGCTCGAGTACACTCTTACTGAGCTCATGAAGGAGTTGCAGACTGCCGAGGGACTTCTCCCTAAGAACAAGGAGTAGTATGGGGAGGTCAATGTTGCCTGAACAAAGGGCCTCGACTTCTAGTTCTAAGAGTGTGACGAGAGGGCCCAAAAATGCCAACCGAACGGGATCCAAGAAGCCTTAGAAGAAGGTTGTGAATGCTAAGTGAAAAGGCATCGCAAATGTGAAAATATCTGAGCACAAGTGTAACCATTGCGGAGAGGTTAGACACTGGCAGATGAACTATCCTGCCTACCTCAAGAGTGTCCAGGTGAGGAGTATGATCTTAGTCACTCAAGCTTGTTACACGACAAACAAGGAGTCGCCCTAGACTTTAGACTGCGGGGCTTCTGATCATATTTTGTGTAATTTGAATGGTTTTAGGAAAACTAGGAGATTAACTGATGGGGAGTTCGCGTTCAACTGGGATGATGGAACGAAGGTCAAAGCAAGATATGTCGGGACCATGCAGCTCAAGTTTGGAGACAAGATGTTATTAATGAATAATATTTATTTTGATAGGATTTTTGCAAGAATTTAATTTTTTTTGGTCGTTTAGAAGAATAAGGTTTCAACTTTAAAATCAATAACAGTACTGAGATTTTTGTAGATGATTGTTTTGTTACCAAAGCTCATCGTGTGGATTCAATTTATTATTTATATCCTAATGAGCTGATACTCTTGGATACCAAAGTGAATAAAGATTCACTCGGGAAGCATAATACGTTTCATAGTGATGAAACAGACATATTGACCTAGATAGGATTAAGAAGTTAACAAATGCTGGTCCTTTGAAATCTCCAACCGTGTGATCCATTCCCACGTGTGAATCTTGTCTCGAGGGCAAGATGACCAAGAGACCTTTCTCTTTGAAGGGTCTAAGAGCCACGCAGGTGCTGGAACTCATACATAGTGATCTTTGTGGTCCAATCAACATCCAGGGAAGAGGAGGTTACAAATAATTTGTAACCTTCACTAATGACTACTCCAGGTTTGTTCATGTTTACCTCATGCGACATAAGTCCGATACTTTTGAAATTTACAAAGAGTATAAGGCTTTAGTTGAGAAGCAGATGGAGAAACAGATCAAAACTCTTCGATTAGATCGAGGTGGAGAGTACTTGTATGGAGAGTTCGAATACCTTCTTAGAGAAGAAGACATTCATTCTCAGCTTACAACACCTGGCACTCCACGACAAAACGGCGTGTCAGAGAGAATGAATTGAACTATGTTATATATGGTGAGGTTGATGATGAGTTACTCATCCTTTCCCGACTCGTTCCGGGGATATGCCCTAGAAACGACAGCTTACATTCTGAACCAGCATCCGTCAAAGACAGTTCCTGGTACTCTCTTTGAGAGATAGAGTGGTACAAAATCTGTTTTACACCACGTCCGTATCAGGGTTGTCCAGAACATGTGCTGAGACAAAAGACTAGCAAGTTGGCTAGTCGTTCAGAATTATGCCTTTTCGTGAGATATTCTAAGCAGACGAAAGGTTACATCTTCTATAGTCCTGATAACCAGAAAACGTTCGTTAGCACGAACGCTAGGTTTATTTGAAGCAGACTATATGAAAAATTATGTACCGAGAAGTAAACTTGTGCTGAAGGACCTATTGGGTGATGTAGGTGGTACTTTGCAAGATAGGACGAGTCCTATACAAACAATGGAAGAACAATGTTCCTAACCAGAGCCTCTTGTGATTCATCGCAGTAAAAAGATTTTACGACAACCTGATCGATACATGGGTATCAGAGAGACTTTCACTGTTGTCGCGAACAAGGAGGAATATGATCCAGTATCATTTTCCAAACGATGTAGGGTTCCAAAGCAAACCTATGGCAATAAGCCATGAACGTTGAAGTGAATTCGATGTATGTCAACGTGGTCTGGAAACTTGTAGATCTACCTGAAGGCATCAAGCATGTTGGTTGTAAATGGATCTATAAGAAGAAAAGAGGACCGGGTGGAAATGTTGAGACATTTAATGCACGACTTGTGGCGAAGGGGTTCACACTAAAGGAAGGTATCGACTATGAGGATAACTTCTCGCCAATCGCGATGCGGAAGTTCATACGTACTCTTTTATCCATTCCTGCCTCCCTGGATTATGAAATCTGGAAGTTTGGTTTCAAGACTGCATTTTTTAATGGAAGTCTTGACGAGCGCATTTATATGGCTCAACAAGCCAGATTCATGGAGAAAGGCCAACTTTGCAAGGTTTGTGAGTTGCTGAAGTCCATTTATGGACTGAAGCAAGCATCTAGATCGTGGAATATCAGATTCGATGAGACTGTGAAAGGCTATGGCTTTGATCAGTCAGTAGATGAGCCATGCGTATATAAGATAATAAATGATGGCAATGTTGTCTTCTTAGTCCTATATGTGGATGACATACTACTCATTGGGAATTATGTAGGAAAGTTATCAGAGGTTAAGATCTGGTTGTCAAAGAAGTTTGAGATGAAGGATCTAGGAGAAGCGACTTACGTTATGGGGATTCAGATCTTCAGAGATCGGAAGAACTGGAAGTTAAAGCGTTCTCAAGCATCTTATATTGATAAGATCATGGATCGCTTCAGTATGTAGGACTCCAAGAAAGGACATTTACCTTTCAGACATGGAGTGCATCTCTCAAGTGAGCAATCTCCCAAGACTCCTCAAGAAGTTGAGAACATGAGACATATTCCATACGCTTCAACAGTATGAAGTCTCATGTATGCTATGCTTTGCACGATCCCATATATTTTCTATGCAGTAGGCGTGGTGAGTAGGTTTCAGTCAAACCCTGGACCCGAGCACTCGGTTGATGTCAAGCATGTTCTCAAGTATCTCTGGAGAACGAGAAACTATATGCTTGCATACTTAGGTGGTACCTGAATATGATTAGATATACTGACTCCGATTTTCAAGAGGATAAGGATTCTAGGAAGTCCACATTAGGGTCTGTGTTCACCTTGAATGGTGGTTCCGTGGTCTGGAGAAGTATCAAGAAATCTTGCGTTGGTGACTCGACCATGAAAGGTGAATATGTGACAGCTTGCGAAGTTGCAAAGGAGGCTGTGTGGCTAAGGAAATTTCTTATGTACTTGGAAGTAGTTTAAAGTGCAAGCGAGCTTATCACACTTTATTGTGATAACAATGGGGCTGTCTCTAACTGTAAGGAGCCAAGAAGTCACAAGCGCTCTAAACACATAGAGCGGAAGTATCACCTGGTACAAGACATCGTTTACAGAGGAGACAGCTGAAAGATAATTCGTATCTCCTTTGAGTCAAGTGGGAGTTTGTTGGGATTGGTGCCCACAAAGAAGATATTAGACATTGAAATACTTTTGTATTTGATTTTACTGAAACATTAATAAAATTAAATATTTATTTTTTTATTATCTTTTTGTTTATGTAGAAATGCAACGCTCTGAAACTGTCATCAACGAAAGGGGTGCTAAGTACAGATTTGACAAGATAGCCCCTTGTGACTAGTTTAAACATTTGTTCGCAATCTTAAGATCGATAGAACAGTCGAATCTGAGTAATGATTGTATGAATGAATCATGATATATTATCTTGTGATATAGAGAGTTTTGACTATGTGTTTCATTCTTGATATCTTATAGAAGTTATTGAACAAGACCTGCTATATTCTTAAGCTCGAGATAAAACTGTTTAATCATTCGAAACGCCAAGAACACATATGAGGGATATTTTGGTAATTACCTAAATCCTGAAGTTAATGCATGATCGATGTGACAACTTATGACATTTGATTTGTCAATGGGCAATGGCTAAAGTTATAGTTGCATCTGACTTAACGATTTCATGTTGGGTTATGTGATTCATAGATACAGAATTCATGTTGAAACAATGCTAATGCATTAGTATCACACTATGCTTTGTTATGAGAGTGTGAATGAATAAACCTGGCCATGTATTCATCAAATAAGAACATTCTTTGATTAAAACATGTGACATGTATAGACATCTCACTCTATGTTTTTCGCATTCACAAATAACAAAGGAGTTAGTGAAATAATAACTCTGGGGTAAAACAGTAATTTTACATTCCTCTGAGTTATTGATACACATGAAGGGTAATATCATAAAAAACACTGTGGATCGTGTAAAGATTAATTTTATCACATCAAACGGAAGTATAAGCGTATATTAACTTAGAGAGTTTCAATATTGATCTTATAGTGGAAAAGAATAATATTAAGAATTAAAGGTCTGGAAAAGTTGTGAACTTTTGTGTCCGAAATTTATTCTAAAGTTTCATTTATGTGGGTTTTCTCATTGAATGTAAATTGTAATTTATACTATGATAATTATTTTCTTCGTAATTAAATAAATAAATAATTATTTTTCATTATGTTTATTTAATGAATCGAATTGTTAATTATATTGATAATAATAAAATTTCGGGATTCAAATATATAAAAGATGAAAAAAATATTTTTTCGTTTCGTACTTGTTTGCATAGTATGAACAGAATTAATGTCATGTCATTAAATCAAGAAGACATTCTAATTTAATTAAATATTATTTTAGAACTAAATCAATAAATTTGGAGTATAAATATAATAGTATGGCCGGCCATATATATTGATATATGGGCTAGAATATTATTTAATATCAATAGGCTGAATGGGCTTCGACTAATGGAATATTATTGGATTTTGACCTAACTTAAACCTATTTTCCGTGATATAAAAGAAGGTTTTCTCTCTCAAAAATCTCAGAGAATTATCATTGACTCAACTTGTGGTTGTTTGAGTGTTTCTGGGAGTACATGGCCGGCCACAATTGTAAAAGGAGCAGCGGCGGATTTTTTTCTCCCTTAGGCGCACGTGAAGGTGGTTCTCGGCCAAGGATGAATTTTTTGGACGTGCGCGAGGCAGCCCCGGTTCCAGAAACTCTCAACCAAGTCAAGGAGCGTGACGCATATCCGGTTCTAGGTTCCCTCGGCCAAGGTAATAACGTGTGCCGCAGATCCGCCCCGAAGCAAGAAGGCACGCACGAATCATTCCCCTAAGTGCGCGAGTAAAGTGTTCTCGGCCAATGTATGAATGTGCATCTCGGACTTCAATCTTGCAGATCGATCAGGGAGAGGAGACTCGAGAAGTTATCTACAAAAATCGTAAGTTCTCTTTGAACAATTTGGATCTAGTTTCTATAATTAGTTATAGGACTGTTTATGTGTCTGGATTGTTTGTTAACATGTTTAGAAAATTATTTACATGTTAGGTTGTTTTCATTGCCATGGTTTTATAATATGTTTAAAAATGTATTTTTACATATTAGGTCAAATTATGAATTTCTGCCATATATAAATATATTTTATGATTAATAGGTTAATAACCAATTTCCAACATATATGCTCAAGGGGTGGCCGAACTCTATCCTTGAAATTCTACTTGAATTTCTCTATGAGGAGAGAAAATCTCTTCCATAGATATTGATCTGATGGATGAGAGAGACTGTAGATTCACTATTAAGAACTAATGGACCAGATTATAACCAAGAAGAGAGAAAATCTATCAAATGAGAGAATATCTTAGGAATGAGGGAATATCTCCCAAAATGAGAGAATCTCTCTAAAACAGAAGAGAAAATCTATCAAAGGTTATGTCCTTCTAAATACTATAAGTAGGGATAAAGGAAAATAGATTTAACACTCGATAATAATTTCATTCTCTCTAGAAATTTCGTGACTCCCACACCTCTGCGGTCGTGCACCCTCTCTTCCCCCTTCCCCTTAGAATTGTGAATTGTGTTCCTAGAAATTAGGAGTGAGATCAAGAGGCAATCTGGTTTCGAAATCTAGTGAGATATCAAATGTGCCTGCTCATGTTTCTTATTTGTCTTGGAGATTACGTTTCGAAAGACTACGGTGTCATCCTCGAGTACTTAATTCAGACGAAAGACGAAACATACTCAATTAAAAAGAATGACAAAATGGAGCGCGTGTTGGATCGGGATGTTCTGTAGCAGATCCAAACCCGTAAGTTTTATAATAATTTTTTTCTCATATACATCAGTTGCTGAATTGCTTTCAGTGTTAATTAATAAAGTATATCTAGATTTTGTTTGGTAACTATAAACATTAATTGGCCATTGTGAGCGTAATTAATATTCTTCCCCAATTAATATGGTTGTCTATGTGAATCTTTCATCAACAAGTTATGTCAGAGCAATTGTTCGTGTCTGATACTCACCGATTTCACCAACAAGCAGTATTAGAGCGATTTTATGTGTATAATATGCACTTGATTCACAAACAAGTAGTATTAGGATGATTGTCCGTTCCTGATACTACAGTGAATTCACCAACAACATCTGTGACTGATTAAGCTGCGTCTGATACTGTGAAGTGAACTTGGCTTAACAGATCCTGAAAAAAACATAAAACACTTACGGGATTTAAGAGATGTCGAACCCTCTCTGCAAGGGATCTGCATCAACACCTTGTTTAAGATACCTTGCCAGTGCGATGCTTTATTATTATATTATTTTGTATCGTAAGAATAATATGTTCGATGATTTATTTATACATAGTTTTTAGTACATGGATTTGCATTTAATATGTCGATAAGATTTTTGAGACGCGTGTGAAAGCGAGAAGGGGTCTGAAATCTAAGTGGTATTTTGATTGAAGTTCATTAAATGCATAAAGGATATAATTGTTTGAGAGGGACTCTGCACACTTAAAAGTAAATTGATAGTAAATTGATTACCATAAGTATGTAGTTAAAAGTTGCCGAACTAAGTTATAGATTTTGTATGTCATATAAAGTTTAATATTAATCTTAAAATTGATTACGTGCCTACTTTTTTAATGCACCAATACAATATCTGTTAGTTGTTCAATCTAATACAGTTAAACAAACCTGCACTTTACTGGGAGAGTGCTCTACGGGAGTTAGGAGGAAGTATCTTGAGAGAGAGAAGTTTCAGAGTTTGAGCACTCCATAAGAGTTACAGTGAGAAGGGTTTGGAAACTGTTCGGGAAACACCAGTGAGATTATGAGTTCCCTACGAATAGGGAATGAGAGCGGGGAAACACACGGAGTAAGAGATGAGAGTGAAAGTTTTTGCGAGGACGCGGAAGATGATCTAATAAAAAAAATCAATACTTGCAAAAAACCTCAAATTAACCAATTCTGAAGATTCAAATGAGCATGGGGAGTTTCGCTTTCTACTGGGAGGGAGGATTATGGCGGAAACCGTGGTCACTACTAGGAGGGTAAAAGAGGTCTACTCGGGAATGTGGAAATGCAACAAAAAATGGTCGCTTTCGGAAGTTAGACCGAGGTTTTGGAAATTCATATCTGAAGATAAAGGGGATATGTGCAAGGTGCTCAGAGGCAGACCGTGGACATTGAAGAACAATCAAATGATTCAAGTTCAATGGCCTTTAGACAGAACAATTGACGAGCTTGATTTTTTGATGACACCCATATGGGTGTCTTTACAAGGACTGCCACCAGGTTATTTAAATGTCGACTCAGCAAGAGCGAAAGCCCCGATGATCGAGTCATTCTTGGAATTATCAACGATAATAAATATCACGCTGAAATTCAAGGTCGAAGATGTTCAAGAAGCGATATTCTCAGGCTTTATGTTGGAGAGGAAGAAGCTGAAACCTCTCTGGATCGCCTGCAAGTATAAAAATTTGGGAAGGATATGCTATAAGTGTGGGAAGTTACATAATGATGATACATGTACGCGAAGAGGGTGGGCGATGGTGAAAACAGAGATGTACCCGGAGGTTCGCATGTATGGAAAATGGATCCATGAAGAATATCCTATTCTGTCATTTTTCTCGGCGGTGGGATTGACCACGGGAGAGACCAGTGACTCGAAGGTGCGTCACCAAAGTCGAGATCAGGCACCGAGGCGACAAACCTTTGAGGAGAGACATGCGATGGGACTGAGACCTAACAGCGATGTGACACGGGGTCAAAAAGGTATTCAAATGTTAGAGGCATTTTGTACGGAGGAAGTATTAACATCATCACCTAAGCTGAATAAAGATGATATGGAAATTGAAAACCTTTTATTTCATCAAAGGGTTTCGTCAGATCCTATACCTAAACAAAGAGAAGATGTAGATCTGGAAAAAAACTCATCACACAACATGAAAAGATGACTCAACATGAAGGGATACTTCGGCAGGAAGGAAGTAAAGACAATACTATTAGGTTTCTCCCTATACTAAAAAAGAGAGGACAACATATTAGGCCTATTGATCAAGCCCAGACCGAATCCTCATTGCGACAATCAGCAAAGACCAATACAAAGCTCAACCAAGATCAACATAAAATAACACGACAACAAGTGAGTCATACGACAGGAGGATCCAGGTCAAGTGAGACTACGATAGAGACAGACCATGTACAAAAACGCATAGAAATGGACCCTCCAAAACCAACAACGAGAAGAGTAAAAACCCAAGGTCACCATATTCAGAATGCAGGCCACATTTTCTAAGCAGTAGAGCGACGTGACCTAGCTCGGAAACTAAAAAAAGCTCTAATTTCTCAGTTATGGGTACTGAACTTAGTCTCTCTATAGACAACCCAAAAGGCGGAGATAAAAGAAAAGTTGAGGAGCCGCGAGCGGAGGAGATGAGTATGAATAATAGGGCTTTCAAGGAAATGACAGGGTCAGAGATAGAGCGCTGCAACGATTCTGACGTGGCTGCCATATCCCTGAACATGGCTAAAAAATTTAACATTGGAACGGGAGGTATCCTATTTCCTTCGCGATCAAATGGACCAAAAGTAGTGAAAGGAAAGTGGACGGTGATGGAGACTGGGAGACTTGAGGACTTCCGAGGAGACAACTCGACAAGTATCAATGTAGCATTTCATTATGAAACGAGTGAGGAGGCGGCCCTTAACAACCCCCAAACCGGTCAATGTTAATTATGTCTTGGAACTGCCGAGGCCTCGCAAGAGACTCGGTTACAGGGGCTCTACGAGCCTGGTGAGGGAGGGCAAGCCGGATATATTATTTCTAATGGAAACGAAGTAGGGGTATGGGTGAATGCAGCATCTCCGCCAGAGGATGGGGTTTTGGGGAGGCGCCGCGGTGGCGGCGAATGGTACAGCAGGGGGTTTTTGTATCTGGTTGAAGAAAGGGATAAAATTGGATATATGGAAAGCTACAAAGAACTACATTTGGACTGTGATCAGGGAAGAAGGTCAAAACAAGGACTGTAATTTATTCGCCACATATGGGCCTCCATACAGAGAAGAAAGGGCGGGGTTTTGGAACGTATTTAAAGGAATAGTAAAAAATGCAGGAAAACATGGATTATAAAAGGCGATTTAAACTTAATACTGAACCATGAGGAGAAGATGGGTGGCAATGGTTTTAAATGGACGCATGGAAATATATTAAGAGAGTTCTTATCAGATACAGGCGGCGTAGACCTGGGATCGACGGGATGCTTCACGTGGTCGAATGGTCAGAGCGGAACGTGGAGGATCTTGGAAAGACTTTAGGGTGCTGGTAAGCCCTGAATGGTCGAGAGGCTACCCAAACGCAGGCGTGAAACACTTCCCGATTCTCGCATCAGATCATGCCCCTATTTTATTAAACTGCCACATGATGGATAAGAAATGTAGATTTCCATTCAGATTTCTGGAAGCTTGGGCGGACAAGGCAAAATGTCGAAACATTGTACGCAAGGTTTGGTTTATAAAAGGTCAGGGGCAGGTGGCTGCACAATCGCTCACAGAGAAGGTGAAAAATGTTTGTAGATCGCTACTTGTTTGGCAAAGGAAAAAGTGGAGGGACTTGTATGGAAAAATGGACAGATGGAAGAAGCGGAATTTGGAGATCCAAGAAGGAAATTCCGAAGCTCCAGGAGAAGAAGAGTACTTAAAATCAGAAATTCGTGAAGCAGACAAAGTAAATGAAAAGTTGTGGCGACAGAGGTCGAGGGAGATGTGGCTAAAGGACGGTGATTCAAACACTCGGTACTTTCATACGGCCACTCTAATAAGGAAAAGGAAGAATTTTATAGGAGGACTGAAGAACGACCAGGGGGAGTGGTTAAAGAATAGAAGAACCATAGGGACTTATCTCCAACTAAGATACACAAAGTTGTTTAAGTCTTCGGGGCCCGAATTTCCTGATGATTTGGAAGGACTGATTAACAAAGTATTAACAGATGATGATAATCACAGGATAGAAGAAATCCCTAGCCCAGTTGAGATAAAAAGAACAGTTTTGGCTATGGATCCTCGTAAAGCTTCGGGGCCAGATGGACTACAGGGAATTTTTTATCGTAAATTATGGGACATTGTCGGGCCAGACTTGGTTGATTTTATCCAGGAATTCTTTATGCACTGTTCTCTGTCTGAAGATGCGACCTTCGCTCATATTGTGTTGATCCCCAAAATAGCCTCCGCAGATTGTTTCGAGAAGCTGCAGCCGATCAGCCTTTGTAATTTTTGTTTCAAAGTACTCAAGAAGATCATCACAGGGCGACTGAGACTGCACCTGGAAAGGCTTATCTCGCCTAATCAATCGGCATATGTCCCGGGGAGATGGATTGCCGAGAATGCAATTTTGGCAAGAGAACTTATCGATGCGATGAATAGGAAGCAGGGTAAAGAAAGCCTTATAGGAATCAAAATTGATATGTCAAAAGCATATGACAGAATTGAATGGGCATTTATTCACAAGGTTCTATCCTGCTTCGGCGCTTCCAATCGAGTCATAGAGCTTATCGGGAAATGTATCGTCCCAACATCAGGAGCGATTCTACAAAACGGATCTCCGCTTGAGAAGTTTAAACCATCTCGTGGGTTGAGACAAGGAGACCCACTCTCCCCCTACTTATTTATTATATCGACAGAGGTCCTGAGTAGACTAATGGCTCGTCAAGAATGGAGGGGATTATCCAAAGGAGTGCAAATTGGTAGAGATGCCCCAAATATTTCGAACCTCATGCTCGCGGATGATACGATCTTGTTCTGCAGAGCTGAGAGAGGCGAACTTGAAGAGGTAATGAGTTGTGTTTGGAAATACGGAATGTGGTCGGGCCATCTTGTCAACGTTGAGAAATCGGGGTTCTTCGTATCCAAAAATTGCCCAAGAAGAGTGAAGAATTGTATGAAATATATTCTGGGGATGAACGTGTGTAATCAAGACATTATCTACCTCAAAAATCCGCTTTTTATCTCAGGAGGATGGGCAAGGAATTTTAATTACCTGAAGCTCAAAATTTTGGGTAGGCTGGAAAGTTGGATGTCCCAAAATATGTCGAGGGCTGGTAGAACGACGTTGTTAAAGTCGATAATTCAGAGTATGCCTATCTATGCGATGTTTACATTTAAACTCCCAAAAAAAAATTGGGATGAATCGAGAGGGCCTCTTGGGAATTTTGGTGGAAAGGCGAGGTGACGGGGAGCAGATACATGGCACTTGTGAGTTGGAAGAAATTTTGCCAACCAACATGTTCGGGTGGACTGGGCTTGAGGAATTTGGACATGTTCAAAAATGTTTGTTTAGCCAAATTGGCTTGGTTTAATGCGAGTTAAGGCAACCAATTATGGGTTACGGTTCTTGGCGCAAAATATTGCAAAGAGCAAAAATTATTTCTCTGCCACAACTCTTCAAATGGGTCAAGTGGGTGGAGAGATATTTTTAGTCAGAAGGATCTCGTAAGAAAGAACCCTTTCTATATCATTGGAGATGGATCTCAGGTAAAATATTCAAAAACAGGTGGCTCAAAACAGGAGAGATTTAGAGGGTGGGAGCTGGTAGAGATTTGGTGGAGATGTGCGTGGAAGAGTTGTTTATCCCGGGAACCAAAACGTGGAACAGAAATAAGATTTGCGATATTTGCGGCCAAGAGAGACTAGAGGAGATTTCGAGAATCGTTCCTCGTCCGACGGGTAAGGAAGACAAACTCATCTGGCGGCAGACTGTCTCAGGAGAGTTTACTGTCAAATCGGCCTACAACGCCATAGCACGAGATACTTTCGATCCAAGTGATATACTACGGGATCGAGTGTGGGGCTTTAAGTTTAATAACAGGTAAAAACTAACCTTGTGGAAGCTTGGTAGCGACAGTTCCCAGACTTCGAAAAGGCTGGCGAGGAGCATCCATGGTGTGGAGATAAAATGACGTGTTTGTGGGAGCGATTCAGAATCCTCTATCCACCTGTTCTTCGACTACCCACTTGTGAAAGGCTTATGGCTCTCCGAAGGGATGGGACGAGTGTGGTGTTGGCAGAGATGCCTACAAGAAGATTGTTTATTTCATATTGATGTAATATATAAATATTTATAAAGTCCTTATTGTAATTTGCTGATTAAATTAATAAAAGTTGAAACGTTCATTCATTCCTTTAGTTTGATTGAAGATTTATGATATTGAATAGTCTTATAGTCCTTAATCAAACCTAACAATTCTCCTTAAACTATGTCACATGTTCATGATCACTTCATGATATTTTAATTTTCTCAGTAAACCCCTCGAACTTTTTTTTTTTTTGTAATCTTTGTGCCCCTCCTATTATCTTTCCATCCGAGATCTGTTAATGTATAAGGTTAATTTGTAAATGTTAAAAGTATCTTCTTGAGCATGAACCTCAGATGGAAGGCTCACACCCACGCCGTCAAACTCGACTAGGCCTCGTCCTACGTCACCGTTGCCAACTTCGTCGTCACTATGTTTTGATGCTTCTCATACGGAGATGGGCTGCGCAAAGAAGGGTCCGACTCAGTTCGCCAACTCCGTCGTCACCGATTCTCTTCACCAAATATCTTAGCTCTCACTCTTCTTGCGCCTTCGACGCGCAGTCAACGACGTTGACCGGATCTGGCGAAATCCGTTGGGGATCGACGAACTTGCAAGGACCAAGAGAGGAGATGGACGATCGACGTGCCTGCAAAGTCCGAGGTGGGGGCTTTTAATTTAAGTGATGAAGCTATATGTAATTTTCTTTTAATTATATAACTAAAAAATATTTAAGCAAACTCACCAAAAACCATCTACAAATTGGATGGAAATATAACAGAAAGGACACAAGACTACAAATAACGAAGTTCGAGTGATTTGTTGAGAAAATTCAAATAGGTGAACCCGTACAAGAGACATAGTTCAAAAAAAGAATTATCCTAATATATTTTAACCTGTTAGAAAAATGACAAAATGTTAGTTAATATCGAGCACCATTAGAAACATTATGGTACTTTTAAGTTGCGCATGTTCTTCATGTACTAATTCTTTGGGTTTTAAAAATATAAATTTAATTGTTTTAAGTAAAAAAATCTAATGACGTTGCCTACATTTAAAAATACTGTTATACCTAGTGTAAATTTCAAATACTATTAAACATTGAACATAATTTGAAAGAGTTACGGTAGATTCAAATTTTGTTTTTTGTATTAACCTCTTAATTTTAGGAAATCATTTTTACTTATTTACATGGGTCGAAAATTCATTCTTCGTCTATATACATTAAAAATAAAAAAAATTGGATATACAACTACTTCGAACCTTGATAATTCGGATATCCCTAACTTTTTGTAAACAAATTGTAAATAGTCACTGTTATGACGTAACATTTGTTTACAACTAAATTTTAGTCCAGATTATCCTTAATATTTATCTTGATTTTTAAATACAACTTTCAAGCACACAACTTATTAACCAAAAATTTGGTATTTCCAAAATGATACTAGTGTACATGGGTATATATTAAAATTACCCTTAAAGATCGAGATAATATAATTACTAGTCATAAAATATAATGAAATTTGGATATAGTCTACGTTCCATAAATGGTAGGTGTTGTCGCTGAAATTGGGACAATGTTCAGAGACCTAAGCGGTCAGCTCCCCGCTCGGGGCAAGTGACCCTCGCTTCGGCCTTAGCGTGTTAGATCCGGTGTCCCAGTTCGTCTCTTAACTGTCGTTGGATTTTCGAGTTCTTCTAGTGCCTGAAATATACGAATAGACGTGAACTAAGAAGGGAAAACAGAGGGGGGTCCTCTGTTTACCTCTCCGACGCTCAACATTAGTACAACGCGGGTGGAGTTATAGGATGACGAGGAGGGATCGATGAGTTCGGGAGAAACGGAGACACTCGGGTCAATGTCGTTTCGGCACTAGAATCTCGGATCTTAGGGAACTATTCCAGTCAGAAGTAGTTTCTCGAAATACCTCACGTGGAGAATGAGGTACAGAAAGAGAGAGAGAACACGAGTTAATTCTTTAGCAGAGTTTCGGATGTAGAAAAATGTCTTACCTTTGGTGAAGGATGAGGAGGCTATTTAGAGCCTTGAGGAGAGCTTAGGGGCCGGCCAAATCCCCTCAAGGTGAGCTGGGTGCCGGAGGACGTCTGAGCCCTGCCAGGTGGACGTCCGGGAAGCCTCCGCAGCTGGCTAAGGGCCTCAGGTGGCCAGAAGGACGTCCAGGGGCCCCAGCCGGCCGACCGGGGACCTCCCCTTTCCAAGAGGACGTCCTGGAAGTCCCACCAGCCAACCAGGGGCCTCATGTCACCAACAGGACGTCCAGGGGGCCTAGCCGGCCGACCAGGGACCTCTCCTTACCAGGGGGACGTCCAGGAAGTCCACCGGCCGGCCATGGGCCTCAAGTCTCCAGATGGACGTCCAGGGGAGGACGTCTAGGAAGTCTCGCCGGCCGGCCAGGGGCCTTAAGTCGCCAACAGGACGTCCAGGGGGGCCTAACCGACCGGTCATGGACCTCCCCTTCCCAGGGGGACGTCCAGGAAGTGTCGCCGGTTGGTCAGGGGCCTCAAGTCGCCAACAGGACGTCCAGGGGGGCCCGGCCGGCCGGCCAGAGACCTCCCCTTTCCGAGGGGCATTCAGGAAGTTCCACCAGTCGGCCAGGGGCTCCAAGTTGCCAGCAAGATGTCGAAGGGGACCTAGCCGATGTCTGGACGCCCGGGAAGCTCCGGGGTGCCTCCGGGGACACCGAGAACGTGGTCGGTGGTATTAATAACCCCTCATCATATCTCGGGTTCATAATATGCTCCGCTGTCGCCGATCGTGGAGAACCCGTCAACAACAATATGTAAATGACCGCTCAAATCATTGACCAATTTAACTCAAACATATTTTCCGACTCAAATTAAAATTCAAAAAACGAAAAGGGTAAAGCGGTAAGAAAATTTCAAATAAGTATATAACGTAAGCACGCTTGGTATTTACAAGAAATTACAAAATATTTGTTAAATTAAAATCCATTATATTTATTTTGGCTAATCACCAAATTTTTTGTTCGAAATATTGTAGCAAAACAGGAAAATAGCAAGAATCTCAATTATCGGGCATCATTATATAGAATTATGGTAATTACAAAATTATCAAGTTTAGCTCATATTAACCCCATGAGTAGGAACAAAATAGTTGAGTTTCTTTTTGTCAAGAAACCGTCTTACACCTACTTAAATCTGGAAATATTTTTAGCAGCCATTTTAAGGAGCTATAAATTAAAATTTTGATTATTTTCTACGTATAAACTTTAAATTTCTACACGTAATGCCATTTAAAATATTTAAAAATTAAAAAAATGCAAAATAATCTCAAATATCGAGCACCTTTTGAACTAATTATGGAATTTTAAAATATTGTTATATCTAATGTCAATGGTCTAAACTTTTAACAAAATTTCGGCGAATAACCTTAGTTTATTAACTTATTTTAGAAATGCTCAATGTTTCGTAAAATTCGTGTAAATGACTCTATTGTTTACGTGTTATGTCAATTTACGTTATAAAACTCAATTTACATTATAAATAACAATGTAAATTGACATGACATGTAAGCAGTATGGTCATTTACACAAATTTTATAAAACCTTCATATACAAAATAATAAAGTATATAATGCTACTATATAAAAATAACCTTTTAAGCGCGATACATATTTTTTGAACTTTTTGTTGTCGTTTAATGCTCATTCTACGCCTATTGAAATTTAACATATTATACCACCCAATGAAAATATCATGTCAATTTTGAGCTTTTTAAGTTTTATCGTATACTAACTGCTTGATTTAGAAAATAATGTTTAGAATTTTTTTTACTTCGTCGAAAAGTTATTCTACGTATATTTATATTTGAAAATCCCATCAATAGCCAGCCAAAAATCTTAAGCATTATTCTACTTTTAAATGAGTTATGATATATATGGATTTTGCATGTTTTCGTGTACTAATCCATAAGTTAAAATATAGTTTTTGCAATTTTTCATTTGTCAAAAGCTCACTCTACGCATTGTTACATTTAAACAGATTGTTAGTATAACTTATACCTAACATAAATGAACTTAAATCTTAAACATCGGCATTGATTTGAAAGATTTTAAATAAATTCAATTGTAAGTGTATCTTGTACTAAGTCCTGTATGAATATAATTTTATTTTATATTTCTTAGGTGCAGAAAAACCAATTCTACGTCTATATACGTTTAAAACTCATCCTACGCCTAATATACATTTAATATGTTATACCATTCAATAAAAATTTAAAAAATTATAATTTCAAAGTTTTAATATTTTTCGTACACTAAATCATTGGATTTATAAAAAAGGTATTTCAAATTACATTGTGTATTAGCTGCACTAAATCTTATCCATATAAGTAACACAAACTGTAACAAATATTATTATGTATTAGAACACAAGAAATTGCTCAAAATACAACTTTCAGCACTAACTTTTTCCTATTTCTCTTAATTTTATAGTTTGCCATTATAAAAGAGTAAAAAGATTATATAATAGATGTCTAAAATAGACGTTTATTGTTGCCCGGAGATGTCTATAATAGAGATCTATTGTTTACAAGGGTAAAAGTAAATCGTCATTTCATCCTTAGTGACAAAATTAGAAAAGAAATATAATTTTTAAGAAAATGAGAAAAATATTTTTGTTGAAAGTGATATTTTGAGCAATTTCTCTTATAACATTACCTAAATCAAACTGAAATGTGAGATGTCATGTAAAAGTGCAAGTGGAATTGTATGGGTGGGTCATGTGGGTTTGATCGTAACCTCGGCGAAGAAGCAAGAGGCAAAGAGCGTGGTGATAGTATTTAGGGCCAACGAGAAGCGGAAAGGAAGAAGTAAAGCGTAGATGAAGGAGCAAAGGCATTCCATGGGATGAATCGAGCATGTCGTCCATCTCTCTTCCCGCGCCGTACATCGCTTTGTTTCTCGTCCCCGAAGACACCGCGAATGACATTCTTTCCCCGCTCGAAGCGTACATCGTTTTGTTCCCCGTACTCACAAACAACGCGAAACTGAAGTGACGAAACGACACACGCGCACTAGGAGTGTGAATGTGAAGCCCAAAGATCTTAGAGTTATTTTCAGCGGTGAGATTAAGAGTAGCCTTGCAAGACAAGAGCTTTGTTGCCACACCCGACTCGTCGACCCCTTCCCCGAGCACAAACTCTCCAACTCTCTCAATCTGAGCGCCATAAACAATAATTAGGTTTTTTTTTGTTACATAAAAAAAGGAAGTAAAAAGAAATAGAGAGTGATGTAGATACTTGAAGTGAGAGGTGAGGCGGTGGAGGGCGAGAAGCGGCATAGAACACGAGCAAAGCGAGAATCAAGCTCAGAACGAACCTCCAACTTATTTGCAAGCAAATCCAAGTGCTGGAGTCGGAATTGGTGTACGACAAATACATCTTCCACCACCTTTCTTGTTTCCCTTCCTTCCCCTCGTACAAGTAGTCATCGCAGCCGTGCCTTTTTTTGGCTGCGATCATATGGTTCACCATGTTGTCCAATTCGGTGTCGTGGCTTCCAGCGTCGTACGATATCTTCTTGGCGTGCAAGTTCGGCAAGTATTGAGCATTCGATCCGCGAGAAGAAGAGTCGTTCACCGGAGACTGGAATTCCGCGTTGGAAGGGCTCTGAACGTAGTAATATGATTGATGATCATTATGATGCAATATCAGCCTCGATCCTTGATCCTCGCTGCCTCCTCGATCGTGATGATGACCATCCATATTTTCTACTTCCAATCAGATCAGCCGAGACTGTATATGAGAGTTTTGAGATGAGAGGTATTCAGCACGATTTTTACCACTGAAAAAGCCTCTCTCTCTATAAATTAAAATATATAAGTGTGTATATGTTTGTGTAATGATATTTGCTTTATGGGTACGACTGAGATCAGGAGCCGATGCGTAACTTAGTTGCACGTAATTAACGGTCATTAATCAGTCACTACAAAAAATGAATTGAGATGAAAAGACGAGGAGATTTTGAAGTATAATCCGAAATTTATGGGAGAGCGTGATTAGCTTTTATTCATTAACTTGGCTTTACACCGAATTGTTATCTATCCTATGCATGGTGGTATCATAAATAAAGTAAGCACGCTTTGTCTTTCCTTTTCCCTCTATTAGTTTATTGATACACTATTCATTTCCTCTATTTGTTTAGCAATATTAATTTCGAATGTTATGCAGCATTTGCTCACGGTCATTTATTCCCAATAATCTTAGCTGGCCGTGATTAATTATGCCATCTCACTTTATGGCAACAGATTTTATCTAGTGTAATTTTAATTATGTCACTTCAGCGAGGCCGAAGTAATATTATTATCAACCCTATTATTATACTTTAGCAATGTAGACATGGGTATATCGTTAAATATAATATAATATATACCCTATTTCGAAACATGATTATTAATAACAGAGATTTTGCTTTATCTCGAAGGAAAAGAATAGATTGAAGTGGAAGGATTGGTAATGTATGATCATTACGATTGCAAGAGCCAATATAGTGAAACATAATATAGTTTGATAGCTTCTTCCTTTTATACAAAGATCACATGATGGCTTCCACTTAGAACTAAAGAGACCATCATCGTTATAATTTGTTTTTTTTTTCAAATATAGTCACCCGCGTGGACTTAATATGGGAATAATTACTTATGCAAATGCAAAACAACTTAGTAGAGTATTCGGACAAACCAATACGAAGTTCATTCAGTGCCACATGACATGAATGGAAACATGTAGAGAAAAATCGCTAGTACAAAAGGAATAATTTTTTTAAATGAAATTTTATTATCATTTGATAACTTATTTTCAACCAAATCGTAGTTTAGATATATATATATATATAAAAGTGTCGATATGTAACTAAAAAATTGGAATTTTTTTTTCTCTCTTTTAGGAAATTTGTTGAATATATATATATAAAAAATTCGAACAATTCAATGATAGATATTTTCAATAAATAATAATCTTTTTGACGATTTGTAAGGCTGATAAGTGTGATATTCGAGCAATTCAATAATAATTTAGGATTTGCCCAAAATAGACTTAGGAGAGGATCTATTTCAGATATGTGTTTAATTTTCCAAAAGGACAAAAATAGGAGTAGTCACTTGAATGTAAGTAGTGTAAAGTCGAAAATACCCTCATCTCCTTCCTCCACTTCAACTCCCTCTATCTTCACGTTCAAACCCACATTTTACTTTTTCAAAAACCTCTCACCGACCGAGCTTGAAGCATTCGAAGGGGTGTGAAGTTCCGCCAATCATCGCCGCCGCCCAGAAGTTTTTCATCCCCATTCGCTGATCGTCACCCATTTTCGGGGTCACCGTACTCCGACCGAGGCGGCTTTTTATGAGGTAAATATAAATCTGAAACCCATTTTCGTACACTGTTCATCTCCTCCTTCGCTTGACTGGAATATTTTGGTGTTCATGTCTTTTATTCACCCATTTTCGATATATTAGAGAGAGTGTAAACAAAAATGATTTTTCGTTGTCGATCATGTTGTTGTATTTAGGTTATTCAGTGCTCCAAACTTTAGCAGATCGCCGCCGCCTAAAACTTGTTCATTTCCATTCGTCGATCGCACTAGAATCGCTTCTAAAGGCCAAAAAGTCGCTTCTAAAGGACTTTTAGAAGTGACAATGTCGCTTCTAATGAGTCGCTTCTAAAGGACCAGAAGCGATTTTGTCGCTTCTAAAAATATTTTAGGCATCAAATTTAGAAGCGACAAGTCGCCCCTAAAGTCGCTTCTAAGGGTCCCAAAAACGTGGGAAAAAAGGGTGGAAAAGTTTGGCGGGTGAAATTTAGAAGCGAGATTAGAAGCAACGATGTCGCTTCTAAAAGTATTACCCGCCAAATATAGAAGCGACTTTAGAAGTGACATTATCGCTTCTAAATGTCAAAATGAAATTTCTTTTAAATTTTTTTCCGACTTAATTGTTTTAAATATTAAATTTTAAATTTATTATTAATTAATTAAAATTTGTACGAAATATAATTAAAATTAATCATAATTAAATATACTAATTAAATTTAAATAAACGAAAACGAAATAAATATTAAGTCGAGATGTTACATATTCAAATGTCGATAATTCATACACACATAAAGTACTGAAAATCATAAACGAGAAAGTCGATAAGTCTACAACATGAATAAAACTAAGATCTTCTTCCGCGTCCTCGGTTTCGTCCTCTGTGTCTTCCGCTGGGTCCGGAAAGAGGCTCCATGTCAGGGTCGGTAGGAAATGATGAAGGCGAAGGCGAAGGCTCGTCTGGGCGTCGACGTGGCTGATCCGGAGTAGTGTATTGCGAACTCGAAGAGCTCGAAGGTCCGAACCGAGTCATGTATTGGTTCAATGTCGCACTAAACGCGGGATCGACATTGATGCTCGAGTTTTGACTCAAACCTGCGGCCATGCCGAACACAGCATATCTGAGAGCTGCAAACTCTTCCTTCTAAAACGACGACTTCGAACTCTCGTTCCCAACGGAAGAAGATGAGTTGTCATAGGCCTTGGCTTCAAGCAAGTCTGAGCGCGGGATGACTGGCCCAATGCCCGTAGCCCAGTCACAATGCATCCCGAGAACTTCGGTCATAGAAATCTCCTCAAAGTTAGTCGTGTCGACCGGTTGTCCTGAAGCCCGAGCTTGCTCTTGTAGATCAACGACACGAGCTACTATCCGAGCCTGCAAACCCAATATAAAATTAGTAATTTATTAATAATTCAAATTATAATGTAAATTTAGAAAAATATTTATACTTACGTGATACTCTCCAGCAGTAGGCGTAGTCCACTGACTATCGTGTTTCGTGTGCATCCTCTCCCACGCGGCGAGTAGCCCTAGTGCTTGTCTCCCTTCTCCGACCCTCTGCATTTAAAACATGATGACTATAATATATAACTTATGTAAAATATTTATAGTTAATTTGTAATTGAATGAAAATATACGTACGTGAGTGTGACAATACTCGAGAAATGAGATCGTGCCTTGTTGGCTCTTCGTGGTCTTTTTGCTCTGATTTTGTTTATTTTTTTGGACGTTTTCTGTAAATAAACATTGGTTAGGGTAAGAAAACTTGTTTTTAAAATAAAAAAGATTGATTAAAGGTTTAATCGATCTAATTGCTACCTGAAACTCCTATGTGTCCATCTTATCTATCAGTTCAGACCATATTTCGTTCAACATCCCTTTGGGCGTCCGCGCGAGCGCCTCCTCTCGATCTCCGCTGCAATTGATCTGGTAAATCCGACTGTACTTTGCCTTCCCTTCACGTAGATGCTTCTTCGCATCGTGGATAATGGTCTTTTCGATGAGTCTAGAGTGCCATGCCGCAAGAATGAGTTCTTTTCCTGACTCACTCTTGTACACAAAATCGTACTCTACATAAATGCCAGACAAAACCGCTTGTTGTTGCGGCGAGACGCTATTCCAGTTGGGTATCGTCGGAGGAATATGCTCTCGCACCAAACCTCCAAGGTTGTTGGCGAACGTCCCAACGCGCTCGCCTTTTGACACTCTCTCATTCACCCATATTCAAAGGAGGATAAAACTGGAGGCGAAAACGGGGTCGAAGACACTGACCACTTTCTTTCCTCGTCTAGCCTTTTAACAAAGTTTGACCCGTGGTCAAACCTCGTCCGGACGAAGGCATCCAAGGTCATCACCACTAGTCGACATACTGCAAAACATAAAAGTTAATATAGAATTTTAGTTTATGAAATACATTAAATTTAGTTAAAATAATTACTCAGTCTTCATCATCATCAGTTATGAAGTCAGTTTGATCTATTTCGAGATCATCGTTAACGGTATCTCCGAGAAAACGATCAACTTCGTCGTCATTATAATCGTCTATGAAATCATCGATAAGCTCATCTTCGATATCATCATCCACCAGAGTTGGTTCACAATTATCATAACGATGAGACAGCTGATCAAAGTCATTATGTTGTACGAACAATGGAACGTCAGCCGATGATGAAACGTCACTGTAAGGAAAATCCCACACGAATCGTTGATTACAATCTTCGACCATATTCCATTCTCTTTTTTTAGGATTTCGAGGATCGGGCGAGTAAAATACTTGTTTGGCTTGAGTAGTTGTATAAATGGTTCGTTTGGGAACCATTCTTTCGCCACGTAAGGACTCATCGTTCCATAAACGTCATCCTTGCGAAAGCGTCTACGTGCATCGTGCTTGTCACCAAACCAACGACATTGGAATAGTATGACTTGGCAATCATGTCGATAGTTTAGGACAACAATATCATCCATCCATCCGTTGAAGGTGTAGTCTTCCACAGGTACGCTAACGCCGCTATTCTTAGTAGTACGCACCTTATCGCGACGATATGTAATAAATTTCACACCGTTCACCACACAACTTGAATAAATGTGAACATTTTGAAAGGGTCCGTACGACAATGCGTACAACTCGTCAGACACATCGACTCTACCGGCTTTCTGGTCGTAAACCTTTTTAGCGAACCAAACTCTAAATTCTTTCCGATGCGCTTCGTCAACATCACGGCGACGTTCAGATTCCATGAGATTTTAATGCTCGCTATACATTATTGAACAAGAAGTTAGAAAAATAAATTAATGAATTTAATTATATGGAAATGATTAAAAAGAGTACTCACGTCATATACGGATCAATTTCGGTACAATTTGTCAAGATGTACCACTCTGCCATTTCTCTTGACTTTTCGTCCAATCGGGTTGAGTCATCTTCCCATAAGGCACACACTTCTCGGATTGAAAAATAGAGAAATTATGAGCCTGAAAGACATCGGTCAAGGCATCTCCTAAGTACCGTGCAATAAATGCCAAAGGTTCTTCCACAACATACGCTTCAGCTATAAATCCTTCCGGTCTCGCTTTGTTTCGAACGAAATGCTTAAGTGTACCGAGATATTTTTCAAATGGATACATTCATCTCATATACACTGGACCACATTCGAGAGCTTCCTCGGGTAGATGAATAATAACATGAACCATGATTGTAAAGAAAGCAGGTGAAAAAATGATTTCCATCAATATCTCAATGATGGAGTCTTGGAATTTCTCGAGATCCTCCACTCGTAATGTCTTGGAACAAATGATCTTAAAAAATTTCCCAAGTCAACAATCGTCTCTTGGATTTGTTTCGAGCATGAGGACCGATACGCACTGCTAACAATCTTTGCATTATCACGTGCAAGTCATGCGCCTTCAACCCGGTTACTTTTCCATCGAGAGTGACATTTTTTTCAAATTCCTTGCGAGACCGTCGGGAAACTTAATGGACTTGAGAAACTCGGCAAACATTTTCCGTTGCATGGGCGTGAGAACGTAAGAAGCTTGTGGTTTGAACCATCTGTTTCCACGCTTCTCCAACTGTAAACTAGACTTAATCTTCAAGTCTTTTAAGTCTTGCCTCGCCTTTTCGGTGTCCTTATCTTTCCCTTCAATACTAAGTAACGTACCGAGCAAGTTCTCGCACACATTTTTCTCAATGTGCATCACATCAAGGTTGTGCCTCAACGTCAAATCGGACCAATATGGTAACTCGTAAAAGATATTTTTTTTGGTCCGATTCAGTTCGCTCTCACCTCGCTTTCGTTTCAAACTCATAGAATGCTTGCCCGCAATCAATTCAGGAAGACTATTCAGCTAGTCAATAATGTGGCATTCAGTTAGCCTCTACGGAGGCCTTAGATTCTTGACGCGCGTTGTGTAGTGACCACTGCATGTTCTCATTCGATGAGAATTGGGCAAGTATTGTCGATGATCGTAATGCACGACTCTATTTCTAACGGACAATGATGGATTATCTTTGGTGCACGGCAGGCACGCAAGGTACCCTTGACCACTCCACCCAGACAAACTGCCACGAGCAGGAAAATCATTTATCGTCCATAGAAGTGCTGCCCGCAAAAGAAAGACATGATTATGGTTAGACCCATCTCGCACTCGAACGCCCAACTCCCACAATTCTTTAAATTCTTCGACGAGCGGTTGTAAAAACACATCAATGTCTTTCCCAGGCGATGTCTGACCTGGAATCAAGAGCGTCAACATCAAGTACTAGGATTTCATGCATAACCATGTTGGCAAATTATACGCCGTCAATACCACCGGCCACATACTGTACGATAAGCTCATTTCTCCGAATGGATTGAAACCATCTGCAGCAAGTCCGAGGCGTACATCTCTCGACTCTTTGGCAAAGTTCGGGTATGTGTTATTTAACTTCTTCCACGCTTTTCCGTCAGCGGGATGACGTAGAACACCTTCTTCAACCACTCGTTCTTTCCCATGCCACTGCATTTCAACAGCTGTGTGTCGGGAAGCGTACAACTGCGTGAGACGATCTTTCACAGGAAAGTATCGTAAAACTTTACGCGGTACCTTTTTCCCAACAACCTATCTGCTTTCATTGCATACCGGACAAACATTTGCACCTTTCAAATCCTTCTAAAACAAGACGCAATCATTCGGGCACACGTCAATCATCTCGTATCCCATGCCAAATTGCTTCAACTTTGGCGTTGCCTCATAGTATTTTTCTGGAAATCTATTACCAACAGGATGAGATTTTTTCAAGAGTTGTAGAAGTTCTGTAAATGACTTGTTCGTCCAATGGTTCTTCACTTTGATGTGCATTAAATGGACCAAGAAAGATAGCGATGAGAACTCCTTACAACCGGGAAATAACTCTGCGTTCAACTCGGCAAATAGATCCGCGATCTTCTCTTCTTTAGCCACATCTTCTGTAATTGGATCATTAAAATCATTCTGATCAATATCAGTATCATTCTTGATATCTTCGATTGCGTCATGGACTCCACCAACATCGTCTTGGTGGTTCGAATCATGTAGCGCAGGAATTACCTCTTCACGTGACTCCCCATGATGATACCACCGAGTGTAATACGGAGTAAATCCTTTGAACATGAGATGCGCTCGAACCACTGGATTTGTTGAATTAGCGCATTATTGCAATGACGACAAGGAATTTTAATTTTGTGCTCGATGTTCATTTGGAATCACACAACTCGAATAAATTCGTTCACGCCCATTTCAAATTCAAGACTACATCAGTTATTTTTAGTTATCCAATCTCGACTTGGATTTGACATGATACTGAATGTTGAAATTAGGAAAATTGTGAGATTGAGAACTATTGGAATATATACATAGTATATAGGACTGTTGAGAACTATTGAGATTGAGAACTATTGAAATTAGGAAAGTTGTTGAATTTAGATATTGGGCATATAATTATTTGTTTGATCGATTGGTATTACTTAAAAATTTACAGAAATTTGGGTAGAGTTTCCCCTAAGATATAGACAAACCAAAAACTTGAAATTTGTACTATACATATATATACCAACCGGAACTATCTTATTGAATAATAAATTAAAAATCTACATAAAGCAACTTAACATATTCAACTACAAATTTCATTATCAGTTCAGTTATAATTAACATATTATTACTTACATACGAACAAACATATTATTAATCAAATGATATAATTAACCACAAATTCAATTATTAATTAACTTTTTAACAAAAAATTCTCTAATTACGTAAACTAAATAATTTAGTTAAATACACGTTTCATATATTCTCTAATTATATATAATTAACGTCATCAAAATTATCTAACAAATTTCTAACTATTTTATTAACTAAACACATTTACAAGGAATGAAAAAATAGAAATTAAATTTTTTTACCCGGAGAGATGACCGCCGAAGGCAGCAACCGGAGGAGTCAAAGGAGAAGTCGGAGGAGACTCGAGGGCTGTAAATGAGGTTGCAAATAAGGCAACAAAAGCGTTAAAATGATAAATAATGAAATCCAATAAATAGAGAGACAAAAGAGAACCTACCGGATAGATGCCGACGGAGACAGAGATTCGGCCGAAGGCGGCGGAGGTTGGAGGAGGCAGAGCGCGGTGGAGGTCGAAGGAGGGGGAGGCTGTAGGAGGGAGGCGCGGTGGAGGTCGAAGGAGGGGGAGGGGAGGCCGGAGGAGAGGAAGGGAGACTGGAGGAGGCTCGGCCGAAGGAGGGGGAGGCCGGAGGAGGGGAGGAGGAGGAAGGGGAGTGAAAAGGGAGCGGAGGGGAGGCCGGAGGAGGGAGAGGCCGGATGAGGGAGGGGAGGGCGGTGTTGGCAGAGATGCCCACAAGAAGATTGTTTAGTTACATATTGATGTAATATATAAATCTTTATAAAGTCCTTATTGTAATTTGCTGATTAAATTAATAAAAGTTGAAACGTTCATTCATTCCTTTTTAGTTTGATTGAAGAATTATGATATTCACTAGTCTTATAGTCCTTAATCAAACCTAACAATGTATGAAGAGACAAATGTAGATTTGCGTGAACAAACTCTTCATGGTTTGCCTAAAACGATATATTCTCAATCTAAAGATCAACGGACTATTGATCCTAGTATGATTGTTGGAAGAATCTATGATGTCTGGTTACGAGGCATAGAGAGTTAGGAACTCTATAGCTCTTCCAGAGTATCTTTCGAAGATACTGAACTGACCAGTGCACCTTTAGAGACAATAGAAGAACAAACCATTTATCATCTTCTATCTCAAGGTCACTATGTATGAATCGCATCATATTTAGATAAATCCTGAAATGAGACATCTCATTTCATAGCATTAATAATCTCATTTGAGAAAGTAAAATTTTAGATCCATTACGTGATCTAGACTAGGACTATTGGTGACATAGTAGGTTAAGAAGATGTCATGAACCAACTTTGCGAAGCTCTCATAGATATGGAATTCATGTACAAGATTGCTTAGATGCAATATATATCACCTCATGCTTTATTACTTGGATTGTGAATAAATGAACTGCGCAGTATCCAAAATTAAGTAACGACTTTATTTGGATGAAACAATGTGACTTGTTAGCTCCTCGTCAATACATTGTTTCTAACTTATTCACAAGTACTAAAGGAGTTGAGGAAATAACAATTGAAGGGTAAAATGGTAATTTTATAAATCCCAACTAGTTGATGATATTCATGAAGGGTAAACATAGATAAAATTCAATGGATCCGCTGAATATAATTAAGTTGAATTTGAGTAGAAAATAAATTCATTTGAACCGAGAGATTCTCAGTATCAACTCATTAGTGGAGTCAATTGACATTAAGCTAATACTCGGAAAAGGTTTGTGAACTTTTGAGTCCGAGTATAGAAGCTCAAGCTTTGTTCATTTGGATCCATAAGGTCACTATTACAGGTCATTAGAGTAAGATTGTTAAACTAAATGCTAAGTCAAAATAAGTTCAAATGTTGAAGTAGACTTTTTCTCGGAAAATGTCTAAAAGGTATTTTTGTCCACATGGACATAGAATGATGTGAATGTCAAAATAAGATTTTGAATATTTTTATATGATGAAAATATAAATTATTTTCTAAAGCCGAAAAGTCGTTTAAGGCATTATGAAATTAATTTCGTTATTTGTGCAATTATAATTCTACAATGGGTATTTTAAGAATTGTTTTAAAAGAAATAAGGAAGCATCTAGAAGCTCCCCTAGGTAGAATTTCGGCCAAAGAGTACATCAAGAGGAGAGTTTTATTTCCCTTTAATTATAAGGATAATTACCCAAAAGGAAAAGGGAAATAAATTTCCTTGAGAAGGAAATAAATAAGCTAAGTGAGGAAACAAATTTCCTCCTTACTTGAGGTGTATGGCAGGCATCCTAAGAGAGAAAGGGGAAGGGAAATTCGAATATTGTATCATGAATACATTATTCTCAAGTAATAGAAACCTCTATAGAGTCTTGTAATAGAAACCTTAGATTTCTAAAGTTCTCGATTAGGTTTGAAGGAATCAAGCTAGAAGAGAAGATCTACCTTTACCAAGACGCTTTAAGATCAAGCTACAAGAAAGGTTAGTATTCAAGTAGATTAAATAATGTTTTTAATTTATAACATGTATATGCACTTTGTTTAGTTTAGTAAAAATTGTTTTACTAGTAAAAGAAATTTTATATTCCACACATTAATGTGTTAATGATAAATTTTTCTTAACCCTAGACCTATTCCAACATATGGTACCAGAGTTATGGTCAAAGTTAAGCATGTACATGTTATTTAAAGTATGGTTTTTCAATGACTAGATCTTACAAAATTTAAATTTGTTGGTACGACCTCTAAACTTAAATTTGTGTTGATTTTCCACTTGTTAAATATGCTATATAAATACATTAAAAATAGTTTTTAATTATTTTATATGTAGCATACTCAAAATCAATTTTTTGAAAAGTTTGAAAATTTGTGTACATAGTTTAAACTAGTTTATTGCACTTCTAGTTTAAATTTGTTATTGAATGTTTTATATTATGTTGTTTATTTTATATTGTGTTTAATTATTAACATGTTAATATAACACACAATTGAAATCAATACATACAATTTAAATGTATCAATACACCTCTTTATCTTTACACCTAAATCCGACGTACCTTTTAATTGTTTTTCAAATTCAGGACAAATTGTTATGTCTTATTAAAACGGGCATAAGTCTTTGCTCAGACCTTGAAAATTAGTGGTTCTTGAAAACAATTAAAGTTACGGAAGTTAGCTATCCAATGCAATTGGTTTCAGCTCAATCGGATACCGGATGTGTCATTTATGACCTTTTAAGTCCGAGGTGTACGGCACTCCGCGAGTCCAGATTTTTTAATCCGGATTTTGCAACTCCAAGCTTTCTCCCCTCTTCTCAATGCTATCGTGGTTTTCCGACGTTCTCGCGCTCAACCACCATGAAATCGCCTTGAAGGAAGATTTCATGAAGATGAAGATATTAGTTTTTGGAGATTTTTTTATCTCAAAAACTTTCAAGTGCAAAAGTGAAAATTTATTAATCTCACACACTTTTCTTAGGAAAAATAAATTAATTGACAAAAAGATCCGAGAATGTTCCTTCTGCCTTAGTGCATTAACACTGCTCTCCCTTCATAAATATCGATTTTAGGGTTCTTTTTTCTAGTGATCCTCTCTATCTCTCTTTGCTAATGGAAATAAGTTTCCTATACGTACAAGAGTAGACGTGCCTTTTTCCAAAAATTAAGTGGGAGGATTGCACTTTTTGTTGCAGCCCAGGATCCCCTTATTTTCTAAAAACTAAATGGGAGGGTTGCATTTATTGTTTGCAACCCGCGATCCCCAACACTAATGTGAAGTGCACATGTCGCCGGACTAAGAGTCACCCTCGTGGCCCTCTCTTAAATGAGAGTACTCATAGATGCATTGCTCCTAACATTGCTTTTATAGCTACGTTCTTAAGTGACACGATGAGCCAAGACCTACCCTCGGCAGATTGTTTTCAAAGTAGATATTGTTGAACTAAGTTGTTGGTTACACACTTAGACTCAAACTCTAGTAATCCTCCCTCGAGGCCCTGCGAAAAAAATTGAGTGATCAAACTTCTTTATAAGGTGGCTACTCAAAACATTGATGTATTGACATCATGACAATGAATTAATGATGTGTCATTTACTTATGAAAGGTGACTCTTTGCGGCCTTCCCTCGAAGGAGTAAAGTGTCATTTTGTTCATAACACCTTTGGATTTATTCTTGTCTAAATAAAATTAAACTTAAAATCCTAAACAAAAGACTAATCGTAAATGGTTTCAACTTTTAGCAACATGTCTCTAAACCCCCTCTCTACTATCCTTTCCTCAAACAAACTGGAAGGTGAAAACTACGTAGGTTGGAAATGTAACTTATACATCGTCCTTACCGTGGACAAGCACAAGTGGGTACTCACCACCCCATGTCCTCCTGAAACGAATGATGATTTGACTGAAGAAGACAAGGACGCCCTTGCGGCCTGGCTCAGATCCGGTGAGATTGCCAGATGATATATTTTAGCGTCCATGAACAATGTGTTGAAAAAACAACATCGTGATATTGGGTAAGCCTATGAAATGCTCTACAATCTCCAGGAGATGTTTGGAGGGCAAGGGCGTCGGGCTAGGCAACAAGCGGTACGACAGTTTATGAACTGGCGTATGAAAGCAGGGACTCCCGTTAGAGAACATATGATGCTGATCATAAGTTATCTTAACGAGATGGAAATCCTTGGATCTGAGATTGATGGAGAAACTAAGATAGATATGATCTTGGAAACTCTACCTGAATCTTTTGATACTTTCAAGCTGAACTATTCCATGAATAAGCTAGGGTACACTGTTATCGAGCTAATGAAGGAGCTTCATACCGCTGAGGGACTCTTAAAGAAAAAGAGGACTACTGGAGAAGCTCATGCTACTGAGCACAGAGTCTCCACCGCTGGATCTAAGAAGAGATCTCATAAAGCCGATAAGAAGAACCCTAGCAAGGTTCAGAAGAAGAAGATGCCCCGGACTGCTAAGGTGGACAAGTCTAAGGGAAAACTTTCACCATTGCAATGAGCCCAGACACTGGCGTAGGAACTGTCCTACCTACCTCAAGGCTAAAGGGACACGTATTGTACTTATTACCGAAGTTTGTTTAGTAGCTGATAATGTCTCATCATGGATATTGACTCCGCTACTACTAACCATATTTGTTGTTCCTTGAATGGGTTCAGGAAAAGCAAAAGCTTGAGGATGGCGACTTATGCTTCAAGTGGGGTGATATGAGCTTGGTGTCTGCTAAGGCTGTGGGATCCGTAACATTTCTTTTGAAGACAGAACTTTAAATTTGAATAATGTATATTTTATTCCTTCCTTTGGAAAAAACTTAATATATGTAGCTCAAATTATTGAGTATAATTATTATTTAAAGTTTATTGATAATGGAATTCGAATTTCTTTTTTTAATTCATTTGTCACAGATGCTTGTATGAAGAATGGTTTATACTATCTTTATCGAACACAGCCTTTGCTATTAGACACTTAAATAGATAATGATCTAATTAGGGAACCAAAGAGAATCAAATCTAATGACTCCTCGGATCTAATAAATTCAACACATCTCTGGCACTTAAGACTTAATCATACTAGTCTAGATAGGATTAAGAGATTTGTGAGGGATGGTCAACTCAAAGGCTCTGCAATAGGCTCACCAACTTGTGAATCCTGTATAGAAGGAAAAATGACAAAACGACATTTCTCTAATAAAGGTCGTAGAGCCACAGAGTTGCTGGAACTAATAGATTCGGATGTATTTGGTCCACTCAGAATTCAGGCACCGAGAGGATACGAATACTTCGTTACCTTCATCGATGATTACTCAAGATATTTATTTGTCTATTTGCTCAAACACAAATCCGAAACCTTTAAAGTATTTAAGGTTTTTCGGGCTTTAGTGGAAAAGCAAACTGGAAAATATATCAAAATCCTTCCATCTGATCTAGGTGGTGAGTACTTAATTGAAGAGTTAGATAACTTTCTTAAAGAAAAATGTATCGCTTCTAAGCTTACAACACTTGGCACACCTCAACAGAACGGAGTATTAGAGAGAAAGAATTTAACTCTGATGGAAATGGTTATATCAATGATGAGTTACTCATCACTCCCTAATTCCTTTTGAGGATATGCCCTCGAAACTAACCCATATATTCTGAACCAAGTTCCACCTAAGATGGTCCCTGGTACTCCTTATGAACGATTGACTGGGTGTAAAACTAGTTTAAGCCACATCAAAATTTGGGGTTGCTCTGCACATGTGCTAAGGAAAAAGACTAGCAAGCTGGCTAGTAGGTCAGAATTATGTGTGTTCGTTGGATATCCAAAGGAAACCAAAAGTTTCACATTCTATAGTCCCGAGGACGACAAAACATTTGTTAGAACTAATGCTCGTTTCCTTGAGGAGGATTAGATGAAGAATATGAAACTTAGAAGCAAAATTGTGCTTGAAGAAAAGTTGGGTGAGCATGCTTCTACCTCATTTGTAAGAACTGTTTTTACCCCGACTGAAACGCAACCTAACAATTCAGAATCTCGTCAAGTGGTACTTCGACATAGTGGGAGTGTTTATGAAAAGCCCGACAGGTACATGTCCTATGGAGATACTCTCGTAGTCGTCGCCGACATAGATGACCCTGTTTCCTACAGCGAAGCAATGGCTTGTTCTGAATCAAACCTTTGTCTTGATGCCATGAAATTTGAAATGCATTCGATGTATGTCAACAAAGTCGGGAAACTTGTAGACCTACCTGAAGGGGTTAAACTTGTAGGGTGTAAGTGGATTTATAAGAAAAAACGGGTCTGGATGAGAACGTTTAGACATTCAAAGTGCGACTAGTGGTTAATGGTTATACCCAAAAGGAAGGTATCGATTATGAAGAAACCTTCTCGCCAATCGCAATGCTGAAATCCATCCTTATACTTCTATCCATAGTTGCCGCTCTCGATTACGAGATCTGGCAAATGGATGTCAAGACTGCCTTTCTGAATGGCAATCTTGACGAGCGCATTTTCATGGCTCAACCAGACGGTTTCGTGGAAGGTGATCAAGAGAACAAGGTTTGTGAATTTCTTAAATCCATTTATGGATTAAAGCAAGCATATAGATCATGAAATATTAGATTCGATAAAACTATTAAAAGCTTCGACTTTTAACAGTCAATAGATGAACCTTGTGTGTATAAGTTGATACACGAGGACAACGTTGGGTTTTTTGTATTAAAAGTCGATGATATACTACTCATTGGTAATGATATAGGTAAATTATCTAAGGTTAAAATCTAATTAGCTAAGCAGTTTGATAAGAAGGATCTAGGGGAAGCTATATACATTATGGGGTTTCAGATCTTTCGAGATCAAAAGAACCGGACCATGTCACTCTCCCAAGCATCTTATATAGATAAAGTGATGGATCATTTCGCTATGCAGAACTCAAAGAAGGGCCAAAACCCCTTTAGACATGGAGTCTCACTCTCTAAGGACCAGTCTCCCAAGCCTGCACAAGAGATTGAGGACATGAGAAAGATTCCCTATGCTTTAGCCGTAGGAAGTCTCATGTATGCTATGCTTTAAAATAGACCGGATATATGTTTTGCAATTGGTGTAGTTAGCCTTTTCCAATCAAATCCTGGACTCGAGCACTGGGTTGTTGTTAAGCATGTTCTTAAGTATCTTTGGAGAACTAGGAACTTGATGTTAACAAATTCAGGTACTGACCTGACTATGGCGGGGTATACCGATTCCGACTTTCAAGCTCTGTGTTCATCATGAATGATGGATCTGTTGTTTGGAGGAGTATCAAGCAATCTTGCATTGCTGACTCCATCATGGAAACAGAATATGTGGCTGCTTGTGAAGCATCCAAAAAGGCTGTATGGCTTAGAAAATTCCTTAAGTATTTAGAAATCGTTCCAAATGTTAACGAGCCTATGACACTTTATGTTCATAATAGTGGGTCTATTTCTAACTCAAAGGAATCTAGAAGCCATATGCGCTCAAAGCGTATTGAGAGGAAATACCATTTGAGTAGAGAGATCGTGCAGCGTGGAGACGTGGAGGTGAAGAAGATCTCAACGATGGAAAACCTTGCAGATCGTTTCATCAAGGCCCTATCCAATAAGGTCTTCGACCAATATCGAGACGGATTAGGCATGAAGGACTTCTCTCATCTTCTTAGATTCAAGTGGGAGTTTGTTGGTAGATATGCCCACAAGAAGATTATTTTTTACATATTGAAGTAATATAGAAATCTTTTAGTTTGCTGATTAAATTAATAAAAGTTTAAACGTTCATTCATTCCCTTTTAGTTTGATTGAAGATTTATGATATTCAATAGTCTTATAGTCCTAAATCAAACTTGACAATGTATGAAGAGACAAATTTAGATTTGCGTGAACAAACTCTTCATGGTTTGGTTATAACGATATATTCACAATCTAAAGATCAACGGAATATTGATCCCAATATAATTGTTGGAAGAATCTATGATGTCTAATTATGAGGCATGGAGAGTTAGGAACTCTATAGTTCTTCAGTGTATCTTTCGAAGATACTGACTTGACCAGTGCACCTTTAGAGACAATAGAAGAACAAACCATTTAACCTCTTCTGTCTCAAGGTCAGTACGTATGAATTGCATCATGCTTACATAAATCCTGAAATGAGACATGTCAGTTCATAGCATTAATATTATCATTTGAGAAAGTCAAATTCTAGGTCCATTATGTGATCTAGACTAGGCCAATTGGTGAGATATTAAGTTATGAAGATGTCCTAAAATAACTTTGTGAAGTTCTCATAGATATGAAATTCATGAACAAGGTTGCTGAGATGAGATATATATCACCTCATGCTTTATTAGTTGGATTGTGAATAAATGAACTGCGCAGTGTCCAAAATTAAGTAGTGACTTTATTTGGATGAAACAATGTGACTTGTTAGCTCTTCGTCAAGATATTGTTTCTAACTTATTCACAAGTACTAAAGGAGTTGAGGAAATAACAACTAGAATGGTAAAATGGTAATTTTATAAATCTCATCTTGTCGATGATATTCATGAAGGTTAACCATAGATAATATTCAATGGATCCGCTCATAATAATTAAGTTGAATTTGAGTTGAAAATAAATTCATTTGAACCGAGAGATTCCCAGTGTCAACTCTTTAGTGGAGTCAGTTGACATTAAACTAATACTCGGAAAAGGTTTGTGAATTTTTGAGTCCGAGTATAGAAGCTCAAGCTTTGTTCATTTGGATCCATAAAGTAACTAGTACAGGTCATTAGAGTAGGATTGTTAAACTGGAAACTAAGTCTAAATAAGTTCAAATGTTGAACTAGATTTTTTCTCCGAAAATGTCTAAAGGGTATTTTTGTCCACATGGACATAAAATGATGTGAATGGTAAAAAAAGATTTTAATTATTTTCATATGATGAAAATATAAATTATTTTCTAAAGCCGAAAAGTCTTTTGAGGCATTAAGAAATTAATTTCTTTATTTTTGCAATAATAATTCTACATTAGTTATTTTAAGAATTGTCTTAAAAGAAATAAGGAAGCATCTAGATGCCCCTTCCCTAGCTATAGAATTCGGCCAACATCCATCAAAGAAGAGACTTTTATTTCCCTTTAATTATAAAGATAATTACCCAAAAGGAAAAGAGGAAATAAATAAGCTAAGTGAGGAAACAAATTTTCTCCTTATTTGATTGATATGGCCGGCCATATTAGAAGAGAAAGAAGAAGGGAAAATCAAATATTGTGTCATGAATAAATTATTCTTTCATGACTGAATAGTTGACCTTTATAGATTTTCTTTCTCCTATAAATAGCGCCTCACAAAAAGATGTGAATAATAATCTTTATTCTATTTCTTCTCTTGGTTTTGGCCGTCCAACTCTCTCTCTCTCTCCAAAAATTCCTTTTTATTTTGGCACCTAGATCCTCACTTGATCTAGATAATTAGCTTATGATCCAAGAATTGTTCTTGGTTCATATTGTTTAATTGTGCCCACACACAAATCCTTCTTAACCTCTATAGACTCTTGTAATAGAAACCTTAGGTTTCTCGAGTTCAAAACTAGACGTGAAGAAATCGAGTCAAGGAAGAAGATCCACCTTTTTCAAGACGCTTCATTTCAAAGGTCCAAGAAAGGTTAGTATTCATGTACTTTAAATAATTTTTATAATTTATAACATGTATATGCACTTTGTTTAGGTTAGTAAAATTGTTTTACTAGTAAAAGAATTATTTATATTCCGTCATTAATATGTTAATGATAATTTTTTTAACCCTACACCTATTCCAACAAACCATACACTTCCAGTGATCATATTAGCACACCTGAAGAAGGATGAGGAGGACAAGCTTTTGAGAGTGTTGCGGGAACACAAGACCGCTATAGGATGGACCCTTTCCGACATCAATGGAATAAGTCCATCCTACTGCGCACATCGCATTATCATGGAGGAAGGACATCGACCATCAGTGGAGCATCAACGCCAACTTAATCCAGCAATGAAGGAGGTCGTTCGAAAGGAGATACTAAAGTGGCTCGACGCCGGCAAAATATACCTCATCTCCGATAGCCCATGGGTGAGTCATGTCCAATGCATCCCAAAGAATGGAGGAATGATAGTAATTCGGAACGACGACAACGAGCTTATCTCAACACACAAAGTGACGATATTCTATATTTGGATGGATTACCGGAAGCTCAACAACGCCACCAGGAAGGACCACTTCTCTCTTTCATTCATCGATCAAATGCTCGATCAACTTGCCGGGCACAAATTTTATTGTTTCCTCGATGGATATTCTGGATACAATCAAATAGCCATCGCACCCGAAGACCAAGAGAAGACCACCTTCACATGCCTAGACGGTACGTTTGCTTTTAGAAGGATGCCTTTTGGTCTATGCAATGTACCTACTACATTTCAACTTAATTTTCTCTTACATGGTAGGCCAAACAATCGAAGTATTTATGGATGATTTTTCTGTTTTTGGCTCTACTTACGATGTTTTCTTGAGAAATTTGTCAAAAGTATTAGACAGGTGCGTATAGAAAAATTTGGTGCTGAATTGGGAGAATGCCATTTCATGGTAAAGGAAGCATCGTGTTGGGCCATCGACTTTTAGCGCAAGGATTAGAGGTAGACCGAGTCAAACTAGAAAAAATAAAGAAGCTTCCACCTCCAAACTCAGTCAAAGGAATGGAGTGCGCAGTTTTTTGGTACACGCATGATTTTACATGCGCTTCATCAAAGACTTCTCAAAAATCACGAAACCACTGTGTAGCCTACTCGAGAAGGACGTCAATTTCACCTTCAACAAGGCATGTCTCCAAGCCTTCAACACTTTGAAGGAGAAGCTGAGCACGGCACCAATGATCGTGGCACCAGAGTGGGAGTCACCTTTCGAGATCATGTCCGACACAAGTGACCACGTAGTGGGTGCGGTTCTCGGACAACGACGAGGCAAAGCTTTCCATGCCATCTACTATGCGAGTCGAACACTCAACGACGCACAATTGAACTACACCACCACCGAGAAGGAGCTCCTTGTCGTAGTGTTCGCCTTTGACAAATTCAGGCCGTATGTCATCGGGAACAAGGTCATCGTCTACACCGACCACGCCGCCATTTGCTATCTCATGACGAAAAAGGACGCGAAGCCTCGTCTTATCCGGTAGGTACTTCTTCTGCTAGACTTCGATCTCGAAATTAAAGATAAGAAGGGCCCCGGCAACGTTGTAACAGATCACCTATCGAGACTCGAGACACTAGAGCTCGTCAACGACCGAGTCCGACAAATCGATAACAATTTTTGGGACGACAAAGTGATGGCGATCAGAGCTATCGAGACACCATGGTTCGCCGACTAAGTCAACTAGTTGGCGAGTGGTGTTCTTCCAAGTGAAATGACGTATCATCAACGGAAGAAATTATTCCCAAATGTACAACACTTTTACTTGGAAGAACCCATTCTCTACCGACAGTGTGTGGACATAGTGATCCGAAGATGCATACCCGAAGACGAGCTGAGCTCAATCCTTCGTCATTGCCACGCACTCGAATGTGATGAACACTTCAGACCCGCCAAAACTGCGGCAGTGGAAAGTTGAAATCTCGCTGGTCGGTACCATTTGAGGTAGTCATAGTATACCCACACGGAGCGTGAGCTGAAGAACCGGAATGGCAAGAAATTCAAAGTCAACGGCCAGCGATTCAAGCCATATTTCGGAACCCCGCTATAATAGGAGAAAACTATCACACATCTTGGCGTATAAGGCCGGATAACACGTCAAACTGACGATTAAACGAGCGCTTCAGGGAGGCAACCCACAGTTTTTCAGGTTTTTATAGGTAATTTCTTTCATTATTTTTTATTTTCGTTAATATTTTTATTTTTAATTTTTTTTAGGTTTATAGTCAGTTTTTCCAAAAAATAAATAAAAATAATTTGGATGCCAATTCACAGAGTGCCCATCGCGACGCGATGCGGCACTGTCGCAACGCAATGGGCCAAAAAAATGCATCGTCGCGACGCGACCAAGTCCATCGCGTCGCAATGGACTAAAATCCTGAGAGTTTTAAACTCGAAATTTCTCCCTCTCTCCTCACAATTTCACATCCCACTCGATTTCTCTCTCAATTTTCTCTCCTAAACCGAAAATTTTCAACCTAAACCTCCCAAAATCTCACAAAATACACACTTTTTACCCACGATTGCAACACAAATTTTCTTCTACGCGAGCCAATATATCCGTCTACTTTAATTTCATACTCATTCTGTTTTTTTCATCTCCGAATCAACTTAAGGTAAAATTTTGGTTTTTTTGGACTCATCACCTTCATATAAATCGTTGATTGTGGTGTGTAGCAATAGTATATTCATGTGTGTATAGGTTTTAGGTGTCGATTTTACATTAAACCCACGAATTCTCTTCTTTTTTACCGCACACCACGTGTTCGATAAAATTCCAAAATAAGAATTCATGTGGTATTGAGATATTTTATACATTTTTTAGTGCTTTGGTATAGATATGGCATCAAGAGCGACACGAGATCGAGAAAACAGGTTGCCGAAGAGGATGAGGCAAGAACCATCAGGCTCGTCGAGGAAATTTGTCTTGGAAGGAGCGGATGCGTACATTCGTTTGGAAGGAGTCGTGATCATCCCCGAAAGAATGATCAAAGTTATGGCCGACGTAAGTACCTTAGGGTACATGCGTCATCAAATCGACGAGCGGGGATGGAAAGATCTCGCGTCAATCAACCGCGTCCCCAACATTACAATGGTTCAAGAATTTTACGCTAACCTTTCCGCAAGGACTCCCGGATCCGTCACGGTCATGGTTAGGAGGAAAGAAGTTGACATCTCCCCAGTAGCCATCAATCATTTTCTGAACATCCCGGAGGTCGATACAGAATTTTACGACACGAATGAACACGCCTACGGACCTCATCCTCACCCCCCTTTGCCGACTCCCTGAGAGATGGAAGTTGACATCATGGCGTGCACCACGTGAGTTGTCCACGGCGCGAATGAACAAATTCTCCAAAGCATGGACGTACTTCATCGCCTCCAATATCGTCCCCAACAATCACACGCACGAGCTATCGGTATACCGTGCTTTTATTTTATTTTTCATTGTGACTGACCAACCGTTGGACGCATGTCAAATAATCAGGGATAGCATGGGCCACATCTCCTCCCGAGACCCGCAGCAAAACATGGGATTTCCCGGGCTCATTACGATGATGTGCGCCAACGCACGAGTTCCAACCGAAATGGGAGATGAGCTTGGAGTGCTCGGGAAGCCAATCGACGCAACATTCATGAGTCAATTGAAGCATAAATGGGCGTGCGCAAAACCGTCAGGTCAAGGATTTTCTATGATCCCGGAGGTAGCTCCGTCAACTCAAGAACAGGAGGCTGGGCCTTCACAGTGCCCCGGCGGCGAAGAACCGCGTAATCTGTCCGGTAACGAGCCCGGATTCGCGCAGATGATGGAGATGTTGATCATGATCGATACAAACATCGGGCGTATCCACAAGCGGTAAATGATGTTCCAAGATGAGATGGGTAGACGCTTTGACAACGTCAACACCAGGCTCGATCACGTGGACTCGTTCCTACACGAGCATGCTAGGCGATTGGTGGCCACACACTAATTGCACGAGTAGGTCTACGGCACGTGGGTCAACCGTTACGCTCCTCCACCGGACACCTCTCGCAACGACTCATACGAGCAATCGCCGCACTACTCGCCATTTCCGTCATATCCGGATCACCTCACGTACGACTACCCTCCATACCACCCATACCCACAGCCAAACGACGAGACACTTGGCCGTTCACTCGCGAGGTAAGTTCTCGTATTCCCAAACTTTTTGTGCCTCTCATATTAAGGACAATGCATGATTTGAGTTTGGGGGGGATTTTTCTTGCAATGTATATACTTTTATTTTGTTTTGTTTGTTACGTTAGATTATTTTATGTTTAGGTCGTGTTCGATAAGTGATTTAATATTGTTAATTAGATTGATTCACATATGTTAGTCAATGAAATTTTTAAGTTTTTAAAGACTTTAGAAATTGGATTAAAAATTCATGAATTTCTAGGAAGAAACGAGTTCTTAGAATTTAAATTGTCATATAAGCCCAAATTTTGTATGTCTCAAAGTTTAGGAATGCTAGATGCGTATTATTGTCGGTCAATTGAAATAAAAGTCACTGTATTTACTAAAACCTTCTCCAATCCTTAATCAAGGTGAAATTGGGTAAACATTGATCTAGTAAAAATGATCTAGGCATTAGGATAAACCCTTCAAGCCAAAAAGTCGGACCCAAAAACATTAATTACCATTTAGAACTCAGTCACAAATAGCCTAATGTTGTACACTCTTGTTACTAAGTCAGAAAAAGCCTTGAGCCACGATTTTTAAATCCCACAAAGAACTTATTGAATTTTAGCGACTCTTGAAAACAACTTAATTCGTTAAGCTTTAATTGAGAAACATATATGAGATGATTTGGTTGTCGATAGAGAAAGACTATGTGAGCCAAGGTTGTAAAAGTCAAAATAAGCGAGTTGTAAAAGAGGAAACACGTTTTGGGTATTGAAACGAAAAATCTAGAAGTTGTTTACACATTACTAGAGTCGCTAAGATCAACCTTAGTCAATAAATATTCCTTTTCATACCCTTAACCCGAGCTTAATATTACAAGCCTCATAAGACCTTTTGACGAGGTAGACATGATTTGTGTACATTAGTGGAGATCAAGGGAAAGAAGGAGGTCTATGGTAAGTCAAATATGTAAATAACAAATCTTCGAGATAGATAGACATTGAAAAACGGCTTAAGATAACATTAGATTCGATTTTCTCGTTTGAAGTCTCGAAATTGAGGATGAAAAACATGAATTTCCAGAACCAAAAAGTCTTGAAAATGAGAAATAGAATCTTAGCGTGAATTGATTGAAGTAGCAGTAATTTTGAACCTATCGTTGTTCGGGTAGTTTGTCTTTAGTGTGTTAGTGTTTCTAGTTTGTTATTTGCACTTTTATTATTTATGTCACTTGAGGACAAGCATGAGTTCGAGTTTGGTGGAGTTTGATAAGCGCGTTTTATATGTTATTATTAAGCGATCTTAAACGAAAATTCGATGCGAGTCCTTAGGTGTTTTTTATATTTTTTCATAGTGTGGGTTGTTTTTAACGCTGAATATGCTAGGAGAGGGGATTTGGAGCACATGAGCGATTTGGAGTGAAAAAGGAGCAAAACCCAAGCTTAAAGAAGATTCAGAGCTGGGAATCCGAGTGCCCATCGCGATGTGATCATGCTCGTCGCGTTGTGATGGATGTTGGTCGTGTCGCGATAGCCTTGGTCGCGTCGCGATGGCCTCGTCAAGAAATGTAAAACTGCCCAAATTGCACGATTTTGGCCCAGGGAATCCGATTTCAAGAGTCAGGGTTGTACCAAAAAGAGCAGTTTCGCCTATAAAAGCAAGAGAGCAGCCACAAGACAACACATCCCCTTTTTTCTTAACTTTTAGAGAGAGAAATTGAGCGTAGGAACTGTAGACGTTTGGGAAGGACCAAGGAGACGCAACGAGGCCACGACGAGAGTGCGGAAACCACAACCACACTAGTTTTCTTCTTTCCTTCCCTTTGCACTTAGTAGTGTATTTTTACTAGTTTGTTATCATGAATTCTTATGTGTTTATGCTTTTTGTTTCTTCCACCATCACCATGAACTAATTCCAAAGAGGGTGATGGTGGATCTTCTCTTGAATTCTATTATGACTTGATATTAAATTAGAGTTTTTTTAGCTTGTTCTTAATGCTTATATGAAATTGATCACTTTGTGTATGTTGTTTGAATTAATCAATTACTCTAGCGAGATTTGATAAATTGAGCACTAGGCTAACAAACTTTGAATTATTGCGTTGACTAGAGATAGCCGTAGAATTTAAGGATTCATTGTATGTTCTTGTTGAGATTGCAAATTAGGATTTTAATCTTGAACCCGAGAGGTAAAGGTTAATTCTGATTTAGGTTGTTAATATCACTCTTGCGAAGGTTAGCAATATTTATCTGTGAACACGTACTGCATAACGAAACAGTGAATTAAACTCGAAGTCAAACAAGTTTTGTAACAGAAGAATAGGGAAGTGAAACTTCACCCTTGCTCCCCACATCCATCTTCTAAACGTTTTTAATAAGTTGTTTAGTAATTAGAAAAATCACAACCTTCACTTTCATTCTCTCTCTAGATTCAGGTTATAGTAACAATTAGAATTACATTTAATTATAAATTCTCATGAGAACGAATCGAACTTACTATCTATATTACTTGGTCGACGTGTGCACTTGTGCGCGCGATTTCGCAACACACGCTTCCTCAAATAAAGAAAAAAATTCTCCTAATAGATACCAATTAAATATTCATTTTTTATATATAAAGAACTCCACTTAACCGCTTATGTGAGGTCCAAAACTGAAAATCAGCAGGAATCACAAAATATTACTACGACTCAAAAATAAATCAGTTTAACTAATAATTAGTTCATATTAGTTATCAACTTTATTCCTCAATCAGCATAAAAATGATCAAAAACTCATCACGCTGAAACATCACAGAATTAAACATCCATTGACAGCTCATACTGTGCATGGGATACTCCCACTTTATTGTTGCCTATTTTAGTTATTGCATTTACTTTTTTCTATGTTATTCTTTTCCAATTCCATGAGTTATTTTAGGAGTTATTTTAGATTTTATTGTTGAGTTATTATAGGAGTTATGTAAACTTTATTGCTTTCTTCTATTATATATGTATCAGACTATTATTCAAGAAGATATATATTTTTAAATGAAAGACAAAACAAGATTTGCTTGAAACACAACGTGTATCTTTTCTCTTCCGATATATATTCCTACATCAGCTGGTATCAGAGCACCAGGCGATCTCTCCACCATGGCGCGCAGAGGATGACGTGGAGGTTTTTTCGGTCGTGAGGCTTATTTACACGATGTGTATGGACGTGAAGATATCACTGGATTACGTCAAAAAGTGGAGGCTTTAACCCGCTCCGTCGAAGCGCTTCTCCAACAGCGACTATTAGTGCTCGCCAACCTTGACGAATCTGATACCAAGGACGAGAATCCATTCACGCCGAACCCCGCCGAATAGCCCCGGGCTCGCCCGCACGCTGAAGGAGTGGAGGGTGACACATGATGGGAATCGGCTTTTAAAATGGATATTCCCGAGTTCCACGGCAACATCACGCAGAAGAATTCCTTGACAGGCTTACAGCGGTCGATGAAGTTTTGGAGTTCAAGGCTGTTCGGACGAACGACGAGCGTCACTCGTCGCGACGCAGTTTCGGGGCCGTGCGGCCGCATGGTGGACTAAAATAAAAGCACAGCGAGCAAGGACCAGTAACCCGAGAATTTCCTCGTGGGAGAAACTGAAGAAGCACATGAAGTCTGCGTTCTTCCCGTACAATTACGCTCGTACGTTGTACCAACGCCTCCAGAATCTACGCCAAGGTACAAGGTCTGTCACTGACTAGTCAACGAAGTTCTTTAAACTTCTCGACCGGATCGAAATTGCTGAAACTGTGGAGCAAACGGTTTCTCGCTACATCGATGGTCTACGCGTTCAAATCTAAGACATGTTGAACATGTTTGATCCCGTCACTGTAGCCGAAGCACATCAACGTGCTCTTGCTATTGAAAAACAACAATCTCGCCGTGCTTATAACTCAACTACACCAATTGCGCAACAGCCCCGTTACGCACCAATAATATTGCCTCGCGCAATTCCAGCACCAAATCCAGGCCCTCACGGTGTGCTTCCACCTCCACCATCGGCAGCAGGTGGCGGGCTTCATTGCTTCGGTTGTGGTGAACCGGGCCATCATCGGAATAATTGCCCCCAAAATCAGCGCCGTGGTTTATTCGCTGACGAGACACACGATCTTGGTGACCCAATCTTTGACGATGATGAGGAAAGCACAGAGGAGATAGAAGAAGTCGCAGGTGATATTCGTCATGCACTTGTTATTCGGATAAATTTACTTACTCCTCTAAACCGAGACGATGGTTGACTGCGCACCAATATTTTTCAATCGTCATGTACCATTAGTGAAAAAGTGTGTCGTTTTGTCATTGATTCCGGTAGCTGCAAAACTTTCATCGTTGAGGACGTCATCAAGAAGCTCGGAATTGAAGCAAAAAATCACCTAAAGCCGTATAAATTGTCGTGGCTCAAAACAGGCACTGATGTCACCGTCTCTCAACAGGCTTTGGTAGACTTTTTGATCGGTACGATCTACCGGGATAAAATTATGTGCGGCGTAGTGGCCATGGATGCTTGCTACTTACTTTTGGGCCGACCATGGAAATATGATCGACACTCAATTCACGATGGCATCGCAAACACATATAGCTTCTACATTGGCGGTAAAACAATTGTGCTCCTTCCGTCAAAACCCACTACATCCCGTACACAAAGGTCGATGATTTTGCAGCTCTCTCGTTTAGAGTTTGAGGCAGAAATAGCCAAAACCGGAGTTGTCTACGCATTGCTTGAGTACAGTTTCTGACACCGCTCCAATTCCATCCACCATACAATCCTTGATCGATGAGTTTAGTAACGTATTTCCATCAAATCTACCCATTGGGCTCCCTCCTCTCTGTGATATTCAACATCACATCGACTTGATACCAGAGGCGGTGTTACCAAACCGTGCCCACTACCGCACGAGCCCAGTCCAACACGAAGAACTTCGACGTCAAGTGGAAGACCTTCTCAAAAAAGGGCACATCCGAGAAAGTTTAAGCCCGTGCGCGGTTCCCGCTTTGCTGACTCCCAAGAAAGACGGTACTTGGCGCATGTGTGTTGACAGTCGGGCCATTAATAAGATAACGGTTCGTTACCGTTTTTCTATTCCACGCCTCGACGATCTCCTCAACCAATTAAGTGAGCTCGCATTTTTAGCAAATTGGACTTGAAGAGCGGTTATCATCAGATCTATATTCGGCCCAAGGATGAGTGGAAAACAGCCTTTAAGACTAGGGAAGGATTATACGAATGTCTTTTCATGTCGTTTGGGCTTTCTAACGCACCAAGCACGTTCATGCGGGTGATGAATCAAGCATTGCGGACATTTATCGGTAAATCTGTGGTTGTTTATTTCGATGATATTTTAATCTACAACACTAATCCTGAGGCCCATTTGCTCCACCTTCATGAGGTTCTTAAAGTTTTACCCAGCCACTCTTTTTACACCGCCGTAGGAAAATGTGTCTTCCCCTAACGGACCGTGTCATGTTTTTGGGCTACGTCATCTCGAGCGAGGACCTTAGCATCGACGAGTCAAAGGTCCAAGTTGTTGCATCTTGGTCGCAACCGACACTACCACTGATATCCGTAGTTTTCACGGTCTCGCCTCATTCTACCGTCGATTTATTCCACATTTTAGTTCAGTCATGGCTCCAATCACCGAGTGTATCAAATCAGGTCATTTTCATTGGTCATCTCAAGCTGCCGAGTCATTTGAGCGGATTAAAATATTGCTTACTAGCACACCGGTTCTTGTGCTCCCCGACTTTGAGCAACCATTTCTTCTCCATTGTGATGCGTCTAAGGTTGGTATCGGCGCTGTGCTTAGCCAAGGCAACCGCCCGATCGCCTACCTTAGCGAGAAACTCACAGGACCAAAGTCACGCTACAATATGTATGATATCGAGTTATATGCAATTGTGCGTGCCATTTATCATTGGCATCATTATCTTTTCAAAAGGAGTTTGTTCTTTATACCTGACGCGCTTAAGCATCTCAGCACACAAGATAAAGTCTCATCGCGACACGCCTCGTGGATCTCATTTCTTCAACAATTCACGTTCCCGATGAAGCACAAGGCGGGTGTCTTAAATCGTGTTTCTCACCGAGATCCGAATCTAGGTCCCTGATTTTGACACATTGACTGAACTCTATGCGGTGGATCCATTCTTCTCAAGTATTATGCAACGCATCCAAGCGGGAGAGCACACAAAGTTCTCATGGTCTAATGGTTTCCTCTTTTTCAACACACGCTTGTGTATTCCCGAGGGCAGCGTCCGACTCAAGATAATCCGTGACTTACATAATGAAGGCCATGTCAGGCTAGACCGCACTCACGAACTCGTCAAAACATCTTATTTTTTGCCATGTTTTCGGCGAGACGTTGCCCGTTTTGTTGAGCGTTGACGTACTTGCCATTGTGCCAAAGATAAAGCAACAAACGCGGGACTCTATATGCCTCTCCCGATTCCGACACAACTGTGGGTCGACATAAGTATGGATTTTGTGCTCGGACTTCCACGCACGCAACGAGGCAACGATTCCATTTTTGTGGTCGTCGATCGGTTCTCCAAAATGGCCCATTTCATTCCCTTCCGGAAAACGTCGGCTGCGGTCAACGTCGCCTCACTTTTTTCGCGAAGTTTATCGCCTCAACGGGCACCCCACGACAATCGTGTCGGACCGTGATACACGGTTCCTGAGCCATTTTTGGTGTTCCTTATGGCGCTTAGTTAATACACGTCTTGATTTCGGTAGCGCTTACCACCCACAAACTGATGGCCAAACCGAAGTTGTGAAATGCTCCCTGGGTAATCTTCTCCGCTGTCTTGTCGGTGAAGCAATACGGACGTGGGATTTGAAGCTAAGTCAAGCGGAGTTTGCACATAATCACGCCATAAATCGCAGCACTAGTTGTAGTCCATTTAAAATTGTCTACGGTCTAGTTCCCCGCTGCCCCTTGAACCTCGTGCCGCTCCCGGGTCATACTCGCCTTCACGGTGATGCTGCAACTTTCATCGATCAGATTCAAGAAACCCATCGCACAACGGTTTCCCACCTCGAAGACGCTACAGCCAGATACAAAAATGCGGCAGATAAGAAACATCGAATAGTCGACTTCGACGTCAGAGATTTTGTGTGGGCTGTTCTCATTAAGGAGCACATTCCGGCCCACGAGTACAACAATCTTAGGACAAAGACGATCGGTCCCGTCGAGATTGTTGAGAAGATCAACTCCAATTTATACCGCCTCAAGCTCCCGAGCCACATTCCTACCGCCGATGTTTTCAACGTCAAACACCTCCGCCTCTACACCGGCGACAATTCCGATGATGACTTACCGGAAAAATCGAGGGCGAATTTTCTTGACCCCGGGGAGAACAATGGCGACCAAGTCAACGCTGGAACATCACAGAATTAAACCTTCATTGACAGCTCATAGTGTGCATGGGATACTCCCACTTTATTGTTGCCTATTTTAATTCATGCATTTAATTTTGTCGACGTTATTCTTTTCCAAATTCCATGAGTTAATTTAGGAGTTATTTTAGATTTCATTGTTGAGTTATTATAGGAGTTACGTAAATTTTATTGCTTTCTTCTATTATTATATATGTACCAGACTATTATTTAAGGAGATATATATTTTTGAATGAAAAACAAAACAAGTTTTGCTTGAAACACAACGTGTATCTTTTCTCTTCCGATATATATTCCTACATCAGTGTTGTTATTTCTTTATTTAACGTGAGTTTTGCTCACCCACATCATCAAGAAGAAGAAGATTAAAAAAATAGAATTATATGCTCTGCACGTAACAAATCTTGAACTTATGGGTAAATGCCATATATAAGCTATAGACTTCGTTCCGTTTACAGAAATAATAATAATAAATAGAGTAATTATACTATATATCGGTATAAATATATATGGATTTTGAAATACCCTAAGTTTCGTAAACAGGTTGTAAATGTATACCAAAATCTGTTTACAAAATTATTTCAGACCATTATAGTCAAAAAAATCAAATTTGTGACATGGATAATATGGGTTGAAGTTATAGTAACGTCATCATGCAATAGGCATTTACAAACCTGTTTACAGAACTTTGCGTATTTAAAAATATGTAGATAATTTAGTGGTTATAGAGTCAATTTTTTGTAAAAAATACTATTCATGTGTATTTGATTTTGATGCCGTAAAAACTTTGTAAATGAAAGAATTTACAAGAAATAGAGAGAAATCGGTATACTATTTTCCAAATTATATAAGAAATTTTATTTTTTACACCTTAAAACCTAGTAAATCTTTAGAGTAGATTCATTTCGAAACAAATATCTAAAAATGAATTTTAGGCTCAAAATCGGACTGAAATATTCTTATATTTAGCTTTTCCAAAAATTCACTATTCCCTCTATTTTCTTCGTTTTCGGCCGAAACTCCATTTTCATCCAAAAAAATATAAACTCAACTTATACAATAGAATACGATATCGTACGATAATCTACGATAAGCAACAATGTTGTCGAGCTCGAAAAATATTTTAACCAACGGTTAAAGTGCTATTTCAAAGGCTTATCGATGTGATTGGTTGCCACTAATTCTTTGGCAGGAAGACCTTTACATGCAACTGCTCACATCTAAAAATTATTTACCGCCAATTTTAAGTTTATTTTATGTGTATGAAAAATGTGCTACTAGTCGCCTCGAAATTTTCGTATCTAATAAATGTTGATTATTAGATGCGACTAGTCACATTTAAGACTTTCCAATACAAATTTTTAGATGCGACAATATTGTCAAATATGATGTCGCATCTAATACCACCATTAGATGAGACTTCTAGGCTTTAGATGCGATTAAAAGTCTTATCTAATACCACCATTAGATGCGATTTTTAGGCTTTACATGCGATTAAAAGTCTCATCTAATACCACCATTAGATGCGATTTCTAGGCTTTAGATGCGATTAAAAGTCTCATCTAATACCACCATTAGATGCGATTAAAAGTCTTATCTAATACTACCATTAGATGCGATTTCTAGGCTTTAGATGCGATTAAAAGTCTCATCTAATACCACCATCAGTAGGTGGAGAAATCCGGAAAACTCAAGAAAAACAATCTCCTAAATATGTATGTTTTTATGTTTTTCGTGGTTAAATCAATTGTGTATAATTAGTATGGAGCGAGTATAATGAATGTTAAATTAGCTTTGATTTGGACAAATTTGAACTATTTTAGAGATTTTAGAGTTTCGAATTTTTTTAACATGATGAATATCATCGTACATACGATAAGCGTACGATACGATACGATGCTATCGTACGGTATCCTACCGCATTGCACGATAGCGTACGATGACACTCATACGTATCTATCATACATAATCACCCAATTCTTTTACGAACATATTTTTTGAAATTTAAAACTAATTCTAATATAAAAGAAACAACTAAAAAAATTATACAAATATATTAAATGAAATATCATACTCATGATTTTGTTGATGTTAGGTAGTTTTAACGGATTTTGAGAAGATGAAAAGAAAAAAAAATGAGATGAGAAATCCTAATAAATCCTACAAATGAGGTTAATTGTATTTTTGTAAGATTTGAGCCTAAAATCTATTTTCATATAGTTAATAAAATATATCTAATCGCAATATTTAGTATATTTAGGAGTATAGAAACTGAAATTTTTCAATTGAAATTACATGTGATATCGGCAATAAAGAATGACAATTTTCATTTTTTCACATTTTCATTACAGATCATCATATATCGCACCACACAAAGTTCAGAAAATAATTACGGGCTGTATTGGAAAAAGAGCACTGAAGAAGCATGAATGGTTCATATAAGTCAAGTGTTATACTTGTACTACTCTTACAGTGCATTTTCTTTTCACTTGTGCACACCATTTTCCTGAGTTCACTATCATTAATAAAGATATTTAGAAGCTAAATTGAGTTATCAATATACTATGTGGTTTTAGCCATGCGTTGTTTATTTGTTTATTCTTCTAGTTCATGAGTTTAACTTGTCGCATATATTAACTTAGTCCAAACAGAATTTCACAAATCCCTCTTAATCTTATATGCAGCAATGAAAGATTACATGCATAGCTTTTCTCTATTCAGGTTGGATAATTATATCATCGTAACCATGTATACACAATTTCTCCACGGATTTTTCTTTTCTGTTTTATGTTTTTGCAGAAAACGAGCTAGGCTTACGCTTTCAAACACAATTTGTTTCTTGCTTTAGACCTTAGTTATGGGAGTGCATGAACAGAATTTCGGCTTAGAACACGAAAATTCCATTATTATTATAATATATATAAATATACATTGGGCGCAGTAAATGATCATTTTGTTAAAGCAAAAGAATAAAGGTGATCTTATAGGACTAATTCAATTTGTATTCTCTAATATATATATTTTAGACCTTGGATGAAGCCACAATTTAATTAAATTGCATGCGTGTTGTCTCCTAAACAGATTTACTATTTTGTGTGCTTGCCACTATCTAGTCTGTGCGTGTTCATTATCATATCTTCTTGATCAGCCTCAGATTCTGATCATACTGTAATATACTCCAAATCTTACGTCAAAATTGTCTTGGCCGAAATGCCTTATGCCCAGCTAGTTAGTTCACGTAAACAAAGACAGACTCAAAACATAACTAATTTGTTGTAGGCAAACAAACAATTCATACAACTGATACACATGATGATGCTATATATAGCGGTCTGGTGATAATCACAGATATGTAGTAATAAAATACTTGAAATCCTTAGCGGCTGAGAGTGATATATGGATATAACTGTATATATATATATATATATTATAACAAACGCAGAAAAGAGGAAATGATATTTGCGGTGACAAACTTTGATAGGAGGGAGTAATCAAAGTGTGGGTCTTGGTACCTGAAGCAACATATATAAAAGCTGTTGATTAGTATTGAGGAAGAGAGCAACATGTATATAGTACTGAAGTGAATGAATATAGATACATATATATATATATATATATGAATATACCAGGAAGTAGGTCTCTCCGGGATGAAGAAGAACCCCGTACTCGTTGGATGGGAGAGGAAGGCCAGAGGAGTGCACCAGAACTACGTCATCGCCGAACATTGATTTCGTCTCAATCGCTCCGCTTGGTACTTCTGTCGGAATTCCGTTGATAACCACGCTGATATATTCTGTCACTGCGTATGTTTGTTTTGTGCTCGTCAGATAATTAGACCATGATCAACCAATGTCAATACTACCTTGATCATACTCAGCGTCTCATCGTGATTCAGTATGAGTTTTTTCCCCGTAATAATAACCTCTTTCTTTTTCCATTTTCCTTTTTTAATAGTTAGGCAACAAAAAAGGAAAGAAAGAAAGCAAGGGATAGTAGGCTTATGACCCAAAAAAGGGAGACAAGGACGGAGATATGCAATTGGAAAAAGTGGAGTATAAAGTAGTAATTAGTTAGAAGCATGATTGTGGTGAGGGTTTTAGGGGGATAAAGTGCTATGAATATTATTATTATATGGGGAGATGCAAAAAGAAACCTGAGGATTGGAAGAGGGAAGAGGAAGGGGTGTTGGTGAGATGATCATCGAGCAGTGAAGGAGGGTAGAAGAAGGATGAGTCCAGCGGCGGCGGAGACGGTGGAAGCGGGTGGTTGTGGAGGATGGTCTGCTGCTGCTGCTGCTGTTGCTGCTGGCGCTGGCGGCGCCGGGACCGGGACCGGCGGTTCTGGAACCAGTAAAAGACGTTGGCGTCTCCAACCGCCCCGAACTTCTCCAGAAGCTTCCTGATTCGAACCGTCTCGTCCTTGGGAGGGTTGACCATCCCGCTGTTGAAGATTGACTCCAGAATCAGAATCTGCTCCGGCTTCGGCGTCCACCGCGACCGCACCGCCACCTCGCCACCACCACCGCCCTTGCTCTTCTCTTCTTCCATCGCTTCTTCTTTCTTTCTTTCTTTTCTCTTTACCGACCGCTTGATTCCCACTTTTACTACACTCGCTCCCTCTCTGCCCTAATCCTTTATATATGCAAAATGAGCCAAGTTACGCTCTTGCCCCTGCCTTGCCTTGGACCAATGCGCTTGTATATAACCGACTTTGAAAGGCGTTTCACTCATGTGTGTGCGATGCAAAGTCAATATCATAATCTCATGCGTTACACATACGACTACAAATACTCGTGTCACACTGGTCAAACTATGCTTACCTACAATTTCATTATAATAAGCACCAGAGTTACTGATGTGGGAGTTGAATCCACGTAACCTTCACACACTTCAAGAAAAACTACTGCTTTGCAATTTGAAGCCTTCAAATCATGAGAGCATTATATTACTTTAAATAATGTGCATATACTGCTTCACTGAGCTAGCTGTTTCCATCTTCATGCATATAATATGATATAAATATGTATATGCGGGGTGGTTCTTATTTACTTATACACTGAATACCTTACCGAATTCATCATTTATGAATATTATATAGATTAATGTGGAGGCAGGCAGAGAATCAGATCTAGAATAGAGCACAAAAAAGGTAAGAAAATAGAAAAAGAAAGTCATGTAAAATATCACATGGTATATCTCAGTAAACGTGCCAAATTGGTATGGATCGAAGTGGCAAAACAAACATCCGTCTATGTTGTATTGGATATTTGGTCGGTTTTGGTTTGCTTTGAGAAGGGCTCGTGTGGTGTGTTCTGTGTCTCGAAACCACACATTTTGTCTCGCCTTTCAAACTCTCTCTCTCTCTCTCTCTCTCTCTCTCTCTCTCTCTCTCTCTCTCTCTCTCTCTCTCTCTCTCTCTCTCTCTCTCTCTCTCTCTCTCCGGTAATTTATTCAAAACTAGCTTGCATAAAGAGTTTCACACTCTTTGGCTCCATATTTACAAAGCACGGTGTTACACAGCTAACTAAGCATCAAACGATATATCTAAACATAGATATTGTATGGTTTAGCATAATTTTTAAAATCGTACCCTAGATTACCATCAGAAAATATTCAAAGCTAGGTAATTTTCTCGATAACCATTGACCTATATGGGTTACCAATTACCTGTGTGGTACTTAGTAAATTAGTTAAGTACACTATTATATTAATTTGACTTGTTAAGTATAATAGGTCTACAAACATACTCCATTTCCAATATTATCAACGTTTTCTTAAATCTGTGTTAATATCCCTATTCAAGTTAAATTTGTTTTAATGGCTGAAATTTAAAAAAGTAATTTAGTAAAACAAATACAGTAAATTAAGTTGACACCTAAGAAATTGATCCACTAACATAAATTTAACTAACATAAATTTAACAAAATATTAGTCATATTGAAAATTAAATAGTAAATGTTGATTATTTTGCTATTTTTTTGCATTAATTTTTCGTTAGGCAGCATTGTATTAAACTATGGGACTCAGACATTTGTAGCTGAGTCAAAGATGTGATCATACTTGAGTAGAAGACATAGTTGCATGTTTCTGTGACTCCTACATATATTTCAAACCATCGCATCCGTGTCACAACTGAATAATCTCTGTCCAAATCTAATTTCATTATTGATTTTAGAAGGAAGCCGCTGAACTCACTCGATTACCATATTTTACATATTTTTAATGACAAATAATCTCACGCGGTGGACCATCAACCTTGGTTGCCATTTTAATACAGCACCTTTAAGCGAATAATGTGGAAAATATTGTAATCACACACAGACATAAATTATGAAAAGATATCCCTCGAAATATGTAAATAAATCAAACATATAACGAGTTAGAGTTTTTTATGTAACTACGGAAAAGCCACTTTCTGTACAGAAAAGTGACGGAGCAGTATTCCAATAAGAGCATGTAAATAAAAATAAGTAGGTTTACTTATTTAATTGAGCGGCCAAATATAATATGCAGTACGTAATATATATTGTCAAGAAAACAAGTACAATCATGCATAATGATAATGTCCTCGTACAATATTATTTTTGTTGGTGACTCTCTCCATCGGCTGATATATAACTTAGTTTGTTGCATATGCATGAACCAGTGAGATTGTTTTTTGTGTGTTCGATATCATTATTTGCAGCGGATTAATTCTCACATCTTTAGATATTTTGGAGCGTGTGGTCGTTTATGCACTAATCGACAAAACCCCATGCTTTTGCTCCTATACTAACTGACCCAGATAGAAATTATATTTGCTGTCCGTCCAAACCTTTATTTTTGCTTACCATCCCTATTAAACCCTTTTGAGAAATTTAAATTTCTAAATTCAGAAATACGATTAATATTTAAATTGTAGTCTTTGTTAGGAAACTTAATCCCTACTTTATGATCCTAATTCAATTTTTGGGAATCGAAACTGAATAGTGGAAGCGTACTTGAATTCATCGATGAAAACACTGTGAGTGGTCTTTCGATTGTAGATTGCCTAAGAGCCCTGAATGTTCTTATTGATGGGGATACAAAACAAGCGTAACATCTACAATCAGAGACCTACCCTCTAATAACTGCCTTTTTTATTATCTATTTTTAATTTGGCCTCTCATCAAATTAGATTAGCACTTATGGTAGCCACATAATACTGTCATGACAAATACGTCCTTAAGTCATAACTTTATTCCGAATTAGACCACATCAATTTGATTTAATAAATAATGACCCAACATATTTATTTTATAACATTAACAGTCCCAAAATTCTAACAATCTCCCACTAGACTATGCATGTATAAAATAAATGTGTCAACCTTAGACATATAAAAAAAGAAGTCATTATTACAATGTGACGTAATACAATCTCGTCCATCAACTATATCAACATAGGATCAAAGTGATTTTCGTTGTATCAATCACTACGAAATCCATCAATGGTCACATATATCAATATATTCAAATGACATAGATCAATCATGAATATGTGGTAGATAAAGTTATATGTAAAGTGATCTATTCATATCAATATTATCCGATCCTACTTTAAGAAGATCAAAATTTATCCAAAATATGCAAAGAGGAATAAAACAATTTCACAAATCTGATCGGACATAATAAATATGGTTGATTACAAACAATACAACACATAGAGCACACAACATAAAACAAACAAACAAACAAACAAACTCCCACCAAATCTAGATATCCTAAAGCTCTAGAACGCTCATATGAGAAGTGTGTTCGTGAAAGACCTTCGGTGGTAGACCCTTTGTAAGAGGATCTGCAATCATTGAGTTTATTCCCAAATGTTCTATGTAAATTTGTCCACTTTGCACTATTTCCTTAACAACTAAGAACTTTATGTCGATATATTTCGAATTTGTCGAGCTCTTGTTGTTGTTGGAATACATTACAGCTGATTTATTGTCACAATATAACTTAAGCGGCCTTTCAATTCCTTCCACAATGCGCAGCCCCGTGACAAAATTCCTCAGCCATATACCATGTTTGGATGCCTCATAACATGCTACGAATTCTACTGCCATAGTGGATGAAGTTATAAGAATCTGTTTTACACTCTTCCATGATATAGCTCCACCACCCAATAGATAGACATAGCTTGATGTGGATCTTCTACTATCTTGGCATCCCGCAAAATCAGAGTCAGAATAACCAATGATCTCCAAATGATTTGACCTCCTATACGTGAGCATATAGTCTTTTGTTCTTTTCAGGTATCTTATGACCCGTTTGGCTGCTTTTCAATGATCCATGCTTGGATTGCTTAAGTATCTGCCTAACACTCCAACAATATACGCAATATCCGGACGCGTACAAACCTGTGCTGAAATAGATATAGGGTTAAGAAATATTTATCATTAATCATATTAATGGCGGAATATAAAAATTTCTTTTACTAGTAAAACAATTTTTACAAACCTAGATAAAATGCATATACATGTTATAAATTAAAAACATTATTTAATTACTTCAATACTACCCTTTCTTGTAGCTTGATCTTTAATGGATCTTGAAAAAGGTGGATTTTCTCTTCTAGCTTGATTCCTTCAAGCCTAAACCTGAACTCGAGAAAGCTAAGATTTCTATTACAAGAGTCTATAGAGGTTTAGAATGATTTGTGTGTGGGCACAATTAAAAACAATAACTCAAGAACAAGTTTATTAGCTAAAGAACTAATTTAGCCTAAGTATAATGAGGACTTAGGTGCCAAAATAAAAGAAGTATTTTGAGAGAGAGAGAGAGAGGAGAAAGGTCGGCCAAAAACTGAGAGAGAGCAAGAAAGAAACTTATTTTCACATCTCTATGTGAGGCTCTATATTTATAAGAGAATGAAAATTCTATAAATGTCAATTATGCATTCATGAAAGAATAATGCATTCATGACACAATATTTGAGTTTCTCTTACCCTTTCTCTCCTAAGTTAGCTGGCCATGCACCTCAAGCAAGGAGGAAATTTGTTTCCTCACTTAGCTTATTTATTTCCTTCTCAAGGAAATTTATTTCCTCTTTATGTCCATGTGGACAAAAATACCCTTAAGACATTTTCCGAGAAAAATCTAGTTCAACATTTGAACTTATTTTGACTTAACTTTCAGTTTAACAATCCTACTCTAATGACCTTTAATAGTGACCTTATGGATCCAAATGAACAAAACTTGAGCTTCTATACTCGGACTCAAAAGTTCACAAACCTTTTCCGAGTATTATCTTAATGTCAGCTGACTCCACTAAAGAGTTGACACTGATAATCTCTCGGTTCAAATGAATTTATTTTCTACTCAAATTCAACTTAATTATATTGAGCGGATCCATTGAATGTCATCTATGTTTACCCTTCATGAATATCATCAACTAGTTGGGATTTATAAAATTACCATTTTTTACCCTTCTAATTGTTACTTCCTCAACTCCTTTGTTAATTATGAATAAGTTAGAAACAATGTATTGATGAGGAGCTAACAAGTCACATTGTTTCATCCAAATAAAGTCGCTACTTAATTTTGGATACTGCGCAGTTCATTTATTCACAATCCAAGTAATAAAGCATGAGGTAATATATATTGCATCTCAGCAATCTTGTACATGAATTCCATATCTATGAGAACTTCACAAAGTTGGTTCATGACATCTTCATAACTTAATATCTCACCAATTGGCCTAGTCGAGATCACGTAATGGATCTAGAAGTTGACTTTCTCAAATGAGAGTATTAATGCTATGAAATGACATGTCTCATTTCAGGATTTAGGTAAGCATGATGCAATTCATACATAGTGACCTTTAGATAGAAGATGTTAAATGGTTTGTTCTTCTATTGTCTCTAAAGGTGCACTGATTAATTCAGTATCTTCGAAAGATACACTGGAAGAATTATAGAGTTCCTAACTCCCTATGCCTCGTAACTAGACGTCATAGATTCTTCCAACAATCATACTGGGATCAATAGTCCGTTGATTTTTAGATTGTGAATATATCATTTTAACCAAACCATGAAGAGTTTGTTCACGCAAATCCAGATTTGTCTCTTCATACATTGTTAGGTTTGATTAAGGACTATAAGACTATTAAATATCATAGATCTTCAATCAAACTAAAAGGTAATGAATAAACGTTTCAACTTTTATTAATTCAATGATCAAATTATAATAAGGACTTTATAAAGATTTATATATTTTACATCAATATGTAAATAAACAATCTTCTTGTGGGCATCTCTGCCAACAAACTCTCACTTGACTCAAAGAAGATGAGAGTAGTCATTCATGCCTAATCTGTCTCGATGTTAGTCTAAGACCTTGTTGGATAGGGTCTTGGTGAAAGGATCTGTCAGGTTCTTAATCGTTGAGATTTTCTTCACCTCCACGTCTCCGCGCTGCAGGATCTCTCTAATCAAATGGTATTTCCTCTCAATATGCTTAGAGCGCTTATGGCTTCTAGGTTCCTTTGAGTTAGCAACAGCTCCACTATTATAACAATAAGGTGTCATGGGCTCGTTGACATTTGGAACTACTTCCAAATACTTAAGGAATTTTCTAAGCCATACAGCCTCTTTGGATGCTTCACAAGCAGCCACATATTCTGCTTCCATGGTGGAGTCAGCAATGCAAGATTGCTTGATACTCCTCCAAACTACAGATCCATCATTCAAGATGAACACAGATCCTGAAGTGGATTTCCTGGAATCATTATCCGCTTGAAAGTCGGAATCGGTATACCTCGTCATAGTCAGGCTGAATATGTATACATCAAATTCCTAGTTCTCTGAAGATACTTAAGAACATGCTTAACAGCAACCCAGTGCTCGGGTCCAGGATTTGATTGGAAACGGCTAACTACGCCAACAGCGAAACATATATCCGGTCTAGTGCACAGCATAGCATACATGAGACTTCCTACGGCTGAAGCATAGGGAATCTTTCTCATGTCCTCGATCTCTTGTGCAGTCTTGGGAGACTGGTCCTTAGAGAGTGAGACTCCATGTGTGAAGGGGTTTAGCCCCTTCTTGCAGTTTTGCATAGCAAAGAGATATAACACCTTATCTATATAAGATGCTTCGGAGAGAAACAGGGTCCAGTTCTTTCAATCTCGAAAGATCTGAATCCCTTGAATGTACGAAGCTTCCCCTAGATCCTTCATATCAAACTGCTTAGCTAACCAGATTAACCTCATATAATCTACCTACATCATTACCAATAAGCAGTATATTATCGACGTACAATACCAAAAACACAACCTTGCCCTCGTGTATCAACTAATAGACACAAGGTTCATCTATTGACTGTTCAAAACCGAAGCCTTTTACACTTTCATCGAATCTAATATTCCATGATCTAGATACTTGCTTTAATCCATAAATGAATTTAAGCAATTCACAAACCTTGTTCTCTTGATCACCTTCCACGAAACCGTCTGGTTGAGCCATGAAAATGCGCTCGTCAAGATTGCCGTTTAGAAAGGCTGTCTTGACATCCATTTGCCAGATCTTGTAAGCTAGGGCGGCAGCTATGGATAGAAGTATACGAATGGATTTAAGCATTGCGACTGGCGAAGGTTTCTTCATAATCGATACCTTCCTTTTGGGTATAACCCTCAGCCACTAGTCGCGCTTTGAACGTCTCAATGTTCCCATCCGGACCCCTTTTCTTCTTATGGATCCACTTACACCCTACAAGTTTTACCCCTTCAGGTAGGTCTACAAGTTTTCAGACTTTGTTGACATACATCGAATGCATCTCAACTTTCATGGCATCAAGCCACAGGTTTGATTCAGAACCAGACATTGCTTGGTTGTAGGAAACAAAGTCAAGCAATAAAAATGAATGCACTTTGGACTTCATAACTTTTAAAACATGGTCATCCATGTCAGCGACGGCTAGGAGAGTATCGCTATAAGACATGTACCTATCGGGCTTTTCAGAAACCCTCCCACTACGTCCAAATCAAAATGTGCAACAAGTGCCAAGATTGTCCGAAAAGAGTCCTTTGATGAAACCGGAGAAAAAGTCTCTTTAAAGTCAATTCTTTCCTTTTGAGTATAGCCTTTTGCTACAAGACGAGCCTTATACCTCTTCACGTTACCTTTCGAATCCCTATCAACTTTCAAACTGTCATGAAAGACACAAACTCTATAAAGTGGATTGAAGCAAAGAATGAAGAGTAAAAATATATTTGCAACCAATAGGTTTCTTTCCTTTAGGTAATTGGACAAGTTCCCAAACTTTATTGTCTTGCATAGATTTATACTCTTCATTCATTGCTTCAATCCACTTTATAGAGTTTGTGTCTTTCATGGCATTTTAAATGTTGATAGGGTCATTTTCCATCATACCACAACCATCTTCATTTTCCATGAGAAAAACTATATAGTCATCTGGTATAGCATTTCTTCTTTCTCTAGTGGATCTCCGCAAAGGCACTTAATCTTGAGGTTCTTGAGTTTGTACTTGAGGTGGTTGAATGACAATGTCGTGTTGCTCTTGATTAATGGAAGGAGCACAACCCTGAACATTATCAAAAGTAACTGGGAATCAAATTTTCCTCAATAGGAATTACTGAATCTGAGTCCTCATGAAAAACAGAGTCTTTTTCTTTATTTCTCCCACCAAACTCAATATCCTCAAAGAACGTTGCAGTTCCTGTCTCAAAGATTGTCTTTACTTTAGGATCCTAAAACTTATAGCCCCTTTATCGCTCAGAGTATCCAATAAAGTAGCTTCTTACAGTTTTGGGGATCCAATTTCTTTTCACTCGATTTATAAGGCCTCGCTTCAGCAAGACATCCCCAAATATGCAAATGCTTCAAACTAGGCTTTCGTCCGGTCCAAAGCTCATAAGGTGTTTTGAAAGCTACTTTAGTTGGTATCCTATTTAAAATGTAGGCTGCGGTCTTGAGTGCCTCTCCCTAGATTGATTCAGGTAAGGTCGAATGACTAATCATACTTCTTACCATATCCTTAAGAGTTCGGTTTTGTCTTTCAGCAACACCATTCATTCTGGGTGACCCCGGTATAGTGTACTGTTGGACGATACCACACTAATCTAGGTATCTGGCAAAGGGTCCCTGACGTTTTTCACCTGATCCGTCATATCTACCATAGTATTCACCACCACGGTCAGATTTGACTTTCTTTATTTTTTCATTGAGTTGATTTTCAACTTCAACTTTAAATGATTTGAACACATCCAATACTTGGGAGTTTTCATGAATAAGAAAAATGTATGCATATCTTGAATAATCATCTATGAATGAGACAAAATATTGTTGGTCATTCCATGAAGTTTTAGGAAATGGTCCACAAATGTCCGTACGTATCAACTTTAAGGCGCATGTTGTCCTTATTGCACCCATTTTCTTCTTTATAGTCTTTTTTCCTTTGATACACGCAACACATACATCAGAGTCTGAAAAATCAATATCATCCAGAATTCCTTCGGAAATAAGCCTTTCAATTCTATTTATAGAAATGTGACCTAATCGCTTATGCCATAAGGAACTTTAATTTTCATTACTTAGTTTGCGTTTAGTACCAAGTGATTCCACATTCAAGGTTTCATTATAAGAAGCAATAGTTTCAAGCATATAAAGATTGTCATAGATAATTAGTGAACCGGTCCCAACAACTTTATAATTAATAGATAAACTAAACATATTGTCTTGAAATGAACAACAATATCCTAATTTGTCTAAGCAAGATATAGAAACCAAATTTCGTCTAAACGACTGTACAACAAAAGTATCTATTAAATCCAAATAATAACCAGTACTTAACAACAATCTAAAATGCCCAATTGCTTCCACATTTACCGACTTGCCTGTTGAAATTTATTTAACAAATTAAAAAATTTAATTATATTACACATCTTATGTGGCGAAAAATATAATTAGGTCTATATATGTTAAAACTACTTTTAATATATTTAACAACCTACACATTATTATCGACATGTTAATAAACAATTTATTAAAACATGTTGAGCAAAAATTGAACACACTATCAACCTATATAAACCATTTATATATTTAAAGGGCATCCAATTCGTTGAGAAATACTTACAATAGAGATTGTAAACAATCCCGACGTTGCTTGCTATCAACGGAAGGCCACACTAAGTCGAACCATGGAAGGAGGCTCGCCGGATTGCCCTCGGCACACTCTGACCGGACACAGGGAACAGGGTCGCCGGACAGAGCCTTCGCCGGATTGGAACACGCTGAGACCCGTCGGACTGGAGTCTGGTGACAAGACCCGCTCGCCGGACTGGAGCCTTCGCCGGACAGACACCTTCGCCAGACTGGGACCTGGACGCTTCTGTTGGAATGGCACTCGCTGGACGGGGACTCGCCGGACAGGGACTCGCCGGACTTGGACTCGCCGGATAGGGACTCGCCGGACAGGGACCTTCCCCGGACTGGGAAGCGGTTGGGACTCGCCTGACAGGGAATTGCAAAACCTTCGGGACTTCAATTTTAATTCTAAAAATCAGAATTTCACAAAATTAAAAACACCAAACACCACAATGAAGAATCAACTATAAGACACGAGGAATTCAATTGAGATTTGGAGGGTGCGCTCTCATGAAATTTCGGGAATAAAGAATCAAACAACCAAAAGGATGAAAACAATTTTTCTCTTCTTTCTAGGTTAGGGATTTCAGCCGAGTGTCACAAGGGAAGAGGGAGAGAGCACTTGGCCAAATGAATTAGGGTTCAGGTTATAGTGATTAGGGTTTCTTAAGCCTATTTATAAACAGGTTAAATGGGCTTAAATTGGGTCATACCCATGACCCAATCACTTATAGAATTTGGGCAAACCTCTTCTCCATACTTGGCCATATTCATTTATTTTACTCCCAAATTCTTTTGATTTATTTCTAAATTCAATTAATTTAGAACTCTCATTTTATTAGTGACATTTCATTAAAATAATTTCATACTTTCCAAATAAGTACGAATTGGGAAATTATTCATTCTCTTCTTATATATATTTGAATCTCTCAAGTGTATTATTATCAATGTAATAATACTCTATGATTCAATAAATAAACATAACAATAAATAACAAATTATTTATTAAGTTACTTAGAAAAATAACTTTCCCGATATAAATCACAATTTATATTCAATGAGTAAATCAATAATTCTTGTTCATTCGATCTCTTCCAAGTGTCTATCATTGAGACCTTATGCACCCATATGAACGAAGCTATAGAATAAAGATCGGACTCAAAAGTTCACAAACATTTTCCATCTTTTAATTCTTAATATTAGTCGACTCCACTAAAGGACTAATACTAAGACTTTCTCTGTTCATACGCGTATATTTTCCGTTTAATGTGACAAAATAATTTTTCACACGATCCACATAGTACTTTACGATATTACCCTTCATGTGTATCACTAACTAAGGGAAATGTAAAATTACCTTTTTACCCCTTGAGTTATTATTTCACTAACTCCTTTGTTATTTGTGAATGAGAAAAACATTGAGTGAGATGTCTTTACATGTCACATGTTTTAATCAAAAAAAATTATTATTCAATGAATACCTGGTCAGGTTTATTCATTCACACTCTCATAACAAAGCATAGTGTGATACTAATGCATTTCCATTTTTTCAACATGAATTCCATATATGTGAATCATATAACCCAATATCACATCCTTATGACACCAACCGTCGGGTCGTATACAACTAAAACTTAGTCATTGCCCATTGACAAATCAAATGTCACAAAGTGTAATATCAATTATATATTCACTTCAGGATTAAAGTAAGTACCAAAATACCCCTCGTATGTGATCTCGAAGCTTCGAGTGTTTAAACGGTTTTATCTCGAGCTTCTAAGTATCACAAGTCTTGTTCAATATCTTCTATAAGATATCAAGGATGAATCATAGAGTCGAAACTCTCTATATCACAAGATTAGATATCATGATTCATTCAAACAATCATTACTTAGATTCGATTGCTCTGTCGATCTTAAGATTGCGAATAAATGTTTAAACTAGTCACAAGGGGCTATCTTGTCAAGTATGTACTTAGCACCCATTTCGTTGATGATAGTTTCAGAGCGTAGCATTCATACATAAACACAAACATAATAAAGAATGAATATTTATTAATATTAATGTTTCAGCAAAATCAAATACAAATGTATTTCATTGTCTAATATCTCATTTGTGGGCACTAATCCCAACATTGCCATCACCAACATAGATGTGACTTTCAGCGTCACTTGGCTTTCGGTAGCTCAGGCAACCCTGCAACGAAACACTTATGTTAGAAGTAGCACCAGAATCTAACGACCAAGTGTTTCTTGGTACTGAAGCCAAATTAACCTCAGAACAGACTAATGCAAGGAATGTACTTTTCTTCTTACGCCATATATGATACTTAGGACATTCCTTCTTTGTGTGTCCAGTTTTCTTACAAAAGAAACAACCACCTGGAAGCTCCGCACGAGCTTATTTCTTTAGTGTCGGACCTTTATCTTTAGCAGCCTCATTTTTTCTCTTGAAATTCTTATTTTTAGAGCTACTTGCCAAATGAGCACTTTCAGTCTTATCTTGCTTCAATATTTCCTCCTCTTGAACACAAAATGAAATGAGCTCGTTAAGAGACCACTTCTCTTTCTGGCAGTTATAACTGACTTGAAAGTGACTGAATTTAGGAGGGAGAGAAATAAGGATCAAATGGACAAGTAATTCATCCGATAACTCAAGTTTCAGTCCTTTAAGTTTTGAAGCAATATGAGACATTTCCATACTGTACTCCCTTATGTTTTCATTTGGCTTGAACTTCATTGAAATAAGTCTCTTTATAAGAGTACTAGTTTCGGCCTTATCGCTCTTTTCAAAGCGCTTCTTGATTTCGGCAAGAAAATCTTTGGCATCGGTGATCTCTTCGGATACCGCACCCCTAAAATCTTCAGGTATGCCGCGCTTAATGATCATAAGACTCATTCGGTTAGAACGGTCCCACTTCTCATAGATCCGCTTATCATCAGCGGAACTAGCATCTGTAAGAGAAGTCGGCTTATCCATTCTAAGCGATAAGTTAAGATCCATGCAGCCAAGAACAAAATCCTTAAAATTGTTACCACTAAGGACCGGAACCTAATTAAGATTAGCAAATACAGTAGCAACAGCTGAAAAGAACAATATAATCACAATAAGCATATATACACATAAATTCAACTTTAGTAAAATTAATAAAATTCAAATAATGGTAAATCTCATTCCAAGATACCTAATGCAACATCAATATCAAGTCTTTGGACAATAATACCAATTGCTAATGGTACTCTTGTTGTAATAATCAAACACTAACAATAACACTTGTCAAATAATTAATCTATTTTTGGATCTATTAATTATTCACAAGTAAACTTTATAATTGTTACATGTTTATCATAATAAATGTGTATATTTAATTTGGCCGGTCACTAATTTTCATTTGAACCGATTAGTATCCGCATAAATTAACATATACACGACATTCAAAAAATTTCATAAATAATTTACACAATATAGGTCATTTTGGCGACATTTTTATTTCAATTATTTATTAGAAATAATGAACAAAATATATATGTAAATATATACCATTTATTTGAATTTAGGAAACCGGCTTTAAATCATGTGTATATGGGCTTAACATCTATTTAAAACAAAATAAGAACTGTATAACTAAATAAATATGTATACAGTAGACTTCTGACACTAAATATTTCATGTAGAAGATAAAGATTGGTTTATTATATAATATCAAATAGTAAAATTCTATAATAAATCATTCCTTATCATATTTTATATCCCATATCGATAAATTAGGATTACAATCAATATTCAAACTCAACAAAAGTATATCGCCATAAAATAAAAAATAAAAAACTTGCCACATATTAACATAAGCATTGAAAATCAAACAGTATCAATGCCGTTTAAACCATATTCTTGTTCAACAGTTCGATTTTCGATGCATCAAAAGAAGTCAAATCACAATCATTTTAATCTGTTTTAATTATTTTTTTTAGTTTATAAAATAATACAACAGATTCACGAAACGCTTATGCGCATATGAGCCGTTATAAATATCAACGAAGAACAATACCGATCGACGAAATCGTAAACATTATTGACGCCCAAAATCGTGTCATCATAGGGTTCGATTGAATCCAACATACTTTAACAATCGCACAAAGGAAGACTATCGGGTACGACCGGTTCAATCGAAAAATAAAATCGTAAAAGTCAAAACTATATATTCCCAAAAAACACAAATTAGGTTGGTCTTATACAAATTGTTAGGAAATTTAATTCCTACTTTATGATCCTAATTCAATTTATGGGAATCGAAATTGGATAGCGAAAGCGTACCTGAATCCATGAAAAACTGTGAGTGTTCTTCCAATTTTAGATTGACTGAGAGCTCTGCATGTTCTTGTTGATGAGGATACAAAAACAAACTTAACATCTTACTAATTATTATTATCTATTTTTAATTTGACCCATCATCAAATTAGATTAGCACTTATGGTAGCCACATAATACTTTCATGACAAATACGTCTTTAAATCATAACTTTATTCCGAATTAGACCACATCAATTTGACTTAATAAATAATGACCCAATATATTTATTTTATAACATTAATAGTCTCAAAATTCTAACATTCTTTATGTTCATATGTATCTGAAATCCAATTTTTAACCAAATTTCGGACAAAATATTTATAAACAAAAATCAGAATTTATCAAAGACCATTGAGTTTCTTCGGTGTCCGTCGAATATTTTCGGAGTATGCCGGAAAATGATAATTAAATTTTGTTCAAAAATCATCGGATCTCGTCCAAATCCATCAAAGTTCGTTTGAAAAAATATTACTTTTAATTGGAATTCATCGGATCTTTTCGAAAGCCGTCATCGGAAAATGAGATTTATTTGAAATGAGGATGTTTTCATCTAAAATGAGGTACAAAGTCCAATTCGGATAGAATGATGATATGGGGTAAAATTTTGGGCATCATTTATTAGTGTTACTCACCAAAATAACTTAATTTTTCACGGCCATAATAGAGGGTCGAGATAAAGAGAGGAACAACCGGATCTATAGAGTAACGATGCAACACTAGACAATTTTTTGTACATAAGAAGAGTTGGGACACTTCAAAGGACTAACAAGACGATAAAATGTGACCATAAATTGATAAGAGTTTGCGACATGTATTCTATAGTTATTATTATGCAATATACAATTAATAACCGTGAAGCCAAAACATAATGTTTATTGTAAAATATGGGTTCGATGACATGTACAAAATGTCTACAATTAGTTAATTATGATAACATTGATCTCATCAACCAACGAAATGAAGCAGAAAATTCATGACGGGAAAACTCATACAAAGGAGAAAAGAACATGGAAAATAGTTCTTTGTACTCCTTACGAAAGACGAAGACGCAAAATATTTGTTCTAATCCACATAAAAAAAAACATCTAGGTTGTATGCACTTGCGCTAAGACAGTAGACTAGTAAGGTGGCAAATCGTTCAGTGTCTATTCATTATATATTTTAATGACATTTACACTCACAAACATAACAAAATGTCTGTATGTACGTTTATTATTTTTTGAGGAGAACTATACAAAAACTGTAAAACCTACACGTGAAATTGTGCTTATGAGAAATTGGGGTGATGAAAAACGCTCTCTAACTATGGAAAACTCGCTCGACAGAGGTTGAAAAGGTAGTACCTCAGTGTAGTGGAAACTTTTGATTTTTTTGCGGCAACTTTTGATTTTTATAAAATATACCAACTTTTTTATAAGCTTGATTTCGTATCATTTTCTTTAACTTATTTCTAAGGTTTTATTTCGCTTTGAAGGATTTGCAACATATATTTCGCGGACCTATGACCAGCCACCGTTTCTTTAAGCGACTACCATTTTCACAGCCATTATAACTTTCTTCATTCTAACCATGGCCATAGATTTAACAATTTGTTAAATTACAGTTAATTACTTTTTTAGAAGATTGAAATATAATTAATATTATCAATCAGTTTTAGAAATATGGTTTTATTGAATTTAGCTGGATACCCAGCAATTATTAACTCTGTCTGCTTTATTTAATTTTTGAAATACGAATTCATGATTGTATTGTACTTCATGTTGATAAATTGATTCTACACCCAAAATATGTTTAGTTGTGTCGGAACATACTGAGTCCAGCATAAACAGTTGACTATATAGATCTGTTTGACTAAATTTTCTTAAAGATACACAAACATATAGCATGGAGCAAGTATTATGAGAGTAGTTGGTGATAAGTGAAAGTTCTAAACCATCATTCTTCTAAGAAAGCCCAAGCATAATTATGATTCAGACTAAGCCCATGGACTGCCCAAGAAAGTTACGAGTGACCATTTGAACTATTTTTTTGTTGAAATTTATTGTATACTATTCAGACTGTGATTGTGACAACGATATATTTTTCTTAATCACTACACAAACAACATTAAATTAGTTTTAACAAAATAATCATTTAAAACAACTATTAAAATAAAAGTGAGAGAGAGTTGAAAAATGTTTAAAGTAATGTATTAGAAATTTCTGACAAAAATAGGTGTTATGCTTATAAGAGCATTTATATTCGTTTAGTTCATTTTGACCCAAGAATCTGATTTTATATAAAATTGTAAAGATATATTTAAAACATTTTTTTTAGTATTGAAAATGAAAATTCTCAAATCAAATAAAGAAAGAAAAGAAAATGATAGAGACGCAACAGAAATGGTAAATGAGTTGACATGACATCATCTTCTTAATTGGTGTTTGATAGTTGGTCAAAGATAAGGCAGCGGAGAATAAAGCACGTTTTTGTGTGTGAATTCATTCGGACCCACTCCCACCTGAGATAGAATGCGCTATATTTAGCCAATGTTCATGAACTAACTATAATGAATGATAGATAATCAATTAAAAAAAATAAAAAGAAGAGATTTTATAAGATGAATTGAAAATAAAGAAAACGATATTATTGATGGTTGTTTGTTTGTTGAAATTGATTACATGACGAAGAAGACGAAGAATTAGGGCGGTCCGACACCCAGGAAGTCGATAAATGTGGCGTCGGAGGAGGAAGAGTGGTTATTGTCGGAATAGTCCTCATCGGAGGCGCTGGTAGTAGCGCTGTTCCCATTCTCCCGATTATCTGCAAACTAAACAGAATCAGATGATATTCGTCATAGAAACATATAAAGATGGAGGAGGGTATTATAGTAAATGTACGGGCGGGGTGAAGGAGGGATCGTTTTTGGCGGGCTCGGACGACGTGCCAGTGGTTCTTGACGGAGTTGTCGGTGCGGCCGGGGAACAGCCTGGCGATGAGGGCCCACTTGTTTCCGTACAGGCGCTGCGCCGCCAGAAGCCTGTTCTCCTCCTCCGCGGTGAAGGGTCGCCGGTTTATCTTCGGATCCAGCTGGTTGAACCACCGCAGTCTGCAGCTCTTCCCTGAGAGAACATGCATGCGTATCTGTGATGGAGTTCCATGCGTATACGACACACACACAATCACACTCTATATATTGTGTACCGGATCTGCCTTGCAAGCTCGTGGCGATGGAGTTCCAGTTCTGCGGGCCGTACACCGCCACCAGCTCTCTCAGCTTCGCATCCTCCGCCGCCCTCCAGTGCCCGCGCCCGCATCGCCGACCACCGCCGCCGCTCATCAGCAGAACCAGGTTGCTGCGTTGTGAGATTAACCCAGGTGAGTGAAATGAATGAAATGAGAGTACGTAATGTTAATGTAACGCTCCAGAATATACAAGGGATTGAGAGAATCGAGACCCGCTCGTGTGTGGTGTGTCTCGAACTCAACCAAACATGTGTTTGTCGCTTTTCCAACCCCAAACGGAAATACACCACATCTCCACGTGACCCAACCTTTTCTTTATTGCATCTCTTCTCTAAACTAATTACAATTCAAAACACCTCAATCTACTTCTTTTGACCACAAACATTTTACTATAACGGTTTTCCTTTCAACGCACACATATAATATATATGAACAAAATGTTTATACGGCCTTGCTTTATCCATTACACGTCGCAATCTTCTGTTTTCATCTATTGCATTTCGTGCATCTATACGGACGCCACGTGGCCAGCGAATATTATGATCTTATTTTTTAATCGTCTTGTGTGATTGTACACTATATAAAATTATATGCATGCCTCGAAATATGTAAGTTGGAAAAAGAAAAGAAAAGAAAAGAAAAACATAACCCGTTAAAGCATTTTTCGTAGCAAACAAAAGCAATGCAAACACTTTTTTATTCCTCACCGAAAAAGTAACCGAGCGGTTTCTCCAAAACAGCCAAAAGTGAAAACATGAATGTGAGTTCTTATCAGCCATAACTGCATACCCGTCTCTGCTCCATACATATAACAAATCTTGCAAAAAAAATGTAAAATGGTGGTAGAACGTAAAAACGACATGTCACTTACAAAAACAATTTGTCGTTTTTATTTTCAGCAATTCCATTCTCTCACTGAAGACCATTGCTCCACGTGTCACCACAGCAATTACCTAGTATATATTGGCAGCTGTAATATTCTGTATTTACTGCTTTATTATCGTTTAAAACTCTACTCCTATATGCAGGATACTTGTATAAATACCTTACCTCATTAATGAATAAGATCATCTTGACTGTCTATTTTTTGCGCCTATCCGACTGTGAGATTTCGTTTTATGGTATCAGAGCTACATGCTCCTTGATAATGGCAGAAATCTCTGCACCAACACCAACACAGTCGAAAACCGAGACAAATACTCCATCTACACAATTACAGCCAAGTTTACCTGCACAAATAAACACACATTTTGTCAACCGCTCAAGTCACTCTCTCACTATTAAACTCACAGAAAATAATTACTTATTCTGGAAACAACAAGTCCTTTAATGTTAAAGGGAACGGCTTAGATGGCTTTCTTTTTTTATCAATACCTCAACCACCTGAACTCTATGAAGTTTGAGATCCAATCTCTGGCTTGCTAACCCAAGAACCTGGAAATCCAGAATATATTCTATGGGTTAGACAAGACCAACTCCTTGCCTCATGGATTCTAGCATCTATGACCGAGTCAATCCTAGTAAACATGGTTGGCTGTGAATCATCCCATGAAATCTGGAAATCTCTTGAAAAATCCTTTGCCTCTCAATCTCAAGCTAGGATAATGCAATCCAAACTTCAAATTCAAACACAAAAGAAAGGAGTCTTCCCTATGAGAGAGTACCTCAATAAAATGAAATCTTTGGCGGATATTCTCGCCTCAGCTGGACACAAGTTGATTGATGACGACCAAATTCTTCACATCCTTGCAGGCCTCGGTCACGAATATGATCATGTTGTCGTACCAATCACCCCAAAAACTGAACATTTTCCATTAAAGGATGTAGCTGCTCTTATGTTAAGCTTTGAAACTCGCCTAGACCCAAACACAAACCAATACAGTGCTCATACAGGTACTCACAACCAACAATCCACAAAAAAACTCTACCCACCCAAAAATACTAATCAGAGTTTTCAGTCTACTTCTCAAAATCCAACAGGTGGCAGAGGATCTTACCGAGGTCGAGGACGAGGCAATGGTCGAGGTTGGAATCCTGCAAATCGTCTTCAGTGCAAGCTTGGTGGAGAGATGGGACACACCGTCCAGAGATGCTTTTTTTGCTTCGACTAAACCTTCTACACCACAAATATTGCTCCTGGTGCCTCTAGTTCAGCCCCTCCTCCTGCATCCTTTGCAGCAAATTCTCTTCTCCGACTGACTCTGGTGATGAGCATTGCTGGTATCCTGACTCCGGCGCCACCAACCACGTCACCAACAACCTGAGCAATCTAAACATGGCACAAAATACAATGGGAACAGTTTGTTGCATATCGTTAATGGATCAGGTCTGGCTATTTCTCATATTGGTTCATCAGTTTAATCACATTCCTCACCCAAATTTCTTCTCTCAAACCTATTACGTATTCCGGACATTCGCAATTTACTCAGTGTCTCTCAATTTTCAAAGGATAATAACGTGTTTTTTGAATTTCACTCATCTTGTTATTTTGTCAAGGATCATACAACCAAAGAACCACTTCTCCGAGGAATACTTGATGGCAACCTCTACAAATTTGACCTAAACACCCAACCCACTATCCCACCTCAACAATCTATTGTTTACTCACCTTTTCTTTCAATTAAAAACACCGATCCTTGTTCCTCTAGTGCCCCCTCTACTCACCTTGTTATTTTACCTGTTTTGTCACAAATGGGCCTTTGGCACAGACGCCTTCGCCATCCTGCAACAAATTTCTCAGAAATTGCAATTTATCAAAAGAAATTTCAAGTACTTTTCATTTTTGTGATGCTTGTCAACAGGGTAAAAGCCATAAACAACCTTATTCACACTCATCTACATACTCCGAACCTTTTCCACTAATTCATTCAGATGTTTGGGGTCCATCTCCCACTATTTCACGTTATGGCTTCTGATATTATGTCATATTTGTTGATGATTTCTAAAATACTCATGAATTTACTTACTCAAAAATAAATCTGAAGTGTTAGACAAGTTCATTCTCTTCAAAACAATGATTGACAATCATTTCTCTCACAAAATCAAAATGTTTCAAAGTGATTGTGGTGGAGAGTTTAGAGCTCATCCTCTCTGTATTACCGCGGATGCTGGCACAGAGTTAGCCGATGGTTATTCCCCAGAGCAGTCTTACCTTTCTCAAAATGGGATTTCACATCGTCTTTCTTGTCAACATAATCTGCAACAGAATGGCACTGTCGAAAGAAAATATCGCCATATTATTGAAATGTCTCTCACAATGCTATCTCAATCTCATTTACCTTTATCACTATGGGAGGATGCCTTCACCTCAAGTGTTTTCACCATAAACAGACTTCCCACCAAATCTCTACACTTCAAATCCCCCATTGAGGTCCTAAATCACACAAAACCAAATTACAGCTTCTTAAGAACCTTTGGCAGTGCTTGTTACCCTCATCTCCGATCCTAAAACACACACAAATTTAGTTGAGATCTAAACAATGCACATTTATAGGATTCAGCAATCAACACAAAGGGTACAAATGCATTGATTCCTCAAATCGAATTTTTATTTCTCAGGATTTTGATTTCGATGAGACCACCTTTCCTTATAAACATTTCCTCTCACAACCTACTCAACTCTCACCTCTCTCGAGTTTTTAACCACCCCCACTACCTATCCTTACACCCATTCCACCTAGCTTTGACTCTACTGTTGGGATTGGTGCCCACAAAGGAGATATTAGACGTTAAGATACTTTGTATTTAATTTTGCTGAGACATTAATAAATTAAATATTCATTCTTTATTTTTATGTTTGTGTTTATATATGAATGCTACGCTGTGAAACTTTCATCAACGAAAGGGGTGCTAAGTACAGACTTGACAAGTTAGCCCCTTGTGACTAGTTTAAACGTTTGTTCGCAATCTTAAGAGCGATAGAGCAATCGAATCTAAGTAATGATTGTTTGAATGAATCATGATATCTTATCTTGTGATATAGAGAGTTGTGACTCTGTGTTTCATTCTTGATATCTTATAGACTTTTGATACTCTGAAGCTCGAGAGAAAACTGTTTAATCACTCGAAACTTCAAGATCGCACACGAGGGGTATTTTGGTACTTACCTAAATCCTGAAGTGAATGCATAATCAATGTGACACCTTATGACATTTGATTTTCAATAGGCAATGGCTAAGTTATAGTTGCATCTGACCAACGGTTGGTTTCATAACAAGGTCCTGTTGGGCTATGTGATTCACAGATTTGGAATTCATGTTAACAATACAAACGCATTAGTATCACATTATGCTTATTTATGAGAGTGTGAATGAATAAACCTGGACAAGTATTCATCAAATAAGAAAATTCTTTGATTAAAACATGTGACATGTAAAGACATATCACTCTATGTTTTTTCTCATTCACAAATAATAAAGGAGTTGGTGAAATAATAACTCAGGGGTAAAACGGTAATTTTATATTCCTCTGAGTTACTGATACACATGAAGGGTAATATCGTAAAGTGCTCTATGGACCGTGTGAAGAATTATTTTATCACATCAAACGGAAAAATAAACGCATATGAACTTAGAGAGTTTCAATATTAGTCCTTTAGTGGAATAGACAAATATTAAGAATTAAAAGTCGGAAAAAATTTGTGAGCTTTTGACTCCGTACTTTATTCTACATGTGAGTCCATAAGGTCTCAATGATAGACTCTCGAACGAGATTTAGTGAACTTGAACATTTGATTTTCGCATTAAATGTAAATTATGATTTACATTAAGAAAGTTATTTTCTGAGTAATTGAATAAATAATTAGTTATTTATTATTACATTTATTTAATGAATCATATTATGTTATTATATGGATAATAATATATTTTGATGATTCAAATAAATAAAAGATGAAAATAAAAATTTTCTCGTTTCGTACTACTTTGAATAGTATGAAAATAATTAATAACTTGTCATTAAATAAATGAGATGTTCTAAAGTAATTAAATATTATTTTAGAAATTAATCAAATAAATTTGGAATTATATTTGAACGTCATGGCCGGCCATATCTAGGGTAGAATGGGCTGGAAAAATGTTTAAATGGGTTATGAGGCTTAAGTTTGACTAATGGACCATTATTTGATTTTGACCTAACTTAAACTCGATCTCCCTTAAACAAAAAGAAGCGCTTATTCTCCTGACCTTAGATTCTCACGCAGACTCTCTCTTCCCTTACCTAATTTGGCGGACTATTTTTCTCTCCCCAGTGGAAAATTAATCGGCCACTTTCCCACAGAGAGAAACAAGAGATAAATCTGATTTCTTCAAAAAGCCTTTGTTTATTTCATACAATTCCTTCTTCCATTGTTTACAAAAAGAGTCCACCATCTATATCTCCTAAAAATCCCTGAGTATTATTATTAAATCAAATTGTGGTTGTTTGAGTAATTTTTAGATTATGAGGCCGGTTTTATCAAACAAGGAGCGAGGGCGATTTCGTGTTCGCAGACGCTTCGGGATCAGACTAGCTCGCGCGTGGCTGCCTACTTTCCAACGAGTCTCGGCCTTTAGGTGGAAGCATGATGCAGATCCATAACCCACAGATCCTACGTCCCAAATCAGATCGAGGAGTTGACGTAGAATCTGAACCCCGACGAGGGCTTCAAACGTTAGCTAGCAACGCACGAGATTATTTATAATCTCACGTGTAAGTTTTCTAACGAGTTGGATCTGCGAACATATAAATGTTATAGGTTGCTAGTGTATTTGATCTATTGATTAATATGTTTAGAATAAATTTATTGACATGTTTGGAGTGTGTTTAGATTAAATTTATTAACATGTTAGAATTTTTAATGCCATGGTTAATTGAAAATGATTAAAATGTGTTTTAATCTATTAGGATCTATTGTGCGTTTCCGCCATATTAAGATATGTCACGCAATTTAATATGTTAATCGTTAACTAATTTCCAACATCTACAACTTCTGATGAACCAGTATTTGAACTTGTTCCTGAACCCACTGCATCTACTCACCCTATTGATTCTAACCATGTTTTTGATGCTGCTGTGTCACAGGATCTTCACGAGACTGCGTCTACTCCAACCTCACAACCTAACACTCACACGATGGTCACTCGGTCTAAGGCTGGAATTTTTAAACCAAAGGTGTTAGTGGCTACAATACCACCTGAACCTCATGAGCCTCTGTCCACAAAACAGGCTATCAACTATCCCGATTGGTCCAAAGATATGCTCACAAAGATCACTGCATTACACCAAAACAACTCTTGGTCTCTTGTTGATCTCCCTCTCGACAGATCGATTATCGGCTGTAAATGGGTGTTTAAGGTCAAGGAAAAATCGGATGGCTATCTAGCTCGCCTCAAGGCTCGATTGGTTGCAAAAGGGTTTACTCAACTTGTTGGGCTCGACTTCTCAAAAACATACTCACCTGTGGTTAAACAAACTACCATTCGGGGTGTTTTGTCTCTAGCCCTCTCCTACGGGTGGTGTACTCGCCAACTCGACGTCAACAACGCTTTTCTATATGGCACCCTATATGAGGAAGTCTATATGTCTCAACCCCCTGACTTGGAGAACCCTATACAACCTTCAAAAGTTTGTCGCCTTCACAAGGCTCTATACAAGCTAAAGTAGGCACCCCGTGCCTGGTTTGACAGACTTCGCCTATGGCTCCTAAGCAATAAATTTGTGAATTCTAAATCTGAAAACTCTCTATTTATGCAATGCTCACAGGGCTCGACAATCTTCCTACTTGTCTATGTTGATGACATTATTCTAGTCGGGAGTAGTTGGAAGGAAATTGAACGGATTACCTTGGTACTGAATGATCATTTTGCATTGAAGGACCTATGAGATCTTCACTACTTCCTTGGTGTTGAAGTCTCTTGCACCACAACTGGTCTCCACCTCAACCAATCGGGCTACATTCAATCCCTTCTTCAACGATCTGGCATGGCTGAGGCTGCCCCATCTCCGACTCCCATGGTGTTGGAATAGGTCTAGGGTTAAGAAAAATTTATCATTAACACATTAATGGCGGAATATAAAAATTTATTTTACTAGTAAAACAATTTTTACTAACCTAAACAAAGTGCATATACATGTTATGACTGAAAACATTATTTAATCTACTTGAATAATAACCTTTCTTGTGTCTTCAAACTTGAAGCGTCTTGGGAAAGATTGATCTTCTCTTCTATCTTGATTCCTTCAAAGCTAAACGAGAACTTGAGAAACCTAAGGTTTCTATTACAAGAGTCTATAGAGGTTTAGAAGGATTTGTTGTGTGGGCACAATTAAACAATATGAACCAAGAAAAATTCTTGGATCATAAGCTAATTCTCTAGATCAAGTATGGATCTAGGTGCAAAATAAAAAGGAGTATTTTCTAGAGAGAGAGATAGAGAGGATCAGCCAAGAGTAAGAGAGAACAAGGCAAAAGCTTAACCCTTACATCTCTATGTGAGGCTCTATTTATAGGAGAAGGAAAAATCTATAAAGGTCAATTATTCATTCATGAAAGAATAATGTATTCATGACACAATATTTGATTTTCTCTTCCCCTTTCTCTCTTACGATGGCCGGCCATACACCTCTAGCAAGGAGGAAATTTGTTTCCTCACTTAGCTTATTTATTTCCTTCTCAAAGAAATTTATTTCCATTTTCCTTTTGGGTAATTATCCTTATATTTAAAGGGAAATAAAAATCTCCTCTTGATGCACTCTTTGGCCGAAATTCTACCTAGGGGGGAGCTTCTAAATGCTTCCTTATTTCTTTTAAGTCTTAAAATACCCATTGTAGAATTATAATTGCACAAATAACGAAATTAATTTCATAATGCCTTAAACGACTTCTCGGCTTTAGAAAATAATTTATATTTTCATCATATGAAAATATTCAAAATCTTATTTTGACATTCACATCATTCTATGTCCATGTGGACAAAAATACCATTTAGACATTTTCCGAGAAAACGCCTAGTTCAACATTTGAACTTAATTTGACTTAGGTTTTAGTTTAACAATCCTACTCTAATGACCTATAATAGTGACCTTATGGATCTAAATGAACAAAGCTTGAGCTTCTATACTCGAACTCAAAAGTTCACAAACATTTTCCGAGTATTAGCTTAATTTCAACTGACTCCACTAAAGATTTGACACTGAGAATCTCTCAGTTCAAATGAATTTATTTTCTACTCAAATTCAACTTAATTATATTGGGCGGATCCATTGCATGTTATCTATGTTTACCCTTCATGAATATCATCAACTAGTTGTGATTTATAAAATTACAATTTTACCCTTTTAGTTGTTATTTTCTCAACTCCTTTAGTACTTGTGAATAAGTTAGAAACAATGTATTGACGAGGAGCTAACAAGTCACATTGTTTCATCCAAATAAAATCGCTACTTAAGTTTGGATACTGCGCAGTTCATTTATTTACAATCCAAGTAATAAAGCATGAGGTGATATATATTGCATCATTAGCAATCTTGTACATGAATTCCATATCTATGAGAACTTCACAAAGTTGGTCATGACATCTTTATAACTTAATATCTCACCAATAGACCTTGTCTAGATCACGTAATGGATCTAGAATTTGACTTTCTCAAATGAGATTATTAATGCTATGAAATGACATGTCTCATTTCAGGATTTAGGTATGTATGATGCGATTCATACATAGTAATCTTGAGATAGAAGATGATAAATGGTTTGTTCTTCTATTGGCTCTAAAGGTGCACTGGTCAATTCAGTATTTTCGAAAGATACACTGGAAGAACTATAGAGTTCTTATGCCTCGTAACCAGAAATCATAGATTCTTCCAACAATCATACTGGGATCAATAGTCCGTTGATCTTTAGATTGCGAATATATCGTTTCAGTCAAACCATGAAGAGTTTGTTCACGCAAATCTACATTTGTCTCTTCATACATAGTTAGGTTTGGTTAAAGACTATATGACTATTGAATATCATAAATCTTCAATCAAACTAAAAAGGAATGAATGAACGTTCAACTTTTATTAATTTAATCAGCAAATTACAATAAGGACTTTATAAAGATTTATATATTACATCAGTATGTAAATAAAAAAATCTTCTTGTGGGCATTTTTGCCAACACATGGTTGCTAGTCTTCGCTTGACAGCTGATGATGGTGATACCATTGAGGAAGGGATCACTTACAGAAGCCTTGTCGGTGGCTTACAATACGCCACCATCACAAGACCTTAAACTACCTACACAGTATACAAGCTCAGTCAATTCATGCATTATCCACTCAACACGCACTGGAAAGCCCTAAAAATATTTATTCGCTACCTGAAAGCCAAAATCCACCATGGACTTCACTTCACAGCCAGCAAAAACCTCTCCCTCGTCGGCTTCTCAGATGCTGATTGGGGAACTGATCGCGACAACACGAGATTGACAACCAGACTGTGTGTTTATTTCGCTGGCAATCTCGTAGCCTGGTTTTCCAAAAAACAGCACACGGTGTGGAGGTCTTCCACAGAAGTAGAGTATCGAAGCTTGGCAGGAACTACCGCAAAGCTCATGTGGCTTCAATCACTTCTTCAAGAATTCATAGTCAAGCTTCAACATAGCCCCACAATCTGGTGCGGCAATTTGGGCACGGTATCACTCTTCGCAAACACAGTTCTTCATTCATGAACGAAGAACATAGAACTTGACCTATACTTCTTACGAGAACAAGTGGAGAAGAAAAAGCTACTGGTGAACCACATACTGCTACAGATCAGGTGGCAGACATCTTCACCAAACCACTATCGGGGAGCTTCTTAAAAAAATTGAGGAAAAGGTTGAGCGTTGTCCCCATCAGAGCACTACAATTTAGGAGGGATGTTAGAACGTAAAAACAACCTGTCACTTACAAAAACAATGTGTCGTTTTACGTTCAACAATTCCATTCTCTCACTTAGGACCACTGCTCCACGTGTCACCACATAAATTACCTAGTACATATTGGCAGCTGTAATATTCTGCATTTACTGCTTTATTACCCTTTAAAACCCTACTGCGGTATGCAGAATACTTGTATAAATACCTTACCTCATTAATGAATAAGATCATCTTGGCTGTCTATCTTTTGTGCCTATCCGACTATGAGGTTTCCTTTTAAATTGTCTCAAATTAGTTCATCTTCCAATGTTAATATTGCTTCAAACATATATATATATATATATATATATATATATATATATATATATATATATATAATGTTCCAGATGTTTCGGCTCATATTCATGCTAATGTAATTTTCATTACAGATGGACAAATTTTTTTTATCCGCGAAAGATCACAGACTTACCTCTGTACTATCTATAGGATCCTTTATAACAAGTCACACACTCATATTCCGGAAATACACCCAGAAATGACACTACTACAAAAATGACCTTTAGAAGCGACAGGGGAATTAGAAGCGATTAGTCGCTTTTAATTAGAAGCAACATTTCACCTTTAGAAGCGACTTGTGCTTCTAACGTAAACACCCTTATTTTTTCAAAAAAATGAAAATTTTGCTAATTATAAGCGACATGATAGATTGTAAGAATCTTTTGGGTCTTCCAATATCAATAGGTTAATTGTTTCGCTCATGTATCTTCCAAAAGGAAAAAGGATCTCTGAAAGCAAATTTCCAACTCTTTATGCGTTGGAGAGACCGTTTCTCATTTTGTGTTGAAGCTATTTATAAATCACAGGTTTAAATAGGTGAGATCGCGACACGGTGGGGGAGCCAGTAAAAATTACATTAGCAGACTCCAATTCACGACTTTAATATAGTCCAACGGAAGATAATCCTCATCAGAGCTACCCCGTTAATACATGCCATATATTATTCTTTCGTAAATTTTAACCATACTTGAATGTAAAAATCATCGATTACATTTTAATAAAAATAAATAATATTAATAAATTTTTAAATCATATATAACAGGCAAGGAGGCAGAATATTTTACAAGTTTTATTCAAATTTCAATTATTTTTTTTCTCTTAAATTTTACGCTTAAAAATTTTCAAATTACAAAGACACGAAATTTGTTGTCCGACTCCTTCGCGTGCAACTGTCCCGACTAGAAATGGCCAAAGGTTTCATCTTAAAGGCTTAATCATTTCAAGTTAAAATTTCCCAAAGTCCACGTAATTATCATGCAGCTTTAAATCTTGAACTTTTTTGGTATTCATGATAAATTTGCAAAAATTACAAATTATATACGTGAAACTCTTCGAGCTGTTCACGTCTCGGGTTGAATCACAAATGAAATGCGAATTTTTTTTATTATCTCTTATATCTCGAAAATGTATTAAAGTCACACAAAAATACCTCCCCATACGACAAGTATACGTTCGAAGTGCACTAAGGTATTGTGAAATTCAAACATAGATAAAAATAAGTTGATGAATAAATTTTGGTGAGAGAAAGAATAAATTCTAAAAAATGAGTGAGTATCAACCATAACTCCATACTCGTCTCTGCTTCATACTTGTATCTGCTCCATACATATAACAAATTTCATGTTTTTTTACTTTTTATCTTGCAAAAAAGATGTAAATCAATTAATTTATCTTCCAACGTGAATATTCCTTGCAAAACATATATGTTCATATATGTAGGTGGGTATATATATATATATATATTCACTTGTGAGTTCAATTCACGGCTTCCATATAGTCCAATTGAAGATAATCATAACCAGAGCTGATACAGGCCAGATGCTATGCTTATGTAAAATATAACTATACTTAAATTAGAAAACCATCGATTAAATTTTAATTAAAATTGTACTGATGATCAGCAATATTGCACTTAATATTGACAGAAATTACACACAATTTTAAACCGAAACTAGAAAGGAGACTGGAAATAAAATTCGTCGAGATCTATTGAAAAGTTTTTTTGCAGTTCTTTATCGCTCTTTTAGGTATGAGATGATCTAAATGAAAGTTTCTAAGAATACAACAACGTAAGACAAGTTTAGTACCACTCAGTTTAACTTCATCGAACTAATTATTGTGTTGAGCTATCATCGGACTGCAAATAAACAACTTCAACTTGAACGGAGATATGAAAATTGTATTTTTTTTGGTGCATTTTTTAATGAGAATCCAACTTCTATTTATAAGCTTAGGATATGATGGTAATTACCAAAACCATCAAACTTTTATGAGAATTAAATAAATTAATTCTAGTTAATTGCAACTCGGCAAACGTTCGAATGCATCAGTTTCTATTCTATTTGGGGATCATTTATTCATATTAAATCCTATTAATCTGCTGCGAATAATAGTATAATTTCCATAATAACATATAAGGTATTTGTGGAATTAAATTCCTTTAGAAATGAGTTTAGTAATAAAAAGGTCATATTTATCACCAATAAGACAAGCTCGGTCCGTAAGCGTGAAGGTCTAAGAAGAGCCAAAATTATCAAAAAAACTCAAGCCCAAACTCAAACTCGAGTTTGAGCCCCAGCCCGAGTCCGTCCCCGCCCGGCTTGGCACAGCAGCACGCGTGAGTGATTAGGACTAGCCCACCTATACTATCTTCTCTTGCAATTGGATGTCACCTTAAAGAGGAAAATCATTTATAAACACTACACCAACACACCTACCCAACCAATGTGGGACTCTTTTACTCACTTTAGTAATACATTCATGAATACATTGATACACATATCAATATGTTCTTTAGCGATATTTTGAGCATCAATTTCTCATTCATTATAGAGTGGTTTTTGGAAAACAAATACTTAATCTTATAGCTGTCGCAACGAGGAATAAAAATATGAAAGAATTATTCAATTCCGATGAGTGGACCTCATTCAAATATTAGCCAAAAAAATCACTCTTACACTAGATATAAACTAATATTTACCAATTTTATGTTTAGTGTTTTCAATATACCCAACGTTTTGTAAATATTTCGTAAATTTTTGTATATACTCACCCAATTTTGTTTACACGAATATTGGGTCCAAACTACCCTCATCTTGCAGCTTTGTAAACATTTCCGAATTCGGGCCAAAACAATCCAAATAATTCAGTAAACAATTTGAGGTGGGTATTTACACAAAGTTTACAAACTGCTGGGTATTTTGAAATTAGTAAACGTTTTATGGGTATGTAGCTAAACGACTCAATAAAATACTCTCTTATATCTTTATTCCAACAATCTCTCGCATAATTGTAGAAGACAATTATAAAGACACAACATGACTCAAGGTGCTGATAGTTCTGCGGGAAATACCAGTATAGGATAGGTAGGTAAAACCTTTGAACCTTCCCTCAGAAATATATGTCATATTTACTTACTATTTGTATACATGATGTCCTTGAACTGTTAGTCGTTTAGTATAAACATTAAACATATCTCTCACTTATATCTTCTTTACACAAGTTTAGTTCAAATTGTTATGTTCATTTTGGCTCTGAACATTCACCTGAAACTGCAAGAGTTTCTAAAGAATTACGCCCAATTAATTCTCTTTCGAAGCGTCCCTATTTCTCTCTCACATAGGTGATTCTTTTTTCAAGAATAATCCCGCATTACTCATTTGGATTCCTAGTAATCCAATTTTAAATAAATTCTTAAAAGATGTAAGCTTAATCTCGAACAGGAATCACTGTATAAGAGGAATAGGATCAGTATTTCCCTCACAGTGACCTCATTTATCCATTGACAACTAGGTTGTCCCTTTGAACCAAGATCTCGGGATCTCCGATTATCATGGTTGAGTTTCCTTTGTCTTAACTTTATTTTCCATTGGTTTCAGTCTCATTCTTTTTCATGTCTTCTCTACTAGGTCCCTGATCAACCATTTGGTAAACGGATCCGCAATGTTCTTTTTGGACCTTAGATAGAATACTTATGACTCCAGAAGAGTGAAGTTGTCTAATGGTTTTATGTTGTCGACGAATATGTCAAGACTTACCATTATGCATCACACTATGTGCACTACCAATAGCATATTGTTATCATAATATACACATATTGCACGCGCAAGTGTATTCCAACCAAGATTATCTTCCACGAAGTTCCTAAGCTATTCAGCTAGCTTCTTCTCCATATTTATCCAATGTAACAACTTAGATTGGTGGTAGCTAGGATGAGCTAGTCGTAATACTTTATGTGATTGATACACCGTAGCAATTATAATGCGTAAATTACTAATTACGCTCACAATATCCAATTAACTATTATGGTTACTAAACAAGATCAAGATTTACTAATTTAATTCATTAACGAAAGCATATTCAGCAACCGATTAGCTAAAGCTTTAGAGTACTTACATGGATTTTGGCTCAGCTACATAACGCTCCAATCCAATGTGTGCTCCATCTTCAAGCTTTCTCGTCTTCGTGCGTCGTCTTGATTGAGTACTCAAGGATGACACCTTAGTCTTCCTAAACGTAATCTCTGAGATGAATAAAAAAGATGAGTGAGCACAATCGATATCTCACTAGATCTCAAAACTAGGTGTTTCGGGATCTCTCTTATTTTCTAAGAATAGAATTTGCAATTCCAAGGGGAAAAAGAGGAGGAAATAGTTGGCCAAGAGAGAGAGAGGGAGGCCGAGAATTTCAGAGAGAAATTAGGTTAAATTTCCTATTATCATAAATCCCAATTTATAGCATAAAAAGGAAGATAGGTTAAATTTCCTAAATGATGAAGCCCAAAATTTGGGCGTTGACGTTGATCGAGTTGTGCGGGATGATGTTGGGCATGATATGTAGCGGAAGTGGTAGCACTTGCGGAGGTAGTGTTCGTGGTGGTAGAAATCGTGGATGTAGTACTCATGGGGGTCGTATATATGGTGGTAGTGGATATGGTGGTAGTTTACATGCAGGTATCGAATATGGCGCTGGTAGATAAAAGATAGTATAAATCATTCTTCATACATTCATCAGTGACAAATGAATTGGAAAAAGAAATTCGAATTTCATTATCAATAACTTTAAATAATAATTCTGCTCAACAATTTGAGCTACAAATATTAAGTTTTTCCCAAAGGAAGGAACAAAATACACATTAAAATTTAAAGTTCTGTCTTCGAAAGACAATGTCACGGATCCCACAGCCTTAGCAGACACGAAACTCCCATCACCCCACTCTATGATTTTGCTTTTCCTGAACCAATTCAAAGAACAACAAATATGGTTAATAGCAGCGGAGTCAATAATACACGATGATACATTATCAGCTACTAAACAAGCTTCGGTAATAACGACAATACATTTCCTTTTATCCTTGAGTAGGTAGGACAATTCATACGCCAATTTCCGGGCTCATTGCAATTGTGACAGTTGTCCTTAGACTTGTCAACCTTGGCAGTCCGGGGCACCTTCTTCTTTTGAACCTTGTTAGGGTTCTTCTTGTCGGCTCTATGAGATCTCTTCTTAGATCCATAGGTGGAGGCTTTGTGCTCAGTAGCATGAGCCTATCCAGTATCCCTCTTTATCTTTACGAGTCCCTCACCAGTGTGAAACTCCTTTATTAGCTTGGTACCAGTGTGCCCTAGCTTATTCATGGAGTAGTTCAGCTTGAAAGTATCAAAAGATTCAGGGAGAGTTTCTAATATCATATCTATCTTGGTATCTCCATCAATCAATGATCCAAGGATTTTCATCTCATTAAGATAACTTATGATTAGCATCATATGTTCTCTAACGGGAGTCCCTGCTTTCATACGACAGTTCATAAACTGTCGAACTGCTTGTTGTCTAGCCTGACGCCATTGCCCTCCAAACATCTCTTTGAGATTGAAGAGCATATCACTGGCAGACTCAAAATCACGATGTTGTTGTTGCAACACATTGTTCATCGATGCTAAAATATAGCATCTCGCAATCTCATCGGATCTGAGCCAGGCTGTGAGGGTGTCCTTGTCCTCTGAAGTTGAATCATCATTTGTTTCAAGAGGACATGGGGTGGTGAGTACCCATCTGTGCTTGTCCACGGTAAGTACGATGTCTAGGTTACGTCTCCAATCTACGTAGTTATCACCTTCCAATTTATTCGAAGAAAGGATATTAGAAAGGGGGTTTACAAACATGTTGCTGAAAGTTGAAACAATTTATGATTAGTCTTTTGTTTAGGATTTTAAGTTTATATTGAACAGAATAAATCCAAAGGTGTTACGAACAAAATGAAAATTTACTCCTTCGAGGGAAGGCGTCAAAGAGCCGATTTTCATAAGTAAATGACACATCATTAATGCATAGTCATGATGTCAATACATCAATGTTTTGACTAGCCACCTTATAAAGAAGTTTGATCACTCAAAACTTTTTGCTGGGCCTCAAGGGAGGATTACTAGAGTTTGAGTCTAAGTGTGTAACCAAACACTTAGTTCAAAAAGATCTACTTTGAAACAATCCGCCGAGGAGAGGCCTTGTCTCACTGTATCACTTTTGAACGTAGCTTTAAAAGCAAGGTTACGAGCTATGCGTATTTGAGTACTCTCATTAAAGAGAGGGTCACGGGGGTGACTCTTAGTCTGGTGACATATGCACTTAACATTAGTGTTGGGGATCGTGGGTTGCAAACAATTAGTACAACTCTCCCACTTAGTTTTTGGAATAGGCACATCATATCTTGTACGTTTGGAAACACGTTTCCAAGAGTAAAGAGAGAGGGGAGAGCAGTGTTAATGCACTAAGGTACAAGGTGTTGGAAATTAGTTAACGATTAACCTAATTAATTATGAAACATATCAATATATGGCGGAAATTCCTAATTCAATTTAACATATTAAAAACGTTTTAAAACATATTCAATAACCATGTCATTAAATCTAATCTAGCATGTCAACAAATTTATAAACACATCAATAAATTCATTCATACATGCAAAAAGAGCGATCTAAAATTTCTAATAATCCTACAATGATTATAATATCAGATCCATCTCGTTTATAGAAAACTTACATTCGATTTGGATCTGCAAAATTGAGCCCCGGGTGCGTCCAAGAGATCGGCTGAATGTCTAACCCACGCTCGTCTAGGAAATCCTGAAAACCGTCGTGGCTCCGTTGCTCCAAAAGTGGCCGGCCCTGTGGGTGAAAAATCACTCAAACAACCACAAGTTGAGTCAATGATAATACTTAAGGGATTTTTATGACACAAAGAGGGAGGGCTCTTTCGTGGGAACAAGAGGAGAAGAAATAAAACAAAGGCTTAACAATTTCACTATCTCAGATCTCTTTGGGATTTTTGGCCGTGTATTTTCTTCCCTGGGGAGAGAAAATAGTCGGCCAACACAAGGGGGAGAGGAGAATGAGCGTGTGAAAAAACTCTAGGGCAAGAGAGAGAAGAGCCTTCCTTTTATTTCAGGGAAAATGGGCTTAAGTTAGGTCAAGAACAGTTAATGGCCCATTAATCAAACTTAAGCCCAATAATTCATTTAAACAATTTTCCAACTCACTTATAACATATAAGTGGCCGGCCATGTTGTCAAAATTATCTCCCAAATTTATTTGATTTTATTTCTAAAATAATATTTAATTAATTTAGAACATCTCATTTATTTAATGACAAGTCATTAATTATTTTCATACTAATCAATGTAGTACGAAACGAGAAAATATTTATTTTCATCTTTTATTTATTTGAATCATCAAATTATATTATTATCAAAATAATAACATAATATGATTCGTTAAATAAATGTAATAATAAATAACCAACTATTTATTTAGTTACTTAGAAAATAATTTTCTTAGCGTAAATCACAATTTACGTTTAATGAGAAAATCAATCATTTCTTGTTCACCAAAATCTCGTCCGAGAGTTTATCATTGAGACCTTATGGACCCACATGAACAAAGCTTTAGAATAAAGCTTGGACACAAAAGTTCACAAACTTTTTCCGACTTTTAATTCTTAATATTAGTCGATTCCACTAAAGGACCAATATTGAACATCTCTAAGTTCATATGCGTTTATATTTCCGTTTGATGTGACAAAACTATTCTTCACACGGTCTACGGTGTATTTTACGATATTACCCTTTGTGTGTATCATTAACTCAGAGAAATGTAAATTCACCGTTTTACCCCTGAGTTATTATTTCACCAAGTCCTCTGTTATTTGTGAACGAGAAAAAAAACATAAGTGAGATGTCTCAACATGTCACATGTTTTATTTCAAAGAATTCTTTATTCGATAAATATCAGGCCTGGTTTATTCGCTCACACTCTCATAACAGAGCATGGTGTGATACTAATGCCTTAGCATTGTTTCAATACAAATTTCATATCTGTGAATCACATATTTCAACGAAACAGTATTATGACACAAACCGTCAGGTCAATGAAACTTCACTTAGCCATTGCTCATTGACAAATCAAATGTCATAAAGTGTTATAAGAAGATATGTACTCACTTCAGGATTTAGGTAATTACTAAAATACCCCTCGTATGTGAGTTTGAGGTTTCGAGTAATTAAACGGTTTTATCTAACTTCGAAACTTCACAAGTCTTGTTCAATATCTTCATTAAGATATCAAGAATGAATTACAGAGTCACAACTCTCCATATCACAAGATGAGATCTCGTTTAATTCATTCTAACAATCATTACTAAGAATCGATTGCCCAGTCGATCTTTAGATTGCGAACTATTATTTAAACTAGTCATAAGAAGGTATCTTGTCAAGTCTGTACTTAGAACTTCTTTCGTTGATGACAATTTCAGGGCGTAGAGATTCATGCATAAACACAATCTTAGAATAAGAATGAATATTCAATTTTTATTTAAATTCAAAACAAATAAATACAAAAGTATTTAATATCAAAAATCTTCTTTGTGGGCATAAATGCCAACCCAAGGAACATACTCGGATCTTTTTGTCTATTAATTTATATTTCATAAGGAAAGCGTGTGAGATTAATAAATCTCACTTTTGCACTTGAAAGTTTTTGAGATTCAAAATCTCCTAAAACTAATTTTTTCATCTTCATGACATCTTCCTTCAAGGCATCTTTATGGTGGTTGAGTGCGCGAACGTCGGAAAGTCACGATAGCATCAAGAAGAGGGGGAGAAGCTAGGAGTCCCAAATCCGGATTCAAAATCCTGGATTCATGGACTGCCGTACACCTTGGACTTAAAATGTCATAAATGATACATCCAGTATCTGATTGAGCTGAAACCAATTGCATTGGATAGCTAACTTCCGTACCTTTAGTTTGGTTAAAAACCTCTAATTTTCAAGTTCCGAGAAAAAAGATTTATGCCCGTTTTACTGAGCCATAACAATTTGTCCAGAAATTGAAAAACAATTAAAAGTATGTCGGATCTAGGCGTATTGAGAAAGAGGTTTATAGGAACATTTTATTTGTATGTTTTGATTTCGATTGTGTGTTATATTAACATGTTAATAATTTACACAAAATAAAACAAACAATATTCTATAAAATATTCAATAACTATTTAAACTAGAAGTGCGAAAACTAGTTTAAACTATGTACACAAATTTTCAAACTTGTCAAAAAATTGATTTCGAGTATGCTAAACATAAAATAATTAAAAACTTTTTTAATGTACTTCTATAGCATATTTAAAAACTGGAAAATCAATACAAATTTAATTTTAGAGGTCGTACGAAAAAATTTAAATTGTGTAAGATCTAGTCTTTGAAAAAACCATTATCCAAGCAAATTTTGAAAACAATTTTCTTATAATGATTTTAAATAAGATGTACATGTTTATACTTTGACCATAGCTCTGAGACCATTTGTTGGAATATGTCTAGGATTGAGAAAAAATTAACATTAATCATATTAATGGCGGAATATAAGATTTCTATAAAAGTAAAACAATTTTACCAACCTAGGCAAAGTGCATGAACATGTTTAAATTTAAAAACATTATTTAAAGTGCTTAAGTGCAAACCTTACTCGTACCTTTAATTTGAAGCGTCTTGAGAAATGTTGATCTTCTTCCTTGGCTCGATTCCTTCACGTCTAATGTTGAACTCGAGAAACCTAAGCTTTCTATTACATGAGTCTTTTTAGGGTTTAGAAGGATTTGTGTGTGGGCAAGTCTGTGAGCTAGAGGGCTAATTAACCATAAGTCTAATGAGGACTTAGGTGCCAAAATAAAAAGGGATTTTTGAGAAAGAGAGAGAAAGGGTCGGCCAAAAGAGAGACAGGAGCAAGATTGCTTATTTTAACATCTCTATGTGAGTCTCTATTTATAGGAGAAGGAAAATCAAGAAAGGGTAATAACCATTTACAATTCTGTATTTAAGATACAATATTTGATTTTCTCTCCTCTTTCTCCTTGTACATGGCCGGCCAACATATGCATTAATGAGGGAAATTTATTTCCTCACTTAGCATGTTTATTTCATTCTCAAGGAATTCATTTCCTCTTTTCCTTTTGGGTAATTAGCCTTATACTTAAAGGCAAAAAATTCTCTCATCTTGGGATGTGTTTTGGCCGAACTCTACACCTAGGGAAGGAGCTTCTCGATGCTTCCTTATTTCTTTTAAGACAATTCTTAAAATACCCATTGTAGAATTAATATTGCAAAAATAATTAAATTAATTTCATAATGCCCCAAACTACTTCTCGGCTTTATAAACTAATTTATATTTCCATTATATGAAAATATTCAAAATCATATTTTGAAATTCACATCATTTTATGTCCATGTGGACAAAAATACACTTTAGAAATTTTCCGAGAAAACGTCTAGTTCAACACTTGAACTTATTTTGACTTAGCTTCTAGTTTAACAAACCTACTCTAATGACTTGTAATAGTGACCTTATGGATCCAAATGAACAAAACTTGAGATTATATACTCGGACTCAAAAGTTCACAAAATTTTTCCGAGTATTAGTTTAATGTCAACTAACTCCACTAAAGAGTTGACACTGAGAATCTCTCGGTTCAAATGAATTTATTTTCTACTCAAATTCAACTTAATTATATTGAGTGGATCCATTAAATGTTATATATGATTACCCTTCATGAATATCATCAACTAGATGGGATTTATAAAATTACCATTTTACCCTTCTAGTTGTTATTTCCTCAACTTCTTTGTTACTTGTGAATAAGTTAGAAACAAGTCACATTATTTCATCACAATAAATTCGTTACTTAATTTTGGATACCGCGCGATTCATTTATTTACAATCCAAGTAATAAAGTATGAGGTGATATATGCATTTTAGCAATCTTGTACATGAATTCCATATCTCTGAGAACTTCACAAAGTTGGTTCATGACATCTTCATAACTTAATATCCCACCAATTAGTCTAGGCTACATCACTTAATGGATATAGAATTTGACTTTCTCAAATGAGAATATTAAGACTATGAAATGACATGTCTTATATCAGGATTTAGGTAAGCATGATGCAATTTATACATAGTGACCTTGAAACAGAAGAGGTTAAATGATTTGTTCTTACATTGTCTCTAAAGGTGCACTGGTCAATTCAGTATCTTCGGAAGATACACTGGAAGAACTATAAAGTTCCTAATTCTCTATGCCTTTTAACCAGACATCATAGATTCTTCTAACAATCATACTAGGATCAATAGTCCGTTGATCTTTAGATTGTGAACATTTCATTTTAACCAAATCTACATTTGTCTCTTCATACATTGTTAGGTTTTATTTAGGACTATAAGATTATTGAATATCATAAATCTTCAAACAAACGAAAAAGGAATGAATGAACGTTTCAAATTTTATTAATTTAATCAGCAATTACAATAAGAACTTATGAGAGATTTATATTATATCGATATGTAAATAAATAATTTTCGTGTGGCCATCTCTGCCAACATCTCTCACATTCCTGACCAACGTGATGACAGGTTAGGTCAAGACAACTATCCACATTTGGTTATTTTTTTGTAGTCCCTCGATTATGCAACTCCCATGTTGAGTGCGTCTTCGATCATCGACATTGATTGAATTTGTTCTCAGCTTGATTCAATTCTGATTACAGAACCCAAGCCTACTATCCATGATACCAATAATATTACAATATCGTTTGTGGACTATCCTATTCTCAAAATTGTCATTGGTCTAGATAAGTAGAATTACGAAATGCTTATCAAGAACTACGAGTTGTGCTATTCGTCATACATGTCGTGACCGATGTACTGTTAAGGTCAGGTTGAACTCACGTACATTTCAACCGCCCTAACACTGAACCAACAACTCAACTCAAGTGAAGAAAAGTTTGTTTTGTGTTCTTTCTCTCTTTTCTTTTATGCATTTATGTCTTTAAACTTTAAGTTTATTATTTATCTTGAACGATGTCGGCATACAATCGATATTTTATCGGTATCATCGATAGTTCGTAAAATATTTCTATAAGATACTCATCGATATTCCGTACACCCAGAAAATCATAACCACGTTATCAGTATCGATAATTTAATCCTTAGTCATGACATCCTCATCCTGATTCATAAATTCCCATATTTTTTCAATTTCTGGATGGGGTAAATCTTCATGTGAAATGTGATCTAGCAATTGAGGTTAGTGTCTTGTATAGGGTTCTCCACCTCAATTTATGTGGTCAAGACGTCTTCGACCTCATATAGAGGCATGTCTTGATCTTGATCTTCGCTTATTTTTTCTTGAAAATATGAGTCCTTGAAAGTGACATCTATGTTGATCATGCAATTTTTTTTTGTGCATGCTTCAAGATACCACAACTTGTATTCTTTAAGTCCCTAGGAATATCCAATAAAAATGCATTTGAGTGTCATCGGATCAAGTTTTTTATGTTTAATATGTGCATAGGTCGTGCAACGAAAAACTCTCCGCTTTGTGTAGTCTAGTTTGTAGTATGTCCACATCTTTATGGGAGTCTTTATGTCAATAGTTGTGGAGAGGGCATCGATTGACAAGTTAGTACGTTGACTTCATATTCTCAACCTAGAATTGATGAGATAATTTCGCATGATGAAGCATAGATATGACTATCTCCGAGATAGTTCAGCTGAATCTCCCGGCAAGTCTATTTTGTTATGAAGTGTGAGGTCATCTCCAACCATGAACATCAAATTTGGTGTTTTTTTAGCACCAAATTTGGTGTTAAAGTTTTTTCATCTCCAATCATAACACCAAATTTAACACCAAAAAACTATTCATCATTATTATATTATTACTTTTATATATTTTTTTTTATTAATATATATTTTTTAAAGTATTCATATGTATAAAATGATTTTTTTTTTTCAAAAAAATTTGCCGTGTGAACAGTGTCACGCCAAATATGGCGTGGCACTGTTCATAACACCAAATTTGGTGCTACTTTTGCAGTGGGGTTGGAGCAAAAATTGCACCAAGTTTGGTGTTTTACCGTGCCTTTGGAGAAGCCCTGAGACAACAATGAAATGCCATCTCCACAATACTTAAAACCATAATAACTTCTTAGATACTTTACATTTTTACATGTCTATATTTCTGTCATGATTTGAAGTTGTCGAAGGCTGTATTCTTGTGCTTCAGAATACACACATGATCATCAAAAGTAAGTATCTATTACTTACATGTAGTATCGACTACCACCATGTGAGTTTACTCTTGAAAGACTCCAAAGGTCAAAGTGTACATCGTCTAGAATGCTAAATGTCCTCCAAGCAACATCAGAGAATTTGTTCTTGATTGCTTTGCCCATAATACATACTTCATCTATTTTTACATGTCTATGTTTTTGTCGTGATTTGAAGTTGTTGAAGGCTATATTCTTGTGCTTCAGAATATACACACATGATAGTCAAAAGTAATCATCTATTATTGACATGTAGTAACAGCTACCACCATGTGAGTTTACTCTTGAAAGACCTCAGAGGTCAAAGTGTACATCATCTAGAATGCTAAATGTCCTCTGAGGTCAAAGTGTACATCATCTAGAATGCTAAATGTCCTCTGAGGTCAAAGTGTACATCGTCTAGAATGCTAAATGTCCTCTGAGGGAATTTGTTATTGATTGTTTTGCCCATAATGCATACTTCATCTATTTTTTAGTCAGCTTTATGAGACCACTCTCACTAACATGTCCAAGTCTCATGTACCAAAGATTTGTCCTTGTCTTTATATGCCAAAGATTTGTCCTTGTCTTTATATATGATGTTGGATGATTTGCCAATGGTTGTGACTTAGCCCTGGACCCGAAAGAGCGGACGCCCTGAACCCAAAATGGCGTGCACTTAGCCCTGGAGGCGCGCCTGAACGTTTTCTTTTTCACTGTTATGAGTTTTGGGCTGTTATGAGTTTTGAGCTGTTGTGAGCTTTGAGCCTAAGTTTTAAATAGCTAAAATGGGCCTGACAATAAAAGGGTTTTAAAAATTTAGAGTTTCAGTTCTTAAAATAAAATAACCAGTTATCTTCTTCTGCCATCTCCAAGTGCACCGGTTATTTGACTCTATTATTTCAGTTTATAAATTATTCATAATTAATTATGCCTATAGTAAAAAGGCAAAAAAGTCTAAGCCTTTTACGCCTTCAAAGCTTACGCCTCACCTTTTTAGCGAAAAGGCCTCGGAAACGCCTTCGCCTTTTAAACCTTGCCTACAACTAACTAATGTCAGTTATTAACACAATGCAGATGATTATTAGTCTAAGCGGATATTAAAAATTTCATCGCTGTCTATCGTCTGCACCAAACTGAATGTAAACTCCGCACTGAAAGTGGAGATTGTTATTTCTTTTGTTACTTGTAATTAATATGTTTGCACATAAATTGCGATTTGAAGATAAGAACCCCACAGGTGACATGAGGACAAGTACTAACATAAGCATCGCAGTCAGATGATTATAGTGATGTAGTGTAAACCATAGTATTGCATTTCGTTAAAACATAGGAAAAATATTTAACGTTTTCTGCAAGAAACAAGTGTTGAAGGAACGCTAGTTCAGGGTAAGTTTAGGCTCAACACTTTGTTTAATATCTGGAATAGCTTAAGGAACCCGTGATACTTAAACAATCTTTCACTGCATTGATTTGTGAATCTATTATGAATTGTGCAAAACATGGAAGCCATCGCCGGACGATTTCGAAAATTGAAACAAACAAACCTTAATTTAAGCTTGTGAAATTACTAAGCACAAATCTAATCGCTTCTAAAAATCAGGAGTCAAGAGTTGTTAGTCAATCTTCGTATCTCAGGCTTGAGAATTTGAATACCCGTTTGGAATTTCAAAAATAAGAAACAAGGGCAAATTAGCAAAGCAGAGCAGACATACCTGAAGCGTGGTTTCATCCAAAGAAACTGCAACTCAAATAGTAAATATGAAGTGCTAGTATAGTGAAATGGAATCAATGGACGAGAAAACAAAGCTGAGAGAAGAAAATGGAAAGAAGATAGCTCTCGAAGAATTCAGTGTGTGTTCACCATCTTATACACTGACTAAAGCAATGTTTATAAAAGAAGAAGCTTAGTCGGCATCCATTTCTTCCAAGGCAGCTTTCGCGGCAGTCTTGGCCTCGTCGAACAGGTGCTGGGGAACCTGACACAAGAACAGCATTGTCAAGTTAGATGATGATGATTATGATGATGATGATGATGAGACAGGGATGATGATGATGATACCTTCTGGTGGCGGCGGTTGGACTCGTCACAGACCCAGGTGAGCTCGAGCTCAAAGTCTTTGTCTTTGGCGTCGTCATGGATGGAGTAGATGATCTTCGCCACCTCCACTATGGCTTCCCGGCACGTCAGCTGCGACAGCGACAGCTTCTCGATCTCACTGCCACACACACATGATCACGAGTGAGTCCATACACAGACATAGACACATCTCACTGAGTGAATCCATACGTCTTGGCTTGCTGGCGGCCCTTGCCGATGGCGGCGCCCAAGTAGCGGTAGGAGACGCCGGAGGGCTCGACCATGTAGAGTTGGGGGCCGTCACGGTCGTAGCCGGCCAAGATCACTCCGCACCCGAACGGCCGCAGCCACCAGTAGAGCGTGCACAGGTGCACGTAGCTCGCCACCCTCTCCGCCAGCTCCTTCACCGGAATCTGCTCCCCGTAAACACTACAACCCACACCCACGCAAGCACGCCATGTTCAATCACCCTCAAACTCACCAGACTCACGAGAGACTTACCTCTGGTAATTCCCGGCCTCCGACTTCGCTCGCGCCACGATCTGCCGCCCGTCCGCGGCCAGCCCAGCCACGGCCTGGGATTTTTTGAATTTCGATTTCAGACTTTTGAAATGGAAATGGAAACCCTAAGAGAGAGAGAGACAGAGAGTGACTGACCATGCCGGAGTGGCTGTGGACGGAGTGGATGCGGCGGTTGGAGCCGGGGAGCATCATCTTGGAGGCAACCAGCTTCTCGACGCCGAGGACGACGCCGTCGCTGCACTTTATGCCAACCACCGTGCCGCTGTTGTCGACCGCCTTCGCCGCGTACTCGATCTGAAACACTCTCCCGTCCGGCGAGAACGTCGTCACCGACAGATCGTACCCAGTCCCGATGCTGCTCATCTTTCAGATTCAAACAAATCACTGCAACTATTTTTCTCTCTCTGAATCCTCTTTCTTTCTTCTTCACCTTACTAATGGTAATACACCTAAAGTCTTTTCTTTCTCTTCAAGAAAAATAAAACACTTTGATCGCGTTCCGGGCTGGACTTCTTCAAAAACATGGGCTCAAGGCCCATCACTACATCCACAATCTGTTCATTAGCCCGTTTTGCCTACCAAACTCCATTACTTTTTTTTTTTTTTAGGAAAACCAAACTCCATTACAAAACTAGCGTTTTATGGGAAACATTTATAAAGCAATGGTTCTTAATTAATAGTTTCAAAACTATAAAACTATATATTTTACTTTTACAACTTCAAAACGCTATCTGTAATAAAAAATGTTAATATGTTATTCTTACGATTAAAAAAAATAACTACCAAAAGTATTACGGCATTCTAGCCTTAGTTCATCTATTATGGAAATAGAATTTTTGGGAATCGTACACTAAGTTTTAGAATAAATACTGATGCTTTATACAAATATATTAGTTGGGCAGGGAAAAGTATTAGAATAAAATGTGTTTTCTTTTCTTCTTGTTATATGTCTAACCACCATCGATCCCGTCATTCCAACCCCTCATTTAGAACAATTCAAGAAAATGTTGGAATGTAATATCGAAATTCTCTCCTTTTCTGTTCTCATCTTTTTCTGTTCGAAATAATTGTAAAAAATAACTTTTTGTCGATATTTTGAATTTTGTTTGAACCTTACTGTCAAGCAACGGTAGATAATGTTGGAAATTACTTGGCGATTTAAGTAAATTATTATTAAACATAACAAATTACGTGCGGAATTAATAATAAAAACGATCTAGCATATTAAACAATTTAATATCCAACAACTTATTAGCATTAAAATCATAAGCATGTGAATTAACAATTAATTCAAAACATAAACATGTTAACTAACAATTAATTCTAAACATGTTTATTTGATCAAATTAAACACACCAAACATCCATATAAACAATTTATATATTTTGCGCGTATTTAAAGTTATCGAGGACTTACATCGTCGAGTTATAAATAACTTGATCGAGGAATTGTGCTCGAGTTCGAAGCGAGAATCTTCAAACTCTCCAATTCGGGGTAGCAAGGCTCCTCGTCACGTCACTACGTCGAAGAAGAGCAGGGATTGGACTCCTCGGCGGCAGCTCCTAGAACCGGGCTTGGGCAGCGCTTGATGGGAGCTGGCGGCAGCATGGAACGTTGCTGATTCTGGGCGCGGCAGCGAGGCGCGGAGCAGCTCCAAGGCGCGGCAGCGGGCGGATATCCCAAGTCAAACTATGGATGAGTTAGGTGTAAATTATAGAATAAAACACAAAATAACTGTTAGGTATATGCATTATTAGATGCGTCATTGGGGTGATCATAGCAAAGCCTCGCCGAGATTGTTGGAATTTGCTCAAACAAAATAAAGCTGGAAAGCACAAAGCTTGAGTGTGGATTTTGTTTTGCCTTTAATCTAATCCCAAGCAAGAGCAATGTTTTGTTTTGTTTCGAGCATTTAAGATATTGAATCGAAGGAAAGCATAATTTGACTATTAGTAATTGAATAAAGGAAACAAATTAGTTGGTTTCATAACTCTTTTATGCAAGTAAAAAAAGTTTTTTTTTTTTTAAATTTTCACAAGAATGTGCCAGAAAAGTTCCCACAATAAGTTATTAGTCAAAAAATGATACGTAAATCAATTTATTGCGTTCAATTAATCTCTTCTAAAATGTGCATCATTGAGACCTTATGGACCCACAAGAACGAAACTTGGGAATAAAGTACAGACTCAATAATTCACAAATTATTTACTTTTTATAATTGTTAATAATGGTCGACTCCACTAAAGAACCAATATTGAAAATCTCTAAGTTCATGCGCGCATATTTTTCCGTTTGAAGTCACAGAACCTTTTTGTACTCGATCCACGGCGTACTTTACCAAAATACCCTTCGTGTGTATCAGTAAGTCCGGGGAATGTAAAATTGCCGTTTTACCCCTAGAGTTATTATTTCACTAACTCCTTTGTTACCTGTGAATGAGAAAAACATAAAGTGAGACGTCAATACGTGTCACATGCTTTAATCAAGGAATCTCACATTCAATGATTATCTTGCCAAATTAATTCATTCACTCTCTCCTAACAAAGCATAGTGTGATACAATGACTTTCATTATTGTTTACACGAATTCCATATCTGTGAATCACATAATCCAACACTACAACATTATGTCACCAACCGTCGGGTCAGATGCAGCCATTACATGACCATTGCCCATTGACAAATCAAATGACATAAAGTGCAGTATCGACTATGCACTCACCTCAGGATTAAGGTAGTTATCGAAGTACCCCTCGTATGTGATCTTGGAGCTTCTATATTAAACGGTTTTATATCGAGCTTCCATAGAATCACTAGGTCTTGTTCAACATCTTCTATAAGATATCAAGAATGAAATCATAGAGTCACAACTCTCTATATCACATGATAAGATATCATGATTCATTCAAACAATCGTTACTTAGACTCGAATGCTCAATCGGTCTTAAGATTGCGAACAAATGGTTTAAACTAGTCACAAGGGGTTATTATGTCAAATCTGTATTTAACACCCTTTTTGTTGATGACAGTTTCAGAGCGTAGCATACATACATAAACACAAACTATAAGAAAAGAATGCTTATTTATTAATATTAATGTTTCAGCAAAATATTACAAATAATAAATAAAATGTCTAATATTCTCCTTTGTGGGCACCAATCCCAACAGATAAGTATTTTATCATTGCGATAACTGTCAAGTGTGCAACGATGTATGTAGTTGAAGCATATACATTTGAACTTTATTCCTACATGACCTGATCCATTTTGATCAGGCATTCAAGCTATACCATCTCTATCAAAAGCACTAGTAATATGATTTTCTCTCACGTTTTTTCCTTCATGGTTCGATATTACGGTGTGCTAGACGTAGAGAAGTTACACCAATATATTCTGATATTAGTGGTTAAACTCTATTACGGCGACGATACTGTAAGGGAAGTCATGCGAAAAAATAGCCCAACGTCAATATCATAAAAAGCTTAACACCTCTCATCATTAGTTACCTTATTTTTTCGATGATAATACAAAAAAAAAAACAGAATTAGTCGTCTTATTCAAAACCCCATTTATGAAATCTCTTCTTTCCCACATCACACCTCCAAAATGTATCATTCATATCTTATATAAAGAGACTTGCATGTTCTTAAACGACATGCGGAAGGAAATGTTAACCAATGTTGCGAGTTCCAGGGATACAATAGATCATTACGAGTCTTACGACGAATTTGACTGAAACGTACAATGACAAAGGAAGGAGATTCTTTGTATAAATATTTAGTCCACATTGGGGGATTTTTCTTCCTTTTGCCGCTTTTCCCTCAAACGGTTGAAAGGAAATAGTGCATCAAACTGATCGCAAGGGTCAACTCGATCAGTTTAATTATGGCTGGCCTTGTGTATTAGATTAAAGCTGGATATTAAATTTAAAAACTCATTAAAATGTTGAATAGGGCTTAAGTTGATTATTGGGTCTGACCTAATTTAAACTCGCTGTCTCTCAAGATATAAATAGGGGGTTTTGAGAAATCCTAACCCTAATCACACAAACATATCACTCGGCCAACCCCTTCCCCTCCCTAGAGGGAGTTTTGGCCGAGAGTTCTTGAGAGAGTTCAAGAAAATCATTTTCTTGAATCTTGAATTAATCCTTTGAGTAATTCTCTTCTTCGTTGTTCAAATCAAAGAGCTCACTCTCTCGATCTCGCAAAAATCCGAGAGAATTATTGATGACTCCTCGTGTGGTGTTTGAGTGAGTTTTCATTGTAACGGGACCGACCAATTTAAGGAGAAACGAGCTAGATGCGCAGAAGGCTCAAACGGTCAGCCAGCCAACCGGCCAGCCAGCCAGTCAATGGGCCTCTCCCATTCCGCGCGTCCAGTACTTCCAGCCCGGCGCACCTTGCCTGCCACGTGTGCCAAGTCACCCTCCACCTAAGCGCACAGGTCCCGCTCCTCCAGCTAGGCGCACATACCCGCGCAGCCCATAGGCGCACCATTCCGGCCGGCGATCAGGCAGTACGGCGAGCATCCCGCCCGGTCAGCCTGAGCCTCTTTCCGGCCAACCTTTGGGGCATCCGACCTGCCTTCCTCCTGCACTTCCAGCGAGTCAATTTAGCACCTCTTTCAACCCACTCGTTCATCATCGGATTAGCCAAGCTAGGCGTCCAGGAAAGGACTAGGCGGGTGTTGACTCAATCGCGAGTACATTCCAGCGAGGATTTGACGAAGTATTCTGGTGTAAGCGAGCAACGCATGAGGGTGTTTACAACCTCACATGTAAGTTTCCTAAACGAATTGGATCTGCGACGGAAATGTATAAATTATTTATAGGTTGTTTGATCGTTTGTTCAATTTGTTGACAAAATGTTTAGAATAAAAGGTTTATTGACATGTTAGTAATTTTTAATGCCTAACTTAATAGACTATGTTTAAAATTAAGTTTTAACATGTTAAGATCAATCGTGTGTTTTCGCTATATATAGATATGTCACGCAATTTAATACGTTAAACGTTAACTAATTTCCAACACTCTCAATTCTCTAGCAAATACTCTTCTTTTGATCATTTATTCACATGTACTTGCAATAACATTCAAATAATGACATTTGATTTCACATATTTGCCTGTGATTTATAAAACAAATTATGCATAAAATGACATTTTTTTTTATTGTGATGGTACATTTTTGAAGACCCAACACACACATAAGTTCTATTATTTCATGATGGATTCATGAAATATTGAGTCGAGTTGGATTTGAACAAATGTAGACATATTCTTAGAAAACTTACAAACAATCTCCCATAATAATTCGGGCATCAACCGGATAAAAAAATTTAATAGTCCACGATCAACTTTCTTGCATAGTACCCTATTCATAGGGAAGTCAAAATTTACATTACCTCTTTTAAAGTGAGCTGCAAAACACTCATAGGTTGAAAATCATAAATATATACTCAAAAAGTATTTTAGTAAATATTTAATTGTATTTTCGAGTGACTATTAACTATTTAATGACTCAATTGCCTCAGTGATGTATGTCATGGTATGCACACGTCCGGATATAACACATGTTATGAGTGTTCTAAGCATATTCATGGCAAATATAGAAAAGAACATTGGCTTTCCATGAAGCGAACACTGCAATATCTGGCGTTATTCTATTCGAAAGAAAATCTAATAGTTCTTGGTCGTGAATAAGACGAACCGCACCGTGAAGATCTTTGCTTTGAAACAAGAATGAGAACAAAGTTTAGGTGGATATATGGTGTTAGAAATAATTATGTAATGATTTATTTTCTCAAAAATTAATAAACAACAACAAAGATGAAACAAAACAATAATAATATGAAAATAACAACAATATTATTTAATGAAAAGGGAAGAAGTTCGGACGTTTCGCCTTCTACAGTATCGAAAACTGTGAGGACTTTATCTTTTAAGATTAACAATATACTGAAAGGAAGTTTACACTAGAGTAACTTCTCTTAGGAAGCAACCTATGACTAAACCAACAATGAAGTGCAAAAAAATACTATTGTGGAGATGGAAGAATGAAGAGGGAATCTGTTTTAGTGTGCCTCTTTTAATAGCTCATGACTCTAGATAATTATGAACCAACTATAAACACGTCCATTATTGTCTTTTATTAGTACTCTTTAACTTCGACTAGTAACTCTCATAGAACATTCAGTTTGTGTTTAAGCAATGTTTTTTGCATTCAAGCGCAGCAAATGCACAGCTACACTAGTATGTTAATTCTCAATATAATTTCAGGTTAATTTGTGGAATTTGCAATAACAAATCAGAGTTATATCACAAACAAACCCAAGCTCGAAAACTCAATATATCAAGTCCTAACCTAAACTTGGCTCGATTTAGCTCGATAGGTCGATGCCCGAGTGTGAGATTCTTAAAATTCACTTCACTTACATATACCAAATATGATTTTTGTGCATTAATTTCTCACCCATTATAACTTCAATTTTTACAAACTTAACTTTTCGCAATGTATAATAACACTAAAAAATTAGTTGATTATAATCATCAAATATTTGCCTAAAATCACCAGCCCACTAGACACTACTCATACTCATATTTATTATTAATATAACTTTCAACATATGACTTTGTGGATTCAAACTTTGGTGCACAGCACACCCTACTCATGAGGCTCCTCTGCAACTGAAGCCGTATTGTGTCCACAAGGTCTTTCTAAGGAATTACAGGGGTTCAAGGGTGCTGCTGACTGTATATTGAGACTGTCAGAGTGCTCCTTACTTGTGCAAAAAATCTTGTATTCCATGATCGCTCTAGTTTGTTGAATAAAAAATAATGTACTGGAACAGTGGATATTGCCTAAGTTGGAGCAGACGACATTCCAGCCGACTGTGGTACGAGGGTCATTACTCTTTACAAGTTTAGAGCCTTAACGACTGAGAATTGGATCAAGAAGGCCTAAATTCGATTCAGACTTAGAAGCGATTTAAACTGATTATCAACTTTTGAATCTAAAAACAAGTGTAAGAATTTGGACAACAAAATGACTTTGCTCAGATGTTATATAGTACACGAGGGTTGGTGGGTATACAATACAATCATGAGCTTGATTAGTCAGAGAATTTAAGAAGCAGAAAAGGAGACGGCGACGGGAACAACAACGAGGAGAAGGACGAGGAGGAGGAGGATGAGGGCGATGCAGGCGCAGCGGCGAGAGGACTTCTGGTAGTCTCCGGCGGCCTTGAGGTGGGTGGTTCCGGCGGCGACGTAGTGAGAGGCGTTGACTACGTGGTGCTCGATGTTGTCGAGCTTGTCCCCTTGCGATTCCACCACCACCGCCATGTCCAGAAACACCTGGTGCAGCTGCAGCAGGCTCGCCTCTATCTCCCTCGCGGCCCCTTGCCGCTCCGACATCTCCTCCGCCATCGCCGTCGCGGTCTCCGACGTCGCCATGATCCTCTCCACCGCGGCCTCGTCCGCGGCCTCGCCGGTCGCCGCGAAGTGCCGGCGCTCCACCGCCTCCCGGTACTCCGCCATCATGCGCTGCCGCAGCCCCTGAAACTCCATCATCACCTCCCGCAGGCGCTGCCGCAGCCCGCCCGTCACCGCCGCGCGGCTGCGCTGCTGCGCGGCGTCGTCTTCGCCGGCGGCGGCGCGCTGCATCGCCTCGAGGCGGGCCCGGATGGAGCGCGCCTTCTTGAGGACGAGCACGACGTCAGCGTTGATGCGGGCCCGCACGGCACGCAGGGCGTCGGCCTTGTGGAGGCTCTTCGACTCCTCGTTCGACTGCTCCAGCTTCGCCAGTAGATCGCGCACCTCCGATATCTGCTGCTTCACCCCCTCCGCCTCCTCCAGCAGCGCCCCCATCCCCGACTCCCCCATCTCCAAGTCCTCCTCCGCCGCCTCTTTCTTCGCCGCCTTCTTCAGATCCACGTAGCTCGTGAACGATTTCGTCATCAGGTCGTTCATCTCTTCTGGAGATTGATTCGATTGGAAGAGAGATTAATTCTTTCTTTGCTCAAATAAAACGCTCACTTTCTTATTCTCTTCGTATTTCTGAAATGGGATTGATGGAATCTGCAAGATATTATATAAAGAGACATCTCGCCACAACAAAATGTAACCGTTGTGCTTTATTCAATGCAACGGCTATATTCTTGTCAACGTCTTTAGATCTCTCTGTTTTTTGTGTATCTGCAATAATTACATTTTTAGAAAATCTCGTTTATCTAACAAGCTAAAGGGACCTGTTCTCTATCTCCTGGGCCTGGACTCCTTCCGACTGGCCCAACCCAAAAATTAGATTTTCTAAAAAAAATAGAGAAAAATACCCCCAATGATGTTTCCTTTTTTTTTTTTTTTTTTTGAGGGGAAAAGGTCCCAAGACCTCAAATAACATTAGGCATATCCGCCAAAATTCCCGCTTGAAATTCGAGCGGTAGATGAGCAAACCAAATTACATCCGAATCAAACACAAGAGCCCGCTTGGCCAAAGCATGAGCAAGACTATTACAAGAGCGGGGAATAAAATTGAAGGTACAATAGCTAAAACGAGTTGCAAGCGACCTTATATCCGCCACTAGGAGGCCCACCTCCGTGATAGGTAAAGCACAAGCCGAGATACCTTTAATTGCCACTTCGCAATCCGATTGGATAATCACCCGGTCGAGGCCCCTCATGACACCCTCTTCGAGCCCTCGACGAATCGCCCAAACTTCCGCCATGAGGGGGGAGAAATTCCGGAATATAGGGGAGCAAAAGGAGAGAGAGGCATAGCCCGTAGAGTCACGAAACATACCTCCTACGCCGCCTCTCTCGTCATTCGCCCCGATAGCCGCATCCACGCTAATGGCCGTGACGTTCGGAGGTGGGGGGGGCCAACGGGAAGGTCGGGGAGGGGTAGGCCTTGTGATTTTGGCGATTCCGTGGACATGTCGGAACTCACCGAGGAGAGCAATGGCGTCGTTGATGATTGTCGGGGGGGCCTTGACCGGCATACAATGGACCGAATTGTTCCGACGATTCCAAACGAACCAAAGGACCGTGGCCATGAGCTCGAACTCGTGGATAGGAAGAGCGACGGAAAGGTGGATTAAGATGTCGATAGTCCTCCCTCGGAAACAAGTTTTCACTGTTGGAATTTAGTTAACAATTAACCTAATTTAATTACGAAACACATCAATATGTGGCGGAATTTCATAATTCAATATAACATATTATAAACGTTTTAAAACATGTTCGATAACCATATCATTAAATCTAACCTAACATGTCAATAAATTTACAATCACATCAATAAATTTATCTAAGCATGCAAACGAATAATCCAAATACATATAATTATTCTAAAACATCATATTATTCAGATCCAATTCGTTCGAGGGACACTTACATAAGATTTGGATCTGCGAGAGCAAGTCTCGGTGTACGTCAAGGTGGTCGGCCGATCCTCTACGCCACGCGCGTCCAAGAAATCCTCAAAACCGTCGTGCCTTCGATCCTCCAAAATTAGCCGGCCCTGGGGAGAGAAAAATCACTCAAACAACCACAAGTTGAGTCAATGATAATACTCTAGGGATTTTTAGGAGACAAAGAGGGTGGGCTCTTTCGTGGGAACAAGGGAAGAAGGGGAAACTCAAATAAAAGGAAGGGCTGCCGGGAAACAGTTTTCCTCTCTCTCTTTCTCTCTTAATTTCGGCCAAAACCTCTCAAGCACAAGGGGGGAGAGGTTTGGCTGAGTGTTGGTCGAAATTAGGCTAGGGTTACCAAAGAGAAAGCCTCCTTTTATATCAGAGAGAATGGGCTTAAGTTAGGTCAAAATCCAGTTAAGACCCATTAGTCAAACTTAAGCCCAAAACTCCTTTTAATGAGTTTAAACAATTTTTCCAGCCCATAAAACACCTATTATGGCCGACCATATTGTCCTAATTACCTCCCAAATTTATTTGATTTATTTCTAAAATAATATTTAATTAATTTAGAACATCTCATTTATTTAATGACAAGTCATTAATTATTTTCATACTAATCAATGTAGTACGAAACGAGAAAATATTTATTTTCATCTTTTATTTATTTGAATCATCAAATTATATTATCATCAATATAATAACATAATATGATTCGTGAAATAAATGTAATAATAAATAACCAGTTATTTATTTAATTACTCAGAAAATAATTTTCTTAGCGTAAATCACAATTTACGTTGAATGAGAAAATCAATCATTTCTTGTTCACCAAAATCTCGTCCGAGAGTCTATCATTGAGACCTTATGGACCCACATGAACGAAGCTTTAGAATAAGGCTCGGACACAAAAGTTCACAAACTTTTTCCGGCTTTTAATTCTTAATATTAGTCGATTCCACTAAAGGACCAATATTGAACATCTCTAAGTTCATATGCGTTTATATTTCCGTTTGATGTGACAAAACTATTCTTCACACGGTCCACGGTGTATTTTATGATATTACCCTTTGTGTGTATCATTAACACAGAGGAATGTAAAATTACCGTTTTACCCCTGAGTTATTATTTCACCAAGTCCTCTGTTATTTGTGAACGAGAAAAACATAAAATGAAATGTCTCAACATGTCACATGTTTTATTTCAAAGAATTCTTTATTCGATGAATACCAGGCCTGGTTTATTCGCTCACACTCTCATAACAGAGCATGGTGTGATACGAATGCCTTAACATTGTTTCAACACAAATTCCATATCTGTGAATCACATGTTTCAACGAAACAGTATTATGACACCAACCGTCGGGTCAATGAAACTTCATTTAGCCATTGCCCATTGACAAATCAAATGTCATAAAGTGTTACAAGAATACATGTACTCACTTCAGGATTTAGGTAATTACTAAAATACCCCTCGTATGTGAGTTTGATGTTTCGAGTGATTAAACGGTTTTATCTCGAACTTCAAAACTTCACTGGTCTTGTTCAATATCTTCATTAAGATATCAAGAATGAATTACAGAGTCACAACTCTCCATATCACAAGATAAGATATCGTTTAATTCATTCTAACAATGATTACTAGGAATCGATTGCCCAATCGATCTTTAGATTGCGAACTATTATTTAAACTAGTCATAAGAAGGTATCTTGTCAAGTCTGTACTTAGCACTTTTTTCGTTGATGACAGTTTCAGAGCGTAGACATAAATGCGTAAACACAATCTTAAATTAGAATGGATATTCAATCTTTATTTAATTTCAAAGCAAAACAAATACAAAAGTATTTAATATCAAAAATCTCCTTTGTGGGCATAAATGCCAACAAACTCCCACTTGACTCAAAGGAGATGCGAATGATCTTTCAGTCCTAATCCTTCTAGGTGTCCCTCGAAGACCTTACTGGTTAAAGGCTTCGTGAAGGGATCAGCAAGGTTGTCCAACGTTGAGATCTTCATAACCGTCGCGTCCCCTCTATGAACTATATCTCGTACCAGGTGGTATTTCCGCTCGATGTGTTTCGAGCGCTTGTGACTTCTTGGTTCCTTACAGTTAGCAACGGCTCCACTGTTATCACAGTAAAGTGTAATGGGCTCGTTGGCACTTGGAACTACTTCCAAGTACATCAGGAATTTCCTCAGCCACACAGCCTCCTTTGCAGCTTCGCAAGCTGCCACATACTCGGCTTCCATGGTCGAGTCAGCAACACAAGTTTGCTTTATACTCCTCCAGACCACAGATCCACCATTCAGGGTGAACACAGACCCTGATGTGGATTTCCTGAAATCCTTATCCGCTTGAAAATCGGAATCGGTATACCCCGTCATATTCAGGTCATCACCTGAGTATGCAATCATATAATTTCTCGTTCTCCGAAGATACTTGAGAATATGCTTGACCGCAACCCAGTGCTCGGGTCCAGGATTCGATTGGAATCTACTCACCACGCCCACTGCGTAACAAATATCTGGCCTAGTGCAGAGCATTGCATACATGAGACTTCCTACGGCTGAGGCGTAGGGAATATGTCTCATTTCTTCTATCTCTTGAGGAGTCTTGGGAGACTGCTCAATGGATAGATGCACTCCATGTCTGAAAGGTAGCTGTCCTTTCTTGGAATTCTGCATACTGAAGCGATCCATGATCTTATCAATATAAGATGCTTGAGAAAGCGCTAACTTTCGGTTCTTCCGATCTCTAAAGATCTGAATCCCCAGAATGTAAGCCGCTTCTCCAAGATCCTTCATCTCAAACTGCTCCGACAGCCAGATCTTAACCTCTGATAACTTTCCCACATCATTCCCAATGAGTAGTATGTCATCTACATAAAGGATTAAGAAGACCACTTTGCCATCGTTTATCATCTTATAAACACATGGCTCATCTAGTGACTGATCAAAACCGTAACTTTTCACAGTCTCGTCGAATCTAATATTCCACGATCTAGATGCTTGCTTTAGTCCATAAATGGACTTTAGCAACTCACAAACCTTGCCCTGTTGGCCTTTCTCCATGAACCCATCTGGTTGAGCCATGTAAATGCGCTCGTCAAGATTTCCATTCAAAAATGCAGTCTTGACATCCATCTGCCAGATTTCATAATCTAGGGCGGCAGCAATGGATAAAAGAGTACGAATGGACTTTAGCATCGCCACGGGCGAGAAGGTATCTTCATAGTCGATACCTTCCTTTTGTGTGAACCCCTTCGCCACAAGTCGTGCTTTAAATGTCTCGACATTTCCATCCGGTCCTCTTTTCTTCTTGTAGATCCATTTACACCCAACAGGCTTGATGCCTTCAGGTAAATCTACAAGTTTCCAGACTTCGTTGACATACATCGAATGCATTTCAACATTCATGGCTTCTTGCCATAGGTTTGCTTCAGAACTTCGCATCGCCTGGGAAAATGATACTGGATCATCTTCCTCCTTGTATGCGACTGCAGCAAAGGCCTCCCCGATGTACATCAATCGCTCAGGTTGTCGTACAATCCTGCTACTGCGACGAATCGTAGGAGGCTTAAGTTCTGAATGTGGTTCTTCTATTGTTGGTGTAGGACTTGTCCTATCTTGTGAAGTACCAGCTACTTCACCCAACATTTCCTTCAGCACAAGTTTGCTTCTCGGTACGGTATTCTTCATATAATCCTCTTCAAGAAACCTAGCGTTCGTGCTAACGAACGTTTTCTTGTCAGTAGGACTATAGAATGTGTACCCTTTTGTTTCTTTCGGATATCCTATGAAAAAGAAAAATTCTGAACGACTAGCCAACTTGCTAGTCTTTTGTCTCAGCACGTGTGCTGGACAACCCCAGATCTTGATGTGGTTTAGAACAGATTTCTTACCACACCATCTCTCGTAGGGAGTGCCGGGAACCGTTTTTGACGGAACCTGGTTCAGAATATGAGTTGCCGTTTCTAAGGCATATCCCCAGAACGAATCAGGAAGAGATGAGTAACTCATCATTGATCTCACCATATCTAGTAGCGTTCGGTTCCTTCTCTCTGACACACCGTTTTGTTGTGGTGTGCCAGGTGCTGTAAGCTGAGAATGAATGCCTTCTTCTTTAAGAAGATCCTCGAACTCATCAGACAAGTACTCTCCTCCTCGATCTGATCGAAGGGTTTTGATTTGTTTTTCTCTTTGCTTCTCAACCAAGGCCCGATATTGTTTGAACATTTCAAAAGTATCGGATTTGTGTCGCATTAAGAAAACATGACCAAAACGTGAGTAGTCATCAGTGAAGGTTACAAAGTATTCGTAACCTCCTCTTGCCTGAATACTGATTGGACCACATACATCACTATGTATGAGTTCCAATACTTGTGTGGCTCTTAGACCTTTCGAAGAGAAAGGTCTCTTGGTCATTTTGCCTTCAAGACAGGATTCACACGTGGGCAAAGATCCCACGTTTAGAGATTTCAAAGGACCATCCTTTGTTAACCTCTTAATCCTATCTAGGCCAATATGTCCAAGACGTAAGTGCCATAGATATGTATCATCTGTTTCATCACTATGAAATGTCTTACGCTTCCTGAGTGAATCACTATTCACCTCAGTGTCCAAGATTGTCGGCTCATTAGGATATAGATAATAAATAGAATCTACTCTATGAGCTTTAGAAATAAAACAACCATTAAGAAAAATTTCAATACCATTATTGACTTTAAACTCATAATGTTGTTCTTCTAAACGACCAAAAGAAATTAAGTTCTTGCAAAAATCTGGAACATAATAAACGTTATTCAATAATAAAGCCTTATTCCCAAAATTCAGCTGCATGGTCCCGACAGATCTGGCTCTGACCTTCGTTCCATTCCCCCAGTTGAACGTGAACTATTCTTCACCTAAGCTTCTGGTTTTCCTGAAACCATTCAGATTACACACAATATGGTCAGAAGCCCCGCAGTCTAAAATCCAGGGTGATTCTTTATATGTCGTGTAACATGCTTGGGTGACGAAAGCCATACCTTTCCCCTTGACGGTCTTGAGGTAGGCAGGACAGTTCCTTCGCCAATGGCCGACTTCTCCGCAATGGTGGCACTTGTGTTTAGACTTGTCCACCTTTGCGATGCCCTTGCCCTTGACATCCGCAGCCTTCTTGTAGGGCGTCTTGGATCCCGTTCGGTTGGCGTTTTTGGGACCCTTCATCACTCTCTTCGATCCAGAAGTGGAAGCCCTATGTTCAGCAACATTGGCTTCACCAGTCTTCTTCTTGGTCTTAGGGAGAAGTCCCTCGGCAGTCTGCAACTCCTTCATTAGCTCGGTTACAGAATAATCGAGCTTGTTCATGGAGTAGTTCAGACGGAAGCTATCGAAAGAATCCGTCAGAGTCTCCAAGATCATATCGACCTTGGTGAGTCCATCGATCTCCGATCCGAGAATCTCCATGTCGTTCAGGTGACCCATGATCACTAGCATGTGGTCCCTGACTGACGTTCCCGGCTTCATCCGACAATTCATGAAATTTCGGATTGCCTGCTGCCTCGCCTGACGCCCATGACATCCAAACATGTCATGAAGATTGTAGAGCATGTCATATGTCGTGGCAATGTCCTTGTGAGATTGCTGCAACACATTGCTCATGGAACCCAAGATATAACACTTGGCAATCTCATCGGACCTTACCCACGTGTCATAGGCGTTCTTGTCCTCCTGGCTTGAGTCAGCACTCGGAGCTGGAGGACACGGGGTAGTGAGAACATACTTGTGCTTTTCCACCGTCAGTACGATGTCGAGGTTACGTTTCCAATCAACGTAATTCTCACCCTCGAGTTTGTTATAACTGAGTATAGATGCAAGTGGATTCATGATATTGCTGAAATTAAATGAAATGAATAAATTTAGCATATGCTACAGTTTCGAATTATAATGCATGTACAATCCTAAATGAGTGAGGAAAGCGATAAATAATTCATGGTATTATGAACAAAAATGATCAATTACTTTTCCTAGGGGAAACCGTAATTGATCGCCTTTCATAGTCGTGACACATCACTATTTAGTTTGAACCATACAAGAAGTCACAACTTCTAGTTCTCTCTAATTACCATGGACTTTTGGTCACTTATTTTTAACGCATAGCCTCTATGGAGGGTTACTTTAAACAATAAGTCTAAGCGTGCAACCAACATGTGGGCCCTTATCCAAGTTACTTTGAAAACGGTTCTCCTAGGGGAGACCCCGCTTCATCGTTCCTCTTTAGGGCTTAGTTCGTAACAATTTAATTGACTATGTGCTTCCGAAGTACTCCCATTGAAGGGAGGGCCACGAGGGTGACTCTTAGTTCATTCACACAAGTTAATTAAATTCATGTTGGGGACCTCGGGTTATTTCAACGACAAAAAACCCTCCCACTTAGTTTTTGCAAAAATCATATTTTTGTGGATGATGTTCAATTTCATAACTAGTTATTTAAATTAAACTATAATGATGCATGAACAATTCATATAGTGTTGGCGTTCTATCCTATATGACATGTGGATGAATATGAGATAAGATTAAATAAAATAAAACATAATATTTAACTTATCTAATGGCCCATTTCTAAAATTACAACCCTTTATAAAAAATAAAAAATAAAACAATAAACTACTTTATTCCTAGTCTTGTGTCGAGTCGTCGAATTTCCGAGTTTTAAAACTTAGAGATTAATATCTCCCACTCAAATAATTAAATTCATTTTTATTATTTCAAAAATAATATAAATAAATTTAATTATTCAAGATTTTAAATTTATTCGGAAACGATTTCCGAATCTCGGTCGTCGGGCCTAACCCTAGCTAGCTCGCGCGCGTCCGAAGACACACGGCCATGTTAGGGTTTTGGCCGACCCAAACAGCCCTCTTGTGTCCAATACACAGGTCCTTAGGCGTGTTCGGAATCGACTGGGATAGCTCCCACGCGTTTCAAAAACGCGCGGCCATTCCCGGAGGCTGCCTTCCTTCTTCTTGTCTCCCGGATTACAAAATTATAAAATTTAAATTTACAACAAATTACAAATTTAAATAAAATAAAAAATAAAAACCGGGACGTAACCGGTAAACAATCCTAGGGCCAATTAGAGTAAGGATCCATTCACATAAACACACATACATTCACAAATGCAATTCATACAAAAACGCCAACACTCAAAATCGATTTAATGACAATTATGGCTCTGATACCATTTGTTGGAATTTAGTTAACAATTAACCTAATTTAATTACGAAACACATCAATATGTGGCGGAATTTCATAATTCAATATAACATATTATAAACGTTTTAAAACATGTTCGATAACCATATCATTAAATCTAACCTAACATGTCAATAAATTTACAATCACATCAATAAATTTATCTAAGCATGCAAACGAATAATCCAAATACATATAATTATTCTAAAACATCATATTATTCAGATCCAATTCGTTCGAGGGACACTTACATAAGATTTGGATCTGCGAGAGCAAGTCTCGGTGTACGTCAAGGTGGTCGGCCGATCCTCTACGCCACGCGCGTCCAAGAAATCCTCAAAACCGTCGTGCCTTCGATCCTCCAAAATTAGCCGGCCCTGGGGAGAGAAAAATCACTCAAACAACCACAAGTTGAGTCAATGATAATACTCTAGGGATTTTTAGGAGACAAAGAGGGTGGGCTCTTTCGTGGGAACAAGGGAAGAAGGGGAAACTCAAATAAAAGGAAGGGCTGCCGGGAAACAGTTTTCCTCTCTCTCTTTCTCTCTTAATTTCGGCCAAAACCTCTCAAGCACAAGGGGGGAGAGGTTTGGCTGAGTGTTGGTCGAAATTAGGCTAGGGTTACCAAAGAGAAAGCCTCCTTTTATATCAGAGAGAATGGGCTTAAGTTAGGTCAAAATCCAGTTAAGACCCATTAGTCAAACTTAAGCCCAAAACTCCTTTTAATGAGTTTAAACAATTTTTCCAGCCCATAAAACACCTATTATGGCCGACCATATTGTCCTAATTACCTCCCAAATTTATTTGATTTATTTCTAAAATAATATTTAATTAATTTAGAACATCTCATTTATTTAATGACAAGTCATTAATTATTTTCATACTAATCAATGTAGTACGAAACGAGAAAATATTTATTTTCATCTTTTATTTATTTGAATCATCAAATTATATTATCATCAATATAATAACATAATATGATTCGTGAAATAAATGTAATAATAAATAACCAGTTATTTATTTAATTACTCAGAAAATAATTTTCTTAGCGTAAATCACAATTTACGTTGAATGAGAAAATCAATCATTTCTTGTTCACCAAAATCTCGTCCGAGAGTCTATCATTGAGACCTTATGGACCCACATGAACGAAGCTTTAGAATAAGGCTCGGACACAAAAGTTCACAAACTTTTTCCGGCTTTTAATTCTTAATATTAGTCGATTCCACTAAAGGACCAATATTGAACATCTCTAAGTTCATATGCGTTTATATTTCCGTTTGATGTGACAAAACTATTCTTCACACGGTCCACGGTGTATTTTATGATATTACCCTTTGTGTGTATCATTAACACAGAGGAATGTAAAATTACCGTTTTACCCCTGAGTTATTATTTCACCAAGTCCTCTGTTATTTGTGAACGAGAAAAACATAAAATGAAATGTCTCAACATGTCACATGTTTTATTTCAAAGAATTTTTTATTCGATGAATACCAGGCCTGGTTTATTCGCTCACACTCTCATAACAGAGCATGGTGTGATACTAATGCCTTAACATTGTTTCAACACAAATTCCATATCTGTGAATCACATGTTTCAACGAAACAGTATTATGACACCAACCGTCGGGTCAATGAAACTTCATTTAGCCATTGCCCATTGACAAATCAAATGTCATAAAGTGTTACAAGAATACATGTACTCACTTCAGGATTTAGGTAATTACTAAAATACCCCTCGTATGTGAGTTTGATGTTTCGAGTGATTAAACGGTTTTATCTCGAACTTCAAAACTTCACTGGTCTTGTTCAATATCTTCATTAAGATATCAAGAATGAATTACAGAGTCACAACTCTCCATATCACAAGATAAGATATTGTTTAATTCATTCTAACAATCATTACTAGGAATCGATTGCCCAATCGATCTTTAGATTGCGAACTATTATTTAAACTAGTCATAAGAAGGTATCTTGTCAAGTTTGTACTTAGCACTTCTTTCGTTGATGACAGTTTCAGAGCGTAGACATAAATGCGTAAACACAATCTTAAATTAGAATGGATATTCAATCTTTATTTAATTTCAAAGCAAAACAAATACAAAAGTATTTAATATCAAAAATCTCCTTTGTGGGCATAAATGCCAACATTCACCTCCTTCCACCACCCGAGGATCTTCCAAACTCCGACACTCTCCCGGCACTCCCAAAGCGCGTGGAAGGTGGACTCGCATCCCATAGGACAACGGGGGCATCGATGGTCGATCGTCATTCCCCTTCGGGAGAGATTACCCGTGGTGGGTATCCAATCCTTCGCCACCTTCCACAAAAATAGACGTACCTTGGGGGGTATGAAGTTTCCAAAGATAGGCCCACCACGCCTTAACCTCCTTCGTATCGGACGGACCCGCCAAACAAAGTCCGTCGCTAGCAACCCGATACCCGCTACGGACCCAGTATTCTCCGTTAGTGCCGAAATGCCACACAAGCTCATCATGGCGAACCACTCGAGACTCCGGAATCTTAAGAACTTCGCGAACATCATCCTCGCAAAGGCGTTCGCGGAGAAGGGGGATGTTCCACTCCCCGTTTGGAAGCTTGAAACTCGCCACCCGTGTGCCAACGGGGATTCTCGAATTATCACGTACCATAAACCCTCCCGCTCTCGGAATCCACCGATCCCAATGATGTTTCCTTATTACCCTAAAAAAATGTTTCCTTATTTATTTTTAATTATGCAAAAGAAATAAATATACCCTAGTTTTTAATTGCATTGGAGAAATTTCATTAGCTGGGTTTGATTTGTAGAAAAATATCAAAAATTAGCTTATTAGGAAAACTATATCTCATATTAGACTTGTGTCCAAAAATTGGACAAAAATACATTTTCACTCTCATCTCTTGATACCCGATAATTAACAAGAAAAGACGCACGACTCTCCAAGGAATTGTGACGATCTGCGATCCCTGCGAACTCCTCCATCGACTTGTGACAATATCCGACTGTTTGCGACGAACAAATCTGCTCATTCGACGGTAGTTTTTCTTCTCCGCTTGTGGTCCTAATTCATGCCGATCGGGGAAGAATCTTCTGTACCGAATCTTTTATCCACAAAGAAAAGGTTTAGTTTTTTATCTTCTTTCATTTCTATTTAGCTCCGTTTAGAACATTTTTGAGTTATTGCTTTCGACTACGTTTGAGGATTAGGGTTTGATGATGTCTCGGATTAGGTTAGAAATTAATTTCGATGAAACACATAAAATGGGGATAATATGCGATAAATTGTGATGGAATTTAAGGACATTTTCCGATAAAAAAAACGATGATTTGAGATAACTTACAATGAGATTGAATAGGCATAAATTTTTTATAACTTGCGATAAAATTTGATTTTTAATATTTTTTTATAATTTGCATGTGTTATGATAATTTGGGATAGCAATTTAAAATTTACGACGAGTTGTGATAGTTTTTGATAAGTTGCAATGATGTATGTTTTCTTAATTTTTTTGACAAGTTGCGATGCGATAACCTGCGATGATGTATCTTTTGTAAATTTTTTGATAAGTTGCGATACTTCACGATAAATTGCGATAAGATTCTTTTTATTTTTATTTTTTATGATTGCGATAAGATTCTTTTTATTTTTATTTTTTATGATTGCGATACTTTCGATAACCTGCGATGAAATGGGGTTTTTTTTAAATGTGAAAACTTGCGATAAGTTAGGATAAGTTAGAATGATATGTTCTTTTTTACTAGTTAAGATTATTTGTGATAAGTTATGATTATTTACGGTGACTTTCGATATTCATGTTTCTTTGACTATTTTCGACACTTTTAGATATTTTGCGATGGATTCTGATTGACTGTTTCTTAATGATGATATTTTACGAGAAAATATTGTTGGAAATTTGTTAACAACTAACCTATTAAATCATGAAATATATCTAAATATGGCGTAAATTCTTAATTTGACCTAATATGTCAACAAACAATCCAAACATACAAATAGTCTTATAACTAATAATATAAACCAGATCCAAATCGTTCAAAAAGAACTTATGATTTTCGTCGACATCTTCTCGAGTCTCCTCTCCGTCTTTGATATGAGAGAATACCTTGGCCGAGAACACTTCACGTGCGCGCCTAGGGGAAGGACCCGCGCGTGCCTTCTTGCTTCAGGGCGGATCTACGTCACACGTCCTTGCCTTGGCCGAGAGAACTTAGAACCGGATCCGCGTCACGCTCCTTGATTTTGGCTAAGAGTTGCTTGAACCGGCCTGCCTCGTGCACGTCCAGAAACTCTCCTTTGGCCGAGAGCAACTCCACGTGCGTGTAAGGATAAAAAAATCTGTCGCTGCTCCTTGGATGGATGTGGCCGGCCCTATACTCCAAAAGATCACTCAAACAATCACATGTTGAGTCAATGATAATTCTTTGGGATTTTGGGGAAATCAATAAAGTGGGCTCTTTATATGAACATGGGAAGAAAGAAAACACTCAAGAAACAAAGAAGGGCTACATGAATTTTTTTTCCTCTCTCTCTATGGTGATCGGCCGAATCTCTCAAGGGGGAAGGAGGGTTAGGGTGAGAGAGAGAAAGCTTTTTTTATTTTAAGGGAAACTGGTTTAAGTTAGGTCAAAATCCAACAATGGGTCATTAGTCAAATTTAAGCCCATTAAGCCTTTTTAAATGAGATTAAATAATATTTCAGCCCATATATCAATATATATGGTAGGTCATACTATTATATTTATATTCCAAATTTATTTGATTTATTTCTAAAATAATATTTAATTAAATTAGAATATCTCATTGATTTAATGACATGTCATTAATTCTGTTCATATTATGCAAAAAAGTACGAAACGAGAAAATATTTATTTTCATCTTTTATTTATTTGAATCCAAAAATTGTATATTATCAATATAATGATACAATTCAATTCATTAAATAAATATAATTAAAGATAACTAATTATTTTTTTAATTACGAAGAAAATAATTATTTTAGTGTAAATCACAATTTACATTCAATGAGAAAATCAATTGACTGTTGTTCATTAAAATCTCATCCGAGAGTCTATCATTGATACCTTATAGACCCACATGAACGAAGCTTTAGAATAAAGTTCGGACACAAAAGTTCACAAACTTTTCCCGACTTTTAATTCTTAATATTGGTCGATTCCACTAATAGGGCCAATACTGAAAACTCTAAGTTCGGTTTGATGTGATAAAACTATTTTTCATACGATGCACGATATATTTTACGATATTACCCTTTGTGTGTATCATTAACTCAGAGGAATGTAAAATTACCGTTGTACTCCTAAGTTATTATTTCATCAACTATTTTGTTATTTGTGAACGAGAAAAATATAAAGTGAGATGTCATAACATGTTATAACATGTCACATGCTTTATTCAAGGAATTTTTTATTCGTTGAATACCTGGCCCGATTTATTCGCTCACACTCTAATAAGAAAGCATGGTGTGATACTAATGTTGTTGCATTCTTGTAACACAAATTCCATATTTGTGAATCACGTAATTCAACGAAACAGTATTAGCACACCAACCGTCGGGTCAATGAAAATTGATTTAGACATTGCCCATTGACTAATAAAATGTCATAAAGTGTTACAAGAAAATATGTATTCACTTCAGGATTTAGGTAATTACCAAAATACTCCACTTCTGTGATTTTGAAGTTTCGAGTGATTAAACGGTTTTATCTCAAACTTTAAATTTCTCTGGTCTTATTCAATGTCTTCATCAAGACATGAAGAATAAGTTACAAAGTCACAACTCTTTATATCACAAGATAAGACATCGTTAATTTATGCAAGCAATCATTACTCATACGATCGCCCAATCGATCTTCAGATTGCGAACTAGAAGGTATCTTGTAAAGTCTGTACTTAGCACTTCTTTCAATGATGACAGTTTCAGGACGTAGACATTCATGCATAAACACAATCTTAAATAAGAATGAATATTTAATTTTATTTAAACTTTCAGTAAAAAAAAATACAAATTGTATCAAATGTCTTATATCTCCTTTGTGGGCATAAATCCCTACAACCTCTGACTTGACTCAAAGGATATGTGAATGATCTTTCGGTCTTAAGCCTTCTAGGTGTCCCTCAAAAAATTTACTCGTTAAAGGTTTCGTAAAGGGATCAGCAAGGTTGTCCAACATTGAGATCTTTATTACTTATGCGTCTCCTCTGTTGACCATATCTCGTACCAGGTTATATTTCTGTTCTATTTCTTTTGAGCGCTTGTGGCTTCTTAGTTCCTTACAGTTAGCAACAGCTGTTGGCAGAGATGCCCACAAGAAGATTATTTATTTACATATCGATGTAATATAAATATCTCATGAGTCCTTATTGTAATTTGCTGATTAAATTAATAAAAGTTGAAACATTCATTCTTTTTTTTTTGAAGATTTATGATATTCAATAGTTTTATAGTCCTTAATCAAACCTAACAATATATGAAGAGAAAAATATAGATTTGCGTGAACAAACTCTACATGGTTTAGTTAAAATGAAATATTCACAATCTAAAGATCAACGGACTATTGATCCTAGTATGATTGTTGGAAGAATCTATGATGTCTGGTAACAAGGCATAGATAGTTAGGAACTCTATAGTTCTTCTAGTGTATCTTCCGAAGATACTGAATTGACCAGTGCACCTTTTGAGACAATGTAAGAAAAAACCATTTAACCTCTTCTGTCTCAATGTCACTATGTATGAGTTGCATCGTTCTTACCATAATCCTGAAATAAGACATGTCATTTCATGACTTTAATATATTCATTTGAGAAAGCTACACTCTAGATCCAAGTTTGTGAACTAGATGCGTTCTATTGGTGATGAATTGTGTTGTGAAGTTGACATGGATATACTTTGTGAAACTCTCATAGATATGGAATTCATTTACAAGATTAATGAAATGCAATGTATATCACCACATGCTTTATTACTTGGATTGTGAATAAATGAACCGCGCAGTATCCAAATCTAAGTAGCGACTTTATTTAGATGAAACAATGTGACTTGTTAGCTCCTCGTCAATACATAGTTTCTAACTTATTCACAAATAAAAAAGGAGTTGAGGAAATAACAACTAGAAGGGTAAAATGGTAATTTTATAAATCTCATCTTGTTGATGATATTCATGAAGGGTAATCATTCAATAATATTCAGTGGATCCGCTCATCACTAATAAGTAGATTTTTGAGTAGAAAATACATTCATTTGAACCGAGAGACTTTCAGTGTCAACTCTTTAGCGGAGTCAGTTGACATTAAACTAGACTTGGAAAAGTTTGTGAACTTTGAGTGAGTCCTAATTAAAGCTTTGTTCATTTGGGTCCATGAGGTCAATATCACAAGTCATTAGAGTAGAGTTTGCTAAACTCGAAGCTAAGTAAAAATAAGTTTAACTGTTGAACTAGATGTATTTTTCGAAATGGTCTAAAGGGAATTTTCGTCCTTAAGGATAATTGATGTAAATTGTCAAAATAAGATTTTGAATGTCAAAATTTATTTTGAATTATCTCACAAATTAATTTAAAGTCACACGGCTGAAAATTTGTTTTCATGCTTAGTGAATTAAACTTTGTAACATGTTATTGTATGGGCAATAATGGGAGGGATTTTCCATAAATTGTTATGAACAAATTAGGAAGTAAATATGTGTGTGTAGACAGCGCCACTTTACATAAAGAGAGAGAGAGAGAGAAAAAAATATCTTCTTTTATTAGGTGCATTATTGCATATTGGTAATTGCCCAAAAGAAAAGAGGAAATTAATTTCATTGAGAATGAAAGAAATGTACTAATTGAGGAAACAAATTTCCCTTACTTATGGCATATGTTGGCCGGCCATGTAAAATAGAAATGGAGGAGGAAATCAAATATTGTGTCATGAATACACAATAGGAAAGGGTAATTACTCTTTCTTGTATTTCATTCTCCTATAAATAGAGCTTCACATAGAGATGTGAATATAAGTTTTTAGTCCTGCTCTCTCTCTTCTAGCCGACCACTTATCTCCCTCTCTCTCTAAAATACTCTTTTATTTTGGCACCTAAATCCTAACTTGATCTAGATAATTAGCTTATGATCCAAAAATTATCTTGGTTCATATTGTTTAATAGTGCCCACTCACTAAACTCTTCAAACGCTCGAAGACTCTACTGGTAGAAACTTTCGGGTTGCTCGAGAATGCAAAGACGTAAGGAAGCGAGACAAAGAGAAGGATCTTCATCCAAAAAGGGACTCCAAGATCAAGCAACAAGAGAAATGTTAGTATTCAAGTATTTAAATAGTGTTTTTAAATATATACATGTTCATGCACTTTGCCTAGATTAGTAAAAATTGGTTTACTAGTAATTTATTTTTATATCCCGCCATTATTGTGTTAATGATAATTTTTTCTTAACCTTAAACATATTCGAACAAATGGTATCAGAGCATGGGTCAAAGTATAAGCATGTACATGTTATTTAAAAATCATTATACGCAAACTGTTTTCAAAATTTACTTGAATAATGGTTTTGCTAAGACTAGATCTTAGACAATTTTAATTTTTTGGTACGACATCTAAAATTAAATTTGTTCTGATTTTCCATTTGTTAAATATGCTATATAAATACATAAAAAAGAAGTGTTTTAAAGATTTTATGTTTAGCATACTCAAAATTAGTTTTTTGACATGTTTGAAAATTTGTGTACATTGTTTAAATTAGTTTATTGCATTTCCAGTTTAAATTTGTTATTGAATGTTTTATAGTATGTTATTTGTTTTATTTTGTGTAAATTATTAATATGTTAGTATAACACACTATTTAAATAAATAAAAATGTTTGAATAAACCTCCTTTTGAAATTCATAAATGAAGTAGTTAATGTTGGGTGATCTTGAGCCGCCATCCAAGCACGAATACTCTCAATACACCTAGATCTGACAGATTTTTAATTGTTTTTCAATCTCTAGACAAGTTGTTATGGCTAAGTAAAATGCGCATAACTCTTTTCTCAGAACTTGAAAATAGTGGTTCTTGAACCAAATTAAAGATGCAGAAGTTCGCTATCCAATGCAATTGGCTTCGGCTCAATCGGATACCTGATGTGTCATTTATAACTTTTTAAGTACGACGTATACGACAGTTCGCGAGTCCAGGATTTTGAATCCGGATTTTCGACTCCTAGCTTCTTCCCTCGCTTGATGCAATTGTGGCTTATCGACGTGCACGCACTCAACCACCATGAAGATCCCTTGAAGGAAGATGTCATGAAGATGAAGAAATTAGTTTTAGGAGATTTTGAATCTCAAAAACTTTCAAGTGCAAAAGTGAGATTTATGAATTTCACACACTTTCCGGAGGAAAAATAAATTAATAGAAAGAAAGATCCGAGTATGTTCCTTGTGCATTAGTGCATTAACACTGCTCTTCCATCACAAATATCTATTTTAGGAGTCTTTATTCTAGTGATCCACTCTATCTCTCTTTACTCATTGAAACGTATTTCCAAACGTACAAGAGATTACGTGCCTATTCCAAAAATGAAGTGGGAGGGTTGTACTTATTGTTTGCAACCCATGATCCTCAACACTAATGTTAAGTGCATATGTCGCTAGACTAAGAGTCACCTTCGTTACCCTCTATTTAATGTGAGTACTCAAAGACGCATTGCCGTTAACATTGCTTGTAGAGCTACATTCAAAAGTGAAACGATGAGACAATGCCTCACCTCGGCGGATTGTTTTCAAAGTAGATCTTGTTGAACTAAGTGGTTGGTTACACACTTAGACTCAATCTGTAGTAATCATCCCTCGAGGTCCTACGAAAAGATTTGAGTGATCAAACTTTTTTATAAGGTGGCTAGTCAAACGCTTCTAAAGGTATATTTTGTAGTAGTGCATGACTATGCATAAATGATGTGACATTGACTTATGAAAGGCGACTCTTTGCGGCCTTCCTTCGAAGGAGTAAAGTGTCATTTTTGTTCATAAACAAAAGACTAATCATAAATTGTTTCAGCAATCAGCAAAACGTCTCTAAACACTTTCTTAATAATCCTTTCCTTGAATAAACTGGAATGGGAAAACTACGTAGATTAGAAACATAACCTATTAAAATAAAAAACCAATGGCCCGAAACAATTTCGAAAAATAGAAAACCCTATTAAAAACGTAGAGAACTGAGATTAGATAGACGTGAAGTTTTCCATTATTTTCAGTTTTTCATTATTTCTTATGCACTTTAGGAGAGAATAAGCTTTTTAGAAGACGACCGACACTGAATCTCATCACCGTGAAAACAGTTTCATTCTCTTCTCTTTACTTGGAACTCCCATTATTTTGATTCAAGTTTTAATAGAAGTATTCATGTGTTCTTCATATTTTCTTTGTTTTCCTATTCTTCTTATCGTCCTGAGCTAAATTAATTAAGGATTATGGTGTAGCTAGTTAGAAGTGCGATTATGGATTCGGTTATCTTTGAATTAACCATATGTTCCATAATGTTTTGCATAGGTGGATTATGCGTTCATGAATTTAGGATTAGTTTTATGCTTGAAAAAGGTTAAATTAGTGGTGCAAAACAGTAAATCTACCGTCTTATAATTTTAGGTTAGAGATAACTAAATTATAACGGAATCGAAGATACGTCTTGTTATTAATGTGAACTATTGCTTGTTTAGGAATTGAATTTGAGAGAAAATATTTCAGCATAGGTTTAGAATCGTGAATGATTGAAAGATTTTCATGAGTACAATGAGTATGAACGTGATTAGTAACATAGGAACATGTGAATTAAGTATATGTTTAAGAGTCCAAATTGCATGATTAACTTGTGAACCCATAATTCTTCCGTTATATCATTGTTTAAATTTGTCTTTTATATTTTTTCGTTGTTCTTGTTATTCCAACCAATTTTGGGTTCAATTTTTCTTAGTTAGTAGCTTTAGTAATTAATATTTTTTTCTTGTGGGATCGACTCGTACTTCCAAAATATACTACTTGTGCGACCACGTGGACTTGCGTGTGGAAGTATTGCAATAGTACACGGCCAAGGGTAGGGCTTCAAGCATCTCTATTGTCAAGCTCAATCCGAAATTCCAAGGCCTATTTACTGAAATATCTAATTAATGATTTATTTACTTGATCCAACAATAAATAAACAATTATGTTGTAAACACTTATTTTATTATGCGAATACCCACTTTTTAAGAATTAATGATGTCTATCACCATTACAACAAGTGAGATAAATAATTATGAACATTATTATTTGAAAATACCTATTCGCCTTTATCAGAACCGGAACAAAAACTATGGACCTAGTAGTAAAAGATTAGCAAACTCGACGAAAAAAGATGATACAGTCCTATCTAGATTTCATCGATTCGTCAAGTCTTGATTAATACTCCACTGTGTAATTTAAGACTGAACCCTTCTTTAATACTAAAATTATATTTATTTATCGTGACGAGTGTCCATTTATATAGTCAGTTCATGATCAGGATCCTCCAGGTTCAACTCGTGTCAAGATAAGTCAATTTATATGTTAGACTTCTCTTAATACATATCAGCCCTAACCATTATTATTTCTCTAGCAAAAGATTCTTTCAAACGTTAACTTACTTCAAAATTGCGTGCAATCAATCGATTCTGGAATCAATCCTTAGGTGAGTGAACATTAACGTTCTTTCAGGAAAGCTGGATTTTGTATCTGTAAATCACTTCCCACTCGAATGATGCTCTTAGAAACCCCCAAGACTTAAGTTGTGTTTAGCATGATTAGCCTTTTAGCGAATGAGTCAAAGTTCTCAGTAATATGATCAAGTGTCCATGATGACTTCAAGATTTAGAACAAGTCTCAGTGTGACCATCATAGTGGCCTTTGTTAGTGTGTTGTAATGGTACTTAAACAACACATCTATCACAAAGCATGTCCATGTCGTACACTTACCACAATTGTAGAATGATCCCACATAGTGATCGGCCTTCACTCATGTGTTCAACATATATGACTTTAGATATAGCTTTACAGGCGTATATCAGTCATCGATCATGTTTTAGCACATCGCCCGAACTCGGGTGCCCAGCACGTGACTCAGTTTAATATGGAGGCTATAGAATGATGAATGTTTGATAAATCTTAATGCATAAGAAATAACCATTTGAATTTAAAAAGATAATAGATGTCAAACATGATTTTATTAGTAATATCACCAAATATTTACATAAAAACTCACCTAACAGATTATTTATAAATCACCTAACAGTTTATTTATTTTAGTTTAATTATTTTGATATTGTAAGTACAATATTTTTCAACTACAAATAAAAGCACATTAATAATTTTGTAGTATCTCTTTAAAACTAAAAGTTTCTATAAGAAAAACGTTTAATCAGAGAGAGAAAATTAATTTGATACAAATCTAAAACGATTATCTCATTTCATTAATCAATTTCATTTCATTTCTTGAACCTTCCATGCATATTCACCAAAAAAACTCAAATCTGCCAAATCATAGCTGGAAAAAAAAACTTTCATGAAATGGTTTAAATCGACGAGAGCTTGCATTCTAGGTAAGATTTAGGTATTTATTTTCGTGTTCTTCTTTATCTCTTACCGTGTTCTTCTAATTCCATATTCTTCTAGGATTTACGGGTTCGAATCGTTGGATTTATGGGATTTATGAGTTTGTATCGTTGGTTTTGTAATGTTTTCGGGTTTTTAATATCATGTGTTTTAATTTTTTTAAAGTGCAAGAAGTTTAAGATTCGAAGTTAATTTTCGAGCTGTAATACAATCTCAAGAAGATTTCTATGGTGGTTAAAAAGTTGTGTTGAATAATATGTTTATAATTCTGACATATTTGTTTGCTAGCGTTGTGTATTTGTTAATCATGTTAGTTTTGACTAGTAATTAGGTAATATGATCTGGAAAACCATTTTTTTTGTTTTGGAAAAGAATATTATTTGTTTGCTATGAACCATTATGTCAATTCATTTAAATCGCATGTAAATGACTTGTAAACTGTACGATGATTAACAACATTATGATAAATACTTCTTTTAGGAATATGATAAATACTTAATTAAAAGTCATTCTTTTTTTTTATTGGATCTCAACTAATTTCAAAAATTTTGATTTCCCGAAAATAAAGATGGAGAATCCGAGACAATAAAGAAATAACCTAATGGAGTAAAGGAATTAAATAACCGAGTAAGATCTTAACTAATTGGTCAACTAATATTGAATTAATGCCATTTAAAATATTTTGATGTCGAATTTTGTTCTCAACAATCACGAGACGAAATAATGTGAAGTTTATACGATTTGAATATATTAAATGGATCTCAGTAGAACTTCGTTTCATAATATCAGATAATGAATCATAGAAGAAAGATCAGGTGAACTACGAAATGTATTAATATAAACGAAGAATAAAATTCAGTTCTATTGAATAAATTGAGGAATAAGATTAAGAATATGACAAGAATAATAAAATGATGCCCTAGTCGAACCAATACAGAAGATAAATTAACTAGCACGTAACACGTGTTGCCGAGATTGTAGAATAGGTCGATATGTCGCATGTCATCGTTGAAGATGAAAATTCGAACTCGTGTCCGATCTGATCTTCTCGGAAAAGTCAACTCTGTTGACTCGAGACTTCATCAAAAGTTGAGTTTGTTGCACACTGAAAAGAGTTCGGTGATTTCATTCATTGGGCCCAGGCTGAAGTATATTTCAAATACTTGGCCCTTACTAAACCTAATATATTAGTTTTTTTTTATTTAAACTGGCCAACTTATACCCCCACAAAACACACAAATTAATTTCATACAACAATTTCACGCTCCAATTCAAAATTAAAATAAAAAGCAATGTATGAACATGCATGTAAATAAGATGTTAATTCATGTAAATTATGCAATAATTAACAACATTACGAATTATTTTTTGACTAAAATGATTCTTTCCTAATATATATGATTTTAACTAATTTCAAATTTTTGAATTTCCAAAAGTTAAAGAGAGAGAAACCAAGACAATAAAAAAAATTAATAGAGTATTAAAATTAAATGGTCGAGTAAATTAAATAACGATTATATGAAAAATTATCTCCCAAATTATGAGATCTTAACAAATTTCGTCAACTAATGATAAATATCATTTTTAAACCGTGGATCAGTTGATATAAAATCACACACAATACTTTCAAATTTGAGAATTGAAAATTAAAATTTGAATTTCAGACAAAATTTACGAAATTTATTAACAAAAAATTGCTCTATAGCCACTAAACTACCTACATATTTATAAATACCCAAGATTCCTTAAATATGTTGTAAATGTTTAATAAACGCGCATATATATATATATATATATATATATATATATATATATATATATATATATATATATATATATATATATTAAACTGCTATGTGAGCGCAATGGTCATTTATAGAAGTTTCTTCATAAAATGATTATCATTTTCAAGTTATGTAAATTAATGTTGGTTATTTAACCGATTATATTTTAAGAAAAATGTATTTTAAATAGTTTGAAAGATGCCACATATATGACACATGGTTTTATCATTATCCTATGATCCCGGGCCTCGTTAGTCCGTCCAAAAGATACGTTATTAAGGATATAAGCAGGGTCGACTTTTAGCATAGGCGGGCTAGGCCCAGATTTAGGAACCCCACTAAAACTTTACTAAAAGAGGTCCAAAAATTTTAAATAAGTTTTTTAAACAAAAGTGGTGATAAAAAAATCCTAAATTGTTTATATACCTAGGGCTCATAATTCGGGCCGGCTCTGGAAATAAAATAAAATCCTTTGAAAAAAATATACAAGGTATTGAGCTCCGAACCAAAAGAAAACAATAAGTATTTAATGGAAAACAAATATTTAGAATAAATAAAACAAATCAAGGGAATTAGTAAGAAAAGAAAGTGATTTATTTATAGAAAAACGTGATATGGATATCATGGTAAAATAGAAAAGGAAACAAATGATATAAAGTGATAATGAGTAAAATAAAAAGAAGAAAGAAAGAAGAATAATGGAAAAAGAGAGATATTCATGCGAAAAGCAAATAAGAATAAAATAAGATATAAAGGAGGTTGCAATAGAGTGGAAGTGGGGTTAGGTGAGTGGTAAGTGAGTGAGAAAGTAGAAAAGAGGCGTAGCGAGTTTGTAGACGAGTCGTTAGATCTCTCTCTTTCTCTATCAATGGGGCTCTTCAAGGCGGCGGCGGGGGACTTGGCGGTGACCTTCATGTGGATCATGTGCGCCTCCTCCCTCGGTGTCCTCACGGCCGTCATTTCCGCCGCAGCCGGCGTCCAGAGCCTCGCGTGGGCCCCACTCCTCATCACCATCTTTCTAGTCTTCCTTCTCGTGGTCGTCTTCAACTTCATCGGCGATCTCCTCGGCGGCGCCAGCTTCAACCCCACCGCCATCGCCGCCTTCTACGCCGCTGGCCTCGGCCCCGACTCCCTCCTCTCCATGGCCGTCCGCTTCCCCGCCCAGGTTCGTAGTTCATCGTCGATCGATTGATTCGTCGATTGTTTGATTGATTGATTGATTGATTAGTTGAGAGTAATTGAAAGTGCAGGCGGCGGGGGCGGTCGGAGGAGTGATGGCGCTGAGGGAGGTGATGCCGGAGCAGTACAAGAAGATGGTGGGCGGTCCGTCGCTGAAGGTGGACGTGCACAGCGGCGCCGCCGCGGAGGCAGTGTTGACTTTTGCGATCACTCTGGCGGTGATGGTGATCGTGGTGAGGGGCCCGCGCAGCCCGCTGGTCAAGAACTTGCTCATCACTCTGTCCACCGTCGTCATGGTCGTCTCCGGCTCATCCTTCACCGGCCCCTCCATGAACCCAGTCAACGTAAGCATACTTGAGCATCGAGATCGTTCATTTCATCCATTGCTTCGCTGATTCTCATGATGATTGACTTCAGGCCTTTGGTTGGGCGTACGCGCTGGGCAATGGGCACGACACGTGGGATCACTTCTACGTCTTCTGGATCTGCCCATTCATCGGAGCCATCGGAGCCGCTTGGCTCTTCCGTGCTCTCTTCTCCCTCAAACCCAAACCTACCCACAGCAAGAAGAAGAAGAAGAAGGCCTAATCTCTCTTCTCTTCCCATCTCTGTTTTCATTCTTTACCCTTACTGCTCAATAATTAGTATTTATTTCGACGCTCTTCGTTTTCATGCGATATAAAGTTTGAGTCTTGTTTAGAACGTGCATCGGAAAGTCAAGTAGCTATTCTTTTTAGTATTTAAATCCCCACACAGTGAATGGTGTTTCGATGGCAAAGTCTGACAACATAACGGCAATCATTTTTTAAGGATTGTTATAAATTTAAACGCCTGTTAATAAGAATGGGAGGATTCTTTAATGTACTACCATTTATCCAATACTTATGGTGTACATTTTTCTTTTGAAGAAAGGTCTCAGACCTGATTTAAATTCATGCATATCGCCCAAAATTCAATGTTAACTATAGAGGGAGAGTTATAGCATATTACATTCTATTATAGCAAACCAACGAAAGGCGAGGAGGATTGCCAAGAAGAAATATATTTTGCAACTGCGTGCTGGAACAAATTTATCTGGCGGGGAAAGAAGAAATTTTATGAAGTTTTTATCGGGATGTAGGGATGCCGAAGGGAATGGACCAGATACGGTTTAGATGCGTCAAGAATACTGAGCAAGCATCTATGGATTTTTAAAGGAGCACAATTTCTGATCATAGAATGACCTCTTCTCAAAACCATCGACGAGATCGATTTTTCTTTCTCAGTTTCTCCTAATAAAGATTGGAGGACTTCCATCGAGACTGATGAATGAGGCGAGTGCTAAAGGCCTAGCTGCAAAGTTTGGAAAATTTATGTCGTACTCAGGACGAGTAGGTTTAGATGTCCGGTTCAAGATCTTGATTGATGTCTGCAAGCCAATCTGTCCGAGCGTTCTCTTTGATAGAGTAGATATCCCGCCACTTTGGTTAGAAGGGAAATACGAGAAGCTGGGAAGGTGTTATTTCCAGTGTGGTCGACTGGAACACGATAAAGGGAATTGTCGAAAAAAAGAGAACAAAAATTAAATCCCTACATTTACCAGTAGTCGATGCACATCGAAGCTAGATGTTCGCAGACTCGAGAGTGAGTATTTGTTATGTGTTGGCAGATATGCCAACAAAAAAATATTTATTTGCATGTCGATGTAATATAAATCTCTCACGAGCTCTTATTGTAACTTGGGGATTAAATTAACAAAATCGAAGATTTATGATATTCAATAATCTTATAGTCCTTAATCAAACCTAACAACGTATAAAGAGTCAAATGTAGATTTGCGTGAACAAACTTTTTATGGTTTGCTTAAAACGAAATGTTCACAATCTAAAGATCAAAGGACTATTGATCCAAGTATGGTTGTTGAAAGAATCTATGATGTCTGGTTACGAGGCATAGAGAGTTAGGAACTCTATAGTTATTCTAGTGTATTTTTTGAAGATACTGAATTGACCAGTGCACCTTTATACACAATGTATTAGCAAACCATTTAACCTCTTCAGTCTTAAGGTCACTATGTATGAATTGCATCGTGCTTACCTTAATCCTGAAATGAGACATGTCATTTCATAACTTCAATATATTCATTTGAGAAAGTTACACTCTAGATCCAAGTTTGTGAACTAGATGCGCTTTATTGGTGATGTATTGGCTTATGTAGTTGACATTAGTATTCTTTGTAAAGTTCTCATACATATGGAATTTATGTACAAGCATATTGCTGAAATGCAATGTATATCACCTCATGCTTTATTACTTGGATTGTGGATAAATGTATCGGCCGGTGTCCAAATTGAATACAAGATTCTTTTGGATGAAACGATGTGACTTGTTAGCTCCTCGTTAATTCCTCAGGACGCGACGTGATTGAGCTACGGGAATTGGGCCTCTAATTCCGCGCTCCGACATGCTAGAAGCTCAAGCCCACGACAGCTCATCATCTTCCGTAGGGAATGTGAGTTCGAAGTCGTCCTCTGATATGGAAGAGAAGCTAGCGGCTCTCCAAGAAGCTGTGTTTGGCATGGCTGCTGGTTTGAGCCATACACAGACTTCACTCCGACTCCCGTGTTTAGGGCGACTTTGGACCACTACATGGCCCAGTTCGGACCTCGTGTAGGCGATTCGGGCAATGCAGGCGCTTCGGGTTCGGAGCAGAGACCAGATCGACCTTTGACTCCCACCGACACCGAACCAGACGAGCCTCCACACGGACCCAGCGGACGACGCTCAGGACGAGGACGACGATGATGATTATAATTTATTCGACGTTTTAGACTTATCGGTTTACGTTTGTTTACATATCGACTTTCGGTTATCTAATTAGTTGAACTTATGTTATTGTCGACTTTAGACATTGTCGACGTTTGATTATATTACTACCGACTTTTGATTATATTACTACCGACTTTTGATTATATTTAGTTTATGTTTAATCTGATTTAAATTAGTAAATTTCAATATTATTAAATCTAATTAATGATAATAATATTTAATTAATATTTAAAACCGGAAATTCATTTTTAAAAATTAGATTTTACAGTTTTAGAAGCGACTAGTCGCTTCTAAAGTCGCTTCAAAAATATGGCGGGTAACAATTAGAAGCGACAAGTCGAATCTAAAGTCGCTTCTAAAATATGGTGGGTAACAATTAGAAGCGACTAGTCGCTTCTAAAATATGGCGGGTAACTATTAGAAGCGACTAGTCGCTTCTAAAGTTGCTTCTAATGGTTACCCGCCATCTCTTCGCACGCTTTTCTGGTCGGTATTAAGGGCCTTTAGAAGCGACTCTAGAAGTGACAAGTCGCTTCTAATTTCTTCACTTCAAAACATTAGAAGCGACTTTAGAAGTGACTCGGCTTTTGAGGCGAAACATTAGAAGCGACAAAGTCGCTTCTAATGTCGCTTCTAAAGCCGTATTAGAAGCGACTTTTTGGCCTTTAGAAGCGATTTTTGTCGCTTCTAAAGGCCTTATTTCTCCTAGTGGCCTCATATGCCCAATACTGAAAGGCATGAAGATTTCCAGTCAACGTGTACTTCGCCTCTTTTTGGACGACGTCGGACTTCTTCTTCAGCTTGTCGTCGAGGCTCTCCCGGTGGCGCTTCAAATCCACTGAGAGGGATAGAAACGTCTCCCCCCAGCTCATGTTCCCCCATGGCAGACTTTAGAAGAAGGGGAGATCTTCGACCCACTGGAAGATCGGTTGCCACTTCGGAGGTATGGTTTTGTTTCCCGATTGTCCGAACAAGTAACCAAGAACAAAGACGCACAAACCTAGTTTGTAGACGTCATCCGGAGCTTTGCACACCGTCCAATTGTTGACGAGTATGCTGAATTTGATATTGGCAGACTCATTCAGATACTCGTCAATGAGTCTGCGGGAAGAGCGTGCGTCCTTCTCCTCTTTAGCCGGATCGTCTTTGTAGTCTAGCCCCTAGATTAGGGCATACTCGAGGCGTCCGAACCTCACTCTCTTTCCTCCTAAGCCGAATTGGATCTCTCCGGCTTTGATTGACTCAACTTTTCTCTCCAACAGAGAATGGACGAGGACGGGAGCGAAGTTCAAATCGGAGGTGATGAAGAATTGCTCGAACACCGTCCCTCGGAGTTGCTCGATCAAATTCATCTCTTCGAAGCGCTGCTTCACATCTTTTAGCACCCGAGATCCACCATACGTGATTCTCCCCGGGAATGTGTCTTGGACAAGGAATTTCAAGTGATCCTGCACAAAAAAACAATAAAAAACATCAAAAAATCAAATTTTTCAATTTTTTTTCAAAACAATCGCATTTTATCGTCCACTATCGTCCTCTATCGTCCGCATCGTAACCCATCGAAACACATCGTAACCCATCGTACGCTATCGTCCTGTCTCGTTTGAAGCCTATCGTACACCATCGCCCAACCCATCGTACTCTATTGTAGCCTATCGTACTCTATCGTCCGGACGATAGCATTCAAAGTGTTCTTCGTTTCCGGAAAACCTAAAATCTCTAAACTAGCTCAAATCTTCTCAAATCAATCCGTTTTAACTTACTTTATAGTCGAAAACACTATCTAAACTACATGCAATAGATTTAAGTAAGAAAAAACAATAAATCTAACTTTTTTTTTTTGAGATTTTCTCTTTTGGGAGGTTTCTTGAGTTTTTGGGTCCTCGCCTCCACCGGTTAGGAAGTTATCAGAGCTTGACGACATTGTAGGATGTTGATAACTTCGGTGTGATTGTTTAGGGACGTTGAGTTGGATTGTTTGAATTTTTTTTAGAAGAAGAGAAGAGAAAGAGAAGGAAAGAGAGTGAAAAGAGAGAGAAAAGAGGGGAATATAAACTTGAGTGTATTTTTGTCCAAATTTAGGCCAAAAATTCATTTTTAGATATTATTCTAATATGGATATTTTTAATATTTTTAGGTCAAATGCACACTCTTCCTCAATTATTTGTAGTGTTCCTTTAATAGGTGGGATTGTACTCAAGAATTTGTTGTCTATGTTTTCATCTAAATATTTTGTGCTCGAAATTTATGTTATATTATTATATGCGTGTAAGTGACACAATATTTTGAAGTTAACGTATATAACGAGATATCAATTTATTCACATAAGTAACTCTTTGTTTTTTGAAGAAATTAACATAAGTAATTAGTTAAAAAGAAAACATAAATTATTTATGTAATTTGGGTCTGTACTTATTACTTGATTGGTTGTGTGTGTGTGTTTATCGCGTATGAAAGAAGGGAAGAGGAAGAGAGAGAGAATGCGAATGTGAAAGAAATAGGAAGCAATTGTTGGTTGCGATCCGATCGTGGGAGGCAAGCTGGAGAGCGTTCAAGATCCGAAGGTGGGTCAGATCCGGTACAGATCGGCGTCGTCGACGGAGCTGGTCATCGAGAATTCGCTTTCGTCTTCGTCTTCGTCTTCATCTTCGTCTTCTTCGGGGCTTTTCAAAATGCTGAAGCGCCACGACAAGAACCGCCGGTACAGAGGCATCGCCCTCCTCGTGGCAGCGCCGCTGCTCCTCATCTCACTCGTCGTCTATCTCCTCCCTCCCCGCGACGGCGCCTCTTTCTCCTCCAACCGCAAGCTCCCCCGCGACGGCTCCTCTTCTTCTTCCTCCTACGCCGTCATTTTCGACGCCGGCAGCTCCGGCAGCCGCGTCCACGTCTTCCGGTTCGACGCCTCGCTGGAGCTCCTCCCCATCGGCGGCGCTCTGGAGCTCTTCATCCAGGAGAAGCCCGGGCTGAGCTCCTTCGCCGCCCACCCCAAGGACGCCGCGGCGTCGCTGCTGAACATGCTCGCCAAGGCCACCGACGCCGTCCCCGCCGCTCTCCTCGCCTCCACTCCCGTGCGCGTGGGTGCCACCGCCGGCCTCAGGTCTCTCCCCGGCGACTCGTCCGAACGCATTCTCGAAGCCGTCCGGGACTTGCTGAAGCAGCGCTCCGATTTCAAGGTGGACTCCGACGCCGTGACCGTCCTCGACGGCACTCAGGAAGGAGCCTTCCAATGGGTACTTTCTCTCCCGTTTCAATACAGGAATGAGTCCGTAGAGAGATTGGGTGGGATTTGAATGAATTGGGTGAATCGCAGGTGACCATAAACTATCTTCTGGGCAATCTGGGGAAGGAGTATTCAGACACGGTTGGGGTGGTTGACCTCGGCGGCGGCTCCGTCCAGATGGCATATGCCATCTCCGAGACTGATTCAGGGAAAGCGCCAAAGCCCATCGATGGAGAGGATACGTACGTGAAGCAGATGAAGCTCAAAGGCAAGACATACTATCTATACGTCCACAGGTCATTCTCTTCTCTCAATCTCTTTCTCTGCTTTTTTTTTACCTCTTAAGGTACTCAATATTACCTTGTTACTGTGTCCAGTTACTTGCATTACGGCTTACTCGCTGCTCGAGCGGAGCTGTTGAAGGTCACACCAGACTCCGCCAATCCCTGCATCTTGGCCGGCTATGACGGTATACACTCACTCATCTCTTTTGTGCTGTTTATACTAATGAAAGAAAGAAAGAAACAACAAAAATTGGGTAATTAGCCAACGTAAACGTAAGAAATTTGGATACAGCTAACATCTTGTTAATTGGTTGTTAATCCTCAATTGACTTATGTGGCATCAAATTTTCGTTACCTGTTCTCCCTTTTAATTTTGGTCATTGAAAAGTTACAAAACTTATAATGTGAAAAGCTAGGAACTATAATTACCCAAGAAATAAAGGTGTGATTTGTGGGTTGATTTAGGGCGGTACAAGTACGGTGGGGAGAGTTACAGGGCGTTTGCAATGGGGTCCGGGTCGAGGCTGGGGGAGTGCAAGATGGTGGCCGCAAAGGCTCTGAAGACAAAAGATACATGCACTCACATGAAATGCACTTTCGGCGGCATCTGGAACGGCGGAGGCGGCGATGGTCAGAGGAACCTCTTTGTCGCTTCCTTCTTCTTCGACAGGGCTGCCCAGGTACACGAGAAAAACACACCAGTATGAATTTGAAGCATGGGAATTCACGAGATTGTGAATTCCCGTTGACGAAACTCAAGTCCGATTCAAAGAGTCGTAGTGGCACACATAACGATGCAAAATTTGACTGCCCTCCAATGTAAAATTGGCGCCCTAGTTATAGGACAGAATGACCTAACATGCGATACACTAGAGTCGCGGGTCTATCATACACCAAATGTCTTTTGTCTTTCTTCTTCTTGTTCTTATCGTTCTTGTGTTGTGTAGGCTGGCTTTGTGAACCCGAAGGAGGCCAAGGCGACGGTGACTCCACAGGATTTTGAAGACGCTGCGAAGCGCGCGTGCCAAACCAACCTCAAGGAAGCCAAGGCGGTGTACCCACAAGTGGACGAGGCTGACCTTCCCTACATCTGCATGGATTTGGTGTACCAGTACACCCTGCTCGTCAACGGTTTTGGTACGTTGATTTCCGTTCATTCATTCGTACATGTGATGATCTGCTTATTCTGACGAGTGTGATATGTGGGACAGATGTGGACCCGTGGCAAAAGGTGACGCTGGTGAAGAAGGTCAAATATCAGAATGATTTTGTAGAGGCGGCCTGGCCGCTAGGCAGCGCCATCGAGGCTGTCTCTGCTTGAAACTTAACTCATTTTTTATCCCACATTTGTTACGAAGAGTATCACACCACTTTCTTACCCGTATAATATAGATTCATTTTCATACACACCTTGTTTTTCTGTCTAGGAAATAAAGAGTAGTATCATTTCTTGCTGCCCGGATTGCTTCATTAAACTTTACACTTAAAATGTCTGTATTCATGATATTCAGTTAGTCATACGTGAGAACATTTTTGAATAGCTTCTTCTTTATTTTTTCTTCTTCGTCATGAAGTTATTACTATGTAAGTTTTGTCATCGACATGTTAAAGCAAAAAAAGTTTGCATCAAGAATCTGCAGAGGCTTGCTGCTGAGGATGATGCTCTGGCTCTTGCTAATGATAATCAAGAGTCCCATATAGATAACGAAGACATTGAAGAAGAAAGTGGCTATGAGGCTCGTTAATATGAGGTAAAACTACATGGCAGAATCCCGATAGTTTCAAGAATTGCTTAAGCTGCATATCTTTCTACGGCGTTTTGGGTGAACGAAATTTTGGGGTTTCATTGATACCAAATGGCTAAAAATATTAAAAAACAATAAATATGAAAGAATTGTTCTCTGGTTATCCATATTAAACGTTGCATCTTTTAAATTTATTTTCAATTACTTTAAATCTAATCGAAAATTTGAAGTTAATTAAGTGGTTTCAAAATTGAATGAGTAAACTGATTACGTTGATTTTCATAACTATTTTCTTCAAAAAAAAATTGTCATTCTATTTATTTTGATTAATTTGCGTTTTTAATTGAGCTATACAGCTATATATACTTAGGTTTATTCTGGAAACTCAAATTTTGAATTTCGAAATCAATTTTTGTTTGAAATTTAAAGGAGAAGATGTATGTTCAAGAAAATTTGATCTATTTTATATTTTTTAAAATCACGTTAATTTCTATTAATTTTCTGTAATATCAAAAGAGAGAAACAATTTTACTTAGTTTTGCTTTTAATTTGAGATATTGACTGCCATTAATCTTGATTAGAATTGGTTACTGCTTATTTTCAGAGATTTTGAATTGGATCTCATATTTATTGCTTAAATATTTAAATCAAGTAGGATAAACTCATTCAAAATTTACTTTTCTTCTTCTCTGTTTTCATTCATCTTTGTGCTGGTAAGTAGTGTATTAGTTTTTGTTTTTTTTCTTATTTTTATTTTGACGCACTGTTATTTATCATTATTAACTTTTTGTTTTTTCACAAATCACTTATTGCATTTCAGCATGTTTCATGCTTCATTTCAACACATTGTTTCGGGAATTTTATCCAAATTTTGTGCACTCAAGTCACGACCATTCTTCTTCTCTTTCTCGTTTGTGGCTTTGTCGTGGCTTTTCAGTCCTCTTGTCCTCGCCATTTTTGTTTATTCAAGTGAATGTAAATGCAAAACCTTAATAACTCGTTAATTATCATTTTATATACAATTATCATGAATACAACATCAATCTATACAATTATCGTTCATACTCCAACATTCTTTCATTTATTTAGATCTCATTCTTTTTAACACTAACATATAACCACTTGCATGCTCAAATATTTAGGTTTGACCAAGAAAAAACTAACCTATTACACTAACATAAAAAGAAGGCTCGCCGACGACTTAAAGACCCCTCCGAACGGTGTTGCCCAAGGCTCATGAAAATACGGCGAACCGGCCCACTTGGCACCTACAAGGCCTAGGTCGGCCGGCTTACTGCCCTTGCAAGACCTTGCTCAAAGAGTTTGGTAAGTTTGCTCTCAACTCAAAACTCTCTCATTCGATCTCGTCGATCCATCTTCATTTACCCATAAACTCCGTCCACATTTTACTAATTTTGAGCGTCGGAGAGTAAACATAGTACCCCCTCCCTCCCTTTGTTTTTCCCTTTTAGTTCATTTCTTCTCATTTCTTTCGGGTATTAGAAGAAACTCGAAAACACCCCACATCTAAAAGACAATTAGGGACGCCAAATTTGATACGCTCAATCTGAAGTTAGAGTCACTCGCCCCGAGCGAAAACAAATTCGCTTAAGTCTCTTAACGTTGTCTGAAAATGAGCGACAACATTACCCAAACACGATTCTTTCTTCACACGAAACAACTATGAATTATTTGCTGTCGTTATTCCTTTTTCAGCTCCTAAAATTTAATGAGAGGATAAAAGCTTCAAAAACAGTTGCAGTTCATCATTTAAGATAAAAAATTCTTGCGAGATTTTTGCAGGATATAAATACGAGAAAATTGTGGACGAAATGTTTTGGACGATTGAATATATGCATTAATGGTGATAAATATGAATAGATTCTCAAGTTATAAGCAATCACCATAATTAGACCTGGTAATTAATTTCAATTTATTTATTAATAGTTGTAATGTATTAATTCCGATTTCTTTTTAGGAAAATGACATTGTAATGAAATTTAAAGAGGGAGAAAGTCTGTATAGAATGCAAAAATGAAACTAATCCTCAAATAAATGCGCACGAGAGGAAGTGGTAGTGGAAGTGGAAAAAGAGCGTTGTGGTAAGCTAGCGAACATTTTGAGTAATTTCATCGAACAGTTGGCGTTCGTAAAATAGGAGAAGCATGAGAAGAATAAGAGCCCTAGCGTCAGTTGTGGCTGCACACAAGCCGTTGGTCAAGTCGGTCAAACCCAACCCCGTTCGGGTTCCCACTGTGGCCGAACCACCACCATGTCCATCACTTCATCTTCTTCCACGGCGTTCCCCCTTTTGTTCCTCCGCTACCGGAGAGTCTCGGCCGCTGAGAATCGACGAGGAGGAGGACGAAAGCCACTCCGAGAGCGACGCGGAAGGAGAGTTTGATCCGCATGACGTGGAGGCGGCAGTGAAGATACTAGTAGCTCGGCAGCCGAAGCTGGAGATGAGGCAACAGCTGGAGAAACTAACGGTGAAAGCATCGCCGGAGATGGTGGCGGAGGTGCTGAACAGAGTCCGCAACGACTGGGAAGCGGCATACACGTTCTTCGTATGGGCCGGGGAGAGGACAAACTATTCCCACTCGGTGAGAGCGTACCACAACATGATCAGCGTGCTGGGTAAGATGCGGAGATTCGAGACGGCGTGGAGTGTGATCTCAGAAATGTCGCAGCGCTCCCTGGTAAGCCGGAAGACTCTAAGGATCATGATCCGACGGTACAGCGCGGCGCGCGACGTGGGATCAGCGATCGCGACGTTCCAGGCGCACGGGCGATTCGGCCTGGAAACGGGGATGGAGGAGTTTCAGTCGCTGGTGGGGGCGCTGTGCCGGTACGACAAGGTGCGGGAGGCGGAGCACCTGGTGGTGTGCAGCGAGAAGAAGTTCCCTCTGAACACGAAAAGCTTCAACATGGTGCTGAGCGGGTGGGGCGGGAACATGCGTGAGGTGAAGCGCGTGTGGGGGGACATGAAAAGGCTTGGCGTCCCCCACGACGAAGTCTCCTACTCCACCCTCATCGCCTGCAACTCCCGCCGCGGCAACCTCGACATGGTCCTGCGCCTCTTCCGCCGCATCCCAGCCCCCAACCGCAAAGTCTACAACGCGGTGGTCTTCGCCCTCGCCAAGGCAGGCATGGTCGACAACGCCGTGGAGCTCATGCGGGTCATGGAGGAGCGAGGGGTGGCCCCGAACTCAGTCACCTACAACTCGGTCATCGCCCCCCTCTGCCGCTCCGGGCGGGTCGCTGAGGCCGGGAAAGCCATGGACGAGATGCAGCGCCGAAACCTCTCCCCCACTCTCCGAACGCACCACGCCTTCCTCCACGCGGCGGGGTCCACGGAAGAAGCCTTCGCCTTGCTGAGGGGGATGAGGGGCGGGCCCCACCTCGACACCTACGCCATGCTGCTCAAGAAGTTCTGCGGGTGGGGGGAGTTCGAGGATGTTTTTAAGCTGTGGGGGGAGATGCAGGAGAGGGGGTTGAGGCCGGATCGATCTGCTTACACTGCGCTCGTGCACGGGCTCTTCCTCGGCGGGAGGCTGGAACAAGCCCACGCCTACTACCTCGAGATGAAGGAGAAGGGTTACGTGCCGCAGACCAAGACGGAGGAGATGATCCAGGCCTGGCTCGCCGGTAACAACCAACGCCCACACTGAACCTAAACCATAGGTATGTCATCATACAATGCTGCTTAGATATGTACAAATTCAACTTTCTCTTTTGTATTACTTATTTATGTTAACAAAAACTATTAAGTGGTATTCATTAACTGACTCGGGATCATCAGAAGCTGTCGAACTTCCTCTTTTATTTTTATTTTGGACTCAGTATGTAGTGCCTAAAATGCCACCTTCAGGCTCCATTTTTCCTATTTTCTTTAAAATTTGTTCTTTTTCAGTTTGTCACTAAAAAATTGAATTTTTTTAAAAGAGAAATGAGAAAATTTAATACTGAAACTGGCATTTTGGCAGTTTTTATTATTTATTTAGGTTATCAGGAAATAGTTGTACGATTCTCCTTTGGAAATGGCAAGTAGATTTGAAATTATGACCTACGGTTATTCGAATAGGTTGTCGTAACTTGTAACTACTTGTCTAATAATCGATTCATTTTAGCAAGCTAATTAAGTACATTGATCAACCAAACATATAAACAAAAGCAATAAAAGACGCACACGAATTTATTAGTGATCATCTTGTTTGCTGAAAAACGCATATTAAAAAGACTTGTGAAAATCGATCCACTAACAATTGTCAAAAACGAGACAAAGTGAGGCATTTGTCCTTTTGTGATAAGTTTTTCTCTCAATATAGTAATAAACCCTAGTCGCCTTTTCCGTTTTTCTAGGCCAGAGTTTAGCAGTAGGGTCTGTTCGGGCTGTCTGAGAGTGTGATTCTCGAGGGAAGTGAGAGTTTGAGAAACACAAGGGAAACACAAGAGAAACACAAGAGAGTGTGAGAGTTTCGTGAGAGCGGGATGAAGGAAAGCGACCCAGACCTGGAGGAGACGATGACTGTCATGCCCGGAAGACTAACCATATCGGAGATCACTGACGCTGATGGAGAGAAGGTTCATCAGACAATGCTAACAGAAAAGATATTAGGAGATAAGTTTATTGGAGCAAGAAGAATCTTTGAGGTATTTTTAGGTATCTGGAGGTGTAAAAAAATTTGGTCGGTAAAGGAGATAGAACCAGGAAGATTCCAGTTTACGTTCGAGGATAGAGAGGATATGGAGAAAGTGTTGAGAGGAAGACCATGGACAATCAAAGGGTCTCAAATGGTTCTTGCTCATTGGCCAGTTATACACACTTTTGATGATCTGGATTTCGCAAAATCTCCTTTCTGGGTGCATTTGTCGGGGTTGCCCCCGAGTTTTCAAAATATCCAGAGTGCGAAAGACCTGGGACCCATGGTTGGTGATTTTCTGAGCTTTTCTAATAGAAAAAGGAATGCTCTCTCTATGAAGGTGGATGTGAATATTGAGAAACCGCTAGGCGCTGGGTTTTTCTTGGATAGAGGCAAGCTGAAACCCATGTGGATTCAATGCAAGTATGAGAATCTGGGTCAGTTTTGCTTCAAGTGTGGTAAACTTGGCGAGGAGATGGAGTGTACTAGAGCGACATGGGTTCTGGTTAAGGTTGTGCACTCTCCGTCGGTGAAGAAATATGGAGGATGGCTTCAAGCAGAAGCATTGTCCAAATCCTGCTTTGAAGGTATGGAGGATTCGGTGGGGGTTTCTTTGATTCAGAGTCCTGTCGGAGTCTGCCGGGAAGATTTGCTTGGTCCGGGGTCGAGTATTGTCCTGATCGATCCTGGGGAGCCGAGTCTGTCTGCTGCCCTGGCGGAGAAGGAAGACATCCGTCTGGGTGGTCTTTGTAACATGCGGCTTCAGCTGGATGCGCATGTCAGTCCATGTAGTGGAGAAGGAAGCACTTTCGCCAGGGACAGTGTTCGCAGAAATTCTGAGCAATCAGAGTCACGTGAGCGCGACATCTGTCCTCGATCCTGTAGCCCTACGTTAGTTTCTCCTTATTCGGGATCAAGTGAAATCATTCCGAATAGGGTTGTTGAAGAGAAAGGCTCTGGCCCACCAACAATTAATATAAGCCCAATTGAGAAAGATGGATTGTGCTTTAAGGTGGGCCTGGTGGAGAAAGGGGATGAGGCCCCAACGACAACAAGGCAGGACCTCAAGAGGAAAACGACAGACTTGGAAGATCAAAGCGTAGGAAAAGAATTGTCGAAGAGTGAAAAAACCAGAAAGAATGAGATCTTGGTTCTGGCTGGTAAATTTCAACAGATTTTTGAAGTGGGTGCGAATGAGAACCCGACAGAGATGGATTGATTTAAAGCCAGAATCAGGAAGAGCAAGTTTTTTGGCTCTTCAGGTCCCAGTTCGAAGAGGCACGAGAAAAGTCAAAGCAAAATTTCAAATTCACTGTCGGACATAATGAAACCAACGACTGTAAGCGTCAAGGCCGAGGAGGCGGGTCATCCCAAGCCCCCACCCCCTAAATGTTAGTACAGAGTTGGAACTGCCGAGGTCTCAATGGAGACTCGGCTATGAGGGTCCTTAACGGACTCGTTGGGAGGAGTAATCCGGATGTACTGTTACTTATGGAAACAAAGTTGTCAGAAGAGAAGATGGATAAAATCAGAAGTAGATTGGATTTTTGGGAGGAATGGCTGTTGCGGCTATAGGCACGGCAAGGGGCATTAGTCTTTGCTGGAAGAAGGATATTAATATTGATATTTGGAGCTCATCCAAAAACTTGGTGTGGGCGATCATCAGGGGAGAAGATAGGAGGTTTGACTGGGATTTATTCGGTGTTTACGGTCCTCCATATCAGAATCAGCAACCTTCATTTTGGAATTACCTGAGAGAGATGGTTCTGAAGATGAAGCGTCCTTGGGTTGTGATCGGAGATCTGAACTTGATTAAAAGCGAGGATGAGAAATAAGGAGGAGCTGCTTTTAACAGGAATAAAGACAAAATTCTTAAGGAATTTATTCAAGATGTGGGTGGTGTGGATATCAGACCCCGAAACGGTCATTTTACGTGGTTCTCAGGTAGCTTGAAGGAACGTCTCGATAGAGTGATTGTCAGCCACGAGTGGTTGAATAATTTTCCAAGAGCGGGTGTCAAAGTTTTCCCAGCGGTTGGTTCTGACCACTCCCTTATAAGCCTTGATTGTTTTTTGGAAGATGTGAGAGGTAATAAGTTGTTCAAGTTTTTTGAAGCCTGGGCTGGAGAGGCGGAATGTCTGGATATTGTGAAATCTATTTGGAGTGCTCACTCTGAGTTCAGCTCCCTTGGAGTCAAAACCTTGAAGGCAGGCAAAAAACTACGTCAATGACAAGCAGAGAAGTGGCAAGACCTTCATGGGAGACAACAGAAGAATGAAAAAGAACTTTTGAGGATTCAAGATCATGAGTCTGGTCATTTCTGGAAGATGAGAATGGCCCTAATTCAACAGGAGTTATTGGAGGACGTGAGGAAGATCAAAAATATTTGGAGACAAAAATCGAGACAAGTGTGGCTTAAAGATGGGGACGCGAACACAAAATTCTTTCACCTTTCCACGATTATTCGTTGGAAGAGGAATTTCATTGGTAAACTGAAGAATGATGAAGGAGTATGGCTGGAGTCGAGAGATGGGATAGGCAATTTTATCGATCTTAAATTCCGGGAACTTTTCACCAGAGAGGACACTCAAGACTCTGCGAAAATTCAGTCTCTGATGCATCCGGTAATCACAGATCAAGAGAATGATTCCTTGGTGAGTGTTCCTTCTGCAAAAGAGATTAAGAGTATGGTGTGGGCGATGAACGAGCTTTCTGCCCCTGGTCCGGACGGTTTCCCGGGTGTTTTTTACAAGAGATTTTGGAGTGAAGTCGGTGATTCTTTGGTTAGGTGTATTCAAAGTTTCTTCTCGTCTGGGGTTTTGGAAGCAGGGTTAAGTGATATGCTCTGGTGGTTCTTATTCCGAAGTCGGAGACGCAGAGACTTTCGATACATTTCGACCGATTAGCTTGTGTAACTTTAGCTTCAAGCTGATTACTAAAATCATCACAGCGCGTCTCAGACCCTTTCTCGACAGGATCATTTCGTCGTTTCAATCGGTCTTCGTCCCGGGAAGATGGATCGCTGAAAACTCGATCGTGGCGAGAGAAGTCCTGGATGCTTTGTGTAAGAAAAAAAGAAGAAGAAAGCACGTTGGTATTAAAATTGACATGAGTAAGGCGTACGACAGATTGAATTGGAAGTTTCTGCTTAAGGTTCTGGAGAGTCTTGGTTTCTCGGAGAAATTCAAAATTCTGATTAGCGAATGTGTGTGTTCGGCTTCTAGCTCAGTGCTGCTGAATGGGAGCCCTCTTTCTAAGCTAAAACTACCAAGAGGTTTGAGGCAGAGAGATCCGCTTTCCCCATTCCTGTTTATTATAGCTTCGGAGGCGATGAGTAGACTGCTGAATTGTGCAGGATGAAGCCTGTGGTAAATTTTAGGGAATCAAATTAAGCCAAAATAATAATTCCATCTCTCACCTTATGTATGCAGATGACACTTTGTTATTCTGCAAGGCTAATTCAAGAGAAGTGAAGGATATGTGGTTGTGTATGGAAAAATTTGCAGCTTGGTCGGGTCAAAAAGTCAACTTGGAGAAATCTGGAATTATTTTTTAAGAACTGTGGTGAGAGGATCAAACAGGAAATCAAACTGACATTGGGAATGAATGAATGTGATGAAGGCATGAAACACTTGGGCAATCCTCTACTAGTGGCCGCAGTTAATTGAAAGCTTATGATTTTATCAAACAAAAAGTCATTACAAGGATTGAAGGGTGGATGGCTAAAAGCATTTCTAGAGCCGGGCGAATTACTTTGATAAAATCAGTGATTCAAAGCATGCCGACGTATGTGATGGGGACTTGTAAACTTCCTGTACCTTTTTGCAGAAGTTTAGATAAGATCTCAAGAAAATTCTGGTGGACGGGCAGCGGCGGTCAAGGGGCCTTTTTAGCAATGAAGAGTTGGGACGAACTTTGTGCTCCGATGAGACATGGAGGCCTGAGTTTCAAAAGGTTCGAAGATATTAATTCTGCGATGATGGCAAAGTTATCCTAGCAACTTTCTAACCAAGACCGACTGTGGGTGAAGACGTTCAAAGATAAGTACTTTCCAGAGGGCTCCTTTTTCTCGACAAAGGCTAACAGGAAAAGTTCCCAGGTTTGGAAAGAAATCCTAAGTTTCCAGGATTTTATAGAACAAAACTCTTGTTATTTGATTGGTCCTGGAAATATTGAATTGCAATGTGACCCTTGGAGAAGTAACGTGGATGCTGATTTGCAAAGACTTGGGGAGCTGATCCCTAGTTCGAGACTTAATGAATTGATGGTAAGCGGGCACAGACGATGGGATCGGGGAAAAGTTCTGGAGCGGTTTGGGGAGCGGGATGGCAACTCGATTTTGAAGATTAAAATTTCGCCTTCTTCGGAATCAGACGAACTTATGTGGACAGGCAATAAGGATGGAGAATTTTTGGTTCGATCGGCGTTCAAGCTTCTGTCACGAGCTCCCCTCATTCCAAATGGTGAGCTTTGGACCAAGATCAGGAAACTTAAAATTCAAGAGCGATTCAGATTCTTGCTTTGGAGAATCGCGGCCGAGACATTTCCGACAACAAATGAGTTAGAGAAGCGTAAAGTCACGACGGACAGCTCGTGCAGAATATGTGGGGCCTCAACGGAAACCTTTCAGCACCTGTTTTTCGCATGCGCGTGGTCCAGACGTCTCTGGCTTGTTGAAGAGGTGGTTTCAGATGGGAGGTAGAGAGAGAGGAAGGAGGGTATGGAGCAGTTGAACAGATTCTCCGAGCCAATGACGAAGCGAACAAATTGGGTGTGAAAAATGAATTAATAGTGAGATTTCGCGCAATTATTGAAGAGATCTGGAACTGGAGGAACGAAAAAACTTTCAGGAACAAGCAGATAGAAGAGGGCCTGATTAGCGTCATCAGAGTGCGAGCGCGAATACGTGACTGTATGCTGTCTTCTGCGGATCTGGTGCGAAGAGATTTTATTGCGGAGGAGAGTGCACTCGAGGATGTTGGCAGATCGTGGGAATGGAAGATTTAGTTCGATGCAGTGTTTAAAGATGGGCGTGCTGCTGTAGGAGTGGTGGCTTGGAAGCGAGACTTCTCGCGGGCTTGGGTTTGGAGGAGCAGAGTCATCGCAGACTCGGCTGAAGAGGTGGAGATGCAAGCACTAAACATGCGATTTTATTAGCAAAATTCAAAGGCATCTCGGACCTTCGTATCGAAGGTGACAACAAACTTATTCTTGATAGTCTGCAATCTAAGAAGAAATGTCCTTGCTGGTATCTGAAAGATTTATTTTCGGAAGTTATTCGTACATCAAACAATTTTAATTTGGTTGAATTTCAATGGATGCTTAGAACTCTTAACCTTGTTGCTCATGAGGTTTGTAGATGGGCATGGCGGTCTAACGAGTTCGGGTTCTGTAGTCTACGGGAGGTTCCGACCCGTGTTCGGAACGTTTTGCTTTCGGGCTTTTGTTATGAGGATGGCTGACAGCCTGCTATTCTCCAAAAAAAAAAAAAAATTTGTCAAAAACACATTAACATTAGAAAAATTGTTCTATCTAAGTCCCAATAAGCGTTATAATTGTTAAATAATCAATGTTTAGCATATTTTAGATAATTAGTCATTTAAATTTTTTGTGGAAAATTTAACGTGCATTTACAAATCTGTTATTTTTTTTTATGAAAAAACTGTAATATGAAAAGTAACAGATGTTAGCGTAAATTAACTGTGATTTATGAGATTTGCATGATTCTTGTTTAATTTTCAGAAAATTAAAATAGTCAACTGAAAATTCACCGTTTTAAGGGAATTTATTTATTTATATATATTTATTAAAGTTGCGGCCATTTATAGTAATTATGCTAGGAATTAATTTAAATTTCAAAGTTTACATTTGTATTCATGAACGCGGTTCTAGATTCAAATTCGTCGAAACAACATTATAATTAATTTCGGTTAATTTTGTATATTATTGATAACGTAAATGAATATTTACGATATTTTCCAATTTGATGAATTTATTTTGATTTTATTGATTATAAACTTAATTGATTTATTTTTTATATATAATTAATAGCGTCAATAATTAAAATTTTGAATTTAGTTTTTGTTTTTGCAAATTCAATTTATGATGCGCGATCTTCCAATTTTATTTGATTTTGTGTTAATTTCGATTAATTTTGTTTGTAACTTTTATTTTAGAAATTTTTAATTAATAGAATCCTAATTTTTTTTTTTTTTTTTTTATATAATTATTAATGTGAATAATTCAAAATCCTTTATAAGATATCATTCTATTTGAAATTTGAATTTTGAATTTAGGAATTCAAATGTGAAAATTGAAAAAATCATCTCTTTTTCTCAATCTTTTTTATTAATATTAATTGTTGACACTGTTTAGTATACCTTTTTTTTAAAACATAACTTTGTTTTCAACTTTCCTCTGATGTCCGAATATTCGGTATATATTACTATGGTTTATTGTCCTTTATTATATTTTATCAATTAAAGATTTAAATTTAGGCGAGATTATTTGTTTTCTCCACAATTCATTATTCATCGCTTCCATATCTTGTCTGGTACAATGATAATTAGGATAGTCTAGTGGTAATACCACATTACTTCCAGTTAAGAGTTTGTGGGATCGAACCCCACTCGTAGTAAAGCTGTCTTAAGAAAAATATCTTAACTGATACGTCCACATAAGTGTTCTACATGTTCAACTTCGATTAATTTATGTTAATTTTATACCAAGAAGTTTGAAATTTATCGCTCATAACTTATTTTTTTACGTGTACGATCTTAATGATTGAACTTTGTTCACAATTCTGATCTTTTGATTTCGCTTTTCTGTCAGTTTTTGCACCTTTGATATTTTCCATCCTTAATTTTACACGACCAATGTCAATGAACAATTACAACATCTTAATTTTCAACAATTTCATAACCTATTTAAGTGTACATGTATCATTATATTCCAAATAAACAAAAATAAACGACGGGTATCATTACCAAAGATGAAGAATGATTTGGCCCTAAAAACTGATTCCCCAAAATTATAAACCAAATTTTTTATCATTTAATTTACGAGATACTTAACTAAACTTAGTCATTCAAACGTTGTTTCATTGAATACAAACAAAAATTGTTCAAAAACCCCACACCCTTAAACATGTCCAAAAAATTAAAAATAACGCTTTTATTATCGTCACATTTTGCGACGTAGCAAAGAAAGAGATTCGTTGAAACACTCCCTGGCACACTTGAAAGCCAGCATGCGCCACCAGAATGCTCATTGCGACGCGATGAGGCTTTGGTGCATTGCGATGGAAAATCTGTCAAAGTTGTCGCGGCGCGGTTGTGTGGCCCGGACGCCCTATCGGCAGCCGGACGATTGGACACTCCTTCGATGGCCCATACGCCTTACCTGGTAGCCCGGACGCACATCTGATGGCTCGGACGCTCCACCAACGGCCCGGACGCCCTACCGACGACCCGAACGCACTATTCGATGGCTTGGACGTCCGGTGACTCCTACGATGGCCCTGACGCACTATCTGATGGCCCAACGTCGAGACAATCCTACGATGGCCCAGACGCTCGGACACTCCTACGATTGTCCGGAAGTTTGGACAATCCTATGATGGCCTGGATGCCCTATCCGATTGTCCGGACGCCTGAACACTCTTACGATGGATCGGACGCCCTATCTGATTGTCTAGACGCCCTATCTGATAGCCTGGACTTGCAGACATTCTTACAATGGCCTGGACGCCCTATCCGATGGCCTGGGCGCTCTAGTGGACCGGACACCCATCTGATGGCCCGGACGCCCTATCTGATGGTCTGAACGCCCTATCTGATGGCCCGAACTTGCGGACACTCCTACGATGGCCGGGGCGCCCTATCCGATGGCCTAGGCGCCCTACCCGGTGGACCGGACACCCATCTGATGGCCTGGTTGCCCTAATGACGGCTCGGACACCTGGACACTCCTACGGTGACCCGGAACCCCCATCTGTTAGCCCGGACGCCCTATGCGATGGCTCGAACACCCCACACACCAAGGAGTCAGTTGGCACTTTTTGGGGAGGTTGTTGGCCAGCCATAGGCTTTCTCACTGCCTTTAAATAGAAACTCCATGCTCGAGATTCAAGACGATTAATTGATTCCTCACATAAATTACACACACAATATTTCCAATAAGTCAGAGAAATGTAAAATTATCGTTTTACCCTTGAGTATTATTTCAACAACTCCTTTGTTATTTGTGAACGAGAAAAATATTAAGTGAGATGTCGCAACATGTCACATGTTTTTTTCGTTGAATACTAGACCCGGTTAATTCGCTGACACTCTAATAACAAAGCATGGTGTGATACTTATGCCGTAGCATTTTTGCAACATAAATTTCATATTGTGAATCACATAATTAAACGTAACAGTATTATGACACCAACCGTTGGGTCAATAAAAACTCATTTAGACATAGCCAATTGACTAATCAAATGTCATAAAGTGTCACAAGAACATATATATTCACTTCAGGTTAGTTATTTATCAAAATACCCCTCGTATGTGATTTGAAGTTTCGAGTGATTTGAACGGTTTTATCTCAATCTTCAAAGTGTCACAGGTCTTGTTCAATGTTTTCATCAAGACATCAAGAATAAATTACAGAGTCTCAACTCTCTATATCACAAGATAAGATATCGTTAATTTATTCAAACAATCATTATTAAGATACACTTGCCTAATCGATCTTCAGATTGCGAACTTTTAATTTAACTAGTCATAAGAAGGTACATTGTCAAGTCTGCACTTAACACTTTTTTCGTTGATGAAAGTTTCAGGGCATAGATATACATGCATAAACACAGTCTTAAATAAGAATAAATATTTAACTTTCAGCAAAAAGAATACAAAATGTATTAAATGCCTTATATCTCATTTGTGGGCACAAATTCCAACACGTTATCCTATAAGTCTGCCAACATTCTACTAATGTTGAGCGCCAGAGAGATGAACAGAAGACCCCTCTCTATTTTCCCTTCTTAGTTCACGCATGTTCACTTGTTTCAGATACTAGAAGAACTCGAAGACCCCACGAAAATTAAAAGACTATCCGAGACTCCGGATTTGACACGCTAAGGTCGAAGCGAGGATTACTCGCCCCAAGCGGGGATCTGACCGCCGAGGTCTCGTAACGTTGTCCAAAAACCAGCGACAACAATTTTGCATGCTAATGAAAATTGGAATGAATAAAGTGATACCTTCAACACAGTCGAAATATGCTTTGTGATTGTTGTTCGTTCAACAATTTTTTTTTTCCGGCGTCGTCGAGTTTTTTTAAGTTGTTTCAAGTGCATAATAGAGTGAGAATAGGAAGAAGGTAAGATGTTAGAGAGAGAAAATTTTGATCGAATAAAGAGAGTATGAGAAGTGAAAAATATTTTTTAGTATAAATGAGCTCCAAAAATTAATTTTTCCAACCCAAATTTAATGGTTAATTCACCCAAAATCTCATTTATTCCCATTTTCCTTAGAATCTCATCTGATTAGTATAAGTGCTTCTTTTATTAATATAAATTTTCGAAAATTAATGTAGTTCGAATTTAAAAAAGGGAATATCTGTCTATGATTTCTGTTAATATCTACAAATGACTTTTAACTAATTTTATCAAATAATTGAGTATTTTGTAAAGCAAACGTTATAAAAAACTATATAACTCAATTACCCTTAATATTAAGTTTGGCAAACTCTCGTTTACAAACACGTTCATCTTTTAATACCTTCTGAATTCTTACAACCTAAGCTCTTCTTAGAGTTAAAACTCTATTTCCTTCATTTCATATATTCCCTCGAAAATTATTAACACATTGGAAACTCTCGCACTTAATACAATGGTACTCAAACGGCAAGTTTACTCTTAGTTTGTCGAAGATGATCTCCATAATAAAGAGATGAACACAAAATTTATGATCGTTTAAATTACCAAAAAAAGAAAGTAAAAAACAATCGAAACAAAGTCTAAGTATATCTTAATCTTTCGCTAATCAAATAAGTCGGGTCCGTCCATGAATCTCGGGAAAAAAAATAGCATGTTTAGTTACTTTACTTGTTGGTGCTTGAGTAAACAACTATTCAAGTATATGCGATTTGAGTTGCTTGTAAGAACAACACTGTTAAAGGTTAATTTTGCCAAATAACCCATGTCACAAACTTATTTTATATTTAAAAACAGAAAATAAGAGGAAGAAGAATCAGGTGCATTTGACTTTGGATAAGAATAATAGGTGGCCAACACGTGGAAAACTACCGGCTGTCACACTCGAGACTTTTTTGGCCCATGAAAGTGAAATCACTTTCTCAAAAAAAAAAAAAAAAGTGAAATCACTTTGACTGGTCCAACAGTTTTTTTTTTTTTTTTTTTTTTTGTCTTTTCTGTCATGCTCTCACGCCAACTCCATTGTTCTCTCTAACTAATTGAGGTTGACAATCTTTTTTTTTTTTTTGAGAAAAATTGAGTTGACAATCACCTGAGGTGTTTCATGGACAGATCAGAGAATATCATGCTATTATCACCTGCCCTAATCCCTTGTTATATTTCTTTTCCTTATTTCTTGGTAATTTCATTCAAAGGATTATAAAGATCTTTGCTCGTCTCTGGCTTTATTTTTTTTATTTGAAGAGTAGTGCTGTTCTGAATCAGCAAATCTACTTGTTTTGAGATGTTGAACAAGTTAAATGAGTGTATTTTAGGAAAAAGAAGATAGATACTATATATAATGTCACATATTAGATTACGTGCCAGGAGCGAATAAAAAGCATATATCTCAGAGGATAAATCTATTATCATATCGATGCTTTTTGGATAATCATAGACATAAACCCCTTTTGGATGAGAAATTTCATAATATAGACCAAAAAACGTTAAAAATATCCACATTAGACTCATCAATTGTTAAATATCTTAAAATGGACTTTAGACCAATATTCGGACAAAAATACCCTTCAACTCATATATAGGGTTTATTTCAAATTTCAATCTCATTTGCACTTTCGAATTCACTCAAATTCTCTTAAAATACGTTGCAATCACATAAGATCATCGTCATAATGGGTATGTTTTTTCGTTAACTCTGTTTAAATCATTTTTGTAGTCATTATTGGTGTTAGAATCATTTTTGGGTCGGGAAAGTAAAAGTTCGTCAAAAAACTGGAAAAATTGTACGATAAGTTACCTTGCAGGGCATCGTACGATGTCGTAGGGCATCGTATGACCTTGCACGGCATCGTACGATGTCGTACGATATCGTACGATGTCGTACGATGCCCTACGACATCGTACGATGCCCTACGACATCGTACGATGCCCTGCAAGGTCATACGATGCCCTACGACATCTTATAGGTTTAGATGTTTTTCTGACAGTTTTTTGGCATGTTTTGGCATTTTTTTTGACATGGTTTGATGGTTTTGGACAAGTTTAGATGAATTTTGGACAAGTTTAGATGAATTTTGGACAAGTTTAGATGAATTTTGGACAAGTTTAGATGAATTTTGGACAAGTTTAGTTTAATTTTGGACAAGTGTAGTTGTTGACCTGTTTTTATGAATATGTTTGCAGTGTTCATCAGTGTTGGTGGAACGTGGGTGAGAAAAAGAGATAGGTGGGATTTTACTAAAGGTCGTACGTATACGGTGAACGCTACAAAAGAAACAACATATGATGAGTTGGTCCATATGATTTACCAAATTTCCAAGATGGATAAGATGGCGTATGACTTAAAAATTGAAGTCCCGTACACTGTGGGTGACATTGTGTTGGCGCCAGCAGTCTTGGTGTCAGATGATGATGTCGCATATTATATGAACAACGACTATTGGACTAAATTTCCTATTTGCGTTAGTTTTGAACCGAAACGAATAATGTCACCAATTGCTAACGATTTGGATCCTAAGCGAAAAGGAAAACAGGTGTTGAAGGTTTCTTGCATTGAAGACAGAAGACAACATTATCCTCTTGCAATTGAAGTCTCACAAAGTAATCCAAAACGAAATGATGAACGTTCGGTTGCCGAGGATGAATTTTCAGCAGACAAGAGCGGCGAAGATGAAATGTATAGGCGAGATAGAGATCCCTTTGACGTAGATTTTGAAGACTTTGAAGAAAACGAAGATGATGATGACGGTAATGACGTTCAAGACGGTGAAGATTTTGAAGAGTTTGTGAATGATGAAGAGTACGATCACCTTTTTGAGAACTACGAAGTTCCTTCTGGTGAGTATCATCCCGAAGTTAATCCTTGTGGAGGATTTTCGGGAACTTATACTTGGAAAGATCCTCAATTCACGCAAGAACAATTGGTTAAGGAGATAGAATATTTTGAAGGCCCGACTCAATCCTCTACAGGTAATTCTTTTAAAGTTCATGTATAATTTATTTATGTTTTGAACTTAACCGTTTATCGTTTAATATAATAGGCAGCTCAGAAGACTTGTATTTGGGAAAACAGTTTGAGAACAAATCAGAAATGAAGACACACGTGCACCTATACGCCATGAAAAATAATTTTGAGTTTCGAGTTAAATCATCATCGAAAAAAAGGTGGTACGTTCTTTGCAAAGATGATAGTTGTACGTGGAAACTCCGGGGCGTCGTTCAGTGGTCAGGAATATGGGAAGTTGTGGCTTTCGAAAAAGCTCACTCGTGCTCGCGTGTTGTTCGAGCAGAAGGTCAACGAGGACCTGCACCATGGGTTATTGGACACGTGTTTAAAGACAAATATTCCATCAACTCAATGGCCGATTATTCAGCACATAACGTTAGAGAAGAAGTGAAGACAAGATGGGGTTTAGACATATCGTATTTGAAGGCGTGGAGATCTAAAGAAGTAGCTATTGGACTCGTTCGTGGTACACATGAACATTCGTATCAGAAACTACCTTCTTGGTTGTACATGTTGAAGCAAAAAAACCCAGGCACGGTTACTGATTTTGTGAGAAATGGCGACAAATTCAAATATGCATTTTTTGCCATTGGAGCGTGTCTTCGAGGATTTAAGTATTGTAGGCCGGTCATATCTTTGGATGGTTCATTTTTGAAGACTAAATACGGGGGACAGTTGCTTGTAGCGATTGCATTGGATGCGAATTCACATTTGTATCCAATCGCTTTTGGCGTTGTCGACAGTGAGTGTCACGAATCATGGACGTGGTTTTTGTTGAAGTTGAAAGAAGTTATTGGTGAAGACGTACCTGATTTGGCATTCATATCCGATCGACATGTTAGTATCAGTCATGGTGTCGAAGTTGCATTTCCGGGAATACCTCATGGTTATTGTTACCATCATATGCAGCTTAACGTTCAACATAAGTTTAAGACAGATCATTGTCGCGGTGAATTGTACGAAGCTGCTTATTGTTTCAATAAGACGTCATTCGAAGCACACTTCAGGCAGCTGAGGCAAAAAGATATCGAGATGGCAAAATATCTTGAAGACATCGGGTTTGATCGTTGGGCAAGACCGTTCTTTCCTGGAAAAAGGTAAAATTAAATAACGTGTAATCAAATATTCATTTCATAACAACTTAATTGTTATTTTTGGCAGGTATGATATTATGACGAGTAACAACGCCGAAAGTTTTAACGCTAAAACAAGGCATGCGAGGTCATTCCCGATAACGACGCTTCTTGAGTTCATAAGATTCACACTACAGAATTGGTTCTTCAAACGAGAAGACATTGCACATAAGTTAAACACGGAACTTACACCAAGGTGGCAAGCTGACTTTGAGAATATGAACAATAAAGCACAATTTGTACACGCGTACGGGCTTGGGTTGTACGAATGTCACGTAAAAGACAGTGGGGGTGAGCATGATGTAAACTTGCAACAACATACTTGCACTTGTGGAATTCCTCAACTTTTAGGTATCCCTTGCGAACATGCCATTGCATCAGCTCAACATCGTTCTGTGGACGTATACTCTTTATGTAGTCCTTTCTATGTAAAGAAAACGTGGATCGAACTGTATAAAGACGCCGTTTATCCTGGGAGTGAAGAACAATGGGATGTTCCAGAAGATATAAAGCATATGAAAGTATTGGTTCCCGTTGAAAAGAAACAAGCTGGTCGTCCAAGAAAAAGTAAACAAGGAAGGCGAAGGGTAAACCGATATCCATCTCAAGGTGAAAAGGTAGTTGTAAGACGAAAATGCGGAAAATGCGGTGGTTTAGGTCACAATAGAAAGACTTGCACATGGCGAGAGTGAGCGTGACGTTGAACTTTTTTGAATTATATTGAATGACGTTGAACTCTTTTTTAATGACGTTGAACTCTTTTGAATTATATTGAATTATGTTAAACTCTTTTTTAATGACGTTAAACTTTTTTGAATTATATTGAATGACGTTGAACTCTTTTTTAATGACGTTGAACTTTTTTGAATTATATTGAATGACGTTGAACTCTTTTTTAATGACGTTGAACTCTTTTGAATTATATTGAATGACGTTGAACTCTTTTTTAATGACGTTGAACTCTTTTTTAATGACGTTGAACTCTTTTGAATTATATTGAATTATGTTAAACTCTTTTTTAATGACGTTGAACTTTTTTGAATTATATTGAATGACGTTGAACTCTTTTTAATGACGTTGAACTTTTTTGAATTATATTGAATGACGTTGAACTCTTTTTTAATGACGTTGAACTCTTTTGAATTATATTGAATTATGTTAAACTCTTTTTTAATGACGTTGAACTTTTTTGAATTATATTGAATGACGTTGAACTCTTTTTTAATGACGTTGAACTCTTTTGAATTATATTGAATGACGTTGAACTCTTTTTTAATGACGTTGAACTCTTTTGAATTATATTGAATGACGTTGAACTCTTTTTTAATGACGTTGAACTCTTTTTTAATAACGTTGAACTCTTTTGAATTATATTGAATTATGTTAAACTCTTTTTTAATGACGTTGAACTTTTTTGAATTATATTTAATGACGTTGAACTCTTTTTTAATGACGTTGAACTCTATTGAATGACGTTGAACTCTTTTGAATGACCAAAATTATACACAATCAAAAAGTGTCAAATTTAAAAACAAAATTTATACACAATCAGAAAGTGTTTAAATATAAAAACAATTATCGGGTTATTCTATCTAAGAACAAGTCAACCGCCCACTTCTGTCTGAATATCTTCATGTTCTCCGTTATGAGTGTATCAAAGGGAATTCCAACAAGAAGATGCTCAACGTATTTGACGGCGAATATCCCACAATCACCGCTACAATAACGATACATAAGATACATAAGATACATAAGAATTTGTCAACAACTTAATTTTAACATTTAAAAATATAATTAAAACGTTTACCTTAATCTTGATTGAGGGACATTTTGGTCAATCAACCATGTGAACTCATGAAGCGTCGGTCGACCTGCTGAGAGAGGGTGATACATTTTCGGGTGGTTGTTGAACAGGCCACTCAAATTCATTACTCGTGGCAATGCGCGACTCCAATCCTATAGTATTCCAAAAAATGTTAAGTAATTACAAATTTATATATAAATATTGTAGGAGTTTAAAGAGTATCTATTTAAACTTACGTGCATGAACTCCATGAAGTCTGCTGAATGCTGCTCCTGCTCCACTAGTACCCGCTGACAATCAAGAACTGTGATCGTCCACTCCATCAAATCAACTTGAAATGTGAACCAGTGGACATTCTTGAAGTTGACGACCAGTAGGATCTCCTTAGCACCCTTCCACGATTTGATTTTGATGTCTCGGTATCCCGTCATCGGCGTAATGACGGATCTCTGATCCCAATCAACTCTCTCGGGTTCAGTCCCCAACTCTTTCGCCTTCTCTATGTTTGCCTGCTCTTGCTTGTACCTCCCGAAGACGTTCTGAACCCATACAGTGTCCATAATGCGGACATCCTGCCGATAACCACTGAGTTCATGTTGTCGAGTCCTCAACATATGAAGGATTGCGTCGATATGCTACAATACAAACATATAATTAATATAAAATTTCTAATAGTTGCACAAATAAAATGCAGTGTACCTCATCTGTCAGCCAAACTCCTACGCCGACAATGGGGTCAAAGAACTTTTGACCCACTTCTCTCGCCACTAACCGAACGTTAGGCATAAAGCGGCCATAGTACTTCCCCGTCTTCACCCACAACATCATCTCGGCAAAGTCTTTTCGGTTAGGCTCCTTAACCGGCTTGAAAGAAGTTCTTCTACGTGTTGTGTACTTGCGCTTCGTCGGGTCGGTGTAGTCGTCCCACCTATTCGATTTCTGAGGTGGTGCCTTCGCTGGAGATTCGGGTGGCTCGCTCCGTTGACGCTTTGACGGTCTCTCAAAGGCATGGCCCTTTAACTTCTCATCATGTTGCGTCGGTCGTCTTTTGAATAACCCTGCTTGTTTATCCGGGATTTCAGGTGAAGGGCTCCGACTGCTCTGGGGCGTAAAAGGCGATGGAGGTGTAGGAGGATGAGGAGGAGCATCCGTCGGGGGCTCCGACTGCTCTGCTTGTTTAGCATTCTTCGCCTTCCTCTTGCTTTGCTTTTGCGTATCAGGACCACGCGCTTGCGTGGTAGGAATGGGTCCACCTGACATCCCCGTAACGTCACGGAATACGTGATTCAGACGCGTCCATGTACGAATCTGTAAAAATTGTTAGTTATACTTTGAATAAAATTTTATAACTTTCAAACGACCTTATTACCTGACTGTTGCGTATGCGCTCAACTCGACTGTTAACTACGTTCATCCCTCGTCCTAGGGTAGCCATCGTCTGGAGTATGTATCCTATTCCTTGACGAAGCTCGTTCCACATTCCCACCGTTATGACAATTGGGTCATCATCGCTTGGCTCGGAACCACGAGGACCTTGTGGAGGAGGCGAAGTTCTTGGGCGAGGAGAATCGGGACGAGGAGGTCGAGCATCGGGACGAGGAGGTCGAGCATCGGGACGAGGAGTTCGAGTTTTTGACTCCTTAGTCGGACGCGTTCGAGGAGTATCAGAGATATACTACTCATCATCGTCCTCTTCCTCGTCGTGGCCGAGGAAGTCGGCTTCCTCCGCGGCTGAACCAACGATGTTGATTTCTTCATCAACGTTCCTTGGCTCCGCCGCATTGACTCCTTCGATGTCTATTGGATATAGACATTTCTTCGTCTGGTCTTCGAGAATATCGAAGAACCCTTTCTCTGCCGGTCTAGGTCGAAGCATTTGAAGGACGCCCAGCTGAAAACATTGAAAAATGTTATGATTTATTAAAAATCAATCTCAATTAAAGAAAAATATGGAAAATCAATAAAACTTACCGATTTCTTCTTCAGAATCTTCTCGACGTCCTTCCTAAGAACAACGACGGTGCCCGACCACGAATGCATCCTCGGCAATCGATTTCCACTGCTTGTTCCGAAGGCTTGCCCAATCTCCGGGATCGCCTCGTACGCCCAATATTGAAAGGCGTGAAGATTCCCAGACAATGTGTACTTTGCCTCCTTTTGTAGAACGTCGGGTTTCTTCTTCAACTTCGTCTCGAGACCCTCGAGGTGATGCTTCAAGTCGACCGAGAGCGATTGAAACGTCTCGGCCCAACTCATGTTCCCCCACGGCAAACTGTAGAAGAAAGGGAGATCTTCTACGTATTGCACGAATGGTTGCCACCTCGGCTCGATAACTTTGTTCGCCGGTTGTCCCAGTAGATATCCGAGAACGAAGACGCACAAACCGAGCTTGTAAACGTCTACGGGGTTCTTGCACGCATTCCAGAAACCGATGAGTGCACTGAACTTGATGTTGCTTGTCCCGTTCAAGTACTCATCAATGAGCCTTCTAGAGGATCGTTTGTCCTTCTCGTCTTTTGTCGGACCGTCGGTGTAGTCTAAACCCGATATTAAGGCATATTCGAGACGGCCGAATCGAACCCTCTTTCCTCCAAGTCCGAATTGAATCTCTCCGTACTTGATTGACTCGACCTTTCTCTCCAAAAGTGCGTGCACAAGAACGGGTGCGAAATTCAATTCGCTATTATCGAAGAAGAATTGCTCGAAGACCGTCCCTCGTAGTTGCTCGGTAAGTTTCATTTCTTCGAACCTATTCTTCACATTTTTCAACACGGCGGATCCACCATACGTGATACGTCCCGAGAAAGTCTCGTTAATGAGAAATTTCAAGTAATCCTACAAAAAACACAAAAAAATAAGATAACAATACACAAATCGAGCAAAAAATAGCAACAATCGCACGATATCGCACGATATCATACGATATCGTACACCATCGTACGATATCGTACGATATCGTGCGATATCGTACGATGGTGCCTCGAAGGCCATCGTACGATATCGTACGATATCGTACGGTATCGTACGTCCATCGTACGGTATCGTATGGTATCGTACGGTATCGTACGATGGCCTCTACGATGGTGTTCATCGTTTTCCCGGAAACCTTAAACCCTAAAATCTCAATCCTATCTCAAATCTTCCCAAATCAATCCGATTTAACCTACATTACCGTCGAAAACACTATACAAACTAATTTCTATCGATTTCAAACAACAAAAACCATAAATCATACCTTTTTTTGAGATTTTTTCTCTTGTGAGCTCTCTTGAGTGTTCCGGCCGTCTCCCCCTCCAACGAAATGAGTTTCCGAGCTCGAAGACATTTGTTTTGAGACTATTTCCATCGTGGACCTTTACTTTTGCACTTGTGAAGATTGATTTGAAGAAAAAAAAAAATTTGAAATGGGTCTCTATGGGTTTCGGCCGAGAAAGAGAAGAGAGGGAAGAGAAGGGAAGAGAGAAAGTGAAGAGAATGAGGAAGAAGGGTATTTTTGTCCATTTTAGTGGCTAAAGTTCATTTTTGGATATTTTGAATAATAGGGGTTTATTGTGGATATTTTAATTGTTTGTAGGTTCACATTATGAAATTTCTCTTTTGGATTTTGTCCATTTTCTCCTCAAAAGATACGAGGGAGAGAATGACCATTTCTTATTTAGTTTTTTTATCATCTCATTCAATTCAACCTAGTTTGTGGTTTCTGTCTTTAGTCGAACTCACTGTTCTATACCGACCCTTTTGGCATTACTACGTAGTGGAAATCCCCCAAACGAATATTATACTATTCTGTTTTTGTTTCTTCTTTTATTTACTATCAATCTGAAACCTTTGCCATGCTGTGTCCAATCTAATTGTTCAAACTAACATGAAAGCTGTCTTTCACTAATATATTGTGAATGAGAAAACTTATGTTTAAGATATTATTATACCAACGCACACGCATGCACTGCACACGTGTATCCATGTATTGATGGAGATTAGTTCAGAGTCAGTCTTTGACTTCAAATTGCTCTACATATATTTTTACTGCCGCGCTCGATTTTGGTACCCGTTTGGTGTGTTTGACCAAATTGATGTCCATTTGGAGGGGATAAGAACGAGTTGGTTCTAACTTTAAAAAGGGAAAGAACGAATGTTTTGTCATTGATGTTACGAATGACAAAAAACTATGCATTGTCCAAGTGAATCAAGTGTGAATGCTTAGCTGGCATTCCTGACTCATTTTTCCACCTATAACATTGAAAATATCTCTCTTCAGAAGCCAAGGCAAAGCCATGCTATGCTTAGGTTTGGTTCTTCACGCTACATAAAAGCGTCGGACAGTGACACCCTTCTTTGGCGTTTCTCATCAATCAAATAACAACGCACCGTTTCCTTTTATTTTACCATCAATTATTCGCTCATGCTCTAAGATGAGAATATGTTCCTGAGGAAAAGGGAAAAACAAATTAAGAGAAAAAGGTGCTAGATTCCCTTTAATTTCTCCACAAAATGTGGATAAAGACTAGTCTGTCATTAAGTATAGTCTGTCAAAATATGTATCATCACCAGTTCACCACCAAAGCAGATCATAATATGTATGTATGTGTATGTTTACGTACATGTACATGCATGTAGAGAGAGAAGTGTGGAATGGAAGAAAGATATGGCATGAAGAGAGTGACACGTGTTAACATACTAAGATGGTGGATGGAAGGAAGCCGCCACCGCCGCCAGGTACCCTCATGGCCATACTGCTTTGCTTTCTCTTATTATTATAATTGGCTACATATATTCAGCCCAAATTTGTTATATCGATAATAATAATAATAATAATAATAATAATAATAATAATAATAATAATAATAATAATAATAATTAATAGGTAAAAAGCATCCCAAGGGTAGCGTGAGTCAAAGAAACTTGGAATGGTATGCCTATTTCTTTCACGTAAATATAACTAATAATATTCATGTATAGTTTCTTTTTCCGGATGAAGACAAAACCCCCCAACCATAAAACCTCTTGACATCCCTCAATCACAAAAATTCCAATCTCCAATCTTTTTTTTATTTGTTTGAAAAAAGAAAAAGAAGATGATGAGAATGTTGCCGGCGGGTTTCAGGTTCCATCCAACCGACGAAGAGCTGATTGTCCATTACCTCTCAAAGAAGCTCTCTTCTTCTCCTCTCCCTGTTTCCATAATCGCCGACGTCGATATTTACAAGTTCGATCCTTGGGACTTACCAGGTATCTGTATGGTATGATATGGCCGTTTGATATGATATGATATGATATGGCATGATATAGTCGTCTGATATGATATTATAACATAGCGAAAGCGGAGTTTGGAGAGAAGGAATGGTACTTCTTTAGCCCTCGAGAGAGGAAGTACCCAAACGGGGCTCGGCCGAATAGGGCAGCCGGGTCGGGGTATTGGAAAGCGACAGGCACAGACAAGAGCATCCTCAGCGCCGGAGCTCGGGTTGGAGTCAAAAAGGCACTCGTCTTCTACAAGGGCAAGCCGCCAAAGGGCCTCAAGTCCAACTGGATCATGCACGAGTATCGCCTCCACAACACCAAAACCATTCCCACCTCTTCTTCTTCCACTTCCATGAAGGTCCGTTTAGAGACTCTACTCATCAATTCCTAACTCATAACCAGCCGATGCCATCGTCGACTTAAGCCTACCATAAAAATGTTTTTTTTATTATTTTATCCAATTATTTTTTTTACTTCTTATGATAAATTACTACTTAAAAGCCATCTTCAACACTAATTTTTTTTATTTCCGTTAATTTTTTTATATTAATTTGCCACTAAAATACTGTTGTATACAATAAACGCCTATAAAAAATGCTTACAATAGACGTCTATCGTTGAATAGATGTTTATTGTAGATATCCATGGTATTATTTTGTACACGTGTAAAATTAGAAAAAAGTAACTTTTAAGAAAAGTACAAGAAAATAGTGCTGGATACGACACTTTGGAAATTTACAAATTAAGTCTCGTTTTTATTTATTTTTTCAATTTAGTCCCCCTTAAGTATATAGTCTAGCTTCGTCCTTGATCATAACTGATTTGTTGTTTGTTTTAGTTGGATGATTGGGTTTTGTGTCGCATCTACAAGAAAACGTATGCGGTGCACGCACCAACCACCCACCAAGAACTCGAAGAACCCGAGCTCAGCTCTTTCGACAACTTTCTTGAACATACTCTTGACTACTCCGAATTTAGTTGTGTTTTGTCGGACTCGCCATTCTCTAACGCATTACCCACTGATGATTACAACTACGCAACGCAAACTCAGTTCTCGAGCTTTGAGAATCGCCTGGCCACGCCCCACAATATGTTCTTTAACCACCAATTGCTCTTTAGCCCTGACCTCCAACGATGAAGGCACGAAAAATGAAATAGACACGAGGACTGAGATGAACAGAGGAGCCTATTTTACATGTACAAATTAGAAAACAATGGAGAGTCTTGATGCTAAATTGTGTGCTAAAAATGATTGGCTTTTGTTTCTTGAAATCTGCTTTTCCCAATCCGTAGCGAGCTGTTGATGACTGTCATGATATTATACTTTCTGCAATTAGTCATTCCTGAATAGAATCCTATAACATGCTTTCTGCAATCAATGCAATACTTGAAATGGCCTGCGAATGGGTCACTACTTCTGAATACTGAAGATTCAATGGTAACTTTTGTTTTACCTTTTTAGAAGAAACCTCGTATTTATTGCTTTTGATGTCTATGACTTCTTAGGTTCTAATATTTTAAGGAAGGCTGGGCACGTAAATTCTTCTAAATACTAAAGAGTTATTTTTTATAAAACAGAGTTTAAAGGCAGTTTTATTGTTTCAAACAGAAGCATTTGAAATGAAACTAATGATTTTGTTGTTTCAAATTTCCGTCAAAATAGGTAAAATTAGGCAAATCAATTCTTTTCAACATCAAACTATTGTAAGTAATTTTTCACTTAAAAAAAATAATCACAAGTCAGAAACGAATTTCGAAATGCATTATTGCACGTCTTAACTACTTCAATTTTCAGACAAAAAAATAATTATTTTTAAATTCGCTATTTAGCTCAACCAATGAAAATGAAAAAGGGTGTCAATTTCCAATGATACAATTTTCGCTTAATAATCCAAATTTCCAAGTCTGAAGTTGAATACCACCACTCTCTCTCTCTCTATGGAACATCACCACCACCGTCGGCACGGCGATGACGCGGAGGACCAAGGGAGATCGTCCCAGCATCCTCGGCCTTCAGTAGTCCACGTGTCCCACGAGCGCGAGGACGGTGAGAATCGTCACGGTCACGGTCACGGATCATCGGCGGTGATTCACGGTCACAAGCACGAGGTTCCCCGCGTGGAGGAGATGGCGGGAAAGGCGACGGTGAAGATGTACTGCAAAGTGGATCGTGAATACGTGGCGGCGATCCGCGATGGAAAAGTGATTCTGGCTCGTGCGGATCCGAGAGATCCATCGCAGGAGTGGTACAAAGACGAAAAGTACAGCACGAGGGTGAAAGACTCGGAGGGATATCCGAGCTTCTCGCTCATCAACAAGCTCACCAACGAAGCCATCAAGCACTCCTTCGCCGCTTCTGACCCCGTCAGATCACTCCCATTAATCTCTCAAATGTGATCATCGAATTGATTGATCGGCGATATGATATTTGTATTGAATTTGCAGGTTCAGCTGACGCCGTACAACGCGAACTCCATGGACGAGTCGATTCTGTGGACTCAGAGCCGGGATTTGGGCGACGGATTCAAAGCGATCCGGATGGTTAACAACACGGCTCTGAACCTGGACGCCTTTCACGGCGACGAGGGAGTTCACGACGGAACTCTCCTCGTCCTCTGGGCCTGGAACAACGGCGACAATCAAAAGTGGATCATTTCCCCCAATTTCTAAGATCTCTACATTTCCAATCAATTTCTTTTTGTATCGATTTCCATAGTCTTACTAAGCACTACTTGTCTTTGTATCTGAGATTATTGTGAATTATTTTGTTTGAGTGCGAGGATTATGAATCAAATAAGTGCAACGCTACAGAACTAAGCTTCTCCTTCCGATCATTTACAGTTTGCAACACCAAATTTATTATTTTTGAATAGCAAATTTTGTATGCTACAAAATGCTTGAAAAAAAGTTCAGGGCGATATATTTCTGGGGGTATGTTATTCATTTTTTTTTATGCGATTTTTTTAAGCAATATGCCAAAGAGACGCATCTCACTTGGTAAAGTAAATATATACTCAGCACAGTTACAAACGACACTGCATAAGCTTGGACTCATGAGGTGTCGTTTAAGTCACCAAATTAAGTGAAAGCATAAAATGACTCGGAACATGTAGGCTGTTACACATCGAATTATCACGATGGACGCTAATATGCAAATATGTCTCCTCCTTATAATTTTTGCAATGCATACACTAACTTTAATATAATTTTTACATAAATTTAATTTTATTTTACAATAAACATATTCATAAAACTTGATTAATTAAAATATGTACTTCTGACTAATCATTAAGTCTAAGGCGGAAAAAATACTCAAAGTTTACGATGACACTTATATGCTTAAACTTTAAAAATCGTTGGAAAAATATTCAAATCGGACTTCTGTTGACACCGTCCACATTTCTCATGTCAATTTTTTTTCCTCACCACGTGTACTGTTCAGATTTATCCGCTTTTTTGTTTACACTTTATTAATTAATCATTTTTTCTCTTCTTCCTTTTACCCGAATCATAAATTTAAGTCTTAATTTATCTTTCTCTTCCTCTTCACATCTCGCTGGTCAAATTGGTCAAACTTTCTAGATGAGAGTGAGGGAGGTCAACGTTACATTTATGTATTAACAACACAAATAACTGACACAAAATGAACCATGTGCGAAAGAAAATAAATTTAGACAACTCAATTGGTAATCAACAAAAAACTGTTTAAGAAGAGAGCTTGGCCGTGGGAATTAGGTTCCATTTGCGTCGGCGTAGAGCCACTCACTATCGCAAATAAAGATGGCGACAACATGAATGACGACGCGCTTTTCCCCGAAGACGCCTTTTCAACCGGGCCACATGGGGTGCAACCTCAGCGCTCTAACGCCGATATCGCAGTTGTTGATCTCGTCGACATCTCTGAGACAAACCATTGATCAGGATGTCGGACCAGTTGCAGTCGCAGGCGATGCGTCCAAGTTTCCACCGAGGAGGGTACAATGCCTGCTTTCGCTGAGTCGATGACCAGAACGCGCCCATGGCTGTATGACTCCAACATCTCTGTCACCACAAAGTTGTTGTCGAACACCTTCACTACAAAAATAGATAAATTAGGGCTAAGATTTATTATTCGGGTAAAAAAAAGAAGAGAACGGTTGCAAAAAAACGAAATTGAAAAAAAAAACACTGTCAAATCTGAGCTGTACACGTGGAGAGTAAAAATAATTGAACCGGGTAAATGTGAAAAGTGCCAATGGAAGCTTAGTTTAACTATTTTTTCCACGGTTCTTAAAGATTTAGCATATAAGTAGAAAATAAATTCATTTGAATCGAGAGATTATCAGTATCAACTCTTTAGTGGAGTCAGTTGACATTAAGCTAATACTCAGAAAAAGTTTGTGAACTTTTGAGTCCAAGTATAATAACTCAAGATTTGTTCATTTGGATCCATAAGGTCGATATTACAAGTCGTTAGAGTACGATTGTTAAACTATAAGTTAAGTCAAAATAAATTCAAGTGTTGAACTAGACGTTTTCTAGGAAAATGTCTAAAGGGTATTATTTTTTCCTCATGGACATAAAATGATGTGAATGTCAAAATAAGATCTTAAATATTTTCATCTGATGGAAATATAAATTATTTTCTAAAGCCGAGAAGTCGTTTGAGGAAATTTTAAATTAATTTCATTATTATACAATGGGTATTTTTTGTAATAGAAATCTTAGTTTTCTCGAGTTCACGACTAGATGTGAAAGAAATGAGCAAGATGAGAAGATCAACATTTCCTAAGACTTCTCAATGATGTCTGGTTACGAGGCATAGAGAGTTACAAACTCTATAGTTCTTCCAGTGTATCTTTCGAAGATACTGAATTAACCAGTGCACCTTTTGAGACAATAGAAGAACAAACCATTTAACATCTTCTATCTCAAGCTCACTATGTATGAATTGCATATTCCTTACCTAAATCCTGAAATGAGACATGTCATTTCATAGCATTAATACTCTCATTTGAGAAAGTCAAATTCTAGGTCCAATGTGTGATCTAGACAAAGCCTATTGGTGAGATATTAAGTTATGAAGATGTCATGAACCAACTTTGTGAAGTTCTCATAGATATGGAATTCATGTACAAGATTGCTGAGATGCAATATATATCACCTCATACTTTATTACTTGGATTGTGACTAAATGAACTGCGCAGTATCCAAAATTAAGTAGCGACTTTATTTGGATGAAACAATGTGACTTGTTAGCTCCTCGTCAATACATTGTTTCTAACTTATTCACAAGAAACAAATGAGTTGAGGAAATAACAACTAGAAGGGTAAAATGGTAATTTTATAGATCCCAACTAGTTGATGATATTCATGAAGGGTAAACATAGATAACATTCAATGGATCCGCTCCATATAATTAAGTTGAATTTGAGTAGAAAATAAATAAATTTGAACCGAGAGATTCTCAGTGTCAACTCTTTAGTGGAGTCAGTTGATATTAAGCTAATACTCGGAAAAGGTTTGTGAACTTTTGAGTCCGAGTATAGAAGCTCAAGCTTTGTTCATTTGGATCCATAAGGTCAATATTACAGGTCATTAGAGTAGGATTGTTAAACTGAAAGCTAAGTCAAAATAAGTTCAAATGTTGAACTAGACTTTTTCTCGGAAAATGTCTAAAGGGTATTTTTTGTTCACATGGACATAAAATGTAGTGAATGTCAAAATAAGATTTTGAATATTTTCATATGATGAAAATATAAATTACTTTCTAAAGCCGAAAAGTCGTTTAAGGCATTATGAAATTAATTTCATTATTTGTGCAATTATAATTCTACAATGGGTATTTTAAGAATTGTCTTAATAGAAATATGGAAGCATCTAGAAACTCCCCCCTAGGTAGAATTTCGGCCAACATGCATCAAGAAGAGAGTTTTATTTCCCTTTAATTATAAAGATAATTACTCAAAAGGAAAAGGGAAATGAATTTCCTTGAGAAGGAAATAAATAAGCTAAGTGAGCAAACAAACTTCCCCTTGCTTGTTGTGGACATGACCGACCATATTAGAAGAGAAAGGGGAAGAGAAAATCAAATATTGTGTCATGAATATATTATTCTTTCATGAATGATTAATTGACCTTGAGAGATTTTTCCTTCTCCTATAAATAGAGTCTCACATAGAGATGTGAAAACTAGTTTTTTTCTTGCTCTTTCTCAATAGTGGCCGAACCCCTTCTCTCTCTCTCTCAAAATACTTCTTTTATTTTGGCACCTAAGTCCTCATTAAACTTAGGCTTAATTAGCTCTCTAGCTCATAAACTTGTTCTTGAGCTATTGTATTTAATTGTGCCCACACACAAATCTTTCTAAACCTCTATAGACTCTTTTAATAGAAACTTTAGGTTTCTCAAGTTCAAGACTAGACGTGAAGGAATCGAGATAAGGAAGAAGATCCACTTTTCCCAAGACGCTTCAAGTTTGAAGACACAAGAAAGGTTAGTATTTACGTAGATTAAATAATGTTTTATTTTATAACATGTATATGTACTTTATCTAGGTTAGTAAAAATTGTTTTACTAGTAAAAGAAATTTTTATATTCCGCCATTAATATTATTAATGATAAATTTTTCTTAACCCTAGACCTGTTCCAACATTTTGTCCAATCAAACGGAAATAAACGCATATGCAATTAGAGAGTTTCAATATTAGTCGTTTAGTGGAATCGACTAGTATTAAGAACAAAAGACGGAAAAGGTTTTGTGAACTTTTGAGTCCGATATTTATTCTAAAACTTCATTCATGTGGGTCCATTAGGTCTCAATGATATACTTTCGGACGAAGTTTATTGAACTAGAACGATTGATTTTCTCATTTAATGTAAACTGCGATTTACAATAAGAAAATTATTTTCTAAGTAATTAAATAAATAATTAATTATTTATTATTACATTTATTTAATGAATCATATTATCTTATTATATTGATAATGATATAATTTTATGATTCAAATAAATAAAAGATAAAAATAATATTTTCTCGTTCTGTATTTGTTTGAGAAGTATGAAAATAATTAATGACTTATCATTAAAACAATGAGATATTCTAAATTAAGTAATATTATGTAAGAAATAAATCAAATAAATTTTGGGAATACAATTAATGATAAACTCGGCCATATATTGAGAATTAAGGCTGAGATTAATTTAAAAAACTCATTTAAAGAATATCGGCCTTAAGTTGAATTATGAAAAGCCTGCTCTCTCATTGTATATAAATATGGTTTATGAAACCCTAACCCTAGTAACTAAGAGACTTGGCGGTACCCTAATCTCCCTGTGTGATTTTGGCCCACTATCTTGAGAGAGAAAGAGTCAAGAAAATTTGTATGCTCGATTATCGATTCGTTTGAGAGTTCCCCTTCCATTTGTTGTTCATAATTAAAGAGTCAACTCTCTTGATCTCCCCAAAACCCGAGAGATAATATCATTGAATCACTTGTGGTGTTTGAAGTGATTTTGTTTGCAGAAAACCGGCTCAAAACTCAAAGAAATCAAGCTAGACGCGTAGAGGAGTTAATCCGGCCAAAAACATTCATGTCCGGAGAGATTTCCTTTTCCGGCGAGCTCCCTTGTCCGGTGAGTCCTAGTTCTGCGAGGCCCAGTCCAGCGAAGGTCCCTGCCCGGTGAGTCCCAGACCGGCGAAGGTTCTTGTCCGACAAGCTCTAGTGCAGTTGACCTCCTGTCCACGAGCTCCCTGTCCGGCGTGCCTCTTTGCAGCCTGTCCGGCATGCCTCCCTGCGACCTTTACGGCGTGCCTCAGCCAGCCTGTCCGGAGGGCTCCTGTTCGGCCATCTCACAATTCGGCTAGCACCTCCTTGAGGCATTCCGGTGACCAAATTCAAGCAATTCGACGAGACATTCCGATGAAAGTGAGCCACGCACACTATTACAAAAGATACCTTTAGAAGCGACAGGGGGAATTAGAAGCGACCAGTCGCTTCTAATTAGGAGCGACATTTGGGAATTAGAAGCAACTAGTCGCTTCTAACTTCAACACCCCGATTTTAACCAAATTATCAATATTTTGACAATTAGAAGCGACTAGTCGCGTCTAATTGTCAAAATTATTGGCTCGGAGAATTAGAAGCGACTAGTCGCTTCTAATGTCCCAAATTTTTGGCTCCAAATTTCCTCCGCCAAAACTTTCGCGAAGTATAGAAATTGGGGCATTAGAAGCGACTAGTCGCTTCTAATGTCACTTCTAATGTCCCAAATTTTTTGCTCCAAATTTCCTCCGCCAAAACTTTCGCGAAGTATAGAAATTGGGGCATTAGAAGCGACTAGTCGCTTCTAATGTTCCTAGGGCTTTAAATCGCGTGAGCCTCCCTTCTCCCTCATTTTCTCACCTCTCATTTTCCCTCTCACTCCCTCTCACTCTCCGACCAGTCAACGCCGGCCGCCGCCTTCCTCCCTCCCCCGCCGCCATCCCTCCCCTCCCCTTCTCCCCTTCTCCCCATCTCCCAGCTCTCCCCGCCGTCCCTCCCCTTCTCCCCTCTCCTTCCGACCAGCCACCCCCTCCTTCGCCGCCGCCGTCCTCCCTAGTCCTCCCCCGCTGCCGTCCTCCCTACCCCTACCCGTCTCCCGCCGCCGTCCCTCCTCCTCCCCCGCCGCCGTCCCTCCCCTTCCTCCCCTTCTCATCTTCTCCTCCCCTCCCTACCCCACCCCCGGTCGCCGCCTCCCCGCCCTCTTCCCCCGGTCGCCGCCTCCCCGCCCTCTTCCCCCGGCCGCCTCCCCCGGCCGCCGCCTCCCCACCCTCCTCCCTCGGCCGCTGCGTCCCTGCCCTCCTCCCCCGGCCGCCGCATCCGTGCCCTCCTCCGCTCTCCCTCTCGCTCTCCGCCCCTCCTCCGCCGAGCTCCGCCACTGGGCCTCCGCCGTGCTCCTCCCCTGCGCCTCCACCGCCGAGCTCCGACTCCCCTCCTCCTCCGCCAAGGTATGTTTAGTTTTATAATTAGTCTAATATTGTTATAGTTTAGTCTAATATTTTTTTATAAATATTTTGTTATTTTTAATTGATTATTGTCATCGCAGTCTCGTCACCGCTCGTTTGTCGCTGCACACTCGCCTCGTTGTAAACTAACTCCTCAACTCGCATCGTTGCTTCTTAAGGTATATGTTTGTTTTAAAAATTATTGTAGTTATATTTTGGTTTACGGTTTTAATTTTATGTTTTTTTTGTATTTAGACATTTGTGCGTTTGTTGTTCGTCGCGTCGTCTCGTGGAGTGTAGACTTTGCTCGTCTTGTGCCTACTCCTCTCGTCTCGCTCGTATTGTTATCTACAAGGTTAGATATTTATGTTTACTTGAAATTTATGTTTAATAATTTGAATTAGTAATGTAGGTATGCAATTGAAATTAATAATAATTTGAATTAGTAATGTAGGTATGCAATTGAAATTAATAATAATTTGTTATTATTAATTTTGTTATGTATTTAATTTGCTCATTTAAGTATGTAATTGAATAATTAATTTGTTAAATTAGTGAATTTGTTAAATAAATAATTTGTTATGAATGTACGATATTAATAATTTGAATCACTTAATTTGTTTAATAAAGATATATAATTTGTTACTTAATTTGTTAATTTAAATATGGAAACTAAAATTCTAATTTGTTATATGAACTAAGTTTTTTAACTAGAATATGTTATTTGGAAGTTATTAAATGTTTAGGATAGTTTTGGCTGGTATATATATATAAATTTTGTGAATTGCAGTTTTTTGGTTTGTTCATATTTTAGGGGAAACTCTGCCCAAATTTCTGTAAATTTTTAAATAATTAAGTGAACTAATAAAACAATCCTAATCTCTTAGTTATCTGAATCTCTAAACTTTCTTAGATCAAATCCTTATCCGTCTTCTAAATGATCATCACAATGTCACAAATGTCCTAACTTTCGTTGTCCTAATTTTCAACAATCAGCGTCATGTCAAACCCAAGTCGAAATTGGATTATTGAAAATAATCGTTGTGGGTTTGAATTCAAATTAGGCGTGAACGAGTTTATTCGAGTTGCACGATTCCAAATGAACAGCGAGCACAAAGTAAAATGTCCTTGTCGTAGTTGCATTAATGCGTTAAGATTGTTTACGCACAAGATTGTTTACAATCGCTTGTGTAAGTCCTTTCTAACGAATTGGTTGAAAATATAATGTGTTTATAGGATTGATAGATTTGTTGCATTCAATTTGTTGATGAATATGTTTACTATAAAATTGTATATTGACATATTAGGAATTTTTAATGCTATAGTTGTTGGATATGTTAAAATGTATTTTAATATATTTACGATCATATTATATAATTCTGTTATATTTAGATATGTTATATAATATTATTAATTAATCGTTAATCATTTTTCAACACATATATGACTTTTGATATAGCTTTCCAAGCGTATATCAGTCATTGACCTTGTTTTAACACAACGCCCAAACTCAGGTGCCCAACACGTGACGTACTTTAATACGTAGGCTATGGAAGATAATTGTTATTGATTCTCATTGAATATTTAAAACTCAGCCCACTAATCATATAATGCTTATATAATAATCTAATTATAGAATTCAGTAATTATTTATATGTCATCTTCAAGTGGGAAATATTCCTAAAAAAATTGACTCTGGTGCCTCAAGTGGGTGGAAGGAAATCTAGGAAATGAGACAGCTTATCAAAGACAATTCGCTGATTCAAGTACGAGATGAAGAGAAGCTCTTATTTACAAGGACAAGTGGCTTGAAGGTGGGCTCGTGGTTAGATCTAATGAAGCACAGTTATCAAGGTACGATAAGTTCAGCGAACTGTTCTATCCTTGTACAAAAATCTGGGACTGGGCAAAGGTTTTGCAGGAATGTGGTGAAGAGAGATTCAGGAGATACTAAGAGTCAGACCAAGACAGGGCAACAAAAATACAAATGAACTTGGCTAGATAATCCAAAAGGCTATTTCACTATCAAGTCAGCTTATATAGATCTAACTAGACCTGCCTTCAATCCAAGGGACCTATCCTGGAAAAAAATTGGGATTCTAAATTTAATCTCAGGTATGGACTTATCTTGTGGAGGCTAGGGCATCAAGGAATCCCGACGGTTACACGATTAGTTGGGGCTTACTCTACCGGGGATAGAAGCTTCTCATACTGTGTAAAGGAATCACAACCAATTATCCATTTATTGTTTGAATGTGAAATAACAGCCCCAATATGGTTTCTTGTGGGGTTGGGGCGTACCTAAAGGATTGAGACTTGGAGAAAGGGAATAGATGCCTATGAGAAGATTAGTTATTGTTACTTATTTTCATATTGATGTTATAAAGTTCTTAATTTGAGTCCTTCTTGTAATTGTTGATAAATTAATAAAAGTTGAAATTTTCATTCATTCATTTTTTTGTTTGTTTGAAGCTTTATGCTATACAATGGTGTTTAGTCCTTAATCAAATCTAACAACATGAAAAGTTAAATATATATATTTACATGAACAAACTCTTCATGGTTTGTGTAATACAGAATTTTCACAATCTAAGGATCAAAGGACTATTGATCTTAGTGTGATTGTTGGAAAAATCTATGATGTTTGGTTATAAGGCATAGAGAGTTGAGACTATATAGTTCTTCCTATTTGTCAACTCTTTATTGTAATCAGTTAACATTAAGATATAACTTGGACAAGGTTTGTGAATTTTTGGTTGGCGTTGATGCCCAATAGAAGAGTAGTTATTGTAACTTTTATGCATATTGATGTAATAAAGATCGCAATTGAGTCATTCTTGTAAATTGATGATTTAATAATCAAGTTGAAACATTCATTCAATTTTTTTAATCTTTATGACATGGTTTAATCTTATAGTTCTAAATCAAACCTTACAACGTCTGAAGAGTCAAATATAGATTTGCATGAACAAACTCTTCGTGGTTTTGTTAAAACAAAATATTCATAATATAAGGATCAAGGGGCTATTGAACTTAGTATGATTGTTGGAAAAATATATGATGTCTGATTATGAGGCATAAAGAGTTGGGGACTCTATAGTTCGTCGTATGTATCTTTCGAATATATTAAATTCACCACTGCACCTTTAGAGACGATGTAAGAACAAACCATTTAACCTCTTCTATCTCAAAATCACTATGTATGAATTGTATCATGCTTACCTAAATCTTGAAATGAAACATGTCATTTCATAGCTTACATATTCTCATTTGAGAAAGTAAAATTATAGATCTACTATGTTATCTAGACTAGGCTAATTATTGAGGTATTAAGTTATGAAGATTTCATGACAAAACTTTGTGAAGTTCTCATAGATGTAGAATTCATGTACGAGATTTCCGAGATGCAATGTATATCAACTCGTTTAATTTATTACCTAGATTGTGAATAAATGAACTGGCCAGTGTCCAAAATTAAGTGATGACTTTATTTGGATGAAAAAATGTGACTTCTTAGCTCATCGTCAATACATCATTTGAAACTTATTCACAAGTAACAAAAGAGTTGAGAAAATAATGACTACAAAGATAAAATGGTAATTTTATAAATCTCATCTAGTTGATATTTATGATGGGTAAACATAGAAAATATTCAATGGATCCACTCATCCTAATTAAGTTGAATATTGAGTAAAAAATAAATTTATTTGAACCGAGAGACTTTCAGTGTCAATTCTTTTGTGGAGCCTGTTGATATTAAGCTAAAACTTGGAAAAGGTTTGTGAACTTTTGTGTACAAGTATAGTAGCTTAAGTTTTCTAAATTTGGATCCAAAAGGTCACTATCGGAGGTCATTAGAGTAGGATTTGCTAAACTAGCAGTTAAATCAAAATACGTTCAAATGTTAAATTAGACGTTTTTCTCAAAATATCTAAAGAGTAATTTTGTGCATATGGAGATAAATTACCCTCTAAGCCGATAAGTCATTTGAGACATAAAGAAATTAATCTTGTTATTGGTAGAATTTTATGAAAAAAATTCTACAATGGTTATTTCTAGAATTGTTTTGAAAGAAATGATGAACAATCTAGAAGCATTGCTTCATGATATTCCACACCTAACACCATACGGGGAGAGAGAAAATGATAAATTATTTTTGCCTTGAACTATCAAGATATTTGCCAAAAAAAAAAAAAGTGAAAACAAGTTTTCTCAAAGAGGAAATTAATTTTCCCTCATCAAGAGAATGTATCACGACCACAATAAGAAGATAAGGAAATCAAATATTGTGTCATGAATATGTGATATTCCCATTATAGAAAAAAGTGGTTACCCCTTCTTGATTTTCCTTATACTATAAATATACATTCACGTTTAGATGTGAGAATAAGTTTTTTTTTTGTATTTCTATTTTCTCGTTGGAGCCATCCAACTCCCTCTTCCCTCTCTCTACATCTCTCTTTCAACCTAGTTCCACATTAGACCTAGTCGAATTAGCTGTTTAACTCAAAAACTCGTTCTTGAGTTATTGTGTTTAATTGTGCCCACACACAAAATCCGTCAAACTATATTTGACTCTTATGATAGAAACACTTGTGGTTACTCGAGTTCGACGAAGACACCAAGGAGACGACCACAGAGGGAGACAAATGTTGAATCACCCAAAACTTCTAAATGTTAAAGCTTCAAAGAAAGGTTGGTTCCAAGTAAATTAATAAATTAAATATTTTAAATAAATAATACGTTCCTCCATTTTTTCTAGCTTGTAGTAAAATTGTTTTACTTCTCAAAATAAATTTTTATATTATGCCACTATTCTGCAGTGATAATTTGTTCTTAAGCCTAAATCAATTCCAACACTTTTGTATCCAAGTATAGTATCTGAAACTTTCTTCATTTGAATCCATAAGGTCACTATAGGGTAGGATTTGATAAATTAGAAGTTAAGTCAAAACAAGTTCAATATTGAACTAGACGTTTTTCCAAAAAATGTCCAAAGGGTAATTTTTTCCATATGAACATAAGATGGTAAAAACGTCAAAATAAGATTTTGAACATTATCATGTGATGGTAAGGTAAATTACTTTCTAAGCTAATAACTTGTTTAAGACATTGATAAATTAATTTCGTTTTTAGTAGAATTTTATGTGAAACTCTACAATGTCTATTTAAAAAACTGTTTTAGACAAATAAAGAAACATTTAGAAACTTGTTCTAGTAGATAAATTCGGCCAACACATCAAAGAAAGAGTAAATTGAGAAAAATTATGTTTTGGTTTGAAGTATCAAGATATTTGCCAAAAACAAAAAGAGGAAATAAATTTCCCTCATAATGAAGGACATCTCGGCAAGGAAAGAGAGAAGGAGAAATAGAAGGAAATTTATATTCATGGTATTTAGTTATAGGAATGAGAAATAAATATTGTGCTCATGAATATGTGATATCCACACAATAGTAAAGAGTTGTTACCTCTTCTTGTTATTCCTTCTCCTACAAATACACCATCACATTCACATGTGATAACACACAAATTGAGTCTCTCTCTCTCTCTCAAATTTGAGCACCCTCTCCCTCTCTTCTCTCTATTGCTCTTTTGTTTTTGGCACCTAAGTCCTCAATAATAGACCTAACTTTTTTTATTAGCTCTTTAATTCTAAGAGTTGTTCTTAAACCATTGTTTTTAATAGTACCCACATACTAAATTCTATAAACCCTCTAAAGACTCTAGTGGTAGAAATTCTTGTGGTTGCTCAGTTCGACCTAGACGCGAAGGAGACGAGCATCAATGGGAGAAGAATGTTCAACCATTACAAAAACTTCTCAATGATCAAACTTCAAAAAAAGGTTGGTTCCAAGTTAATAAATAAATAATCGTAAATAATATGCTCATGCAATTTGTCTAGGTTTAGTAAAAATGTTTTACGAATATAATTATTTTTTTATATTATGTCACTAGATTGTAGTGTTAATTTATTTCTAATCCTATATCTATTCCAACAAGCACCTTATTGTAAGTGAATGACTCGAGTTCGCTAGTCTTGGGGAAGAATGAATTTATCATCAAAGTTGTGGAGATTTAAGATTCGATATGGCTCCTGCATAACTCAGTCATATTTTGAGGGGCCAAGATTGAATTTGGAAAGCTAATTGATAGAATAAATACTCGGGCAATAGAGATATCGCAAAGTATCGAAAAAGCGGCATAGGTCGCTAACAAGCCAGGGTGTCTCATAGATGGAAAATGGTTGAGGCCTGCATTGAGATTCATTAATATAAACTCTGGTGCACCCTTCACAAGAGACGCGGCGGCTGTGGGGTTGGTGGCAAGGAACGACAAATGAGAGGTTAAGTGGATGTGGATGAGTGTGTGCGAGGCTAGTAACGCTATTGAGCTTGACCTTTGACGTGTGGACTTAATTCCGCGAGACTCGGCAAGTTCTTTGGTTATCAAAATTTGGAAATCGAACGTGACAAATGTGGAGAACTTGAAAGATAAGTGGGAAAGCTCCGAGTGGAGATTGGCTCCGTAGTTTGACAAAGTAATTAATTTGTGATTAACTTTTTTAATTTTAATTTTAGTTTGGATAATAGAAATGTAAACAAACAGCTCACTATTTTGTTAGGTGGGATTAGATTCTATATCTTCAGGTATGTGTGGCTTGAGAGATATCCGTCCGTTTTGCGGAACTCTTTGACTCGGGCTTTAACCGAAATGAATTCATCAATGTCGGAGTATTTTTTTTTCTTTGCACCGGTTTGAGAGCAAAATGTTTTAACGAGACTCTTTGTTTCTTAAAAAACAAAATGAACAACATATATGATATTGGATATCATATAGTTTATTTACATGAGTTGTTAGATAATTGATAGAAACGTTGTATATATACATATGTGTATATATACTTTTAGAAAACAAAATATTAGCTCTATAGTCATGTTTATGTTTACCAATTTCAATATATTCTACATTACGTTAATTTTATGTAAATATTTATAGTTAGTTGTTTACGAAAATATTAGGACTATTTTCTCTAAATAATTTATTTAATTTATTCAAATAAAAGAGCCAAAATAGTCTGAAATTTTTTGTAAACAATTTATACAGGGTATTTACATAAAATTAGAGTAACGTTATATATATTAAAATTGATAAACATAAATATGGGTATAACTGTAAAAAAAAAATGGGTGTATGTTAGCCCATTAAAAAAACTTGATACAATACGATATACAATATGAGGATTGGACAATTATAGTTCTTTATGCATGTGCTATTCGTTCTTACGCTCTCATACTCTAATGAAAAGTTGTATTATTACCATTACCAATTGCCCAAGCAAGTTCGGGTATTATGATATTTCTTATATATACAAATATATATTATTAATGAGTGTAATCAATTACTAGCAATAACATTAATAACATTATAAGATTACTTAATCTTTGTATTTCTTGTTTTCTCTCACATTAATAGATCATAACTGTTATGGTTTAAACGGTACTTTTATTTGAATATATACTGTTTTTGGCTCAGAAATTAGATTCATATATTGGACTCTGGCATTGATTTTGGCACGAAGTTTCTTGGAACCTCCTCGCGTTTCTCCTTCAAAAAAATCCAAATATAACTTTATTACCAGCGTTGTGCAAACTTTAGTCTTGAAGCTCTTATTTTGATTTGTTAACAAATAAAATTATTCTAAGGTAATTTTTATCGATATGTCTCATGCTTTCCTGTAAGAACATTGATATTTTCAAACAAGTCAACTTTCATTTTTTTACAAAAAATTGATGATCTGGAAGCTCAAACAGAGATTACTAAGTACGGGACTGAAGAACCTTATTTAGACTAGTCTCAAAGGGTAGTAGTTTCTTGAACTAGTCATAACCAACAGAAAAATAGATGTGAGAAATTAATTGTATAAATTAATAAAATAGAAGGTCCGAAAGTAATAGTATTGACTTGTGCCAACTTTGTGAAGCTTCATGTTAGCTTCCATTTAATTCCAAAAGTCATTCTTTCAGTTACGCGGTTATGATATTGCCCGCAACTGAATGTTGGACCATAATTTAATATATTCACCTACGTCACTCTCTCTCTCTCTCATTCAATTATAGATCATTTCATATGTCGAGTCATCATCGATTTTTTCTAGGTAAAGCTCGATCGAGCTTCAGCTAACTATAACTATAACTATATATATATATATATATATATATATATATATATATAGTCTTGGTCTTAAGATGATTCTTATTTATATATTTAGATACCGATCGAGATCGGTAACAATAATTATTATCTAGCATCAACTATTTTTCGACGGTTGTACAGATTTGTTTTTTAAATGTAACTACAAAGTATTATAATAAGGGCATTTAATGTAAATTCGGAAGTAGAGGGTTAGGATATGATCGTATTTTAATGTCAAATATGAAAGAAAAAAAAACTTGGTTTGAGTAGGTCCCACAAAAGCTGAAAGCTATTCCACTTTATAACCATTTCTGTTCTTCTTTTCCTCTTTCTATCTTGCGCAATTTTCGTTTTCAAAGAGGTAGATAGATATATGGATGCGAACATATGACAAAAGCTTATATATATATATATATATATATATATATATATATATATATGTATATATTAATATAACCACCTTAATTACGACTTTTAGCAATTCTTTTTGTAACTAACTATTAGTCTTACTCTTACTTACCAACACAACACTCGCTCATCGCCCGAATGACTTTTACTAGAGAGATTTGTTATTAGTGACAGTAACATATAATTAATGGCTGAAATTTATTAAAGTGATGTGTCAAATATTAATTGTTAGAGTGTAATTGCACAAAGAAGAAAAAACATATTAAGATATATCTTATTACAAAATACATAAAATATCGTATCAAAATAAAATTGAAGATAAATATTGTATTTTAAAAAAATGTAAAATATAGATATACATATACATTATGATAATAGTTATTTAAAAAAAAAGAAGAGAAATGGAAATGGAGAGAGATAAAATAAAGAGTCTTTTAGCTATATACCCATGTAAACGTTTACGAATTTAAAATACCCAACGTTTGGTAAACATTGCGTAAATACCTAATTAAAACTGTTTACGGAAATAATTGACTATTTTAACCCAAAATGAGATTCCCGCTCAAACCAAAATAAATGAACCTTATACACGTCATAATTAACAAAAATTAATACTATTTCAAATCCACAAAAATAAAGGGGAGTAAATTAAGAGAGAGAAATATCATTTCATAACTTTTTTTTAAAATCACATGCAAAAAAAGAGGAAAACGCGGAAGAACAGAACATGACCATTAAAGAACCCAGAATAATGAAGAACGTGGAAAAACATTGAAAAATAAACAAGGTTGAAACTCAGCAAAAAATACGTAAACATGTTTATACTCGTAAACAGATTGTAAAACAGACTGTTAACATATTGTAGCACAAACTGTATTTTAGCTGGTTGAAAATTATCTAGCTTTTTCTGCAATTTTTTTACGCCGAATTTCAATTTTATATCCACTAAACTCACAGCCCTCACCCGTTAATTGTTTTTGATCGTTTGTTTACAGAACGATAAACTTGTTCATTATCTATTGATTGGATGAAATTATTCAACATCGACGAGTTTTCACTTACAGAATCCGGCTAGTTTTACATTTGATTGTTTATTTGTGTTATTTGCAACTTGTTAACATAGTTGCAGTAAATTATTTACATGGAGAAGTTTGTTGCCACAATTATAGGATATGCATAACTACTCGTTTATTAACAGTTTTCTTTTTAAAATTAAATAATCAGTTATTAAGTAAATAAAATATTCAGATTAATTTCCATATAAAACCAAAACACCTAAAAACTGAAACTATCTTAAATATTAGTCAACTACGCTCTTGAAAAAAAATTAAATTTCAAATCCAAATAAAAGTAGTAGGGAAAACGTTTATGAAATATCTGTAAGGGTAGGTTTGTACCAAAAATCTCGTTAACAACTTAAACTAGGTATTTACACAAAATTAATAAAACGTTGGGTATATTGAAATAATGTGAGAGAGAGAAAGAAGAAGAGAAATTATAAGAATAAAGAAAGAGAGATGATATATTGATGACATACGTAGATATGAAAGGAATAAGGAAGATGGGGTTTGGTTTGGTAAGTAAAGTGGATTGGAGAGCACGAAAGCGTGTCTATTTAACCATCCTCTCTCTTCTTCCAACTATTTCTTCTTCTCCTTCTCCTTCTCCTTCTCTCTTACAATCGCACAATTATCAATCTCCTTCTTCTACGATCCATCTTCAACGCAATCAATCTTCTTCTTCTTTGATCGAGTTGGATATCTGGATGGAAGAACTGTCGTCGACCTGTTCAGACCAGGACGCCGGGATGACGATGGAGCTTCCACCGGGATTCCGGTTTCATCCGACGGACGAAGAGATCATATCTCACTATCTCCGGCACAAGGTTCTCGACCCTTCCTTCTCCGCCGCCGCCGTCGCCGACGCCGACTTCAACAAGTGCGAGCCCTGGGACTTGCCCAGTAAGTCAACCCTTTTCCCTTTCCTTCTCTCTCTCTCTATATAAATATATGTACTGAAGATCAAGTGTTTGATTCTGATTGCAGAGAGGGCTAAGATGGGAGAGAAAGAGTGGTACTTCTTCAGCCAGAGGGACAGGAAATACCCGACGGGGATGCGAACGAACCGAGCCACCAATTCCGGGTACTGGAAAGCCACCGGAAAAGACAAGGAGATCTACAAGCTGGGCCACCAAAAAGGAATTCTCGTCGGAATGAAGAAGACGCTCGTCTTCTACACCGGAAGAGCTCCCAAAGGAACCAAGTCCGACTGGGTCATGCACGAGTTTCGCCTCCAATCCAACCTCCCTAATTACTACTCTAACCTCCCAAACGTAATCATATTTCACCATCATTCTTTCAATCAATCAATCGTATATCATGATATTAACACTCTCTCCCTCTCATATCTCAGGACGAGTGGGTTGTGTGTAGGGTTTTCCACAAGAACACGAACACAACTACGATGAGGAACACGATGCAAGAAATGTTGGAGCAATCGACGACGTCACTTCCACCGCTCACCGACGACTGTACGACGCTCTCGAGCAGCCCTAATTACAAAAACGACACGACTTTCACTTGGCCGGATTTCTCCTGCAAACCGGAGCCTTCTCTCCTCGTCGTCGACCAATTCCATCATCAACCGGACTTCGATTTCAATGCCTTTTGGGACGATCAGTACTTGTGAATCATACTATATCTCCAATTATTAAGCAACCCTTCTTTTTACCATGCACAAAAAAACCTTTTTTTATTTCTTGGTTTATTATTATAGGATCAATCCTGATTAGTTTCATTCATTCTAGCTTCTGCCCTAATCCCAGTAATTACTGGACACACACACACCTTTATATGTATACATATACATATTACATATATTGTACTGTATAGATTGTTTCCGTTCTTCCTCTAGTTTATTTCGTTAGCCAGGATTATTATTCATGTATTCCTTGACATATTATTATTTGTCAACTCTGTCCACATGTAATACATCTTTTTTGTTTGTAAATATGTTTTTCATTATTCCAATTGTCCTCCTTTTTTTTTTTTTCCTTCAACATTTCTTATCTGTTGGTGTGATTATCTTCATTTAAATAGTTTCAGCTGTAAACGAACATTGTTCAGATTATAGTCTTAATAAATAGGGACTACAAAGAACATATCGTTTTGATATTTGTGCGGAAATTAATAAGAAGTGTCTTTCCTGTAACATTTTTCTCACATAATTAAATATTAGTATAGCTTAAATCAGATTCAAGATCAATCATCTTCGATCCGCGTTTGCCCTCAATCTCGTAATTCATTCCTTCTTTTTTGTATAAGTATTAATGGTTCCTTAATTCTTAAGAAACGAAATTCGAAGCTTAGAAGATAAAGTCTACTCTCAATAAATAATTAAAATATATTATAAATACGACGGAGACTGTATAATTAAACGTGGTATGCTATATTAGAGGAATCAGGGTTCAAGATTATCCTCTAATTAATGACATGATATTGATAGTATATAGTAATGGATTGATGAGTCGTCACGTGTGGTTCCCTAAATTTACGCAGCAGTAGACAAATTAATCCAAGTATTTTAGAGACGATAATTAAAATCCAAAAATTATTGGCATCAATAATATTGTGTCACAAGTAAGTCTCTCTTGCTTAACACCTTGTTTTGTGTTGTGTGTATTATTAAATAAAACAACTCTCACTAGCCACTTCAACAAATGTTCATTTTATTTCATATTTGCATTTTTCAATTCCCAGTTGTGTTCTTACTTTTCGTACTTCCTTTCTTTTATTTGGCCATATGGTGTTTTGTATTATCTTAATTCTCAATTAATAAACATTTAATTACAAGTCACCCACACCACATAGATATATTACAATACGCAATTGATGACATCATATTTATACGTATCTAATGGGTTTACTTATTTTTCTTGTTTAATGTCTTCATTTTTGTTGCTTTTATTTAATGTTATAATAACTCGTGTGTATGTATGTGTGATTATTATTGGTTTATGACATGGCTGATGATGAAGTAATTGGATATATTAATCTTGGTGTGTAATAAGCTGAATAATAGTAATATGTATAATAACCTTGTAGTTTTCATAGTCACCTAGCAATATGGGAATCTTTAGTACTTCTAAAAAATAATAATAAGAAGAAATAAAGAATAACAAATGGAAAATAAAAAAGCATGATATATTTCCATTAAAAGCAAAGCGTCCGTTGGATTGTGATGCTTGCGGGGAACTAAACCGCCCTGCATTTCGGGCCTTCTCTCTTTCTTTTGTTTACACTTTACACTTCCATCAACGAATAAAACATGTGCTTTGTTTCCGTTACACTTTTTTTTAAATACTTTATTTTTCAAAAGACAAAAGAAAACTAAAAAGCTAAATGATATGGGTGGACACAATCTAGTGGTAATAATTAAACAACTCAAGCATATGCACATAGATATATTATAAGTTAGTAAGATAAATCGAATTGCGTTCTTGAATTCATATAATTGGTGTGTAATTATTTTTACAAAATAGGATATAAAGTAAAAATGGTTGGTTTGGAAAAGGAGGCAGATTTGAGGCATGAAAATATGGGACCAACGACCAACCCAAAGGCACCGCATATGCCTATTAAAACAAATTGATTTAATTCCACACAATCGCTCTCAAAATATCAAAACCTTTGCCCTTAATTCTTCCGATTCTTAGCCCAAAAAAACCTCATCTTTATGTCATCAAACACCACCCAAATTTTCTGCTCACTGCAATTATGTATTCAATAATGATATTCGTTCATATAAATACAATATCGAGCTAGCTATAGATACTGAGAAGAAGAAAAAAAAACGAAAATCGCGTACGTTATTCAAAGAATGCCATGATAACCCATGTACGTATCTCATCACCTTTTACGGTACATCTGTAAATACACTTGACTTGTACTTGCCCAGCTGTCACTTACTGGTCGGCGTGGTCGCTTTAAACCACGTGTACGAGCATGTATATATAGTGTGTGTAAATATATATATATATAAGTGTAAATTACCTGTATAACATGTATGCCAACTCGTACTAACGCGTAATTTGACTAATGATCTATCTATTCAATTCTTGGGATTTCCAGTTTCTTTTTTTTGTTGAAGAATTGGGATTTCCAGTTAAACGTAACCGAACATTTCATTGTGGTTTTATTATATCTGATTTTTTTGAAGAGTCATGTTGAGAAGCTTCGTTGTAAAAGTAGGATTTACTATGTAAATCTGTTTTTTGTTCCATCCGTCACATGCCTTGTGTTGGAATTTGTTCAAAGATTAAACAGTAATGTAATGTGCGTTTTGTGAGAACGACATGTCACTTATGTCTAGATTCGTCATTAATGATATTGGGTCGTACGTTTAAGAGAAGTCGGTTGGGCCAAAATTCCCAATTTTACAGTAGGCTTTCATCATACACTAAAATTTTGAGAGCAGGACCGCAGACCGGTAAGTGGTTAAACAGGATTTATTTTAATTTTAGTTGAGATTTTCTCAACTAGGAGAGTAAATTCGGGTGTTTTTCCTACTATATTTTTTTTTCTGAAAAAAAAAGACTTAATTAGGAGTTCGGAAAAATAGATTATTTTTTTGTCTCATGTTTACCCTTACTTTTTATAAATGCAACTACTATTTTACCCTTATAATTAAAGAACTATTTTACTTAATTGACTTAATTAATTTTCTCTCTCTCCATCTTCTTCACCGGACTTCATCTTCTTTTACCATACTTCATCTTCTTCACCAACACTTCATCTTTTTCATCAATTTTTTTAAACCCATGAAAACGCCATCGTCTACTGTTATTCCATAATCTAATTGTTGGTCACGACGTCCTAGCAGCCGTAAAAAAAAACTCACTTATTTCCGACCAAAGAACCTCTATCTAACATTCCATCCCTAAAATAATTAAACAACTATTTTTTACCAGAAATTTTAAATTTTAAATATTAAATTCAAATAACATACATAAAATCTTCCTCATTTTTGTCAACTTGCAGCATTTATTCGATTTTTCCGACCATCCCTGTCAATTTTTTTTATTTTCTCAATTTTTTCCGATACTCGAAAAAAACTCAGGTTGTACGGAAATTTTAATTTTCCGTGACCACTTAGTCACGAAAACGTAGTTTCGTGACCACTATGTCACAAATACATGTTTTCGAAACAACATTATCACGAAGGATGAATTTCGTGACAACTATGTCACGAAAACATAGTTCCGTGACGAAGTGATCACGAAAACTTAGTTTCGTGACAAAGTGGTCACGAAACGCCTTACATGTGACCATATTGTCACGGAATCTACTAATTGTTGTCACTGAAAGTATGTTACTTTTTAAATCTACCACAACTGATTATGAAACTTAAGTAGTTAGTCAAGCTTGTATGTTCAACAAGCCCTTGGGTTCATGAGTTATACATTCAAGTAGCGTACCTATTATTTTATATTCTAGTATGCCATATTACGATAATTAGTTAGTTATCTACACGTGAGTAATATATTAGCATAACATATTGCGTATAATACTAATTAAAAATTGTAATTTAAAAGTTTATTTCGTGTGCATATTAGTATAGATTAAATCTCTTACATTGTTAGTCTACACGATTAGTAGGGGCACATATAAGCACATGATAATTTTTTTAAAAAAATTAATTCCAACAAAACATCTTGTACGAGTTTGAACCACGTCTATAAACTCCAATAATGTTGATCTCATGAGAATTGATGAAAGCAAAATAAAATTTGTGGGTTATCACTATATTTATCGTTTTTGTGACTAGAAAATACGAGTTTCGTGATAAAGTTGTCACAAAATTCTTAATTTCGTGAAACCTTTTTGGTCACGAAATAAAAATTTTTGTGACTAAGTTTTTTTGAAATAGATTAAATGTTGTCACGAAATAAAAGCTACTTTTTAAATCTACCATAACCAATTAGGAACCTTAAATTGTTGATCAAACTTGTCCGTTCAACAAGCTCCCGAGTTTACTATAATTTGATATTTTAGTATGTCATATTATGATTATTGGTTAGTTATATGCACATGAGTAGTATATTAACAAACCAAATTCGGTATAATACTAATTGAAAATTATAATTTAAAAGTTAAGTTTGCGTACCTAGTAGTATACTAATATTCTATTACTAGATCATTTACATTTTGGTCTTTATGATTAGTAGAGGCACATATAAGTACATGATAATTTTTTTAAACACTTTATTCCAACAAAAGATCGTGTATGATGTTGGATCACGTCTATAAACTCCAATCAAGTCGATCTCATGAGAATTGATGATAGAAAACCAAATTCGTGACAAAGTTGTCACTTAATTTATCATTTTTGTCACTAGAAAATACGGGTTTCGTGACAAAATTGTCACAAAATTCTTAATTTCGTGACAACTATTTGGTCACGAAACCAAAAATTTTGTCACAAAATACACTAAATGCTGTCACGAAATCAAAGCTACTTTTTATATCTACCATAACCTGTTAGGAACCTTAAGTTGTTGGTCAAACTTATCCGTTCAACAAGCTCATGAGTTTGTGAGTTATACTTTCAGGTAGCATACCTATAATTTGATATTCTAATATGTCGTGTTATGATTATTAGTTAATTATCTACACATGAGTAGTATATTAGTATAACATATTGCGTATAATATGTTATACGCAACATATCATGTGTATAGTTATACACGTGAGTAGTATATATACTACCCACGTAAATATTTTTTACAGAGATGCCCACAAGAAGATTATTTATTTACATATTGATGTAATATAAATCTTTAATGAGTCCTTATTGTAATTGATGTCAACTCTTTAATGAAGTCAGTTGACATTAAGCTAATACTCGGAAAAGGTTTGTGAATTTTTGAGTCCGAGTATAGTAGCTCAAGCTTTGTTCATTTAGGTCCATAATGTTACTATTACAGGTTATTAGAGTAGGATTGTTAAACTAGAAGCTAAGCCAAAATAAGTTCAAGTGTTGAACTAGACGTTTTCTCGGAAAATGTCTCTAAAGGGTATTTTTATCGACATGGACATAAAAGGATGTGAATGTCAAAATAATATTTTGAATATCTTCATATGATGGAAATAGAATTAGTTTCTAAAGCCGAGAAGTCATTTGAGGCATTATGAAATTAATTTCATTATTTGTGCAATATTGATTCTACAACGGGTATTTTAAGAATTGTCTTAAAATAAATAAGGAAACATCTAGATATCCTTCCCTAGGTGTTGAATTCGGTCAAGACACATCAAAGAGTAGAAGATTTTTTGCCTTTAATTATAAAGATAATTACCCAAAAGGAAAAGAGAAAATGAATTTCCTTTAGAAGGAAATAAATAAGCTAAGTGAGGAAACAAATTTCCTTCACTTGAGCAAGGGATGGCCGGCCATACTATTAGACAAAGGTGAGAGAAAATCAAATATTGTGTCATGAATGCATAATAGGAAAGAGTAATTACCCTTTCTTGATTTTCCTTCTCTTATAAATAGAGCCTCATATAGAAATGTGAAAATAAGGTTTTCTTGCTCTTGTTTCTCTATTGTGGCCGTCCAAAATTCTCTCCCTATCTCTCAAAATACTTCTTTTATTTTGGCACCTAAGTCCTCATTAGACTTAGGCTAAATTATCTCTTTAGCTCATAGAGTTGTTCTTGAGTTATTGTGTTTAATTGTGCCCACACACAAATCCTTTAAACATTTTATAGACTCATGTAATAGAAACCTTAGATTTTTCGACTTCAAGAGACGATCTACCTTTCCAAGGCTCATCAAAGATAAAGCTACAAGAAAGTTTAGTGTTCAAATATTTTAAATACTGTTTTTATATATATACATGTTCATGCACTTTGTCTCGATTAGTAAAAAAAATTTACTAATATTTTATATTCCTTCATTATTGTGTTAATGATAATTTTTTTCTTAACCCTAGACCTATTCCAACAAATTTTAAATCTACCATAACCAATTAGAAACCTTAAATGGTTGGTCAAGCTTGACAGTTCAACAACCTCCTGAGTTCGTGACTTATAGTTTCAAGTAGTTTAACTATAATTTAATATTTTAACATGTCATGTTATAATTAATTGAGTAGTATATTAACATAACATATTGCGTATAATACTTATTAAGTTTGTGTGCATAGTAATTTATTAATATTTAATGACTATTACATTGTTGGTATACATGAGTTGTAGAGTCACATATAAGAACATGATTATATAAAAAAAATTAAATCAAACAAAACATCTTGTACGAGGTATGACCACGTCTATAAACTCCAACGCAGTCGATCTTATGAGAATTGATTAATGCAAAAAAAAATTGTTACAAAGTTGTCACTAAATTTATCGTTTTCGTGACTAAAAAATACGAGTTTCTTGACAAAGTTTTTACAAAATTCTTAATTTTGTAACAAATTTTTGGTCACGAAACCAAATTTTCGTGACTAAGTTGTCACGAAACCGAATAGATGTTGTCACGAAATCAAAGGTACATTTTAAATCTATCATAACTAATTAAGAACCTTAAGTGGTTCGTTAAACTTGTCGATCAACAAGTTTCTAAGTTCGTAAGTTATACTTTCAAGTAGCTTAATTATAATTTGAAATTTTAACATGTCATTTTATGGTTATTAGTTAGTTATATGCACATGGGTAGTATATTAACATACTAAATTGAATTTAATACTAATTAAAAATTGTAATTTAAAATTTTAGTTTGTGTACATAGTAGTATATTAATATTCTATGGTTGGATCTCTTATATTGTTGGTCTATCCTATTAATATAGGCACATTTATGTACATGATTATTTTAAAAAAAAATTAAAATAACAAAAGACCTTATACGAGGTTGGACCACGTCTATAAATTTCAACCAAGTTGATCTTATGAAAATTGATGAAAGAAAAAAAATTGTGACAAAGTTGCACTAAATTTATCGTTTTTGTGACTAAAAAATACGGGTTTCGTGATAAAACTGTCACGAAATTCTTAGTCGTGACAATTTTTTGTTCGTGAAACCCAAATTTTTGTGACTAAATTGTCACGAAACCGACTAGATATTGTCACAAAATCAAAAATTTTGTGACTATGTTGTAACGAATGTTGTCACGAAATCTTGAATTTTGTGACAACATTGTCACGAAAACATTGATATATAAGGGATTCAGAAGATTTAAAATTTCGTGACAACCTAGGAATTTTTCCGGAAAGCGGAAAAAATGTAAAAAATGAAGAATAATGAGTTGCAGAGTGCTGAGATGGTCGAAAAATTGATAAAATGCTAGTTTGTAATAATGAGGAACATGTTAAAGATAATATTCGAGTTTAATATTTAAAATTTAAAATTTAAAATTTCATTTTTTTACGGTCGATGAAAGTGGTTGTCGTGCCCTTTTCGAAAGTGGAAAGGATGACCGGCGCGGTGGAAATGATGAATGTGATTAATGGTATGAGCACAAACATAAATGGAGAATATTTGGGAGATAATATTCGAGTTTATTATTTAAAATTTATTTTTTAAATTTCTCCGGTGGACGAAGGTTGTTGTCCTACCTTTTTCGGAGGCGGGAAGGGTGACCGGAGTTGGTGGAGATGACGACGGTGATTAAAGGTATGAGCACCGACATAAATGAGGATGATAGTAGAGACACGATTAAAAAAAACCAAAAGAGAAGAGAGAGAATATTAACCCAGATTATCTTTAAAGGTTATATTAGAGAATTTTTATTTTTCCTTCCTGCCGAACTCCTAGTTAAGTGTTTTTAAAAAAAATATATATTTGAAATCCAGCCCGTTTTTACTCTTATAGATAGCAAATTTTAATTTTATTTTTATAGTTAAAATTATAGAACTTTCCATCTATAGGAGTAAAATCAGGCTGGATTCCAACTATGTTTTTTTTTTTAAATGACTCAACTAGGAGATCAGGAAGAGAGAGAAAATAAATTTTTTTAATATACCCTCATGCTTAATACCTTCTCTCTCATCTTCCTCTTTCCTAATCTAACTCATCTCTCTCCTCTCACCTCGTCATCCCCGTCAATAGCCAACCTAGATTGCTAAACCTTGTCATCTCCGTCAATCGCTATACCCATAAATCATATTTCCTCTCCGCCTGAAATTCTAATCTCCGCCAATGACATACCCAGAAACATATTTCCCACCCGCATCATACAAATCACTAAACATAAAAACCCAGAAGTTTAGGCGTTTCGAGTCTCACCGAATTCAGCAAACAAAGCTTCGACTAATCTCTGCCTCTCAATCAGTTCACTCCGGTAACCTTTTTGTTTTCATATTAGATGGATTTCAATCGAACATTTGCAGTAACCATAAATTTTGACTGATAGTGATATGCTTTGTAAACAAAACATAAGACTTCAAACCCAGAGAGACCTGATATTAAGTTTCGTGATAGTGTTGTAACGAAATTTTACGTGGTCGTGTACACTATCGCGAATTTATTTGAAATGTATTTTATAAATAATGATATTTTAATATTGAATGGGATGTTCAAAATATCAGTATTATATGATGAGGCACGAATTAATTTGAATTATTTTGTATTCATAGTGATAGGTTACAATACAATTAGATGAAATGAAAGTAAAATATTGGAATAGTCGTAGTGTATGCAAAACAAAAATTTGACAGTTTCGTGACAATTTGGTCATAGAAAATTGTGATTTCGTAACAAAAGGTCGTCACGAAACTGTCAAAATCTTGTCACGAATTTTTTAACTTGGTCCCAAAATATTATGTGTTTCCACCAACGAGCTCATATGTTCCTAAAGACAACCATTGTACGTGATGTAGTCATCGATCATTAACATTAGCCTATGAAAACTAAATACTTACTTCTTATTTTTTACTGAATTTCGTTTGGTTTGTTAATGTGGTGATTGTTGCTAACTAACTACCAAATAAGAAATCATGCTATGACATATTACAAAACAAGCATGAAGTTCTGGTACAATATATATATTTTATCATCCAATTCGATGTTGGAAAGATAAATACTGGGTAAGAACCTGATCTAGATAGCTAATTGTCGTATACAAGTTTTTTTTATATATTTTGTGACAACATTTTGACAGTTTCGTGACAACTTGCTCACAGGAATTTGTGATTTCATGATAAAATGTCGTCACGAAATTTAGAATTTTGTGATGAAGTCGTCACGAAACTTTCAAAATATTGTCACAAATTTCTTGACTTAGTCACGAAATATTATAGTTTTCCACCAAATTGAGCGGGATCAACATGGATGTAGTTTACATACGATATAAAGACTCCTATACGACATTTTGATAAATTCAAAAATTAGTAAGTGAACAATGAACTCATAGGTTTCTCTACCAAAACTAAAGACGACCATTGTACGTGATGTAGTCATAGATCATTAGTATTAGCCTATGAAATCTAAATACTTACTTTTTTTTTATACTAAATTTCATTTGGTTTGTAAATGTGGTACTTGCTGCTAATCAACTACCAAACAAAAAAAATCATGCGATGATATATTACGAAACAAGTATGAATTTATGGTACATTATATATATTTTACCATCCAATTAGATGTCGGAAAGATCATTATTGGGTAAGAACCTGATCTAGGTAGACACAAGTTTTGGTTTTTTACATTTCGTGACAGCTTTTTGACAGTTTCGTGACAACTTGGTCACGAGATTGTGATTTCGTGACAGAATGTCGTCACGAAACTGTCAAAATGGTATTATAATATTTCATATTTTTATAATCAATATCCATGTTTTGCAAGTTGTCTCTTGCATTAAATACATTTATCTACAACGCTAACATAAATATTACATTTATACGAGATGGTTGGGTTTACATTAATGATCTCCATTTCAATAAAAATAAATAGGTAGGTGTACCTAATATCAACGTCGTCACCCACTAATTGCTATGACAATTAATGAAAGATCTATATAATTCGTGTTCCCTATATACTGCGGATTTATTTCAAGGAGGAGAAGAAATCATCTCATCAACAAGGTATTAGTGTTCCTTCCAGTCAGATTTTACAATATGGTTGCCTATACAGAGAATGTTATGAAATAGATCGATGAAAACTCTGTCAAAGTCCAAAAGTATAATAGTTGAACGTGTCCAATCTGTAAGAAATATAAAAACAAGGCCTATGCCTACCGAGGGTTAATAGCTCATGCCTTAGAATTTACCTGTGGATCCCGGGAAAGAGACCCTATTCAACTAGCCAATCACACTGCACTGCAAACCTATTTTATTAACAACTCGAAGAAAAACGTAAGTATTGATTCATTCATATCTTATATACTGTATAGACATATCATGTTGCCTAATACTTGATTTTTTTTATCTTATTTTACAGGTTAGTTTTTATGTCTCTCCTTTGGTTGTTAGTGGTTGGAGCTTGTTGGTTAATGTTTTCTTTGTTTCTGTAAGTCTTGAATATTATCGTCATGTATTTAAGTAGTCAAACTACGTATTTTATATAGATGTATCTGTGTAGTTAGTAATTACAATTTCGTGACAATATTGTGTTATCGTGAAGACATCGTCATGAACTACTGACTTCTGGACAAGATTGCTAAAAAATTTAATGTTAAAAATGATTAAAACGTAATTTCAGTACAAAAATCAGTACATGATTAGAGAGATCGTGCAGCGAGGGGACGTGGAGGTGAAGAAGATCTCAACGGTGGAAAACCTTGCAGATCCTTTCACCAAGGCCCTATCCAATAAGGTCTTCGACCAACATCGAGACGGATTCGGCATGAAGGACTTCTCTCATCTTCTTTGAGTCAAGTGGGAGTTTGTTGGCAGAGATGCCCACAAGAAAATTGTTTATTTACATATTTATAATATATAAATATTTATAAAGTCCTTATTGTAATTTGCTGATTAAATTAATAAAAGTTGTAACGTTCATTCATTCCCTTTTAGTTTGATTGAAGATTTATGATATTTAATAGTCATAATAGTCCTTAATCAAACCTAACAATGTATGAAGAGACAAATAAAGATTTCCGTGAACAAAATCTTCATGGTTTGGATAAATCAATATATTCACAATCTAAAGATCAACAAACTATTAAACCAAGTATGATTATTGGAAGAATCTATGATGTCTGGTTACGAGGCATAGAGAATTAGGAACTCTATAGTTCTTCCAGCGTATCTTTCAAAGATACTGAATTGACCAGTCCACCTTTAGACACAATGAAAGAAAAAACCATTTAACCTCTTCTGTCTCAAGGTCACGATGTATGAATTGCATCATGCTTACCTAAATCCTGAAATGAGACTGGTCATTTCATAGCATTAATACTCTAATTTTAGAAATTTAAATTCTAGATCCATTACGTAATCTAGACTAGGCCAATTGGTGAGATATTAAGTTATGAAGATGTCATGAACCAACTTTGTGAAGTTCTCATAGATATGGAATTCATGTACATGATTGCTGAGATGGAATATATATCACCTCATGCTTTATTACTTGGATTGTGAATAAATGAACTACGGAGTATCCAAAATTAAGTAGCGACTTTATTTGGATGAAACAATGTGACTTTTTAGCTCATCATCAATACATTGTTTCTAACTTATTCACAAGGAGTTGAGGAAATAACAACTAGAAGGGTAAAATGGTAATTTTATAAATCTCATCTAGTTGATGATATTCATGAAGGGTAAACATAGTTAACATCAATGGATCTGCTCAATATAATTAAGTTGAATTTGAGTAGAAAATAAATTCATTTGAACCGAGAGATTTTCAGTGTCAACTCTTTAGTGGAGTCAGTTGACATGAAGCTAATACTTAGAAAAAGTTTGTGAACTTTTGAGTCCGAGTATAGAAGCTGAAGCTTTGTTTATTTGGATCCATAAGGTCTCTATTACAGGTCATTACATTGGAATTGTTAAACTGGAAGCTTAGTCAGAATAAGTTCAAATGTTAAACTAGACTTTTTCTCGGAAAATGTCTAAAGGGTATTTTTATCCACATGGACATAAAAAGATGTGAATGTCAAAATAAGATTTTGAATATTTTCATATGATAGAAATATAAATTAGTTTCTAAAGCCAAGAAGTCGTTTGAGCAATATGAAATTAATTTCATTACTTGTGCAATATTAATTCTACAATGGGTATTTTAAGAATTGTCTTAAAATAAATAACGAAGCATCTAGAAGCTCCCCCAAGGTAGAATTTCGGCCAAGCATCATAGAGAGAAGGAAATTATTTCCAGAAATTCTTTTGCCTTTATTAATAAAGATAATTACCCAAAAGGAAAAGAGGAAATTAATTTCTTTGAGAAAGAAACAAATGTGCTAAGTGAGGAAACAAATTTCCATCACCTTTGTCATAGAATGGTCGGCCATATATATAGAGAAAGAGGAGAGAAAATAAAATATTGTGTCAATAATGCATAATAGGAAATTGTAATTACCCTTTCTAGATTTTCCTTCTCCTATAAATAGAGCCTCACATAGAGATGTGAAAACAAGTTTTCTTGCTCTTGTGCTCTCAATTTTGACCGACCCCTCTCTCTCTATCTCTAGAAAATACTTCTTTTATTTTGGCACTTAAGTCCTCATTAGACTTATGCTTAATTAGCTCTCTACCTCATAGACTTGTTCTTGAGCTACTGTGTTTTAATTGTGCCCACACACAAGTCCTTCTAAACTTCTATAGACTCTTGTAATGGAAATCTTAGGTTTCTCAAGTTCATGTTTAGGCTTGAAGGAATCGAGCTAGAAGAGAAGATCAACTTATGTCAAGATCCATCCAAAGGTTCAAGAAAGGTTAGTATTCAAGCTCTCTAAATAATATTTTAATTATAACATGTATATTCACTTTGTTTAGGTTAGTAAAAATTGTTTTACTAGTAAATTTTTTTTTTATATTCATCAATTAATGTGTTAATGATAAATTTTTCTTAACCCTGGATCTATTCCAACAAATGGTATCAGAGCTATGGTCAAAGTATAAGCATGTACATGTTATTTAAAATCATTAGAAGAAAATTGTTTTCAAAATTTGCTTGAATAATGATTTTTCAAAGACTAGATCTTACAAAATTTTAATTTTTTGGTACGACCTCTAAAATTAGATTTTTGTTGATTTTTCACTTGTTAAAAATGCTATATAAATACATTAAAAGAAGTTTTTAATTATTTTATGTTCAGCATACTAAAAATTAATTTTTTGACAAGTTTGAAAATTTGTGTACATCATTTAAACTAGTTTATTGCATTTCTAGTTTAAATTTGTTATTGAATGTTTTATATTATGTTTCTTGTTTTATATTCTGTTAATTATTAATATGTTAATATAACACATATTTGAAAGGGTTAATGTAGTATATAGGCCTATATAGGTTTTGATATTTGGAAATGGCCCATGTTTTGTAAAACTTAAGTAAATGTCCACATATAAATTTAACAAAAATTTTGTGCCCAAATTACCCAAATTTTATTCCCGCCCAAACCACACCATTTTTCCGGAATTAATTAAAAAAAAACGTAAATAAAAGTCAGTTAATAAATCCCGAAAATCATTCCTTGCATTAAACCATTCGAAAATAGAGAGAGAATACGAAAAGCCACCCGAAAATCAAAACCCTCTTTTCAGTCAAACGGAATCCGACATTAACGACGATCGGAGGAACTTCTAAATACAGGTAAGTTAATATTCATACGTTTTTTATTTACTTGGATAATGAAGTTACACTGTTTTGCGTTTTTTTTTGTTTTTACCCAAATGCCATGACCAGCGATTTTGTTTTCTGGTTTTCTGGTTATCATGTCGCGATTTTCTGGTTTTTCATATTACGATTTTGTATCCGTTGTTTCGTTCACCTTTTTTCCTAAAAGTTTCGATTCTGGTTTTTGCATGTCTAAGTTCGAATAACAAAAAGTATTATTTGCATGCAATAAAACAGAGTAAATTTCTAATGTGTTTACCTGTTGTTAATTTAGGGAAATTATTAACGATGACGAAGGTAACAGGATCTGTGAGCAAGAAACGTAAACACAGCACCCAAAACAAAGGAGGCTCCACATAACCAGACAAAAAGAACAATAAAGTTCGTCATAAACTTTGTTAATAAAATGTTAATTAACAACGAAAATTGTTAACCATCTTGAATAGATTAACTGACGAACAACTATTGTCGTAAATTGATTATCAATTTCCGACTAATACCAAATCTCTGTAAATAAGATACAGGCTTCGTGTAAAAAATAACAACACACAATATTAAATAACGGAAATCAATTATCGATAATTAAAAAAGGAAATTAAAATCCTAAAAACAGTAACCGCTTTTTAATTAACAAGTCAAACGTGAATCCCAAAATAATAGGATCTATTATCCATTCGAACAATAAACATTAATATTCAAAATATAAAAAAGGAAACAGTTTCAAAATGAAATTCAAAGGAAATTCCGGCAATCAATTTGAATACAAAAAAAATTTGAAATTAAATTCAAACTGTATTTTTAAAACGTCCAAAATATAAGGGCAATAACGTAATTATATAATTAAAATAAAAAGCCACATAAGCAAAATGGACATTTACTTAAGTTTAACAAAACGTTGGCCATAATCAAATTACGTTTGCCAGCCAGAGCCAATTCTCCAATTTTTTGTATTTGAAATCATGTTTGAAACTTCAGATTACCCTTTTTCTAGGGGTTAACGATAAGTTGGATCCTGGATCATACAAAAAAAATTAGTACTTAAACCACTCAATTTGTTATTTTACTTTGTATTCCTCATTAAACTAAGGACATTTTCATTTTCATTCTATTCCGGTAAAGAAAATAAAATGATACGCTACACATTTAGAGAATATCTATTATTATTTTTCGGGTTATGGAATTACGATGTAAACTGTGATGATGTATTATCTAGTAAATCATCATATATTTTACTCTCTGGAACTCTCTAACTCACTATAAGATTTTAAAAAAATTAAAATTTTAAAAATATCTTGTATTCCTCTTTCATAGCTTCTTTTTTTTTTTTTTTAGAAAAGGCAAACGGCACCGCGAGAAATATATTGCAAGCCCAAGTAAATGGTTCCTCTTCAATAGGTTGACGTGCCCATTTCAACAATACTCTTTTAACTTCTGTATAAAAATATCTGCAGGAAAGAAGAAAAAAGAATATCTAGATATATCCATCAAGCAAATAAATATCTGGCAATATACTTGACACTTGTCATGTTTGAGTTTCCCAGTGAAGACTTCATTTGAGCCATAAATTTCGTCTTTGATTAAGTTCATTTTGAATCATACATTCAATTTGTTGTATAAGAGCAACTTCTATTTCTTGTCTATACTCCGTTGCATGTATATGTTTACGGATTCTATAATATGAATTTGGCTGCGTCTGGTAATGTTTAATAAGGTGTATTTTAACTTTTATATTTTTTTTGTGTTTTGGTAAAATTAATTTTAAAAGAAATTTTAAAAAGCCTTCTGGAAATATTAGTTTTTGTATTCTTATTATTGGGCAGCAAATTAAGTTTTATTATTCTAACCATATAATCAAGTAAATTAATTATCTTAAAAATGAGATTACACGTTCAAGTCTTAATAATTAAATTACACATATTATATGTCCAAACATATTACTAATTTTTCTATAAATTTGTCATAAAGACGAAAACATATATTGAATAGTAAATCTTTCAATAAGGATTAGATAAAACATGTATACTGTTATTTTTGGTCGATTTCGACAATCACGTGACGTGTTCGACATTCGGTAAGGCGTTGTCGTTAAAAGTAATATCATTTCATACCGACTTTACTCTATTTAATTATTTTTCATTTATTATTTTCCATTTTAATTCTAATTTAACGAATTTTGAAACTCATATCAAAATTTGAATTACCTGTCCCGAGGGTCGAGCCTCGTTTTTATAGGCGACCAAGGGACATTTTGGAAACCCCTTGGCGGGTGAGTTTCGTTCGGCCATTGGCCTGCCGAAGGTTCGTTCGGCCATTGGCCTGCCGAATGTTCGTTCGGCCATTGGCCTGCCGAAGGTTGGTTCGCTCGGCCATCGGCCTGCCGAAGGTTGGTTCGCTCGGTCATTGGCCTGCCGAAGGTCGGTTCGCTCGGTCATTGGCCTGCCGAAAAGGTTGGTTTGCTCGGCCATTGGCCTGCTGAAGGTTGGTTCGCTCGGCCATTGGCCTACCGAAGGTTCGCTCGGCCATTGGCCTGCTGAAGGTTGATTCCCTCGGCCATTGGCCTGCCGAAGGCTCGCTCGGCCATTGGCGTGCCAAAGGCTCGCTCGGCCATTGGCGTGCCAAAGGCTCGCTCGGCCATTGGCATGCTGAAGCCTCGCTTGGCCATTGGCCTGCCGAAGGTTCCCCCGGCTATTGGTCTGCTGAAAGTTCAGCAGGCCATTGGCCTGCCGAAGGTTCACTCGGCCATTGGCCTGCCGAAGGCTCACTCGGCCATTGGCCTGCCGAAGGTTCACTCGGCGATTGCAGTGCAGAAGGCTCACTCGGCCATTGGCATGCCGAAGGCTTTCCCGGCTATTGGCCTGCCGAGGGTTTCACTCGGCTAGTGGCCTGCCGAACTGCAAGGCGAGCTGAATTGGGCTGGCCAATGGCCAGATTTGTCAGAAGGGTCTAACGTGTCATCGTCAGTCGTCAGGCTGATAACATTAGCCCCCCGAATTCGCCATTGGGCGTAGCCCGTGTGGTAAACTCAAGCTAGCACCGCTCTTGGTCGTCTTATTGGGTCGCCTTAACGTCTTGTTTGCTTAATATAATGTTATTATTTCCCAACTTCATCCGTCGTTATGCGCCCTTGTGGATCCTACTGACTGCTTATCGTGGTGTGTGTTTTTAAGGACGGCCTTTTCCCCTCCTTGCAAATTAATGCATGGTTTTGATAATTTGTAGATTCTCCTTCGGCTTCATACAGTGTGTCGTCCTTGTTATCCTCACGTGCATTGGTTTTCACTTCCATTTCCTGTCGCGTGCGCTACTCGTCGCTGCGAGTGTTGTGCTTTGGTTTTGACCGTCGGGATCAACGGTCTAATGCGCAGACGTGATCACTTGGAGCTCGCATCCTTTCAGCGTGAGGGGTGGGTGTCGTGTGAGAGCGTCGCACTTATTGACACGTCGCACTAACGATGCGTCGAGATCAGCGGTCCGGTGTGCGGACGCGATCCTGTGGTACTCGCTACCTTTCTGTGCGCGAGGCTGTCGTCGTGCGAGAGCTTCGTACGAATGACGTGTCGAGATCAGCGGTCCGTTGTGCGGACGCGGTCCCTTGGAGCTCGCTACCCTTCAGCGTGCGAGGCGATCGTCGTGCGAGAGCGTCGCACGAATGATGCGTCGAGATTAACGACGCGTCGGGATCAGCGGTCCGGTGCGCGGACGCGATCCCTTGGAGCTCGCTACCTTTCAGCGTGCGAGGAGGTCATCGTGCGAGAGCGTCGTACAAATGACGCGTTGAGATTAACAACGCGTCGGGATTGGCGGTCTGGTGCGCAGACGCAATCCCTTGGAGCTCGCTACCCTTCAGCGTGCGAGGCGATCGTTGTGCGAGGCCTGCAGAAGGTTGGTTCGCTCGGCCATTGGCCTGCCGGCCAAAGGTTCGCTCGGCCATTGGCCTGCCGAAGGTTCCCCCAGCGATTGGCCTGCCGAAGGTTCACTCGGCCATTGGCCTGCCAAAGGTTCACTCGGCTATTGCCCTGCAGAAGGCTCACTCAGCTATTTCTCTTCCCAAGGCTCCACGGCCATTGGCCTGCCGAGGGTTTCACTCGGCCATTGGCCTGCCGATCTGCAAGGCGAGCTGAATTGGGCCGGCCAATGGCCGGATTTTTCAGAAGGGTCTAACGTGTCGTCGTCAGGCTGATAACAGTAATGGCTAAAATTATAGTTGCATCTGACCCGGCGGTTGGTGTCATAACGCTGTCGTGTTGGGTTATGTGATTCACAGATACGAAAATCATGTTGAAACAATGCCAATGCATCAGTATCACACTATGCTTTGTTATAAGAGTGTGAATGAATAAATTTGGCCAGGTATTCATTGAATAAGAACATTCTTTGATTAAAACATGTGACATGTAAAGACATCTCACTTTATGTTTTTCTCATTCATAAATAACAAAGGAGTTAGTGAAATAATAACTTAGGGGTAAAACGGTAATTTTACATTAGTTACTGATACTCATGAAGGGTAATATCGTAAAATACTATGTGGATTGTGTGAAGAATTGTTTTGTCACATCAAACGGAAAATATACACATATGAACTTAGAGAGTTTCAATATTAGTCATTTAGTGGAATCGACTAATATTAAGAATTAAAAGACGGAAAAAGTTTGTGAACTTCAATCATGTCCTTCCTTTGACCGAACCCTAGATTGAAGAAAAACGAGTTTTTCGTTCATTTATTAATTTTTTGGATGATCATTCCATTTATCTTGTTCATAGAAGAGTCCACCTTCTTAATCTAACTAAAAGCTGGAGATCTTTTTGTTGACTCTAGTTCGTGGTAGTTTGAGTAAAATCCTTCCCCTTTGGTTGTGCACTTCATTTGTGACAAGGAAGGATCAGCCGAGACCATAAAGTGCAATCAAGGAGGCAGGCCACCTAGGAGTTGTGCAGCCCTACGCGCGTGAAGAGGAGGACTCATCCAAGGAGTTGGACGTGTGACGCAAATTCGGCATTCACAAGTTTGAAGAAGGAGATGAGACTCGAGAAGTTGTCAACGACAACCGTAAGTTTTCTGAAATCCAACTTGATTAGAATTCTTTAATTACTTATAGGATTGCCTGTTTTTTTGGATTGATTGATTACATGTTTAGAAATTTATTGACATTTTAGGTCGTTTTTATTGTTGTTGTTTAATATGTTACGAAATGAGTTTCACATATTAGGATTGAAATTTTGAAATTTTTCCATATTAGATATGTTTCTTAAATTAATAGGTTAATTGTTAACCGATTTGCAACATTTAGATGCGACATAGTTGCATCCAATAATCCTTACCAAACTTTTGGAGTCGCATCCAAAAGTGTTTCAAAGACAAAAATAAATATTTTGCTAAATGCTAAGGATAAATGCGACTTTTAGCTGCGACTAGTAGTGTCGGGAAGCCTGGTATAGAGACTGTACCTCCAGAGCTACTTTCCAAATGGAGACATTTTGAGTGCCTCCCCCAAATGGTGTAGTTATTTCATGTGGCGCAGCTTGTTATGGTGCAGAGAGAATATTTTAGCTAGGACGAGTTGGAAGATTAGAGACGGAGAGTCGATTTATGTCATGGGGGACAAGTGAGTCCCCAGAGAGAGGTCAGCGACTTGGGTTAACCCTTGCTAGATTCCCTAATATATGAGAGTTACATAGTTGTTGTGATTAGATGGCAGTTGGGATGAGGACCTCATTCGAGCAATGTTTGGAGCAGAGGACGCTTAGGCCATTTTGAGTATCCCGAGTGGTGGGGATGGTCTGTTAGATGTTCGCACATGAAATTTTGCGGAGGATGGAGAGTACACGATCGTGAGTGAGTCCATGGTAGCGATGTTCTTTATACTAGATGATAGCTCGTCGGATCCGTCAACAATGGAGGTGTAGTGGAAGAAATTATGGATGCTGAATGTACCTCGCAGAGTCAAACTTTTTGGTTGGAAAGTTTGTAAAGGAGAGATGGGTCGGGTAGGGAGATTTCGGGCTGGTCGCAGATTTTGGAAGGAGAGCAGGAGGTTTTGATTTGAGATTTCGAATGAGATGTATGAATGGATCTGAGAGGAACCCTAAGTCTGCATCCATTTTTATTTGTTGATAGATGCGACTTGTCGCAGTAACTGTAAAAAATATATTAATTGTCATGTAAATTAAACGAATCAGAAGGAAATTTGGCGTGCTTAATTTTTTTAGAAAATTTAGATTCACTTGTCAGCATCTAATTTTCAAACAAATAAAAATATTATTTACACCTTATATAAACGATGCGAAAAGAGGAAAAAAATGGCTCACCCAATTTTTTAGAAACATTTAAGATGATACAAGTCGCATCCGTTGCTCGATAGAAGACTTTCAGATGCAACATGTCGCATCCAAAAGTGTTTGCAAGACAAAAAAAATTATTTCGCGAAAATAGTGATGTTAGATGCGACTAATCGCATCCGAATATCTATTTAGATGCGATTAATCGCATTCGAAAGTCATTCGTATCAAAAATCTAATTTTGTACTAGTAAAGAGAGTGATGATCGAGTCTGACTGCTTAGAAATGGTGATTAGCGTTGAGGAGGGTTCGACGCCTGCAACCGAATTTAGGAAGATCTTGCACCACAAAGGTGAGGGGAGCTTGAGTAATTTAGCATTAAACATATTTATCATCTTTGTAAGTCCCGGCGCATCTAGCGCGCTTTGCGGTAAACCACAATTTTAGTTCGGTTTAATTGGGTTCCATCCTCTCTTGTTCGAATGATGTCATTAAAGTTAATAATTGTAAGTTGAGGTCCCACACGATTAGATAAAACTTATTTTTTATTTGGGTTTTTATGGTTTCAATTTCATTTTTTTATATATTATAATCACAACATTTTTCCGCCATGTAAGCTTTATATGATATTTTCATAATACCAACGCCGCCTCTTCTTCGAAAAGAAATATATCGTTTGAATTATTTTGTTATTTTTAGTGAAAAAAAAATATATCGTTTGAATTATTTTGTTATTTTCAGTGACTACAGGTTGTCTCTGTCCTGAAAATGCATGTCGGCAAGTAACGCATATGTGTATGTGGCTTCTCGTACACAAACAATCCTTTTGTGGCGTTTGATTTATTTAATTTCCTAATTTTGGTTTGGAAATTGGAATAAAATGCAAGGATAAACGGATGCCAGGTGGAGGAATCACGTGAACGTTGATCCAACCGTACAAAACGGCTCTTTAAATTTGGGAAAGTGGATAAACTTGCAACAAATTCCCAAACCCCATTTCATTTGGAATTCAATCACAGATGGCTGGGACTCTCACCAAATCGAACCTCTTTTCTTCCGCTCGTAACACCAATCTCGATCGCCGGCGAAAGAGCATCTCGATTCACCCAAAGTCGTGCAGTTTTCGGAAATCCACCGATTTCCACGGCAAACCCCTCGTCCTCCGATCTCCCTCCGCCTCCGAATCTCGACCGTCGTCATTGACCATCACATCCCAGGTCAGGTTTAGGTTTTAGGATTTCTTTTTCCCTTGTTCTCGTTTCGTTCTTCTCAGATCTTCATTTCGATTTTCTGGCTCTCACGTGGCAGATCGGGAAAGCCCAGAAATGGTGGGAGAAAGGGCTTCAGCCGAACATGAAGGAGGTGACGTCAGCGGAGGATCTGGTCGAGTCGCTCTTGAAGGCCGGCGATAAGCTGGTTGTCGTTGACTTTTTCTCCCCCGGCTGCGGTGGCTGCAAAGCCCTTCACCCCAAGGTAACGACTCTCTCTCTCTCTCCTCTCTGTCTCTCTTTCCGTTTCCGTCTGTGCTGAGGTAAATCTTCTACGGTGACAGCTATGCCAGCTGGCTGAGATGAACAGCGACGTGGAGTTCTTGGCGGTGAACTACGAGGAGCACAAGTCGATGTGTTACAGCCTGAATGTCCACGTGTTGCCCTTCTTCCGATTCTACCGTGGGGCCCACGGCCGCCTCTGCAGCTTCAGCTGCACCAACGCCACCGTACGTTTTCTTCTCTTTAAATATGATGATGGTGATGGTGATGGTGATGGTGATGGTGATGATGATGATGATTTTGATGATGATGCAGATCAAGAAGTTCAGAGACGCTCTGGCGAAGCACGGGCCGGACCGGTGCAGCCTGGGCCCCACGAAGGGGCTGGAGGAGAAAGAGCTTCTCGCTCTCGCAGCCAATCCCGATCTCTCCTTCCAATACACGCCCAAACCCGATCATAATAATCAACAACTCGTTCTCCCAGAATCTGATACCAGCAAACACCAACTCGCTCGAGATTCCGAGGGAAAGACGTTGGTGACTGCTTGGAGATAATGGTGATGATGATTTTGACATGTACAGAAACCGGAACGAGATCAGGCTCGCCAAAGAGGCGATTGGGATTCTGTTTTTTTTGATCCATGCCTCTGTGTTTCTTTTGCTTCTCTCGTAATATCATAGTAATCAGCTCAGTTTGTGTGTTTTTAGTATCATGATTCTGCTCTGTAATATGTATATACAAAGCCTATTAGTCTCTCTTTAATCAAATCAACGTCCTTGTCTTCTTCCTCGATATGAAAATAAATATATGAGAATTATTGTTTGCCGGCTCTGCAGTATTTCTTGTTGTGATGTTAAAGCAAGACGTAGTATTATGTAATCTTTGATAAACAAGTACTTGGAAAGAAAGAGCAAATCAACGAAGAAGGGAATGGAATAACAATAGATTGTCCGATTCTAGTTGCAAGTAAAAAAGCTTAGGAGCGTGTAAGAAGCTTCAAGAAATTTCTGCGTATGGATAATTCCAATTTATCCGTTTCAACTTTTGGATGATGTATTTGATTGAAGAGGGAGGAGTCACAAACAAGGACCACAAGAAGTCGATAATGCAAACAAAAAGAAATGGCTGAAGAGAAACAAACATTAATTGTTGAAACAAACGATTGGATAAGTAAGAAAGACTCTGCCTTTACCAATGCGTGCGTTGGTGAAACTATCAACGTGGCCTAACTTCCTACACACTTTTTTTGTCGTCTTCTTTCTTTCGTCCTTTTCTATAATAATATAAGGGAAAGTGGTCTCCAACAAATATTTTATGAGAACTGAATTAATGTTGTGTACATATTTAAGGAGAGAATACGGATAAAAATCATCCTTATATTTCATAAATCTTTTTTTTTTAGGAAATTTCATAAATCCTTAGATATCATAGTTTTTTTTTTTTTTTTTTTTTAGGAATCCTTAGATATCATAGTTGAAAGATATTCAAAATTAGATCTTTGATCATTTTTTAGATAAAAATACATTTTAAGTTGATTCATTCTTGTACAAAGAAAACTTGATTCATTTATGCGGATAATTTAACCGCAATTCGCAAATACTCAACCGAATCCGAGATTTTTAAAAAAATTATTTTTTTGTGTAATATTCACTACCTTTTTGCTGGTTTTTGTATTTTTAATATTGTTTAACAGTATGTTAGAAATCAAGTATGACGAGTGTTCAAATATAATTTTTTAAAAAAAATTAGAGAAAAAAATGAAATAAAAATGAAGTTTGGTTTGGTTGAAATATCATTTGGTATGAAAAATGGTCAAAATGTCTAATATTAGATATTTATCAAATGTGAGGTCTAACGATAATATTTTACTATGTATTAAATCTAAAAAATAAAATTTCTCTATTTAAATAAAATTACAACATGTCCTTATTTTAACTATTTAACAGGAATATTTAATCAAAATTATGGTGGACAATAAATTAACTTTAATACAATGCTTTATTTGCTATAATGTATGATTTCTTAACCATGGATGACTGAAATTAGCTTCGGTCTTCCCTAAATTAAATTTAGTTCGTAAACGTAGAAATGAAATCTAATGTGGATGGTCACTAAGAGAATTAGAATTAACCCGAAACATTTAATTAGGTTCGAGGGCCCAAAACATTCTAAACCCAATATATATACCCTTATCAACTCGTCGACGAACTGGACGAAGTCACCAGAAGATACGCACAAGAAGCGGACGTCGACAAGAAAGGCGGAAGAGGTCAGCTAACATCATCTGAAGTATAAATTTTATAAAATCAATGTAATTTGGATATTATACTTTTTCTTATAAACCCTTGTAATCATTTTATTCAATATCACCAAAAACATTTTTTTTTTCGAACAGAGGCTTTTATTGGTTGAAGGTCTTGAACTCTGTATGTTGGAAATTAAACAACAAATTAAACAACAAATTAAACAATAATATTACATAACACATCTGTATGTGGTGGAATCATATAATATGATATGTATTAAAACTCATTTTAATAAACTAACAACATAGGCATTAAAAATCATAAACATGTCAATAAACTATTTATTCTAAACATGTCAACAAATTGAACCAAACCATCTAACAACTTATAAACACATTCATAAATCATTAATACAGATCCAATTCGTTTAGAACACTTACATGTGAGGTTGTAAACAACCTCGTACGTTGCTAGCGTCTCATCAATTTTCTGAAAATTCGGTCGCCGGATTGGAGGACAGGACCCGCCGGATTGGAAACTGTCCCGCCGGACGAAAACGTGCCTGCGTCGCTGTGGCTTCGTCCGGTGGAATTTGGCCGTGAAATTTTTCAGGAATGTGGAAGAGATCGAGAGGAATGACCCTGTAAAATTTTGTGAATAGAAACGCCCTGAGTCACCGGTGGTGGCTTAGGGACGCTCGGAGTCCGGTTGCACAGCCTGTCCGGGGAAGGGCAATCCGGCCGGCCAAGAGGCTGAAAATCGTGCCTCGTCTTGTTTCGCTCGATTTATTCGCATCTCGAGTGGATACTTGCGTGTAAATAAACACCCGTAGAATAGTTAATGGTAATTCCCTCGGGATTTGATGAGATTAAAAGGGTGAGCTCTTCAATTGAACAACAAGGGACACTCGGGATCACTCAAGAACTTTCGGGAGATCAAGAAAATATTTCTTGATCTCTCTCTCTAAAATTTTGACCAACAAACTCAGGAGAGGGGGAAGGAAGTTTGGCCGAGTGATATGTAATTGGGGTTAGGGTTAGGGTTTTCAAAAAATCCTTTAAATAGAGAGAGAGCGGGCATTTTTTGGTCAAACCCAATAGTCAAACTTAAACCCATTATTCTTTTAATTAATTTCAAAAATTAATTCTCTGGCCTAATTCATTAATTATGGCCGAGTATAATCCTATGAATTTCGAAAATATTTATTTTGATTTATTTCCATAATAAAATTTAATTATTTTGGAATTTCTCATTTATTTAATGACAAATCATTACTTTTGTACTATTCAAGGTAGTACGAAATGAGAAAATATTTATTTTCATATTTTATTCATTTGAATCATTTAAATATGTTAATATCCATATACTAACATAATATGATTCATTAAATAAATGTAATTATAAATAACAAATTATTTATTTAATTACTTAAAAAATATATTTCCTGTGTAAATCACAATATACTTAAATGAGAAAATCAAATTGTCCTTGTTCATTAAATCTCGTTCGAGGGTCTATCATTGAGACCTAATGGACCCAAAAGTTTAAGAATAAATATCGGATTCAAAAGTTCACAAACCTTTTCCGTTTTTTAATTCTTAATATTAGTCGATTCCACTAAATGACTAATATTGAAACTCTCTAAGTTCATATACTTATATTTTCCGTTTGATGTGACAAAAAAATTCTTCACACGATCCATGGAGTACTTTACGATATTACCTTTCATGTGTATCATTAACTCAGAGGAATGTAAAATTACTGTTTTACCCCTGAGTTATTATTTCACTAACTCCTTTGTTATTATGTGAATGAGAAAAATATAAAGAATGTTCTAATTCGATGAATACATGGTCAGGTTTATTCATTCACACCCTCATAACAAATCATAGTGCAATACTAATGCATTTGCATTGTTTCAACATGAATTCTATATATGTGAATCACATAACCCAATATGACAATGTTATGACACCAACCGTCGAGTCAAATGCAATTATAACTTATCCATTGCCCATTGAAAAATCAAATGTCACAAGGTGTCATATCAATTATGCATTTACTTCAGGATTCACGTAAGTACCAAAATACCCCTCGTATGTGATCTTGAAACTACGAGTGATTTAACAGTTGTATCTCGAGCTTCTAAGTATCACTGGTCTTGTTCAATATCTTCTACAAGATATCAAGAATGAAATCACAGAGTCACAACTCTCTATATCACAAGATGAGATATCATGATTCATTCAAACAATCATTACTTAGATTCGATCGCTCAATCGATCTTAAGATTGCGAACAAATGTTTTAAACTAGTTACGAGGGGCTATCTTGTCAAGTCTTTACTTAGCACCATTTTCGTTGATGACACTATCACAGCGTAGCAGTCATACATAAACACAAACATAATAAAGAATTAATATTTATGTATATTAATGTCTCACCAAAATTAAATACAAAAGTATGTCAATGTCTAATATCTCCTTTGTGGGCACCAATCTCAACACTAACAAGTCACATTGTTTCATCTAAATAATGTCGCTACTTAATTTTGAATAACGCGCGGTTTATTTATTCACAATTCAAGTAATAAAGCATGAAGTGATATACATTGCATTTCAGCAATCTTGTACACGAATTCCATATCTATGAGAACTTCACAAAGCTGGTTCATGACATCTTCATAACTTAATATGTCACCTATTGGTCTAGTCTAGATCACTTAATGGATCTAGAATTTGACTTTCTCAAATGAGAATATTAAAGCTATGAAATGACATGTCTCATTTCGGGATTTAGGTAAGCACGATGCAATTCATACATATTGACCTTGAGACAGAAGAGGTTAAATGGTTAGTTCTTACATTGTCTCTAAAGGTGCACTAGTCAATTCAGTATCTTCGAAAGATACACTGGAAGAACTATAGAGTTCCTAACTCTCTATGCCTCGTAACCAGACATCATAAATTCTTCCAACAATCATACTGGGATCAATAGTCCGTTGATCTTTAGATTATGAATATATCGTTTTAACCAAACTATGAAGAGTTTATTCACACAAATCTTTATTTGTCTCTTCATACATTGTTAGGTTTCATTAAGGACTATATATTACATCAAAATAAGGACTTCATGAAAGATTTATATATTACATCTATATGTAAATAAATAATCTTCATATTGATGTAATAAATTATCAATTGAGTTCTTCTTGTAATTTTTTGATTAATTAATAAAATTTCTTCTTGTAATATTACATCAATATTCTTTTAGTCCTTAATCAATGTTACAATGCGTGAAAAGTTAAATATAGGTTTACATGAACAAACTCTTCATGGTTTGCTTAAAATAAAATTTTAAAATCTAAGTATCAAAGGACTATTGATCACATTATGATTGTCAGAATATTCTGTGATGTCTAGTGATGAGGCATTAAGAGTTGAGACTCTATCGTTATTCCTATGTAAATTCCGAAGATATTGAACTGAGCAGTGCACTTCATGAGATGATATAAGAACAAATCATTTAACATTTTTTGTTTAAAGGTCACTATGTATGAATTACATATGCTTACATAAATCATGAAATGAGGCATGTCTTTTCATAGCTTACTTATTCTAATTTTAGAAAGTCAAATTCAAGATCCACCATGTGATATAAACTAAATATTGGTAGAGATGCGCACAAGAAGATTATTTATTTACATATTGATGTTATATAAATCTCTATAAGTCCTTATTGTAATTGCTAATTAAATTAATAAACTTTGAAACGTTCATTCATTCATTTTTCATTTGTTTGAAGATTTATGATATGAAATAGTCTTATAGTCCTTAATCAAACCTAACAATGTTTGAAGAGACAAATGTAGATTTGCATGAACAAACTTTTCATGGTTTGGTTAAAATGAAATATTCGCAATTTAAAGATCATCGGACTATTGATCCCAGTATGATTGTTGGAAGAATCTATGATGTCTGGTTACAAGGCATAGAGAGTTAGGAACTCTATAGTTCTTCCATTGTATCTTTTGAAGATACTGAATTGACTAGTGCTCCTTTAGAGACAATGTAAGAAGAAACCATTTAATTTCTTCTATCTCAAGGTCACTATGTATGAATTGCATCATGCTTACCTAAATCCTGATATGAGAAATGTCATTTCATAGTTTTACTATTCTCATTTGAGAGAGTAAAAGTTCTAGATCCATTAAGTGATCTAGACTAGACTAATTGGTGAAATATTAAGTTATGAAGATGTCATGAACCAGCTTTGTGAATTTTTCATAGATATGGAATTCATGTACTAGATTGCTGAAATGTTATATATATATATCACCTCATGCTTTATCACTTGGATTGTAAATAAATGAAACGTGCGATATCCAAAATTAAGTAGCGACTTTATTTGGTTGAAACAATGTGGCTTGTAGCTCCTCGTCAATACATTGTTTCTAACTTATTCACAAGTAACAAAGGAGTTAAGGAAATAACAATTAGAAGGGTAAAATGGTAATTTTATAAATCTCATCTACTTGATGATATTCATGAATGGTAATCATAGATAACATTCAATGGATCCACTCAATATAATTAAGTTGAATTTAAGTAGAAAATAAATTCATTTGAAGTGAGACATTCTCAGTGTCAACTCTTTACTTGAGTCAGTTGACATTAATCTAATACTCGGAAAAAATTTGTGCACTATTGAGTCCGAATATATAATCTCAAGCTTTGTTCAATTGTATTCATAAGGTATCAATTACAGGTCATTAGAAAATGATTGTTAAAATAGAAGGTAAGTCAAAATAAGTTCAAGTGTTGAACTAAACTTTTTCTCGGAAAATGTCTAAAGGGTATTTTTGTCCACATGGACATAAAATGATGTGAATGTCAAAATAAGATTTTGAATATTTTCATTTGATGAAAATATAAATTATTTTCTAAAGCCGAAAAGTCGTTTGAGGCATTATGAAATTAATTTCATTGTTTGTGTAATAATAATTCTACTATGGGTATTTTAAGAATTGTTTTTAAAGAAATAAGGAAGCATCTAGACGCCCCTTCCCTAGCTATAAAATTCGGCCAAGACATATCAAATGAGGAGAAAATTCTTTGCCTTTATTTATAAAGGTAATTACCCTAAAGGAAAAGAGGAAATGAATTTCCTCTAGAACGAAATAAATAAGTTAAGTGAGGAAACAAATTTCCTCACTCTTGAGCTTGAGATGGCCGGCCATGTTAGAAGAGAAAGGGGATAGAAAATAAAATATTGTGTCATGAATGCATTATTCTTTCATTAATGCATAATTGACCTTGATAGATTTTCCTTCTCCTATAGATAGAGTCTCACATAGAGATGTGAAAACAAGTTTTCGCCTCTTGCTTCTCTCTTATTTTTGGCCGACTAAAACCTCTCTCTCTAAAATCCCTTTTATTTTTGGCACATAAGTCCTTATTAGACTTAGAGGTTAATTAGCTCTCTAGCTCATAGACCTTTTCTTGAGCTATTGTGTTTAATCGTGCCCACACACAAATCCTTCAAACACTCTATAGACTCATGTAATAGAAACCTTAGGTTTCTCGAGTTCAAGACTAAGCGTGAAGGTAACGAGCGAGACGATAAGATCTACCTTTCCCAAGGCTCATCAATAATCAAGCTACAAGAAAAGTTAGTGTTCAAGTGATTAAATAATATATATATATATATATATATATATATACATGTTCATGCACTTTGCCTAGGTTAGTAAAAATTGTTTTACTTATAAAGAAATTTTTATATTCCGCCATTAATGAATTAATGATAAATTTTTCTCAACCCTAGACCTATTCCAACAGCTCAAACTTTGTTCTTTTGTGTTATTACTTTTGATTAGCTGATTTTTGTCAGGCAAGAATTTTGACTGTGATCTGTCACAACAATTTATAGAGATCCTCTTCTTTAACAGTGTGCAATTTTGAGACCTATATTTGGACAGTTTTGTGATTCTCGATTGAAGTGTGTTTTAAAAGTCTTTCCTCTTTGGGGTTGTGGCGTTGAGTTCAAAGAAACCCTAGCAAGGACCTTCTTGTATTGGACGTTATAAAAAGCATGGTTGTTGCCATTAGCCTCCTTAATGCTTTCATGGAGTTCATATATTTTCTAGACGTGCAAGATTGGCGTGGTGGGAAACTTTAGACACGGTGAAGAGAAGTGAATCCGATCACCCACTGTAATTGATTCGCTTATTGGTTCAATGTTTACTTGTGAATGAACTAATCACATTGGAGTTATACGTGTGATCGAAGAACACGTGAATGTGTGTCTTTTGTGAAAATATGCGGGTTCACTAATTTATGGGAATGAATGAATTAGGTTTCACTCTTATAGTTTGTAATTGGCTTTGATGTTTATGTTGTTCATGTAAGTCCATTTTTACTCTGAACTATTATCTAGTGAAATCAGTTCCACCGGGTTATCACACCCCCCAAATGTATGAGACATTGCTCCGAACTGGATTACGAATTGTGCGTGTCGTTTATTCTTTATTATGTATTCATATTGTTATCTCATATTTGCTTGACCAAGTGTTGCACCCATTGTTATAACAGTTGTGTGTGACAGTTAGTTAAGTGCCTACAGAATTTCAATTTGGATGCATAAGGCCAGTATTACAAGTCATTAGAGTGGGAATTGTTATATTATAAGCTAAGTCAAAACAAGTTCAAATATTGAACTAGACGTTTTTTTCCCGAAAAATGTCAAAACAAGTCATAAGATTGTAAAAATGTCAAATTAAGATTTTGAAAATTATCATATGTGTTAATATAAATTATTTTCTAAGCCAATAAGTCGTTAAGGCAATGAGGAATTCATTACATTTTTTTGTAGAATTTTATGGTAAATTTCACAATGGCTATTTCTGGAATTGTTTTAGAAAAATAAATAAACATCTACAAGCTTTTTTTAGAAGATAAATTTCGGTCAATACATCAATGAAAGAGAAATTTGGGCAATTATTCTTTTTCCTTGATGTCTCAAGATACTTTCCAAAAAGTAAAAGATTAAACAACTTTCTCTCATAAATGAATGAGGTCCACAGCAAGAAAAGAGAGAAGGAGAATGAAAATAAATTTCAATTCATGGTATTTAGTTATAGTAATGAGAATATTTATTGTGCTCGTGAATATGTGATTTTCACACAATAAGAAAAGATTGTTACCACTTCTTGTTTTCATTCTACTATAAGTACAGCATCACATTCGTGTGTGATAATACTCACTATTGAGTCTCTATCTCTCTCAATATTCGTGCACCCATTCTCTCTTTTACTCTTTTGTTTATGGCAGCTAGGTCCTCAGTAGACCTAACTTTTCTATTAGCTCTTTGGTTCTAATACTTGTTCTCAACCACTATTTTTAATAGTGACACACACTTAATCCTATAAATGCGCTAAAGACTCTAGTGGTAGAAACTCTTGCGGTTGCTTAGGTTCGACCATTTCAAAATCTTCTCAACGATCAAGCTTCAAGAAAGGTTGGTTCCAAGTAAATAAATAAATAGTCTTAAATAATATGTTTATGCACTTTGTTTAGGTTTAGTAAAACTTCGAGTTCGACGAACACACCAAGGAGAGGAGCACGACAGGGAAATGAAGGTTCAACCACCCGAAACTTCTCAAAGTTCAAGCTTCAAAGAAAACTTGGTTTCAAGTAAAATAATAAATCAACTCTTTTAAATAAATAATACGTTCATGCATTTTGTTTAGGCTGTATTAAAACTGTTTTACTTCTCGAAAGAATAGTTTATATTCCACCACTAGCTTGTAGTGATAATTTATTCTTAACCCTAAATCTATTCCAACAAATGGTATTAAAACTTTGGTCAACGTTTAAGCATGTTCGTGTTATTTAAACATTTTTTACGAAAATTATTTTCAAAATTTGATTGGGTAATGACTTTTCTAGAATTAACTTTAGATAATTTTAATTTTTTTGCTCGGGCCATTAAATTAAAATTTTATTGATTACCTACACCATAGGGATGCTATATAAACACATTAGAATTAGTTTTTAAAGTTTTTATATTAAGCATAATAAAAATTGAGTGTTGAGTTGTTTGAGAATTTCGGTAAATTTCTAAATTAATGATCTTGTCTTGCTAGTTTTATTTATTTACTTAATTGTTTTTTTATGTTGTTAATTAAGTATTGTGATATATTATCAATTTTATAATAAAACACATAATCAAAATTTAACAAATTAATAAAATCCCGTTACACTTTAATTCTCTTGCTCATTTGTCCTTGACCGAAAAAATTCAATTTCTAGTTTTTGGAGCTTAAGAATGCCTCTTAGTAAAATGAATATAAATCTCGGCTCAGAATTTGAAAATGTATGTTTTTTTTTAAATTAGATTTTTGAGTTAGTTTTCCAATGTAATTAGATTCGTCTCAATTGGACTTCAGAGCAGTCGTCTATCACATTTTACTCCGAGGTTTTCGGCAGTCCGAACTTCATGATTTCTTTTATTCCGGATTTTGGACTCCAAGCGGCTTATCTCTATGGTGATGCTATCGTGGCTTATTGAGATACACGCACCCAAGCACTATGTAAAAACCTTTTTAAGTAAAATTATTTTTTGTCAGAATCCCATCACGAAAAGGGGCTGAATTTGTTCGGCGAACTCGTTAATTCCAAATAACTATTGAACTCATATGGAAAATTTTCTTGAACAATAAAAATAATATTTTTTATCATAAAACTTGATGTGTAATATTTATTTTATAGTTTTTAAATATTTAAAATCGAACGGTTACCTAGTTTGAATTTGGAAAAGTTGTTTTCACTTTCAAACATAAAATTTATGTCGTCTAAATGATATATGATTTTGAAAAATGTTTTTCAATATAATATATATAAAAGATATTTTCAAAATTATATTTCTCTTGAAATTTGAGTGCGAGGTCTTCTCGGAGATTGGTTAACAAGAAGTTATAAGGAGAAAATGTAAAAATATGTGTAATCTCAAACTTCCAAGTGTTCATGGGAGATAAGAAATTTCTCACACACTTTCTACAACAGAAAATAAGAAAATTTCTAAGTACGTTTTTTGTGCCTTAGTGCATTAACACTGCTCTCTTTTCAACAAATATCGATCTAAGGCTCAATTTTTGAATTTCTACTCTATCTCTCCATACTCTAGGAAACGTGTTACCGGAAATACAAGAAAATATGTGGCAACTCTAAAAACTAAGTGGAAGGGTTGTACTTGTTGTTTGTCACCCATGATCCCCAACACTAATGAAAAGTGGAACTACTGCTAGATTCACCCTCGTGTCCATCTCTTCAATGAGAGTATTAAATTTCGCGTCGCAATTATTATTGCTTGAAGAGTTACGTTCAAGAGTGAAACAGTGAGACAAGGCATCCCCTGTTGGAATAGGTCTAGGGTTAAAGAAAAAATTATCATTAACATATTAATGGTGGAATATAAAAATTTCCTTACTAGTAAATATTTTTTACTAACCTAGGCAAAGTACACGAACATGTTTATATTTAAAACATTATTATTTACTTGATGACAAACTTTTTTTATAGCTTGATCTTAGAGGAGCCTTGGGAAAGGTAGATCGTCTCTTGCTCGTTACCTTCAAACTTAAAGATGAACTCGAGAAACCTAAGTTTTCTATTACATGAGTCTATAGAGTATTTGAAGGATTTGTGTGCGGGCACAATTAAACACAATAACTCAAGAAAAAGGTTATGAGCTAAAGAGATAATTTAAGCCTGAGTCTAATAAGGACTTAGGTGCCAAAATAAAGGAGATATTTTAGAGAGAGATAGAGAGAAATTGGTCGGCCAAAACAATAGAGTAAGAGCAAAAGACTTATCTTCACATCTCTATGTGAGACTCTATTTATAGGAAAAGTAAATACAAGAAATAGTATTACCATATCCTATTATACATTCATAACACAATATTTGATTTTCTCTCATCTTTCTCTATGTGTATGGCCGGCAACTTTGATGCATTTGTTGTTGGAATAGGTATGGGGTTAAGAAAAAATTATCATTAACACATTAATGGCTGAATATAAAAATTTCTTTACTAGTAAAACAATTTTTACTAACCTAGGCAAAGTGCATGAACATGTATATTTTGAAAAACATTATTTAAAATACTTGAACACTAACCTTTCTTGTAGCTTGATCTTTGATGAGTTTTGGGAACGGTAGATCGTCTCTTTCTCATTACCTTCACACCTAATCATGAATTCGAGAAACTTAAGGTTTCTATTCCATGAGTCTATAAAGGTTTTGAAGGATTTGTGTGTGGGAACAACTAAACAGAATAACTCAAGAACAAGTCTATGAGCTAAAACGCTAATTTAGCCTAAGTCTAATGAGGACTTATGTGCCAACATAAAAGAAGTATTTTGAGAGAAATGGAGAGTATTTTGGACGGCCACAATAGAGAAACAAGAGCAAGAAAACCTTATTTTTGCATCTCTATGTGAGACTGTATTTATAGGAGAAGGAAAATCAAGAAAGGGTAATTACCCTTTCCTATTGTGGATTCATGACACAATATTTGATTTTCTCTCCTCTTCCTTTAGTATATGGCCGGCCGATATGCTCTCATTAGTGAGGGAAAATTGTTTCATCACTTAGCATATTTATTTCCTTCCCAAAGAAATTCACTTCCTCTTTTCATTTTGGGTAATTATCTTTATAATTAAAGACATAGAATCCTCTCGTCTTTGATGTGTCTTGGCTGAATTCAACACCTAGCGAAGGGCATTTAGATGCTTCCTTATTTCTTTTAAGAAAATTCTTAAAATACCCATTGTATAATTAATACTGCACAAATAATTAAATTAATTCCATAATGCCTCAAACGACTTCTCGGCTTTAGAAACTAATTTATATTTCCATCATATGAATATATTTTCTACTCAAATTCAACTTAATTATTTGAGCAGATCCATTGAATGTTATCTATGAATACACTTCATGAATTTCATCAATTAGATGAGAATTATAAAATTACCATTTTACCCTTCAAGTTGTTGTTTCCTCGACTCATTTGTTAATTGTGAATAAGTTAGAAACAATGTATTGAAGAGGAGCTAACAAATCACATTGTTTCATCCAAATAAAGTTGGTTTTTAATTTTGGATACCGCGAGATTCATTTATTCAGAATCCAAGTAATAAAGCATGAGGTGATATACATTGCATTTCAGCAATCTTGTACATGAATTCCATATCTATGAGAACTTGACAAAAGTATACTCATGTCAACTTCACAATCCAATATATCACCAATAGAGCACATGTAGTTCACAGACTTGGATCTAGAGTGTAACTTTCTCAAATGAATATTTTGAAGTTATGAGTGACATGTCTCATTTCAAGATTAAGGTAAGCACGATGCAATTCATACATAGTGATCTTGCAACAGAAGAGGTTAAATGGTTTGTTCTTCCATTGTCTCTAAAGGTGCACTTGTCAATTCAGTATATTCGAAAGATACATTGGAAGAACTATAGAATTCCTAACTTTCTATGCCTCGTAACCAGACATCATACATTCTTCCAACAATCATACTAGAATCAATAGTTTGTTGATCTTTAGATTGTGAATATTTCGTTTTAACCAAACCATGAAGAGTTTGTTCACGCAAATCTACATTTGTCTCTTCGTACATTGTTAGGTTTGATTAAGGACTATAAGACTATTGAATATCATAAATCTTCAAACGAACGAAAAAAGGAATGAATTAATGTTTCAACTTTTATTAATTTAATCAGTAAATTACAATAAGGACTTACAAAAGATTTATATTACATCAATATGCAAATAAATAATTTTCTTGTGGGCATCTCTGTCAACATCTCCTCGGTGGATTGTTTTTTAAAGTGAATTTTTTGGACTAAGTAGTTGGTTACATACTTAGAATTAATCCCTAGTAATCCTTTGTTGAGGTCCTTCGAAATGATTTGAGTTATTAATTTTTTTTAAGATAGCTAGTCAAACACTGATGTATTGACATCATGATTATGCATTAATGATGATTCAATTACTTATAAAAGGCAATTCATTGCAGCATTCCAGCTAGGAGTAAAGTAACTTTTAGTCCATATCACTTTTGAATATTGATGTTCATCCTAAAAACTTAAACAAAGTAAAATTCTAAACAAAGACTAATCAGAAACTTGTTTCAAATTTATTCAGTAAAATCTCTCTAAAGGCACTCTCCATATTCATTTCTTCAAATAAACTAGAAGACAAAAATTATGTAGACTGGAAATGTAACCTCGACATTATCCTTACCGTTGAAAAACACAAGTGGGTTCTCACCACCCCGTGTCCTCCTCAAACAAATGATGATTTGACTCAAGATGACAAGAACGCCGTATTGGCTTAGGTCCATTCCGACGAGATTGTGAGATACTATAATTTATCATCTATGAATAATATGGTCCAACAACAACATCGAGATATTGAGATAGCCGATAACATGCTCGACAATCTCCATGAGATGTTCGAAAGGCAAGGGCGTCAAGCCAGACAACAAGCAGTTCGACAATTTATGATCTGTCGTATGAAAGTCGGGACTCTTGTCAAAGACCATTGATGTTGATTATTAGTTATCTGAATAAGATGGAAATCGTATAATTGGAGATTGATGACAGACCAAAATAAATATGATATCAGAAACTCTCCTTGTATCATTTGATACTTTCAAGCTGAACTACTCAATGAATAAGCTAAAATACACTATTACTAAGCTAATGAAAGAGTTTCACACAGCTGAGGATCTCACTAAGAGAAAGAAACACCATCGAGAAGCCCCTGTTACATAGCACAAGGTCTTCATCTCTGTATCTAAGAAGAGAAATTACAAGGCTGAGAAGAAGAACCCTCACAAGGTTCAAAAGAAGAAAACTCTCGATAAAGTACCTCCCAATAATAGATAGATCGTTCCTTACATTAGGTAATGACCATTCTAGATTTACAAGGATTTTTTTAATGAAAAAAAAACCAAATTTACACAGAATCATACCTAAATTGTGTGTACATTTCAAATCACTTCTCAACTCAAATCGAAACTTCCTTCAAATAATGCTTAAGAGTTGACTTTTAATGATTACTTTTCTAAACATGAAACTCCACAGAAAAATTATGAGGCTAAAAGATGTTGGAAATTATTTAACCATTAAACAATATTATTATATAACACATCAATATGTGGCAGAAATATATAATAAAATCCAATAATAAATTAAACACATTTTAACATATTAAGAAAATCTAGGCATTAAAAATCACTAACATGTCAATAAATTAATTATTCTAAACATGTTGTCAACAAATTGAATAAACGATCTAACAACTTATAAAAAAAATTACAAAATTCAATCGCAGATCCAATTCATTAGGAGACTCGCATTAGAGGTTGTAAACAATCTCGTGCATTGCTAGCTAACGTCGGAGCGCCTCGTCGGATTCCAAGAATCTGCCTCGTCGGATTTGGCTGTCAGGCTCGCTGGATTGGAAGTTGCCCAGCCGGCTGAGATGGGCATGTGAGCCTGTGGATTCCTGCGAGTCGCTGGAGCTCCGGGACCTGTGCACCTAGGTGGAAAGAGGCTAGGACAAGATGCTGGAGAAGTGGCTCGAGCAGGATGCGCGTGGAGCACGCGTCGAAGCACAGGCGCACGTTGGACGCGCCTGTCCGGAGAGAATTCTTGTCCGGCCAAGTCTGTCCGACCGACAGGTAGGCAGAAATGAGCCTCGTCGTGTTTCGCTCGTTTTCTTTGCGTTTTGGCTAATTCCCTGCAAATAAAACGTCACTCAAACACCACGAGAAGAGTCAATGATAATTCTCTCAATTTTTGGGGAGATTAAGAGGAAGGGATCTTCAATTGAACAACGAAGAACAAAGAGAATCACTCAAGAACGAATCGGGAAATCAATAAAATATTTCATGATCACTCTCTCTCTAAAACTCTCGGCCAACAAACAAGGGGCAGGGGATTCACTTGGCCGAGTATAATTTTGGGTTGGGGTAGAATTATGGTTTCGAATAAACCCCTCTAAATACAGAGAGAGCGGGCTTTTCTTAGATCAAACCCATTAGTCAAAGTTAAGCCCGTTGTTCTTTTAAATGAATTTCAAAATTAATTTCTTGACCTAATTCTGTAATTATGGCCGAGTATCATCTTTAATATTCTCCAAAAATATATTTGATCTATTTCTAAAACAATATTTAATTACTTTAGAACATCTAATTTATTTAATGACAAATTATTAATTATTTTCATACTCTTCGATATAGTACGAAATGAGAAAATATTATTTTCATACTCTTCGATATAGTACGAAATGAGAAAATATTATTTTCATACTCTTCGATAATATGATTCATTAAATAAATGTAATAATAAATAACTAATTATTTATTCAATTACTTAGAAAATCATTCTCTTAGTGTAAATCACAATTTTCTTTCAATGAGAAAATCAAATCATTCTAGTTCAATAAATCTCGTCTGAGAGTCTATCATTGAGACCGAATGGACCCACATGAACGAAACTTTAGAATATAGATCGGACTCAAAAGTTCACAAACCCTTTCCGTATTTTAATTCTTAATATTAGTCGATTCCACTAAAGGAAAAATATTGAAACTCTCTAAGTTCATATGCGTTTATTTTTCGTTTGATGTGACAAAACAATTATCTTCACATGATCCACGTAGTATAAGTAACGATATAACCCTTCATGTAATTACTGTTTTACTCTTGAGTTATTATTTCATTAACTCTTTTTTTATTTGTGAATGAGATAAATATAGAGTGAGATGTCTATACATGTGTTGGAATAGTTCCAGGGTTAAGAAAAATTATCATGAATCAAATTAATGGCGAAATATAAAATTTCTTTTACAAGTAAAACAATTTTATTAACCTAGGCAAAGTGCATGAACATGTATAAATTTAAAAACATTATATAAAGTGCTTGAGTGCAAACGTTTCTTGTACCTTGATTTGGAGGAGTCTAGAGAATGGTTGATCTTCTCGTATGGCTCGATTCATTCAAACCTAAACATGAACTCGAGAAACCTAAGGTTTCCATTACATGACTCTTTAGAGGTTTAGAAGGATTTGTGTGTGGGCACAATTAAACACAATAGCTCAAGAACAAGTGTATGAGCTAGAGAGCTAAATAAGCCTAAGTCTAATGAAGACTTAGGTGGCAAAATAATAAAGGGATTTTCTAGAGAGAGAGTGGGGGGGTCGGCCAAAAAGAGAGACAAGAGCAAGAATGCTTATTTTCACATCTCTATGTGAGGCTCTATTTATAGGAGAAGGAAAATCAAAAAAGGTTAATAACCCTTTTTCAATTGTGTATTCATGACAATATTTGATTTTCTCTCCTCTTTCTCCTTGTACATGGCCGGCAAACATATGCATTAGTGACGAAATTTTTTTTCCTCACTTAGTATATTTATTTCTTTCTCAAGGAAATTCATTTCCTCTTTTCCTTTAGACTAATTATCTTTATAATTAAAGGCAAAAAATTCTCTCCCCCTTTGATGTATCTTGGCCGAACTCTACACTAGGGACGGGCATCAAAATGTTTTCTTATTTCTTTTAAGACAATTCAAAAAGTACCCACTGTAGAATTAATATTGCACAAATAATGAAATTAATTTCATAATGCCTCAAACGACTTTTCAGCGTTAGAAAATAATTTATATTTCCATCATATAAAAATATTCAATATCTTATTTTGACATTCACATCATTTTATGTCCATGTGGACAAAAATACCCTTTAGCCATTTTCCGAGAAAAATTTTAGTTCAACACTTGAACTTATTTTGACTTAGCTTCTAGTTTAACAATCATACTCTAAAGCCATGTAATGGTGATCTTATGGATCCAAATGAACAAAGTTTGAGCTTCTATACTCGGACTTAAAAGTTCACAAACTTTTTCCGAGTATTAGTTTAATTTCAACTGACTCCACTAAAAAGTTGACACTGAGAATCTCTCGGTTCAAATTAATTATTTTCTACTCATATTTAACTTAATTATATTGAGTGGATCCATTGAATGTTATCTATGATTACCCTTCATGAATATGATCAACTAGATGAGATTTATAAAATTACCATTTTACGCTTCTAGTTGTTATTTCTCAACTCCTTTGTTACTTGCGAATAAGTTAGAAACAATGTATTGACGAGGAGCTAACAAGTCACATTGTTTCATCCAAACAAAGTCGTAACTTACTTTTGGTTCACAACCCAAGTAATAAAGCATGAGGTGATATGCATAGCATTTCAGCAATCTTGTACATGAATTTCATATTTATGAGAACTTCACAAAATTGGTTCATGACAGCTTCATAACTTAATATTTCACGAATTGGTCTAGTCTAGATCACTTAGTGGACCTAGAATTTGACTTCATCAAATGAGAATATTTAAGCTATGAAATTATATGTCTCATTTCAGGATTTAGTTAAGCATGATGCAATTCATACATAGTGACCTTGAGACAGAAAAGGTTAAATGGTTTGTTCTTACATTGTCTCTAAAAGTGCACTGGTCAATTCAGTATCTTCGAAAGATACACTGGAAGAACTATAGAGTTCCTAATTCTCTATGCCCATAGATTTTTCCAACAATCATACTGGGTTCAATAGTCCGTTGATCTTTAGATTGTGAATATATCGTTTTATCCAAACCATGAAGAGTTTGTTCACGCAAATCTACATTTGTCTCTATTTAATATCATAAATCTTCAAACGATCGAAAAAGAAATGAATGAACATTTCAACTTTTATTAATTTAATCAGCAATTATAATAAGGACTTTATGAAAGATTTATATATTACAATTATATGTAAATAAATAATATTTTTGTGGGCATCTATGCCAACAACATGTCACATGTTTTATTCAAATAATGCTCTATTTTATGAATACCAGGCTCGGTTTAGTGTTTTCTGCGGTTGTGACTTCTTGGCTCCTTACAATTAGCGACTGTCTCACTGCTATCACAATGACGTGTGATAGGCTCGCTGGCACTTGGAACTACTTCCAAGTAAATAAGGAATTTCCTCAGCCACACAGCCTCCTTTGCAGATTTGCAAGCTGCGAGATATTCGGATTCCATGGTCAAGTTAGCAACGCAAGATTGCTTGATACTCCTCCAACCCACGAATCCACCATTCCCGGTGAACACATACCCTGATGTGGACTTCCGGTAATCTTTATCTGCTTAAAAATCGGAGTCGGTATATAAGGTCATATTCAGCTCACCGCGTGAGTATGCAAGCATGTAGTGTCTCGTTCTCCAGAGATACTTGAGAATACGCTTGACAGCAACCGAGTGCTCGGGTCCAGGGTTTGACTAGAATCTACTCACCACGCCCGCTTCGTAACAAATATATGGCATCATTCAAAGCATAGCATACATGAGACTTCCTATGGCTGAAGCGTATCGAATATGTCTCATGTCCTCAACTTCTTGAGGAGTCTTGGAAGACTACTCACTTGAGAGATAAACTCATGTCTGTAATGTAGCTCTCCTTTCTTGGAGTCTTGCATACTGAAGCGATCCATGATCTTATCAATATAAGATGCCTGAGATAGTGCTGACTTCTAATTCTTCCAATCTCTAAAGATCTAAATTCCCAAAATGTAAGTCGCTTCTCCAAGATCCTTCATCTCAAATTGCTTTGACAGTCAGATTTTAACCTTTGATAACTTTCCTACATCATTCCCAATGAGTAGTATGTCATCCACATATAGGACTAGGAAGACCACCTTGCCATTGTATATCATCTTATAAACGCATGGCTCATCTACTGACTTATGACCGCCGTAGCCTTTTACAGTCTCGTCGAATCTGATATTCCACGATATAGATGCTTGCTTCAGTCCATAAATGGACTTCGGTAACTCACAAACCTTGCCCTGTTGGCCTTTCTCCATGAACCCGTCTGGTTGGGCAATATAAATTCGCTCGTCAAGACTCCCATTCAGAAATGCAGTCTTGACATACATCTGCCAGATTTCATAATCTAAGGCAGCATCAATGGATAAAAGAGTACGGATGGACTTCAGCATTGCGGCTGGCGAGAAGGTATCATCTTAGTCGATATCTTTCTTTTGTGTGAACCTCTTTGCCACAAGTCGTGCCTTAAATGTCTCAAATTTCCATCCGGTCATTTATTTTCTTGTAGATCCATTTACACACAACAGACTTGATGCTTTCAGGTAGATCTACAAGCTTCTAGACCTCGTTGATATACATCGAATGCATTTCAACGTTCATGGCTTCTTGCCATAGGTTTGCTTCGGAACTCTGCATCGCCTAGGAGAATGATACTGTATCATCTTCCTCTTTGTCTGCGACGGAAGTGAAAGTCTCTCTGATACCCATGTATCGTTCAAGTTGTCGTACAATCATGTTGCTGCGACAAATCAAATGAGGTTCTGGTTCTGAATGTGGTTATTCCATTGTTGGTATAGGACTCGTCCTATCTTGTGAAATACCAGCTACTTCACCCAACATCTACTTCAGCACAAGTCTGCTTCTCGGTATAGAATCATTCATATAGTCTGCTTCAAGAAACCTAGCTTTTGTACTAACGAACGTTTTCTGGTAAAGACGACTATAGAAGGTGTACCCTTTCGTCTCCTTTGGATATCCCACGAAAAGGTATAATTATGAACGACTAGCCAACTTGCTAGTCTTTTGTCTCAGCACATGTGCTAGACCGCCCCAGATTCGGACGTGGTGTCAATTAGATTTTCTACCAGTCCGCGTCTCAGAGGGAGTACTAGGGACTGTCTTCGACGGAACCTTGTTCATAATATAAGCCGTCGTTTCTAGGGCATATCCCTATAACAAATCAGGAAGGGATAAGTAACTCATCATCAATCTCACCATATCTATCAGAGTTTGATTCCTTCTCTCTGACACAGGGTTTTGTTGAGGAGTGCCAGGTGCTGTAAGCTGAGAATGAATGCATTCTCCTCTAAGAAGGTCTTCGAACTCTCCACACAAGTACTCTCCTCCTCGATCTGATCGAAGGGTTATGATCTGTTTCTGTGTATGCTTTTCAACTAAATCCTTATACTCTTTGAACATTTCAAAAGTATCGGATTTGTGTCGTATAAGGTAGATGTGACCAAACCTAGAGTAGTCATCAGTGAAAGTTACGAAGTATTTGTAACCTCCTCTTTCCCAGATGTTAATTGGACCACATACATCACTATGCATGAGTTCCAACACCTGTGTGGCTCTTAGACCTTTCGAGGAGAAAGGTCTGGTCATCTTTCCCTCAAGATAGGATTCACACGTGGGCATTGATCCCACGCTTAGAGATTTCAAAGGACCATATTTTATCAACCTCTTAATCCTATCTAGGTCAATATGTCCAAGATGTAAGTGCCATAGATATGTGTCGTCAGTTTCATCCTATGAAACATCTTACGCTTCCCAAGTGAATCTTTATTCACCTCGGTGTCCAAGATGGTCGACTCTTTTGGATATAAGTAATAAATAGAATCCACACAATGAGCTTTAGTAATAAAAGAATCATCAATAAAAATCTCAATACAATTATTGAATTTTAAAATTGAAACCTTGTTCTTCTAAACAACCAAAAGAAATTAAATTCTTGCAAAAATCCAGAACAAAATAAACATTATTCAATAATAAAGTTTTGTCTCCAAACTTGAGCTTCAAGGTCCCGACAGATCTTCCTCCGACCTTCGTTCCATTATCCCAGTTGAACGTGAACAACCCCACCATTTAAGCTCGTGGTTTTCCTAAAACCATTCAAATTACACACAATATGTTAGAAGACCCGCAGTCTAAAATCCAGGGTGATTCTTTGTTTGTCGTGTAACAAGCTTGAATGACGAAGATCATGTTGGAATTTATTTAACGATTAAAAAATAAAACTATGTGACATATCTAAATATGACGGAAACACATAATAGATCCTAATATGTTAAAACACATTTTTAAACATATTTAATTAACCTAGGCATTAAAAATTACTATATGTCAATAAACATTTTATTTTAGACATACAAACAACAATTGAACAATATAATCTAGCAACCTATATAAACACATTTATATTTGCATCCAACTCATTAGAAAGGACATACACATGAGAATGTAAACAATCTTGTGCGTGGGTCGCTTTTGTTGAAATTCCTCGTCGGATTGCTTGAATTGGTCGCCGAATTTCCTTGAAGTGACGATGGCCGGACAGGAGTACCAGGCCCACCGGATTGCACTCGCCGGATGGATCTGCTGGGTAGGACCAGTGGGCATGCGCGACTACGAGCTCCTCGAGTTGATCCGCAGCACCAAGCCTATGCAGGAACCTAATAGACACCTAGGGAAATCATTACTTAGAAAATAATTTTCCTAGTGTAAATCACAATTTACATTCAATAAGAAAATTAATCGTTCTCTTTCAAAAAATCTCGTTCGAGAGTCTATCATTGAGACCTTATGGACTCACGTGAACGAAGTTTTAGAATAAAAATCGGACTCAAAAGTTCACAAACCTTTTCCGTCTTTTATTTCTTAATATTAGTCGATTTCACTAAACGACTAATACTGAGACTCTCTAAGTTCATATGCATTTATTTTCCGTTTGATGTGACAAAACAATTCTTCACACGATCCACGGAGTATTTTATGATATTACCCTCCATGTGTATCAGTATCTCAGAGGAATGTAAAATTAATGTTTTATCCCTGAATTATTATTTCACTAACTCATTTGTTATTTGTGAATGAGAAAAAAATAGAGTGAGAATCTTTACATGTCACATGTTTTAATCAAAGAATATTATATTCGATGAATACCTTGCGAAGTTTAATCATTCACACTCTCCTAACAAAGCATAGTGTGATACTAATGCATTAGCATTGTTTCAACACGAATTCCGTATATGTGAATCACATAATCCAACATGACAGTGTGTTATGAGACCAATCATCGGGTCAGATGCAACTTCAATTTAGCCACTGCCCATTGACAAATCAAATATCATAAGGTGTCTCATCGATTATGAATTCTCTTCAGAATTTGAGTAAGTACCAAAATACCCCTCGTATGTGATCTTGGAGTTTTGAGTGATTGAACGGTTTCATCTCAGGCTTCAGAGTATCACGAGTCTTGTTCAATATCTTCTGCAAGATATCAAGAATGAAACACATAGTCACAACTCTTTATGTCACAAGATAAGATATCATGATTGATTCAAACAATCATTACTCAAATTCGGTTGCTCTATCGATCTTCATATTGCAAACTAATGTGTAAACTAGTCATAAGGGGCTATCTTGTCAAGTATGTACTTAGCACTCCTTTCGTTGATGAAAGTTTCAGAGTGTAGCAAATATACATAAACACAAACATAATCAATATTGAACATTTAAATTTATTAATGCTTCAGCAAAATCAAATACAATGCATTTTCAATATCTAATATCTCCTTTGTGGGCACCAATCCCAACAAATTATACATTTCGCCTTGACAGTCTTGAGGTAGGCAAGATAGTTCTTTCGCCAATAGCCGATCTCTCCGCATTGGTGACACTTGTGCTCAGACTTGTCCAACTTTCCGATGCCTTTCCCTTAGCATCCACACCCTTCTTGTAAGGCTTCTTTGATCCCGTTCGGTCAGCGGTTTTGGGTCCTCTCATCACCCTCTTAGAACAAGAAGTCTAAGCCCTATGTTCAGCAACATTAACTTCTTAGACTTCTTCTTGTTCTCAGGGAGAAGTCCATCGGCAGTCTTCAACTTCTTTATGAACTCAGTTACAGTATAATCGAGTTTGTTCATGGAGTAGTTCAAACGGAAGCTATTGAACGAGTCTATCAGAGTTTCGATAATCATGTAGATCTTGGTCTCTCCGTCAATCTTTGAACCAAGAATCTCCATATTGTTCAGGTGACCCATAATCAGTAGCATGTGTTCCTGAACTGAGTTTCCCGACTTCATCCTGCATTTCATGAAACTGCGAATAGCTTGTTGCCTTTCCTGACGCCCATGACATCCAAACATCTCATGGAGATTGTAGACAATGTCACATGCTGTGGCGATGTCTCGATGAGATTTTTGCAACACGTTTCTCATAGATGCTAAGATGTAGCATCTAGCAATCTCGTCGGACCTAATCCACGTATCATAGGCGTCCTTATCCTCCTTGCTCGAGTCAGCAATCGGAGGAAGAGGACACGGGGTCGTGAGAAGCTACTTATTCTTTTCCACCGTCAGTACGATGTCGAGGTAATGTTTCCAATCAACGTAATTCTCACCCTCGAGATTGTTCGAGTTCAAAATCGTTTGCAATGGGTTAAATGACATTTTGCTGAAAACATAAATAAAATAAATAAATTTAGTATGTGCTACTGTTTCGAATTATATGCATGAACAATCCTAATATGGTGAGGAATGAGTTAAATAATTCATGGTATTATCAACAATAATGGTTAATTATTTTTTCGAGGGGAAACCGTAATTAACCGCCTTTCATAGTCATGACACATCACTATTTAGTTCGAACCATCCAAGAAGTCACAACTTCTAGTTCTTGTTATTTACCATAAACTTTGGTCACTTATTTTTAACGCAGGGCCTCTAAGTGAGGATTACTTTCAAACATAAGTCTAAGTGTACAACCGACATGTGGGCCTTTAATCAAGTCACTTTGATAACGGTTCATCGAGGGGAGACCCTGCTTCATTGCTTCTCGCTAAGGCTTAGTTAATAACAATTTAATTAACATAATGCTTCTGAAGTACTCCCATTAAAGGGAGGGGCCACGAGGGTGACTCTTAGTTCATCACACATTAAGTTGATTAAACTCATGTCGAGAACCACAGGTTGCTTCAACGATAAACAACCCTCCCACTTAGTTTTTGTAAAAAACGTATTTTGTTGAAAACAGTTTACATTTTATAATCTCTTTATAAACTTTAAACTATATGAACATTTCATTTTAATGTGATGTTGGAGTTCTATCTTATATGACATGCGCGGTGAATATGCTATGAGATTAAATAAAATAAAAGCATAAAATATTTAACTCATCTAATGGCCCATTTCTAATTACAACCCAAAGAAAAACACTTAAGAAAAATAAACTATTTATGTTTCAAAAAAAGGCCGGCGAAGGACTCCTTGTGACGCATCATCGGATGTCTCAGTCAGCCCCCACATGTTCTCCAACGTGCTATGAAGCACAAGGTGTTATCTTCCTTGTCTTTTTGTCGTCTGGTTACAATTAAATAAAATTACAATTTAAATTGTCCTCGGAAATTGAGGCTCACAAATTTAAAATTTAAAATATAAAATAAACCCGGGATGATAACCGGAAAATTCCTAGGGCCATAACAATGAGGATCCATCAATAAAACACACACACAACCATTCATAACGTAATTTCAAATCATACAAAAAACACCAACACCATACTAGTCAAACAATTTCTAAACTAGTCATTAAAACCTAGTTTTTAATGCTTTTTACTAGCTCTGATACCATTTGTTATAATTTATTTAACGATTAAACATAAATTAAACATATTAAGCAACCTAGGCATTAAAAATCACTAACATGTCAATAAACTATTTATACTAAACATATTGTCAACAAATTGAATAAACGATCTAACAACTTATAAATAAATTTACAAAATTCAATTGCAGATCCAATTCGTTTAGGAGACTCAGAGCGCCTCGTCGGATTCCAAGAATCTGCCTCGCCGGATTGGGCTATCAGGCTCGCTGGATTGGAAGCTGGCCGGCCGGCTGAGATGGGCATGTTGGCCTGTGGGTTCCTGCGAGTCGCTGGAGCTCCGAGACCTGTTCACTTAGGTGGACAGAGGCTAGGACAAGATGCTGGAGAAGTGGCCCCAACTGGAAGCACGTGGAGCACGTGTGGTCGCACAGACGCACATTGGACGCTCCTATCCGGCGAGAATTCATGTCGGGCCAAGTGTGATCGGCCGGCAGATAGGCTTAAATGAGCCTCGTCGCGTCTCGCTCGTTTTCTTCGCCTTTTGGCTGATTCCCTGGAGGTAAAACGTCACTCAAACACCACGAAAAGAGTCAATGATAATTCTCTCGGGTTTTGGGGAGATTAAGAAGGTGGGCTCTTCAATTGAACAACGAAGAACAAAGAGAATCACTCGAGAACAAATCGGGAAACCAAGAAAATATTTCTTGATCTAAAACTCTCGGCCTACACACAAGGGGCAAGGGATTCACTTGGCCGAGTATAATTTTGGGTTATGGTTGAATTAGGGTTTCGAATAAACCCCTTAACAAGAGAGAGAGAGCGGGATTTTCTTAGGGCAAACTCATTAGTCAAACTTAAGTCCATTGTTCTTTTAAAGAATTTTAAAAATTAATTTCTTGACCTAATTCTTTAATTATGGCTGAGTATCATCTTTAATATTCTCCAAAATATATATTTGATTTATTTCTAAAACGATATTTAATTACTTTATAACATCTCATTTATTTAATGACAAATCATTAATTATTTTCATACTCTTCGATATAGTACAAAATGAGAAAATATTTATTTGAATCATCAAAATATATTATTATCCATATAATAACATAATATGATTCATTAAATAAATGTAATAATAAATAACTAATTATTTATTCAATTACTTAGAAAATCATCTCTTAGTGTAAATCACAGTTTACTTTCAATGAGAAAATCAAACCGTTCTAGTTCAATAAATCTCGTCCGAGAGTCTATTATTGAGACCTAATGGAACCACATGAACGAAGCTTTAGAATAAAGATCGGACTCAAAAGTTCACAAACATTTTTCGTCTTTTCATTCTTAATATTATTCGATTCCACTAAAGGACTCATATTGAAACTCTTTAAGTTCATATGCGTTTATTTTCCGTTTGATGTGACAAAAAAATTCTTCACACGATCCACATAGTATTTAACGATATTACCCTTCGTGTGTATCATTAACTCAAAGGAATGTAAAATTACCGTTTTCCCCTGAGTTATTATTTCATTAACTCCCTTGTTATTTGTGAATGAGAAAAACATAGAGTGAGATGTCTTTACATGTCACATGTTTATTCGAAGAATGTTCTATTTGATCAATATTAGGCCTTCTTTATTTATTAATACTCTCATAACAAAGTATAGTGTGATACTAATGCATTAGCATTGTTTCAATACGAATTCCGTATTTGTGAATCACATAACCCAATATAACAACGTTATGACACCAACCGTCGGGTCAGATGCAACTTCAATTTAGCCATTGCCCAGTGACAAGTCAAATGTCATAAGGTGTCATATCGATTATGCATTCACTTCAGGATTTAGGTCAGTACCAAAATACCACTCGTATGTGATCTTGAAGTTTCGAGTGATTAAACGGTTTTATCTCGAGCTTCAGAGTATCACAGGTCTTGTTCAATATATTCTATAAGATATCAAGAATGAAACACAGACTCCCAGCTCTCTATATCACAAGATAAGATATCTTGATTCATTCAAACAATCATTACTCAGATTCGATTGCCCTTTCGATCTTTAGATTGTGAACTAATATTTAAACTAGTCACAAGGGGATATATTGTCAAGTCTGTACTTAGCACCCCTTTCGTCAATAACAGTTTTCGAGCATAGCAAACATATATAAACACAAACTTAATCAAGAACCAAATACAAAGTATTTATAACGTCTAATATTTTTTTTTTGAGCACCAATCCCAACAAAAGAAAGCACAAATATATGTTAAATGTTACTCGTTCTTTACTGTTTCAAAGTAAACTTCCAGTTAGTTATTGGTATTATGGTATTCTCACTCCAACTTACATTATTAACAGCATTCCATCACCTATTTTAAATAAGAAAAGTCATTTTGAATTTTATATAAAAAATAAAAATAAAAAAACAGCTTGATTATAACCGTATGCGTGATTTTGTTTCCCTTTGTTTTGTATCAACGCTTAAAGCCAATAGATAAAAGAATTCTCCTAAAACTAAAAAAGTGTATTGTGTTAGGCCGTTCAGAGGGCATAAAAGGTTATCAATTACTTGACATTACTACATTTCAAATATTCATACCTACATATGTCATTTTCTTTGAGAACCACTTTTCATTTCAAATCTAGTTACTCAACGTGATCTTTTTCAAGATCATCTCATCCCTATCTTACAACCTAATTTTGTCCATGTACCCGACAACAATAATTCTAAGAATACAAGCTTAATTGACTTACAGGCCACTCAGATTCCAATAGATCAATTAATATATAACATAATGGCAGAATTTCAATATTTGTTTTTAATATGAAAACGCATTTTCAACGTATTAAAATAAACATGACGTTAAAGACAAAACATCTATGCAAAAATATCAGAATTATGTAAATATATAATTTTACAAATCTAATTCATATATCTACTAATAGAATTAAAAACATTTAAAATTAAGGAATAACTTACGGTCGACGTCAACTTCACGAGTCTTCCTACTCCGAGAATCGTCTCTTTGTCTCCGATCAAATGACTACGTTAAATTCAATGTTAAGGTCTTCGGGATTTTGTGAGATTATAAGGGTGACGCTTTATGAACGAGAGAGAAACAAATAGGAACTTTAACCTCTCGTGTTTCTCTCTCAAAATTGACAAGATGGGAAGAATAATTTCACTCTCAAAATAGGACACAATGAAGAACAAATTCTCATTTTCTCTCTCTAAGGGGGTCGGCAAACTAGATTAAAATGAGAGGAAGAGTGTGTCCTATTTATAAAAGCGCAATGGGTATAACCTTTAATCAATATCAAATATTCACCGAATATATTCTTGCCAAAATTTGAGATAAAAGTCAGCCCTATTCACCCTTAAATGGCCAGCCATATTATCATCAAATGAAGTCAATATTTGCTTGATTGATTCCCAAGACATTGTTTGGTTGATTATTAAGATAATGCATGATATTTTCCTTATAATTATTATCACAAATTAAATTGTAATATCTCATTGATTCTCATAATCTAACAGTGGAGATGATGAACGTCATCAATCTTTTCCATATTAGATTGACCAATACGAATTAAGAAATTAATTCTCTTTACCTTTAATTTATTTAAATTCGATAATTGTATAATTATCAATATAATTATACAACTTGATTTATTAAATAAAATTGATTAAATAAAATAACTATTTATTTATTTGATCATGAGAGAAATAATTACCATAGTGTAAATCACAATTTATACTCAATGAGAAAATTATCAAATCAATTTAGTACTTAAAAATATTTCAATTCAATAATCGAACTTAAAACATGACTTAAACAGATCATCTTTACATATTTTTAATACTTATTTTATTCATCAAAATCTTGTCCGAAAGTCTACCATTGAGACCTCATGGACCCACGTGAACGAGCTTTAGAATAAAGTTTAGGCACAAACGTTTACAAACTTTTCCCGACTTTTAATTATTAATATTGGTCGATTCCACTAAAGGACCAATAATGAATATCTCTAAGTTCATATGCATTCATATTTTTGTTTGATGTAATGCTACTATTATTCAAAAGGTTCACGGTTTAGTTTAAGATATTACCCTTTGTATGTATCATTAATTAAGACCAATGTAAAATTACCGTTTAACCCCTCAGTTATTCTTTCACCAACACATTTGTTATTTGTGAACGAGAAAAACATAAAGTAAGGTGTCACAACATGTCATATGTTTTACTTGAAGAATATTTTATAACTGAATAGTAGGCCTGGTTTATTCGCTCACACTTTAAAGAACAAAGTATGGTGTGATACTAATGATGTAGCATTCTTACAACACAAATTCCATATTTGTGAATCACATAATTCATCGAGACAATATTATAACATCAATCGTCGATTCTATAAAAAATTATTTAGACATTGCCAATTGACTAATCAAAGTTGATAAGTGTCGCAAGAAAAAATGTATTCGCTTCAAGATTTAGTAATTTCGAAAATACCCTTCGTATGTAATTTTGAAGTTTTGAGTAATAAAACAGTTTTACCTCGTATTTCAAAGTGTCATAGGTCTTGTTCAATGTCTTCATTAAGACATCAAGAACAAACTCTAAAGTCACAACTCTCAATATCACAAGATACGATATTGGTAGTTTATTTAAACAATCATTAATTGGATACGATTGCCCTATCAATCCTTAGATTGTGAACTGTTTATTTTAAACTAATCAATAAGAAGTATCTTATTAATGTCGGGATTTGTGCCCACAAATGAGATATTAGACATTATAAATACAATTTTTTATTTCATTTTGCTGAAACATTAAATAAAATTAAATATTTGTTCTTATTTAAGTTTGTGTTTATGTATGTTTGCTACGCTCTGACTGTATCAACGAAAGAGGTGCTAAGTACAGACTTTACAAGGTACCGTTTTATGACTAGTTTAAATAATAGTTCGCAATCTAAAGATTAATTGGGCAATCGAATATAATTATTGATTATTTAAATAAATCAACGATTTCTTATCTTGTGATATTGAGAGTTGTGACTCTGTGATTTATTCTTGATGTCTTAATGAAGACATTGAACAAGACCAGTGATACTTTGAAGCTCGAGACAAATGTTGGAATAGTTCTAGCGTTAAGAAAAAATATCATTAATCATATTAATGGCAGAACATAAAATTTATTTACAAGTAAACAATTTTACTAACCTAGGCAAAGTGCATGAACAAGTTATAAATTAAAAACATTATTTATAGTACTTGAATACTAACCTTTCTTAAACCTTTAAAGAAGCTTCTTGATAAAGGTGGATCTTCTTCCTTGGCTCGATTCCTTCATGTCTAATGTAGAACTCGAGAAACCTAAGATTTCTATTACAAGAGTCTATAGAGTGTTTGAAAGATTTGTGTCTGGGCCCAATTAAACAATATGAACCAAGACCAATTATTGGATCATAAGCTAATTCTCTAGATCAAGTGTGGATCTAGGTGCTAAAATAAAAAGGAATTTCTAAAGAGAGCGAGAGAAAGGTTGGACGGCCACAATGAGAGAAACAAGAGCAAAAAACTTCAACTTCACATCTCTATGTGAGCCTTTATTTATAGGAGAGGAAAAGCAAGAAATGGTAATTACTCTTTCCTATTATGCATTCATGACACAATATTTAATTTTCTCACCCCTTTCTCATTGTACATGACCGGCCATTCTATGGCATTAGTGACAGAAATTTGTTTCCTCACTTAGCACATTTGTTTCCTTCTCAAAGAAATTCATTTCCTCTTTTTCTTTTGGGTAATTATCTATATAATTAAAGGCAAAAGAATTTATAAAAATAATTTCCTTCTCTCTATGATGCTTGGCCGAAATTCTATCAAGGGGGGCTTCTAGATGCTTCCTTATTTCTTTTAAGACAATTCCTAAACTAGTTCAACACTTGAACTTATTTTGACTTACCTTCTAGTTTAACAATCCTACTCTAATGACCTGTAATAGTGACCTTATGGATCCAAATGAACAAAGCTTGAGCTTCTATACTCGGACTCAAAAGTTCACAAACATTTTCCGAGTATTAGTTTAATGTCAACTGATTCCACTAAAGAGTTGACACTGAGAATATCTCGGTTCAAATGAATTATTTTCTACTCAAATTCAACTTAATTATATTGAGTGGATCCATTGGATGTTATCTATGTTTACCCTTCATGAATATCATCAACTAGATGGGATTTATAAAATTACCATTTTATCCTTCTAGTTGTTATTTCCTCAACTCCTTTGTTACTTGTAAATAAGTTAGAAACAATGTATTGCCGAGGAATTAACAAGTAACATTGTTTCATCCAAATAAAGTCGCTACTTAATTTTATATACTGCTCAGTTCATTTATTCACAATCCAAGTAATAAAGCATGAGGTGATATATATTGCATTTCAGCAATCTCGTACATGAATTCGATATCTATGAGAACTTCACAAAGTTGGTTCATGACATCTTCATAACTTAATACCTCACTAATTGGTCTAGTCTAGATCACTTAATGCATATAGAATTTGACTTTCTCATATGAGAATATTAATGCTATGAAATGATATGTCTCATTTCATGATTTAGGTGAGCATGATGCAATTCATACATAGTTACCTTGAGACAGATGAGGTTAAATGGTTTGTTCTTCCAATGTCTCTAAAGGTGCACTGATCAATTCAGTATCTTCGAAAGATAGATTGGAAGAACTATAGAGTTCCTAACTCTATATGCCTCGTAACCAGACATCATAGATTTTTCCAACAATCGTACTAAGATCAATAGTTCGTTGATCTTTAGAATGTGAATATATCGTTTTTAATCAAACCATGAAGAGTTTGTTCACGCAAATCTACATTTGCTCTGCATACATTGTTAGGTTTGATTAAGGACTATAAGACTATTGAATATCATAAATATTCAATCAAACTAAAAGGGGAATGAAAGAACGTTTCAACTTTCATTAATTTAATCGACAAATTACAATAAGGACTTTATGAAAGATTTACATATTACATCAATATGTAAATAAACAGTCTTCTTGTGGGCATATCTGCCAACAAACTCCCACTTGACTCAAAGAAGATGAGAGTAGTCTTTCATGCCTAATCCGGCTCGATGTTGGTCGAAGACCTTGTTGGTTAGGGCCTTGGTGAAAGGATCTGCAAGGTTGTCCACGGTTGATATCTTCTTCACCTCCACGTCTCCGTGTTGCACGATCTCTCTAATCAAATGGTATTTCCTCTCAATATGCTTAGAGCGCTTATGGCTTCTAGGTTCTTTTGAGTTAGCAACAAACTCGCTATTATCATAATAAAGTGTCATGGGCTCATTGACATTCAAAATAACTTCCAAATACTTAAGGAATTTTCTAAGCCATACAGCCTCTTTGGATGCTTCACAAGCAGCCACATATTATGCTTCCATTGTGGAGTCAACAATGCAGAATTGCTTGATACTCCTCCAAACAACATATCCACCATTCAGGATGGACACATATCCTGAAGTGGATTTCCCAATCCTTATCCGCCCGAAAGTCAGAATTGGTATACTCCGTCGTAGTTAGGTCAGTACCTGAATATGTAAGCATCAAGTTCCTAGTTCTCCGAAGATACTTAAGAACATGCTTAACATTAACCCAGTGCTCGGGTCCAGGATTTGATTGGAAACGGCTAACTATGCCACCTTCTAGACATATATCTGGTCTAGTGCACATCATAGCATACATGAGACTTCCCACGGCTGAAGCATTGGGAATCTTTCTCATGTCCTCAATCTCTTGTGCAGTCTTGGGAGACTGGTCCTTAGAGAGTGAGACTCCATGTCTAAATGGATTTTGGCCCTTCTTGGAGTTCTGCATGGCGAAGCGATACATCAGCTTATCTATATAAGATGCTTGGGAAAGCGAAAGGATCCGGTTCATTCGATCTCGAAAGATCTGAATCCGCAGAATGTAAGCAGCTTCCCCTAGATCCTTCAAATCAAACTGCTTAGCTAACCAGATTTTAACCTCAAATAATTTACCTACATCATTACCAATGAGCAGTATATCATCGACATATAATACCAGAAACACAACCTTGCCCTCGTGTATCAACTTATAGACACAAGGTTCATCTATTGACTGTTCAAAACCGAAGCCTTTTACAGTTTCATCGAATCTAATATTCCATGATCTAGATGTTTGCTTTAATCCATAAATGGATTTAAGCCATACATAAACCTTGTTCTCTTGATTACCTTCCACGAAACCGTCTGGTAGAGCCATGAAAAAGCGCTCGTCAAGATTGACATTCAGAAAGGTATTCTTGACATCCATTTTCCAGATCTCGTAATCGAGAGCGGCAGCTACAAATAGAAGTATACGGATGGATTTAAGAATTGCGACTGGCGAGAAGGTTTTTTCATTATCAATACCTTCCTTTTGGGTATAACCCTTACCCACTAGTCGCGCTTTGAACGTCTCAACATTCCCATCCAGACCCCTTTTCTTCTTATAGATCCATTTACACCCTACAGGTTTAACCCCTTCATGTAGGTCTACAAGCTTCCAGACTTTGTTGACATACATCGAATGCATCTCAACTTTCATGACATCATGCCAAAGGTTTGATTCAGAACCATCCATTGCTTGGCTGTAAGAAATAGGGTCATCCATGTCAGCGACGGCTACGAGAGTATCGCCATAAGACATGTACCTGCAGGGCTTTTCAAAAACCCTCCCACTAAGCGACGGCTATGAGGTAGAAGCTTCCTCACCCAACTTTTCTTCAAGCACAATTTCTCTTCTAGGTTTCGTATTCTTCATATAGTCCTCCACAAGGAAACGAGTATTAGTGCTGACAAACGTTTTGTTGTCCTCGGGACTATAGAATGTGAAACCTTTGGTTTCCTTTGGATATCCAATGAACATACATAATTCTGACCTACTAGCCGACTTGCTAGTCTTTTGCCTTAGCACATGTGCAGGGCAACCCCAAATTCTAATGTGGCTTAAACTAGCGTTACGCCCAGTCCATCGTTCATAAGGAGTACCAAGGACCGTCGTAGCCAGAACTTGGTTCATAATATATGCGCCAGTTTCAAGGGTATATCCCCAAAAGGAATTAGGGAGTGATGAGTAACTCATCATTGATCTAACCATATCCATCAAAGTTCGATTCCTTCTCTCTGAAAATCTATTTTGTTGAGGTGTGTCAGGTGCTGTAAGCTGAGAAGCGATACCTTCTTCTATAAGAAAGTCATCGAACTCTTTAGAAAAGTACTCACCACCTCGATCGGATCGAAGGGTTTTGATCTGTTTTCCAGTTTGATTTCCACTAAAACCCGAAAAACCTTAAATACGTTAAAGGTTTCGGATTTGTGTTTGAGCAAATGAAATATCCATATCTTGAGTGGACCACATACATCAGAATGTATTAGTTCCAGCAGCTTAGTGGCTCTTCGACCTCTATCAGAGAAAGTTCGTTTGGTCATTTTTCCTTCTATACATGATTCACATGTCGACAGTGAGTCTATTGCAGAGGCTTTGAGTGGACCATCCCTCACAAGTCTCTTAATCCTATCTAGATTAATATGACAAATTCTTAAGTGTCAAAGATGTGTAGATTTTATTAGAACAAATGAGTCATTAAGTTTGATCATCTTTGGTTCCCTAATTAGATCATTATATATTTCAGTGTCTAATAGCAAAGGTTGTGTTGGATAAAGATAGTATAAATCATTCTTCATACAAGCATCAGTGACAAAAAGAAATACGAATTCCATTATCAATAAACTTTAAATGATAATTATGCTCAACAATTTGACCTACAAATATTAAGTTTTTCCCAAAAAAGGAACAAAATACACAGTATTCAAATTTAAAGTTCTTTCTTCGAAAGACAATGTCACGGATCCCACAGTCTTATCAGACACCAAGCTCTCATCACCCCACTTGAAGCAGAATTGACCATCCTCTAAGATTTTGTTTTTCCTGAATCCATTCGAGGAACAACAAATATGGTTAGTAGTAGAAAAGTCAAGAATCCACGATGATACATTATCAGTTACTAAACAAGCTCCGGTAATAAGTACAATACATTTCCCTTTAGCCTTGAGGTATGTAGGACAGTTCCTACGCGAGTGTCCGGGCTCATTGCAATGGTGACAATTGTCCTTAGACTTGTCCACTTTGGCAGTCCGGGGCATCTTCTTCTTTTGAACCTTGCTAGGGTTCTTCTTGTCGGCTTTATGAGATCTCTTCTTAGATCCAGAGGTGGAGGCTCTGAGCTTCTCCAGTAGTCCTCTTTCTTTTAAGAGTCCCTCGGGGGGGTGAAGCTCCTTCATTATCTTTATAATTAAAGGCAAAACACTTTTTAAAAATGATTTCCTTCTCTCAATGATGCTTGGCCGAAATTCTACCTAGGGGGGAGCTTCTAGATGCTTCCTTATTTCTTTTAAGACAATTCTTAAAATACTCATTGTAGAATTATTATTACACAAATAATGAAATTAATTTTTTAATGACTCAAACGACTTTTCGGCTTTAGAAAATAACTTATATTTTCACCATATGAAAATATGAAAAATCTTATTTTGACATTCACATCATTTTATGCCCATGTGGACAAAAATACCCTCTAGACATTTTCCGAGAAAACGTCTAGTTCAACACTTGAACTTATTTTGACTTAGTTTCTAGTTTAACAATCCTACTCTAATGACCAGTAATAGTGACCTTATGGATACAAATGAGCAAAGCTTGAACTTCTAACTCGGACTCAAAAGTACACAAACATTTTCCAAGTATTAGTTTAATGTCAACTGACTCCACTAAAGAGTTGACACTGAGAATCTCTCAGTTCAAATGAATTATGTCCTACTCAAATTCAACTTAATTATATTGAGCGGATCCATTGAATGTAATATATTTTACCCTTCTAGTTGTTATTTCCTCAACTCCTTTGTTACTTGTGAATAAGTTAAAAACAATGTATTAACGAGGAGCTAACAATTCATATTGTTTCATCCAAATAAAGTCGCTACTTAATTTTGGATATTGCGCAGTTCATTTATTCACAATCCAAGTAATAAAGCATGAGGTATGAGGTGATATATATTGCATTTCAGCAATCTCGTACATGAATTCGATATCTATGAGAACTTCACAAAGTTGGTTCATGACATCTTCATAACTTAATACCTCACTAATTGGTCTAGTCTAGATCACTTAATGCATATAGAATTTGACTTTCTCATATGAGAATATTAATGCTATGAAATGATATGTCTCATTTCATGATTTAGGTGAGCATGATGCAATTCATACATAGTTACCTTGAGACAGATGAGGTTAAATGGTTTGTTCTTCCAATGTCTCTAAAGGTGCACTGATCAATTCAGTATCTTCGAAAGATAGATTGGAAGAACTATAGAGTTCCTAACTCTATATGCCTCGTAACCAGACATCATAGATTCTTCCAACAATCGTACAGGGATCAATAGTCCACTGATATTTAGATTGTGAATATATCATTTTTAATCAAACCATGAATAGTTTGTTCACGCAAATCTACATTTGTCTCTTCATACATTGTTAGGTTTTATTAAGGATTATAAGACTATTGAATATCATAAATCTTCATCAAACTAAAAGGGGAATGAAAGAACGTTTCAACTATTATTAATTTAATCAACAAACTATAATGAGAACTTTATGAAAGATTTATATATTACATCAATATGTAATAAACAGTCTTCTATAGGCATCTCTGCCAACATAAAACCATTTAATCACTCAAAACTTCAAGATCACATACGATGCTGGTAATTACCTGAATTGAAGTGAATACATATATTCTTATAACACTTTATGACAGTTGATTTTTCAATGGGAAATGACTAAATGAAGTTTCATTGACCCGACAGTTGGTGTGATTATACTGTATCGTTAGATTATGTGACTCACAGATACGGAATTTGTGTTGAAACAATGACAAGACATTAGTATCACACCATGCTTTGTTATGAGAGTGTGAGCGAATAAAACGATCCTGATATTCATCAAATTAAATATTCTTTGAATTAAACATGTGACATATAAAGTCATCCCACTTTATGTTTTTCTCGTTCACAAATAATAAAGGAGTTGGTGAAATAAGTCAGGAGTAAAAAGGTACTTTCACATTACTCTGAGTTAATGATACACACGAAGGGTGATATCATAAAATACTTTGTGGAACGTGTGAGGAATTTTTTTATCACATCAAACAAAAAATAAACACATATGAACTTAGAGAGTTTCAATATTAGTTCTTTTGTGGAATAGACTAATATTAAGAATTAAAAGCCGGAAAAAGCTTTTGAACTTTTGAGTCCAAACTTTATTCTAAAACTTCGTTCATGTGGTTCCATAAGGTCTCAGTGATAGACTATCGGACGAGATTTATTAGACTAGAACGATTGATTTTCTCATTGAATGTAAATTGTGATTTACACTAAGAAAATTACTTTCTAAGTAATCAAATAAATAACTAGTTATTGATTATTACATTTATTTAATGAATCATATTGTGTTATTATATTGATAATAATGTATTTGATGATTCAAATAAATAAAAAATGAAAATAAATATTTTCTCGTTTCGTACTTGTTTGCATAGAATGAAAAGAATTAATGACGTGTCATTATATCAATGAGATGTCATAAATTAATTAAATATTATTTTAAAAATAAATTAAATAAATTTGGAGAAAAATAAATAATGTTACTCGGCCAAAAATTAAAGAATTAGGGTTGGGAAATTATTTTAAAACTCATTAAAAAGATAATTGAGTTTAAGTTTGATTAACGGGTCAAAAATTGATTTTGACCTAACTGAATCCCCCTCTCTCGTATATAAAAAGGGATTTTGTGAGACAAAACCCTAACCCTAATCATAACTCACTCGGACATTTTTCCCCTTCCCCTACAGAGAGTTTGGCCGAGAGAGAACAAGAGAGAAAGATCAAAAAAACGTTTTCTTGATTCTTGATCTTGATCTTCGAGTGTTCCCTTTCTCTCGTTGTTCATTTAAAAGAGCCCACCTTCTTGATCTCTCAAACACCCGAGTATATTATCCCTGAATCTACTTGTGGTTTTTGTGTGAAATTAAATTTGTCACAGGGCCGGCCATTGAATCCATTTCAAGGAGAGATCGGCTTAGGCACGCGGCGGAGGCATTCTGGCGAGTGAAGGCCCAATCCGGCGAGTGAAGTATCAAACCGGCGAGGGGCTGTGAATGCACATCCGACGATGTTCCGGCGAGGGACATGAAGGCACATGGCAGACTCATCATCCCGGCTAGAGGCAGGCTCAAGCCAAGTCCATTCAGCCGGCGAGTGAAGAGGCACACGTTCAGCCCTTTTTGGCTGAAGCTTAGGCGCAGGATATGTGCAATCCGGTGAGCAACAAGATGTGAAACGAGCCTAAGGCATGAAGGCAGGTCCTCCCTCTTGTTGGAAATTATTTAACAAATTAAACAATAATATTACATAATACATCTATATGTGGCGAAATTAAATATTATGATCTGTATTAAAACTCATTTTAATAAACTAACAACCTAGGCATTAAAAATCATAAACATGTCAATAAACTATTTATTTTAAACATGTCAACAAACTAAACCACATTCATATAAACACATTCATAAATCGTTATTTTCATATCCAATTTGTTTTAGGAAACTTACAATTTAGATTGTAAACAATCTCAGAGGTTGCTAACTAACTCCGGAAGGCCTCGTCAAAAATTTCTTCAAAAATAGACTCTGGCCGGAATGGACAGCTTTGGCCCGCCGGAATGGATTCTGGCCGGCCGACCAGAAATGTGTCTGCGGCGCTGTGGCTTCCTCCGGATGAATCAGACAGTGAAACTTTGCAAGAACGTGGAAGAGACCTAGGGCTAGGTCCCTAGAAAAGGGCTTGACCAGATTCCTTGTCAAACTCCCGTGGTGAGCTATGCACACTCTGTGTCCGGCGAAAAACTCCAGTTAGGCGACCCAATCCGGCGACCTGTTTCGGTCAGCAGGCTGAAATGAGCCTCGCTCCGTTTTGCTCGATTTCTTCGCATTTCGAGTGAATACCTGCGTGTACAAAGTCACTCAAACACCAATAGAAGAGTCTATGGTAATTCCCTCGGGATTTGATGAGATTAAGAGGGTGGACACTTCAATTGAACAATAAGGGACACTAGGGAGCACTCAAGAACTTTCAGGATATCAAGAAAATATTTATTGGCTGAAAATTTTATGATTACGGTTAGGGTTTTAAAAAACCCTTTAAATAGAGAGAGAGCGGGCTTTTCTTCGGTCAATACCAATAGTCAAACTTAAGCCCATTATTCTTTTAATTAATTTAAAAAATTAATTCTCTAGCCTAATTCATTAATTATGGCCGAGTATAATCCTATATATTTCGAAAATATTTATATTTATTTATTTTTGTAATAATATTTAATTATTTTTGGAATATCTCATTTATTTAATGACAAATCATTATTTTCATGCTCTTCAAGATAGTACGAAATGAGAAAATATTTATTTTCATCTTTTATCTATTTGAATAATTTAAATATGTAAATATCCATATATTAACTGTTGCATGCATAAAAGGCGCGACGGCTCGACGGAGGCTCCGAGAGGGCTCAGCCCCGCCACTCGGCCCAGCGGCCTCCCTCGGCCTTTCCTTGACCCGGCCAAAGGCTGGCCCAAGACTATTAACCCGGCCAAAGGCCGGGTGAAGCTTCCACTCGGCCGAAGGCGGCCCTGGCTTCCCCTTGACCCAGCCAGGGGCCGGCCCAAAACTATTCGACCGGCCAAAGGCGGGGCGAAACTTCCTCTCGGCCAAAGGCCGGCCCTGGCCTTTCCTAGACCCGGCCAAGGGCCGGCCCAAAACTATTTCACCCGGCCATAGGCCGGGTGAAACTTCCTCTCGGCCAAAGGCCGGCCCTGGCCTTTCCTCGACCCGGCCAAGGGCCGGCCCAAAACTATTCACCCGGCCAAAGGCCGGGTTAAACTTCCTCTCGGCCGAAGGCCGGCCCTGGCTTCCCCTTGACCCAGCCAAGGGCCGGCCCAAAACTATTCACCCAGCCAAAGGCCGGGCGAAACTTCCTCTCGGCCAAAGGCCGGCCCTGGCCTTTCCTCGACCCGGCCAAGGGCCGGCCCAAGATCTTACACTCGGCTGAAGGCCGGACGAGAGGCTTCGCTCGGCCAAGGGCCGTTTCCAGACCTCCTTGGCTGGTCAAAGGCCATTCTCGGCTCAAATATGCTCACAAGACATGCTCTATAAATAGGGGACGCGATTCCCAATAACAGGTAACCAACACTTGAGCACTGAAACGCTGCTGAACTCGGACTTCACTCGTTTCACTCAAAACTTAAACCTTCAAACTCTAAACCCTTTTACCCACCTCAATCCAACTAATGTTGAGCGTCGGAGAGGTAAACAGAGGCACCCCCTCTGTTTCCCTTTGGTAGTTCATTTGATTCTTTTGTGTTTCAGATACTTGCGTAGCACGAACTCCATTGACAGCTAAGGCACGACTCGGGATACCGAGTTTGACACGCTAGAACCCGAACGCGATCACTTGGTCCGGCCTTGGGTCGAACCGTTCTGGGTTCCTAAATCGTTGTCCGAAAACGAGCGACAACATTTTGGCGCTAGAAGGAGGGGGACCATCCAGTTTGGCTAAGTACTCTTGATTTCCGGCGAAGCCAGCCTTGTTCCCCATCAGCAACCTCCGATAAGATGAGCCAGATTCCTGTTGCATCTACCGGCACCCGGGCGACGAACGCCAGATATGGCCTTCGAAGCCTCTCCCACCGACTCGGAGATCAATCTCGTGAGAACGAGAACGGGTCCCGAGGCTCGAGGGATGATCCCGACGTCGCTCTCCGAGAGGATACAGCTCGACGACTCGCGGTAATTTTGGATCGACCGGGTGTGGACAATTCGCTCATCGCCGACCTCCTCGGATATGACATTGACAAAAGTTCTTTCCGGGATGGCTCGGACCCCGAATACGTTGGGGAATCTTGGACGGACGAGGTAACTCCTCGCCCTAGTCGGGAAACGTGCGCAAGGCCACCTTCACACCAACCACCGCCGATTCGACCGCCAAGTCAACAATTCGGAGGCGCATCGTCCTCAACATCTCGGGGTGGTCGATCGCGACCGCGATTTGAGCATAGAATCACCCGGCGTGATGAAGGGGCGGACAGCCGGGGAACTCGAAGGACATTTCGGCGCCGACCAGATTCGCCTCGTCGGGTCCCCGACGCGGATCTTAGGGAACACCTTAAGGCTCAGAGAAACTCTAGAGGTGAGGATCTCTGCCAGAGACTGAATTCTCAGAGGGACGCACTGCCGACCGCCACGCTTGGTCGTCCGCGAACCAATGCGGCCGACCAGGCGTCTAACGAGCGGCAGCATGTTACTCCCATAGCTCTGGCCGTCAGCCCGACAAACGGGCTTGATATCGTGACGATGATCCAAAGTCTCCAAAACCAGATCATCGAGATGAGAGAATCTGAGAAACCAAGGCCCTATGAGGGCATCGAAGAGTCCTACTCTCCTTTCTCCGCCCAGATCTTAGCACAATCCTGCAGGGGAAACTTCAAGTTACCCTCGATTCCCCCGTACGACGGACGAACGGATCCCCACTTCCACATTCAGCATTACGAAACGTGGATGTCGATGCAAGGGCAATCGGATGCAACTTTATGTCAAGCCTTTAGTTTGACCCTCTCCGGAACGGGATTCGAGTGGTTTAGGAGCTTGAAGCCAGGGAGCATTCCTTCTTTCAGGACTCTAAGGGAAACTTTCCTTGCCCGCTTCGCCATTCTCGTGATACAGAAAAAATCAAAAACTCATCTCTTATCAATCCGGCAAAGCAGGGATGAAACGTTAAGGCAATATCTTGCACGTTTCACCGAAGAGTCGCATAGAGTAGAAGGATTCGACGACAAAGACGCGATCACGGAAATCACTGAAGGAATTCGCACGAGCGACTTCCTGAAGTCGATCATCGGAAAGGTCCCAAGAGACATGGCAGAGCTAATGTCGCGGGCTCGCACATTCGTGGGAGTTGAAGACTACTTGGAAGGTCGAGATGGTGGGAAGGCTAGTGGGCAACATGGCCGACGGTTAGGGGACCACGAGAAGGATTATTGCGATACTCGAAAGAGAAGGAACAAAGGACAACAGGGCCCCAGCGACCGATCTTTCTCAGGGGCCGGACCGCCACGCCCCGACAATTTTCGAAAGTTCTCGACCTTCACTCCGTTGAATACCCCCCAAGAGCGAATATTGGCGTTACATCGCGACAAATTGGGTAGCCCAACCCCACTTACAAAAGATCCGGCAAAGCGAGATCGAAGCAAGTTTTGTGAGTACTATCAGGATCACGGCCACATAACTTCTCAGTGCTACCAACTCAAAAGACAAATTGAGGCCCTCATACAGGATGGGAAGCTAAAAGAGTATGTACTCCAAACTCTGAATTCAACGGCGACAGAGAACGGACGAGGGCGCCAAGAGAGAAAAGATTCCGCAACGATCATTGTGGCTGATCAGGCGACAGCCCGAAAACCGGACGGTTCACAATTGCACATCGTTGGCTCCATCTTGGGTGGCCCGAGCTGCGGAGATTCATCTACCCAGAGAAAGCGATACGCTCGAGAAACCTCCCACGGGGCGGCCGAGCATCATATCAACCACACCTACGCGGCCCCGACTCCGAATGAATTCGAGTCCATGTTCTTCACAGGACAAGAAGCGACAAGAGTCATGCACCCCCATAACGATGCGATAGTGGTCTCAGCCCCGATCGCGAATAACCTCGTCCGAAGAATTCTTATCGACAATGGGAGCTCCGCCGACATCATCTTCAAGTCAGCTTTGGACAGGATGAAGTTGACCGGGTTGAAATCGACTTCGGTCGCAACCCCACTCTTCGGATTCTCTGGAGAAAGGGTCATGACAGAGGGTGTCATCGACCTCCCTGTCACTTTTGGGACGTTGGGAGGGCTCGAGGCCACCCATGTCATACCCTTACTGGTCATCGACCAGCCGTAGGCTTATAACATCATCATAGGTCGGCCCACCCTCAATCGGCTGAAGGCCATAACTTCCACGTATCACCTGATGATGAAGTTCCCAACTGACAAGGGAGTCGCCACCATGACTGGGGACCAGGCCATGGCTAGGATGTGCTACATCCGGGGGGTCAACGAAAAAGGAAAAGGAAAAAACGTAAGCGCTGTGTTTTCCGACTCGAAGATGAATTCCCACGTGGAATCGAGAAGGGCGGAACTTTTGACGTCAACAAGTATTTTGTATGAGACATTTGTTTAAGGTCAATGACCGAGAAATGTAATTTTTCAACAATATTATGAGAATGAAGTTGTTTTTCATTTCCATGAGAAATAATCGTATATGGAATTAATTTCTAAAAATCCCTCTTCGAGACCTTAAGAAACTCGGGGGATATGGGTTAGTTATGCGCTGCTCGCGCATCACTTAGCTCGCAAGCTGAAAGATAGCGAGCTCAAACGGGATCGCGTCCGCGCACCGGACCGCCAATCCCGACGCGTCGTTAATCTCGACGTGTCATTCGTGCGACGCTCTCGCACGACGATCTCCTCGCCTGCCGAAAGGCAGCGAGCTCCACGGGATCGCGTCCGCGCACCGGACCGCCAATCCCGACGCGTCGTTAATCTCGACGTGTCATTCGTGTGACGCTCTCGCACGACGGTCTCCTCGTCTGCCGAAAGGCAGCGAGCTCAACGGGATCGCGTCCGCGCACCGGACCGCCAATCCCGACGCGTCGTTAATCTCGACGTGTCATTCGTGCGACGCTCTCGCACGACGATCTCCTCGCCTGCTGAAAGGCAGTGAGTCCCACGGGATCGCGTCCGCGCACCGGACTGCCAATCCCGACGCGTCGTTAATCTCGACGTGTCATTCGTGCGACGCTCTCGCACGATGATCTCCTCGCCTGCCGAAAGGCAGCGAGCTCCACGGGATCGCGTCCGCGCACCGGACCGCCAATCCCGACGCGTCGTTAATCTCGACGTGTCATTCGTGCGACGCTCTCGCACGACGATCTCCTCGCCTGCTGAAAGGCAGTGAGTCCCACGGGATTGCGTCCGCGCACCGGACTGCCAATCCCGACGCGTCGTTAATCTCGACGTGTCATTCGTGCGACGCTCTCGCACGACGATCTCCTCGCCTGCCGAAAGGCAGCGAGCTCCACGGGATCGCGTCCGCGCACCGGACCGCCAATCCCGACGCGTCGTTAATCTCGACGTGTCATTCGTGCGACGCTCTCGCACGACGATCTCCTCGCCTGCCGAAAGGCAGCGAGCTCCACGGGATCGCGTTCGCGCACCGAACCGCCAATCCCGACGCGTCGTTAATCTCGACGTGTCATTCGTGCGACGCTCTCGCACGACAATCTCCTCGCATGCCGAAAGGCAGCGAGCTCCACGGGATCGCGTTTGCGCACCGGACCGCCAATCCCGACGCGTCGTTAACCTCGACGTCTCATTCGTGCGACGCTCTCGCACGACAATCTCCTCGCATGCCGAAAGGCAGCGAGCTCCACGGGATCGCATCCGCGCATCGGTCCGCCAATCCCGACACGTCGTTGATCTCGGTACGACGTTCTCGCACAAGACCCACCTCGCACTCCAAAATACAGTGGCTCGAAGGGATCGCGCCCGCGCACCGGTCCGCTGATTTTGACGCATCGTGCCTGAGACATTCTCACCCATCCCCATGCTGAAAAATTGCGAGCTCCAAATGATCACGTCGGCGCATGAGATCATTGATCCTGGAAGTAACAAAAAACAAAAACAATTAAACAACTTTCCCCCCAACAAGTGGCGCACATCACGGGAAATTGACGAAACAACCAACGGACGTGATACTAATGAGTCATTAAGGCTGCTCAACGGAACGACATAGAGCGGCGCTAGATTGAGTTTACCACACGGTCTACACCGAATGGCAAACTCGGGGGGCTAGTGTTGCATGCATAAAAGGCGCGACGGCTCGACGGAGGCTCCGAGAGGGCTCAGCCCCGCCACTCGGCCCAGCGGCCTCCCTCGGCCTTTCCTTGACCCGGCCAAAGGCCGGCCCAAGACTATTCACCCGGCCAAAGGCCGGGTGAAGCTTCCACTCGGCCGAAGGCCGGCCCTTGCTTCCCCTTGACCCAGCCAGGGGCCGGCCCAAAACTATTCGCCCGGCCAAAGGCCGGGCGAAACTTCCTCTCGGCCAAAGGCCGGCCCTGGCCTTTCCTCGACCCGGCCAAGGGCCGGCCCAAAACTATTTCTCGACCTGGCCAAGGGCCGGCCCAAAACTATTCACCCGGCCAAAGGCCGGGTGAAACTTCCTCTCGGCCTTTGACCGGCCCTGGCTTCCCCTTGACCCAGCCAAGGGCCGGCCCAAAACTATTCACCCGGCCAAAGGCCGGGCGAAACTTCCTCTCGGCCAAAGGCCGGCCCTGGCCTTTCCTCGACCCGGCCAAGGGCCGGCCCAAGATCTTACACTCGGCTGAAGGCCGGACGAGAGGCTTCCCTCGGCCAAGGGCCGTTTCCAGACCTCCTTGGCCGGTCAAAGGCCATTCTCGGCTCAAATATGCTCACAAGACATGCTCTATAAATAGGGGACGCGATTCCCAATAACAGGTAACCAACACTTGAGCATTGAAACGCTGCTGAACTCGGACTTCACTCGTTTCACTCAAAACTTAAACCTTCAAACTCTAAACCCTTTTACCCACCTCAATTCAACTAATGTTGAGCGTCGGAGAGGTAAACAGAGGCACCCCCTCTGTTTCCCTTTGGTAGTTCATTTGATTCTTTTGTGTTTCAGATACTTGCGTAGCACGAACTCCATTGACAGCTAAGGCACGACTCGGGATACCGAGTTTGACATGCTAGAACCCGAACGCGATCACTTGGTCCGGCCTTGGGTCGAACCGTTCTGGGTTCCTAAATCGTTGTCCGAAAACGAGCGACAACATTAACTTAATATGATTCATTAAATAAATATAATAATAAATAACCAATTATTTGTTTGAGTACTTAGAAAAATATTTTATTAGTGTAAATCACAATTTACTTAAATAGAAAATCAAATTGTTCTTGTTCAATAAATCTCGTCCGAGGGTCTATCACTGAGACCTAATGGACCCATATGAACGAAACTTTAGAATAAATATCAGACTCAAAAGTTCACAAACCTTTTCCGTCTTTTAATTCTTAATATTAGTCGATTCCACTAAAGGACTAATATTGAAACTCCCTAAGTTCATATGCGTATATTTTCCGTTTGATATGACAAAACAATTCTTCACACGATCCACAGAATATTTTACGATATTACCCTTCATGTGTATCAGTAACTCAGAGGAATGTAAAACTATCGTTTTACCCCTGAGTTATTATTTCACTAACTCCTTTTTTATTTGTGAATGAGAAAAACATAAAGTGAGATGTCTTTATATGGCACATGTTATAATCAAAGAATGTTCTTCTTCGATGAATACCTGACCAGGTTTATTCATTCACACTCTCATAACAAAGCATAGTGTGATACTGATGCATTGGCATTGTTTCAACATGAATTCCGTATCTATGAATCACATAACCCAACATGAGAATGTTATGACACCAACCGCCGGGTCAGATGCAACTATAACTTAGCCATTTCCCATTGACAAATCAAATGTCATAAGGTGTCACATCGATTATGTATTCACTTCAGGATTTAGGTAAGTACCAAAATACCCCTCGTATGTGATTTTGAAGTTTCGAGTGTTTAAACAGTTTTATCTCGAGTTTCAGAGTATCACAGGTCTTGTTCAATATCTTCTATAAGATATTAAGAATGAAACACAGAGTCACAACTCTCTATATCACAAGATAAGATATCTTGAATCATTCAAACAATCATTACTCAGATTCGATTGCTCCATCGATCTTAAGATTGCGAACAAATGTTTAAACTAGTCACAAGGGGCTATCTTGTCAAGTCTGTACTTAGCACCCCTTTCGTTGATGACAGTTTCAAAGCGTAACAAACATACATAAACACAAACTTAAATGAAGAATTTATATTTAACTTTATTTAATGTCTCAGCAAAATCAAATACAAAGTATTTATAATGTTTTAAATCTCCTTTGTGGGCAACAATCCCAACACCTCCAGCAAGGTGCAGACTTGTTTCAGCGACTCAAAGGCGTGCACACAAGGCTGCTTCCCCGAGAGCAAGGCACACGTTCACACAAGGCTAAGGCACACCCGAGTTCATTCCGGCGAGGCATTCCTACGTTAGCGAGTCATGCATGAGATTGTTTACAATCTCATATGTAAGTCTCTTAACGAATTGGATATGCGATTTGTAAATTGTTTATAAGTTGCTAGATTGAATGTCAATTTGTTGTCAACATTTTTAGAATATAATTTATTGACATCTTAGTCATTTTTAATGCCTTGGTTATTTGAACATGGTTAAAATGTGTTTTAACATGTTAGGTTTTATTATGTGTTTCCGCCATATTTAGATATGTCACATAATTTATTACGTTAATCGTTAACTAATTTCCAACAGTTAAATCTGTACTTAAACTTTCTTTCAATGATGATAATTTCAGGGCGTAGACATACATTTATAAAGACAAAACTTAAATAAGAATGAATATTATACTTTATGTAATTCTCAGCAAAATAATACAATCATATTTTTACATTTCATTTCTCATTTGTGTACATAAATTTCAACGCTCTGCACCTTCAAATAGATTCAACGCAATTAGACAAAAATCTTATGTCTCAATATAATTTAACTTTAATACCATATTCAATATCACAAAAAAATCTTTGTATTCCTGCAGCATCTCCTACACATGTTCTCATTAAAAAATCATCTCGACAACAAACAACTCCTATATACCTTAGTGACAATCATCATAACCTAAGCAACACAGCAGTATCTCACACATCTAAACATACATTGGATAAAGTATTTAACTATGACAATTTATCCATATATATTCGAGATTTTGTGTTTTCAATGACAATCCAAGTAGCACCAAGATTTTATGATGAGGTTGTTAGACATCATGAATAGAGAACAACGATGGCAGAAGAAATAGATGATATGCACAACAATAACGACACTTGGAATGTTGTTCCATTACTTGAACACAAATCTGCAATAGGATGCACATGGATCTTCACCAACAATATCCATTCAAATGGCTCTTTAGCAAGAAGAAAGGTTCGGTTGGTTGTCAAGGGCTTCACACAAAAAGAGCGAGTAGATTATTTATTCAAATCTAATCACAGTCAAATTTTTACTTAGCATTGCTTCATCTAAGAAATGGTTTCTTTGTCAACTAAATATTAGTAATACATTTTTTAATGGTTATTTATTTGAGGAAGTTTAGATGCACTTACCTATGCACTACAAACTCAACAAATCAATTTATGAACTAAACAAGTATCACGGCAATGGAACGTAAATTCACAAATTCTGTTTTTTAGGCATTATTTATTCAATCAAGGTGTGGTTATTTCATGTACACTCTTGATAGTGGTAAAGATTTTGTGATAATTCTTGTTTATGCGTCAAATTCACAAATGTTGTTCCTCAGGTTTATTCAATTAAAGTGTGATTATTCCATTTACACTCATGTTAGCGGTAATTTTGTTGTTATAATGCTACTTTATGTGAATGACATAATTGTAGGAAGTCCAAATAAAGATGAAATTGATGAAGTCAAAACTTGTTGAGGCAAAACATTAATTCATTTTTGGCTGTCAACCATATTAAATTCTTTATATATATTATGTTAATATTATAATATTAAAGTATAAAAAATAACTAATAAAAATAAATATTATTTTTGATAACGTTAATAGAAAAAAATATTACATAAACATTAAAAAAAATTCTATTTATATTGCTTATAATTTTAATTTCTATATATTGTATTTGTGTAATTATTAGTATAACTGATATGTATTTAATACAGTTTTATTGTGTTTAATTAATGTTATTATTATTATTAATGTCACTATTTAATTAAATATTATGTTAATATTATAATATTTAAGTATAAAAAATAACTAATAAAAATAAATATTATTTTTTATAACAAAAAAATATTACATAAACATTAAAAATATTTTTTTCTATTTATATTGCTTATAATTTTAATTTTTATATATTGTATTTGTGTAATTATTAGTATAATTGATATGTATTTGATATAGTTTTATTGTGTTTAATTAATGTTATTATTAATATTAATGTCACTATTTAGTCTCTTTCTTATTGATAATATGTATTTTTATATAAATTATGTTTTAAATTACGTACTAACATCTTTATAATCAAAAATAATTTATGAGTGATTAATTATTGACCTCAAATTTATGTAGATACCGTTCTTACCTAAATTTGGGATGGTTTGGAGCGCTCCCACCGCAAAATGTCTCTCGAAGTTAAGAGTTAGCTGAAAATGATTATCTAATTAAAACTCCAACGAACCTAAAACTTATTCCGAACAGAATTGATGGTGATCTAATTACAGATTCAACTTCATATAGCAGGTCAATTGGTAGATTACTGTAGTTAACTATCATTACACCAGACATAATATTTGCAGTTCATCGCTGTTATGCAAACACATCTGCGTCTTACATTTTTTTTTTTTTGGTCATGCTGGTTATAATCTGTGGGATACAAAAATGACAACTCTATACAAGACATTAAACGACTATTAATACACTAAATTCATCAAAAAAATTATAAGAAAGCCAGACTCTACAATCGAATCGTCGACAACTCTTGTTTATCACTTCCAAAATACACAAATGGAAATCTCAGTCCAGAAATATGTATTATATTATAATGCATTGTGGTAGATAGCGATAATGTTCAAACTTCAAACCCAGTATGCTTAAGGCCTTTAAAACAACAAAAAAGCCCATTAATATTAACAGCAGATCTAATCAAATATACAAACTTCAGAACGCAAGTGATAGTTCGATCTGAGGTTGGAGCCTCACTCGCATCACCCTTCGTCTGCAACATCAACAAAAAAAACCACTAACAAAAGAAAACAAAGATTAGCATTAGATCGTCAATAATAATAATAATGAAAACAAAACAGAAACACGAATTGAGTTTTGGGGGGAAAAGCCCGCGAGGTCATCACTGCCGCCAAAAGAAGAGGGGCTCTGGTGACGGGCAGTCTTCATCGCGGCGATGATAGAGAGAGAGCCACCGGCAGCCATGGATTGATGGAGGGTAGGCTCGCACTCTCTCACGCCGCTCAGATAAGATCAAGTAGTTACTTTACTACGCCTTAGGGTTTTTCTTTTTATAGCTGCTTCTATTCTCATCTTTTCATCTTAGTCCTCAAGTCTTCTTTGCTTTTACGTTTCTTCCATTTCACTTTCTAAATTATCTTTATTACGGGGCTCGCTCAATTCATTGTTTGCTAATGTTTTGTTATTTTTATTTTATTTTCACAGATAATAACCTACATTACTCACAAATATTGGACTTCGTCTATTTTAAAAAAAATCGTGTCCTAATCATATTTAAACTTTCATATTAATCTTTCGTGATATCAGGTAAATTCGTAAATCGTCGTAAATATTTCACCTTCAATTCTGACGCAATAAAAAAAATTGAGGAAGACGCAATAAAGAATTTAAAACGTCAGTCTCACCCTTTCATTTAAGACTCAGCTGAAATGATTTCCGTCACACATAACAGTAATGCTAATTTATGCATGAAGAAAATTGTTCTAAATTATAATCAAAATTATTAAATTAAAATTTTATAATATGTAAATTGAATTACTTTTATTCATTAATAAGTTAATTTTAAAAATTGAGTAAAAATATAATTCATGAATATTTATGTATAATATGCAACATTGGTCTTGTTTAATAAAGTTGTTGTTTAAAGTTTAATAAAGTTTACAGTGATTGTCGTTTATTCTCATAAACGACTTGTACTGCTAAGCATTTATTTAAGATTTCCTCCTTTAATTTCTTTCCAGTCCAATGTTATTACTGCTATTTATAGCAGAATGTATTCAGACCAAAAACAATTAATGAGAATAATTTGTTTTGCCTAAATTTTCTCTTCTATCTCGATTCATTCTTATTTTCTCGATCTTTCACGATCTCAGTATTCAACATGATATCATGCGATTTCGCGATTTTTGAGATCTAGATTCCTCTTTTTTTTCTCCTCTAAATTATGATCATCATTTATCTTCTAAAATTTATCAATAACATCGGAACATTAATTTATCGGATAAACCAGAAATGAAAATTCCAAATGCAAATTCAAGAAACCAAAGATCTACGATAGAGAATTCGAGTTCAAGTCCTAGATCAAGAACGGAAAATCCGTTTTCTCCATTTCTTCTTCATCACTCGGACTCTTCGGGTGGAAGTCTAGTCTCACGCGTTCTCACATGATCCAACAATTATATGCAGTGGTTAACATGGATACTCATTATCCTTGATGCGAAGAATAAGGTAAGATTCACCAATGGCACAATCACAAGTCCTTCTCTGGATGATCTTGAATTGCTTAATCTTTGGAGCAAGAACAACATAACCATTATTGGATGGATAATGAACTCTGTTTGTAAGAAAACTTATTCTAGCAACATTTTTGGATGCACTACCATGACTGTCTAGAATTATTTGAAGGAGCGATTTCAATTCTCCAATGAACCACAATTGGAATATATTATACTAATATCTAAACAGTTCATGAAAAACTTTGTAGATTTAAATCAATATATGTGTGTGCTTGTACATGTGGATGCAAAGCCAAGACCTATAAATATCGTAAATTGAATTACTTGTTGCAGTTTCAGATGATATTAAATGATAGCTATACACATGCTAGTGGACGGACTTCACTTATGGAACTTATGCCTCCTATTATTAAGGCTTATGATATGCTTAGCTAAAGATCCATTAGCTCAGATTCAATTATTGCTCAGGATTAGTCCAACACACTAGCCATGTCACTCTGTAATGAACACAAGAAACCCAAGCTTAAAGATCGCCCATTATGTACTCACTACAAGATATTAGGCTATACCGTGCACAAATGCTATAAAATCCATGGATATACTCCTGGATAGAAATTCAAGAGCAAGCCACAAACCAACATAGTCGAAGAACAATCAAAGGCTACAAAATTTTCTTCAACAAGTTCATCACCAGACCTCTTAGCATATCAAATCCTCCAACTCATCAGTGACTTATCAAGACAACTTTCAACAGGCTCTCGAGTCAATATAAACACATCTGGTGAGATCAATATGACCTCATTCCAAACACGTTTTTATGGTTTCATCAACTCTACTTTTTCATCTAAAATTGTCTCAACTTCTTGGATTACGGATTCTGGTGCCACAAGGCACATTTGTGCAGACATGAAATTATTCACTGATTTGAAACCTCTATAAGTTATAACGTTACCTTACCATATAGATCTACAATTCCAATTTATTTCATGACATTACATTGAGTCAAGATATTCTATCGTAAAAATGTTTTATATGTCCCATGTTTTAAGTTCAAATTGGTTTTACTCAGATCACTTACAAGTGAATCTCATATTGTTATAACCTTTCTTGACGATTGCTTTACATCTAAGATTACACTCGTGTGAAGATGATTGGCAAGCGCCACTGAACTGTACATCTTGAACCAAGATTCATTCAACAATTCGGCAATCTACATCAACAAGGTCTTTGCACAAACATGGCACTAAAGTTAGGACATTTGTCCTTCAAGAAATTAGATAATAATCTTAAACACCAGTTAGCTATTACTTCTTGCAATTCTTATAACATGCCTTGTTGTGTATGTCCATTAGCAAAATAACATAGATTCCCTTTTATTTCTTCAAACAACTCTTATGATTCATGTTTTGACCTAATTCATTGTGACATTTAGGGTCCTTATAAAACTCCACCATATATTGGTCATCGGATTTTCTTGACACTTGTGATGAGCACTCTAGATTTACTTGAATATTTTTTATGAAACATAAGTCTGATAATTTAATCAGCAAATTACAATAACCACTTATCAGAGATTTATATTACATCGATATGTAAATAATCTTTTTGTGGGCATCTCTGCCAACATTTAGATCATTAATTTTTAAATCTAATACCTATAATATATTGTACTGATTGCATTCTTTAATACACTTTCTAAATAAACAAGACACAATCTCAAAATTTAGGAAACAAAACTCCTTTGAAATTGTTTATAAAAAATCTGTCAATAATGAAAATCTGAGAGTTTCTGGATGTCTTTGTTTGGCAACAACAATTACTGAACACAAAACAAAATTTGAGCCAAAAGCTAAAAAATGCATATTTTTGGGATATCCAAAAGGAGTTAAAGGTTACAAATTGCTAGATTTAAATACACATGAAATATTATTTTTCGGGATTGTTATTTTTCATGAACAATATTTTCCTTTTCAAAGCTCTACATTGATTAGTGTTGTCGCTCGAATATGGACAACCTTAAAGCGGCGTAGATAGCTTAGACCTGAGGTCGGACCAAGTGGTCACAATTACGCCGATGGCGTGGTTAGCCTGGGAGATGGATTCTCCCATGGGTTTTGGTGAACCAAGGCTCAGACATTGGATGACACCTTGAGTCGGCCGAGATGAGGTGGTGATTGTTGGGATAAGTGCTCGTGCTCGGTGAGGTGACCACGTGCCCATGAGATCCCGAGATCAGGTATAAACGTAGTTCAAGTGGTTCGACGAGTCGAATATTAGAAGGTGTGTCACAATGTGTTTGAAACTGGCGTCAATCGTTCCGAGATCGGAACAATGGATGTGGGTTCGTTCTACCGGAGATGGTATAACGAGTGTGAGAAGAGAAGGATCGCTCGGTCGCCTCGTGGGGCAAGGGGATGTGTTATGTATAGAAAAATAACGATACCCATGAGATTACAGGATCAAGTATAGACGTAGTTCAAGTGGTTCGACGGGTCCGAATATGTGAAAGTGTGTCACGATGTGTTCGAGACCGGCGTCGATCATTCCGAAATTGAAACGATGGATGTGGGTTTGTTCTACTAGAAATGGTATATCGGGTGCGAGAAGAGAAGGATCGTTCGGTTGTCTCGTGGGGCAAGGGGATGAAGTATGTATGGAAAAATAACGATAAACAATTTGAAGCCGTTTACTCACAAAGATAAATAAAATCAAGAGGAATTGATCAAAGTATCACATTTTATTGTTCATTTTTCTAAAATCCACCAAAACATATTTTATTTATTTATCAAAATACAAGTAAATTTCACATGAAATGATGTAATGCCCTTAAAAAAAAATAAAACTCACACAAATGCCATACACTAAATTACGGGTCAAAAAAATCAAAGTTGACATATAATATAGCCGATTAGGCTGTTGCAAATTTGTTTCAACTTGTTTGACAATAATAAAAATAGATAGTAACCGGTTAATATGAATATGAAATAAAATGTAAGAAGTTTTTTAGGGGCATTTAGTCTTTTGTATTGGTATTTCGAGAAAAAAACAATTTAAGTGAATTTTGAGAAAACCAATAACAAATGATAGTACTTTCGACAATTCATCAGAAATCAATGGTTAAAATTGTCTCAAAAGATAAATTTCGAAAAGTATGTGTGACAGTGAGATAATATTTTGTTTATATGTGTCATGAAATTTTATTACGAATATATGTGCCAAATGATAAAAAAGTTTTTAATAACAGTTTGATTAGTTGCGGTATGTTGCAGTCGATTGCGTTATCTTCCATAATTTAATATTAATTTTGATATATTACGATCAAATTTTATAAATGATTTTTTTTGTCTTTCAACATATATATTTCGTAATAAAATTTCTAACATAGGTAAAAATTGAATATTACTTTACAATCAGACAGATGTTCTCAAATTCCCCTTTCAAAACTCAAACACCGTGGCACACTTTGGGCACAGAAAATGCATTTTACTTCCGTGTGCTTCTGGAAAAGGTAGGATGAATTTGTAAGAATAAATTTTTAGTTTCACTAACTAATAATAAAAATTGTCAAGCGCCGTTATCTAGTATATTTGGGTTGGAAGAAATATCTGATGTAAAATCTGAATACATAGCATCCACAAAAGAAGAGAGCAGAGGCGAATCAGGTGATATTTGGGGTCTGAATAGAAACGAAATTCGGGCTTTTATTTGTTTCGTAGAATAAGAAGACGAGTACTCGTTCTAGAGCCTCACTATTAAACAGAAGATGTCTTTTTCTTTTGGCATAAACGCAGTGTTAAATCCTCCGGCGAAGAATACCAAGTCGGAATCGAGATCGATGGCATCCCCGAAGTGGGCCCAGAAGACCGTAACTCTGCCTCCCCTCCGCCGCGGCTGCCACCTCATCACCTCCAAGGTCAGTCACGAATCAACCTAACCTATTCTAATCAAACTCAAACTCAAACTCAAATCAAAATCAATCGAGTAATTCATCAAATTGATCCGCGAGAGTGACCAGATTGTGAAAGAAATGGGGGAAGACTTGTCCACCTTCAATTGCGGCCTGGCTCATGTATTCCGTAAGTGCTATGAATTTCATCTCTCTCTCTCTCTCTCTCTCTCTCTCTCTATATATATATATATATATATACACACACACACATATATATATATATATATATGTAATATGCAATTGAATGGTTTGTTGGCAGTTCAACACACGAGCGCGTCTCTGACGATAAACGAGAACTACGACTCGGACGTGAGAATAGACACAGAGACGTTCCTGAACAGAATCGTGCCGGAGGGGCCCAGCGCTCCGTGGAGGCACACCCTGGAAGGGCCCGACGACATGCCCGCTCACATCAAGTCCTCCATGTTCGGCAATTCTCTCACGTAAGTCTCGACTCGAGATTTATTCATTCATCTCACTCATCAGGTTCTCTCGTTCTCTGAATATGATCTGATTCTGTGACAGGATTCCGATCTCGAACGGGAAGCTGAACATGGGAACGTGGCAAGGGATATGGCTGTGCGAGCACCGAGACGAACCCACCCCTCGCAAACTCGTGGTTACCCTCAACGGTATATGATATCGTTATTACTCTTTAAAATAAAAAGGCTATGTATTACAATCACGAACGAGCGTTGAACATTGGAGCAAATCAAAAGTGTTTTATTCAATTTGATTTTTATTGTGTGGAAATGAATCTCTGGTCCCTATTGAGTAGTGAAGTTGAATCGAGGAGTGAGTTCGTCTGAGAAGTGATTGGGTGGTGGTTGTTGGTGGTGGTGGTGGAGTGCATTTGCGAAAGCCATTCGAGCGTTGATGACTTGGCTTTGCACCGCCGACACCTCCGACTGCAGAGAAGCCACCTGCAGAGAGAGTGTTCAAAATTCATAAGAAATTGACAAGGAGACCCATGGGCGATCATCGTAAGAATGCTCTAATCCACATCTTGTATGGTGTTTTTCCAATTTATTTATTTACATGCGTAGAACTTTATTGACAACGAACCGGACGCGAGAAAAATACTTGGTGCAGTACATGAGATTAAGTCTCAAGTTTTTGGAATCTCAAAAAACCCAATAACAGCTCAATTTTATATATCTGGTCAAGTAGCCTCTGAACTCATTAAGGTCGTTAGGTACTCGACTAACCAAGAAGTTCATCGAGCTATAGAAGTGGCGTGTGGGTTCGGGACACGCAATTTATAAACATAAAGATTAGTATATATTATTTAATTATGATACAAAACATAGTTATTAGGAGAGAGTTATCAAAAACCCCCTACATAAAAAAACACAATTAGCCGATGAAAAACTAAACGTTATGTATTTAAGGTTTATCTATATACACCTTTGGCGTCATGAACTTATAGGGTTGAGTTGAAAAATAAAAATAAAAAACAAAAAGACTTTGTCCTATATACATCTGACCATCACTGGCACTATGTAGCATCTGAATCTGAAAGTACTTTCAGAAAGTTGTACATGGAGACTTGTCTGAAAGTCTATAAGCTTAAATGCCATAATTTGGATGCGAGGAATCATATTATTTTGAAGCAACGAGAGAGAGAGAGTTATTACTTGGTGTTGGAGGTGGAGGATGGTGGAGACGCAGCCGAGGACGGGGTCGGCGAGGCGGGCCTGAGCCTGGTAGGAGATGGTGACAACAGCATCGTGTCGGCGGTGGGGGGGCACGTGGTGCAGCAGCTTCGAGACGTTGCTCGCCCCAAACACTTTGTGCACCGCCGCAAACCGCGCCGCCCCCTGCTCCGTCGCAAAGTACGGCCCGAATATGCACCCCCCCACGCACTTCCGCCGCAGAAACTTGCACGCCCCGCACGGCCCCACCTTCTCCCCCAACATTCTCACACAAGATGATGCCTATGTACGTAGTCGCACACTATATATATATATATACTCTCTGATGCTTTGGCGGGGGTGGTTGCATATCAAAAGAATACCCACGAGTCTTGTGCTGCGTCCGTGCCGTCTGGAATGGATATATATACTTTTCTTTTTTATTGTCAACCTACGGTAGGTGGCTGCTCACGTGTATTGCCAATAGTAAATACAAATGAGCTTGTTTCACCATACAAATCACATTCTTCTGTCTTACATGGTTTTACCAAAAACTACACACACGTTTATCATGGTTAGTCATGGAGTGTTAGTCATGGTTCAATTGTCTTTTTCGTTGCTCAAATTCGGTAGGTGTCCTTTGGTACGAAAGAAACTGAGAATGTAAGAAAACTGTTTTGTTCATGTGTTATTACGACATATAACTAGCTATTAATCTGAAATTATTTTGCTTTTTTAAAATCAAACCTGTTTGGACGTATGATTTCAGTTTGTTAGTCCATAACTTGGGCTCTAAATTCCATGAAGTTACGAGACATTTGATTGACCGTGCTATAAGCGCGTATTTGAATTATTGACGGCAAAAGTAGTTACTGAATTGTTCTCAACAGTGTGTGTATACATATTATACACGTATAATATCCAGTCCAATATAATATTTGTAATTAGTCACATTCTCCAAATTCATTAATCTAAATCAAACTAAATAAAGCAAGGCCAAGGGTGGTTTGGCACGATATAAAGTGTAATATTGTAAGCTTTTGTCATTTTGTGTCGTGGCAGTGACTTTGTGATGTGGACTTTGGTGGGGCCCACTTGCACATTTCGTTTTCTTGCACCCACTCAACATTCCCTCTCTTTCTTTCTTGACTCTAAACACACTACTACACTTGATATTTCCGTTCCATAATTAACTGTCTTGGTGTCACTAACATCTTTTCACTTTATGCATGGTAAATGTGAGATTAAACATTCCTATCGATTATTATCACGATTTAGTTTTATTTTCTCTTGCTTTGTTCGAATTATCTTTAAACTAGAACTTTCAATAGCAAGGGTTTGTTTTTGCTGTACCAATACTGTAGTAGTCACCAAAGTGGACATGTTAAGTTGTAGCATTAAGATCCAACATCAACATGTTCATTAATTTAAGAAAAGTGAAAAAGTGCAGATGTCAAATCTGAATGTTTATAGAGAGAGAAAAAAAGAGAAAGGAATAAAGGGTGGTCTCTTCTCTGCAAGAATCTTTCTTTAATTATCTACTGTGGTTAATAAGATCACATCCCACAAAGCAAATATACAAACGAACACAGAGTCGTTTGTTTCACGAACAGTTGATTGGCATTTTTCACAAAACTGCCTGCTTTGTAAGAGAATAATCTCAAGGGTTTGGTGTTTGTGTTTCTCGCTTCTTTTAACATTCCTTGACTTACAAGTCACCATCGACGTCTACCTGTTTCGTTTCTGCAGAGGACTGAGAAAATGGAGCGCCGTGTTGTGGGTGTTTTTCTCGTGGCCGCTATTTTGTCACTCTCATTCCAGTGGTCTCACCAACTACGATCCTCCGATTCTCATTCTCTGCTACGAATCAAACGGCTTCTTAACTTGCCGTCGCCGGCGAATAGCAGCGCCGAATTCCGGCCGACTCTGTCGGTGGTCTGCTACGACGACAGCGTGACTCAGCTCCACGTCATCGGAAAAAACAGCTCTTCTCCTTCCCTTCCGCTGAACTTCTCGGTAGACTCTTTCTTCGGCGCCGTGGCAAAGCTTCTTGGCCTGAAAGTCCTGACCTTGGTCTCCCTCGGGCTGCGGGGCCCGCTCCCCGGGAAGCGACTTTCACGGCTTTCATCGCTCGAGATTCTCAATCTGACTTCGAACTCTCTCTCCGGACCGATCCCGGGCGAGATCGCGTCCCTCTCCAGCCTCAGGACTTTGGTTCTCGACCAAAACCAGTTCCACGGCTCTGTCCCGATCTCGCTCCCGGTTTTCTTGACGGTCCTGAGTCTGAGAAGCAACTCCTTGGAAGGGGTTTTGCCGAGCTCTCTCGGGACTCTCGAGAGCCTCAGAGTTCTCGCTCTCAGCGGGAATCGCATCCGCGGAGACGTCCCCGATCTCACGCGCCTCGAAAACCTGCAAATCCTCGAGCTCCAAGGAAATTCCTTGGGCCCCAAGTTTCCTCGGCTAGCGGACAAGCTGGTCGAGCTCGGCCTGAGGAACAACAGCTTCCGATCCGGCGTTCCTTCCTCGGAAGTGGAATCGTGGCGTCATCTCCGGCGATTCGACATCTCTCTCAACTCCTTCGTTGGCCCGTTTCCCCAGCCCTTGCTCTCCTCGCCTTCCGTGGCTTACCTCAACGTCGCCGGAAACAAACTTACCGGAATGTTGCTCGAGAACCAGTCTTGCAATCCTGGCCTCGAGTTCGTCGACTTGTCTTCCAATCTTTTCACCGGAAACGTCCCTCGGAGCCTCCTCTCCGGCAGGGTTTTCCGATATTCCAACAACTGTTTGTCAACTCAGAGCCAACGCGCATTGCAGTTCTGCCGCACCGAAGCTTTAGCAGTCGGAGTAGTCTCCTCTTCGTCGGAGAAGAAAAAGAAGAAGACCCGAGTCTTGATAGCTTTCCTGGCCTCCGGTGTGGTGGGAACCGTTGTTCTCATCGCCGGTTCCGTGTTTCTAATCTATAAAAAGCTCAGATCAGCGGCGGCGGTCAACAAGTCAACGCCTGAGAACGTGTCAACTGGGACGAGATACACGTCATCAAAGTTGCTCGGCGATGCGAGTAAGTCAAATGTCTTTTTCACTGCTCAAAAATGATAAACCGGTTTTAAAACGTATTGATCAATGCTTGAACGAATGATGGTATATATAAAAGGGTACATGATGAAGAACGGAGCGATCGGGCTTCCCGGGTATCGAATATTCTCGCTGGACGAGCTTGAAGAGGCCACGAATAATTTCGACACCTCGGCTTTCATGGGCGAAGGCTCTAATGGCCAGGTTTGATTTCTTGTATTCCAAGCAAAAATGATTCTGGTTTTTGAGCTTCTTTGTGTGTGTGTCTCAGATGTACAGAGGGATTCTCAAGGACGGTACTTGTGTGGGAATAAGATGTATAAAGATGAAGCGGAGAATCGGGACTCACAACTTCATGAGCCACATGGAGACCATATCGAAGCTGAGACACCGAAACCTCGTCACCGCTCTCGGCCACGGTTTCGAGTGTTACTTGGACGATTCCAGCGTCAGCCGTGTCTTTCTCGTCTTTGAATACGTCCCCAACGGAACTTTGAGAAGCTGGATTTCCGGTAAATCGACTGATTCCAAATCCTAAGTTCCGAAAAAAGGACTCAGAATGATGTTTTTTGTATTGGCAGAGAGGCATTCAAAGCGTTCATTGACATGGATTCAAAGGATATCGGCGGCCATTGGCGTCGCTAAAGGGATTCAGTTTCTTCACGGAGGGATGGTTCCGGGTGTTTACAGAAACAGAATTACGATAAAAGACGTGTTGCTTGATCACAGTTTCACTGCGAAGATCAGCACTTATAACTTGCCTTTGTTGGGCAAGGTATAACTAACTACAACTCACTCCTTTGCTTCAACAAAATCGCTTGCTTTCTGGATCTGAATCTCTTACTTTTTTCTCTCAGGCTGGACATGGAAATGAATCCAGAGACATCGCTCTCAGGTCTAGCGACGAGGAGAAGATTGACGTGTACGACTTTGGAGTGATTCTGCTGGAGATTATCAAGGGAAGTCCCGTGAATTCGGAGAAGCAAGTGGAAGCGCTAACTGATCAGGTACATCAGTGTTTCTTTCTTTGTTATTATTTAAAATGAAACGGGTTGTTTGATGAGAGATCTCGTGTTTGTGTGTGATTAGATAGAAGCAGCGTTGGGTGGGGATGCGGCGGGGCGGCGGGGCGTGGTGGATCGGAGGGTGAGAAAGTGGTGCATCGATGAATCGGCGAAGACAGCGATGGAGATATGTGCGAGGTGTCTGCACAGAAACGCGGAAGAGCGGCCTTCTATGGAAGACATTCTGTGGAACTTGCAGTACGCTGCTCAGGTGCAGGAGGCTTGGCGCTCCAGCGACTCTCACAGCTCCGCCTCTTCTTCTCCCTAAGCATGCGCGGATGAATCCACGACATCTTTACTCGAAGTAGTGATGAGTTATCACAATGACACTTTCCCTTATACATAAGCTCTAGTTTTTTGGTTGACACACACTTGAGTATCAATCCTCGAGGTTAGATGATTATGTATGGATGATTTGGGCTGGCCCTAACGCTCTTATATTTGAATGACGAAAGTCGTCAACGCTATCATTTGAATGACGAAAGTGATGTGATATTACCGTGTTAGAGTCTGCTTTATACATAAACTCTTTAGTTTTTGTTAACACACTCGGAGTTTCAATTGTCGCGGTTGGAAACAAGAAAAGATGATTATGTATGGATGACTTGGGGTCCCATGTGGTACTTGCAGTAAGTCGCTCAGGTGCACGAGGCCTTGCGCTCCGGCGACTCCCTAACCCACTTACATTTGAATGATGAAAGTCGTTGTATTTTTCTCTAACTGAAAGTAACCAGTGTATTAGGGAGAGTGTGTTAGAGACGTTCCTTTATACATAAACTCTTTACTATTTGTTGAGACACGCTCGAGTTTCCATCTCCAAGGTTAGAAACAAGAAAAAAGATGACTATGTATCTCGGATTTGGGGTCCCATGTATTGAATGCCGTCCATGTGGGAGTCGTGAGGGAGTTCGATCTCTTCGAGCCAGGCGTGGCCGGTATCTTCAAGGAGAGGGCGGTCGGAGTAGTAGGAGCAGTCGCGGCCTTGCTGCTTGGAGTAAGGGGGGCCGATGACGTCGAGCACCACGCAGGCGGAGAGCGCCGTGAAGGAGTGGATGTTTCCGCCGGACTCCGGGAAGAGCACCATCGTCTCGCACGGCGCCGATATCACTCCGTCCGTTTTCAGCTTCCCTAACCGCCGCCGCCGCCCTCTCATATCCTCCTCGCTCTCTTTCTTCGCCCAGTCGTACGCTTTCACGTGCATGTCCCCCACCAACAGCTTCGAGAACACCGTCATTTCCGGGTGGTTGTGAAGCGGAATCACTCCGCTCGCGGGAATGAAGAATAAACACAGCTGCCACGTCACACCACCGTAAATAAACACAGACAGAATATGCTTTCGAATCTGTTCATCACTCTACTTACAGAGAATGTAGAGCACTTGTAGATGGTGGTGTAGGTGACTCTCGGCGGAGTCGTGACGTTGTTATTTGGATTGAAGAACTGCACGTTCCTGCTCAGCCCCACATCTTCCGCTTTCATTTTATCTATTTCAAATGAATTCACCATTTATGATATCAAATTGTAGATCCTGAAGACTATAGTACCATCTATTTTTCATTTCAATACGTAAACATGCGTGAAATGGAATCAACCTGACAATGCACTAAACAAAACGTGGGTTCGTATTTGTTAGAGAGAGGATGATGATTGCAAATGAATAAAGTGTTGATTTAGATTGGTTTGCGAGTCAGTATAGAATCATTTTTATCGATCGCGTACGAACCGAGAATGGCGCGAAGATGGCGGACGTGGTGGGGCAAAGGGACAGGTGCGGCGGCGGCGAACACGTGGCGGCAGCACAGATACAAGTCCTGAAGCGCTCTAGGGGGCGCGTCGTCCACGCGCCGCGGAGACACCTTGTTTCTCTTCTTCCTCCTCTTCTCGATCACCTTCTTGGCGTAGCCAACCTTCATTGGAGCCTCACTCGCATCACCCTTCGTCTGCAACATCAACAAAAAAAAAACACAAACAAAAGAAAACAAAGATTAGCATTAGATCGTCAATAATAATAATAATGAAAACAAAACAGAAACACGAATTGAGTTTTGGGGGAAAAAGCCCGCGAGGCCATCACTGCCGCCAAAAGAAGAGGGGCTCTGGTGGCGGGCAGTCTTCATCGCGGCGATGATAGAGAGAGAGCCACCGGCAGCCATGGATTGATGGAGGGTAGGCTCGCACTCTCTCACGCCGCTCAGATAAGATCAAGTAGTTGGTTTACTACGCCTTAGGGTTTTTCGTTTTATAGCTGCTTCTATTCTCATCTTTTCATCTTAGTCCTCAAAGTCTTCTTTGCTTTTACGTTTCTTCCATTTCACTTTCTAAATTATCTTTATTACGGGGCTCGCTCAATTCATTGTTTGCTAATGTTTTGTTATTTTTATTTTATTTTCACAGATATATATCCATTTTCGATGATAATAACCTACATAACTCACAAATATTGGACTTCGTCTATTTTAAAAAAAATTGTGTCCTAATCATATTTAAACTTTCACATTAATCTTTCCTGATATCAGGTAAATTCGGAAATCGTCGTAAGTATTTCACCTTCAATTCTGACGCAATAAAAAAAAATTGAGGAAGACGCAATGAAGAATTTAAAACATCAATCTCACCCTTTCATTTAAGACTCAGCGGAAATGATTTCCGTCACACATAACAGTAATGCTAATTTATGCATGAAGATTGTTCTAAATTATAATCAAAATTATTAAATTAAAATTTTACAATATGTAAATTGAATTACTTTTATTCATTAATAAGTTAATTTTTAAAAATTGAGTAAAAATATAATTCATGAATATTTATGTATAATATGCAGCTTTGGTCTTGTTTAATAAAGTTGTTGTTTAAAGTTTAATAAAGTTTATAGTGATTGTCGTTTATTCTCATAAACGACTTGTACTGCTAAGCATTTATTTAAGATTTCCTCCTTTAATTTCTTTTCAGTCCAATGTTATTACTGCTATTTATAGCAGAATGTATTCAGACCAAAAGCAATTAATGAGAATAATTTGTTTTGCCTAAATTTTCTCTTTCTATCTCGATTCATTCTTATTTTCTCGATCTTTCACGATCTCAGTATTCAACATGATATCATAGCGATTTCGCGATTTTTGAGATCTAGATTCATCTTTTTTTTTCTTCTCTAAATTATGATCATCAATTTATCTTCTTAAATTTATCAATAACATCGGAACATTAATTTATCGGATAAACCAGAAATGAAAATTTCAAATGCAAATCCAAGAAACCAAAGATCTACGATAGAGAATTCGAGTTCAAGTCCTAGATCAAGAACGGAAATTCCGTTTTCTCCATTTTTTCTTCATCACTCGAACTATTCGGATGGAAATCTAGTCTCACGCGTTCTCACATGATCCAACAATTATATGTCGTGGTTAACATGGATACTCATTATTCTTGATGCGAAGAATAAGGTAGGATTCATCAATGGCACAATCACAAGTCCTTCTCTGGATGATCTTGAATTGCTTAATCTTTGGAGCAAGAACAACATAACCATTATTGGATGGATAATGAACTCTGTTTGTAAAGAAACTTATTCTAGCAACATTTTTGGATGCACTACCATGACTGTCTAGAATTATTTGAAGGAGCGATTTCAATTCTCCAATGAACCACAATTGGAATATATTATACTAATATCTAAACAGTTCATGAAGAACTTTGTAGATTTAAATCAATATATCTGTGTGCTTGTACATGTGGATGCAAAGCCAAGACTTATAAATATCATAAATTGGAGTACTTGTTGCAGTTTCTGATGAGATTAAATGATAGCTATACACATGCTAGTGGACAGACTTCACTTATGGAACTTATGCCTCCTATTATTAAGGCTTATGATATGCTTAGCTAAAGATCCATTAGCTCATATTCAATTATTGCTCAAGATTAGTCCAACACACTAGCCATGTCATTCTGTAATGAACACAAGAAACCCAAGCTTAAAGATCGCCCATTATGTACTCACTACAAGATATTAGGCTATACCGTGGACAAATGCTATAAAATTCATGAATATACTCTTGGATAGAAATTCAAGAGCAAGCCACAAACCAACACAGTCGAAGAACAATCAAAGGCTACAAAATTTTCTTCAACTGACTCAACTAAAGAGTTGACACTGAGAATCTCTCGGTTCAAATGAATTATTTCATACTCAAATTCAACTTAATTATATTGAGTGGATCCATTGAATGTAATATATTTTACCCTTCTAGTTGTTATTTCCTCAACTCCTTTGTTACTTGTGAATAAGTTAAAAACAATGTATTAACGAGGAGCTAACAATTCATATTGTTTCATCCAAATAAAGTCGCTACTTAATTTTGGATATTGCGCAGTTCATTTATTCACAATCCAAGTAATAAAGCATGAGGTGATATATATTGCATTTCAGCAATCTCGTACATGAATTCGATATCTATGAGAATTTCACAAAGTTGGTTCATGACATCTTCATAACTTAATACCTCACTAATTGGTCTAGTCTAGATCACTTAATGGATATAGAATTTGACTTTCTCATATGAGAATATTAATGCTATGAAATGATATGTCTCATTTCATGATTTAGGTGAGCATGATGCAATTCATATATAGTTACCTTGAGACAGAAGAGGTTAAATGGTTTGTTCTTCCAATGTCTCTAAAGGTGCACTGATCAATTCAGTATCTTCGAAAGATAGATTGGAAGAACTATAGAGTTCCTAACTCTATATGCCTCGTAACCAGACATCATAGATTCTTCCAACAATCGTATTGGGATCAATAGTCCACTGATCTTTAGATTGTGAATATGTCGTTTTTAATCAAACCATGAAGAGTTTGTTCACGCAAATCTACATTTGTCTCTTCATATATTGTTAGGTTTTATTAAGGATTATAAGACTATTGAATATCATAAATCTTCATCAAACTAAAAGGGGAATGAAAGAACGTTTCAACTATTATTAATTTAATCAACAAACTATAATGAGGACTTTATGAAAGATTTATATATTACATCAATATGTAAATAAACAGTCTTCTATAGGCATCTATGCCAACATAAAACCATTTAATCACTGAAAACTTCAAGATCACATACGAGGGGTATGTTGGTAATATGTATTTTTATATAAATTATGTTTTAAATTACGTATTAACATATTTATAATTAAAAATAATTTATGAGTCATTAATTATTGACCTCAAATTTGTGTAGATACCGTTCTTACCTAAATTTGGGATGGTAATGTCTCTCGAAGTTAAGAGTTAGCTGAAAATGGTGATCTAATTAAAACTCCAACGAACCTAAAACTTATTCCGAACAAAATTGATGGTGATCTAATTACAGATTCAACTTCATATAGCAGGTCAATTGGTAGATTACTGTAGTTAACTATCATTACACCAGACATAATATTTGCAGTTCATCGCTGTTATGCAAACACATCTGCGTCTTACATTTTTTTTTTGTTTGGTCATGCCGGTTATAATCTGTGGGATACAAAAATGACAACTCTATACAAGACATTAAACGACTATTAATACACTAAATTCATCAAAAAAATTATAAGAAAGCCAAACTCTACAATCGAATCGTCGACAACTCTTGTTTATCACTTCCAAAATACACAAATGGAAACCTCAGTCCAGAAATATATGTTTTATATTATAATGCATTGTGGTAGATAGCGATTATGTTCAAACTTCAAATCCAGTATGCTTAAGGCCTTTAAAACAACAAAAAAGCCCATTAATATTAACAGCAGATCTAATCAAATATACAAACTTCAGAACGCAAGTGATAGTTCGATCTGAGGTTGGAGCCTCACTCGCATCACCCTTCGTCTGCAACATCAACAAAAAAAAAACACAAACAAAAGAAAACAAAGATTAGCATTAGATCGTCAATAATAATAATAATGAAAACAAAACAGAAACACGAATTGAGTTTTGGGGGAAAAAGCCCGCGAGGCCATCACTGCCGCCAAAAGAAGAGGGGCTCTGGTGGCGGGCAGTCTTCATCGCGGCGATGATAGAGAGAGAGCCACCGGCAGCCATGGATTGATGGAGGGTAGGCTCGCACTCTCTCACGCCGCTCAGATAAGATCAAGTAGTTGGTTTACTACGCCTTAGGGTTTTTCTTTTTATAGCTGCTTCTATTCTCATCTTTTCATCTTAGTCCTCAAGTCTTCTTTGCTTTTACGTTTCTTCCATTTCACTTTCTAAATTATCTTTATTACGGTGCTCGCTCAATTCATTGTTTGCTAATGTTTTGTTATTTTTATTTTATTTTCACAGATATATATCCATTTTCGATGATAATAACCTACATAACTCACAAATATTGGACTTCGTCTATTTTAAAAAAAATTGTGTCCTAATCATATTTAAACTTTCACATTAATCTTTCCTGATATCAGGTAAATTCGGAAATCGTCGTAAATATTTCACCTTCAATTCTGACGCAATAAAAAAAATTGAGGAAGACGCAATGAAGAATTTAAAACGTCAATCTCACCCTTTCATTTAAGACTCAGCGGAAATGATTTCCGTCACACATAACAGTAATGCTAATTTATGCATGAAGATTGTTCTAAATTATAATCAAAATTATTAAATTAAAATTTTACAATATGTAAATTGAATTACTTTTATTCATTAATAAGTCGGAGTAGTCTCAGAGCCAACGCGCATTGCAGTTCTGCCGCACCGAAGCTTTAGCAGTCGGAGTAGTCTCCTCTTCGTCGGAGAAGAAAAAGAAGAAGACCCGAGTCTTGATAGCTTTCCTGGCCTCCGGTGTGGTGGGAACCGTTGTTCTCATCGCCGGTTCCGTGTTTCTAATCTATAAAAAGCTCAGATCAGCGGCGGCGGTCAACAAGTCAACGCCTGAGAACGTGTCAACTGGGACGAGATACACGTCATCAAAGTTGCTCGGCGATGCGAGTAAGTCAAATGTCTTTTTCACTGCTCAAAAATGATAAACCGGTTTTAAAACGTATTGATCAATGCTTGAACGAATGATGGTATATATAAAAGGGTACATGATGAAGAACGGAGCGATCGGGCTTCCCGGGTATCGAATATTCTCGCTGGACGAGCTTGAAGAGGCCACGAATAATTTCGACACCTCGGCTTTCATGGGCGAAGGCTCTAATGGCCAGGTTTGATTTCTTGTATTCCAAGCAAAAATGATTCTGGTTTTTGAGCTTCTTTGTGTGTGTGTCTCAGATGTACAGAGGGATTCTCAAGGACGGTACTTGTGTGGGAATAAGATGTATAAAGATGAAGCGGAGAATCGGGACTCACAACTTCATGAGCCACATGGAGACCATATCGAAGCTGAGACACCGAAACCTCGTCACCGCTCTCGGCCACGGTTTCGAGTGTTACTTGGACGATTCCAGCGTCAGCCGTGTCTTTCTCGTCTTTGAATACGTCCCCAACGGAACTTTGAGAAGCTGGATTTCCGGTAAATCGACTGATTCCAAATCCTAAGTTCCGAAAAAAGGACTCAGAATGATGTTTTTTGTATTGGCAGAGAGGCATTCGAAGCGTTCATTGACATGGATTCAAAGGATATCGGCGGCCATTGGCGTCGCTAAAGGGATTCAGTTTCTTCACGGAGGGATGGTTCCGGGTGTTTACAGAAACAGAATTACGATAAAAGACGTGTTGCTTGATCACAGCTTCACTGCGAAGATCAGCACTTATAACTTGCCTTTGTTGGGCAAGGTATAACTAACTACAACTCACTCCTTTGCTTCAACAAAATCGCTTGCTTTCTGGATCTGAATCTCTTACTTTTTTCTCTCAGGCTGGACATGGAAATGAATCCAGAGACATCGCTCTCAGGTCTAGCGACGAGGAGAAGATTGACGTGTACGACTTTGGAGTGATTCTGCTGGAGATTATCAAGGGAAGGCCCGTGAATTCGGAGAAGCAAGTGGAAGCGCTAACTGATCAGGTACATCAGTGTTTCTTTCTTTGTTATTATTTAAAATGAAACGGGTTGTTTGATGAGAGATCTCGTGTTTGTGTGTGATTAGATAGAAGCAGCGTTGGGTGGGGATGCGGCGGGGCGGCGGGGCGTGGTGGATCGGAGGGTGAGAAAGTGGTGCATCGATGAATCGGCGAAGACAGCGATGGAGATATGTGCGAGGTGTCTGCACAGAAACGCGGAAGAGCGGCCTTCTATGGAAGACATTCTGTGGAACTTGCAGTACGCTGCTCAGGTGCAGGAGGCTTGGCGCTCCAGCGACTCTCACAGCTCCGCCTCTTCTTCTCCCTAAGCATGCGCGGATGAATCCACGACATCTTTACTCGAAGTAGTGATGAGTTATCACAATGACACTTTCCCTTATACATAAGCTCTAGTTTTTTGGTTGACACACACTTGAGTATCAATCCTCGAGGTTAGATGATTATGTATGGATGATTTGGGCTGGCCCTAACGCTCTTATATTTGAATGACGAAAGTCGTCAACGCTATCATTTGAATGACGAAAGTGATGTGATATTACCGTGTTAGAGTCTGCTTTATACATAAACTCTTTAGTTTTTGTTAACACACTCGGAGTTTCAATTGTCGCGGTTGGAAACAAGAAAAGATGATTATGTATGGATGACTTGGGGTCCCATGTGGTACTTGCAGTAAGTCGCTCAGGTGCACGAGGCCTTGCGCTCCGGCGACTCCCTAACCCACTTACATTTGAATGATGAAAGTCGTTGTATTTTTCTCTAACTGAAAGTAACCAGTGTATTAGGGAGAGTGTGTTAGAGACGTTCCTTTATACATAAACTCTTTACTATTTGTTGAGACACGCTCGAGTTTCCATCTCCAAGGTTAGAAACAAGAAAAAAGATGACTATGTATCTCGGATTTGGGGTCCCATGTATTGAATGCCGTCCATGTGGGAGTCGTGAGGGAGTTCGATCTCTTCGAGCCAGGCGTGGCCGGTATCTTCAAGGAGAGGGCGGTCGGAGTAGTAGGAGCAGTCGCGGCCTTGCTGCTTGGAGTAAGGGGGGCCGATGACGTCGAGCACCACGCAGGCGGAGAGCGCCGTGAAGGAGTGGATGTTTCCGCCGGACTCCGGGAAGAGCACCATCGTCTCGCACGGCGCCGATATCACTCCGTCCGTTTTCAGCTTCCCTAACCGCCGCCGCCGCCCTCTCATATCCTCCTCGCTCTCTTTCTTCGCCCAGTCGTACGCTTTCACGTGCATGTCCCCCACCAACAGCTTCGAGAACACCGTCATTTCCGGGTGGTTGTGAAGCGGAATCACTCCGCTCGCGGGAATGAAGAATAAACACAGCTGCCACGTCACACCACCGTAAATAAACACAGACAGAATATGCTTTCGAATCTGTTCATCACTCTACTTACAGAGAATGTAGAGCACTTGTAGATGGTGGTGTAGGTGACTCTCGGCGGAGTCGTGACGTTGTTATTTGGATTGAAGAACTGCACGTTCCTGCTCAGCCCCACATCTTCCGCTTTCATTTTATCTATTTCAAATGAATTCACCATTTATGATATCAAATTGTAGATCCTGAAGACTATAGTACCATCTATTTTTCATTTCAATACGTAAACATGCGTGAAATGGAATCAACCTGACAATGCACTAAACAAAACGTGGGTTCGTATTTGTTAGAGAGAGGATGATGATTGCAAATGAATAAAGTGTTGATTTAGATTGGTTTGCGAGTCAGTATAGAATCATTTTTATCGATCGCGTACGAACCGAGAATGGCGCGAAGATGGCGGACGTGGTGGGGCAAAGGGACAGGTGCGGCGGCGGCGAACACGTGGCGGCAGCACAGATACAAGTCCTGAAGCGCTCTAGGGGGCGCGTCGTCCACGCGCCGCGGAGACACCTTGTTTCTCTTCTTCCTCCTCTTCTCGATCACCTTCTTGGCGTAGCCAACCTTCATTGTTGCAGATCGAAATCGATAGCTCTTGAAATGGTATTGTTTTCGTTTTGGAAACAGTAGTGGAAGTTGCGAGACACGTATCTAAACATATATATATGTAATATGGAGAGAGAAAGACGAGTCGTTTCCAAAACCAGGGGCTAAAATAGTGTTACTATGGGCTACTATTATTATTATTATTATTATTATATTACGTAACGTGGTTTTGGGCGCCCCCAGAAATAAGAGAATTGTAATCTTCCCGAACGTGGTTTTGCATTTCGAATTTTTAAGTTAAAACGATTTACGGTCAACGGATGGGGTTGACCGACTCCTCTGGGCCCCACACTGCCACTGTACTGTTTTTCCTCGTTATCCAGGAATTCGTTGTTTTCAATACGAGGCTCATCCTTCTTTTTGTCTTTCACGATCTTCTCTCCCCATCTCTCTCTTAGATATATGTTATGCACTTATATTAACATTTTGAGCCGCAATCGAAAATCAACTAAAAAAGTAGAGGAAAAACACGATAAATCTTTTATTTTTCTTCAAATGTCTTTCTTGGAGTTGGACGACCGGTCATGGAGAATTCAATTTTTTCTGCTGATTTAAGAGAGATATTTCATTTTTCACATTTTAACGAAGAGAAAAATACATTTATATAAAAGCAAAATTTCATACCTAAGTCCAAGATAGATTTAAGGAATGATGAATCTCTCAATGATTAGGCTTGATAATAATGCCTTAATGATACCGTACTATTTATACACATACAGCTAATGAATTAGTAGTATAGTAAGAAAGAGTCAAGGAATAAGAAGCTATTAAGAAAGTTCCTGCAGCGGCTAATAGAATCTGCTTATTGTGGCACTAGACGTTGCGGTTCCAATTGGCTCCTCATGATTGGGTGTAACGCTAGTCCCATTATCTCTCCTCAATCAGATCAGATATTCGTCGGTGACAATTGCGTTTGAAGCCAAAAAAAAGGTTGACGGAAAGGTTCTTCGTCAAGAGATCCGTTGTTTGACTTGCAACGGAGACGTGCCTAATCTCCAGTTGACGGTGAACGACCATGTCACAAATGAAATGGAAGTCAATCCCGACGTGATATTGGTCCATGTGTGTAAGACTGGATTCGATACCATTGCCACAGCTCCTAAGTTGTTGCACTAAATGACTGGTAAAGCTGGCAGTATAAGGCCAAGCTCACAGATGAGAGAATGGAGACAAACAATCTCAACTACGACTAATCGATTTTACGCCATCTAAATCAATTTCTACGAAATAATAAAATTTTGACTTTTAGAAGGGACACATCGCATCTAATGATCATAAGTGAAATATTAGAAGCGATTAGTCGCTTCTAACTTGCTAAAATCTTTGGATCGTTTTTTTCTGCAAAAATTGCAATTTCGGTATTTAGAAGTGACTATTCGCTTCTAAAAATCAAAATATTTGGCCCAAACCTTTCTCCGCCAATTTTTTAAGTATATTATTTTTTTATGCTAGGAATATTGCCCACTTGAATATGATGAATGAATAATTACTGAATTCGATATTGAGATTACTTTATTAGCATTATATGATTAGTGGGGTGAATTCTAAAGAATTAGAATCAATAACAACTATCTTCCATAGCCTCCGTATTAAACTGAGTCACGTGCTGGACACCTGAGTTCTGGCGGTGAGCTAAAACAAGGTAAATGACTGATATATGCCTGAAAGCTATATTTAAAGTCACGTATGTGGAACACATGGGTGAAGATTGATCATCATGTAGGAACATTCTACACTTGTGGTAAGTGTACAGCCCGGACATGCTTTGGGGTAGATGTGTCGTTTAAGGACCGACCACTATAATGGTCACGATGGACTTGATCTAAATCATGAAGTGATCATGGACACTGGATCATGTTTCTGAGCTCTTTGCCTCATTCGCTAAAAGGTTATCCATGCTAATCATAACTTATGTCTTGAGAATTTTCTCTAAGCATGATTCGAGTGGAAAATGATTTACAGATATAGAATCCAGCCTTACTGAAAGAAGGTTAATGTTCACTCATCAAGGGTTGATTCCAGAATCGATAGATGGCTAAACGTGAAGGAATTGAGTCAAGGAAGAAGATTCATCTTTCCCAAGACGCTTCAAGTTTGAAGATCCAAAAAAGATTAGTATTCAAGTAGATTAAATTATGTTTTTAATTATAACATGTTCATGCACTTTGCCTAGGTTAGTAAAATTGTTTTACTTGTAAAGAAATTTTATATTTCGTCATTAATATGATTAATGACATTTTTTCTTAACCCTAGATCTATTCCAACACAACCAACCACATTGAGTCGTGTCAAGTATTTATAATTGTCGTCTCATAAATTCATTCATGTAATGGATTACTGGAAGAAATGTTAATAAAAATGTTATTACCAGAGGTTGTGGATGATTTATGGTTAATATTTTAGTAGAGTCCACTAATTGAAATTGGATAATTTTTTCTTATTCTTATTAATCATTGTGACGAGTAAAGATTAAATATTTATTTTCCAAAATCATGTCTACGATGAATGAGAAAATGATGCTCAAAATATGTTTCTGAATTACATTTGGTTATGTGTTGTTAAAAAGTCTAGTGAAGAGAGACACTTGGTCGTGTGTCCAAAAGATACTCACATTGGTTGAGAAGGTGCGTTGGTTTAGTGTATAAAGTATTTTCCTCTTTAAGGTGATATCCAATTGTAAGAGAGGAGAGTGTAAGTGGATTAGTTCTAACCCCTAGCACATGCGCACGGTGTGCTGCCGTGCCGAGTGGGGTAGGGCCGTGTCTGGGCTTGGGCTTAGATTTTAGCAATTTGGACTATTCTTAGACCTTCGGGTTCCACAAATAACTTGTATGTTATATTGGAAAAAGGTGCATTTGCTACGGTTCCAATTTCGTAACGAGTTGATACATAAATGTGCATTTGATGCAGGGTTGAATGACATTTGATGTAAAATAAAGAACATTTTGTACCGGGAAACCTAAGAGACGTTAAGCACCATTAACATCGTTAATGGTAGAATGGTTTTATGAGGTTAAACCGTTCATGCTTTGGCTATAAAAGCACATGTCCTCTCATTCAAAAATTACAATAAGACAAATTAAGAGCTCTCTCATTCTTCTTCTTCCACTTTACCTCTCCGTCAGGTAAACTTCAACGAAAACATCGAACGTTCATGCAGTGAGAGGATAATATTACTTTAACGAAAACATCGAACGATCCTCGGTTTCTTACTTCGTCCATTATATTATATTGTTGTTGTTATTTGTTATTAATCTATTTCTTCTACTGTTTCTTTCCGGGAAAAATAATTAATTTGTCTAATTATTTCTAACATAAAATACAGGAGATAAGTGGGGTATTTATGAAGAACTGCACTCTGAATTAGTCATCGTACAGAAATATCTTCCCAACTTGGGCCCTCGGAGAGTACCGTCGACGTCTTCTCTTTTCATGAAATCAATCATGTAATATATAAAAATAAACAAGTCATTCATTCTTATTTCACATAATATATGTGCTAAATTGTACATAAGTGAAAGTATGATAGTTTAGACGATGAGACATTGTATTGATATTTGATCTCGTGGGTCAAATTCATTGATGTCAAAAAATAATCTTTGACGTAAACAAAAACTGAACCTTATTATGTCTGTCTTTATGTCAACTCTTATTATAATTATGAGATTATGAATAATTCAACACGGAAAAGCATGTTACACACAGTGAAAGTAAGGTTCGAATTTCTTAAGAAACATAGCGAAGATTGTAATATAATGGTTCAAGTTAAAAACACAATTCAGAAACAGGAATGGTTTTGAGACATTCTACGCCTTCAACTCATTCATCCCAACGCTGGCCTGTCCAATTCAACCAAAATTCCAAATTAACTTTTTTCCTTTTCATTTATAATTTTACAGATTATTAGTGGAGATCACTTTTCTCGTCTCCGTCAGGTAAACTCTATCACGTGTATCTATGATATATGAAAAGATTTACCAGAAAGCTGTGATTCTGTTCGAGGAGAGGTGGAAAGTTTGTGCAGAAGTCTTCGATATGAGGCATGACATCAGCGGAGCCGCCAATTACGTCCATAAATTTGTTTCTATCGGGCGCCAACTTCATAGCAATCTTATAAACATCAAACATCGAACATGTCATGTCATTCGATCATACATACAAACAAATCAGGATTGGTATATGAAGAGCGTACATTGAATGTTGAGCTTGCGAGCCAGCCGTGCCACTGCTTGAGCGTCTTTGTGTATGAGTCGGAGCAAGCTTGACTCATCGGCCAATCCGGATGCTCCATTAAGTTCCGGAACAACTCCACCAAGAAATCCATCGCTCTGAATTACACCATTTCAAATCGAATAAACATCAATGGGCATGATTTACATATCCCACCAATTCAATCCTTTCAAACTATATGGGCAGGTTTTGTAAATTTGTCGGTATATTGTCGGCCCAATTCATTTACAACTTTCCAATGAACAAAATCGAAAGGGAAAACAGGTAAGAAATTTACGAAAAATTTGATGCCACACAACGAAAGAATGTTGGCTATATCCAAATCCCTTATATTTACGTTGGCTAATTACTCTATTTTTTGTTCATTCAATCTCTAAACAGACACACAACTCAGAACCATGTGGATTTCAATACACCTTGATCAATTTAACACAGAAAAATTGTACTAAACATCTCGAGATTGATCGACCCTCTGTGATTTAACATCTACTTCTCAACTTCTCTGCCCCTCTACAGCCATAGATAGCATACAAGTTTGATGATATTAGAGAGGAGTGAATGGAAGAGAAGTTTGACCTGGTCAACCAAAGAAGGCCATTGGTGCAACTCGAAGAACCTTTAGCTGTTTTGGCCTCAACCTCGGGACGAACCATGTCGTACAAGTATTTGAACTTTTCGCGATCCGTGTTATATTTCGTCTCCAACCTCTGCAAAAACATAATAAAAATTAAAAAAATAAATAAAATGGTGGCTTGTAGTCCAAGCAACATTACACAGACCGTGATGTTTCCGCCGATATCGGTCTTGACGAGGACCATGGCCGTTCCAAACTTATCTGAAACCGAAACCACCGGAGATTCAAGATTTTTCAAATTCGGAGGAAGGGAACGAAATGGAAAATCGATCGTATGTTTTTACCGATGAGAGGCAAAATGTGTTTGCAGAGCTGCAAAAAAGGCTCAGTCAGGATTTGGCCTTCGTCGGACTTGCAATGCTTCATTCCTTCCAACGCCGGACTGAACACCGTCTCTGCCATTTTCCGGTCAAACTCTCTCTCTCTCTCTCTCTGCAAATCGGCAATGTAATGGTTCTTCATTTCAGTAATGGTAATGGAAAAGAACGAATCACGTGAAAATCGGCAGGCTCGTGTTTGGATCTTCCCAAATTTTCTTTAATATTTCTCAACGCAGGAACATAGCGAGATCGATAAATAAATCCGAGTACAAATAGTCGATTCAGACCGGAGATCCGATTCCAATCAACTTTGAATCCCTAAGCGAGAGAAAGGGAGAGAGACTTACTGAAGATGGGATTCAGACGATATAATTCAGCTGGGGTGAAGATCGATTTCACGAACCTCTCGCAGAATTGAGTTGCGTTGGGTAAGATCAAATCGGAGAAGAAGAAAAGGAATGGGATTACTCGTCAAACTTGCTTCAATTATTCGATTAAATTATTATTTTTTATATATAATTATTATGCGTAAGCACGATATGTATGTATGGTACCGAAAAACCACTATTTATTAACTTTCTAGTTAGCTCCTCATGCACCAATTATCTTTTTTTTAGTTTGTGAAATCTACATTAATTTAAAACTTAATTAAGCCAGCCGTGTAATTAGCTCACGTAGGAACTTCGACAAGGGTATAATTAATTGACAAAAAAGTTTATATATATATATCAGCAACATCATTACAAGCAAGAAGACTACAGCGTTTAATAATTAAAACACCACTTAGTTAAAGAGCTATTTTGTGTTATGCCCAAAAAGAAAATGATGCCAAGAGACGTGCATAAATAGATATTATAATAAAACTGTGACAACGAAGAATATAAATATAATACGAAAAACTCTGAATTAATTCATTTAGTATCCGTAATAATAATGGAACAAGTATAAATAAATCCCCACTAAGAATACGAAACAAACACCCGTCATCGGAACGTTCCTGAGCGGTTTCCGGTGGCCGGGAAAGCTTTCCGACGTCGCCCCTGGGAAAACTCATGACCTTCACCATCATCTCCGTCATTGTCATCATCGCTGTCTTTCTTAGTTCGTTCAGTATTACTTTTCTTGGGCTTGTTGTTCAAAGACAAGTCACGGGTCTTCTTTTCGGCTTTTTCGCCCTTTGACTTTCCTCCAAAGACAACCTGTCTCCGAGCCGCTTCGTAGTCAAACGGCTCGAATTTCGGCAGAGACTTGTTATTATTGGTGGGTTTCCTTTTCTGATTGGCCGAGGAGTCGAAACACTTCTGGAAGCTCGAAGACAAGTCCGAAAGAGACATAGGCTCACCCTCATTCTTCGCTTCCTCTTCGAACATCATGACATCATCCAATTTTGAAGAATTCTCGGCCACCTGTGATGGTGCCACGTCAACAATCGGAACTTCAACTTCGACGGCTGGTTCTGATTTCGTATTGAATGAATGCAGCGGAAAGTGCACGGAAGCTCTTATTTGCTCCAATTTGGCATCCTGTAATAACACCACACCACAGATATTAGAGAGAGAGGGAGAGATAGAGAAGAGAGAAAGATAGAGAAGAGTAAAGAGAGAGAGATGACCTGTTTCCCAGAATCCAATCTCTTTTTGGTTCCGATGAGAGAGCCGAAAGCGCGGCTGGGCTTCTTTTGCACTTGAACGGTCACTGCAGAAAAAACGCTTTGCTGTGTTGAATTTGAGGACAACAAAGCGCTCGTTCCGTCTTTTCTTTGCTCCGTTACACAAACGTTGACACTTTTCTCATCGCAAGGTAGTATTCCTTCTTTTTCTGTTGATTCGATCACTGCAGTTTCCTCGGCAGTTGCTAAACTTTCTTCACATCCCTGCACATTTGGAACACTGACTTCCCCCTTCAATGCACTGTAGTTATTATACGTTTTGTATACAAAAAAAATTCATGGATTGGTGAGTGATTCGATTACCCTTCCGACACGTCCTTCTTTAAGAAGTTGAGCAGCAGACTGAAACGCGGCAGAGTTCTTCTGAGAACTGCTAATAATGCTAAACACAGCTCCGAGATTGCATTCCACATATTGATGCTTTGACTTCACCATTTGCCTCAGTTTCCTCGCACTCTCTGGCATCTTCTTCGCTATAATAGTTATAATACTCTGGTTAGATCAGAGATGAGTAATTGTAATTCAAGCCAAAGAAGATTTCATAGAGCATTACCAATCTCAAGAAGAGCTTTGTTGGGCAATATGTAGCCAGTGCTCTCATCTTGTAGCCGTGCAATAACATCACGCCACTCAACGAGACCCTGAAACAAGTTTCCTTTTACCATAAACATCAATTCAATAATTAAAGACGAGGAAAATAGAATAAGAGAAATAAGTAGTTCCGTACTGCTACAACGGCAAGCTGTTCGGCAGTCAAATTAGCACCTTGCAATCTATACATCAAAACCCACAAAATATAACAGGCATGATTCGAGTCTCAACCATAAATTAAAATGTTTAAAAAGTCTAGACCATAAATAACGGCTACTTATGAATGTACCCATATAAATAGAGGTATGAATCTTCATTTAGAAGCTCTTTCTCGTAGAGCTGCATGCAAATGTCGTAACTCCGCTTGTAGACCTGTAAGTCGCACACAACATATCTCAGTTAAGAATTGCAATTTCACATTTACATAAAATAGGCGATTTCACATTTTCTACACTTGATATAATCTCAAGAAAGATGGAGTCGGGGGTTTAGCAGGAGTTGTTGTCACCCAACTAATCAAGGTTGATTTTCTCCATTACCTAAATGTGTACTGCAGCTAAAAACTAACCAGAGACCATTTGAAACCGAAATTCAATAAAATAAAATAAAATTCATCTTGGACAAAACCTACGAAACATATTCACGTAAAATAAGCAAACTCTAGTTAGGAAAACATAATCTAGATAAAACGGACAAAGTGGGAAATGTTAACTCCTAAAGTATTTAGCCAACAGGTCACAAATCATCGTGATGCCAAAAAATAAACACGAACCGCAGAGCTACACTCTCAGTGTTTGTACCTCCAATAAAGAAGCATTAGGATCCTCCGAGTCCTTTGACATTGAGCCCAGCTCTTTTCGCATTAAATCATATATATACAGCAGATAGTGAGTATCTTCTCGAGCATATCTGCAATAACAAAAAGAAAACAATGATAATAGAAAGATGTAAAAAAGGACCTGAAATCAGATTAGAGGTTAACATAGTGTTAACTAAACTAGATTCACAAACTCGCTGTGGTGTAACAAAATCTTGGTTCTTTTATGTTTACCTGACCATCTCTTCAGGAAGTGGGCGCAATCTCCAATCGGCATTTTGGTATCTGCAAAAGGTTGAGTAATCAACATCACATATGAAAACAGTAGATTGATAAAAACAATGTTGTCAAAAAAATAAATTATGGAAAAAGGTTTAAAGAAAAGTACTCCTTGTTAGCGGTAACGTTGCAGTAGTGGTTTAGAAGATACTCGAGGCTATTTCTCTCCAATTTTAGTTCCCTTGAAGCCTGAGGCAAGGATTAAATTGTCGACAATCAAACTAAGCATACATTTCAAATAAAAAACTATAAATTATCTAGAATCTCGAGGCAGTCAGAGCAACAGAGAGAATGGCACTTGAACACCCGTTTAATAGGTTCTTGTGAGTTCATTTGAATATTGAAGATAAGAAGGAAGATATCTTACAGGACTACGAAGGGGAAAATCTAAATTACAACAGAAATGTTGGGAGCGGAAGAGCTATCATGTTGAAGAAAATGGTTTATTTTAACCCAATTTTTAATCATTCTTACACATGATTTGAAGGAAATTTACATAGTGTTCATATACCGATTTCTAAAATTCAAATATGGATTGAAGTGTGAAGTGGACAAGTGTGGTGCACATAAGATATTTGGTAGAATTCTAAGACGGAATGAAACTCAAAAGATCAGAACAGAGAATAAAAATGTATTCGAATTAAAAAATACCTGGCCCGTATCAAACAAGTTACAGATGTAAATGCCAAAATCCCGTTGAAGCCAAACTATATCTCGTTCCGACCCGTGCATCACCTATGATTGGTTACCACATTTAGTATTGGTCGTTTTACAAAAGAAAGGACACTAAAAATAAACTGTCGTCCGAGAATAGAGGATCAACCTTTCTTTTTTTTGGGTCCTTGAAAACCTCTCGAAGATAGGGACCGATTTGAACTCGGAGCTTCAAAGCATCAATCACATAATCTTCTGTTCTTGTTGAAATCTGTATCAAGCAAGTCAACCCTTGGAAGGACCGATATTGATTGTGCTCCAAATCAACCTGAACCAAATACACCACACAGGTTAAGACTAAGATAAGAGACTAAGCTACACATTTATATCAGCTTAACAAACGAAAAACCATCAGTGGTCTCAGGAGTCTAAAATAACAATCTTGATCCTAAAAAACCAAAAGAACGAACAATATTTTCTTTATTTGTACTAAAAAGGCTCAAATGTTCAATTCAAGAAACACATTACCGCAAATTCATCGACACACCGCAATTTCGAAGCCATTTCTTTCAAGTCCTGGACTTTCTCCACAAGCTTGAATGGAGTAAACTCCAGCGCCGACGGTTCCACTGGCTCAATTCTCTCAACATCTTTATCCACAAAATCCGAAATAGAAACACTTTCCTATACAAACCAACCAAGAAAACACAGTAAACAAATAATATCTCATTCAAATGAAATCGAGATCAAAGAGCAAGTTCTTTGTTTGGACTGACCAGAGGATGAATGACTCGGAGACCGTCTTCGGACCTCTGGAGCCAAACGTGATCGAAAGGCTGGTTGTTATTGTTGACGACGATGCTGAACTCGCTCTGTGGCCGAGGAATCGTCGGAATATGGAACGGAACTTTCGGTTTCGCTCCGAAAGCCCTCGTTTCCCGCGTCGCCACCTTCACGTCCGACGGAATCGCCGGCTCCATCGCCTCCGCGGCGGCGGAAGAGGCTTTCTTCTTCTTGTTCTTGCTGATAACCACCTGAAACCCGTCGTCGTTTGCCGCCTCCGCGGTGACGAGAGACTCCGAAGGATCGTTGCGGAAGCGATCCAGCGCGACGTCAAAGCGGTCGAAAGCGGCGTCGTTTGCGTCGACGAGGCGGTCGTAGGCGTCGTCTAAGTCCAACGGAAAACTCTCGGCCGCGATGGAATCGAGAGAGGATTCCGACGCGGCGGCGATTTTCTGGAGAGGAAGGCGAAATTGGTTGAAGTTGTGGAAGTAGTGGAAGTCTTGCTCCGACGGAATGATTCTCGAAGCGTCGGCGAGTTTGGAGAGGGACGATGAGAGTCTCTCTAGGGTTTGGGCCGTGCACGGCTGAGAATCACGCTCGTCCGTCATCGGAGGGAAAAAGAGAGAGATCGTCGTTTAATTGGGTTTATGAGTCGTTGGTTAGGGTTTTAGGGTCTCGAGAAGCCGAATGAAATTGGAGAGATTCTATGCCATTTTCATTAGAGAAATTTGGTAATATACACTCAAAAACGTTAAAAATATCCACATTAGACTGATCAATTGTTAAATATTTTAAAATGGACTTTAGACCAATTTTCGGACAAAAATACCCTTCAACTTATATATAGGGTTTATTTCAAATTTTAATCTCATTTTCACCTTCGAATTCACTCAAATTCTCTTAAAATACGTTGAAATCACATAAGATTATCGTCATAATGGGTACGTTTTTTCGTTAACTCCGTTTAAATCATTTTTGTAGTCATTATTGGTGTTAGAATCATTTTTAGGTCAGGAAAGAAAAAGTTCGTCAAAAAACTGGAAAAATTGTATGATAAGTTACCTTGCAGGGCATCGTACGATGTCGTACGATATCGTATGACATCGCACGACATCGTACGACATCTTATAGGTTTAGATGTTTTTCTGACAGTTTTTTGGCATGTTTTGGCATTTTTTTGACATGTTTTGATGGTTTTGGACAAATTTAGATGAATTTTGGAAAGGTTTAGATGAATTTTGGACAAGTTTAGATGAATTTTGGACAAGTTTAGATGAATTTTGGACAAGTTTAGTTTAATTTTGGACAAGTGTAGTTGTTGACAGGTTTTTATGAATATGTTTGCAGTGTTCATCAGTGTTGGTGGAACGTGGGTGAGAAAAAGAGATAGGTGGGATTTTAGTAAAGCTCGTACGTATACGGTGAACGCTACAAAAGAAACAACATATGATGAGTTGGTCCATATGATTTACCAAATTTCCAAGATGGATAAGATGGCGTATGACTTAAAAATTGAAGTCCCGTACACTGTGGGTGACGTTGTGTTGGCGCCAGCAGTCTTGGTGTCAGATGATGATGTCGCATATTATATGAACAACGACTATTGGACTAAATTTCCTATTTGCGTGAGTTTTGAACCGAAACGAATAATGTCACCAATTGCTAACGATTTGGATCCTAAGCGAAAAGGAAAACAGGTGTTGAAGGTTCCTTGCATTGAAGGCAGAAGACAACATTATCCTCTCGCAATTGAAGTCTCACAAAGTAATCCAAAACGAAACGATGAACGTACGTTCGGTTGCCGAGGACGAATTTTCAGCAGACAAGAGCGGCGAAGATGAAATGTATAGGCGAGATAGAGATCCCTTTGACGTAGATTTTGAAGACTTCGAAGAAAACGAAGATGATGATGACGGTAATGACGTTCAAGCCGGTGAAGATTTTGAAAAGTTTGTGAATGATGAAGAGTACGATCACCTTTTTGAGAACTACGAAGTTCCTTCTGGTGAGTATCATCCCGAAGTTAATCCTTGTGGAGGATTTTCGGGAACTTATACTTGGAAAGATCTTCAATTCACGCAAGAACAATTGGTTAAGGAGATAGAATATTTTGAAGGCCCGACTCAATCCTCTACAGGTAATTCTTTTAAAGTTCATGTATAATTTATTTATGTTTTGAACTTAACCGTTTATCGTTTAATATAATAGGCAGCTCAGAAGACTTGTTTTTGGGAAAACAGTTTGAGAACAAATCAGAAATGAAGACACACGTGCACCTATACGCCGTGAAAAATAATTTTGAGTTTCGAGTTAAATCATCATCGAAAAAAAGGTGGTACGTTCTTTGCAAAGATGAGAGTTGTACGTGGAAACTCCGGGGCGTCGTTCAGTGGTCAAGAATATGGGAAGTTGCGGCTTTCAAAAAAGCTCACTCGTGCTCGCGTGTTGTTCGAGCAGAAGGTCAACGAGGACCTACACCGTGGGTTATTGGACACGTGTTTAAAGACAAATATTCCATCAACTCAATGGCCGATTATTCAGCACATAACGTTAGAGAAGAAGTGAAAACAAGATGGGGTTTAGACATATCGTATTTGAAGGCGTGGAGATCTAAAGAAGTAGCTATTGGACTCGTTTGTGGTACACATGAACAGTCGTATCAGAAAGTACCTTCTTGGTTGTACATGTTGAAGCAAAAAAACCCAGGCACGGTTACTGATTTTGTGAGAGATGGCGACAAATTCAAATATGCATTTTTTGCCATTGGAGCGTGTCTTCGAGAATTTAAGTATTGTATGCCGGTCATATCTTTGGATGGTTCATTTTTGAAGACTAAATACGGGGGACAGTTGCTTGTAGCGATTGCATTGGATGCGAATTCACATTTGTATCCAATCGCTTTTGGCGTTGTCGACAGTGAGTGTCACGAATCATGGACGTGGTTTTTGTTGAAGTTGAAAGAAGTTATTGGTGAAGACGTACCTGATTTGGCATTCATATCCGATCGACATGTTAGTATCAGTCATGGTGTCGAAGTTGCATTTCCGGAAATACCTCATGGTTATTGTTACCATCATATGCAGCTTAATGTTCAACACAAGTTTAAGACAGATCATTGTCGCGGTGAATTGTACGAAGCTGCTTATTGTTTCAATAAGACGTCATTCGAAGCTCACTTCAGGCAGCTGAGGCAAAAAGATATCGAGATGGCAAAATATCTTGAAGACATCGGGTTTGATCGTTGGGCAAGACCGTTCTTTCCTGGAAAAAGGTAAAATTAAATAACGTGTAATCAAATATTCATTTCCTAACAACTTAATTGTTATTTTTGGTAAGTATGATATTATGACGAGTAACAACGCCGAAAGTTTTAACGCTAAAACAAGGCATGCAAGGTCATTCCCGATAACGACGCTTCTTGAGTTCATAAGATTCACACTACAGAATTGGTTCTTCAAACGAGAAGACATTGCACATAAGTTAAACACGGAACTTACACTAAGGTGGCAAGCTGACTTTGAGAATATGAACAATAAAGCACAATTTGTACACGCGTACGGGCTTGGGTTGTACGAATATCACGTAAAAGACGGTGGAGGTGAGCATGATGTAAACTTGCAACAAAATACTTGCACTTGTGGAATTCCTCAACTCTAGGTATCCCTTGCGAACATGCCATTGCATCAGCTCAACATCGTTCTGTGGACGTATACTCTTTATGTAGTCCTTTCTATGTAAAGAAAAGGTGGATCGAACAATATAAAGACGCCGTTTATCCATTTGGGAGTGAAGAACAATGGGATGTTCCAGAAGATATTAAGCATATGAAAGTATTGGTTCCCGTTGAAAAGAAACAAGCCGGTCGTCAAAAGTAAACAAGGAAGGCGAAGGGTAAACCGATATCCATCTCAAGGTGAAAAGGTAGTTGTAAGACGAAAATGCGGAAAATGCGATGGTTTAGGTCACAATAGAAAGACTTGCACATGGCGAGAGTGCGCGTGACGTTGAACTCTTTTGAATTATATTGAATTATGTTGAACTCTTTTTTAATGACGTTGAACTTTTTTGAATTATATTGAATTATGTTGAACTCTTTTTTAATGACGTTGAACTCTTTTGAATTATATTGAATTATGTTGAACTCGTTTTTAATGACGTTGAACTTTTTTGAATTATATTGAATTATATTGAATTATATTGAACTCTTTTTTAATGACGTTGAACTTTTTTGAATTATATTGGACTCTTTTTTAATGACGTTGAACTCTTTTGAATTATATTGAATTATGTTGAACTTTTTTTTAATGACGTTGAACTCTTTTGAATTATATTGAATTATGTTTAACTCGTTTTTAATGACGTTGAACTTTTTTGAATTATATTGAATTATATTGAACTCTTTTTTAATGACGTTGAACTTTTTTGAATTATATTGAACTCTTTTTTAATGACGTTGAACTCTTTTGAATTATATTGAATTATACACAATCAAAAAGTGTTTAATTTAAAACCAAAATTTATACACAATCAGAAAGTGTTTAAATATAAAAACAATCACCGGGTTATTCTATCTAAGAACAAGTCAACCGCCCACTTCTGCCTGAATATCTTCATGTTCTCCGTTATGAGTGTGTCAAAGGGAATTCCAACAAGAAGATGCTCAACGTATTTGACGGCGAATATCCCACAATCACCGCTACAATAACGATACATAAGATACATAAGAATTTGTCAACAACTTAATTTTAACATTTAAAAATATAATTAAAACATTTACCTTAATCTTGATTTAGGGACGTTTTGGTCAATCAACCATGTGAACTCATGAAGCGTCGGTCGACCTGCTGAGAGAGGGTGATACATTTTCGAGTTTTTGACTCTTTCGTAGGACGCGTTCGAGGAGTATAAGAGATATACTCCTCATCATCGTCCTCTTCCTTGTCGTGGCCGAGGAAGTCGGCTTCCTCCGCGGCTGAACCAACGATGCTGATTTCTTCATCAACGTTCCTTGGCTCCGCCGCATTGACTCCTTCGATGTCTATTGGATATAGAAATTTCTTCGTCTGGTCTTCAAGAATATCGAAGAACCCTTTCTCTGCCGGTCTAGGTCGAAGCATTTGAAGGACGCCCAGCTGAAAACATTGAAAAATGTTATGATTTATTAAAAATCAATCTCAATTAAAGAAAAATATGGGAAATCAATAAAACTTACCGATTTCTTCTTCAGAATCTTCTCGACGTCCTTCCTAAGAACAACGACGGTGCCCGACCACGAATGCATCCTCGGCAATCGATTTCCACTGCTTGTTCCAAAGGCTTGCCCAATCTCCAGGATCGCCTCGTACGCCCAATATTGAAAGGCGTGAAGATTCCCAGACAATGTGTACTTTGCCTCCTTTTGTAGGACGTCGGGTTTCTTCTTCAACTTCGTCTCGAGACCCTCGAAGTGATGGTTCAAGTCGACCGAGAGCGATTGAAACGTCTCGGCCCAACTCATGTTCCCCCACGGCAAACTGTAGAAGAAGGGGAGATCTTCTACGTATTGCACGAATGGTTGCCACCTCGGCTCGATAACTTTGTTCGTCGGTTGTCCCAGTAGATATCCGAGAACGAAGACGCACAAACCGAGCTTGTAAACGTCTACGGGGTTCTTGCACGCATTCCAGAAACCGATGAGTGCACTGAAGTTGATGTTGCTTGTCCCGTTCAAGTACTCATCAATGAGCCTTCTAGAGGATCGTTTGTCCTTCTCGTCTTTTGTCGGACCGTCGGTGTAGTCTAAACCCGATATTAAGGCATATTCGAGACGGCCGAATCGAACCCTCTTTCCTCCAAGTCCAAATTGAATCTCTCCGTACTTGATTGACTCGACCTTTCTCTCCAAAAGTGCGTGCACAAGAACGGGCACGAAATTCAATTCGCTATTATCGAAGAAAAATTGCTCGAAGACCGTCCCTCGTAGTTGCTCGGTAAGTTTCATTTCTTCGAACCTATTCTTCACATTTTTCAACACGGCGGAGCCACCATACGTGATACGCCCCGAGAAAGTCTCGTTAATGAGAAATTTCAAGTAGTCCTACAAAAAACACAAAAAAAATAAGATAACAATACACAAAACGAGCAAAAAATAGCAACCATCGCACGATATCGTACGGTATCGTACGATGGCGTTCATCGTTTCCCCGGAAACCTTAAACCCTAAAATCTCAATCCTATCTCAAATCTTCTCAAATCAATCCGATTTAACCTACATTACCGTCGAAAACACTATACAAACTAATTTCTATCGATTTCAAACAACAAAAACCATAAATCATACCTTTTTTTGAGATTTTTTTCTCTTGTGAGCTCTCTTGAGTATTCCGGCCGTCTCCCCCTCCAACGAAATGAGTTTCCGAGCTCGAAGACATTTGTTTTGAGACTATTTCCATCGTGGACCTCTACTTTTGCACTTGTGAAGATTGATTTGAAGAATTTTTTTTTTTGAAATGGGTCTCTATGCATTTCGGCCGAGAAAGAAAAGAGAGGGAAGAGAAGGGAAGAGAATGAGGAAAAAGGGTATTTTTGTCCATTTTAGTGGCTAAAGTTCATTTTTGGATATTTTGAATAATAGGGGTTTATTGTGGATATTTTAATTGTTTTTAGGTTCACATTAACATATACGACGAGTCGTGTCACGTGATATGCGTGACTGCACGTGCCGATAGGCATGAATAATAACTAAGTGAAGGAATAATGACTAAGTTGGTAAGTAAAGTCCTTAAATTGTGCTCATCTATTATATTTCTTTACTAACTTTTTCCTGTTAGAAAATATTCTTTTTTTTGGTAGATTTGATAGTTTTTAAACAATAGATTTACAACGGAGCTCAAGTCTATAGTAGTGAAATAAATATAACGGCAATTGTTGAAATTGGACTGCGTATTAGTTGTATTTTGAACTAACGAATGATGAAATCTTAATTGAAGTTAAGTGTTTGTTTGTTATAAAATAATTCTCCATGGCCTTCAAGAAATATGTTAAGTTAAATTTTGGGACATTGTGGGAGCCTCATTGATAAACTTCATTCAGGATTTCTTTAGGGGCAATATTCTTGACCCTTCTGTTAGTTTTGTTCATATTGTCCTTATTCCTAAATCTGTTGACTACTGTCTTTAAGGTCATTACAAAAATAATAACTTTCAGGCTTACCAAAATCATGAATAGGCTCATATCCTTTTTTCAGTCTGCCTTCATACCCGGCCGGAACATAGGTGAAAATACAATTTTAGCCAGAGAGATTATGGAAAAAATTCAAAAAATTAAAGGAAAAACAGGGCTTGGCGGAATCAAAATAGACATGAGAAAAGCCTTTGACAAATTAGAATGGAATTTTCTTTTTACTGTTCTTAGAATTATGGATTTTCGGAGAATTTGATTAGAATCATTAGAAATTGTGTCTGCACAACGTCTAGTGCTATCCTTCTAAATGGCAGCCCTTCAGAATCTCTCAACCTAGAAAGAGAATTTTGACAAGGAGATTCAATGTCCCCGTTCTTATTTATCCTTGCATACGAGGTCTTTAGTCATATCTTAATCAAAGAGCAATTTAAAAATTCTTTCAGTGGAATCAAAATTGGTGGAAATGTGCCTCAGGGGGTGATAGATATTTTGCTACGATAGGATGAGAAAAATTGTGTCAATCTAAGTCGAGAGGTGGACTTGGCTTTAGGAAATTCAAAGATTTTAATTCAGCCCTTTTGGCAAAACTTGGTTGGCAAGTGGCTAAAAATGACAATATTCTTTGGCCTAATCTTCTTAAAGCCAAATATATTAAAGAACCCCATTTTTTTTTAATCTGAAGATAAACATCACCATTCCGAGGGTTGGAAAGATATATGCTCCACAAAAAATCTTTTACAAAATAAGTCATGCTTTCTAATCGGCAAAAATAAACAAGCCAGAATTTTTGAAGACAATTGGATAGTAGATCCTCCAGATCCCCCTCTCCCTAAACTTGATATCTCGTTTAATACCCCTGTTAGTTTTTTCATGAATGAAAATAATCAGACTTGGGACTCCTCCAAAATTAATGACATTTGTGGTACAGAGTGGTTAGACCCCGTCCTTAATACAAAAAATTTATTAGGATTTGACTCATATATTTTGATGTGGAGACACAATCTTAGGGGAGATTTCTCGGTCAAATCTGCTTGTCATTCTTTATCATCTATACTAGAGGATCCTAACCCTATTTGGAAGCTTAAATTAATGATCGGGGTCGTACCTTTTTTCGGAAATTGGCATCATACTACTTCCCCGTGAAGTCGATGCTCCATCATCGAGGTTTGTCTAACTCCGATCTCTGCGATTTATGCTGTCTGGAATCAGAAACAGCTATCACATATTTTTCAGATGTGATAGAGCCAAAAGACTGGTTTTTGGCGGATCTTGGTTATTTTTGGAGCTGGGTTAATACTGTTGTAGGAGTTGAAATGGTCTCAGAAATATTTTTCATCAACAATTCCTTTAATCTGCAAGTGCAAGATAACAACAAATTTTTAATTAATTCCTAGATGATTTTAGAAGAATTATGGTTTATCAAGAATAAATTCATATTCGAAGTCAGACAGATTAATTTTTGATCTTTCTACTAAAAAAATTTGTTTTAAAACTTAAATTGAAGAATTCAGATCCTACTACTGCTTTAGTTTTTTGCCCTGTGCAGTATTCTTGGCGCAAGCCTGAGGAGAACATCACCAAAATCAACATGGACGCTTCTTTCAAACTCTCGAAAGCGGCGGTTGGAGTGGTGGCGAGAGATAGCAGCGGTCAACCTTTATGGATGTGGTCTTGCCAGGTGGATGCCAGTTCGCTGGAGGAAGCTGAGCTGAAAGGAGTGCTCATCGATGGGCGTTTAGCCAAATTCATGAACCTCCGAAACATCTCCATCGAAGGCGACAACAAAGTTATCATGGACAGTCTCTGCAGAAAAGACTTTTCTCCTTTTTTGGAAATTAACTCATTTATTTTAAAGAAAACTATTAGTAGTGATCCTATATTAAAGAAAACTATTCATTTACACTTAATTATTTCATATTTCTTGATATTTATTTACCTTTTTTCGTTTCTCTTTTGTTGGCGTTGCAGGAAATTGTCTTGAATACTGATTCAGATTGGAAAAAAAAACTGAGTTGACCGGATATGGATTTGTTTCATGATGATAGTTTTTCATTATACAAATAAAGTTTGTGTAGAGATTGAAACTTGTTTATAGTTCAGTATGGTTTACACTTTATTTACGTTCTATTAACACTGTACTGTTATTTGTTTGTTTGTAACGAATTATTTTCAAATTTCATTTGTGTTCATTATAATTTACTTCGTATTTACGTTCTGTTAACACTGTATTGATTATTTTTGTATGGTCGGATTTATTTACTTGATACATGTATCATTTACGTCGTATTTACATTATGTTAACACTCTAAAACGTCACAAATATGTTTGTAAATAGACAAAATACACTTTATTTATTGAATTAATTATAAAAATCGAATTTAAATGATGTTTTCGAATTTGGAATTCAAAATTCAAATTTTAAACGTTGGTTGACCAATTTTGAGCGACATTTTTTTATTAATTATCAACAGTATTTAGTTTCTGAATTAGTTATGATCTTATTTTAAAGAAAATTATTAATATTGCGTGTTAGGCTGATTAATTTAAGCGGGAAGTATTATTTCGGAGTATTTTTTTCTCTAAAATTTTGTAAACGAATTCGCTCGAATATTTTCAATTTATTTACGAAACTTTTATATATCCAAATTAGCTATATGCATGAGTATACATCCAAATTACTGACATATTTGATTAGAGTCGTTTGAGTGAGTGATAGAAAGAAATAGAACTTTAGAAGCGCTGTCGGAAAGAAGAAAGGAAGGCAGAGTTAGTCCAATGCGGCGGGCTGAAAAGACGATGAGGTTAGTGTTTGTATATGTGTATGTATATATGTGTGCGCGTGAGTATGTATGTATGTATGATGATGATGATGAATCAGTGGACGACATCCAGAGGTTCTATGGGCGCAGAGATCGAGGAAGGTTTATTTGACGGTGGCTCTTCCCGACGCCAAAGACGTTTCGGTGAGCTGCGAATCTGACGGAGTTTTCTCTTTCTCGGCGATCGGCGTCAATGGCGATCCATTTCGCCTCTCTCTCCCTCTCTTCGCTCCCATCGTCCCCGAGGTAGGTCACGAGACTTGGACAGTAAAGTCTAATTTTTTATTACGGATTCGTTATATCCACTTCCATTTGTTCGCTGCGTGATTTTTGTTTTTTTATTTCTCAGTTGTTTAGTATATACGACGACTGATTTGCGTCGCATGATGTGAAATTTTATGAAATTAATCACCTAAATTTAGAAGATTGAGACTGTAAAATCGGATTGTGGATTTCGGATTCATTGTTTGGATTGCAATTTCCTAGCTGTGATTATCGTTTTCCGGAATGGCTGCGTGAAATTACATTGGATAAGATTTCTCAGCTGTTTCGTTTTCATATGATATAACTGGTTTGTGCTGTTTCATGTTAAATTATTTTTATTTATAACCTAGATTGAGAAGATAGAAGGTGAGGTTTTACTCTGCCATATCTCGCAGAGTTTAATTCTTAGAAGCCAAACTTGTTTGGCTGCCTGAAATTTGTTCATAAATTGTTTCATATTGTAGGATTACGTTCCCATAATGTAAATTTTTCTGAATTTAACTACCTATATTAAGAAGATAGAAACTGGGTTTTCACTCCTAAACGTTAGGCATTTGAACTTCAAACTCCACCAAGTTGAAGACCTTTGTTTCTCTTTGGATTTTACGGGGTTCGATAGATTTTAGAGTGAAGTGAAACGCTCATCGGAAGGAACAAAGGCTTGTTAGCTTTCTATGGAGATTTGATTACTCAAATTTGCAGGGTTGCAAAACGAATGTTGGGAATCGGAACATTGTGTGTTCGCTGAAGAAGGAGGAGAGAGGTTGGTGGAAGCGGATCTTGAAGTCCGAAGAGAAGCCGCCTCCGTATCTCAAGGTCGACTGGAACAGATGGTCCGACGAGGACGACCAACGCTCCGACGGTCTCTCTCTCTCTCTCCCTCTCTCTCTCTCTCTCTCTCTCTCTCTCTCTCTCTCTCTCTCTATACATATATATATCTGATTTCAGTACTTGGATGATAATTGATGGGAATTGTTGCAGATGAATCCGTCTCCGATGACGAAGCGGAGGTAATACAAACATCATTTGTGCATAGCGAAGAACAATGATAATTGCATTTGTTTATGTGGTGTATGTGACCGTGATTTTTGCTGTGTAGTATGCTGAGGAAGATGATGAAAGCAGCGACGAAGAAGGGATGCTCTGTAAGTCATCATTGAATGATAATTATTCGTTAATTTAATACTTATTCCTAACACCGAGCGGTGGATGCAGATCTTCCAGATCTGGAAAAGGCACGAGGAAACTACCAGTGATGATTGTGCTCCGAAAATGAAGACCCGTTCGGGTTGTTTGTAGTTAGTGTCTGAAATCATCTGTATATAATCTATTTAGCGGTGCTAGTTGATCATTATGGTAGTTTTGAACTTAAATCTTTATGATCTTTTCTATTTCATGACCGAATTTGTCCATTTCTCTTCTTTTTCAAGCATCCCAATTTTGTGAACGAACTTTGATAGTCGTCATTACGATGGGAACCGAATGAGGAATTCACCAAAAAGTTATTGAATTTTACGTATGTTTATGAATAGGTACTGAATGAACCAAAGATACCCAGGAAAACTCATGTTTATTTATGAGTCTGGAACTCTATAGTTCTTTCTATACTTTGTATAGATAAACAATATTAAACATAACTGCGACTTTTAAGACAACCATTTAACGGCTAAATTGTTGAGTTAATAAATTCACGCTGAGATTATGAGACGTAGTTACGTATTGCTTTTGTGTTCTACAAAGCGATGATCCTTGTGATGGGCACTTGATTAAATGACTTGTCTTGTTGGATTATGAATTATCATAACTATGAAATTTATGTACATAATCAAATGTTTATTTAGTATTAATAAAATAAAGATAAAGCAGCTCCAGCTCCATGACGGAGGATGATTGTGCGTATTTACAAGGAAGTTTGTTTGACGTCGAATTTCGTAAAAAAACAATTACAAAAAAAATAATGTATAATTTGTAGATTTAGATTTATAAAATGGATCTTGATAAAACGTTATAATATAGTATCTGACATTTGAAGAAAAAAAGATAAAATTTGCTGGACTACGAATTGTATTAATATTATAAACAATACAAAGAGTCCAACAGACAAAGCATTATGAATACAAGAGTTGATTATAAAAATAAACTAATAAAATTAGAATGAATAATAATAATCTCGACATACTAATTTACTCTACATGTATAATAAACATGTGCCGAAGAGTTTGTAACACGTGTTGCCAAAATCGTCGATAAAGTCACCACGTCCCATATCGCTGTTAAGGATAGAGATTTGAATTCATCTTTGATCCGGTTTTCGTGACGAAGTTCACTCCGTGGACTAAAGACTTCACAGGTCGGCCTTGATGACTTCGTCTGATGGGCCAAACTCTGTCTGCTAGCTTGACTAGTAAGTACTTCGGGTGTTGGACCTTTAGCGGGCCCAATATATAATATTAAACGTACTTGTTGAAGACGAGGTGATAAATGACGGGAAAACATTCAAATTTTAAAGTTTTTGGACACGCGGGAAAATTCGAATATTTCAGAGTGACATGGCGCTGAAGCGGCCTGTCTAGGTCATTATTTACCACGTTTCAAAATATTTATGTTGGACCAAACTTTGTCAGCTAGCTTGACATTCGAAGTTGAAGAGTCGGAAACGGTTCAATTTTGACAATTTTCAAGGCAGATCGTTACGTTCTACCAGGTCGAGATCAAATAGTTAAGATTTTTTTATTCTTTTTCAACTCAGGTGAAGCAGACAACATGAACGTCGAAGTGTCATCTCGCAGGTCGCAAAAAAAGAAGAAGAAGCGGACAAGGTATATATGTCCCTCTGACCCAGTCGTGTTGGTCATCCATCTTGATTTCGAACAAGAGGATGCGCCTCCCGTGGCTGACAGAGTCGATGCTTCGACTGCAGAGTTCGTCTCTACCAATGAAGTCTTCGAGCAGCCAGAAGAGGGTACCGTCTTGGCACCTCACAAGAGAAAGGAGCCCGCTCGACGGGTCGAGGGTGGCAAGTCATCTGACATAGACGACACTAAAAAGAATAAAAGCAGAAAAATCTGAGAAGGGAAAGGAGAAGGTCGTCGACGCCTCGGCGAAGTCCAGCTCGCGAGAGGAGCAACCTCCTGAATCGGGCGCGGTAGTTTGCGGTGACCGCGGGAAGAAGGTGGCTACTTCGTCGAGGAGTGGGAGTTAGTCTAATTTTTGGACTTCGGATCTGAAAAAATATCACCATAACTTTCACTACAAAACCAGATGCTCTGCGAAGATTCTTACTGATCACCGGGTGTGATCCGCCAAATCATTCCAAAAGTTCCCCTCTTGATCGAGTCGGAGTGGTATAGAACGATGTCTGCTCAGATCATCGGGGTAAGTTTTATTTTATCGACCTATTGTACTTGGTAATACTCAAATGGGTCGATCTGATATACATTACTCTTTTATTCGTTGTTTAAACTTTCTTCCCAATTTAACCGCATACTTTCTCTTTATGAGAAGCGGGTCAAGGGGCCGAAGAAAAGTGTGCTCGCCTTACCAAAGTCCAGGAAGGGACAAAGTCATTGAAGGCAAATTTTGGGGGGCTGGAGTAAGACATTCTAGCCAAGACACATTTCATATTCTAGCTCTCCAAGCAGATCTCGACGACAAGGTTGAGAAGATTAAGGGATGGTTGACAGCTTTGAACAAGACCAAATATGATACAGATCGGCTCAAGGAAGAATTGGTTAAGTTCCAAACATCGACGAAAGCCAAAAAAGATTAAGTTGTTTACGCAGGGAAGAGTTCTACCTCGTTTTGCTACCGAGAACATATCTATAAGTTGAGCTCATAAAAAAAATATGGATGATGCCATACTGGTTCTGAAGAAACTTGAACATGTTGGCAGAGATGGCCACAAAAAGATTATTTATTTGCATATCGATATAATATAAATCTCTCATGAGTCCTTATTGTAATAAGCTGATTAAATTAATAAAAGTTGAAACGTTCATTCATTCATTTTTCGTTTGTTTGAAAATTTATGATATTCAATAGTCTTATAATCTTTAATCAAACCTAACTACGTCTGAAGAGACTGATGGAATAGGTATATGGTTAAGAAAAAATTACCATTAACACATTAATGACAAAATATAAAAATTTAAGTAATTTTTTTTTACAAACATAGGTAAAGTGCATGAACATGTGTATATTTAAAAACATTATTTAAAGTACTTGAATACTAACTTTTCTTGTAGCTTGATCTTTGAAGAGCCTTGTGAAATGTAGATCGTCTCTTACTCGTTACCTTCACACCTAAACGTGAACTCGAGAAACCTAAGGTTTCTATTACATGAGTCTATAGAGTGTTTGAAAGATTTGTGTGTTGGAATTTATTTAACAAATTAAACAATTTAATTATATTACACATCCAATATGGCGGAAAAATATAATTAGATCTATCATATTAAAACTATTTTAAATATGTTTAAACAACGTAGACATTAAAATTTATTTACATGTTCATAAATGATTTATTAAAACATGTCACACAACATTTGAACACACTAACAACCTATATAAACAATTTATATATAATTTTAGCAATCTAAATCGTTGAGAATGACTTACAGTTGAGATTATAAATAATCTCGACGTTGCTCGCTATCACCGGAATGCCACACCAAATTTAGATGTGCAATGAGGCTCGCCAGAATGGACTGAACGTGCGCTCGCTGGACAGGGAAGTCTTGGCGGACTAGAGGCACGCTGAACACCTCACTGGACTGGGATTTGGACGCTTTCGCCGGACTAGAGCTTGAAGGAGGCTCGCCGGACAGGAGGTCTGGTCGGACTGGGCGCCTGGTCGGACTGGGCCCTTTGTTGGACTGGGCATCAGGTCGAGGGACTAGAGACTGGTCGGACAGAAGCTGGTCGCCGGACTGGGAGACCCGCTGGGAATCTCGCCGGATAGGGCACCTGGCAGGGAGCCTTCGCCGGGCTGGGCGCCTGGCAGGAATTCCTCGCCGGATTGGACGCCTGGTCGCTGGATGGGACTCGCTGGATGCCTGGTCATCAGACTGGACGCGCAGAAAGGATCCGGCCGGCTGGAAGCTATCAAAATCCTTTTAAAGCAGTTCTAAAACACAATTTCCTGAATAAATTTAACACCAAAAACCAAAATCATGAATCAACGATAATACACGAGGAATTCAATTAAGATTTAGAGGGTGGGCTCTCATGAACTCTCCGAAATAGTGAATCACTCAACAAAAGGGATGAAAACAATTTTCCTTTTCTTTCTTGGTTGGGGATTTCGGCCGAGTGTCACACAAGGAGAGGGATAGTCTCTTGGCCGAAAATATTAGGGTTAGTGGTTGAGTGATTAGGGTTTCTTAAGCCTTTATATAAACAGTTTAAAATGGGCTTAAGCTGGGTCGAACCCATGACCCAATCACTTAATTATTTCGGCCAACTCACCTCCCATACTCGTCCATTTTTCATTTATCTCATTCCCGAATCATTTTGATTTATTTCTAAATTCAATTAATTTATGACTCTCATTTATTAATGACATTTCATTAATTAATTTCATAGTTATCAAATAAGTACGAAATGAGAAATTATTTATTATCAACATAATAATACTATATGATTCAATAAACAAAATAAATAACTAATTATTTATTAAGTTACAAAGAAAATAACTTTCTCGATATGAATCAAAATTTATATCAAATTAGCAAATCAATTATTCTTGTTCATTTAATCTCTTCCAAGTGTCTATCATTGAGACCTCATTGACCCATATGAACGAAGCTTTAAAATAAGGATCGGACTCAAAAGTTCACAAACCTTTTCCGTCTTTTAATTCTTAATATTAGTCGATTCCACTAAATGACTAATACTGACACTCTCTCTATTCATATGCGTATATTTTCTGTTTGATGTGACAAAACAATTTTTCACACGATCCACAGAGTACTTTACAATAGTACCCTTCATGTGTATCACTAACTAAAGGGAATGTAAAATTATCATTTTACCCCTTGAGTTATTATTTCACTAACTCCGTTGTTATTTGTGAATGAGAAAAACATAGAGTGAGATGTCTTTACATGTCACATGTTTTAATGAAAGAATGTTCTTATTCAATGAATACCTGGCCAGGTTTATTCATTCACACTCTCATAACAAAGCATAGTGTGATACTAATGCATTTGCATTGTTTCAACATGAATTCCATATCTGTGAATCATATAACCCAATATCACAACATTATGACACTAACCGTCGGGTCATATGAAACTAAAACTTAGTCATTTGCCATTGGCAAATCAAATGTCATAAAATGCAATATCAATTATATATCAATTAAGTTCCAAAGTACCCCTCGTATGTGATCTTGAAGGTTCGAGTGGTTAAACGGTTTTATCTCGAGCTTCTAAGTATCACAGGTCTTATTCAATATATTCTATAAGATATCAAGGATGAATCATAGAGTCACAACTCTCTATATCACAAGATAAGATATCATGATTCATTCAAACAATCATTACTTAGATTCGATTGCTCTATCGATCTTAAGATTGCGAACAAATGTTTAAACTAGTCACAAGGGACTATCTTGACAAGTATATACTTAGCACCCCTTTCGTTGATGACTGTTTCATAGCGTATCATTCATACATAAATACAAACATAATAAAGAATGAATATTTATTTATATTAATGTTTCTGCAAAATTAAATACAAATGTCTAATATCTCCTTTGTGGGCACCAATCCCAACATTGTGTGTGGGCACAATTAAGGACAATAACTCACAAAGCAGTCTATGAGCTAAAGAGCTAATTTCGCCTAAGTCTAATGAGGACTTAGGTGCCAAAATAAAAGAAGTTTTTTGAGAGAGAGAGAGAGGGAATTATGGACGGCCACTTTTGAGAAAATAAGAGCAAGAAACTTGTTTTCACATCTATATGTGAGACTCTATTTATAGGAGAAGGAAAATCAAGAAAGGGTAATTACCCTTTCCTATTGTGCATTCATGACACAATATTTGATTTTCTCTTCTCTTCCTCTAAGAATATGGCTGGCCATCCCTTGCTTGAGTGAAGGAAAATTTGTTTCCTCACTTAACTTATTTATTTCCTTCTCAAGAAAATTCATTTCCTCTTTTCTTTTTGATTAATTATCTTTATAATTAAAGGCAAAGAATCCTCTCCTCTTTGATGCTTCCTTATTTCTTTTAAAACAATTCTTAAAATATCCATTGTAGAATTAATATTGCACAAATAATGAAATTAATTTCATAATGCCTCAAATGACTTCTCGACTTTAGAAACTAATTTATATTTCCATCACATGAAAATTCAAAATATTATTTTGACTTTCACTTCATTTTATGTCCATGTTTGCAAAAATACCCTTTAGACATTTTCCAAGAAAACGTCTAGTTCAACACTTGAACTTATTTTGACTTAACTTGTAGTGTAACAATCCTACTCTAATGACTTGTAATAGTGATCTTATGGATCCAAATGAAAAAAGCTTGAGCTACAATATTCGGACTCAAAAGTTTACAAACGTTTTACGAGTATTAGCTTAATGTCAACTGACTTCCATAAAGAGTTGACACCGAGAATCTCTCGGTTCAAATGAATTTATTTTATACTCAAATTCAACTTAATTATATTGAGTGGATACATTGAATGTTATCTATGTTTACCCCTCATGAATATCATCAACTAGATGAGATTTATAAAATAATTATTTTACCTTTCTAGTTGTTATTTCCTCAACTCCTTTGTTACTTGTGAATAAGTTAGAAACAATGTATTGACGAGGAGCTAACAAGTCACATTGTTTAATCCAAATAAAGTCGCTACTTAATTTTTGATACCGAGCAGTTCATTTATTCACAATCCAAATAATAAAGCATGAGGTGATATATATTGCATTTCAGCAATCTTGTACATGAATTTCATATCTATGAGAACTTCACAAAGATGGTTCATGACATCTTCATAACTTAATATCTCACCAAATAGTCTAGTCTAGGTCACTTAATGAATCTAGAATTTGACTTTCTCAAATGAGGATATGAAAACTATGAAATGATATGTCTCGTTTCAAGATTTAGGTAAGCATGATGCAATTCATACATAGTGACCTTGAGACAAAAGATGTTAAATGATTTGTTCTTACATTGTCTCTAAAGGTGCACTGGTCAATTCAATATCTTTGGAAGAGACATTGGAAGAACTATAGAGTTCCTAATTTTCAGCAGTGTGACTTTAAATTAATTTGTGAGGAAATTCAAAATCTTATTTTGACATTTTACATCAATTAACCTTAAGGACAAAAATACCCTTTTGACCATTTTCGGAAAATACATCTAGTTCAACAATTGAACTTATTTTGACTTAGCTTCTAATTTAACAAACTCTAGTTTAATGACTTGTGATCGTGACCTCATGCATCCAAATGAACAAAGCTTTAACTAGGACTCTTGGACTCAAAGTTCACAAATGAATATATTTTGTTTAAATGTGCTAAGTGAAGAAATAAATTTTCCTCACTTATGGCATAGGCTGCTCGGGCTATTTGGAAGAGAAATGGATGAGGAAATCAAATATTGTGTCATGAAAACACAATAGGAAAGAGTAATTACCCTTTCTTGTATTTCCTTCTCCTATAAATAGAGCCTCACATAGAGATTTGAAAATAAGGTTTTGGTCTTGCTCTCTCTCTCTTCTAGCCGACCACTTCTCTCCCTCTCTCTCTCTCTAAAATATCCTTTTATTTTGGCACCTAGATCCTCACTTGATTAGAGAATTAGCTTATGATCCAAGAATTTTGTTGGTTCATATTGTTTAATAGTGCCCGCTAACTAAACTCTTCGAACTTTACCAAGTCTAGTTTAATGTCAACAAACTCCACTAAAGAGTTGACACTGAAAATCTCTCGGTTCAAATGAATATATTTTCTATTGAAAATCTACTTATTTGTGATGAGCAGATCCATTGAATATTATCGAATGATTACCCTTCAAGAATATCATCAACTAGATGAGATTTATAAAATTACCATTTTACTTTTCTAACTGTTATTTCCCAACTCATTTGTTACTTGTGAATAAGTTAGAAACAATGTACTGATGAGGAGCTAACAAATCACATTGTTTTATCCAAATAAAGTCGCTACTTAATTTTGGGTACCGCGCCGTTCGTTTATTCACAATCCAAGTAATAAAACATGAGGTGATATACATTGCATTTCAGCAATCTTGTACATGAATTCCATATCTATGAGAACTTCACAAAGTATACTCTTGTTAACTTCACAACCCAATACATCAACAATAGAGCGCATCTAGGTCATAAACTTGGGTCTAGAGTGTAGCTTTCTCAAATGATTATATTGAAGTCATGGAATGACATGTCTCATTTTAGGATTAAGGTAAGCACGATGCAATTCATACATAGTGACCTTGAGACAGAAGAGGTTAAATAGTTTGTTCTTACATTGTCTCTGAAGGTGCACTGGTCAATTCATTATCTTCGAAAGATACATTGGAAGAACTATAGAGTTCCTAACTCTCTATGACTCGTAACCAGACATCATAGATTCTTCCAACAATTATACTAGGATCAATACTCCGTTGATCTTTAGATTGTGAATATTTCGTTTTAACCAAACCACGAAGAGTTTGTTCATGCAAATCTACATTTGTCTCTTCATACATTGTCAGGTTTAATTAAGGACTATAAGACTATTGAATATCATAAATCTTCAAACAAACGGAAAATGAATGAATTAACGTTTCAACTTTTATTAATTTAATCAACAAATTACAATAAAGAGTCATGAGAGATTTATATTACATCGATATGTAAATACATAATCTTCTTGTGGGCATCTCTGCCAACAACAACAACATCGTGATATTGAGTCAGTCTCCAAGAGATGTTTGGAGGGCAAGGGCATCGAGCTAGACAACAAGCGGTTCGACAATTTATGAACTCTCGTATGAAAGCAGGGACTCCCGTTAGAGAAGATATGATGCTGATAATAAGTTATGTCAATGTAATTGAAATCCTTGGATAAGAGATTGATGGAGATACCAAAATAGATATGATCCTGGAAACTCTCCCTGAATCTTTTGATACTTTCAAGCTGAACTACTCCATGAATAAGCTAGGGTATACTGTTACCGAGCTAATGAAGGAGCTTCACACTACTACAAAATATACTTTTATAAGCGACATGGGGCATTAGAAGCGACTAGTCGCTTCAAATTAGAAGCGACATTTTAGCTTTAGAAGAGACTAGTCGCTTCTAACGTAAACACTCCGACTTTTCCCAAAAAATGAATTTTTTTGTCATTTAGAAGCGACTAGTCGCTTCTAATTGTCCGAGTCGACATATTAGAAGCGACTACTTGCTTCTAATATGTCGACTCGGACAATTCGCTTCTAAAGGCCAAAATTATTGGCTCGCACCCTTCGTGCCAAATATTTCAGTACGTTTGGGCATTAGAAGCGACTAGTGCCCAATTATTTGGCTCCAAAATTTCTCCGCCAAAATTTCACTAAGTATAGATTCTTGGGCATTAGAAGCGAGTAGTCGCTTCTAATTCCCAAATTATTTGGCTCCAAAACACTTCCGCTAAAAATTCACTAAGCGTCGAAATTTGGGCATTAGAAGCGACTAGTTGCTTCTAATGCGCAAATTTTTTGGCTCCAAAACCCTTCCACCAATATTTCACCTACGGGGACGTTAGAAGCGACTAGTCTCTTCTAATGTCCCCACTTACCAAAACGTCGTTGTTTTGGTTTTGGAGGACATTAGAAGCGACTAATCGCTTCTAATGTCGCTTCTAATTTCTTTAGGGCTTTAAAACACTCGACCTTCTTTTTCCTCCGCTCATTTTCTTCCTCCCCTCCGACCACTGTCGCCCAACCACCGCCTCAGCGTCGTCGCCCTCCTCCGTCGCCCAGCCCTCCTCCAACAACCCTTCCCCCTCCGCGCCTCCGGCCAGCCTTTCCACTCCGCGCCTCCGGCCAGCCTTTCCACTCCGCGCCTCCGGCCAGCCTTTCCACTCCGCGCCTCCGGCCAGCCATCCCTCTCCAAGCCTCCCCCTTCCTTCTTCCCCTCTCCCGGCCGTCCCTCCTCCCTCTGGCCCTCTCCCCGCCCTCCCTGCCCTCCCCCTTCGCCCTCCTTTCTCCCAGCTCCCTCCCTGTCCTCCCCTCTGCCCTCCCTCTCTCTGGCTGCCCTACTCCATCTTTCCCCCTCCTGGCCGTCCCTTCTCCCTCCCTTCCCTCTCCCGGCCGTCCCTCCTCTCTCCGGCCCTTCGGCCCTCTCCCCACCCTATCTGCCCTTCCGCCCTCCCTCCTCCTAGATCCCTCCCTGTCCTCCGCCGGCCTGTTCTTGCGCCTCCGCCTGCACCTCCGCCTCCGCCTGCACCTCCGCCTCCACTTGCAATTCCACCTCTGCCTCCGACTCTTTAGCCGACCTGCTCCTCTTTGCTGCATCGGCTAAGTTTCTTCGTCGTTGGAATCGTGTGTTTGTCCCGATTTTTGTGTTGAATTTTTTTTATTTCCAAACCTCCTCCGGCAATGAATTTTTTTTTTATTGTTTTTATATTTAGTGTACTTAAATATTTAGGTAATTTGTTAAGAAATTAATAATTAAGTTAATTTTTTAAATTGTGTAAATAATTGTTAATAATTAGTTTCAAATGTTGTTAGTAATTTAGATAATATGTTAAGTTGTGACTTAATTAATTTGTTGATTTAAGTATGTAAATTTAATTAGTAAAATTAGTTAATATCTTAGTTAATTTGTATAAGTAATTGGTAATTAGTAATTTCAAATGTTGTAGTACTTTAGATAATATGTGAAGTTTTTACTTAATTAATTTGTTAATTTAGTAACTTAATTGTTGTTCATTTGACGTAATTATGAATTTGAAATTGTATGTAGTTTGTTTTATTAAGATTTGAAATGTATTGATGAATAGGATAGTTCTGGTTGTTATATATATCTCGTTTTATAAATTTCAGGTTTCTGGTTTGTCAATATTTTAGGAGAAACTGTGTCTAAATTTCTGTAAATTATTAAGTAATTGATTAATTAAAACAATAATTTAATCTTGATTTGGTTATCTAAATTCAATAACTTTCCTATACCATATCATCAAACAGCTCATATTAATTATATTTTTCAATAATCATCAATCTCACAACTTTCATAAATTTCAATATTCAGCGTCGAAAACCCAAGTAGAAATTGGATTATTGAGAATAATCGGTGTGGTCTTGAATTTGAAATGGGCGTGAACGAGTTTATTCGAGTTGCTCGATTCCAAATGAACAACGAGCACAAAGTTAAATGTCCTTGTCGTAGTTACAATAATGCGTAAAGACAACACATAGGAGTTGTTCGAGCGCATCTCATGAACAAAGGATTTACTCCGTATTATACTCGGTGGTATCATTACGGCGAGTCACGCGAAGAAATCTTTCATGTACCAAAATTTTTCGATGATTCAGACGATCAAGACGATGTTGGTGGAATCCAATGATGCAGTCGGCGATATTAGGAATGATCTTGATTTATATAATGATCCAACTGCTGAAGATGTCGCTTACAAAGAGTAGATCGCGGATCTATTTGCCGAGTTGAATGTAGAATTGTATCCCGGTTGTAAGGAGTTTTCGCCATTACCTTTCTTGATTCAATTAATGCACATTAAAGTGACGAACCATTGGACGAGCAAGTCTTTTATAGAACTTCTACAACTCTTGAAAAAGTCTCATTCTGTTAGCAATAGAATTCCAGAAAAACATTACGAGGCACTGTGTTTGTCTTGGCCCCTGGATTGAGCCAGATCCCGAACCTTAATGCAGATTTCGTGTTTCAGGCGACTTTGGCCTAGTACATGACCAAGTTCGGACGCTTGACAGGCGTTTCGGGTTCGCAGCAGAGACCCATTCGACCATCGACTCCCACCGACACCGAACTAGACGAGCCTCCACACGGACCCTCCAGAAGATGCGCAAGACGAGGACAACAAGGATGATTGTAATTTATTCTATGTTTTGGACTTATCGGTTTACGTTTATTTACTTATCGACTTTCGCTTATCTTATTATCGATATTCGCTAATGTTATTATCGACTTTAAACTTTTGATTATATTATTATCGACTTTCGATTATGTTATTATCGACATTTTATTATATTTAGTTTATGTTTAATTTGATTTCAATTAGTAAATTTCATTATTATTAAATTTAATTATATTTTATAATAATTTAAATAAATAGTTTATAATTTTTTTAAAATTTAATTAACTTTTAATTTTTTTTTTAAACTTTAAAAGCGACAAGTCGCTTCTAATGTCGTGCAAATAATTTTTTTACCTCATTTAGAAGCGACTAATTGCTTCTAAGGTCGCTTCTAAGAACATGGCAGGTAATATTTAGAAGCGATTAGTCGCTGTTGGATTTATTTAACGATTAAACAATAATAATATAACATATCTAACATATGGAAAAATTATATAATTAGATCTAATATATTAAAGCAATTTTTAATATATTTAAACAATCTATGCATTAAAAATTTACTATATGTCAACAAACAATTTTATTCTAGACATACAAGTCAACAATTAAACGATTCAATCTAACAACCTATAAACATATTTATTTTGCAAATCAAAATCGTTTAGAATACTTACAATTGAGATTGTAAACAATCCCGACGTTGCTAGCAACCTCCGGAAGGCCACACCGAGTCAAACTGATGAAGAAGGCTCACCGGATTGCCTTAGGCACACGCTGGCCGTACAGGAGATAAGGACTCGCCGAAAAGGACCTAGGAACCCGCCGGACAGGAGCTCCGCCAGACTGGGAGGTCGCCATGTGGGACCTGTTCGCTTGGAGGTATTGCTGAACAGGGAGGATCTCGCCAGGCAGGGGAGATCTTCACCAGACAGGGTCGCTGGACATGGTCAGGTAGGTTGCCGGACAGAGGGAATTTGCTGGACAGGAGCGGACAGGTCGCCGGACAGGGAGAACTCGCTGGACAGGGCAGGCGCATGTCCAAGGGCAATTGGCTAAGATATTCGGAGCTTCAATTTCAATTCTAAAATTAAAAATTAAATGAATTCAATTCACACAAAGACCACAAAAGGAATCAACAATAATACACTAAGAAATTATTGAGATTGAGAGGGTGGGCTCTTCTATGAACTCTCGGGAATGAGGAAATCACTCAGGGAAGGAAGAAAACAATTTTCCCTCTTTGGTCTCTCTGAGGAAATTCGGCCGAGACACACAAGAGAGGGGGAGAGTGTTTGGCTGAGAATTACAATTAGTGTTCAGGTTAGGATTAGGGTTTCACTTAAGCCTTTATATAAGTAAGTCAAATGGGATTAAACTGGGTCAAATCCATTATCCATTTACTTAACATTTTCGGCCAACTCTCCTCCTATCACTCGGCCAAATTCATTTATTTTATTTCAAATTCTTTTGATTTATTTCTAAATTCACCTAATTTAGAACTCTCATGTATTAATGACATTTCATTAAATAATTTCACACTTATCAAACAAGTGCGAAATGAGAAGTTATTTATTTTTTTCTTTTATTTATTTGAATCATTAAAATGTATTATTATCAATATAATTATACTATATGATTCATTAAATAAATGTAACAATAAATAACAAATTATTTATCGAGTTACTCTTAAAATAACTTTCTCGATATAAATAATAATTTATATTCAATGAGCAAATCAATTATTCTTGTTCATTTAATCTCTTTTAAGTGTCTATCATTGAGACCGTCCCATATGAATGAAGCTCTAGAATAAAGATCGGACTCAAAAGTTTACAAACTTTTTCCGTCTTTTAATTCTTTATATTAGTCGATTCTATTAAAGGACTAATACTGAGACCCTCTAAGTTCATATTGTTTTTTGTTTGATGTGATAAAACAACTCTTCACACAATCCACGTAGTACTTTATGATATTATCCTTCATGTGTATCATTAACTAAGAGGAATGTCAAATTACCATTTTACCCCTTGAGTTATCATTTTACTAATTTTTTTGTTATTTGTGAATGAGAAAAACATAGAGTGAGATGTCTTTACATGTCTTATGTTTTAATCAAAGAATGTTCTTATTTGATGAATACTTGCGCATGTTTATTCATTCACACTCTCATAATAAAGCATAGTGTGATACTAATGCATTTGCATTGTTTCAACATGAATTCCATATCTGTGAATCACATAACCCAATATGACAATGATATGACACCAACTTTCAGGTCAAATGAAACTATAACTTAGTCATTGCCCATTGACAAATAAAATGTCATAAAGTGTAATATCAATTATATATCCACTTCAGGATTTAGGTAAGAACCAAAATACCCCTCGTATGTGATCTTGAAGTTTCGAGTGGTTAAACGGTTTTATCTCGAGCTTCTAAGTATCACTGGTCTTATTCAATATCTTCTATAAGATATCAAGAATGAAACACAGAGTCACAACTTTCTATATCATAAGATAAGATATCATGATTTATTCAAACAATCATTACTTAGATTGGATTGCTCTATCGATATTAAGATTGCGAATAAATGTTTAAAATAGTCATAATGGGCTATCTCGTCAAGTCTGTACTTAGCATTCATATATAAACACAAAGATAATTATAAAGAATGAATATTTAATTTTATTAATGTTTCAGCAAAATAAAATACAAAGTATCTCAATGTCTAATATCTCCTTCGTTGGCACCAATCCCAGCAATCGCTTCTAAAGTTGTTTCTAATTGTTACCCGCCATATTTTCCCACGCTTTCTTTTGCGATTTTTGGGACCCTTAAAGCGACTAGTAGCTTCTAATTTATCGCTTAGATACATTAGAAGCGACTTCTCTTTAGAAGAGATACATTAAAAACGACAATTCTGCTTCTAATGTCGCTTTCAAATGTGATTTAGCAGCGACATTTTGGCCTTTAAAAGTGGCTTTTGCCGCTTCTAAAGGCTTTTTATCTCCCAGTGTTAAGAAAAAAGAGGGCTTATGGAGAGGCTCATGCTACTGAGCACAAAGTCTCCACCTCCGATCAATAAGATATCTCATAGAGCTGAAAAAAAAGAACCCTAGCAAGGTTCAGAAAAAGAAGGTGCCCCGGGCGATCAAGGTGGATAAGTCTAAGGACAACTGTCATTATTGCAATGAGCTCAGACACTGACATAGGAACTGTCCTACTACCTCAAGGCTAAAGGGAAAGATATTGTACTTATTACTGAAGCTTGTTTAGTAGGTGATAATGTATCATCGTGGATTCTTGACCCCGCTACTACTAACCATATTTGTTGTTAATTGAATGGGTTCAGGAAAGGAAAAAGATTAGAGGATGGCGACTTCTACTTCAAATGGGGTGATGAGAGTTTGGTGTCTGCTAAGGTTGTGGGATCCATGACATTGTCTTTTGAAGACATAAATTTAAATTTGATTAATGTGTATTCTTTTCCTTCCTTTGGGAAAAACTTAATATCTGAGCTCAAATTTTGAGCATAATTAATATTTAAAGTTTATTGATAATGGAATTCGAATTTCTTTCTCCAATTCATTTGTCACTGATGCTTCTATGAAGAATGGTTTATACTATCTTTATTCTACACAACCTTTGCTATTAGACACTGAAATAGATAATGATCTACTTAGGGAACCAAAGAGGATAAAAATTAATGACACCTCTGATCTAATAAAATCAACACATGTTTGGCACTTAAGACTTGGCCATATTAGTCTACATAGGTGTTGTTGCCGTGTTTTTGAGAGGCAACTCAAATATATGCATCCCTCATATTCCTTTGATCGACCAAGACACGGAACCCACGCTAGGTTTTCTTGGGCATGTCGTAGACCCTCCAGAGAGGTTCTGGACACGCCCGGGCATGCGCCTAGCCCTTGGCCGGCCGACAAGCACTTGCCTAGCCCCTGTATGGCCGGCGTGCCCAGTTCGACCAGTGACCTCTGTCCGGCCGGCCCCAGTCTGTCCGACGATCCCTATCCGACCGACGACCCCTGTCCTGGCGACCGACCCCTGACCCTTGTCCGGCATGCGGCCCTTGGCCGGCCGGCGAGCCCACTCCGGTCGGTTGGCCAACCCTTGATCAGCCGGCTGGCCGACCCCTTGTCGGCCGGCAGGCCTCCCCTGGCCGGCAGGGCTCTCCCAAGGGCTATAAATAGTCCCACTAATCCCAAACTCAAGGTACAAATCCTTTCCTAAGGAAATTACTCTCTCTCTAAACACGAGAATTATCTCCCGACGGGAAGAATTCTCCCTAAAGATCTGAGACCCGGGCCCCGAAACCCTGGCGATCCAAGTATCCTCATTTCACTCGGTCTCTCTACTAATGTTGAGCGTCGGAGAGGTAAACAGAGGACCCCCCTCTGTTTTTTCTGTTGGAATTTATTTAACGATTAAACAATATTAATTATAATACACATCCTATGTGGCGGAAAATTATAATTAGATCTAATATATTAAAACTAATTTTAATATATTTAACAACCTAAGGCATTAAAATTTATCAAATAATTATAAACAATTTATAATTCACATGCTCAATCAAATAAATTAAACTAATAACTTATAAAACATTTATATAATTTATATTTAATTATTTAATTGAGAAAATACTTACATTAAAGGTTGTAAACAACCTCGACGTTGCTAGCTATCGTCGGAATGCCACGTCACGTTCAAAACGCAGAAAAATCCTCGCCAGAATGCCTAGGAACGTCTTCGCCGGAGTGGGGAGGGTCGCCGGAATGGATGTCAGCAGGAAGCCTCGCCGGACTGGAATTTTTCGCCTGACAGGGATCTTGCCGGACTGGGCACTCGCCGGATGGGTGACTGTCGCCGCACGGGGACACGCCTGACAGGAAAGACCCACCAGAATGCACGCTGGCCGGACTGGGAAGCCTCGCCGGACAGCCTCGCCGGATTGCTCTCGCCGGATTCGCCTCGCCGGACTGGAACACCTCGCTGGATTGGACTCGCCTGACAGGAGTCCCTTCGCCGGACTGGAGCGCCTCGCCGGATTGGATCACCTCGCCGGATTGGAGCTCGCCTGACAGGGGCCCTTCGCCGAACTGGATCGCTGGAGGATGGGAAGTCGCCGGAATGAGCCCAGATCGTCCTAGTGACGTTTTTGGCTGGCTGAAAGCTTTTAAAACAATTTAAAAACCTCTAAACAATTCACAAAATTATTCCAAACACCACAAGTGATGAATCAACAATAATACACTAGGAAATTATTGAGATATTGAGTGTGGGCTCTCAAGAACAATTAGGAATCAAAGATGAAAGATTAGAAAAACTATTTCTCTTTTCTTTGTTGGGAATTTCGGCCGAGAATCTCAAGGGGGACACTCATTCACTCCAGAAGTTAGGGAGAGTGTGGCCGAAAGTTAACTAGGGTTAGGGTTAAGTGATTAGGGTTTGTTTAGCCTTATTTATACAGGTTATAAATGGGCTTAAGCTGGGTCGAACCCATGACCCTATTCACTTAGGGAATTCGGCCAATCCCTCTCCCCTTACTCGTCCATATCTTTGATTTTTATTCCTAAACATATTTGATTTAATTTCTAAAATTAATTTAGAACTCTCATTATTATTTAATGACACATCATTAAATATATTTCATAGTTATCGAATAAGTACAAAATGAGAAATAATTTATTTTCTTCTTCTAACATATTTAATCACTCGAGAATGTCATCATCAATATGATAACATTTTGTGTTTCAATGAACAAAATAAATAATTAGTTATTTATGGAGTTTCAAGAAAATAACTTTCTCAGTATAAATCACAATTTATACTTAATGAGTAAATCAACTTTTACAGTTCTTTTAATCTCTTCCAAGTGTCTATCATTGAGACCTCATGGACCCACATGAACGAAGCTTTAGAATAAAGATCGGACACAAAAGTTCACAAACTTTTTCCGTCTTTTAATTCTTAATATTGGTCGATTCCACTAAAGGACCAATATTGACAATGTCTCTGTTCATGTGCTTATCTTTTATGTTTGATGTGATGAAACACTTTCTCACACGATCCACGGAGTATGTTACGATATTATCCTTCATGTGTATCAGGTGCTGAGGGGAATGTAAGATTACTGTTTTACCCCTCGAGTTATTATTTCATTAACTCCTTTGTTATTTGTGAATGAGAAAAACATAAAGTGAGATGTCTTTACATGTCACATGTTTTAATCAAAAAATGAACTCATTCAATGAATACATGACCAGGTTTATTCATTCACACTCTCATAACAAAGCATAGTGTGATACTAATGCATTTGCATTGTTATTACATGAATTCCATATCTGTGAATCATGTAACCCAACATCACATCTTTGTGACACCAAGAGTCGGGTCAGATGCAACTAAAACTTAGTCATTTCCCATTGACGAATCAAATGTCACAAAGTGCAATGTCAATTACATATTCACTTCAGGATTAAGGTAAGTATCATAATACTCCTTCAGTTGTGAACTTGAAGCCTCGAGTGTGTAAACAGTTTTGTCTCGAGTTTCTAAGTGTCACTGGTCTTGTTCAGTATCTTCTATAAGATACCAAGTATGAATCATAGAGTCACAACTCTCTATATCACAAGATGAGATATCATGATTCATCCTAACAATCAATAATAAGACTCGATTGCTCTTTCGATCTTTAGATTGCGAACAAATGTTTCAAACTTGTCACAAGGGGTTATCTTGTCAAGTCTGTACTTAACACCCTTTTCGTTGATGACAGTTTCAGAGCATAGCTTAAACATAACTAAACACAATCTTCAAAAGAATGAACATTTATTAATATCAATGTTTCAGCAAAATATAAATACACAAAGTATCTCAATGTCTAATATCTCCTTTGTGAGCACCAATCCCAACATTTCCTTCTTAGTTCACGTCTATTCATCTGTTTCAGGTACTAGAAGAACTCAAAGACTCCACGATAGCTAAGAGAAGATTATGGACACCGGATCCAACACGCCAAGGCTGAAGTGAGGGTCACTCGGCCCGAGCGGGGATCTGACTGCTAAGGTTTCTGAAAGTTGTCCGAATTTTAGCGACAACATTTTGGCTATAGAAGGAGGGGTCTTTAATCTTGAATCTCATCCATTCCACATCTCTCTCTATATCATCTTCTTTCTCATCCACTCGTTGAAATAATGAGTGACGTTCCGGCAGCTTCCGCAGCTGCCCGATCGAGTAATCCGATCGCTCGAGCGACTAGCTCGCGATACAAGTTTTGGAAACTACCCCATAGAGGAATCGGGCGACAGCCGATGGTAAAGAGTTCCGAAAAATAATCCTTCCGCCCTTCGTGATAACAAAAGTGGCCTGATGGGGGAGAAAAATAAGCGCTTGGCAGAATTGCTAGCACAGCCAGGGGTGAACAAGAGTTTGCTCGTGAACCTCCTCGGATACGAGGAAGGAAATAGTTCGACCTGGAATGCTTACGTCGATGACGAGGTCGCCCTAGAAACTGACTCGAGTCAAACCTTCACCCGGTCACCCACGATACGCGTGGGCAACGCCCCTCGCATTCCTCCGGCAAGTCAAGCCCGAACCGATTCACGACGTTGCAGTTTGGGCAACCCTCGAGCGAGGGTGACCAGTAATAACTCCCACAATGAGAGATCCCAAAGTGTGCACTGTACGTCATCCCGAGGGGGCAACAACGACACAGATAGTCGATGGGTCCGCCGCGAAGGTCGTCCGCAGGTGGCTAGAACCTCGCGCTGCAGCGGGGAGGATGTTAGGACTCGTCTGAACTCGCGACAGGGTCCTTGCGAGGAGGATCTGTGGCAAAGGCTGGACACTCGAAGAGCGACCGCTGGAGCCACTACCCTCAGGAATCCTCTTATCAACACCATGGACCAAGGGTCCGGTGAGCGGCGAGTCCCCACGCCGGTAAGGTCAGTTGCAGAGAACGAAAATCACTTGAGGTGATCAGAATGATTCCGGGACTTCAGAATCATATCATCGAGCTCCGCGAAGCGGGCTCTTGAGGCTCCAGGCCCTACAATGGTCTGGAAGGTTTGTATTCTCTCTTCGCGGAGACGATGCTTGTGCAGCCACCCAAAGGAGGATTCAAACTCCCTATCGTATCTTCATACGATGGACGCTCTGACCCCTATTTCCACATCCAACACTATGAAACTTGGATGATGATGCAAGTGCAGTCGGATGCGGTGCTTTGTCGAGCATTCAGTCTAACCCTGATCGGGTCAGGCTTCGAGTGGTTTCAAAGCCTAAAATCGGGGAGCATCGGTTCATTTTGAGCTCTCTGAGAGGCTTTCCTCGCCCGATTTTCCACGCTAGTGGCGCAAAAGAATTCCAAGTCCCATCTTTGGACGATTAGACAAAAGAATGGCAAGAGCCTTCGCCAATACCTGGCCCGATTTACCGAGGAGTCCCACAAAGGTTAAAGACTTCAACGATCGACATGCCATAGCCACCATCACCGAGGGCACCAAATCAAGCGACTTTCTAAAGATGATTGTGGGAAGATCCCCGAGGGACATGGCGGAGCTCATGGCGTGTGCCAAGACACATATAAGAATTGAGGATTACCTCAACGACAAAAGGGGCGAGTGGCAGAACAATCTCCATCACACCAATGACCGTCCCGACACTCAAAGCAAACGGGGAAGGGATAATTATGTCGACGACGACACCCCCCGTCACGGCCAAAGAGGCCTTTCGCTGATGAGTTCCGGGGAGAAGCCCTCACCCTGCTAAATTCATCTCCAGCCCAAATCTTGACTCTTCACCGAGACAAGCTCGGGTCGCCCGCTCCATTGAAAAAGGGTTATGCGACGGGAGACAAGAGCAAGTTCTGTGAATACCATCGGGATCATGGACACATGACCTCTGACTGTTTCAAGCTAAAGAAACGAATCGAGGCGCTGATGCGAGATGAAAGATTCAAAGAATTCATCGCACGCTCTCCCGAATTGAGTAACTATGCATGAAGCTTGCCCGCAACTATGCTTGCCAGCTCGATGACATAAGGGGACGCACGCTCACCCTACAACAGGCTATGTACCAGTTCTATGTATCTCAAATAAGGCCACGAGCCAAAAATTTGTCTAAATCTCCGTTTTGCAATAAAAATAGTCCTTTGCTATTCGTCCTATGTCGTATTCTCCATATTCGAGTTCCCTGGTTGTTGCACGAATCCAAATAACTCGGGGGGCTGACACAGGTCGGCGACAAAGTCGATAATTGACGTTGAAAATCCCGTCTAAAATAATTCAAAACAGAGAAATTGAGTCCTGGAAGTCTACATGACTAAAAGAACCCCACCCAAGGCGCTGACAGCTCAAGTCAAATGCGGTACAAAAATTTCAAAACACCATGCATGACTGATAGGTCAACGAGGAAAATACGTCGCTCCAAAACGACGTCCGAGCTATCCCCTAACGGCAACTCGAGTAAAATACGTCGCTCCTAAACGACGTTTGAGTTAGCCCCTAACGGAAACTCGATAAAAATACGTCGCTCCAAAACGACGTCCGAGTCAGCCTCTCACAACAACTCAATGGAAAAACGACGCTCCAAAATGTCGTCCGAGTAAGCTCCTAACGGCAACTCGATGAAAATACATCGCTCCTAAATGACGTCCGAGTTAGCCCCTAACGGCAACTCGATGAAAATACGTCGCTCCAAAACAACGTCCGAGTCAGCCTATCACGACAACTCGATGAAAATACGTCGCTCCTAAACGACATCCGAGTTAGCTCCTAACAAAAACTCGATGAAAATACGTCGCTACAAAACGACATCCGAGTCAGCCTCTCAAGGCAACTTGATGAAAATACGTCCTTCCAAAACGACGTCCGAGTTAGCCCCACACCGTAACTCGATGAATACACGTCGCTCCTAAACGACGTCTGAGTTAGCCCCTCACGGAAACTCGATGAAAATACATCGCTCCAAAACAACGTCCGAGTCAGCCTCGCACGATAACTCAATGAAATTAAATCGCTTGTAAACGACGTCCGAGTTAGCTCCTAAAGACAACTCGATGAAAATACGTCGCTAAAAAAAGACGTTCGAGTCAGCCTCTCAAGAAAACTCGATGAAAATACGTCGCTCCAAAACGACGTCCAAGTTAGCCCCTAACGACAACTCGATGAATATGCGTCGCTCCAAAACGACATATGAGTTAGCCTCTCACGACAAGTCGATGAAAATACGTCGCTCCAAAACAACGTCCGAGTTAACCCCTAATGGCAACTCGATGAATATGCGTCGCTCCTAAACAACGTCCGAGTTAGCCCCTAACGGCAACTTGATGAAAATACGTCGCTCCAAACCGACGTCCGAGTTAGCCCCTATCGACAACTCCATGAAAATACGTCGCTCCTAAACGACGTCTGAGTTAGCCCCTAACGGCAACTCGATAAAAATACGTCCCTCCTAAACGGCATCCGAGTTAGCCCCTAACGGCAATTCGATGAAAATACGTCTCTCCAAAACGAAGTCCGAGTCAGCCTCTCACGGCAACTCGATGAAAATATGTCGCTCCTAAAGAACGTCCGAGTTAGCTCCTAATGATAACTCGATAAAAAATATGTCGCTACAAAACGACGTTCGAGTCAGCCTCTCATAGCAACTCGATGAAAAGACGTCACTCGAAAACAACGCCCGAGTTAGCCCCAAACGGTAACTCGATGAATACACGTCGCTCCTTAATGACGTCTGAGTTAGCCCCTAACGGCAACTCGATGAAAATACGTCGCTCTTAAACGACAACCGAGTTAGGCCCTAACGGCAACTCGAATAAATACGTCTCTCCAAAACGAAGTCCGCGTCAGCCTCTCACGACAACTCGATGAAAATACGTCGCTCCTAAAGGATGTCCGAGTTAGCTCCTAATGACAACTCTATGAAAATACGTCGCCACAAAACGACGTCCGAGTCGGCCTCTCATAGCAACTCGATGAAAATACGTCGCTCGAAAACGACGTTCGTGTTAGCCCCTTACGGCAACTCGATGAATATGCGTCACTCCTAAACGACGTTAGAGTTAGCCCCTAACGACAACTCGATGAATATGCTTCGCTCATAAATGACGTCCGAGTTAGCCCGTAATGAAATCTCGATGAAATACGTCGCTCCAAAATGACGTCGGAGTTAGCCCGTACTGGCAACTCGATGAAAATACGTCACTCCTAAACGACGTCCGAGTTAACCCCTAGCGACAACTAGATGAACATATGTTGCTCCTAAACGGCATCCTAGTTAGCCCCTAACGGCTACTCGATGAAAATAAGTCTCTCCAAAACGATGTCCGAGTCTGCCTCTCACGGCAACTCGATGAAAATACGTCGCTCCTAAACGACGTCCGAGTTTGATCTTAAGGACAACTCGATGAAAGTACGTCGCTCCTAAACAACGTCCGAGTTTGCTCTTAAGGACAACTCGATGAAAATACGTCGTTTCAAAACGACCTTCGAGTCAGTCTCTCACGGCAACTCGATTAAAATACGTCGCTCCAAAACGACGTCCGAGTTAGCTCCTACCCGCAACTCGATGAAAATACGTCACTCCTAAACGACGTCTGAGTTAGCCCCTAACGACAACTCGATGAAAATACGTCGCTCCTAAGCGGTATCCGAGTTAGCCCCTAACGGCAAATCGATAAAAATACGTCTTTCCAAAATGATGTCCGAGTCCACCTCTCAGGGAAACTCGATGAAAATACATAGCTACAAAACGACATCCGAGTCAGCCTCTCACGGAAACTCGATGAAAATATGTCGGTCCAAAACGATATCCGAGTTAGCTCCTAACGGAAACTTGAGGAAAATACCTTAATACAAAGAGACGTCCGAGTCGGCCCCTAATGGCAACTCGACGAAAATACGTTGCCCCAAAACAACGTCAGAGCTGGTCTCTCACGGCTGCTCGATGAAAATACGTTGCTGCAAACAACGTCCATGTTAGTCCCTAACGACAACTTAAAAAAAATAAGTCACTCAAAAGCGACATCTGACTTAGCCTCTCATTGAAACTCATGGGCCTGAATAAGGCAGAAGAAGACGCCCAGGGGGCTATGCACGACGACCCATCGCAGCACGACGATTCTGATAAGGCGACTGCAACGCCAGCCGCAAGAAGCCACTAGGGACCTTTGACTCATGATGTCGCAACATGCCAGTCCTTCATAGGTCACCTCGCTGAACTTGGGGACCGCGACATCCCTCGAAAGACATTTTTATGACCCTACCATGACGCTCGTGTTGGAATAGGTATAGGGTTAAGAAAAATTTATCATTAATCATATTAATGGCGGAATATAAAAACATTATTTAATCTACTTGAATACTAACCTTTCTTGTGTCTTCAAACTTGAAACATCTTAGGAAAGGTGGATCTTCTTCCTTGGCTCGATTCCTTCACGTCTAGTCTTGAACTTGAGAAATCTAAGGTTTCTATTACAAGAGTCTATAGAGGTTTAGAAGGATTTGTGTGTGGGCACAATTAAACACAATAGCTCAAGAATAAGTTTATGAGCTAGAGAGCTAATTAAGCCTAAGTCCAATGAGGACTTAGGTGCCAAAATAAAAGAAGTATTTTGAGAGAGAGAGGGGGTTCAGCCACTATTGAGAAAGAGCAAGCAAAAAACTTGTTTTCACATCTCTATGTGAGGCTCTATTTATAGGAGAAGGAAAAATCTATAAAGGTCAATTATTCATTCATGAAAGAATAATATATTCATGATACAATATTTGATTTTCCCTTCCCCTTTCTCTCTTAGGTTGGCCGACCATACTATTGTTGGCAGAGATGCCCACAAGAAGATTGTTTATTTGCATATTGATATAATATATAAATCTTTGTAATGTCCTTATTAAAAGATTGTTTATTTACATATTGATGTAATATATAAATCTTTGTAATTTGCTGATTAAATTAATAAAAGTTGAAACGTTCATTCATTCCTTTTTAGTTTGATTGAAGATTTATGATATTCAATAGTCTTATAGTCCATAATCAAACCTAACAATGTATGAAGAGACAAATGTAGATTTGCGTGAAAAAACTCTTCATGGTTTGACTAAATAACAATATATTCGCAATCTAAAGATCAACCGACTATTGATCCCAGTATGATTGTTGGAAGAATCTAGGATGTCTGGTTACGAGGCATAGAGAGTTAGGAACTCTGTAGTTCTTCCAGTTTATCTTTCGAAGATACTGAATTGATCAGTGCACCTTTAGAGACAATAGAAGAACAAACCATTTAACATCTTCTATCTCAAGGTTACTACGTGTGAATCGCATCATGCTTACCTAAATCTTGAAATGTGACATTCCATTTCATAGCATTAATACTCTCATTTGAGAAAGTCAAATTCTAGTTCCAATGTGTGATCTAGACAAGGCCTATTGGTGAGATATTAAGTTATGAAGATGTCATGAACCAACTTTGTGAAGTTCTCATAGTTATGGAATTCATGTACAAGATTGCTGAGATGCGATATATATCACCTCATGCTTTATTACTTGGACTGTGAATAAATGAATTGCGCAATGTCCAAATTTAAGTAGAGACTTTATTTGGATGAAATAATGTGACTTGTTAGCTCCTCGTCAATACATTGTTTCTGACTTATTCACAAGTAACAAAGGAGTTGAGGAAATAACAACTAGAAGGGTAAAATGGTAATTTTATAAATCCCAACTAGTTGATGATATTCATGAAGGGTAAACATAGATAACATTCAATGGATCCGCTCAATATAATTAAGTTGAACTTGAGTAGAAAATAAATTCATTTGAACCGATAGATTCTCAGTGTCGACTCTTTAGTGGAGTCAGTCGACAGTTAGCTAATACTCGGAAAAGGTTTGAGAACTTTTGAGTCCGAGTATAGAAGCTCAAGCTTTGTTCATTTGGATCCATAAGGTCACTATTACAGGTCATTAGAGTAGGATTTTTAAACTAGAAGCTAAGTCAAAATAAGTTCAAGTGTTGAACTAGACTTTTTCTCGGAAAATGTATAAAGGGTATTTTTGTCCACAAGGACATAAAATGATGTGAATGACAAAATAAGATTTTGAATATTTTCATTTGATGAAAATATTATTTACTTTCTAAAGCCGAAAAGTCGTTTAAGGCATTATGAAATTAATTTCGTTATTTGAGCAATTATAATTCTACAATGGATATTTTAAGAATTGTCTTAAAAGAAATGAGGAAGCATTTAGATGCTCCCCCCTAGGTAGAGTTCGGCCAAGATAGTGCATCAAGAGGAGAGGTTTATTTCCTTTTTCTTATAAGGATAATTACCCAAAAGAAAAAGGGAAATTAATTTCCTTAAAAAGGAAACAAATGTGCTAAGTGAGGAAACAAATTTCCTCACTAATGCAAGGTGCATGGCCGGCCAAACAAAGAGGGAAAGGGGAAGGGAAATTCAAATATTGTGTCATGAATACATTATTCATTCATGAATGAATAATTGACCTTTATAGATTTTTCATTCTCCTATAAATAGAGCCTCACATAGATATGTGAAGGTTAAGCTTTTTCTTTCTCTCTCCCTCTTTTGGCCGACCCTCTCTCTCTCTCTCTCTATAGAAAATACTCTTCTTATTTTGCACCTAGATCCATATTTGATCTAGAGAATTAGCTTATGATCCAAGAATTGTTCTTGGTTCATATTGTTTAATTGTGCCCACACACAAATCCTTCCAAAACCTCTATAGACTCTTGTAATAGAAATCTTAGGTTTCTCGAGTTCAAGATTAGGTGTGAAGGTGACGAGCGAGCCAAGGAAGAGGATCTACCTTTCTCAAGATGCTTCAAGATCAAGCTACAAAGAAAGGTTGGTATTCTAGTAAATTAAATAATGCTTTTAATATATAACATGTATATGCTTTTTACTAGGTTAGTAAAAATTGTTTTACTTGAAAATGAAATTTTTAAATTCCGCCATTAATTTGATTAATGTTAAATTTTTCTTTAACCCTAGACCTATTCCAACAAATGGTATCAGAGCTACGGTCAAATCATAAACATGTACATGTTATTTAAAATCATTATAAGAAAATTGTTTTCTAAATTTACTTGAATAATGGTTTTTCAAAAGACTAGACCTTACAAATTTTTAATTTTTTGGTACGACCTCTAAAATTAATTTTTTGTTGATTTTCCACTTGTTATATATGCTATATAAATACATTAAAAACAGTTTTTAATTATTTTATGTTTAGCATATTCAAAATCTATTTTTTGACAAGTTTGAAAATTTGTGTACATAGTTTAAACTAGTTTATTGCATGTTTTATATTATGTTATTTATTTTATATTGTGTTTAATTATTAATATGTTAATATAACACACAATTGAAATCAAAACATACAATTAAAATGTTTCAATAAACCTCTTTCTCTTTACACCTAGATCCGACGTACTTTTAATTATTTTTCAAATTCTGGACAAATTGTTATGGCTCATTAAAACAGGCATAACTCTTTGATCCGACCTTTAAAATTAGAGGTTCTTAAATCAAATTAAAGGTACGAATGTTAGCTATCCAATGCAGTTGGTTTCAGCTCAATCGGATACCGGATATGTCATTTATGACCTTTTAAGTCCGAGGTGTACGGAAGTCCGCGAATCCAGATTTTTTAATCCGGATTTTGCGACTCCTAGCCTTCTCCCGTCTTCTTAATGCTATCGTGGTTTTCCGACGTTCTCACGCTCCACCACCATGAAGGCGCCTTGAAGGAAGATGTCATGAAGATATATATATAGATATACATATTAGTTTTACGAGATTTTTTTAATCTCAAAAACTTTCAAGTGCAAAAGTGTAGATTTATTAATCTCACACACTTTCCTTAGGAAAAATAAATTAATAGACAAAAAGATCCGTATGTTCCTTGTGCCTTAGTGCATTAACACTGCTCTCCCCTCACAAATATCAATTTTAGGGTTCTTTTTTCTAGTGATCCACTCCATCTCTCTTTGCTAATGGAAATATGTTTCCTATATGTACAAGAGTAGACGTGCCATTTTTCAAAAAATTAAGTGGGAGGATTGCACTTGTTTGCAATCCAGGGTCCCCTTATTTTTCCCTAAAAACTAAGTGGGAGGGTTGTACTTGTCGTTTGCAACCCGCGATCCCCAACACAAATGTGAAGTGCACATGTCGCCGGACTAAGAGTCACCCTCGTGGCACTCTCTTAAATGAGAGTACTCATAGACGCATTACTCCTAACATTGCTTTTATAGCTACGTTCAAAAGTGAAACAATGAGACAAGGCCTCCCCTCGGCGGATTGTTTTCAAAGTGGATCTTGTTGAACTAAGTTGTTGGTTACACACTTAGACTCAAACTCTAGTAATCCTCCCTCGAGGCCCTGCGAAAAGTTTTGAGTGATCAAACATTATTATAAGGTGGCTAGTCAAACACTGATGTATTGACATCATGACTATGCATTAATGATGTGTCATTTACTTATGAAAGGCGACTCTTTGCGGTCTTCCCTCGAAGGAGTAAAGTGTCATTTTGTTCATAACACCTTTTGATTTTTCCTTGTCTAAATAAAATTAAACTTAAAATCATAAACAAAAGACTAATCGTAAATTGTTTCAACTTTTCAGCAATGTCTCTAAACCCCCTCTCTACTATCCTTTCCTCGAACAAACTGGAAGGTGATAACTACGTAGATTGAAAACGTAACCTAGATATTGTCCTTACCGTGGACAAGCACAAGTGGGTGCTCACCACCCCATGTCCTCCTGAATTGAATGATGATTCGACTCAAGAGGACAAGGACGCCCTTGCGGCCTGGCTCAGATCCGATGAGATTGCGAGATGCTATATTTTAGCGTCGATGAACAATGTGTTGCAACAAAAACATCGTGATATTGGGTTAGCCTATGAAATGCTCTACAATCTCCAAGAGATGTTTGGAGGGCAAGGGCGTCAGGCTAGGCAACAAGCGGTACGACAGTTTATGAACTATCGTATGAAAGTAGGGACTCTTGTTAGAGAACATATGATGCTGATCATAAGTTATCTTAACGAGATGGAAATCCTTGGATCTGAGATTGATGGAGAAACCAAGATAGATATGATCTTGGAAACTCTCCCTTAATCTTTTGATACTTTCAAGCTGAATTACTCCATGAATAAGCTAGGGTACACTGTTACCGAGCTAATGAAGGAGCTTCACACCGCTGAGGGACTCTTAAAGAAAAAGAGGACTATTGGAGAAGCTCATGCTACTGAGCACAGAGTCTCCACCTCTGGACCTAAGAATAGATCTCATAGAGCCGACAAGAAGAACCCTAGCAAGGTTCAGAAGAAGAAGATGCCCCGGACTGCAAAGGTGGACAAGTCGAAGGACAACTGCCACCATTGCAATGAACCCGGACATTGGCGTAGGAACTGTCCTACCTACCTCAAGGCTAAAGGGAAAGGTATTGTACTTATTACCGAAACTTGTTTAGTAGCTGATAATGTATCATCATGGATTATTGACTCCGCTCATACTAACCATATTTGTTGTTCCTTGAATGGGTTCAGGTAAAGCAAAAACTTAGAGGATGGCGACTTCTGCTTCAAGTGGAGTGATGGGAGCTTGGTGTATGCTAAGGTTATGGGATCCGTGACACTGTCTGTCGAAGACAGAACTTTGAATTTAAATAATGTGTATTATGTTCCTTCCTTTGGGAAAAACTTAATATCTGTAGCTCAAATTGTTGAGCAGAATTATTATTTAATGTTTATTGATAGTGGAATTCGTATTACTTCTTCCAATTCTTTTGTCACTGATGCATGTTTAAAGAATGGTTTATACTATCTTTATCCTACACAATCTTTGCTTTTAGACACTGAAATAGATAATGATCTAATTAGAGAACCCAAGAGGATCAAACTTAATGACTCATCTGATCTAATAAAATTAATATATCTTTGGCACTTAAGACTTGGTCATATTAGTCTAGATAGGATTAAGAGACTTGTGAGAGATGGTCCACATAAAGCCTCTGCAATAGGCTCACTACCAACTTGTGAATCCTGTTTAGAAGGAAAAATAACCAAACGACCTTTCTCTGATAAAGGTCGAAGAGCCACTGAGCTGCTATAACTAAAATATACTGATGTATGTGGTCCGCTCAGAATTCAGGCACGGGGAGGATACGAATACTTCGTTACCTTTACCGATGATTACTCAAGATATGGATTTGTCTATTTTCTCAAACACAAATCCGAAACCTTTAACGTATTTAAGGTCTTTCGGGCTTTAGTGGAAAAGCATACTGGCAAACAGATAAAAACCCTTCGATCTGATCGAGGTGGTGAGTACTTGTCTGAAGAGTTCGATGACTTTCTTAAAGAAGAAAGTATCGCTTATCAGCTTACAGCACCTGGCATACCTCAAAAAAACGGAGTGTCAGAGAGAAGGAATCGAACTTTGATGGATATGGTTAGATCAATGATGAGTTACTCATCACTCCCTAATTCCTTTTGGGGATATGCCCTTGAAACTGCCACATACATTCTAAACCAAATTCCGTCTAAGCCGGTCCCTGGTACTCCTTATGAACGATGGACTGGGCGTAAAGCTAGTTTAAGCCACATCAGAAGTTGGGGTTGCCCTGCACATGTGCTAAGGCAAAAGACTAGCAAGTTGGCTAGTAGGTCAAAATTATGTGTATTCGTTGGATATCCAAAGGAAACCAAAGGTTTCACATTCTATAGTCCCGAGGACGAAAAAAAGTTTGTTAGCACTAATGCTCGTTTCCTTGAGGAGGACTATATGAAAAATACGAAACCTAGAAGCAAAATTGTGCTTGAAGAAAAGTTGGGTGAGGAAGCTTCTACCTCATCTGTAAGAACTGTTCTTACCCCAACTGAAACGCAACCTTTCAATTCAGAACCTCGTCAAGTGGTACTTCGACGTAGTGGGAGGGTTTCTGAAAAACCCGAAAGGTACATGTCTTATGGCGATACTCTCGTAGCTGTCGCCGACATGGATAACCCTGTTTCCTACAGCCAAGCTATGGCTTGATTCCATGAAAGTTGAGATGCATTCGATGTATGTCAACAAAGTCTGGTAACTTGTAGACCTGCCTGAAGGGGATAAACCTGTAGGGTGTAAATGGATCTATAAGAAGAAAATGGGTCCGGATGGGAACGTTGAGACGTTTAAAGCGCGATTAATGGCTAAGGATTATACCCAAAAGGAAGGTATCGATTATGAAGAAACCTTCTCGCCAGTCGCAATGCTTAAATCCATCCGTATACTTCTATCCATGGCAGCGGCTCTCGATTATGAGAATTGGCAGATGGATGTCAAAACTGCCTTTCTAAATGGAAATCTTGACGAGCGCATTTTCATGGCTCAGCCAGACGGTTTCGTGGAAAATGATCAAGAGAACAAAGTTTGTGAATTGCTTAAATCCATTTATGGATTAAAGCAAGCATCTAGATCATGGAATATCATATTCAATGATACTCTTAAAAGCTTCGGTTTTGAACAGTCAATAGATGAACCTTGTGTCTATAAATTGATACACGAGGGTAAGGATGTGTTTCTGGTATTATATGTCGATGACATACTACTCATTAGGAATGATGTAGGTAAATTATCTGAGGTTGAAATCTGGTTAGCTAAACAGTTTGATATGAAGGATCTAGGGGAAGCTGCATACATTCTGGGGATTCAGATCTTTCGAGATCGAAAGAACCGGACCTTGTCGCTCTGCCAAGCATCTTATATACATAAGGTGGTGGATCATTTTGCCATGCAGAACTCCAAGAGGGGTGAAAACCCCTTTAGACATGGAGCCTCACTCTCTAAGGACCAGTCTCCCAAGACTGCACAAGAGATTGAGGACATGAGAAAAGTTCCCTATGCTTCAGCCGTAGGAAGTCTCATGTATGCTATGCTGCGCACTAGACCGGATATATGTTTCGCAGTTGGTGTAGTTAGCCATTTCCAATCAAATCCTGGACCCGAGCACTGGGTTGCTGTTAAGCATGTTCTTAAGTATCTTAGGAATACTAGGAACTTGATGCTTACATATTAAGGTACTGACCTGACTATGACGGGGTATACTGATTCTGACTTTCAGGCGGATAAGGATTCCAGGAAATCCACTTCAGGATCTGTGTTCATCCTAAATGGCGGATCTGTTGTTTGGAGGAATATCAAGCAATCTTGCATTGCTGACTCCACCATGGAAGCAGAATATGTGGCTGCTTGTGAAGCATCCAAAGAGGCTGTATGGCTTAGAAAATTCCTTAAGTATTATGAAGTTGTTCCAAATGTCAACGAGCCCATGACACTTTATTGTGATAATAGTGGGGCTGTTGCTAACTCAAAGAAACCTAGAAGCCATAAGCGCTCTAAGCATATTGAGAGGAAATACCATTTGATTAGAGATCTCGTGCAGCGTGGAGACGTAGAGGTGAAGAAGATCTCAACGGTGGACAACCTTGCAGATCCTTTCACCAAAGCCCTATCCAACAAGGTCTTCGACCAACATCGAGATGGATTAGGCATGAAGGACTACTCTCATCTTCTTGAGTAAAGTGAGAGTTTGTTGGCAGAGATGCCCACAAGAAGATTGTTTATTTGCATATTGATGTAATATATAAATCTTTGTAAAGTCCTTATTAAAAGATTGTTTATTTACATATTGATGTAATATATAAATCTTCGTAATTTGCTGATTAAATTAATAAAGTTGAAACGTTCATTCATTCCTTTTTAGTTTGATTGAAGATTTATGATATTCAATAGTCTTATAGTCCTTAATCAAACCTAACAATGTATGAAGAAACAAATGTAGATTTGCGTGAACAAACTCTTCATGGTTTGACTAAAACGATATATTCGCAATCTAAAGATCAACGGACTATTGATCCCAGTATGATTGTTGGAAGAATCTAGGATGTCTGGTTACGAGGCATAGAGAGTTAGGAACTCTGAAGTTCTTCCAGTGTATCTTTCGAAGATACTGAATTGATCAGTGCACCTTTAGAGACAATAGAAGAACAAACCATTTAACATCTTCTATCTCAAGGTCACTACGTGTGAATCGCATCATGCTTACCTAAATCTTGAAATGTGACATTCCATTTCATAGCATTAATACTCTCATTTGAGAAAGTCAAATTCTAGTTCCAATGTGTGATCTAGACAAGGCCTATTGGTGAGATATTAAGTTATGAAGATGTCATGAACCAACTTTGTGAAGTTCTCATAGTTATGGAATTCATGTACAAGATTGCTGAGATGCAATATATATCACCTCATGCTTTATTACTTGGACTGTGAATAAATGAATTGCGCAATGTCCAAATTTAAGTAGAGACTTTATTTGGATGAAATAATGTGACTTGTTAGCTCCTCGTCAATACATTGTTTCTGACTTATTCACAAGTAACAAAGGAGTTGAGGAAATAACAACTAGAAGGGTAAAATGGTAATTTTATAAATCCCAACTAGTTGATGATATTCATGAAGGGTAAACATCGATAACATTCAATGGATCCGCTCAATATAATTAAGTTGAACTTGAGTAGAAAATAAATTCATTTGAACCGAGAGATTCTCAGTGTCGACTCTTTAGTGGAGTCAGTCGACAGTTAGCTAATACTCGGAAAAGGTTTGAGAACTTTTGAGTCCGAGTATAGAAGCTCAAGCTTTGTTCATTTGGATCCATAAGGTCACTATTACAGGTCATTAGAGTAGGATTTTTAAACTAGAAGCTAAGTCAAAATAAGTTTAAGTGTTGAACTAGACTTTTTCTCGGAAAATGTATAAAGGGTATTTTTGTCCACAAGGACATAAAATGATGTGAATGACAAAATAAGATTTTGAATATTTTCATTTGATGAAAATATTATTTACTTTCTAAAGCCGAAAAGTCGTTTAAGGCATTATGAAATTAATTTCGTTATTTGAGCAATTATAATTCTACAATGGATATTTTAAGAATTGTCTTAAAAGAAATGAGGAAGCATCTAGATGCTCCCCCCCTAGGTAGAGTTCGGCCAAGATAGTGCATCAAGAGGAGAGGTTTATTTCCTTTTTCTTATAAGGATAATTACCCAAAAGAAAAAGGGAAATTAATTTCCTTAAAAAGGAAACAAATGTGCTAAGTGAGGAAACAAATTTCCTCACTAATGCAAGGTGCATGGCCGGCCAAACAAAGAGGGAAAGGGGAAGGGAAATTAAAATATTGTGTCATGAATACATTATTCATTCATGAATGAATAATTGACCTTTATAGATTTTTCATTCTCCTATAAATAGAGCCTCACATAGATATGTGAAGGTTAAGCTTTTTCTTTCTCTCTCCCTCTTTTGGCCGACCCTCTCTCTCTCTCTCTCTCTCTCTATAGAAAATACTCTTCTTATTTTGCACCTAGATCCATATTTGATCTAGAGAATTAGCTTATGATCCAAAAATTGTTCTTGGTTCATATTGTTTAATTGTGTCCACACACAAATCCTTCCAAAACCTCTATAGACTCTTGTAATAGAAATCTTAGGTTTCTCGAGTTCAAGATTAGGTGTGAAGGTGACGAGCGAGCCAAGGAAGAGGATCTACCTTTCTCAAGACGCTTCAAGATCAAGCTACAAAGAAAGGTTGGTATTCTAGGATTGTTAAACTAGAAGCTAAGTCAAAATAAGTTCAAGTGTTGAACTAGACTTTTTCTCGGAAAATGTATAAAGGGTATTTTTGTTCACAAGGACATAAAATGATGTGAATGTCAAAATAAGATTTTGAATATGTTTAACACTTCGACAGTTACTACTAATGTATCCTGTAATTTCGGAAGCTTCGCTTTTGAAGAAGGATATCTGGATCTCTCTTCCCTGATTAGTTTGGTGGGTTCTACTATTTATATGTCACTGATACACTTTTATATAATTGACCGAATTACCACAGTACTTCGATCCTCCCATGACGAATTCAACTCGATGTTTTGCCGGATTCAGAGTGGAATCGGGTTCTTCTATTTCACCGGGCTGAGATCGCTTCGGTGAGGGGTTGTGTACGCCGAGAGGTGCGAAATTCTTATTGTGAGAGGTCCCAAGTGTAGATCTTTTAGCGCACCATTTACATACTTTTTTCCGAGGACTTTTCGCATAGTCTCGCAATTTACCGTAGCGTCGTTGTAACTTTTGTGAAATTCACAATACACGTCGGGATCTTAGGTTCGTTTCTTACCTCAAATCATGTTTCCTTAACTTTGCGCCTACGAAAAATGTGAAGCCAAGGGGGACGGTGTGTCTATTCGAAGGTCCGACGGACTCATGATCATTATTTTTTCCGAAATTGAGTCCTGACCTCGTCCAAGTGTTAGCTTCAGAGGGCTAGATCTGTTGGGATTGTTGCCCACAAAGGAGATATTAGACATTGAGATACTTTGTATTTGATTTTGCTGAAACATTAATAAAATTAACTATTCATACTTTATAATTATGTTTCTGTTTATGTTTGAATGCTACGCTCTGAAACTGTCATCAACGAAAGGGGTGCTAAGTACATACTTGACAAGATAGCCCCTTGTGACTAGTTTAAACACTTGTTCGCAATCTTAAGATCGATAGAGCAATCGAATCTAAGTATTGATTGTTAGAATATATCATGATATCTAATCTTGTAAGATAGAGAGGTGTGACTATGTGTTTTAAGGGGTAAAACGGTAATTTTACATTCCTCTTAGTTAATGATACACATGAAGGGTAATATCGTAAAGTACTCCGTGGATCGTGTGAAGAATTTTTTTATCACATTAAATGGAAAATATACGCATATGAACTTAGAGAGTCTCAATATTAGTCCTTTAATAGAATCGACTAATGTTAAGAATTAAAAGACGGAAAAAGTTTGTGAACTTTTGAGTCCGATCTTCATTCTAAAGCTTCGTTCATATGGGACCATAAGGTCTCAATGATAGACACTTAGAAGAGATTAAATGAACAAGAATAATTTATTTGTTCATTGAATATAAATTGTGATTTATATCGAGAAAGTTATTTTTATGAGTAACTTGATAAATAATTTGTTATTTATCGTTACATTTATTTAATGAATCATATAGTATAATTATATTGATAATAATATATTTTAATGATTCAAATAACTAAAAGAAGAAAAATAAATAACTTCTCATTTCGCACTTGTTTGAGAAGTGTGAAAATATTTAATGAAATGTCATTAATAAATGAGAGTTCTAAATTAATTGAATTTATAAATAAATCAAAAGAATTTGAGAATAAAATAAATCAATTTGGCCGAGTGATAGGAGGAGAGTTGGTCGAAAATGTTAAGTGAATGGGTAATGGGTTTGACCCAGGTTAAGCCCATTTGACTTACTTATATAAAGGTTTAAGTGAAACTCCAACCCTATCCTGAACCCTAATTGTAATTCTCGGCCAAACACTCTCCCCCTCTCTTGTGTGTCTCGGCCGAATTCCCTCAGAGAGATCAAAGAGAGAAAATTGTTTTCTTCCTTCCCTGAGTGATTTTCTCATTCCCGAGAGTTCATAGAAGAGCCCATTCTCTCAATCTCAATAATCTCTTAGTGTATTATTGTTGATTCCTTTTGTAGTGCTTCTGTGAATTGAATTAATTGAATTTTTAATTTTAGAATTAAAATTGAAACTCCGGAGATTTTGGCCGATTACCCTTGGACACGTCCCTGCCCTGTCCGGCGAGTTCTCCCTGTTCGACGACTTGTCTGCTCCTGTCCGGAAAATTCCCTCTATCCGATGACCCTGTCCGGCGAAGATCTCCCCTGCCTGGCGAGATCCTCCCTGTCCGGCGGGTCCCCAGGTCCTGTCCGGCAAGCCCTGATCTCATGTCCGGCCAGCGTGTGCCTAAGGCAATCCGGTGAGCCTTCTTATCAGTTTGACTCGGTGTGGCCTTCCGGAGATTGTTAGCGACGTCGGGATTGTTTACAATCTCAATTAGTATTCTAAACGATTTGGATCTGCAAAATAAATATGTTTATAGGTTGTTAGATTAAATCGTGTAATTGTTGACTTGTATGTCTAGAATAAAATGGTTTGTTGACATATAGTAAATTTTTAATACCTAGGTTGTTTAAATATATTAAAAATTGTATTTAATATATTAGATCTAATTATATAATTCCGCCATATGTTAGATATGTTATATAATTATTGTTTAATAGTTAAATAAATTCCAACAAGATGTTCTTCGGGATGTATTTTTTTAGACAGTGAACTTATTTCTTATGCGCTCTAGCAAAGTTTCGCAGCTCGATGTATGACGTCTTCGATCATGGGTGTTGATAATCATTTCTAGTCAAAACCGGAAATCGTGCCATAATCCATTTTTTAGCAAAGTCAAGGTTAGATCTCCATCAATGTTGGAGATTTTTCTCAATATCTCTTTTAAGCGGGTCATGGAATCTTTTTTTTGTATACTTCATAGGTCGGTCATCGTCAGCTTGTCATCAACAAACATGGAATAATGTTTGAGGAAAACTGCTGACAATATGAAAAATTTGTCTATAAAATCGGATTCCAGATGGGAAAACCATTTCAATGATATTCTTGAGAGGCTTTCTACGAATAGTTAGCAATAGCCAACACCTCGCTTCCAGTCACTCAGCTGAGCTCGTCCCATAGCTATTCCTGAAAAACATCAGTAATTTTTTAGGACTCGATGTCCCGTTGTACCTTGACAGTCGGGACTTTATCGGCATCTCCAATGAAGATATTGGTAATATTTTTTTAAAATGGAGTTCGACTTGTTTCTCCCACAAGGAGATCGATCTCGGGAGCCAAACTCGTCGCATTGTGGAACTTAGAATGCACTGCCTTGACCTATGTTGCTATTGTCTCCTTGAATTTATCGAATTCATTTGTGCTCGTATCCCCTTCTCGTGAAAGTTGACCGTCTATGAACACTAGAGCGAAATTATTTATCAGGTCGCAAGAGGTCTGACCTCATTCCATCCTCCCTAGATTGACGAACCTCGGCCCTCATTCAGAATGATGTTGTTCGAATCAATTCGAATATTCTCAGGGACACTTCTCCAGTAGGAGGTGGCAGAAGTTCGGTCAGATTCCCTTGGGATGATCCTCCGGCCTGAAACAGATAGGAATCACAACCTGTCCTTGGACCCATCTAGATTTCAGAGAAGTCTAGACGAGTACCTAGAGGAAGAGTTTGAGTCTGGTACGCGGTAGTGACTGCGGTACAAACTAAGTTACTTTGGGTCATCTCATCATTTCCGGTCTGAGGACCGGAAGCTGGCGATGGTGTCGAGATCAAACTATCGAGCCGAGTTGTGATAGCCCAGTTCGTTTTGTCTTGTTGCTCGATTTTTTTGTTTATCATCTCTAGTATTGCTTTGATTCCTGAAGGGATTTCCTCCGTAATTTTGATAGGAGACTGAGAGAAAGACATTTTATCGAAAAGAAAAGATATTAAAGTCGAGGTTGGTCTTACCGATTAGCGTCCAAAAGACGGCGCCAAATTGCCGATGTCAGATTTTGTCATCAACAATCACGAAACAAATAATATATAATTTGTAGGATTTAGGATTAAAATTTATAAAGTGAATTTCGATAAGACGTCGCAATATAATATCATCTATTAAAAGAAAAAGGGATGAAATCGGTCGAACTACGAATTGTATACAAACAGTTCGACAAACGAAGTGTTGTGAATACAAGAGTTGATAATAGAAATAAAGATAATGAAATTAGAATGAATAATAATGATCTTTACCAACTAATCTACTCTACATTTATAATATACATGGACCAAAGCGTTCGTAACACGTGTTGGCAAGATCGTCGATGAAGTCGTCACGTCGCATATCACCGGTAAGAATGGAGATTTGAATTCGTCTTTGATCCGGTCTTCACGGTGAAATTCACTCCATGTACTAAAAATTTCGTCAGATCGGCCTTAATGACTTCGCCTGATGGGTCGAACTTCGTCTGCTGGGCTTGACTAATAAGGACTTAGATATTGAGTTTTTAGCGAATTTAATATATAAATTAAAAAATATCAATTTTATACTCCCACAAAATTCAAGAAAATAAAATTAAGCGTAAAATGATAATTTTATAATTTTCATATAGTGAATAATCTTCGTGAGTAAACCTTAAATATATCACATTGATCCCATGGTTTTGAAGTAGTAGTGCAAATAAAAGAAAACTAAGCAAATCAGACGATTTTCAGTGTTATTTTTTTGGTAAATTATTTATATTATGAAAATTACTGGAACTTTTTTTGTGAAATAAGTCTAATAATTAAGCTCCTCTAATATATCCAAAGAAATCATGAAAAGTTGAAATACCTGTGAACCATTGCAACTAAAAAAGGCCATTTAGTGAAAATAAATTTTTCACCAGAAATCAAAATTTTGATATCGATATTGCCGTCGATATGACAATATCACCAAATATAATGTTATATTTGATGCTTTAATTTTTTATCACATTGACCTTTTATTTCTCAGCTTGAATTTAGCTAATTCTTAAGTGCTTTAGTTGGTTTTAGTGTATTTATAAGAATTTAGACCGCTACCCGTTACTTGATTTAAATACGTCGCACTTAATATGAACCAAGTAGTTGAAATATAATAGCATAATGCATCGGATGGAGATGGAATATTACAAAATGAAACGATACGCGTGTTCGTAGCGACTGCTCGTTCATCTTCATCTTCACGTGTTCATAGCAACCTCGTAGTGAGCTAAACATTCAACACCCTTTCGAAATCATCATTAAGAGATTCCAAATCAATCACCTCCTCTCCTTTTTGCTTTACCCTCTGAAGCTCTCCACTCAATTCCATTAATTGTATTTCAAGCTTCTCTCCCTTGTCTGGTAATCTCGACACGATGCTCTATAGATACAGATAAGAGTATAATATAATCAGTTGATAAAATCACGACAATCGCTTGTCCCAAATACGAGATCTTCTTAATTAATTCACACCTTATCTCCAAGAGTTTTAGAGATGCGAGCGATTCTTTCTCTGATCTCTGACTCGCTAAGTCTCTCCGGCAATGAAATCCTCTTCTTCGCTTTGACATCCTTCGGATTGAAGGCGTACTCCGAACTGTCGTGAACACAAACCAACGCCTCAATTATAATGATAATACATATCTTGACGCACAAGTCAAAGAGAGAAAAGTAAAATTGCGTACCCATCAACACTTCGTTCAACCGAGTAGCTTGATGCTGAAGATCCCACATACGTAACCCCCGCTTTTCTGTTCTCAAGAAGGTGTTGAACTTTGTTGATTGTGTGTTATTATAGCCCCCTAACCATTTTTTAGCATTTTGGATAGCTTGTTTATAATTTAAGAAGTATCATTAGAATCATATCGTGCTCTAATAGTATAAAATTATTCCTTTTACCCAATAATTTTAGGGTCAAACAATAATTTACCTAGTTCTTTATATAATATAAGCAAGATATGTTAGCCTGTTCTAAAAGGCAAGTAAATGAGTTCCAACATCTTCCTTGAGTAAACTAAGTAAATATGTTATAAATATAAAAACTGTAAATAATTAGACAAGCTAATATTCACCTTTTGACTTCTTCACCTTCCTCGTCTGTGCTCTGCACTGGAGCTGCGTTGGAAAAGAGTAAACTGTGATGACTAACGCCCGCAATGCCAAGACTCTCCAAAAAATTTATGTGACTACCCAATTGCTCATCCCTGGTTTTTTAAAAAAACATATAAACGATCAGGATAATAGTAGATCTTAGAGTGAAAAAGTCCTTGGCAATTTTATATAAACAGATATTCATTGTGTGTATGTAATGAATGCATACATTATATGCAGGGAATCATGCTCTTCATGCAGTTGTTGCTGAGTTGGAGAGACGTCGAAACCCTGTGCTGGTAGACTGAAAAGCTCTCGAAGATCCTGCAAATATTTTGTTCGTAAAACTCAGAGCTATCATCGAGAAATAGCTCAAGAATTACAACCTGGGATGAGTTTTTGTTTTTATCTTTTTAATACTACCTGTTGGCTAAAGTATCTGGTCTGTTCTTTCTGCTCAGTTGCGGTTCTAAACAAGCCTCCTTTAAATATCTAATCAACACGAGTACGAGGAGTTAAAATCGATACTGGATATACTCATTTTGTATGAATCTGTTTTGCTTTTCACCCAAAAGTACGAAATTCAAAAATGAAATAACCTGCTTCCTGTATATCTTCTCCTCGACAGTCCCACATGTCATCAATCTATATACAACGACATTCTTTGTTTGACCAATTCTATATGCCCGGTCAACACTTTGGCTATCCGTACTGCAATTATTGTAAACAAGTTCAACCAGAATTACACTATTTCTCAGCTTTAAACCAATATCCTTGCTATGTCCGTCTCAAATTGAACAAAAAGTAGGAGGAAAGACTACGATCAAGTAAAGCACTGGCCAAGCTACTTCTTAAGTAATAATTAACACCCGACGTAATAAAGCAATGGTAAAAAAATTAAACGCAAACCTTGGATTCCATGCAGGGTCAACAACGATCACACGGTCTGCTCTCGTAAGTGTAAGACCCAAACCACCAACTTGAGACGTTAGCAAAAATATCGAAGGAGCGTCACCACTTTGATAATCCTAATAACGGTAAAAATAAATTAATTACAAACATTATTAAGCAAAGGAAAAAATTATATACTAATTCTTACATTGACAATCTTCAGTCGGTCGCTTGCTTTTGTGGTTCCATCAATCCGTAAGTATTCATAGCCGTTCAACACTAGTGAGTCCTAAGGTATTCCACAAGTCTTAGCACACAAATATCAAAAAAAAATGAAAAGGGAAACAAGTTCCGTACTTGGATAATATTAAGCATCTTTCGAGTTTGCGAGAATATGAGAACGTTATGCCCCTTCGGAATCAAGTCACCCTGGATAAGAACGAAAACTTTTTAACACAGCGAAATCCCAACAAATGAGACAAGATGAAATGAATCGTGGCTGACCAATAAAGAGGAAATGAATGATATTTTGCAGGAAATGTTGTCGTGATTCTCGTCAAAGTTGTCAGTCTCGGCAGCATCGGCAAGGTACATTGCCAATTTGTTGGCCACGGTGACCTCGTCTGGTTCCAAAATTGAATCCATCTCTTCTAGAACATCTTCCGCGGCACGTTTAGTCAACAGTAACGGATGGTCACATATTTTCTTCAAAATCTGCTCAACATAATAAAAGGTTATAGTGAAACACATTTGTGATTTGCTAAGCGTAAGAACTTGAAGCAATAGAGTAAAAGAGACAATTAAGTTTCAATCGAGGAATGGCTTACAAGATTCCTAGCGTTCGACTAATATCTGTTTTATAGGATAGTAATCAACCTCTATAGTGATACAGGGAAATCAGCATTTAGGATTTGTTATACTGAGGAAATGAAGCAACAGAAAGACTATTAAGATTCAAATGAGCACATGTTTGAAAGATGTAAACAAATTATCCTTCCTAATGTTCGTTTAGTAAACTGCTGGTAGACATGAAGATAATATGAAAAGAGAGACTCAAAATAAGCATAAAAACTATACAGTTAGTGCAGCCAAAGGTGAACCGTCAAAAGCTGAGAGAACCAGCTCACTCTTCAAATAAGCTTCATATATTTGTCTCTGCACAAGATTCAATAATTTATTTAGCTAATTACATGCGAGCAAGATTCAAACCGCCTGTGCAGAAAATATGGACCCGAATCCAAAAAACATATATAAAAGTAGAGGTAAGAGAATCTGAACCTGACAACTAGTTAATTTTAGCCACACGATGAGCTCACTCTTTTTAGAAAGTTTTTCTTTCCCTTCGTTGGCCTCATCATCATTAAACACTTCAGTCTTCAAGCGCCGTAAAAAGTAAGGTTTAATACATTCTCGAAGTTCCTGTAGTTACCAAAGCAAAGAGTTATAGTAGCGGGTAGGAACAAAACAGAGCCAGGCAATGATATATATAATTTATCTCAAACTCCAGAGATAAAGTATATAAAACATTCTTGACAAAGGCTATATTGGTAGAATCCTTCACAAAGTGAGAAAATGTGTGTTTCTCGCACAGCTATATGAATATTTTTACTTTTGCAACTTCAGATCCAAATCGCTTCTGTCTCTCCGAAGCATTTTTCTCATTCCCACGAAGAATAGGCTGCTCAAACCTCTCCTTGAAACTGAAAAAACGCCCTTACAATATCATATCATTATAAACCCAGATTGACTCAAACCATATGGAACAAAATGAGGACAATTATTTAGTTTACCTCTTCTTATCTCCGAAAAGCTCAGGGCAACAGAAATTAAACAATGCCCACAACTCCTGTTAATAGTAAAAAAAAAAGATTAAATTTGATGTTCATCTTTTCGCGTCAAATTTCATGGAAGTAAACCAATGAAAGAAACATCCAGACCTTGAGATTATTTTGAATTGGAGTACCGCTTATAATTATCCGATGCGCACTTGGTATCTCAAGCAAACTTTTGGCTCTTTGGGTACTAGGATTCTTTATCAGATGTCCCTATCAAAGTAAAAGACAACCACAAAGTCAGTGCAACAGAATAAAGTTCACTCTTTGTTGAATCACAAACACATTCTAAAAGAGAATTCATTACCAGTGAGCTTAGTCAGTGAGACAAAAAACGATGAATTAAAACTGATCTTACTACACTAATAGTTATTTGGTAAAAGTAACAGCAACTAGATTTGGGTACTAAAGGAAAATTAAAGGGTCACAAAACCAATAGATTAAAATGGTAAAAACAAACTATGTAATTGATTAATACATACTTCATCGAGTATCATATAATCCCAGGTCATCTCGTCGTCATTTTCATCATCATAAAAGTAGCCGTCTCCTCGCAAAGATTTCGTGTTTGCCCTCACAATGTCATAAGTTGTAAGTAATATGCCTTTGTCCTACAAATATTTTCAACCATGCACCAGAACCTTAAACACACATTTACCAATAAAAAATCAAGAGCACAAGATCATGCTTCTTTTCAAAGGGATGGAATAAATTAATACCACAAATCAAATTGGTTTACCTGAAGAACATACTGGAGCTCGTATTGCCTAGCTTTTACACAATTTCCAAAGTATCTGCAACAATTCAAGTACCCGAAACATAAATAATCTAAGCGAGAAACTAAAGAACAAATGAAATAAACAAGATAAACAGAAGAAGAATTCTCACTCCCTTGTCTTATCGGAAAGACCAACAATTGACAACTCTTTGATCCAGTGAGGAAGCAATGTCTTTGGGGCCACAATCAGAGCTCTCTTGATCAAACGCGAAGAGAACAATCCAGCTAAAAACCCACAAATCTGCAAGCAAAAAATCGAAACAAACAAAACATTAAAAAACCTCAAACACACACACAAAAAAAAGTTTATCAGATTCAACAAACGATTCCTTCATACCTGCATTGTTTTTCCAAGGCCCATATCGTCTCCTAAAATCCCTCCTTTTCCTTGGCAGTGCAGAGACCAAAGCCACTTTAGACCTTCGCGCTGATGAGGGTACAAAGTTTTTGCAATCTGACCCTTCAATTTGTACGTAAATCTCGCACCGGGCAGAATTATAGAATTCACATCACTCTCCTCAGAAGCCACGACGGGTTTCTTTTCGCCACTCACCACAACACAGTCTTCACATTCGCTCTCCAATTTTCCCGACTTATCAGCCTTCAGAAATTCGTACTTGTCAAGACCGTCATTTTCCTTCTTCTTCTGAGTCTGGCTCTTGAACTTTTCTTTTCCGACTTTGAAAACAGCACAATCATCTTCCCTCTTTTCTTCTTCCTCTTCTCTTCCAACAACAAACTGATTAACAAAAGGATTTTCTAAGCCGACCACTTTCTTCACATCATGACTAGTTTTTCTCTCCGCAGAATCAGAATCGGTGGATTTCATTGAAAATGAAGATCCCGCGCTCGCATATTCGGGAAGATCGAGGTTCTCTTCCGGAAAATCTTCGAACAGTTTTCCCTCAGCCGGGTCTTTCTTTCCGGCTCCGTTTTTCCCCTTCTGGATCGAAAGATTCTCGAGCCTCGAGCTCAATTCTCCGAGGATATCCATGATATCTTTACCTCCATTGCTCGTAATCGCATCTCGAGTCTTCGGCGGTGGAGAAGGAGAATCAAAGTCAGTGATTTTCGAGAAATCAGGCTCGTCATCAGAGACAGTGACGGAGGTTTTCTCGTCGACCTGACTCGATAGCTTACACAGGCGCCGACGGCCCTTGATCTTCACCTTCACCGGTTTCTCCTCTGAAGAAATTTATTAGAATCAAAACTAAGGCATAAACACAAACAAATGGTGAACATCGAAGAACGTGAACGAATACCAGAAGGAGAAGAAGAGCTGTCTCCGAACGGAGCTACGATTCGCGTGTTTTCCGAATCGTCGTCATCTGAAGAACACAGTTAACGGTCAATGATCGGAGCTGAATATTTGGAATGTTAGAGATTGTCGGAAATGAAAAACTTACAGAGACGGAGAGGTTTGGAAGAGGTAGGTTTGGGAGGAGCGGAGAGTTCTTGAAGGAAGCGATAGTGAGAGTCATTCAGGCTCTGAGGTTTCTTCTTCGTGCTCTTCTCCGCCATTTTTGCAGAGCTTTCGAATCGCCAGAGAGAGAGAGAGAGACTCAAAAGCCCAGAAAAAGGTGATTGTGATTCGTGTTGTGTGTTGTGTGTTGTGTGTGTTTTTTTTTCCCGCTCGGCCTTTAAACTTTTTTTGAATTTTGTATTTTTGATGTTTAATATTTGTGTTCTTACCTTTGACCTTTCTCTTAAAATTGCAATTGACATCTTGATCTTTATTAAATTGGGTTTTATTTATCGGTCAGGCTCATGTATAATATACGGAATAGGGTAATTGTATAGTATAGCCCAAGGTTTAAAATTTCGGGGTATTTCGAGGAAATATCGGCGAAATTTTGGAATTTGGGGGAAACCGGCAAAATTATTGCCTTTGTGCGTTTCGGAGATTTTTGTCGTCGAAATTTCATGGAAATTGCGACGAAATTTCGAAAACGACGTGTCGGTAGATGTCGTTTTTCGGGGAGAAAGTTCAAGACGACGAAATTTCCATCGTGCCCAGGTAATTTCGACACTCCCTGTCCAAATTCAACAATATTTCGCCGGTATTACGGTAATTTCGGCGATGTGTCCACGTTTTTTCCACAGATTCGTGTCCGTACAGAGAATATTATAGATTTGGTTAGGTTACTAATTTATTTAGGAAAAGTTTCTTGAATGAAAAATGTTTGTAATGACGATGTGGTTAACATATAATTTTTTCAATTTTTTTTGGAAATTTGAAGTTATGTAATCTGATTAAGTTGTGTGAAATTGTGTTTGTTTAGTTGAAATCAACATTTAAAAGTTTGTAGATGTTTGTGTGATTTAAGATTTTGTTTTCAATGACGTGGTTGGACTACTGCAACTTACAAGCACGAATCGGGGGATTCCATCAACCACATCGTCACTCGAGTTATTATTGAGTATTTTCAATTTCGAACTATTTAATGTTTGTATGAACTTGAAATATGTCTAAAACTTGTGTGTGCTTGAATTTGAAGATTATTTATGTATGTTTTATGAATTTCATGACCTTTTAATCCTTGCTTATATGTATGTTTTTTTATATTTCATATTTATTATTTCGCAACATTATTTCCGTCGCAATTTCCGTAAATTACCGCAATTTCTCCCGCAATTTTTTTTTCCAAATTTCCACATTTTTTCCGTCGCAATTTCCATCGGCCACCGCAATTTTCGTATTTTCGAGTCATCGGCACGTTACCGACGCGCGCAATTTTAATCCTTGGTATAGCCCTATATAGATATAGGTTTTCTAATTTCAATTTGTACAACGTTATGTAAAACTTTGGTAAAAATTCAGTAAATCATTTCGATCAAAATTTCATTCCGAAAAAATCCCAAAATCTTCTCCCGCCCAAACGAAAATTAATTAAAAAAGAATCTGAATTTGTTTTTTTAGGTAAATTAGATCCTTAAAATCCGAAAATCAATTAACCAATTAATTAAAACGTCCATATTATGGAGAGAGAAATTCAAATCATTCTGCCACAATTTTTTTTTTTGCATATTCTCTCCAAAATCTCAAAAACGAAAATCATAAAAACGCAATTCGCCATTTTTGTTCATCGTAAATCTTCTGCAAAAAAATTCGAAGTTCTCCAACGGCGTAAATCATTGAGCGATTAACAGGTATATTTCTACCCCTCGTTTATTTATTTTCATTGTTTTTGGATTTTTACTTTCAAACCATGGTTTTTTTCCTGAATACGCGTGTTGACACCGTCCTCTAACCGGTCGTACGGATCACAATCGACGTCACGTAGGAGCGTGAGTTCGGATTGGAAGAGCTCAAATGGTCCTTCGTGGATTTAGAATAAAAAAAATTGTTTTTCGTTCTTCTTTGTGTAATTTGATGTCAAATTCATGTATGAAATTTTGATTTTTTAATCTAGTAAAATAAATTAAAATTGTGTTTTGTTAATTAATAAGCAATTACATTCTTCTTCTTCTTCTTGTTTTAAATCAAAATCATTTTTTATCAGTGTAAAATTCAATTTACGTTGTAAAACGCAACCCAATTTATGTTGGTATAATTCTATTTCAGTGTAAATAGGATATCAATTAACAAACATTATCATGGTAAAAATCAATTTACGTTGTAAATCGCAACTCGATTAACGTTGGCATAATTTCGTTTCAGTGTAAATTAGAAATCATAAACGTGGAAATCATAATTATCATATATTTAGGTATCATAAAGAATCGGGTTCATTAAAAAAACGAGTTTAATGACTAATATGCTGTAAAAAAAACGTAATGAATACACAATCTCAAGATAAATCAACAATAAATTTTGGCTATAAAAAAAAGAAATAACCAATATTAATTACTTGCTCTTCAATAAAATAGTGAAACTCATGTATATAGGAACCAACTAAATAATCGGTTTTTTTACTGCATTAAAATTCAAATTTCGAATTCAAATTTTGAAGTCAAACGAATATAATTAATATTCAAATTTAAAAATTTTGTCCGAACAATTATATTTCAGTGTAAATTAGATATCAATTAACAAACGTAAAAATCAATTTACGTTGTAAATCGCAACTTAATTAACGTTGGTATAATTCCGTTTCAGTGTAAATTGGAAATCATAAACGTGGAAATCATAATTATCATAAATTTAGGGATCATCAATAATCATGTTCATTAAAAACGAGTTTAATGACTAATATGCTGTAAAAAAACGTAATGAATACACAATCTCAAGATAAGTCAATAATAAATTTCGGCTACAAAAAAGGAAATAACCAATATATTAATTACTTACTCTTTATTAAAATAGTCAAACCCATATATATATAGGAACCAACTAAACAATCGGCCTTTAAACTGCATTTAAATTCAAATTTCGAATTCAAACGAATATAATTAATATTCAAATTTAAAAAATTCGGCCGAACAATTATATTTCAGTGTAAATTGGATATCAATTAACAAAGATTATCAGTGTAAAAATCAATTAACGTTATAAATCACAACTCAATTAACGTTGATATGATTCCGTTTTAGTGTAAATTGGAAATCATAAACGTGGAAATCATAATTATCATAAATTTAGGTATCATCAATAATCAAGTTTCATTAAAGAAAACGAGTTTAATGACTAAAATGCTGTAAAAAAAACATAATGAATACAATTGGCGTTTTGGTGCTTGAGCTTAAAATCCACACACACCCTGTATGAAAATTATAAGAAAAAAGTTATGTACATTTATTTCTTGATGGGGAAAATAATTATTACATTTATATTAATCGAGTTAGATTGAGCGGTACTTTCTTGCTCAATGGATCAAAAAACTAGGCATTATCTCTCCAAATGGCAATAACAACGCGCATTTATGTTATACGACATCAAAATCAAATGATCAATCCTACAATTCTGTATAATGTTCCCACGTCCTTGACTCGTTTAGACAAAAAATTCACTACTACAAAATATACCTTTAGAAGCGACAGGGGAAATTAGAAGCGACTAGTCGCTTCTAATTAGAAGCGACATTTTTGCATTAGAAGCGACTAGTCGCTTCTAACGTAAACACCCCGAATTTTTCCGAAAAATGAAATTTTTTTCATTTAGAAGCGACTAGTCGCTTCTAATTGTCCGAGTCGCTTCTAAAGACCAAAATTATTGGCTCGCACTCTCCGCGCCAAATATTTTAGTATGTTTGGGCATTAGAAGCGACTAGTCGCTTCTAATGTCGCTTCTAATGTCGCTTCTAATGCCCAAATTATTTGGCTCCGAAACCCTTCCGCCAAAATTCACTAAGTATGGAAAATTGGGCATTAGAAGCGACTAGTCGCTTCTAATATCGCTTCTAATGCCCAAATTATTTGGCTCCAAAACTCTTCCACCAAAATTTCACCTACAGAGACATTAGAAGCGACTAGTCGCTTCTAATGCCCCCACTTACCAAAACGTCGTCGTTTTGGTTTTGAAGGACATTAGAAGCGACTTGTCGCTTCTAATGTCGCTTCTAATGTTTTTAGGGCTTTCAAGCACCCGAGCCTCCCCCTCCCTCCCCCATTTCTCCTCCCTTTCAAAAATCTCTTCCTCTCTCCCTCCCCTCCGAATTTCTGCCTCACCCAGCCCTCCGGCCGCCCTTCCTCCCCTCCGCCCTCTCTCTCTCCGCCCGTCCCTCCTCCCTCCCTCCCCTCTCCGCCCGTCCCTCCTCCCTCCCTCCTCTCTCAGCCCGTCCCTCCTCCCTCCTTGCCCTTGCCTTCCCGCCGAGCTCCTCTTCGCTGCATCGGGTAAGTTTCTTCGACGTTGAACCGTGTGTATGTCCCGATCTTGGTATTTAATTTTTTTTATTTTCAGCCCTCCTCCGGCAAGGACTCGCTGCACTCCGATCTCGGCCCCGTCGTCTACCGGCGAGCTCTCCTCCGGCCCTCTCCCCGTCATTGCAATTGGTAAGTTTTAAAGGTTTAGTATTTAATTTGATTTAATTTTTATATGTTATAGTTGTGAATTAATTAATTTATTTATTTAAGTATGTAAATTGAATTAGTAAAGTTAGTTACTAACTTAGTTAATTTGTATAATTAATTGGTAATTAGTAATCTCAAATGTTATAGTCCTTTAGATAATATGTGAAGTTTTAACTTAATTAATTTGTTAATTTATTAACTTAATTGTTGTTCATTGACGTAATTATGAATTTAGTTTGATAATTTTGACGACGTTAATTTGTTTGTTAATATGTTTTAGTTAGTTTAATTGTCGTTTCAATAGTTAGTTTTGTTTGTTTATTTTTGTAATTTGATTATTTTGTTTTGAAATTATTTTTAAACTGTTAATTTTTAGGTCGTCGGAGTCTCGTATCAATCACCGCATCTCTCCGTCGATTGCAACATAAACCGGTAAATTTGTAACTTTTTTAGTTTATTTGGTTTGGTTTAGTTTTTTGTTAGAGGTTGGTTTATATGTAGTTAATTTTTTAGTTTTTTGATTTCTTAGTTTTGATTATACATTTTGTTAATATGTTTTAATAAGTATTGATAATGTTTTTAATAAGTTTGTTAATATATTTTAGCTCTATTAAAATCATTTTTTAGTTTGATTTGTCAATTAATGAAAATATTTAATAATAATTTTAATTTATTAAGTAACAATTTTAATTAATATACCAAAAATCAAAAAAATATTTTTTTTGGCTGTTTGGGCATTAGAACCGACTAGTCGCTTCTAATGTCGCTTCTAATGCCCAAATAGCCATATTTTCGTAGGCTTTTTTTGAGGTTTTTAAAACATTAGAAACGACTATAGAAGCGACTAGTCGCTTCTAATTTCGTCGCTTGAAAATATTAGAAGCGACTTTAGAAGCGACTCGGCTTTAGAGGCGAAACATTAGAAGCGACAATGTCGCTTCTAAAGCCAAATTAGAAGCGATTTTTTGGCCTTTAGAAGCGACTTTTGTCGCTTCTAAAGGCGTTTTTTCTCCTTGTTTGTTGAAATGTGATCGTCTTCGTTGTTTGTTGAAATGTGAGCGCTTACACTCGGATCGACAAATAGATAGACGTGATTTTTCTTTACCTTTTATAACCTTGAATGTAGATAACTATAACAAACAAAATATTAATTTGATCAAGACACGAGAAATTAGATATTAATGAAAAAAAACGTGTAAAGTAAAAACTTACTCCATATATATCAATATTCATCCCGCGAAATAGGAACATGCTATCTAGCAATCACACCAAAATAACTCAACAATTCATCCCCCTCTTTACCTATTGGTAGATATTTTTCATCAAATGATAACGGTATCTTTCTACCTAAAGGTTTGACCTTATTAACTCGACTCATAAGAGTATTTCTTCGTTTTTTGGATTTCTCAAAATCTACCGATAAGAGTCTTCTAACTTTCTTAAGGCTATTATCGCTAGTACTAGTGATAGTAGATGACATCGAACCTATTAAAACACTAATTAAAATGTGATTCCAACAAAAATACATTATAACCAAAAAAAATTAATCTAATTCAATTTCATAAAAAACATTGTAATTCAAACTTACATTAACATTCTAATTAATACATTATAATCAACACTCACATTAGCATTATAATTTATACACAATCCACATTAACATACTAATTTTTACACAATCCACACTCATACCTAAAGGAGGCCAGAGTGAGTGGAAGCGAGAGAGCGAGCGAGAGACCCCGAGAGAGACGGTGTGCGGGTGGTGTTGGAATTTAGTTAACAATTAACCTAATTAATTATGAAACATATCTAATTATGGCGAAAATTCATAATTCAATTTAACATATTAAAAACATTTTCTAACATATTCATAACCGTGTCATTAAATCAAAACTCGCATGTCAACAAATTTATGTACATATCAATAAATTCATTTAAGCATGCAAACGAACAATCTAAATAAATATAATCATTCTACAATACTATATTATTCATATCCAATTCGTTTAAGAGACACTTACATAGGGTTTGGATATGCGAGAGCAAGTCTCGGTGTACGTCCAAGTGATCGGCCGATCCTCTACACCACGCGCGTCAAGGAGATCCTCAAATCCGCCGTGCCTTCGTTCCTCCAAAAGTAGCCGGCCCTGGGGAGAGAAAAATCACTCAAACAACCACAAGTTGAGTCAATGATAATACTCAAGGGATTTTAGGAGAGAAAGAGGGTGGACTCTTTCATGGGACCAAGGGAAGAAGGGGAAACTCAAAGAAAATGAAGTGCTGCCGGGAAACAGTTTTCCTCTCTCTCTTTCTCTCTTAATTTCAGCCAAAACCTCTCAAGCACAAGGGGGAAGAGGTTTGGCTGAGTGTTGGTCGAAATTAGGCTAGGGATACCAAAGAGAGAGTCTCCTTTTATATCAGAGAGAATGAGCTTAAGTTAGGTCAAAATCCAGTTAAGACCCATTAGTCAAACTTAAGCCCAAAACTCCTTTTAATGAGTTTAAACAATTTTTCCAGCCCATAAAATACTTATTATGGCCGGCCATATTGTCCTAATTATCTCCCAAATTTATTTGATTTATTTCTAAAATAATATTTAATTAATTTAGAACATCTCATTTATTTAATGACAAGTCATTAATTATTTTCATACTAATCAATGTAGTAGGAAACGAGAAAATATTTATTTTCATCTTTTATTTATTTGAATCATCAAATTATATTATTATCAATATAATAACATAATTTGATTCGTGAAATAAATGTAATAATAAATAACCAGTTATTTATTTAATTACTCAGAAAATAATTTTCTTAGCGTAAATCACAATTTACGTTGAATGAGAAAATCAATCATTTCTTGTTCACCAAAATCTCGTCCGAGAGTCTATCATTGAGACCTTATGGACCCACATGAACGAAGCTTTAGAATAAAGCTCGGACACAAAAGTTCACAAACATTTTCCGGCTTTTAATTCTTAATACTAGTCGATTCCACTAAATGACCAATATTGAACATCTCTAAGTTCATATGCGTTTATATTTCCGTTTGATGTGACAAAGCTATTCTTCATACTGTCCACGGTGTATTTTACGATATTACCCTTTGTGTGTATCATTAACTCAGTGGAATGTAAAATTACCGTTTTACCCCTGAGTTATTATTTCACCAAGTCCTCTGTTATTTTTGAACGAGAAAAACATAAAGTGAAATATCTCAACATGTCACATGTTTTATTTCAAATAATTCTTTATTCGATAAATACCAGGCCTGGTTTATTCGCTCACACTCTCATAACAGAGCATGGTGTGATATTAATGCCTTAGTATTGTTTCAACACAAATTCCATATCTGTGAATCACATGTTTCAATGAAACAGTACTATGACACCAACCGTCGGGTCAATGAAACTTCATTTATCCATTGCTCATTGACAAATCAAATGTCATAAAGTGTTACAAGAATACATGTACTCACTTCAGGATTTAGGTAATTACTAAAATACCCCTCGTATGTGAGTTTGAGGTTTCGAGTGATTAAACGGTTTTATCTCGAACTTCAAAACTTCACCGATCTTGTTCAATATCTTCATTAAGATATCAAGAATGAATTACAGAGTCACAACTCTCCATATCACAAGATAAGATATCGTTTAATTCATTCTAACAATCATTACTATGAATCGATTGCCCAATCGATCTTTAGATTGCGAACTATTAATTAAACTAGTCGTAAGAAGGTATCTTGTCAAGTCTGTACTTAGCACTTCTTTCGTTGATGACAGTTTCAGAGCGTAGACATAAATGCGTAAACACAATCTTAAATAAGAATGGATATTCAATCTTTATTTAATTTCAAAGCAAAACAAATACAAAAGTATTTAATATCAAAAATCTCCTTTGTGGGCATAAATGCCAATAAGTGGGCAGGTGGAGAGCAGGCGACAGGGCGAGCGGGCGAGATGAGGGCGGGCGATAGGGCAAGCGAGAGGGATGGTGGGCAAGAGGGCGAGAGAGAGAGGGATGGTGGGCAAGAGGCAAAGAGGGAGAGGAGAGGAGGTGGAGGCCGGAGAGAGAGAGAGAAAGAGAGAGAGAGAGAGAGAGAGAGAGAGAGAGAGAGAGAGAGAGAGAGAGAGAGAAATATAAATAGAAGAAAAATGAATGAAAAATATGAAAGAGAAAGATCGAAATATCATTTTAGATCAAAATATTTTGGGTGGCAATTGAAAAATTCGAAAAAAAAATTCATTTTAAACGCTCGCACAACGTCATAAAATAATTGTTGTGGGACCTCGCCGCGGCGATGAACAAATCTTGCTGCGGAGAGATCCCACAACGGATGTTTTTAAACGTTGTAGGAGATTCTGCCCGCAGTAAAGATTCAACTTCGCTGCGGCGAGATGTTTTTCCAAAAGAAGGGGTGGTCTCCGGAGCAATTTCTCCGCAGCAATGCAGAGATTGTGTTTCGGCGAAACCCTCTGGCTGCAACCAGGATTTAACTTTGCTGCGGAAAAATGTTTTTCCAAAAAAAGTGTGGTCCCTGGAGAAATCTCGCCACAGCGATGAAGAGATTGTGTTGCGGCAAGACCCTTTGGTGCAGCCAGGATTCAACTCTGCTGCGGCAAAATGTTTTTTCCAAAAAAAATGTGGTCCCTGGAGCAATCTTACCGCATCGATGAAGAGATTGTGTTGCGGCGAGACCATCTAGCTGCAGCCAGGATTAAACTTCGTAGCGGTGAGATGTTTTGCCAAAAAATGGGTAGTCTCTAGAGCAATCTCCTTGCACTGATAAAGGGATTGTACTGCAGCTAGAACCATCTCGCTCGACAAAATATGACAGTTGAGTAAATTTATTGTCCTTGTGTGCAATGTGGAAATCATAGACATTTTCAAATTAAGGTTGTTCGGGACCATTTGTTTGCACATGGAATAATGACGTCGTATCAAATATGGTTATACCATGGTGAGGTTTTTTGATCTACAACGACATACAAAAACGATGTTGACGAAGATGATGTTGATGATGATATGTGTGGAATGTTGAATGATTTGGAGGACGATTTTGTTGAACATCCGGAATTATTTGAGTCGATGATGAATGATGAGGAAACACCGTTGTACGAAGGGTATACAAAATTTTCGAAATTATCATTTCTAGTAACTTTATTCCATTTGAAGGAGTCAGATGGAATAAAAGCTCGAATGGATCTCAATGAGATGAATATTAGAAGCATTTTGCATCCTCAAGAGGGAGGAAATAAAAATTACCACCGAAGAAATACATTCTAGATCAGAATGGGAAGAAGAAGTTGTGCAAAGGGTTTGCATACATCAAAGTACCCGACAGTCATTCTTCAAACTATAAAATATTTGTATCTTTAAAAGATTCGAGACTCATTGGAATGAAAACTCATGATTGTCATGTGTTATTACAACAAATGTTATCTCTCGCTTTGCAAAACGATGTGAGATTTGCAATATCCAAGGTATGTGTATTCTTCAACTCGATATGCTCAAAGGTTATCGATCACATTCATTTGGATTACATGCAATCAGAGTTAGTGAAAACTTTGTGTATGCTAGAAAAGTTTTTTCCATCTTTGTTTTTTTACATCACGGTTCACTTAACCGTTCATTTGGTACGTGAAGTGAAATTATGTGGGCCCGTGTTTTTTATGTGGATGTATCCAATCGAGTGTTACATGAAAGTATTGAAGAGTTATGTTAAGAACTATAATAGACCGGAAGGGAGAATAATGGAAAATTACATAGCAGAAGAGTCTGTTGAGTTTTAAACTGAATATTTAGCTAACGCAAACGAAATTAGCGTGCCCAAAAACTTGATTTTGATTCAAAATCCTTACCTACAGGTATCTTTTGGTTACACTTTATGTTTAGTTAAATCCATGAACTATGTTTATGTAACCAAGTTTTTATGTTTATGTATTTATTCTAGCGATGATTGCAAAGAATGGGAGCGAGCCTCTCTTCACGTGTTACACAATGTTTCTGCATCATGCCATTTGTGGATATTCATATGAATTAATTGAGAGTGTATTATCCAAAGAAATCAAGAAATGAAAAATGGTTACAAGGTGAGCACAACCATTCGTTTCAAAACTCGCTTGAAAAACGAATATTTGAGGAGTCGGGATATTTTTCTACATTGAGTAAACTATTTAGCGGGTCTTCCTCAATGGTTACCAGGTACACTGCGTGTTCCGTTAATGGTTTTAAATTTTACACAAGAGATAGAGATAACAAGCATCCCGTTCAAAACTCTGGTGTTACATTCTATGCCGAGGCATTACATGTTTCGTCAGCCAAGGATAAGAATCTAAAACAAGGTTTTATGAACTATTACGGATATATTGAAGACATTTGGAAACTTGATTATTATGGGTTACGAGTCCCATTGTTCAAGTGCAAATGGGCAGACAATAGTCACGTTAATTAAAGTTGAAAAGGACGGAGTTACAATTGTCAACTTTAGTCGAACCAGTTATGAAAATGATTCAAATATGTTGGCCTCGCAAGCAAGTTAAGTATGCTATGTTTCGAATCCCGTCATCCGTAGTTATCGTTAGTGGTTCTTATGAAAGCGAGAAATATTTATGAAGAGGAGGACAAAGACATGACAAGTATTCCTCCATTTACATCCAGATTATCACATGGCAACGAAGAGATAGAGATTTTTGCTGCGGCGTAGGGAAAAATTAGTTGCAGCGATCGCCGCAGTTGTAACGAAACTCAGCTGCAGCGTGGACATTCTTGCTGCAGCTCGAAATTGTCATCGCTGCAGCGCCATTCACGTCGCCGCAGCACGATACTGCCTTCGATGTGGCGTGTTTTTTAACAGCAACCTCGGTCTCTTTAAATTTTCATGGCTGCAGCTGTTAAATAGGGCTAAGAAAAATTATCATTAATCGTATTAATGGCGAAATATAAAATTTCTTTACAAGTAAACTATTTTACTAACCTAGGCAAAGTGCATTTACATGTTATAATTAAAAACATTATTTAAACTACTTGAATACTAACCTTTTTTTTATCTTCAAACTTGAAGCGTCTTGGGAAAGGTGGATCTTCTTCCTTGGCTCGATTCCTTCACGTCTAATCTTGAACTTGAGAAACCTAAGGTTTCTATTACAAGAGTCTATAGAGGTTTAGAATGATTTGTGTGTGGGCAAGATTAAATATAGGAGAAGGAAAATCAAGAAAGGGTAATAACCCTTTCTTATTATGGATTCATGACACAATATTTGATTTTCCTTTCTCCTTTCTCTTCTAATTTGGCCGGCCACTTCTATCAAGCAAGGGAGAAATTTGTTTCCTTACTTAGCTTATTTATTTCATTCTCAATGAAATTTATTTCCTCTTTTCCTTTTTTGTAATTATCCTTATAATTAAAGGGAAATAAAAATCTCTTCTTGATGCATGTTGGCCAAAATTCTACCTAGGGGGGAGCTTCTAGATGCTTCCTTATTATTTTTAAGACAATTCTTAAAATACCAATTGTAGAATGATAATTGCAAAAATAACGAAATTAATTTCATAATGCCTTAAACGACTTTTCGGCTTTAGAAAATAATTTATATTTTCATCATATGAAAATATTCAAAATCTTATTTTGACATTCACATCATTTTATGTCCATGTGGACAAAAATACCCTTTAGACATTTTCCGAAAAAAAGTCTAGTTCAACATTTGAACTTATTTTGACTTAGCTTTCAGTTTAACAATCCTACTCTAATGACCTGTAGTACTAACCTTATGGATCCAAATGAACAAAGCTTGAGCTTCTAAACTCGGACTCAAAAGCTCACAAACCTTTTCCGAGTATTAGCTTAATGTTAACTGACTCCACTAAATAGTTGACACTGAGAATATCTCGGTTCAAATGAATTTATTTTTTACTCAAATTCAACTTAATTATATTGAGCGGAACCACTATGTTTACCCTTCATGAATATCATCAACTAGTCGGGATTTATAAAATTACCATTTTACCCTTCTAGTTGTTATTTCCTCAGCTCCTATATTACTTGTGAATAAGTTAGAAACAATGTATTGACGAGCAGCTAACAAGTCACATTGTTTCATCCAAATAAAGTCGCTACTTAATTTTGGATACTGCGCATTTCATTTATTCACAATCCAAGTAATAAAGCATGAGGTGATATATATTGCATCTCAGCAATCTTGTACATGAATTCCATATCTATGAGAACTTCACAAAGTTGGGTCATGACATCTTCATAACTTAATATTTCACCAATTGGCCTAGTCTAGATCACACAATGAATCTAGAATTTGACTTTCTCAAATGATAGTATTAATGCTATGAAATGACATGTCTCATTTCAAGATTTAGGTAAGCATATTCAATTCATACATAGTGACCTTGAGATAGAAGATGTTAAATGGTTTGTTCTTCTATTGTCTCTAAAGGTGCACTAGTCAATTCAGTATCTTCGTAAGATACACTGGAAGAACTATAGAGTTCCTAACTCTCTATGCCTCGTAACTAGACATCATAGATTCTTCCAACAATCATACTGGGATCAATAGTCCGTTGATCTTTATATTGTGAAGATATCGTTTTAACCAAACCATGAAGAGTTTTTTCACGCAAATCTATATTTGTTTCTTCATACATTGTTAGGTTTGATTAAGAACTATAAGACTATTAAATATCATAAATCTTCAATCAAACTAAAAAGGAATGAATGAACTTTTCAACTTTTATTATTTTAATCAGCAAATTAAAATAAGGACTTTATAAAGATTTTTATATTACATCAATATGTAAATAAACAATCTTCTTGTGGGCATCTCTACCAACAGCAGCGCCATCCTTTATCGCTATAGCGAGAGTCCAAAATAAAAAATAACATGGTCTCTGTTGGAATCTCGCCGCAGCGATGAAGTTATTAAGCTGCAGCGAGGCCAATACGCTGCAGCCTAAATCCTTTTTCGCTGCAGCGAGATTCAAAAATCAAGAGACCGAGGTTGTTGTTAAAAAGCAAGCTGCAACCATAACAACTTCTTGCTGCGGCGAGATAAGTCCTTGAATAAAAAAAAAGTTCGCTGCAGCCATAGCAATTTCTCGATGCGGCAAAACCTCCCACAACGTTTAATTTAAGCGTTGTGGGAGGTTTTCCCGCAGCGGTGTAAGAATCTCGCTGCAGCGAGATTATTTGAAAGTCACAATTCCACAACGCTTGTTTTAAGAGTTGCGGGAGATTGTTGCTTCAACTAGATTTGTACTTCGATGCAGCGAGAATCCCACGACGGATCCAATAAGCGTTGTGGGAGAGTTGTTTTCCGCCAATTTTCCACAATGATTAGCTTAAACGTTGTGGTAATCAAGGATCCCACAACGTTTGTAGATAAACATTGTGGGAAATCAGCTTCCCACAATGGTTAAGGATAAACGTTATGGGATCTCTGATGCCCACAACGCTTAAGAATAAGCGTTGTGGGAACCAGAGATCCCACAATGCTTATTATAAGTATTGTGGTACACCCGTTGTCGGATCCAACATTTGTAGTAGTGTCATCATTTATTACTTAGATTGTGAATAAATGAACTGCAGTGTCCAAAATGAAGTCATGACTTTATTTTGATGAAACAATGTGACTTGTTAACTCCTCGTTAATACGTTATTTTTAACTTATTCACAAGTAACAAATGAGTTGAAGAAATAACAGTTAGAAGGATAAAATGATAATTTTATAATCTCATCTTATTGATGATAATCATGAAGAGTAAACATAGAATTATTTATTGGATCCGCTCATTACAATTAAGTAAAATTTTGAGTAGAAAATAAATTCATTTGAACTGAGAGATTTTTAGTGTCAACTCTTTAGTTAAATTTGTTGACATTAAACTAGAACTTGGAATAACTTTTTAAACTTTTATGTCCATGTATAGTAGCTAAAGCTTTGTTCATTTAGATCCATAAGGTAGTAAGGAATTTTATCCCACAATAAGATACTTATATGAATTCTCGCTAATATTATAATGAAATAGAGTTTGATATTTATTATCTATATGAATTGAAATGGTTATTTCTTATGTATTAAGATTTGTAGAACATTCATTATCAGATAGCCTCCATATTAAACTGTTACGTGTTGGGAACCCGAGTTTGGGCGGTATGCTAAAACAAGATCGATGACTGATATGGAAAGTTATATCTAAAGTGGAACACATAACTGAAGACTGATCACTATGTGAGAGCATTCTACAGTTGTGGTAAGTGTACGTCCCAGACAAGTCTTAGGGTAGATGTGTCGTTTAAAGACTGTTAAGACGCACTAACCGAGATCACTATGATGGTAACATTGAGACTTGATCTAAATCCTGAAGTGATTATGGACACTGTATCATATTTTTGTTGGTGATTGATGCACCTTAGCAACCATATTAAATGTGGAAAATAATTAATTGCACTCACAATAGCCAATTAATAATTATGATAGCTAACAAGATCTAGATTTATTAATTTAGTTCAATTATGAAAGCAATTCAGCAATCAATATAAGAGAAGAATTTAATAGAAAACTTACGAGTTTGGGATCAGTTACAGAACACTCCGATCCAACGCGCCTCCATTTCGTCCTTCTTCTGAATCGACTCTGTTTTGTCCTTCTTCTGAATTGACTATGTTTCGTCCTTCCTCTGAATATAGTACTCGACGATGACACAGTAGTATCTCGAAACGTAATCTTCGAGATAAATAAGAAAGATGAGTGGGCACAATTGATATCTCACTCAGATCACGAAACCAGATTATTTCGGGATCTTTCTCATATTATTTAGGAACAGAATTATACAATTCCAAGAGAAAGGGGGAGAGGAAATTTGAACACTCAGAGAGAGAGAGAGAGAGAGAGAGAGAGAGAGAGAGAGAGAGAGAGAGAGAGAGAGAGAGAGAGAGAGAGAGAGAGAGAGAGAGAGAGAGAGAGAGAGAGAGAGAGAGAGGCCGAGTGTTTCTATGAAGAAATGAGAGAATTTTCTTCTTCCATTTGATCCCTATTTATAGCATTGGTAGGGAGATAACCCCTGAGAGATTTTCTCTCCAATCTGTAGAGATATTCTCTCCTTCATGGAGATATTGTTGAAAATTATTTAACAATTTAAACAATAATATTACATAACACATCTATATGTGGCGGAATTATATAATATGATCAGTATTAAAACTCATTTTAATAAACTAATAAGCTAGGCATTAAAAATCATAAAACATGTCAATAAACTATTTATTCTAAACATGTCAACAAATTGAACCAAACCATCTAACAACTTATAAACACATTCATAAATCATTAAAAATATATCCAATTCGTTTAGAACACTTACATGTGAGGTTGTAAACAACATCGTGCATTGCTAGCTAACTCCTAAAGGCCTCGTCAAAATTCTGAAATCTGACCCGCCGGATTGGAAGACAGGACCCGCCGGATTGGAATCTGTCTCGCCGGACGATAAAGTGCATGCCTTGTTGTGGCTTCGTCCGGTGGAATTTAGCCGCGAAATTTTGCAAGAATGTGGGAGAGGCCGAGAGGAATAACCTTGTAAAATTTCGTGAACAGAAACATCCTGAGTCGCCGGTGATGGCTTAGGCACGCTCGCAGTCCGGTGACCAATTCGGTGACCCAAGCTGGCCAACAGGCTGAAATGAGCCTCACTCCATTTCGCTCGATTTCGTCGCGTCTTGAGTGGGTACCTGCGTGTACAAAGTCACTCAAACACCAATTGAAGAGTCAATGGTAATTCGCTCGGGATTTGATGAGATTAAGGGGGTGTACTCTTCAATTGAACAACAAGGGACACTCGAGATCACTCAAGAACTCTCAAGAGATCAAGAAAATATTTCTTGATCTATCTCTCTAAAATTTTGACCAAAGAACTCAGGAGAAGGGGGAGAGAGAGGTTGGCCGAAAGTTTTATGATTATGGTTAGGGTTAGCGTTTTCAAAAAATCCTTTAAATAGAGAGAGAGCGGGCTTTTCTTAGGTCAAATCCAATAGTCAAACTTAAGCCCATTATTCTTTTAATTAATTTCAAAAATTAATTCTCTGACCTAATTCATTATTTATGGTCGAGTATAATCCTATATATTTTGAAAATATTTATTTTGATTTATTTCCATAATAATATTTAATTATTTTGGAATATCTCATTTATTTAATAACAAATCATTATTTTCATACTATTCAAGATAGTACGAAATGAAAAAATATAGTTACTTTCATCTTTTATTTATTTGAATCATTTAAATATGTTAATATCCATATATTAACATAATATGATTCACTAAATAAATGTAATAATATTTAACCAATTATTTATTTGATTATTTAGAAAATAATTTTCTTAACGTAAATCACAATTTACGTTGGATGAGAAAATCAATTAATTCGTATTCACCAATATCTCTTCTGAGAGTCTATCATTGAGACCTTATGGACCCACATGAACGAAGCTTTATAATAAAGATCGGACTAAAAAGTTCACAAACCTTTTTAGTCTTTTAATTCTTAATATTAGTCGATTCCATTAAAGGCTAATATTGAAACTCTCTAAGTTCATATGCGTATATTTCCGTTTGATGTGACAAAACAATTCTTCACACGATCAACAGAGTATTTTACGATATTATCCTTCATGTGCATCAGTAAATCAGAGGAATGTAAGATTACCGTTTTACCCCAGAATTATTATTTCAATAACTCCCTTATATGTGAATGAGAAAAACATAAAGTGAGATGTCTTTACATGTCATATGTTTTAATCAAAGAATGTTCTTATTTGATGAATACTTGGCCAGGTTTATTCATTCACACTCTCGTAACAAAGCATAGTGTGATATTGATGCATTGACATTGTTTCAACATGAATTTCGTATCTGTGAATCACATAACCCAACATGACAGCGTTATGACACCAACCACCGGGTCAGATGCAACTATAATTTTAGCCATTTCCCATTGACAAATCAAATGTCATAAGGTGTCACATTGATTATGCATTCACTTCAGGATTTAGGTAAGTACCAAAATACCTCTCGTATGTGATCTTGAAGTTTCGAGTGTTTAAACGGTTTTATCTCGAGCTTCAGAGTATCACATGTCTTGTTCAATATCTTCTATAAGATATCGAGAATGAAACACAGATTCACAACTCTCTATATCACAAAATAAGATATCATGATCCATTCAAACAATCATTACTCAGATTCGATTGCTCCATCGATCTAAAGATTGTGAACAAATGTTTAAATTAATCACAAGGGGCTATCTTGTGAAGTCTATAATTAGCACCCCTTTCGTTGATGAAAGTTTCAGAGCATAACATACATACATAAACACAAACTTAAATGAAGAATGAATATTTAACTTTATATAATGTCTCAGCAAAATAAAATACAAAGTTTTTATATTGTCTTAAATTTTCTTTGTGGGCACCAATCCCAACAGATATTCCCTTCTTGTAGAGATATTCTCTCCTTTGGATTTAAACTGGGCCACTAGATCTCAACAGTGAATCTAAACTCTCTCTCATCCATCAGATCAATATCTATAAAGAGATTTTCTCTCTTTCAGAGAGAAATTCAAGGAGAACTTCAAGGGAGAAGTTCGGCCATCTTAGGTCATTCCCCTAGGGGGAATTTCGACCACCCTAGTGCCAAAGCCCAACTTAAGAGTTTCCAAAGCCCGAAATTAAATAAAAAATTACGCTATAAACATTTATGTAATTCTGCGAATACCCATTTTCCAGAATTAAAGCTGTCAATTACTATTACAGCAAGTGAGATTAAATAATGAACAACATTATTATTTGAAAGTTCTTATCCGCCTTTATCAGAGTCGAATTAGGGACTATAGACCTAGTAATAGAAGCTTAACGAACCTGACGAAAAAGACGATATAGTCCTATCTCTTTTTCATTGATTCGTCTAGTTTTTATCAATACTCCATCGTGTAATCAAAGACTGAACCCTTCTTTAATACTAGAATTATATTTAATCATCATGACGATTGTCCATTGATATAGTCAGTTCGTGATCAAGATCCTCCAGGTTCTACCCGTGCCAAGAGAAGTCAATTTATCCCGTTATAATTTCTAGATACATATCAGCCTTAAGCATTGTTGCTTCCCTAGCCAAAAAGTCTTTCGAACATTAACTTACTTCAAAAGTGTACGCAATCAATCGATCCTGGAATTAACTCGTAGGTGAGTGAACATTGACCTCCTTTCAGGGAGGCTGGATTTCGTGTCTGTAAATCATTTCCCACTCGAATCATGCTCTAAGAATACTTCCAAAGGAAGACTCCCAAGACATAAGTGTTGGAATAGGTCTAGGGTTAAGAAAAATTTATCATTAATCATATTAATCGAAGAATATAAAAATTTCTTTTACTTGTAAAACAATATTTACTAACCTAGATAAAGTGCATATACATATTATAAATTAAAAAAGTTATTTAATTACTTGAATACTAACCTTTCTTCTAGCTTGATCTTTAATGGATCTTGAGAATGGTTGATCTTCTCTTCTAGCTCGATTCCTTCAAACCTAAACTCAACTTGAACTTGAGAAACATAAGCTTTCTATTACAAGAGTCTATAGAGGTTTATAATGATTTGTGTGTGGGCACAATTAAACACAATAACTCAAGACCAAGTCTATGAGCTAAAATGCTAATTTAGCCTAAGTCTGATGAGGACTTAGGTGCCAAAATAACAAAAGTACTTTCTAGAGAGAGAGAGAGGAGAGGGGTCGGCCAAAGAGCAAGAATGAGCTTAGAAAAACCATGTTTTTACATCTCTACATGAGGCTCTATTTATAGGAGAAGGAAAAATCTATAAAGGTCAATTATTCATTCATGAAAGAATAATGTATTCATGACATAATATTTGATTTTACCTTCCCTTTTCTCTTCTAATATGGCCGGTCATACACCTCAAGCAATGAGAAAATTTGTTTCCTCACTTAGCTTATTTATTTCCTTCTCAAGGAAATTTATATCCTCTTTTCCTTTTGGGTAATTATCCTTATAATTAAAGGGAAATAAAAATCTCCTCTTCATGCATGTTTGGTCGAGATTCTACATAGGGGGAGCTTCTAGATACTTCCTTATTTCTTTTAAGACAATTCTTAAAATACCCATTGTAGAATTATAATTGCACAAATAACGAAATTAATTTCATAATGCCTTAAACGACTTTTTGGCTTCAGAAAATAATTTATGTTTTCATCATATGAAAATATTCAGAATCTTATTTTGACATTCACATCATTTTATGTCCATGTGGACAAAAATACCCTTTAGACATTTTCCGAGAAAAAGTCTAGTTCAACATTTGAACTTATTTTGACTTAGCTTTCAGTTTTACAATCCTACTCTAATGACTTGTAATAGTGATCTTATGGATCCAAATGAACAAAGATTGAGCTTCTATACTCGGACTCAAAAGTTCACAAACCTTTTCCGAGTGTTAGCTTAATGTCAACTGACTCTGCTAAAGATGTGAGACTGAGAATCTCTCGGTTCAAATAAATTTATTTTCTACTCAAATTCAACTTAATTATATTGAGTGGATCCATTGAATGTTATCTATGTTTACCCTTCAAGAATATCATCAACTAGTCGGGATTTATAAAATTACCATTTTACCCTTCTAGTTGTTATTTCCTCAACTCTTTGTTACTTGTGAATAAGTTAGAAACTATGTATTGACAAGGAGCTAACAAGTCACATTGTTTCATCCAAATAAAGTCGCTACTTAATTTTGGATACTGCGCATTTCATTTATTCACAATCCAAGTAATAAAGCATGAGGTGATATATATTGCATCTCAGCAATCTTGTACATGAATTTCATATCTATGAGAACTTCACAAAGTTGGGTCATGGCATCTTCATAACTTAATATCTCACCCATTGACCTAGTCTAGATCACATAATGGATCTAGAATTTGACTTTTTCAAATGAGAGTATTAATACTATGAATTGACATGTCTCTTTTTAGGATTTAGGTAAGCATGATGCAATTCATACATAGTGACCTTGAGATAGAAGATGTTAAATGGTTTTTTCTTCTATTGTCTCTAAAGGTGCACTGGTCAATTCAGTATCTTCGAAAGATACACTGGAAGAACTATAGAGTTCCTAACTCTGTATGCCTCGTAACCAGACATCATAGATTCTTCCAACACTAGTCCGCTGGTTTTTAGATTGTAAATATATCGTTTTAACCAAACCATGAAGAGTTTGTTCACGCAAATCTACATTTGTCTCTTCATACATTGTTAGGTTTGATTAAGGACTATAAGACTATTGAATCATAAATCTTCAATCAAACTAAAAAGGAATGATTGAACGTTTCAACTTTTATTAATTTAATCAGCAAATTACAATAAGGACTTTATAAAGATTTATATATTACATCAATATGTAAATAAACAATTTTTTGGTGGGCATCTCTGCCAACAATAAGCTGTGATTAGCATGAATAGCCTTTTAGCGAATGAGTTAAAGAGTTCAGATACATGATTCAGTCTTCATGACCAGTTAAGGATTTAGATCAAGTCTCACCGTGACCATCATACTGGCCTCGGTTAGTGCGTCGTAACGGTCCTTAAACGACACATCTATCCAAGGCCTGTCCAGGTCATACACTTACCATAAGTGTAGAATGGTCCCACATAGTTATCAGCCTTCACTCATGTGCTCCATATATGTGACTTTCAATATAGCTTCCCAGACATATATCAGTCATCGACCTCATTTTAGCACACCGCCCGAACTCAAGTTTCCAACACGTGCTCAGTTTTAATACGAAGGCTATGTAAGATAGTTGTTATTGATTATGAATAATTATTCAGACCTTAACCCACTAATCGTATAATGCTTATATAGTAATTTAATTATCGAGTTCAGTAATTATTAATACGTCATCTTCAAGTGGGCAATATTCCTAACAGTTTCTGAGCTCTTTGAGTCATTTGCTAAAAGGTTATCAATTCTAATCACAACTTATTTTTAGGGAGTTTTCTAAGAGCATTATTCGAGTGGGAAGTGATTTACAGATACGGAATCCAACCTTCTTGAAAGAAGGTTAATGTTCACTTACCTAAGGGTTGGTTCCAGAACTGATTGATTGCCGCACTCTCAAATTAAGTTAACGTTCGAAAGAATCTGTCGCTAGGGAAGCAACAATGGTTAGGGCTGATATGTATCAAGAGAAGTATAACAGAAAAATTGACTTCTCTTGACACGGGATGAACCTGGAGGATCTTGATCACGAGCTGATAATATCAGTGGACAGTCGTCACAATGAGTAAATATAATTCTAGTATTAAAGGAGGGTTCAATCTTAGATTACACAATGGAGTATTGATAAAGACTAGAGGAATCGATGAAAAAGAGATAAGATTGTATCGTCTTTTTTGTCGAGTTCGTTAAGTTTCTACTACTAGGTCCATAGTCCTTGATTCGTCTCTGATAAATGTGGATATGAAGTTTCGAATAATAATGTTGATCATTATTTAATCTCACTTACTGTAATAGTGACTGACAACATTAATTTAGGAAAACGGGGTTTCACATAATTAAATAAATGTTTATAGCGTAATTGTTTATTTATTGCTGGATCAAGTACATAAATAATTAATTAGATTTTTAAGAGAACGGGCTTTAAAATTTTGGGCTGGGCTTGGGACATGAGTTGGCCGAAAATCTCTAAAGTATAAGCCCTAGGGTGGCCGAACTCTTCCCTTAGAGTAAGCCTTGAATTTCTCTCTTAGGAGAAAAAATTATCTTCCATAGATATTGATCTGATGGATAAGAGAGATTGTATATTCACTGTTGAAATCTAATGGCCTAGATTAAATTCAACATGAGAAACTATCTCTGAAAGGAGAGAATATCTCTTACAGGTTATTTGCTTTCTAAATGCTATATATATGAGTAGAAGGGAAGCGGCAAATTATCTTATTCTACACAGAAATCTCGGCCACTCTCTCTCTCTCTCTCTCTCTCTCTCTCTCTCTCTCTCTCTCTCTCTCTCTCTCTCTGTGGTTGATTTTATCTTCCCATTTCCCTTGGAATTGCAAATTCCGTTCCTAAATAATAGGATTAAGATTCCGAAACAATCTGGTTTCGAGATTTGGTGAGATTGCCCACTCATATTTCTTATTCGTCTCAGATATTACGTTTTGAAAGACTACAATGTCATCAACGAGTACTCAGATCAGACTAACCACGAAAACGAACACGCCCTGGATCGGAGCATTTTGTAGCAGAGTCATAATCAATGTAAGTGATCTAACGACTTAACTAGTATCGGTTGCTAAATTGTTTTCTATATATAAATTTATTAACATTAATTGGCTAATGTGAGTGCAATTAATTTCTTTCTGCATTTAATATGGTTGCTAAGGTGTATCGGTCTCCAACAAGTGGTAACAGAGCTGGTTGATTTACTGATTTAATCGATTCGTTCTAGTAATTAAATTTAATTTGGTTTGAATGGATTTATATTATGATATGAAATTTGTTGCAATTCAATATATGGTATGTGAATTGCTGTTCGTGATTGATCGTAAATATTTTATTCTCGCGTTTCTAGAATTTTTGTAAACCCAAAATTCAAAGGGTATAGGGTTTATGTAAAATTTGTTTTTTCAATTATTATTCTTATTATTGTTGTAATCCGACGACGAAGATAAGTTTTTTCTGACTTGTTTTATGCGTATGAGGTCCTAGCCTCTATCCGATTTGGTTGTAAGGTTTTCGTCGTATCTGTTTGCTAATGAGATTATTCATTGTGGGAAAGACTATTTATAACTTTAAGGTATTAATGTAACAGAACCCTTTTTCCTCTTCCCACATCTTTTCAAGGGACGAGTCCTTAATTTATAGTGTATATAATGAACGTTTTAAAATGTAGAGTAATTTTATAGACACAAGCTTCGTGATTTTTTTAAAATCATAAATGAATGAATAGATGCTACTTTTATTTATAACATCAGGGTTTACAAGAAAATAGAATGAGAAATTTAGAAAAGTACGTGTGAAAATGGGGTAATATTCTATTTGCATGTGTCATGAAATTTTATTATAAAATATATGTGGCAAATGACAAAATAATTTTTAATAACAGTTTGATCCAATTGCGATATCTTGCAGAAATTAATATTATTGTAGTATATTGCGATCAAATCTTGTAATTTTTTTTATCTTTCGACACATATATTTCGTAGTAAAATTTGAAGCACTACACTTAAAAATCGAATATTATCTTATTGCACAAAAATTTCGAAATTACAAAATCATACATAGAGAAACACTTCATTTCACAAAAATCATTATTATATCTAATATGACTTGTGAGCTAATTTTGGTATCGACACGGAAAGAAGCAAATCCAGAGACAGATAGAGAGAGCTCATCAACAGATCACTATTCTTCTTCGCGTATAAACAAATCTGAAATCTAAAACCCTATTGCTCTCTTTATATATGTATATACAATAATTGTAGTATGACGGAGTCTTCTTCCTCTTCTATGGTTCGCCTCAACATCGGTTAGTTTTCTTTTACAACTCAGATTATGATGTTTCTTTCCCTAAATACTGTAACTCGATTTGCGAAATCCGAATCTTGATTCTATGTTTGGCTGCTAAGAAGAAGAATAAATTAGTTATCAAACCACGGCACAGACAGTTGGAAATTGGAATAAAAACCCCATTCGATTGTACAAGATATTGTAGATTACAGTGCCAAATTTCATTTAGAAGATACAGATTCTAAGATTCCTAGTGCAAATTGAGTCATAGTGGGAATTAAATCATCTTTAATCCCATTTTGGGGTTTTTTGGGGTTTTTGGTTGTAGGAGGGAAGAAATTCTGCACGACGGTGGACACGCTGACTCAGCGAGAACCGGAGTCCATGCTGGCGGCCATGTTTAGCGGCCGCCATGTGTTGGAGCTACAAGACAAGGTCTGTGTGTTTCCATTGATTGTTTGTTCCTTTCAAGATCTGAGAGTCTTATATGTATATATGTTTATGTATGTGTTTGTCCTTAAGTGATTTAGTTTTACAACCACTTTGAGGTAATGGATTTGTAAAATAGCTAAGGTTTGAGTAAAATTAGTCAGATAAACCAAATGTGCAATAATCAAGTTTCAATAGATAAAATAAATTGACTCTAGGGGATTGATTGTTTTAAAAGTAGTAAATAGCTTATAATAATCGAAATTAATTTTTGAAAGTTGGTGTCAATAAAAAACTTGACCATGTAATTTTGACTGTTTTGCGGATCAATTAGTTTCAAATGGCTATTTTGTGTTTCAGGGATATGTGTTTGTGGATAGAGATGGAAAACACTTTCGACACATCCTGAATTGGCTCAGAGATGGAGTTGTTCCGACTTTGAACGAATTAGAATATCCTGAATTCCGCCGCGAAGCTGAGTACTACCAATTACTGGTAATGTCAATCTTGGCTTGGTTTGTATAATCTATACAACCCATGTTTACATTTCAGAATATAAGAGTGACAGAATAAAATGAACCTAGAATGAGTATTCATACAATTCTAGTATGTTTCTTACTCTCAAAGGTATTTGAAGGGATTGCTTTTTTAATTTTTATTGGATGAATTGCATAATATATCCATTACAGTTTTTTTTAAATAATTCAAATAAAATAAAATTAGGGGGTGCTATTTTAGACCCCCACTCGTGTAATGGACGTGTTGAGGTCCTTAATCTCCGGATTTGCTCATCAGACATTCAAAAATTACTTTACAATAAGTTTATTGTTGATTCATAACACTTGCTGGCCATTTCTTAGAACTCAAGTGGTTTGAAACTGATCATCTAGATTTTATTTGCATTCCCCTCGTTAGGGTCTTTTTGTATATTTGTTCATAGAACTTTAGGTGGTTTGAATGGTCAAGAACTTCAATGTAAGTTTTTTTGTGAAATTTTCGACTATCTCACTGAAAAATTATCTTCTAACTTTCCTACATTGCCCACCTTTTTTTTTCTCTTCATGGAATGAGTTATTATACTTAAGATTTGTGTCGACGATCTCGTTGAAATGCCACGTGTTTTAGGGACTTATCGAAGGAGTCAATGGTGTTTTATCGAAAAAGAAGGAAGGAGAAGAGTTGACCACTGAGCTAACCCGTACCGATATAATCAAGTGTATACAGTCCGAGAAAGTCAAACTTCGAGGTGTTAATCTCTCCGGCCTCGACCTCTCCATACTCGTGCGTCTTTCTTTCAACTTCTTTCTTGCACTAATGTATATAGATATATAATAATTTTTCAAAATTTGAAAACTTTACAGAGCTCATGTTATTTAAAAGCTGCATCGTCATTGTGAGAATTTCTGCAGGATCTTTCATTTGTGGACTTTAGCTATGCATGCCTTAAAAATGTATTCTTCGCACGGGCAAATCTTCAGTGCGCTAAATTCCGGGTACGTTTCTTTGCAAACACAGATCACGATATGGAAATTTAGGAAGAAGTACATATATAAAGGGGTTAATATAGAACATATGGTAGCTAGGTTAGCTTATATAAATAAGAGGGATTATGAAAATTGTATAACAGATTCGTGGAACAAGAGATTCCCAGTGGGGTCCGATTTCCATCGCTTCAATTCCTTTCTTTTATATATCTATCAATACAAGTTTTATCAGTTCAAATCGAGAAATCTCAATCTATATTTTGTGATTTTGTGTATGAGTAGCAAATTAAATTTTGAAATTAATTTTTTGGGGTGATAGGAAGTAGATGCCGAGGGTGCGATCTTTTATAACGCGACTTTGCAAGAGTAAGACTTTTGGTACTCTCTCTATTATTTAATTATTTAATATGGTGGTACGATAAAGCCACTGACTGATGATTTTTGTTTTTGTCTAGAAAAGATGTGAGTTTACCGGAGCCAATCTACGTGGAGCAGTATTAGCCGGTGCCAATCTCAAAAGTGCAAACCTTCAAGGTAACACATTTTCTTTCCTAATATATACCTTTTGCTGTTCAGTCCTCAAGAAGATTTCACATTTTACTTTATGCAGCCTAATCTTGAACTCTTCCGTTATACAAGCTTTCATTCGTAACAAATCTGATACAAATATTCTAGCTTTTTACTTTCGCTGGTTCTAATTTTTCTGGGTTTCATTTTATTTTTATTATGCTTAATTTTGATATGAAAAAGATGGTCTGCGGTTGTTTCTTGGAGTTACATAGTACACTAAACAATTTGTTGCTTTTGGATGTTGAAAAATGTACAAGCATGGAATTTGAGTTTGAAACATAATAAACGCATTTTGTTTATTATAAATACGTCAACATCACAAGCCTTCTATAATTGGATGAACTACAAGATAGATCAAGATTAATTCACTCAAATCCATTGCTTCTTTAAAGTCAAACTAGTTGTGTCAATGATGTTTCTTTGTTTTTTCCCTGAAATGTTTTATCAGTAAATAAAAGTCAGAATTAAATATCATATGTGAGTATTTTTTATATTTTCAGATTCATGTCTGATCGATAGTAGCTTCTGCCAGGCTGACCTACGATCGGCTCACTTACAGGTCAACTATTGATTTGATTTTTATTGACTTAAATACAAGGATATTCTTGTTCTCGAATGCGGCCTTATAAAACTTGTTTTTCAGAATGCTGATCTTACCAATGCGAATTTGGAAGGGGCTATTCTTGAAGGAGCCAATTTGAAGGTATAACTTATATATTTTGTTTGGTTTTGAATTTAAAGTTGTTCAATCTCGTATGAACGGAAAATCAGGGAGCGAAGTTGAGCAATACCAATCTGAGGCATGCAAATCTTCAGCGAGCATATTTGCGCCAAGTCGATCTCAGAGACACGGTCAGTTTCTTATATTTAGTGAAATTTGAAAGATGCGACTATTGAGAGTACTTTGGTCCAGCGTGTCATATTTCAATTTTTTTTTTGGGTAAAGATGTGAAATTTCATGTTATTGATTATATTTAATGTGTCATGTAATGTCATAGTTATGAATAGAACTGATGTTCATAAATTATATGCCTTGTTTTTGGTTTTGATCACAGCATTTGGATGGTGCGAGGCTTGATGGTGCAAATTTACTTGGAGCCACAAGATAGTTTGTACGTGTGCTTGTGCGTGTATCGAACCTCCTGATACATTTTTCAAAACCATGTAATTACGAATGACTTCATATCACAATAATATAGTTTCCTTTATTTATTCAAAATTTGGAGATTCAGATGCTTTTAGTAAAATTATGAATCATACATGGAAAATATCAGCAGTTACAAAAGTTCTGCCTAGCTGAATCATCTTTAATAGACCCCAAATTTTTTATAGGATAATTAGTATAATAGCATTTTGAAACATTGTAATGCAAAATAGCTAACGTTTTAAACAAATCGATTTATAGCAATTATTTTAAATAAACCGTAATAAAATGACTATACTTATAATTTACATTAATTACCCTAAATAAATTTTGAAATCAAAATCAGTTATTAAATTCAAGAGAACAGATTAATAAAAATAAAAAACACAATATTAACAAGTTACTAGGTGAGATTTTTTTGTTTTCCAAGCATTGTGAGTTAGTGTGTTTTCAAACTTTAAAGCTTGTCTCGCCAATGGCTGACGGAGCTTCTCTGCCATGTATTCCCCACCGTTGTTTCTGCAAGTAAATAATGATGATGTATTTCTTTACATGATTGTGATGGTGATTTATCTTTATTTAAATAATGATCTGGTAGTGTTTGATCTTCAATGCCGTGAGTGCCTTGTCCTAATATTTTTTTTAGTTCAACATATATTTTAGAGTTAATGGCGGTAAATCTCGAGACTTTCAATTCGTGCCCAATGACCAACGTCAAGTAAGAGTTAAATGCAAAGATTTGAGCTGTAATTGGCTTGTCTACGCCAGAGTCCAACTTATAATATGGCGGTGAGCATTAATATGCTAATTGATGAACACAACCACAGACTCATTTTCGACAACAAATTAGTGACTACCTCATGGTCATAAACTTATTTTTTTGGACGATTTCAGGCTCAATCCAGAAATGGAGTAGGCGTCTTTCAAGGAATTGTGTACTTCGAAGAAGTTCACTAATGTCTTAGTCACAATATTTTATTGGGCCAAGAAGAAAGCTAGGGAGATTTTTGAGGGCACAGTTCGAGATTAATTTGGCATCTTTGAGGATTATTGTAAGCATTTGACATTAAATAATCGATGAACGACGACTGTTCTGATTTTTTTAATGTAGTGATGGTCAACGAGTGTTTGGGCGGGTCTATATATGCCACGAAGATTATAAGAAAGGATTCAACATACGTGTCAGCCTCTTTTAACGTTTGATGGTGTTTCCTAAAGGGCTGCTGCAAAAAAAATTTGTTGGCAGCTGTTGGTGTTGATGCAAACAATTCACAATTTTTTGTGACCTTTTCCCTTGTCAAGAAGGATAATAAAGCTACATGGACGTGTTTCTTGACTCAACTTCGTGAAGACCTTGCCATAGTGAACACAACGGCGTTCACGTGATGAGTGGTCGTCAGAAAGGCCTACAGAGGGCTATAGTTGACATATTCCCTAGATCCGAGAGTCGATTCTATGTGCGCCATATGCATTCCAACTTTAAGAAGGATTTTCCAGGGTTTCTTTTGAAACAACATTTATGGATGTGTACTAGAGCAACAAAACTACCAGAGTTCTCGAGAAAAATGGCCGATATGAGAGCTGAGAATGTCAAGGCTCACGACTGGTTTCTCGGAAGAAATGCATCGGAGTGCAGAAAATCTTATTTTAGAGACGATGTAAAATGTGATATGTTGTTGAATAACATGTGGGAGACATTTAACTCATCAATTCTTTTACCTCGAGACAAACCGATTGTTTCTTGAAAGGATTTGTTACTGCCTTATGTGCCGGTTCGTTATTAGAAGAGTTAGTAAAAAAATGGAACATGCTGTCAGACCATGCATCATGGAAATAGAGAAGTGTACGAATGTTGGTAGACATTGCCAATTCCAGGTATGTCGTCACATGTGTTTTTACATGTTTTTTGGTTCTTAAATAGGCTGCTTAGTTATTGGTTTTTTGGCTGCTTAGTTATTGATTTTTTGGCTGCTTAGTTATTGGTTTTTTGGCTGCTTAGTTACTGTTTTTTTTTATTGATTGTTGGTTGGTTAAAGAGACTGCTTAAATAGATATTCCTTTATTGGGTTTTGGTTGATTAAATAGGCAACTCAATTATTGGTTTAGGTTGCTAGTGTGCTTGATTTGATTTCTTGATATGTTTAGAAATTTATTAACATGTCAGGTTATTTTTAATGTCATGATTATATAATATGTTACGTAATGAGTTTCACATATTATGATTAAAATTATGAATTCCGTCATATTTAGATATGTTTCACAATTTAATAGATTAATCGCTAACCGGTTTTTAACAACGGCTTGCTGGTCACGATCATGTCGACTACATTAATGACTGCTACAAGAAGGAAGCTTATGAAGCTACATACAAATGTGTGATCGAGCAATGATTAGCTTCAATAAGTGGCCAGATCCAAGGCGCCACCTGATCCTAACTTCTACTACACACGTATTGCCTTGACGGGCGAAGAAAAAACGAAACCAGTCAAACACAATTAAGCCACGAACTGCAACCAACGGGGCCAAACCATATGATGATGCCCAACATGGCCTCATACTAAACTTCCAGCTGAACCAAAGAAGCGTTGACGTTCGAAGAAGATTAATCCAACACCGTCAAAAATCAGCAGGCAGTAACAAAGGGAAAGATATGCATTAATTGCTTTTTAGATTTTCATTAGGGCTGTATTAACAAGCTTCGTAGCTTATTTTGTACAAGATTCTAGCTTCATTTCGACAAGTTTCTAGTTATTTGGATAGGTTTGCATATTTAAATTGCTACTAAGAAGCTACTTATTTTGGACCAGTTCAGATATAAGTTCACATTTCAGCTTCGTCAATTCAGTATTGTGAACTTACTTCAATTTAGACAAAAACAAATCAAATTTCCCTTGATAACACATCATAGAATAAAAAACCTATTGGAAATCGGTTAACAATTAACCTATTAAATAATGAAACATATCTAATTTGGCAGAATTTCAAAATTTCAAGTTAATATGCTAACCTCGTTTCGTAACATATTGAATAACAATGGCATAAAAACGATCTAACATGTCAAAAAAATTATAGACATGTAAATAAAAATTCCCCACACAGACACAATCCTATAACTAATTATAGAATTGGAAATAAGAACGGATCTCAGATAACTTACGATTTTCATCGAAAACTTCTCGAGTCGTTCTTCCGTCTTCATTCCGCGTGTACGAGTATGTGTCACGCGTCTATGTCTCTGCCTCGAGTGTGACACTCACGCACGTGTAGGGCTGCTAGAGTCTCGTCTGAATCCCGCACACATGTCTCCTTCTGTGGGGAAGGAGGAATAGTGCTCGACCAAAATTAGGGTTTCACTCAAACAACCACGAACATAGTCAACGAAATGATCTCCGGAGGTTTATGATATTAACATGCTGCACTCTTTTAGGAATAAAGAGAAGGGAATGATCACTCAAAAAATAAAAAGACGAATAAGGCTAGTTGTGCTAGAGTTTGGCCGAATTGAACTCTCTTTCTCTCTATGATTCTCGGCCAAAAGGAATAATCATATTTTAAATCACAATTCACATTCAATGAGAAAATCAACTTATTCTTGTTCACTGAAATCTCATCCAAAAATCTATCATTGAGACGTCATGGACCCAAACGAACAAAAATTTAGAATAAACTCCGGGCACAAAAGTTCACAAACTTTTTTCGACTCTTAATTCTTAATATTGATCGATTCCACTTAAGGACCAATATTGAATATCTTTGAGTTCATATGCGTTTATACTTCCGTTTGATGTGACGAAACTATTATTCACATGATCCAAAGTATATTTTACGATATTACCCTCCGTGTGTATCATTAACTAAGAGCAATGTAAAATTATAGTTTTACCCTTGAGTTATTATTTCACCAACTCCTTTGTTAAAGTGAAGGAGAAAAACATAAAGTGAGATGTCACAACATGTCACATGTTTTATTAAAGGAATGTTTTATTCGTTGAATACCAGGCCCGATTTATTCGCTCACACTCTAATAACAAAGCATGGTGTGATACTAATGCCGTAGCATTTTTGCAACACAAATTCCATATTTGTGAATAACATAATTCAATGAAACATTATTATGACACCTGTCGTTGGGTCGATGAAAACACATTTAGACATTGCCCATTGAATAATCAAATGTCATAAAGTGTCACAAAAAATATGTATTCACTTTAGAATGTGGTTAATTACAAAAATACCCCTTGTTTGTGATTTTGAAGCTTGGAGTGATTTAACGATTTTATCTTGAACTTCAAAGTGTCACAGGTCTTGTTCAATGTCGTCATCAAGACATCACAAATAAATTTCAAAATCACAACTCTCTGTGTCACAAGATAAGATATCGTTAATTTATTCAAACAATCATTACTTAGATACAATTGCCCAATTGATCTTTAGATTGCGAACTATTGATTTAAAATAGTCACTAGAAGGTATCTTGTCAAGTCTGTACTTAACACTGCTTTCGCTGATGACAGTTTCAGGGCGAAGACATATATGCATAAACACAATCTTAAATAAGAATGAATATTTAAAATTTTATTTAACTTTAGGCAAAAAGAACACAAATTTATTAAATGTCTTATACCTCCTTTGTGGGCATAAATCCCAACAAACTCCCACTTGACTAAATGAGATGTGAATTATCTTTTAGTCGTAAGTCTTCTAGGTGTCCCATGAAAACTTTACTCGTTAAAGGCTTCGTGAAGGGATTAACAAGGTTTTCCAACATAGAGATCTTCATTACTTATGCGTCTCCTCTTTTGCGAATATCTCACACCCCGTGATATTTCCTCTCTATGTGTTTCACCGCTTATGACTTTTTAATTCCCTAAAATTAGCAACGACCTCACTATAATCACAATAAAGTGTAATGGGCTCGCAGACACTTGGAACTACTTCCAAGTACTTCAGGAATTTCCGAAGCCTAACAGCCTCCTTTGCAGTTTCCCAAGCCACCAAATATTCGGCTTCCATGGTCGAGTCAGCAACACAACATTGCTTTATACTCCTCTACAAGATCCACCATTCAGGATGAATACAAAATCCTGAAGTGGATATCATGGAATCGTTATCCTCTTAAAAGTTGGAAACGGTATATCCCCTCATAGTCAGGTCATCACCTGAGTATGCAGTTATATAATTTCACGTTCTCCGGAGATACTTGAGAATATACTTGACAGTAACCCATTGCTCGAGTCTAGGCTCAATTAGAATCTACTCACCATGCCCACTGCGTAACAAATATGTGGTCTAGTGCAAGGCAATGCATACATGAGACTTCCTACGGCAAAGTCATAAGGAATATGTCTCATGTCTTCTATCCGTTCAGGAGTCTTAGGAGACTGCTCACTAGAAAGATGCACTATATCTCGGAAAGGTAGCTGTCTTGGAGTCTTTCATATTGAAGCGATCCATTATCTTATCAATATAAGATGCCTGAAATTTCTAAACTCCGTCTCTTTCAATCTATAAAGATCTGAATCCCCAAAATGTGAGCCGGTTCTCCAAGATGCCATTGTTTATCATCTTATAAACACATTGCTCATCTACTGACTAGTCAAAGCCGTAGCCTTGTTACAGTCTCATCGAATATGATATTCCATGATCTAGATGCTTGTTTCAGCCCATAAATGGACTTTAGCAACTCACAGACCTTGACCTCTTGGCTTTTCTCCATGAACCCATCTGGTTGAGCCATGTTAATGCGCTCGTCAAGATTTCCATTTAGAAATGTAGTGTTGACATCTATTTGCCAGATTTCGTAATTTTGGGCGACAAAAATGGATAAAAGAATGCGGATGGACTTTAACATTGCGACTGACGATAAGGTATCCTCGTAATCTATACCTTCCTTTTGGGTTAAACCCTTTGCTACAAGTCTCACTTTAAATGTCTCTACAATCCATCCGATCCTATTTTCTTCTTGTAAATCCATTTACACCTAACAGGTTTAATACCTTTGGGTGGATCTTTAAGTTTTCAGACCTCGTTGACATACATCAAATGCATTTCAATGTTCATGGCTTCTTGACAAAGGTTAGATTCGGAACCTTGTATCGCTTGGGAGAATGATACCGGATCATCTTCCTCTTTGTTTGCGACAACTATGTTAGCTTTTTGATAAACATGTATCGGTTAGGTTATCGTACTATCCTGTTAATGCAACGAATCACAATGCGCTCAGGTTCCGATTGTGGTTCTTCAAGTGTTGGGGTAGGACTTATCCTAACTTGTGAAGTACTCATGACTTCACCCAACAATTCCTTAAGCACAAGTCTGCTTCTGGGTACTGCATTCTTTATATAGTCATCCTCAAGAAACCTAGCGTTCGTGCTAACGAATGTTTTCTTATCGGTAGGACTATAGAATGTGTAGCATTTTGTCATGTTCGGATATCCTACGTAAATGCATAATTTTGAACGACTAGCCAACTTGCTAGTCTTTTGCCGCAACACATGTGCGGGGCGACCATAAATGCTGATGTGGTGTAAAACATATTTTTTACCACACCATCTCTTATAAGGAGTACCAGGAATTTTCTTCGACTGAACCTAGTTCAGAATGTAAGGTCCCGTTTCTAAGGCATATTCCCATTACGAATTAGGAAGTGATGAGTAGCTCATCATCGATCTCACCATATCTAATATATTTTGATTCCTTTTCTTTTACACTTTGTTTTGCTGTGGGGTGCCAGGTGTTGTAAGCTATGAAAGAATTCCTTCTTCTTTAAGAAGATCCTAGAACTCTCCGGACAAGTATTCTCCACCATGATCTGATCGTACTGTTTTCATCTGTTTCTCTCTATGCTTTTCCACCAATGACCGATATTGTTGAATATTTCAAAAGTATCGGATTTGTTTCGCATAAGAAAGTCATCTGTGAAGGTTACTATGTACTCGTAGCCCCCTCTTACCTTGATGTTGATCGTGTTGGTAGAGATGCCCACAAGAAGATTATTTATTTGCATATCGAGGTAATATAAATCTCTCATAAGTCCTTATTGTAATTTGTTGATTAAATTAGTAAAAATTGAAACGTTCATCCAGTCCTTTTTGGTTTGATTGAAGATTTATGATATTCAATAGTCTTATAGTCCTTAATCAAACCTAACAATGTATGAAGAGTTAAATGTAGATTTGCGTGAACAAACTCTTCATGGTTTGCTTAAAACGAAATATTCTCAATCTAAAGATCAACGGACTATTGATCCTAATATGATTGTTGGAAGAATCTATGATGTTTGTTTACGAGGAATAGAGAGTTAGGAACTCTATAGTTCTTTCAGTGCATCTTCCGAAGATACTGAATTGACCAGTGCACCTTTGGAGACAATGTAAGAACAATCTATTTAACCCCTTTTGTCTCAAGGTCAGTATGTATGAATTGCAACTTGCTTATCTTAATCCTGAAATGAGACATATTATTTCATAACTTCAATATATTCATTTGAGAAAGTTACACCCTAGATCAAAGTTTGTGAACTAGATACGCTCCATTGGTCATGTATTGGGTTGTGAAGTTGACATGAGCATACTTTGTGAAGTTCTCATAGATATGGAATTCATGTATAAGATTGCTGAAATGCAATGTATATCACTTCATGCTTTATTACTTGGATTGTGAATAAATGCATCGGCCGGTTTCCAAATAGAATAAAATATTCTTTTGGATGAAATGTTGTGACTTGCTCGTCTATACATCATTTCTACCTTATTCACAAGTATTAAATGAGTTGAGGAAATAACAACTAGAAGGGTAAAATGGTAGTTTTATAAATCCCATCTAGTTGCATATTAATGAAGGGTAATCATTCGATAATATTCACTGGATCCGCTCATCACAAATAAGTAGATTTTTGAGTAGAAAATATGTTCATTTGAACAGAGAGATTTTCAGTGTCAACTCTTTAGTGGAGTCAGCTGACATTAAATTAGACTTGGAAAAGTTTGTGAAATTTGAGTCCAAGAGTCCTAGTTAAAGCTTTGTTCATTGGGTCCATGAAGTCACTATCACAAGTCATTAGAGTAGAGTTTATTAAACTAGAAGCTAAGTCAAAACAAGTTCAATTGTTGAACTAGACATATTTTTCGAAAATGGTCTAAAGGGTAAATTTTCTCATAAAATTGATTTAAAGTGACACGGCTGAAAAATTGGTTTACATGCTTAGTATATTAATTTTGTGACATGTTATTGTATGGGCAATAATGTGAACGCTTTTCCTTATTTTTTTGTGAACTAATTAGGAAGTAAATACGTGTGTGTAGACACTCATATGGCCGGTCGTATTACATCAATGGAGACAAAGTAATATCTCTTTTTATATGGTGCATTACTGCATATTGATAATTGCCCAAAATAAAATAGGTAATAGATTTCTTTGAGAATGAAACAAATGTGATAAGTGAGGAAACAAATTTCTCTCACTTGTGACATTGGGTGGTGTTGGAATATATTTAACAATTAAACAATAATATTACGTGACATATCTAAATATGACACAATTACATTTGATCTTATTATGTTAAAACACATTTTAAACATATTCAATTAACATAGACATTAAAAATTAATATATATCAGTTAACAATTTATTCTAGACATACAAATCAACAATTGAACGAAATTATCGAGCAACCTAAAAAAACATTTATAATGCAGATCCAATTCGTTTAGAATGCTAACAATTGAGATTGTAAACAATCTCGGACGTTGCTCTCTAACTCCGGATGGCCTCGTCAAAATTGCTTGAAAATTGTCACCGGTTGGAATGGACAGGTTGGGCGCGCCGGATTGGATTCTGGCCGGCCGACCAAAAATGGGCCTATGAGCCTGTGGCTTCCTGCAAATAAACAGAGCTCCAGGACCTGTGCACCAGGGTAGGTTGGACCTTCGTTCTATTACCCCATTTGAACGCGAACTCCCCATCACTTAATCTCCTGGTTTTTCTGAAACCATTCAAATTACACATAATATGGTCAGAAGCCCCGTAGTCTAAAATCCAGGGCGACTCCTTGTTTGTCGTGTAACAAGATTGATTGAGGAAGATCATACCTTTCCCCTTGAAGCTCTTGAGATAGGCAGAAAAGTTCCTTCGCCAGTGGCCAGCCACTCCGCAATGGTGACATTTGTGCTCAGACTTATTAACCTTTGCGATGACTTTTCCCTTAGCATCCACAACCTTCTTGTAAGGCTTTTTTGATCATGTTTGGTTGGCGTTTTAAGGTCCTTTCATCACCTTCTTAGAACCAGAAGTCGAGGCCCCATATTAAGCAACATTAACCTCTCCAGACTTCTTCTTGTTCTTAGGGAGAAGTCTCTCGACAGTCTGCAACTCCTTCATGAGCTCAGTAACAGTGTACTCGAGCTTATTCATGGATTAGTTCAGACGGAAGCTATCGAATGAGTCTGGCAGAGTTTCCAAGATCATGTCGATCTTGGTGTCTCCGTCGATCTCAGAAACGAGAATCTAAACGTCGTTCAACTGACCCATGATCATTAGCATGTGTTCCCAAATTTGAGTTCCCGACTTCATCCTGCAGTTCATGAAACTGCGGATAGCTTGCTGCCTCGCTTGACGCCCATTACGTCAAAACATTTCAATGATATTGTAGAGAAAGTCACTCGCAGTGGTGACGTCTCGATGAGATTGTTGCAACGCATTGCTCATAGATGCTAAGATATAGCATCTCGCAATCTCATCAGACCTAATACATGCATCATAGGTGTCCTTGTCCTCCTTACACGGGTCACCACTCAGAGGAAGAGGGCACGGGGTCGTGAGAACATACTTGTTCTTTTTCCCCAGTCAGCACTATGCCGAGATTATGTTTCCAGTCAACGTAATTCTCACCTTCTAGTTTGTTTGAACTCAAAGTCGTTTGAAATGGGTTAAAATACATTTTACTGAAAAAACATAAATAAAATAAATAAATTTAGTATGTGCTACAATTTTGAATTATATGCATGAACAATCCTAATATGGCGAGGAAAGCGTTAAATAATTCATGGTATTATGAACAACAATGGTTAATTACTTTTCCTATGGGGAAACCGTAATTAACCGCCTTTCATAGTCGTGACACATCACGATTTACTTCGAACTATCCAAGAAGTCACGACTTTTAGTTCTTACTAATTACCATAAACTTTTGGTCTATTTTTCATGTAGGGCCTCTATGTGAGGATTACTTTAAAACATAAGTTTAAGTGTATAATTTACATGTGGGCCTTTAATCAAGTCACTTTGATAACAGTTCACCTATGTGGAGACCCCACTTCATCGTTTCTCTTTAAGTCTTAGTTCACAACAGTTTAATTAACAAAATGCTTCCGAAGTACTCGCATTTAAGGGAGGGCCACGATGTGTGACTCTTAATTCATCACACATCAAGTTAATAAAACTCATGTCGGGGACCACGGGTTGCTTCAACGATAAACAACCCTCCCACTTAGTTTTTGCAAAAAATCATATTCTTTGAAAAACAGTTTACATTTTATAGCTCTTTTATTAATTGTAAACTGCATGAACAATTTATTTTAATATGATGTTGGCGTTCTATCCTATATGACAAGTGAGGTGATTATTCATATGATATTAAATAAATTAAAACATATATTTAACTCACATAATGGCCCATTTCTAATTACAACCCATAAGAAAAACTTAAAAGAAAAATAAACTATTTTATTTCCTAAGTAGATCAGTCAAGGAGTCTTGTGATGCGCCATCGGATGTCTCGGGTCAGCCCACACACGTTCTCCAACGTGCGGCCAAGCCCGAGGTGCTGCCTCCTTGTCTTCTCGTCGTCAGATTATAATTAAAATAATTTACAATTTAAATTGTTTTCGCAAATTGAGGCTCACATATTTAAATAATTTAAAATTGAAAATAAACCCGGGACGATAAACGGAAAAATCCTAGCGCCATAATAATGAGGATCCATTCACATAAGGACACACACAACATTCATAATGCTATAATTTATCATACAAAAAACGCCAACACCAACTAGTCAAACAAATTTCAAAACTAGTCATTAAACCTAATTTTTAATACCTTTAATTAGCTCTGATACCATTTGTTGGAATTTATTTAACAATTAATCAATAATATTACGTGACATATCTAAATTATGGCGGAAACACATAATCGATCCTAATATGCTAAAACACATTTTAAACATATTCAATTAATCTACGCATTTAAAATTACTATATCTCAATAAACAATTTATTCTTGACATACAAATGAGTAATTGAACGAAATTATCTAGCAACCTATATAAACATTTATAATGCAGATCGAATTTGTTTAGAATGCATACAACTGAGATTGTAAACAATCTCAGATGTTGCTCGCTAACTCCGAAAGGCCTCGTAAAAAAGTTCTTGAAAAATTGTCAGCGGTCGGAATGGACAGGTTGGGCCTGCCGGATTGGATTCTAGCCGGCGGCCAAAAATGGGCCTGTGAGCTTGTGGCTTCCTGCGACCAAACGAAGCTCCGAGACCTGTGCACCAGGGCAGGTGGGACCTAGGGCTAGGTGCTGGTGAAGTGTCTCGACCTGGTTCCTCGTCAAACTCCTGTAGTGGCCTAGGCACACTTTGGGCCCGACGAAAGCTCCGGTCCGGCGGCTCCAATCTGGCATGTAGGCTGAAATGAGCCTCGCTCCATTTCGCTCGATTTCTTTGCGTTTCGAGTGAACTCCTGCAACTAAAACTTCACTCAAACACCAATATAAGATTCAACAATAATTCTCTCGGATTTTTGGGAGATGGAGAGAGTGGACTCTTCAATTGAACAACGAAGAATACTCGAGATCACTCAAGAACACTCAGGAGATCAATAAAACATTTCTTGATCTATTTCTCTCTTTGTTTCTCTTCGCCAAACACAAGAGCTCACAATGAGGGACTTTGGCCGAAAGTTTATGTTAGGGTTAGGGTTATTACGGTTTCGAAACCCCTTTAAGTAGAGAGAGAAAGTGGTCTTTTCGTAGGTCAAACCCATCAGTTAAACTTAAGCCCGTTGTTCCTTTAAATTAATTTCAAAAATTAATTATTGACCTAATTCATCAATTTGGCTGAGTAATATCCTATTATACTAAATAATATTCGTTTGGTTTATTTCTAAAATAATATTTAATTATTTAAAACATCTCATTTATTTAATGACAAATCATTAATTATTTTCATACTATACTTGTATATACGAACTGAGAAAATATTTATTTTCATCTTTTATTTATTTGAATCACTAAAATATATTATTATCCATATAATAACATAATATGATTCAATAAATAAACAAAAATTCGACTAATTGGCGTTGGTTGGCAAACATAATTTGGAAAAGTCCAACCTTTGGCAAAATTTTCGTAAATAGTCTTTTGATGCCGTGTACATATGTATTATTACCTTATAGTCCTTTTCTGATTATCCGGTTTAATTAATTCGAATAATAATTTTAATTTTTTAATATTAATTTTCGTTTTGAATTTTGAAATAGTTTCCATATATATAAATTTACGGTTGTTCAAGATTTGATTAATTTCCTTAATTTATGGGTTTGACTTTGTTTACATATTAATTACTGACTTTAATTCATAATTTCCTTAATTTATGGGTTTGCATTTGTTTTCATATTAATTACTGATTTTCATTCTATTTTGGTCGAATTTAATTCTTTTTTACAGTTTCATATATTTTAATTTATGGAAAACATATCATAGTACCGATTTTTAATAACATAACTGCTTATTTCATATTTTTTTTTCAAATTCTTTATTTACATCGTCCAGTTTTTACGCTTGTTAATTGAATTTACAACGTAAATTGAGTTCTGTTTTACAACGTAAAATAAATTTACAACTTAAATTGAGTTGAGTTTTAATAGTTATTTCGAATTTTAAATAATTTTTTTTGTTTTTAAATTTCAAAATTGTTTTCGTTTTTAATGAATTCGGTTATTAAGTGTGGGTATTATTTCCTAAATTAGTGGTTTGACTTTGTTTTCATATTAATCACTGATTTTCACTCAATTTTGGTCGATTTTAAGTCTTATTTACAGTTTCATATATTTTATTTATGGAAAACATCATATAGTACCGATTTTTAATAACCGAACTGCTTATTTCATATTATTTTTTTATCAAATTCTTCATTTACATCGTCCAGTTTTTACACTTGTTAATTGAATTTACAACGTAAATTGAGTTGAGTTTTACAATGTAAATTTAGTTGAATTTTACAACGTAAAGTGAATTCACAACATAAAGTGAATTCACAACGTAAATGCTCGCTGGAGACAGCCCAGACAGGCATTCTCGGGATTGATGGTGATGTCTTCCACAGTGGCAGGTGCTTTCTCTCCGATTGCTGCGGGAGCAGAATCAACTATCCGAAGCAACGGTCCGGGAGCACATTCTTCGAACATGGTTCTGCGAGCAGACTAGTCGCTGGAGGCGGCGATGGCGGAGACAAAACATATAAAACTCATATTTGTAAAAACATATTCAGCGGTTTTTGTAGAAGAAAATGAAGAACACACCTTCGGAGACTCATATTTCAATTTTTTTAAAAAGTAAATGCATTATTCGCGAATACATTTTCTGGGTTTTGGAAAAACAATTTGTTTGGAAAAAAATGAAGAACACCCTTCGAATACTCAGATTAAAAAGGGATTTACAATTTTTGAAAACATGCATGAATGAGTTTACTTACCCTTATTTGTCGCAGATAAAAATTCTCCTGCGTTTTGAGGAAGCTCCCCGGAATCAGCCTGCGTTTTGAGGAAGAATGGCGGTGGTGTTTTTGAAAAAAAAAAAAAAAATTCGGACGGTGTTTGGTTCAGAGAATTTACTCAAATAAATTTTCTTTTAATAATGCATTTACGTTTATTGGTATTAATTGATTTTCTATTTATCAATCCCAGAAATTAAGCACTCGTGTAACCGTGTTAATTGGTTTTATTTTTTAATTTTGTTTTCAATTTTCGTTTGGGCGCGAGTTTTTATTTGGGCTTTTTTTGAATGAAAATTTGGGCGAATTAATTTACTGGACTTTTACCAAAGTTTTACAAAACGTTAGACAAATTGAAATTAGGAAACTTATATAGGCTATACTATACAATTACCCATAAATAAATGTAATAATAAATAACCACTAATTTATTCAATTAATTTCTTAGTGTAAATCACAATTTACTTTAAATGAGAAAATCAAATCGTCCTAGTTCAATAAATCGCGTCCGAGAGTCTTTCATTGAGACCTAATGGACCCACAAGAACGAAGCTTTAGAGTAAAGATCAGACTCAAAAGTTCACAAACCATTTCCGTCTTTTAATTTTTAATATTATTCGATTGCAGTGAAAGACTAATAATGAAACTCTCTAAGTTCATATGCTATTTTCCGTTTGATGTGACAAAACAATTCTTCACACGATCCACAGAGTACTTTAAGATATTACCCTTCATGTTTTTCAATAACCCAGAGGAATGTAAAATTACTGTTTTATCCCTGAGTTGTTATATCACTAACTCCTTTGTTATTTGTGAATGACAAAAACATAGAGTGAGATGTCATTACATGTCACATGTTTTAATCAAAGAATGTTCTTATTCGATGAATACCTGGCCAGGTTTATTGATTAACACTCTCAAAACAAAGCAAAGTATGATACTAATGCATTAGCATTGTTTCAACATGAATTCCGTATTTGTGAATCATACAACCCAACATGACAACGTTATGACACTAACCGTTGGGTCAGATGCAACTATTACTTAGCCATTGCCCATTGACAAATCAAATGTCATAAGGTGTCACATCGATTATGCATTCACTTTAGGATTTAGGTAAGAGAACTAAAATACCCCTCGTATGTAGTCATGGAGCTTTGAGTGATTAAGCGGTTTTATCTCGAGCTTCAGAGTATCACTGGTCTTGTTAAATATCTTCTATAAGATATCAAGAATGAAACACATAGTCACAACTCTCTATATCATAATATAAGATATCACGATTCATTCAAACAATCATTACTCAGATTCGATTGCTCTATACATCTTAAGATTGCGAACAAATGTCTAAATTAGACACAATGGGCTATCCTGTCAAGTATGTACTTAGCATCCCTTTTGTTGATGATAGTTTCAGAGCGTAGCACTCATACATAAACACAAACATAATAAAGAATGAATTTTTAACTTTATTAATATTTCTGCAAAATCAAATACAAAAGTATTTCAATGTCTAATATCTTTTTTGTGGGCACCAATCCCAACAGGTGGCCGACCATATGGAAGATAATGGGAGGGGGAAATAAAATATTGTGTCATGAATACACAATAGAAAATGGTAATTACACTTTCTTTTATTTCCTTCTCCTATAAATAGAGCCTCACATAGAGATGTGAATATAAGCTTTTTGGTCTTGCTCTCTCTCTTTTCTGGCGGACCAACCTTCTCTCCCTCTCTCTAAAATACTCTTTTATTTTGGAACCTAGATCCTTACTTGATGTAGAGAATTGGCTTATGATCCAAGAATTGTTCTTTGTTCATATTGTTTAATTGTGCCCACTCCCTAAACTCTTCAAACGCACGAAGACTCTAGTGGTCGAAACTTTCGTGGTTTCTCGAGAATCCAAAGACGAAATGCAGCGAGACAAGGAAAATGATCTTCATCCAAGAATGGACTCCAAGATCAAGCAACAAGAAAAGGTTGTAAGGCTTTTGCATATTTATTATATATTTTAATTAACAGCATGTTCATGCACTTTGTCTAGGTAGTAAAATAGTGTTACACATGTTAAAAATAATTTTCTATATTCCGCCATATATGATATGATAATTAATTGTTAAATACTAGATCGATTCCAACAGATCGGTCCACATACATCACTATGAAGGAGTTCCAATACTTGGGTGGCTGTTTGACCTTTCGACGAGAAAGGTCTCTTGGTCATTTTGCCTTCAAGGCAGGATTCACAGGTGGGCATTGATCCCACGCTCATAAATTGCAAAGGACCATCTTTTGTTAATCTCTTAAAATTGTCACGGCCAATGTGTCCAAGACGTAAGTGCCATAGATATGTGTCATTAGTTCCATCACTATGGAAACCTCTCGTGCTTACTTTTTGAACCGTCATTAACTTCGGTGTCTAAGATATTCGACTCAGTTGGATACCAATAATATTTTGAATAAACACAATGCGATTTAGTAATAAACAAATCATTAAGATAAATATCAATACCATTGTTGACTTTAAACTTAAATGATTGTTCTTGTAAACGACCAAAATAAACAAGATTCGTGCTAAAATCCAAAACATAATAAACATTATTCAATAATAATTCCCAAAATTAAGATTTAAGGTCTAGACTGGTCTCGTTTCGACATCCGTTCCATTGCCCCGCCTGAACGTGAACTCCCCGTCGTCTAATCGCCTGGTTTGTCGGAAACTATTCAAGTTACACACAATATGGTCAGAAGCCCCGCAATCTAAAATTCAGGGTGATTATTTATATATGATGTAACACTCTTGAGTAACGAGACTCATTCGCTTGGCGTTTTTTGGACATTATTTGCCTTCTTTGAACAAGAGGTTTAAGCCCTATGTTTAGCAACATTGGCTTCACTACTCCTCTTTTTGTTCTTTGAAAGAAGTCCCTCGGCATTCTGCAACTCTGTCATGAGATCGCTCAGAGAATAGTCCAGCTTGTTCTCGGAGTAGTTCAGACGGAAGCTATCGAAAGAGTTTGACAGAGTCTCCAAAATCATGTCGATCTTGATGACTCCGTCAATCTCTGACCCGAGAATCTCCATCTCATTCAGGTGCCCCATAATCATTAGCATGTGTTCCCGAACATGATTTCCATCCTTCATCCGACAATTTAAATTTTTTTGGATAGGTTGCTGCCTTACTGTCGCCTGTGACAGCCAAACATCTCCTAGATATTGTAGAGCATGTCCGTTGCCGTGGGTATGTTCCAATGAGATTGTTGCAACACATTTCTCATAGATGCTAAAATATAGCACCTAACAATCTCATCGGGTCTAATCCACACATCATAGGCGTCCTTGTCCTATTTGCTCGAGTCGGTACTTGGAGCTTCAAAACATGTGGCTGTGAGAACATACTTGTGCTTTTCCACCATCAATACGATGTTAAGGTTACGTTTCCAATCAAAGTAATTCCCACCCTCGATTTTGTTTGTGCCCAAAATAGTTGAAAGTGGAGAAGAAGACATATTGCTGAAATAAAATAAAATAAATAAATTTATGCATATTCTACATTTGAATTATTATGATGCATGAAAAGTCCTAATATGTGTAAACGCAATAAATAATCCATGTTATTATGAACAAAAATGATTAATTACTTTTCCTAGGGAAAATCGTAAATAATCGCCTTTCATAGGCGTGACACGTCATTATTTAGTTTGAACCATCCAAGAAGTCACAACTTCTAGTTCTTACTAATTACCATAAAATTTGGTCACTTATTTTTAACGCATAGCCTCAACGGATAATTACTTTAAAAATAACTCTAACTGTGTTACCGACATATGCGTCTTTATCCAAGTCACTTTGATAACGGCTCTCTTACGAGAGACCCTGCTTTATCGTTCCTCTTTAAGACTTAGTTCATTAAAAATTTAATTAACAAAGTGATTCCGAAGTTCTCCTATTGAAGGGCGGGCCACTATAGTGTCTCTTAGTTCATCACACACAACGTTGATTAAATTTATGTCGGGGACGTTGGGATGTTTCAACGATAATTAACCCCCCACTTAGTTTTTGCAAAAATCGTATTTTTGTTTATTGAGTTTAATTCTATAACCACTTTTATAAACTAAACTACAATGATGCATGACATAATTATACAAGCCATTGGCATTCTATCAAGTCACATTGTTTTATCCGAATAAAGTCGCTACTTAATTTTGGATACTACGCAGTTCATTTATTCACAATCCAAGTAATAAAACATGAGGTGATATATATTACATCTCAGCAATCTTGTACATGAATTCCATATCTATGAGAACTTCACAAAGTTGGTTCATGACATCTTCATAACTTAATATCTCACCAATTGGCCTAGTCTAGATCACGCAATGGATCTAGTATTTGACTTTATCAAATGAGAGTATTAATGCTATGAAATGACATGTCCTATTTCAGGATTTAGGTAAGCATGATGCAATTCATACATAGTGACCTTGAGACAGAAGATGTTAAATGGTTTGTTCTTCCATTGTCTCTAAAGGTGCACTGTTCAATTCAGCATCTTCGAAAGATACACTGGAAGAACTATAGAGTTTCTCACTCTCTATGTCTCGTAACCTGACATCATAGATTCTTCCAACAATCATATTGGGATCAATAGTCCATTGATCTTTAGATTGTGAATATATCGTTTTAGTCAAACCATGAAGAGTTTGTTCACGCAAATCTACGTTTGTCTCTTCATACATTGTTAGGTTTGGTTAACGACTGTAAGACTATTGAATATCATAAATCTTCAATCAAACTAAAAAGGAATTAATGAACGTTTCAACTTTTATTAATTTAATCAGCAAATTACAATAAGGACTTTATAAATATTTGTATATTACATCAATATGTAAATAAACAATCTTCTTGTGGGCATCTCTGCCAACAAACTCCCACTTGACTCAAAGAAGATGAGAGAAGTCATTCATGCCTAATTCGTCTCAATGTTGGTCAAAGACCTTATAGGATAGGGCCTTGATGAAAGGATCTGCAAGGTTGTCCACCGTTGAGATCTTCTTCACCTCCACGTCTCCGTGCTGCATGATCTCTCTAATCAAATGGTATTTCCTCTCAATATGCTTAGAGCGCTTATGGCTTCTAGGTTCCTTTGAGTTAGCAACAGCCTCACTATTATCACAATAAAGTATCATGGGCTCGTTGACATTCGGAATGACTTCCAAATACTTTAGGATTTTTCTAAGCCATACAGCCTCTTTGGATGCTTCACAAGCAGCCACATATTTTGCTTCCATGGTGGAGTCAGCAACGCATGATTGCTTATCCGGAGTGGATTTCCTAGAATCCTTATCCGCCTTAAATTTGGAATCGTTATACCCCGTCATAGTCAGGTCAGTACCTGAATATGTAAGCATCAATTTCCTAGTTCTCCGAAGCTACTTAAGAACATGCTTAACAGCAACTCAGTGCTCGGGTCAAGGATTTGATTGGAAACGACTAACTACGCCAAATTCGAAACATATATCCGGTCTACAACACAACATAGCATACATGAGACTTCCTACGGTTGAAGCATAAGGAATATTTCTCATCTCCTCAATCTCTTGTGTAGTCTTGGGAGACTCCTTGTCTAAAGGGGTTTTGGCCCTTCTTGGAGTTCTGCATACCGACACGATCCATCACCTTATCAATATAAGATACTTAGGAGAACGATATAGGGTATGGTTCTTTGAATCTCGAAAGATCTGAATCCCTAGAATGTATGCATCTTCCCCTAGATCCTTCATATCAAACTACTTAGCTAACCACATTTTAACCTCAGATAATTTACCTACATCATTACCAATGAGTAGTATATCATCGACATACAATACCAGAAACACAACCTTGCCCTCGTGTATGAACTTATAGTAACAAGGTTCATCTATTTACTGTTCAAAAACCGAAGCTTTTTACAGTTTCATCGAATCTAATATTCCATGATCTAGATGCTTGCTTTAATCCATAAATGGATTTAAGCAATTCACAAACCTTGTTCTCTTGATCACTTTCTACAAAACCGTCTGGTTGAGCCATGAAAATGCGCTCGTCAAGATCGCCATTTAGAAAGACACTCTTGACATCCATTTACCAGATCTCGTAATCGAGAGCGGCAACTATGGATAGAAGTATACGGATGGATCTAAGCATTGCAACTGGCGAGAAGGTTTCTTCATAATCGATACCTTCTTTTTAGGTATAACCCTTAGCCACTAGTCGCCCTTTGAACATCTATACGTTCCCATCCGGACCCCTCTTCTTCTTAGAGATCCACTTACACCCTACAAGTTTAATTTATTAGGTAGATCTACAAATTTTAAGACTTTGTTGACATACATGGAATGCATTTCAACTTTCATGGCATCAAGCCAAAGGTTTGATTCAGAACCAGCCATTGCTTGGCTGTAGGAAACAGGGTCATCCATGTCAGCGATGGCTATGAGAGTATCGCCATTAGACATGTACCTGTCGGGTTTTTCAGAATCCCTCCCTCTACGTCGAAGTACCACTTTACGAGGTTCTGAATTGTTAGGTTGCGTTTCTTTTGGGTAAGAACAGTTCTTACAGATGAGGTAGAAGCGTCCTCACCCAACTTTTCTTCAATAACAATTTTGCATCTATGTTTTGTATTCTTCATATAGTCCTCGTCAAGGAAACGAGCATTAGGCTGACAAACGTTTTGTCGTCCTCGGGACTATAGAATGTGAAACCTTTGGTTTCCTTTGGATATCCAACGAACACACATAATACTGACCTACTGGCTAACTTCCAAATCTTTTTCCTCAGCACATGTGCATGGAAACCCCAAATTTTTATGTGGCTTAAACTAGTTTTATGTCCAGTGCATCGTTCATAAGGAGTACCAGGGACCGTCTTAGACGAAACTTGGTTCAGAATATATGCGGCAGTTTAAACGGTATATCTCCTAAAGGAATTAGGGAGTGTAACTCATCAATTATCTGACCATCTCCATCAGAGGTCAATTCCTTCTCTCTGACACTCCGTTCTGTTGAGGTGTGCCAGGTGCTGTAAGCTGAGAAGCGATACCTTTTTCTTTAAGAAAGTCATCGAAATCTTCAGACAAGTACTCACTGCCTCAATCAGATTGAAGGGTTTTGATCTGTTTGCCAGTTTGCTTTTCCACTAAAGCCCGAAAAATCTTAAATACGTTAAAGGGTTCGGATTTGTGTTTGAGCAAATAGACAAATCCATATCTTGAGAAATCATCGGTGAAGGTTACGAAATATTCGTGTCTTCCCCGTGCCAAAATTATGAGTGGACCACATACATCAGAATGTATTAGTTCCAGAAACTCAGTGGCCCTTCAACCTTTATAAGAGAAAGGTCGTTCGGTCATTTTTCCCTCTATACAGGATTCACAAGTTGGCAGTGAGCCTATTGCAGAGGTTTCGAGTGGACCATCCCTCACATGTCTCTTAATCCTATCTAGACTAATATGATCAAGTCTTAAGTGTCAGAGATATGTAGATTTTATTAGATGAGAGGAGTCACTAAGTTTGATTCTCTTTGGTTCCCTAATTAGATCATTATCTATTTCAGTGTCTAATAGCAAAGGTTTTGTTGGATAATGATAGTATAAACCATTCTTCATACAAGCATCGGTGTCAAATGAATTTGAAAAAGAAATACGAATTCCATTATCGATAAAATTTAAATAATAATTCTGCTCAACAATTAGAGCTACAAATATTAAGTTTTTCCCAAAGGAAAGAACAAAATACATATTATTCAAATTTAAAGTTTTGTCTTCATAAGACAATGTCACGGATCTCACAGCCTTAACAGACACCAAGCTCCCATCATCCCACTTGAAGCAGAAGTCGCCATCCTCTAGGCTTTTGCTTTTCCTAAAACCATTCAAGTAACAACAAATATGGTTAGTAGCAGCGAAGTCAATAATCCACGATGATACATTATCAGCTACTAAACAAGCTTCGGTAATAAGTACAATACATTTCCCTTAAGCCTTGAGGTAGGTAGGACAGTTCCTACACGCTAGTCTCCGGGCTCATTGCAATGGTGACAGTTGTCCTTAGACTTGTCCACCTTCGCAGTCCGGGGCATCTTCTTCTTCTGAAGCTTTCTAGGGTTCTTCTTGTCGGCTCTATGAGATCTCTTCTTAGATCCAGAGGTGGAGGCTTTGTGCTTAGTAGCATGAGATTCTCCAGAAGTCCTCTTTTTCTTTAAGAGTCCCTCAGCGGTGTGAAGCTCTTTCATTAGCTCGGTAAGAGTGTACCCTAGCTTATTCATAGGGTAATTCAGCTTGAAAGTATCAAAAGATTCAGGGAGAGTTTCCAAGATCATATCTATCTTGGTTTCTCCATCAATCTCAGATCCAAGGATTTCCATCTCATTATGATAACTTATGATCAGCATCATATTTTCTCTAACGGGAGTCCCTACTTTTATACGACAGTTCATAAACTGTCGTACCGTTTATTGCCTAGCCTAACGCCCTTGCCCTCCAAACATCTTCTGGTGATTATAGAGAATTTTATAAGTTGACCCAATAGTATCTCGCAATCTCATCGGATCTGATCCAGCCTGCAAGGGCGTCCTTGTCCTCTTGAGTCGAATAATCATTCGTTTCAGGAGGACATGCGATGGTGAGTAACCATTTGTGCTTGTGCTTTTTGTAGAGGGCGAATAGCGATGGACCCTCTTAAACAGTCGCAAGGATAAATAATAATAATTGTAATAAGTAAAGATTGTGAGGTCTGTTATATCCTTGTTTTTATCAGTGTGATGAGGCTCGATTTCTCTCGTTTATTAGCTTAGAAACTTGAAAAATTACAGGGAATATTTATGGGAAAACTCAAAGTGTGTAAACTGATTATCTCTCTCACGCGGGATCCCCCTCAATGAGAATTTACATTGGTATTTATAGACATGTGGTTACCCGAATTTTTTGCTAGGGTTTCCTTATTAATCTCGGATCTCAACTTCTAAAAATATGAGATATTCTCCGAGATTTATGGCATACATCACGTAATTTTCTCATTCGGTTTGACTCTTTGATTTCATTTCCTATTTAAACTCAACCGCTTCTATACAGATTCATGACGACGAGCCCTCCTTGCAACTACGCCCCTCCTCGTAGCGACGTCCTTCCTCACGATGGAGTCTTTTCTGCGACAAGCTCTCCTTGAAAAGACATCCTCCCTTGGGACGAGCTTTCTTCAGGACGTCATCCTTCCTCAAGACGACATCCTTCCTCGGGACGAGCTTTCCTCGCAAAGACATCGTTCCTCAGACGAGCTTTCCTCGGGACGACATCTTCCTTCGGGACAAGCCTTCATTTCTCATCGTTTGGGGAATCAAAACGACACAAGTGGTGTTAAAATGGATATGACGAAATCCGACCTTTACAGTTAGTCCCCCATTTTATCAAGTGTAAACACTTGGTAAAATAAAAGCAGGTCTTCCCGACGAGCCTTCTCGAGCACCAGTTGTTTTTGGTCATAGCGACGAGCTTTTCATCGGCGATCGTCTGTATCAGGTTTCACCTTTAACTCCTTCCTCGGACGCGTCTCTTCGAATCCCCCTAACATCCCTCGTCATTAAATGCGGGTGGTGAGTACTTGAGTTCTTTCATCGTAGCATTTTAATGGCCATTTCGAATCCCCCTAACATCCCTCGTCATTTGTGTGTGGGCACAATTAAAGACAGTTACTCAAGAACAGCTCTATGAGCTAAAGAGTCCATTTAAGACTAAGTCTAATGAGGTCTTAACTGCCAAAATAAGAGAGGTATTTTTAGAGAAAGAGAGAGGGTGTTAGTCAGCCAAATACAAGAGAGAGTAAGAGAAACGCTTATTTTTCACATCTCAATGTGAGCCTCTATTTATAGGAGAAGGAAATACAAGAAAGGGTAATACCCTTTCTTATTATGCATTCATCACACAATATTTGATTTTCTCTCCTCTTTCTTTATCAACATGGTCGGCCAGACAAGTGAAATAGTGAGGGAAATTTGTTTCCTCACTTTGCACATTTGTTTCCTTCTCAAAGAAATTCATTTCCTCTTCTCCTTTTTGACAATTATCTTTATAATTCAAGGCAGAGGAATTTCTTTCATCTTTGATGATGTTGAACGAATTTTATGTGTAGGGAGGGAGCTTTTAGATGCTTCCTTATTTTTTTAAGACAAATATTAAAATACCCACTATATAATTAATACTGCACAAATAATGAAATTAATTTCATAATGCCTCAAACGACTTTTCAGCTTTAAAAAATAATTTATATTTTCCATCATATGAAAATATTCAAAATCTTATTTTGACATTCACATAATTTTATGTCCATGTGGACAAAAATACCCTTTAGAATTTTCCGAGAAAATGTCTTGTTCAACACTTGAACTTATTTTGACTTAGCTTCTAGTTTAACAATCATACTCTAATTACCTGTAATAATGACCTTATGGATCCAAATGAACAAAGGTTGAGCTACTATACTTTGACTTAAAAGTTCACAAACTCTTTCCGAGTATTAGTTTAAGATCAACTAATTCCCTAAAGAGTTGACATTGAGAATTTCTCGGTTTAAATAAATTTATTTTCTACTCAAATTCAACTTAATTATGTTGAGTGGATCCATTGAATGTTATCTATGATTTCCCTTCATGGATATCATCAATTAGATGAGATTTATAAATTACCATTTTACCCTTCTAGTTGTTGTTTCATCAACTCCTTCGTTACTTGTGAATAAGTTAGAAACAATGTATTGACGAGAATGTAACAAGTCACATTGTTTCATCCAAATAAAGTCGTGACTTAATTTTGGATACCGCACGGTTCATTTATTCACAATAAAATTAATAACGCATGAGGTGGTATACATTTCATTTCTGCAATGTTGTACATGAATTTCATATCTATGAGAACTTCCCAAAGTTAGTTCATAACATCTTCATAACTCAATATATCACCAATCAGTCTAGTCTAGATCACAGAGTGACCTAGAATTTGACTTTCTCAACTTAGATGTGTAAGCTATGAAATGACATGTCTCATTTCATGATTTAGGTAGGCATGATGCAATTCATACGTACTGATCTCGAGACAGAAGAGTTTAGATTGTTTGTTCTTACATTGTTTCTAAAGGTGCACTGGTCAATTCAGTATCTTCGGAAGATACACTGGAAGAACTATAGAGTTCCTAACTCGCTATGCCTCATAACCACACATCATAGATTCTTCCAACAAACATACTAGGATCAATAGTTCGTTGAACTTTAGATTGTGAATATATCGTTTTAAGCAAACCATGAAGAGTTTGTTCACGCAAATTTACATTTGTCTCATCATACGTTGTTAGGTTTGATTAAGGACTATAAGACTATTGAATATCATAAATCTTCAAATAAACAAAAAAGAAATGAATGAACGTTTCAACTTTTATTAATTTAATCAGCAAATTACAATAAGGACTCATGAGATATTTATATTATATCGATATGTAGAAAAATAATCTTGTTGTACGCATCTCTAATATAAACATAAGCAGAATGCGTCAAATCAACAACTCAATAACATAGAATGGATGACAAACAAATCGATTTTTAGAACAATTAATAACTTCAAAGTCTCTATTCAAAATATCCATACACATTATTTTCATAATCAGACTATTGAACATAAATGAATTTTCATAAATATTGAAAATACTCCTAGACATACCTTAAGTTTCTGGTACTTGAATATCCTTACACTAATTGTAAAAAAGCAGTCAAGAAATGTTATCACCCTGTCGTTTATCAGGATGATATACCTTCCAAAAACCATATTAGAGGTCAATACAAAATCCAAATACAGATAAACAATGTTTAATGTTACATGCAAGTTTATCCGGAAAACACAGAATCATCATATTGCTTAATCACTGAATACCTAGATGTACATAACTAAAACAATAAAACCTATTGTCATCTCAAAATCCCCAAAATCAACAGGTGCTCATGTAACAAACCAAAAAACAATAAAACATAAAAAATAATCTCGTCGAAAACAAAAAACATTCTAAACCTAAAAAAACTCATAATCCTGTATAAAAACTTGGAAGAGAAACATGAAGACGGAGACTTGTCACAGAAAAGCAAAAATTTATACTCGGAACATCGATATACAGAGCAAAGAAAAAAGCAACAACATTTTTATGAACAAAGAACGTTTTGTTAAAGGAAATGGATGTGTATGAGTTTTCAAAGACAAAAAAAAAAAAAAAAAAAAAAAAAAAAAAAAGCTTACCTGAAAACACAAATCAAATCTCCATTCACTTCTTCAAGTTTTTGCATAAATTAGGATTTTTGAGTTTTTCGTGGAGAAGATGAATCGATGGTTAATTTGTTTTTCATTTACTTTCTCTCTCCATTTCAAATGTGTTTTAATAAATGTTTGCAGTTAATATTCCTCATTTCCCGTGTTGTTTATTGATGTTAATCATTGTTTAATGTTTTTATTCAATCGGAAATGAAGAATGGGCGGGAAAACATTTGTGCCAATTCGGACAACGAAAATTTGTAAACCTTTAGGGTTGGACATTTACGCAAATTTTAAAAATTTGGCCATTTCCAAAATAACATATGTATAGAGAAAATTAACTTTATATACTCAATACATAGATAAATATTAATATTATAACTCATATATCCGACATTAGACCTTTGACCATTTTTCGGACTAAAATACCCTTTCAGCCATATAAACCAAGAATTAAAATTTTGGGAATGGCGTAGATATCGCGACGAAATTGGGCTAAAAAGAAGAAGTCAATTTTTTTGCATGTGATCGTTTCACGGAAGTATGTCGCCAGAGTTGCACCGTCGCCGATCCGTTTTGTGTCATTTCATGGAAATTCGATATATTACCCATACAAACGATAAGATTTCGCTTAAATCCTTCATAAAACAAAATTATTTATGTCGCAACGGCGCAATTTATGAATTTTGGTCGCCATATTTTTTTAGATCGAATGTCTGACTTTTATAGTTTAAAATCAAATAAAAAAGCAAAAACAATTTTTTGATGTCGAATCAACACCAAAGCAACGATTACAAACAATACCTTTCTGAATGAATGAAAAGCATCAACTTTTTTGACCTAATTCCATGACAACTTTATTTTATATTATTATTACTTTGTATTGGTTGATTTTTATCAGGCAAGTTTTGACGTAATCTTTCATATTAATATACCGAGATATTTGTTGGCAGCGATGCCAACAAGAAGATTATTTATTTACATATTGATGTAATATAAATCTTTATAAGTCCTCATTGTAATTGCTGATTAAATTAATAAAAGTTGAAAAGTTCATTCATTCCTTTTTCGTTTGTTTGAAGATTTATGATATTAAATAGTCTTATAATCCTTAATACATAACAATGTATGAAGAGACAAATGTAGATTTGCATGAACAAACTCTTCATGGTTTAGTTATAATGAAATATTCGCAATCTAAAGATCAACGGATTTTGATGCTAGTATGATTGTTCGAAGAATCTATGATGTCTGATTACGAGGCATAGATAGTTAGGAACTCTATAGTTCTTCCAGTGTATCTTCCGAAGATAGTGAATTGACGAGTGCACCTTAAGAGACAATGTAAGAACAAACGATTTAGCATCTTCTATCTCAAGGTCACTATGTATGAAATGCATCATACTTACCTAAATCCTTATATGAGACATATCATTTCATAGTTTTAATATTCTCATTTGAGAAAGTAAAATTCTAGATCCATTAAGTGATCTAGACTAGACTAATTGGTGTGATATTAAGTTATGAAAATGTCATGAACCAGTTTTGTGAAGCTCTCATAGATATGGAATTCATGTACAAGATTGCTGAAATGCAATATATATCACCTCATGCTTTATTACTTGGATTGTGAATAAATGAACCGCGCGGTATCCAAAACTAAGTAGCGACTTTATTCGGATGAAACAATGTGACTTTTAGCTCCTCGTAAATACATTGTTTCTAACTTATTCACAAGTAACGAAGGAGTTGAGGAAATAACAACTAAAAGGGTAAAATGGTAATTTTATAAATCTCATATAGTTGATGATATTCATGAAGGGTAAACATAGATAAAATTCAATTGATCCACTCAATATTATTAAGTTGAATTTGTGTAGAATGGAAATCCATTTGTACCGAGAGATTCTCAGTGTCAACTCTTTAGTGGAGTCAGTTGACATTAAACTAATCGTCAGAAATGGTTTGTCAACTTTTGAGTCCGAGTATAGAAGCTCAAGTTTTGTTCATTTGGATCCATCAGGTCACGATTACAAGTTATTAGAGTAGGATTGTTAAACTAAAAACTAAGTCAAAATAAGTTCAAGTGTTGAACTATACGTTTTCTCGGAAAATGTCTAAAGGGTATTTTTGTCCACATGGAAAAAAAATGATGTGAATCTCAAAATAAGATTTTGAATATTTTTATATGATGGAAATATAAATTAATTTCTAAAGCCGAGAAGTCGATTGAGGCATTATGAAATTAATTTCATTATTTGTGCAATATTAATTCTACATGGGTATTTTAAGAATTTTCTTAAAAGAAATAAGGAAGCATCTAGATGCCCTTCCCTAGTGTAGAGTTCGGCCAACATGCATCAAAGAGGAGATAATTTTTTTCTTTTACTTATAAAGATAATTACCCAAAAGGAAAAGAGGAAATGAATTTCCTTGAGAAGGAAACAAATAAGCTAAGTGAGGAAACAAATTTTCCTCCTCTTGAGAAAGGGGAGAGAAAGGTGAGAGAAAAATCAATATTGTGTCATGAATGCATTCTTGTATCATGAATGCATAATTGACCTTTATAAATTTTTCAACTCCTATAAATAAAGGTTCACATGGAGATATGAACATAAGCTTTTTTTCCTCTTGCTTCTCTCTTGTTTTTGGCAGACCAAAACCTCTCTCTCTCTCGAGAAAATCCTTTTTATTTTTGGCACCAAAGTCCTCCTTAGACTTAAGCTAAATGAGCTCTTTAGCTCATAATCTTGTTCTTGAGTTATTGTGTTTAATTGTGCCTACACACAAATCCTTCTAAACCTCTAAAGACTCATGTAATAGAAACCTTAAGTTTCTCGAGTTCACGTTTAGGTGTAAAGGTAACGAGCATGAGAAGATCTACCTTTCTCAAGACTCTTCCAAGATCAAGTTACAAGAAAGGTTAGCGTTCAAGTAATTTTAAATAATGTTTTTTTTAATATATACATGTTCATGCACTTTGCCTAGGTTAGTAAAATTATTTTACTTGTAAATAAATTTTATATTCCGCTATTAATATGATTATTGATAATTTTTCTTAACCCTAGATTTATTCCAATAATATTATGGTTTAATATTGTGCGATTTGTGATACTATATTTAGACACTTTCCAAATTCTCAGAGATAAGATTTTAAAGGTCTTTCTTCTTTGGTGTAGACGCGTTGATTTCAAAGAAACCATAGAGAAGACCTTCCTTTGTTGGATGTAATAAAAGGAGATGCAACTGTCATTAGCCTCATTGATGCTTTCATTGAGTTTACAGACTTTTCTAGACGTGCAAGACCGGCAGGCTGGAAAACTGTGGACTTTGTGAAGAGCAGTGTAGAATCAATCACTCACTGTGATTGCTTCGTGTTTTGGATCTATGCTTGTTCCTGAATTAACTAATCATGCTTGAAGTTTATTTGTGATAAAAGAACACATGGTAGTGTGTCTTTCGTAGAACTGTGAGGATTCACTAATTCAAGGGCAGGATTGAATTAGTTTTCACTTTCATAGTTAGTAATTTGTCTTTGTTGTAAAGATTGTTCATATAAGTCCAGTTATACTGAGAACTATATATCTAGTGAAATCATTTCCACCTAGTAATCACACCCCCCAGATGTGGGTGACGTTGCACCGAACATGATTACTAATTGTCTGTGTCATATATATTTTTGTTGTCATCTCTATTTTCTTGTTCAAGTGTTATACACATTGTTACACTATTTGTGTGTGACACTTATCTGAGCGGCTAACGAATTTCATTTATGTTAGGAAAGAAGATGAAAGACTAAAATCAATTAAGTTTAACCTGAGAATAAAGGCTTGGATGTTAGGCCCGTGGACCTTATTTATATGTACTTGTGTTATTCATATACTTTTAATATTGTTGGTCGTCTATATATATGTCATGTATAGTGGAAACGTTTGGAGCAATAATTTTGTTAAAAATAAAATATATTTATTTTCAAAATTATTTAGGTGTACTTTTTATATTTTATGTTTTAAATTTCGCAACATTATTTTTGTCGCAGTTTTTGTATTTAGTCAAAATTTTCGTTGATCAGCGCGATTTTATTTGTTGCTGAAATTTGGACAACGTTGAGAGATCCCGCTCGGGGCGAGTGACCCTCGCTTCGGCCTGAGCGTGTCGGATCCGGTGTCTCGGATCATCTCCTATCTGTTATGGGGTCTTCGAGTCCTCTTCTGATACCTAGAACAAATGAATGGACGTGAAATAAGAAAGGAAAACAAAGGGGTGTCCTCTGTTTACCTCTCCGACACTCAACATTAGTGTGATGTTGATGGAGTTTATGATGAAAATGAGGGTTCTACAAGACTGAGCAAAAGAAGGATTCTTGGATCGACCACGTTTTGGGACTTGAGTCTCGAATCTTTAGGTTGTAGAGAGAGAGAGAGAGATAAGGGGCTCTAGAGAGAGTTCTCTAGCCGTATTCCTCCTTAGCTCTTTGTCTGTAGATTTTCGTTTTCTATTTGTGCGTTCTGGGGTGATCTTTTCGTTACTTGGGACTGGGGGGAGAGGCCGATATTTATAGGCTCAAGAGTATATTACTTTGATTTATAATAATTAGGATGACCGATGCATCCTCCTCCCCAAACATCGCTCTGATCAGATCAACGTCACAACTACTGTCTCATCTCATAAGAACCGCTACGCGTATATCGCGAGGGATCGAAGGGGATCGATCCAAGTGGTTGATATGTCTTTGGCCACCGAAATATCTCACATAATCAGAACTGACTCGCCATCACCTATCCTCCATCTCGACTCGCACTGGATGATCTCTTAGCTCGAAAAGGGACTACGTAACATGAATGAACTGTACCATCTCAGTAAGGCTGCCATGATATCTCCGCCGGAGAAATACCATTAGCGATAGACTCTCCTTACAGGATTGTATGGTTTCCACAGGAACCTCCAAACACTCCTAACCAGCAGGCCTGGTTAAACTTCTCCAAATATCTGAAGTCCATCCCATCCTCTGACTTGTGCATCATGAGAACCTTCCACTTGCACATGTGGATCCTCCTTGTCGCAGTTCCACCACTTCACCAAAACATGACAACCGTCGATGAATATCGCTAATCAAAGACTTCTGGATCTGGTGTAACGAAGTCACGTAGCGGGAGATCGACTGAAGAGCTGACTTAATGAGGACTTCTCTGTCAGCCTGCGAAAGGGACTGATCGTTCCAACTCTTAATCTTATTCCAAATACTACCTTTCACAAGCTCAAAAAATTTCGTCAATAGGCGACCAGTGGTGTATGATGTATACTTTCCGTTTATCAACATATGATGTATGATGACTCAAATGCCAAATAAGGAAACAAAATAATGAGACCAAATAGTTTTATGATAAATATCTATAACTATCGCATTAATAACCAAACGAAAAAAATTAATAAAGAGTATGTTATAAATACTCCAATATATATGTACATATACATATCATCATAGTTTTATTGTTTACTAATTTTTAAAAAGTATATTTTAAATTATATAATTACTTCATTACATGTAAATATAACATTTGTGTTTAAATTTTGTACCATTTGATTTCTTAAAATATTTGTCTTGAATATGTAGTACTTTTAAACAATTTTATCATAATAAATAAATAAAATTATTTAATATTTTGAACTTGGACATGTATATATATATATATATATACACACATATATTCATGAATATATATTATTACTCATTTAGAAACGGAAAGGACCTATAATATTAACTTGCTTTATTATAATATTATGATGATGTATCTTTGAAAAGAAAGATATATTAGAAGTCCTGCAATTTTGTTTCACATGACCTTGTCGTTTTTATATGTACCTGATAAATAATAACACCCGAAGATTTGTATCTGTGGAAAGTTACCACTTAATTACTCATATTTCCGTTCGTTGACCATATAGTTGAGTTTTTTTGTTGTTGTTGAAGAAACCCATATAGTTAAGTTTATCCATTGTTTTAAGTATTCAATTTTCTGAACCCATGCTAATAAAAGAATATAGATTCCTTTTCCATTATAAAACTTTTGGCATTCGGATTCTCGAAGTAAAAAAAACTTTGAATGTCATTAATTTAATCACACAGAACTGAATTTGGCTAATACTAAATTTGATCAAACAAAAAAAAAAGAGGAAGACATTTATAACGAGGTCACGCTATATCGCTCTCATTAATTCGCTTTCATGAATTAAAATTACATCAATTTGTCGGAATAGTATAGGAAATACCGAAACATATTTTCAAGATGCCGAAGATATAATCCTATATTGGTTGCAGTGATTTCGTAGAAATTCACATTAACTAAGATTGCATCATTGATGGCGATCAAAGACAAAGTCTTAAATTCGAAATGATCAAGGCGTTAATTGTTTATAAAGATTAATGTCAACATAAATAATTATTTATGCTCTTAAAAATATTTGTGAACATAGATTTTGTTGATAATTTTGATGAAAATTTCCAACATATTTGTAATTTTTTATCATGTTTTTATGATAATCTTATTATAGTGTGATGTCGTCGGATTTACGATGACGACTCAATATATATCATTCTCAGAATCTCTCGAGATCGTGAGACGTCCAACGCCACGAGGAGGGCAACGTGGGAAGCCGCGGGCCTCCCTTTCGGAGGAATCAGTCCACGCGCATTCGAGGCCGCGTTGCCGGCCCTGGCTCTCCCTGGACGCCCTTGGTCGGCTCTGACTCTCCCTGGCCGGCCTTGGCTCTCCCTAGCCGGCCTTGGCTCTCCCTGGCCGAACCTAGGCCTCTACTAAGGCTATAAATACCTCTCTCGCCTCTCAAAAAGGTAGACAATCCTCTCCGAAGGAAACTACTCCCTCTCTCTTTAAACACGAGAATTCTCTCCAAATGGAAAGAATTCTCCCTACAGATCCAACACCCGAGCTCCGAAAAACCGGAGATCCAAGTATCCTCGTTTCACTCGGTCTCGTCGATCCCTCCTCATCATCATATAACTTCATCCACATTGTACTAATGTTGAGCGTCAGAGAAGTAAACAGAAGACCCCCCTCTGTTTTCCCTTTTTAGTTCACGTCTATTCATTTATTTCGGGCACTAGAAGAACTCGAAGATCCAACATCAGCTAAGAGACGGTCTGGGAAACCGGATCTGACACACTAAGGTAGAAGCGAGGGTCACCCGCCCCGAGCGAGTATCTGACTGTCGAGGTCTCTGAATGTTGTCCAAATTTCAGCAATAACTATATATTGCTTTACATTTTTAAAGTGATAAATAAAAATGTAACTCAATTTAAACATCCGAGCCATTGTTTATCAGTTTTTTTATTTTAATTCTTTTGATTTATCTTTTACATTCAACCAAAAATTAGACTTTGGTGTAAATTTCCAACATATTTTTAATTTTTTGTTATGTTTTTATGATTGACTTGTTATAATGTTTTACCTTTATAAAGTGATTAATAAGAATGTAACTCAATTTACACATATTAGTCCTCTTTATTAATTTTTTAAATTTAATTTAGATTTCTCATTTAAGTCAACAAAAATTAGCGAAAATCTTAATTTCTATCAAGTTTAACGACTGTACCGCTGCCATTATACGTTGGAAGGTTAAATTATGCATGACGGAAACATTCTCGGTAAGCAATTGAAAGCATATTGACAATGACTGTAAATTCGCTATCCACCTTTACCCAAAGTTTAAATTACGACAATGTATATGGTCTTATAACACATAAATATTGACGGTCGATAGAAATATTTGACATGTGTAATATATAAATTTTAAGAAAAATTATCACAAAAGATTTTGGTTACTGACGAAAATAAGGTTGCGTAGCCGAACATATAAAACATAAAAAATCATAAACGAAGTTTAAATTTCTTGATGTGTGATCGAGCACTTGCTTTGTTATAATTACTCTAGTAGTCTCTTAGCCACCTCAAATAATTACTCTAGTAGTCTCAGCCACCTCAAATATAATTATTATACAAAAATTTGGTGAATTGGTTCTAATTTACAAACGTTTTTTGGTTTTGTCCAACATTTGGTAAAATTTTTGTAAATGTCTTAAATATTTACATGCATATTTAACTTTTTATATAATTACTTGTTTGTCTTTATTTTTACCCGAATTTTTTTAATTAATTTTTGAATTGGTTTTCAAATTTTCGTTTAAAGATTTAAATTGTTTCCTTTTATATTTAACTGACTTCTAAAACGATTTTTTTTTCTTCATATTTTTAGATCTTAAAATCATGGTGATACAGTTGATCAATTTATTTCAGTAGTTATTAATTTAAAACGTTTATCTTTTTCTGATCATTTATTTTGGCATTTATTTCCGATATTATCTTTACATCAATTATACTTCCCAGAAATAAATTATTTTCGTTGACAATCTTTTATTATTGCATTAGTTATTTAGTTTGGCTGTAATGTCTATAATCATTGTTATTCGTCCAAAATTAGTATTCAATTTACAACAGATTGATCTCGATAACCCTTGTTCTTCGTCGAAAATTGATATTCAATTTACGACAGTTTGATCTCGATAATCTCTCTTCTTCGTCGAAAGTTGGTATTCAATTTACGACAGTTTGATATTCTCCAATTTGTTATATTTTTTGATAATTGGTTGTCAACATTGTTTCAAATGGTGTATGTCGATGGTGAGGAACCGCCTCTTTGAGAATCTGGTAAGTTTATTCACCGTCTCTTTTACCTCTTTGGTGTTATGTACCGTTTTTGAAATCGTTAATTGTTATTTTTTTGCAGTTGAAATATTTGAGCGTCAATGTTCTCAATCATGTGATGTAGAGAGTATTGATATTGAAGGGACTATAAAGAACGATGTGGTTTTGTTTAATCACGCTAATTTGGAAAATTTCCCTATGAAATTTGATTTAAATGTGAACAATGTTTTCGCTAGCAAACCAGTTCTCTAAACCGCATTAAGTATGTTAGCAGTTCGAAAATAGGTTTCAATATAGAACTATCAAATCTAACAAGACAAGGTATCGTGTTTGTTGTAAGGATCTTAATTGTTCTTGGATGTTATATGCTAATGTGAGCTCTAAATCAGGAATTTGGGTCATTAGAAGTTATTCCAAAGATCATTCATGTTTTGGTCGTGCTGTTATTAACAAAAATAAGCATGCATAATATAAGCTCATTAGTCAATATGTTAGAGATGATTTTAAGGGGTTATTAGCTACTGAGATTAAACCGGCTCGTGCTGCTGAGATTATAAGGAGTCGTTGGAACGTAGAAGCTTCTTATTATGGGACATAGAAGTGACAAAAAAATTTTTGCCTGGTCTTCGCGGTGATTTTGATTCTTCTTACAGTCATCTTCCTATCATTGGTGAGATGATATGTGCAAAAAACCCTGGTAAGTTAGTAATTAATGTCGTTAATTGTTATTCAATTTACTTATGTTTACATATAATCATGGTAATTATTTACTCTGTAAATTGTTTATAGGTTCTCACACGAAAACATTTGTTGAAGATGTAGCATTCAAGTATCTTTTCCTTGCTCTTGGAGCTTGTGTTCATGGGTTTAGATATTGTCGCCTTGTGATATCTGTAGATGGTACATTTTTTAAGAGAAAAATCGCTTAGGACGTTGTTGCTTGTTACCGCTCAAGATGGGGATAATCATTTGTTTCCATTGGCTTTTAATATTGTGGATTCATTAAATGATAAATCATGATCGTGGTTTATGATGCAGCTTCTTCTTGTTTATGGCGTACGTGAAGAAATGGTAACTGTTTTGGATAGGCACAAATCCATTAAGAAAGCTGTGAAAAAGGTATTTCCGGAGGTGAAATGGGCATCTTGCATGCAACATATATGTGGTAATGTTAAAGCTCAATTTGGTAGTAGTCATATTCAGCCGCTTTTTTACAAGTGTGCAAAGGCTTACACACCTAGAGAATTTTATTTCTGGCTAAATATATTGTCTATTGGAGATCCTAAAATTAAAAAAATATTTGCTAAAATCAAATCCAGAGGTTTGGGCTCGCAGTCATTTTCCAGGGAAGAGATTTAATGTCATGAGTACCACAATTTCAGAGTGTTTGAATTCAGTTTAACATGAAGCTAGGGGTTGGCCCGTGTCTTGCGTTGTTTTTGAGTTACCGGGATCTTATTCGAAGGTGGATAGTCAAGAAGAGGGGATTCATTCCTAAGATGATGTCAGGTTTACCTGACATTGGGCTTACAATATTGAAGGAAGCTCAAGAAGCAGCACGCACCATGAATGTAAATATCTATTCCTTCCTATATTAACATTGTTAATTTATTATATGTTAACATCGTAAGCTAATCTTATATTGACAGTGTTAATTGATTATTACCTTTGTTAATTGAGTAGGTAAATGCGATCAATGGTTTTCAATATGAAGTTGTTGATGAGGCTATTCGTAGAGTTGTAGATGTTCAAGACAAGTCATGCAATTGTCGGTTTTGACAGCTTGAAGAATTTTCATGTCCTCATGCTTGTGTGGCGTTATATAGATGGAATTTACATCCGATTGACTTTGTCTCTCCTTAATACACCCAAGGGTATTTTTGTATGGCATATTTACGAGACGTATTTCCGATATCTCGTGAAGGGGATTGGGATTTTCCATCTTACGCATCTGTGATTAGACCTCCAGTTATTAAGTGTCAATCATGGAGGCCTAAGGAGAAGATATCGCTCCAAGTCTAAAAAATTTCACCCTTATATGCAGCGTTGTGGTAATTTTGGTCAAAACAGTCATAATAAACGTTGTCGTAAGAGCTAATGGCAAATTTTTGTGTTTTTACTTAATGTTGTTTAAGCTGTCATGTTTCAGAACAAAAATTTGCTTTAATAAAAGTGTTTTTTCTTGAGTAGATTTTTTGTTAATTAAACATTCATTTTCGGCGTAAATGCGTAAATACACGTATATTGTTACCAGATTACATAAATAACAAAATTTACTTAAGATGTTAAACACAAATATCAAATTTTGTTGATAAAGGCATCCAATCAACTCAAACTACATCCAACATGAAGATAATCGTAACAATTTGTTTTAATTTTAGTGTTATTTTTTGTGTATATGTTGTGTTAATTATGCATTCATTTACGGCGTATATGTTAGACCATTGTCACCGGCTTACATGTATATGATCAATATACTTTTAAATGTTAAACACTAATATAAAACACTGTAAATAAATGCATCCAATAAACTCAATAATTAGACTAAACATTTGTAAACTGCTAATATCAAACATTGTAAATAACTACATCCAAAATAAATACAAATATAAGATTGCTCTAATAATAAACCATGTCTCAAAATATTACCACGATCATAACTGTCTATTACAGTTGTTGGACTAGATGCTCATACGAAAATTATTTATTTACATATTGATGTAATATAAATCTTTATAAATCATCATTGTAATTGCTGATTAAATTAATAAAAGTTGAAACATTCATTCATTCCTTTTCGTTTGTTTGAAGATTTATGATATTAAATAGGGCTATAGTCCTTAATCAAATATAGCAATGTATGAAGAGACAAAAGTAGATTTGCGTGAACAAACTCTTCATGGTTTGGTTAAAATAAAATCTTCGCAATCTAAAAATCAACGGATTATTGATCCTAGTATGATTGTTGGAAGAATCTATGATGTCTGGTTATGAGGCATAGAGAGTTAGGAACTCTATAGTTCTTCCAGTGTATCTTCCAACGATACTGAATTGACGAGTGCACATTTAGAGACAATGTAAGAACAAACCATTTAAACTCTTCTGTCTCAATGTCACTATGTATGAATTGCATCGTGCTTACCTAAATTATGAAATGAGACATGTCATTTCATACTTACATATTCTCATTTAAGAAAGTCAAATTCTAAGTCCATGAAGTGATCTAGACTAGACTAATTGGTGATATATTAAGGTATGAAGATCTCATGAACCAGCTTTGTTAAGTTCTCATGGATATGGAGTTAGTTGACATTAATCTAATACTCGGAAAAGGTTTGTGAACTTTTGAGCCCGAGTATAGTAGCTCAACTTTAATTATTTGGATCCATAAGATCATTATTACATGTTATTAGAGTAGGATTGTTAAACTAGAAGTTAAGTCAAAATAAGTTCAACTGTTGGACAAGACGTTTTCTCACAAATTGTCTGTAGGGTATTTTGTCCACATGGACATAAAATGATGTGAATGTAAAAATAAGATTTTGAATATTTTCATATGATGGAAATATAAATTAGTTTCTGAAGCCAATAAGTCGTTTGAGACATTATGAAATTAATTTCATTATTTGTGCAATATTAATTCTACAATGGATATTTTAAGAATTGTCTTAAAATAAATAAGGAAGCATCTAGAAGCTCCTCTCTTATAGATGAAATTCGGCCAACATTATTAGAGAGAATGAAATAATATCTCTTAGTATTTTTTGCATTATTATATGTGTTGGAATAGGGTTAGGGTTAAAGAAAAATTTAACATTAATCAAATTAATGGCGGAATTTAAAATTTTCTTTTTCAAGTAAAACGATTTTACTAACCTAGAAAAAGCATATACATGTTATTAAAAACATTTTTAATTTACTAGAACACGAACCTTTCTTTGTAGCTTGATCTTGAAGCGTCTCGAGAAAGGTGGATCCTCTTCCTTGGCTCGCTCGTCACTTTCGCACCTAATCTTGAACTCGAGAAACCTAAGATTTCTATTACAAGAGTCTATAGAGGTTTTGGAAGGATTTGTGTGTGGGCACAATTAAACCATATGAACTAAGAACAATTCTTGGATCATAAGCTAATTCTCTAGATTAAATGTGAATCTAGGTGCAAAATAAAAAGAGTATTTTCTAGAGAGAGAGAGAGAGAGGGTCGGCCACAATAGGGAGAGAGGAAGAAAAAAAAAGCTTAACCTTCACATCTCCATGTGAGGCTCTATTTATAGGAGAAGGAAAAATCTATAAAGGTCAATTATTCATTCATGAATTAATAATGTATTCATGACACAATATTTGATTTTCCCAATTTCATTATTTGTGCAATATTAATTCTACAATGGCTATTTTAAGAATTGTCTTAAAAGAAATAAGGAAGCATCTAGAAGCTCCTTATGTAGGTGTAGAGTTTGTCCAACATCACCCCAAGAGGAGAGGATTCTTTGCCTTTAATTATAAAGATAATTACCCGAAAGGAAAAGGACATGAATTTCCTTGAGAATGAAATTAATATGTTAAGTGAGGAAACAATTTTTCCTCACTAATGAAGTATGTTTGGCAGGCCATGTACTAGAGGAAAAGAAGAGAAAATTAATTATTATGTCATGAATGCATAATAAGAAAGGGTAATTACCCTTTCTTGATTTTCTTTCTCCTATAAATAGAGCCTCACATAGAGATGTAAAAATAAATTTTTTTGGTCTTGCTCTCTCTATTCTAGCCCACCCTCTCTCTCTCTCTCTCTCTCTCTCTCTCTCTCTCTCTCTCTCTCTCTCTCAAATGCCTTTTTATTTTGACAAATAAGTCCTCATTAGACTTAGGGTTAATTAGCTATCTAGCTCATAAACGTGTTCTTAAGCTATTGTGTTTAATTGTGCCCACACACAAATCCTTCTAAACCTCTAAAGACTCATTTAATAGAAACCTTAAGTTTCTCGATTTCAACATTAGACGTGAAAGAATCAAGCCAATGAAGAAAATCAAAAAATTTCAAGACGCTTCAAACTAAAGGTACGAGTAACGTTTGCACTCAAGCACTTTAAATAATGTTTTTAAATTTATACATGTTCATGCACTTTGTCTAGGTAAGTAAAATTGTTTTACTTGTAAAGAAATTTTATATTTCACCATTAATATGATTAATGATAATTTTTCTTAACCCTAGACCTATTCCAACAGTTAGCTCCTCGTCAATACATTGTTTATAACTTATTCACAAGTATTAAAGGAGTTGAGGAAATAACAATTAGAAGGGTAAAATGGTAATTTTATAAATCCCATATAGTTGATGATATTCATGAAGGGTAATCATTCGATAATATTCAGTGGATTTTCTCATCACAAATAAGTATATGTTTTAGTAGAATATATATTCATTTGAACCGAGAGATTTTCAGTGTCAACTCTTTAGTGGAGTCAGTTGACATTAAACGAGACTTGGAAAAGTTTGTGAACTTTGAGTCCAAGAGTCCTAGTTAAAGCTTTCTTCATTTGGGTCTATGAGGTCTCTATCACAAGTCATTAAAGTAGAGTTTGTTAAACTAGAAACTAAGTCAAAATAAGTTCACTTGTTGAGCTAGACGTATTTTCTGAAAATGGTCTAAAGGGTATTTTTGTCCTTAAGGATAATTGATGTAAAATGTCAAAATACGATTTTTAATATTTTCAAAAATTGATTTAAAGCATACGGCTGAAAATTGGTTTTATGGTTAGTGAATTAAATTTTGTGACATGTTATTGTATGGGCAATAATGTGAAGGATTTTCCTTATCTTATTGTGAACAAATTAGGAAGTAAATATGTGTGTGTAGACACTCATATGGCCAGCTATATTACATCAAGGGAGATAGAGAAATATCTCTTTTTATGTGGTGCATTATTGCATATTGGTATTTTCCCAAAAGAAAAAGAGGAAATGAATTTCTTTGACAATGAAAAAAATGTTTTAAGTGAGGAAATAAATTTCCCTCATAAATGACATAGGGTGACCGACCATATGGAAGAGAAAGGGAGGAGGGAATCAAATATTGTATCATGAATACACAATAGGAAGGGATAATTACCCTTTCTTGTATTTTTTTTTTCCTAAACATACAGCCTCACATAGAGATGTGAAAATAAGCTTTTCGGTCTTGCTCTCTCTCTTCTAGCCGACCAACCTTCACCTAAATAATCACTTGATCTAGAGAATTAGCTAATGATCCAAGAATTATTCTTGGTTCATATTGTTTAACAATGCCCACTCACTAAACTCTTCAAACGCTCAAAGACTCTAGTAATAGAAACTTTCGTGGTTGCTCGAAAATCCAAAGACGAAAGACGGCGAGACAAGGAGAAGAATCTTCATCCAATAAGGGACTCCAAGATCAAGCAACAAGAAAAAGGTTGTAAGTCTTTTTCATATTTATTATATTTCTTAATTAACAACATGTTCATGCACTTTGTATAGGTAGTAAAATAGGTTTACACACGTTAAAAACAATTTTTTATATTCTGCCATATATGATATGATAATTAATTGTTAAATCCTAGATCAATTCCAACACTTACACCATCATGTACAAGATAACAGTTTGTGTTAAGTTTAAATATAAAATAAAAGAAAATCAAAGAATTGCTTTAGAATTTACTCCAATTTTCAATTTGGATCTCGGGGAATGTCTAATGGCCACTGCTCTTTTTTGTTTCCCTTTTCCTTTTCCGTTTTTATCCAATGGTGCTACTTTGGATCCCTGGTTTTTTGTGTCTTTTATTAGAGTAATGTTATTCGACTTGGTTTCCTCCTATAAATTACGGTAGGTAGTGTTAAATTTAATCTCACATGATATAAATAATTTGCAATATTGTAAATTGTACCTTTGAAGTTTTTTCATCCCTTTTAGCTGCAGCGTTTTGTTTCCCTTTATGTTGAACGCTGGTTGTGTGTCCCTGTTTTATTGCATTGCTGTTAGTTTTAATTAATCATGTAAATTTGATATAAATTTACTAGGTAAATTACCTGGTACGCGTCCAGGTTATCTTTTTCAAGGTATACGTTAACGATGTCAAGTATTATGTCGCAAGTCTCGTTACATTTGTCAACCCTGGTCTTAAGAACTTCTATTTCCTGGAGGGCCTTGTCCAGTTCATTGCAAACTTCTTTCATCTCATCCATCGTCACAAATCCACTGGGCATTTGGAAGAGCTCGCCTTGTTCTTCCCATTTGGAGTGGTTTCACAGCCGTTGGCAAGTCACAGGTACAGGAAAGTTTGTTGTTCTCAGAATTGGTGCTCCTTTCTCTTGTTCCTTTGTTGTTGTTGAAAGGTTATTGAGCAAACATTAGCAGTTTATAGTGAGCCAACATTGACAATAACAAAAAAATTAAGTAAGTTACATACTAAATAACAAACCTGATCATTGTTAAAAATCAACTTCACATCCTTAACATGGTGTACGTCGTGTTCGATTTTGTGTATCCTTTTTATCCAAAAGAAGGAAAGAGTTCAGGCAAAACGAGAGCAAACAAAACGACGGTCTATCAATGAATAACGATGTGAAACGATTTATCCAAAAGTCCAAAAGTAAAAAACGACGGTGTATCCTTTTTATCCAAAAGTCCAACAAAGCTCTGAATTTTTATTTACACAAAATACAAAATTAATCTAACTAACGATGTGAAACGATTGATATCACATTTTGATCATTTTTTTTATTTGTTAAGAGTATACCCTTTTTAGATGATATTACATTATATATTGATTTGATTTTACCATTATGTCATTTTATAATAATATAATAAATTAGATTTTTTTAGTAATTTGATTTAAATTTCTATTATGTACGTTGTTAACAACCGTTTTTTTTAATATTTCTAATACAATTTATTTTTGGTCATTTTTGGATACTAATGAAGAGAGACAATTATTTTGTTTCATTAATCATAATTCCGGTGTAATTAGTTGGTTACTTATTCACGGTTATTTTCTCAATTTAATATAGAAAAATATCTTTATTTTCGTTGAAATCTGGTTTCGCTGTTTTTAAATTAAAATTCCGGTTTCTTCGTGATAATTTTTACACATTACTCTTTTATTATGTTTTCTTATTTTCAATGTAGTTATTGAAATTAACTACTTAAATTCTTGATATGAAATATAACCTTCATAAGTCTTCAACATTATTATTTTTATAACCAAGCGACAACAGTAACTCTTTTATTTTCCATAATTATTTATTCTTTTCTAGGTTTGTTTTCTTTGACGTTTGATAAGTCGAGTTAATTTCTGTTTATTTTCACGTTTTCATTATACTTCTTCCATTTTTCAGTTTCTCTATTATTGATTTTTGTTTATTTTCATTAAATTTTTCCGAAACATAACCTTATTTGAGTTATTTTTTCGAAAAAAGATTGGAAACCTTTAAACATAAAAAATTCGTTTTCTTTAAAAACTCTAACTATACTACCTTTGCATGTTCAATCTCTTTCAGTTTTCGGTAAAAATACGTCATCTATACTTTTTCGGTGTTGAAGTCTTCGATTGTAGTGTTCAAGCATATTTTGAAGTTTTTTTATTCATATTTTTCGTGTTTGAATGTTGAAAGTTATGAAAGATTTTGTGTTTGAGTGTCGGAAGTTATGAGAGAGTTTTGGTTGAAATTAATATGATAAAGTTTCCTATAAAAATGAAAAATATCATTTATATTTCACTTCAAATTTTGCCCAAATTGATAACTGCTATTTGTAGGTTTTTATTATTATTTTTTTTAGCATTTTATTTTATTGCTTAAAACTAGAGGTATTTATATCTATTTATTTCGAATAATTTTGAGTAATTGCTATAAACTAAATCTACGTTGTTTATATAGCAACTAATATATTTTTAATTATTATATAATTGTTTATCCCAAAAATAATAAATGTGAACATCACGACTTAACTAAATAAATTTTATTTAATATTATTATATAAAAATATAATATGGAAATCAACGATCAACAAAATATTAACGGCAACTTTGTATAATATGGAAAAAGTTTAAAACATGAAATATTATTGAAATTATAAGAAATGATCGTAATTAAGTGCATTTTATTTAATCCACAAAATAGACAGCGGAAGCGATGATAGTTTGTCGGTAAGAATGTGGACCGTCCACGTGCCAAGCGATAGTGGGTCGAATAAAGTGTTGGACAATGACAAAGAGAAACTACTTTATTGGGAATCTCATGCCCATGAGCGAGTCAGTCTGTTTGACTTTGCTAGAATTGTCAGGCCCACGTGAAGTCTTTATTTGTTTTTTTTTATTATTTATTTATAAATTTTATGGCCCGTCCCGTAATTTATAGCACCCTATCTTTCTTGTAATAATTTTATTTAAATTTCATATATTACTTAACATATCTCGTCTAGGTTAAATATGAGATAGGGTCATTTGACATGAGTTTCTGGACTTTTGACCGCTCTCCAGAATTAAGGTCGGACATAAACCTGGCTAATCAAATTGGACCGAACCAGACCTGGTTCGTTTGGTCCGATTAAATTTTTAACGAACCCCCTAGCCCGTTAAGATATCGGACTGGACATGTCCAAACTTTGTTCACATGTATTCATAAGTTCATTATTACTGGTCATTATAGTAGAATTGCTAAACAAATTAGAAATTAAGTCAAAATAAGTTCAAGTGTAGAACTAGACGTTTTCTCGGAAAATATCTAAAGGGTATTTTTGTTCACATGGACATAAAATGATGTGAATGTCAAAATAAAATTTTGAATTTTTCATTTGGTAGAAATATAAATTAGTTTTTAAAGCTAATAAGTCGTTTGAGGCATTATAAAATTAATTTCATTATTTGTGCAATATTAATTCTACAATTGATATTTTAAGAACTGTTAAAAGAAATAATAAAGTATCTAGAAACTCCTCCCTTGTAGATGAAATTCGACCAACATCAATAGAGAGAATGAAATAATATCTCTTATTATTTTGTGCATTATTGTATATTGGTAATTGTCCAAAAAAAAAGAGGAAATGAACAAATGTGCTAAGTTAGGAAACAAATTTCTCTCACTAATGATAGCATATGGCCGGCCATGTTGATAGAAAAAGGGGAGAGGAGATCAAATAGCGTGTCATGAATACACAATAGAAAAGTGTAATTACCCTTACTTCTATTTTCATCTCTCTAAATAAAGCCTCACATAGAGATGTGAAAATAAGATTTTCCTATTGTTTTTCTCTTGTTTTGGCCAACCGAAATTCCTCATTTCTCTCTCTAAATATCTTTTTTTTAATTTTGGCACCTAAGTTCTCATTAGACTTAGGCTTCAATTAGTTTTAGTTCATAAACTTGTTCTTGAGTTATTGTGTTTAATTGTGCTCACACACAAATCCTTCAAACACTCTATAGACTCTTATAATAGAAATTTTAGGTTTCTCAATTCAAGACTAGGCGTGAAGGTAACGAGCAAGACGAGACGATCTATCTTTCCAAAGGCTCATCCAAGATCAAGCTTAAAGAGAAAGGTAAATAACAAGTAATTAAATAATTTTTTTAAATAACAACATGTTCATGCACTTTACTTAGATTAGTAAATTTCTTTTACTAGTAAATAATTTTTTATATTCTGCCATTAATGTGTTAATGATAATTTTTTCTTAACTCTATACCTAATCCAACAACTGATACAGTGGTCACCATCATCTCCAAAGTTGAGGAGCCGAGACGAGTCAGTGATTTTAAACCGATTAGCCTTTGCTATATGATCTATAAGATAGTGACCAAGTGTTTTGTCAACCATGTTAAGATTATTATGCCTACAACTACTTCTAAGTCCCAGATTGCATTTGTGGGGGTTAGACTTATCTTTGACAGGGTTGGATTCGAGGCTCTCCACATGATGAAGCGTAAACGCTTCCAAAATTAGAAGTGTGCGTCTCTCAAACTTGACATGACGAAGGTATTTGACAGGATTGAGTGAGTTTAGTTGGAGTCGATGATTTTCAGATTGGGGTATAGCACATAGTGAGTGCAGCTTATTATGAGATCTGTTACCTTCGTCAGATTTGCTTTCAACATCAACGACTCCGCCCGAGGCAGTGTGACTCCCTTCAGAGGACACAACCAAGGGCTCTCTCTCTCTCTCTCTCTCTCTCTCTCTCTCTCTCTCTCTCTCTCTCTCTATCTATTTCTCATATGCCCTGAGGAGTGTGAGAGGGCCTCTTTCGAACGAGTGAGAATGCAGGAGCGATCAAGGGAGTCCGCTTAGAAACCTTCACGTGTCTCGCCTATTATTCGATGATGATAGTATGATGTTCTTCCGAGAGAGGCCCGAGTAGTGCGAGAGGGTCACATAAATTTTACGGAATTATTCAGAGGCCTCAGGGCAGATGGTGAACTTTAAGAAATTTGATGTCTGTTTCGGTAAGGATGTCCGTGAGGAGGACGGGGGTTCTTTTGCCTAGATCTTGGGGGTTAGGATGACAAAGTTCCATAAGCGTTATTTTGGTCTCCCAATGCTCTTTTTTAGTTTGTGAGTGATCGTGTATGAGATAATTTTAGAGGTTCTCCCTCTTATAGGCTGGCAGAGAGGTGCTCATTAAGTTCTTCTATCGATCCCCACTTACATGACATCTTGCCACAAGATCCTGAGCTCTCTGATTAGAGATATTCACTCGGTGATTACCGGTTTCTGGTGGAGAGGCGGGACTGCGACGAGTAATATACATTGGTATAGATGGGATGTGCTCCAGATGCACAAGTCAGAGGTCGGGATGAACTTCAGAGATTTGGAGAAGTTCATGTTGGAATAGGTATATGGTTAAAAAAAATTTATCATTCATACATTAATGGCGGAATATAAAAATTTCTTTTACTAGTAAAATAATTTTTACTAACCTAAACAAAGTGCATATACATGTTATGACTAAAAATATTATTTAATCTACTTGAATACTAACCTTTCTTGTGTCTTCAAACTTGAAGCGTCTTGGGAAAGGTTGATCTTCTTTTCTAGCTTGACTCCTTCAAACCTAAACGAGAACTTGAGAAACCTAAGGTTTCTATTACAAGAGTCTATAGAGGTTTAGAAGGATTTGTGTGTGGACACTGTTAAGGTAGGATTTTGTCAAATCCCTCTTAACATAACCACGTGTCGTTTTGGCTCTCGAAACAACAAAATGAGGAAGAAGCAAGCGGGGCCTGCACCGACGACAGTAATGCGAGGGAAAGATCCACCCCCGCGAGGAGGGTTTAGCCCCGAGCGAGGAGGATGGAATAATTGCGCGGAAAGCTCTTCACGAGGAGGCTTTTCTGCGAGGCGATCCCCTCGATGGAGTATTCCCCTTTTTCTCCTCGAAAGGGTCTTGCCTTAGAGAAGTGTCGTCGCTGTGAAAAGGGGGGGAAAGCGGAAGCGTGCTCGAGAAGAATTGGCGTCAGAGAGTCAGTCAGAAGAGCGGCAATCACGGGATTTAGTAGGTAAAGATCAGGAATGAATCACGGAGCCGGTCAGAGGAAAGCCGGGCCAAAAGGGGAAACCCTAATGGAGGGACAAACCCTAGAGAACACACAGACTAAAGAGAGAGACTATAAATATCAATGAAAAGACCACATAGAGGGGATGGAATCAAAACCCTAAGAAATAGATATTAGCCGTCCCTGTTCACTATTGTATGTATTCTTTGACAAGCTTCCAAGCTAATAAACGAAAGAGACCGAGCTCCCATATACATAAAACTCAAGGATATTAACGCACTAATTCGGCCTTCACGCATATAAACTATCGTTGTTAATCCTTGTGACTGGAAGAGCCTCGGTGAAAACCGACCTCTACAGTTTGGCGCCCACCGTGGGGCTCTGTTTTTTTCTATCTCACAGCCAGGAAGCTCGCGAAGACCGAAGACATGGCAAACAACGGTAGCAGCGCAGGAAGGAGTCAAGAGAAGACTGTGGAGGCGGGAGCGCTCCGACAGCAGTTGGCCGAAGCCTTGGCAACAGCGCAAGAGGCCAACAGGAGGGCCGAGAAGCAGGCCGAGCTGAACAGGGAACTCGCGGCCCGCCTGGATCAGTTCATGACCAACGGAGGGATGGGAGGATGGACGGCGCCCGGAGCCCCAGTCCACAAAAACCTCTTTCAGATCACCGTGCTCACGCCGTCTACAGCAGAGGAGGAAGACCCAGCGGCGACCATAAATGCCCGTCCCACCTTGACCCCCCTCATGGCGGAAGAAGTAAGGAAGATGGTAAATGAATTATCTTCGGGGATCGAGTCCAGGATGGGACAGGTCGCGTCCTGAGTGCACCAGGCGACGAGTTCGGCGCCGGAGATCGACCGGATGGTCAGAGAGGCGAGGGCCACTCCTTTCTCGTCCAAGATCCACGGCGTGGAGCTGGGAGAACTCCCAAAGGTCAAGATCACGCCGTACAAAGGAACCTCGGACCCAAACACCCACGCTGATGCGTTAGCAGGATTGGGCTCGACGACGGAAGTAGGTGAGCTTCAATCTATTACAGTGGAAACAGTCGAGAGGCCAAGTATAAGAAGGGAAGAAGGCCCGACAAGGAAGAAGTCCCGAGGCGGAGGTGAGGAGCAAGAGAAATCTCCCGAAGAGCTCAGCATCCACGAGCTCGTGGATGAAGAGCTGGAAAACGACGAGCAAGGAGTGGTGGAGGATGACGACGAGGAGGATTGGCGGACGCCCATCAAGAAGTATATCCTGGAGGGGATCGTGCCCGATGATCGCCAGGAAGCGAGGAAGATCAAGGCCAAGAGCGCGAGATACGCCATCATCGGACAGAAGCTCTACTTGAAAAGCTTCACCGGGCCCTACCTAAGGTGCCTCGGCAAGAGAGAGGCCGATTATGTGATGGGAGAAATCCACACCGGAGAGTGCGGGAACCACTCCGGGGGGAGGTCGCTGCTAAGAAAAGCCAAGCGTCAGGGCTTCTTCTGGAACACGATGGTGGCAGACTGCGCCGATCGTGCCAGGAGATGCGGGAAGTGCCAGCGACACGCCCCAGCTATAAATTGCCCAGCCGAGGAGCTTTCCTCGGTGACCGTCCCGTACCCCTTCATGAAATGGTCCATGGATATCGTCGGTCCGATGCCCATAAGCACGCGGCAAAGGAGGTTCATGTTGGTAGTCACGGATTTCTTCACCAAGTGGGCGGAAGCGGAAGCATACGCCAACATCAAGGATTCCGACGTGCAAGGTTTCATTTGGAAAAACATCTTCATGTGCTTTGGCCTGCCAAGGAAGATCATCGCTGACAACCGTTTGCAGTTCATCTCGAAGAGGTTCAGGAATTTATGTGCACAATGGGGAGTGAAGCTGCACACGTCAACGCCAAGGTACCCCCAGGGCAACGGGAACGCCGAAGCGGTCAACCGGACGATCACCGACAACATCAAGAAGAGGCTCGACGCCAAGAAAGGGCTTTGGGCCGACGAGCTCCCTGGTGTCCTCTGGGCTTACCGGACAACTCCGCACTCAGCCACCGGCCAAACTCCGTTCTCCTTGTCATATGGCGTAGAAGCCGTCATACCAGCAGAGATGGGAATTTCGAGTCTTCGCCGATTGTTGGCCCCGGGGAATGAAGAAGTCAACGAACAGGGCCAGCTCGACCAGCTCGACCATGTAGACGAACGACGCGAACAGGCAAGTGTCCACGTCGCTAACTATCAGAATGTCGTCGCTCGCTACTACAACAAGCAGGTGCGCCCTAGGAGTTTCTCCGACGAGTCTTCCAAAACACGGCCGATGCCAACGCCGAGAAGCTTGGGCAGAGTTGGGAATGGCCATACATGGTCACGAGCGTCGTCCGACCAGGGGTTTACGAACTCGAGAATACTGAAGGCGCCAAGGTGATGAGGAGCTGGAATGTGAAGCACCTGAAGAAATTCTACTAAAGGGAGAGACCATCTTCCGCCTCCCTGACCTTATCGTAAATCCTGGTCAGCACTTTAACGTATCTTTCAATTTTCTTTTAAGGGACCCCGACCTTTTATTTGGGAACACTGTTATGGCTTCGGCAAATTATCTATATACGATCGAAAGGTTTGGAACATACGACCAGAGCATAAAAGAGGCGAGAGTGCCCAAAATAAAAGAGGCGAGAGTGCCCAAAATAAAGAGGAGGGAGTGCCCAAAAGTTACTTAAGGCATACATCGCCAATAAAAGCCTCCCATTGAGCAATCAAAGCCTCCCAGTGAGCACATACAGATGAGGCCCGTCTTTAAAAGACAGGGAGCCATCTTCAGATAAAGCCTCCCAGCGAGCAAATAAAGCCTCCCAGCGAGCAATTAAAAGACTCCAAAGCGAGCATAAAAGAGGCGAGAGTGCCCAACATAAAAGAGGCGAGAGTGCCCAAAATAAAGAGGCGAGAGTGCCCAAAAGTTACTTAAGGCATACATCGCCAATAAAAGCCTCCCAGTGAGCAATCAAAGCCTCCCAGTGAGCACATACAGATGAGGCCCGTCTTTAAAAGACAGGGAGCCATCTTCAAATAAAGCCTCCCAGCGAGTAATTAAAAGACTCCAAAGCGAGCATAAAAGAGGCGAGAGTGCCCGAAATAAAAGAGGCGAGAGTGCCCAAAATAAAGAGGCGAGAGTGCCCAAAAGTTACTTAAGGCATACATCGCCAATAAAAGCCTCCCAGCGAACACAATTAAAAGACTCCCAAGCGAGCATAAAAGACTTCTAGCGAGCATAAAAAACTCCTAGCGAGCACAGCGGCCTCCTAGCGAGCATAAAAGACTCTTGTGCAAGCACGGCAGACTCCCACGCGAGCACAAAAGGCTCACCGGGAGCACAAAGGTTCCCGAGCGAGCGGGTTAAAAGCCTTTCAACGAGAACGGCTAAAGCCCCTCCAGCTAAGACCCCATTTTTCTTTGATAAAAAAGAGGGGAAGGGGAGGGACGGGGACATCCCATCATATCTACACAGTCCCATGTAAGTATCTACATTGACTGAAAGCGTCATTCTATTGGTATCGTTCAAAATATATATATATATATATATATATATATATATATATATATATATGTCAAACACATCTTCCAGACGACAGGTTAATAAGCAATCATAAAATATCAACAAATAAGAATAGCAAAACGAGTCTCTCGAAGTAGATCCCACACAAGAAAAATAAATTATTATTACAGACAAGAAGTTTATATCGTTTGATCCATAAAAGAAAACGGGTTACATAAGAAGAAAGTCTACACCTCCGGAGACACGAGCTGAGCGCCCTCAGCCGGAGCGGGGTTGCACGGCGATAGAGGAGGGGACTCGGGGTCGGCTTCGGCTCTCCTCTCAAACTCGTCGGCCTGCGCCTGCTTCTCGTCCTCGAGCCGCTGCCATTCTGAAAGTTTGGATCTGAGCAGTTCGGCCGAGGCCCCAACGGGAAGAGCGTTGATCATCACAATGTTGGCCTGGTACGACGCGACGAGGCGATTGGAGTCGATAGACGAGTCTAGGGCCCGGAACCTAGCCGATGCTTTGTCGAGCTTTGTGCGCGCTCTCTCGAAGAGACGCAACCGGGCATTGCGTTCTTCCATCGACACGGCTCGGGCCGCCACGAGCTCGCCACAGAGCCCTTCCACAACAGACTTGGCCACCGCCGGCAAAGACACTCTTTCCGAACCAGCTGCTCCCAAGATCTCGTGCACCTGGGCGAAATGCTCATCGTTCTCCTTCAGCACACCCACTACCCCCAGATGTCTCTTCTTCTCGTCGGCTAGAGCTTCTTCGCGGGCAGCCAAGCTCGCGCTGAGATCCTCGATCTCACGATCCGTCTTGACTTTGAGTTCAGAAAGCTGAGCTTGAAAAGCCTTCTTCTGAGCAGCCTCGTCCGCCAACGCGGACTCGAGCTTCTCGATTCGCTCGCGGTTCTGACAATCCCGGGCAATGGACGCGTCGAGCTGCTCGCCGACCTCCTGGAATTTCAGCTTGTCACCTACCGACTCCTCCGCGGCCAAGATTCGCTGATCGCGCTCGAGGAGGATCAAATCATTCAGGTAGGCCACACCCTGAAACATGTGTCCCATGGCGTTGAGGTACTGCTCGTACTGGCTTAGGACCAAAGGGGACTTAGATGTCCCAGGTGCACGGCGAGATAACTTCTGGCACATAAACGCGGAGAACGTCTTCCAAGCCTCGTCGGGCGCATCCGCAGCAGGAACGCAGGGTGGACCCTCGGTAAACCGGAGAGGAGACAGGTGCGTCCCTCCTTCGGAAGACGAGGAAGGCTCATTGGCGGGGGCAGCTTCCAACAACGCGGGAGGATCTGCGGCTGCCGGTTCTTCGGGCTCGAGGACTCCTTCCTCTGCTACTTGCCTGAGCTGGTCCAAGAAATCTGAGGCCCCAGCATGGACGGCCCCCGATGACACCAGAGGATCCGCAACCGCCGGCTCCTCGGGCTCGAGGGCACTCCCCTCCGATGCTCGAGCAGCCGGGTCCAGGGGATCCGAGGCCCCGACGGAAACGTCTACCTCCTTAGACGACGTCGCCTCCACATCTCCGGTCTCCTCCAAGCGACCGCGAAGCCTCGGGGAACCTCCGGCAACGGCCGCAACATCTGCCCGGACTGCCGTGGCTGCAGGCTTAGGAGTTTCAACGACAACCTCCACCAAGATCGCCGGCCTTTTTCGCGAGCGCGAGGAAGAACTTCCGCCCCCGACAGACCCTTTGACGGGGAGCCCACCCTCATCCTTGGGAGAGGGAGGTGGAAGACCGCGATTCCCCGTCGGAACGACCCCCGCCTCGCGAGAATGAGCAGAAGCGGACGGAGCGACCGAAGTCTGCTCTGGGGCAGGACTCTTCGGCATCGGCATCGGCGCCTGATCCAGGGAAGCACCTCCCGGGGGATTCGACGCGTCCCGGGTTCCGCCGGGTGGAGTGGTTACCCTAGCCCTCTTAGAGGAACGGTCGCCCCCCGGCCCGTCGAAAACATGCCCGCCGACATCCTTCGGTTTATGGGGAGCACCACCAGCAAAGTCCCCATCGCCGCGAGGCCTCTTCGCAGAGGACCCATCTAAGGAGGCGTTCCCTCTTCGCGACAGACCATTCCCGCTGTCAACTAGGACTCCTCGGGACACCTTTCATTTCCTCCGGTCCTGAGTCCCCCTTCGAGCGGCCTGCGACGGGGCCCCGGACGGGGGAAGGCCACCGAACCCGGAAGACGGGAGAAAATCCCAAAGATTCATTTCGGAGGGATAAGGCCAAGAAAAAATCCTAGAGTTCTTGACCCTAATATTGGAGAAGTCCGAGTACCAATCGCGGTCAGGTACGGCGAGGAGCTTCCTGTGGGTCGCCTCGAAGCGACGAGCGTCTTCGTCGTCGGTACTGGGAACATACTTAAGGGGGACTGGTCGACAAGCCACTCCCTGGGCAAAAGCTTGTGAAAGCACCCAAAACTGTGGTCATCCACCGACACAAAGAAGAACTTGTCCTCCCACCCGGACTCGCTCGAAGGAGTGCTGTCAATAACATGACCGGGGACCCGGTGGGAGAGAGAATAGCGACCAGGGTTCTTGGGGTTCTTGGAGAATTTAAACAAACGCATGAGGTCCTCCAGGGTAAGGTCAACGTTCGCCTCCAACGCCACAACTATGGTACACACGAGGAGACGAATCGAGTACGGACTTACCTGAGTGATGGGAACCATGAAAGCGCAGAAAAAAGCCACGATGAGTGACGGGATGGGAAAGCAGAGTCCCGTCTTCCGAAAGAAGATCTCGTACAGGGCAATGCACTCGTCCCTGGGGGCGTCGGCAAGCTCACCGTTGCGAGGGAGGCGAAGGGCGACCTGCGGCTCCAGGACAAATTCCTCCCGGAATTGTTCCAGGGTCTCCTCCGTCATCGCTGAAGGAGGAGATCGGATTTTAAAGATGGGACCGGCGCCGTGGGTGCGAGCCACGGTCAATCAAAGTTTATAGGGCGAAGGAAGTTAAGCGAAAAAGAAGAAGAAGAGGAATATGGGGTTTGGAGGAAGTAAAACTGGGCTGCGAGGTAGGGTTTCCAACTTTATAGAAGGAGGCAAGGCTACACGAATCGACGCGTCTCGACCCCACGGCCTGCGAAAGGACACGTGGATCGCCAAAAAGAAGCAAGAACCCAAGAGCCGTTCGAAGTGATAAGTTCTGAAAAGTCATCAACACTCAAGTACCTGTATCAGTTTTAATGAGGAGAGAGAAAGTCGCGGAAATCGAGGGGACGCGCCCAAAAATAATAAAATAAACCGAATAGTGCAGACGACACGTGCAGGAAGAAACCCCACCTCGAGCAGCTTGTTGGGCGTGGATTTCTCTTTCTTTTACCAAGTGCTTACACTTGATAAAACACTACCCACACCAGCACCAAAGTTGATCGTATCGATTAAAAGGGCCGTCGAGGCAGACAACCTCGAGGAGTGCCAAATAGGTATTGTGAAATAGTGCAACGCGAAGGGGCGAGCAAGTAAATAGCCATGATCGAACGCGAGGAAAGGTAAGAGACAAAAACTTAAAGAAGAAAATGGTTGTTTTATTGAATCTCAATGAGTTACAAGTAGGGGGTACAAAATTACAAGCACAACAACGAAACAAAATCCTACAAGAACCGACAAAAGCCCTACAGCGAAAAGAAGAAGAGCAAAATTTACAAGCTGCAAAAAGCCTAAGTCACCGAGAAGAGATCAGGCCTCGGTGGTCTCTCGCTCGCTCAGCGACCCGGAAGCAGCTGAGGGACTCCCAACGTCGAGGTGAGGCAACCGAGGAGGCGCGGTCGACGGGAGGCCACTAGGAGACAGAGGGGGAGAATTGCGGTCGGCCGCGGTCTCATCCTCGACCGCCGAGGCGAGGGCCTCCTCCCGAATGCGGCCCTGCTCCCACTCTGAAATTTTGGCCCGGAGAAGCGCGACCGGCACCCCGGGAGGAAGCGCGTTGACCGCGTTGGTATGGGCCTGGTAGGAGGCCGCCATGCGGTTGGCCTCGACGGAGTCCCCAAGAGCCCGAAAGTGAGCAGAGGCTCGCTCGAGCTTGTCTCTAGCTTTCTCAAAAAGGCGCAGCCGAGCTCGACGCTCCTTCTCTGCTTCGGCCCGAGCCGCCTCCAGCTCATCAACGAGTGTCCGCAAGACGCCGCGAACCCGAGAAGGCAGACCCTCCTTCACGACGACAAGGGCGCCCACGGCCTCACTAATCTGTGCGAGGAGCTCATCCTGGTAACGAGAAATCTCCAAGGCTTCCTGATGACACCTCCGTTCCTCGTCCAGAAGAGCCCCGCGAGCGGAGAGTCGCCGCTCGCACTCCTCGATCTGCCGCCCCGATCGAGCTTTGAACTCCGCCAAGTCAACCTTGGCGGAAACGCGATCCCGCATCTCCTCGGCCAGGGCCGATTCTAGCCTCGCGATCCGCCCCTGGGATAGGCGCTCGCTGTGGAGGGAGAGATCGAGCTGCCCCCGGAGTGCTGATATTCGACGGGAGGCGTCAATGGACTCCTCGGCCATCGAGGACCTGTCTGCCTCGCGGAGGACGACGTCGTTCGTCCGAGCGATCCCCTCGAGCAAAAAGGCCATCGCCTCGGAATATCCCTCGACCTCTGCAACAGAGTGACGAGTAGCGGAGGAGCCGGAGGTCCCCTTGGACAGGTTCTGGTACGTGCGCAAGGAGTACTCCCTCCAGACCTCGATGGGCGAATCCCAGCCTGGCTCACCGGGGGTGACGAGGGGAGGCGGACGAGGACCGGCCGAGGGATAACGGCAGGGAGAGTGAGGGAGAGGAGACGAAGGAGAAGGTGGAGGGCGAAGAAAAGCCGAAGCGAGGGGAGAAGGAGCAGGTGGAGGCTGAAGAGAAGCCAAAGCGAAGGGTAGAAGAGCGGGGAGAGAGGGTGAGAAGTGAGAAGGAAGAGAAGGCGAGGAGTGAGAAGAAACGGAGGGTGAAAAGTGAGAAGAAAGAGAAGGCGAAGAGTGAGAAGAAACGGAGGATGAAAGAAGGGGAGAGGTAGGGCACGGGGCTGCAGGGGCTCCAGTTGAGGAGATCCTGGAAAAGCGTCTGGAGGAGCACATTGCTGTGAAGCAATGCGGACCCCCACGGCACGCGGCATTGCACCGGATATGCCCTCGCTCCTGGCCCTCTTTGTGTGATGACCGTTAGCACCACTTCCGACGGGTCGTTTTCCCGCAGCAATCTCGGCACGAAATGAGGCCCTCGCGGGACCCCTTGGCGTGCGAGGGGCGCGATTATGCCTCAGTAGGAGGGGTCGCTCGGGCGAGCTCTCCTCATCTTTGAGATTCTCCTCTTCGACTCGTGGTACCGAGCTCGCTCCTTCCACGGTCGCATCGGGGAAAGGGCCACCAATCGCGAGCCCCGGTCCACAAAACCCGACCGGGAAGCAGTCGGAGATGGGCGGGCCACTGATGAACTCCTCCCGGTATATCCTGAGCTCCACCAGCCGCCGAGGGTCTCGGAAAAATCTTCCCCAGTCACGACGCGTGCTTGCGAGGAGAGCCCGATGAATTCCCTTGAAAATGGTCTCGTGAGGATCACCCGAGCTAGGCGAGTAAACTGGAGGAGATTGGTCAATCTCTACCCATCGCGTGGGCAATGACTCGTGATGGTAGCCGAAAGAGCTGCTGTCGATTCTGACAAAGAAATAATAGCTCTGCCATCCCGGCGCGTCGGAGGGAGCGTTGAGAATGATCGGGTCCCGATTGAAGGGGATGAGCATGAAACGCCCCATGCGCCTAGCAACCCGGAATGGCCTGTACAGGCACATCAGATCCTCCAGGGCCAAGAAAACCCCCCTCTCGGCAGCGACCCCCATGGTGCACAAGACGAGGCGGATGGCGCTGAGATGCATCTGGCCAACGGGGATGCCGAACGCGTGAAGGAAAGAGAGGAGAAGGTATGGAATGGGGAAGCGGAGCCCCGCATCGAGGAAGAAACCCTCATAGACGGCGACCCACCCCTCATCCAAAGGGTCTTCCGGCCGCTCGCCGGGATACGGAAGACGAACCTGGCAGACATCCCCGTCGCAACACCTCTCCTGGATAACGCGGAGCCGCTCGGGGGTCATGGCAGAGTGATCAGGGCCACCGATGAGGACGCGGCCGAGACGTGGCGAAGTTGGGGTCAAGGCCATAGGGAAGCAAGAGGATAACGGTGGGATAAAATTCGAATGACAAGGATTAGGCGGGATACCAAGTTGGGGGAGTACAGAAGAACGAAAGGACGCATGGTTTGAAATCCCACTCCCACTAAGACCCACAATTTATAGGAGGGAGACGGGCAGATCCAACGGTGGGAACCGAAGCGACGCAGGCGAATCAACGGCTGGAATGCGAAGGGACGCTGAGAGAAAAGACGTCCTGAGGAACTGCTGTACGGCTGGGAGTGGTGAGAGGAACAGGCCTATGCGGAGACAGGCACTCGAGTACTCTGCCCGCAAGGGGTTCACGGAAACCAAGATCACGCGCCCAAAAAGGGGTGACGGGAGCAGAAACGACAGCGAGCAGTCAATCAACAAAAGGCTCGGCCCAGTGAAAGGGGCCCATCAAGAGGATTTTTCGTATTATTTTACCAAGTGCCCACACTTGATAAAATGGGGGACTAACTATTAAGGTAGGATTTTGTCAAATCCCTCTTAACATAACCACGTGTCGTTTTGGCTCTCGATACGAAAAAATGAGGAAGAAGCAAGCGGGGCCTGAGGCCGGCAACAGTAATGCAAGGGGAAAGATCCGCCCCCGCGAGGAGGGTTTAGCCCCGAGCGAGGAGGATGGAATAATTGTGCGGAAATCTCTTCGCGAGGAGGCTTTTCTGAGAGGCGATCCCCTCGATGGAGTATTCCCCTTTTTCTCCTTGAAGGGGTCTTGCCTTAGAGAAGTGCCGTCGCTGTGAAAAGGGGGGGAAAGCGGAAGCGTGCTCGAGAAGACTTGGCGTCAGAGAGTCAGTCGAAAGAGCGGCAATCACGGGATTTAGTAGGTAAAGATCAGGAAGGAATCACGGAGCCGGTCAGAGGAAGGCCGGGCCAAAAGGGGAAACCCTAATGGAGGGACAAACCCTAGAGAACACACACACTAAAGAGAGAGACTATAAATATCAATGAAAAGACCACATAGAGGGGATGGAATCGAAACCCTAAGAAAGAGATATTAGCCGTCCCTGTTCATTATTGTCTGTATTCTTTGACAAGCTTTCAAGCTAGTAAACGAAAGAGACCGAGCTCCCATATACATAAAACTCAAGGATATTAACGCACTAATTCGGCCTTCGCGCATATAAACTATCGTTTTTAATCCTTGTGACTGGAAGAGCCTCGGTGAAAATCAACCTCTACAGACACAATTAAACAATATGAACCAAGAACAATTCTTGGATCATAAGCTAATTTTTTAGATCAAGTATGGATCTAGGTGCAAAATAAAAAGGAGTATTTTCTAGAGAGAGAGAGAGAGAGAGAGGATCGGCCAGGAGCAAGAGAGAACAAAGCAAAAGCTTAACTTTTCACATCTCTATGTGAGACACTATTTATAGGAGAAGGAAAAATGTATAAAGGTCAATTATTCATTCATGAAAGAATAATGTATTTATGACACAATATTTGATTTTCCCTTCCTCTTTCCCTGTTAGGATGGCTGGCCATACACCTCAAGCAAGGAGGAAATTTGTTTCCTCACTTAGCTTATTTATTTCCTTCTCAAGGAAATTCATTTCCCTTTTCCTTTTGGGTAATTATCTTTAAAATTAAAGGGAAATAAAACTCTCCTCTTGATGCACTCTTTGGCCGAAATTTTACCTAGCGGGGAGCTTCTAGATGCTTCCTTATTTCTTTTAAGACAATTCTTAAAATCCCCATTGTAGAATTATAATTGCACAAATAACGAAATTAATTTCATAATGCCTTAAACGACTTTTCGGCTTTAGAAAATAATTTATATTTTCATCATATGAAAATATTCAAAATCTTATTTTGACATTCACATCATTCTATGTCCATGTGGACAAAAATACCCTTTAGACATTTTCCGAGAAAAAGTCTAGTTCAACATTTGAACTTATTTTGACTTAGTTTTTAATTTAACAACTCTACTCTAATGACCTGTAATAGTGACCTTATGGATCCAAATGAACAAAGCTTGAACTTCTATACTCGGACTCAAAAGTTCACAAACCTTTTTCCGAGTATTAGCTTAATGTCAATTAACTCCACTAAAGAGTTGACACTGAGAATCTCTCGGTTCAAATGAATTTATTTTATACTCAAATTCAACTTAATTATATTGAGCGGATCCATTAAATGTTATCTATGTTTACCCTTCATGAATATCATCAACTAGTTGAGATTCATAAAATTAATGCTATGAAATGACATGTCTCATTTCAGGATTTAGGTAAGCATGATGCGATTCATACATAGTGACCTTGAGATAGAAGATGATAAATGGTATGTTCTTCTATTGTCTCTAAAGGTGCACTGGTCAATTCAGTATCTTTGAAAGATACACTGGAAGAACTATAGAGTTCCTAACTCTCTATGCCTCGTAACAAAACATCATAGATTCTTCCAATAATCATACTGGGATCAATAGTCCGTTGATCTTTAGATTGCGAATATATCGTCTTAGTCAAACCATGAAGAGTTTGTTCACGCAAATCTACATTTGTCTCTTCATACATTGTTAGGTTTGATTAAGGACTATAAGACTATTGAATATCATAAATCTTCAATCAAACTAAAATGGAATGAATGAACGTTTCAACTTTTATTAATTTAATCAGTAAATCACACTAAGGACTTTATAAAGATTTATATATTACATCAATATGTAAATAAAAAATCTTCTTGTGGGCATCTTTGCCAACAGTTCAACCAGACTCTTCTGGCCAAGAGCGTTTGGAGATTCATCCGGGGACCAAACTGTCTTGTTCGGCAAGTTTACAATCAGAGCTATTTTTCGGACGGAGATCTCATTACTCCCTCCCTGGTTGGTGCAATTATTTTATGTGGCGCAGTCTTCTCTGGGGCAGAGAGATCATCCATGCCGGCTCGAAATGGAGGATTGGCGATGGAAAATCAGTGTTGGTCATGGGAGATAGTTGGGTTCCCAGAGATAGAACAACCACCTAGATTGACCCACATTGGGTTCCCCCATATATGCGTGTTGCGGAGCTTATGAGTTTAGACAGTAGTTGGGAAGTCGATCTTATGTCACCAATGTTTGGGGAGGAGGACACAACTGTGATTTTGAGTATCCCGGAGTGGAGTAAAAGGTATCCGAGAAGTACGTCATTGGCACTTCATTGAGGACGGAGAGTACTCCTTCAAAAGCGTCTACCGATTTGCGATGGAGAGAGCCAATACTCCCGACGCCAGTTCTTCAGATCTATTGGTGATGGAGAGTTGGTGGACGAAGTTCTGACAGCTGAGAGTTCCATGTAAGGTGAAACTCCTCTGTAGGAGACTCCGTCTAGGTTGGATACCGGCTAGAGCACTGTTAGCCAAGAGGATGATCACCTCAGACGATAGTTGCATTTTCTTTCAAGAGGTGAGAGAGACAATTTTCCATGCGTTTTGGGATTGCAGGTGGAATATGAGGGTTTGGAAGGAAGCTGACTTCGGTGACATCCTTCCGCCTTTCAGAGAAGCAGACGTGTTCGACACCATTCTCAGTGCGATGAACATTCTTGAGGTTCATTCCCATGAGCTTTCTATTGCTATTATTTAGGAACTATGAAACCACATGAACAATGTCCTATCCGGGAGGCTAGCGTGGAGCCAAACTCAGCTAGTCCAGTAGACGGTGAGCTTCCTCGAGGAGCATAGATCTGCTATGGCTGGAAAGTCTTAGACGCGCACGAGGGTTTCGACGAACCCTAATGTACCCCCCAAGGGACGGGACCCTCTCGATTAATGTTAACGTGACACTAGCTTGAGATCGTGAAGGATTTGATGTTGGTTGTATTGTTTGTGACCACACCGAAACGATGATAGACTCACATACACTTTTCTTGGCTATGCAGTCCTCTGTGGCATAGTGTTGGTGCGTAGCATCGTGACAGGAGAACAGAGATCCAGTCTGACTGCTTGGGGGTGGTGAGGTTGGTCGAGGAGGGCGTGACGCCTGTGATAGAGTTTGAGACGATCTTGCATTGCATCTTCAGGGAGGTAAGAGAGATTGATGAGTTTAGTATTAGACATATATCTCGTCTCTATAACATCGCGGCGTATAATTTAGTGCGTTATGCGGTTAATTATAACTCGACTTCGACCTGGGTAGGTTTACTACCGCCTTGTTTGAAGGAGACCATTAGAGCCGATACTTGCGAGTTGAGGTCCCACACGACACCAAGAGCCCGTTTGTTTATTAAGTTTCATTTTAGTACATGTTGTTTAAGATTTTATTCTTATTTTATATAACAACAGTTTTCCTCTAACATACGTTAAATTTTTTTGTGATACTTTATGGTGCCAACTACGCTTAAAAAAACACTCCTCATCATGTGTTATAATTTATAACATATATTTCTTATGTGATTTTAGAGCAATTTGTTTCACATGCTAGTTCACGACCATCTTTATTTCCTTTCCAAGATGCATTTTAAAATATTAAGAAAACTATTAGTATGATTTGAGATTTGATTTTATCTTTATGAAAGATTGAATACTCTATATATGACGGATATATAAAGTATAGACTTTCAAATTATTCCCTTTATATTGTATACCTTTTTAAAATACCTTGTCTTTCTTTTTATTAATATGGCCGACATTTTCTTTATAAAAAGAGTTGTAAAATTCCCACTAACTCGATAAGAAAAAGTTAATAATAGCGAGAGAGATATTTTCTCTCTTTGTCTTTCGAAATATAACCATATAATTATTATATTTAATTTCGGGAAGCAGGTCTTATCCACAGCTTGACCTGCGATATTTTTAGTTATAAAATAATTATTGAATGCAAAAATGATTATCTTAAAAGTTAAGGCCATATCCAAAATATCGCGGCGTCCACATGTACAGGGGTATAATCGTAAATGACAACACGCAATATACGCTCCTTCGTCGTTTGCAAATATTAGCCTATAAAAAGGGGAAGCAAACGCCTCTTCTTACATATCTCATCTCATTACAAAAAAACAAACAATTTCAAATCCAATTCCGATTCAGATCAGAAAAATATGGCGGGACTACTGAACAAGATCGGGGAGACGCTTCACATAGGAGGAGACAAGCACAAGGAGGAAGACAAGCACAAGAAGGAAGCGGAGCACCACAAGGCGGCGGAGCATCACGATGGCGAGAAGAAGGAAGGCTTCATGGAGAAGATCAAGGACAAGGTCACCGGTCACGACGGCGATTCCAAATCCGACGGCCATGGCCACGGAGGCGATCACGACGGAAAGAAGAAGGACAAGAAAGACAAGAAGGACAAGAAGGACAAGAAGAAGAAGAAGGACGGCCACGATTCCAGCAGCAGCGACAGCGACTAGATCATCATCTTTATCCTCTGGTGAGCTTTTTAATTTTTTTTATTATATTATTTACTTTGATGATGATTCTTTTTATGAAATAAAGATATGAATCTGCTAGATTTGGATTTCATTGCGAATCTCAGAAGATTACTTTTTGAGATCCAAATGAGATATTATTTAATTGAGGAAATTGTTTTAAATTGCAGGTATTGGAGTAAATAAAACGTAAAAGAAGAGCGCTTCATGATCGTAGTGTGTCGTTTGCTTCTGTGTCGTTTGCTTCTTGAATAAGTCTTTGTAGATTATTTGAATTAATATCATATATGTATGAATGTGTTGAATCAATTAGCTTATCATCCAGGCTTGATTTGTGGTGTTAATCAACTAGTCAAATCTGCTGGTACTTTCTTCATTGACATATATTTTAATGACATTTTACTTGCTCTATCTTCACACATTCATGATTTATAATTAATTTCCGCGGATAAAATTTATAATTTATTGTATCTTTAAAAATAATAATCTTTAATGGTCCGAGTACGAACATATCACTATCCAATTTAACATCATGGGTGTCGCGACTCACGACGTCAAACATTTTTGTATTTTATAATTTAATTTGAAATACTTTGCTGGTATAACTGGCTGGTATAACCTAGTTCCACGACACCTTATTTTCTTTCACTTTGTCTTTTATATAAATTTATTTATTTCCCGCTAGGAGCACTTCTTAACCCTGACTGTCAGCTTGCATTCAAGAACATTTAATCCTATTTTAGGGAATATATTAATATAAAATACCTCAAAATTCCATAACTTTAACTTCTTTATGTAATCCAATCTTAGCAAAATATAATTTTCTTTTTAAGAAAAGTACCTTTCATTAAATTGTACCCGATGAATCACAATTCAATATCTAAAGAATACAAAGGACAATAATGTTATACATTACACTCAATATCGATAATTACAAACATCTGACAAGGATATAAAGTTTAAACCGAAAACAAAATGGAAATCGGAAAAGAAGTAGTCAAGCTCATAATTTCTTTTGAAGTTTTTTATCTTTCTTACGAGAAAAAAGACTAGCTAATAATACCACTCAACTCGACTTCGGCGAATTGGTTCTTGTGTTTAACTGCCATCGGACTACAAAGAAACACTTTAATAAAATAAAGGAAAGTGCAAAACTATATGATTTTCAATGTGTTCGAATGAGAGTTTACGTCTTCTTTTTACAGGCGCATGACATACTATGAAAGGTTAAAAAACCGTCCACCAATATATATATCCATTATTGCATGTTATTTGAGCTCGGAAACGTTAGGACATTTTTAGCATCAAAACTTATTCAATCCATAACATTAATGCAATCTATTAGAATGCAATTTTAATTCCCAAAATAAAACTTTCTTGAAGTGAGATTTGAAATAAAAAGTTAATATTTATCACAAATAAACAAAACCTGGTCTGAAAGCCCGAAGGCCCAAGAAGAGCCCAAATTTTCAAGACCCAACCCTAAGCTCGAGCTCGAGCCCGGCACTGGTCCAACTCGACTCGACACGGCACGACGACGGCGACGGCGCACGTGTTTGCGCACACATGAGATATTAGGACTAACCAACCCACAATCTCCTCTCTTGCACTTGGAATTCACCTTAAGGAGAAAAATCATTTATAAACACTACACCAACACATTTTTCCAACCAATGTGGGTACTCAATTCATGAATACATTCCTGAAACACATTGATACACATATCAATGTGTTCTTTAGTCACACTTTAAGCATCAATTTCTCATTAACTATAGAGTTGTTTTCGGCAGAGAATATCAAAGAATTATTCAATTCCGATAAGTGGATTCCGCTCAAATATTAGCAAAAAAACTTACACTTTCATTAGATATAAAAACTTACTCTTTTGTCTCAACACGTGTGCTGGACAACCTCGGTTCTTGATGTGGTTTAGAACAGATTTCTTACCACAACATCTCTCATAGGGGGTGCCGAGAACCGTTTTCGACGGAACCTGGTTCAGAATATAAGCTGCTGTTTCTAAGGCACAATCTAGAACGAATCAGGAGAGATGAGTAACTCATGATCGATCTCACCATATCTAGCAGAGTTCGATTCCTTCTATCTGACACACCATTTTGTTGTGGAGTGTCAGGTCCTGTAAACTGAGAATGGATGCCTTCTTCTTTAAGAAGATCCTCGATCTGATCGAAGGATTTTGATATGTTTCTCCCTTTGCTTCTCAACCAAAGCCCGATACTCTATGAACATTTCAAAGGTATTAGATTTGTGTCGCATTAGGAGAACATGACCAAAATGTGAGTAGTCATCAGTGAAGGTTACAAAGTATTCGTAACCTCCTCTTGCTGAACGTTGATTAGACCACACACATCACTATGTATGAGTTCAAATACTTGCGCGGCTCTTAGACCTTTTGAAGAGAAAGGTCTCTTGGTCATCTTGCCTTCAAGACATTATTCGCACGTGGGCATGCATCCCACGTTTTGAGACTTCAAAAGACCATCATTTGTTAACCTCTTAATCCTATCTAGGCCAATATGTCCAAGACGTAAGTGCCATAGATATGTGTTGTCCGTTTCATCTTTATGAATGTCTTACGCTTAATCACTATTCACCTTAGTGTCCAAGATTGTCGACTCATTTGAATATAGATAATAAATAGAATCCACACGATGAGCTTTAGTAATAAAACAACCATTAAGAAAAATCTTAATACAATTATTAATTTTAAATTCAAAATGTTGTTCTTCTAAACGACCAAAAGAAATCAAATTCTTGCCAAAATCTGGAACATAATAAACATTATTCAATAATAATGTCTTATTCCCAAAATTCAGCTCCATGGTCCCGACAGATCTGGCTCTGACCTTCGTTCCATTTCCCTAGTTGAACATGAACTCCTCATCACCTAAGCGTCTGGTTTGCCTCAAACCATTCAGATTACACACAATATGATCAGAAGCCCCGCATTCTAAAAGTTAGGGTGATTCTTTATTTGTCGTGTAACATGCTTGAGTGACGAAAACCATACCTTTCCCCTTGACAATCTTGAGGTAGGCAGGGCAGTTCCTTTCGCCAATGGCCGACCTCTCCGCAATGGTGGCACTTGTGCTTAGACTTGTCCACCTTTGCGATGCCCTTGCCCTTGACATCCGCAGCCTTCTTGTAAGGCTTCTTGGATCCCGTTTGGTTGGCATTTTTGGGACACTTCATCACCCTCTTAGAAGTATAAGTGGAAGGCCTATGTTCAGCAACATTGACTTCACCAGTCTTTTTCTTGGTCTTAGGGAGAAGTCCCTCAGCACTCTGCAACTCCTTCATGAGCTCGGTTACAGAATAATCGAGCTTGTTCATGGAGTGGTTCAGACATAAGCTATCAAAGGATTGGGTCAGAGTCTCCAAGATCATGTCGACCTTGGTGATTCCATCGATCTCCGATCCAAGAATCTCCATGTCGTTCAGGTGCCCTATGACCACTAGCATGTGATCCCTGACTGACGTTCCCGGCTTCATCTGACATTTTCATGAAATTGCGGATTGCCTGTTGCCTCGCTTGACGCTCATGACATCCGAACATGTCATGAAGATTGTAGAGCATTACTATGGACTTTGATCACTTATTTTTAACGCATAGCCTCTATGGAGGGTTACTTTAAAAAATAAGTCTAAGTGTGTAACCAACATGTGGGCCCTTATACAAGTCACTTTGATAATGGTTCTCCTAGGGGAGACCCCGCTTCATCAATCCTCTTTAGGGCTTAGGTCGTAACCATTCAATTAATCATGTGTTTCCGAAGTACTCCATTGAAGGGAAGGCCACGAGGGTGACTCTTAGTTCATTCACATGAGTTAATTAAAATCATGTTGGGGACCTTGGGTTATTTCAATGACAAATAACCCTCCTACTTAGTTTTTGCAAAAATCATATTTTTGTTGATTGTGTTTAATTTCATAACTTGTTTTATAAATTAAACTATATAATGATGCATGAAAAATTTTATATAGTGTTGGCGTTCTATCCTATATGACATGTGAGTGAATATGAGATAAGGTTAAATAGATAAAAATCATAAATTTAACTTATCTAATGGCCCAATTCTAAATTTACAATCCATTTACAAAAAGAAAAATAAATAAACTAGTTTTATTCCTTGTCTTTCGTCGAGGGGTCGAATTTCCGAATTTTAAAACTTAGAGATAAATATCTCAAACTCAAATAACTAAATCCACTTTTACTATTTCAGAAATAATATAAGAGAATTTAATTATTCAAGATTTTAAATTCTTTCGGAAACAATTTCCGAATTTTGGACGTCCGGCCCAACCCTAACTAGCTCGCGTGCGTCCGAAGACACACGGCCATGCTAGGGTTTTGGCCGATCCAAACAGCCCTCATATGTCCGAGACACAGATCCTTGAGTGTGTCCAGAATGATCCGAGATAGCTCACACGCGTTCCAAAACGCACGGCCATTCCCGGTGGCTGCCTCTTTTCCTCTTGTCCACCCGGATTACAAATTTACAAAATTTAAATTTACAACATATTACAAATTTAAATAAAATAAAACCGGGACGTGACCCCAAAATAATCCTTGGGCCAATTAGAATAAGGATCCATGCACAAAACATAAACATAAACACATACATTTACAAATGCAATTCATACAAAAACGCCAACACTTAAAAATCGATTTTAACGACAATTTTGGCTCTACCATTTGTTGGAATTTAGTTAGCGATTAACCTAATTATTATGAAACATATTTACATATGGCGGAAATTCATAATTCAATTTAATATGTTAAAACATTTTTAAAAACATATTCAATAACCATGTCATTAAATCTAATCTAGCATGTCAATGAATTTCTAAACATGTTAACTAATTTATTCAAACATACAAATGGATGATCTAAACACATTAATAATCCTATAACGATTACTATATGCAGATCCAATTCGTTTCAAGAAGACTTACACGAGGTTTGGATCTGCGAGATTCTACCTCGGAATGTGCGTCCAAGTCTAGGCCGGTTTTCCTTCCCACGCGCTCCTAGGATGACTTGAAATCCGTCCTCGCTCCTTTGCTCCAAAAAGTGTCCGGCCCTATAAAACAAATATCACTAAAACAACCACAAGTTGATTCGATAATATATCTCTAGGAGTTTTTAGGAGATCAATATGGTGGGCTCTTTATGGGAACAAAGGAAGAAGGGGAAACTCAAAACATAAAAGGAAGGCTGCTGGGAAACAAATTTTCTCTCTCTTTTTCTCTCTAGAATTCGGCCAAAAACTCTCAAGCACAAGGGGGTGGGGTTTGGCTGAGTCCTGGTCAAATTAGGTTAGGTTTTCCAAAGAGTGAGCCTCCTTTTATATCAGAGAGGATGGGTTTAAGTTAGGTCAAAATCCAATTAAGACTCATTAGTTAAACTTAAGCCCAATATTTCTTTTAATGAGTTTAAACAAATTTTCCAGCCTATAAAGCCCTCACTATGGCTGGCCATATTGTCTTTATTATCTCCCAAATTTATTTGATTTGTTTCTAAAATAATATTTAGTTAATTTAGAACATCTCATTTATTCAATCACATTTCATTAAATCTTTTCATACTGTTCAAACAAGTACGAAACGAGAAAATATTTATTCTCATCTTTTATTTATTTGAATCATTAAATTATATTTTTTTTATCAATATAATAACATAATATGATTCATTAAATAAATGTAGTAATAAATAACAAATTATTTATTTAATTACTCAGAAAATAATTTTCTTAGCTAAATCGAAATTTACGTTGAATGAGAAAATCAATCAATTCTTGTTCACCAAAATCTCGTCCGAGAGTCTATCATTGAGACCTTATGGACCCACATGAATGAAGCTTTAGAATAAAGCTCGGACAGAAAAGTTCACAAAATTCTCCCGACTTTTAGTTCTTAATATTAGTCGATTCCACTAAAGGACTAATATTGAAACTCTCTAAGTTCATATGCGTTTATTTTTCCGTTTGATGTGATAAAACAATTCTTCACATGATCTATGGAGTATTTTACAATATTACCCTTTGTGTGTATCATGAACTCAAAGGAATGTAAAATTACTGTTTTACCCCTGAATTATTATTTCACCAACTCATTTGTTATTTGTGAACGAGAAAACCATAAAGTTAGATGTCTCTACATGTCACATGTTTTATTCAAAGAATGTTTTATTCGATGAATACCAGGCCCGGTTTATTCGCTCACACTCTCATAACAAAGCATGGTGTGATACTAATGCCTTAGCATTGTTTCAACACAAATTCCGTATATGTTAATCACATAATTCAACGAAACAGTATTATGACACCAATCTTCTGGTCAATGAAACTTCATTTAGTCATTGCCAATTGAAAAATCAAATGTCATAAAGTGTTACAAAAATTTATGTATTCATTTCAGGATTTAAGTAATTACCAAAAAAACTCTCATATGTGATCTTGAAGTTTCGAGTGATTAAACGGGTTTATCTTGAGCTTCAAAGTATCACTAGTCTTGTTCAATGTCTTCATTAAGAAATCAAGAATAACTCACAAAGTGACAACTCTCTATATCACAAGAAAAGATATCATTGATTTATTCAAACAGTCAATACTTAGATTCGATTTCCCAATCAATCTTTAGATTGCGAACTATTATTTAAACTAGTCATAAGAGTGTATCTTGTCAAGTCTGTACTTAGCACCTCTTTCGTTGATGACAGTTTCAGAGCGTAGCAAATATACATAAATACAAACTTAAATAAGAATGAATATTTATTTTTACTTAATGTTTCAGCAAAACAAAATACAAAATGTATTTAAATGTCTAATATCTCCTTTGTGGACATAAATCCCAAATAAATCCCACTTGACTCAAAGGAGATGCGAATGATCTTTCAGTCCTAAGCCTTCTAAGTGTCCCTCAAAGACTTTACTCATTAAAGGCTTTGCGAAGGGATCAACAAGGTTGTCCAACGTTGAGATCTTCATAACTTCAACGTCTCCTCTGTGAACGATATCTCGTACCAGGTGATGTTGGAAATTATTTAACGATTTAAACAATAATATTATATAGCACATCTATATGTGGCGAAAATATATAATATGATCTAACATAAATTAAAACTAATTTTAATAAATTAACAACCTATGTATTAAAAATCACTAACATGTCAATAAATTATTTATTCTAAAGATGTCAACAAATTGAACAAAAATGATCTAACTACTTATAAACATATTTATAAAAATTAATCGCAGATCTAATTCGTTTTTGGAAACTTACATACGAGGTTGTAAACAATTTTGTTCGTTGTTAGCTATTGTCGGAGCGCCTTGTCAAATTTCTGAAAATTTGCCTCGCCAGACTGGAAAGTCTGACCCGCCGGAGTGGAAGCTGACCGACCGGTCAGAGTGGGCCAATGAGCCTACGGGTTGCTTCGAGTCATTGGAGCTTCGGGACCTGTGCACCAAGGTAGAAGAAGGATAGGTCTAGGTGCTGGTGAAATGGCTTAGTCTTGATGCGAGTAGAAGTCTCATTGTGACTTAGGCACATAACCGGTCAGTCTGTCTGGCGATAGAACTTGTCCGGTGAGGGCAATCCAGCCGACATGAGGGCTAAAATGAGCCTCGTCACGTCTCGCTCGATTTCTTCGCGTTTCGAGTGAACTCCTGCAACGAAAACGCCACTCAAACACCAATAGAAGGTTCAAAAATAATTCTCTTGAATTTTTGGGAGATTTAGAGGGCGGGCTCTTCAATTGAAAAATGAATAAAACTCAAGATCACACAAGAACACTCGGGAGATCAATAAAACATTTTTGATCTCTTTCTCTCTTTAATTCTCTCGGCCAACACTCAAGAAAGGGAAGGGAGGAACTTGGCCGAGAATTATGATTAGGGTAAAGGTAATTAGGGTTTCGAAAATCTCCTAAGTAGAGAGAGAAAGTGGGCTTCTCTTAGGTCAAACTCATTAGTCAAACTTAAGCCCGTTGTTCCTTTAAATTAATTTTATAAATTAATTCTTGACCTAATTCATTGATTTGGCCGAGTATCCTCCTATATTTTCCGAAAATATATGTTTGATTTATTTATGAAACAATATTTAATTACTTTAGAATATCTCATTCATTAAATGACAAATTATTAATTATTTTCATACTCTTCAAAGTAGTACGAAACGAGAAAATATTTATTTTAATCTTTTATTTATTTGAATCATTTAGATATGTTATTATCCATATAATAACATAATATGATTCATCAAATAAATTTAACAATAAATAACTAATTATTTATTCGATTACTTAGAAAATACTTTTCTTAGTGTAAATCACAATTTACTTTTAATGAGAAAATCAAATCATTCTAGTTCAATAAATCTCGTCCGAGAGTCTATCATTGAGACCAAATGGACTCATATGACCGAAGCTTTAAAATGAAGATCGGACTAAAAAGTTAACAAACATTTTTCGTCTTTTAATTCGAATATTAGTCGATTCCACTAAAAGACTAATAGTGAGACTCTCTAAGTTCATATGCGTATATTTTTCGTTTGATGTGATAAAATAATTCTTCACACGATCCACAGAGTACTTTATGATATTACCCGTCAGGTGTATCATTAACTGAGAGGAATGTAAAATTACCGTTTTACCCGTTGAGTTATTATTCACTAACTCGTTTGTTATTTGTGAATGAGAAAAACATAGAGTGAGATGTCTTTACATGTCACATGTTTTAATCAAAGAATGTTCTTATTCGAGGAATACTTAGCCAGTTTTATTCATTCACACTCCCATAACAAATCATAGTGTGATACTAAGGCATTGGCATTATTTCAGCACGAATTCCATATTTGTGAATAACATAACCCAACACGACAGCGTTATGACACCAACTGTCGGGTCAGATGCAACTTCAATTTAGCCATTGCCCATTGACAAATCAAATGTCAAAATGTGTCACATCGATTATGCATTCGCTTTAGGATTTAGGTAAGTACCAAAATACCCCTCGTATGTGAGCTTGAAGTTTTGAGTGATTAAACAGTTTCATCTCGAGCTTCAGAGTATCACAGGTCTTGTTCAATATCTTCTGCAAGATATCAAAAACGAAACACAGATTCACAACTCTCTATATCACAAGATAAGATATCATGATTCATTCAAACAATCATTACTTAGATTCGATTGCTCCAACCATCTTAAGATCGCGAACAAATGTTTAAACTTGTCATAAGGAGCTATCTTGTCAAGTTTGTACTTAACACTCCTTTTGTTGATAACAGTTTCGGAGCATAAGATACATACAAAAACACAACACGAATAAATATTAACTTACTATTTAATGTTTCAGCAAAAAACAAATACAAAGTATTTATAATGTCTAATATCTCCTTTGTGGGCACTAATCCCAACAAACTCCCACTTGACTTAAAAGAGATGCGAATGATCCTTTAGTCCCAATCCTTCTAGGTGTCCCTCGAAGACTTTACTCGTTAAAGGCTTCATGAAGGGATCTACAAGGTTGTCCAACGTTGAGATCTTCATGACTTCATTGTCCCCTCTGTGAATGATGTCTCGTACCAGGTGATACTTCCGCTCTATGTATTTAGTGCGCTTGTGAGTTATTGGCTCCTTACAATAAAGTGTTATAAGCTCGCTTGCACTTGGAACTACTTCCAAGTACATAAGGAATTTCCTCAGTCACACAGCCTCCTTTGTAGCTTCAGAAGATGCCACATACTCGGCTTGCATGGTTGAGTCAGCAACGTAAGATTGCTTGATACTCGTCCTGACCATGAATCCATCATTCAGGGTGAACACACACCCTGACATGGACTTCTTGGAATACTTATCCGCTTGAAAATGGGAGTCGGTATATCCCGTCATATTTAGGTCACCACCTGAGTATGCAAGCATATAGTTTCTCGTTCTCCGGAGATACTTGAGAACATGCTTGACAGCAACCCAGTGCTCGGGTCCAGGGTTTGACTAAAACCTGCTCATTACGCCCACTGCGTACCCGTGCAAAGCATAAAATACATGCGACTTCCTACGGCTGAAGCGTAAGGAATATGTCTCATGTCCTCAAGTTCTTGAGGAGTCTTGGGAGACTGCTCACTTGAGAGATGCACTGTATGTCTGAAAGGTAGTTGTCCGTTCTTGGAGTCCTGCATACTGAATCGATCCACGATCTTATCAATATAAGATGCTCGATAAAGCGCTAACTTCTGTTTCTTCCGATCTCTGAAGATCTGAATCCCTAGAATGTAAGCCGCGTCTCCTAGATCCTTTATCTCAAACTGCTTTGATAACCAGATCTTAACCTCTGATAACTTTCCACATATAGGACTAAGAACACCACCTTGTCATTGTTTATCATCTTATTAACGCATGGCTCATCTACAGACTAATCGACTCCATAGCCTTTCACAGTCTCGTCGAATCTGATATGCCACGATGTAGGTGCTTGCTTCAGTCCATAAATGGACTTCAACAACTCACAAACCTTGCCCTGTTGGCCTTTCTCCATGAACCCGTCTGGTTGAGCCATATAAATCCGCTCGTCAAGACTCCCATTAAGAAATGCAGTTTTGACATCCATCTGCCAGATTTCATAATCCAGGGCAGCAACAATGGATAAAAGAGTATGAATGGACTTCAGCATATCGATTGGCGATAAGGTTTTCTCATAGCCGATACCTTCTTTTCGTGTGAACCCTTTTTTTTAAAAGATATCAAGAATGAAACACAGAGTCACAACTCTCTATATCACAAGATAAGATATCATGATTCATTCAAATAAGCATTACTCAGATTCGATTGCTCAATCGGTCTTATGATTGCGAACAAATGTTTAAACTAGTCACAAGGGGCTATCTTGTCAAGTCTGTACTTAGTACCCATTTCGTTGCTGACAGTTTTAGAGCATAACAAACATACATAAACACAAACTTAATCAAGAATGAATATTTAAATATTATTTAGTGTTCTAGCAAAAAAGAAATACAAAGCATTTATAATGTCTAATATCTCCTTTGTGGGCACCAATCCCAACAGGTGATATTTCCGTTCTATGTGTTTTGAGCGCTTTCGTTCTATGTGTATGGGCTCGTTGGCACTTGGAACTACTTCCAAGTGCATAAGGAATTTCCTACGCCACACAGCCTCCTTTGCAGCTTTACAAGCTGCCACATACTCGGCTTCCATGATCGAGTCAGCAACGCAAGATTGCTATATACTCTTCAAGACCACAAATCCACCATTCAGGGTGAATACAAACCTGTTGGAATTTATTTAATAATTTAAACAAAATTAATTATAAAACACATCCTATGTGGCGGAAAATTATAATTAGATCTAATATATTAAAACTAATTTTAATATATTTAACAACCTAAGGCATTAAAATTTATCAAGTGATCATAAACAATTTATAACACACATGCTCAAACAAATAAATTTAACTAACAACTTATATAACATTTATATAATTTATAGTTAATTATTTAATTGAGAAATTACTCACATTAAAGGTTGTAAACAACCTCGACATTGCTAGCTATCGCCGGAATTCCACGTCACGTCCAAAACGCTGAAATATGCTCGCCGGAATGCCTGGGAACACCTTCGCCGGACTGGGGAGGTTCGCCGGAATGGGCGCCTGCGGGAGGCCTCGTCGGACTGGGGTTTTTAGCCTCACAGGATGCTCGCCGGACTGGGGAGCCTCGCCGGACTAGGCGCTCGCCGGATGGGCGACTTTCGCCGCGCGGGGAACACGCCTGACATGGAGGACTCGCCGGATTGCACGCTCGCCGGACTGGGAAGCCTCGCCGGGACCTGCGCGACGAAGAAATCCTCGCCGGACTAGAGATCGCTGGGACGCCTCGCCGGATTGCCCTCGCCGGATTCGCCTCGCCGGACTGGAGCTCCTCGCCGGATTGGCCTCGCCCGACTGGAGTCCCCTCGCCGGATGGGAGCGCTGGAGGCAAGGAGGTCGCCGGAATGCACGCTGGACGTCCTAGGGACGATTTTGGCTGGCTGAAAGCTTTTAAAACAATTTTAAAAACTCTAAATAATTCCCATAATTATTCCAAACACCACGAGTAGAGAATCAACAATAATACACAAGGAAATTATTGAGATTGAAAGTGTGGGCTCTCAAGAACAATTAGGAATCAATAGATGAAGATTAGAAAACAATTTTTCTCTTAATCTTTGTTGGGAATTTCGGCCGAGTATCTCAAGGGAGAGAGAGAGTGAGCTTGCCGAAAATTAACTAGGGTTAGGGTTAAGTGATTAGGGTTTCATTAAGCTTTATTTATAGCGTTATAAATGGGCTTAAGCTGGGTCAAACTCATGACCTTACACTTAAAGAATTCGGCCAACTCCCTTTCTCCTACTCGTCCAAAATCTTTCATTTTGATCCCAAGTATATTTGATTTATTTTCTAAAATGAATTTAGAACTCTCATTATTATTTAATGACACATCATTAAATTTATTTCATACTTATCGAATAAGTACGAAATGAGAACTAATTTATTTTCTTCTTTTAATAAATTCAATCACTCGAGAGTGTCATAATCAACATAATAACACTTTGTGATTCAATGTAAAAAATAAATAACTAGTTATTTATTGAGTTGTAAGAAAATAACTTTTTCGGTATAAAACACAATTTATACTTGATGAGTAAATCAATAATTCCAGTTCTTTTAATCTCTTCCAAGTGTCTATCATTGAGACCTCATGGACCCACATGAACAAAGCTTTAGAATAAAGATTGGACATAAAAGTTCACAAACCTTTTCCATCTTTTAAATTCTTAATATTGGTCGATTCCACTAAAGGACCAATATTGACAATCTCTCTGTTCATGTGCGCATATTTTATGTTTGATGTGATAAAACCATTTCTCACACGATCCGCAGAGTACATTACGATATTACACTTCATGTGTATCAGTAATTAAGAGGCATTTAATATTACTGTTTTACCTCTTGAGTTATTATTTCACTAACTCCTTTGTTATTTGTGAAATAGAAAAACATAAAGTGAGATGTCTTTACATGTCACATGTTTTAATCAAAGAATGAAATCATTCCATGAATACCTGGCCAGGTTTATTCATTCACACTCTCATAACAAAGCATAGTGTGATACTAATGCATTTGCATTGTTATTACATGAATTCCATATCTGTGAATCATGTAACCCAACATCACATCCTTGTGACACCAACAGTCGGGTCAGATGCAACTAAAACTTAGTCATTGCCCATTGATGAATCAAATGTCACAAAGTGCAATGTCAATTACATATTCACTTCAGGATTAAGGTAAGTATCAGAATACTCCTTCAGTTGTGAACTTGAAGCCTCAAGTGTGTAAAAAGTTTGGTCTCGAGTTTCTAAGTGTCACAGGTCTTGTTCAGTATTTTCTATAAGATACCAAGTATGAATCATAGAGTCCCAACTCTCTATATCACAAGATGAGATATCATGATTCATCCTAACAATCATTACTAAGACTCGATTGCTCTATCGATCTTTAGATTGCGAACAAATGTTTCAAACTTGTCACAAGGGGTTATCTTGTCAAGTCTGTACTTAACACCCTTTTCGTTGATGAAAATTTCAGAGCATAGCTTAAACATAACTAAACAAAATCTTCAAAAGAATGACCATTTATTAATATCAATGTCTCAGCAAATAATAAATACATAAAGTATTTCAATGTCTAATATCTCCTTTGTGGGCACCAATCCCAACAAAACCTTGATATGGATTCCTGGAATCCTTATCCGTTTGAAAATCAAAGTCGGTATATCCCTTCATATTTAGGTCACCACATGAGTATGCAAGCATATAGTTTCTCGTTCTCCGGAGATACTTGAGAACATGGTTGACAGTAACACAGTGCTCGGGTCCAAGGTTTGATTGGAATCTACTAACCACGCCCACTGCGTAATAAATTTCTGGTTTCGTGCAAATCATCGCATACATAAGATTTTCTATGGCGGAAGCGTAAGGGATGTGTCTCATGTCTTCTACCTCTTAAGGAGTCTTGGGAGAATGTTCAATAGAGAGATGCACTCCATGTCTGAAAGGTAGCTGTTCTTTCTTGGAGTCTTGCATACTGAAGCGATATATGATCTTATCAATATAAGATGCCTAAGATAGCGCTAACTTTTGGTTCTTCCGATCTCTAAAGATCTGAATCCCTAGAATGTAAGCTACTTCTCCAAGATCCTTCATTTCAAACTGCTTTGAAAGCAAGATCTTAACATCGGATAACTTTCCTACATCATTCCCAACGGGTTGTATGTCATCAACATACAGGACTAGGAAGACCACTTTGTTTGAAATTAGTTAACGATTAACCAATAATAATATATAACGTATCACAATATGGCGGAATTATATAATATGATTTGATACGTTAAAACTCGTTTTAAACATATTAAATTAATCTAGGCATTAAAAATTACTAACATGTCAATAAACTATTCTAAACATGTTTACAACAAATTGAACAATTCAATCTAGCAACCTATAAACGATTTATAAAACTAAAAACTCAATTTGTTAAAAAGGACTTACACGTGAGATTGTAAACAACCTCGTGCAGAGATGCCGACAAGAAAATTATTTATTTGCATATCGATGTAATATAAATCTTTCATGAGTCCTAATTGTAATTTTATGATTAAATTAAAAAAAAGTTGAAACATTCATTCATTCCTTTTTTGTTTGATTGAAGATTAATGTTATTAAATAGTCTTACAGTCCTTAATCAAACCTAATAACGTATGAAGAGACAAATTTAGATTTGCGTGAACAAACTCTTCATGGTTTGCTTAAAACAAAATATTCACAATCTAAAGATCAACGAACTATTGATCTAGTTTGATTGTTAAAAGAATCTATTATGTCTGGTTACAAGGCATAGAGAGTTAGGAACTCTATAGTTCTTCTAGTGTATCTTCCGAAGATACTGTATTGACCAGTGCACCTTTAGAGACAATAGAAGAACAAACCATTTAACATCTTCTATCTCAAGGTCACTTTGTATGAATTGCATCATGCTTACCTAAAAGGTTTTTTGAGATAGATGATGTTAAATGGTTTGAAGATGTTGAGATAGAAGATTATAAATGGTTTGTTCTTCTATTGTCTCCAAAGGTGCACTGGTCAATTCAGTATTTTCGAAAGATACACTGGAAGAACTATAGAGTTTCTAATTGTCTATGCCTCGTAACCAGACATTATAGATTCTTCAAACAATCATACTGGGATCGATAGTCCATTGATCTTTGAATATATATTTTTAACCAAACCATGAAGAGTTTGTGCACGCAAATCTACATTTGTCTCTTCATACATTGTTATGTTTGATTACGGACTATAAGACTATTGAATATCATAAATTTTCAATCAAACTAAAATGGAATGAATGAAAGTTTCATATTTTATTAATTTAATCAGTAAATTACAATAATAACTTTATAAAGATTTATATATTACATCAATATGTAAATAAATAATCTTCTTGTGGGCATCTCTGCCAACGCTCTCAGCTGCCAGAACTTTGACCACTAACTCTCCATCATTGTCGGATCTGAAGAGCTGGCGGCCGGAGTACTAGCTCTCTCCATCGTAACGCGGTAACCGCTCTTGACGGAGTACTCTCCGTCGTCAGTGAAGTGCTAGCGACGCACGTCAGTTAGACGCTCATCACCACACGGGATGCTCAGGATCGCCGCAGTGTCCTCTTGCCCGAACATTGCAGTAATAAGATCGGCGTTCCAACTACCGTCCAATCTCATAAGATCAGGAACCCGCGTATCTGGGGGAACCCAAGGAGGGTCAATCAAGGTGGCTGGTCTGTCTCTAGTGACCCTACTGACGCCCATAACCAACACAAACTTCTCGCTCCTGATCCGCCATCTCGAACAGACTGAATGATCTCGCGACCCCGTATGAAACTGCGCCAAATGGATGATCTCCACCGACCAGGATGAGCCGCCATGATATCGCCGTCGGGAAATTAGCTCTGTCTAAAGACCCGTCCTAGCAAACGATCCGGTCTCATGAGAAGTTTCCAAACACTCTTACCCAGAAAAGCCTGGTTTGACTTCTTCAGATCTCTGAACCCGTCCTTTAAAAAATCTATAATATTTACCTTTTTGTTCAAAAAATCCCTAAATTGAACCTGGTTTGCCACAAAATTTCGAATTTAACGAGTGATGTGTCTGATTCACCAAAAGCAGGCGGTGTGTCCTTTCTTTCTCTTTTTCATTTATTTTAAAATCTATTTCATCACAAACTAGTATTTTCTAAAACTGTAAACAACTATATTCCTTATAAATAAAACAGTAAATATTATGAAAAATTTAATCAACTCTCACGTAGTAATTAGATTTTATTTAAAATTCTAGACATCAAGAGCGCAATATTTTGAGCTTAAGAAATAAGTTAATATCCGATGAAAACATTAAATGATAAAGTCTAATTTTAAATTAATTTTTTTTTTACATTGTGTGATTGTCGTGAGAAAATTCATTAATGAACAAAGGACTAACATCTACTATCTCATTTTTCTCTTTCTGCCAAAACACTATGACAATTCGACTAGTAAATGGAAGAGGAATAATTTTTTAATATGTTCCTACCATCTTTATTTTTTTAAATCCGGAAGTCAGGTAACTTTTAGTTCTTTATTTATTTATAAATTCATAAAAGATATGGAATGTTTCAAAATTTGTTGACATGTATATGTTAACAATTAGCATATTAGTCATCTTATATATTTCAACAAATAGCAAAACTAAAAAATTGATTAATTTGTTGACATGACATACTTTATTGATATAATTGACAACAAATAAAACAAATTTGTTGACGTAATTATCATTAATCTCATTGTGTTTTCACTTGTATGTCAAAGTCACCAAATCTTTAACACCAAATTTGTTGAGAAAAACAATCACAAAGACCAAAACAAACACAAAACATGACATAGAAACACATAACATGATAAACCAATAACTCACTTATTTCTTTTTCTTTTCTTTTCCTTGTATTCGAGAACGATATCCAAATTCAAAATTAAGCATAATAATTGTCAAATCTACGCATGCAGCCCGAATCAGAGTCCACGACCAACACCGTCAACCTCATCGTATGATATTTAGGTTCTTTAAATATGTTATGGTATTTTCTTGAATGATGTACGCACACTGCCAAATCAAGGAACCTTTTTGCATTGTTTTGTTTGTTAGCTCTTCGATTATGAAATTACTTGAATCACAATAAAGTCAACCGGAATTGAGTGTTTTGAGAAAGATCATCACGGACTAAAGAATTACACAACGATAAAAATATCCCTTTGAGACAGTATACTTATTCAGTTTATATTCCACAGGTTTTTGCTAATTTAACCAAAAACATAGATTATGGTTCATGTACCGACAATTATTTGATAAGCCGCAAACTAAATATTGAAAGTGTTGAAAGTGTTGAAATTGTTGAATCGAATAATGCTTTTAAAAACATTTAAGAGAAAAGCCAATCTCAAAGATATCATTACTGAAATATGTATCCCATACCGCACGACCTAATTATTAGTATAAAGATGAAAACAACAACCTTTTTACTTTATGTTTTATAAAGGTACATTTATCAATATCTAATGGAACGTGAATAATAGTTAAATTGATTCGGCTGAGAAGACGCATGTAGATGTTTCACACTTAGGTCAAGGAACAGCGCGAATAATGAGTTTTAATAATTATACTAATATATATGTAGAAACTTATATTTTACGACATAAAATGATATAAATAGATAAATATGATCGTGTTGTTCACTTGTGGTCATTTTCATTGATTTATTTTGGTTTAAAGGGAATCGATTGCAATGGACCAAAAAAGCATTAACAAGTAGTAGGGTAGTCAAGCTTATCTTCAACAATCATTTGGATTACAACTAGGACAAATAATTCATATGAAATAATCCACACCGAAATATATATATATATATATATATATATATATATATATATATATATATGTATAGAAGATACAAAATATTAAATAATCAATTAAAAAACTTTGAAATCACTATATCATGAACATTTAATAAATTTTAAATAAGTAAATATAAAAACAACATGATCACGTTTTTATTTATCTTTTCATTAAAATAAAAACGCGAAAATTAACGAACTTTAAGAAACTGCAAATATGACTGTATACGTAATAAATTCTGATATAAATATATCTTATGTAGTTGATTACACTACATAATTAGTCAATATAACATTTAAAGTTGAAAAAGAGGGCAAGTAAGCATGACATAATTGAGATGTTTATCATGGGTGAATAAAATGTGATTCTTCTAATCAAATTATAATGAGACTTTAGAGCCGATTGTATCCTTACGCCATGTTCTTACAGTAATGTCAAAATAACTTGGGGAAAGGAGGATCATTCAATGATGTACTTATTTTTAATTGAAATTACTTATAAATGGACTGATATAACGTGGTACTTAATAAATAATAACCTCAATTAGTAGCCCTTTCTCTATACATTTATATGTAAATACCTGTTGTAATGATATGAGATTATTGAATTTTGGTTCCTTTGTAAACTCGTGGACTAATAATATATAGATATATATCAAATGGATTCTGTATAAAGGTAAAGGTGGGCACAAAAGATTTGATTCGAGACAGCCAAAACATACTTTTATTCTAGCTCAACAGAAATTATACTTAGTTTCTGACCTATATTCTTTTCAATTTTAAAGAAGTACTTCATATGCATTAACCAATCACATTTACACACACATTTATATCTTCATATTGAAAATTATATTTGGAAGTCAAAGAAGATATGAGAATAATAATAATAATAATAATAATAATAATAATAATAATAATAATAATAATAATAATAATGATGTCCACTCAACCACAATATTTCCAAGTCCTATATAAGGGCACCATTGTCTGATAAGTAGAGAAGAAGAAGAAGCAAATCTATGAGATTTACAAACACATTATATGTATAATTACATACATATTAAAGTTTTTATAATGCATTAATTAATTAGGTCAAAGAGTCTTTGCATGAGGAGGCGGAGAGTGAGAATGCAGCCAAGGATGACTTGCCGGCAAAAATTTACTCCGTTCATAAACCCAATAAGATATATACATATATATATATATATATATATTTAAAGCTGAAATGAGTATTGCCGGTGGGTTGTCCTTGGCTACATTTGGCTCTTCACTTCTCATGTAAGACTCTCTCAGACCCTCCTTAGATATATATACATATATATATATATATATAGATATTTTCATACATGATATACACATACATACATATATGTATGTATATACATATATGTATATATATATATATATATATAGATTGCTCACGATTATTGCATAGTGATCTTGTTCTTTCAAAATTTATTTACTCAGTAAAACCATAGAGCAACCAGGAAAAAAAAAAAAAAAACACTACTATGTTTTAGCATTCTTACTTTTAACCATATTACAATGCGCTTCTGATTATTATGCGCTTCAGCTGTATCATGAATATAAAGATAAATGTATCAGAGTTTTTGAAAAACAATAATCTTACTCATGTAAATATCTCACCAAGGCTCATGGAATTTGTACATTTAAATTTAGCACAACGTATTCTTTTTTGCCAATATTAAGTTTGAAAGTAGTCGATGTTTTGTAAAATTTATATAGATATCCAAAGCATTTATATGGCAGTCCAACTTACGTGTTTGATTTACCGGTTTGTCTTTGTTAAATTTTATAAATTTGATTTCAAATTTTAATTTTAATTTTCAAACTCGATTTTGAAATTCAGCGTGAGTGTGTTCAATTATTTGACGTCGTCTTTTTTTTAAGTGATATATATATTAAGTATTAGTTGATCAAATTGGCAAGATCTTATAATTTTTTACAAAAGTTTACATTACTTGTCAATTAATTTACTCAAGTCATTTAATCTTTTTACACGTCGATTTTTATTGATACGGTTTCTCTCTTTTAAGAATTTTAGAATTATGCAAATGTTCCAACGCCATTGTAAAAAATGGAATAAACCATATTTCATCGAAATTCTTGATTCACAAAATTCTGGAATTAATTATGCATCATTGTTCACTCCTTTCTTTGATGGAGATCGTTTAAATTTTTTGATTATCATGTTTGTATTTTTTGTTTATCCTAATAGACGTTTTGATTTAAAATGTTTTGGTAAAGTTTACATGCTTAAATATTTATGGCAGTCAAATTGTTTGACCGTCAATATTATCATGCCCGAAAATATGATTTGATAGAGGCACAAGAGCATAAAGATTCGGTGATAGTAATATATGACGAATCATATCTGATTTTTTTCTTATGAACATTGAATTAGATGAATATAATTATTTAATATGTAAAGATATCTTCAATATGTTCTTGGTCTTATTGTGGTTAGAAAGAGTTTCGAATTTGGGTTCTTAGGTCAAGTAAGACGAGATATAACAGTGGATGTTTGGATTTACTTTGTTCTTGGAAGTTAAACGCAACGGTTTGCGTTACGTCTGGAATCTGGAATGTGGGTGATTAAATCATATTCGAAACTTATTTTTGGAAATACGTAGTCCATAGGAATAAGCATGTATCTCTAATACTTATTAGTAAATGCGTAAATAATGATTTTAACTGTTCTTTTATCAAGTAAGATGAACTCGGCGGATTTTTTTCCTAGTACAAACTCTTTCAGATACATGTAAGAGTTCTTTTCCCAATGGGATGATGAATGAAGACGTGTTTATAGACCCAACATTTTCAGGCCATGTGTTCAAGCTCAACAAATCTTTGTATGGTTTGAAACAGACTTCTAGAGCTTGGTATCAGCATCCTGCTGTTTACTTGACTACCCATGGTACAATCGAGGTATTAAAGATTACTCTTTTCATCAATATATTTATAAAAAAATGATGTTTTCTCGAATATATGTGTACTCGAAATTTGATTAAGAGTCTTTTACCAAATGTTGGTGAAATGTTAAAAAAACAAAAATTTCATAAGATTTTATGAACGCAATTATAACACAATATACATTTCATTTACATCAATTTACATTAATTAACATATTATTTACAAGAAGGTTCATACAATTTTATGGAAGTTCAAGAAGATAGACTTTAACGTATTTCTACCTTGTATTTGGTGCTTCTAGTTTTGGATTTAGGTTTTGCCGGTCAGTTATTTCAGTGGATTGGTCTTTTTCGAAGAGAAAATCACATGAGATATTGCTTTTAGCTACGAGTCAAGATAGAGATAATCATTTGTTTACAATTACGTTGGTGTCTAGTATTGTGGATTCTTAAAACGATCATTTATTGTCGTGGTTTATGATGTAGATTATGCTCGGAGAGATGCACACAAGAAGATTATTTATTTAAATATAGACGTAATATGAATATCATCAGTCCTTATTGTAATTTTTTTATTAAATTAATAAAAGTTGAAACTTTCATTCATTGGTTTTTCGTTTTTGAAGTTTTATGATATTCAATAGTCTTATAGTCCTTAACCAAACCCAACAACGTATGAATAGTAAAATGTAGATTTCCGTGAGAAAACTCTTCATGGATTGCTTAAAATGAAATATTCACAATCCAAGATCATCAGACAATTGATCCTTGTATGGTCGTTGAAAGAATTTATGATGTCTGACTACGAGGCATAGAGAGTTGAGAACTCTATAGTTCTTCCTATGTATCTTCTGAATATATTTGAATTGACTAGTGTACGTTTAGGGACAATGTAAGAACAAACCATTTAACATCTCATGCCTCAAGGTTTGTATGTATGAATTGCATCGTGCTTACCCAAATCCTGAAATGAGACATGTCATTTGAGAAAGTTAAATTCTAGGTCCACTTTGTGATCTAGACTAGACTAATTGGTGAGATATTGAGTTATGAAGACGTCATGAACTAACTTTGTGAAGTTCTCATTGATATGCAATTCATGTAGTGATTGAATTTAATAAACGTTTAATCAATAATATTATATAACATATCATTATATGGTGGAAATATATAATATGATCTAAAATATACTAAAACACATTTTAATATATTCAATAACCTAGGCATTCAAAATTACTAACATGTCAATAAACATTCTATGCTAGACATATTGATAAAAAAAATTGACACACTTCAATCTAGCTACGTATAATTTTTTTTATAATATTTCAAACCAATTCGTTTGAATCTGACTTACACGTGAAGTTGTAAACATCTTCGTGCGTTGCTAACTCACTCCGGAATGCCTCGTCAATCGCCTAGAAAACCCAATCGGATTGGGCCTTGGATCACCGGAGATGAAGGCTGTAGGAATGGAGACTTATCGGAGAGGAGGCAACCGGTTTAGAGATTCAGACTCGCTGTAATGGATGAGGCTCAAGCTCGCCGGGTAGGGAGGAATTTGCATTTATGAGGAGGAGAGATGGCTCGCTGGACTAGGCAGGTGACTGGCCGGTTTGGTGCGGCAGTGGGCCTACGGGTCTGTGCGCCTAGGAGGAGGTGCGGGACCTGTGCGCCTAGGTGGAGGGACACCTGGGACACGTGGAACAGAAGGTTACTTGCGCTGGAGACGTGCAGGACACGCGTGAAGAGACAAGCCCACCTGAGGCTCACTGGTCGGTCGGCAGGCTGGGCGACAGGTTTACTGGCCGGTTGACTGCTTGGCTGGTTTGAGCTTTCTCGCGTCTAGCTCGTTTCCCTGCAAATTAAAATCACTCAAACACCAGAAGTGATTCAATGATATTAATTTCGGGTTTTATGGGAGATTAATAGGGTGAGCTCTTTGATTTGAACAACAAAAAAGGTAATCACTCAAAGGTTGAACCAAGAAATCAAGAAACGATTTCTTGATCTCTTTTCTCTCTCAAAACACTCGGCCAACATAGTCACACAGGAGAGGGGGAAATGGCCGAGTGATATTGTGGGGATTTGTAGGAAATTAATTAACGTTTAATCAATATTATTATATAACGCATCATTATGTTGCGGAAATATATAATAAGGTCTAATATATTAAAAAACATTTTAACATACTCAATTACCTATGCATTAAAATATACTAACATGTCAATAAACAATTTATTCTAGACATATCAATCAACAATTGAACACACTTCAATCTAACAACCTATAAACACGGGTTGTCGCTGAAATTAGGACAACGTTCAGAGACCTAAGCGGTCAGATCCCCGCTCAGGGCGAGTGACCCTCGCTTCGGCTTTAGCGTGTTGGATTCAGTGTCCCAGATCGCCTCTTAGCTGTCTTGTGGTCTTCGAGTCCTTATGTTATCTCAAAAGCGTAATTAGACGTAAACTAAGAAGGGAAAACATAGAGCGGTCCTCTGTTTACCTCTCTGACGCTCAAAATTAATATAATGTGGGTGAAGTTATAGGATGACGATGAAGGATCGACAAGATCAGGTGAAGCAGAGACACTTGGGTCAGGGTCGTTTCGGCGCTCGGATCTTGGATCTTAAGGAATTCCAGTCGGAAGTTGTTTCTTGTTATACCTCACCTTGGAAGTGAAGTAGAGAGAGAGAGAGAGAGAGAGAGAGAGAGAGAGAGAGAGAGAGAGAGAGAGAGAGAGAGAGAACGTGAGCTAGTTCTTTAGCAAGGTTTCGAGTGCAAAGTCATGTTGTTACCTTCGTGGAGGGTGTAGGAGGCTATTTATAGCCATGGAGTAGGCCATGGGGCCGATGGACGGCCATGCCTCTCCCCATGAGCTAGTGGATGGCCAGGCCTCTCCCCAGGAGCTAGTGGACGACCAGGCCTCATCCAGGGAGGCAGTGGATGGACGGCTAGGCCTCTCCCCATGAGCTAGTGGATGACCAGGCCTCTCCCAGGGAGTCAGTGGGCAACCAGGCCTCTCCCAGAGAGTCAGTGGATGACTAGGCCTCTCCCAGGTAATCAGTGGATGACCAAGCCTCTACCAGGGCGTCAGTGGACGACCAGCCCTCTCCCAGGGAGTCCGTGGACGGCAAGGCCTCTTCCAGGGAGCCAATGGCCGGCAGGGCCTCTCCCAGGGAGCTAATATTGGAGTAGGTCTAGGGGTAAGAAACATTTATCATTAATCATATTAATGGCTGAACATAAAAATTTCTAACTTTCAAACATTTTTAAACAACTTGAATACTAACTTTTCTTATATCTTCAAACTTGAAGCGTCTTGGGAAAAGTTGATTTTCTCTTCTAGCTCGATTCCTTCAAGCCTAGTCTCGAACTTGAGAAACCTAAGGTTTCTATTGCAAGAGTCTATAGAGGTTTAGAAGGATTTGTGTGTGGTCACAATTAAACACAATAACTCAAGAACAAGTTTATGACCTATATAGCTAATTTAGCCTAAATCTAATGAGGACTTACGTGCCAAAATAAAAAAAGTATTTTCTAGAGAGAGAGAGGGAGAGGGGTCGGCCAAGAGCAAGAGAGAGCAACGCAAAAGTATATTTTCATATCTCTATGTGAGGCTCTATTTATAGGAGAAGGAAAAATCTATAAAGGTCAATTATTCAGTCATGAAAGAATAATGTATTCATGATACAACATTTGATTTTCCCTTCCCCTTTCTCTTCTAATATGGCCGGCCATACACCTCAAGGAAGGAGGAAATTTGTTTCCTCACTTAGCTTATTTATTTCCTTCTCAAGGAAATTTATTTCCTCTTTTCCTTTTCGGTAATTATCCTTATAATAAAACGGAAATAAAAGTTTCCTCTTGATGCATGTTGACCGAAATTCTACTTAGGGGGGAGCTTCTAGATGCTTCCTTATTTCTTTTAAGACAATTCTTAAAATACCCATTAGAATTACAATTGCACAGATAACGAAATTAATTTCATAATACCTTAAACGACTTTTCGGCTTTAGAAAATAATTTATATTTTCATCATATGAAAATATTCAAAATCTTATTTTGACATTCACATCATTTTATGTCCATGTGGACAAAAATACCTTTTTGACATTTTCCGAGAAAAAGTCTAGTTCAATATTTTTACTTAGCTTTCAGGTTAACAATCCTACTCTTTAATAGTGACCTTATGGATTCAAATGAACAAAGCTTGAGCTTCTATACTCGGACTCAAAAGTTCACAAACCTTTTTCCGAGTATTAGCTTAATGTCAACAGACTCCACTAAAGAGTTGACACTAAGAATCTCTCGGTTCAAATGAATTTATTTTCTACTCAAATTCAACTTAATTATATTGAGCGGATCCATTGAATGTTATCTATGTTTACCCTTCATGAATATCATCAACTAGTTGGCATTTATAAAATTACCATTTTACCCCTCTAGTTGTTATTTCCTCAACTCCTTTGTTACTTATGAATAAGTTAGAAACAATGTATTGACGAGGAGTTAACAAGTCACATTGTTTCATCCAAATAAAGTCGCAACTTAATTTTGGATATTGCGCAGTTTATTTATTCACAATCGAAGTAATAAAGCATTAGGTGATATATATTGCGTCTCAGGAATCTTGTACATGAATTCCATATCTATGAGAACTTCACAAAGTTGGGTCATGACATTTTCATAACTTAATATCTCACCAATTAGTCTAGTCTAGATCACATAATGGATCTAGAATTTGACTTTCTCAAATGAGAGTATTAATGCTATGAAATGACCTGTCTCATTTCAGGATTTAGGTAAGCATGATGCAATTCATACAAAGTGACCTTGAGATAGAAGATGTTAAATGGTTTGTTCTTCTATTGTCTCTAAAGGTGCACTGATCAATACAGTATCTTCGAAAGATACACTGGAAGAACTATATAGTTCCTAACTCTCTATGCCTCGTAACAAGAAATCATAGATTCTTCCAACAATCATACTAGGATCAATAGTCCGTTGACCAAACGATGAAGAGTTTGTTCACGGAAATCTATATTTGTCTCTTCATATATTATTAGGTTTGATTAAGGATATAAGACTATTGAATATCAGAAATCTTCAATCAAACTAAAAAAGGAATGAATGAACGTTTCAACTTTTATTAATTTAATCAGCAAATTACAATAAGGACTTCATAAAGATTTATATATTACATCAATATGTAAATAAACAATCTTTATTTCGGCATCTCTGCCAAAAAACTCCCACTTGACTCAAAGAAGATGAGAGTAGTCTTTCATGCCTAATCCATCTCGATGTTGGTCGAAGACCTTGTTGGATAGGGCCATGGTGAAAGGATCTGCCAGGTTCTCAACAGTTAAGATCTTCTTCACCTCTACGTCTCCGCGCTGCACTATCTCTCTAATCAAATGGTATTTCCTCTCAATATGCTTCGAGCGGTTATGGCTTCTAGGTTCCTTTGAGTTAGCAATAGCCCCACTGTTATCACAATAAAGTGTCATGGGCTCGTTGACATTTGGAACAACTTCCAAATATTTAGGAATTTTCTAAGACATACAGTCTCTTTGGATGCTTCACAAGCAGCCACATATTCTGCTTCCATGGTGGAGTCAGCAATGCAAGATTGCCTGATACTCCTCCAAACAACGAATCCACCATTCAGGATGAACACAGATCCTGAAGTGGAATTCCTAGAATCCTTATCCGCCTGAAAGTCGAAATCGGTATACCTCGTCAAAGTCAGGTAAGTACCTGAATATGTAAGCATCAAGTGCCTAGTTCTCTGAAGATACTTAAGAACATGCTTAACAGCAACCCAGTGCTCGGGTCCAGGATTTGATTGGTAATGGCTAACTACGCCAACGGCGAAACATATATCCGCTCTAGTGCACAACATAGCATACATGAGACTTCCTACCACTGAAGCATAAGGAATCTTTCTTATGTCCTCAATCTCTTGTGCAGTCTTGCGAGACTAGTCCTTAGAGAGTGAGACTCCATGTCTAAAGGGGTTTAGGCCCTTCTTGGAGTTTTGCATAGCGAAGCGATCCAACACCTTATCTATATAAGATGCTTGGGAGAGCGACAGAGTCCGGTTCTTTTGATCTCGAAAGATCTAAATCCCCAGAATGTACGCAGCTTCCCCTAGATACTTCATATCAAATTGCTTAGCCAACCAGATTTTAACCTCAGATAGTTTACCTACATCATTACCAATGAGTAGTATATCATCGACATACAATACCAGAAACACAACCTTGCCCTCGTGTATGAACTTATAAAAACAAGATTCATCTATTGACTGTTCAAAACCGAAGCCTTTTACAGTTGCATCGAATATAATATTCCATGAGTTAGATGCTTGCTTTAATCCATAAATGAATTTAAAAAATTCACAAACCTTGTTCTGTTGATCACTTTCCACGAAACAGTCTGGTTGAGCCATGAAAATGCGCTCGTCAAGATTGCCATTCAGAAAGGCAGTCTTGACATCCATCTGCCAGATCTCATAATCGAGAGCAGCAGGTATGGATAGAAGTATACGGATGGATTTAAGCAATACGATTGGCGAGAAGGTTTCTTCATAATCAATACCTTCCATTTTGGTATAACCCTAAGCCACGAGTCGCGCTTTGAACGTCTCAACGTTCCCATCCGGAACCCTTTTTTTCTTATAGATCCACTTACACCCTACAGGTTTAACCCCTTCAGGTAGGTCTACAAGTTTCCAAACTTTGTTGACATACATCGAATGCATCTCAACGTTCATGGCATCAAGCCAAATGTTTGATTCAGAACCAGCCATTGCTTGGATGTAGGAAACAGGGTCATCCATGTCAGCGACGGCTACGAGAGTATCGCCATAAGACATGTACCTGTCAGGCTTTTCAGAAACCCTCCCACTACATCGAAGTACTACTTGACGATGTTTTGAATTGTTAGGTTGCGTTTCAGTTGGGGTAAGAACAGTTCTTAGAGATGAGGTAGAAGCATCCTCACCCAAATTTTTTCAAGCACATTTTTGCTTCTAGGTTTCATATTCTTCATATAGTCCTCCTCAAGGAAACGAGCATTAGTGCTGACAAACGTTTTGTCGTCCTCGGAACTATAGAATGTGAGACCTTTGGTTTCCTTTAAATATCCAACAAACACGCATAATTCTGACCTACTAGCCAACTTGCTTACGTTTTGACTTAGCACATGTGCAGGGCAACCCCAAATTCTGATGTGGCTTAAACTAGCTTTACGCCAAGTCCATCAATCATAAGAAGTACCAGGGACCATCTTAGACGGAACTTGGTTCAGAATATATGCGGCAGTTTCGAGGGCATATCCCCAAAAGGAATTAGGGAGTGATGAATAACTCATCATTGATCTACACATATCCATCAAAGTTCGATTCCTTCTCTTTGACACTCCGTTTTGTTGAGGTGCGCCAGGTGCTGTAAACTGAGAAGCAATACCTTCTTCTTTAAGAAAGTCTTTGAACTCTTCAGAAAAGTACTCACCACCTCGATCGGATCGAAGGGTTTTGATCTGTTTGCTAGTTTGCTTTTCCACTAAAGCCCAAAAAACCTTAAATACGTTAAAGGTTTCGAATTTATGTTTGAGAAAATAGACAAATCCATATCTTGAGTAAATATCGGTAAACGTAACGAAGTATTCGTATCCTCCCCGTGCCTGAATTCTTAGCGGACCACATACATAAGAATGTATTAGTTCCAGCAGCTCCGTGGCTCTTCGACCTTTATCAGAGAAATGTCATTTGGTCATTATTCCTTCTATAAAGATTCACAAGTCGGTGATGAGCCTATTGCAGAGGCTTTGAGTGGACCATCCCTCACAAGTCTCTTAATCCTATCTAGACTAATATGACCAAGTCTTAAGTTCCAGAGATGTGTTGATATTATTAGATCAGAGAAATCATTAAGTTTGATCCTCTTGGGTTCCCTAATTAGATCACTATCTATTTCAATGTCTAATAGCAAAGGTTGTGTAGAATAAAGATAGTATAAACCATTCTTTAAACATGCATCAATGACAAATGAATTGGAAGAAGTAATACGAATTCCATTATCAATAAACTTTAAATAATAATTCTGCTCAACAATTTTAGATACAGATATTAAGTTTTTCCCAAAGGAAGGAACATAATAAACATTATTTAAATTTAAAGTTCTGTGTTTGAAAGACAGTGTCACGGATCCCACAGCCTTAGCAGACACCAAGCTCTCATCACCCCACTTGAAGCAGAAGTCGCCATCCTCTAAGATTTTGCATTTCCTGAATCCATTCATGGAACAACAAATATGGTTAGTAGCAGCGGAGTTAATAATCCATGATGATACATTATCAGCTACTAAACAAGCTTTGGTAATAAGTAAAATACATTTCCCTTTAGCCTTGAGGTAGGTAGGACAGTTCCTACGCCATTGTCCGGGCTCATTGCAATGGTGATAGTTGTCCTTAGACTTGTCCACCTTGGCAGTCCTGGGTATCTTCTTCTTCTGAACCTTGATAGGGTTCTTCTTGTCGGCTCTATGAGATCTCTTCTTAGATCCAGAGGTGGAGACTCTATGCTCGGTAGCATGAGCTTCTCCAGTAGTCCTCTTTTTCTTTAAGAGTCCCTCAGCGGGGTAAAGCTCCTTCATTAGCTCCGTAACAGTTTACCCTAGATTATTCATGGAGTAAATCAGCTTGAAAGTATCAAAAGATTCAGGGAGAGTTTCGAAGATTATATCTATCGTGGTTTCTCCATTAACCTCAGTTCCAAAGATTTCCATGTCATTGAGATAACTTATGATCAATATCATGTGTTCTCTAACATGAGTCTTTGCTTTCATACGATAGTTTACAAACTGTCGAACCGCTTGTTATCTAGTGTGACACCTTTTCCGTTCAAACATCTCATAGAGATTGAAGAGCATGTTTAGGCCGAACCAATATCATGATGATTGTTAAAACATATTGTTCATTGATGCTAAAACATAGCATCTCACAATCTCATCTCATTGGATTTAGGCCGCTAGGGTGTCCTTGTCTTCTTGAGTCGAATCATCATTCGTTTCAAAAAGACATGGGATGGTGAGTACCTATTTGTGCTTGTCCTTCGTAAGGATGATGTCTAGGTTACGTTTCTAATCTACGTAGTTTTTCCGTTCCAGTTAATTTGAGGAAAGGATGATTGAGATAGTGTTTAGAGACATGTTGCTGATTGTTGAAACAATTTATGATTAGTCCTTTTGTTTAGGATTTTAAGTTTGAGTTTAGACAAGAAAAATCCAAAGGTGTTATGAACAAAGTGACACTTTACTCCTTCGAGGGAAGGCTGCAAAGAGTCGCCTTTCATAAGTTAATGACACATCATTAATGCATAGTCATGGTGTCAACACATCAGGGTTTGACTAGCCACCTTATAAAAAAATTGATCACTCAAAACTTTTCGCAGGGCCTTGAGGGAGGATTACTAGAGTTTGAGTCTAAGGGTGTAACCAACCACTTAGTTCAACGAGATCTATTTTGGAAACAATCCGCCGAGGGGAGGCCTTACCTCATCGTTTCACTTTTGAACATAGCTATAAAAGCAATGTTAGGAGCAATGCGTCTATGAGTACTCTCATTTAAGAGAGGCTCACGAGGGTGACTCTTAGTCCGGCGACATATGCACTTCACATTAGTGTTGGGGATCGCGGGTTTCAAACAATAAATACAACCCTCCCACCTAAAATCGATATTTGTGAGAGGAGATCAGTGTTAATGCACTAAGGCACAAGGAACATACTCGTATCTTTTTGTCTATTAATTTATTTTCCTACGGAAAGCGTGTGAGATTAATAAATCATCGCGTTTGCACTTGAAAATTTTTTAGATTAAAAATCTCCTATAACTAGTATCTACATCTTCATGACATCTTTCTTCAAGGCGTCTTCATGGTGGTTGAGCGCGTGAACGTCGGAAAACCACGATTGCATTAAGAAGAGGGGAGGAAGCTTGGAGTCGCAAAATCCGGATTAAAAATCTAAGACTTGCGGACTGCCGTACACCTTGGACTTAAAAGGTCATAAATGACACATCCGGTATTCGATTGAGCTGAAACCAATTGCATTGGATAGATAACTTCCGTAATTTTAATTTGGTTTAACAACCGCTAATTTTCAAGTTTCGAGCAAAGAGTTATGTCCGTTTTACTGAGCCATAACAATTTATCCAAAAAATGAAAAATAATTAAAAGTACGTCGGATCTAGGCGTAATAGGAAAGAGGTTTATTGAAACATTTTAATTGTATGTTTTGATTTAAATTGTGTGTTATATTAATATGTTAATAATCAAACACAATATAAAATAAGCAACATAATAAGTGCAATGAACTAGTTTAAACTATGTACACAAATTTTCAAACTTGTCAAAAAAATTGATTTTGAGTATGCTAAACATAAAATAATTAAAAAATGTTTTTAATGTATTTATATAGCATACCTAACAAGTGGAAAATCAACAAAAAATTAATTTTAGAGGTCGTACCAAAAAATTAAAATTTTGTAAGATCTAGTCTTTGAAAAACCATTATTCAAGAAAATTTAGAAAACAATTTTCTTATAATGATTTTAAATAACATGTACATTCTTATACTTTAACCATATCTCTGATACTATTTGTTGAAATAGGTCTAAGGTTAAGGAAAAATTATCATTAATCATACTAATAGCGGAAGATAAATATTTCTTTTACTAGTAAAACAATGTTTACTAACACAGAAAAAGTGCATATACATGTTATAAATTAAAAAAATTATTTAAACTACTTGAATAATAACATTTCGTGTATCTTCAAACTTGAAGTGTCTTCGGAAAGGTTAATCTTCTCTTCTAGCTCGATTCCTTTAAGCCTAGTCTTGAACTTGAGAAACCTAAGATTTTTATTACAAGAGTCTATAGAGGTTTAGGAGGATTTGTGTGTAGGCACAATTAAACACAATAACTCAAGAACAAGTCTATGAGCTGAAGAGCTAATTTAGCCTAAGTCTAATGAGGACTTAGGTGCCAAACTAAAATATGTATTTTCTATAGAGAGAGAGGGGGAGGGGTCAGCCATGAGCAAGAGAGAGCAATGCAAACGTTTATTTTCACATCTCTATGTGAGTCTCTATTTATAGGAGAAGGAAAAATCTATAAAGGTCAATTATTCATTCATGAAATAGTAATGTATTCATGACACAATATTTGGTTTTACCTTCCCCTTTCTCTTCTAATATGGCCGGCCATACACCTCAAGCAAGGAGGAAATTTGTTTCCTCACTAACCTTATTTATATCTTTCTCAAGAAATTATTTCCTCTTTTCCTTTTGGGTAATTATCCTTATAATGAAGGGGAAATAAAACTCTCCTCCTGATGCATGTTGGCTGAAATTCTACCTAGGGGGGAGCTTCTACATGCTTCCTTATTTCTTTTAAGACAATTCTAAAAATACCCATTGTAGAATTAAAATTTCTCTTTAGAAAATAATTTATAATTTCATCATATGAATATATTCAAAATCTTATTTTGACACACATCATTTTATGTCCATGTGGACAAAAATACCCTTTATGCATTTTTCGAGAAAAAGTCTAGTTCAACATTTGAACTTATTTTTACTTAGCTTTCTGTTTAACAATCCTACTCTAATGACTTGTAACAGTGACCTTATGGATCCAAATGAACAAAGATTGAGCTTCTATACTCGGACACAAAAGTGCACAAAGCTTTTCCGAGTATTAACTTAATATCAACTGACTCCACTAAAGAGTTGACACTGAGAATCTCTCGGTTCAAATGAATTTATTTTCTACTCAAATTCAACTTAATTATATTGAGCGGATCCATTGAATATTATCTATGTTTACCCTTCATGAATATCATCAACTAGTTGGGATTTGTAAAATTACCATTTTACCCTTGTAGTTGTTATTTCCTCAACTCCTTTGTTACTTGTAAATAAGTTAGAAACAATGTATTGACGAGGAGCTAACAAGTCACATTGTTTCATCTAAATAAAGTCACTACTTAATTTTGGATACTGTGCAGTTCATTTATTCACAATCAAAGTAATAAAGCATGAGGTGATATATATTGCAACTCAGCAATCTCTTACATGAATTCCATATCTATGATATCTTCATAACTTAATATCTCACCAATTGCCCTAGTATAGATCACATAATGGATCTAGGATTTGACTTTCTCAAATGAGAGTATTAATGCTATGAAATGACGTTTCTCATTTCAGGATTTAGGTAGGCATGATTTCATTAATACATAGTGACCTTGAGATAGAAGACGTTAAATGGGTTGTTCTTCTATTGTCTCTAAAGGTGAACTGGTAAATTCAGTATCTTCGAAAGATACACTAGAAGAACTATAGAGTTCTTAACTCTCTATGCCTCGTAACCAGTCATCATAGATTCTTCCAACAATCATACTGGGATCAATAGTCTGTTGATCTTTAGATTGTGAATATATCGTTTTAACCAAACCATGAAGAGGTTTTTCAAGCAAATATACATTTCTCTCTTCATACATTATTAGGTTTGATTAAGGACTATAAAACTATTGAATATCATAAATCTTCAATCAAACTAAAAAAGAATGAATGAACGTTTCAATTTTTATTAATTTAAGCAATATAATAAGGACTTTATAAATATTTATATATTACATCAATATGTAAATAAACAATCTTCTTGTGGGCATCTCTGCCAATAGCTAATGGCTGGCCTGGCCTTTCCCAAGGGATCAACAATCGGCTACGCCTCTCCCATGGAGTTAGTGGCCAGTTTAGGCGTGATTTCGCCGGTCGGTTAAAGCTCGGGGAGCGTTAGGGCGTGCGTGATCCCCCGAGGGTATCCTGGAGGATGTCTCGTCTCTTGGTCGACGGGAGGAATATATATTAGAGTTGTAGCCTGAAATATGGTGAATACATTAGCCCCCGAGTTCAATGTCTAGCGTGTGATCAAGAATGAACATCTGAAGTGGAATCTTTTGACCGTCGCTCTAACTCGAGGGTCGCGCGAGTTCAGACAGGTCGGGCCGGCGAGCAAGCTGCAAGGGAGCCTTCAAGGAGGCGGAGGAAGCTAGGTAATATAAGCTACTTCCCTGCGTTTGTTTTTTTATTATATATTTTTTTATAACGCCGCGTCATGGATTCCCCCCCTTTCGACGTCAATGGTGGATCCTTTGATGATTATATTAGCTCTTTTTTATCGTCCCCGAAAACAACAACATCCCATTATTCCCCCCGCCCCTTTCCCACGAATCCCGAACCTCCTTCCCCTTGCTTCTTCGACGATGAAGCGTTGAGCACTTGGATGGCTTCCAAAGGAAATTTGAGCGGCTCGGCGGAGATTGGGGTGGAAATTCTCGGGGGGATGGTCAGGCCGATCCCCGTGCCAGAGGTCCCTGCCGATAGCGCCAATGGCGTGGCTGCCGGTAAACAGGCGGGAGGCGGGACGCGCGTCTTAGGCGTGGCTGATTCGCCCGCCGCAGGTTTTGGAATTTAGTTAACAATTAACCTAATTTAATTATGAAACATATGAATATATTGCGGAAATTCATAATTCAATTTAACATGTTGAAACATTTTAAAGCACATTCGATAACCATATCATTAAATCTAACCTAACATGTCAAAAAATTTATAATCATATTAATAAATTTATTTAAGCATGCAAACGAACAATCTAAATACATATAATCATTCTACAATATCATATCATTCAGATTCAATTCGTTTAAGGGACACTTACATAGGGTTCGGATCTGCGAGAGTGAATCCCGGAGTGCGTCCAAGTGATCGGCCGATCCTCTACACCACTCGCGTCTGGGAGATCCTCAAAACCGTTGAGTCTTCGTTGCTCCAAAAGTGGCTGGCCCTGGGGAGAGAAAAATACTCAAACAACCACAAGTTGAGTCAATGATAATACTCAAGGGATTTTTGGAGACAAAGAGGGTGGGCTCTTTCGTGGGAACAAGGGGAGAAGGGAATAAAACAAAGGCTTATCAATTTCTCTCTTTAGAAAATTTGGCCGTGTATTTTCTTCCCTGGGGAGAGAAAATAATCGGCCAACACAAGGGAGAGGGGGAGATGAGCGTGTGAATTAGGTCAAGGGAGAGAGAGAAGAGCCTTCCTTTTATTTCAGGGAGAATGGGCTTAAGTTAGGTCAAAAACAATTAATGGCCCATTAATCCAACTTAAGCCCCAAAAAATTCATTTACACAATTTTCCAACTCATTTATGCATCATAAGTGGCCGGCCATATTGTCTAATTCATCTCCCAAATATTTTTCGATTTATTTCTAAAATAATATTTAATTAATTTAGAACATCTCATTTATTTAATGACAAATCATTAATTATTTTCATACTAAACAATGTAGTACGAAACTAGAAAATGTTTATTTTCATCTTTTATTTATTTGAATCATCAGATTATATTATTATCAATATAATAACATAATATGATTCGTTAAATAAATGTAATAATAAATAACCAATTATTTATTTAATTACTTAGAAAATAATTTTCTTAACGTAAATCACAATTTATGTTTAATAAGAAAATCAATCATTTCTTATTCACCAATATCTCGTCCGAGAGTCTATCATTGAGACCTTATGGGCCCACATGAACGAAGTTTTAGAATAAAGATCGGACATGAAAGTTCACAAACTTTTTCCGACTTTTAATTCTTAATATTAGTCGATTCCACTAAAGGACCAATATTGAACATCTCTATGTTCATATGCGTTTATATTTTTGTTTGATGTGATAAAACTATTCTTCACACGGTCCACGGTGTATTTTACGATATTACCCTTTGTGTGTATCATTAACTCAGAGGAATGTAAAATTACCGTTTTACCCCCGAGTTATCATTTCACCAAGTCCTCTGTTATTTGTGAACGAGAAAAACATAAAGTTACATGTCTCAACATGTCACATGTTTTATTTCAAATAATTCTTTATTCGATGAATACCAGACCTGGTTTATTCGCTCACACTCTCATAACAGAGCATGGTGTGATACTAATGCCTCAGCATTATTTGATCACAAATTCCATATCTGTGAATCACATATTTCAATGAAACAGTATTATGACACCAACCGTCGGGTCAATGAAACTTCATTTAGCCATTGCCCATTGACAAATCAAATGTCATAAAGTGTTACAAGAAGATATGTACTCACTTCAGGATTTAGGTAATTACTAAAATACCCCTCGTATGTGAGTTTGAGGTTTCGAGTGATTAAACGGTTTTATCTCGAACTTCAAAACTTCACAGGTCTTGTTCAATATCTTCATCAAGATATCTAGAATGAATCACAGAGTCACAACTATCCATATCACAAGATAAGATATCGTTTAATTCATTCTAACAATCATTACTAGGAATCGATTGCCCAATCGATCTTTAGATTGCGAACTATTATTTAAACTAGTCATAAGAAGGTATCTTGTCAAGTCTGTACTTAGCACTTCTTTTGTTGATGACAGTTTCAGAGCGTAGACATTAATGCATAAACACAATCTTAAATAAGAATGGATATTCAATCTTTATTTAAATTCAAAACAAAACAAATACCAGAGTATTTAATATCAAAAATCCCCTTTGTGGGCATAAATGCCAACAACAGGGAGGCGGGAGGCCCGCGAGCGCTCGGGGCTGTGCGGAAAGGGGGCGCGGCTGGATGGTTGGGTGGCGGCGCCTGGGTGGACGCGACCAGCATGGCCGGATTGGGGCGCAGAGGTGTTCCGGCCGACGAGGATGCGGCCATGCATTGGCAGCGCGAAGAACATTTGACAATTATCGCACTGGCGGTACCAATCATGTGCTTCTTTCTTCAAGTTCAGGCAGAAGTAGCCTAACCTCAAGAGTTTCAGCGCCATCGATTGTCCTGCGGCGTGGTTTCTGCGTAGGCCCTTGTGTACCTCGCTCATAGCCGTCTTCGCTTCGCTTTCGTGGAGAAAGCGTAGGATCGGCATTGGGAAGCCTCTTTTGTATAGCACGTCTCCGCACATGGTGTACCTTGACGCCAAGTTTTTTAACCTCTTGGCGTCTTCACAATATTTCGGCAGGGTGCCGTTCTCGATGTACTACATTAGGGGAGTCATCCAAGATGGGGTCGGAGAGTCGCCAACCGCCCCCACGTTGCTTCTAGACATGTAACGTTGGGTTAGCACCTCGATCGGGACACTCACAATCAATTGCGAGTCGCAAAAGATGCGCAGGTTTTTGACCCCGTGTCGGTGAGCTAGCTCCAAACCGACTATCAAAGCTTCCTATTCTTCCTCATTGTTGGAGGCTTTGAACTCGAAGCGGAGGGCGTACTTCAAATTTTCCCCGTCAGGGTTAGTCAAGACCACTCTGGCGCCAGCCCCCTTGGCGTTGGATGCGACGTCGACGTGTTGGGTCCACATCGGGCCTATCGGCTCGGAATTCCGCTTCTTTGGTAATTCCGGCAGGGGTTTTGCGGGCCTTCTTTTGGATCTAGTGCAAATTCTGCCACGAAGTCTGCCAATGCCTAGCCCTTGATGGCGGCTCGTGGTTGGTATTTTACCCCTTACTCGCTGAGCTCTTACGACCATATGGAGATCCTCGTTGCAATGCTTTTTCGATCGGGTGCCCAGTGCACAAGATTATTTGATGCGCCTGGAAGTACAGACGTAGCTTTCTCGCACTCGTAACTAGTGCCATCTACGAGCTGCTCTATCCGGGGGAGGGGGAAGCTAACTTTCGGCCAGGCTTTGTTAAGATCTTTGTAATCTATGCGAATATGCCACTTCCCCTTGGGCTTCTTTACTATCACCACATTCGATACCCACTAGGGGTGTTCCGCCTCTCTTATGAAGTCGACGGCGAGGAGTTTGTCAACTTCCTCTCCCATGGCGAGATATATTTCCCCGCTAAATACCCTTCTGGGCTGTACCCGTTCGGGTATGTTACGGTCATTGTTTAGATGATGGACCATAACCTTCAGGTCTATGCCTGGCATGTCTGTGTGCGGCCACACAAAGATATCTATATGTTCCCTGAGGTAGGTAGCCATCGACTCCTGTCTCTCTGCGGATAGCTGGGCGCCAATTTTGACCGTTTGGTCAAGTCTGGTGGGATCCCCGACTAGCGCGACGAGGCCATCAAGAGTTTCCACGCGTCGACGCTCAATCTTGTAGTGTTGGTCCGATTCTCCGAAGGTTCCTCCTTCCTCGGGTTTTCATGGGAGCTCGTAATTGAGCTAGTATGTTGTGCAAACCGCCTCCTCCCCCTTGGGCCTGGCAGTATTTTCGGCGATGGCCCGCACATGGTATGTTCGTGCCCTGGCTTAGTCTCCCATTATGTATGCAATTCCACTTTTGGTAGGGAATTTACCATGAGGTGGTAGATTGAGGTGATGGCCTTTAGTCCGATAAGGGTCGGTCGACCGATTGTCATGTTGTAGGCCGTTGGCTCGTCGATCCAGGTAACCTTGCGCTACCTCGGGTTCCAAAGGTGTCGGGTAGGTCTATTGATCCTTCCGTCCACACTTTCTCCCCAAAAAAGCCATAGACGAGGGTGCGTATCGGGGCAAGCTTTACTCTATCGAGTTTCCTTCGCTCTAGCGCCGATTTGTATATTTTATCCACCGCGCTGCCGTTATCAACCAAGATCCGCTGGACCTTGTAGCAACCGTCGCAGACATGACGAGAGCGTCAATATGTTGGTGGAGGATCCGCTTTGCTTCAGCTTTGGTGAAGCGGATCTCTTCAAATGGAGCCAGTGGAGGGGTGACGTGAGCGAGGTTGATACCGTTTCTTACTCTTTCGTTAGTCACCGCCCTCAAGTACCATTTCCTCTGGTTACTCGATTCACCACATTCGAGCGCCCCGGTGATCGTTCTTACGATATTCATCCTGTACTTTCGGGCTTGTCTCTGATGGGTGCGACGACGACAACCTTTTCCTTAGCCGGCCCTTTGTTATGATTATGCGGGCGATCTTCTGGGATTGTCACCCCGGCTGTCCGCATGAAAAACTCTTTGAGTTTCCCATCTTGAATATGGGCTTCTATCTTGCGTCTCAATTGAAAAAAATCGTAGGTACGTGTCCATGATCCCGATGATTCTCGTAGAATTTACTCTTATCTTGCGTCGCGGGACCTTTCTTCAATGGTGCCGGGGACCCAAGCTTGTCTCGGTGAAAAGCCAAAATTCGGGCCGGAAACGCATTAAGCGGGATGAGAGCTTCTCTCCGAAATTGGTCAGCAAAAGGCTTTTTTGGCCTGGACGAGGGATCTTAGTGGTTGTTCCTCCCTCGTTTGCCCCGGATATCGGGGGAATCATCTGAGCGGGGGCGACTGCCACGCCCACCATTCTTTCTGCAATTGTGGTAGTCCTCAACTCCCATGTGTGTCCTGGAACATGCCATGAGCTCGCCATATCCCTTAGGGCCTTCCTACGATCGACTTTAAAAATTCGCTGGGTTTGGCGCCCTCGGTAATGGAGACTATGACATCCCGGTCGTCGAAGTCATCGACCTTGTGGGATTCCTCGGTGAAACAAGGCAGGTATTGGAGAAGGCTATCGCTCGGATTTTGCCTGATTTTCCAAAGGTATGATTTGGAGTTCTTCTGCGCCACTAAGGTGGCGAATTGGACGAGTAAAGCCTCCCAAAGAGCTCGGAATGAGTCGATACTCATATGCCTCAGGCTTCTGAACCATTCAAAACCCAATCCAGTCAATGTCAGGTTTCATAGTGCTGGATGTGGAAAATTGGGGTCGGAACGCCCGTCATACGAAGGGACGACGGGGAGTTTAAACCCCGTTCCGGGTGGTCGTGCCAGCACTACCACCGTGAAAAGCAAGTATGATCCCTCCAGACCGTTGTACGGTCTGGAACCCCCCGAGCTAGCTTCCCTAATCTCGACGATCTGATTTTGTAGTCCCTGAATCATGGTGATCACCTCGAGCCCGTTAGCGGCCCTTGCGATCGGTCCCACTAGCGTGGGAACCTGTCGTTCATTAGACCCTTGGTCCATGATGTTGGGAGGAGGGTTCCCGAGGGTTGCGGCCTCAGAAGCTGCCCAAAAGACGTCCAACTTTCTCCTCAGGTACTCCTCGCGAGGATCTCGTCGCAAGATGATCTGGTTAGGGAACCAAAGAGGATCAAACCTAATGACTCCTCTCATCTAATAAAATCAACACATCTTTGGCACTTAGGACATGGAAATATTAGTCTTGATAGGATTAAGAGACTTGTGAGGGATGGTCCACTCAAAACTTCTAAAATGGGCTCACTTCCAACTTGTGAATCCTATATAGAAGTAAAAATGACGAAGCGACCTTTCTCTGATAATAGTCGAAGAGCCACTGAGTTACTGGAATGAATACATTCTGATTTATGTAGTCCGCTTAGAATTTATGCATGGGTAGGATACGAATACTTCGTTACCTTTACCAATGATTACTCAAGATATGGATTTTGCTACTTGCTCAAACACAATTCTGAGACCTTTAACATATTTTAGGTTTTTCAGTGCTTTAGTGGAAAATCAAACTGGAAAAAATATCAAAACCCTTTGATCCGGTCGAGGTGGTGAGTACTTGTCTAAAGAGTTTGATGACTTTCTTTAAAAAGAAGGTATCTCTTCTCTGCTTACAGCACCTGGCACACCTGAACATAACAGAGTGTCAGAAAGAAGGAATCAAACTTTGATGGAGATGGTTAGATCAATGACGAGCTACTCATAACTCCCTAACTCCTTTTGGGGATATTCCCTTGAAACTTTGGCATATATTCTGAACCAAGTTTTGTCTAAAACGGTCCCTGGTACTCCTTATGAATGATGGATTGGGCGTAAAGTTAGTTTAAGCAACATCAAACTTTTGGCTTGCCCTGCACATGTGGTAAGACAAAAGATTAGCAAGTTGGCTAGTAGGTTAGAATTATGTTTGTTTGTGTGATATCCAAAGGAAACCCAAAAGAATACGGAACCCAAAAGGAAATTGCGCTTAAAGAAAAGTTGAAGAGGATGCTTCTACCTCATCTGTAAGAACTGTTCTTACCCCAATTGAAACGCAACCTAACAATTCAGAATCTCATCAAGTACTACTTCAACATAGTTGGAGGGCTTTTGAAAAGCTCGACCGGTACATATGTTATGCCAATACTCTCGTATCCGTTTCTGACATGGATGACCCTGTTTCCTACAGCCAGTAAAAGGATGTCAAGACTGCCTTTCTAAATGGAAATATTGACGAGCGCATTTTCATGGCTTAACCAGACGATTCGTGGAAGGTGGTCAATAGACCAAGGTTTGTGAGTTTTTTAAATCCATTTATGGATTATAGCAAGCATCTAGGTCATGGAATATTAAATTCGATAAAACTATAAAAAGCTTCGGTTTTGAACAGTCAATAGATGAACCTTGTGTTTGTAAGTTAATACCCGAGGGCAAGGTTGTGTTTCTGGTATTATATGTCTATGATATATTACTCATTGGTAATGACGTGGGTAAATTATCTGAGGTTAAAATCTCTTTAGCTAAGCAGTTTGATTTGAAGGATCAAGCGGAACCTGCGTACATTTTGGGGATCAGATCTTTCGAGATCAAAAGAACTTGACTATGTCGCTCTCCCAAGCATCTTGTATAAATAAGGTGATGGATCGCTTTGCTATGCAAGACGCTAAGAAGGGTCAAACTTCCTTTAGACATGGAGGACCAGTCTCCCAAGACTGCACAAGAGATTGAGGATATTTGTTTCATTCTAAAAGAAATTTATTTTCTCTTTTCATTTGGGCAATCACCAATATACAATAATGCACAAAATAATATGAGATATTATCTCCTTCTCTCTATTGATGCTTGGCCGATATTCTACCTACGGGATCTTCTAGATGCTTCCTTATTTATTTTAAGATAATTCTTAAAATACCCATTGTCGAATTAATATTGAACAAATAATGAAATTAATTTCATAATGCCTCAAATGACTTCTCGGCTTTAGAAACTTATTTATATTTCCATCATATGAAAATATTCAAAATCTTATTTTGACATTCACATCATTTTATGTCCATGTGGACAAAAATACTCTTTAGACATTTTCCGAGAACACGTCTAGTTCAACACTTAAACTTATTTTGTCTTTTCTTCTAGTTTAACAATCATACTCTAGTAAACGGTAATAGAGACCTTATGCATCCAAATGAACAAATCTTGAGCTTCTATACTCGGACTCAAAAGTTCACAAACCTTTTCCGAGTATTAGCTTAATGTCAACTGACTCCACTAAACAGTTGACACTGATAATATCTCGGTTCAAATGAATTTATTTTCTACTCAAATTCACCTTAATTATATTGAATGGATCCATTGAATGTTATCTTGATTACCCTTCATGAATATCATTAACTAGATGCGATTTATAAAATTACCATTTTCCCTTCTAACTGTTATTTCCTCAACTGCTTTGTTACTTGTGAATAAGTTAGAAACAATGTATTTACGAGGATCGAACAAGTCACATTGTTTCATCCAAATAAAGTCGCTACTTAATTTTGGATACCGCGCGGTTCATTTAGTTACAATCCAATTAATAAAGCATGATGTGGTATACATTGCATTTCAGCAATCTCGTACATGAATTCCATATCTATGAGAACTTCACAAAGTATACTCATGTCAACTTCACAACCCAATACATCACCAATATAGGGCTTCACAAATTTTGATCTAGAGTATAGTTTTCTCAATTGAATATATTGAACTCATGACATGACTTATCTCATTTCAAGATTAAGGTAAGAAAGATGCAATTCATACAAAGTGACCTTGAGACTAAAGAGTTTAAATGGTTTTTTCTTACATTGTCTCTAAATGTGCACTGGTCAATTATGTATCTTCGTAAGATACACTGGAAGAACTATAGAGTTCCTTACTCTCTATAACTCGTAACCAGACATCATAGATTCTTCCAACAATCATACTAGGATCAATAGTTCGTTCATGTTTAGATTGTGAATATTTCGTTTTAACCAAACCATGAAGAGTTTGTTCACGCAAATCTACATTTGTCTCTTCATACATTGTTACCTTTGATTAAGGACTATAAGACTATTGAATATCATATATTTTCAAACAAAAGATGAATGAACATTTCAACTTTTATTAATTTAATCAGAAAATTACAATAAGGACTCATGAGAGATTTATATTACATCGATATGTATATATCTTCTTGTGGGCATCTCTGCCAACACTTTTAGAAGCGACTAGTCGCTTATAATGTCGCTTCTACAGCGTGTAAGTTTTAGAAGCGACTAGACGTTTAAATTTTTCCCGCCATATTTTCCCACGCTCTTTAAGCCTTTTTCAGACATTTAGAAGCGACTCTAGAGGAGACTAGTCGCTTCTAATTTTGTCGCTTCTGAAAAATTAGAAGCGACTGACCTTTAGAAGAGAGGCTTTAGAAGCGACATTGTCACTTATAATGCTGCTTGTAAAGGTCTACTTGACCTTTAAAAGCGACTTTTATCGCTTCTAGATTCTTTTCTTTGTCCTAGTGGCAATTAGAGCTTCCGCTTAGATCTATCCTATGTACATTATTCACAATGTTCCTTTAATCACAAAAATAACTTCACCCAAGAAAAATTCTTTCACGCTCAACAAAGATCTAATTGAATTAATCATAGTGGGTGAGTTGGTTCGTACACTTCTCTTCTCAAAGTATGAAATGTTAGTCCGTCGATTGTGGACATCTAGGAACTATGTGAACTCTTTGAAAAGCATGAAGGATGCATAGGGAAGCATCTCAGATTTTTATAGCTACCAATACATGAATGTATTTTCTAGGGTTTCATGGACTATAGCTTGCAGAGACCGATAATAAAGGTCTTTGGAATCCTTATCTTTAAGAATCAAGAAAATTTTCTAACATAGCTTTAACATAATCATCCGATGTAAAAGCACAATATATCAGCATATTAATAAAACAAAATATGCGATACTTGCTAAATAAAAATGAGCCAATACAATTTTAGAAAAATTCATATAAAACGTCTCTCAATAATCCTTTCCACAAAAAAATTAGAAGGAAAAAAATTAAAAAGACTGGAAATTCAACCTCGACATCGTCCTTACTGTTAACAAGTACAAGTGGGTACTCACCACATAGTGTCCTACTTAAACAAATGATGATTCAACTGAATGGGACAAGGACGCCCAAGCAATTCTATACTTTAGCGTATTTTTTCAAGGTTTATGAACTGTCGTATGAAAGTGGGAACTCCTGTTAAAGACCATATGATGATGATCATTAGTTATCTGAATGAGTTGGAAATCTTAGAATCAGAGATTGATGCGAGACCAAAATAGATATGGTCTTGAAAACTTTCCCTGAATCATTCGATACTTTCAATATGAACTACTCCATGAATAAACTAGAACACATTGTTACCGAGCTAATGAAGGAGCTTCACACTGCTAAGGGTGTCACATAGACAAAGAGGAACCATAGAGAAGCCCATGCTACTGCGCACAAGGCCTTCATCTTTGGATTTAAGAAATGACCTTACAAGGCCGAGAAGAAGAATCCTCACAAGGTTCAAAAGAAGAAGACGCCCCAGTTGATCAAGCTGGACAAGTCTAATGACAAATGCCACCACTGCAATGAACCCAAACACTAGCACAGCAACCCAAAGCTTTAACCGTGACGGACTCTCTGTTCCCCACTCTAAGGTGTAGTTTGTCTCCCCTCAAATCCTCTTATAAGTTAACAACCTGTAAGGATCTACACACGTTATTAGTAGTCCCCGAATAAATTATTCAGGACGAGAATGAATCTCCTGCAAAAAGTGCCTCTAATACATGTATGTTTGTGAACAATATCGTACCTTCACGTTCCACGAGTTACTTGACACTTTACCAAAAGTCGAAAGAAGAAATGATGAAGCTTTAGACCTTGATACTTAGCTTACAGGTCTCGAAGCCGATTCCAAGGGTTTGATTCGTTAATCGTCAGATCTTCACGCGAGTCTAAAAATAGATTACAAAATTCGGGAACGAATTAATTCTATGAATTAAATCCTTCAAAATTCCCAATCTTTGAATCACAAATTTTGACTTCCAATTGATGAACGAATCTTAAACCGAGTTCGTACAAAATTCCATAATCTGCTATTGGTTTCCGAAATAAAATCATAGTCTCGTGATATTTATAAAATTTCTTTCGGGATTTCAGAAACTATATCGTCTTTAGGTTCTTTCTCGCGTAATCTCCACTTTTGAAATACTTTACAAAAACTCGAGCTTTTGATTTTATATTCAAATTTACAACGTATAGATTTGGATTACAATATTTTCAGCACAGTTACATTTGAGCTGAAATCTCAGATTCTCAAACCCGAGCGTAATCTCAAATTTCAAAATTCCCCGGCCAAAATAACACAAAAATCATCCGAACTAGTTCCAATATATAATTCGGTTACAATTCGAGTTACAGTTACAATCAATTTCGACAACAGAATCAGATAACCTGAAAAGCCCAAAATTTTCCGAGCCGAAACCCTAATTCTCGGATTTCTACCAAATCAGCCCCAAAATTACAACAATTAACCCAAAATGCAATTCAAAGTACAATTAAACATCTCACATCCTCAATTGCATCAACGACACATGAATTAACCCAAATCCCCAAATTCCCTTGTACGAACCCTAATGTTCGGGTAAAAATGATTTCCAAATCAACACCCTAGCAATTCGTGTTCAAAACTCATTTCAAGGGTCACATAAGCATGAAGTACAACTAATTTCATCAAATCAAATTCGTCTTCACAAAACCCCCAAATCTCTTCGAAGAATTCTAAATCCCCAAATTCGGAATCAAAATCAAAGACAAAATCAATTCGATCCTGGCTCACCTTAGATTCGTGAGATTCAGCTGTCTTTGAGCTTTCGCGACGCTCGAAGGTGCCAAATAGGACCGGTGGCCTGCGATGAAGTTTCGACCTTCGCGACGAAGAAGAGACCAGAACGAACGATGGAGTGACCGATGACGAGGCGGAGTTGGCTAGAGGGGTTCGTGACGAGGAGAAGAAGCTTTTTGATGAAGGTTGGTGGTGGTTTCGGTCGGACTTGAGTGACTGATGACGATGATGAGAGAGAAGAAGAAATGAAGAACAGGTTGAGAGGTATCAGGAGAGAGAGATATGTTTCAACAGAAAAATTAAATATTTTTCAAAAAATTTCATTTCGTAACATCTTTGAAAAATTTAATTTGAATAAAAGCCAACATATCTCTTTATGAAAAAAAAAATCGATATCAAAATCATTTATTTTTCAATATTTTATATAATATTTAAATGAGTCCAGCCAATTTAAATAAATTAAATAAAATTTCAATTTTTTTTTTAAATTATTTATTTTCGGATGCGCCTTAAAGCGCATTTGGCATCCAGGCCCAAGCCCAAATCATCCTCGAGCCCAACCGGTTGCCTAAGGCAACCAAGGAGTGTAGTCGGTCCTACCCTTCTAGGGTTACTCGGCCGGTTGTGTTTTGTGGCCAGGAGGGCGGTCCTTAGGTCCCGTTCTGCATGCTCGTCGCAGATCTGTCTCTCGCCAATCGTCGGATTACAACAAAAATATAATATTTGAAAATAATTTTTTTTACATAAAGGATATACTCTTTTAATTTCAGGTTTACAAAAATTCTGATAAAGCGAGAATCAATAAATTTACGATCAACCACGAATATCACATATTGAATTGAAGCAAATTTCATATCACAATATAGATTCATTCAAACCTAATTTAATCACAAGAACGAATCAAATAAATTAATAATCATCTAGCTCTGATACCACGTAAATGCAGAAAATAATTAATTTCACTCACAATAGTCAATTAATAATTATGATTGATAACAAGATCTAGATTTATTAATTCAATTCAATTACGAAAGCAATTCAGCAATGAATGAATAGAAAAGGCATTCAGAACACTTACATGGATTTTGGGTCAGCTACATAATGCTCCAATCCAAAGCTCGTTCTGTCTTCAAGCTTTCACAACTTCTTCATCTGATTTAGTACTCGAGGATGACACTGTAGTCTTCCAAAACGTAATCTTTCATACGAATAGGAAATATGAGTGGGAACAATCACATCTCACTACATCTCGAAACCATATTGTTTTGGGATCTCGCTCCTATTATTTAGTATTGGAATTAGCAATTCCAGGGAATATGAGAGAGAGAGAGAGAGCGAGAGAGAGAGAGAGAGAGAGAGTTGGTCGAAAATTCTATGAAGAATGGAATGAATTTTTTTCTTCCCTTCTATCTCTATTTATAGGATTCAGGGAGAGATAACCTTTGAGAGATTTTCTCTCATTTCTTTTGAGATATTTTCTCCTTTCTAAAGATATTCGCTCCTTCTAGAGATATTCTTTCCTTTGGATTTAATATGGGCCTTTAGATCTCAGCAGTAAAAAAATTCCCTCTCATCCATCATATCAATATCTATGGTTGAGAATATTTTCTCTTCAGAAAGAAATTCAGGTAGAGAAAGGGGGAGAGAGTTCGACAACCCCTAGGATCTATCCGTAAGGGAGTTTTGGCCACTCTCTAGCCCAAGCCCAATCCGAAATTATCAAGCCCAAAAATCCAGCTAATTATTTATTTATTTAATCCAACAATAAAGAAACAATCATGCAATAAACATATTTAGTTAATTCTGTGAATACTCGTTTTCCAATATAATGTTATTAATCAGTATTATAGCAAGTGTGATTAAATAACGAACAACATAATTATTTGAAAGTTCTTATCCTGCTTTATCAAAGCCAAATCAAGGACTATGGACCTACTAGTAGAAGCTTAACGAACCCGGCGAAAAAGACGATAATGTCCTATCTCTTTTTCATCGATTTGTCTTGTCTTTATCAATACTCCACCGTGTAATCAAAGATAAAACCTTTCTTTAATACTAGAATTATATTTACTAATCGTGACGAGTGTTCACTGATAGAGTCAGTTCGTGATCAAGATCCTCCAAGTTCAACCCATGCCAAGAGAATACAATTTTTTTCCGTTATACTTCTCTTGATACATATCAGCCCTAAGCATTGTTGCTTCCCTAACGGAAGATTCTTTAGAACGTTAATTTACTTTGAAAGTGCGCGCAATGAAGTGGTTATGAAATCAACCCTTAGGTGAGTGAACATTGACCTCCTTTCAGGGAGGCTAGATTTCTTGTCTGTAAATCACATCCCTTTCAGGGAGGCTAGACTCAAAAGTTCACAAACCTTTTTTGTCTTTTAATTCTTAATATTAGTCGATTCCATTAAAGGACTAATATTGAGACTCTCTAAGTTCATATGCGTATATTTTCCGTTTGATGTGACAAAAAAATTATTCACACGATCCACAGAGTAATTTACGATATTACCCTTCATGTGTATCACTAATTAATGGGAATGTAAAATTACAGTTTTTTACCCCTTGAGTTATTATTTCACTAACTCCTTTGTTATTTGTGAATGAGAAAAACATAGAGCGAGATGTCTTTACATGTCCCATGTTTTAAATAAAGAATGTTCTTATTCGATGATAATACCTGGCCAAGTTTATTCATTCACACTCTCATAACAAATTATAGTGTGATACTAATGCATTTGCATTGTTTGAACACGAACTTCATATTTGTAAATCATATAACCCAATATGAGAACATGATGACACCAACCGTCGGGTCAGATGAAACTAAAACTTAGTCATTTCCCATTGACAAATCAAATGTCATAAAGTGTAATATCAATTATATATTCACTTCGGGATTTAGGTAAGTACCAACGTACCCCTCGTATGTGATCTTGAAGTTTCGAGTGTTTAAAACGGTTTTATCTCGATCTTCTAAGTATCACTAGTCTTGTTCAATATCTTCCATAAGATATCAAGAATAAAACATAGAGTCACAACTCTCTATATCACAAGATAAGATATCGTGATTCATTCAAATAATCGAAACTTAGACTCGATTGCTCTATCGATCTTACGATTGCGAAAAATTGTTTAAACTAGTCACAAGGGGCTATGTTGTCAAGTCTATATTTAGCACCCCTTTCGTTGATGATAGTTTCAGAGCGTAGCATTCATACGTAAACACAAACATAATAAAGAATGAATATTTTTTTTATATTAATGTCTCAGCAAAATTAAATAAAAATGTATTTCAATGTCTTATATCTCCATTGTGGGCACCAATCCCAACATTCTTCCTTCCACCCTCCCTTCACTCCGCCCTCTCTCTCATACTCCGCCCTCTCTCTCACTCTCACTCTGCCCTCTCTCTCTCACTCTCACTCTCTCTCCACCCTTTCCTTCCCATGCCCACGCTCTCGTCCACGCCCTATTTTTCTCCACTCTTTCCTTCCCTCCACCTCACTCTTCACCAGAATGTTCACCTACGCCCCTCCAGGACTTCTCATTACATTGGTTAGTTTTTTAATTACTAATTTTGGTTTGAAATATATAATTAATTTAGGTTGATATTGAGATATATTTTGTATTTGAAATGGATAATATGCTTAGATAATTAGAATATGAGTTCTTGATAGTTAGTTTAGGTTCATATTGAGATATTGAGATTGTATTTCGTTCATGTTTATAGATTCAATGTTGACTACTACTATTTCTAGCGGCGGTCGTAAAAGAAACCTAGACGACTATTAGCATTAAATTAATTCCAAGGTATGAATTAACCTACTATTTACATATGTATTGATTGTTTAAATTAATTCCAAGGTAAATTCAATGTTTAAATTGTTATACGGTAATTAATTCCAAGTTTAAATTGATTGCTCAACATGCCAACAAAGTGACGTTGGCACAAGGACACGTTATCCAGGCCAAGGTTTGTCCAACAATCTCCACTATCCCGTTGAAACAAAAATTCCACAAAACTTATTTTCTTTGATAAAAAAGTATTTTTTTCCCTTATTGAGCGTTTGTTAAAAATGATCCTCATACTTTTCATTTTATAGTGTGTTTTCAAATTTCAAGCTCGAGCACAAAAACGCTCTTGGTGAGGGACAATCAACGTACATCCAGCCAATGGTCGCTCTAAGACAAAGCGGTAAAATGGAATGCGATATAGTTATAAGATATATAAGTAGATTAGAAAATAAAAAGACTTATACAAATGTAGAAATAGAGAAGTAAGAGAAGAATGGATTAGCCATGTATAAACATTTATTAAATGTGAGGGATTAGTTACACTTTGAAATTTTAAATATATATATCTCGGATAATTTTAAATGTATATGATGATCTTGGATGAATTTTGTATGTATGAAATGTTTTTAGATTGATTGTGCATGTTTAAAGATATTTTGCAGTTAATATATGATTTATGGGGGTTTGATCCATAAATATTGAGGGGAACCAATCTCTAGACAAAGGCGCCACAGCCACGTTATACTCGCCCTGGCGCCGACTCCCACAACGGATATTTGGATCCGTTGTGGGACATGGCACCGCGACGCTGTTATAACGTGGCCGCGGCGCCGAATGTTATATTTTTTTTTAAAATTTTACACAAAAAATTAATTGGTTGTTGAAAATTCCACAACCAATAGATATCCGGTGTGGGAAGTATGAACATTCCAAACCAGATGTCTAAGGGTTGTGGAAGAATTCCACAACTTTTATTAAGGGTTGTGGGATCCTGTTTTTCTAGTAGTGTATTCAATAAGAAAATTAATCTTTCTAGGTCAATAAATCTCGTCCAAGACTCTATCACTGAGAACTTAAGGACCCACATGAACGAAGATTTAGAATAAAGTACAAACTCAAAAGTTCACAAATTATTTCTGACTTTTAATTCCGACCTTAAGGACTAATATTGAAACTCTCTAAGTTCAATGCGTTTATTTTCCGTTTTCATGTAACAAAACAGTTCTTCACACAATACACGAATATTTTACGATATTACCCTTCGTGTGTATCATTAACTCAGAGGAATCTAAATTTACCGTTTACCCCTGAGTTATTATCTCACTAAGTCATTTATTATTTGTGAATGAGAAAACACATAAAGTGAGATGTCTTTACATGTCACATGTTTTATTCAAAAAATGTTCTATTTGATGAATACCAGGCCCGGTTTATTTATTCACTCTCTCATAACAAAGCATATTCTTATACTAATGCTTCAGCATTGTTTCAACACTAATTCCGTATATGTGAATCACATAATCCAACGAAACAACATTATGACACCAACCGTCGGGTCAGCTGAAATTTCAATTAGTCAATTCCCATTGACAAATCAAATGTCATAAAGTGTTACAAGAATATATGTATTCACTTCATAATTATGGTAAATATCAAAATAGCCCTCGCATGTGATCTTGAAGATTCGAGTGATTAAACGGTTTTATCTCGAGCTTCAGATTATCACTTGTCTCGTTCAATGTCTTCTTTAAGTCATCAAGAATAAATCACAGAGTCACAACTCTCTATATCACAAGATAAGATATCGATGATTTATTCAAACTATCAATACTCAAATTTGATTGCCATATCGACCTTTAGATTGTGAACTATTATATAAACTAGTCAGAAGACAGTATCTTGTCAAGTCTGTACTTAGCACCTCTTTCATTGAAGACAGTTTCAGAGCGTAAGAAACATACATAAATACAAACTATAAATAAGAACTAATATTTAATTTTATTTAATATTTCGGCAAAAAGAAATACAAAAAGTATTTATAATGTCTAATATCTCATTTGTGGGCACAAATCCCAACATTTATTGATTGGTCTGCTTGAGCTTCTTACTCTGCCATAATTTCTCTTTCGACATGGACTTCTCTTCTCATTTCTTACTTTAATCTTATGACCTAGGAGCAGATTTGACTTCTTCACGAGTGATTTCAGAGTGACCATACTTGATGGTCGTCTTAATTTCCTCATAAGCATTAGGAAGGGAATTAAAAACTATGATGGCCTGATTTTTGTCACTCAATGTCTCTTTTTCTCCGAAGTTAGCCAACTTGATAGTCATCTTCAAGAACTCATCGAGATTCTAATCTAAGGTCTCGTTGGGACGCATCTTGTAATAACCAAATAACTTTTCCTTTAAATATATATTGTTAATTAGCGATTTTTCTTGAGAGAATGCGTGAAGTTCTTCCATATTTTTGTTTCTTCCATATTTTCGTTGGTGTTTCTTCTCCATCAATCAGCCTAATTATGGAGTGTGAGGTGAAAAATTATCATACGAGTAGCAATTTCCAGGAACTCACTTTTATGTTCCTCTAAGGTGCCTTCTGGCCACGCTATATGATCTTCACTTGTCGTCATTAGTCGCTTTTGAGCTAGTATGGCTCTGATCTTCCGTCATCAAATTCTTAAATCTCCATATACATCGAGTTTGTCAATATCGATCCTCAAGTTTCGGGCTGTCCAAGTTTCATGAACCAGAGTTATCGCTTTGATTGATTTTGTCGATAACAAAGTTCATTCTTGATTTTCTATCAATATCTTGCCTCCACCAGATTCGAGATATGAATCTCCCTGTTTTGCCAGGTTTGAGTTTTGGTTTTGCTCCTGTTGCGTTCTTATGAGTAATGAATTCCACCTTAGTTCTGATACCACTGTTAAAAATAGGTTCACCAATTTTGACTTTTAATATGTTCAATAAAGATACTTTCGAACGCAAGAAAATATTGGCAGATTTGTTACACTATTCTCAAGTCAAATTACACAAAATTACACTGTTGATTACTAACAGACCGACCGAGTATCAACTAAACAAAACCCAGAAAATATCTAAATCCTATGCACTTTATCCTGCGATAGAGATTTCTTCATACTGCTCTCTTATTTTCTCTTATGTTCAAAACTTGACTATTTCTGTCAATGTGTTTCACAACCTTATTGATTTTCTTTAACCTTTCCTACACATGATTATTGATGCTTCATGTAACAGCAAGATTACAAATCTAAGTCCTAAATAAAAAACTAACAAACTGATTTTGGACGTAAGCCGATTCAAACGAGGTCCTTGACTTTTGTTAATTTGCAAAAGATAATACACAGTAGAATCGCTCGCACCTACTTAGCCAAGTATTCTTATGAAAAACTGGCATCATGGTCCAAACTGATTCTGAGAATATGAAAAACGGGGGCTATAACAGCAAAATAGTAAATATAAAAAGAAACACTAAGTAAATAAATGGAAAATCATGGTGACCTTTTTATGTACCCAAAATGGTAGCAAAATTGTGCATAGGGTAAGATGGTGATACAGATATATTCGCATAACATCGCTATTTTATTGATTTTTATGGAGACCAAACTTTTCTAAAAATGGATATGATGGATTACATTCTGTAAAAAGAAGTCTACGATATACTTCCACTAATTTGGAATTGATCAGAATATATTGACATTTTTCTTTTTTTCTATTAAAATGGTCAGCAGAAGTGTTTTATCCTGTTTTACATATATAGCAAAAAAAAAAAAAAATTTGTATAACATAAAACCGGTTGGAGTTATTAAAATACTGAATCATAGTAAATTTATATGACATGCAACCACATATATCCCTGATTTTCCATTTAAAAGGAATTATCCAAAAGCCATACTTTAATTTAAAAAGGATTCAAATTTTGGAAATTTTTAGAAAAAAATTGCGCGCTTGTCGTAGAAATTCGGTATGAAAATGTAGTATATTCGTTTGCCACAAAATATTGATGAAATTGCGAGGAATTTGATTGGAAATTCTGTTTTGGTGGCGATTTCAATGTTATTTCAATCACTCTATCGCATTTAAAAAAAAATAGTCATTTTTTGGAAATTTTGCAAAAACTACAATATTATATCATTAATTTTGTGTCGACTGTGATAAAAAAAAATTATAATAAAATTTAAAAATTTCAACCAATTACGTCATCACTCATATTATTTTTGAATATCTCTCTTCTTTATTTTAAATTTAGGTGTGTTTGATTTATTTATTATGCGTAATGAATATCCAATTATGCGTAATGAATATTTGAATATTATTTAATATGTTTAAAGTCCGAACTTAATATATGTAATTAAAATTGGTATTTATTTATGTGTTTATTTTCATATTTTATGTCGTTTACGACATTTTTTTTCAGAATTTTCGTATTTTTTTCTAATTTTCGTAGAACAGTACCCGTCTTAATTTTCATCTATCACCAAATTTTTTGTATTTTGAGACCATTGACGCGAGGTCCACCATCACAAAATCTACGCCAAGAATTTATTTACTTATTTTGACTGTATTTGTAATCCCTTAATAACTTTAGCCAGAATTTTCTTATGACACTACAGTTTGACTTTAGGGTACTAATTCCTGTCGACATTTGGAATCGAATTGATGCACAAAAACTTCCTGGACGCGATCTGAAAGCCCTCCATTTTCTTGCATATATTCTTATGCTTGTCCAATTATTTTATCAACTGAGCTTTTAGGTTGATCAATATTTAAAACCAATGTATCTAAATAATGAATTAATTGACGATACAACCGTGACCAATGTATCTAACTCGGAAATATCATCAAAGCATATCGAAATCGGAATAGCGGCGAAACTTGAAAGAATCATGATTACATCCTCTCGAGGTAACATGATTTTGTTGGAATATTGAGCGAGCAATCGAAATTTTGCATTAATAAGCTTGAATTGATTTTTTTATGTCATTAGGACTCGATTGATTCTCATTAGTCATTTTTTATTGTTGTTTGACAACCGGACCGCGACTCCACTTTGTCGCATCAAATTCCACAAACCTCTTTGGCCACTCATCAAACCCACCCATAGCATCTGGTGATGGGTTATTCGGTAGGAATTGGCAATTTTGCTTTTTTAACCAACACTCCTAAAACACTTACTCGTATATTTTCTTCCTCCGTTGGTGTAATGTGAATTACGGCTCCAATCTTGTACGCACACCCGTCCGCAACATGAATGACACCGGTATTCGAAACATCGTCAATAAATAGACGACAATCGACGTTTTCTTCCGAACTTGGAGTTACCGACGTGGTCGGATTCAATGAGTTACTAGCACGAACATTATTTTCCTTATTAACCACTTGGAGATTTCCTTCGTCTTAAAGAATATACATGCACACATCATCGTGTTCTACAAAAATAAATAAACATTCATAACGCCATACATAAACATCTAATTAATATATACTAATAAGAATACAAAAAATTTACCTAAATTCGCGGTTGGTATAATTGGGACTTCATCGTTGACCATCTCTTTGTCGAGATTGGGTACCTTTCACTTCGTATCTCGTCGACATTCATATTTTCTTTCACATGCTCATGACTATGCTCCTTCACATTATCACAACTAGACATATACTCATTCAAATTTATGCCTTCATTTCCTCCTAATTTCGCCATGACTAATGACGTAAGCATATTTAATTCTTATTGTATCTTCTTCTCATTTTCGCTCGAACTTGGAGGGACATAATACTTGAATCGCGTAGAGTGCTTCGGTTGACCGCATTGGCGAGATTTTCCCAAGGCTTCTTGTAATAGATTTTTTCCATTTTCCGGTCTCCAAGACCCTTCCGTTGCTTGTTGCGATAACAATTGCTATGCACATATTATTGTTAGTTAACAATATAATAGTAATAGCATAAAATATATATAAGACTTACAATTTTTTCCGCCATTTCTTTGGCGTCATTGTCCTTGAATTTTGCCACGTCTTTCTTCCGCGAGACAATCCACAATTCCTCTTTTGTAGCCCAAACTCCCATTTCATTATACTACAATAATACAATCGATTAACAAAGAATTAAGTAATATAAAGTAAATATAAATTAAATAAATCTAACCTTTTGTTGATCGAGTTTTCGATATTCATTGCGGCCGGTTCGCGATTTGTATTTGATTTTTGAGATATTTGATTTTCCACTATCCGATGATTGTTTGAATACTTCGAATTTTCTGTACTTCACAAACTTAATCCAATCTTCTTCGGTAATACTTGTGAAGAATTTCAATACACAAGTCGGTCTCTTTAAAACGCTAGGTTCGTTGATTTTGTCTTTAACTAGATCATGATACAACTCATGACGAAATAACCTTGCCCCTTCTCCAACTCTCATAAGACAATCGTGTTTCCGTTCAATCTGAATGTCAAATGCTTCTTGTATTTCGTTCCAAATACGCTCTTTTATTTTATTGTTCTCTTTTAACCTCCAATCGCGCATCGAAATAGGAACGTGCTCTTTACCTAACACACCAAAATAACTCAAAAATTCGTCTCCCTCTTTACCTATTGGTTGACCTTTTTCATCAAACGATACCGATATCTTTCTACCTATAGTTTTGACCTTATTAACTCGACTCAAAGAGTATTTTTTTCATTTTCTGGATTCCTCAAAATCTATCGATAAGAGTCTTCTAACTTTTTAAGGCTATTATCGCTAGTACTAGTGGTAGTAGACGGCATCGAACCTAGTAAAACACAAATTACAACGCACAAATCCAATTAACACTAACATTAACATTTTAATTAAAAAATAAAAGAAAACATACCTAAGGGAGTCCGGAGAGAGCGTGGAGGGAGGAGAGGGTGAGAGGGCGGGGGGAGAGGGCGGGGGGAGAGGGTGAGAGGGAGAGGGCAAGAGGGCGAAGGCGGAGAGAGAGGGCGAGGGGAGAGGGCGGAGGGTGAGAGGGAGAGGGCGGGGGCCGAGAGGGAGAGGGCGGAGGGAGAAGGCAGGAGGGTGAGGGGCGAGAGGGAGTGGGAGGAGGGAGAGGGCAAGGGGTGAGAGGGAGGAGAGGGAGGAGAGGGACAGGGCGAGGGGCTAGAGGGACAGGGCGGAGGAAGAGGGTGAGGAGTGAGAGGGAGGAGAGGGAGAGGGCAAGGGGTGTGAGGGAGGAGAGGGAGAGGGCAAGGGGTGTGAGGGCAGAGGGCGGAGAGGGCGAGGAGGGAGGAAAGGGACGCCTAGACGGAGTGGGCGGAGAGGGCAGAGATGAGGAGAGGGAGGAGAGGGCGAGGGTCGAGAGAGGGCAAGGGAAGAGAGGGGGAATAGGAGGAGAAGAGGAGAGGGGGGAGAGAGGGAGAAGAGGAGAGGGGGAAGAGAGGGAGAAGAGGAGAGGGCAGGAGAGAGGGAGAACAGGAGAGGGTGGGAGAGAGGTAGAATGAGGAGAAAGATAGAAAAATATATGTTTTAGGTCGAAATTTTTTGGGCGGGAACTGAAAATCTCGAAAAAAAATTCATTTTAAACACTTTCACAACGCTTAAATACATCCGTTGTGGGATCTCTCTGCGGCGGAGTACAATTTTCGCTGCGGCAAGTTCCCACAATGGATGTATTTAAGCGTTGTGGGAGCAACTTCCCTACGGCGGAATTTATACACTACTGCGGCGAAATTTTTTCTAGAATTTCTTATGCTTCCTTGAACTTTCTCGCCGCAGCCGTGTAGAAAACATGCTGCGGCGAGGACCTCTCGCTGCAGCCACAATTGAACATGGCTGCAGTGAGAATTTCATCCAAAAAAAGTTGCTCTCAGATGCATTTCTGCCGCAGTGGTGTTGAAATGTGGCTGCGGCGAAATGACCTTGCTGCAGCATGTTTTCTACACCACTGCCGCATAATTTTTTAACTTTTATTTTACTTCCTAGACCATTTTTGCCGCAACAATGTAAAAAATGGGCCGCAACGAAGACATCACGCTTCAGCGACATTTTAACGTCGTTGTGGCAAAATATGATTCCACAACGTTTATATGAAACGTTGTAAAACATTTCGCCGCAGCGGGTTGATTACCGAGCTACGGCGAGGATTTCGGGACTATATAAACTCCTTAATTTTACTATATTTTAGAATTGTTCTATTTTGAAAATCATTACAAAATCCTATTCACCGGGATCTATGTCATTCCCTCAACTAGATCTCGTGTATACGTTCAATACTTGTAAGTATTTCTTAGTATTGATCTCAATTTTGTGTTGGTTTATATTATATGCTAATTAGGGCTGTATATTTTTCATGAAGATCTCAATATTATACGAAGATGAGAAATTGGATGTGGGAGAATAGATTAAGTGAGATATATGAAAAAGGTGTGGATGAATTTTGTGATTTTGCTAGAGAAAATATGAAGGATGAGTCAATTCGTTGTCGTTGTGTGCAATGTGGAAATCATAGACATTTTCAAATTAAGGTTGTTCGAAACCATTTGTTTGCATATCGAATAATGACGTCGTATCAAATATGATTTTACCATGGTGAGGTTTTTCTATCTACAGCGACACACAAAAACGATGTTGATGAAGATAATGTTCATGATATGTGTGGAATGATGAATGATTTGGACGATGATTTTGTTGAGCGGCTGGAATTATTTGAGTCTATGATGAATGATGCAGAAACACCGTTGTACGAAGTGTGTACAAAATTTTCAAAATTATAATTTTTAGTAACTTTATTTCATTTGAAGGCGTCGGGTGGTTGGACAAACACAAGCATTACATTATTGATGCAAACGCTTAAAGATGCATTTCCGAAGGACAATAAAGTGCATTTGAGTATGTATGAGGCGAAAAAAAGTTTGGGCACTTTAGGCATGAAGTACGAGAAATTTCATGTGTGTCCGAATGATTGTGTCTTATATAGGAATTAGAATGAAGATCTTAATCAATGTGCGACATGCGGCGAGTTAAGGTGGAAGAAGGGTAAAATTCCTCGTAACGGGGTTAAAGGTGTCCCGATTAAGGTACGCAACTTTTTACAATTTAATTATTAAATTTCATCTTTATAATTTTTGTATTGATTAAATTTATTGTTGTCATTATGGTACATTCTGTTGGAATAGGTCTAGGGTTAAAGAAAAATTTAACATTAATCAAATTAATGGCGGAATTTAAAAATTTATTTTTCAAGTAAAACAATTTTACTAACCTAGAAAAAAGCATATACATGTTATATATTAAAATCATTATTTAATTTACTAGAACATGAACCTTTCTTTGTAGCTTGATCTTGAAGGGTCTTGAAAAAGGTAGATCCTCTTCTTTGGCTCGCTCGTCACCTTCACACCTAATCTTGAATTCGAGAAACCTAAGATTTCATACGTAGTGACCTTGAGATAGAAGATGTTAAATGGTCTGTTCTTCTATTGTCTCTAAAGGTGCACTGGTCCATTCAGTATCTTCGAAAGATACACTGGAAGAGCTACAGAGTTCCTAACTCTTTATGCCTCGTAACCAGACATCCTAGATTCTTCCAACAATCATACTTGGATCAATAGTCCATTGATCTTTAGATTGCGAATATATCGTTTTAGTCAAACCATGAAGAGTTTGTTCACGCAAATCTACATTTGTCTCTTCATACATTGTTAGGTTTGATTAAGGACTATGAGACTATTGAATATCATAAATCTTCAATCAAACTAAAAAGGAATGAATGAACGTTTCAAGTTTTATTAATATAATCAGCAAATTATAAAGATTTATATATTACATCAATATGTAAATAAACAATCTTCTTGTGGGCATCTCTGCCAACACATTCCTCCAATGCGCGGTTTAGACGACTGTTTACTAATGTCATACACGCGAAAAACGTGGTTTGACACTCCGAAAAGCGTATCGGTAATGGTATGTTGAGACATCCTGCTGACGCTTCACAATGGAAATCCTTTGATTTATAGTATAAGGATTTCAGTTTTGATCCTCGAAATTTGCGTCTTCGTTTAGCGTCTGATGGCATGAATCCATTCAGCATGATGAGTAGTAAATACAGTGTGTGGCCAGTTATCTTTGTGAACTACAATCTCCTTCCAAAGTTTTGCATGAAGAGAAAGTTTTGATGTTAATGTTATTCATATCGGGACCGAGCAAACCAGGTAATGATATTGATGTGTATTTAGCACCATTGGTTGATGACTTGAATATGCTATGGGAGAAAGGATTTGAAGTCAAAGACGCTTATTGTGGAGATTCGTTCAATTTTAGAGCAATGTTGATGTGGACTATTAACGATTTTCCTGCTTATGGAAACTTATCAGGATACTCAGTGAAATGCTCGATTGGTTCTCCGATTTGCATAAAAGACACATCATCCATTCGGTTGAAGCATGGAAAAAAGACAGTTTTTCTTGTTCATCGACGATTTTTACCAACAAATCACCTGTATAGACGATTGAAACGGGCGTTTGATGGAAAAATAGAAGAACGACTTCCTCCGAAGATTTTGTCTGGTGAAGATGTCTACGAAATGGTTAAGAACGTCAACGAAGTGCTTGCGAAACGAAAGCGGAATGCTCGCACTAAAGAGTCGTTCAAAGATAATCCTTAGAAGAAAAAATCAATTTTCTACAACCTTTTATTGGAAGACGCACTATGTTCGACATTGTTTGGATGTTATGCACATTGGAAAAAATGTTTACGAATCGATCATCGAAAGATGGAATAAATGCTAGAATGTATCTCAAGGAGATGAATATTATGACCATTTTGCATCCTCAAGAGGGAGGAAAAAAACAAAATTACCACAGGAGAAATACACTCTAGATCGGAATGAGAAGAAGAAGTTGTGCAAATGGTTCGCATCTATCAAGGTACCCCACGGTCATTCTTCAAACTATAAGAGATTTGTATCTTTAAAGATTCGAGACTAATTGAGATGAAATCTCACGATTGTCATGTGTTACTCCAACAAATGTTGCGTGGTATCTTGTCAAACGATGTGAGATTTGCAATATCCAAGGTATGTGTATTCTTCAACTCGATATGCTCAAAGGTTATCGATCCCGTTCTTTTGGGTTACATGCAATCAGAGTTAGTGAAAACTTTGCATATGCTAGAAAAGTTCTTCCCACCTTCGTTTTTTGACATCATGGTTCACTTAACCGTTCATTTGGTATGTGAAGTGAAATTATGTGGGCCCGTGTTTTTGAGGTGGATGTATCCAATCGAGCGTTACATAAAAGTATTGAAGAGTTATGTTAAGAACTACAATACACCGGAAGGGAGCATAGCGGAAAATTACATAGCAGAAGAGTTTGTTAAGTTTTGTTCTGAATATTTAGCTAAAGCAAACGAAATTGGCGTGCCCAAAAATTTGAGTTTTGAATCAAAATCTTTATCTACAGGTATCTTTTATTGGTTACATTTTATGTTTAGTTTAATCCATAAAATAAGTTTATGTAACCAAGATTTTATGTATAGGTATTTATTCTAGCGTCGACCGCAAAGAATGGGAACGAGCCTCTCTTCACGTGTTACACAACGTTTCCGACATCATGCCATTTGTGGATATTCATATTATTGAATTTAGGGAGAGTGATCCAAAGAAAGCAAAAAGAGAAAAATGGTTACAAGGTGAGCACAACCGCTCGTTTCAAAACTGACTAGGAAAACGAACATTTGAGGAGTTGGGACATTCTTTTACATTGAGTAAACTATCTTGCGGGTCTTCTTAAATAGTTACTAGGTACACTGCGTGGCAACCCGTTCAAAAATCTGGTGTTACATTCTATGTCGAGGCATTGCATGTTTCGTCGGCAAAGGATAAGAATTCAAAGCAAGGTTTTATGAATTACTACAGATACATTGAAGACATATGGGAACTTGATTATTTTGGGTTACGAGTCCCATTTTTCAAGTGCAAATAGGCAGACAAAAATCACGTTAAAGTTGACAAGGACGGAGTTACCATTGTCGACTTTAGACAAACCAGTTATGAGAATGATTTATTTATGTTGGCTTCGCAAGCAAATCAAGTATTCAATGTTTCGGGTCCTGTCAATCCGGAGTTATCATTAGTGGTTCATATGAAAGCAAGAACTATTGATGAAGAGGAAGATGAAGACATGACTAGTATTCCTTCTTTTACATCCGGATTACCACCTGTCGACGAAGAGATTGATAATTTTGATGATGATGATGTTTCTCATTTACTTCGTAGGGATATTGATGCTATTCTTGTTTGAATAATGTATCATTATAATTTGTTGAATTATCGAGTTTATAATTCAAAAGTTTTATTTGATTTTTGGGGATTTTCGCTGCGGCGATCGCCGCAGCCGTGAGTAAACTCACCTGCAGCGTAGACAAAAATTTTTGTTCTCGGGTACACTTTTGCTGCAGCGGTGCCGACATCATGCTGCAGCGAGGACCGCTCGCTACAGCTATCTTTCTACACCGCTACGGTAGAATTTTTTAAAAATATTTTTTTGCTCTTTGTATCTTTTTCGCCGCAGCGGTGTATAGACTTGGCTACAGCGGAACAATCTCACTGCAGCCATGTTTCTACACCACTGCGGCGGAAAAAATTTTAAATTATTTTTTGCTCTCGGATCTTTTCTGTCGCAGCGGTGTAGAGATCTGGCTGCAGCGAAAAAATCTCGCTGCAGCCAAGTTTCTACACCGCTGCAGCTAAAACTTTTTGAATTGTTTTTTTTGGTCTCGGGATCTTTTCCGCCGCAGCGATGTAGAGATCTGGCTACAACGGCAAAACCTTGCTGCAGCCAAGTTTCTACACCTCTGCGGCGGAAATTCTTTTAAATTTTTTTTGGCCCTCGGGATCTTTTCCGCCGCAGCGATGAAGAAATCCGGCTGCAGCGGAGACCTCACGCCGCAGACTATTTCTACACCGCTGCATCGGGATTCCAAAAAAAATTCGATAAGTCTAAAAATTGATTTAGAAATATCACCTAAAAGTAAATTAAACACATTAATTAGAAATTATAAGTCTTAGCATGATATAAGTTTCAACATAAAACATAAAACATAAATATAAGTTTCAACATAAAACATAAATATAAGTTTCAACATAAAACATAAAAAAATAAAAACATAAAAGCACAATCGTTCAACTAGTCTTAACATAAAACATAAAATCATTGATCTTCATTCGTCGTCGTTGTTGTTTTCTGGTTGTGGTGGATGAGCCGGATATGGTGGTGGCATATATTCCGGCCACTCCGGTGGTGGGTGAGGCCATGAGGAATACTGTGGATAAGGAGGAAATTGTATCTGGTTCTCTTGGTTGATATCCCAACGAGCGTAGAGTGTTAAGTTGGTCGATATGATTATGACCGTACTCCAACTGTTGGATCGCGAATTGTTGAAGGCGTTGAGAAACACCGATGTTGAACTGCATGCCGTGTGCAAGGTAGTCAATGGTACGAGGATCGATTACCTGAGGTGCTGGTAGTTGCAACATGGACGAGTTTGGTGGTGGTCCCGCTTCCTCTTCCACCTCCTCCTCTTCTAGTTGTTCCTCTCAAATTTTGTAGCGATCGATGGTTGAATCCTTGATGGGACCCATATAAGGTTTGATTGTGTAACTCTCCAACTCTCCGAACTACCTACCCCCGCATTGAGACAAAGAGCTGTGATGATGGACGGATATGGTAGGCAGTGTCGTTCGTTAGCGTAGTCGATGTTTTTCATCCAATTGTAGATGAATCGACCGGCGCTAATAGTGTAGCCTTTAAGGATGCAGTACAAGAGTTGGAGATGATCCTCCCCCAAAGTCGTGAGTGCTTGATCGGATAGAGGCGAGCACAAATGAAGTAAATCCAAACTTTGGCTAACCTGGTGATGTTAGTCAATAAAATGTAAATAATATATGACTAAATTATTAAAACACATGCTAACATATGACTAAATTTTATAATAAGATGTAAATAATATATTAAAACACATTTTACATATTCATTAACATATGCTAACCTGGTGAGTTGTGAACGCTTGAGTACACATTTTCCTTTGTTGGTAATCCAAGTCTCTCCCGGAATGCACAATATTTCCGTCATTTTTTCGTAGTTGCATTTTCGCAACCAACGACGATACTCCTCCATCTCAAAATCCATGTCGGGTGTCTCGAGCAAATTGCTGATGGCTTCGATCCTAAAGTTTACTTGTCTACCCATGACCATCACAATATCTTCTTCGGCATTCTTTAGGTTGGCGTAGAACTCGTACACCATAGTCAAGTTTGCTCCGTTCTCAAGTTTGCGATAAAATTTTTCCCATTCATGTCCTTGAATGGTGTTATAGATGAGCCCTCTGATGTCGGTGTTTCGACTAACTTGAAATCCTCGCTCAAGGATTACACTACGCCCCATGAGAATGTCGTAGCGAAGCTCGACATCCTTACTTGAAAATATTTGGTCATTGTAGTCCAGCTCAGAATGCATAATTTTGAATCCCGCCACAACTACATATACAAACCGCCGCAGCGGGAGTCAAAATCATGCTGCAGCCATGGCACAATTTTTTTTTCTTCGCAAATCTCGCCGGAGCCTCAAAACCCAAACACGTAAACCATTTAATCTAGGTTATAAACTATCAACCTAACAAATTTCAGACCTATATTCGAGTTATAACATGAAATAAATTCTAAATCCAAAATTTTGAACCAAAATGGAACTTACCTAAGTACTTGGGCGAGAAGAGCTTGTGGCGGGCAGGAGATGGCAGCAAGGAGAGAGGAGGAGGGAAGAACTTGGGCGGCGAGGAGGGGGGGAAGGCAGAACTCAGGTGGAGAGGAGGGAAAACTCGGGCGGCGAGGAGTGGGGGAAGGCAGAACTCGGGTGGAGAGGAGGGAAAACTCGGGCGGCGAGGAGTGGGGGAAGGCAGAACTAGAACGGCGAGGAGCAGGGAGGAGGGCAAACCCGGGCAGTGAGGAGCGGGGAGGAGGGCGAACTTGGGCGGCGGAGAAGAAGCGAGATCTCGGGCGGCGGGGAAAGGCGAGAACACGCGGCGGCGGGGAGGAGGCAAGATTTCGCGGCGGCGGGGAGAGGCAGAAAATTGCCAGAGAAGGTCGGAATTGGGAAGAGTGTGAGAAATAAAGGAAAGAAAAGAAAAATGAGATTTTATATGTGATTTTAGGGCAACTCGCGATGTCTCGCCGCAGCGAGGATTAGGTACCGCTGTGGCGAGACAAGTTCTGGGCGAAAAAAAATCTCACTGCAGCGAGATTTAGGCACCGCTGCAGTGAGAACTTTCCGCTGCAGCGATGTTAATTTCTCGCTGCAGCGAATTTTTTTTCATATCTCTATGTGAGGCTCTATTTATAGGAAAAGGAAAATCAAGAAATGGTAATTACCCTCTCCTATTATGAATTCATAAAATAATATTTGATTTTCTCTTCTCTTCTTCTAGTACATGGCCGGCCAACCTTTGTGCATTGGTGAGCAAATTTGTTTCCTCACTTAGCACATTTGTTTCCTTCTTAAGGAAATTCATTTCATTTTTTCCTTTTGGGTATTTCTCCTTATAATTAAAGGGAAATAATTATCTCTTCCTTTGATGTGTCTTGGCCAAAGTCTATAGATAGGGAAGGGGCATCTAGATGCTTCCTTGTATCTTTAAGACAATTCTTAAAATACCCATTATAGGATTATTATTACACAAATAATGAAATTAATTTCATAATGCCTCAAATGACTTTTCAGCTTTAAAAAATAATTTATATTTTCATCATATAAAAATATTCAAAATCTTTTTTTGACATTCACATCATTTATGTCCATGTGGACAAAAATACCCTTTAGATTTTTTCTGAGAAAAAGTCTAGTTCAACATTTAAGCTTATTTTTACTAAGCTTTCAGTTTAACAATCCTACTCTAATAACCTGCAATAGTGACCTTATAGATCTAAATGAACAAATTTTGGGCTTCTATACTCGGACTCAAAAGTTCACAAACCTTTTTCCGATTATTAGCTTAATGTCTACTAACTTCACTAAAAAGTTGACACTGAGAATATCTCGGTTCAAGTGAATTTATTTTCTACTCAAATTCAACTCAATTATATAGAGTGGATCCATATAATGTTATCTATGTTTACCCTTCATGAATATCATCAAGTAGATGAGATTTATAAAATTACCATTTTACCCTTCTAGCTGTCATTGCCTCTACTCCTTTGTTACTTGTGAATAAGTTAGAAACAATATATTGACGAGTAGCTAACAAGTCACATTGTTTCATCCAAATAAAGTCGCTACTTAGTTTTGGATACTGCGCCGTTCATTTATTCACAATCCAAGTAATAAAGCATGAGGTGATATACATTGCATTTCAGAAATCTTGTACATGAATTCCATATCTATGAGAACTTCACAAAGCTGGTTCATGACATCTTCATAACTTAATATCTCACCAATTGGTCTAGTCTAGATCACTTAATGGATCTAGAATTTGACTTTCTCAAATGAGAATATTAAAGCTATGAAATTACATGTCTCATTACAGGATATAGGTAAGAATGATGCAATTTTTACATAGTGACCGTGAGATAGAAGATGTTAAATGGTTAGTTCTTCCATTGTCTCTAAAAGTGCACTGGTCAATTTAGTATATTCAAAAGATGCACTGGAAGAATTATAGAGTTCCTAACTCTCTATGCCTCGCAACCAGACATCATAGGTTCTTCCAACATTCATACTGGGATCAATAGTCCGTTGATCTTTAGATTTATAATATATTTTTTTAGTCAGACCCTGAAGAGTTTGTTCACGCAAATCTACATTTGTCTCTTTATACATTGTTAGGTGCGATTAAGGACTAAAAGATTATTGATTATCATAAATCTTCAAACAAACGAAAAAGGATTGAATGAATGTTTCAACTTTTATCAATTTAATCAGAAAATTATAGTAAGGACTTATGAGAAATTTATATTACATCGATATGTAAATAAATAATCTTCTTGTGGGCATTCATGCGAACAATGTTGACACCAATTGACCCATCTGTGTTCTCGAGACTCTGTATCTGAGCTGATTGACTCTGGATGGTTGTGCGAGTCTCGTTCATAAAAATCGCCATCAGGTCCTCGAGATTCACCTTCTGTTGTTGTTGTTGTTGGTTGGCAGGTTTGTGAAAATTCTGTTGTTGGAATTGTTGATTCGCTTGAGGTGTCCTTTGAGCTGGATTCGGAGGTTGTCGCCATGAGAGATTTGGGTGGTTGTTCCTCGTGCCCGTGTAAGGATTATTGGAATTTTGAAATGTCGAGCAGTTTTAATTTCCCACATAGTTGCGTTCTCCTCAATTCTAGTTGGGCACTCGTTGGTGGAATGCCCTCTCTTGCACCAGAAACATGGCTCGGAGATAGAAGCTTGCACAGCTTGGCTTGAGCGTCGAATTGCGCCATATGCTTCCTGATTAGAGCAATCTGATTTGACATCATCCTCAATAACTCCGAGTCATTGGATGAATTTCTTGATGCCGCATAAATTGTATTTGTCTCGGGCTTCCAAATTCTGTGCTCCATAGGGTATTGCTCATTTGCTCTCGCCAATTCTTCTAGTAGCTCGTAGAACTCTAATGGCGTCTTTGTAAGCTCTGCACCTCCCGCTGCGGTGTTCACTAGGGTCTTTGTTGGAGTAAAAAGACGATAGTAAAATGTACCTAGAAAATCTGCCCGAGCGATCCCATGGTTGGAGCATTTTCTAAGAATTTCCTTGAATCGTGACTATTCCTCGCATAAAGTTTCTCCGTCCCATTGATGGAAGCTGTGGATTTCATTATGGAGGCGAGTAGTCTTCTCGAAAGGGAAGTATTTGGTGAAGAAGGCGTTGTAAAGGTCCTCCCCCGAGTATATGGAGTCGGACGGAAGTGACTGCAACCACCCTTTGGCTCGGTCTCTCGGCGAGAATGAAAACAACTGTAGACGGACGACGTCCACTGGAATGTTTGGGATGTGGAAGGTGTCGCACATGTCGTTTAAGTTGCAGATGTGCTCATTCGAGTCTTCATTCGGGGCTCTTGAGAATTGATTCTATTGAATCATGTTTATAATCCCTGTATTGAAGTGGAAGCTATGATCCTCCGTAATCGTTCGTTTACGGATGGCCGAACGATAGTCTTCGGCGTGCGGTGACACATAGTCAATGAGAGATCGCTCCACGAGGACAAGTACGTCCGGAATTGGATGCGGGTTGTTTGGAAAATTTTCCATCGGTTCTTGGCGCTCTTGTTCTGGACTCTCTGGTTCTTGACGTACCTGTCTTCTTGTCTTCCAATTTCTTTTGCAAGTCTTTTCTATTTAAAGGTCGACTGAAAGTATAGCTGATGATCCGTCTTTTCGCATATACCTGAAAGGGCACAAGAATACGTAGATATAACTAATTTTATTCAAGGATTCAAATTGCAGTAAAAATTGGATTCACAAAAATCGCGTGTGCAAGTGCACACGTCGAACAAGTAATATAGATAGTAAGTTCAGTTCGTTCCCACGAGAATTTACAATTAAGTGTGATTCTAACAATACCGCAATTTAAATCAAGAGAGAATGAAAGTGAATGTTATGATTTCTATTTGCTAAACAACTTAATTAAAAACGTTTTAAAGATGGATGTGGGGGACAAGGGTGAGGTTTCACTTCTCTATTCTTCCGTTACAAACCTATTTGAGTTCGAGTTTAATTCATTGTTTCGTTATGCAGTATTCGTGTTCACAGATAAATATTGCTAACCCTCGCTAGAGTGATATAAACAACCTAAATCAGGATTAACTTTTACCTCTTGGTTTCAATTTTAAAATCCTAATTTTCAATCTCAATAAGAACACACAATGAATCCCTAAATTCTACGGCTATCTCTAGTCATCGCAGTAATTTAAGGTTTGTTAGCCAAGTGCACAATTTATCAAATCTCGCTAGAGTAATTAATTAATTCAAGAATCATACACAGATCGGTCAATTTAATGTAAACATTAAGAACAAGCTAAACAAAAATGCATAATTGAAACGAATCAAACTCTAATTCAGTATCAAGTTATAACAAATTCAAGAGAATATCCACCATCACCGTCTATGGAGTTAGTTCATGGTGATGGTGGAAGAAACGAAAAGCACAAAAATAAACGAAGTCATCACAATCGACATAGTAAAAATAAACAACTAAATGCAAATGACAGGAAAGAAGAAAACTAGTGTCATCGTGGTTGCCTAAGTCTCGCCGTGCCTCGCTGCATTTCCGTGACCTTTCCTAAACGCTCTCAGTTCCTACGCTTAGTTTCTCTCTCTAAAAGTTAAGCAAAAAGACAATTTTCGTCTGGTGGCTGCTCTCTTGTTTTTATAAGTGAAACTGCTATTTTGATTTAACCCTAAGGATTCGCCTAACAATTCGCCCTGAATTTGCGTCTAAAATCGCTTAATAATTAAGTATAAAACGCATTTATCAAACTGCACCGCAAACTAGATAAGGCGGTGTTAAAAAATGAATAATAAGAAAACTGTTGTAAAAATTTGCTAAATGATTAAACTAAAACTCTTTTTGTATTAGCTTATGAAGTGGAAAAAATTGTAGAGAGATAATGAAGAGAGTAATTGTAAGAGATGGTGAAAAAATGGGATGATTTTCACTTCATCCCTGAATGGTAAGAGATGGTGAAAAAATGGGATGACTTTCACTTCATCCTTGAATGGTATTTATAGCCAAAACTATGGCTTTGAGTTAATGAGCAATAGTAAAAACATTAAATGGTGTAGATACATAGAGTAGATGGAAGAAATAGTAGGAGTAATTGGGATGAGAAATTCACTATTACAACACTCCCCCTTGAGTTGCTCATTATAATATTTACGTGATTAATGTTGCCTCGTTAAAAACCTTACTAGGAAAAACTCAATGGGATAAAAACCTTCGTAAGGGAAAAAGAGTGCAGTCACGTAAAACTCCCCCTGATGAAGACATGAATGCGTTCTTTTATAGATCTTGCAATTTACGCATTCCAATGCTATGAACATGTTTTCTGAAAGTTGAAGTGGAAAGCGCCTTTGTTAGGAGGTCAGATGAGTTATCACAAGAGCGAATGTACTGTATGTTGATAACATTATTCTTCTCTAGTTCTTGAGGGAATGTACTTTGGAGGAATGTGTTTGGTTCTGTCGCTCTTGATAAACCCTTCTTTCATTTGAGCAACACATGCGGCATTATCTTCACAAAGTATGATTGGGTTCTCGATTGCTGGAAGACCATTGGTGGCTCTAATGTGTTGCGTCATCGATCTCAGCCATACACATTCACAACTTGCTTCATGTAGCGCTATGATCTCCGCATGATTTTATGATGTGGCGACAATCGTTTGCTTTTGAGAACGCCAAGAAATCGTAGTTCCTCCGCATGTAAACACATATCCAGTTTGAGATCTCCCTTTGTGTGGGTATGATAAATAACCTGCATCTGCATAACCAACTAAAATTGGTTTCGTATTGTTAGGTTAAAATAATCCTAAATCAATTGTTCCTTGCAGATAACGAAGCACATGTTTAAATCCGTTCCAATGTCTGTTAGTTGGAGCTGAGCTGAATCTTGCTAATAAGTTAACTGCAAAAGGAATATCAGGTCGAGTGCAAATAGCAAGGTACATAAGAGCTTCAATCGCACTGAAGTATGGTACTTCAGGACCAAGAATCTCTTCGGATTCTTCACATGGACGAAATGGATCTTTTGATACATCTAGGGACCTGACGACCATTGGGGTGCTTAAAGGATTTGTTTTATCCATATGAAAACGTTTTATCACCCTTTTTGTGTAATTTGATTGATGCACGAATATTTCATTCTTAACGTGCTCAATCTGCAAACCAATACAATATGTTGTCTTCCCAAGGTCCTTCATTTCAAATTCTTTCTTTAAATTAGAGATTACTTCTTTAATCTCCTTTTCGGTCCCGATGATGTTCAAATCATCAACATAAACAGCGATGATCACGCATCCGGATGTTGTATTTTTGATGAATACGCAAGGACAAAGCGAGTTATTAACATAACCCTTTTGTACTAAATATTCGCTTAAGCGATTGAACCACATGCGTTCATATTGCTTTAACCCATATAAAGATCTTTGCAATTTGATGGAATATCTTTCTCTAGATTTTGAACTAGATTCTTCAGGTAGTTTGAACCCATCAGGGATCTTCATATATATTTGAGCGTCAAGCGTTCCGTATAAATAAGCTGTAACAAAATCCATAAGATGGATATTTAGTCTTTCATGCACTGCCAGACTGTTTAAGTATCTGAATGTAATTCCATCCATGACAGGAGAATATGTTTCTTAAAAATCAACTCTGGGCCTTTGAGAAAAACCTTGGACAGCAAGTCGAGCCTTATATCTCATGATTTCTTTTTTCTCATTTCTCATTTCTCTTTCGTACAAATACCCATTTGTATCAACAGGTCTCACATCTACAAGTATGACTACTATAGGCCCAAAAACTTTTCTCTTATTGAGCGACTCAAGCTCTTCTTGGATTACATGGTTCCATTTACTCCAATTTTGTCTATTTTTATATTCAGATACAGATCTTGGTTCAGGATCTCCATCATTTTTGTACATGACATCACGTGCCAGACTATAACAGAATGCATCATCGATTTCATCATTTCGATTCCGTCTTATACCAGTATTGGCATAATTAATCGAAGTTTCTTGATTTTCTAATTTTAGTATTTCTGGGACATTTCCTTCAAGATTATGGTCATTATGTTTCTCGACCCCTTTTCTTTTCTGAGGATTTTTATCTTTGGAACCGAATGGTCTTCCACGCTTTACACGAGTGTGACTTCATGAGTGACTGTATTTTCAATTTTCCCACTTGGGACATCAATTTGAGCAGGAGCATTTCCTGCTGGAATGTATTATTTTGTCACTCTCTTTATGTCTGTAACGCGTCAGGAAGCTGATTTGCAATATCTTGCAAAGGTACAATTCTTTTCACTTTTCCTTCACATTCTTTTGTGTAAGGATCAAGATGCAATAGTGATGGCACATACCAAGTAATTTCCTTCTCCATTTGTTTTCTTTCTCCCCCTAAACCTGGAAAACTATCTTCATCAAAGTGGCAATCAGCAAAACATGCTGTAAATACTTCACCGGTTTGAGGTTCTAGATACCTAACAATAGATGGGCTTTCATATCATGCATATATTCCAAGCCTCCTTTGAGGCCCCATATTTGTTCTTTGAGGTGGTGCTATAGGCACATACACAGCACATCTAAAAATTCTCAGATGAGATATATTTGGCACTTGGCTTAATGCAAGCTGTAAAGGGGAGTAATTATGATATGAACTTGGACAGATGCGAATTAATGAAGCAGCATGTAGTGTTGCAGGACCCCATAGTGAAGTAGGGAGCTTTGTTCTTATTATCAACGGTCTAGCAATAAGTAGGAGGCGCTTAATCAGCGACTCAGCTGGACCATTTTGCGTATGCACATGGGTACCATGATGCTCAACATCTATCCCAGCTGACATGCAATAATCATCAAATGTTTGAGATGTACTTTCACCAGTATTATCAAGCCTTATTTTCTTTATTGGATTGTCTGGAAATTGAGCTCGTAATTTGATTATCTGAGCAAGTAATTTCGCAAATGCCATATTGCGAGTTGATAACAGACAAACATGCGACCATTTACTACATGCATCTATCAGTACCATAAAGTATTGTTGTCGCTCGTTTTCGGACCACGATTTAGGAACCCAAAACGGTTCGACCCAAGGCCGGACCAAGTGATCGCGTTCGGGTTCTAGCGTGTCAGACTCGGTATCCCAAGTCGTCCATTAGCTGTCAATGAGGTTCGTTCTGTGCAGGTACCTGAAATGTGAAGAAGTCAAGTGAACTACAAAGGGGAAACAGAGGGGGTGCCTCCGTTTACCTCTCCGACGCTCAACATTAGTTGGATTGAGGTGGGTAAAAAGGCTAGGAGTTTAGAGGTTTAAGGTTTGAGAGAAACGAGTGAAGTACGAGTTCAGCAGCGTTTCAGTACTCAAGTTATTGTTACCTGTTCTCGGGAATCGTGCCCCATATTTATAAGATATGTATTGGGAGCATGGAAGACCTCTTCGATCGAGTGAAGAGATTTTGGGGCGGCCTTTGGCCGGAGGAAGGGCCTCGACCAGCCCTTGGCCGAGTGAAGGGGGAGCTTCGGCCTCCCCTTGGCCGAGGGAAGGAAGAGCTTCGGCCTCCAATTGGCCGAGGGAAGGGGGAGCTTCGGCCTCCCCTTGGCCGAGGTAAGGGGCAGCTTCGGCCTCCCTTTGGCCGGGGGAAGGGGGAGCTTCGGCCTCCCCTTGGCCGAGTGAAGGGGGAGCTTCGGCCTTCCTTTGGTCGGGGTAAGGGGGAGCTTCGGCCTCCCCTTGGCTGAGTGAAGAGCTTCGGCCTCCCATTGGCCGAGGGAAGGGGAATCTTCGGCCTCCCTTTGGCCGGGGGAAGAAGGAGCTTTGGCCTCCCCTTGGCCGAGTGAAGAGCTTCGGCCTCCCCTTGGCCGAGTGAAAGGGGATCTTCGGCCTCCCTTTGGCTGGAGGAAGAGGGAGCTTCGTCCTCCCCTTGGCCGAGTGAAGAGCTTCAGCCTCCCCTTGGCCGAGGGAAGGGGGAGCTTCGGCCTCCTCTTGGCCGAGTGAAGAGCTTCGGCCTCCCCTTGGCCGAGTGAAGCTTCGGCCTCCCCTTGGCCGAGGGAAGGGGGAGCTTCGGCCTCCCCTTGGCCGAGGGAACCTCCTTGGGCCTCCCTTTGGCCGGGGGAAAGCCTCACTTGGCCCTTGTCCGAACTACTATGCCCTGGGCGCCGGCTAGGGCGACCTTGCGTCCTTTCGGTGTTTCCGTTGAACCGTCGTGTCTTTTAGTGCCCGCAACAAGTATCTAAATGGTCCAGATGATGGATGAATAGGTCCGCACATATCCCCTTGAATACGCTCAAGAAACATAGGGGATGATGTTTCAACTTTTCCAGGTGAAGGCCTTATGATAAGTTTCCCGAAAGAACAAGCCTTACATGGGAAGATATTACTTTGAGGGATCCTTTGGCCCTTCATTGAATGTCCATGTGTATTTTCAACAATTCTTCGCATCATAGTTGAGCCAGGATAATCCAAATGATCATGCCATGTTGTTAAAACTGAAGAATCAACAACTACTGAATTTGGTTCTATTGCATTTATATATGTGTAGTGCAATCCAGTAGGGAGCATTGACAGTTTTTTTAAAATTTCTTTTTTCCCATTCTTGGATATTGTGAGATACATATATTTCATGTCACCTTCAGTTATAGACTGAGTATTAAATCCATGAGAATATATATCGTTGAAACTCTACAAATTTCTTTTGGATCTTGGAGAAAACAAGACATTATTTATTGAGAATTTTGTGCCATTCGGAAATGTGAAATTTTCCATGCCAATGCCTTCAGATTTACATGACCTGATATGGTATTTACATACGTTTTTGTTGGTTTTATCTCCGAGATGAACTTCTTATTCTTTAGAATTTTGTATATAGTTCCACTATCGGTTATGCACATTTCTCCATCATTAGTTCCTTGGCTTGCTCACTATTATTCCCCTTGTATTGGCTCGTGCATCTTCCCCTTTTGCTGGGAAGATCGTCATCTCGTTGTTTATTATGATAGTTTTTTGAGGCTTGATAACTATGGCTATGATTATAACCACCTCGACCACGTCCGTGTCCACGACCACGTCCGTGACCACGACCTCGACCTCGACCTCGACCATTACCTCGACCTCGCCCTTGACCCAAAAAATAGTTTCGTTGGTCAGGTTCTTCAGAAGTTATACTGTTTGCTTCTAGTAACGCTTTTGAACCTATTGGGCGAGAGTTGTGATTTTTCAGCAACAACTCATTATTCTTTTCTACAACAAGTACACAAGAGATTAGATCGCAATATCTGGTAAACGTCTTTTTCAACATATCATGATCGGTCTTTGTCTCTCCACAAAATCATAAATGAGATACAATTCTGAATATTGCAGAGTTGTACTCGCTCACTTTTACAAAATCCTGAAACCTCGGAGAGTTCCATTGATCTCGGTAAAAAGGTTTCATTACATTTCTCTGGTGATAATATCTTTCCCTCAGCTCCTTCTAGAGCAAGCTCGGGCCTCTGGTGGTGAGGTACTCACTTTCGAGTCCCTCGTCAAGGTGTCAACGAAGGAAAATTAAAGATTTTTCCTTGTCCATATTTGACGAGGTATTTTCTTCATAGAGTGTTTCACGTAGGCCCATTGCTTCTAGATGCATCTCGACATCTATCCTCCATGGAATGTAGTTTTGGCCGGTGATGTCCAAAGGGACGAAATCAAGCTTGACAAGGTTTGCCATTATAATATCTTCTATTAAGAAAATAAAATCTTACATTAATAATTAACAATATAAAGATCAATATAAATAGCGACGAATAAAAAGTAATACAGAAATCCAAGCGCTATTAAAACGAAATAAAATTTATCCGGTGGAATTTCATGAGCAAAAATAAAGATAGTAAACATGACAATAAATATGGCAATAGAGATTAAAATAAAGCGAGACATCGCCGAAAATGTAAGTCGATAGAGAAAATAGTTTGAGGTAGAAGAAATTTTGATTTTTTGTATGGTTAAAGTGAGTTGAACATATATGTATTTATAAGGTAAAATATAGCCATTTGTTACCGTTTTACTACTGTTATATTACCGTTATATTACTATTTGGTATTGATTAAATGTTTGACAAAATTAATTATCGTTAAGTATAAGAAAATGAAATAAACAGATATAAATATATGATTATGGAGATCACATGATAAAGTACTATAATATTAAGTAAAGCAGTTAAGGTAATTAGATATAAATCACATCACTTTACTATAAGGTGGCAGAGCCTTCCTGTATATAGTATTATGACGTTATATACTAATGAAATTAAAGTAATTGTAAATCACATCATATTACTAGTAAGGTGGTTTTTATAATATATTACTTAGACTATTTTATTTTAAAAATTCCCATTATCAGTTAAAAATATTTTTTGTTGCATATATTAATAAACAATCCGCTGTTAAAATAAAATTTTACAAATTGATTTTTATATTGTTTGTTTGTATTTTTGTTATTTACTAACTCGTTATTTTAATTTGTTTCAGGTGTAAAAAATAGTTAATTGATATGTTATAATTGTTACTATACTGCGTATGGCTCCATCAACAACTACCTCAAACTAATTTACATTATCATTATTATGTAAATAGTATATAAACAGAGGAGATATTAACATGTAAAACAACATTCAATTTACAATAATTTACAGTAATTTACAATATATCATTATCTTCATGATTTTGAGAACATTGAATTTCAAACAATTTAAATACAAAGAAGAATATGATCGTGTAACTGAAAAACTTGTTTAAAAAAACATGTTTATTCAGTAAAAAAATAAACAACTACCAAACTTGTTTCTTGAAATTGTGACGGATCTCCAAAAAGCCACTTCATGACAAATTACGATTAATTGAACACAATTTTTTGATATATTTTGTCGTAGAAAAATGGCTAGAAATTGTTCAAAATTACTAGAAAAATGAGAGTTTTGTAAATACATAAATGGAGATGAATTAATGATTTAATGAGAGACAGATGATCATTACTTAATTGTCGGAATAATAAATTAAATAAAGAAATAATTTTATTTGCAAAACTATAGAATCTTACAATATTATAGAAACTAAATCAATTAATTACCAATTTAAAACTGTCGGAAATGATTATACATTAACTTCCTAATTTAATTCAACTTTAAAATTGTGTCAAATTGAATTTAGAATTTCAAACATTCTAAAAATTAAAAAATTTGGCAAAACTTTTAAGTGAAAATAAGTAAACTAACACATTTAATTAGTTTTCAACGTAAGCATTTAGGCCATTTACAAAAAAATTAGGAAACGTTGGCCATTTTCAAAATGAGATAATAAACGTTAGTCATTTAGCAAAAAATAAAAATATTTGTATGATGCAAACTTTCGATATGACATCTTATATATATTGAGATTTTTAAGCTTTCATCTTTAACATATCATATCGCAAAAGATTTTTCCAGGAATATTTTTTCGCATTGAAGAGTAAGAACCATAAACAACTCTCATGTTAGGATTGCTATAAAAAAATGCATGATATTCTTTAAACAACTTTGACAAATTCAATTAAAGCTCTAGGTTCTTAGACATATTAGATTGATGGACTGAGAAACTAAAATTTTGATCATTGCGGTGGACTTCTCTATTCACACATCGAGTTAAAGGAGATTATGTCTGTGTATACGTGATTGAATTTCTCACGATTAAAGTCTTTTGATGATCTTGAAAGAGTGTTTGAATAGTAGAATTGAGTGTAACCTCAAATTTTGGAGGAGTTCATGTCTTAAGATTTACCGACAGTATTAGTAAGTTTAAAATTTATTTTGAGGCTATTTATCTATCTTGATTTAGTGGATGTAAGCCCCCAAACACATGTGAAATTACACTTAACTAAGTTACTATTTTTGTGACATTTATTTATAAACACTTTAACAAATATTGTTATCTTGTGAGATTGTCGCACAATGTTTGTCGTAAGAGTTAGGAGACAACTCACTGCATCGAGAATTTCATAAATTATCAGTAAAATCTCTCCGCGCGATGTATATTTCTCGCTGTAGCGAGACGTCCCACAACGAAAAGCATAGTGGGACAACTCGTCGTGGAAGAAATGTACATGGTCGCGGCGAGACTTGACACCATTTTTTTCAATCCCACAATGGATTTGTTATTGTTGTAGGAGTTCCTACAATTGATTTGTAAGTATTGAGAGACGTTAAATTTTCGTAATGGATATTAAGCGTTATGATACTTTGAAGCTCCCCCAATTAATGTCTAATTGTTGTGGGAGCTTCTATGACATAACTTCACACAACACTTAATAACGGTTAATAACTATTGTAGGGGCTTTCTACAACCTTAATAAGCATCGTTGAATTCAATTTTGGTAACAATGTCTCATATCTATTTTGCATGTCTCACACACATTGTCACTACAAAAACTAGATCCCACAACGCTTATTAACAGTTGTAGAAATCTTCCACAATAGTTATCAAGCGTTGTGGGATCCAGCATTGTAGAAGCTCCCGCAACGCTTAGCTAACCCTTGTGGGAGCTTTGACGTCCCACAACACTTAGCTAACTGTTGTGGGAGTTTTGACGTCCCACAACGCGTAATATCCGTTGTGGGAAACTTATAATTTCCAAAAAATTCTAGTCGCAGCCATGTACAATCTCCACTGCGACGAGATTTCCCACAACGGATAGTTTAAGCGTCGTGGGAAATCTCGCCGCAGCGGAGATTGTACACCGCTGCGGCGAGATTTTTTTTTTCAATTTTTGCCTTATAAGAGTATTTCTTCGTGTTAGTAGACGACATCGAACCTAGTACAACACAAATTCCAACAAAAATACATTATAACCCAAAACATTCTAATTCAATTTCAACAAAAAAAATTTATAATTCAAACTCACACTAACATTCTAATTAATTCATTATAATCCACATTTACATTAGGATTTTAATTTATACATAGTCCACACTAACATTAACATAGTAATTTATACACAATCCACACTCATACCTATTTTTTTAACACATACATAAGGGAGGCCGGAGAGAGTGGAGGCGAGAGGGCGGGCGAGACACCCCGAGAGGGCGCGAGAGAAGAGGGCAAGCGGAGAGCGGGCGAGAGAGAGGGATGGTGGGCAAGAGGGCGAGAGAGAGAGGGATGGTGGACGAGAGGGCGAGAGAGAGAGATGGTGGGAGAGAGGGCGAGAGAGAGGGATGGTGGTAGAGAGGGCGAGAGAGATGATGGGCAAGAGAGAGGGAGAGGGATGGTGGGAGAGAGGCTGAGAGTGTGATGAGAGGAGGTAGAGGCCAGAGAGGGAGAGTGAGAGAGCAAGAGAAGAGGCATGAGAGAGAGAGCATGAGAGAAAGGGAGAAGAATGAATGAAAAATATGAAAGAGAAAGGTCAAAATATCATTTTAGGTCGAAATTATTTTGGGCGGGAACTGAAAAATTCGAAAAATATTTCATTTTAAACGCTCCCACAATGTTTAAATACATCTGTTGTGGGACCTCGCCATGACAATGTACAAATCTCGCTGCGACGAGATCCCACAACGGATGTTTTAAACGTTGTAGGAGATTCTCGCCTCAGTCAAGATTTAACTTCGCTGCGATGAGATGTTTTTCCCAAAAAAAGGTGGTTCCTGGAGCAATCTCGCCGCATCGATAAAGAGATTGTGCTGCGGCGAGACCCTCTGGCTGCAGCCAGGATTCAACTTCATCGCGGAAAAATTTATTTCCAGAAAAGTGTGTTCCTAATTCCACAACGCTTATCATAAGCGTTGTGGGAACTTCTCGCTGTAGCTAGATTTGTACTTCGCTGCGGTGAGATTTCCACAACGGATCCAATAAGCGTTGTGGGAGAGTTGTTATCTGCCAATTTTCCACAATGATTAGTTTAAGCGTTGTGGAAATCAAAGATCCCACAACGTTGTGGATAAACGTTGTGGAAATTTGGTCTTCCCACAATGGTTAAGGACAAACGTTGTGGGATCTCTGATTTCCACAACGCTTAAGAATAAGCGTTGTAGGAACCCTATTTCCCACAATGCTTATTATAAGCATTGTGGGAGACCTGTTGTGGTATTCAACATTTGTAGTAGTGAATTGTGAATAAAGTGTTACCGCAAATGTCTTAGACATTTTGTTGAGGAAAAGTTGCGCTGAGAATTGTGTTTTAACATGTCTAAACGGACATCTCTCTGTGAACCATTGTTCATGGGTCAGACACCTCTTACTTGGTCTTCGTACTTTTTGGGTACACCCTAACACCACCTGTTTGCACGTCGGTCTAAAGGATGCTTCATTTTGTATGTCATATGAAAAGAAGATGTCAATCTCTTTGTAGGATTACACATATTGAATGTGTCGTAAGTGAACAGGAAGAAATGACTGAGTGTGTATAACACCATTGTAGGAATTTGTTGCTTGAAGGAGAACAAAATATGTAAATTTATTTGTATTTTATATATTCCTTCTAAACTGAACACTAAATAAAAATACTATGAGTGTTAATGTGGAAGGTGAGTGGAGCTCAGACTTAGGGGGAGTATAAGTTAGAAATACTTTCAAAAAGAGTGAGTTAGGTTTAGCAGGATTATCATCCTATTGTCACCAATGGTACTCTATGTTTTGTCGATTAAAGTTATCTCTTTTACCAAAATAGATATCCTTTTTGTTGGTTGCTGCAGAACTGAGTCACCAACTCGTTACCTTGGTTAGTTTTTGTTGAGTTATCTATTGTGTGAACATGTGTTAATAATATCAGTAAAAACCTGTTAAAATATTATAAGCATAACTTTTATATAGTATCATAACACAATGTCATGTATGAGAGACAAAAACATGTCTCATATGTCTTATTTTTAAGGTAATCGTTGGTACTAGGCATATAAAATATATAAAATTTGCAAATAGCTTACATTTTGTAAATAATAATAAAAAATAGTCGGTTCAATCTATGTACAGTCATTATATCTAAAAACAATATCTCATATAAACAATTGTTTACATATTATTTACAGGTAATATAAATTCAAAAACACTACTACAAATGTTGGATCCCACAACGGGTCTCCCACAACGCTTATAATAAGCATTGGTGGGAAATAGGGTTCCCACGACACTTATTCTTAAGCGTTGTGGAAATCAGAGATCCCACAACGTTTTTCCTTAACCATTATGGGAAAACCAATTTTCCACAAAGTTTATCCACAAACGTTGTGGGATCTTTGATTTCCACAACGCTTAAACTAATCATTATGGAAAATTGGCGGAAAACAACTCTCTCACAACGCTTATTGGATCCATCGTGGGAATCTCGCCGCAGCGAAGTACAAATCTAGCTGCAGCGAGAAGTTCCCATAATGCTTAAGATAAGCGTTGTGGAATTGATACCACAATTTTTCTGGAAATTTTTTTTGCCGCGACGAAGTTGAATCCTAGCTGCAGCCAGAGGGTCTCGCCGCAGCACAATCTCTTCATCGCTGCGGCGAGATTGCTCCAGGAACCACTTTTCTTTTGGAAAAACGAAGTTGAATCCTGGCTGCGGCGAGAATCTCCTACAACGTTTAAAACATCGTTGTGGGATCTCGCCGCAGCGAGATTTGTACATCGCCGCGGCGAGGTCCCACAACGGATGTTTTTAAACGTTGTGGGAGCGTTTAAAATGAAATTTTTTTCGAATTTTTTAGTTCCCGCCCAAAAAAAAATTGACCTAAAATGATATTTTGACATTTCTCTTTCATATTTTTCATTCATTCTTCTTTCATTTCTCTCATGCTCTCTCGCTCTCCGGTTCCTCTCTTGCTCTCTCTCTCTCTCTCCCTCTCCGGCCTCTACCTCCTCTCTTCGCCATCTTGGCCTCTCTCCTACCATCCCTCTCTCTCTCGCCCTCTCACCCACCATCCCTCTCTCTCGCCCTCTCGCCCACCATCCCTCTCTCGCCCGCTCGCTCTCCTCTCTCTCGCCCGCTCGCCCGCCCTCCATTCGCCCTCTTCTATCTCACCTTCTCGGGGTCTCTCGCCCTCCCTCTCGTCTCCACTCTCTCCGGCCTCCTTTAGGTATGTTTAAAAAAAAGATATGAGTGTCGATTGTGTATAAATTACTATATTAATGTTAATGTTGATTATGTATAAATTATAATCCTAATGTAAGTGTTGATTATAATGAATTAATTAGAATGTTAGTGTAAGTTTGAATTATAACATTTTTTTGTTGAAATTGAATTAGAATGTTTTGGGTTATAATGTATTTTTGTTGGAATTTGTGTTTTATTAGGTTCGATGTCGTCTACTACCACGAAGCAATACTTTATAAGTCAAAAACTTTTAAAAAAAAAAATTCGCCGCAACGGTGTACAATCTCCGCTGCGGCGAGATGTACCACAACGTTTAAACTATCCGTGGTGGGAAATCTCACCGCATCGGAGATTTTACATGGTTGCGCGAGAATTTTTTAGGAATTATAAATTTTCCACAATGGATATTACGCGTTGTGGGACGTCAAAGCTCCCACATTGGTTAGCTAAGCGTTGTGGGAGCTTCTACAATGCTGGATCCCACAACGCTTAATAACCATTATGGAAGATTTCTACAACTGTTAATAAGCGTTGTGGGATTCAGTTTTTGTAGTAATGAAATTTTATGCCACTTAAGCAGTCAGACTATTTACTATAATGGACGAAACGTCGACTATATAAAAATCTTTCAGGTTTTAAGCTAGCTAATCATCCAAATTTTTGTAACTTTTAAACAGTTGGATTAATTTAACCGGAGATAGTTATTCAACTATTAAATATAACTTCTTCTAAATTAAACGAGTCTCTTGTGTTTGATTGGGGAAGAATGGTTTGGTTAAGAAGTTAGTTTTTGAGCTGGGGTGCGACTAAACCTAAAGCTTATGTAGGTTGACTAATAACAAAACGTGTGATTCTAGTCTTCAAACCCACGTAAATAATATTGACTTTATTTACTATTATTTGTTTCAAATAAGAAAGCTAAATAGTACCCTCAAACAAATACGGTTTTGGTGGAAATCGTAGAACATCAATTAATGACGACGATCTGCGTTCATTATGGCTTGGTAAGAAAGAACTAGTTGTGAAGTTTATTTCCTTGTGAAAATCGAAGAATACTGATAACTGGTCGTGGATATATAGATATATTTTTTTAACACAAAAATCAATTTCATCAATAGAGATGAGAAAATATAAATCGAACTTTGAGTAAAGATAAAGCTGGGCACAAAATCTTTGATTCCAGACCATCACTGATAAAGAATTTCATTCCAGCTCTACAAAATTATATTTGTTATTTATAATTTAGATATTATTTTCAAATTGAAATATGAACCAAAATAATGGTATCATATTACACCAATCAATCGTACCTACACACACATTTATTTATAAATATATATTGAAAAATAAATGTGAAAGTCAAAGGATAACATATAGATATCAGAATAACAGTAGTAATAATGTCCACTCAACACAATATTTCCAGTCCTATATAAGGGGACCATTGTTTGATAAGTAGAGAGAAGAAGAAAGAAGCAAATCTATGAGATTTACACACACATTACACACACCCACACACATATACATATATATATATATATAAGAGTTTATAATGCACTAATTAATTAGGGCAAAGAGTCCTTGCATGAGGAGGTGGATAGTGAGAATGCAGCCAAGAATGACTTGCCCGCCAAAACTTACTTCGTTCATGGGCTATTCGATTTCTACATTATATTATTATGAGAAATTGTTCGATTACCAGTAGTTGGTTTTCCCAAAATCCATTAAATTAATTTTTTCTCAAAATACTAGTATAAAAGTCTAAAATAACACTAAAATAATTTCTTTACATTTTATTCCACATCTATATTAATCAGTTATTAATTATTTATTAATTAAAAAAATTAAACTTTAAAAGGTAAAAACTCCAAACCTAAAAATTTAATTTTTTTCTTAATTATTTTGGCCGGAAATATAGTGTAGGGCATCTATGTTCGTTTTATTTTTTAAAAGGTATTTCGTGTTTTCACATAAAGTTTACTTGATTTTGGGAAAAAATACATGTTTGGGTGAATTTTGGGAAAATCAAAATTAAAAGGTGAAACTTTGGGCAATTCGTCTTATATTATATCATAAAATAATAATGTAAATAAATATATAAAAATTTATATAGTAGTATAACAAATAAAGCTGAATTCTCAGTTCGGGTTCGCAATACACTCCGGATCAGCCACATCGACATCCAGACGAGTCTTCGCCTTCATCATTTCCCAGCGAAAGACGCGAACGACGAAGTCGAGGACGCAAAAGAAGATTTTAGTTTTATTCATGTTGTACACTTATCGACTTTTTATAACTATTTCGTTAATGATTTTTATTAGTTTATGTGTGTTTATGAATTTTGACATTTGAATTTAAATGTTTAACATTTCGACTTAATATTTATTTTGTTTTAGTTTATTTAAATTCAATTAGTGTATTTAATTATGATTAATTTTAATTATATTCCATAGAAATTTAGTTAATTAATAATAAATTTAATAAAATTAAATAGGAAATTTTTTTAAAAAATATCATTTCGACTTTTAGAAGCGACAATGTCGCTTCAAACGTCGCTTCTAAATATGGCGGGTAATACTTTTAGAAGCTACAAAGTCGCTTCTAATGTCGCTTTTAAACGCTAACCGCCTAATCTTCCCACCCTTTTTTCACATTTTTTGGACCCTTAGAAGCATCTTTAGGGGCGACTTGTCGCTTCTAATTTTGACGCTTAAAATGCATTTAGAAGCGACAAACTCGCTTCTAGACCTTTAGAAGCGAATCATTAGAAGCAACTTTGTCGCTTCTAATGTCGCTTCTAAAGGTCACTTAGAAGCGACTTTTAGACCTTTAGAAGCGATTTTTTTGCTTCTAAAGACTTTTTTTTTCCAAGTGGAAGTAACTCAACAACACATCGCCTTCCTTACCCTTTGGTTGCCCCTTGGAATCTAATTCTATTGAGAGTTTTCTATCGAGAGTTATAATCTTATTAACATGACTCATAAGGGTGTTTCTTCTCTTTCATTTCTAATCGGGATTTAATGCTCATAGTCGTCTAGGTTTCCTTTTAAAATCGTCGTTAGAAGTAGTAGTAGTCGACATTGAATCTATAAACACAATAAAAATACAATCTCAATATCTCAATATGAACCTAAACTAATTATCAAGAACTCCTATGCTAATTATCCAAGCATATTATCCATTCAAAAATCAAAATATATCTCAATATCAACCTAAACTAATTATCAATTTCAAACCAAAATTAATAATAATAAAAAACTACCCAATGTGATGAGAAGTCGTGGAGGGGCGGAGGTGAACTTTCCAGTTAAGATAAAGGGCGAAGGAAAGGAAAGGGTGGAGAGAAAGAGGGCGTAGGCATGGGCATGGGCGTGGGCGTGGGAAGGAAAGGATGGAGAGAGAGTGAGAGTGAGAGAGAGGCGGAGTGAGAGAGAGAGGGCGGAGTGAAGAGAGGGTGGAGGGAAAGAGAGAGGTCGGAGATAGAGGAAAAAAGAGGCTGGAGTGAAATGAGTTTTGAGAGAAAATTAATTTTGAGAGAGAATGAAGAATGAAGAAGAAGAAGTTAGTTTTGAGAGAGAATTAATTTTGAGAGAGAATGAAAAAGAAGAAGTCGAAGTATTACTTTTGTGCGAAATTTGGGCGAGGTTATTAAAAAATTGAAATTTTCACCAATTTTAAACATTCCACAACCCTTATTAGAAGGGTTGTGGAAGCGGCGGCGCGACGACGTGTAACAGAATTCAATGAAAAGGGGGCCGCGGCCTGGAAAGAACTTCGATGCAGCCCCTGTGACTTTCAGAGTCAAGGTAGACTCTGTAAGTCTACGGCGCCGCAGTGATGTTGGTACGGCGCCGCAGCAATGTTAGTGTTTATTTACATATTGATGTAATATATAAATCTTTATAAAGTCCTTATTGTAATTTTCTAATTAAATTAATAAAATTTGAAACGTTCATTCATTCTTTTTTAGTTTGATTGAAGATTTATGATATTCAATAGTTTTATAGTCCTTAATTAAACCTAACAATGTACGAAGAGACAAATGCAGATTTGCGTGAACAAACTCTTCATGGTTTGACTAAAACGATATATTCGCAATCTAAAGATCAACGAACTATTGATTCCAGTATGATTGTTGGAAGAATCTATGATGTCTGGTTACGAGGCATAAAGAGTTAGGAACTCTATAGTTCTTCCAGTGTGTCTTTCGAAGATACTGAATTGACCAGTGCGCATTTTGAGACAATAAAAGAACAAACCATTTAACATCTTCTATCTCAAACTCACTATGTATGAATTGCATCATGCTTACCTAAATCCAGACATGTCATTTCATAGCATTAATACTCTCATTTGAGAAAGTTAAATTCTAGATCCATTATGTGATATAGACTAGGCCAATTGGTGGGATATTAAGTTATGAAGATGTCATGAAAAAACTTTGTGAAGTTCTCATAGATATGGAATTCATGTACAAGATTGCTTAGATGCAATATATATCACCTCATGCTTTATTACTTGGATTGTGAATAAATGAACTGTGCAGTATCCAAAATTAAGTAGCGACTTTATTTGGATGAAACAATGTGACTTGTTAGCTCCTCGTCAATATGTTGTTTCTAACTTATTAACAAGTACTAAAGGAGTTGAGGAAATAACAACTAGAAGTGTAAAATGGTAGTTTTATAAATCCCAACTAGTTGATGATATTCATGAAGGGTAACCATAGATAACATTCAATGGATTCGCTCAATATAATTAAGTTGAATTTGAGTAGAATATAAATTCATTTGAACCGAGAGATCCTCAATGTCAACTCTTTAGTGGAGTAGGTTAACATTAAGCTAATACTCGTAAAAAGTTTGTGAACTTTTGAGTCCGAGTATAGAAGCTCAAGATTTGTTCATTTGGATCCATAAGGTCACTATTACAGGTCATTAGAGTAGGATTGTTAAACTAGAAGCTAAGTCAAAATAAGTTCAAATGTTGAACTAGACTTTTTCTCAGAAAATGTCTAAAGGGTATTTTTGTCCACATGGACATAAAATGATGTGAATGTGTTGGAAATTACTTAACGATTTAAGTAGATTATTATTAAACATAACAAATTACGTGCGAAATTAATAATAAAAACGATTTAGCATATTAAGATATTTAATATCTATTGGCATTAAAATCAAAAGCATGTGAATTAACAATTAATTCAAAACATAAACATGTTAACTAATAATTAATTCTAAACATGTTTATTCGATAAAATTAAACACACCAAACATCCATATAAACAATTTCTATATTTTGCGCGTATTTAAAGTTATCGAGAACTTACATTGTCGAGTTATAAATAACTCGGTCGAGGAATCAGAAACGAGTTCGAAGCTAGAATCTTCAAGTTTCTCCAATTCCGGAAAGAAAGGCTCCTTGTCACGTCACTACGTCGAAGAAGAGCAGGGCTTGCACTCCTAGGTGGCAGGTCCTAGAACCGGGCTTGGGCGTTGCAAGGGATGTTGCTGATTCTGAGCGCGGCTGCGAGGCGCGGTAGCGGGCGTGGGAACAAAGGCAGCAAAGGCGCGAGTCTGGTTGCGTTTTTTGCGTTGCGTTGGCAATGAACTGAATTAAATGGGTTCGGAAAGAGTTCAGGATTTGCGGACTCGGTTTCGTCAGATTCATCGAATCTTTGGTTCAGAGGTGAGATTTCCAGAAAAATAAATTTTAATGAAAATGGACCAAACAACCACAAGTTAATTCAACGATGACACAAGAAGAATATGAGAAGATGAGTGTGGGCTCAATATGAACGCAACGAGAAAACAAGAAACAAAATTTCGTCTTCCCGGGAGTTGGAATGGTCGGCCAAAAGGGAGAGAGAGAGGGCTGACTATTCAGCCTAAAAACAATAAGGAAGCCTTGACCTAGGGTTTCCACAAACCCTTTATTTATTGGCATTATTAAGGGGCTCTCATGTGAGCTTTTGTTGAATCAATATTCAGCCCAAAACCATTTTAATGGTCGACCCCTATGTCCTACTCGTCTCTCAATTTTGTTTCCCGAATTGCCTTGATTTAATTTCCAAATTCGACTTAATTTAGAACTCTCATCTATTTAATAACTTGTTATTAAATTGTTTCATGGTTATCAAATAACATAAAACGAGAAACGTTTTATTTTCTAATATTTTTATTATGAATTCTGAAGAAAATTATTATCACAATAATAAAGTTATTTAATTCACAAAATCAATAATTAATGATGCATTAATTCGCTGGGAAAATAAATTTCTCCATACAAATTGTGATTTGTATTTAATGAGTAAATCAATTTATTGCGTTCAATTAATCTCTTCTAAATGTGCATCATTGAGACCTTATGGACCCACATGAACGAAGCTTGAGAATAAAGCACGGACTCAATAATTCACAAATTATTTCCGGCTTATAATCCTTAATAATGGTCGACTCCAATAAAGGACCAATATTGAAAATCTCTAAGTTCATGCGCGCATATTTTTTCGTTTGAAGTCACAGAACCTTTATGTACTCGTTCCACGCTGTACTTTACCAAAATACCCTTCGTGTGTATCAGTAAGTCTGGGAAATATAAAATTACCGTTTTACCGCTAGAGTTATTATTTCACTAACTCTTTTATTACCTGTGAATGAGAAACACATAAAGTGAGACGTCAATACGTGTTACATGTTTTAATCAAGGAATCTCACATTCAATGATTATCTGGCCAGATTAATTAATTCACTCTCTCGTAGCAAAGCATAGTGTGATACAATGACTTTCATTATGTTTACACGAATTCCATATCTGTATATCAAATAATCCAACACTACAACATTATGTCACCAACCGCCGGGTCAGATGCAGCCATTACATGGTCATTGCCCATTGACAAATCAAATGACATAAAGTGCAGCATTGACTATGCACTCACCTCAGGATTAAGGTAATTATCGAAGTACCCCTCGTATGTAATCTTGGAGCTTCTAGATTAAAAGGTTTTATATCGAGATTCAATAGAATCGCTAGGTTTTGTTCAATATCTTCTATAAGATATCAAGAATGAAATCATAGAGTCACAACTCTCTATATCACATGATAAGATATCATGATTCATTCAAACAATTGTTAATTAGACTCGATTGCTTTATCGGTCTTAAGATTGCGAAAAAATGGTTTAGACTAGTCACAAGGGGTTATCATGTCAAATTAGTATTTAACACCCTTTTCGTTGATGACAGTTTCAGAGCGTAGCATACATACATAAACACAAACTATAGGAAAAGAATGCTTATTTATTACTATCAATGTTTCAGCAAAATATTACAAATAATAAATAAAATGTCTAATATTCTCCTTTGTGGGCACCAATCCCAACAGAATGTCAAAATAAGATTTTGAATATTTTCATATGCTGAAAATATAAATTATTTCCTAACGCCGAAAAGTCGTTTAAGGCATTATGAAATTAATTTCGTTATTTGTGCAATTATAATTCTACAATGGGTATTTTAAGAATTGTCTAAAAATAAATAAGGAAGCATCTTGAAGCTCCCCCCTAGGTAGAATTTCGGTCAAACAAGCATCAAGATGAGAGTTTTATTTCCCTTTAATTATAAGGATAATTACCTAATAGAAAAATGGAAATGAATTTCCTTGAGAAGGAAATAAATGTGCTAAGTGGGGAAATAAATTTCCTCACTAAGGCAATAGTATGGCCGGCCAACCTAAGAGAGGAAGGGGAAGGGAAAATCAAATATTGTGTCATGAATACATTATTCTTTCATGAATGAATAATTGACCTTTATAGATTTTTCCTTCTCCTATAAATAGAGCGTCACATAGAGATTTGAAAAGAATTTTTTTTTGCTTGCTCTCTCTCTCTCTCTCTCTATTTGGCCGAACCCCCTCTCTCTCTCTCAAAATACTTCTTTTATTTTGGCACCTAAGTCCTCATTAGACTTAGGCTTAATTAGCTCTCTACCTCATAGACTTGTTCTTGAGCTATTGTGTTTAATTGTGCCTACACACATATCCTTCTAAACCTCTATAGACTCTTGTAATAGAAATCTTAGATTTCTCAAGTTCAAGACTAGAAGTGAACGAATCAAGCCAATGAAGAAGATCCAAGAAAGGTTAGTATTCAAGTAGATTAAATAATGTTTTTTAATTTATAACATGTATATGCACTTTATCTAGGGTAGTAAAAATTTGTTTTACTAGTAAAAGAAATTTTCATATTCCGCCATTAATATGATTAATGATAAATTTTTCTTAACCCTAAACCTATTCCAACAGTTGGTACGGCGCCGCGTTCCCAATACTTCTCTCGGTGGTTGCACAACTCTTTTGAGAATGATTGTGGAAGCTGCACCGCGGCGACGCCATACAGGGTGCACCGCCGACTTGTTTTTAAGGCTTTTCCCATACCGGATCTTTGGATCCGTTATGGGACGTGTTGCTACGGCCCTGAGTGGTCATCGCCGCGGCACTGCTCCCACAACAAATACAATAGGGATTGTGGAATATTTTAAAATAAGTAAAATTCTACAACCCTTGGAATAACGGTTGTAGAATAAGTTATATTTCATAACTCTTAAGTTAAGACTTGTGAAATACGCTTAAACTAACCACTTTCCACAACCTTTAATTATAAGGATTGTTGAATAATGTGGAATCAAACACTTTCTACAATCATTAGTTATAAAAGTTGTGAAATGTCAGATTCCAAAACCTTTACTAATAAAGGTCGTGGAAAGTTGGTTGTGGAATCCAACATTTCTATTAGTATTTTGTCTATGCTGTTGTGTCTATATAAGAAGCAGAGTCGTTAGTATCACCTACAACCAAATTTATTGAAAAAATAATTAAAAAATATTCAACAATCTAAGTTTCAAAAGTTGTATGAATCCAACTAAATATCAAGTAAAAATGGACTCAATTTTATAATAAGATCGACTGTAAATGTGTGGAAGTTGAATAATAAAAAAGTAATTATCAACTTCTGTGAGTTATTGGATTTTTTTTATAAATATCTGTGTTGAATTAATTATAGAATTCTTGCGTATTAATAAATTTTTTTTGCTAAAGTAAATATAGTATGATTATAAATTTGTAAAGTAAGAGATATTATAAATGTATAATTGATGTTTAAAAAGTGAAGTGCAAAAAGTCTCACGTGATATATAGAGAAATGATCAAATATCTAAACTTGCAAGGCTTTTCCTTATTTCTCCAAATCCAAAAAAAGTTTCCTTTTGATTTGTGTTTCGCTGCTACATTATGATAAAACATAGTCTTTCTTCTATGCATAAAGTACAGCCTTTTACTAAAATATAATCTTATAAATGAACGTAGTTTTATTTAGGGATAACTAGTAATATAACACTTTGAAACTTATTAATTGTCATATAGTCAACGTTTGTAAAAAATTGATTAATAGCCATTAACCAAAATAAATTTGTAGATATTGTCCAAAAAATTACCAATTAATAGCAGTTATTAACAGCCACGTCATATTAAATAACTATTTATTAAACAAAAAAAAATGGCCAAACAACAATATCAATGTTTCATTTGATTATTTAGAGCAATTTTTGTTTTACTTATCCAATGAAATATCGTAAAAACCAAAAAACGCTATAATTGTTAGCTGTAGTAAATCTGCTAAAAGTTCATAAGAGGGATTGAAAATAAAGGGCCTATTGTTATGGGACCTTACCCACCCCTTTAGTCATTATATACATGCATATATAACATTTATCTACATATATATATACATGCATGTATAACATTTATCTACATATATATATATTTAAATATATATATATATAGTGCAGAACAAGTAGAAGCCAAGAAAAACATAAATACACCAGAAATCAAAATCGCAGCAAAAGAAAACAAAACACAACTCAAACACATTGCAGAAATCGTTTTCGCTTTCCATTTATATTTTTACATCAACACGTGTGTGTACATACATACCATAAATATTAAAATGTCCCTTCCGATACAAAGAAAACCAAAGGCCCAAACAATACCCGCTCCTATCTTCTTATACATCCCATCATTTGTGTTTGACCACAAGTGGACTCTTGACAAAGTGCTTCCCGTCAGACCACATCAACCTCCCGTACACGTAGCTCTTAGGCTGTCCGTTGACTTCGGCCTTGAAAGCCACCTGAAAGGTCTTCTCCTCGTTGACTTTGGTGAAGACCAAGGTGCTGGGGTTGACGGTGACGGAGACCCCAGGCGGGGCCCGCACGGAGGCCACGTAGGTGCCGGGGGGCCCCACGTTCTTGACCCGCCTAGTGACGAGGGTCGGGGCGGGCCCGGCAAGGGAGGGAAGGGTGATGCTGGGGTAGTTGAAGTTGGCGACGTTGTAGGACTTGGGGCACACGTAGGACTCGGCGGAGAAGAGCCTGAGAATGGTGTGGTTGTAGCCGCGAGCGCACAAGAAGTTTAGGTAGTCGTTCACGTTCGAGTCGTAGACCAGTCCCGGGTCAGCCGCCCCGTTCGGGTACATGTGCCCCGATCCGTACATGAAAGGCGTCGCTTTCTTCAAGTCCGAGTCCATTATCGGCTTCTTGTCATCCCCTCTAGTCGTCGCTGCAACCAAAATACCCATTTGAATTAGCTATTCATATCTTTTGTTACTTCCTCAAGTTTACACAAACTTCGATTATTTTGCAAAATCCATATCTTTAAATTAGCTATTTAGACAAATCACCCATCTTTCATTATCATTCATATCATATTTCATCGATGTTGGATTCTCGGTGGCCTTTCTGTGTCTATTTTTTCAGTAATGTCTGTCGGATTAAGATCAGGACTATGCTATTGGACGATGACGATCCAGATTCGATTTGATTTCGGTATTTGTTTATGTTTGGTTACCGGTTGTCATGATGGCTGATTTGATAGCGGCGGGGCTCCAATGGGGGTACAAGGTTTTGAGCAGACCAACTACGCCGGCAACGTGCGGGCAAGCCATGGAAGTCCCGGATTCGGTGTAGAACGGAGTTCTCCGCTTGTCGATGGCTTGTGTCGTTGGTGATGTCGCTTGCGTGTAAGCCGCGATAATATTCACGCCCGGTGCCGTTATATCCGGCTAAAGTAAATCATCAAGAAAAACAAATTAAATAAATACGACAATTGGTAGTAGCATTTATAAGGCAATTGTTGTTTTTATTAATATTCGGACCTTGAGCATGAAAGGCTCGATTATGTTGGGACCTCGAGACGAAAAGGCAGCCATAAAGGGGGCGGGCTTGATCCCGGTTTCGGTCTTGACGCGAGTCATGAAAGCCATGGGAGCCCTACAAAACAGAAACGCACAATTAATCGGTGATTTTGTTAGGAATAAGATACTATGGACAATGATGATTTGTTTTTGTTAGTTACTTGGTAGAGTTGAGGTAGGCGAAAACGGCGTTTCCATCTGAATAAGTGATGTGACAAGTGGGCACGAAATGGGCATCAGCGATAACCTCGTTACCATTTTCTTTTTCGTTGGCGAGAATCATTGCGACGCCTCCCGCCTTTGAGACGACGAAACTTTTCTCGATTCTCGCATTGTCTCCCCTCAAACACGCCACAATCTTCCCTTTCACCTTCCTAGGATTCAACGCTCCCGCCTTGCACAACAATCTGCATTCCAATTAAGTCATCATTAGTAATTTTGACTATTTTCGCATCTAAATTTCTGGACTTTCTGTCGCATCTCAGCTTTCGGATACATATTTTTTTATTATCTGACGGCGTCGCTATAATTGTAACATTATTGAACTATCAGGTGCGAGCTATTTTTATCGTACTGGTAGTGTTTAATTAGAAACATGTAGCTAATAACTATGTCAATATTAGTTGGTCACTAAATACTAGTAATATTTTAAAATTAAAAAAGAATATGAAAATAGTTTCAATTGGTTATTTAATAAATTTTCTTATAAAATGTGTTTTTATCGAATTCTTTTGAAAGGACTTACGCGTCGGAAGCCGAGAAATTGGCGGCTCTAGCATCGGCACCAGAAATGATAGGGTAGAACTTCCTCGAGGGCAAGCCTCCTTGCGATAGGCTCTCCCCGCTGATGTGGCGCCTGTTCCCTAGGGCAACGTAGACCGAGAATTTGCGATCGAGCGTGCTAGCCCCCACGGTGAACATCCACGGTGACACATTGGAGACGGTGGTAGGAAGCGGGCCCGCATTTCCTGCAGAGGCAACGACAGCGATTCCGTTCTTGACTGCGTGAAACGCTCCGATGGAGATTCCATCCATGAAAAACTCCAACGGAGTTCCACCGAGGGAGACCGAGAGGACGTCGACTCCGTCACTGATGGCAGCGTCGAAAGCCGCCAAAATGTCGGCGTCGAAGCATTCGTTTCCATCCACCGGGGTATAACACACCTTGTATGCCGCCACACGGGATTTGGGGGACCCGCCTTTGGCCGTCCCGTTTCCGTTCCCGAAAACTGAGGCTCGGTTCACGAAATTCCCTCCGGCGGTCGACAAAGTGTGGGACCCGTGGCCCTCGTAGTCCCTTGCCGTGTAAAGCGTCTCGTTCAAGTATGCCGGAATCGTCACATTGTTCGTCTTTACGTACGCCAAATAACCCTTATTGAAGTATTTCGCCCCAATTAGCTTCCTATATTTACAAAATAAAAAAAGATTAATTATTGAATTTCATATTGTAATTTGATTTCCATGAGTATCGTTTATTCACACAATTGGGTTGCAATAATGTTTAATTTGAGAATGTAATGTAAATATTATTCACACAATTGGGTTCCAATGTTTGATTTGAGAATGTAATGTAAATATTATTCACACAATTGGGTTGCAATGTTTAATTTGAGAATGTAATGTAAATATAAAAATAAAAAGGACAAGTGAAGGTATATGTTGTTATGCCTGCACTATTATGAAGTACTAAAATGTAGCCACTAGAACGGCAAGTAAAGTGACATCTTGTCAACTCCACGAAAAAAAGGTATAAATATCATATTCATATTGACGTTGAATTTAAATTGAAAGAAGAATATATCCATTTATATACAATTTGATCTTCAACATCCCATCGACATAAAAACCCAAACAACGTCCACTTTACGAACATGGTAAGAGTACTATGCTAAATTACCAACTTGGCCCTTCACGAGCTTTTTCATTTGAGAGAAACCACTGTCTCAGATTTTGGAAAAAAAATATAAGTTATTATTTACCTGTTACACTTGAATCCATCGGCGACGTCATGCTGACATGATCCGCGCCACCTGGATGGGACAGGTCCGATTCCTTCGTCGCTAAAGCTCTTCGACTCAGGCCAAACACCTTTCAATTCAGCACCAAACATATCTCATTTATTATATTACAATACCAATAATTTCATAAACAAAAAATCACCAGCTTTTCTTAATTACCCAGTCCTTTTTCTTTTTTTCTCTTACAAAATTCGGATAGAAAATACATCATTATTATTATTATTATTATAATAACTATTATTTTTATTTTGTTTACGGCAAAGGTCAAACATTCTTACTTCCACTAACACTAACAGAAGTATTTAACTACTCAATAAATACATGAATAAATATTGGTGCAATATGTACAATTCTACGTTGAAGATGATAATTACGGCAATGGCGCGCGTGTATATATTATATAGAAACAAATAAAGTAAAAGTCAACGTTTCTGGAATAGATTTTTTATTCTTCCAGCCATGTGGCCATGCATGAAAATACAAATTTTCTTCTAATTTTATGAAACCATACTTTAGTTATTTAATTTTGTGATTCTAACTAATCAAATACGAACCGGTATCGAGGTTAGCGATGATGGTATCTTCACCAAAACGCGCCTTCTTCCAAATGGATTCCGACGAAACAACACCGTTGGTTTCGAGTCTCATGAAATCCCATGAATGCGTTGTGTGTAATTTTCTTCCTTTGTTCGGAAATACAGACACCACATTCGGAAGCTCTATAAAATTCATCCCCATTAGAACAAATGAAGTTATTGAACTAGAAAAGATATATAAAAGAATTAATCAAAATTCTTACTAGAGATCTCCAAGGCTTGTTTGTCGTCGAGAATCGCTGCAAAGCCGTTGATGTTCCTCGTGTACGAGTAAAATATCGACTCACGAGCCATGTCCTCGCTGAACGAAAAACGACATAAGATTTAATTAAGAGATACATATTTTGACTATTTTATAAATTACCTGTTATGTTATTAATTAAATTAATGATACCTTCCCAAGAATGAGGAGAGCAACGTGTAATGAGAGGTTTTCACATTGTCGATATCGAGCAAGGAAGGGTTCGAATTGTGAGATTGTGGTCCTAAATACACAATGTATGACTGCAAATAAACGAAAAAGATTGATTATTCTAAGTTCAAATTAAACAGAAACAAAATAGCAAGGTGAAATATTTATAACTAAAACAAACCTGTTCGGAGGCTTGGATCCGATGTTGTGAGACGAAGAAGAGAAGAAACGTTAGAAGCAAAGAATAGACGACATGATGTTCCATTATTGAGTTATTCTTATGAAACATCATGTAGTCAAAACAATTATATTGTTTTGGTTTTGGTTTTGGTTTTAAGAGAGAATTTTGGAGAGAGGCTATGATTCCTTCTGCTTTTAAACTGCTAGTTTAGTGTCTATTTTTAGAATTTATTTCATTTGCCTTTTCTGATTCGTTCGAGTAACAGAAATGAGAAAGGCGGTCAAAGTTTATCTTTTTTTCTTTTTATGATTTCTAATCCTAAAAGTAACGTGGATTTAGACTATAAATATAGTTTGCCAACTATTCGGAAAAAATATAGTCAACTATAAACATTTTTCTAATTATATATTTTGAGCCCAATTAATAAGAGCTAAAAATAATTAAATACGTAGTTTTCGGAAGGATAAAATAAGAAATCTAGAACGTGGAATGAAAATGGAAGTAACTGAATATTCTTTGACTTGTCTAATTATGTAAAATTAGTTAACTGGCAACGTAACAACTAAATTATTCAATAGTGGGCTTACAGTTATCTTTTCCTTTATTAATTCCTTTCTTTTAATTTCCGGTCATTTATAAAAAAATCTAATTTAGTAGGGCTGTTTATAAAAAATCATAGCTATATAATAATTATATTAATAATTAAGCTCGTTTTGTTTTTGTAGTCAGTAAAATGAAAGTTTCTTTGAGAACCCAAGCTTTCTGGTAAAATCATTTGTTTGATGGACGCTTCAACTACCAAATAATACATTTAACTTTGTTTTCGTATTTACTTTGCTTTTATTCCCATTTATCATTACATTATCTAAAAATGCATTTACCTAATAACCCTTCTCTCGAATCTTTTGTGGGAGTCTTGCAAACTTTACATATTTTCTTCACTTATATTAAGCCGTTATTTTTATTTTTATTTTTTAATTTTTTAGATATGCCTTATGCAGAAAATATAATAAAATATAGAGTTAATTTCAAACAAGTCAACAAAGCTTACACTTCCATATGCTTATGAGGTCATGCTTTTATGGACTTATTTTTTTACTAAATATTTAGCAACTTATTGGCACTTGCCCCAGATCTCCTCCATCTCTTCAGCTTTATTTATTTATTTGCATTACAAACATAAAAATGAAAGAGAAGAAAAAATCAAGGATCATTCGAATGATCCAATATCTAGTTAGATATATTATATAAGTTACGTGTGTATGTAATATTTTTGCTGAAGTTGAAGGAATAACAATTAGACATTTTTGTACCGGATAAAGATTTGTGAGACGTTATTTCTTTTTGGTTTTATGAGAAAATAGTAAATGATCATATTCTTGGCTGTGCTGTTATCTTAGCAATTTATTGTCGTGTGAAAACAGGTACCATTCATCTTATGATATATGTAGGGCAAAGTGAGTTAAATAAAAGGATAAGTAATAACATTGCACTTTGAAATTTATTAATTGGCATATAGTCAATGTTTGTAAAAAAATTGATTAATAGCGATTAACCAAAATAAATCGGTATATATTACCCATAAAGTAACTAAGTAATATTAATTATTAACAGACACGTCATACTCATCCTGAGCGTACGGAAGGAACGGAATTCCGTTCACCGCCCAGGCAAAAAATACTTTGCCGGCGGAAGGAAATTTCCGCGTACCGGTTGGGCGGAAAATGGTACTGTGCGGAAGTGACTTTTCCGCAGAAAAATATTCCTTTCGTCGGTACCGTTTAGAAATTAAAAAATAAATAAAAAATGGTTTATAAAATGGTTTAAAGGGAGTAAAATGTAATAAATTTAAAAGTAGTGTAATATTATGAAATGTAATTTATATGACTAATTTATAGAGAGAAAGTATTGAAATTTAAGAGAGAAAATCGGATAAATTGTGAAAAATGTTGTGAAAATGGTTTGTATTTATAGAGAAAATTTCGAATGGGGTTATAGTATAATAACGGACAAATTTTTTGAGGCATTAGATTGAAAAACGGTATTATTTTCAACGTCCAAGTATGCGCCACGTCACCCTTTCTCTTTCTCCTACCCCTAACAGAAACCGGCTGCACGGCAGCCTTTTTCCTTCCGCGTGCCGCGTGTCGCGTGTCGCCCTTCCGCGGTACAATCCTTCCGCGTGGCTGCGGAAGGAATTCTTCCGTCCGCTGTACCGCCTGCCGCATGCGCAGGGTGACGTCATACTAAATGACTATTTACTAAAAAAAAATGGCCAAACAACAATATCAATGTTTATTTGGTTATTTAGATCAATTTTTGTTAAATAAAAAGTCTGTAAGCAAAAAAACTAAAACATTTAATGAACGTTTATTTTTATCATTAGTCCAGTGTAATTTTGCAACCCCTGATTAATTTAAAATACACCATCTTATGAAAATTTTCCGCATTAATTTTTTGATATAAGTATGCTTCACCTTTTGATACAAGAGTTTTAAACTACACATCACCATTTAAATTGTTTAAAAATGGTATTTCATTTGAAATCTATTTCTTTTATATGAAAAAAAGACCTGATCCTCGAATCAACACATAAGTACATTGTCTTTTGGAACTTTCATTACTAACCTTGCACGTAAAAGTATTTATTGGTATAAACGTTAGATTCATCTAAAACACCACCATTTTTTGAACCTTCTCCATAGGACAAGATATATAATGGCGCTTAATTTGGCAATAGCATGTTTTTAGCTTATTATCCACAAATCCAACACATGTGCCTTAAAAATATTAAAAATTCAGTTGTTTACCCATGTATACGTTTACTAATTTCATTATACCTAACGTTTCGTTAATTTTTTGTAAATACCCATTTGAAATTGTTTACAAGATTATTCGTTAAAAAATACCCTTACAAAAATGTTTTCCCGATAATTTTTTTGATTTTTGATTTTTTATTTTTTCGGAGCGTCATTATAGTTTTTCAAATCTGGAATTTTTTTTAAGATTTGATAAATACAGTTTTTAATGCGAAATTGATTCCTTTATTTTTACCCGTTTTTTTTTTGTTTAAAATAGAAACAATTCTCGCTTAATTAATTTTCTTTAATTATGATAACTACCACATGGTTATTTCATTTTTGTTATAGATTTGACTGATTTCGAATATAGTTTCTGAAAATTAGCTTTTATATAAAGTTTGTTGGAAATCGGTTAACAATTAATCTATTAAATAATGAAACATATCTAATATGGCGAAATTTCAAAATTTCAATCCAATATGTGAAACTAATTTTGTAACATATTAAATAACCATGGCAATAAAAATAACTAATTATAGAATTGAAATTAAGATCGGATCTTAGAAAACTTATGGTGGTTGTCGACAACTTCACGAGTCGTCTTTCCGTCTTCAATCTGTGAGTTCCGGATCTGCGTAACATGTCCAACAGCTTGGGCCAAGAGCCTCCTTATGCGCACCCGAGTTTAAATCCCTCGCATGTGTCTCCTTGTATGGCAAGCCTCCTTGACTCCTCTCAAAGATAGACTCGGCTGATCCTTGCTTGTGGGAAAGGTCGTGCACGGCCAGAAAGGGGGGAATCACTCAGACAACCACGAAACGGAGTCAACGAAAATATATCCGGAATTTATTGAGATTAAGAGGGTGGCCTCTTCTTTGAACAAGATGAAGGAAATGATCACTCAAAAAAATAAATGACGAATGAAACACGCATTTTTCTTCAACCAATGTTCAGCCGAATGATGACTAAAACGACTAGGGTTTTGGAAAACTTCTCTGTCTTTCTCTAGAATTCTCGGCCAAGGGAGACTCTCTCTCACTAGGGTAATCAGCCAAAAAATTGGTTAGGTTGAGAGTGAAGTTCGTGTCTATTTATTCAATGGATGGCGGATCTAGGTCAAGTTAAGCCCATTAAGACAACTTATGCCCGCTAATCCTTTTTAATGATTTTAAAGAATTTTCCAGCCCATGAATCACAATCTATAGCCGGCCAAAATTGATTTATTGTCATTCCAAATTTATTTGATTTATTTCTTAAATAATATTGAATTAAATTAGAACATCTCATTGATTTAATGACAAACCATCAATCATCGTCATACTAGTCAAACAAGTACGAAACGAAAAATTATTTATTTTCATCTTTTATTTATATAAATCCCAAAATTGTATTATTATCAATATAATTATACAATTCAATTTATTAAATAAATGTAATTAAAAATAACTACTTATTTATTTAATTACGAAAGAAATAATCATCATGGTGTAAATCACAATTACATTCAATGAAAAAAATCAACTTTTCTTGTTCTCTGAAATCTCATCTGAAAATCTATCATTAAGACCTCATGGAACCACATGAACGAAGCTCTACAATAAAGTCTGGGCACAAAAGTTCACAATCTTTTCTCGACTTTTAATTATTAATATTGGTCGACTCAAGTGAAAGCCAAATATTGAATATCTCTAAGTTCATAGGAATTTATATTTCCGTTTGTTGTGATGAAACTATTCTTCACACGATCCACAGTGTATTTTACAATATTATCCTTTGTATGTATCATTAACTCAGAGGAATATAAAATTACTGTTTTATCCCTGAGTTATTATTTCACGAACTCCTTTGTTATTTGTGAACGAGAAAAACATAAAGTGAGATGTCACATGTTTTGTTCAATGAATGTTTTATTCATTGAATACTAGGCCTAGTTTTTTCGAGCACACTCTAATAACAAAGCATTGTGTGATACTAATACCGTAGCGTTCTTGCAACACAAATTTGATATATGTGAATCACATAATTCAATGAAAAAGTATTATGATACCAATCATCAGGTCAATGAAAAGTCATTTAGACGTTGCCCGTTGACTAATCAAATGTCATAAAGTGTCACCAAACTATGTATCCACTTCAGGATTTAGGTAATTACCAAAATTCCCCTTGTATGTGATTTTGAAGCTTCGACTCATTTAACGGTTTTATCTCGAACTTCAAAGTGTCACAGGTGTTGTTCAATGTCTTGTCAAGATATCAAGAATAAATTCCAGAGTCACAACTCTCTATATCACAAGATAATATATCGTTAATTTATTCAAACAATTATTACTTAAATACGATTACTCAATCGATCTTTAGATTGCGGACTATTATTTTAAACTAGTCAAGAGAATGTACCTTATCAAGTTTGTAGTTAACACTTCTTTGTTGATGATAGTTTCAGGGCATAGGCATACATGCATAAACACAATTTTAAATAAGAATGAGTATTTAACTTTATTTAACTTTCAGCAAAAAGATAGAAAGTATATTGAATGTCTTATATCTCCTTTTTGGGCACAAATCCCAACAAACTTCCACTTTAATCCAAGGAGATGTGAATGATCTTTCAGTCCTAAACCTTCTAGGTGTCCCTTGAAAACTATACTCGTTAAAGGCTTCGTGAAGGGATCAGCAAGGTTATCCAACGTTGAGATCTTCATTACTTCTGTGTCTCCTATGTCGACAAGATCTTGCACCAGGTGATATTTTCATTCTATGTGTTTTGAGCGTTTGTACCTTCTTGGTTCCTTACAATTCGCAATAGGCCCACAATTATCAAAATAAAGTGTAATGGGCTTGTTGCCCACAAATGAGATATTAGACTTTATAAATACATTTTGTGTTTCGTTTTGCTGGAACATTAGATAAAATTAAATATTCATTCTTGATTAAGTTTGTGTTTATATATGTTTGCTACGCTCTGAAACTGTCATCAACGAAAGAGGTGCTAAGTGTAGACTTGACAAGATACCCTCTCGTGAATAGTTTAAATAATAGCTCGCAATCTAAAGATCGACAGGGCAATCGAATCTGAGTATTGATTGTTTGAATGAATCACGATATCTTATCTTGTGATATAGATAGTTGGGACTCTGCGATTCATTCTTGATGTCTCATAGAAGACATTGAACAAGATCACATATGAGTGGTATTTTGGTACTTACCTAAATCCTGAAGTGAATGCGTAATTGATGTGAAACTTTATGACATTTGATTTGTTAATGGGAAATGACTTATTGAAGTTGCATCGGACTCAACGATTTGTGTCATTGCGTTGTTTAATTGGATTATGTAATTCACATATACAAAATTCGTGTTCAAACAATGACGATGCATTAGTATCACACTATGCTTTATTATGAAAGTGGGAATAAATAATCGGGCCTGGTATTCATCAAATAGAACATTCTTTGAATAAAACATGTGACATGTATATGTTGGGATTGGTGCCCACAAAGGAGATTTAAGATAATATAAATACTTTGTATTTGATTTTGCTAAGACATTAAATAAAGTTAAGTATTCATTCTTCATTTAAGTTTGTGTTATTGTATGTATGTTACGCTCTAAAACTGTCATCAATGAAATGGGTGCTAAGTATAGACTTGACAAGATAGCCCCTTGTGACTAGTTTGAACATTTGTTCGTAATCTTAAGATCGATGGAGCAATCGAATCTGAGTAATGATTGTTTGAATGATTCATGATATCTTATCTTGTGATATAGAGAGTTGTGACTCTGTGTTTCATTCTTGATATCTTATCGAAAATATTGAACAAGACCTGTGATACTCTAAACCTCGAGATAAAACCGATTAAACACTCGAAACTTCAAGATTACATACGAGAGGTATTTTGGTACTTACCTAAGTCTTGAAGTGAATATATAATCGATGTGACACCTTATGACATTTGATTTGTCAATGGGCAATGTCTAAGTTATAGTTGCATCGGAACAGGAGGTTGATGTCATAACACTGTCATGGTGAGTTATGTGATTCACAAATATGGAATTCATGTTGAAACAATCCCAATGCATCAGTATCACACTATGCTTTGTTATGAAAGTATGAATGAAAAAACCTTTCCAGATATTCATCGAATTAGAACATTCTTTGATTAAAACATGTGACATGTAAAGACATCTCACTTTATATTTTTCTCATTCACAAATAACAAAGGAGTTAGTGAAATAATAACTCAGGGGTAAAACAGTAATTTTACATTCCTCTGAGTTACTGATACACATGAAGGGTAATATCGTAAAATACTCTGTGGATCGTGTAAAGAATTGTTTTGTCACATCAAACAGAAAATATACGCATATGAACTTAGAGAGTTTCAATATATTAGTCCTTTAGTGAAATCGACTAGTATTAAGAATTAAAAGACGGAAAAGGTTTGTGAACTTTTGAGTCCGATCTTTATTCTAAAGTTTCGTTCATGTGGATCCATTAGGTCTCAATGATAGACACTCGGACGAGATTTATTGAACAAGAACAATTTGATTTTCTCATTTAAGTAAATTGTGATTTACACAAAAAAAAAATGTTTTTCTAAGTAATCAAATAAATAATTGGTTATTTATTATTATATTTATTTAATGAATCATATTATATTATGTTAATATATGGATATTAATATATTTAAATGATTCAAATAAATAAAAGATGAAAATTAAAGTTTTTTCATTTCCTACTATCTTGAATAGTATGAAAATAATGATTTGTCATTAAATAAATGAGATATTCCAAAATAATTAAACATTATTATGGAAATAAATCAAAATAAAAGCCCGCTCTCTCTATTTAGAGTTTTTTTTAAAACCCTAACCCTAATGAATATATTTTTGGCAAACCTCTCTCTCTCCCTTCTCCTGAGTTCTTTGGTCGAAATTTTAGTGTGAGAGAGAGAGAGATCAAGAAATATTTTATTGATCTTCCGAAAGTTTTTGAGTGATCCCGAGTGTCTCTTGTTTTTCAATTGAAGAGCCCGCCCTCTTAATCTCATCAAATCCCGAGGGAATTACCATTGACTCTTCTATTGGTGTTTGAGTGACTTTGTACACGCACGTATCCACTCGAGACGCGAAGAAATCGAGCAAACGGAGCGAGGCTCATTTCAGCCTGCCGGCCGGATTGGATCGCCGGATTATTGGTCACCGGACTGCGACCGAGCCTAAGCCACCACCGGCGACACAGGGCGTTTCTGTTCACGAAATTTTACAGGGTCATTCATCTCGGTCTCTCCCACATTCCTGCAAAATTTCACGGCCAAATTCTACCGGTCGAAGCCATAGCGACACAGGCACGTTTCTGTCCGCCGAGACAGATTCCAATCCGGCGGGTCCTGTCTTCCAATCTGGCGCGTCAGATTTTAGAATTTTGACAAGGCTTTCAAGAGTTAGTTTGCAACGCACGAGGTTGTTTACAACCTCACATGTGATTGTTCTAAACGAGTTGGATCTGTTTTAATGATTTATAAATGTGTTTATAAGTTGTTAGATGGTTTGGTTCAATTTGTTGACATGTTTAGAATAAATAGTTTATTGACATGTTTATGATTTTTAATGCCTAGGTTGTTAGTGTTGGAATAGGTCCAGGGTTAAGAAAGATTTATCATTAATCATATTCATGGCGGAATATAAAAATTTCTTTTACTAGTAAAACAATTTTTACTAACCTAGATAAAGTGCATATACATGTTATAAATTAAAAACAATATTTAATTACTTGAATACTAACCTTTCTTGTAGGTTGATCTTTAATGGTGTTGGAATAGGTCTACGGTTAAGAAAAAATTATCATTAATCATATTAATGGCGGAATATAAAAATTTCTTTTACTAGTAAAACAATTTTTACTAACCTAGATAAAGTACATATACATGTTATAAATTAAAATATATTTAATTACTTGAATACTAACCTTTCTTGTAGCTTGATCTTTAATGGATCTTGAGAAATGTTTATCTTCTCTTCTAGCTCGATTCCTTCAAACCTAAACTTAACTTGAACTTGAGAAACCTAATCTTTCTATTACAAGAGTCTATAAAGGTTTAGAATGATTTGTGTGTGGGCACAATTAAACACAATAACTCAAGAATAATTCTATGAGCTAAAGAGCTAATTTAGCCTAAGTCTAGTGAGAACTTAGGTGCCCAAATAAAAGAAATATTTTCTAGAGAGCGAGAGAGGAGAGGGGTCGGCCAAAGAGCGAGAATCAGCTTGTTTTCACAACTCCATGTGAGGCTCTATTTATAGGAGAAGGAAAAATCTATAAAGGTCAATTATGCATTCATGAAATAATAATGCATTCATGACACAATATTTGATTTTCTCTTCCCCTTTCTCTCCTATGCTTCCTTATTTCTTTTAAGACAATTCTTAAAATACCCATTGTACAATTATAATTGCACAAATAACAAAATTAATTTCATAATGCCTTAAACGACTTTTCGGCATTAGAAAATAATTTATATTTCATCATATGAAAATATTCAAAGTCTTATTTTGCTATTCACATCATTTTATGTCCATGTGGACAAAAATAACCTTTAGACATTTTCCGAGAAAAGTCTAGTTCAATATTTGAACTTATTTTGATTTAGCTTTCAATTTAACATTCCTACTCTAATGGTACCAGAGATAGTAAAAAGCATTAAAAATTAGGATATGTTGACTAGTTTAGAAATTGTTTGACTAGTTTGGTGTTGGCATTTTTTTGTCTGATTTGAAAATCCATTATGAATGCTTGTTTGTGTGTTTTATGAATGGATCCTCATGTTTTGGCCCTACAAATTTTTGGGTTATGGTCCCGGATTTATTTTTATTTTATTAAATTTTAAATTTCTGAGCCTCAATTTGCGAGGAAAATTTAAATTGTAATTTTATTTAATTGTAATCCGACGACAAGAAGACAAGGAAGTCAGCACCTCGGGCTTGGCCGCACGTTGGAGAACGTGTGGGGCTGACCCGAGACATCTGATGACGCATCACAAGGAGTCTTTGGCCGGTCCTACATTGAAAATTAAATAGTTTAATTCTTTATATTTTTTTCCTATAGGTTGTAATTAGAAATGGGCCGTAGGATGAGTTAAATAATTTATGCTTTATTTTATTTAATCTCATTGAATGAATCACCTCACATGTTATATAGGATAGAACGTCAACATCACATTAAAATTAATCGTTCATATAGATTATAATTAATAAAGAATTATAACAATTATAAAGAGTTTTCCAAAAACATAATATTTTTTCCAAAAACTAAGTGGGAGAGTTGTTTATCGTTGAAGCAACCCAAGGTCCCCGACGTGAATCTAATTGACCTAATGTGTGATGAAATAAGAGTCACCCTCGTGGCCCTCCCTTTAATGAGAGTACTTTGGAAGCATTAAGTTAATCAAATTGTTACGAACCAAGCCTTAAAGAAAAACGATGATGCGGGGTCTCCCGTCGGTGAACCGTTATCAAAGTGACTTGATTAAAGGCCCACATGTCGCTTGCACACTTAGATTTATGTTTTAAGGTAATACTCCCTCGAGGCTCTGCATTAAAAATAAGTGAAGAAAGTTTATGGTAATTAGTAAGAACTAGAAGTTGTGACTTCTTGGATGGTTCGAACTAAATAGTGATGTGTCACGACTATGAAAGACGATTAATTACGGTTTCCCCTCAGAAAAGTAATTAATCATTATTTTCATAATACCATGAATTATTTATCGCTTTCCTCACCATATTAGGATTTTTCATGCATATAATTCGAAACTATAACACAATCTAAAATTATTTATCTTATTTAATGATTTCAGCAAAATGTCTTTTAACCCATTGCAAACGATTTTGAGTTCAAACAAATTCGAGGGTGAGAATTACGTTGACTGGAAACGTAACCTCGACATATTAGTGAGGGTGTAAAAGCACAAGTATGTTCTCACGACCCCATGTCCTACTGCTCCGAGTGCTGACTCGAGTAAGAAAGACAAGGATGCCTACGATGCGTGGATGAGGTCTAACGAGATTGCTCGATGCTATATATTGGCATCGATGAGCAATATGTTGAAACAATCTCATCGGCACATCGCCACTGCATATGAAATCCTGTACAATCTCCATGAGATGTTTGGATGTGATGGGCGTCACACAAGGCAGCAGGCTATCTGCAATTTCATGATTTGCAGGATGAGGCTGGGATCTTCAGTTCGGGAACACATGCAACTGATCATGGGTCACCTGAACGACACGTAGATTATGGGTTCTGAGATCGACGGTGTTGGAATTTATTTAACAAATTAAACAATTTAATTATATTACACATCCTATGTGGTGGAAAAATATAATTAGATATATATATATTAAAACTATTACAAATATATTTAACAATCTAGGAATTAAAATCAATCTACATATTCATAAACGATTTATTAAAACATGTCACTCAACATTTAAACACACTAACAACCTATATAAAAAATTTATATATTTTTAGCTGTCCAAATCGTTGAGAAAAAAACTTTCAGTTGAGATTATAAATAATCCCGACGTTGCTCGCTAACTCCGGAATGCCACACTGAGTCCAAAGATAGAGAGACACTCGTTGGACAAGACTGGACGCGTCTTCGGCTCACTAGGAAGCCTCGCCAGACTGGAGACACGCTGGACGCCTCAGCGGACTGGGACTTGGACGATTCCGTCGGACAGGAGTCTACTAGAGGCTCGCCGGACAGGAAGTTTGATCGGGCAGGAGCCTTGTCGACAGACTGGGAGTACCTGGTCAGACTAGGACAGGTCGTCGGACAGGAATCCTCACTAGGATTATGGACGCGTTTAGGTCGACGGACCGGGTCGTTGGAGCACTGGCCGAACAAGGAAGGCGCCTGCACGTCCCGCCGGACTGGGAGACTTACTTGGAATCTCGCCGGATTGGACGCCTCGTCCCCTAATCGCCGGATTGGGTTGGCTGGAAGGATCCGACCAGCAGAAATCTTCCAAAAACCTTTTAAAAACAATTATAAAACCAATTTTCATAATTAAAAACACAACAAACACCACAATCAAGAGTCAAAGATATTTCACGAGGAATATATCGAGATCGAGAGGGTGGGCTCTCAACAGATCTCTCAGGAAGAAGCGATCACACAACAAAAGATGAAAAACGATTTTTCTTTCTCCTTTTCGTTGGGGATTTTAGCCTAGTATCTCACACAGGGGGAGAGAGAAGCTTGACCAAAAATATTAGGTTATGGGATAAGTGATAATGGTTTTTTAAGCCTTTATTTATACAATTTAAAATGAGCTTAAACTGGGTTATACCCATGACCCAATCACTTAATTATTTTTGGCCAAATCACTCCCCATACTCGTCCAGATTTTATTTATTTCATTCCCGAATAATTGTGATTTTTTTCTAAATTCAATTAATTTAGAACTCTCATATATTAATGAGATTTCATTAATTAATTTCATAGTTATCAAATAAGAATGAAATGATAAATTTTTATGTCCTTCTTTTATTTATTTGAATTACTCAAGTGTATCATTATCAACATAATAATACTCTATGAGTCAATAAACAAAATAAATAACTAATTCTTTATTAAGTTACAAAGAAAATAATTTTCTCGATATAAATCACAATTTATATCAAATGAGGAAATCAATTATTCTTGTTCATTTAATCTCTTCCAAATGTCTATCATTGAGACCTCTTGGACCCATATGAACGAATATTTAGAATAAAGATCAGACACAAAAGTTCACAAACTTTTTCCGTATTTTAATTCTTAATATTAGTCGATTCCACTAAAGGACTAATATTGACACTTTCTCTGTTCATACGCGTATATTTTCTGTTTGATGTGACAAAACAATTTTTCACATGATCCACGGAGTACTTTATGATATTACTTTTCATGTGTATCAGTAACTAAGAGGAATGTAAAATTACCGTTTTACCGCTTGAGTTATTATTTCACTAACTCATTTGTTATTTGTGAATGAGAAAAACATAGAGTGAGATGTCTTTACATGTCACATGTTTTAATCAAAGAATGTTCTTATTCGATGAATACCAGGCATGTTTATTGATTCACACTCTCATAATAAAGCATAGTAATGCATTTGCATTGTTTCAACATGAATTTTATGTTTGTGAATCATATAACCCAATACCACCTCCTTATGACACCAACTGTTGGGTGAGATGAAATTACAACTTAGTCATTGTCTATTGACAAATCAAATGTCATAAAGTGTAATATAAATTATATAGTCACTTTAGGATTAAGGTAAGTACCAAAGTACCCCTCGTATGTGATTTTGAAGTTTCGAGTATTTAAACGGTTTTATCTCGATCTTCTAAGTATCACAGGTCTTGTACAATATCTTCTATAAGATATCAAGGATGAATCATAAAGTCACAACTCTCTATATCACAAGATTAGATATCATGATTCATTCAAATAATAATTTCTTAGATTTGATTGCTCTATCGATCATAAGATTGCGAACAAATGTTTCAACTAGTCACTAGGGGTTATCTGGTCAAGTCTGTACTTAGCACCACTTTCGTTGATGATAGTTTCAGAGCGTAGCATTCATACATAACCACAAACATAATAAAGAATGAATATTTATTAATATTAATGTTTCAGCAAAATCAAATACGAATGTATTTCATTGTCTAATATCTCCTGGGCACCAATCCCAACAAACTCCCACTTGACTCAAAGGAGATGCAAATGATATTTTAGTCCCAATCCTTCTAGCTGACCCTTGAATACTTTACTCGTTAAAGGCTTCGTGAAGGGCTCAACAAAGTTGTCTAACGTTGAGATCTGCATGACTTCAGCGTCCCCTTTGTTAACGATGTCTCGTACCAGGTGATACTTTCGCTCTATGTGTTTAGACCGCTTGTGACTTATTGGCTCCTTACAATTAGCGATAAAGTGTAATAGGCTCGCTTGCACTTGGAACAACTTCCAAGTACATAAGGAATTTCCTTAGCCACATAGTTTCATTTGCAGCTTCACAAGCTGTCACATACTCGGCTTCCATGGTCGAGTCAGCAACGCAAGATTGCTTGATACTTCTCCAGATCACGGATAAACCATTCAGGGTGAACACAGACCCTGATGTTGACTTCTTGGAATCCGTATCCGCTTGAAAATCGGAGTCGGTATATCCCGTCATATTCATGTAACCACCTTAGTATGCAAGCATGTAGTTTCTCGTTCTCCAAAGATACTTGAGAACATGGTTGACAGCAACCCAGTGCTCTGGTCTAGGGTTCGTCTGAAACCTACTCACCACGACCACTGCGTAGAAAATATCTGGCCTCGTGCAAACCATAGCATACATGAGACTTCCTACGACTGAAGCGTAAGGAATATGTCTCATGTCCTCAACTTCTTGAGGAGTCTTGGGAGACTTCTCACTTGAGAGATGCACTCCATGTCTGAAAGGTAGCTGTCTTTTCTTTGAGTCTTGCATACTAAACCGATCCATGATCTTATCGATATAAGATGATTAGGAAAGCGTTAACTTTCAGATTTTTCAATCTCTAAAGATCTGAATGCCCATAATGTAAGCTGGTTCTCCCAGATGCTTAATCTCAAACTGCTTTGACACCCAGATCTTAACCTCTGATAACTTTCCTACATCATTTCCAATGAGTAGTATGTCATCTACATATAGGACTAAGAAGACCACCTTACCATCGTTTATCATCTTATAAACGCACGGCTCATCTATTGACTGATCAAAGCCGTAGCCTTTCACAGTCTCGTCGAATCTGATATTCCTCAACCTAGATGCTTGGTTTACTTCATAAATGGACTTAAGAAACTCACAAACCTTGCCATGTTGGCCGTTCTCCATGAACCCGTCTCGTTGAGCCATATAAATGCGCTCGTCAAGATTTCCATTCAGAAATGCAGTCTTGACATCCATCTGCCAAATTTCATAATCCAGGGCGGCATCAATGGATAAAAGAGTGCGGATGGACTTCAGCATCGCGACTGGCAAAAAGGTATCTTCATAGACGATACCTTATTTCTGTGTGAACCCTTCGCCACAAGTCATGCCTTAAATGTCTCAACATTTCCATCCGGTCCTCTTTTCTTCTTGTAGATCCATTTACACCCAACAGGCTTGATGCTTTCAGGTAAATTTACAAGCTTCCAGACCTCGTTGACATACATCGAATGCATTTTAACGTTCATGGCTTCTTGCTATAGGTTTACTTCAGAACTCTAATCACTTAAGAAAATGATATTGGATCATCTTCCTCATGATATGCGACAGCAGTGAAAGACTCTTCGATACCCATGTATCGAACAGGTTGTCGTACAATCCTGTTACTGCGCCGAAGCACAAGAGGTTCTGGTTCCGAATGTGGTTCTTCTACTGTTGGAATAGGACTCGTCTTATCTTGTGAAGTACCAGCTACTTCACCCAATAGTTCCTTTAGCACAAGTCTGCTTCTCGGTACGGAGTTCTTCATATAGTCTGCTTCCAAAAACCTAGCGTTCGTGCTAACGAACGTTTCCTGATCAGCAGTACTATAGAAGATGTACCCTTTGCTCTCTTTTGAATATCCACGAGAGGCATACTTCTGAACGACTAACCAACTTTTAAGTCTTTTGTCTCAGCACATGTGTTGGACAACCCCAGATGCGAGCGTGGTGTTAAACATATTTTCTACCGCTCCATCTCTCATAGGGAGTACCAGGGACCGTCTTGGACGGAACCTGGTTCAGAATATAAGCTGCCGTTTCTATGGCATATCCCCAGAACGAGTTAGGTAGCGATGAGTAACTCATCATCGATCTCACCATATCTAGCAGAGTTCGATTCCTTCTCTCTGACACGCCGTTTTGATGTGGTGTGCCAGGTGCTGTAGGCTGAGAATGAATGCCTTCTTCTCTACAAAAGTCTTCGAACTCTCCAGACAAGTACTATCTCCCTCGATCAGATCGAAGGGTTTTGATCTGTTTCTCCGTCTGCTTTTCAACTAAAGCCTTATACTCTTTGAACATTTCAAAGGTGTCTGACTTATGCCGCATAAGCTAAACATAACCAAATCTTGAGTAGTCATCAGTGAAGGTTACAAAGTATTCGTTACGTCCTCTTGCCTGGATATTTATTGGGCCACATACATTACTATGTATGATTTCCAATACTTGCGTGGCTCTCAGACCCTTTGAAGAGAAGGGTCTATTGGTCATCTTGCCCTCGAGACAGGATTCACACGTGGGAAGACTTCCCATGGTTAGAGACTTCAAAGGACCATCCTTTGTTAATCTCTTATACCTATCTAGGACAATATGTCCAAGACGTAAGTGGTATATATATGTGTCATCTGTTTCATCAATATGAAACATATTACGCTTCCCGAGTAAATCTCTATTCACTTCGGTGTCCAAGATATTCGGCTCAAGAGCATACAAATAATAAATAGAATCCACTCGTTGAGCTTTAGTAATAAAGAAATCATCAATAAATATCGCAATACCATTATTGATCTTAAAATTGAAACCTTGTTCTTCTAAAAGACCAAAATAAATTAAATTCTTGCAAAAATCCGGAACATAATAAACATTATTCAATAATAAAGATTCATTTCCAAACTTGAGTTTGATTCCTTATCTCTGATACATCGTTTAGCTGTGGTGTGCCAGGTGGTTTAAGCTGAGAATGAATGCCTTATTATCTAAGAAATCTTCGAAGTCTCCAGACAAGTACTCTCCCCCTCGATCAGATTGAAGGGGCTTGATATGTTTCTCTGTCTTCTTTACTACTAAAGGCTAATACTCTTTGAACATTTCAAAAGTATCCGACTTATGTCACATAAGGTAAACATAACCAAATCTTGAGTAGTCATCAGTGAAGGTTACAAAATATTCATAACCTCCTCTTGCCTTGATATTTATTGGGCCACATACATCACTATGTATGAGTTCCAACACTTGCGTGGCTCTCAGACCCTTTGAAGAGAAGGGCCTCTTGGTCATCTTGCCCTCAAGACAGGATTGACACGTGGGAAGACTTCCCACGGTTAGAGACTTTAAAAGACCATCCTTTGTTAATCTAATAATCCTATCTAGGACAATATGTCCAAGACGTAAGTGCCATATATATGTGTCGTCTGTTTCAACAGTATGAAACGTCTTACGCTTCCCTAGTGAATCTCTATTTATTTCAGTGTCCAAGATTATCAGTTCCAGAGGATACAAATAATATATAGAATCCACTCTTTGAGCTTTAGTAATAAAGCAATCATCAATAAAAATCTGAATACCATTATTGATCTTAAAGTTGAAACCTTGTTCTTCTAAATTACCAAAAAAAATCAAATTCTTGCAAAAATTCGGAACATAATAAACATTATTCAATAATAAAGTTTCATTTCCAAACATGAGCTTCATGGTCTCCACAGATCTTGCTCCAACCTTCGTTCCACCCCCCAGTTGAATTTGAACTCCTCGTCAATTAAGCTCATGTTTTTCCTGAAACCATTCAAATTACACAGAACGTGGTCAGACGTCCCGCAATCTAGGATCCAGGGCGATGCCTGATTTGTAGTGTAACAAGCTTGAGTAAGAAAGACCGCACCTTTCCCCTTGACACTCTCGAGGTAGGTAGGACAATTCCTACGCCACTCGCCAGACTCTCCGCAATGGTGACACTTGTGCTCAGACTTGTCCACCTTTGCGATGCCTTTGCCCTTAGCATCCACAGCCTTTTTGTAAGGCTTCTTGGAACCCGTTCAGTTGGCGTTTTTGGGTCTTTTTATCATCCTCTTAGAACCAGAGGTCGAGGCTCTGTGTTCAGCAACATTGAGCTCTCCCGACTTCTTCTTTTTCTTAGGGAGAAGTCCCTCGACAGTCTGCAACTCCTGCATGAGCTCAGTTAATGTGAAATTGAGCTTGTTCATGGAATAGTTCAAATGGAAGCTATCATAAAATTCCGTTGGAGTTTCCAAGATCATGTCAATCTCGGTCTCTCCGTAGATATCAGAACCAAGGATCTCTATATCATTCAAGTGACCCATGAGCAGTAGCATGTGTTTCGAACAGAAGATCTCATCTTGTAATTCATAAAACTGTGGATAGCTTGCTGCCTCGCCTGACGCCCATGGCATCCGAACATCTCATGGAGATTGAACATGATGCATATGCAGTGGAGATGTCTCGATGAGATTGGTGCAACACATTGCTCATCGATGCCAAAATGTAGCATCGAGCAATCTCGTCAGACCTCATCCACGCATTGTAGGCGTTCTTATCTTCCTTACTCGAGTCAGCACTCGGAGGAGGAGGACATGAGATTGTGAAAACATACTTGTGCTTTTTCCACCGTCAGTAAGATGTCGAGGTTACGTTTCCAGTCAACGTATTTCTCACCCTCGAGTTTATTTGAATTAATATTGTTTGAAGTGGGTTAAAAGACATTTTACTGAAAACATAAATAAAATAAATAACTTTAGTATGTGCTACTTTTTCGAATTACATGCATGCATGCATAATCCTAATATGGTGATGAAAACGTTAAATAATTCATAGTATTATGAACATTAATGGTTAACTACTTTTCATATGGGGAAACCGTAATTAACCGCCTTTCATAGTCGTGACACATCACTATTTAGTTCGAACCATCCAAGAAGTCACAACTTCTAGTTCTCGCTAATTACAATATATATTTGGTCACTTATTTTTAATGCAGGACCCCTATGTGAGGATTACTTTAAAACATTAGCCTAAGTGCGCAACCGACACGTGGGTCTTTACTCAAGTTACTTTGAAGACGATTCACCTATGTGGAGACCCCGTTTCATCGTTCCTCTTTAAGACTTAGTTCTTAACAGTATGATTAATTAAATACTTTCGAAGTACTCCCATTTAAGGGAGGGCCACTATGTGGGACTCTTTGTTCATCACATATTCAGTTAATTATACTCTTGTCGGGGACCTTGGGTTTCTTCAATGATAAACAACCCTCCCACTTAGTTTTTGCAAAGAATCATATTTTTTCAAAACAGTTTACAATTTTATAACTCATTATTTAATTATAAACTATATGAACAATTCATGTTAAAATGATGTTGACGTTCTATCCTATATGACATGTGAGGTGATATGTAATGAGATTAAATAATTCAAAGCATAAAATATTTAACTCACTAAATGGTCCATTTCTAAATACAACCCAATAAGAAAATAAAATTGAAAATTAAACTAATTTAATCTTCATTTGAGAATCCGGCTAAGGGTCTTGTGACGCGTCATCGTGCGACCAAGCCCCCATACGTTCTCCAACGTGTGGCCAAGCCCAAGGTGCTGTCCCCTTGTCTTCTCGTTCTCAAATTACAATAAATATAAATTACAATTTAAATGTCCTCGCAAATTCAGGCTCACAATTTAAATAAATAAAATAAAAACCGGGACGATAACCAGAAACAAATCTTAGGACCATATTAAATGAGTATATATCCATAAACACAATCACACAATTTATGACATTCATAATGCAATAAATAATCATACAAAAACGCCAACACCAACTAGTCAAACAAATAATCATTAAACTTGACGTTGCTCGCTAACTCCGGAATGCCACACTAAGTCCAAAGATGGAGAGACACTCGCCGGATAGAACTGGACGCGTCTTCGCCGGACTGGGAAGCCTCGCCGGAAAGGAGACATGCTGGACGCCTCGCCGGACTGGTAAACTGGACGCTTTCACAGGACAGGAGTATGCTGGACACTCGCCGGACTGGGAGTACCTCGTCGGACTTGGCCTGGTCGCCGGATAGGGTCGCTGGAGCGCAGGCCGGACAGGGAAGGCGCCTACACGTCCCGCCAGACTGGGAGACTTGCTCGGAATCCCGCCGGATTGGACGCCTGGTTTCCTGATCGCCGGATTGGGTTGGCTGGAAGGATCCGGCTGGCAGAGGTCTTCTAAAAACCTTTTAAAAATAATTCTAAAACCAATTTTCAGAATTAAAAACACACCAAACACCACAATCAAGAGTCAATGATAATTCACGAGGAATATATCGAGATCGAGAGGGTGGGCTCTCAATAGAACTCTCAGGAAGAAGCGATCACACAACAAAAGATGAAAAACGATTTTTCTTTCTCGTTTTTGTTGGGGATTTTAGCCGAGTATCTCACACAGGGGGAGAGAGAAGCTTGACCGAAAATATTAGGTTAAAGGTTAAATGATTAGGGTTTCTAACGCCTTTATTTATACAGTTTAAAATGGGCTTAAACTGGGTCATACCCATGACCCAATCACTTAATTATTTTCGGCCAGATCTCTCCCCATACTCGTCCATATTTTATTAATTTCATTCCCGAATAATTTTGATTTATTTCAAAACTCAATTAATTTAGAACTCTCATTTATTAATGACATTTCATTAATAATTTCATAGTTATCAAATAAGTACGAAATGAGAAATATTTAGTTTCTTCTTTTATTTATTTGAATTACTCAAGTGTATTATTATAAACATAATAATACTCTATGACTCAATAAACAAAATAAATAACTAATTATTTATTAGGGTACAAAGAAAATAACTTTCTTGATATAAATCACAATTTATATCAAATGAGCAAATCAATTATTCTTGTTCATTTAATCTCATCCAAGTGTCTATCGTTGAGACGTCATGAACCCATATGAACAAAGGTTTAGAATAAAGATCAAACTCAAAAGTTCGTAACTTTTTTTGTCTTTTAATTCTTAATATTAGTCGATTTCACTAATGTATTGACACTTTCTCTGTTCATACGCGTATATTTTCTGTTTGATGTGACAAAACAAATTTTCACACGATCCACAGAGTATTTTACGATATTACTTTTCATGTGTATCAGTAACTAAGAGGAATGTAAAATTACGGTTTTACCGCTTGAGTTATTATTTCACTAACTCATTTGTTATTTGTGAATGAGAAAAACATAGAGTGAGATGTCTTTACATGTCACATGTTTTAATCAAAGAATATTCTTATTCGATGAATACCTGGCTAGGTTTATTCATTCACACTCTCATAACAAAAACATAGTGTTATACTAATGCATTTGCATTGTTTCAAGATGAATTCCATATTTGTGAATCATATAACCCAATATCACCTCCTTATGACACCAGCTGTTGGGTGAGATGAAACTACAACTTAGTCATTGCCCATTAACAAATCAAATGTCATAAAGTGTAATATCAATTATATAGTCACTTTAGGATTAAGATAAGTACCAAAGTACCCCTCGTATGTGATCTTGAAGCTTCCAGTGTTTAAATAGTTTTATCTCGAGTTTCTAAGTATCACATGTCTTGTTCATTATCTTCTATAAGATATCAAGGATGAATCATAGAGTCACAACTCTCTATATCACAAGATTATATATCATGATTCATTAAATTAATAATTACTTAGATTCGATTGGTCTATCGATCTTAAGATTGCGTACAAATGTTTAAACTAGTCACAAGGGTCTATCTTGTCAAGTCTATACTTAGAACCTCTTTCGTTGATGACAGTTTCAGAGTGTAGCATTCATACATAAACACAAACATAATAAAGAATGATTATTTATTAATATTAACGTTTCAGCAAAATCAAATCCAAATGTATTTCATTGTCTAATATCTCCTTTGTGGACACCAATCTCAACACACATAGAGACCAAGATAGACATGATCTTGGAAACACTGAATGACTCATTCGATAGCTTGTGTCTGAACTACTCTATGAACAAGCTCGAGTACTCTTTTACTGAGCTCATGAAGGAGTTGCAGACTGCCGAGGGACTTGTCCCTAAGAACAAGAAGACGTCTGGAGAGCTCAATGTTGGTGAACATAAAGCCTCGACTTCAGGTTCTAAGAGGGTGATAAGAAAGCCCAAAAATTCCAAATGGACAGTTCCAAGAAGCCTTACAAGAAGGCTGTTTACGCTAAGGGCAAAGGTATCGCAAAGGTGGACAAGTCTGAGCACAAGTGTCACCATTGGGAAGAGGCTGGCCACTGGCGAAGGAGCTGTCCTGCCTACCTCAAGAGTGTCAAGGGGAAAGCTATGATCTTTGTTACACAAACGTGTTACGCAAAAAAAAGGTGTCGCCCTAGATTTTAGAATGCGGGGGTTCTGACCATATTATGTGTAATTTGAATAATTTCAGGAGATCAAGTAGCTTAGGTGATGGAGAGTACGGGTTCAACTGGGGTGATGGAGAGTACGGTTTCAACTGGGGTAGGGACCATGCAGCTCAAGTTTGGAGATTAAATTATATTGCTGAATAATGTTTATTTTGTTTCGAATTTTTGCAAGAATTTAATTTCTTTTGGTCGTTTGGAAGAACAAGGTTTCAATTTTAAAATCAATAATGTTATTGAAATTTTTGTTGATGATTATTTTATTACTAAAGCTCATCGTGTGGATTCAATTTATTATTTATATCCTAATGAGCCGACAATCTTGGATACCGAAGTAAATAGATATTCACACCGGAAGCGTAAGACGTTTCATAGTGATGAAACTGTCGAAACATATCTATGGCATATACATTTGGACATATTAGCCTAGATAGGATCAAGAGGTTAACAAAGGATGGTCCTTTAGATGGGATCCATGCCTACGTGTGAATCTTGTTTTGAGGGCAAGATGACCAACAAACCTTTCTCATCGAAGGGTCGAAGAGCCACACAGTTATTGGAACTTGTACATAGGAATGTATGTGGTCCAATCAACATCCAGGCAAGAGGAGGTTATGAATAATTTGTAACCTTCACTGATGACTACTCAAGGTTTGGTCACAATTTCCTTATGCGACACAAATCTGATACCTTTGAAATGTTCAAAGAATATCGGGCTTTGGTTGAGAAGCAAACAGAAAAGCAGATCAAATCCCGTTGATCGGATCGAGGAGGAGAGTACTTGTCTGGAGAGTTCGAAGACCTTCTTAGAGAAGAAGGTATTCAGTCTCAGCTTAAAGCACCTGGCACTCCACATCAAACTGGTGTGTCAGAGAGAAGTAATCAAACACTGCTAGATATGGTAAGGTCGATGATGAGTTAGTCATCACTTCCCGACTCGTTCTGGGGATATGCCCTAGACACGGCATCTTATATTCTGAATTAGGTTCCGTCGAACACGGTCCTAGGCACTCCCTTTGAGAGATGGTCTGGTAGAAAATCTAATTTACACCACGTTCGAATCTGGAGTTGTCCAGCACATGTGCTGAGACAAAGGACTAGCAAGTTGGCTAGTCGTTCAAAATTGTGCCTTCTCGTGGGATATCCAAAGGAAACAAAAGGGTACTTATTGTATATCCCTACTAATCCGAAAATGTTCGTTAGCACGAACGCTAGGTTTCTTGAAGAAGACTATATAAAGAATTATGTGCCGAGAAGCAGACTTGTGCTGAAGGAGCTGTTGGGTGAAGTAGCTGGTATTTCACAAGATAGGACCAGTCCTATACCAACAGTGGAAGAACCACGTTCATAACCAGAGCCTCCTGTGATACGTCGCAGTAACAGGATTTTGTGACAACCTGATCGATACAGGGATATCGGTGAGACTTTCACTGCAGTTGCATACCAAGAGGAAGATGATCCAGCATCATTTTCCTAAGCGATGCAGGGTGCTGAAGCACACCTATGGTAAGAAGCCATGAACGTTGAAATGCATTCGATGTATGTCAATGAGGTCAGGAAGGTTGTAGATCCACCCGAAGGCATCAAGCCTGTAGGATGTAAATGGATGTACAAGAATAAAAGACGACCGGATGGAAATGTTGAGACATTTAAGGCACGACTTGTGGCGAAGGAGTTCACAAAAAGGGAAAGTATTGACGCTGAGGATACATTCTCGCCAGTCGCGATGGTGAAGTCCATCCGCATTCATTTATCCATTACTGCCGCCCTGGATTATGAAATCTGGCAGATGTCAAGACTGCATTTTTTAATGGAAATCTTGACGAGCGCAATTATATGGCTCAACCAGATGGGATCATGAAGAGCAGCCAACATGGCAAGTTTTGTGAGTTGCTGAAGTCCATTTATGGACTTAAGCAAGCATCTTGAACGTGGAATATCAGATTCGATGAGAATGTGAAAAGCTACGGCTTTGATTAGTCAATAGATGAGCCATGCGTTTATAAGATGATAAACGATGGCAAGGTGGTGTTCTTAGTCCTATATGTGGATGACATACTACTCATTAGGAATGATGTAGGTAAATTATCAGAGGTTAAGATCTGGCTGTCAAAGAAGTTTGAGATGAAAGATTTAGGAGAAGCACCGGAAGAACCGGAAGTTAGCGCTTTCCCAAGCATCTTATATTGATAAGATCATTGATCGCTTCAGTATGCAAGACTCCAAGAAAGAACAGCTACCTTTAAAACATGGAGTACATCTCTCAAGTGAGCAGTCTCTCAACACTCCTCAAGAAGTTGAGGACATGAGGTATATTCCCTATGCTTCAGCCATGGGAAGTCTCATGTATGCTATGCTTTGCACGAGGCCTGATATTTGCTATGTAGTGGGCGTGGTAAGTAGGTTTCAGTCAAACATTTGACCCGAGCACTGGATTGCTGTCAAGCATGTTCTCAAGTATCTTCGGTTAACAAGAAACTACATGCTTGCATACTAAGGTGGTGACCTGAATATGACGGAATGTACTTACTCCGATTTTCAAGCGGATAAGGATTCCAGGAAGTCACCGCCAGGGTGTGTGTTCACCCTGAATGGTGGATCCATGGTCTAGAGGAGTATCAAGTAATCTTGCGTTGCTGACTCGACCATGGAAGCCGAGTATGTGGCAGCTTGTGAAGCTGCAAAGGAGGCTGTGTGGCTGAGAAAATTCCTTATGAACTTGGGAGTGGTTCCAAGTGCAAGCGAGCCTATCAGACTTTATTGTGATAAATAGTGGGGTTGTTGCTAACGGTAAGGAGCCAAGCAGTCACAAGCGCTCAAAACACATCGAGCGCAAGTATCACCTAGTACGAGACATCTTTCACAAAGGGGACGCTGAAGTCATGAAGATCTCAACATTGGACAACCTTGCTGATCCCTTCACAAAGTCTTAATGAGTAAAGTCTTCGAGGGACACTTAGAAGGCTTGGGACTAAATGATCATTCACATCTCCTTTGAGTCAAGTGGGAGTTTGTTGGGATTGGTGCCCACAAAGGAGATTTAAGACATTATAAATACTTTGTATTTGATTTTGTTGAGACATTAAATAAAATTAAATATTCATTCTTCATTTAAGTTTGTGTTTATGTATGTATGTTACGCTCTTAAACTGTCATCAACGACATGGGTGCTAAGTATAGACTTGACAAGATAGCCCATTGTGACTAGTTTAAACATTTGTTCTTAATCTTAAGATCGATGGAGCAATCGGATCTGAGTAATGAGTGTTTGAATGATTCATGATATCTTATCTTGTGATATGGAGAGTTGTGACTTTGTGTTTCATTCTAGATATCTTATAGAAGATATAGAACAAGACTTGTGATACTCCGAAGCTCGAGAGAAAACCGTTTAAACACTCGAAACTTCAAGATCACAAACGAGGGGTATTTTGGTACTTACCTAAATTCTGAAGTGAATGCATAATCGATGTGACACCTTATGACATTTTATTTTTCAATGGGCAACGACTAAGTTATAGTTGCATCTGACCTGGCGGTTGGTGTCATAACACGTTCGTGTTAGGTTATGTGATTCACAGATACGGAATTCATGTTGAAACAATTCCAATGCATCAGTATCACATTATGCTTTGTTATGAGAGTGTGAATGAATAAACCTGGTTAGGTATTCATTGAATAAGAACATTCTTTGATTAAAACATGTGACATGTAAAGACATTTCACTTTATGTTTTTCTCATTCACAAATAACAAAGGAGTTAGTGAAATAATAACCCAGGGGTAAAACGGTAATTTTACATTCCTCTGAGTTACTGATACACATGAAGGGTAATATCGAAAAATACTTTGTGGATCGTGTGAAGAATTTTTTTGTCACATCAAACAGAAAATATACGCATATGAATTTGGAGAGTTTCAATATTAGTCCTATAGTGGAATCGACAAATATTAAGAATTAAAAGACGGAAAATGTTTGTGAACTTTTGATTTCGATATTTATTATAAAGTTTCATTCTTGGGGAGTCATTAGGTCTCAATAATTGATCCTCGGACGAGATTTATTGAACAAGGAATATTTGATTTTCTTATTTAAGTAAATTGTGATTTACACTAAGAAAACGTGTTTTTAAGTAATCAAATAAATAATTGGTTATTTGTTATTACATTTAATTAATGAATCATAATATGTTAATATATGGATATTAACATATATAAATGATTCAAATAAATAAAAGATGAAAATAAATATTTTCTCATTTCGAACTATCTTGAATAGTATGAAAATAATGATTTGTCATTAAATAAATGAGATATTCCAAAATAATTAAATATTATTATTGAAATTAATCAAAATTAATATTTTCGAAATATAAAGGATTATACTCGGCCATAATTAATGAATTAGGTCAAAGAATTAATTTTTGAAATTAATTAAAAGAATAATGGGCTTAAGTTTGACTATTGAGTTTGAGCTAAGAAAAATCTGGTCTCTCTATCTATTTAAAGGTTTTATTAAAACACTAAACCTAACCTTAATGAATATATTTTCGGCCAACCTCTTTCTCCCCCTTCTCCTGAGTTCTTTGGTCGAAATTTTAGAGAGAGAGAGAGATCAAGAAATACTTTATGGATCTCCCGAAAGTTCTTGAGTGATCCCGAGTGTCCATTGTTGTTCAATTGAAGAGCCCACCCTCTTAATCTCATCAAGTTTTGAGGGAATTACCATTGACTCTTCTATTCGTGTTTGAGTGGCTTTGTACACACAGGTATCCAATCGAGACGCGAAAAAATCGAGCGAAACAGAGCGAGACTCATTTCAGCCTGATGGCCGGATTTGGTCGCCGAATTGGTCACCGGACTGCGAGCGTGCCTAAACCACCACCGGAAACTCGGGCGTTTTGGTTCACGAAAATTTACAGGGGCATTCCTCTCGGTCTCTCACATATTCTTGCAAAATTTCACGGCCAAATTCCATCGGACGAAGCAACAGCGACGCAGGCACGTTTCTGTCCGGCGAGACAGATTCCAATCCGGCGGGTTAGATTTGAGAATTTTGAAGAGGCCTTCACGAGTTAGCTAGCAATGCACGAGATTGTTTACAACCTTACCTATAAGTGTTCTAAACGAATTGGATCTGTTTTAATGATTTATGAATATGTTTATAAGTTGTTAGATGGTTTGGTTCAATTTGTTGACATGTTTAGAATAAATAATTATTGATATGTTTATGATTTATTTAATGCCTAGGTTGTTAGTTTATTAATATGAGTTTCAATACAAATCATATTATATAATTCCGCCACATATAGATGGTTTATGTAATTTCATTGTTTAATTTGTTAAATAATTTCCAACAGTATAGACATCTCACTTTATGTTTTTCTCATTCACAATTTTACATTCTTCTGAGTTAATGATACACACGAAGGGTAATATTGTAAAATTCTATGTGGATCGTGTGAAGAATTGGTTTGTCATATCAAACGGAAAATAAATGGATATAAACTTAGAGAGTTTCAATATTACTCCTATAGTGAAATCGACTAATATTAAGAATTAAAAGTCGGAAAAAGTTTGTAAATTTTTGAGTCCGTACTTTATTCTAAAGCTTTGTTTGTTCTTTGAACGTTTAATTTATAGTTAGCAAATGAGTTCATCTTTCAATCGGACAAGGTTATGTGGGTCCATAAGGTCTCAATGATAGACTCTCGAACGAGATTTATTGAACTAGAATGATTGATCTTCTCATTGAATGTAACTTTTGATTTACACTAAGAGAATTATTTTCTAAGTAATCAAATAAGTAATTGGTTATTTATTATTACTTTTATTTAACGAGCCATACTATGTTATTATATTGATAGCAATATGATTTGATGATTCAAATAAATAAAAGATGAAAATAAATAATTTCTCGTTTCGTTTTTTCTTGAGAAGTATGAAAAGATTTATGATTACTTATTAAATAAATGAGATATTCTAAATTAAATAAATTTTATTTTAAAAATAAATCAAATAAATTTTGGAAATAAAATTATGTAAATACTCGGCCAAATTAATGAATTAGGGCTGAGTAATTATTTTACACTCAATGAAAAAGAACTTCGGGCTTAAGTTTGAGTAACGGGTCAAAATTGGATTTTGACCTAACTTAAGCCCGCTCTCTAAATTATGAAAATATTTTAAGGAAACCTAAACCTAACCTTGAATAGAAACTCTCGGCCGAACTCCCCCTCTCCCCTTGTGTGTGTTCTTTGGTCGAGTGAATTGAGAGAGAAAAGTATCAAGAAATCGTTTATTGATTTCTTGGTTCAATTTTTAGTGTTTCCCTTCTTTGTTGTTCAATTTAAAAGAGCCCACACTATTAATCTCCTTATGAATTTCGAGATTTATATTATTGACTTAACTTGTGGTGTTTGAGTGACTTTTACTTGCAGACTAACGCCCAAGAATTGAAGAAACGATCTTGGCTCATTCTAGGTGAATCTGCCGGACAGGTATGCCCAGCTTCCAACACAGCATTTCGGCTGGCCAGTGAGTCCCAGGTGGGCTTTCGCTCATAGGCGCGTTCTGTCCCTTTTCCGTGAATTCCAATGCCTCTGCCACGTGTATCTAGGTCTCGTCTAGCCTTCTGCACAGGTGTGACACTTCAATTAGAGCGAGGAATCCATAGGCTCACATGCCCACAGATTCCGTCCGGCAGATCCATTCTGGCCGGCAGCAATCAATCCAGCGAGCCTGTTCCAGAAGCCATCCGGCGAACCTATTTTCTCCATTTCGGCGAGCTTGAGCCTCTTCTATTCCGGCGAGTGAGAATCTCCATTACGGGGAAGAAAATTAACGAGACATTCATGAGTGAGCTAGCCACAAACGAAGTTGTTTACACCTTCACGTGTAAGTTATTTCTAAACGAATTGGTCTACAATGGTAATTTTTTTATAGGTTGTTAGTGTGATCAATTTGTTGAGAACATGTTTAGAATAAAATGTTTATTGACAAGCTAGTAATTTTAATGGCTAGGTTGTTTAATATGTTAAAACGTGTTTTAATATATTTAAGATCTTATTATATAATTCCCCTATATTTAGATATGTTATATAATATTATCGGTTAAACGTTAACTAATTTTCAATAAATGGTATAAGAGCTAGAAATGACATTAAAAATTAAGTTTTCAGGACTAGTTTTGAAATTGTCTTAATAGTTTGGTTTTTGCGTTTTTGTATGATCTTATATTGCATTTTGAATGCTTATGAATGTGTTTAAATAGGGCTGAGAATTAATTTTAAAAACTCATTTATGGAATATCGGGCTTAAGTTTAATTAAGAAAAACATGCTCTCTCATTTATAAATAGGGTTTGTGGACCCCTAACCCTAGACTAAGTGATTCTCGGCCGAACCCCTCTCCCCTACTCCCTGTGTGTTTCTTGGCAGATTATCTTGATAGACAGAGTCAAGATAAATCTTTTTTTTTATTCTTGATTCGTTCAAGAGTTTCCCTTCCCTTCTATGTTCATAATTAAAGAGCCCACTCTCTTGATCTCCCCAAAGGCCGAGAGAATTATCATCGACTTTTCTCGTGGTATTTGAGTGACTTTTGCTTGCAAAAAACGGGCCAAAATACAAAAAAAAATGAGCGAGAAGCAACGTGGCTCAAATCAGTCTCTCAGCCGACCGGACAAACTCCTGCCAGACAGCCTACTAGCCGGATAGACGTGCCCTAGGTGCGCCTGAGCCACCACTCACGTCCAGCCCGAGCCACCACACACTTCCAGCCCGAGCCACCAAACTTGCCACGTGTCCCAGGCCACTGTCCACCGAGGCGCACAGGTCCCACACCTCCAGCAAGGCGCAGGGACTTGAAGGCTCACATGTGCATCTTCTCCGACCGGCCAGCAAGAAATCCGGTGAGACAGACCCTCCAGTCGGGCAAGGCAGGTTCAAGCAATCCGGCGAGCTTGTGCCTTGTCAATTCCAACGAGGCATTCTTATAAAAACATGCAACGCACGAGATTATTTACAATCTCACGTGTAAGTCATTTCTAACGAATTAGTTGCAAATATAAAAATGTTTATAGGATTGCTAGATTTAATACGTTCAATTTGTTGAAGAGTATGTTTAGAATAAAATTGTTTATTGACATATTATGAATTTTTAATGCCATATTTATTGAATATGTTGAAATATGTTTTAATATATTGTATTTCTTATTATATAATTCCGCCATATTTAGATATGTTATATAATAAAGTTAATTAAGCGTTAATAAATTTCCAAAAAATGGTATCAGAGTTAGAAATGACATTAAAAATTAGGTTTTTAATTACTAGTTTAGAAATTGTTTGACTAGTTTGGTGTTAGCGTTTTTGTATGATTTAATATTGCATTGTAAATGCTTGTGTGTGTGTTTTTGGATGGATCCTCATTGTAATGGTCCTAGGAATTTTCCGGTTATCGTCCCGGTTTTATTTTTTTATGTTTTTAAATTTTAAATTTGTGACCTTCAATTTTTCGAGAACGATTTAAATTGTAATTTTATTTAATTGTAATCCGACGATGAGAAGACAAGGAGGGCAGCACCTCGGGCTTGGCCGCACTTTGGAGAATGTGTGGGGGCTGACCCTAGACATCCGATGACGCGTCACAAGGACTCCTTTGCCGGCCATGTTTTGAAGAATAAATTGATTTATTTTTCTTAAGTATTTTTATTTGGGTTGTAGTTAGAAATGGGCCATTTGACGAGTTAAATATTTTACGCATTTATTTTATTTAATCTCATAGGATAATCATGTCACATGTCATATAGGATAGAACGCCAATATCACATGATGAAATGTTCATATAGTTTAAAGTTTATAAAGTAATTATAAAATGTAAACTATTTTCAACAAAAATAATGTTTTTGCAAAAACTAAGTGGAAGGGTTGGTTATCGTTGAAGCAACCCAAGGTCTCCGACATAAGTTTAATTAACCTAATGTGTGATAAACTAAGAGTCACCCGTCGTGGCCCTCCATTTAATGGGAGTACTTCAAAAGCATTTTGTTATTTAAACTGTTATGAACTATTTCTTAAAGACAAGCGATGAAGCGGGGTCTCTCTTAGGAGAACCGTTATTAAAGTGACTTGATTAAAGGCCAACTTGTCGGTTGTACACTTAGACTTTTGTTTTAAAGTAATCCTCGCATAGAGACTATGCGTTAAAAATAAGTGACCAAAGTTTATGGTAAATAGTAAGAACTAGAAGTTGTCACTTCTTGGATGGTTCGAACTTAATAGTGATGTGACATGACTATGAAAGACGGTTAATTGCGGTTTCCCCAAGGAAAAGTAATTAAACATTTGTGTTCATAATACCATGGATTATTTAATACTTTCCTCACCATATTAGGATTGTTCATGCACATAAATTCGTAACAGTAGAACATACAATTATTTTTTTATGTTTTCAGTAAAATGTCCTTTAACCCATTGCAAACGATTTTGAGTTTGAACAAACTCGAGTGTGAGAATAACGTTGATTGAAAACGTAACCTCGACATTATACTGATGGTGGAAAAGCACAAGTACGATCTAACGACCCCAGGTCCTCTTGTTCCTAGTGCTGACTCGAGCAAAGAGGACTAGGATCCCTATGATGCATGGATGAGGTACGACGAGATTGTTAGATGGTACATCTTAGCATCTATGAGAAACTTATTGCAACAATCTCATCGAGACATCGCCACTGCATGTAACATTCTCTACAATCTCCATGAGATGTTTCGATATCATGGGAGTCAGGCGAGGCAGCAAACTATCCGCAGTTTCATGAATTGCATGATGAAGCCGGGAAACATCAAATTGGGAACACATGTTACTGATCATGGGTCAACTGAACTATATGTAGATTCTCGGATCTGAGATTGATGGAGAGACCAAGATTGACATGATCTTGGAAACTCTGACAGACTCAGTTGATAGCTTATGTCTGAACTACTCCATGAACAACCTCGATTATACAGTAACCGAGCTCATGAAGGAGTTGTAGACTGCCGAGGGACTTCTCCCTATAACAAGAAGAAGTCTGGTGAAGTCAATGTTGTTAAACATAGGACTTCAACTTCTAGTTCTAAGAGGGTGATGAGAGGAACCAAAAACTCCACCCGAAAGGGATCCAAGAAGCCTTACAAGAAGGCTGCAGATGCTAAGGGAAAAGGCATCGCAAAGGTGGACAAGACTAAGCACGAATGTTACCATTGCAGAGAGACTGGATATTGACGAAGGAACTGTCCTGCCTACCTCAAGACGGTCAAGGGAAAAGGTATGAGCTTTGTCACTCAAGCTTGTTACACGAAAAACAAAGAATCACCATGGATTTTAGACTACGGGGCTTCTGACCATATTGTGTATAGTTTGAATGGTTTCAGGAAAACCACGAGCTTAGGGGATGGAGAGTTCATGTTCAACTGGGGAAATGGATCGAAGATCGGAGCCAGTTCTGTCGGGACCATGAAGCTGAACTTTGGAAACAAGGCTTTGTTATTGAATAACGTATATTATGTTCCAAACTTTTGCAAGAATTTGATTTCATTTGGTCGTTTAGAAGAACAATATTTAAACTATAAATTCAATAATGGTATTGAAATTTATGTTGATGGTTTGTTTATTGCTAAAGCACATCGTGTGGATTCTATTTATTATTTATATTCAAATGAGCCGACAATTTTGGACACCGATGTGAATAGAGATTCACTCAGGAAGCGTAAAACGTTTCATAGTTATAAAACTTACGACACATATATACGACACGTACGTCTTCGACATATTGGCCTAGATAGGAATAAGAGGTTGACAAAGGATGGTCCTTTGAAACCTGTAAGTGTGGGATCCATGCCCATGTTTGAATCTTGTCTCGAGGGCAAGATGACAAAGAGACACTTCTCTTCGAAGGGTCTAAGAGCCACGCAGGTGTTGGAACCCAAGCATGTTACACGACAAATAAAGAATCACCATGGTATGTAGATGGCGGGGCATCTTATCATATCTTGTGTAACTTGAATGGTTCAGGCAAACCAGACGAATATGTGATGGAGAGTTCACGTTCAACTAGGGTAATGGAACGAAGGTCGGAGCCAGATCTGTCAGGACCATGAACCTCAAGTTTGGAGACAAAACTTTATTATTGCGTAATGTTTATTTTGTTCCAAATTTTGCAAGAATTTGATTTCTTTTGCTCATTGAGAAGAACAAGGTTTCAAGTTTAAAATCAATAACAGTATTGAAATTTTTATTGACGATTCTTTCGTTACTAAAGCTTATCGTCAATCATGGACACCGAAGAGAATGATGATTCACTCACATGAGGCATAAGACATTTCATAGTGATGAAACTGACAACACATATCTTAGGCACTTACGTCTTGGACGTATTGGCCTAGACATGATTTAGAGATTGACAAAGGACGGTCCTTTGAAGTCTCTAAGAATGGGATTCATGCCCACGTGTGAATCTTGTCTCGAGGGCAAGATGACCAAGAGACCTTTCTATTTAAAGGTCTTAAAGCCACGCAGATGTTGGAACTCATACATAGTGATGTATGTGCTGCAATTAACATCCAGGAGAGAAGTGGTTTGAATAATTTTTAACCTTCACTGATGACTACTCTAGATTTGGTCACATTTTCCTTATCCGACACAAATCCAATACCTTTAAAATGTTCAAAGAGTATCGGGAATTTGTTGAGAAGCAAATGAAGAAACAATCAAAACCCTTCGATCAGATCGAGGGGTGAGTACTTGTCTGGAGAGTTCGAAGATCTTCTTAGAGAAGAAAGAAAAATCGTGTGTCATAGAGAAAACTCTGTTAGATATGGTGAGGTCAATTATGAGTTACTCATCCCTTCCTGATTTGTTCTCGGGATACGCCCTAGAAACGACAGCTTACATTATGAACCAGGTTTCATCGAAGACTGCCCAAAGTACTCCCTATGAGAGATGGAGTGCTAGAAAATCTGTACTACACCATATCCATATCTGGGGTTTTCCAACACATGTGTTGAGACAAAAGACTAGAAAGTTGGCTAGTCATTCAGAATTATGCCTTTTTCGTGGGATATACTAAAGAGACGAAAGGGTACACATTTTATAGTCTTGCTGACAAGGAAACGTTTCGTTAGCACGAACACTAGGTTTCTTGAAGAGGACTATTTGAAGAATGTCGTACCGAGAAGCAAACTTATGCTGAGAGAGATGTTGGGCGAAGAAGCTGGTATTTCACAGGTTAGGACGAGTCCTATGCCAACAGTGGAAGAACCACATTTGGAACAAGAGCCTCTTGTGATGCAAAGTTTATCGGAGAGGCCTTTACTGTTGACACATGTTTATCATAGAGGCCTTTATTATTGTTGCATACTAGGAGGAAGATGATCCAGTATCATTTTCCCAAGCGATCCAAAGTTCCGAAGCAAACCTATGAAAAGAAGCCATGAACGTTGAAATGCATTCGATGTATGTCAACGAGGTCTAGAAGCTTGTAGATCTGCCCGGAGGCATTAAACTTGCAGGGTGTAAATGGATCTACAAGAAGAAAAGAGGGTTGGAAATGTTGAGACATTAAGGCACGAGTTGTGGCGAAGGGGTTCACACAAAAGGAAAGTATCAAATATGAGGCTACATTCTTGCCAGTCGCGATGCTGAAGTCCATCCGTACAATTTTATCCATTTATGCTGCCCTAGATTATGAAATCTGGCAAATGGGTGTCAAGACTGCATTTCTGAATGGAAGTCACGAAGAGCGGATTTATATGGCTCAACCAGGCGGGTTCATGGAGAAAGGCCAACAGGGCGAGGTTTGTGAGTTGGTGAAGTCCATTTATGGACTAAAGCAAGCATCTAGATTGTGGAATATTATATTCGACGAGACTGTAAAAGGCTACGGTTTTGATCAATCAGTCGATGAGCCATGCGTTTATAAGATGATAAATGATGGCAAGGTGGTCTTCCTAGTCTTGTATGTTGATCAGATACTACTCATTGGGAATGATGTAGGGAAGTTATCAGAGGTTAAGATCTGGCTGTCAAAGAAATTTGAGATGAATGATCTTGGAGAAGCAGCTTACATTCTAGAGATTAAGATCTTTAGATATCGGAAGAACCAAAAGTTAAGGCTATCTCAAGCATCTTATATTGATAAGATCATTGATCGCTTCAGTATGCAAGACTCCAAGAAAGGACAGCTACCTTTAAGATATTTAGTGCATCTCTCGAGTGAGCAGTCTCCCAAAACTCCTCAAGAAGTTGAGGACATGAGACATATTCCTTACGATTTAGCCGTATGAAGTCTCATGTATTCCATGCTTTGCACGCGGCTAGATATTTGTTACGCACTGAGTTCCTGTCAAGCATATCTCAAGTATCTCCGCAGAACGAGATATGACGAGATATTCCGACTCTGATTTTAAAGCGACTAAGGATTCTAGGAATTCCCATCAGGGTCTGGTTATTCAAGTGAGAGTTTGTTAAGATTAGTGCCCACAAATGAGATATTAGACATTATAAACTATACATATATTTGTATTTGGTTTTTTTGCTGAAACATTAATTAAAATTAAATATTCATTCTTGATTAAGTTTGTGTTTATGTATGTTTGCTACGCTCTGAAACTGTCATCAACGATAGGGGTGCTAAGTATAAATAATAGTTCGCAATCAAAAGATTGATAGAGCAATAAAATCTGATTATTGATTGTTTGAATGAATAAGGATATCTAATATTCTGATATAGAGAGTAGGGACTCTGTGATTTATTCTAGATGTCTCATAGAAGACATTGAATAAGAGCTGTGATACTCTGAAACTCGAGATATAACCGTTTAATTACTCAAAGTTTCAAGATAACATACGCGGGGTATTGGTACTTAGCTAAATCCTGAAGTGAATGCATAATCGATGTAACACTTTATGACAAGTTTTATTGGCTCAGTAAATTGGGCATAATTAGTTCCTCAGAACTTGAAAATTTGGGGTTTTTAAATCAAATTAAAGGTACGGAAGTTAACTATCCAGTGCGATCGGTTTCAGTTCAATCGGATACCGGATGTGTCATTTATGACCTTTTAAGTCCGAGGTGTATAACAGTCCGCGAATCCAAGATTTTGAATCCGGATTTGCGACTCCTAGCTTCTTACCCTCTTCTTGATGCTATCGTGGCTTTCCGATGTTCACGCACTCAACCACCATGAAGAAGCCTTGAAGGTAGATGTCATGAAGATGAAGAATTTTTTTTTCAAGTGCAAAAGTGATGATTTATTAATCTCACACACTTTCCTTAGAAAAAATAAAATTAATAGACAAAAAGATCCGAGTATGTTTCTTATGCATTAGTGCATTAACAATGCTCTCCCCTAAAAAATATCAATTTTAGGGCTCATTTTTCTACTGATCCACTCTGTCTCTCTTTACTCATGGAAACATGTTTCCAAACGTAAAAGAAAAGATGTGCCTTCTTCCAAAAACTAAGTGGGAGGGTTGTACTTATTGTTTACAACCCAAGATCCCCAACACTAATGTTAAGTGCATATGTCGCCAGACTAAGAGTCACCCTCGTGACCCTCTCTTTAATAAGAGTACTCAAAGACGCATTGCCCCTCGGAAGATTATTTTCAAAGTAGATCTTGTTGAACTAAGTGGTTGGTTAAGAACTTAGACTCAATCTCTAGTAATCCTCCATCGAGGCCCTGCAAAAACATTTGAGTGATCAAACTTCTTTATAAGGTGGCTACTCAAAGCATTGATGTATTGACATCATGATTATGCATTAATGATGTGTCATTTACTTATGAAATGTGACTTTTTGCAGCCTTCCCTCGAAGGAGTAAAATTTTCATTTTGTTCATAACACCTTTGGATTTATTTGTTCAATATTAAACTTCAAATCCTAAACAAAAATAACTAATCATAAATTGTTTCAACTTTCAGCAACATGTCTCTCAACCCCCTCTCTACTATCCTTTCCTTGAATAATCTGGAAGGTGATAACTACGTAAGTTGGAAACATAAGCTAGACATCGTCCTTACCGTGGACAAGCACAAATGGGTATTCACTACCCAATGTCCTCTTGAAACAAATGATGATTCAACTTAAGAGGACAAGGAAGCCCTTATAGCCTGGTTCAGATACGATAAGAATGCGAGATGTTATATTTTAGCATCGATGAACAATGTGTTGCAGCAACAACATCGTGATTTTGATTTAGCCAGTGATATGCTCTTCAATCGCCAATAGATGTTTGGAGAGCAAGGGAGTCAGGATAGAATACAAGCGATTCGACAGTTTATGAACTATTGTATGAAAATAGGGAAGCTCGTTACAGAACATATGATTTTGATCATAAGTTATCTTAATGAGATGAAAATCCTTGGATCTGAGATTGATGGAGAAACCAATATAGATATCATCATGGAAACTCTCCGTGAATCTTTTGATACTTTCAACTTAAGGGTACACTGTTACCGAGTTAATGAAGGATTTTCACACCGCTGAGGGACTCTTGAAGAAAAAGAGGGCTCTTGGAGAGGCTCATGCTATCGGGCACAAAGTCTCCACCTCTAGATCTAAGAAGAGATCTCATAGAGCATATAAGAAGAACCCTAGCAAGGTTCCAAAGAAGAAGCTGCCCCGGACTGGCAAGTTGGACAAGTCTAAGGACAATTGTCACCTTGCAATGAGCCTGGACACTAGCGTAGGAACTGTCCTACCTACCTCAAGGCTAAAGGGAAATGTATTGTACTTATTAGCGAAGCTTGTTTAGTACCTGATAATGTATCATCGTGGATTCTTGACTCCGCCCTACTAACCATATTTGTTGTTCCTTGAATGGGTTCATGAAAAGAAAAAGATTAGAGGATGGCGACTTCTTCTTCAAGTGGGGTGATGGGAGCTTGGGGTCTCCTAAGGCTGTGGGATCCGTGACATTGTCTTTCGAAGACAGTACTTTAAATTTGAATAATGTGTATTTCTTTCCTTCCTTTTGGAAAAACTTAATATATGTAGCTCAAACTGTTGAGCAGAATTATTATTTAAAGTTTATTGATAATGAGATTTGAATTTTTTTTCCAATTCATTTGTCACTGATGCATGTATGAAGAATGATTTATACTATCTGATCTAGTTAGGGAACCAAAGAGGATCAAACTTAATGACTCCTCTGATCTAATAAAATGACCACATCTTTGGCACTTAAAAATTTGTCATATTAGTCTAGATATGATTAAGAGACTTGTGAGGGACGATCTACTCAAAGCTCTGCAATAGACTCATTGCCAACTTGTGAATCATGTGTAGAAGGAAAAATGACCAAGCGACCTTTTTCTGATAAAGGTCGAAGAGAGACTAACTTGTTAATCATGTATGTGGTCCACTCAGAATTCAGGCACTGCGACGATACGAAAACTTTGTTACCTTTATCGATGATTACTCAAGATATGGATTTTTCTATTTGCTCAAACACAAATCCAAGAAATTTAACGTATTTAAGGTTCTTCAGACTTTAGTGGAAAAGAAAACTGACAAACAAAGTAAAACCCTTCGATCCGATCGAGGTCGTGAGTACTTATCTGAAGAGTTTGATGACTTTCTTAAAGAAGAAGGTATCGCTTCTTAGCTTACAGCACCTGGCACACCTCAACAGAACGGAGTGTCAAAGAGAAGAAATCAAACTCTGATGGAGATGGTTAGATCAATGATGAGTTGCTCATCATTCTCTAATTCGTTTTGGGGATATGCCATTGAAACCACTGTATATATTATGAACCAAGTTCCGTTTATAACGGTCCTTGGTACTCCTTATGAACGATGGACTGGGCGTAAAGTTAGTTTAAGCCACATCAAAATTTTGGGTTGCCCTGCACAGTTGCTAAGGTAAAAGACTATAAATTTGGCTTGTAGATATGAATTATGTGTGTTCGTTGGATATCCAAAGGAAATCAAAGGTTTCACATTCTATATTCCCGAGGACGACAAAATGTTTGTAAGCACTAATGCTCGTTTCCTTAAGGAGGACTATATGAAGAATATGAAACCTAGAAGCAAAATTGTGATTGAAGAAAAGTTGGGTGAGGAAGATTCTAACTCATCTCTAAGAACCGTTCTTACCCCACTTGAAACGCAGCCTTAAAATTCGAAAACCCTCGTCAAGTAGTACTTCGACGTAATGGGAGGGCTTCTTAAAATCCCGATAGGTACATGTCTTATGGCGATACTCTCTTAGCCGTCTCTGACATGAAGGACCCTGTTTTCAACAGCCAAGCTATGCCATGAAAGTTGAGATGCATTCGATGTATGTCAACAAAGTCTAGAAACTTGTAGACCTACCTGAAGGGGTTAAACCTGTAGGGTGTAAGTGGATCTATAAGAAGAAAAATGGCCTGGATTGGAACGTTGAGACGTTCGAAACGCGACTAGTGGTTAAGGGTTACACCCAAAAGGAAGGTATCAATTATGAAGAAACCTTCTCGCCTGTCGCAATGCTTAAATTCATCCGCATACTTGTATCCATAACTGCCGCTCTCAATTAATAGATATGGCTAATGGATGTCAAGAACCGTACATGAAGGATCTAGGGGAAGCTACGTACATTCTGGGGATTCAGATCTTTCGAGATTGAAAGAACTAGACCATGACGCTCTCCTAAGCATCTTATATAGATAAGGTGATTGATCGCTTGCTATGTAAAACTCCAAGAATGGCCAAAACCCCTTTAGACATAAAGTCTCATTCTCTAAGGACCAGTCTCCCAAGACTGCACAAGAGGTTGAGGACATGAGAAAGATTCCCTATGCTTCAGCCGTATGAAGTCTCATGTATGCTATGCTATGCAGTAGACCGGATATATGTTTCACTGTTGGCGTAGTTAGCCGTTTCCAATCAAATCCTGGACCCGAGCACTGGGTTCCTGTTAAACATGTTATTAAGTATCTTCGGAGAACTAGCAAACTGATGCTTACGTACTTAGGTACTAACCTAACTATGAAGGGGTATACCGATTTCGACTTTCAGGCGGATAAGGATTCCAGGAAATCCACTTCAGGATCTGTGTTCATCCTGAATGGAGGATCTATTATTTGGAGGAATATCAAGCAATCTTGCATTGCTGAGGCAGAATATGTGGCTGCTTGTAAAGCATCCAAAGAGGATGTATGGCTTTGAAAATTCCTTAAGTATTTGGAAGTCCTTCCGAATGTCAACGAGCCCATTACACTTTATTGTTATAATAGTGGAGCTATTGCTAACTCAAAGGAACTTAGAAGCTATAAGCGTTCTACGCATATTGAGAGAAATTACCATTTGATTAGAGAGATCGTGCATCGCGGAGACGTGGAGGTGAAGAGGATCTCATCGGTTGACAACCTGGCAGATCCTTTCACCAAGGTTCTATCCAATAAAGTCTTCGACCAACATCGAGATAGATTAGACAATAAGGATTATACTCATCTTCTTTGAGTCAAGTGGGAGTATGTTGGCAGAGATGCTCACAAAAAAGATTATTTATTTACATATTGATATAATATAAATATTTAAAGTCCTTATTGTAATTTGCTGATTAAATTAATAAAAGTTGAAACATTCATTCGTTCCTTTTTTGTTTGTTTGAAATTTTTATGTTATTAAATAGTCTAATAGTCCTTAATCAAACCTAACAAAATGTAGATTTGCGTGAATAAACTTTTCATGGTTTGGTTAAAATGAAATATTCGCAATGTAAAGATCAACGAACTATTGATCCTAGTATGAGGAAGAATCTATGATGTCTGATTACGAGGCATAGAGAGTTAGGAATTTTATAGTTCCTCTTGTTGGCAGAGATTCCCACAAGATGAATGCTTATTTACATATTGATTTAATATATCAATCTTTATAAAGTCCTTATTGTAATTTGCTGCTTAAATTAATAAAAGTTGAAATATTCATTCATCCCCTTTTAGTTTGAGTGAATATTTATGATATTCAATAGTCTTATAGTCCTTAATCAAACCTAACAATGTATGAAGAGACAAATGTAGATTTGTGTGAACAAACTCTTCATGGTTTGGTTAAAACGATATATTCACAATCTAAAGATCAACATACTATTGATCTCAGTATGATTGTTGGAAGAATCTATGATATCTTGTTACGAGGCATAGAGAGTTAGAACTCTATAGTTCTTCCAGTTATCTTTCGAAGATACTGAATTGACCAGTGCACCTTTAGAGACAATGGAAGAACAAACCATTTAACCTCTTTTGTCTCAAGGTCACTATGTATGAATTTCATTATGCTTACCTAAATCCTGAAATGAGACATGTTATTTAATAACATTAATACTCTCATTTTAGAAAGTCCAATTCTAGATCTATTACGTGATCTAGACTAGGCCAATCGGTGAGATATTATTTTATGAAGATGTCATGAACCAACTTTGTGAAGTTCTCATAGATATGGAATTAATGTAAAAGATTGTTGAGATGCAATATATATCACCTCATGCTTTATTATTTGGATTTTGATGAAATGAACTGCGCAGTATCCAAAATTAAGTAACGACTTTATTTGGATGAAACAATGTGACTTGTTAGCTCTTCGTCAATACATTATTTCTAAGTTATTCACAAGTACTAAAGGAGTTGAGGAAATAACAACTAGAAGGGTAAAATTGTAATTTTATAAATCTCATCTAGTTGATTATATTCATGAAGGGTAAGCATATATAACATTCAATGGATCCGCCCAATATTATTAAGTTGAATTTGAGTAGAAAATAAATTCATTGGAACCGAGAGATTATCAGTGTCAAATCTTTAGTGGAGTCAGTTGACATTAAGCTAATACTCGGAAAAGGTTTGTGAACTTTTGAGTGCGAGTATAGAAGGTAAATCTTTGTTCATTTGGATCCATAAGGTCACTATTACAGGCCATTAGAGTAGGATTCTTAAACAGGAAGCTAAGTCAAAATAAGTTCAAATGTTGAACTAGACTTTTTCTCGGAAAATATCTAAAGGGTATTTTTGTAAACATGGACATAAAATGATGTGAATGTCAAAATAAGATTTTTAAAAATTTCATATGATGAAAATATAAATTATTTTCTAAAGCCGAAATATCGTTTGCAACATTAAGAAATTAATTTCATTATTTGTGCAATAATAATTCTACAATGGGTATTTTAAGAATTGTCTAAGAAGAAATAATGAAGCATCTACATGCCCCATCTCTAGCTAAAATTCGGCCAACATGCATCAAGGAGGAGAGTTTTATTTCCCTTTAATGATATACAAGCTAACTGATGAAACAAATTTCCTCCTTCCTTGAGTATTATGGCCGGCCATATTAGAAGAGAAAGGAGAAGGGAAATTCAAATATTGTGTCATGAATACATTATTCTTTCATGAATGAATAATTGACCTTTATATATTTTTCTTCTCCTATAAATAGATCCTCACATAGAGATGTGAAGTTTAAGCTTTTAGTCTTGCTCTCTATTACTTTTGGCTGACCCTCTCCTCCGTTTCTCTGTCAAAATATTTCTTTTATTTTGGAACCTAAGTCCTGATTAAACATAGGCTTAATTAGCTCTCTAGATCGTAGACTTGTTCTTGAGTTATTGTGTTTAATTGTGCCCACACACAAATCCTTCCAAACCTCTATAGACTCTGTTCATAGAAACTTTAGGTTTCTAGAGTTCACGTTTAGGCTTGAAGGAATTGAGCTGGACGAGAAGATCAACCTTTCTAAAGATCCATCTAAATCATGGTTTAAGAAATGTTAGCATTCAAGCTCTCTAAATAATGTTTTAATTATAACATGTATATGCACTTCGTTTAGGTTAGTAAAAATTCTTTTACAAGTAAAAGAAATTTTATATTCCGCCATTAATGTGCTAATGATAAATTTTTCTTAACCCTAGACCTATTCCAACACTTCTAGTTTATCTTCGGAGGGACCAGTGCACCTTTAGAGACAATGTAAGAACAAACCATTTAACCTCTTCTGTCTCAAGGTCACTATGTATGAATTGCATCGTGCTTACCTAAATCCCGAAATAAGACATGTCATTTCATAGCTTTAATATTCTCATTTGAGAAAGTCAAATTCTAGATCCATTAAATGACCTAGACTAGACTAAGTTATGAAGATGTCATGAACCAAGTTTGTGAAGTTCTCATAGATATGGTATTCATGTTTAAGATTAGTGAAATGCAATTTATATCACCTCATGCTTTATTACTTGGATTGTGAATAAATGAACCGCGCGGTGTCTAAAATTAAGTAACGACTTTATTTGGATGAAACAATGTGATTTGTTAGCTCCTCGTCAATACATTGTTTCCAACTTATGCACAAGTAACAGAGGAGTTGAGTAAATAAAAACTAGGGTAAAATGTTGATTTTATAAATCCCATACAGTTGATGATATTCATGAAGGGTAATCATTCAGTAATATTCAGTGGAGCCGCTCAGCACAAATAAGTAGATTTTTTAGTAGAAAATATATTCATTTGAACCGAGAGATTTTCAGTGTCAACTCTTTAGTGGAGTCAGTTGACATTAAACTAGACTTGAAAATTTTTGTGAACTTTGATTCCAAGAGTCATAGATAAAGCTTTTTTCATTTGGGTCCATGAGGTCACTATCACAAGTCACTAGAGTAGAGTTTGTTAAACTAGAAGCTAAGTCAAAATAAGTTCAATTGTTGAACTAGACGTATTTTCCGAAAATGGTCTAAAGGGTATCTTCCTCCTTAAGGATACTTGATGTAAAATGTCAAAATAAGATTTTGAATTTTCTCACAAATTAATTTAAAGACACACGGCTGAAAATTAATTTCCATGCTTAGTGAATTAAACTTTGTGACATCTTATTCTATGGGTAATAATGCAAGGACTTTTCCGTAATTTGTTATGAATAAATTAGGAAGTAAATATGTGTGTGTAGACATTCATAAGTGTTGTCGCCGTATTTCCGGCGACAGCGTTAAATATATACATCCACGATTATATCCGAGGCGCGAAGGGGAGACGCCTTCCCCGAGACGACCAAGACCCACCTTCGCACACCTGACCGACCACCGTCGCGCAGGGGAGGGGCCCGGCCGGCCACCCTCTCCCATGAGAGGGGCCTGGCCGGCCTTCCCCACCCGAGGGAGGGACCTGGCCGGCCTTCCCCACCTAGGGGAGGGGCCTAGCCGGCCTTCCTCACCCGAGGGAGGGACCTGGCCGGCCTTCCCCACCTAGGGGAGGGGCCTGGCCGGCCTTCCTCACCCGAGGGAGGGACCTGGCCGGCCTTCCCCGCCTAGGGGAGGGGCCTGGCCGGCCTTCCTCGCCCGAGGGAGGGTCCTGGCCGGCCTTCCCCACCTAGGGGAGGGGCCTGGCCGGCCTTCCTCACCCGAGGGAGGGACCTGGCCGGCCTTCCCCACTTAGGGGAGGGACCTGGCCGGCCTTCCCGACCCATGGGAGGGACCTGGCCGGCCACCGACGCCCAGAGGCTCCCCCACTCGGCCACAAGGCTACACCCGTGGATATAAGTAGCTTTCGATGCTCTCCACGCAAAGGTAAGCTCTAGGGACGAAAAATAGACACTTTCTCCCTTATTCCCTATATACATATCATACTCCCACGTGAGGTATTTCGGATATTCTCTCCCGACCGGAAGAATACTCCCTAAAGATCCGAGATCCGAGCTCTGAGACGCCAGTGGTCCTAGTATCCCCGTCTCGCTCGATCTCGTCGATCCCTCCTCGTCATCCTGCAAACTCCGCCCACATTATACTAATGTTGAGCGTCGGAGAGGTAAACAGAGGACCCCCCTCTGTTTTCCCTTCTTAGTTCACGTCTGTTTACTCTTTTCAGATAACAAAAGGACTCGAAGACCACACGACAGCTAAGAGACGATCCGGGACACCGGATCCGACACGCTCAGGCCGAAGCGAGGGTCACCCGCTCCGAGCGAGGATCTGACCGCTTAGGTCTCGAAACGTTGTCCAAATTTCAGCGACAACATTTTGGCGCTAGAAGGAGGGGCTATTTTTTACCTTATAATTCGCCCAACCCACATTTCTCTATTTTCATCTATTTCCTTATTTTTCATATGAAATGAGTAGCGTTCCCGCAACTCATGCGGATGCTCGACCGAGCAACCCTATCGTCCGAGCCGCCGGCTCGCGGTACGAATTCCGGCAATTGCCTCACCGAGAGGCAAGGCCGCAAGCTCCCGCAAGGGGGATCGAAGGCGCCGATCCGGTCGTTCACGACGGCGGGGACGACCTGCGAGACGAGACTAACCGCCGATTGGCGGAACTCTTGGCGCGGCCGGGAGTGAACAAGGGTTTGCTTGTTAACCTCCTTGGATACGAGGAAGAGGCTAACTCGACCCAAGATGAGGATTACATCGGAAACGATGTAATCCCGGAGACGGACACGAGTCGAACTTTCACTCCCTCGCCTTTGGCCCACATGAGCGACGCTCCGTTGGGGTCCTCGGCTAGCCGAGGACGAATGGGTTCAAAACTTGAGGGGTCCAGTAACCCGCGAGTGCCGGGAAGCGGTAACGCTTCCCAGGGCAGGCGATGTAGGCGTCCGCGGCGTGCGCAGTCCCGACGGGGCGACGATGGTGCAGAAAGCCGTGAGGTCCACCGCGAAGGTCGCCCGCCAACGGCGAGGCCTTCGCACCCTTCGGGGGAGGATCTCAGGGTTCGCCTTAACTCGCGGAGGGGTCCTCAAGAGGAAGATTTGAGAAGGAAGTTGAACGCCCGTCGGACTGCGGCGGGGGCCACAACCCTCGGGAACCCTCCTCCCAACCTCATGGATCAAGGATCTAATGAGCGACAAGGGCCAACGCCGGTGGGACCCATCGCGGGAACCGCCAACGGTCTCGAGATGATGACAATGATTCAGGGACTCCAGAATCAAATCATCGAGCTCCGAGGAGCAGGCTCGGGGGGCTCCAGACCTTACAACGGTCTGGAGGGTTCATACTCGCCTTTCGCGGCGGTAGTGCTAGCACAACCGACGGGAAGGGGATTTAAGCTCCCCACCATCCCGTCTTATGACGGACGCTCCGACCCCAACTTCCACATCCAACATTACGAGACGTGGATGTTGATGCAAGGATTGTCAGACGCGACTCTCTGCCAGGCGTTCAGTTTGACATTGACGGGGTCAAGCTTTGAATGGTTCAGGAGCCTGAAACCTGGCAGCATCGGATCTTTCCAAGCCCTTCGGGAGGCTTTCCTGGCTCGGTTTGCCACACTTGTGGCACAGAAAAAATCTAAATCATACCTATGGACGATCAAACAAAAATCGGACGAGAGCCTCCGTCAGTATCTGGCCCGATTCACGGAAGAATCCCATAAAGTCGAAGACTTCGATGATCGGGATGCCATAGTCGCCATCACCGAGGGTGCCGAGCCTAGCGATTTCTTAAAATCGATTGTGGGAAAGACCCCGCGAGATATGGCTGAGCTTATGGCATGCGCCAGGACGCACATGGGGATAGAGGATTACCTAAGCTGTAGGAAAGGCGATGGGCGCTCAGGGCGCAACCGTCCCGACGAAAGGCCTGAAACTCGAGGGAAACGCGGAAGGAATAACCGCGCGGAACCCTCTCCCAGATCAAGGAAACCTTTCGTCGACCAATTTCGGGGGGAAATCCTCACCCCTCTCAATACGTCTCCAGCCCGGATCTTGGCCCTACATCGAGATAAACTCGGGTCCCCGACGCCTTTGAGGAAGGGTCCCGCGATGCGGGATAAAAGTAAATTTTGTGAATACCATCGAGATCATGGACACATGACTGCCGATTATTTTCAGCTAAAGCGACAGATAGAAGCCCTGATCCAGGATGGGAAACTCAAAGAGTTTGTCATGCGGGCCGCAGGGGTAGCTGTCCCGGAGGAACGTCTTCCGAATCAGAGTAATAAGCTGATAAAGGAAAAGGCCGCCGCCGTCGCCACTATTAGCAGCGAGCCCGAAAATCCTGAAATGAACATCGTGAGAACAATTACTGGAGGGCCCCAATGTGGCGAATCAAGCAACCAAAGGAAAAAATACCTAAGGGCGGTGACAAACGAGAGAATCAAGAGTGGCGTTAACCTCACTCAGGTGATCCCCCCACCAACTCCGTTTGAAGAAATTCGCTTCACCGAGGATGAGGCGAAAAGAATTTTGCACCTGCATAGCGATGCCTTGGTTGTGTCTGCCACGGTGGCTAACAACAAGGTCCAGCGCATCCTAATTGACAACGGAAGTGCGGTGGATATAATTTACCAATCGGCGCTTGATCGAATGAAACTCGACGGAGCGAGGCTCGCCCCGATCCGCACCCCCCTATACGGGTTTTCAGGAGAAAAGGTTTGGACGGAAGGGTCGATTGATCTCCCCGTAACCTTCGGAACCCGGGGTGGTCCGGAAGTCACTCGAATTGTGACTTTCTTGATCGTGAGTGAACCGACGACGTATAACATGATTATCGGTCGACCGACCCTTGTCGGTTTAAAAGCCATCACCTCAGTCTACCACCTCATGGTGAAATTCCCAACCAGCAAGGGGATTGCATGCATGACGGGAGATCAAGCCATGGCGCGAACGTGCCATGTGCGAGCCGTAAAGGAAGAAGTTACCAAACCAACAGGGAACGCGACAATTTGCACAACCTACCAGCTCTCGGACGAGCTTCCCTGCAAACCTGAGGAAGGGGGGACCTTCGGAGAATTGGACCAGCGCTACGAGACCGAGCGCCGTCGCGTGGAAACCCATGACGACCTCGTCACGATAGTCCTGGACATCGCTAAGCCCGACCAAACGGTCAAGATCGGTGCTCAATTGTCTGCCGAGGAGCAAGAATCGATGGCCCACTTCCTTAGAGAATACAAAGATGCCTTCGCATGGACGCATGCGGATATGCCGGGCATAGACCCGAAGATTATGGTTCATCGTTTGAACGATGACTGCAATGTGCCCGAGCGGGAACAGCCTAGAAGGGCATTCAGTGGGGAGCGGTATCTCGCCATCGGAGAAGAGGTTGACAAACTTCTCGCCGCCGATTTCATACGAGAAGCGGAACACCCCAAGTGGGTATCCAATGTAGTAATGGTCAAAAAGCCCAACGGGAAGTGGCGCATTTGCATAGATTATAAAGATCTTAACAAAGCCTGCCCGAAGGATAGCTTTCCACTCCCCCGGATTGAGCAACTCGTGGACGCAACAGCGGGCCATGAGCTGCTCAGCTTCATGGATGCCTACTCAGGCTATAACCAGATCCGGATGCATGAGAGTGACCAGATCAAGACGACCTTTGTAACCAACAAAGGTCTCTATTGCTACAAGGTAATGCCGTTCGGCCTCAAGAACGCCGGCGCAACCTACCAGCGATTGGTCAACCGAATGTTCGCCGAGCATATCGGAAAAACCATGGAAGTCTACGTGGACGACATGTTGGTAAAAAGCCGATTGGCCTCAAACCACATCCGCGACCTGAAGACTATGTTCCAAATCCTCCGCCAATACGGGATGAAGCTAAACCCCAACAAATGCACCTTCGGGGTAGAATCGGGAAAATTCCTCGGCTACATGGTTAGCAGGCGAGGAATTGAAGCCAACCCTGAGAAAATCGCCGCCATACTTGGGATGAAGTCTCCCACGAAACCCAAAGAGGTCCAAAGCCTGGCGGGTAGGGTCGCGGCTTTAGCTAGATTTGTTTCCAAGGCGACCGATAGGTGCCAACCATTTTTTCAGGCGGTGAAGATGAGGGGCGGGTTCGAATGGACATCCGAATGCGAGAAGGCATTTTGCGAAATGAAGGCTTACTTCGCAGCACCCCCGTTCTTGTCGAAACCCAAGGACCATGAGCCTCTCGTGCTTTACCTCGCTGTGTCCGAAAGGGCCACGAGCGCGGTCCTTATCCGTGAGGAAGGGCAGGGACAATGGCCGGTGTATTATGTCAGCAAGGCCCTCCTAGACGCTGAGACCCGGTATCCTGAGATCGAGAAATTGTCGCTCGCACTCGTCATGAGCGCCAGGAAACTACGCCCGTATTTCCAGGCACACCAGATAGTCGTGCGGACCGATCACCCGATCGAAAAGGCACTACAAAGAGGATCCTCGACGAGGATGGCCATATGGTCACAGGAACTTAGCGAGTACGGGGTACAGTTCCGACCACGAAACGCCATAAAGGGTCAGGCCCTAGCAGATTTTGTGGCAGAATTTACGGCAGGAATCGAGAATGAAGGCGAAGCCCTCACGCCAAAATCTCCAGAGAAGAGAGGCCCTGGCCCATCCGGGCCAGCGTGGGTGTTATGCGTCGACGGCGCATCAAACGCTCAAGGGGCCGGGGCCGGAGTAATTCTAACCAACCCCGACGGGGAAAAGTTAAAATACGCGCTGCGCTTCGAATTCAAAGCCTCCAACAACGAGGCAGAATACGAGGCCCTAATAGTCGGTTTAGAGCTCGCTCACCGACTCGGCGCAGAAAACTTGCACATCTTTTGCGACTCGCAATTGGTCGTGAATCAAGTCAAAGGCGAATTCGCCGCCAAGGAGCCAAACATGATGGCTTATTTGGCGAAAACCCAAAAGAACCTAGAAGCGATAGCTTGGTTCGAGATCGTTCAAATCCCCAGAGAGGAGAACGCCGAGGCAGATGCTCTGGCGCGACTCGCTTCGGGCATAGATCCGAACGAAGATAGGGAAGTCCCGATTGAGATTCTAACCAGGCCTTACATCTCGAGGAGCGATGTAGGGATGGTTAGTAAATCATCGGCTTTGTCTTGGTTGACACCCCTAAAAAACTACATAGCAAAGGGAGTCACTCCGGAGGATAACGAAGAGGCCAGGAAACTGAAACATTTGGCGTCAAAGTATACGATGCGCGGAGACGTGCTATACAAGAGGGGCTACTCGATGCCTCTCCTTCGCTGTCTGGACAACAGCGAAGCGAGACGAGCCATGAAAGAAGTCCACGAAGGACTATGTGGGAACCACGCGGCAGGACAGTCAATGGCCATGAAGCTTCTAAAGTTAGGCTACTTTTGGCCAACTTTGAAGAAAGACGCCCATGACTGGTCCCGGCAATGCGATAAGTGCCAAAGGTTCGCCCGTGTTCCCAGAAAACCCCCGGCGCCACTGTGCCCGATCATCGTTCCCCGACCATTCACCAAGTGGGGAATCGATTTGATCGGTGAATTACCCACGGCTCCAAGGCAGCTCCGATTCGCCATAGTTGCAATCGACTACTTCACCAAGTGGGTTGAAGCCGAGCCACTGGCAAAGATCACGGAGGCAAATACAACGAACTTCATATGGAAGAGCATAATATGCCGCCACGGTATCCCGGAATCGATCGTGACCGATAATGGCCGACAATTCGACAACGCGCGATTGCGCGAGATATGCGAACAGCTTGGGATTAGTAAAACATACTCCTCCCCAAGGCACCCCCAGGCTAACGGCCAAGTGGAGGCGGCAAACCGTACGATAAAAGAAAATTTGAAGAAGAAATTGGAATCCCGAAAGGGCGCGTGGGCAGACGAATTACCCTTCGTATTATGGGCATATCGCACCACGGCACGAAACGCAACGGGGGAGACCCCCTTCGCCTTGACTTTCGGTGTGGAGGCCGTGGTCCCGATAGAGACCACGCTCCCCACGTTCCGAATGGAGGTCTTCGACGAAAAAGAAAATGAGGAAGCCATAAGAGCAAACCTCGACCTAATCGACGAAAAGAGGGCCGACGCACTCACGTGCCTAACAGCCCAAAAAAGAAAGGTCGAACGGTACTACAACGCAAGGGTTAAAACTCGGAGCTTCCCCGACGGCACCCTGGTTTTGAGGAAAGTGTTCCCAAATACCAGGGTACAAGGGGCTGGTGTGCTAGGCCCAACCTGGGAAGGCCCGTACCGAGTTCGGAGAGCCATTCACAAAGGCACATACGAACTAGAAAACATGGACGGGCTCGCGTTCACACACCCTTGGAACGCCGAACATTTGAAAATGTATCACGCATGAAGGCCAAGCGGAGTGCGAGATTTCCAACTAATGTAAACACAAAGCCACGATTGTCGTAATTCAATAAGTGTATCCATTTGAACATCGAATAAAAAATCATTTTGTGTCATCATTTTGGTTATTTTCACGCTGTAAGTTCCCAGAAATAATAGCTATTATCCCTAAAAATTTGGGGGGCTGGAGGTGAACCCAACAAAGCGACGATACGCTAATAGGGACCGAAACCCCCCACCGATGGGCGAATCGATAACAAAACCATAACGGTTTGCATTCGAGAAAATCAAAGACCCACAAAACCGCGGGGTACGAACCCCGTGGCCGGAGAAATCTCCACCGAAAACCAGTAACAAGGCAACAACCTTGCATCTGGGCGTCCATGGATTTGAGGAAGGTTGGCAAACCCCGATTGACACGCAACCGGGCCAATGTCAATGCCCAATCCTAAGGCGTAAAACGAATACCCTAGATATGAATGCGCGCGACGCCAACAGGGCAAATCGTAAACCAACGTCACAAGTCCACGAGTCATCGATCGAGCCAAATCTCGGGATTCCCCCGTCGTAGAGCCAAGACGTAAGCCGACAGGCCATCGTCGAAAGCTCACGAACAAAGAAGTTCAAAGCACGGCTGGAAGTAAAAAATGCCCAAAATCGAAGAATGCGAGCTCGGATGTCGCCAAGGAAGCAAGGCGTAAGTGAATGAGACATTGACCGTCCCTCGAAACACAAACGTGCCCAAGAGGAAAGTCGGACGAGTTACCAAATGAGTCTCCCACCATCGACCACGCAATATACGCGACATGCCGTTAGTGCTAGTTGCCGGCCATAGTAAGCCGACGACGGCAAAAGAAATTCCCGATCATCGACTGCCCCTCGCCGAAGGGGCCCGCCGTAAATCGAAGGACCCGAGCGTCTTGGAAACCGACAATCGAAAACTTCAAGCAACACAAGAATCGCAAAAGAAACCAACGCGAACCCGCGAGGTATTTCGTTCGGTAAAGAGAAGATTGCGAGAAAGTAAATGTCACAAAAATGGAAAGCCTCAAAACATCCAAAATGAGTCAGGTAAATAAGAAGGAAGATGCGCTAAACACAGGCGCAGACGAGACAAAAACACTAATCGGAGCCGAAGTCAAGCTGCTCCTCGCCGGGGCCCGCGCTTGGGTGAGAAGGGGATGTACCCACCGAGGACTGCGTAGTCTCGGTGGGACGCCGCCCACCGCGATCGCCAAAGCCCGCGTCGCCCTCGATCAGAGGGAACATGGCATCGAAGAATGCGAAAGACACTTCGCGGGGTTTGTTCTCGGCGACAATAGCATCCCGGACGCGGACGGCCGCAGCGTGTCGGGCCTCGTATACCGCGACTTCCCAATCATCCTTCAGGCGCTCTTTGATGCGCACGGCTTCATCGCGGTCGTCGACGACGGCTTGCATCTCCGCCAAGAGGGCGTCGTTCTCCTCAACGGCTTTCAGGTGGGCAGCCTCGCTCACAGCTAGCCGACCGCGGACGGAGGCAAGGTCGGCATCGCGGGAGGCCAAGGTCTTCTCCATCGCCTTGCTTTCCGCTAGGAAGGCGCTCGCGGATCGCTCCACTTGCTCCCTCGAGGCCCTCTCCTCCGCGAATTTCGCCTCGGCCGCGTCCCGACTAGAATTCGCCTTGGCCAACGCCTCTTTCAACGCTCGTTCACGGCGAGCGGCCTCCTCCATCACGAGCTCCATCCGCTCGCAGCGCGCCAAAGCCTACAGTGCAACAACAAATTAGCATGGCATAGAGAGGAAAAACACGAAATAAGAGGCACGCGAATGACTAACCTTCCGCGCATCGCGAGTCCCTTGTCGAAAGAGTTCCATATCGCTAACGACGACGAGCTCCTTAAAGCACTTGGGGGATGAGTCCGCGAGGCCCCGAGCGCTCCGATCCTTCAAGTCGTTCGCTTCGGCGAGATAGAGCGACCCGCCGCCACCAGTAGAGGTCGCTTCCACCAATCTTCGAGAACCCGACGGCGCGTCACTCGCCGAGGATACGGCGGGGCGTTTCCGCGGAGGGCCGCTGCTCCCGCCCTCCTGAGGTGCCAACGAGGGTTGAGATTCCGGCCGCTCCCGTGACGGGCTCGGCCGCCTCGCAGCATGAGCCTCGCGCGGAGGTGGCGAGGTCGTAACGCCTCCTCGAGATCGTCGACGAGAACTGCCTAACGAAAGAGCAACCAAGTTAGTAGGCAAAAGTGAACGACACAATAAGGGGTACCTCGTACCGCTACATCGATCGGCCGGAAGGACTTCTTCGTCGGGCTCTGAGTCCGAATCGTTCCGCCCTCGGCCGCGTGCTCGGGGGAACTGAGGAGTAGTCGAAACGAACCACCCTGTGATTGCCATAGTATCGGGCGACGCGAAAATCGAAGTCTGACGACGGACAGACGGGAGACGATGGACGACTCTGCCAAGCTCCGTAAATTCTGGGTCGGCGGCCGAATCTGGGATCCTCGCGGGCCCAAACTCAAGAGGGGCCGAGCCGAACGCGGACTCCGAAACCCACACCCAAGGGTATCGGTACTTGGTGGGCACATTGATAACCACGGCAAACTGCTTGGCATGATACGCCCGGTACGACCCGGCCCTATTCGACCCTTCCACGATCGATAGGAATTCCAAGAACTCCTCGGCCGTGACCGCCCTCGTCCATTCTCGAAAGAACATCATATGGCAGGCAGCCACCATCCGATAGAACGAGGGTAGCATTTGGGCTGCGTGCACCTCCAGTCGACGCAGAAGCTCCTGTACCACGCCAGGGAAAGGCAACCGAAGGCCGCTCCGGAGACTGGCCACATGAACCGCGGCGAACCCGAGCCGAGGACGCGAGGGCCGATCCTCCGGGAGAGGACGCAAGATGTCGATACTCGGCGGGATCCCGAACTCCTCGCGAAGCCCACGGAATTGGGCGAGAGACACGAGGGACGGGGAGTCGATCCCCTCGCAGGGGAAGGTCCCCCGAATCCGGGACGCGGTGATCGGGAAGGCAAGGGTCCGCTCGTTCTCTTCCGACACACGACTACGCCCCAGCTGGGCCAAAGTCGGAAGGGTACCCGCAGCCGACGTCTGCCTGGGAGGTCTCGGGTCCTCCGTTGGACTCTCGGGCGATTCTCGCCCCGTAGGAGACCCCCGGCCGCTCGGCCGATGCTCGAAGGTCCTCCGGTCGGCCACCGAACCCCCGGGAGGGGGCTGGCCGGCCATCTCAACCAGGGCAGGCCCCTGGCCGGCCATGGGATCCCTGGGAGGGGGCCGGCCGGCCATCCTATCCAAGGGAGACCCCTGGCCGGCCATCGGGTCCCCGGGAGGGGGCCGGCCGGCCATCACATCCGGGGGAGACCCCGGTCGGCCACCATCCCCCTGGGAGAGGGCCGGCCGGCCATTTGACTTGGGGGAGACCCCTGGTCGGCCACCGCCCCCCTGGGAGAAGGCCGGCCGGCCATCTGGCTCGGGGGAGGCCCCTGGTCGGCCGCCAGAGCTCCGGGAGGGGGCTGGCCGGCTGCCTGGCCCTGAGGGGGCGTGAAGTCGGCGGTGGGCACCTCGGGTGGAGCCCACACCACCGAGTGAACTTCGGCGAAGACAAGCCCGGAGCCCACGACCTGCGACGCGCCTCCCACGACTCCGCACACCAGGGGTGGCTCGCCCCCGTCGCCCAGGGCACTGTCGCGCTCCGCCTCGGCCGGCGAACCTCCGCCCGCGCCGTCGGGGCTCCCGATCCAGCCAGATCCGCGCGCCTCCGCCGGGGGCGTGTCCCCCGGGGCACCACGCGCGCGTCTGTGGACGTCTCCGCCTCGCCCTGCCGCGCCGCCATCTCCGTGCCCGAGGGGCCTCGCCCAAGGATCCGCCGCCACGCCACGAGCAGATCCGGCGCCGCCCTCACAGCCAAGGGACGCAGACCCATCGGCGGTCCCCGAGGCCACCTCCCACTCGCCCGCGCCCCCAAGGACGGACCTGGGAACGCTCCGCCGGCGATCTGTCGCCGTCGCGCCCTGCGCGAATCCGGGTTCGCCCTCGCCCCTGGTCGCCGCCGAGCCCTCCTCGCCGGTAACCTCCGAAGTCCCTCCGACCTCACGCCCCTCGCCGAGCAAGGCCCCTTTGCCGGGCTGTTCACCGACCAGGGCCTCCGCCCTCGCCTCCGGCGTCGCGATTCCGTCGGCGGCCATCCACGCGTCAAGGTCGTCGTCGTCAAAGAAGATAGAAAGAGAGGATTCGGGATTTGGGGAAAAGGGTAAATTGGGGATTGAAAAAGTATTGCTCCCAGGCGAGGATAAAAAGGAACCAACGAAGTCGTCAACGGACCCGTCATCCACGTCAAACGGCACGGCGTCCATGACGCAACGCAAAGAAAGAAAAGGAAAAATATAATAAATTAAAGGTTAGGGTGCTTATAAAGCTACCTGATCTCCTCCACCCCCGGGGAGGTTCCCTGGAGCGCTGCCCTCCGGCCCGGCCCGTCGGTGCACGCCCGATCTTAGGTGCGGAACGCCCGTCGGAAGGCGCCACTTCTGAGTTCGCTCTCGATCTCAAGTTCGACATCAAACTCGGGGGGCTAATGTTGTCGCCGTATTTCCGGCGACAGCGTTAAATATATACATCCACGATTATATCCGAGGCGCGAAGGGGAGACGCCTTCCCCGAGACGACCAAGACCCACCTTCGCACACCTGACCGACCACCGTCGCGCAGGGGAGGGGCCCGGCCGGCCACCCTCTCCCATGAGAGGGGCCTGGCCGGCCTTCCCCACCCGAGGGAGGGACCTGGCCGGCCTTCCCCACCTAGGGGAGGGGCCTGGCCGGCCTTCCTCACCCGAGGGAGGGACCTGGCCGGCCTTCCCCGCCTAGGGGAGGGGCCTGGCCGGCCTTCCTCGCCCGAGGGAGGGACCTGGCCGGCCTTCCCCACCTAGGGGAGGGGTCTGGCCGGCCTTCCTCACCCGAGGGAGGGACCTGGCCGGCCTTCCCCACTTAGGGGAGGGACCTGGCCGGCCTTCCCGACCCATGGGAGGGACCTGGCCGGCCACCGACGCCCAGAGGCTCCCCCACTCGGCCACAAGGCTACACCCGTGGCTATAAGTAGCCTTCGATGCTCTCCACGCAAAGGTAAGCTCTAGGGACGAAAAATAGACACTTTCTCCCTTATTCCCTATATACATATCATACTCCCACGTGAGGTATTTCGGATATTCTCTCCCGACCGGAAGAATACTCCCTAAAGATCCGAAATCCGAGCTCTGAGACGCCAGTGGTCCTAGTATCCCCGTCTCGCTCGATCTCGTCGATCCCTCCTCGTCATCCTGCAAACTCCGTCCACATTATACTAATGTTGAGCGTCGGAGAGGTAAACAGAGGACCCCCCTCTGTTTTCCCTTCTTAGTTCACGTCTGTTTACTCTTTTCAGATAACAAAAGGACTCGAAGACCACACGACAGCTAAGAGACGATCCGGGACACCGGATCCGACACGCTCAGGCCGAAGCGAGGGTCACCCGCTCCGAGCGAGGATCTGACCGCTTAGGTCTCGAAACGTTGTCCAAATTTCAGCGACAACAATAAGGCCGGCCACTTTACATCATGGGAGGGAGAGAAACATCTTCTTTTATTCGAGGCATTATTGCATATTGGTAATTGCCCAAAAGAAAAGAGGAAATGAATTTCTTTGAAAATGAAACAAATGTGCTAAGAGAGGAAACAAATTTCCCTCACTCAAGACACAAAGGGGGCCGACTATTTGGAAGAGAAAGGGAGGAGAAAATCAAATATTGTTTTAGTAATACACAACTGGAAAGGGTAATTACCCCTTTCTTATATTTCCTTCTCCTATAAATAAAACCTCACATAGAGATGTGAAAACAAGCTTTTTGGTCTTGCTCTCTTTGTTCTAGCCAACCATGTTCCTCCCTCTCTCTATAAAATACTCTTTAAAATACTCTTTGTTCGTATTGTTTTATAGTGCCCACTCACCAAACTCTTCAAACGCTCGAAGACTCTAGTGCTAGAAACTTTCGAGGTTGCTCGAGAATATAAAGACGAAAAGAAGCGAGACAAGGAGAAGGATATTTGTCCAAGAAGGGATTCCAAGATCAAGCAACAAGAGAAAGGTTAGTATTCAAGTATTTAAATGATGTTTTTTAAATATATACGTGTTCATAAACTTTATCTAGGTTAGTAAAATTGTTTTACTAGTAAAAGAAATTTTTATATTCCGCCATTAATGTGTTAATGATAATTTTTTCTTAACCCTAGACCTATTCCAAAAGGAGTATCAAACAATCTTGCATTGCTGACTCCACTATGGAAGCATAATATGTGACTGCTTGTGAAACATCTAAAGAGACTGTATGGCTTACAAAATTCCTTAAGTATTTGGAAGTTGTTCCAAATGACAACGAGCCACTAATACTTTATTGTGATAATAGTGGGGCTGTTGCTAACTCGAAGGAATCGAGAACCCATAAGCGCTCTAAGCATATTGAGAAGAGTTACCATTTGATTAGGGAGATCGTGTAGCGCGAAGATGTGGAGGTGAAGAAGATCTCAATAGTTGACAACCTGGCAGATCCCTTCACCAATGCCATACCGAATAAAGTCTTCGACCAACATTGAGAAGGATTAGGCATGAAGGATTATACTCTTCTTCTTTGAGTCAAGTGGGATTTTTTTGGGAGAGATGCCCACAAAAAGATTATGTTGGTAGAGATGCCCACACGAAGAATATTTATTTACATATCGATGTAATATGCTGATTAAATTAATAAAAGTTAAAACATTCATTCAATCCTTTTTCGTTTATTTGAAGATTTATAATATTCAATAGTCTTATAGTTCTTAATCTAACCTAACAATGTGTGAAGAGACAAATGTAGATTTGCATGAACAAACTCTTCATGGTGTACTTAAAACAAAATATTCACAACCTTAAGATCAACGGCCTATTGATCCTAGTATGATTGTTGGAAGAATCTTTGATGTCTGGTTACAAGGCATAGAGAGTTAGGAACACTATATTACTTCCAGCATATCTTCCGAAGATACTGAATTGACCAGTGCTCCTTTAGAGACAATGTAAGAACAAACTTGTTAACATTTTCTGTCTCTCGGTCACTATGTATGGATAGCATTGTGCTTACCTAAATCCTTAAATGAGACATATTATTTCATAGCTACATATTCTCATTTGCAAAAGTCAAATTCTAGGTCCACTCAGCTATCTTGACTATACTAATTGGTGAGATATTAAGTTATGAAGATGTCATGACTCAGCTTTGTGAAGTTCTCATAGATGTGGAATTCATGTACCTTATTGCTGAAATGCAGTATATATCACCTCATGCTTTATTACTTGGATTATGAATAAATGAACTGTGGGGTATCCAAAATTAAGTAGCAATTTTATTTGGATGAAACAATGTGACTTGTTAGCTCCTCGTCAATACATTGTTTCTAACTTATTCAGAAGTAACAAAGGAGTTGAGGAAATAACAACTAGGGTGGTAAAATGGTAATTTTATAAATCTCATCTAGTTATTGATATTCACGAAGGGTATTCATTGATAACATTCAATGGATCCACTCAACATAATTAATTTTAATTTGAGTATAAAATAAATTCATTTGAACCGAGAGATTCTCAATGTCAACTATTTAGTGGAGTTATGTGATAATAAACTAATTCTCGGAAAAAGTTTGTGAAATTTTGAGTTCAAGTTTAGTAGCTCAAACTTTGCTCATTTGGATCCAAAAGGTCACTATTACAGGTCATTAGAGTATGATTGTTAAAGTAGAAGTAAGTCAAAATAAGTTCAATTGTTGAACTAAAGGTTTTATTGGAAAATGTCTAAAGTTTTTGTCCACATTGATTTAAAATGATGTGAATGTTAAAATAAAATTAATTCATTATATGTGCAATATTAATTCTACAGTTAGTATTTTAAGAATTTTTTAAAAATAAATAAGGAAGCATCTAGAAGCTCCCTCCGTACCCATAGAATTCGGCAAACATCATCAAAGTGGAGATAAATTCTTCTACCTTGAAATATAAAGATAATTGCCAAAAAGGAAAAGAGGAAATGAATTTCTTGGAGAAGCAAACAAATATTCTAAGTGAAGAAATAAATTTCCCTCACAAATGCAAATGTATGGCCAGCCATGATTATAGAGAAAGAGGAGAAGAAATCAAATAGTGTATCATGAATGTACACTAGGAAATGAAAGTTACCCTTTCTTATATTTCCTTCTCCTATAAATAGACTCTCACATTGAGATGTGAAAATAAGTTTTTCTTGCTCTCTCTTGTATTTGGCCGACTAGTATTCTCTGCCTCCCTCTAAAATATCTCTTTTTATTTTGGCACCAACGTCCTCATTAAATTTAGGCTTAAATAAGCTCTTTAGCTCATAAACTTGTTCATGAGTTATTTTGTTTAATTTTTCCCACACAAAAATCCTTCAAACCATCTATAGACTATTGAATATTGAGATGTGAAAATAATTTTTTCAATGGTTGGCTACAAGAGAGAGAGCATGACCATAAAACTTATTTTCACATCTCAATGCGAGACTCTATTTATAAGAAATGAAATACAAGAAAGAGTAATTAACCTTTCCTATTGTGTATTCATGACAAAATATTTTATTTCATCATCCCTTTCTCTTATACATGGCCAGCCAACTTATGTCATAAGTGAGGAAATTTGTTTCCTCACTTGGAACATTTGTTTCCTTCTTAAAGAAATTCATTTCCTATTTTCTTTTGGGCAATTAACAATATACAATAATGCACCAAATAAAAAGAGATATTTTTCTATCTCCCTTGATGTAACATGGCCGTCCATATGGGTTTCTGCACACATATTTACTTTCTATTTGTTCACAACAAAATAAGGAAAGGCCTTTCATTATTGCCCATACAATAACAAGTCACAAAATTAAATTCACTAAACTTGAAAACCAATTTTCAGCCATGTGACTTTAAACCGATTTGTGAAAAATTCAAAATTTTATTTTAAATTTATACATATATTATTCTTAAAGACGAAAATACCCTTTAGACCTCTTTCGGAAAATACGTCAAGTTCAACACTTGAACTTATTTTGACTTAGCTTCTAGTTTAACAAACTCTACTCCAATGACTTGTGGTATTGACCTGATGGACCCAAATGAACAAAACTTTAACTAGGAATCTTTGAATCAAAGTTCACAAACTTTTCCAAGTCTAGTTTAACGTCAACTGATTCCACTAAAGAGTTCACACTAAAAATCTCTCGGTTCAAATGAATATATTTTCTACTAAAAATATGAGATTTGTGATGAGAGCATCCACTGAATATTACTAAATGATTACCCTTCATCAATATGATTAACTATATGAGATTTATAAAAGTATCATTTTACCCTTCATCGTTATTGCATCAACTTCTTTAATACGTGCGAATAAGTTCGAAACGATGTATTGACCAGGAGCTAACAAGTAACAATGTTTCATCGAAAAAAATCCTTTATTTTATTTGGGCACTGCCTGGTACATTTATTCACAATCCAAGAAATAAATCATGAGGTGATATGCATTGCATTTTAGCAGTCTTGTACATGAATTCCATATCTATGAGAACTTCACAAATTATACTCATATCAACTTCATAACCCAATACATCACCAATAGAGCGCATCTAGTTGACAAATTTGGAACTAGAGTGTAACTTTTTTAAATGATTCTATTGAATTTATGAAATGATATGTCTCATTTCAGGATTAAGGTAAGCACGATGAAATTCATATATCATGACCTTGAGACAAAAGAGGTTAAATGATTTGTTCTTACATAATTTTTAAAGGTGCACTGCTCAATTCAGTGCCTTCGGAAGATGCACTAGAAGAACTATAGAGTTCTCAAGTCTCTATGCCTCGTAGAAAGAAATCATAGATTATTACGACAATCATACTAGGATCAATAGTTCGTTGATCTTTAGATTGTGAATATTTTGATTTAGGCAAACCATGAAGAGTTTATTACTCTACATTTGACTCTTCATACATTGTTAGGTTTGATTAAGGACTATAAAACTATTTAATATCATATATCTTCGATCAAACGAAAAAGGAATGAATGAACGTGTCAAATTCTATTAATTTAATAAGAAAATTACATTAAGGACTTATGAGAGATTTATATTACACCGATATGCAAATAAATAATTTTATCGTGGGCATCTCTGCCAACACTTAGTTAATTAACAATTCAATTAATGAAGTGAGGGAGGGCCACGAGGGTGACTCTTGGTTCATCACACACAACGTTGATTACATTTGTGTCGAGGACCTTGGGTCGTTTATAAACTCAACTACAATGATGCATGACATAGTTTTACAAGGCGTAGACGTTCTATCCTATATGACATGTGACGTGAAAAGCAATAAGGTTAAATTAATGAAAAAACATAAATTTAACTTATCTAATGACCCAATTCTAGATACACAACCCATAAGAAAAATACATAGAAGATAAATATCTTTATCTTCTTTTGTGTGGTTGGTCCAAGAAAATACTGACGCGTCATTCGGATTTAATCGGGTTAGTTCTCACACATTCCAAAACACGCGGCCATACCTGGGGCGTTGCCTCCTATCTTCTTGTCTCGCTCCCGGATTACAAATTTCAAATTACAATTTAAAACGTTCTCGCAAATTGAGGCTCACAATTTAAAATTAGAAATAAAAACCGGGACGATAACCGAAACAATCCTACGACCATATAGAAGAGGATCCATCCACAAAACATAATCACATACATTTAAAAATGCAACAATCCAATCATATAAAAAACGCCAACACCTAATCATTTATATAATCATTTTTAATGCCAATAATAGCTATGATACCATTTGTTGGAAATAGGTTAACAATTAACCTATTAAATAATGAAACATACCTAATATGGCCGAATTTTAAAATTTCAATCTAATATGTGAAACACATTTCGTAACATATTGAATAACCATGGCAATAAAAACGACTTAACATGTCAATAAATTTCTGAACATGTAATAAATCAATCTAGATTGAGTCACAATCGTATAACTAATTATAGAATTGAAATTAAAATCGAATCTCAAAAAACTTACGGTTGTCGAGCTTCACTAGTCGTCATTCCATCTTCAATTTGTGAGTTCCGGATCTGCGTCACACGTTCAACACCTTTGGCCGAGAGCTTCCTTAGGCGCACCTGAGTCTGACTCCTCGCACGTGTCTCCTTGTATGACCGGCCTCATTGACTCCTCTCAAAGAAAGATTTGGTTGATCCTTGCTTGTGGAAAAGTTGTTGGGATTTATGCCCACTAGATATATTAGATAGTTAAATACATTTTTTAATTTGAAAATAAATATTCATTCTTATATAATATTGTGTTTATGTATGTTTTCTATGCTCTAAAACTATCATCAACAAAGGAGGTGCTAAGTATAGACTTGACAAGGTACCCTCTTATGACAAGTTTAAATAAAAGTTCGCAATCTAAAGATCGATCGTGCAATCGAACCAGAGTAACAATTGTTTCAATAAATAACCGATATCTTATCTTGTGATATAGAGAAATGTGTTTCCGTGATTTATTCTTGATGTCTTAATGAAGAAATTGAACAAGATCAGTGAACCTTTGGAGGTTCAAATAAAACCGTTTAATCACTCGAAACTTTAAGATCACATACGAGGGATATTTTGGTAATCACCTAAATCATGAAGTGAATACATATTCTCTTGTAATAATTTATGACATTCTTATTTAAGCATGCTCTGTTATGAAGGTATGAGCGAATAAGTCGGGCCTGATATTGAACAAATAAAACATTTTTTGAATAAAACACGTGACATGTAGAGACATCTCGTTTTGTGTTTTTCTCATTCACAAACAACAAAGGAGTGAGATGTCACATGTTTTATTCAAGGAATGTTTTATTCGTTAAATAACTGGCCCGATTTCTTCGCTCGCACTCTAATAATAAAGTATGGTGTGGTACTAATGTCATAGCATTCTTGCAACATAAATTCCATATATGTGAATCACATAATTCAACGAAACAGTATTATGACACCAATCGTCGGGTCAATTAAAACTCATTTAGACATTGCCAATTGACTAATAAAATGTCATAAAGTGTCTCAAGAAAATATGTATTCACTTCGAGATTTAGGTAATTACCAAAATACCCCGCGTATGTGATTTTGAAGTTTCGAGCGATTTAAAGTTTTATCTCGAACTTCAAAAGGTCTTGTTCAATATCTTCATCAAGAAATAGAGAATAAATTCAAGAGTCACAACTCTCTATATCAGAAGGTAAGATACCATTTATTTATTCGAACAATCATTACTCATATACAATTGCAAAATCGATCTTTAGATTGCGAAGTATTATTTTAAACAAGTCAAAAGAAGGTATCTTGTCAAGTATGTACTGAACACTTCTTTCGTTGATTACAATTTCAGGGCGTAGACAGACATGCATAAACACAATCTTAAATAAGAATTAATGTTTAACTTTATTTTACATTCAGCAAAAAGAATACAAAGTGTATTAAATGTCTTATATCTCTATTGTGGGCACATAATCCAACAAAGTTTACGTTTATAGCCCGTTAGCTGAATAATTGTTAATATTGTTTACGAGTATACTATTTCACAATTCAATTCGCTCAAATTAATGTTTACATGTTAACCGCATTTTTATGTATTAAAAACGAAACAAATCGTATAATCGGTTCCTTAAATCGTCGTAACTAACCACACCTCATTCGTTTTCCTTTTTTACACAATTAATTAACACATTTATTGTTTTTAGTTTTTTGTTATAGCCAGTTGAGAAATTCATAAATTTTTTTACATTATTTCATCCCAAATTCACGTATCTGGTGGGTTCATATCAATTTTCCTGTTATTTATTTTCTCGGTAAGGTTTCAATTTGTTTCCAATGTTATTTATGTCTATAGCCTATTATTTCCTGTTAACTGAACAACTTTTAATATTGTTTCAGAGTATACTATTAAGGACCAATACTCTTTTTCTTCTCGTAAAATAATTTTTTTTTCTTGGTTCATAACAATTTCCTTGTTACTTATTTTCCAAGTAATTTTTCAATATGTTTTCAAGTATTATTTTATGTTTTATACCATGTTAGCTATATATTACTAATTGTTAATATTGTTTACGAGTATAAACCTATTTACATACTGTTTACAGTTAACACATAAATATATATCTGTTAATTTTCGATTGATCGTATTTTTGGATGTTCAATACTCTTATTCTTCAATATTTTTGTTGTTTTCATCAAAAAAATTTTCGGAGAAAATGTTTGCATGCATTTTCTTGTTTTAGAAATAATGAATTCTCTCTTCTAAATTACTTCATTTACTTTGGTGGATTTGAAAAGTTATTTAATTTTGTTAATTACTTCATCATTAATGACGTGTAGGCTCAATTTTCATGTACTATTCATTTACTATTATTAAGTTTTTTAAACTTAATAATTTCGGCGAGAAAGACATTTTGGATAAAATAGTCCAAAATAATTCGTAAACAACTATAGGTTCGTATTTACACAATATTTTCAAAATATTAAGTATTTTATAATTAGTAAACATTTACATGGGAATATAGTTAAAAGACCCTATATTGATATTTTAAGTTTCTTAAGATCATACTTCGAAAGAGATGAAGAAGTCTGAAGTTTTTTTAATTGAAGCTGAGAAAAAAAAGAGAGAGAACAAGTTGTGTGATTTATCAAACTGGAAATGATTCTCATTGGTTTCGATTTAAGTAACAAATTAATACAATGATTTATATACATTCATTCAGACTTGACAAATAAAAGCTAAATCTGTGAAAAATAACTGACTAAAATAAGTAATAAATGCTAATTAATAGAGTACCAGATAGACTAATATCCGATTAATATAAGCTAACTAAACTAATTATACATCTCATATATATATAGTTAAGTCTATATCTTATGTAAGAGCTTGAACTTGTCATGCTTAAGATGCTCACGCACAAAGCGATCGTCTATCTCAATGTTCTTTGCACGTTCATGGAACGTAAGATTATTTGTAATGTAGATTCCTTCTAGATTATCACGGAACAAAAGCGATAAATTTTACGAAATAATCGATATATCTGTGAGGATTTGTTGAAGCCATACGATCTCACTGGTTGCAGCTGCAATCGCCTTATACTTCGACTCCACTGATGCCTTTGACACATTGGATTTCTTCCTGGATTTACATGCGATCAATGATTCCCCCAAGCAGACACAAAATCTCGCGATAGATCTTCTTGTGCCAGAACAGCTTGCCCAATTTGCATATGAAAATTCATAAAGCTGCATAAAAGAAGAAGCAGAGCAAAATTGACCAAGGCCTGGGTGGATGTTAATAAATTTGAGTATATGATAACAGGCTTGTAAATGAGGTGCATGAGATAAAGATGTAAATTGACTTTGAAGATCTATTGCAAAAGTTACGTATAGTCATGTCAAAGTCAAATAGAGGGATCATTAATTCACCTTCACTAGCATCTAAATGAAACTTAGGATCGATAGGTATCTTAGACGGTTTTGATTCAACAAATCTCATTTCAGATAGAATATTGTCTTTGTGAAACTAGAATACCTGACTTAGACCGGCTATTTCTAGTCATTAAAAGTACTTTAATTCACTAGGATCTTTGAATTCAAAATTTTGATGTGAATATTTTTTTACCAAACAGATGATTGTAGGATTTGGACATGCTATAACAATATCATCTACATATAATAGAATATCAAAAAAATGTTTTTCCATATCCATAAATAAAAACTGAATAATTAGCCAAAAGTTGAGTGAAACCAAATGAAATAAGAACTTGAATAAATTCAAGTTCCACAGATCTAAATATTGTTTTTTGTGTAACCTGCACACCATATTTGATTTTGCACGCACCCCCTAGACTCGTAGGCCTAGTGGAGTTGTCACATAAAATTTCTCATCAAGGTCTCCTTTTAGAAAGGTAGTATTGACATCCATTTATGGGAGTGTCCAATTTTGAGAAGTAGAAATAGCTAAAAAAAATTTTAGATTCAGAAATTTGGCTACTGCTGAAAAGGTTTCTGTTGTGTATCCTTTAGCAATAAGCCTGGCCTTCCTCCGAGCAAAAGTAACATTTACAAGCAATTTATTTTTGTCGAACCACTTGCACAAATAGCTTTCTTATCTTTAGATAATACTGTTACTAACCAGGTACCATTATTATACATAAAATGAAGTTCCTCTAGCATTCTATATCTCCACTCTTGATGTGTCACAGCTTCATGATAATATTCATGCTCTTATGTGCCATAAATGGATTAGAAATATGGTGTGGAGAGATTAAGTGAGTATTGGTTTTTGTGTGTTTGTAGATAACTAGTTTATGAGGTCATAATGTTAGTCTTGGAGGTAGGTGTTGGTAACCAAGTAAGTATCAGACACGTACAATCGCTCTTATACCACTTGTTGCTGATTGATACACTTTAGCAATCATATTAAATTTGGAAAATCATTAATTGCACTCACAATACCCAATTAATAACAATGATTGCTAAACAAGATCTAGATTTATTAATTTAATTCAATTACGAAAGCAATTCATCAACTAATAATAGAATAGGCGTTTAGAACACTTACTTGAATTTTGTCTCAATTACAGAATTCTCCAATCCAATGCTTATTCCGTCTTCAAGCTTTGACAACTCCTACGTTTGATTTAGTACTCGAGGATGACACCGTAGTCTTCAGAAACGTAATCTCCTATATGAATGAGAAATATGAGTCGGCACAATCGATATCTCACTAGATCTCAAAACAAGATTGTTTCGGGACCCTGCTCCTATTATTTATGATTGGAATTAGCAATTCCGAGAAATAGGGGCCCAAAAATTTTGGCCAAGAGAGAGAGAGAGAGTTGGCCGAGAATTGTGTGAGAGAATTGATTGAATTTTCCTTTTTTCCTTCTATCCCTATTTATAGCATTTAGGAAGAGATAACCTTTAAGAGATTTTGTCTCCTTTCTGTTTTGATATTCTATATTTCTAGAGATATTCTCTTCTTTGGATTTGATATGCGCCATTAGATCTCAACAGTGAATCTAAACTCTCTCTCATCCATCTTATCAATAACTATGGAAGAGATTTTCTCTTTTAGAAAGAAATCAAATGAGAACTTCAAGGGAGAAGTTCGGCCATCCTAGGGCATTTCCCTAGGAGAAATTTTGACCGCTCTACTACCAAGGCGTATCCCAATAATTTCAAAAGCCTGTCTGCTGAAAATCTAATTAATTATTTATTTACTTGATAACAATTAATAAATAATTATGCTATACACATTTTTTTAATTATGCAAATATTCGTTTTCCAAAATTAATGTTTTCAATCACCTATACAGCAAGTGAGATTAAATAAGGAACAACATTATGATTCGAAAGTTCTTATCCGTTTTTTTCAGAGCCGAATTGGGGACTATGGACCTAGTAGTAGAAGATTAACGAAACTGAAAAATAAGATGATACAGTCTTATCTCATTTCATCGATTCGTCTAGTCTTTATCAATACTCCACCGTGTAATCTAAGACTGAACCCGTCATTAATATTAGAATTATATTTCCTCATCGTGACGATTGTCCATTGATATAGTCAGTTCGTGATCAAGATCCTCCACGTTCAACCCGTGTCAAGAGAAGTCAATTTATTATGTTCTACTTCTCTTGATACATATCAGCCGTAAGCATTGTTGCTTCCCCAACGAAAGATTCTTTTGAACGTTAAATTATTTTGAAAGTGCGCGCAATCAATCGGTTCAAGAATCAACCATTAGGTGAGTTTACATTGACCTCCTTTCAGGGAGGCTGGATTCCGTGTCTGTAACTCACTTACCACTCGAATGATATTATGATAAGACTCCCAAGACATAAGCTATGATTAGCATGAATAGCGTTTTAGCGAATGAGTTAAAGAGCTCAGAAACATGATCTAGTGTCGATGACAACTTCAAGATATAGATCAAGTCTCATTGCGACCATCATAGTGGTCTCGGTCAGTGTGTCGTAACGGTCCCTAAACGACACATCTACCCCAAGGTCTGCTAGGTCGTACACTTACCACAAGTGTAGAATGCTCCCACAAAGTGATCAGCCTTAACCCATGTGTTCCATGTATGTGACTTACGATATAGCTTTCCAGGTGTATATCAGCCATCAACCTTGCTTTAGCACACCGCCCAAACTCAGGTGCCCAGTATGGGACTCAATTTAATACGGAGGGCAATGGAAGATAATTGTGATTGATTCTGATTAATTATTCAGAACTCAACCCACTAATCATATAATTCTTATATATTATTCTAATTATCAAATTTAGTAATTATTTATACATCATCTCCAAGTAGGTAATATTCCTACCAATCTTTTACTTTGGCCATAGAAGATTCCTCGAGCCAATCTAATTCTTTTCCATCTTTGTAGACGCTTTTGACTTAGACACTAGATTGAGATTCCCATAATATGGATTCTCGATTTACTCTTTACTCTTTCATTTATGTCGATTAGACAAATGTCCCATTTCGTATGATTCTAGTTCATGCATTCTTGCAAATGATCTTTGACTTACCATTTAAGGTCAAGTCAAATCGTACATATAAATTAATTTACTTAGAACATATTAACACTTTCATATTTTTAGATTATACACCGGACTATATATAACAAGTCTCCCTATTTTGGTGTATATCTTTTTGGTGCCAAAACAGGTTGCACCATTGTATGCTTTGATCTCATCACCACTCACAATAGTTTGATTTATTAAACGTGTTTTAGTAAGAATTTTATTCACCTTTTTCCATTTCTTGGTTATTTTATAGCTCATCTTTGTTTGTCGTGTTCATATTGAATATACACAGGACTTCAAGGATCTTCTATACTTAAATAACTAAGCATCTCACTATTTCCAGAAATAACAATATTTACAACACATGTTCTTATTCTCAAAAATTTAATATTGTCTAAGGTTTAATTATTAGTCCTTTCAAAGACAATGTTTACATTATTGAGCGCGTACTTTATTTCAAATAAGTATGTTTCAGACATAATGGAACGATCTTGTCATTTCTAAATTAAATCATTAGAAAGAGCTAGCGCAATCAATTTAGTTGTGTCATACTGATGTCTAATAGTAATGACTCTATTCATGACATGTGTTTAGGAGCTACAGATATCGTTCATTCTTAAAATATCGACTATAATAAACATCTATGTACAATCATGATCAGTTTGTTTATTACTTAGGATCTACCTTTCATATTCAAAAGGTTTGGTAGTTTAACTAGTATGATCCATGTCTTAAATTACTGGAATATTTATCCTCAGAGGACAGTTGTTCTTCATTTCTAAATATCCCAAATGAAGTGGTTCGCATAAAGAAGAGTATCATTATTGACAATGACTCTTCTTAAGGGCTCAATCCCTTAGAGCGTTTTAAAACTTAAAACATTTCATTTATCTATTTATAGATCTTTCTATTCCTTTAAGCTAATAGCTTAACATGTAGATCTATCAAATAGGGGCTAATAACTTTTTAGCAAGTTAGTCTGATCTAGAGTGTTATTTCAAGATCATGTATTTCCATTTAAGGAAATTTTTTGTTGATGAGAGTGACTACGATCATTGTTAGGATGCCCTCACTTGGTTATTGATTTTATTGCCAAGAAAATTCAAAATTATCCTTCCTTTCAATTCATTGATTCATGTGCCAAGATAATCATAGATTACTCTTCCACTTTAATTATTGAATAATAGCAGATTCATTCCGGTTCAAAGGATACTATCTCCAATAATAGATTTAATCATGTGAAGGATGTTCACTACTAGAAAAACAGGATTCCACAACCCTTAATAAGAGTTATGGACTGATGTCTATTGGTTGTGGAATATTCAACAACGAATTAATTTTCGGTGTAGAATTTATTTTTTTTTTAACATTTGGCACCGCGGCCACGTTATAACGGCGCCACGGCGCCATGTTTCACAACGGATCCAAACATCTGTTGTGGGAGTCGGCGCTGCGGCGCAGGTATAACGTGGCCGCGGCGCCGTTGTCCATAGAGGGTTCCCCTCAAAATTTATGCAATAAACCACCATAAATCATATAATACTTGCAAAATGTCTTTAAATATGCACAATCAACCTAAAAAAATCCCATACATCGAAAATTTATCCAAGATCATCATATACATTCAAAATCATCCAAAATATATACATTCAAAATCACAAAATGCAACTAATCATCACATTCAATAAATGTTTGTACATAGCTAATCCATTATTCTCTTACTCTCTCTATTTCTACATTATTATATGTCTTTTTGTTTTCTAATTTACTTATATCTCCAATAATTATATTACATTCCGTGTTACCGCTTTGTCTTTGAGCGACCATTGGCTGGATGTATTTTGATTGTTTGTCACCAAGAACATGTTTGTGTTCGAGCTAGAAATTTGAAAATACCCAATAGAATGAAAAGTATGAGGATCAGTTTTAACAAACAGTCAATAAGGGAAAAAAAATACCTTTTTATCGAAAAAAAATAAGTCTTGTGAATTTTTTTTTTTCAACACGATAAAAGTTTTTTGGACAAACCTTGGCCTAGATAACGTTTCTTTGTGCTAAACTTACTTTTATGGCATGTTGAACTAGCATTTTAAACTTGGAATTAATTACATTGGAATTAATTTAAACAATCAATACATATGTAAATAATAGGGTAATACATACCTTGGAATTAATTTAATGCTAATAGTCGTATAGGTTTCCATTTACAACCGTCGCTAAAAATAGTAGTAGTTGAAATTGAATCTATAAACAGAATCCAAATACAATCTTAATATCTCAATATGAACCTAATCTAATTATCAAGAACTTGTATTCTAATTATCTAAGCATACTATCCATTCCAAATACAAAATATATGTCAATATCTACGTAAAATAATTATCAATTTCAAACCAAAATTAGTAATAAAAAATCTAACCAATGTGATTAGAAGCCGTGGAGGGCGGAGGTGAAAATTCCGGTGAAGAGTGAGGCGGAGATATAGGGCAGAGGGAAGAAAAAGGTGGAGAGAAAGAGGGCGTGGATGTGGGATTGGGCATGGGAAGGAAAGGGTGGAAAAAGAGTGAGAATGAGAGAGAGGGCGGAGTGAGAGTGAGAGAGAGAGCAGAGAGAGATAGGGCGGAGTGAAAGGAGGGTGGAAGGAAAGAGAGAGGTCGAAGATGGAGTGAAAGAGAGGGAAAAGTGAGAGTGAGAGGGAGAGCGGAGTGAGAGAGAGAGAGGGCGGAGTGAAGAGAGGGTGGAAGGAAAGAGAGAGGTCAGATATGGAGTGAAAGACAGGGCGGAGTGAGAGTGAGAGAAAGGGCGGAGTGAGAGAGAGAGGGCGGAGTGAAGAGAGGGTGGAGGGAAAGAGAGAGGTCGGAGATGGAGGGAAAGAGAGGCCGGAGCGAAAAGTTCATTGGAGTGGCCGGAGATGTCTGGGTCGCCGGAGGAGAGAAGGTTTTCAGAGAGAATGAGTTTTAAGTGAAAATGAAGAATGAAGAAGAAGGAGTCGAAATATTACTTTTGTGAAAAATTTGGGTGGGATTATAAAAAAATTGAAATTTTCACGAATTTTAGACATTCCACAACCCTTGTGAGAAGGGTTGTGGAAGCGGCGCGGCGGCGACATGTACCTCGGGCCGCAAAAAAGAACTTCGCCGCGGCCACCCTGACTTACAAAGACCAACAGATTATGTTAGTCTACTGCGCCGTGTTCACAATAAGTCTCATGTGGTTCCACAACCCTTTTGAGAAGGGTTGTGGTAGCGGTGCCGCGGCGACGTGCATACGGGGTCGCGGGGCCGCGCTCACAATAGCTCTCCTGGGGTTCCACAACCCTTTTGAGAAGTGTTGTGGAAGCGGTGCCGCGACGACAAGTATACGGGGCCACGGCGCCAATGTTTCTTGTAAGACTTTCCACACCGGATCTTTGGATCCGTTGTGGGACATGGCACTGGAGCTTTATAAGTCATCGCCACGGCTTTGCTCCCACAACAAATCCATTAAGGTTATGGAATATTTTAAAATAAATAAAATTCTACAGCCCTTAGAATAACGGTTATAGAATAAGCTATATTCTACAACCGATATTCTAAATGTTGTGGAATACCCTGAAATTAAGCACTTCCCACAACCCTTAGCCTGAAATCATGCACTTCCCACAACCCTTAATAATAAGGATTGTGAAAACTCCGAGTCCACAACCCTTACTAATAAGGTTGTGGAAAGTTGGTTATGGGATCCAACATTTGTAGTAGTGGTTGTTATACATTGAACAACAAGTGGTTAGATTTCATTAATGAAAATCCCACTATTTTATCGAACAATTGTGACTAAAATCCTATTTAGGATGCTTCAACTCAATAATATTTGTTTAGTGGCCGGGTTCCATTTAAGGTTTCTCAAACGAAATCAATGGACTAGAGTAGGTAGGTTCTGATTAAGTATGCTCCCACTCATAATGTTGGGATTGGTGCCCACAAATGAGAAATTAGGCAATGAAATACATTTGTATTAATATTTTGGTGAAAGATTAATATTAATAAATATTCATTCTTCAATTTAGTTTGTGTTTATGTATGAATGCTACGCTCTGAAACTGTCATCAACGAAAAGGATGTTAAATACTGATTGGACATGATAACCCCTTGTGACTAGTTTAAACCATTTGTTTGCAATCTTAAGACCGAAAGAGAAATCGTGTCTAAGTAATGATTGTTTGAATGAATCATGATATCTTATCATGTGATATAGAGAGTTGTGACTCTATGATATATCCTTAATATCTCATAGAAGCTCGAGATAAAACCGTTTAAACACTCGAAGCTTCAAGATCACATACGAGGGGTATTTGGATACTTACCTAAATCCTGAATGTATAACTGAGATTACACTTTATGACATTTGATTTATCAATGGGCAATGACTACATCTTAGTTTCATCTGACCCGACGGTTGGTGTCATAATGATGTGATGTTCGGTTATATGATTCACAGATATGGAATTCATGTTGATAAAATGCAAATGCATTCGTATCACACTATGCTTTGTTATGAGAGTGTGAATGAATTAACCTGGCCAGGTATTCATCGAATAAGAAGATTCTTTGATTTAAAACATGTGACATGTATAGACATCTCACTCTATATTTTTCTCATTCACAAATAAAAAACATAAAATATACGCATACGAACATAGAGAGTGTCATATATTAGTCTTTTAGTGGAATCAACCAATATTAAGAATTAAAAGACGGAAAATGTTTGTGAAGTTTTGTGTCCGATCTTTATTCTAAGGCTTCGTTCGTGTGGGTCCATAAGGTCTCAATGATAGACACTTGGAAGAGATTTTGGTGACAAGAAATGATTGATTTTTTCATTCCACGTAAATTGTGATTTACGCTTAGCAAATTATTTTCTAAGTAATTAAATATGTAATTGATTAATTTACTATTACATTTATTTAATGAATCATATTATATTATTATATTGATAATAATTTAATTTGATGACTACGAGAGTATCGCCATAAAACATGTATCTGTCAGGTTTTTCAAAAACCCTCCCACTACGTTGAAGTACCACTTGACGAGGTTCTGAATTGTTAGGTTGCGTTTCAGTTGGGGTAAGAACAGTTCTTAGAGATGAGGTAGAAGCATCCTCACCCAAATTTTTTCAAGCACATTTTTGCTTCTAGGTTTCATATTATTCATATAGTCCTCCTCAAGGAAACGAGCATTAGTGCTGACAAACGTTTTGTCGTCCTCGGAACTATAGAATGTGAGACCTTTGGTTTCCTTTAAATATCCAACAAACACGCATAATTCTGACCTACTAGCCAACTTGCTAACGTTTTGACTTAGCACATGTGCAGGGCAACCCCAAATTATGATGTGGTTTAAACTGTTGGGATTGGTGCCCACAAAGGAGATATTAGACATTGAGATACTTTATGTATTTATATTTTGTTGAAACATTGATATTAATAAATGTTCATTCTTTATGAGATTGTGTTTAGTTATGTTTAAGCTATGCTCTGAAACTGTCATCAACGAAAAGGGTGTTAAGTACAGACTTGACAAGATAACCCCTTGTGACAAGTTTGAACCATTTGTTCGAAATCTAAAGATCGATTGAGCAATCGAATCTTATTATTGATTTTTAGCATGAATCAAGATATCTCATCTTGTGATATAGAGAGTTGTGACTCTATGATTCATACTAGGTATCTTATAGAAGATACTGAACAAGACCAGTGACACTTAGAAGCTCGAGACAAAACTGTTTACACACTCGAGGCATCAAGTTCACAACTAAAGGAGTATTATGATACTTACCTCAATCCTGAAGTGAATATGTAATTGACATTGCACTTTGTGACATTTGATTCGTCAATGGGCAATGACTAAATTTTAGTTGCATCTGACCCGACTGTTGGTGTCACAAGGATGTAATGTTGGATTACATGATTCGCAGATATGGAATTCATGTAACAACAATGAAAATGCATTAGTATCACACTATGCTTTGTTATGAGAGTGTGAATGAATAAACCTGGCCAGGTATTCATTGAATGAGTTCATTCTTTGATTAAAACATGTGACATGTATAGACATCTCACTTTATGTTTTTCTCATTCACAAATAACAAAGGAGTTAGTGAAATAATAACTCGAGGGGTAAAACAGTAATCTTACATTCCCCTCAGTTACTGATACACATGAAGGGTAACATCGTAATATACTCCATGGATCGTATGAGAAACTGTTTCATTATATCAAACATAAAAGATACGCACATGAACATAGAGATTGTCAATATTGGTCCTTTAGTGGAATCGACCAATATTAAGAGTTAAAAGACGGAAAAAGTTTGTGAACTTTTGTGTCCGATCTTTATTCTAAAGCTTCGTTCATGTGGGTCCATGAGGTCTCAATGATAGACACTTGGAAGAGACTAAAAGAACTTGAAAAGTTGATTTACTCATTAAGTATAAATAGTGATTTATATTGAGAAAGTTGTTTTCATGAGACTCGATAAATAACTAGTTATTTATTTCGTTTATTGAATCAAAAGATGCTATCATATTGATGATGACATTCTCGAGTGATTAAATATGTTAAAAGAAGAAAACAAATTATTTCTCATTTCGTACTTATTCGATAACTATGAAATATATTTAATGATGTGTCATTAAATAATAATGAGAGTTCTAAATTAATTTTAGAAATTAAATCAAATAAATTTGGGAACAAAAATCAAAGACATGGACGAGTAAGGGGAGAGTGTCTTGGCCGGATTCATTGAGTGAATAGGGTCATGGGTTTGACCCAGCTTAAGCCCATTTATAACCTGTATAAATAAGGCTAAGAAACCCTAATCACCCAACCCTAACCCTAGAGTATTTTTGGCAAAGACTCTCTCTTCCCCCTTGTGCAATTCTCGGCCAAAATCCCCAAACAAAAGAGAAAAATTGTTTTCCTTTTTCCAATCTTTGATTTCCTAATTGTTCTTAAGATCCCACACTCTTGATCTCAATATTTTCCTCGTGTAATATTGTTGATTCATCACTTGTGGTGTTTGAATGATTTACAAAATTGTTTTAGAATTTTTAAAAATGTTTTAAAAAGGTTTCAGCACTTCAAAACGTCCCTAGGTCGTTTTCTGTGCATTCCGGCGACCTCCCAGCCTCCAGGACTCCATTCCGGCGAGCCAGATCCAATCCGGCGAAGGCTACCAGTCAGGCGAGTCCAATCCGGCGAGACAGGTTCAATCCGGCGAGGCAGATCCATTCCGGCGAGGTTGTCTGTCAGGCGAGGGGATCCCAGCGAGGCGCTCCAGTCCGGCGAGTCCAATCCGGCGAGGGCAATCCGGCGAGGTCATCAGGCGAGGCGTCCCAGAGATCTCCAGTCCGGCGAGGTGTCCCAGTCCGGCGAGACTCCCAGTCCGGCGAGTCCCCTGTCAGGCGAGTCTCTGTGCGGGGACAGAGTCCAATCCGGCGAGTGCCCAGTCCGGCAAGGACATCCATTCCGGCGAGCTCCCTGCCAGGCGAAGAAGTCCAGTCCGGCGAGGCTCCCAGCTGCTGTGCATCCCGGTGACCCTTCCCATTCCGGCGAGGACGTTCCTGAGCATTCCGGCGAGGCTTTTTTTGGGAATTGGGCTTGACGTGGCATCGAGGCGAAAGCTAGCAACATCGTGGTTGTTTACAACCACCTACGTAAGTAATTCCTCAATTAAATAATTAAATATAAATTATATAATTGTTATATAAATTATTATTTTAATTTTATTTGATTGAGCTTGTGTATTATAAATTGTTTATAATTACTCAATAAATTTTAATGCCTTAGGTTGTTAAAAATATATTAAAATTAGTTTTAATATATTAGATCTAATTATAATTTTCCGCCACATAGGATGTGTATTGTAATTAACGTTGTTTAATTGTTAAATAAATTCCAACATAAACTAGCTTTACGCCGAGTCCATCGATCATAAGGAGTACCAGGGACCGTCTTAGATGGAACTTGGTTCAGAATATACGCGGTAGTTTTGAGGGCATATCCCCAAAAGGAATTAGTGAGTGATTAGTAACTCATCATTGATCTAACCATCTCCATTAAAGTTCCATTCCTTCTGTCTGACAGTCCGTTCTGTTGAGGTGTGCCAGGTGCTATAAGCTAAGAAGCGATACCTTCTTCTTTAATATAGTCATCGAATTCTTCAGAAAAGTACTCACCACCTCGATCGGATAGAAGGGTTTTGATTTGTTTGCCAGTTTACTTTTCCACTAAAGCCCGAAAAACCTTAAATACGTTAAAGGTTTCGGATTTTTGTTTGAGCAAATAGACAAATCCATATCTTGAGTAACATCAGTAAAGGTAACGAAGTATTTGTATCCTCCCCGTGCCTGAATTCTGAGTGGACTACATACATCAGAATGTATACGTTCCAGCAACTCAATGGCTCTTCGATCTTTATTAGAGAAAAGTCGTTTTGTCATTTTTCCTTCTATATAGGATTCACAAGTCGGCTGTGAGCCTATTGCAGAGCCTTTGAGTGGACCATCCCTCAGAAGTCTCTTAATGCTATCTACACTAATATGACAAAGTCTTAAGTGCCAGAGATGTATTGATTTTATTACATCAGAGGATTCACTAGGTTTGATCCTCTTTGGTTCCCTGTTAAGATCATTATCTATTTCAGTGTCTAATAACAAAGGTTGTGTAGGATAAAAATAGTATAAACCATTCTTTAAACATGCATCAGTGACAAATGAATTGGAAAAAGTAATACGAATTTCATTATCAATAAACTTTAAATAATAATTATGCTCAACAAATTGAGCTACCGATATTAAATTTAAAGTTTTGCCTTTATAAGAAAATGTCACGGATCCCATAGTCTTAGAATACACGAAGCTCCTATCACCCCACTTGAAATAGAAGTCGCCATCCTCTAAGCTTTTGCTTTTCCTGAACCCATTCAAGGAACAACAAATATGGTTAGTAGAAGTGGAGTAAATAATCCAGGATAATACATTATCAGCTACTAAACAAGCTTCGGTAATCAGTACAATACCATTCCCTTTAGTCTTAAGGTAGGCTGGACAGTTTCTATGCTAGATTCCCTGAGCGGTGTAAATCTCATTCATCAGGTCGGTAACACTGTACCCTAGTTTATTGATGTAGTAGTTCACCTTGAAATTATCGAAAGAATCAGGGAGAGTTTCTAAGATCATATCTATTTTGATTTCTTCATTAATCGCATATCCAAAAATTTCCATGTCATTGAGATAACTTATGATCAATATCATGTGTTCTCTAACAGGAGTCTTAGCTTTGATATGATAGTTCACAAACTATCGAACCGCTTGTTATCTAGCGTGATGCCTTTTCCCTTCAAACATCTCATAGAGATTGAAGAGTGTGGTTTAGGTTGAATCAACATCACGATGATGTTGTTGAAACACATTGTTCATTGATGCTAAAACATAGCATCTCACAATCTCATCCGATCGGATTCAAGCCACTAGAGCGTTTTCGTCTTCTTTAGTTGAATCATCATTCATTTTAAAAGGACATGGGGTGGTGAGTACCCATTTTTTCTTGTCCTTCGTAAGGACGATGTCTAGGTTACATTTCTAATCTACGTAGTATTTCGGTTCTAGTTAATTTGAGGAAAGGATGACTGAGATAGTGTTTAGAGACATGTTGGTGATTCTTGAAACAATTTATGATTATTCTTTAGTTTAGTATTTTAAGTTTAATTTTATTTAGACAAGAATAAATCCAAAAGTGTTATGAACAAAATGACAATTTTACTCTTTCGAGGTAAGGCCGCAAAAAGTCGCCTTTCATAAGTAAATGACACATCTTTAATGAATAGTCATGATGTAAATCCTCGAGGGAGGATTAATAGAGTTTGAGTCTAAGTGTGTAACCAACCACTTAGTTCAACAAGATCTACTTTGAAAACAATCCGCCAAGGGGAGGCCTTGTCTCATCGTTTCACTTTTGAACGCAGCTATAAAAGTAATGCTAGGAGAAATGCGTCTATGAGTACTCTCATTTAAGAGAGGTTCACAAGGGTGACTCTTAGTCCGGCGACATATGCACTTCACATTAATGTTGGGAATCTTGGGTTGCAAACAATAAAGTACAACCCTCCCACTTAGTTTTTGGAAAAATAAGGAGATCCTGGGTTGTTAACAATAAGTGTAGTTCTCCCACTTAATTTTTGGAAAAAGCACATCATCTCTTCTGTGTTTGGAAACACGTTTCCAAGTCTAAAGAGAGATAGAGTGGATCACTAGAAAAAGAGCCATACAATCGATATTTAGGAGGGGAGAGAAGTGTTAATGCACTAAGGTACAAGGAACATACTCGGATCTTTTTGTTTATTAATTTATTTTTCCTAAGAAGAGTGTGTGAGACTAATAAATCTCAATTTTGCACTTGGATGTTTTTGAGATTCAAAATCTCCTAAAACTAATATCTTCACCTTCATGAAATCTTCCTTCAAGGCATCTTCATGGTGGTTGAGTGCGTGAACGTCGGATATCCACGAAAGCATTAAGAAGAGGGGAGGAAGCTAGGAGTCGGAAAATCCGGATTAAAAATTCTACCGTATAACTCAGACTTAAAAGGTCCTAAATGACACATCTGGTATCCGATTGAGCTAAAACCATTTGCATTTGATAGCTAATTTCCGTACCTTTAATTTGGTTCAAGAACCACTAATTTTCAAGTTCCGAGCAAAGAGTTACGGCCGTTTTACTGAGCCATAACAATTTGTCCGTAAATTGAAAAACAATTAAAAGTATGTCGGATCTAGGCGTAATACGAAAGAGGTTAATTGAAATATTTTTAGTTGTACGTTTTGATTTCAATTGTGTGTTATATTAACACTTTATAATTAAACACAATATAAAACAAGCAACATAATATAAAACATTCAATAACAAATTTAAACTAGAAGTGCAATAAACTAGTTTAAATTATGTACACAAATTTTCAAACTTGTCAACAAATTTATTTTGAGTATGCTAAACATAAAATAACTAAAAACTGGTTTTAATGTATTTATAAAGCATATTTAACAAGTGAAAAATCAACACAAAATTAATTTTAAAGGTCATACCAAAAAAGAAAAATTGTGTGAGATCTAGTCTTTGGAAAAACCATTATTCAAGCAAATTTAGAAAACAATTTTCTTATAATAAATAACATGTGCATGCTTATACTTTGACCATAGCTTTGATACCATTTGTTGGAATAGTTCTAGGGTTAAGAAAATTTTTCTACCACTAAGTCTTCGAGCGTTTGAAGAGTTAAGTGAGTTAACATTATTAAACAATATGAATGCAGAACAATTGTTGGATAATAACCTAATTCTCTAGATCAAGTGAGGATCTAGGTGCCAAAATAAAAGAGTATTTTAGAGAGATAGGGAGAAGGTTGGTCGGCTAGAAGAGAGAGAGAGTAAGACCAAAAAGCTTATTTTTACATCTCTATATGAGGTTCTATATATAGGAGAAAGAAAAAAAGGGTAATTACCCTTTCCTATTGTGTATTCATGACATAATATTTGATTTCCACCTCGCTTTCTCTTCCATATGGTCGGCCGTCCATGCGCCTGGGAGGGGCCTCCCCGTACTCGGCCTTCTGGGAGTCTCCCAGCCAATCCTCATCGTTTTGGCCGGCCCCAAGGGTGGTTCCGCGGCTATAAATAGCCCCCTACATCCTTCACAAAGGTAAGACACTTTCTACACCCAAAACTCTGCTAAAATATTAGCACGTGTTCTCTCTATCTCAACCTACTTTATCCCTCCACAGCAGGTGTCTCGAGGCACGATTTTCGACCAGAATATTCCTCAAAGATCCAAGACCCGAGCGCCGAAACGAGGTTGACCCAAGTGTCTCTGTTTCGCCCGATCTTGTCGATCCTTCCCTGTCATCCCATAACTCCACCCACATTGTACTAATGTTGAGTGTCGGAGAGGTAAACAGAGGACCCCCCTATATTTTCTGTTCTTAGTTCACGTATGTTTACTCTTTTAAGATAATAGAAGGACTCGAAGACCACAAGACAGCTAAGAGACGATCCGGGACACCGTATCTTACACGCTAAGGCCGAAACGAGGCTCACTCGCCCCGAGCGGGGATCTGACCGCTTAGGTCTCTAAACGTTGTCTAAATTTCAGCGACAACATTTTGGTGCTAGAAGGAGGGGAACATCCTACAATGGATTTCTCTTATCCACATCTCTCTTTTTCTTCTCTCCTCTTATCCAGTCATGAAAGTGAGTGACGTTCAGGCAGCTCCCGCGGCCGCCCGATCGAGCAACCCCATCGTACGAGCCACTAGCTCGCGATATGAGTTTTGGAAACTCCCCCATAGAGGGACTAGGCGACAACCTAGGGTAAAGAGTTCCGAAAAGGCCACCTCTACCCCTCGTGACAACGAATGAGATTTGAGGGAAGAAACTAACCGTCACCTGGCAGAGTTACTGGCTCGGCCAGGGGTTGACAGAAGTCTGCTTGTAAACCTCCTCAGATACGAGGAGAAGGATCATTCGACCTGGATGCGAATTATATCAAAGACGACACAATCCCGGAAATGGACACAAGCCAGACGTTCACTCGCTTGCCCATGGAAAATGCGAGCGACGCTCCATTGGGCCCATCGGCGGAACGAGCTCAAGAGAGCTCGCGACGCGAAGGTTCGAGCAACCCTCGAGGCGGATGGTTGGTGATAACTCCCGCAGCTGACGATCTCGACGTCTGTGCCAAGCGCCTTCCCGACGGGGGGACGTCGACTCAGATAGTCGCAAAAATCGCCCGCCGCCGGCTAGACCTTCACATTCCGCCGAGGGTGATTTGAGGACCCACCTTCACTCGCCGCAGGGTCCCCGCGAGGAGGACTTAAGGAGGAAGTTGGACGCCCGCCGGGGAGCTGCCGGGGCCACCACCCTCGAGAATCCTCCCACGAACGTCTTGGACCAAGGGTCCAATGAGCGACAGGTTCCCACACCGGTGGGACCGGTCGTAGGAGCAACAAACGGGCTCGAGGTGATCACAATGATTTAGGGACTCCAAAATCAGATCATGGACTTACGTGAGGCAGGTTGGGGAGGTTCCAGGCCATACAACGGTCTGAAAGGATCATACTCGCCTTTCACGGCGGTAGTGCTCGCGCAACCACCTGGAGGGAGTTCAAGCTCCCCACCGTGACTCCGTACGACGGGCGCTCCGACCATAAATTCCACATCCAACACTACAGACTTGGATGATGATGCAGGGCCTGCCGGATGCAATGCTTTGTCAAGTGTTAAGCCTGACATTGACCAGATCAGGGTTCGAGTGGTTTAGAAGCCCAAAGCCTGGGAGTATCAGCTCGTTCCGTGCTCTCAGGGAGGCTTTCCTCGCTTCGTTTGCCACATTGGTAGCGCAGAAGAAGTCCAAGACGCACCTTTGGACGATCAGGCAGAAACCAGGCGAGAGCATGCGTCAGTACCTGGCTCGGTTTACCGAGAGTAAGACTTTGACGATCCGGATGCCACTGTCACCATCACGGAGGGCGCCGAACCAAGAGACTTTTTAAAGTCGATTGTGGGGAGGGTTCCGAGAGATATGGCTAAACTCATGGAGTGCGCTAGGACACACATGGAGGTTGAGGACTACCTCAACGGCAGAAAAGGCGAGGAGCACAGCAAACGACCTCGTCAAAAGGACCACCCCGACGCTCAGGGAAAGCGGGGGAGGGACAATCGCGTCACCAGCAACGACCCCCCGCTAAGTTCGAGGAGGCCTTTTGCCGACCAATTCTGGGGAGAAGCTCTTACCCCACTCAGCGTGTCCCCGGCTCGAATCTTGGCTCTCGATCGAGACAAACTCGGATCCCAGACACTATTGAAGAAAGGTTCCACGACGCGGGACTAGAGCAAGTACTGCGAATATCATCAGGATCACGAACATGTGACCTCCGAGTGCTACCAGTTGAAGCGGCAGATAGAGGCCCTGATCCAGGATGGAAAACTCAAAGAGTTTGTCATGAGGGCTTCCGAGGTGACAATCCCAGAAGATCGCCCGCATGCCCAAAATAGAGGCCCAACCAAAGACAAGGCCGTTGCAGTCGCCACCGTCACAAGGAGCCCGAAACCTCCGAGATGAACATCGTAAGAACGATCATCGGGGGACTCGACTGTGGCGAGTCGAGCAACCAGAGGAAGAAGTATTTGAGGGCAGCAACCAAAGAGAGGGTCAGAAATGCCATTAACCTCACTTTCGTCGCTCCCCCAACTACTCCATTTGAAGAGATCCGCTTCACCAAAGTGGAAGCAAATCGGATCCTCCACCCGCATAACGACGCGCTCCTCGTATATGCCACCGTGGCGAACAACAAGGTCCAATGGATCTTGATTGATAATGGCAGCCCGGTGGAAATTGTGTTCAAATCGACGCTAGAGCAAATGAAACTCGACAGAGTAAAGCTCACCCCGATACGAACCCCACTCAACGGCTTTTTCGGGGAAAAAGTGTGGACGGAAGGATCGATAGATCTTCCCGTCACTTTCGGAACCCGAGGTAGCGCAGAGGTCACTCGGATCATGACATTACTGATTGTTGACAAACCGATGGCCTATAATATCATAATCGGCCGACCAACCCTCATCGGTCTCAAGGCCAATACCTCGATATACCATCTTATGATGAAGTTCTCCACCGAGAGAGGAATCGCATGCATGATGGGGGATCAGGCTATGGCGCAGTTGTGTCATGTACGCGCCGCCGGTGAAAAGACCACCAGGCCCGAGGGGAAAAAGGAGGTTTGCACAACTTATCAACTTAATGACAAGCTCCCGTGCAAACTCGAGGAAGGAGGGACATTCGGTGAGTTGGACCAGGACGACAAAATTGAACGTCGACGCATGGAGACCCCCGACGACCTCATCGTGGCCGTCCTAAATCCCACCAAACCTGACCAAACGGTCAAAATCGGCACCCGTATTTTCGGGCACACCAGGTGGTCGTACGCACCGGGCACCCAATTTAGAAGGCCCTACAATGAGGCTCCTTGACGAAGATGGCCATCAAGTCACAAGAACTCAGCGAAATACGGGATAAAACTCCAACCACGAACGGCCATCAAGGGCCAAGCCCTAGCCGACTTTGTGGCAGAGTTTGCACCAAAGGAAATCGAGGTCGAGACGGGAAAAATCCCGCCGGATCCTTCGAAGAAGCGGGACATCGAGCCGACATGTCTGGTTTGGTCTCTACACGTCGACGGCGCATCCAACACTCGTGGAGCTAGCGCTGGAGTGGTTTTAACTAACCCCGATGCGGAAAAACTGAAATACGCCCTCCACTTCGAATTCAACGCCTCTAATAATGAGGCCGAGTATGAAGCCCTAATAGTCGGTTTGGAGCTAGCTCACCAGCTTGAGGTCGAAAACCTGCTCATCTTTTGCGACTCGCAATTGATAGTGAACCAGGTAAAAGGTGAATACATCGCCAAAGAACCAAATATTATCGCATATTTGGCTAAAGCCCTCAAGAACCTAGAAGCAATAGCTCAGTTCGAAGTCGTGCAAATCCCTTAAGAGGAGAACATCGAGGCCGACCCTCTAGCGCCTCGCCTCGGGAATTGACGAGGAAGAAGATGGAAGCGTTCCGATCAAATTCTTGACTCGCCCCTATGTATCTAGAAGCGACGTAGGGACAGTCGGTGACTCTCTGGCCCCATCTTGGATGACTACCTTAATAGAGTATATCGCGAATGGAAAACTGCCCAAAAATTGGGACGACGCCCGAAAGCTAAAATGCCTAGCATCGAGATACACCATGCGCGGAGACGTGTTGTACAAGCGAGGCTTTTCAATGCCGCTCCTACGCTGCCTTCACGAGAGTAAAGCGAAGCGGGTGCACGAAGGGTTGTATGAAAACCACGCCGCGGGACAGTCGATGGCGCTAAAACTCTTAAGGCTGGGCTATTTCTGGCCAACCTTGAAGAAGGATGCGCATGACTGGGCCCAATGGTGCGACAAGTGTCAAAGGTTCACCCACATACGAAGGCAGCCTCCGGCCCCGCTCTTCCCTGACCATATTGCCAAATGGGGAATCGATCTGATTGGCGAGCTTCCCTTGGCCCCGAGGCAATTCCAGTTTTCCATAGTCGCAATGGACTACTTCACAAAGTGGGTCGAAGCGGAACCTCTGGCAAGAATCACTGAGGGGAACACAACAAGCTTCATCTGGAAGAGCATCATATGCCGCCATGGGATTCCAGAATCCATTGTGACGGACAACGGCCGGCAATTTGACAATGCCCGCTTGCGCGAGATCTGCGAACAACTCGGGATAAGCAAAACTTATTCCTCCCCAAGGGACCCCCAGGCTAATGGCCAAGTGGAAGCGGTGAACCGCATGATAAAGGAAAATTTGAAGAAGAGGTTGGACTTCCGAAAGGGCGCCTGGGCGGACGAGTTGTCGTTTGTGTTGTTGGAGTACCGCACCACAACTCGGAACGAAACTGGAGAGACCCCATTCGCCCTTACCTTCGGGGTTGAAGCAGTGGTCCCGATAGAAATCACGCTCCCCACGTTTCGTATCGAGGGCTTCCACGAAGAGGAAAATGACGAGGCGATGTGAGCAAAGCTCGACCTAATCAACGAGAAAAGGTCCGACGGAGTCACTCGTCTCGTTGCTCAGAAAAGGAAAGTCGACCGATACTATAACTCAAAGGTCTAGCTACAAAGCTTTGCAAGTGGAATCCTGGTACTAAGGAAGGTGTTCCCTAACACCAAAGTTCAAGGTGCCAGTGTCCTGGGTCCGACGTGGGAAGGACCATATCGGGTTCGAAAGGCCATTCACAACGACACTTAGGAGCTTGAGAACATGGATGGCCTTATATTCACTCCCCCATGGAACGCCGAGCACCTGAGGCGATATTACCAATAGCGGCAGCGACCTCGCGCCCGATTTCATTCCATGTAAACACAATAATTGTCGTAATTCAATTTAGTCCAAGTGTACTCCTTTGAACATCGAATAAAAAATTATTTGTGTCATCATGTGTTCCCTAACTTAAAAGAAAAGTTTCTAAAACTTTGTGGCATACCAAAATTTCATGAAACTTGGGTGGCTAGGGTGAACCGGTAGCAATGCCGAACGACCCTGGATCCGAGAAGAGCCCAAGTTTGGAAGAACCGGTAACAAGACCTTACAAGCTTGCGTTCGGGAAAATCACGCCCCGCAAAAAAAAATGGTAACAAGGACACAACCTTGCATCTGGTTGCCCATGGAGCCGAGGAAAGTGGGCGTACGCCGGACCCGATCCTAAGACGATACGTGAATGCGCGCAACGGCAGAAAACAGCAATCGAAAACCGATAGGTCATCGATCGAGCCAAATCTTGGGATTCACCACCCGCCTTAGAGCAGAATCGCAAGCTGATAGGCCGTCCATGAAGGCTCACGGACAAAGTGCTCAAAACACGGCCGTGCGAAAGCGCCTGCGCCGAAGAAAGCGAGCCCGGGTGTCATCATGTAAGTGAGGCGTAAGTAGGCAAAACGGCTATCGCTCCTAAAATCCGAGTGCCCTCGACGCTACTTAGACGAGTGACTTAGCAAGATCTCCCACCATTGACCACATGAGGAGAACGACATACCGCCAACCTCCTCGATCGCATGGGTCATGGGTCCTACGGATCATTGACGGCGACATAAAACCTTGATTGCTATCGGTCCCCCAACTAGGGAATGCGTCATAAGCCCACAGCCATTGACAGCATAAGAATCGAACAAAAGGAAACAATCACACAGGTATAATAAAAAGAAACTTTCGATAGAAGGCGGGAACCATGAGAGTGCAAACAAAGGAAGCATACAAAATGAAACCAAAAGAAAGACAAAAAGCGCTAAACACAGGCGCAAACGAAAATCAAATCCTAGTCGGAGCCAAAGTCGACAAGCTCCTCGTTGAGGGTCGCGTTCGGGTAAGATGGGGATGTGTCGACCGAGGAATGGATAGTCTCAATTGGGCGTCGGTCGCCGAGGTCCTCGAAATTTGCTTGTAGATCTACCTTAAGGCATCAAGCCTGTTGGGTGTAAGTGGATCTACAAGAAGAAAAGAGGACCGTATGGAAATGTTGAGACATTTAAGTCACGACTTGTGGCGAAGGGGTTCACACAGAAAGAAGGTATCGACTATGAAGATACCTTCTCTCCAGTCACGATGTTGAAAGTCCACACGTACTCTTTTATCCATTGCTACCGCCCTGGATCATGAAATCTAGCAGATGGATGTCAAGACTGCATTTTTTATGGAAATCTTGACGAGCGCATTTATATGGCTCAACCAGACGGGTTCATGGAGAAAGGCCAATAGTGCAAGGTTTGTGAGTTTCTGAAGTCCATCTATGGACTAAAGCAAGCATCTAGATCGTGAAATATTAGATTCGACGAGACTGTGAAAAGCTACGACTTTCATAAGTCAGTAGACGAGCCATGCGTTTATAAGATGATAAACGATGGGAAGGTGGTCTTCTTAGTCCTATATGTAGATGACATACCACTCATTGGGAATGATGTAGGAAAGTTATCAGAGGTTAAGATCTGGCTGTCAAAGCAATTTGAGATGAAGGATTTAGGAGAGGCGGCTTACATTCTGGGGATTCAGATCTTTAGAGATCAGAAGAACCGAATGTTAGTGCTTTCCCTAGCATCTTATATTGATAAGATCATTGATCGCTTCTGTATGCAAGACTCCAAGAAAGGACAGCTACGTTTCAAACATGGAGTGCATCTCTCAAGTGAGCAGTCTCCCAAGACTCCTCAAGAAATTGAGGACATGAGAAATATTCCTTACGCTTCAGCCGTAGGAAGTCTCATGTATGCTATGATTTTCACAAGGCCAGATATTTGCTACGCAGTGGGCGTGGTGAGTAGGTTTCAGTCAAACCATGGACCCGAGCACTGGGTTGCTTTAAAGCATGTTCTAAAATATCTTCGGAGAACGAGAACTTACATGCTTGCATACTCAGGTCCTGACCTTAATATGACGGGATATACCGACTCCGATTTTCAAGCGGATAAGGATTCCAAGAAGTCCACACCAGGGTGTGTGTTCACCCTGAATGGTGGATCCTTGGTCTGGAAGAGTATCAAACAATCTTGCATTGCTGATTCGACCATGGAAGCCGAGTATGTGGGAGCTTGTGAAGCTGCAAAGGAGGCTGTGTGGCTGGGGAAATTCCTTATGTACTTGGATGTTTTTCCAAGTTCAAGCGAGCCTATTAAACTTTATTTTGATAATAGTGGGGCTGTCGCTAGTTGTAAGGAGCCAAGAAGTCACAAGCGCTCTAAACACATAGAGCGGAAGTATCACTTGGTACGAGACATCGTCCACAGAGGGGACGCTGAAGTCATGAAAATCTCAACTTTAGACAACCTTGTTGATCCCTTCACGAATCTTTTAATGAGTAAAGTCTTTGAGGGACACCTAGAAGGATTGGGACTGAAAGATCATTCGCATCTCCTTTGAGTCAAGTGGGAGTTTGTTGGGATTGGTGCCCACAAAGGAGATATTAGACATTGAAATACATTTGTATTTGATTTTTTTCAGACATTAATATAAATAAATATTCATTCTTTATTATGTATGTGTTTATGTATGAATGCTACGCTCTAAAACTGTCATCAACGAAAGGGGTGCTAAGTATAAACTTGACAAGATAGCCCCTTGTGACTAGTTTAAACATTTGTTCGCAATCTTAAGATCGATAGAGCAATCGAATCTAAGTAATGATTGTTTGAATGAATCATGATATCTTATCTTGTGATTTAGAGAGTTGTGACTCTATGATTCATCCTTGATATCTTATGGAAGATATTGAACAAGACCAGTGATACTTAGAATCTCGAGATAAAACCGTTTAACCACTAGAAACTTCAAGATCACGTACGAGGGGTACTTTGGTACTTACCTAAATCCTGAAGTGAATATATAATTGATATTACACTTTATGATATTTGATTTGTCAATGGGCAATGTTTAAGTTTTAGTTTATCTGACCCGATGGTTGGTGTCATAAGGTTGTGATATTGGGTTATATGATTCACAAATATGGAATTCATGTTGAAACAATGCAAATGCATTAGTATCACACTATGCTTTGTTATGAGAGTGTGAATGAATAAACCTGGCCAGGTATTCATCGAATAAGAACATTTTTCGATTAAAACATTTGACATGTAAAGACATCTCACTCTATGTTTTTCTCATTCACAGATAACAACGGAGTTAGTGAAATAATAACTCAAGGGGTAAAATGGTAATTTTACATTCTCCTTAGTTAGTGATACACATGTAGGGTAATATCGTAAAGCACTATGTGGATCGTGTAAAGAATCGTTTTTTCACATCAAACGGATAATATATACATATGATCACAGAGAGTCTCAATATTAGTCCTTCAGTGGAATCGACTAATATTAAGAATTAAAAGACGGAAAACGTTTGTGAACTTTTGAGTCCAATCTTTATTCTAAAGCTTCGTTCATATGGATCCATAAGGTCCCAATAATAGACACTTGGAAGAGATTAAAGGAACGAGAATTATTGATTTACTCACTGAAAATAAATTGTGATTTATATTGGGAAAGTAATTTTTCTAAGTAACTTAATAAATAATTAGTTATTTATTGTTATGTTTATTTGTTGAATCATAGAGTCACTAGTAGAAAAACTTGTTCCCACAACCCTTAATAAGGGGTGTGGAATTTTCCCACAACCCTTAATAACGGTTGTGGGAGCCTGAGTTGTGGAATTTCCCACAACCCTTAAACATCCGGTGTGGAATGTTCATATTTCCCACACCGAATGTCTATGGGTTGTGGGAAATTCAACAACCAATCAATTATCGGTTGTAAATTTTTTTTATTTTTGAAAACTTACCGCCGCGGCGACCTTTTACGGCACCGCGGCCCCACGTCCCACAACGGTTGTTGGGATCCGTTGTGGGACCTAGGGCCGCGGCGCCATAAAGGGTCGCCGCGGCCCCACCAGTCAGTGCCACGGCACCGGAGTCCCACAACGGATCCCAACATCCGTTGTGGGCCACGGCGCCGCGGCGCCATAAAGGACCGCCGCGGCGCCTGTTGTGGGACACCTGGTGCCGCGGCTTGGACATCTAGTGCCGCGGCGCAGCTCCCACAACAGATGTTTGAATCCGTTGTGGCACTTGGGGCCGCGGCTCCAAACATTTGTCGCCGCGGCGCCATTGTCCGAAGAGTGCATCTTTTCATTATTATTGGATTAAACCCAAAATATCATATAATTACCTGCATAATACATGCACAATCAATCTAAAAACATACAATACATCCAAAATCATCATAATCATTCAAAATCATCTAAAAAATATACATTCAATATCACAAAATGTAACTAATCATCACATTCAATAAATGTTTGTACATAGTTAATCCACTCTTCTCTTACTCTCTCTATATCCAAAGGTGTATACGTGTTTTTGTTTTCTAATCTACTTATACCTCCTACAACTATTTCTCGCATATAACATAAAACAAAATATCCACATTATGTGTTACCGCTTTGTCTTGGCGCGGCCATTGACCTTATGTATGTTGATTGTCCGTGGCTAATAGCGCCTTTGGTTTCAAGTTTGAAATTTGAAAACACCCTACAAAACAAATAGTATGAGTATCTTTTATAACAAATATTCAATATATAAGTAAAAAAACTTACCTTTTTATCAACGAAACCAAGTCTTGTGGAATTTGTTTATTCAACGGGTCAAAAAACATAGCACAATCCTTCCATAAGTCAAGGACAACAAGCATCCAATGAAAGTTTCGATTGTAGGGCATGAAAACTAGTTGCCCAACTGTGCATCCTCGCACCGCGTTGCCAACCTCTTTGACTCGTGTCGACAAATGGTAATCTTCGTCATTTGTAGACATGTGAGAAGCTAACGCGGCGTTTACAAAGACAAATTTTTTTTTCAACTTTGACATCGATGCGCGTATACAACTACATTCCAAATTATTCAAATAGTTAAAACACTTAATATTCAATCATCAATATTAAAAAAACATCATGAAAGAAACACTTACTCCATGTAAAGAGATATGCTTGACGCCCCAATTTCCGAAAATTGTAAAAATTCAGAAATATCATCAAATCCCAACATAATCGGTATAGCAGAGATTGTTAAACAAACGTTGACTTGAATAACGTTTCCTTGTGCTAACATCATTTTGTTGGCATATTGAGCGAGCAATTTAAACTTGGGATTTATTACCTTGTAACCATTTAAACTTTGAATTAATTATCTTATAACTAATTTGAACAATCAATACATAATAATGAGTAGGTTAAAATATATTACCTTGTAATTAATTCTCCTATTATCGTCGGGAGTAGGTTGACTCGTAGATTCGAGTTTGGGAGGGCCGCGACTCTCTTTTGCCGTAGTCTCAGTTTCTATTAATCGTCGCGGCCACGAGACAAAACCTCCCATTGCATCTTCTACAGTTAGAGCTTCTTCGGTGGGAATCGGTAATTTGGCTTTCTTAACCAAAACGCCAGAAACGCTCACACGTGCATTTCCTTCCTCTAAACTTGAGAAGTGAATTACGCCCTCGTTCAAATATACTCGCCCATTTGCAACATGGATTGTGTTTCCTTCCACGATATCGTCAATGTAGAGAAAACATTCGACACTTTCATTCGAACACGGTGTCACCGGTGTGGTTGGATTCAATGAGCAACTAGCCCGAACACTAGTTAGGTTTTCCACAATAATCGGATCGACTTTCGAAGGTTTATGTATATCGTCATGCCCTATGAAAATCACCGATTTAATACCGAAAATAAGCAAACTTTTGAAGTAAATAAATAAGCATGAATAAAGATTACCTAAAGAGACGACCTCTTCGACGACTTCTTGAATCTTAGTCTTCTCTTCAATATTAACGCCACTTGCATTAATATTATCTTCAACTAGATCAACACTCGCTTCTCCAACACTTGTACCACCACGACCATTAACCGCTTTCAAGATATCATTTTTAAACTCCATCAACTCGAGACGCATTTTGAGCCGCATCTTGTTAACTCCATCAAAGGTAAATTGCCACGTGACGGGGTCAAAGGAGTTCCAATCAAGGTATACGTACATAATAATTACTTGTTTTACAAATGATTATGTTTTTTATATTATTATTTTATATGTTTTTCAGGCATTATGGTACATACCACCAATGCCACGGTTTCGACGAATGTTTAATACTGCCAAGCACGCAAAGAACATGGTTTGGCACTCAGAAAAACGTATCGATGATGGTATGTTACGGCATCCTGCGGATGCTTCACAGTGGAAGTCATTTGATTTGGAGTATAAAGATTTCAGTGTTGATCCTCGGAATTTGCGTCTTGGTTTAGCATCTGATGGCATGAACCCTTTCAGCATGATGAGTAGTAAATATAGTGTCTGGCCGGTTATTCTTGTGAACTACAATCTCCCTCCAAAGTTGTGTATGAAGAGAAAATTATTGATGTTAACGCTTCTGATTTCAGGACCGAGTCAACCAGGAAATGATATTGATGTTTATTTGGCACCATTGATCGATGATTTGAAGATGTTATTGGAGACAGGGATTGAGGTCAACGATGGTTACCGCGGCGATTCATTCTACTTGAGAGCAATGTTGATGTAGACTATAAACGACTTTCCAGCGTATGGAAATTTGTCAGGATACTCTATGAAATGCTCAATTGGTTGTCCAGTTTGCATGAAAGAAACATCTTCCATTCGTTTGAAGCATGGTAAGAAAACTGTTTTTCTTGGTCATAGAAGATTTTTACCGAGAGATCACTCGTATAGAAGGTTGAAACAGGCATTTGATGGAAATACGGAAGAACGACCCCCTCCTAGAATATTGTCTGGTGAAGATGTCTTCAAAATGGTTAAAAATGTTAATGAAGTGCTCGGTAAAAGGAAGCGGCGTGCTAGTACTAAAGAGTCGTTCCAAGAGAATCCTTGGAAAAAGAAATCGATTTTCTACGACCTTCCGTATTGGAAAACATTATATGTTCGGAATTGTCTGGATGTTATGCATATTGAGAAAAATGTATGTGAATCTTTCATCGGTACGCTACTTGATGATCCAAATAAATCGAAAGATGGAATAAAATCTCGAATGGATCTCAAGGAAATGAATATAAGAAGCGTTTTGCATGTCGACGAGCAGAGTGGAAAAAAAACAAAAATACCACCGGCAAAGTATACTCTATCTCGGGAGGAGAAAAAAAAATTGTGTAAGTGGTTTGAATCTATCAAAGTCCCGGATGGTCATTCTTCAAACTATAAAAGGTTCGTATCTTTAAAAGATCTCAAACTTATTGGAATGAAGACTCACGATTGTCATGTGTTACTACAACAAATGTTACCGCTTGCTTTGCGGGGCATTTTGTCAAAAGATGTGAGGTTCGCAATTTCCAAAATATGTGTATTCTTCAATTCGATATGTTCAAAGGTCATTGATCCAAGTCGGTTAGAGGCGATGCAATCGGAAGTTGTGAAAACTATGTGCTTGTTGGAAATGATATTCCCACCATCATTTTTTGATATCATGGTTCATCTAATTGTTCACTTGGTACGTGAAGTGAAATTATGTGGACCTGTGTTTTTACGGTGGATGTATCCAATCGAGCGTTACATGAAAGTGTTGAAGAGTTATGTGAAGAACTACAATCGACCAGAAGGGAGTATCGTTGAAAATTATATAGCTGAGGAGGCTGTTGAGTTTGCTCTGAATATTTAACTAAAGCAGATGAAATTGGATTACCGAAGGACAAAGGGTTTGAGTCAAAAGCACTATCTACAGGTACGTCAATTTGAGACATTTTATATAGATCAAAGCTGAGTAATTTAATTCTTGTTTAGTTAATGTAGTAGTATATTATCTATAGGTACATATTCTAGCGTCAACCGGAAAGAATGGGAACAAGCCTCGCTACATGTTCTGCACAACGTTTCTGACGTAACCCCGTTCGTGGATATTCATTTGAATGAGCTGAGAGTTAAAGATCCAAAGAAAGCTAGAAATGAAAAATGGTTGCAAGAAGAGCACAACCGTTTATTTCAGATATGGCTTGGAAAACGACTATTTGAAGAGGCGGTTCATTCAACTACATTGAGTAAACTATCATCAGGACCTTCGAGCATGGTTACAAGGTACACTGCTTGGTCTGTTAATGGTTTTACATTTTACACAAAAGAGAGAGACGACAAGCATCCGGTTCAAAATAGCGGTGTAACACTATTGGCCGAAGCATTACATGTTTCGTCGGCCAAAGATAAGAATCCCAAAAAAGGTTTCATGAACTATTATGGATACATTGAAGACATATGGGAGCTTGATTATTGCGGATTACGGGTGACATTATTCAAGTGCAAATGGGCTGACAATAATCACGTTAAAGTTGACAATGACGGAGTTACTGTTGTCGACTTCAGGAGGATCAGTTACGAGAATGATTCATTCATGCTCGCTTCACAAGCGAGTCAAGTCTTTTATGTTACAGATCCAATCAATCCGGAGTTGTCATTAGTAGTTCATATGAAAGCGCGAAATATTCAAGAAGAAGAAGACGAAGATTTGACTAGTATACCGCCATTCACATCCGGATTACCACCGATCGATAAAGAGATGGATGACTTCGACGATGACGATGTTTCTCATTTACTTCGAACTGACATAGCTCCAACTTTTGTTTGATTGAGTTGTATTTATAACTTTATATTGATTTGAATTTGAGTAAAACAAAGTTTTAAATAGGTTTTGACAAAGTTTTACTATAAATTTAACACGGCGCCGCGGCCCTATATCCTATAGCCGTGGCACCAGGTCCCACAACGGATGTATATCTGTTGTGGGAACAGCGGCGCCGCGGCCCCGGTAGGCCTTGCCGCGGCGCCGATGACTTACAGAGTCTATATAGACTCTATAAGTCGGTGGTGCCGCGGCGACTCGTACAGGGGCCGCGGCGCCGATGACTTACAGAGTCTATATAGACTCTGTAAGTCGTTGGTGCCGCGGCGACACATAATGGTGCCGCGGCGCCGATGACTTACAGAGTCATTATAGACTCTGTAAGTCAGCGGCGCCGCGGCCCTGGTAGGTGTTGCCGCGGCGCCGCTGACTTACAGAGTCTATAATGACTCTGTAAGTCGGTGGTGCCGCGGCGACTCGTACAGGGGCCCCGGCACCGCTGTTCCCACAACGGATATACATCCGTTGTGGGACCTGGTGCCGCGGCTATAGGATATAGGGCCGCGGCGCCGGGTTAAATTTATAGTAAAACTTCGTTAAAACCTATCAAAAACTTTGTTTTACTCAAATTCATACATAGAAACAATTTAATGTCTGCATACTTTAGTTCCTTACTATCGTAATTCATACAAACAAACAATATTTTAAATAAACATCAATAAAACAAACATATTAATTCTTAAAATCTCAAGTCTCGTAATTTAAACAAAGAAACAAACATAATTTAAATAAAGAAAGAAACATAATTCAAACTAATAATTCAAACTGAGTCTTTAAAATAAATAAAAAAAGCATAAACTAGTTGTTGTTGTCGTTGTCGTTGTCGCGTCGTGGTGGTGCTCCTGGAGGACGTGGGAATTCGGACGGCCATTCTGGAGCTGAATGTGGTAAGTACTCGTACTGGGGGTACAGAGGAAACCGCCACGCTATCTGGTTGTTTGTGTCCAACCGACTGATGACATCGTTGAACGCCTCGTATGACATGGCGTTGTACTCCCCTTGCTGTTGTTGGTAATGTTGAAAATTTTGATTCTCGGCGACGAGGTAGTGGTTGGTGTGAGCGATATACTCTAGCATCGGATCTCGCACCGGAGGTGCGGGTAGCTCAAGTACCGTCGCTCTACGCGGTCGTGGTGGTGGTGCCTCCTCCTCCTCTTCAGCTGCCTCATCCTCATCCGCCGCCGCCTCCTCCTCTCGAATCTTGTACCGATCGATGATTGACTTCGTGATTGGCCCCATTGGACCTTTGATCGTGTCCTGCCTCCCAATTCTCACGCCCGCTCTCATACAAAGGCCAGTGATGATCGACGGATACGGTAGACCGGTCTTCTTAGCCTTGTAATCAACACTCCTCATCCGACTCGAGATGAATCGACCAATGTTTATCTTGAGCCCCTTCACGATGCAGTACAATATTTGTATACGACCCTCGTCGAGGCTGGAAAAATGCGTGATCGGGAATATGCGAGCGCACACAAAGTAAACCCATACTTTGGCAATCCTACAAAAACAAAATTCAAAGCACAATTATATTTCAATTCATTTCAAATTATAAAAAAAAAATCGTTAAATAATTACGTACTTTGTGAGTTGATCACGATGCAAGACCTCTCTTCCCTTCTCCGTCGTCCAACCTTGGTTCGGGAGGCACAATAAACTCGCCATCTCTGCCTTATCCGCATGACGTACATATTGAATGTATTCCTCCGTCTCGAAAGGAATGTTAGGAGTTTGAAGATAAGCGTTGATCGCCTCGGTACTCATGTTTACCTTCACTCCGCGAACCGTGACGATGTTATTAATTGCATCCAGTAGGTTCGCGTAAAATTCCTTCACGATGGTGATATTGCCATCGCACGACGGAGGACTGCAAAATTCTCCCCAACCATAGGCGTCGATGAAGTTGTGGATTTGTTGGCCAATGTCGAATCCATCCCGGGGGACACTAAATCCCCTCTCCTGGATTACGGAGCGCTTAACGAGCAACTCGTAGCGATCCTCGGCTTGTTGAGACGTGAATATCACCGACTCGTAATGTTCTTCTTCTTCACTTTCCGACGATGAAGAAGACTCCACAACTTTTCGGGAACGCTTTGAAGTTGCGACCTTAGCTTTGCCCTTGGCGGCACGAGTAAATTTCGGAGGCATTTTAACCTAATATAAACATAAACAGAAACACAATAAAACTTATTTCAACATAAACGCAAACTATCAACCTACAATTTCAACATTAACAAAAATTATAAACATAATTTCAACATAATCTACAATTTCAACATAAACGTAAACACGAACACATTTTTAACAATTTCAACAATATTTTCAAAATAAACATAAACACAATTTCAACATTTTCAACAATAATTTCAACATATAAACGCAATTTCAACATAAACATCTAAACAAACCAACAAATTCGGATTCAATTCACAAACAACATAAACTCAAACAAACCTACAAATCCCAAAACAAATCTATAAATCTAAACATAAACGAGAGGGACGGATTCTATTCACAATAACAACAAATTCGGATTCAATTCACAAACATCTAAACCAAACAAACCTACAAATCTAAACCAAAACAAATCTATAAATCTATAAATATAAACTTAAACAAATCTAACAATTATCTAAACCTAAAAAAATTAAAATTCATCAAAACCTAAACATGGAAGAGGACGGATTTACCTTGAAAATATGGAAGAGGAAGTGAGACCGGCGGCGAGGTGAAGGCGCGGGAGAAGGCGGCGACGTGAAGGCGCGGGAGGGAGGGGCGACGTGAAGGCACGGGAGGGAGCGGCGACGTGAAGGCACGGGAGGGAGCGGCGACGTGAAGGCACGGGAGCGGCGACGTCAAGAAGAGGGAGTAGGGGCGTCTAGGGGAAGGAGGGGCGATGAGCAATCGGGACAGACTCGGCCGAAATTGGTTTTGGGAGAGAAATGGATTTTGGGTAAAGTGAAAAAACCCTAAAAATTCGAATTTATACACAGATTTCGTCGCCGGCGCCGCGGCGCCATGTAAAAAATTTTGCCCAGACAAGACCTTTTCCCACAACGGATCTTTGTATTCGTTGTGGGACGTCGCGCCGCGGCCCTATTTGCCGTCGCCGCGGCACTTGTCCCACAACGGATCTTTTAAGGGTTGTGGGACCTTTTATATTAATTATAATTAAACAACTCTCAGAACAATGGTTGTAGAATAAGCTAGTTTGCACAACCGATAGTTATAAAGGTTGTGGAATACCTGAAATCAAGCTTTTCCCACAACCCTTAATTGTAAGGGTTGTGGGATCTCGAAGTCCACAACCCTTAGTAATAAGGGTTGTGGAAAGTCCGTTGTGGGATCCAACATTTGTACTAGTGAGTGTTATTATATTGATAATAATGCACTTGAGAAATTCAAATAAATAACAGAAAAAAAATAAATAACATATCATTTCGTACTTATTGGGTCACGGGTTTGACCCAACTTAAGCCCATTTAACTTGTTTATAAAAAGGCTTAAGAAACCCTAATTACTTAACCCTAACTCTACTTCATTCAGACAAAAGCTCTCTCTCTCTCACCTTGTGACGCTTGACCGAAATTTGTAGATAGAACAAAAGAGAAAAATCGTTTTTTTTTTTTTTGTGTGTGTGATTCCCGAGAAATCATAGAATAGCTCACCCTATCAATCTTATAAAATCCCTTGTGTATGATCTTTGATTCTATATTATTTGTGATTCCCGAGAATTCATAGAAAAGCCCACCCGACCAATTCCTTGAAGAAATTGATTTAAAATCAATTTGGAGATTCATACCCCCTGGCCGGATTCAATCCGGCGAGACAGTCCTAGTCCGGCGAGGCTTCCTGTCCAGCTAGAATCCCTATCAGGCGTCTTATCTGGCGATGCTCTCTGTTCGGCCAGTCACTCTGTCCGGCTAAGGCTCCAGTCTGGTGAAGGCTCCAGGCCGGCGAAGGCTCCACTCCGGCGAAGGTCCCAGTCTAGCGAGACTTCCCATCCGACGAGATCTCCAGGGGTCCTCTCTATCCAGCGAAGGCCCTGTCCGGCGTAACCTCCCTGTTCGGCGAAGGCCCTATCCGGTGTCCCAGCCCTTCCTGTTCGGCCAGTGTCTGCCAAGGGTATTCCGACGAGCCCCCTTCATCGTTTGAACTTGGTGTGGCATTCCGGAGATACCGAGCAATGTCAAGATTATTTATAATCTCAACTGTAAGTTATTCTCAACGATTTGGACTGGTATAATTATATAAATATGTTTATATAAGTTGATAGTGTGTTCAAATGTTGTGCAACATGTTTTAACAAATTTGTTTATAAACATGTCAATAAATTTTATGCCTAGGTTGTTTAAATATATTAAAAATAGTTTTAATACGATATATCGAATTATATTTTTCCGCCACATAGGATGTGTAATATAATTAAATTGTTAAATAAATTCCAACACTTTGTCACGAATCGCAGGCTCTACTGCTATAAGGTCATGCCTTTCGGCCTCAAGAACATAAGGGCAATATATTAGTAGTTGGTGAATCGAATGTTTGCCAATCAGATCGGCTAGACAATAGATGTTTACGTGGATGAGATGCTTGTCAAGAGCCTCAAGGCCCACAATCACATCAAACACCTCGGAAGTGTGCGTTTGGGGTCGAATATGGGAAATTCTTAGGATGCATGGTAAGCCACTGAGGGATCGAAGCTAATATCAAGAAAATCAAAGCGATCTTGGAAACGAAATTTCCTCGGAAGGTCAAAGAAGTGCAGAGTTTGACGAGAAAGATTGCCGCTCTAATGCAATTCATGTCCAAGGCAACCGATAGGTGTCAACCATTTTTTGGGCCTCTGAAAAAACCGACGAGTTTGTATGGACGAAAGAATGTGAAGAGGAATTTTGCGAAAAGAAAAACTACTTCGGATCCCCCCGTTCCTTGCGAAGCCCAAAGACAACGAGTCTTTGTACATTTATCTTGCGGTTTCCGATAGGGCCGTCAGCACGGTCTAAATACGCGAGGAGGATATAATACAATGGCCAGTATAATATGCAAGCAAGGCACTCCTTGACGCCGAGACTTGATACCCGGAAATCGAAAAGTTGGCCATGGCCCTCGTCATGAGCGCAAGGAAATTGTGCCCCTACTTTAAAGCGCATCTAATCTTAATACGCATGAAGTATTCCATCGAGAAGGCCTTGCAAAAGGGGACCTTGTCCCGAATGGCCATATGGTCTCAAGAGCTAGGGGTATACATAATAGAGTTTCAACTGAGAACCGCTATCAAAGGCCAAGCCCTCGCTGACTTTATGGCTGAGTTAACAGATTTTCCCCCCACAGGGGGGAACGATGAGAACATTGAAGTTAAAGGGCGCAATTGCATCCGCCTATTAAGGAAAAGGACGACCGACCCAATAGGGCCAATTTCGGACTTACACGTGGATAGCGCATCCAATGCCCGGGGGGCTGGTGTCGGCGTTGTCTCACCAATCTCGACACGAAAAAACAGATATATGCAATGCGATTTGAAATCAAAGCTTTGAACAACGAGGCAGAATACCAAGCCCTAATCGTAGGGTTGGATTTGGCAAGAAAGCTTCCATTGCGACTCAGAAATGATCGTAAACCATGTGCTTCCACAGAGTCAAACATGATTGCATATCTGGAAAAAACCCAGAAGAACCTGGAGACCTTTTCATGGTACAAAGTAATCCAGGTTATCTGGGAAGCAAACATCGACACCGACTCCCTAGCACGCTTATCATCCGAGATAGACGAAGAGGAAAAAGGTAATGTCCCAATAGAAGTGTTGACTAGTCCATAGGTATCGAAAGATGACGTAAGGAAAATCGACTCTGCCCCTCTCATGGATTACACCGCTCGTGGAATATCTCGAGAGAGGAATCATACTGGAAGACAAAGAAGAAGCTCAAAAACTGAAAAGTTTATCGCCAACTTACATAATGAAGGAAAACATCGTGTATAAGAGAGAATACTCCATGCCCCTCCTCCGATGCTTGACCGAGGTCGAGGCAAAGAAGGCGCTCCACAAAGAACACGAGGGTGTATGCGTAAACCACGCTGCTGGCCAATCATTGGCCCTGAAATTGCTCAGGCCTGGTTTACTTTTGGCCGACCTTGAAAAAGGACTCCCACGAGTGGGCCAAAAGGTGCGACACGTGCCAGAGGTTTGCCCATATTCTGCATCAGCCGCCGGCCCCGCTTTTCCCGATCATTGTTCCCCAACCCTTTGCAAAATGGGGAATCGACCTCAATGGCGAGTTGCCTACAGCACCGAGACAATATAAACACGAGATCATGGCAATCGATTATTTCACAAACTGGGTCAAGGCTGAACCACTGGCAAAGATCACAGAAGTAAACTTAACCCATTTTATTTGGAAGAGCATTATCTATCGATCATAACCGACAACGGGAAACAACTCGATAATGCACGTCTTCAGAACATATGCAAGCAACTGGGCATCAAAAAGACCTCTTCTCCCCAACATCCCCAGGCCAATGGTCAAGTCAAGGCGGTTAACAAGACAATCAAAGAAAAGATGAAGAAGAAGTTGGAAGAAAAAAAGGAGCATGGGCCAAGGAACTACCTATGGTCCTCTGGGCATACCAAACCACTGCGTGTTATGCGACTGGAAAAACCCCCTTCGCACTCTCTTTTGGCGTCGAGGCCGTGGTGCCCGTCGAGACGAGGCTGCCGACCTTTCTGGTGACGGAGTTTAGCTACAATTCTAATAACAAAGTAACGAGGCTCGCGTTGGACCTCATCGACAAAAGAAGGACGGACGTGCTCACTTGCCTCGCCGCACAAAAGAGGAAGATCGAAAATTATTACAACTCCAAAGTCAAGCTAAGGAAGTTTGCAAGCGGGAGCCTTGTCTTGAGGAGAGTCTTCCAAAATACCTAGGTGCAACGAGCAGGAGTCCTGGGCCCCACTTGGGAAGGCCCATATCACGTAAGTCGAGCCATCCACGTAGGCGCGTACGAGCTAGAAAACCTTGAGGGGCTCGTCTTCACCCACCCGTGGAACGCCGAACATTTGAGACAGTACCACCAGTAAAAGTCATATGCCAATCCTGCCACGCATAACGGTCCGAATTATTTCTAGTATTTTGTATGAGATAGTTTCAAGTTTAAAACAAGGTCAATGACCTGGGAATGTAATGTTTTGAGTACGTCATGATAATCGACTTACTACTTTACTTGGCAAATAATCCTATCTGAAACCAATTTTCTAAAAACCCTCTACGGGCTCTTAAGAAACTCAAGGGTCTATGGACTAGTTATGCCCTGGGCGTGTGACTCCCTCGCATACCAAAAGGTAAAAAAAACTTCGGCTAGCCACGTCCGCGCACCGGACCGTCAAGGGTAACAAACGTGCAGCGCACTTGCGACGCTCTCGCATGCCGAAAGGTAGCAAACCTCAGATAGCCAAGTCCACGCACCGAGCCGTCAAGGCTAGCAAACGCATGCCACTCGTGGGATGCTCTCGCACGATGCCCACCTCGCACTCCGAAAGGCAACGAGCTCTGGATGACCAAGTCCACGCACCGGATCGCCATGGCTAGCAAACGTGCACCGCTGACGGGATGCTCTCGCACGACGCGCGCCTTGCACACTCAAAGGTAGAGACCCTTGAGTGACTATTTTCGTGCACTGGATCGCTAGTCCCGACGATAAAAACCCTAACAAAGAGTACACGTCGACAAGTGATGAATCACACGAGCCCAGTATGCTAGATATGACAAACGAATGACCGTAGGGCATGCTTTAAATGAGATGCGCAAGTCTAATAGGCTGAGAGCAACAAGCTAAGAAAATGCACGGTAAAGCAAAGGGGAGTTAAACAAAAAATCCAATGCAATGAATGCAAGAAAAAATTGCTTTTAATCCAAAACGAAAAACAAAATGAAACAATCGCTAAACAAGTGCGCAAAAACCCAAAGTAAAGGTGGCTACTCGAAGTCGAAGTTGACTTGCTCGTGGTCAGATGGGGTACCTCATCCGTCAATAGTCTCCCCATCGGGCAAGCGGTTTGTCGAGTGGGCAACCTCCGAAGGGACCCGGAGACAAGAGTCGTCCACCCGAGGTGTATCGCTCAAACGAGAAAACATTGCGTCAAAGCAAGAGAAGGTTATCTCACGAAACATGTTCTCCTTCATGACCGCATGTCAAACCCGCGCTGCCGCCGCATAGCGGGCCTCCTCCAGGGCAATGTTCCAATCATCCTCCACGTCCGCTTTAGACCGCACTGTATCGTCCTTCTCTTTAATTCTCCAACAACAGCGAGTCTCTCTCTCTCTCTCTCTCCGCATGCAATAACCTCTCAGCCCCCAGCTCTTCACGGTTTCGCTTCAGCTCTTTCTCCAACGCCTAAAACTCTTGGACGGGCCGAACTCTTGCTAGGGCAGCAGCGTGATCGGCCGTCGCGTTCTCAGCGTCCCTTTTCATCGCCTGCATCCGCCGCAACAAGTTGCAAAGGAATCGGTCACCTTGTTCCTGACGCGCAAGTATCTGTGAGAACAAGAGACACGCGCGTGATCAAGGAAAGTAACTATACATGGGACAAACGAGCGAATCGTACCTTTCGGGCCTCGCTGATCCCATTCTGAAAATATTAAAGATCGCCCGTCGTCAGGAGGCTCTTGAAAGCCCACAAAGGAAAGTAAATGATTCCTTGGGAGCATTGACTCCTCAGCGCCGCCGCCTCCTTCAAAAGCGTCGATTCCAGGCCGCCTGATGTGGGCAGTGTATTGGTGCGCTTGCAACCGGAAGACGGCGACCGTTTGTTTGAAAAGAGCATCTCGGCCCTTGCTTGAACCGGCGACCCCCCACGATGAGCCTGTTGGAATTTATTTAACGATTAAACAATATTAATTATAATACACATCCTATGTGGCAGAAAATTATAATTAGATCTAATATATTAAAACTAATTTTAATATATTTAACAACCTAAGGCATTAAAATTTATCAAACAATTATAAACAATTTATAATTCACATGCTCAATCAAATAAATTAAACTAATAATTTATATAACAATTATATAATTTATATTTAATTATTTAATTGAGAAAATACTTACGTAAAAGGTTGTAAACAACCTCGACGTTGCTAGCTATCGTCAGAATGCCACGTCACGTCCAAAACGCAAGAAAACGCTCGCCGGAATGCCTGGGAACGTCTTCGCTGGACTGGGGAGAATCGCCGGAATGGACGTCTGCGGGGAGCCTCGCCGGACTGGAGTTCTTCGCCTAACAGGGAGCTCGCCGGACTGGGCACTCGCCGGATGGGAGACTGTCGCCGCACGGGGACACGCCTGACAGGGAGCTCGCCGGACTAGAGAGCCTCGCCGGACTAGGAAGCGTCACCGGATGTGAGATCTCTGGGACGCCTCGCCGGATTGCCTCGCCGGATAGCCCTCACCGGATTGGACTCGCCTGACTGGAATCCCTTCGCCGGACTGGAGCGTCTTGCCGGATTGGATCCGCCTCGCCGGATTGGAGCTCGCCTAACAGGGAGCCTTCGCCAGATTGGATCGCCTGAAGCTGGGGAACTCGCCGGAATGAGCCCAGATCGTCCTAGGGACGTTTTTGGCTGAATTAAAGCTTTTAAAACAGTTCATAAACCTTAAAACAATTCACAAAATCATTCAAACACCACAAGTAATGAATCAACAATAATACACTAGGAAATTATTGAGATTATGAGTGTGGGCTCTTAAGAACGATTAGGAATCAAGATGAAAGAATGAAAAACAATTTTTCTTCCCTTTTGTTTGGGGATTTCGGCCGAGAAACACAAAGGGGAGAGAGAGAGTGTTGGCCGAAAATTAACTAGGGTTAGGGTTAAGTGATTGGGGTTTGCTTAGCCTTATTTATATAGGTTATAAATGGGCTTAAGCTGGGTCAAACCCATTACCCTATTCACTTAGGGAATTCGGCCAAAACCCTCTCCCCTTACTCGTCCACATCTTTGAATTTTGTTCCTAAACATATTTGATTAAATTTCTAAAATTAATTTAGAACTCTCATTATTATTTAATGACACATCATGAAATATATTTCATAGTTATCGAATAAGTACGAAATGAGAAATAATTTATTTTCTTCTTTTAACATATTTAATTACTCGAGAATGTCATCATCAATATGATAACATCTTGTGATTCAATGAACAAAATAAATAACTAGTTATTTATCGAGTTTCAAGAAAATAACTTTCTCAGTACAAATCACAATTTATACTTAATGAGTAAATCAACTTTTACAGTTCTTTTAATCTCTTCCAAGTGTCTATCATTGAGACCTCATGGACCCACATGAACGAAACTTTAGAATAAAGATCGGACACAAAAGTTCACAAACTTTTTCCGTCTTTTAACTCTTAATATTGGTCGATTCCACTAAAGGACCAATATTGACAATCTCTCTGTTCATGTGCGTATCTTTTATGTTTGATGTGATGAAACACTTTCTCACACGATCCACAGAGTATATTACGATATTACCCTTCATGTGTATCAGTAACTGAGGGGAATGTAAGATTACTATTTTACCCCTCGAGTTATTATTTCACTAACTCCTTTGTTATTTGTGAATGAGAAAAACATAAAGTGAGATGTCTTTACATGTCACATGTTTTAATCAATGAGTGAACTCATTCAATGAATACCTGGCCAGGTTTATTCATTCACACTCTCATAACAAAGCATAGTGTGATACAAATGCATTTGCATTGTCATTACATTAATTCCATATCTGTGAATCATGTAACCCAACACTACATCCTCGTGACACCAACAGTCGGGTCAGATGCAACTAAAATTTAGTCATTGCCCATTAACGAATCAAATGTCACAAAGTGTAATATCAATTACATATTCACTTCAGGATTAAGGTAGGTATCATAATACTCCTTTAGTTGTGAACTTGAAGCCTCGGGTGTGTAAACAGTTTTGTCTCGAGCTTCTAAGTGTCACTGGTCTGGTTCAGTATCTTCTATAAGATACCAAGTATGAATCATAGAGTCACAACTTTCTATATCATAAGATGAGACATCATGATTCATGCTAACAATCATTAATAAGATTCGATTGCTCTATCGATCTTTAGATTGCGAACAAATGTTTCAAACTTGTCACAAGGGGTTATCTTGTCAAGTCTGTACGTAACACCCTTTTCGTTGATGACAGTTTCAGAGCATAGCTTAAACATAACTAAACACAATCTTCAAAAGAATGAACATTTATTAATATCAATGTTTCAGCAAAATATAAATACACAAAGTATCATGTCTAATATCTCCTTTGTGGGCACCAATCCCAACAGAGCCTCGATTCTGGACCGTGCCACGACCACAGCCTCAGGGATAAGTTCTCCCCTTGACGTTCGCGCACGTGGATGGTCTCAAACCATGATATCTGGCTAAAGGGAAACAACAAATGTTAGAACATATATAAAAGGAAACAATAAAGGGATACTACGGCCTCAAAGATGGAAACATGGTTGATACCCAAAGTCGGGAAGGGGGACAAAGGCGGCTTACGCCTCAAGCTCAAGGTCCCCGACGACCTCCGTGTCGGACACGAGGCACCGAGGAACCTCTTTGCAAGGCACATACCATGCGATGGTTGCCATGAGATCATAAGACTCGAAGAGCAACCCCTGCCGCCTCCATGCCATGGTTGCTCGGAAACTTAGCAACGAGACCAGAGGAACGGCATCATCCCGAAAGCAGGGTCAAACACCCAGACCCAGGGATAATGATGCTTGGAAGATAGCTTCGTGACGATGGAAAATTTCTTGCGATGATGAATTTTGTAGAAACTGGGCTTCCCGGGTACGTCATAAACAGACACGAGGTCCCTAATCTCATCGGCCGCCACGACTCAATTTTTTGCCCAATGAAGCATCATATGGCACGCCGCCACCACACTGTAGAAAGATGGAGAAATCAGCGATGGATGGACGTTCAACCGAACCAAAAGATTCTGGATTACGGGTAAGGAAAGGCAACCGCAGTCCCCCGCAGAGACTCGCTTCGTGAATAGCGGCAAGTCGAAATATCGTCGGATAATGGTCGCAACATCAAAACGGACGTCGAGATACCGAATCTCTTCCTCAAGCCCCTGAAGCAGGCGAGGGAAAAGGAACTCTTAAAATCAATCCCAGAGCAATCAAAACCGTCTCGAGCCACCGACTCCCCTATAGGACATGACATGGCGCGGCTCTCCTCGTTTCCAATCGAAGTAGCGATGACGGTCGGGGAAGAATGGCGACTCGACGACTCCCCCGAGCCCTCAGAATCGGAATCCCGCAACGACTCGAGGGTTTCCTTGCAATGATCACCCGTGTGGCCTGCTTCCCACGCATCGATCCCGAAACACGCCGCCGCATGCGTTACCGACCCTGTCAACGACCCACCAGGCATAAAGAGCTCTCGGGCCTGCGAGTCCATCTCACCAAGGCCCGGCCCGAGCAGCACTAAATCAGCCATACGCTTCTCTTGACGGGCTAGGTCTCCTCCACTAAAGTCCGGCCCGATGAGTCGTAGGGGTCCCTCACGTTGGCCCAGCCCAATGGGTCTTAGGGTTTATGGGTCTCATCCACCTAGGCCCGACCCATGGGGTCCTAGGGTTTGTGGCTGGACTTGAGCTCCCGCTGTCAGTCGCGATCTCCATGCCATTATGTGGCTCAGTCACGCCGCCAATGGGCCTAGCATCGACGCCTAAGACCTCTGCACCCTCCTCGACATGCGCCTCACCGGGTGCGGCTTCTCCCTTAGGGGACGCTAAACTAACGTCGCCTGGGTCGGACAGACCGTCCTTCCTCGATCAGGGGATGTCTTCTTGACGCCGACGGTTATTAGGGCGGCAGGGCCAGTGTGCGCGGGGCTTCTAGCGCCTCCTCGGTGCTTAGAGCCCTTGGACGATCTCGCCAATGTACGCACCTTCTCTAGCGGCTTCCCCCCACCGGCAACCCCGTGGGCGATCTATCCTCCGCGCACGACAGCCCTAGCACCCTCTTCGACACCGGCGGCTTCTTAGCCGGTCAAGTCTACGAACTTGACGCTCTCAGTGTCCCTCCCGTCGCCAATGGCCCCGAATACCGGACTTGCATGAACGGTGCATTTTGCACCTCCGTCGACTAGCGCCCTCGGGTTGGAACCCTCCCGGCGATGAGGACTGTCTTCCATGCCCCCTTCATCGTGTCTGTCAGACAGCCACACTTCAATTGAAGAAAAGTCACCCTCAAGCATCTTCAACGTGCTAGTAGCCCAAGAGGACGTCGGTAACGCGATGTAGGAGGTCATGGGAAAAGATAATTGTGCCCAAAAGTTATCCAAGTGGACGTGTTGAATCCCAAGAAGGGGAAAACGGTAGTCCTCGATGGCCCCACTGTCTGATAGGTGGTCGGTAGGATCCATGAGCACGTATGAGTAGGGATTAATTTGGAGACTGATGAAAACAATATTAGGGGAAGAGGGCTTATGTTATCGGCCCAACGACCAACAACGGCGATGGACCCTTCGAGCGGCTGGGAGACTAGTTCGGCCAATGACCGGCCCATGTCACCCAACCATTGGCTGGTGTAGGGTCATCGACCGGCCCATCAAATCCACTCGGCTAAGGGCCGAGTGAATCCCTCAATGTCAGGTAGCTTCGCCCGGTGAAGGGCCGCGTGAACCCCTTCCTTCGGCCCATCCAATCTCGTCGAGTTGATCCTTCGACCCGCCCACTTTGCAGTTCACTCGGCCAAGGACCGAGTGAAGCTTCTCTCAGCCTAGGCCCTTCACCTGGCCAAAGGCCAACACAACTCCTCAGCTGGCCAAAGGCCAAATGAGCTTGATCCGGCCTCAACTCCTCACCCGGCCAAGGGGATTCCAAAATGTCCCTTTATCGCCTATAAACAAAGTGCTCAACCCCTCGAAACAGATAATCCAAAATTAAGTATCGCAACGTTGTTGAACTCATATTTCACTTGTTTCCCTCGAGCTTCAATCCTCTAAACACCCAACATCTTTACTCACCTCAATCACAATAACGTTGAGCGTCCGAAAGGTAAACATAGACACCCCCTATGTTTCCCCTTTGTAGTTCACATAATTTTCTTCTACATTTAAGATTTTCAATGAGACGTGTTTTACCAACGGCTAAGGGAAGACTTGGGATACGAAGTCCGACACGCTCGAGCTCGAATGCGACCACTTGGTCTTGCCTTGGGTCCAACCGTTTAGGGCTCCTAATGTAGGCAGAGATTCCCACAAGAAGATTTTTTATTTACATATTGATGTAATATATAAATCTCTATAAAGTCCTTATTGTAATTTGCAGATTAAAATAATAAAAGTTGAAACGTTCATTCATTCCCTTTTAGTTTGATAGAAGATTTATGATATTCAATAGTCTTATAGTCGTTAATCAAACCTAACAATGTATGAAGAGACAAATGTAAATTTGCGTGTACAAACACTTCATGGTTTGACTTAAACGATATATTCACAATCTAATGATCAACGGACTATTGATCCCAGTATGATTGTTGGAAGAATCTATGATGTCTGGTTACGAGGCATAGAGAGTAAGGAACTCTATAGTTCGTCCAGTGTATCTTTGGAAGATACTGAATTGACCAATGCACCTTTAGAGACAATAGAAGAACAAACCATATAACATCTTCTATCTCAATGTCACTATATATGAATTGCATCAAGCTTACCTAAATCCTGAAATGAGACATGTCATTTCATAGCATTAATATTCTCATTTGAGAAAGTCAAATTCTATATCCATCATATGATCTTGACTAGGCCAATTGGTGAGACATTAAGTTATGAAGAGTCATGAACCAACTTTGTGAAGTTTCATAGATATGGAATTCACGTACAAGATTGCTGAGATGCAATATATATAACCTCATGCTTTATGAATTGCGTAGTATCCAAAATTAAGTAGCGACTTTATTTAGATGAAACAATGTGACTTGTTAGCTCCTTGTTAATACACTGTTTCTAACTTATTCACAAGTACTAAAGGAGTTGAGGAAATAACAACTAGAAGGGTAAAATGGTAATTTATAAATCCCTACCAGTTGATGATATTCATGACGGGTAAACATAGATAACATTCAATGCATCTGCTCAACATAATCAAGTTGAATTTAAGTAGAAAATAAATTCATTTGAACCGAGAGATTCTCAGTGTTAACTCCTTAGTGGAGTCATTTGACATTATGCTAATACTCGGAAAGGGTTTGTGAACTTTTGAGTCTAAGTTTAGAAGCTCAAGTTTTGTTCATTTGGATCCATAAGGTCAATATTACAGGTCATTTGAGTAGGATTGTTAAACTAGAAGTTAAGTCAAAATAAGTTCAAATGTTGAACTAGACTTTTTCTCGGAAAACGTCTAAAGGGTATTTTTGTCCACATGGACATAAAATGATGTGAATGTCAAAATAAGATTTTGAATATTTTTATATGATGAAAATATAAATTATTTTCTAAAGCCGAAAAATCGTTTGAGGCATTAAGAAATTAATTTCGTTATTAGTGCAATTATAATTCTGCAATGGGTATTTTAAGAATTGGCTTAAAAGAAATAAGTAAGCATCTAAAAGCTCCCCCTTAAGTAGAATTTCGGCCAAAACATGCATCAAGAGGAGAGTTTTATTTCCCTTTAATTATAAGGATAATTACCCAAAAGGAAAAGGGAAATGAATTTCCTTCAGAAAGAAATAAATACGCTACGTGAGGAAACAAATTTTCCTCCTTGCTTGAGGTGTATGGCCGGCCATCCTAACAGAGAAGAAGGGAAATCGAATATTGTGTCATGAATACATTATTCTTTCATGAATGAATATTTGACCTTTATAGATTTTTCCTTCTTTTATAAATAGAGCCTCGCGTAGACATGTGAAAGTTTAAGCTTTTGCCTTGCTCTCTTTCAATGGTGGCCGACCCTCTCTCTCTCTCTCTCTCTAGAAAATACTCATTTTTATTTTGCACCTAGATCAATACTTGATCTAGAGAATTAGCTTATGATCCAAGATTTTTTCTTGGTTCATATTGTTTAATTGTGCCCACACACAAATCCTTCTAAACCTCTATAGACTCTTGTAATAGAAATCTTAGGTTTCTCAAGTTCAAGATTAGAGGTGAAGGAATCGAGGCACGGAAGAAGATCCACTTTTCTCAAGACGCTTCAATTTTGAAGATATAAGAAAAGTTAGTATTCAAGTACCTTAAATAATGTTTTTAGTTATAACATGTATATGCACTTTGTTTAGGTTAATAAAAATTGTTTTACTAGTAAAAGAAATTTTGTTATTCCGCCCTTAATATGTTAATGATAAATTTTTCTTAACCCTAGACCTATTCCAACAAATGGTATCAGAGCTATTGTCAAAGTTAAGCATATACATGTTATTAAAAATCTTTATAAGAAAATTGTTTTCTAAATTTGCTTGAATAATGGTTTTTCAAAGACTAGATCTTAAAAAATTTTAATTTTTTGGTACGACCTTTAAAATTAATTTTGTGTTGATTTTCAACTTGTTAAATATGCTATATAAATACATATAAAAACAGTTTTTAATTATTTTATGTTTAGGATACTCAAAATCAATTTTTTGACAAGCTAGAAAATTTGTGTACATAGTTTAAACTAGTTTATTGCACTTCTAGTTTAAATTTGTTATTTAATGTTTTATATTATAATGTTTATTTTATATTGTGTTTAATTATTAACATATTAATATAACACACAATTGAAATCAAAACATACAATTAAAATGTTTCAATAAACCTCTTTCTCTTTACACCTCGATCAGACGTACATTTTAATTGTTTTTCAAATTTTGGACAAATTGTTATGGCTCAGTAAAACGCGCATGACTCTATGCTAAGACCTTGAAAATTAATGGATCTTAAACCAAATTAAAGGTACGGAAGTTAGCTATCCAATGCAATTAGTTTTAGCTCAATCGGATACCGAATGTGTCAATTATGACCTTTTAAGTCCGAGGTGTACGGCAGTCCGCGAGTCCAGATTTTTTAAATCCGGATTTTGCGACTCCAAGCTTCCTCCCCTCTTCTTAATGCTTTCGTGGATTTTCGACGTTCACGCGCTCAACCACCATGAAGACGCCTTGAAGGAAGATGTCATGAATATGAAGATATTAGGTTTAGGAGATTTTTAATCTAAAAAACTTTCAAGTGCAAAAATGATGGTTTATTAATCTCACACACTTTCCTTAAGAAAAATAATTTAATAGACAAAAAGATCCAAATATGTTCCTTGTGCCTTAGTGCATTAACACTGCTCTCTCCTCACAAATATCGATTTTAGGGTTCTTTTTTTCTAGTGATCCACTTATTGTTTACAACCCAGGATCCCCTTATTTTCCAAAAACTAAGTGGGAGGGTTGTACTTATTGTTTGCAACCCACGATCCCCAACACTAATGTGAAGTGCATATGTCGCTGGACTAAGAGTCACCCTCGTGACCCTCACTTAAATGAGAGTACTCAAAGACGCATTGCTCCTAACATTGCTTTTATAGCTACGTTCAAAAGTGAAACGATGAGACAAGACCTCTCCTCGACGGATTGTTTTCAAAGTAGATCTTGTTGAACTAAGTGGTTGGTTACACACTTAAACTCAAACTATAGTAATCCTCCATCGAGGACCTGCAAAAAATTTTGAGTGATCAAACTTTTTTATAAGGTGGCTAGTCAAAGCATTGATGTATTGACATCATGACTATGCATTAATGATGTGTTATTTACTTATGAAAGGCGACTTTTTTGTGGCCTTCCCTCGAAGGAGCAAAATTGTCATTTTGTTCATAACACCTTTGGATTTATTCTTGTCTAAATAAAATTAAACTTAAAATCCTAAACAAAAGACTAATCATAAATTGTTTCAACAATCAGCAACATGTCTATAACCACTATCTCAATCATCATTTCCTCAAACTAACTGCAACGGAAAAATAACGTAGATTAGAAATGTAACCTAGACATCGTCCTTACGAATGACAAGCACAAATGGGTACTCACCACCCCATGTCTTTTTGAAATGAATGATGATTAGACTCAAAAGAAAATGACGCCCTACCGGCTTGAATGCAAGCAGATGAGATTGTGAGATGTAATGTTTTAGCATCAATGAACAATATCTCGCACCAACATCATCGTGATATTGGTTCGGCTTAAACCATGCTTTTCAATCTCTATGAGATGTTTGAAGGGCAAAGGCGTCATACTAGATAAAAAGCTGTTCGATAGTTTATGAACTATCGTATGAAATCTAAGACTCATGTTAGAGAACACATGATATTGATCAAAAGTTATCTCAATGACATGGAAATTTTTGGATCTGAGATTAATGCAGTAATCAAAATAGATATGATCTTAGAAACTCTCCCTGAATCTTTTAATACTTTCAAGCTGAACTACTCCATCAATAAGTTAGGGTAAACTGTTACCGAGCTGATGAAGGAGATTCACACCGTTGAGGGACTCTAGCATATAAATTGTCCTGCCTACCTCAAGGCTAAAGGAAAAGTTATTGTACTGATTACTGAAGCTTGTTTAGTAGCTGATAATGTATCATTGTGGATTCTTGACTCCACTACTACTAACAAATATTTGTTGTTTCTTAAATGTGTTCAAGAAAAGGAAAAGCTTAGAGGATGGCGACTTCTTCATTAAGTGGGGTGATGAGAGCTTGGTGTATGCTAAGGATGTGGGATCCGTGACACTGTCTTTCAAAGATAGAAATTTAAATTTGAATAATGTGTATTATGTTCCTTCCTTTGGGAAAAACTTAATATCTGTAGCTCGAATTGTTGAGAAGAATTATTATTTAAAGTTTATTGGTAATCGAATTCGTATTACTTCTTCCAATTCATTTGTCATTGATGCATGTTTAAATAATGGTTTATACAATCTTTATCCTACACAACCTTTGCTATTAGACACTGAAATAGATAATGATCTAATTATGGAACCCAAGAGGATCAAACTTAATGACTCCTCTGATCTAATAAAATCAACACACCTCTGGCACTTAAGACTTGGTCATATTAGTGTAGATAGGAGTAAGAGACTTGTGAGGGATGATCCACTCAAAGCCTCTGCAATAGGCTCAATGTCGAGTTGTGAATCCTGTATAGAAGGAAAAATGACCAAACGACCTTTCTCAGGTAAAGGTCGAAGAGCCACTGAGCTGCTGGAACTAATACATTCTGATGTATGTGATCCGGTCAGAATTCAGGCACGGGGAGGATACAAATACTTTGTTACATTTACCGATGATTACTCAAGATATGGATTTGTCTATTTCCTCAAACACAAATCCGAAACCTTTAACGTATTTAAGGTTTTTCGGGCTTTAGTAGAAAAGCAGACTGGAAAACAGATCAAAACCCTTCGATCTGATCAAGGGGGTGAGTACTTGTCTGAAGAGTTCAATGACTTTCTTAAAAAAGAAGGTATCGCTTCTCAGATTACATCACCTGGCACACCTCAAAAAAACGGAGTGTGAGAGAGAAGGAATCGAACTTTGATGAATATGGTTAGATCAATGATGAGTTACTCATAACTCCATAATTCCTTTTGGGGATATGCCCTCGAAACTGCCGCATATATTATGAACCAAGTTCCATCTAAGATGTCCCTGGTACTCATTATGAACGATGGACTGGGCGTAAAACTAGTTTAAGCCACATCATAATTTGGGGCTGCCCTTCACATGTGCCAAGGCAAAAGACAAGCAAGTTTGCTAGTAGGTCGGAATTATACGTGTTCATTAGATATCCAAAGGAAATCGAAGGTTTCATATTCTATAGTCCCGAGGACGACAAAATGTTTGTCACCACTAATGCTCGTTTCCTTGAGGAGGACTATATGAAAAATACGAAACCTAGAAGCAAAATTGTGCTTGAAGAAAATTTGGGTGATGATGCTTCTACCTCATTTGTAAGAACTGTTCTTACCCAAACTAAAACGTAACCTAACAATTCAGAACCTCGTCAAGTAGTACTTCGACGTAATGGGAGGGTTTCAAAAAAGTCTGACAGGTACATGTCTTATGGCGATACTCTCGTAGTCGTTGCTGACATGGATGACCCTGTTTCCTACAACCAAGCAATGGCTGGTTCTGAATCAAACCTTTGGCTTGATTCCGTGAAAGTTGAGATGCATTCGATGTATCTCAACAAAGTCTGGAAACTTGTAGAACTACCTAAAGGGGTTAAACCTGTAGGGTGTCAGTGGATCTATAAGACGAAAAGGGTTTCGGGTTGAGACGTTCATAATATGTATGTCAACAATGTTGAGACGTTCAAAGCGCGACTAGGGTTATACCCAAAAGGAAGGTATCGATTATGAAAAAACCTTCTCACCAGCCGCAATGCTTAAATCCATCTGTATACTTCTATCTATAGATGCCGCCCTCGATTATGAGATCTGACAGATGGATGTCAAAACTGCCTTTCTGAGTGGAAATCTTGACGAGAGCATTTTCATGGCTCAACTAGACGTTTTCGTGGAAATTGATCAAAGAGAACAAGGTTTGTGAATTGCTTAAATCCATTTATGGATTAAAGCAAGCATCTAGATCATGGAATATTAGATTCTATGAAACTGTAAAAGGCTTTGGTTTTGAACAATCAATAGATGAACTTTGTGTCTATAAATGATACACGAGGGTAAGGTTGTGTTTTTGGTATTGTATGTCGATGATATACTACTCATTGGTAATGATGTAGGCAAATTTATTTGAGGTTAAAATCTGGTTAGCTAAGCAGTTTGATATGAAGGATCTAGGGGAAGCTGCGTACATTTTGGGGATTCAAATCATTCGAGATCGAAAGAACCGGACCCTGTCGCTCTCCCAAGCATCGTATATAGATAACGTGTTGGATCGCTTTGCTATGCAAAACTCCAAGAAGGGCCTAAACCCCTTTAGACATGGAGTCTCACTCTCTAAGAACCAGTCTCCCAAGACTGCACAAGAGATTGAGGAAGTCTCATGTATGCTATGTTGTGCACTAGAATAGATATATGTTTCGCCGTTGTCGTAGTTCGCCGTTTCCAATCAAATCCTGGACCCGAGCACAAGGTTGCTGTTAAGCATGTTCTTAAGTATCTTCGGAGAACTAGGAATTTGATGCTTACATATTCAGGTACTGACCTGACTATGACGGGGTATACTGATTCTGACTTTCAAGCGGATAAGGATTCTAGGAAATCCACTTCAGGATCAGTGTTCATCCTGAATGGTGGATCTGTAGTTTGGAGGCGTATCAAGCAATCTTGCACTGCAGACTCCACCATGGAAGCAGAATATGTGGCTGCTTGTGAAGCATCCAAAGAGGCTGTATGGCTTAGAAAATTCCTTAAGTATTTGGAAGTTGTTCCAAATGTCAACGAGCCCATGAAGCTTTATTGTGATAACAGTGGGGCTGTTGCTAACTCAAAAAAACCTAGAAGCCGTAAGCGCTCTAAGCATATTGAGAGGAAATACCATTTGATTAGAGAGATCGTGCAGCGCGGAGACGTGGAGGTGAATAAAATCTAAACGGTTGAGAACCTGGCAGATACTTTCACAAAGGCCCTATCCAACAAGGTCTTCTACCAACATCGAGACAAATTAGACATGAAGGACTACTCTCATCTTCTTTGAGTCAAGTGGGAGTTTATTGGTAGAGATGCCCACAAGAAAATTGTTTATTTATATATTGATGTAATATATAAATCTTAATATATTGTTGATTAACGGACTATTGATCCTAGTATGATTGTTGGATGAATCTATGATGTCTGGTTACGAGGCACAGAGAGTTAGGAACTCTATAGGTTTTCCAGTGTATCTTACGAAGATACTGAATTAACCAGTGCACCTTTAGAGACAATAGAAGAACAAACCATTTAATACTTTCTATCTAAAGGTCACCATGTATGAATTGCATCATGCTTACCTAAATCCTGAAATGAGACATGTCATTTCGTACCATCTAGACTACGCTAATTGGTGAGATATTAAGTTATGAAGATGTCAGGAACCAACTTTGTGAAGTTCTCATAGATATGGAATTCATGTACAAGATTGTTGAGATGCAATATATATAACCTCATGCTTTATTACTTGGATTGTGAGTAAATGAACTGCGTAGTATCTAAAATTAAGTAGCGACTTTATTTAGATGAAACAATGTGACTTGTTAGCTCCTCGTCAATACATTGTTTCTAACTTATTCACAAGTAAGAAAGGAATTGAGGAAATAATAACTTGAAGGGTAAAATGGTAATTTTATAAATCCTAATTAGTTGATGATATTCATGAAGGGTAAACATAGATAACATTCAATGGATCCGCTCAATATAATTAAGTTGAATTTGAGTAGAAAATAAATTTATTTGAACCGAGAGATTCTCAATGTCAACTCTTTAGTGTGGTCAGTTGACATTAAGCTAATACTCGGGAAATGTTTGTGTACTTTTGAGTCAGAGTATAGAAGCTCAAGCTTTGTTCATTTGGACCGATAAGGTCACTATTACAGGTCATTAGAGTAAGATTGTTAAACTAGAAGCTAAGTCAAAATAAGTTCAAATGTTAAACTAGACTTTTTCTCGGAAATTGTCTAAAGGGTATTTTTGTCCACATGGACATAAAATGATGTGAATGTCAAAATAGTTTTTGAATATTTTCATATGATGAAAATATAAATTATTTTCTAAAGCCGAAAAGTCGTTTGAGGCATTAAGAAATTAATTTCGTTATTAGTGCAATTATAATTCTACAATGGGTATTTTAAGAATTGTCTTAAAAGAAATAAGTAAGCATCTAGAAGCTCCCACTTAGGTAGAATTTCGGCCAAAACATGCATCAAGAGGAGATTTTTATTTCCCTTTAATTATAAGGATAATTACCCAAAAGGAAAAGGGAAATGAATTTCCTTGAGAAGGAAATAAATAATCTAAGTGAGGAAACAAATTTTCTTCATTGCTTGAGGTGTATGGCCGGCCACCCTAAGAGAGAAAGGGGAAGGGAAAATCAAATATTGTGTCATGAATACATTATTCTTTCATGAATGAATAATTGACCTTTGTAGATTTTTCCTTCTTCTATAAATAGAGCCTCACATAGAGATGTGAAAGTTTAAGATTTTGCCTTGCTCTCTTTCAATAGTTGCCAACTCTCTCTCTTTCTCTCTCTAGAAAATACTCCTTTGTATTTTGCACCTAGATCCATACTTGATCTAGAGAATTAGCTTATAATCCAAGAATTTTTTTTGGTTCATATTGTTTAATTGTGCCAACACAAATCCTTCGAAACCTCTATAGACTCTTGTAAGAAAAATCTTAGGTTTCTTAAGTTCAAGATTATAAGTGAAGGAATCGAGCCAAGGAAGAAGATCCACTTTTCTCAAGACGCTTCAATTTTAAAGATACAAGAAATGTTAGTATTCAAGTACTTTAAACAATGTTTTTGGTTATAACATGTATATGCACTTTGTTTAGGTTAGTAAAAATTGTTTTACTAGTAAAAGAAATTTTTATATTCTTCCATTAATGTTTTAATGATAACTTTTTCGTAACCCTAGACATATTCCAACACCTAAATCATTGTCCGAAAACGAGTGACAACAACCGTTTCTCTTTAATACTTAGTTCATTACCAATTTGATTAACAAAGTGATTCGGAAGTACCCCCATTTAAGGGTGGCCCGCGATGGGTGACTCTTAGTTCATCACACCCTATGGTAATTAAGTTCATGTTGGGGATCTTGGGTTGCTTCAATGATAAACAACCTTCCCACTTGATTTTTTTCAAAAATCGTATTTTTGTTGCAATTAGTTTACGTTTTATAACTACTCTTATAATCATTAAACTATATGATGCTTATTTAGTTTTAATGTGATGTTGGCATTCTATCCTATATGATATGTGATGTGATTTGTAATGAGATTAAATAAATTAAAAACAAAGAATATTTAACTCATCTAATGGCTCATTTCTAAATACAACCCCTAAGAAATGTATATTGAAAAAAAAAAACTACTTTATTCTTCAATATCATGGCCAGCCATAGACACTCTTCACGTGTCATATGTCTCGGGTCAGCCCCACACGTTCCATAACGTGCTGCCAAGCCCGAGGTGCTGCCTCCTTTGTCTTCTCGCTCTCGGATTACAAATTAAATAATTACAATTCAAATTGTCCTCGCAAATTGAGTCTCACAAATCTAAAATTTTAAATTTTAAAAAATAAAACCGGGACGATAACCGGAAAATTCCTAAGGACATATCAATGAGGACCTTCCTACATGTGTGAGACTCACCGGAACGAACTCCACACACGTGTGCCTCGCAGCTCGCCGGAACGCAACCTGCCGCGCCTAAGCCCTCATCGGAATGCACCATTTCCGCGCGCCACTTCCCCTGGATGGTTGAGCCTTATGTGCTTGCCTTTCAACAGTTGGAATAGCCTGTGTATGTGTGCCCATTCACAGCCCCGCCACGCCTAGGGATAACCTTGGATAAGCCTCAAAATACGCCCGACTCGCGTGCCTAAGTCACTCGCCGGTATGGGCCAATAGCCGCCGGATTACCTTCACGCGCATCTAGCTCGATCTTGCCTTAAAGTTGACCTTTTGGCCGGCCCTGTGACAAGCAAATATCTCACACAAACATCACAATGGATTCAGGGATAAATTTCTCGGAGTTTTTAGAGATCAAGCGGGTGGGCTCTTTGATGGAACAAAGGGAGAAGGGATAACTCAAAGGATTAATCAATTAAGGAGAAAACAATTTTTCATCTTTCTCTTTTGAGAGTCTAAGCCAAGAACATCAATAGGGAGAAATCTTGGCCAAAATTATAAGATGGGGTTCAGCGAAAATGAGACAAAACTCTTTTTATACCCGAGAGATTGGGTCTCCGTTAGGCCAAAATCAGATAGTGGCCCACTAGTTAAATTTTAACCCCAATAATCATTTTAATGAGTTTAAAATTAATTTTCCACCCTTAATTCTCTAATCAAGGTAGGTCAAGTAATTAATTTTATTTCTCAAATTTATTTGATTTATTTCGAAAATAATATTTAATTAATTTAGAACGTCTCATTGATTTAATGACATGTCATTGATTCTTTTCATACTATGCAAACACGTACGAAACGGGAAAATATTTATTTTCATATTTTATATATTTGAATAATGAAATAATATTATTATCAATATAATAACATAATATGATTCATTAAATAAATGTAATAATAAAAAATCAATTATTTATTTAATTACTTAGAAAATATTTTTCTTAGTGGACATCAAAATTTACGTTCAATAAATCACGTCGGAGAGTCTATCACTGAGTCCTTATGGACACACATATGAACGGAGCTTTATAATAAATTCCAGATACAAAAAGTTCACAAACTTTTACCGACTTTTAATTCTCAATATTAGTCGATTCAACTATAGGACTAATATTGAAACTCTCTAAGTTTGATGTGATAAAATTATTTTTCACACGACCCATGAAATATTTTATGATATTACCACTTTGTGTGTATCATTAATTCAGAGGAATGTAAAATTATTTTTTTGCCCCTGAATTATTATTTCACCAACTCATTTTTTATTTGTGAATGAGAAAAATATAAAGTGAGATCTCTCTACATGTCACATGTTTTATTCAAAGAATGTTTTATTCGATGAATACCAGGCATAGTTTATTCGCTCACACTCTCATAACAAAGCATGGTGTAATACTAATGCATTACCATTGTTTCAACACAAATTATTTATCTATGAATCACATAATTCAATGAAACATTATTATGACACTAACCGTCGGGTCAATGAGACTTCATTTAGTCATTGCCCATTGACAAATCAATTATCATAAAGTGTTACAAGAATATACGTATTCACTTATAGATTTAGGTAATTACCAAAATACCACTCGTATGTGATCTTGAAGCTTCGAGTGATTATACGATTTTATCTCGAGCTTCAAAGTGTCACTAGTCTTTTTCAATGTCTTAATTAGTATTTCAAGACTAAATCATAGAGTCACAACTCTCGATATCACAAGATAAGATATCGATGATTTATTTGCAATCAGTACTCAGATTCGATTGCCTAATCCATCTTTAGGTTGTGAACTATTATTTAAACTAGTCATAAGAGGGTATCTTATCAAGTCTGTACTTAGCACATCTTTCATTGATGATAATTTCAGAGCGTTGCAGACATACTTAAACACAGCCTTTAAGAAGAATGACTACTTAATTTTAAGTTACAGCAAAACAAAACATAAAATGTATTTAATGTCTAATATCTCCTTTGTGGGCACAAATCCCAACATCATTAACTCAGAGTAATGTACGATTACTGTTTTACCTCTAGGTTATTATTTCACCAACTCCTTTGTTATTTGTGGTCGAGAAAAACATAAAGTGAGATGTCTTAACATGTCACATATTTTATTTAAGGAATATTTTATTCGTTGAAAAGCAGGCCCGATTTATTCCCTCACACTCTAATAACAAAGAATGATGTGATACTAATGCCTTAGCATTCTTGCAACACAAATTCCATATATAAGAATCACATAATTAAACGAAACAGTATTACGACACCAACCGTCAGGTTAATGAAAACTCATTTAGACATTGCCCATTGACAAATCAAATATCATAAAATGTTACAGAAAATATGTATTCACTTCAGAATTTAGGTAATTACAAAAATACACGCGTATGTGGTTTTGAAGTTTCGAGTGATTAAACGATTTTATCTTGAACTTCAAATTGTCAGAGGTTTTGTTCAATGTCTTCATCAAGAATAAATTACAGAGTCACAACACTCTATATAACAAGATAATATATCGTTGATTTATTCAAACAATTATTATTAAGATTCGATTGCCCAATCGATCTTCAGATTGTGAACCGTTATTTAAAGTGTTCATAAGAAGGTATCTTATCAAGTCGGTACTTAGCATTTCTTCCGTTGATGACACTTTCAGGGCGTAGACATATATGCATAAACACAATCTTAAGTAAGAATGTCTTATATCTCCTTTGTGGGCATAAATCCCAATATTTTTCGCTTTGAAAATTATGTTTCGGAAGACAAGGGTGTAATCACATAGACTAAAGACAGATTTTCAATATTCGAAGATTCTGTTCGTGAGCCCACGATGTAAGTCTTCTATTCCGTCTATAATTTATTAGTAATAGGCGCTTGTTTACAATCATATGATAGCAAAATTATTTATCGTTGTATATCTTGGTTATATATGGTGCCTAAATCACCAAAAATTTATAGTGAGGTGATGACAATTATAGTATATTGTTTATTCCCCGAGACTCAACCTATTTTGACGCCAAAACACGCCATATATGTGGAAGTGGATGCAAGGCTCATTTTAGTTGACACGAACATAAACCTCGTGTTTTACGCATTTCTCAATATTTTAGTTATTTCAAGAATAAATGTAGGAAATATCTTTGAATTTTTTCTAAGGCTAGCCGAAGACCGAAGCATACCCCATTTTATTCCGATTAAGGTAAGCCTTTTTTTGGTTTTTTGGGACAAGCTAATAATGTTTGTTTTGTAATAACTCGATTTTTTTTATATATATACAAGCATGACGTGTTTCATACTTGTAAAAATTTTTCAATCATTTTTTTAATAACTAGATATGAGAGAAATATTCTTTGCGAAATACTCTATACCTCAAGATCGTATCATATTCTAAATAAATACAAAATATTTGTTCAAGATTAAAACAAAGATTCATCTTCAAAAAATTATAAGAGTATATGACAAATTTAGCAGCAGAATATATATTTAGCACATTGGTAACCATCCTCACCCGTCACCCTTGTTGCTACCACGATCTCTATGAAAAATACACATACAAACAAGTGAATTAAAACTCAATGGAGTTTATATAAACCTCACAAAACGTTTATCTTAATATAATAATGAATATATACTAATTTGTTTTATTAAGTCATATTATTAATGGGATGCATATCGTGTTACTTGTTTCATTAATTTTGGGACGCCTAGCGATCGCATCGTATCTTGCACACTAAAATTTATGACTCATCTTATTGACGTATAAATATATACGTGGTGGTTGCAAGAATCTACTCTAGCATAACTCGATATGTGACATATTTAATGTTTTTAGTGCATACTTGTTAAATTCTTGCATTGCAAAATTCATGCAACTATATGTCAAGATTTATTAATAATTTTATCAAATTCGTTTTAACACATTTAAACTGCATAAGTGTAAAATATATCTCGCTAAAATCATTAATGTAACTTTTTTAAGCATATGCTCATCACTTTTCGGATCCTACAACATTTTTTTTACTTATTCACACCAATTTGCACGGCTACACCAGAGAAAACATGTGACTTTTTCTGCCACAAGATTGTTTTTAAAATGTCGTTGCTAGAAGATATAAATATATCATAAAATTAAATTTGAGAATAAAATAAATTATAATAATTTTGTGAAATAAATTATATATGGGTCTTTTACGTATATACCCATATAAAAGTGTGTTAATTTCAAAATACACAACATTTTGTAAGGTAAATACTTAACTAAAACTGTTTACGGCTATATTTTGACCACTTTAACCTAAAATGAGATTACCGCTCAAGCCATAATAAATGAACCGTCGTAATATTAATAACCTTCTACATATCATAAATAACAAGATATAATACCATTGTGAATCTATAAAAGTTAACCTACGTAAATTAAGAGAGAAAAATATCACTACATTATTTTTCAAAAAAGAAAACGGCATGCAAAAGTTTTTTCTAAAATTATTTGATGAACAGAACCCAGAACACTGTAGGACCCATAATATTAAAGAACATGTAAATGATGTTGAAATTCAGCAAATAATATGTTAACACATTTATTTTCATAAACAATATTAAAAATTATTAATATAGAGTTAACACGTTGTAAAACATAAAATAAAACTTAGAAACAGATTGAAAAAGTACATGAAAAATAAATAACAAGAAAACTATCATGAACCCAGAAAAAAAATGTGATTTTTTAGACAAGAATAAATGCAAAGAAAAGATCTGAAATAGTGTACTCGTAAATCATATTAACAGTTATTTAGTTAACAGGCTGTACACGTAAAATCCAACTTGTAAATAGATTAAAAAATTACCCGAAAAATAATAACAGGAAAACTGTTATGAACCCATTAGAAATATAAATTTTGAGACGAAAAAAATGTAAAAAATTGATCTGAATAGGCCAACCGAGTATAAAAAAATAAAATAATAATTGTGCATAAAAGATGAGGTTTGGTTAGTTACTACGATTAAAGGAACGGATTACATGATTTGTTTCATTTTTTTATATATATAAAATATGGATAAACAAGTAAACATCAATTTAAGTGAATCGGATGCCAAAATGATTCAAATATGAGTTTATTTCAGTAAATAAATTAAAAATTCAAAACGAAAAACAATTTAAACCGAGATAAGTAACTATGAAATATTTTTTAGGGTAGTTTGGACACAATGTTCGTGTGAACAAGCTTAGGTGGGTATTTACACAATATTTACAAAGCATTGGATATTTTGAAAACAGTAAATATATAAGTTGGTGAATAGCTAATTTTTTGTAAAATAAAATATCTCATGAACATGAGCTCTTGTCAAAATTAAACGTGACTAATTTTTCTTGAGACAAATTTTTAAAAATAGAAAATTTAACATAAATAGCTGCATTTTATGACAAACTTTACCTCTAACGTGATATAGCTCTAATTTCTCTTTAATGTAAGAATTTTTTAGATAAGACATGTAAATAAAATTGGAAACTTGATAAGAATAACTAGAAATATCACACATTTGTTTTGAAAAATTTTATTATTCGGAACTAAAACATAATAATATATCAAAATTAGTGTTTTTATTTCAAAAATAGTTAAAGTTTTTGTTTCAAAAATATTTAATAATGAATTTTTGTCTTTGGACAAAAATATCCTTAAAATCATATGTTGTCATATGCCGTACAACATCGTATACTATAGTTCAACGTTATATGTCATGATTGTAACGAATGTATTTTTTCGGACATTTAAATATTTTAAAATAAAAAATTTAAAATTGATATTTATGAATATTTAAGTCTACATAAAGAAATTTATCTTCTTTGTTTTAATTTTTGAGCTGTCATATTTTACAGATACGTAAAAAAAAACTCAACGGCAAATAATAATAATAATAATAATAAACACTCTGTTTGTTGACAGAATTGGGAATTTTGAAAATCAGATATTTTTAAGGCTTTGAAAATCAGATGTTTGAATGGAGGTTTCTTTGTTTGACTGGTGTCTTGGTAGCACCCCTGACCGCTTTATTTTCTTTAAGAGAGAGAGAGAGAGAGAGAGAGAGAGAGAGAGAGAGAGAGAGAGAGAGAGAGAGAGAGAGAGAGAGACTTATATGGCCATGTGCATAATCTATGATATAGACTTGTAGTAGTTGTAGTGTATGTATCAATACACTGCCTCTGTACACGACATGCATGAATGCATTCAATGAGTCGATGTCTCTTTGAACTATTTCACGTGCACGCGTTTAATTCTCCTATATATGTACTTGTGTGCATATAAGTATGTATCTATGGCCAAAGTTAGGATGTTTCAAGGAAGCATCACCGGAGAGTATTGAAATGAGAAATTTTATTTTGTAGACCTAAAAATATTAAAAATATTTAAATTAGACCGATTTGTTAAAAATATCTAAAATTAGATTTTAGTTTAAAATCGGACAAAAATACTCTTAACTCATATATAGGGTTTATGTCTCATATTAATCTCATTTTGAACTTCGAAATCACTAAAAACCTCTCCAAATCCGTTGGAATCACTAAAGATCATCGTCATAATGGGTATGTTACTTAACTCCTTGTATTTAAATCATTTTTGTAGTCGTTTTTGGTGATAGAATCGTTTTCGGATAAAAAAGAAAAAGTTCGTCAAAAAACCTGGGAAAAAGTTTACGATAGGCTGCATGCATTTCATCGTATTGAATCGCCCTTCATCGCTCTCCATCGTACTCCATCGCACGTTGTCGTCCACCGTATGATGCGTTACGATGGTATACGAAGAAGGACGATGCAATATGATGGAGGACGATAAAAGACGATGCAATACGATGGAATTTAAAAAAATTGATTTTGGACACTTTAAGATGGTTTTATGATAACATCTGATGTTTTTGTTAGATGTTTGACTAGTTTTAGACAAGTTTGTTTAGTTTTTGACAAGTTATCATAAATTTGTTAAGGTTTTAATATGTTTGAATAGTTTTTTGACAACTTTGAATAGTTGTTGACAATTGTGGGTGATGTTTTTCAGTTTTCGTTAGTGTTGGTGGAAAGTGGGTGAGATTGAGCGACATATGGGATTTTAGTAAAGCTCATACGTATACGGTGCAAGCTACAAAAGAAACGACATATCATGAGTTGGTCGATATGATTTACGATATTTCCAAGATCGATAGGATGGCGTATGACTTAAAAATTGAAGTCCGGTACACTTTGGGTACCGTTGCGTTGACGTCTGCAATCTTGGTGACTGATGATGATGTCGCATATTATATGAAATACGATCACTGGAGTAAATTTCCTATTTGCGTGAGCTTGGAATCGAAAAAAATCATGTCACTGATTGTTAACCATGTGGATCCGAAGCGAAAAGGAAAACAAGTGTTGAAGGTCCATCGCATTGAGAGCAGAAGAAAATATAATCCTCTCGCAATTGAAGTCTCACAAAGTAATCCGAAACCAAACGATGAACAATTTGTGTACGACGAAGATGAAACGTATAGACGTGATAGAGATCCGTTTGACGTCGATTTTGAAGATTTTGAAGGAAGCGAAGATCAGGGTGACAATGATGATGTTGAAGACACTGAAGAATTCGAAGAGTTTGTAAATGATGAAGAGTATGCTGAGTTTGTTGAGAACTTCAAAGTTCCATCAGGCGACTACCATCCTGAAGTTGATCCTTGTAAAAGATCTTCTGGAACTTATACTTGGAAAGATCCTGAATTCACGCAAGAACAAGTAGTTAAAGAGATAGAATATCGTGAAAAATCAAGTCAATCATCTACAGGTAATATATCTTAACTGTTTACGTGGTTAAAGATTCTAAGTTTGTTTGTGTCGTGAACTTAACCGTTTATCGTTTAATGTAATAGGTAGCTCGGAAGACTTGTACCTTGGAAACCATTTTGAGAACAAATCGGAAATGAAGACACATGTGCACTTGTTCGCCATGAGAAATAATTTCGAGTTTCGAGTTAAATCATCTTCGACAAAAAGGTGGTACGTTCTTTGCAAAGATGAGACTTGTACGTGGAAACTTCGGAGCATCGTACAATGGTCAGGAATGTGGGAGATTGTGGCTTTCAAAAAAGCTCACTCTTGCTCGCGTGTAATCCAACCCAAAGGTCAACGAGGACCTGCCCCTTGGGTTATTGGACACGTGTTTAAAGACAAATATTCGATCAACTCAATGGCCGATTATTCAGCGCACAACGTTAGGGAAGAGGTGAAGACAAGATGGGGTTTGGACATATCTTATTTAAAGGCGTGGACGTCAAAGGAAGTAGCTACTGGACTCGTTTGTGGTACACCTGAACAGTCGTATAAGAAATTACCTTCGAGGTTGTACATGTTAAAGCAAAAAAACCCCGGCACGGTTACTGATTTTGTGAGAGACGGTGAAAAATTCAAGTATGCTTTTTTTGCCATTGGAGCGTGTCTTAAAGAATTTAAGTATTGTCGGCCGGTCATATCTTTGGATTGATCATTTTTGAAAACTAAATACGGGGGACAATTGCTTGTCTCTATTGCATTGGATGCGAATTCACATTTGTATCCAATCACTTTTGGTGTTGTCGACAACGAGTGTCATGAATCATGGACGTGGTTTTTGTTGAAGTTGAAAGAAGTTATTGGTGACGATGTACTCGATTTGGCATTCATATCTGATCGACATGTTAGTATCAGTCATGGTGTCGAAGTTGCTTTTCCAGGAAGACCGCATGGTTACTGTTACCATCATATGCAGCTCAACGTCCAACACAAGTTTAAGATAGATCATTGTCGCGGTGAATTGTATGAAGCGGCTTATTGTTTCAATAAGACTTCCTTCGAAGCTCATTTCAGGCAACTGAGGCAAAAAGATGTCAAGATGGCGAAATATCTTGAAAATATCAGGTTTGATCGATGGGCAAGACCGTTCTTTCCTCGAAAAAGGTAAAATTCATTAACTTTTAATAGAATATTCATTAGCTGAAGTGTTAATTGTTATGTTTTATAGGTATGATATTATGACGAGTAACGACGCCGAAAGTTTTAACGCTGTCTTTTCTGATAACAATGCTCCTTGAGTACATAAGATTCCCGCTACAAAATTGGTTCTTCAAACGAGAGGACATTGCGAACAAGTTAAACACGGAACTTACACCGATGTGGCAAGCTGACTTTGAGAATATGAACAACAAAGCACAATTCGTGCACGTGTATGGGCTTGGTTTGTATGAATGTTACGTTAAAGACAGCGGTGGTGAATACGACGTAGACTTTCAAGCAAATACTTGCACTTATGGAATTCCTCAACTCTTAGGTATCCCTTGCGAACATTCTATTGCATCAGCTCAACATCGTTCGGTGGACATTTACTCTTTGTGTAGTCCTTTTTATGTGAAGAAAACGTGGATCGAAATGTATAAAGAACAATGAAGACGCCATCTATCCAGTTGAAAATGAAGAACAATGAGATGTTCCAGATGAAATTTAGAACATGAAAGTATTGGTTCCAGTCGAGAAGAAACAGGCCGGTCGTCCAAGAAAAAGTAAGCAAGGAAGGCGAAGAGTAAACCGATACCCATCTCAAGGTGAAAAAAATTTTGTAAAGCAAAAATGCGGGAAATGCGGTGGCCTAGGTCACAATAGAAAGACGTGGACGTGGCGAGAATAGAGTGTGACAAGTTTAATTAGAAGCTTTTGACACTTTTAATGTTATTTTTATTTGTTATGTTTATGTGTTGTTGATTATATTTGAGCATGTTTAATTAGAAGCTTTTGACAAGTTCAATTCGATGTTTTTTGACAAGTTCAACTAGTGGTTTTTTGATAAGTTCATATAAATAAACAAAGAGAAATGTTATTATAATAAGAAACTGTAATAAATAACAAAATGTAATAAATAATAAAATGTTAGTACATTCATCGCGCAACTCGACCCAAAAATAAGTCAATGGCCCATTTTTCCGGAATATCTTCATGTTCTCCGTTATGAGTGTGTCAAATGGAGCTCCAACTAGAAGATGCTCGATATATTTGATGGCGAACATTTGACAATCACCGCTGCAATACATAGATGACAAACGTGTCAACATATAACGTATTTCACTAAAATTAATTCTTAACATTTACCTAGACGATACTGAGGAACATTCTGGTTAATAAGCCAAGTGAACTCACGAAACACGGCCGGTCGGATGAGAGAGGTTGATACATCTTTGGGTGGTTGTCGAACATGCCGCTCAACATCATCACCCGTGACAATGCGAGACTCCAATCCTATACAAATTGAGTTAAGAAATTTCTACTAGAATTTAACATATCGTTATTTTAAGATAGAATTATACCTGCATGAACGTTGTAAAGTATGTCTCATGCTGCTCCCCTTCCGCAAGGTTCTTCGGACAGTCAAGAACCATTATCGTCCACTCCGTCAAGTCTACTTGGAATGTGAACCAGTGCATATTCCTGAAGTTGTCGACAAAGAGAATCTCTTTAGCCTCTCTCCACGGTTTGAATCCTTTTGTCTCTGAATCCCGTCATCGGCACAATGACAGAGCTCTGATCCCACTTGACTCTCTCGGGCTCCGTCCCCAATTCTTTCGCATTCAGACATCCGCTCTTGCTTATACCTCCCGAACACGTTTTGAACCCATACGTTGTCCATAATGCAGACATCTTGGCGATAAACACTGAGATCACGTTGTCGGTCCATAAGCATATGAACGATCGCGTCGATATGATGCAATACAAAAGAAATAATGAATATATAGATAATTTGAATGTTACCAAATAAAATAATTATACCTCATCAGTCATCCAAGCCCCTGCGTCAGTGATCAAGGAGAAGAACTTCGGTGATGCGGTACACGTCGGTAGTCGAACATTATCCTTGTAGCGACCAAGATATTTCCCCGTCTTAGCCCACATCATAAACTCCGCGTATTCCTTTTTGGTAGGCTCCTTTAGCGGATTGAAAGAAGACGATGCTCGAGTGTACTTCCGCTTTGTCGGATCGGTGAAGTCATCCCACTTCTTCGACCGCTGGGGGGTGGGTGAGTTGGAGACGTGAGTGGGTCGCCCCTCTTGCGCTTACACGGTTTCTCCTCTGTAGGAGCTTTCATTTTCTCTTCTTGACGCTTCGCCTTCAACTCTGCTGTCGCCTTCTTCTCTGTCGTCTCCTTCTCCTCTGCAGGAGCCTTCTCCTCTGTAGGAGTCTTTTCCTCTGCAGGAGAAGGAGCCTTCTCCTGTGCAGGAGTCTTCTCTTCTGCAGGAGCCTTCTCCTCTGCAGTAGCCTTCTCCTCTGCAGGAATCTTCATATACCTTTTGAATAGGCCGGCTTGCTTATCCGGGATCTCCGGTGATGGACTCCGACTGCTCGCAGGCGTAAACGGCGAAGGAGGCCTACTAGAAGGTGCTGGAGGGGGAGGATGTTGAGCAGCCTCGGCATTCTACTGCTTCCGCGTATCCGGACCACGGGCTTGCGTGGTAGGACTAGGTCCACCAGGCATCCCAATAACATCTCGGAATACGTGGTTTGGAGCTCCCATTGACGAATCTGCAAAAATCCTTAGTTAAGCATATGAAATAACATACTAAACGAAATAAACGACCTTATTACCTGATCATGGCGTATACGCTCAATTCGATCTTGAACGCGCTCAGATCGCCTGTTAAGTGCGTTCACGCCGCGCCCTATGCTGACGACGTTCTGGAGGATGAACCCGATTCCTTGGCGAAGGTCTGCCCACATGGCAGCCGTGATGACAATGTTAGCATTTATGCCCACAAAGGAGATTTTTGATATTGAATACTTTTGTATTTGTTTTGCTTTGAAATTGAATAAAGATTGAATATCCATTCTTATTTAAGATTGTGTTTACGCATGTATGTCTACGCTCTGAAACTGTCATCAACGAAAGAAGTGCTAAGTACAGACTGGACATGATACCTTCTTATGACTGGTTTAAATAATAATTCGCAATCTAAAGATCGATTGGGCAATCGATTTCTAGTAATGATTATTAGAATGAATTAAACGATATCTTATCTTGTGATATGGAGAGTTGTGACTCTGTAATTCATTCTTGATATCTTAATGAAGATATTGAACAAGACCAGTGAAGTTTTGAAGTTCGAGATAAACCCGTTTAATCACTCGAAACCTTAAACTCACATACAAGGGGTATGTTAGTAATTACCGAAATCCTGAAGTGAGTACATGTATTCTTGTAACACTTTATGACATTTGATTTGTCAATGGGCAATGGCTAAATGAAGTTTCATTGACCCGACGGTTGGTGTCATAATACTGTTTCGTTGAAACATGTGATTCACAGATATGGAATTTGTGTTGAAACAATGCTAAGGCATTAGTATCACACCATGCTCTTTTATGAGAGTGTGAGAGAATAAACCAGGTCTGGTATTCATCGAATAAATAATTCTTTGAAATAAAACATGTGACATGTTGAGACATTTCACTTTATGTTTTTCTCGTTCACAAATAACAGAGAACTTGGTGAAATAATAACTCAGGGGTAAACCGGTAATTTTACATTCCTCTGAGTTAATGATACACACAAAGGGTAATATCGTAAAATACACCGTGGACCGTGTGAAGAATAGTTTTGTCACATCAAACGGAAACATAAACGCATATGAACTTAGAGATGTTCAATATTGGTCCTTTAGTGGAATCGACTAATATTAAGAATTAAAAGCCGGAAAAAGTTTGCGAACTTTTGTGTCCGAGCTTTATTCTAAAGCTTCGTTCATGTGGGTCCATAAGGTCTCAATGATAGACTCTCGGACGAGATTTTGGTGAACAAGAAATGATTGATTTTCTTATTCAACGTAAATTGTGATTTACGCTAAGAAAATTATTTTCTGAGTAATTAAATAAATAACTGGTTATTTATTATTACATTTATTTCACGAATCATATTATGTTATTATATTGATAATAATATAATTTGACGATTCAAATAAATAAAAGATGAAAATAAATATTTTCTCGTTTCGTACTACATTGATTAGTATGAAAATAATTAATGACTTGTCATTAAATAAATGAGATGTTCTAAATTAATTAAATATTATTTTAGAAATAAATCAAATAAATTTGGGAGATAATTAGGACAATATGGCCAGCCATAATAAGTGTTTTATGGGCTGGAAAAATTGTTTAAATTCATTAAAAGGAGTTTTGGGCTGAAGTTTGACTAATGGGTCTTAACTGGATTTTGACCTAACCTAAGCCCATTCTCTCTGATATAAAAGGAGGCTTTCTCTTTGGTAACCCTAGCCTAATTTCGACCAACACTCAGCCAAACCTCTTCCCCCTTGTGCTTGAGAGGTTTTGGCCGAAATTAAGAGAGAAAGAGAGAGAGGAAAACTGTTTTTCGGCAGCCCTTCCTTTTCTTTGAGTTTCCCCTTCTTCCCTTGTTCCCACGAAAGAGCCTACCCTCTTTGTCTCCTAAACCCCCTTGAGTATTATCATTGACTCAACTTGTGGTTGTTTGAGTTATTTTTCTCTCCCCAAGGCCGGCCACTTTTGGAGGAACGAAGGCACGACGGATTTGAGGATCTCCTTGACGCGCGTGGTGTAGAGGATCGGCCGATCACTTGGACGTACACCGAGACTTGCTCTCGCAGATCCAAAACCTATGTAAGTGTCTCTTAAACGAATTAGATCTGAATGATATAGTATTGTAGAATGATTATATTTATTTAGATTGTTCGTTTGCATGCTTAAATGAATTTATTGATATGTTCATAAATTTTGTTGACATAATAGTTTAGATTTAATGACATGGTTATGAATATGTTAAAAAAACGTTTTCAATATGTTAAATTGAATTATGAATTTCCGCCATATATAGATATATTTCGTAATTAAATTAGGTTAATTGTTAATCAATTCCAACAGACAATAGGTTCATCCTCGGGACGACCTTCAGGACGAGGCGGAGATTGAGGAGGAGGCGGGGTAGCTTGACGATGAGGACGAGCTTGAGACTCTTTCGCCGGACGAGCTTCCCAAGGAGTATCAGAGTTGTGATCCTCATCATCGTCCTCGTCAAAATTGTGGCCGAGTACATCTCTTTCTTCTACGGCAGAACCAACAATATTAATTTCTTCGTCGATGTTCTTTGGGAAGAGCGTGCGTCCAATTGTTGACGAGTATGCTGAATTTGATGTTGGCTGACTCATTCAGATACTCGTCAATGAGTCTGCGGTAAGAGCGTGCGTCCTTCTCCTCTTTTTTCGGACCGTCTCTATATTCTATCCCCAAGATTAGGGCATATTCGAGGTGTCCGAACCTCACTCTCTTTCCTCCTAAGTCGAATTGGATCTTTCCGGCTTTAACTGACTCAACCTTCCTCTCCAACAGAGAATGGACAAGGACGGGAGCGAAGTTCAAGTCGGAGGTGATAAGGAATTGCTCGAACACTGTCCCTCGAAGTTGCTCGATCAAATTCATCTCTTCAAAGCGCTGCATCACAACTTTTAGCACCCAAGATCCACCATAGGCGATTATCTCCGGGAATGTGTCTTCGACAAGAAATTACAAGTGATCATACACAACAAAACATCAAGAAATCAATTTTACAATCTTACAGTATAGTAAATTTCAAATAAATCAAATCGTAAACTATCGCAGGCTATCGTCCCTATCGCCCTCTATCGTAAACTATCGCAGTCCATCGTAACCCATCGTACACCCCTCCTATGAGTTCTATCGTACACCATCGTCCACTCCATCGTACTCTATCGTAATTCATCGTATCTCATCATATTCTATCGTCCGGACAATGGCATTAAAAGTGTTCTTCGTTTCCGGAAAACCTTAAATCTCTAAACAAGCTCAAACCTTCCGAAATCAATCCGATTTAACATACTTTATCGTCGAAAACACTATCTAAACTACATGCAATAGATTTAAGAAACAAAAAACAACAAATCTTACATTTTTTTTAGATTTTCTCTTTTGGAGGTTTCTTGAGATTTTGGGTCCTCCCCACCACCGGTTAGGAAGTTATCCGAGTTTGACGACATTGTAGAATGTTGATAACTTTGGTATGATTGTTTAGGGACATTGAGTTTGGTTTTTCAAATTTCTTTTGAGAATTTGAAGAGCCGGCCGAGAGAAAAGAGAGGAGAAGAGGAAGAGGAGGAGAGAAAAGAGAGGGAAAAGAGAATATGAATTTAGGGGTATTTTTGTCCGATTTTGACCCAAAAGTTCATTTTGAGATATTTTTATAAAGAGGGGTCTAATGTGGATATTTTTAACACTTTTGAGCCCACAAAATGAAATTTCTCGTTGAAAACGAGGCTAATATCAAGAAAAAATAGTTAACGAAGACTAATATGAACTTTTTTTAAATGCAAACTAAATGAATTATTGAAATAAGAATAAATATTTTAAAATGACATTCGAGTGAGCCTCCGTCCGTGGTTACATGGGAGGTAAAAATAATGCTATATATTCTTAATTAATATAGTTAAGATATGAAGAATTGTGTAACAAACCATTTCGTCGAACCAAATCCAAGTTTCAGTTTATATTGTGTAATCCATTTCGTCTTATTTAACTACATATATACACGGTACCTATTATATGTGGTCTTCCTAATGTTCTATAATAGCTCCTAACTTCCATTGTGAAGAAGACTATTATAAATTTGTATGAAATAATACTAAATTCTTTGATGAAAACATAAACTAAAGTCAACAAATATATGGTGCACTAGAAGAAAATAAAGAAGTCTTTAATATATTATAATATTGAATATCGTACCGAGCCTATATATGTGTACAGAGTGAAGAAAATATAGTTAATGCATCTATCTCCCTCTTAATAACACATTTAAATTATATACACATGTATCACACGGCCATGAAATAAGAAACGAAAATGGATTTTGCAAACTTATATGATTGAATGTTTTGAAACAATTATCGCTTTTTCACTCATTAATATGACTTATATTATTGACTGTTTCTACTATGCACATGAGTTTTCTACTCGTTAAAATAAATACTTATAATTAGATTTATACCAAAAATTGTTAAGCGACTAATCTCTTCTGTTTTTGGAAAATCCGTACAGTTGACGTAATTACAAACTTATCACAAACTAGGATGGATCTTGTTCAACCGATGTCTAAACCATAACTTTACTACAAAGATAAAACATTGGTTTGATTTAATAGGCGCCCATTAAAACGAAAAATAGATTCGAATGACATGAAGCAGATTAAATAGAAAATTATTTTAATCATGGCACGAGAGTTTAATCAGGGCCTCTATCCAATTTTATTAACGTAATGATTTTCATGATCGAATGGATGGTGAGAGTCATACTTATTCAATAATATATATATATAAGAAAAAATATATAGAGAGAGTTAATAATATGATAGCAATGTATTTAAGCAATATAATGAGCTAGTTTAACAAAAAAAAACAATATAATGAGCTAGAGATCACATTAATAGTAGAAAATAGTAAAGGAGAGATAAAAGTCTCCAAAGCATTGTTCAACGCGGGTTTAAAGGGCTTTCTATTTCACCAAAGTCGTGCCCCATTATCCATGCAATTATTGTATGCATAAACCAAAATAGCAAAAAGTTATAAACTCATATTTAACCTACTGCCACGTCAAATAAAACAATTGATCCATCAAACATTATAAATAATAAAAATAATGATTAATCGCATTAATAGACTTCAAATTTAAGTTATAATAAATGCATGCATTAATAAAAATAAATAAACAAGTAGTGAAACTAGTTTTGAAACAACATTCACTGATAATCTTTCAAAAAAATCGGAACTCTAATTCAGCAAAAAACTTGGCGAAGAGGACGGTTTTTTCGACGATTGTGTTTTCACGTAAATATTTTCTAGTTCTGATTTTGTTTTCCAATCTGAGTAAAGTTTTGTCTTCGTTTAACTAGAAAGATTTATGGGTCGTGGAAGAAAAAAACGGTTTCAATTTGCACTTTTTTATTATTTGGATTTGGTTTTTGATATTATGAGTTTGAATGTTTTTATTTGTGACAAATTTCATCCTCTTGTTTATCTTTCAAGTTTTACATGAAAGAATCTGAGTTTGATTTTAAACTTCAACGATTTTATTTTAGGCAGCAGTTCTTTTGTTTTTGTATATGTGGGTTTGATATATGATATTGAATCAGTTGGTTTTTGGGGTTTTCCTGCATAAATTAAAATAAAGGGATGTGAATTATGTACTGGGAGAAATAAAAATTTTGTTAAATTTGCATGTGTTTTTGTGGGTATTAGGTGATGAAACACTAGAAATTGCAACTGATTTTTCTTACTTTTTTTTATAAACTTTTGTTCATATTTTTTGAAGTTGTCAAAACTTTTTAATCGGCCGGTTGTAAAATTCATTGATAACCTTAAACTGATTTATAATATAACTACCTGTAAATTATATGCAAACATGAAACACATTAGCTTGTACAACACATTTCAATTTACAGTAATTCACAATAATTTACACTAATGTATGATAATAGACTAAATGAATTAAATGTTGAACAATATCTATCGAACAACTTAATAAACAGTGACACATAATAATTCAAAATATCCGTGAATTATAAATTCCCATATTGATTACCAGAATTTAAATGAATTATGTTTGATTTATTCTTTTACAAATAGGGCAAAAATATTGCTGCATAGTTCATAAGAGAGAAGATGTATCAATAAAGAAACAAAGAGAAAGTAAATTAAATTGATAACCAGGATTAACTAGTAAATGAAATTTTATTTCCAAAACTTTAGGATCTTAAAAACTTACTCGACTAATATAGAATAAATATAATTTATAAACATCGGAATCAGATAAATACAATTCACACCATTGAATTCATATTTCAAAATCAAAATTGAGAATTAAAATTATGAATTTTGATAATGGCAAATCAGTAAATCAAATACGTATATTAAATTTCCACGTAAGCGTTTTGACCATTTTCAGAATTTTTGTAAAATAGTATCCTATTCAAAGTACTGTATGTTAACGTTGATCATGTAGTCAAATTTATACTTTTTAATTAACATATTATAAATTCGAAGTACATAATTTCACACGGACAAAATTAATCAATCAAGTTCACAATATTCGATTAAACAAGACTTGCTTGAAGTTTTTCTAATGTTGATGAGATTAACAAATACTTTGCAATCTTATTAAGACATCTACCTTTAGCTTCCTCCAAACTCTGATGAATGGTCATCGCATCAGTCATCAAAGGGCTAAACTTCTCGTAGGAGAGACAGAAAATTCAATAAGAGTTTTGAAAAGTAGCTACAAGCGCACAAGTGTCGCCATTTTTCCGGTTTAGGAAAACCACTCTAAGATTTTGATACTACAAGCTTGTCTAAAGTCTCTACGGAACCAAATAGAATCATTGATGACATATGGAATGAACCATATCGAAGAATGTTGAATCTTTTGACGGTTCCGTACACTGCAAAGAACCATAAAAAAATTGCACGATGTAATATAAATCTATCATAAGTCCTTATTGTAATTTGTGATTAAATTAATAAAAGTTGAAACGTTCTTTCATTACTTTTTCGTTTGTTTGAAAATTTATGATATTAAATAGTCTTATAGTCCTTAATCAAACCTAAAAATATATGAAGAAACAAATGTAGATTTGCGTGAACAAACTCTTCATGGTTTAGTTAAACACTATGACTCACAAACTAGGTTTTGAGTCAAAGAGCAAATATAAACCCAAAGTCTAACAAAAGAGAGAAGAAGAGGATGAAATTTTGGAGAGATAAATCGGCCAAGCCTAGAAAGAGAGGCCGTGTGTTTTCAATCACAATTGTGTGTCTCCACATCTCAATATAGAATGGTTTATAGAAGAATGGGTTGACATGAATTAAATCAATAAAGAGTATCTCATATTCATTTTTTGATATTTCTTGCTCATTCCCATTAATACTCATCAACAAAATATGACTCTCTTTCATAGCTTGAATTGGTCGGCCATTGACTTCCCATAAACAAAATATGTTCCTCTTTTTATTTATAAAACAATTTCACTCTTTAGCCAATATTAACTTAAGTAATTTCAGAATGACCAACATTTTATAAACGGACACCAAGTGACCACCTTTGTATACGTTGCACTTATTTATAATACATGTTTTATCTAGATTGCCCATATTAATTGTTGTTATTTTTATTGTCAATGGAAAGAGTTGGTAATTTACTATCTCCTAACGTAACCTAGGCTAAATCAAAATTGCACTAGTTTACATGGCTACTACCTAGATTTTATCTTCATATATCTTTGCCCAAAATGAATTATTTCTCATATAAAGAGGATAGTTGGCTGGCCTTATACATCTAAGACACCCTTCTAGATGTTTCTTTTAATTTTTTAAGATAACTACAAGCTTGTAGAATTATCATATATTACTCTACAAAATAAAATTTTAATTCTCGAGGATCAAATTATGTTTGTAGAGTGAATGAAAAATTCAACTATTTATTAATCTATTCAGTAGTTACAAGCGACGGGCCATTGAGTTCTCGCCGCCTGGTCGGCCCTCCTTCCCCCGGTGTCTAGGGATCGTTCATCCTAGAACCAGTGACCCATCTGAGACACCGGAGCTCCGTGCCTCGCGGAGTCGTCCCCGAAGTGCTTCAAAGATCTCGTTATCATCAGTGACATGGACTCTTCCGCAAGGGAACTCATGAGTCTCGAAAGGACGGTGATTTGTTGCCTTTATTTATCTTGCACCTTGCACTCATACATATATCCATAGGAACTGGCGCGCCACGAGCGGATGGAGCTATGATGCAGGAGATCGTTCTCTGTGGGCGGGTATCTAGGGAAGCGAGCGAGCGGAAGGATCGTCAATAAACAGAGGCTCTAGCAAAGGCCACCTCTGACTTGGAAGCCGCTGAAGAGAAGTTTGCGAGGGAGCGAGCCACGAGGGAACAAGCAGAGAGATTTGCCGTCACTTTTATGACAGAGAACAGGGCGCTTCAGAGGACCGTGGCCTTCCGGGATGCAAAGTTGGAGTCGATTCGGAGAAGAATATTTGAGAGAGATGCCCCCTTTGGGAAGGCGTCAGGAGAGCGAATCTCTTCTAGTGGAGATGCAGGTGATTGTCGACGAATGTGACGAGATCGATGCCTTCTTTGAGGATGATGCAGCCTTTGAGGACCTTGTGGATCCATAAGTCTCCTTCACATTTGATGTCACCCATTCCCTTTGACAAGGAGTGCGTCGATTTCTGTTCCGACTGAGCTTCATTTTTATCGTTTCCTTCGCATTAGCGATTTGATTTGTCATGTCGTTGTTTAGCGCTTTTTGAACTCCTTTTACTTTTCCGAATTTACGTTCTTGAACTTTGTTTTTTATTTGGCTCGAATATTCTTGGTTTTAATTTCACGATCTTTGTTTTAGTCTAAAGTTTTTTTAACATGCTATTGACTACTTCAATCCCTTTCGTGTGATCGAATTTCCTTTTCGTTTTGGATATCAATTCAGCTTGGCATGTTTGCCGCATTTTGGCTGGCCCAACAAAGTGCCCATCACGACGTGATGCGGCTTGGGTAAACTTTGACGGATGTTCGTCGATGTTTTCTCCTCTAGCCCTTGTGTTGTCAATGGCCGTCGGCTTATGACGCACTCCCTTGGTCGGAAAGTTTTTTTTTTATGGTCAATGGTTCCCAATCGCCGTCGATGATTTGTTGGAAGTGCGACTCATGCGGTTGGGGAGGTTTGATGGTATGTCACCCGTTCCGCGCGGTCGATGGCTGGCGACACATTTGCCCACTCGCTCAGGTTGCTTCGGGCGGTACCCGGACTTTGGGAGCAGAAATGGTCTCACCGGCTTACGCCTCTTTTATTGGGTGACATTCGAGCTTGCTTTCGTTGGTATGGGCATTTAGCCACAATGTGTTTTGAGCACTTTTAATAGATGAGCTTTCTTCGATGGCCTGTCGGCGTACGACTATACTCTACAGCAAAGGAATCCCAACATTTGGCTCAATCGATGACACGCCGATTTACGATCCACTTTTCTAAGGTTTTATCGATGACACGGCGGTTTACGATTTTCCGCGTAGGGCGTCGCATGCATTCATCTCAAGGGAATTCGATTTACGCCTTAGGATCGAGTTTGGTATTTGCCTGACCGAGTGCCGGTCGGGATTTTCCAATTTTCCTCGAATACATGGGCGTGCAGATGCAAGGTTGTTGCCTTATTACTGTTTTTGACGGAAATATTTCCGGCCATCGGGCTATCACCTCGTTGTTTTATTTCCTGGGTTTTAATTTTCCCGAATGCAAGGTTGTGACGCCTTGTTATCGGTTCGCCCGTTTCTGGGTTTTGATTTTTCCGAATGCAAGGCCGCAACGACTCTTGTTATCTATTCACCATAGCCCCCCAAGTTTCATAAAATGTGAGACTTTCATAATTTGTAGAAAATTTACAAAATAGGAACAAAATACGATGACACAAAGAAACGTATTATTCGATGTTCAATAGTACATACCTAGCTTTACTGAATTACGAAAGTCATTACAATGGGTTTACATGGAAATTAAAAGGTGTTTACGATACGGGGCATCTTTCATTGGTAGTATTGCCCAAGGTCCTCAACGTTCCCCGGTGAGTGAAAACGAGGCCGTTCATGTTCTCGAGTTCGTACCTGCCATTGTGGATGGTTTTCCGAACTCGATATGGACTTTCATAGGTTGGTCCCAATACGTCGGAGCCTTGCACTTTGGTGTTTGGGAACACTATTTTCAGGACCAAACTACCGTACCACTCGACTTTCCTCTTTTGACCAACGAGTTGTAGAACCGCTCGACCTTCCTATTTTGGCAGGCGAGGTCGGTGAGTGCGTCTACCCTTTTTTTCGATAAGGTTGACCTCTACCCGCATCGCCTTTTTTTTTCTTTTCATCAAAATTCTCGATGCGGAATCTGGGGAGCATGGTCTCTATCGGGACTACCGCTTTGACCCAGAAGGTGAGGGAGAACACGGTCTCCTCCGTAGCGTTCCATGCTATGGTTCGATATTCCCACAACACAAATGGCAACTTGTCCGCCCAGGCGCCTTTCCTGGATTTTAGTTTCTTCTTTAAGTTTTCGTTGATCGTGCGGTTGACCGCTTCCACTTGGCCATTTTCTTGGGGGTGTCCTAGGGAAGCATAGGTCTTGCTTATTCTGAGTTGGTCGCATATTTTGTGTAGTCGCGCATTGTCGATTTGTCGACCATTATCCATCACGTATGAATTGGGGACCCCGTGGCGGCATATTATGCTCTTCAAGATGAAGTTTGTTGTGTTTGCCTCTCTGATCTTGGGCAGAGGCTCTGCTTCAACCAATTTGGTGAAGTAGTCAATTGCGACTATGGAAAATCAGAACTGCCTTGGTGCCATGGGAAGCTCACTGATAAAATCAATCCCCCATTTGGAGAATGGTCGGGGAACAATGATATGGCATAATGGAGTCGGGGGCTGCGTGGGCACAAGGGAAAATCGTTGGCATTTGTCTCACTTTCGAGCCCAATCGTGTGAGTCTTTCTTCAAGGTTGACTAAAAGTAGGCTAACCTCAAGAGTTTCACCGCCATCATTTGTCCTGCAATGTGGTTTCCACACAAACCCTCATGCACCTCGCTCATGGCTCGTTTTTCTTCACTCTCATGAAGGCAGCGTAGGAGCGGCATCGAGAAGCCTCTGTTGTGCAACTCATATCCGCGCATGGTGTACCCTGACGCCAACTTTTTAATTTATTGGTGTCCTCGCGATTTTTTGGCGAGACGTCGTTCATAATATACTCCGTTAAGGGAACCATCCAACATGTTAGAGAGTTACTAACCGTTCCCACATCGCATCTAGAGACGTACGGTCGGGTTAGCACCTTAATCGGGAAACTCCTATTTCCTTCATCATCGATCCCAAGGAGAGGCGCGCCAAAACGTCGGCCTCAACATTCTCTTCTCGGGTAATTTGCATGACTTCAAACCAAGTTGTCGCTTCTAGGTTCTGAAGGAATTTTGCCAAATATGCAATCATATTTGGTTTTTTCGCGATGTACTCTCCCTTCACCTGATTGACAATGAATTGCGAGTCGCAAAAGAAGCGCATGTTTTTGACCCCTAGTCAATGACCAAGCTCCAGACCAACTATTAGGATCTCGTATTCCGCTTCCATGTTTGAGGTTTTGAACTAGAAGTGGAGGGCATACTTCAACCTCTCCCCGTTGGGTTTAGTCAAGACCACTCCAGCTTTAGCCCCGGAGCGTTGGCCGCGTCGTCAACGCGTAGGGTCCATGTTGAGCCTTCCGGGCGAAATCTCGCTTTTTAGGTGTCCCCAAAATGGTGTCAACGAGTTTGGCCTCATCCCTTGGTGCGAACTCTGCTAGGAAGTGGGCCAAGGCTTGAGCTTTGATGGTGATTCGTGGTTGGAATTTTATCCCATACTTGCTGAGCTCTTGCAAACATATGGTCATCCTCGTCAAGGAACGTCACTGCAGTGCTTTCTCGACTAGATATCTAGTGCGCACGACGATCTGATGTGCCTTGAAAATGGGCATAATTTCCTGGCGCTCATGACCAATGCCAATAATAGCTTCTCGATCTCTGGGTACCAAGTTCCGGCGTTCAGAAGAGCATTGCTAACATAGTAGATCGGCAATTGGCTTTGGTGGTCTTTGTGGATGAGGACCGCGCTCGGTGCCCTATCGGACACTAGGAGGTGGAGAAGTAAGGGTTCGTGGTGGACGAGTTTTGACAGGAAAGGGGGCACTGTGAAATACGCTTTCATATTGCGGACGCCTTCTCGCATTCCTCGGTCCATTCTAACCCTCTTTCTTCTTCAGGGCCTGGAGGAAAGGTTGGCACCTCTCGGTTGCCTTTGACTTGAACCTGGCTAGGTCTGTGATTCTCCCCGCCAAGATCTACACCTCCTTTAGATTCTAAGGGACCTCATTTCGAGGATGGCCGTTATCATCTCAGGATTGGCCTCGATTTCTCTTTTGCTGACCATGTAGCCAAGGAGCTTTCCTGAGTCTACCCCGCATGCGCACTTGTAGGGATTGAGTTTCATCCCATACTGGCGGAGTATCTGGAACATGGCTTTTAGGTAAACCTAGTTATATGCCTATCAGCTCTTTACTAACATACCATCCACGTAAACCTCCATAGTCTCGCAAATTTGATTGGCGAACATGCGATTGACCAATCGCTGGTAGGTCACGCCGGCGTTCTTGAGGCTGAACGACATTCCCTTGTAGCAATAGAGACCTTTAAAAATCTTGTCTTTATTTGGTCATCCTCATGCATCCTGATCTAGTTATAGCCTAAATATGCATCCATGAAATTGAGTAGTTCCTGGCTCCGTCCACAAGTTGCTCTATCCGGGGGAGGGGGAAGCTATCCTTTGTGCAGGCTTTGTTAATATGTTTATAATCTATGCAAATGCGTCACTTCCCATTAGGTTTCTTTCCCATCACCATGTTGAACACTCACTTGGGATGTTCCACCTCTCTTATAAATTTGGCAACGAGGAGTTTGTCAACTTCCTCTCTAATGGCGACATACCTTTCCCCGCTAAAGGCCCATCTTGGCTGCACCCATTCAGGTATGCTACGGTAATCATTTAGGCGATGCACCATAACATTCGGGTCTATACCCGACATGTCTGACGCGAACACGTCTTTGTGATCCCTGAGGAAGGAAGCCATGGATTCTTGCCTTTCGGTGAAGAGTTGGGTGAAAATTTTGATCGCCGGGTTAGGTTTGGGAGGGTCTTGAACTACCGTAACAAGGTCATCGGGAGTTTTCATACGCTGGTGTTCAGGTTCGTCGCGCTGGTCCAGCTCACCAAAGGTTCCACCTTCCTCAAGTTTTCAAGGGAACTTGTCTCCGAGTTGGTAGCTCGTGCAAATTTTCCCCTTCAGGCTCAGTCGCTTTCTCATCAGCTGCCCGCACGTGGCACGTCCACGCCATTGCTTGGTCTCCCATCATAAATGTAATCCCCTTTTCTGTGGGGAACTTCATCATGAGATGGTAGACCGAAGTTATGGCCTTCATCCCGATAAGGGTCAATCGACCAATTATCATGTTTTAGGTTGTGGGTTCATTGAAGATTAGGAACGTCACGATCCGAGTTATCTTACCTCGAGTCCCAAAGGTGACGGGAATGTCAATCAACCCTTGTGTCCAAATCTTTTCCCAGAAAAATCTTAGAGGGGAGTTCGTGTTGGGGCGAGCTGAACTCTGTCAAGTTTCATTTGGTCCAACGTCGACTTGAGAATTATGCCCACTACATTGCCACTGTCAATCATAGAAATTTGGGTGTTAGAAGCGACTAGTGTCGCTTCTAATGCTCAAAATATTGGGCTCCAAAAATCTTCTGCCAAAATTTCACTTCTAGGAACATTAGAAGCGACACCATTGCTTCTAATGTCCCCACTTATCAAAACATCGTCATTTCCGTTGTGCAGAACATTAGAAGCGACTAGTCGCTTCTAATGCTCGTAGGACTTTAAAACACCCAAACCTCTCCCTTCTTTTGCCATTTCCTTCAAAAAAAATTCTCTCCTCTCCCCCTCTTCCCTCCGACCTGCAGCTCCGAAGTCCTCCCCTCCGCGTCTCCCACCTCCTGCCACCTCCACACCTTTGCTCTCCTCCCCTCCGCACCTCCGACCTCCTCCGTTTCCTCCCCATTTATTTCTCTGATCTGCGGTCCCAACTCCTCCGGCCCCTCCGCCTCTGCCCGCCCGCCTGCGACTTCTCGGCCCACCCCCTCCGCGCCCTCAGCCCTTGCCTCCTCTGGCTAATGCCCCTCTGAGATCTCCACCCTTTCTCCTCCGGCTCATGCCCCTCTGCGCCCTCCACCCTTCCTCCTCCGGCCCCAGCTTCCTCCGCGCCCTCTCAGCAATTTTTGACTCTCCTCCGACCGCAAATTCTTTGCGACTGTTTCCTCACCAGATTAGTTGTTAATTTTTTTATTTTTATTATGGCTTAATAAGTACGTTTAATTCTATTTTTATTTCTTATGTTTTGAAGTTTCTCTTTGTCGTTGCAACCTCGTCACTGCTCCTCCACCTCCCTGCCTTGCCGCTGCCTCCTCAACTGGCATCGCTGCTGCCTCTTCGCAAGTAAGGTTTGTTCGTTTTTAATTTTTAATTTTTGTTTATTATTTTTTACTTTTACGATTTTAAGTTATGTTTTCAAGTATTTTATTGTCGTGATTTTTTTATGTCTCACAGGTCGTCTCCCATTCCGTCTCGTAGCCCCTTCTCACATCGTCTCGGTAAGTTTTTTTGTTGTTTTCGTTTTGTTAACATGTTTCAGTTAGTTTTGTTTTCGTTTCAATAGTTAGATTTTTTTGTTTATTTTTTTTAGTTTGATTGTTTCGTTTTGAAATTGTTTTTTCGATTGTTAATTTTTAGGACGTCTGAGTCTCGGGTTGGTCGCAGCCTGGTATCAATCACCGCATCTCTCCGCCAATCGCAACATAAACCGGTAAGTTGTTAACTTTTTGTAGTTTATTTGGTTTGGTTTAGTTTTTTTGTTATAGGTTGGTTTATATGTGAGTTAATTTTTAATTTTTTTAATATTTTAGTTTTGTTTATAATTTTTGTTAATATGTTAATATGTCTTAATAGGTATCGATAATCGCTTTTAATAAGTTTGGTAATATATTTTAGTTTTCTTAAGTTCAATTTTTAGTTAGGTTTGTCAATTAATAATATTTTTAATATATTAAGGTACAAGAAAGGTTAGTATTCATGCACTTTAAGTAATCTTTTTAATTGATACATGTTCATGCACTTTGCCTAAGTTAGTAAAACTGTTTTACTTGTAAAGAAAAATAATATTCCACCATTAATATGATTAATGATATTATTAATAATAGACTCAGTGATAGACTCTCGGACGAGATTTTTGAACTAGAACGATTAATTATCTCATTGAATATTATTATATTGATAATAAAATGATTTGATGATTCAAATAAATAAAAGATGAAAATAAATATTTTCTCGTTTCATACTTCTTTAAGAATAATTAAAAGAATTAATGACTTGTTATTAAAAAATAAGATGTTCTAAATTAATTAAGTATTATTTTATTCAAATAAATTTTGTAGGTAAAAATATTGTATGTCCGGCCATAATTATAGAATTAGGGCTGGGTAATTATTTTAAAGTCATTAAAAAGAACAATGGGTTTAAGTTTGACTAACGGCTCAAGATTAGATTTTGACCTAAGTGAAACCCCCTCTCTCAGATATAAAAAGGGATTTTCGAATCCTAACCCTAACCCCAATTCACTATTCTCGGCCAACACCTCTCTCCCTCTTGTCTTGTTCTTGGCCGAAAGATTTGAGAGAGAAAAGAGATCAATAAATTTTTTCATGATTTCTTAATTCGTTCTTGAGTGATCCTCTTTCCCTCGTTAGTCGATCTAAAGAGCCCACTCTCTTGATCTCCCGAAATCCGAGAGAATTATCATTGAATCAACTTGTGGTGTTTGGATGAGTGTTCATTGTCACAGGGCCGGCCATAACACAAGTAGGACGAGCAAGACGCGACGAGACATAAACCGGCCATCCAGCCCTTGCATTGGCCACAAATTGGCCGAACAACATTCCGGCCGGTCGGCAGCCACAGGTCGGCCTGTCTCCTCACGCGCATCCTTCATGCCTTCAGCCCGAGTCGCCCTACCTTCCATGTATCCCAAGTCCTCCTCCACCTAGCCGCCCAGGTCCCGCAGGTCAAGCAAGGCACATTGATACGCATGCTCACATGCGCACCTTCATTGGTCGGCGATCAGGCAATCGGGCAACCCAACAAATTATGTCCGGCGAGGCAGAATCTTCCCTGTTAGGCAAGAGTGTGCCTCACCCATTCCGGTGACGAGGCATTCTAGAGTGACCTAGCAACGCACGAATTTATTTTTAACTTCACTTGTAAGTCAGTTCTAAACAAATTGGTTTGCAATATTATAAAATTGTTTATAGGTTGCTAGATTGACGTGTGTTCAATTTGTTTATCAATATGTCTAGCATAAATTTTTTATTGACATTCTAGTAGTTTTTATTGAATTTGATAAAATACGTTTTAATATAGTTTAGTTCAAATTATATATTTCCGCCATAAATTGATGTATTATATAATATTATTGATTAATTGTTAATTAATTTTCAACAAATGGTATCAGTGCTAGAAATGGCATTAAAAATTAGGTTTTTAGTGACTAGTTTTGAAATTATTTGACTAGTTTGGTATTGGTGTTTTATTGTATGATTTAATATTGCATTTTGAATGCTTATTTATGTGTTTTATGGATAGATCCTCATAGTTATAGCCCTAGAAATTTTTCGGTTATCGTCCCGGGTTTTATTTTAAAATTTAAATTTGTGAGGAAAATTTATATTGTATTTATTTAAATTGTAACCGGGAGGTGAGAAGACAAGGAAGACAGCACCTCGGGCTTTTCTGCACGCTGGAGAAAGTGTGGGGGCTGAACCAAGACATCTGATGACGCGTCACAAGGTTCCTTGGTCGGCCCTACTTTGATGATAAATTGGTTTATTTTTCTAAGTATTTTTTTTTTTGGTTATAATTAGAAATGGGCCGTTAAATGAGTTAAATATTTTATGTTTTATTTTATTTAATCTCATATCATAATCATCTCACATGTCATATAGGATAGAACGCTAACTTCACATTATAATGAAATATTCATGCATATAGTTTAAAGTTTATAAATGGATTATAAAATGTAAACTATTTTCAACAAAAATATGATTTTTTGCAAAAACTAAGTGGGAGGTTTGTTAATCGTCGAAGCAACCCATGGTCCCTGACATGAAATTAGTTAATCTAGTGTGTGATAAACTAAGAGTCACCCATCGCGCCGCTCCATTTAATGGGAGTACTTCAGAAGAACTTTGTTAATCAAATTGTTATGAACTAAGCTTTAAAGGTTAGGGATGAAGCGGTGTCTCCCCTAGGAGAACCGTTTATCAAAGTGACTTGGACAAAGTCCCATATGTCGTTTGTACTATTAGATATAGAGGCTATGCATTAAAAATAAGTGATCAAAGTTTATGGTAATTAGTGAGAACTAGAAGTAATGACTTCTTCTATGGTTCGAACTAAATAGTGATGTCTCACGACTATGAAAGGCGATTAATTGCGGTTTCCCCTAGGAAAAATAATTAATCATTTTTGTTCATAATACCATGAATTATTTATCGCTTTCCTCACCATATTAGGATTGTTCATGCATATAATTCGAATTTGTAGCACATACTAGATTTATTTATTTTATTTAAATTTCAGAAAAATGTCTTTTAACCCTGTTCAAACGATTTTGATTCGAACAAACTTGAGAGTGAGAATTACGTTGATTGAAAACGTAGCCTCAAAATCGTGCTGACGGTGGAAAAACACAAGTACGTTCTCACAACCACGTGTCATCCAGTTCCAAGTGATGACTTGAGGAAGGAAGACAAGGACACCTATGATGCGTGGATGAGGTCCGACGAGATTGCTAGATGCTATATCTTAGTTTCTATGAGCAATGTGTTGCAACTGCATATGAGATACTCTAAAATCTCCATGAGATGTTTTGGGTGTCATGAGCGTCATGCAAGAAAGCAAGCTATCCGCAGTTTCATGAATTGCAGGATGAAGCCGGAACTCCAGTTCGAGAACATATGCTTCTGATCATGGGTCACCTAAACGACATAGAGATTCTCGGATTTGAGATCCACAAATTCACCAAGATCGACACGATTTTTGAGACTCTGAAGGACTCATTCGATCGCTTCCGTCTGAACTACTCCATGAACTACCTAGATTATACAGTAACCCAGCTCATGAAGGAGTTGCAGACTGCCGAGGGACTTCTCCTAAGAACAAGAAGAAGAATTGTGAAGTCAATGTTTCTAAACATAGGACTTCCACTTCTAGTTCAAAGACGGCGATGAAAGGACCTAAAAACGCTACCGAACGGGATCCAAAAAGCCTTACAGTAAGGCTGCGGATGCCAAGGGCAAGGGCGTCGATAAGGTGGACAAGTCTGAGCACATGTGTCACCACTGTGGAGAGCCCGACCATTAGCTCAGGAACTGTCCTACCTACCTCAAGACCGTCAAGGGGAAAGGTGTGGGTTTCGCAACCCAAGCGTGTTACACAACAAATAAAGAATCACCCTAGATTTAAAATTTCGGGGCATCTTATCATATCGAGTGTAACTTGAATGGGTTCAGAAAAACCAGGCGCATAGGTGATGGAGAGTTCACGTTCAATTAGGGTAATGGAACGAAGGTTGAAGCCAGATCTTTCGGGACCATGAACCTCAAGTTTGGAGACAAAACTTTATTATTTAATAATCTTTATTTTGTTCGGTATTTTTGCAAGAATTTGATTTCTTTTTCTCGTTTAAAAGAAGAATGTTTCAATTTTAAAATCAATAACGGTATTTAGATTTTTATTTATGATTTTTTAATAACTAAAGCTCATCGTGTGGATTCTATTTATTATCTATCTTGAGGGAAAAATCTTGGACACCAAAGTGAATGATGATTCACTCAGGAAGCGTAAGACGTTTCATAGTGATGAAACTGAAGATACATATCTATGGCACTTACGCCATGGACATACTGGCATAAATAGGATTAAGATATTGACAAAGGATGGTCCGTTGAAGTCTCTAAGCGTGGATCTATGCCTATGTGTGAATCCTATCTTGAGGGAAAAATGACCAAGAGACCTTTTTCTTTGAAAGGTCTAAGAGCCAGGCAGGTGTTGGAACTTGTACATAGTGATGTATGTAGTCCAATTAACATCCAGGAAAGAGGAGGTTACAAATACTTTCTAACCTTCACTGATGACTATGCTAGATTTGGTCACATTTTCCTTATGGGACACAAATCTAATACCATTGAAATGTTCAAAGAGTATCGGGCTCTGGATGAGAAGAAAACGGAGAAACGTATCAAAACCCTTCGATCAAATCGAGGAGGAGAGTACTTGTTTGTAGAGTTCAAAGACCTTCTTAGAGAAGAAGGAATTCATTCTCAGCTTACAGCACATGGCATTCCACAACAAAACGGTGTGTCAGCGAGAAGGAGTCGAACTATGCTAGATATGGTGAGGTCGATGATGAGTTACTCATCCCTTCCTGATTTTTTCTAGAGATATGCCTTAGAAACAGAAGCTTATATTCTGAACCTTGTTCCATCAAAGACAGTTCCTGGTACTCTCTATGAAAGATGGAGTGGTAGAAAATATGTTTTACACTACATTCGAATCTGGGGTTGTCCAGCACATGTGCTGAGACAAAAGACTAGTAAGTTGGCTAGTCGTTCAGAATTTTTCCTTTTCATAGGATATCCTAAGCAGATGAAAGGGTACACATTATATAGTCCTGCTGACAAGAAAATGTTCATTAGCACAAACGCTAGTTTTCTTGAAGAGGACTACATGAAGAATGCGATACCGAGAAGGAAACTTGTATTGAAGGAGATGTTGGGTGAAGTAGCTGGTAGTTCACAAGATAGGACGAGTCCTACGCCAACAATCGAAGAACCACACACGGAAAGTGAGCCTGCTACGATTCATCGCAGCAACAGGATTGGACGATAACATGAACGATACATGTTTATCGGAGAGGCTTACACTGCAGTCGCATACAAGGAGGAAGATGATCTAGTATCATTTTCCCAAGCCATGCAGGGTTCTTAAGCAAACCTATGGAAAGAAGCCATGAACATTGAAATTCATTCGATGTATGTCAGCAAGGTCCGGAAACTATAGATCTACCAGAAGGCATTAAGCCTGTCGGGTGGAAATGATCTATAACAAGAAAAGAGGACCGGATGGAAATGTTGAGACATTTATGGCATGACTTGTGGAGAGGGGGTTCACACAAAAGGAATTTGTCAACTATGAGGATAGCTTCTCGCCAGTCGCGATCCTGAAGTCCATCCGTACTCTTTTATCAATTGATGTCGCCCTAGATTATGAAATTTGACAGATGGATGTCAAGACAGCATTTCTTAATGGAGTCTTGACGAGCGGATCTGTATGGCCCAACTTCACGGGTTCATGGAGAAAGGCCAAGAGGGCAAGGTTTGTGAGTTGCTGAAGTCCATTTATGGACTAAGGCAAGCATCTAGATCTTGGAATAGGCTGTAAAATGCTACGAATTTGATCAGTCAGTAGATGAGCCATGCGTTTATACGATGATAGACGATGGCAAGGTGGTTTTCCTAGTCCTATATGTAAATCACATACTACTCATTGGGAATGATGTAGGCAAGTTATCAAAGGTTAAGATTTTGCTGTCAAACCAGTTGGAGATGAAGGATCTTGGAGAAGCGGCCTACAGTATGGAGATTCGGATCTTTAGAGATTGGAAGAACCGGAAGTAAGCACTATCTCAGGCATTATATATTGATATGTGTTGGAAATTGATTAACGATTAACCAATATTATTATATAACATATCTACATAAGGCGGGATTATATAATCAGATCTTAAATAAATTAAACAAATTTTAACATATTAAATAACATAGGCATTAAAAATTTAAAACATGTCAATAAACATGTTATTCTAAACATGTTGTCAACAAATTGATCACACTAACAACCTATAAACAATTTATTGCAGTTAATTCGTTTAGAAATGACTTACACGTGAAGTTTTAAACAACTTTGTGCCTGGCTAGTTCACTCCTGAATGACTCGTCAATTTTCTTGGACAAAATGGAGATTCTGACTTGTCATAATGGAAGAGGCTCAAGCTCGCCGAAATGGATGAATCAAGCTCATCGGAATGCTTTAGGAACTGGCTCACCGGATTGCCTGCTTGGCAGCCGGAATGGACATGTCGGACGGGATCTGTGGGCCTGTTAGCCTATGGATTCCTCTAGCCAAACTGAAGCTACATGGCTGTGCGGGAAGCTAGAAGGGACCCATATCCATGTGTCAGAGGTACTGGATTGCACGGAAAAGTGACAGGGCGCGCGTGAGAGCAAGGTCTCAATGATAGACTATCGGACGAGATTTATTGAACTAGAACGACTGATTTTCTCTATGAATGTAAATTATAATTTACGGTAAGAAATCAAAGTAGTTAAATAAATAATTGGTTATTTATTATTACATATATCTGATGAATCATATTATGGTATTATATTGAAAATAATAAGAAAGCATTCCAGCCGGCCAGCAGCCAATGGTCGTCCTCACGCGCGTCCTCCACGCCTTCGGCCCGAGTTGCCATGTCTTCCACGTGTCCCAAGTCCTCCTCCACCTAGGCGCAAGGCACAAGGACACACAGGCTCATAGGCGCATCCTCTCTGGCCGACGATCAGGCAATCCGGCGAGCCAACAAATTCTGTCCAGTGAGGCATAATCTTCCCTATCCGGCTAGCATGTGCCTCACCCATTCCGGCGAGTCAGAATCTTCAATTTTGGTTAGGAAATTAACAAGGCATTCCGGAGTGAGCTAACAACGCACAAAGTTGTTTACAACTTCACATGCAAGTCACTCCTAAACGAATTAGTGTGCAATATTATAAAATTGTTTATAGGTTGCTAGATTTAAGTGTGTTCAATTTTTTGATCAATATGTCTAGAAGAAAATGTTTATTGACATGTTAGTAATTTTTAATGCCTATGTTATTGAATTTGTTAAAATGTGTTTTAATATATTTTAGATCATATTATATATTTTCGTCATATATTTATATCTTATATAATATTACAGATTAAACGTTAATTAATTTCCAACAGTTACTACGATAGTGTAAGACACACTAGTGCAACATGAACCATTTAGTACATAAAGGCTAGATACTTTTTTCCCGGAGAGAACAATAGAGTTTCCTTTATACACTTTCAATGTGCCATTATCAGTAAATATTTGTATCATTTTTCCAAACCACAAAGAGAAATCAGATTTCTCCGACTTCAGTGATGTATTGGCCTTGGTCAAGGTTATGGTATAAATATTGACTATTTTTAAGTCAACTGCCCCAATGCCAACAAAAAAGTCATTAAATACTTCTCTTTGGACTTATATGGAAAGAGAACCATGTACGAAGAATGCATATATTAATGTTTGACTTAATAATCACGTTTTAAGACCTCAGATGATTTCGGTGCAGTAGTTGAAATAGTTGGAAAATTAGTTTTAAGATTTACAGGGTACTTATTTTTATCAAGCTATTTAAAATAATTATTTCTTAAATGTCCAGTCTTACCACAATGATAGTGTTGTCACCGGTTTTCACCACGACATTAATTGAAGAATGGTCTCACAGAACCTCTCTCGGAGCCTCCAAGAAGAAAAGGCCGGTCGGCCCCCTGGCACAACGGGAAGCGCCGGCCGGCCTCCTAACATTCAAGGGATGGCTGAGTGGCCTCCACCATGGCCCGAACTGGGCAGGCCAAATTCCTAACATTGCTCGGAGGGCCGTCCGGCCTCCCCCTCGAGCCAACTAGGGCCGGTTGGCCTCCTAACAACCAAGGGAGGGCCGACCAGCCTCCCTACAATTAAGGGAGGGCCAACCAGCCTCCTTTTTGCCCAAGTGAAGGCCGCCCGACCCTTGACACTTGATCGGCCACGACCGATCAATAACAAACGGGCCGGCCAGCCATCACGCCAATGTTGGTCTGCCGTTTCCTAGTACGCGCCCAAAGGGACTCTCCAAAGTCTATAAATACCAGCTTCCCCCCACAAGCTGCAGGTAACGAAAAACACCCTGACTCAAAAAAATACGCACAACCCAACGTAAAAAAGGGATAACGAGCGAACACCCAAACAGATCAGAGATTTGAAGCTCAAAACACTGTTGATCCAGGGATCCCCTTTACTTAAACTCGATGATCCCTTCTCGTCATCCTAAACTCCACCTACATTGTACTAATGATCAGAGTTAGAGAGGTAAGCAGAGGACCCCCCTCTGTTTTCCATTCAGAGTTCACGTCCGTTCATCCATTTCAGGTAATCAGCAAGACTCGAAGACCCCCCGACAGCTAAGGGAAGATTCGGGACACCGGATATGACACGCTACGACTGAAGCGAGGATCAGTCGCCTCGAGCGGGGATCTGACCGCCTAGGTCTCTGAAAGTTTGTTTGGCAGAGATGCGCACAAGAAAATTATTTATTTGCATATCAATGGATATAAATATTTCACGAGTACTTATTATAATTTGCTTAGGAAATTAATAAAATTTGAAACCTTCATTCATTCTTTTTTTATTTGTTTGAAGATTTATGATATTCAATAGTCTTATAGTCCTTAATCGAACATAACAACATATGAAGAGTCAAATATAGATTTGCGTGAACAAACTCTTCATGGTTTTCTTAAAATGAAATATTCACAATCTAAAGATCATCGGACTATTGATTCTAATATTGTTTAAAAAATCTAAGATGTCTGGTTATGAGTCATAGAGAGTTGATAAATCTATAGTTCTTCCTAGGTATTTTTCGAAGATACTGAATTGACTAGTGCACCTTTAGGGAGAATGTAAAAACAAACTATTTTTAACCTCTTTTTTCTTAAGGTCCGTATGTATGAATTACATCGTGCTTACCTTAATCCTGAAATGAGACATGTCATTCAATAACTTCAATATATTCACTTGAGAAAGTTAAACTCTAGATCCCAGATGTGTGAACTAGATGCGCTCTATCAGTGATGTATTGGATTATGTTGTTGACATGAGTATACTTTTTGAAGTTCTAATAGATATGGAATTTATGATCATCATATGACAATATTCAAAATCTTATTTTTACATTCACATCATTTTATCTCCATGTGGACAAAAAATACCTTTTAGACATTTTCCGAGGAAAAGTCTAGTTCAACATTTGAACTTATTTTGACTTAGCTACTAGTTTAATAATCCTATGCTAATGACCTGTAATAGTGACCTTATGGATCCAAATGAACAAATCCTAAGCTTCTATACTCGGACTCAAAAGTACACAAACATTTTCCGAGTATTAGCTTAATGTCAATTGACTCCACTAATGAATTGACACTGAGAATCTCTCGGTTCAAATGATTTTATTTTCTACTCAAATTCAACTTAATTATATTGAGCGGATCCATTGAATGTTATGTATGTTTACCCTTCATGAATATCATCAACTAGATGAGATTTATTAAATTACCATTTTACCCTTCTATTTGTTATTTCCTCAACTCATTTATTTCTTATGAATAAGTTAGAAACAATGTATTGAAAAGGACCTAACAAGTCACATTGTGTCATCCAAATAAAGTTGCTACTTAATTATGGATAATGTAGAGTTCATTTATTCACAATCCAAGTAATAAAGCATGAGGTGATATATGTTGCATCTCAGCAATCTTGTACATGAATTCCATATCAATGAGAACTTCACAAAGTTGGTTCATGACATCTTCATAACTTAATATCTCACCAATTTGCCTAGTCTAGATCATGTAATGGATCTAAAATTTGACTTTCTCAAATGAAAATATTAATGCTATGAAATGACATGTCTCATTTCAGGATTCAGGTAACATGATGCAATTCATACATAGTGACGTTGAGACAGGAGATTTTAATTGGTTTGTTCTTCCATTGTCTCTAAAGGTGCACTGGTCAATTCAGTATCTTTGAAAGATACACTGGAAGAACTATAGAGTTCCTAACTCTCTATGCCTTGTAACCAGACATCATGGTTACTTTTAAAAATCATACTGGGATCAATAGTCCGTTGATCTTTAGATTGTGAATATATTGTTTTAGCCAAACCATGAATAGTTTGTTCACGCAAATCTACATTTGTCTCTTCATACATTGTTAGGTTTGATTGAGGACTTTAAGACTATTGAATATCATAAATCTTCAATCAAACTAAAAGGGAATGAATTAACGTCTCAACTTGTATTATTTAATCAACAAATTACAATCTTCTCGTAGGCATCTCTGCCAACACATTGATCTTTAGATTGTGAATATTTTGTTTTAAACAATACATGAAGAGTTTGTTCACGCAAATATAAATTTGTTTCTGCATATGATGAATTGTTAGGTTTGATTCAGGACTATAAGGGTATTGAATATCATAAATCTTCAAACAAACGTAAAAAGAATGAATGAACGTATCAACTTTTATTAATTTAATCAGCAAATTATAACTCATGAGATATTTATTTTACATTGATATGTAAATAAATAATCTTCTTGTGGGCATGTCTGCCAGAAAACTCCTACTTGACTCAAAGAAGATGAGTATAGTCCTTCATGCCTAATCTGTCTCGATGTTGGTTGAATACCTTATTGGATAGGGCCGTCGTGAATGGATCTGCCAGGTTCTAATCCGTTGAGATCTACCTTACCTCCACGTCTCCGTATTGCACGATCTCATTAATCAAATGGTATTTCCTCTCAATATACTTAGAGAGCTTATGACTTCTAGATTCCTTCAAGTTAACAACAGTCCCATTATTATCACAATAAAGTGTCATGGGTTTGTTGACATTTGGAACGACTTCCAGATAGTTAACGAATTCTCTAAGCCATATAGCCTCTTTGGATGCTTAACAAGCAACCATATATTCTGCTTCCGCCGTGGAGTAAGCAATGCAAGATTACTTGATACTCCTCCAAACAACAGATCCACCATTCAGGATGAACACATATCCTGAAGTGGATTTCTTGGAATCTTTATCCGCCTGAAAGTCGGAATCGGTATACCCCGTCATAGTTAGGTCAATACCTGAATATGTAAGCATCAAGTTCTTGTTGGAATAGGTCTAGGGTTAAGAAAAATTTATCATTAACTAATGGCGGGATATAAAAATTTCTTTTCGTAGTAAAATATTTTTTACTAACCTATACAAAGTACTTATATATGTTATAAATTAAAAACATGATTTAGAGTACTTGAATACTAACCTTTCGCGAACCTTTAAATAGGAGCGTCTTCGAAAAAGGAGGATCTTCTTCCTTGGCTCGATTCCTTCACATCTAATGTAGAACTCGAGAAACCTAAGGTTTTTATTATAAGAGTCTATAGAGTGTTTGAAGGATTTGTGTGTGGGCATAATTAAACAATATGAACCAAGAACAATTCTTGAATCATAAGCTAATTCTCTAGATCATGTGAGGATCTAGGTGCAAAAATAAAAGGAAAATCTAGACAGAGAGAAAGGGAATTATCGGCTAGAATAGAGAGAGCAGGACCAAGGATGCTTCATTTCACATCTCTATGTGAGGGTCTATTTATAGGAGAAGGAAAATCAAGAAAGGGTAATAACCCTTTCCTATTAAGAATTCATGACATAATAGTTTATTTTCCCTCCTCTTTCTCTCCTAAGTTGGCTGGCCAACATTGTGCATTAGTGAGTAAATTTGTTTCCTCCCTTAGCATATTTGTTTCCTTCTCAAGGAAATTCCTTTCTTTTTTTTGGGTTATTATCTTTATAATTAAAGGGAAAAAATGCTCTCCTCCTTTGATGTGTTTTGGCCGAATTCTATAGCTAGGGAAGGGGCATCTAGATGTTTCCTTATTTCTTTAAAGACAATTCTTAAAATACCAGTAGAATTATTATTACAACAACAAAAATTCGACGAATTGGCCCTAGTTGACAAACATAATTTTAAAAAATCCAACCTTTTGTAAAACTTTGGTAAATAGCCCTACTGATGACGTGGACATACGTATTATTACGTTTAAACCCTTTTAATTAACTTGGTTTTTATTTCCGGAATTTATTTTTGGATAGCTTTATAATTAACCGGTTGTTTTGAATTTTGAATTGTTCCGGATTTTTGGTAATCAGTTATTAAGTAATTGATTTATTTTTTGATTTATTTCCTTAATTAGGGCATTGACTTCAAGGTAACCGATTATTTATTCTATATCAATTTAGTACGCTTTTAATACATGACGTGTTTAGTAATTTCCATTTACGCTAACCGGTTTATTGAGTGTTTTATTCTGAATTTATTTTCCATTAACATAATCTGAAATTTTTTAAAGAGATTTGCTCTGAATTAAATTCCCATTTACGTATTTTTGAGTTGAGTTTTACAACGTAAAATGAATTTACAACGTAAATTCAGTTGAGTTTGAATATTTGTTTCGAATTTTAAAAATTTATTTTCGTTTTGAAATTTCTAAATTGTTTCCGTTTTAATGAATTCGGTTATTAAGTGTTGGTATTATTTCCTAAATTAGTGGTTTGACTTTGTTTTCATATTAATTACTGATTTTCATTCAATTTTGGTCGATTTTAATTCTTTTTTACAGTTTCATATCCATTTATTTATGGAAAATATATCATATTACCGATTTTTAATAACATAACTGCTTATTTCATATTTTTTTTCAAATTCTTCATTTACATCGTCCAGTTTTTACGCTTGTTAATTGAATTTACAACGTAAATTGAGTTGAGTTTTACAACGTAATATGATTTTACAACGTAATTGCGTTGAGTTTTACAACGTAAGGTGAATTTACAACGTAAATGCTCGATGGAGAAAGCCCAGGCAGGCATTCTCCGGATCGAGGTTGCTGGCTTCCACAGTGGTGGGTGCTTTCTCTCTGATCGTCGCGGGAGAAGATTCAACTATCCGAAGCAACGGTCCGAGTGCGCCTTCTTCGAACACGATTCGACGAGCAGACTCGTCGCCGGAGGCGGCGATGGCGTAGACAAAACATCTAAAACTCCTATTTATAAAAAGAAATTCAGCGGTTTTTGTTGAAGAAAATGAAGAACATACCTTCGGAGACCCAAATTTCAATTTTTTTACTAAAGTAAATTTACTGGACGATGGTGGCGGTTTTTTTGTCGTCGGCAAGGACGCGGAGGAGAGAGTCGAGCTGTGTGAAGAGATCGCGGAGGAAGAAAGCGATATCATTCTTTGCGGAGTGATGTGAGAGGACGATGACGTTGGACTGGCGAAGGACGCCGGAGTGGAAGAGGATGTCGAGATCTCGGAGGTGGTCAGAGAGAGCGGCGGCGGCAATTTTGGAGAGAAAATGCAAATAAAATTGTGACAGAATGATTTGATTTTCTCTCTCAATAATTTGGACGTTAATTAATTGGTTAATTGATGTCCGGATTTTAAGGATCTAATTTATTTAAAAAAATCGAATTTTTTAAAATTATTTTCGTTTGGGCGGGATAATTTTTTGGGCTTTTTGGGAATGAAAATTTGGCCAAATTGATTTACTAGACTTTTACCAAAATTTTACAAAACGTTGGACAAATTGAAATTGGGAAACTTATATAGGGCTATTTTATACAATAACCCTTACAACAATAACAAAATTAATTTCATAATGCCTTACTTTTCGAGTTTAGAAAATAATTTATATTTTCATCATATGAAACTATTCAACATCTTATTTTGAGATTCACACCATTTTATGTCCATGTGGACAAAAATACCCTTTAGACATTTTCCGTGAAAAAGTGTAGTTCAACATTTGAACTTATTTTGACTTAGCTTCTAGTTTAACAATTCTACTCTAATCACCTATAATAGTGACCTTATGGATCCAAATGAACAAAGCTTGAGCTTCTATACTTGGAATCAAAAGTTCACAAACTTTTTTCGAGTATTAGTTTAATGTCAACTGACTCCACTAAAGAGTTGACACTGAGAATCTCTTGGTTCAAATGAATTTATTTTCTACTCAGAGACGGGTACGAGAGTCTCGCCATAAGCCTTGTATTTGCTGGGCTTTTCAAAAGTCTACCACTACGTCGAATTACTACTTGACGAGATTCTGATTTGTTATGTTGCGTTTCATTTGGGGTAAGAACAATTCTTACAGATCAGGTAGAAGCATCTTCACCCAACTTTTCTTTAAACACAATTTTGTTTCTAGGTTTCATATTCTTCATAAAGTCCTCCTCAAGGAAACGAGCATTAGTGGTAACAAACATTTTGTTGTCATCGGGACTATAGAATGTGAAACCTTTTGTTTCCTTTAGATATCCAACGAACACGCATAATTCTGACCTATTAGTCAATTTTCTAGTCTTTTGCCTTAGCACATCTGCAGGGCAGCCCCAAATTTTGATGTGGCTTAAACTAACACACGCATAAGGAGTACCAGGAACGTTTTAGATGGAACTTGGTTTAGAATTTATGCGGCAGTTTCGAGGGCATATCCCCAAAAGGAATTAGGGAGAGATGAGTAACTCATCATTAATCTAACCATCTCGATCACAGTTCAATTCATTCTCTCTGACACTCCGTGTTGTTGAGGTGTGCCAGGTGCAGTTGTGCCCACAAAAGAGATATTAAACATTATAAATACATTTTGTACTTTGTTTTGCTTAAACATTAAGTAAAATTAAATATCCATTCTTATTTAAGTTTGTGTTTATGTATGTTTGATACGCTCTGAAACTGTCATCAATGAAAGAGGTGCTAAGTACAAACTTGACAAGATTAACTCTTATGACTACTTTAAATCATAATTCGCAATGTAAAGATTGATATGGCAATCGAATATAAGTATTGATTGTTTCAATAAATCAACAATATCTTATCTTATAATATAGAGAGTTGTGACTCTGTTATTTATTCTAGATGTCTAAATGCTTTGAAGCTCGAGATAAAACCATTGAATCACTTGAAGCTTCAAGATCACAAATGAGGGGTATTTTGATAATTACCTAAATCTTGAAATAAATACATATATTCTTGTAACATTTTATGATATTTGTTTATCAATGGACAATGACTAAATAAAGTTTCATCTAACCCGATGGTTGGTGTCATAATAATGTTTTGTTGAGTTATGTGATTCACAAATACGGAATTTGTATTGTAACATTGATGGGCCAATAAACCGACTATGCTTTGTTATGAGAGTGTAAGCAAATAAACCGGTCCTGGTATTCATCGAATAAAACATTATATGAATAAAACATGTCACATGTAGAGACATCTCACTTTATGTTTTTCTCGTTCACAAATAACAAAGGAGTTGGTGAAATAATTACTCATGGGTAAAACGGTAATTTTACTTATTGGATCGTGTGAAGAATTGTTTTGTCACATCAAACAAAAAAAAATGCATACGGGTCGGAAAAAGTTTATGAATTTTTATTTCCGAACTTTATTCTAAAGCTTCGTTCATGTTGGTCCTTGAGGTCTCAATAAGAGACACTCGGAGAGAATTATTTAACTATAATGATTAACTTTCGCATTGAATTTAAATTGTGATTTACACTAAGAAAATTATTTTCTAAGTAATTATATAAAGAATTGGTTATTTATTATTACATTTATTTAGTGATTCATATTATGTTATTATATTGATAATAATATAATTTGATGATTCAAATAAATAAAAGATGAAAATAAATATTTTCTCGTTTTGTACTTGTTTGCATAGTATGAAAATATTTAATGAATTGTCATTAAACAAATGACATGTTCTAAACCAATTCAAAATTATTTTAAATATAGATCAATTATAAATGGGAATGAATTTAATTTATGGCCGGCCATGTTTATTAAATTAAGGGTAAGAATTAAATTTCAAAAACTCATTAAAAGGTTTAATAGGGCTTTAGTCGACTATTGGGTTTGACCTGACTTAAGCCTGTTATCTCTTAAAATATAAAAACGGTATTTTATGAAACCCTAACCCTAACCCTAGCACCATATCACTCGGCCACTTTTCCCCTCCCAAGTGATGGTTTTGGTCGAGAGTTGTTGAGAGAAAAAATTCAAGAAAAATTGTTTTTTTGAATCTTGATTTGATTCTTTGAGTTAATTTCTTACCCCGTTGTTCAATTGAAGAGCCTACACTCTTATTCTCTCACTTCGAGAGAATTATCCACGAATCTTTTGTGGTTATTTGAGTGTTTTTTAGGCTATTATACTCGGTCATAATATTTCAGGAAGCGAAGGCGGAACATTTTTCTACCTAGGCGCAAAGTAAGGCAGTCCTGCGAGCCTGTCAGCCTCTTGACCGGCCGGTCCTAGTCCTTGTCCGGCGAGTATTCCCAGTCTGGCGAGTTTGCCAATCCTGCAAGCCTCCTAGTCTGGCTAACCCTACTAGTTCGGCGAGAAGGTCCTGTCCGCCGAGCCTTCACAACTCTTGTCTGGCGAGCCTTCACATACCCAGTCCGGCGAGCCTGAAGCCCCTCCAGTCCGTCGTACCTCCTGTCTGGCGGGTCTTCTGTTAGGCGAGCCTCTTTCCAGTGAAGTTGGAGCTGCCCTGTCCGGCGAGCCAGAATCGTTCTTGTTCGGCAAGAGTCCAGTCCGGCAAGCCTTCCTGTCCAGGAAGGCCCAATACGGACAATAAGGCTTCCTGTTTACAATCTAACGTGTAAGTCCTTTCTAACGAATTCGGTTTGCTAGATTGGATATTTCTATTTATTGTCAGCATGTTTAAATAGTTTATTAACATAGTAGTAATTATTAATGCCTCGATTATTTGAACATGGTTAAAATGTGTTTTAACTTGTTGTTTTAAATTATGTGTTTCCGCCATATTTAGATATCTCACATAGTTTAATAGGTTAATTGTTAACCAATTTCAAACAAATGGTATCAGAGCTATTTAAGACATTAAACATTAGGATTTTTGAATAGTTTTGAAATTGTTTGACTAGTTTGGTGTTGGTGTTTTTTATATTATTGTTTATTGCATTGTGAATGTTTGTGATGTGTTTTGTGAAAGGATCCTCACTGATATAGCCCTACGTATTTTTATGTTATCATCTAGGTTTTATTTTTAAAAGTTTAAATTTGTGATCCTTAATTTGTGAGGACAATTTAAATTATAATTATTTAATTTGTAATCCGGAAGCGAAAAAGACAAGGAGGGATTGGCTGCACAATATTGAACGTATGGGGCCTGACCCGAGACATCCGACGACGCGTCAAGAGGGCCCTTTGTCCGGAGATGACATTGAAGATTAAATAGTTATTTTTCCTTGTGGGTTGTATTTAGAAATGTGCCATTAGATGAGTTTAATCATTTTTGTTTTATTTTATTTAATCTCATTGCAAATCACCGCACATGTCATATACAATAGAACGGCAACATCACATTAAAATTAAATGTTCATAATATAGTTTAATGTTTATAAGAGTAGTTATAAAACGTAAACTTATTGCAACAAAAATATGATTTTTGCATAAACTAAGTGGGAAGGTTGTTTATCGTTGAAGCAACCCAAGATTCCCTACATAAATTTAATTAACATAATATTTGATGAACTAAGAGTCACCCATCATGGCTCTCCCTTCAATAGAAGCACTTCGGAATCACATTGTTAATCAAATTGTTAATGAACTAAGCCTGAAAGAGGAACGATGAAGCGGGGTCTCACCTAGGAGAACAGTTATCAAAGTAACTTGGATAAAAGCCCACATGTGGGTTGTAGTACACTTAGATTTATTGTTTAAGTTCATCCTCCCATGTAGGCTATGCGTTAAAAATAAGTGACCAAAGTTTATGTTAATTAGTAATAACTAGAAGTTATGACTTCTTCAATGGTTCGAACTAAATACTGATGTGTCACGACTATGAAAGGCGATTGATTGCGGTTTACCTTAGGAACAGTAATTAATCATTTGTGTTCATAATACCATGAATTATTTATCTCATTCCAACCCATATTGGGATTGTTCATGCACATAATTAGAATGGTATGATATACTAAATTTATTTATTATTATTTAAATTTAAACAAAATGTCATTTAACCCATTACTAATAATTTTGAGTTCAAACAAACTCGAGGGTGAGACTTACGTTGATTGGAAAAGCAACCTCAACACTATGCTGACGCTGGAAAAGCACAAGTACGTTCTCACAACCCCGTGCCTCCAGCTCCGAGTGCAGACTTGAGTAAAGACGACAAAGATGCCTATGATGGGTGGAAGAGGTCGGACACGATTGCTATATGCTATATCTTAACTTCTATGAGAAATGTGTTGCAACAATCTCATCGGGACATCTCCATTGCATATGACATGCTCTACAATCTCCATGAGATGTTTGGGTGTCATGGGTGTCAGATAGCAAGATATCCGCAATTTTATGAACTGCAGGATGAAGTCGGGAACTCCAGTTTGGAAGCACATGCTATTGATCGTGGGTCACCTGAACGACATGAAGATTCTCAAATCAGAGATCGACGGACTTATCAAGATCGACATAATCTTGGAGACTCTGACGGAATCTTTCGATAGCTTCTGTTTGAACTACTCCATGACCAACCTCAATTAATGTGTAACCGAGCTCATGAAAGAGTTATGACTCCTGAGAAACTTCTCCCTAAGAACATGAAGAAGACTGGTGAAGTCAATGTTGCTGAACATAGGGCTTCTATTTCTGGTTCTAAGAGAGTGAGAGAGGGTCCTAAAAATACCAACCGAACAGGATCCAAGAATCTTTACAAGAAGGTTGTGGATGCCAAGGGCAAGGACGTCGTGAAGGTGGACAAATCTAACCACAAGTGTCACCATTGCGGAGAGGCCGACCATTGGCGCAGGAACTGTCTTACCTACCTCAAGACTGTCAAGGGAAAAGGTATGAGTTTTGTTACCCAAGCACGTTACACGATAAATAATGAATTACCCAGATTTTAGTCTGCGGGCATATGATCATATCATGTCTAATTTGAATGGGTTCATGAAATCCAGGAGCTAAGGTGACGGTGAGTTCACGTTAAACTTGGGGAATGGAACGAACGTCGGAGCCAGATCTGTCGGGACCATGAGGCTTGATTTTGGAGGCAAAACTTTATTAATGAATAATGTTTATTATGTTCTGGATTGTTGCAAGAATTTGATTTCTTTTGGTTGTCTAGAAGAAAATGTTTCAACTTTAAAATCATTAATGGTATTGATATTTTTCTTGATGATTTGTTTATAACTAGAGCTCATCGTTTGGAATCTACATATTATCTATATCCAAATGAGCCGACAATCTTGGACACCGAAGTGAATGGCGATTCACTAAGGAAGCGTTAGACGTTTCATAGTGATAAAACTGATGACACATATCTATGCCACTTACGTCTTGGACATATTGGCCTAGATAGGATTAACAGATTGAGAATGATGGTCTTTTGTAGACTCTAAGCATGGGATACATGTCAACATGTGAATCATGTCTTGAATGGAAGATGACCAAGAGGCCTTTCTCTACGAAAGGTATAAGAGTCGCGCAGGTGTTCGAAGTCGTACATTGTGATGTGTATGGGCCAATTAACATCCAGGCAAAGAGGTTACAAATACTTTGTAACTTTCACTGTGGTGTATGTGGTCATGTTTTCGTAATCCGACACAAATCCAATACCTTTGAAATGTCTAAAGATTATTGGGCTTTGGTTTAGAAGCAAACGGAAAAACAGATCAAAACACTTCGATCAGATCGAATGGGAGAGTGTTGAAAAATAGTTAACGATTAACCAATATGATTATATAACATATCGTAATATAGTTGAATTATATCATATGATCTAATATGTTAAAACACGTTTTAAACATATTCAATTAACCTAGGCATTCAATATTACTAACATGTCAATAAATTTTATTCTAAACATGTTTTCAACAAATTGAATAAACACACTAATAACATATAAACAATTCATATTTTCAGACCCAATTCGTTGTAGGAACTTACATGTGAGGTTGTAAACAACCTCGTGCGTTGCTTGCTTACGTTGGAATTCTTCGTCAGAATTCAGCCTAGCCCATGCATTGGCCGCGCGTAGATGCACACCAACCTTCGAGTGAAGATTCTTGAACCCGCGCCTACGAGTCGCTGCATAAGGGACCTGTACCTACACGTATAGCACCTCCCTGGATTGGGAGTCACGCGCGCGCGCCAGAAATCCCACTGGAGGGTTGTCTTGCGCCTACCGCTCGCCGAATGCACCTGGGGGGAGCATGTCGGATGGACCAGCCTTGCACCTGCCCCTTGCATGTTGGAAGAGCCTCCTTTGTGCCCTCAGAACACCTGGAAGAAGAGTCCCAAAGTGCGTACGCTGTCCCTTCCAAATCCCTCGCGGGATTGCCTAAAAAACTCGCTGGATTGCCTTCCCTTCGCCAAATTGAGCTTTAGAGATTCTTGAATTTTTTGCTTCAATTCTTGGCCGGCCCTATGAATAACAATATTAAAGGGGGACATAAGGGTTGGCAGAAATTATGAGCTTAGATTAGGGTTTCAAAAGTCCTAGTTTATATCTGAAAGAGCAGCCATAAGTTAGGTCAAAAATCAGATTTTGACCCGTTAGTCAAATTTAAGCCATATGATCTTTTTAATGAGTTTTAAAATAATTTCTCAGCCATATCTTTTAATTATGGCCGACCAAATCATTTTATTTTCTCCAAAAAATATTTGATTTATATCTAAAATAATATTTAATTAATTTAGAACATCTCATTTATTAAATGACAAGTCCTTAATTCTTTTCATACTATGCAAACAAGTACGAAACGAGAAAATATTTATTTTCATCTTTTATTTATTTGAATCATCAAATTATCTTATTATCAATATAATACCATCATACGATTCAATAATTAAATTTAATAATAAATAATAATTTATTTATTTAATTACTCAAAAAATAATCTTCTTAGCGTAAATCACAATTTACATTCAATGAGAAAATCCTTCGTTCTAGTTCAATAAATCTCGTCTGAGAGTCTATCACTGAAACTTTATGGACCCACATGAACAAAGCTTTACAATAAAGTCCGGACATAAAACTTCAACAAAATTTCTCGACTTTTAATTCCTAATATTAGTCGATTCCACTAAAGGACTAATATTGAAACTCTCTAAGTTCATATGCATTTATTTTCCATTTGATGTGACAAAACCGTTCTTCACACGATCCACAGAGTATTTTACGACATTACCCTTTGTGTATCATTAACTCACAAGAATGTAAAATTACAGTTTTACCCATGAGTTATTATTTCACCAATTGGATGTGCCTGGGAGGAGTATGTCGGATGGAACAGCCTTGCACCTGCCCCTTGCTTGTCAAAAGAGCCTCCTTTGTGCATTCACAGAACTGGAAGAAGAGTCCCAAAGTGCACCTACGTTGTCCCTTCAAAATCCCTCGTCGGATTGCCTTCCCTTCACCAAATTGAGCTTTAGCGATTCTTGAATATTTTTCTTCAATTCTTGGCCGGCTCTATGAATAAGAATATCAAAGGGGAAGGGAAGGTTTGGCCGAAATTATGAGATTAGATTAGGGTTAAGTTTTGGCACGTTAGTTAAACTTAAACCCAATGATATTTTTAATGAGTATTAAAATAATTTCCCAGCCTAATTCTCTTAATTATGGCCTGCCAAATTATTTTATTTTCTCCAAAAAATATTTAATTTATTTCTAAAATAATATTTAATTAATTTAGAACATCTCCTTTATTTAATGAGAAGTCTTTAATTCTTTTCATACTCTGCCAACAAATACGAAACGAGAAAATATTTATTTTTATCTTTTATTTATTTGAATCATCAAAAGATATTATTATCAATATCATAACATAATATGCTTCATTAAATAAATGTATAATATATAACCAATTATTTATTTTCTTAGTGTAAATCACAATTTACATTCAATGAGAAATTCAATCGTTCTAGTTCAATAAAACTCATCGAAGAGTCTATCACTGAGACCTTATGGACCCACATAAACAAAGCTTTAGAATAAAATCCGGACACAAAACTTCACAAACAATTTCCGACTTTTAATTCTTAATATTAGTCAATTCCACTAAATGACTAATATTGAAACTCTCTAAGTTCATATGCGTTTATTTTCCGTTTGATGTGATAAAGCAATTATTCACACGATCTACAGAGTATTTTACGATATTACTCTTTGTGTGTATCACTAACTTGGAGGAATATAAAATTATCATTTTACCTCTAAGTTATTATTTCACCAACTCCGTTATTTGTGATTTAGAAAAACGTAAACTGAGATGTCTTTACATGTCACATGTTTTATTCAAAGAATGTTTTATTCGATACATACCAGGCCCGGTTTATTCTCTCACACTCTCCTAAGAAAGCATGGTGTGATACTAATACCTTGACATTGTTTCAATACAAATTTTGTATCTACGAATCACTAGGTCAGATGAAACTTCATTTAGTCATTGCCCATTGACAAATCAAATGTCATAAAGTGTTACAAGAATATATATATTCACTTTAGGATTTAGCTAATTACCAAAATATCCATCGTATGTAATCTTGAAGTTTCGAGTGATTAAACAGTTTTATCTCGAGCTTCAAATTATCAATGGTCTTGTTCAATGTCTTCGGTTAGACATCAAAAATAAATCACAGAGTCACAACTCTCTATATCACAAGATAAGATATCTTTGATTTATTCAAACAATCAATACTCATATTCGATTGCCTAATCGATCTTTACATTGCGAACTATTATTTAAACTAGTCAAAAGAGGGTATTTTGTCATGTATGTACTTAGCACCTCTTTCGTTGATTACAGATTCAGAGCATAGCAAACATACATAAACACAAACCTAAATAAGAATGAATATTTAATCTTATTTAATGTTTCAGCAAAAGGAAATACAAAATGTATTTACAATGTCTAATATCTCCATTGTGGGCACAAATCCTAATAGAGAGTACTTGTCTGTAGAGTTCGAATATCTTCTTAGAGAAGAAGGCATTCATTCTCAATTTACAGCACTTGGCACTCCACAGAAAAACGATGTGTCGGAGAGAAGTAATCGAATTCTGCTAGATATGGTTAGGTCAATGATGAGTTACTTATCCCTTCCTAATTTGTTTTGTGGATACGCTCTAGAAACAGAAGTTTACATTCTGAGCCAAGTTTTGTCGAAGATGGTCTCCAACATTTCCTATGAGACATGGTGTGGTAGAAAATCAGTTTTGAACAACATCAGAATCTCGGGTTGTCCGGCACATGTGATGAGGATAAAGACTAGTAAGTTGGCCAGACGTTCAGAATTATGCCGTTTGTTAGGGTACAGATTCTATAGTCATGCTGACAAGAAAACGTTTATTAGCACGAACACTAGGTTTATTGAAGAGGACTAAATGAAGAATATTGTACCAAGAAGCAAACTTGTGCTGAAGGAAATGTCGGTGAAGTAGCTGGTACTTCACAAGTTAGGACGAGTACTATGCCCACAGTGGAAGAACCACAAACGGAATGTGAGCCCACTATGATTTCTCGCATTAATGAGATTGTACGACAAGCTGAACGATACATATTTATCAGGGAGGCTTACATTGAAGTTGCTTACAAGGAGGAAGATTATCAAGAAATATTTTCCCAAACGATCCACGTTTCAGAAGAAAACCTATGGTAAGAACCCATGAACGTTGAAATGAATTCGATGTATGTCAACGAGGTCTAGAAGCTTGTAGATCCACCTGAAGGCATTAAACCTGTTGGGTGTAAATGGATTTACAAGAAGAAAATAAGACCAGATGGAAATGTTGAGACATTTAAGGCACGACTTGTGGCGAAGGGATGTTGGAATTTATTTAACAAATTAAACAATTTAATTATATTACACATCTTATGTGGCGGACAAATATAATTAGATCTATATATATTAAAATTGTTTTTAATATATTTAACAACCTAGGCTTTAAAATTATTTACATATTTGTAAACAATTTATTAAAACATGTCACTCAACATTTAAACACACTAACACCCTATATAAACAATTTATATATTTTTTAGCATTTCAAATCGTTGAGAAAAAACTTACAATTGAATGATCCCGACGTTGCCCGCTAACTGCGGAATGCCACACCAAGTCTAAAGATGGAATGAGGCTCTCCGGACAGGACTGATCGCAGGCTCGCCAGACATGGAAGTCACGCCGGACAGGAGGCACGCTGAACACCTTGTCAGATTTGGACCTGGACGATTTTGCCGGGCTGCAGATTGCATGAGGCTCGTCGGACAGGAGGTCTGGTCGGACTGGGCGCCTGGTCGGACTAGGCGTCAGGTTATCAGACTAGATCCTAGTCGAAAAGAAGCTAGTCACCGGACTACAAGACCCGCTGGAATCTTGCCGGACAGGGCGCCGGGCAGGGAGCCTTCGCCGGACTGGGCGCCTGGCAGGAAACCTTCGCCGGATTGCACGCCTGGTCACCGGATGGGACTCGTTGGATGCCTAGTCGCCGGACTGGATAAACAAAAAGGATCTGGCCGGCTGGAAACTGTCAGAATCCTTTTAAAACAATTCTAAACACAATTTCCAGGATCAGTTTAACATCAAACACCACAATCATGAACCAACAATAATACACGAGGAATATGTTGAGATTTAGAGAGTGGCTCTCATGAACTCTCGGAAATTAATCAAGAGAAGATGAAAACAATTTTTTTCTTCTCTTTTCTTTGGGAGATTCGGCCGAGTGTCACACAAGGAGAAGGATAGAGCTTTTCCGAAAATTATTAGGGTAGGGTTATGTCATTAGGGTTTTCTTAAGCCCTTATATAAACAGTTTAAGTTGGGCTTAAGTTGAGTCAAACCCAATGCCCAATGACTAGTAATTCTCGGCCAAAACTCCTCACCCTACTCGGCAGTTTGAGAATAAGGATCTTTAGATTCTGGGGATTTAGATCTTTAGAGATCGAAAGAACCAAAAGTTGGCGCTATCACATACATCTTATATTGATAAGATCATGGATTGCTTGAGTATGCAAGACTCCAAGAAAGGACAACTACCTTCAGAAATGGAATGTGTCTCTCTAGTGAGCAGTGTCCCAAGACTCCTCAAGAGGTAGAGGATATGAGAAATATTCCTTACGTTTCAGCCGTAGGAAGTCTCATGTATGTGATGCTTTGCACGAGACTAGATATTTATAACGGCGTGGTGAGTAGATTCCAATCAAACCCTGGACCGAAACACTGGAATGCTGTCAAGCGTGTTCTCAAGTATCTTAGGAGAATGAGAAATTATATGCTTGCATACTCAGGCGGTGACCTGAATATGAGGGGATATATGGACTCTAATATTCAAGCGGATAAGGATTTCGGAAAATCCACGTCAGGATCTGTGTTCGCCCTGAATGGTGGATCCATGGTCTAGAGGAGTATAAAGTACTCTTGCGTTACCGACTCGACCATGGAAGCCGTGTATATGGTGTTGGAATAGGTCTAGGGTTAAGAAAAATTTTAATTAATCATATTAAATATGGAACATAAAATTTCTTTACAAGTAAACAATATTACTAACCTAGGCAAAGTGCATGGACAAGTTATAACTTACAAACATTATTTAGAGTACTTGAATACTAACCTTTCTTGAACCTATAAATTGAAGCGTCTTGAGAAAGGTGGATTTTCTTCCTTAGCTCGATTCCTTCACGTCTAATGTAGAACTCGAGAAACCTAAAGTTTCTATTATACGAGTCTATAGAGTGTGTGAAGGATTTGTGTGTGGGCACAATTAAACAATATGAACCAAGAACAATTCTTGGATCATAAGATAATTTTTCTAGATCAACTGAGGATCTAGGTGCAAAAATAAAAAGGAATTTCTTGAGAGAGAGAGAGAGAGGTTGGACGGCCACAATGAGAGAAACAAGAGCAAAAAGCTTCTACTTCACATCTCTATGTGAGTCTCTATTTATAGAAGAAGAAAAATCAAGAAAGAGTAATTACCCTTTTCCTATTATGAATTCATGACACAAAATTTTATTTTCTCTGTCATTTCTCATTGTACATGGCCGCCATTCTATGGCATTAGTGATGGAAATTTGTTTCCTCACTTAGCACATTTGTTTCGTTCTCAAAAGAAATTCATTTCCTCTTTTCCTTTTTAGTAATTATCTTTATAATTAAAGGCAAAAGAATTTTTAGAAATAATTTCCTTCTCTCTATGCTGCTTGGCCGAAATCCTACCTACGGGGAAGCTTCTAGATGCTTCCTTATTTCTTTTAAGACAATTCTTAAAATACCCATTGTAGAATTAGTATTACACAAATAATGAAATTAATTTCTTAATGCCTCAAACGACTTTTCGGTTTTAGAAAATAATTTATATTTTCATCATATGATAATATTCAAAATCTTATTTTGACATTCACATCATTTTATGTCCATGTGGAAAATAATTCCCTTTAGAAATTTTCCGAGAAAACGTCTAGTTCAACACTTGAACTTATTTTGACTTAACTTCTAATTTAACAATCCTACTCTAATGCCCGTAATAGTGACCTTATGGATCCAAATGAACAAAGTTTGAGCTTCTGTACTCGGACTCAAAATTTCACAAAATTTTTCCGAGTATTAGCTTAATGTCAACTGACTCCGCTAAAGAATTGACACTGAGAATCTCTCGGTTCAAATGAATTTATTTTCTACTCAAATTCAACTTAATTATATTGAGTGGATCCATTGAATGTTATGTATGTTTACCCTACATGAATATCATCAACTAGATGAGATTTATAAAATTACCATTTTACCCTTCTAGTTGTTATTTCCTCAACTCCTTTATTACTTGTGAATAAGTTAGAAACAATGTATTGACAAGGAGCTAACAAGTCACATTGTTTCATCCAAATAAAGTCGCTACTTAATTTTGGATACCGCACGGTTCATTTATTCACAATCCAAGTAATAAAGCATGAGGTGATATACATTGCATTTCTGCAATCTTTGTACATGAATTCCATATCTATGAGAACTTCACAAAACTAGTTCATGACATCTTCATAACTTAATATCTCACCAATTAGTCTAGTCTAGATCACATAGTGGACCTAGAATTTGACTTTCTCAAATGAGAATATTGAAGCTATGAAATGACATGCCTCATTTCAGGATTTAGGTAAGCACGATCCAATTCATACATAGTGACCTTGAGAAAGAAGAGAATAAATGGTTTGTTCTTACATTGTCTCTAAAGGTACACTGGTCAATTTTGTATCTTTGGAATATACACTGGAAGAACTATAGAGTTCCTAACTCTCTATGCCTCTTAACACGACATCATAGATTCTTCCAACAATCATACTGGGATCAATAGTCCGTCGATCTTTAGATTGTGAATATTTCATTTTAACCAAACCATAAAGAGTTTGTTCACGCAAATCTACATTTGTCTCTTCATATATTGTCAGGTGTGATTAAGGACTATAAGACTATTTAATATCATAAATCTTCAAATAATCGAAAAAGGAATGAATGAACGTTTCAGCTTTTATTAATTTAATCAGAAAATTACAATAAGGACTTATGAAAGATTTATATATTACATCAATATGTAAATAAATAATTTTCTTGTGGGCATCTCTGCCAATAGTGAGTACTTATTTGTGATTGTCCATAGAAGGACGATGTCTAGGTTACGTAGTTTTTCCATTTCAGTTTATTCGTGGAAATGATGATTGAGAAAGGGTTTTGTAACATATTGATGATCGTTGAAACAATTTATGATTAGTATTTTGTTTAGGATTTTAAGTTTAATATTGAACATGAAAAATTCAAAAATGTTATTACGAATAGACACTTTACTCCTTCGAGGGAAGGCCACAAATAGTCACCTTTTATAAGCAAATAGTCGCCTTTTAACAGTTCCTTTTAATATCTAAACCTTTTAATACCTTATTCAATTTAAGGATTCATCAAGATTCTCATCTACAAATTTAGAAATGTCCATTTTATATGGAAACATGGGTGTTTTAATGTAAGCTAATTTAAGTGTTGACTCATTATAATATAAAACTTCTAATTTTTCCCAGAGAGAGATAGGGGGCGTACAACCATATACCTTTTTTATAATGTTGTCCAAGAGATTGAGGATTATGAGATTGTGAGCTTCCTCATTAATCTCACTCTTACGCTTTGTAGAAACATCATGTCACTTAGCGACTCTTGGTTCAAACGCAATATGAGTCTTGTGGTGCAACAACAAGAATCGCATTTTGGTACTCCAAACACCAAAGTAACATTTTTCACCATAGGTTGGGACTTCGATGCGACGTACACTCATTGAACCTTTCAAGAACACAAAACCCTAGCACGAGTTTCACATATTACAAATAAAAGACAGAATAAAAACGAAATAAAAAACCCTAATTTTACAAATCACATATGATTAGGTTAGGGTAAATAGATTGTCAGATATAATTCATCAAGAGAAAATGATGGCTCTGATACCATTGTTATATATCTATACCCAAGCTACTCAGCCGATTCTTTTACACCAATCAAAACAAACAAACTAATCGACAAAAATAAAGGAATAAGAAAAGACACAAAGCTTTTACCGAGGTTCATGTCTAAACCAAAAAAATATTGATTTGGATCCTACTTCTCGTTGAGCTCCGGTCGGAGAAAGTCATGTACAACTTCGACAATGATCTCGCTAGTTTCTCACAAACACAATCTTTCAGAATATCTACCAAACCAAAACAAGATTCATACAAGGAGCGAATGATCAACACGATCGACAACAAAATTTACATAGATACAACGATTTGAGGTTCAAGAACACATAGAGCTAAAAAATTGCCAAACAAAAGAGAGAAATGTAGTTTAGGTTAAAGTTCTAGATTACAATGAAGATGACTTTTATATCTAATAAAAGGCTCAAGTAAATCTTAGCAATTGATGCAATACAATTCGTTGACAATGAGGCGGCCAGCTAGACACAACTAACGAAATAGCTCAGTGTCGTTTTTAACCTACCACACTCAAAACTACATGTCGTGCACTTAGTTTGGCCTGGGTTTTGGACAAAGACGTGGGCCTCAAATCAAACACTCTCGTTATAAATAGGAGGATATTTCATAGAATATTTAGGAGAAATTCTCTTCTATATTCTATCCTTAAATATGTTTCATGTTTGTTTGAGTAATAGTAATGAGATTTCCCAATATCAAGCTATAACTAGAATTTCCAAAAAGAATATTAAGAGAAATTATCTTCTATATTCAATACTTAAATTTACCAGAGACTCTCTCTCTTATATTATCTCTTTATATTAAGAGAATATTTAGGAGAAATATATCCACCTACATTCTCTTTCAACAAATAAATTAAAAGATAAAATAAAATTCATGAGATGAGATCCAAAGGTTGAAAATAAATCCACAAACGTGAACACAATAAAAAGAAATAACATATTTTAAATATCTCTAAAATATATATTATTTTAAACTTCTTGAAATAGGGGCGAATGAGAAGCAAATTTTAAAATAATTTTGCTTGAGAATTTAGTGGCCCTCTCCATCCTATTATGCTCGGCCTCTCTCTCTCTCTCTCTCTCTCTCTCTCTCTCTCTCTCTCTCTCTCTCTCTCTCTCTCTCCCCCCCCTTAGAATTTATTCAATTCCATTCTCTAAAATATATATTATTTTAAACTTCTTGAAATAGGGGCGAATGAGAAGCAAATTTTAAAATAATTTTGCTTGAGAATTTAATCTCTCTCTCTCTCTCTCTCTCTCTCTCTCTCTCTCTCTCTCTCTCTCTCTCTCTCTCTCTCTCCCTCCCTCCCTCCCTCGGAATTTATTCAATTCCATTCTCATAAATAATAGAGTAAGATCTAATGACCTCGTTTCAAATCTAATGGGATAATAAAATGTTGCACTCACAAATTTTCTTATTTTTTTTAGATTATGCTTTGGAAGATTTTGGTGTCAACACGTAAACGAGTACTTGGAGGAGATCTGATCGTGGACAAGTCTACTAAAACTGAAGACAAATTGTGAAACCTTAAAAATTTGTGTTAGCTGTTCAACTCGTAATTCTTCAAAATTGTCTATAAATATGATTTCTTAGCAAACGCTTTTATATAATGATTAATTAAGTAATATTTATCTTATTAATAATTATATTAAAATAGTTTATGATAAGTTTATTATTTATTTTCACATTCAATGATTAATTGAGGTGCCGGAAACACCAAAAATATTTTCACATGTTATGAATATAATGTAAGACATTTACACTACTACAAAAGATACTTTTAGAAGCGACAGGGGGAATTAGAAGCGACTAGAAGCGACATTTTGGCTTTAGAAGCGACAAGTCGCTTCTAACATAAACACCCCGATTTTTTCCGAAATATTAATATTTTAAGCATTAGAAGCGACTAGTCCCTTCTAATTGTTTGAGTCAACATATTAGAAGCGACTTGTCGCTTCTAAATGCCAAAAATATTGGCTCCCAACCTCCGCGCAAAATATTTCAGTATATTTGGGCATTAGAAGCGACTAGTCGCTTCTAATGCCCCAAATATTTGGCTCCAAAATTCCTCCGCCAAAATTTCGCTAAGTTTGATTTATGGGCATTAAGAATGCCCCAAATATTTGGCTCCAAAATTCCTCCGCCAAAATTTTGCTAAGTATTGATTTCTGGGCATTAGCTAAATATTTGGCTCCAAAATTCCTCCGCAAAAATTTCACCTACGGGGACATTAGAAGCGATTAGTCGCTTCTAATGTTCCCACATATCAAAACGACGTTGTTTTGTTTGTGAATGACATTAGAAGTGACTAGTCGCTTCTAATGTCGTTTCTAATGTTCCTAGGGCTTTAAATCGCCCTCCCCTCCCTCCCCTCCCCATTTTCCATGACTCTCATCTCTCCCTCCTCTCTCCCTTCTCTCCCCAACTCTGACTAGCCCTCCGCCCTAACCCCAGCCGCTGCCTTCCCTCCTCCGCCGTCCTCCCCGTCCCCCTTCCCCTCGGCTGTCCTCCCCCTCCCCCTTCTCCTCCCCTCCTCCGCCCCTTCTCCGACTCCCCTCCCTTGCTCCGCCCCTCCTCCGCCTCCTGTCCGTCCTCCTCCTCCCGCTCCGCCCGTCCTCCTCCACCTCTGCCCTCCTCCGAGCTCCGCCTGTCCTCCTCCGCCCAGCTCCGCCCCTCCTCCGCCTCCCCTCCTCCTCCGCTCTCCCTACCCTCCAAGCTCTCCTCCTCCTCCCGCCCTTCATGCCCTCCCAGCGCCTCCGCCGAGCTCCACCCCTCCTCCGCCAAGCTCCGCCCCTGCGCCTGCGCCTCCGCCGCCTGCCCTCGCTGGTAAGTGTAATGTTTTAATTTTTTTTTCCACAAAATTTGTCCACTCTACTTACCTCCGCCCTCCTTTCACAGTTTCCAACCACCGCCAATCGACCTCGTCTCCTCCGGCGGCATCTTCGACCTCGTCTCCTTTCACAATTGGAATGACGTCTCAGCGCAATAAGTAGCAACGATTTTGTCTTGTATATACGCAGAGTATGACTTTGTGTACGAGGACAAGTCGAGAGACCTTATTCCAACAGCGTGCTACTCGAGCCTTATCAAGAAGACTATTATCCGCGACGAGAAAAAGCGTCTGCGAGACAGAAAGGCAAAATATAGTCGGTTTTACCGGATTGAGTGCAGCGGAGACAAAGAGGAGGCGCTCCAGAGAACGCCCAAGGGTCTGACGGGACAACAAGTGTCTGAGATGATTGATAGGATGAACACAGAAACGTTTCAGGTATAAATTAGATTAAACGTATTAATCAATAGTTTTATTCTTAAAAATAATTTTTTACTCTAACCAAGTTGTTTTCTAGGACATGTCCAAACGGAATACGGCGAATCAAAAGAAGAAGACCACGAAGAGTTGACAGGGCACGATCTCATTTTATGAGTATCGTCATAGTCACGTAAGTATATTTTCATTCAATTTCAAATTACAAAGTTATATACTATAGTTATAATGTGTTATATGCAGCGGGTAGGAGAAGGCAGACAGATGCTAGGACCGCTCGGTGCGTGGGAGAGGATGCACACGACTCCCAATGGTCAGTGGACTACGTCTGCTGCTGGAGAGTATCCTGTAAGTATATATGTTATTAATTAAGTTTACCTTATAATTGTTGTTATTAATAATTAATTTAATTTATATTGTGTATGTAGGCTCGGATAGTAGCTCGGGTGGGTGATCTACAAGAACAAGCTCGGGAGTCGGGACGTGAGGTGAACTTGTCATCTTTGGAGGAGACTCCTATGAGCGAAGTTCTCGGGACGCGACGTGATTGGGCTACGGGAATTGGGCCTCTAATTTTGCGCTCGGACATGCTAGAAGCTCAAGCCCCCGACAACTCATCGTCTTCCGTCGGGAATGTGAGTTCGAAGTCGTCCTCTGATATGGAAGAGAAGCTATCGGCTCTCCAAGGAGCTGTGTTTGGCATGGCTGTTGGTTTGAGCCAGACCCCGGACTTCACTCTGTCTGTCGTGTTTAGGGCGACTTTGGACCACCACATGGCCCAGTTCGACTCCCACCGACGCCGAACTAGACGAGCCTCCACATGGACCCGGCGGAAGACGCGCAGGACGAGGACGACGAGGACAGCGATGATGATTGTAATTTATTCGATGTTTTAGACTTATCGGTTTACGTTTATTTACTAATCGACTATCGTTTATTTTATTATTGGGACTTATGTTATTTTCGACTTCAGACATTGTCGATTATGTTATTATCGACGTTCGATTATATTACTATCGACTTTTGATTATATTTAGTTTATGTTTAATTTTATTTAAATTAGTAAATTTCAATTTAATTATATGTATAATAATTTTAATTAAATAATAATAATATTTAATTAATTAATAATATAAAACCGGAATTAATTATTTTTTAAAAGTTTTAGAAGCGACTAGTCGCTTCTAAAATCGCTTCTAAAATATGGCGGGTAACAATTAGAAGCGACTAGTCGCTTCTAAAATCGCTTCTACAATATGGCGGGTAACAATTAGAAGCGACTAGTCGCTTCTAAAGGCGCTTCTACAATATGGCGGGTAACAATTAGAAGCGACTAGGCGCTTCTAAAGTTGCTTCTAATTGTTACCCGCCATCTCTTCGCACGCTTTTTTGGTCGATTATAAGGGCCTTTAGAAGCGACTAGTCGCTTCTAATGTCGCTTCTAATTGTTACCCGCCATCTCTTCGCACGCTTTTTTGGTCGATTATAAGGGCCTTTAGAAGTGACTGTGGAAGCGACTAGTCGCTTCTAATTTCGTCGCTTCAAAACATTAGAAGCGACTCGACTTTAGAAGCGAAACATTAGAAGCGACTTTTTAGCCTTTGTAAGGGACTTCTAAAAGCCTTTTTTCTCCTAGTGTTAGTTACAAATATACCAATTTATAAATTAAACTTAGCAATTTATTAACAAAACAAATTCTTCAAAGGTAAATATTAACAAATGTTAACACTTACAAATTAGAAATGTCATATGATTTGATGGATTAAGACTGATATATGCTTACATTTTTCTATAATAAAATACTTTTCTTACGCATATTTATTTTATTAGGAGAAATAGATATTCGTTATATTAACTTCAAGGGACCATGAAAATTAAATATATGTGTACAAAATTTTCAAATGAATTAGTATATCAACTTGATATTAATATATAATAATTAATTATATTCGGCGTATAAAGGTTGAGTATAATCGAACTTAGCGTGGCCAATGATTAAGCTATAAAATAATATGAAATGAAGTGTACAAAGTAATAAAACTATTCTAATAATAATATGTGAGATGGACTTGTAAATTGTATTGGAAACCCTTAGAAAATAGATGCAAATTAACTAAATTATCATAGTCTAGAATTGTGATAGCCAATTTATCCCATATTCCATTTTATTCCCGGGCCATAAAAACAAAATAAATGAAATCAATTAAGAAGTTAAATACAAATCAGCACGTGATGAAATACTTTATGCAAATACATGGAAGTATAGGGATCTCCGAATGAAAGTACTATTTCTATGAGCCCGGGCAGCTATAAAAACAAACAAACCCCAGTGAAGCGAGCACAATTATCATTTCCTTTTTCTTTTCATAATAACAAATCAGAAACAATGGACAACATCGGTGAAGAGTACAAGCACTACTGGGAAACCAATATGTTCCTCCAAACCGAAGAGCTTGACAGGTATCTAAATAGATACACACATACGTATGATTCAATACATATAAGCTAGCTCTTCTCCTCCGTAATACCGCGGATTTGCCACGTGGCAGCTGGGGATTGGACGAGGCGTTTTCGGGGTACTATTCGAGCTCGCCGGACGGAGCGGCGTCGTCGTCGGCGGCGTCGAAGAACATCGTTTCGGAGAGAAATCGGAGGAAAAAGCTTAACGAGAGGCTCTTTGCCTTGAGAGCCGTGGTCCCAAATATTAGCAAGGTCAGATTTATTTAGTATTAATTAACCAATTATAACAACAACAACAATTAGTGGTTGCACTTTATATTATTGATTATTTTATTTCTGTGTCCAAATCTGGCGCTATTATCCACGCCACGAATTTTTAATTTCTTGTCCTTATTATAGCATATATATACTTGAATTATAATATTGTCACTTTTTATTAAAAATATAATTATAGATGGACAAAGCTTCAATAATCAAGGACGCGATTGAATACATCCAAGAGTTGCACGAGCAAGAACGAAGAATCCAATCTGAGATTATGGAGCTTGAGTCAAGCAATAAGCTAATAATAAAGAATAATAGTACCAACAACGATGTTAATTACAATAATAATAATAATTCCAGTTTTAACAACGGATATTTTGATCACCAAGATTTGCCAATCTTGCTGACGTCGAAGAAGAAGAAAAAGAAGACGAATAATCAACCGAACTACGATTCAGCTGGATCGAGCACTGGCTCGATTTCTCTTATTGAAGTTCTCGAAGTGAGTCTCTCTCTCTCTGGTTTTTTTTTTCTTTCTCTCTGTCTTAAAAAATTGATTTAAGAATAAATTAATATGTATTAGCTGAGAGTGACGTACATGGGAGAGAAGACTTTGGTGGTGAGTCTGACGTGTAGCAAGAGAAGAGACACAATGGTGAAATTGTGTCAAGTGTTTGAGTCTCTGAAGCTTAAGATCATCACAGCTAATATCACTGCTTTCTCTGGGAGGCTTTTGAAGACAGTCTTCATTGAGGTCATTCTTCTCTTCACTTTCACAAATTTAAAAATTATACAAATTTCACTTTTGCTTTTCCCTTTATTTAATTAGTCTCAAAATAAATATCTTACCATTATGTCAAATTTTTTTACGAAATCATACCCTCAAATTACTTCTAGACTTGAAATATAAGGGTAATGTGAAAAGAAAAATAAATACTAGTTCTGGGTCCTCTTTGTAAACTGATTATTGGAGTGGGTCCCACCGACACCTAGTCATTGTTTTCTCGAAAGAAAAACAAAAGCGTCCATCTATAGTATTTTATTTTTCTAATGGAACCATTCAAACATAGACGTATCTTATTTAACGAAGAAATACTCTCCTTTTATAAATTCGTTTCCGTTGCCTGAAAAAGAAAACAAAAGGTATAAATGGTGGGGATCTAATGAGTTGGAAATCACTTTGTTAGGAAAAACAAAATATAAAGATTAAATAAAATAAGAAAAGTGGATAATCCATTAAGTGTGACATTAAGCTTTGGTTTAATGTTTCTATGATATTAGATTACTTGACCCAACTCGAATTTATTTACAGTTTTCTTGAACCGGTTATCATTAGTTACATGAAACTGGAATTTCGAATCTTGTGAAACACGAGACTTTGAGAGACACAATTATGTCTTATTTTGATTATATAATACATGCTTATTAAATGAGACTAGGTGTGTAGTCAACGAACTACTATAGCTCGTCACGACGAAACGAAACAGAACGTGAATTTTAAGTCTTCTTAATATGGGACTTACATTTCTTTTCTTGTCACAGTGAGAGAACACATATGTTTATATGTATTGGACTTTTCTTTATTTATATATATTAGATATACATATTGGGGTAAAACACACGAAAAGTTGATGAGAAATTTAGCAACCCCTTTGGAAACAAACAAGGAAGTGAGAATGAGAAAAAGAATATACACGTGTTTCTAATGAGAGAGAAGTTATACACGAGTCATTTTTCCACGCGTTTACCTGTGTTCACAATTTCTATAGATTAAAGTCTTGGAAACTCCTAGCTTGCGTGTACATACAACTGTATTTAGACATTATTTGCTAATATCGTTAGTTTATTTTACTGAAGATTTGAAGTTATTTTATAAAAATATCAGCAACAAAAGAAAAACCCTTTACACGTCATATCTACTTAATTACTGACACATGATTTACACGTTTAAAAAATTAGACGTTTTTTGCTAATCTTATGCATATTTTGCATATTCTACTTACTAATACATTAATTTAAGCGACTAGTTAGCAATATTTTTTTTTGTACGATGGGTTTATATAACAGCTTTCCTTTTCGGTCAAACTTAAAGTCAATCATATTTGTGTGGTTTTAAATGCATAATTGTCTTATTATAGGGAGGCCCTACATATCATTTCCCGATTTCTTTTAATTCAATAAATATGTCATCGTTTCACTTATTAAAAAGAAAAAGACAAATGCATTGCCTTGGTGTGTACTCGTGGAGCTCGTTCATAATATACTAATACAAAATAAATATTTCCTCATATAGAATAAATCACCCTATCTATTGTTTATATTATACAAAAGTTGTTAGGTTTGATATAATTATTGATTTGAATTATTATTATTATTATATTTTTTGTTTGCAGGCGGATGAAGAAGACAAAGATCATTTGAAGATAAAGATACAAACGGCCATCGCAGCTCTAAATGATCCATTAAGTCCAATGAGCATTTGATAGATATTAATTCCATAGTCTATTAATATGTATATTTATGGTTAAATATCATTTTGATGCTTCATGTTCAGATACATCAAATGTCTTTTCATGATTATCACTCTTCATTGGGGTTTTTAGATTATCTAAGTGTTTTCCTTGATGAAGATATATATATACAGATTTGTTTTACTTCTTTGGAAGTTTATTATATGTTTCTATAATTGCCATTGGAAATAGAGTTATTGTATATAATAGTTTTATATAGATTTATCATTTTGGACATGGTTAACTTTTTGTACATATATAGTTAGAAATTGAGTCTCGGTATTGATGTTGGATTTTATTTTCAACAATCATAAAATAAAATTGTGGTAGTTAAAATAGTCTAGTGGTACTACCACATCATTTTCAGCTAGGAGTTTAAGGATTCGATCTCAACCCGTAGCAAAATTCCCTTAAAAATCATAAAATAAAATAGTATATAGTTTGTACGATTTAATTTTATAAAATGGATCTCAATACGACTTCGAAAAATAGTATAAAAATTTGAAAAATAGAAAGAAGATCAGACGAACTGCGAACTATGTTAATGCTGACAAAAATACTATTTACCTTGACTAGGCGAAGTAAGAGAATATCAATAATGAACATAATAATCCTCTCTTGACGAGCTAATTTACTTTACATTTATACGGAGAATAAAATAATTCTCTCTTGATAATGAAAACATACTTCAACCTACTAAGATTACCCGAGAAGAATTTGATAATTTTAGGCATAAATACGCCATTCCACATTGTCTCCACATAGTTCTTCCATCCCCTAGGATTATCGCACACATTATTGGAGAAGGGTATTGGTGTGTATACAAAGTGTGGCTAGCTTCGTCTGGTCTTAGGTTTCCTATGCACCATCTTTTATTAGACTTCGTCGATGCCTTACGCATCATTGTTCCTCAAATATGTGTCTGAACTTCGTGCGAATGGTACTTGGTTTAGCTCTCTTGGCTACAGAGCAGAGAGTCGAGCAGACGATCTTTGATCTAGTTCGAATTTGCGTAGTCAAGGTACACTCAAAGCACGACCCAAAATATTTTTATTTATCATAATCCCCTGGAAATGGTGTTGTTGACGGAATCCATTCGAAATATAATGTATGTGGTCGTAGATAATTTATTTGTTACTGTGAATAAATATTCAATGGGTAGTTGCGCCAGTTCGTTCAGGAAAAAGGGGGTGAGCTCGGCGAGTATGCATTTAGGCTCTCTAATTACATGTATTGATAAAAATTGCTAAATGTCTTGGCTCGTAATAAATTTTCAATATTTTATTTTATCTTTGAAGAAAGGTAGAGAAACTTTGGTTAGGTCGCCATCATTGAAATGATTTCACAGACTCTCGCTTTATTAACTCTGATTTTTTGGCTTAGTTCTAACGTAGTTGAAGACGAAGAAGGTACGTTATTAGGACATAAATAAATATTTTTATTTCCTTTCATTCGAAGTACGATACTTAAAAGATTTTAATATTGTTTTAGACATTGCATGTAACAGGAAGGTTGAGGTGTCAGCTCCGACTCTCGAAGGAAGAAGAAGTAGACGGAGTCTGCCGGTCCTTCTGAGCCGGTGTTTCCCATCATAAATCTCAACTTCGAGATCAAGGATATTCCTGATGTGACCGACCAAGTCATCATTCTGGATCCAGGGATTTTTGCCACTAATGAAGCCTCTGAACATGTCGACGGGTCGAGGGCGACGAGTCATCAAACGAAGACGACGCCAAGAAGATAAAAAAGAATAAGAATGACAAGACTTTGTAAGGGATAGAGAAGGTCGTCGAGCAACCGACAACAAAGTCCGGTTTGCGGGATGAGCCTGCCAATGAACCGAGTGCTAAGGTATGCCGAAAGATGGTGGCTGCTCCTTCGTGGAGTGGCAGCTAATCTGATTGACGGGCTTCAGTCCCAAAGAAATATCACAACAGTTTTCTTTACAAGTAAAACCACATGCTCTTCGAAGACTCATACAGATCGGTGGATTTACTTCGTCAGCTCATCCCTGAGAATTTTTGTCTATCAAAAGTTCCTCTCCTCCTTGAATCAAAGTGGTACATGATGATGGCATCTCAAATCACTGGGATAAGTTTATTTTGTCAAACTATTTAACTTAACCATTTTTTTGTTATACATAACCATTTTTTTGTTTCATCTATCTTCCCAGTATAACCGAGGAGTCTTCCTCTATGAAATACAAGAGGGAGACGAAGAAAAGTGTACTCATCTTGCCGAATTCTAGGATGGGACGCAGTCTTGAAGGCCGAACTGGAATCCATGAAGACGAAGTTTGAGGCCATAGATGAGGATGTCTAGGCCAAGGACACACGACTTAAGAAGGCCAAGGGGACTTCAAACAAATATTCTTTGACTTTGTTGGCAATCCAGGAACACCTCGATGACAAGGTCAAGAAGATAAAGAAGTGGTATATGGCCTGAATAGGACCAAAGACAAGAAATGTCGAATCAAAGAGGAGTTCGCATGTTTCTAGAGATCGGCATAGTCCGAGAAAATTCGAGTTGTCTACGCAGCAAAGAATCCCCTTTGCGTCGCAATGGGGCACAAATTCTAAAGTATCGAGCTCAAAAGGTAAAGATGGAGGAAATCCTTGTCTTGAAATAACTTGAACAATGTAAGGAGAACCAAGAGTTTATCAAGGAGGTTCTCAATAGCAAAATTCCGGACTGATCGAGTGAGGTAAGTGTTGGCATTTATGCCCACAAAGGAGATTTTTGATATTAAATACTTTTGTATTTATTTGTTTTGAATTTAAATAAAAATTGAATATTCATTTTTATTTTAAGATTGTGTTTATGCATGAATGTCTACGCCCTGAAACTGTCATCAACGAAAGAAGTGCTAAGTACAAACTTGACAAGATACCTTCTTATGACTAGTTTAAATAATAGTTCGCAATCGAAAGATCGATTGGGCAATCGATTCTTAGTAATTATTATTAGAATGAATTAAACGATATCTTTTCTTGTAATATGGAGATTATAAATCTGTAATTCATTCTTGATATCTTAATGAAGATATTGAACAAGACCAGTGAAGTTTTGAAGTTTGAGATAAAACCGTTTAATCACTCGAAACCTCAAACTCACATACAAAGGGTATTTTAGTAATTACCTAAATGCTGAAGTGAGTACGTATCTTCTTGTAACATTTGATTTATCAATGGGCAGTGGCTAAGTGAAGTTTCATTGACCCGACGGTTGGTGTCATAATACTGTTTCGTTGAAATATGTGATTCACATATATGGAATTTGTGTTGAAACAATGTTAAGACATTAGTATCACACCATGCTCTGTTATGAGAGTGTGAGCGAATAAACCAGGCCTGGTATTCATCGAATAAAGAATTCTTTGAAATAAAACATGTGACATGTTGAGACATCTCACTTTATGTTTTTCTCGTTCACAGATAACAGAGGACTTGGTAAAATAATAACTCAGGGGTAAAACGATAATTTTACATTCCTCTGAGTTAATGATACACACAAAGGGTAATATCGTTAAATATACTGTGGACCATGTGAAGAATAGTTTTGTCACATCAAACGGGAATATAAACGCATATGAACTTAGAGATGTTCAATATTAGTCCTTTAGTGGAATCGACTAATATTAAGAATTAAAAGTCAGAAAAAGTTTGTGAACTTTTGTGTCCGAGCTTTATTCTAAAGCTTCGTTCATGTGGGTCCATAAGGTCTCAATGATAGACTCTCGGACGAGATTTTGGTGAACAAGAAATGATTGATTTTCTCATTCAACGTAAATTGTAATTTACGCTAAGAAAATTATTTTCTGATTAATTAAATAAATAATTGGTTATTTATTATTATATTTATTTAACGAATCATATTATGTTATTATATTGATAATAATATAATTTGATGATTGAAATAAATAAAAGATGAAAATAAATATTTTCTCGTTTCGTACTACATTGATTAGTATGAAAATAATTAATGGCTTGTCATTAAATAAATGAGATGTTCTAAATGAATTAAATATTATTATAGAAATAAATCAAATAAATTTGGGAGATAATTTAGACAATATGGCCGGCCATAATAAGGGTTTTATGGGCTGGAAAAATTGTTTAAACTCATTAAAAGGAGTTTGGGTTTAAGTTTGACTGATGGGTCTTAATTGGATTTTGACCTAACTTAAGCCCATTCTCTCTGATATAAAAGGAGGCTCTCTCTTTGATAACCCTGGCCTAATTTCGACCAACACTCAGCCAAACCTCTCCCCCCTTGTGCTTGAGAGGTTTTGGCCGAACTTTAGAGAGAAAGAGAAAGAGAAAATTTTATTCCCGGCAACCCTTCCTTTTCTTTGAGTTTCCCCTTCTTCCTTTGTTCCCACAAAGACCCCACCCTCTTTATCTCCTAAAAACTCATATAGAATTATCATTGATTCATCTTGTGGTTGTTTGATTGATTTTTAACCCACAGGGTCGGCCACTTCTTAGAGCATCGGAGCAAGGACGGATTTCAGGACATCATAGACGCGCGTGGGAAGGAGTTTCGGCCGTGCTTGTTGACGCATCCCCGGGGTTGATTGTCGCAGATCCGAACCCACTGTAAGTCTCCTATAACCGAGTTGGATCTGAATATAATAATCATTGTAGGATTGTTAGAAATTTTAGATCACTCGTTTGCATGTTTGAATGAATTTATTAATATGTTTATAAATTTTTTGACATGCTAGATTAGATTTAATGATATGGGTATTGAATATGTTTTAAAACGTTTTAACATGTTAAATTGAATTATGAATTTCCGCCATATGTTGATATGTTTCATAATTAATTGGGTTAATTGTTAACTAAATTCCAACAGCAAAGGATACTGAAGCCGATATAAAAAGGTTCCCTTCACTCCCTACTTTTATGTTGACTGAGATGCCCACAAGAAAATTGTTTATTTACATATTGATGTAATATATAAATCTTTATAAAGTTCTTATTGTAATTTTCTTATTAAATTAATAAAAGCGAAACGTTCATTCATTCCCATTTAGTTTGATTGAAGATTTATGATATTCAATAGTCTTATAGTCATTAATCAAACCTAACAATGTAAGTAGAGACAAATGTAGATTTGCGTGAACAAACTCTTCATGTTTTGGTTAAACCGATATATTCACAATCTAAAGATCGACGGACTATTGATCCTAGTATGATTGTTGGAAGAATTTATGATGTCTGGTTTTGAGGCATAGAGAGTTAGGAACTCTATAGTTCTTCCAATGTATCATTCAAAGATACTGAATTGACCAGTGCACCCTTACAAACAATATAAGAACAAACCATTTAACATCTTCTGTCTCAAGATCACTATGTATGAATTTTATCATGGTTACCTAAATCCTGAAATGAGACATGTCATTTCATATCATTAATACTCTTATTTAAGAAAGTCAAATTCTAGATCCATTAAGTGATCTAGACTAGGCCAATTGGTGAGATATTAAGTTATGAAGATGTCATGAACCAAGTTTGTGAAGTTCTCATAGACATGGAATTCATGTACAAGATTGATGAGATGTAATTTATATCACCTCGTGCTTTATTACTTGGATTGTGAATAAATGAACTACGCAGTATCCAAAATTAAGTAGCGACTTTATTTGGTGAAACAATGTGACTTGTTAAGTCCTCGTCAATTCATTGTTTCTAACTTATTCACAAGTAACAAATGAGTTGAAGAAATAACAACCAGAAGGGTAAAATGGTAATTTTATAAATCTCATCTATTTGATGATATTTATGAAGGGTAACATAGATAACATTCAATGGATCCGCTCAATATAACTAAGTTTAATTTGAGTAGGAAATAAATTCATTTGAACCGAGAGATTCTCAGTATCAACTCTTTAGTGGAGTCAAATTGACATTAAGCTAATACTCGGAAAAGGTTTGTGAAATTTTTGAGTCCGACTATAGAAGCTCAAGATTTGTTCATTTGGATCCATAAGGTCACTATTACAGGTCAATAGAGTAGGATTGTCAAACTAGAAGCTAAGTCAAATAAGTTCAGGTGTTGAACTAGACGTTTTTATTCTCGCTTTCTTAGAATGTTTGTAAACCCGAAATTCAAAGGGTATATATTTTTTCTAAAATTTATTTTTTCAATTATTATATTATTGTTATAATCCGACGAAGATGTTCTTGATCACCACGATCGACGAGAGACGGATCCACAACGATGAGACAGAACACGACCGAAGGGCTGCCCCCTAGAGCACAAATCCCATCCGGCCGTGTTGCCCTATTGAGACACGGGCTGGGCCGCACCTTTCCTTACTGCGCATTGGGTTGGGCCGTGGTTTCCCCTTGGAGGCGGTCTAACCAACTCGGATCGGATCCTATCGTGGAGGCAGGGTTTAAGGATAATCTGGCTTAGGCCCGGATGCCCAATGGGCCTTAAGATCCAACAAAAATTAAATAATTTTTTGATAATGATTTATTTTTCCGTTGAAACATATGATGTGTTCAACCACTATCCATGAACTAATGTGATTAGGTTCATCTTGTTTTATTTATAAATAGTCAATTACGATATGATCGACACGAATTAAACCATGCTTGCTATGCTTGTTTATTTAATTGCTTTGATGTGATTGTATGTTGTAACTTAGATATTGTATCGTTTGTTTATGTTTGTCATGGGCTTTCATTCATTAAGAATTATCTAATTGGATTAAGATAGTCAATTAATGATTGAGTTGAACGGATCGGAAAGCTTTGTCACCAAGTCAGTAAAAGGCTAAGCGTATGGGTATTTAAGAAGATCTAGTGTCTCACCTTCTCAACAGAGAGCTTTTCCGTGATGGAATGCTATTAGGTTAATCAAGTTTAGATGTCACAAAATACCTAATAACTTAGCTATATCAAAACGTATGTTTTTAAGGGTAGCTTAATAACACTCGGGTTTTTAATATGACTTAGTTAACTCGTAGTGGATCACCTAGATTAACGTTAAAGCTAGATAAATATAAAATACTAAAAGTATGTTGAGTCTTTAAGGCCCCCAACATTGACACAATACTTGGAGGATGAAAGATCCCTGCGTGACCAGCGCCCTTTTAATGGATGAATGGTCTATTACTCAGGACATGCCTTTCTGATTCCAATACAAAGGTCGTGTTTCTGACAATAGGTGGGAGGGTTAATCTTTGCGTCTACTAGCTAAGTTAGTGTGTATGAGCTCGAATTTTCTCACTAGAATGTTGTGTTAACTCATATACGAACCACCCGGTGGTTGCTCATATGGCCAAATATTCCTATAAATTGGTAGTTAACGACCATAGTTATGAAGGCTACATGTACTGGTGATTTCTCACTAATATGAGATGGTTCTCATGTTCAATAGGTGCACTCTGTTACGCCACCATAATGGAACGGACTGTGCCTATTGGTGATTATCGTGGAATAAAAAACTGAGTCTTTTCAAAGACTAGTATTTTCTCCATGCTTTTCCATTAAATTTAAAACATATTAATCTTGATAGTTTGTTTCTTTACATATTTCTTATAAAAGTGCTTTTTATGTTTTTAGTAATTATATCGTACCCTATCATGGCCCTGTTGTCAAATGACGTCCTGATATAAGATAACTTCCCTAAATGGAGGTCGAATCTCAACATTATGTTTGTGAGTGAAAGCATTCGCTTTATCCTCACTACTGAGATACCTCCATTTCGTACTTCAAGTTTGTCCCGAAACATGAAGCAAGACTATGACAAGTGGACCATTGCAAATAACAAGGCGGTGGGATACATGATCGCAAGCATATTTGAGTTTTGAATATAGATTGAAAGGATGGAGACTGCTGTGGAGATCCTTGACTAGTTGCAACAAATGTTTGGAATGCAAAGCGAGCAAGCCCACATTGAGCTAATCCGTAAGTGCACTAGTACTAGGATAGCTGCAGCAACTCCGGTGAGGGATCATGACATGAAAATGAGTAACTACTTCACTAAAGCTGAACTCCATGGGGAGAATATGGATGAGGTCACTCGGGTGGGAATAATCCTGAATTTCCTTTCGAGTGACTTCAGACAGTTTACGTCAAACTATATAATGAATAAGTTGATGTATGGACTGTCTCAGCTATTGAATGAATTACAGACTTTCGATTCTATCACTCGACATTGGAATAACAAAGCGTCGACTCTATATGCTTCCAAGAGTTCTTCGCCTAAAACCAAGAAGAAGTGAACTTCTGGTACTGAGTCATCTAAGGTACATCCGAATAGTGGTCCCGCTAAGAAGGAAATGAGGAACTTCAAGAGAAGTGGAAAAAGAAAAGAGAAGAAGCGAGAAAGATTTGGCAAATTTCACCAGTACGACAATGAAGGCCATTGGAAGGGGCATTGTCCTTTGTACTTGGCCAAGCTTGAGAAAAATAAGAAGAATTCTAGTATGGTACCTTAAAATTCACGATTAAATATACCCTAAAAATGTTTTGATGATAATTATCCATGAGCATACTTCTTCTATTGTTGCAAAGTAGATCAGGTAGAGCACAAGAGTGTTGATGACCTTTCTAAACAATGTCGAATTTAAATCCGAATTGTGGAGAAGCTCATGCACTGCCTATAAATCTAAATTCTCGCTAGTTTTATTACTTTAATTTTTGGATTTATTTTTTGAACATGAGATGTGTCATTTAATAATCCAAAATTTAAAGGATTGTAGCATTTATAGTTATTCAAGAAAGAATGAATCTTTATTTTGTTATGTTTTATTACATTATTTATGAACACATGGTTGTGTTATTAAATATTTCCTTCTATACATTGAATGCCTTGAATGCTTTTATGATACTTGATTATGCATGAATACTTATGCTCTTAAGTTAAAGATATATAATATTAATGATATGTTTTTCCTTTCATATATTGTATAGAAGCGCAATATATGTTGTTAGTTATTATCTCTATAATAATTGTAATTAGGTTTTATTGCTTCATTAAATTCTTATATTAAATATGTTATATTGATTAATAACTATTTAGATCTTCATAAAGCGTCTAAATTATTATTACATTTATTCGACAATAATTTATTCGAATAAGAAGTAATAGAGGAAACATAGCTAAAAAGTTAAAGTTGATGAATTTGTGAGAGCTTCCTCAATCAGAACCTAGTCACTCATATTTGTATTGATTGAGTGGGAACATCCTAGAATCGAACCTAGCCACTCTAGTTCAATAAATTGAGTAGGAGCATCCTTGAATGAAACCTAGCTACTCTACGAGCATCCTTAATCGGAACCTAAGTACTATAGTCCATTGATATAATGGGAGTATCCTTAAATGGAATCTAGCCACAAAACAAATATTATTGAGGGGAAGCGTCCTTAATCGGATTCTAGTCACAATTGTTCAAAAAAACAGTGGGAGTTTTCATTAATGAAATTTAGCCACTTGTTGTTCAATGATGAGCAACATCCTGTTGGAAATTAGTTAACGATTAACGTATTAAATTGTGTGACATTATCTAAATATGGCGGAAACATACAATTGATCATAATATATTAAAACGGATTTTAATCACATTTAATTAACCATGGCATTAAAAATTCTAACATGTCAATCAATTTAATCTAAACATGTCTATCAACAAATTGAACACAGTTCAATCATGTCAATAAATTTATTCTAAACATATTAATCCATAAATAAAATATACTCGCAACCTATAACATTTATATATTCACATATCCAACTCGTTAGAATACTCACATGTGAGATTATAAATAATCTCGTGCATTGCTAGCTATCACCGGAAGGTCTTGTCGGGGTTCAGAATCTGCGTCAACTCCCTGATCTGAATTCGGACGTGGGATCTGTGGGTTATGGATCTGCGTCATGCTTCCACCTGAAGGCCGAGACTCGTTGGAAAAGAGGCAGCTGCATTATGGAATTCATGTTAAAATAATGCAGCTGCATTAGTATCACACGATGCTTTGTTATGAGAGTGTGAATGAATAAACCTGACCAGGTATTCATTGAAAAATAACTTTCTTTGATTAAAACATGTGACATGTAAAGACATCTCACCTTATGTTTTTCTTATTCACAAATAACAATGGAGTTAATGAAATAATATCTTGAGGGGTAAAACAGTAAGTTTACATTCTTTTTAGTTACTAATACACATGAAGGGTAATATCGTAAAGTACGCTGTGGATCGTGTGAAAAAATATTTTGTCACATCAAACATAAAACATACGCTGAGAGTGTCAGTATTGGTCCTTTAGTGTAATTGACCAATATTAAGAATTGAAAGACCGAAAAAGTTTGTGAACTTTTGTTTCCGATCTTTATTCTAAGGCTTCGTTCGTATGGGTCCATGAGGTCTCAATGATAGAAACTTGGAAGAAATTAAATGAACTAGTATTGTTGATTTACTAATTGAATATAAATTGTCATTTATATCGAGAAAGTTATTTTCTTTATAACTTAATAAATACTTAGTTATTTATTTTGTTTATTGAATCAAGAGTATTATTATGTTGATAATAATACACTTGAGTAATTCAATTTAATAAAAGAAGAAACTAAAAATTTTATCATTTCACACTTATTTGATAACTAAAAAATTATTTTAATGAAATGTTATTAAATAAAATGAGAGTTCTAAATTAATTTTAGAAATACATCAAAAGTATTTGAGAATTAAATAAATATATTTTGGACGAGTAGGATGAGGGATTTTGGCTGAATTGTTTAAGTGATCAGGGTTATGGGTTTGACCCAACTTAAGCCCATTTTAAAGTTGTTTATAAATAGGCTTGAAAACCCTAATCACATTAACCTGAACCCTAATTTCTTTCGGCCGCTCTCTTTCTCTCTCCCCCTTCAGACACTCGGTCGTTTGTTCCCAAAACAAAGGAGAAAAGGAAAATCGTTTTTCTTGTTCTTGATTCAATTCTCGAGAGTTCTTTGAAAGCCCAATTTTTCTATCTCAATAAATCTTTATGTTGTTATTGTTGATTCAATTTTGGTGGTGTTTGGTGTAATTGAATTTTGAAAATTAGTTTTCAGAATTGATTTTGAAGCCTAGACAGCTTCTTGCCAACCGAATTCCCTTCCAGCATCCAGTCCGGCGACCTGCAGTCCAACAAGTCCAATCCGGCGAGAAAATTGCAGCGAGGGGGACCATTGTCCCAGTTCGGCGAGTCTTCCCTAATCCGGCGAGTTCCAGTCCGGTGGTCCAAGGCTCAAAATCTCCAGTCCGGCGAAGGTTCCTGTCCGGCGATCCCAGTTTGGCGAGATCTTCCCAATCCGGCGAACAAGTCCTTGTCCGGCATGATCTCCAGCGACCCCAAGCACGGTGATTCCCAGTCCGGCAAGCCCATTTCGGTGAGTCCAATCCGGCGAGCCTGTGTCCGGCGTGTCTCTGTCTGGCGAGCTTCCTGAAGGTTTCAAGTCCGGCGAGGAAGCGTCTTGACCTCTGCGGCGAGCCTCTGTCCCGTTTTGAACTCGGTGTGACATTCCGGTGTTAACGAGCAACGCCAAGATTGTTTACAATATCTACTGTAAGTCTTCTCAATGATTTAGATGTCTATAATTTTGTAATATTGTTTATATAGAATTATAGGATGTTCAATTGTTGATTGGTGTTTTTTAATAAATTTGTTTATTAAATATGAAATTAAATTTTAATGACTTAGGTTGTTAAACATATTAAAATTGTTTTAATATGTATAGATTCAATTATATATTTCTGCCACATAGGATGTGTTATATAATTATATTATTTAATTTGTTAAATAAATTCCAACAGAATTTAATTAACTTGTATTAATGAACTAAGATTCACCCCCGTGACCGTCCCTTCAATGGGAGTACTTCGGAAGCACGTAGTTAATTAAATTGTTATGAACGAAGCTCTAACGAGGAACGATAAATCGGGGTCTCCCCTAGAAGAACCGTTTTCAAAGTGACTTGGATAATGGCACATGTTGGTTACACGCTTAGACTTATTGTTTAAAGTAACCCTATATAGAGGTTATGCGTTAAAAATAAGTGAATAAAGTTCATTAGCAAAAACTAGAAGTTGTGACTTATTGAATTGTTTGAACTAAATAGTGATGTGTCACGACTACGAAAGGCGATCAATTGCGGTTTCCCCTAGGAAAAGCAATTAATCATTTTTGTTCATAATACCATTAATTATTTATCGCTTTCTTCACCAATTTAGGATTGTACATGCATTATAATTCAAAATTATTGCACATGCTAAATATATTCATTTTATTTAATTTCAGCAATATATCATGAATCCACTTGCATCTATATGGAGTTACAACAAACTCGATGGTGAGAATTACGTTGATTGGAAACGTAACCTCGACATCGTATTGACGATGGAAAAGCACAAGTATGTTGTCACTACCCCGTGTCCTCCAGCTCCGAGTGCTGACTTAAGCAAAGAGGACAACGACTCCTATGGCATGTGGGTTAGGTCCGATGAGATTGCCAAGTGTTATATCTTGGGTTCCATGAGCAATGTGTTGCAACAATCTCACAAGGACATTGCCACGGCATATGACATGCTTTACAATCTTCATGACATGTTCGGATGTCATGGGCGTCAAGCGAGGCAGCACGCAATCCGCAATTTCATGAATTTCCGGATGAAACCAGTTAGTCAGGGACAATATGCTAGTGATCATTGGTCACCTGAACGACATGGAGATTCTCGCATCGAAGATCGATGGACTCACCAAGTTTGACATGATCTTGGAGACTCTGACCGAATCTTTCGATAGCTTCCGTCTGAACTATTCCATGAACAAACTTGATTATTCTGTACCCCAGCTCATGAAGGAGTTGCAGACTGCTAAGGGACTTCTCCTTAAGACCAAGAAGAAGACTAGTGAAGTCAATGTTGCTGAACATAGGGCTTCCAGTTCTGGTTCTAAGAGGGTGATGACGGGTCCCAAAAACGCCAACCGAACGGGATCTAAGAAGACTTACAAGAAGGATGCGGATGTCAAGGGCAAGGGCATCGTAAAGGTGGACAAGTCTAAGCACAAGCGCCACCATTACGGAGAGTGTTGGGATTAGTGCCCACAAAGGAGATATTAGACATTGAAATACTTTATGTATTTAATATTTGTTGAAACATTGATATTAATAAATGTTCATTCTTTTAGAAGATTGTGTTTAGATATGTTTTGCTATGCTCTGAAACTGTCATCAATGAAAAGGGTACTAAGTACAGACTTGGCAAGATAGCCCATTATGACTAGTTTAAATATTTGTTCACAATCTCAAGATCGATAGATCAATAGAGTCTTAGTAATGATTGTTTGGATGAATCATGATACCGATATAGAGAGTTGGGACTCTATGATTCATACTTGATATCTTACAGAAGATATTGAACAAGACCAGTGATACTTAGAAGCTCGAGATAAAACTGTTTAAACACTCGAAGCTTCAAGATCACAACTGAAGGGGTATTATGATACTTACCTTAATCCTGAAGTGAATATGTAATTGACATTACACTTTGTGACATTTGATTCGTCGATGGGAAATGGCGAAGTTTTAGTTTCATCTGACCCGACTGTTGGTGTCACAAGGATGTGATGTTGGGTTACATGATTCACAGATATGGAATTAATGTTGAAACAATGCAAATGCATTAGTATTACACTGTGTTTTTTTAGTGTGAATGAATAAACCTGGCCAGATATTCATTGAATGAGTTCATTCTTTGATTAAAACATGTGACATGTAAAGACATCTCACTTTATGTTTTTCTCATTCACAAATAACAACGAAGTTAGTGAAATAATAACTCAAGGGGTAAAACAGTAATTTTACATTCCTCTTAGTTACTGATACACATGAAGGGTAATATCATAAAATACTCTGTGGATCGTGTGAGAAATTGCTTTATGACATCTAACATAAAATATGCGCATATGAACAGAGAGAGTGTCAGTATTGATCCTTTAGTGGAATCGAGCAATATTAAGAATTAAAAGACGAAAAAGGTTTGTGAACTTTTGTGTCCGATCTTTATTCTAAAGTTTCGTTCATTTGGGTCCATGAGGTTTCAATGATAGAGACTTGGAAGAGATTAAAAGAACTAGAATTTTTGATTTACTTATTAAGTATATATTGTGATTTATACCGAGAAAGTTATTTTCTTGTAACTCAATAAATAATTAGTTATTTATTTTGGTTATTGAATCATAGAGTATTATTATGTTGATAATAATACACATGAATGATTTGATTGAATAAAAGAAGAAAATAAATAATTTCTCATTTCGTAGTTATTTGATAACTATGAAATAATTTTAATGATGTGTCATTAAATATAATGAGAGTTCTAATTTAATTTTAGAAAATAAATCAAATATATTTGGGAACAAAATAAAAGAATTTTGGACGAGTAGGAGAGAGGGAGTTGGCCAAATTCTTTAAGCGAGTAGGGTCGTGGGTTTGACCCAGCTTAAACCCATTTATAACTGTATAAATAAAGTTTAAGAAACCCTAATCACTTAACCCGAACCCTAACCTAGTTAATTTTCGGCCAAAAAGCTCTCTCTCTCCCCCTAGAGGCACTCGGCCGAATTCCCAAGGAAAAGCACAAATAAAATTGTTTTCTATTTTTCATCTATTGATTCCTAATCGTTCTTGAAAGCCCACCCTTTCAATCTCAATAATTCCTTGCGTATTATTGTTGATTTTCTACTCGTGGTGTTTGATTGAATTTTGGAATTGTTTTTGTTGTTTTAAAATTGTTTTAAAACATCCCGCAGTCAAAATTCCCAACCAGGACTCAATCCGGCCAAGGATCCCCGTCAAGTCCCCCAGCCTCCAATCCGGCGACCTCTCCAGCGACCAGCGAGGCCATTCCAGTGAGGAGGCTCCAGTCCGGCGAGGCGAGTCCGGCGAGGCGAGTCCGGCTAGGTGTTCCAGCGATCTCCAGTCCGACGAGGGCGATCTCTAGCGAAGTCCTCCAGTCCGGCGAGGCGTCCTCCAGCGTGCAGGTCCCGACGAGGCTTCCCAATCCGGCGAGCGTCCTATCCGGCGAGGCTTCCCAGTCCGGCGAGCATCCTGTGCGGCGAGACTTCCCAGTCCAGCGAGCGTCCAGTCCGGCGAGGCTTCCCAGTTCGGCGAGTATCCTTTCCGACGAGAAGGCCCAGTCTGATGAAGCCTCCAGCAGGCGCCTAGTCCGGCGAACCCTCCCTGTCCGACGAAGGTGTTCCAGCGCAGTTCGGCGAACATTTTTCATCGGTTTGGACAAAGTGTGGCATTCCGACGATAGCTAGCAACGTCAAGGTTGTATACAACCTTAGATGTAAGGATTTTTCAACTTATTAAATTGCTAAAATTATGTAAATTGTTATATAGGTTGTTCAGTGTGTTGAATTTGTTGAGAATTATGTTTTTATAAAATTGTTTATAATCACATGAATAAATTTTAATGCCTAGGTTGTTTAAATATGTTAAAATTAGTTTTAACATATTAGATCTAATTATATTTTTCCGCCACACAAGATGTGTAATATAATTAACTTTGTTTAAATTGTTAAATAAATTCCAACAGAGAGGTCGGCCATTGGCGAAGGAACTGCCCTGCTTACCTCAAGACTATCAAGAAGAAATCTATACTTTTCGTCACCCAAGCATGTTACACGACCTATAAAGAATCACTCTGGATTTTAGACTGCGGGGTTCTGATCATATTGTGTGTAATCTGAATAGTTTCAGGAAAACCAGACGCTTAGGTGATGAGGAGTTCACGTTCAACTGGGGGAATGGATTGAACGACAGAGCCAGATCTGTCGGGACCATGGAGCTGAATTTTGGGAATAAGACTTTATTATTGAATAAAGTTTATTATGTTCTGGATTTTTGCAAGAATTTGATTTCTTTTGGTCGTTTAGAAGAAGAACATTTTTAATTTAAAGTCCATAATGGTATTGAAATTTTTCTTAATGGTTGTTTTATTACTAAAGCTCATTGTATAGATTCAAGTTATTATCTAAATCCAAATAAGCCGACAATCTTGGATACTGAGGTGAATAGTGATTCACTTAGGAAGCGTAAGACTTTTCATAGTGATGAAACTGATGACACATATTTATGGCACTTACGTCTTTGACATATTGGCCTGATAGGATTAAGAGGTTAACAAAGGATGGTCCTTTGAAGTCTCTAAAAGTAGGATCTATGCCCACGTGCGAATCCCTTCTTGAAGGCAAGATGACCAAGATACCTTTCTCTTCAAAAGGTCTAAGAGCCACATAAGTATTGGAACTTATACATAGTGATCTATGTGGTCCAATCAACGTTCAGGCAAGAAGAGGTTACGAATACTTTGTAACGTTCACTTATGACTACTCAAGTTTTGGTCATGTTTTCCTAATGCGACACAAATATGATACCATTGTAATGTTCAATGAATATCGGGCTTTGGTTGAGAAGTAAAGAGAGAAACATATCAAAATCCTTTGATCAGATCGAGGCAGAGAGTACTTGTCTGAAGAGTTCGAGGATCTTCTTAAAGAAGAAGGAGTCTATTCTTAGCTTACAACACCTGGCACTCCAAAACAAAAGGGTGTGTCAGAGAGAAGGAATCGAAGTCTACTAGATATGGTGAGATTGATGATGAGTTAATCATCTCTTCCTAATTTGTTCTGGGGATATGCCTTAGAAACGGCAGCTCATATTTTGAACCAAGTTTCGTAAAAAATGGTTCCCGATACTCCTTATGAGAGATGGTGTGGTAAGAAATGTGTTCTAAACCACTTCAAGATCTTGGGCTATCCCGCACACATGTTAAGACAAATGACTAGCAAGTTGGCTAGTCATTCAAAATTATGCCTTTTCGTAAGATATCCCAAAGAAACAAAATAATACACATTATGTAGTCCTAATGACAAGAAAACGTTCGTTAGCACGAACGCTAGGTTTCTTGAAAGGGATTAAATGAAGAATACTGTACCGAGAAGCAAACTTGTTCTGAAGGAGATTATGCGTGAAGTAGCTGGTACTTCACAAGTTAGGACAAGTCCTACACCAACAGTAGAAGAAACACACTCGGAACCTGAGCCTCATGAGATTCGTCGGAGTAACTGCAATGTACGACGACCTGAGCAATTGATGTACATCGGAAAGGCCTTTGCTGCAGTCGCATACAAGGAGGAAGATGATCCAATATCATTTTCCCAAGCAATGTAGAGTTCCGAAGCATACCTATGGCAAGAAGCCACGACGTTAATTCATTCGATGTATGTCAACGAGATCTAGAAACTTGTAGATTTACCAAAAGGCATCAAGCCTGTTGGATGTAAATGGATCTACAAGAAGAAAAGAGGACCAGATGGAAATGTTGATACATTTAAGGCACGAATTGTGGCGAATGGGTTCACACAAAAGGAATGTATCGACGATGAAGATACCTTCTCGCCAGTGGAGATGCTTAAGTCCATCTTTATTCTTTTATCCATTGCTGCCGCCAAAGATTATGAAATCTGGCAGATAGATATTAAGACTCCATTTCTTAATGGAAATCTTAAAGAGCGCATTTACATGGCTCAACCAGACGGGTTTATGGAGAAAAGCCAACAGGGATAGGTTTGTGAGTTGCTAAATTCCATTTGTGGACTAAAGCAAGCGTCTAGATCGTGGAATATTATATTCGACGCGATTGTGAAAGGCTACGGCTTTAATCAGTCATAAGATGAGCCATGCATTTATAAGATGATAAACAAAGTGTTCTTCTTAGTCCTATATGTAGATGACATACTACTCATTGGGAATGATGTGGGAAAATTATCAAAGGTTAAGATCTGGCTATTAAAGTAGTTTGAGATGAAAGATTTTGGAGAAGCGGCTTACATTATGGGGATTTAGATCTTTAGAGATCGGAAAAATCGGAAGTTAGCGCTTTCTCAAGCATCTTATATTGATATGATCATGGATCACTTCAGTGTGCATAACTCAAGAAAGGAAACCTACCTTTCAGACATGGAATGCATCTATCTAGTGAGCAGTCCCCCAAGACTCTGAAGAGATAGAGGACATGAGACACATTCCCTACGCCTCAGTCGTGGGAAGTCTCATGTATGTGATGCTTTGCACTAGGCCAGATATTTGTTACACAGTGGGCGTGGTGAGTAGATTCCAATCGAATCCTGGACCCGAGCACTGGGTTGTTGTCAAGCATATTCTCAAGTATCTCCGGAGAACGAGAAACTATATGCTTGCATACTCAGGTGATGACATTGAAATGACGGGATATACCAATTCTAAGCTTCAAGCGGATAAAGATTCCAGGAAATCCACATCAAGGTCAGTGTTCACCCTGAATGGTGGATTCGTGGTCTGGAGGAGTATAAAGCAATCTTTCTTTGCTGACTCGACCATGAAAGCTGAGTATATGGTAGCTTGCGAAGCTGCAAAGGAGACTGTGTGGCTAAGGAAATTCCTGATGTACTTGGAAGGAGCCCATTAGGACTAAAAGCTCATTCGCATCTCCTTTGAGTCACGTGGGAGATTGTTGGCATTTATGCCAACAAAGGAGATTTTTTATATTAAATACTTTTGTATTTGTTTTGTTTTCAATTTAAATAAATATTGATTATCCATTCTTATTTAAGATTGTGTTTGTGCATGAATATATATGCTCTGAAACTGTCATCAACGAAAGAAGTGCTAAGTACAGACTTGACTAGATACCTTCTTATGACTAGTTTAAAAACACTTCGACATCTAAAGATCGATTAGGAAATCAAATTTTAGTAATGATTGTTAGAATGAATTAAATGATGTCTTATCTTCTGATATGGAGATTTCTGACTTTGTAGTTCATTCTTGATATCTTAATGAAGATTTTGAACAAGACCAAAGAAGTTTTGAAGTTCGAGATAAAACCGTTTAATCACTCGAAACCTCAAACTCACATACGAGACGTATTTTAGTAATTACCTAAATCCTTAAGTGAATACATATCTTCTTGTAACAGTTTTTGAAATTTGATTTGTCAATGAGAAATGGCTAAGTGAAGTTTCATTAACCCGATGATTGGTGTAATAATACTGTTTTGTTAAAATATGTGATTCACATATATGGAATTTGTGTTGAAACAGTGCTAAAGCATTAGTATCACACCATGCTCTGTTATGAGAGTGTGAGCGAATAAACCAGTCCTGCTATTCATCGAATAAATAATTCTTTGAAATAAAACATGTGACATGTTGAGACATCTCACTTTATGTTTTTCTCGTTCACAAATAACAGAGGAATTGGTGAAATAATAACTCATAGGTAAAACGATAATTTTACATTCCCTTAGTTAATGATACACACAAAGGGTAATATTGTAAACTACACCATGGACCGTGTGAAGAATAGTTTTATCACATCAACCGGAAATACAAACGCATATTAACTTAGAGATGTGCAATATTGGTCCTTTAGGGGAATCGACTAATATTAAGAATTAAATTTCGGAAAACGTCTATTAATTTATTGTCCGAGCTTTAATATAAAACCTCGTTCATGTGAGTCCATAAGGTCTAAATGATAGACTCTTGGAAGAGATTTTTGTGAACAAAAATTGACTGATTTTCTCATTCCACGTAAAATGTGATTCACGCTAAGAAAATTATTTTCTAAGTAATCACATAAATAATTGGTTATTGATTATTACATTTATTTAATGAATCATATTATGTTATTATACTGATAATAATATGATTTGATGATTCAAATAAATAATAGATGAAAATAAATATTTTCACGTTTCGTACTACATTGAAGAGTATGAAAATAATAGATGTTCTAAATTTATTACATTATTTTAAAAATAAATAAAATAAATTTGGGAGATAATGAAGACAATATGGCTGGAAAAATTGTTTAAACTCATTAAAAGGAGTTTTGGGCTTAAGTTTGACTAATGGATATTAATTAGATTTTGACCTAACTTAAACCCATTCTCTATTATATAAAAGAAGGTCCTCTCCTTGAAAACCCTAACCTAATTTTGACCAGCATTCACTTGACCCTCTCCCCCTTGTGCTTGAGAGGTTTTGGCCGAATTCTAGAGAGAAAGAGAGAGGAGAATTTGTTCCCCGACAACCTTTCCTTTTTTCTTTGAGTTTCCCCTTCTTCCCTTGTTACCACAAAGAGCCCGCCCTCTTGATATCCTAAAAAATCATAGAGAATTATCGTTGATTCATCTTGTGGATGTTTGAGTGATAATTAATCCACAGGGCCGTCCAATTTTTGGAGCAACAAAGCGAGAACGGATTTCGTTACATCCTAGACGAACGTGGGAAGGAGTTTTGGCCGTGCACATGGACGCACACCCCGGGGTTGATTCTTGCAGATCCGAACGCATTGTAAGACTTCGAAAAACAAACTGGATCTGAATATAATAATTGTTGTAGGATTGTTAGATTTTTTTAATATGTTTAGAAATTTATTGACATTCTAGATTAGATTTTATGACATGGTTATTGAATATGTTTTAAAACGTTTTAACATGTTAAATTGAATTATGAAATTCCACCATATGTAAATATGTTTCATAATTAATTAGGTTAATTGTTAACTAAATTCCAACTCACATTTCAAAAGGTTTGGTAGTTTAATAATTTGATCCATGTCTTAAGTTATTGGAATTTTATCCTCAAATGATAGTTCTTCTTCATCTATGAATATCCCAAATGAAGTGGTTCGTGGTATCATAAAACAATATCATTAATGACGATGACTCTTCTTAAGGGCTCAATCCCTTAGCGCATATTAACGCTAAAACCATTTCGTATATCTATTTGTTGATATCTCTATTCCTTTAAGCTAAGTTTTGGACAAGTTAATTTGATACAGAGTGTTATCTCAATATCATGTATTTCTATTTAAGGAAAGTTTATTGCTGAACAGACTCGCAAGGATACCTATTAGGATGCTCCCACTACGTTATTGATTTTATGCAAGGCAGTTCAAAATTATCCTTCCTTTCAATTCATTGAATAATAGCAGCTTCATTCCGATTTAAAGGATGCCATCTTTAATGATGGATTTAATCCTATGAGGGTTGTTGCTATTCCTTGAAATACAAGTGGTTAGATTTCATTAATCAAAACTCCCACTATTTTATTGAACAATTGTGACAAGAATCCTATTGAGGATGTTTCAACTCAATATTATTTTTTTAGTGGCTAGGTTCCATTTAATTGTGCTCCTGCTAAATTAATAGACTAGAATAGCTAGATTTCGATTAAGGATGCTCTCACTCAGTTAGTGAACTATAGTAGCTGGCTAGGTTCCATCAAGGATGCTTCTACTCAATGTATTGAATTAGACTGGCTAGGTTCCATTCAAGGATGGTCCCACTAAATCAATACAAACATTAGTGACTAGGTTCCGATTAAGGAAGCTTCCACTAATTCATCAACTCTAACTTCTTAATCGTGTTTCCTTGATTACTTTTTCTTCGCACTAACTATTGTCGAATAAATGTAATAGTAGTTTAGACGCTATCTGAAGCTCTAAATAGTTCTTAAATAATGAAATATATTTAACATAAGAATTTTATGAAGCAAAAAATGCTAATTACGATTTTTATCCAAATAATAATTAAGAACATATATTGCGCTTCTATCTAGTATATGAACGAAAAACATGTATATTCTATATCTCTAACTCAAACGCATCAGCATTCATGCATAACCAAGTATCATAAAAGCATTTAAGTCATTCAATTTATAGAAGGAAATATTAAATGACACGACCATGTGTTCATAAATAATGTAATAAAACATAAGAAAATACATATTCATTCTTTAGGCGGCACATGACCTTCTCCACAATTCAGGTTTGAATCCGACATTGTTTCGTAAGGTCATCAACACTCGTGTGTTCCACCAGATCTACTCTGCAACAAGAGAAGAAGTATGCTCATGAATAATTATCCTCAAATTTGTTTTTAGGATATCTTAAATCATGAGTTTTAAAGTACCATATCGGCATTCTTCTTATTTTTCTCAAGCTCGGTCAAGTTCAAAGGAAAATTCCTTTTCCAATGGCCTTCGGTGAAGTAGTTAGTCATTTTCATGACATGATCCCTCACCGGAGTTCCTGGAGTCATCCTAGTGCTAATGCACATACGGGTGAGCTTAATGCGGGCTTGGTCGGTTTGCATCCCAAACATTTGTTGCATTAAGTCAAGGATCTCCCAAATAGTCTCCTTTCCTTCCATCTTTGTTCGTAACTCATCAGATATGTCTACGAGCATGTAGCCCACCACCTTGTTATTGGAAGTGGTCCACTTGTCATAGTCCTCCTTCAGGGTTCGCGACGAAAAAAATGAAGGTTTCGCTTCCGTGAGGATAAAGCAAATGCTTTCACTCCCAAGCACAATGTTGAGATTCGACTTCCATTTAGGGAAGTTATCTCTTGTCAAGACGTCTTTCAACAACATGACCATGATAGGGTTCAACATAAATTACTAGTTACATAAAAAACACTTTATATGCAATATGAAAAGAAACAAAAATATCAAGATGTTTAAGATATAAAAACAAAATGCATAAGCACGGGGAAAAATACTAATTTTTGAAAAGACCCAGTTTTTATTATCCATGATAATCACCAATAGTCAAAGTCCGTTCCACTATGCTAGCGTAACAGAGTGCACCTAGTGAACATGAGTTCCGGCTCATATAAGTGAGAATCAGAAAATCCTGTCCTGAGGAATAGACCATCCATCCTATAAAAGGGCGCTGGTCACGCATAGATTTTTCATCCTCACGGTGTGTGTCAATGTTGGAGGCCTAAGACTCAATATACTTTTAGTATTTTAATTTTCCTAGCGTTTGCATTAATCTAGGTGATCCTCTACGAGTTTACTAAATCATATTAAAAATTCGAGTGTTTCTAAGCTGCCCTTAAAAACATATGTTTCGATATAGCTTAGGTTTTAGGTAATGCGTGACATCTAGTCTTGATTAACCTAAAAACATCCCAGTTGAGAAGGTGAGACACTAGGTTTTGTCAAATACCCCCCATCTTAGCCACTTATCGGCTTGGTGACAAAGCTTTCCGATCCGTTCAACTCATTTATTAATTAACTATGATAAGCCTATTATATCATTATAAATTAATGAAAGCCCATCCCATAAAAATGATACAATATGTAAGTTATAGCATACAATCATAGCAAAGAAATTAAATAAACAAGCAAAGAAAGCATGGTTTGATTTGTATTGATCGTATCCTAACTGACTCTTTGTAAATTAAACCGAAATGAACCTAATCATATTAGTTCATGGATAATACTTGAACACAATCATATGTTTCAACTGAAAAATTCAATATTTTTCAAAAGTTTTCATATCGTAACATCTTTGAAAAATTCAATTTGAATATAAGGCCATCATATGATATTATGGAAAAAAAATAGATATCAAAATCATTTATTTTACAATGTTTTAAATAATATTTAAATGAGTCAAGCCCATTTAAATAAATCAAATATAACTTCAAATTAAAAAAAAATTCAGATGGTAATGCCCATTTGGCATCCGGGTACAAGCCTAGATAATCCTCGAGCCCAACCCGCCATGGTAGAGCCCGATACGTGTTGGTTGGGCCGACTCCAAGGGCAGCCAAGGCCCAACTGGTTGGCTAAGGTTACTCGGCTAATTCTGCTATATGTCCCGGAGGGCGGCCCTTTGGCCCCGTTCTGTCTCCTTGTTGCAGATGCGTCTCTCGCTGATCATCAGATTACAATAATGAAAATAAAAATAATAATTGAAAATTAAATTTTTTACATAAAGTCTATACCTTATAAATTTCAGGTTTACAAAATTTCTAATAAAACGAGAATCAATAAATCTACGATCAATCACGAATAACAATTCACATATCACATATTGAATTGTAGCAAATTTCATATCACAATATAAATTCATTCAACCAAATTTAGTTGCAAGAACGAATCAATTAAATTGATAAATCATCTAGCTCTGATACTACTTGTTGGTGAGTGGAACACCTTAGTAACCATATTAAACACGGAATATCATTAATTGCACTCACAATAGCCAATTAATAATATTGATTGCTAACAAGATCTAGATTTATTAATTTAATTCAATTACGAAAGCAATTCAGCAACCGATACTAGAAAAGAAGTTTATAGAAAACTTACAAGTTTGGGATCAGCTACAGAACACCCCGATCAAACGTGCGCTCTGTTTCATCCTTCTTCTGAATCGACTTTGTTTCGTCCTTATTCTGAATCGAGTACTCGAGGATGACACCATAGTCCTCCAAAACGTATTCTATGAGACAAATAAGAAATATGAGTGGGCACAATTGATATCTTACTAAATCTCGAAACCAGATTGTTTCAGGATTTCGCTCCTATTATTTAGGATTGGAATTAGCAATTCCGAGGGAGAGATGAAGGAAGATACTAGGCCGAGAGAGAGAGAGAGAGTTGGTCGAAATTATATGAGAAGAATGAGTTAATTTTCTTCTTCCCTTTTATCCCTATTTATAGCATTTAGGAAAAGATAACCTTGGAGAATTTTCTCTCCTTTCTAGAGATATTCCCTCAGTCTAGATCCATAAGGATTTTTCGGCCACTCTCTAGGCCAATTCCAATCTGAAATTCCCAAGCACGAAAAAATCCATTCAATTATTTATTTACTTGATCTAACAATAAATAAAAAATTGTGCTATAACCATTTACTTAATTCTGCGAATACCCGTTTTCCAGAATTAATGAAGTCAATAATTATTCCATTAAGTAAGATTAAATAATGAACAACACTATTATTCAAAAGTTCTTATCCGCCTTTATCAATGCCGAATCGGGAATTATGGACCTAGTTGAAAAAGCTTAACGAACCCGACGAAAAAGACGATAAAGTCCAATCTCTCTATCATCGATTCGTCTAGTCTTTACAATACTCTGATGTTTATTCAAAGACTTGATCCTTCTTCAATACTAGAATTATATTTACTCATCTTGACGAGTGTCCACTGATGTAGTCTGTTCGTCATCAAGATCCTCCAGGTTCAACCAGTGCTAAGAGAAGTCAATTTATTCTGTTCCACTTCTCTTGATAGATATCAGCCCTAAGCATTGTTGCTTCCCTAGTGAAATATTCTTTCGAACGTTAACTTACTTCGAAAGTGCGTGCAATCAATCAGTTTAGGAATCAACACGTAGGTGAGTGAACATTAACCTCCTTTCAAGGATGCTGGATTGTGTTTGTAAATCACTTCATATTGGAAATTGATTAACGTTTAAGAAATATTATTAAACAATATATCATTATATGGCAGAATTATATAATAAGATCTACAATATATTAAAACATATTTTAACATATTCAACAACCTAGGCATTAAAAATTACTAATATGTCAATAAACAAATTGAACACACAAGCTAGCTATCACCTGAATGCCTCGTCGAACCGCGTCGAAAAACTTGTCGGTATTGCAAATTCTTCAAGTTCTCCGGATTGGAGGCTCGCCAGACACGAACTTTCCAGACAGGGTTCTTCAGGCTCACCAGACAGGAAATAGGGAGACTCGCCGGACATGAGGTATACCGGACTGGAACTCATAAGACTGAGAGTTTTGCCGGACTAGGGCTTGCCGAACTAGGACTCGCCGGATAAAGATGTTTGCCTGACAGGAAGATCTCGCCGGATTGGACTATCCTTTGCCGGATTGACTTGTCTACACGTCTAGCTTGTTTTCTTCAAATTTTGTGCCATTTTTCTTCAAACAAAAATACCTCAAACACCACAAGTGATTCAATGATATTAATCTCGGGTTTTGTGGGAGATAAAGAGGTTGGGCTCTTCGGTTTGAACAACAAAGAAGGGAATCGCTGAAGGGTTGAAGAAAGAGATCAAAAAAAATTTCTTGATCTCTTTCTCTCTCAAAACTCTCGGCCAAAACTATCACAAGGGAGAGGAGAAAAGTGACCGAATGATTTAGTGTGATTCGGGCTAGGGTTTACTTGAAAAAACCCATACTTATATTGAGAGATTTAATGAGTTATTTAAGCCCTATTCAAGCTTTTAATGAGTTATTTAATTTATTATCCAGCCATAATTCAATAAATATGGCCGGCCACAGTTAATTATATTCCCTAATTATAATTGATTTATTTCTAAAATAATATTTAATTAATATAGATGATCTCATTTATTCAATAACAAGTCATTAATTCTTTTCATACTTCTCAAACAAGTACGAAACGAGAAAATATTTATTTTCATATTTTATTTATTTGAATCATCAAATTATATTATTATCAATATAATAATATAATATGATTCATTAAATAAATGTAATAATAAATAACTAATTATTTATTTAATTACTTAGAAAATAATTCTCTTAGCGTAAATTCTATTTACATTCAATGAGAAAATCAATCGTTCTAGTTCAATAAATCTCGTCCGAGAGTATGTCACTGAGACCTTATGGACCCACATAAATGAAGTTGTAGAATAAAGTACGGACTCAAAGGTTCACAAACTTTTTTCGACTTTTAATTCTTAATATTAGTCGATTCCACTGAAGAACTAATATTGAAACTCTCTAAGTTCATATGCGTTTATTTTCCGTTTGATGTGATCAAACAATTCTTTACACGGTCAACCGAGTATCTACGATATTACCCTTCGTGTGTATCAGTAACTTAGAGGAATGTAAAATTATCATTTTACCCTTGAGTTATTATTTCACTAACTCATTTGTTATTTATGAATGAGAAAAACATAATGTGAGATGTCTTTACATGTCACATGTTTTCTTCAAAGAATGTTCTATTCAATGAATACCATGCCCGGTTTATTCATTCACAGTCTCATAATAAAGCATATTGTGATACTAATGCCTTGGCATTGTTTCAACACGAATTATGTATATGTGAATCACATAATCCAATGTAACAACGTTATGACACCAACCACCGGGTCAGCTGCAATTGCAATTAGCCGTTACCCATTGACAAATCAAATGTAATAGATTATCATATGCATTCACTTCATGATTTAGGTAAGTACCAAAATACCCTTCGTATGTGATCTTAAAGTTTCAACTGACTAAACGGTTTTATCTCGAGTTTCACAGTATCAAAGGTCTTGTTCAATATCTTCGATAAGACATCAAGACCGAAGTACAAAGTTCCAACTCTCTATATCCCAATTTAAGATATCCTAATTCATTTAAACCATCAATATTCAGATTTGATTCCCTCTTGATGTTTAGATTGCAAACTATTATTTAAACTAGTCACAAGAGGGTTTCTTGTCAAGTCTGTACTTAGCACCTATTTCCTTGATGACAGTTTCAGGGCGTAGAAAACATACATAAACACAAACTTAATCAAGAATGAATATTTAATCTTTTTAATGTTTCAGCAAAAAACTAAATACAAAAGTATGTATAATTTAAAATGTCTAATATCTCTTTTGTGGGCACCAATAAAAAAAATTCCCATTTGACTCAAAGGATATGCAAATGATCGTTCGGTGTCAATCGTTCTAGGTGTCCCTCGAAGACTTTACTTATTAAAGGCTTAGTGAAGGGATCAGCAAGGTTGTCCAATGTTGAGATCTTCATGACTTTTGCGTCTCCTCTGTGAACGGTGTCTCGTAATAGGTGATATTCCCGCTCAATGTGTTTTGAGCACTTGTGACTACTTGGCTCCTTACAATTAGCGACAACACCACTGTTATCACAATAAAGTGTGATAGGCTCGTTTGCACTTGGAACTTCTTCCAAGTACATAAGGAATTTGTCAGCCACACAGCCTCCTTTGCAGCTTTGCAAGCTGCCACATACTCGGCTTCCATGGTCAAGTCAGCAACAGAAGATTGCTTGATACTCCTCCACCAAGATTGTTTGATACTCTTCTTGGAATCCTTATCCGCTTGAAAATCAGAGTCAATATATCCCGTCATATTCGGGTCACCACCTGAGTATGCAAGCATGTAGTTTCTCGTTCTCCAAAGATACTTGAGAAAATGCTTAATAACAACCTAGTGCTCGGGTCCAGAGTTTGGCTAGAATATACTCACCACACCTACTGCGTAACAAATATCTGGCCTCGTGCAAATCATGACATACATGACACTTCCTACCGCTGAAGCGTAAGGAATATGTCTCATGTCCTCAACTTCTCGAGGAGTCTTGGGAGACTACTCACTTGAGAGATGCACTCTATGTCTGGAATCCTTTGTTGGAGGCTTGCATACTGAAGCAACCCATGATCTTACCAATATAAGCTGCTTGAGATAACACTAAATTTTGGTTCTTCCGATCTCTAAATTTAAGAATCCCCAGAATTTAAGCCGCTTCTCCAAGATCCTTCATCTCAAATTACTTCGACAGCCAAATCTTAAACTCTGGTAACTTTCCTACATCATTCCCATTGAATAGTATGTCATCAATATAGAGGAATAGGAACACCATCTTGCCATCATTTATCATCTTCAAGAAGATTATTTGTTTAGATATTGATGTAATATAAATCGTGCACGAGTCCTTATTTTAATTTGCTGATCTAATTAATAAAAGTTGAAACGTCCATTCATTTTTTTTTTCGTTTGTTTGAAGATTTATGATATTCAATAGTCTTATACTCCTTAATCAAACCTAACAATGTATGAAGAGACAAATGTAGATTTACGTGAACGAACTCTTCAAAGTTTAATTAAAACAAAATATACACAATCTAAAGATAAACGGACTATTGATCCTAGTATGATTGTTGGAAGAATTTATGATGTATGCTTACGTGGCATAGAGAGTTAGGAACTCTACAGTTCTCCCAGTGTATCTTCCGAAGATACTAAATCGACCAATGCACCTTTAGAGACAATGAACGAACAAACATGTTAACCTCTTATGTCTCAAGGTTACTATGTATAAATTGCATCGTGCTTACTTAAATCCTGAAATGAGACATGTCAAATTAATAACTTACATATTCTCATTTGAGAAAGTAAAATTCTAGGCCCACTAAGTGATCTAGACTAGAATAATTTTCTCATAGATATGGAATTCAAGTACAAGATTTCTGAAATGCAATGTATATCACTTCATGCTTTATTATTTGGATTGTAAATAAATGAACCGCAGTATCCAAAATTAAGGAACGACTTTATTTTGATGAAATAATGTGACTTTTTAGCTCCTCGTCAATAAATTGTTTCTAACTTATTCACAAGAAACAAAGGAGTTGAAGAAATAACAACTAGAAGGGTAAAATGGTAATTTTATAAATCTCATCTAGTTCATGATATTCATGAAGGGTAATCATAGATCACATTCAATGGATCCACTCAACATAATTAAGTTGAATTTGAGTAAAAAATAAATTCATTTGAACCGAGAGATTCTTAGTGTCAACTCTTTAGTGGAGTCAGTTGACATTAAGCTAATACTCGGAAAAAGTTTGTGAACTTTTGAGTCCGACTATAGTAGCTCAAACTTTGTTCATTTTGATCCATAAGGTCACTATTACAGGTCATTAGAGTAGGACTCTTAAACTTGAAGCCAAGTCAAAATAAGTTCAAGTGTTGAACAAGACGTTTTCTCAAAAAATATCTAAAGGGTATTTTGTCCACATGGACATAAAAAGATGTGAATGTCAAAATAAGATTTTGAATATTTTTATATGATGGAAATATAAATTAGTTTCTAAAGCGAAGAACTCCTTTGAAGAATATTTCCGACGTTTGTAATATTTCCATGTAAACGTAACGAGCAAGAAACGATCCACCTTCCCCAAGGCTTAAACTAAATAATGTTTTTAAATAACAACATATTCATACACTTTGCCTAGGTTAGTAAAATTGTTTTACTTGCAAAGAAATTTTTATATTCCGCCATTAATGTGTTAATGATAATATTTTCTTAAACCTAGATCTATTTCCAACAAATGGTATCAGAGCATAGGTCAAAGTATAAACATGTACATGTTATTTAAAATAATTATACGAAAATTGTTTTCAAATTTTTTTTTGAATAATTGTTTTACTAACACTAGAGATTAGATAATTTTAAATTTTCTGTGCAACGTCTAATATTAAATTAGGGTTTATTTTCCACTTGTTAAAGATGCTACATAACCACATTAGAAACAGTTTTTAAAGATTTTATATTTAGCATGCTCAAAATTAATATTTTGACAAGTTTTGTAAATTTGTTTAAATTGTTAAACTAGTTTAATGCACTTCTAGTTTAAATTTATTATTGAATTTTTTATATTATTTTGTTTGTTTTATTTTGTGTAAATCATTATTATGTTAATATAACACACAACAGAAATAAATGACAAAATAAAAAATTTCAATAAACTTATATTCTCAAACACCTAGATTGACGTACCGTTTAATTATTTTTCAATTTATGGACAACTTGTTATGGCTCCGTAAAATGGACACAAATTCTAGCTAGAAACTTGAAAATTAGTGGTTTTTAAACCACATTAAAGGCACGGATATTAGCTATCTAATTCAATTGGTTTCAGCTCAATCTGATACCGGATGTGTCATTTATAACCTTTTAAGTCTGATATGTACGGTAGTCCGCGGGTCCAGGATTTTAAATCCGGATTTGCGACTCCTAACTTCTTCCCCTCTTCTTGATGCAATCGTGGCTTATCGACGTGCACGCGCTCAACCACCATGAAGATTCGTTGAAGGAAGATGACATGAAGACGAAGTAATTAGTTTTAGTAGATTTTGAATCTAAAAAACTTTCAAGTGCAAAAGTGAGATTTATGAATCTCACACACTTTCGTTAGGAAAAATATTAATAGAAAAAATATTCGAGTATGTTCATTGTGCCTTAGTTCATTAACACTGCTCTCCCCTCACAAATATCGACTTTAGGGTTCTTTTTCTAGTGTTCCACATATCTCTATTTACTCAAGAAAACGTGTCCAAACGTACAAGAGAAAACGTGGCCAATTCTATAAACTAAGTGGGAGGGTGGTACTTATTGTTTGCAACCCACGATCCCTAACACTAATGCTAAGTGTCATTGTTTCCATACTAAGAGTCACCCTCATGACCCTCTATTTAATGAGAGTACTCACCGGCGTTTTGCCCTCAACATTACTTGTAGACCTACGTTCAAAAGTGAAACGATGAGATAAGGCCTCCCCTTGGTGGATTGTATTCAAAGTAGATCTTTTGAACGAAATGGTTGATTGACATCATGACTATGCATTAATGATCTGTAATTTACTTATGAAAGGTTACTCTTTGCGGCTTTCCCTTGAAGGAGTAAATTGTCATGTTATTCATAACACCTTTGGATTTTTTCCTGTTCAATTTTAAACTTAAATCCTAAACAAAACACTAATCATAAATTGTTTCAACATTTAGCAACATGTCTCTAAACCCTCTCTCTACTATCCTTTCCTATAACAAACTGGAAGGTGGTAACTACGTAGATTGGACCTACAAATTTTCCTTACCATGGACAAGCATAATTGGGTACTCACCGCCGCATTTCTTCCTGAAAGGAATGATGATTCGACTTAAGAGGACAAGGAAGCCCTTATGGCCTGGCTCAGATCCGACGAGATTATGAGATGCTTATTTGATTATCAATGAGCAATATGTTGCAACAACAAAATCATGATATTGGGTCAGCCTATGGAATGCTCTACGATCTCTAAGAGATGTTTGGAGGGCAAGGGCGTCCGGCTAGAAAACAAGCGGTTCGATAGTTTAGGAACTGTCGCATGAAAGCAGGGACTCCCGTTAGAGAACATATGATGCTGATCATAAGTTATCTCGATGAAATGGAAATCTTTTGATCTGAGATTGATGGAGATACCAAAATAGATATGATCGTGGAAACTCTCCCTAAATATTTTGATATTGTCAAGCTGAAATACCTCGTGAATAAGACTGGGTACACAGTTACCGAGCTAATGATGGAGCTTCATAATAGCAGAGATGCCCACAAAAATATGGTTTATTTACATATTGATGTAATATATAAATATTTCATAAAGTCCATATTGTAATTTGCTAATTAAATTAATAAAAGTTGAAACGTTCTTTCGTTCCCCTTTTAGTTTGATTGAAGATCTATGATATTCAATAGTCTTATAGTCCTTAATAAAACCTAACAATGTATGAAGAGACAAATGTAGATTTGCGCGAACAAACTCTTCATGGTTTGATTAAAAATGATATATTCACAATCTAAAAATCAACGGACTATTGATCCCAGTATGATTGTTGGAAGAATCAATGATGTCTGGATACGAGGCATAGAGAGTTAGGAACTCTATAGTTCTTCCAATGTATCTTTCGAAGATACTGAATTGACCAGTGCACCATTAGAGACAATGGAAGAACAAACCGTTTAACCTCTTCTGTCTCAAGGTCACTATGTATGAATTGCATCATGCTTACCTTAATCCTGAAATGAGACATGTCATTTCATAGCATTAACATTCTCATTTGAGAAAGTCAAATTCTAGATCCATTAAGTTATCTAGACTAGACCAATTAGTGAGATATTAAGTTATGAAGATGTCATGAACCAACTTTGTGAAGTTCTCTTAGATATGGAATTCATGTACAAGATTGTTGAAATGCAATATATATCACCTCATGCTTTATTACTTGGATTGTGAATAAATGAACTACGCAATATCCAAAATTAAGTAGCGACATTATTTGGATGAAACAATGTGACTTGTTAGCTTCTCGTCAATACATTGTTTCTAACTTATTCACAAGTAACAAAGGAGTTGTGGAAATAAGAACTAGAAGGGTAAAATGGTAATTTTTGTTGCTCTCGATTACAAGATCTGTCAAGACTGCTTTTCTAAATGGCACTCTTCACAAGCGCACTTTCATGGCTTAACCAGACGATTTCGTGGAAGGTGGTCAAGAAACCAAGGTTTGTGAGTTGCTTAAATCAGTTTCTGGATTAAAGCAAGCATCTAGGTCATGGAATATTAGATTCGATGGAACTAATAAAAGCTTCGGTTTTGAACAGTCAATAGTTGAACCTTGTGTTTATAAGTTAATACACGATGGCAAGGTTGTGTTCCTAGTATTATATGTCGAATATATATTACTCATTTGTAATGACGGTTGTAAATTATCTGAGGTTAAAATCAGTCTAACTAAACAGTTTGATATGAAGGATCTAGGGGAAGCTGCGTACAATCTGGGGATTCAAATCTTTCGAGATCGAAAGAACCGGACCCTGTCTCTTTCCCAAGCATCTTATATAAATAAGATGATGGAACACTTCGCTATGCAAGACTCCAAGAAGGGCTAAACCCCCTTTAGACAAGGAGCCTCACTCTCTAAGGACCAGTCTCCCAAGACTGCACAAAAGATTGAGGACATGAGAAAGATACCCTACACTTTGGTCGTAGAAAGTCTCATGTATGCTATGATGTGCACAAGACCACATATATGTTTCTCTGTTTGCGTAGTTAGCCATTTCCAATCAAATCCTGGACCCGAGCACTGTGTTGTTGTTAAGCATGTTCTTAAGTATCTTCGTAAAACTAGGAATTTGATGCTTACATATTCAGGTAATGACCTGACTATGATAGGGTATAATGATTCCAACTTGTAGGCGGATAGGGATTCCATGAAATCCACTTCAGGATCTGTCTTCATCCTGAATGGTGGATATGTTGTTTGGAGAGTATCAAGCAATCTTGCATTCCTGACTCCACCATAGAAGCATAATATGTTGCTGCTTGTGAAGCATCCAAAGAGGCTGTATCGCTTAGAAAATTCCTTAAGCATTTGGAAGTCGTTCCAAATGACAACAAGCCATGACACTTTATTTTGATAATAGCGGGGCTGGTTGCTAACTCAAAGGAACCTAGAAGCCGTAAGCGCTCTAAACATATTGAGAGAAAATGCCATTTGATTAGATAGATCGTGCAGCGCAGAGACGTGTAGGTGAAAAAGATCTCAATGGTGTACAACCTTGTAGACCCATTCACCAAGGCCCTATTCAACAAGGTCTTCGACCAACACCAAGACGGATTACGCATGAAGGACTTCTCTCATCTTCTTTGAGTAAAGAGGGAATTTGTTGGCAGAGATGTCCACGAGAAGATTATTTATTTGCATATCGATGTAATATAAATCTCTCATGCGTCCTTATTGTAACTTGCTTATTTAATTAATAAAAGTTGAAAATTTCTCTGATTCTTTTTTCTTGAGCTTGATGATATTCAATAGTCTTATAGTCATTAATCAAACCTAATAACATATGAAGAATCGCATATAGATTTGCGTGAACAAACTTTTCATGGTTTTCTTAAAACAAAATATTTACAATATAAAGATCATAAGAATATTGATCCTAGTATGATTGTTAAAAGATTCTATGATGTCAGGTTACGAGGCATAGAGAGTTGACAACTCTGTACTTCTTTCTATTTATCTTCTGAAGATACGGAATTGAGCAGTGCACCTTTAGAGACAATGTAAGAACAAACCATTTCACCTCTTCTATCTCAATGTCGTTATGTATGAATTGCATCGAGCTTATCTAAATCCTGAAATAAGGCATGTCATTTCATAGCTTACATATTATCACTTGACAAAGTCAAATTCTAGGTCTACTCTGTGATCTAGACTAGATTAATTGGTTAGATATTGAGTTATGAAGTTGTCATGAACTAGCTTTGTGAAGCTCTCCTAGATATGGAATTCATGTATAAGATTCCTGAAATGCAATATATATCACCTTGTGCGTTATTACATGGATTGTGAATAAATGAACCGCGTGGTACCAAAATTAAGTAACGACTTTATTCGGATGAAAAACTTTATCTTCTTAGCTCCTCGTCAATACGTTGTTTCTAACTTATTCACAAGGTACGAAGAATTTGAGGTAATAACAACTACAAGGGTATAACGATAATTTTATTAATCGCATTAAGTTGATGATATTTATGAAAGTAATTATAGATAACATTCAATTGGTCCACTCAACATAATTAAGTTGAATTTCAGTAGAAATAAATTCATTTGAAATGAGAGATTCTCAGTATCAACTTTTTAGTGGAGTCAGTTGACATTAAGCTAATACTCGGAAAATGTTTGTGTACCTTTGAGTCCAAGTATAGTAACGCAAGCTTTTTTCATTTGTATATACAAGGTCACTATTACAAGTCATTAGAGTAGGATTGTTAAACTAGAAGCTAAGTCAAAATAAGTTCATATGTTGAACTAGACGTTTTCCTGGAAAATGTATAAATGGTATTTTTATCCATATCGACATAAAATGATGTGAATATCAAAATAATATTTTAAATATGTTCATGTGATGAAATGTAATTTATTTTCTAAAGCCGAGAAGTTGTTTGAGGCATTATGAAATTACTTTTATTATTCGTACAATATTAATTCTACAATGGGTTTTTGTAGAATTGTCTTAAAAGAAATAAGTAAGCATCAAGAATCTCCTCCTATAGGTAGGATTCGGCCAACATCAAGAGAGGAGAGAAATTATATATGGAAATTCATTTTCCTTGAATTATGAAGAAAATTGCCAAAAAGTAAAATAGGAAATTAATTTCTTTGAGAAAGAAACAAATGTGTTGAGTAAGGAAATAAATTTCTCTCACTAATGCACATGTATTGCCGGCCACATTCTAGAGAAAGAGAAGAGGAAATCAAATATTGTGTCATGAATACACAATAGGAAAGGGTAGGTACCCTTTCTTGTGTATTTTTCTTCTATAAATAGAGCCTCACATTAAGATGTGAAAATAAGTTTTTTGCACTTGCTCTGTCTCTTTTGGCCGACCATCTTCTCTCCATCTCTCTCTACAATATCTTCTTTATTTTGGCATCTAAGTCCACATTAGACTTACACCAAAATTAGCTCCTTAGCTCATTGACTTGTTCTTGAGTTATTGTGTTTAATTGCGCCCACACACAAATCCTTCAAACCATCTCTAGACTCTTGTAATAGAAATCTTAGGTTACTCGAGTTCATGAATAGGTGCGAAGGAGACGAGCTTTTCGTGGAGACTAACTTAGGAGTGAGACGAGACGTTCAACCTTTCCTAAGACAAGCTACAAAAAAAGTTCGTCCAAAGTAAATTATGCGCTTTGCCTAGATTAGTAATGATAGTTTTACTTGTAAATAAATTTTTATATTCCACCATTAACTTGTTAATGATCATCTTTTCTTAACCCTACATTTATTCCAACATATCACCTCATGCTTTATTACATGGATTGTGAATAAATTATTTGCGCCGTGTCCAAAATCAATTCATGACTTTATTAGGATGAAATAATGTGGCCTGTTAGCTTTTTGTCAAGACATTGTTTCTATTTATTTACAACTAACAAAGAAGTTGAGGAAATAAAAACTAGAAGGGTAAAATGATAATTTTATAAATCTCATCTAGTTGATGATATTCATGAAGATTAAACATATATCATATTCAATGGATCTGCTCATCACATTTAAGTAAAATTTTGAGTATAAAATAAATTCATTTGAACCAATAGATTTTCAGTGTTAGTTCTTTAGTGGAGTCAGTTGATATTATGCTAAAACTTGAAAAATGTTTGTGAACTTTTGAGTCCAAGTATAGTATTTCAATATTTTTTTCATCTGGATCCATAAGGCCACTATCACAAGTAATTAAAGTAGGATTTGTTAAACTAGAAGTTAAGTAAAAAAAAAATTAACTATAGAACCATACATTATTCTGATGTCTAAATTTTTATTTTGTCTATATGGACATAAGCTGGTAAAAATGTCAACATAAGATGTTGAACATTATCATATGATGGTACAGTAAATTACTTTATAAGCCAATAAGCCGTTTGAGGCATTAAGAAATTAGAATTTTATGGAAAATTATAAAATGGAAATGTCTAAAATTGTTGTTGACAAATAAAGAAACATCTAGAATATTGAGAAATTATTGTTTGCCTTGAAATATCAACAAAAACGGAAACAAATTTTCCTCATAAATGAAGGAGGTCTACAGCAAGGAAAGAAAGAAGGAGAATGGAAAGAAATTTGTATTCATGGTATTTAGTTATAAGAATGAGAAATAAATATTGTGCTCATGAATATTTTATATTCACACAATAGAAAAAGGTTGTTATCATTTCTTGTTATTCATTCTCCTATCAATACACCATCACATTCACATGTGATAAAATACGCAATATTAAGTGTCTCTCTCTCTCCAAAAACTGCGCACGCCCTCCCTCTCTTTTCTATATTGCTCTTTTGTTGTTGGCACCTAGGTCTTTAATACACCTAACTTTTGTATTAGCTCTTTGGTTCTCATCCGCGGTGAAAGTTATAAGTTGACAGTCCATTGGCAAATATGTCACCGGCACATACACCTATAACCTGGCCAGTGCATTGACGAATGCATAGATCGTGAGGAAACATGCTAGGACATCACCAGAAAGACAAGATGAAAGTCGGCAAGACGCCGACAGCTCCCAGGTCCGGATGTCTCACACGATGTCACGACGAGCGGTCGGGAAAAATAGTAAAATGTGAGTTTTTCTGCTAACCTCCATATTAAACGAATCAGAAGTCCGACATACCATCAACCTCGGTGGGTTCAAGGTTTTCGACCGAGGGGAAATCATTGAACTGGCTAGTCCTTGTCGGAAAACTATGTCTGTATGCCGGCCAAAGAAGTTATCATATGCCGATGGCCATTAACCACACAAAGGTCGAAAGTAGAAGTTGACCTTCGCCGCCCGATGGAAAGAGTTGTAAGCCGAGAGGCCATCAACCTCATCAGGTTGAGGATTCCATTGCGCTCATCGCTCAACACACACAAGTCATAAGCTGAAAACAAGTTTAGGGATTCCTTGTCGGGTTAAAATCCTGCGTCCAAAAGGCATATCAAGAGTTCGGTCAGCCCATGCAAGAAAACAAGTTTAGGGATTCACCAGTTCCAGCCAAGTGAAGGCTCATGCGAAAAAGTAAAGCGTTAACCGCTAAAGGCAAAAGAAGAATTTGTTTTCTGAAGTAAACCCAGAAGTGCATTAATAAAAATAAGTGCGTGAATCGACGACAGCTCGAAATAAAAAAATTAAAACATAAAAAAGTATGCAAAAAATCAAGTATGCGTTGAATAAATGGCGCATCAGAAATTTCACTCAGAGACAAAAATCAACGCGATCCTTGTCCGCATAAAATGTAAGCGCAGACTGCGTAGGAGAGTTCTGGCAGAAGAATTGGTCGTCTTTGCAGGTGGAAACATGGCTGGTAAAATGCAAAGGTGACCTTCCACAACTTTTTCTCCTTCACAATCGCATCTTGAACGCGGAAGATTGCATCATGGTGAGCCTCTGACAAGGCTACCTCTCAATCTTGTTCAAGCCTCATCTTGGCCTGGACAACTTTTTCGTGGTTGTCGGTGACAGCTTGCATCTACGCAAACAAAGCCTCAATCTCCTGTGTAACCTTTTTCCATACAAGGTCGACCTCACCGAGACAAATCGTGGCAACTGCCAACTCTGACTCTTAGATGGCGATGCGGCCCTCGAACTGCTTACTTTAAGACAAGAACGACTAGCAGGAGCACCCTACTTTTTTGTGCTCAGCGTAGTCCCTACTCAACTGCATCTCCGCCAAAGCTTCATCGTGTTCCCGCACCTTTCCTTAACATCCTACCTTCATGAAAGCCATCATATGTGTCATGTCTTTGATAATGAGCTCCCCGCGCTGATGGCGTGCAAGTTCCTTACATAAAGGGTCACATCACCTCTAAAGAGTAAAGATAATAACAAAAAGGCATTGAAAAGAGAAATCTAACCTCAAGAGCATCGCGAGTCCCTTGACGGAAGAATTCCATGTCATCGACAATGACAAGTTCCTTGAAGCACTTCAAGATAGATTCATCGACGCTCCGACAGCTCCGCTCCCTCAACCAGCAATTTCTGCAAGGACCATAGAGCCTAAATCGTCATCTGGCGTTGTCTCAGATGCCCGCTTAGAGCTCAAAGGCACACTGAATTGACATGGGACACTTCTTCGATAGACTCTCGTCGCTCACTGCTCAAGGATGAGACCGTTGCGTGTCCACCGCTCCATTTGGCATCACGTGCGCGCCGCCATCCTCATGTCCAAAGAAAGGTGAGATCTGGAGGTCCACACCTGAGAGTGCCTTTCTGTCGTGGTGTCTGAAAAAAGACAATAGGAACACGTTAGAAACAAATGAGCATAAACAAAAGAAAAGTGAGAAACACTCCATACCATTAAAGGGCGTGATTGGGCCGTGAGAATCTCCCTCGCCATTCTCTAAAACTAACTCTGCTATGTCACTAATGAGAAATCGATATGGAGGATGAATACCGCTGATGAACCACCCATTACTGACCATCAAGTTAAGAGCATTAAAAATGGATGCACGACATCGAGATTCTGGAAACCCCTGTACACTTTCCCCAGCTCAGTCTCCCCAGGATTGTTGTTGCCAATCAAATCCTTGTCAGGCCCAAAAGTGAGAGGGGCATTACAGCATGCCACAGTAAATACCCAAATCCACTGTCATTTTATCTTCTACAGCAAATTTGTAATGATAAAGAATTTCTTGCAATGCTAGATCTTGTAAGAACCTGGTTTTTCGTATATTTTGATGGTCGTAAACAGCCAACGGATATCATCAACGTTAACCCCGCACTTTTTCTCTTGCAAAGGCATCATGTGGCAAGTATCCACGACTCTATAAAATGAAGGAGACATCTACATCTCATGAACATTCTAAAAGAGGGAGGAGAGCTTGGATTAGCGGATTGAAGGGTAGACGCAAACCGCTGCATAAACTCACAACATTTATAGCAACAGTTCTTCAAGTTTAAAATCAATAATGGCATTGAAATTTTTCTTGATGATTTGTTCATTTCTAAAGCTCATCGTGTGGAACCAATATATTATCTATATCCAAATGAGCCGACAATATTGGTTACCAAAGTGAATGATGATTCACTGAGGAAGCGTAAGATGCTTCAGAGTGATTAAACAGACGACACATATCTATGGCACTTACGTCTTGGACATATTGGCCTATATAGGATTAAGAAGTTAATAAAGGATGGTTCTTTGAAATCTCTAATCGTGGGATCCATTCCCACGTGTGAATTATGTCTCGAGGGCAAGCTGACCAAGAGACCTTTTTCTTCGAAGGGTCTAAGAGCCACACAGGTATTGGAACTCATACATAGTGATGTGTGTGATCCAATCAACATCCAGGCAAGAGGAGGTTACTAAAACTTTGTAACCTTCACGGATGACTACTCCAGGTTTGGTCATGTCTACCTTATGCGACAAAAGTTCGATACTTTTGAATTATTCAAAGAGTATAAGGCTTTAGTTAAGAACCAGACAGAGAAACAGATCAAAACCCTTCGATCAGATTGAGGGGGAGAGTACTTGTCTGGAGAGTTCAAAGAATTTTTTAGAGAAGAAGACATTCATTCTCAGCTTACAACACCTGGAACTCCACAGCAAAACGGTGTGTCCGAGAGAATAAATCGAACTCTGTTAGATATGTTGAGGTCGATGATGAGTTACTCATCCCTTCCCAATTCGTTCTAGGGAAATTCTCTAGAAAAGAAAGCTTATATTATGAACCAGGTTCCGTCAAAGATAGTTACTGGTACTCCCTTTGAGAGATGGAGTGGTAGAAATCGATTTTACACCACGTCCGAAATAGGGTTGTCCAGCACATGTGCTGAGGCAAAAGACTAGCAAGTTGGCTAGTCTTTCAGAATTAGTCATTTTCCTATGATATTCTAAGGAGACAAAAGGGTACATCTTCTATAGTCCTGGTGTCCAGAATACCTTCGTTAGTACGAACGCAAGGTTTCTTGAAGTAGACTATATGAAGAATTATGTACCGAGAAGCAGACTTGTGCTGAAGAATCTGTTGGGTGAAGTAGCTAGTACTTCACAAGATAGGACAAGTCCTATACCAATAGTGGAAGAACCACGTTCAGAACCAGAGCCTCCTGTGGTTCGTCGTACTAACAGGATTGTATGACAACCTGTTCGATACATGGGTATCGGAGAGACTTCACTGTTGTCGCGAACAAGGAGGAAGATGATCCAATAACATTTTCCCAAGCGATGCAAGGTTCCAAAGCAAACCTACGGCAAGAAGCCATGAACATTAGATGCATTCGATATATGTCAACGAGGTCCGGAAGCTTGTAGACCTACCTAAAGGCATCAACGCACTTGGGCGTAAATGGATCTACAAGAAGAAAAGAGGACCAGATAGAAATGTTTAGACATTTAAGGCACGACTTGTGGCAAAGAGGTTTACACAAAGGAAGGTATCGACTATGAAGATACCTTCTCACCAGTCGCGATGCTGAAGTCCATCTGTACTCTTTTATCCATTTTAGCCGCCTTGGATTATGAAATCTGGCAGATGAATGTCAAGACTGCATTTTTGAATGGGAGTCTTGACGAGCGGATTGATATGGCTCAACCCAACAGGTTTATGGAGAAAGGCCAGCAGGGCAAGGTTTGTGAGTTATTCAGTCCAGTTATGGACTGAAGCAAGCATGTAGACCGTGGAATATCAAATTCGACGAGACTGTGAGAGACTACGGTTTTGATCAGTCAGTAGATGAGCCATGCGTTTATAAGATGATAAACGATGGCAAAGTGGTCTTCTTAGTTCTATATGTGAATGACATACTACTTATGGGGAATGATGTAGGAAAGTTATAAGAGGTTAAGATCTGGCTGTCAAAGCAATTTGAGATGAAGGGTCTAGGAGAAGAGGTTTACATGCTAGAGATTCAGATCTTCAGAGATCAAAAGAACCAGAAGTTAGCGCTTTCTCAAGCATCTTATATTGATAAGATCATGGATCGCTTCATTATGCAAGACTCCAAGAAAGGATAGCTACCTTTTAGACATGGAGTGCATCTCTCAAGAGAGCAGTCTCCCAAGACTCCTCAAGAAGTTTAGGCCATAAGACATATTCCATACGCTTCAATCTTAGGAAGTCTCATGTTCTATGCTTTTCACGAGGCCAAATATTTTCTACGCAATGGGCGTGGTGATAAGATTTCAGTTAAACCCTCGACCCAAGCATTGGGTTGCTGTCAAGCATGTTCTCAAGTATCTCCGGAGAAGTATGCTTGCATACTCAGGTGGTGACCTGAATATGACAGGATATACCGACTCTGATTTTCAAGTGGATAAGGATTTCAGGAAATCCATCTAAGGGTCTGAGTTCACCCTAAATAGTGGATCCGTGGTCTAGAGGAGTATCAAGAAATCTTGCGTTGCTAACTCGACCATGGAAGCCGAGTATCTGGCAGCTTGCAAAGCTGGAAAGGAGGCAGTGTGGCTGAGGAAATTTCTTATGTACTTGGAAGTAGTTCCAAGTGCAAGCGAGCCTATCACACTTTATTCTGATAATAGTGAGGTTGTCGCTAACTGTAAGGAGCCAAGAAGTCACAAGCGCTATAAACACATAGAGCATAAGTATCACCTAGTACGAGACATCGTTCACATAAGGGACCCCAAAGTCATGAGGATCTCAACATTGGACAACCTTGTTGATTCCTTCACGAAACCTTTAACGAGTAATGTCTTTGAGGGACACATTAATAAAATTAGACACTGAAATACATTTGTATTTTATTTTGCTGAAATATTACTAAAAATAAATATTCATTCTATAAAATATTTGTGTTTATGTTTGAATGCTAAGCTTGTTTGAAGGATAGCCCCTTGTGACTAGTTTAAACATTTGTTCGCAATCTTAAGATCGATAGAGCAATCAAATCTAAGTAGTGATTGTTTGAAAAAATCGTGATATCTTATCTTGTGATGTGGAGAGTTGTGACTATTTGTTTCATTCTTGATATCTTATAGAAAATATTGAACAAGACCAGTGATACTTTGAAGCTTGAGATAAAACCATTTAATCACTCGAAACTTCAAGATCGCATACGAGGTGTACTTTGGTATTTACCTAAATCCTGAAGTGAATACATAATTGATATTACACCTTATAACATTTGAATTGTCAATGGTCAATGACTAAGTTATAGTTGCATCTGACCAGACGGTTGATGTCATAACGTTTTCATATTGGATTATGTGATTCACAAATACAGAATTCGTGTTGAAACAATGTTAATGCATTAGTATCACACTATGCTTTGTTATGAGAGTGTTTAAAGAATTTTGTGCTTGTGTTAAGAACCAATGGTTTAAAATTATTAAGACCTTCCGATCGGATCAGGGAGGCAATTTCTTAGATATAGAGTTCACCGATTATATGCTGGAACATGGAATTATTTTGCCGCTATCCGCTCCTAGTAACCACAAAAGAAATGGGGTTGTTGAAAGGAGAAATTGAACTTTATTAGACATGGTAAGATCCATGATTAGCTATTCTTCGCTTTCTACTACATTATAGGGTTATTCATTAAAGACAACTGTGCATATATTAAATAATGTTCCATTTTAAATCATTATCCAAACCCCGAGTATGGGGTTCTCCCGCTCATGTCTTGAAAAAGAAATCGAGCAAGCTTGAACCAAGAAAAAACTTATGTTTCGTTGTTGGTTATGCTGAAGGGAAAAAAGGTGGTACCTTTTATGATCCTAGTGATAGGAATACTTTCGTTCCTACTCATGCTAATTTTCTTGAAGAAAATTATGTGAAAAACCATACACACTGTAGTAAAGTGTTACTCGAGGAAAATGTTCCCGAAGACTAACGTCCAAGGGGTTCCATCTCCACCTACAATTGTTGTGATAGTGGGAGATGAAAAAGAAAACACAAACGTTTGTCCAAGTGCTGCACTGCCTCGTAGTAGTGGCAGGGCCACTAGAGAGCCTGATAGATATCAGGACTTTGAAGCAAATGTTACTGAACTGGATACGAACGACGACGACCCCGTATCATTTGATGATACAATGGTCGACTTGGACAAAGAGAAGCGGCTTGAAGCCATGATACTTGCGATAGAGTCTATGCACTCGAAATCAGTCTGGACTTGTGTACATGCACCAGATCAAATCAGACAGATTGGGTGCAAATGGATCAACAAGAGAAAGAAAAGAGTTGATGGATAAGTCGAAACCTATAAAGCTAGTAGATACCAGTCAAACCCCGTTCAAGAACATTGAATAGCTGTTAAGCACATTCTCAAATATCTTAAGAGAATTAGCGATATGATGCTTGTGTAAAGAAGTAAAGACTTGGTGATACAAGGATACACTGATTCTGATTTTCAGGCAGACCGTGACATGTTAAATTCAGCATCTTGTTCAGTTTTCACTCTTAATCGAAAAGCGATCGTGAATATATTACAGCTTCCGAGGTAGCCAAAGAGGCTGTTTGGCTTAAGAATTTCTTAGCCAAACAGAAGGTATTTCCAAACATGAACAAGCCCTTGCAACTCTACTATGATAATAGTGGAGCGATTGCAAACTCAAAAGAACCTCGGAGCCACAAGAGAGGAAAGCCTATAGAGCGAAAGTACCACCTGATTAGAGAGATAGTTCGAAGAGGGGACGTGGCAGTCATGAAGATCTCGACGTTGGATAATATTGCTGATCCAATGAAGAAAGGACTTTCCGAACGTGTGTTCGTGAAACACATAGAGGTCAAAGTGGGAGATTGTTAGGAATTCTTGTCCGCTTGAGAAGATACTTACATAAATTCTCTTTGAAATGATAATAAAATAAAGTTTGAAATTTATGATTTATTCGAATTGAAATGGTTATTTCTTATGCATTAATATGTATAGAACATTCATCATCCCATAGCCTCCGTATGAAACTGAGTCATGTGTTGGGCACCTAAGTTTGGGGGGTGTGCTAAAACAAGATCGATGACTTATATATGCCTTGAAATCTATATCGAAAGTCATAGATATGGAACACATGAGTGAAGGTTGATAGGACTATATCATCTTTTTTATCGGGTTCATTAAGGTTCTAATACTAGGTCCATAATCCCCAATTTAGCTCTAATAAGGGCAGATAAGAACTTTTCGAATAATAATGTTATTCATTATTGAAATATCACTTGCTGTAATGGTGATTGACTGCATTGATTCTAAAAACGGGTATCCGCAGAATTAACTAAATCTTTATAGCTAATCGTTTATTTATTGTTGGATCAAGTAAATTAATAATTAATTAGATTTTTTGGGATTCATAATTTCGGATTAGGCTTGGCCTAGAAAGTAGCCAAAAATCCCGTACGAATAGACCCTAGGGGTGGCTGAACTCTCTCCCTCTTTCACTCCCTGAATTTCTCTCTGAAGAGAAAATTTCTCGACTATAGATATTGATTTGATGGATGCGAGAGAGTTTAGATTCACTGTTGAGATCTAATGGTCCAGATTAAATCCAAATGAGAGAATGTCTCTATAACGAGGGAATATCTCCAGAAGGAGCGAATATCTCAACAGAAATGAGAAAAAAACTCTCAGGGGTTATCTCCCTACAAATACTATAAATAGGGATGGAATAAAATATGAAAAATAACTCAATCCTCTCAAGGATACTCGGCCATCTCTCACTCTCTCTTGGAAAATATTTCTCTTCCCCTATTCCCCGGAATCGCTAATTCAAATCCTAAATAATATGAGCGAGATCCCAAAACAATTTGGTTTTGAGATCTAAGTGAGATATCAATTGTGCCCACTCATCTTTCTTATTCGTCTCGGGGATTACATTTTGGAAGAAAATGGTGTGTTCATCGAGTACTAAATTAGACAAAGAAGTTGTGAAATCTTGAAGATGAAACGAGCATTAGATTGGGGCGTTCTGCAGTTGAGCCAAAATCAATGTAAGTGTTCTAATTGCCTTTTTTAATTAATGGTTGTTGAATTTCTTTCATATTTAAATATCATAGATAAATCTAGATCATGTTAGCAATAATAATTATTAATTGGCTATTGTGAGTGCAATTAATAATTTTCCGCATTTAATATAGTAGATAAGGTGCATCAATCACCAACACGAACAAACTTGACGGTGAGAATTACGTTGATTGGAAACGTAACCTCGACATCGTGCTGATGGTGGAAAAGCACAAGTACATTCTGACAACCCCGTGTCCTAATGCTTCGAGTGCTGACTCGAGCAAAGAGGACAAAGATGCATATGATGGGTGGATGAATTGACGAGATTGTTAGATGCTACATCTTAGCATCTATGAGCAACATGTTGCAACAATCTCCATGGGCATCTGGCAAGGCAGCAACCTATCTGCAGTTTTATAAACTGTAGGATGAAGCCAGGAACTTCAGTTTGGAACACATGCTACTGATCATGGGTCACCTGAATGATATATAGATTCTTGGATCTTAGATTGACTGAGAGACCGAGATCAACATGATCTTAGAGACTCTAACGAAATATTTTGATAGCTTCCGCCTAACTACTCCATGAAATAGCTCAATAACACAGTGACTGAGCTCATAAAGGAGTTGCAGACTACCAAGCGATTTCTTGTTGGCAGAGATGCACACAAGAAGATTATTTATTTACAATATTGATGTAATATAACTCTTTCATAAGACCTTATTATAATTTGCTGAATAAATTAATAAAAGTTGAAACGTTCATTGATTCCTTCTTCGTTTGTTTGAAGATTTATGATATTCAATAATCTTATAGTCCTTAATCAAGCCTAAAAATATATGAAGAGACAAACGTAGATTTGCGTGAACATAATCTTCATCGTTTGGTTAAAATGAAATATTCACAATATAAAGATCAATGGACTATTAATCTTAGTATGATTGTTGGAAGAATCTATGACGTTTGATTAAGAGGAATAAAGAGTTAGGAACTCTAAAGTTCTTCCAGTGTATCTTTCGAAGATATTGTATTGACCAGTACACCTTAAGAGACGATGTAAGAACAAACCACTTAACCTCTTTTGTTTCAAGATCACTATGTATGAATTGCATGTACCTTAATCCTGAAATGAGACATATCATTTCGTAACTTCAATTTGATCATTTAAAAAAGTTACACTCTAAATCCAAGTTTGTGAACTAGATGCGCTCTATTGGTGATGTATTGGGTTATGAAGTTTACATGAGTATAATTTGTGAAGTTCTCATGGATATGGAATTCATGTACAAGATTGCTGAAATGCAATGTATATCACCTCATGCTTTATTACTTGGATTGTGAATAAACGAACCGCACGGTATCTAAAATTAAGTAACGACTTTATTTGGATGAAACAATGTTACTCGCTAGCTCCTCGTTAATACATTGTTTCTAACTTATTCACAAGTAACAAATGAGTTTAGGAAATAACAACTAGAAGCGTAAAATTGTAATTTTATAAATCTCATCTAGTTGATGATATACATGAAGGGTAATCATAGATAATATTCAATGGATCTACTCAATATAATTAAGTTGAATTTGAGTAGAAAATAAATTCATTTGAACCGAGAGATTCTCAGTGTCAACTCTTTAGTGGAGTCAGTTGACATTAAGCTTATACGCGTAAAACGTTTGTGAACTTTTGAATCCGAGTATAGTATCTCGAGCTTTGTTCATTTGGATCCATAAAGTCACTATTACAGGCCATTAGAGTATGATTGTTAAAGTAGAAGCTTAGTCAAAATAAGTTCAAGTGTTGAACTAGACGTTTCGGAAGATGTCTAAAGGCTATTTTTGTTCATATGGACATAAAATCATGTGAATGTAAAAATAAGATTTTGAATATTTTCATATGATGAAAATATAAATTAGTTTCTAAAGCCTAGAAGTCGTTTGAGGCATTATGATATTAATTTCATTATTTGTGCAATATGAATTCTACAATGGGTATTTTAAGAATTTTCATAAACGAAATAAGGAAGCATCTAGATGCCCTTCCCTAGTGTAGAGTTCGGCCAAGATACAACAATAAGGAGAGAATTATTTGCTTTGATTATAAAGATAATTACCCAAAAGGAAAAACAGGAAATAAATTTCCTTGAGAAGGAAAATAATGTACTAAGTGACGAAACAAATTTCCTCACTAATGCACAAGGGATGGGCGGCCAAATTAATAGAGAAAGCGGAGAGAAAATCAAATATTGTGGCATGAATGCATAATAGGAAATGGTAATTACCCTTTCTTGATTTTCGTGCTCCTATAAACAGAGCCTCACATAGAGATGTGAAAAGAAGTTTTTTGGTCTTGCTCTCTCTATTCTAGCCGACCTTCTCCTCTCTTTCTCTCTTTGGCACCTAAGTCCTCATTAACCTAGGCTAAATTAGCTCTTTAGCTCATAGACTTGTTCTTGAGTTATTGTGTTTAATTGTGCCCACACACAAATCCTTCTAAACCTCTAAAGTCTCATGTAATAGAAACCTTAAGTTTCTTGAGTTCACGTTTAGGTTTGAAGGAATCGAGACAGACGAGAAGATCAACCTTTCTCAAGGTACAAAAACAGTTTGCATTTAAGCACTTTATTTAATATTTTAAATTTATACATGTTCATGCATTTTGTATAGGTTAGTAAAATTGTTTAACTTCTAAAGAAATTTTTATATTTCGTCATAAATGTGTTAATGATAATTGTTTCTTAACCCTAGACCTATTCCAATACAATTGACCTTCGGGCAAGAGGATGTTAAGAATACTTTATATCCTTTGCTGATGACTACTCTAGATTTGGTCACATCTACCTTATGCGACTCAAATCCGATACTTTTGAAATGTTCAAAGAGTAAACGGCTTTGGTTGAGAAGAAGAAGGAATAAAAGATCAAAACTCATCGATCACATCGAGGGGGGCAGTACTTTGCTGGAGCGTTCTAAGACCTTCTTAAAGAAGAAGGCATTCATTCTCATCTTACAGCACCTAGCACTCCACAGCAAAACAGTGTGTCAGAGAGAAGGAATCAAATTTTGATAGATATAATTAGGTCAGTGATGAGTTACTCATCCCTTCTTGATTTGTTCTAGGGATATGGCCTAGAAACGGAAGCTTATATGTTGAACTAAGTTCCATCGAAGACGGTTCCTGGTACTCCCTATGAGAGATGAAGTGGTAGAAAATCTATTTTACACCACGTCCGAATCTGGGGTTCTCCAACACATGTGCTGAGACAAATGACTAGCAAGTTGTGTAGTCATTCCAAATTATGCCTTTTCGTTGGATATTCTAAGGAGACGAAATGGTACACCTTCTATAGTCCTGCTGACTAGAAAGCGTTTTTGCAGAGATGCCGACAAGAAGATTATTTATTTACATATTTATGTAATATAAATCTTTATAACTCTTTATTGTAGTTTCTGATTAAATTAAAAAAATTTGAAACGTTCATTCAAGTATTTGGTTGGAGAATTATGATCAAACCTAACAATGTATGAAGAGAAAAATGTAGATTTGCGTGAACAAACTCTTCATGGTTTGGTTAAAATCAAATATACGCAATCTAAAGATCAACGGACTATTGATCCAAGTATAATTGTTGGCCTATCAGAGCCTCCCCTGGCGTGTCCTGGCCGATTCTGGCCTGTCCTGGCTGACCCTGGCCTGTCATGGCCGACCCTGGCCCGTCGAAGCCGCCCATCGCCTATCTTGGTCGCCCCTGGCCTAACCTGGCCGACCCTGGCCTTTCTTGGGCGACTCTGGCTTGTCCAGGCCTTTCCTTGGTCGACCCAAGGTTCCCCCAAGGGCTATAAATAGTCTCCTTTGGCCTCTAGCTCATAGACTTGTTCTTGAGCTATTGTGTTTAATTGTGCCTACACGGAAATCCTTCTAAACCAGTAAAGATTCGTGTAATAGAAACCTTAGATTTCTCGAGTTCATGTTTAGGTGTGAAGGTAACGATCAAGAGAAGATCAATCTTTCTCAAGACGCCTCCAAATTAAAGGTACAAGAAAGGTTAGTATTCATGCACTTTAAATAATGTTTTTATTTGATACATGTTCATCCACTTTGTCTAGGTTAGTAAAATTGATTTACTTGTAAAGAAATTTTATATTCCGCCATTAATACGATTAATGATTATTTTTCTTAACCCTAGACATATTCAAACAAAACGTTTGTTAGCACGAACGCTAGGTTTCTCGAAGCAGACTATATGAAGAATTCTGTACCGAGAAGCAGACTTGTGCTGAAGGAGATGTTGGGTGAAATAGTTGGTACTTCAAAAGATAGGACGAGTCATATATCAACAATGGAACCACATTCGGAACCAGTGCCTCCTGTGATTTGTCGTAGTATTGTATGACAACTTGATCTATACATGCGTATCGGAGAGACTTTCACTATTGTCGCGAACAAGGAGGAAGATGATCCAATACCATTTTCCCAAGTGATGCAAGGTTCCGAAGCAAACCTATGGCAAGAAGCCATGAACGTTGAGATGCATTAGATATATGTCAATGAGGTCTGGAAGCTTGTAGACCTACCCGAAGGCATCAAGACAATTGGGTGTAAATGGATCTACAAGAAGAAAAGAGGACCAGCTGGAAATGTTTAGACATTTAAGACACGACTTGTGGCGAAGAGGTTCACACAAAAGGAAGGTATCAACTATGAAGATACTGTTGTCTCTGAAATTTGGACAACATTCAGAGACCTAAGCAGTCAGATCCTCGCTCAGAGCGGGTGACCCTCGCTTTGGCCTAAGCGTGTCAGATTCGGTGTCCCGGATCGTCTCTTAGCTGTCGTGTGGTCTTCTAGTCCTTCTGCTATCTGAAAAGAGTAAACAGACGTGAACTAAGAAGGGAAAACAGAGGGGGTCCTCTATTTACCTCTCTGACGCTCAACATTAGTATAATGTGGGTGGAGTTATAGGATAACGAGGAGGGATCGACGAGACCGAGTGAAACGAGGATCCTTCGATCGCAGACGTTTTGGGGCTCGGGTGTTGGATCTTTAGGGAACTATTCCGGTCGGAGATCGTTCCCTGAGGTACCTCACGTGGAAGTAAAGTAGGTTGAGAGAGTGAGAACACGTGCTAATATTTTAGCAGAGTTCTAGGTGTAGAGAAAAGTGTCTTACCTTTGTGGAAGGTGTAAGGGGCTATTTATAGCCACGGGATCACCCTTGGGGTCGACTGGGAGAACCCTGGGCAGCGAAGGACGAGAGGGCCTCTCCCAGGCGCGGGTGGCCGGCCAGGCCTCTCCCAGGCGCGGGTGGCCGGCCAGGCCTCTCCCAGGCGCGGGTGGCCGGCCAGGCCTCTCCCAGGCGCGGGTGGCCGGCCAGGCCACTCCCAGACGCAGGTGGCCAGCCAGGCCTCTCCCGGGCGCGGGTGGCCGGCCTGGCCTCTCCCCGGCGCAGGTGGCCGACCAGGCCTCTCCTAGGGGCAGGTGGCCGGCCAGGCCTCTCCTAGGCGCAGGTGGCCGGACAGGCCTCTCCCAGGCGCGGGTGGCCGGCCAGTCCTCTCCCGGGCGTAGGTGGCTGACCAAAGCGTGGACTCACTGTTGGGCCGAAGATCTTGACGCGTCAGAGTGCGCCATGGCCTTTCCGGACGAGCCTCCTTCACTTTATACGAGTGGGGGAAAGGGGAATATATATATTAACGTCGTTGCCAGAAATACGGCGACAACAGATACCTTCTCGCCAGTCGCGATGCTGAAGTCCATTCGTACTCTTTTATCCATTGTTGTCGCGCTGTATTATGAAATCTGGCAGATGAATGTAAAGATTGCATTTCTAAATGGGAGTCTTGACGAGCGGATTGATGTGGCTCAACCAAACGGGTTTATGGAGAAAGGCCAGCATGGCAAGGATTATGAGTTGCTGAAGTCCATTTATGGACTGAAGCAAACATCTAAATTGTGGAATATCATATTCGACGAGACTGTAAAAGGTTACGGCTTTGATAAGTCAGAAGATGAGCCATGCGTTTATAACATGATAAATGGTGGCAAGGTGGTCTTCTTAGTGCAGTATGTAGATGACATACTACTCATCGGGAATGATGTAAGAAAGTTATCAGAGGTTACGATATGGCTATCAAAGCAATTTGAGATGAAGGATCTAGGCGAAACGGCTTACATTCTGGGGATTCAGATCTTCAGAGATCGGAAGAACCGGAAGTTAGCACTATCTCCGGCATCTTATATTAATAAGATCATGGATCGCTTCGGTATGCAAGACTCCAAGAAAGGACAGCTACCTTTCAGACATGGAGAGCATCTCTCCAGTGATTAGTTTCCCTAGACTCCTCAAGAAATTGAGGACATGAGACATATTCCATACGCTTTAACTGTAGGAAGTCTTATGTATGCTATATTTTGCACTAGGCCATATATTTGTTACATAGTGGGCGTGGTGAGTAGATTCCAATCAAACCCTTGACCCTGTCAAGCATATTCTCAAGTATCTCGGGAGAACGAGAAACTACATGCTTGCATACTCAGGTGGTGACTTGAATATGGCAAGATATACTAACTCCAATTTTCAAGCAGATAAGGATTCCAAGAAGTCCACATCAGGGTCTGTGTTCACCTTGAATGGTGGATCCGTGGTCTGGAAGAGTATCAAGCAATCTTCCATAGCTGACATCGTTCACAGAGGAGATCACAAAGGAGATATTTGACATTATAAATACTTTTTTATTTAATTTTGCTGAAACATTAAATAAATATAAATATTCATTCTTGATTAAGTTTGTGTTTATGTATGTTTTCTACGCTCTGAGTTTGTCATCAACGAAAGTGGTGCTAAGTACAGACTTGACAAGATTTCCACGTATGACTAGTTTAAAATAATAGTTAGCAATCTAAAGATCAATAGGGCAATTGAATCAGGGTATGAGTGTTTGGATAAATCAGGGTATCTTATCTTGTGATATAGAGATTTGGGACTCTGTGCTTCATCCTTGATATCTTATAGAAAATATTGAACAAAACATGTGATACTTTGAAACTCGAGATTAAACCGTTTAATCACTCGAAACTTCAAGATCACAAACGAGGGATATTTTGTAATTATCTAAATCCTGAAGTGAATGCATAATCGATGTGACACTTTATGACATTTGATTTGTCAATGGGAAATGGCTAATTTAAGTTGCATCTGACCCGGCGGTTGGTGTCATAACGTTGTTACATTAGATTATTTGATTCACAAATATGGAATTCGTATTGAAACAATGTCAATGCATTAGTATCACACTATGCTTTGTTGTGAGAGTTTGAATGAATAAACCAGGCTTGGTATTCATCGAATAGAAAATTATTTGAATAAAACATGTGACATGTAAAGACATCTCACTTTATGCTTTTCTCATTCACAAATAACATTGGATTAGTGAAATAATAAGTTAGGGGTAAAACGGTAATTTAACATTTCTCCGAGTTAATGATACACACGAAGGGTAATATCATAAATACTCTGTGCATCGTGTGAATAATTGTTTTAGCACATTTAACGGAAAAATAAACGCATGTGAACTTAGAGAGTTTCAATATTAATCCTTTAGTGGAATCGACTAAAATAAGAATTAAAAGTCAGAAAAAATTAGTGAACTTTTGAGTGCGTACTTTATTCTAAATCTTGGTTCATGTGGGTCCATAAGATCTCAATGATAGAATCTCGGACGAGATTTAGTGAACTTGAACATTTGATTTTCTCATTGAATGTAATTGTAATTTACATTAAGAAAATTACTTTTTAAGTAATTAAATAAATAAATGGTTGTTTATTATTACATTTATTTAATGAATCATATTGTATAATTATATTGATAATAATACAATTTGATGATTCAAATAAATAAAAAGATGAAAATAAATAGTTTCTCGTTTCGTACTTGTTTGCATAGTATGAATAGAATTAATGACGTGTCATTAAAACAATGAGATAGTCTAATTTAATTAAATATTATTTTAGAAATTAATCACATAAATTTGGAATAATATTTTAACATATTGGCCAACCATATCTAGGGTAGAAATGAGCTGGAAAATGTTTAAATGGATTATAGGGCTTAAGTGTGACTAATGGGCCATTATTTGATTTTGACCTACCTTAAAACCTATTCTACCTGAAATAAAAGAAGTGATTAAATTCTCTCTTGCCCTAGCTCTCTCTCATGCGTGTTCTCTCTCCCCTAAACCCTTTGGCCGATTATTTTTGTTCTCCCCAAGAGAAAACAATCGGCCAAACACACCACAGACAGAAAGAGATAAAGAAATTTGGTATCTTCAAAAAACCTTAGTTTATTTTCTATAATTCCTTCTTATGTTTTTCACACAAAGAGCTCACCCTCTTGATCTCCCAAAATTCCCAGAGTATTATTGTTGAATCAACTTGTGCTAGTTTGAGTGATTTTTGGAGTACAGGTCCAGTTTCATTGATCATGAAGGGGAATCAGGATCTGCCATGCGCGCGTGTGGATATCTCTCTTCCATCAAGTTTTGGCCATTGTGAAGTCCCGTGACGCAGATCCATAACCCACAGATCTCACGACCGATTCGTTGTTCTTCATCAAATCAAGGAGGTTGACGCAGATCGTGAATCCCGACGAGGTCTTTCAGTGAAAGCAAGAAACGCACTAGATTATATATACTCTCGTATGTGAGTCTTCTAACGAATTGGATTTGTAATCATATAATTGTTATATGTTGCTAGTATGTTCAATTTGTTAATTAACATGTTTAGAATAAATTTATTGACATGTTAGAATTTTTAATGCCATGATTAATTGAATATGATTAAATTGAGTTTTAACATATCATGATCAATTGTGTGTTTCGGCCATATTTAGATATGTCACGCAATTTAATACGTTAATCGTTAACTAATTTCTAACAGTAGCATCTAGCAATCTCGTCTGACCTCATCCACGCATCATAGGCGTCCTTGTCCTCCTTGCTCGAGTCAGCACTCGAAGGAAGAGGATACATGGTCTTGAGAATGTGCTTGTGCTTTTCCACCATCAGTACGATGTCAAGGTTACGTTTCCAATCAACGTAATTCTCACCCTCGAGTTTGTTCAAACTGAAAATCGTTTGCAATGGGCTAAAAGACATTTTGCTGAAAAAGATTAATAAAAAATAAATAAATTAGTTCGAATTATATGCACGAACAATCCTAATATGGTGAGAAAAGCCGTAAATAATCCACGGTATTATGAACACTAATTATTTATTATGTTTCCGAGGGGAAACTGCAATTAACCGCTTTTTATAGTCGTGACACATCACTATTTAGTTCGAACCATTCAAGAAGTCACAACTTTTAGTTCTCACTAATTACCACACATTTTGGTCACTTATTTTTAACACAAGGCGTCTAAGTGAGGATTAATTTAAAATATAAGTCTAAGTGTACAACCAACATGTGGGTCTTTAATCAAGTCACTTTGATAACGGTTCACCGAGGGGAGACCCCCCATCATCGTTTTTCTTTAAGACTTAGTTCATAACAATTTGATTAACATAATGCTTCCGAAGTACTCTCATTAAATGGAGGACCACGAGGGTGACTCTTAGTTCATCACACATTAGGTTAATTAAATTCATGTCGGGACCGCGGGTTGCTTCAAGATAAACATCTCTCCCACTTAAATTTTGCAAAAATTGTATTTTTGTTGAAAATAGTTTACATTTTATAATCTCTTTATAAATTTTAAACTATATGAACATTTTATTAATGTGGTGTTGGCGTTCTATCCTATATGACATATGAGGTGATCGTGCTATGAGATTAAATAAAATGACGCATAAATCATTTAACTCATCATATGGCTCATTTCTAATTACAACCCAAAGAAAACTACTTACGAATAATAAACTATTTATTCTTCAAAACATGGCCGACCAAGGACTCTTTGCGACGCGTCATCAGATGTCTCCGGTCAGCCCCTACACGTTCTCCAACGTGTGGCCAAGCCCGAGGTGCTACCTTCCTTGTCTTCTCGTCTTTGGATTACAATTAAATAAAATTACAATTTAAATTGTCCTCGATGAGGCTCACAAGTTTAAAATTTAAAAAATAAAAATAAAACTAGGGCGATAACCAGAAAATTCCGAGGGCCATAATAATGAGGATCCATCCAAAAAATCCAAACACAAGCATTCATAACGCAATATCAAATCATAGAAAAAACGTCAACATCAGACTAGTCAAACAATTTATAAACTATTAATTAAAAACCTAATTTTAATGCCTTTAACTAGCTCTGATACCATTCGTTGGAGATTATTCAACGATTAAACAATATTATTATATAGCATATCAATATGTGGCGGAAATATATAATAAGATCTTAAATTAAATTAAACATATTTTAACATATTAAGCAACCTAAGCATTAAAAATCACTAACATGTCACTAAACTATTTATCCTAAACATGTTGTCAACAAATTGAATAAACGATCTAACAACTTATAAAAAAATTTACTAAACTCAATCGCGGATCCAATTTGTTTAGGAGACTAACATTAGAGGTTGTAAACAACCTCGTGTATTATTATCTAACGTCGGAGCGTCTCGTCGGATTCCAAGAATCTGCATCGCCGGATTGGGTTGTTAGGCTTGCCGGAGTGCAAGTTGGTCGACCAGCTAGGATGGGCATGTGAGCCTGCTGGTTCCTTTGCCTCGCTCATTTTCTTCGTGTTTTGGCTTATTCTCTGCAGATAAAAACGTCAGTCAAACACCACGAGAAGATTCAATGATAATTCTCTCGGGTTTTGGGGAGATTAAGAGGGTGGACTCTTCGATTGAACAATGAAGAACAACGAGAATCACTCAAGAACGAATCGGGAAATCAAGAAACTAGTTCTTGATCTCTCTCTCTCTAAAAAATCTCGACCAACACTCAAGCACAAGGGGAGGGATTTTGCCGAGTATAATTTAGGGTTAGAGTTAGCTAGGGCTTCGGAAAAAACCCTTTAAATAGAGAGAGCGGCCTTTACTAGGGTCAAACCCATTAGTCAAACTTAAGCCCGTTGTTCTTATAAATGAATTTCAAAAATTAATTTCTCAACCTAATTCTTTAAATTATAGCCGAGTATTCTCTTTAATATCCTCCAAAAATATATTTGATTTATTTCTAAAATAATATTTAATTACTTTTGAATTTCTCATTATTAAATGACAAGTCAATAATTATTCTCATACTCTTCAAAGTAGTACGAAACGAGAACATATTTATTTTCATCTTTTATTTATTTGAATCATCAAAATATATTCTTATCCATATAATAACATAATATGATTCATTAAATAAATGTAATAATAAATAACTAATTATTTTATCCATTACTTAGAAAACCATTCTCTTAGTATAAATCACGATTTACTTTCAATTAGAAAATCAAATCGTTCTAGTTCAATAAATCTCATCCGAGAGTCTATCATTGAGACTTAGTGGACCCGCACGAACGAAGCCTTAGAATAAAGATCGGACTCAAAAGTTCACAAACGTTTTCCGTCTTTTAATTCTTAATATTAGTCGATTCCACTAAAGAACTAATATTGAAACTCTCTAAATTTTTATGCGTTTATTTTCCTTTTGATGTGACAAAACAATTCTTTACACGATCCACGGAGTATTTTACAATATTATCCTCCATATGTATCAGTAACTCAGACAAATGTAAACGTACCGCTTTACCCCCTGAGTTATTATTTCACTAACTCCAATGTTATTTGTGAATGATAAAAACATAAAGTGAGATGTCTTTACATGTCACATGTTCTAATCAAAGTTTGATGAATACCACGCCTGATTTATTCATTCACACTCTCATAACAAAGCATAGTTTCATACTAATGCATTAGCATTGTTTCAACACGAATTCCGTATCTATGAATCACATAATCTAATATAACAACATTATGACACCAATCGTCGCGTCAGATGCAACTTCAATTAGCCATTGCCCATTGACAAATCAAATGGCATAAGGTGTCACATTGATTATGCATTCACTTCAGGATTTAGGTAAGTACCAAAATGCCCCTTATTTATGATCTTTACGCTTCGAGTGATTAAACGGTTTTATCTAGAGTTTTAAAGTATCATGGGTCTTGTTCAATATTTTTTGTAAAATATCAAGAATGAAACACAGAGTGACAACTCACTATATAAAAAGATAAAATATCCTGATTCATTCAAACAATCATTACACAAATTCGATTGCCCTATAGATTTTTAGATTGCAAACTAATATTTAAATTAGTCACAAGGGGCTATCTTGTCAAGTCGGTACTTAGCACCCCTTTTGTTGATGACAGTTTCAGAGCGTAACAAACATACATAAACACAAACTTAAATGAAGAATGAATATTTAATTTTATTTAATGTTTCAGCAACAACCCAAATACAAAAATATTTATAATGTCTAATATCTCCTTTATGTGCACCAATCCCAACAAGCAGTTGGGTTCGACCTGCCGCAGAGGTAATAAAAATTAATATTGACACTTCTTTCAAACTGAATTGCGCGTCTATTAGCATTTCCGCAAGAGATGATGAAGGTCAACCAAAATGGATGTGGAGGTGTTGTATAGAATCAAGTTCAGTGGAAGAAGTTCTTGGGAATTTTGTTAGCAAGGTTCCTAGGTAACCAACAAATCCACATTGAAGGCGATAATCAAACCATAATGACCAGTCTACATCGAAAACACCAATGCCCTTTCTGGAAACTGCTCGTTCTATATGAGGATATATGTACTATTTCGTTGTTACATGTATTTCATTTTGTGTCGTTTGGATGGATCTGTAGAGAGGCAAACATAGTAGCTCATTAACTTAGTCAATGAGTATTCAGACTAAGTCAATTTGACTTCTGTAAATATTGGCAAGTTCCAATCCCTGTTCGAAGCAAGTGTTGTGTTGATATTCATGAATCTGCTGTTGGAAATTATTTAACAATTTCAACAATAATATTGTATAACACATCTACATGTGGAGGAAATATATAATATGATCTAAAATAAATTAGAACTCATTTTAATAAATTAATAACCTAGGCATTAAAAATCACTAACATGTCAATAAACTATTTATTCTAAACATGTCAACAAATTGAACAAAAATGATCTAACTAATTATAAACATATTTATAAAAATTAATCGCAGATCTAATTCGTTTTAGGAAACTTACATGTGAGGTTTTAAAAAACATCGTGTGTTGCAAACTAACATCGGAGTGCCTCGTCTAATTTCGGAAAATTTTCGTCGCCAAAGTGGAAGGTCTGACCTATCGGAATGGAAGCTGGTCGGTCAGTCAGAGTGGGCCTGTGAGCCTACGGGTTCCTCTGAGTCACAGGAGCTCCGGGACCTGTGCACCAAGGTAGAAGAAGGCTAGGCTAGGTGCTGGTGAAGTGGCTCGGTCTGCATGCGAGTAGAGCTCTCCTGGTGACTTATGCAGACAATCGGCCACTCTGACTGGCGACAGAACCTGTATGGTGAGGGAAATCCGGCCGGCATAAGGGCTGAAATCAAACTCGTCGCGTCTCGCTCAATTTCTTCGCGTTTCGAGTGAACTCCTGCAACAAAAATGTCACTCAAACACCAATAGAAGATTCAACTAATTCTCTCAAATTTTTGGGAGATTTAGAGGGTGGGATCTTCAATTGAACAACGAAGAAAACTCGAGATCACACAAGAACACTTAGGGTTTCGAAAATCTCTTAAGTAGAGAGAGAAAGTGAGCTTCTCTTAGGTAAAACTCATTAGTCAAACATAAGCCCGTTATTCCTTTATATTAATTCTTGACCTAATTCATTAATTTTGCCGAGTATCCTCCTATGTTTTCTGAAAATATATATTTGATTTATTTCTAAAATAATATTTAATTACATTATAATATCTCATTCATTAAATGACAAATGACAAATCATTAATTATTTTCATACTCCTCAAAATAGTAAGAAACGAGAAAATATTTATTTTCATCTTTTATTTATTTGAATCATTTAAATATGTTATAATAATAGAAAATGATTCATTAAATAAATGTAACAATAAATAACTAATTATTTTTTCGATTACTTAGAAAATTATTTTCTTAGTGTAAATCACAATTTACTTTTTAATGAGAAAATCAAATCATTCTAGTTCAATAATTCTCGTCCGAGAGTCTATATAGACCTAATGGACCCATATGAACGAAGCTTTAGAATAAAGATCGAACTCAAAAGTTCACAAATCTTTTCCATCTTTTAATTCTTAGTATTAGTCAATTTCAATGAAGGACTAATACTGAAAGTTGTTGGAAATTATTTAACAATTTAAACAATAATATTACATAACACATCTATATGTGGCGCAATTATATCATATAATCTGTATTAAAACTCATTTTAATAAACTAACAACCTAGACATTAAAAATCATATACATGTCAATAAACTATATATTCTAAACATGTCAACAAAATGAACCAAAACATCTAACAACTTATAAACACATTCATAAATCATTAAAACAGATCAATTCGTTTAGAACACTTACATGTGAGGTTGTAAACAACCTCGTGTATTGCTAGCTAACTCTTGAAGGCCTCGTCAAAATTTTGAAATCTTACCCGCCGGATTAGAAGACAAGACCTGTCGGATTGGAATCTGTCTCATCGTTGTAGCTTCGTCCGGTGGAATTTGGCCGTGAAATTTTGCAAGAATGTGGGAGAGGCCGAGAGGAATGACCCTGTAAAATTTCTTGAATAGAAACGTTCTGAGTCGCCAGTGGTGGCTTAGGCACGGTCGCAGTCCGGTGACCAATCTGGCGACCCAATCCGGCCAACATGTTGAAATGAGCCTCGCTCCGTTTCGCTCGATTTCTTCGAGTCTCGAATGGTTACCTGCGTGTACAAAGTCACTCAAACACCAATAGAAGAGTCAATGGTTATTCCCTCGGAATTTGATGAGATTAAGAGGGTGGGCTCTTCAATTGAACAACAAGGGACACTCGGGATCACTCAAGAACTTTCGGGAGATCAAGAGAATATTTCTTGATCTCTCTCTCTAAAATTTCAACCAAAGCACTCAGGAGAAGGGAAAGGGAGAGGTTGGCCGAATTTTTGTGTTTTTAGGTTAGATTTAGGATTTTCAAAAAATCCTTTAAATAGAGAGAGTGCGGGCTTTTCTTAGGCCAAACTTAAACCAATTATTCTTTTAATTAATTTCAAAAATTAATTCCTGACCTAATTCATTAATTTTGGTTGAGTATAATCCTATATATTTAGAAAATATTTATTTTGATTTATTTTCATAATAATATTTAATTATTTTAGAATATCTCATTTATTTAATGACAAATCATTATTTTCATACTATTCAAGATAGTACGAAATGAGAAAATATTTATTTTCTTCTTTTATTTATTTGAATCATTTATGTTAATATCAATATATTAACATAATATGATTCATTAAATAAATGTAATAATAAACAACCAATTATTTATTTGATTACTTAGAAAAATATGTTCTTAGTGCAAATCACAATTTACTTAAATGAGAAAATCAAATTGTCCTTGTTCAATAAATCTCGTCTGAGGGTCTATCATTGAGACCTAATGAACCCACATGAACGAAACTTTAGAAAAAATATCGGACTCAAAAGTTCACAAACCTTTTCCGTGTTTTAATTCTTAATATTAGTCGATTCCACTACAGGACTAATATTGAAACTCTCTAAGTTTATATGCGTATATTTTTCGTTTGATGTGACAAAACAATTTATCACACGATCCACAGAGTATTTAACGATATTATCATTCGTGTGTATCAGTAACTCAGAAGAATGTAAAATTACCGTTTTACCCCTGAGTTATTATTTCACCAACTCCTTTGTTATTTGTGAATGAGAAAAACATAGAGTGGGATGTCTTTACATGTCACATGTTTTAATTAAAGACTGGTTTTCTTCGATGAATACTTGACCAGGTTTATTCATTCACACTCTCATAACAAAACATAGTGTGATACGGATGCATTGGCATTATTTCAACATGAATTTCGTATCTGTGAATCACATAACCCAACATGACAGCGTATGACACCAACCGTCGGGTCAGATGCAACTATAATTTTTGCCATTGTCCATTGACAAATCAAATTTCATAAGGTGTCACATCAATTATGCATTCACTTCAGGATTTAGGTAAGTACCAAATTACTCCTCGTATGTGATCTTGAAGTTTCGAGTGTTTAAACAGTTTTATCTCGATCTTGAGAGTATCATAGGTCTTATTCAATATCTTCTATAATATATCAAGAATGAAACACAGAGTCACAACTCTCTATATCAGAAGAGAAGATATCATGATACATTCAAACAATCAGTACTCAGATTCGATTGCTCTATCGATTTTAAGATTGTGAACAAGTGTTTAAATTAGTCACAAGGTACTTTTTTGTCAAGTCTATACTTAACACCCCTTACGTTGATGACAGTTTCATAGCGTAACATACATACATAAACACAAACTTAAACGAAGAATGAATATTTAATTTTATATAATGTCTCAGCAAAATGAAAAATAAAGTATTTAATATGTCCTAAATCTCCTTTGTGTGCACCAATCCCAACAAAACTCTCTAAGTTCATATTCATTTATTTTCCGTTTGATGTGTAAAAACAATTCTTCACGCAATCCACATAGTACTTTACGATATTATCCTTCATGTGTATCAGTAACTCAGACGAATGTAATATTATCATTTCACCCCTGAGTTATTATTTCGCTAACTCATTTGTTATTTGTGAACGACAGAAACATAGAGTTAGAGATCTTTACATTTCACATGTTTTGATCAAAGAATGTTATATTTAATGAATATATGGACAAGTTTATTTATTTACACTCTCATACAAAGCATAGTGTGATACTAATGCATTGGCATTGTTTCAACACGAATTCTGTATCTGTGAATCACATAACCCAACATGATAATGTTATGACACCAACCGCCGGATCCGATGCAACTTCAATTTAGCCGTTCTCCCGATAAATCAAATGTCATAAGGTGTCACATGGATTATGCATTCACTTCGGGATTTATATAAGTACCAAAATACCACTCGTATGTGATTTTGAAGTTTCGAGTGATTAAACGATTTTATCTCGAGTTTCAGAGCATCACATGTCTTGTTCAATATCTTCTGCAAGATATCATGAATAAAACACAAAATCGCAACTCTCTATATCACAAGATAAGATATCATGAAAAATAAATATTTAATTTTATTTAATATTTCAACAAAATCAAATACAAACTATTTATAATTTCTTAAATTTATGTGCACCAATTCCAACATCAACGCTGCTCCCACTTTATCTACTCTTCCCATACCGGGAATGATGGTGCTGTAAGGAGTTTGGGTTATTTTCAAAAAATAAAAAATCAAACAAGTATTGTATATTTCTTTTTACATATAAGTAATAACCATTGAAGATGTGATATTATGTCAAAAGAGGAAATGGGCACTATTCGAATTTAGTGAAAGAGTGAGTAAACGTTGGTATTTCTCGACTTTTCTCAGTTTTGGGGCTTTCGATTCGATTCGATTCGATTCTCTCTCTCTCTCCGCTGGTCAGAAAAGGCCATGGAGTCTCTGGTGGCCAACTACGCCTCATCAGACGAAGAAGAACAAAAAGCACAACAACGACTCCCAAAACCGTCGCTGTCGAGCCTCCCTCCGCCGAAATCGCAGCAAACCAGAAGAGTCGTCCAATTCAAACCCCCAATCTCTCTCCTCCCCAAAGACAACATCGACAAAGACGAAGACGACGACGAAGAGAAGCAAACAGAGCGAAAGCGCCGGAGAGATTTCCAATCTCCGGCCGTGCCTTCCGGAAAATCTGTGCTCTCGATGATCCCAGCCCCCAAAAACTCTCTCTCTCTCGGCTCTTCCTCTTCTTCCTCCAACCGCCGAGTCTCCGTCCCCAAAGACCCTTCCCCGCCGCCTCCGCCGATCAAGAACTTCGCCGCCCCTCCGCCGCCTCCGGTGAACTACGGCAGCGACGTGTACGTGGAGCCGATGGAGGAAGTGGCGGCGGAGATGGGTCGCGAGATGGGTCGCAGAGGAGGGAAAGCTAAGATCGTTGAAGTCAAGCAAGACGAGCTCATGAAGAACCGCCCCCGCCAAGACCCCACTCCGGCCGCCACCTCATTCGGCCCTGCTTACCCGGTCTGCCTCTCTCTCTCTCTCTCTGTATATGTATATGTGTATGTATGTATATCATTGTCATATATGTGCTCATGTGCAAAGATGGGAACTTTGCATGGCGTTGTTTCATGACATCGATACCTATGTGTGCGAGTTTGTGAAAAGATGGGGACTTTATATCTTGGATTGTTTATTGATCTATACATGCATATAATCGTAGTTGTTTGTTTGTGCAAAGATTGCAACTTTACTGTGTGAAGAACAAAACAAAACCATTGATGTTATTCCACTTCTTTATTGACTCGCGAAATCAGCTACTGAAACAATACGCCACCTCTCTCTCTCTCTCTGTATATATATCATAGATTCATGTATGCGCTTATGCGCAAATATTGCAACTTTACATGGTATTGTCTCATGATATGGATACACGTGTGTGTGTGTTTGAAAAGGTAGGAATTTGTGGTTTATTACATGTGTGCAAAGATGGGAACTTTTTATTTTATTTGTGGAGAGTTGGAATGATAGTAACATCGTTAGATAGTTAGGGTGCTTGGAAGTGAGTGTGAATGAACAAGAACAAATAATTGATGGATTTCACTTGTTTTGTCTCACGGCTGAATCAGCGACTGGGACTCTGGATAACATGTTGTGTTTAACGAGTCTGGTTTCTTTTGTTTGTCCTGCAGGCTGTTTCGGGAAAGGGAAAGCCTACAAAGCTGCACAAGAGAAAGCACCAAATCGGGTCCTTGTATTTCGATATGAGGCAGAAAGAGTCCGAGCTCGCAGAACGTCGCTCCAAAGGCTTTCTCACCAAAGCCGAGACACAAGCCAAGTATGGTTGGTGACAAAACACTACTCTTTGTCTTCTCAGTAAAAGGATTTCAGCTTTTTCATGAGCTCTTTGTGTAAACACAAATGCAATGGCTGAATTTAGTGAGTTGTCCATATATTTCCTTTCTCTTTTGATTGATGCATCTCTCTCTCTCTCTCTCTCTCAACGTGATTATATAATGGGTAATTCTAGGTACTACTCATGTCAAATATATAAGATTTGGAAGCAGTCGGTTTAATTTATTTAAATTCACCAAATATCAAAAATAACCCACGTAAGAAGTTATTTACAAGTAAAAATATCCAAAAGTTTGATGCTTTTAAAATTGGCTAATTACCCAAAATAAAATTATATAATATTATTAGCATGTAGCAAACAACAACACACACAACTTATCTTTCTAAATAAAAATGGTCTGTTTTTACACGAGCTAGAAGTCATTGAGCAGTTGATTAGCAAGATCTTTGTAGCTAACTTTCTTCTTGGTTTTTGGATCCGCATCTTTTACTGATACGCTAGCGCTTGCAAGTTCAGGTTTGTCCTTTCTGAGGCTCGGAATCATGTCCAACAAAATAGCATGAACCGGATCCGGATCGGTCATTATTTCTATCTTCTCGTGTGTCAAAGCCTTATTACTATCTTCTTCATGGATTTGAGTTTCCACCATTTTGACTTCGGGACTTTTACGGAGCCAATGACGAACATCTTTAACGTTTTCTAATTTTGGCGACCCAAAATCTTCCGCTCTTTCATTCTCGAGTGCGTTTGAAGGGTCTTCCTCCAGTTTACCACATTTTTTCTCCTCTGATCGATCAGACCCATTATCTGAATCGTCTTTGCTCGATAATTTAGCAGCTTTTTCCTCTCTGATACGACCTCGCGTTCCTCTCCCTCTCTTTACAAGTTTCTTCTCTTCTTCGCCTTCGGAAACGCTGTCGTTAGATTCGTGGCCCGAGATCTTAGCGGGCTTTCTTCTGATATGAGCTCGTGTTCTTCGAGTTTGATTGGTCAATGCTTTTCCCTTTGTGCCACTAGGTCGCCCTCGTTTTCTTGCTTTTGGAGCAACCAAGCTTCTTGAGATGCTTTCTTCCGGGGCTTTGCTTCTTTCTTTGTTGGGCATGATTGAGATTGCTAATTCTCGGTCCCCGTAATCTAGTGATGAAGAGGTTTTCACATCCAAGTCATCTTTGCTGAAACATAAGCAAAAACCAAAACTCCCATAATTTAGTCAGAAAATAGTATTACGCTTAAATTTCGGTATTTTGGCACGTCGTGTATGATTTAGACTAACCCGTCTTCTTCAATTTTCAGCTGTTCTAGCATAGGCTTTAAGCTATATGTTTCTTCCGGCAGTCTCAGATTTCTTTCCAGAGAATCTTCTAACCACTGAGATTGGACAATATGCAACATTCCCTTCAACAAAAAACGTTTTTCCCGCACTGTAAAACTGTCGTACAAAAAGAATTCAATATATTAGAATCATAAAAGCAGACTTAACTTCACGTCACCATTTCTTATATATAATCCTCTTATACCATCTCAAACCTTTAGATGCAGATATAAACCTAACCACATATCAGAAGTGTCAACAACAAGCTTTTGTTAGAGAGAAAAAAACAATAAAATCCTTGGGTAAATTTTGTTACCTTTTTAGTGCATTTTCCAAGTCCACGGTAAATTCAGGAACCCATAAGACAACGAGATGGGTAGCCTGAGAGAGACTCTCTGTGACTTTGCCACCATTCATTTTAACTTCCACTTTCAATCTCCGTTGTGTAAGCCTAAATAAAGCTTCCAAATCCGGTTTCCTTTAAATAAATAAATATTCATCGCATTAGATGCTAATGGAAAGGAAAATAGAAGATACATCGTCTCCATAACTGAGTAAAAAAGACAATGCACCAGAGATGAGTCTTACAACGACTGAAAGGAAACGTGCAAGTAAATAGAGCAGCCGTGGAAATGGGACCACTTGGGCGGGCCGTACTTTTCCTTGTAGTGATCGATAACTTTCGCATCTTCTACTTTGTCAATGCTGCTCAATAACTGAATATAAAAACAGTTACAAACTTGTCTATTCCAGGCATTTAGTCTACTTTGTCAATAATGCTTTATTTATTGTATTCTTCTTCTGTTACTATGATTTTTTCAGGCATTTAGCTCACCGTTGATATTAACAAAATAAGGTAAATGTATACCTGCTTAATGTCAGCAAGATCAAGATCCCAGTAGTATGAATCTGAAAATTCATCAATTTCTTCTTGTAATTTCTTCTTTGAAGAATCAGAGAGGAAGAGGAAATACCTTGAAACGATTCAATAAGCATTGAGAAAATGACTAGTATAAGATTGAAACAATAAAAGATGAAAAATATTCTATCAAGCAACTGACTTGGGCTGAAGAGGAAGAAGCTTCTTTTGGGAACAGCAATCTAGTACCCACGAGTAATGAATAACATCTCCTTGGCGTATAGCTGCCTGATATCTAATCCCTGCTACCATTTTTTCCTCAAATTTGTCACCAACTATAATATTTATATTTATAATTTTTGTTTTTAAGGCATATATATATATATATATATATATATAGAGAGAGAGAGAGAGAGAGAGAGAGAGAGAGAGAGAAAGAGAAAGAGAACGAGAAAAAGAGACCCCTGCTCTCTGCTGCAACACAATGGGTGACAGAGTTGTTGAGATTCATCGAGAAAGTGCCTCCGTTTTCGGCAATTATCTTGTGCAGGGAATCAAGTGAATGTGTTGGAGGTACATTAACGAAGTCTGAACTTGTCAAGGAAAATTTTAAGTACATCTGAAGAAACCGAGTGTAAAAATAAGCACACAGAAAGTCCTTCTTTGATAGTAGATAAACACAAATGTGGCATCACGCAAATGCAAATGCGCACTAAACAAACTAGGAGCCAAATTTTTTACTCATGAATTATGATCATGATGAATTTTCCCTAGCTTTTATAAATATATATATATATACATACATATGAACACGTAAAATAAACCTACCCAGATAAGATAATGAATGCAATATGATGGCCATTTGGTGAAACAGGCTACTCCAGCAATAAACACGAGCATAAGATTATAATCACGCAAACAGTTAGCGAGTATAATAAACTTGGAATTTGAGGAAAACTATAGAAGGATACAGAGCATGATGCCTGAGAATATAAAGGAATCTCCTTTAACACCAGAAATATCTGTACGAACCATATGTGAAGGAACAACAGAAAGATTCTTTTTCTCTTCTTTTGCGGAGGACCTTGTCCGCTTCTGCTTACTCTGTCCTCCTGAAGAGTCTTTACCTCTGTGGGTCGTTCCATTACTTGTCTGCACTAGCTCTATAAAAGCTGCCATTGAAATGTAAGCAAAACACGTACTAAATAATCTTTATGTTTAGCTGTTGAGATTGCTGAGATTTGAAGCCTAGTATCTTAGATTACCCAAGAAACAAAAAGATACATGCAAAAACAGGAAAGTCCTCTTACATTGCACATCAAGGCACTCATGCCATGGCTTGTCATATCTAACTTGGTCGATACGTGGAAATCTCAAACTGTACGGGGCAGAAAAAACCTAAGAAAGCAAAACAGATTTTCGGTGCTTAGAGAGTATAAAAGCGACACTATTATAAGTTAGCTTTTAGTTCCATAACATACCTCGGACCTTATTGTCCGAATGTCACTGGTAATGGCAAGTATAATTGACCTGCAATACGAGTAGTTAGAAAGTGATTCATTTGGAATTTTTTTTGACAAATATGAACTTTTTTAACTTCTCGGGGCTGTCAATCCAGACATCTGGCCTCTCTTTGGAATTGTTCGTCACTTGATAAAAACTTGGAGGGGTCTTCTTGGGATACTCATATTTCCTGACACATCATATAGCAAGAAAGTAATTTTTTTATTCAAAACGAGGAAAATGGAAACACCTGCAAGTACGTTGTCCCATCCCAGCTCGAAGTATTTTTAGGACGATGCATATTTTGATAGATTGCACTAGCTTGGCCAACTAATTTTCTTTCCAGTAATTTTCCCTCTTTGCAAAGCTGAATGATAAAAGAAAAACAAATGAGAACTACCTGAAATAAGGCTTTAATTTGTTCACAACAGCATCTAGCTCCTCGTCAGAAAGCCCAGTACCAACTCGGCAAAAAGATAGAAATCTACACAGAAACAAAAAAACGAGTATAGTGAAAATTGTAAGAAAATAAGAATAATGGCTATCACTGGACTAATGTAGATAAAAGTAGAACTTCTGCTAGATAAAATCAGAAAACGAGTTTGTTAACAAGTAAAGGGTGCCCAAGTTGGTTTTCTTTTCTTGGCATGTAGATTATGTACTTGTCTTGTATAATCAAAACCCATAGCATCCTCTTAATTGTATTCTATCCAAGACAAAATAGAGACTATAGTTGACATTATAGAGAAGATGTATGCCAAGTAAATAGAATAACATAGCATTATATTGCTACTTATCCCATTTTATTTGGGGCATAAAAAATCATTTTTATTTTCAGACGAGTATTCACATAGTTTTACCGTCTTGGATATGCGTTCGGTGCCGGACGTTCTGCAAGGCCAACCAAGAACTGAGCTATCTGTATGAGTCAAGATATTTGTTACAAAATCTCTACAATACAGACACTGATACTATAAATACAAAATCAGCTAAATCGACCTCCCCTCCCCGACGCCCGGAACCGTAATATCCTCCTAATAATAGAAAAGAAAAATTAAATAAAACACCAAAATATATATTTCACAATTATATGATGTTCAGGTTGTTTTGCAGACAATTAAAAGAGATTGCACACCTATGATGAGAACGTCTAAATCAGAACCAGCACGAACATAATCCGGCTTCAATTTCAACCACTTTCCACTTCGATCACTTGGTTCCCATTTTGAACCGAGGTCCTTCAGAACAATCCCTTCTTCTCTGCAGAAATCAACTTATCTTAAGCTAATGCGTTACCGGTAAATCAAACATCAGGTAACCAACATAAGAACCACAGTTTAGCAAATTGATGTATCATTCCATAATTTAGAATCAAATATAGGAAAACCACTTGTACATTCTGTATCAAGCTTGAAGGAAGTAACAACGTAACTTGTGTGTTTCCCCTTTGGACTATTCACCTTTCAGAAAATTCTGAAAGAAGAACATTTTTCTACTTTCTTAAATATGGTGCATTTGGATCGGATTTAAGTGGTTTTGATGTAACTTAGATTAGCTAGTCCCCAAATTTGGAAAACTCTTGCTATATTTTATGCAAACTAAAGACTCGTGAATAACCAACAACATCAGTGCCCAGCAACCAACTCTTGAATGCTCGTCCAATAACCCCATAACTAAAGATATTATGTTCCCAGCTAAATTGGCATTGTGCGAAGAACTTCAATTTGCAATAGTGTCAACGGGAAGTTTAGAAAGAGAAATCGAGGAAGAAGAGAAAAAACGTTACCTATTATCAACGGTTTCCTTGAAAAATCTTTCGACTTCATCCACACTATGTGCAATGAGGGAACAACAAGGCTCACCTGCAATATAAATGTGTCAGTGTTTGTTATGCCATCATTTCCGTGCAGTATGCAATTCAACAAGTCAAAAAGAGCAATGAGAATAGAATCTTCATAAAATACAGATAGCAACTAATCTAGCCAGAGATAATTCCAAGTTGATATCTCTCTACATAGTATTTTGGGTAAGGAATACTCTTTGATAATTGATCAAGTAATGCAGTTCTGAAGATTCATCTACTCTTCAGTTTTTACCTGGAGAACGATTACTATTGAGACCACCGTTGGGTATTAATATCTCTAGACGGCCCTTCACTGGCTTTACAACTTTCTGAAGAAGCTCGTGACGTTCTTTCAAGCTTCGGTGAATTATGCTCGTATCTCCAACATAAAGAATATCAAAAGCCACATCTAGCCACCTCATGTCAAGGGTTCCAAAAAGACCCTAGATTTATTCCTCATGATAAGCTGGATTATTTCTTGTTTCCTTTTTTTTCATTGGAAATTAATCCGAAAGGATACAACATAACTGTAAAAGAGAAAACCGCATATCAGGAGAAATGAAATATATGTGAGACCTTTAACCTTGAACTTTGTAGCGTAAAACAGAAATAAACCTGTCGATCGCTATCAAATCCATCTTTAGCAGCCTTGGCTGTAAAGGAGCAAGAAATATATCAGTATTATTATAACCTAACCTAAATATTAATTACAGCACTACCCTTAGGTTCCGAACACAGTAAGGTAACTCATAAAAAAATTATAAATTGGAGAAAATACCTATCTCTTGATTTGAACCAAACTCGGCAAAGCGGTTCAGCGATGTGTCCCACACCAACATTTCTCCATCGAGTATGCATCTAGAAACATCACCAATAAAACTCAGCAGTGAACGATGTAAATAATCACATATGTTATTATCTCGTTCAAATGAGAGAAAAAAATTAAAAGTCGTTTCTATACGCCGAACGACTTATCATTACAAGACCTTTCCCATATTCACATTGAAAACTATGTGTTTAAATAAGCTTGTATGAGCTTTGACAAGCGCTTCCTAGTTCTTAAAGGAAATATAACTTCCTGCTAGATAGAAAACAAACCCGATATTGTTTATAGATAAAGCAAATAATTTAAACTCATTCAGCGGGAAGAAAAATGAAATTACCCTTACGACAAATATACTACAAGGTAAACAGTAAGTAAAATAAAATGGAAATGGTGACTTTGTTGATGTTTACCTATCAGCCTGAACATTCTGTACAATAACATCTGACATTCCATGCGAATATTCGGAGTGATCAATAAAATTCCTGCACCACAAGACAAACAGAAAATTAATTAATTAGTAAGGAATTTATAAAAAATAAAGCAGTACGAATCAGAAACTAGTACCTCGAGAAGTAGTTTATATCAGTTCCGTTCTTATGAATCTGAATTCGGTCTCCATCGAGTTTGCACTCGATCACGACTTCTTTGCCGTGAAGCTGAACAATATCGGATCACAAAATCAAGCAATCATCAACTACAGAAACAATATAGATTCATCTAGAAATTCCGGTCCAAAGAATAGACCTTTTTCCAAGCAGTTGTTGCATCGGCGACTCTTGTAGCCAATTGAGGACGAACAGCTTTCCCGACCTCGATATCCTAATATCGTAAGAGAAATCACAGTCAAATTGCATAAACGAGAGAGAGAGAGAGAGAGAGAGAGAGAGAGAGAGAGAGAGAGAGAGAGGTTTGACTACCTGGCGTTTGTGTCGTTGACTCCGATCGCGGAGCTTATCGCAGACCAATTTCAAGTCGCAGGTGACATTGAAGAGGTCCTCTGCGTCAGGATGAAATTCGTGAAAAATGCTCTTCTCGCTGATCCCCAATTTCAAGTCTACACAAAGAAAGAGAGGGAGGAGAGAATCAATCAATCAAATGAAGCAGATTCGAAACCCAAGGAATCGTATGGATTAGTTTGTACCTTTGAGGATGATCATGAGGATCCACTTCATCTCGCGGGCGTTGGTGCGAGCGATGAGAGCCTGAATGACGGCGATCTTGTCTTGCCGGGAATCTGCAGCGGCGAGGCGATCAAGTAAGCCGTTTAGTTCGCCGACGGTGAGGTCTCCGGCGGAGGAGCGCTGGCGGCGGGCGAGGACTTCGGTTGCGACGAGGGAGAAGTTTCCGGCGTTGGCGGCGGAGGAGTCCTTCCGCCATTGGAGGAGGCGGCGAGCGTCGCCGGAGTCTCGGGAGAGCGCAAGGGCATCGACTAGGGCTCCGGCGAGAGCGGACTCTTTCAGGCCGTACGATCCGCGGTGGCGATCGAGTGCCGGAAGGAGGAGGCGGATGGCGGAGAAGTAGTCGTCGGGGGAGCAGAAAGTATCGAGGAATCGCCGGAATTTGGAGCGCTTCTTCGCCGGTGATTTGCTCCGGTGCATCCAGTCCAAGAGGCTACAAACGACGCTCAGCTTCGTCGACGACGACATGCTTGCTTTCGTTCTGTCGTCTATAGCTTGCCGCCACGGAAGTTCGTCTATTTTTTTGTATTCAAAATACAAATTTAACTCTATGGAAAGACTCAAAAACATATGTTGAATAAGAAAACCAATATCGTATAGATGAGAAAGTTCGACCTAAAAGTATAAAAAATTATCCAGATTAGATTTATCTTTTCATAAATATCTAAAAATGAACTTTAACTTCAAAATTAGACGAAAATACTCTTATATTTAAAATTTTCAATAATATCGTATCTCATTGTATTCCATCTTATACCATCGTATCCTATCGTACAAAAAGTTATCGTATCTCATTGTATCTCATCTTATAAAATCGTATGAATTTTTGAAAATTTTGAGTAAAAAGATATTTTCGTCCAATTTTTAGGCTAAAATTTATTTTTAGATATTTTTGAAAAATGAGTCTAAGAATATTTTCCATACTTTTAGTTCTAAAAAATAAAATTATACGTGTACCTAAAATAGAAAGAAAAAATAAACATATGTTACAGTGTTTGTAAGCTCCAACACATTTTTTTTCCTTCCTTAAATGGTCCAATGCACTTAGAGCATCTTTAATTAAGTAAAATCATATTTTTAAATTATAATTTAATTTTAACTCAAATTTCCACTTATTGGAAATTATATTTTATCAATTATCATTTACTTATTAGTAACAGTGATACAAATTTCTTCAAAAAAAACACAGTGATACAATTAATGCTTTCATAAAATATTTAATTTTACGAATTAATGTTATCGAGCTAATTAGTTTAAATATATTGATATATAAAATTTAAAATAATGATTAAACTATTAATTAAAAAATTATATTTGTTGGAATAAAAGTATAAAAGAGTATTTTACCTAGTGTGTCTAGAATTTTCGGCTAAATATTTGAGTGGGGTCTACTTATTGGAATTGGATAATTTTTCCATATTCTTATTCATCTTTGCGACGGGTATATTATTGAGTATTTATTTGCCAATATTATATTTATAATGAATGAGAAATTGATGCTTTAAGAATGTTAAACATCACATATGATATGTGTTGTTTAGATAAGTGAGAGGTTGTGTAATGTAAAGAGTCCTACATTGGTTGAGAGTGTGTGTTGGTGAGGTGTTTATAAGTGACTCTCCTCCTTAATGTGACACCTAAGTATCAGGGAGGAGAGTGTTGGTGAGTTAGGTCTAATCCCTCGCGCGCACACACTCGCGCCGCCGCTGGGCCGAATAAAACCAAACTCATCCAACATACACAAACGATCATGTGACCTTTGGGTGACCAGAATAATGAGCATTAGGGCCGAGTTAGGTAGCATTAAGGACTGTCCTATTAATAGCCGGTTATGAAGCATTAAGACAAATCGGTTTTTGAGCATTGATGTTGCCGGAGTAAAGAGACTTCATTGGCCAAGTTGATGGTTTCTTTGTAACCTAAACTTAACTCGCCTATAAAAGGAGTTTCTCCCCCTCATTCTAAACACACCGAAATAACATTTGAGACATAGCTTTACGCTCTCAAATCCTTCTATCTCTCCCACTCCGAATTTGATTTTTTCTTTTGTAGTCCGGTGGAAGTTCGACTTTTGTTTCTAGTTCGCCGAAGACGTTTCAAGAAGTGCTAGATTCGTTTCGAAGTTGTTGTATCCTGGGAGGCTTTCGCTCAAGTAATACAACACCTGTGAAGGGCGATAAAAAGTTTCAAATAAATCGTCCAACGGGTCTCAACTTGTTTCCATCAAATTTTTTGTTTTCGGTTTATTATTTAACATTCTTTGCTTATTGTCTTTACATTTACTAAACAATGTTATTTGTAATATTGCTAACATTTTTGAAGCTTTATATTAGACAGTTTGCGAGGAAACAAAATTTATTCTCCGAATTCGATCATTTCCGTGAAACTAATAGTGTTGATTTCTTTTGTAGAAGAAATGTCGAATGTCAATAACACTGCGAATGTGGGGGCCGATGGGAGTACCGCCGAGAATCCCTCTGATGTGAATAGTCCGATCACGATGATTGGTCAAATTCCGGTGACTTTGGACCCTACCTTAATGCTGGGTACGGCAGAGAACAGACCTGCGGGTCTAATCCAACCAATGGCATTCATAGCCATGAACGGTCCAAGCGGTTCTGCGGCACGAGTGCCCACCGTCATACCCACCGAGATGCCGGAGAAGTTCACGGGGTTGAATTTCAAATGTTGGAAACAAAATATATTTTTCTACTTGAAAACTCTCGGTCTTGCGCGGTTCTTGACCGAAGATCCACCAACTCCTTGCGAGGACAAAACCGATCACAATGTGCTAATGACGTTTAGCGTATGGACGAATTACGACTACTGCTGTCGGAATTCGGTGATAAACAGTCTTAATGACTCACTGTACAACTTGTAAAGCTCCAAACGCTGCTTCAAAGAGCTTTGGGATTCATTGGATCAGAATTACAAAATCGAAGACGCGGGTTCAAAGAAGTACATCGTGGGCTGCTTCCTCGAGTATCAAAGACCGTGGTGAGTCAAGTGCAAGAGCTACAACTTATCATCCACGAAATTCATGCTGAAGGAATGAACATTAGCGAGTCATTCCAAGTTTTCTTGGCCATCGAGAAAATGTTGGAATAGGTCTAGGGTTAAAGAAAAATTTAACATTAATCAAATTAATGGCGGAATTTAAAAATTTCTTTTTCAAGTAAAACAATTTTACTTACCTAGAAAATGCATATACATGTTATATATTAAAATCATTATTTAATTTACTAGAACACGAACCTTTCTTTGTAGCTTGATCTTGAAGCGTCTTGAGAAAGGTAGATTCTCTTCCTTGGCTCGCTCGTCACCTTCACACTTAATCTTGAACTCGAGAAACCTAAGATTTCTATTACAAGAGTCTATAGAGGTTTTGGAAGGATTTGTGTGTGGGCACAATTAAACAATATGAACCAAGAACAATTCTTCGATCATAAGCTAATTCTCTAAATTAAATGTGAATCTAGGTGCAAAATAAGAAGAGTATTTTCTAGAGAGAGAGAGAGGGTCGGCCACAATAGGGAGAGAGCAAGAAAAAAGCTTAACATTCACATCTCTATGTGAGGCTCTATTTATAGGAGAATGAAAAATCTATAAAGGTCAATTATTCATTCATGAATGAATAATGTATTAATGACATAATATTTGATTTTCCCCTCCCCTTTTGCTCTTGGTTTGGCCGGCCATATACCTTGCATTAGTGAGGAAATTTGTTTCCTCACTTAGCACATTTGTTTCCTTCTTAAGGAAATTCATTTCCCTTTTTCTTTTGGGTAATTATCCTTATAAGAAAAAGGAAATAAAACTCTCCTCTTGATGCTATGTTGGCCGAATTCTACCTATGGGGGGAGCATCTAGATGCTTCCTTATTTCTTTTAAGACAATTTTTAAAATACCCATTGTAGAATTATAATTGCACAAATAACAAAATTAATTTCATAATGCCTCAAACGATTTTTCGGCTTTAGAAAATAATTTATATTTTCATCAAATGAAAATATTCAAAATCTTATTTTGACATTCACATCATTTTATGTTCATGTGGACAAAAATACCCTTTAGACATTTTCCGAGAAAAAGTCTAGTTCAACATTTTAACTTATTTTAACTTATCTTTAAGTTTAACAATCATACTCTAATGACGTGTAATAGTCACCTTATGGATCGAAATGAACAAAGCTTGAACTTCTATACTTGAACTCAAAAGTTCACAAACCTTTTCCGAGTATTAGCCTAATGTCAACTGACTCCACTAAAGAGTTGACACTGAGAATCTCTCGGTTCAAATGAATTTACATTTTACTCAAATTCAACTTAATTATATTAAGTGGATCCATTGAATGTTATCTATGTTTACCCTTCATGAATATCATCAACTAGTTGGGATTTATAAAATTACCATTTACCCTTCTAGTTGTTATTTCCTCAACTCCTTTGTTACTTGTCAATAAGTTAGAAACAATGTATTGACGAGGAGCTAACAAGTCACATTGTTTCATCCAAATAAAGTCGCTACTTAATTTTGGATGCTGCGTAGTTCATTTATTCACAACCCAAGTAATAAAAGCATGAGGTGATATATATTGCATCTCAGCAATCTTGTACATGATATCCATATCTATGAGAACTTCACAAAGTTGGTTCATGACATCTTCATAACTTAATATCTCACCAATTGGCCTAGTCTAGATCACATAATGGATCTAGAATTTGACTTTCTCAAATGAGAGTATTAATACTATTAAATGGCATGTCTCATTGCAGGATTTAGGTAAGCATGATGCAATTCATACATAGTGACCTTGAGATAGAAGAAGTTAAATGTTTTATTCCTCTATTGTCTCTAAAGGTGCTCTTGTCAATTCAGTATCTTCGAAAGATACACATGAAAAAATATAGAGTTCCTAATTCTCTATGCTTCGTAACCAGACATATAGATTCTTCCGACAATTATACTGGGATCAATAGTCCGTTGATCTTCTGATTGTGAATATATCCTTTTAACCAAACCATAAAGAGTTTGTTCACGAAAATACATTTGTCTCTTCATACATTGTTAAGTTTGATTAAGGACTATAGGACTATTGAATATCATAAATCTTCAATCAATTTAAAAGGAAATGAATGAACGTTTCAACTTTTATTAATTTAATTAGCAAATTACAATAAGGACTTATAAAGATTTATATATTACATCATTATGTAAATAAACAATCTTCTTGTGGGCATCTCTGCCAACAAACTCCCACTTGACTCAAAGAACAAGAGAGTAGTCCTTCATGCCTAATCTGTCTCGATGTTGGTCGAAGACCTTGTTGGATAGGGCCTTGGTGAAAGGTTTGTCAGGTTCTCAACCGTTGAGATTTTCTTCACCTCTACGTCTCCGCGCTGAACGATCTCTCTAATCAAATGATATTTCCTCTCAATATGCTTAGAGCGCTTATGGCTTCTAGGTTCCTTTGAGTTAGCAACAACCCCACTATTATCAAAATAAAGTTTCATGGGCTCGTTGTCATTTGGAACGACTTCCAAATACTTAAGGAATTTTCTAAGCCATACAGCCTCTTTGGATGCTTCACAAGCAGCCACATATTCTGCTTCCATGGTGGAGTCAGCGATGCAAGATTGCTTGATACTCTTCCAAACTACACATCCACCATTCAGGATGAACGCAGATCCTAAAGTGAATTTCTTGGAATCCTTATCCGCCTGAAAGTCGGAATCGGTATATGTACCTGAATATGTAAGCATCAAGTTCATAGTTCTCCGAAGATACTTAAGAACATGCTTAACAGCAACCCAGTGCTCGAGTCCAGGATTTGATTGGAAACGGCTAACTACGCCAACGACGAAATATATATCCGGTCCGGTGCACAGCATAACATACATGAGATTTCCTACGGCTGAAGCATAGGGAATCTTTCTCATGTCCTCAATCTCTTGTGCAATCTTGGGAGACTGGTCCTTAGAGAGTGAGACTCTATGTCTAAAGGGGTTTAGTCCCTTCTTGGAGTTTCGCATAGCGAAGCGATCGAACACCTTATCTATATAAGGTGGTTGGGAGAGCGACATGGTCCGTTTCTTTCGATCTCGAAAGATTAGAATCCGCAGAATGTACGCAACTTCCCCTAGATCCTTCATATCAAACTGGTTAGCTAACTAGATTTTAACCTCAGATAATTTACCTACATCATTACCAATGAGTAGTATATCATCGACATACAATACCAGAAACACAACCTTGCCCTCGTGTATCAACTAATAGAAACAAGTTTCATCGATTGACTATTCAAACCCGAAGCTTTTTACAATTTCATCGAATCTAATATTCCATGATATAGATGCTTGCTTTAATCCTTAAATGGATTTAAGAAATTTACAAACCTTGTTCTCTTGATCACTTTCCACAAAACCGTCTGGTTGAGCCATGAAAATGCGCTCGTCAAGATTGCCATTCAGAAAGGTAGTCTTGACATCCATCTGCCAGATCTCATAATCGAGAGCGGCAGCTATGGATAGAAGTATACGGATGGATTTCAGCATTGCGACTGCCAAGAAAGTTTCTTCATAATCGATACCTTCCTTTTGGGTATAACCCTTAGCCACTAGTCGCGCTTTGAACGTCTCAACGTTCCCATCCGTACCCATTTTCTTCTTATAGATCCACTTACACCCTACAGGTTTAACCCCTTCGGGTAGGTCTACGAGTTTCCAGACTTTGTTGACATACATCGAATGCATTTCAACTTTCATGACATCAAGCCAAAGATTTGATTCAGAACCAGCCATTGCTTGGATGTAGGAAACAGGGTCATCCATGTCAGCGACGGCTACGAGAGTATCACCATAAGATATGTACCTGTCGGTCTTTTCAGAAACCATCCCATTTCGTCGAAGTACTACTTGACGAGGTTCTGAATTGTTAGGTTGCGTTTCAGTTGGGGTAAGAACAGTTCTTACAGATGAGGTAGAAGCATCCTCACTCAACTTTTCTTCAAGTACAATTTCGGTTCTAGGTTTCGTATGTTTCATATAGTCCTCCTCAAGGAAACGAGAGTTAGTGCTGACAATCGTTTTGTCATCCTCGGGACTATAGAATGTGAAACCTTTGGTTTCCTTTGGATATCCAACGAACACATATAATTATGACCTACTAGCCAACTTGCTAGTCTTTTGCCTTAGCACATGTGCAGGGAAACCCAAAATTCTGATATGGCTTAAACTAGTTTTACGCCTAGTCCATCGTTCATAAGGAGTACCAGGGACCGTCTTAGACGGAACTTGGTTCAGAATATATGCGGCAGTTTCGAGGGTATATCTCCAAAAGGAATTAGGGAGTGATGAGTAACTCATCATTGATCTAACCATATCCATCAAAGTTCGATTCCTTCTCTCTGCCACTCAATTTTGTTGAGGTGTGCCAGGTGCTGTAAGCTGAGAAGCGATACATTCTTCTTTAAGAAAGTCATCGAACTCTTAAGACAAGTACTCACCACCTCGATCAGATCGAAGGGTTTTGATCTGTTTGCCATTCTGCTTTTCCACTAAAGCTCGGAAAACCTTAAATACGTTAAAGGTTTCGGATTTGTGTTTGAGCAAATAGACAGATCCATATCTTGAGTAATAATCGGTAAAGGTAACAAAGTGTTCGTATCCTCCCCGTGCCTGAATTCTTAGTGGACCACATACATCATAATGTATTACTTTGAGTAGCTCAGTGGCTCTACGACCTTTATCAGAGAAAGCTCGTTTGGTCGTTTTTCCTTCTATACAGGATTCACAAGTCGGCAGTGAGCCTATTGCAGAGCCTTTGAGTGGACCATCCCTCACAAGTCTCCTTAATCCTATCTAGACTAATATGACCAAATCTTAAGTGTCAGAGATGTGTAGATTTTATTAGATCAGAGGAGTCATTAAGTTTGATCCTGTTTGGTTCCCTAATTAGATCATTATCTATCTCAGTGTCTAATAGCAAAGGTTGTGTTGGATAAAGATAGTATAAATCATTCTTCATACAAGCATCATTGACAAATGAATTGGAAAAAGAAATACGAATTCCATTATCAATAAACATTAAATAATAATTTTGTTCAACAATTTGAGCTACAGATATTAAGTTTTTCCCAAAGGAAGGAACATAATACACATTATTCAAATTTAAAGTTCTATATTCGAAAGTAAACGGATCCCACAACCTTAGCAGACACCAAGCTCCCATCACCCCACTTGAAACAAAAATCGCCATCCTCTAAGCTTTTGCTTTTCCTGAACTCATTCAAGGAACAAGAAATTTGGTTAGTAGCAGTGGAGTCAAGAACAATGATACATTATCATATACTAAACAAGCTTCGGTAATCAGTACAATACCTTTCCCTTTAGCCTTGAAGTAGGCATGACAGTTTCTATGCTAGAGTCCCTCAGCAGTGTGAATCTCCTTCATCAGCTCGGTAACACTCTACCCTAGCTTATTGATGGAGTATTTCAGCTTGAAAGTATCGAAAGATTCAGGGAGAGTTTCTAAGATCATATCTATTTTTATTTCTCCATTAATCTCAGATCCAAATATTTCCATGTCATTGATATAAGTTATGATCAATATCATGTGTTCTCTAATATGAGTCTTAGCTTTCATACGATAGTTCACAAACTATCGAACCGCTTGTTATCTAGTGTGACGCCTTTACCCTTCAAACATCTCATAGAGATTGAAGAGCATGGTTTAGGCCGAATCAATATCACGATGATGTTGTTGCAACATATTGCTCATTGATGCTAAAACATAGCATCTCACAATCTCATCTGATTGGATTCAGGCCTCGAGGGCGTTCTTGTCTTTTTGAGTCGAATCATCATTCGTTTCAAAAGGATATGGGGTGCTAGTACTCATTTGTGCTTGTCTTTTGTAAGGACGATGTCTAGGTTATGTTTCTGACTACGTAGTTTTTCCGTTCCAGTTAATTTGAGGAAAGGATGATTGAGATAGTGTTTAGAGACATGTTGCTAATTGTTGAAATAATCTATTATTAGTCTTTTGTTTAGGATTTTAAGTTTAAGATTAGACATGAAAAATCCAAAGGTGTTATGAACAAAATGACACTTTACTCCTTCAAGGGAAGGCCGCAAAGAGTTGCCTTTCATAAGTAAATGAAACATCATTAATGCATATGTCATGATGTTAATACATCAGAGTTTGACTAGCCATCTAATAAAAAAGTTTGATTACTCAAAAAAATTTCGCAGGGCTCGAAGGAGGATTACTAGTGTTTGAGTCTAAGTGTGTAACCACCCACTTAGTTCAACAAGATCTACTTTGAAAAAAATCCACCGAGGGGAGGCCTTGTCTCATCGTTTCACTTTTGAACGTAGCTATAAAAGCAATGTTAGGAGCAATGTGTCTATGAGTACTCTCATTTAAGATAGGGTCACGAGGGTGACTCTTAGTCCGGCGACATATGCACTTCACATTATTGTTGGGGATCACGAGTTACAAACAATAAGTACAACCCTCCCACTTAATTTTTGGAAAAAGGAATATCATCTCTTATACCTTTAGAAACATGTTTCCAGGCTAGAAAAAAACAATCATAAAATCGATATTTGTGAGGGGAGAGCAGTGTTAATGCACTAAAGCACAAGGAACATACTCGGATTTTTTTTGTCTATTAATTTATATTTCCTAAGGAAAGTGTGTGAGATTAATAAATCATCACTTTTGCACTTGAAAGTTTTTAAGATTAAAAATCTCCTAAAACTAATATCTTCATCTTCATGACATCTTCCTTCAAGGCGTCTTTATAGTGGTTAAGTGCGAGAACGTCGGAAAACCACGAACGCACCAAAAAGAGGGGAATAAGCTAGAAGTCGCAAAATCCGGATTCAAAATCCTGGACTTGCGGACTCCCGTACACCTCGGACTTAAAAAAGTCATAAATGACACATCCGGTATCCGATTGAGCTGAAACCAATTTCATTGGATAGCTAACTTCTATACCTTTAATGTGGTTTAAGAACCACTAATTTTCAAGGTCCGAGCAAAGAGTTATGCCCGTTTTACTAAGCTATAACAATTTGTCTATAATTTAAAAAATAATTAAAAGTACGTCGGATCTAGGCGTAATAGGAAAGAGGTTTATTGAATCATTATGATTGTCTGTTTTGATTTCAATTGTGTGTTATATTAACATGTTAATAATTAAACACAATATATAACAAGAAACATAGTATAAAACATTTAATCACAAATTTAAACTAGAAGTGCAATAAACTAGTTTAAACTATGTACACAACATTTCAAACTTCTCAAAAAATTGATTTTAAGTATGCTAAACATAAAATAATAAAAAAAATATTTTTAATGTATTTATATAGCATATTTAAAAGTGGAAAATCAACACAAATTTAATTTTAAAGGTCGTACCAAAAAATTAAAATTGTATAAGATCTAGTCTTTGAAAAAATATATTATTCAAGCAAATTTAGAAAACAATTTTCGTATAATGATTTTAAATAACATGTACATGCTTATCCTTTGACCATAGCTCTGATACCATTTGTTAGAATAGGTCTAAGGTTAGGAAAAATTTATCATTAATCATATTAATGGCGAAATATAAAAAAAAAATTATTAGTAAAACAATTTTTAATAACCTAGATGAAGTGCATATACATGTTATAAATTAAAAACATTATTTAATTACTTAAATACTAAAATTTCTTATAGTTTGATCGTCAATGGATCTTGAGAAATGTTGATCTACTCTTCTATCTCGATTCCTTCAAGCCTAAACGTGAACTCGGGAAACCTAAGGTTATCATTACAAGAGTCTATAGAGATTTATAAAGATTTGTGTGTGGGCACAATTAAACGCAATAACTCAAGAACAAGTCTATGAGCTAAAGAGCTAATTTAGCCTAAGTCTAATGAGGACTTAGGTGCCAAAATAAAAGAAGTATTTTCTAGAGAGAGAGAGGGATGGGGTCGCCGCAATGAGAAAGAGAGCAAGAATGAAGCTTATTTTCACATCTCTTTGTGAGGCTCTATTTATAGAAGAAAGAAAAATCTATTAAGGTCAATTATGCATTCAGGACACAATATTTGATATTCCCTTCCCCTTTCTGTCCTAAGTTGGCCGGCCATGTACCTCAAGCAAGGAGGAAATTTGTTTCCTCACTTAGCTTATTTATTTCCTTCTCAAGGAAATTTATTTCCTCTTTTCCTTTTGGGTAATTATCCTTATAATTGAGGAAAATAAAACTATCCTCTTGATTCATGTTGGCCGAGACTCTACCTAGGGGGGAGTTTCTAGATGCTTCTTTATTGCTTTTAAGACAATTCTTAAAATACCCATTGTAGAATTATAATTGCACAAATAACAAAATTAATTTCATAATAGCTTAAACGAATTTTCGGCTTTAGAAAATCATTTCTATTTTCATCATATGAAAATATTCAAAATCTTGTTTTGACATTCACATGATTTTATGTCCATGTGGACAAAAATACCTTTTAGACATTTTCTGAGAAAAAGTCTAGTTCAACATTTGAACTTATTTTAACTTATCTTAAAGTTTAACAATCATACTCTAATGACTTGTTATAGTGACCTTATGGATCCAAATGAACAAAACTTGAGCTTCTATACTTGGACTCTAAAGTTCACGAACCTTTTCCGAGTATTAGCCTAATGTCAACTGACTCCACTAAAGAGTTGACATTGAGATCTCTCGGTTCAAATGAATTTATTTTCTACTCAAATTCAACTTAATTATATTGAGTGGATCCATTGAATGTTATCTATGTTTACCCTTCATGAATATCATCAACTAGTTGGGATTTATAAAATTACCATTTTATCCTTCTAATTGTTATTTCCTTAACTCTTTTGTTACTTGTGAATAAGTTAAAAACAATGTATTGACGATGAACTAACAGTCACATTGTTTCATCCAAATAAAATCGCTACCTAATTTTGGATACTGCATAGTTCATTTATTCACAATCCAAGTAATAAAGAATGAGGTGATATATATTGTATCTCAGCAATCTTGTACATGAATTTCATATCTATGAGAACTTCACAAAGTTGGTTCATGACATCTTCATAACTTAATATCTCACCAATTGGCCTAGTCTAGATCACATAATGGATCTAGAATTTGAATTTCTCAAATGAGAGTATTAATGCTATGAAATGACATGTCTCATTTCAGAATTTAGGTAAGCATGATGCAATTCATACATAGTCACCTTGAGATAGAAGATGTTAAATAGTTTGTTCTTCTATTGTCTCTAAAGGTGCACTGGTCAATTCAGTATCTTCGAAAGATACATAGGAAAAACTATAGAGTTCTTAACTCTCTATGATTCGTACCAAGACATCATAGATTCTTCCAAAAATTATACTAGGATCAATAGTCCGCTGATCCTTAGATTGTGAATATATCGTTTTAACCAAACCATGAAGAGTTTGTTCACGTAAATTTACATTTGCCTCTTCATACATTGTTAGGTTTGATTAAGTACTATAAGACTATTATATATCATAAATCTACAATCAAACTAAAAGAGAATGAATGTTTCATCTTTTATTAATTTAATCAGCAAATTACAATAACGACTTTATAAAGATTTATATATTACATCAATATGTAAATAAACAATCTTCTTGTGGGCATCTCTGTCAACAGAGAGGGCGTGAGGGAGGAGATGGTGAGAAAGAGGGCGAGAGGGAGGAGAAGGAAAGTGCGAGAGGGAGAGGGCAACCAGGAGGAGAAGGAGATCGGATAGAGGCGAGCACAAATAAAGTAAATCCAAGCTTTGGTTAACCTGGTGAGTTGTGAATGCTTGAGTATACGTCTTCCTTTGTTGGTAATCCAAGTCTCTCCGGAATTGCACAATGTTTCCGCCATTTTGTCGTAGTCGCAATTTTGCAACCACCGACGATACTCCTCACTTTCAAATTCCACGTCGGGTGTCTCAATCAAATCGCTGATGGCTTCGATGCTAAATTCGACCTGTCTACCTCTGACCATCACAATGTCGTCATTGGCATCCTTTAGGTTGGCGTAGAATTCGTACACCATATTCAAGTTTTCCTCATTTTCATGTTTGCGAAAAGACTTGTCCCAATCGGAAGGACCAGCACCCGATTGGTTTTTCGTTTTACCCATTTTCACTTAGAAAACAATCAACCAATTTACATTTACCAATCGCATAAATAAGATTCAATATCACAATTATATAAACTTCCAAGTTACATTCAATATTAACATGCATTTTTTGAGTTCAAAATGTAAAAATTCGAGTTAGGGGAAAATTTTACATCTCATCGCAGCGGGAAATACAGACGGCTGCAGCAAGAATCAAAATCGTGCCGCAGCCGTGCACAAATCTCGCTGCTACAATGTGAACCCCAAATTTAAAAAGGCTAGGCCCAAAACATTTTATTTTCCTTCACCATAATCCCCTAACCAATTTCCACCGCCTAAACCATATTCCTTCATCTTTTTTTTTCTTTCTCACGCATGAAACACATCTCTCTCTCTCTCCTTCTATTTTCTTCTCACACGAATCTCTCCCTCATATCTCTCTCTACCGCTACCTTCTCCAACCACTACCGCCGCCATCCCCTCGCTTGAAGCTTGGTCTCGCCATCTCGACGCTCTTTGTCCAGCTCCGCCTCATTCCCGTTCGCCACCATCTGTTTGTGTCGCGTCGATCGAAGCTCCGTCGATGAAGGTCATTCGTCTTCGTGTGTTCGAACGTTGGGAAGGCTGGCAGAGATGCCCACAAGAAGATTGTTTATTTACATATTGATGTAATATATAAATCTTTGTAAAGTCCTTATTGAAAGATTGTTTATTTACATACTGATGTAATATATAAATCTTTGTAATTTGCTGATTGAATTAATAAAAGTTGAAACGTTCATTCATTCCTTTTTAGTTTGATTGAAGATTTATGATATTCAATAGTCTTATAGTCCTTAATCAAACCTAATAATGTATGAAGAGACAAATGTAGATTTGCGTGAACAAACTCTTCATGGTTTGACTAAAACGATATATTCGCAATCTAAAGATCAACGGACTATTGATCTCTGTATGATTGTTGGAAGAATCTAGGATGTCTGGTTACGAGGCATAGAGAGTTAGGAACTCTGTAGTTCTTCCAGTGTATATTTCGAAGATACTGAATTCACCAGTGCACCTTTAGAGACAATAGAAGAACAAACCATTTAACATCTTCTATCTCAAGGTCACTACGTATGAATCGCATCATGCTTACCTAAATCCTGAAATGAGACATGTCATTTCATAGCATTAATACTCTCATTTGAGAAAGTCAAATTCTAGGTCCAATGTGTGATCTAGACAAGGCCTATTGGTGAGATATTAAGTTATGAAGATGTCATGAACCAACTTTGTGAAGTTCTCATAGATATGGAATTCATGTATAAGATTGCTGAGATGCAATGTATATGACCTCATGCTTTATTACTTGGATTGTGAATAAATGAACTACGCAGTGTCAAAATTTAAGTAGCGACTTTATTTGGATGAAACAATGTGACTTGTTAGCTCCTCGTCAATACATTGTTTCTAACTTATTCACAAGTACTAAAAGAGTTGAGGAAATAACAACTAGAAGGGTAAAATGGTAATTTTATAAATCCCAACTAGTTGATGATATTCATGAAGGGTAAACATAGATAACATTCAATGGATCCGCTCAATATAATTAAGTTGCATTAAGTTGCAATATGATATTCAAAATAAATTCATTTGAACCGAGAGATTCTCAGTGTCGACTCTTTAGTGGAGTCAGTCGACATTAAGCTAATACTCGGAAAAAGTTTGTGAACTTTTGAGTCCGAGTATAGAAGCTCAAGCTTTGTTCATTGGATCCATAAGGTCACTATTACAGGTCATTAGAGTAGGATTGTTAAACTAGAAGCTAAGTAAAAATAAGTTCAAATATTGAACTAGACTTTTTCTCGGAAATTGTCTAAAGGGTATTTTTGTCCACAAGGACATAAAATGATGTGAATGTCAAAATAAGATTTTGAATGTTTTCATTTGATGAAAATATAAATTACTTTCTAAAGCCGAAAAGTCGTTTGAGGCATAATGAAATTAATTTCGTTATTTGTGCAATTATAATTCTACAACGGGTATTTTAAGAATTGTCTTAAAAGAAATAAGGAATCATCTAGATGCTCCCTCACCCTATGTAGAATTCGGCCAACATAGCATCAAAGAGGAGAGTTTTATTTCCTTTTTCTTTTAAGGATAATTACCCAAAAGAAAAAGGGAAATGAATTTCCTTAAAAAGGAAATAAATGTGCTAAGTGAGAAAACAAATTTCCTCACTAATGCAACATCATGGCCGGCCAAACAATGAGGGAAAGGGGAAGGGAAAATCAAATATTGTGTCATGAATACATTATTCATTCATGAATGAATAATTGACCTTTATAGATTTTTCCTTCTCCTATAAATAAAGCCTCACATAGTGATGTGAAGGTTAAGCATTTTTCTTCTTCTCTCCCTATTGTGGCCGATCTTCTCCCTCTCTCTCTCTACAAAATACTTTTCTTATTTTGCACCTAGATTCACATTCAATCTAGAGAATTTGCTTATGATCCAAGAATTGTTCTTGGTTCATATGGTTTAATTGTGCCCACACACAAATCCTTCCAAAACCTCTATTGACTCATGTAATAGAAATCTTAGGTTTCTCAAGTTCAAGATTAGGTGCGAAGGTGACGAGCGAGCCAAAGAAGAGGATCTACCTTTCTCGAGACGCTTCAAGATCAAGCTACAAAGAAAGGTTTGTGTTCTAGTAAATTAAATAATGTTTTTAATGTATAACATGTATATGCTTTTTTCTAGGTTAGTAAAATTGTTTTACTTGAAAAAGAAATTTTTAAATTCCGCCATTAATTTGATTAATGTTAAATTTTTCTTTAACCCTAGACCTATTCCAACAAGCACAAGAACGATGTGTTTGGTCGGTGTTTCGCAAATCCAAGGTGAGATAAACTTTGAATCAACAGATTTGATTTTGAATTCGATTTGGGGATTTAGGGTTCGTCAATTAATTTTGGGTATTTTATTGATATGGGTTGTGTTCGATGAAATCGAGGTTGCGGTATGAGCATAATCATGTTTTAGGGTTGAATCGTCACAAATCTGAATTGAACTGAATTTTGGTATTCGGAAGTTAGGGTTATTCGAAACTAATTTGGGGATTTTTTCAATCTAAGAGTTCAGCGTGAATTGGTTGTGTTATTTGTTTGTTTGTATTCTGAATTGTATTGTTGAGGTCGGTTTTTTGTAGCTTCGACAAGGTTGTAACTGTACTGTGAGTCTAGGGTTCGGGTTCATTGATTTTGTTTTGGAAATTAGATGGAATCCGAGCCTGTTTAAATAAATTTATCATGAGTATATATAATTAAAATCTGAAGTGAAAATTGGAAGATCGGTTTTATATAGTGATTTGGACTAAGAACTTTGGATTTCGGATTCACGCTCGAGTCTTTGAAACTTGATATTCAACTTAGAAATTCATTTCTTAAACGTAACTGAGAAGATTGAGATCTGGTTTGAGGATTTGAATTCATTTGATATCGGAATCCGAAATATATATATTAAATAAACCAAATGTAAATGTAATGATAATCCAAATCAATAATGAAAGGCAGGTTTATGAATTCAATTAGAATATGAGAATTTAAAGTTATTGTTTTGAAGATTGTGGGCCGAGGATTTAAGAGTTCCGGGAAAATAAGAAATTTAATGGTTTCTAAGTCTTAGATTAAAAAAAATGAATATTTTATACAGTTCAAAATTCTAGTTTCAAGATTGATTATGGTTAATAAGAATTTTATTATATTCAGATAAACATTATATGAATGTCTAGATGTGTGGTTCCGATTTTGCTAATGAGAATTGGATTATCGAGAGTCGGTTAGATTCGAAGTTTGGGTCGTATTTCAGGATTTGGAATTCAAGTTACAGACCTAGGATTGGGATTTGAGGAATTAAATTCTATGAATTAATTCGTATTAGGTTCCTATAATCTGCTTTCAGATTTACATGAACGTACGACTATTGATCGGGTCAGAAACTCCGAAGTGGGGATCGAAACAGAAATCATAATCTCAGTTTACTCGTAAGTATTATTCGCTTACAGCATTTAATAGAATCCTGAATGTGGATTGAAAGTTTTCTTTACGTAGTATTTCATGATTAAATAAATAATTGATCATTATCAACTATTTATTTAAGAATGTCTAAGGTGTAAATTAAGTAATTAACTAAAAGACACTTCTTGGTTATCTATTTGGAAGATTAATTCATTTGAGACTCGTATCTTATTGCTGAATCTTATTACGTATCTGTTACGATACGAAGGCAGACGTGTCTTAAATAAGTTTATCTTTGATAGCCGAAAAGTTGCAAACTGAATTGTTGGAACCGGAACTAATTTCGATTAGTTCTGTCAGTAGAATTCTATATCCTTTTAATAATTTTGAACATCGTGGCTTACGGACTTTCAACTCCGGATTCTAGCTCTTTCAACGCCCGGCAGAGTCTCAAGTGTCTCAAAGAGAGTAGGACGCACCTATTTGTGAGAGTCATCTATTTTTCAACCGAACTATTCCCGGTAAGTGTGGAGACATAAGTTAACTACTTATCAAGTGAATAACCCTGCTTATGTGCATATTATGTGTTAGTTAATAAGACTAAGTAAAACCTCAAAATATGAAAAGTAATAAAGATAAGGCTTCGGCCACATTTTATTGAAAATGTAGTTCGAGACATCCCCAATAGGCTCAAACATAGTTTATTAGAACCCGGCCTGTGTTATGTGATATAGCTACCCCAAAAGTTTGACCCGCTAGAGCGGGGGAAACATGAGAGCATAAGTCGACTCTCGAATTCAAGTCGAGAGTGAAAATTTTGAGAGTCACATCTCAACTTTCATCTTAAAACACTAAAAGAGCAAATGAAAGGGAAACAATAAATTATTGGGATTTAACCCGAGATGCTCTTTTGTAAATAGATTAGGTGTGTGCTATGTGTGTGTCTGAGCACTTAAACCTCGAACATAAGGAATCGATGGTACCCACGAGTTACTGACTTGTGATGTTGACCGATGAAGGTCATGAAGGCGCTGATCTTCGTGCATAAGCACGGAGCGCCGGTGCCCTAATGAAGTTGGTACCATTAGTGGATCCCATAGAGAATGAAACACAAAGCCTCCGAGGGACCGCTGCTCGAGGCCTGAGGCTGGCTTCTTGTCGTTCCGAGGGTTATAGCAGGAATGGGTGTATAGCCTTGTGGAGCGGCAAGTGAATAGGTAGATATGGCCATGCATGTATTTGCATTGAATCTAGAACTAGATATGCATCCTTATTTGCTTATTTGCACGTCACGTGACAATAGTGCTTATTATTTCTAAGTTAGACTCCCGCTTACTGAGTCAATCGACTCATAGTTTTATGACTCTTGGTAACGTAGATAAGGGAAGCTAGTAAGCTGCAAGGGGAGTGATGACCGAGATCGAGCACGTATCGCCTTGACCTATGGGCTATGGGGTCTCACTAACCGAGGATGTAATTTCTTATTTTGTCTTTTAAAAACGCTCTGGAACGTGTTTGTATAGAAGTTGTGATAAAACTCCACGTTTATATTTTAAAATAGAAAAAAAATATTCCCCCGGATTTCATAAATTGTTTTTGCATCCGCTATGTGTCATTATTAGTTAAAATTTATTTAATTATTTTATTGTACATGTGTCCATAAGTCGCGGCTCGCGGGCGAGCTGACACTCGCGGGTCGTGATAAGCAATGTCTAAAAATCAATTTTTTCACGAAATCGTCAACAATCTCGCCGAAAAGATAAAACCCAAACACTTCAACCACTAATAAACTTTAAAGCTACGTTTTAAACTATCAATCTAACTAATTTCAAACCTAGATCCAATTTATACAATGAAATCAAACCTAAATCTTAAAGTTTAAATTAATCTAGCTAGATCCAATTTACCTAAATTGGTACCGGGAAGAGAATGAGGAGAGGAGGACGAGGAGAACTTGCGGCAGCGAGGAGGTCGACGGCGAGGAGGAGGCAAGAACACGCGGAAGCGGGTAAGAGGCGAGAACAAGCTGCGACGTGGAGGAGGCAAGAACACGTGGCGGCGAGGTGACGACGAAGCAGGGAAATCGCTCAGAGAGGGTCAAAAATGATGGAAATGAGAAGATATGAAGAAAATGAACGAAATAGGTATTTATACCCAGCCCTAGGGCTAATTAGCTGAATCTCGCCGCGGCATGGTTTACACGTGGCGACGGCGAGATGAGTCTGGGAGGAAAACAAATTATACTCGCCGCGACATGATTGACACGTGCCGCGGCGAGCAGTGTTTGCGAAGAAAAAAAATTTAAACTCACTGCGGCATGGCTTACACGTGGCCGCGAAAAGTTGTGTTTGGCAGGAAAAAATATCTTACGCCGCAGCATGGCTTACATGTGGCTGCGGCGAGTTAAGTGTGGGAGGAAAAAAATAGTTCGCATGGGACATATCGCCGCAGCCATGTGTACTTCTCGCTACAGCTACATTTGTACTTCGTTGCGGTGAGATTCCCACAACGGATCCAATAAGCGTTGTGGGAGAGCTGTTATCCGCCAATTTTCCACAATGATTAGATTAATCGTTGTGGAAATCAAAGATCCCACAATGTTTGTGGATAAAAGTTGTGCGAAACCGGTCTTCCCACAATGGTTAAGGACAAACGTTGTGGGATCTCTAATTCCCACAACTCTTAAGGATAAGCGTTGTGGGAACCCTATTTCTCACAATGCTTATTATAAGCGTTGTGGGAGACCCGTTGTGGGATCCCACATATATAGTAGTTATCCTGGTATAATTGTTGGAAGAATATATGATGTCTGGTTACGAGGCAAAGTGAGTTAGGAACTGTATAGGTCTTCCAGTGTATCTTTCGAAGATACTGAATTGACCAGTGCACCTTTAAAGACAATGTAAGAATAAACCATTTAACCTCTTCTGTATCAAGGTCACAATATATGAATTTTATCGTGCTTACCTAAATCCTGAAATCAGACATGTCAAATTTATATCTTTAATATTCTCTTTTGAAAAAGTCAAATTCTAGATCCACTAAGTGATCTAGACTAGACTAATTAGTGAGATATTAAGTTATGAAAATGTCATGAAAAAGTTTTGTGAAGTTCTCATATATATGGAATTAATGTAAAAGATTGCTGAAATGTAACGTATATCACCTCATGCTTTATTACTTGGATTGTGAATAAATGAACCGCGCGGTATCCAGAATTAGGTAACGAATTTATTTGGATGAAAAAATAAGACTTGTTAGGTCCTCGTCAATACATTGTTTATAACTTATTCACAAGTAACAAAAGAGTTGAGGAAATAACAATTAGAAGGGTAAAATGGTAATTCAACTAGATGGGGTTCATAAAATTACCATTTTACCCTTCTAGTTGTTATTTGCTCAACTCTTTGTTACTTGTGAATAAGTTAGAAACAATGTATTGATGAGGAGCTAACAAATCACATTGTTTCATCCAAATAAAGTTGCTACTTAATTTTGGATGTCGTGCAATTCATTTATTCACAATCCAAGTAATAAAGCATGATGTGATATATATTGCATTTCAGTAATCTTGTACATGAATTTCATATCTATGAGAACTTCACAAAGTTGGTTCATGACATCTTCATAACTTAATATCTCACCAATTAGTCTAGTCTAGATCACATAGTGGACCTAAAATTTGACTTTCTCAAATGAGAATATTAAAGCTAAGAAATGACATGTCTCATTTCATGATTTAGGTAAGCGTGATGCAGTTCATACATAGTCACCTTGAGACTGAAGAGGTTAAATGATTTGTTATTACATTGTCTCTAAAGGTGCACTGGTCAATTCAGTATCTTCGGAAGATACACTGGAAGAACTATAGAGCTCCTAACTCTTTATGCCTCGTAACTAAACATCATAGATTCTTCTAACAATCATACTGGGGTCAATAATACGTTGATCTTTAGATTGTGAATATCTCATTTTAACCAAACCATGAAGAGTTTGTTCACGCAAATCTACATTTTTCTCTTCATATATTGTTAGGTTTGATTAAGGACTATAAAACTATTTAATATCAAAAAATTTCAATCAATCGAAAAAGGAATGAATGAACGTTTTAACTTTATTAATTATTTCAGCAAATTACAATAAGGACTTATGAAAGATTTATAAATTACATCAATATATAAATAAATAATCTTCTTGTGTGCATCTCAGCTAATAGTTTACCCCTACGAATTTTACTGGCAGCCTGATCTTGCCCAGCGACGGGGTAGTTACTTCGTTAAACTCAGTTAGGTGGGTCAATTCCCTCGCTATTTCGGATTTGTCAATTCATGATGAAAACAAATCCTGAAGTGGATTTCCTGGAATACTTATCAGCCTCAAAGTCGGAATCGGTATACTATAGTCAGGTCAGTGCCTGAGTATGTAAGCATCAAATTCCTGGTTCTCCGAAGATACTTCAGAACATGCTTAACAGGAACCTAGTGCTCGAGTCCAGGATCTGATTCGAAACGACTAACTACGCCAACGGCGAAACATATATCCGGTCTAGTGCACATCATAGGATACATGAGACTTTCTACGGCTAAAGTATAAGGAATCTTTCTCATGTCCTCAATCTCTTGTGCAGTCTTGGGAGACTGGTCCGTAGAGAGTGAGACTCCATGTCTAAAGGGGGTTTGGCCCTTTTTAGAGTCTTCAATAGCAAAGCGATCCATCACCTTATCTATATAGGAAGATTGGGAGAGCGACAGGGTCCGGTTTTTTCGATCTCAAAATATCTGAAGCCCCAGAATGTACGATGCTTCCCCTAGGTCCTTCATATTAAATTTCTTAGCAAACCTGATTTTAACCTCAAATAATTTACTCACGTCATAACCAATGAATATATATCATCGACATACAATACCATAAACACTACATTGCCCTCGTGTATCAACTTATAAACACAAGGTTCATCTATTGACTATTCAAAACCGAAGCTTTTAACAGTTTCATCGAATCTAATAGTCCATGATCTAGATGCTTGCTTTAATCCATAAATGGATTTAAGCAACTCACAAACCTTGGTTTCTTGACCACCTTCCATGAAACCGTCTGGTTGAGCCATGAAAATGCGCTCTTCAAGATTTCCATTCAAAAAAGCAGTCTTGACATCCATTTTCCAGATCTCGTTATGGAGAGAGGAAACAATGGATAGAAGTATGCAGATAGATTTAAGCATTTCGACAGGTGAGAAGGTTTCTTCATAATTGATTTCTTTTGGGTGTAACCCTTAGCCACTAGTGGCACTTTGAACGTCTCAACGTTCCCATCCGGACCCCTTTCGTCTTATAGATCCACTTACACCCTACGGGTTTAACCCCTTCAGGTAGGTTACAAGTTTCCAGACTTTGTTGACATACATCAAATGCATCTCATCTCTCATGCCGTCAAGCCAAAGGTTTGACTCAGAATCACCCATTTCTTGGCTGTAGGATACAGGGTCATCCATGTTAGCGACGACTACGAGAGTATCGCCATAAGACATGTAACTGTCGGGCTTTTCAGAAGCCTTCCAACTAGATCAAAGTACTACTTGATGAGGTTCTGAATTGTTAGGTTGCGGTTCAGTTGGGTTAAGAACAGTTCTTACAGATGAGGTAGAAGCATCCTCACCCAGCCTTTCTTCAAGCACAATTTTGCTTCTAGGTTTCGTATGTTGGAATTTAGTTAACAATTAACCTAATTTAATTACGAAACACATCAATATGTGACGGAATTTCATAATTCAATTTAACATATTATAAACGTTTTAAAACATGTTCGATAACCATATCATTAAATCTAACCTAACATGTCAATAAATTTACAATCATATCAATAAATTTATCTAAACATGCAAACGAACAATCTAAATAAATATATCATTCTACAATACTATATCATTCAGATCCAATTCATTTAAGAGACACTTACATAGGGTTTGGATCTGCGAGAGCAAGTCTCGGTGTACGTCCAAGTGATCGGCCGATCCTCTACACCACGCGCGTCAAGGAGATCCTCAAATCCATCGTGCCTTCGATCCTCCAAAAATAGCCGGCCCTGGGGAGAGAAAAATCACTCAAACAATCACAAGTTGAGTTAATGATAATACTCTAGGGATTTTTAGGAGACAAAGAGGGTGGGCTCTTTCGTAGGAACAAGAGAAGAAGGAATAAAAGGAAAATCTCTATACGGTTCGCTCTCTCAATTCTTTTGGGATTTTGGCCAAGTATTTTTCTCCTTGTGAGAGAGCAAATAGTCGGCCAAGATGAGAGGGGAGAGAAAGAGAGAGTGGCCGTGTGAAAGCTAGGTCAAAAGAGAGAGAGAAAAGCTCCTTTTATTTTAGGGAGAATGGGCTTAATTAGGTCAAAAACAATTAATGACTCATTAATCAAACTTAAGCCCGATAAATCATTTAAGCAATTTTCCAACCCCTTATTTGCATTAAGTGGCCGGCCATCTTATGTATTTATCTCCCAAATATTTTTGATTTATTTCTAAAATAATATTTAATTAATTTAGAACATCTCATTTATTTAATGACAAGTCATTAATTATTTTCATACTAAACAATGTAGTACGAAACGAGAAAATATTTATTTTCATCTTTTATTTATTTGAATCATCAAATTATATTATTATCAATATAATAACACAATATGATTCGTTAAATAAATGTAATAATAAATAACGAATTATTTATTTAATTACTTAGAAAATAATTTTCTTAGTGTAAATCACAATTTACGTTTAATGAGAAAATCGATCTTTTCTTGTTCACTAATATCTCATCCAAGAGTCTATCATTGAGACCTTATGGACCCACATGAACGAAGCTTTAGAATAAAGATCGGACGCAAAAGTTCACAAACTTTTTTCGACTTTTAATTCTTAATATTAGTCGATTCCACTAAAGGACTAATATTGAACATCTCTAAGTTCATATGCGTTTATATTTCCGTTTGATGTGATAAAACTATTCTTCACATGGTCCACGGTGTATTTTACGATATTACCCTTTGTGTGTATCATTAACTCAGAGGAATGTAAAATTACCGTTTTACCCCTGAGTTATTATTTCACCAAGTCCTCTGTTATTTGTGAACGAGAAAAACATAAAGTGAAATGTCTCAACATGTCACATGTTTTATTTCAAAGAATTCTTTATTCGATGAATACCAGGCCTGGTTTATTCGCTCACACTCTCATAACAGAGCATGGTGTGATACTAATGCCTTAGCATTGTTTCAACACAAATTCCATATCTGTGAATCACATGTTTCAACGAAACAGTATTATGACACCAACCGTCGAGTCAATGAAACTTCATTTAGCCATTGCCCATTGACAAATCAAATGTCATAAAGTGTTACAAGAATACATGTACTCACTTCAGGATTTAGGTAATTACTAAAATACCCCTCGTATGTGAGTTTGAGGTTTCGAGTGATTAAACGGTTTTATCTCGAACTTCAAAACTTCACTGGTCTTGTTCAATATCTTCATTAAGATATCAAGAATGAATTATAGAGTCACAACTCTCCATATCACAAGATAAGATATCGTTTAATTCATTCTGACAATCATTACTAGGAATCGATTGCCCAATCGATCTTTAGACTGCGAACTAATATTTAAACTAGTCATAAGAAGGTATCTTGTCAAGTCTATACTTAGCACTTCTTTCGTTGATGACAGTTTCAGAGCGTAGACATAAATGCGTAAACACAATCTTAAATAAGAATGGATATTCAATCTTTATTTAATTTCAGAGCAAAACAAATACAAAAGTATTTAATATCAAAAATCTCCTTTATGGGCATAAATGCCAACATCGTATTCTTCATAAAGTCCTCCTCAAGGAAACGAGCATTAGTGCTAACAAACCTGTTTTCATCTTCGGAACTATAGAATATGAAACCTTTGGTTTCCTTTAGATATCCAACAAAAACACATAATTCTAACCTACTAGCCAACTTGCTAGTCTTTTGCCTAAGCACATGTGCAGGGCAACCCCAAATTTTGATGTGACTTAAACTAACTTTACGCTCAGTCCATCATTCATAAGGAGTAACAGGGACCGTCGTAGACGGAACTTGGTTCAGAATATATGAGGCACAAGGCATATCCCCCAAAGGAATTAGGGAGTGATGAGTAACTCATCATTTATCTAACCATCTCCATCAGAGTTTGATTCCTTGTCTCTACACTCTTTTTTGTTGAGGTGTGCCAGGTGCTGTAAGTAGAGAAGCGATACCTTCTTCTTTAAGAAAGTCATCGAACTCTTCAGACAAGTACTCACCACCTCGATCGGATTGAAGAGTTTTTATCTGTTTGCTAGTTTGCTTTTTCTGCTAACACCCGAAACACCTTAAATACGTTAAAGGTTTTGGATTTGTGTTTGAGTAAATAGACAAATCCATATCTTGAGTAATCATCGGTTAAGGTAACGAAGCATTCGTATCCTCCTCGTGCCTGAATTGTGAGTGGACCACATACATTTGAATGTATTAGTTCTAGCAACTCAGTGGCTCTTCGACTTTTATCCGAAAAAAGTTTGTTTGGTTATTTTTCCTTCTATACAAGATTCACAAGTCGACAGTGAGCCTATTGCAGAGACTTTGAGTGGACCATTCTTCACAAGTCTCTTAATCATATTTCGACTAATATAACCAAGTCTTAAGTGCCAAACATGTGTTGATTTTATTAGATCAGAGGAGTCATCAAGTTTGATCCTATTTGGTTCCCTAATTATATCAATATCTATTTCAGTGTCTAATAGCAAAGGTTATGTAAGATAGAGATAATATAAATCATTCTTCAAACATCAGCGGAATATGGTTAGTAGCAGCGGAATCAATAACCCACGATGATACATTATCATCTACTAAACAAGCTTCGGTAATAAGTAAAATACATTTCACTTTAGCATTGAGGTAGGTAGGACAGTTCCTACGCTAGTGTCCGGGCTCATTGCAATGGTGACAATTGTCCTTAGACTTGTCCAGCTTGGCAGTCCGGGGCATTTTCTTCTTCTGAACCTTGCTAGAGTTCTTCTTGTCTGCTCTATGAGAACTCTTCTTAGATCCAAAGGTGGATGCTATGTGCTCAGTAGCATGAGCTTCTCCAGTTTCCCTCTTTTCCTTTAAGAGTCCCTCGGTGGTGTGAAACTCCTTCATTAGCTCGGTAACAGTGTACCCTAGTTTATTCATGGAGTAGTTCAACTTGAAGTATCAAAAGATTCAGGGAGAGTTTCCAAGATCATATCGATCTTGGTTTCTCCATCAATCTCAGATCCAAGGATTTCCATCTCATTAACATAACTTATGATCAACATCATATGTTCTCTAACGGGAGTCCCTGCTTTCATACGACAGTTCAGAAACTGTCGAACCGCTTGTTGTCTAGCCTGACGCCCTTGCCCTCCAAACATCTTTTGGAGATTGAAGATCATATCACAATGTTATTACTGCAACATATTGTTCATCAATGCTAAAATATAGCATCTCGCAATCTCATCGGATCAGAGCCAGGCTGTGAGGGCGTCCTTTTCCTCTTGAGTTAAATCATCATTCGTTTCAAGAGGACATGTGGTGGTGAGTACCGATTTGTGTTTGTCCACGGTAAGGACGATGTCTAAGTTATGTTTCCAATCTACGTAGTTATCACCTTCCAGTTTATTCGAGGAATGGATACTAGAGAGGGGGTTTAGAGACATGTTGCTGAAAGTTGAAACAATTTATGATTAGTCTTTTGTATCGGATTTTAAGTTTAATATTGAACAGAATAAATCCAAAACGACAATTTACTCGTACGAGGGAAGCCGCAAAGAGTCGCCTTTCATAAGTAAATGACACATCATTTATGCATAGTCATGATGTCAATACATTCAAGTTTTGACTAGTTACCTTATAAAGAAGTTTGATCACTCAAAACTTTTCGCAGAGCCTTCAGGGAGGATTACTAGAGTTTGAGTCTAAGTGTGTAACCAACCACTTAGTTTATAAAGATCTACTTTGAAAACAATCCGCCGAGAGGATGCCTTGTCTCATCATTTCACTTTTGAACGTAGCTTTAAAAGCAATATTAAGAGCAATGCGTCTTTGAGTACTCTCATTAAAGAGAGGGGCACGAGGATGACTCTTAATCTGGCCACATATGCACTTAACATTAGTGTTGGGGATCCTGGAATACAAACAATTAGTACAACCCTCCCACTTAGTTTTTGGAATAAGGCACGTCTTCTCTTGTACGTTTGGAAACACGTTTCCATGAGTAAATAGAGATAGATTGGATCACTAAAAAAAAGAACCCTAAAAGCGATATTTGCGAGGGAGAGCAGTGTTAATGCACTAAAGCACAAGGAACATATACAGATCTTTTTGTCTATTAATTTATTTTTCCTAAGGAAAGTGTGTGAGATTAATAAATCTCACTTTTGCACTTGAAAGTTTTAAGACTCAAAATCGCCTAAAACTAATTTCTTCATCTTCATGACATGTTCCTTCAAGCCATCTTCATCGTGGTTGAGTGCGCGAACGTAGGAAATCCATGGTTGCATCAAGAAGAGGGGAAGAAGCTAGGATTCGCAAATCTGGATTTAAAATCTTGGACTCGCGGACTGTCGTACACCTCGAACTTAAAAGGTTATCCCATTGATCTAAAACCAATTGCATTTGATGGCTAAATTCCGTACCTTTAATTTGGTTTAAGAACCATTAATTTTTAAGTTCCAATAAAAGTGGTATGCCCGTTTTACTGAGCCATAACAACTTGTCCAGAAATTGAAAAACAATTAAATGACACGTCGGATCTAAGCGTATTGAGAAAGAGGCTTATTGAAACATTTTATTTATATGTTTTGATTTCAATTGTGTGTTATATTACCATGTTAATAATTTGCACAAAATAAAAAAATAATATTCAATAACTAATTTAAACTAGAAGTGCAAAAAACTAGTTTAAACTATGTATATAAATTTTCAAACTTGTCAAAAATTGATTTCGAGTATGCTAAACATAAATTAATTAAAAAAATGTTTTTAATGTACTTATATAGCATATTTAACAAGTGTAAAATCAACATAAATTTAATTTTAGAAATCGTACCAAATAACTAAAAATTGTGTAAGATATAGTGTTTGAAAAAACCATTATTCAAGCAAATTTTGAAAACAATTTTCTTATAATGATTTTAAATAACATGTACATTTTTATACTTTGACCAAAGCTCTGATACCATTTGCTTGAATAGGTCTAGGTTTAAGAAAAATTTATCATTAACACATTAATGGCGGAATATAAAATTTCATTGCAAGTAAAACAATTTTTACTAATCTAGGCAAAGAGCATGAACATATATATATATATATATATATATTACTTGATACTAACTTTTCTCTTGTTGCTTGATCTTGGAGTCCTTTCTTGGATGAAGATCCTTCTCCTTTACTCGCTACTTTTTCGTCTTTACATTCTCGAGCAACCACGAAAGTTTCTACCACTATAGTGTTCGATCGTTTGAAGAGTTTAGTGACTGGACACTATTAAACAATATGAACCAAGAACAATTCTTGGATCATAAGCTAACTCTCTAGATCAAGTGAGGATCTAGTTGCCAAAATAAAAGAGTATTTTAGAGAGAGATGGAGAAACATGGTCGGCTAGAAGAGAGAGAGCAATACCAAAAAGCTTATTCTCACATCTCTATGTAAGGCTCTATTTACAAGAAAGGGTAGTTACCATTTCCTATTGTGTATTCATGACACAATATTTGATGAAAAATTTCTCTAATTAGCACTAGAAAACAATGATATTGTAATTTGTTCATACTTTATTTATTTTTAAGTAAATAGCCATAAAAGGTGACGTGGCTTTTTTTAGTTTTCTCACTTCCAATAGTGCCCTTCTTTTTTAAGTAATGATAAATAAATATTATTGAACGTTTTTTGGGGTATTTAATGACAAAATAGTTTTTCATAATTAATTATTTTATAAATAACATCCTATGTCTATAAATAACCGCCTATTTATATAAATAACCGCCGGTAGTAACCGACTATTTTTATAAATAACCGCCTATTTCTATAAATAATCGTCCGCAGTGGAGTTAATTTTTTTTGGGTAGTGACTATTAATATCGGTTGATTTGTTTTTTTTCAAATTAAATTTTTCTAATTATGCTTTTTTTATTCAGAGGTAATATTGTCATTATAAGCGGTTTATTTTCGTTTATGGCTATAAACCAATTTTTTCAAAAGTTTGGCTATTTAGCAATTCTTAAGTTTGAGATGGCTATATAACTTATTATCCCATATTTAATTTCCTCCTTCCTTTCTCTTCCAAATAGTCGGCCACCATTGTGTCTTAAGTAAGGGAAATTTGTTTCCTCACTTAACACATTTGTTTCCTTCTCAACGAAATTCATTTCCTCTTTTCATTTGGGAAATTACCAATATGCAATAATTTCTAAATAAAAGAAGATATTTCTCTCCCTCCCTTGATGTAAAGTGGCCGGCCATATGGGTGTCTACAACCACATATTTATTTCCTAATTTTTTCATAAAAAATTACGGAAAAGCCATTGCATTATTGCTCATACAATAACATGTCACAAAATTTAATTCACTAAGCATAAAAACCAATTTTCACCCATGTGACTTTAAATGAATTTGTGAGAAAATTCAAAAATCGTATTTTGACATTTTAAAATCAATTATCCTTAAGGACGAAAATATCATTTAGAACACTTTCGGAAAATACGTCTAGTTCAATAATTGAATTATTTTGACTTAACTTCTAATTTAACAAACTCTACTCTAATGACTTGTGATCTCATGGACCCAAATGAACAAAGTTTTAACTAAGACTCTTGGACTCAAATTTCACAAACTTTTCCAAGTCTACTTTAATGTCAATTGACTCCACTAAAGAGTTGACACTGAAAATCTCTCGGTTCAAATCTATATATTTTCTTCTCAAAATCTACTTATTTGTGATAAGCGGATCCACTAAATATTATCGAATGATTACCCTTCATGAATATCATAAATTAAATGGAATTTATAAAATTATCATTTTACCCTTCTAGTTCTTATTTACACAACTCCTTTCTTACTTGTGAATAAGTTAGAAACAATGTATTGATGAGGACCTAACAAGTCTTATTTTTTCATCCAAATAAATTCATTACCTAATTTTGGATACCGCGCGGTTCATTTATTCACAATCCAAGTAATAAAGCATGAGGTGATATACATTGCATTTCGACAATCTTTTACATGAATTTCATATCTATGAGAACTTCACAAAGTTGGTTCATGACATCTTCATAACTTAATATCTCACGAATTAGTCTAGTCTAGATCACATAGTGGACCTAGAATTTGACTTTCTCAAATGAGAATATTAAAACTAAGAAATAACATGTCTGATTTCAGGAATTAGGTAAGCATGATGCATTTCATACGTAGTGACCTTGAAACAGAAGAGGTTAAGTGGTTTGTTCTTACATTGTCTCTAAAGGTGCACTTGTCAATTCAGTATCTTCAGAAGATACACTGGAAAAACTATAGAGCTCCTAACTCGTTGTGCCTCGTAGCAAGACATCATAAATTCTTCCAACAATCATATTGGGATCAATAGTCCGTTGATCTTTAGAATGTGAATATTTCATTTTAACCAAACCATCAAGAGTTTTTTTACGCAAATCTACATGTGTCTCTTCATATATTGTTAGGTTTGATTAAGGACTATAAAACTATTTAATATCATAAATCTTCAATTAAAGGAATGAATGAACGTTTTAACTTTTATTAATTTAATCAGCAAATTACAATAAAGACTTTATATAGATTTATATATTACATAAATATGTAAATAAACAATCATTTTATGGGCATCTCTGCCAACATGAACCTTCTCTCAGCCAGCCTTGCAGTTCACTCAGCCAAGGGATGAGTGAACCTTCTCTCAGCCGGCCTTGCAGTTCATCCGGCAAAGGGCCGAGTGAACCTCATTGTGCGCCCAACTTCTCACTTGGCCAAGGGACCTCCAAAAAGGCCCTTGGTCACCTATAAATATGAGGCTCAACCCCTCGAGACATCTCTGCCAACAAAATCTAGGACTCCTATTAGAGAACACATGATGCTGATAATAAGTTATCTCAATGATATGGAAATCCGTGGATCTTAGATTGATGGAGAAACCAAATAGATATGATCTTGAAAATTATCTCTGAATCTTTAAATATTTTCAAGCTGAACTATTCCATAACTAAGCTAGGGTACACTGTTACCGAGCTAATGAAGGAGATTCACACCGCTGAAGGGCTCTAGCATAGAAACTATCATGCATACCTCAAGACTAAACGGAGAGGTATTGTACTGATTACCAAAACTTGTTTTGTAGGTGATAATGTATCATTGTGGATTCTTGACTCCACTGCTACTAACCAAATTTATTGTTCCTTGAAAGGGTTCGGGAAAAGAAAAAGATTAGAGGATGGCGACTTCTGTTTCAAGTGGGGTGATGGAATTTTGGTGTCTGCTAAGGCTGTGAGATTTGTGACATTGTTTTTTGAAGAACAAACTTTAAATTTAAATAATATGTATTTTGTTCTTTCCTTTGGGAAACACTTAATATATGTAGCTCAAATTGTTGAGCAGGAATTATTATTTAAAATTTTATTGAAAATGGAATTTGAATTTCTTTTTCCAACTCATTTGTCACTGATGCATGTATGAAGAATGGTTTATACTATCTTTATCCTACACAGCCTTTGTTGTTAGACACTGAAATAGATAATGATCTAATTAGGGAATCAAAGAGGATCAAACTTAATGACTCATCTGTTCTAATAAAATCAACACATCTTTGACACTTAAGATTTGGTCATATTAGTCCAAATAGGATTAAGAGACTTGTGAAGGATGGTCCACTCAAAGCCTCTGCAATACGCTCACTGTCGACTTGTGAATCCTGTATAGAAGGAAAAATGACAATGCGACGATTCTCTGATAAATGTCAAAGAGCCACTTAGTTGCTGGAACTAATACACTCTGATGTATGTGGTCCACTCAGAATTTAGGCACGGGGAGGATACAAATACTTCGTTACCTTTACCGATGATTACTCAAGATATAAATTTGTCTATTTTCTCAAACACTACTCCAAGACACTACTCGCAAACTGAAAACAGATCAAAACCCTTCGATCCTATTGAGGTGGTGAGTACTTGTCTGAAGAGTTCGATGACTTTCTTAAAGAAAAATGTATCGCTTCTCAGCTTACATCACTTGGCACACCTCAACAGATTCGAGTGTCAGAGAGAAGGTTCCTAATTCTGCCGCATATATTCTGGTGGAGATGGTTCGATCAATGATGAGTTACTCATTACTCCATAATTCTGCCGCATATATTCTGAACCAAATACCGTCTAAAACGGTCTCTGGTACTCCTTATGAAGACTTGTTAGCTCATCGTCAATACATTGTTTCTAAATTATTCACAAGTAAAAATGGAGTTGACAAAATACCAAATAGAAAGGTAAAAGGGTAATTTTATAAATCTCATCTACTTGATGATATTCATGAAGGGTAATCATGGATAACATTCAATGGATCCACTCAATATAATTAAGTTGAATTTGAGTAGAAAATAAATTCATTTGAACCGAGAGATTATCAGTATCAACTCTTTAGTGGAGTCAATTGACATTACGCTAATACTCGGAAAAAGTTTGTGAACTTTTGAGTCCAAGTATAGTCGCTCAAGCTTTTTAATTTGGATCCATAAGGTCACTAGTACAGGCCATTAGAGTAAGATTGTTAAACTAGAAGCTAAGTCAAATATGTTCAAGTGTTGAACTATACTTTTTTTAGGAAAATGTCTAAAGGGTATTTTCGTCCACACGGACATAAAATTATGTGAATATAAAAATAAGATTTTAAATATTTTCATATGATGGAGATATAAATTATTTTCTAAAGCCGAAAAGTTGTTTGATGAATTATGAAATTAATTTCATTATGGTTGCAATATTAATACAATGGGTATTTTGAGAATTGGATTAAAAGAAATAAGGAAGCATCTAGAAGCTCCCCTCTAGTGTAGAATTCGGCCAAGCATCATATAGGAGAGATAGAGAGACAGAGAGAGAAATATCTCTTATTATTTTGTGCATTTTTGTATATTGGTAATTGCCCAAAAGAAAATAGGAAATGAATTTCTTAGAGAAGGAAACAAATATACTAGGTGAGGAAACAAATTTCCTTCACTAATACAATAAGAGGGTCGGCCATATACTAGGGAAAGAGGTGAGGAAATCAAATAATGTGTCATGAATACACAATAGGAAGTGATAATTACTTTTTCTTGTATTTCATTCTCCTATAAATGCAGTCTCACATTGAGATGTGAGAACAAGCTTTTTTCAATTGTGCTCTCCCTCTTGGCCGACTATTCTCTCCTCTCTCTCTTTAAAATATCTCTTCTTTTTTTACACTATGTCCTCATTAGACTTAGTCTTAAATTAGCTCTTTAGCTCAAATACTTGTTCTTGAGTTATTGTGTTTAACTGTGCCAACACACAAATCCGTCAAACCCTCTATAGACTCTTGTAATAGAAACCTTAGGTTTCCCAAATTCACGACTAGATGTGCAGGAAACGAGCAAGACGAAACAATCAACCTTTCCTACGGCTTCTCAAAGACCAAGCTACAAGAAAGTTTAGTCTCAAGTAAATAACAATTTAAATAATGGTTTTAAATAATTAGATGTTCATGCATTTTGCCTAGGTTAGTAAAATTCTTTTACTTGTCAAGAAATTTTTATATTCTGCCATTAACTCGTTAATGATAAATTTTTCATAACCCTAGACCTATTCCAACAAATGGTATCAGAGCATAGGTCAAAGTATAAGCATGTACATGTTATTTAAAATCATTACACGAAAATTGTTTTCAAAACTTACTTAGATAATGATTTTGCTAAGACTAGAGTTTAGACAATTTTAATATTTTGATGCGACCACTAAAATTAAATTGGTGTTGATTTTATATATGTTAGGGATGCTATATAAACACATTAAAATCATTTCTTAAATATTTTATGTTTATTATACACAAAAATAGTTTTTTGACAAGTTTGAAAATTTATGTACATTGTTAAACTAGTTTAATGTATTTCTAGTTTAAATTTATTACTGAATGATTTATATTATGTGGTTTGTTTTATATTCTATAAATCACTAATATGTTAATATAACACATAATTGAAATCAAACAAATAAATAAAACACTTCAATAAACTTTGTTTCTCAAACACTTGATCCGACGTACGTTTTAATTGTTTTTCAATTTCTCAACAACTTGTTATGGCTCAGTAAAATGGGCATAACTCTTTGCTCGGAGATCAAAAATTAGTGGTTCTTAAACTAAATTAAACGTACGGATGTTATCTCTCCAATGCAATTGGTTTCAACTTATTAGGATACCGGATGTGTCATTTATGACCTATTAAGTCTGAGATATACGGCAGTCCACGAGTCCAGGATTTTTAATCCGGATTTGCGACTCCTTACTTCTTCCCCTCTTCTTGATGCATCTGTGTCTTTTCAACGTTCCCGCACTCAACCACCATGAAGATGTCTTGAAGGAAGATGACATGAAGACCAAGAAACTAGTTTTGGGGAGATTTATGAATCTCAAAACGTTTTAGTGCAAACGTGAGACTTTGTATCGCACACACTTTCCTTAGGAAAATAAAATAGAAAATATGATCCGAGTATCTTAGTGCATTAACACTGCTCTCACCTCACAAATATCAATTTTATGGCTCTTTTTCCTAGTGTTCCACTCTATATTTCTTTACTCAAGGAAACATGTTTCCAAACGTACAAGAAAAGATGTGCCAATTCTAAAAACTAAGTGGGAGGGTTATACTTATTGTTTGCAACCCACGATCCCCAACACTAATGTTAAGTGCATGTGTCACCAGACTAAGAGTCACCCTCGTGACCCTCTCTTTAATAAGAGTATTCAAAGACGCATTGCCTTTAACATTTTTTGTAGAGCTACGTTCAAAAGTGAAACGATGAGACAAGGTCTCCCCTCGGCGGATTGTTTTCAAAATAGATCTTGTTGAATTAAGTGGTTGGTTACGCACTTAGATTCAATCTCTAGTAATCCTCCCTCGAGGCTCTGCAAAAATATTTGAGTGATAAAACTTTTTATAAGGTGGCTAGTTAAACGTTGATGTATTGACATCATGACTATGCATTAATAATGTGTCATTTACTTACGAAAGGCGACTCTTTGCGGCCTTACCTCGAAGGTGTAAAGTGTTATTTTTGTTCATAATAACTTTGGATTTTTCATGTCTAATATTAAACGTATAATCCTAAATAAAAGACTAATCATAAATTGTTTCAACAATCAGCAATACGTCTCTAAAACAGTTTCTCAATAATCCTTTCCTCGAATAAATTGGAACAGAAAATCTACGTACATTATAAACGTAACCTAGACATCATCCTTACTATGAACAAGCACAAATGGGTACTCACCATCCCATGTCTTCCTGAAACGAATAATGATTCGACTAAAGAGCACAAGGATGTCCTAATGGTCTAGATCCAATCTGATGAGATTATGAGGTGCTATATTTTGGCATCGATGAACAATGTGTTGCAACAACGACATCGTGATATTGATCCGGCCTATAGCATGCTCTTCAATCTCCATGAGATGTTTGGAGGGCAAGGGCGTCAGACTAGATAACAAGCGGCTTGACAGTTTGTGAACTGTCGTATGAAAGCTAGGACTCATGTTAGAGAACACATGATGTTGATCATAAGTTGTCTCAATAACATGAAAATTCTTGGATCTGAGATTGATGGAGAAACCTAAATAGATATGATCTTGGTAACTCTCCCTGAATCTTCCGATACTTTCGAGCTGAAATACTTCATCAATAAGCTAGGGTACATTGTTACCGAGCTAATGAAGGAGATTCACACTGCTAAAGGGCTTTGGTATAGAAACTGTCCTACCTACCTCAAGACTAAAGGGAAATGTATTGTACGGATTATCAAGTGAGGTGATGGGAGCTTAGTGTCTGCTAAGGCTGTGGGATCCGTGATATTGTCTTTTGAAGTCAAAACTTTAAATTTGAATAATATATACTTTGTTCCTTCCTTTGAGAAAAACTTAATATCAGTAGTTCAAATTTTTTAGAAGAATCATTATTTAAAGTTTATTGATAATTGAATTCGAATCTTCTTTTTCCAATTCATTTGTCACTGATGCATGTATGAAGAACGGTTTATACTATCTTTATCCTACACAACTTTTGCTATTAGACACTGAAATAGATAATCTAATTAGGGAACCAAAGAGGATCAAAATAAATTATTGCTCTGATCTAATAAAATCAACACATATCAGGCCATTAAGACTTAGTCATATTAGTCTAGATAGGATAAAGAGACTAATGAGGGACGGTCCACTCAAAGCATCTGCAATAGCGTCACTGCCAACTTGTGAATCCTGTATAGAAGGAAAAATGATCAAACGACATTTCTCAGATAAAGGTCGAAGAGCCACTAAGTTGCTGGAACTTATAGTCCTTAATCAAACCTAAGAACGTATGAAGAGACAAATGTAGATTTGTGTGAACAAACTCTTCATGGTTTGCTTAAAACAAAATTTTCAAAATCTAAAGATCAACGGATTATTGGTCATTGTATGATTGTTGGAAGAATCTATGATGTCTGGTTATGAGACATAGAGAGTAATGAACTCTATAGATCTTCCGGTGTATCTTCAAAAGATACTGAATTGGCCAGTACACCTTTAGAGATAATATAAGAACAAAAGATACTGACCAGTACACCTTTAGAGTGAATATAAGAACAGACCATTTAACATCTTTTGTCTCAAGGTCACTATGTATGAATTTCATCGTGCTTACGTTAATCCTGAAATGAGAAACGTCATTTTATAACTTCAATATATTCATATGAGAAAGTTACACTATTGAACCAAGTTTTTGAACTAGATGCGCTTTATTGGTGATGTATTGGGTTGCGAATTTAACATGAGTATACTTTGTGAAGTTCTCATAGATATGGAATTCATATACAAGATTATTAAAATGCAATGTATATCACCTCATGTTTTATTACTTGGATTGTGAATAAATGAACTATGTGGTAACCAAAATCAAGTAACGACTTTATTTCGATGAAACAACGTGATTTGTTAGCTCCTCGTCAATACATTGTTTCTAACTTATTCACAAGTAACAAATCAGTTGAGGAAATAACATTTAGAAGGGTAAAATTGTAATTTTATAAATCTCATCTAATTGATGATATTCCCGAAAGGCAACCATAGAAAACATTCAATGGATCCACTCAGTATAATTAAGTTGAATTTGAGTAGAAAATAAATTCATTTGAACCGAGAGATTCTCAGTGTCAACTCTTTAGTGGAGTCAGTTGGCAGTAAGCTAATACTCGAAAAAAATTTGTGAACTTTTGAGTCCAAGTATATAGCTCAAGCTTTCTTCATTTGGATCCATAAGGTCACTATTACAGGTCATTATAGTAGGATTGTTAAACCGGAAGCTTAGTCAAAATAAGTTCAAGTGTTGAACTAGACATTTTTTAGGAAAATATCTAAAGTGTATTTTTGTCCACATCAAGACAAAAGTTGTGAATGTCAAAATAAGTGTTTGAATATTTTCATGTGATGGAAATATAAATTAATTTCGAAAGCCAGAAAATTGTTTGAGGCACTATGAAATAAATTTCATTATATGTGTAATATTAATTTTACAAATGATTTTTTAAGAATTTTCTTAAAATAAATAAGGAAGCATCTAGAAGCTCTCATCGTAGTGTAGAATTCGGCCAAGCATCATAGAGGAGAGAGAGAAATATCTCTTATTATTTTGTGCATTATTGTATATTTGGTAATTGACCAAAAGAAAAGAGAAAATAATTTTCTTTGAGAAGGAAACAAATTTGCTAAGTGAGGAAACAAATTTCCTTCACTAATGTAATGAGTGGACCGGCCATATACTATGAAAAGAAAAGAGGAAATCAAATATTGTGTCATGAATTCACAATATGAAAACAAGTTTTTTTTTCTCTTGTGTTCTCCCTCTTGGCCGACCATTTTCTCCTCTCTCTCTCTAAAATATCTCTTTTATTTTGGTACCTAAGTCCTCATTAGATTTAGGGTTAAATTAACTTTTTAACTCATAGAATTGTTCTTGAGTTATTGTGTTTAATTGTGCCCACACAAAAATTATTCACACCCTCTATAGACTCTTGTAATAGAAACCTTAGATTTCTCGAGTTCACGACTAGGTGTGAAGGAAACAAGGAAAACGAGACGATCAATCTTTCATAAGGCTTATCAAAGATCAAACTACAAAAAAGGTTAGTCCCAAGTAAATAATAATTTAGATCATGGTTTCAAATAATTAGATATTCATACACTTTGTCTAGGTTAGTAAAATTGTTTTACTTGTAAAGAAATTTTTATATTTCGCAATCAACTTGTTAATGATAAATTTTTTTCTTAACCTTATACCTATTCCAACAGATTCATGGCTAATATATGCAAGGATCATTGGATTTCCATAAAGCGGACTTGAGATCGCTGGTAAACACAATTCACATAGGTTTTTGTTATGAAAAATGAGATGACAAAATTCAGGTGGAGGGGTTTGTTGACTCTGATTTTGCTTGGGATTTGGACTCCATAAAATCAACAACATCCTATTTCTTCACAATATGAGGAAATTGGGTAAGGTGGAATGAATAACTACAACCTATAGTTACTCTATCTACAGCAGAGGCTGAATATACTACAGCAACTAAGGCAATGGAAGAGGTTGTCTAGTTTCAAAGTTTGTTGAAGGAACTGCAAGTGTTTGAAAACAAAGTTATAGTCTTCTAAGTAAGTTTAGGGTTTGCCTTGATTTGTTGAGAATTGGAACTCTTTATATGAGAGGGAATCGAACAATGAATCCTAAAAATTTGAGCTTGAAGAAAATGGCTTATGGCGCGGATGTGGAGTTTGTTGAAGATCAGCATCAAAGTAGACGTGGTATGCAAGACTGAGGAGTCGAAGGCTTTGAAAGTTTGACACGTGGACGTATGTGATTAGTTAGCTGCATTTAATTGTCCAATTAATAGCCTACAGTTAAGCCTTGTAAAGTAGTTAATTCAATTATCTAGTACATTGAATTTCTATTATTTCGATTAAGTATAAAAGTAAGGAATAGGCTGTGATTATTAGTCCTTGACTTTTATTTGTGTTCTGAGATAGAACATGAAATGTTGTAGAAGTACTTTAAAAATTGTACTCGAAGATTTGTTTATGTGATTCAATAATAATTAAGCTCAAATTGTCTATTGTGGAGTAGTTCGGGGGAGTAGGCAATTGCCGAATCTTGTTAACAAATTTCTTCTTCTACTTTCTGTTTTTGAATTTCTTGAGTTGCAAATTTTGTCAATCTGTGTTTGTGTTCTTGGATTTTGTTTTGAGTTTAGTGATTTCAGATAAGTTTCCAACGATACGTTTCCGTAAGAGCGATTGTAGTTTGTAATAGCTTATGTTTGAAGATTAAAGATGGTGAAATTAAACATATGTTCCATGTTAGTTGTGGGTTGAATGAGTCTTTCGTTGAATGATTTTGCTTTTGTTGGGGGAAGGAAGTCACTCTAAGGAGTGCGATGTGGAGGATTGGAGATGGAGAGAAGATCTCGATTATGAATAATAAATGAATATGTCATCTTCCTAATTTTCACTTCCTTCATCCCCTCAATTCCCAATAGAGAGTACTGGAACATAAATATTTGGCGAACGAGTGGAATATGTCACTTATTCGATATATGTTTTTCGAGTAGGACGCCAAGATGATTTTAGAGATTCCGGTTATAGTTTTGGAGGCTCGGATACTCTCCGATGGCATTACTCTAATCACAATGAGTATTTGGTGAAGATAAGCTATCGAACTGCGATGTCGTTCTCTGATGTGGTGGGCGCATCCTCTCTTTCTGACAACATTATTTGGTGGAAATCACTTTGGGCGCTACGACTTCCTCTTAAAGTCACACTTTTCACTTGGAAGGTGTATAAAAAGTAGGTTCTGGTGCGGGTTGTGCTTGAGTGACAGCATGTGACGAAAGAGGTCCAAACTTTAAAGACACGTCGGCCCAAGCCTATTGAACAGAATCACCGAACTCCCTCCAATTCGAGACAAACTCGGTCTCGACGAAGTCGATAGTCAACAAAATTGATTTCATCGCGAAAACCAGATTTAAGACAAATTCAAATCTTTTTCTAGCAACGATGACATGAGAGCGATTTCGGCAATTTCGACCACACGTGTCATGAGCTAATTAATTGATCTTTAGTATAAATATAAAAATAAATTAGTATAATATATAATAATATATTATTATACATTATAAAATGGCATGTAAATAGCCAAAGTAAGAAAATGAGGAGATATAAAATATGGAGAGGATTTTCTAAACCTCTAAAAGAGAAATCAAGGTTTACTAGAGTCGTATTCACTCCTCAAATCAAGCTTTCAATTCCACCAGAAAGAGAAAAAGTTGCTCAAAAGGTTGACCCATTATACCCGAAGAACGATCTCTGCAATAAAACCATTGCTAAAGCTAACTATAAGATTATACATTATGTCAAGATTAACTCTCCAAATGTTACTTAATAAACACAGCTCAAAATGTTAAAGGCATAATTAAATCCGCTTTAAGACAATCGAGGTCAAAGAACCTAACTAAAACTCTCATATTTAACAATATATGATTCGTTTCAAATCGAAAGAGCTCTTTTGAAATTTTTTCCTTATAAACAAAACATTGAAAAATAGTACTTATATTTTATAGATAAAAACTTTAGACAGACACGCCTTTTAAGTTGGAAAAAGGACTACAATATACCATTTTGTCAGTCGGAAAATAGAGAGCAAACTTTTGAAACGACATAAGAAATAAAAAGTACCGGAGCGTCGTAAAAGTTGACGTAAAATCTCGTGGCCGGTATGGCAAGCTTGGCTTCGAGAATCTCGGCGAGAGCTGAGCTGAGCTTTGCGTTTACACTCGGGCCGAGACCTCCGATGGAAATCAGCTCCGCAAACGCCGCCGGCTCTTCCGTTCCCCCGAAAGCCACCGGAACTCCGCCGTTAATCAAAATCATCACATACTTGACAAAACCAAAAGAAAATGTTGGACTTTCATCGAACAGTATGTGGGCAGTGCGATAAAGAGAGAGTTCTTACAGATTCTGGTTTTCCGATGATTTTAGAGAGAGCTTTAGTAGCGTCTCTGAGTATGTCAGAAGTCGTGACTGAGTCGATTGGCACGTTCGTGAACACATTCAGAGTCGGCATTTTCTATTCTTATCCTTTCTTTATTGTCTGTGTTTATGTTTTGTGTTCACAGAGATGATATAAAATACTACTAAGGTTTCAAACCCGGATGATAAAAACATTACATTATCAAGCAAAATTGAAGACACTTTTCAATTTTTTTAAGTTTCGGAATATATCAACAGATGGATATTTGTCCATTTTAATCGGATTGAAATTTTCAGCACTAGGTTAATTGATTAGTAAGTGATGAAAATTCTACAGTTAGAATATTAAATTATCGATACCGGTATCGATATTCCAATTTTTAGTCATAACCGCATATCGACGATTATATCGATAGGTATTTTATAAATAAATAAAAACTTTTACCGACTAGCAATTATACTGACAAATTATCAAACATATACCGAATACGGACAAATATACCGACAAATATCACTAACACATATTTCTAAAATTCAAAATATCATATATTCATAATCTTAATTTCTAAATTCTAATTCAATATGAAAATTCACAATTCCATATTTCATAATCACAATCTTATATTCTAAATTCAAATTCAATATCGAAATTCACAATTCCATATTTCATAATCATAATCTTATATTTTAAATTTAAATTCAAAATCAAATTCACAATCTCATGGTTTATAATCATAATCTTATATTCTAAATTCAAGTTCGATATCAAAATTAACAATTTCATATCTCAAAATCACAATTTTATATTATAAATTTAATATGAAAATTCACAATTCCATAATCACTTTCACAACTTAAACTATAAATTCAAAATCAAAAATCACAATTCCATAATCTACAATCATATTCAAATTCATAATCTATAATCGAATTCACAACTTTATATTATATATTCAAAATCAATTATCAATTAACAATTTATATACAAAATCAAAAGTCACAATTCCATAATCCATAATCATATTATAATCCACAATACATAATCAAATTCACAACTTTATATTATAAATTCAAAATCGATTATCAATTGAGAATCTTATATTCAAAATAAAAAATCACAATTCCATAATCCATAATCAAATTCTAATCCACAATACATAATCAAATTCACAATTTTATATTATAAATTAAAAATCAATTATCAATTAAGAATCTATTGACGTTGTTTCATTACGCTCTCGCGCAGCGTAACCCCAACATGAAGAAGTTTCGGAAGAAGAGGACCGTGAACTTGTTTTTAAATAGAGTTAATTTGTGAACGTAATTTGTGTAATTTTTGTAGTCATCAAACTCTCTTAAGTTATTAAGACGCTTATATGGTTTTTATTTGGCTCTTGTTTTTAGACTTCTTTAGTTTACGCAATAACCAACATAATTAAGACTAGTCAATATTTAAAATAGGGATCGATACTGTTATAGCTTGACAAGTGTGAGACAAGAGCTAAAACAAGACGCTCCAGAGTGCTCGTCGCGTCGCGATACGTTATTAGAAAAGATGAAGAATCGTGGCGGAGTGCCCTTCGCGTCGCGATGGTACATATTTAATAAAGATCGATAATGTTAAAACTTAACAAAGTTAATTCCTATTTTTAGAATTCTCTTATCAAGTAAACATAAACAATGACGCAATATAATTAAGACTAGTCATACATTAAAATAGAGATCAATAGCATTAAAGTTTAACAAAAAATAAATATTTTGAAGTTCGCAAGTAAACATAAACATTAACTTTATTCTCGCCACGTGCATGTCTTTCTATTTTGAACTATACCACCGCATTTGCCGCACTTTACAACGATGTTTTCATCTTGAGATGGATATCGGTTTATCTTTCGCCTTCCTTATTTACTTTTTCTTGGACAACAGCTTTCTTTCAATGGGAACCAATACTTTCATATTCTTAATTTCTTCCGGAACATCCCATTGGTCTTCACTCCCAACCGGATAGATGGCGCCATTAAAAGTTTTGATCCACATTTTCTTCACGTAATAAGTACTACATAATGAATATATGTCCACATTCCGATGTTGGCTGATGCAATAACTTATGGGTAATTTTGATGTATAGATGTGTAAACTATGTGTAATTTGGATATACCCAAAGTTTCGTTAATAGATTGAAAATACCCAGACAAAATCGTTTACAAAAGTTTAGAGACAAAAATACCCCAAAAAATATTTTTAAATATGTAAACGAATTAAGAGTATTTATACTATTTACGATATGCAAACGAATTTGTCTGGGTATTTTCAATCGGTTAACGAAACACTTTGGTATATCTAAAATGGAAACGTTTTATAAGGCTATAGAGCCAATTTTTTTGATAACTTAGTCACAAGAGACACCTAGAAATTGAGTAATTTCACAAATTCACGTATTGTCTTTTGAGTTTACATTGCATTCACCCGCACCTTCTTTTATGTGACATTTGTACAACTCAAGCCCGTACATGTGCACGTATTATGCTTTCTCGTTCATATTTTCAAAATCAGCTTGCAACCTTGGGGTAAATTCCGTATTTACTTTGTGCACAATTTCTTCTCGTTTGAAGAGCAATTTCTGTAGCTTGCAACCTTAGTTTGAAGCTTTCAGCGCTGTTACTCATCATAATATCATATTCGTCAACATAACAAATAAGATTTAAGATCATGAATATTTGATTCAAACTAAGAGTGGTTAAATATTATATTTTCTTAGGAAAGAACGGTCTTGTTCATCGATTAAACTTGATTTCTTTGAGATATTTTTGTTGGAAATTACTTAACGATTTAAGTAAATTATTACTAAACATAACTAATTACGTGCGGAATTAATAATAAAATCGATCTATCATATTAAACTATTTAATATCTAACAACCTATTGGCATTAAAATCATAAGCATGTTAATTAACAATTTAATTCTTAACATGTTATTTCAATAAAATCAAACACTCCAAACAATCATAACAATTATATCAATTAAGAGTATTTAAGATTATCGAAACTTACATCGTCGAGTTATAAATAACTCAGTCGAGGAATTGAAAACGAGTTCGATGCGAGAATCTTCAAGCTTCTCCAATTCCGGATTTGCAAGAGACTTCCTCGGCTCGTCAACACGGGCAGCAAAGGCGGCAAGCAGGCGCGTCCTTGGGGCTGGTCCGGGAAGCTGGCAGCAAATGGCGCGCGGTCCTCGGCAGGCTGGGAACGGGCAGCAGCGGCTGGACTCGTCCGACGCAGAAGGCAGCGGCCCTAGGAGACCCCGGAGCGGCTGAGAGGGGCAGGCACCTCTGGGCTCAGGCGGAGGAACAACGGCGACGTCGGCAGCGACCTGGGCAGAGGCAGGCTCGGCTGGACAAAGGCGGCAGGCTGCTGGGACACGCAGAGGGGCGATCGGGCGGAGTCAGGCGCAGGTTCGCGCGGATGGGCGGAGGCAGATCGCAGGCGAAACTTCGCGACGACGCTGAGAGCTCATGGAAGCTCGGATCGGGACGCCGTTTTTTGCGTTGCGTCGGCAACGAACTGACTTAAATGGGTTCGGAGAGAGATCTGGGTTTGCAGACTCAGATTCGTCGGATTCATCGAATCTTTGGTTCGGAGGTCAGATTTCCAGAAAACGAAAATGGACCAAACAACCACAAGTTGATTCAACGATGACACAAGAAGAAAAACGAGAAGATGAGTGTGGGCTCAGATGAACGCACACGAGAAAACAAGAAACGAAATTTTTCGTCCTCTCGGGTGATGGGGTGGTCGGCCAAGAGGGAGAAGAGAGAGAGAGAGCAAGCTTGACCTAGGGTTTCCTCAAACCCTTTATTTATAGACATTGTTAATGGGCTTTCATGTGGGCTTTTGTTGAATCGATATTCAGCCCAAAACCATGTTAATGGCCGGCCCGTATGTCCTACTCGTTTCTCAATTTTATTTCCCAAATTGCCTTGATTTAATTTCCAAATTCGACTTAATTTAGAACTCTCATCTATTTAATAACTCGTTATTAAATTGTTTCATGGTTATCGAATAACATAAAGTGGGAAACGTTTTATTTTCTAATATTGTTATTGTGAATTCTCAAGAAAATTATTATTACAATAATAAAGTTCTTTAATTCACAAAATCAATAATTAATGAATAACACATTATTCATTAATTCGCTTGGAAAATAAATTTCTCTATACAAATCACAATTTGTATTTTATGAGTAAATCAATTTATTGCGTTCAATTAATCTCTTCTAAATGTGCATCATTGAGACCTTATGGACCCACATGAACGAAGCTTGAGAATATAGCACAGACTCAATAATTCACAAATTATTTCCGGCTTATAATTCTTAATAATGGTCGACTCCACTAAAGGACCAATATTGAAAATCTCTAAGTTCATGCGCGCATATTTTTCCGTTTGAAGTCACAGAACTTTTCTGTACTCGATCCACGGTGTACTTTACCAAAATACCCTTCGTGTGTATCAGTAAGTCCGGGGAATGTAAAATTACCGTTTTACCCCTAGAGTTATTATTTCACTAACTCGTTTGTTACTTGTGAATGAGAAAAAACATAAAGTGAGACGTCAATACATGTCACATGTTTTAATCAAGGAATCTCATATTCAATGATTATCTGGCCAGATTGATTCATTCACTATCTCGTAACAAACCATAGTGTGATACAATGACTTTCATTATGTGTACACGAATTCCATATCTGTGAATCACATAATCCAACACTACAACATTATGTCACCAACCGTCGGGTCAGATGCAGCCATTACACGGCCATCGCCCATTGACAAATCAAATGACATAAAGTGTAGTATCGACTATGCACTCACCTCAGGATTAAGGTAGTTATCGAAGTACCCCTCGTATGTGATCTTGGAGCTTCTGGATTAAACGGTTTTATATCGAGCTTCCATAGAATCACTAGGTCTTGTTCAATATCTTCTATAAGATATCAAGAATGAAATCATAGAGTCACAACTTTCTATATCACATGATAAGATATCATGATTCATTCAAACAATCGTTAATTAGACTCGAATGCTCAATCGGTCTTAAGATTGTGAACAAATGGTTTAAACTAGTCACAAGGGGTTATCATGTCAAATCTGTATTTAACACCCTTTTCGTTGATGACAGTTTCAGAGCGTAGTATACATACATAAACACAAACTATATGAAAAGAAAGCTTATTTATTAATATTAATGTTTCAGCAAAATATTACAAATAATAAATAAAATGTCTAATATTCTCCTTTGTGGGCACCAATCCCAACAATTTTACCATCTCGACATCTTTTCTCATCAATTATCTGAAGTGAGCTTCAGACGACGTCTTATTGAAACAATGAGCAGTTTTGTATAACTCATTGCGACAATGTTCCATCTTAAATTTATGTTGAACGTTAAGTTGTAGATGATAGTAGCAAGTCCCGTTACGTTTTTTGGGAAACGCAACTTCAACACCACGAATGATACTAACAGGTCGATCGGATATTAATGTTAAATCAGGTACGTCACCAATAACTTCTTTCAAATTCATCAAAAACTACGTCCATGAATCATGACACTTGAGGTAACCAGAAATTACCCGAGGTATCAAAACCGGACGAGCGACATCTTTTCACCCAGGCCCAAATAAAGTTATTTACTTCACAGCCCATTAAGAGAGCGAGGTCCATCAGGCGATTAGGACACCGGGCCCATCAACATGGAAGATCAGCCAAGGCGCTCACAAACTAAGCCAAAGAAGAGCAAGTCCGCGCAACGAGGAAGGAGTCAACCCGCAGAACGAGCCTGAAGAAATGGACTTCGATCAAGGGATCGATCAACACATGGCAGGACACGCGGAAGAAAGCAGTAGAACGACACCCAATAGAATTAGTATAAATACGTGTAGTAAGGCACGTTACATTTTTCTGATTTCTATCTTATATTTTTACGTTATTCAATAAGATTAATATCTACATTCCTTGTTCGTGTTCTCATTGATTTTCTAATTCAAGTTTAATTCACATTTTGTTTATTCTCATTTTTGCCTGATTTTATATCAATATTTTAGTAAAACGGCAGTGTGAGACATAATTTCTGCATATCTATCATCTTTATATAGCATAATCAAAATAAATTTGATTGTTGAGGGATTGAAAAATCTTATCAACAATACTCACTGTCGACAACGCCAAAAGCAAGTGGATACAAATGTAAATTCGCACCCAATGAAATAGATACAAGCAACTGTCTCCCGTATTTAGTCTTAAAAAATGAACCATCGAAAGAGATAACCGGTCGATAATATTTAAATTCTTTAAGACACGCCTCAATGGCAAAAAATGAATACTTGAATTTGTCACTGTCTCTCACAAAACCAGTAACCGTGCCGGGGTTTTTTTGCTTCAACATATAAATCCAAGAAGGTAATTTCTGATAGGAGTTGTTCAGGTGTACCATGAACAAATCCAATAGCTACTTCTCAAGATCTCCACGCCTTCAAATATGATATGTTCAAAACCTCATCTTGTCTTCACTTCTTATCTAACATACCACCTTTTTGCCGAATATGATATAACTTGAAACTCAAAATTATTTGTCATAGCGTATAGGTGCACATGTTTCTTCATTTATAATTTACTCTCAATTTGTTTTCCCAAGTACATTAAACGGTTAAGTTCACAACACAAACAAATTCATTTTGTATTCGATAATTATTTGTAGAAGATTGACTAGGGTGTTCACAAAATTTTATCTCTTAACAACATCCTCAACCATGAATTGAGGATCTTCCCAGGAATAAGTTCCTGACTTTGACGGTGATCTCTTATAAGGATTAACTTCAGGATGATAATTGTCCAAAGGAACTTTGAAATTTTCAACATACTCGTTATAGTCTTCATCATTCGCGAATTTTTCGAAATCTACACCATCTTCAACGTCTTCACCATCATCATCATCCTCGTTTCCTTCAAAATCCATGTGATTATCATCTTTATCACTTCTATATATTTCATATTCGTCGCTCTTGTAAGTGTCTACAAAGAACTCATCCTCGACACCGTAGAGTTCGTCGTTTGATTTAGGGTTACTTTGTGAGACTTCAATTGCGAGAGTATGATGTTATTTTATGCTCTCAATGCGAGAAACCTTCAAAACTTATTTTCCTCTTTGTTTCGGATCCACATCATAAGCAATCGGTAACATGATTCATTTCGGTTTCAAAGTCACGCCAATAGAAAATTTAGTCAACCAGTCGCGTTTCATATAATATGTGACATCATCATTGATCATCAAGATCGCAGACACCCACACAACGGTACCCACCGTATATGTGACTTCTATTTTTAAGTCATATGCCAACCTATCGACCTTGAAAATTTTGTAAATTATATCAACCAATTCATTGTACTGTCATCTTTTGTAGCATTCACCATATACGTACGAGTTTTTCTATTAAAATCTCACCCGTGCAAAACGTCACACATACTTGTCAACAACGCATACCAACTTATCAAAAACTAGTCAAACTTATCCTACATTTGTCAAACTTCAGTCAAATTTGTCAAAAACTATTCAAACATGTCCTACATTTGTCAAACTTTAGTCAAACTTGTCAAAAACTATTCAAACATATCACATAATCATCATAACTTGTAAAAAAAAAAACCATCTTCTAAAAAAATCATCATAAACCATGTTTACTATAGTTTTTTATGTAGGTCATCGTATGACATTGTCAGCCATCGTATGGCATCGTCTGCCATCGTACGCCATCTACAAAGTGTACGATGACCTTCATCAGAATTTGTCGTACAGAAAAAATCCAAATTTTTGACGAACATATCTTTTTCAATTGAAAACTGATTCTAAAACTAAAAAAATATAGTAAATGAAATAACATATTCATTATTTGGATGATATTAAGTGATTTCAATATTTAGAGAAGATTTCAACGCATTGGAAGATAGGATGAAACCCTAATAAATTCTATAAATGAGCTTAAAAATATTTTTGTTCAAATTTGAGTCTAAAATCTATTTTGAGATATTTTTTAAAAAATATGTGTCTAATATGAACATTTTCAATGTTTTTGGGTACAACATACAATTTATCATCCTTTATCCAATATTTCATTTTTTATCATCCATTGATATCAAGTGATTTCAATATTTATTATTTTGAGAAGATTTCAATGCATTGGAAGATAGGAATGAGATTGAAAGCCTAATAAATCTTATAATTAAGCTTAAAACTATTTTTATTCGAATTTGAGATTAAAATATATTCTAAGATATTTTTAAAAAAACATGCGTCTAATATGAATATTTTCGATGTTTTTGGTCCACAACTTAAAATTTCTCTTCCTTTATCCAATATTTCATTTTTTTTATAAATATTTCCTCGGACAGCCTACGATGAACCGATACAGCAAACTTCGCCATAAATTAAAAATACGGATAAAAAAGAGCTGCGAGCTACTACTTTACATATTTCTTTTAAAAAGGAAAAAGAAAAAATAAGCATTCCTGAAAACGAGCGCGGCGGTGGAGTCAAAGCCTGAAGGTGGCGTATGCAGCGCCGGAGAGTCCACCGGAGTTAGGATAGGCTGTGCCGGAAATGGGATAAGAAGAAGGAGGGTACGTCGGAGGTTGCGGTGGAGGAGCGCTCATTTGTGGGTACGAAGATGATCGCCCGTATTCTTTGTTGTTGCGATCGTTTATCACATCCTACAAACATTCAATTTAAATAACTCATAGGCTTAATTACTCCAATCCTATAATCAGGCATTTAAACACAGTTTGGTGTATATATAAGATAGGTCAGTGTTGCAGAGGGAATAGAGTAAGTTGAAGACGCAGCGTAGTGTTTGAGTGTAGAGGGCAAATTTGTTGGATTAAAAGATTTCTTAAGCCTAATCTCGAGTGATTTCTAAAAGAGAAATGGACAATAATGTCATCTCTATCTATGGGTTTTCTTTATTTTTCTTACAAAAGATTTCAGTTTATCCCTAAAAGAACTATTTATATTTTAATTTTAGATTTTGTAACATATTCATCCCAACTCTTAATTATTTCCGGTTAATTAATAAAAAAAATATATAAAAAAATATTTAATGAAAGATGAAAAGCTGGATTTTGAAATATTTGCTTTTGTATTTTTCTATTTTAGGAGGAAATTGTTAAAAAATCTAACATTAAAGAGTTTTTTTTCAAAGTCTCTTTACGCGTAAACGAAAAAAAGAACAATTTTAAAAGAAAATAAAAAAAAAACATAAAAAGAAGCGGCAATTTGAGCAATTTCTCTTTCCAAAAAGAGGATTTTGGTGTACTTGTCTTTCCTCATCTACAAATTGACACCGACTGATATTCCTAACTTAACGTGTGTCCAATCATTCACGAAGAGACCACATTTGATTTTCCATATTCTCCTTTTCAGGCCAATTTCTCAGGAGTGCAAGCGATTCTAAAGCCCTATTCTAAATCTGACAAATAAGAAATCAGGATTGCAAAAAATGAACAATGGGTACCTGAATGAGCTGCTGAGCCATCTGGACTTGGGTTGCGCTGCCTTTGATCTCGACGATGATATCGTCGGGATGGCCTCGGCTCTCTTGAACGGTCAGGATCGCTCCGCTGCTACGCCGAATGTACGCAATGTTCGACCCTTCCATTCCGATTATGTCCTCCGCATACGACAATGGTATTTGCATTGTCTGCACTATCTGGCAAAACACACACACACATCGACGCAGCAATACTCTCTCTAGTCAATCTTCTCATCGACCAATAATAAAAAATGGAATTGCAATTACCAGCCTTTCAAATTATATGAGTTTTGTATTTAACCCAGGTTTTGTAAACTGTTGGTAAATAAACATCCCAATCCGTTTACAACTTTTCAATGAGCGAAACCGGAAGAAAAAACAGGTAAGAAATTTAAGAACCAATTTAATAAAACGTTGGCTATATTCAAACCCCTTCGGTTTACGTTAGCTAATTGCCCAATATTTTGTAATAAAAATCAATTTTTGAGTCAGGTTTATTATCCCATTTCTGTTGTATTTTTTAAATACGATCTGGGCCGGTGACTCCTTCTGTGCACCACTATTTTATTTTGTTTATATAATGTGTTACCATTTTTCTTAAACAGAGAACAACACTCTAGTCAGTCTTCTCATCGAGATTCGTTTCCTTTAAATAAAAATAAAAATAAAAATCGACCTGAGTGACAATGGGACCTCCAGCGCGGCTGAGCCCGGCCGCGGCGGCGGCGGAAGCAGCCCGAATTCCGGCGAGAGTGGGGTCTTGGCCGTACAAGGAAATTCCCGACGAGCCTATCTGGGAATCCATTTGGTGTTCGCGCTCAAAGTACATGGACTGAGGCCCAGTTTCCCTTTTCGGACCGAGCCCGAGCCCGAGCCCAAGAGGAAACCCTAAACTGTTCTGAGGATTATACGCTGGAAACGGGTCAACTTGATGGTGCTCCTGCACCGCCTCCGTGGCCGGAGCGGCGGCGCTGTACTGCAAAAATTAAAATTACAAGAAAGCCGATAAATTAACGTGTCAACATCAATATCCATAATAATATTGAAAAAGTTATATAACATAGCCATTTGAAACTAATTATATAGCAAAATAGCCAAACTTACGTTGTCAAGATATTGACACTACTATTCAAAAAGTTAGACGAATATTATAAGTAATTTTTCATTTTAAAAGAAATAGAAACTTTATTATTGCACATTTTGGCTAGTTGACTAATTTTGGACAATCCTCCTTGCTACTTTGTTGGCTATTTAACTGAATGACCCATATAAATATTATGAACAGATTAAAGACGAATAATGTTCAGAGAGATATAGAGAAGAATTACGGATTTTTCAAAGAGAGGAAGAACGGTTTGGTCGACGAGGAATTTACGGAGGTGAGAGACGACAGACTCGATGGCCATAGCGACCTTAGAAGACTCGCCTTGAAGCTCAACCACTCTCTCGTCCGCCAAAGCGTACATCGGAGCCTCCTCTGAGGACAAAACACGCACCGATGATCCCGTGGTCTCCTACATAAATAAACTTTATTTAGGTAAATTCTTTAAAAATATAGACTTTAGGAGGGGTCAGAATTCAATTATTGAGAGATAATTTTAGGTCAGGCCACCGTATTGATGTTATATATACATTCAAAGAAGAGATTAGCATATGATTCAATAGTGAGAGGTAACTAAAGATATCATTTTTAAAGCAAGTTGCAGAGACATTTTAAGAGCCATTAAAATTGTTGATATTGTTGGTCTAGCTCAGCAAGCAGTAATCAACCCACCACGAAACGAGGACATGGGATCGAATCACCACGAAAAACTTTTGTATAATTAAAAATACCAATTCACCAAAAGAAATGTATAATGCTTCCATAATAATGTATCACTATCATTATGAATAACGTATCAAATTTCATTTTCTAAACTCAATGCGGTATAAACCATTAGACTTAAAAGTTGGAAAATATCTAAACTTGAACTTTTGACCACTTTTTGAAAAAAGTTATCTTTTAAATCAAACTAAACCTCATTTTCTTATTTTCTCCACATTTCCCCTTTATTTCTCTCTAAAACTCTTTCAAGAATCATCTTTGAACACTCATAAGTCATATTTGATCTCACGCATGCAGCTAAACAAGATTAAAAATGAAAAATTAGCAAAAATATAAACATCGAAAATCACCAAAAAATAGTATTTTTAAAAGCTCCCGAATTTGGTCGAATATATCTGCATGAATTCAGTTTAAAAGTCTAATTTTGATTATTTTCCAACTAACCAATCTATGTTTTCAATCTAGAAAATTGAAATTTCTCATCCCATTAGCACAGCAATGTGATTCTACTTCCAACGCCTAATTGATTTTTTTAGGAGGAATTTCATCTCAACTGTGACTCTAATCTTCAGGAGCTATCAAACTGATGTATTATCTATCAACAGTAAATTTTATTGCAACACTAATCGATGAGAGCTGCGAAAGCAAACTACTGAATAAAATTGAAAGAAAACGGTTCCAGCGGTACCTGGATGGCCTTGATGACCGAACCTTGTTTTCCGATGAGATTGATGGCCTGCGTCGCCGCCACAAGCAGCCGGAACGACGCGGCGGCGGAAGATTCGTCGGAGACGCGACGGAAAACTCGGATGACGGCGTCCATGGCGGGAGAGAGCGGAAGCAAAGGATCTTCCTTGCCGGAGATGAGAACAACTCGGTCGGGATTTCCAATCGGACCGTCGAGGACTCGAATTCTTGCGCCGGTTTCTTCGCACATCTTCTTGATCAGCTCGCCTTTCCGACCGATAATGGACCCCACTTTCGCCACCGGAACTATCGCCCGGAAGACGCAGTGCCCCGGCCACCCCGGCCACTTCTCTACTTCCGCTTCCGTCTCCAGCTCCGTCGCTTCGGCCGATATCGCCGGCAATTGCTCTGCCTCGTTCTGATCGCTCCCCATTGTTAGGTTTTCTTTCTCTGATTTTAGGGCTTTACTCTCGTAAAGCAACGCCTATTATTTTGACCGGCACTAAATTATATTCATTTTCTCTAAATCCACCACCATTTTTCTTCTCAAAATACTAATATTTTTCAACATGGAAAAATATTTTACCCATTAAAAAATAAAATTTAGAAATATCCCAAATTTTCCAACAACATGCTATAAAATAAAATAAAATAAAAATTTATTTCCTACAACCGATTGCCTCTTTAGTCTTCCCAACTTCCACATTTTTCTCTCTTCTTTTTCCACTATACTTTTTTCTTCTACACTTAACGCTCCCTTCAATACTTTTCTTCTACACTCAACAAAAAAAATATTAAAATACAAGTTTCATCTTCGACGCAGTCCAGCTCTGGTCCATCTCCGACGCACTGCAGCTCCGGTCCATTCCCGACGCAGCTCCGACAAAGGTCCGCTCCATCTCCGACGAAGATCCGCTCCAACTCCTTCATCTACGACAACACTCAACCAAAACTTCATCTCCGACGCAGCTCCGCTCCATCTCCGACGAGGTTAGGTTCTTACCGTTATCTACAATGTTATCTATAAAAAATTGTAACAGAGTCTACAATGTCGTCTACAAAACTGTAATAAAATGTACAATATTGTCTACAATAGAGATCTACAAACGCGTCAATATTGTTGTCTACCGAGAAAGAAGAGAGATCGCTGACCGAGAGAGATCGTGAGGAGCAAGGGGAGTTCGAAAATGAAGAGCAATCGCTACAGCCGAGAGAGAGAGAGAGAGAGAGAGAGAGAGAGAGAGAGAGAGAGAGCAATCACGACAGAGAGAGAAGAGAAATCGCGAGCGAGAGGGAGTTCGAAAATTTAGAGCAGGAGAGAGAGAGAGAGTCGAAAATCACGCAGGAGAGAAAGAAGAAAGAAGAGGTAATCGATTTAAGAGAAATTGCCCAAAGTACCACCATTTGTATTTGATTTTTCCAAAATCCACTAAAATTAATTTTTTCCCAAACTAGGACAAAAATCTAAAATACTCGTAAAACAATTTCTTTACGTTTTATTCCATGTCCTTGTTAATCGATTACTATTTTTAAAAAAAAATTAAACTTGAAAAATTAAAAATTGTTCCACCCTTAAAAAATTTAATTTAATTTTTTTGGCTGATAATAGTGTTGGAATAGGTGTAGGGTTAAAGAAAAAATATCATTAATCATATTAATGGCGGGATATAAAAATTTCTTTTAGAAGTAAAACAGTTTTTACTAACCTAGATAAAGAACATATACATGTTATAAATTAAAAGCATTATTTAATCTAGGTTAGTAAAAATTGTTTTACTAGTAAAAGAAATTTTTTTTTCCGCCATTAATATGATTAATGATAATTTTTTTTAACCCTAGACCTATTTCAACAGATTCTTCATTGTGGTGTTTTGTGTTTTTAATTCCGTGAAATTTTGAATTTTAGAATTAAATATGAAGTCCCGAAGGTTTTGCAAAAATTCTGTCTGGCGAGTCCCAACAGGTTCCCAGTCCAGCGAGATCCCTTCCACCGTCCTTGTTCGGCGTGATCCCCAGCAGGTGCTCCAGTCTGGCGAGACTCCCAGTCCTACGAAGGCTCCAGTCCGGCGACTCCCAGTCCAACGAAGGTTCCAGTCCGTGGAAGCGTCCAGGTCCCAGTCCGGTGAAGGTCTCTGTCCGGCGAGGGTCTCTATCCGGTGAAGGCTCCAGTCCGGCGAGCAGGTGCAGTTACCAGGTTCAAGTTCGACGAGTCTCAGCAGGTTCCCAGTCTTGCGAAGGTCCTGTCCAAGGACCCCGTTTCCCTGTCCGGCCAGCGTGTGCCTAGGTCGTTCCGGCAATCCTCTTTCCACATTTGAACTTGGTGTGGCATTGCGGAGATAGCGAGCTAGGTCGGAATAATTTATAATCTCAACTGCAAGTTTCTCTCAACGATTTGGATTGCTATAATTATATAAATATGTTTATATAGGTTGTTAGTGTGTTCAAATGTTGTGTTACATGTTTTATTAAATTGTTTATATAAACATGTCAATAAATTTTAATGCCTAGGTTGTTTAAACATATTAAAAATAGTTTTAATATGATAGATCTAATTATATTTTTCCGCCACATAGGATGTGCAATATAATTAAATTGTAAAATAAATTCCAACAAAGATGACAGTATTAAGATGCAGATAATAAATAAGAAACAAGAATTGGTAATCTAGCTCGGTGCAACTGTTGGAATAGGTATAAGGTTAAGAAAAAATTATTATTAACACATTAATGGCGGAATATTCAAATTTCTTTGTTAGTAAAACAATTTTTACTAACCTAGACAAAGTGCATGAACATGTATATATTTAAAAACATTATTTAAATATTTGAATACTAATCTTTCTCTTGTTGCTTGATCTTGGAGTCACTTATTGGATGAAGATCATTCTTCTTGTCTCGTTGCCTTTCGTCTTTGCATTTTCGAGCAACCATGAAAGTTTCTATCGCTAGAGTCTTCGAGCGTTTGAAGAGTTTAGTGAGTGGACACTATTAAACAATATGAACAAAAAATATTCTTGGATCATAAGCTAATTCTCTAGATCAAGTGAGGATCTAGGTGCCAAAATAAAAGATTATTTTAGAGAGAGAGGGAGAGAAGTGGTCGGTTAGAAGAGAGAGAGCAAGACCAAAAAGCCTATTTTCACATATCTATGTGAGGCTCTATTTATAAGAGAAGGAAATACAAGAAAGGGTAATTACCCTTTCCTATTGTGTATTCATGACACAATAATTGATTTCCTCCTCCCTTTCTCTTTCAAATAGTCGGCTACCCTATCCCATAAGTGAGGGAAATTTGTTTCATCACTTAGCACATTTGTTTGTTTCTCAAAGAAATTTACTTCCTCTTTGCTTTTGGGGAGTTACCAACATGCAATAATACACCAAATAAAAGAAGATATTTCTCTCCCTCCCTTAATGTAAAGTGGCCGGCCATATAGGTGTCTACAAACACATATTTGCTTCCTAATTTGTTCATAACAAATTACGAAAAAGCCCTCACATTATTGCCCATACAATAACATGTCACAAAATTTAATTCACTAAGCATGAAAACCAGTTTTCAGCCGTGTGAATTTAAATTAATTTATGAGAAAATTCAAAATCTTATTTTGACATTTTACATCAATTATTAGGGACAAAAATACCGTTTAGACCATTTTCGGAAAAACGTCTAGTTCAACAATTAAACTTATTTTGATTGAGCTTCTAGTTTAACAAACTCTATTCTAATGACTTGTGATAGTAACCTTATGGACCCATATGAACAAAGCGTTAACTAGGACTCTTGGACTCAAAGTTCACAAACTTTTCCAAGTCTATTTTAATGTCTACTGACTCCACTAAAGAGTTGACACTGAAAATCTCTCGGTTCAAATGAATATATTTTCTACTAAAAAATCTATTTATTTGTGATGAGTGGATCCACTGAATATTATCAAATGATTACCCTTCATGAATATAATCAACTAGATGAGATTTATAAAATTATCATTTTACCCTTCTCGCTGTTATTTCCTCAACTCATTTGCTACTTGTGAATAAGTTAGAAACAATGTATTGACGAGGAGCTAACAAGTCACATTGTTTCATCCAAATAAAGTCGCTAATTAATTTTTGATACCCCGCGGTTCATTTATTCCCAATCCAAGTAATAAAGCATGAGGTGATATACATTTCATTTCAGCAATCTTGTACATGAATTTCATATCTATGAAAACTTCACAAAGTATACTCATGTCAACTTCACAACCCGATACACCACCAATAAAGCGCATCTAGTTCACAAACTTGGATTTAGAGTGTAGCCTTCTCAAATGAATATATTGAAGTCATGGAATGATATGTCTCATTTTAGGATTCAGATAAGCACGATGCAATTCATACATAGTGACCTTGAGACAAAAGAGGTTAAATGGTTTGTTCTTACATAGTCTCTAAAGGTGCAATGGTCAATTCAGTATCTTCGAAAGATACACTGGAAGAATTATAGAGTTCATAACTCTCTATGCCTCGTAACCAGACATCATAGATTCTTCCAAAAATTATACTAGGATCAATAGTCCGGTAATCTTTAGATTGTGAATATTTCGTTATAATCAAACCATAAAGAGTTTGTTCACACAAATCTACATTTGTCTCTTCATACATTGTTAGGTTTGATTAAGGAATATAAGACTATTGAATATCATAAATCTTCAAACAAACGAAAAATGAATGAATGAATGTTTCAACTTTTATTAATTTAATTAGCAAATTACAATAAAGACTCATGAGAGATTTATATTACATCGATATGTAAATAAATAATCTGCCAACAGCAACTTCACCTATATCTGGAGTTTTGATAACCCGATGGAAATTATTTCACTAATCAAATAGTTCTTAGTATACTGATGGAATTATATGAACAACTTTTACACAAATGCAAAATTACTCAACTATACAGTGAAACCGATTTCAGTCCCTCCTTGAATTAAATAATCCACATAGATCCACCGAAAATACACTCTTCATAGTGTTCTTTCAATCACAAGAATAACTTCAAGTGTGACAATTACTTTCACACACAACACAGATCCAAATGAATCACTCATAGTAGGTGAAATGATTCTACACTGCTCTTCTCAAAGTTCTCAGATTTCCAGTCCACCGATCGTGTACGTCTAGGAACTCTGTGAACTCTTTGAAAAGTGTCAAGGAGACTAAGGAAAGCAACTTCCCTTTTTATAGCATCCAACAGAGAAAAGTCTTCTCTGGGTTTCATGGACTTTAACGCACATAGACCAAAAAGGAATGTCTTTAAAAACCTTATCTTCGAGAATTAGAAAACTGTCCTAACATAGTTTCTACAATATCTTAGCATACTAATACCATAAAATATGCGATACTTATTTAATAAAAATGAGCCAATCTGAATATAACAACACTATTCTCATTATGCCGTGTAAATATACAATCCTCTCCTTTTGCTTTTAAGTAAGAATTCTTCAATGACTTCAAATTCCATGTCATGTTATGATTGAATGTTATTTCATGTTCAAAGAAATCTTCTACTGACAATTTTAAATTCATGAATAAGTTTTTACCAATAATAACTTTGGTATGAATATCAGTTGAGTAAGTAGGTCTTACTAAGAGTAGTGTATTAGTGTCATACTTCTCAACTAAACTAAAACTAGCGGTTCTAGTCACCATTTTACTTAATCGAGTCAAATCTCAAGAAAACAAGTTATAAGAATAGAGGAGCCAAATTATCCAATGAAAGGGGATACAAAATGATGAGGAGGTTTTAAGCCGATTTGAAATCAAGGTTCAAGTAAAGTGACTCATTTTCCATAATCTTATATTTTATTATAAATTCTAGTGGTACTTCTCACCTAGTTAAGTGAAAGACGAAAGAACTCATTTACACAGAGTTGAAAAGAGAAGAAGTAGAGTAAGAAATCTGATAAGAACAAGAAGTAAAGACCAATGAACCACTAATTTCCCTTCCGACAAAGACACGACGGACAATATGAAAAATGAAAGAAGATAAAATATCTCAAAAATAATATTAACACAAATTGCAAAGTCGATATATGAAGATAATGTGTCTATTATAGCCTACAAAATAATATAAAAGATGTACCCAAAAAATAAACATGTTTTAGAGTATGGTAGAAAGTTCGTCTAAGGTTGTTGGAATTAACGCCTTCGAAATAAAGCCTATTGAAGAAGATGCAATTGTTATATTTTCCTATCCAAAAGAAAATGCAAAAGCATTTTGGACCAAACTCAACGCCAACGTCAACGCTAACGCCAACGCCAACGCCAACGCCAATGCTAATGCCAATGCCAACGTCAACGCTAACGCCAACGCCAACGCCAACATCACCTCAAAAGTGACACATCCCACCCAACACCAACGCCACCTCAACGGTGGCACATCCAAACGCAAATGCCACCTCAATGGTGACACATCTCAATACGCTATAAATACCCAAGGTCAAACACAAAATGGGAGACTTTAGGGGCAAGTGAAAGAAAAACCTCACAATAAATTCTCTCTAATATCATCCTCTCGACCAAAAAACGTCTCGAGAGACCATACACAAAATCTAAGATCAAACACAAAGGAGGAATAAGTTTTCTTCCCTTCTCTCTAGATTGGAATAAAAACATTTCATTCATTCTCACATCCAAAAACTTCCGGTCAAGTTTCATCCTCTCTATACGAGTATTCAAGAATTTGAGAAAATCATTCTCGTGTTCTTCACTCTACAAGAGAAAAATATCATCGTTTGTTCCACAAATTCGAGGGCATGTGGCCGAACTCACACTCACCACGTGTCAACAAATGTTAATTTAAAAAACGACTTAACATTTTGGCGCTAGAAGGAGGAGTACCGAGAACAACCGCACTCGGCTCTCCATAAACAAAATTCACTTTTCTCAGCTCAAGAGAAAGTCTCACAACCACGTGAGAAAAATTGTTACAACGAAACACCACTATGCCAAGCCGAACTAAGGTCTCCGATAGCGTCACTCCGCATCGAGCGGAGAGCGTGGAGTTCCATACACGAGCCCGAGTACAGACCCGAAGGCCCTCGTCGGCGAGTGTCTGTTGACGAACGCCATTCCAACAACCAGCCCAAATGACGTTGCCCAAAGGCACGTCGAGCGGGACGATCAAACGCCGAATCGTGCGAATACCTCCGAGAATGTTGTTAGGTAGCCTGGAACTCTACACACGAGCGGAAGTGCAAGGGAGATAGGTGCAGACGCGAACGACCTCGTCAGAGAGTGCCAACTCGTCGAAGAACGCCATACCAGCAACCAACCCGAACAACGTAGCCTTAATGCACGTAGAGCGGGATGACCAGATGCCGGATCGTGCGACTATCTTCGGGAACGTTGTTCCTCATCCAACAGGTAGCATGACACTATATGCACGAATACAGGTGCAGGCAAGACAGGAGCAGGCGCGAAGGACCTCGTCGGCGAGTTTCAACCCGTTGACGAACGCCATTCCAACAACCAGCCCAAGCGACGTTGCCCAAAGGCACGTCGAGCGGGATGACCAAATGCCGAATCGTGCGACTACCTCCAAGAACGTTGTTCCGCATCCATCGGGTAGCATGGCAATCTACGCACGAGCGCAGGTGCATGAAAGACAGGTGCAGACGCGAAGGCCTTCGTCGGCGAGTGTCAATGCGTTGACGAACGCCATTCCAGCAACCAGTCCAAATGATGTTGCCCAAAGGCACGTCGAGCGGGATGAACAAATGCCGAATTGAGCAACTACTTCCAAGAACGTTGTTCCTCAACCAGCGGACAGCGTGGCACTCTACGTACGAGCGCATGTGTAGGCAAGATATGTGTTAACGCGAAGGACCTCGTCGGCGAGTGCTAACCTGTCAACAAACGCCCTTCTAGTAACCGACCAAAACGACGTTTCCCAAATGCACGTCGAGTAGGACGACCAAACAAAGTGTCTCGAGAATAGTCTTCTCTTACTAGCCGACAAACTTTCCAAAGATAGGAAAGCAAGAACGATGAGACGTCACGCAAAAGCAAATGGATAAGTTAGCGAACAAGGACGGCCCACAAAAAAAATCAAACAGGATGATGTGCCCAATATGAACATTATAAACGAAAGACATTAGCACCGGAAGGAGCGCATGAGCACCCAAGAGCATGAACAGGTACACTAACGTCTAAGAGTTCACCAAAACGAAGAACATGAAAACTTACGTCTGCGACCCGGCGTCACCCGCTCCGCGTCCAAAATGAGACCCGACTTTTTGAAATCAACCTTCATACGTTTAGGGCAGTATGAAGTGGTCTCCGAAAGCGAGGGACGAGAAGATTCTCGCCGCTTCGACGCTCGAGGTCACCCAGACGTCTAAAACCAGTCGTGGACCTAAGGCTCTACCTCAACGCTCGATGGAAATTTCCCTGGCGACAAACCATTCCAAACTCAAGGACAACAAGAGGTCGCCCCCATCGCAACGACCAAACCATCAGCCCTCGCTCTGCGCGCCACGAAGTATTTCCGGGGCCCAACACTCAATGGAAAGTTCCCCGGCGACAAACCATTCCAAACTCAAGGACAACAAGAGGTCGCCCCCATCGCAACGACCAAACCATCAGCCCCCGCTCTGGGCGCCACGAAGGATTCTGGGAGCTACTTGTGGCACAATTCTAAACTCATCTTATCAGAAGCGTGTTTGAGGGAGTAGATTTGCCGTTCATCGCGCATGTGCTCGCTGACGACGTCGGAGAGAACTTTCGCCCACCCGCCATGCCACTATACGATGGAAGTTAAAAATACTTTGTACCACACCTATCAATACCATACAAATATGAGGATGACAAGACAATCGCCCTCGTTAATATACTAAGAATTTTTTCTCAGCACTGCGTGCGAATGGTTTCAAAGACTTGAGCGAGGGACGATTCAGTTGTTTGAAGACCTCTAAGAGAGGTTTCTTACACGATTCTCCACCTCCAGAATACGGAGTGCGTAAAAGTTCTACCTCGTGACTATCAAGCAAGGCGGCACCGAAACACTTCTACGTTACCTCAATATGTTAATTGACAAGTCGAACAAGGCAACCCAGCACAGCTCGGTCAAAGAATACCATGAGAGTGGAAAAATTCGCAAAAGAGGAAGCCGATGTAAGGACGAGGACAAAATCGATGAAGAACAACGGAAGAAAAAGTGAAGCATCGACGCCACAACGAGCAACCCCCGTCGAGGCAGAGACCCATCCAACCCAGACTCAGCTGCCCGGAGGAAGACGACCCATGACAAAAGGCGACAAGACATTAAGAAAGATGCCATGATAGGCGAAAGCAACAACGACGACATGCGGGGAAACACCACCGATGCTCCGCTCAACATTGTCACCATCATTTTGTGGAGGATCAGAAGCAAGAGATACTACACCCAAGAGAAAAAATAACACGCGACCAACAACATGAGAACGACCATCCCACCACATCAACTAAGAGAAAGTGGAAAATCACACCATGCGAGACAATCCACCTCATGGAGTAGGAAACCCACGACGCCCTCTTTGTTGGCATTTATGCCCACAAAGGAATGTTTGATATTAAATACTTTTGTATTTGTTTTGTTTTGAATTTAAATACAAAAATTGAATATCCATTCTTATTTTAAGATTGTGTTTATGCATGAATGTCTACCCTCTGAAATTGTGATCAACGAAAGACGTGCTAAGTATAGACTTGACAAGATACCTTCTTATGACTAGTTTAAATAATAGTTTGCAATTTAAAGATTGATTGGGCAATCGATTCTTCGTAATGATTGTTAGAATGAATTAAACGATATCTCATCTTGTGATATGGAGAGTTGTGACTCTCTAATTCATTCTTGATATCTTAATAAAGATATTGAACAAGACTTGTGAAGTTTTAAAGTTCGAGATAAAACAATTTAATCAATCGAAACCTCAAACTCACGTACGAGTGATATTTTAGTAATTACCCAAATCCTGAAGTGAGTACATATCTTCTTGTAACACTTTATGACATTTGATTTGTCAATGGGCAATGGCTAAGTGAAGTTTCATTGACCCGATGGTTGGTGTCATAATATTGTTTTGTTGAAATATGTGATTCGCAGATATGGAATTTGTGTTGAAACAATGCTAAGGCATTAGTATCACACCATGCTCTGTTATGAGAGTGTGAGTGAATAAACCAGGCCTGGTATTCATCGGATAAAGAATTTTTTGAAATAAAACATGTGACATGTTGAGATATCTGACTTTATATTTTTCTCGTTCATAAATAACAGAGGACTTGGTGAAATAATAATGCAGGGGTAACACGGTAATTTTACATTCCTCTGAGTTAATGATACAAACAAAGAGTAATATCGTAAATATATTCAGGACCGTGTGTAGAATAGTTTTATCACATCAAACAGAAATATAAACGCATATGAACTTAGAGAGTTTCAATATTAGTCCTTTAGTGGAATCGACGAATATGAAGAATTAAAAGTCGGAAAAAGTTTGTGAGCTTTTACGTCCGGACTTTATTCTAAAGCTTCGTTCATATGGGTCCATAAGGTCTCAATGATAGATTCTTGGATGATATTTAGTGAACAAAAATAATTTATTTTCTCATTGAATGTAAATTGTGATTTACATATGGAAATTACTTTCTTCGTAATTAAATAAATAATTGGTTATTTATGATTACATTTATTTAATTAATCATATTGTATAGTTATATTGATAATAATACAATTTAAAGATTCAAATAAAGAAAAAATGAAAATAAATATTTTCTCGTTTCGTATACATTGTATAGTATGTAAATATTTAATGACTTGTCATTAAATAAATGAGATGTTCTAAATTAATTAAATATTATTTTAGAAATAAATCAAATAAATTTGGGAGATAATTTTGACAATATGGCCGGCCACTTATAAGGTATAATTGAGTTGAATTTTTTTTTAAATGAATTATTGGACTTAAGTTTGATTAATGGGTCATTAATTGTTTTTTACCTAATTTAAGCCCATTCTCCCTGAAATAAAAGGAAGGCTCTTCTCTCTCTCTTGACCTAGATTTCACACGCTCATTGTCTCTTCCCCATCCCTCCTGGCCAAATATTTTTCTCTCCCCAAGGAGAATTATACACGGCCAAAATCCCAAAGAGAAAAGAGAGAAAGAGAAATTGTTAAGCCTTTGTTTGATTCCTTCTCCCCTTGTTCCCACAAAATAGCCCACCCTCTTTGTCTCATAAAACCTCCTTGAGAATTATCATTGATTCAACTTGTGGTTGTTTGAGTGATATTTTACCCACAGGGCCGGCCACCTTTTGGAGCAACGGAGCATGGACGGATTTCAGGACATCCTAGACGCGCGTGGGAATGAGTTTCGGCCGTGCTTGTGGACGCATTCCCGGGGTTGATTCTCGCATATCCGAACCCACTGCAAGTCTCCTAAAAACGAGTTGGATCTGAAAATAATAATCATTGTAGGATTGTTAGAAATTTTAGATTACTCGTTTGCATGTTTGAATGAATTTATTAATATTTTTAGAAATTTATTGACATGCTAGATTAGATTTAATGATATGGTTATTGAATATGTTTTAAAACGTTTTAACATGTTAAATTGAATTATGAATTTCCGCCATATATTTATATGTTTCATAATTAATTAGGTTAATTGTTAACTAAATTCCAACAATCTTTGCCGGGGCACAAGTAACAAATAGCCTGGTAGGAAGGGTCCTTATCGACAATGAGAATTCGACTGACATCACATTCAAAGCAGCCCTCGATCGAATGTACCTTGACGGAGTCCACCCTACTCTCATCAAGACCCGTTCTTCGGATTTGCTGAAAAATGTGTATACACAAGAGGCTCCATCAGCCTCCCAGTCAATTCATCATAGGACGGAGGACTCCCGACCACACGCCTAGTAAACTTTCTTATCATTAACCGACCAACTACCCACACCATATCCATAGGGCAACCAACGTTGAACATGCTCCGCACGATCACTTCAACATAAAACCTCATCATCAAGTTCCCAACACCAACGAGAATAGGGATAATACAGGATATTCAAGTTGACTCGAGAATGTGCCACATCCAAGCGTCTCAAGGAAAAAGAGACAGTCACGGTGGGAACAATCCATCGGAAAGAAAGCGACATCTCGTACAACAACGCAGATGCACAGATGTTCAAAGACGTGGACCTAAGGGAGGAAGACATGATCAAAGAAGTGAAGACGTCAAGCGACCTCACACCCGTAGTATTTGACAACAAACAATCATAGGGCGTCATAATGATCGGAGCGACGCCACAAACGCGCAGATGGTCGAACACCTAGACACGAGGCAGTGAGATAAGAAAAGGTGCCAAAAGACTACACATTTGTAGTACTCAACCACGGCATAGCACTGTGTGTCGTCATGATCATAGCAGATCTACCTCCCAAACAAGACGCGCTAAAATTTGTGACAACGAGGGGCGAACCCAAACGAACCCCAAAGTATCCATGGAGTCAAAGTGCCTAAGGTTCAATCAACTTCATCCGACAGCGATGAGTAGACTCGTGCAACTGACTCTCCGACCAACCTCAAAGCGTTGACGGGATCAGGGAAGCGGAGTCTCACCATGTCAAACTTCCAACCTACCCCAAAGTATCCCGCACGACCAGAGATGAGGGGACTTGCACAATCGACTCCCCGACCAACCTCAAAGTGTTTGCGCAGTCAAGGAAAGATGGTTCGTCAATAAAGAACTCTCTGCTAACGACTCCGCGCAACCCAAAATGAGGTGACTCGTACAACCGACTCTCCGACCACAAAATAATGCGCCTAAATACGTGACGACGAGGGGCTCGCAACCCGAAACGAAACCCAAAGAATCCATGGAGTCAACGCACCATTAGGTCAGCTCAATACATACCACAAACGGCTTCATGCGACGAGGATAAGGAGACTCGTGGAACCGACGCTCCGACCAACCTCAAAGCGTTAATGGGACCAGCGAAGCGGAGTCCTGCCATATCAAACTCACAACATACCCCAATGTATCTCACACGACCAGAGATGAGGGTAGTCGCACCATCGACTCCCCGACCAATTTCAAAGAATCCGGTGTGATTAGAGACTAGGGGACTCGCAACATCGACCCCCCGACCTGTTGGAATAGGTTTAGGGTTAAGAAAAATTTATCATTAATCATATTAATGGCGAAATATAAAAATTTCTTTTACTAGTAATTTTTTTTTTACTAACTTAGATAAAGTGTATTAAAAACATTATTTAATCTACTTGAATACTAACCTTTCTTAGATCTTCAAACGTAAAGCGTATTGGGAAAGGTGGATCTTCTTCCTTGACTCGATTCCTTCACGTCTAGTCTTGAACTTGAGCAACCTAAGGTTTCTATTACAAGAGTCTATAGCGATTTAGAAGGATTTGTGTGTGGGCACAATTAAACACAATAACTCAAGAACAAGTCTATGAGCTAAGACCCAATTTAGCCTAAGTCTAATGAGGACTTAGTTGCCAAAATAAAAGAAGTATTTTCTAGAGAGAGAGGGAGAGAGGGTCGCCCAAGAATTGAGAGAGAGCAAGAAAAAAACTTGTTTTCACATCTCTATGTGAGGCTCTATCTATAGGAGAAGGAAAAATCTGTTAAGGTCAATTATGCATTCATGAAAGAATAATGCATTCATGACAGAATAATGCATTCATGACAAAATATTTGATTTTCTCTTCCCCTTTCTCTCCTAAGATGGCCCGCCATGCATTGTGCATTAGTGAGGAAATTTGTTTCCACACTTAGCATATTTGTTTCCTTCTCAAGGAAATTCATTTCCCTTTTCCTTTTGGGTAATTATCCTTAAAATTAAAGGGAAATAAAACTCTCCTCTTGATGCATGTTTTGGCCGAAATTCTACCTAGGGGGGAGCTTCTAGATGCTTCCTTATTTCTTTTAAGACAATTCTTAAAATACCCATTGTAGAATTATAATTGCACAAATAATGAAATTAATTTCATAATGCCTTTAACGACTTTTCGGCTTTAAAAAATAATTTATATTTTCATCATACGAAAATATTCAAAATCTTATTTTGACATTCACATCATTTTATGCTCATGTGGACAAAAATACACTTTAGACATTTTCCGATAAAAAGTCTAGTTCAACATTTGAACTTATTTTGACTTAGCTTTCAGTTTAACAATCATACTCTAATGACCTATAATAGTGACCTTATGGATCCAAATGAACAAAGCTAGAGCTTCTATACTCAGACTCAAAAGTTCACAAAACTTTTCCGAGTATTAGCTTAAATTTCAACTGACTCCACTAAAGAGTTGATACTGAGAATCTCTCGGTTCAAATGAATTTATTTTCTACTCAAATTCAACTTAATTATATTGAGTGAATTCATTGAATGTTATCAATGTTTACCCTTCATGAATATCATCAACTAGTTGGGATTTATAAAATTATAAGTTATAAACAATGTATTGACGAGGAGCTAACAAGTCACATTGTTTCATCCAAATAAATTCGCTACTTAATTTTGGATACTCCGTAGTTCATTTATTCACAATCCCAGTAGTAAAGTATGAGGTGATATATATTGCATCTCAGCAATCTTATACATGAATTTCATATCCATGACATCTTCATAACTTAATATCTCACCAAGTGGCCTAGTCCAGATCACATAATGGATCTAGAATTTGACTTTCTCAAATGAGAATATTAATTCTATGAAATGACATGTCTCATTTCAGGATTTAGATAAGCATGATGCAATTCATACATAGTCACCTTGATATAGAAGATGTTAAATTGTTTGGTCTTCTATTGTCTCTAAAGCTGCAGTTGTCAATTCAGTATCTCCGCCAACAAACTCCCACTTGACTCAAAGAAGATGAGAGTAGTCCTTCAAGCCTAATCCGTCTCGATATAGGTCGAAGACCTTGTTGGATAGGGCCTTGGTGAAAGGATCTGCGATGTTCTCAGCCGTTGAGATCCTCTTCACCTCCACGTCTCCGCACTGCACGATCTCTCCAATCAAATGGTATTTCATCTCAATATGCTTAGAGCGCTTATGGCTTCTCGTTTCCTTTGAGTTAGCAACAGCCCCACTATTATCACAATAAAGTGTCATGGGCTCGTTGACATTTGGAACAACTTCCAAATACTTAAGGAATTTTCTAAGCCATACAGCCTCTTTGGATGCTTCACAAGCAGCCACATATTCTGCTTCTATGGTGGAGTCAGCAATGCAAGATTTCTTGATACTTCTCCAAACTATAGATGCACCATTCAGGATGAACGCAGATCCTGAAATGGATATCCTGGAATCCTTATCCGCCTGAAATTCGGAATCGGTATACCCCGTCATAGTCAGGTCAGTACCTGAATATGTAAGCATAAAATTCCTAGTTCTCCGAAGATACTTAAGAACATCCTTAACCAGTGCTCGGGTCCAGGATTTGATTGGAAACGGCTAACTACCAGCCGTGAAACATATATCCGCTCTAGTGCACAGCATAGCATACATGAGACTTCCTACGGCTGAAGCATAGGGAATCTTTCTCATGTCCTCAGTCTCTTGTGCAGTCTTGGGAGACTGGTCCTTAGAGAGTGAGACTCCATGTCTAAAGGGTTTTAGGCCCTTCTTGGAGTTTTGCATAGCGAAGCAATCCAAAATATTTTCTATATAAGATGCTTGGGAGAGCAACAAGGTCCGGTTCTTCCGATCTCGAAAGATCTGAATCCGCAGAATGTACGCAGCTTCCCCTAGGCCCTTCATATCAAACTACTTAGCTAACTAGTTTTAACCTCAGATAATTTACCTACATCATTACCAATGAGTAGTATATCATCGACATACAATACCAGAAACACAACCTTGACCTCGTGTATCAATTTATAGACACAAGGCTCATCTATTGACTGTTAAAAACCAAAGCATTTAACAGTATCATTGAATATCATATTCCATGATCTAGATGCTTGCTTTAATCCATAAATGGATTTAAACAATTCAGAAACCTTGTTCTCTTGATCACTTTCCACGAAACCGTCTGGTTGAGCCATGAAAATGTGCTCGTCAAGATTGCCATTCGGAAATGCAGTTTTGATATCCATCTACCAGATCTCATAATCGAGAGCGGCAACTATAGATAGAAGTATATGAATGGATTTAAGCATTTGCGACTGGCGAGAAGGTTTCTTCATAATCGATACCTTCCTTTTGGGTATAACCCTTAGCCACTAGTCGCGCTTTGAACATCTCAACATTCCCATCCGAACCCCTTTTTTTCTTATAGATCAAGTTACATCCTACAGGTTTAACCCCTTCAGGTAGGTGTAGAAGTTTCCAGACTTTGTTGACATACATCGAATGCATCTCAACTTTCATGGCATCAAGCCAAAGGTTTGATTCAGAACCAGCCATTGCTTGGCTGTAGGAAACAGGGTGATCCATGTCAGCAATGGCTACGAGATCATCTCCATAAGACATGTACCTGTCAGGTTTTTCAGAAACCCTCCCACTACGTCGAAGTCCTACTTGACGATGTTCTGAATTGTTAGGTTGCGTTTCAGTTGGGGTAAGAACAGTTCTTACAGATGAGGTAGAAGCATCCTCACCCAAATTTTCTTCAAGCACAATTTTGCTTCTATAATTTCGTATTCTTCTTATAGTCCTCCTCAAGGAAACAACATTAGTGCTGACAAATGTTTTTTCATCCTCGGGACTATAGAATGTGAAACCTTCTGACCCTACCGGACAGGAGTTGACTCGCCAGACTGGAAGAAGACTCGCCAGACTGGATGAATGGATGGTCGACCAAAAACTTGCCTGCGACGTTGTGGGATCCTCCGATGGAATCTGACCGTGAAACTTTGTAGGAACGTGGAAGAGACCTAGTGTTAGGTCCTTGAAAAAGGCTTGATCAAAAACCTCGCGAGTTGACTATGGTGGCTTAGGCACGCCTGGGGTCCGGAGAAAAAGGCTCAAATGCGCCTCGTCGTGTTTCGCTTGATTTCTTTTTTGGGATTGGTGCCCACAAAGGAGATTTAAGATATTGTAAATACTTTGTGTTTGATTTTGCTGAAACATTAAATAAAGTTAAATATTCATTCTTCATTTAAGTTTGTATTTATGTTTGTACGCTCTGAAACCGTCATCAACGAAAGGCGTGCTAAGTACAGACTTTACAAGATAGCCCCTTATGACTAGTTTAAACATTTGTTCGCAATCTTAAGATCGATGGAGCAATCGAATCTGAGTAATGATTGTTTGAATTATTTATGATAACTTATCTTGTGATATAGAGAATTATGACTCTGTGTTTCATTCTTGATATCTTTTAGAAGATATTGAACAAGACTTGAGATACTTTGAAGCTCGAGATAAAACCGTTTAAACTCTCGAAATATCAAGATCACATACGAGGGGTATTTTGATACTTACCTAAATCCTGAAGTGAATGCATAATCGATGTGACACCTTATGACATTTGATTTGTCAATGTGCAATGGCTAAGTTATAGTTGTATCTGACTCGACGGTTGGTGTCATAACACTGTCATGTTGGGTTATGTGATTCACGGATTCAGAATTCATGTTGAAACAATGCCAATGCATCAGTATCACACTATGCTTTGTTATGAAAGTGTGAATGAATAAACCTGACCAGGTATTCATCGAATACGAATATTATTTAATTAAAACATGTGACATGTAAAGACATCTCACTTTATATTTTTCTCAACCACAAATAACAAATGAGTTAGGGGTAAAACGGTAATTTTACATTCCTCTGAGTTACTGATACACATGAAAGGTAATATCGTAAAATACTCTGTGGATCGTGTGAAGAATTTTTTTGTCACATCAAACGGAAAATAAACGCATATGAACTTAGAAAGTTTCAATATTGGTCATTTACTTTAATCGACTAATATTAAGAATTAAAAGACGGAAAAAGATTGTGAACTTTTGGGTCCGATCTCTATTGTACAGCTTCGTTCATGTGAGTCCATTAGGTGTCAATGATAGACCCTCGGACGAGATTTATTGAACAATGACAATTTAATTTTCTCATTTAAGTTGATTTACACTAAGAAAATATTTTTCTAAGTAATCAAATAAATAATTGGTTATTTATTAATACATTTATTTAATGAATCACATTGTATCAACATATTTAAATGATTTAAATAAATAAAAGATGAAATAAATATTTTCTCATTTCGTACTATCTTGAATAGTATGAAAATAATGATTTATCATTAAATAAATTAGATATTCCAAAATCATTAAATATTATTACGGAAATAAATCAAAATAAATATTTTCGAAATATATAGGATTATACTCAGCCATAATTAATGAATTAGGTCAGAGAATTAATTTTTGAAATTAATTAAAAAAATAATGGGTTTAAGTTTGACTATTGAGTTTGACCTAAGAAAAGCCCGCTCTCTCTCTATTTAAAGGGTTTTTTGAAAACCCTAACCCTAACCCTAACCCTAATCATAAAAATTTTGGCCAACCTCTCTCTCTCCCCCCTCTCCTAAGTTCTTTGGTAGAATATTTATAGAGAGAGAGATCAAGAAATATTTTATTGATCTGTCGAAAGTTCTTGAGTGATCACGAGTGTCTCTTGTTTTTCAATTGAAGAGTCCACCCTCTTAATCTCATCAAATCCCGAAGGAATTACCATTGACTCTTTTATTTGTGTTTGAGTGACTTTGTACACGCATGTATCCACTCGAAACGCGAAGAAATTGAGCGAAACTAAAGCGAGGCTCATTTCAGCCTGCTGGCCTGATTGGGTCGCCTGACTGGAGTTTTTCGTTGGACGCAGAGTGTTCTTAGCTCACCACGGGAGTTTGACGAAGATTTTGGTCAAGCCCTTTTACAAGGACCTAGCCCTAGGTCTCTTCAACGTTCTTGCAAAGTTTCGCGGTCAGATTCATCCGGAGGAAGCCATAGCCTTCGCAAGCACATTTCTGGCCGGCCGGCCAGAATCCATTCCGGCGGGCCAAAGCTATCCATTACGGCCAGAGTATATTTTTGAAGAAATTTTCGACGAGGCCTTCCGGAGTTAGCTAGCAATGTCTAGGATTGTTTACAATCTCAATTGTAATTTTTCTAAAATGAATTGGATTTGAGAACAATGATTTATGAATGTGTTTATAAGTTGTTAGATGGTTTGGTTCAATTTATTGACATGTTTAGAATAAATAGTTTATTGACATGTTTATGATTTTTAATGCCTAGGTTGTTAGTTTATTAAAATGAGTTTTAATATTGATCATATTATATAATTCCGCCACATATAGATGTCTTATGTAATATTATTGTTTAATTTGTTAAATAATTTCCAACAAATGGTATCAGAGCTAGTAAAATGCATTAAAATTAGAATTTGTTGACTAGTTTAGAAATTGTTTGACTAGTTTGGTGTTGGCATTTTTTGTATGATTTGAACTGCGTTATAAATGCTTGTGTGTGTGATTTGTGGATGGATCCTCATTGTTATGGCCCTAGGAATTTTCCGGTTGTCGTCCCAGGTTTATTTTTATTTTATTAAATTTTAAATTTGTGAGCCTCAATTTGCGAGGACAATTTAAATTGTAATTTCCTTTAATTGTAATCCGACGACGAGAAGACAAGGACGGAAGTACCTCAGGCTTGGCCGCACATTGAAGAACGTGTGGGGGCTGACCCGAGACATCCGATGACGCGTCACAAGGAGTCCTTGGCCGGTCCTACATTGAAGTTTAAATAATTTAATTTTTTTATATTTTTTCTTTATGGGTTGTAATTAGAAATGGGTTATAGGATGAGTTAAATAATTTATGCTTTATTTTATTTAATCTCATTGAATGAATCACCTCACATGTCATATAGGATAGAACGCCAACATCACATTAAAATGAATCGTTCATATAGTTTATAATTAATAAAGAGTTATAACAATTGTAAACTGTTTTCCAAAAATAAGATTTTTTCTAAAAACTAAGTGGGAGGGTTGTTTATCGTTGAAGCAACCCACGGTCCCCGACGTGAATTTAATTGACTTAATGTGTGATGAAGTAAGAGTCACCCTCATGGCCCTCCCTTTAATGGGAGTACTTTGGAAGCATTAAGTTAATCAAATTGTTACAAACCAAGCCTTAAAGAGAAACGATGATGTGGGGTCTCCCCTCGGTGAACCGTTATCAAAGTGACTTGATTAAAGGCCCACACGTTGGTTACACACTTAGAATTATGTTTTAAAGTAATCCTACCTCGAGGCCCTGCTTTAAAAATAAGTGACCAAAGTTTATGGTAATTAGTAAGAACTATAAGTTGTGACTTCTTGGATGGTTCGAACTAAATAGTGATGTGTCACGACTATGAAAGGCGACCAATTACGGTTTCCCCTCGGAAAACTTATTGATCATTGTTGTTCATAATACCATGAATTATTTATCGCTTTCCTCACCATATTAGGATTGTTCATGCATATAATTCGAAACTGTAACACATACTAAAATTATTTATCTTATTTAATGTTTTCAGCAAAATGTCTTTTAACCTATTGCAAATGATTTTGAGTTAAAAAAACTCGATGGTGAGAATAACGGTGATCGAAAGCGTAACCTCGATATCGTGTTGACGGTGGAAAAGCACAAGTATGTTCTCACGACCCCATGTCCTCTTCCTCCGAGTGCTGATTCGAGTAAGGAGGACAAGGACGCCTACGATGCGTGGATGAGATCCGACGATATTGCTAGATGCTACATTTTAGCATCTATGACCAATGTGCTGCAATAATCTCATCGAGACATGTCCACAGCATGCGATATCCTTTACAATATCCATGATATGTTTGGATGTCATGGGCGTCAGGCAAGGCAGCAAGCTATCTGCAGTTTCATGAACTGCATGATGAAGCCAAGATCTTCAGTTCGGGAATACATGCTACTGATCATGGGTCACCTGAACGACATGAGATTCTTCGTTATGAGATCGACAAAGAAACCAATATCGACATGATCTTGGAGACTCCGACAGAATCGTTCGATAGCTTCCATCTGAACTTCTCCATGAACAAGGTCGAGTACTTTGCACTGAGCTCAAGAAGGAGTTGCAGACTACCAAGGGACTTCTTCCTAAGAACAAGAGGAAGTCTAGGGAGCTCAATATTGCTGAACACAGAGCCTCGACTTCAAGTTCTAAGAGGATGATTAGAGGACCAAAAACGCCAACGGAATGAGTCTCGTTACTCAAGCGTGTTACATCAATAAATAAAGAATCGCCCTGGATATTAGATTGCGGGGCTTCTAACCATATTGTGTGTAAGTTGAATTGTTTCAGGCAAACCAGACGCTTAAATAACGGAGAGTTCACGTTCAACTGGGAAAATGGAACGAATGTCGGAGCGAGATCAGTCAGGACCTTGAAGCTTAAATTTGGGAACAAAACTTTATTATTGAATAATGTTTATTACATTCTGGATTTTAGTAAGAACCTTGGTCGTTTAGAAGAGCAATTTTTCAAGTTTAAAATCAATAATGGTATTGAAATTTTTCTTGATGATTCGTTCATTACTAAAGCTCATCGCATGGAATCGATATATTATCTATATCCAAATGAGTTGACAATCTTGGACACCGAAGTGAATACTGATTCACTCGGGAAGCGTAAGATGTTTTATAGTGATGAAACAAACAACACAAATCTATAACACTTACGTCTTGGACATATTGGCCTAGATAGAATTAAGAGGTTGACAAAGGATGGTCCTTTGAAATATCTAATTGTGGGATCCATGCCCACGTGTGAATCCTGTCTTGAGAGCAAGATGACCAAGAGACCTTTCTCATCCAAGGGTCTAAGAGCACACAGTTATTGGAACTTGTACATAGTGATGTATGTGGTCCAATCAACATCTAGGCAAGAGGAGGTTACGAATACTTTGTCACCTTCACTGATGACTACTCAAGGTTTGGTCACATTTTCCTTATGCGACACAAATCCGATACCTTTAAAATGTTCAATGAATATCGGGTTTTGGTGTAGAAGGAGATGGAGAAGCAGATCAAAACCCTTCGATCGGATTGAGGGGGAGAGTACTTGTCTGGAAAGTTCGAAGACCTTCTTCGAGAAGAAGGTATTTAGTCTCAGCTTACAGCACCTGGCACTCCATAGCAAAACGGTGTGTCAAAGAGAAGGAATCGAACTCTGCTAGATATGGTAAGGTCGATGATAAGTTACTCATCACTTCCCGACTCGTTCAAGGGATATGACCTAGAGACGGCAGTTTATATTCTTAACCAGGTTCTGTCTAAGACAGTCCCAGGCACTCCCTATGAGAGATGGACTGGTAGAAAATATAATTTACACCACGTCTGAATCTGGGGTTGTCCAGCACATGTGCTGAGACAAAAGACTAGCAAGTTGGCTAGTCGTTCAGAATTGTGCCTTCTCATGGGATATCCAAAGGAAAAAAAAGGGTACTTCTTTATAGTCCTGCTGATCAGAAAACGTTCGTTAGAACGAACGCTAGGTTTCTTGAAGCAGACTATATAAAGAATTATGTGCCGAGAAGCAGACTTGTGATGAAGGAGCTGTTGGGTGAAGTAGCAAGTACTTCACAAGATAGCGCGAGTCCTATACCAACAGTGGAAGAAACACGCTCGGAACCAGAGCCTCATGTGATTCGTCGCAGTAACAGGATTGTGGGACAACTTGATCGATACATGGGTATCGGAGAGACTTTCACTACACTCGCATACTAGGAGGAAGATGATCCAACATCATTTTCCTAAGCGATGCAGAGTTCCAAAGCAAACCTATGGCAAAAAGTCATGAACGTTGAAATGCATTCGATGTATGTCAACAAGGTCTGGAAACTTGTAGATCTACCCGAAGGCATCAAACCTCTTGGGTGTAAATGGATCTACAAGAAGAAAAGAGGACTGGATGGAAATGTTGAGACATTTAAGGCACGACTTTTGGCGAAGGGATTCACACGATGAAGGTATCGACTATGAGGATACCTTCTCGCCAGTCGTGATGCTGAAGTCCATTCACACTCTTTTATCCATTGTTGCCGCCCTGGATTATGAAATCTGGTAGATGGATGTCAATATTGCATTTTTGAATGAGAGTCTTGACGAGCGGATTTATATGGCTCAACCAGACGGGTTCATGGAGAAAGACCAATAGGGCAAGGTTTGGGAGGTGCTAAATTCCATTTATGGCCTTAAGCAAGCATCTAGATTGTGGAATATCAGATTCGACGAGATTGTGAAAGCCTACAGCTTTGATCTGTCAGTAGATGAGCCATACATTTATAAGACGATAAACGATGGCAAGGCGGTCTTCTTAGTCCTATATGTGGATGACATACTACTCATTGGAAATGATGTAGGAAAGTTATCAGATGTTAAGATCTGACTGTCACATCATTTTGAGATGAAGGATCTAGGAGAAGCGGCTTAAATTATGGGGATTCAGATCTTCAGAGATCGGAAAAATCGGAAGATAACACTTTCCCAAGCATATTATATTGATAAGAATATGGATCGCTTCAGTATGCAAGACTCTAAGAAAGGACGGCTACCTTTCAGACATGGAGTGCATCTCTCAAGTGAGCAACCTCCCAAGACTCCTTAAGAGGTTGAGGATATGAGGCACATTCTTTACGCTTTAGTCGTAGGAAGTCTCATGTATGCTATGCTTTGCACGAGGCCAGATATTTGCTACGCAGTGGGCATGGTGAGTAGGTTTCAGTAAAACCCTGGACACGAGCACTGGGTTGCTGTCAAGCATGTTCTCAAGTATCTCTAGAGAACGAGAAACTACATGCTTGCATCCTCAGATGGTGACCTGAATATGACGGGATGTATCGACTCCGATTTTCAAGCAGATAAGGATTCCAGGAAATCCACTTCAGGATCTGTGTTCACCCTGAATGGTGGATCCTTGGTCTGGAAGAGTATTAAGCAATCTTGCGTTGCTGACTCGACCATGGAAACCGAGTATGTGGCAGCTTGTGAAGCTGCAAAGGAGGATGTGTGGCTGAGGAAATTCCTTAACAGTGGGGCTTTCGCTTACTGTTAGGAACCAAGAAGTCACAAACAATATAAACACATAGAGCAGAAGTATCACCTGGTACTAGACATAGTTTAAACATTTGTTTGCAATCTTAAGATCGATAGAGCAATCGAATCAGAATAATGATTAATTAAATGATTCATGATATTTTATCTTCTGATATAGAGTGTTGTGACTCTGTGTTTCATTCTTGATATGTTATAGAAGGTATTGAACAAGACCTGTGATACTCTCGATATAAAACCGTTTAAACACTCAAAACTTCAAGATCACATACAAGGGGTATTTTGGTACTTACTTAAATCCTGAAGTGAATGCATAATCGATGTGACACCTTATGACATTTGATTTATCAATGGGCAATGGTTAAGTTATAGTTGCATCTTACTCGGCGGTTGGTGTCATAACACTTTCATGTTGGGTTATGTGATTCACAGATACAAAATTCATGTTGAAACAATGCCAATGCATCGGTATCACACTATGCTTTGTTATGAGAGTGTGAATGAATACACCTGGCCAGGTATTCACCGAATAGGAACATTCTTTGATAAAAACATGTGACATGTAAAGACATTTCACTTTATGTTTTCTCATTCACAAATAACAAAAGATTTAGTGAAATAATAACTCAGGGGCAAAACGATAAATTTTACATTCATCTGAGTATTGATACACATGAAGGGTAATATCGTAAAATACTATGTGGATAGTGTGAAGAATTGTTTTGTCACATCAAATGAAAAATATATGCATATGAACTTAGAGAATTTCAATATTAGTCCTTTAGTGGAATCGACTAATATTAAGAATTGAAAGAGGGAAAAGGTTTGTGAACTTTTGAGTCAGATATTTATTTTAAAGCTTCGTTCATGTGGGTTCATTAGGTCTCAGTAATAGACCCTCGGACGAGATTTATTGAAGAAGGACAATTTTATTTTCTCATTTAAGTAAATTGTGATTTACACTAACAAAATATTTTTCTAAGTAATAAAATAAATAATTGGTTATTTATTATTACATTTATTTAATGAATCATATTATGTTAATATCTGGATATTACATATTTAAATGATTCAAATAAATAAAAGGTGAAAATAATATTTTCTCATTTCGTACTATCTTGAATAGTTTGAAAATAATAATTTATCATTAAATAAATGAGATATTTCAAAATAATAAAATATTATTATAGAAATAAATAAAAAAATAAATATTTTTGAAATATATAGGGTTATACTCGGCCATAATTAATGAATTAGGCCTGAGAATTAATTTTTGTAATTAATTAAAAGAATAATGGGCTTAATCTCATCAAATCCCAAGTGAATTACCATTGACTCTTCTATTCGTGTTTGAGTGACTTTGTACTCACTCGAAACGCGAAGATATCGAGCGAAACTGGAGCGAGACTCATTTCAGCCTGCTGGCTGGATTGGGTTGCCTGACTAGAGTTTTTCGCCGGACGCCGAGTGTGCCTAGATCATCACGGGAGTATGACGAGGAATATGGTCAAGCCCTTTTATAGGGACCTAGCTCTAGGTCTCTTCCATGTTCCTGCAAAGTTTCGCGGTCAGATTCATCCGGAAGAAGCCAAAGCGCCGCAGGCACATTTATGGCCAGCCGACCAGAATCTATTCCGATGGCCAAAGTTGTCCATTCCGGCCAGAGTCTATTTTTAAAGAAATTTTCTTCGCATCTCGAGGGGATACCTCCGTGTACAAAGTCACTTAAACTCCAATAGAAGAGTCAATGATAATTCCCTTGGATTTTGAGGAGATTAAGAGGGTGGGGTCTTCGATTGAACAACGAAGGACTTTCAGAATCACTCAAGAACGTTCGGGAGATCAAGAAAATATTTCTTGATCTCTCTCTCTCTAACATTCTCGGCCAAGGCTCAAGAGAAGGGGAGAGGGAGTGGCCGCGAGTTTATGATAGGGTTAGGGTTTTTAGGGTTTCCGAAAATCCATTTAAATAGAGAGAAAGTGAGCTTTTCTTATGTCAAACTCATTAGTCAAACTTAAGCCCGTTGTTCCTTTAAATTAATTTCATAAATTAATATTCGACCTAAATTTTTATTTTGGTTGAGTGACATCCTTAAATACTCAAAAAAATTATTTTGATATATTTCTAAAATAATATTTAATTACTTTAGAACGTCTCACTTATTTAACGACAAATCATCAATTCGTTTCGTACTCTTCAAAGTAGTACGAAACGACAAAATATTTATTTTCATCTTTTATTTATTTGAATAATTTACATATGTTATTGTCCATATAATAACAAAACATGAATCGTTAAATTAATGTGACAATAAATAACAAAGTATTTATTTAATTACTTAGAAAATTATTTTCTTAGTGTAAATCACAATTTACTTAAATGAGAAAATCAAAACGTCCAAGTTCAATAAATCTCGTCAGAGGGTCTATCATTGAGACCTAATGGACCCACATGAACAAATGTTTAAAATAAAGATCGGACTCAAAAGTTCACAAAGCTTTTCCGTTTTTTAATTCTTAATATTAGTCGATTCCACTAAAGGACTAATATTGAAACTCTCTAAGTTCATATGCGTATAGTTTCCGTTTGATGTGACAAAACAATTTTTAACACGATCCAAAAAGTACTTTACGATATTACCTTTCATGTGTATCAGTAACTCATAAGAATGTAAAATTACCGTGTTACCCCTATGTTATTATTTCACTAACTCATTTGTTATTTGTCAATGAGATAAAACATAGAGTGAGATGTCATTACATGTCACATGTTTTAATCAAAGAATGTTCTTATTCGATGAATACCTGGCCAGGTTAATTCATTTACACTCTCATAAGAAAGCATAGTGTGATACTAATGCATTAGCATTGTTTCAACACGAATTCTGTATTTTTGAATCACATAACCCAATATGACAACGTGATGATACCAACCGTCGGGTCAGATGTAACTATAACTTTAGCCATTACCCATTGACAACTCAAATGTCATAAGGTGTCACATGGATCGTGCATTCACATTAGGATTTAGGTAATTACCAAAATACCCCTCGTATGTGATCTTTAAGTTTCGAGTGGTTAAACAGTTTTATATCGAGCTTCAGAGTATCATAAGTCTTGTTCAATATCTACTATAAGATATTAAGAACGAAATACAGAGTCACAAATCTCTATATCATAAGATAAAGATAGCATGATTCATTCAAACAATCATTACTCAGATTCGATTGCTCCATCGATCTTAAGATTGCGGACAAATGTTTAAACTATTCATAAGGGGCTATCTTGTCAAGTCTGTACTTAACACCCATTTCGTTGATGAAAGTTTCAGAGCGTAACAAACATACATAAACACAAAGTTAAATGAAATATGATATTTAACTTTATTTAATGTCTCGGAAAAATCAAATACAAAGTATTTATAATGTCTTAAATCTCCTTTGTGGGCACCAATCCCAATAGAGTCACGCGGAAATGGACGACATGACGCCCTTAACATCGACGAGAAGAAAAGGCCTTGCGACCCTATAGGGCCAATCTTGGACTTGCACGTGGACGAGGCTTCAACGTCCAAGGCACCGGCGTGGTATTCACCAACCCGGATAGAGAGAAGGTGAAATACGATTTTCTCTTCAAGTTCAAGGAATCCGATAACGACGCAAAATATGGAACTTTGATTGTGGACTTGAAATTGGAACAAAAGTTGGGCGTCCAAAACCTCTGGATCCATTGCGATTCTCAACTCGTGGTCAACCAAGTAAAAAACTAATTATATTTCTCTAAAGAGCCGAGCATGGTCGGGTAACTGTCAATAACTCGCAAGAATCTCGAGGCCATGACATTGTTTGAGATAACACAGATACCACACAAAGAAAATACGGAGGTTGACGCATTGATGCGCTTGGCAATGGGAATATATTAAGGTGAAGAAAACAAGACCCTAATAGAGGTGTTGTCTTGACGGTACGTCTTAAGATGCGACATAGGGGTGATCAATGACGTTTCTCCCTCGACATAGATGACGCCAATCTTGGATTATCTGATAAAAGGGACATTTCCCGAAGATTGGGAAGACGAGAAGAAGTTGAGGAACTTGGCGACAATGTACACCTGGAGAGGATACATCCTCTACAAACGAGGGTATTGAATGACCGTTCTCCAATTCTTAGGTGACAGCGAAGCTAAATATTCATTACGCGAGATGCATGAAGGCATCTATGGGAACCACGCCGCCGAGTAATCTTTAGCCTTAAAGCTTCTAAGGCTCATGTATTATTGGCCGACTATGACGAATGACGCACACGAATGGGCAAAGAAGTGTGACATGTCCCAAATATTCGCGTATATCCCTCAATAGGCCTACGCGCCCCTATGCCAAATCATCGTCCCTCAACCTTTTGGGAATGGGAGATAGACCTTGTATGCGAGCTACCCGCTGCCTCGAGGCATTTCAAGGACGCCATTATGAAAATTGACTACTTCACCAAATGGGTAGAAGCGGAGCGCTAGCGAATATTACAGATGCAAACACAACTGAATTAATGTGGAAAAATATTATATGACGCTTAAGAATCCCCGAGTCAATTGTAACAGACAACATAAAGCAATTAGACAACGTGCTTCTCTGCGATATGTGCAAACAACTAGGCATAAAAAATCACTCTCGTCGCCCTGTTACTCGCAAGCCAACGATCAAGTTGAGGCAATAAACAAAAAGATCAAGAAAAACCTCAAGAAAAAGCTGGCAGAAAGAAAAGTAGTATGGGTGGATGAAGTCCCGATGGTCCTATGGGCCTATCGCACCACGACGCAAAATGCTATTGGAGATATCCTCTTTGTTCTCGCGTTCGGCATCAAAGCAGTGGTCCCCATCGAGACCCAACTCCCGACCGTCTGAATCAAAGTATTCGACAAAAATGCAAATGAGAAGGCAACAAGGCTGAAACTCGACCTCATCGATGAGAAGAGGATGGACGCCATGACCCGTCTAACCGTCCAAAAACGCAAAGTACAACAATGATACAACTCAAAGGTCAAGTTGTGCCACTTTGCAAACGGAAGCCTCGTTCTAAGAAGGGAGTCCCAAAACACCAAAACACAAGGAGTGGGAGTCTTAGGCCCGACATGGAAAGGTCCTTATCGCGTTCGCCAAACGATCCATGGCGGGACATACAAGCTCGAGAACTTGGAAAGACTCGTATTTACATATTCATGGAACGCGAGCACCTACGATCATATTACCGGTGAACGCAGAAAAAAAAAGACATTGTAACTTAAATAGGCCAAGGGCTGAAAATATTAATAAATAAAAAAGTTTGCCTTGTCATAATACTTGCTTCAACCTTCTCTCATGTCTCCAAGTTTTTAGGCCCCTTCCAAGTTAACCAAAGACTTAAGGGCATGAGGTAACAACGGCACATATCGGAGACTATCCAAGACAGTTCGAGAAATGTTATCGTTGAAAATTGAAGACAGTACAAAGAATCCAAGTCTCGGGGCGGCTCGAGGAAGAAGTGAGGTCTCCGCTATAGAAAACTTCTTAGGTCCCCCAACGAAAAAACCCAAATAGTTGGACCGCACCCAAAGGCGCAGCTTGAGACTGCACGTCGAGAGGTGACATATTGTTAAGGTTTAAGGTCGCATATGAAGGCACCAACCGAGATTGCATATTGATAGACGACATGTTTATAAGGGTTTAAACCAGTCGTTACACATGTTCGATCAATGACTGTCCTCTGATAGAATTTGGTTTTCTTCTTATAATTTGTGAAGCCCAAATAAAAAGGGCCAAGCCCACAATTATTTTTCTATTTTTCCCCCTAACCCTATCCATTTTCTTTTCCACCGCATCTTTTCATCCTTATTTCCTCCTCACTAATTCTTTCTTTCTCTCTTTTCTTTCTCACGCACAAACCCTCTCTTTCTCTCTTTCCCTCATCTTCTTTCACACGATTCTCTCTCTCTCCCCACCGATCTCACTCTCCGACCGCCATCGCCGCCGCGGTTTTGAGAAAAGCCCCCTCTCTTTGTTTTGCGACGGTCGGAGCTTCAACGCCGGATATCGTTCGTCGCCGCGTGTTCAAACTTTGGGAAGGAAGAAGAACGTTGAGAAGGCAGGGGAACGAACTCGAGGTGAGCCAAACTTGAATTCGGAGATTCGGATTTGATTTTTGGCTGAATTCAAATTTCAAATTTAGGGGTTAGAGTTCGTGTGCAATTTTGGGGATTTTGCTCGATCCAGAGGGTTATTGAATGAATCGATCAAGTTTTGACTGTAAATTGAATTATGAGTTAAGTTTTGGATTCGGAATTAGGGTTTGTTTGGATTTGATTTGGGGATTTCGAATATCTAAGAATTGTGAGTAGATTAATCTTATTACTTGTTTGTGTGTATTATGAGTAGGTCATTCCCGATAGGCTCAAACATAGTCTATTAGAACCCGACCTGTGTTATGTGATATAGCTACCCCAATAGTTTGACCCGCTAGAGCGGGGGAAACAGGAGAGCATAAGTCGACTCTTGGATTCAAGTCAAGAGTGAAAATCTTGGCAGTCACATCTCAACTTTCCTCTTAAAACACTAAACGAGCAAATGAAAGGGAAACACTAAATTATTGGGATTTAACCCGAGATGCTCTTCTGTAAATAGATTAGGTGTGTGCTCTGCGTGTGTCTGAGCACCCAAACCTTGAACCTAAGGAATCGATGGTACCCACGAGTTACTGATTCGTACTATGAAGGTCATGAAGGCGTTGATCCTTGGACTATGGAATCCGGCTATCAATCTACTCAAGATCAGGATCACGGAGCACGAGAGAGGTACTTTTCTCTTATTATGAGTGCATCAATTTATTTCTTATGCAAATTGAAATGTATTTTAGGACTACGGATGACTTCTTCGACTTCGATACGGAGGTTTACACTGGCGGTAGACAAGCGGCGCGTGATTACGACGTTGACTCTATGTCTACCCAATTCGGATCAATGTCGTTTGATCAAATGTCCAATCAATCACAAGAGAGTCAAGGTTCGTACTCATATCCTTACCCATACCTGTATCCATATCCCGTTGCCGTCGCTGTGCCCGTCGTTGAAGTTCAAGGAGCAATACCCGAATTCCCGATCCTTTGCAATGTCGTTAGGGGTGATCAATCCAACTACAACAACCACATGATCAACTACGCATCTAACTACGCTAGCTACATGACGTGTTTGGACTACTGTAACTTACAAGCACGAACCGGGGGATTCCATCAACCACATCGTCACTCGAGTTATTATTGAGTATTTTCAATTTCGAACTATTTAATGTTTGTATGAACTTGAAATATGTCTAAAACTTGTGTGTGCTTGAATTTGAAGATTACTTATGTATGCTTTATGACTTTCATGACATTTTAATCTTTGCTTATAAGTATGTTTTTTATATTTCATATTTATTATTTCTCAACATTATTTCTGTCGCAATTTCCGTAAATTACCGCAATTTCCGTCGGCAACCGCAATTTCTCCCGCAATTTTTTTTCAAATTTCCACATTTTTTCCGTCGCAATTTCCGTATTTTCGAGTCATCCGCACGTTACCGACGCGCGCAATTTTAATCGTTGATATATATATAGATGTTTTTATGTAAAATTTGTTTTGTTGTCGAATGTGTGTGCTATTCTGGTGTTTCGAGATTCATTGTTGCGGTTGAAATATGTTAATCATGCCTTTCTCTATATGTAGGAATAAAGAATAATGTCTGAAGCGTCGAATGCTGATAGCGCGTCTGCTTCTCGGAGCACGTCCGCTGCTAGGAGTGCGTCTGTGGCTCGGAGCGCGTCAGCCGTCGATCTCAATGAGATTTGAGATGTTCTTGAAAGGCAGACTGCTGAAGCAGCCGAGAGAGACCTCAGGGTCGCGCAACAATTGGAAAATTAGAATCGCACGATTATCGAGCTTTTATCGAAACTGAACGCACCTCCTCCACCTGTCCTTGAGTCTTCAGCTCAAGGCGTGCAGCTTGTGAATCTGCCGCCAGTGCCAATGAACATTCCCGAAGAGTTTAACTTCCGGATTCCCGAGGTTGTCCCTCATGTGGGAGAACCTTTGTATGAACGATTTCGTAAACAAAAACCACCCAGCTTTGATGGTGGTGTCGACCCAGCTGCAGCCGAGGATTGGATCAAGAAGATGCAGCAGATTTTCGGCTACATGCAGCTTTCAGATGCTGAACGCGTAGCTTGTGCTGTGAACCAATTGGAAGGTGAGGCTCGTGGCTGGTGGGAGGTTGTGACGACATATGAAGATGTTAAAACTATGAGCTGGATTCTCTTCATCAATATATTCCATGAGAAGTACCTGAGTGAAGCAAACTTGTCGAGCAAGGTACGTGAGTTCATGAGTCTACGCCAAGGCTTGATGTATGTGTCCCAGTACACAGCAAAGTTTGATATGTTAGCGAGGTTTGCACCTTCTATGTTTCCCACCGAACAAGCCCGGAAGATGAAGTATATGCACGGGCTCAATGTGGACATCGTCAGTCAGGTGGATAGTGGAGACACGGGTCCCCGTACTTATGCGAATGCGGTAAGCAGAGCAATGCGTATCGCAGGATGGCGTGAGAGTGATAGGACTCCTGCTTCAAAACCAGTTTCAACTGTACCCTTCGTCCCGATGAGCTCAAATCAAAACGATGCACGTAGAAGAACCGGGTTTCCGCCTAGATGGGGAAACAGACCGCCAACAAGTCAGAGATCGAGATCTCAGCAACGCTCAAGCAATCTCCCCCAGGCTAGCTTTGGAAACAGGTCCCATTCGGTTATCCAAAACAAAGTTCGATGGGAGAATAGGCGCCCAGAGTCATCAAACAAGAGGGCCAAGACTTCTGAAAATGGTCCATCGGTGCCTTGCGAAAGGTGTGGAGTAGCGCACAGAGGAGATTGTTATGCACGTGCCCTGGTATGTTATAAATGTGGGAGACTAGGTCACTTGGCGCGAGTATACGATAACCCTAGAATGCAACGCCCTGCATCAAAGGAGCCACCGAAGGCTAACGCTAGGGTGTTTTCCATCCGTGAAGACGAGATTCGAGCAGGATCCTCCACCGCTGTCACAGGTCAGGTTTTCATGGATACCTTCTCAACATATGCATTAGTGGACTCTGGAGCCACACATTCATACATATCATCTAGGATATCTAAACATATAAGGGAATGTCGAAACGACTTTTCATATCCGTTTATTACTGCCACTCCTGCTGGAGAGAAGTATCAGTCGTTGTATTGGTATAAGGATGTTCCTACCCGAATCCAAAATCGGATGCTCGCAGCAAACTTGATTGAACTAGAAATGGTGGATTACGATGTTATCCTCGGTATGGATTGGTTAAGTTACCACCATGCGGTCATTGATTATCAAAAGAAGACAGTCTTGTTTCAAAGCCCAGGACTTGAACATTCCATTTCCATGGTTCCTCTCGTAAATCAAGTTTTCCGTTTATATCTGCTCTCAAGGCTGTGAAGATGATACGTCAGGGATGCGCTGGCTATCTTGCAAGTATGATAGACGTTTCAAGGGAACATAAGCCCCAACCTCAAGATATTCCCATCGTGAGAGATTTCCTTGACGTTTTCCCAGAAGATCTTCCAGGCCTACCTCCTGATCGTGAAGTAGAGTTTAATATAGAAGTCATCCCCGGTACAGCTCCAATATCTAAAACTCCATATCGCATGCCCCATCAGAGTTAAAGGAGCTAAAGACTCAGCTTCAAGAGTTGCTTGATAAGGGATTTATTCGTCTGAGTCATTCTCCTTGGGGAGCGCCAGTCTTATTCGTAAAGAAAGCTGATGGTTCGTTGAGACTCTGCATCGATTATCGCGGAATGAATCAAGTAACAGTTAAGAATAAGTACCCGCTACCGCGTATTGATGATCTCTTCGACCAACTCACAAGAGCGACTGTGTTTTCTAAGATTGACTTGCGCTCGGGATATCACCAGTTGAAGGTTAGGGATGAAGTTATCCCGAAAACGGCTTTCCGTACACGATATGGTCATTATGAGTTTTTGGTAATGCCGTTTGGATTAACGAATGCCCCAACCGCGTTCATGAATTGTATGAACCGCGTGTTCGAGGATTTCCTAGATAAGTTTGTTATTGTGTTCATTGATGATATCCTAATCTACTCGAGAACAAAAGAAGATCATGAGAAACACCTTGGATTGGCATTGGAGAGACTAAGAGAAAAACGATTGTACGCCAAGTTCTCAAAATGTGAGTTTTCGCTAGAAGAAGTTGCATTTCTTGGTCATGTCATTAGCAGTGCTGGCATCATGGTAGACCCAGTAAAAATTGAGGCAGTGAAGCAATTGAATCAGCCTAAGACCGTCACAGAGGATTCTCTCGTCTAGCCATGCCTTTAACCCAATTGACTCTTAAAGGACATAAGTTTTTCTGGACAGAAACTTGCGAGAAAAGTTTCCAAGAACTAAAAACGCGCTTGACAACTGCTCTTGTGCTTACCATTCCACAAGGAACTGACGGCTTCGCTATATATTGCGACACGTCTAAGCAAGGTCTGGGTGCAGTTCTGATGCAACATGGGAAAGTCATCGCGTATGCCTCACATCAATTGAAAGATTACGAAACTCGTTATCCTACTCATGACCTGGAACTTGCTGCAATAGTGTTTGCATTGAAGATATGGAGGCACTACTTGTATGGTGTCCACTGTGACACTTATACTGATCACAAGACGCTGAAGTATCTCTTCACGCAGAAAGAATTGAATATGCGTCAAGGGAGATGGATGCAACTTTTGAATGACTACAACTTTGAATTGCACTATCATCCGGGTAAGGCCAATAAGGTAGTTGATGCCCTTAGCCGCAAGTCTGTGGCATCTTTAGCAAGTCTTGTGAAAGCCTCTCCGCAATTAGTGGCCGATGTTCAAAATCTAGAACTTCAGCTGATCACCGGCAGGTTATCGGCACTCAGTGTGCGTCCGGTATTGTTTGATCAGACCAAAGATGGTCAATATGCAGATGAGTACCTACTTGGGAAAATGTTTGACGCTAAGAATGATAAAGAAGGTGACTTCAAACTAGATGAAAGTGTCGTATTAAGATGCAATGGTCGAGTCTGTGTGCCTTCAGATGCGGAGATTAAGAGGCAATTAATGGAAGAAGCTCACGGAACGCCATATTCCGTGCATCCAGGTGTTACAAAGATGTATCAAGACTTGAAGAAAATCTATTGGTGGCCAGGAATGAAGAAGGATGTCGCTGAATTTGTCCGAAGATGTCTGACTTGTCAACAAATCAAGGCCGAACATCAGAAACCAGCAGGAATGTTACAACCTTTAGAAATCCCACAATGGAAATGGGAACAAATCACAATGGATTTCGTGTCAGGATTGCCCAAAACAATCGCTGGTCATAATTCAATATGGGTTGTTGTTGATAGACTAACCAAGCCAGCGCACTTTCTTCGGATCAAGACCACTCACTCTGTTGATAAGCTTGCTAAATTTTATATCAAGGAGATTGTGCGTCTCCATGGAGTTCCAAACTCAATTATTTCTGATCGTGATACTCGTTTCACGTCCAAGTTTTGGAAGAGTCTCCAAGAGAATTTGGGAACAAGATTAAAGTTCAGTACCGCTTTTCATCCCCAAACTGACAGTCAAAGTGAGCGAACAATTCAAGTTTTGGAAGATATGCTTCGTGCATGTGTCTTAGACTTCCACGGCTCATGGAGTCGTTATCTTCCTTTGGTCGAGTTTTCTTACAACAATAGCTACCAATCCACAATCGGAATGGCGCCATACGAAGCTCTGTATGGGCGCATGTGTCGCTCTCCAGTTCATTAGGATGAAGCTGGTGAGAATTAGTTTCTTGGGCCCAAAATGATAGAGCAAACCATTGAAGCTATTAAAAAGATTCAAGCCCGAATGAAGATTGCTCAGAGTCGTCAAAAGAGTTATGCAGACAAAAGAAGAAGACCTCTAGAATTTGAGATTGGAGACAAGGTTTTCATAAAGGTTTCACCGATGCGTGGCGTAATGAAGTTTGAAAGAAAGGAAAACTTAGTCCAAGATATGTTGGACCATTCGAGATTCTAGAGCGTGTAGGCAAGGCAGCTTACCGTCTAGCTTTACCACCATCGATGTCTAACTTGCATGACGTCTTTCATGTATCGATGTTGCGACTGTATGTATCTGATCCTTCTAATGTACTTCAAGATCAAGACGTTAAGATTTCTCAAGATGCTAGATATGAGGAGCCAGCAGTTGCTATCCTCGATCGAAAGGAGAAGGTCTAAAGGAATAAGACTATTCCGATGGTCAAAGTTATGTGGAAGAGACATTCTACAAATGAAGCCACTTGGGAACTCGAGAGTGAAATGCGAGAAGTGTACCCTGCGTTGTTCTGAGTTTCGAGGTCGAAACTCTTTTAAGGGGGTAGAGATTGTGAAGCCCAAATATAAAGGGCCAAGCCCACAATTATTTTTCTATTTTACCCCTAACCCTATCCCTTTTCTTTTCCACCGCCTCTTTTCTTCCTTATTTCCTCCTCACTAATTCTTTCTTTCTCTCTTTTCTTTCTCACGTACAAACCCTCTCTTTCCCTCTCTCCCTCATCTTCTTTCACACGATTCTCTCTCTCTCTCCCCACCGGTCTCACTCTCCGACCGCCATCGCCGCCGCGGTTTTGAGAAAAGCCCCATCTCTTCGTCGTGAAGCTCTTCTTCCAGCTCCGCCTCGGCACCGCTCGTCCCCGTTCATCCTCGTCTCTCTGTTTCACGACGGTCGAAGCATCAACGCCGAAAATCGTTCTTCACCGCGTGTTCAAACTTCGGGATGGAAGAAGAACGTCGAGAAGGCAGGGGAACGAACCTGAGGTGAGCCAAACTTGAATTCGGAGATTCGGATTTGATTTTTGGCTGAGTTTAAATTTCAAATTTAGAGGTTAGGGTTCGTGTGCAATTTTGGGGATTTTGTTGGATCCAGAGGGTTATTGATTGAATCGATCAAGTTGTGACTGTAAATTGAATTATGAGTTAAGTTTTGGATTCAGAATTAGGGTTTGTTTGGATTTGATTTGGGGATTTCGAATATCTAAGAACTGTGAGTAGATTAATCTTATTACTTGTTTGTGTGTATTATGAGTTGCAGTTAGAGATTGAGTTGTCGTAGTTTTGGTTAGATTTTAGCTTGAACCGTGGAACCAGGGTCCGAGTTTGTTATCTTTGGAAATTAGAAGAAATCCGAGCCTGTTTGGATGAGTTAGTCGATTCGTGTACGCAAATATAATATTGAGATTTGGTCTGGTAAGTCTGGGTTGGTTTGGATCAAGAAATTTGGATTTTTGACTCACGCTCGGTATTTGGAAATCCGATATTCAACCCGAGAACCTCATTATATATATAACCTATAAATTTATTCATTAAACGCAACTGAGAATATTGGAATATGGATTTGAAGATTTGGACTAATTTGATTTTGAAAACTGAGAATTAGATATCAAAGCAATAAACTGTAAATGTGATTGTATGTAAAGTATAAACTTTTGTATCACTAGATTGTACAAATTTAAGGGATATACCGAACTTCCTTTGTTGCAAGTAAATCTTTAGTGGATCGGAAGTTCAATGAAATCAAATTAATTTAAATATCGTTAAGGGAATGAAATATCTTGGAGTTATTAAAGGATAATAACAAATTCTGAGAGACCTTAATTATATTTAAATTGATATAACGAGAAAATTTTTGGGTTAGTCACAAATTAACTATCCATTTTTATCATGAATTTATGGACATCATTTTGTGACAAGGACCTAATTGTTACCAAAATTAAGGACTTAAATGTCAAAAGAAATTGAGTTTGGGGTCATTTTTAGAAGAGGACAAAAATTAGAGGACTTAAATGAGCAGATATGGAAAGGTTGATGATACTTCTCCTTCACTTATGTTACACGGCCAAAACATCAAAATTGAGAAAAAGAGGCCAAAATCCGAGAGAGAGAGAGAGAGGAGAGAGAGAGAGAGAGAGAGAGAGAGAGAGAGAGAGAGAGAGAGAGAGAGAGAGAGAGAGAAGGGGAGCTTACCGGAGAAGAAGGCCGAGTCGGTCTATGTCTGCCGGAGTTGGAGATCGAGGATCTTCTCCGAGCCACCATCTTCTTCCTCATTTTTATTTTTTTGGCTGAGGTTTGAAATCCATTTCTCTTGGCTGCGAATTTCTAGGGTTTGGAAACTCATTCTCATCTTCCGATTCAGGACTATTGAAGCTAAATCCGATACCGGGAAAGACTATTATCCGCTCGGGTTGCTCTCATCTCCGATAAGGTATAGAAATTGACTAAAACCCCCAATTTTTAATCTTCGAATTTGGGGATTTCATGTTGGATGATTATATTCCTGGTTTATGGTGTGTTTGAGGTCGAATTGAGTAGGATTAACCTTGGGTTCATTTTGAATTGAGTTTAAAAAATCTAGAAAATAAATAATCTCCGACCTGGTCCTTAATCGGGGTCAGAACCTCACCTGTGATGGTGATTATTTTCTTTTGATATTTTTGGCGTATAGAAGAGGTTCTGGGCTTTCCAAAATGTTCAAGAACGTGAAATTTCGCTAAGTAACGAAACAGATATGAATTTCTGAAGTTGTGACTCAAAGCTGTGAAATCTGAGAACCGAATCCGCGAATTTATTATTGCGAGATGTTTTGAGTTAGCAATTCTACTTCAAATTTAACTTGTAATATGTCAATAGAAAGCTACAGATATCTACTTTATTTAGGAATTGAAATGGCTTGAATTAGAGTAACTTGAGATATGCGCTGTTCGAGGAGTGGCGGAACTGCCGTGCGGGTGTCCACGAGGCGAGGTCGGACCAAGCCGAGAAAGAAAGGCCTTACGGCTTTGGCTCGGAAGCTCGCGAAGTGTTCGTTCAGCGTGTAGCGAGTCGAGAAATTCCTGAGTCTTGACTCAAAGTGATTACGAATTGTTAATTATTTGTACGAGTTGTTTAATATATTATTAATTATAGTACGATTATATTGTTGATGGTTAAGTGTTTCAATTTTCAGTTTTATTGGATGCCAACTATTAGAAAATATTATGTTATTATTATTAAACTCGTTGATTATTAACGTAATTAGTTAGTATTCTTATTTTGGTTATATATAAAAAATCGAGTTCGGCTATAAGCTCGGCTCTTTTAGTTTGAAAAAAAAAAGAATATCAACGATAAATGTTATATTTACGTTCTTTTCTTTAGTTTCGACTCTCGGGAATCTATTCTAAACTCTGGGCCTTGCCCAGTTATAAGAGTAGATGGTCGAATGATATAGGACGTTTTTAAGTTGTTTCCTATGTTTTGTTCTGATTTGAGTGTTTTTATGTCGTCAACCAAAACGTTAGGGGTAGCGCAACTAGGGGAACATTTTGAATATATTTAAAGTGGACTTTCTTCTAGTAAGAGCTTGTTTGATAGTATGTCGGTGAACGAGATACTAAGTACCCTCGACATTCAATCTTTTTCTTCTATAGATAAGTCCATATCGTTGCAAGGATAACATCGAGCATAAAGGTAGTACGTAGACGAAGAGACGTGAAGTAATGAAACGACTCTTTTTGTTAAAAAGGATTCGAGATTTGAAAGAGTCGTATCCAGGTAAGTAGAAACCTTTCAACTGTATCACAAAAATGGTGTGTTGTGTGATGTGTGTTGTTTGTATGCTTGCATTTACATGATATCTGTTTGTTGAGTTGATTGCATTTGCATACATGTGCATATATTATCAAAAAGGAAGTGAAAACAGTTTGAAATGAGAATGGGGTTTTCAAAAAATGGTGATGTGTTGTGGGTCGTTCATGGATGGCTTGGCTGGTTCCTAGGATCGGGGAACCAGTTTGGTTAACTCCTAGGATCGGGGAGTTAACCATGGCCCGTGAGATGGGATTGATCTCACGAGTCGTCGGGCCATATGTAGTATTGAGTACCGTTGGTCGCGACCGCTAAACCATATGTAGTCTGGGACCTTATGGTTTTGGTTGAGTTAGTCATACATGTATGTGAGACAAGCCATGGTGAACCTCTTACAACACATACCACGCACGCGAGTAAGAAAAGTTATCAAATGAGAAAAGTTGAAAAGAATGGATTGATTTGTTATTGACAGTCATATCATATGCATCGTTTCTGCTTACTGGGCATTAGCTCACTCAGTTTTTGTGATACAGGTAAGGGGTGTGAATAAGATATGCAAGTACATATAGCAGGTTGACTGGAAGGCGCCTCCACTCGGGCAAGACCTCGTATATGAACTAGTTTGACCTGATGGGCCTTATTTTGAGTAATGTTTTGTGAACTGTGTGTGAATAGAAATATATTATGAATGTTTATATTGTGTGATGTGTGCCTAAGGTTAGAACCTAATGTTTTAGGAGTTTGTTATGTTTTATGTAGATATAAACTAGGTTTTGCTAGACTTCGAGTTAAGTCAATGTTATTTTGTATGCTGATATGATAGGTTGTCACACGACATGTCGTTTATACTTATACTTTGACAAAAAAAAAAAAATCTCCAAGTTTTGAGTGAATGATAAACGACTTGTCGAGGTGTGACAAAGTTTGGTATCAGAGCCCAGGTTTAAAACAAATCGATTCTGTAGACCGTCATATACGAGTGTTGCCAAGGGGGGGACGCGCCGTCAACCAGTAAGTTATTTGTGCATTCTTTTAATTCTTACTTTAGGGGTAGGTTAATAACTTTAGTAAGTCCCATATTCGGGTAACGGTTTTAGAATTTTTTTTTTTGCTTTTAAAGGCTCTTAGTTAAGATTCTGGTACATTAATAGGTTTCGAGTAAAGAGACATGGCTGAAATTTGAGAGTGCGGCTTAGGGATCCAGGCTGAGGTACGCCCAGCCGAGCGAGATCGTGTTGATCGACTCGCCGAAATCATTGAGAGGTTTCTGGATCGAGATTTGAGACGTGAGGCTGAAGTGCGTGAGCCTCCACCAAGACCTGACGCAGTAGATATGGCTGGAGAGAGATTTCAGAGGTTGAACCCTCCAACTTTTGAAGGAGACGTTGACCCAATGGCAGCAGAGAATTGGCTTCGAACTGTAGACAGAATGTTTGACTATGCAAGGGTTCCCAATGAAGCCAAAGTCTCTTGTGCGATGTTCTACCTTTGAGATAATGCGGGCTATTGGTGGGATACAATGGTCAGGGTGCATGATCTCACGACCATGACATGGAACACGTTCAAAGGATTGTTTGAGACGAAGTATGTCACAAAAGCAGCTCGAGCAGCTAAGAAGAACGAGTTCATGAATCTGAAGCAGCGGGACCTATCCATCGATGAATATGTCCGGAAGTTTGAGGAGTTGTCTCGTTATGCTCCACACATGGTATGCACTGTGGAGCTAAAGGTCGAGCAATTTGTAGAAGGATTGCGGTCAGAGATATTTAGAGAAGTCTATGTCGGAGAGACCGAGGGTATGACCTATTCAGCCGCTGTTCTGAAGGCTTCGAAGGCTGAAATCTCGTTGAAGAAAATTGAAGAAGAGCGTAAAGAAAATGATTTAGAGAGGAGGGCTGCTAGAGAGAAAGAAGCGGCAGGGAAAGGAAATCAACCAGGATTCAGGCAAAATTACCCACCGATCAGGGGTGGTCAACCATCATGGAATTCTTCCAACAAGAAACGAAACAAAGACGCTCAAGTGCAACGGCAAAATCCAGGAAGATGGGAACCAAAGCGTTTCAGAGGAAATAATCAAGGTCAATCATCCACCCCAGCAACCCAAGTGCGCAAAATGTGGACGATACCATATTGGAGTTTGCATGGATGGACCAGGAGCGTGTTACAATTGTGGAAAGATGGGGCACTTTGCAAAAGATTGCCCTGTTAAGCCAGATGAAAGTTATAAAGTGAAAGCTAGAGTCTTCGCACTCACTCAAGAAGAAGCAGATGCAAACCCTTCAGTCGTGTCAGGTAACATGCTGATCCGTGGAATCCTTGTTTACACATTATTTGATTCTGGAGCCACACATTCATTTATATCATCAACGTGTGCTAAAAAGTTAAGAAACTCAATAGATGTCATGAATGTGCACTATAGTGTCTCAACCCCATCGGGAGAGTCACTCAATTCGGACGAAGTTCTTCATAAGTGTCCAATTGTTGTGGATGGGAGAGAATTATATGCAGACTTGGTTGTGCTAAACTTGCACGACTATGATGTTATTTTGGGAATGGATTGGTTGTCTAAACACTATGCCTCCATAGATTGTAAGAGGAAGATAGTGTCGTTTAGGCCACCCAATCAAGAGAAATTCTCATTTATTGGGAACACCAATACATTGAGAACGCCTCTCATCTCGGCAATGAAGGCGCATAGGTTGTTGGATGGGGGATGTGTTGGTTTCTTAGCTAGTGTGGTAGACACAAAGGTTGAGTCCAAGCTAAGTCTGGTGGATGTGCCTATAGTTAATGAATTTATGGATGTTTTTCCCGAGGACTTGCCTGGGTTGCCTCCGGATCGAGATATTGAGTTTGTTATCGATTTGATTCCCGGAACTGCTCCTATATCTAAAACTCCATACCGAATGGCACCGGTAGAGTTAAAAGAGCTTAAAGTCCAATTACAAGAGTTATTGGATAAAGGCTTTATTCGTCCTAGCTTTTCTCCATGGGGAGCCCCAGTGTTGTTCGTTAAGAAGAAAGATGGGACTATGCGATTATGCATCGACTATAGGGAGCTCAACAAGGTCACGATCAAGAACAAATACCCACTTCCAAGGATTGATGATTTGTTCGATCAACTGCAAGGAGCTGCAGTATTTTCAAAGATCGACTTGAGAAGTGGTTATCATCACTTGTAAGTCAGGGTTGAGGATATCCCGAAAACAACTTTCAGGACAAGATATGGACACTATGAGTTTCTAGTCATGTCTTTTGGATTAACAAACGCCCATGCTGCTTTCATGGATCTAATGAACCGAGTCTTCAAGGATTTATTGGATAAGTTCGTCATAGTCTTCATTGATGATATCCTTATATATTCTCACACAAAAGAAGAACACTCAGAGCATTTAAAGCTAGTCTTGGAAAGGCTGAGGGCAATCAGCTCTACGCAAAGTTCAAAAAGTGTGAATTTTGGATCGATCAAGTGGCATTTTTGGGTCATGTTGTCTCAAAGGAGGGTATTGTTGTAGATCCGTCAAAGGTTGAAGCTGTTAGCAAGTGGCCTCAACCAAAGAATGCCACCGAGATTCGTAGCCTCTTGAGTCTAGCGGGTTATTATCGGAGATTTGTGGAAGGATTTGCAAAGCTTTCCGCACCACTTACACGTATGACTCGGAAGAACCTGAAGTTTCAATTGTCTGACGCGTGTGAAAAGAGCTTCGAAGAGCTAAAGCGTAGACTAGTGTCAGCCCCAATATTGACTATTCCAATCCAATCATAAGAATTCGTGATATACACAGACGCTTCTAAGTGCGGATTAGGATGTGTATTGATGCAAGGTGGTAAAGTTATCGCGTATGCGTCTCGCCAGCTTAAGGAGTACGAGCAAAACTACCCAACTCATGACTTAGAATTAGCTGCTGTAGTGTTTGCGTTGAAACTATGGAGACATTATCTCTACAGAGAGAAGTATGAGATCTACATAGATCACAAGAGTTTGAAGTACTTCTTCACCCAGAAAGAGTTGAATATGCGGCAAAGACGATGGCTGGAGTTAGTAAAGGACTATGACTGTGTAATTGACTACCACCCGAGGAAGGCAAATGTTGTGGCCGATGCGCTGAGTAGGAGGATGCCCACAAGCGTTGACGCCTTGTCAGTAACACAAAAGCCACTAATGTCAGAATTGCAGAATCTTCAGGTAGAGATTGTGCATAAAGGGTATGTGGCAACGTTAATGTCTATGTCATTGCAACCTACGCTGCTGGAAAGGATCAAGGACCGACAATCCTCAGACCCTTACTTAGAAAGGATCCGTGATGAAATAGGACCTAAAAAGAGAATGGATTTCCAAGTATCAGATGGGGTGCTCAAATTTAATACGCGTCCCAAAAGACGAGGATTTAAAGAATAAGATTCTCGTGGAAGCTCATGGAACGTTGTACTATGTACATCTAGGTGCGACCAAACTGTATCATGACTTGAAGAAAGTCTATTGGTGTCCAGGAATGAAGAAAGATGTGGCTACATTTGTTCAAAGATGTTTAACATGTCAACAAATCAAGGCAGAGCACCAGAAACCAGCCGGAATGTTGCAACCTTTAGAAGTTCCACAGTGGAAGTGGGAACAAATCACGATGGATTTTGTGTCAGTTTTGCCAAAAACGTTCGCTGGTCATAATTCTATATGGGTCATTATTGACAGATTGACCAAGTCAGCACATTTTCTTCCGATCAAGACCACTCACTCTGTGGATAAGCTTGCTGAGCTATACATCAAAGAGATTGTGCGCCTCCATGGAATTCCCAATTCGATTATATCTGATCGTGACACTCGTTTCACGTCAAAGTTTTGGAAGAGCTTGCAAGAGAACTTGGGGATGAGATTAAATTTCAGTACTGCCTTTCATCCCCAAACTGATGATCAGAGTGAATGTACGATTCAGATACTGGAAGATATGCTCAGGGCGTGTGTCCTAGACTTTCATGGCTCGTGGAGTCGTTTTCTTCCTTTAATCGAATTTTTGTACAACAACAACTACCGAGCGACAATAGGAATGGCTCCGTATGAAGCTCTCTATGGACGAAAGTGCCGTTCTCCAGTCATTGGGATGAAGCAGGTAAAAGTAAGATTATCGGACCAGAAAAAGTAGAGCAGACTACAGAGGCGATTAAAAATATTCAAGCTCGAATGAAGATTTCCCAAAGTCGCCAAAAGAGCTACGCTGACAAGCGAAGAAGACCTCTAGAATTTGAGATAGGAGATAAAGTCTTCTTGAAGGTTTCACCGATGCCTGGCGTGATGAGGTTTGGAAAGAAAGGAAAACTCAGTCCAAGATATGTTGGACCTTTTGAGATCCTTGAGCGTGTAGGCAAGACTGCATACCGTCTAGCTTTACCGCCATCTATGTCTAACCTACATGACATTTTTCACGTTTCGATGTTACGGAAGTACGTGTCTGATCCGTCACACGTACTTCAACATCAAGAGGTTGGGATTTCTCCTGACGTCAGATATGAAGAACCAGCTGTCGCAATCCTTAACCGTAAGGAGAAGATCTTAAGAAATAAGACTATTTCTCTTGTAAAAGTGATGTGGAGGAGACACTCGGCAGAAGAAGCCACCTGGGAGCTCGAAAGTGAGATGCAAAAGAAGTACCCTGCCTTGTTTTAAGTTTCGAGGACGAAACTCTTTTAAGGGAAAGAGAATCGTAAATTATAAACTTTTGTATCACTGGATTGTACAAATTTAAGGGATATACCGAACTTCCTTTGTTGCAAGTATATCTTTAGTGGATCGGAAGTTCAATGAAATCAAATTAATTTAAATATCGTTAAGGGAATGAAATATCTTGGAGTTATTAAAGGATAATAACAAATTCCGAGAGACCTTAATTATATTTAAATTAATATAACGAGAAAAATTTTGGGTTAATCACAAATTAACTATCCATTTTTATCATGAATTTATGGACATCATTTTGTGACAAGGACCTAATTGTTACCAAAATTAAGGACTTAAATGTCAAAAGAAATTAAGTTTGGGGTCACTTTTAGAAGAGGACAAAAATTAGAGGACTTAAATGAGCAGATATGGAAAGGTTGATGATACTTCTCCTTCACTTATGTTACACGGCCAAAACATCAAAATTGAGAAAAAGAGGCCAAAATCCGAGAGAGAGAGAGAGAGAGAGAGAGAGAGAGAGAGAGAGAGGAAGAGAAGGGGAGCTTACCAGAGAAGAAGGCCGAGTCATTCTATGTCCGCCGGAGTTGGAGATCGAGGATCTTCTCCGAGCCACCATCTTCTTCCTCGTTTTTATTCTTTTGGCTGAGGTTTGAAATCCATTTCTCTTGGCTGCGAATTTCTAGGGTTTGGAAACTCGTTCTCATCTTCCGATTCAGGACTATTGAAGCTAAATCCGATACCGGGAAAGACTATTATCGGCTCGGGTTGCTCTCATCTCCGACGAGGTATAGAAATTGACTAAAACCTCCAATTATTAATCTTCGAATTTAGGGTTCTTGAATTTGAATTTCGAGATTTCGTGTTGAATGATTATATTCGTGGTTTATGGTGTGTTTGAGGTCGAATTGAGTAGGATTAACCTTGGGTTCATTTTGAATTGAGTTTGAAAAATCTGGAAAAAAAAAAATCTCCGACCTGGTCCTTAATCGGGGTCAGAACCTCACCTGTGATGGTGATTATTTTCTTTTGATATTTTTGGCGTATAGAAGAGGTTCTGGGATTTCCAAAATGTTCAAGAACGTGAAATTTCGTTAAGTAATTAAAGAGATATGAATTTCTGAAGTTGTGACTCAAAGCGGAGCGGTGAAATCTGAGAACCGAATCCGCGAATTTTATTATTGCGAGATGTTTTGAGTTAGCAATTCTACTTCAAATTTAACTTGTAATATGTCAATAGAAAGCTACAGATGTCTACTTTATTTAGGAATTGCAATGAGCTGAATTGGAGTTTTGTAACTTGAGATATGCGTTGTTCAAGGAGTAGCGGAACTGCCGTGCGCGTGTCGACGAGGCGAGGTCGGACCAGGCCGGGAAAGAAAGGCCTTTCAACTTTGGCTCGGAGGCTCGCGAAGTGTTCGTTCAGCGTGTAGCGAGTCGAGAAATTCCTGAGTCTTGACTCAAAGTGATTACGAATTGTTAAATTATTTATACGAGTTGTTTAATATATTATTAATTATAGTACGATTATATTGTTAATGGTTAACTGTTTTAATTTTCAGTTTTATTGGATGCCAACTATTAGAAAATATTATATTATTATTATTAAACTCGTTGATTATTAACGTAATTAGTTAGTATTCTTGTTTTGGTTATATATAAAAAAATCGAGTTCGGCTATAAGCTTGGCTCTTTTAGTTTGAAAAAAAAAAAGAATATCAACGAGAAATGTTATATTTACTTACTTTTCTTTAGTTTCGACTCTCGGGAATCTATTCTAAACTCTGGGCCTTGCCCAGTTATAAGAGTAGATGGTCGAATGATATAGGACGTTTTTAAGTTGTTTCCTATGTTTTGTTCTGATTTGAGTGTTTTTATGTCGTCAACCGAGACGCTAGGGGTAGCGCAACTAGGGGAACGTTTTGAATATGTTTAAAGTGGATTTTCTTCTAGTAAGAGCGTGTTCGTTAGTTTGTCGGTGAACGAGATACTAAGTACCCTCGACATTCAATCTTTTTCTTCTATAGATAAGTCCAGATCGTTGCAAGTATAACAGCGAGCATAAAGGTAGTACGTAGACGAAGCGACGTGAAGTAAAGAAACGACTCTTTTTGTTAAAAAAAGATTCGGGATTTGAAAGAGTCGTATCCAGGTAAGTAGAAACCTTTCAACTGTATCACAAAAATGGTGTGTTGTGTGATGTGTGTTGTTTGTATGCTTGCATTTACATGATATCTGTTTGTTGAGTTGATTGCATTTGCATACATGTGCATATTTTATAAAAATGAAGTGAAAACAGTATGAAATGAGAATGGGGTTTTCAAAAAATGGTGATGTGTTGTGGGTCGTTCATGGATGGCTTGGCTGGTTCCTAGGATCGGGGAACCAGTTTGGTTAACTCCTAGGATCGGGGAGTTAACCTTGACCCGTGAGATAGGATTGGTCTCACGAGTCGTCGGGCCATATATAGTATTGGGTACCGTTGGTCGCGACCGCCAAACCATATGTAGTCTGGGACCTTATGGTTTTGGTTGAGTTAGTCATACATGTATGTGAGTCAAGCGATGGTGAACCTCTTACAACACATACCACGTGCGCGAGTAAGAAAAGTTATCAAATGAGAAAAGTTGAAAAGAATGAAGTGATTTGTTATTGACAGTCATATCATATGCATCGTTTCTGCTTACTGGGCATTAGCTCACTCAGTTTTTGTGATACAGGTAAGGGGTGTGAATAAGATATGCAAGTACATATAGCAGGTTGACTGGAAGGCGCCTCCACTCGAGCAAGACCTCGTATATGAACTAGTTTGACCTGATGGGCCTTATTTTGAGTAATGTTTTGTGAACTGTGTGAGAATAGAAATATATTATGAATGTTTATATTGTGTGATGTGTGCCTAAGATTAGAAACCTAATGTTTTAGGAGTTTGTTATGTTTTATGTAGATATAAACTAGGCGTTACTAGACTTCGAGTTAAGCCAATGTTATTTTGTATGCTGATATGAAAGGTTGTCACACGACATGTCGTTTATATTTATACTTTGACAAAAAAAAAAAATCTCCAAGTTTTGAGTGAATGATAAACGACGTGTCGGGGTGTGACATTGTAATTTGAATAAAAGGAAATAAAAAAGTGAAAGAAGAAATGGATTGTAGGTTTATAGATTCTAGCTTGAACTTGAGTTTGGAATACGATATTAGGTTTGTGGATTGGGGGTTTGAGATCCCGATAGAGAGAAGTAATATAGTTAGAAAGTGTTCTCAGGTTTGAAAAGAATTTAGAAGATTATAGTCATAATTCCAGTTTCGAGATTCGAAGTTTGGGTAATATGTCAGGATTCAGAATTCAAGTTACAGACTAAGAAATTAGGATTTTTAGGAATTTAATTCTATGAATTAATTCACAGCGGATTCCTATAATCTGTTTCCAGATCTACGTGAACGTTCGACTGTCGATCGGGTCAGAAATTCCGAAGTGAGGATCGAAACAGAAATCAGAATCTCGGTTTACTCGTAAGTATTATTCGCTTACAGCGTTTAATAGAATCCTGAATGTTGATTGAAAGTTTTCTATACGTAGTTTTTCCATAACTAAATAAATAATTGATCATTATCAATTATTTATTTAAGAATTTCTAAGATGTAAATTAAGTATTTAACTAACGAAAATTTCTTAGTTATCTGTTTGGAAGATTAATTCATTTGAGAATCGTATTTTATTGCTTTATCTTATTACGTATTGTTTACGATACGAAAGCCGGCGAGTCTTAAATAAGTTTAATCTTTGATAACCGAAAGGTTGTAACTGAATTATAGAATCAAGAACTGATTTAGATTAGTTTTGTTAGTAGAATCCTATATCCTTTAATATTTCTGAACATCATGGCTGATGGACTTTCAACTCCGAATTTTAGCTCGTTCAATGTCTGGCAAATATCAAGTGTCTTAAAGCGTATTGGACGCACCTCTTTGTGGAAGTCATCCGTTTTTCAGCTGAACTATTCCGGGTAAGTGTGGAGACATAAGTCAACTACTTACCAAGGGAATAACCTTGCTTATGTGCATATTATGTGTTAGTAAACAAGACTAAGTAAAGCCTCAGAATAAGAAAAGTAATAAAGATAAGGCATCAGCCACATTTTATTGAAAATGTAGTTCGGGTCATCCCCGATAGGCTCAAACATAGTCTATTAGAACCCGACCTGTGTTATGTGATATAGCTACCCCAATAGTTTGACCCGCTAGAGCAGGGGAAACAGGAGAGCATAAGTCAACTCTCGGATTCAAGTCGAGAGTGAAAATCTTGGCAGTCACATCTCAACTTTCCTCTTAAAACACTAAATGAGCAAATGAAAGGGAAACACTAAATTATTGGGATTTAACCCGAGATGCTCTTCTGTAAATAGATTAGGTGTGTGCTCTGCGTGTGTCTGAGCACCCAAACCTTGAACCTAAGGAATCAATGGTACCCACGAGTTACTGACTCGTGATGTTGACCGATGAAGGTCATGAAGGCGTTGATCTTCGTGCATAAGCACCGAGCGCCGGCGCCCTGATGAAATTGGTACCATTAGTGGATCCCAGAGAGAATAAAACACAAAGTCGCGGAGGGACCGCTGCTCGAGGCCTGAGGCTGACTTCTTGTCGTTCCGAGGGTTATAGCAGGAAGGGGTGTATAGCCTTGTGGAGCGGCAAGTGAATACGTAGAGATGGCCATGCATGCATTTGCATTGAATCTAGAATTAGATATGCATCCCTATTTGCTTATTTGCACGTCACACGACATTAGATGTTTTACATTCTATATGTTAGACTCCCACTTACTGAGTCAATTGACTCATAGTTTTATGACCCTTGGTAATGTAGATAAGGGAAAAGCAGTGAAACAGTGACGTCAAGGTAGTAGCGTGAAGACAGTGGCATAGATGAAGACCGAGACCAAGACGTGTATCTCTTGACCTATGGGCTAATAGGGTCTCACAATCGGAGAGAAGATGTTTTAGTATAATATTATCATATCAAACTCTTTTGTACCATACGCTCCTGAAACTAAACGTCCTATTTAAAGACGAGGAGTTGTTTTATATGTACATATCTAAAAAAGTTTGTGAAACTTCCTATATGTATATTAAAAGTTAAAAATTCCTCCGGGTTTTTGCTAACTACTAATAATGTATTTTTATTCCGCGCTTTATTTATAATGTATTTACGTTTATTATATGTTTAATAAGTTTTATTTTTCGCCTTGAGTATTTTATTTAAAAGATTATCTTTATATATAATGATATACTCGTGCACGTGTCGATGGTTTTACGGGAGTCGCGGCCTGCAGGCGAGCTGATGACGCTCGCGGGTCGTGACATAATTTGAATTTGATTACTTATATGTGATTTGTATTATTTAAAAATGGGATAAATTACATAAATTCCCCCTGATGTTTGAATTTCTCAATAAGCCCGTCGAACTTCGGTTTAATAATCTTGTGCCCCTTCTGTTATCTTTCCATCCGAGATATGTTAATGTGTACGGGTAAATTAGTAAATGTTATCTTTCCATGGGTATCTGCACTTCCAAATCTCTCTGAAACTCCATCCTCATTCTCTCGATCTCCACCATTTGTTCCCTCTTGCTCTCCTTGATCCTCTCGTATATTTCGCTAAACCTGTGGATCGACTTTGCGATCATCCTCAGGAAGCCGACCCTTCTTCCCCATCCTCCACCCTCTCGTCCGTAGTTTTTGTTCTTTGGCAGAAGCCCATCGGAGCCGAACCCATCATCATCATCATCACTCTCAAAGTTTCCAGGGTTGTCCCTAACCTCGTCGAGCCCATTAGTCCGATTCGGTTACTCCATAGGGTTCGCGAAAACGTACTCTTTCGAGTCCATTCCGCAAGAGAGCTCGGTCCAAGCCGATGACAAGTTGGGCTTCTCTCTTTCTCGCTCCTGGGCATGGGTCTGGGAGAGCAAGAGGTCAATCTTCTTGAAGTAGACCCACTTGCTTCTCTTTGTTGTACTTTTTTTAGAGTGTCGAGGTGGTTCTGGCATTGGGTTTCGGTCCGCATGGCCTTCAAGACCTTCGAAACTCGCTTGGCCACTTCTTTCGACCGTCGGAGCCTTTGTCGGAGCTGACACAGTCACCAATGCAGGAGGGGGAGGTGCAAGCGGAGGATGAGCGATGCTGGGTGAATTAAAAAATATTCTCCAATTCGAACGTCAAACAGTATCGCTCGACAAAATGATGAAGATATATGTAATTATTTTTTTAATTCTATACCTAAACGATATTTAAGTAAATTCACCAAAAATCATCTACAAATCGGATGGAAAGATAACAAAAGGGGCACGGATTAAAAAAATCAAAATTCGATGAGCATATTGAGAAGATTTAAACATCAAGAGGTGAACATGTACAAGTATCATAGTTCAGGGATAATTAATGTAAATTATCGTTAAAAATAAATTACTATAAAGTTTTTTTTGTTGGTATTCAATATATCATCGATAGTTAGTATACATATTTTTATAAAATACCCATAAGTATATTCGTCGATATTCATAATCCAAAAAATCAAAACTTCTATATTAGTGTCGATATTCAATCTCCTCCTTATACTTATGTTAATTATTAGACTACACCTTAAAAAAGAGGTAATGCATACCATACATTTATTTTAAACAGCTATAATGATATTATTAGACTACAATTAAAAAAAATCGAAATCAAAATAAAACAGTTTGAGCTCTCTCTCTCTCTCTCTCTCTCTCTCTCTCTCTCTCTCTCTCTCTCTCTCTCTCTCTCTCTCTCTCTCAATTCCATGCTTTTAAGGATGGGTCTATCTATTGTCCCTAGTTATGAACAATATCTTTGGTTTGGATTTTGGAATTTGGATTGCCTATATTGAACCCGTTGTTTCCATTATTATTATTTAATTTGGCAATACTTTTTATAAGCCCATTCTCCCTCTTCCATCAATTTGTTTGCATTTTGGTAAAATATCCGCCATGCACACGAAAGATATTGAATGTATATTTTGATACAATTTATTTATTGTTTAATTTACTTCTATTAAAGATGGGCCGTAGCCCAGAATTTGTGGGAAGAGATAATAATTTTCAGAGCTTCACTTTTAAGCATTGTCGTTATCTATTAAAATATCTATTAAAAAAGAACCGTTGGTTTTGTCTAATATGGTAACCTTACTTTCATTTTAGTAGTTCCTTACTTTCATTTTAGTAGTTTACATGTATATGGCGAGATTGAGATCTATGTTCGATTTGTCGCATTAACTTTTGTACATGAAAGAATTTCGGATGCAACATGTTGCTTATAAAAATCGCACATATTATTTTTCGAATGTTACATTATTTTTGGATGTTACAAGTCACATCTAAGTATGGAAAATGAAAGCAATATTTTAGTCCATTAAGATTGCGACTAGTCGCAGCCAAAAACCATTCATAACTTTCATATGCGACTCAGATGCAACTAGTCGCATCTAATAATTTATTTCGATGCGACATATCATATACGATATTAATTATTGCGTAAATTTTATTCAGATGCGGCTATAAGTGCGATTTTGCGAATCTAAACTTCGAAACTAATTTTTGTCCTAGTGAAATCTTTGAGTGCTTTTGTTATCGAATAAGATATTAGGAGTAATTATGTAATGAGAGAGATACTGAAAGATATTTAGGTATAATTGGTCGAACATAGTATATTTGATCTTTTCTCAGGATATTTAATGTCATGTAATTTGTTTTAAAACAAAGCGCAACAAAATGTCATGTTTATTCGAACCTGCTTTCTAAAAATATGTGATATTTACGTCTATGCTTTATTTGAAACAATAACGACATTTCTTCGATATTCATCTAAGGCATAAGATGCTTATAATCACGTACTATATAAAATTTTATGATCCATTACGACGTATATGCCTATATATGCATAACCAAAGTGAAAAACAAATATACAAATATATGTTGAATATTCAAAATCACTGTAGAGGGCGATTTGCACCAACCCCTCTGAAACAGTCAAGAGGATATATTAATAATAGTAATAAATAAATAACGTGAGCTCTGCAATATCCTTGATTTATTTGTGTAATGACGCTTGGTTTCTCTCGTTTATTAGCTTAGAAGCTTGAAAAATTACAGAGAATATTTCTGGTAAACTCAAAATATGAAGACGGATTATAGCTCACGCGGGGTCTCCCACAATAAGAGTTTACATTGGTATTTATATATCTATGGTTACCCGAATCGTCTGCTAGGGTTTCCTCATTAATATCGGATTTTAACTACCTAGAATACGAGATATTTTCCTAGATTTACTGAATACATTGCATGATTATCTCATTCGGTTTGACCCTTTTTATTTCATTTCCTATTTAAACTCAACCGTATCTATAAAGATTCCTGACAACGAGCTTTCCTTGCGAAGACGTCCTTCCTCGCGATGGAGTCTTCCTCGCGACGAGCTTTCCTTGCGAAGACGTCCTTCTTCGCGACGAACTTTCCTCGCGAAGACATCATTCCTCGCGATGGAGTCTTCCTCGCGACAAGCTTTCCTCGCGACGAGCTCTCCCCGCGACGACGTTCTTCCTTGCGATGGAGTCTCCCTCGTGATTTCCTCTGTCCGTGCTTGTGACGAGACTCCAAGAGTCCAAGTCTCTCCCATTCATCGACTCTAGGCCCAATGAGAATTTTTGCCTCCATTTCTCGTCTTTTGAGAAACGAAAACGACACAAGTAGTGTTAAGATTAATTTGACAAAATCTAACCTTAACAATTAGTCCCCAATTTTATCAAGTGTAAACACTTGGTAAAATATAAGTACAGGTTTCCCCGACAAACCTTCCCGAGCGCTAGTTGTCGCGGACGTGGAGACGAACTTTTCATCGGTGACTGTCGGTATCGGGTCTCACCTTTATTCCCTTCTTCGGATACACTTCTTCGAATCCCACAAAAATCTCTCTTCATTAAATGCAGGTTACGAGTACTCAAGTGCTTTCATCCGCCTTATAACGACATTATAACGGCTAGCTGCATTCTTCCGTCGATTCCACTAACGCCTCTTCGCATTCGCGTCGTTGGATCTGCTTGCACCGCTTCAGATTCCTCTTCGCTATTTTCTATAAATTCTAAACTTTTCATTCGAAGGAAACTTTCTAAACTCTTAAAGCACCAACATCTTTCACGCCTCTCCCCCAAACTCTTTAAACTCTTTTCAAACCCCTTTGCGAAAACTTTCCACTTCCAAGTCTTTTCTTTTATCTTCCGAACCCTAGATTTACGATGGTTCTGGGATGAATCTTCAAACCAACTCTCGTAGCTCCACCATGACAGTTGAGCGCCTAGACGCAATCAGGCGCGATTGTTGTGACGGCGATGTTTGCCAACTCCGCCTTCCTCTCGATGGCAAGCTGGTCGACGATCCTCGAGAGGGGGGGTGGATCGCTGTATACGATCCTCGTGAGGAAACGCCCCTCAGAGAGGACGCAGACGACCCCCTGCCCCACGAAAGCAAAGAAGTCCCGGGGGGAGCCATCTTAGGCTGCGGCCTCCGCGAGCAAGCGGGCCTCCGAGAGTGTGGAGGATGCTCCTCCGACGAACAAGGCCAAGGTTACCGCTTCAGCCGACGGGCCCCAGGCTGCTACTCCCGCCGAGGGAGCTGTTTTCAAAGCTCGAGGTGCCTCGCCGTCGAGAGTGATCCTTCCTTTGGAGGGGGTTCTTGTAACTCTTCCGACCCTCGCTCCCCCTGGCAATACCGAGTCTGTACGGGAGAAGATCCCCGACCTTTCAATTCCCGCTGCTGCGGGTGGGGCCGGATAGGCTGCAAAGACGTCCGCCGGGGGTGCGAGCTCTTCCCGACGTTCGAGGAGGCGGGACCTCGTCGTAGACTTCAGCGACGTGGTTCGGGCGACCACTGCTTCCACCCCGGACGTCGTGGGCTCTTCCTCCCAACTTCCCCCTCCTCCTCCTCTCGACAACCTTTCCGAGGAGGCGAGGAAAAAAAATTATGGTCTTGGCTCCTCCAATGCTTTCCTCGACCGACGGGGCTCTTCCCCCATCCGCTGAGGGCGAGACGCCACTGCCCCTTCTCTCGCTGCAGAGTTTGCCGAGCAAGACGGAGGACAGGAGAGCGTTGGGCCTGATCTCGTGGGAGGTCAGCCCCAGGAGGATCCTCTGGGTGTCATAGACCCTCCTCACGACGCTGTTTCTCTCGAGTCGCCAGCTCCTCGCAGTGAATCGACCATCGCAGCTCCTGCGGGCGAAGCGGGGGCATTTCCTGTTCCCGAACTTGGAATCATTTCTTTTGTTCCACGTCCATCTCTTCCCCATCGCTCACCCCGACGTCACTTAATAATCGAGGCGTCATTCTGTTCCCCTCGGGTTTTCAGGGGTTTTCCTCGCATACCTACTCCGGGTGCATCTTCTGAGGACTGGAGGGAGTACTCCTCTTACTCGTGTTGGGATTTATCGTTGCGAGCACCTGGCTCGCTCGATGTTGGAAAGCCTCTTGAAGACTTTGAGGGCTATCCCGAGACTACGACATGTTTGTCCGACGGTGTGGCGCGGATGAACAATCTGATCCCGCTGAGCGCCACAATGGTAATATGGCGGCTCAAGAATAGGGGGAGCTTGCGTCCAAACTCCAGGAAGCCCAGAGGCAACTCGAGCTTTCCATTGCCGGTGCGCGTATGTATTGCGAGCAGTCCGAAAAGCTGGAGTTGGATTTGGCGGCAGAGACTTCTCGATGCAAAATTCTTGAGGTCAAACTCGCCGAGCTCAAGGTCAAGGCGAGGCGAGAACTCAAAGAGCAGAAAATTATGCTGGCCACCAAGGAGGGTCTTTTGGTCGAAGAGAAAAGGCGCCACCAAGAGGTTGCAAAGGCCTTCAGGGAGAAGAGTAAGCTCCTTGCTCAGATTGGCGAGGCTGTGGGCATCCCCATTGCTGAGGAAGGGTGCTTACCTTCTAAGGTCAGGTCTACTCTGAGGAAGCTCGCTGAGGAGCTCGAGATGGCACGAGATGAGTCGAGCGAGGAACGTCACCCCCGACTGTGCCTTTTCAAGACGGCTAAGGGCCAGCTCGGGCGGGCATCGGCGAGATTCGAGGCTCATGACAAATCTGTCGATGCTAACCAAATGGCGGCTGTTATCAGGCCAATATCAACGTGGTCAATGCTCTCCATGCCGAAGCGACGATTGAGCACCTCCGGGCGAAGCTGCCAGAGTGTCAGCTGGGTCGCGACGAGGAGCAGGCAAAGGCGGAGGATCTTGATGACAAGGCCGCCGCGGATCCAAACTCTCCTCCGTTGTCCCTGTGCAATCCACCGGTGATTGAAAGTCATCGCTTTTCGGCCCTCGTTGCGGGGAATCCTTCCACCATCGGGCGAGCATGGGTCTAACAAAGACCTCATCTCCCTTCGGGAGCCGGCGGCGTAGATCTCCCTCCCCCCCCCCCCCCCCTTTTGTATTCCCTTTATGTAATCATTTTGTAAAGCATTCAATATTTTGTATTTAATATTTTGTAATCGAGATTTTATCTTATAATACAATTTGCTTTTCTCGTATTTTCCCTTTGCAATGCGTGTTTATTTTTGTAGATTGGGCATACTTGTGTGTGATTGATCTAACATGTTGATCCGATTAGCTAACATACAAATTGTAAGTCTGAATGTTAACTTGCATAATATAAGACTTAAAATTCAAATAGCATTTTTTTTTATTAAAAGTTCAGTTATTTAGAGAGATGGAAGAATGTACATCTCCCACTCCCCCTTTTTTTTCGAAATGAGAAGGAGCAAAATATAAGACTCATTCTTATAACGTCTTGCGTAAATTTTACTTGTTGACTTGTTTTGTCGCTTATAGACATTTTTGTTTCTTTAACTTGTGTAAACATGGTCCTTCTCGCCCCTATGTTTTGTTATTGGGCATTGGGAGCCTCGTTTTACTTTTTGGCGTAGGGAGCTTTTTTGTATTTTGGAGTCGGGGAGCCTTTTTTGTATTTTAGCATCGAGGAGCCTTTTTTTGTATTCTGGCGTCGGGGAGCCTTTTGTATTTTGGCATCGGGGAGCCTTTTTAGTACTTTGGCATCGGGAGCCTTTTTTGTATTTTTGCATCGGGGAGCCTTTTGTATTTTGGCATCGGGGAGCCTTTTTGTATTTTGGCATCGGAAAGCTTTTTTGTATTTTGGCATCGGGGAGCCTTTTGTATTTTGGCATCCGGGAGCCTTTTTTTAATTTTGGCATCGGGAGCCTTTTATGTATTTTGGTATCGGGGAGCCTTTTATATTTTGGCATCGGGGAGCCTTTTTGTATTTTGGCATCGGGGAGCCTTTTTGTATTTTGGCATCCGGGAGCCTTTTTGTATTTTGGCATCGGGAGCCTTTTTTGTATTTTGGTATCGGGGAGCTTTTTTTGTGTTCTTGGTTATGTTGGATTTGCTTGGTTCGGGCTTGTCATTTTTTGAACAACAAGCCTCATTAAACCCTTCGAGTCCCTCGATCGGGTGCGGCTCGCGAGGAAAGAGTACCTTACATATATTGAATATAAGGCCGAAGTCACTTAAATGTTCCCGAACAGAAGGAGTCGGGAATCTCCCGTAATTAAAAAGAAATAATAAAATAGATGATTTGAATAGAAAACTTACAAGTTACTCATTAAGAATTGAGGTTGGGACGATGAAATTTCTAGTAAAACCTTTTCAAGTGCTTCACGTTCCAACTTCTGATTACTTTGATGCTTTCGGTGTTCTTGAGCTCGTAGACTCCTTGCTTGATGACGTTAGTGACTATGTATGGGCCCTCCCAGCTTTGTCCTAGCTTTTCGGCGTTCAGCTCAGCTGTGTTCTGGAAGACTCGTCGGAGGACCATCTCGCCAACCTGAAACTTCCTTGGTCGTACCTTTTTGTTGTAATAGCGAGCAACAGTGTTCTGGTAGTTGGCGATGTGTACGCTTGCTTGCTCACGCCTCTCATCTACGTGATCGAGTTGGTGGAGTAGATTTTGGTCGTTGGCTTCCTCGTCGCCCGGTGCTATTTCTCGTCGGAGGCTTGGGACTCCTACTTTCGTCGGGATCACGGCCTCAACTCCAAATGATAAGGATAAAGGGGTTTGGTCGGTGGCGGAATGAGGGGTCGTTCGGTAAGCCCATAATACTCCGGGGAGCTCGTCAGCCCAGAGCCCCTATTTCTCGTCGAGTCTTCTCTTGATATTGTCGGTGATCGTCCGGTTGACTGCATTGGTGTTTCCGTTGCCTTGGGGATACCTGGGCGTTGAAGTGTTCAACTTCACCCTCCATCGTGTGCAGAAGTCCTTGAACCTCTTTGAGATTAATTGGGAGCCGTTGTCCACGATGATCTCCCTTGGTAATCCGAAGCGCGTGAATATGTTTTTCCACACGAAGCTTTCGACGTCGGAATCCTTGATGTTGGCGTAGGACTCAGCTTCCGTCCATTTGGTGAAGAAGTTTGTGACAACCAGCATGAATCTTTTCTGCCTTGTTTCGATAGGCATGGGACCGACAATGTCCATTGACCACTTCATGAAGGGGTACGGGACGGTCACCAAAGCCAATTCCTCGGCTGGGCAGTTTATCGCTAGGGGGTGTTGCTGACACTTCTCGCATTTCCTGACATGGCTGGCACAGTCGACGACCATGGTCTCCCAGAAGAAACCTTGGCGCTTAGTCTTCCTCAGTAGGGAGCGTCCACCGGAATAGTTTCCGCATTTCCCCGCTATGGATTTCTTCCATTACGTACCCTGCTTCTTTCTTGCTGAGACATCTTAGGTAAGGGCCGGTGAAGCTCTTCAGGTAAAGCCTTTGCCCGATGATGGTATATTTGGAGCTTTTCGATTTGACCCGGTTGTCGGGCAACATCCCCTCTAGGATGTACTTCCTGATGGGTGTTCATCAATCTTCTTCTTCGTCGTCGTCCACCACTCCTCGTTTTTCTTCTTTGTCCCCCTCGTTTTCGAGCTCGTTGATGTTGGCCTCTTCTGTTTCTGCTTCTCTGCCTTCGTCGCTTGATCTGAGCTTTTCTTTTACAGGCATTCTTCTCGCTTGATGCTTGGTTTTTCCACTATCTATACTGTGATCGATTAGAGTTTCCTGACCTCGGTCGTTGAGCCCAAACCTGTCAAGGCGTCAGCGTGGGTATTGTCTCCTTGTGTCACTTGTGTTAAGCTGAAGTAGTTGAACCTGTTCGAGAGGTCTTCTACGAGTTTTGTGTAAGCCTCCATCCTTTCGTCATCCCTCTCGTACTCTCCACTGACTTGTTTTACGACCAGCTGAGAATCCGAGAAGGCGTTGATGTTCTTGACTCCCACAGCGAGAGCTGACTGCATGTCGATGAGGAGAGCTTCATACTGTGCTTCGTTGTTGGTGGATCGATAGGCGAGTCGGCATGATTTTTCTATGACTTCTCCCATCGGGGAGATGAGCCTGATCCCTGCCCTTGATCCTTGCAAAGTGGCGGATCCATCGACGTATAGTCTCCACATGTCGCCTTCGTCGCTTAGGTCGATCATCTCCCTTGGTAGTTCGATGAGAAAATCAGCGAGGACCTGAGATTTTAGACTCGTTCGGAGCCTGCATTCGATGTCATATGCTCCCAGCTTGATTGATCATTTGGTGATCCGACCTGACTGATTTGGGCTGTGGATGATGGCGCGGATTGGCCTGTCGGGACGATGATGGTGTGGCCTTGGAGGTGATGCCTCAATCTCTCCGAGGCGTCGTACACTGCTAGAGCTAACCTTTCAATCAATGGATACCTTGTCTCGGCGTCGAGGATCTTTCTGCTCATGTAGGCGACTGGTTTCTGCTCTCTTTTTTCTTCTCGTACCAGCACTTGGCTAATCGCTTGATCAGACACTGCGACGTACAGGTACAATGGTTCCTCGGGCTATGGCTTTGTCATTATGGGAGGCGACGAGAGATAGGCCTTCAGTGCTAGGAATGCCTCCTTGCACTTGTCAGTCCATTCAAACTTCTTATTCTTCTTCAATAGTTCGTAAAAAAGAAGTGTTATGTCGGCCTTCTTTGAGATGAATCGACTTAGAGCAGCAATCCTTCCTGTCAGTTTCTGTATCTCCCGTCGATTCCGAGGAGTGGGCATGTTCTTGATCGCTTCAATCTGCTCTGGATCTGCCTCAATTCCTTGCTGAGTGACTATGTGGCCCAAGAATTTTCCCAAAGATATGCCAAAAGAGCATTTGGAGGGGTTTAGCCTCATCTTGTGTTGATTGAGGATTTCAAAGCATTCTTCCAGGTGTTCGATGTGCGTCGTCGCCCTCATCATTTTGACAACCATGTCATCAATGTAAACCTCCATACTCTTCCCGATCTGCTTATGGAACATCGTGGTCACCAGTCTTTGGTAGGTCGCGCCAGCATTTTTCAACCCGAAGGGCATGATTTTATAACAATACGTCTCTCTCTCGCTGATGAAGGCGGTTTTCTCTTCTTCGTCCGGGTGCATTCTTATCTGGTGATACCCTGAGTAAGTATCCATGAAGCTGAGGAGCTCGTACCCATGGGTGGCTTCGACAAGACGATCTGTGCGGCATTGGGAAGCTATCTTTTTGGCAGGCCTTGTTGAGGTCGGTGAAATCTATGAAGACTTGCCACTTGCCATTTTTCTTCTTCACGACGACAGTGTTTGCTAACCACTCGGGATATTTTACCTCCTTAATTGTGCCCATCGAGAGCAGCTTGTCAACTTCGTCGTTGATGATTTTATTCCTGCCCGGGGCCATCTTCCTCCTCTTTTGTATGACAGGCCTGTGGCGCGGGTTGGTGTTAAGGCGATGAGCTATCACCGACGGATTATTCCCTGGCATGTCTTCGTGAGACCAGGAGAAACTTTTGCCATTTTTCTTCAGGAAGTCTATCAAATGGGTCATGATCTCCGGGGCGAGCTCGACGCCTATGCCAGTTGTCCGAGTCGGATCAGATTCGTCAATGAAAACCTGTTCCACTGCCTCGACTTGTGGTCCTCCCCTTCTTTCCTCGGTTGTCTGCTCCTCGAGGTCCTCGGCGACGAGTACCTTAGCGGTCTAGTCGCCTCATTCCTTCCCCTTCTTGCTCCTCCTTCTCTTCTGCCTTTCATTCGGGGCGGCCACGGCTAGTTGCTATAAATCGGCCGCTTCTTCCTCGTAGACTTCATCGGGCTTCTTCCTGCCGTGCACCTGCTTATGGTGCATCATATAGCAGATGCGATAAGTGTCTCGGCTTCCTTTGATTTCCACGACCACTCCTTCTTCTTCTTCGGGGAACTTGATGCACTGGTGATATGTGGAAGGCACGGATCTCATGGAGTGGATCCAAGGCCTTCCCAGGATCACGTTGAAGTGCGATGGGACGTCCAGCACCATGAACTCCACCATCCGATGAACCCCCTTCGCGCGGACTGGGAGATGGATTGTTCCTAGCAAGATGGCAACGTCCCCGTTGAATCCTGACACCTTACGACGGCGTCCCCCGATCACAAACCCTTCAATGTTCATCTTTTCGAGGCATTCGAAGAAGATGACATCGACTGAGCTCCCATTGTCGACGAGGATGCGGCAAACGTCGATGTTACCGATCCTAAGCATGAGGACCAAGGCGTCGTTGTGCGTCTTGGCACATTCTTCATTCTCCACGAATTCTATATTCGCGTGAGAACCGATCATTACAGCATCTCCTCGGTTATGCTCCTCTCCTCTTCGCTGGAAAGCCTTGATGTTGTTGACAGAGTCTCCGCACAACCGGGATCCGCCCATGATCACTTTAATCCTCGCCCTTGTAGCGGGTCGGCTGTCCCCGACGCGTTCTACTACTTGCTTCTCGGCAGCAGCGTTTCTCCTCGCTCCATTCTAGTTGCCTCCGCCAGTTTGGGATGGTTCTTCTTGCTGTTTTCGCCATGTCCGGTTGTTATTTTTCCATGGCTCTTGTTGGTTGAATACCAGGTTTTTCAACTCTCCTCGTGCATATCTTTTCTGGAGTTCCTGTTCAACATAGCACACTCTTTGGTGGGGTGGCCGCTCATGTTGTGGAAGTCGCAGAACTTGCTCGGGTCTTTCGGCCAGATTTTCCTTTCATAGCCCCCTCGGCCTCCCGAGGGTCCTCTTCGCCCTCTTGCGTGGCCTCCTCGGCCTCCGGAGAACCCTCCTCGGTTGGTGGAGAAGTCTCTTCGCTGATAGCCCCTCTGGTTGTCGAAGGAGTCCCCTCGATGCTGATTCCCCCTGCCGTGCTCGCGATCCTTCTGTTCGTCCATCTGGTAGACTCCTCTTTTTGGGATCTCCCGGCCACGACGCTCGCCAGGGATTCCCTAGTCATCTTCTCCTCTTCTCGCCCTTATTGGTCGGGCTTCTCCTCCATCCCCATGTTCTCTCTTACCGAGTGTCTGCCTTTGCCTCCGGCCTCATGGATCTTCCTCAGGGCCATCTCTTCTTCTTCAATTTCCATGAAGATTGTTGCTCGATGGAGGGCATCTTCGATGGTCGACGGACGCATCTTCTCCAATTCTGGACGGAAAGGAGATGTGTAGTAGAGGCCATTTCTCAATGCTCGGATCGCGACGACACCGTTGAGATTTGAGATCCTGACCATGACCGCTTTAAACCTTTCGACGTACTGCCGGAGTGTTTCATTCTTCTCCTGGGAAAGGCTCCATAGGATCGTGACCATCGCGTCACTCTGCACGTACATCGAATAATGGCGCATGAAAACTGTGACAAGGTCGTCGGAGTCGTCGATGGATTCCGAAGGTAGCTTCGCGATCCAGTCACTGGCCGGGCCGTGCAGACTCTCGCCTGTTATGCGTTCTGTCACGATCCTGAAGGACTTCACATGGGTGTTTGGGTCCGACGTCCCCTTATACGGCGAGATCTTGAATTTTGGCAGCTCTCCTAGTTCCACGCCGCGGATCCTGGATGAGAACGGAGTGGCCCTGACTTCTCTGACCATCCGATCAATTTCGGGCGCCGAGCTCGTCGCCTTGTGCACTCTGGACGCCACTTGCCCCATTCTTGATTCGATGCCCGAAAACATCTCCTTCACCACCTTCCTGATCTCTTCTTCCAACGTCGGCGTCAATGTGGCCGCCGGTCCCCCTTCTAGGCCTGTCGTTGATGTATGGGCAGTGGCGTTGAAGAGGTTCCTGTTGACTGCCGGCACCGGTGGCGTCCATCCTTCCAATCCTCTGTCGGCCATCATATGATCCAGACGGGCCATGAGCTGCTTATTCAGCTCGGCTTGTTCTTCCGACCTCTTATTGGCCTCCACTATTGCCACCATAGTGCCGGCTAGCTGTCGTTGAAGCGTTACTGCTTCTGCGGCCTTGTTCTGATTAGCGCCAGTGTTGTTTCTTTCGGTTGTCATCTTGCTTTAAAATCCTTCCTTGTATCTCTTCAACTTCCTGGCTGTGAGATAGAAAGAAACTCAGCCCAACGGTGGGCGTCAAACTGTAGAGAGAGATTTGCACCAACCCCTCTGAAACACTCACAAGGATAAATTAATAATAGTAATAAATAAATAACGTGAGATCTGCAATATCCTTGATTTATTTGTGTAATGCGGTTCGGTTTCTCTCGTTTATTAGCTTAGAAACTTGAAGAATTACAGGGAATATTTTTGGTACACTCAAAGTATGAAGACAGATTATAGCTCACGCGGGGTCTCCCACAATGAGAGTTTACATTGGTATTAATAGACCTATGGTTACCTGAATTGTCTGATAGGGTTTCCTCATTAATCTCGAATCTTAATTACCTAGAATACGCGATATTCTCCGAGATTTACTGAATATATCGCATGATTGTATCATTCGGTTTGACCTTTTTTATTTCATTTCCTGTTTAAACTCAACCGTATCTATAAAGATTCCTGACGACGAGCTTTCCTCGCGAAGACGTCCTTCCTCGCAATGGAGTCTTCCTCGCGACGAGCTTTCCTCGCGAAGACGTCCTTCTTCGCGACGAGTTTTCCTCGCGAAGACATTCTTCCTCGCAATGGAGTCTTCCTCACGACGAGCTCTCCCCGCGACGACGTTCTTCCTCGCGATGGAGTCCCCCTCGTGAGAATGAATTTGGCAAAATCTGAAGTTAACAATCACAAAAAATTGCTACTATTTTGTCATAAATCTACTCTTATAAACATTATATCTCTCTCTACAATTAGCTGGGTGTAGAACTATCCCGAAAAAATCGATACAATTAATGATTGAGAATTAAAAATGACGTGCCGAACTATGCGAGGTTACTGAATGAGCAAATGGAATTTCTGATTCCAAAAATACAATTCTGCATGATCTGTGTTTATCCGAATCCGAAGGCTGAGGAATTCCCAGCTCAGCGTGTAAAGATAAGGCAATATTATTATTACTATTATTATTATTATTATTATTATTATATATGGTCATTCTCATGTGGACAATATTCAAGGATTTCATATTGTGGCTATGACTTTAAATTATGAGTAACCTCACCCGCAAATTCACTTCATCATGGCCGATTGACAATTTTGTCCTTCATTTAATCATTGTGTAATTATTTAATTGAATAGAATTCTAGATTTAACGTGTTATAAATATTTAGTTCATTGAGAAGAAGAAAAAACTGTTAGTTTCACAGTAATTATAAATGTAATTAACTGCGGCATATGATTTCATACATGTAGTTTATATTTATGAAATTTATAGATATAAAAAGTTTATAGTTGTTTATTATTATTTTTGTAGATATAGTTTAAAATGAAGTCACAATCTCCCAGAGAGACGTTAGAATACTACCAAATGACGGTGAAATTGCTTCGTGAAAATATCTACGAGACCTGGAAAAGTGCACAGCATATATATGCCTTAATAATTTGTTTTTGTTTATTTCGTTGTTCCTTTGAAATTTGAAAGGGTGTATCTACTAGATCGGACCTCCTAAATATTTATAATAATTATGGTTTCTGTCGAGCATGTTAAATTGAATTATTCGCTGACCCCTATTATTATGATTTTATTACACGTACTAAATAAGCGCTCAGCATATAAAAATTAAAATGAATTAAGTTACATTTAGCACATTTTTTAGATTTTTTCCATCACTTTTTAAAAGTAGTGTCTTTTTCTACTTCTACCCCATATTACCCATCCATGGTTCATACTCTGAATAACTAAATTATAATTCACCACAAAAATAAGGTTTATAATTTTTTTAAGAAAAGTATAAGAATATGTTTTATTTAGTTATGGTTAAATATTCCGTCAAATATATATACCAAATTTTTCTTTACTCGTACTATAAAGTTTGCCGAGGGTGTCAACTTGAAGGTAACTGCTCAAAATTTAAAGGTGTCTAGAATGAAATATTTAAACAATGATTTCCGTTAATTTCTCGATTATAATTTTTATGACGAGAATAATAGTATAAAGTACGTGTGTTAGAAAAGAAAAGTTTTGTTTGTTGTAGGAAAAATAATTTGGATAGAAAATCTAATATCTTGTTTGGTGTAATCACAAGTGGTATATAAATGGCCATATGATCATATCTTATGTAATCACAAATCATTGAAGCTAATAAGCTCAACGTATGATTCCCTTCTGCCACACATTATTAATAACCCACACGCCATATATAATATAATCAATTTATTTATTTATTTATTATCAGTTGTCCTCAAATCACAAGGGACACCCTCTCCTACAAAAATCTTACTATTTTCTTTTTTCAATTTTCTTAAACGATTTAATCTCACCTTGATGCACGTGAATCTCATCCACAAGACGCCACGTCAGCCGTAAATCTAGAGCATCCAATGAGAGGCTTCCACGTCATCGGATAAGAGGGTCTTTTGCGTCCCATGAAATCGGCTTTGCAGGTGGTATGGGTGACACACTTGGACTAAACTCATCGGACCCATCCTTCCTTTTGCCCCATTATTACCACGACCATACTTTTTTCTTACCGATTTACCCTTCTCGCGCTCTGTTATTTACCTGTACTGCCATTACCACGACCTTAGGACAAACAACAACTCGAACTATTTGCCTTTTAGTCACAATTATTCACGGGGTAATAATAATAATAATGACTCTTGTTAAACTTTTATGAGATGTTACAAGTTGAACCGTAAAACATTTAATTTATTCAAATATCAAACAGATTAAATCACTTTAACTTAAGACGTTAAATTTACAATCTACTTAATGTTTTAAACTATATAAGTTCTAGTCATTTTTTTACTAATAAATTAATATCTTACATGATTTTTTTTATTTCATACATTATTAGTAGATTACATTTTTTAAATGAATATCAAATAAGCAAAACGTTGACTAAATTACGTCAATATTGATAAATGGCTATCAAAATAAACAAATTGTTGACTAAATTAACGGCGTCGCGTCAATAATAATAGTAAATTAATCCACGATGTTGTTTTTAGTGAAATCATAATTAGTTGTGTATATTATGCCATTACAGGCTTTGTTTGAGTTAAAAGGCAATCGGGTATTAATGGAGTATGGACATTAACTTACTAATTATATGTAATTTCTGAGTGAGAAATGTAAATAGTCATGGGAGTACAAATACAATACAAGTCGATCTTATTTGTTGAAACTCGAAACACCACCGTCAATATACTTACTAATTTTGTGTTTGTTTGAAAGCTCTTTTAACATAAAAAAAGGGATATCTTATTCGAAAGTGTACTAGTAGTTTCCTTTTGTCTTGATCCATTTTCACGTATCTAAAGTCCTAAATACTATAAGAGGATTGACGAATAATAATAAACAAAAATAAATAAATAAATACGCATGAACTCAATATGGACGATGGAAGAAATAGCTCGAAAAAGCTCTTCCGTGTGTCGACGAACTGTCTTCCGGCTTTATATGGTGGCAATTTTTTCATGTTCCGTCGTATAGCTTCTTAAAACCCAATGAAAGTAGTAATTATGTAAAACTAAGCGAAAATCACAACTTTCATTAATTTTCAAAGAACATGTTAAATTTAAAAAAATGAAAACGAAAAAATGGTGTTATTTTAAAATGAAATCGATACTTATTGACATTCATTGATATTCATTAGTAATTAATATAATTACAAAAATTTCATTCCACTTATTAAAAAATTACATCTCATATATATTTATGTCTCTAAAGTTCAACTCAAAGTTATCCACAAAGATCAATGCTCATTAGTGTAGAGAATTTAATCTACTAAATCACATTCAAAATCAACAATTTCTCAAATTTGTACACAGTTAAAGAGATAATTTGTAACTCAAGTAACGAAAATAAGAACATTAGACTTTTAGCGAGGTTCGGCGAAATTGCATACATTCTCGTCGAACTCTTTGAAGGAATTTTATTATGCACTAAGATCGTTGTCTTGATTACACTTTCAAAGATTCTCAGCCTCACTACAATTGTACAACTCAACAATAACCGAAAACTTAGAAACTAGTACTCACCAAACTCCTCTTGTTCTAAAACATGTTTTCTAGTTTGAGCTATTCAGTACATCAATACAGCAGTGAAAAATTAGTCAATTATCTAAACGAGTCAACTTGGTATTTAAACAATAATAATCTTCAATATTGCTTCTGTAATTGTGTTGACATTCAGTTATAAAATAATTTTCTTCTTCTCCACGTCATCAGCATTTAAAGTTCATTTGCAGCTGACTTTTACAATTAAATTACATCTCATAAATATTTATGTTTCTAAAGTTAACTAAAAGTTATCCACAAAGATCAATGTTCCCGAATATTTCTTAAAAACGATCTTTGTGTTGACACAAATATTTATAGACTGTTAGAGCTTCTATTATGTTAGGTATACACTTTATCGTCGCTCGTCAGTAATTCGACCCGAACTATTTAATGCATATTCGGATGAAACTGTTGAAACATACATCGAGTGAGTATCTCGAGCCATCTTGGATAATACGAGAAACATGTTTTTGTGTTGTCTCAACCATTATAGCAAATTGAGAATCTATTGGCTCATAAATGCAAATTGTTGAGAGTTGTACAACGTGATCTATTCATGTTCAGACATCTCCGCACCGGGCTTCGAATGTGGTGATTATATTAGAGTTGAATTTTTGCCTCCTACAAAAAGAGTAATGTCTCGAAATATTCCTCTACTAGTTGATGTGTGTCGCTAAGTGAAATTTTTCTTTACTAATACCTGAAAAACGAATAAAATAATTCCATGATCCGTGTATGATCATAAGGAACGTAATCTTGTCAAATATAACGCTTTTAAGTATTGTAAACATGAAAGATAGGCACCAAATTTTATTTTAAGATCTAATATGCATGCAAATCTATATAAAAAGGTTAATATAATTATCAGATATTTAAATAACTTTTTGGATACAACACATGTTTGTAAAGTTTTGGTACGCTATAGCTCTGCATCTTCGGAGAGGTGAGACATCAAGACGAGTTTTCTATTTTTCATATTTTGCGTCTTTGTAATGTAGCAGCTCGTAACCTAGTTTGCTTTGCGGTTGATAACGACTCGAGTTCGACTTGTCCCTCTTTGTTCGAAGGAGAACATTTTGGCCGATGATCGAAAATTACGATCCTGCTTGGTGAGCTAGAGGGTCAGTCTATTTTAGAGTTGTTTGGTTATATTCGTGTGATTTTATTTTTTATTTCTCGATTATCTTGTAAATCGGTATTCATCCGTCACATATAAAAACATTTATGATATTTTTGTGGTGTCGATCACGCTTCAAAATTACGATATTAATAGTTTTTATGTTCCGAATCCACGAAACTAATACTTTCGTGTTCGAGTTCGTAAAAAGGGTGCTTTCATAGGTTACGATATGCTACATGAAAGGTTTTTTCCATAGCTTCCGTGTCAGTGACCAGATTAAAACCGGAATACTAATGTTTTTACTACTAGGAATTGAATAGATGTTAAATAAAGGTTTGTTTTTCTTATATGGCTTTGTTTAGTTAAGCTATCGAACTCCCAAATAGTAAAGTCAGTTAAAATACTACTCACCGTTCAGAGCAAAAGTGGTAAGATAGGAAAAAAAGAACTTAAGAGACTGCAAATAGTTGAAAAAGAGGAGAGGGTGTGTGAGAGAGAAATGGTGGTCCCCACAAGAAGCAGAGCCTCTGAGGCTTAGAATTGTCTCTTCCTCTGTTCTCATTCTATTCTTTAATTTTTCTTTCCTCATTTCCATTTTTTATACTTGTCACTCTTCTACTCTTTCTCTCTTATTTCACCGCTAACGAAATAAATCGCTCTCCTTTTCTCTCTTCTCCTATCAGGGTTTAGTAGAGTCTTCCTCGTCCCGGCTAGGGGTTTACTAATCCTCGTTTCATAGACACTGAGACAGTGGAATGAATGCTCTAATTATTACATCTCCTCATCTTTGACCCAAGAAATGAAAGAATTAATGTTACTCCCTCGGAATCATCACCACCTCCACCTCTCAACTTGCCTCTCCGGCGGCGGTGGTGGCGGCGGAGCAAAATGCGCTTTCGCAGTCGAGCTGTCCACGTCATCCTCCTCCTCCGCTGCGTCGACGCTGTCCACGTCGTCATCCTCGCCGTGCTCGGTGGCGGCGACGAGAAAGCCGAGGACTCCGCGGAAACGGCCGAACCAGACGTACAACGAAGCGGCGGCGATTCTCTCCGCGTCGTATCCGGACCTCTTCGACTCGCCGAAGTGCCACGCTGGCAATTCCATCCCCTTCTTCCTCCTCCGCCGCGATTCCGACGATCATCTCCTGTTCTCGCCTCCGCCGACCACCACGCGCTGCCTCCTCCCACGCGCCGATTACTCTCCTGAATTCTCACTCGCCGCCGCGGCGACGGATCCGGATTCCGATTTCGACGCCGAGTCGTTGCTCGACGAGGACTCCTCCTCCGCCGACGCCGGACGAGGAATAGACATCATTATGGGAGATCTTGCCGCGGCCAACGACGGCGACGATTCCGATTCCGTTTGGCCCCCGCCGCCTCGACCGCTAGGGTTAGGGTTCACCTCGGCGCTCCGGCGAGATTTCTTCCGCGGAGAATCGGCGAACTGGTGGTGCTTTCCGGCAGTGGATATGCTCGAGCTCTCTCCGAGGTTGATTCGTAATCCTCCGCCGCCGCCTCCACCGGCGGCGACGGCGACGGCGACGAAGCAGAAGAAGATGAAGAAGGCGAAGGCGGCGAAGGTTGAAACGGCGGTTTCGGCGGCGGAGGAAGGGATCGGTGGTAGCGGAGTAGGTCTGTCGCTGAATCTGAACTACGACGGAGTGATGAGAGCGTGGTCGGGAAAAGGATCGGCGTTTTCCGACGAAGGAATCGCCGGAGGAGGAAGCTTGAACGACGACGATGTCGCTGTAGGTCCCACTTTGACATCAAGGAAGTCATCAAAGACCAAGAAAATGAAATCGATTTCCAAATTAAAATCAAATTAAGTAAAAGCTTTTTTTCCATTAGATTATTTATCACATTAGGTTAAAATAAGATTTTTAGGTTTTCAATTTTATTTTTTTGGTTTTTTCTTACCCGTATTCATTTCAGATAATGAAACTCTCCAATTCAATGTTTCGGCTTTATTTTTTTTTAACTCTCTCTAACACTATTTTTTTTTTCAGAAAGCCTCTCTAGCACTAACATTGCTAAGAGCAAATGCAAAACAATATGTCTGAAAAGTGTTACTTATAATTTGAGTTTAGTTTGTTAACTCCTAAATTCTATAATTCGTTTAATTTTTTTATAATCTTTTAGCACTCTCCTAACACTAATTATTTTTCCCTTTTTCAGAAAGGCTCTATAGCACCAAAGTCACAGAAAAAGATAAATCCAAAATATAAATTTGATAAAGGACTTAACTTACTTGTGTCTTGTAGAGATATGTCGGGCCAAAATAAAAAAATTCCACTTCCTTTTTTTCTTGCGATTATTGTTTAATGATCCCAATGTAATTCAGTTCCTATAAACTATATGACTTTAAGAATGGAATATTCAATTGTCGTCAAACTAGTAAAAAGAGAGAAAACAGTCCAGCAGAGCGTATCAATAAAGTCAATTCGTTAGTATAACTTCAATGTGACAGCTGTCAGCATTTTATTCGTTGCGTCTTGTGTACCGCGAAGCACTGAATGACAGCTGGTGTGAACGTGCGCAGGCTCGGGCGGCGGAGATAGAGCTGTTTCCGGGGGAAAGAGGCGGAGTGAGAGAGGCCAGCGTTTTGAGGTACAAAGAGAAACGTCGTACAAGACTCTTCTCAAAGAAGATCATCAGGTACCAAGTCAGAAAAGTCAACGCAGATCGACGGCCTAGAATGAAGGTCAGCCTTTTTTATATTCTACGTTTAATTTCCTGAGAGGCTGGGTCCCACTTTCCCTGACTCTTCACTCTAGTCTATCTTAAATTTTATTTTTTCCGTTTACTGACTGACACCCTTTACAGGTTTACTTTATAAAAGGGTATCAATTTTTTTTGGATAATTAATGTAGATACCTCTCGAAAATAGATTGTTTTCTTTTTTCTAATTTAACTAGCCAAAAAGACTAAGTAATATTAAAAGTAAAAGCCTAAATTTGACAAATTCAAATAATAAGCTTAAAGTGCCCCACCTCAAAAGAAAAGTGATAAGCTGACTTTATATAATTTGATTAGTTAGTACACGTTAATTAAGTAAATAGTTAGAATACATATCTATTAGTCCAGTCGATGATTTATTAACGGCATAGTTCAAATCTTGTGTAGAAAATATATAATCATATTTTTGAATTGTAATTAAAAAACAAATAGCTTGTATTTTTTCCCAAATGTTAAATTCCTTAATTGGCAAGAATTGGAGTGACGCAAGCATGGTTTTATTTTTATGTTTCATCAAGATTTATTTTTTATTCAAAATATTTTTAAAGTATACTTATCGATTTGTTCACCATAGATATTTATTTTCACCCGATTATTTTTTGAATGACGTGTGGATGCTGTTCAAATAATAAAAAATAATTCATATTCTTATCAATCATCACTCATGATCTAACAAATATTGGAGTTATTTTATGTGCGGCAGAGAATATAAGATGCCATTTCTTGTTTTCTTCTTCGTTTTGTGCTATGATATGACAAGCTTGGCGTGCTTTTTTTTTTTCACTTAATTAAATTGACAGTCATATAGTGCTTCCACTTAATTTTTTTATTAATTGACGTCAAGTATGTGACTTTCAGGGGCGTTTTGTAAGGAGGCCAAATTCGAAGCATGATTAACGGTTTGACAGCTAAACAAGTTGGTTCGAATAAATTTTATTACTTTTCCCTCACTTTTTATTGAGATTCACTGGGGGGCCCCAATTATTTGTTTCTTATTTTTAGTTATAATTTATTAGTATTAAATTTAAAGCAACGAGGGAGCAAATAGAGATGAAAGACTAGCTAGCTAGAAGAAAACGAAGGAGAGTTTTTGTTTTGTTATGTTTTTTTTTGGGGTCGGGCTAAGCCATAGTTTCTAGTTTGTTCGTAGGGAGAAAAGGAAATTTTGTTGTACGCCAGAGAAATAGTTGATAAATATCACAAGCAAATTCAGTATGTGATTTGCTTCAATTTTTTGTTTTTTCGTACAATTATTCTCACCTACATTGATTTGATCGTTTATCAACATTTGCGTTCGTATTAAAATCCGATCCAGTACTTGATTCAATCACATTTACAGAACATAGATTCAGACCTTAGACATCATAATTAAACATGAAAATATAACACAAAATCATGAAAAATATTTTCAACCCTCAATTAAATCATTAAATTGAAAAAAATGATATTATGATATGCTTAATTTGTTACTCTACGTTTACCATATAAACTTGCCTCATATCATATTCTTCAATCCAAGGTTTATCAATTAGATTCTCCATTCAACCTTCTAACATTGTTAAGGTAGAATTTTGTCAAATTCCTCGTAACACTTTTCGTGTCGTTTTTAGCATTCAGACGACGAAGGGAAAGGACAGGGGGTCCACAATTGACTCTTGGTCAACTGAGAAGAAGGACTCGTTCCCTTAAAGTTCTATCGCGAGTGGAGGTATGAAGATCTCCGCAAGGGGAGCTCATCGCGGGGAGGTCCTGTCACGAGGAAAAGGTTGTCGCGAGGAAGGTTCCTCGCAAGGGGCAAGACCCCGAGAAGGTATGTCCCGAGGAAGTCTCGTCCCGAGGAGGTCGCGTCCCGAGAGAAGGTTCACCGTCAGGAGTGCGTGGCAGCGGTAGCGTTCGAGTAAGGGTTGGCGTCAGAGAGTCAGTCGAAAGACGCGGAAATCACGAAATTGGTTAGGGAAATCTCGGAGAGGATCACGGAACTCGTCATAGCGATATGAGAGAGACTATAAATATGAATGTAATAACCTCATGAAGGGGGTTCGAAAATTATCAGTCGTCGTATACACACAGTTCATACTTTTTGCTCTGTATTTTCTTTACGCTTCCAAACTAATAAACGAAAGAGACCGAGCCATACAAATATAAACTCAAGGATATTAACGACCCAGACCCCATTATTACTCATCGTTATTATTATTTCTTAATCTTTGTGACTGTTGGAGACCGGTGCAAATCGACCTCCAGAAACATCAATAACACCCCATAGAACATTATCAATTATTTTTAAAACTTGATTATATTTACTTTCCATCTTAAACAAAACCAACCGGTAAATATGAATACCATTGCGAAATCTAAATTAGCTTTGATAATAAAAATGGAAGCGATATGACATTGTGTACCATTTTCAGCTCATTACGGGCCTGTGAGGCTTCGGAGCTGCAATATTTTGGGGGCAGAAATTTTCTCGTTAGAAAAGGAAAAAAATACAAAATTCTTCAATCAAATATAAAATAAATCATGAAGAGAAGTATCCACATTCATAAAAATAAAAACTAAGCACAGAGTTTTGAGAGGTTTCACCAACACTTAATCTAAAGATTAGTTTAGAGTTTTCCTATTCATACATGACTCGTAATTAAAGCAAAACATAGAGTTAGTGATTGAGTTTTTCGTAAGTTTTACTGAGATCAAGAAGAGCGTAATTGTACTCTCATTGAAGCTGGATAAATCGCATGTTTTGATTGTTCTTTGTGCCTCAGCTACAAGATAACTTCATGCGCAAGTTTGATCTGGTTTTCCAATTCAAATTTTTGTCTAATTGTGTTTTTCGGATTAGTCTTTAACTAACAAAAGTAATAACCTCCTATTCAAACGTGATTCATAATCCCTACTTTCAAAGGCTTAAACGTAAACTACTAATAACATGATAAAGTAAAAAAGAAAAGAAAAGCGTGTTACCATTTGGATTGCCTTGCTCGTAGAAACTCCGAAAAAGAGACACAGCTTCGTCTGCCATAATTCCTCCGCTGCACTTGAAGCTCTTCCCTCTATATACATCATACGCAAAACTTTGTTTGAATAATATATTCGGAAATTCAACATAATAAAAAAAGACGAGAATCATATATACAATATACCCGATAGAATTAGCTGAATGCAATGACAATATTGATCCACAACCTCCAAATTTATGGTTCGCACATCCATAAAAAACTTCTTTTATGCCTGAAAAAATGAGGTTTTGTAACATAATTTTTCTCGACATAGTTAAATTCCTCTCCTATGCCGAATGGGTTTTATAAAGAGAAATTTCATTTTTTAGACTCAAATACATGGGCAATATTCGAAATTAGACCTTTGACAATTTGTCGGACCAAAATGCCCTTTCAATTAAAACCAAACCTCATTTTTTTAAAATCCAAAAAATAGCAAAAAACATCGAAAATCACCAAAAAATAATTTTTTTGAAAAAATTTATCCGGCGAAATCTGCAACTATTCGCATAAATTTAGTTTAAAGAGCATTTTGGTCCAAAAAGTGGTCAAAGGTCCAATTTTAAATATTTGAGTTTAACAGTGATATTTGCCTATGCATTGAGTTTAGACAATATGAAAATTTTCTTCATAAACTCGTCATCGTTGTATATACCACAGAAAATACTCACTACCTAATATATGAAAGAAAAAACCTGAAATGATTATAGCTATGCGCGAAGACATACCGAGAATGGATAACGCGGAGGCGCACATAATACAAGGCTCGCACGTGACATAGAGATCGCAATTCGAGAGCTTCTCCGCGATCTGAAATTCCGAGAGCTTCTCTCTGCTTCTCCACCGATCCAAAAGCTCGTCAAAGGCTTCCATTTCCGCGTGCCTTGTTGCCTGAAACCATATATATATATATAATTATTTACATATTGCAAAGAACAACATTCAAATACCATGGCTTCTTTAGCAATGAATAATCACGATTCATGATGTGTATATGAACATTTTTATAGACTTAACGTTTCGAGTCTCGTTGGTATGATTTCTACCGGAGGAAATGACGATGCCGTCCTCAACAATCACACACCCGACAGGCACTTCCAGTGCGTCCATGGCGAGTTGACCCTGAATGAGCAAGATCAAGAAAAGGATTCGAGGGAAAAAGTTATTAGATTAACGAGCTCAATCAAGAAAAGGATTCAAAGAGTCCGTTACACGTTTCTGTCATGATGTGAATGACAAGTCGTTCATATAGCAATAGGATAAATGATAATTAAGCTATAACACATAAACGACATTAATATTTCCTAATAAGAACCGGTAACTGAAGATGAATCAAATTCGAAGCTCGTTGGATTCTGATTGATTTGTAAACATGAAAAAATAACTATGAAGCGATTTCGGAGACTGACCTGTTGAATCGCGAGAGCCATAAACCCGAGAGTGTTGTTTGGCATATCTGAGAGAGAGAGAGCTCATCACTGAAAATAATTGAAGGTCCTAAAACCATAACAAAACCCTAACTATGATATTTTACCTGTCACTAAACGAAAATTCGGCGGCGGAGAAGCATTGACCGGCTATAAATAATTTGACCGGCGAGTGACACGGAATGCGTTACCTATTTTTCATTCAAATTCGTCTTCAACAGAGAGCGAACGGAGGAAGTTAAAATGAGGGCTTTCTATTAATTTGTTTTGATCCTTGTTTTATTTTTTATCTTCTTTTTTTTTTTTTTTTAATTGTAATGGGTTTCATTGAACAACTCTTAAGTGAAATTTAACAATGAAAACTAGTATAGACTAGTGGTATCCAACTACTTCGAAAGTTTGCCTTGAAAAAAAGTTGTTTGCCACATTCAACTCCAAATATATGAAAATTTTCTCAATAACTCGTCCAAAACTAGATATAAAATAGAACAAAGACAGAAGCAAAAGACAGAAGGTTAATAACGGCATTTGCCAGAAGGGAAAAACACAATATTTTCCATGCTTGCTTTAGACCTACAAAATTATGCTATACAAAAGAGATAATATACGCATCATATTGTTTGTTCATATAAATATTTATATACATTTAGTGAGAGAAGAGCAACGATCAAGGCTTTTCATACAATTCTGCAACTGGAACATAAATAACACAATTATCTGGTTTTTGCTTAGCTTTCCCATTTTGGAATCTCATCAATCTCTGCTTAATATTTTCCACTCTTTCTTTCGCTCTGCACAGCCTCTCCATTTCCGCTTCCGCTTCTCTGCAGCCATTTTCGACTTCGACCGTTTTCTTTTTCTCTTTCGCTTGTTCTTTCAAAAGCTTCTTTGACGTGACGTTCTCGTCGAGGTCACTCGAATCCTGAACCAACTTTCATGAAAAGTTCGTTACGGCCGATCAAAATGCAGTTCACAGTTTTGTTAATGAGTTTTCTGAGATATAGTTTATACCTTGATGGTCCCGTGAGAGGCCATTTTCCAGGAACTAGTATGGTTTCTCTGGGTTGACTTCTTCTTAACAACAGTTCCCGATCCAATGTTCTCTGGCATCAACATGACATCATCACCCTCTTCTTTCATCCGAGCCGGAGCCTCGTTCTCCTTCTCCACCTGAGCAGTTGACTTTCAACACAAAAGATAAAAATGCCGTCGCAACGATGAGAAACCAGATATTATAATATAAATGATGATGATTATAATATCGATGTTGTGGATCACTAACCTTTCTGGTTTTCAAAGCTAAGTAACGAGTGTTTTTGAACCATTTGCTAACCTGAAAGATCGCCACATCATCAAAGAGTCGATATTTTGAAACCGGAAAGGAAAGAAGAAGAATTAAAAGAATCTTGGCTTGAAATGTACTTTCTCGGGGTCAAGGCCTAACTCCTTTGAAACGCTTTCCTTCACATCTCTCGACGGAAGTTCGTTCTCCGCAAAGACTTCGCGTAGCCTCTGCGACCCCAAAAAATATGAAAAAGAAAGTAAATAATCTTATAATTTTAATGAAAGCTTGCGACAAAAAGATTGTACCTTCACAGCAGACCCGGGAATTCGGAAAAAGGACTTCCTAGCCTGCGGATCTAGAGGGATTTCCATTTTCGAGTCTTCTTCTCCTTGTTCGTTGTCTGAACTGTTTCTTTCGGTCTCGTGAAGAGTCATCAGAGTATGAGCTGCGTCGGTGGCTTTTCGCTTTCTCGTTTTTGTGGGACCCCAATCTTCGTCTTCGCTCATCATTTCCTCGTACGGCCCCACGTCCTTTCCAAACATTTCCTTTTACGACACCCAAAAAAAGCAACAAAAAACTCAAAATCAGACAAAATCGAGAAACGGGTATACTCTTTTCGCAGCTTACATCGTGTAACTTGACATAATCAATGCTTCGACGTTGCCTTCGTCCGGACATTATTTCTCCTTCGCTCGACTCATCGGAGGCTCCGAAGCAATAAGACGAACATTCATCTTCCGACGCCGCAGCATTCTCGTCGGTCTCGGCATTGCCGCTATTTTCTTTCTTCTCAGGATTGTAATCGATATCTTCTGAATCATCTGAAGGCCAATCTTCATCCGGGTTCAGAGTAACATTTCCAGTTTCTGGAATCGAAGCTTCTTCCTCGAAAATGTCCTTTTTCCATACAAAATAATGTAATTACTATCCATATAAACTACTTGATTTTTAGATATATTCCACGGTTGGTATATTATTTGTAAATGGTCAGCCCAAATCATTTATAATTTTTTCCGGACCAATTTAGCAATATATGATTTCCCGCTTATTCCAGTAATGAAAAAGGGCAAACCCGTACGAAAACTTTAAAATAAGTGTACCATGTAAGCTAGCTGGATATTAAAAACAAATTTACAAAATGTTGGTTAAAGCCAAATTCCTTATGTTACCAATATTTTTGAAAAAAAAAATCATTGTTTTGATTATGTTAAAGGGTGGAAAGGATATAGACTAACCTCCCAACTATTACTCATAGAAAAATGGGTCCCGAGATGAGCGTTAAGCGTTTCAAGGATTTCTACTCTACACTCACAGTATCTGCAAAGCCAATCTTGATCCTCAGGGGGAACTGAAGAAATTGGCAATTTCACGGTTAAAAGTTGAGAAATAAACATTTTATGTCCGTGATTATCAAAGATAAAGAAATGAACTTACTGTTCTCGGTGTCCAACGGAGGATCGAGACATTTTTGGTGGAAAGCAGAATTGCATGTCCCATCGCAGAGTATGATATCATTGTCCTGGAATGCTTCAGTTGACTTGCATTTTGCACAAAATATCTAAAGATGTCCATTTCACAGGAATTAAGTGTTCATCAATAACAGCTAATAATTTAAAATCCAAACATCCATTTCTTTGACATGTCTCAATCGGCTTATCGATACGGATATACATACGTGTTCATGGTGAATAGATCCGTCCGGGTTCATCAAAGAATGTTCAATGCTTCCCGTTGAGGCGAGAAAATCCAATTGCCGAACTACGTCTCGGATCCCGAGCTTGCACTGCAAAATCTGCTTCTCCGCTCTTTGAAGCTCCTTGACAGGCCTAATCTTTTCTCGACTACAATGCCCCAAAAGAATAGATCCTTGAAGTAAGTGAGCTCAAGTGACACGATTCTCAAAGGTTGTAGTGTATATCCACAATGGGTTTTCTAAATTGTTTGAACAGATAAAATCAACACATCAAGTATCACGGTTCAATAAAACTCAATCACACGAGACCGAGAAAATCAACAACAAACAGAGCAGGTATTAGATTAAAAGCTTATTTATTCTTTTGAAGTTTATTCTCCACCAAATCCTTTATCGATTAAACTATCGCTAGTACTTAGAGAATATTGCAGGTTGTAGATAGTTTCGAAAAACACAAATATAATTTAACTCATTCAAATACAGAATTTTTAGCAACATGATTATATATCGTATTACCTCTGACCTTACAAATATACAAAAAGTGAGTTCATGTAATACGATTCTCAAAGGTTCAACAGAAGCCTCAAATCTTTGGTACACATTGATAATAAATTTTTCGGAATTGTTCGAACAATCGACCCAACACATAAAGAATCACGGTCCTAAACAGACCTCTACATAAAATAAACCCCATGAGTCCGAGAGAATTAAGTAACGAACATAACATTTATCAGATAAAAAGCTTATTCGCTCTTTGAAGTTCATTTTAGGACCTAATCTTTGGTTGACTATATAATGGCAAGTAATATACTGAATATACAGGGAATGTCACAGGTCCTAGATTGTAAAGAGAAAAACATACACAAATGTGTATATATATATATATATATTTATCTCGTATTACCTCTGACCTTTCCAACCTTCTGCGGAATAAGCATCGATGAGATTCTGATCGAGCTTCATCTTGATCAGAAGATATCTCGTCCTCCTCTGAAGCCGAGCAGCTTCATCAATCTCCTTCGACGAGCTCTCTTTCTTCTTCATCTTCTTCCTCGTCTTTCTCTCCTTTTCGCCCTCGGAATTGCATCGTCTCTGGAATCTCCTCCTCTTTTTCAAATGAGGCGATCTCTTCGGCTTCGATTTACGCTTCACTCTGTTTCCTTTTTCCGATTTCAGCGACTCCCTCGTCTTAGGATCGTTAGTATCATCCTCTTCGGAGCTCAAGTGAGTCATAAGTACCTATAATCAATCTATAAATACACGAAGACATTTCAAGAATATAATCAAATCAAACGCCAATTTATCAGAAATACAATTCAGCACTGTACCAACTACAGATATGTAATTTACATTGTGTGATCACTAAGAACAGAAGCGAAAGAGTAAAGCGAAACGCTGTACTAAGAAGAAATCTAGTAAACGATCAAGAACATTGATCGATTTAGCTTACAATGATTAATTAAAAACAAACTTACTGTGAGAAGCGAATCGGAGAAGAAGAAAGAGGATCTGCGAATTGGTGCACGAGAAACGCAATAAATACTCGAAAGGAAAGAGAGGCATCAAATGATGGGATGTGAGTGTTCAAAATTTGAAAAGAAACAGAAAAGTGTTCTTCGAAAGAAGGGATTTTTACTTCTTCCTCGTCAAATTCTCATTCTCATTCCAACGGTCTCTCTCTCCGGCTTCGATTCGCTGTCTTCTCGGGTGTGAAGTCTATCAAACTTGACTAATATTCTTCTATTCTCCTCATAAAATCTACACTTTTTTTTAGTATCTTTCTACTATTAGGAACAACTATTAGAAAGCAGTCTTGAATTTGAACATTTTCGTCACTAATTTCGTTCCTATATTCAGTTGTTTTATTTATTTGTTTGTATTTTATTTTAATTTCGTCCAAATTTATTGCAAGTTAAACAGAATGTCAGATAATTAGCAATAAAATAACATGATATTTCAATTTTAAGGTTTAACAGACTAAACATCTAAAATAAATCAAATTGAAGTTTAAAGAAATTCTCAAAAATGATATTTTATATGTTTTTTTTCATTCTTTTATAAAAAAATTCTCAATTTACCATTAAAAAGAATTAAAAAGATTAGTTATCTTTTAATCTATTTTTAATATTTTCATCGCAACACTTAATTATTTCGATTAGTTAATTAAAAGATTTTATCCAAATCCAGGTTTTCGTTTTCTTTTTTAATAAATTTTTCGTAATGTTTTTAATTAGGGGAGATTAATAAAAAATTGGAATGAAAATATTAAAAATAAGAAATTTTCAAGTTTTTTAGTTGATAAATTGAGAATTTATTTTTTAAGAAAAATGTAAAAAGTAAACAGAAAAATTAAAAACAAGCTAGTAGTTTGAAAGAGTTGAATGGTCATAATAAACATATAACTTATAAGAAAACAAAAGTGGAGATATGAAAGTGTATAAGTAGGATTGGACATCGTCATAATTGGAATAATGATGATGATGGTCATGAAAATGAGAATCTCGTCCCACGAACTCATAAATATCGAAAGAGCCTTGTTTACATGAGAGAGCTCTATTGAAATTGATTTAGGATTTAACAATTATCATATCATAATATAAAAACTTATTTTCAAACTTGTAAAACTATTTTACTACCTAGATAAAGTGCATGAACATGTTATCATTAAAACATATAATAAATATGAAAAATACTTAGCATTTTTTCTTGTTGCTTGATCTTGGAGACCCTTCTCGGATGAAGATCCTACACCTCGCCTTGCTGGTTCTCATCTTTGGATTTTCGAGCAACCACGAAAATTTCTATCACTAGAGTCGGCGAGCGTATGAAGAGTTTAGTGAGTGGGCACTATTAAACAATATGAACCAAGAACGAGTTTTGGATCATAAGCTAATACACTAGATCAAGTAAGGATTTAGGTGCCAAAATAAAAGAGTATTTGAGAGAGAGAGAGAGAGAGAGAGAGAGAGAGAGAGAGAGAGAGAGAGAGAGAGAGCAGGACCAAAAACTTATTTTATATCTCAATGTGAGACTCTATTTATAGAAGAAGTAAATACAAGAAAGGGTAATTACCATTTCCTATTGTGTATTCATGATACAATATTTGATTTCCTCCTCTTTTTCTCTAGGGTATGATCGGCCATTCTATGTATATTAGTGAGAGAAATTTGTTTCCTCACTTAGCAAATTTGTTTCACTTCTCAAAGAAATTCATTTCCTCTTTTCTTTTTTGGCAATTATCTTCATAATTCAAGGCACACAAATTTCTAGATATAATTTTCGTCTCTCATTGATGTTGGAGCATCAAGATACTTCATTATTTCTTTCTAAGACAATTCTTAAAATAACCATTGTAGAATTAATATTTCACCAATAATGAAATTAATTTCATAATGCCTCAAACAACTTCTCGGGTTTAGAGAATAATTTATATTTTCATCATATTAAAATATTCAAAATCTTATTTTGACATTACATCATATTAAAATACCCTTTAGACTATTTTCGAAAAATACGTCTAGTTCAACGCTTAAACTTATTTTGACTTAGCTTCTAGTATAACAAACTCTACTCTAATGACTTGTGATAGTGACCTCATGGACCAAAATGAACAAAGTTTTAACTAGAACTCTTGGACTCAAAGTTCACAAACTTTTCCAATTCTAGTTTAATGTCAACTGACTCCACTAAAAAGTTGACACTAAAAAACTCTCGGTTCAAATGAATACATTTTCTACTAAAAAATCTACTTATTTGTGATGAGTGGATCCACTGAATATTATCGAATGATTAACCTTCATAAATATCATCAACTAGATGAGATATGTAAAATTCCCATTTTACCTTTCTAATTGTTATTTCCTCAACTCCTTTAATACTTGTGAATAACTTAGAAACGATGTATTGACGAGGAGCTAACAAGTCACCATGTTTCATCCAAAAGAATCCTTTATCGTATTTGGACACCGGCTGATACACTTATTCACAATCCAAGTAATAAAGTATGAGGTGATATACATTGAATTTCAACAATCTTGTACATGAATTCCATATCTATGAGAACTTCACAAAGTATAGTCATGTCAACTTCAAAACTCAATACATTACCAATAGAGCGCATCTATGTCACAAATTTGGATCTAGAGTGTAACTTTCTCAAATGAATATATTGAAGTCATGGAATGACATGCCTCATTTTAGATTAAGATAAGCACGATGCAATTTATACATAGTGACCTTGAGATAGAAGAAGTTAAATGGATTGTTCTTACATTGTCTCTAAATGTGCACTGGTCAATTCAGTATATTCGAAAGATACATCGGAAGAGCTATATGTTGCAAAAATTGCGCGCGCAAGTGCACGTGTCGAACAAGTAATATAGATAGTAAGTGCGGTTCGTTCCCACGAGGATTTATAATTAAATGTAAATCTAATATTAATATAATCTAAATCTAGAGAGAATGAAAGTGTGAGGGTCTTGATTTCTAAATTACTAAACAATTTAATTAAAACGTTTAAAAGATGGATGTGTGGAACAAGGGTGTGATTTCACTTTTCTATCCTATTGTCGGGATTTCTAGAGAAATGAAGAATGATAAGTCATATGGCTATGTTAATCGTGTTCACGTAAAGTTTATCGCTAACCCTCACTAGAGTGATATTAAAACTAAGAACTCCTTTTACCTCTCGGTCTCAAGTCATAGAACCTAGCTTGCTTTATGCTTTGGAACACTCACACGACTCTCTAGCAGCTGTGGCTATCTCTAGACTTCACATAATGTACTATAGTATTCTATTTTACTCGCACGACCAATTAAACCTCGCTAGAGAGAATAACTAATCCTAACATATGATGATCAAGCGTATACAACCATTACGAACACAAATAGAATAAACACCAGCCAAAAAATCAAATCAAACTTCAAAACAAACTAGAATAAATCCATGACAATTATCAAGAAAAAATCCACCATCACCCTCTAAGGGATTAGTCCATGGTGATGGTGGAAGAACTAGAAAACAAACAGGAACAATGATCCATGATAAATAAACAAAGCATAAAACGAATAAATAGATTTTCAAAGGGAAGAGAGGAAGAAAAACTAGATAGGATGTTGCAGGCTCGTTGCAGCCTTTAGAACGTCTCCGGTCTTCTTCTCCGTTCACCTTCCGTTCCTCTGTAAGGTTTCCTCTCTCTAAACTCTAAAACCAAGCAAGAATGACTTCTAAATGGCTGCTATTAGGTTATAAAGTCGAGCTCCCCAATATTCCACGGATATGGCCTTCAAAAACTGATCCAACGGCTTAAAATCAAAGTCCACGTGTCAAATTAAGTTTTTATCGGAGCCCCATCGCGTCGCGATGAGTTTCGTCACGTCGCGGTGGGTTCCGTAGCATCGTGATGGGCACTATGGCGGTCTGCACGCTGCTTCACCTTTTATCACATATCTTGAGCTCCGGGTATCGGAATCGAGATTCGTAAAGTATTCCAAAATCCTTGCAATCGCCCCATTGTCCTAGGATGATCTATTTCTCTTCCTCTTTTGCATATATAATGCTCATTTTCACTTATTTGCATCTCATAGATCTTTGCAGATTTGAATGTCCTAAAAATTTACACAAACTACAAAAACTATCAAAATTCTTGAGAATAAACATCAATTCTTAGATGAGGATCATCTAATAATCACATATAAACGTGCTTATCACTATAGATACATTGTCTCCCTATGCCTCGTAACTAGACATCATAGATTTTTCCAACAATCATATTAGGATGAATAGTCTGTTGTTCTTTAGATTGTGTATATATCATACTAAGCAAATCTTGAAAAGTTTGTTAACGCAAATCTACATTTGAATCTTCGTATGGTGTTAGGTTTGATTAGGACTATAAGACTATTGAATATAATAAATCTTCAATAAAACAAAAATGAATGAATGAACATTTCAACTTTTATTAACTTAATTAGCAAATTATAATAAGGACTCATAAGAGATTTATATTACATCGATATGAAAATAAATATTATTCATGTGGGCATCTCTGCCAACAAGCTCTTTATTTTCTCTTCGCTCTTTTATCACTGCCAAAATCACGAGCTTACATTTTTTCTTTCTTAGTATCTATTTATTTTTGTTATGGTCTGCACATATCAAGAACTTAAACAAGAATCAAGAACACACATACATAACACAAGGAACTTGTTTACGAGGTTCGGTCAACTTGATCCAAGTTTTCAAAACTCTCCTCGAAGAGCGTATGCACTAATGCTGAAATTGTCGGACACCTTGAGAACTCACACCCGAGCTCATTGAGAGTACATGGAATTACACGAACATAAATTAACTATCTCTAGGGTAATCACAACCTCTAGCTATACTATCTTCTCTCTCGAATTCAATCACATAATCTCTTTTCTACTCATTCTCTCTTTTATGTTACAACAACTTTCTATATGAAACCATCGCCTCTAACTTAAATCACCGGGCATTTATATCATTCATACTATGTGAGTTACACAATCAGTTAAATTTGGTTATGGTTACAAGACTCAACTGATTTAACATACCCCACCTCAATTCAGTCTTGGACCGTACACCATGCATACACAACTCCATGACGATTACAGTAGTCTCAAACAATGTTTGAACTTCTTTAGAGGTAATACCTCTCTCCCGCAGTCTACTGGAGAGAGGTATTACAGTAGTTTCCTCCATCTGAATGTCAATCACCTTTTGTGCAAGCTTATCACGAATGAAATGATACTTCACCTTGATGTGCTAAGTTCGATCGTGGAAAATTGAAATTCGACACAAGTGGATAGCACTTTGACTGTAAGAAAATATAGTGGTGGACTTCCAGAAACTTTAGCTCATTGAGCAAACCTTGAGACTAAATTTATTGTTTTACTGCCTTTGTGGCATCGACATACTCAGCCTCAACATATGACAAGGATACCATCGGTTGTAGCTGTTGGAATAGGTCTAGGGTAAAGAAAAATTTATCATTAATCATATTAATGACGGAATATAAAAATTTCTTTTACTAGTAAAACAATGTAACTAACCTAGATAAAGTGCATATACATGTTATAAATTAAAAACATTATTTAATCTACTTGAATACTAACCTTTCTTGTGTTTTCAAACTTGAAGCGTCTTGAGAAAGGTGGATCTTCTTCCTTGGCTCGATTCCTTCACTTCTGGTCTTGAACTTGAGAAACCTAAGGTTTCTATTACAAGAGTCTATAGAGGTTTAGAAGGATTTGTGTGTGGGCACAATTAAACACAATAACTCAAGAACAAGTCTATGAGCTAAAGAGCTAATTTAGCCTAAGTCTAATGGGGACTTAGGTGCTAAAATAAAAGAACTATTTTCTAGAGAGAGAGAGGGAGAGAGGTCAGCCAAGAGCAATAGAGAACAAGGCAAAAGCTTAAACTTTCACATCTCTATGTGAGACTCTATTTATTCGAGAATGAAAAATCTATAAAGGTCAATTATTCATTCATGAAAGAATAATGTATTCATGACACAATATTTGATTTTCCCTTCCCCTTTCTCTCTTTGGATGGCCAGCCATACACCTAAAGCAAAGAGGAAAATTTGTTTCCTCACTTAGCTTATTTATTTCCTTCTCAAGGAAATTCATTTCCCTTTTCCTTTTGGGTAATTATCCTTATAATTAAAGGGAAATAAAACTCTCCTCTTTTATGCATGTTGGCCGAATTCTAGCTAGGGAAGGGGCATCTAGATGCTTCCTTATTTCTTTTAAGACAATTATTAAACTACCCTTTGTAGAATTATAATTGCACAAATAACGAAATTAATTTCATAATGCCTTAAACGACATTTCGGCTTTAGGAAATAATTTATATTTTCATCATGTGAAAATATTCAAAATCTTATTTTGACATTCACATCATTTTATGTCCATGTGGACAAAAATACCCTTTAGACAGTTTCCGAGAAAAAGTCTAGTTCAACACTTGAACTTATTTTGACTTAGCTTCTACTTTAACAATCCTACTCCAATGACCTGTAATAGTGACCTTATTGATCCAAATGAACAAAGCTTGCATTTCTATACTCGGACTCAAAAGTTCACAAACCTTTTCCGAGTATTAGCTTAATGTCAACTGACTCCACTAAAGAGTTGACACTAAGAATCTCTTGGTTCAAATGAATTTATGTTCTACTCAAATTCAACTTAATTATATGGAGCGGATCCATTGAATGTTATCTATGTTTACCCTTCATGAATATCATCAACTAGTTGGGATTTATAAAATTACCATTTTACCCTTCTAGTTATTATTTCTTCAACTCCTTTAGTACTTGTGAATAAGTTAGAAACAATGTATTGACGCGGAACTAACAAGTCACATTATTTCATCCAAATAAAGTCGCTACTTAAATTTGGACACTTCGCAGTTCATTTATTCACAATCTAAGTAATAAAACATGAGGTGATATATATTGCATCTCAGCAATCTTGTACATGAATTCCATATCTATGAGAACTTTACAAAGTTGGTTCATGACATCTTCATAACTTAATATCTCACCAATAGGCCTTGTCTAGATCACGTAGTGGATCTAGAATTTGACTTTCTCAAATGAGAGTATTAATGCTATGAAATGACATTTCTCATTTCAGGATTTAGGTAAGCATGCTGCAATTCATACATAGTGACCTTGAGATAGAAGATGTTAAATGGTTTTTTCTTCTATTGTCTCTAAAGGTGCACTGGTCAATTCTGTATCTTCGAAAGATACACTGGAAGAACTATTGAGTTCCTAACTCTCTATGCCTCGTAACCAGACATCATAGAATCTTCCAACAATCATACTAGGATCAATAGTCCGTTGATCTTTAGATTGTGAATATATCGTTTTAGTCAAACCATGAAGAGTTTGTTCACGCAAATCTACATTTGTCTCTTCACACATTGTTAGGTTTGATTAAGGACTATAAGACTATTTAATATCATAAATCTTTAATCAGACTAAAAATGAATGAATGAACGTTTCAACTTTTATTAATTTAATCATCAAATTACAATAAGGACTTTATAAAGATTTATATATTACATCAATATGTAAATAAACAATTTTATTGTGGGCATCTCTGCCAACAGTAGCTGAGACCTCCAACTGACGCAATTATCACATACGAAGATAATATGTTGATGTTGATCTCTGAGTGTCTTTGTCCTTAGCGTAATTCGAATCCACAAAACTTGTTACAATGACATGTTCTTTTTCACACCCCTTATACATCAATCTAGTATGTGAGGTGCTGTGACTGTATTTTAACATTCCTTTAATTGCAAACCCATAGGCTTTGCATGGGTTTGACATGAACCGACTAAGTGTCTTAATGCCATGAGCCAAATTTGGTCGTGTACACGTCACAACATACATGATCGAGCCCGTTGTGTTGGAGTATGATTTATCACACATCAACTCCTCATCATCTTCAGTACAAAGATTCTATGACTTTGACAACTAAACATTACCTTCTAAAGGTAGATACCTGTAACTTGTCTACTACGTTATTCAAATAGCCTTCTTGATTTAAAACTAAAACCCTTTTCTATCTCTCTCGCTCGATTCTCATGCCAAGTATTCGCTTGCTCCCAAGTCCTCATATCAAACTTAAATTTGAACAGCATTTTCATTTCCATTACTCGAGCCCTCTTTTGACTTATCAGTGGCATATCGTCAACATACAAAAGCATATATTCCGAGTCTTTAATATTATAGCCCCGATAGTAAAGACATGTGTCATACATACTTCGATTAAACCTTGCTTGGCGATGAATGTATCAAAACGGCTGTATCACTAGCGAGGAGATTGCTTCAAACCATATAATGACTTCTTCAAGAGACACACACTATCCTCTCCTTTCTGAACCTCGATCGTTTAATTCTTGACCACATGAGAGAATATTTCGTTGTATTTGATACCTTTTTCTGTGTAAAGACTTTTGCGACATGCCGGACCTTGTATCTCACAAGATCAATGTCAATGTCTCCTTAATTTTGTAGATCCATTTATATGCTATTGTGGACTCTTTCTTGAGTTGACTTACGATCTGCCAAATGTGATACTTTTTCCATCTCTTCTTTCGTTGCTTCCAATAACTGTTTTGACTCGTTTCCATCCACATCATCATAAGTATCCGGCTCAGATTTTGTCAGTTGCAATGTTGTGAAAAAGGTACCCAAGCATATCTGTGTAAGGTGAAAAACCAAATGTATCTATTGACTTTGGGGTTATTCTTTCTTGATCTCTCATTAGCTGTTAACTAGATGGAGTGAGATCTTGAACTTCTTGATTTAATTGTTCTTCATCTGGATTCTATTCTTGACCTCAAATTTTTGAAATATTAAATATTTTAAAAATTAGATTATTGAATGTAAAATAAAACTAAAATTATCAAGATGTAAATTATATTGCCATAATAATTATATGAACGTTGTAGTTAAATATAAAATAGAATATTATTAAAAATTTAGTATCTAATCATTGGCATGTATGAAGATATATAACATACATGATATTTGCGTTACATAAAATATATATAGTTATGTATGAAGTTTGTAGATATACATACATACATATATATATATATATATATATATATATATATATATATATAATATTAGTACGTATATGTAAGGTTGTTAATAGAATTACTTTATTATTAAACTAATCATCAGGACCATTCCATTAAATATGAAATTAGTTAAAAGATTATATAATGTAATTACGTTGTTGATATCTATTGGATAAAAATATCAAATCCCCATATAATGGGATTCACCCATGCACGTTTACATTGTTTCGATTCAGTTACATTATTTTATTTTCTAATTAATTTATTTTATTTATACACCATTAAAAATATAGTTATACATCGTTTGAATTTCTTCACCATTCTGGACTCAGTTATATATATCTTTTCTCCCTATTTCACTTTCTCTTTAAAGCAAAAATAAACCCTAGTCACCAAATACTATAGTTTTGTGAGATTAAACATTTAGTAATATGAAAATGCTTAATTTAATCGAGCTTCTAACTTTGCTAGAGTGGAAGACGAAATTAGTTTGCTTTCCAAGAAGTTTCCTCCGAGAAAGGGGCCTTCCAAACCAAACTAACCTTTGACCGATCCCTGAACCAAATTTTTGGAAGACCAATGATGGAGAGTCTATTGGCCCCCCAAAAGACCCAACACGTTCCCAAGGAGTTGTGGAAATCACCACCCAGGTTTCACTTTTACCGCCGGCGACAAATCAAAGACCTGTATTTCAGGGGAAAAATGACCTGAGACCCCAACGCCTATTGTGAGTTCCACAAGAGCAACCATTAATTGTAAAACTATGCAAAAAGTTATCGCCGAAAAATATGCTAATGGTGACCTAAAAGACCTCGATATGGGACCTCCGCCGGAAAAGAAGGTCTTCGCACCTTGCGGCAGAGTCAACCCATCGTCAAAACAATCTTGGCCCGACACTGAGGGAGAAGAGCTTGACTCGGCACTGACCCCAATTAAACATCGATCGGATTTTATTATGGGAGGATCAAATACTGCGGTAATTTGATCAACTCCATTAAAGCATATCAACAACATTTGAACAACATAACCAGTCGCATAAATTAGGGAAGAGAAATACAAATCACTTCCGAGATAGCAGGACCCCACGACGACGTGCTAGTCATAACCGTTGAAGTGTCGAACTGCAAAGTGGCTAGAGTTTTCGTAGACGCAGGAAGCTCAGTCGATCACACCTACAAAGAAACTCTAAGAAAGATGGGGATCGATGAATCTGCAATCGAATGAGAATTGACCCACCTAACATGATTTAACGGAGTAAGACCCTGTCTTTCAGAGGGCTTAAGTTACCAGTAAAGACTGAGAGAGTAAATAGGATGGTCGAATTCCAGGTCCTCGACTGCCTCTCTCTTTATAATGTGGTTTTGGAAAGACCATAGATCCACGGGATAAAGGCCGTCCCATCGAACTACAACCACAAGATTCGATTTTACACCCCTAATGAGGTAAGGGAAATCAGAGGTTAAATTCTGCTAGCCGCTCAGCCAGATGTAACACATAACTATTGTATCAATGTGTGTAACACTTGGACAAGCAAATACGAGATGACTATAAAACACAGTGTAAATAATAAAATGACTCGCACAATTGGTAACCCAGTTTGGAGCAACGTCTTTAACATTTGGGGGGTATGATAACTGTTGGGATTGGTTCCCACAAAGGAGATATTAGACATTATAAATACAATTGTATTTCGTTTTGCTGCAACATTAAATAAAATAAAATTATTCATTCTTAATTAAATTTGTATTTATGTATATTTTCTACGCTCTGAAACTGTCATTAACGAAAGCGGTGCTAAGTACAAACTTGACAAGATACCCTCTTATGACTAGTTTAAATAATAGATCGCAATCTAAAGATCGATTGGGCAATCGAATCTAAGTATTGCTTGTTTGAATGAATCAATGATATCTTATCTTGTGATATAGAGAGCTGAGATTCTGTGATTTATTCTTGATGTCTTAATGAAGACATTGAACAAGACAATGATACTTTGAAGTTCGAGATAAAATCATTTAATCACCCGAAACTTCAAGATCACATACGAGAGGCATTTTGGTAATTATCTTAATCCTGAAGTGAATACATATATTATTCTAACACTTTATTACATTTGATTTGACAATGAGCAATGACTAAATGAAGTTTCATCTTACCCGATGGTTGGTGTCCTAACTTTGTTTTGTTGGATTATGTGATTCACAGATACAAAATTCATGTTGAAAAATACTGAACATTAGTATCACACTATGCTTTGCGATGAGAGTGTGAATGAATAAATCGGGCTTGGTATTCATCGAATAGAACATTGTTTGAATAAAACATATGACATGTACAGACATTTGTTTTTCTCATTCATAAATAATAAAGGAGTTAGAGAAATAATAACTCAAGGGTAAAACGGTAATTTTACATTCCTATGAGTTAATGATGCACATGAAGGGTAACGTCGTAAAATACTTTGTGGATTGTGTGAAGAATTTTTTTGTCACATACAACGGAAAATAAATGCATATGAACTTAGAGAGTTTCAATATTAGTCATTTATTGGAATCGACTAATATTAAAAATTAAAAGTCGAAAAAAGTTTGTGAACTTTTGAGTCCGATCTTTATTCTAAAGTTTCGTTCATGTGAGTCCATATATACTCAGTGATAGACTCTCGGACGAGATTCATTGAACCGAAATGATTGATTATCTCATTGAATATAAATTGTGATTTACGCTAAGAGGATTATTTTCGAAGTAATTAAATAAAGAATTAGTTATTCATTTAGTTTCGTACTTGTTTGAGAAGTATGAATATAATTAATGACTTGTCATTAAATAAATGAGATGTTCTAAATTAATTAAATATTATTTTAGAAATAAATAAATTACAATTAGCGAATGTATATAATAATGGCCGGCCATGTTTATTAAATTATGGCTTGGTATTAAATTAAATAACTCATTAAAAGATTGAATAGGGCTTAAGTTGACTATTTGGTTTGACCTAACTTAAACTCGTTATCTCTTAATATAAATAAAGAGTTTTTTCGAGTAACCCTAACCCGAACCCCATAATCGCACTCGGCCAAATTTCCCTCTCCCTTGTGGTTGTGTTTGCCCAGAGTTTTAAGAAAGAAAAGAGATCAAGAAATCATTTCTTGATTCATTGGTTCAACCTTTGAGTGATTCCCTTCTTTGTTGTTCAAATGGAAGAGCCCACCCTCTTAATCTCCCTCAAAACCCGAGATTTATATCATCGAATCACTTGTGGTGTTTGAGTGATTTTTTTTTTGCAGTGAATCGGCCAAAAATCAAAGAGAAACGAGCTAGATGCATTCAAAGAGGATCTGTCGGCCATGACGGCTCAACTGGCTAGTCAGCTATGCGGCCGACCAACAGCCTTAGGTGGGCCTGTCTCTTCACGCGCGTCATGCACGCCTCCAGCCCGAGTTTCCATGCTTTCCACGTGTCCCATGTGTCCTTCCACCTAGGTGCACAGGTCCCGCACCTCCAGCTAGACCCACAGACCCGGGAGGCTCATAAGCTCACTTCTCCGGCCAGTGATCAGTCAATCCGGCGAGCCTGCTTTAGTACATTCCGGTGGAACAGTTTTTGTGCAATCCGGTTAGCCTGCCTCCCGTGAGCCTGTACACGTGACTCTACCTCTTGCGAGCCCCACCTCTCTGTGCACCTGCCTACCTCCCGTGTGCCTGTACACTTTCAATTCCAGTGAGACATAGGAAATCTTTCTCATGTCCTCAATCTCTTGTGCAGTCTTAGGAGACTGGTCCTTAGAGAGTGAGACTCCATGCTTAAAGGGGGTCTGACCCTTCTTAGAGTCTTGCATAGCGAAGCGATCCACCACCTTATCTATATAAAATGTTTGGGAGAGCGACATGGTCTTGTTCTTTCAATCTCGAAAAATTAGAATCAACAGAATGTACGCAGCTTCTCGTGGATCATTCATATCAAACTACTTTGCTAATAAGATATTAACCTCATATAATTTACCCACGTCATAACCAATGAGTAATATATCATCGACATAGAATATAAAAAACACAACCTTGCTATCGTGTATTAACTTGTAAACACGAGGTTCATCTATTGACTGTTCAATGTCGAAGCTCTTCACAATTTCATCGAGTATAATATTCCATGGCCTAGATGCTTGCTTTAATCCATAGATGGACTTAAGCAACTCACAAATCTTGGTCTCTTGACCACCTTCTATGAAACCATCTGGTTGATCTATGAAAATGCACTCGTCAAGATTTCCATTCTGAAAGGCAGTCTTGACATCCATTTGTTAGATCTCATAATCGATAGCGGCAGCTATGGATAGAAGTATGTGGATGGTCTTAAGCATTGCGATAGGCGAGAAGGTTTCATAATAATCAATACCTTCCTTTAGGGTGTACCCTTATCCATTAATCGTGCTTTGAACGTCTCAACGTTCCCATCCGTACCCCTTTTCTTCTTATAGATCCACTTATACCCTATGGGTTGAACCCCTTCAGGTAGGTCTACAAGTTTCTAGACTTTGTTGACATACATCGAATGCATCTCAACTTTCATGGCGTCAAGCCTAATATTTGATTCGGAACAAGCCATTGCTTTGTTGGAATAGGTCTAGGGTTAAGAAAAATATATCATTAACACATTAATGGCGTAATATAAAAATTTCTTTTACTAGTAAATTTTTTTTACTAACCTAAACAAAGTGCATATACATGTTATAACTAAACCATTATTTAAAGTACTTGTATACTAACCTTTCTTGTATCTTCAAACTTGAAGCGTCTCGAGAGAAGTGGATCTTATTCCTTGGCTCGATTCCTTCACTTCTAATCTTGAACTTGAGAAACCTAAGGTTTCTATTACAAGAGTCTATAGAGGTTTAGAAGGATTTGTGTGTGGGCACAATTAAACAATATGAACCAAGAACAATTCTTGGATCATAAGCTAATTCTCTAGATCAAGTATGGATCTAGGTGTAAAATAAATAGGAGTATTTTCTAGAGAGAGAGAGAGAGGGTCAGCCACTAATGAGAAAGAGCAAGGAAAAAACTTATTTTCACATCTCTATGTGAGGCTCTATTTATAGGAGAAGGAAAAATCTATAAAGGTCAATTATTCATTCATGAAAGAATAACGTATTCATGACACAATATTTGATTTTCCCTTCCCCTTTCTCTTCTAATATGGCCGGCGATACACCTCAAGCAAGGAGGAAATTTGTTTCCTCACTTAGCTTATTTATTTACTTCTCAAGAAAATTTATTTCCTCTTTTCCTTTTTGGGTAATTATCCTTATAATTAAAAGGAAATAAAACTCTCCTCTTGATGCATGTTTTGGCCGAAATTCTACCTAGGGGGGAGCATCTAGATGCTTCCTTATTTCTTTTAAGACAATTATTAAAATACCCGTTGTAGAATTATAATTGCACAAATAACAAAATTAATTTCATAATGCCTTAAACGACTTTTCGACTTTAGAAAATAAACTATATTTTCATCATATGAAAATATTCAAAATCTTATTTTTGACATTCACATCATTTTATGTCCATGTGGACAAAAATACCCTTTAGACATTTTCCGAGAAAAAGTATAGTTCAACATTTGAACTTATTTTGACTTAGCTTTTAGTTTAACAATCCTACTCTAATGACCTGTAATAGTGACGTTATGGATCCAAATGAACAAAGCTTGAACTTCTATACTCGGACTCAAAAGTTCAAAAACTTTTTTTCGAATATTAGCTTAATGTCAACTGACTCCACTAAAGAGTTGACACTGAGAAGCTCTTGGTTCAAATGTATTTATTTTCTACTCAAATTCAACTTAATTATATTGAGTGGATCCATTGAATGTTATCAATGTGTACCCTTCATGAATATCATAAACTAATTGAGATTTATAAAATTACCATTTTACCCTTCTAGTTGTTATTTCCTCAACTTCTTTGTTACTTGTGAATAAGTTAGAAAGATAATGGATCTAGAATTTGAGTTTCTTAAATGAGAGTATTAATGCTATGAAATGAAATGTCTCATTTCAGGATTTAGGTAAGCATGATGCAGTTCATACAGAGTGACTTTGAGATAGAAGATGTTAAATGGTTTGTTCTTCTATTGTCTCAAAAGGTGCACTGGTCAATTCAGTATCTTCGAAAGATACACTGGAAGAACTATAGAGTTCCTAACTCTCTATGCATCGTAACCAGACATCATAAATTCTTCCAACAATCATACTGGGATCAATAGTCCGTTGATCTTTAGATTGCGAATATATTGTTTTAGTCAAACCATGAAGAGTTTGTTCACGCAAATCTACATTTGTCTCTTCATACATTGTTAGGTTTGATTAAGGACTATAAGACTATTGAATATCATAAATCTTCAATCAAACTAAAAAGGAATGAATGAACGTTTTAAATTTTATTAATTTAATCAGCAAATTACAATAAGGACTTTATAAAGATTTATATATTACAGAAATATTTAAATAAACAATCTTCTTGTGGGCATAGCGAAGTGATCCAACACCGTATCTTTATAAGATGCTTGGGAGAGCGACAGAGTCCGGTTCTTTTGATCTCGAAAGATCTGAATCCCCAGAATGTACGCAGCTTTCCCTAGATCCTTCATATCAAAATGCTTAGCTAACAAGATTTTAATCTCAATGGGTAGTAAATCATCAACATACAATACGTGAAGCACAACCTTGCTCTCGTGTATCAACTTATAGACACAAGGTTCATCTATTGACTGTCAAAACCGAAGCCTTTTACAGTTTCATCAAATCTGATATTCCATGATCTAGATGCGTGCTTTAATCCATAAATGGATTTAAGAAATTCAAAAACCTTTTTCTCTTGATCACTTTCCATGAAACCGTCTGGTTGAGCCATGTAAATGCGCTCATCAAGATTTCCATTCAGAAAGGCAGTCTTGACATCCATCTGCCAGAGCTCATAATCGAGAGCGGCAGCTATGGATATAAATATACGGATGGATTTAAGCATTGCGATTGGCGAGAAGGTTTCTTCATAATCGATACCTTCCTTTTGGGTATAACCCTTAGCCACTAGTCGCGCTTTGAACGTCTCAACGTTCCCATCCGGACCCCTTTTCTTCTTATATATGTTGGAAATTATTTCACAATTTAAACAATAATATTACATAACACATCTATATGTGGCGGAATTATATAATATGATCTGTATTAAAACTCATTTTAATAAACTAACAACCTAGGCATTAAAAATCACAAACATATCAATAAAACATCTAACAACTTATAAACACATTTTATAAATCATTAAAACATATCCAATTCGTTTAGAACACTTACATGTGAGGTTGTAAAAAACCTCGTGCGTTGCTAGCTAACTCCTGAAGGTTTTCAGGAGAAGGGGGACAGAGAGCGAGCTTTTCTTACGTGAAACCCAATAGTCAAACTTAAGCCCATTATTCTTTTAATTAATTTCAAAAATTAATTCTCTGACCTAATTCATTAATTATGGCCGAGTATTATCCTCTATATTTTGAAAATATTAATATTGATTTATTTCCATAATAATATTTAATTATTTTGGAATATCTCCTTTATTTAATGACAAATCATTATTTCCACACTATTCTACATAGTGCGAAATGAGAAAATATTTATTTTCATATTTTATTTATTTTTGAATCATTTAAATATGCTAATATCCATATATTAACATAGTATGATTCATTAAATAAATGTTATAATAAACAACCAATTATTTATTTGATTAGTTAGAAAAATATTTTCTGAGTGTAAATCACAATTTACTTAAATGAGAAAATCAAATTGTCCTTGTTCAATAAATCTCGTCCGAGGGTCTATCATTGAGACCTAATGGACCCACATGAATGAAGCTTTAGAATAAAGATCGGACTCAAAAGTTCACAAACCTTTTCCGTCTTTTAATTCTTAATATTAGTCGATTCCACTAAAGGACTAATATTGAAACTCTCTAAGTTCATATGCGTATATTTTCCGTTGATGTGACAAAATAATTCTTCACACGATCCACAGAGTATTTTAAGGTATTACCCTTCATGTGTATCAGTAACTCAGAGGAATGTAAAATTACCGTTTTACCCCTGAGTTATTATTTCACTAACTCCTTTGTTATTTATGAATGAGAAAAACATAAAGTTAGATGTCTTTACATGTCACATGTTTTAATAAAAGAATATTCTTATTCGATGAATACATGGCCAGGTTTATTCATTCACACTCTCATAACAAAGCATAGTGTGATACTAATGCATTGGCATTGTTTCAACATGAATTCCGTATCTGTGAATCACATAACCCAACATGACAACATTATGACACCAACTGCCGGGTCAGATACAACTATAATTTAGCCATTGCCTATTGAAAAATCAAATGTCATAAGGGGTCACATCGATTATGCATTCACTTCAGGATTTAGGGAAGTACCAAAATACCCCTCGTATGTGATCTTGAAGTTTCGAGTGTTTAAACGAGTTTATCTCGACCTTCAGAGTATCACAGGTCTTGTTCAATATCTTCTATAAGATATTAAGAATGAAACACAGAGTCACAACTCTGTATATCACAAGATAAGATATCATGATCCATTCAAACAATCAATACTCAGATTTGATTGCTCCATCGATCTTAAGATTGCGAATAAATGTTTAAACAAGTCACAAGAGACTATATTGTCAAGTCTATACTTAGCACCCCTTTCGTTGATGACAGTTTCAGAGCGTAACATACATACATAAACACAAACTTAAAGGAAGAATGAATATTTAACTTTATATAATGTCTCAGCAAAATTAAATACAAAGTATTTTAACGTCTAATATCTCCTTTGTGGGCACCAATCCCAACAATAGATCCACTTACACCCTACAGGTTTAACCCCTTCAGGTAGGTCTACAAGTTTCCAGACTTTGTTGATATACATCGAATGCATCTCAAATTTCATGGCATCAAGCCAAAGGTTTGATTCAGAACCAGCCATTGCTTGGCTGTAGGAAACAGGGTCATCCATGTCAGCGACGGCTACGAGAGTATCGCCATAAGACATGTACCTGTCAGGTTTTTCATAAACCCTCCAACTACGTCGAAGTACCACTTGACGAGGTTCTTAATTGTTAGGTTGCATTTAAGTTGGGGTAAGAAAAATTCTTACTGAGGAGGTAGAAGCATCCTCACCCAACTTTTCTTCAAGCACAATTTTGCTTCTAGGTTTCGTATTTTTCATATAGTCCTCCTCAAGGAAACAAGAATTAGTGCTGACAAACGTTTTGTCGTCCTCGGGACTATAGAATGTGAAACCTTTGGTTTACTTTGGATATCCAACAAACACGCATAATTCTGACCTACTAGCCAACTTGCTAGTCTTTTGCCTTAGCACATGTGCTGGGCAACCCCAAATTCTGATGTGGCTTAAACTAGCTTTACGCCCAGTCCGTCGTTCATAAGGAGTACTAGGGACCGTCTTAGACGGAACTTGTTTCGAGGGCATATCCCCAAAAGGAATTAGGGAGTGATGAGTAACTCATCATTGATCTAACCATATCCATCAAAGTTTGATTCCTTCTCTCTGACACTCCATTTTCTTGAGGTGTGCCAGGTGCTGTAAGCTGAGAAGCGATACCTTCTTCTTTAAGAAAGTTATCGAACTATTCAGACAAGTACTCACCACCTCGATCAGATCGAAGGGTTTTGATCTGTTTGTCAGTTTTCTTTTCTCTGCTTTAGCAACTAATTTATATTTCCATCATATGAAAATATTCAAAATCATATTTTGATATTTACATCATTTTATGTCCATGTCGACAAAAATACCCTTTAGACATTTTCCGAGAAAACGTCTAGTTCAACACTTTAACTTATTTTGACTTATCTTCTAGTTTAACAATCCTACTCGAATGACCTTTAATAGTGACCTTATGGATCCAAATAAACAAACCTTGAGCTTCTATAATTAGACTCAAAAGTTCACAAACTTTTTCCGAGTATTAGTTTAATGTCAACTGACTGCACTAAAGAGTTGACACAAAGAATCTCTTTGTTCAAATGAATTTATTTTTTACTCAAATTTAACTTAATTATATTGAGTGGATCCATTGTATGTTATCTATGTTTACCCTTCAGGAATATCATCAACTAGATGGGATTCATAAAATTACCATTTTATCTTTCTAGTTATTATTTCCTCAACTCCTTTGTTACTTGTGAATAAGTTAGAAACAATGTATTGACGAGGAGCTAACAAGTCACATTGTTTCATCAAAATAAAGTCGCTACTTAATTTGGGATACCGCGCGGTTTATTTATTCACAATCCCAGTAATAAAGCATGATGTGATATATATTGCATTTCAGCAATCTTGTACTTGAATTCCATATTTATGAGAACTTCACAAAGCTAGTTCATGACATCTTCATAACTTAATATCTCACAATTAGTCTAGTCTAGATCACTTAATGGATCTAGAATTTAACTTTCTCAAATGAATATATTGAAGTCATGGAATGTTATGTCTCATTTTAGGATAAAGGTAAGCACGATGCAGTTTATAAATAGTGACCTTGAGATAGAAGAGGTTAAATGGATTGTTTTACATTGTCTCTATAGGTGCACTGGTCAATTCAGTATCTTCGGAAGATACACATCAAGAACTATAGAGTTCTTAATTCTCTATGCCTCATAACCAGACATCATAGATTTTTTCAACAATCATACTAGGATCAATAGTACGTTGGTCTTTAGATTTTGAATATTTCATTTTAACCAAACCATGAAGAGTTTGTTCATGCAAGTCTACATATGTCTCTCCATACATTATTAGGTTTGATTAAGGACTATAAGACTATTTAATGTCATAAATCTAAAAATAAACGAAAAAGGAATGAATGAACTTTTCAAGTTTTATTAATTTAATCAACAATTACGATAAGGACTTATAACATTTATATTACATCAATATGTAAATATATAATCTTCTTGGGGGCATCTCTGTCAACAAATATAAGGAAGAGAGACGTACCACCTCGAGCGATGGAGGTATTAAGGAAATTTTCTCGAGTCGACTTTCGAGTTAAAAAATAGTGTTTTCATATGTAACACGTTCATAATGGTTCCATCTATGGGAGATTTACCGTTTCATTTTCAAAGTGTACACTAATATTGGTACGACAACTTTAGGAGTACCCCGAATTAAAAATATGTAAATTTTATGATAAAATATTTTACGTCACGATTTTTAATTCAAAATGTTAATAACCGATTCATGCATGTTTATTACCTTTGTTTTGTGAGTTATAAATTCTTGACGAGCGTTAGCGCACTCGATATATATTTGTCTGGGTTGCAAGTAAACATGATATGAACAAGTGAGGAGGATGGATCAAGAACAAAGCGAGAGAGTTGAGTTATAGTATCTTTTCACGAAATAAATAAATTCGCTTTACTTTATGTTTAAAATTATCCAAACTTAAGGATTTTATTTTATGTTATATTTTAAATTACCTTTTTATTTTTAAAGATTTCAAAAGTAAAATAAGAAAAACTATATGAAAAGTCGAGTTATCAGTTCTTGTTAGACCAGACACATGAAAAGGGTGATGGAAAATTTTCATAAAAACATGATTTATGGAATATGTAAATGTTGGTATATTGAATCGCCTACTTGGAAAGTTGCATCTGACCCAAAATTGTGTATCAACATCAAGATATTTCTTGATCTTAAATTTCTCGCCAACAAAATTTTAACGCGGAGATTGCTTTTCAGTGTAAGCCTTTGCACAATTATTAAACAATGACTGAATATACGAATTCAAATAGATCTAGGATTAAAAATAAATTAACACTACAATTTAGTGGCGAAATATAAAAATTAATTATTTTTATACTAAACCTAGACAAAGTATATGAAGATATTATTTACGACTATATATTTATTTACATGGAACCATTCTTTATTGAAACTTGATTGCTGAGAAATTTTGGAAAGGTTGAACCTTCGTCTCCCCCTGATGCTCGTCTCATTTTACATTTAGGTCAAAACCGAACAACCATAAGAATTTCTACCACTAGAGTCTTTAGAGGGTTTATAAGATTTAATGTGTGGGCACTATTAAACACAATGGTTTAAGAACAAGTCTTAGAACCAAAGAGATAATACAAAAGTTAGGTCTATTGAGGACCTAAATGCCAAAAATAAAAGAATAATGGAGAGAAGAGTGGGAGAGGGTGCACGAATTTTGGAGAGAGAGAGAGTAACCCAATCTTGTGTAATATTACATGTAAATGTGATGGTGCATTTATAGGAGAATGAATAATAACAATGGGTAACAACTTTTTTCTATTGTGTGAATATCACATATTCATTAGCATAATATTTATTTTCCATTCCTATAATTAAATACTATTAATTAAAATTTCTTTCAATTCTCCTGTCGTGGACGTCTTTCATTTATGAGGGAAAATTGTTTATCTTTTTATCTTTGACAAGTATTTTGATACTTGTAAGGAAAAAATTATTTTCCCAATACTTTCTTTGATGTGTTGGCGAAAACTAATCTTCGAGAACAAGTTTTTTTTATGTGTTTTTTTATTTGTCTAAAACAATTCTAGAAATAGCCATTGTAGAATTTCTCATAAAATTACACCTAAAAAGAAATTAATTTCTCAATACCTAACACAACTTATTGGCTTAGAAAGTAATTTCTATTACCATCATACGATAACTTTCAAAATTTTATTTTGATATTTTTACTATCTTATGTCTATATGGACACGATTATCCTTTAGACATTTTTCGGAAAAAAAAACTCTAAGTTCAATATTTGATCTTGTTTTGACTTAACATCTTATCTAACAAATCATACTCTAATGACTTGTGATAGTGACCTTATTAATCCAAATGAACAAATCTTGAGCTATTATACTTGGACACAAAAATTAACAATATTTTTCAAGTTCTAGTTTAATGTCAACTAAAAGCATAACCTAATACCTAACAAATATGAACTTTATTTAACATAAATTAAACCCAAAATCACTTTAAAAAGTACTCCAACTCAGCCCATTATTTTAAGCTACGAAAATCACAAATAATTAACTCAAATAAAAATTCATCCATCCAAAATTAAACTATGTACTTGTAATTTTATATATTATTATGAAATATATAAATTTCTCAATAAGCTAATATTTTGGGGTTTTAAAATTTCCCCTATTTATTGAAATTTTCGTCTTGAAAATTAATAAAAGTAGGAAGAAATGATATGAACTTATTTAACATACTAAGGCGATATCCAAAATAATTATTTGACATACAACTAGGAAAAAAACAAACACAGAAGTACTTAGTTACTTGAGTAGGGAAGCCATGCGATCGAAATCGAAGGGAGTCGTAGGTTTGTTGGTCTAATACGAATTGTGACAACCCAAATTTTTCGGACCGTCTTACTTATCATATATACTTAAATCATCTTTAGAAAAAATAGAGATATTTTTCTTCTTCAAAAGAACTATTAAACTTGTAATATAAATTGTTGTCACTCGTTTTCGGACAATGATCTAGGAGCCCCAAACGGTTCGACCCAGGGTCGGACCGAGTAGTCGCGTTCGGGCTCTAGCGTGTCGGACTTGGTATCCCAAGTCGTCCCTCAGCTGTCGATGAAGCTTGTCTTGTGCGAACACCTGAAATGTAAAAGAAATCACGTGAACTACAAAGGGGAAACATAGGGGGTGCCTCTGTTTATCTCTTCGACGCTCAACATTAGTGTGATTGAGGTGGATAAAGAGGTTGGTTTTTTTGAGGGTTGAAGCTTGAGAGAAACGAGTGAATTATGAGTTCAACATCGTTTTGATTCTCAATTTCGGATTACCTGTCTCGAGGGGTTGAGCCTCATATTTATAGGCGACCAAGGGTCGTTTTGGAGGTCTCTTGGCCGAGTGAGGAGTTGGGCGCTAGATGAGGTTCACTCGGCCCTTGGTCGAGTGAATTGCAAGGCCAGTTGAGAGATGGTTCACTCATCCCTTGGCTAAGTGAGCTGCAAGACCGGCTGAGAGAAGGTTTACTCATCCCTTGGTCGAGTTAACTGCAAGGCCGATTGAGAGAAGTTTCACTCATCCTTCGGCCGAGTGAACTGCAAGGCCGGTTCAGAGAAGGTTTACTTATCCCTTGGCCGAGTGAGCTGCAAGGCGGGCTTGATTAGTCGTCCAGCCGTCAGAAGAGTCTATCGCGTTGCCGTTGCTCGTCTGACCAATATCATTAGTCTCCCTAGTTTTCCATTGGGCATAGTCCATGTGGTAAACTCAAGCTAGCCCACCCTTTGCCGGCCCGTTGAGCTTGTTTAATTTTTAGGCACAATTTTCATCTCCTTCGGCTTCCTACAACGTGTCGCCCTCGTCATCCTTGGGCAATGGTGGAGAAGTAGATGTGGGGGGCGCCCGCACCGGGGGGAAGGGGCACCGGCCACCCATCGTCGGTGTGGCGGAGGCTGGCCTAGGCTGCCCGCAAACCCCACGACTTATTTTGCCGGGCCTGGGTGAAAGAGTCTAGGACCTATTGGGCCAGGTCCAGCTGAAGGAGCCCTATCTCGTCAAGAGGGCCTTCCAATTGGCTTGGAGTCACTCAGGCCGGGCTTTGGCAAATCGGTTTTATGGGCTCGAGAGCCCGAAATGTCCCGCGGGCAAATGGAAAGACCGAAAGCGCCGGTGGAGTTGCCTTCCTAGGCCGATGTGCGAGAGGCGGGCCCCATCAAGCCAGGCACGCGCACCTGAGTCCAACAAGCCCACTCAGGAGACCATCGTAAGAAAACCCTTCGAGTCATCGAGGGCCTCTGATGTCGAGGGCTTGGGTAAGTCGTCGAGTCCCTATATCCCTCCGACCGTCGTTGTTACTTCGACCGCACAGAAGGATCGCATGGCTCAATCCCCTTCCCGATGGTTGGGTTCCCTAGGTGCGTTGGCTAGACCAGTTTTTTCGAGTGAGTGCGACCTTTTGTCGTGAATCGTTGCCTCTTGGCGTGTGCAAGTGCACCGGTTGTCACGTCCATTTCCTGTCACGTACGCTATCTATTGTTTAGGTTTTGACTGCCAGGATCAATGAGTAGATGCGCTGGCGTGATCACTTGGAGCTCGCTTGTGCTAGACGTGTAGTGATGCAAGAGTGTCGTACGAGTGACGCGTCGAGATTAGCGGCGCGGTGCGCCGATGCGATCCCTTGGTGCTCGCTACCTTTTGATGTGCGAGGTGAGTGTTTTGCGAGAGCGTCGCACAAATGATGCGTCGAGATCAGCGGTCTGGTGCGCAGACGCAATCCCTTGGTGCTTGCTACCTCTTGGTGTGCGAGGTTAGTGTCCTGCGAGAGCATTTCACGAATGACGCGTCGAGATCAGCGACTTGGTGCGCGGACGCAATCCCTTGGTGTTTGCTACGTTTTGGTGTGCGAGTCGGTCGTTGTGCGAGAACATCGCACGAATGACGCGTCGAGATCAACGGTCCGGTTTACGGACACAATACATTGGTGCAAGAGGTGGCTGTCGTGCGAGAGCGTCGCAGGAATGACGCGTCGAGATCAACGGTCTGGTGCGCGAACGTGATCCCTTGGAGCTTGCTACCCATCGGTGTGCGAGGTGGGTGTTTTGCGAGAACGTCGCAGAAATGATGTGTTGAGATCAGCGGTCCGGTGCGCGGACGCGATCCCTTGGTGCTCGCTACCTTCCGGTGTGCGAGACGGTCGTCGTGCGAGAGCGTCGCAAGTGCGGCCCACATTTTCTAGCCTCGACGGTCCTGTACGTGGACGCGGCTAGCCAAAGTCTTTTCCGTTTTTGCGTGCGAGAGCGTCGCACGCCCATGGCATAACTAGCCCATAGCTCTCCGAGTTTCTTAAGAGCTCGCATAGGGCTTTTAGAAAATTAATTTCATACACGATTATTTATCAAGTGAAATAACAACTCGATTCTCGTAATACAGTCAAAAAATTACATTCCTAGATCATTGACCTTAAACACTTGTGTCATACAAAATACTAGTTGACGCCAAAGGTGCCGCCCATCCCAATTTCGTACGGGAATTCATCTTCGAGTTGGAAAACAATACTCACCATTTTCCCCTTTTCTTTTTTTTCGACGCCCTGTATGTCGCACATCCTTGCCATGACCTGGTCCCTTGTCATGACGGCGATTCCTCCTTCGGTCGGGAATTTCATCATTAGGTGATAGGTGGACTTTATGGCCTTCAATCGATTAAGTAATGGGCATCCGATGATCGCGTTATATGCCGACGGCTGGTTGACGATCAAGAAAGGAATGACGTGGGTGGCCTTGAGCCCTCCCGGTGTTCCGAAGGCGACCGAGAGGTCGATGGTGCCTTTTGTCATGACTTTCTCGCCGGAAAAGCCAAAGAGTGGGGTCGAGACCAGAGTTGGTTTTAGCCCGGTTAGCTTCATCATGTCGAAGGCGGATTTGAATACGATATTGGCAAAACTGCCGTTGTCGATTGGAATTCTTCGAACGAGGTTATTTGCAAACAGAGCCGAAATTACAATCGCGTCGTTATGAAGGTGGAGAATCTGTGTCGCTTTTTGTCGGGTAAAGAACATGGACTCAAACTCGGTCGGGGGTGGTGTCTTGTATGTGTGGTTGATGTAGTGTGCGATCTTCCCCTGGGAAACCTCCCATTCCTACCGTTTTCTCTGCTTGCTCGAGTCCCCGAATTTCGGCCCCCCATAATTGGGCCCATGATGTGCATTTGTGAGTTTTCCGGCTCTTGGGTCGCCATTCGATCGGTCACGGACACCGTCCCCGTGCCTTTTTTTCTGGTTGTAGATGTTCTGGGCTTGTTGCGGTCATCCCCAAAGTTCTGAGAACGTACTCCTTCAGGTTTCCATCTTCCATGAGGGATTATATTTTCCGTTTGAGTTAATAACACTAGGATGTTAAGTGTCCAGGATCTTTGTGGTATTCGTAAAATTTTCTTCGATCTTGCTTTGCTGAGTCCTTTGTAAGGGGAGTCGGGCTTCCCAATTTGTCACGATGTAGAGCCAGGATCCGCTCTTGAGGAGTGTTCTACAAGTAAAAGAAAGTAATTTCCCCCTAATTCTAGTGCCAAAATATTGTCGCTCGTTTTCGGACAGCGATTTAGGAGCCCCAAACGGTTTGACCCAAGGTTTGACCGAGTAGTCGTGTTCGGGCTCTAGCGTGTCGGACATGGTATCCTAAGTTGTCCCTCAGATGTCGATGAAGCTTGCCTTGTGTGAACACGTGAAACGTAAAAGAAATCACGTGAACTACAAAGGGAAAACAGAGGGGGTTCCTCTGTTTACCTCTCTGACGCTCAACATTAGTGTAATTGAGGCGGATAAAGAGGTTGGGTGTTTGGGGCGTTGAAGCTTGAGAGAAACGAGTGAATTACGAGTTCAACAACGTTTTGATACTCTATTTTGGATAACCTGTCTCGAGGGGTTGAGCCTAATATTTATAAGCGACCAAGGGCCGTTTCGGAGGTCCCTTGGCCGAGTGAGGAGTTGGGCGCCATATGAGGTTCAGTCGGCCCTTGACTGAGTGAACTACAAGGCCGGTTGAGAGAAGGTTCATGTTGGAATAGGTCTAGGGTTAAGAAAAATTATCATTAATCGTATTAATGGTGGAACACAAAATTTCTTTACAAGTAAACAATTTTAATAACCTAGGCAAAGTGCATGAACAAGTTATAAATTAAAAACATTTTTAGAGTACTTGAATACTAACCTTTCTTGAACCTTTAAATTAAAGCGTCTTGAGATATATGGATCTTCTTTCTTGGCTCGATTCCTTCACGTCTAATGTAGAATTCGAATTGTGATGTGGCTTAAACTAGCTTTACGCTTAGTCCATCGTTCAGAAGAAGTACCAGGGACCGTCTTAGACGGAACTTGGTCTAAAATATATGCGGTAGTTTCGAGGGCATATCCCCAAAAGGAATTAGGGAGTGATGAGTAACTCATCATTGATCTAACCATATCCATCAAAGATTGATTCCTTCTCTTTGACACTCCGTTCTGTTGAGGTGTGCCAGGTGCGGTTGGCTGAGAAGCGATACCTTCTTCTTTAAGAAAGTCATCGAACTCTTCAGAAAAGTACTCAACACCTCGATGGGATCGGGATTTTGATCTGTTTGCCAGTTTGGTTTTCCACTAAAGCTCGAAAAACCTTAAATACGTTAAAGGTTTCGGATTTGTGTTTGAGCAAATAGACAAATCCATATCTTGAGTAATCGTCGGTAAAGGTAACGAAGTATTTGTATCCTAGCCGTGCCTGAATCATGAGTGGACCACATACATCAGAATGTATTAGTTCCAGCAGCTCAGTGGCTCTTCGACCTTTATCAGATAAAGATCGTTTGGTCATTTTTCCCTCTATACAGGAATCACAAGTCGATAGTGAGCCTATTGCAGAGGCTTTGAGTGAACCATCCCTCACAAGTCTCTTAATCCTATCTAGACTGATATGACCAAGTCTTAAGTGCCAGAGATGTGTTGATTTTATTAGATCAGAGAAGTCATTAAGTTTGATCCTCTTTGGTTCCCTAATTAGATCATTATCTATTTCAGTGTCTAATAGCAAAAGTTGTGTTGGATAAAGATAGTATAAACCATTCTTCATACAAGCATCAGTGACAAATGAATTGGAAAAAGAAATACAAATTCCATTATTAATAAACTTTAAATAATAATTATGCTCAATAATTTGAGCTACATATATTAAGTTGTCCCAAAGGAAGGAACGAAATACACATTATTCAAATTTAAAGTTCTGTCTTCGAAAGACAATGTCACGGATCCCACAGCCTTAGCAGAAACCAACCTCCCATCACCCCACTTGAAGTAGAAGTCGCCATCCTCTAAGCTTTTGCTTTTCTTGAACCCATTCAAGGAACAAAAAATATGGTTAGTAGCAGCGGAGTCAAGAATCCATGATGATACATTATCAGCTACTAAACAAGATTCGGTTAAAAGTACAATACCTTTCGCTTTTACTTGAGGTAGGTAGGATAGTTCCTACGCCACTGTCCGGGCTCATTGCAATGATGACAGTTGTCCTTAGACTTGTCCACCTTGGCATTTCGGGGCATCTTCGTCTTCTGAACCTTGCTAGGGTTCTTCTTGTCGGCTCTATGAGATCTCTTCTTAGATCCAAAGGTGGAGGCTCTGTGCTTAGTAGCATGAGCTTCTCTAGTAGTCCTCTTTTTCTTTAAGAGTCCCTCAGCGGTGTGAAGCTCCTTCATTAGCTCGGTAGCTGTGTACCCTAGCTTATTCATGGAGTAATTCAGCTTGAAAGTATCAAAAGATTCAAGGAGAGTTTCTAAGATCATATCTATCTTGGTTTCTCCGTCGATCTCAGATCCAAGGATTTCCATCTCATTACGATAACTTATGGTCAGCATCATATGTTCTCTAATGGGAGTCCCTACTTTAATACGAAAGTTCATAAACTGTTGTACCGTTTCTTGCCTAGCCTGACGCCCTTGCCCTCCAAACATCTCCTGGAGATTGTAGAGCATTTCATACGCTGACCCAATATCACGATGTTGTTGTTGCAACACAATGTTCATCGATGCTAATATATAGCATCTCGCAATCTCATCGGATCTGAACCACGCCGCAAGTGCGTCCTTGTCCTTTTGAGTCGAATCATCATTCAATTCAGGAGGACATGGGGTGGTGAGTACCCATTTGTGCTTGTCCACAGTAAGGAAAATGCCTAGGTTACGTTTCTAATCTACGTAGTTATCACGTTCCAGTTTGTTCGAGGAAAGGATAGTAGAGAAGGGGTTTAGAGAAATGTTGCTTAAAGTTGAAACAATTTATGATTATTCTTTTGTTTAGGATTTTAAGTTTAATTTTATTTAGACAAGAAAAATCAAAATGTGTTATGAACAAAATGACAATTTACTCCTTCGAGGGAAGGCCGCAAAGAGTCGCCATTCATAAGTAAATGACACATCATTAATGCATATTCATGATGTCAATTCATCGGCGTTTGACTAGTCACCTTATAAAAAAGATTATCACTCAAATATTTTCGCAGGGCCTCGAGGGAGGATTACTAGAGATTGAGTCTAAGTATGTAACCAACCACTTAGTTCAACAAAATCTACTTTGAAAAAAATCCGCCAAGGAGAGGCCTTGTCTCATCGTTTCACTTTTGAACGTAGGTATAAAAGAATTGTTAAGAGCAATGCGTCTATGAGTACTCTCATGAAAGAGAGGGTCACGATGGTGACTCTTAGTCTGCGACATATGCACTTAACATTATTGTTGGACATCATGTGTTGTAAACAATAAGTACAACCCTCTCACTTAGTTTTTTGGAATAAGGCGATCATGGGTTGGAAACAATAAGTGCAACCCTCCCACTTAATTTTTGGAAAAAGGGACGTCTACTCTTGTACGTTTTGGAAACACGTTTCCATGAGTAAAGAGAGATAGAGTGGATCAGTAGAAAAAAGAGCCATAAAATCGATATTTGTGAGGGGAGAGCAGTGTTAATGCACTAAGGCACAAAGAACATACTCGGATCTTTTTGTCTTTTAAATTTATTTTTCCTAAGGAAAGTGTGTGAGATTAATAAATCGTCACTTTTGCACTTGAAATTTTTTTAGATTAAAAATCTCCTAAAACTAACATCTTCGTCTTCATGTTATATTCCTTCAAGGTATCTTCATGGTGGTTCAAGGTGAGAATGTCGGAAATCCATGAAAGCATCAAGAAGAGGGGAAGACGCTAGGAGTCGCAAAATCTGGATTCAAAATCCTGGACTCGCGGACTGCCGTATACCTCTGACTTAAAAGGTCACAAATGCGACATCCGATATCTGATTGAGCCGAAATCAATTATATTCTATAGCTAACTTCTGTACCTTTAATTTAGTTCAAAAACCATTAATTTTCAATTTCCGAGCAAAGATTTTTGGCTGTTTTATTGAGACATAAACATTTGTCTAGAAATTGAAAAACAAAAAGTACGTCGGATCTAGGCGTAATTGGAAAGAGGTTTTCGAAACATTTTAATTGTTTTTTTTGATTTAAATTCTGTATTTTATTAATATATTAATAACTAACACAATATAAAACAATCAACATAATATAAAACATTCAATAACAAATTTAAACTAGAAGTGCAATAAACTAGTTTAAACTATGTACACAAATTTTCAAACTTGTCAAAAAATTGATTTTGAGTTCGCTAAACATAAAATAATTAAAAAATGTTTTTAATGTATTTATATAGCATATTTAACAAGTGGAAAATCAACAAAAAATTAATTTTAGAGTTCGTACCAAAAAATTAAAATTTGTAAGATTTAGTCTTTAAAATCCATTATTCAAACAAATTTTGAAAACAATTTTCTTATAATGATTTTAAATAACATGTACATTTTTATACTTTGACCATTTGACCATAGCTCTGATACCATTTGTTGGAATATGTTTAGGGTTAAAAAAAATTATCATTAATCATATTAATGGTGGAACATAAAATTTTTTTACAAGTAAATAATTTTACTAACCTAGGCAAAGTGCATGACAAGTTATAAATTAAAAAAATATGTAGAGTTTGAATACTAACGTTTCTTGAACCGTTAAATTGAAGCGTCATGAGAAAGGGTTTATAGAGTGTTTGAAGGATATGTGTGTGAGCACAATTAAACAATAGAACCAAGAACAATTTCTGGATCATAAGCTAATTCTCTAGATCAAGTATGGATCTAGGTGCTAAAATAAAAATAAGAAATTTCTAGAGAGAGAGAGAGAGAGAGAGAGAGAGAGAGAGAGAGAGAGGTTGGACGTCACAATGAGAGATATAAGAGCAAAGAACTTCAACTTCATATCTCTATGTGAGCCTCATAAGAGATGGAAAATCAAGAAAGGGTAATTATCTTTTACTATTCTGCATTCATCACACAATATTTCATTTTCTCTCCCCTTTGTCATTGTACATGGCCGACCGTTCTGTGGCATTACTGATGAAAATTTGTTTCCTCACTTAGCACATTTGTTTCCTTCTCAAAGAAATTCATTTCCTCTTTTCCTTTTGGGTAATTATCTTTATAATTAAAGACAAAAATATTTCTAGAAATATATTCCTTCTCTCTATGATGCTTGGCCGAAATTCCACCTGGGGGGGAGCTTCTAGATGCTTCCTTATTTCTTTTAAGACAATTCTCAAAATACCCATTGTAGAATTATTATTACACAAATAATGAAATTAATTTCTTAATACCTCAAACGACATTTTTGGCTCATAATTTTATATTTTCATCATATGAAAATATTCAAAATCTTATTTTGACATTCACATTATTTTATGTCCATGTGGACAAAAATACCCTTTAGACATTTTTCGAGAAAACGTCTAGTTCAACACTTGAACTTATTTTGACTTAGCTTCTAATTTAACAATCCTACTCTAATGACCTGTAATAGTTACATTTTGGATCCAAATGAACAAAACTTGAGATTCTATACTCGGACTCAAAAGTTCACAAACCTTTTCCGAGTATTAGCTTAATGTCAACTGACTCCACTAAAGAGTTGACACTGAGAATCTATCGGTTCAAATGAATTTATTTTCTACTTAAATTCAACTTAATTATATTGAGCAGATCCATTGAATGTTATCTATGTTTACCTTTCATGAATATCATCAACTAGATGAGATTTATAAAATTACTTTATGAAATATTTATATATTACATCAATATGTAAATAAACAATCTTCTTGTGGGCATCTCTGCCAACAATTCGCTCGTCCCTTGGCCGAGTGAATTGCAAGGCCGGCTGAGAGAAGATTCACTCATCCCTTGGCTGAGTGAACTGCAAGGCCGGCTGAGAGAAGGTTCACTAATCCCTTTGCTGAGTGAACTGCAAGGTCGACTGAGAGAAGATTCACTCATTCCTTGGCCGAGTGAAGTGCAAGGCCGGTTGAGAGAAGGTTCACTCATCCCTTGGCCGAGTGAACTACAAGGCCGGCTGAGAGAAGGTTTACTCATCCCTTGGCCGAGTGAACTGCAAGGCCGGCTGAGAGAAAGTTCACTTAACCCTTGGCCGAGTGAACTGCAAGGCCGACTGAGAGCAGGTTCACTCATCCCTTGGCCGAGTGAACTGCAAGGCCGGCTGAGAGAAGGTTCACTCATCGCTTGGTCGAGTGAACTGCAAGGCCGGCTGAGAGAAGGTTCACGCATCTCTTGGCCGAGTGAACTGCAAAGCCGGCTGAGAGAAGGTTCGATCATCCCTTGGCCTACTGAACTACAAGGCCGGTTGAGAAAAGGGTCACTCATCCCTTGGCCGAGTGAACTGTAAGGCCAGCTGAGAGAAGGTTCACTCATCCCTTGGTCGAGTGAACTGCAAGGCGGGCTGGATTAGTCTTCCGGCCGCCGGAAGAGTCTAACGTGTCGTCGTTGCTCGTCGGGCCGATACTATAAATTATGAATTTAAATCATTAAATAAAACTTTCAATTAAAATTTGATGAAATAAAACAACCAAACTAGCAGTTGCATAATCGGAATTTAAAATAAAAATACAATCTTAGATCATGCCAAAATTTGGTCTTAACCATTATCATAACTGAAAATGGCATAACTTAAAACCATAAAAATAAAATCGTTGAGATTCAACTTACTTAAAACTGAAAGCAAAGTAGAAGTCTTTTATTTTGTGAAAGACAATTATAATCCAACCCTCTCGCTATTGTATCCGTTGATCCACCATCCCCACTTGTTTATGTGTTGCTTACCTACAACATTAACACATATATAAAATGAGCTTACGCTCAGCGATAACAACTATAACTCACAAACACAAAACAATGCACATGCCTGAACCGATTATTAATATTTTTAATTAAAATCGTGACCTAACATAATATGTAATAATATTTACATATTTTTAATTCGGGGTACCCCTAAAGTAGTCACACAAATTCAGTGTACACTTTCAAAATGAACTACGAGGTTGCGACCTCTCGTAGTTTTATTTCATCTTTTAAACTTATATAGAGCTATGGGACTCGGCCAAAGAAATTTTCCCATTTGGACCCATAATTCAGCTTGGGAAATTCCCATATGGAAAATATATTACAAGCCTCGACCAAAGTCGTTTTGTTTACGAACATATTTTGAATATCGGTCAATATATTGATCACCAAATAAAATAGAATCACGCCAAACTTTATAAGTTTAAGACCTTTTGGAAATGTTTGAATCAAGACATTAACAAGTATCGTTATTAGAAATCGATACTAATACATAAAGCACGCTGAATATACGAAATATATTTTTACAAAAATAGCATATTAAAATCAAAGTGTTAGAGATGTGAATTGGAATATGAATTGCAGTAAAAGACTGAAAAATAATAAGAGAAGTAACGACATAAAAGTTTGTAGCAATGCAGTAAATAGAAAACCATAATATGAAATTCATCAAAATTGATACATGTTTACCTAGCCTACGATGAAAATGGGAGAAAATCATAAACAAAAATTTTAAGAACAGTTTAATGAGATTTAAATTTATGAAGAGAAAATATTATTCACCTTAGAATTTAAACATTTATAAAATCCCATGGATAATGTGCGATCTGAACCTTTTGACATAAAGTCTGGCTAATAAAAAATATATTTATAACCAAATTAGATTAACGGAAACGTGCAAATATGCAAGAAGATTAATTGAAATAAACATGAATTAATACGTTTTAATATATATTTCGAAATTTTCAAAATTTGAAAACAATCGGTTATATGAGATTTCAAATTAAAATTTTAAGTTCCATATAGTAACGAAACATAATAATTATAATTGATTGCAACATGTTTTATGTAATTAAATAATGTGAAAACAATAAATACATAAATTTAAAAATCATTTCTTATCGATATTGACTATTTTTTTTAAATGTCTAAAAAAGTTAATAAAGTCGAATCATAACGTTTAAAATTATATTAATCAAAAGAGATATTCTTTCATGGTGCGAAAGACACACACGATCCCAATTTTGAAATTAACAAGTATATAATGCATATTCAATGTATTTTTTTGGGATATATACCAAGTTTATATATAAAAGAAGAATTATTTGATAACAGTTTAATCTTTTCCAATCTTTCATAGTTAAAACAATAAAAGAAGTAATATTAACTTGATGTGAAAAAGTTTATGTTGTCTTCATAACAATTAGGGAGTACCGGGAACCGTTTTCGACGGAACCTGGTTCAGAATATAAGGTGCCGTTTTTAGGGCATATCCCCAGAACGAGTCGGGAAGAAATGAGTAACTCATCATCGACATCACCATAACTAGCATATTCGATTCCTTCTCTCTGACACACCATTTTGTTGCGGAGTGCCAAGTGCTATTAGCTGAGAATGAATACCTTTTTGTCTAAGAAGGTCTTCGAACTCTCCAAGCAAATACTCCCCCCCTCGATCTGATCGAAGGGTTTTGATATGTTTCTCTATCTGTTTCTCAACTAAAGCCTAATACTCTTTAAACATTTCAAAAGTATCCGACTTATGTCGCATAAGGTAGACATGACCAAACCTTGGGTGGTCATTAGTGAAGGTTACAAAGTATTCGTAACATCCTCTTTTCTGGATGTTGATTGGACCACATACATCAATATGTATGAGCTCCAACACCTGCATGGCTCTTAGACCCTTCGAAGAGAAAGATCTCTTGGTCATTTTGCCCTCGAGACAAGATTCACGCGTGGGAATAGATCCCACGGTTAGAGACTTCAAATGACCATCCTTTGTTAACCTCTTAATCCTATCTAGGCCAATATGTTCAATACGTAAGTGCTATAGATATGGGTCGTTAGTTTCATCACTACAAAACGTCTTACGCTTCCCGAGAATCTCTATCCACTTCGGTATCCAAGACTGTCGGCTCATTTGGATGTAAGTAATAAATAGAATCCACATGATGAGCTATAGTTATAAAAGAATCATCAATAAAAACCTCAATACCGTTATTGATCTCAGAAGCCCCTGCAGTCTAAAATCCAGGGCGACCCCTTGATTGTCATGTAACAAGCTTGAGTAACAAAGATCATACATTTCCCCTTGACGCTCTAGAGGTAGGCAGGACAGTTCCTTCGCCAGTGTCCAGCATCTCCACAATGGTAATACTTGTGCTCAGACTTGTCCACCGTTCGATGTCTTTGCCCTTAGCATCCACAACCTTCTTGTAAGGCTTCTTGGAACCCAATCGGTTGGCGTTTTTGGGTGCTCTCATCACCATCTTAGAAATATAAGTAGAGGCCCTATGTTCAGCAATATTGACCTCCCCATAATTCTTCTTGTTCTTAGGGGGAAGTCCCTCGGCAGTCTGCAACTCATTCATGAGCTCAGTAATAGTCTACTCGAGCTTGTTCATGGAATAGTTCAGACGGAAGCTATCAAATGAGTTTGTCAGAGTTTTCAAGATCATGTCGATCTTGGTCTCTCCGGCGATCGCAGATCTGAGAATCTCCATGTCGTTGAGGTGACCCATGATCAGTAGCATGTGTTCCCGAACTGAAGATCCTGGCTTCATCCTGCAGTTCAGGAAACTGCGGATAGCTTGCTGCCTCACTTGGCGCCCATGACATCCGTAGATCTTATGGAGATTGTAAAGGATGTCACATGTTGTGGCCATGTCGCGATGAGACTGCTGCATCACGTTGCTCATAGACGCTAAGATGTAGCATCTAGCAATCTCGTCAGACCTCATCAACACATCGTAGGCGTCATTGTCCTCCTTACTCGAGCCAGCACTCGGAGGAAGAAGACATGGTATCGTGAGAACTTACTTCTGGTTACGTTTCCAGTCAACGTAATTCTCACCCTCGAGTTTGTTTGAACTTAAAATCGTTTGTAGTGGGTTAAAAGACATTTTGCTGAAAACATGAATAAAATAAATAAATTTAGTATGTGCTACTATTTCGAATTACATGCATGAACAATCCTAATATGGCGAGGAAAGCGTTAAATAATTCATGGTATTATTAACAACAATAGTTAATTACTTTTCCTATGGGGAAATCGTAATTAACCGCCTTTCATAGTCGTGACACATCACTATTTAGTTCGAACCATCCAAGAAATCACAACTTCTAGTTCTTACTAATTACCATAAACGTTTGGTCACTTATTTTTAATGTAAGCCTCTATGTGAGGATTACTTTAATACATAAGTCTAAGTATACAACCGACATGTGGGCCTTAAATCAAGTCACTTTGATAACGGTTCACCTATGTGGAGACCCCGCTTCATCATTTCTCTTTAAGGCTTAGTTCACATCAGTTTAATTAACAAAATGTTTCCGAAGTACTCCAATTGAAGGGAGGGCCACTATGTGTGACTCTTAGTTCATCGCCCATTTAGTTAATTAAACTCATGCGGGGGACCGCGGGTTGCTTCAACGATAAACAACCCTCCCAGTTAGTTTTTGCAAAAAATCATATTCTTTGAAAATCAATTTACAATTTTTATAACTCTTTTATAAATTATAAATTACATGAACAATTCATTTTAATATGATGTTAACGTTCTATCCTATATGACGTGTGAGGTGATATGCAATGAGATTAATAATTAAAAACATAAAATATTTAACTCATCTAATGGCCCATTTCTAAATACAACTCAAAAGTAAAAATAAATTTGAAAATTAAACTATTTAATCTTCAACTGGGACCGGCCAAGGAAACTTGTGATGCGTCATCGGATGTCTCGGGTCAACCGCCACACATTCTCCAACATGCGGCAAAGACTGAGGTGCTGCCTTCTTTGTCTTCTCGTCTCCGGATTACAATTAAATAAAATTACAATTTAAATTGTCCTCGAAAATTGAGGTTCACAAATTTAAAATTTAAAATAAAAACCGGGACGATAACCAAAAACAAATTCCTAAGGCTATATGAATGAGGATCCATCCATAAAACGCATTCACATCATTCATAACATTCAAAATGCAATAAACAATAATACAAAAAACGCCAACACCAAGTAGTCAAAGAAATTTCAAAACTAGTCATTAAAAATATTTTTTAATATCTTTAATTATATCTTATATCATTTGTTGAAATTTATTTAACGATTAAATAAATAGATTATATAACATATTTAAATATGGCATAAATATATAATTTAACCTAATATATTTAAAATCATTTTTTAACATATTCATTTAACCTTGGCATTAAAAATAGTAAACATGTCAATAAACATTTTTATTCCAAACATGTGATCAACAATTGAGCAAAAAATCTAGCATCCTATATAAAAAATTTATATTTTCAGCCAACATGTTAGAAAGGACTTACACGTGAGATTGTATACAATCTCGTGCGTGGCTCACTTTCATCGGAATGCCTCGTCGGATTGCTCAAAATTGCTCGTCGGATTGCCTTGAAGATTCGGCGGCCGTAATAGACAGGAGGCCCGCCGGATAGAGTCTTTCGGACGGGTCTATCGGATTGGACTCGTGCGCCTGCGAGACTACAAGCTAGTCGAGTCGATCTGGAGTGCCACACATGTGCAAGGACCTTGAGCACACCTAGGGCTAGGTGCTGGACAAGGCTGAAGAGGAACATAACGTCAGGGGGAACCTAGCGCGCCTAAAGCCTCAATCTGGCCGGTAGGCTATCAGGCGGGTCTGTCCCGTCGATTGGAAGGCTGGAATGCGCCTCTGTTGGGATTGGTGCCCACAAAGGAGACATTAGACATTGAAATACGTTTGTATTTTATTTCGCGTAGAGATTATATAAATAAATATTCATTCTTTATTATGCTTGTGTTCATGTGTGATTGCTACTCTCTGAAACTGTCATCAACGAAAGGGGTGCTAAGTATAGTTTTGACAAGATATCCCCTTGTGACTAGTTTAAAAACACTTTTTCGCAATCTTAAGATCGGTAGAGCAATCGAATCTAAGTAATGATTGCTCGAATAAATCATGATATTTTATCTTCTGATATAGAGAGTCGTGACTCTGTGTTTCATTCTTCATATCTTATAGATGATATTGAACAAGACCAGTGACATTTAGGAGCTCGAGATAAAACCGTTTATTCACTTGAAGATTCAAAATCACACACGAGGGGTGTTTGGTACTTACCTGAATCCTGAAGTGAATGCATAATTGATATGACACCTTATGACATTTGATTTGTCAATGGGCAATGACTAAGTTATAGTTGCATCTGACCCAACCGTTGGTGTCATAACATTGTCGGATTGAGTTATGTGATTCACAGATATGGAATTCATGTTGAAACAATTCAAATGCATTAGTATCACACTATGATTTGTTATGCGAGTGTGAATGAATAAACCTGATCGGGTATTCATCGAATAAGAACATTATTTAATTAACATGTAAAGACATCTCACTCTATGTTTTTCTCATTCAGAAATAACCAAGGAGTTAATGGAATAATAACTCAAGGGGTAAAACGGTAATTTTATATTCCTCTGAGTTAATGATACACATGACGGGTAATATTGTAAAGTACTCCGGGGATCGTGTGAAGAATTGTTTTATCACATCCAATGGAAAATATACGCATATGAACTTAGAGAGTCTCAGTATTAGTCCTTTAGTAGAATCGACTAATATTAAGAATTAAAAGACGGAAAAGGTTTGTGAACTTTTGAGTCCGATCTTTGTTATGAAGCTTCGTTCATATGGGTCCATAAGGTCTTAATGATATATACTTAGAAGAGATTAAATGAACTAGAATAATTGATTCACTCATTGAATATAAGTTGTGATTTATATCGAGAAAGTTATTTTCTAAGTAGCTAAATAAATAATTAGTTATTTATTGTTACATTTATTTAATGAATCATGTTGTATAATTATATTTATAATAATACGTTTGAATGATTCAAATAAATAAAAGAAGAAAATAAATTTTTACTCATTTCGCACTTATTTGAGAAGTATGAAATAACTTGATGAAATGTCTTAATAAATGAGAGTTCTAAATTAATTGAATTTAGAAATAAATCAAAACAATTTGAGAATAAAATAAAAGGACATGGGCGAGTATGAGGAAGGGAGATGGCCGAATAAGTGATTGAGTCATGGGTTTGACCTAACTTAAGCCCGTTTAACTTGCTTATATAAAGAGTTTAAGGAAACCCTAATCACAGAGCTTAACCTAATAGAATTTTCAGCCAAAACACTCTTCCTCTCCTCTTGTGACTCTCGGCCGAAACTGTTCAAAGAGAACAGTGAACAAAAAATGTTTTTATTCTTTTGTTGTGTGATCTCTTAATTCCCGAGTGTTCATAGAAGAGCCCACCCTCTCAATCTCAATATAATCTAAGTGAATTATTATTGATTCAATTTTATGGTGTTAGGGTGATTTGAATTCTGTTTAAATTTTGTTTAAAAAGTGAATTCGAAGCCTCGACGGAATCAGTCAAAACCTTACTAGGCGCACAGGCCTGTCCGACGGCTTCTCTCAGGCGCAGGCCCTGTCCGGCGAGATCCCATGCGCATGCCCTGTCCGGTGAGATCCTAGGCGCACAGGTCCTCTGTCCGGCGACGATCTCCCAGGCGAAAGGCCAATCCGGCGAAGCTCCTGTCCGGCGACGATCTCCCAAGCGCAAGGCCAATCCGGCGAAGCTCCCGTCTACCGATTCCCAGGGGCTGTCCAGCTCTGTCCGACGATCTCCTCACCGGAGGTGCATCCCTGTCCGGCGAAGACCCTGTCCGGAGAGCCCCAGCTCCCTGTCCGGCCAGCGCACTTCCTAGCCCTTCCAATGAGCCTTGTCCACCCGTTTGACCCGACAACGCCTTCAAGTGATAGTTAGCAACATCGGAATTGTTTAAAATCTCAATTTTAAGTCATTCTTAACGAATTGGATGCATATATATATATATATATATATATAGGTTGATAGTGTGTTCAATTGTTGAATACTATGTTTAGAATAAAATAATTTATTGACATATATATATTTTAATGCCTAGGTTGTTTGAATATATTGAAAATAGTTTTTTAATATATTAGATCTAATTATATATTTCTGCCACATAAGATGTGTTATATATTAAATTCGTTAAATCGTTAAATAAATTCCAACAGCCTCGACGTGCCTCATTAATATTCCTTCGTGTTCTGGCCTGGTTTTCTGCAAAATAAAGTCACTCAATCACCACAATGGATTCAGGGATATGGATCTCGGATTTTGTGGGAGATTTAAGAGTGTGGGCTCTTCAATTGAACAACGGGAATAAGGAACTCTCAACGGTTGAATCAAGAAATCAAGAAACGATTTCTTGATCACTTCTCTCTCTCTAATATCTCGGCAAAAAAGCTCACACGGGAAGGAAAGGTCTTGGCCGAGTGTTTATCATCTGATTAGGGTTAGGGTGTGCCGAAAATTACCCTACATATTTTAGAGAGATTATGGGTTTAAGATCGGTCAAACCAATTAGTCGACTTAAGCCCTTATCAACTTTTTGATAAGTTTTCAATTTAATGATTAGCCAATATTTAATTAAATAGGGTCAGCCAACATTAAATATATTTCCCTACTTGATTTATTTCTAAAATTGATATTTAATTAATTTAGAACTTCCCATTTATTTAATGACAAGTCATTAATTATTTTAATACTTCTCAAAATAGTATGAAACAAGAAAATATTTATTTACATCTTTTATTTATTTGAATCATCAAATTACATTATCATCGATATAATAACATAATATGATTCATTAAATAAAGTAACAATAAATAACTAATTATTTATTTATTTACTTAGAAAATAACTTTCCTTATGTAAATCACAATTTACATTTAATGAGAAAATCAATCATTTTGTTTCAATAAATCTCGTCCGAGAATCTATCACTGAGACCTTATGCACTCACATGAACGAAGCTTTAGAATAAAGATCAGACTCAAAAAGTTCATAGTCGAGTCCACTAAAGGACTAATATTGAAATTCTCTAAGTTCATATGCGTTTATTTTCCGTTTGATGTGACAAAACAATTCTTCACACGATCCACAGAGTACTTTACGATATTACCTTTTATGTGTATCAGTAGCTCAGAGGAATGTAAATTACCGTTTTACCCCTAAGTTATTAGTTCACTAACTCCGTTGTTATTTATGAATCAGAATAACATAGAGTGATATATCTTTACATGTCATATGTTTTAATCAAATAATGTTTTTATTCGATGAATACATGGGCAGGTTTATTCATTCACACTCTCATAACAAAGCATAGTGTGATATTAATGTATTAGTATTGTTTCAACATGAATTTCGTGTATGTGAATCACATAACCCAAAATGACAAAGTTATCACATCAACTGTCGGGTCTGATGCAACTATAACTTAGCCATTGCCCATTTACAAATCAAATGCCATAAGGTGTCATATCGATTATGCATTCACTTTAGGATTTAAGTAATTACCAAAATACCCCTTGTATGTGATCTTGAAGCTTCGAGTGATTTTACGAATTTATCTCGAGCCTCAGAGCATCACTAGTCTTGTTCAATATCTTTTATAAGATATCAAGAATGAAACCCAGAGTCACAACTCGCTATATCACAAGATAATATATCATGATTCATTCGAACAACCATTACTCAGATTCGATTCTCTATCGATCTTAATATTACAAAAAAAATGTTTAAACTAGTCACAAATGGCTATATTGTCAAGTCTATACTTAGCACCCCTTTCGTCGTGGATTCTTGACTCCGCTACTACTAACCATATTTTTTGTTCCTTGAATGGGTTCAAGAAACGCAAAAGGTTAGAGGATGGCGACTTCTGCTTCAAGTGGGGTGATAAAATCTTGGTGTCTGCTAAGGTTGTGGTATCTGTGACATTGTCTTTTGAAGACAAAACTTTAAATTTAAATAATGTGTTGAGCATAGTTATTATTTAATATTTATTGATAATGGAATTCGAATTTCTTTTTTCAATTCATTTGTCATTGATGCTTGTATGAAGAATGGTTAATACTATCTTTATCTCATACAACATTTATTATTAGATACTGAAATAGATAATGATCTAGTTAGGGAACCAAAGATGATAAAACCTAATTACTTCTCTTGTCTTATAAAATCAATAAATCTTTGGCACTTAAGACTTTGCCATATTAGTCTAGATAAGATTAAGAGAATTGGAGGGACGGTCCACTCAAAGCCTCTGCAGTAGGCTCACTGCCAACTTCTGAATCCTTTACATAAGGAAAAAATGACCAAGCGACCTTTCTCTGATAAAAGTCGAAGAGCAACTGAGTCTAGAACTAATACATTCTGATGTATGTGCTCCGCTCAGAATTCAGGCATGGGGATTATACGACCATTTCGTTACCTTTACCGATGATTACTCAAGATATGCATTTTTCTATTTGTGCAAACACAAATCCGAGACCTTTAACGTATTTAAGGTTTTTCGGGCTTTAGTGGAAAAACACACTGGCAAAAAAATCAAAACCCTTCGATCCGATTAAGGTGGTGAGTACTTGTATGAAGAGTTTGGTGACTTTTTTTAAAGAAGAAGGTATCGCTTCTCAGCTTACAGCACCTAGCACAGCTCAACAGAACGGATTGTCAGAGAGAAGGAATTAAACTCTGATGGAAATGGTTATATAATTCATGATTTACTCATCACTCCCTAATTTCTTTTGGGGATATGCCCTCAAAAAAGCAGCATATATTCTTAACCATGTTCCGTCTAAAACGGCCCCTGGTACTCCTTATGAACAATGGACTGGGCGAAAAGTTATTTTAAGCCGCATCAAAATTTGGGGTTGCCCTGACATGTGCTTAGGCAAAAGACTAGCAAGTTGGCTACTAGATCAAAAGTATGTGTATTCATTGGATATCCAAAAGAAACCAAAGGTTTCATGTTCTATAGTCCCGAGGACGACAAAATCTTTGTAAGCACTAATGCTCGGTTCCTTGAGGATGACTTTATGAAGAATACAAAACATAGAAGCAAAATTGTACTTGAAGAAAAGTTGAGTGAAGATACTTCTACCTAATCTGTAAGAACTGTTCTTACCCCAACAGAAACGCAAGCTAACAATTCAAACATCGTCAAGTAGTACTTCGACGTAGTGGGAGGGTTTCTGAAAAGTCCGACAGGTACATGTCTTATTGCGATACTCTCTAGCCGTCTCTGACATGGATGTTCTTCAACCAAGCAATGGTTGGTTCTGAATCAAACAAAAGGAAGGTATCGATTATGAAGAAACCTTCTTGCATGTCAAAATGCTTAAATCCATTCGCATACTTCTGTCCATAACTTTCGCTCTCGATTACGAGATCTGGCAAATGGATATCAAGACTGCCTTTCTGAATGGAAATCTTGACAAGCACATTTACATGACTCAACCAGACGGTTTAGTGGAAGGTGGTCAAGAGACCGATATTTTTGGATTAAAGTGAGCATCTAAATCATGGAATGTTAGATTCGATGAAACTGTAAAAAGGTTCGGTTTCGAACAGTGAATAGATAAACCTTGTATTTATAAGTTGATACACGATGGCAAGGTTGTGGTTCTGGTATTGTATGTCGATGATATATTACTCATTGGTAATGACGGGGGTATTTTATCTGAGGTTAAAATCAGGTTAGCTAAGCAGTTTGATATGAAGGATAAAAAGGAAGCTGCATACATTATGGGGATTCAGATCTTTCGAGATTGAAAGAACCTGACCCTGTCGCTCTACCAAGCATCTTATATAGATAGGGTGATGAATCGCTTCACTAAGCTAGACTCTAAGAAGGGGCAAACCCCCTTTAAACATTGAGTCTCACTCTCGAAGGACCAGTCTCCCAAGACTGCACAAGAGATTGAGGACATGAGAAAGATTCCCTATGCTTCAGCCGTATTAAGTCCCATGTATGCTATGCTGTGCACTACACCGGATATATGTTTTGCCGTTGGCGTAGTTAGCCGTTTCCAATCAAATCCTGGACCTGAGCCATGGGTTGTTTTTAAGCATGTTCTTAAGTACCTTCGGAGGACTAGGAACTTGTAGCTTACATATTCAGGTACTAACCTGACTACGACGCGGTATACCAATTCCGACTTTAAGGCGGATAGGGATTCCAAGAAATCCACTTCAAGATCTGTGTTCATCTTGAATGGTGGATCTGTTGTTTGGAGGAAGCAAAATTGCTGACTCTACCATGGAAGCAAAATATGTGGCTGCTTGTGAAGTATCCAAAGAGGCTGTATGCTTAAAAAATTCCGTATGTATTTGGAAGTCATTCCAAATAACAACGAGCCCATTCTTTATTGTGATATTAGTGGGGCTGTTGCTAAATAAAAGGAACCTAGAAGCCATACGTGCTCTAAGCATATTGAGAGGAAATATCATTGATTAGAGAGATCGTGCAGCTTGGAGACGTGGATGTGAAGAAGATCTCAACGATGAACAACCTTGCAGGTCCATTCACCAAGGCCATATCCAACAAGGTCTTCGACCAACATTGAGAAGGATTAGGCATGAAGGACTACTCTCATCTTCTTTGAGTCAAGTCGGAGTTTGTTGCCAGAGATTCCCAGAAGATGATTATTTATTTACGTATTGATGTAATATAAATCTATTATAAGTCCTTATTGTAATTTGCTGATTAAACTAATAAAAGTTGAAACGTTCTTTTATTCATTTTTCGTTTGTTTGAAGATTTATGATATTCAATAGTCTTATAGTCTTTAATCAAACCTAACAATGTATGAAAAGACAAATGTAAATTTGCGTGAGCAAACTCTTCATGGTTCGGTTAAAATGAAATATTCACAATCTAAAGATCAACGGACTATTGATCCTAGTATGATTTTTGGAAGAATCTATGATGTCTGGTTACGAGGCATATAGAGTTAGGAACTCTATAGTTATTCTAATGTATCTTCCGAAGATACTGAATTGATCAGTGCACCTCTAGAGACACATGTAAGAACAGACCATTTAACCTCTTCTGTCTCAAGGTCACTATAAATAAATTGCATCGTGTTTACCTAAATCCTTAAATGAGACATATCATTTCATAGCTTTAACGTGACTTGTTAGCTCCTCGTCAATACGTTGTTTCTAACTTATTCACAAGTAAGAACAGAGTTGAGGAAATAACAACTAGAAGGGTAAAATAGTGATGATATTCATGAAGGGTAAACATAGATAACATTCAATGGATCCACTCAATATAATTCAGTTGAATTTGAGTAGAAAATAAATTTTTTTGAACCGAGAGATTCTCAGTGTTAACTCTTTGGTGGAGTCAGTTGACATTAAGCTAATACTCGGAAAATTTTTGTGAACTTTTGAGTCTGAGTATAGAAGTTCAAGCTTTGTTCATTTGGATCCATAAAGTCACTATAACAGGTCATTAGAGTAAGATTATGAAACTAGAAGCTAAGTCAAAATAAGTTCAAGTTTTAGAACTAGACATTTTTGCGGAAAATGTCTAAAGGTTATTTTTGTCCACATGGACATAAAATAATGTGCATGTCAAAATAAGATTTTGAATATTTTTATATGATGGAAATATAACTTAGTTTCTAAAGCCGAGAAGTCGTTTGAGGCATTATGAAATTAATTTCATTATTTGTGCAATATTAATTCTACAATGGGTATTTTAAGAATTGTCTTAAAAGAAATAAGGAAGCATCTAGAAGCTCATTCCCCAGGTGTAGAGTTCGGCCAAAACACATCAAAAGAGGGCAGAATTCTTTGCCTTTATAAAAATAATTACCCAAAAAGAAAAGAGGAAATGAATTTCTTCGAGAAGGAAATAAATTTGCTAAGTGAGGAAATTAATTTCCCTCACTAATGCTCTAGGATGGCCGGCCATGTACAAGGGAAAGGAGAAAGAAAATCAAATATTGTGACATGAATGCATAATAGGAAAGGGTAATTACCGTTTCTTGTTTTTTCTTCTCTTATAAATAGACTCTCACATAGAGATGTGAAAATCAAGTTTTCTTCTTGCCGTCTCTTGTTTTTGACCGACCCTCTCCCTCTATCTCTCTCTAAAATATCTCTTTTTTATTTTGGCACCTAAGTCCTCATTAGACTTAGGTTTAAATTAGCCCTTTAGCTCATAGACTTGTTCTTGAGGTATTGTGTTTAATTGTGCCCACACAAAAATCTTTCAAACCTCTATAGACTCTTTCAATAGAAACCTTAGGTTACTCGTGTTCAGGACTAGGCGTGAAAGTGACGAGCACGACGAGACGATCTACCTTTCCCAAAACTCATCAAAGATCAAGCTACAAGAGAAATGTTAGTATTCAAGTAATTAAATAATTATTTTTAAATAACAACATGTTCATGCACTTTGCCTAGGTTAGTAAAATTGTTTTACTTGTAAAGAAATATTTATATTCTGTCATTAATGTGTTAATGATTTATTTTTCCTAGCCCTAGACCTATTCCAACAATAAGAGGGTTGGAAATAGTCATGTAGCGCTAGCAACGAAGTAGACCACCCCGGAGAAGCTCAAGTCGAAGACTAAGGAAGGTCCGGAGAAGCATTTATTTAAGGCCGGTGGTACAACGGGCCTAAGTGACAGCCCTAAAGAGAAGATTGAGCCAATGAATTCTCTTGGGCTTGCTAGGCCTCGCGGAAACCGCCCACTATCTAAGCCTTTTGGCTCTCCTATTAGGCCGGATTGCTTTGAAGGACTTTTTGGGCCATGTGGCTTTTAACGAATTCCTAGCTAGAGGAAACATCCCCCTTATGAAGAGTCAATGGAGAGGCATGAAGGAGAACCTTGTTTAAGCATTGTCGTGGCGGGGAGCAACTTTGTTAGGTATGGAAGGATGATGGAGAATGAGGGCGTCGAGTGGGAAATTTGAAGAAGATGGCTCACCTCTCCGCAAGTCACAATTCGGAGGCTGCTAGTTCTCAGGTTAGTCCATCTACCGTTTATCAGACCCATTTTTTATAGTATGATATAGGGCATAAAGACTTATTTCCTGCTACACTCGACCTAGGGGATAGATATTTCTTTTCATTCACACATGATCTAGGGAGAGAACAATTATTTACTATTACTCGTACTCTAGAAGTTTCTAGTTCAATAGATTTGACTTTAGTAGTTATTAACGAGAGATCGGTGCCCCTACGGAGTTCATTCATGGGTCCTTAGTTAGTTGAGGGCGACATGAACGAGGTTGCCTCCAACTCTGAGATTAGAGGAGGCAACGGCAACATTCAGAGAGATGATTTTGGATTGCGAAGTGATTCGAGGGAGACCCATTCACCTGAGACAGAGGAGATATAGAGGAGCATCTGCATAGCTTTCTTGTGAGTCACGAGTGGAGCAATCCACATCCCTTCGGCCACAGTTCGACACTTGGGCTTTTGGAGATCGGATCATAGACCACTCTAACTTCTCGGGGTTCACAGATCGTCGCCAGAGCAAGAGGACGATGAGATTCTTCTCTTGGAGAAGTCTTTGATAGGAGAGGTAGAGTGTGACTACCGGATCCGGAGAGCATGGCGGTATGGCCAAAGTAGTGATTAGAGTTTGAGCTTAACTAACGCAATCAGTCAGAGCAGACAAAGCATCTCTCGCTGGGACAAGGAGAGGAATAGAGAGATCAGAGACAAGATCGAGAAGCAAAAGAAGATCATTGAGCTTGTGGGAAGATCGAACCCAGATTTCTGTATGGAGTCCTTCAGACGGGAGAAGAGACAGCTTGACACCTTAGTAGAGAGGGATGAGCAGTACTGGAGACAGAGGAGCAGAGTGTCCTGAATGCAGTATGGTGATAAGAATACGAAGTTATTTCATCGCAAGGCTTCTGCTAGGAGAAAGAGGAAAGGCAGTAGAAAATTAAAGGACGAGCACTGCAATTGTCACAGTGGAGACACTAAGATAGAGATGATTGTCTCTGGTAACTTTGGTGACATTTACTCTGCAGCGAGGCCTTCTTCGCAGAGTATTGAGTTAGTGACTGCAGGCGTATAGCCTAGGATCTCGGAGGCTTTGAATGCCAAGTTGGAGCGCCCTTTCGAGCCAGGGGAGGTGAAATGGCGCTTTTCTCGATGGATGCGATCAAAGCCTGTTGGATTAGGTCTAGGGTTAAGAACAAATTATCATTAACAAATTAATGGCGGAAAAAAATATTTCTTTACAAGTAAAACAGTTTTACTAACCTAGGCAAAGTGCATGAACATGTTTTTATTTAAAAAACATTATTTAAATTTCTTGAATACTACCCTTTCTTGAAGCTTGATCTTAGAGAAGCCTTGTGAAAGGTAGATCTTCTCGTCTTACTTGTTTCCTTCACACCAACTCTTGAACTCGAGAAACCTAAGGTGTTTATTACAAGAGTTTATAGAGGGTTTGAAGGATTTGTGTGTGGGCATAATTAAACACAATAACTCAAGAACAAGTCTATGAGCTAAAGAGATAATTTAATCCTAAGTCTAATGAGGATTTAGGTGCCAAAATAAAAGAGATATTTGAGAGAGAGAGAGAGAGAGAGAGAGAGAGAGAGAGAGAGAGAGAAAAGGTTCGGCCAAAAAACAAGAGAAACAATAACAAAAGCTTATTTTCACATCTTTATGTCAGGGTCTATTTATAGGAGAAGGAAATGCATGAAAGGGTAATTACTCCTTCCTATTGTGCATTCATGACACAATATTTGATTTTCCCTCCTCTTCCTCTAGTATATGGTTGGCCAACCTATGTGCATTAGTGAGGGAAATTTGTTTCCTCACTTAGCACAATCGTTTCCTTCTCAAGGAAATTCATTTCCTCTTTTCTTTTTGCGTAATTATCTTTATAATTAAAGGCAAATATTTATCTCCTCTTGTGATGTGTTTTGGCCGAACTCTACACCTAGAGAAGAGGCATCTAGATGCTTCCTTATTTTTTTTAAGAAAATTTTAAAATACCCATTGTAGAATTATTTTTGCAGAAACGATGAAATTAATTTCATAATGCCTTAAACGACTTTTCTACTTTAGAAAATAATTTATATTTTCATCATATGAAAATATTCAAAATCTTATTTTGACATTCACATCATTTTATGTCCATGTGGACAAAAATACACTTTAGACATTTTCCGAGAAAAAGTCTAGTTCAACACTTGAACTTATTTTGACTTAGCTTCTAGTTTAACAATCCTACTCTACTGACCTGTAATAGTGACCTTATGGATCCAAATGAACAAAGCTTGAACTACTATACTCGGACTCAGAAGTTCACCAACCTTTTCCAAGTATTAGCTTAATGTCAACTGACTCCACTAAAGAGTTGACACTGAGAATCTCTCGGTTCAAATGAATTTATTTTCTACTCAAATTCAACTTAATTATATTGAGCGGATCCATTGAATGTTATCTATGTTTACCCTTCATGAATATCATCAACTAGTTGGGATTTATAAAATTACCATTTTACCCTTCTAACTGTTATTTCTTCAACTCCTTTAGTACTTGTGAATAAGTTAGAAACAATGTATTGACGAGGAGCTAACAAGTCACATTGTTTCATCCAAATAAAGCCGCTACTTAAATTTGGACACTGCGCAGTTCATTTATTCACAATCCAAGTAATAAAGCATGAGGTGATATATATTGCATCTCAGCAATCTTGTACATGAATTTCATATCTATGAGAACTTCACAAAGTTGGTTCATGACATATTCATAACTTAATATCTCACCAATAGGCCTTGTCTAGATCACGAAATGGATCTAGAATTTGACTTTGTCAAATGAGAATATTAATGCTAAGAAATGACATGTCTCATTTCAGGATTTAGGTAAGCATGATTCAATTCATACATAGTGACCTTGAGATAGAAGATGTTAAATGGTTTGTTCTTCTATTGTCTCTAAATGTGCACTGGTCAATTCAGTATCTTTGAAAGATACACCGGAAGAACTATAGAGTTCCTAACTCTCTATGCCTCGTAACCAGACATCATAGAATGTCCAACAATCATACTAGGAGCAATAGTCCGTTGATATTTAGATTGTGTATATATCGTTTTAGTCAAACCATGAATAGTTTGTTCACGCAAATCTACATTTGTCTCTTCACACATCGTTAGGTTTGATTAAGGACTATAAGACTGTTGAATATCATAAATCTTCAATCAGACTAAAAATGAATAAATGAACATATCTACTTTTTTATAATTTAATCAGCAAATTACAATAAGAACTTTATAAAGATTTATATATTACATCAATATGTAAATAAACAATCTTCTTGTGGGCATCTCTGCCAACAGATGGACCCCCAAGGGATGGGACCCTCTCGATTAGCGTTAACGCAGCACTAACTTGCGACCATAGAGGCTTCGGTGTCCGTTGTATTGTTTGAGACCACACTGGAGAGGTGATCGCTCACATCGCTTTTCCCAGCTTGCGGAAGCATATGCTGTCCTTCGTGGCATAGAGCTAGTTCGTAGCGTCGGTGGAAGGAGAGCGAAGATCTAGTCTGACTGCTTGGGGGTGGTCAGGAAGATCGATGAGGGCGTGATGCCTGCGACAGATCTTGGAATGATCTTGCAGCGCATCTTCAGGGAGGTGAAGGAGTTTGACGATTTAAGCATTATGCATATTTCTCATCGTCGTAATTTTGTAACGCATAATCTAGCCCACTATGCGGTTAACCATCACTCGTCTTCGACTTGGTTTTGTTCAGTCCCGCCTTGTTCGAAAGAGGAAATTAGGGGCGATGATCGTGAGTTGAGATCGTGTACGGCCAACTAAATCCCTTGTTGATTGAGTCTATTTGTGTTTTTTTTCATTATCGTTGGTTTCTAATTTTATTCATATTTTTGTGACCACAATTTTTTTCACCATACGTGAGAACTTTTATAATATTTCTAGCACCGACCACCAGCTCCCTAAAAAAATAGATGTGAAAAAAGAGGTGCTGACCAGTTAGCAATTGTCAATGTATATATACATTGACTGAATATGGTTACATCCTTGTAACAAACGTTTACTGAATATGCGAAATACTTTATCAAATAAAAGAGAAGAAAATATTCTCCTTTTCTTTTGATAGATATATGATGCTAGGAATCATTTAGTGATTTAAATAGAATAAAATATAGTCAGTATTATAAATCAAAACATATCTTAATCCACAATAACGATTTAATTTATGTTTTGTTCAAAACAATTTCTCAGCTAAGAAAAAAAGAGGAGTGCATTTATTGAAGTGGAAAGTATATTTTAAATTAATTCATATTTAACTCAAAAAGTAAAATATGTAAAAAATAATTATTTAATTTTGGAGAATAAATAGACAACAAAGCAGAAAATAAATATAAGAATAATAATAACAACAACAATAATAATATTGGACAGAAAATGAAGAGTACCGAGAACCGTTCAACGATTTTTTTAAATAAATATTGTTCTCCTACTATCGAAAACGGTGAAAAATTTACTTTCCAGCATATAATGGTGGACGAGAAGAGTATTGAGCAATAAAGAAATTTCTATGACGAACCAAACTAGTGGCTTAACCAACCACAAACTACCAAAAGAAAAACACAAGTTCAAAGAGGAAAGAGGAAGAGAGGGTTTTGGTTGTCTCGGTCTGTTTTGGACGAGAGGTTAAGTCTCTATTTATGGGCAAGGGAGCTCGGTTTCAGCTAAAACGAGTCTACCTTTAAAAGTGTCAATATCGTCTACTTTTTACCATCAAAACGAGTCTTACTCCATTTTAATGTCCCTAACTCCGGCAACACAAATGTCAATGTGATCGTTTACATGCATGCACGATTTTCATTTTAATTCACATAATAACGTACAAGGTATTTGCATAAGTCCGAAACCCCGAGAAAAACCAAAATTTTCAAGATCGAAGATCCGAGTCCGAGCCCGGCCCGAGGAAGATGTGTTGTGATTTGTGTCCACAAAAGAGATATAATACATTTGATACAATTTGTATTCTTTTTGCTAAAAGTTAAATAAAATTAAATATTCATTCTTATTTAAGATTGTGTTTATGTATGTATATCTACGCCCTAATAATGTCATCATCGAAAGAAGTGTTAAGTACAGACTTGACAAAATACCTTCTTATGATTAAGTTTAAAATAGTAGTTCGCAATCTGAAGATCGATTGGGAAATCGTATCCGAGTAATGATTGTTTGAATAAATTAATGATATCTTATCGTGTGATATAGAGATTTATGACTCTGTAATTTATTCTTGATGTCTTGATGAAGACATTGAACAAGACCTATTACACTTTGAAGTTCGAGATAAAACTGTTCAATCACTCGAAACTTCAAAATCACATACGAGGTATTTTGGTAATTACCTAAATCCTGAAGTGAATACATATTTTTTTGTATCACTTTAAGACGTTTGATTAGTCAATGGGAAATGTCTAAATGAATTTTCATCAATCTAACGATTGGTATCATAATATTGTTTCGTTGAATTATGTGATTAGAGTGTGAGCAAATAAATCGGGCCTGGTATTCAACGAATATAACATTCCTTGAATAAAACATGCGACATGTTGTGACATCTCACTTTATGTTTTTCTCGTTCGCACATAACAAAGAACTTGCTGAAATAATAACTCACTGGTAAAAAAACGGCAATTTTACATTCCTCGGACTTAATGATACACACAAAGGGTATATCGTATAATACAGCGTGGATCGTGTGAAGAATAGTTTGATCACATCAAACGGAAATATAAACGCATGTGAACAAAGAGATGTTCAATATTGGTCTATTAGTTGAATCGACCAATATTAAAAATTAGAAGTCGGAAAAAGTTTGTGAATTTTTGTGTCCGAGTTTTATTATGAAGTTTCGTTCATGTGGGTCCATGAGGTCTCAATGATAGATTTACGGATGAGATTTTAGTAAACAAGAATAAGTTGATTTTCACATTGAATGTAAATTGTGATTTACACTATGATGATTATTTCATTCATAATTAAATAAATAATTAGTTATTTTTAATTACATATATTTAATAAGTCGAAATAGATAGTTATATTGATAAGATTACAATTTTGGGATTTATATAAATAAAAGATGAAAATAAATAATTTCTTGTTTCTTAATTGTTTGCATAATATGACGATTAGTGATGACTTGTCATTAAATTGATAAAATGTTCTAATTAAATTAAGTATTATTTTATAAATTAAATGAATTTGAAGTGGAATTAAATAAAGTTGGCCGGTCATAGATAGAGATTTATGGGCTGGAAAATTGTTTAAGGTCATTAAAAAAAATTAACGGAGTTAAGTTAGCTTAATGGACTTAACTTGACCAATGCACGTTATCACTTGATTAAATAGACACAAACTTCACTCTCAACACTAATCCTCATTTTGAACGATACCTTAGAGAGAGAGTCTCCATCTTGGCCGAAATTCTTAGAGAGAGAGAGAAAAAAATATTCTTCAAACCCGAACTGTTTTGCTCCCTTTGGCCAAAACCTAGAGTGAATAAAAACTAGTTTTTCGTTCGTCGTTTATCTTTTTGAGTGTTCATTCCCGTCATCTTGTTCATATAAGAGTCCACCCTCTTGATCTGACTTAAATCCGGATATATTTTTCGTTGACTCCATTTCGTGGTTGTTTTAGTGATTTGGCCGTGCACCTCATTTCCACAAGGAAGGATTAGCCGAGACCAACAAGAGCATTCAAGGAAGCCGGCCACCCTAGGAGTTGTGCAGCCCTACTCGCGAAGAAAAGGAATCATCTACGGAGTTGGACGTGTGACTCAGATCGGGGATTCACAAGGTTGAAAACGGAGAGGAGACTGAGAAATTGTCGACGACAGTCGTAAGTTTTCTGCAATCCGATCTTGATTTGAATTCTATAATTTGTTATAGGATTGTCTGTGTGTCTGGATTGATTGATTACATGTTTAAAATTTTATTGACATGTTAGGTCGTTTTTATTCTCATGGTTGTTTAATATGTTACAAAATGAGTTTCACATATTATGATTGAAATTTTGAAATTCCGCCATATAAGATATATTTCTTAATTTAATAGGTTAATTATTAACTGATTTCCAAGAAAGTGTGCGTGTGTGCACGCGTGTGAGGGTTAGAGCTAATTCAACGACACTCTCCTCTCTTACATCTGCTTATCATCTTAAGGAAGATAGTACTATATAAACACTAGACCAACACACATCTCCAATAAATGTGAGAATCTTTCCACTATACTACTGTTAATGTCGAATTTGGTTTTCAACAATTTCGAACAAATATTAGATGACTTGTACGTTTTAAATTTAATAGATGGATTTTGGTAAAATATCGTATTTAATAATATTGTATATTTTCAAAGGAATGCGAAAAGATTGAATATAAACTTTAATTAATATAACGAGCTGAACAAAAAAGATTGGTAAAAATATTGAAAATGAATAACGATAATGATAATGATAACATACTTGTCTAGCAACTAACTATTCCATTCTATTTATAACGTTTGTCGAGCTGAAACATAAGGTTGTCACGTCGCACACCGCCGTTTAAGATTAAGATCTTAACTTGTTCTTCGACCCGGTTCATTTGGCGAGATTAACTGTGTGGAATGAAGACTTCGACTTCAGCAACTTCATCTAATGGGTCGGATCTCAATTGCTGGACCTGTTCGATGAGAGACTTCGGATATTGGGCTTAACAAAGGTCAAATATATTTTAGTTCGATTTATACCCGCACAACTACTAAATGTATCTCTTCATATTCACTTCTTTATAACAAATAAAAAAATGTGATTTTTAAGCATAGTTAGAGCATTAATTTCTCATTCATTGCTAACATAATTTTAGCAAATAAATATTTAATATTATACGCATCTCAACAAAAAAAATAAAAAATAAAAAAAATTATTTAATTTCGATAAATGAATGAAACTCAAATATTAGCCACAAATCATTCGTAACTTTATTAATAATTTTCTATTAACTCTTTATCCAACAAAATATGCTTGAATAATTTTAACCTAATTATTTACATTTACCCATGTTTTTACATCAATAAGGTGTCACGAGACATTTAGTATTATATATTAATTGGATATAGATATGGTTGAACTTAATAAAATTTATCTTAGATTAAAATGATGAGTTAGATAACGCATTTGACAAATACATGTTGGCGAGAGAAAATAAAAATAGAGACCAGCGAGTTTATCAAAGTGACCGCTATTTTGTCGTGAAGTGGGAAACGGGCACATACTGATCCCAATTTTGTGTAAAGTGGGAAATATACAATTTTGAAAATACACGTTTAGGAAATAAATTTAATTTTGCTTAACTCATCATATTGATACAAACTGCAACATATTATAATATAAAATTGACGGAATGACTAAAGTTTGATACATATTTTCTAAAATATTTAACATTTTGTTAAATTTGTGTTAATGAGTTTAGTATTCATGTGAAACATCAATTAAGTATGCGGTTTTACAACTTTATTTTTCAAATTCTCGACTAAATTTAAAATTTGGTGATTTTGAAATTGAATTTTATTATATTTTAATAAGTTAATTTCAATAAAGCGCGGATTTACAATTGGTAAGTCAACATTTACTTCTTAAAATTGAGTGTGATCCTATAATTTTAAAAATTTATTTTATTTATTTATTTGATAATAACGTCGGTTAATTAATTATAATTTCATCTACCTCTTTCTAATTTAACATTTAATTTTTCATTATTTCGTACTGTCTCTCTCTCACTCATTTTCTGGGAATTTCGAACATTTGTTAAGCATTTTCTCGAATTCACAAATTTCAAAATATATTGTTAATTACTGTAAATTGAAAGTTATTTTACCCAATTCGCTAATTAATTTTAATTTTTACACGAGTTTGTAAGTTGATTCAATTTAGAGAGTTAATTTTAATTCAATTCCGACGATTTTAATTTGGTAAATCATGGATTTAATTCATATAATGTTTTAAGATCTTATAATTTTGGAAATAAAATTATTGCTTGTTTAATTTGGTAAGTCATGGATTTGATTCATAACGTTTTAAGATCTTGTAATTTTGGAAATAATATTATTGATTTGTTTATCGTCAATTTTCTGAAAAATTAATTATAAGTTCTCTCTGTTAAATTATATCCTAAATTCATCTATGTTTTAGTATTTTTAAAACTCTTATTTTTCCGGAATTATTTTGATTAATTTATGGACACTGAAAGTCGTTTTACACGTCAATTCTAAAATATTGAGGATAATATATTGGAAGTCGGTTTACATGTTAATCTGTGCACTATTTACATAATATTTACACATAAACTATAAACTGATTTTCTAGATTTCGCAGATTTTTATATTTTGCTGCAGCAAGAATTTGACATAGTGGGTGCGTTTAGCTTAGCTTATTTTCGCCAAGTTTCACTTTTTTCAAAAGCTGAATCTTATTTAGGCGTTTGGTAAAATATTTTTTTAAAAGTGAAAAATAGTTTTTACTTTTTTAAACTAAGAAATCAAAAGGTAGAATTTGTAGCTTTTGGAAAGCGTATCTTTGATTTTCATTTATATTTTCTCTCTCATTCCCCTATTTTCATCTACACTAATTTTGATTCTTGATTATCTCTATATTTTTTTATCGAATAATTTTTTTGACATCACCAAAATTTATAATATATTTTTTGAAATAAAGACACCCAGTTAGATATGTTTTGTATCTACAAAAAAATATTTTATTATTATTATTAATTATATTTTATATAAATGATTAATATTTATAAATATAAATTTATATTTTACCAAACGTTGAATCAACTTTTACTAAAAACTATAGATATTTTATAAAAATTTACCAAACACCCATCTGCTCTTTAAAACTGTCGTGTTTTAAAATAAATTCTATAATCATTTTTCTTAAAGGAAAGCTACTCCAAACAGAGCCAATATTATTTCATAATTTGAAGCTAATAATTTCCTATATGCTAAGATGATGATTTTCTATGCATTTTTACTTGCATAGAAAGTAATGATTAAAATAACATTAACATATTAAAATGTAATTATATTAAACAAAGAGACCTTGCTCGGCTTCTCATCCTATATACCGCTGCCGACTGATCTCTACGGCGATTCTCCTCGATGACAGCGGAGAATGAATATTCTCAAAAAAAAAATTATTTTTCTTGAGAGAGGAATCGAGAACGCGTGGGAGAGAATATTGGACCTCGGCGAGTGCGACGACCGCAGAGAAGTGCCGGCAAATGGGCTTCCCGATGGGGGCTCGCCGGATTGCTGTAGTAGCAGTTTCCGGTGCCCGTAAGGGAGGTTTTGAAGTGGCGGGGAAATGATAGCGTTGTGATGTATAAAGACACGCGCATGTTGTTGAAGTTGAATTTCTTCGTCACCGGCGTCGAAATTGAGATAGGAAATTCGAGCTCCATTATACAGACAAAATTACCGAGACACAAAAAATAGATGAATGTAAAGATACTGTGTAGTTCTAAGATTGTGAGAGAGGAATGTGTTAATTTGATTTTAATTTACTCAAAATATTTTTTAGATTTTCGTTATTTGATTGACATCATTAATGGGTACAGTAATTGCATCCTTAAATTCCGTATTTTTATTTAATGATGTGGCATTGTGTTGGTGCGGGAACAAAATTTGGGGCAAATCTGTCTAAAATCCACGTTAAACTTCGATCCGGCCTTTAACACCAGTTTAATCAAACGTTTACTATATTTTTTTGGGAAGCGTGATCGGTGCCACGATATATCATAAAAGCGCTAATGTATGACAGAGGAAAACTGTGGTTACATAGATAGTAATAAAAAAAATAGAAACCACCGGAAATGAAAATAAACACAAATAGACTCGATTAATAAAAGTGTTATGTGGCCGTGCACGACCTCAACTTGCAATCATCAGCTCCAATGAAAATCTCATATGTTTGAAGGGGTATATTATTTAAGTAACCCTATTATAATATAAAACAATAAATAAAAAATTAGTTATTTATCCACTTTTAGGTTTACTAATTTCAATATAGCCAACGTTACGTTAATTTTGTGTAAATACCCACATTGCTTTGTTTATAATTATATTTGGCCGAAATTACTCTCACTATTAACGCCAAAATAGTCCAGATAAATTCGTTAACAACTTAAAGTGGGTATTTACACAAAATTAATATAACGTTGGGTATATTGAAATTGATAAACGTTTATATGAGTATATAGTAAAAAATCCAACAATAAATTCATTTTATGACGTTTTTAATCTCCTTTTCTTTTTCATAATAAGTGATATGATAATAAATCCTTCTCGAATAACGTTGACTGAAATTGGGCCATTGGTTATTTAAAAAATAAAAACAAAAACATAAGAACCATTAATTAACAACATACTAATCCATTATAAAAAAAGTGGCAAAAAAAAGACCCACTCTTTTATTTTCTTATGGAAGTCACACTCTCTCTCACTCACCCTTATAAATAGAGCACGAACACCACTGGATATTCCCACACACCAACACAAATACGGAAACACCTTAAAAACAACCACTCATTCACCTTCGAAAGACTAATGGGTTCTTCGAGCTCGTGGACTCCAATGCAAAACAAGCTATTCGAGAATGCTCTAGCTATATACAGCGAAGACACTCCTGGCAAGTGGCACAATGTGGCACGTTCCGTGGGAGGAAATAAGACGATTGAAGATGTGAAGAAGCATTATGAGAATCTTGTTCATGATGTCAACAAGATCGATTTGGGTAAAGTTCCTTTGCCCAACTACCGCAAGATTGGCTCCTCCGCTACTAACAAGTCCTCTGGTTTGTTCTTTCTTTTTTCTAGTATCCGTGTATTAAAAGCGTCGTGTATTTAATGTTTTAGCAATAATATTTTCTTTTTGTGTGCGTGTGTGTGTTCATGCAGGTTAAGGAATTTGAAGATGTAAGAGTGAAAAACGTTTCGAACGCGCATGAAGTTTAATATCTGATTTTAGTTAACTAGATTGTATCATATGGTCAAAATGTGACTAATCTGCTAGTTGTATTTCTTTTTCTAGAAGTAAAATTATTCTTCTCTTTGTGTAGACCGATTGTATTATGTATCACTTACAAGCTGTTACGTGTTTAAGATCTTTGATGAAAGAAAAAGGAAATGGTATTCAACACCTTGTCAGTTTTTATTTAATGCAGGAAAGGAAGGTAATTTCTTAGAAAAATTTCATGTGGCTCTATTCGTTTGTTCCATCTATTGACATCATTAATACTTTGTTTAACTCCAAAGTTGCGTATGCAAAGTTAAGTTAGAAATAATATAACAAAAATAATACGTCATTTATTACTAATCGCTTCATTTGGGAGCTCGGACTTTCATTACAATTGAATTAATTACTATCGTCAGAATAAATTGAACGAGTGTTAAATAAGAACTTATTTATCGAAGAAATGTTGAACGCTCGTCTTGATTACCGAGTCCTGATTAATTATTCTAATTTGTAGTTGGTAATTTTAAGAGACGAAAATAAAATGGATGGTTGTTATATAATTAGTAAATTCATTTTACATTGTTGCTATATTATTTAATGGGTAATGGGTAATTGAGATATATAACATTTACAGGTTTTGAAATATTTGACGTTTTGTAAATTTTTTATAAATACATAGTTCAATTTGTTTAAAAAAAGTATGATAAAATTATTCGAAATAATTATAAGGTAATATAGACAACAAATTCGTGTAAATACATTTAACTGAGTATTTACCAAGTGTTTACAAAACGTTGAATATACATAAAACACTATAGAGTTTAGTAGGTGTTGATACCTAAAAATAGTTCAACACTGTCTCGACGGAAGTAATCAGAATGACAAAAGATGAACGAAATAATAATAATAATACTTAGGTCGAACTTTATTTCTACAAGACTAATCTTATGTTGGAAATTATTCAACAATTTAAACAATAACACTATATAACACATCTATATGTGCCAGAATAATATAATATGATCTGAATTAAAACTCATTTTAATAACTTAATAACCTAGGCATTAAAAATCACTAACATGTCAATAAACCATTTATTCTAAACGTGTCAACAAATTGAATCAAACGACCTAACACTTTATAAACACATTTATATACATCATTTTCAGATCTAATTTGTTTTAGGAAATTTACAATTGAGATTGTAAACAATCTAGGAAGTTGCTAGCTAACTCCGGAAGGCCTCGTCAAAAATTTATTCAAAATCTATCACCGGCCGGAATGGACAGATTTCACCCGCCGGATTGGACTTTGGCTAGCCGGCCATAAATCCGCCAGCGGTGTTGTGGCTTCCTCTGGTCAAACAAAGCTCCGGGACCTGTGTAGGAACGTAGGAGGGACCTAGGGCTAGGTGTCTGTGAAGTGGCTTGGCCAGATTCCTCGTCAAACTCCCGTGGTAAACTAGGCACACTCTGTGTCCGACGAAGTCCTCCAGTCCGGCGAGTCAATCCGGCAAGCAGGCTAAAATGAGCCTGGCTCTGTTTCGCTCCATTTCTTCGTGTTTCGAGTGAGCTTATGTACCCAAAACGTCTCTCAAACACCAATAGAGGATTCAATGATAATTCCCTCGAGTTTTTGGGAGATTTAAAGGGTTGGTTCTTCGATTGAACAACGAAGAGTACTCTGGATCACTCGGGAGATCAAGAAAACGTTTCTTGATCTCTTTCTCTCTTGGAAACTCTCACCCAACACTCTCACAAGGGAGGGGAAGGGTTTTGCCGAGATTATGTGTTAGGGTTAGGTAAATAAGGGAATCGAAACCCCTTTAAATAGATAGAGAAAGTGGACTTTTTTTAAGTCAAATCCATTAGTCAAACTTAAGCCCGACGTTCCTTTAAATTAATTTCATAAATAAATTTTCAACCTAAATCTTTATTTTGGCCGAGAGACATCCCAAAATACTCGAAAAAGTTGTTTAATTTATTTCTAAAATAATATTTAATTACTTTAGAACGTGTCATTTATTTAATGACAAATCATCAATTATTTTCGTAATCTTCAAAGTTGTACGAAACGAGAAAATATTTATTTTCATCTTTTGTTTATTTGAATCATATAAATATGTTATTATCCATATAATAACATAATACAATTCATTAAATAAATATAATAATAAATAACCAATTATTTATTTAATTAATTAGAAAAACATTTTCTTAGTGTAAATCACAATTTACTAAAATTAGAAAATCAAATCGTCATAGTTCAATAAATCTCGTCCAATGGTCTATCATTGAGGCCTGATGGACCCACAAGAACGAAACTTTAGAATAAAGATCACACTCAAAAGTTCACAAACCTTTTCCTTGTTTTAATTCTTAAAATTAGTCGATCCCATTAAATGACTTATATTGAAACTCTCTAAGTTCATATGCGTATATTTTCCGTTTGATGTGACAAAACAATTCTTCACACGATCCACAGAGTACTTTACGATATTACCCTTCATGTGTATCAGTAATTCAGAGGAATGTAAAATAATCGTTTTACCCCTGAGTTATAATTTCACTAACTCATTTGTTATTTGTGAATGAGAAAAACATAGAGTGAGATGTCTTTACATGTCACATGTTTTAATAAAAGAATGTTCTATTTCGATGAATACCTAGCACGGTTAATTAATTCACACTCTCATAACAAAGCACAGTGTGATACTAATGCATTAGCATTGTTTTAACACGAATTCCGTATCTGTAAATCATATAACCCAATATGACAACGTTATGACACCAACCGTCGGGTCAGATGCAACTCTAACTTTAGCCATTTCTCATTGACAACTCAAATGTCATAAGGTGTCACATCGATCAGGCATTCACTTCAGGATTTAGGTAATTATCAAAATACCCCTCGTATGTGATCTTGAAGTTTCGAGTGATTAAACGATTTTATTTGAGCTTCAGAGTATCACACGTTTTGTTCAATATCTTTTATAAGATATCAAGAATGAAACACAGAGTCACAACTCTCTATATCACAAGATAAAATATCATGATTCATTTAAACAGTCATTACTTTGATTTGATTGCTCAATCGATCTTAAGATTGTGAACAAATGTTTAAACTAGTCACAAGGGCCTATGTTGTCAAGTCTGTACTTAGCATCCCTTTCGTTGATGACAGTTTCATAACGTAGCAAACATACATAAACACAAACTTAAATGAAGAATAAATATTTAACTTTATTTAATATCTCTGCAAAATCAAATACAAAGTATTTATAATGTCTTAAATCTCCTTTGTGGGCACCATTCCCAACAAACTCCCACTTGACTCTAACGAGATACGAATGATATTTTAGTTGTCTCCTCTGTGAACGATATCTCGTATGAGGTGATGCTTCCGCTCTATGTGTTTAGAGAGTTTGTGACTTCCTGGCTCCTTACAGTTAGCGACAGCCCCACTATCATCACAATAAAGTGTGATAGGCTCTCATGCACCTGGAACTACTTCCAAGTACATAAGGATTTTCCTCAGCCAAACAGCCTCCTTTGCACTTCGCAAGCTGCCACATACTCGGCTTCCGTGGTCGAGTCAGCAATGCAAGATTGCTTGCTACTGCTCCAGACCACGGATCCACCAATTAGGGTGAACACAGACCTTGACGTGAACTTCCTAGAATCCTTATCCGCTTGAAAATCGGAGTAAGTATATCCCGTCATATTAAGGTCACCACCTGAGTATGCAAGCATATAGTTTCTCGTTCTCCCCAGATACTTGAGAACATGCTTGACAGGAACCCAGTGCTCGGGTCCAAGGTTTGATTGAAACCTACTCACCACGCCCACTGCGTAGAAAATATATGGCCTCGTGCAAAGCGTAACATATATGAAACTTCCTACGGTTGAAGCGGAATACGTCTCATGTCCTCAACTTCTTAAGGAGCCTTGGGAGACTGCTTACTTGAGAGATGCACTCCATTCCTAAAAGGTGGTAGTTGTCATTTCTTGGAGTCTTCCATACTGAAGAGATCCATGATCTTATCAGTATAAGATTCTTGAGAAAGCATTAACTTCCGGTTCTTCTTATATGTGATCTGAATCTCCAGAATGTAAGCCGCTTCTCCTAGTTCCTTCATCTCAAACTGCTTTGACAGCCAGATCTCAAACTTCTTTTAATCTCTGATGACTTTCCTACATCATTCCCAATGAATAGTATATCATCCACATATAGGACTAGGAAGACCATCTTCCCATCATTTATCATCTTATAAACGCATGGATATTCTACTTACTGATCAAAATCGTAGCCTTTCAGAGTCTCGTTGAATATGGTATTCCACGACCTAGATGCTTGCTTCGGTCCATAAATGGACTTCAACAACTCACAAACCTTGCCTAGCTGGCCGTTCTCCATGATCCCGTCTGGTTGAGCCATATAAATATGCTCGTCAAGACTCCCATTCAGAAATGCAGTCTTGACATCCATCTGCCAGATTTCATAATCCAGGCGGCAGCAATGGATAAAAGTGTACGGATGGACTTCAACGTCGCGACTGGCGAGAAGGTATCCTCATAGTTGATACATTCCTTTGTGTGAACCCTTTCGCCACAAGTCGTGCCTTAAATGTCTCAACATTTTCATCCGGTCCTCTTTTCTTCTTCTAGATCTATTTACACCGAACAGACTTGATTCCTTTGGGTAGATCTACAAGTTTCCAGACCTCGTTGACATACATCGAATGCATTTCAATGTTCATGGCTTCTTACCATAGGTTTGCTTTGGAACCCTGCATCGGTTGGGAAACTGATACTGGATCATCTTCCTCGTTGGTCGCGACAGTGGTGAAAGTCTCTCTGATACCCATGTAACGATCAGGTTGTCGTACAATCCTGTTACTATGACGAATCACATAAGGCTCTAGTTCCGAACGTGGTTCTTCCACTTTTGGTATAGGACTCGTCCTATATTGTGAAGTACCAGTTACTTCACTCAAAAGCTCCTTCAGCACAAGTCTGCATCTCGGTACAAAAAATTTCATATAGTCTGCTTCCAGAAACCTAGCGTTCGTGATAAAGAACGTTTTCTAATGAGAAGGACTATAGAAGATGTACCCTTTCGTCTCCTTAGAATATCCCACGAAAAGGCATAATTCTTAACGACTAGCCAACTTGCTAGTATTTTGTCTCAGCATATGTGTTGGACACCCCCGGATATGGACGTGGTATAAAACATATTTTCTACCACTCCATCTCTCAAAGGAAGTACCAGGAACCATCTTTGACGGATCCTAGTTCAGAATATAAGTTTTTGTTTCTAGGGTATATCCCCAAAATGAGTCGGGAATGGATGAGTAACTCGTAATCGATCTCACTATATCTAACAGATTCGATTATTTCTTTCTGCACACCGTTTTGATGTGGAGTGCCAGGAGCTGTAAGCTGAGAATGAATTCCTTCTTCTCTAAGAAGGTATTCGAACTCTCCAGTCAAGTACTCTCCCCCTCGATCTGATCGAAAGGTTTTGATATGTTTCTCCGTCTGCTTCTCGACTAAAGCCTTATACTCTTTAAACATTTCAAAAGTATCGGATTTATGTGGCATAAGGTAAACATGACCAAACCTGGAGTAGTCATCACTGAAGGTTATAAAGTATTTGTAACTTCCTCTTGCCTGGATTTTGATTGGACCACACACATCACTATAGATGAGTTCCAACACTTGCAGGCTCTTAGACGCTTCGAAGAGAAAGGTGTCTAGGTCATCTTGCCCTCGAGACATGATTCACACGTGGGAATGGATCCCACGGTTAGAGATTTCAAAGGACCATCCTTTGTTAACCTCTTTATCATATCTGGGCCAATATGTCCAAGACGTAAGTGCCATAGATATGTGTTGTCAGTTTCATAACTATGAAACGTCTTACGCTTCCCGAGTGAATCTCTATTCACTTCGGTATCCAAAATTGTCGGCTCATTAGGATATAAATAATAAATTAAATCCACACGATGAGCTTTGGTAACAAAACAATTATCAACAAAAATCTCAATACGGTTATTGATTTTAAAGTTGAAACCTTGTTCATCCAAACGACCAAAAGAAATTAAATTCTTGCAAAAATTCGGAACAAAATAAAGATTATTCAATAATAATATCTTGTCTCCAAAGTTGAGCTACATTGTCCCGAAAGATCTTGCTCGGACCTTTGTTCCATCACCCTAGTTGAACGCGCACTCCCCATCACTTAAGCTCCTGGTTTTCCTAAAACCATTCCAATTATTCACAATATGGTCAAAATCCCCGCAGTCTAAAATCCAGGGCGACTCCTTGTTTGTCGTGTAACAAGCTTGAGTAACGAAGATTATACCTTTCCCCGTGACACTCTTGAGGTAGGCGAACAGTTCCTTCGCCAGTGGTCAGCCTCTTCGCAATGGTGACACTTCTGCTCTGACTTGTCCACCTTTGCGATGCCTTTGCCCTTGACATCCACAACCTTCTTGTAAGGCTTCTTTTATCCCGTTCGGTTGGCGTTTTTGGGCCCTCTCATCACCCTCTTAGAACAATAATTCGAGGCCATATGTTGAGCAACATTGACCTCCCCAAACTTCTTCTTGTTCTTAGGGAGAAGTCCCTTGGCAGTCTGCAACATTGACCTCCCCAGACTTTTTCTTGTTCTTAAGCGCCAAACTCACTGCATGTTTGGAGACTTCCATATAGATTTCAAGAGGGTTCCCTTGCTCCACCTTGACCAGTTATGGTAGCCACGACAAGGAGTCTCTCAATTTTTGGAAATCTTGGTTACAACCTATATCCCACTTGAATTCTTTCAATCCCGTAGCCGATGAATGAATTTTATGCTCTTGTCTGTCGATCAGGAGATGGATCTTCTGAGTGTGGTAATCGATACCATGAGATTTTGTAATTTCTTCACGTTTCTTCGTGGTTTCATATTAATCAATGCTTTGATTTTTTTTGGATTCGCTTCGATTCCTTGGCTGTTTACAATGTATCCAAGAAATTTTCCTGCAAAGATACCAAATGTACATTTTAGTGGATTTAACTCATTTTATATCTTCTAATAATTCCAAATGCTTCTTCTAAGTTTTTTATATGCCTATTGCTTTTACTCTTCACTAGTACATTGTGGATGTATGCTTCCAACGTTTTTCCCAATTGGTCGACGATCATTTTATTAACCAATCTTTGGTAAGTAGCACCCGCGTTCTTCAATCTGAAAGTTACTGTATAACGGTATAAACCTCAGTCTGTGAGAAATGCAGTGTGATCTTCATCCAGACCATACATTAGGATCTAATTATAACCTGAATATGCATCCATAAAGCTTAAAAACTCATGTCCTATTGTAGAATCTACTAGTTCATCTATCCTCGACATCGGAAAACTGTCTCTAGGGCTTGCTTTATTAAGATCTGTGATATCTACGCAAGCTCTCCATTTTCCATTCGATTTTTTAACCAAAATTGGATTCGACAACCAACTAGAGTATTTTGTCTCTCTAATAGATTTATTCGATATTAGTTTGTTGGTTTCTTCTTTAAACGTAGAATACCTATCAGCGTCTAGTGGTCTTCTCTTTTGTCTGATCAGTCTCGCTTTCGGGTCAATGTTTAACCTATGGCAAGCATGGCTAGGGTATATTCCTACCATGTCAGCCTGTTTCCATGCAAAAACATCTGAATTTTTGGCCAACAAACTACCTAATTCAGACTTTATACCTTTATTATGGAACTTTCTGAGTTGTAGGATTTTCTCTGGCTGAATTGGGTCAGGCGCTATCGGATCTACTTCTTCTTCGGGTCCGACGTATCCTCGACTTTCGAGCCGAGGATCCAAATCTTGCAGGTTGTCTATCATCATTACCGTGTGTCCTCACTTATTTTGACTAGTTTTGACATAATCTGAGTAGCAGCTCATTATTGTCTTTTGGTCTCCTTTCAGTATTCCGACTCCAGTTCTAGTCAGAAATTTGATCCTTAAATATTTCACCGAAGCACTGCATCTCCAGTGAAACTGTAGAGTTGTGTGGGACTCAGAGTTAGATTTTCTATTCTGAGAGCCATGCTATCAAAAGTATCCCCGTACAGGATATCCATCGAAATTCCGTTATCTATGAGTATTCGTACAACCAAATGGTTTCCGATTGTGGCCTTGACTACAATCGGATCATTTTGGGGAAATGTACCCATTTCCTGTCTTCCTCTGAGAATTGTGGGCCCGCCTTGATGCTTTTCCAATGTGCAGCCTCTGGCAATGATTGCTATCTCATTATATTGTGTTTATGTTTCTTTCTCCCCCCGAGTCTTGTAATCGGGTCGATAATTTTTAAATTTGCGTTTCCGAATCAAAGCCTTTATAGACTTTTTATGATTGAAACAATCCGCTATATTATGCTCGATGTCGTTGTGGAAAGCGCAATACTTCGTCCGATATCCTTTCGATATAACTTTCTTAATCCTTGCAGGCTTCCATCTGTGTTAGAGCAAATACTTCCTCAATCCCCTTCGTCAGAGGTGTATATTTGTCATACACTCTCAGAAAAGTTTACTCAAAGTACCCTGACCTTTTTCTGCTCGAGGTATTGCTCGATTTTCTTCCTCTCGATGGTATATCTACTCCGATAATTTTTGTGTCTATCGCGAGGTCGCCGATCCTGCAGGTATTTCTTTCCCGATAATTTCTCTGCCGTTTCCTTTTGGTCTTTCAATCAAACCAGCCACTATATTTGCCTCTTCGGTGTTGATGTATTTCCGAGCCTTGGTGATGAATTTGTTGTAGTCCTTCGGCCCGGTTTTTTGCAACGACCACCAGAACGTCGAAGCTGTTCAAAGTCCTAAAGTAATACCGGATAACCTTAAATCTTCATTTAAATCATCGACCAATATAACCTGGTCAGAGTAGCGGTTTATGTAGTCTTTTAGTAGTTCCTCTGGATGCTGCCAGATCGCCAAGAGTATTTCCTATGAGCTGATCCATGAAAGTGTTGCACATCTTTTTCCATGAATCTATCGATCCAGGTTTCAGCATCCTATACCACTTTTTAGCAGATCCAGTGAGTGTGATTGAAAAAGCCTGGCACATTATCTGACTGCTTGCGCCCTGCAGTGTCATCCACAACTTATAAGTATCCAAATGGTCCCCAAGGTCTGTCTTTCCATCGTACGGCAAAATTCTCGGCATTCTAAACCCCCTATTGAGTAGCTGATCTATAATTTATTGCAATAATGACAAAGTCGTATAATGTCCTTTGGTCGGTTTGGTATTTCCGAGTGCTATTTCTTCTATTCGTCGCTCCAATCTTTGGAATTTTGTTTGCTCTGTGCTAGAAGATTCCCTCAATCGTATTCGGGTTCAGACATTTGAGCGACCTTTGAACGCGCCTTCTTAGGCCGAGTATCCTCATCGGTCAGATAATATCTGTCTCCAAAATGTCGAAAGTTGGTGGAGTGGAATTGTACATGTCTTCACTAAGTTGTACCTTTTCATACTGATCCCTTCCATGTTTTCGAGTCTTCTTAGGTTTTTCTTCTATGATGTTCACTTCCTTTACCGGTCTACGGGTCGGAAAACTCTCGTCCGCGTTGGGATTAGTGCCCACAAAGGAGATAGTAGACATTAAAATACATTTGTATTTAATTTTGCTGAGACATTAATATAAATAAATATTCATTCTTTATTATGTTTGTGTTTATGTATGATTTCTACACTCTGAAACCGTCATCAGCGAAAGGGGTGCTAAGTATAGACTTGACAAGATAGCCCCTTATGACTAGTTTAAACATTTGTTAGCAATCTTAACACCGATAGAGCAATCGAGTCTAAGTTATGATTGTTTGAATGAATCATGATATCCTATCTTGTGATATAGAGAGTTGTGACTCTGTGTTTCATTCTTGATATCTTGTAGAAGATATTGAACAAGACCTGTGATACTTTGAAGCTCAAGATAAAACCGTTTCATCACTCGAAACTTCAAGATCACATACGAGGGGTATTTTGGTACTTACCTAAATCCTGAAGTGAATAGATAATTGATATTACACCTTATGAAATTTGATTTGTCAATGGGAAATTACTAAGTTATAGTTGCATCTGACCCGACGGTTGGTGTCATAACGTTGTCATATTGGGTTATGTGATTCACAGATATGGAATTCATTTTGAAACAATGCAAACGCATAAGTATCACACTATGCTTTGTTATGACAGTGTGAATGAATAAAACTGGCCAGGTATTCATCGAATAAGAACACTCTTTAATTAAAACATGTGACATGTAAAGACATCTCACTCTATGTTTTTCTCATTCACAAATAACAAAAGGAGTTGGTGAAATAATAATTCAAGCGTAAAACGGTAAATATACGCACATGAACTTAGGGAGTCTTAGTATTAGTCCTTTAGAAAAGAATAAAAGAATAAGAATATTTGATTTACTCATTGAATATAAATTGTGATTTATATCGAGAAAGTTATTTTCTAAGTAACTGGATAAATAATTAGTTATTTATCGTTACCTTTATTTAATGAGTCATATAGTATTATTATATTGATAATAATGCATTTAGATTATTCAAATAAATAAAAGAATAAAATAAATAATTTCTCGTTTCGTACTTGTTTGAGAAGTATGAAACTATTTTACGAAATGTCATTAATAAATGAGAGTTCTAAAATAATTGACTTTAGAAATAAATCGAAAGAATTTGGGAATAAAATGAATGAATATGGCCGAGTAAAAGGAGGTGTGTTGGCCGAGTATTTTAAGTGACTGGGTCATGGGTTTGACCCAACTTAAGCCCGTTTAACTTACTTATATAAAGGCTTAGTAAACCCTAGTCAATTAACCTAACCCTAATCAAATCACTCGGCCAAAAATATTTCACTCCCCTTGTGTGTTTCGGCCGACTCTTTTGAGTGAGAGCAAGGAGGAAAATTTGTTTTCTTCCTTCTCTAAGAGTTTTTCTTATTCCCGAGTATTCATAGAAGAGCCCAATCTCTCATTCTCATAGAATTCTTTGTGTATTATTGTTGGCTCTTTGTTATGGTGTTTGGTGATTTAATTTTGATAAATTTTGAATTTAGAATTAATTTAGAAGTCCCAAAGGTCTTGGCCAATCCTGTCCGACGAAAATCCTGCCAGGCGTCCATTCCGGTGAGAATCCCAGCCAGACCTCTTGTCCGGCGAAGGCTTCTCAGCGCGCGTCCTGTCCGGCCAAAATCCCAGACAGGCGCTTCTGTCCGACATCCAATGCTCTTGTCCGGCGACTTCTCTAGACGCGTCCAGCATCTCCTAGTCCAGCGAGAATCCCACCAAAGGTCTCCCAGTTCGGCGAGGATCCCAACATGTCTCCCAGTCCGGCGAGATTCCCTAACGCGCTGACTCACAGTCTGGCGACCCTCCTGGCCGGCTGAACTCTTGTCTGACGACTCTCAAGACACGCTGAAGACCAATCCAGCGAGCCTCGCCTTCCCTGTCCAGCCAGCGTGCGTCTAAGGCAATCTGGTTAGCCTTCTTCATTGTTTTGACTAGGTGTGGCATTTCGGAGATAGCGAGTAACATCGGGATTGTTTACAATCTCTATTGTAAGTATTTCTCAACCAGTCGGATACCTATACATATATAAATTGTTTATATAGATTGATAGTGTGTTCAATTGTTGCTTAACATGTTTTAATAAATTTGTTTATAAACATATCAATAAATGTTACTGCCTAGGTTTTTAAATATATGAAAAATTGTTTTTAATATATTAAATCTAATTATATAATTCCGCCATATCTAGGATATGTTATATAATTAAATTGTTTAAATAAATTCCAACAGTCCGGAGTGATGATTTTGCTTTGAATGGTGACCTTTCTTGCCTTTAGTTTCTCTTGTTATAGTTTATTCTTTCCTTCCAGAATTCTGAGCGCACTTGCATTTCTCAAAAAAACTTTGGTAAGGAGGGTGTGGATCCGCCTCTGTCATTTCCTCATCTGCCAGCGGCAAAGTTCGGTTGTGATGCTCTATTTGTTCGCCTTCGTTCATGAGATGTTGGTCCTCTGCTTCCAGGATCGGAGACAATGATGATCCAGCCATTCGAAGACGACGCCAACAATCCCCATCCTTCTAGCGCCAAATGTTGATGCGTAAAAATAGTTCAACACTGTCTCGAGAAAAGTAATCATAATGAACAAAAGATGAACGAAATAATAATAATACTTAGGTTGGACTTTCCTTATACAAGACTAATCTTCAATATAAGAAGCAAGATTACAAGGGAAAAATCCTAATAGGTCTCCAGAATCCTCTCTCATGTTTGTGTGTGTGTGCTTTTTCCCTTCTCCTCCCTCTTTTTATAGTTTTATGTCTTCCGAATGCGGGTTGATCAGACCCACGTTCTCATAACCGTCGCCGGTTATTTGAATCGTGTAATTAAGATAACCGTCTTTCGGTTATCTTGAGCGGTTTCTAGTGTTTACGTGGCCAACGTAAGTTTAAATTCTAAAGTGACTAGTTTTTATACTCCGAGAACTTATCCGGACCATTTGGGCCTTATCCTCGGATTTCTGAAGTTAACGTATGTTCATGGGCATTTCTCTTTATCTTAACCGAATATTATTATCATTTGGTGAAGATATTTGGTCGGTGTTTACTCGGCTAAAATTTGATGATAACAGCCGGTAAATAATTAAAAAAATTATTTAATTTCCAAATACATGGGATTGTTTCTATGTAAATTTTCTTTTATCTAGTAGTATCATGACGATATACTTAGTTGACACATCGTCACACTACTAGAAACTAGGGTGATATAGTTGATAATTGCTATACACATGCTCTAAAATGATACATTTTCACGTCTAAAATGGACTCATCAGAGCTCAAAAAATAATAAATTTAGCCATTTATAAGATATTCAATTCACAAAGACCTTGTTACAATCAAACATGTTATTATGTTAGATTAGCTGATTTTTATTAGGCAAGATTTTTTACAGAGATTTTTCATATTATCTTATCAAGATCTTCTGCCTTAACAATATACGATTCCGTATACTATATTTAGACATTCGTGTGATTCTCGTTGATATGGTATTTAAGGGTCCTTCCTTTTTGGTGCTAACGTCTTGACTGCAGAAAAACCCTAGCATGCACTCTTCCTCTTTTGGACGCTATATAGGGCATGGTTGCTACCGTTAGCCTCCTTGATGCTGAGGAAAACTATTGACTTGAAAAAGACCAGTGTTGAATTAGATCACCCACTGTGACTAATTCGTGTTTGGTGTTGTGTTTATGCGTGAATGAACTATTCACGCTTGAGAATTATCTTGTGATCAAAGAACACGTGAAGGTGTGTCTTTCGAGGGTGAGTGAAGGGTCACTAATTAAGGGGGAGGACTGAATTAGATTTCACTTTATAGTTAGTAATTTAGATTTGATGTTTGTGTTGCTCATGTAAGTCCATTTGTACTAGTTTTTATTAGTATAGTGAAAGAAATTCCACTAGGTTATCACATGACTTTCTGTAGACCCTATAGATGGCCGAACTCTCTCCCCCTTTATCTCCATGACTTTCTCTCTAAAGAGAAAATTTCTCAACCATAGATATTGATCTTATGGATGAGAGATTTTAGATTTACTGTTGAGATCTAATGACCATGATTTAATCCAAATGAGATAATATCTCTAGAAGGAGAGAATATCTCAACAAAAAGGAGAGAAAATCTCTCAGGGGTTATCTCCTTACCAATGCTATAAATAGGGATAGAAGGGAAGAGGAAAAAACACTCAATCCCCTCAAGGATACTCAGTCGTCTCTCTCTCTTTCTCTTTGCCGAATTTTCTATTCCCCAGAATTGCTAATTCCAATCCTAAATAATAGGAGTGAGATCCCGAATCAGTCTGGTTTCGAGATCTAAGTTAGATATCGACTGTGCCCACTCATCTTTCTTATTCGTGTCGGAGATTACGTTTCGGAAGACTAGGTGTAATCCTCGAGTACTAAATCAGACGAAGAAGTTGTGAAAGATTGAAGAAGGAACAAGCATTAGATTGGAGCATTCTGTAGCTGAACCAAAACCAATATAAGTGTTCTGATCGCCTCTTTTAATTGATGGTTGTTGAATTTCTTTTATAATTCAATTGAATTAATCTCTAGATCTGGTTAGCAATCATAAATATTAATTAGCTATTGTGAGTGCAATTAATTATTTTCCGCATTTAATATGGTTGATAAGGTACATCAATCACCAACAGTTTGTTCCTCAGAGAATGAAAGAGATTGATAACAGAAAACTGTTTCATCAACATGTGAGATCTCATGTCAACAGATCTCCATGGATATGTCATTATCTTGGAAGAAGGAGTGACATACGTCCTTACTGCTATCGGCTGATAAAAGAATGCATAGTCAATCCAAGTCTGAGTTTCGACATTACAATGGATCTGACAGAAAGACACAAATGATCTGGAGAATAGAGAATGATTATCGTGCAAACACTGCTTATACTTCTCTCCGGGCTTCTACATATGATGATTGGTATTTGGAAAGTGGATGTTCAAGGCATATGACATGTGTTAAAAACTATATCACATATGTGAATCCTTATACTAATTGCTATGTGACCTTTAGAAAGAGAGTCAAAGGCAAAGATCATTGGAAAATGCACTATGAATTTTCCAAGTCTTACCTGCCTGAAGGAAGCACTTCTTGTCGATGGTCTTAATGCAAATCTCATAAGCCTTAGTCAACTTCACGACTCCAATCTTAGTGTGATTTCACTCGTGATGAGTTCACAGTTTTGACTGTTGGAAATTAATTAACATTTAATCAGTATTATTATATAATGAAATTATATAAAAAGATCTAAAATATATTAAAACACATTTTAACATATTCAACAACCTAACATGTCAATAAACATTTTACTCAAAACATAAGCATCAAAAAATTGAACACATTCAATCTAGCAACCTATAAACGATTTTATATTTTGCAAACCAATTCGTTAGAAAGGACTTACACGTGAGATTATAAACAATCTCGTGCGTGGCTCACTTTCGTCGGAATGCCTCGTCGAAACAGATAAGGCACAGGCTCGCCGGATTGCTTGAATTTGCCTCGCCGGATTGCCTGCTGGCCGGCGGGAATGAATATGCGCGATGGGATATGTGGGCTTGTGAGCCTGCGGATGGGTGCGCCCTGTGGAGGTGTGGGACATGTACGTCTAGGTGGACAGGGACCTGGGACATGTGGCAGAGGAGGTGGCTCAGGCTGAAGGCACACAGGACGTGCGTGAGGGTTCAGCTGCACCTTGAGCTCCTGGTCGGCCGGATGCATGTCTGGCCGGTGAGCGGCAGTCGTAAGGGATGGCTGGCCGGTTTGCGTCTCGTCACATCTAGCTCGTTTCCTTCGTGTTATTGTCAGCCCTGTGACATTGAATACTCACTAAACACCACAAGTTGAGTCAATGATAATTCTCACGGATTTTGGGGAGATCAAGAGGGTGGGCTCTTTAGATTGAAAAACAATGGAAATGGAAACACTCATAGACAAATCAATAAAATCAAGAAAACAATATTTTTGACTTCTTTCTCTCTCAAATCTCTCGGCCAAGGAACACACTCAAGGGGAGAGGGGTTTGGCCGAGTATAGTTATTCGGGTTCAGTTTAGGGTTTCAAAAATTCCTATTTATATTTGAGAGAGCGGACTTTACTTCTGGATTACCTGCTGGTTGGTCGGAATGAATCTGCGGGATTAATTTGTGGGCCTGTGCACCTACAGATCCGTGCTCCCATGTGGAGGTGTGGACCTGTACGTTTAGGTGGACAGAGACCTAGGACACGTGGCAGAGGAGGTGGCTCGGGCTGAAGGCGCGCAAGATGTGTGTGAGGGCTCACGCGCACCTTGAGCTCCTGGTCATCCAGATGCATGTCTGGCCGGTTAGCAGCAGGCGCAAGGGATGGCTGGCCGGTTTGCATCTCGTCGCGTCTACCTCGTTTCCTTCGTGTTATGGTCGGCCGTGTGACAAGGAATACTCGCCAAAAACCACAAGTTGAGTCAATGATAATTCTCACGGGTCTTGGGGAGATCAAGAAGGTGGGTTCTTTAGATTGAACAACGATGGAAATGGAAACACTCAAAGCCGAATCAATAAAATCAAGAAAACAATTTCTTGACTTCTTTCTCTCTCAAATCTCTCGGCCAAGGAACACACTCAAGAGGAGAGAGGCGTTCAGCCGAGTATAGTTATTCGGGTTCGGTTTAGGGTTTCAAAAAACTCTATTTACATTTGAAAGAGCGGACTTTACTTAAGTCAAAATCTAATCTTGGCCCGTCAGTCAAATTTAAACCCAATATTCATTTTAATGAGTTTTAAATATATTTACCAGCCTAATTCTTTAATTATGGCCAGCCATACACTTATTTTTATTTCCAAACATTTATTTGATTTATTCCTAAAATAAAATTTAATTAATTTAGAACATCTCATTTATTTAATCACAAGTCATCAATTCTTTTCATACTTCTCAAGGAAGTATGAAACGAGAAACCAGTTATTTTTATCTTTTATTTATTTGAATCATAAAATCATATTATTATCAATATAATAACATAATATGATTCGTTAAATAAATGTAATAATAAATAACCAATTATTTATTTAATTACTTAGAAAATAATTTTCTTAGTGTAAATCACCATTTATATTCAATGAGAAACTCAATCGTTATAGTTCAACAAATCTTGTCCGAGAGTCTATCAATTGAGACCTAATGGACCCACATGAACGAAGCTTTAAAATAAAGACCGGACTCAAAATTTCACAAACTTCTTCCGTATTTAATTTTTAACATTAGTCAATTCCACTAAAGGACTAATATTAAAACTGTCTAAGTTCACATGCTTTTATTTTCCATTTGATGTGACAATACAATTCTTCACATGATCCAAGGATTATTTTATGATATTACCCTTCGTATGTATCATTAATTCAGAGGAATGTAAAATTACCGTTTTACCCTTGAGTTATTATTTCACTAACTCTTTTTTTTATTTGTGAATGAGAATAACATAAAGTAAGATATATTTACATGTCACATGTTTTATTCAAAGAATTTCTATTCAATGAATACGAAGCCCGGTTTATTCATTTAAACTCTCATAACAAAGCATAGTGTGATACTAATGCTTCAACATTGTTTCAACACGAATTTCATATATGTGAATCACATAATCCAACGAAACAACGTTATGACACCAACCGCTGGGTCAGATGAAACTTCAACTAGTCATTGCGCATTGACAGATCAAATGTCATAAAGTGTTACAAAAATATATGTATTTACTGTAGGATTAAGGTAATAACCAAAATACCCCTCGTATGTGATCTTCAAGTTTCGAGTGATTAAACGGTTTTATCTTGATCTTCAGAGTAACGGAAGTCTTATTTAATTTTTTCTTTAAGACATCAAGAATAAATAACAGAGTCACAATTCTCTATATCACATTACAAGATATCGTGATTCATTCAAACAATCAATACTCATATTCGATTGCCCCATCGATCTTTGGATTACGAAATATTATTTAGACTAGTCACAAGAGGGTATCTTTTAAGTCTATATTTAGCACCTCTTTCATTGATGACAGCTACCGAGCGTACCAAACATACATAAACAAAAACTTAATCAAGAATGAATATTTAATTTTATTTAAACTTTCAACAAAACGAAATACAAATGTATTTATAATGTCTAATATCTCCTTTGTGGGCACCAATCCCAACAATGACGCCTCGAAATGATACTTTAATGAAGGGCAAGAGATCACAAGACAATTGTTACATGTGGTCTCCGCATAAAAACCCTACGAATGAGTCTTGTATGATCTCTAAGGCTGAATAAGCAAAGTAGTGGCATCAACGTCTTTTTCATCTAAACTGTAGAAGCCTTCGGAAAATCATTGTTGAGGAGGCTGTTACTGGAGTTCCCGATATTAAAATCATAGATGGTCAAATATGTGGAGAATGCCTGATAGGTAAACAGGTAAAAAGTTCTCATAAACAAGTTCAGACTTATACGACCTCTTGTGTATTGGAGCTCTTACATATGGACTTGATGGAACCAATGCAAACTGAGAGTCTTGGAGGAAAAAAATATGTCTTTGTCTGCGTGGATGATTGTTCAAGGTATACATGGGTGTACTTTCTCAAAGAAAAGTCTGATACATTCGCTATGTTTGAAGAGCTGTGCAGACTTGTTCAATGACAGAAAGGAGATACTACTGGGAAAACTGTCATAATAACAAGTGATCACGGAAAGGGAATTTGAAAATTCAATTTTCTCATAATTCTATTGTGAAGAGGGAATCGCACATGAATTCTATACTCCCATTACTCCACAACAAAATGGAATTGTGGAAAGAAAGAATATGGTCTACACAATATGGTCTTCATTGCAATCTACAATAACCTGGGAAGTCTACAATGTTATCTACATTTAAAACATCATTTACAAAAGGGTCAAAAATTTAACACGAGTCTACAAAGAGGTCTACAATATCATATATAATAAACTGAATGTCTATAATAAACAAGAATGTCTACAATACCGTCAACAATATTGTCAATAACAATGATTACAAAACAACATCAAAATATACCTTCCGAGACGTGATTGGTGCTTTATGGGGAGATTTTTGGTTCGTCTTTACAAAATCAAAGTCCGGAGACTCGTCGACGTGAGGTCGTTTCGAATGTTTTTTTGCTAATTTAACCGCCTTTTTTTAAGTCTACCTCTTTGCTCTGAGTGGCCTTTACAGCGGACAATTTTGTCCGAGTACTTCTTATTTTATCAATCTCCATTTCGATGACCTATTACCAAATCGACCAATACTACGTTAAACACGAACACAACAAAGTCTACAAAAAACGAAAAAATAGTTTACAACCTAAGCATGAACACAAATTGCAAAAATATGAACATCAACACAACCAAGTCTATAATCGAGTCTACAAACATCGAAAAACAGATTACAACCTAAAATACGAACACAAATCACAAAATCATGAACATAAACAAAGCCAAGTCTACAATCGAGTGTACAAAAATAAAAAAAATCGTATACGCAAAATCACGAAACCCAATTTCTGTACACAAATCTAAACATAAACATATTAACATGAAATCATTCTAAATATTAAATCCAAATCTACAACCGAGTCTATAACCGAGTCTACAAAAACATATTACAAACTAAACATGAACTCAAATCACGAAACAGGAATCGTGAATGCAAACTCCAAAAAAATCAAGCATAACCTAAACGTAGAAATCGCAAAATCACCCTAAAAAACCTACACATTAAAGAGAAGGTTGCGTGAACAATCATACTGTATATCAAGACCCAAAAATCAGCGACACAGTCCGGTGGGAGAAGTTTCGGTGGAGAAAGAGTAGTTTCAGCAAGAGAGATGACTACTCTTGCGACACTGACTTGGCGAGAGGAGGTTTCCGGTTGCACGGTCTTCGGCGAGAGGGGGTTTCCCATTGTACCCGTTAGAACAGAGATGTTGAGAATCGAGTGAGGTTTCGTGAAGAGAGAGATGTAAAGAGACGGTTCATTTTTTTCTTTTTTGAATCAGGAGATAGAGAGAAAGAGAGTTGCGAGAGAGTCGAGAAAGAGATGATTTTTAAGATTTTCCAAATAAAAATATAAAACTAACCAATTGTTTTGTTTATGAATTGAAATGTATGATACATTTATTTTTAAGGTATTTCATTATTGTAGATTGGAAAAAATCAAATTTAATGAATTTTGGGAAAAACAATAACAATGATATTTTAGGAAATTCTTCATTTAAGTAACCGTTATTCTGAAAATGTTGCACTTAACAACCAGCTATTTACGTAATTTCCCTGAAAAGAAAAGAGAAGTCATATAATATCAGATACTTGGCATCTGTAAGCCGATTGCTAACATATAAAAACCAAGCTCACCAAATCCTATATAACAGGCTAAAAGCACATTTGTCTGTATAATCCTTTAACTTATAAAATGCTCAATATTTTGTACTCTTTTTTCGGTTAATCAACTCTTATGATCTAATGTAAAAACACTTATTTAAAAAATATATTCTTGGTCCATGCATTTAATCTTTTTATAAAATAATATTATAAAATGATAGTATATCAGCCATTAAAATGACCAACGAAATGCAATTGGTGCCCAAGGTCCTAAGCCCACAAAGCACTAATCCCTTTTTCCCTGAACCTATTCAATTATTTTCTTCGACATTAATTTATTTTTAACCGTCGAGTGAAGAAAACTTCAAAACAAAATGGATTTCACAAATAATTATCAATCATTAATGAAAAAAAAGTACATGAACGCATGAGTAGATCACACAACAAACTCGCCGCCATATATAACGGCTATATGTGCCAATTCTAAAGCATACATTTGAACTTTGTAGATCATATGGCATGATTATTGAGACCTAGAAAAAGTAAGAAAAAAAAACGGCACAAAACCCACAAGCATGGATGAAAGAAGCGACATGGCAAAGCCTTATTGAAACGAAAATGCGATGACACGAAGCTTATTTGCGAAGAAGGAAATTCTTGAACCAATAAGCGGAGTATTTGAGATGCCTGGCGAGATTCTTGGTGTAATCGATGTAAGTGATTCCGAATCTGACCGTGAAACCAGCGTCCCATTCAAAGTCATCCCAAAACGTCCACACGTAATACGCCTTCACTTTGACGCCGTTTCTACAAGTCCAATCAGAGAGGACAAATTAAACAATTAATTCATATTTGTAGTAAAAAAATTATAATTTCCAAAATTTCTGACGAACATTTTTTTATGTCTATTAATTTCTTTTAGAAATTCTATTTTTATTAATTTAGTATATATTTAGGAAAGTAATTTTTTTTTACTTACTTGATAGCTTGGAGAAGGTATCTAAGATGGCTATCATGATAATGTATCCTCAAGCTGTCCTTAATTGCTGCTTCCATTGATATAGAACTGTTATCGGCCAATCCTGAGATATGCAAAAAGTAATTTGGTGAGAACAAATAATCTATAATTTTAAAAGCTTATTAAGAGAACTTAAAAATTCACCATTTTCGGTGATGTAGATAATTGGGTCATTGTAGTTCTCCTTTATGTGTGTCAAAAGCAGCAAAAGTCCTCTAGGATATATGAAAAGCCAGTTCAACGCTGTCTGTACAGTTATATTTCAAATGCATATTATTATATATAATAAAATGAATAAATTGAAACTAAAACTAGAATAATGAAAAAAAAATTCAAATCAATGAGTAAGGGAGAGGAGATCGACCGGAGTGCCGATCGGGATTCCGTTTTTGACCGCTGCAATATAAATGTGACATAAAATAAATTATTTTAGTAAATACAAGACCGAAAGAAAGAAAATTAGGCCTTTAGTAAATAATTACCGGAGAGATCAGCATTTCGATCGATATCCAAACTCTTGTTCGGCGTGGCTTTCAGCATAGAAACGTCGGCGTAGTTTGTGGTGTAGTAATTCAAACCAAGAAAGTCCATCGAGCCCTTCATTAATATTGTTTGTTCCGGTGTGAATTTCGGTAATCTATCTCCTATGGCCAAGCGCATTGTCCTCGGGTAGTGACCGAATGTGACTGGATGGGCAAACCTATGAATATGACATGTTAAGAATTTTGCATCGAACATGTGACATAAACTTAAAAACTTTCTATTACTATTAGTCATAATCAAAATTAATTATGCGAAATGTAATGTCTCACCATCCAAAGAAGAAATCGAGGGCTCTAGCCGCAGCTTTGGCACTAGCTGGTGTGTCGGACTTTGGTACGAACCAATGGGTCACAATTGTAATTCCGATGATTCCATGTTGATATGGCTGCGTAATCCATTCATAAATGTGACGATAAATGCGATTTTAAAAAAAAATTCATAGCGTTTTATTAGTAAATGTAGTTTTTTAATTCCTATGTGATCTCTTACCTTGTATTTCTGTCTGTAAATTTTTACTGCGGTGGCATGAGCAAGAAGAAAATGGTGGGCACTTAAATAGGGTTCAACTGCGGAGTTACCCTCCGTGCAATTACCGACATAGTTCGAGCATCGTCCGGGGGCAAAAGTCCCGTAATTATACCCGTTCATCGAAAATCCGTTGGGCTCGTTCAGAGTGACCCAGTGCTTTACTCGGTCGCCAAATGTTTTGAAGCAAAATTCGGCATAATCCGCGAAATCCTTTCTGTAATTTTAATCAAATTTTGTTCTAATTATAATGTGTTTACTCTAAATGACAAATTAATTATAGTAAATTATTGTAACTTACACTATGTTAGGGCTTAACCAACTCTTGTATTCCTCTTCAAGGGCTTGTGGTGTGTCGTAATGGAATAAAGTCACAAAGGGTTTGATACCTATAGCAAACACATGAAGATAAATCTTTTTGTAAGAGTTAAAGTGGCTTTTTATTTTATGTTTTATCTCGTCATTTTCTATGTGAAATCGACATATTTTACATAGAATTTTTTTTCTTATTTTTATATGTGAAGTATTTTATTTTCTATGTCAATTAATGGCCTCTTATTCATAATTAATATATTTAAAGAGCTGTCACCATGAGCAAGTAGAGCATCAATGAGGTCGTTGTAGAATTTGACGCCAAGTTTGTTCACACCTCCACTCAATTTTCCCTCTGAAATAAACAAAGGCAAACAAATACTAGTAAGATGCAATCATTCAATTTACTGTTCAACACAAATAAATAAACACATGCTAAGTTAAATAACTGTTTGATAAATATGATATTTTTAATATATCATGATTTCTGACAAAGCCATCTCATCTTTTGTAGATACACCACCGACAACACATCCAGCAAAGTTGCAATAATATATAATTATGCATTTGCTTCCAATTAATATATATATGTACTAACAATCAATAATGTTGAGTTAAATTATTTAGGTCAAACACTTATGAAATATATATATATATATATGTATATACATATAATATAAGGAGGAAATATACTTGGCAAAATTCGTGCCCAGGAAATTGAGAATCTGAAGGAATCCAACCCAATTTTTTGCATTAAATGAATATCTTCCTGCAATCATACAATGAAACTTTATAATAAGTTCTCAATTGTGTATATATATATATGTATAACTTTTAAAGAATTGTTTGTTTCCTTTATAGTCTATTTAGAGCAGTATCTTTTTCTCGCTCGATCTATTTTTACCAGTATACATAAATAACAATTGAGCTTTAAGTGTCCAAAACTGATCTAAATTTCCATTATTAATATATCGACTATATGATTTTTGTATCTCATTGCTGTGGAAGTATTACCCTGTAGCGATGATAAAAATCATTAGCCACGTCACCGTTGCTGTGATCCCAAATCTTGCCTGCAACATTCCACAATATTAGTATATAGTAAGAAAGCACATATTTTTTTAAACAAAATATTAAAATAAATTTTAAGTAGTAAGACTAAAGATACATAGCTTGGGCCAGTGAAAGTAATGTCTATTAACTATTATTAGAAAATGGACGAAGTATGTGCAATAATTGGGTGAAAGTGAATTTGAAGAGCATATAAATCATATATATATATAGAGAGAGAGAGACCAGATTGATTTCTAGTAAAAATGTCCCAGATAGTTTTCCCCTTTCCATCTGTAAACGCTGCTCCTTCAGTCTAAATCACAAATAATGATAATAATTATAATAAGTAAGAACATCATCATTATTTTAGTATACTATATACATGTTTTATATATAGTTAATGCCTGCATAAGTTTGACATAGCCTTTATATACATAATACGTCCATGCTAATTATTGAATACACATATTAAACCCATTGCTAAAAATATAAAAATTGATTCTACTATACGTAGTAGTGCTATCAACTTTCCATGCATGAAGTAAAAAAGAATAGTTAATATTTGAATAAAATTTGCATGTTCCAGATAATCAGTTCAAAATGTTGTTCCTTATAATTTTGTTTTTAAATTTACTCTCTCGCTGCACTTTCTACCTATGTCAAACTTTTGAGACTCAAAACAAATTTATTTTTATTAGTCTTTTTTAATTTATATATTTAGGCTTAAAATAATATTTTAAATTTGGGCATTTTTTATATTTATACTTAAAAAAATCAGTATTGTAAAACAATTGTTTGACTGCCTAGAAGTCAAGCCGTAAACATATAATCAACATAATGCATGTATAGGGTATATACCTGATAGGCGGCTGTGCCGGCTCCGAAGAGGAAGCCTTTGGGGAAGGAGGTTCGGTTGAGAGGTCCGGTGCCAGGGATGTGAGATGGTGTCACTGCCTCGGAAAGACTAACGGAAAACAAGGCATTCAGGGAAATCAAACAGATAAGAGCTATTTTCAGAAGAGAAACTTTTAGGAACCCCATTCTTGTCTCTCTTCTCTTATTTGCTTGCTGTGTCACTTCTCTTTCACTTAGCTTCCTTTATATAGACCCTCTTCCCATGCATACAATGATACAATCTCTCTCTCTCTCTCTCTCTCAATTATTTTCCATTATATTGCGTTTCGTTCCGTCAATGATGCAAAACGACAAATATAAATCAGCCCGCATATTATTTTCTTACTACCTTTAATCAAGTCGTACCAATACTTTTATCCGCGTGTATATCGATCCTGATTTTGTGTCCTTACATAAAAAATTATGTAAGATTGTTTCACTAATAATAAAATATTTCACTAATAATAAAATATTTCATTGTATATGTAAGAAAATAATATGATATAATATTTTTTTCATTATGATTAATATATTGCGTAATTAATCCATTAATCACACTAAAAGTTTAAATACTCACGGTATATATCGGTATACCCAAAATATACCGGTAAAATCAAAATTTCGGTATCAATAATAGTATCGGTATACCACTAAATAATACATGTATAATATTTGATTTTTATTTTGACTACTTGAACGATCGATTCTTTTGTTTTTTTTAGTCCTTATCGAACGAAAAATAACTAATAGGAATTTGAATTTTATGATTTATACATCTAATTTGAATTATTTAAAAATATAATTGTTATATAATTTTTGTCGATATATTTATCGGTATTCGATATATCAGTGATAAATTGTCAGTATCATTTATAGTCGGTATTGATACTTTTATAAAATATTTATCGATATACCCGTCGATATTCGGTATACCAAACAAATCAAACCTCGATATCGGTAATAAAAATCTTGATCACCAACTCATATTTATGCCAGAAATTATATCATTATCTCATAATTATGAGGACAATATTCTCAGTAATGGTTTGAAACTTATGAATAGAATAATTTTGAGGTCACTAAATTCACGCACACTTTTAGAAACAAACACCATTTAAAAGTGTAAGAAAGAGTTTAGAAAATTCTCAAAATAATTCTCTGAAATCGAAGTCCGAAGGTCGCCGAAAAGCACAATACAGATCGGAGGTAAATCGAGTATCTTTGCTTCCACTTTTACGCGTTCATATAATTAAATCACATTTAATATGTGTAATAAATTATTACAAATTATTCATGTCATCACTATGATTTATTACTATATTTTATATTTAAAAATAATTGCTTAAAATTGATGACATCCTCTATTATTTTAATAAGCGATTGTATATTAATTACATCATCAGCATAAATAGATTTTTTTCCCAACTATACTACATGGTAATAGTAATAATATAGAATGATGTATATGGTACTTTGGCATAGAAATAAATAAAAATGTTAAAATTGAAAAAATAATGTTAATAACAATACCATAGCATGATTATTTCAGAATAAAATCATGCGGTTGTTCCTCATCGACTTGAAAATAACAATACCATAGCATGATTATTTCAGAATACGTAGATATGTACTTTTTTAAATATATTATAGTGCTATATGTAGATATTTTAGGATAAATTATTCAAACTTTTCTTTCAAATATAAGAATTAATAATTGATGGTAATCCATATAAGAGACAATCTTTAATTAATTTAAATATCCAATGTCCCTGTCTGCTGATCCATAAGTTATATTATTTCTAATCAGAATAATAAGTTGTACCTCATCTTCTTTTGTATCATGTTCCTCTAAGACGCATAAAAAAAAGTATCATTTATCTTTTAATGTCATGAAAAACAAATTAGATGGGTGTAATCAGTATATTATTATAAGAAAATAAAATAATTAAACTATGATTAAAACAAGTGGAACATGCAGGAGCCACTAGGGAAGTTTAAATGGCAAAATAAAATTGTAATCAAAGACAATATTTACGTGTACCCAAAATTACTTTATTTTATAACTGTAATAGTAAATTATAAATAGTAATAATAATAAATTGTATAACAGACGACAATCCAAAAATAATTGAATGGTGTGGGCGAGACATGTACATGTATAAACTCATATAAATACACCCATTAAAATAATACGTAATATTGCATGTAATTTTCTTTATGAGTTGTTAGTGTCATAATTGACATGATGGGAAGAGAAAGATATATATCCTTGTGATATTTAAGAATCACATCTCATGTATCTTTATCCGAATTAGATTAGTTTTTATTTCTACTTTAGATTACGAGTTTAAGAAGTTGGCATTTTGTGTTGCATAAATTTGGTGTTTCTGCTTGGGAATGTTGGCATGCGTTTGTTATTCATATTTACAAATGAAATTTAATATATTCCAAAACAAAATGTCTTAAGTTGTTTTTTAGATTTTATGGACACGTGGTGCAAACAGATTCGACCACGTATCGTTCTATATGTGAGATTGTTTATGAGTTTTTTTTTGTGTTGAGTGAACAAAACGAGAATGAATTTTTCGAGTTCTTGAACACTTGTATAGAGATGATGAAATTTGGGTCGGAAGCCTTTGCGTGTAGAAAGGAGCGAATGTGTTTTCTTCAAATCTAGAGAGAAGGGAAGAAAATTATTCCTCTTTTGTGAGTTTTCGTGTGTTTGGGTGTTTGATTTTTTGGTGTTTTTTCTCTTGCTCTCAAAGCTGTTTTTCATAAAATGGAGTGGTTTTTGGTACAATTTTCTCTCCGGTCAGCCAAAAAATCTCATTTATGTGTTTGAGTTCGGATATTTATAGTGAGCTGGTGAGGTATAAGGGTAGACTTGTCATTTGACGAGGTTGGTTCCCCCCGGGTGTGTTGTTGGAGAGCGCTCTTATATAATGGTTGTCGTGGGGGGTCCATGTGGGGGGTCTCCGCGGAGGGGGGTTCCTGTGAGGGGGGTCCCCATGGGGCGGTCTATGCGTGGGGGTCGTCTGTGAACATGTATTTTTTGCGATGTCCGTGGGGAGTTCCCCGTAGAGGGGAATCTTGGTGGAGGGGGTCTCCATAGAGGGGGGGTCCCTGTAGAGGGGGTCTCTGCATACGAGTCGTCCATAGCTCTGAATTCCTTTGGAGAACGCTATTATATATAGGTGTCGCCATGGGAGGGTCTCCGCTGGGGTTCCTCGAGGAGGGGGTCCCCGTGGAGGGGGGTCTCTACGTGGAAGTCGTTAGTTGCTCTGAATTCCTTAATTAAACTTCTCCTTTTATGGTTGGACTACCTGTTCAAGTTGAGTTAGACTTCTACAACTTTCTTTGAACATAAAGTATTTCCGTGGAGGGGGGTTATCGCGGGGGAGGGGGTCTCGAGTGCTTAGTCGAATTTGGTATTGACATTGGGACATGTCACCATTGGAGAGAATCCAAAGTATTTAATCAAATTTTGGTGTTGGCATTGAGATGTGTCACCTTTGTGAGGGAGGGTTCAAATTATTTAGTCAAATTTTGGTATTGACATTTTGACTTTGCGGGTCGGAACAATCAGACTCGAGTTGGATTGGACTTTTCGTGCTTTTCTCTGAGTCGAAAATATTCCCTACAAAATTAGCCCCACAGTTTTTCGAAAAACTTTGTGTTGATCTTCGAGTGGCTTGGGATTGTTAGCTTTATTGTTATTCCGATCTCTACGTCGGAGTTGACACTTTCTTCAAAGTCTGTCAAGGTAACCCTTTTTCTCTAACTCTCGAAGCTCCATCTCATCCTTCCTCGACAGTTGTCGTCCTTATTTTATCGAAGTTGAAGTTTGTTGTTTTTTTCGTTGTTACTTTTTTGCGCCGTCGGTCGGTCGGTCTGTCACGCATGTTTTTCTTTCGAGACGATGCAGTCATTTGTGCACCCAGTTGATGGTTTCTTGGACTTTTGATTGTGTGACGCGTGGATGCCGAGATGAGGGCATTTTCCCACCTGTTTTTTTGGCGTGTTGGTCTTTGGATATTTTTCGTTTTACAAGGTCGTCTATCTATGCGAGGCTTCTTGGTCTGAATTTTTGTCTTTGACATGATGCATTTTTCTACCTCGGTTCCTGCTAATATTTTGAGGTTGTTTAGAGACGAGTTTCCTTACCTCGGTTTTCTTGGAACTACGTTCTTTCCTTGACTCTGAGGACAATTTGAGGTTGGTCAGAGAGTCGATGGAGCGAGTCCCCTCATCCCGGTCGCATGGAGCCGTTTTGGTATGCACTTAGTTGGCCCTTGGGCACTTTGACTCCATGGATTATTTTTGGTTTGTTTAAGGTCGCGAGCCCCTCTTTGTCACGTATTTTGACGCGTTATTTTTTTGTTCGGAGAGTTGATTAGTTGAGTCTTCTCATCTCGGGTTGCCCAAAAGTCATTAGCGAGAGTCCTTTATTAACGGACCATTTTTCCTTGACTGCGGAGACACTTTGAGGTTGGTCGGGGAGTCGATGGTGCAATCACCTCATCTCTGGTCATGCGTAATACTTTGGGGTAGGTGGGGAGTTTGACGTGGCGAGACTCCGCTTCCCTTATCCCGCTAACGGGTTAAGGTTGGGTCAGAGAGTCGGTTGCACGAGTCTCGTCATCCCTATCGCATGAAGCCATTTGCAATATGCATCGAGTTGGCCCTTTGACACTTTGATTTTATGGATGCTTTGGGGTTTGTTTGGGGTTGCGAGCCCTTCATCGTCACAAATTTTGACGCGTTTTGTTTAGGTTCGAGGAGTCGATTACAGAAGTCTCCTCATCTCGGGTTGAGCGGAGTCGTTAGGGGAGAGTTATTTATTGATGAACCAATTTTCCTTGACTTTGCAAACACCTTGAGTTGATCGCGGTTGAACGATCTACGCTTCTAGATCTTTGGGGAGTACGTTGAATCGGTGGGTGATGAATTTTGTGTCAATCTTTGGCATTTCCGCATGCTTCCAAGTGAAGACTTCCCTGTGTTTCTATAAGAAAGTTATGAGCCGCTCCTTCAGTTCGATCGGTAGACCTGTCATTGTTATGATGATGCACTTTGGCTGGTCGTGGTCGAGTACTACGGATGTGAGGTCGCTTGACGTCTTTACTTCTTTGGTCATGTCTTCTTCTCTTAGGTCCACATCTTCGAACATCTGTACATCTGCGGTGTTGTACGCAATGTCGCTTTCTTTCCGATGGCTGGTTCCCATTGTAACTTTGTCTACCTTTCCTTGAGACCCTTGGATGTGGCACATTCTCGAGTCAGCCTGACTACTCCATTTTATCCACATTCACGTTGGTAATAGGAACTTGAGGTTTTATTTTGAGATGATTGCGCGGAGCATGTTCAACATTGGTCGCCCTATGATTATGTTGTGGGTATATGGTCGGCTAACGATCAGGAAGTTTACTAGGCGTGTGGTCTGGGCTTCCCCGTCCTATCCAGAAGTGACTGAGAAGCTAATGGAGTCTCATGTGTATATACATTCTTTTGCAAATCTGAAGAGCGAGGTCTTGACAGGAGTAGGGTGGACTCCGCCAAGGCCCATTCGATTGAGAGCTTCTTTGAACATGATGTTGGAATTTAGTTAACAATTAACCTAATTAATTATGAAACATATCTATATATGGCGGAAATTCATAATTCTATTTAACATATTAAAAACGTTTTTTAACATATTCATAACCATGTCATTAAATCTAAACTAGCATGTCAACAAAATTTATGAACATATAAATAAATTCATTTAAGCATGCAAACGAACAATCTAAATAAATATAATCATTTTACAATACTATGTCATTCAGATCCAATTTCATTTAAGAGACACTTACATAGGGTTTGGATCTGCGACAGCAAGTCTCGGTGTACGTCCAAGTGATCGGCCGATCCTCTACACCACGCGCGTCAAGGAGATCCTCAAATCCGTCGTGCCTTCGTTCCTCCAAAAGTGGCCGGCCCTGGGGAGAGAAAAATCACTCAAACAACCACAAGTTGAGTCAATGATAATACTCAAGGGATTTTAGGAGACAAAGAGGGTGGGCTCTTTCGTGGGAACAAGGGAAGAAGGGGAAACTCAAATAAAAGGAAGGCCTGCCGGGAAACAGTTTTCCTCTCTCTCTTTCTCTCTTAATTTTGGCCAAAACCTCTCAAGCACAAGGGGGGAGAGGTTTGGCTGAGTGTTGGTCGAAATTAGGCTAGGGTTACAAAGAGAAAGCCTCCTTTTATATCAGAGAGAATGGGCTTAAGTTAGGTCAAAATCCAGTTAAGACCCATTAGTCAAACTTAAGCCCAAAACTCATTTTAATGAGTTTAAACAATTTTTCCAGCCCATAAAACACCTATTATGGCCGGCCATATTGTCCTAATTATCTCCCAAATTTATTTGATTTATTTCTAAAATAATATTTAATTAATTTAGAACATCTCATTTATTTAATGACAAGTCATTAATTATTTTCATACTAATCAATGTAGTACGAAACGAGAAAATATTTATTTTCATCTTTTATTTATTTGAATCATCAAATTATATTATTATCAATATAATAACATAATATGATTCGTGAAATAAATGTAATAATAAATAACCAGTTATTTATTTAATTACTCAGAAAATAATTTTCTTAGCGTAAATCACAATTTACGTTGAATGAGAAAATCAATCATTTCTTGTTCACCAAAATCTCGTCCGAGAGTCTATCATTGAGACCTTATGGACCCACATGAACGAAGCTTTAGAATAAATCTCGGACACAAAAGTTCACAAACTTTTTCCGGCTTTTAATTCTTAATATTAGTCGATTCCACTAAAGGACCAATATTGAACATCTCTAAGTTCATATGCGTTTATATTTCCGTTTGATGTGACAAAACTATTCTTCACAGTCCATGGTGTATTTTACGATATTACCCTTTGTGTGTATCATTAACTCAGAGGAATGTAAAATTACCGTTTTACCCCTAAGTTATTATTTCACCAAATCCTCTGTTATTTGTTAACGAGAAAAACATAAAGTGAAATGTCTCAACATGTCACATGTTTTATTTCAAAGAATTCTTTATTCGATGAATACCAGGCCTGGTTTATTCGCTCACACTTTCATAACAGAGCATGGTGTGATACTAATGCCTTAGTATTGTTTCAACACAAATTCCATATATGTGAATCACATGTTTCAACGGAACAGTATTATGACACCAACCGTCGGGTCAATGAAACTTCATTTAGCCATTGCCCATTGACAAATCAAATGTCATAAAGTGTTACAAGAATACATGTACTCACTTCAGGATTTAGGTAATTACTAAAATACCCCTCGTATGTGAGTTTGATGTTTCGAGTGATTGAACAGTTTTATCTCGAACTTCAAAACTTCACTGGTCTTGTTCAATATCTTCATTAAGATATCAAGAGTGAATTACAGAGTCACAACTCTCCATATTACAAGATAAGATATCGTTTAATTCATTCTAACAATCATTACTAGGAATCGATTGCCCAATCGATCTTTAGATTGCGAACTATTATTTAAACTAGTCATAAGAAGGTATCTTGTCAAGTCTGTACTTAGCACTTCTTTCGTTGATGACAGTTTCAGAGCGTAGACATAAATGCGTAAACACAATCTTAAATAAGAATGGATATTCAATCTTTATTTAATTTCAAAGCAAAACAAATACAAAAGTATTTAATATCAAAAATCTCCTTTGTGGGCATAAATGCCAACACATGATGTCAGCCCAACTCCCCATTGTCGATAAGGAACCTTCTTCCCACGCTATTTGCTACTTGTGCCTAACAAATATGGTGTCGTTATGCAAGTACATTACTTGGCGCGCTTCCTCCTCCATGAGGTGGATTGTCTCGTATGGTGTGATTGGCCACTTTCTCTTAGTAAGGTTGATGTGGCGGGATGGTCATTCTCATGTTGCTTCTCGCCCGCAATTTTTTCTTTCGTGTGCGGTATTTCTTGCCACCTATCCTCCGCAAATAATGGTGACGATGTTGAGCAGCGCATTGATGGTGTTTCCTCGCATGTTGCAATAGTTGCCTTCGCCTATCATGGCTTATTTCCCGTGATCTTGTCGCCTTTCGTCATGGGTCGTCTTCTTCTTCGCGGTTGAGTCCGGGTCGGCTATAATTACCATCACAAATTTTTTTAGCTCAATGTTTTGATGTGATCTTTGATTTGCCTCTGATGTTGGAAACATTCAGCGGTGAGGTGGTCATAGTCCTTGTGAAACACACAATATTTGTTTTTGTTGCGTATAGATAGATCGTTTGCGAGGGGTCGGAGCTCAGTGGACATATCTATGTGCAAAACTAGAGTTTGGTCTGGCATGGTTCTGAGTGGTGTGAAGTTAGAATCTGTTTAAAAAATTTCAACTCAAATGGGTCTCTGCCTTGATGGGGATCGCGGTTTGAAGGTCATGGTGCCGCTTCAATTTTTTTCCTTTGTTATAGTCATCGATTTTTTCCTCGTCCCTACATCGGCTTCCTCTTTCGCTGATGTTTCTACTCTCATAGTATTCTGATGGGTTGCCTAAAATATTAGTTATGTCCTGGTGCTGGGTTGTTGTCTTACCAACAACATTAACGTCACAAGTTTGTAATCCCTCGATGAAGGCGTAGATTGGGTCACTATCTTTATACTCGTCTGCCTTATTCGACTCTTTAATTAACTTATTGAGGTACCGTAGAGGTGTCTCGGTGCCGCCTTGCTTGATCGTCAAGACGTAGGACTATTCCTTACTTTGTGTTCTGGAGGGGGAGAGTCATGTAAGAAACTTCTTGTTGAGGTCTTCGAACGACTGAACCGTCCCTCCCTCAAGTCTTTGAAACCATTCGCACGCGGAGCTGATAAGGGTGAGGCAAATTTTTTGACATATTATCGAAGACGATTTTCATATCATCCTCATATTTGTTTGGTATTGAAAGGTGTAGTACAAAGGGTTTGAACTTCCATCGTATAGCGGTATGGCGGGTGGGAAAATTTTTCCTCCGACGTCATCAGCGGGCACATGCGCGACAAAAGATGAATCTACCCCCTCAATCATGCTTCTGATAAAGGGTAGTTCAGAATTTCCCCGTGCGTACCTCCCGGAATTCTTCGTGCCGTGCATAGCACGGGATGATGGTTTTCCCGTTGCGAGGGGGGCGACCTCCTGCAGTTCTTGAGTTTGTGATGGTTATCGTCGGAGAACTTTCTATCGAGCGTTGATGTAGCGCTGTAGGTCCATGTGTTGTTCTAGACGTCGGGGGACCTAGGGCGCGGGGTAGTGAGAAGATTATGGCCCCTGGCTTGCGGAGACCTCTTCATCCTGTCCGAAACGTACGAAAGCTGACTTCCAAAATTCCAGTCTCATCTCGGATGCGGAGCAGGTGACGCCGAGTCACGGACGCAAGTTTTCATGTTCTTCGTTTAAGTAGACTCCTAGAAGTAGGGGTACCTGTTCATGCTCTCTGGTGGTCATGCGCTCCTTCTGGTATTGATGACTTTCGGTTACCATATCATCCTGGTCGGTTTCTTCGTGGTATCCTTTCATCGTGGTCACCCCTTTTCCTTTGACTTGCCCATTTTCTTTGGCGTGGTGCATTATTGCTCTTTCTTTCCTATCCTTTGCAAATTCTTCAACTAGCGAGAGAAGACTATTCTCGTGGCGATCCATCTGGTTGCCCGCTCGACGTGCATTTGGGCACGGCGTTCGGGCTTGTTGCTGGGACAGCATTCGTCGACAGGTTGTCACTTGTCGACGAGGTCATTCGCGTATGCACCTGTCTTTCACGCACTTGCGCCAAGTGTAGACTGTCACACTACTTGCTAGTTGAGGAACGGTGTTCTCAGAGGTAATCGCACGGTTCCGAATCCGGTCACCCCGCTCAACGTGCATTTGAGCAACATAGTTTGGGTTAGTTGTTGGGACAATGTTTGTCGACGGGTTGGCACTCGCTCTCGAGGTCTTTCAACCGTCTCATTTTCACCTACGCTCGTTGTAGAGTGTCACGCTACTTGTTGGTTGAGGAACCACGTTCTCGGAGGTAGTCGCAGTGTTCGGCATGGTCGTGCCGCTAGACGTGCATTTGGGCAACGTCGTTCCGGCTAGTTGTTGGGACGGTGTTCGTCGACCAGTTGGCACTCGTCGAAGAGGTGGTCCTTTGTATCTGCACTCGTCTCGCTTGTACGTGCAGTCGTGTGTAGAGTTCCACGCTACATGATGGCCGAGAAACGACTTTCTTAGAGGTAGTCGCACGATTTGGCATCAGGTCGTCCCGCTCGACGTGCATTTGGGCAATGTCGCTGGGACTAGTTGTGGGGACGGTGTTCATCGATGGTTCGGCACTCGCCGAAGTGGTCCTTCGCGTCTGAAGTCGTCTCACTTGCACCTGCGCTCGTGTGTAAATTGTCACGGTACCTGCTGGGTGGTTGTGAAAATTTCCCTTGAGATGAGAATATATGATTTTGCTGGTGGAGAGATGAGTGTGATCGTTCTCGGTCCCCCTCCTTCTAGCGCCAAAATGTTAAATCGTTTCTTAGACTAACATTTATGGACACGTGGTGCAAACCGATTCGACCACGTATCTTGGTATATGTGGGATTGTTTATGAGATTTTTCTCTTGTTGAGTGAAAAACACGAGAATGAGTTTCTCGAGTTCTTCAACGCTTGTATAGAGATGATGAAATTTGGCCCGGAAGTCTTTGCGTGTAGAAGGGAGCAAATGTGTTTTCTTCCAATCTAGAAAGAAGAGATGAAAATTCTTCCTCTTTTGTGAGATATTTTTGGTGATTTTTTCGTGTGTTTGTGTGTTTGATCTTTTGGTTTTTCCTCTTGCTCTCAAAGCTGTTTTTCTTGAATGAAGTTGTTTTTGGAGAGGTTTTTGTAAGATTTTATGTCTAGTCACCCAAAAAAGTGTTGGCAGAGATGCCCTTAAGAAGATTATTTATTTACATATTGATCTAATATAAATCTTTCATAAGTCCTTATTGTACTTGGTGATTAAATTAATAAAATTTGAAACGTTCATTCATTCCTTTTTTGTTTGTTTGAAGATTTATGATATTAAATCGTTTTATAGTCCATTATTAAACCTAACAATATATGAAGAGACAAATGTAAATTTGCATGAACAAACTCTTCATGGTTTGGTTAAAATGAAATATTCACAATCTAAAGATCAACATATTATTGATCCTAGTATGATTGTTGGAAGAGTCTTTGATGTCTGGTTACGAGGCATAGAGAGTTAGGAACTCTATAGTTCTTCTAGTGTATCTTTCGAAGATACTGAATTGACCAGTGCACCTTTAGAGACAATGTAAGAACAACTCATTTAACCTCTTTTGTCTCAAGGTCAATATGTATGAATTGAATCACGCTTATCTTAATCCTGAAATGAGACATGTCATTTCATGACTTCAATATATTCATTTGAGAAAGCTACAATCTATATCCAAGTCTGTGAACTAAATGCGCTCTATTGGTAATATATTAGGTTGTGAAGTTCACATGAGTATACTTTGTGAAGTTCTCATAGATATGGAATCATGTACAATATTGTTGAAATGCAATGTATATCACCTTATGCTTTATTACTTGGATTGTGAATAAATGAAACGCGCGGTATCAAAATTTAAGTAGCGACTTTATTTGAATGAAACATAGCACTCGTCAATACATTGTTTCTAACTTATTCACAAGTAACAAAGGAGTTGAGGAAATAACAACTAGAAGGATAAACTGATAATTTTATAAATCCTATCTAGTTGATGATATTTATGAATGGTAATCATAGATAACATTCAATGGATCTACTCAATATAATTAAGTTGAATTTGAGTAGAAAATAAATTCATTTGAAGCAACAGATCAGTAACAACTCTTTAGTGGAGTCAGTTGATATTAAGTTAATACTCGGAAAAGTTTTGTGAAATTTTGAGTCCGAGTATTGTAGCTCAAATTTTGTTCATTTGGATCCATAAGGTTACTATTAGAGGTCATTAGAGTAGGATTGTTAAACTAGAAATTAAGTTAAAATAATTTCAAATGTTGAACTAGACGTTTTCTCGAAAAATGTCTAAAAGGTATTTTTGTCCACATGGAAATAAAATGATATGAATGTCAAAATAAGATTTCAAATATTTTCATGTGATGAAAATATAAATTAGTTTCTAAAGCGGAGAAGTCGTTTGAGGCATTACAAAATTAATTTCATTATTTGTGCAATATTAATTCTACAATGGGTATTTAAGAATTGTCTTAAAATGAATAAGGAAGCATCTAGATGCCCTTCCCAAGGTATAGAATTCGGCCATGACACATCAAAGAGGAGATTATTTTTGTCTTTAATTATAAAGATAATTACGCAGAAGGAAAATAGGAAATGAATTTCTTTGAGAAGTAAATAAATATGCTAAGTGAGGAAACAATTTTCGCTCACCAATGAGAGCATATTGGCTGGCGATGTACTAGAGGAAGAGGAGAGAAAATCAAATATTGTGTCATGAATACATAATAAGAAAGGGTAATTAGCTTTCCTTTTCTTGATTTTCCTTCTCCTAAAAATAGAGTCTCACATAAATATGTGAAAATAAGTTTCTTGCTCTTATTTTCTCAGTTTTGGCATCTCCTCTCTCTTCTCTCTCAAAATACTTCTTTTATTTTGGCACCTAAGTCCTCATTAGACTTAGGCTAAATTAGCTCTTTAGCTCTTAGAATTGTTCTCCAGGTATTGTATTTAATTGTACCCACACACAAATCCTTTAAACACTCTATAGACTCGTGTAATTGAAACCTTAGGTTTCTCGAGTTCACGTTTAGATGTGAACGTAACGAGTAAGAGACGATCTACCTTTCTCAAGGCTCATCCAAGATCAAACTACAAGAAATGTTAGTGTTCAAGTATTTTAAATAATATTTTTAAATATATACGTATTCATTCACTTTGCCTAGGTTAGTAAAAATTATTTTACTATTATCGAAATTTTTATATTTCGCCATTAATATGTTAATGATAATTTTTTTCTTAACTCTAGACCTATTCCAACAAAAAGTCCCATTTATGTGTTTGGGTTCGGATATTTATAGTGAGCAGGTGAGGTATGATGATAGACTTGTCATTTGACGAGGTTTGTTCCCCCGGTGTGTCGTTGGAGAGCGCTATTTTATAATGGTCGTCGTGAGTGGTCCCTGTTGGGGGTTTCTGTGGAGGGGCGTTCCCGTGGGAGGATCTATGCCTGGGGGTTGTCTGTGAACAAGTGTTTTATGCGGCGTCCGTGGGGAGTTCCCCGTAGAAGGGGTCCCCGTGGAGGGGGGTCTTCGTGGAGGGGATCCCCGTAGAGGGAGATCTCCGTAGAGGGGGGGTCCCCGTATGGGGGTCTCTGCATGGGAGTCTCTGCATGGGAGTCGTCCGCAGCTCTGAATTTGTTTGAAGAGCGCTATTATATAAAGGTGTCACCATGGAAGGGGTCTCGTGGGGGTCCCCGTGGAGGGGGGTCTTCATGTGTTGGAATAGGTCTAGGGTTAAAGAAAAATTTATCATTAACCATATTAATTGCGGAATATAAAAATTTCTTTTAGAAGTAAAACAATTTTTACGAACCTAGATAAAGAGCATATACATGTTATGACTAAAAACATTATTTGACCTACTTGAATACGAACCTTTTTTGTATTTTGATCTTGAAGCGTCTTGAGAAAGGTGGATCATCTTCCTTGGCTCGCTCGTCACCTTCACACCTAAAACGAGAACTTGAGAAACCTAAGTTTTCTATTACAAGAGTCTATAGAGGTTTAGAAGGATTTGTGTGTGGGCAGAATTAAACAATATGAACCAAGAAAAATTCTTGGATCATAAGCTAATTCTCTAGATCAAGTATGGATCTAGGTGCAAAATAAATAGAGTATTTTCTAGAGAGAGAGAGAGAGAGAGAGAGGGTTGGCCAAAATAGGGAGAGAGCAAGAATGAAGCTTAACCTTTCACATCTCCATATGAGGCTCTATTTATAGGAGAAGGAAAAATCTATAAATGTCATTTATTCAATCATGAAAGAATATTGTATTCATGACACAATATTTGATTTTCCCTTTCCCTTTCTCTCTTAGGATGGCCGGTCATACACTTCAAGCAAGGAGGAAATTTGTTTCCTCACTTAGCTTATTTATTTCCTTCTCAAGCAAATTCATTTCCATTTTCCTTTTGGGTAATTATCCTTATAATTAAAGGAAAATAAAACTCTCCTCTTGATGCTATATTGGCCAAACTTCTACCTAGGGAGGAGCATCTAGATGCTTCCTTATTTCTTTTAAGACAATTATTAAAATACCCATTGAAGAATTATAATTGCACAAATAACGAAATTAATTTCATAATGTCTTAAACGAATTTTTGGCTTTAGGAAATAATTTATATTTTCATCAAATGAAAATATTCAAAATTTTATTTTGACATTCACATCATTTTATGTCCTTGTGTACAAAAATACCATTTGGACATTTTCCGAGAAAAAGTCTAGTTCAATACTTGAACTTATTTTGACTTAGCTTCTAGTTTAACAATCCTACTCTAATGACCTGTAATAGTGACCTTATGGATCCAAATGAACAAAACTTGAGCTTCTATACTCGGACTCAAAAGTTCAAAAACCTTTTCCGAGTATTAGCTTAATGTAAACTGACTCCACTAAAGAGTTGACACTGAGAATCTCTCGGTTTAAATGAATTTATTTTCTACTCAAAATTCAACTTAATTATATCGAGTGGATCCATTGAATATTATCTATGTTTACCCTTCATGAATATCATCAACTAGACGGGATTTATAAAATTACCATTTTACCCTTCTAATTGTTATTTCCTCAACTCCTTTGTTACTTGTGAATAAGTTAGAAGCAATGTATTGACGAGGAGCTAACAAGTCACATTGTTTCATCCAAATAAAGTTGCTACTTAAATTTGGACACTGGGCAGATCATTTATTCACAATCCAAGTAATAAAGCATGAGGTGATATATATTGCATCTCAGCAATCTTGTACATGAATTCCATATCTATGAGAACTTCACAAAGTTGGTTCATGACATCTTCATAACTTAATATCTCACCAATAGGCCTTGTCTAGATCACGCAATGGACCTAAAATTTGACTTTCTCAAATGAAAGTATTAATTCTATGAAATGACATGTCTCATTTCAGGATTTAGGTAAGCATGATGCGATTCATACATATTGACCTTGAGATAGAAGATGTTAAATGGTTTGTTCTTCTATTGTCTCTAAAGGTGCACTGGTCAATTTAGTATCTTTGAAAGATACACAGGAAGAACTATAGAATTCCTAACTCTCTATGCCTCGTAACCGCACATCCTAGATTCTTCCAACAATCATACTGGGATCAATATCCGTTGATCTGTAAATTGCAAATATATCGTTTTAGTCAAACCATGAAGAGTTGTTCACGCAAATCTACATTTGTCTCTTCATACATTGTTAGGTTTGATTAAGGACTATAATACTATTGAATATCATAAATCTTCAATCAAATTAAAAAGGAATGAATGAACGTTTCAACTTTTATTAATTGTTTATTAACATATTGATGTAATATATAAATCTTTATAAAGTCCTTATTGTAATTTCCTAATTAAAGTAATGAAAGATGAAACGTTCATTCATTCCCTTTTAGTTTGATTGAAGATTTATGATATTCAATAGTCTTATAGTCCTTAATCAAACCTAACAATGTATGAAGAGACAAATGTAGATTTGCGTGAAAAAAATCTTCATGGTTTGACTAAAACGATATATTCACAATCTAAAGATCAACGGACTATTGATCCCAATATAATTGTTGGAAGAATAGATGATGTCTGGTTACGAGGCATAGAGAGTTAAGAACTCTGTAGTTCTTCCAGTGTATCTTTCCAAGACACTGAATTGACCAGTGCACCTTTAGAGACAATGGAAGAACAAACTATTTAACATCTTCTATCTCAAGGTCACTATGTATGAATTGCATCATTCTTACCTAAATCCTGAAATGAAACATTTCATTTCGTAACTATAATATATTCATTTGAGAAAGCAACACTCTAGATCAAACGTTGTAAACTAGATGCGCTCTACTGGTGATGTATTGGATTATGGAGTTGACATGAGTATACTTTATGAAGTTCTAATAGATATGGAAATCGTGTACAAGATTGCTGAAATGCAATGTATATCACCTTATGCTTTATTACTTGGATTGTGAATAAATGAACTGCGCAGTATCCAAAATTAAGTAACGACTTTATTAGGATGAAACAATGTGACTTGTTAGCTCCTCGTCAATACATTGTTTCTAACTTATTTACATGTAACAAATGAGTTGAGGAAGTAAAAATTAGAAGAGTGAAATGGTAATTTTACATATCTCATCTACTTGATGATATCCATGAAGGGTGATCATAGATATCATTCAATTGATCCACTCAATCTAATTAAGTTAAATTTGAGTAGAAAATAAATTCATTTGAACCGAGAGATTCTCAATGTCAACTCTTTAGTGGAGTTAGTTGACATTAAGCTAATACTCGGAAAAAGTTTGTGAGCTTTTGTGTCCAAGTATAGTAGCTCAAGCTTTGTTCATTTGGATCCATAAAGTCACTATGAAAGGTCATTAGGGTAGGAATGTTAAACTAGAAGTTAAGTCAAAATAAGTTCGAATGTTGAACTAGACGTTTTCTCCAAAAATGTCTAAAGGGTACTTTTGTCCAAATGACATAAAATGACGTGAATGTCAAAATGATAATTTGAATATTTTCATATGGTAGAAATATAAATTATTTTCTAATGCCGAAAAGTCGTTTGAGGCATTATAAAATCAATTTCATTATTTGTGCAATATTTAGTCTACAATGGGTATTTAAAGAATTGTCTTAAAAGAAATAAAGAAACATCTAGTGTAGAGTTTGGCCAACATCATCCAAAGAGGAGAGGAATTCCTGCCTTTAATTAGAAAGATAATTACACAAAGCGAAAAGAGGAAATGAATTTCGTTGAGAAGGAAACAAATATGCTAAGTGAGGAATCAAATTTCCCTCACTAATGCATAGGGGATGGCCGGTCATGTACAAGGGAACGAGGAGAAGAAATCAAATATTATGTCATGAATATACAATAGGAAATGGTAATTACCCTTTCGTGTATTTCCTTCTCCTATAAATAGAGGCTCAAATTGACATGTGAATACAAGTTTTCTTCCTCTTGTTCTCTCACAGTGGCCGACCATTCTCTCATCTCTCTCTCTAAAATATCTCTTTTATTTTGGCTCCTAAGTCTTCATTAGACTTAGGCTTAAATTAGCTCTTTAGCTCATAGACTTGTTCTTGAGTTATTGTGCTTAATTGTGCCTACACACAAATTCTTCAAATCGTCTATAGACTCTTGTAATAGAATCCTTTGCTTTCTCGAGTTCACCATTAGGTGTGAAGGTAAAGAGAAACACGAGACAATCTATCTTTCCTAAGGCTTCTCAAAGATCAAACTACAACAATGGTTAGTAACAAGTAATTAAATAATATTTTTAAATAATATGATGTTCATGCACTTTGCCCAGGTTAGTAAAATTATTTTACTAGTAAAGAAATTTATTATATTCTGCCATTAACTTGTTAATGATTATTTTTTCTTAACCCTAGACCTATTCCAACAATATGTGCATCATATGTCAAAACAACTATTTAATTTGGAGGACGACATTAGCCACCCGCCATAGACCTTAACATCTGAGCCAGTGAAATCCTTGACCATTTTCTAGTCCTTTTTCTTACAGAGTTCATCATCATGCCCCAGTCGCCAACACTTGTAGCACATCTTCCCAAGATTATCCTACTTGCCCTGAACCTATATTGGTTCAAAATCGCCTCTTCTTTCCAAAAATAAACCAGGGCACATGGGTCTCCTCACATCGAGTTGGACTTTGACTCTCAGGTCTAACCCAACTTGGCTTGAGTAATTTCCTGAATATCGCAACTAGGCTCTCGTCACTTCCTTCCTTTATCAGCCCCGGTAATAATCCTCTCAGCCTCACTTGAAAATGGTAGAAATCAAAGGAGTTCTCCTTTAATGTCTTTACGGCTGACCATTCTTCTGTTGGAATAGGTCTAGGATTAAGAAAAAATTATCATTAACAAATTAATGGCGGAATATAAAATTTCAGTACTAGTAAAAGTATCTGTACTAACCTAGGCAAAGTGCATGAAGATGTATATATTTAAAAACATTATTTAAATAATTGAATACTAAGCTTTCTCTTGTTGATTGATCTTGGAGTCCCTTCTTGGATGAAGATCTTTCTCCTTGTCTCGCTGCCTTTCGTCTTTTCATTCTCGAGCAACCACAAAAGTTTCTACCATTGGAGTCTTTGAGCGTTTGAAGAGTTTAATGAGTGGGCAATATTAAACAATATGAACCAAGACCAATTCTTGGATAATAAGCTAATCGTCTAAATCAAGTGAGGATCTAGGTGCCAAAATAAAAGAGTATTTTATAGAGAGATGGAGAGAAGTAGTTGGCTAGAAGAGAGAGAGAGAGAGCAAGACCAAAAGCTTATTTTCACATCTCTATGCGAGGCTCTATTTATAGGAGAAGGAAATACAAGAAAGGGTAATTATCCTTTCCTATTGTGTATTCATGACATAATATTTGATTACCTCCTCCCTTTCTCTTCCAAATAGTTGGCCAACCTATGCCATAAGTTAATTAAATTTGTTTCCTCACTTAACACATTTGTTTCCTTCTCAAAGAAATTCATTTCCTTTTTTCTTTTGGGCAACTACCAGTATGCAATAATGTACCAAATAAAAGAAGATGGCCATATCGGTGTCTACACACACGTATTTAATTCACTAAGCATGAAAACCAATTTTTAGCCATGTGACTTTAAATTAATTTGTGAGAAAATTAAAAATCTTATTTTGACATTTACATCAATTATCCTTAAGGACGAAAATACCCTCTATAACATTTTCAGAATATACGTCTAGTTCAACAATTGAACTTATTTTGACTTATCTTCTAGTTTAACAAACTCTACTCTAATTACTTGTGATAGTGACCTCATGGACATGGACCCAAATGAACAAAGTTTTAACTAGGACTCTTGGACTCAAAGTTCACAAACTTTTCCAAGTCTAGTTTAATGTCAACTGACTCCACTAATGAGTTGACACTGAAAATCTCTTGGTTCAAATGAATATAGTTTCTACTAAAAAATTTACTTATTTGTGATGAGCGGATACACTGAATATTATCGAATTATTACCCTTAATGAATATCATCAACTAGATGAGATTTATAAAATTACCATTTTACCCTTCTAGTTGTTATTTCCTCAACTTATTTGTTACTTGTGAATAAGTTAGAAACAATGTATTGACGAAGAGCTAACAACTCACATTGTTTCATCCAAATGAAGTCGCTACTTAATTTTGGATGCCGCGCGGTTCATTTATTCATAATCCAAGGAATAAAGCAAGAGGTGATATACATTGCATTTCAGCAATCTTTTATATGAATTCCATATCTATGAGAACTTCACAAAGTATACTCATGGAAACTTTACAACCCAATACATCACCAATAGAGCGCATCTAGTTCACAAACTTGGTTCAATAGTGTAACTTTCTCATATGAATATATTGAAGTTATGACATGACATGTCTCATTTCAGGATTAACGTAAGCACTATGAAATTCATACATAGTGACTTTGAGACAAAAGATTTTAAATGGTTTGTTCTTATATTGTCTCTAAAGGTGTACTGGTAAATTCAGTATTTTTGGAAGATACACTGGAAGAATTATAGCGTTTTTAACTCTCGACACCTCGTAACCAGGCATCATAGATTCTTCCAACAATTATACTAGGATCAATAGTTTGTTGATCTTTAGATTGTGAATATTTTGTTTTAATTAAAGCATGAAGACTTTGTTCATGCAAATTTACATTTGCTTCTTCATACATTGTTAGGTTTGATTAAGGACTATAAGACTATTGAATATCATAAATCTTCAAACAAGCGAAAAAGGAAGGAATGAAAGTTTCAACTTTTGTTATTTTAATCGGCAAATTATAATAAGGAATCATGAAAGATTTGTATTACATCGATATGTAAATAAACAATTTTCTTGTGGGCATCTCTGGAAACGTCTTACAGTAAGAGTTGTGAGCCTTTAAATATCCAAGGCCTTCCACACAAAACTCTTGCTCCATCTTCCCTCTTCTCAAACCTAAGTTGGTAATTCCCTGAGGTTAATTCCTTGACATTCCATTTATTTTGACATCTCCACACTACCGAGAACATCTCATAGAAGCATTTAGCACTTCAACTCATTCTTTTGACTTCAAAATCTTTGCGGCCAGCATGTATTCCCCTTCCATGTTTCCGTGGCTGTCAAGTTTTCTAATTATGCACAAATTGCTTGCTAGAAAAGAGGATGTCGTTTCTATTTCTTCCTACAATCTATGTTTTCCTCCATATTCTCCTTACTTCTTGCTAACATATCTCAGCCTCACTTTTGAATCATAAAAAGAAAAAAAGTTGTGTCTCACCCTCCCTATTTCTGTTTATTTTGTAGGTGTTACTCTGTGCCTCCACAGGCAGTCCTCAACTCATCTCTCCCAAAATGTTTTCACGGTCTCGCCCAAAAACTACTTTAGCCTACACTTTTCAAAGAAAAACTTCTCACTCCGAGCCTTTACTCTCTCCAAAGGACTCAACCTTCACTCTCAAAATATATTCAGTATCTGTCTAAGTTTTTATGTTTTTTTTAAGGCTCAGTACTTGTAATTTTTAGTCGTGCCTTTTCATGCCCGTACTTTTTATCTTTATCTTTTTTCACATGTTTTTTTAAGGTTCGGGTATTTGTTATATTCCTTTAGCTGATTTTTACGCGAAGATATTGAATGTTGAGATCTTGAATTATCAAGAGAAAAAATAATCGAGAGACAGGTAAATTATGAGCTGACTGAAATCATTTCATTGACTGAATCAAATCTGTGAATACACGTATTGCTTTAAATAGCAAGGATCCTTCATTAAACTAGAATAGGAAATAAGCTATCATGATAGTTTTAACTAGGCAAGTCGGTCATGAGAATAAACGACATCGACTATAAACTTATTAAAGTTTTAAACGATAACTTTCGCTAAAACGAATGTAAAGCTCCAAAAACACTCCCTCGAAGATGGACTGTATAGATCTTTGAAATTCATTTTTGAGATTATAGGTGATATAGTCGGAGAAGCTAACGTGTTTGGTACACCTTTCTGAATATGTTCTCTTATAAAGTGTAAATCAATCTATGTCTTTCGTTCTCTCGTGAAAAATTGGATTTGAGGCGATATGTATGACCGCCTAATTGTCACAATATGTCACCGGTGATAAATTTTGTAGAATATGAAATTCTAATATTAATTGTTACATCCACATGACTTCACTCATGGTAATTTAAAGTGACCGCGTTCAATTTCAGCCGAACTTCAACAAAATGTTGTCTGCTTTATTAATTTCCAAACAACTAGCGTGTCTCCTACAAAAATACAATAGCTAATTATTAATCTTCGAGTATCAGAATAATGAAAATGCCATGAGTTGAGTAGAAGATTGTGCAAGGTAAAAAAGGTCAAATAGTGAACGTTACTTGACGTCAATTTTTTTAAACAAATTCATTATATTAGGTATACAGGTGATATTATATATACATTATATATATTAGGAAATATATATAAAATAAAACCATAAAAAATTAAATATATTGTTAGTATGCATGTGGTAGAGTGGGAGCTGACACACAGATACAGTCAGAAAAAATTACTATTTAGAAGTATTTAAGTATATGTTGACTTGTAAGTTGAGCTGTCTCAATCTATTGCTATCCCATTTCTATTTAAGAGCCTAAACGTTATAATAGTTATTATAACGTATCCACTTGGAGAAGCTCTTAGTCTCTGATTGTAATACAAACCTGACTTACAGAATTAAAATGGAGATACTAAGAAAAAAAGTGTATCTTTGATTGGTGTTTTTTCTTTTCATAAAACAAAACATTCGGATAGATTCTTTTACTTACTCATTTTTTATTTGCTACGCGTCATTTTGGACTAGAATTTGAAACATATTTATTATATCGGATTATTAACTGATTAGGTCAGGTTTTTGGATGGCTATGGGCTGAAATGTTTCCGATAAAAGTATTGTAATGTTTTTTAATTAAGTTTGTATTTCATACTTTATTTTGCTACAAAAAATTTTATATGTCAATTTAAAATGACTTTGCATTTTGTCACTTTAAAAACTTAATAAGTAAAACAACATTATAAGGAGAAGAAAATTTCTCTTTTCTTGCTTTAGAAAATGAGTAATGGTTTTACATACCCATATAAACGTTTATAAATTTTAATATACTCCACATTTTTGCAAATTTTGTGTAAATGCTTCTGAATTTGTTAATCAATTTTTTTGAACCGCTTTAATCGAAAAATAATTTTTCTCTTACGTCTCCGCTGAAATGAATTATTAATAATTTCAGCGAGTGAAATGATAAATTTTCTCTGAAGTAGTTTGAAATTTAAACAAAAAAAATTTAAACCGAAAAATTAAGTTACAAATTATTTGTAGGAGTATTATCGATTATAAAATCGTGTAAATAGTTTTGTATGAGTATTTATACAAAATTTACAAAATTTACGAAATATTGAGTATTTTAAAATTACTGTATAATTTAGTTGATACAGTTATTTTTGTTAAAATATTCGCTAATTGAAGGGAAGTAATTGCTCTTCCTTTCATGTAAGAGATCTCTACTAAAAAGAAAGAGAAATGTACTTTTTTCCGTTTGCCCCGTTTAATCTCAATGACTAATTAAGTATCTTGTTTGGTATGGACAAATCTCTAGAATGACATTAATGGGATATAAATTTCAATACCGACGTTTACGTTTATATTCATTTATACTAGTAAATCATAAATATTAAATAGTATACTTTGGATTCTGCAAGTGCTAAAATTGATATGATCCTTGATATCTGCAATCAAAGAAAGGATAGTCAAAGGGATGAGAGACCTTATAACAAGGTGCATTATTCATAACTTTAGAACAAAAGAATTATAAATTAAAACTTGCACGTAATTCTAGATATGGACATTGTTCAATTATCACATATTTAATGTATGGTCCCGTACACCCCATTAATTTAATAACTTTTGATTGTTTTCTTTAGCTGGCTGCCACATCCCGTGTAGGGTCTAGGATATAATTTTTTATAATATAATTAAATATTTATCATTCATGAAAGACCACGTGATTTTAGACGTGTATGAACATGTTTTTAAGTGAATTATGATCTGCAATTTAATCATGTTACGATATCAATGAAATAAGAAAAAAAAACTTAATTATGTACGTAATAATTTCGATAAATTGTTTACTCAGAACAGGGAATGGAGAATAATAATTATTTTCAAGTAATTATAGTTCATCAACGTCATCATTGCTTGTGTGAGTGTATAAACATGCTATCAACCAAAATTATTTTCTTGCCGCTGTTTATTTAGTGAGATCAAATACAATCATGATTAACTTTTATTTTTATCAAATTAATCAAATTAAATTATTCAAAAATTGGCTAAAAAGTTAATGTTTGTTATGTGTATTGCAAAATGATCAATTTTTGATTAATTTTGGTTAATAGTCCTATTATTTACGTGTCATAATAATTAACCGGATGAATTTACAGTTTTGCCCTTTTTCATTTCAGAAAATTTTGAAGATTTTGGGCAAATTCGTTTAAAAATTAACGTTAAACTTTATCATAGTCATTTACCAAAAAATTGTTAAACGTTAACTATTTTAAAAACTCACTATGTTTATAAGACTATACTACTAAATAACCCTTAAATTATTTATTATAATATAAAAAGTAATAACAAAGCTTTGCATTTATTATAATATGCTATAATGGAACTAAACTTGGCTTACCGGGAGTCCCGAGTACCTCCCGGTACCGCTCTCGGTGGACTCCCGGTAAGAAGCGGGATGAGAGTCCCGTTCCCTGTAGTTAACGGGCCGGAACCGGGACGGTAGGCCGGGAGTTTAATTCCCGGTTTATATAAAAAAAAATTAAAAAATTAGTTTAATTTAAATATTAGGAGTTGAAAATAAATAATTTTCATGAATTAATTGTAAATTTATAATTTAAAAGACTATAAATCAATAATCGAGTATAAGAAATATAAATAACATAACTTAACAAAAATAATGTAGACGAATGTTAAATAAAAAATGGGCCTCTTAAAATACCTTATCGACCCATAAAAAAGTGCGACAGTGAGGAAAAGGTGTACCACTTGCATCGATAATAGTTTTAAATCAAGTGCATAGTAATTTTGATCGACAAAAAAACGTCTAATGTATTTAAGAATTTTTTCAAAACCAACTACTCTATATCGAGAATGAGAGGAGAAATTTCATAATATAGACCCAAAACAATTAAAATATCCACATTAAACCTTTCTTATTCAAAATATCCAAAAATGAACTTTAGCCCATAAAAGAGACAAAAATACCCTTTCCTTCTTCCTCACTTTTCTCTTCTCTTTCTTTTCTCTTTCCCTCTCTTCTCTTTCTCTCGGCCGAAACTCTTCACCATTTAAAAAAAAATCCCACCTATCTCTTTTTCTCACCCACGTTCCACCAACACTGATGAAAACTGCAAACATATTCATAAAAACTTGTCAAAAATTATTGACACATATCCAAAAATCAATTAAACTTATCCAAAATTCATATAAACTTGTCCAAAATTCATCTAAATTCATATAAACTTGTCCAAAATTCATCTAAACTTGTCCAAAATTCATCTAAACTTGTCCAAAATTCATCTAAACTTGTCCGAAACCATCAAAACTTGTCGAAAAACTGTCAAAAAACATCAAAACTCATAAGATATCGTATGACATCGTATGATATCGTATGATATCTCACGGCATCGTACGATATCGTACGACGTCGTACGACATTGTACGATGCCGTGCGATATCATACGATATCGTACGACGTCGTACGACGATCTGCAAGGTAAGTCGTCGTATAATTTTTCCAGTTATTTGACGAATTTTTTCTTTCCTGATCCAAAAATGATTCTAACACCAAAAATGACTATAAAAATGATTTAAACGGAGTTAACGAAAAATCATACCCATTATGATGATGATCTTACGTGATTTCAATGGATTTTAGGAGAATTTGAGTGAATTCGAAGGTTAAAATGAGATTGAAATTTGTAATAAACCCTATATATGAGCTGAAAGGTATTTTTGTCCGAAAATTGGTCTAAAGTTCATTTTATGCTATTTAACAAATGATGAGTCTAATGTGGATATTTTAAACATTTTTGGGTCTATATTATGAAATTTCTCAATGACAGAATGAGGGGGGTATTTGCAAGAAAAAAATTGGGGAGGAAAAACATTGCATAAAAAAGAAAGATCTGTTGCTTTTGCAACGGCCATATTCTGTAACGCTTCTTGGTTTTGGTCATCGGATCGTGTATCTGGCGGCCCAAATTTTTCTATGTTTTTTTAAAACACACGGGAGAGACCGGGAGGTCCGTTTCTGTAGTACAAAAACCGGAGTCTCGGTCCTGTTCTCATTAATGGTACCGGGACCCCGGTACTGTTTTTGTGCTAACGGAACGGGACTCTCCCGATACTCTTTTTGTGCTAACGGAACGGGACTCTCGATTGCCTTATGTCTAAGTAGAGCCAGGTTTAAATGCAACTAGTGTCCTCGTACACTATTGCGCACCTTTTGAGACATTTCAAAGAAATGTGGAAATCTGCTCAATGCTAATGCTAAGAATGATAATATTTTTTCTTTCAACCTTTTTTTTTGTTTGTTGAGCATAAAGTGGGCAATTCTGTGGATTTTTGTATGGATGTCATTGAATCTTGATTATTAGTTTTTTAATAATACTTGGGATAATGATTAAATCATGACCTCAATTTTAGAAGTACTGTATATTATTATCTATCTTATCCATCACATATACTGATTTTCTTTCAGTAGCCAAATATCCATTAGGAGGCTAAAGATTGTATTTGAAATAGAACAATATACAGTAATATTATCATTAGAAGATGGGACAATTTATTATATATTCTTAATGTACTAATATATATCTCAAGCCTTATAAATATTTGATATAGTAAAAAAAGGTTTACTTTGTAATCGAATCCTAAGAGCAAATTAAATTTTATTTTGGTAGATCCTATCTGGCGGAATTATATAATAAGATCTAAATATAGTTAAACACATTTGAACATATTAAACAACTTAAACATTAAAAATTACTAATATGTTAATAAATATTTTATTCTAAACATGTTGTTAATAAATTGATCACACTAGCAACCTATAAACAAATTTATAATTTGTGGTGCAGATCCAATTCGTTAGATGGACTTACATGTGAGGTTGTAAACAACCTCATGCGTTGCTAGCTATCACTGGAATGCCACACCAAGAGTTCGCCGGAATGGAAGTCGAGGGTCGCCGGATTGGAAGCTGTCCAGCCGGCCAGAATTGTGCCTGCGACGCTGTGACTTCCTCCGGTGGAATTTGGGCGCGAAACTTCGTAGGAACGTGGATGATACTTAGATAAAGGTCCCTATAAAATGGCATGACCTTCATAGAAGAGAGTCACTCGTGGTGGCCAAGGCACACCTGGACTCAGGCTGGCCGGTAAGCTGTCTGGCCAGAAACTTTCCTGTGACGCTGTGGCTTCATCCGGAGGAATCTGACCGCAAAACTTTGCAGCATTGTGGAAGAGACCTAGGGCTGGATCCCTGTAAAAGGGCTTGAGGAGAAACTTCGCGAGTAGCCTGTGGTGACTCAGGGACTCCTGGGGTCCGGCGAGTGCTGCCCGGCCGGCCAAAAGGCTAAAATGCGCCTCTTCGCGTTATGTTCGATTTCTTCGCGTCTCGCGTGAATACCTGCGTGCACAAAGTCACTCTAAAACCACAAGAAAAGTCAGATATAATTCTCTCGGGGTTTTGGGAGATCAAGAGGGTGAGCTCTTAGATTGAACAACAGGAGAACGAGAACACTCAAGAAACGTTTTCTTGATCTTTCTTTCTCTCTCTAAATCTCGGCCAAACACACAAGGGGGGAGGTCTAGTCGAAATTAATCTTCTGGGTTAGGGTTTCACAAAAGCCCTTTTATATCTTAGCGAATGGATTTGAGTTAGGTAAAAATTCAATTTTGGCCCGTTAGTCAAACTTAACCCAAAAAATATTTTCAATGAGTTTTAAAATAGTTTACCGGCCTAATTCTTTCAATTATCGGCGCCAAATCATTATATTTTCTCCCAAAAATATTTGATTTATATCTAAAATAATATTTATTTTATTTAGAACAACTCATTAATTTAATGACAAGTCATTAATTCTTTTCATACTATGCAAACAAGTACGAAACGAGAAAATATTTATTTTCATCTTTTGTTTATTTGAATAATCAAATTTTATTATTATCAATATAATAAAATAATACGATTCATTAAATAAATATAATAATAAATAACCAATTATTTATTTAATTACTAAGAAAATATTTTTCTTAGTGTAAATCACAATTCAAATTCAATGAGAAAATTAATCATTATAGTTCAACAAATCTCGTCCGAGAGTCTATCACTGAGACCTTATGGATCCATATGAATGAATTTTTAGAATAAAGATCGGACTCAAAAGTTCACAAACTTTTTGATCTTTTAATTCTTAATATTAGTCGACCACACTAAATGACTAATATTGAAACTCTCTAAGTTCAAATGCGTATATTTTCCATTTGATGTGACAAAACAATTCTTCACACGATCCACAGATTATTTTACGATATTACCCTTCATGTGTATCAGCAACTCAGAGGAATGTAAATTAACGTTTAACTCTGAGTTATTATTTCACTAAGTCCTTTGTTATTTGTGAATGAGAAAAACATAGAGTGTGATGTCTTTACATGTCACATGTTTTATTCAAAGAATATTCTATTCGATGAATACCAGGCCTGGTTTATTCATTCACACTCTCATAACAAAAAATAGTGTGATACTAATGCATTAGCATTGTCTCAACATGAATTTCGTATCTGTGAATCACATAATCCAATATAACAACATTATGACACCAACTGTTGGGTCAGATGCAACTATAACTTAGCCATTGCCCATTGAAAAATCCAATGTTATAAAATGTCACATCAATTATGCATTTAGTACAGAATTTAGGTAAGTACCAAAATACCCCTCGTATTTGATCTTGAAGCTTGTAGTGATTAAACGGTTTTATCTCGAGTTTCAGAGTATCACAGGTCTTGTTCAATATCTTCTGTAAGATATCAAGAATGAAACACAGAATTGATTGCCTTGTCGATCTTGAGATTGCGAACTAATATTTTAAAGTAGTCACAAGGGGCTATCTTGTCAAGTATGTACTTTGCACCCTTTTCATCGATGACAGTTTCAGAGTGTAGCAAACATACATAAACACAAACTTAATCAAGAATGAATATTTAATTTTATTTAATGTTTCAGCAAAACAAAATACAAATGTATTTATAATGTCTAATATCTCCTTTATGGGCACCAATCCCAACAAACTCCCACTTGACTCAAAGGAGATACGAATGATCTTTTTATCGTCACCTCTGTGAACGATGTCTCGTACATGGTGATACTTGCGCTCTATGTGTTTAGAGCGCTTGTGATTTCTTGGTTCCCTACATTTAGCGACAACCCCACTATTATCACAATAAAGTGTGATAGGCTCGCTTGCATTTGGAACCACTTCCAAGTGCATAAGGAATTTCCTTAGCCACACAACCTCCTTTGCAGCTTCACAAGCTGCCACATATTCGGATTCCATGGTCGAGTCAACAACGCAAGATTTTTTGATACTCCTCCAGACCACGGATCCACCATTCAGGGTGAACACAGACCCTGACGTGGACTTCCTGGAATCCTTATCCGGTTGAAAATCGGAGTTGGTATATACCTTCATATTCAGGTCACAACCTGAGTATGCAAGCATGTAGTTTCTCGTTCTCCGGAGATACTTGAGAATATGCTTGACAACAACCCAGTGCTCGGGTCCAAGTTTTGAATGAAACCTACTCACCACGCCCACTGCGTAGAAAATATATGGCCTCGTGGAAAGCATAGCATAAATGAGACTTCGTATGGCTAAAGCGTATGGAATATGTCTCATGTCCTCAACTTCTTGAGGAGTCTTTGGGAGACTGCTCACTTGAGAGATGCACTCCATCTCTGAAATGTACTTGTCCTTTCTTGCAGTCTTGCATACTAAAGAGATCCATAATCTTATCAATATAAGATTCTTGGGAAAGCGCTAACTTCCGGTTCTTCCGATCTCTGAAGATTTGAATTCTAAGAATGTAAGCCGCTTCTCCTAGATCCGTCATCTCAAATTGCTTTGACAGCCAGATCTTAACCTCTGATAACTTGCCTACTTTATTCCCAATGAGTAGTATGTCATCTACATATAGGACTAAGCAGACCATCTTCCTATCGTTTATCATCTTATAAACGCATGGATCATCTACCGACTGATCAAATCCGTAGCCTTTCACAGTCTCATCGAATATGATATTCTACGATCTAGATGCTTGCTTTAGTCCATAAATAGACTTCAGCAACTCACAAACTTTGCCCTGCTGGCCTTTCTCCATGAACCCGTCTGGTTGAGCCATATAAATGCGCTCGTCAAGATTTTCATTTAGAAATGCAGTCTTGACATCCATCTCCCAGATTTCATAATATAGGGCGGCAGCAATGGATTAAAGAGTACGGATGGACTTCAGCATTGCGACTGGCGAGAAGGTATCTTCATAATCGATACCTTATTTTTGTGTAAACCCCTTCGCGAGAAGTCGTGCTTTAAATGTCTCTACATTTCCATCCGGTCCTCTTTTCTTCTTGTAGATCCATTTACATCAGGTAAATCTACAATTTTCTAGACCTCGTTGACATACATCGAATGCATTCCAATGTTCATGGCTTGTTGACATAGGTTTGCTTCAATTCTCTGCATCGCCTATGAAAATGATACTGGATATTCTTCCTCCTTGTATGCGATAGCAGTGAAAGTCTCTCTGACACTCATGTATCGATCAGATTGTCGTACAATCCTGCTACTGCGACAAATCACAGGAGACTCTAGTTCCGAACGTGGTTCTTCCACTGTTGGTATAGTACTCGTCCTATCTTGTGTAGTACCAGCTACTTCACCCAATAGCTCCATCAGCACAAGTCTGCTTCTCGGTACAAAATTCTTTATATAGTCGGCTTCGAGAAACCTAGCGTTCATGATAACAAACGTTTTCTAATCAGCGGGACTATAAAAGATGTACCCTTTTTGTTTCTATAGAATATCCACGAAAATGCATAATTCTCAACGACTGGCCAACGTGCTAGTTTTTGTCTCAGCACATGTGGTGGACAACTCCAGATTCGAACATGGTGTAAAATAGATTTTCTACCACTCCATTTCTCATAGGGAGTACCAGGAACCGTCTTCGGCGGAACATGGTTCAGAATATAAGCCGCCGTTTTCTTAGGCATATTCCTAGAACGAATCAGGAAGAGATGAGTAACTCATCATCGATCTCACCATATTTAGCAGAGTTCGTGCTTCTGTGGTGCGCCAGGTGCTGTAAGTTGAGAATGAATGCCTTCTTCTCTAAGAAGGTCTTCAAACTCTCTAGAAAAGTACTCTCCCACTCGATCTGATCGAAGGGTTTTGATATGTTTCGCCGTGTGCTTTACAACCAAAACCGGATACTATATGAACATTTTAAAAGTATTGGATTTTTGTCGTATAAGAAAAACATGACCAAATCTAGCGTATTCATCACAGAAGGTGGTAAGTATTCGTAACCTCCTCTTGCCTGGATGTTAAATTGACCACATACATCACTATGTATGAGTTCCAACACCTGCGTGGCTCTTAGACTTTTCGAAAAGAAAAATCTATAGGTTATCTTATCATCGAGATAGGATTCACAAGTGGGATTGGATCATACGTTTAGAGACTTCAAAGGACTATCATTTTTCAATCTCTTAATCCTATCTAGGCCAATATTTCCAAATGTAAGTGCCATAGATATGTGTCATCGATTTCATCACTATGAAACATCTTATGCTTCCTGAGTGAATCATGATTCACTTCGGTATCCAAGATTGTCGGCTCATTTGGATATAGATAATATATTGATTCCACACGATGAGCTTTAGGAGTGAACGAATCATCAAGAAAAATTTCAATACCATTATTGATTTTAAACCTGAAGAATTGTTCTTCTAAACGACCAAAAGAAATCCGGAACATAATAAACATTATTCTATAATAAAGTTTTGTTCCCAAATTTTAAGCTTCAAGGTCACGACCGATCTTCCTCCAACTTTCATTCCGTTTCCCCAGTTAACGTGTTCTCTCCGTAGTCTAAACGTCTGGTTTGCCTGAAACCATTTAAGTTACACACAATACAATCAAAAGCCCCGCAATCTAATATCCAAGGTGATTCTTTATTTGTGATGTAACACGCTTGAGTAACGAGACTCATTCAGTTGGTGTTTTTAGGACTTTTCATCAACCTTTTAGAACTAGAAGTCGAAGCCCTATGTTTGGAAACATTGACTTCAGTAGACTTCTTCTTGTTTTTAGGAAGAAGTCCCTCGGCAGTCTGCAACTCCTTCATGAGTTCAGTTACCGCATACTGAGTTTGTCCATGGAGTAGTTCAGACAGAAGCTATCAAAATATTTTGTTAGAATCTCCAAAATCATGTCAATCTTGGTTTCTCCATCAATCTTTGAATCGAGAATCTCCATATCGATCAGATGACCCATGATCAGTATCATGTTCCCGAACAGCAGATCCTGGCTTCATCATGCAGTTCATGAAATTGCGGATAGCTTGCTGCCTCGCCTGACGCCCATGACATCCAAATATGTCATGAAGATTGTAGAGCATCTCATTTGCTGTGGAAATGTCTCGATGCGATTGTTGCAACTAATTGCTCATAGATGCTAAGATGTAGCATCCAACAATCTCATCGGACATCATCCACGCATCATAGGAATACTTGTCCTCTTTACTCGAGTCATACTCGGATCTGGAGGACATGTGGTCTGAGAACATACTTGTGCTTTTCCACCGTCAGCACGATGTCGAGGTTAGTTTCTAGTCAACGTAATTTTGACCCTCGAGTGCGTTAGAACTTAAAATCGTTTGTAGTGGGTTTAAAAGACATTTTGCCAAAAACATAAATAAAATAAATAAATTTAGTATGTGCTACCTATTCGAAATATATGCATGAACAATCCTAATATGGTGAGGAAAGCGTTAAATAATTTATGGTATTATGAACAAAAATGGTTAATTACTTTTTCTAGTTTAATTAGCAAAATGATTCCGAAGTACTCCCGTTAAAGGGAGGGCCACTATGTGTGAGTCTTAGTTCATCACACATTAAGTTAATTAAGCTCACGTCGGGAACCGCGGGTCGCTTCAACGATAAACAACCCTCCCACTTAGTTTTTGCAAAAATCGTATTTTTATTGAAAAATAGTTTACGTTTTATAATCTTTTATAAACTTTAAACTATATGAACATTTCATTTTAATGTGATGTTGGCGTTCTATCCTATATGACATGTTAGGTGATTATGCTATGAGATTAAATAACATAAAAGCATAAAATATTTAACTCATCTAATGGCCCATTTCTAATTACAACCCAATAAGAAAACAACATTGAAAAATAAACAATTTTAATCTTCTATGTATGGTCGGCCAAGGACTCCTTCTGACGCGCGGCCAAGCCCGATGTGCTGCCTTCTTTGTCTTCTCGTCGCCATATTACAATTTAAATAAATACAACATAAATTTGTCCTCGCAAATTGAGGTTAACAAATTTAAAATTTAAAATAAAAACTCGGGACGATAATCGGAAAATTACTAGGGCCATAACAATGAGGATCCATAAAACACACACACAAGCATTCATAACAAAATTTCAAATCATACAAAAACGCCAACACCAAACTAGTCAAACAATTTCAAAACTAGTCCAAAAATCCTAATTTTTAATGCCTTTACTAGCTCTGATACCATTTGTTGAAAATTAGTTTACGTTTAACCAATAGCATTATATAACATATAAGCATATGGCGGAATTATATAACATGATCTAAATACATTAGAGCACATTTTAATATATTAAACAACCTAGGCATTACAAATGACTAACATGTCAATAAATAGTTTCTTCTAAACATGTTGTCAACAAATTGATCACACTAGCAACCTATAGACAAATTTATAATTTGCATCGCAGATCCAATTTAAGAGGGACTTACATGTGAGGTTGTAAACAACCTCATGCATTGCTAGCTATCGCCAGAATGCCACACCAAGAGTTCGTCGGACTGGAAGATGAGGGTCACCGGATTGGAAGCTGTCTGGCCGGCCAGAATTGTGCGTGCGACGCTGTGACTTCCTCTAGTGGAATTTGGCCATGAAACTTTGTAGGAACGTGGATTAGACTTAGACTGAACAACGGGAGAAGGGGAACACTCAAGAATCAAAATCTAAACTCAAGAAACGTTTTCTTGATCTTTATTTCTCTCTCTAAATGTCGGCCAAACACACAAGGGGGGAGGTCTGGTCGAAATTAGTCTTCTATTAGGGTTAGGGTTTCACAAAATCCCTTTTATATCTTAGAGAATGGACTTGAGTTAGGTCAAAATCCAATTTTGGCCCGTTAGTCAAACTTAAGCCCAAAAATTCTTTTAATGAGTTTTAATATAATTTTCCAGCCTAATTCTTTCAATTATGGTCGCCAAATCATTATATTTTCTCCCAAAAATATTTGATTTATTTCTAAAATAATATTTAATGAATTAAGAACATCTCATTAATTTAATGACAAGTAATTAATTCTTTTCATACTATGCAAACAAGTACGAAACGAGAAAATATTTATTTTTATCTTTTGTTTATTTGAATCATCAAATTATATTATTATAAATATAATAAAATAATACGATTCATTAAATAAATGTAATAATAAATAACTAATTATTTATTTAAATTACTTAGAAAATAATTTTCTTAGTGAATATCACAATTCAAATTCAATGAGAAAATTAATCGTTCTAGTTCAACAAATCTCGTCCGAGAGACTATCACTGAATCCTTATGGACCCATATGAATGAAGTTTTAGAATAAAGATCGGACTCAAAAGTTCACAAACTTTTTCGGTTTTTTAATTTTTAATATTAGTCGACCACACTAAATGACTAATATTGAAACTCTCTAAGTTCAAATGCGTATATTTTCCATTTGATGTGACAAAACAATTCTTCACACGATCAACAGAGTCTTTTAGGATATTACCCTTCATTTGTATCAGCAACTCAGAGGAATGTAAATTACCGTTTCACTAAGTCATTTGTTTTGTGAATGGGAACAAACATAGAGTGAGATGTCTTTACATGTCACATGGTTTAATCAAAGAATATTTTATTCGATGAATACCAGACCTGGTTTATTCATTCACACTCTCATAACAAAGCATAGTGTGATACTAATGCAATAGCATTGTCTCAACATCAATTCCGTATTTGTAAATCACATAATCCAAGGATATTGCAAACCGTGAACACATTATTCATTTATTATTATTGTTAATTAGTCCTTTTGACTGTTTTAGAGGTTTGTGTAAAGCGACCTCTATAGTTTGGCGCCCACCGTGAGGCCGAGTTTCTCTCTATCTCACAACCAGCAAGTTGAAGTGATTCGGGGAAGTATTTTGAAGCAAGATGAAAACCAAAGGAATCAACGCTGGCCCTGATCAGAACGAGGCTGCAAAAGCGGGAACGCTTCAACGACAGCTAGCCGACGCTATGGCGGCAATAGCGGAAGCCAATAAGAGGTCGAAAGAACAAGACGAGCTGAATAGGCAGCTCATGGCCCGTCTGGATCATATGATGGCTGGCAGAGGATTGGAAGGTTGGACGCTACCGGCGCCGGCGGTCAACAAAAACCTCTTCAACGCCACCGCCCATAAATCAACGACAGGCCCAGAAGGAGGTCCGGCGGCCGCGTTGACGCCGACGTTGGAAGAAGAGATCAGGAAGGTGGTGAAGGAGATGTCTTTGGGAGTCGAATAAAAAATGGGGTAAGTGGCGTCCCAAGTGCACAAGGCGACGAGCTTGGCTCCCGAAATTGGTCGGATTATCGGAGAATTCAGGTCCACTCCGTTCTCATCCAAGATCCGCAGCATGGAACTAGGAGAGTTGCCAAAAGTCAAGATCTCGCCGTATAAGGGGACGTCGGACGCAAACACCCACGTGAAGTCCTTCAGGATCGTGACGGAACGCATAACAGGCGAGAGAGAGACGGTAGAGACTATCTTGTGCCGCCTCTTTGTTGAGAGTCTGCACGGCCCGACCAGTGACTAGTTTGCGAAGCTACCTTCGAATCCATCAACGACTCTGACGAACTTGTCATAACGCCATTATTCGATGTACGCAAAGAGTGACGCAACGGTCACGACCCTATGGGGCCTTTCCCAAGAGAAGAATGAAACACTTCGGTAGGACGTCGAATGGTTTAAAACGATCATGGCTAGGATCTCAAATCTCGACGGTGTTGTCGCGATCCAGGCACTGAGAAACGGCCTATACTACACATCTTCTTTCCGTCCGGAGTTGGCAAAGATGCGTCCGTCGACCATCGAAGATGCCCTCCATCGAGCAACAATCTTCATGGAAATTGAAGAAGAAGTAATGGCCCTGAAAATGATCCATGAGGCCGGAGGCAGAGGCAGACACTCTGATAAGTGAGAACATAGGGATGGAGGAGAGGCCCGACCAGTAAGGGTTAGAGGAGGAGAGGACGACTGGGGAATCCCTGCGAGCGTCGTGGCCGGGAGATACCCAAAAGAAGAGTCTACCATATGGACGAATAGAAGGATCGCGAACCCGATAGGGGGAATCAGCAGCGTGGGGACTCCTCCGACAATCAGAGGGGCTATCAGCGAAGAGACTTCTCCGCCAACCGAGGAGGATTCTCCGGAGGCCGAGGAGGCCACACATGAGGGAGAAGAGGACCCTCGAGAGGCCGAGGAGGCTATGAAATGAAGTTCTGGCTGAAAGATCCGAGCAAATTCTGCGACTTCCACAACATGAGCTGCCACTCCACTGAAGAGTGTGCTATGTTGAATAGGGTGTTGTCGCCGTATTTCCGGCGACATCGTTAAATATATATGTCTGCGTTTATATCCGAGGCGCGAAGGGAAGACACCTTCCCCGGGACAACCGTGACCCGCCCTCGCGCACCTAGCCGATCGTCCCTGCACCCGGGAGGGACCCGGCCGGCCGTCCTCGTCCGTGGAAGGACCCCGGCCGGCCACCATCACACAGGAGAGGGGTCCGGCCGGCCATCCTCACCCATGGGAGGGGCCTGGCCGGCCTTCCTCACCCAGGGGAGGGACCTGGCCGGCCTTCCCCACCTAGGGGAGGGACCTGGCCGGCCTTCCTCACTCAGGGGAGGGACCTGGCCAGCCTCCCTCACTCGTGGGAGGGACCTGGCCGGCCACCGACGCCCAGAGGAGGGACCTGGCCAGCCTTCCTCACCCAGGGGAGGGACCTGGCCGGCCTTCCCCACCTAGGGGAGGGACCTGGCCGGCCTTCCTCACTCAGGGGAGGGACCTGGCCGGCCTCCCTCACTCGTGGGAGGGACCTAGCCGGCCACCGACGCCCAGAGGAGGGACCTGGCCGGCCTTCCTCACCCAGGGGAGGGACCTGGCCGGCCTTCCTCACTCGTGGGAGGGACCTGGCCGGCCACCGACGCCCTGAGGTTCCTCACTCGGCCACAAGGCTACACCCATGGCTATAAATAGCCCTCGAGGCTCTCTACGCAGGAGGTAAGCTCTTGACTCCAAAAAGAGACATTTTTCCCTTATTCTCTAGACACATATCATACTCCCACGTGAGGTATTTCGGATATTCTCTCCCGACCGGAAGAATACTCCCTAAAGATCCGAGATCCGAGCTCTGAGACGCCAGCGGTCCTAGTATCCTTGTCTCGCTCAATCTCGTCGATCCCTCCTCGTCATCCTATAAACTCCACCCACATTATACTAATGTTGAAGGTCGGAGAGGTAAACAGAGGACCCCCCTCTGTTTTCCCTTCTTAGTTCACGTCTGTTTACTCTTTTCAGATAACAGAAGGACTCGAAGACCACACGACAGCTAAGAGACGATCCGGGACACCGGATCTGACACACTTAGGCCGAAGCGAGGGTCACCCGCTCTGAGCGAGGATCTAACCGTTTAGGTCTCTAAACGTTGTCCAAATTTCAGCGACAACATTTTGGCGCTAGAAGGAGGGGGCTTTTGACCTTAAAGTTCATCCGATCCACATTTCTTTATTCTCATCTCTTTTCTTGATTTTTCATACGAAATGAGTAGCGTCCCTGCGACTCCTGCGGATGCTCGATCGAGTAACCCTATCATCCGAGCCGCCGGCTCGCGATATAAATTCCGGCAATTGCCTCATCGAGAGGCAAGGCCGCAAGCCCCCGCGAGGGGGATCGAAGACGCCAATCCGGCCCTTCGCGATAGCTGAGGCGACCTACGAGACGAAACCAATCGCCGATTGGCGGAACTTTTGGCACGGCCGGGAGTGAACAAGGGTTTGCTTGTTAACCTGCTCGGGTACGAGGAAGAGGCTAACTCGACCCAAGACGAGGATTACATTGGAAACGATGTGATACCAGAAACAGACACAAGTCAAACTTTCACTCCCTCAACTTTGGCCCACATGAGCGACGCTCCGTTGGGACCATCGGCTAGCCGAGAACGAATAGGCTCAAAACTTGAGGGGTCCAGTAACCCACGAGTGTTGGGAAGCGGTAACGCTTCCCATGGCAGGCGATTTAGGCGTCTGCGGCATGCGCAGCCCCGACGGGGCGACGATACATAAACTAAAGGAAGGATTGCCGCTCTGAGTCGATTCATCTCAAGGAAGCCCGATAGAACACTTGTTTTCTACAAACTGTTGAAGAAGAATAAGAAGTTTGAGTGGACTGACAAGTGCGAAAAGGAATTTCAAGCACTGAAGGCCTATCTCTCGTCGCCTCCCATAATGACAAAGCCACAGCCTGAGGAACCATTGTACCTGTACATCGCAGTGTCTGATTAAGCGATTAGCCACGTGCTGGTACGAGAAGAAAAAGGAGAATAAAGACCAGTCAGTTACATCAATAGAAAGCTCCTCGACGCCGAGACGAGGTATCCATTGATTGAAAGGTTAGACCTGGAAGTATACGACGCCTCGGAGAGATTGAGGCATCACTTCCAAGGCCATACCATCATCGTCATGACTAACAAGCCGATCCGCGCCATTATCAACAGCCCAAATCAGTCGGGCCGGATTACCAAATGGTCAATTAAATTGGGAGCATATGAAATTGAATATAGGCTCTGAACGAGTCTCAAATTCCAAGTCCACGCTGATTTTCTCATCGAACTACCAAGGGAGCCAACTGACCTAAGCGACAAAGATGGCATGTGGAAACTACACGTCGATGGATCCGCCACTTTGCAAGGATCAGGGCAGGGATCAGGCTCATCTATCCGATGAGAGAGGTCATCGAAAAAGCATGCCGACTCGCCTACCGCTCCACTAACAACGAGGCAGAGTATGAAACTCTCATCATCGACATGCAGTCAGCTCTCGCTGTGGGAGTCAAGAACATCAACGCCTTCTCGGATTACCAGATGGTCGTAAAATAGGTCAGCGGGGAGTACGAGAGAAATGACGAAAGGATGGAGGCTTACACAAAACTCGTTGAAGACCTCTCGAACAGGTTCAATTACTTCAGCCTAATGCAAGTGACACGAGAGACAATACCCACGCCGATCCTTGGCAAGTTTGGGCTCGACGACCGAGGTCGGCGAACTTCGATTAATCATGGTAGATACATTGGAAAAACCAAGAATTAAGCGAGAAGAAGGCCTGGCAAAGAAAAATCCCGGATCGAGCGTCAAAGGCAAAGAAGCAAAAGTAGAAGAGGCCAACATTAACGAGCTCGAAAACGAAGGAGACGAGGAGGACGAGCGAGGAGTGGTGAACGACGACGAAGAAGAAGATTGGCGAACACCCATCAAGAAGTACATCCTGGAGGGGGCATTGCCAGACGACCGCCAAGAAGCGAAGAATGTCAAATCCAAAAGCTCCAAATATACCATCATTGGACAGAGGCTTTACCTGAGGAGCTTCACCGGCCCTTACCTAAGATGTCTCAGCGAGAAAGAAGCGAGGTACGTAATGGAGGAAATCCACAGTGGGGAATGCGGAAACAATTCTGGTGGACGCTCCCTTCTGAGGAAGACTACGCGACAAAGTTTCTTCTGGGAGACCATGGTCGCCAACTGTGCCAGCCACGCCAGGGAATGCGAGAAGTGCCAGCGACACGGTCCAGCGATGAACTGCCCGACTGAGGAATTGTCTTCGGTGACCGTCCCATACCCCTTCATGAAGTGGTCAATGGACATCGTCGGTCCCATGCCCATCGGAGCAAGGCAGAAAAAATTCATGCTAGTGTCATAGACTTCTTCACCAAATGTACAGAAGCTGAGTCCTACGCCAACATCAAGGATTCTGACGTCGAAAGCTTTGTGTGGAAGAACATATTCACGCGTTTCGGATTACCAAGAAAGATCATTGCAGACAACGTCTCTTAATTTATCTTGAAGAGGTTCAAGGACTTCTGTGGACAATGAAGGGTGAAGTTGAACACCTCAATGCCCAGGTATCCCCAACGTAACAGAAACGCCGAGCTAGTTAACAGGACGATCACTGACAACATTAAGAGAAGACTTGGCGAGAAAAAGGGGCTCAAGGCCGACGAGCTCCCCAGAGTACACTGGGCCTACCGAACAACCCCTCATACGGCCTCTGACCAAACCCCTTTCTCCTTATCGGTTGGAGTTGAGGCTGTGATCTCGACGGAAGTAGAAGTCCAAGGCCTCCGACGAGCAGTAGCACCGTGTGACGAGGACGCCAACGACCAGAATCTACTCCACCAACTCGATCATGTGGATGAGAGGCACGAGCAAGCAAGTGTACACATTGCCAACTACTAGAACACTATTGCTCGCTACTACAACAAAAAGGTACGACCGAGAAAATTTTGGATTGGCGAGATGGTCTACCGACGAGTCTTCCAGAACACAGCCGAGCTGAACACCGGAAAGTTAGTGCAAAGCTGGGAGGGCCCATACATAGTCACCAACGTCTTCAAGCCGGGAGTCTACGAGCTCAAGAACATCGAAGGCTTAAAAGTAATAAGAAGTTGGAATATGAAGCACTTGAAAAGGATTTACTAGAGACTTCATCGTCCTAGTCTTGATTCTAATGAGTAGCTTGTAAGTTTTCTTTTCGAATCCCCTATTTTTATTGTTTTATTTTCAATTACCGGGGAGTCCCGACCCCTTCTATTCGGGAACATCTGCGTGGCTTCGGCCATGTATTCAATATATGTAGGGTACTCTTCCCTCGCGATCCCCACCCGATCGGGGGACTCGAAGGGTTTAATGAGGCCTATTTTTCAAAAATGGTCAACTCTAGCCGAGCAAGTCCAAAAATTCAAAAGGCTCCTTGAGACCAAAAATACAAAAGGTTCCTCGATGTCAAAAATACAAAATGCTCCTCGATGCCAAAAATTCAAACGACTCCTCGATGCCAAAACTACAAAAGGCTCATCAATGTCAAAAATTCAAATGGCTCCTCGATGTCAAAAATAGAAAAGGCTCCTCGATGCCAAAAATACAAAAGACTCCTCGATGCCAAAAATTCAAATGGCTCCTCGATGCCGAAAATACAACAGGCTCCTTGATATCAAAAATTCAAACGGCTCCTCAATGCCAAAAATACAAAAGGCTCCTCGATGCCAAAAAAAATAAAATTGAAACGGCTCCTCGATACCAAAAATACAAAAGGCTCCTGATGCCAGAAATTCAAATGGCTTCTCGATGCCAAAAATACAAAATGCTCCTCGATGCCAAAAATTCAAACGGCTCCTCGATGCCAAAAATACAAAAGGCTCCTCGATGCCAAAAAAAATCTTCAAACGGCTCCTCGATGCCAAAAATTCAAACGGCTCCTCGATGCCAAAAATACAAAAGGCTCCTTGATGCCAAAAAAAAACTTCAAACGGCTCCTCGATTGCAAGAATACAAAAGGCTCCTCGATGCAAAAATTTAAGAAGCCTCCTTGATGCCAAAAATCTAAAAAAAGGCTCCCTACGCCTGAAATCAAGTGAGGCTCCCGATGCCCAATAACGAAACATAGCGGCGACATGGCCCATGTTTACACAAGTTAAAGAAGCAAGAATGTCCTTAAGCGACAAAACAAGTCAACAAATAAAAACTTGCGCAAGACGTTATAAGAGCGAATCCTATACTCCGCTCCCTTCTCATTTCGATAAAAAAGGGGGGAGTGGGAGATGTACATTCTTCCATCTCTCTAAATAACTGAATGTTTTAAAGAAAATGCTATTTGAATTTTATGCAAGTTAACATTCACAATTACAATTTACATGTTAGCTCATCGAATTAACATGTCGGGTCAATCACACACAAGTACGCTAGATCTACAAAAATAAATACGCATCGCAAAGGTAAAATACGAGAAGACAAGTTGCATTATAAGACAAAGCCATGATTACAAAAAATTACATGCTTTAAAAAATGATTACAAAAAAATAATACAAAGGGGGGGGGGGGGGAGGGGGGGGGAGAGAAGTCTACGCTGCCGGCTCCCGATGGGAGATGAGGTCTTTGTTAGACCCATGCTTGCCTAGCGAGTTGGGAATGGTGGAAGGATTCCCCGCTACGAGGGCCGATTGGCGATGGCTTTTGACTGCCGGCGGATTGCACGGGGACAATGGAGGGGAGTTAGGGTCCGCGGAGGCCTTATCTATAAGCTCCTCCGCCTTTGCTGCCCCTCGTCGCGACCCTTCTGCCACTCCGGCAGCTTAGCCCGGAGGTGATTGATCATCGCTTTGGCTGGGAGAGCATTGACCACGTTGATGTTTGCCTGATAAGCGGCTGCAATCCGGTTAGCATCAATAGACTCGTCGAGAGCCAAAATTCACACCGATGCCCGCTCAAGCTTGCCCTTGGCCCTCTCGAAGAGGCGCAATCAGGTGTGACGTTCCTCGCTCGACTCAACCTGTACCATCTCGAGCTCCCCAGCGAGTTTCCTTAGAGTAGATCTGACCTTAGAAGGCAGGCACCCTTCCTCGGCAACAAGGATGCCCACAGCCTCGCCAATCTGAGCGAGGAGCTCATTCTTCCTCCTGAAGGCCTCTGCAACCTCTTGGTGGGGCCGTTTCTCTTCGACTAGAAGACCCTCCTTGGCGCGCAGGAGGATGTTCTGCTCTCCAAGTTCTCGCCCTGCATTGACCTTGAGCTCGGCGAGTTCGACCTCGAGAAATTTTCATCGAGAAGTCTCTGCCGCCAAGTCCGACTCCAGATTTTCGGACTGCTCATGATATTTATGCTCACCGGCAATGGAAAGTTCAAGTTGCCTCTGGGCTTCATAGAGTTTGGACATTAGTTCTGTCGATTCTTGAGCCGCTAGATTAGCATTGTGGTGCTCAGCGAGGATCAGATCATTTATCCGAGCCACCTCAAAATCTTCAAGAGGCTCGCTGACGTCGAGCGAGCCAAGTGCTTTCATGGACAAATCTCGACACGAGTAAGAGGAGTACTCTATCTAGCCCTCGCAGATGTGCCTGTAGTAGTTACGCAAGGAGAACCCCTGAAGACCCGATGGGAAGGTTGTGACGCCTGGAATACGAAATGACGGCGGGATGAGCGACGAGGAGAGGATGGAGGAGGAACGAAGGGAACAACTCCCAGGAGCGACGAGGAGAGGATGGAGGAGGAAATGCCCCCATATCGCCCGCAGGAGCCACGACGGTCGATTCCTCGGGCAAGCCTCCCTCAGAATCAGGCCAAACGCTCTCTTGTCCTCTATCTCGCTCGGCGAACTCTGCAGCGGGAAAAGGGACAGTAACGTCTCGCCCCTCAGCGGATGAGGGAGGATCCCCATCGGTCGAGGAAGGCATTTGAGGAATCAAGACCGTATTTTTCTTCTTCGCCTCCTCGGAAAGGTTATCGAGAGGAGGAGGCGCCGTCCGGGGTAGAAGCAGTCGTCTCCGAGACCTCGTCGCTGAAGTCTACGATGAGGTCTCACCTCTTCCTTGAACGTTGGGAAGAGCTTGCAACCTGTCCGGCGTCACCCGCAGCAACGGAAGTCGGAAGGTCGGGAATCTTCTCCCGGGAAGACTCGGTACCGCAAGAGCTGCATGAACGTCCTCCAGGGGTCCGCCGGCTGACGCGGCAACATTACCCCTTTTCGTTGGAGGAGCATCCTCCGCGCTTTCGGAGGCTTGTTGGCTAGCAGAGGCCCCCGCCTGAGATGATTGACCCTCATAACTTCTCTGTATTTGCGGGCGGGAGGTCGTCTGTCTCCTCTCTGAGGGGCGTTTTCTCACGAGAGGCTTGTCTGGGGATGAGTCCTCCTCCGGAGGAGGAGCCTCCTTGATGTGGCCAGTTGCATCCCTGGGATTCTCTTCATCGGAGCAAAAGATGAAGCATCCTCCCGCGCTTCATTGTTACAAAACCCAGCTGCGAACGGGGTGTAGATATGAGGACCGTGGATGTTGGCTTCTATAAAGACCCCGGGAGCCACTAGCAGTTGGAGGTCAATAAAGTCCCTCGCCCAATCGCGATGATCACTTGCAAGAAGCGCCACATGAATTTTCTTGAACCTGGCCTCAGCCTCGGTGTCGACGTTGGGTTTGAATTGGGGAAGCGTTTGATCAGCTTCAACCCATTTCACCGACAACGATTTGTTGTGATCGCCAAAGGAACGAGCGTTGATCCTGACAAAGAAATTAGAATGTTCCCATCTGGATTCGTACGAGGGGGCGTGAAGGATGATGTGCTCCCTTACGTGGTGGGAGAGAGAGAAGCGCCCCAAGTTCTTCGAATTTTTGGAAAACTTATAGAGGCGTATCAAGTCCTCTAAAGTAAGAACGACCTTCTCCTCGAGCGCAATGCGATGGTGAAGAGAATGAGACGGATTGAATGAAGTTGCACTTGAGTGATGGGGACATTGAAGGCGCGGAGAAAGCCGACGAGGACGTATGGTCATGGGAAGCGTAGACCTATGACCCTGAAGAAAGCATCGTACACAGCGATCCATTCCCCGTCTCGAGGATTGTTGGCCAGCTCGGCGTCGTGAGGAATGCGGAGTTGGCAAACATCGCCGTCGTAGCAATCTTGCCTGATTACGTCTAGGTGCTCAACTGTTATGGTGGAGCGAGGAGAATTTGTTTTGAAGATGCGTCCCGGAACCATTGCGGATCTAGGGTTTGGAGGAGAAAGGAAAAGATTTGAAAGAGGAAAGTTTTCGTAGAGGGTTCGAAAAGGTTAATAAAGAATTTGGAGGCGTGAAAGATATTGGTGCAGTAAGAGTTTAGAAAGTTTCCTTCGAACAAAAAGTATCAAATTTATAGGAGATAGCGAAGAGGAATCTGAAGCGGTACAAGCAGATCCACCGGTTCAAATACGAAGATGCGTTAGCAGAATCGACAGAAGGATGTAGCTGGTCGTTATAGTACCGTTATAAGGGGATGAAAGCACTCGAGTATTCGCAACCTGCATTTAATCAAGAGAGATTTTCATGGGATTCGAAGAAGTGTATCCGAAGAAGGGAATAAAGGTGAGACCCGATACCGACAGTCGCCGATAAGATTCTCGTCGCCACGTCCGCAACAACAAGCGCTTGGGAAGGTTCGTCTGGGAAACCTGTACTTATATTTTACCTAGCATTTACACTTGATAAAATGGGGGACTAACTGTAAAGGTCGGATTTCGTCAAATCCATCTTAACACTACTTGTGTCGTTTTCATTTCTCAAACAACGAGAAATGGAGGCGAGAATTCTCATTGGGCCTAAAGTCGATGAATGGGAGAGAGTTGGTCTCTTGAAGTCTCGTCACGAGCACGGGTAAAGGAAATCTCGTTGCCAGGAAGAGTCCATTGAGAGGAAAGACGTCTTCGTGAGGAAAGCTCTTTGCGAAGAAGACTCCATCGCGAGGAAAGACATCTTCGCGAGGAAAGATCATCGCGAGGAAGACTCCATAGCGAGGAAAAAATCGTCGCGAGGAAGACTCCATCTAGAGGAAGGACGTCTTCATGAGGAAAGCTCGTCGTCAGGAATCTGTATAGATACGGTTGAGTTTACATAGGAAATGAAATCGAATGGTCAAACCGAATAACATAATTACGCGATGTATTCAGTAAATCTCGGAGAATATCTCGTATTCTAGGTAGTTAAGATCTGAGATTAATGAGGAAACCCTAGCTGAAAATTTGGGTAACCATAGGTCTATAAATACCAATGTAAACTCTCATTGAGAGGGGGATTTCGGAAGAGCCATAGTCGTGTTTTCATACTTTAAGTTTACTAGAAATATTCCCTGTAATTCTTCAGCTTCTAAGCTAATAAACGCGAGAACCCGAGCCTCATTATACACATAAATCAAGGATATTGCAAACTGTGAACACATTATTCTTTATTATTGTTAATTAATCCTTGTGACTGTTTCAGAGGTTGGTGTAAAGCGACCTCTACAATAACTACGTACATTGGAAACGTAACCGAGACATCATCCTTAGTATGGACAAGCACAAATGGGTACTCACCACCCAATGTTCTCTTGAAACGAATGATGAATGGACTCAAGAAGATAACGACGCCCTTACGGCCTAGCTCAGAACCGATGAGATTGCGAGGTGCTATATTTTAGCATCGATGAACAATGTGTTGCAACAACAACATCGTAATATTGGATCGGTCTATGACATGCTCTACAATCTCCAGGAGATGTTTGGAGGGAAAGGGCGTCAGGCTAGACAACAAGCGGTTCGACAGTTTATGAACTTTCGTATGAAAGTAGGAACTACCGTTAGAGAACATATGATGATGATCATAAGTTATCTCAATGAAATGGAAATCTTTGGATCTAAGATTAATAGAGATACCAAAATAGACATGATCTTGGAAACTATCCTTGGATCTTTTGATGCTTTCATGCAAAATTACTCCATGAATAAGCTAGAGGACACTGTTACCGAGCTAATGAAGGAGCTTCACACCATTGAGGAAATAGCCTCCACCTCTGGCTCTAAGAAGAGACCTCATAGAGCCGAGAAGAAGAACCCTCGCAAGGTTCAAAAGAAGAAGTTGCTATGGGCTATCAAGGTGGATAAGTCTAAGGACAACTGCCACCATTGTAATGAGCCCGAACATTGGTGTAGGAATTGTCCTACCTACCCCAAGGTTGAAGGGAAAGGTATTGTACTTATTACCGAAGTTTGTTTAGCAGATGATAATGTATCATCGTAGATTCTTGACTCTGCTACTACTAACCATATTTGTCGTTCCTTGAATTGGTTCAAGAAAAGCAAAAGTTTAGAGGATGGTGACTTCTGCTTCAAGTTGGGTGATGGGAGTTTGGTGTCTGCTAAGGCTGTGGGATTCGTGACATTATCTTTTGAAGACAAAACTTTACGTTTGAATAATGTGTATTTTGTTCATTTCTTTGGGAAAAACTTAATATTAGTAGCTCAACTTATTGAGCACAATTAATATTTAAAGTTTATTGATAATGGAATTTGAATTTATTTTTTCCAATTCATTTGTCATTGATGCATGTATGAAGAATGGGTTATACTATCTTTATCATACACAACTTTTGATGTTAGACACTTAAATATATAATAGACTGGTTAGGGAACCAAAGAGAATCAAACTTAATGACTCCTTTGATCTAATAAAATCAACACATGTTTGGCACTTAAGACTTGGCCATATTACTCTAGATAGAATTAAGAGACTTGTGAGGGATGATCCACTCAAAGCTTCTGCAACAGGCTCGCTCCCGACTTTGTGAATCCTGTATGGAAGGGAAAATGACCAAGCAACCTTTCTCTGATAAAGGTCGAAGAGCCACTGAATTGCTCGAACTAGCACATTCTAATATATGTGGTCCGCTCAGAATTCAGGCACGTGGAGGATACGAATACTTCGTTACCTTTACCGATTATTACTCAAGATATGGATTTGTGTATTTTCTCAAACACAAATCCGAGACCTTTAACGTATTTAAGGTTTTTCGGGCCTTAGTGGAAAAACAAAATGGCAAACAAATCAAAACCCTTCGATCCGATCGAGGTGGTGAGTACTTGTTTGAAGAGTTCGATGACTTTCTTAAAGAAGAAAGAAGGTATCGCTTCCCAGCTTACTGCGCCTAGCATACCTCAACAAAACAGAGAGTTAGAGTGAAGGAATCAAACTCTGATGGAGATGGTTAGATCAATGATGAGTTACTCATCACTCCCTAATTCCTTTTCGCGATATGCCCTCGAATTTGCCGCATACATTCAGAACAAAATCTGTCTAAAACGGTCCCTAGTACTCCTTATGAAGGATGGACTCTGTGTAAAGTTATTTTAAGCCACGTGAAAATTGTGTTTCCTTGCATTTATGCTAGGGAAAAAAGACTAGCAAGTTTGCTAGTAGACCGGAATTATGCGTGTTCGTTGGATATCCAAAGGAAACCACATGTTTCATATTCTATAGTCTTGAGGATGACAAAAAGTTTGTCGACACTAATGCTCGTTTCCTTCAGGAGGACTTTATGAAGAATACGATACCTAGAAGAAAAATTGTGATTGAAGAAAATTTGGGTGAGGATGCTTCTACCTCATCTGTAAGAACTGTTCTTACCTCAACTAAAACTCATTCTAACAATTCGGAACCTCGTCAAGTAGTACTTTGACGTAGTGGGAGGGCTTCTGAAAATCCTAATAGGTACATGTCTTATGGTGATAAAATCGTAGCCGTTTCTTACATGGATGACCTTTTTTCTTCAACAAAGCAATGGCTGGTTCTGAATCATACCTTTGGCTTGAGGCCATGAACGCTGAGATGCATTTGATGTATGTCAAAAAAGTCTGGAAACTTGTAGACCTACCTGAAGGGGTTAAACTTGTAGCGTGTAAGTGGATCTATAAGAAAAAAAGGGGTCTGGATGGGAACGTTAAGATGTTCAAAGCGCGACTAGTGGCTAAGAGGTACACCCAAAAGGAAGGTATCGATTATGAAGAAAAATTCTCGCTAGTTGCAATACTTAAGTCCATCCGCATACTTCTATCCATAGCTGCCGGTCTTGATTATGAGATCTAGGAAATGAATGTCCAGACGCAATGCTTAAGTTCATCCGCATACTTCTATCCATAGCTGCCGGTCTTGATTATGAGATTTGGACAATGGATGTCCAGACTGCCTTTATGAATGGCAATATTGATGAGCGCATATTTATGGCTCAACCAGACGGTTTTGTGGAAGGTGGTCAAGAGACCAAGGTTTGTGAGTTGCTTGAATCCATTTATGGATTAAAGCAAGCATCTAGGTCATGGACTGTAAAAATCTTCTTTTTTTATTTGAAAATAGATTTAACTTGTATTTATAAGTTAATACACGAGGGCGAGATTGTGTTTTTGTTATTATATGACGTTGATAAATTATCTGAGGTTAAAATCTGGTTAACGAAGCAGTTTGATATGAAGGATCTAGGGGAAGCTGCGTACATTCTGGGGATTAAGATCTTTCGAGATAGATAAGGTGATGGATCACGTCGCCATGTAAGACTCTAAGAAATTATAAACTAGCTTTAGACATGGAGTCTCAGTCTCTAAGGACTAGTCTCCCAAGATTTATAAAGAGACTGAGGATATGAGAAAAATTCAATATGCTTCGGCCATAGGAAGTCTCATGTATGCTATGTTGTGGATTAGCACGGATATATGTTTCTTCGTTGGCGTAGTTAGGCGTTTCCAATTAAATCTTGGATTCGAGCACTGGGTTTCTTTTAAGCATGTTCTTAAGTATCTTCGTAGAACTAGGAACTTGATGCTTACATATTCAGGTACTGACCAGACTATGACGGTGTATACTGATTCCGACTTTCAGGTTGATAAGGATTCCAGGAAATCCACTTCAAGATCTGTGTTCATCCTGAATGGTGGATATGTTGTTTGGAGGACTATCAAGCAATTTTGCATTGCTGACTCCAACATGGAAGCAAAATATGTGGCTGCTTGTGAAGAATCTAAAGAGGTTGTATGGCTTAGAAAATTCCTTGAGTATTTGGAAGTCGTTCCAAGTAGAAACAAGACCATGAAACTGTATTGTGATAATAGTGGGTCTGTTGCTGAATCAAATGAACCCCAAAGGAATAAGTGCTCTAAGCATATTGAGAGGAAATACCATTTGATTAGAGAGATCGTGTAGCGCGAAGACGTGGAGGTGAAGAAGATCTCAACGGTTGACAGCCTTGCAGATCTATTCACCATGGCCCTATCAAATAAGATCTTCGACCAATATCGAGACGGATTACGCATGAACGACTATACTCATCTTCTTTAAGTCAATAGGGAGTTTGTTGGCAGAGATTTCCACAAGAAGATTATTTATCTACATATCGAAGAAACATAAATCTCTCGTGACTCCTTATTGTAATTTGTTGATTAAAATAATAAAAGTTGAAATGCTCATTCATTCCTTTTTCTTTTGTTTGAAGATTTATGATATTCAACAGTCTTATAGTCCTTAATCAAACCTAACAACTTAGGAATTAATAAATGTAGATTTGCGTGAACAAACTCTTCATGGTTTGCTTAAAATGAAATATTCACAATCTCAAGATCAACGGATTATTGATCCTAGTATGCTTGTTGGGAGAATCTATGATGTCTTGTTACGAGGCATAGAGTTAGGAGCTCTATAGTTCTTCCAGTGTATCTTTCGAAGATACTAAATTGACCAGTGCACCTTTAGAGAGAATGTTAGAACAAATCATTTAACCTCTTTTACCTCAAGATCACTATGTATTAATTGCATTGTGCTTACCTTAATCTTGTAATGGGACATGTCATTTTATAATTTCAATATATTCATTTGAGATAGTTACACTTTAGATCCAAGTTTGTGAACTAGATGCGCTCTATTGGTGATACATTTGGTTATGAAGTTGACATGCGTATACTTTGTGAATTTATGATAGATATGGAATTCATGTACAAGATTGCTGGAATTCAATGTATATAACCTCTTGCTATATTACTTGGATTGTGAATAAATGAACCGCGTGGTATCCAAAATTAAGTAATGACTTTATTTGGATGAAACAATGTGACTTGGTAGCTCCTCGTCAATACATTGTTTCTAACTTATTCACAAGTAACAAAGGAGTTGAGGAAAGAACAACTAGAAGGGTAAAATGGTAATTTTATTAATCCCATCTAGCTGATGATATTCATGCAGGATAATCGTAGATAATACTTAATGGATCCGCTCAACATAATTTAGTTGAATTTGAGTAGAAAATAAATTCATTTGAACCGAGAGATTCTCAGTGTCAATTCTTTAGTGGAGTCAGCTGACATTAAGTTAATACTCGGAAAATGTTTGTGAACTTTTGAGTCAAAGTATACTAGCTCAAGCTTTTGTTCATTTGTGTCCATAAGGTCACTATTATAGGTCATTAGAGTAGGATTGTTAAACTAGAAACTAAGTCAAAATAATTTCAAGTGTTGCACTAGACGTTTTCCCGCAAAATGTCTATAAGGTATTTTTGCTTAGATTAGTAAAATTGTTTTACTTGTAAAGAAATTATTATATTCTGCCATTAACTCGTTAGTGATAGATTTTTCTTAACCCTACACCTATTCCAACAGTTAGGACTAATCCAGTGACATTCTTCTCTCTTGTACTTATTTATTTCTTAATGAGTAGAATGTTTTATAAATACAAAACCAACACAACAATAAGAAATGGACTCGTTAAAACCTTAGGCCTCAAATAGATGTAGGCTTACAAAAAATTACCCCTATACCTCGATTGAAATTGCTCAGATAATGTCTCAAGACAAGATGTTGGCACTGAAATTAGTACAGCAATACGAGACCAGATCGAACAGATTCCCAGTCAGGGCGAGTAACCCTTGTATCAGACTGCGCGTATCGGATTCGATATTCCCAATCGTATCTTTGCTGCTGCGGGGTCTTCGGGTTATCCTGGTACCAGAGATAAATGAATATACGTGAAATAAAAAGGGAAATCAGAGGAGGTTCCTCTGCTTACGTACCTCTCCAACGCTGAACGTTAGTAGAATGCAGGGGGAGTATTAGGACGACGAGGAATGATCAACGAGACTGAGTGAAACAATGACACTTGGTCGAAGCATTCCGGTGCTTGGGTTTCAGATCTTTAGAGATAAATTTTTTCGTCGGGAGAGAATTCTATAGAATATAGAAAGGAGAAGAAGAGTTTTAGAGAGAATGGAGACTTACTAAACCTTGAGAGTCAGTGTTTTTATTTATAAAGCCCCAGGGTCTTTCATTGGGCATCATGTAGAGACCGGTCGGCCTAAGCCTTGCAAGGGCAATAGACCGGTCGACTTGTGTCATGCAGGATCGTGGAAGGCAAGCTAGGATGGAGGCCAGCTGGCCTAGTTGTGACAAGGTCAATGGACGAGCGGCGTGTTCCTCCCAGGAGCTCAAGAGGTACATAATTGTGGCCAGGCAGGTGCCGACCGTCCTGGGCAAGGCCAAACATGTGACCGGCCAACCTGGGCCTTGCTGGGACTAGGGGACGGTCGGCATATGCCTTGCCGACGCAATAGTGGCCAATCGTCCTATATTTGTCGTGTGTCTCGATAGGTATTGTCCGCATGGGTGTTCGCGGCGCTCCGACAAGCCTTTAATATGATTTTTGAGAATCAAGACGATAACACAAACTATTTCGTACAAGGAGCGGGACTGCCTAAACGACGCACATGCCAAAACTATCCTACTCAGCCACCTATTTATCTAATCTATTAACCTAAACAAACTCACATTTAGAGAATAATAACAACCAGTCTCTAATATGCTCAAAACTAGATATTAGCTTCCATGTCAGGCACGAGTCTTTACTAATGAGGCCATTGAAGAGGGCTTGGTTATCACCTTACACCACAACTTTGGGGTAGTTATAGAACTTTCCCATTTTGATTGCCATGTTCAAACATAGAAGCTCCTCATCCATTGTAGTGCTGCTTTAAATTTATTTTGCCATATCCAGACGATCGCCCGTGTCATATCTTGTAAAGAGGTCCACGAACGCTCCTCGTTTTTAAAAGGTGGCGTTTGAATTGAGCTTGATGATTCACTCATCTGGCTTTGATCACACCTCAGCCATGAGACTATGCCTCAACTCCACCAGCAAATTATTATCAGCCCCCTTATTGCAATATCTCTTGATCGTTTCTTGATTTTCTCCATCAGGTTAACATCGCGTTTTTTCTTATCAAAATACCATCGCGTTTTTTTATACCACATAACATCGATAATTGCTATATCCCTACAGATGAACTCATCTCTCTATTTTCATGTATTATAATCGTCGTTAGCTAGCAGAATATCACTTAAGATATACAGCCATATTTTCCAATTACCTTGACTTTAATACTTACCATAACCAACCACAAACCACAAACGAGCAGCTAGTTTGTGGCGTTGATGCCCACAAAAAAATTAGTTATTGTTACTCATTTGCATGTTGCCGTAATAAAGTTCTCAATTTAGTATGTCTTGTAATTTGCTGATTAATTAATAAAGTTTTAAACTTACATTTATTCCCTTTTCGTTTGTTTAAAAATTTATGATATATAATAATCGTTATTGATTAATCGAATCCAACAGTGTGTGAGGAGTTAAATATAGATTTACATGAACAAACTCTTAATGGATTGCTTAAAATGGAATGTTCACGATGTAGGTTACATGTTGGAAATAAAGTAACGATTAATTAATAATATTGTATAACACCTCATTATGCGGAGGAAATATATAATAAGATCTAATTTAAATTAAAACACATTTTAACATATTCAATAACTTAGGAATTAAAAATTACTAACATGTTAATAAACTATTTATTCTAAGCATGTTGTAAACAATTTAAATAAAATGATCTAATAATTTATAAACAGTTTATACATTTTTATCACAAATCCAATTCGTTTAGGAGACTTACATAGGAGGTTTTAAAAAAACTCGTGTGTTGCTTGCTTACACCAAAATGCCTCGTTGGAATAGAGGAGGCGCAGGCTCGCCAAATTGCACAAATCTGCCTCGCCAGATTGACTACTGGCCGACCAGTAGGAGTCTGCCGGATGAGAGCTATGGGCTTGTGAGCCAATGGGTCCCTCGCGTCAACATGGAATGTCGCGCCTATACAAAAGGCTAGGGGACACCTGGACCTACGTGGTGAAGGTGTTGGATCGGGTGGAAAACGTACAGTACACATTTAAAGGCTCAGGCGCACCTGGAGAAACTTTTGCTGATCGGCAGGTGGGCTGGCCGATTTGAGCCTCGTCGCGTCTCACTAGTTTTTTTTTCGTGTTTTGGCCGGCTCTCTACAAAGGAAAAATCACTCAAATACCACAAGTTAAGTCAATGATAATTCTCTCAAGTTTTTGGGAGAGGAAGAGAGTGGACTCTTTAGTTTGAACAACGAACGGAATGGAAACTCTCAAAACGAATCAAGAAAATCAAGAAAACAATGTTCTTGAATCTTTCTCTCTCAAAATTCTCGGCCAAAGAACACACAAACGAGGGAGAGAAGGAGTTTGGCCGAGAGACATAATTAGGGTTAGGGTTAGGGTTTAATAAACCCTATTTATAATTGAGAGAGAGTGCTTTACTTAAATAAAAATCTAATCTTGACCCGTTAGTAAAACTTAAAGCCCAATATTCTATTTAATGAGTTTAAAAATAATTTCAAACCTTAATTCTCAATTATGGCCGGCCATATATTATTTTCTCTACCAAAATTTATTTGATTTATTTCTACAATAATATTTATTTAATTTAGAACATCTCATTTATTTAATGACAACTCATTAATTCCTTTCATACTTCTCAAGGTAGTACGAAAATAGAAAATATTTATTTTCATCTTTTATTTATTGGAATTATCAAATTATATTATTATCAATATAATAACATAATATTATTCAATTACTTAAAAAATAATATACTAAGTGTAAATCACAATTTACATACAATGAGAAAATCAAATCGTTCTACTTCAATAAATCTCGTCTGAGATTCTATCATTGAGACCTTGTGGACCACATGGACGAAACTTTAAAATAAAGATCGGAGTCAAAAGTTCACAAACCTTTTCCATCTTTTGTTCTTGATATAAGTCGATTCCAATAAAGGACTCATATTGGAACTCTCTAAGTTCACGTGCGTTTATTTTCCATTTGATGTGACAAATCAGTTCTTCACACGATCCACGAAGTATTTTACAATACTAACTTCGTCTGTATCAGTAAATAAGAGGAATGTAAAATTAATGTTTTACCCCTAAGTTATTATTTCACTAACGCCATTGTTATTTGTGAATGAGATAAAAATAAAGTGAGATGTTTATACATGTCACATGTTTTATTCAAAGAATGTTATATTCGATGAATACTATGCCCGGTTTAATAATTCACACTCTCATAACAAAGCATAGTTTGATACTAATGTCTTAGCATTGTTTGAACACGAATTTCCTATCTATGAATCACATAATCCAATGAAACAACATTATGACACCAACCGTCAGGTCACATGAAACTTCAATTATTTATTGCCCATTGACTAATCAAATGTCATAACATACTACAGCAATTAGTATTCACTTCAAGATTAATGTAATAGTTATTTATGAGTTAGTTGTCTTAAGGGTACATGATTACCAAAATACCCCTCGTATGTGATCTTGAAGCTTCGAGTTATTTAAAAGTTTTATCTCGAGATTCTAAGAATCACTGGTCTTGTTCAATGTCTTCTTTAAGACATCAAGAATGAATCACAGAGTCTCGACTCTCTATATCAAAAGATAAGATATCTCGATTCATTCAAACAATACATAATCATATTCGATTCTCTATCGATCTTTAGATTGTGAACTGTATTTAAACAGTCACAAGAGGGTATCTGTGTCAAGTCTGTACTTAGCACCTCTTTCGTTGATGACAGTTTCATAGCATAGCAAACATACATACACACAAACTTAATCAAGGATAAATATTTAATTTTATTTAATTGTTTCAGCAAAACAAAATACAAAAGTAATTATAGTGTCTAATATTTCCTTTGTGGCCACCAATCCCAACATTCGAGGCATAGAGAATTGAGACTCTTTAGTTCTTCCTAAGTATCTTTCGAAGATACTGAACTGATTTGTGCACCTCATGAGACGATGTAAGAACACACCATTTAACTTTCTCTGTCTCAAGATCACTATTTATGAATTGGAACATGCTTACCTAAATCCTGAAATGAGACATGTCATTTCATAACTTACATATTCTCATTTGAGAAGGTCAAATTCAAGATCCACCATATGATATAGACTAGAGTTATTGGTGAAGTATTAAGTATGAAGATTTCATGAAGAAGTTTTGTAAAATTTTCATACATATGAAATTTGTTTACAAGATTGCTAAAATGCAATGTATATCACCTCATGCTATATTAATTGGATTGTGAATAAATGAACATCAGTGTCCAACATTAAGTCATGACTTTATTTGGATGAAATAATGTGATTTGTTAGCTCCTTGTCAATACGTTGTTCCTAACTTATTTACAAGTAACAAATGAGTTAATGAAATAACAACTAGAATAGTAAAATAATAATTTTTTAATTTCATCTAGTCGATAATATTCATGAATGGTAAATATAGATAATATTCAATGGATCATCTCCCAAAAATTAAGTAAAATTTTGAGAAGAAAATAAATTCATTTGAACTGAGAGATTTTCAGTGTCAATTGTTTATTAGAGTCAGTTAACTTGAATAACTTCCCTTGCAAAGATTGAGTTTTCTCCAATCAAACTTAGGTGACAAAGGCCAATTGATTTTGGGAAATCAATCTATCCAAGTAAATTCTCAATCTCGCTATGACTATTTTGGTGACCACCTTAAAACAAAATTACATAGGTTTATCAATCTAATTTTTGTTGAACCTTTCAGCACCTCGTGATTTAGGGATTAGTACTATGTATGCGAATGTCGATTCATTAGGTAAGTAAGTTACATGTCTTGAATTTTTTTACACATAATTAGGTAAATCCCCACCTACTATATCCCAATACTTTTCTGTAGAAAATCCTCTAACCCTTTGGGACCTAGGGCCTTGAGAGGATGTATACTCCAAACAGTTTTTTTCATTTCTTCATTACTAGGTACTTTACAAAACTGAATTTTCTGCTACTGAGACTTCTAAGTTGATTAAGCCATCTAGGTGCTCAGAAAGTTACTTTCCCATATTAAAAAAGCTCTTCATATTTTCCCTACAAATTCTTGCCAATTTCAGCTATATTATCTAACCAAATACCATTCTCAGTCTTGATACCCCTTATGTAGTTGCGCTTTTTCCTTATAATATTGGCTAGGGTATATGAAAGTATTTGGTGTTTGCGTCCTCTTCCTTCAAACATAGCTCACATGATCTATGCCTCCAAAATCTCTCTTGCATTTTCTCCAAACTGCACCCATGTTTCATTCTCCATTGATTACTTTTTCATAATTTTTAAGCATCTTACCGATAGCTTTTAACATTTCTCCAAATCTATGGTCATCCCTTCCTGCTTGGTTTTTTAGGTCTTGGCCACTATCCTTCGCTACTCTTCATCATCAGTCCATGCTTCGAAGAATCAAGATGCTCTTTCTCCCCTTTCATCATACATAAAACTATTAACTGTAATTAGTGTGTGATCAGAAGCTAGGATACAAAGATATTTAAATCGTTATTTTGAGAATTTTCTTAGCCAGTCTGCACTTACTATTACTCGGTATAGCCTCTCCAATACTCTAGCCTCCCCAGCTTACCTATTTTACAATGTAAATGATCCACTTGCTGATCCCAGATCTATGCCACCTATAAATCTTAGGAGGACCCTACCAATTCTCCCTCCTCCTCTTATATTCTCTTCTCTTTTATTCTCTTCCTTATTCAAGATTAAATTCAAGTCACCTAGCAATAGCCATGATCTACTAGATACTGCCACCATTTCTTTCATCTTATTGTTGTAATAGGTATAGGGTTAAGAAAAAATTATCATTCACAAGTAAATGGCGGAATATAAAAATTTCTTTACAAGAAAAACAATTTTACTAACCTAGTCAAAGTGCATGAACATCAAATTATTTAATTACTTATTTACTTGGGACTAATCTTTCTTTTAGTTTGATCTTTGGGAAGCCTTAGGTAAGTTTGATCGTCTCGTCTTACTCGTTTCCATCACACCTAATCGCTAACTCGAGATCCTAAAGTTTCAATTACAAGAGTACTCTATAGAGGGTTTGAAGGATTTGTGTGTGGGCACAATTAAACACAATAACTCAAGAACAAGTATATGAGCTAAAGAGCTAATTTAAGCCTAAGTCTAATGAAGACTTAGGTGCCAAAATAAAGATATTCTAAGAGAGTAGAGAGATGAAATGGACGGCCAAAACAAGAAAGAGTAAGGCAAAAAACTTATTTTCACATCTTAATGCGAGGCTCTATATATAGGGAGAAAAAAATATAAGAATGGGTAATTACCCTTTACTATTGTGTATTTATGACACAATATTTGATTTTCTCTCCTCCTTCCCTATGTGTGTGGCCGGCCATGTAGTGTCTTTAGTGAGGAAAATTTGTTTCCTCAATTAGCATATTTGTTTCCTTCTCAAGGAAATTCATTTCCTCTTTTCCTTTATGGAAATTATCTTTAGAATTAAAGGCAAAAGAATTTCTCTCCTCTTTTGATGATGTTGGCCGAAATCTACACTGGGGAGAGAACTTCTAGATGTTTCCTTATTTCTTTTAAGACAATTCTTAAAATACCTTCTGTAGAATTAATATTGCACAAATAATTTAATTAATATCATAATACCTCAAACGACTTTTCGGCTATAGAAAATAATTTACATTTCCATCATATGAAAATATTCAAAACCTTATTTTGATATTCACATCATTTTATGTCCATGTGGACAAAAATACCCTTTAGACATTTTTCGAGAAAACATATAGTTCAACACTTTAACTTATTTTGATTTAGTTTCTAGTTTAACAATCCTACTCTAATGACCCGACTCTACTAAAGAGTTGACACAGAACACCTCTCGGTTCAAATGAATTTATTTTCTAATCAAACTCAACTTAATTATGTTAAGTGAATCCATTGAGTATTATCTATGATTACCCTTCATGAATATCATCAACTAGATGAGATTTATAAAATTACCATTTTACCCTTTTTAGTTGTTATTTCCTCAACTTATTTGTTACCTAGGGGGGAGCTTCTAAATGCTTCCTTATTTCTTTTAAGACAATTCTTAAAATACCCATTGTAGAATTATAATTGCACAAATAATGAAATTAATTTCATAATGCCTTAAACGACTTTTTTGGCTTTAGGAAATAATTTATATTTTCATCATATGAAAATATTCAAAATCTTATTTTGACATTCACATCATTTTACGTCCATGTGGACAAAAATACCCTTTAGAAATTTTCCGAGAAATAGTCTAGTTCAACACTTGAACTTATTTTGACTTAGCTTCTAGTTTAACAATCCTACTCTAATGACCTGTAATAGTGACCTTACGGATCCAAATGAACAAAGCTTGACTTCTATACTCGGACTCAAAAGTTCACAAACTTTTTCCGAGTATTAGCTTAATGTCAACTGATTCCACTAAAGAGTTGACACTGAGAATCTCTCGGTTCAAATGAATTTATTTTCTACTCAAAATTCAACTAAATTATATCGAGCGGATCCATTGAATGTTATCTATGTTTACCCTTCATGAATATCATCAACTAGACGGGATTTATAAAATTACCATTTTACCTTCTAGTTGTTATTTCCTCAACTCCTTTAGTAGTTGTGAATAAGTTAGAAAAAATGTATTGACGAGGACCTATCAAGTCACATTGTTTCATCCCAAGAAAGTCGTTACTTAATTTGGATACCACGTGGTTTGTTTATTCACAATCCAAGTAATAAATCACGAGGTGATATACATTGTATTTCAACAATCTTGTACATGAATTCCAAATCCGTGTGAATTTTACACAGCTAGTTCATGACTTCTTCATAACTCAATATCTCACCAATCAATCTAGTCTAGATCACAGCGTGAACCTAGAATTTGACTTTCGCAAATGAGAATATATAAGCTATGAAATGACATGTCTCATTTCAAGATTTAGGTAAGCACGGTGCAATTCATACATATTGACCTCGAGACAGTAGAGGTTAATTGGTTTGTTCTTACATTGTCTCTAAAGGTGCACTGGTCAATTCAGTATCTTCGGAAGATAAATTGGAAGAACTATAGAGTTCCTAACTCGCTGTGCCTCTTAAACAGACATCATGGATTCGTCCAACAATGATACTAGGATCAATAGTCCGTTGATCTTTAGATTGTGAATATATCGTTTTAGTCAAACTATGAAGAGTTTATTCACGCAAATCTACATTTGTCTCTTCATACATTGTTAGGTTTGATTAAGGACTATTAGATTATTGAATATCATAAATCTTCAAACAAAAAAAATGGAATGAATGAACGTTTCAACTTTTATTAATTTAATCAGCAAATTACAATAAGGACTCATGAGAGATTTATATTACATCGATATGTAAATAAATAATTTTCTTTTGGCCATCTATGCAAACACTTATCACATAAGCCTTGTCTTGAAACTCTGCGTGGAGGTCAAGACACCTCAAATAAGTTCCAATCTTCTGTCCTTGTATCACCTCATATGATTATTCAAATGTAGTTCCAATCAGTCTTCCACACATTAATTTTAAGTCATTTCCTCTACTAAATGAATTATTCACCTACTAAACCTGTCGCTGGGACAACAACCTCTCCCCAGTTTCCTAGTGTCTCTCTCATTTTTTGCATACCACCAACTCCTATCTTTCTCTCTATAAGAAAATTCATATTGAGCTTTTCCCCTTGATGAGGCACCTTAGCGCTAACATAACTCTGATGAAGAGTTGTCTAGGCTTGTCTCCTTAACCTTAGTTTTAGTGTTTGCATCATATTTTGCTTTAAGATTTATCTCTTTAGCTGAATGTTCTTAATTATTTTATTTTCCTCAAAGAAGCCTCCGAACTCTTATGATTCTTCTAAATTTTCCCTTTTCCGTTGTTAATACGACCCTTCTGATTAAAGCATGTGCCCTTATCATAGGCTTTTCCTAAGTTCTCAGTAAGAACTTCCACTTTATTTTCGTGCTTTTGTTCCTGTTCTGACCTCTTATAGTCGATAATTAATTCTTTCTTTGCTTCTTGAATTGGCATAAATGTTGATGATGAAGCTTTCGTCTTAAGTGCATATGTAAGCTCAATCCTTGCATATTCTTCGATTGGTATCGAACATACGCCAATGTATTTTCCTTCACGAGGTTCACTTGAACTATATTTATGTTTTGAGCCCCTTCCCTCTTCAGGCACGATTTCTTGTGGCCCAATTCTTGGCCAGTTTTACCTTTCATAAACCAAATCCCCATGCTTTATTATAAACGGGACTACAAGGTGGCTACGGCTCGGACTCTCTATTTATTTTGAATTTGATTTGATTTGGTCCAACTTTTCTTTTCCGACCAATCTTGTATTTCTACTTCCTCTTTTGCATGGGATAATATATTTTTCGTCTAGTACATTTTTCAGGTTGTTTTGTAGATTGGATATTTATGTAGCATAATTGTAAGAGCTTGTAGACTCGTGGTCCCCACTCGCTCTTCTTCCTAAATCTTGTGATGTTGTTGAACGCTCCATCAATTCATCACCACCTTGACTATTATATTTCTCACTATTGGCTGCTTCAGCTTCAAAGCAGTTTGTAGACTTTGATTATGTGAATGACCATCTCCATAAGCATTGACCTCCAGTAATTTAACCGACATGATCCTTGTCCATTCCATATTTTTACATCCTTCCTCCTCATGCCCAATACATCCACATTTGTAACACATCATCTCCAGTTTCTCGTATTTTCCCGGAATTCAGATCTTGTTCAAGTTCCACTTTCTAGGAATATCCCATGCATATTTGTCATCTTATGTCAAATAAGACTTTGAGTCTAAGTTCATTCTAATCCGTTTCAAACTAATCGATCAGCTTTCCGAACCTTGGTACCAATGCTTCTGCAATTCATTCATTAATGAGTCCTGATGGTAGACCTCTCAATTTTAACTAGAAGGGTGGGTGATTGAAATCGATCTCCTCCGGAGTCTTCAACAGAGGCAATTTTGTAAGATTTTGTAACCTCTGAAGTTTCATGGTCTGCCTTCTAAAATTCTCGTACCGTCCTCTTGGTTGTCGATTTAAAATTTCCAAATTCAAGGCTTGATATCATTCACTGGCCAACGTTTTCTTTACATTTCCAGACTCCAGAGAACACATCAATTACTCGTGTAGCCCCCCAACCCCAATCTTAAGAACCCAATAACTTCCCGTCTAGGAATCCTTAACTATTCATTTCTCACTGGAGTCACTAACTAAGCTTCAACGCAGTTTGTAAACTTTGATTATGTGAATAACTATCCTCCAGAAGCATTGACCTCCGAAATTTTAACCGAATTGATCCTCATTCATTCCATAATTTTTTATCCTTCCTCTTCATGCCCGATACGTCCAAATTTGTAACACATCCTCTCCAGTTTCTCGTATTTCCCTTTAATTATATATGGTTCATATTTTTTATGTCTAGGAATATCCCAGGCATATTGGTTGTCTTATGTCAGCTGAGATTTTGAGTCTAAGTTAATTCTTATCCCTTCCAAAATAATGAATCAACTGTCCAAACCTTGGTGCCGATTCTTATGCAGTGGTTTCATTAATTACTCCTTGTGGCAGACCTCCCAATTTCAATCAGAAGGGTGAGCGATTGAAATCGATCTCCTCCAAGGTCTTCAATGGAGGCTATTTGGTAAGAATAAAGTGGTTCCCTTTGAAGATTCATGGTCTACCTTATAAAAATTCTTGTAACTTCTTTGTTGTCAATTTGAAATTTATACAAATCCCCAAGCTTGATATCCTTCAATGTCCAACGTCTTTTACATCTTCAGACTCCAGAAAACAAATCAAATGTACATTTAGCCCCCAACTCCAATATTTAGAACCAATCACTTGCGGGCTAGGAATCCTTGCTCTTCGCACTTTCCTTCTGCATCGAGGTTTCTTTAAATAACTTAGTTACTTGTTAGAAAAGTTGAAGCCAAGTCTATTTTTTCCTCCCACTGATTTTGCTCCGACTCATCTAGTTGCTATCCTTCTTCCATACTTCACCCCTGAACCTGGAATATAATTCTCTTTGCTTAGTATTCAAAATATTATACACTGCCCCAACTTAGCTCTATTACTTGGTTCCCCATGTCACACCTGCTTAGTAGCTCAGTGTGCAAAGCGATATCTCTCCCTTATTGTGTTTCTCCCCTCTAAAACTAACGCCGACTACTTTCGACTGAACTTTAATATCTTACTCACTTACACACTCACCCTAACTCACTCTCTCAAAGGACAACGCCTTAACTTTTCCACCCGCACCAACACACTTACGTAACTAATGTGACACTTTTTCCACTCACTTCATAACACATACCATATATTTTCTCTAGGCATAATTTGAGCACCAATTATTCATTTATTATAAAGCGGATTTTCGCAAACAAATACGTAATTTTTTATCCGTTGCAACAAATAATAAGAATACAAAAAATTAACCAATTTAAATGAGTGGATCAAACTCAAATATTAATGAAGCAATCACTTGTACACTAACTATAAATACTTTTTAATGCCCATTTTCTAACATTCCTATTCAATTATAATAAATGTGTTGTCTTAAAAGTATATGAATACATTCGAAGTATAATCTAAAATGTCAACTTAACAGATGTATCACATACTTTTCAATATATTAAAAGGGTATGTTAGATATATACTCGTATTTATGTTTACCAATTTCAATATGTATCACGTTATGTTAATTTTGTGTAAATACCCAGTATAGTTGTTTACCAAAAGTTTTGAACTATTTTGACCTTTTTATTTGAATAAATTAAATTAATTATTTAGACAAAATAGTCCTAATATTTTCGTAAACAACATACTGTGAGAATTTACAAAAATTAACATAACGTTGGATATATTGAATTTGGTAAACATAAACATGGGTATACAACAAATACTTTTTATATTAAAATCTAAATATCATGCTTGTTATAGTCGGTTAAGGGAGAATTGTACGTCACTTATCCAATCAATGTGAGACTTTGTCCACTCATTCATGTACACATACCATATGTTTTCTTTAAACATACTTTCAGCATCAATTTCTTATTTATTATAGAATTAAGTTTGACAAACACATACTTTACTTTACACATGTCGCAACGAATAATAAAAATACATAGAAAATTAATCAATTAAATGAGTGAACTTCACTCAAATATTAGTAAAACAACCATTTGTACACTAAGTATAAATACTCTAATACAATTTTCCAACATTTCTATTCAATTTTAATAAATGTGCATGTCTTAAAAAATATATATGAATACATACGGAGTATAATTTAAATGTCAACTTAAAAGAATGTATTAGTTCCTTTTTAATATATTAAAATCTGAAAATCGTGCTTGTTGTAGTCGGTTAAGGGCGAATTGAACGTGATGTCCAAGCCGTTTATTATATATATATATATATATATATATATATATATATATATATATAATACTTCTCCAGATTTTGTGACGATACTCATAATATTCGTGGTGATTAAGCTTACCTAATGGATTAAAAATTAAACTGATCAATTGGTCAACTGTATGCTTTTTTAAGTATACTTCGGGCATTATGTTTTTATTATGCTCTCTACTATTTCATACCTTCAAAGGCTGTTTTTATTCTCATTTTATGTTTTGGTTCGATTTCAAACAAAAATATGGGTCCTGGTTTTATTATGACTTGCAATATTTGTGATGATTCAGTTTACCTAATTCATTGAAAATTAAATAAATAAATTGGTCAGTATATAGTATCACCACATGCTTCTTTAAGTACACTTTGTTACTATCCCCTTCTTCTACCAATAAAGGAGTAATAGAAAACTCATCCGAAAGTATGTTCATAAAATATACACCAATTAAATGAATATTTAAAATGGAAGGGCTAAAAAAAACTAGCTCAAAAGGTTTAAACGTCGATTGTATCAAGACAATCGCATATAGATAACTTAAGAAATATAGATAAGGTTAATTGTATATTATAGCTCTATATAAATTTTTTAATTTTGATTTGTCAAACGTTATGTAAAACTTCGAAAAAAGTTTAGTAAATTGTTTTATCAACATTTTATTCCAAAAATGTCGAAATCATTTCTCTCGCCCAAACGGAAATTAACCAAAAAAATCCTGAAATGTTTTGAGGTAAATTAAATTCTTAATATCCGGAAATCAATCAACTAGTTTATTAAAATCTACATATTCTGGAAAGAGAAATTCAAATTATTCTGCCACAACTTTTTTTTCATTTTCTCTCTAAAATCTCAAAAACAAAAATTATAAAAACGCAATTCTCCATTTTTATTCATCGTAAATCTTCTGCAAAAACTTTCAAGGTTCTCCAATAGCGTAAAAATTGGAGCGATTAACAGATATATTTCTACCGCTTATTTATTTATTTTCTTTGGTTTTGGATTCTAACTTTCAAATCGTGGTTTTCTTATTTTTTTCTGAGTTCGCGTGTTGACGGATGTCCTTTAACCGGCCGTATGGATCCACGATCGACGCAACATAGGAATTGAAGTCGGATTGGAAGACTTCATATGCGGCGTTTGAGGATATGAGAAGGAGCAACTGAGAAAGGTGTGGACGAGATGTAAAGTTTTCATGGTGGAGAGGATCGTCGCGGGCCTTCTTGGATTTAGAAAAATTCTTTGTTCTTCTTCTTCTTCTTCTTCTTCTTCTTGTTTTTATTTTGATTTTATATAGTAAAATAAATCTAAATCGTGTTTTGTTAATTAATAAGCAATTATGTTCTTCTTCTTCTTCTTCTTCTTCTTGTTGTTTTAAATTAAAATCTTGTTTTTTTATAAGTGTAACATTCAATTTATATGTAAAACCTAACTCAATTTACTATTATACAATTACATTTCAGTGTAAATTGAATATCAATTAACAAACATTATCAGTGTAAAAATAAATTTACGTTGTAAAGCGCAACTCAATTAACATTGGTATAATTATATTTAAGTGTAAATTGGAAATCATAAACGTGAAAATCATAATTATCATATATTTAGGTGTTAAATATCTAACCATTATTTTAGGTACTAGTTCCAATCGTAAACTTTTAAAAATTCAGAGAAATAATTAAGTTTTTCAAATAAACTTTGAAATTAAAATTTAAAAACTAAAAACCGTGAAGATTGTAAATGGACTGTCAATTTACACATACATATAAACAAAATTGTCAGTATCATCAAGAATCGAGTTTCATTAAACAAAACGAGTTTAATGACTCATATGTTGTAAATAAACGTAATGAATACACAATCTCAATATAAATCAACAATAAATTTAGCTACAAAAAAGAAAATAACCAATATTAATTACTTGCTCTTTAATAAAATAGTCAAACCCATGTATATAGGAACCAACTTAATAATCGGTCTTGAAACTACATTAAAATTAACATTTCAAATTCGAAAGAATATAATTAATATTCAAATTTAAAAATTTGGCCAAAATTATAAATGGTTTATAAGTAATATCATAACAACCCATCTAAGTTAAAGAGCTATTTACTAAAATTTTACGAAACGTTACACTGTTTCAAATTGAATTTGCTAACCAAGACCATTTCGTCGAATGTTTTTATATATAATAACTTTTCTTAAAAAGTATATAATTTTAATTTATTTTTCTTCATTCCAAATATTTAGAACTTCGTAAAGAAATCTTTATTTTCTTTTATATATTCGCACTCTAGATTATAAAAAACCTTATAACTTATTGCATTAAATCTTCAATTCATATATGCTAAAATAGTTATTAAAAAAATTCTGATGATTTTAATAATAAAACGTGAATATAATTATATCGCGGATGATTTTGTTACCTTTAACTTACAATTTTATCATAAAATAAAATAAAAATCATCTCATACGTATGATTTCACGATGAGACGTATACCATTTTCTACCATAAGATCCGAAGAAGATTATGAAATATGATCAAATGCGTCAAATTTTGGAATACAATTTAAAAAACTAATTCGTAACACTCAAATAATATATTATTTTTTGTAACACTCAAATAATATATTATTTTTCCCTACTTTATTTTTTAGTCATGAGCACTTTGTGTAGTGTTAGGCATCTTTTACATATTATTTAATGAAACATTATCTAAAATATCACATTAAAAGTTTTTCTCATTTTTTTTAATTATTATTTTTCGTTATTTATCACTAAAAAAATTAAAATTATCATTTACTGTTAAAATATTTTTTATTATTCATTTTTAATTAACCATAACTAATTTAAGAGTTGAGATGTGAATGTTAAAAAATAAATTTTAATAGGTAAATGTATTTTCAACTTTTTTTAGTGGAAAACTATGTCCGCAATTATTATATTATTTGTTATAACTTTAATATTAAATCCCATATAGACGTTTCCAGATTTGAATAATTAATGTTTCGTAAATTTTGTGTAATTATCATATTGAAGTTGTTAACGAATTTTTTTTACCGTTTTAATTTAAAATAATTTTTTGTTTACCTTTGCCGCTGTAATGATTAAATGATAAATATTCTCTTAATTAATTTAAAATTCAAAGAAAAAAATTAAAACTGTAAAACATTTACAAATTATATATGGGGATATTAAGGACCATAAAATCGTGTAAACAATTCTGACTGAGTATTTAAACAAATTGAGTAAATTAAAAATACTATATATTTTAGTAGGTAAAAATTAGTTTTGTTATAAATTAAGTATTATATTGTTTGTTTATTATTTATATTGATTGGTGATAATTGATATAACTTCAAATTCTCTCGATAGACCTAACATTTACATGCAGGTAGCGAATCAATATGGCTTCAGAATGTGTGAACAAACCTCTAAAACTAAAATTCACTCTTTAAAAAGGGAAAACAAAAGAATAAATAGTTGTTTATCATCTTATTAGAGAAATGAAGACGTCAAGTCAGAAAGGACAGAGTTTCGGAGAGGTTAGATAGAGTCATTGCTAGTGCGGAATGGCTTAGGAGAAATGCGAAGGCAGGTGTCAAGCATCACCTTATTTTGGCTTCTGATCACGCACCGATATTCTTGAATAGTTTTATGTATGACGACAAGGGAAAAAAACCATTTAGATTCTTAGAAGCCTGGGCTAATAAAGAAGAATGCAAGAGAATTGTGGAAGAGGTATGGCAAGGGCAGAGAAGAGGAGACATCCCATCATTTGAAGCAAAGCTTAAGAAGTCAGGAACCTTATTGCACCAGTGGCAAAAAAAAAAACAGATGTAGACAAAATCAAGGAAGAGGAGCTGATTGTGCTAAAAGAATATAAGCCTTGCAGCACGGTTGGAGTTCGGAAGCGGAGCAACGCGCTGAGATGGATTTGAAGTCAGAAATTTTTGAGCTAGACAAAACTCAAGAATGCGTATGGACGTAGAGATCTCGGGAGATGTGGCTGAAGTAGGGGGACTCGAATACAAGGTTTTTTCACACATCGACATTGATAAGGAAGAAACTTAACTATATAGGGGGGCTGCCAACAAAAAACGGAGAGTGGCTGGAGCACAAAAGGGACATTGGGGGACACCTAATGGAGAAATATGACGAGCTATTCAGTTTTGAGAATCCGGTGTGCCCTGACAACCTTGAGGAGTTATGACGTCCAGAGTTCTCGGAATCAGATAACGCAGACATCGCCAAAGTACAGACAAGTAATGAGATCAAGGCCACAGTATGGAATATGAATCTTTTGAAAACCCCGGGACCGGACGGTTTCCAAGGAAGTTTCTACAAGACTCATTGCGAATCGGTGGGGCAGGACCGTATCACCTTCATCCAAGACTTTTTCGCAGCATTTTTGAAAAGTCCATTTTCGCCTACATAGTTCTTATCCCAAAATCCAATGGCGCTAATAGTTTCGACAAATACCGGCCTATAAGCCTGTGTAATTTATGTTTCAAAGTCATCATCAAAATTTTAACTCAAAGATTGAGAAAATTTTTAGATAGACTAATTTCTCTGAACCAATCTGCCTTTGTCCCAGGGAGATGGATAGCCGAGAAATCCATTTTGGCCAGGTAAGCGATCACTGGCATGAAGAAGAAGAACAAGAAAGGGAAATCTGGCTACTTGGGAATCAAGATAGATATGAAACTTCATCATCAAGGTTTTGATTTGTTTCGGCGTGTCTGAAAAAGTCAGGGATCTCATCTTCGCGTGCATCTCCAATGTCTCGAGAGAAATTCTACTGAACGGGAGTCCACTAGATAAATTTAAGCGTTCGAGAGGATTGAGACAAGGTGATCCATTATCCCCTACCTCTACATTATGACCAGCGAGGTGTTGAGTAGGCTATTGTTAAGGGAGGAATGGAGAGGAAAATTCGAGGGCTTGAGGATCGGGACACAAGTACAGTCTTTATCGCACCTTATGTTCAAAGATGACACAATGCTTTTCAGTAGAGATAATATTGAGGACGTCAATGCCATCATGAGTTGTATTGAGAAGTATGAGCAGTGGTCGGGGCAGCGTGTCAATTTTGAATAGTCAAGTTGTTTTTTCTCAAAAAATTGTAAGGATGAACATCGACGCAAACTGATAGTGAGATTGGGAATGAAGCCGTGTCAGTAAGGTTTGCAATATTTGGGAAATCCTCTCATTATCAGGAGAAACAAATCCAAGAGTTTCGAAAGGCTCAAACACAAAATATTTTTAAAGATGGAAAGTTGGGTGGCTCGAAGCATTTCGATAGCAGGAAGAACAACCTTGGTCAAATTTGTGCTTCAGAGTATGTCTGCTTATACGATGTCTACAATAAAACTTCCTACGACGTTTTGGGAGGGGATTGAGAAGGCGACAAGAGAATTTGGGTTGTCGGGTGAAAGGGTAGGTAAGAGGTACATGGCCTTAATGAAATGGGAGTCCATTTGAAACCCAAGATCTAGGGAGGGTTGGGATTTCGTGCCATGGATACTTTCAATAAAGCCTTCGTGTCAAAACTGGCGTGTCATCTAGCTTCAAATCCCGAGTAAATGTTGGTCAAGATTCTAAACAACGATATTGTGGGGATGATTCTTTCCTTCATTGTTGTTTGACGCGGGGTGCTTCAGGAGGATGGAAAGAGTTATGGGAGCTCAAAAATTTCATTCTACAAAACTCAAGGATGGTGGTGAGTAGCGGAGCAGAGACTCGATTTTTTATGGACTCATGGTTACTAGGAGAACAGATTGAAAGCCCATATGGATCTTGTTTGGCGAAGGACACTACTGTTAATCAAATTTTCGCAGTGGGCTCGAGAATTTGGGATCAGGATAAGCTAGCAGCCTCTTTACCTCAAGACAGGATTCCCGAGAACCTCGCGTGTCGAAGAGGATTTAGAGTCTTAAATGGAATCAAAGATTTATCCTGACCCTATGGAGGCTTATTCATCTTAATTTTCCGATGGCGTCCAAGTTTGCTGGTTTCCGCAGTTTAAGTTAGACTCAATGCAAGATTTGCGGGAAGGAGGTCGAAAAAGTAAAGCATTTTTTTTCGAGTGCGAAGTGGCAGCAAAAGTTTGTTTTGGAGTTGATTTGGGGAGAAGCTGGTGTTGGTAGAGAAGCCCACAAGAAGATTGTTTATTTACATATTGATGTAATATATAAATCTTTATAAAGTCCTTATTGTAATTTGCTGATTAAATTAATAAAAGTTGAAACGTTCATTCATTCCTTTTTTGTTTGATTGAAGATTTATGATATTCAATAGTCTTATAGTCCTTATTCAAACCTAACAATGTATGAAGAGACAAATGTAGATTTGCGTGAACAAACTCTTCATGGTTTGACTAAAAGGATATATTCGCAATCTAAAGATCAACGGACTATTGATCCCAATATGATTGCTTGAAGAATCTATGATGTCTGGTTACGAGGCGTAGAGAGTTAGGAACTCTATAGTTCTTCTAGTGTATATTTCGAAGATACTGAATTGACCAGTGCACCTTCAGAGACAATAGAAGAACAAACCATTTAACATCTTCTATCTCAAGGTCACTATGTATGAATTGCATCATGCTTACCAAAATCCTGAAATGACACATGTCATTTCATAGCATTAATATTCTCATTTGAGAAAGTCAAATTCTAGATGCATCATATGATCTAGACTAGGCCAATTGGTGAGATATTAAGTTATGAAGATGTCATGAACCAACTTTGTGAAGTTCTCATAGATATGGAATTCATGTACAAGATTGCTGAGATGCAATATATATCACCTCATGCTTTATTACTTAGATTGTGAATAAATAAACTGCGCGGTATCCAAATTTAAGTAGCGATTTTATTTAGATGAAACAATGTGACTTGTTAGCTCCTCGTCAATACATTGTTTCTAACTTATTCACAAGTACTAAAAGAGTTGAGGAAATAACAACTAGAAGGGTAAAATGGTAATTTTATAAAACGAACTAGTTAATGATATTCATGAAGGGTAAACATTGATAACATTCAATGGATCCGCTCAATATAATTAAGTTGAATTTGAGTAGAAAATAAATTCATTTGAGAAGGAAATAAATAAGCTACGTGAGGAAACTAATTTTCGTCCTTGCTTGAGGTGTATGGCCGGCTATCCTAAGAGAAAAAGGGGAAGGGAAAATCAAATATTGTGTCATGAATACATTATTCTTTCATGAATGAATAATTGACCTTTATAGATTTTTCCTTCTCTTATAAATAGTGTCTCACATAGAGATGTGAAAGTTTAAGCTTTTGCCTTGTTCACTCTTGCTCTTGGCCGACCTCTCTCCCTCTCTCTCTCTAGAAAATACTTCTTTTATTGGCACCTAAGTTCTCATTAGACTTAGGCTAAATTAGCTCTTTAGCTCATAGACTTGTTCTTGAGTTATTGTGTTTAATTGTGCCCAAACACAAATACTTCTAAACCTCTATAGACTCTTGTAATAGAAACCTTAGGTTTCTCAAGTTCAAGACTAGACGTGAAGGAATCGAGCCAAGGAAGAAGATCCACATTTTCCAAGACGCTTTAAGTTTGAAGACACAAGAAAGGTTGGTATTCAAGTAGATTAAAAAATGTTTTTAATTTATAACATGTATATGCACTTTATCTAGGTTAGTAAAAATTGTTTTACAAGTAAAAGAAATTTTTATATTCCGCCATTAATATGATTAATGAATTTTTTTTATTAACCCTAGACCTATTCCAATAGCTGGGACTCGAGTAGCTGGTCATCTGGGCTTGACATTTTGAGCGACCTCTTATTAGCCAACGACGAAGTCAATGAGGTATTGGGTCAAGATGTTTTTCTTTGCAAAGTTGTGGCGATCTTGGAAAATTATGGTTCTTCAGAAATTCGGTCCTATTTGAGAGAGCAAGATTGAATATGGCACACTTTTAATGAATGGGGATGCTCGTGCGCGAGAGATTGCGAGCAACGGGGAGGTGGCTAAGGCTGGAGAAGAGCAGTCGCCTTCAGCAACTGTAGAAAGGTGGGATGCGCCTTCAGAATGAATTGTGAAGATCTACAGTGACGCGGCTTTTGCATCCAACTCCGCCGGTGTTGGGTTGGTTGCGCGTAACTCATCAGGAGATATCCTCTGGATGTGGAGGAGTAAGGTAAGGGTTGCGTTATCATTTGAAGCTGAGTTGGCGAACTTGGAGTTTGCAGTCAATATGGGTAGGTTTCACTGGTACTCAAAAGTGGAGGTGGAGGGTGATAATCAAGCTCTAATCCGCGGCCTCTCGACCAGAGGCTTATGCCCGGATTAGTCACTGTTATGTATTTTTGAACATATTCGGGATGTAAGTTTATGTTATTTTTTTTGCAAATTTTCTTGGGTCAATAGAAATGCTAATGGTGGGCTTTCAACTCAAGTTTGGATGGTATGTGTACTTTCGAGGAAGTCCCGCTCTTTGTGTGGGGTAATTTGGTCCAGGACTCTATCCGGCCTCTTTCAATGTAAGTTTGGGTTGCTCGTCTCCTAGCCTGTAGGGGCTTGGGGTTTGTCAGGCCCGATTGTCTTTAAAAAACGAGAAATGAAGACTTTGTTTATTATTCTTTATTTATTAGCTGACTTGATTCCGAATCAGATTAATCAAACATTCGTCTCGATTTTCAATATTACTAACACCTAGACTATATGACATCAACTACATTTACTGGGAATGTAATTAGTAAATTAAAACTAGTTAGTTCAAAAATATTTAAAATTATGCTTTTGACTCCATCCAGACAAAGTTATATTTTCATCCTATTTTTCATCTTTTTAGTCACCAAATTTTCTACTCAAAATAATATTTTATTTCTTTCGAATTTAGAATTTCAATGTCTAATTGACAAAATAAAAAGGGAATCCTTTAATCTTCCTATCATGATTGAATTTTTGTACAACTTTTTAATAATAGTTAGAGTGATTATTTGATTATTTGTATCAATTATAAAAAGTTTTGATTTTTTTCTAAAGATTTTGGATAGACTAAAATAAGATTTAATGAAATCTAAAATTGTGTACAATGAAATATATATTTGCGTTGATTTAAAAAATATTATGATAAAATTAGGTGAAAGATATTTTAAGATAATTCATATGATTTTGAACGAGTTTTTATTAATTTGATGACTTTCGATGAATCTCGATTAATTATGATGAAATTCAAATAAATAAAATGATTTTCGATGAATGTCAATGATATGAATTTGAGGTTTTTTTTAAGGCATGAATTTGAAGTTAAAAATCTAAAATTTCTCTATCTGTATTTACAAATCGCAAATAATAATTTCTCACACAAATAAAGATGACACCATGAACCACTCAACAACAAGCCACATAACGCTTTAAATTTTTGTAGCTCGTGCTTTAAAATTAAGTATTTAAACGTATAAACTCAAATTTTATAAAATATATTATGTCTAGACACATAATTATAACAAAAACATAGTTGTTTACCAGTAAATTATATAGTGATTTTAAAATATCTAACGTTTCGTAAACTATGTAAATAGTCAGTAATAATTGTTTACACATAATACTCCCATAAATAATTTGTAAATTGATTTACCGGTTTAATTTTAGGAGATTTATGAATTTTGATTTATTATTTTTTTTATTAATTTATTTCAGCGGGAGAGCTAGGTGAGAAATTATTTTTGGGTTAAAACTGTCCAAAAAAATTTATTAACTATTTTGATTGAATATTTACACAAACTTTAGCAATCGTTGGGTATATTGAAATCTGTAAACGTTAATGTTAATATGAGTATTTGACACAAAGACCACGACCTTATTTATTTAATGTGCTTTGTCATGCTGGCATTTCTGTTTAAAATGCTTCATCTTATTTAAGAGACTTTCGTATAATCATTTGTTGTAATTGTTTGAGGTTTCATTTTCTAAAATGGATTAACCCCAATATTCCCGTTCCTCTATAAGCACTCCGTTGAAAGCCTAAAATCTAAACATTTTAAATTTGATTTCAGAAAATTAACCAACCCTAACTTATTCATTTATCAAAAATTGAACACATAAAATATCAAAATACTATCCGATCAATGAGGTTACGTCGCCAAATTTAGTTAAATTTTAAAAACGGTTAATCAGCTGATTAAGTTGCGATGGCTGAAGTGACTTAATGCATGATATCTTTCTTACATAAAAATCGTAATTTGAGTTAAAATATCGTATTTTCTTATAATGCTATTCTTCTTTGAAGTTAATTTTTTTTTCCTACTCATATGTTTTGGGCATGAAGATCTTGTCCATTTGAAGCTCGATGATCTTTATTTCTTTAGTAATAAGAAATAACAATTATTAAGCATGTTGAGATTTTGTATTGATTATCTGGAAGCAAATCATGTCAGCCAATCGTTGGCAGATTGGCCCTCTATTAATTATAAATCCTATCGTCTTACATATTTATATAATGCAGTGAATAACAATAATAATAATAAACTTGATCTAGTCTTGGATGATTGAGCAATTATGTCTCACCTTACCTACTTTAATTAAATTTATTTAAATGAAGCAAAACCAATTCTGAAGCAAGTTCAGATTATGTTTCCGACTTGCTTCTTTAATGCACATAAAAAGAAATATGTGTAGCAAAAAGATAACTAATTCATTAAATGTTAGTCTTTGAATGATTAATATAGGTAAATAAGGGGTTTAAAATGGGTCAAATCAGATTAGAAAGAAAGCCCTAGAACACAAATAATAAGGGTTAATGTATAATATAATTCTATTCAAGTTTGATATTTTGATTTTGTCCAACGTTTTGTACAGCTTTTGTAAATGTCCTTTAATTAACAAAAATTTACAAAAATCTAACAAACCGTTGGACAAAACAAAATAACGTTTGTAAACTAGAGTCATTTCGCCAAAATTTTGAAAAATATGCTTAGAAAGAACGATGGGAAGTATTAATATTCAACTCTTTGAACTTCCGAATCAAAGATTAGACATTAGCAACAGTGTTTGATAAATGATTAAGAATTATAACATGTTATACTCATATCAAAATATATGTGTTTTCGTTGAAAAGTCACCATGCAAGCGAATAATAACTTTTTTTAATTAATAATTGTGTTTAAATAGGTTCTTAGATCTTTACGATTTTTTCCGAAAATGATATTTCTTGTTAAGAATAATAAAAAGAAGTACGATTTAGTTATGGAAAAAGAATTCAAATGCTCATCCAGTAAGAAAAACATAACGAGATCCCAAGAATTCATTTATCATAGACAATCATTTCGCTAAAAAGGCTCATGGTGTTTCTTAGTTTATAAAAATATTCATTTTCCGGAACGACGCCAAGATTGTTCCAAAGAAAAGTAAAGTACCAAAACTATTATACAAAGCTTCGTGAAAGGGGAGTTATAGTAAAGTCAGAATTTGTTTGTTGTCACTGTTGAGACTAAACCTAGGTAAGCTTGTAGGTGCAGCACATATGCGAGGGTTTTCGTGGCTGTGAGTTTTATATACCATACGGTCTCTTTAAACAACTTGTCAGATCCAAAGCTCTCTCCTCCGGGTACGATGCTCTGAAACGTACGTATCCTAACCTCCACCTCTTTGCTCTCATATCCTCTATCCATCGCCAGTGATCTTGTTCTCGATGTTCGCTTCTCGATCTTGTTCCGCAATGTGGGAAATTTTTAGCTGGATTTTCTCTTGCCTTTGTGCTGCTCGTGAGCTGGGTTTCGATGTTGTTTTTTTTTCTTGAGAGAGAGAAGAAAAAGGGTTTTAGTGAGAAAGCAAATGAAAAAGATAGATTGTATGTGTTAAATTTATTGAAAGAATAGGAATATATATATATATATATATATATATATATGTATATATATGATAACATGAATAGTGAAGGTGTATGTCTTTTGAAAGAGTGATTTCGAAGAGAGAGAGAGAGAGAGAGAGAGAGAGAGAGAGAGAGAGAGAGAGAGAGAGAGAGAGAGAGAGAGAGAGAGAGAGAGAGAGAGAGAGAGATGAGTAACACAATGAAGAGTGAGATCGAGAGTGTAGAGTCACAAATACAAAAAAAGCATTGAGTGATCTTGTTAGAAGGAAGCAAAGGGAGGGTAGATTAAAGTTAGTATCATTTATCAATAATAACCACTAGTCTCTCGAAACTGAGGGAGGGAGAGAGAGCACCTGTGAAAACATGGAAGAGATTATCGACTTTGAAGATATTGAAACATAATTTTCATTCACAGCCAGTAACTTGTGTATAACATGGAAAGTTGAAAACAAAGGAAAAAGAGAAGAGGAGTACTAGCTGGTGGAAAAATACTTATGAATAAAGAGTTGAATCGGAGTGGCAAGAGGTTCTATGAGGTCTTTCCCGGTAAGTAGAGGCGTAGACAGAGGTGGTCTGTAAAATAAATCAAACCAGGAATTTGCCAGATGCAATTTGAAAACAATGATATACTGCTAAAGTTATAAGTGCAAGACCATGGTTATTCAAGGGAGTGCAACTTATATAGAAGGAATGGCCATACCTCAAGACACTTGAGGAAATTTCATTTGTTTTCACCCCATTCTCACTGAGACTTAGGGGTCTTCCACCGAGCCTAATGAATGACTTAATTGCGAAAAATTTAGCCATGAATTTTGATAAGTAAATCAGCTATGCAAGAAAGGAAGGTGTTGATATCCGTCTCAAGGTAAAAGTGGATGGGAGACAACCATTGTCCCCGAGATTATTCATGGAAAGAGGTGGTGGGTTGGGATACTTATGGCTCCAAGGAAACTTTGAAAATATATGGAGGCTCTTCTACAAATGTGATCATCTAGGACATGAAGTTCACGAATTCCAAAAAACGAATTAGAGCATGACAGCTGCTTCGATAACACGAGTTACCAAATGAAAATCAATCCAGAGCATGAAAGATAAAAATTTGAGTAAATGTTCATTTTGCAAAAGAGATATCATGTTGTTGGTGAATCCACTAAAGTATCAGACACGAACAATCGCTCTAATACCACTTGCTAGTGAATCAAGCGCGTATCTGACACGTACAATCGCTCTAATACTTCTTCTTGGTGAAATCAATGAGTATCAGACACGAACAATCACTCTGCTGTTACATGTTGATGAACAAATTCACATAATCAACCATATTAAGTGCGAAAGAATATTAATTACGCTCACAATATTTACTTTATTAATAAATATAGAAAGAAATTCAGCAATCTATATAAGAAAATAAGTTTCCTAGAAAACTTACGGGTTTGGATATGCTATAGAACGCCCTGATCCAACTCGCGCTCCGTATCGTCCTTTTTTATAATCAGTTTAAATAACAGTTCGCTATCTGAATATCGATTGGGCAAACATATCTGAGTAATGATTGTTTCTAATAAATTAATGATATCATATCTTGTGATTTAGACAGTTATGACTTTGGAATTTATTCTTACGAGAGGTATTTTATTCGACCAAAGAACTCAGGAGAAGGGGAAGAGAGAGGTGGGCCGAATATTTTATGATTAGGGTTAGGGTTAGGGTTTTCAAAAAACCCTTTAAATAGAGAGAGCGGGCTTTCCTTAGGTCAAATACAATAGTCAAACTTAAGCCCATTATTTTTTCTAATTAATTTCAAAAAATAACTCTCTGACCTAATTCAATAATTATGGCCGAGTATAATCCTATATATTTTGAAAATATTTATTTTGATTTATTTTCATAATAATATTTAATTATTTTGGAATATCTCATTTATTCAATAACAAATCATTATTTTCATACTATTCAAGATAGTACGCAATAAGAAAATATTTCTTTTCATCATTTATTTGATTGAATCATGTAAATATGTTATTATCCATATATTAACATAATATGATTCATTAAATAAATGTAATAATAAATAACAAATTATTTATTTGATTACTTAGAAAAATGATTTCTTAGTGAAAATCACAATTTACATAAATAAGAAAATAAAATTTTCCTTGTTCAACAAATCTTCTCCAAGGGTCTATCATTGAGACCTAATGGACCCACATGAACGAAGGTTTAGAATAAATATCGGACTCAAAAGTTCACATACTTTTTCCGTTTTTTAATTCTTAATATTAGTCGATTCCATTAAAGGACTAATATTGAAATTCTCTAAGGTCATATGCGTATATTTTCCGTTTGATGTGAGAAAACAATTCTTCACACGATCCACAAATTATTTTATGATATTACGCTTCATGTGTATCAGTAACTCAGAGGAGTGTAAAATTACCGTTTTACCCGTTAGTTATTATTTCACTAACTCCTTTGTTATTTGTGAATGAGAAAAATATAAATTGAGATGTCTTTATTCGATGAATACCTGACCAGATTTATTCATCGATAAGTAAATAAACGTAAGCTGATAAGTCTAAAATGTAGAATAAATTACAATCATCCTCGTCGTCCTCGTCCTGTGCGTCTTTCGCCGGGTCCGTGTTGAGGCTCGTTGTAGGAAATTACTTAACGATTTAAGTAAATTATTATTAAACATAACTAATTACGTGCGGAATTAATAATAAAATCGATCTATCATATTAAACTATTTAATATCTAACAACCTATTGGCATTAAAATCATAAGCATGTTAATTAACAATTTAATTCTAAACATGTTATTTCAATAAAATAAAACACTCCATACAATCATAACAATTATATCAATTAAGAGTATTTAAGATTATCGAAACTTACATCGTCGAGTTATAAATAACTCAGTCGAGGAATTGAAAACGAGTTCGATGCGAGAATCTTCAAGCTTCTCTAATTCCGGGTTTGCAAGAGACCTCCTCGGCTCGTCAACACGGGCAGCGAAGGCGGCAAGCAGGCACGTCCTTGGGGCTGGTCCGGGAAGCTGGCAGCAGATGGCGCGCGGTCCTCGGCAGGCTGGGAACGGGCGGCAGCGGCCCTAGGAGACCCCGGAGCGGCTGAGAGGGGCAGGCACCTCTGGGCTCAGGCGGAGGAACAACGGCGACGTCGGCAGCGACCTGGGCAGAGGCAGGCTTGGCTGGATAAAGGCGGCAGGCTGCTGGGACACGCAGAGGGGCGGTCGGGCGGAGTCAGGCGCAGGTTCGCGCGGATGGGCGGAGGCAGATCGCAGGCGAAACTTCGCGACGACGCTGAGAGCTCATGGAAGCTCGGATCGGGACGCCGTTTTTTGCGTTGCGTCGGCAACGAACTGACTTAAATGGGTTCGGAGAGAGATCTGGGTTTGCAGACTCAGATTCGTCGGATTCATCGAATCTTTGGTTCGGAGGTCAGATTTCCAGAAAACGAAAATGGACCAAACAACCACAAGTTGATTCAACGATGACACAAGAAGAAAAACGAGAAGATGAGTGTGGGCTCAGATGAACGCACACGAGAAAACAAGAAACGAAATTTTTCGTCCTCTCGGGTGATGAGGTGGTCGGCCAAGAGGGAAGGGAAGAGAGAGACAGAGCAAGCTCCACCTAGGGTTTCCTCAAACCCTTTATTTATAGACATTGTTAATGGGCTTTCATGTGGGCTTTTGTTGAATCGATATTCAGCCCAAAACCATGTTAATGGCCGGCCCGTATGTCCTACTCGTTTCTCAATTTTATTTCCCAAATTGCCTTGATTTAATTTCCAAATTCGACTTAATTTAGAACTCTCAATTATTTAATAACTCGTTATTAAATTGTTTCATGGTTATCGAATAACATAAAACGAGAAACGTTTTATTTTCTAATATTGTTATTATGAATTCTCAAGAAAATTATTATTACAATAATAAAGTTCTTTAATTCACAAAATCAATAATTAATGAATAACACATTATTCATTAATTCGCTTGGAAAATAAATTTCTCTATACAAATCACAATTTGTATTTTATGAGTAAATCAATTTATTGCGTTCAATTAATCTCTTCTAAATGTGCATCATTGAGACCTTATGGACCCACATGAACGAAGCTTGAGAATATAGCACAGACTCAATAATTCACAAATTATTTCCGGCTTATAATTCTTAATAATGGTCGACTCCACTAAAGGACCAATATTGAAAATCTCTAAGTTCATGCGCGCATATTTTTCCGTTTGAAGTCATAGAACTTTTCTGTACTCGATCCACGGTGTACTTTACCAAAATACCCTTCGTGTGTATCAGTAAGTCCGGGGAATGTAAAATTACCGTTTTACCCCTAGAGTTATTATTTCACTAACTCGTTTGTTACTTGTGAATGAGAAAAAACATAAAGTGAGACGTCAATACATGTCACATGTTTTAATCAAGGAATCTCATATTCAATGATTATCTGGCCAGATTAATTCATTCACTATCTCGTAACAAACCATAGTGTGATACAATGACTTTCATTATGTGTACACGAATTCCATATCTGTGAATCACATAATCCAACACTACAACATTATGTCACCAACCGTCGGGTCAGATGCAGCCATTACACGGCCATCGCCCATTGACAAATCAAATGACATAAAGTGTAGTATCGACTATGCACTCACCTCAGGATTAAGGTAGTTATCGAAGTACCCCTCGTATGTGATCTTGGAGCTTCTGGATTAAACGGTTTTATATCGAGCTTCCATAGAATCACTAGGTCTTGTTCAATATCTTCTATAAGATATCAAGAATGAAATCATAGAGTCACAACTTTCTATATCACATGATAAGATATCATGATTCATTCAAACAATCGTTACTTAGACTCGAATGCTCAATCGGTCTTAAGATTGTGAACAAATGGTTTAAACTAGTCACAAGGGGTTATCATGTCAAATCTGTATTTAACACCCTTTTCGTTGATGACAGTTTCAGAGCGTAGCATACATACATAAACACAAACTATAGGAAAAGAAAGCTTATTTATTAATATTAATGTTTCAGCAAAATATTACAAATAATAAATAAAATGTCTAATATTCTCCTTTGTGGGCACCAATCCCAACAAACTCCCACTTGACTCAAAGGAGATACAATATCCTTTAGTTCACAATATCTCGCATGAGGTGATATTTGCGCTCAATGTGTTTTGAGCGCTTGTGACTTCTTGGCTCCTTACAATTGGTTACAGCCCCACTGTTATCACAATAAAGTGTAATGGGCTCGCTTGCACTTGGAACAAATTTCAAGTACATAAGGAATTTCCTCAGCCACACAGCCTCTTTTTCAGCTTCACAAGCTGCCACATATTTGGCTTCCGTGGTCGAGTCAGCAATGCAAGATTGCTTGATACTCCTCCAGACCACAGATCCACCATTCAGGGTAAACACAGACCCTAATGTGGACTTCCTGAAATCCTTGTCCATTTGAAAATCGGAGTCGGTATATCCCGTCATATTCAGGTCACTACCTGAGTATTATAGCATGTAGTTCCTCGTCATACGATGGTACTTCAAAACATGCTTCATAGTAACCCAGTGCTAGGGTCCAGGGTTCGACAGAAACCTACTCACCACGCCTACTGCGCAGCGAATATCTGGTCTAGTACAAAGCATAGCATACATGAGACTTCCGACTCCTGAGACGTATGGAACATGTCTCATGTCCTCAACCTCTTGAGGTGTCTTAGGAGACTGCTTACTTGAGAGATGCACTCCATGTCTAAAGGGTAACTGCCCTTTCTTGGAGTCTTGCATACTAAAGTGATCCATGATCTTATCAATATAAGATGCTTGGGAAAACACTGACTTTCGATTCTTCCGGTCACGGAATATTCTGAATACCCAGAATGTAAGCCGGGTCTCCCAGATCCTTCATCTCAAATTGCTTTGACAGCCAGATCTTAACCTCTGATAACTTACCAACATCATTCTGAATGAGTAGTATGTCATCGACATATAGGATTTAGAAAACACACTTTGCCATCGTTTATCATCATATAGACGCATGGCTCATCTACTGACTGGTCAAAGCTGTAGCCTTTCAGAGTCTCGTCGAATTTAATATTCCACGACCTAGATGCTTGCTTTAGTCCATAAATGAACTTTGGCAACTCTCAAACCTTGCTCTGTTGGCCTTTCTCCACGAACCCGTCTGGTTGAGCCATATAAATGCGTTTATCAAGATTGCCATTCAAAAAGGAAGTCTTGACATCCATATGTCAAATTTCATAATCCAGGACGACAACAATGGACAAGAGAGTACGGATGGACTTCAGCATCGCGACTAGAGAGAAGGTATCCTCATAATATATACCTTCCTTTTGTGTGAACCCTTTCGCCACCAGTCTAGCCTTAAATGTTTTAACATTTCCATCCGGACCTCTCTTCTTCTTGTAGATTCACTTACATCCTTCAGGCTTGATGCCTTTGGGTAAGTCTACAAGCTTCCAGACATCGTTGTAATACATCAAATGTATTTCAACGTTCATGGCTTCTTGCCAGAGGTTTTCTTCGGAACTCTACTTCAATTGGGAAAACGATATCGGGTCATCATCCTCCTGATATGCAACTGCAGTGAAAGTCTCTCCGACACCCATGTATCGGTCAGGCTGTCGTACAGTCCTGATATTGTGACGAATCGCAGGAGTCTCTCGTTCCAGGTGTGTATCTTCCACTATCGGAATAGAACTTGTTCTATTCTCTGAAGTACAAGCTACTTCATCCAATAGATCCTTAAGCACAAGTCTGCTTCTCGGTACAGCATCTTTCATATAGTCTGCTTCCAGAAACCTAGCATTCATACTAACAAATGTTTTCTGATCAGTAGAGCTATAGAAGATGCAACCTTTCGATTCTTTGGAATGTCCTATGAAGAGGCATACTTCTTAACGACTAGCCAACTTGCTAGTCTTTCGTCTCAGCACATGTGTTAGACAACCCCAGATACGGACGTGGTGTAAAATAGATTTTCTGCCACTCCATATCTTTTGTAAGGTGTTCCAGGAACCGTTCTAGACGGAACCTTGTTCAGAATGTACGCTGCCGCTTCTAAGGCGTATCCATAGAACGAATCGGGAAGTGATGAGTAACTCATCCTCGATTTCACCATATCTAGTAGAGTTCAATTCCTTCTCTCTGACACACCGTTTAATTGCGGGGTGCCAGGTGCTGTAAGCTGAGAATGAATACCTTCTTCCTTAAGAAAGTCTTCGAACTCTCCAGACAAATACTCTTCCCTTTGATCTGATCGAAGAGTTTTGATCTGTTTCTCTGTCTGCTTCTCGACTAAAACCTTAAACACCTTGAACATTTCAAAGGTTTCAGATTTATGTCGCATAAGGTAGACATAACCAAAACGCGAGTAGTCATCGGTGAAGGTTACGAAATACTCATAGCCTCCCTGTGCCTGGATGTTAAATGGAACACATGCATCAGTATGTACGAGTTCCAAAAGCATACTTGGCTCTAAGACCTTTCGAAGAGAAAAGCCTCTTGGTCATATTGTCCTTGAGACAGAATTCACAAGTGGGAAGAGTTCCCACCTGTAGAGATTTCAAAGGATCATCCTTAGTCAATCTCTTAATCCTATCTAGGACAATATGTCCAAGACACAAGTGCCATAGATATGTGTCGTCGGTCTCATCAACATGTGACCGTTTGTGGCTTCCCAAGTGAATCATAATTCTTTGTCGCTCAAGCTTTTGATTTTCTCAAAACCATTCAAATTACAAACAACATGCTCAGATGCCCCGCGATCTAAGATCCCGGGCGACACTTTGTTTGTCGTGTAATAAGCTTAGGTGACAAATATTCTTTTTCGGTTGGCGTTTTTGGGCTTCCTCTTAAACCTCTTAGAACCAGATGTCGAGGCCTCTATGTTCAGTAACGTTGAGCTCACTTGACTTCTATTTGTTCTTAGGGAGAGGACCCTCGGCAGTCTGCAACTGTTTCATGTGCTCCTAGACTGTATAGTCGAGCTTGTTCATGGAATAGTTCAGACGGAAGCAATTAAAAGAGTCAGAGAGAGTTTTCAAGATCATATCTATTTTGGTGTCTCTATTGATCTCTGATCCAAGAATCTCCATCTCATTCATATGACCCATGATCGCAAGCATGTGGTCTAAACAAGAGTTTCTGGATTCGTTCTACAGTTCAAGAAACTGCGGAAAGCTTGCTGCCTAGCCTGACGCCTATAACCTCCAAACATCTCAAGTACGTTGTACAACACTTTGTACATTGTATCGATGTGTCTATGAGACTGCTGCAACACATTGCTCATAGATGCTAGAATATAGCACCTTGTAATCTCATCGGATCTCATCCAAGAGTTATATGCGTCTTGTCTTCCTGACTCGAGTCATAACTCAGAATAGGAGGACAGGGGACAGTGAGAACGTACTTGTGCTTTTACATCGTCAATACAATGTCGAGGTTACGTTTCCAATTTACGTAATTCTCACCCTCAAGTTTGTTTGTACTTAAAATAATTCTATGTGGGGTATTTTAAAAGACATTTGCTGAAACAAATAATAAAATAAATAAATTTAGTATGTGCTACAAATGCGAACTACATGATGCATGCAACAGTCCTAATATGGTGAGGAAAGCATGTAAGCAATTCATGATATTATGAACAATAATGTTAAATTACTTTTCCTAGGGGAAACCGTAATTAATCGCCTTTCATAGTCGTGACACATCACTATTTAGTTCGAACCATCCAAGAAGTCACAACTTCTAGTTCTTACTAATTACCATAAACTTTGGTCACTTATTTTTAATGCAAGGCCTCGAGGGAGGATTACTTTAAAACATAAGTCTAAGTGTGCAACCGACGTGTGGGCCTTTAATCAAGTCACTTTGATAACGGTTCACCTAGGGGAGACCCCGCATCATCGTTTCTCTTTAAGGCTTGGTTCGTAACAATTTGATTAACTTAATGCTTCCGAAGTACTCCCATTAAAGGGAGGGCCACGAGGGTGACTCTTAGTTCATCACACATTAAGTCAATTAAATTCACATCGGGGACCGTGGGTTGTTTCAACGATAAACAACCCTCCCACTTAGTTTTTGGAAAGAATCATATTCTATTAAAAACAGTTTACAATTTATAACTCATTATTTAATTATAAACTATATGAAAAATTCATGTTAATTTTGATGTTGGCGTTCTATCCTATATGACGTGTGACGTGCTATGCAATGAGATTAAATTAAATATAGCATAACTAATTTAACTCATTGAATGGCCTATTTCTAAATACAACCCATAAAATAATTACATAAACTATTAAATCCTATTTAATTTTCTATTATTTACGGTCGAGGTGCTTGATGACGCGTCATTCAGTCGATCGGATTAGCACCCACACGTTTCCATCGTGCGGCCAACTCCGATTTCCTCCCACTCAATTAGCACTCACACGTTCAATAACGTGCGGCCAAATTGAGTCTCTCGGTTTAGCTCTCACACATTCAATAACGTGCGGCCAACACCGAGTCTCCTTCGTCCCTCGTCTTTACATCGCCGGATTACAACAATTTTATATTTTACAACTTAAACGTCCTCGAAAATTGAGGCTCACAATTTAAAAGAAAAATAAAATAAACCCGGACGTAACCGGAAAACAAAATCCTAAGGCCATATCAATAAGGTTCCATCCATAAACAACCAATCATAATTTATAACATTCATAATGCAATAAACAATCATATCCAAAAACGCCAACAATCAACTAGCTAAAACAAATTTTAAAACTAGTTACAACTTAGATTTTAATGCCAATTATAGCTCTGATACCATTTGTAGGAAATTACTTAACGATTTAAGTAAATTATTATTAAACATAACTAATTACGTGCGGAATTAATAATAAAATCGATCTATCATATTAAACTATTTAATATCTAACAACCTATTGGCATTAAAATCATAAGCATGTTAATTAACAATTTAATTCTAAACATGTTATTTCAATAAAATAAAACACTCCATACAATCATAACAATTATATCAATTAAGAGTATTTAAAATTATCGAAACTTACATCGTCGAGTTATAAATAACTCAGTCGAGGAATTGAAAACGAGTTCGATGCGAGAATCTTCAAGCTTCTCTAATTCCGGGTTTGCAAGAGACCTCCTCGGCTCGTCAACACGGGCAGCGAAGGCGGCAAGCAGGCACGTCCTTGGGGCTGGTCCGGGAAGCTGGCAGCAGATGGCGCGCGGTCCTCGGCAGGCTGGGAACGGGCGGCAGCGGCCCTAGGAGACCCCGGAGCGGCTGAGAGGGGCAGGCACCTCTGGGCTCAGGCGGAGGAACAACGGCGACGTCGGCAGCGACCTGGGCAGAGGCAGGCTTGGCTGGATAAAGGCGGCAGGCTGCTGGGACACGCAGAGGGGCGGTCGGGCGGAGTCAGGCGCAGGTTCGCGCGGATGGGCGGAGGCAGATCGCAGGCGAAACTTCGCGACGACGCTGAGAGCTCATGGAAGCTCGGATCGGGACGCCGTTTTTTGCGTTGCGTCGGCAACGAACTGACTTAAATGGGTTCGGAGAGAGATCTGGGTTTGCAGACTCAGATTCGTCGGATTCATCGAATCTTTGGTTCGGAGGTCAGATTTCCAGAAAACGAAAATGGACCAAACAACCACAAGTTGATTCAACGATGACACAAGAAGAAAAACGAGAAGATGAGTGTGGGCTCAGATGAACGCACACGAGAAAACAAGAAACGAAATTTTTCGTCCTCTCGGGTGATGAGGTGGTCGGCCAAGAGGGAAGGGAAGAGAGAGACAGAGCAAGCTCCACCTAGGGTTTCCTCAAACCCTTTATTTATAGACATTGTTAATGGGCTTTCATGTGGGCTTTTGTTGAATCGATATTCAGCCCAAAACCATGTTAATGGCCGGCCCGTATGTCCTACTCGTTTCTCAATTTTATTTCCCAAATTGCCTTGATTTAATTTCCAAATTCGACTTAATTTAGAACTCTCAATTATTTAATAACTCGTTATTAAATTGTTTCATGGTTATCGAATAACATAAAACGAGAAACGTTTTATTTTCTAATATTGTTATTATGAATTCTCAAGAAAATTATTATTACAATAATAAAGTTCTTTAATTCACAAAATCAATAATTAATGAATAACACATTATTCATTAATTCGCTTGGAAAATAAATTTCTCTATACAAATCACAATTTGTATTTTATGAGTAAATCAATTTATTGCGTTCAATTAATCTCTTCTAAATGTGCATCATTGAGACCTTATGGACCCACATGAACGAAGCTTGAGAATATAGCACAGACTCAATAATTCACAAATTATTTCCGGCTTATAATTCTTAATAATGGTCGACTCCACTAAAGGACCAATATTGAAAATCTCTAAGTTCATGCGCGCATATTTTTCCGTTTGAAGTCATAGAACTTTTCTGTACTCGATCCACGGTGTACTTTACCAAAATACCCTTCGTGTGTATCAGTAAGTCCGGGGAATGTAAAATTACCGTTTTACCCCTAGAGTTATTATTTCACTAACTCGTTTGTTACTTGTGAATGAGAAAAAACATAAAGTGAGACGTCAATACATGTCACATGTTTTAATCAAGGAATCTCATATTCAATGATTATCTGGCCAGATTAATTCATTCACTATCTCGTAACAAACCATAGTGTGATACAATGACTTTCATTATGTGTACACGAATTCCATATCTGTGAATCACATAATCCAACACTACAACATTATGTCACCAACCGTCGGGTCAGATGCAGCCATTACACGGCCATCGCCCATTGACAAATCAAATGACATAAAGTGTAGTATCGACTATGCACTCACCTCAGGATTAAGGTAGTTATCGAAGTACCCCTCGTATGTGATCTTGGAGCTTCTGGATTAAACGGTTTTATATCGAGCTTCCATAGAATCACTAGGTCTTGTTCAATATCTTCTATAAGATATCAAGAATGAAATCATAGAGTCACAACTTTCTATATCACATGATAAGATATCATGATTCATTCAAACAATCGTTACTTAGACTCGAATGCTCAATCGGTCTTAAGATTGTGAACAAATGGTTTAAACTAGTCACAAGGGGTTATCATGTCAAATCTGTATTTAACACCCTTTTCGTTGATGACAGTTTCAGAGCGTAGCATACATACATAAACACAAACTATAGGAAAAGAAAGCTTATTTATTAATATTAATGTTTCAGCAAAATATTACAAATAATAAATAAAATGTCTAATATTCTCCTTTGTGGGCACCAATCCCAACACTCGTATGGTTCGGCGTCGGTGGGAGTCGATGGTCGATCTAGTCTCTACTGTGAACCCGAAGCGCCTGTCGAGGTTCCGAACTGGGTCATCTATTGGTCCAAAGTCGCCTGAAACACGAGATCCGCATTGATGTTCGGGTTCTGACTCAATCAAGCGGCCTTGCCAACGACAATTCCTTGGGCAGCCGCCAGCTTCTCTTCCATGTCAGAGGAATTACAAAACACGATGAGCTATCGTGGGCTTTGGCTTCAAGCATGTCTGAGCGCGGAATTAGTGGCCCAATTCCCATAGCCAAATCACGTCGCGTCCTGAGGACTTCGCTCAGAACAATATCTTCCAAACCAACCAAGTTCACCTCACGTCCCGACTCCCGAGCTTGTTCTTGTAGATCACCCACTCGAGCTACTATCCGAGCCTACATACATAATACAAATTAAATTAATTATTAATAACAACAATTATAAGATAAATTTACAATAACATATATACTTACATTATACTCTCCAGCAGAAGGCGTGGTCCATTGACCATTGGGAGTCGTATCCATCCTCTCCCACTCACCAAGCGGCCCTAGCAGTTGCCTGCCTTCTCCCACCCGCTGCATTTAACACATTATAACTATAAAATATAACTTATGTAATTTGAAATTGAATGAAAACATACTTACGTGACTATGACGATACTTGAAAAATGAGATCATGCCTTGTCGACTCATCGTGGTCTTATTCTTTTGATTCTCTTTATTACGATTGGACATGTCCTCGAAAACAACATTGATTAGAGTAAATAAAAATTAAGAATAAAATAATTAATTAATAAGTTTAATCTAATTTATATTTGAAACGTCTCTGTGTTCATCCTATCATTCATCTCAGACCACTGCGCGTCAGACCCTTGTGCGTTTTCTTGAGCCACTCCTCCCGATCTCCGCTTCACGTGATCCGGTAAAACCGACAATATTTTGCCTTTCCGTCATGCAGACGCTTCTTCGCATCGCGGATAATAGTCTTCTTTACAAGGCTCGAGTAGCACGCTTCTTCGTAGTCTACGCATATACCGGACAAAATGGCCGCTACTTTTTACGCCGAGACGTCATTTCATCTCGGCGTTGTTGGAGGGATGTGCCCTCGCACCAAAACTCCAAGACTGAGTGCAAACGTGCCAACTGGCTCTCCTTTTCTGAATCTCTCTTCATCACTTTCTGCTGAGAGGTGATTAATTTGGAGGCGGAATAAAATTTTGATTTTCTTGCCTCTTCTAGCTTTTTGCGAGCTTTGACCCGTAGTCGCACCTTGTCCGGACAAAGGCTTCGTAGGCTCATCTCCGCTAGTCGACATGCTCCAAAGCATAAAAGATAAATTAAAATTTTAGTTTATGAAATACACTAAATTTATTTTATATTAAATTTAGTTAAACAATTTACTTAATCTTGCTCATCGTCACTTAAGAAGTAAATTTGATCTATTTCAAGATCATCGTCAACAATATGTCCAAGGAAACGATCGTCATCGTCAAGAATTTCATCTAACACAATATGTCAACGATGGAGTTTTGGGTTTTCTCGAGATCCTCCACTCGTATCGTTCTTGAACAAATGAACTTAAAAAAGCTTCCAAAATCTACAATTGGCTCTTAGATCTGTTTTGGAACATAAGGACCAATACCCACTGCCAACAAGCTTTACATTATCATGTGCAAATCATGTGCCTTCAAACCTGTCACTTTTCCATCGGGAGTGACATTCTTTTTCAAATTTCCAGCGAGACCGTCAGGAAACTTAATAGACTTGAGAAACTCGGCAAACATATTTCGTTGCGTGGGTGTGAAAACATATGCAGCTTGTCGTTTGAACCACCTCTTTCCACTATTCTCCAACTATAAACTAGACTTAATCTTCAAGTCTTTTAAATCTTTTCTCGCCTTATCGGTGTCCTTATCTTTCCCATCAATGCTGAGAAACATCCCGACTAAGTTTTCACACACATTTATTTCTATGTGCATCATATCAAGGTTGTGCCTCAACATCAAATCAGACCAATAAGGTAACTCGTAAAAGATACTTTTCTTGGTCCAATTTAGCTCTCTCTCGCCTTGCTTTTGTTTCGATCTCATAAACTTCTTGCCCAGAATCAATTCAGGAAGACTGTTCAGCTGCTCGAGAATCTGGCTTTCAGTCAACTTCTTTGGAGACTTTCGTTTCTCGAAGCATGTTATGTAGTGACCACTTCTGTGTATCAATAACTCAGAGGAATGTAAAACTACCGTTTTACCCCGAGTTATTATTTCACTAACTCCTTTTTTATTCGTAAATGAGAAGAACATAGAGTGAGATGTCTTTACATGTCACATGTTTTAATCAAAGAATATTTTATTTGATGGATACCGGGCCTGGTTTATTCATTCACACTCTCATAACAAAGCATAGTGTGATACAAATGCTTTAGCATTGTTTCAACATGAATTCCGTATCTGTGAATCACATAATCCAATATAACAACGTCATGACACTTATACAACTTCGATTTAGCCACTGCTCATTAACAAATCAAAGTCATAAGGTGTCATATCAATTATGCATTCACTTAAGGATTAAGATCTGTACCAAGTATGTGACCTTAAAGTTTCGAGTGATTAAACGGGTTTATCTCGAACTTTAAAGTATAACAAGTCTTGTTTAATATCTTCTATAAGATATGAAGAATGAAACACAGAGTCAAAAGTTTCTATATCACAAGATAAGCTTATAGGATTCATTCAAAAAATCATTACTCAGATTTGATTGCTCTATCAATTTATAGATTGCGAACTAACATTTAAACTAGTCACAGAAGGCCATCTTATCAAGTCTATAATTAGCACCCCTTTCATTCATGACAGTTTCAGAGCGTTACAAACATACATAAACACAAACTTAATCAGGCATGAATATTTAGTTTTATTCAATGTTTTAGGAAATACCAAAAATAAAGTATTTATAATGTCTAATATCTCCTTTGTGGGCACCATCCCAACAACTCGTCATATCTTGTGAAGTACCAACTACTTCACCCAACAGTTCCTTTAGCATAACTCTGCTTTTCGGTACAGAGTTCTTCATATATTCTGTTTCTAGAAACCTAGCATTCGTGCTAACGAACGTTTTCTGATCAGCAACACTGTAGAAGATGTATCATTTGCTCTCTTTGGAATATCCCACGAAAAGGCATACTTCTGACGATTAGCCAGCTTGCTAGGCTTTTGTCTAAGCACATGTGCTGGACAACCCCAGATGCGAAAGTGGTGTAAAACAGATTTTCTACCACTCCATCTTTCATAGGGTGTACCAGGGACCGTCTTGGACATAACCTATTTCAGAATGCAAGCTGCCATTTCTAGGGCATATCCCCAGAACAAGTTAGGAAGCGATGAGTAACTTACCATTGATCTCACCATATCTAGTATAGTTTGATTCCTTCTCTCTGGTACACCGTTTTGTTGCGGGGTGCCAAGTGACGTAAGCTGAGAATGAATGCCTTCTTCTCCAAGAAGGTCTTTGAACTATCCAGACAAATACTCTCCCCCTCAATCTGATCGAAGGGTTTTGATCTGTTTCTCCGTCAGCTTTTCAAGTAAAGCCTTATACTCTTTGAACATTTCAAAAGTATACGACTTATGTTGCATAAGGTAGATGTGACCAAACCTTGAGTAGTCATCAGTGAAGGTTATAAAATATTCGTAACCTCCTCTTGCCTGGATGTTTATTGGACCACATACATCACTATGTATGAGTTCAAAAACTTGTGTGGCTCTTAGAACCTTCGAAGAGAAGGGTCTCTTGGTCATCTTATCCTCAAGACATGATTCACATGTGGGAAGACTTCCCACGGTTAGAGACTTCAAAGGACCATCCTTTGTTAATCTCCTAATCTTATCTAGGCCAATGTGTCCAAGACGTAAGTACCATAGATATGTATCGTCTGTTTCATCAAGATGAAACGTTTTACGCTTCTTGAATGAATCACTATTCACTTCGGTATCTAAGATTGTCGGCTCAACAAGATATAAATAATAAATAGAATCCACTCGTTGAGCTTTAGTAATAAAAGTATCATCAATAAAAATCTCGATACCATTATTGATCTTAAAATTGAAACCTTGTTCTTCTAAACGACCAAATGAAATCAAATTCTTGCAAAAATCCGGAACATAGTAAACATTATTCAATAATAAAGTTTCTTTTCCAAACTTGAGCTTCATGGTCCCGACAGATCTTGCTCCGACCTTCGTTGCCACACATTGCTCATCGATGCTAAAATGTAGCATCGAGCAATGTCGTCAGACCTCATCCAGGCATCATAGGCGTCCTTGTCTTCCTTACTCGAGTCAGCACTCGGATCAGGAGGACATGGGGTTGTGACAACATACTTGTGCTTTTCCACCGTCAGTACGATGTCGAGGTTACGTTTCCAGTCAACGTAATTCTCACCCTCGAGTTTATTAGAACTCAAAATCGTTTGAAGTGGATTAAAAGACATTTTGCCGAAAACATGAATAAAATAAATAACTTTAGTATGTGCTACTTTTTTGAATTATATGTATGCATGAACAATCCTAATATGGTGAGAAAAACGATAAATAATTCATGGTATTAAGAACATCGATGGCTAATTACTTTTCCTATGGGGAAACCGTAATTAACTGCTTTTCACAGTCGTGACACGTCACTATTTAGTTCAAACCATCTAAGAAGTCACAACTTCTAGTTATCACTAATTACCATAAATGTTTGGTCACTTATTTTTCAAAGCAGGGCCTCTACGTGAGGATTACTTTAAAACATAAGCCTATGTGCGCAACCGACACGTGGGTCTTTACTCAAGTTACTTTGAAGACGGTTCACCTATGTGGAGACCCCGTTTCATCGTTCCTCTTTAAGACTTAGTTCTCAACAGTATGATTAACTAAATACTTCCGAAGTACTCCCATTGAAGGGAGGGTCACTACGTGTGACTCTTAGTTCATCATATATTTAGTTAATTATACTCGTGTCGGGGACCTTGGGTTGCTTCAACGATAAATAACCCTCCCACTTACTTTTTGCAAAGAATCATATTCTTTCAAAACAGTTTATAATTGTTTTAACATTTTATTAATTATAAACTACATGAACAATTCATTTTAAAATGATGTTGCCGTTCTATCCTAAATGGCCCATTTCTAAATACAACCCAAAATAAATTATAAAAGAAAATTAAACTATTTAATCTTCATCGGCCAATGAGACTTGTGACGCGTCATCGAATGTCTTGGGTTCGCCCCCACACGTTCTCCAACGTGCGGCCAACCCCGAGGTGCTGCCCTTGTCTTCTCATCGTCGAATTACAATAAATATATTTACAATTTAAATGTCTTCGCAAATTGATGTTTAGAATTCAAATAAATAAATTTAAAACCAGGGACGATAACTGGAAACAAAATCCTAGGGCCATATTAAATGATGATCCATCCATAAACACAAATACACAATTCAAGCATTTACAATGCAATAAATAATCATACAAAAACGCCGACACTAGCTAGTCAAACAAATTTCAAAACTAGTCATTAAATCTAATTTTTTAATGCCTATAATTAGCTCTGATACCATTTCTTGGAATTTATTTAAACAATTAAACAACTAAATTATATTACACATCCTATGTGGCGGAAAAATATAATTCGATCTACACCTATAAAAAATATTTTAATATATTTAACAACGTAGGCATTAAAATTTATTGACAAGTTGATAAGCAATTTATCAAAACATGTCTCATAACAATTAGAACACACTAACAACCTAAATAAACAATTTATATATTATTTAGCAGTCCATATCGTTAAGAGAGACTTACAATTAGAATTATAAATAATGCCGACGTTGCTCGCTAGCTCCGGAAGGCCACACCGTGTCCAAAACTGAGATGAGGCTCGTCGGATTGCCGTAGGAGCACATTAGCCAAACAGGGAAGGAAAATTCGCCGGACAACACCCTCACCGGATTGTGAATGCTCGTCGGACGGAGACAGCACACTCGGAGACCTACTCGCCGGACAGGAAGCTTCGTGGGAGATCTCGTCGGACAGGGGAACTCGCCGGACTAAGCCTTCGCCGGACTGGAGCCTTCACCGGACTAGATTCTTCGACCTGGGACCGCCAAACTGGAACATGATCACCGGACAGGGACTCGTCAGACTGGGTCTCACCGCACAGAGGCTCATCGGACTGGGGCTCGCTGGACAGGGATCTGCCGGGCTGGAACTCCTCGCCGGGTAGGACTGTTGATCGCCTGGTCGCCGGACTGGGAGGATAGGAAGGATCTGGCCGATTGGAAACTTGCAAAAACCTTTTTAAAAAAAATTTATATTTTTTTTTTCGGAATTGTAAAACACACCAAACACCACAAGTAAGAATCAACAATAAAACACGAGGGTTATATTTAAATTTAGAGGGTGGGCTCTCATGAACTCTCGGGAATTGATTTAGGAAGATGGAAATAATTTTTCTCTTCTCTTTTTCTTTGGGAGATTTGGCTGAGTGTCACACACAGGGGGAGAGAGAAGCTTGGCCGAATGAATTAGGTTAGGGTTGATCTTAGGGTTTCTGCTTAAGCTCACTTATAAACAGTTTATTGTGGGATTAAGTTGAGTCAAGCTCATGGCCCGTTGACTTGTAATTCTTGGCCAAAACACTCTCAACATACTCCGCCATATTCATTTAATTCATTCCCAAATACTTTTGATTTATATCTAAATTCAATTAATTTAGAACTCTCATTTTATATAATGACATTTCATTAAAATAATTTCATACTTTCCAAATAAGTACGAAATGGAAAATTATTTATTTTCTCCTTTTATTTAATTGAATTTCTCAAGTGTATTATTATCAATATAATAATACTCCATGATTCAATAAATAAATGTAACAATAAATCACAATTTATATTCAATGAGTAAATCAACAATTCTAGTTCATTTAAGCTCTTCCAAGTGTCTATCATTGAGACCTCATGGACCCATATGAACGAAGCTTTAGAATAAAGATCGGACTCAAAAGTTCACAAACTTTTTCAGTCTTTTAATTCTTAATATTAGTCGATTCCACTAAAGGACTAATATTGACACTCTCTCTATTCATACGCGCATGTTTTCAGTTTGATGTGACAAAACAGTTTTTCACATGATATATGTAGTACTTTATGATATTACCCTTCATGTGTATCACCAACTAAGAGGAATTTAAAATTACCGCTTTACCACTCGAGTTATTATTTCACCTACTCCTTTGTTATTTGTGAATAAGAAAAATATAGATTCGATGAATACCTGACCAGGTTAATTCATTCACACTCTCATAACAAAGCATAGTGTGATACTAATGCATTTCCATTTTTCCAACATGAATTCCATATATGTGAATCATATAACCCCATATCACATCCTTATGACACCAACTGTCGGGTCAGATGAAACTATAACTTAGTCATTGCCCATTGACAAATCAAATGTCATAAAGTATAATATCAATTATATATTCACTTCAGGATTAAGGTAAGTACCAAAGTACCCATCGTATGTGATCTTGAAGCTTTGAGTGTTTAAACGGTCTTATCTGGAGTTTCTAAGTATCACAGGTCTTATTCAATATCTTCTACAAGATATCAAGGATGAATCATAGAGTCACAACTCTCTATATCACAAGATTAGATATCAAGATTCATTATAACAATCAATACTTAGATTCGATTGCTCTATCGATCTTAAGATTGCGAACGAATGTTTAAACTAGTCACAAGGGGCTATCGTGTCAAGTATGTTCGTAGCACCCCTTTCATTGATGACAGTTTCAAAGTATAACATTCATAGATAAACACAAGCTTAATAAAGAATGATATTTACTAATATTAATGTTTTAGCAAAATCAAATACAAGTGTATTTTATTTTCTAATATCTCCTTTGTGGGCACCAATCCCAACAAATTTTGGAAAACTAGTACTCGCATAATTAAATAAATGTTTATAGCATAGTTGTTTATTTATTGTTGGATCTAATAAATAATTAATTAATTGAATTTTTTGGCTTGGGAGTTTTGGATTAGGATTAGTACGTGGAGTGGCCGAAAATCGCGTAGGGATAAACCGTAGGGGATGCCGAACTCCCTCCCGCTCTCGCTCCCTGAATTTCTCTCTGACGAGAAAAAATCTTGACCATAGATATTTATCTGATGGATGAGAGGGAGTTTAGATTCATTAATGACATCTAATGTCCCAGATTAAATCCAACGGAGATAATATATCCCGAAGGAGGGAATATCTCTAGAAAGGAGAGAAAATATCTCAGAGGTTATCTATTCCTAAATGCCATAAATAGGGATAGAAGGGAAGATGAAAGATCACTCTTATTCTCCACAGACTACTCAGCAAATACTCTCTCTCTCTCTAGGCCGAATTCGTCCTCCCACTATTCCCCGAAATTTCTAATTCTAATCCTAAATAATAAGAGCGAGATCCCGAAATAATCTGGTTTTGAGATCTAGTGTAATATTGATTGCTCGTCTCGGAGATTACATTTCGGAAGACTACGGTGTCATATTCAAGTACTAAATCAGACGAAGGAGTTTTGAAAGCTTGATGACAAAACGAGCATTGGATTGGAGCATTATGTTGCTGAGCAAAGTCCATGTAAGTGTTTTGAACGCGTCTTCTATTATTGTATGCTGAATTGCTTTCGTAATTGAATTAAATTAATGAATCTATATCTTGTTTGGTAATCTTTATTGTTAATTGGCTATTGTGAGTGCAATTAATGATATTCCGCATTTAATACAGTTTCTAAGGTGGTGGAATAGGTCTAGGCTTAAGAAAGAATTCTTATTAACATATTAATGGCGGAATATAAAAATTTCTTTTACAACTAAAACAATTTTATTAAGCTAGGTAAAGTGCATGAACATGTATATGTTTAAAATTATTATTTATTACTTGAATACTAATTTGTCTCTTGTAGCTTGATCTTTGATGAGTCTTGGGAAAGGTAGATCGTCACGTCTTCCTCGTCACCTTCACCCCTAATCTTGAACTTGAGAAAACTAATGTTTCTATTTTAAGAGTCTATAAAGTGTATAAAGGATTTGTGTGTGGGCACAATTAAACACAATAACTCAAGAATAAGTCTATGAGCTAAAGAGCTAATTTAGCCTAAGTCTAATGAGGACTTAGGTGCCAAAATAAGAGCATAAGTGAGGGGAATTTGTTTCCTCACTTAGTTTATTTATTTCCTTTTCAAGGAAATTCATTTCCTGTTTTCCTTTTGGGAAATTATCTTTATAATAAAAGACAAAAAAAAAATCCTCTTTGAATGATTTGGCCGAACTCTACCCACAGAAGGGGCATCTAGATGCTTCCTTCTTTCTATTAAGATTATTCTTAAAATAATTAAATTAATTTCATAATGCCTCAAACGACTTCTCGCGTTTAGAAACTAATTTATATTTAACTAATATGAAAATATTCAAAATCATATTTTGATATTCACATTATTTTATGTCCATGAGCATAAAAATACCCTTCAGACATTTTTTGAGAAAACGTCTAGTTGAACACTTGAATTTATTTTGACTTAGCTTTTATTATAACAATCATACTCTAATGACATGTAATAGTGACCTTATGGATCCAAATGAACAAAGCTTGAGCTCCTAAACTCGGAAAATGTCAAAAAAAAATCCGAGTATTAGATTAATGTCAACTAATTCCACTACAGAGTTGACACTCAGAATCTCTCGGTTAAAATGAATTTATTTTCTACTCAAAATTCAACTTAATTATATCGAGTGGATCCATTGAATGTTATCTATGTTTACCCTTCATGAATATCATCAACTAGACGGGATTTATAAATTACCATTTTACCCTTCTAGATGTTATTTCCTCAACTCCTTTGTTACTTGTGAATAAGTTAGAAACAATGTATTGACGAGGAGCTAACAAGTCACATTGTTTCATCCAAATAAAGTCGCTACTTAAATTTCGACACTGCGCAGTTCATTTATTCACAATCCAAGTAATAAAGCATGAGGTTATATATATTGCATCTCTGAAATCTTGTACATGAATTAGCGTCGATGAATAATCCGTCTCCGATGTTGGTTGAAGACCTTGTTGGATAGGCCCTTGGTGAAAGGATTTGCAAGGTTATCCACCGTTGAGATCTTCTTTACCTCCACGTCTTCGCGCTGCACGATCTCTGTAATCATATGGTATTTCCTCTCAATATGCTTAGAGCTCTTATGGCTTTTAGGTTCCTTTGAGTTAGCAACAGCCCCACTATTATCACAATAAAGTGTAATGGGCTCGTTGACATTTGGAACAACTTCCAAATACTTACGGAATGTTTTAAGCCATACAGCCTCTTTGGATGCTTCACAAGCAGCAACAAATTATGCTTCCATGGTGGAGTCAGCAATGCAAAATTGCTAGATACTCCTCCAAAGAACAGATCCACCATTCAGGATGAACACAGATCCTGAAATGGATTTCTTGCAATCCTTATCCGCCTGAAAGTTGGAATTAATATACTCCGTCATAGTCAGGTCAGTACCTGAATATGTAAGCATCAAGTTCCTAGTTCTCCGAAGATACTTAAGAACATGCTTAACAGCAACCCAATGCTCGGGTCCAGGATTTGATTGGAAACGGCTAACGACGCCTACTACGAAACATATATCCGGTCTAGTTCACAAGATAGCATACATGAGACTTCCTATGGCTGAAGCATAGGGAATTTTTCTCATGTCCTCAGTCTCTTGTGCAGTCTTGGGAGACTGGTCCTTAGAGAGTGAGACTCCATGTCTAAAGGGGTTTTCACCCTTCTTGGAGTTCTGCATGGCAAATCGACCCATCACCTTATCTATATAAAATGCTTGGGAGAGCGACAAGGTCCGGTTCTTTCGATCTCGAAAGATCTGAATCCCTAGAATGTATGCAGCTTCCCCTAGATCCTTCATAACAAACTTCTTAGCTAACCAGATTTTAACCTCATATAATTTACTTACATCATTCCCAATGAGTAGTATATCATCGACATATAATACTAGAAACACAACATTGCCCTCGTGTATAAATTTATAGACACAAGGTTCATCTATCGACTGTTCAAAACCAAAGCTTTTAACAGTATCATCGAATCTAATATTCCATGATCTAGATGCTTGCTTTAATCCATAAATGGATTTAAGCAATTCACAAACTTTGTTCACATGATCACATTCCACGAAGCCGTCTGGTTGAGCCATGAAAATGCGCTCGTCGAGATTGCCATTCAGAAAGGCAGTTTTGACATCCATCTGCCAGATCTCATAATCGAGAGCGGCAACTATGGATAGAAGTATACGGATGGATTTAAGCATTGCGACTGGCGAGAAGGTTTCTTCATAATCGATACCTTCCTTTTGGGTATAACCCTTAGCCACTAGTCACGCTTTGAACGTCTCAACGTTCCCATCCGGACCCCTTTTCTTCTTATAGATCCACTTACACCCTACAGGTTTAACCCCTTCAGGTAGGTCTACAAGCTTCCAGACTTTGTTGACATACATTGAATGCATCTCAACTTTCATGGCGTCAAGCCAAAGGTTTGATTCAGAACCAGCCATTGCTTGTCTGTAGAAAACAGGGTCATCCATGTCAGCGACGACTACTAGAGAGTCTCGCCATAGGAAACGTACTTGTCGGGCTTTTCAGAAACCCTCCCACTACGTCGAAGTACCACTTGACGAGGTTCTGAATTGTAAGGTTGCGTTTTAGTTGGGCTAAGAACAGTTCTTACAGATGAGGTAGAAGCTTCCTCACCCAACTTTTCTTCAAGCACAATTTTGCTTCTAGTTTTTGTATTTTTCATATAGTCCTCCTCAAGGAAACGAGCATTAGTGCTGACAAACATTTTGTCATCCTCGGGACTATAGAACTTGAAACCTTTGGTTTCCTTTGGATATCCAACGAACACACATAGTTCTGACCTACTAGCCAACTTGCTAGTCTTTTGCCTTAGCACATGTGCAGGGCAACCCCAAATTCTGTTGTGGCTTAAACTAGCTTTACGCCCAGTCCATCGTTCATAAGGAGTACCAGGGACCGTCTTAGACGGAACTTGGTTCAGAATGTATGCGGCAGTGTCGAGGGAATATCCCCAAAAGGAATTAGGGAGTGATGAGTAACTCATCATTGATCTAACCATATCCATCAAAGTTCGATTCCTTCTCTCTGACGTTCCGTTGTGTTGAGGGGTGCCAGGTGCTGAAAGCTGAGAAGCGATACCTTCTTCTTTAAGAAAGTCATCGAACTCTTTAGACAAGTACTCACCACCTCGATCAGATCGAAGGGTTTTGATCTGTTTGCCAGTCTGCTTTTTTACTAAAGCCCGAAAAACCTTAAATACGTTAAAGGTTTTGGATTTGTGTTTGAGAAAATAGAACAATCCATATCTTGAGTAATCATTGGTAAAGGTAAAGAAGTATTCGTATCCTCCCCATGCCTGAATTCTGAGCGGACCATATACATTAGAATGTATTAGTTCCAGCAGTTCAGTGGCTCTTCGACCTTTATTAGAGAAAGGTCGTTTGGTCATTTTTCCTTCTATACAGGATTCACAAGTCGGCAGTGAGCCTATTGCAGAGGCTTTGAGTGGACCATCCCTCACAAGTCTCTTAATCCTATCTAGACTAATATGACCATGTCTTAAGTGCCAGAGATATGTTGATTTTATTAGATCGGAGGAGTCATTAAGTTTGATCCTTTTGGGTTCCCTAATTAAATCATTATCTATTTTAGTGTCTAATAGCAAAGGTTGTGTAGGATAAAGATAGTATAAACCATTCTTTAAACATGCATCAGTGACAAATGAATTGAAAGAAGTAATACGAATTCCATTATCAATAAACTTTAAATAATAATTCTGCTCAACAATTTGAGCTACATATATTAAGATTTTCCCAAAGGAAGGAACATAATACACAGTATTCAAATTTAAAGTTCTATCTTCGAAAGATAATGTCACGGATCCCACAGCCTTAGCAGACACCAAGCTCCCATCACCCCACTTGAAGCAGAAGTCGCCATCCTCTAAGCTTTTTCTTTTCCTGAATCCAGTCAAGGAACCACAAATATGGTTAGTAGCAGCGGAGTCAATAATCCACGATGATACATTATCAGCTACTAAACAAGATTCGATAATAAGTACAATACCTTTCTCTTTAGCCTTGAGGTAGGTAGAACAGTTCCTACGCCAGTGTCCGGGCTCATTGCAATGGTGAAAGTTGTCCTTAGACTTGTCCACCTTGGCAGTTCGGGGCATCTTCTTCTTCTGAACCTTGATAGGGTTCTTCTTGTCGGCTCTATGAGATCTCTTCTTAGATCCAGAGGTGTAACTTTGTGCTCAGTAGCATGAGCTTCTCCAGTAGTCCTCTTTTTCTTTTAAGAGTCCCTCAGCGGTGGGAAGCTCCTTCATTAGCTCAGTAACAGTGTACACTAGCTTATTCGTGGAGTAGTTCAGCTTGAAAGTATCAAAAGATTCAGAAAGAGTTTCCAAGATCATATCTATTTTGGTTTCTCCATCAATCTCAAATCCAAGGATATCCATCTCGTTAAGATAACTTATGATCAGCATCATATGTTCTCTAACGGGAGTCCATACTTTCATACGACAGTTCATAAACTGTCGTACCGCTTGTTACCTAGCCTGATGCCCTTGCCCTCCAAACATCTCCTGGAGATTGTAGACCATTTCATAGGCTGACCCAATATCACGATGTTGTTGTTGCAACACATTGTTCATCGACGCTAAAATATAGCATCGACACTAAAACACATTGTCTAGGTTACGTTTCCAATCTACATAGTTATCACCTTCCAGTTTGTTTGAGGAAAGGATAGTAGAGAGGGGGTTTGGAGACATGTTGCTGAAAGTTGAAACAATTTACGATTAGTCTTTTGTTTAGAATTTTAAGTTTAATTTTATTTAGACAAGGAAAAATCCAAAGGTATTATGAACAAAATGACACTTTACTCCTTGGAGGGAAGGCCGTAAAGAGTCGCCTTTCATAAGTAAATGACACATCATTAATGCATAGTTATGATGTCAATACATCAGGGTTTGACTAGCCACCTTAAAAAAAGTTTGATTACTCAAAACTTTTCGCAGGGCCTCGATGGAGGATTACTAGAGTTTGAGTCTAAGTATGTAACCAACAACTTAGTTCAACAACATCTACTTTGAAAAACAATCCGCAGAGGGGAGGCCTTGTCTCATTGTTTCACTTAAGAACGTAGCTATAAAAGCAATATTAGGAGCAATGCGTCTATGAGTACTCTCATTTAAGAGAGGGTCACGAGGGTGACTCTTAGTCCGGCGACATGTGCACTTCACTTTAGTGTTGGGGATCGCGGGTTGCAAATAATAAGTACAATCTTCCCACTTAGTTTTTAGGAAAAATATGGGGATCCCGAATTGCAAACAAGTGCAATCCTCCCATTTATGTTTTGGAAAAATGGCACGTCTACTCTTGTACATATAGGAAACATGTTTCCATTAGTAAAGAGATATAGACTGGATCACTAGAAAAAAGAACCCTAAAATCGATATTTGTGAGGGGAGAGCAGTGTTAATGCACTAAGGCACAAGGAACATAGTTGGATCTTTTTTGTCTATTAATTTAATTTTCATAAGGAAAGTGTGTGAGATTAATAAATCTTCACTTTTGCACTTGAAAGTTTTTTAGATTAAAAATCTCATAAAACTAATATCTTCATCTTCATAACATCTTCATTCAAGGCGTCTTCATGGTGGTTGAGCGCGAGAACGTCGGAAAACCACGAAAGCATTGAGAAGAGGGGAGAAGGCTTGGAGTCGCAAAATCCGGATTAAAAAAATCTGGACTCGCGGACAACCGTACACCTCGGACTTAAAAGGTCATAAATGGCACATCTTGTATCCGATTGAGCTGAAACCAATTGAATTGGATAGCTAACTTCCTCACCTTTAATTTAATTCAAAAACCACTAATATTTAAAGTCCGAGAACAGAGTTATGCCCGTTTTACTGAGCCATAACAATTTGTCCAGAATTTGAAAAACAACTAAAAGGTACGTCGGATCTAGGTGTAAAGAGAAAGAGGTTTATTGAAACATTTTAATTGTATATTTTGATTTCGATTGTAAGTTATACTAACATATTAATAATTAAACACAATATAAAATAAACAACATAATATAAAAAATTCAATAACAAATTTAAACTAGAAGTGCAAAGAACTAGTTTAAACTATGTACACAAATTTTCAAACTTGTCAAAAAATTTATTTTGAATATGCTAAACATAAAATAATTAAAAAATGTTTTTAATGTATTTATATAGCATATTTAACAAGTGGAAAATCGACAAAAAATTAATTTTAGAGGTTGTACCAAAAAATTAAAATTTTGTAAGATCTAGTCTTTTGAAAAACCATTATTCAAGTAAATTTAGAAAACAATTTTGTGGTAATGATTTTAAATAACATGTACATGTTTATACTTTGACCATAGCTCTGATATCATTTGTTGGAATAGGTCTAGGATTAAAGAAAAATTTATCATTAATCATATTAATGGCGGAATATAAAAATTTATTTTAGAATTTTTACTAACCTAGATAAAGAGCATATACACGTTATAAATTAAAAGCATTATTAAACCTACTTGAATACGAACCTTTCTTGTAGCTTGATCTTGAAGCGTCTTGAGAAAGGTGGATCTTCTTCCTTGGCGCACTCGTCACCTTCACACCTAAAACAAGAACTTGAGAAACCTAAGGTTCTATTACAAGAGTTTATAGAGGTTTAGAAGGATTTATGTGTGGGCACAATTAAAAAATATAAACCAAGAACAATTCTTGGATCATAAGCTAATTCTCTAGATCAAGTATAGATGTAGGTGCAAAATAAAAAGAGTATTTTCTAGAGAGAGAGAGAGAGAGAGAGAGAGAGGGTCGGCCAAAAGAGGGAGAGAGCAAAAATGAAGGTTAACCTTTCACATCTCTATGTGAGCCTGTATTTATAGGAGAATGAAAAATCTATAAAGGTCAATTATTCATTCATGAAAGAATAACATATTCATGACACAATATTTGATTTTCTCTTCCCCTTTCTCTCTTAGGATGGCCGGCCATACACTTCAAGCAAGGAGGAAATTTGTTTCCTCACTTAGCTTATTTATTTCCTTCTCAAGGAAATTCATTTCCCTTTTCCGTTTTGGTAATTATCCTTATAATTAAAGGGAAATAAAACTCTCCTCTTGATGCTATATTGGCCGAACTTCTACCTAAGGAGGAGCATCTAGATGTTTCCTTATTTCTTTTAGAGGTCAAGATGGTGGGCTCATTTAGGTGAACCACGTGAGAAGGGGAATAACTCAAGAATAAGGAAGCTTTTGGGAGAAAACAATTATTCTCTTCTCTCTATCGCTCTCTCAGACGAACAACATACACAGGGGAATGACCGAGTAACCAACCTACAGTTAGGGTTTCGAGAGTTAAGCTTTCTTTTTATATCAGAGAGAACAGACTTAAGTTAGGTCAAAATCCAATTTTTGCCCATTAGTCAAACTTAAGCTAAATAGTCTTTTAATGAGTTTCAAAACTAATTTTCCAACACATAGTAAAATAATTATGGCCGGTCATCAATTAATTTCATTCTCCCAATTTGTATGATTTATTTCTAAATTTTTTTTAATTAATTTAGAACGTCTCATTAATTTAATAATAAGTCATTAATTATTTTCATACTATGCAAACAAGTACGAAACGAGAAAATATTTATATTCATCTTTTAATTATTTGAATCACTAAATTGTATTATTATTAATATAATAACACAATATGATTCATTAAATAAATGTAACAATAAATAAACAATTATATATTTAATTACTTAGAAAATAACTTTCTTAGTGTAAATCACAATTTACATTCAATGACAAAATCAATTATTCTACTTCACTAAATCTCGCCCGAGAGTCTATCACTGAGACCTTATGGACCCATATGACTGAAGTTTTAGAATAAATCCGGACACAAAAGTTCACAAACTTTTTCCGACTTGTAATTCTTAATATGAGCCGATTCCACTACAAAAGAGTAACATTGAAACTCTCTAAGTTCAGCGTTTATATTTCCATTTGATGTGATAAAACAATTCGTCACACAATCCATGATGTATTTTTCCTACTACCCTTTGTGTCTATCATTAACTTAGAGGAATGTAAAATAATTGTTTTGCCCATGAGTTATTATCTCCCAGCTCATTTGTTATTTATTCAAGGAATGTTTTATTCTTTAAGTATCATACCTACTTTATTCGCTCACACTCTCATAACAAAGCATGGTGTGATACTAATGACTTAACATTGTTTCAACACAACTTCCGTACTTGTGAATCACATAATTATACAAAACATGATTATAACGCCAACCGCCGAGTCAATGAAACTTAATTCAGGCATTGCTTATTGACAAATAAAATGTCATAAAGTGTTACAAGAATATATGTATTCACTTCAGGATTTAGGAAATTACCAAAATACCCCCACTACTAGAAATATTGTATTCTACAACCGGCTTTCCACAACCCTTATTGGTGAGGGGTGTGAAATCCTAGATCCCATAACCCTTATAATTAAAGGTTGTGGGAAGTGGTTGATTCCATACTATTCCAAAACCTTTATAAGTAAGGGTTATTGAAAGTGGTTGATTTAAGGCTATTACACAACCCTTTGGCCAAGGAATGTTGAATATAGATGATTTTACAACCATTATTATAAGGGTTGTAAAATTTTACATATTTTAAAATTTTACCCAAAACTTAATGTATCTGTTGTGAGAGAAGTTCCGCGGTGATGACCACTCAGGGCCGCAGCGCCACGTCCCACAATGGATCCCAAGATCCGGTGCAGGAAAAGCGTCCAAAAAATGTTTTGCGCCATGGCCACGATATAGATGTAGCCGCGGCATTTCACCCACAACGGAACCAAAAAGGGTTGTGGGAACGTATGAGTTTCTGAAAATTTGACTACGCTGCAGCAATGAAGAATGGGGCCGTGGCGCCATCAAAATTTATAACACGTTTGGTTTATGTTTTAACTTGTTTGTTTGTATCTCTTCATTTTTTTCTATCTCGTTATCACTCATCTCTTTTTTTCTCGGCCAAAATCAAAGCCTCATTCCCTCTCTCTTCCTCAATCTGAGCCAGTAATTCCTCTCCAAAACCCGAGACATCAAGTCCAAACAAAGCTTTGTCGTGGTTTTCTTTTTCGAAGCTGAGCTCGCAAAATTGATCAAGCGTAAAAGAAACATGGCCTCCGAAAAGAGCCGAGCATCGAATTTTGACTACGACGAGCCCACGAGCCGAGAGAGAGCCTCGAGAGCCGAGCCCACGAGGCTCGACGAAGGCCTCGCAAGTTTTTGAGCCACACGTAGAGAAGCCTAATGAAAAAAGGGCAAGACTTTGTAGGGCGAGGGAGATTCAGCGCAGAGAGAATCAAAATGGAGGAAAGTTTGGTGGATTTGAATAACTCGAATCTCGAGCCCTAGGGGTTTCGAATTGCCATGTCATTTCTCAACCATATTGTTGTCTCCGTATTTCCTGCGACGACATTAATATATATTCCCCTTTCCCCCCGTCGTATAAAGGGAAGAAGGCTCGTTCAGAAAATCCATGCCACGCTTTCACACGTCCATAACTTTGGCCCGTCGACGAGTCCACGCCCTGGTCGGCCACCTGCGCCTGGGATAGGCCTAGTCGGTCACCTGCGCCTGGGAGAGACCTCCTTGTCCCCTGCCTCCTAGGGGTCTCCCAGTCGGCCATCCTTGCGCCTGGGAGAAGCCTGGTCGGCCACTTGCGCCCAGGAGAGGCTTGGTCGGCCACCTGCGCCTGGGAGAGGCCTGGTTGGCCACCTGCGCCTGGAAGATACCTCCTCGTCCCCTGCCTCCTAGGGGTCTCCCAGTCAGGCACCCTTGTGCCTGGGAGAGGCCTGTTCGGCCAACTGCACCTGGGAGAGACCTCCTCGTCCCCTGCCTCCTAGGGGCTTCCCAGTCGGCCACACTTGGTCGGCCACTCGCGCCTGAGAGAGGCCTGGTCGGCCACTCACGCCTGAGAGAGGCCTGGCCGGCCACCAGCGCCTGGGAGAGGCCTGGTCGGCCACCTGTGCCTAGGAGAGGCCTGGTCCGCCACCTGCGCGTGTGAGAGACCTCCTCATCCCCTGCCTCGAGGGGTCTCCCAGTCAGCCACCCTTGCACCTGGGAGAGGCCTGGTCGGCCACCTGCGCCTGGGAGAGACCTCCTTGTCCCCTACCTCCTAGGGGTCTCACAGTCGGCCACCCTTGTGCCTGGGAGAGGCCTGGTCGGCTACTCGCGTCTGGGAGAGGCTTGGACGGCCACCAGCGCCTAGGAGAGGACCTCTCGTCTCCTTCCGCCTAGGCGTATCCTAGTCGGCCCCAAGGGTGATCCTGTGGCTATAAATAGCCCCTTACACCTTTCACAAATGTAAGCTTTTCTCTACACCTAATACTCTGCTAAAATATTAGCACGTGTCTTTCTCTCTCCACCTACTCTACCCCCACGTGAGGTATCTCAGGGAACAATCTCCAACCGGAATAGTTCCCTAAAGATCCAAGACCCGAGCCCCGAAACGCTTGTGGTCCAAGGATCCCCGTTTCCCTCGGTCTTGTCGATCCCTTCTCGCCATCCTATAACTCCACCCACATTATACTAATGTTGAGCGTCGGAGAGGTAAACATAGGCCCTCCTCCGTTTTCCCTTCTTAGTTCACGTGTTTTTACTCTTTTCAGATAACAGAAGGACTCGAAGACCACACGACAACTAAGAGATGATTCGGGACACCGGATCTGACACGCTTAGGCCGAAGCGAGGGTCACCCACTCTGAGCGAGGATCTGACCGCTTAGGTCTCCGAACGTTGTCCAAATTTCAGCGACAACACATATCAAAGACGTAAATTATTTCAGATCTCCCCAATTGGCTCCACATTTCTAGGGGTTTCATTTCTTTTTCTCTTTCCAATGTGGATTTTAAAATTAATCTCAGGACGACGATTTCGAAGGGGATTTCACCGGATTCCATAGTAATAGGAGAGCAGGTTGGTTGCAATTTCTTTGAGACCCAAACTGCAGTGCTTTTTCTGTTGTGGATTTGGTATTTCCTTTATCTTTTTTGATGCCTACGTATTTGTTTCCCTTTTTTTCACAGACGAATACCTTGACTTAAGCTAGTCTATTTGTTTGTTTATTGATACTTTATTACATTGCAAATGTGGTTTAACAAACCTTGTGGAAAATTATGTTTATGTGTTTCAGAATTTTGTTTTCACTTTTGTTATAGGATATGGGCACCTCTTCAATGAAAGCTGTGCAAAACCTCTAAAATGAATTCTTTTCAGGTTTTACTTGAGATACAGTTTGGAGTTTCCATATCTTGCTTAAAAAAGGTAATAACTTAATTATTGATTTTTTTTTTTTTTAGTTTAAACCTATTGAATATGTTCTTGCTTGTATCAACTTGTAATGTCGTTGTCTTTAATTATTAGCTCTATACTTATCTAAGTAAATGTAGCATTCGTATTTTTTTATTCTAGTGTGTAATTTATAAACGCTGCTTCAGGTGATAGATTATTTATTCATTTATTTATTTAATTCAGTGATTGTATATATCCAAACACAATTTAAGCTCTCAATTCATGTTTTTCGAGAAGTTCAATGTGTTGAACTTTTTGTACCTCTAATCTACTTAACGAGGCGGAATTTCAAAACACCAATGACTCCGTATCGACTTTGGGAAAACCCTTGTGCTTGTCTGAATCAATTTTTAAATATTCTTTTTGTTGGGATTGGTGCCCACAAAGGAGATATTAGACATTGAAATACTTTTGTATTTAATATAAATAAATATTCATTCTTTATAATGTTTGTGATTATATATGAATGCTATGCTCTGAAACTATCATGAATTTAAGGGGTGCTATGTATAGACTTGACAAGATAGCCCTTTATGACTAGTTTAAAAACATTTGTTTGCAATCTTGAGATCGATAAAGCAATCGAATCTATGTAATGATTGTTCGAATGAATCATGATATCTTATCTTGTGATATAGAGAGTTGTGACTCTGTGTTTCATTCTTGATATCTTGTAAAAGATATTGAACAAGATCAGTGATACTTAAGAGCTCGAGATAAAACCGTTTAATCACTCGAAACTTCAAGATCACATACGAGGGATACTTTGATACTTACATGAATCCTGAAGTGAATGCATAATTGATATGACACTTTGTGACATTTGATTTGTCATAACGTTGTCATATTGGGCTATGAGATTCACAAATATGGAATTCATTTTAAAATAATGCAAATGCATTAGTATCACACTATGCTTTGTTATGAGAGTGTGAATGAATAAACCTGCTAGGTATTCATCGAATAAGAACAGTCTTTGATTAAAACATGTGACATGTAAAAAAATCTCACTCTATGTTTTTCTCATTCACAAATAACAAATGAGTTAGTGAAATTATAACTCAAGGGTTAAAACGGTAATTTTACATTACCCTTAATTAGTGATACACATGAAGGGTAATATCGTAAAGTGCTCGGTGGATCTTGTGAAGAATTGTTTTGTCACATCAAACGGAAAATATACGTATATGATCAGAGAAAGTCTCAGTATTAGACCTTTAGTGGAATCGACTAATATTAACAATTGATTCTCATTGAATATAAATTGTGATTTATATCGAGAAAATTATTTTCTAAGTAACCAAATAAATAATTAGTTATTTGTTTTTACATTTATTTAATGAATCATATCGTATTACCATATTGATAATAATATTTTTGAATGATTCAAATAAATAAAAGAAGGAAATAAATAATTTATCATTATGTAATTATTTGATAAGAATGAAATTATTTAGTGAATTATAATTAATAAATGAGAGTTTTAAATTAGTTGAATTTAGAAATAAATCAAAAGAATTTGGGAATAAATTGAAAGCAATATGGCCGAGTATGTGAAGGGGAGATAGCCGATAATTTCAAGTGATTGGGTCAAAGGTTGACCTGACTTAAGCCCGTCTAATTATATATAAAAGGGCTTAAAGAAACCCTAATCACTTAAGTCTTTCCTTGGTGATTTTTCGGCAAAATCCTCTCTTCCTCTCCCTTGTGATACTCGGCCAAAATATCTCTAGAGACCAAGGAAGAAAAACAGTTTTGCCTTCCCTTCTTGAGAGCTTTCTTGATTCCCTTCGTTCGTAGAAGAGCCCACTCTCTCCTTCTCGTGATAATCTAAGTGAATGATCATTGATTCAATTTTATGGTGTTTGGGTGATTTGAATTCAGTTTAAATTCTGTTTTAAATGTGAAGCCTCGAAAGTCTTTCCGGTTTCAGTCCTACCTGCCTGCTCCTGTCCGGCGAGATCCTCCAGTCCGGCAACCTGCCTGATCCCGTGCGGTGACCCAGCCTGTCGACTACTCCATCTAGACCTCCTGTCCGGCGATAGCTCCCTCATAGGTGTCCCTATCCGGCGAGATCCCCAGTCGGGCGAAGGCTTCAAGGCTGATCCCTATCCGGCGAGATCTCATATCCGGCGAACAGGTCCAGGCGGCCAGTCTCTAGTCTGGCAAGGATCCCAGCGGGTCTCCCCAGTCCGGTGAGGTCCACTGTCCGGCCAGTCTCCTGTCCGGCGTGCCCTCCCAGTCCGACGAAGGTGATGTCCAGTGTGTCTGTTTTCCCAGTCCAGCCAGCACATGTCCAAAGCATTCCGGCGAGCCTCTTTTCACGTCTGGACTTTGTGTGGCCTTCCGGAGATAGTGAGTAACGTCGGGATTATTTATAATCTCAATTGTAAGTTATTCTCAACGATATGGGCTGCTATAATTATATAAATATGTTTATATAGGTTGATAGTGTGTTCAAATGTTGTCCAACATGTTTTATTAATTTTTTTATAAACATGTTAATAAATTTTAATGCCTAGGTTGTTTAAAATAATTTAATATGATAGATCTAATTATATTTTTCCGCCACATATGATGTGTAATATAATTAGATTGTTAAATAAATTCCAACACCTGCCACGTGTCCCAGGTCATCCTCCACCTAGGTGCACAGGTCCCGCACCTCAAGCAAGGCGCACAGATTCGCAGGCTCACATGCACAGGTCCCGTACGAAGTTGTTTACAACTTCACGTTTAAGTCATTTCTAAAAGAATTGGTTGAAAAATTATAAAATTGTTTATAGGTTGCTAGATTGAAGTGTGTTTAATTTGTTGATAAATATTTCTAGACTAACATGTTTATTGACATGTTAGCAATTTTTAATGCATAGATTGTTAAATATGTTAAAATTTGTTTTAATATATTTTATATCTTATTATATAATTCCGCCAGATTATATTATGATATATAATAATAATGATTAAACATCAATCAATTTCCAAAAAGTTTTATAAGAGCTCGAAATGACATTAAAAATTAGGTTTTTCATAACTAGTTTTGAAATTTATTTAATAACTAGTTTGGTATTGCCGTTTGTGTATCATTTAATATTGCATTGTGAATGTTTCTGTTTGTGATTTATGGAAGGATCCTCATTTTTATGGTCCTAGTAATTTTCCGGTTATCGTCCCATGTTTTGTTTTTAAATTTTAAATTTGGGAGCCTCAATTTGCAAAGACAATTTATATTGTATTTATTTAAATTGTAACCCGGAGGCAAGAAGAAAAGGAAGGCAGCACCTCGGGCTTGGCCGCACGTTTGCGAACGTGTGGGGACTGACCCAAAACATCCAATGACACGTCACAGGGTTCCTTGGCTGGCCCTACCTTAAAGATAAATTGGTATTTTCTTTTTGGGCTGTAATTAGAAATGGGCTATTAGAGGAGTTAAATATTTTATGTTTTATTTTATTTAGTATCATACCATAATCACCTCACATATCATATATGATAGAACTCCAACATCACATTAAAATGAAATCTTCATGCATATAGTTCAATGTTTATAAAGGTATTATAAAATGTAAACTATTTTCAACAAAAATATGATTTTTTTCAAAAACTAACCGGGACGGTTTTTTATCGTTGAAGCAACCCAACATCCCTGAAATGAATTTCATTAGCTTAGTGTATGATGAACTAAGAGCCACCCATCGTTGCCCTCCCTATAATGGAAGTACTTCGGAAGAACTTTGTTAACCAAATTGTTATGAACTAAGCTTTAAAGAGGAACGATGAAGCCGGGTCTCCCCCAATAGAATCGTTATCAAAGTGACTTGGATAAATGCCCACAGTTCGATTGTAGACTTAAACTTATCGTTTAAAGTAATCCTCTCATAGAGGCTATGCGTTAAAAATAAGTGACTAAACTTTTATGGTAATTAGTGAAAACTAGAAGTTGTGACTTCTTGGATGGTTCGAACTAAATAGTGATGTGTCACAACTATGAAAAGCGAGTAATTGCGGTTTCCCCTAGGAAAAGTAATTAATCATTTTATTCATAATATCATGAATTAGTTATCACTTTCCTCACCATATTATGATTGTCCATGCATATAATTTGAATTTGTAGCATAAAGTAAATTTCTTTATTTTATTTAAATTTCAGCAAAATGTCTTTTAACCCATTGCAAACGAGTTTGAATTCGACCAAAATCAAGGGTGAGAATTATGTTGATTGGAACGGTAACCTAGACATCATGATGACGGTGGAAAACCACGAGTACGTTCGCACAACCCCGTGTCCTAATGTTTCGAGTGCTAACTTGAGCAAAGAGGACAAGGACACCTATGATGCGTGGATGAGCTCCGACGAGATGTTTATATGTTATGTTTTTAGCATATATGAGCAACGTGTTGCAACAATCTCATCGGGACATCGCCACTGCATGTGATATATTCTACAATCTCCATGAGCTATTTGGGTGTCATTGGCGCCAAACGAGGCAGCAAGCTATCTGCAGGATGAAGCTGGGAACATATCCTACTGATCATAGGTGACCTGTACGATATGTAGATTATCGGATAACAAATGGACGGAGAGACCAAGATCGACATGATCTTGGAGACTCTGACAAAATCTTTCGATAACTTTTGTTTAAACTACTCGATGAACAAGGTCGATTATACAGTATCCTAGCTCATGAAGGAGCTGCAGACTGCCGAGGGACTTCTCCCTAAGAACAAGAAGAAGTCTGGTGAAGTCAATGTTTCTGAAAATAGGAGTTTGACTTCAGGTTCTAAGAGAATGATGAAAAGACCTAAAAACACCAACCGAACGGGATCCAAGAATTCTTATAGGAAGGTTGCGGATACCAATGGAAAAGGCATCGTGAAGGTGGACAATTCTGAGCACAATAGTCACCATTTCGGTGAGGCCGGCCATTGGTGCAGGAATTGTCCTACCAACCTCAAGATTGTCAAGGGAATCAGTACGTGTTCCACGACAAATAAAGAATCACCAAGGATTTTAGATTGCGGGGCATCTGATCATATCGTCTGTAACTTGAATGGTTTCAGGAAAACCAGGCACATTGGTGATGGAGAGTTCACGGTCAACTAGGGTAACAGAATGATGGTCGGAGCTGTTGGCAGAGATGCCCACAAGAAGATTGTTTATTCCTCACTAATGCAAGGTGTATGGCCAGCCTAACTAAGAGGGAAAGGGGAAGGAAAAATCAAATATTTTGTCATGAATACATTATTCATTCATGAATGAATAATTGACCTTTATAGATTTTTAATTCTCCTATAAATAGAGCCTCACATAGAGATGTGAAGGTTAAGCTTTTTTCTTGCTCTCTCCCTCATTTGGCCGACCCTCTCTCTCTCTCTCTCTCTAGAAAATACTCTTCTTATTTTGCACATAGAGCCATATTTGATCTAGAGAATTAGCTTATGATCCAAGAATTGTTCTTGGTTCATATTGTTTAATTGTGCCCACACACAAATCCTTCTAAACCTCTATAGACTCTTGTAATAGAAATCTTAGGTTTCTCGAGTTCAAGAATAGGTGTGAAGGTGACAAGCGAGCCAAGGAAGAGGATCTACCTTTCTCGAGACGCTTCAAGGTCAAGCTACAAAGAAAGGTTCGTATTCTAGTAAATGAAATAATGCTTTTAATATATAACATGTTAATTTGATTAATGTTAAATTTTTCTTTAACCCTAGACCTATTCCAACAGGAGCCAGATCTGCGGGGACCATGAAGATTAAGTTTGGAGACCAAACTTTATTGTTGAATAATGTTTATTATGTTCTGAATTTTTGCAAGAATTTGATTGGATTAGGTCATTTAGAAGAACAATGTTTCAATTTTGAAATTTAAGTTTTTTATTGAAGATTCTTTTATAAATAAATCTAATCGTGTGGATTCTATTTATTATTTATAACCAAATGATTTGACAATCTTGGATACAGAAGTGAATGATGATTCACTCTAGAAGCGTAAGACGTTTCATAGTGATGAAACCGACAACACATATCTATGACACTTACGTCTTGGACATATTGGCCTAGATATGATTAAGAAATTGACAAAGGATGGTCCTTTGATGTCTCTAAGCGTGGGATCCATGCCCACGTGTGAATCATGTCTTGAGGGCAAGATGACGAAGAGACTTTTCTTTTCAAAAGGTCTAACAGCCACGCATGTGTTGGAACTCATACATAGTGATGTATGTGGTCCAATTAACATTAAGGCAAAAGAAGGTTACAAATACTTTGTTACCTTCATTGATGACTACTCTAGATTTGGTCAACTTTTCCTTATGCGACACATATCCAATACTTTTGAAATGTTCAAAGAGTATCGGGCATTGGTTGAGAATCAAACATAGAAACATATGAAAACCCTTTCTTCAGATCGAGGGGGAGAGTACTTGTATAAAGAGTTCAAAGACCTTCTTAGAAAAGAAGACATTCATTCTCAGCTTACAACACTTAGAACTCCACAGCAAAACGGTGTGTCAGAGAGAAGGAATCAAACTCTGCTAGATATGGTGACGTCGTTGATGAGTTACTCATCCCTTCTGAATTAATTATAGGGATATTAAGAACAAGGTTCCATCGAAGATGGTTCCTATACTCCCAATGAAAGATGGAGTGGTAAAAAATCTATTTTGCACCACATCTGGATCTGGGGTTGTCCAACACATGCGCTGAGACAAAACACTATCAAGTTGTTTAGTCGCTCAGAATTATGCCTTTTTCCAAAATATCCTATAGAAACAAAAGGGTACACATTCTATAGTTCTACTGATAAGAAAACGTTCGTTAGCACGAACACTAGAGTTCTTGAACAGGACTACATGAATAATGTTGTACTAAGAAGCAAACTTGTGTTGAAGGAAATGCTGGGTCAAGTAGCTGGTACTTCATAGGTCAGGATGAGTCCTATGTGAATAATGGAAGAACCACAATAAAAAAAAATGAGCCTCTTGTGATTCGTTGCAGTAACATGATTGTGCGACAACCTGAAGAATACATGTTTATCGGATAGGCCTTTAATGATGTCGCATAGAAGGAGAAAGATGATCAACTATCATTTTCTCAATCGATGCAGGGTTCCAAAGCAAACTTATAGGAAGAAGCCATGAACAAGGTCTGGAAGCTTGTAGATCTACCCGAAGGCATTAAGCACATTGGGTGTAAATGGATCTACAAGAAGAAAAGAGGATTAGATGAAAATGTTGAGACATTTAAGGCACGAGTCATGGTGAAGGGGTTCGCACAAAAGGAAGGTATCGACTATGAGAATACATTCTCTCCAGTCGTGATGCTAAACTCCATCCGTACTCTTTTATCCAATACTGCCGCCCTAGATTATGAAATCTGGCAGATGGATGTCAAGACTGCATTTCTTAATCGAAGTCTTGATGAGTGGATTTATATGGCTCAACTAGACGGGTTCATGGAGATAGGTAAAGAGGGCAATGTTTATGAATTTCGAAATTCCATTTATGGACTAAAGAAAACAACTAGATCGTGGAATATTACATTCGACGAGACTTTAAAAGGCTATGGCTTTGATCAGTCGGTAGATGGATGATAAATGCTGGAAAGGTAGTCTTCCTAGTCCTATATGTCAATGACATAGTACTCATTGGAAATGATGTAGGAACGTTATGAAAGATTAAGATCTGGCTATCAAAGCAATTTGAGATGAAGGACCTTGGAGAAGCAGCTTTCGTTCTGGGGATTCAAATTAATAGATATAGGAAGAACTGGAAGTTAGCACTATCTCATGCATCTTATTTTGATAAGATCATGGATCAATTAAGTATGCAAGACTCCAGGAAAGGATAGCTACCGTTCAGACATGGAGTCCTCTCAAGTGAGCAGTCTCTTAAGACTCCTCAAGAAATTGAGGATATGAGACATATTCCTTACGCTTCAGCCGTAGGAAGTCTCATAGATGCAATGCTTTGTAGGCGACCAGATAAACCCTGGACCCAAGAACTGGGTTGCTTTCAAGCATGTTCTCAAGTATATCCAGAGAACGAGAAACTATATGCTTGCATACTCAGGTGGTCACTTGAATATGACGGGATATACCGACTTCAATTTTCAAGCGGATAAGGATTCTAGGAAATCGAAATCAGGGTCTTCTTAGTCCTATATATAGATGACATACTACTCATGGGGAATGATGTGGAAAAGTTATTAGAGGTTAATATATGGCTGTCGAAGCAGTTTGACATGAAGGAATTTAGAGAAGCGGCTTACATTCTGTGGATTCATATCTTTAGAGATCGGACGAACCGAAAGTTAGCACTGGCCAGATATTTGTTACGCAGTTAGCATAGTGAGTAGATTCTAATCAAACCATGAACCCGAGTAATGGGTTTCTATAAAGCATGTTCTCAAGTACCTCCAGAGAACGAGAAACTACTTGCTTGCATACTCAGGTGAAGACCTGAATATGACTAGATATAGCGATTCCAACTTTCAGGCGGATAAGGATTCCAGGAAATGCACATCAGGGTGTCTTCACCCTGAATGGTGAATCCGTGGTCTGGAGGAGTATAAAGAATTTTGGCGTTGCTGACTCGATCATGGAATCCGAGTATGTGGAAGCTTGCAAAGCTTAAAAGGTGGTTGTGTGGCTGAGGAAATTCCTTATGTACTTGTAAGTAGTTCCAAGTACAAGCGAGCCCATTAGATTTTATTATGATAACAGTGGGGCTGTCACTAACTATAAGGAACCAAGAAATGATAACCGCTCAAAAAACATAGAGAAAAAATATCATCTGGTATGAGACATTTTTCGCAGAGGAGATGCTGAAGTCAATAATATCTCGACGTTAGACAACCTTATTGATCCCTTAACGAAGCTATTAACGAGTAAAGTATTCGAGGGACAATTAGAAGGCTTAGGACTGAAAGATCATTCCCATCTCCTTTGAGTCAAGTGGGAGTTTGTAGGGATTGGTGCCCACAACGGAGATATTAGATATTATAAGTACATTTGTGTTTCGTTTTACTGAAACATTAAATAAATTAAATATTTATTCTTGATTAAGTTTGTGTTTATGTATGTTTAATACGATATGAAAATGTCATCAACGAAAGAGGTGGTACGTACATACTTGACAAGATACCCTATTGTTACTTGGTTAAATAATAGTTCACAATCTAAAGATCGATAGGGCAATCGAATTTGAGTAATGATTGTTTGAATGAATCACATTATCTTATCTTTTGATATAGAGAGTTGTGACTCTATGGTTTATTCGTGATTTCATGAGAAAGACATTGAACAAGACCAGTGATACTCTGAAGCTCTATGTATTACCGTGTAATCACTCGAAACGTCAAGATCCTAAACAAGGTGTATTTTGGTAATTATATTAATCCTAAAGTGAATACATATATTCTTGTAACACTTTATGACATTTAAATTTTCTATGGGCAATAACTAAATGAAGTTCCATCGGACCCAACGGTTGGTGTCATAATGTTGTTTCGTTGAAATATGTGATTCACATATACAAAATTTGTATTGAAACATTGTTAAGGCATTAGTATCACACCATGCTTTGTTATGAGAGGTGAACGAATAAACTGGGCCGGGTATTCATCGAAATTCTTTGAATAAAACATGTGACATGTAACGACATCTCACTTTATGTTTTTCTCGTGCACAAATAACAAAGGAGTTTGGTGAAATAATAACTCAGGGGTAAAGCGGTAATTTTTCATTCCTCTTACTTAATGATACACGCAAATGGTAATATCGTCTGAGGATCGTGTGAAGAATTGATTTGTCACATCAAACTGAAAATAGACGCATATGAACTTAGAGAGTTTCAGTATTAGTCATTTAGTGTAATCGACTAATATTAAGAATTAAAAGTTGGAAAACGTTTGTGAACTATTGAGTCCGGAATTTATTTTAAAGTTTAGTTTATGTGGGTCCATAAGGTCTCACTGATAGACTCTCGGATGAGACTTATTGACCTTCAACGATTGATTTTCTCATTGAATGTAAATTGTGATTTACACTAAAAAAATTATTTTCTAAGTAATTAAATAAATAACTGGTTATTTATTATTACATTTATTTAAAGAATCATATTATGGTATTATATTGATAATAATGTAATTTGATATTTCCAATAAATAAATGATGAAAATAAGTATTTTCTCGTTTTGTATATGTTTGCACAATATGAAAAGAATTAATTTAAAGTCATTAAATCAACCAGATGTTCTAAATTAATTAAATATTATTTTAGAACTAAATCAAATAAATTTGGAAAAAATAAAATGATTATACTCGGCCATAATTATAGAATTATGGTTAGGAAGTTATTTTAAAACTTATGAAAAGGATGATTGAGTTTAAGTTTGACTAACTTGCCAAAATAGGATTTTGACCTAACTGAAGCGTGCTCTCTCAGATATAAAAAGGTATTTTGTGAGAAAAAACCCTAACCCTAGCACAAGAATACTCGGGCGTCTCCCCTTCCCCCTTGACAGTGTTCGGCCGAGAGTTTGAGAGTGAATAAAGATCAAGAAAATTGTTTGCTTGATTCTTGATTTGATGTTTTTGAGTGATCCCCTTCTCCCATTTATCAATCCTAGAATCCACCCTCCTAATCTCTAAAACACCCGAGTGTATTATCCCTAAATCTACTTCTGGTGTTTGTGTGAAATTCCAATTGTCACATGGCCGGCCAAATTCAAGGATAGACAAGAGATGCACGAGAAGGTTCAATCCGACGATGGGACAAGCGCAACCTGGTGAGAACGTCGGTGCAAGAGTCCGGCCAGCCTTTGAGCCTCATCCAACCGGCCAGCCTTGAGCCTCACTCAACCGCCAGCCAAATAGTTTCCCAGACCGGCCAGCCAAGGATTCCATCCGACCGGCCAGCCAAGGAACTCACCTGACTGGCCAGCCGATGAGCTCACATGACCGGCCTGCCAGGAAGTTTCCCTGACCGGCCAGCTACTGTCGGTTACCCACACCCTCATTTCATTCGATTTTGGCAAGCATTTCGGTGAAAGTGAGCAACGCACGAGGTTGTTTACAATCTCACGTGTAAGTCCTTTCTAACGAATTGGTTGTGCGATTTATAAATTGTTTATAGGATTGCTAGATTTAATGTTAATTTGTTGTCAGCATGTTTAGAATAGTTTATTGACATGTTAGTAATTTTTAATACCTTCGTTATTTGAACATGGTTAAAATGTGTTTTAACATGTTAGGTTTTATTACGTATTTCCGCCATATTTAGATCTGTCACATAGTTTATTACGTTAATCATTAATAAATTTCCAACACAACCTTCTTTGAGTACTTATAAACACAAGGCTCCAAAAGATTTTGTTCAAAACCATAGGTCTTGATTACGTCATCAAACTTTTGATTCCAAGATCTAGACGCTTGCTTAAGTCCATATATGGACTTCAATAATTTGCAAAGCTTGTGCTCTTGACCCTTTTCTTTGAATTCGTATGGTTGAGCCATATTGATTTTTCTTCCAGATAGTCATTCAAGAATGTTGTCTTTTGTCATAGTCGATTCCTTCTCACTAGGTGAAACCCCTAGCCTTATAGGTTTCGACTTGTCCATCATCTCCTTTCTTCCTCTTATAGATCCACTTATACCCAATCGGTCTAATTTTTTTTGGGGCATCTACGAGAGTCCAGACTGAGTTCGAGTGCATAAATTTTATCTCAAGATTCATGGCTTCAAATCATTTCTCTTTGTCCAAGTCGACCAAGGAAACGATGGTTTCTTCTAAGCCAAGATATCGTTCGGGCTCTCTAAAGACCCTCCCACTACGACAAAGTAGTGTAGCACTTCGAACAACCTTTGTGTTTTCTTCTTCATGTCCAATAAAGAAACATAAGTTTGTTCTTGGTTCAAGCTTGCTCGATTTCTATTTTCAAGACATTAGTGGGATAAACCTATACTCAGATATAGCACAAACCATGATTAGCTGTGTTCCACATTCAATAGGAGTTTTGGATACAGATTTAGATGGAACATGATTTAATATTTACATGGTTGTCTTTAATCTATAAACCCCAAAAGTAGTAGAAAGAGAAGATAGGTAATCATGGACGTAACAATGTCAAATAAAGTTTGATTTCTCCTTTTACCAACACCATTTTGTTTTGGGTTACAAAGAGCCGATATCTGAGAAATAATCCCATGTTCCAGCATATAAACAGTGAACTCGGTATCTAAAAACTTGCATCTCCAATTCGATCGGAAGATCTTAATAGTCTTGCCAAATTGGTTCTCAACACAAACACGAAATCGTTTAAACTTATTAAAAGTTTCGGATTTTCTGTGCATTAGCTAAATGAAACCATATATGGAATAATCGTCAGTAAAGGTGACAATATTCTTAACCACCTCTCGCAGCTTCACTCGTTGGTCCGCAGCCGTCATAGTGAATTAGCTGCAGAGGTTTTTGTTGGGATTGGTGCCAACAGAGGAGATACTAGACATTATAAATACTTTGTATTTGATTTTTGCTGAAATATTAAATAAAATCAAATATTCATTCTTCATTAAGATTGTGTTTATGTATGTTTGCTACGCTATAAAAATGTCATCCACGAAAGGGGTGCTAAGTACAGACTTGACAAGATATCCCTTTGTGACTAGTTTAAACATTAGTTTGCATGATTAATTATTGTTTGAAGGAATCATGATATCTTATTTTCTGACATAGAGAGTTGTGCCTTTGTGTTTCATTTTTGATATCTTACAGAAGGTATTGAACAAGACCTGTGATACTTTGAAGATCGAGATAAAACCGTTTAATAACTCGAAGCTTCAAGAACATATACTAGGGGTATTTTGGTATTTAACTTAAATCTGAAGTGAATGCATAATTCATGTGACACCTTATGACATTCAATTTTACGATGGGCAATGGTTAAATTGAAGTTGCGTATGACCCTGCGGTTTGATTAACAGATACGAAATTCGTGTTGAACAATGCTAATACATTAGTGTCACACTATGATTTGTTATGAGAGTGTGAATAAGTAAACCAGACCTAGTATTCATCGAATAGAACATTCTTTGATTAAAACATGTCACATGTAAAGACATCTCACGCTATGTTTTTTTCATTCACAAATAACAAAGGAGTTAATGAAATAATAACTGAGGGGTAAACGGTAATTTTACATTCCTCTGAGTTATTGATACACATGAACAATAATATCGTAAAATACTCCATGGATTGTGTGAAGAATTGCTTTGTCAGATCAAACGGAAATAAACGAATATGAACATAGAGAGTTTAGGTATAAGTGATTTAGTGGAATCGACTAATATTAAGAATTAAAAGACGGAAAAAGTTTGTAAACTTTTGAGTGCGATCTTTATTCTAAAGCTTCGTTTATGTGGGTCCAGAAGGTTTCAATGATAGAATTTCGGACAAGATTTATTGAACTAGAACGATTTGATTTTCTCAAGTAAATTGTGATTTATGTTGTCGCTGAAATTTGGACAACGTTAAGAGACCCAAGCGGTCAGATCCTCGCTCAGATCGGGTACCCTCGCTTTGACCTAAGCGTGTCAGATCCGGTGTTCCAGATCGTCTCTTAGCTATCGTGTGGTCTTCGAGTCCTTCTGCTATCTGAAAAGAGTAAACAGACGTGAAATAAGAAGGGAAAACACAGGGGGGGGGGGGGGTCCTCTGTTTACCTCTCCGACGCTCAACATTAGTATAATGTGGGTGGAGTTATAGGATGACGAGGAGGGATCGAAGAGACCGAGTGAAACGAGGATCCTTGGATCAGATTCGACGAGAAAGTAAAAGGCTACGGCTTTGATCTGTCAGTAGATGAGCCATGCGTTTATAAGATTATAAATATGAGGAACATGGTCTTCTTAGCCCTATATGTGGATGACATAGTACTCATTGGGAATGATGTAGGAAAGTTATCAGAGGTTATAACCTGGCTGTAACAGAAATTTGAGATGAAGGATCTTCGAGAAGCGGCTTACATTCTGGGAATTCCAATCTTGAGATATCGGAAGAACGGGAAGTTGGCGCTTTCTCAAACATCTTATATTGGATCGCTTCAGTATGCAAGACTCCAAGAAAGGACAGCTGCCTTTCAGACATGGAGTGCATCTCTCAAGCGAGCAGTCTCCCAATATTCCTCAAGTAGTTGAGGACATGAGACATATTCCATACTCTTTAGTCGTAGGAAGTCTCATGTATGCTATCCATAGCACGAGGCCAGATATCTTTTACGTAGTGGGCGTGGTGAGCAGATTCCAGGCAAACCCTAGACCCGAGCACTGGGTTGCGGTCAAGCATGTTTTCAAGTATCTATGGAGAACGAGAAACTACATGCTTGCATACTCAGGTGATGACCTGAATATGACGGGTTATACTGACTCTGATTTTCAAGCGGATTTGGATTCCAGTAAGTCCACATCAGGATCGTGTTCACAGTGAATGATGGACCCGTAGTCTGGAGGATAATCAAGGAATCTTTCGTTGCTGACTCGACCATGGAAGCCGAGTATGTTGCAGCTTGCAAAGCTGCAAAGGAGGTTGTGTGGTTGAGAAAATTCCTTATGTACTTGGAAGTAGTTCAAAGTGCAAGCGAGCCTGTCACAATTTATTGTGATAACTGTGGGGATGTCGCTAACTATAAGGATCCAAGAAGTCACAAGAACTCAAAACACATAGAGTTGAAGTATCATCTAGTAAGAGACAGTATTCACAGAGGGGACGCCGAAGTCAAGAAGATCTCAACGTTGGAAAACTTTGCTTATCACTTCACAAATCTTTGAATGAGTAAAGTCTTTGAGGTACACCTAGAAGTACTGGGACAGAAGGATCATTCGCATCTCCTTTGAGTCAAGTGGGAGTTTGTTGGGATTGGTGCCGAAAAAAGAGATATTAGACATTATAAATATTTTGTATTTGATTATTGCCGAAATAATAAATAACATAAAAGATTCGTTATTCACTAAAATTATGTTTATGTATGTTTCCTACGCTCTGAAACGTGTTGGCAGAAATTATTAATGTAAGATATAAATCTTTATAAAGTCCTTTTCGTAATTTCCTGATTAAATTAATAAAACTTAAAATATTCATTCATTCCCTTTTAGTTTGATTGAAGATTTATGATATTCAATAGTTTTATAGCTCTTAATCAAACCTAACAATGTATGAAGAGACAAATGTAAATTTGCGTTAACAAACTCTTCATGGTTTAACTAAAACGATACATTCACAATCTAAAGATCAACGGACTATTGATCCCGATATGATTGATGGAAGAATCTATGATGTCTGGTTACAAGGCATAGAGAGTTAGGAACTCTATAGTTCTTCTAGTGTATCTTTCGAAAATACTGAACTGACCAGTGCACCTTTAGAGACAATGGAAGAACAAACCATTTAACATCTTCTGTCTCAAGGTCACTATGTATGAATTGCATCATGCTTACCTAAATTCCGAAATGAGACATGTCATTTCATAGCATTAATACTCTCATTTGAGAAAGTCAGATTCTAGATCCATTACGTGATCTAGACTAGGCTAATTGGTGAGATAGGTTATGAAGATGTCATGAGCCAACTTTGTTAAGTTCTCATAGATATGGAATTCATGTACAAGATTGCTAAGATGCAATATATATCACCTCATGCTTTATTACTTGGATTGTGAATAAATAAACTGCAGAGTATCCAAAATTAAGTAGCGACTTTATTTGGATGAAACAATGTGACTTGTTAGCTCCTCGTCAATAAATTGTTTCTAATTTATTCATACGTAACAAATGAGTTGAGGAAATAACAACTAGAAGGGTAAAATGGTAGTTTTATAAATCACATCTAGTTGATGATATTCATGAAGGGTAAACATAGATAACATTCAATGGATCTACTCAATATAATAAAGTGGAATTTGAGTATAAAATAAATTTAATTGAACCGAGAGATTCTCATTGTCAACTCTTTAGTGGAGTCCATTGAAATTAAGTTAATACTCGGAAAAAGTTTATGAACTTTTGAGTCTGAGTATAGAAGCTCAAACTTTGTTCATTTGGACCCATAAGGTCACTATTACAGATCATTAGAGTAGGATTGTTAAACTAGAAGCTAAGTTAAAATAAGTTCAAGTGTTGAATTAAACTTTTTCATCGGAAATTATCTAAAGGTATTTTTGTGCACATGGACATAAAAATAAGTGAACGTCAAAATAAGATTTTGAATATTTTCATATGATAGAAATATATATTAATTTCTAAAGCCGAGAAGTCATTTGAGGCATTATGAAATTAATTTCATTACTAGTGTAATATTAATTCTACAATGGGTATTTAAAGAATTGTCTTAAAATAAATAACGAAGCATCTAGAAGCTCCCCTCTAGGTAGAATTTCGGCCAAGCATCATAGAGAGAAGGAAATTATTTCTAGAAATTCTTTTAGGCTTGAAGGAATTGAGCTAGAACAGAAGATCAACATTTCTCAAGATCAATCAAATCAAGGTTAAAGAAATGTTAGTATTCAAGTACTGTAAATAATGTTTTTAATTTATAACATGTACATGCACTCTGTTTATTCCGCAATTGATGTATTAGTGATAACTTTTTCTTAACCCTAGACCTATTCCAACAAATGGTATCAGAGCTACGGTCAAAGTATTAGCATGTAGATGTTATTTAAAATCATTGAAAGAAAATTGTTTTCAAAATTTTATTTTTTTGGTACGAGCTCTAAAATTAATTTTTTGTTGATTTTCCACTTATTACATATGCTATATAAATACATTAAAAACAGTTTTTATTTATTTTATGTTTAGCATACTCAAAATAAATTTTCTGACAAGTTTGAAAATTTGTGTACATAGTTTAAACTAGTTTATTAAACTTAAAATTTAAATTTGTTACTTAATGTTTTATATTATGTTGCTTGTTTTATATTGTGTTTGATTATTAACATGTTAATATAACATACAAATAAAATCAAAGCATATAACTAAAATATTTCAATAAACCTCTTTCCAATTACGCCTAGATCCGACGTAAAACGGGCAAATTGTTTTTCAATTTATGGACATATTGTTATGGCTCAGTCAAACGGGCATAACTCTTTGCGCGGAACTTGAAAATTAGTTATTCTTAAACCACATTAAAGGTACATAAGTTAGCTATCCAATGCATTTAGTTTCGGCTCAATCGGATACGGGATGTATTATTTATGACCATTTAAGTCCGAGGTGTTCGCAGTCCGCGAGTCCATAATTTTGAATCCAAATTTTGGGACTCCTAGCTTCTTCCCCTCTTCTTGATGCTTTCATGGTTTTCCGACGTTCATGCACTCAACCATCATGAAGACACCGTGAAGAAAGATGTCATGAAGATGAAGGTATTAGCTTTAGGAGATTTTGAACCTCAAATATTTCCAAGTGCAAAAGTTAGAATTATTAATCTCACACACTCTCCTTAGGAAAAATAAATTAATAGACAAAACGATCCGAGTATGTTCCTTGTGCTTTAGTGCATTAACACTGCTCTCCCCTCACAAATATAAATTTTACGGTTCTTTTTTTCTAGTGATCCAATCTATATCTCTTTACACCTGGAAATGTGTTTCCAAACGTACTAGAGATGATATGCTTTTTCAAAAAATTAATTGGGAGGGTTGCACTTATTGTTTGCAACCCAGGATCCACTTATTTTAAAAAGACTAAGAGGGAAGGTTATACTTATTGTTAGCAACCCACGATCCCCAACACTAATGTGAAGTGCATATGTCGCCAGATTAAGAGTCACCCTCGTGACCCTTTCTCAAATGAGTAGTCATAGACGCATTGCTCATAACATTGCTTTTATAGCTACGTTCCAAAGTGAAACAATGAGACAAGGCCTCCCCTCGGTGGGTTATTTTCAAAGTAGATCTTGTTGAACTAAGTTGTTGGTTACACACTTAGACTCAATCTCTTGTAAACCTCCCTCGAGGCCCTGTGAAAAGATTTGAGTGATCAAATGTTTTTAGTCAAACCCTGATGTATTGACATCATGACTATGCATTAATGATGTGTCATTTACTTATGAAAGGCGACTATTTACGGCCTTCCTTCGAAGGAGTAAAGTGTCATTCTGTTCATAACACCTTTGCGTTTTTCTTGTTTAAATAAAATTAAACTTAAAATCCTAAACAAAAGACTAATCATAAATTGTTTCAACAATCAGCAACATGTCTCTAAACACTATCTCAATCATCCTTTCCTCAAATAAACTGGAACGAAAAAACTACGTAGATTAGAAATGTAACCTAGACATCTTCCTTACGAAGGACAAGCACAAATAGTTATTTATTATTACATTTATTTAATGACACATATTAATTTATAGGAACAACGGGTTTAAGTTTGACTAAGAGGTTTGTCCTGAGAAAAACCCATTTTCTCTCTCTACTTAAGGGTTTTTTCGAAACCCTAATCATATCACTCGGCCAAGTCCCTTCCATGTGCTTATATGTGTTGGCCAAGACAGATCAATAAATATTTGCTTGTTCTCCCGAACGTTCTTGAGTGATAATGGGTGTTCTTCGTTGTTCAATTGAAGAGCCCACCCTCTAAATCTCCCTAAAAACCCGAGAGAATTTTCATTGTCTCTTTTCTTGGTGTTTAAGTTTCGTTTTACCTGCAGGGATTTAATAAAAACACGAAGAAATTGAGCTTGATGCAACGAGGCTCATTTCAGCCTCCCTTCCTGACAGACTCGCCGGACAGTTGCTGCTGCCGGGCCCGACGTGCGCCTAAGCCACCAAAAGAGCTTGATGCGGATCCAGGTCGAGCCACATCACCACCATCTAGCCCTAGTCAAACTAAATTTAATCACAAGAACGAATCAATTAAATTAATAATCTAGTTATGATACCACTTGTAGGTGATTGATGCACCTTAGCAACAATATTAAATTCGGAAAATCATTTAATGCACTCACAATTCGGAAAAATTCAGCAAAGAGAGTTGGCCAAGTATTCTATGTAGAATAGAGTAAATTTTCCTCTTCCCTTCTATCCCTGTTTATAGCATTTAAAAGAACATAACCTCTGAGAGATTTTCTCTCATTTATGAAGATATTCCCTCCTTTAGAGATATTCTCTCCTTTGGATTTAAACTGGGCCATTAGATCTCAACAGCTAATCTAAACTCTCTCTCATCCATCAGATAAAGATCTATGGAAGATATGTTCTCCCCTAAGAGAGGAATTCAGGGAGAAAAATGAGGAGGCATAATCGGCCACCCTATGGCATAACCCAACGGGATTTTCGGTCAATCCATCCCAAGCCCAACCATTGAATTTTCAAGACTCGTTCGCTTAAAATCCAATTAGTTATTTATTTACCTGACACAAGAATAAATAAAAAAAATTAGGCTATAAACATTTATTTGATTATGCGAATACTCGTTTTCCAGAATTAATGCTGTCAATCACCATTACAGAACGTGAGATTAAATAATGATTTAAAACTATTATTCGAAAGTTCTTATCTGTCTTTATCAGAGCCGAATTGGGGACTATGGACCTATTAGTAGAAGGTTAACGAACTTGAAAAAAAAGACGATATAGTCTTATCTCTTTTTCATCGATACGTCTAGTCTTTAATAATACTATACCGTGTAATCTTAGACTGAACCCTTCTTTATGTTGGAAATTAGTTAACGATTATCGTATTAAATTGCGTGACATATCTAAATATTGCGGAAACACACAATTCATCCTAATATGTTAAAACGTATTTTAATCATATTTTTAATCTAAACATGTTATTAAACAAATTGAACACACTAGGAACCTATAACATTTATATGGTTACAGATCTAATTCTTTAGAAGACTAACATATGAGATTATAAATAATCTCGTGCATTACTAGCTTTCATCGGAAGGCCTCGTCGGGATTCAACATATGCGTCAATCTCCTCGATTTGATCTAGAACAACAAATCGGTTGTGGGACGTCCGGGTTATGGATCTGCGTCACGGGACTTCACAATGGCCAAGACTTGATGGAAGAGAGACAACCACACGCGCGCAAGGCAGATCCCGATTCTGCTTCACGCACGCGTCTACGAAGACAAAACTCGTCCTCGCTCCTTGATCAATGAAACCAGCTGTGTACTCCAAAAATCACTTAAATAACCACAAGTGTATTCAACAATAATACTTATGGAATTTTGGGAGATCAACAGGGTGGGCTCTTTGGGTGAACAACAGAAGAAGGAATTATAAAAAATAAACGAAGGCTTTTGGGTGGAATAAAATTTCTCTCTCTCTTTCTCTTTGTGGGAATTGGCCGATTGGTTTCTCTTTGGGGAGAGCAAAATGGTCGACTAAAATTGTTTCAGGGAGAGGATATGCGTTAGAAATCAACTAGGGTTAGAGAGTTTAAGCGCTTCTTTTTTTTCAGGGAGAATGAGTTTAAGTTAGGTCAAAATCAAATAATGGCCCATTAGTCAAACTTAACCCCTATAATCCATTTAAATATTATTTCAAATTTATTTGATTTATTTATAAAATAATATTTAATTACCTTAGAACTTCTTATTTATTTAATGACAAATCATTAATTATTTTCATACTCTTCAAAGTAGTACAAAAACGAGAAAATATTTATTTTATATTTTGTTTATTTGAATCATCAAAATATATTATTATCCATATAATATCATAATATGATTCATTAAATAATTTGAACTAATTATTTATTCGATTACTTTGAAAATAACTTCGTTAATGTATATCACAATTTACATTCAATGAGAAAATCAAATGTTCAAGTTCACTAAATCTCGTCCGAGAGTCTATCATTTAGACCTTTTTGACCCACATGAATGAAACTCTATAATAAAGAACGGACTCAAAAGTTCACAAACTTTTTTCGACTTTTAATTCTTAATATTAGTCGATTCCACTAAAGGACTGATATTGAAACTCTCTAAGTTCGTATGCGTTTATTTTTCCGTTTGATGTGACAAAACAATTCCTCATACGATCCACGGAGTATTTTACGATATTACCCTTCGTGTGTATCATTAAATTAGAGTAATGTAAAATTATCGTTTTACCCTTGAGTTATTATTTCACTAAATCATTTGTTATTTGTGAATGAGAAAAACATAAAGTGAGATGTCTTTACATGTCACAATTTTTTATTCACAGAATTTTTTATTCGATGAATACCAAGCATGATTTATTCATTCACACTCTCATAACAAAGCGTAGTGTGATACTAATACATTGGAATTATTTCAACAAGTATTCTGTATCTCTTCCAATATAACAACGTAATGACACAAACTGCCGGATCATATGATACTTCAATTAGTCATTGCCCATTGAAAAATGAAATGTCATAAAGTGTCACATCAATTATGCATTCACTTCAGGATTAGATAATTACCAAAATATCCCTCGTTTGTGATCTTGAAGTTTCGAATGATTAAACGGTTTTATCTCGAGCTTTAGAGTATCACAGGTCTTGATACATATCTTCTGTAAGATATTGAGGATGAACCATAAATTCTCAACTCCCTATATCACAAGATAAGATATCTTGATTGATCCAATTAATCATACTCAGATTTGATTTTCCTACTGATCTTCTGATAGCGAACTAATACTTTAAATTAGTTATAAGGGGCTATCTTGTCAAGTTTGTACTTAGCACCCATTTTGTCAATGAAAGTTTCAGATCGTAGCACACATATATCAACACAAACTTAATGAAGAATGAATATTTAATGTTTCGGCAAAAATCCAAATATAAAAGTATTTATAATTTACAATGTCTAATATCTCCTTTGTGGGCACCAATCCCAACACTTTAATATACTAGAATTGTATTTACTCATCGTTATGAGTGTCCACTGATATACTCAGTACGTGATCAAGATCCTCCATGTTCTACCCGTTCCAAGAGAAGTCAATTTTTCCGTTATACTTCTCTTGAGACATATCAACCCTAAGCATTGTTGCTTCAAAAAAGAAAGATTCTTTCGAACGTTAACTTACTTCGAAAGTGCACGCAATCAATCAGTTCTAGAAGTAACCCTTAAGTGGGTGAACTTAAACCTCCTTTCAGGAAGGCTGGATTCGTGTCTGAAAATCACTTTCCACTCGAATCATGCTCTGATAAAATAAGATGTGATTAGTATCGATAGTGTTTTAGTAAATGAGTTAAAGAGCTCAAAAACATGATCCAGTGTCTATGACCACTTCTGGAATTCGATCATGTCTCATTGTGACCATCATAATGGTCTTGGTTAGTGCATCGTTACGGTCCTTAAACGACACATCTACCCCAAAGCCTGTCCAGGTCGTACACTTACCACACGTGTAGAATCCTCCTACATAGTGATCAGCTTTCAATCATGTGTTCGACATATATGACATTCGATATCGCTGTCTGGGCGTATATCAGTCATTTTTCTTGTTTTAGCACACCGTCCAAACTTCGGTGATCAGAACGTGACTCAGTTGTTGGAATACGTCTAGGCTTAAGAAATATTTTTCATTAATGAGTTAATGGCGGAATATAAAAATTTCTTTATAAGTAAATTTTTTTTACCAACCTAGGAAAAGTGCATGAACATCATATTATTTAAAAACCTTATTTAATTACTTGTTTACTTGGGACTAACCTAAGATGTCCTTCAAAAGTGTTGATATTTGAGAAGCCTTATGAAACGTAGATCATCTCGTCTTGGCCTTTACCTTCAAATCTGGTCGTGAACTTGAGAAACCTAAGATTTCTATTACAATATTCTATACAGGGTTTGAAGGATTTGTGTGTGGGAACAGTTAAAGACAATAACTCAAGAAAAATTCTATGAACTAAAGAGCTAATTTAAGCCTTAGTCTAATGAGGACTTAGGTGCCAAAATAAGAGAGGTATTTTGAGAGAGAGATAAGTGGTCGGCCACTGTAGAGAAAAACAAGGGCCAGAAACTTATTTTCACGTCTCAATGTGAGTCTATATTTATCAGAGAAGGAATTACAAGAAACGCTAATTACATTTTCCTATTGTGTATACATGACACAATATTTGATTTCCTTTCCTCCTTCTCTAGTATTCATGACACATTTGTTTCCTTAAAAAAGAAATTCATTTCCTCTTTTCTTTTGGGCAATTACCAATATACAATAATGTAAAAAATAATAAGAGATATTTTTTCCTTCTCTGAAATGTTGTTGGCCTAAATTCTATCCAGGGGGAGCTTCTAGAAGCTTCCTTATTTCTTTGAAGAAAATTCTTCAAATACCCATTGTACAATCAATATTGCACAAATAATGAAATTAATTTCATAATGCCTCAAACGACTTCTCGGCTTTAGAAACCAATTTATATTTCCATCATATGAAAATATTCAAAATCATATTTTGACATTCACATCATTTTATGTCCATATGGACAAAAATACCCTTTAGACATTTTCCGAGAAAACGTCTAGTTCAACACTTGAACTTATTTTGACGTAGCTTCTATTTTAACAATCATACTCTAGTGACTTGTAATAGTGACTTTATCGATCCAAATGAACAAAGCTTGATCTACAACACTTAAACTCAATATTTCACAAACTTTTTCCAAGTACTAGTTTATTGTCAATTGACTCCATGAAAGAGTTGACATTGAGAATCTCTCGTTCAAATGAATTTATTTTTTACTCAAATTCAACTTAATTATGTTGAGTGGGTTCATTGAATTTTATTTATGGTTATCCTTCATGAATATCATCAACTAGATGAGATTTATATAATTACCATTTTACCCTTCTAGTTGTTGTCTCCTCAACTCCTTCGTGAGTTGTGAATACGTTAGAAACAATGTATTGACGAGGAGCTAACAAGTCACATTGTTTCATCTAAATAAATTTGTTACTTAATTTTAGATATCGCGCGGTTCATTTAGTCACAATCCAAGTAGTATAGCATGTGGTGATATAGATTGCATTTCAGCAATCTTGTACATGAATTTCATATCTATGAGAGCTTCACAAAGCTAGTTCGTGACATATTCATAAATCAATACCTCACCAATAAATCTAGTATAGATCAAAAAGTGGACCTAGAATTTGACTTTCTGAAATAAGAATATGTAAGCTATGAAATGACATGTCTCATTTTAGGATTAAGGTGAGTATGATGCAATTCATACATAGTAACCTTGAGATAGAAGAGGTTAAATGGTTTGTCATTACATTGTCTCTAAAGGTGCACTGGTCAATTTAGTATCTTCGAAACATACCTTGCAAGCACTATAGAGTTTCTAAATCTCTATACCTCGTAACCAGACATCATAGATTCTTCCAGTAATCGTACTAGGATCAATAGGCCATTGATCTTAAGATTGTGAATATTTCGTTTCAAGCAAACCATGAAGAGTTTCTTTACGAAAACCTACATTTGTCTCAACTTTTATTAATTTAATCAGCATATTATAGTAAGGATTCATGAGAGATTTATATTACATCGATATGTAAATAACTAATGTTCTTGTGGGCAACTGTGCCAACATCAGTTTGATACAAAGGTTATGGAATGATGAATGCTCTATAAATCTTAATGCATAAGAAATAATCATTCACTACTACAAATGTTGGATCCCACAACCGACTTTCCACAACCATTGTTTGTAATGGTTGTGGACTCGGTGATTGCACAACCTATATTACTAAAGGTTGTGGGAAGGCTTAATTTTGGGTTATTCCACAACCATTGGGACTAAGGGTTGTGGGAAGGGCTTAATTTCAGGGTATTCCACAACCCTTAGAATATCGGTTGTGGAATATAGCTTATTCTACAACCATTATTCTAACAGCTATTTAATTTTAATTATTTTAAAATGCTTCACAACCCTTAATGTAATCGGTGTGCGAGCAGCACCGGGGCGATGCCTTATAGGGCCGCAGCGCCACGACCCATTACGGATCAAAAGATCCGGTGTGGGAGAAGGGTCAAAAAAATAATGGCGTCGCCCCGGCGCCGATCCCACAACATATATAAAAGGGTTGTGGGAGGCGGCGCCGCGGCCACGCAGGTTGTGTTGCGGCGCTGCCTTTAAAAAAATTCCTCTGGGGGCACCGCGGCAACAACGTATAGGCCTGCGGCGCCGTTACAAACCCTAATATGGCCCGACATTTTTTAGTTGGCGCCGCGGCTATGCATAACAGGGCTGCGGCGCCGGCGCCGAAATAAAACTATAAATTCAAAATTTTAGGTTTTTTTCACTTTACCCAAACTTTATTTCTCTCTCAAACTCGATTTCGGCCGATTCTGTCCTGATTCCTCCGCGCGTTGGTCGTCGCCGAGCTCTTGCCGCCTTTCTCCATCGCCTTCACGTTTTGAATTACTTGTTATTGTGAATTGAATCAAAAATTGTGTAAATGTTGAAATTGTAGGTTATGTTGAATTGTGTTTACGTTTATGTTGAAATTGTAGGTTATGTTGAAATTCTATTTATGTTTATATTGGAATTGTAAATGTATAAATTGTGTTTATGTTTATGTTGAAATTGTAGGTTAATAGTTTGTGTTTATGTTGAAATTGTGGTTATGTTGAAATTGTAATTATATGTTGAAATTGTTTTTGTGTTTGTGTTTATGGTTATGTAGTTCTAAATACTTCCGAAAGCTACTCGTGCTGCCAAGGGAAAAACCAAGGCCACAATTTCAAAGTGTTTCCGCAAAGCTGTTGAGTCTTCTTCATTGTCGGAAAGTGAAGAAGAACAGTATGAATCGTGCATATTCACGTCTCAACAAGCCGAGGACCGCTACGAGTTGCTCGTTAAGCGCTCTGTAATCCAGGAGAGGGGATTTAGTGTCACCCGAGATAGATTTGACATCAGCCAACAAATCCACAACTTCATCGACGAGTATGGTTGGGGAGAATTTTGCAAACCTCCCGGTTGCAATGGCAATATCATTATCGTGAAGGAATTTTACGCGAACCTACCTGATGCAGTGCATAACGTCGTCACAGTTCGCGGAGAGAATATAAACGTTAGTTCCGAGGCGATCAACGCTTAACTTCAAACCACAAACATTCCCTTCGAGATGGAGAATTACATTCAATACATACGTCATGCTGATAAGGCGGAGATGGCGACCAAAACAAGGTTGGAAGATGGAGAAGGGAATAGAAGTCTTGCATCGTGATCAACTCACAAAGTACGTAATTATCTAACGATTTGTTTTTATAATTTGAAATGAATAGAAATATGATTAGGATTATATTTTAAATTAATAATATTATTGTGTTTTGAATTTTGTTTTGATATGATTGCAAAAATATGAGTTTACTTTGTGTGCGCTCGCATATTCCTGATCACGCGTTTTTCCAGCCTCGACGAGGGTCGTATTCAAATTTTGTACTGCATTGTGAAGGGGCTCATGATGAACATTGGTCGATTAATCTCGGGCCAGATGAGGAGTGTTGACTACAAGGCTAAGAAGACCGGTGTACAGTATCCGTGCTCTTTCCATGAGAGCGGGGGTGAGAATTGGGAGACGAGACACAATCGAAGGTCCAATGGGGCCAATCACGAAGTCAATCATCGATCGCTACGAGATTTGAGATGAGGCGGCGGCGGACGAGGAGGAGGAAGCCGAGGAGGAGGCGGCTGCGAAGGAGGAGACGGCAGTACGACCGCGTACAGCGACGGTACTTGAGCTACCTGCACCTCCAGTGCGAGATCCAATGCAAGAGTATGTTGCTCACACAAACCACTACCTTGTCGCCGGGTATGAAAATACTCAAAACTACCTCCATAGACAAGGGGGAGTACAACGCCATGTTGTACGAGGCGTTCAACGATATCATCGGTCGGTTGGACATAAACAACCAGATAGAGTGGCGTTTTCCTCCGACCTGCTGTACGACTATTTACCATATCCACCCCCAGAATGGTTGTCTGAATTGTCACGTAATCTGGCAGCACCACCACGACGCGACGAGGACAAGAATCACTAAATGCTTTTTTATTTATTTTAAAAACTCTTAATTAGTTTTATCGATGTTTTGTTTTAATTAGTTTAACTTATGTTTGTTTGTTTGCTTGAATTACGAGACTTAAAATTATAAGATTTAATATGTTTGTTTTATCGATGTTTTGTTTTAATTAGTTTGACTTATGTTTGTTTGTTAGTTAGTTTGAATTACGAGACTTAAAATTCTAAGATTTAATATGTTTGTTTAAAGGCATTTTGAGTCCATCGTCTCAAAATAGAGATTAAATATGTGTTTGAAGGCCCTATTGGGCATCGCCGTTGTAGCGCCTTGACAGGGCCACAACTATGGAGTATTGCGCCGCGGCCCCAACAAGACGCCTCAACGGCACCAAGCTCTTACAGAGACTCCATCGTCTTTGTAAGTCATCGGCGCCACGGTCCTATTTGACACCGCCGCGACATCTATGACTTACTGAGACGATGGAGTATTGCGCCGTTGTGGCGCCTTGATGGGGCCGCGGTTATGGAGTACTGCACCGCGGCCCTGACAAGGTGCCTCAACGGCGCCATTAACTTAAAAAGACTCCATCGTCTCTATAAGTCAGTAGCACCGCGGCCCTATTTGGCGTAGCCGCGGCGGCGCTGACTTACAGAGACGATGGAGTCTCTGTAAGTTGATGGCGCCGCGGCTATGCTTACTGAGGCCGTGGCACTGTGATCCTACAACAGATATAGATCCGTTGTGGGACCTGGTGCTGCGGCTATGGGTTATGAGGCCGCGGTGCAGTGGTAAATCTTATATATATAACTTTATGAAAACCTATCAAAAACTTTGTTTTACGCAAATTTGAGTTAATATAAAGCTATATAAAAAATGACGTACATGTAGATAGTGCTTTTGACTCAGACCCTTTGTCCTTCAATAAGCCAATTTCATTTGCTTTAGTTATTTACTTAGAGCAAAACTCAACAGCCTCCTCAGCTATATAATTTTTCACGATACTTTCTGATTGATTGTAGATCTTCATATAACTCTTCAATACTTTCATGTAACGCTCGATTGGATACATCCACCGTAAAAACACAGGTCCATATAATTTCACTTCACGTACCAAGTGAACAGTTAGATGAACAATGATATCAAAAAATGATGGTGTGAAGATCATTTCCAACAAGAACATAGTTTTCACAACTTCCGATTGCGTCGCGTAAAACCGAGTTCGATCAATGATCTTTGAAAATATCGAATTGAAGAATACACATATTTTGGAAATTGCGAACCTCACATTTTTTGACAAAATGCCCCGCAACGCAAGCGGTAACATTTGTTGTAGTAACACATGACAATCCTGAGTTTTCATTCCAATAGGTTTGAGATAATTTAAAGATACGAACCTTTTATAGTTTGAGGAATGACCATCCGGGACTTTGATATATTCAAACCACTTACACAATTTTTTCTTCTCCTCCCGAGATAAAGTGTACTTTGCCGGTGGTATTTTTGCTTTTTTTTTCATTCTCCTCATCGACATGCAAAACGCTTCTTATATTCATTTCCTTGAGTGTTATTCGAGATTTTATCCCGTCTTTCGATTTATTTGGATCATCAAGTAGCGTACTGATGAAAGATTCACATACATTTTTCTCAATATGTATAACATCTTGACAATTCCGAACATATAATATCTTCCAATGCGGAAGGTTGTAGAAAATCAATATCTTTTCCCAAGCATTCTCTTGGAACGACCCTTTAGTACTAGCACGCTGCTTCCTTTTTCCGAGCACTTCATTGACATTTTTAACCATTTCAAAGACATCTTCACCAGACAATAGTCTAGGAGGGTGTCGTTCTTCCATATTTCCATCAAATGTCTGTTTCAATCTTCTATATGAGTGATCTCTCTGTAAAAATGTTCGATGATCAAGAAAAACAGTTTTCTTACCATGCTTCAAACGAATGGAAGACGTTTCTTTCATGCAAACCGAACAACTAATTGAGCATTTCACAGAGTATCCTGAGAAATTTCCATACGCTGGAAAGTCGTTAATAGTCCACATCAACATGCTCTTAAGTAGAATGAATTGCCCAGTAACCGTCTTTGACCTCAATCCCTGTCTCCCATAACATCTTCAATCATCGATACTGTTGCCAAATACACATCGATATCATTTCCTGGTTGACTCGGTCCTGAATTAAGAAGGGTTAACATCAACAATTTTCTCTTCATACACAACTTTGGAGGGAGATTGTAGTTCACAAGAATAACCGACCAAACACCATATCTACTACTGATCATGCTGAAAGGGTTCATGCCATCAGATGCTAAACTAAGACGAAAATTCTGAGGTTCAACACTGAAATATTTGTACCCCAAATCAAATGACTTCCACTCTGAGGCATCCGCAGGATGCGTAACATACCATCATCGATACGTTCTTCGAAGTGCCAAACTATGTTCTTTGCGTGCTTGGCAGTATTAAACAGTCGTCGGAACCGTGGCATTAGTATTATGTACAATAATGACTGAAACATCATATACAACAATATAAAAAACATAATCATTTGTAAAACAAGTAATTATTATCTACGTACCTTGATTTGAACTCCTTTAACCCCGTCACGTGGCAATTTCCCTTTTTTCCACCTTGACTCTTTGCACATCTGACATTCATCTAGATCTTCATACTCATTTCTATATAAAACACAATCATTTGGGCACGCATGGAATTTCTCGTACTTTATACCCAATGTGCCCAAAGTTGTTCTCGCCTAATACATACTTTGCGGAACTTTATTGTCTTTTCGAATTGCTTCTTTGAGTGTTTCCAACAATAGAGTAAAACTAGTGTTTGTCCACCCACCTGACGTTTTGAAATGAAATAAAGTAACTAAAAATGACAACTTTGAATAACTTGTACACCCTTCATATAATGGTGTCTCCGCATCATTCATCATCGACTCAAACAATTCCGGATATTCCACAAAATCCTTCTCCAAATCATTCATCATCCCGCACATATCATCAAAGTCATCATCTTGAAGATCATCATTTCTATGTTTATCGTAGGACAAAATTCCTCACCATGATAAAACCATACTTAGTAAGAAGTCATTATTCCGTAAACCAACAAATGAGTTTGAACAATATGAAGAGAAAAATGTCTATGATTTCCACATTTCACCCAAGGACAATGAGCTTATTCCACATCACCGACATTATCTTTAACAAATTCACAAAACTCATTTACAGCATTTTAATATATCTCGTTTAACCTATTCTCCCACATCCATTGTCTCACCATCTTAGAAAAACCCTAATTATAACAAGAAATATTCATATTTCTTTTAGACAATGCAAAAATACTCAAATTTGTAACAAATTAAGAGGAATTAATAGGAATTAGATGTATAGTTGTGAATTGTAAATGATAATGACACAGAATGGGTCAAAATGTGGTTTGTAGTCTTTTTTCGACTGAAGTTTTGAGAGATCTAAGTGTAAAACACAAATAAAAACGCATTTATAGCAGTCCAAGTAAATGGCGCCGCGGCCCTGGTGTCTATCGCCGGGGTGCCGCTCCCACAACAGATCCCATAAGGGTTGCGGAACCCTTCTTGGAAGGGTTATGGGAGCGGCGCCGCGGCGATAGAAACCAGGGCCGTGGCGCAAGTTAACCCAAAAACAGGTGCCACGGCCTTGATTGCCATCGCCACGGCGCCGTGGAGTTCCCGAGAGCACCTCGGCTTGGGAAGTCTACGGCATCGTGACCCTGTAAGCCGTCGCCGCGGCGCCGCTCCCACAACCCTTCACTCTCTTACCCTCTCTTACCCTCTCCCTCTCCCTATCTCCTCCTTCCCTCATTCTCTCACTCCTTCTCCCTCACCCTCTCATTCCCTCCATCTGCCTTATCCCTCTCCCTCATCCTCCCACTCCTCCGTCTCCCGCTCCCTCACTCTCTCACTCCCTCACTCCGTCCTCTAACTCTCTCCTCCCTCCCTCACTCTCTCACTCCCTCACTCCACCCTCCATCACTCTCTCACTCCCTCACTCCGCCCTCAATCATCAGTCCATCTTCTCTCTCTCACTACTATGTTTGAAATTTATAATTAGTTTAGGTTTACATTGAGATATATTTTTTGTTTAGAATGGATAATTAGTTTAGGTTGACATTGAAATATATTTTGTGTTTGGAATGGATAATTAGTTTAGGTTTACATTGATATGTATTTTGCGTTTGAAATTGTATTTTGAATTGTGTTTACAGATTCAATGTCGACTACAACTACTACTACTTCTAGCGACGGTATTAAAAAGAAACCTAGACGACTATTAGCATGAAATCCCGATGAGAAAAGAAAGAGAAGAAACACCCTTATGAGTTGTGTTAATAAACTTTGAAGTCTCGGTAGAACAATTACGATAAACCCATACTCAGATATAGCACAAACCATGATTAGCTGTGTTCCACATTCAATAGGAGTTTTGGATACAGATTTAGATGGAACATGATTTAATATTTACATGGTTGTCTTTAATCTATAAACCCCAAAAGTAGTAGAAAGAGAAGATAGGTAATCATGGACGTAACAATGTCAAATAAAGTTTGATTTCTCCTTTTACCAACACCATTTTGTTTTGGGTTACAAAGAGCCGATATCTGAGAAATAATCCCATGTTCCAGCATATAAACAGTGAACTCGGTATCTAAAAACTTGCATCTCCAATTCGATCGGAAGATCTTAATAGTCTTGCCAAATTGGTTCTCAACACAAACACGAAATCGTTTAAACTTATTAAAAGTTTCGGATTTTCTGTGCATTAGCTAAATGAAACCATATATGGAATAATCGTCAGTAAGGGTGACAATATTCTTAACCACCTCTCGCAGCTTCACTCGTTGGTCCGCAGCCGTCATAGTGAATTAGCTGCAGAGGTTTTTGTTGGGATTGGTGCCAACAGAGGAGATACTAGACATTATAAATACTTTGTATTTGATTTTTGCTGAAATATTAAATAAAATCAAATATTCATTCTTCATTAAGATTGTGTTTATGTATGTTTGCTACGCTATAAAAATGTCATCCACGAAAGGGGTGCTAAGTACAGACTTGACAAGATATCCCTTTGTGACTAGTTTAAACATTAGTTTGCATGATTAATTATTGTTTGAAGGAATCATGATATCTTATTTTCTGACATAGAGAGTTGTGCCTTTGTGTTTCATTTTTGATATCTTACAGAAGGTATTGAACAAGACCTGTGATACTTTGAAGATCGAGATAAAACCGTTTAATAACTCGAAGCTTCAAGAACATATACTAGGGGTATTTTGGTATTTAACTTAAATCTGAAGTGAATGCATAATTCATGTGACACCTTATGACATTCAATTTTACGATGGGCAATGGTTAAATTGAAGTTGCGTATGACCCTGCGGTTTGATTAACAGATACGAAATTCGTGTTGAACAATGCTAATACATTAGTGTCACACTATGATTTGTTATGAGAGTGTGAATAAGTAAACCAGACCTAGTATTCATCGAATAGAACATTCTTTGATTAAAACATGTCACATGTAAAGACATCTCACGCTATGTTTTTCTCATTCACAAATAACAAAGGAGTTAATGAAATAATAACTGAGGGGTAAACGGTAATTTTACATTCCTCTGAGTTATTGATACACATGAACAATAATATCGTAAAATACTCCATGGATTGTGTGAAGAATTGCTTTGTCAGATCAAACGGAAATAAACGAATATGAACATAGAGAGTTTAGGTATAAGTGATTTAGTGGAATCGACTAATATTAAGAATTAAAAGACGGAAAAAGTTTGTAAACTTTTGAGTGCGATCTTTATTCTAAAGCTTCGTTTATGTGGGTCCAGAAGGTTTCAATGATAGAATTTCGGACAAGATTTATTGAACTAGAACGATTTGATTTTCTCAAGTAAATTGTGATTTATGTTGTCGCTGAAATTTGGACAACGTTAAGAGACCCAAGCGGTCAGATCCTCGCTCAGAGCGGGTACCCTCGCTTTGGCCTAAGCGTGTCAGATCCGGTGTTCCAGATCGTCTCTTAGCTGTCGTGTGGTCTTCGAGTCCTTCTGCTATCTGAAAAGAGTAAACAGACGTGAAATAAGAAGGGAAAACACAGGGGGGGGGTCCTCTGTTTACCTCTCCGACGCTCAACATTAGTATAATGTGGGTGGAGTTATAGGATGACGAGGAGGGATCGAAGAGACCGAGTGAAACGAGGATCCTTGGATCAGATTCGACGAGAAAGTAAAAGGCTACGGCTTTGATCTGTCAGTAGATGAGCCATGCGTTTATAAGATTATAAATATGAGGAACATGGTCTTCTTAGCCCTATATGTGGATGACATAGTACTCATTGGGAATGATGTAGGAAAGTTATCAGAGGTTATAACCTGGCTGTAAAAGAAATTTGAGATGAAGGATCTTCGAGAAGCGGCTTACATTCTGGGAATTCCAATCTTGAGATATCGGAAGAACGGGAAGTTGGCGCTTTCTCAAACATCTTATATTGGATCGCTTCAGTATGCAAGACTCCAAGAAAGGACAGCTGCCTTTCATACATGGAGTGCATCTCTCAAGCGAGCAGTCTCCCAATATTCCTCAAGTAGTTGAGGGCATGAGACATATTCCATACTCTTTAGTCGTAGGAAGTCTCATGTATGCTATCCATAGCACGAGGCCAGATATCTTTTACGTAGTGGGCGTGGTGAGCAGATTCCAGGCAAACCCTAGACCCGAGCACTGGGTTGCGGTCAAGCATGTTCTCAAGTATCTCTGGAGAACGAGAAAATACATGCTTGCATACTCAGGTGATGACCTGAATATGACGGGTTATACTGACTCTGATTTTCAAGCGGATTTGGATTCCAGTAAGTCCACATCAGGATCGTGTTCACAGTGAATGGTGGACCCGTAGTCTGGAGGATAATCAAGGAATCTTTCGTTGCTGACTCGACCATGGAAGCCGAGTATGTTGCAGCTTGCAAAGCTGCAAAGGAGGTTGTGTGGTTGAGAAAATTCCTTATGTACTTGGAAGTAGTTCAAAGTGCAAGCGAGCCTGTCACAATTTATTGTGATAACTGTGGGGATGTCGCTAACTATAAGGATCCAAGAAGTCACAAGAACTCAAAACACATAGAGTTGAAGTATCACCTAGTAAGAGACAGTGTTCACAGAGGGGACGCCGAAGTCAAGAAGATCTCAACGTTGAAACTTTGCTTATCACTTCACAAATCTTTGAATGAGTAAAGTCTTTGAGGTACACCTAGAAGTACTGGGACCGAAGGATCATTCGCATCTCCTTTGAGTCAAGTGGGAGTTTGTTGGGATTGGTGCCGAAAAAAGAGATATTAGACATTATAAATATTTTGTATTTGATTATTGCCGAAATAATAAATAACATAAAAGATTCGTTATTCACTAAAATTATGTTTATGTATGTTTCCTACGCTCTGAAACGTGTTGGCAGAAATTATTGATGTAAGATATAAATCTTTATAAAGTCCTTTTTGTAATTTCCTGATTAAATTAATAAAACTTAAAATATTCATTCATTCCCTTTTAGTTTGATTGAAGATTTATGATATTCAATAGTTTTATAGCTCTTAATCAAACCTAACAATGTATGAAGAGACAAATGTAAATTTGCGTTAACAAACTCTTCATGGTTTAACTAAAACGATACATTCACAATCTAAAGATCAACGGACTATTGATCCCGATATGATTGATGGAAGAATCTATGATTTCTGGTTACAAGGCATAGAGAGTTAGGAACTCTATAGTTCTTCTAGTGTATCTTTCGAAAATACTGAACTGACCAGTGCACCTTTAGAGACAATGGAAGAACAAACCATTTAACATCTTCTGTCTCAAGGTCACTATGTATGAATTGCATCATTCTTACCTAAATTCCGAAATGAGACATGTCATTTCATAGCATTAATACTCTCATTTGAGAAAGTCAGATTCTAGATCCATTACGTGATCTAGACTAGGCTAATTGGTGAGATAGGTTATGAAGATGTCATGAGCCAACTTTGTTAAGTTCTCATAGATATGGAATTCATGTACAAGATTGCTAAGATGCAATATATATCACCTCATGCTTTATTACTTGGATTGTGAATAAATAAACTGCAGAGTATCCAAAATTAAGTAGCGACTTTATTTGGATGAAACAATGTGACTTGTTAGCTCCTCGTCAATAAATTGTTTCTAATTTATTCATACGTAACAAATGAGTTGAGGAAATAACAACTAGAAGGGTAAAATGGTAGTTTTATAAATCACATCTAGTTGATGATATTCATGAAGGGTAAACATAGATAACATTCAATGGATCTACTCAATATAATAAAGTGGAATTTGAGTATAAAATAAATTTAATTGAACCGAGAGATTCTCATTGTCAACTCTTTAGTGGAGTCCATTGAAATTAAGTTAATACTCGGAAAAAGTTTATGAACTTTTGAGTCTGAGTATAGAAGCTCAAACTTTGTTCATTTGGACCCATAAGGTCACTATTACATATCATTAGAGTAGGATTGTTAAACTAGAAGCTAAGTTAAAATAAGTTCAAGTGTTGAACTAAACTTTTTCTCGGAAATTATCTAAAGGTATTTTTGTGCACATGGACATAAAAATAAGTGAACGTCAAAATAAGATTTTGAATATTTTCATATGATAGAAATATATATTAATTTCTAAAGCCGAGAAGTCGTTTGAGGCATTATGAAATTAATTTCATTACTAGTGTAATATTAATTCTACAATGGGTATTTAAAGAATTGTCTTAAAATAAATAACGAAGCATCTAGAAGCTCCCCTCTAGGTAGAATTTCGGCCAAGCATCATAGAGAGAAGGAAATTATTCCTAGAAATTCTTTTAGGCTTGAAGGAATTGAGCTAAAACAGAAGATCAACATTTCTCAAGATCAATCAAATCAAGGTTAAAGAAATGTTAGTATTCAAGTACTGTAAATAATGTTTTTAATTTATAACATGTACATGCACTCTGTTTATTCCGCAATTGATGTATTAGTGATAACTTTTTCTTAACCCTAGACCTATTCCAACAAATGGTATCAGAGCTACGGTCAAAGTATTAGCATGTAGATGTTATTTAAAATCATTGAAAGAAAATTGTTTTCAAAATTTTATTTTTTTGGTACGAGCTCTAAAATTAATTTTTTGTTGATTTTCCACTTATTACATATGCTATATAAATACATTAAAAACAGTTTTTATTTATTTTATGTTTAGCATACTCAAAATAAATTTTCTGACAAGTTTGAAAATTTGTGTACATAGTTTAAACTAGTTTATTAAACTTAAAGTTTAAATTTGTTACTTAATGTTTTATATTATGTTGCTTGTTTTATATTGTGTTTGATTATTAACATGTTAATATAACATACAAATAAAATCAAAGCATATAACTAAAATATTTCAATAAACCTCTTTCCAATTACGCCTAGATCCGACGTAAAACGGGCAAATTGTTTTTCAATTTATGGACATATTGTTATGGCTCAGTCAAACGGGCATAACTCTTTGCGCGGAACTTGAAAATTAGTTATTCTTAAACCACATTAAAGGTACATAAGTTAGCTATCCAATGCATTTAGTTTCGGCTCAATCGGATACGGGATGTATTATTTATGACCATTTAAGTCCGAGGTGTTCGCAGTCCGCGAGTCCATAATTTTGAATCCAAATTTTGGGACTCCTAGCTTCTTCCCCTCTTCTTGATGCTTTCATGGTTTTCCGACGTTCATGCACTCAACCATCATGAAGACACCGTGAAGAAAGATGTCATGAAGATGAAGGTATTAGCTTTAGGAGATTTTGAACCTCAAATATTTCCAAGTGCAAAAGTTAGAATTATTAATCTCACACACTCTCCTTAGGAAAAATAAATTAATAGACAAAACGATCCGAGTATGTTCCTTGTGCTTTAGTGCATTAACACTGCTCTCCCCTCACAAATATCAATTTTACGGTTCTTTTTTTCTAGTGATCCAATCTATATCTCTTTACACCTGGAAATGTGTTTCCAAACGTACAAGAGATGATATGCTTTTTCAAAAAATTAATTGGGAGGGTTGCACTTATTGTTTGCAACCCAGGATCCACTTATTTTAAAAAGACTAAGAGGGAAGGTTATACTTATTGTTAGCAACCCACGATCCCCAGCACTAATGTGAAGTGCATATGTCGCCAGATTAAGAGTCACCCTCGTGACCCTTTCTCAAATGAGTAGTCATAGACGCATTGCTCATAACATTGCTTTTATAGCTACGTTCCAAAGTGAAACAATGAGACAAGGCCTCCCCTCGGTGGGTTATTTTCAAAGTAGATCTTGTTGAACTAAGTTGTTGGTTACACACTTAGACTCAATCTCTTGTAAACCTCCCTCGAGGCCCTGTGAAAAGATTTGAGTGATCAAATGTTTTTAGTCAAACCCTGATGTATTGACATCATGACTATGCATTAATGATGTGTCATTTACTTATGAAAGGCGACTATTTACGGCCTTCCTTCGAAGGAGTAAAGTGTCATTCTGTTCATAACACCTTTGCGTTTTTCTTGTTTAAATAAAATTAAACTTAAAATCCTAAACAAAAGACTAATCATAAATTGTTTCAACAATCAGCAACATGTCTCTAAACACTATCTCAATCATCCTTTCCTCAAATAAACTGGAACGGAAAAACTACGTAGATTAGAAATGTAACCTAGACATCTTCCTTACGAAGGACAAGCACAAATAGTTATTTATTATTACATTTATTTAATGACACATGTTAATTTATAGGAACAACGGGTTTAAGTTTGACTAAGAGGTTTGTCCTGAGAAAAACCCATTTTCTCTCTCTACTTAAGGGTTTTTTCGAAACCCTAATCATATCACTCGGCCAAGTCCCTTCCATGTGCTTATATGTGTTGGCCAAGACAGATCAATAAATATTTGCTTGTTCTCCCGAACGTTCTTGAGTGATAATGGGTGTTCTTCGTTGTTCAATTGAAGAGCCCACCCTCTAAATCTCCCTAAAAACCCGAGAGAATTTTCATTGTCTCTTTTCTTGGTGTTTAAGTTTCGTTTTACCTGCAGGGATTTAATAAAAACACGAAGAAATTGAGCTTGATGCAACGAGGCTCATTTCAGCCTCCCTTCCTGACAGACTCGCCGGACAGTTGCTGCTGCCGGGCCCGACGTGCGCCTAAGCCACCAAAAGAGCTTGATGCGGATCCAGGTCGAGCCACATCACCACCATCTAGCCCTAGTCAAACTAAATTTAATCACAAGAACGAATCAATTAAATTAATAATCTAGTTATGATACCACTTGTAGGTGATTGATGCACCTTAGCAACAATATTAAATTCGGAAAATCATTTAATGCACTCACAATTCGGAAAAATTCAGCAAAGAGAGTTGGCCAAGTATTCTATGTAGAATAGAGTAAATTTTCCTCTTCCCTTCTATCCCTGTTTATAGCATTTAAAAGAACATAACCTCTGAGAGATTTTCTCTCATTTATGAAGATATTCCCTCCTTTAGAGATATTCTCTCCTTTGGATTTAAACTGGGCCATTAGATCTCAACAGCTAATCTAAACTCTCTCTCATCCATCAGATAAAGATCTATGGAAGATATGTTCTCCCCTAAGAGAGGAATTCAGGGAGAAAAATGAGGAGGCATAATCGGCCACCCTATGGCATAACCCAACGGGATTTTCGGTCAATCCATCCCAAGCCCAACCATTGAATTTTCAAGACTCGTTCGCTTAAAATCCAATTAGTTATTTATTTACCTGACACAAGAATAAATAAAAAAAATTAGGCTATAAACATTTATTTGATTATGCGAATACTCGTTTTCCAGAATTAATGCTGTCAATCACCATTACAGAACGTGAGATTAAATAATGATTTAAAACTATTATTCGAAAGTTCTTATCTGTCTTTATCAGAGCCGAATTGGGGACTATGGACCTATTAGTAGAAGGTTAACGAACTTGAAAAAAAAGACGATACAGTCTTATCTCTTTTTCATCGATTCGTCTAGTCTTTAATAATACTATACCGTGTAATCTTAGACTGAACCCTTCTTTATGTTGGAAATTAGTTAACGATTATCGTATTAAATTGCGTGACATATCTAAATATTGCGGAAACACACAATTCATCCTAATATGTTAAAAAGTATTTTAATCATATTTTTAATCTAAACATGTTATTAAACAAATTGAACACACTAGGAACCTATAACATTTATATGGTTACAGATCTAATTCTTTAGAAGACTAACATATGAGATTATAAATAATCTCGTGCATTACTAGCTTTCATCGGAAGGCCTCGTCGGGATTCAACATATGCGTCAATCTCCTCGATTTGATCTAGAACAACAAATCGGTTGTGGGATGTCCGGGTTATGGATCTGCGTCACGGGACTTCACAATGGCCAAGACTTGATGGAAGAGAGACAATCACACGCGCGCAAGGCAGATCCCGATTCTGCTTCACGCACGCGTCTACGAAGACAAAACTCGTCCTCGCTCCTTGATCAATGAAACCAGCTGTGTACTCCAAAAATCACTTAAATAACCACAAGTGTATTCAACAATAATACTTATGGAATTTTGGGAGATCAACAGGGTGGGCTCTTTGGGTGAACAACAGAAGAAGGAATTATAAAAAATAAACGAAGGCTTTTGGGTGGAATAAAATTTCTCTCTCTCTTTCTCTTTGTGGGAATTGGCCGATTGGTTTCTCTTTGGGGAGAGCAAAATGGTCGACTAAAATTGTTTCAGGGAGAGGATATGCGTTAGAAATCAGCTAGGGTTAGAGAGTTTAAGCGCTTCTTTTTTTTTCAGGGAGAATGAGTTTAAGTTAGGTAAAAATCAAATAATGGCCCATTAGTCAAACTTAACCCCTATAATCCATTTAAATATTATTTCAAATTTATTTGATTTATTTATAAAATAATATTTAATTACCTTAGAACTTCTTATTTATTTAATGACAAATCATTAATTATTTTCATACTCTTCAAAGTAGTACAAAAACGAGAAAATATTTATTTTATATTTTGTTTATTTGAATCATCAAAATATATTATTATCCATATAATATCATAATATGATTCATTAAATAATTTGAACTAATTATTTATTCGATTACTTTGAAAATAACTTCGTTAATGTATATCACAATTTACATTCAATGAGAAAATCAAATGTTCAAGTTCACTAAATCTCGTCCGAGAGTCTATCATTTAGACCTTTTTGACCCACATGAATGAAACTCTATAATAAAGAACGGACTCAAAAGTTCACAAACTTTTTTCGACTTTTAATTCTTAATATTAGTCGATTCCACTAAAGGACTGATATTGAAACTCTCTAAGTTCGTATGCGTTTATTTTTCCGTTTGATGTGACAAAACAACTCCTCATACGATCCACGGAGTATTTTACGATATTACCCTTCGTGTGTATCATTAAATTAGAGTAATGTAAAATTATCGTTTTACCCTTGAGGTATTATTTCACTAAATCATTTGTTATTTGTGAATGAGAAAAACATAAAGTGAGATGTCTTTACATGTCACAATTTTTTATTCACAGAATTTTTTATTCGATGAATACCAAGCATGATTTATTCATTCACACTCTCATAACAAAGCGTAGTGTGATACTAATACATTGGAATTATTTCAACAAGTATTTTGTATCTCTTCCAATATAACAACGTAATGACACAAACTGTCGGATCATATGATACTTCAATTAGTCATTGCCCATTGAAAAATGAAATGTCATAAAGTGTCACATCGATTATGCATTCACTTCAGGATTAGATAATTACCAAAATATCCCTCGTTTGTGATCTTGAAGTTTCGAATGATTAAACGGTTTTATCTCGAGCTTTAGAGTATCACAGGTCTTGATACATATCTTCTGTAAGATATTGAGGATGAACCATAAATTCCCAACTCCCTATATCACAAGATAAGATATCTTGATTGATCCAATTAATCATACTCAGATTTGATTTTCCTACCGATCTTCTGATAGCGAACTAATACTTTAAACTAGTTATAAGGGGCTATCTTGTCAAGTTTGTACTTAGCAACCATTTTGTCAATGAAAGTTTCAGATCGTAGCACACATATATCAACACAAACTTAATGAAGAATGAATATTTAATGTTTCGGCAAAAATCCAAATATAAAAGTATTTATAATTTACAATGTCTAATATCTCCTTTGTGGGCACCAATCCCAACACTTTAATATACTAGAATTGTATTTACTCATCGTTATGAGTGTCCACTGATATACTCAGTACGTGATCAAGATCCTCCATGTTCTACCCGTTCCAAGAGAAGTCAATTTTTCCGTTATACTTCTCTTGAGACATATCAACCCTAAGCATTGTTGCTTCAAAAAAGAAAGATTCTTTCGAACGTTAACTTACTTCGAAAGTGCACGCAATCAATCAGTTCTAGAATTAACCCTTAAGTGGGTGAACTTAAACCTCCTTTCAGGAAGGCTGGATTCGTGTCTGAAAATCACTTTCCACTCGAATCATGCTCTAATAAAATAAGATGTGATTAGTATCGATAGTTTTTTAGTATATGAGTTAAAGAGCTCAAAAACATGATCCAGTGTCTATGACCACTTCTGGAATTCGATCATGTCTCATTGTGACCATCATAATGGTCTTGGTTAGTGCATCGTTACGGTCCTTAAACGACACATCTACCCCAAAGCCTGTCCAGGTCGTACACTTACCACACGTGTAGAATCCTCCTACATAGTGATCAGCTTTCAATCATGTGTTCGACATATATGACATTCGATATCGCTGTCTGGGCGTATATCAGTCATTTTTCTTGTTTTAGCACACCGTCCAAACTTCGGTGATCAGAACGTGACTCAGTTGTTGGAATACGTCTAGGCTTAAGAAATATTTATCATTAATGAGTTAATGGCGGAATATAAAAATTTCTTTATAAGTAAATTTTTTTTACTAACCTAGGAAAAGTGCATGAACATCATATTATTTAAAAATCTTATTTAATTACTTGTTTACTTGGGACTAACCTAAGATGTCCTTCAAAAGTGTTGATATTTGAGAAGCCTTATGAAACGTAGATCATCTCGTCTTGGCCTTTACCTTCAAATCTGGTCGTGAACTTGAGAAACCTAAGATTTCTATTACAATATTCTATACAGGGTTTGAAGGATTTGTGTGTGGGAACAGTTAAAGACAATAACTCAAGAAAAATTCTATGAACTAAAGAGCTAATTTAAGCCTTAGTCTAATGAGGACTTAGGTGCCAAAATAAGAGAGGTATTTTGAGAGAGAGATAAGTGGTCGGCCACTGTAGAGAAAAACAAGGGCCAGAAACTTATTTTCACGTCTCAATGTGAGTCTATATTTATCAGAGAAGGAATTACAAGAAACGCTAATTACATTTTCCTATTGTGTATACATGACACAATATTTGATTTCCTTTCCTCCTTCTCTAGTATTCATGACACATTTGTTTCCTTAAAAAAGAAATTCATTTCCTCTTTTCTTTTGGGCAATTACCAATATACAATAATGTAAAAAATAATAAGAGATATTTTTTCCTTCTCTGAAATGTTGTTGGCCTAAATTCTATCCAGGGGGAGCTTCTAGAAGCTTCCTTATTTCTTTGAAGAAAATTCTTCAAATACCCATTGTACAATCAATATTGCACAAATAATGAAATTAATTTCATAATGCCTCAAACGACTTCTCGGCTTTAGAAACCAATTTATATTTCCATCATATGAAAATATTCAAAATCATATTTTGACATTCACATCATTTTATGTCCATATGGACAAAAATACCCTTTAGACATTTTCCGAGAAAACGTCTAGTTCAACACTTGAACTTATTTTGACGTAGCTTCTATTTTAACAATCATACTCTAGTGACTTGTAATAGTGACTTTATCGATCCAAATGAACAAAGCTTGATCTACAACACTTAAACTCAATATTTCACAAACTTTTTCCAAGTACTAGTTTATTGTCAATTGACTCCATGAAAGAGTTGACATTGAGAATCTCTCGTTCAAATGAATTTATTTTTTACTCAAATTCAACTTAATTATGTTGAGTGGGTTCATTGAATTTTATTTATGGTTATCCTTCATGAATATCATCAACTAGATGAGATTTATATAATTACCATTTTACCCTTCTAGTTGTTGTCTCCTCAACTCCTTCGTGAGTTGTGAATACGTTAGAAACAATGTATTGACGAGGAGCTAACAAGTCACATTGTTTCATCTAAATAAATTTGTTACTTAATTTTAGATATCGCGCGGTTCATTTAGTCACAATCCAAGTAGTATAGCATGTGGTGATATAGATTGCATTTCAGCAATCTTGTACATGAATTTCATATCTATGAGAGCTTCACAAAGCTAGTTCATGACATATTCATAAATCAATACCTCACCAATAAATCTAGTATAGACCAAAAAGTGGACCTAGAATTTGACTTTCTGAAATAAGAATATGTAAGCTATGAAATGACATGTCTCATTTTAGGATTAAGGTGAGTATGATGCAATTCATACATAGTAACCTTGAGATAGAAGAGGTTAAATGGTTTGTCATTACATTGTCTCTAAAGGTGCACTGGTCAATTTAGTATCTTCGAAACATACCTTGCAAGCACTATAGAGTTTCTAAATCTCTATACCTCGTAACCAGACATCATAGATTCTTCCAGTAATCGTACTAGGATCAATAGGCCATTGATCTTAAGATTGTGAATATTTCGTTTCAAGCAAACCATGAAGAGTTTCTTTACGAAAACCTACATTTGTCTCAACTTTTATTAATTTAATCAGCATATTATAGTAAGGATTCATGAGAGATTTATATTACATCGATATGTAAATAACTAATGTTCTTGTGGGCAACTGTGCCAACATCAGTTTGATACAAAGGTTATGGAATGATGAATGCTCTATAAATCTTAATGCATAAGAAATAATCATTCACTACTACAAATGTTGGATCCCACAACCGACTTTCCACAACCATTGTTTGTAATGGTTGTGGACTCGGTGATTGCACAACCTATATTACTAAAGGTTGTGGGAAGGCTTAATTTTGGGTTATTCCACAACCATTGGGACTAAGGGTTGTGGGAAGGGCTTAATTTCAGGGTATTCCACAACCCTAAGAATATCGGTTGTGGAATATAGCTTATTCTACAACCATTATTCTAACAGTTATTTAATTTTAATTATTTTAAAATGCTTCACAACCCTTAATGTAATCGGTGTGCGAGCAGCACCGGGGCGATGCCTTATAGGGCCGCAGCGCCACGACCCATTATGGATCAAAAGATCCGGTGTGGGAGAAGGGTCAAAAAAATAATGGCGTCGCCCCGGCGCCGATCCCACAACATATATAAAAGGGTTGTGGGAGGCGGCGCCGCGGCCACGCAGGTTGTGTTGCGGCGCTGCCTTTAAAAAAATTCCTCTGGGGGCACCGCGGCAACAACGTATAGGCCTGCGTCGCCGTTACAAACCCTAATATGGCCCGACATTTTTTAGTTGGCGCCGCGGCTATGCATAACAGGGCTGCGGCGCCGGCGCCGAAATAAAACTATAAATTCAAAATTTTAGGTTTTTTTCACTTTACCCAAACTTTATTTCTCTCTCAAACTCGATTTCGGCCGGTTCTGTCCTGATTCCTCCGCGCGTTGGTCGTCGCCGAGCTCTTGCCGCCTTTCTCCATCGCCTTCACGTTTTGAATTACTTGTTATTGTGAATTGAATCAAAAATTGTGTAAATGTTGAAATTGTAGGTTATGTTGAATTGTGTTTATGTTTATGTTGAAATTGTAGTTTATGTTGAAATTCTATTTATGTTTATATTGAAATTGTAAATGTATAAATTGTGTTTATGTTTATGTTGAAATTGTAGGTTAATAGTGTGTGTTTATGTTGAAATTGTGGTTATGTTGAAATTGTAATTATATGTTGAAATTGTTTTTGTGTTTGTGTTTATGGTTATGTAGTTCTAAATACTTCCGAAAGCTACTCGTGCTGCCAAGGGAAAAACCAAGGCCACAATTTCAAAGTGTTTCCGCAAAGCTGTTGAGTCTTCTTCATTGTCGGAAAGTGAAGAAGAACAGTATGAATCGTGCATATTCACGTCTCAACAAGCCGAGGACCGCTACGAGTTGCTCGTTAAGCGCTCTGTAATCCAGGAGAGGGGATTTAGTGTCACCCGAGATAGATTTGACATCAGCCAACAAATCCACAACTTCATCGACGAGTATGGTTGGGGAGAATTTTGCAAACCTCCCGGTTGCAATGGCAATATCATTATCGTGAAGGAATTTTACGCGAACCTACCTGATGCAGTGCATAACGTCGTCACAGTTCGCGGAGAGAATATAAACGTTAGTTCCGAGGCGATCAACGCTTAACTTCAAACCACAAACATTCCCTTCGAGATGGAGAATTACATTCAATACATACGTCATGCTGATAAGGCGGAGATGGCGACCAAAACAAGGTTGGACGATGGAGAAGGGAATAGAAGTCTTGCATCGTGATCAACTCACAAAGTACGTAATTATCTAACGATTTGTTTTTATAATTTGAAATGAATAGAAATATGATTAGGATTATATTTTAAATTAATAATATTATTGTGTTTTGAATTTTGTTTTGATATGATTGCAAAAATATGAGTTTACTTTGTGTGCGCTCGCATATTCCTGATCACGCGTTTTTCCAGCCTCGACGAGGGTCGTATTCAAATTTTGTACTACATCGTGAAGGGGCTCATGATGAACATTGGTCGATTAATCTCGGGCCAGATGAGGAGTGTTGACTACAAGGCTAAGAAGACCGGTGTACAGTATCCGTGCTCTTTCCATGAGAGCGGGGGTGAGAATTGGGAGACGAGACACAATCGAAGGTCCAATGGGGCCAATCACGAAGTCAATCATCGATCGCTACGAGATTTGAGATGAGGCGGCGGCGGACGAGGAGGAGGAAGCCGAGGAGGAGGCGGCTGCGAAGGAGGAGACGGCAGTACGACCGCGTACAGCGACGGTACTTGAGCTACCTGCACCTCCAGTGCGAGATCCAATGCAAGAGTATGTTGCTCACACAAACCACTACCTTGTCGCCGGGTATGAAAATACTCAAAACTACCTCCATAGACAAGGGGGAGTTCAACGCCATGTTGTACGAGGCGTTCAACGATATCATCGGTCGGTTGGACATAAACAACCAGATAGAGTGGCGTTTTCCTCCGACCTGCTGTACGACTATTTACCATATCCACCCCCAGAATGGTTGTCTGAATTGTCACGTAATCTGGCAGCACCACCACGACGCGACGAGGACAAGAATCACTAAATGCTTTTTTATTTATTTTAAAAACTCTTAATTAGTTTTATCGATGTTTTGTTTTAATTAGTTTAACTTATGTTTGTTTGTTTGCTTGAATTACGAGACTTAAAATTATAAGATTTAATATGTTTGTTTTATCGATGTTTTGTTTTAATTAGTTTGACTTATGTTTGTTTGTTAGTTAGTTTGAATTACGAGACTTAAGATTCTAAGATTTAATATGTTTGTTGAAGGCATTTTGAGTCCATCGTCTCAAAATAGAGATTAAATATGTGTTTGAAGGCCCTATTTGGCATCGCCGTTGTAGCGCCTTGACAGGGCCACAACTATGGAGTATTGCGCCGCGGCCCCAACAAGACGCCTCAACGGCACCAAGCTCTTACAGAGACTCCATCGTCTTTGTAAGTCATCGGCGCCACGGTCCTATTTGACACCGCCGCGACATCTATGACTTACTGAGACGATGGAGTATTGCGCCGTTGTGGCGCCTTGATGGGGCCGCGGTTATGGAGTACTGCACCGCGGCCCTGACAAGGTGCCTCAACGGCGCCATTAACTTAAAAAGACTCCATCGTCTCTATAAGTCAGTAGCACCGCGGCCCTATTTGGCGTAGCCGCGGCGGCGCTGACTTACAGAGACGATGGAGTCTCTGTAAGTTGATGGCGCCGCGGCTATGCTTACTGAGGCCGTGGCACTGTGATCCTACAACAGATATAGATCCGTTGTGGGACCTGGTGCTGCGGCTATGGGTTATGAGGCCGCGGTGCAGTGGTAAATCTTATATATATAACTTTATGAAAACCTATCAAAAACTTTGTTTTACGCAAATTTGAGTTAATATAAAGCTATATAAAAAATGACGTACATGTAGATAGTGCTTTTGACTCAGACCCTTTGTCCTTCAATAAGCCAATTTCATTTGCTTTAGTTATTTACTTAGAGCAAAACTCAACAGCCTCCTCAGCTATATAATTTTTCACGATACTCCCTTCTGATTGATTGTAGATCTTCATATAACTCTTCAATACTTTCATGTAACGCTCGATTGGATACATCCACCGTAAAAACACAGGTCCATATAATTTCACTTCACGTACCAAGTGAACAGTTAGATGAACAATGATATCAAAAAATGATGGTGTGAAGATCATTTCCAACAAGCACATAGTTTTCACAACTTCCGATTGCGTCGCGTAAAACCGAGTTCGATCAATGATCTTTGAAAATATCGAATTGAAGAATACACATATTTTGGAAATTGCGAACCTCACATTTTTTGACAAAATGCCCCGCAACGCAAGCGGTAACATTTGTTGTAGTAACACATGACAATCCTGAGTTTTCATTCCAATAGGTTTGAGATAATTTAAAGATACGAACCTTTTATAGTTTGAGGAATGACCATCCGGGACTTTGATATATTCAAACCACTTACACAATTTTTTCTTCTCCTCCCGAGATAAAGTGTACTTTGCCGGTGGTATTTTTGCTTTTTTTTTCATTCTCCTCATCGACATGCAAAACGCTTCTTATATTCATTTCCTTGAGTGTTATTCGAGATTTTATCCCGTCTTTCGATTTATTTGGATCATCAAGTAGCGTACTGATGAAAGATTCACATACATTTTTCTCAATATGTATAACATCTTGACAATTCCGAACATATAATATCTTCCAATGCGGAAGGTTGTAGAAAATCAATATCTTTTCCCAAGCATTCTCTTGGAACGACCCTTTAGTACTAGCACGCTGCTTCCTTTTTCCGAGCACTTCATTGACATTTTTAACCATTTCAAAGACATCTTCACCAGACAATAGTCTAGGAGGGTGTCGTTCTTCCATATTTCCATCAAATGTCTGTTTCAATCTTCTATATGAGTGATCTCTCTGTAAAAATGTTCGATGATCAAGAAAAACAGTTTTCTTACCATGCTTCAAACGAATGGAAGACGTTTCTTTCATGCAAACCGAACAACTAATTGAGCATTTCACAGAGTATCCTGAGAAATTTCCATACGCTGGAAAGTCGTTAATAGTCCACATCAACATGCTCTTAAGTAGAATGAATTTCCCAGTAACCGTCTTTGACCTCAATCCCTGTCTCCCATAACATCTTCAATCATCGATACTGTTGCCAAATACACATCGATATCATTTCCTGGTTGACTCGGTCCTGAATTAAGAAGGGTTAACATCAACAATTTTCTCTTCATACACAACTTTGGAGGGAGATTGTAGTTCACAAGAATAACCGACCAAACACCATATCTACTACTGATCATGCTGAAAGGGTTCATGCCATCAGATGCTAAACTAAGACGAAAATTCTGAGGTTCAACACTGAAATATTTGTACCCCAAATCAAATGACTTCCACTCTGAGGCATCCACAGGATGCGTAACATACCATCATCGATACGTTCTTCGAAGTGCCAAACCATGTTCTTTGCGTGCTTGGCAGTATTAAACAGTCGTCGGAACCGTGGCATTAGTATTATGTACAATAATGACTGAAACATCATATACAACAATATAAAAAACATAATCATTTGTAAAACAAGTAATTATTATCTACGTACCTTGATTTGAACTCCTTTAACCCCGTCACGTGGCAATTTCCCTTTTTTCCACCTTGACTCTTTGCACATCTGACATTCATCTAGATCTTCATACTCATTTCTATATAAAACACAATCATTTGGGCACGCATGGAATTTCTCGTACTTTATACCCAATGTGCCCAAAGTTGTTCTCGCCTAATACATACTTTGCGGAACTTTATTGTCTTTTCGAATTGCTTCTTTGAGTGTTTCCAACAATAGAGTAAAACTAGTGTTTGTCCACCCACCTGACGTTTTGAAATGAAATAAAGTAACTAAAAATGACAGCTTTGAATAACTTGTACACCCTTCATATAATGGTGTCTCCGCATCATTCATCATCGACTCAAACAATTCCGGATATTCCACAAAATCCTTCTCCAAATCATTCATCATCCCGCACATATCATCAAAGTCATCATCTTGAAGATCATCATTTCTATGTTTATCATAGAACAAAATTCCTCACCATGATAAAACCATACTTAGTAAGAAGTCATTATTCCGTAAACCAACAAATGAGTTTGAACAATATGAAGAGAAAAATGTCTATGATTTCCACATTTCACCCAAGGACAATGAGCTTATTCCACATCACCGACATTATCTTTAACAAATTCACAAAACTCATTTACAGCATTTTAATATATCTCGTTTAACCTATTCTCCCACATCCATTGTCTCACCATCTTAGAAAAACCCTAATTATAACAAGAAATATTCATATTTCTTTTAGACAATGCAAAAATACTCAAATTTGTAACAAATTAAGAGGAATTTATAGGAATTAGATGTATAGTTGTGAATTGTAAATGATAATGACACAGAATGGGTCAAAATGTGGTTTGTAGTCTTTTTTCGACTGAAGTTTTGAGAGATCTAAGTGTAAAACACAAATAAAAACGCATTTATAGCAGTCCAAGTAAATGGCGCCGCGGCCCTGGTGTCTATCGCCGGGGTGCCGCTCCCACAACAGATCCCATAAGGGTTGCGGAACCCTTCTTGGAAGGGTTGTGGGAGCGGCGCCGCGGCGATAGAAACCAAGGCCGTGGCGCAAGTTAACCCAAAAAAAGGTGCCACGGCCTTGATTGCCATCGCCACGGCGCCGTGGAGTTCCCGAGAGCACCTCGGCTCGGGAAGTCTACGGCATCGTGACCCTGTAAGCCGTCGCCGCGGCGCCGCTCCCACAACCCTTCACTCTCTTACCCTCTCACTCCCTCTCCCTCTCCCTATCTCCTCCTTCCCTCATTCTCTCACTCCTTCTCCCTCACCCTCTCATTCCCTCACTCTGCCCTATCCCTCTCCCTCATCCTCCCACTCCTCCGTCTCCCGCTCTCTCACTCTCTCACTCCCTCACTCCGTCCTCTAACTCTCTCCTCCCTCCCTCACTCTCTCACTCCCTCACTCCACCCTCCATCACTCTCTCACTCCCTCACTCCGCCCTCAATCATCAGTCCATCTTCTCTCTCTCACTACTATGTTTGAAATTGATAATTAGTTTAGGTTTACATTGAGATATATTTTTTGTTTAGAATGGATAATTAGTTTAGGTTGACATTGAAATATATTTTGTGTTTGGAATGGATAATTAGTTTAGGTTTACATTGATATGTATTTTGCGTTTGAAATTGTATTTTGAATTGTGTTTACAGATTCAATGTCGACTACAACTACTACTACTTCTAGCGACGGTATTAAAAAGAAACCTAGACGACTATTAGCATGAAATCCCGATGAGAAAAGAAAGAGAAGAAACACCCTTATGAGTTGTGTTAATAAACTTTGAAGTCTCGGTAGAACAATTACGATAAACCCATACTCAGATATAGCACAAACCATGATTAGCTGTGTTCCACATTCAATAGGAGTTTTGGATACAGATTTAGATGGAACATGATATAATATTTACATGGTTGTCTTTAATCTATAAACCCCAAAAGTAGTAGAAAGAGAAGATAGGTAATCATGGACGTAACAATGTCAAATAAAGTTTGATTTCTCCTTTTACCAACACCATTTTGTTTTGGGTTACAAAGAGCCGATATCTGAGAAATAATCCCATGTTCCAGCATATAAACAGTGAACTCGGTATCTAAAAACTTGCATCTCCAATTCGATCGGAAGATCTTAATAGTCTTGCCAAATTGGTTCTCAACACAAACACGAAATCGTTTAAACTTATTAAAAGTTTCGGATTTTCTGTGCATTAGCTAAATGAAACCATAAATGGAATAATCGTCAGTAAAGGTGACAATATTCTTAACCACCTCTCGCAGCTTCACTCGTTGGTCCGCAGCCGTCATAGTGAATTAGCTGCAGAGGTTTTTGTTGGGATTGGTGCCAACAGAGGAGATACTAGACATTATAAATACTTTGTATTTGATTTTTGCTGAAATATTAAATAAAATCAAATATTCATTCTTCATTAAGATTGTGTTTATGTATGTTTGCTACGCTATAAAAATGTCATCCACGAAAGGGGTGCTAAGTACAGACTTGACAAGATATCCCTTTGTGACTAGTTTAAACATTAGTTTGCATGATTAATTATTGTTTGAAGGAATCATGATATCTTATTTTCTGACATAGAGAGTTGTGCCTTTGTGTTTCATTTTTGATATCTTACAGAAGGTATTGAACAAGACCTGCAATACTTTGAAGATCGAGATAAAACCGTTTAATAACTCGAAGCTTCAAGAACATATACTAGGGGTATTTTGGTATTTAACTTAAATCTGAAGTGAATGCATAATTCATGTGACACCTTATGACATTCAATTTTACAATGGGCAATGGTTAAATTGAAGTTGCGTATGACCCTGCGGTTTGATTAACAGATACGAAATTCGTGTTGAACAATGCTAATACATTAGTGTCACACTATGCTTTGTTATGAGAGTGTGAATACGTAAACCAGACCTAGTATTCATCGAATAGAACATTCTTTGATTAAAACATGTCACATGTAAAGACATCTCACGCTATGTTTTTCTCATTCACAAATAACAAAGGAGTTAATGAAATAATAACTGAGGGGTAAACGGTAATTTTACATTCCTCTGAGTTATTGATACACATGAACAATAATATCGTAAAATACTCCATGGATTGTGTGAAGAATTGCTTTGTCAGATCAAACGGAAATAAACGAATATGAACATAGAGAGTTTAGGTATAAGTGATTTAGTGGAATCGACTAATATTAAGAATTAAAAGACGGAAAAAGTTTGTAAACTTTTGAGTGCGATCTTTATTCTAAAGCTTCATTTATGTGGGTCCAGAAGGTTTCAATGATAGAATTTCGGACAAGATTTATTGAACTAGAACGATTTGATTTTCTCAAGTAAATTGTGATTTATGTTGTCGCTGAAATTTGGACAACGTTAAGAGACCCAAGCGGTCAGATCCTCGCTCAGAGCGGGTACCCTCGCTTTGGCCTAAGCGTGTCAGATCCGGTGTTCCGGATCGTCTCTTAGCTGTCGTGTGGTCTTCGAGTCCTTCTGCTATCTGAAAAGAGTAAACAGACGTGAAATAAGAAGGGAAAACACAGGGGGGGGGGTCCTCTGTTTACCTCTCCGACGCTCAACATTAGTATAATGTGGGTGGAGTTATAGGATGACAAGGAGGGATCGAAGAGACCGAGTGAAACGAGGATCCTTGGATCAGATTCGACGAGAAAGTAAAAGGCTACGGCTTTGATCTGTCAGTAGATGAGCCATGCGTTTATAAGATTATAAATATGAGGAACATGGTCTTCTTAGCCCTATATGTGGATGACATAGTACTCATTGGGAATGATGTAGGAAAGTTATCAGAGGTTATAACCTGGCTGTAAAAGAAATTTGAGATGAAGGATCTTCGAGAAGCGGCTTACATTCTGGGAATTCCAATCTTGAGATATCGGAAGAACGGGAAGTTGGCGCTTTCTCAAACATCTTATATTGGATCGCTTCAGTATGCAAGACTCCAAGAAAGGACAGCTGCCTTTCAGACATGGAGTGCATCTCTCAAGCGAGCAGTCTCCCAATATTCCTCAAGTAGTTGAGGGCATGAGACATATTCCATACTCTTTAGTCGTAGGAAGTCTCATGTATGCTATCCATAGCACGAGGCCAGATATCTTTTACGTAGTGGGCGTGGTGAGCAGATTCCAGGCAAACCCTAGACCCGAGCACTGGGTTGCGGTCAAGCATGTTCTCAAGTATCTCTGGAGAACGAGAAAATACATGCTTGCATACTCAGGTGATGACCTGAATATGACGGGTTATACTGACTCTGATTTTCAAGCGGATTTGGATTCCAGTAAGTCCACATCAGGATCGTGTTCACAGTGAATGGTGGACCCGTAGTCTGGAGGATAATCAAGGAATCTTTCGTTGCTGACTCGACCATGGAAGCCGAGTATGTTGCAGCTTGCAAAGCTGCAAAGGAGGTTGTGTGGTTGAGAAAATTCCTTATGTACTTGGAAGTAGTTCAAAGTGCAAGCGAGCCTGTCACAATTTATTGTGATAACTGTGGGGATGTCGCTAACTATAAGGATCCAAGAAGTCACAAGAACTCAAAACACATAGAGTTGAAGTATCACCTAGTAAGAGACAGTGTTCACAGAGGGGACGCCGAAGTCAAGAAGATCTCAACGTTGGAAAACTTTGCTTATCACTTCACAAATCTTTGAATGAGTAAAGTCTTTGAGGTACACCTAGAAGTACTGGGACCGAAGGATCATTCGCATCTCCTTTGAGTCAAGTGGGAGTTTGTTGGGATTGGTGCCGAAAAAAGAGATATTAGACATTATAAATATTTTGTATTTGATTATTGCCGAAATAATAAATAACATAAAAGATTCGTTATTCACTAAAATTATGTTTATGTATGTTTCCTACGCTCTGAAACGTGTTGGCAGAAATTATTGATGTAAGATATAAATCTTTATAAAGTCCTTTTTGTAATTTCCTGATTAAATTAATAAAACTTAAAATATTCATTCATTCCCTTTTAGTTTGATTGAAGATTTATGATATTCAATAGTTTTATAGCTCTTAATCAAACCTAACAATGTATGAAGAGACAAATGTAAATTTGCGTTAACAAACTCTTCATGGTTTAACTAAAACGATACATTCACAATCTAAAGATCAACGGACTATTGATCCCGATATGATTGATGGAAGAATCTATGATGTCTGGTTACAAGGCATAGAGAGTTAGGAACTCTATAGTTCTTCTAGTGTATCTTTCGAAAATACTGAACTGACCAGTGCACCTTTAGAGACAATGGAAGAACAAACCATTTAACATCTTCTGTCTCAAGGTCACTATGTATGAATTGCATCATGCTTACCTAAATTCCGAAATGAGACATGTCATTTCATAGCATTAATACTCTCATTTGAGAAAGTCAGATTCTAGATCCATTACGTGATCTAGACTAGGCTAATTGGTGAGATAGGTTATGAAGATGTCATGAGCCAACTTTGTTAAGTTCTCATAGATATGGAATTCATGTACAAGATTGCTAAGATGCAATATATATCACCTCATGCTTTATTACTTGGATTGTGAATAAATAAACTGCAGAGTATCCAAAATTAAGTAGCGACTTTATTTGGATGAAACAATGTGACTTGTTAGCTCCTCGTCAATAAATTGTTTCTAATTTATTCATACGTAACAAATGAGTTGAGGAAATAACAACTAGAAGGGTAAAATGGTAGTTTTATAAATCACATCTAGTTTATGATATTCATGAAGGGTAAACATAGATAACATTCAATGGATCTACTCAATATAATAAAGTGGAATTTGAGTATAAAATAAATTTAATTGAACCGAGAGATTCTCATTGTCAACTCTTTAGTGGAGTCCATTGAAATTAAGTTAATACTCGGAAAAAGTTTATGAACTTTTGAGTCTGAGTATAGAAGCTCAAACTTTGTTCATTTGGACCCATAAGGTCACTATTACATATCATTAGAGTAGGATTGTTAAACTAGAAGCTAAGTTAAAATAAGTTCAAGTGTTGAACTAAACTTTTTCTCGGAAATTATCTAAAGGTATTTTTGTGCACATGGACATAAAAATAAGTGAACGTCAAAATAAGATTTTGAATATTTTCATATGATAGAAATATATATTAATTTCTAAAGCCGAGAAGTCGTTTGAGGCATTATGAAATTAATTTCATTACTAGTGTAATATTAATTCTACAATGGGTATTTAAAGAATTGTCTTAAAATAAATAACGAAGCATCTAGAAGCTCCCCTCTAGGTAGAATTTCGGCCAAGCATCATAGAGAGAAGGAAATTATTTCTAGAAATTCTTTTAGGCTTGAAGGAATTGAGCTAGAACAGAAGATCAACATTTCTCAAGATCAATCAAATCAAGGTTAAAGAAATGTTAGTATTCAAGTACTGTAAATAATGTTTTTAATTTATAACATGTACATGCACTCTGTTTATTCCGCAATTGATGTATTAGTGATAACTTTTTCTTAACCCTAGACCTATTCCAACAAATGGTATCAGAGCTACGGTCAAAGTATTAGCATGTAGATGTTATTTAAAATCATTGAAAGAAAATTGTTTTCAAAATTTTATTTTTTTGGTACGAGCTCTAAAATTAATTTTTTGTTGATTTTCCACTTATTACATATGCTATATAAATACATTAAAAACAGTTTTTATTTATTTTATGTTTAGCATACTCAAAATAAATTTTCTGACAAGTTTGAAAATTTGTGTACATAGTTTAAACTAGTTTATTAAACTTAAAGTTTAAATTTGTTACTTAATGTTTTATATTATGTTGCTTGTTTTATATTGTGTTTGATTATTAACATGTTAATATAACATACAAATAAAATCAAAGCATATAACTAAAATATTTCAATAAACCTCTTTCCAATTACGCCTAGATCCGACGTAAAACGGGCAAATTGTTTTTCAATTTATGGACATATTGTTATGGCTCAGTCAAACGGGCATAACTCTTTGCGCGGAACTTGAAAATTAGTTATGCTTAAACCACATTAAAGGTACATAAGTTAGCTATCCAATGCATTTAGTTTCGGCTCAATCCGATACGGGATGTATTATTTATGACCATTTAAGTCCGAGGTGTTCGCAGTCCGCGAGTCCATAATTTTGAATCCAAATTTTGGGACTCCTATCTTCTTCCCCTCTTCTTGATGCTTTCATGGTTTTCCGACGTTCATGCACTCAACCATCATGTAGACACCGTGAAGAAAGATGTCATGAAGATGAAGGTATTAGCTTTAGGAGATTTTGAATCTCAAATATTTCCAAGTGCAAAAGTTAGAATTATTAATCTCACACACTCTCCTTAGGAAAAATAAATTAATAGACAAAACGATCCGAGTATGTTCCTTGTGCTTTAGTGCATTAACACTGCTCTCCCCTCACAAATATCAATTTTACGGTTCTTTTTTTCTAGTGATCCAATCTATATCTCTTTACACCTGGAAATGTGTTTCCAAACGTACAAGAGATGATATGCTTTTTCAAAAAATTAATTGGGAGGGTTGCACTTATTGTTTGCAACCCAGGATCCACTTATTTTAAAAAGACTAAGAGGGAAGGTTATACTTATTGTTAGCAACCCACGATCCCCAACACTAATGTGAAGTGCATATGTCGCCAGATTAAGAGTCACCCTCGTGACCCTTTCTCAAATGAGTAGTCATAGACGCATTGCTCATAACATTGCTTTTATAGCTACGTTCCAAAGTGAAACAATGAGACAAGGCCTCCCCTCGGTGGGTTATTTTCAAAGTAGATCTTGTTGAACTAAGTTGTTGGTTACACAATTAGACTCAATCTCTTGTAAACCTCCCTCGAGGCCCTGTGAAAAGATTTGAGTGATCAAATGTTTTTAGTCAAACCCTGATGTATTGACATCATGACTATGCATTAATGATGTGTCATTTACTTATGAAAGGCGACTATTTACGGCCTTCCTTCGAAGGAGTAAAGTGTCATTCTGTTCATAACACCTTTGCGTTTTTCTTGTTTAAATAAAATTAAACTTAAAATCCTAAACAAAAGACTAATCATAAATTGTTTCAACAATCAGCAACATGTCTCTAAACACTATCTCAATCATCCTTTCCTCAAATAAACTGGAACGGAAAAACTACGTAGATTAGAAATGTAACCTAGACATCTTCCTTACGAAGGACAAGCACAAATAGTTATTTATTATTACATTTATTTAATGACACATATTAATTTATAGGAACAACGGGTTTAAGTTTGACTAAGAGGTTTGTCCTGAGAAAAACCCATTTTCTCTCTCTACTTAAGGGTTTTTTCGAAACCCTAATCATATCACTCGGCCAAGTCCCTTCCATGTGCTTATATGTGTTGGCCAAGACAGATCAATAAATATTTGCTTGTTCTCCCGAACGTTCTTGAGTGATAATGGGTGTTCTTCGTTGTTCAATTGAAGAGCCCACCCTCTAAATCTCCCTAAAAACCCGAGAGAATTTTCATTGTCTCTTTTCTTGGTGTTTAAGTTTCGTTTTACCTGCAGGGATTTAATAAAAACACGAAGAAATTGAGCTTGATGCAACGAGGCTCATTTCAGCCTCCCTTCCTGACAGACTCGCCGGACAGTTGCTGCTGCCGGGCCCGACGTGCGCCTAAGCCACCAAAAGAGCTTGATGCGGATCCAGGTCGAGCCACATCACCACCATCTAGCCCTAGTCAAACTAAATTTAATCACAAGAACGAATCAATTAAATTAATAATCTAGTTATGATACCACTTGTAGGTGATTGATGCACCTTAGCAACAATATTAAATTCGGAAAATCATTTAATGCACTCACAATTCGGAAAAATTCAGCAAAGAGAAACAGAGTTGGCCAAGTATTCTATGTAGAATAGAGTAAATTTTCCTCTTCCCTTCTATCCCTGTTTATAGCATTTAAAAGAACATAACCTCTGAGAGATTTTCTCTCATTTATGAAGATATTCCCTCCTTTAGAGATATTCTCTCCTTTGGATTTAAACTGGGCCATTAGATCTCAACAGCTAATCTAAACTCTCTCTCATCCATCAGATAAAGATCTATGGAAGATATGTTCTCCCCTAAGAGAGGAATTCAGGGAGAAAAATGAGGAGGCATAATCGGCCACCCTATGGCATAACCCAACGGGATTTTCGGTCAATCCATCCCAAGCCCAACCATTGAATTTTCAAGACTCGTTCGCTTAAAATCCAATTAGTTATTTATTTACCTGACACAAGAATAAATAAAAAAAATTAGGCTATAAACATTTATTTGATTATGCGAATACTCGTTTTCCAGAATTAATGCTGTCAATCACCATTACAGAACGTGAGATTAAATAATGATTTAAAACTATTATTCAAAAGTTCTTATCTGTCTTTATCAGAGCCGAATTGGGGACTATGGACCTATTAGTAGAAGGTTAAGGAACTTGAAAAAAAAGACGATACAGTCTTATCTCTTTTTCATCGATTCGTCTAGTCTTTAATAGTACTATACCGTGTAATCTTAGACTGAACCCTTCTTTATGTTGGAAATTAGTTAACGATTATCGTATTAAATTGCGTGACATATCTAAATATTGCGGAAACACACAATTCATCCTAATATGTTAAAAAGTATTTTAATCATATTTTTAATCTAAACATGTTATTAAACAAATTGAACACACTAGGAACCTATAACATTTATATGGTTACAGATCTAATTCTTTAGAAGACTAACATATGAGATTATAAATAATCTCGTGCATTACTAGCTTTCATCGGAAGGCCTCGTCGGGATTCAACATATGCGTCAATCTCCTCGATTTGATCTAGAACAACAAATCGGTTGTGGGACGTCCGGGTTATGGATCTGCGTCACGGGACTTCACAATGGCCAAGACTTGATGGAAGAGAGACAACCACACGCGCGCAAGGCAGATCCCGATTCTGCTTCACGCACGCGTCTACGAAGACAAAACTCGTCCTCGCTCCTTGATCAATGAAACCAGATGTGTACTCCAAAAATCACTTAAATAACCACAAGTGTATTCAACAATAATACTTATGGAATTTTGGGAGATCAACAGGGTGGGCTCTTTGGGTGAACAACAGAAGAAGGAATTATAAAAAATAAACGAAGGCTTTTGGGTGGAATAAAATTTCTCTCTCTCTTTCTCTTTGTGGGAATTGGCCGATTGGTTTCTCTTTGGGGAGAGCAAAATGGTCGACTAAAATTGTTTCAGGGAGAGGATATGCGTTAGAAATCAGCTAGGGTTAGAGAGTTTAAGCGCTTCTTTTTTTTTCAGGGAGAATGAGTTTAAGTTAGGTAAAAATCAAATAATGGCCCATTAGTCAAACTTAACCCCTATAATCCATTTAAATATTATTTCAAATTTATTTGATTTATTTATAAAATAATATTTAATTACCTTAGAACTTCTTATTTATTTAATGACAAATCATTAATTATTTTCATACTCTTCAAAGTAGTACAAAAACGAGAAAATATTTATTTTATATTTTGTTTATTTGAATCATCAAAATATATTATTATCCATATAATATCATAATATGATTCATTAAATAATTTGAACTAATTATTTATTCGATTACTTTGAAAATAACTTCGTTAATGTATATCACAATTTACATTCAATGAGAAAATCAAATGTTCAAGTTCACTAAATCTCGTCCGAGAGTCTATCATTTAGACCTTTTTGACCCACATGAATGAAACTCTATAATAAAGAACGGACTCAAAAGTTCACAAACTTTTTTCGACTTTTAATTCTTAATATTAGTCGATTCCACTAAAGGACTGATATTGAAACTCTCTAAGTTCGTATGCGTTTATTTTTCCGTTTGATGTGACAAAACAACTCCTCATACGATCCACGGAGTATTTTACGATATTACCCTTCGTGTGTATCATTAAATTAGAGTAATGTAAAATTATCGTTTTACCCTTGAGGTATTATTTCACTAAATCATTTGTTATTTGTGAATGAGAAAAACATAAAGTGAGATGTCTTTACATGTCACAATTTTTTATTCACAGAATTTTTTATTCGATGAATACCAAGCATGATTTATTCATTCACACTCTCATAACAAAGCGTAGTGTGATACTAATACATTGGAATTATTTCAACAAGTATTCTGTATCTCTTCCAATATAACAACGTAATGACACAAACTGCCGGATCATATGATACTTCAATTAGTCATTGCCCATTGAAAAATGAAATGTCATAAAGTGTCACATCGATTATGCATTCACTTCAGGATTAGATAATTACCAAAATATCCCTCGTTTGTAATCTTGAAGTTTCGAATGATTAAACGGTTTTATCTCGAGCTTTAGAGTATCACAGGTCTTGATACATATCTTCTGTAAGATATTGAGGATGAACCATAAATTCCCAACTCCCTATATCACAAGATAAGATATCTTGATTGATCCAATTAATCATACTCAGATTTGATTTTCCTACCGATCTTCTGATAGCGAACTAATACTTTAAACTAGTTATAAGGGGCTATCTTGTCAAGTTTGTACTTAGCACCCATTTTTTCAATGAAAGTTTCAGATCGTAGCACAGATATATCAACACAAACTTAATGAAGAATGAATATTTAATGTTTCGGCAAAAATCCAAATATAAAAGTATTTATAATTTACAATGTCTAATATCTCCTTTGTGGGCACCAATCCCAACACTTTAATATACTAGAATTGTATTTACTCATCGTTATGAGTGTCCACTGATATACTCAGTACGTGATCAAGATCCTCCATGTTCTACCCGTTCCAAGAGAAGTCAATTTTTCCGTTATACTTCTCTTGAGACATATCAACCCTAAGCATTGTTGCTTCAAAAAAGAAAGATTCTTTCGAACGTTAACTTACTTCGAAAGTGCACGCAATCAATCAGTTCTAGAATTAACCCTTAAGTGGTGAACTTAAACCTCCTTTCAGGAAGGCTGGATTCGTGTCTGAAAATCACTTTCCACTCGAATCATGCTCTGATAAAATAAGATGTGATTAGTATCGATAGTTTTTTAGTAAATGAGTTAAAGAGCTCAAAAACATGATCCAGTGTCTATGACCACTTCTGGAATTCGATCATGTCTCATTGTGACCATCATAATGGTCTTGGTTAGTGCATCGTTACGGTCCTTAAACGACACATCTACCCCAAAGCCTGTCCAGGTCGTACACTTACCACACGTGTAGAATCCTCCTACATAGTGATCAGCTTTCAATCATGTGTTCGACATATATGACATTCGATATCGCTGTCTGGGCGTATATCAGTCATTTTTCTTGTTTTAGCACACCGTCCAAACTTCGGTGATCAGAACGTGACTCAGTTGTTGGAATACGTCTAGGCTTAAGAAATATTTATCATTAATGAGTTAATGGCGGAATATAAAAATTTCTTTATAAGTAAATTTTTTTTACTAACCTAGGAAAAGTGCATGAACATCATATTATTTAAAAATCTTATTTAATTACTTGTTTACTTGGGACTAACCTAAGATGTCCTTCAAAAGTGTTGATATTTGAGAAGCCTTATGAAACGTAGATCATCTCGTCTTGGCCTTTACCTTCAAATCTGGTCGTGAACTTGAGAAACCTAAGATTTCTATTACAATATTCTATACAGGGTTTGAAGGATTTGTGTGTGGGAACAGTTAAAGACAATAACTCAAGAAAAATTCTATGAACTAAAGAGCTAATTTAAGCCTTAGTCTAATGAGGACTTAGGTGCCAAAATAAGAGAGGTATTTTGAGAGAGAGATAAGTGGTCGGCCACTGTAGAGAAAAACAAGGGCCAAAAACTTATTTTCACGTCTCAATGTGAGTCTATATTTATCAGAGAAGGAATTACAAGAAACGCTAATTACATTTTCCTATTGTGTATACATGACACAATATTTGATTTCCTTTCCTCCTTCTCTAGTATTCATGACACATTTGTTTCCTTAAAAAAGAAATTCATTTCCTCTTTTCTTTTGGGCAATTACCAATATACAATAATGTAAAAAATAATAAGAGATATTTTTTCCTTCTCTGAAATGTTGTTGGCCTAAATTCTATCCAGGGGGAGCTTCTAGAAGCTTCCTTATTTCTTTGAAGAAAATTCTTCAAATACCCATTGTACAATCAATATTGCACAAATAATGAAATTAATTTCATAATGCCTCAAACGACTTCTCGGCTTTAGAAACCAATTTATATTTCCATCATATGAAAATATTCAAAATCATATTTTGACATTCACATCATTTTATGTCCATATGGACAAAAATACCCTTTAGACATTTTCCGAGAAAACGTCTAGTTCAACACTTGAACTTATTTTGACGTAGCTTCTATTTTAACAATCATACTCTAGTGACTTGTAATAGTGACTTTATCGATCCAAATGAACAAAGCTTGATCTACAACACTTAAACTCAATATTTCACAAACTTTTTCCAAGTACTAGTTTATTGTCAATTGACTCCATGAAAGAGTTGACATTGAGAATCTCTCGTTCAAATGAATTTATTTTTTACTCAAATTCAACTTAATTATGTTGAGTGGGTTCATTGAATTTTATTTATGGTTATCCTTCATGAATATCATCAACTAGATGAGATTTATATAATTACCATTTTACCCTTCTAGTTGTTGTCTCCTCAACTCCTTCGTGAGTTGTGAATACGTTAGAAACAATGTATTGACGAGGAGCTAACAAGTCACATTGTTTCATCTAAATAAATTTGTTACTTAATTTTAGATATCGCGCGGTTCATTTAGTCACAATCCAAGTAGTATAGCATGTGGTGATATAGATTGCATTTCAGCAATCTTGTACATGAATTTCATATCTATGAGAGCTTCACAAAGCTAGTTCGTGACATATTCATAAATCAATACCTCACCAATAAATCTAGTATAGATCAAAAAGTGGACCTAGAATTTGACTTTCTGAAATAAGAATATGTAAGCTATGAAATGACATGTCTCATTTCAGGATTAAGGTGAGTATGATGCAATTCATACATAGTAACCTTGAGATAGAAGAGGTTAAATGGTTTGTCATTACATTGTCTCTAAAGGTGCACTGGTCAATTTAGTATCTTCGAAACATACCTTGCAAGCACTATAGAGTTTCTAAATCTCTATACCTCGTAACCAGACATCATAGATTCTTCCAGTAATCGTACTAGGATCAATAGGCCATTGATCTTAAGATTGTGAATATTTCGTTTCAAGCAAACCATGAAGAGTTTCTTTACGAAAACCTACATTTGTCTCAACTTTTATTAATTTAATCAGCATATTATAGTAAGGATTCATGAGAGATTTATATTACATCGATATGTAAATAACTAATGTTCTTGTGGGCAACTGTGCCAACATCAGTTTGATACAAAGGTTATGGAATGATGAATGCTCTATAAATCTTAATGCATAAGAAATAATCATTCACTACTACAAATGTTGGATCCCACAACCGACTTTCCACAACCATTGTTTGTAATGTTTGTGGACTCGGTGATTGCACAACCTATATTACTAAAGGTTGTGGGAAGACTTAATTTTGGGTTATTCCACAACCATTGGGACTAAGGGTTGTGGGAAGGGCTTAATTTCAGGGTATTCCACAACCCTTAGAATATCGGTTGTGGAATATAGCTTATTCTACAACCATTATTCTAACAGCTATTTAATTTTAATTATTTTAAAATGCTTCACAACCCTTAATGTAATCAGTGTGCGAGCAGCACCGGGGCGATGCCTTATAGGGCCGCAGCGCCACGACCCATTATGGATCAAAAGATCCGGTGTGGGAGAAGGGTCAAAAAAATAATGGCGTCGCCCCGGCGCCGATCCCACAACATATATAAAAGGGTTGTGGGAGGCGGCGCCGCGGCCATGAAGGTTGTGTTGCGGCGCTGCCTTTAAAAAAATTCCTCTGGGGGCACCGCGGCAACAACGTATAGGCCTGCGGCGCCGTTACAAACCCTAATATGGCCCGACATTTTTTAGTTGGCGCCGCGGCTATGCATAACAGGGCTGCGGCGCCGGCGCCGAAATAAAACTATAAATTCAAAATTTTAGGTTTTTTTCACTTTATCCAAACTTTATTTCTCTCTCAAACTCGATTTCGGCCGGTTCTGTCCTGATTCCTCCGCGCGTTGGTCGTCGCCGAGCTCTTGCCGCCTTTCTCCATCGCCTTCACGTTTCGAATTACTTGTTATTGTGAATTGAATCAAAAATTGTGTAAATGTTGAAATTGTAGGTTATGTTGAATTGTGTTTATGTTTATGTTGAAATTGTAGGTTATGTTGAAATTCTATTTATGTTTATATTGGGGAGAATTTTGCAAACCTCCCGGTTGCAATGGCAATATCATTATCGTGAAGGAATTTTACGCGAACCTACCTGATGCAGTGCATAACGTCGTCACAGTTCGCGGAGAGAATATAAACGTTAGTTCCGAGGCGATCAACGCTTAACTTCAAACCACAAACATTCCCTTCGAGATGGAGAATTACATTCAATACATACGTCATGCTGATAAGGCGGAGATGGCGACCAAAACAAGGTTGGACGATGGAGAAGGGAATAGAAGTCTTGCATCGTGATCAACTCACAAAGTACGTAATTATCAAACGATTTGTTTTTATAATTTGAAATGAATAGAAATATGATTAGGATTATATTTTAAATTAATAATATTATTGTGTTTTGAATTTTGTTTTGATATGATTGCAAAAATATGAGTTTACTTTGTGTGCGCTCGCATATTCCTGATCACGCGTTTTTCCAGCCTCGACGAGGGTCGTATTCAAATTTTGTACTGCATCGTGAAGGGGCTCATGATGAACATTGGTCGATTAATCTCGGGCCAGATGAGGAGTGTTGACTACAAGGCTAAGAAGACCGGTGTACAGTATCCGTGCTCTTTCCATGAGAGCGGGGGTGAGAATTGGGAGACGAGACACAATCGAAGGTCCAATGGGGCCAATCACGAAGTCAATCATCGATCGCTACGAGATTTGAGATGAGGCGGCGGCGGACGAGGAGGAGGAAGCCGAGGAGGAGGCGGCTGCGAAGGAGGAGACGGCAGTACGACCGCGTACAGCGACGGTACTTGAGCTACCTGCACCTCCAGTGCGAGATCCAATGCAAGAGTATGTTGCTCACACAAACCACTACCTTGTCGCCGGGTATGAAAATACTCAAAACTACCTCCTTAGACAAGGGGGAGTACAACGCCATGTTGTACGAGGCGTTCAACGATATCATCGGTCGGTTGGACATAAACAACCAGATAGAGTGGCGTTTTCCTCCGACCTGCTGTACGACTATTTACCATATCCACCCCCAGAATCGTTGTCTGAATTGTCACGTAATCTGGCAGCACCACCACGACGCGACGAGGACAAGAATCACTAAATGCTTTTTTATTTATTTTAAAAACTCTTAATTAGTTTTATCGATGTTTTGTTTTAATTAGTTTAACTTATGTTTGTTTGTTTGCTTGAATTACGAGACTTAAAATTATAAGATTTAATATGTTTGTTTTATCGATGTTTTGTTTTAATTAGTTTGACTTATGTTTGTTTGTTAGTTAGTTTGAATTACGAGACTTAAGATTCTAAGATTTAATATGTTTGTTTGAAGGCATTTTGAGTCCATCGTCTCAAAATAGAGATTAAATATGTGTTTGAAGGCCCTATTTGGCATCGCCGTTGTAGCGCCTTGACAGGGCCACAACTATGGAGTATTGCGCCGCGGCCCCAACAAGGCGCCTCAACGGCACCAAGCTCTTACAGAGACTCCATCGTCTTTGTAAGTCATCGGCGCCACGGTCCTATTTGGCACCGCCGCGACATCTATGACTTACTGAGACGATGGAGTATTGCGCCGTTGTGGCGCCTTGATGGGGCCGCGGTTATGGAGTACTGCACCGCGGCCCTGACAAGGTGCCTCAACGGCGCCATTAACTTAAAAAGACTCCATCGTCTCTATAAGTCAGTAGCACTGCGGCCCTATTTGGCGTAGCCGCGGCGGCGCTGACTTACAGAGACGATGGAGTCTCTGTAAGTTGATGGCGCCGCGGCTATGCTTACTGAGGCCGTGACACTGTGATCCTACAACAGATATAGATCCGTTGTGGGACCTGGTGCTGCGGCTATGGGTTATGAGGCCGCGGTGCAGTGGTAAATCTTATATATATAACTTTATGAAAACCTATCAAAAACTTTGTTTTACGCAAATTTGAGTTAATATAAAGCTATATAGAAAATGACGTACATGTAGATAGTGCTTTTGAATCAGACCCTTTGTCCTTCAATAATCCAATTTCATTTGCTTTAGTTATTTACTTAGAGCAAAACTCAACAGCCTCCTCAGCTATATAATTTTTCACGATACTCCCTTCTGATTGATTGTAGATCTTCATATAACTCTTCAATACTTTCATGTAACGCTCGATTGGATACATCCACCGTAAAAACACAGGTCCATATAATTTCACTTCACGTACCAAGTGAACAGTTAGATGAACAATGATATCAAAAAATGATGGTGTGAAGATCATTTCCAACAAGCACATAGTTTTCACAACTTCCGATTGCGTCGCGTAAAACCGAGTTCGATCAATGATCTTTGAAAATATCGAATTGAAGAATACACATATTTTGGAAATTGCGAACCTCACATTTTTTGACAAAATGCCCCGCAACGCAAGCGGTAACATTTGTTGTAGTAACACATGACAATCCTGAGTTTTCATTCCAATAGGTTTGAGATAATTTAAAGATACGAACCTTTTATAGTTTGAGGAATGACCATCCGGGACTTTGATATATTCAAACCACTTACACAATTTTTTCTTCTCCTCCCGAGATAAAGTGTACTTTGCCGGTGGTATTTTTGCTTTTTTTTTCATTCTCCTCATCGACATGCAAAACGCTTCTTATATTCATTTCCTTGAGTGTTATTCGAGATTTTATCCCGTCTTTCGATTTATTTGGATCATCAAGTAGCGTACTGATGAAAGATTCACATACATTTTTCTCAATATGTATAACATCTTGACAATTCCGAACATATAATATCTTCCAATGCGGAAGGTTGTAGAAAATCAATATCTTTTCCCAAGCATTCTCTTGGAACGACTCTTTAGTACTAGCACGCTGCTTCCTTTTTCCGAGCACTTCATTGACATTTTTAACCATTTCAAAGACATCTTCACCAGACAATAGTCTAGGAGGGTGTCGTTCTTCCATATTTCCATCAAATGTCTGTTTCAATCTTCTATATGAGTGATCTCTCTGTAAAAATGTTCGATGATCAAGAAAAACAGTTTTCTTACCATGCTTCAAACGAATGGAAGACGTTTCTTTCATGCAAACCGAACAACTAATTGAGCATTTCACAGAGTATCCTGAGAAATTTCCATACGCTGGAAAGTCGTTAATAGTCCACATCAACATGCTCTTAAGTAGAATGAATTGCCCAGTAACCGTCTTTGACCTCAATCCCTGTCTCCCATAACATCTTCAATCATCGATACTGTTGCCAAATACACATCGATATCATTTCCTGGTTGACTCGGTCCTGAATTAAGAAGGGTTAACATCAACAATTTTCTCTTCATACACAACTTTGGAGGGAGATTGTAGTTCACAAGAATAACCGACCAAACACCATATCTACTACTGATCATGCTGAAAGGGTTCATGCCATCAGATGCTAAACTAAGACGAAAATTCTGAGGTTCAACACTGAAATCTTTGTACCCCAAATCAAATGACTTCCACTCTGAGGCATCCGCAGGATGCGTAACATACCATCATCGATACGTTCTTCGAAGTGCCAAACCATGTTCTTTGCGTGCTTGGCAGTATTAAACAGTCGTCGGAATCGTGGCATTAGTATTATGTACAATAATGACTGAAACATCATATACAACAATATAAAAAACATAATCATTTGTAAAACAAGTAATTATTATCTACGTACCTTGATTTGAACTCCTTTAACCCCGTCACGTGGCAATTTCCCTTTTTTCCACCTTGACTCTTTGCACATCGGACATTCATCTAGATCTTCATACTCATTTCTATATAAAACACAATCATTTGGGCACGCATGGAATTTCTCGTACTTTATACCCAATGTGCCCAAAGTTGTTCTCGCCTAATACATACTTTGCGGAACTTTATTGTCTTTTCGAATTGCTTCTTTGAGTGTTTCCAACAATAGAGTAAAACTAGTGTTTGTCCACCCACCTGACGTTTTGAAATGAAATAAAGTAACTAAAAATGACAACTTTGAATAACTTGTACACCCTTCATATAATGGTGTCTCCGCATCATTCATCATCGACTCAAACAATTCCGGATATTCCACAAAATCCTTCTCCAAATCATTCATCATCCCGCACATATCATCAAAGTCATCATCTTGAAGATCATCATTTCTATGTTTATTGTAGGACAAAATTCCTCACCATGATAAAACCATACTTAGTAAGAAGTCATTATTCCGTAAACCAACAAATGAGTTTGAACAATATGAAGAGAAAAATGTCTATGATTTCCACATTTCACCCAAGGACAATGAGCTTATTCCACATCACCGACATTATCTTTAACAAATTCACAAAACTCATTTACAGCATTTTAATATATCTCGTTTAACCTATTCTCCAACATCCATTGTCTCACCATCTTAGAAAAACCCTAATTATAACAAGAAATATTCATATTTCTTTTAGACAATGCAAAAATACTCAAATTTGTAACAAATTAAGAGGAATTTATAGGAATTAGATGTATAGTTGTGAATTGTAAATGATAATGACACAGAATGGGTCAAAATGTGGTTTGTAGTCTTTTTTCGACTGAAGTTTTGAGAGATCTAAGTGTAAAACACAAATAAAAACGCATTTATAGCAGTCCAAGTAAATGGCGCCGCGGCCCTGGTGTCTATCGCCGGGGTGCCGCTCCCACAACAGATCCCATAAGGGTTGCGGAACCCTTCTTGGAAGGGTTATGGGAGCGGCGCCGCGGCGATAGAAACCAGGGCCGTGGCGCAAGTTAACCCAAAAACAGGTGCCACGGCCTTGATTGCCATCGCCACGGCGCCGTGGAGTTCCCGAGAGCACCTCGGCTCGGGAAGTCTACGGCATCGTGACCCTGTAAGCCGTCGCCGCGGCGCCGCTCCCACAACCCTTCACTCTCTTACCCTCTCACTCCCTCTCCCTCTCCCTATCTCCTCCTTCCCTCATTCTCTCACTCCTTCTCCCTCACCCTCTCATTCCCTCACTCTGCCCTATCCCTCTCCCTCATCCTCCCACTCCTCCGTCTCCCGCTCCCTCACTCTCTCACTCCCTCACTCCGTCCTCTAACTCTCTCCTCCCTCCCTCACTCTCTCACTCCCTCACTCCACCCTCCATCACTCTCTCACTCCCTCACTCCGCCCTCAATCATCAGTCCATCTTCTCTCTCTCACTACTATGTTTGAAATTGATAATTAGTTTAGGTTTACATTGAGATATATTTTTTGTTTAGAATGGATAATTAGTTTAGGTTGACATTGAAATATATTTTGTGTTTGGAATGGATAATTAGTTTAGGTTTACATTGATATGTATTTTGCGTTTGAAATTGTATTTTGAATTGTGTTTACAGATTCAATGTCGACTACAACTACTACTACTTCTAGCGACGGTATTAAAAAGAAACCTAGACGACTATTAGCATGAAATCCCGATGAGAAAGGAAAGAGAAGAAACACCCTTATGAGTTGTGTGAATAAACTTTGAAGTCTCGGTAGAACAATTACGATAGAATTATATTCCAAAGGGCAACCAAAGGGTAAGGAAGGTGATGTGTTTTTGAGTTACTTTGGCGTATTAGCTAGGGAATATGTTCCACTTTTAACTCGTGATTGGAGATTGAAAGAGAAAGATCAAATAAAAGAGAGGATTTTGAACAAAATATGTAAAGGATTTTCTATTCCAATAGAACATAAGCACATTTGCCTCATGAGAGTAGGAGAATCCGCAAAGCTATTTCGTCACGAGTTGTATCACGATCTTCTCAAAGACACAATCGATGAACCAAACTCATTAAAAAGACCCGATTGTGTTTTCAAATTTTACACGAGTATCATCGAGGAAGATTGGGTGAAGTTTGTTGAGTATAGACGAAGCGCAATTTTCAAGCAAACTTCGGAGCAAGGGAAAACTAATTCCGCTAAAGTGGAATACAAATCTTGATGTGGCCGAGATGGATATCGAAAACTAGATCAACAAAAGGTTGAGTTTTTTCATTTATTTATTTTGTACTCATTTTTTAACATTTAATATATGATTACTTGTTAATTAAAAGCACGACGAAACAGGGCAATGGGCAACGTTAGAAGAATCATGGATTGACTCGCAAAAGAAAGTCGGGATAGACCGAAAAGAATTCAAGAATGACAAAGATCGACTAATGGGAGAATCAATTGTAGATAATGTACGTTATAGTTTTAATATATTTATTTACAAATGATTATAATATGTAGCAAAGATTATCTCAACAAGCAAACGAAGGTACTTTCATCTCGGAAACGGGAAAAAGTATCTTGCAAGAAGCCATGGGAACAAAAAAATATGTTTGCGGTCAATCCAAACATGTTGCCAAGCGTTTCAAATTTTTTGTTCCTCCGACCCCAAACGACGAACTTAACAAGATGTGGCTCGAAATGTGTCTCGAGTTTATGGAATTTAAAAATAAAATGTTGAAGGTGGTTAATGGTCGTGGTAGTATATGTGTTGGAGAAGGTAGTGTTGATCGCGTTTAACATAATCTCAATGCGAGTGGCGTTGGTGATGAAAAGAATGCTAAGATTCAAGATGTTGTCGAAGACGTCGTCGAAGAGGTCATATCTTTAAGTAATATTTATTCATGCTTATTTATTTACTTCAAAAGTTTATTTGTTTTCGGTATTAAATCAGTGATTTTCATAGGATATGACGATGTACATAATCGTCTGAAAGTCAATCCGGTTATTGTGGAAAAACCAACTAGTGTTCGAGCTAATTGCTCATTGAATCAACCACACCGGTGACACCGTGTTCGAATGTAAGTGTCGATTGTTTTTTCTACATTGACGATATCGTGAAAGCAAACACAATCCATGTTGCAAATGGGAGAGTATATTTGAACGAGGACGTAATTCACTTCTCAACTTTGGAGGAAGGAAATGCACGGGTGAGCGTTTGTGGCGTTTTGGTTAAAAAAGCCAAATTGCTGATTCCCACCAAAGAAGCTCTAACCGTAGAAGATGCAATGGGGGGTTTTGTCTCGTGGCCGCGACGATTAATAGAAACAGCGACTACGACAAAAGAGAGTCGCGGTCCATACATCAAATGCTCGAAACTCGATTCTACGAGTTAACCTACTCCTGACGATCACAAGAGAATTAATTACAAGGTAATATATTTTAACTTATTTTTTAGTATATATTGATTGTTCAAATTAATTATAAGGTAATTAATTCAATGTTTAAATGGTTACAGGATAATAAATCCCAAGTTTAAATTGCTCGCTCAATATGCCAACAAAATGATGTTAGCACAAGGAAACGTTATCCAAGTCAATGTGTGTCCAACAATCTCTGCTTTACCGATTATGTTAGGATTTGATGATATTTCCGAATTTTTACAATTTCCGGAAATTGGGGCGTCAAGTATATCGCTTTACATGGAGTACGTGTTTCTTTCATGAATATCTTTTTTTATTGATGATTGAATATTGAGTGTTTTAACTTTTTGAATACTTTGGAATATAGTTGTATACACGCATCGATGGCAAAGTTGAAGAAGAAATTTGTCTTTTAAACGCAGCGTTAGCTTCTCACATGTCTAAAAATGAAGAAGATTACCATTTGTCGACAAGTCAAATAGGTTGGAAACGCGGTGCAAGGATGCAACGTTGGTCAACTAGTTTTCATGCCGTACAATTGAAACTTTCATTGGATGCTTGTTGTCCTTGACTTGTGGAAAGATTAACAAAATATGTATACACCTTTGGATATAGAGAGAGTAAGAGTAGAGTGGATTAACTATGTACAACCATTTATTGAATGTGATGATTAGTTACATTTTGTGATATTGAATGTATATATTTCGGCTGATTTTGAATGTATATGATGATTTTGGATGAATTTTGGATGTATAGTCTTTTTTTTAGATTGATTGTGCATGTATTTTGCAGGTATTATATTATTTTTGGGGTTTAATCCATTAATTTGAGGGGAATCACTCTCTGGACAATGGCGCTGCGGCGACATATGTTCGGAGCTGCGGCGCCATGTCACACAACGGATCCAAACATCCGTTGTGGGAGTCGGCGCCGCGGCGTGGAGTGACGTTGCCGCAGCCCCGTTGGTGTTCATATAGGGCCGTGGTGACCCTTTACGGCGCCGCGGCCTTGACTCCCACAATGGATGTTTGGATCTGTTGTGGGACTCGAGGCCGCGGCACCGTAAAGGGTCACCGTAGCGCCATAAGTTAAAAAATAAATTAAATTTACAACTAATAATTAATTCGTTGTTGAATTTCCCACAACCAATAGACATCCGGTGTGGGAAGTATGAACATTCCACACCGAAAGGTTAAGGGTTGTGTGAAATTCCACAACTCTGGATTCCACACCCCTTATTAAGGGTTGTGGGAAAATTCAACACCCCTTAGTGATTTCAATTCGAATAAATTATAAATAACAAATATTATTTTATTAATAATATGAGCGAGAGTTTACATAAGTATCTTCTCGTGGGCAAGAATGCCTAACATATTCTGAATCTCGGATGAAGGGGTCTGAGAATTTTCTTCATTTTGCATCCGACATTGGTTTACCAACATAGTGAGACTCATTTGAAAGATCTCGAATTCTAATGTAAAACTTGTTGATGCATTCATCCTTAGACATCTTCAGGCTTTCAAACTTAGATGTAAGCAGTTGAAGACGAGTGTTCTTCACTTAGTCAATACCTTTTTAGGTAGTTTCAACTATACCTCAATCCTCTTTCGCACTCATGAAGGTATTGATTAGTAAAAAATATTCTTGTCAACTCCATTGTATATGGAATTCAATGCCTTGGAATTCAAAACTTTGGCTGCATCATCTAGTAGATTCTACTCAACTTCCGGAATATTTTCAAGAGTTGCACTATCAACCTAATCAATGAATTTGATGAAAGCTCCCATCCTTACTTAGCAGTAGGCGTAGTTGTTGTCGACTTATATCCGGCGACGACGGTAATATTTATATTTCCCTATCCCAACCACATAAAGGGGACAAGGCTCACCTAGAAGGACCACGGCGCGTCCCCACGCGTCCGGGCCTTCGGACCGGCGACGAATCTGCGCCTGGTTGGCAACCCTCACCTAGGGAACGCCTGGCCGGCCACCCTCACCTAGGGGACGCCTGGCCGGCCACCCTCACCTGGGGGGCCTGGCCGGCCACCCTCACCTGGGAAACACCTGACAGGCCACCCTCACCTAGGGGACGCCTGGCCGGCCAGCCTGTGCTTGGAAGAGGGCTTCCTGTCCTCTGCCGCCTAAGGGTCTCCCACTCGACCCAAAGGGTGGTTCCAATGCTATAAATAGCCCTTCACACCTTCCAGAAAGGGAGGACACATTTTCTCTCTACACCTAGACTCTGCTAAAATATTGGTACGAGTCTTTCTCTCTCTCTCTCTCTTAACCTACTATACCCCCGCGTGAGGTATCCTGGGGAACAATCTCCGACCGGGATAGCTCCCTAGAGATCCAAGACCTGAGCACCAAAACGCCGGCGATCCAAGGATCCCCGTTTTCCTCGGTTTTGTCGATCCCTCCTCATCATCCTATAACTCCACCCACATTATACTAATGTTGAGCGTCGGGGAGGTAAACAGAGGACCCCCCTCTGTTTTCTCTTCTTAGTTCACGTCTGTTTACTCTTTTCAAATACCAGAAGGACTCGAAGACCCCACTACAGCTAAGACACGATCCGGGACACCGGATTTGACACGCTCAGGCCGAAGCGAGGGTCACCCGCTCTGAGCGAGGATCTGACCGCTTAGGCCTCTGAACGTTGTCCAAATTTCAGCGACAACATTTTGGCGCTAGAAGGAGGGGCCTCCGAGCTTGGAGCTCATCCAATCTACATCTTTCTATTTTTCATCTCTTTTCTTTTTCGCTCGTCGAAAAATGAGTGACGTTCCGGCATCTCTCGCAGTTGTCCGATCGAGCAATCCTATCGTTCGGGCCGCTGGCTCGCAATACGAATTCTGGCGGCTCCCCCACCGGGGAGCCAGGCCGAAGCCCTCAATGAGAGGGGCAGAGAGTGCCGCTCCGACCCTTCGTGACAACGAAAGGGGACTTGCGAGACGAGACCAACCGCCGGTTAGCAGAGTTGCTAACGCGGCCGGGGGTGAACAAAGGCTTGCTCGTTAACCTCCTCGGATACGAGGAGGAAGATGTCTCAGCCCCAGACGAGGACTATGTCAGAGACGACATGGTCCCAGAAACGGAAGCAAGTAAAACCTTCACCCCCTCGCCTCTGGCCGACGCTCTGGCCGACCCGAGCGATGCTCCGTTAAAGCCATTGGTTGGTCGAGCTCAAATAGGTTCAGGGCTCGAGGGTTCTAGTAACCCTCGGGCACAGAGAAACGGCAACAATTCTCGCGGCAGGCGATCTCGGCGGCTGCGTCGCACGGCGTTCCGACGGGGCGACGACGGTGCGGATAGCCACTGGATCCGTCACGAAGGTCGCGTTAACTCGGGGAGGGGTTCCCATGAGGAGGACATGAGGAAAAGGTTAGACGCCCGTCGGGCTGTCGCCGGGGCCGCGACCCTCGAGGATCCTCCCCCCAACATCATGGATCAAGGGTCCAATAAGCGACAGGGGCCCACCCTAGTGGGACCAGTCGTAGGGGCCACCAACGGGCGCGAACTAATGACCATGATTCAGGGACTCCATAATCAAATCATCAAACTCCGGGGGGCAGGCCCCAGGGGCTCCAGATCTTACAACGGTCTGGAGGGGTCATACTCGTCCTTCACGGCGGTGGTGCTAGCACAGCCGCCTGGGAGGGGATTTAAACTCCCCATTTTCCCGTAGTATGACAGACGTTCTTACCCTAATTTCCACATCCAACACTACGAAACATGGATGTTGATGCAGGGACTCTCACACGCAACTCTCTGCCAGGAATTTAGGTTGAGACTAACCGGTTCGGGTTTTGAGTGGTTCAGGAGTCTGAAACCCGGGAGCGTCAGCTTGTTCCGAGCTCTCCGAGAAGTTTTCCTCGCCCGATTCGCCACGCTTCTGGCCCAGAAAAAGTCTAAATCGTACCTATGGACGATCAAACAAAAGCCCGACGAAAGCCTCCGCCAATATCTGGCTCGGTGCACAGAAGAATCCCACAAAGTCGAAGACTTCGACGACGGGGATGCCATAGTTGCCATCACCGAGGGCGCCGAGCCCAGCGATTTCCTAAAAGCGATTTCCCCGAGTGATATGGCCGAACTTATGGCATGTGCTAGAACCCATATGGGGGTGGAAGACTACCTCCGTTGTCGGAAAGGCGTTGGGCGCATCGGTCGCCGTCGCTCTAACGAGTGGCCCGACACTCGGGGAAAGCGCGGAAGGAATAACCGCGATTACCCCTCGTCTAAGCCGAGGAAACCATTCGCTGACCAGTTCTGGGGAGAAGCTCTTATCCCGCTCAATGCGTCCCCCGCCCGAATCTTGGCTCTTCACCGAGACAAGCTCGGGTCCCCGATGCCTTTGAAGAAAGGTCCTGCGACGCGGGACAAGAGCAAATTTTGTGAATATCATCGGGATCATGGACACATGACCTCCGACTGTTTCCAGTTAAGACGGCAAATAGAAGCCTTGATTCAAGATGGGAAACTCAACGAGTTTGTCATGCGGGCGGCCGGGGTGACTATCCTGGAGGAACGCCCGCCGAATCAAGATAAAGGGCCGCCCAAGGAGAAGGCCGCTGCCGTCGCTACCATTAGCGACGAGCCCGATGACCCCGGAATGAACATTGTGAGAAAAATCACCGGGGGGCTCGAGTTTGGCGAGTCAAATAACCAAAGAAAAAAGTACCTAAGGGCGGTGACTAACGAGAGGACCAGAAATGGTTTCAACCTCACTCAAGTCATCCCCCCGCCGACTTCGTTCCAAGAGATCCGCTTCACCGAGGCTGATGCAAAAAGGATCCTGCACCCGCACAACGACGCTCTCGTCGTATCTGCAACTGTTGCCAACAATAAGGTCCAACGGATCTTAGTGGACAATGGGAGTGCAGTTGATATAATCTATAAATCGGCGCTTGAGCGAATGAAACTCGACAGAGTAAAGCTCGCCCCGATCCGCACCCCCCTCTACGGGTTTTTTGGAGAAAAGGTATGGACGGAAGGGTCGGTAAACCTGCCCGTCACCTTCGGAACCCGTGGTAGCGCGGAGATCACTCGGATCGTAACCTTCCTTATCATAGATGAACCAACAACTTATAACATGATAACAGGTCGACCGACCCTTGTTGGTTTGAAGCCCATTACTTCAATGTATCATCTCATGATGAAGTTCCCGACCGGTGCGGGAATCACATTCATGATGGGGGATCAGGACATGGCACAAACGTGCCATGTGGGGGCCGTAAATGAAGAAACTGCCAAGGCAAGGGGGGGAGGCGACAATTTGCAGAACTTACGAGCTCACGGACGAGCTCTGTGCGAGCCTGAGGAAGGGGGAACCTTCGGAGAATTGGATCAACGCGACGAAATCGAGCGTCGCAACGTTGAGACCTCTGATGACCTCATAGCCGTAATGCTGGACCCCGCCGAACCTAGCCGAATGGTCAAAATTGGCGGCCAGCTGTGCACCGAGGAGCAAGGGGCGATGACCCGTTTCCTCAGAGAGCATAAAGACGTCTTTGCATGGCCACATGCAGATATGCTGGGCATAGATCCGAAGATCATGGTGCATCGCTTAAACGATGACTGTAACGTACCCGAGCGGGTACAGCCCAGGAGGGCATTTAGCGGGGAAAGGTATCTTGCCATTGGAGAGGAAGTGGACAAACTCGTCGCCGCTGAGATCATAAGGGAAGCGGAACACCCAAAATGGGTGTCGAACGTGGTGATGGTTAAAAAACCCAACGGGAAGTGGCGCATTTGCATAGATTATAAAGATCTTAACAAAGCCTGCCCGAAGGATAGTTTCCCCTTTCCCCGGAACGAGAAACTTGTGGACGCGACATCGGGCCATGAATTGCTCAGTTTTATGGATGCCTATTCAGGCTATTACCAAATCCGGATGCATGAAGACGACCAAATAAAGACGACCTTTGTGACGAACAAAGGCCTTTATTGCTATAAGGTAATGCTTTTCGATCTCAAAAATGCCGGCGCCACTTACCAGCGATTGGTCAATCGAATGTTCGCCGATCAGATTTGCAAGACGATGGAAGTCTACGTGGACGATATGCTGGTAAAAGCCGACTTGCTTCAAACCACGTCCAAGACCTCGAGGTTATGGTCCGGATCCTCCGCTAGTAGGGGATGGAACTAAATCCCAATAAATGTACGTTCGGGGTAGAGTCAGGAAAATTCCTCGGCTACTTGGTCAGTAGGAGGGGAATCGAAGCCAACCCCGAAAAGATCGCCGCCATTCTCGGGATGACATCTCCCAAAAAGCCCAAAGAGGTGCAGAGTTTGGATGGCAGAATAGCGGCTTTGGCTAGATTTGTCTCCAAGGCAACCGACAGGTGTCAACCTTTCTTCCAAGCATTGAAGATGAAAAGCGGGTTCGAGTGGACATCCGAATGTGAGAAAGCGTTTCGTGAAATGAAGTCATATTTCACAATGCCCCCATTCTTATCCAAACCCGTGGATCACGAACCGCTCGTGCTCTACCTCACAGTGTCCGAAAGGGCTACCAGCGCAGTCCTCATCCATGAGGAGGGACAGAGCCAATGGCCGGTTTATTACCTTAGCAAAGCTCTCCTGGATGCCGAAACCCGGTACCCAGAGATTGAAAAGCTGTCTCTCGCACTAGTTATGAGTGCTCGGAAGCTATGCCCCTATTTTCAGGCACACCAAATAATTGTGTGCACCGGCCACACGATTGAAAAGGCTTTGCAACGGGGCTCCTCGACGAGGATGGCCATCTGGTTGCAAGAACTCAGCGAATATGGGGTACGTAACCAGCCACGAGTCGCCATCAAGGGCCAGGCACTGGCGGACTTTGTGGCGGAGCTCGCACCAATGGCTGGGGTCGAGACTATGGACCCTGCACCAAAATCATTAAAAAGAGAGGCTCCGGACCGATAGGCCCGACATGGGCATTACACGTCGATGGCGCGTCGAACGCCCAAGGAGTCGGGGCCGGAGTTATTTTAACCAACCCCGACGGGGAAAAATTAAAATATGCGCTACGTTTTGAGTTCAAGGCCTCCAACAATGAGGCAGAATACGAAGCCTTGATAGTCGGTTTAGAGCTTGCTCATCGACTCGGCGCTGAAAACTTTCGCATCTTTTGTGACTCGCAACTGATCGTGAACCAAGTAAAAGGCGAATACGCCGCCAAGGAACCGAACATGATCGCATACTTGGCCAAAACGCTCAAGAACCTAGAAACGATAGCTTGGTTTGAGGTCATGCATGTCCCTAGAGAAGAGAACGTTGAGGCGGATGCCTTCGCACGCCTCGCCTCAGGCATAGATGCGGGCGAGAACGGGGAAATCCCAATCGAGGTACTAACCAGACCTTATGTTTTAAGGAGTGATGTGGGATTGGTTAGCGACTTCTCAACCCCATCCTGGATGACTCCCTTGAAGGGGTACATCACGAACGGTGTCACGCCGAAAGACCATGAGGACACTAGGAAACTGAAACACCTAGCATTGAAATACACAATGCGCGGAGACGTGCTATATAAAAGGGGTTACTCGATGCCGCTCCTTTGTTTTCTTCGCGAAAGCGAAGCGAGGCACGCCATGAAAGAAGTCCATGAAGGATTGTGTGGAAATCACGCAGCAGGACAGTTGATGGCCATGAAGCTCCTAAAGTTGGGTTATTTCTGGCCGACCCTGAAAAAGGACGCTCACGACTGGTCCCGGCAATGCGACAAGTGCCAAAAGTTTGCCCATGTGCCCAGGCGGCCCCCGACCTCACTGTGTCTGATTATCGTTCCCCTACCATTCGCCAAGTGGGGGATCGACTTGATCGGCGAACTCCCAATGGCCCCAAGGTAGTTCCGATTCACCATAGTGGCAATTGACTACTTCACCAAGTGGGTCGAGGCCGAGCCCCTGGCAAAGATCACGGAGGCGAACACGACGAACTTCATATGGTAAAACATAATATGTCGTCAAGGTATTCTAGAAACGATCGTGACAGACAAGGGTCCATAATTCGACAACACGCGACTGCGCGAAATCTGCGAGCAGCTCGGAATTAGCAAGACCTATTCTTCTCCTAGGCACCCCAGGCCAACGGCCAGGTGGAGGCAGCCAACCGCACGATAAAAAATAATTTGAAGAAGAGGCTAGAAGGCCCGAAAGGGGGCTTGGGCGGATGAATTGCCTTTCGTAATATGGGCATACCGCACCTCGGCACGAAATCCGACCGGGGAGACCCCGTTCGCCCTAAAATTCGGGGTTGAAGCCGTGGTCCCGATAGAGACCACGCTCCCCACATTCCGTATCGAAGCCTTCCATGAGGGAGACAATGAAGAAGCAATACGGGCAAACCTCGATCTCATCGACGAAAAGAGAGCCGACGCGCTCACGCGTCTGACGGCCCAAAAGAAGAAGGTCGAGCATTATTACAACTCAAAAGTCAAGCCTAGAAGCTTCACCGACGGCAGCTTGGTCTTGAGAAAGGTCTTCCCAAACACTAAGGTACAGGGAGCCGGCATGCTAGGCCCATCCTGGGAAGGGCCATACCGAATTCGAAACGCCATTCACAACGGCACGTATGAATTGGAAAGCATGGACGGACTCGTGTTCACCCACCCATGGAACGCCGAGCACCTGAAGAAGTATCACACGTAAAGGCAGCGGCGCGCGCCAAAGTCCCTATAAATGTAAACACAATGATGTGATTGTCGTAATTCAATTTGATCAAAGTGTATTCATTTGAACATCGAATAAAAAGTCTCTTTGTGTCATCATCTCAATCTACCTCCCTCTATAAAGTTTCTAAAAATAATACTTATTATTCCTAAAAACTTGGGGGACTAGGGGTAACCCGATAAGCGGCAATACAACGACATGTTATCGGGAAACAAAACTCCATATAGTGGGCGAATCGATAACAAAAACCCCAATGGTTTTGCATTCGAGAAAATTAAAACCCCATAAAACAAAAACCACTGAACATGAACCCTGTGGCCAGAGACATCTCCGTCAAAACCGGTAACAAGGCGAAAACCTTGCATCTGGGCGCCCATGGATTTGAGGAAAATTGGCAAACCCCAGCTAACACATAGTTGGACCAATGTCAAAACCCAATCCTAAGACGTAGAATGAATACCCGTAAGATAAATGTGCACGACGCCTTACAAGGAAAATCGTAAACCAACGTCGCAAACCGACGGGTCATCGGTCGAGCCAATTCTCGGGATTCCCCCTTCGTAGAGCTTGGTCGTAAGCTGATAGGCCATCGCCGAAGGCTCACGAGTAAAGAAGCTCAAAACACGGTTAGGGAAAAATACCCAAACCAAAGAATGCGAGCTCGGATGTCGCCAGGTAAGTGAGGCGTAAGTGGACGAGACGACGAACGCTCTTCGAAATACGGACGCTCTCAAAAGCAGTTCGAACGAGTAACCGGATGAACCTCCCACCATCGACCACACGATGCGCGTGACTTTCCGCCAATCGCGCCGATTGCGTGGGTCGCCGGCCATAGCAAGTCGACGACGACAACACATCCTAAATCGAGGGCCCCTAACGGCATAAAGGTCGAAAAGCCACACCAAGGACATGATCCGTTGGCCCGAAAAGGGACAACGACTGTGGTCAACCCCGATCGTCGATTATGCCCTAACAGAGGGGCATATTGTAAATCGGAGGCTTAAAGCGACACAAGATTTAGAAATAGAAAATCCATGCAAATGCGGGGGATTTCATTCAAAAGACAAAGAAAAATATTCGACGGATAAGCAAATGTCGTAAAAGGCAAAGCTAAAAATATCCAACACAAAGGAAGACAAAAAGCGCTAAACAAAGGAACAAACAAATCAAAGTCCTAATCAGAGTCGAAATCGATTTGCTCCTCGCCGAGGACCGCGCTCGGGTGAGACGGAGATGTGCCGACCGAGGAATGAGTAGTCTCAGTGGGACGTCGGTCGTCGATATCGTCGAAGTCCGCATCGTCCTCCATTGGCGGGAACATGGCGTCGAAAAATGTGAAGGAGACTTAGCGTGGTTGAGTCTCAGCAACGGTAGCGTCTCGGACTCGAATGGCGCGACGCGCTGGGCCTCATATACAACGACCTCCCAGTCATCCTTCAGGCGCTCGTTGACGTGCACGGCCTCGTCGCGATCATCGACGACAGCCTGCATCTCCGCTAAAAGAGCGTCGTTCTCTTCGGCGGCCTTCCGGTGAGCAGCCTCACTCGCAGCCAACCGGCTACTGACGGAGGCCAAGTCGGCGTCGCGAGCCGCCAAGGTTCCCTCAAGCACCTTGTTCTCCGCCAGAAACGCGCTGGCGGACTTCTCTACTTGTTCCCTCGAGGTGCGCTCTTCGGCAAACCTCACCTCGGCCGTCTCTCGGCCGGAGACGGCATTGCCCAGCGCTTCCTTCAACGCCCGCTCGCGGCGAGCGGCCTCCTCCATCACGAGTTCCATCCGCTCATGGCGTGCATAGACCTGCAATAGAATGATGCAAAAATATAGAGTGGAGGAAGTGAGACAGAACATGAGTAAGTAACCTTTCGCGCGTCGCAGGTCCCGTGTTGAAAGATGTGCATGACGCTGATGACGACGAGCTCCTTGAAACACTTGGGGGATGATTCTGCGAGTCCTCGGACGCTCCGGTCCCTTAGGTCAGCCGCCTCGGCAAGAAAGAATGACCCACCACCGCCGACGGAATGCACCTCCATCAATCTCCGAGAGCCCGACGGTGCATCGCTCGTGGAAGATACGGCCGGACGCTTCCTCGGAGGACCGCTACTCCCACCTCCCCGAGTCGGTGGCGGGGCATGGGACACTGGTGGCTCCTCCTGCGGGTTTGCACCGACCGCCGCAGGGATCTCGCGTGGCAGGGACGGGCCTCCCGTGCCTCCTCGAGGTCGTCGTCGAGAACCGCGTAACGAAAAACCAACCAAGTTAGCAGACATAATAGAACGACATAATAAAGGGTACCTCGTACCGCTACAATGATTGGCCGGAAGGACATCCTCTTCGGGTTCCGCATCCGACTCGTCCCGCCCTCGGCCCCGCGCTCGGGGAAGGGGAGAAGTGCTCGAGACAAACCACCCGGTGGTCGCCATGGTGTCAAGTGACTCGAAGATCGAGGCTTGCCGGCGAACCGCCGGAAGACGATGAATGACCTTGCCAAGCTCCATAAGCTCGGGGTCGGCGGCCGAGATCGGGATCTTCGCAGATCCGAACTCGAGAGGAGCGGAACCGAAGGCAGATTCGGAGACCCATATTCACATGTGCCGATTCTTGCTATGGGAATTGGAAAAGAATTGTTTTCGGGGGAAGAGAAAAAGGAACCAACAAAGTCGTCAACGGACCCACCGTTAACGTCAAAAGGTGCGGGATCCATGACGCAATATGAAAAAGTAATAGAATATTAGGCGCGGGGAAGAGTTTATAACCATACCTATCCTTCTCCGCCTCCTCAAGGGCTCCCTGACGTCCCGCTCGCCGGCCCGGCCCGCCGGAGTGTGGGCGGCCCTCGAACTGAAACGACGGCCAAGGGGCTCTACTTTTGAGTTCATTCTCGACCTGACGTTTGATATCGAACTCGGGGGCCTAATGTTGTCGCCGTATTTCCGGCGACGATGGTAATATTTATATTTCCCTCTCCCCAACCACGTAAAGGGGAGAAAGCTCACCCAGAAGGACCACGGCACGTCCCCACGCGTCCGGGCCTTCGGCCCGGCGACGAATCCGCGCCTGGTCGGCAACCCTCACCTAGGGGACGCCTGGCCGGCCACCCTCACATGGGGGGCCTGGCCGGCCAGCCACGTTTGGGAAAGGCCTGGCCGGCCGGCCACCCTCACCTGGGAGGGGCCTCGCCGGCCACCCACGTTTGCGAAAGGCTTGGCCGGCCGGCCACTCTCCCCTAGGGGATGCCTGGCCGGCCAGCCATACCTGGGAGGGGCCTGGCCGGCCACCCACCTTTGGGAAAGGCTTGGCCGGCTGGCCGCCCTCGCCTAGGAGACGGATCGCCGGCCACCCTCGCCTGGGAGACGCCTGGCCGGCCACCCTCATCTGGGAGACGCCTGGCTGGCCACCCTCGCTTGGGAGGCGCCTGACCGACCACCTATGCCTGGGAGAGGCCTGACCGGCCGGCCACCCTCACCTGGAAGACGCCTGGCCGGCCACCTTCACTTGGGAGACGCCTAGTCGGTCGTCCACCTATGCTTGGAAGAGGGCTTCCTGTCCTCCACCGCCTAGGGGTCTCCCACTCGACCCAAAGGGTGGTTCCAAGGTTATAAATAGCCTTTCACACCTACTACAAAGGGATAATACATTTTCTCTCTACACCTAGATTCTGCTAAAATATTAGTACAAGTCTCTCTCTCTCTCTCTCTCTCTCTCAACCTACTATACCCCCGCGTGAGGTATCCTAGGGAACGATCTCCGACTGGGATAGTTCCCTAGAGATCCAAGACCCGAGCAACAAAACGCCGGCGATCCAAGGATCCCCGTTTCCCTTGGTTTTGTCGATCCCTCCTCGTCATCCTATAACTCCACCCACATTATACTAATGTTGAGCGTCGGAGAGGTAAACGGAGGACCCCCCCTCTGTTTTCCCTTCTTAGTTCACGTCCGTTTACTCTTTTCAGATAACAGAAAGACTCGAAGACCCCACTACAGCTAAGAGACGATCCGGGACACCGGATTTGACACGCTCAGGCCGAAGCGAGGGTCACCCGCTCTGAGCGAGGATCTGACCGCTTAGGCCTCTGAACGTTGTCCAAATTTCAGCGACAACAGTAGTTTTGGCCATCAACTAGGGGAGCTTTGCTAACGGAGTCACCTTCTCTAAAAGTATCCATATTTAGAGATATAAAATAGTTAAACAGATAGACTGTTTACCCAGTAGATTAGGGTTCCCGCTCTAATGTCAAATGACAACGTATTTACACCGTTTATATAATGCTTCTTATAATGGTACTCACAACTAGGCAAAATTAATGAAAAACAATTTCTAAGTAAAAGCAATAGACACAGAGTTGTCTGGGGGGATAATTATCTCTATGAAAGAATATATTATAATCTCATAACGACAAAGTTAGAAAGGGTTTACATGGGATTCTTTACTTCCTAAATGTAACACTTTCTTTCCCAAGTATCACGCAAGCTAACGCTTCCCCTAGGTGTGAGCCTCACTCACTTTTTCACCTCAACACCTATAATGTTGATAGTTGTAGTTTACGCAAATGGAATGGAGTTAATGGACTTACAATTTAGCTCTGTTTCAAGAAGCTAAAACCTTATAATGGCGCGTGTAGCGAGAAAGTCCTTCTCAAGAGATATTCGGCTCAAGTAGTAAATGTTCTTAACCCTAGCAAAGTGAATGATTATATATTACAACTAACAATGGTTATATATTACCCAGAAAGGGTGATGACTCTTTGACCCAAAGAACACAGCTGGCAAAGAGGTGACGTTGAATGAACAGTGGAGTTGGTACGTTAGCGTAAGACGGGGACATACAAAATACAAAGAGAAGTTCTCCGACCAAGTCAGAGACACCATGGCGAACATCAGGATTTGGCGAAGCAAGTAGACCAAAACAAACACTAACAAGGTGGTTCATTTGCAGCCCTCATATCTCTGACTAACAAATTTGAGGATTTAACCAAAGATTTGTTCACGTGGTTTCATGGGAAATGTAATGATAACACTCATAAGGTATTGAGCATGAAGTACGAGACAAAGTGGTTGGTAAAACATATTATAAAGATACATCTAAATATCTCTAGTGTTGGACATTTAGATATTGAAGACTTCGTCTACGCATGTTGGTTCCAATTTGAACATAGTAGAAAATGGCGTTCCACCAGTCATAATGCACTGCTCAAGGACCTGGAGAACATAGCACCCTCCTTGGGGCCGGTGAACAGGGGCCTCTCTAGCTGCCGGTGAACCAACCACCCTTTGTAGACACCGGTGAAGAAAGCAGTGGTAAACAGATGCAGACAGGTACGTAAAGGAGTACTGTATTCCAACAAAGTTGCGTTGTAAAAACATTCGAGTTTGTTTGCAATTAAACACCATTTTACGATCAAAGTTAGGACATCTCCTATAGAGTATTATCACGTGGTGTGCCATGATTACTCGTGTTCGTTGAGCGTACATGCCCTACAGTTCAAAATAACCCGTATACTTCATATACAGAGGTAATATTTCTATCATAAATAAGCAATTTTGTTACATCAACAAAAAGACTAATTACCTATAAACATGAATAAGTTACATAAAATATCATATTTGTTACATAAAAATGAATTCAATTACATATAATAACCATTTAGTTACATTAAAAAGAAGAATTAGTTACATTAGAAACATGAATTAGTTACATAAACACAGGAACTAGTTACATAAAAGAACTGATTAGTTACGTAAGAGAAAAAAATAGTTATATATCAAAAGAAATATGTTGCATACAAACAATAATTAGTTACATATAAGAACTGATTAGTTACACATAAACACAAATTAGTAACATTAGAGAACATATTATTACATAGGAGGAGTCTCCATGTGCTTGGCGTACCAGGGGTCTTCCAGGGGCCCCATGACAAATTCTAAGGCTATAAATAGCCCCCTACACCCTTCAAAAAAGGTACGACACTTTTCTCTACAGCCAAAACTCTGCTCAAATATTAGCACGTGTTCTCTCTTTCTCAACCTACTTCACTCCCCACATGAGTTGTCCTGAGGAACGACTTCTGACCGAAATAGTCATCGGAGATCCAAGACCCGATCGCCGAAACAACGTTGACCCAAGTGTCTCCGTTTTGCCCGATCTTGTCGATCCCTCCTCGTCATCCTACATACTCCGCCCACATTGTACTAATGTTGAGCGTCGAAGAGGTAAACAGAGGGCCCCCCTCTGTTTCCCCTTCTTAGTTTACGTCTATTTACTCTTTTCAGATAACAGAAGGACACGAAGACCCCAAGACAGGTAAGAGACAATCCGGGACACTAGATCCGACACGCTAAGGCCGAAGCGAGGGTCACTCGCCCCGAGCGGGGATCTGACTGCTGAGGTCTCTGAACGTTGTCCAAATTTTAGTGACAACATTTTGGCGCTAGAAGAAGGGGGGTTTCAATCTTGAAGCTCATCCAATCCACATTTCTCTATTTCATCTCCTTTCTTATCCATTCACATAAAATGAGTGACGTTTCGGCAACTTCCGTAGTTTACCGATCGAGCAACCCTATCGTTCGAGCTACTAGCTCACGGAACGAATTTCGACAGCTCCCTCATCGAGGGACCAGGCCACGGCCTGTGATGAGGAGTTTTAGGAACGCCGCCCCGGCCCTTCGTGACGATGAAAATGATCTGCGGGATGAGACCAACCGCCGTTTAGCAGAATTGGTGGCCCAACCAGGGGTGAATGAAGGCTTGATCATTAACCTTCTCAGATACGAGGAGGAAGATAGCTCGATGCGGGACGAGAACTATGTCGGAGACGACATGGTCCCGAAGACGGATGCAAGTCAAACCCCTGCCCAAAGGAGAGCTTCCCCCTCCCCCGGATGGAACAACTTGTGGACGCGACAGCGGGCCACGAATTGCTCAGTTTCATGGATGCCTATTCAGGCTATACCAAATCCGGATGCATGAGGACGATCAAATAAAGACGACCTTTGAGACGAACAAAGGTCTCTATTGCTACAAGGTAATACCCTTCGGCCTCAAAAACACCGGCGCTACTTACCAGCGATTGGGCAATCGCATGTTCGCCAACCAGATCGGCAAGACCATGGAGATTTACGTGGACAATATGTCAGTAAAGAGCCGACTGGCTCCCGACCATGTCTACGACCTGAGGGCCATGTTCTGAATCCTCCGCTAATACAGGATGAAACTAAACCCCAATAAATGCGCGTTCGGAGTAGAGTCGGGAAAGTTCCTCAGCTACATGGTCAGTAAGAGGGGAATCGAAGCCAACCCCGAAAAGATCACCGCCATACTTGGGATGAAGTCCCCCCAAAAGCCCAAAGAGGTGCAAAGTTTGGTGGGAAGGATCACGACATTGGCTTGATTCATCTCCAAGGCAACCGACAGGTGCTAGCCCTTATTCCAAGCATTGAAAAAGAAGGATGGGTTCGAATGGACATCCGAATGTGAGAGGGAGTTTCGTGAAATGAAATCATATTTTACAACGCCCCCATTCCTGTCCAAACCCATCGACCATGAGCCGCTCGTGCTCTACCTCGCAGTGTCCAAGACGGCTACTAGCTTGGTCCTCGTTCGTGAGGAGGGGCAGAGCCAATGGCCAATTTATTACGTTAGCAAGGCTCTCCTAGATGCCATAACCGGTATCTAGATATTGAGAAACTATCATTGGCATTAGTCATGAGTGCTAGGAAGCTACGCCCATATTTCCAAGCACACCAAATAATTGTGCGAACCTTCCAACCAATCGAAAAGGCATCACAACAGGGCTCCTCGACGAGGATGGCCATATGGTCGCAAGAGCTCAGCGAGTACGGGGTGCAATACCAACTGCGGACCGCAATCAAGGGCCAGGCACTGGCAGATTTTGTGGCAGAGCTCACACTAGGAGTCGAAATTGAGCCCACGAACCCCGCACACAAATTACCAAAATTTAACGAGGCTCCGAGCCGATAGGCCTGATGTGGGCATTACACGTCCACGGCGCATCCAACGCCCAAGGGGCCGACGCCGGAGTAGTTTTAACAAACCCCGACGGGGAAAAACTGAAATACGCCATTCGCTTCAAATTCAAAGCCTCTAATAACGAGGCAGAATACGAAGCCTTAATAGTCGGTTTGGAGATTGCTCATCGGCTCGACGCTGAAAGCTTGCGCATATCTTGCGACTCGCAATTGATCGTGAATCAAGTAAAAGGCAAATTCCTCGCCAAAAAACCCTATATGGTCGCATATTTGGCCAAAACACTCAAGAACCTTGAAGTGATAGCTTGGTTCAAAGTCATGCACGTCCCTAGAGAAGAAAACGTTGAGGCAGACGCCTTGGCGCGCCTCGCCTCGGGCATTGACGAGGGAGAAGACGGGAAGATCCCGATCGAGGTACCAACCAGGCCCTACGTTTCAAGGAGCGATGTGGGAATGGTTAGCAACTTTTCAACCCCATCTTAAATGGCTCCCCTGAAAGAATACATCGCGAACGGTGTCACGCCGGACAATCGCGAAGATGCCAAGAAGCTAAATCACTTGGCATCGAAATATACCATGCAAAATCAAGTGCTATATAAAAGAGGTTTCTCAATGCCGCTCCTTCGTTGCCTTTGCAAAATCAAGGCAAAGCAGGCTATGAGAGAAGTCCACGAGGGGTTGTGCGAAAACCATGCGGCAAGACTGTCAATGGCCATGAAGATCTTGAACTTGGGCTATTTTTGGCCGACCTTGAAAAGGGATGCGCATGACTGGTCCCGACGGTGCGATAAGTTCCAAAGGTTTGCCCATGTACCTAGACAACCCCTGGCCTCATTGTCTCCCATCATCGTTCTCCGACCATTCACCAAGTGAGGAATCGATTTAATCGGCGAACTCCCCATGGCCCCGTGGCAGGTTCGGTTTTCCATAGTGGCAATTGATTACTTCACCAAGTGGGTCGAGGCCGAACCCCTCGCAAAGATCACAGAGGCAAACACAACGAACTTCATATGGAAAAACATAATATGTCGCCATAGTATTCCAGAATCGATTGTGACAGACACGGTCGACAGTTCGACAATGCACGACTGCGCGAAAGCTGCGAGCATCTTGGGATTACCAATACTTACCCTTCCCCGAGGGACCCCCAGGCCAATGGCCAAGTGGAGACAGCCAACCGCACAATAAAAGAAAATCTAAAGAAAAAATTAGAGGCCCGAAAGGGCACTTGGGAAAATGAGTTTCCCTTCGTGTTGTGGTCCTATCCCACCACGGTGCGAAATGCGACAGCGGCGACCCTATTGGCCCTGAGCTTCGGGGTCGAAGCTGTGGTCCCGATAGAGACCACGCTCCCCACATTTCGAATCGAAACCTTACATGAAGGGGAAAACGAAGAAGCAATACGGTAAACCTCGACCTTATTGACGAAAAAAGGACCGCGCACTCACCCGTCTAGCAGCCCAAAAGAGGAAGGTCAAGCTATATTACAACTCGAAGGTCAAACCTACAAGCTTCGCCGATGGCAGCTTGGTTTTGAGGAAGGTATTCCAAAATACCAAGGTACAAGGAGCCGGCGTGATGGGCCCAACCTGGGAAGGGCCGTACCGAGTTCGAAGGCCATTCACAACGGCACTTATGAACTTGAGAGCATGGATGGGCTGGTATTCACCCACCAATGGAACGCCGAGCACCTAAAACAATACCACATATAAAGGAAGCTACGCAAGCCCAATTTCCGTTAAATGTAAACACAATGCCATGACTATCGTAATTCAATTCAATAAGCATGTACTCGTTTGAACATTGAACAAAATGTCTTATTGTGTCATCACCTTTTTTGAATTCCCTTTGTAAAGTTTCTAAAAATAATGTCCACTTATTTCTAAAAATTTGGGGGTTAGGGGTAACCCGATAAGCGGCGCTATGGCGACATCACTTTCGGGAAACAAAACTCCAAACAACGGGCGAATCGATAACAAGGCACCGCAACCTTGCATTCGAGAAAATTGGACCTCGTAAAATAAAGCCACGAGAAAACAGCCCCATGGTAGGAATTATCTGTCAAGCCAGTAATGGGGCAGCGACCTCACATCTAGGTACCCATGGATCTGAGGAAGACCGGCATATCCCAACCGACATTCAGTCGGGATAACGTCGTACCCAATCCTAAAGTACGGGTCGAATGCCCTTGAGATGAATGCGTTTGGTGCCGTAAGCAGCTATCATAAACCGATAGGTCATCGATCGAGCCAAATCTTGGGATTCCCCCGCCGTAGAGCTCAATCATAAGCCAAAAGGCCATCGATGAAGGCTCACAGATAAAGAAGCTCAAAACACGGCCGGGACAAGATACCCGAACTGAAGGAAGTGAGCTCGGATGTTACCCTATAAGTGAGGCGTAACTGGACAAGACGATGACTGCTCTTCGAAGTACGGGCACTCCCAGAAACAATCCGAACGAGCAGCCGATTGAATCTCCCACCATCGACTACGCGAAGCGCGTGACATGCCGCCAATCGCACCGATTGCATGGGTCACCGGCCCTAATGGATCGACGACGACAATGGAGAGTTCCGGTCATCAATGGTACCCCGCTAGGGGAACGTATCGTAAACCGAAGGCCCCTAACGGCACAAAAGTCGGAAAGCGACACCAATGGCATGAGCCGTTGGCCCGAAAGGGGGACGACGGTGTCAGTGGATCCCGGTCATCGATTGTGCCCTACCAAAGGGGCGTATCGTAAACCGAAGGCTTTAAACGACACAAGATTGAAAAACGAGAATCCACACAAATGCAATAAAGGTTCGTTCAAATGATAAAGAAAAACCTTCGACGAAAGAGTAAATATCATAAAGACGAAATCAAAAATATCCAAAGCAAGTCAAAAAAAGACAAAAAAGCGCTAAACACAAGCGCTGACGAAATCAAGTCCTAGTCAGAGCCGAAGTCGACATGCTCCTCGTCGAGGGTCGCGCTGGGGTGAGATGGGGATGTGCCGACCGAGTAACGAGTAGTCTTGGTGGGACGTCGGCCGCCGAGGTCCTTGAAGTCCACTTCGTCCTCCATCGATGGGAACATGGCATCGAAGAACGTGAAGGACACTTCACGCGGCTTGTTCTCGGCGCCAATGGAATCTCGAACTTGGACGGCCGCAGCGCGCCAAGCTTCGTATAGGGCGACCTCCCAGTCATCTCCCAGATGATCCTTGGCGCGCAAAGCGTCGTCAAGATCATCGACGACGGCCTGCATCTCCGCTAAGAGGGCTTCGTTCTCCTCGGAAGCCTTCCAGCGAGTGGCGTCACTCGCGGTAATTGGCCGCTGATGGAAACCAAATCCACGTCACAAGCCGCCAGGGTCCCCTCGAGCACCTTGTTTTCTGCCAAAAACGCGCTGGTGGACCTCTCCACTTGCTCCCTCGAGGCACACTCCCCCGCAAAACTCGCCTCGGCCGCCTCTCGACTGGAGATGGCGTTGGCTAACGCCTCCTTAAACGACTTGAGCGGCCTCCTCCATCACAAGCTCCATCCACTCTTGGCGCACCAAGACCTATAATAAAGCAATGCATAAATATGGAGCGAGAAAATGGGAAAGAGCGGGGATAACCGACCTTTCGCGCGTCAGAGGTCCCTTTCCGGAACAGCTCCATGTCGCTGACGACGACGAGTTCCTTGAAACACTTGGGGGAGGATTCCGCGAGCCCCCGGGCGCTCCGGTCCCTTAAGTCGGCTGCCTCGGCAAGGAAGAGCGACCCGTCGCCACCAGCAGAGGACATGGCCGAGTGCTTCCCCGGGGGACCACCACTTCGGCCCTCCCGAGTCGGTGGTGGGGGATAGGATTCCGGTTGTTTCTCCGAAGAATACGCCCTCGTCGCTGCATGAGCATCGCGTGATGGAGACGACGCCACCGCCGAGAACCGCCTAACGAAAGGGCAACAAAGTTAGTAGGCGGAAAGAGACGGCATAATAAAGGGTACCTCGTACCGCTACAACGATCGGTCGGGAGGACATCCTTGTCGGATTCCAAATCTGACCCATTCTGCCCCCGACCGTGTATTTGGGGAAGCAGAGAGGTGTTCGTGACAAACCACCCGGAAGTGGCCATAGTGTCAAGCGACTCAAAGATCGAGGTTTGACGACGAGCCGCCGGAAGACGATGGACGACTTTACCAAGTTCTGTGAGCTCGGGGTCGGCGGCGGAGATGGGGATCTTCGCGGGCCCGAACTCAAGGGGAGCGAAACCGAAGGCGGACTCAGAAACCCATAGCCACTGGTATCGGTTCTTGGTCGGCATGTTGGTGACCATGGCAAATATTTTGGTGTGGTAGGCTCGGTACGATCCGGCCCGGTTCCTGGAAGAACATCATGTGGAAGCGGCCACCACCCGGTAGAATGATGGCAACATCTGGGCCGCGTGCACCTCGAGCCGGAGCAGAATCTCCTAGATCACGGCGGGAAAGGGCAACCGAAGACCACTCCGGAGACTAGCCAAATGAACGGCGGTGAACCCAAGCCGAGGGCAAGAGGGCCGATCCGTCGGAAGGGGGCGTAGGACGTTGATGCACGGGGGGATCTCAAACTCCCCTCGGAGATTTCGAAACACCGCGAGCAACACGGGACGCGGGGCGTCAATCCCGTCGCACAGATAGCCCGCCTAAATTCGAGACGCGCTGATCGGAAAGGCTCGAGTCTTCTCGTCCTCCTCCCACGCGGATGAAGGTGGGGCGCGGGTCGTTTGTGTCAAGGAACCGCTTCCGGTCGAAGTATTGGGGTGTTGTTTGCCCCATGGCTTTGCCGACCGGACGTCGAGAAGAGTGGAGGCGCAACCGCGACCCAACCATGGAAGGGTAGGGAGGGTCCCAATGGCTGACGGCCGCTCGGGAGACCCCGAGTCGCTCGTCGAGGCTCTAGAAGAAGGCTAGCCAGCAGATAGGTTTCTAAGGGAAGGCTGGATGGGAGACCCCTCGCCGGCCGCCATTGTTGGAATAGGTCTAGGGTTAAAAAAATTTATCATTAATCATATTAATGGCGGAATATAAAAATTTATTTTACTAATAAAACAATTTTTACTAACCTAGATATAGTGCATATACATGTTTAAATTAAAAATATTATATAATCTACTTGAATACTAACCTTTCTTGTGTCTTCAAACTTGAAGTGTCTTGGGAAATGGTGATCTTCTCTTCTAGCTTGATTCCTTCAAACCTAAAAGAGACCTTGAGAAACCAAAGGTTTCTATTACAAGAGTCTAAAGAGGTTTAGAAGGATTTGTGTGTGGGCACATTTAAACAATATGAACTAAGAACAATTATTGGATCATAAGCTAATTCTCTAGATCATGTATGGATCTAGGTGGATAATAAAAAGGAGTATTTTCTTGAGAGAGAGAGAGAGAGAGGATCGGCCAAGAGCAAGAGAGAACAAGGCAAAAGCTTAAACTTCACATCTCTATGTGAGGCTCTATTTATAGGAGATGGAAAAATCTATAAAGGTCAATTATTCATTCATGAAAGAATAATGTATTCATGACACAATATTTGATTTTCCATTCCCCTTTCTCTCTTAGGATGGCCGGCCATACACAAGGCATTACTGAGAAAATTTGTTTCCTCACTTAGCACATTTGTTTCCTTCTCAACGAGATTCATTTCCCTTTTTCTTTTGGGTAATTATCCTTATAAGAAAAGGGAAATAAAACTCTCCTCTTAATGCTTGTTTGGCAAAATTTTTACCTAGGGGGGGAGCTTCTAAATGCTTCCTTATTTCTTTTAAGACAATTCTTAAAATACCTATTGTAGAATTATAATTGCACAAATAATGAAATTAATTTCATAATGCCTTAAACGACTTTTTGGCTTTAGGAAATAATTTATATTTTCATCATATGAAAATATTCAAAATTTTATTTTGACATTCACATCATTTTACGTCCATGTGGACAAAAATACCCTTTAGAAATTTTCCGAGAAAAAGTCTAGTTCAACACTTGAACTTTTTTTGACTTAGCTTCTAGTTTAACAATCCTACTCTAATGACCTGTAATAGTGACCTTACGGATCCAAATGAACAAAGCTTGACTTCTATACTCGGACTCAAAAGTTCACAAACTTTTTCCGAGTATTAGCTTAATGTCAACTGATTCCACTAAAGAGTTGACACTGAGAATCTCTCGGTTCAAATGAATTTATTTTCTACTCAAAATTCAACTAAATTATATCGAGCGGATCCATTGAATGTTATCTATGTTTACCCTTCATGAATATCATCAACTAGACGGGATTTATAAAATTACCATTTTACCTTCTAGTTGTTATTTCCTCAACTCCTTTAGTAGTTGTGAATAAGTTAGAAAAAATATATTGACGAGGAGCTAACAAGTCACATCATTTCATCCAAATAAAGTCGCTACTTAATTTTGGATACTGCGCAGTTCATTTATTCACAATCCAAGTAATAAAGCATGAGGTGATATATATTGCATCTTAGCAATCTTGTACATGAATTCCATATCTATGATAACTTCACAAAGTTGATTCATGACATCTTCATAACTTAATACCTCACCCATAGCCTTTCTAAAATGTGACTAAAATGTGAATTTCTCAAATGAGATTATTAATGCTATGAAATGACATGTCTCATTTAAGGATTTAGGTAAGCATGATGCGATTCATACATAGTGACCTTGAGATAGAAGATGATAAATGGTTTGTTCTTCTATTGTCTCTAAAGGTGCACTGGTCAATTCAGTACCTTCGAAAGATACACTGGTAGAACTATAGAGTTCCTAACTCTCTATGCCTCGTAGCCAGACATCATAATTTTTCCAACAATCATACTGGGATCAATAGTCCGTTGATCTTTAAATTGTGAATATATCGTTTTAGTCAAACCATGAAAAGTTTGTTCACGCAAATCTACATTTGTCTCTTCATACATTGTTAGGTTTGATTAAGGTTTATAAGACAATTGAATATCATAAATCTTCAATCAAACTAAAAAGGAATGAATGAACGTTTCAAATTTTATTAATTTAATCAGCAAATTACTATAAGGACTTTATAAAGATTTATATATTACATCAATATGTAAATAAAAAATCTTCTTGTGGGTATCTCTGCCAACAAACTCCCACTTGACTCAAAGAAGATGAGAGTAGTCCCTCATGACTAATCCGTCTCGATGTTGGTCGAAGACCTTGTTGGATAGGGCCTTGGTGAAAGGATCAGTTAGGTTCTCAACCGTTGAGATTTTCTTCACCTCCGCGTCTCCGCGCTGCACGATCTCTCTAATCAAACGGTATTTCCTCTCAATATGCTTAGAGCGCTTATGGCTTCTAGGTTCCTTTGAGTTAGCAACAGCCCCACTATTATCACAATAAAGTGTCATGGGCTCGTTGACATTTGGAACAATTCTGCTTCACTATTGTGCATTAATGACCAGTGCACAGAGAGTTAGGAATTTGTGCATCATCAGTATGATTTTTGGAAGAATCTATGATGTCTAGTTACGAGGCATAGAGAGTTAGGAACTCTGTAGTTCTTTCAGTGTATGTTTCAAAGATACTAAATTGACCAGTGCACCTTTAGAGACAATGTAAGAACAAATCATTTCACATCTTCTATCTCAAGGTCACTATGTATAAATTGCATCATGCTTACCTAAATCCTGAAATGAGACATGTCATTTCAGAGATTCAATATTATCATGAGAAAGTCAAATTCTAGGTCCACTGAGTGATCTAGACTAGTCCAATTGGTGAGATATTAAGTTATGAAGATGTAATGAAACCAGCTTTGTGAAGGAATTCATGTACGAGATTGCTGAAATGCAATGCATATCACCTCATACTTTATTACTTGGATTGTGAATAAATGAACCGCACGGTATCCAAAATTAAGTAGAGACTTTATTTGGATGAAACAATGTGACTTGTTAACTCCTCGTCAATACATTGTTTCTAACTTATTCACAGGTAACAAATGAGTTCGGGAAATAACAACTAGAAGTGTAAAATTGTAATTTTATAAATCCAATCTAGTTGATGATATTCATGAAGGGTAATCATTTGATAATATTCAGTGGATCCGCTCATCACAAATAAGTAGAAAAAATATTCATTTGAAACCAAAATATTTTCATTGTCAACTCTTTAGTGGATGCATTTGATATTAAACTAGAGTTCAAAAACTTTATGAACTTTGAGTCCAAGAGTCCTAGTTAAAACTTTGTTCATTTGGGTCCATGAATTTACTATCACAACTCATTAGAGTAGAATTTGTTAAGCTAGAAGGTAAGTCAAAATAAATTCAATTGTTGAACTAGACGTATTTTCCGAAAAATGGTCTAAAGGGTATTTACGTCCTTATGGATAATTGATGTAAAATGTCAAAATAATATTTTAAAATTTCCACAAATTAATTTAAAGTCACACGGCTGAAAATTGATTTTTGTGCTTAGTGAATTAAATTTTCTGACATTCTATTGTATGGGCAATAATGTGAGGGTTTTTCCGTAATTTGTTATGAACAAATTAGGAAGTAAATATGTGTGTGTAGACACCCATATGTCCGGCCACTTTACATTAAGGGAGGGAGAGAAATATCTTATGTTATTTGGTGCATTATTGCTTATTGGTAATTGCCCAAAAGAAAAGAGGAAATGAATTTCTTTTAGAAGGAAACAAATGTGCTAAGTGAGGAAACAAATTTCCCTCACATAAGACACAAGGGTGACCGACCTTTTGGAAGAGAAAGAGAGGAGGAAATAAAATATTTTGTCATTAGTACACAATAGGAAAGGGTAATTACCTTTCCTTGTATTTCCTTCTCCTGTAAATAGAGTATCACATAGAGATGTGAAAAGAAGATTTTTTGGTCTTGCTCTCTCTCTCCTAGCCAACCAACATTCTTCTCTCTCTAAAATACTCTTTTATTTTGGCACCTAGATCCTCACTTTATCTAGAGAATTAGCTTATGATCCAAGAATTTTTCTTGGTTCATATTGTTTAATAGTGCCCACTCACTAAACTCTTAAAATCCTCGAAGACTCTAGTGGTAGAAACTTTTGTGGTTGCTCGAGAATTCAAAGACGAACGGCAGCGAGAAAAGAAGGATCTTCTACCAAGAAGGGACTCCAAGATCAAGGAACAAGAGAAAGGTTAGTATTCAAGTATTTTAAATAATGATTTTAATTGATACATACACTTTGCCTAGGTTAGTAAAATTGTTTTACTTGTATAGAAATTTTATATTCCGCCATTAATATGATTAATGATAATTTTTCTTAACCCTAGACCTATTCAAACAGTAAAGACTTTACTCGCTTCTCCACCTCCCATGATCATGTCTCTTTAAGATTTGCGGCCAACACCGCTCGGGTCTTCACACTCCTCCTCTTCAAGTCGTCGGTGTAGATTCCATCCTTAATAAATTCTTTAAACAAGGTTACTTACTATTCAACTATTCAAAAACCGGTTATATCTGAAATTTCCTTAGTGGTGAACACATGTGTATCACCGCCATGCTCTATATATAGAGCATCGTCTTCCTCTGTCTCATTGAATGTACCAAACTCTTGAGAGAAGGTTGTTTTTTATTCGGGACGACCTAGTCACCTTCGAGAGGTTGAGAAATTTCCTGAAACAAAATTTTCTTAAGATGGCCATCTTTTCTTTGGTCGTCTCCACCTCGGCATCAAATTTCTCAAATGAACTATCAGTTTATGATCCGCAATGGCACCCTCCTCAATACACCTCTTCCATCCACAAAAAGAAGTTAAAACATATATGAGAATACAGTCTATTATAGGGTCTACAATTAGAATACCGTCTACAATATAGTCTACCATAATCCATAAAGTTTACGATGTTGTCTACAGTAAAAAATCGCCTACAAAAGATTCTATAATATGTTCGACAAAAATATATCCTCTACAAAAGGTTCTATACTATGTTCTACATATAAAATATCGTCTGCAAAGGTCTATAACGAGAAGTCTACAATATGGTCTATAATTAAAATATCTTTTACAATATGATCTACAATTTATATATCGTATGCAAAAAGCTCTACAAAAATGTGTATAACATGGGTTACAAGAAAACAATTAAAATAACGTCTAAAAAGGGTCGACAATATTGTCTACAATTGAAGTATCGTCTATAATTAACAAGTATGTCTTTAATACCACGAGACAAAGAGTGTTTGAGGAGAAAGAAAGGTTTCGGCGTGACGAGAGTTGGATGTTTCGGACAGAGAGATAGTGAGGAGAGTGAAAAAATAGCTGAAAATGAACAATTTTTAGAGAGAGAATAGGCTTGAGAATTTGGACGGATTCATAGTTATTTTTTACTTTACCTGTTGTAATGTAAGAGGACTAAAATGTAAGAAAAGTGTATCCTTAAGGGCAGCTCATCATTTCTACTTGTAGAGTAGGAAAAAACAGTTTTAATGAATTATGAGAAAAAATAATAGTAAACACTTGTAGATTGGACAATTTATCTTTAAAAAAAAGTAAAGCTACCTTAATAAGTTTAATAAAACAAATTATAAATGATATTTGGAAAAAATAACCATTTATATCTTATGGAAATTTCACTTATTATTTTTCAAAAAAAAAAAGTCTTAACTTGGAGTTTGAGAAGAAAGAGAGAAAATAAAATTCTCTAATATACCTTAATGTTAAATACCTTATCTCTCTATCATCCTATTTCCTTATCACTGCTCTTTCTCTTCTCAACTGGTCCTCTTTGTCAATGGTCATACCCAAAAGTTACAGCTCCACTATGTCGCACCTCTCAAGGTTCATAAATGGCCATGGCCAAAAATCACAGTTTCTCATGCATCGTACAAAATCCAGAGCATCGACGTCGACGAAACCCTATAATTCGGACCACTAGAACACAAATAAACCCATAAGTTTCGGTTTTTTGAGTCTCATCCAACTTTGTAAGCAAAGCTCTGACTTATCTCATCTTCCGAATGAATTGATTTCAAAAAGTTGTTCGTGTTCGTATGATTTGAGTTTCCATCAATAATTTGCTGTAATTTCAAAATTACACTTAATTTTTATGAATGTGTTGTAAAACTTGATGTCACCAACTAGTATGTGACATGAAACATAATACGAAAACCCACATCTGATGTTAAGTTTCGTGATAGTGTGTTCAAAAAGTCTTATGTGATCACGAACACCATATGATGATGCACAAATTCATTTGAATTATTTTGTAAAAACGTTGTTTTACCGACCAATGAGATGTTGGAATGATAAATATTGAAAATCAACTCGATCTAGTTAGCTAGTATCATGATATGGCACAAATTTATGTGAAATGGTTTATATTAATATTCATATTTTTGGAACCAATGAGATGTTGAAAATATCAATATTGGAAAATCACTCGATCGAGTTACCAAGTTGTCGTATATTAAAAATTAGTTTAGATTTGTGACAGCTTCTTCATGAAATTTTATAATTTCTATTTGTGAATGTTGTGACTTACATTTAATATTATTACCTACCTTGTTAACAGAAATTGTCCATTTTATACGAGGTCTGGACGGTTGTATTTACATTAAAAAAATCGTACATCCTTTCTTTAAAATAGTGTACGGAATAAATTGTATATACCTACTTTCTACTTCTTCCACATTTATTGCTACAATTTAAAAATTAATGATCTATATATTTGTTGTTCTCCATATATTTTCTTTTTTTTCCATTATTAACAAGATCAAAGCCAGATATATTGAAAATGTAGTCAAGGAGAAGAAATATCAACGAGATATTATTATTCTTTAACTTTCACAGTCAAATTTCATGGATATCCATATGGATATGGATGCATATATAGAGAAATCTTTGAACCAAATAGAAAAAAACAAAATTAATATTTAAAAGTATAATAGTTGGACGTGTCCATTCTATAAGAAATATAGAACAAAAAATTAGGTCTATACCCATGTTTATGTTTACCAATTTCAATATATTCCAACGTTACGTTAATTTTGTGTAAAAACTCATTGTAAGCTGCTTACGAAAATATATGGATCATTTTGTGTGGATAATTTATTTAATTTATTCAGATAAAGGACCAAAATAGTCCAAAATTTTTCGTAAACAGTGTACATTGGTATTTACACAAAAATAATGTAATATTGGGTACATTGAAATTGGTAAACATAAATATCGGTATATACCTAAAAGACCAAATATAAAAACAAGGCCTATGACTATTGGGCATAATCATATCATGTCTTAAAATTTACCTGTGGATCCCATGAAAGATACCAGATGCAAAAGACCAATCACAATGCTCTACAAACATATTTGATTACAATTCAAAGAAAAAGTAAGTACTAATTCATTCATATTTTATATATTGTATATATATATATATGTCTCTCCTTAGGTTGGAGCTTGGTTTGTTTGTTAAACCTTAATTTGTTTCTTATGTCTTGACTATTATTATTGTAATTAATTTTAAATTATTGATACTATGTTAATTTAAAAGTTTATGTGTAGTTAATAGAAATTTTAAAGCAAAAGGTTTTTATAAAATCAAGTTTTTGTAACATTGTTACGAAGTCATGTTTCGGGACAACATCATCACGAAACACTGTCACAAAAATATTTTACGACTATGTTTTCATGAAAATATCGTCATAAAGCCATGTTTTTTTGGAAAATATCGTCATAATATATGGTCACAAAATTTTGTCACCATATTTGACATTCGAAACAACATCGTCACGCATCCATGGTTTCGTGAAAACATCGTCATGAACAGTTGAATTTCCATGAGAACATAATCACTGTATATCTACATTTTATATATAGGAAAATAGGGTAAAACATAAATTAGTTACAAAATCAGTAGCTGAATATTATATATTCCAAATGACTGTAGCACAGTTTAGTCGAAAACTTAACTATTCTTTTACATTAATTTATCTAAATCGATACCTCGTCGTTTACCATCTTTACCGCTGCGTCTTTTACTAGCTCTATAGTAATCTTTTTCCGGAAGTTGTCCATGGAACATGGAAGGAAGGTTTTGAGAGGAATCCCTATCAGCAGAGATGCTAACAAGAAGATTATTTTTTTACATATCGATGTATGACGATTAATGATATTCAATAGTCTTATAGTCCTTAATCAAACCTAACAATGTATGACGAGAAAAATTTAGATTTCCTGCACGAATACCTGGCCCGATTCACGGAGGAGTCACACAAGGTCGACGACTTTGACGACCGCGACGCCATCGCGGCTATAACCGAGGGGTCTGAACTCGGTGACTTCTTGAAAGCCATCGTGGGAAAATCTCCATAGGACATGGCTGGGGCAAACTATCTCAATGGGAAGAAGCAAGAACCCCGGGCAGACCGTCGCTGCAACGAAAGGCGCGCCGGTGTGCGGGGAAAGAGGGGGCAAACTACGTATCCCACCAATTAATTAATTATATAACATATCTAACATATGGCGGAATTATATAATTAGATTTAATATATTAGAAAACAATTTTTAATATATATAAACAACCTATGCATTAAACTTTATTGACATGTTAATAAACTAATTTATTAATACATGTTAAGTAACAGTTGAACACACTATCAACCTATATAAACAATTTATATATTTATAGGCATTCAAATCGTTGATAATTACTTACAATTGAGATTGTAAACAATCTCGACGTTGCTCGCTATCTCCTGAATGCCATACAGAGTCAAAACGATGAAGAAGGCTCGCCGGATTGCCTTAGGTGCACGCTTGCCGGACAGGGAGGACAGGGTCGCCAGAATGGCCTTCGACAGACTAGGACGCACCTGGAGTCTCGCAGGACTGGGATCTGGCGCCTGGACCTGCCCGCCGGACTGGGAGTCGCTGGACACCCTCGCCGGACAGGGAGCACGCTGGCCGGAGTGGAAACCCGCTTGGGAATCCTTGCCAAACTAGAGCGTTTGGCCGGACTGGGCGCGCACTAGGCGAAGGTCGCCAGACTGGACGTCTGGCTGGGAATTTCCCCGGACTGGACACTCGTAGGGATGTCACCGGACAGGATTGGTCAAGAGCTTCGGGACTTCTAAATTAATTCTAAAATTCAAAACTTTGCAGAATTAAATCATCAAACATCATAACAAAGAGTCAACAATAATACATGAAGAATTATATTGAGAACAAGAGGGTGGGCTCTTCTATGAATGCTCGGGCATAAGGGAAACACTTTGATAAGGAAGAAAACAATTTTCTTTCCTTGCTCTCTCTCAAAATAGTTTTTGGCCGAGTGTTTTATTAGGGTTAGGTGGTTATGACTAGGGTTTACTTAAGCCTTTATATAAGTAAGTTAAACGGGCTGATGTTGGGTGAAACCCATAACCCAGTCAATTAAAATACTCGGCCAACTCACTCCTTTTACTCGGCCATATTGATTCATTTTATTCACAAATTTTTTTGATTTATTTATAAATTCAATTAATTTAGAACTCTCATTTATTAATGACATTTCATTAAATAATTTCACACTCCTCAAACATGTACGAAACCAGAAATTATTTATTTTCTTCTTTTATTTATTTGAATCATATAAATGCATTATTATCAATATAATAACACTATATGACTCATTAAATAAATGTAACGATAAATAACTAATTATTTATCCAGTTACTTAAAAAATAACTTTCTCGATATAAATCACGATTTATATTTAATGAGTAAATCAAATATTCTTATTCATTTATTCGCTTCTAGTGTCTATCATTGAGACCTTATGGACCCACATGAACGAAACTTTAGAATAAAGATCGGACTCAAAAGTTCACAAACCTTTTACGTCTTTTAATTCTTAATATTAGTCGATTCCACTACAGGACTAATACTGAGACTCTCTAAATTCATGTACGTATATTTTCCTTTTGATTTGATAAAACAATTTTTCACACGATCTACGGAGTACCTTACGATATTACCGTTCATGTGTATCATTAACTCAAAGGAATGTAAAATTACCGTTTTACCCCTGAGTTATTATATTAACTCCTTTGTTATTTGTGAATGAGAAAAACATAGAGTGAAATGTCTTTACATGTCACATGTTTTAATCAAAGAATGTTCTTATTCGATGAATACCTGGCCAGATTTATTCATTCACACTCTCATAACAAAGCATAGTGTGATAGTAATGCGTTTGCATTGTTTCAACATGAATTCCATATCTGTGAATCACATAACCCAATATGACAACTTTATGACACCAACCGTCGGGTCAGATGCAACTATAGCTTAGTCATTGCCCATTGAAAAATCAAGTATAGTAGCTTACTCTAATGACCTTGAGCTACCATACTTGGACACAAAATTTACAAACCCTTTTCCAAGTTTTAGTTTAATGCCAACTGACTTCACTAAAAAATTGACACTTAAAGTCTCTCGGTCCAATTGAATTTATTTTCTACTCAAAATTCAACTTAATCATGATAAGTGGATCCATTGAATATAATTTGTGTTTAACCTTCATGAATAGATTATGAAATTATCATGTTACCCTTCTAGTTGTTATTTCCTTAACTCCTTTATTACTTGTGAATAAGTTAGAAACAAGGTATTGACGAGGAGCTAACAAGTCACATTGTTTCATCCAAATAAATTCATCACTTGATTTTTGACACTGGCCAGTTCATTTATTCACAATCCAAGTAATAATGCATGAGGTGATCATATACATTGCATCTCAGCAATCTTGTACATCAATTCGATATTTATGAGAACTTCACAAAACTTGTCCATGGCACGGTCACTAATTTTCCTAGTCTAAATCACATATTTCATCTAGAATTTTATTTTCTCAGATAAGAATATGTAAGATATGAAATGACATGTGTCATTTCAGGATTTAGGTAAGCATGATGCAATCCATACATAGTGACCTTGAGATAGAATAAATTAAATGCTTTGTTCTTACATTGTCTTTAAAGGTGCACTGTTCAATTCAGTATCTTTAGAAGATACATAGGAAGAACTACAGATTCTCCAACTCTCTATGCCTCGTAATCAAACATCATATATTCTTCCAAAAGTCTTATTAAAATGAATAGTTCGTTAATCTTTAGTTTGTGAATATTCTGTTTTAAGCAAACCATGAAGAGTTTGTTCATGCAAATCTATATTTGACTCTTCACACGTTGTTAGAATTGATTAAGTACTATAAGACTATAGCATATCATAAAGTTTCAAACAAACAAAAAAGAATGAATAAAAGTTTCAACTTTATTTATTAAATCAGCAATTTACAAGAAGGACTCAAATAAGATCTTTATTACGTCAATATGTTGGGATTGGTGCTCACAAAGGAGATATTAGAAATTATAAATACTTTTGGATTTCGATATTTGCTGAAACATTAAATAAAATAAAATATTCATTCTTGATTAAGTTTGTGTTTATGTATGTTGTGCTACGCTCTGAAACTGTTATCGACGAAAGAGGTGCTAAGTACATACCTGATAAGATAGCCCCTTATGACTAGTTTAAATAACAGTTCGCAATCTAAATATCGATAGGGCAATCGAATCTTAGTTATGATTTTTTGAATGAATCCGGATATCTTATCTTGTGATATAGATTGTTAAGACTATGTGCTTCATTCTTGATATATTACAGAAGATCTTGAACATGACATGTGATACTATAAACCTCGAGATAATACCGTTTAATCACTTGAAGCTTCAAGATCACATACGACGCGTATTTTGGTACTTTCCTAAATTATGAAGAGAATGCATAATATATGTGACACTTTATGACATTTGATTTGTCAATGGGCAATAGATAATTTAAGTTGCATCTGTCCCGACGGTTGGTGTCATAACATTGTTATATTGGATTATGTGATTCACATATACATAATTCGTGTTGAAACAATGTTGATGCATTAGTATCACACTATGCTTTGTTATGAGAGTGTGAATGAATAAACATAGCCTGAAATTCATCAAATAAAATACTCTTTGATAAAACATGTGACATGTAAGACATCTCACTCTGTGTTTTTCTCATTCGCAAATAACAAAGGAGTTAGTTAAATAATAACTCACTAGTAACACAGTAATTTTACATTCCTCTAAGTTACTGATACACATGAATGGTAATATCGTAAAATACTCCGTGGATCGTGTGAAGAATTGTTTTGTTACATCATACGGGAAATAAACGCATATGAACTTAGAGAGTTTCAATATTAGTCATTTAGTGAAATCGACTAATATTAAGAATTAAAAGTCGTAAAAAGTTTGTGATTTTTTTAGTCCGTACTTTATTATAAAGCTTCGTTCATGTAGACCCATAAGGTCTTAATGATAGACTCTCGAAAGAGATTTAATGAACTTGAATAATTGATTTACTCATTGAATGTAAATTGTGATTTACATTAAGAAAGTTATTTTCTAAGTAATTAAATAAATAATTGGTTATTTATTAATACATTTATTTAACGAATCATATTCTATAATTATATTGATAATAACACAATTTTATGATTCAAATAAATAAAAGATGAAAATAAATATTTTCTCATTTTGTACTTGTTTACATAGTATGAAAATGATTTATTGAAATATCATTAACAAATGAGATGTTCTAAATTAATTGAATTTAGAAATAGAACAAATGAATTTAGGAATAAAATAATTTAAATATGGCCGAGTATAATTTTTGTAGTTGGCCGAATTTAATTATGAAAATTGATTAAAAGAGTTTTAAACTGGTTTAAAGTAAATTATGTGTTTGACCCAGCTTAAGCCGATTTGACATTTAATATAAAAGGATCAAATGAAACCCTAGAATAATACCCTAACCCTAATTCATTCGGCCACTCCTTTTGTCCCCCTTGGTGTGTGTTTCGGCCGAGAGAAAAGAAAAGAAGAAGAAGAAAATTATTTTCTTTCTTCTAGAGTTATTTCTTTGAGTGTTCCATATTCCTGATTCTTAAATCAAAGAGCCCACACTCTTAATTGTGGAGTTTGAGTGACTATTTTTTTAATAAGGGCGGCTAGAATATGAGAAGAAATCGATTCAAAATCGATCGGAGGACGAAATTCACTCAACCGGCCAGATTGCACCCGGCCAGCACCCGGCCATCACCTAGCCGCACTCTGATCGACGTGTGTAGGCCCATCCAACGACTTTTGCACGTCCAGCCAAAGTGAAGCCAGTGTGACTCACGTGACCAGCCCCTTGCATCTCTGACGAGTCTTCTTCAACTTTCCGGCGAGGAAATTTTAACAAGGCATTACGGAGTGAGCTACTCACGTGTATGTATTCTCAACTAATTGGATCTGCAACTATAAACTAATTATAGGTTGTTACTGTGTTGATTCATCTATTGATTAATATGCTTAGAATAAAATTTTTGTTGACATATTATGAATTTTTTAATGCCTAGGTTATTAAATATGTTAAAATGTGTTTAATATATTTTTAGATCGTATTATATATTTCTGCACATATTGATGCGTTAAATAATAATACTAATTAAATGTTAATTAATTTCCAAGACATTATGCATACTCCGACTACAATTAAATCCTTGATGAACAGACTGACCACGACCATACAACATTCATTACCAACATAGGTCTTTACTATCATATGTAAATGTCCTTTGGATTAAAAAAATACTTGCGCCACTTACCAAAAATTGGTAAATTGGATGTTCGGTGTTCTCCTCGGCATAACTATGGAAGCATATATAGATGGCTTATTATCTACAAAGCTATATCGAAAGTCATATATGTGGAGCACATGGTGAAGGTTGATCACTATGTGGGAGCATTCTACACTTGTGGTAAGTGTACGACCTGAACAGGCCTTGGGGTAGATGTGTCGTTTAATGACCGTTACGACGCACTAACCTAGGCTACTATTATGGTCACAGTTAGACTTGATTTAAATCCTAAAGTAGTCATGGACACTAAATCATGTCTCTGAGCTCTTTAACTAATTCACTAAAAATCTATGCATGGTAATCATAGTTTATGTCTTGTGAGTCTTCCCCTGGAAGTCTTCTTAGAGAATGACTTGAGTGGAAAGTGATCTACACACATGGAATACAGCCTCTCTGAAAGGAGGTCAATGTTCACTCACCTAAGGGCTGATTCCATAACCAATTGATTGTGCGCGCTTTCGAAGTAAATTAACGTTCGAAAGAATCTTTTCCTAGGGAAGCAACAATGGTTAGGGCTGATATGCATCAAGAGAAGTATAACAGAATAAACTGACTTCTCTTGGCACGCTTGAGGATCTTGATCACGAACTGACTATATCACTGGACACTTGTCACTATGAGTAAATATACTTCTAGTATTAAAAGAAGGGTTCAGTCCTTGATTACACGGTGGAGTATTGATAAAGACTAGATGAATTGCTGGAAAAAAAAAAAAGAGGACTGTATCGTCTTATTTGTCGGGTTCATTAAGCTTCTACTACTAGATCCATAGTCCTCGATCCGGCTCTGATAAAGGCGGATAAGAACTTTCGAATAATAATGTTGTTCATTATTTAATCTCACTTGCTATAATGGTGATTTATAGCATTAATTTCTGGAAAACGGGTGTTTGCATAATTAAATAAATGTTTATAGCATAATTTTTTATTTATTGTTGGATCAATTAATAAATAATTAATCTGATTTTAAGCAGACAGGCTTTTGAAATTCTTGGGTTGGATCTCGGCACTAGGGTGGTCGAAATTCCCCTAGGGGAATGCCCTAGGGTGACCGAACTACTCCCTTGAAATTCTTCTTGTATTTCTCGCTCAAGAGAAAAATTATCAACCATAGATATTGATAAGATGGATAAGAAAGAGTTAAGATTCACTGTTGATATCTAATGGCCCTGATTAAATTCAAATGAGAGAATATCTCTAGAAGGATAAAATATTGTTGGAATTTATTTAACAATTTAAAAAAATTTATTATATAACACATCCTATGTGGCAGAAATATATAATTAGATCTAGTATATTAAAAACTATTTTTAAAAAATATTATTTAACCTAGGCATTAAAATTTATTGACATGTTAATAAACCAATTTATTAAAACATGTTCAGCAACAATTGGATAGACTATCAACCTATATAAACAATTTATATAATTATAGGCATTCAAATCGTTGAGAATTACTTACAATTGAGATTTTAAACAATCTCAACGTTGCTCGCTATCTCCGGATTGCCACACCGAGTTAAAAACGATGAAGAAAGCTCGCCGGATTGCCTTAGGCACACGCTGGCCGGACATGGAGCAGAAAGTCATCGGACTGGGGAACTTGGGCTGGACTGGGATGCTCGGAGGGGATCTCGCCGGATTGGGAGACCTTCGCCGGACTGGGATGCAGGAAAGATATCTTACCGGACTGGGAGATCTTCACCGCCTAGGGACACGCGCAAGGGATCTCGCCGAACTTGGAGACTCGCTGGGAATCTCGCCGGACTGGGACGCCGCGCCTGCGATCTTCGCTCTCTCTCAAAATAGTCGGCTGAAACACACAAGGGGAAGGGAGAGTTTTTGACTGAGTGTTTTATTATAGTTATGTGCTAATGACTAGGGTTTACTTAAGCCTTTATATAAGCAAGTAAAATGGGATTAAGTTGGGCATAACCCAATCAATTAAAATACTCGGCCAACTCACTCCTTTTACTCGGCCATATTGATTCATTTTATTCCCGAATTCTTTTGATGTATTTCTAAATTCAATTAATTTAGAACTCTGATTTATCAATGACATTTCATAAAATAATTTCATACTTCTCAAACAAGTACGAAACGATAAATTATTTATTTTCTTCTTTTATTTATTTGAATCCTCTAAATGCATTATTATCAATATAATAACACTATATGACTCATTAAATAAAGTAACGATAAATAACTAATTATTTATCCAGGTACTTAGAAAATAATTTTCTCCATAGAAATCACAATTTATATTCAATGAGTAAATCAAATATTCTTATTCATCTATTCTCTTCTAAGTGTCTATCATTGAGACCTTATGGACCCACATGAACAAATCTTTAGAATAAAGATCAGACTCAAAAGTTCACAAACCTTTGGCGTCTTTTAATTCTTAATATTAGTCGGTTCCACTAAAGGACTAATATTGAGACTTTCTAAGCTCATGTGCGTATATTTTCCATTTGATGTGATAAAACAATTCTTCACACGATCCACAAAGTACCTTACGATATTACCCTTCATGTGTATCAATTCTTCACATGTTTTAATCAAAGAGTGTTCTTATTCGATGAATACCTTGCCAAGTTTATTCATTCACACTCTCATACCAAAGCATAGTGGATAAGAAAATAGATGAATTAGAGAGATGTGGATTGGATGAGCTTAAAGATTAAAGACCCCTCCTTCTAGCCCCAAAATGTTGTCGATGAAATTTGGGAAAGTTTCAGAGACCTAAGTGGTCAGATTCCCGCTCGGGGCGAGTGACCCTCGCTTCGGCCTTAGCGTGTCGGATCCGGTGTCCCGGACTGTCTCTTAGTTGTCTCGTGGTCTTCGAGTTCTTCTGTTATCTGAAAAGAGTAAACATACAAGAACTAAGAAGGGAAAACAGAGGGGGGTCCTCTATTTACCTCTCCGACGCTCAACATTAGTATAATGTGGGTGGAGTTATAGGATGACGAGGATGGATCAACAAGATTGGGAAAAACAGAGACACTTGAGTCAACGTCCTCTCGGCGCTCGGATCTTGGATATTAAGGAACTATTCCGGTTGGACGTCGTTCATCGAGATACCTCATGTGGGGAGTGAAGTAAAGAGAGAGAGAGAGAGAGAGAGAGAGAGAGAGAGAGAGAGCACGAGCTAATTCTCTAGCAACGTTTCGGGTGCAAAGTATTCGTTACCACTAGTGTAGGGCGTAGGAGGCTATTTATAACCATGGAAACCAAAATGGCCTATGGCCAGCTAGGAGACCCCCAGGAGGCAACGACCGGCCAGGCCTCTCCCAGGAGGCAAATGGCCGGCTGGGCCTCTCCCACGGACCAATGGCCGGCTAGGCCTCCCCAAGGAGAAAAAGGGCCGGCCGGGTCTCTCCCTTGGAGCCAATGGCCGGTCAGGCCTCTCCCAGAAGGCAAATGGCCAGCCAAGACTCTCCCAATAGGCAGATAGTTGGTCGGGCCTCTCCCAGGGAGGAAATGGCCGGCCAAGCCTCACCCAAGAGGCAGATGGCCGGCCAGACCTCTCCGAGGGGGCAAATCTCCGGTCAGGCCTCTCCTAAGGGGCTAGTGGCCGGCTAGGCCTCTCCAAGGAGGCAAACAGCTGGCAAGGCCTCTCTCACGTGGTTCGAGGCCAGTTCGGGTATGATTGTGCCAGTTGGTTGAGGTCTGGGGTACGCTAGAGCGTGCCAGGATCCTTCGAGGGAATCTCGGAGGATGCCCTGTCTCCCCGTCAACCGGGGGGGAACATATATTAGAGTCGCTGCCGGGAATACGGCGACAACACCAATTGTCGGGTTAATGACACTTCATTTATCCATTGCCCATTGACTAATCAAATGTCATAAAGTGTTACAAAAAGATATGTATTCCCATCAGGATTTAGGTAATTATCAAAATACCCCTCGTATGTGAGTTTGAGGTTTCGAGTGATTAAACGGTTTTATCTCGAACTTTAAAACTTCACTGGTCTTGTTAAATATCTTCATTAAGATATCAAGAATAAATTACAGAGTCAAAAATCTCTATATCACAAGATAAGATATCGTTTAATTTATTTTAACAATCATTACTAAGATTCGATTGCCCAATCGATCTTTAGATTGCGAACTTTTATTTAATCAGTCATAAGATCGTATCTTGTCAAGTCTGTACTTAACACTTCTTTTGTTGATGACAGTCTTAAATACAATCTTAAATAAGAATTGATTTTCAATTTTTATTTAAATTCAAAACAAAACCAATACAAAAGTATTCAATATAAAAATTTCCTTTGTGAGCACAAATTCCAACAAAGTCCCACTTGACTCAAAGGAGATGCGAATGATCTTAAAGTCATAATTCTTCTAGGTGTCCCTCGAAGACCTTACTGCTTAAAGGGTTCGTGAAGTGATCAAAAAGGTTGTCCAACATTGAGATCTTCATAACCGTCGCATTTCCTCCGTAAACTATATCTCGTACCAGGTGATATTTTCGCTTGATAAGTTTTGAGCGCTTGTGACTTCTTGGTTCCTTACGGTTAGAAACGGCCCCACTGTTATCACAATAAAGTGGAATGGGTTCGTTGCCACTTCGAAATACTTCAAAGTACATCAGGAATTTCCTCAGCCACACAGCCTCTTTCGCAACTTCACAAGCTGCCACATTCTCAGCTTCCATGGTCGAGTCAGCAACGCAAGATTTCTTCATACTCCTCCAGACCACGAACCACCATTCAGGTTGAACACAGACCCTGATGTGGATTTTATGTAATCCTTATCTGCTTCAAAGTTGGATCGATATATCCCGTCAAATTCAGGTATTCACCTGAGTATGCAAGCATATATTTTCTCGTTCTCCAGAGATACTTGATAACATGCTTGATAGCAACCCAATGCTCGGGTCAAAGGTTTGATTGGAATCTACTCACCGCGCCCACTGCGTAACGAATATCTGGCCTAGTGCAAAGCATTTCGTGCATGAGACTTCCTACGGCTGAGGCATAGGGAATGTGTCTCATGTCCTCTATCTCTTGAGGAGTCTTGGGAGACTACTCAGTAGATAGATGCACTCCATGTCTGAAAGGTAGCTGTCCTTTCTTGGAGTCCTGCATACTGAAGTGATCCATGATCTTATCAATATAAATTTTTTGAGAAAGAACTAATTTCCGGTTCTTTCGATCTCTAAAGATCTGAATCCCCATGATGTAAACCGCTACTCCAAGATCCTTCATCTCAAACTGCTTTGACATCAGATCTTAACCTCTGTTAACTTTCCCACACCATTCCCAATGAGTAGTATGCAATTGTTTATAATCTTATATCCGCATGGCTCATCTAATGACTGATCAAAGTCGTAGTCTTTCCAAGTGTGGTCGAACCTAATATTCAACAATCTAGACGCTTGCTTTAGTCTATAAATAGACTTTAGCAACTCACAAACCTTGCCATCTTAGCCTTTCTCCATGAACCCGTCTGGTTGAGCCATGTAAATGCGCTCGTCAAGACTTCTATTCAGAAATGCAGTCCTGACATCCATCTGTCAGATTTCATAATCTAGGGCGGTAGCAATGGATAAAAGATTACAGATGGACTTCAACGTCGCGACTGGCAAGAAATTATCTTCATAGTCGATACCTTCCTTTTGTGTGAACCCCTTCCCCACAAGTCGTGCCTTAAATATCTCAACATTTCCATCCGGTCCTATTTTATTCTTGTAGATCTATTTATATCCAACAAGCTTAATGCCTTCGGGTAAGTCTACAAGTTTCCAGACCTTGTTGACATACATCGAACGCATTTCAACGATCATGACTTATTTCCATAGATTTGCTTCAGAATTCTACATCGCCTGGGAAATGATACAAGATCATCTTCCTCCTTGTATGCGACTGCAGCAAAGGCCACCCCGATGTACATAAATCGCATAGGTTGTCATACAATCCTGTTACTTTGACGAATTGCAGGAGGCTCCGGTTCCAAGTGTGGTTCTTCCATTGTTGGTGTAGGACTCGTCCTAACTTGTGAAATACCAACTACTTCACCCAACATCTCCTTCAACACCAGTCTGCTTTTCGGTACATCATTCTTTGTGTACTCCTCTTCAAGAAACCTTGCGTTCGTGCTAACAAACGTTTTCTTGTCAGTAGGACTATAGAATGTGTACCCTTTCGTTTCTTTGGGATATCCTACAAAAAGGCATAATTCTGAACGACTAGCTAGCTTGCTAGTCTTTTGTCTCAACCGTGTGCTGGACAACCCCATATCTTGATGTGGTTTAGAACATATTTCTTACCACACCATATCTTATAGGGAGTGCCAGGAACCGTTTTCGATGGAACCTGGTTCAGAATATAAGTTGTTGTTTCTAAGGCATAACCGCAGAATGAATCAGGAAGAGATGAGTAACTCATCATCGATCTTACCATATCTAGAAGAGTTTGATTCCTTCTCTCTGACACACCGTTTTGTTGTGAAGTGCCAGATGATTTAAGAATAAAAGATCCTCGAACTCCTCAGACAAGTACTCTCCCCTTCGATCTGATCAAAGGGTTTTGATTTGTTTCTCCCTTTGCTTCACAACCAAAGCCCCATACTCTTTGAACATTTGAAAGGTATTAGATTTGTGTTGCATTAGCAAAACATGACCAAAACGTGAGTAGTCATCAGTGAAGGTTACAAAGTATTCGTCACCTCCTCTTGCATGAACATTAATTGGACCACACACATCACTATGTATGAGTTCTAATACCTGCATAGCTCTTAGACCTTTTGAAGAGAAAGGTATCTTGGTCATCTTGCCTTCAAGACAGGATTTGCACATGGGCATGGATCCCAGGTTTAGAGACTTCGAAGGAGCATCCTTTGTTAACCTCTTAATCCTATCTAGGCCAATATGTCCAAGACGTAAGTGCCATAGATATGTGTCGTCTGTTTCATCACTATGAAAGTCTTACGCTTCATGAATGAATAACTATTCACCTCAGTGTCCAAGATTATCGGCTCATTTGTTTATAGATAATAAATAGAATCTACACGATGAGCTTTAGTAAGAAAATAACCATTAAGAAAAATCTCAATACCATTATTAATTTTAAATTCAACATGTTGTTCTTCTAAACGACCAAAAGAAATCAAATTCTTGCAAAAATCCGGAACATAATAAACACTATTCAATAATAAAATCTTATTCCCAAAATTCATCTCCATGGTTCCGGCAGATCTGGCTCTGACCTTCGTTCCATTTCCCTAGTTGAACTTGAACTCCTCATCACCTAAGCTTCTGGTTTGCCTGAAACCATTCAAATTACACACAATATGATTAGAAGCCCCACAGTCTAAAATCTTGGGTGATTCTTTGTTTGTCGTGTAACATGCTTGGGTGACGAAAATCATACCTTTCCCCTTGACAGTCTTGAGGTAGGCAGGGCAGTTCCTTCGCCAATGGCCGACCTCTCCGCAATGGTGGAACTTGTGCTTAGACTTGTCCACCTTTGCTATGCCCTTGCCCTTGACATCCGCAACCTTCTTGTAAGGCTTCTTGGATCCGGTTTGGTTGGCGTTTTTGGGACCCTTTATCACCCTCTTAGAACAAAAACTAGAAGCCCTATGTTCAACAACATTGACTTCACTAGTCTTCTTCTTGGTCTTAGGGAGAAGTCCCTCAGCAGTCTGCAATTCTTTCATGATCTCGGTTACAGAATAATCGAGCTTGTTCATGGAGTAGTTCAGACGGAAGCTATCAAAGGATTCGGTCAGAGTCTCCAAGATCATGTCGACCTTGGATTCCATCAATCTCCGATCCGAGAATCTCCATGTCTTTCAAGTGACCTATGATCACTACCATGTGGTCCCTAATTGACATTCCCGGCTTCATTCGGACATGTCATGAGGATTGTAGAGTATATATGTTGTGGAAATGTCCTTGTGAGATTGTTGCAACACATTGATCATGGAACCCAAGATATAACACTTGGCAATCTCATCGGACCTAACCCATGTGTAATAGGCGTCCTTGTCCTCCTTGCTTAAGTCAACACTCGGAGCTCGAGGACATGGGGTAGTGAGAAAATACTTGTGCTTTTCCATCGTCAATACGATGTTGAGGTTACGTTTCCAATCAACGTAATTCTCACCCTCGAGTTTGTTGACACTCAATATAGATGCAAGTGGATTCATGATATATTGATGAGATAAAATAAAATGAATATATTTAGCATGTGCTATAATTTTTAATTATGATGCATGTACAATCCTAACTTGGTGAGGAAAGCAATAAATAATTCATGGTATTATGAAAAAAATGATTAATTGCTTTTTCTAGGGGAAATTTCAATTGATCGCCTTTCATAGTCGTGATATATCACTATTTAGTTAGAACCATACAAGAAGTCACAACTATTACTTCGTGCTAATTATCATGGACTTTGGTCACTTATTTTTAACGCATAGTCTCTGTGGAGGGTTACGCTAAACATTAAGTCTAAGTGTGTAAGCAACATGTGGGCCCTTATCGAAGTCACTTTGAAAACGGTTCTCCAAGGGGAGACCCCGTTTCATCGTTTTTTTTTAAGGCTTAGTTCGTAACAATTCAATTAACTATGTGCTTCCGAAGTACTCCCATTGAAGGGAGGGCCACGAGTGTGACTCTTAGTTCATTCGGACAAGTTAATTAAATTCATCTTGGGGACCTTGGGTTATTTCAACGACAAATAACCCTCCCACTTAGTTTTTGCAAAAATCATATTTTTGTTGATTGTGTTTAATTTCATAATTTGTTTTATAGATTAAACTATAATGATGCATCAACAATTTCATATAGTGTTGGCGTTCTATCCTGTATGACATGTGAGTGAATATGAGATAAGGTTAAATAAATAAAAACATAGATATAACGTATCTAATGGCAACTTCTAAATTTACAACCCATTTGCAAAAAGAAAAATAAATAAACTAGTTTTATTTCTTGCTTTCGTCAAGGCGTCGAATTTCCAAATTTTAAACCTTAAAGATCAATATCTCTCACTCAAATAACTAAATCCACTTTTATTGTTTCAAAAATAAAATAAGCGAATTTAATTATCAAGATTTTAAATAATTTACGAATTTCGGACGTCGGGCCCAACCCTGGCTAACACGCGTGCGTATGAAGACAAACGGCCATGCTAGGGTTTTTGACCGATCCAAACAGCCCTCATGTGTCTGTGACACAGATCCTTGGGCGTGTTGGGAATGATCCGGGATAGCTCACACGCGTTCCAAAACACGCGGCCATTTCCGGTGGCTGCCTCCTTTCTTCTTGTCCATCCGGATTACAAATATACAAAATTTAAATTTACAACATCTTACAAATTTAAATAAAATAAAACCAGAACGTAACCGGAAATAATCCTATGGACAATTAGAATAAGGATAAGTCCATAAACGTTAACATGAACACATGGATTTGTTGGCAGAGATTCCCACAAGAAGATTTTTTATTTGCATATTGATGTAATATATAAATATTTGTAAAGTCCTTATTAAAAGATTGTTTATTTACATATTGATGTAATATATAAATCTTTGTAATTTGCTGATTAAATTAATAAAAGTTGAAACGTTCATTCATTCCTTTTTAGTTTGATTGAAGATTTATGATATTCAATAGTCTTATAGTCCTTAATCAAACCTAACAATGTATGAAGAGACAAATTTAGATTTGCGTGAACAAACTCTTCATGGTTTGACTAAAACGATATATTCGCAATCTAAAGATTAACGGACTATTGATTCCAGTATGATTGTTGGAAAAATCTAGGATCTCTGGTTACGAGGCATAGAGAGTTAGGAACTCTGTAGCTCTTCCAATGTATCTTTCGAAGATACTGAATTGACCAGTGCACCTTTAGAGACAATAGATGAACAAACCATTTAACATCTTCTATCTCAAGGTCACTACGTATGAATCGCATCATGCTTACTTAAATCCTGAAATGAGACATGTCATTTCATAGCATTAATACTCTCATTTGAGAAAGTCAAATTCTAGGTCCAATGTGTGATCTAGACAAGGCCTATTGGTGAGATATTAAGTTATGAAGATGTCATGAACCAACTTTGTGATGTTCTCATAGATATGGAATTCATGTACAAGATTGCTGAGATACAATATATATCACCTCATCCTTTATTACTTGGATTGTGAATAAATGAATTGCGCAATGTCCAAATTTAAGTAGAGACTTTATTTGGATGAAACAATGTGACTTGTTAGCTCCTCGTCAATACATTGTTTTCGACTTATGCACAAGTAACAAAGGAGTTGAGGAAATAACAACTAGAAGGGTAAAATGGTAATTTTATAAATCCCAATTAGTTGATGATATTCATGAAGGGTATACATAGATAACATTCAATGGATCCGCTCAATATAATTAAGTTGAACTTGAGTAGAAAATAAATTCATTTGAACCGGGAGATTCTCAGTGTCGACTCTTCAGTGGAGTCAGTGGAGATTAAGCTAATACTCGGAAAAGGTTTGAGAAGTTTTGAGTCCGAGTATAGAAACTCAAGCTTTGTTCATTTGGATCCATAAGGTCACTATTACAGGTCATTAGAGTAGGATTATTAAACTAGAAGCTAAGTCAAAATAAGTTCAAGTATTGAACTAGAATTTTTCTCGGAAAATGTCTAAAGGGTATTTTTGTCCACAAGGACATAAAATGATGTGAATGTCAAAATAAGATTTTGAATATTTTCAATTGATGAAAATATAAATTATTTTCTAAAGCCGAAAAGTTGTTTAAGGCATTATGAAATTAATTTCGTTATTTGTGCAATTATAATTCTACAATGGGTATTTTAAGAATTGTCTTAAAAGAAATAAGGAAGCATCTAGATGCTCCTCCCCTATGTAGAGTTCGGCCAAGATAGTGCATCAAGAGGAGAGTTTTATTTCCTTTTTCTTATAAGGATAATTACCCAAAAGAAAAAGGGAAATGAATTTCCTTAAGAAGGAAACAAATGTGCTAAGTGAGGAAACAAATTTCCTCACTAATGCAAGGTGTATGGCCGGCCAAACTAAGAGGAAAAGGGGAAGAGAAAATCAAATATTGTGTCATGAATACATTATTTATTCATGAATGAATAATTGACCTTTATAGATTCTTCCTTCTCCTATAAATAGAGCTTCACATAGAGATGTGAAAGTTAAACTTTTTCTTGCTCTCTCCTTCTTGTGGCCGACCCTCTCTCTGTCTCTCTAGAAAATACTCTTCTTATTTTGCACCTAGATCCATACTTGATCTAGAGAATTAGTTTATGATCCAAGAATTGTTCTTGGTTCATATTGTTTAATTGTGCCCACACACAAATCCTTCCAAAACCTCTATAGACTCTTGTAATAGAAATCTTAGGATTCTCGAGTTCAAAATTAGGTGTGATGGTGACGAGCTAGCCAAGGAAGAGGATCTACCTTTCTCAAGACACTTCAAGATCAAGCTACAAAGAAAGGTTGGTATTCTAGTCAATTAAATAATGTTTTTAATATATAACATGTATATGCTTTTTTTAGGTTAATAAAAATTGTTTTACTTGAAAAAGAAATTTTTAAATTCCGCTATTAATTTGATTAATGTTAAATTTTTCTTTAACCCTAGACCTATTCCAACAAGATTCACAAATGCAATTCATACAAAAATGCCAACACTTAATATCGATTTTAATGACAATTATAGCTCTGATACCATTTGTTGGAATTTAGTTAACAATTAACCTAATTTATTATGAAACATATCTACGTATGCAAAAAATTCACAATTCAATTTAATATGTTAAAACACTTTTTAAAACGTATTCAATAACCACGTAATAAAATCTAATCTAGCATGTCAATAAATTTCTAAACATGTTAACAAATTTATTCGAACATACAAACGAATGATCTAAACACACTAACAATCCTATAACGATAATAATATTCAGATCCAATTCGTTTCAAGGAGACTTACGTAAGGTTCGGATCTGCAAGATTTTGTCTCTGGATGTGCGTCCAAGTCCTCGGCCAAATCTCCTTCCCAAGCTCATCTAGGATGTCACAAAATCGGTCTTCGCTTGGTTGCTTCAAAAAGTGGCCGGCCCTATAAAATAAATATCACTCAAACAAACACAAGTTGAAAGTCATATATAGTGATGTGTGTGGTCCAATCAACATTCAAGCAAGAGGAGGTTACGAATACTTTGTAACCTTCACTGATGACTACTCACATTTTGGTCATGTTTTCCTAATGCGACACAAATCTAATACCTTTGATGTTTTCAAAGAGTATCGGGCTTTGGTTGAGAAAGAAAGGGAGAAACATATCAAAACCCTTTGATCAGATCGAGGGGGAGAGTACTTGTCTGAGGAGTTCGAGGATCTTCTTAAAGAAGAAGGCATCAATTCTCAGCTTACAGCACCTGGAACTCCACAATAAACGGTGTGTCAGAGAGAAGGAATGGAACTCTACTAGATATGGTGAGATCGATGATGAGTTACTCATCTCTTCTTGATTCGTTCTAGGGTTATATTTTAGAAATGGTAGCTTATATTCTGAACCAAGTTCCGTCAAAAACGGTTCCCGACACTCCCTATGAGAGATGGTGTGGTAAGAAATCTGCTCTAAACCACATCAAGATCCGGGGTTGTCCAGCACACATGTTGAGACAAAAGACTAGCAAGCTTCCTAGTTGTTCAGAATTATTCCTTTTTGTAGGATATCCCAAAGAAACAAAAGGGTACACATTCTATAGTCGTGACAAGAAAACGTTCGTTAGCATGAACGCTAGGTTCATTGAAGAAGACTACATGAAGAATGTTGTACCGAGAAGCAGACTTGTGCTGAAAGAGATGTTAGGTGAAGTAGCTGGTATTTCACAAGAGAGGATGAGACCTATATCAACAGTGGAATAACCACACTCGGAACTGGAACCTCATGCGATTCGTCGCAGTAACAGGATTGTATGGCAACCTGAGCGATTGATGTACATCGGCGAGGCCGTTGTTGTAGTTGCATACAAGGAGGAAAATTATCCAGTATCATTTTCCAAGGCGATGCAGAATTCCGAAGCAAACCTATGGCAAGAAGCCATGAACATTGAAATGCATTCGATGTATGTCAACAAGGTCTGGAAACTTGTAGATTTACCTGAAGGCATTGAGCATGTTGGATGTAAATGGATCTACAAGAAGAAAGGAGGACCGGATGGAAATGTTTTGACATTTAAGGCAGGACTTGTGGCCAAGGGGTTCATACAAAAGGAAGGTATCGACCATGAAGATACCTTCTCGCCAGTCGCGATACTGAAGTCCATCCATACTCTTTTATCCATTGATGCCGCCCTAGATTATGAAATCAGGCAACTGGATGTCAAGACTGCATTTCTGAATGGAAATCTTGACGAGCGCATTTACATGGCTCAAGCAGACGGGTTTATGCAGAAAGGCCAGCTGGGCAAGGTTTTTGAGTTGCTGAAGGCCATTTATGGACTAAATCAAGCGTCTAGATCGTGGAATATTAGATTCGACAAGACTTTGAAAGGCTACGACTTTGATTATTCATTAGATAAGCCATGCGTTTATAAGATGATAATCGATGGCAAAGTGGTCTTCTTATTCCTATATGTAGATGACATACTACTCATTGGGAATGATGTGGAAAATTGATCAAAGGTTAAGATCTGACTTTCAAAGCAGTTTGAGATGAAGGATCCTGGAGAAACGGTTACATTCTGGGGATTCATATCTTTAGAGATCGAAAAAACTGAAAGTTAGCGCTGGCCAGATATTTGTTACGCATTAGGCGTACTGACTAGATTCTAATCAAACCCTGGAACTAAGCACTGGGTTGCTGTCAAGCATGTTCTCAAGTATCTCCGTAGAACGAGAAATTATATGCTTGCATACTCAGGTGAAGACCTATATATGACGGGATATACCAATTCCGACTTTCAGGCGGATAAGGATTCCAGGAAATCCACATCAGGGTCTGTGTTCACCCTGAATGGTGGATTCCTGAACTGGATGTGTATAAATCAATCTTGCGTTTCTGACTCGACCATGGAAGCTGAGTATGTGGCAGCTTGCGAAACTGCAAAGAAGACTGTGGCTGAGGAAATTCCTGATGTACTTGGAAGTAGTTCCAAGTGCCAACGAGCCCATTACACTTTATTGTGATAACAGTGGGGCCGTTGCTAATTGTAAGGAACCAAGAAGTCACAAGCGCTCAAAACACATCGAGCGAAAATATCATCTGGTACGAGATATAATTCACAGAGGGGACGCGACTATTATCAAGATCTCAACGTTGGACAACCTTGATGATCCCTTCACGAAACCTTTAACCGGTAACTTCTTCGAGGGACACATTGAAGGATTAGGACTAAAAGATCATTCGCATCTCCTTTGAGTCAACTGGAAGTTTGTTGGCATTTATGACCACAAAGGAGATTTTTGATATTGAATACTTTTGTATTGGTTTTGTTTTTGAATTTAAATAAAAATTGAATATCCATTATTATTTAAGATTGTATTTATACATGAATGTCTATGCTCTGAAACTGTCGTCAACGAAAGAAGTGCTAAGTACAGATTTGACAAGATACCTTCAGGCGGAATCCGTATAACCCGTCATAGTCAGGTCAGTACCTGAATATGTAAGCATTAAGTTCCTAGTCCTCTACTTAAGAACATGCTTAGGAGCAGGCCAGTGCTCAGGTCAAGGATTTGATTGGAAACGGTTAACTACGCGAACGGCGAAATATATATCTGCTCTAGTGCACAGCATATCATACATGAGACTTCCTACGGCTGAAGGATAGGGAATCTTTCTCATTTCCTCAATCTCTTGTGTAGTCTTGGGAGACTGGTCCTTAGAGAGTGAGACTCCATGTCTAAAGGGGTTTGTCCCTTCTTAGCGTCTTGCATAGCGAAGCGATCCATCACCTTATCTATATAAGATTATTGGGAGAGCGACAAGGTCCAGTTCTTTTGATCTTGAAAGATCTGATTCCCCATAATGTATGATGCTTCCCCTAGATCCTTCATATCAAATTGCTTAGCTAACCAGATCTTAACCTCGGATAATTTACGCACGTCACTACCAATGAGTAATATATCATGCGACATACAATACTAGAACCACAACCTTGCCCTCGTGTATCAACTTATAAACATAAGGTTCATCTATTGACTGTTCAAAGACGAAGCTTTTTTACAGTTTCATTGAATCTAATATTCCATGATCTAGATGCTTGCTTTAATCCATAAATGAATTTAACCAACTCACAAACTTTTGTCTCTTGACCATCTTCCACGAAACCGTCTGGTTGAGCTATGAAAATGCGCCCGTCAAGATTCCCATTCAGAAAGACAGTCTTGACATCCATTTTCCAGATCTCGTAATCGAGAGCGGCAGCTATGGATAGAAGTATGCAGATATATTTAAGCATTGCGACAGGCAAGAAGGTTTCTTCATAATCGATACCTTCCTTTTGGATGTAACCCTTAGCCACTAGTTGCACTTTGAAAGTCTCAACGTTCCCATCCGGACCTCTTTTCTTCTTATAGATCCATTTACACCCTACAAGTTTAACCCCTTCAGGTAGGTCTACAAGTTTCCAGACTTGACATACATCGAATGCATCTTAAATTTCATGGCGTCAAGCCAAAGGTTTTATTCAGAACCAGCCATTGCTCAGCTGTAGAAAACAGGTTCATCCATGTCAGACACAGTTACACGAGTATCGCCATAAGACATGTACCTATCGGGCTTTTCAGAAACCCTTCCACTACGTCAAAGTACTACTTGACGAGGATCTAAATTGTTAGGTTAGGTTGTAGTTGGGGTAAGAACAGTTCTTACAAATAAATTAGAAGCATCCTCACCCAACTTTTCTTCGAGCACAATTTTGCTTCTAGGTTTCGTATTTTTCATAAAGTCCACCTCAAGGAAACGAGCATTAGTGCTAAGTTTCGAGGGCATATTCCCTAAAGAAATTAGGCAGTTGTAAGTAACTCATCATTGATCGAACCATCTCCATCAGAGTTTGATTCCTTCTCTCTGACACTCCATTCTGTTGAGGTGTGTCTGGTCCTATGAGTTGAGAAGCGATACCTTCTTGTTTAAGAAAGTCATCGAACTCTTCAGACAAGTACTCACCACCTCGAACGAATCGAAGGGAGTGTCAGTTTGCCAGTTTGATTTTCCACTAAAGCCCGAAAAATCTTAAATACGTTAAAGGTTCGGATTTGTGTTTGAGCAAATAGACAAATCCATATCTTGAGTAATCATCGGTAAAGGTAACAAAATATTTGAATCCTCTCTGTTCCTGAATTTTGAGTGGACCACATCCATTAGAATGTATTAGTTACAGCAACTAAGTGGCTCCTCGATTTTTATAAGAGAAAGGTCCCTTTGTCATTTTTCCTTCTATACAGAATTCACAATTTGGCAGTGAGCCTATTGCCGAGGCTTTGAGTGGACCATCTCTCACAAGTCTCTGAATCCTATCTATACTAATATGACCAAATCCTAAGTGCCAAAGATGTGTTGATTTTATTAGATCAGAGGAATCATTAGTTTTGATCTTCTTTGGTTCCCTAACTAGATCATTATCTATTTCAGTGTCTAACAGCAAAAGTTGACCAATGAATTGGAAACCATTCTTCATACAAGTATCAGTGACAAATGAATTGGAAAAAGAAATTCGAATTCCATTATCAATAAATTTTAAATAATAATTCTGCTCAACAATTTGAGCTACATATATTAAGCTTTTCCCAAAAAAGTAACGAAATACACATTATTCAAATTTAAAGTTTTGTCTTCAAAATACAATGTCAAAGATCCCACAGCCTTAGCAGACACCAAGCTCCCATCACCCCACTTGAAACAGAAGTCGCCATTCTCTAAGTTTTTGCTTTTCCTGAACCTATTTAAGAACAAATAATATGGTTAGTAGCATCAGAGTAAAAAATCCACGATGATACATTATCAGCTACTAAACAAGCTTCGGTAATCAGTACAACACTTTTCCCATTGAGGTAAGCAGGACAGTTCCTATGCCTGAGTCCTTTAGCGATGCAAATCTCCTTTATTAGCTCAGGAACAATGTACCTTAGTTTATTGATGGAGTAGTTCAGCTTGAACATATCGAAAGATTCAGGGCAAGTTTCCAATATCATATCTATTTTAGTTTCTCCATCAATCTAAGATCCAAGAATTTCCATGTCATTGAGATAACCTATGATCAGCATCATGTGTTCTCTAACAGGAGTCCTAGCTTTCATACGACAGTTCACAAACTGACGAACTGCTTGTTATCTAGCCTGATGCCCTTGCCCTCCAAACATCTCATGGCATTTGAAGGGCATGCTATAGGCCGAATTAATATCACGATGTTGTTTTTGCAACACATTGTTCATCGATGCTAAAATATAACACCTCGCAATCTCATCGGATCGGATCCAGGCTACTAGGGCATCCTTGTCCTCTTGAGTCGAATCATTATTCATTTAAGGAAGCAGGGGGTGGTGAGTACCCATTTGTGATTGTCCATAGTAAGGATGATGTCTAGGTTACGTTTCTAATTTACGTAGATTTTCCGTTCCAGTTTATTCGAGGAAAGGATTATTAAGAAAGTGTTTAGAGACATGTTGCTGATTGTTGAAATAATTTATGATTAATATTTTATTTAGGATTTTAAGTTTAATATTGAACATAATAAATCCAAAGGTGTTCTAAACAAAATGACAATTTACTCCTTTGAGGGAAGGCCGCAAATAGTCGTCTTTCATAAGTAAATGACGCATCATTAATGCATAGTCATGATGACAATACATCGATGCTTTAACTAGCCACCTTATAAATAAGTTTGATCACTCAAATATTTTCGCAGGGCCTCGGGGAGGATTACTAGAGATTGAGTCTATGTGTGTAACCAACCACTTAGTTCAAGAAGATCTACTTTGAAAACAATCCACCGAGTGGCCATCTTTGTCAACAAGTTGATATGTAAATAAATAATCTTCTTGTGGCCATCTTTGTCAACAAGTTGTTCTTCAGTTATTTAGTTTGATTGTTCCAACACACAAATCTTTCAAACCCTCTCATGTAATAGAAATCTTAGGTTTCTCGAGTTCATGACTAGGTGTGAAGGAAACGAGAAAAACGAGACGATCTACCTTTCCCAAGGCTCCTCCAAGATCATGGTACAAGAAAGGTTAGTAACAAGTAGTTAAATAATGTTTTTAAATAATCAGATGTTCATGCACTTTGCGTAGGTTAGTAAAATTGTTAAGTATTATATTCCGCCATTAACTTATTAATGATAATTTTTTCTTAACCCTAGACCTATTCCAACAAACACATGAGTGAAGGCTGATCACTATATGGGAGCACTCTACACTTGTGGTAAGTGTACGACCTAGACATGCCTTGTGGTAGATGTATGGTTTAAGAACTGTTACAATGCACTAACCGAGACCACTATGATGGTCGAGTAGTTATGAACCCTGTAGACCATCCCCATGGGGGTGGTGAAGGGAGGTATGGAATCTTTAACTCATTCGTTAAAAGGTTATTCATGCTAATCACGGCTTATGTCTTGGAAGTCTTCCACAGGAAGTCTTCTTAGAGCATGATTCGAGTGGGAAGTGATTTACAAACATGGAATCCAGCCTCTCTGAAAGGAGGTCAATGTTCACTCACTTAAGGGGTGATTCCATAACCGATTGATTGCGCGCACTTTCGCAGTAAGTTAACATTCGAAAAAATCTTTTGTTAGGAAAGCAACAATGCTTAGAGTTGATATGTATCAAGAGAAGTATAACGGAATAAGTTGACTTCTCTTGGCACGGGTTGAACATAGAGGATCTCGATCACGAAATGACTATATCAGTGAACACTCGTCATGATGAGTAAATATAATTCTAGTAATAAAGAAGGGTGCAATCTTTGATTACACGGTGGAGTATTGATAAAGACTAGACGAATCGATGAAAAAGAGATAGGACTGTATCATCTTATTCATCGGGTTCATTAAGGTTCTACTACTAGGTTCATAGTCCTCTGTTCGGCTCTGATAAAGGCGGGTAAGAACTTTCGAATAATAATGTTGTTCATTATTTAATTTCACTTGCTGTAATAGTGATTGACATCAATAATTTCTGGAAAATGGGTATTCGCAAAATTAAATAAATATTTATAGCATAATTGTTTATTTATTGTTGGATTAATTAATTTGATTTTAAGCAGACGGGCTTTGGAAATTCTTGGGTTGGGCCTTGGCACTAAGGTGGTCAAAACTCCGCTTAGGAGAATACGCTAGGGTGGCCGAACTAATCCCTTGAAGTTCTCCCAGAATTTCTCTTCGAGAGAAAAATTCTCAATCATAGATATTGATCTGATGGATGAGAGAGAGTTTAGATTCACTGTTGAGATCTAATTTTCCATATTAAATCTAAAGGAGAGAATATCTCTAGAATGAGGGAATATCTCTTGAAAGGAGAGAATATCTCATCAGAAAGGAGAGAAAATCTCTTAGGGATTATCTCCCTACCAATGCTATAAATAGAGATCAAAAGGAAGAGGAAAATACAGTCATCTTGGTTTTGATAATTTTGGCAACTCTCTCTCTCTCTCTCTCTCTCTCTCTCTCTCTCTCTCTCTCTCTCTCTCTCTCTCTCTCTCTCTCTCTTGGCCGATTATATTCCTTCCCCTATTCCCCGGAATTGCTAATTACAATCCTAAATAATTGAAGCGAGATCTCAAAACAATCTGATTTCGAGATCTAGTGAGATAACGATTGTGCCCACTCATATTTCTTATTCGTTTCAGAGATTACGTTTCAAAAGACTATGGTGTCATCCTCGAGTACTCGATTCAGAAGAAGGACGAAACAAAGTCAATTTAGAAGAAGGACGGAACGGTGCGCACGTTGGATCGTGACGTTTTGTAACTGATTCTAAACCCGTAAGTTTTATATAAACTTTTTCTCTAGTATCAGTTGCTGAATTTCTTTTCTAATTGAATTAAATTAATAAATCTAGATCTTGTTAGCAATCATGATTATGAATTGGCTATTGTGAGTGCAATTAACGATTTTCCGCATTTAATATGATTTTTAAGTTGCATCAATCACCAACAGATCCATGTACTCGAGTGGTCAGCGGGATATCTCGCATTTTACGAGACTGATGATTAGTCAAATTTTTCGACTAATAATCCGGACGTCGTGTGCGATATCCAAAATTGGTAGCAGTTGTTGTCTTGGCTATTTACTTCTCATTTCTCTGGTGACGTCCAAGCATGTTTCCTAGATATCTATGCATTCTTCAATGCACCGACCAGATTTTAGGTGTATGTGTTGCCATGACGTATTTTCCAATGGTTTGTCAACTTATGGCGTCCCTTACGGATGAAGAGCCCCGAGACCAACTCGATCGATGACTTTTTGGTTCACAATTTACCTCGTGGGGCATCGCGCATATTATGTCTCAGGGGAAAATTGTGGTTTATCAACCTACATATTCAATTTAGTTTAGCCGGGTCTAGCTTCCGACTTAGGTCGCGTTCATGTGTCTCGACCATTTGCTTTACTGGACACTCGATGTTTCCATACCTTTTTGAAGGGTTATAACCCTCGATTAGCGCTCGTCAGAGCCTTCTTGGCTCTCTTTCGGGAGGCAATCCGCTGTCGCTGACCTTAAGTTATTGTGAGCTCTCGGCTTAGCGTATTACCGTGTCAGTTTGCCTTGTGTCTTATTTGAAAATGCAGCCTCTCAACGCGTTTCTTGTTCAGGCGGTGAGTGTCCCATCTCGCGTCTGCCATGATTAATGACTTGTCAGTTTACGATCCGTCTCATTGGTCGTGTACGGTTAACGGTGTTGTCGCCTTTCGCATTTAGTCAGGTGAATGCAAGGTTATTGCCATATTTCCGTCGTGACTTTTTCGAATGCAAGCACTAGTACAAATATAGGCTTTAGATGCAACATATTGTCGCATCCAAAGCCCAAAAGTCGCATATAAATGAAGTATTAGATGCGACATCGGATGCGACAAAGTTGCATCTAAATGTTCGTAACTGAAATTATTAGATGCGACTAGTCGCATCCAAAAGTCCATCTGTATCAGATGCGAAAATTTTGATGCGACTAATCGCCTCTATATCGCACACAAAAAAAGGTAAAAAAAATGGCAGTAAACGACTTTAAGATGCGACTAGTCGCATCTAAAAGTCTTGCAGCCAATTTTTTTGTCGCATCAGAAAGCAAGGGGGAGGTTTTAAATTTTCGTCGCATCTAAAAGTCTTGCAGCCAATTTTTTTGTCGCATCAAAAAGCAAGGGGGAGGTTTTAGATTTTGGCTTAAAACGTCACTTTTTTACAATGCTACATTAAATCTCTTTAGTATTTTAGTTTTAAAACCATTCTACCAAACCAAGAATGTTGTCGTTCACGTGTTGAATTAATAATGTGCTCTTTAGCAATTGACAAAGTCTTCAAAACCAAACAGTTAGGAATCAAATAAATGATGATAGAGATTCTGAAATTACAACTTTTTTCATTGAAAAAGTAGCAGAGTTCAATATCATCCTTAATAGAAAAGATTATACGAAAAAAGAACAAAAAGTTAAGAAACTCTAACATTACAATCTTACACTATGACATACACATCGCTTAAGATACAATCACATTGACGATAAGCGTTGCTACCATTGATTCACATGCATCACTAATCGGACTTCAAGCCTCCATTTTGCTTTTCGGAGCTTTCTTCTTCCAACTGAAACAGAGGAGATTCCTAAATTAAGATGAACCAAAACAAAACCAAGCAAAAAAAGGTGAAGTATCATTCAATTTACCAAAATCATATAATGCTATACATAATGACATGATAGTTAGACTATTTCCATATCTAACTAATACAATAATCTACTTATTGGATAAGCTAAATAAGCTATTTCCAAAATCACAAATAGGCTCTATTTACATTATATATATATATATATATATAAAAGTTGCAGTACAATGAGAAGTAGAGGAAAGACCACATACCACATGTCAACAATTACGATAAACAAGGTCTTCGATGGCCTGTTAGTGGTTGAAGATAAAAAAAATGGTTTCATATTATAGATTACCTATGTCCATTCAACACAAAGCCCGCAGCATTATCGACCAAAATCTTTTTGATAAAGGCCTCTAATAGCATCCTCTGCATCTTTTTCATCTTCTATGTAGATAAAGGAACACAAATGAACCTGCTTGTTTTCATGTGCTGGTTATGATGGAAAAATAAAGGACAATAGTTCTTCGCAGTTCCAACTTTCAACAATTTCGCTGTGTTTCTTGAACAATTAGCAAAGCACGAACTAGTTATGTACATAAACAAACAAAATGCATAAGAAACACAACGTTTTCTTTTAAGAATTCAAACACTGATGTAACATAGAAAAGACAGAAACTCGAGACGCTGTAAAGATTTATTACAAAACAAAATGCATAAGTAACACAACTCACTCAAATTATTGACCTTATCGCACCCGGGAATCCCTTCCATCGTCTGCAGTTTGCTTCACCAAGCGTGCCATCTTCCACCACATGAATCAACAACAATAGATTCATCAACTATGAACAAGATCATTCTACGAAAATAACCAGACCCACGAAGTTAATAACTTCGTGGGTCTGGTTATTTTCGTAGAATGATCTTGTTCATAGTTGATGAATCTATTGTTGTTGATTCATGTGGTGGAAGATGGCACGCTTGGTGAAGCAAACTGCAGACGATGGAAGGGATTCCCGGGTGCGATAAGGTCAATAATTTGGGTGCGATAAGTAACACAACTCACTCAAATTATTGACCTTATCGCACCCGGGAATCCCTTCCATCGTCTGCAGTTTGCTTCACCAAGCGTGCCATCTTCCACCACATGAATCAACAACAATAGATTCATCAACTATGAACAAGATCATTCTACGAAAATAACCAGACCCACAAAGTTATTTCAACTTCGTCCTTTTTTTCTTCTCCAAAGTTCTTTAACATCTTCACTTCTAATCGGGCTTCGAGAGTTATTTCGGTTACTCTTAAAATTTCAAAGGACCTAGAAACTCATAAAGAAGATTTGGAATATTTCAACAAAATGAAAAGGATACTGTACAAAATCCCGCCATGCCTCTTAAACTTCTTCCCCATTATTCTTCTCTTTGCTCTTCAAAACTTTTATGGGTTCCAACTTTGACAATGATGATTCTGAATTTGAAGAAAGTCATAAAAACGCCATAAATTAAAAAAACAAATATGTTTGGATATTTGGGCAAAAAGTGCAAAATATCAATATGCCTTATATTACATTTTAAAGTAACATTGCTACTCCAACCAATATCTAAAATGGCAGGAACGAAAATGAAGATAAAAACAATTATAAATAAATTATAATGACGATAACCGTAGCAAATCAACAACATAAGGAAATAGACATGAGATTCATCTTCTTACCTATGAGAACCTCTATTTTCCAGGTAATATATTCAACTATCATAATACCCTTCAGTCAACAACACAACACGATAAAGTACTTTCAGAAAGAAGGAAGAAACAACATGATAAAACCTGATGTCATCATTCCAGAAATTACATTTTTTTTTCCTGGATCTTTGTACAAGTCTCGCTTTACCTCGTCTCGAGCAAACCCTAGCAACCACGGTGCAGAAAGGTGACAACACTCAGTCCTCCAATGACACAGTCCTCTAAAAATGAAATAAGATAGGGAGCCTAAAAGCGAATGAGAAAAAACGAAAGAAAGGAAGAGAGAGATATTTGGCCGCTCAAAAATGTTAAAACTATTAGACGCGACATGTCGCATCTAAAAGTTTACGCTTAGAAGCGACATGTCGCGTCTAAAATTTTACGCTTAGAAGCGACACGTCGCGTCTAAAGGTCATAATTTCATCTATTTTATTTTTGTTTTGAATATGATTTTTATCTGCGACAAGTCGCATCTGAAAGTGCTCCGTATCCAAAAATCAATTTTAAACCAATTTTGTAATAATGAAGATCGTTGTCTTGTTATCGAATTGTGGCCTTTACAAATGCAATATTGTTGTCTCATTATTGGTTTTGGCGTCTGAATGCAAGACTGGTGCGTTGGTATCATTTTTTATTTTCGAATGCAAGTCTCTTCGCCTTGTTATGTCTACCGGGCGTCGTTATGTCTACTGTTTTTAATATAAATTATATATGACACGAAAGTGCGACCACGTTGTGGATTTGAGTGGGCAATATTGCTTCGCACGTTCACTCCATTCACTTACAGTACTGTATGCGTATAATATAAATTTTAAATTATTGAAGATTCGGTCAGCATTTGCACTCCACGTCAACTCGTACTTCATTAGCAAAACAAAACATTCGATGTATAAACTAAATACATTCTTATTACAGTCAAGCAGGGTTAATTTCCGAAAGTACCCTTCAAACAGACAGGTGGGCAAGGGTGTGTCGTTCCCCCGAAACAGGAAGGGTAAACTGGTAAAAAGCGAAAGTAGAGACAGAAAACGAAGCCAGCTGTGTCCACTATAGGCGTGACGCATCATAGGGTCCCAGTGGATAAAAAAAATTCCAATCCAACGGTCAAGATTTGCGTAAAGTGAATTTGAGGTTCATTTGGAGTAAATTTCATTTGGCTTGGCTTCGTTCTTTTAAACGAAGAGAGCGGGTTCTTCAGGCACACAAAACGACACAGAACCGTTCGTTATTACATTTCTCACTCCGCGGAGCGAAATCCAATCTCCGGCCACGGCGTGTAATTTAACGGCCTGGTTCATTTCACTCTCTCGTGTAAGAACCTTCTTTAGTTCTTGCGATTTCGTGTTTTTTTTCTATTCCCCGAAGATTTTGGTATTCAGAATCAGATCCCCTCTGAGCTTCCGTGTTTACGAGCGAATCCGATAAAATCAGATTAATTGAAAAAAAAAACGAAATTTGAAGTAGTGATGGTTCGTTCGATCTTTTATCCTCTATTCTGTAGAAGCTAAAAAACGACAGATAAATTGCATGACGATAAAATTCATGTGAATTCTGTCAACAATCAACAACTGTTTGTGTATGTATTTTATAACATTAAATTAATAATTCTTTTTATTTTGATATATCTTTGCAGTGAAGGAAATTTAGAAACAATGGCGGAGAACGAGGACATTCAGCCACTCGTGTGTGATAATGGAACCGGAATGGTCAAGGTATTGATGCTTTGCTTTGTCTGTTCTTAAGTTTGAATTTTATCATCTAGAGGGCGTATCAATTTTAGCGATATCAGATACGAAAGTTGGAAAATCATATTTGAAATTTTTTTCCAGACAAGAGTATATGAATAAATCATATTATTCTAGACTAAAAATGTTTAAACATATAATTCAATTCATTCGAACCATGAAATGCTGCTCTGATGCCCAAAAATTTCACTTACGAGGAGGTATATAAATGACATAAGAAAATGCATGCAAGATTTTTTATACGAAATGTTGAAAAATTTAGGCTTATGTTATATTCCGGCCAATTTCGTGGGCGCTCTGTCTGATCTTAGGGGCATATATGAAAAAAATGATATATGATCACAGGGTAAAAATGCAAAGAGTTTTAATTTGATCATCCATAGGCATACATGAAATGAGATAGATCATAGGGTAAATGTGCAAACAATTTGAATTTGATCATCCATAGGGCATACATGAAATGAGATATGATAATGGGCTTAAGATATAAAGAATGGTGATAGGCGGGATTTGCTGGGGACGATGCTCCTCGGGCGGTGTTTCCGAGCATCGTGGGTCGGCCGAGGCACACGGGAGTGATGGTGGGGATGGGGCAGAAAGACGCTTACGTGGGAGATGAAGCGCAGTCGAAGAGAGGTATCTTGACTCTCAAGTATCCCATTGAGCACGGGATCGTCAGCAACTGGGACGACATGGAGAAGATTTGGCATCACACCTTCTACAACGAGCTCAGAGTCGCTCCCGAAGAGCACCCCGTTCTTCTCACTGAGGCTCCTCTCAATCCCAAAGCCAATCGCGAGAAGATGACTCAGATCATGTTCGAGACCTTCAACACCCCCGCCATGTATGTCGCCATTCAAGCCGTCCTCTCTCTCTACGCCAGTGGCCGAACCACCGGTGAGCTCTCCATCATCATTATTCCACAATCATTGATAAGTTTCATTATTTGAACCTCAAAATTATCCCGATCAGACATTTTTGCCTCAAAAATATCTAAAAGTAGACTTTTGCACTTATTTTGGACAAAAATCCCCTTCAAACCAATGGGTATCATATGTCATCGTACCCATCGTATGGCATTTTACGATATCATATATATGATGGTTAGAAATGTCTGTTTGTTTGAAATAGAGACAGAAGTCCATTTCTAGATTTGTTTTTAGTAACGGGTCTAGATTTGTTTTTGGTGTCCCTATTTTGAACAAAAATGCCCTTCAGACGAATGAGTATCATATATCTTCGTACGATATCTATATGTATGATGGTTAAAAATGTATTCTTGTCTGAAACAGGGACAAAACTATATTCTTAGATATTTTAAAAAGTAAGAGGTTTAATCGTGGTATGGTATTTTATTAGTTAAGAATGAAAATTCGCTAATAATTTCAATGCCGTTGATCACGAAATGCAGGTATCGTGTTGGACTCGGGGGATGGAGTGAGCCACACGGTCCCGATCTACGAGGGGTACGCTCTCCCGCACGCGATCCTACGGCTAGACCTGGCGGGCCGTGATCTGACGGATGCTCTGATGAAGATCCTAACGGAGCGCGGGTACTCGTTCACGACAACGGCAGAGCGGGAAATCGTTCGAGACGTCAAAGAAAAGCTCGCGTACATCGCCCTCGATTACGACCAAGAGCTCGAGACCGCCAAGACCAGCTCCGCCGTCGAGAAGACCTACGAGCTCCCTGACGGACAGGTAAAAAAATAAACCAGATTTTAATCCGAATTAATTGTCCACCTTTAATTTGCCGTCGCACAAAAGTCCGCAAACAGGTTAAACCATTGCAACAGTTAATAATGGACAGGTAACTTGATTTAACCATTGCAAAACACTTGAAGGTTTAACCGGTAAATTATAGCTTTCTGTTAACATCTGTTTTTATATATAGTAAAATGGTCGGCCATAAAATAACTTGTTAAAATTAACCGCTTGATTAATTTGAACCAAAACGAACTTTTTAAAATTATCAGTTTAGTTAACATCTATTCATTTCTATAAAATGGTTGGTCAACCGCGGTTAATTATAACGCAACCTGTAAAAGTTTGATTAAATTTAACCAAAACAAGCGGTTGAAATTATGTGCTTGGTTTACATATATTTGTTTTTATAAAATGGTGGGTCAACTGAGATTAATTCTAAACATAACCCGTAAAAAGTCAACCGGTTGATTAATTTGAAGGAACTTACGATGTAGGTGATAACGATCGGAGGGGAGAGATTCCGGTGCCCGGAGGTGCTGTTCCAGCCGTCGATGATAGGAATGGAGGCGGCGGGGATCCACGAGACGACGTACAACTCGATAATGAAGTGCGATGTTGACATCAGAAAAGATCTTTACGGCAACATCGTCCTCTCTGGCGGATCTACCATGTTCCCCGGCATCGCCGATCGCATGAGCAAAGAGATCACCGCCTTGGCTCCAAGCTCCATGAAGATCAAAGTCGTCGCTCCACCTGAGAGGAAGTACAGTGTCTGGATCGGAGGCTCCATCTTAGCTTCCCTTAGCACCTTCCAACAGGTAATTCATACATTATATTATAGCCAAGTAAACTAGTTTAATTTTAGCTATAAGTACGTTACAAAATACTAGCGGTAATCTGGACATAACATACCACGCAGTGTAAATGAATGTCACGTAACCAATGGTGGCTATTAACTAAACGGTTACAAAATATTGAGTATTATCAAATCACTATATAGTATTGGCTAAAGAGTCAATTTTTGTGTATATATATATAGAGAGACGGAGTCGGTTTAGGCTTACCGAGAGCTTAAGCCCCTCAATTTCCTACCTTAATTTATTTATTTTCTCACTTTTTATATTGAAAATTTTCAAATTAGACCCTGAATACAAACTCTGACTCCCTATATGCATATACATATATTGTATATTGATTATCATATATGTGTTGGCAGATGTGGATTGCAAAGGCAGAGTACGACGAGTCTGGTCCCTCCATCGTCCACAGGAAGTGCTTCTGATCAATCACCACATTTTGATGATTCTTTCGATTCAAGAACAGCCTGCGAAATTTCCTCTTTAATTTCCACTTTTTTTATTCATTCATGTGAAATTAAATTCCGTCTTCCTCGTCATTTTTTTGAAATTATCATTGATGTTATTATTTTTGTTATTATTGTTGGGAAATCGAGAGCATGGGGTTGAGAACAAACTTATGGTCAAGATTATTTTTTTAAATTATGATTATTATTGTTACTAATGTTTTAAGTATATTACATCATTTGGGTAAACATTTTATTCCATTTCTTTAAATCAACTATATCAGAACTTACCAGCATGGACGGAAGTAGAATTTTATTAAATTCATTATTAGAATTTAGCTGAAGTTGACACAGCTCACAAGTCTAAATATTATTAGACGAAAAATAAAGATATCGTGCTTTGATTTCATTTAAGTCTAATTGAGAAGGAATTTCTTGAACCAAATCGCTGAGGCTTTAAGGTGTCTTTTGAGGTTGTTTTTGTAGTCAATGTAAACGACGCCAAACCGGACTGTGAAACCAGCGTCCCATTCGAAGTCATCCCAAAATGTCCACATATAATATCCTCTCACTCTCACACCATCCCTGAAAAACCAGATTAAAAAACATTAGCAAAACCATTATTTACAGTTTAAACATGCAAGGATGTATTAAAGTACTTGAGAGCTTTGAGAAGATATGAAAGATGGCCATGGTGATATCTTATCCTCAGACTATCTTTTATTCCTTCTTTCACTGATAATGATCCTTTGTCAGCCAGTCCTGCAAAAACCAAACAATTCATTAATTAACTAACCTAGATTTAATGTGTTATCTATTACACTTCAATTAATTAATTAACTTATAACTCATGCCATTTGATGAAATCAGTTTACCTTATTATTGTTTAAAACCAATATATTATGAGCTTCTTAATACCAAATTTATTGACCAATAAGTCATTTCTCTTTTTTTTAATTCTCTTGAATAAATAAGTAAAATTAAGACATTAACGGATAGCTTTACCATTTTCTGTTATGTAAATGATTGGGTTATTGTATTTGGCTTTGATGTGGGTCAAAAGTTGCCAAAATCCTTTCGGGTAGATGAACAGCCAGTTCAAAGCAGTCTGTACATATATGGTCAACGTAGAAATATATAATCATATTCTTAATAAAATACAAAGTATAATAAATGAAATATACATAAATAAAACTGGCAAAAGAGAGACAAACCGGCGTGCCAATGGGAACTCCATTTTTATCGGTTGCAAATTAATCATTTGTGATTACTTACCAAAACAAAAAATCAAATTAAGTACTTGTATTGTATGTATTTGATATAGACGTAACGGTGAGATCGGTTGACCGGTCAACGGCCACACTCTTATTGGGAGTGGAAGTCAACGGAGCAGGGTTTGCGTAGTTCGTGGTGTAATAATTCAAGCCAAGGAAGTCCATTGAGCCTTTTAACAAAACTGACTCTTTTTCTATGAACTTTGGGAGTCGCTTTCCAATCGCTAATTCCATGGATTTTGAGTAATGACCGTACGTCACTGGATGAGCAATTCTATTATAATTAATAAAAGCTCTTAATAATATACGTATATATCAACATATATTAATAAATTAATGAGGCATATACAGTTGGAATTAATTGACTAATTGCTCGATTTAATCAAAATTTCAGAATTCCAAATTCGAACTTTTCTCCGTTAAAATTTCACTAAGTGCAGAAATTGGGGCATTAGAAACGAGTACCTTTTAATGTCGTTCTAATGCCCCCACTTAACAGAATGTCGTCGTTTTGATTGTTAAGGACATTATAAGCGAGTTGTCGCTTCTAATGTTCCTAAGTCATTAGATTACCCGAGTCCTCCTTCTTTCCCATCTTAAACCGCGATTTTTTCTTTCTCGCCTCTCTCTGCAAAATGCCCTCGCCTGCCTCCGCGATTTTCCGGTCTCTATCTACGCCCTCGCTTGCTTCCGTGCCACACCGCCGCCGGCCTCTGTGTCCCCTTCCCACTATCTCCGGTCGCTCACCTTCTTATTGTCTCTTGCGGCCTCTTTCCCTCCCGAGTAAGTTAATTGTTTTCATCCTCACCCTCCGTACAGGTCCGAAATTGTTCTAACACAACCATCGCAGGTCCGCCGTGCCCCTCGTCCTCCTCCGGCCGCGCCCCTCTTCCTCATCCGGTTGTGCCCCTATTCCTCCTCCCTGCCTCCCTCTCATTTCATTGCTTTGGGGTTAGTGTTCGCCACTCAGATGTTACGGGTTGGTACTGATCTTTGTTATTTTTGTATTTATTTATTTGTTTTTTTGCATCCTCCCTCAGACGAGTTTACGCTTCGTCTCCGGCGAGCTCTCCTCCGGCAACGCCGGCTCCCTGCTCTTTAACCTTTGCCTCGTCGTTGACCTGGTTTCTCTCTCTCTCTATATATTTTTCTCTCAATATTTTAATTTTTCTTCGTCGAAATTACTAGACCTCTTGCTGCCTCGCCACCTCCGTAGCCCTTTTTTCCGTCATGACCGTTGTCTCTGTTTGTTGTGATCGGTAAGTTTATAATTTTTTTGGTTTAGTTTAATCTTTACATGTTAGTTTATGTGTCAGGTAGTTTTTAAGTTTTCAAATTTTACTGTTTTAACTTTATTTTTAAATGTGTCGTAGCCCGTCTCTCTGTTGGTCTCGTAGCTCGTCTCGTCCTTTGTCTTCTTGGCCGTCTCACGACTCGTCTCGCATCGTTTTGCAGTCGGGTCTCGCATCAAAGGTTATATTTTTATTGAGTTTTTCACTTAGTTGACTTAAATATTTACATAAATTGTTAGTAGATTACGTAAGTTACTAGATTATGAATATGCAAATTAATTCGTAGTTTATAACTTAATTAATTTGTTAAATTGTATATGTAATTGTTAAAAACGTATTTTAAATGTTGTTAGTAACTTAGATGATATGATAATTTGTGTATGTAATTTAAACCATTTATTATAATAAGTTAACAACTTAGATAATTTGATTATTTTGATATGTAATTTAATTTGTTTTTAGGTATGGTTAGTTAATTTAGTAACTTATCATGTTGTTAATTTGAATGTAATTATGTTAATTTGAATACGTTATTTAGTTTGTTATACTTAGTTTTAAAATTTATTGATCAATAGGATAGTTCTGGCTGTTATATATATGTTGTTTATAACTTTCAGGTTTTTGGTTTATCAATATTTTAGGGGAAACTCTGCCCTAATTCTGTAAATTTAAAGAAATTAGTTGATAAGAATAATAATATCATCTCTATTCAATTATCTAAATCCAAAAAATGATCGATATCAATTCATCAAACTATTAAGCATATTTTCCAATAGTTCACTATCTCACAACTTTCATAAATTCAACATTCTGCGTCATGTCAAATCTAAGTAGAGGTTGGATAACTGAGAACAATCGAATTAGTCTTTAATTCAAAATGGGCGTGAACGAGTTTATTCGAGTTTCAAGATTCCAAATGAACAACAAGCACAAAGTTAAATCTTGTAGTAGTTGCAATAATGCGTTAACTCAACAAATAGGAGTTGTTCGAGCGCAACTCATCTTCAAAGGATTTACTCCGTATTACACTCGGTGGTATCATCCCGGCGAGTCACGTGAAGAAACCGTTCATGTAGTATAATTTTTGTTTGATGATTCAAACGATCAAGATGATGTTGGTGGAATCCACAAGGCACTCGACTATATCAGGAATGATCATGAAAATTTTAATGATCCAACTGCATAAGATGTGGCTGACGAAGAGCAGATCGCGGATCTTTTTGCCGAGTTGAATGCAAAGTTGTATCCCGGTTGTAAGGAGTCTTTTTCATTATCTTTCTTGGTTCATTTAATGCACATCAAAGTGACGAACCATTGGACGAACAAGTCACTTACAAAACTTCTACAACTCTTGAAAAAGTCCATATTAGCAGAGATGACCACTGTTGGGATCTGTGCCTACAAAAGAGATATTAGACATTATAAATACATTTTGTATTTCATTTTGCTGAAACATTAAACAAAATTAAATATTCATTCTTATTTACAATTGTGTTTATGTATGTTTGCTACGCTCTGAAACTGTCATCAACGAAAGAAGTGCTAAATACAGACTTGACAAGATACCCTTTTATGACTAGTGTAAATAATAGTTCGCAATCTAAAGATCGATAGGGCAATCGAATTTAAGTATTGATTGTTTGAATAAATTAACGATATCTTATATTGTGATATAGAGAGTTGTGACTCTGTGAGTTATTCTTGATGTCTTAGTGAAGACATTGAACAAGACCAGTGATACTTTAAAGCTCGACATATAACCATTTGATCGTTTGAAATTTCAACATCACATACGAGTGTTATTTTAGTAACTACCTGAATCCTGAAGTGAATACATATATTATTTTAACACTTTATGAAATTTGATATGTCAATGGGCAATGATGAAAATAAGTTTCATCTGGCCCAACGATTGATGTCATAATATTATTTCGTTGAATTATGTGATTCACAGATACATAATTTGTGTTGAAACAATGTTAAGGCATTAGTATCACACCATGCTTTATTATAAGAGTGCGAGCCAATAAACCGGGCCAGGTATTCATCGAATAAAACATGTGACATGTAGAGACATCTCACTTTATGTTTTTCTCATTCACAAATAACAAAGGTGTTGGTATAATAACTCAGGTGTAAAACGGTTATTTTACATTCCTCTGAGTTATTGGTACACGCAAAAAGTAATATCGTAAAATACTTCGTGGATCATGTAAAGAATTATTTTATCACATCAAACGGAAAAATAAACGCATATGAACTTAGAAAGTTTCAATAGTAGTCCTTTAGTGGAATTGACTATTATTAAGAATTAAAAGTCGAAAAAGTTTTGTGAACTTTTGTGTCTGAACTTTATTCTAAAGCTTCGTTCATGTGGGTCCATAAGGTTTCAGTGATAGACTCTCGGACGAGATTTGTTGAACTAGAACGATTGATTTTCTCATTGAATGTAAATTGTGATTTACACTAAGAAAATTATTATCTTAGTAATTAAATAAACAATTATTTATTTATTATTACATTTATTTAATGAATAATATTAGGTTATTATATTGATAATAATATAATGTGATGATTCAAATAAATAAAAGATGAAAATAAATATTTTCTTGTTTCTTACTTATTTGCATAGTATGAAAAGAATTATTGACATGTCATTAAATCAATGAGATGTTCTAAATTAAATAAATATTATTTTAGAAATAAATCAAATAAATTTGGAGAAAATATAATAATTATACTCGGCCATAATTAAAGAATTAGAGCTGGGAAATTATTTTAGAACTCATTAAAAATATTCTTGGGCTTATGTTTGATTGACGGTTTGACCTAACTAAAGCCCGCTCTCTCAGATATAAAAAGAGATTTTGTGAGACAAAACTCTAATCCTAATATCATAAGTCACTCGGATATAATTCCTTCTCCACCTTGAGTGTTTGGCCAGGAGTTTGAGAGAGAAAGAAAGATCAAGAAATCGTTTCTTGATTCTTGATCTACATTCCACTGAGAGCGATTCTCCTTCTCCCGTTGTTCAATCAAAGAGTCCACCCTCTTGATCTCCCAAAAACATGAGAGAATTATCCCTTAATCAACTTATGGTGTTTGTGTGAGATTTTTCTATATATGGCCGGCCAAGATTGAAGAAAAATATGCAAGACACGCGAAGGCCCAATCCGGGGAAGGAAGAGGCGCAATCCGGCGAGGCTTCTGGGCGCAAACCGGCAAGCCCAAAGCAGCCTCAATCCGGCGACCTTCCAGGTGAATTCCGGCGACGAATTAAAGGCACAAGGAAGGCTCAAGGCAGGATTATTTGACTTGCAAGGGGCAGGCACAAGGCAACCCAACTCGGCGAGGCTGCAGTCCAATCCGGCGAACGGCAAGTGGCAAGACAAGCTTAAGGCGCGTAGGAAGATCCTCTCTCTAGCTACTCAAAGGCGTGCACACAGGTCTTCTTCTTGCAAGGCTAGGCACGCATTCACCCAAGGCTAAGGCTCAATCTGGCGAGCGCATTCGGTTGAGGATTTTCCGTGGCATTCCAGCGTAAGCGAGCTACGCACTAGATTGTTTACAATCTCACATGTAAGTCTTTTGAACGAATTGGACCTGTGACGCAAATTATAAATTTTTATAGGTTGTTAGTTGAGTGATCAATTTGTTGATAACATGTTTAGAATAGTTTATTGACTAATTTTTAGTGCCTAAGTTATATGAATATGGTTAAAATGTGTTTTAACATGTTAGGTCATTTTACGTGTTTCCGACATATTTAGATATGTCAATAATTTATTAAGTTAATCGTTAACTAATTTCTAACACCGACAAAAACATTATTTATTTGCATATTGATGTAATATAAAACTTGTTGGCAGAGATGTCCACAAGAAAATTATTTATTGACATATCGATGTAATATAAACCTCTCATAAGTCCTTATTGTAATTTGCTGATGAAATTAATAAAAGTTGAAATGAGACATGTGATTTCATAGATTACATATTATCATTTGAGAAAGTCAAATTTTATGTTCGCTATGTGATCTAGACTAGAATAAGTGGTGAGATATTGAGTTATGAAGATGTCACAAAAAAAACAATTCAATAAACTTCTATTTTCCAATACCTTGATCCGACGTACTTTTAATTATATTTCAAAATTCTGGAGAGCCTGTTATGGCTCAGTAAAATGGACATTACTTTTTGCTTATAACTTAAAAATTAGTGGTTCTTGAACCAAATTAAAGGTGCGGAAGTTAGCTATCTAATGCAATTAGTTTAAGTTCAATCGAATATCAGATGTGTAATTTATGATCTTTTAAATCTGAGGCTTACGGCAGTTCACGAGTCCTTAATTTTTAATCTAGATTTGCGACTCTCGGCTTCTTCCCCTCTTCTTGTTGCCACTGTGGCTTATCAACGTTCACAGCTCAACCACCATGAAGATGCCTTGAAGGAAGATGACATGAAGACAAAGAAATTAATTTTAGGGATATTTTTGAATCTCAAAACTTTTAAGTGAGATTTATGAATCTCACACTTTTCTTAGGAAAATAATAATAGAAAAACCAATCCGACTACATTCCTTGTGCCTTAGTGCATTAACATTGCTCTCCCCTCACAAATATCAATTTTAGGGCTTTTCTTTTAGTGTTCCAATCTATCTCTCTTTACTCAAGTAAAAATGTTTCAAAACGTACAAGAGAAGATGTGCCGATTCTAAACACTAAGTGGGCGGGTTGTACCTAATGTTTGCAACCCACGATCCCCAACACTAATGCTAAGTGCAATTGTCACAACACAAAGAGTCACCCTCGTGACCCTCTCTTTAATGAGAGTACTCAACGATACTTTTGTTGGCAGAGATGCCCACAAGAAGATTATTTATTTGCATATCGATGTAATATAAATCTCTCATAAGTCTTCGTTGTAATATGGTGATTAAATTGATAAAAGTTGAAACATTCATTCATTTCTTTTTGGTTTGATTGAAGATTTATGATATTCAATAGTCTTATAGTCCTTAATCAAACCTAACAACGTATGAAGAGACAAAGGTAGATTTGCGTGAACAAACTCTTCATGGTTTGCTTAAAACACATATTCACAATCTAAAGATCAACGGACTATCGATCCTAGTATGATTGTTGGAAGAATCTATGATGTCTGGTTACAAGATATAGAGAGTTACGAACTCTATATTTCTTCCAGAGTATATTTTGAAGATACTGAATTGACACCAGTGCACCTTTAGAGACAATGTAAGAACAAGTCATTTAATTTTTTCTGTCTCAAGGTCACTATGTACGAATTGCATCGTAGTTACCATAATCCTGAAATGAGACATGTCATTTCATAACTTCAATATATTCATTTGAGAAAGTTACACTCTAGATCCAAGTTTGCGAACTAGATGCGCCGTTTTGGTGATCTATTCGGTTGTGAAGTTGACATGAGTATACTTTGTGAAGTTCTCATAGCATAGAGATGGTATTCATGTATAAGATTGCTGAAATTCATAGTATATCACCTCATGCTTTATTACTTGGATTGTGAATAAATGTACCGGATGATGTCCAAATAGAATAAAAGATTCCTTTGGATGAACCATTGTGACTTGTTAGCTCCTCGTCAATACATCGTTTCTAACATATTCACAAGTATAAAAGGATTTGAGAAAATAACAACTAGAAGGGTAAAATGGATATTTTATAAATCTCATCTAGTTGATGATATACATGAAGGGTAATCATTCGATATATTCATTTGAACTGCGATATTTTTAGTGTCAACTCTTTAGTGGAGTCAGTTGACATTAAACTAGACTTGGAAAAGTTTGTAAGCTTTTAGTCCAAGAGTCCTAGTTAAAGCTTTGTTCGTTTGGGTCCGTGAGATCACTATCACAAGTCATTAGAGTAGAGTTTGTTATACTAGAAGCGAAGTCAAAATAAGTTCAATTGTTGAACTAGACGTATTTTCTGAAAAGGGTGTAAAGGGTATTTTCGTCCTTAAGGATAATTGATGTAAAATGTCAAAAATAAGATTTTGAATTTTTTCACAAATTAATTTAAATGTCAAAATGTGATAATAAGCTTTTTGTTCTTGCTCTCTCTCTTCTAGCCGACCAATCTTCTTTCTCTCTCTAAAGTACTTTTATTTTGGCACGTAGATCCTCACTTGATCTACTTAGTTTATGATCCAAAAATTGTTCTTAGATTATATTATTTAATAGAGCCCACTCACTAAACTCTTCCAACGCTCGAAGGATGAAAAGACGAAAGGCAGCGAGAAAAGGAGAAGAATCTTCATCCAAGAAGGGACTCCAAGATCACACGACAAGAAAAATGTTGTAAGTCTTTTTCATATTTATTATATGTTTTAGTTAACAACATGTTCATGCACTTTGTCTAGGTAGTAAAATAGTTTTAAACATGTTGAATATTTTTTTATGGTTCTGCCATATATAATATGATAATTAATTGTTAAATTCTAAATCGATTCCAACAACTTTCCGCTTAATATTGCTTGTAGAGGTACGTTCAAAAGTGAAACGATGAGAAAAGGCCTCCACTCGGTGGATTGTTTTCAAAATAGATATTTTGAACTAAGTGGTTGGTTACAAACTTAGTCTCAATATCTAGTAATCCTCCCTCGAGGCCCTGCGAAAATATTTGAGTGATCCATCTTTTTTATAGGGTGGCTAGTAAAATGTTGATGTATTGAAATCATGATTATGCATTAATGATGTGTCATTTACTTATGAAAGACAACTCTTAGCGGCCTTCCCTCGAAAGAGTAAAGTGTCTTTTTTGTTCATAACACTTTTGAAGTTTTCATGTTCAATATTAAACTTAAAATCCTAAACAAAATACTATTCATAAAGTGTTTCAACAATAAGCTATACGTCTCTAAACACTTTCTCAATAATCCTTCCCTCAAATAAACTGAAACAAAAAACACTACGTAGATTAGAAATGTAACTTAGACATTGTTCTTAGTATGGACAAGCACAAATGGGTACTCACCACCCCATTTGTGTTTGTCCACAGTAAGGACGATGTGTAGGTTCCGTTTCCAATCTACGTAGTTATCCCCTTCCAGTTTGTTTGAGGAAATGATGGTAGAGAGAGGGTTTAGAGACATGTTACTGAAAGTTGAAACAATTTATAATTAGTATTTCGTTTCGGATTTTAAGTTTAGTATTGAACTGGAAAAAGCCAAAGGTGTTATGAACAAAAAGACATTTTACTCCTTCAAGGGAAAACTGCAAAGAGTTGCCTTTTATAAGTAAATGACACATCATTAATGCATGGCCATGATGTCAATACATCAACGTTTGACTAGCCATTGTATAAAAGTTTGAACACTCAAATCTTTTCGCAGGGCCTCGAGCGACGATTACTAGAGATTGAGTCTAAGTGTGTAACCAACCAGCTAGTTCAAAACATCTACTTTGAGAACAATTCACCAATGGGAGGCCTTGTCTCATCATTTCACTTTTGAACGTAGCTCTACAAGCAATATTATGGGCAAAGCGCCGTTGAGTACTCTCATTGAAGAGAGGGTCACAAGAGTGACTCTTAGTTTGGCGACAATTGCACTTAGCATTAGTGTTGGGGATCGTGAGTTGAAAACAGCAGGTACAACTCTCCCACTTAGTATTTAGAATTGGCACATGTTCTCTGGTACGTTTGGAAACATGTTTTCTTGAGTAACGAGAGATAGAGTGGAATAATAGAAAAAAGACCCCTAAAATTGATCTTTGTGAGGGGAGAGCAGTGTTAATGTACTAAGGCACAAGGAACATACTCGGATCTTTTTTCTATTATTATATTCCTAAGGAAAGTGTGTGTGATTCATAAATATCATTCTTACACTTGAAAGTTTTGAGATTCATAAATCTCCCTAAAACTAATTTCTTCGTCTTCATGTCATCTTCCTTAAAGGAATCTTTATGGTGGTTGAGCGTGTGAACATCGATAAGCCACAGTTGCATCAAGAAGAGGGGAAGAAACAAGGAGTCGCAAATTTGGATTAAAAATCCTGGACTCGCAAACTGCCGTACACCTTGGATTTAAAATGTCATAAATGACATATCCTGTTTCCAATTGAGCTGAAACCAATTGCATTGAATAGCTAACTTCTGTACCAATAACTTGGTTCAAGAACCACTTATTTTCAACCATTGGGAAAAAAAGTGATGCCCATTTAACGGAGTCATAACAAGTTGTCCAGAAATTGAAAAACAATTAAAGCGTACGTCGGATCAAGGTGTTTGAGAAACGAGTTAAAATTGTCTAAGCTCTAGTATTAGTAAAATCATTATCCAGGTAAATTTTGAAAACAATTTTCGTGTAATGATTTTAAATAACATTTACATGCTTATACTTTGACTTATGCTTAGATACCATTTGTTGGAATAGCTCTAGAGTTAAGAAAAAAATTATCATTAACAAGTAAATTGCGGAATATAAAAATTTGTTTACAAGTAAAACAATTTTACTAAATTAGGCAAAATGCATGAACATCTAATTATTTAATTACTTGTTTACGTGGGACTAATCTTTCATGTAGCTGTATCTTTGGGAAGCCTTAGGAAATGTTGATCGTCTCGTATTGCTCGTTTCCTTCACACCTAATCGCGAACTCGAGAAACCTAAAGTTTCTATTGCAAGAGTCTATAGAGGGATTGAATGATTTGTGGTTGCGTACAATTAAACACAATAATTTAAGAATAAGTCTATGAGCTAAATAAATATTTTAAGCCTAAGTCTAATGAGGACGTAGGTGCCAAAATAAATGGATTTGTTTTAGAGAGGGAAGAGAGATGAAATGGACGGCCAAAACAAGAGAGAACAAGATAAATAACTTATTTTCACATCTCAATGAGAGGCTCGATTTATAGGGGAGAGAAATACAAGAAGGGGTAATTATTCTTTCCTATTGTGTATTCATGACACAATATTTGATTTCCTCTCCTCTTTCTCTATGTGTGTGGCCGGCCATGTAGTGTCTTTAGTGAGGAAAATTTATTTCCTCACTTAGCATACTTGTTTCCTTCTCAACGAAATTCATTTCCTCTTTTTCTTTATGGCAACTATCTTTATTATTAAAGGCAAAATAATTCCTCTCCTCTTTTGATGATGGTGGCCGAACTCTACACTAGGCACAGAGCTTCTAGATTCCTTGTTATTTCTTTTAAGACAATTATTAAAATACCCATTGTAGAATTAAAATTACAAAAATAATGAAATTAATTTCATAATGCCTCAAACGAATTTTCGGCTATAGAAAATAATTTATATTTCCATCATATGAAAATATTCAAAATCTTATTTTGACATTCACATCATTTTTTGTCCATGTGGACAAAAATACCCTTTAGACATTTTCCGAGAAAATGTCTTGTTCATAACTTTAACTTCTTTTGACTTAGCTTCTAGTTTAACAATCCTACTCTAATGACCTGTAATAGTGACCTTATGGATCCATACGAACAAATTTTATTTTTATTATTTTTGTGAATAAAATATTTTTTCTTCTATTTATGTATGCATATATATAATAAAACATATACATATACTTATAGTTATAGATTGTTTTGTGTACACGTGTGTGGATGGAAAATAAAAATCATCCACATGTGTGGAATAGGGGGGATTTTCATTTTTCACCACATTTTCAAAGGAAAATGAAATTTAGTTTTTAATTATACACGTTCTCTCCTATTTTCTATCCTAAAATATTTCACTTCTGTTTTCTTGAATCCAAAAAATCTAAAAAAAGTAAGAGAATTTCATTTCTTTTTACTCGTATTTTTCGGATTCCAAACACTCGGAAAATGCAAGGGAGATGAAAATTCTACGTTGTGTTTGGAAGGGTGAAAAATGGATAGGAAAAGAAATGAGAATGCCTAATATGTTCTCGTTCTTATTTGGTTATACTCAAATTATCAAGATTGAAAATACAATTGAAAATTATTTTCTTTTATTCATTTTTGAATTTTTTTTATTTTTTTATTTTTATTTATTTTTTATTTTTTTTATCATATTTATTTTATATTTTTTTAATTTTTTTTTTACATTTTATTTTTTTAGTGTTTTCTTTTCAAGAAAAAAAGAAAATAATTTGTTTATGTGAATAACATATAGTTTTAATTTATTTATATTTTTTTATTGGAAAAGAGGCCCACAAGAAGATTATTTATTTACATATTGATGTAATTTAAATCTTTATAAGTTCTTATTGTAATTGCTGATTAAATTAATAAAATTTGAAACGTTCAGTCATTCCTTTTTCGTTTGTTTGAAGATTTATGATATTAAATAGTTTTGTAATGCTTAATCAAACTTAAAAACGTATGAGGAGACAAATGTAGATTTGCGTGAACAAACTCTTCATGGGTTGGTTAAAATGAAATATTCACAATCTAAAGATCAACGGACTATTGATCCTATTATGATTGTTGGAAGAGTGTATGATGTCTGGTTACGAGACATAGAGAGTTAGAAACTCTATAATTCTTCCAGTATATTTTTCGAAGATACTGAATTGACTAGTGCACCTTTAGACACGATGTAAGAACAAACAATTTAACCTCTTCTGTCTCAAGGTCACTATGTATGGATTGCATCGATTTTACCTTAATCTTGAAGTGAGACATGTCATTTCATAACTTCATTATATTCATTTGAAAAAGTTACACTCTAGATCCAAGTTTGTGAACTAGATGCGCCCTATTGATGATGTATTCGGTTGTGAAGTGGACATGAGTATACTTTGTGAAGTTTTGAAGAAACAGCTTTGTAAAGTTCTCAGAGACATGGAATTCATGTACATGATTGCTGAAATGCAATATATATCACCTCATGCTTTATTACTTGGATTGTGAATACATTAACCGGGCGGTATCCAAAATTTAGTAGCGACTTTATTTGGAGGAAATAATGTGACTTGTTAGCTCCTCCTCAATACATTGTTTCTAACTTATTTACAAGTAACAAAGGAGTTGAGGAAATAACAATTAGAAGGATAAAATGATAATTTTATAAATCCCATCTAGTTGATGATATTCATGAAGGGTAAACATAGATAACATGCAATGGATCCGCTCAATATAATTAAGTTGAATTTGAGTTGAAAATAAATTCATTTGAACCGAGAGATTCTCAGTGTCAACTTTTTAGTGGAGTCAGTTGACATTAAGCTAATACCCTAAAAGAGGTTATGGACTTTTGATTCCGTTTATAGTACCTAAGCTTTGTTTATTTGGATCCATAAGGTCACTATTACAAGTCAATATTGTGGGATTGTTAAACTAGAAGCTAAGTCAAAATAAGTTCAAGTGTTGAACTAGACGTTATCTCGGAAATGTAAAGGGGTATTTTTGTCCACATGGACATAAAATGATGTGAATGTTAAAATAAGATTTGAATATTTTCATATGATGGAAATATAAATTAGTTCCTAAAGCCGAGAAGTCGTTTGAAGCATTATTAAATTATTTTCATTATTTGTACAATATTAATTCTACAATGGGTATTTTAAGAATTGCCTTAAAAGAAATAAGGAATCATTCTAGATGCCCCTTCCCTAGTGTAGAGTTCGGCCAAAACACACCCCAATAGTAGATAATTCTTTGCCTTTAATTATAAGGATAATTACCCAAAAAGAAAAATAGAAATGAATTTCCTTTGGGTCCATGAGGTCACTATAACAAGTCATTAGTGTAGAGTTTGTTAAACTATAAGTTAAGTCAAAATAAGTTCAATTGTTGAACTAGACGTATTTTCTGAAAATGGTCTAAAGGGTATTTTCGTCCTTAAGGATAATTGATGTAAAATGTCAAAATAAGATTTTTAATTTTCTCACAAATTAATATAAAGTCACAAGGCTGAAGATTAGTTTTCATGCTTAGTGAACTAAATTTTGTGTGATGTTATTATATGGGCAATAATACGAGGACTTTTCCGTAATTTGTTATGAAGAAATTAGGAAGTAAATATGTGTGTGTAGACACCCATATGGCCAGCCACTTTACATCAAGGGAGGGAGATAAATATATCCTTTTACTTTGTGCATTATTGCATATTGGTAATTGCCCAAAAGAAAAGAGAAAATGAGTTTTTTTGAGAAGAAAACAAATGTGCTAAGTAAGGATTTAAAATTTCTCTCACTTATGACACAAGGGGCCGACTATATGAAAGAGAAAGGGAAGAGGAAATCAAATATTGTGTCATGAATACACAATAGAAAAGCGTAATTACACGTTCTTATATTTTCTTCTCCTATAAATAGAGCCTCAGATAGAGATATGAAAACAAGCTTTTGGTCTTGCTCTCTCTCTCTCTTCTAGCCAGCCACTTCTCTCCCTCTCTCTCAAAAATACTCTTTTATTTTGGCACCTAGATCCTCACTTGATCTAGAGAATTAGCTTATGATCCAAGAATTTTTTTTGGTTCATATTGTTTAATAGTTCCCACTCACTAAGCTCTTAAAACGCTCGAAGACTCTAGTGGTAAAAAAAATTTACTAGTAAGGATATTTTTATATTCCGCCATTAATGTGTTAATGATAATGTTTATATTCCAACAGTAAACAACCTCACGCATGGCTAGGTCTTGTCGGAATCACACGCCTAGCCTCGTTGGATCGCATGCTTAGCCTCATCGGATTGAGCCTCCCTTGCGTCGGAATTCGGCGCCTAGCCCTCGCCAAAATGCCCTACACGCGCCCTTTCACCTCGGCGGAGTGGGTCTGCACGTGCGCGTCATTTCACCTCACTGGAATGCAAGCACATTGCACATCTCGCGTGCATGTGCCTTACCTCGCTGAAATAGCCTGCACACGCGCCTCCCTCCTTGCCGGAATGGTGTGCACGCGCACTTCCTTTCTCGCTGGAATGGAACATCCCGCGCGCCTGAATCTTGCTAGTTAGATGTGCCTCATGTTCGCCTGATCCTTGCCGGTCAAGTCGTCCTGCTGTGCGCCTTTCTCTTGGCCGAGAGTCTGTCGGCCAGGTGTGAGCCTTGCGCGCACCTCGTCTTTGCTAGATGAGCCTCGCACGTGCCTAGATATTGTAGCCTAGATTATCATACCAACTATAAAAAGTTGATTCAACGACAATACTCAGGGATTTCCCGTCTTCGTTGTTCGATTGAGAGAGAAAGGATCAAGAAACCGTTTCTTGTGTCTTGTTTCGTTCTTGAGTGTTTCCCCTCTTCGTTGTTTGATTTAAAAGATCTCACTCTCTTATTCTCCCTAAAAAATCTGAGAATAATACCGTTGACTCAACTTGTGATGTTTGAGTGAAATTTATTCAAAGAGAATCGAGCTACGCTCATTCAAGGCGAATCTGCCTCACAGACAGGCCCGCCGGCCAGACAGCATTTCGGCCTGTCTGTGTAGTCCAGCGCCTCTGCCACGTGGCCATAGGTGTCCTTTACCATCCTGCACAGGTGGCACGCTCAAAATAGGCGCAAGGAATCCGTAGGCTCACCGGCCCACTGCACCTGTCCGACAGGTCCATTCCAGCCAGTGGGTTCCAGGTGGGCCTTTGCTCTCGCACGCGTTCTGTTGGTTTTCCGCATGATCCAGTGCCTATGCCACATGTCCCTGGTCCCTACCTACCTTGCTGCACCGGTCCCACAACTCAAGAAGCTCTTAGGAACTCGTAGGCTCGCATGCCCATTTCTCCAATCTGGTAGACTTTATCGACCGGCCAGATTCCAATCAGGTCAGCTTCCAATCCGGCCAGCAGCTTCCTGAAGCAATCCGGCAGCCAAATTCAAGCAATCTGACGAGCCTGCTCTTTCCTCCATTCCGACAAGGCATTCAGACGAAAGAGATCCACACACGAGATTTTTTACAATCTCACGTGTACGTCCTTTCTAACGAATTGGTTGTAAATGTAAAATTGTTTATAGGATTGCTAGATTGAATGTGTTTAATTTGTTGATGAGTATTTCTAACATAAATTGTTTATTGACATGTTAGGAATTTTTAATAAATCGAATAATTAATTTGTCATAAAGACCTTTATGTCCACGCCCCAATCGACCCCCCGGAGGAGTATGTGCCTCTAAAAGATTTTTTATACTGTGCCCAATACCGAAATTAGTTATATACATATGACCAGCAATAATAAAAATAAAAGCAATGCCATAGTTGTTGAATATGTTAAAATGTGTTTTAATGTATTTATGATCTTATTATATAATTCCGCAATATTTGGATATGTTATATTATATTGTTAATGAAACTTTAAAAAATTTCCAACAAATGGTATCAGAGTTAGAAATGCCATTAAAAATTAGATTTTGATGACTAGTTTTGAAATTGTTTGACTAGCTTGGTGCTGACGTTTTTTGTATGATTTTCTATTGCATTGTGAATGTATTTAGTGTGTTTTATGGATGGATCCTCATTGTTATGGCTCTAGGAGTTTTCCGGTTATCGTACCGGTTTTATTTTTTAAATTTCTAAATTTTAAACTTATGAGCCTCAATTTGCGAGGACAAATTTACGTCGTATTTTTTTAAATTGTAATATGACGACGAGAAGACAAGGAAGGCAGCACCTCGGGTTTGGCCGCACATTAGTTTAAGGTTTATAAAGGGATTATAAAATTTAAACTATTTTCTACAAAAATACTATTTTTGCAAAAACTAAGTTGGAGGGTTGTTTGTTGTTGAAGCAACCCAAGGTCCCTGATATGAGTTTAATTAACTTAGTATGTGAGGAACTAACAGTCACCCATCGTCGCCCTCCTTTTAATGGGAGTACTTCACAAGCACGATGTTAATAAATTGTTGAGAAGTAAGCCTTAAAGAGAAGCGATGAAGTTCTCCGAGGAGAACCGTTATCAAAGTGACTTGAATAAAGGTCCACATGTTGGTTGTACACTTAAACTTATGGTAATTAGTAAGAACTAGAAATTGTGACTTCTTGGATGGTTCGAACTAAATAATGATGTGTCACGACTATGAAATGCGGTTAATTACGGTCTCTCCTAGGAAAAGTAATTAGCCATTAGTGTTCATAATACCATGGATTGTTTAACGCATTCCTCACCATATTAGGATTCTTCATGCATGTAATTCGAAACACTAGCACATACTAAATTTATATCTTTTATTTAAATTTCAGCAAAATGTCTTTTAACCCATTTCAAACGACTTTGAGTTCAAATAAACTCGAGGGTGAGACTTACGTTTATTGGTAACGTAACCTCGCCACATGCTGACAGTGGAAAAGTACAAGTATATTCTCACAACCCTGTGTCTTCTAGCTCCGAGTAGTGACTCGAGCAATGAAGACAAGGACGTATTTGATGGGTGGATTGTTGGCAGAGATGCCCACAAGAAGATTATTTATTTACATATTGATGTAAAATAAATATTTATAAGTCCTTATTGTAATTTCTGATTAAATTAATAAAAGTTGAAACGTTCATCCATTCCTTTTTTGTTTGGTTGAAGATTTATGATTTTAAATAGTCTTATAGTCGTTAATCAAACCTAACAATGTATGAAGAGACAAATTTAGATTTGCTTGAACAAACTCTTCATGGTTTGGTTAAAAATGAAATATTTGCAATCTAAAGATCAACAAACTATTGATCCTAGTATGATTGTTAGAAGAATCTATGATGTCTGGTCACGAGGCATAGAGAGTCAAGAACTCTATAGTTCTTCTAGTGTATCTTCAGAAGATACTGAATTGAGTAATGCATCTTTAGAGATAATGTAAGAACAAACCATTTAACCTCTTTTGTCTCAAGGTCACTATGTATGAATTGTATCGTGCTTACCTAAATCCTGAAATGAGACATGTCATTTTATAGCTTTAATATTCTCATTGGAGAAAGTCAAATTCTAGATCCATTAGGTGATCTAGACTAGACTAATTGGTGAGATATTAAGTTATGAAGATGTCATGAACGAGCTTTGTGAAGTTCTCAGAGATATGAAATTCATGTACATGGCTGAAATGCAATATATATCACCTCATGCTTTATTACTCGGATTGTGAATAAATGAACCGCGCGGTATCCAAAATTAAGTAGCGGCTTAATTTTATTGAAACAATGTGACTTGTTAGCTCATCGTCAATACGTTGTTTCTAACTTAACAAATAGACGAGTAAAATGGTAAATTTATAATTCTCATCTGGTTGATGATATTCATGAATGGTAAATATAGATAAAATTCAATGGATCCGCTCAATATTATTAAGTTGAATTTGAGTAGAAAATAAATTCATTTGAATAGAGAGATTCTCAGTGTCAACTCTTTAGTGGTGACAGTTGACATTAAGCTAATATTCAAAAAAGGTTTGCGAACTTTTCGAGTCCGAGTATAGGAGTTCAAGCTTTGTTCATTTGGATCCATAAGATCACTATTACAAGTCATTAGAGTAAGATTGTTAAACTAGAAGCTAAGTCAAAATAAGTTCAAGTGTTGAACTAGACGTTTTCTCGGAAAATGTCTAAAGGGTATTTTTGTCGACATGGACATAGAATAATGTGCATGTCAAATATGATTATGAATATTTTCATATTTTTAAAAAACCAAGAAGTCGTTTGAGGTGTAATGAAATTAATTTTATTATTTGTGAAATATTAATTCTACGATGGGTATTTTAAGAATTGTTTTAAAAGAAATAAGGAAGCATCTAGATGCCCTTCCATCTAGATGCCCTTCCCTAGTGTAGAGTTCAGTCAAGATACATCAAGGAGGAGAGAATTATTTGCCTTTAATTATAAAGATAATTACCCAAAAGGAAAAGAGGAAATGAATTTCCTTGAGAAGGACATAAATATCATAAGTGAGGAAACAAATTTCTCTCACTAAAGCATATAGATGACCGGTCATGTACAAGAGAGAAGAGAAGAGAAAATCAAATATTATGTCATAAATGCACAATTGAAAAGGGTCATTACCCTTTATTGATTTTTCTTCTCCAATAAATAGAGCCTCGCATAGGGATGTGAAAATAAGCATTATTTCTCTTGTGCTCTCTCTTTTGGCCGACCCTCTCTCTCTCTCTCTAAAATCCCTTTTTAATTTCGGCACCTTAGTCCTCATTAGACTTAAGCTTAATTAGCTCTTTAGCTCATAGACTTCTTCTTGAGTTATTGTGTTTAATTGTGCCCACACACAAATCCTTCTAAACCTCTAAAGACTCATGTAATAGAAACATTAGGTTTCTCTAGTTCACGTTTAGGTTCGAATGAATCGAACCAGAAGAGAAGATCAACATTTCTTAAGACTCCCCAAAATTAAATGTACAAGAAAGATTTGCACTCAAGTACCATAAATAATACTTTTAAATTTATATACATGTTCATGCCCTTTGTCAAGGTTAGTTAAATTGTTTTACTTGTAAAGAAAATTTATATTCCGTCACTAATATGATTAATGATAATTTTTCTCAACCCTAAACCTATTTAAACAAATGGCATCAGAGCTATGGTCAAAGTATAAGCATGTACATGTTGTTTAAGAATTATTATAAGAAAATTGATTTCAAAATTTGCTTGAATAATTATTTTTCAAAGACTAGATCTTACACAATTTTAATTTTTTGGTATGGCCTTTAAAATTAAATTTGTATTGATTTTCCACTTGTTAAATATGCTATATAAATACATTAAAAATATTTTTTTTATTATTTTATGTTTAGCATACTCGAAATCAATTTTTTGACAAAGTTTGAAAATTTGTGTATATAGTTTAAACTAGTTTTTTGCACTTCGAGTTTAAATTAGTTATTGAATATTTTATATAATATTGTTTGTTTTATTTTGTGTAAATTATTAACATGTTAATATAACACAAAATTGAAATAAAAACATAAAAATAAAATATTTCAATAAACCTCTTTCTCATTACGCCTAGATCCGACGTACCTTTTACTTATTTTCAATTTCTGGAGAAGTTGTTATGGCTCAGTAAAACGGGCATAACTCTTTTCTCGGAACTTAAAAATTAGTGGGCCTTTAATCAATTCACTTTGATAACGGTTCACCTATGTGGAGACCCCGCTTCATCGTTTATCTTTAAGACTTAGTTCACAACAGTTTAATTAAGAAAATGCTTCCGAAGTACTCCCATTGAAGGGAGGACCACTATGTGTGACTCTTAGTTTATCACACATCAAGTTAATTAAACTCATGTCGGGGACCTTGGGTTGCTTCAACGATAAATAACCCTTCCACTTAGTTTTTGCAAAAAAATCATGTTCTTTGAAAATCAGTTTACAATTGTTATAACTCTTTTATAAATTATAAACTACATGAACAACTCATTTTAATATGATGTTGGCGTTTTATCCTATATGACATGTGATGTGATATGCAATGAGATTAAATAAATTAAAAACATAAAATATTTAACTCATCTAATGGCCCATTTCTGAATACAACCCAAAAGAAAAATAAATTGAAAATTAAACTATCTAATCTTCAACTGGGACCGCCCAAGGAACCTTGTGATGCGTCATCCGATATCTCGGGTCAGACCCCACACATTCTCCAACTTGTGGCCAAGCCCGAGGTGCTACCGTCCTTGTCTTCTTGTCGTTGGATTACAATTAAATAAAATTACAATTTAAATGTCCTTGCAAATTGATGCTCACAAATTTAAATAAATTTTTAAAATATAACCGGGACGATAACCGGAAAAAAATTCCTAGGGCCATATCAACGAGGAATCATCCATAAAACATATTCACATAATTCACAATGTAGTAAACAATCATAAAAAAACGCCAACACCAACTAGTCAAACAAATTTCAAAATTAGTCATTAAACCTAATTTTTAATGCCTTTAACTAGCTCCGGTACCATTTGTTGGTATTTATTTAAAGATTAAACAATAAATTATATAACATATATTGGCGGAAATATATAATTTGACTTAATATTTTAAATATCATTTTTAACATATTTAATATAACCTTGGCATTAAAAAATTATAAACATGTCAATAAATATTTTTATTCTAAACATGTTAATCAACAAATTGAACACACTAGCAACCTATGTAAACAAATTATATTGTTTTTCATCCATCTCATTATAAAGGACTGAGATATGAGATTATAAATAATCTCGTGCATTGCTTGCTTTCACCCGAAGCCTCGTCAAGTCGAACACGTGAAAGACGCTCATCGGATTGCCTTGGAAGCACACCAGTCGGATTGGATGAAAGGGTCGCCGGACAAGGAGCTTTGGCCATGGATTCTCGCCGGACAGGTGACCGAGTGAGCATGGGAATCACGCCGTAAAGGAAGTCTTCGCTGCACAGGAACCCGGTTGGGCCTATGAGCTTCTCCGGATAAGGACCCGGTTCAGCCTGTGAGCTTCGCCGGACAGGGACACGGTTGGGCATGTGAACCTCGCCGGATAGGGACCCGCTGATGCTAGATCTCGCCGGACAGGGAAGGCACGACTAGGTGGAATCCAGTTGAGAATCGTTGAGGCTTCGATTGATTTTAAATCAATTTCTTCACTATTTTGGCCGGCCTTATTGAAGACAAAATCACTAAAACACCATAATAAAAAGTCAACAATAATACACTCAAATTAATGAGAAATAAAGAGTGTGTACTCTTAATTGAACAATCGGGGAATAGGGGAATCTCTCAAGAACAATTCAAGAACAAGAAAATAAATTTTCTATGGGGAGAAAGAGATGGCCAAAATTATTTGCTAGGTTAAACCAATTATAGTTTCCATTAAGACTATATATAAAAGGTTAAATGAGTTTAAGATTGATCAAACCCATTACTTAATTTTAAACCATTTTATAAACTTATTCACTTAATTATTTTCGGCCAACATTTATCAATATACAGGGCCAAAAAATGATTTATTTTGTTCCCAATTTTTTTGATTTATTTCTAAATTCAATTAATTTAGAACACTAATTTATTAATTACATCTCATTAAATAATTTCATAATTTACAAACAAGTACGAAATGAGAAAATATTTATTCATCTTTTATTCATTTGAATCATTAGAATGTATTATTATCAATATAATTATACAATATGATTCATTAAATAAATGTAACTATAATTAACTAATTATTTATTAAGTTACTTAGAAAATAACTTTTTCGATGTAAATCACAATTTACATTAAATGCGTAAATCAATTATTCTAGTTCATTTAATCTCGTCTGAGTGTCTGTCATTAGGACCTTATGGACCCACATGAACAAATCTTTAGAATAAAGATTGGACTCAAAGGTTCACAAACCTTTTCCGTCTTTCAATTCTTAATATTAGTTGATTCCACTAGAAGACTAATACTGAAATTCTCTAAGTTCATATGCGTTTATTTTCCGTTTGATGTGACAAAACAATTCTTCACACGATCCACAGATTACTTTACAGTATTAACCTTCATGTGTATAAGTAACTCAAAGGAATGTAAAATTACCGTTTTACCCCTGAGTTATTATTTCACTAACTCTTTTGTTATTTGTAAAAGAGACAAACATAGAGTGAGATTTTTTTAATCTCAGTCTATGTTAATGTTCTTATTCAATGAATACCTGGCGAGGTTTATTCATTCACACTCTCATAACAAAGCATAGTGTGATAAAAATGTATTGACATTGTTTCAACACGAATTTTGTATCTGTGAATCACATAACCCAACATGACAACGTTATGACACCAATCGACAGGTTAGATGCAACTATAACTTAGCCATTGCCCATTGAAAAATCAAAAGTCATAATGGTATGATAATAGGAGCAACAAAACAGAGATATTTCAAAGATTCAATGCCGAATTTAGTTCAAGACTTTAATGAGGAATTTCATGGTTTAGGAGAAGATGAATGGAAGAAATATAAGGAATTGGTTTGTTCTGCTTTTACACACATCAAATTCACGTGTTTAGAGTCAAAATGTCAATCAGAATGCTACTATGAATCAAGAAAACGTGAAGAAGAAGATCTGATTACAAGTGGGCATGACTCTTAGGTTTCCATATTACTTTCAGCTTTATTTAATGGCGTTAAGTGGGCTGAATTGTAAAAGGTGTCATTATTTGCTCTTTTAATTATTTAAGTGTGTTTAATGGGTTTTTAAGTGTGTTTAATTAACTTAATGGTTCCTTTATGAGACCTTTGGTTTTCCTAGCATGAAGGGTTGTTTCATGCCTATAAATACTCTTTCATTTTAATAGAAAAAGAGGAGATCCAGATTTTGATTAATCTTGTGGAGATCCAGTTATAGTTGCATCACAAGATAATATATCATAATTCATTCAAACAATCATTACTCAGATAAGATTGCTCTATCGATCTTAAGATCGCGAAAAAATGTTTAAACTAGTCACGAGGGCCTATCTTGTCAAGTCTGTACTTAGCACCCCTTTCGTTGATGACATTTTCAGAGCGTAGCATTCATACATATACAAAAACATAATAAAGAATGAATATTGAATTTTATTAATGTCTCAGCATAATTAAATACAAAAGTATTACAATGTCTAATATCTCATTTGTGGGCACCAATCCCAACAACTTACCCTTTTCCTATTTTGTATTCATGACACAATACTTGATTTCCTCTCCTCTTCCTCTAGTATATGGTCGGCCATCCTCTATGCATTAGTGAGGGAAATTTATTTCCTCACTTAGCATATTTGTTTCCTTCTCAATGAAATTCATTTGCTCATTTCCTTTTCGGTACTTATTTTTATAATTAAAGGCAAATAATTCCTCTCCTTTTTGGATGATGTTGGCCGAACTCTACACTAGGGAAGGAGTTTCTAGATACTTCTTTATTTTTTTTAAGATAATTCTTATAATACACATTGTAGAATTAATATTGCACAAATAATGAAATGATAATATGTAAGCTATGAAAGGACATGTCTCATTTCAGGATTAAGGTAAGCACGTTGCAATTCATAAGTAGTAACCTCGAGACATAAGAGGTTAAATTATCTCCAAATGGTGCACTGGTCAATTCACTATCTTCGGAAGATACACTAGAAGAACTATAGATTTCCTTAATCTCTATGCCTTGTAACCAGGCATCATAGATTCTTCCACAATCGTACCAGGACCAATAGTCCGTTGATCTTTAGATTGTGAATATTTCATTTTCAACAAACTATGAAGAGTTTGTTTAGGCAAATCTACATTTGTGTCTTCATACGTTGTTAGGTTTGATTAGGGATTATAAAACTATTTGATATCATAAATCTTCAAACAAACGAAGATGATGTGAATGTCATAAAATAAGATTTTGTATATTTTCACATGGACATAAAATTATGTGAATGTCAAACTAAGATTTTGTATATTTTCATATGATGGAAATATAAATTAGTTTCTAAAGCCGAGAAGTCGTTAGAGGCATTATGAATTTAATTTCATTATTTGCGCAAAATTAATTCTACAATGGGTATTTTAATAATTTTCATATAAGAAATACAAAAATTCAACGAAATGGCCCTATTTGTCAAACGTAATTGTAAAATGTCCAACTTCTTGTAAAACTTTGGTAAATAGCCTTGTTGATGACGTGGACATACTTGATATTACGTTATTAACCTTGTTTATTTTTCCGAAATTAATTTATAAAGTTCTGTTTGATTTAACCAGTAATTTTTGAATTTCAAAATCATTTCGATTTTTTAGTAATCAGTTATTAATTAATTGATTTATTTCCTTAATTTGTGCATTGACTTTTAGATAACGGATTTAACTAATCATTTTCGAACTTTAATATATTATTTTCTTTTCCATTATTTTAACCGGTTTATTTCACAAGATTTTTTCTGATATTACTTTCCATTTACGTATTTTGAAATTATTTGAACGAGATTCAATCTGAATTAACTTCCCATTAACGTGTTTTGAAAATTTTTTGTTTAAATTACGTTTTCATTTTTTCGCGTTCATTAAAATTCAACGAAATTTTAAATTTACGTTCTGGTGTATATCTTATGTCCAACGTTTGATACATTAACAAAGATCATTCAACCGAAGTTAATATATTTCTTCAATTACTCTTAGAAATTTTTCTCTCTTTGCGAGTTTTGATCTCATATAGAATGGATATTACCGGTGTACTGAATGACGCATTCCGAGATTCAGGTTTGTTTTAAATTTATTTACTTTTGACGTTATTAATTTTTAATTTTGTTTTTGTTGTTCTTGGCAGTCGAATTGTTTGAACGTCAATGTGTTCCATATCGCGAAGATGCTTGTTTTGAATTTGAAGAACACAAAGATTCCGACATAGTATTGTTTGATGATTCTGAATTAAAGAATTTGCCAACGCGGATTAATATTAATGTTAACAACGTTTTTACTACGAAATGTGTTCTTCAAAATGCTCTTTGTATGCTGGCGGTGAGAAATTCGTTTGAATTTATAACTGTGAAATCTAATAAAACTAGATACCGGATTTGTTGTAAGGATTTACAGTGTTTATGGTTATTATATGCAAATGTAAATCCTAAGTCTGGGATGTGGGTAATTAAGTCATTTTACAAAGAGCACACGTGTTTTGGTTGAGTTGTTATCCACAAAAATAAACATGCATCTTCTAGGCTGATTAGTATGTGTGTGAAGGATGATTTTAGAGGTTCATTAGCTAATGAAATTAAGCCTGCGGGTGTTGCGGAGATTATGCGCACTCGATGGAATGTTGAAGTTTCTTATTTCCAAGCGTGGAAGGGACGTAAATCAGCTTTGATTGATCTGCGTAGAGATTTTGATTCATCATATAGTCATCTTCCTATAATAGGACGAATGATTTGTGAAAAAAATCCTGGCAAGTTTTTCCCCTTTTTCAGTAAATTAATTTTTCTTAATTTGTTTTTTATCGTAAATTTACTTGTTTATCATTTACTTGGTAAACTTACTTCAATGTTAATGATTTACATTCGTAAATTGGGTTCAGGTTCTTACAGCCACACGGAGGTTTATGATGATGGCACATTCAAGTACTTTTTCCTTGCTTTTGGCGCATTAGTTCACGGTTTTCAGTTTTGTCGACCCGTGATTTCAGTGGATGGTACTTTTTTAAAGGGAAAGTCTTATGGGACTTTGCTTCTAGCAACTGCTCAGGATGGCGACAATCACTTGTTTCCTTTGGCGTTTAGCATTGTTGACTCAGAAAATGATAATTCTTGGTCATGGTTTATGAGGCAGCTTCGTAGTGCATTTGGTGTTCGTCAAGACATGGTGATTGTCTCCGATAGACACAAATCGATTCAGAAATCAGTAAACAATGTGTTCCCTGAAGTACTTTGGGCGTCTTGCATGCAACATTTGTGGGGTAATGTTAAAGTACAATTTGGAAGTAGTCATATTCAGCCTCTTACTTACAAGTGTGCTAAGGCCTACACTTCTCGATAATTTTATTTTTGGCTTAATCTTTTGTCTTATGGTGATCGGAAAATTAAGAAGTGTTTGCTAAATGCTAATCCTGAACTATGGTCTCGTAGTCATTTCCCGGGTAAGAGGTTCAACATCATGACTACCAACATTTCTGAATGTTTGAATGCTGTGTTGCATGAAGCAAGAGGTTGGCCGGTTGCATGTTTGGTTTTAAGTTACCGGGAGCTTATTCAAAGATGGATTGTTAAGAAGAGGGCTCTTATTCCGAAAATGGTTTCTGGATTAACCAATATAGGGTATCAAACTTTGAAGGATGCTCAAGAATCGGGGCGGTGTATGAATGTAAGTACAAAATCAATTTCAGATTTAGTTATTTTTTATTTCATTTACTATGTTTATTCATTGCTTATGTTTTACTTGGTTAATGTAATTAACTGGATACTTTATTGTTTGCTGATTTAACCAGGTTAATGCAATTAACGAGAATCAGTTTGAAATTGTGGATGGGGCAATGCATCGAGTTGTTGATGTTGAACAAAAATCATGTACTTGTCGTTTTTGGCAACTTGAAGATTTACCTTGCTCACATGCGTGTGCTGCATTGTATCGTAGGAATTTATTCCCAATTGATTATGTTTCTCCTTACTTTAAGCAAGATTTTTTTTAGTAAGACATATGAGCTAGATGTGTTTCCTATTTTACATGAAGGTGATTGGAGTTTGCCTTTTCATGAAAGTGTAATAAAACCGCCTTGTCAGAAGCGGGAAGCTGGGAGGCCTAAAGAGAAGAGATATAGATCAAAAAATGAAAAGTTTCACCCCTACATTCAACGTTGTGGTAAATGTGGTCGTAGTGGCCACAATAAGCGGGGTTGCACTACAAAAAAGATTCCTAGGTCACGTATTTGATTTATATTTGTTTATGTTTGTTGTTGAACGATTTGTTTTTAATGAATGGAATAAATTTGTGTTGCAATACGCCATTTAATATCAATATTTTTTTAATTCAATTTACTTATGTCTATTAATTTACTGATGTTTATCAATTTACTGATGTTTATAACTTTATTTACGGTGTTATTGTATAGAATAATTATAGTTGTTAATTTTATTTACGGTGTTAATTTTAACTCGATTTACTGATGTCTGGTTGAGTAAAATGTTTTATTTTGTATCAAACGTAAAATTTTGTCATTAGATTCGGATTTGATTTACTGATTCTAGGATATTTATTTTCCAATAACCATAGAAAATTACGTTTAGGAATTTTAATGTGGATATCCCTTATCTAATTAACCATTATAAACAAACACAAGATAACAAGTAATGTTTTCATTTATTACTTCCAAAACATATTACCTGTTCAAATCCCATTACATAATGGGTACTTATAACATACTTGTTCCAAAAGGCAAAGTCTCAAATCCCAAAACATAACTCAAAACATAAACTTTTTAATTAACTTAGTTTAATTGATAACATAGTTCAACTATATTCCCAAATCAAATGACGGCTGGCTGCTGGTGTCTTCTTCATTTGTCGCATTTCCTTGTCCTGCATTTTTGTTTTGTGTTTTGGACTTTTTTGTTTTTGTATCTGCAGTATATGGTGGCTTCTGGTATACCGATTTCCGGGTTGCCCTTTTGGCCCTTGCATGCACCCCTGTGTTTATTTCCTAGGCAGGTTCCTGTTTTCAAAAAAGATACATTTCATTAACAAATTAATGCTAATTTACTCAATTAGAATTTATATGATAATTTACACGTCATGATACAACCTTTTGTGTTGGTATTGTTTGCAATTTTGATGTATCTCCTTTCTTGTCATGATACAACCTTTTGTGTTGGTAATATTGAAGTAATAAGCATTATTTTACACTATGATACACTTATATCAAACATGCATACTTACAATTTTATTTACCTTATTTTTTGGACTCTACTTCTTTTCAACGTTGAGTCCCTTTCTGAGACGTTTAAATTGTTTCCCTTTTTGAGTGTCTGGAATGTCCATTTTCTGCGTGTGTTCATTAACGTGCTTGTTAATATCCATGTCCAAAACATCATTAACAGAAAATAACCAATCATCTTGTAGCAAACGTAATCTCTCCTGTTAAAAAACATGTAAGATTCATAGATGGTAAAATGGCAAAACATATTTATGATACAAAAATGTAAATATACCGGTGTCATTTTCGCTGCCTTCTCCACGCCTATTAATGGTAAGATATCTTGATTAATGTTATCATTAATTTGTTGTTGTGACACAATTGGATCATCTTTCTCTTGCACATCTCTATCTTTCGGTTTTTTTAAACTAAAACCATTTAAAACGAAGTTAGCACACTAAAGTAATTTATTATTAATTATAGTTGGTCAAATTTTTTACCTCTACATTGGTGGATGTCGGTGTCACATTTGGATCTCTCTTCGGGCCAATTTGTCTATCTTTTTGTTTCTTATACTGGTAACAAATTTACGAAGTTAATAAATACACTTTAACTAAGCTAATTTAATTTATTTAGTTAATGATTTACCATGTGTGTCAATGCCAGTTGGTCTTCATCCTCTACTGTTTTAGCCACCTCCTTTTCGGTTTGAAGTTTCCGTCTAGGCTCATTTACCTGAAAGTCAATACACTGGTCATTAATATTTATTCCAATTCCATTACAGATTCTAGCATATCACTTACTATTGGATTGACTGGTTCATTGATTTGTAACTTGAACCTTGGAGATGTCCTTGTTGACTTTAATGCCTCTTTTGGGAATGTTGATGGACCAGTAATTTTTTTCCTCCCCTTTTTATCAACTTTTATTGGGCTGTCTGATTTTGAAAGCGCCATGTCCACAACCTCATTGTTATCAACATTTGTAGTTTTCTTGTTGTCATTTGAGACGCTTTTGTCTTCTATTGTTTTAGACATGGTTCCTTCCTGTAATATTTACGTTTACATTTTAAAACAAGATTAATTCGTAAAATGAAATTGATTATGGCAAGTTTGAGTTAATACCTTGAACTTTTCGAGCTCTTCTCCTTCCAAATAGACATTAACAATGTTGAAAATCGTTTCATTGCATTTTTCTACTTGCTGTTTTAGCACTTTGATCTCCATTAGAGCCTCATCCAATTTATCGTAAACAGCTCTCATCTCCGATAAGGTTACGTACTCGTCTTGTGTTCGTGAGGTGCTGGCTACAGTTGGTTTTGTTGTTGTAGGTTTTGTCTTTTTTATAGCTATCTCCACAGGGTGCTCATCTAATTCGAGACCTCCCATGTCCAATTCGTCTTCATTAGTTGAGAGTCTGTTTATCGTCAGCTTCCATTAACACAGTAATATGTTAGTAATTAACTCAAAACCATAAAAAACAATAAACCAAATAATCTATATTTTTTACCTCTTCATCCATGAATATATGTTTCAAATCATATGTTTTAGCATTGAAGTGGTAGGACCACTTTAACATTCTTGGAAATATCTTTGTTTTCGTGGATTTTGCAAATCCATTTTCTTCAAACGCGGGTATAAGCTCGTAAACCCATGCGATTAACGGGTGTAAAAACTCGTCAATGTTGAAACCTGTTTTACTACAAGAATACTTGATTCTTTGAAAGGATTCCCACAAGCGTAGGAAACTGTCCCTTCCCCATGGATATTCATTCAACATGTCGTTGTTGGTGGCCATCTTCAGTATTTTGTTAGATATAACATGATTTCGTTCTCTTGGCAATATTATCAGCTCTATGATAGCTATGTTGATTAACGCTAATCGTTCTTCGTCATTACCACCGAATTTACCTTTTAACATCCCCAGGAGGATGTGCTCTTTTTGTGTTCCTTTGATACTGAAAAAATGTTCCTTCAATGGATTCCCAATTATTAAGTCTTCGTCTATGGTTGAAATTTCGTCACAATTTAAACCTGTAAATTAAAATTAAAACAATGTTTCAGTAAATTAAATAATTTTTGTTGACACTACGTGTTAATTGAATTCACTTACCAGACATTAACTCGAACTCTTTGATTGTGAATCGGTGAATTCTGCCTCCTATTCGAAAGTGTAGCTTATCTTTTTTCCCTGATTCAACCTGGCTGACTACTAGAATGTGCACCAACCTTTTCGGGAATACTTCGCCTTTTAAATGTTGAAAGTGGGAGAATGGTAATATCTCGAACATGTTGAATTGTTGTTCTGTGTCTAGTGCTGACAATATTTGTGTGGACTATTATGCGTTGGTCAAGGTCCCAATCTTCAGGTTCTATTAAATAAGTACCAACCTAGAAAATGCGTAAATCATGTAAATAATTTAATTTACTTATTAAATAATTTAATTAAATACTAAAAGTATTAAATCAGTTAATTATGATTCACCTCATCATCTAAGGTTTCTAGATGTCCTCGGCCCCTTTTTTTACCAATACTCATATCTCCTATTTTCTTCTTTTTCTCCATTTGATTACTGATTCAAAAATCCTGCACAATATCAATATACAATAAACGTTATAAATATATTTTTGGAATTCTTAAAACCATTTTTCGAAAATACATATTGTTTATCGTGTAAATATACAACCAGAAATTAAATCTATTAATTAATAAGCGGGTATTGATGAAGAAAATGTCGACCAACCCGTTGTATATGAATAAACAGTTATGGGTTTTCGAATATCAAACTCAGATTTAATTAGATTTACACATTTTGAAAACATGCATACTATTTAGGGTTGAATACTATCGGAGACCAGATTACCCTATTTATGATTTTCGTATTTATTGATTTACTGAGTTTTAAATCATGCATTAACTTTCCAACATTTCTTTGATAATAGGGTTTTACAACATTTTAGTATTCGAATATGGATTCTGAGTTTTAAACATGTATGAACATTGGTGGGTTTTAGAAGAAAGGGTTTGTAGTAGAAAACAAATCAAATATTCAGAGGCAAAATCGATTTACTCATATAAATATGTCGTCGGTATGAAAATATTTTACCTTTCTTCGTCGTTGTGAGTTTTCTCAATATTCTTGGTGTTCTTCTTCCGGGAGAATAATGGCGGTCGTGTGTTTTGAAAAAGGGAGAATATGGACTGTTTCGTTTAGGAAATCTTTTTATTTGATTCTATGTCTTCATTAAGTTGATTTTTTTATGTTAATTAATCCCGAACTTCGGGTAACGTGTAACCGTGTAAATCGGTATGAGTTTTCAATTTTTGATAAAAAATTCGTTTGGGCGGGAGATGCTATATGAGCTTTTTGGGAATGAAAATTAACTTAAATTGATTTACTAGACTTTTACCAAAGTTATACACGACGTTGGACAAAATGCAATTTGGAAACCTATATAGGGCTATTCTATACAATAACCCAAAGAAATAAGGAAGCATCTTGATGCCCCTTCACTAGCATAGAGTTCGGCCCAAACACACCCCAAGAGGAGAGGATTCTTTGCCTTTAATTATAAAGATAATTAGAAAAGAGGAAATTAATTTCCTTGATAAGGAAACAAATGTGCTAAGTGAGGAAACAAATTCCTCGCTAATGCACAAGGGTTAGCCGGCCATATGCTAAGAGAAATGGGAGAAAAAATAAACTATTATGTCATGAATGCATATAGGAAAGGGTAATTACCCTTTCTTGATTTTCCTTCTCCTATAAAGAGAGTCTCACATAGAGATGTGAAAATAAGGTTTTTGATGTTGTCTCTTTCAAAGTGGCCGAACCCCCTTCTCTCTCTCTTTCTCTCTCTAAAATCCCTTTTTTTATTTTGGCACCTAAGTCCTCATTAGACTTAAGCTAAATTAGCTCTTTAGCTCATAGACTTGTTTTTGAGTTATTGGGTTTAATTGTGCCTACACACAAATCCTTCTAAACCTCTAAAGACTCATGTAATAGAAATATTAGGTTTCTCGAGTTCACGTTTAGGTGTGAAGGTAATGAGCAAGAGAGGATCTACCTTTCTCTAGGCTCATCCAAGATTAAGCTACCGTTCAAGTAATGTTAAATAATTTGTTTTAATATATATACATGTTCATGCACTTTGCCTAGGTTAGTAATAAATTGTTTTACTTGTAAAGAAATTTTTATATTTCACTATTAATGTGTTAATGATAAATTTTTCTTAACCCTAGACCTATTCCAACATCTAGAAGGTTAATGAAATGGGATATTGAGTTAAATCAATGTGACATATAATTTAAATCCCAACCATCTATCAATGACAAACAGTAGCAAATTTCATAGCTGAATTCACCCATCAGCCAGTGGAATACTTGACTTAAAATATGAATGTCGACAGAGCCACAAAAGAAAAAGGTGTTGGAGTAGGAATTGCATTAGCAAGCCAGAATATCAAAAGGTAAACTCTCTTTTAAATTTAAATTTAATGCTTCGAATAATGAGGCCGAATACGAAGCCATGATCTATGGTCTCAAAATTGCCTAAAAAATTGGAAATAAAAAAATATGAAGCTATACTCGGACTCATAACTAATTGTTAACCAAATATAAAACTAAATTAAAGAAAAATGCAAAAAAAGATGTTGCTATATGCTGAACAAGCTCGAAAGTTAGTCAATGAATTCAAGTCGTGCAAAATAATTCAAGTCCCAAAGGCAATGAATGAAGAAGCTGATGCTCTGGCAAAATTGGCAACTCAATACTAACTTCTGAGTTACTCCCAATCTTTCAAGTTCATGAATCCAGCATCAAACCAATCGATCTAATTATACATATTGCCCACTGCATTTCTTTTCAAGATCCAGTAAGAAAATATCTCATTATACAGATTGACTACAAGATCCTACGTGAGAACAAAAATAAGGCTAGAAGTCTCAAATTCAAAGTCGCTCGATACAACCTAAAAGATGAGACCCTGTATAAAAGAGGGTTCAGCAACGTCTTGCTCAAATGATTGAAAAAATGGGAGGCCAAATATGATCTTCAGGAAACTCTAAAGCTCTAAAGCCACAGAGTGTAGAAGCTCTAAAGCTCTGGCCCTAAATATCATGCTGCAAGGTTTATTCTGGCTCTCACTGCAGCGGGATGCATGAGATATGGCTAAAAAATGCACCTAATGCCAAAAAAATCTATAGTATTCTAAGACTCTCGCCTACGCCCCTTATCTCGCTAACTTGCTTGGTCCCACTCTCAAAATGAGGAATAGATCTAATCCGAGAACTGCCTACGAGAAAAGGAGGATGCATGTACGCTATAGTTGCAATTGATTTTTTTTTCTTTCTATAGGGGTCAAAGCTGAACCTTTAAATAAAATAACTGATTTTGAAATAGAAATTTTTTTATGGACAATTATCATTACAGGATTTGTAATTATAGTGAAAATTGTATCTGATCATGAAACACAGTTCGACTGCGATTCTTTCAACGCTTATGCAAAAAATATGGGATTAACAAATTTCTTTCCACCCCAGTCTGACCAGAATCCAACAGATTGGTGGAAGCAGTCAACAATACCATCAAGTACAATCTGAAGACAAAGTTAGACATCGATAAAGGAGAGTGGGTAGAAATGCTACCAGAGGTGATATGATCCTATCGAACCACTAGCCACTCTGCAATTGGCAAACCAAATTTATCTCTGGTATTCAGAACATACGATTTTATCCCAACAAAAGTCACAATTTCTATTATCCAAAAAGAAACATACACAACAAATGTAAATAACTAAACCTCATATTAAGTCTCGATTTGATAGAATAAAAATGAGAAAACGTCAATGTCAAAAATTTAGTTAATTAAAAAAATTTGATCGGAATTTTAACATCAAAGTCCGACTTCAAAGTTTCTCATTCGGTGAAAAAGTCCTTAGAAAGGTTTTCCTCCACACCAAGGTGCCATAAGACGGGGCGCTCGGTGCAAATTTGGAAGGGAACTAAGTCATCAAAGAATACATTGGAAATGTAGTATTCACACTACAAAATATAAAGGGATATATGGAAAAGAACCCATGGAATGTACAGCATCAAAGAATTTTTTATGTTTAATTCATGCTTTCAAAAAATAGCTTGACCATGTAAGTATAGTTTATGTTTCAAAAATGGCTTGGCCCTGTAGCGTAGCCTATATTTTAAAATAACGGCTTGGTCGTGTTATGTAATTCATGCTCGGCATGAAGAAGAAGTGAAAAGCTTACTCAAATCAAATTTTATTCACTATATCATTTTCTTTCATTTATTATAATAATACTAAAGAAAGAAAACGAGGGAGTATAACATCAACCATCTTTAAATGATAAAAAAATTATTTCTTTAATAAGATCTGATTAAACCTCTTATATTGTTATTTTTGTATCGGCTTTCGATATCATTACTTCTCTATCCAGATACTGACAAGAAAATACGTCTAATTTTTTTTTAAGATAGGAACATCAAATCACAAGTTTAAAAGAAATCTAAAATACAAATCAAAATTAAAACTAAAATTATTCATAGAAAAGTTGAATTGTTAGCCCAAAAAGGTTATAGAAAAACGAATCTGATATTGGACCCACTAAGACAAAAATCTAAACACTGTTACATATAACATATTAGAAATCACAGATCTGAACATGGATCAATTTTTCAAACACATAGAAATATTTTTGTAAGTCCATTTAGAAGCCGTTGGCATCTCTTCTTCATCTCATGCCAGAGTCTCATTGTCCTGAACCTCCTCTGCTGAGCCGGATTCTTAATTGAGATCTGGAAGATCAAGCCTTGGATTCTTTGAAATGAGGGACTTGATCACCTCATGGCGTGAGTATACTGCAAGTCATGCTCCCTTAAGTAGACGTCATATTCCTAGAAATCCTCCACGGCCTAGATCTGAGCAGCGTCAAGATCAGCTTGAAATTTCTCTTCAAACTCAATTCTGATCCTCAAGGTCTCAATATGGGATCATCCCTCCCGAGAATTTTGGTTGACCCGACTCTTCAAGTAATGTAATTCATGCCCAAGGGCTCTCAATTAATTGTACGAGTCCGACCAAACATTGAAAAAACTAAAGGTTATTCAAATGCTCAATAAAAGTAACAGAAAAAATAAAGTAAACACGGGAAGTTACTAAAGGCGATATTTCTAAACGGAGCCGAGGACAGAAACACAAAGCGACAGAAAGCTCCAATCCAACATGTGCTCTGTATTATAGCTTTCACATCTCATTCTTCTGATTGAGTACTCGAGAATGACACTATAGTCTTCTATAATATAATCTCTAAGACGAATTAGAAAGATGAGTGGGCACAGTTGATATCTCACTAGATCTAAAAACCAGATTTTTTCGGGATCTCACTCCTAATATTTTGGATCGGAATTTGCATTTCCTAGGGAAAGGGGAAGAGAAATTTGACCAGAGCAAGAGACTGTCCGAGAATTTCTATGTAGAATGGAATTGAGTTTTCCTCTTCTGTTCTATTCCTATTTATAGTATTGAAAATGAGATATCCCCTGAGATATTTTCTCTTCTTTTTTAGAGATATTCTCTCCTTCTAGAGATATTCTATCTATGGATTTAATATGGGCCATTATGTTAGGATTGGTGCCCACAAAGGAGATATTAGACACTATAAATACGTTTGTATTTCGTTTTGCTGAAACAATTAAATAAAATTAAATATTCATTCTTGATGAAGTTTATGTTTATGTATGTTTGCTACACTTTGAAACTGTCATCAATGAAAGAGGTGCTAAGTACATACTTGACAAGATACCATCTTGTGACTAGTTTAAATGGTATTTCCTATTCTAAAGATCGATAGGGCAATCGAATCCGAGTATTGTTTGAATGAATCAAGATATCTGATCTTCTGATATAGAATTGGGACTCTGTGATTCGTTCTTGATGTCTTAAAGAAGACACTGAACAAGAGTTGTGATACTCTAAAGCTCGAAATAAAACTGTTTAATCACTCGAAACTTCAAGATCACATGTGGGGGGTATTTTGGTACTTACCTGAATCCTAAAGTGAATGCATATATGATATGACCCTTTATGATTTTCGAATTATCAATGGTCAATGATTAATTGAAGTTTCTTATGACCCGACGATTAGTGTTATAATGTTGTTTCATTGGATTATGTCTCATAGATACGGAATTCGTGTGGAAACAATCCTGATGCATTAGTATCACACTATGCTTTGTTATGAGAGTGTGAATGAATAAACCGGCCCTAGTATTCATCGAATAAAAATTTCTTTGACTTAAAAAAGTGACATGTATAGACATCTCACTTTATATTTTTCTCATTCACAAATAACAAAGGAGTTGGTGAAATAATAACTAAAGGGTAAAACGCTAATTTTACATTCTTCATATTTAATGATACACACGAAGGGTAATATCGTAAAATACTATGTGGATCGTGTGAAGAATTATTTTGTGACATCAAATGGAAAATAAATGCATGTGAACTTAGAGAGTTTCAGTATTAGTCCTTTAGTGGAATCGAGTAATATTAAGAACAAAAGACGGAAACAGTTTGTGAAATTTTGAGTCCGATCATTATTCTAAAGTTTCGTTCATGTGGGTCCATCAGGTCTCAATGATAGACTCTCGAACAACATTTATTGAACCAGAACGATTTGATTTTCTCATTTAATGTAAATTGGGATTTACACTAAGAAACTTATTTTCTAAGTAATTGAATAAATAATTAGTTATTTATTATTACATTTATTTATTGAATCATATTATGTTATTATATTGATAATAATATAATTTGAAGATTCAAATAAATAAAAGATGAAAATAAATATTTTATTTTTTCGTACTACCTTGAGAAGTATGGAAAGAATTAGTGACTTGTCATTAAATAAATGATATGTTCAAAATTAATTATATACTATTTTAGAAATAAATCAAATAAATTTTGGAAGAGAAAATAATATATTTCCCGCCATAATTGAGAATTAGGGTTGGAAATTATTTTTAAAACTCTTGGAATAAAATATTGGGCTTAAGTTTGAATAACGGGTCAAGATTAGATTTTGACTTAAGTAAAGTCCGGTCTCTCAATTATAAATAGGGTTTATGAAACCGTAACCCTAACCCTAGGAGTGTCTCTCGGCCGTGGTCTCTCCCCCCGTATGTGTTTTTTGGCCGAGAATTTTGAGAGAGAAAGATTTGATGAAATCGTTTTCTTGATTTTCTTGATTCGTTTTGAGAGTTTCCCTTCCCTTCGTTATTCAAACTAAAGAGCCCACTCTCTTAAGCACCTTAAAACCCGAGAGAATTATCATGACTCAACTCTTCGTGTTTGAGTGATTTTTCCTTGGAAGAGATACGACCAAAACACGAAGAAAACAATTGAGATGTGACGAGGCAACTTGCCAGCCTGACTGCCGACCGGCCAGAGTCACTCCGGGTGCGCCTGAGCCTTCACGCGCGTACTGTGCGTTTTCCGCCCGATCCAGCACCTCCATCACGTAGGTCTAGGTATCCCCTAGCCTCCTGCATAGGCGCCGCATTCCAGGTTGACGTGAGGGACCCGTAGGCGCACATGCCTAGAGATCCCATTCGGCAGACTCCTACCGGCCGGCCAACAGTCAATCTGGCGAGCCTACGCCTCCTCCATTCCAACGAGGCATTCCAAGTCTCCTAAACGAATTAGATCTGCGAGAGAAATGTGTAAATTGTTTATAATTGTTAGATCATTTTATTCAATCTATTGATAACATGTTTAGAATAAGTAGTTTATTGATATATTAATAATTTTTTTACTAGGTTATTAAATATGTTCACATGTGTTTTAATTTAAATTAGATCTTATAATATATTTACGCCGCATAATGATGTGTTATATAATAATACTGGTTAATCGTTAATTAATTTTCAACACATTCGATCTCAATAATGAATCTACTATCTCTCTCATCCATCATATCAATATCTATGGAAGAGATTTTCTCTCATACGAGAGAAATACAACGCTTATACTAAGGGAGGAGTTTGTCCACCCCTAGGGCCTATCACTAGGGGATATTTGGCCATATCATGTCCAAAGCAACCCAAAATTTAAAAGCCCATTTTTGCTTAAAAATCCAATTAATTATTTATTTACTTGACTCAACAATAAATAAACAATTATGCTATAAACATTTATTTAATTCTGCGAATTCCCGCTGTTCATAATTAATGTTGTCAATCACGATTACAACAAGTGAGGTTAAGTAATGAACAATATTATTATTCAAAAGTTCTTATACGCCTTTATCAGAAATGAATCGGGGACTATGGACCTAGTAGTATAAACTTAACAAACCCGACAAAAAAGATGATGCAGTCCTATCTCTAAATCATCAACTCGTCTAGTCTTTATCAATAATCTATCGTGTAATCTAAGATTTAACTCTTCCTTAATACTAGAATTATATTTACTCATCGTGACGAGTGTCTACTGATATAGTCAGTTCATGATCAAAATCCTCCATGTTCAACCCGTGTCAAGAGAAGTCATTTTTTCTATTATACTTCTCTTGATACATGTCAGCCCTAAGCATTGTTGCTTACCTAGCGAAAGATTCTTTCAATCGTTAAGTTACTACGAAAGTGTGCGCAATCAATAGGTTACGGAATCAACCCTTAGGTGAGTGAATATTAACCTTCTTTCAGGCGGGCTGGATTACGTATTTGTAGATCATTTCCCACTAGAATTATGCTCTGAAAAAACTGCCAAGACATAAGTTGTGATTAGCATGGATAGCCTTTTCGCGAATGAGTCAAAGAGCTCATAAATATGATCGTGTGTCCATGATCACTTTAGGATTTAGATCAAGTCTCACTGTGACCATCATAGATCGGTTAGTGCATCGTAACGGTCCTTAAACGACACATCTACCCCAAAACCTGTCCAGGTCGTACACTTACCAAAAGTGTAGAATGTTCCCACATAGTGATCAGCCTTCACTCATGCGTTCCACATATATAACTTTCAATATAGCTTTCCACGCATATACCAGTCATCGACTTTGTTTTAGCATACCCTCCAAACTTTGCTGCCCATCATGTGACTCAATTTAATATGGAGGCTATGGAAGATATTTGTTATTGATTCTAATTATTTAGAACTCAACCCACTTATCATATAGTGCTAATAAAGTAAATTGTCATTCTATTTTCATAGGCAATAATTCCTAACTATCTCCCACTTTTACTAAAGAGGATATGGTTGTCCTTATTAGTCATTTTACTTAGCCATGTTTTACAGATGACTCATAAGTTTGATCAAGATTGAGATTCCCACCATATGGATTCTCATCTTTTTCCATTACTCTATCGACGTTGTCTCATCAACGTATTTCTTGTTATCTCATTTCATTACTTCATAGTTCTTTCCAAGTGGTCTTTGACTTACCATTCAAGCTCAAGTCAAGTAGTTCATTGGTGAATCAACTCACCATAAAACTTATTAACACTTTGCATACAATAAGTTCATACACCAGAATTTATGTCTTAAAGGCAGTATGTCCCCTATATCAGTTGTACATCCCTTTGGCACCAAGACTAGTTGTACCATAGAAGTTTTAATCTCATTACCACTATTCAGAGTGTGATTTTATTGAACAAATACTTTAAGAACTATTTATTGACCTATTTCAGTCACTTGATTATTGTATAGTTGATCCTTTTTTGCCGTGTTCATATAAAATATAACATGAATCAAGATTTAACTATAAGTAATAACTTAAGTTTCTCACTATTTCTCGAAAATCATGTGTCCTCAACACTTTCAAATTTCTAAGAAATTAAACATTGTACCTTAAGTAAATTTCTAAGTGAATATATAATTCGTGACGATGTACCTTAGCCTCGACAGTCGAGCTATATTCCTTTTCTCTATAAGCATATTTGAGATCACATGGAAAGAGCTTGTCGTTTCTAAATTTCAGTTTAGATGAATAGTTAGGTTAGTCAATTTCCTTTTTCTCATCATTTAACATACAACTAAGGAGTTACACATATCGATCAATCTTTCAATATCAATATTATACTTCTAAGTACATCAAAACTCAGTTTATTTATTGGATAAGCCTTTCAGTAAAGTTTCAAGTAGTTCGACTTCTTTGGCCAGTGCCAAAAATTTATAAACTTTATCCATAAGGATAGTTCTACTTCCAACAGGAAAAATTTAATAAACTGGTTCATGGTATCAGAAGCGCATCATTGTCTCCAATGTCTCTAATCAAGGGTCATCCCTAGTACCTGTTGGAATAGGTCTAGGGTTAAGAGAAAATTATCATTAACACATTAATGGCGGAATATAAAAAAATTATTTACTAGTAAAACAATTTTACTAACCTAGGTAAAGTGTATGACATGTTATTATTTAAAAACAATATTGAATTACATATAATTTTCCTTTCTCTCATAGCTTGATCTTGGATGAGCCTTGGGAAAGGTAGAACGTCCTGTCTTACTCGTTACCTTCACGCCTAGTCTTGAACTTGAGAAACCTAATGTTTCTATTAGAAGAGTCTATATAGTGTTTGAGGGATTTGTGTGTGGGAACAATTAAACACAATAACTCAAAAATCAGTTTATGAGCTAAATGGCTAATTTAAGCCTAAGTCTAATGAGGACATAGGTCCCAAAATAAAAGAGATATTTAGAGAGAGAGGATGAATTGTGGTCGGCCAAAACAAGAGAGAACAAGAGGAAAATACTTTTTCACATATTTATGTGAGGCTCTAATTACCCTTTCCTATTGTGCATTCATGACACAATATTTGATTTCCTCTCCTCTTAAAATAACTTTACGCCCAGTCCATCATTCATATCCCCAAAAAGAAGTAGGGAGTGATGAGTAACTGATCATTGATCTAACCATCTCATCAGAGTTCAATTCCTTCTCTCTGCTACTCCGCTCTATTGAGGTGTGCCAGGTGCTGTAAGCTGAGAAGCGATATATTCTTCTTTAAGAAAGTCATCGAACTCTTCAAACAAGTACTCACAACCTCGATCAGATCGAAGGGTTTTGATCTATTTGCCATTTTGCTTTTCCACTAAAGCCCAAAACACCTTAAATACGTTAAAGGTGCTGGATTTGTGTTTGAGCCAATAGAGATATTCATATCTTGATTAATCATCGATAAAGGTAACGAAGTATTCATATACTCTCCCTGCCTGAATTCTGAGTGGACCACATATATCAGAATATATTAGTTCCAGCAACTTAGTGGCTCTTCGACCTTTATCAGAGAAAGATTGTTTGGTCATTTTTCCTTCTATACAGGATTCACAAGTCGGCAGTGAGCCTATTGTAGAGGCTTTTAGTGGACCATCCCTCACAAGTCTCTTAATCCTATCTATACTTATATGACCAAGTCGTAGGTGCCAGAGATGTGTTGATTTTATTAGATCAGAGGAATCACTAGATTTGATACTTTTGGTTCCCTAATTAGATCATTATCTATTTCAGTGTCTAATAGCAAAGGTTGTGTAGGATAAAGGTAGTATAAACCATTATTTATACATGCATCAGTGACAAATGAATTGAAAAAAGTAATACAAGTTCCATTATCATTATACTTTATATAATAATTCTGATCAACAATTTGAGCTACAGATACTAAGTTTTTCCCAAAGGAAAGAAACAAATACATATTATTCAAATTTAAAGTTCTGTTTTCAAAAGACAATGTCACGGATCCTACTGGCTTAGTATACACCAACCTCCCATCAACCCACTTGAAACAGAAGTTGCCATGCTCTAAGCTTTTGCTTTTCCTGAATCCATTCAAGGAACAACAAATTTTGTTAGTAGCAGTAGGGTCAAGAATCCACAATGATACATTATCAGCAACTAAACAAGCTTCGGTAATCAGTACAGTATCTTTCCATTTAGTCATGAGGTAGACAAGATAGTTTCTATGCCAGAGCCCTTCAGCGGTGTAAATCTCCTTCATTAGCTCGGTAACAGTGTACCCTAGCTTATTGATGGAGTAATTCAGCTTGAAAGTATCGAAAGATTCAGGGAGAGTTTCCAAGATCGTATCTATTTTGGCTTCTCCATCAATCTCAGATCCAAGGATTTCCATGTTATTTAGATAACTTATGATCAGCATCATGTGTTCTCTAACAGAAGTCCTACCTTTCATACGATAGTTCACAAACTGTCAAACCGCTTGTTATCTAGCGTGACGTCCTGGCCTTCTAAATATCTCATAGAGATTGAAGAGCATGCTTTAGGCCGAATCAATATCACGATGATCTTGTTGCAACCTATTTTTCATCGATGCTAAAACATAGCACCTCGCAATCTCATCTGATCGGATCCAGGCCACTAAGGCGTCCTTGTCCTCTAGAGTCGAATCATTATTCGTTTCAAGAAGACATGGGGTGGTGAGTACCCATTTGTGCTTTAGAGTCTTGAACTCGAGAAACCTAAGGTTTCCATTACAAGAGTCTATAGAGATTTGAAGGATTTGTGTGTAGGCACAATTAAACATAATAGCTCAAGACCAAGTCTATGAGTTAGAGAGCTAATTAAGTATAAGTCTAATGAGGACTTAGGTGCCAAAATAAAAGAAGTATTTTAGAGAGAGAGAGCGAATATGGACGGCTAGAATAGAGCGAGAGAGAGAGAGAGAGTAAGTCCAAAATTTATTTTCACATCTCTATATGAGGCTCTATTTATAAGAGAAGAAAATGCAAGAATGAGTAATTACCCTTTCCTATTGATCGATTGGGAAATCGAATCTTAGTAATGGTTGTTTGAATGAATTAAATGATATCTTATCTTGTGATATGGAGAAATTTTACTCTGTAATTTATTCTTGATATCTTAATAAAGATATGGAACAATACCTGTGAAGTTTTGAAGTTCGAGATAAAACTGTTTAATCACCCAAAACCTCAAACTCATATACGAGGGGTATTTTACTCATATATGAATACATATCTTCTTGTAACACTTTATGATATTTGATTTGACAATGGGCAATGGCTAAGTGAAGTTTCATTAACCCGACGATTGGTGTCATAATACTGTTTCGTTGAAATATGTGATTCACATATATGGAATTTGTGTTGAAACAATGTTAAGGCATTAGTATCACATCATGCTCTGTTATGAGAGTGTGAGCGAAAAAACCAGGCCTGATATTCATCGAATAAAGAATTCTTTGAAATAAAACATGTGACATGTTGAGACATCTCACTTTATGTTTTTCTCGTTTTCATATAATAAAGGACTTGGTGAAATAATAACTCAAGGGTATGACAATAATTTTACATTCCTCTGAGTGAATGATACACACAAAGGGTAATATCGTAAAATACACTGTGGACCATGTGAAGAATAGTTTTATCACATCAATGGAAATAAAAACGCATATAAAGTTAGAGATGTTCAACATTGGTCCTTTAGTGGAATCGACTAATATTAAGAATTAAAATTCGGACAAATTTTGTGAACTTTTGTGTTAGAACTTTATTCTAAAGCTTTGTTCATCTAGGTCCATAAGGTCTCGATTATAGACTCTCAGAAGAGATTTTTGTGAACAAGAATTGATTGATTTTCTCATTCCACGTAAATTGTGATTTACGCTAAGAAAATTATTTTTTTAAGTAATTAAATAAATAATTGGTTATTTGTTATTAAATTTATTTAATGAATCATGTTATGTTATTATACTGATAATAATATGATTTGATGATGTAAATAAATAAAATATGAAAATAAATATTTTCTCGTTTCGTACTACATTGAAAAGTATAAATATAATTAATGATTTGTCATTAAATAAATGAGATGTTCTAAATTAATTAAATATTATTTTAGAAATAAATCAAATAAATTTGGAAGATAGTAAAGACAATATGGCCGGCCATAGTAAGGGTCTTATAGGCTGGAAAAATTATTTAAACTCGTTAAAAGTAGTTTTGGGCTTGAGTTTGACTAATTGGGTCTTAATTGAATTTTGCCATAACTTAAATCCATTCTCTCTGATATAAAATGAGTCTCTCTCTTTGAAAACCCTAGCAATTTTTTCGACCAGGACTCAGCCAAATCTCCCCCCTGTGCATGAGAGGTTTTGGCCGAATTCTAGAGAGAAAGAGAGAGAGGAAATTTGTTCCCCGGCAGCCCTTCCTTTTTGTTTTGAGTTTTCCCTTTTTCCGTTGTTCCCACAAAGATTTCACCCTCTTGATTTCCTAAAATCTCCTAGAGAATTATCATTGATCGATCTTGTGGTTGTTTGAGTGATTTCGTGACATCCTAGACGCGCGTGGAAAGGAGTTTCGATCGTGGACTTGGACGCACACCCAAAGGCTGATTCTTGCTGACCCGAACCCATTGTAAGTCTTCTAATAACGAACTGGATATGAATATAATAATCTTTGTACGATTGTTAGAATTTTAAGATCATTCGGTTGCATGTTTGAATAAGTTTATTAATATGTTTAGGAATTTATTGACATGTTAGATTAGATTTGATGACATGGTTATTGAATAAGTTTTAAAACGTTTTAACATGTTAAATTGAATTATTAAATTCCGCCAGATGTAGATATGTTTCATAATTGATTAGGTTAATTGTTAACTAAATTCCAACACGCGTTTTATTTACTCACAATCCAAGTAATAAAGCATGAGGTGATATACATTGCTTTTCAGCAATCTTGTACGTGAATTCTATATGTATGAGAACTTCACAAAGCTGGTTCAAAACATCTTCATAACTTAATATTTCACTATTTAGTCTAGTCTAGATCACATACTGGACCTAGAATTTGACTTTCTCAAATGATAATATTAAAGCTATGAATGACATGTCTCATTTCAGGATTTAGGTAAGGATGATGCAATTCATACATAGTGACCTTGAGACAGAAGAGGTTGAATGGTTTGTTCTTACATTGTCTCTAAAGGTGCACTGGTCAATTCAGTATCTTCGGAAGATACACTGGAAGAACTATAGAGTTCCTAACTCTCTATGCCTCGTAACTAGACTTCATAGATTCTTCCAACAATCATACTGGGATCAATAGTTCGTTGATCTTTAGATTGTGAACATTTCATTTTAACCAAACCATGAAGAGATTGTTCACGCAAATCTACATTTGTATCTTCATTTATTGTTACGTTTGATTGAGGACTATAAGACTATTTAATATCATAAATCTTTAATCAATCGAAAAAAGAATGAATGAACGTTTCAACTTTTATTAATTTAATCAGCAAATTACAATAAGGACTTATAAAAGATTTATATATTACATCAACATGTACATAAATAATCTTTTTGTGGGCATCTCTGCCAACACGCTCCAATTAAGAATGTCATCATTAATGATGAATTTAATCATGTGAATGATGTTGTTATTTATGGAACAACAAGTGGCTGGATTTATAACCTCTCACTTAATTATTGTACAATGGTTACTAAAATCTAATTAAGGATGCTCCCACTTAATAAATTGATAATTAGTGGCTAGGTTTCTTTAAAGGATGCTCCTACTTAATCAATGAACAAGAGTGGTTAGATTCCAGTTAATGATGCTTCCACTCAATTAATGTACTAGAGTAGTTAGGTCCATTTAAGGATGCTCCAACTCAATTTTATTTTATAACTAGTGGTTAGGTTCCTTTAAAAGATGCTTCCACTTAATCAATGAGCTCAAGTGGTTAGATTCCAATTAAAAATGCTCCCACGCAATTAATGTATTAGAGTAGTTAGGTTCCGTTTAAGGATGCTCCTACTCAATGAAGTATTAGTAGCTAGGATCAAAGATGCTCCCACTAATTAACCATTATCAACACTAACTTTTTACGTTATGTTTTCCTTATTATCTTTTATTTGCACAAGTCATTGTCGAAGTAAGGTAACAATAGGTAAACACTCACAAAGCTCTAAATAGTTCTCAAAGCATACATTCAATATGAGAAATAAAGCATAATTATGCATGTATATTTCTAACAGAAATATAACTAATAACAATATCTATAACACTCACATACTATAGTATAATACTAGAGTATAAACTGAACACTAAGTCTTTCAATTTTATAATATCCAAGATTTTCAAAGTATCAGACATTAATGAATATCACAATATCATAAAGCATTCAATAATAAAGAATGAAATATTTCTTGACACAACTATGTGTTCAAAAATAACGAAATAAACCATAAAGAAAGATAAGATTAATAAATTTTAAAATAGTTATAAAATAACTACAATTCATAAAAACTTAGATTATTATTACTACACATCGTGATGTTCATAATATTTAATCCAATTTATGAAAGTAACAAAAGTAGTGGAATATTAGATCTTTAATTGGAGTTCGAGCTTCTCTACAACAGATCTCAGCGCATTTCTTGGACGGGCGCTGAGCGTCCCATATCCCATCTGACATGATCGATGACTTTTCAGTTTACAATCCGTCCCATTGGCCGTGTCTGGTTAACGGTGTTTTCATGTTTTTCCCTGGTTATCCGTCCCATTGCTCTGTTGTCGTGGTGACTTTTCAAAATGTAAGATAGTTGTCTTGTTATAAAATTGTGGCCTTTGCAAATGCGAGATTTTGTTATATACACAATCTAAAGATCAACGGACTATTGATCCCAGTATGATTATTGGAAGAATCTATGATGTATGGTTACGAGGCATAGAGAGTTAGGAACTCTATAGTTCTTCCAGTGTATTTTTCGAAAATACATAATTGACTAGTGCACCTTTAGAGACAATAGAAGAACAAACCATTTAACATCTTCTGTCTCAAGGTCACTATGTATGAATTGCATCATGCTTACCTTAATCCTGAAATGAGACATGTCATTTCATAGCATTAATACTCTCATCTGAGAAAGTCAAATTCTAGGTCCATTACTTGATCTAGACTAGGCCATTGGTGAGATATTAAGTTATGACGATGTCATGAACCAACTTTGTGAAGTTCTCATAGATATGGAATTCATGTATAAGATTGCTGAGTTGCAATATATATCACCTCATGTTTTATTACTTGGATTGTGAATAAATGAACTGCGCAGTATCCAAAATTAAGTAGCGGCTTTATTTGGATGAAACAATGTGACTTATTAGCTCCTCGTCAATACATTGTTTCTAACTTATTCACGAGTACTAAAGGAGTTGAGGAAATAACAATTAGAAGGGTAAAATGGTAATTTTATAAATTTCATCTAGTTGATGATATTCATAAGGGTAAACATAGATAACATTCAATGGATCCGCACAATATAATTAAGTTAAATTTGAGTAGAAAATAAATTCATTTGAACCGAGAGATTCTCAGTGTCTACTCTTTAGTGGAGTCAGTTGACATTAAGCTAATACTCGAAAAACGTTCGTGAACTTTTGAGTTCGAGTATAGAAGCTCAAGCTTTATTCATTTGGATCCATAAGGTCACTATTACAAGTCATTAGAGTATGATTGTTAAACTAGAAGCTAAGTCAAAATAAATTCAAGTGATGACTTAAGTTTTTTCTCGGAAAATGTTTAAAAGGTATTTTTGTCCACATGGACATAAAAGGATATGAATGTCAAAATAAGATTTTGAATATTTGCATATGATGAAAATATAAATTATTTTCTAAAGCCGAAAAGTCGTTTGAGGCATTAAGAAATTAATTTCATTATTTGTGTAATAATAATTCTATAATGGGTATTTTAAGAAAGTTTTAAAAAAAATAAGGAACCATCTAGATGCCCCTTCCCTAGCTATTGAATTCGGCCAACATGCATCAAAGAGGAGAGTTTTATCTTCCTTTAATTATAAAGATAATTATCCAAAAGGAAAAGAGGAAATAAATTTCCTTAAGAAAGAAATAAATAAGCTAAGTGAGGAAACCAATTTCTCATTGCTTGTGTTAGAGTGGCCGGCCATATTGAGAGAGAGAGGACAAGGGAAAATCAAATATTGTGTCATTAATACATTATTCTTTCATGTATGAATAATTGACCTTCATAGATTTTCATTCTCCTATAAATAGAGCCTCACAAAGAGATGTGAAAATAAGTTTTTTTTCAAATCTTTTTCCTTGCTCTCTCTTGCATAGTGGCCGACCCTCTCTCTCTCTCTCTCTCTCTCTCTCTCTCTCTCTCTCTCTCTCTCTCTCTCTCTCTCTCTCTCTCTAAAATACTCATTGTTATTTTGGCACCTGAATCCTCAATTGATCTAGATAATTAGCTTATGATCCAATAATTGTCTTGGTTCATATTGTTTAATTGTGCCCACACACAAATCCTTCTAAACCTCTAAAGACTCTTGTAATAGAAACCTTAGGTTTCTCAAGTTCAAGACTACACGTGAAGGAATCGAGCCAAGGAAAAAGATCCACTTTTCCCAAGACGCTATAAGTTTGAAGATACAAGAAAGGTTAGTATTCAAGTAGTTTAAATAATGTTGTAATTATAACATGTATATGCACTTTGCCAAGGTTAGTAAAATAGTTTACCTGTAAAGAAATTTTATATTCCGCCATTACTATGATTAATAATAATTTTTTTTAACGCTAGACCTATTCCAACAATAACATCTCTTCGATTGCTCTCATAATGTTCGCAAGCGATACAATTTTATTCTGCAAAGCAAACATTCAAGAAGTCAAGGCCATGTGGAGGTGCATTCGGAAATTCGAAGCTTGGTCCGCTCATCAAATCAACATTGGAAAATCGGGGATAATTTTCGCAAGGAATTGCATAACTAACACTAAAGTGGAAATTCAACGTTTCCAAGGCAGGAAGATCGACGCTCTTTAAAGCTGTAATAGAGAGTGTTCCTACATATGAAATGAGTACTTGTTTGTTACTGGTTACGTTTAGCAGGAGTTTGGACAAACTAGCAGGGAAGCTCTACTAGTGTGCATCGAGTAATCGAGGCTCTTTCCTGGCTATAAAGAGAAGGGAAAATCTCTGCAAACCAGTGGCTCATGGAGGTCTTAGGTTTTGTAAATTTGAAGACGTTAACGCAGCCTTGATGGTGAACCTTGGTTGGCAACTTGCGGCTAACCAAAATCAATTATGGGTAAAGGTATTAAGGAAATAAATTTTCCCAATGAATCGTTCTTTGACGCAAGTGCGATCGAAACAGTTCGCCAGGCTAGAAAGAGATCCTCAGCCTCAGGGATTTCATAAAAGGCAACTCGTGTTTATTTTGGTCCCGGAAATATTGGTGTTTTCTCTTATCCTTCGGGTGTCCAAGGGTTATCGGTTGATCAGGGTTCCGCGAGCTTGCATTGTTCAGCTCGGTTAAAAGATCTGATGGGGGCCAATAGTAGAAGATGGGATCGGGGTTAGGTCTTAAGAAGATTTGGAGAGGCGGTCGGCGGGAAAATTCTAAAAACCAAAATTTCGCAATCGGCGGAGGTAGATGAACTCACGTGGAATGGTACAAATTGTGGCGATTTCTCTGTTGGGTCGGGTTATAGGATTATGTTCATAGCTCCCCTCATTCCAAACGACTAGATTTAGAGCCAAAATAGAAAACTCAAAATCTAGGAGAGGTCTAAGTCTGAGTCTGAGTTTGAGTCTGAGTCTCTCCCGACAACAGTTGTGCTGAAAGCTCTGAATAAATCTCCGGATGACTCCTGCAGAATCTGTGCGTCGGAACCGAAGACCATAACGCATCTTTTTGTCACATGCCCATGGACTAGGAGATTCTGGTTTGGAGAAGGCAGAGGGCTTCGATGGGTGGGGGACAGAGTTTTTGGTGGTTTGGATTTTGTCAAAGAGATCCTCTCGGCTAACGACGAGGCTAACAGAGTATCATCTTATAACTTTGTGGTGTTCAGATGTTGTGCAATCCTTGAGAAGATTTGGAATTGGAGGAATGAAAAGATTCTCAGGTGCCCTAATGGCGTTGGGTTAAAGGCGAGCTTGAGGAGAATCAGGGAGAAAGTCGGAGAGCTTTCTCAAGCTTCTAACCAAGTTCACCGGCTTCCGAGAATCATCCAGGAGGTGCACGATGAGGAAGAGGAGAGCTGTTGTGATTGGAAGATTCTGGTGATGCGGCCTTTTAAGACGGGCGTGCTGCGGTAGGGGTTGTGGAGTCGAACAAGGACCCAGCGCGCAATTGGATTTGGCTTCCTAAAACTCGGAACACAGATGCTCATGATGTATGTAAATAGGCATGGATTTCAAATGAGTTTGGTTTTGGTTTTTTATCGGGAGGTTCCGACAGGTGTGTGGAACGGATTGCCTTCGGACCTTATTGCTTGAGTTTGATTGCTGCTGCAACATGCTTTTTCTTAAAAAAAAAAAAAAAAAAAGATAATAACATAATATATATTTATATATAAAAATTTTTTTTTTTACAAATTCTCATATGTGAACAAAATCTTATTAGGAAAAATAACTTTAGAGAAAAAGGACGAACACAGAGTTGTGTGCGGACGTGACCGCTCGTGAGCGAAAGACGGGCGTAAAATAACAAAACCCGAATGAAAAGTTTGATCAACTAATGAAATCAATAAATTTTGAGTTGTCAAAATTGGTTTTTCGGGTTTCTTAATTAAAATTCAATTATGTTTTTCCAATTATATGATTACAAGCACTACCACCCACACTTGAAAGTAAGCGATAAGAGGATTTAGTATTTCTCTCTCGAATAGAAAAATATAATTAATTTATTACGTATGTAAAATTAATTCACATGTAATATAATTTATAAAAATTATGTTGTATTAGAACCCATGCACTCAATACTTTTATTACAAATAAGTATTTTAGAATTTAAGTGCAAGACTTGCTCAATAATACGTTTTACATTTTCATTTTGCTAATTTAATTTTACCATTTAATGCAATACATCCTGTTTGCATATAATATAAATTTTAAATTATTTAAGAAGCATTTGCACTCCACGTCAAGTCGTACTTCATTACCAAAATAAAACATTCGATGTATAAATTAAAAATAGAGAATTTGCTTAATTTACCACTTTTATTAATTCACTCTTTCATAATCTACTAAAAATATTTTTTTCCCAAGATACTAGCATATAGATCAAATGTCCTAAAAAACAATTATCGGTTATACTTCAAAAAAATATAAATAAAATTAAAAAACCCTTTACCATCTCCCTCTCTCCTTACTGTCTCTCGAGAGTTGTTCTCCCTCTCTCCTCACTCTCGAAAGTTGCTCTCCTTCGACATCCTCACTCTCGAGAGAGCCTGTTCATCTGCAACAATCTTCCCCTTTCTCCGACCAGAAAATTCCGACGACCACACACTTCTTCTCGTTGTCTCTCCATCTCGTTGTTTCTCTCGTTTTCTCTCATAAGGATCTCTAGTTGGGTTAGGGTTTTTATTTCTCGCGATTACGGGTGGGTTATTTCTCGCAATTTTCGGATGAGTTTGTTTCTCACAATTTCGGGTGAATTTGTTTCTCGCGATTTCGGGTGGATTTGTTTCTCGCGATTTCGGGTGGGTTTAGGATTTTTTTTTCTCGCGATTTCGAGTGGGTTTAGGGCAAATATTTCTCGCAATTTCGGGTAGGTTTAGGGTTCCGTCCTTCTCTCATGAACTCGGGTGGATTTAGGATTTATTTTGTGTTTGTGTACTTCACGATTTCGTGATTTTGTGTTTGTGTTTTTTATGGATTTTTTGTTTGTGTTCGTGTTTTTTTGTTTGTGTTCAGGATTTTGTGTTCGGTATCTATGTGTTTGGGAATTTTTTGTTCGGCATGTATCTGTGTTTGAGATTTTGGTGTTCGGTATGTATTTATGTTCGGGATTTTGTGTTTGTGTTTGTGATTTTTGAGTTTTTCCGATAAGTTCTTCTCTTATTTTTGTGTGTGAAAAACTCTCGTTTGGTTCAATGATGGAAATTATTTTATTTGAAAACTTGAATCACCTATTCGCTTTGTAAACCATAAAAAAGTAATTGATGATTTTTTTTCTCTTCGGTTGTGTAATAGGTCATCGAAATTGAGACTAAACAGACAAGTGTGCAGCTTAAATCTCGTACCGTTGACGCGGAGACTTCAAAGAAAAAAAACGTCTGTGATAATACGACATGAACCAACAAATCGACCTAGCGTCGACGAGTCTCCAGACTCTGATTTTGTTAAGCCTAACCCGAAACGTTCCCGGAAACCAACGTCCCCGTCCCTGAAAGTATATGATTTTGTTGACAATGTTGTGGTAGGGGTTGACAATGTTGTAGACTATTAAGTAGATCAATTTTGTAGACAAGATTTCAAATCTTTACCAGATTGTAGACCTATTTGTAGACTTATTTGTAGACAACATTGTAGATAGATCCAATTTGTGGACCTAATTGTAGACTTATTTGTAGACAACATTGTAGATAAAACCCAATTTGTAGACCTGATTGTAGACCTATTTGTAGAAACCATTGTAAACATAATCCATATTTCTTAACTTCTTTTCAGGGATGGACATAGACCATCAAGGAGGAGTGTATATCGGACCATGAATTGAGTTTTTATGGTTCGTTTAAGAAATTCGAGGCCAAGGTGGCCATGTCCAAAGAGGAGACGACTCTCTTCGGAAAATCTTGTTTCGGGAAGTTCCTCAACCTCCTAAAGGTGATTCCTTCTTCGTGGATCATAAACAACCTTTTCTCGAGGGTTGGAACGTTTGATGGGATAGAGGACGAGAATTCTTTACAGATAGAGCTCGGCGATAAACCGCGAGCCTTTACCATGCTGCACTTTTCGAAGATAACCGGTCTCCAAATAATGGAGTTTACTCCGACATCAGCATGAACAGGACCGTGAAGTCTCGAGCTTGGTAGGCTGCCTTTCTTCAAATTACACAATCGTGGGATATTGAGAAACGAGTGAAGTTCAAACTCATACATTTTTTGGTAAGCGTGATACTTTGTGCAGCCGGTCGTACAAATGTTCCCGATTGGACGTTTGTGAAGATGGTTGACCATCTTGACGATTTTGACTCCCACCCGTGGAGGAACGGTTGGAAATTATTTAACATTTTAAACAATAATAATATATAACACATCTATATGTGGCGAAATATAGAATATGATCTGAAATAAATTAAAATTCATTTAATAAATTAACAACCTAGGCATTAAAAATTACTAACATGTCAATAAACCATTTCTTCTAAACATGTCAACAAATTGAATAAAACGATCTGACACCTTATAATCACATTTATAAATATCAATCGCATATCCAATAGTTTTAGGAAACTTACATGTGAGGTTGTAAACAACTTCGTGTGTTGCTAGCTAACGTCGAAGCGCCTCGTCAAATTTCTGAAATCTGCCTCGCCGGATTGGAAGTCCTGACCCGCTAGAATGGATACTGGTCGGCCGGCGAGAATCGGCCTGCGAGCCTGTGAGTTGCTGCGACTTGCTGGAGCATCGGGACGTGTGCACCAAGGTAGAAGAGGTCTAGGGCTAGGTGCTGGTGAAGTGGCTCGGTCTTAATGTGAGTAGAACTCACGTGGTGGCTTAGGCACACAACCGGCCACTCTGTCCGGCGACTTGGCCTGTCTGGCGAAGGCAATCCGGCCGAAAGGTAGGTTGAAATGAGTCTCGTCGCATCTCACTCAGTTTCTTCGCGTTTTGAGGGTGAAGGAATGTCACTCAAACACCAATATAAGATTCAACAACAATTCTCTCGGATTTTTAGAAAATTTAGAGGGTGGGCTCTTTAATTGAACAACTACAAAAACTCAGGATCACTCAAAAACACTCGGGAGATCAAGAAACTATTCCTTGATCTCTTTCTCTCTTTGTTTCTCTCTGCCAACACTCAAGCAAGGGAGGGGAGGGATTTGGCCGAGTAAAAATGATTAGGGTTAACTCATTAGGGTTTCGAAAATCCTTTAAGTAGACAGAGAAAATTGGCTTCTCTCAGGTCAAATCCATTAGTTAAATTAATTTCAAAAATTAATTCTTGAACTAATTCAATAATTATGGCCGAGTATTCTTCTATATTTCCCGAAAATATGTATTTGATTTATTTAGAATATCTCATTTATTAAATGACAAATTATTAATTATTTTCATACTCTCAAAGTAGTACAAAATGAGAAAATATTTATTTTCATCTTTTATATATTTGAATCATTTAAATATGTTATTATCCATATAATAACACAATATAATTCTTTTATATATTCGATTACATAGAAAATCATTTACTTTCATTGAGAACACCAAATCGTTCTAGTTCAATAAATCTCGTCCAAGAGTCTATCATTAAGACCTAATGGACCCACATGAACGAAGCTTTAGAATAAAGATCGGACTAAAAAGTTAACAAACTTTTTCCGTCTTTTAATTCTTAATAATCGTCGATTTCACTAAAGAACTAATACTGAAACTTTCTAAGTTCATATGCGTTTATTTTCTGTTCCACATGACAAAACAATTCTTCACACGATCCAGAGAGTACTTTACGTTATTACTCTTCATGTAAAATTACCATTTTACCCCTAAGTTATTATTTCACTACCTCATTTGTTATTTGTGAATGAGAAAAATATAGAGTGAGATGTCTTTACATGTCACATGTTTAAATCAAAGAATGTTTTATTCGATGATACCTAGCCAAGTTTATTCATTCACACTCTCATAACAAAGCATAGTGTGATACTAATGCATTGGAATTGTTTCAACAAGAATTTTATATCCGTGAATCACCTAACCCAACATGACAGTGTTATGACACAAATTGCCGGATCAGATAGAACTTCAATTTAGCCATTGCCCATTGAAAAATAAAATGTCATAAGGTGTCACATCGATTATGCATTCACTTTAGGATTTAGGTAAGTACCAAAATACCCCTCTTTAGTGATTAAACGGACTTCAGAGTGTCACATGTCTTGTTCAATATCTTCTGCAAGATATGAAGAATGGAACACAGAGTCACAACTCTCTATATCACACGTTAAGATATCATGATTCATTCAAACAATCATTACTCAGATTTGATTGCTCCATCGATCTTAAAATTGCGGACAAATGATTTAACTAGTCACAAGGGCTATCTTGTCAAGTATGTACTTAGCACCCCTTTCGTTGATAACAGTTGTAGAGCATAACAAACATACATAAAAACACACTTAAATAAAAAATGAATATTTAACTTTATTTAATATTTAGCAAAATCAAATACAAAGTATTTATAATGTTTTAAATCTCCTATATGCTCACCATTCCCACCTTCAGTCCCAATCCTTATAGGTGTCCCTCGAAGACTTTACTCGTTAAAGGCGTTGTGAAGGGATCAGCGAGGTTGTCCAATGTTGAGATCTTCATGAATTCGGCGTCCCCTCAGTGAACAATGTCTCGTACCAGGTGATACTTGCGCTATATGTGTTTTGAGCGCTAGTGACTTCTTGGCTCCTTACAGTTAGCGACAGCTCCACTGTTATCACAATAAAGTGTGATTTGGCTTGCACTTTGAACTACTTCCAAGTACATAAAGAATTTTCTCAGCCACACAGCCTCCTTTGCAGCTTCGCAAGCAGCCACATACTCGACTTTCATGGTCGAGTCAGCAACGCAAGATTGCCTGATACTCCTCCAGACCACGGATCAACCATTCAGGGTGAACACAAACCCTGATGTGGACTTCCTGGAATCCTTATCCGCTTGAAAATAGAAGTCATTATATCACGTCATATTCAGGTCACCACCTGAGTATGCAAGCATATAGTTTCTTGTTCTCTGGAGATACTTGAGAACATGCTTGAAAGCAACCTTGTGCTCGAATCCAAGGTTTGACTGAAATCTACTCACCACGCCTACTGTGTAACAAATATTTGGCCTCGTGCAAAGCATAGCATACATGCGACTTCCTACGGCTAAAGCGTATGGAATATGTCTCATGTCCTCAACTTCTTGAGGAGTCTTTAGAGACTGCTCACTTGAGGGATGCATCCATGTCTGAAAGGTAGCTGTCCTTTCTTGGAGTTCTGCATACTAAAGCGATCCATGATCTAATCAATATAAGATGCTTGAGAAAGCGCTAATTTCCGGTTCTTCCGATCTCTGAAGATCTGATTTCCTAGAATGTAAGCCGCTTCTCCTAGATCCTTCATCTCAAACTGCTTTGACAGCCATATCTTAACCTCTTATAACTTTCCTACATCATTCTCAATGAGTAGTATGTCATCTACATATAGTACTAAGAAGACCACTCTGCCATCATTTGTCATATTATAAACGCATGGCTTATCTACTGACTGATCAAAGTTGTAGCCTTTCACAATCTCGTCGAATTTGATATTTCACGACCTAGATGCTTGCTTCAGTCCATAAATGGATTTCAGCAACTCACAAACCTTGCTCTGTTGGCCTTTCTCCATAAATCCGACAAGTGAAGCCATATAAATCCGCTCGTCAAGACTCCAATTCAGAAATGCAGTCTTGACAGATTTCATAATCCAAGGCAGCAGCAATGGATAAAAGAGTGCAGATGGACTTCAGCATCGCGACTGGCGAGAAGGTATCCTCATAGTCGATACCTTGCTTTTGTGTGAACCTTTTCGCCCAAGTCGTGCCTTAAATGTCTCAATATTTCCATTCGGTTCTCTTTTCTTATTGTATATCCATTTACACCCAACAGGCTTGATACCTTTGTATAGGTCTACAAGCTTCCATACCTCGTTGACATACATCGAATGCATTTCAATGTTCATGGCTTCTTGCCATAGGTTTGCTTCGGAACTATGCATCCCTTTGGAAAATGATACTGGATCATCTTCCTCCTTGTTTGAGATGGCAGTGAAAGTCTCTCCGATACCCATGCATTGATCAGGTTGTGGTACAGTCCTGGTACTACGATGAATCACATGAGGCTCTTGTTCCGAATGTGGTTCTTCTATTATTGGTATAGGATCTGTCCTATCTTGTGAAGTACCACCTACTTCACCCAACAACTCCTTCAGCACAAGTCTGCTTCTCGGTACAAAATTCTTTACATAGTCCACTTCAAGAAACCTAGCGTTCGTGCCAACAAACGTTTTATGATCAGCATGGCTATAGAAGAAGTACCCTTTTGTTTCTTTTGGATATCCCTCGAGAAAGCACAATTCTGAACGACTAGCCAACTTGCTAGTCTTTTGTCTCAGCACATGTGTTGGACAACCCTAGATTCGAACGTGGTGTAAATTAGATTTTCTACCAGTCCATCTCTCATATGGAGTGCCAGTGAACGTCTTTGACGGAACCTAGTACATAGTATAAGCTGCCGTCTCTAGGGCATATCCCCAAAATGAGTCAGGAAGGGATGAGTAACTCATCATAGACCTCATCATATCTAGCAGATTTCAATTCCTTCTCTCTGACACACCGTTTTGCTATGGAGTGCCAACAACTGTAAGATGAGAATAAATGCCTTCTTCTCTAAGAAGGTCTTCAAAATCTCCATACAAGTACTCTCCCCCTCGATCCGATTGAAGGGTTTTGATCTGTTTCTCCGTTTGATTCTCAACCAAAGCCCGATACTCTTGAACATTTCAAGGGTATTGAATTTGTGTCGCATAAGGTAGATGTGATCAAGCCAAGAGTAGTCATCAATGAAGGTTACAAAGTATCTGTAACCTCGTCTTGCCTGGATGTTGATCGGACCACATACATCACTATGTATGAGCTCTAACAACTACATGGTTCTTAGACCCTTCGAGGACAAAGTTCTCTTGGTCATCTTGTCCTCAAGACATGATTCACACGTGGGCATGGATCCCACGGTTAGAGATTTTGAAGGACCTCACCATATAATTAATAAATAGAATCCACACGATGAGCTTTAGTAATAAAACAATCATCAATAAAAATCTCAATACCATTATTGATTTTAAAATTAAAACCTTGTTCTTCTAAACGACCAAGAGAAATAAATTCTTGCAAAAATCCGGAACAAAATAAACATTATTCAATAATAAAGTCTTGTCTTCAAACTTGAGCTTCACGGTCCCGACAAATCTTGCTCCGACCTTCGTTCCATCACCGCAGTTGAATGCGAACTCCCCATCACTTAAGCTACTGGTTTTCCTGAAACCATTCAAATTACATACAATATGATCAGAAGCTCCGCAATCTATAATCCATGGTGATTCTTTTTTTGTCGTGTAACAAGCTTGTGTGACGAAGATCATGTTGGAATTTGATTAACAATTAACCTAATTTAATTACGAAACACATCAATATGTGGCAGAATTTTATAATTCAATTTAACATATTAAAACCAATTTAAAACATGTTCGATAACCATATCATTAAATCTAACCTAACATGTCAATAAATTTATAACCTTGTCAATAAATCTATCTAAACATGCACACGAACAATCCAAACACATATAATCATTCTAAACTATCATATTGTCCAGATCCAATTCGTTCGAGGGATACTTACATAATTCGGATCTGCGAGAGCAAGTCTCGGTGTCTCTCGGAAAAACTGGCCGGCCGATCCTCTACGCCACGCCCGTCAAGCAAATCCTCAAAGTCGTCGATCCTTCGTTGCTCCAAAATATGGCCGGCCCTGTCGGAGGAAAAATCACTCAAACAACCACAAGTTGAGTCAATGATAATACTCGAGGGATTTTGTGAGACAAAGAGGGTGAGCTCTTTCGTAGGAACAAGGGAAGAAGGAATAAAAGGAAATTCTCTCTACGGTTCGCTCTCTCAATTCTTTAGGGATTTTGGCCAAGTATTTTTCTCCTTGGGAGAGAGGAAATAGTCGGCCAAGATTGGAGGGGAGAGAGAGAGAGAGTGGCCGAATGAGCTAGGTCAAAAGAGAGAGAGAAGAGCTCCTTTTATTTCGGGGAAAATGGGCTTAATTAGGTCAAAAACAATTAATGACCCATTAATCAAACTTAAGCCCGATAAATCATTTAAGCAATTTTCCAACCCCTTATTTGCATTAAGTGGCCGGCCATCTTATGTATTTATCTCCCAAATATTTTTGATTTATTTCTAAAATAATATTTAATTAATTTAGAACATCTCATTTATTTAATGACAAGTCATTAATTATTTTCATACTAAACAATGTAGTACGAAACGAGAAAATATTTATTTTCATCTTTTATTTATTTGAATCATCAAATTATATTATTATCAATATAATAACACAATATGATTCGTTAAATAAATGTAATAATAAATAACGAATTATTTATTTAATTACTTAGAAAATAATTTTCTTAGTGTAAATCACAATTTACGTTTAATGAGAAAATCGATCTTTCCTTGTTCACTAATATCTCATCCAAGAGTCTATCATTGAGACCTTATGGACCCATATGAACGAAGCTTTAGAATAAAGATCGGACGCAAAAGTTCACAAACTTTTTCCGACTTTTAATTCTTAATATTAGTCGATTCCACTAAAGGACCAATATTGAACATCTCTAAGTTCATATGCGTTTATATTTTCGTTTGATGTGATAAAACTATTCTTCACATGGTCCACGGTGTATTTTACGATATTACCCTTTGTGTGTATCATTAACTCAGAGGAATGTAAAATTACCGTTTTACCCCTGAGTTATTATTTCACCAAGTCCTCTGTTATTTGTGAACGAGAAAAACATAAAGTGAAATGTCTCAACATGTCACATGTTTTATTTCAAAGAATTCTTTATTCGATGAATACCAGGCCTGGTTTATTCGCTCACACTCTCATAACAGAGCATGGTGTGATACTAATGCCTTAGCATTGTTTCAACACAAATTCCATATCTGTGAATCACATGTTTCAACGAAACAGTATTATGACACCAACCGTCGGGTCAATGAAACTTCATTTAGCCATTGCCCATTGACAAATCAAATGTCATAAAGTGTTACAAGAATACATGTACTCACTTCAGGATTAAGGTAATTACTAAAATACCCCTCGTATGTGAGTTTGAGGTTTCGAGTGATTAAACGGTTTTACCTCGAACTTCAAAACTTCACTGGTCTTGTTCAATATCTTCATTAAGATATCAAGAATGAATTACAGAGTCACAACTCTCCATATCACAAGATAAGATATCGTTTAATTCATTCTAACAATCATTACTAGGAATCGATTGCCCAATCGATCTTTAGATTGCGAACTATTATTTAAACTAGTCATGAGAAGGTATCTTGTCAAGTCTGTACTTAGCACTTCTTTCGTTGATGACAGTTTCAGAGCGTAGACATAAATGCGTAAACACAATCTTAAATAAGAATGGATATTCAATCTTTATTTAATTTCAAAGCAAGACACATACAAAAGTATTTAATATCAAAAATCTCCTTTGTGGGCATAAATGCCAACAGATCATACGTTTCCCCTTGACAATCTTGAGGTAGGCAAGACAGTTCCTTCGCCAATGGTCAGCCTCTCCGCAATGGTGACACTTGTGCTTAGAATTTTTCACATTTGCGATGCCTTTTACCTTAGCATCCACAGCCTTCTTGTAAGGCTTGTTGGATCCCGTTCGATTGGCGTTTTTAGGTCCTACCATCACCCTCTTAGAAACAGAAGTCGATGCTCTGTGTTCAGCAGCATTGAGCTCTCCAGACTTCTTTTTGTTCTTTAGGAGAAGTCCCTCGGCATTCTGCAACTCCTTCATGAGCTCAATAACAGTGTACTCGAGCTTGTTTATGGGGTAGTTCAGACGAAAGTTATCGAACGAGTCCGTCAGAGTTTCCATGATCATGTCGATCTTGGTTTCTCCTTCGATCTCGGATCCGAGAATCTCCATGTCGTTCAGGTGACCCATGATCAACAGCATGTGTTCCCGAACTGAAGATCCTGGCTGCCTTGCCTGCTGCCCATGACATCCGAACATCTCATGGAGATTGTACATGATGTCACATGTTGTGGCCATGTCACGACGAGATTGCTGCAACACGTTGCTCATAGATGCTAAGATGTAGCATCTAACAATCTCGTCGGATCTCATTCATGCATTATAGGCGTCCTTGTCCTCCTTACTCGAATCGGCATTCAGATGAAGAGGACACGGGGTCGTGAGAACATACTTATGTTTTTCCACTGTCAACGCGATGTCGAGGTTACTCTTTCCAATCAACGTAATTCTCACCCAAGAGTTTGTTTGAACTCAAAATTGTTTGCAATAGGTTAAATAAATTAAGTATGTGTCACAATTTTGAATTATATGCATGAACAATCCTAATATAGTGAGGAAAGCGATAAATAATTCATGGTATTATGAACAACAATGATTAATCACTTTTTCGAGGGGAAGTCGTAATTAATCGCCTTTCATAGTCGTGACACATCACTATTTAGTTCGAACCATCCAAGAAATCACAACTTCTAGTTCTTACTAGTTACCAAAAACTTTGGTCACTTATTTTTAATGCAGGATCTCGATGTGAGGATTACTTTAAAACATAATTCTAAGTGTATAACCGACATGTGGGCATTTATTCAAGTCACTTTGATAACGGTTCACCGAGAGGAGACCCCGCATCATCGTTTCTCTTTAAGGCTTAATTCGTAACAATTCGATTAACTTAATGCTTCTGAAGTACTCCCATTAAAGGGAGGTCCACGAGGGTGACTCTTAATTCATCACACATTAAGTCAACTAAATTCACGTCGGGGACCGTTGGTTGCTTCGATAAACAAGGCTCCCACTTAGTTTTTGCAAAAATATTACTTTTGTTGAAAACAATTTACATTTTATAATCCCTTTCATAAACTTTAACCTATATGAACGATTCATTTTAATGTGATGTTGACGTTCTATCCTATATGACATGTGAGGTGATTCATTCAATGAGATTAAATAAAATAAAGTATAAATTATTTAACTCATCCTGTGGCCAATTTCAAATTACAATCAAAAAGAAAAATTACATTTCAATTAAACTATTTAATCTTCAACTGGGACCGGCCAAGGGACTTGTGACGCGTCATCGGATGTCTGGGGTCAGCCCCCACATGTTCTCCAACATGCGACCAAACCCGAGGTATTGTCTTCCTTGTCTTGTCGTCGTTGGATTACAATTAAATGAAATTATAATTTAGATTGTCCTCGCAAATTGAGGCTCACATATTCAAATAACAATGAGGGTCCATCCACAAAACACACAGACAAGCATTCATAACGCAATTAAAATAATACAAAAAACGTCAACACCAAACTAGTCAAACAATTTCCAAACTAGTCAACAAATCCTAATTTTTAATGCATTTTACTAGCTCTGATACCATTTGTTGTAAATTATTTAGCAATTTAAACAATAATACTATATAACACATCTATATGTGGCGGAAATATATAATATGATCTGAAATAAATTAAAACTCATTTTAATAAATTAACAGCCTAGGCATTTAAAATCACTAACATGTTAATAAACCATTTATTCTAAACATGTCAACAAATTGAATAAAACGATCTAACACCTTATAAACACATTTATAAATATAAATCGTAGATCCAATTTTTTTTATGAAACTTACATTTGAAGTGCCTCATCAAATTTCCAAAATCTGCCTCGCCGGATTGGAAGTCTCGACTCGCCGGAATGGATTCTGGCCGGCTGGCAAGAATTGGCATGCGAGCCTATGAGTTGCTGCGTGTCACTGGAGCTCCGGGACATGTGCACCAAGGTAGAAGAGGTCTAGGACTAGGTGCTAGTGAAGTGGCTCGGTCTGAATGTGAAAAGAACTCGCGTGATGGCTTAGGCACACAGCCAGCCACTCTGTCCGGCGACTGGGTATGTCCGGCGAAGCCAATCCGGCCGGCAGGTAGGCTTAAATGAGCCTCGTCGCGTCTCGCTCGATTTTTTTCCCGTTTCGAATGAACGCCCGCAACCAAAACTTCACTCAAACACCAATAGAAGATTCTGTTGGAATAAGTTTAGAAAAATTATCATTAATGATATTAATGACGGTATATACAATTTCTTTACAAGTAAAACAATTTTTCTAACCTTGGAAAAGTGCATGAACATGTATCAATTAAAAAATTATTTAAAATGCATGAATACTAACATTTCTTGTACCTTTAATTTAGAGGAGTCTTGAGAAAGGTTGATCTTCTCTTGCTCGTTACCTTCACACCTAAACGTGAACTCGAGAAACCTAAGGTTTCTATTACATGAGTCTTCAGAGGTTTAGAAGGATTTGTGTGTGGGCACAATTAAACACAAAAACTCAAGCACAAGTCTATGAACTAAAGAGCTAATTTAGCCTAACTTTAATGAGAACTTAGGTGCCAAAATAAAAAAAAAGGGATTTTCTAGAGAGAGAGAGAGAGAGAGAAGGGGTCAGCCAAGAGAGAGATCAAAAGAGTAAGAATGCTTATTTTCACATCTCTATGTGAGACTATATTTATAGAAGAAGGAAAATTAAGAGAGGATAATAACCTTTTTCAATTGTGTATTCATGACACAATATTTGATTTTCTCTCCTCTTTCTCCTTGTACATGGCCGGCCAACATAGTGCATAACTGAAGGAAATTTGTTTACTCACTTAGCATATGTATTTCCTTCTCAAGGAAATTTATTTCCTCTTTTCCTTTTGGATAATTATCTTTATAATTAAATGCAAAGAATTTTCCCCTCTTGAGGTATGTTTTGGTCGAACTCTACAAGGGAAGGGCATCTAGATGCTTCCTTATTTCTTTTAAGACATTTCTTAAACTACCCATTGTAGAATTAATATTGGATAAATAATGAAATTAATTTCATAATTCCTCAAACGTCTTCTCGAAAATATGAAAATATTTCATAACTACCGATCATATGAGAATATTCAAAATCAAATTTTGACATTCACATCATTTTATGTCAATGTGGACAAAATACCTTTTAGACATTCCGAGAAAATGTCTAGTTCAACACTTGAACTTATTTGACTTAGATTGTAATAGTGATCTTATGGATCCAAATGAAAAAAGCTTGAGCTTCTATACTCGGACACAAAAGTTCGAAGACATTTTTCGAGTATTAGCTTAATGTCAACTGACTCCACTAAATAGTTGACACTTAAAATCTCTCGGTTCAAATGAATTTATTTTCTACTCAAATTCAACTTAATTATATTGAGCGGATCTATTGAATGTTATCTATGTTTACCCTTCATGAATACCATAAAATAGATGCGATTTATAAAATTAACATTTTACCTTTATAGTTGTTATTTCCTCAACTCATTCGTTATTTGTGAACTTAGAATCAACGTATTGACGAGGAGCTAACAAGTTAGATTGGTGCATCCAAATAAAGTTGTTACTTGATTTTGGATACCGCGCGGTACATTTATTCAGAATCCAAGTAATAAAGCATGAGGGGATATACATTGCATTTCAGCAATCTTGTACATGAACTCCATATATATGAGAACTTCACAAAGCTGGTTCATGACATCTTCATAACTTAATATCTCACCAATTAGTCTAGTCTAGATCACTTAATGGATCTAGAATTTGGCTTTCTCAAATGAGAATGTTAAAGCTATGAAAGGACATGTCTCATTTAAGGATTTAGGTAAGCACGATGCAATTCATACATAGTGACGTTGAGACAAAAGAGGTTAAATGGTTTGTTCTTACACTGTCTCAAAATGTGTACTGGTCAATTCAGTATCTTCGAAAGATACAATGGAAGAACTATAGAGTTCCTAACTCTCTATGCCTTGTAACCAGACATCATAGATTCTTCCAACAATCATACTAGGATCAATAGTCCGTTGACCTTTATATTGCGAATATTTCATTTTAACCAAACTATGATGAGTTTGTTCACGCAAACCTACATTTCTCTCTTCATAAATTGTTAGGTTTGATTAAAGACTATAAGACTATTTAATATCATAAATCTTCAATCAATCGGAAAAAGAATGAATGAACGTTTCAACTTTTATTAATTTAATTCAACAAATTACAAGAAGGGCTTATGAAAGATTTATATATTACATCAATATGTAAACAAATAATCTTCTTGTGGGCATCTCTGCCAACACCCCTCTTCCCTAGTCCTTGTGTGTTTCTTGACCGATTATCTTGAGAGAGAAAGAGTAAAAAAAGATTATTTTTCTTGAATCTTGATTTGTTCGAGAGTTTCCCTTCCCTTCGTTGTTCATAATTAAAGAGCCCACTCTCTTGATCTCCCCAAAACCCGAGAGAATTCTCATTGACTTTTCTGGTGGTGTTTGAGTGACTTTTTCTTTGCAGAGAACCGGCCAAAACACGAAGAAAACGAGTGACATGCGACGAGGCCCAAATCATCCTCTCAGCCGGCCGGACAGACTTCCGCCGGACAACCTACTCGCCGGACAGTTGGCCCCAGGTGCGCCTAAGTACTATGCACGTCCAGCGCCTCCAGCCCGAGCTACCTCACCTGCTACGTGTCCCAGGCCACTGTCCACCTAGGCGCACAAGTCTCACACCTCCAGCAAGGCGCAGGGACTCGCAAGCTCACATGCGCATCTTTACCGGCCAGCCAGCGAGCAGTCCGGCGAGACATACCCTCTAGTCCGGCGAGCCTGTGCCTTGTCCATTCCAACGAAAGCGAGCCATGCACGAGATTGTTTACAATCTCACGTGTAAGTCTTTTCTAACGAATTGGTTGCAAATATAAAAATTTTATAGGATTGCTAGATTTAATACGTTCAATCTGTTGACGAGTATGTTTAGAATAAAATTATTTATTGACATATAAGGAATTTTTAATGCCATAGTTATTGAATATGTTGAAATATGTTTTCATATATTGTAGATCTTATTATATAATTCCGCCATATTTAGATATGTTATATAATATTGTTAATTAAACGCTAATTAATTTCCAACAGTATGTAGACTGTATTGTAGACTTTAATGTAGACTTATTTGTGGACTTAAATGCAGACTGATTTGTAGATTTATTGGAGTCTGTATTGTAGTTAGCATTGTAGATGGAATTCTTCTCTACGTATTATTGTTTGCAGTCTTGGTTGAAGACTGTGCAAGACACAATCAAAAGTTTGAAGGGAGAATGGAAAAGTTTCAAGTTGGAAATGACGCAAATGTTTGAACAAAGTGTTCGCGACCAACTGCCGGTGGCCAACCCCGGATCCGATGAACCAATTGTGGTTCAAGATGTAGAAAAACACGACGAAGACAAAGAAGACGAAGAAGAAACAAAGAAGAACACAAAGAAGATGAAGAAAAAAGAAAAAGAAGACGAACAAGAAGAAAAAGAAGAAGAACAAGAAGACAACGAACAAAACAAAACATACAAAGATGACAAAAAAGAAGACAAAGAAGAAAAGGAAGAAGACAAGAACGACAAAGACGACGAAGGGAAGCATGACGAGGACGACAAAGAAAAAGAATCGGTGGATAAGGTGGCCAAAGAAGAACAAGTGGCAGACAAAAATAATAAGGCCGAAGGAGAAAAAGGAGGCCCAAGGAAATACGGATACCACAGGAGAGGACGACGAAGGTATTCAAAATGAAAACAAAGGTATTTTGTAGATTTATACTGATTTGTAGACTCCTATGTATACATTACTGTGGACTCAATTGTAGAAAGGATTGTAGACTGCATTATAGACAAGATTTTTAATGTTTTGGGTTTGAAGTTTATATATGTTTTTTATTGAATATATGGCTTGGTTCATACAAGGGTTATGAATCCAGCAAGTGGCTGACAAAAATGCAGATAATGTCGTTGGACAAATACAAGTTTTTGCCTTTTTCTGACGTCGAGAGCCAATGTTGTTCAAGCAAAGAAGGACCTGCAGCAGCAACGCCATCACAGCCTATCGTCATATGCGATGATTCAGCCATGACAATGTTGCAGGCCATCGTTGTACCCGATGATTCAGCCCCGACCATGTCGCAGCCCATCGTAGTACACGATAATTCAGCCCAACCATCTCGAAAAACCCGGTCTCCGAGTATATATACTTCGTCCCCACCCAACGAAATTTACAAATATTTTGTAAACAAAATGAAAAATCCCCTTAAGCATCCGCTCTCTCTATCATGTATTATCCCTACAGCGGAAGAAGCCAATATCATGACATGATGGATGAAGATCAACATTGTGGTCTACATCGGATGGAAACATAGTAAACATCGATGTCAAAATTATAAGAGTTAACATTGAAACCACTGTATCCATTGTAGACAACAATGTTGATGCGTTTGTAGACTTTTATTGTAGACTGTTAGGATTTATGCCCACAAAGGAGATAATATACATTAAATACATTTTGTATTCGGTTTGCTGAAAGTTACATAAAATTAAATATTCGTTCTTATTTAAGATTGTGTTTATGCATGTATGTCTACGCCCTAAAACTCTCATCAATTAAAGAAGTAATAAGTACAAACTTGACAATATATCTTCTTATGACTAGTTTAAATAATAGTTCACAATCTCAAGATCGATTGGACAATCGCATTTGAGTAATGATTGTTTGAATAAATTAACGATATCTTATCTTGTGATATAGAGAGTTGTGACTCATTAATTTATTTTTGAGTTCTTGACGAAGACGTTGAACAAGACCTATGACAATTTGAAGTTCGAGATAAAACCGTTTAACCACTGAGACAGAAAACCGTTTAACCATTGAGTTTCGGTAAATTTAAAAAAAGTGACGATAAAAATGTCATTACAGCCAAGGTGGGCAAAGGTGTGTCGTTCCCGCGAATCAGGAGGGGTAAACTGGTACAAAGCGAAAGTTGAGACAGAAAGCGAAGCCAGCTGTGTCCACTATAGGCGTGACGCGTCATAGGGTCCCAGTGGATAAACATTCCGATCTAACGGTCAAGAATTGAGCAAAGTGAATTTGAGGTTCATTTGGAGTAAATTTCATTTGGCTTGGCTTCGTTCTTTTAAACGAAGAGAGCGGGTTCTTCAGGCACACAAAACGACACAGAACCGTTCGTTATTACATTTCTCACTCCGCGGAGCGAAATCCAATCTCCGGCCACGGCGTGTAATTTAACGGCCTGGTTCATTTCACTCTCTCGTGTAAGAACCTTCTTTAGTTCTTGCGATTTCGTGTTTTTTTTTCTATTCCCCGAAGATTTTGGTATTCAGAATCAGATCCCCTCTGAGCTTCCGTGTTTACGAGCGAATCCGATAAAATCAGATTAATTGAAAAAAAAAACGAAATTTGAAGTAGTGATGGTTCGTTCGATCTTTTATCCTCTATTCTGTAGAAGCTAAAAAACGACAGATAAATTGCATGACGATAAAATTCATGTGAATTCTGTCAACAATCAACAACTGTTTGTGTATGTATTTTATAACATTAAATTAATAATTCTTTTTATTTTGATATATCTTTGCAGTGAAGGAAATTTAGAAACAATGGCGGAGAACGAGGACATTCAGCCACTCGTGTGTGATAATGGAACCGGAATGGTCAAGGTATTGATGCTTTGCTTTGTCTGTTCTTAAGTTTGAATTTTATCATCTAGAGGGCGTATCAATTTTAGCGATATCAGATACGAAAGTTGGAAAATCATATTTGAAATTTTTTTCCAGACAAGAGTATATGAATAAATCATATTATTCTAGACTAAAAATGTTTAAACATATAATTCAATTCATTCGAACCATGAAATGCTGCTCTGATGCCCAAAAATTTCACTTACGAGGAGGTATATAAATGACATAAGAAAATGCATGCAAGATTTTTTATACGAAATGTTGAAAAATTTAGGCTTATGTTATATTCCGGCCAATTTCGTGGGCGCTCTGTCTGATCTTAGGGGCATATATGAAAAAAATGATATATGATCACAGGGTAAAAATGCAAAGAGTTTTAATTTGATCATCCATAGGCATACATGAAATGAGATAGATCATAGGGTAAATGTGCAAACAATTTGAATTTGATCATCCATAGGGCATACATGAAATGAGATATGATAATGGGCTTAAGATATAAAGAATGGTGATAGGCGGGATTTGCTGGGGACGATGCTCCTCGGGCGGTGTTTCCGAGCATCGTGGGTCGGCCGAGGCACACGGGAGTGATGGTGGGGATGGGGCAGAAAGACGCTTACGTGGGAGATGAAGCGCAGTCGAAGAGAGGTATCTTGACTCTCAAGTATCCCATTGAGCACGGGATCGTCAGCAACTGGGACGACATGGAGAAGATTTGGCATCACACCTTCTACAACGAGCTCAGAGTCGCTCCCGAAGAGCACCCCGTTCTTCTCACTGAGGCTCCTCTCAATCCCAAAGCCAATCGCGAGAAGATGACTCAGATCATGTTCGAGACCTTCAACACCCCCGCCATGTATGTCGCCATTCAAGCCGTCCTCTCTCTCTACGCCAGTGGCCGAACCACCGGTGAGCTCTCCATCATCATTATTCCACAATCATTGATAAGTTTCATTATTTGAACCTCAAAATTATCCCGATCAGACATTTTTGCCTCAAAAATATCTAAAAGTAGACTTTTGCACTTATTTTGGACAAAAATCCCCTTCAAACCAATGGGTATCATATGTCATCGTACCCATCGTAAGGCATTTTACGATATCATATATATGATGGTTAGAAATGTCTGTTTGTTTGAAATAGAGACAGAAGTCCATTTCTAGATTTGTTTTTAGTAACGGGTCTAGATTTGTTTTTGGTGTCCCTATTTTGAACAAAAATGCCCTTCAGACGAATGAGTATCATATATCTTCGTACGATATCTATATGTATGATGGTTAAAAATGTATTCTTGTCTGAAACAGGGACAAAACTATATTCTTAGATATTTTAAAAAGTAAGAGGTTTAATCGTGGTATGGTATTTTATTAGTTAAGAATGAAAATTCGCTAATAATTTCAATGCCGTTGATCACGAAATGCAGGTATCGTGTTGGACTCGGGGGATGGAGTGAGCCACACGGTCCCGATCTACGAGGGGTACGCTCTCCCGCACGCGATCCTACGGCTAGACCTGGCGGGCCGTGATCTGACGGATGCTCTGATGAAGATCCTAACGGAGCGCGGGTACTCGTTCACGACAACGGCAGAGCGGGAAATCGTTCGAGACGTCAAAGAAAAGCTCGCGTACATCGCCCTCGATTACGACCAAGAGCTCGAGACCGCCAAGACCAGCTCCGCCGTCGAGAAGACCTACGAGCTCCCTGACGGACAGGTAAAAAAATAAACCAGATTTTAATCCGAATTAATTGTCCACCTTTAATTTGCCGTCGCACAAAAGTCCGCAAACAGGTTAAACCATTGCAACAGTTAATAATGGACAGGTAACTTGATTTAACCATTGCAAAACACTTGAAGGTTTAACCGGTAAATTATAGCTTTCTGTTAACATCTGTTTTTATATATAGTAAAATGGTCGGCCATAAAATAACTTGTTAAAATTAACCGCTTGATTAATTTGAACCAAAACGAACTTTTTAAAATTATCAGTTTAGTTAACATCTATTCATTTCTATAAAATGGTTGGTCAACCGCGGTTAATTATAACGCAACCTGTAAAAGTTTGATTAAATTTAACCAAAACAAGCGGTTGAAATTATGTGCTTGGTTTACATATATTTGTTTTTATAAAATGGTGGGTCAACTGAGATTAATTCTAAACATAACCCGTAAAAAGTCAACCGGTTGATTAATTTGAAGGAACTTACGATGTAGGTGATAACGATCGGAGGGGAGAGATTCCGGTGCCCGGAGGTGCTGTTCCAGCCGTCGATGATAGGAATGGAGGCGGCGGGGATCCACGAGACGACGTACAACTCGATAATGAAGTGCGATGTTGACATCAGAAAAGATCTTTACGGCAACATCGTCCTCTCTGGCGGATCTACCATGTTCCCCGGCATCGCCGATCGCATGAGCAAAGAGATCACCGCCTTGGCTCCAAGCTCCATGAAGATCAAAGTCGTCGCTCCACCTGAGAGGAAGTACAGTGTCTGGATCGGAGGCTCCATCTTAGCTTCCCTTAGCACCTTCCAACAGGTAATTCATACATTATATTATAGCCAAGTAAACTAGTTTAATTTTAGCTATAAGTACGTTACAAAATACTAGCGGTAATCTGGACATAACATACCACGCAGTGTAAATGAATGTCACGTAACCAATGGTGGCTATTAACTAAACGGTTACAAAATATTGAGTATTATCAAATCACTATATAGTATTGGCTAAAGAGTCAATTTTTGTGTATATATATATATATAGAGAGACGGAGTCGGTTTAGGCTTACCGAGAGCTTAAGCCCCTCAATTTCCTACCTTAATTTATTTATTTTCTCACTTTTTATATTGAAAATTTTCAAATTAGACCCTGAATACAAACTCTGACTCCCTATATGCATATACATATATTGTATATTGATTATCATATATGTGGTGGCAGATGTGGATTGCAAAGGCAGAGTACGACGAGTCTGGTCCCTCCATCGTCCACAGGAAGTGCTTCTGATCAATCACCACATTTTGATGATTCTTTCGATTCGAGAACAGCCTGCGAAATTTCCTCTTTAATTTCCACTTTTTTTATTCATTCATGTGAAATTAAATTCCGTCTTCCTCGTCATTTTTTTGAAATTATCATTGATGTTATTATTTTTGTTATTATTGTTGGGAAATCGAGAGCATGGGGTTGAGAACAAACTTATGGTCAAGATTATTTTTTTAAATTATGATTATTATTGTTACTAATGTTTTAAGTATATTACATCATTTGGGTAAACATTTTATTCCATTTCTTTAAATCAACTATATCAGAACTTACCAGCATGGACGGAAGTAGAATTTTATTAAATTCATTATTAGAATTTAGCTGAAGTTGACACAGCTCACAAGTCTAAATATTATTAGACGAAAAATAAAGATATCGTGCTTTGATTTCATTTAAGTCTAATTGAGAAGGAATTTCTTGAACCAAATCGCTGAGGCTTTAAGGTGTCTTTTGAGGTTGTTTTTGTAGTCAATGTAAACGACGCCAAACCGGACTGTGAAACCAGCGTCCCATTCGAAGTCATCCCAAAATGTCCACATATAATATCCTCTCACTCTCACACCATCCCTGAAAAACCAGATTAAAAAACATTAGCAAAACCATTATTTACAGTTTAAACATGCAAGGATGTATTAAAGTACTTGAGAGCTTTGAGAAGATATGAAAGATGGCCATGGTGATATCTTATCCTCAGACTATCTTTTATTCCTTCTTTCACTGATAATGATCCTTTGTCAGCCAGTCCTGCAAAAACCAAACAATTCATTAATTAACTAACCTAGATTTAATGTGTTATCTATTACACTTCAATTAATTAATTAACTTATAACTCATGCCATTTGATGAAATCAGTTTACCTTATTATTGTTTAAAACCAATATATTATGAGCTTCTTAATACCAAATTTATTGACCAATAAGTCATTTCTCTTTTTTTTAATTCTCTTGAATAAATAAGTAAAATTAAGACATTAACGGATAGTTTTACCATTTTCTGTTATGTAAATGATTGGGTTATTGTATTTGGCTTTGATGTGGGTCAAAAGTTGCCAAAATCCTTTCGGGTAGATGAACAGCCAGTTCAAAGCAGTCTGTACATATATGGTCAACATAGAAATATATAATCATATTCTTAATAAAATACAAAGTATAATTAATGAAATATACATAAATAAAACTGGCAAAAGAAAGACAAACCGGCGTGCCAATGGGAACTCCATTTTTATCGGCTGCAAATTAATCATTTGTGATTACTTAACAAAACAAAAAATCAAATTAAGTATTTGTATTGTATGTATTTGATATAGACTTACTGGTGAGATCGGTTGACCGGTCAACGGCCACACTCTTATTGGGAGTGGAAGTCAACGGAGCTGGGTTTGCGTAGTTCGTGGTGTAATAATTCAAGCCAAGGAAGTCCATTGAGCCTTTTAGTAAAATCGACTCTTTTTCTGTGAACTTTGGGAGTCGCTTTCCAATCGCTAATTGCATGGATTTTGGGTAATGACCGTACGTCACTGGATGAGCAAACCTATTATAATTAATAATATAAACATATACATCAAACATATCAATTAGTTAATGAAACCTATATAGTTGGAATTAATTGACTAATTGCTCGATTTAATCGAAATGTCAGAAGCGTATGTAGTTGGAACTAATTGCTCGATTCAAGAAATTTTACCTTTATGTACGCCTTAAATTTGTATATGTAGTTATTAAAATTGCAAAACTAATTGTAATTTGTTTTATCGTTGATTTGGTTAAGACTCTTACCATCCGAAGAAAAAATCAAGAGCTCTACCGGCGGCTTTGACACTAGCAGCTGATTTAGTTTTTGGTTCAAACCAATGAGTCACTATTGTGATGCCAATTTGCCCCTTTTGATATGGCTGCAATTAATTCATTATACACTCATTAGTTATTAGTAATTTAAATATACGAATACTTGGAAATTTATTCCCACTGACAACTTGTATCATGACAACAAGTCGTGGAACAATAAATTCAATGACATATATGTTATGAAAAAATGTACTCAATGGAAGTAGAAAAAGGCTTACTAATTGGAAAATGAATTTCTTTTTTAGTTTAGAAATAATTCTATGGATGACAATCCCTCAGTAATTACTCTGAATACAGATTTTTTATTAAACTTTTGGGATCAAAATAATCATAAGATTTCTTGGGTATTTAAAAAACAGATTGTACTTTCACACTAACCTTGTACTTTTGTCTATACAACTTAACGGCAGTTGCGTGAGAAAGAAGAAGATTGTGAGCCGCGATGTAGGGTTCGGTGGCCGAATTACCAGCCGTGCAATTTCCGACATAGCTCGAGCATCGACCGGGCGCAAAATTTCCAAAATTGTATCCGTTCAACGCAAATCCATTTGGTTCATTAAGAGTTACCCAATGCTTGACCCGATCGCCGAATGTTTTGAAGCAAAAATCAGCGTAGTCACGAAAATCGTTCCTATTCGTCATGATTGAGTTTTTATTGATTTATGATCTGTTGATTTTCTTTTTTGGTTGAAGAATAATTGAGTCGCATAAGAGATAAGAAATTGGACTTACACTATTTTACGGTTCAACCAACTCTTGTACTCATCTTCAAGTGCTTGTGGTGTATCAAAATGAAATAATGTGATGAAGGGCTTGATACCTGATTTTATTAAGGATTCATAGACTGATCTTTAGCAATTTTACATGTAAAACAAAAACTTATATAGGATAATGTTGAAATAATAGAAAAATTACACATAGTTTGTACAATTTTTAGCAATATTACTAGTTATTTTGTTTTATTATTACCATTTTTAAGAAGTTCGTTGATGAGGTCATTATAGAATTTAACACCTCGTCGATTAACTCCTCCTTTAAGATTTCCCCCTGAAAAATATAAGATGAACAAATTTTAACTTCAAGATATAATAATAATAATAATAATAATGATAATAATAATAATAATAATAATAATAATAATGTATCATCCACAAATTCTAACTACATAGTGCTAACTAGGATAGTGTAGAGGTAATGCACACTCCCTCCAAATTAAAGGTAATGCACACTTAGAGCTTGCTTTAAAAATAAAGTACATTATAAATAAAATATAACGGATAACTTGACGATAAATGGATAATTGTGATAGAGCTTAAAAGCGAATGTTATTAAAGGTATGGAATTCATGAGGATATAAATATTTGAGGACATATAGACGACTTTATCATATTTTTAATAATTCAAATTAGCAACTAACAATTTTTTTAAAATTATTATTTTTCTAATTCGTGAAGGCCGTTTACGGTTTAATGAAATAAATACTTATTATTCAAATGTATTTGTCAACGAATACTTGGGAAAAACGAGCTTACTAGGCAATACTCTTGGCCAGGATATGGAGAATCTGAATGAGTCTAATCCAACTTTTTTCATCAATTTAATGTCCTCCTGCAGGGACATTTAAATGATCCAGGAATTATATAATACATATATATATATATATAATAACAATACTAGTAATAATAATGAGGAAATGATTAATAAAAAATGGGACCATATGTATTGCTTATCTATATATTTTTATTATCAACTTTGTTAAACGGTATACCTTATAACGATGGTAAAAATCATCAGCTATATCACCGTTACTCTTGTCAGCAATTTTTCCTGTAATAAAAAAGAGTAGCTACTATTTTATATTCAAACACATTGCAACAGTGTATATATCATAAATATATTTATTTATATATATATATATATAGAGAGAGAGAGAGAGAGAGAGAGAGAGAGAGAGAGAGACGTGGTTGTTGCCTGGTGAATACGTCCCATATACTGCGTCCCTTTCCATCAAGAAACGCTGCTCCTTCAGACTGAAAGCATACAAAAAAAACATATTTTTTTTATAGGTTTCAGAAGAAAAAAATTAAGATAAAAAATTTGCTCATTCTCTCTTACACGAGTTCACATATATTAAAATACAAATGTTATAGAAATTTAAATGAGTGTATTGTTAAATAATAAGAGTTCGTGATCTACTTAAAAAAAAAAAAAAAAGAGTTCGTGATCTAAAAATAAATACAAAAAGTTCGTGAAGGAACACACACACCCTAGTAAGTATATAAGTAAATATATAATTACTCTACTTACATGTAATAACCTTTTCCATATACTTTTTATTTTGGTAAAAAACTCATAAGAATATGACCTTGTCACTCAAACCCGGAAAATTTATTTATCGAGAAGAAATCATTTGGAGAAATACAATTTGTAAATAAGGTTAAAACTATAAAAGAACTCTTCTTGTAAATATAACGGTAAATAATACCCCCAAAAATGTTAAACAAACCTCATAACAGCAAACAAAATCTAATAAATACTTTAAAAAATAGATACTTTATTATAAATATAATGAATTAACCTGATAAGCGGCTGTGCCGGCACCAAAAAGAAAGCCGGTGGGAAAGGAGGTTCGGTTGAAAGGCTGGGAATATGGAATTGCTTTGGCTTCGGCTTTGGCTTCGGCTTTGGCTTCGCTTGAATTAAGACTCACTAACAACAGTGAATAAAATAAAATTAATTTCAGAGAAGCTTTTGGAAATCCCATTTTTTTGCTAAGCCTTATCTTTCTTATTATCTTGTTTTGACTTCACATCTCAAAACTACCAATCCCTTTATATAGAGAGAATGGCATATAACTCCCACATTATCTCTACCATTATTTTCTTTTCTTCTGAGTTTTAAATTATTATATGCATTAATTTCTCCATGTTATGGCTCCACCTCTAAATAAGACGTTGACTTTGTCGTTTCTTCAAAGTTTGCTAGATGATCATTGCATAGTCTTAAGTGACAAAACAAACTATAGTAAAGTTGTACAAGTCGGAGCTCGAGGAGTTGTAGGAGTAGTTTACATTAGAGTACTTGTGAATTGTGTTTGTCGATGGTTAAAAAAATTAAAATTGCGGTGGTATATAAAAGTTGCGACATAAATAATATGAAAATTTAAAAAAAAAAACGGTAAATATTGCAGTGGTTGATGAAAATTGCAATAAAATTTTCAATATTATTTTCGTATTAATATAAAAACAAGAATTTGGCAAAATGGCCCTACCTTACAAACTTGTTTTGGTTATGTCCAACGTTTTGTTAAACTTTTATAAATGTCCAAAAGTATGACGTAGCATTTTTATTAACATTATTAAGTTACCAAATTATCCTTTTATTTTCGGCCGGTATTGTTAATTACTTGAATTCTTTTTTTAAAATTCAGGGTTTTAAAATTTGAATTTATTTCCTTTCTTGTTAAAATCTTGCCGGCAGTTTGTAATTATTTTGAGATCCTATAAAGATGAGCGGTTATTGACTAATTATATGAGATTAATTAATTAAGATATCATTTATTTTCGAAAAGGTGCAGACAGTTATTTTTGGTATATATATGATTCTATCCGACATATTCTATGATATTATCTTATTTTTCGTTTGATATATTTCTAAATATTTTTATGTATATAATTATTTTCTTAATATATTTCTGAATAGTTTTCATTTTGAATTAAAAAATTAATATCGGTTGATTTTGTATTTTTAGATCTTATAATCTTTGGTATATTATTGATCTGTTTTAGCCCTCATTTATTAAAAACATTTTTATGACCAAATCTGGTTGTTATTTTTTTTTTTTACAGTTTTATCGGAATTTTAATAGATTCAGTCGGTTTTTTCAACTTGTTTATTACATTTTCGCTGGTATCATTTTATCAATTAATTATACCGTAAATTGATATTGATTTTACACCATAAATTGTATTTCCAGCGTAAATTGATATTGATTTTACACCGTAAATTAATTTTTATAATGTAAATTATCGTTAATTGCATTGTAATTAACAAACACGTTTATTTGACTAAAAGAAAGAAAATCAAAATTTCGTACATGAATTTTTAATTAAAATCAAAACAGAAAAAGAAGAACGAAGAACGATGAAAATTTTAATTTCTACTGGAGTCAAACCGGCGTCCACCGCCAGTGTTCGTCTTTGCCTTCGTCAGCGCCTCCATCGTTGGAGTCGCAGCCACTGAATACAAAATGTTGCAGAAAACGAAATATCTAGTGGAGAAGAAGAACAATAATCGCCGAAGAAAATGAAAAATGACGTAAATAATCGCTGAAGATAACGATGAACAATAAAAATCAAATAAGCTTTGTTAATACCTGTTAATCGCTGAAGAAAACGATGAAGAAGATAAACAAGAAGAATCTCCAACGGTTTTGTGGCCGATCGGGAATAAAAATGGGGGTTTAGAGGGAAACTTTGTTTCTCTCTCCACGTTCCATATTCTCATTAATGAAAATATAATTTACGGTCGATTTTAATGCTGTCATTGACCGTCTAATTTTTTTAAAATTCATTTTCTAATATTTTGGCGAGATTTTTAAATTTAGGGTATTTTGGGTACGAATTTTTTGTTAATTAAAAATTGGACATTTACAATATTTTTACCAAACGTTGGACAAAACCAAATTACTAAACTCCTACGAGACTATATACTACATTAACCCATATAAAAATAATGTTGCAAAACATAAAAAATATAAATACAATACGTTTTTAATTTTAAAATTTAACATATATCTTTTTAATTTTATATATTTTTATTGAGTCAGTTTTATTTATTAGTCGGTCCGAAACCATTATTATAAAAACCTAACAACTTGATTGTATCTCTTCTCTTACTCCTCCTAGCCGCACAACACGTTTCACATTTTCTAATTTTCCTTTTTCTTTTATTTTTGCTTTTGTACCAAAGAAACTCTTCATCTTTACCGATTCTTTTGTACTAAAGAAACTCTCTACTTTTTCTCATCTCCTTTTCAAAAAATAAGAATACACACACAAATATTAAAAACCAAAGCTCGCCGTCGGTCGGTGTGGTCAATACTTAGCGAAATTTTGAAACCAAATATTTGGGGCATTAGAAGCGACATTAGAAGCGACTAGTCGCTTTTAATACCCAAAAATCAATACTTAGCGAAATTTTGGCGGAGAAATTTTGAAACCAAATATTTAGGACATTATAAGCGACTTTAGAAGCGACTAGTCGCTTCTAATGCCCAAATATACTGAAATATTTGGCTCGGAGGTTGGGAGCCAATAGTTTTGGCGTTTAGAAGCGATAAGTCACTTCTAATATGTCGACTCCAACAATTAGAAGCGACTAGTCGCTTCTAATAGTCAAAATATACATATTTTTGGAAAATTCGGGGTGTTAACGTCAGAAGCGACTAGTCGCTTCTAATGCTAACATGTCGCTTCTAAATGTAGTAGTGACACGACGCGATCCGTTCGTTTTATGGTCATTCAAACCCGCCGACGCCGTGTCCAGGCCAAAAATCACTCGAAGAAATGACGTCACCGCCATCACGACGATGTGGCGCCGTAATTTTGGCGATTTATTTACGCGAAACGAACAAATGTATTAATGTTGTCGAATTCCTCCTAAAGACGCGATTTTGGCGCCATTTCCCGCGATTTCGCGACATTTTAATCCTTACTTGTGACGCTATTTACTTGAAAACAAAACATATTATGAGATTTAGGAGTCTTAGACAACTGATTCATCGTGAACTTTTAGGTATTTATACGCAAGAGAGAATTCGAAATCAGTTATATATAATCCACCTGAATTAACGTGAGTTGGTTATTGGTCTCGATTGTAGTTTTTAGTAATTCACATTGAAAATTATGTTAGCCGCTCTACAAAATGTTACACACAGATGATGCAATAGTGTGTATAACATTTTGCTAGGGAATATAAAAATTCGGGGGAAATAATTTACTAATAATATAGTTAATAATACAAAGATTGACTTATATGAACGACCCCAAACATCAATGCCAATATTATTTAACTATAAAGTGAAGATCTAATTCAGTATATCTCCCTTAATTTGAGTCTCCACTCAGTTCCACCTGAAAAACACTCTTTATAATGATTCTTCAATCTCTATAACAGGTTCATGCGTGACCAATGTTTCACGTATAATACATATCCAATTGAGTCCATCACAATGTGTAAATTGACTCTTAAACTGCTATTTCAAAGATCTCATATTCCCAGTCCACCGATCGTTCACGTCTAAAACTCTTTAATATCTTCAAAAAGCATCAAAGAGACTAAAGTAAACAACTCGATTTTTATAGCTAGCATCCAAAACAAGAAAGTTTTCTTTAGGGTTTGGAAACTTTAAGAGCGCTAAAACATTTGTAGAAAGTCTTCTTTAACCATATCTCGTTGATCAAAAAATTGTCCTAAAATAACTCATTGAAGATCACGCGATATTATTACAAAATATCTCAGCATATTAATAACACAAAATACGCGATACTTGCCTAATAAAAATACGAACAACACACATAATTTTAGTTTTGTATCCTCATTCTCGTAGAACTTCATCAATATCAAATTGAACAACCTATAAGTATCGATCTTCTGAAGAAGAAGATACAATGAACGTGATAGGAAGTAAAACTTAAGTCAGACTTAAATTTCAGCACAGTACATAAATGTCAAAGTTGAATGTGTTTGCAAAATAAAGGTTGGCAAATTTAGTATAAATGTATCTTAGTGAATTGTCTTTCACTTGAATGTTTCAGTCCTTCGAACATAAAATTAAGTGAGTGAAGAATATTGTGTGTCATTATTTGTTACAATTGTTTGATTGATATTTAGAATTGCATTAAGTTGGAGGGGTGTGAATATTAAATTGTTTTTGCAAATACCAATATATCATTAGTTACCGCGAATGAATCATAAATTGTTTTTGCAAATACCGATATATCATTAGTTTTGCCTTACAAGTATCTTATAGACAATTTTTTGTTTTTTTATGCCTTTTTTTATTGTACGATTTTTACGACAATTATTATGGAAAAGTCAATACACCTACCCCACACAATATGCGGCCAATAAGCTTGTAGACAATAATTTGAAACTCAATAAATGCGAGCAGATCCTGATGTATGATTATTAGCGAACAAAAACAAACACCAGAAAACATACTTGTTATTGTATTTGTATATATTTAAAAAAAATGGTGAAAACTTCTCTGTATTTTCTATGAGCATATGCTGAAATTCTTAAGTTATATTTTCATGACATGTGAATTCTAACTCCGTCTTGGGTGGACGTTGCACATGAATGGGTTTTTAGATATGATAGGCTAAATAGTTCGACGATAACTCATAATCAATTAATAGTACGTGAGCTTTTAAATATCACTAAAGACTAGTCACAAGTTGAATACTACGTACCTGCTTTAATGTTCTATTAACTTATGAAAAAGTTATCTTGTTCTAATTAATATAATCGTTATATTTGTGAAACTACCGTCTAGTATGATCTCCTATGATACGGCTCTGAAAGAGATATGATTTTGACGAGTGATTAGTAACTTAATAATAAGGAAAGTAGTTTACATTTAAAACATCACGTGCCTATAAAAAAAAGATCAATTTGTGATTAGAGATAAAAAAAATGTATTATCTATTCTAATCGATCCAAAAAGTTTCGAGAAACGCGACATGACAGCGACACTTGAAAAATAATAATTAAACAAAAATTAGAGACTAGAATCGCTCACTGATAGCCAGTTTGGATCTTAAGTGAGATAGTTTGGTTCGATTATTTAGTGTATTTAGGCCATTTTCAAGGGCACTCCAAAACACCAAATTTGGTGCAATTTTTGCTCCAACCCCACTGCAAAAGTAGCACCAAATTTGGTGTTGTGAACAGTGCCACGCTATATTTGGCGTGGCACTGTTCACACGCCAAATTTTTTTTTTTAAAAAAAAGAAAATTATTATTTTATACCTATAAATACTTTTAAAAAATATATTAATAAAAAAAATATAAAAAGTAATAATATAATAATGATGAATAGTTTTTTGGTGTTAAATTTGGTGTTATGATTGGAGATGAAAAACTTTTAACATCAAATTTGGTGCTAAAAAAACATCAAATTTGGTGTTCATGGTTGGAGATGCCCTTAAGACAAAATTTAGTTCTTTTGTGAAAACAAAATTGATCAAATATATAATATGTATAAAAAAGACTTATAAGCTTCCGTTGAAACGATGGCCAAACCTAGAAATCTAAGTTAATAATCACATACAAAACTCAACAAAGATGACGCCACAAGCTGCAACAGCATGACACACATATAATAAAATAAATTAATTCGTAGCAAATTTAAATATTTTGAGTGGAAATTGGTTGGTAAGGAATGAGAAACGCTTTATAATCCACTATCACAACAAACAATCACATACTATAAACTCACTAGTCTTGCATTTAGTATTTGTGTAGTCTCAAAACATGAAGATAATGATTGTGTTGGTGTTGGTGTTGGTGAGTAGCGTGATCTTGATTGCGGGAGATCCGGCCAAGGACAGGGAAGAATGCGGGGAGGAGCTGGCGGGATTGGCCACGTGTCTCCCGTATGTGGGAGGGAAAGCGAGAGCGCCCACGCCGGATTGCTGCACGGGATTGAAGACGCTGATGAAGAACAACAAGAAGTGTTTGTGTGTGATTGTGAGAGACAGAAACGATCCAGATTTGGGTCTCCAAATTAACGTCACTCTCGCCCTCTCTCTCCCTTCCATTTGTCACTCCCCTGCCAACGTCTCCAAATGCCCCGGTACAAAAATAAACATTTTCGTTAGTTTTTATTTTTTTACGCGTGTAAACAATATTATTCGGAATATTTTATTTCTGTATTTTCAGAAAATAGTATTAATTTCTACTGTTTCTAGAATGATAGACTTTTATGCTATGCTGTACGTATAATTTTAAATTTAAAAAGGTGTTGATTTGAAAGAAAACAAACTTAAAACATAGCTTAAATTTTTTTAAATAGGGCAACTGTGTCCAAAATATATTTTGTGAATCGAAACGAATCTTTACTTTAAAATAATAATAAGATTTTGTGTTTAGAAAATGTTACCAAGCAAAATCTTTAGCTTCTTCATTTTTGTCTACTTTTTGTTTTATAATTTAGGTTTTCTTATTTGTTTTTTGTATGCAAGTAATTTTTACACATGGTTTGTAACCTTTTCTTATTTGATTTTTTGATTGGACACAGAGCTTCTGAAAATGGACCCGAAATCAGCGGAGGCACAAGTGTTTTATCAACTGGAGAGTGGAGGAGAGACTAATCATACCGCCCCCGCAGCACCTTCCCCGGCTTCAAATCACACGGGTGAATAATAATTTGGACCGCAGAAAATCGAGAATATTTGTTTTTATAATCTAAATATTATATGATTTTCTTTTTCTTCACTCGAGGAAGGCCACGTAGCTGGGAGCGGGTCCACAAGCACGAACGATAAAAATGGAAGCACAAAGAAAGGGCTCGGATTGAGTGTGGCCATTACCACAGCCATTATCGCTTTGAATTTTACGCTAATGTTGTGATTTCCGTTGCAAATATGAGTGAGGTTTTCGTGTGTTTAACATGAGTTATATAGTTTCGAGATTTCCTTCGTAGTAGATATGATCTTTTTTTCTTCTTTCGTGTATGGTCAAATTACATATAATTTGCACCTCTTTCTTTTTTTTCTTCTGTGTTTTTTTTTTCTTTTGAAGTTTTCTTCTCCGTTATAGTTATATATGCCTTTGTGTTGTTTTCTCTGTTTATTCATTTTATTTTAGCAAAGTTGCCAACTCTAATTCAGGTCTTAGTACATACTAAACTAATGACTAGTGAGAAAGAATATTGTAAAAGTTATTTGAGTGAATACATTTCTAATTAACCATAGTTGTTTGAGGGAAATAAAGATAAAATTCTCGGGCGGTCAAGTATCATATCATGGGGTCGAGACACTTTGGTAAATAAGTTTAATAAAATGAGTTCCGGATGTCGAAAGTTGAAAAATCAACTTGAAAAGTAGATACAAAAATAGTATATGCAATGCATTATTAAATATACAACATAGAACAATGGCTCATTTTATGTTTATGTTTATGTTTTAAGTTTTTTTTTGTGATTTTCAAAGAATGGTTAGTTGACGCCCAGAAAGACTAAAAAGTCCTCCCTGAACAAGTTCTCCAAGAAAAAAAAGAGTATATCAAAGATATAAGTCGAAAAAAGAGAAAACAAGTTCAATTTCTACGTCGCCGGCTCACGATGGAAGTTCGAGCAAATATTACAGGTATTGCACAACAATTAAAAAATACTACAAAAATTGCAAAATATCTTGCATGCCAAAAGTATTTATCAAATATTGCAAACATTGCATTTCTTTCTTAGCAAGTTTCTCAAATAAGACATATTTTATTTATGTTATTTATTGATATAATGTCTGGCAGTAAATTTTTGACAAGTACCACAATAAATTACGGTAAGTAATAAACTACTAAAATTTATGTTCTAGTATATTTTGCAAATTTTGTAAATATTGCACAAAAAATCACAAATACTACAAAAATTGCAAAATAATCAGTGTCGCGTAAAATGCGCTCATAATTGCACGAATCGCTCAACTAATATAATATCTTAAGTGTAAATCAATTTAGCATTAAGTGTAAATCAATTTAATAAATAACACCTTTAATCCAAGAACATAATATTTGGAAAGTGGTAAATTATACAAATCGACACAAATTACTTGAACGAAATAAAGATTGCAAATGGATGTTGTAAAGTACTACGAGAATTTCAAAGATTGAAAGTGTTAAGAATATTTCCCACCTGAAAATAATAAAATGAATGATTAATAAATTATAAAAAGTTAACTTTATTAGAATCAGTTGATTAGTAAGTTGATGTCTAAATAATTAGAATCGATAGTATCTTTTTTTTGAAATCGATCTAGGAAACAATTAATTATCATATCGTATATGGCGGAATATAAAAAAATATTTTTAAGATGTGTAAAACTATTTTACTACCTAGATAGTGCATGAACATGTTATTATTTAAAACTCATAATAAATATGAAAAGAGCTTAGTACCTTTTATTGTCGCTTGATCTTCGAGAGCCTTCTCGGATGAAGATCCTTCTCCTTGCCTCGCTCCTTCTCATCTTTTATCCTCGAGCAACCACAAGAGTTTATATCACAAGAGTCTTCGAGTGTTTATAGAGTTTAGTGAGGATCAAGAACGAGTGTTGAATTAAGCGCTAATTCTCTAGATTAAGTGAGGATCTAGATGCCCAAATAAAGAGATATTTTAGAGAGAGAGGGTCGGTCACAATAGAGAGAACAAGTGCTCAAGACTTCTTTTTGTTGGAATCGATCTAGGATTAAACAATTAATTATCATATCATATATGGTGGAATATAAAAAAATTATTTTTAACACGTGTAAAACTATTTTATTACCTAGACAAAGTGCATGATGTTGTTAATTTAAACATATAATGAATATGAGAAAGACTTAGAACCTTTTTCTGGTTGTTTGATCTTGGAGTCCTTCTCGGATGAAGATCCTTCTCCTTGTCTCGCTGCCTCTCGTCTTTTGATTCTCGAGCAACCACAAAAGTTTCTACCACTAGAGTCTTCGAGCGTTTGAAGAGTTTAGTGAGTGGACACTATTAAACAATATGAACCAAGAACGAGTGTTGGATCATAAGCTAATACTCTAGATCAAGTGAGGATCCAGGTGCCAAGATAAAAGAGTATTTTAGAGAGAGAGGGAGAAGGTTTGTCGGCTAGAAAGAGAAAGAGCAAGACCAAAGAGTTTATTTTCACATCTCAATGTGAGGCTATATGTATAGGAGAATGAAATACAAGAAATGACAATTACCATTTCCTATTGTGTATTCATGACACAATATTTGATTTCCTCCTCCCTTTACATGGCCGGCCACCTATGTCAATAAGTGAGTGACATTTGTTTCCTCACTTAGCACATTTGTTTCCTTCTCAAAGAAATTTATTTCTTCTTTTCTTTTGGGCAATTACCAATATACAATAATGCACCAAATAAAAAGAGATAATTCTCTATCTCCCTCGATGTAACATGGCGGGCCATATGGGTGTCTACACACACATATTTATTTCCTAATTTCTTCACAATAGAATAAGGAAAAGCCTTCACGCTATTGCCCATATAATAACTTTAAATCAATTTGACTTAGCTTGAAATTTAATTCTTGAAAACCAATTTTCAGCTGCGTGACTTTAACTCAAGTTGTAAAAAATTCAAAATCTTATGTTGACATTTTTACATCAATTATCCTTAAGGACGAAAATACCCTTCAGACTATTTTCGGAAAATACGTCTAGTTCAAGAATCGAACTTATTTTGACTTTCTAGTTTAACAAACTTTATTCTAATGATTTGTGATAGTGACCTCATGGACCCAAATGAACAAAGCTTAAACTAGGACTCTTGGGCTCAAAGTTCACAAACATTTCCAAGTCTAGTTTAATGTCGACTGACTCCACTAAAGAGTTGACACTGAAAATCTCTCGGTTCAAATGAATATATTTTTTACTAAAAAATCTACTTATTTGTGAAGAGCGGATCCACTGATTATTATCGAATGATTACCATGTTGGCAAAGATGCCCATACGAAGATTATTTATTTACATATCAATGTAATATAAATCTCTCATGAGTCCTTATTGTAATTTGCTGATTAAATTAATAAAAGTTGAAACGTTCATTCATTCCTTTTTCATTTGTTTGAAGATTTATGATATTCAATAGTCTAATAGTCCTAAATCAAACCTAACCATGTATGAGGAGACAAATGTAGATTTCCGTGAACAAACTATTCATTGTTTGCTTAAAACGAAACATTCACAATCTTAAGATCGACAGACTATTGATCCTAGTATGATTGTTGGAAGAATTTATGATGTCTGGTCTTGAGGCATAGAGAGTTAGGAACTCTATAGTTCTTCCAGTGTATTTTCCTAAGATACTGAACTGACCAGTGCACCTTTAATACTTGTGAATAAGTTAAAAACGATGTATTAACGAGGAGCTAACAAGTCACAACGTTTCATTCAAAAGAATCATTTATTCTATTTTGACACCGGCCGGTACATTTATTCACAATCAAAGTAATAAGGCATGAGGTGATATACATTGCATTTAAGAAATCTTGTACATGAATTCCATATATATGAGAACTTCACAAACTATACTCATGTCAACTTCATAACACAATACATCATGCATCTAGTTCACAAACTTTGATCTAGAGTGTAACTTTATCAAATGAATATATTGAAGTTATGAAATGACATGTCTCATTTCAGGATTAAGGTACGCACGATGCAATTCATACCTAGTGACTTTGAGACAGAAGAACTTAAATGGTTAGTTCTGAAATAGTCTCTAAAGGTGCACTCGTCAATTCAGTATTTTCGAAAGATACACTGGAAGAACTATAGAGTTCCTAACTATCGATGCCTCGTAACCAGACATCATAGATTCTTCCAACTATCATACTAGGAATAATAGTCTGTTGATCGTTAGATTGTGAATATTTTGTTTTAAGCAAAACATGAAGAGTTTGTTCACACAAATCTACATTTGACACTTCATACGTTGTTAGATTTGATTAAGGACTATAAGACTATTGAATATCATAAATCTTCAATCAAACGAAAGAGAAAGAATGAATGTTTCAACTTTTATTAATTTAATCAGCAAATTACAAGGACTTATGAGAGATTTATATTACATTGATATGCAAATAAATAATCTTGTTGTTGGCATCTCTGCCAACAAAGTCCCACTTGACTCAAAGAAGATGAGAATATTCCTTCATACCTAACACGTCTCTGCACTGCACGATCTCTCTAATCAAATGTTATTTCCTCTCATATTCTTAGAGCGCTTATGACTTCTTAGTTCCTTTGAGTTATCACAATAAAATGTCATGGGCTCGTTGGTATTTGCAACGACTTCCAAATACATAAGGAATTTCTTAAGCCGTAAAGCCTCTTAGGAGGCGTCACAAGCAGCTTATTCTGCTTCCATTGCGGAGTCAACAATGCAAGATTACTTGATACTCCTCCAAACAACAGATTCACCATTAAGGATGAATACAAATCTTGAAGTGGACTTCATGGAATTCCTATCTACCTGAAAGACAAAATTGGTATACCCCGTCATAGTCAGGTTAGTACCTAAATATGTAAGCATCAAATTCCTAGTTCTACGAAGATATTTAAGAACATGCTTAACAGAAATCCAGTCTTTGGGTCTAGGATTGATTGGAAGCAGCTAACTATGCCAACGACGAAACATATGTCCGGTCTGGTGCACGTCATATCATACATGAGACTTCCTACAGCCGAAGCATAAGGAATCTTTCTCATGTCCTCAATCTCTTGTGCAGTCTTGGTAGTCTGGTTCTTACAGAGTGAGACTCCGTGTCTAAAGGGGGTTTGACCATTTTTAGAGTCTTGCATAGCAACGCGATCCACCACCTTATCTATATAAGATGCTTAGGAGAGCAACAAGGTCCGGTTATTTTGATCTCGAAAGATCTTAATTCCCAGAATGTACGCAGCTTCCCCTAGACCCTTCATATCAAACTACTTTGCTAACGAGATTTCAACCTCAAATAATTTACCCACGTGATTACCAGTGAGTAATATATCATCGACATACAATACCAGAAATACAACCTTGTCCTCGTGTATTAATTTGAAAATACAAGGTTCATCTATTGACTGTTAAAAACTTATTTTTTTTTACAGTTTCATCGAATCTAATATTCCATAACCTAGATGCTTAGTTTAATCCATAAATCGACTTAAGCAATTCACAAACCTTGGCCTCTTGATCACCTTCTACAAAACCATCTGGTTGAGACATGAAATGTGCTCGTCAAGATTGGCATTCAGAAAGGCAGTCTTGAAATCCATTTAGAAGATCTCTTAATCGAGAGCGGCAACTATGGATAGAAGTGTTGGCAGAGATACCCACAAGAAGACTTCTTTATTTGCATATCGATGTAAAATAAATCTCTCATAAGTCCTTATTGTAGTTTTCTGATAAAATTAATAAAATTTGAAATGTTCATTCATTTCTTTTCCTTTGATTAAGGATTTATGATATTGAATGGTCTTATAGTCCTTAATAAAACCTAACAACGAATGAAGAGTCAAATGCAGATATGCGTGAACAAACTCTTCATGGTTTGCTTAAAACGAAATACAATCTAAAGATCAATGGACTACTGATCCTAGTATGATTGTTGGAAGAATATATGATGTCTAGTTACGAGGCATAAAGACTTAGGAACTCTATAGTTCTTCTTGTGTATCTTCTGACGATACTGAATTGATCAGTGCACTTTTAGAGACAATGTGAGAACAAACGATTTAACATCTTCTGTCTCAAGGTCACTATGTATGAATTTCGTCATGCTTAGGTTAATCTGCAATGAGACATGTCATTTCATAAGTTCAATATATTCGTTTGAGAAAGTTACACTCTAGATTCGAGTTTGTGAACTAGATGGGCTCTATTTGTGATGTATTGGATTATGAAGTTGACATGAATATACTTTGTGAGGTTCTCATAGATATGAACTTCATGTACAAGATTTCTGAAATGTAATGTATATCACCACATCCTTTATTACTTGCATTGTGAATAAATGTACCGGCCGGTGTCCAAATAGAATAAAAGATTCTTTTGGATGAAACGTTGTGACTTGTCTCTCGTGAATACTCGTTTCTACCTTATTCACAAGTATTAAAGGAGTTGAGGAAATAACAATTAGAAGGGTAAAATGGAATGTTACAAATCACATCTAGTTGATGATATTCATGAAGGATAATCATTCAATAGTATGCAGTGGATCCACTTAATAAAAATACGTAGATTTTTTATTCGAAAAGATATTCATTTGAACCGAAAGATTTTCAGTGTCAACTCTTTAGTGGAGTCTGTTGTCGCTGTGTTAGCGGAGATGACCCAATTATATACCATCCCTGATGTCCCCCAGATCCGTAAGGCGTCGGGCGCCGTAGTTAGTTTAGTCACGGATGGCGCTGTTGGCAGAGATTCCCACAAGAAGATTGTTTATTTACATATTGATGTAATATATAAATCTTTATAAAGTCCTTTTTAGTTTGATTGAAGATTAATGATATTCAATAGTCTTATAGTCCTTAATCAAACCTAACAATGTATTAAGAGACAAATGTAGATTGCGTGAACAAACTCTTCATGGTTTGACTAAAACGATATATTCGCAATCTAAAGATCAACGGACTATTGATCCCAGTATGATTGTTGGAAGAATCTATGATGTCTGGTTACGAGGCATAAAGAGTTAGGAACTCTATAGTTCTTCCAATATATCTTTCGAAGATACTGAACTAACCAGTGCACCTTTCGAGACAATAGAAGAACAAACCATTTAACATCTTCTATCTCAAGGTCACTATGTATGAATTGCATCATGCTTACCTAAATCCTGAAATGAGACATGTCATTTCATAGTATTAATATTCCCATTTGAGAAAGTCAAACTCTAGATCCATTACGTGATCTAGACAAGGCCTATTGGTGAGATATGAAGTTATGAAGATGTCATGAACCAGCTTTGTGAAGTTTTCATAGATATGGAATTCATGTACAAGATTGTTGAGATGCAATATATATCACCTCATGCTTTATTACTTGGATTGTGAATACATGAACCTAAAATTAAGTAGCGACTTTATTTGGATGAAACAATGTGACTTGTTAGCTCCTCGCCAATACATTCTTTCTAACTTATTCACAAGTAACAAAGGAGTTGGATGAAATAACAACTAGAAGGGTAAAATGGTAATTTTATAAATTTCATCTAGTTGATGATATTCATGAAGCGTAATCAATATAATTAAGTTGAAATTGAGTAGAAAATAAATTTATTTGAACCGAGAGATTCTAAGTGTCAACTCTTTAGTGCAGTCAGTTGACATTAAACTAATACTCGGAAAACGTTTGTGAACTTTTGAGTCGGAGTATAATAGCTTAAGTTTTGTTCATTTAAATCCATAAGGTCACGATTACAGCTCATTAGCATATGATTATTAAACTAGAAAATTAAGTCGTAATAAGTTCTATTATGGATCTAAATGAACAAAACTTAAGCTATTATACTCCGACTCAAAAGTTCACAAACGTTTTCCGAGTATTAGTTTAATGTCAACTGACTGCACTAAAGAGTTGACACTTAGAATCTCTCGGTTCAAATAAATTTATTTTCTACTCAATTTCAACTTAATTATATTGATTACCCTTCATGAATATCATCAACTAGATGGAATTTATAAAATTACCATTTTACCCTTCTAGTTGTTATTTCATCCAACTCCTTTGTTACTTGTGAATAAGTTAGAAACAATGTATTGACGAGGAGCTAACAAGTCACATTGTTTCATCCAAATAAAGTCGTTACTTAATTTTGGATACGGTGGGGTTCATTTATTGGCAATCCAAGTAATAAAGCATGAGGTGATATACATTCCATTTCAGCAATCTTGTGCATGAAATTCCATATCTATGAGAACTTCACAAAGTATACTCATATCAACTTCACAACCCAATACATCATGAATAGAACGCATCTATATCACAAAATTGTATCTAGAATGTAACTTTCTCAAATGAATATATTGAAGTTATGAAATAACATGTCTCATTTCAAGATTAAGGTAAGAACGATGCAATTCATACATAGTGACCTAGAGACAGAAGAGGTTAAATGTTTTGTTCTTACATTGTCTCCAAAGGTGCACTAATCAATTCAGTATCTTTGGAACATACACATGAAGAACTATAGAGTTCCTAACTCTCTATGCTTCGTAACCAGACATCATAGATTCTTCCAACAACCATACTAGGATCAATAGTCCGTTGATCTTTAGATTGTGAATATTTATCTTTAACCAAACCATGAAGAGTTTGTTCACGCAAAGCTACATTTGTCTCTTCATACATTGTTAGGTTTGATTAAGGACTATAAGACTATTGAATATCATAGATCTTCAAACAAACGAAAGATTAATGAATGAACGTTTCAACTTTTATTAATTAGATCAAAAAATTACGATAAGGATTCATGAGAGATTTATATTTCATCCATATGTAAATAAATAATCTTCTTGTTGGCATCCTTGCCAACAGTAAGCCTCTGTCTCCAGTCCGGCGAGGATCCCAGCGAGCATCCCAGTCCACCGAAGCCTCCCTATCCGGCTAGCGTGCGTCTAGGGAAATCCGGTAAGTCTTCTTCATTGGTTTGACTAGGTATGGCATTTCGGAGATAGCGAGCAACGTTGCGATTGTTTATAATCTCTATTGTAAGTATTTCTCAACGAATTGGATGCCTATAAATATATAAATTGTTTATATAGGTTGATAGTGTGTTCAATTGTTGCTTAACACGTTTTAATAAATTTGTTTATTAACATGTCAATAAATTTTAATGCTATGTTATATATTAAAAATAGTTTTTAATATGTTAGATCTAATTATATATTTCTGCCACATAAGATGTATTATATAATTAAATTGTTTAAATTGTTAAATAAATTCCAACAAATGGTATCAGAGCTAATTAAAGGCATTAAAATTTAGGTTTAATGACTAGTTTTGAAATTCGTTTGATTAGTTGGTGTTGGCGTTTTTGTATGATTGTTTATTGCATTATGAATCGATTGTGTGAATATGTTTATGGATGGATCATCATTTAATATGGTCTTAAGATTTTGTTTCCGGTTATCGACGACGAGAAGACAAGGGAGGCAGCACTTCGGGCTTGGCCGCACGTTCGATAACGCGTGGGGGCTAACCCGAGACATCCGATGACGCGTCACAAGATTCCTTGACCGGATTTCCTCTTGAAGATTAAATAGTTTAATTTTCATTTTATTTTCCTATTGGGTTGTATTTAGAAATGGGCCATTATGTGAGTTAGATATTTTATGTTTTAATTTATTTAATCTCATTTGAATAATCACCTCACATGTCATATAGGATAGAACGCCAACATCATTTTAAAATGAATTGTTCATATAGTTTATAATTAATAAAATTTATAACAATTGTAAACTGTTTTAAAAGAAAATGATTCTTTGCAAAAACTAAGTGGGAGGGTTGTTTATCGTTGAAGCAACCCAAGGTCCCCGACACGAGTATAAATAACTAAATATGTGATGAACTAAAAGTCACACATAGGGGCCCTCCCTTAAATGGGAGTAGTTAGGAAGTATTTAATTAATAATACTGTTAAGAACTAAGTCTTAAAGAGGAACGATGAAACGAGGTCTCCACATAGGTGAACCGTCTTCAAAGTAACTTGAGTAAAGACCCACGTGTCGGTTGTGCACTTAGGCTTATGTTTTAAGGTAATCCTCACATAGAGGCCCTGCATTAAAAATAAGTGACCAAACATTTATGGTAATTAGTGAGGACTAGAAGTTGTGGCTTCTTGGATGGTTCGAACTAAATAGTGATGTGTCACGACTATGAAATGCGGTTAATTACGGTTTCCCCATAGGAAAAGTAATTAACCATTGATGTTCATAATACCATGAATTATTTAACGGTTTCCTCACCATATTAGGATTGTTCATGCATGCATATAATTCAAAAAAGTAGCACATACTAAAGTTATTTATTTTATTTATGTTTTCAAAAATTGTCTTTTAACGCACTACAAATGATTTTATTCTAACAAACTCGAGGTTGAGAATTACGTTGACTGTAAACGTACCCTCGACATCATACTAACGGTGGAAAAGCACAAGTACTTTCTCACGACCCTATGTCCTCCTTCTTTGAGTGCTGACTCGAGTAAGGAAGACAAGGACGCCTACGATGCGTGGATGAGGTTTGACGAGATTGATCGATGCTACATATTGGCATCGATGAGAAATGTGTTGCAACAATCTCATCGAGACATCCCCGCAGCATATGAAATCATGTTCGATCTCCATGAGATATTTGGATGCCATGGGCGTCAGACAAGGAAACAAGCTATCCGCAGTTTCATGAACTGCAGGATGAAGTCGGGATCTTCTGTTCAGGAACACATGCTACTGATCATGGGTAACCTGAACAATATGGAGATCCTTGGTTTTGAGATTGACGGAAAGACCAAGATAGACATGATCTTGAAAACTCTAAAAGAATCTTACGATAGCTTCCGTCTGAACTACTCCATGAACAGGCTCAATTACACAGTTGCTGAGCTCATGAAGGCGTTGCAGACTGTCGAGGGACTTCTCCCTAAGAACAAGAAGAAGTCGGGAGAGCTCAATGTTGTTGAACACAGAGCCTCGACTTCTGGTTCTAAGCGGGTGATGAGAGGGCCCAAAAATGCCAACCGAACGGGTTCCAAAAAGCCTTACTAGATGGCTGTGGATGCTATGGGAAAAGGCATCGCAAAGGTTGACAAGTCTGAGCCACTACTACAAATGTTGGATCCCAAAATGGGTCTCCCACAATGCTTATAATAAGCATTGTGGGAAATGGAGTTACCACAACGCTTAAGAATAAACGTTGTGGGAACCAGAGATCCCACAACGTTTGTCATTAACCATTGTGGGAAGATCGATTTCCCACAACGTTTATCTACAAGCGTTGTGGGATCTTTGATTTCCAAACCGATTAAGCTAACGATTATGGAAAATTGCCGGATAACAATTCTCCCACAATGCTTACTTGTATCCGTTGTGGGAATCATGCCGCAGCGAGATGTTCCCACAACGCTTAACCTAACTATTGTAGAAAATTGGTTGAAAAGAACTCTTCTACAATGCTTAATGGATCCGTTGTTGGATTCTCGCCGCAGCTACGTACAAATCTCCCTGCCGCGAGAAGTTCCCACAACGCTTAGGGTAAGCGTTGTGGGAGCGGGGAAAAAAAAAGTCTCGCTGCAGCGAGATTTAGGCACCGCTGCAGCGAGATGTTCCCACAACGATTAATACAAGCGTTGTGGGAAAGTTCTCCCTGTAGTGGTGCCTAAGTCTCGCTGCAGCGAGAGTTTTTTGAGTTTTTTTTTTCCATAACTATTCTCGCCGTAGCGGTGACTAATTCTCGCTGCGGCGAGAAATCGCGATTTACCCTATTCTCAGGTATAAAATCTTCATTTTCTTTTCTTTCATTCATTTCTTCCACTTCTCCCAATTCCGACCCTCTCTGGCGATTTTCTGCATCTCCCCGTCGCCGATTAATCTCGCCTCCTCTCCGCCGCCGCGTGTTCTCGCCTCTTCCCGCCGCCGCGAGATCTCGCCTCTTCTCCGCCCCCGAGTTCGCACTCCTCCCCGCTCCTCTCCGCCCGAGATCTCGTCTCTTTTATGAAAATCGGATAACCAATCGAGCATTTCACTGAGTATCCTGATAAGTTTCCATAAGCCGGAAAATCGTTAATAATCCACATCAACATTGCTCTTAAATTGAACGAATCTCCACGGTAAGCGTCTTTGACTTAAAATCCTTTCTCCCATAGCATATCAAGTCATCAACCAATGGTGCTAAATACACATCAATATCATTACTTGGTTGGCTCGGTCCCGATATCAATAGCGTTAACATCAAATACTTTCTCTTCATGCACAACTTTGGAGGGAGATTGTAGTTCATAAGGATAACCGGCCAAACACTGTATTTACTACTCATCATGCTGAACGGATTCATGCCATCAGACGCTAAACCAAGACGCAAATTTCAAGGATCAAGACTGAAATCCTTATACTCTAAATCAAAGGATTTCCATTATGAAGCGTCAGCAGGATGTCTCAACATACCATCATTGATACGCTTTTCGGAGTGCCAAACCATGTTTTTTGCGTGAATGACATTAGTAAAAAATCGTCTAAACCACGACATTTGAGGAATGTACCATAATGACTGCAATAAATTTAATCAATACAAAAATTATAAATATGAAATTTAATAATTAAATTGTTAAAAGTTGCGTACCCTAATCGGGACTCCTTTAACCCCGTCATGAGGAATTTTACCCTTCTTCCACCTTGACTCGCCGCATGTCGGACATTGATCAAGATCTTCATTCTCATTCCTATATAAAACACAATCATTCGGACACGCATGAAATTTCTCGTACTTCATGCCTAATGTGCCCAAAGTTGTTTTCACCTCATACATACTCAAAGGCACTTTATTGTCCTTCAGAAATGCATCTTTAAGCGTTTGCATCAATAATGTACAGCTTCTGTTTGTCCAACCACCCGACACCTTCAAATGAAATAAAGTTACTAAAAATGATAATTTCAAAAAATTTGTACACCCTTCGTACAAAGGTGTTTCTGCATCATTCATCATAGACTCAAATAATTCCGGCCGCTCAATAAAATCATCCTCCAAATCATTCATCATTCCACACATATCATCAACATCATCTTCGTCAACATCGATTTTGTGTGTCGCTGTAGATCGAAAAACCTCACCATGGTAAAACCATATTTGATACGAAGTCATTATTCCATATGCAAACAAATGGTTTCGAACAATCTTAATTGGAAAATGTCTATGATTTCCACATTGCACACAAGGACAATGAATTGACTCATCCTTCATATTTTCTCTAGCAAAATCACAAAATTCATCCACACCTTTTTCATATATCTCACTTAATCAATTCTCCCACATCCAATTCCTCATCTTCGTATAATATTGAGATCTTCATGAAAAATATACAGCCCTAATTAGCATATAATAAAAACAAACACAAAATTGAGATCAATACTAAGAAATACTTACACGTTTTGAATGTATACACGAGATCTAGTTGAGGGAATGACACAGATCCGGGCGAATAGGGTTTTGTAATGATTTTCGAAATAGAACAATTGTAAAAAATAGTAAAATTAAGGACTTTATATAGTCTCGAAATTCTCGCCGCAGTATGTTAATCAAACCGCTGCGGCGAAATCTTTTACAACTTTTTATATAAACGTTGTGGAATCATATTTCGCCGCAGCGACGTCAAGTTTTCGCTGCAGTGAGGTGTCTTCACTGCGGCCTATTTTGTACGTAGCTGCGGCGAGAAAGGTCCAGGAAGTTAAACAAAATTTAAAACCTACACCGCTGCGGCGGAAATTCACCCGAGACAAACTTTTTTTGGATGAAATTCTCGCTGCGGCCATGTGAAAGTGTGGCTGCAACGAGAGCTTCTCGCCGCAGCATGATTTCTACACCGCTGCGGCGGAAAAGTTCCCGAGAGCATAAGAAATCCTGGAAAGAATTCCACCGCAGCGGTGTAGAAATTATGTTGTGGGAACTCCTACAACGCTTAAATACATCCGTTGTGGGAACTCGCTGCAGCGAATATTGTACTCCGCCACAGCGAGATCCCACAACGGATGTATTTAAGCGTTGTGGGAGCGTTTAAAATGAAATTGTTTCCGAAATGTTCAGTTCCCGCCCAAATTTTTTTGACCTAAAACATATTTTTCTATCTTTCTCCTCATTCTCTCCCTCTCCCGCCCTCTCCTCTTCTCCCTCTCTCCCGCCCTCTCCCTCCGCCCTCACACCCCTCCTCACCCTCTCCTTCCGTCTCCTCCCTCTCACCCTTCGCCCCTCACCCTCCCGCCCTCTCTCCCCGCCCTCTCCCTCTGCCCTCTCCCTCTCACCCTCCGCCCTCGCCCTCTCTCTCTTGCCCTCTCCCTCTCGCCCTCTCCCTATCCCGCCCTCTCCCGTCGCCCCTCTCCCCACCCTCTCCCCCTCTCCCCTCGCCCTCTCTCCCCGCCCTCTCTCTCTGCCCTCTCCCTCTCACCCTCTCACCCTCCGCCCTCTCCCTCTCACCCTCCGCCCTTTTCCCTCGCCCTCTCTCTCCGGCTTCTTCCCTCCACGCTCTCTCCGAACTTCCTTAGGTATGTTTTCTTTTGTTTTTAATTAGAATGTTAATGTTAGTGTTAATTGGATTGGTGCGTTTTAATTTGTGTTTTACTAGGTTCGATGTCGTCTACTACCACTAGTACTAGCAATAATAGCCTTAAGAAAGTTAGAAGACTCTTATCGGTAGATTTTGAGGAATCCGGAAAACAAAGAAATACTCTTATGAGTCGAGTTAATAAGGTCAAAACTCTAGGTAGAAAGATACCAGTATTATTTGATGGAAAAGGTCAACTAATAGGTAAAGAGGGAGACGAATTGTTGAGTTATTTTGGTGTGTTAGCTAGATAGCATGTTCCTATTTCGATGCGCGATTGGAGGTTAAAAGAGAACAATCAAATAAAAGAGCGTATTTGGAACGAAATACAAGAAGGATTTGACATTAAAATTGAAGGGAAACACGATTGTCTTATGAGAGTTGGAGAAGCGGCAAGGTTGTTTCGTCATGAGTTGTATCATGATCTAGTCAAAGACAAAATCAACAAACCTAGCGTTTTAAAGAGGCCGACTTGTGTATTGAAATTCTTCACAAGTATTACCAAAGAAGATTGGATTAAGTTTGTGGAGTACAGAAAAACCGAAGTATTCAAACAATCATCGGATAGTGGAAAATCAAATATCTCAAAAATAAAATACAAATCGCGAACCGGCCGAAATGGATATCGAAAACTCGATCAACAAAAGATTAAATTTATTTAATTTATATTTACTTCATATTACTTAATTCTTTTATTAATCGATTGTATTATTGTAGTATAATGAAATTGGATTATGGGCTATAAAAGAGGAATTGTGGATTGACTCGCGGAAGAAAGACGTGACAACATTCAAGGACAATGACGCCAAAGAAATGGCGGAAAAAATTCTAAGTCTTATATATATTTTGTACTATTACTATTATATTGTTAACTAACAATAATATGTGTATAGAAATTGTTATCGCAACAAGCAATAGAAGGGTCTTGGAGAACGGAAAATGGAAAAAATATATTATAAGAAGCCTTGGGAACATCTCGCCAATGCGGTCAATCGAAGCACTCTACGCGATTCAAGTATAATGTCCCACCAAGTTTGAGCGAAAATGAGAAAAAGTTGCAACAACAATTAAATATGCTTACACAATTAGTCATGGCGAAATTAGGAGGAAATGAAGGCATGAATTTGAATGAGTATATGTCTAGTTGTGATAATGTGAAGGAGCGTAGTCATGAGCATGTGAACAAAAATATGAATGTCGACAAGATACCAAGTGAAAAGATACCCAATCTCGACAAAGAGATGGTCAACGATGAAGTCCCAATTATACCAACTGCGAATTTAGGTATGTTATTTTGTATTGTTATTAGTATATATTAATTAGATGTTTATGTATAGCGTTATGAATGTTTATTATTTTGTAGAATACGATGATATGTGCATTGATATTCTTCAAGACGATCGAAATCTCCAAGTGGTTAATAAGGAACATAGTGTTCATGCTAGTAACTCATTGAATCCGACCACGCCGGTAACTCCAAGTTCGGAAGAAAACGTCGAATGTCGTCTATTTATTGACGATGTTTCGAATACCGGTGCCATTCATGTTGCAGACGGATGGGCGTACAAGATTGGAGCCATAATTCACTTTACACCAACGGAGGAAGAAAATATACGAGTAAGTGGTTTATGAGTGTTGGTTAAAAAGGCGAAATTGCCAATTTCTACCGAAGAAGCCATCAACGTTGAAGATGCCATGGGTGGGTTCGTTGAGTGGCCAACGAGGTTGGTGGAATTCGATGCGGCAAAGTGGAGTCACGGTCCGGTTGTCAAACAACAATAAAAAAAAGACTAATGAGAATCAACCGAGTCCCGATGACGGGAAAAAAAATTCACTACAAGCTTATTAATGCAAAATTTCGATTGATTGCTCAACATACCAACAAAATCATGTTACCTCGAGGGGACGTAATCATGGTTCTTTCAAGTCTCGCCGCTATCCCGATTTCGATATGCTTTGATGATATTTCTGATTTTTTGCGGTACGACGAAATTGGCGCGGGATGCATATTGATATACATGGAGTAAGTCTTTATTTTACAAGTTTTTTTCTTCATAAATAACTAATTTTTTTGTGTCTGGATGAAATTAATATTTTTTTTGTTATAGTTATCTACGTTCAAGGTTAGAAAAGGTAAAGATAAATCACGATTACCTATTTCTCGATCCGAGTGTAAATTCTCACATGCCAACACAAAACGAAGATGATTTTTTGTCTAAACAAGTCAAGGACGTTGGAAACATTGTACGTAAATGTAGGATCGATCAATTAGTGTAGATGCCGTATAATATAAATGCGCATTGGATGCTCGTTGTTATTGACCTTTGGAGAGATAATGCCTCGTTTTTCAATCTGTTGAACAAGAAAGTACCGCAAGATCTAACTCGATTGATAAAAAGGTAATAATTTCTTCTTTGCATTAAGATATTAATGTACATTCATCTCTTAACGTTTTTCTTATGTTTTCAATGTAGGGTGTATGGGGATTTTAAGCTCGAGCACCAAGACGCCAATTGTAACGGGCAATCAACTTATATCAAGCAATGCGTAGCTCCGAGGCAAAACGAAAACACGAAATGCGGGTATTTTGTGTTATCGTATATGCGTGATATATTTGTAGGAGGTATAGCAAAATTACTAAGTAGGAAATCATATACGCCGGAAGATTTAGAGAGAGTGAGAGAGGAATGGGTAATTTATATTCAGACGTTTATAGAATGTGATGATTAGATTATTTGTGGATAGATTTTGATTTTTGGATGTAAATATTATATTGTAGATGTTACAATTTGGTTTATCAGGTATATTCGCAATTGTGCATTCACTAGTTTTTGTGAATTCGAATTTTGTAGATTTTGGTAAATTTGTTGACATCGTCGCCGCAGCGAGATTTATCCCTCGCTGCGGTGAAATTTTTGAAAATTTTATTTTTCGTCCCACAACGCTTAAAATATCCGTTGTGGAAACTCTCGCCGCAGCGAGATTGAAGCAGTTTGAAGCGACCGTGAAAAAATTCTCGACGCAGCCATGTACAATCTCCGCTACGGTGAAATTTCCCACAACGCTTGAAATATCTTTTGTGGGAAATCTTGCCGCAGCGAATATTGTACATGGTTGCGGCAAGAATGTTTTTACGGTACAAGTTTCCCACAACGGATATTATGCGTTGTGGAACGTAAAATCTCCCAGAACGCTTAGCTAAGCGTTGTGGGAGCTTCTACAATGCTGGATTCCACAACGGTTAATAACCATTGTGGAAGATTTCTACAATGGTTAATAAGCGTTGTGGGATCCAATTTTTGTAGTAGTGAGCACAAGTGTCACCAATGCGGAGAGGCTGGCCACTAGAGGAGGAACTGTCATACCTACCTGAAGAGCGTCAAGGGGAAAGGTATTATCTTTGTTACTCACGTTTGTTACACTACAAACAAGGCATCTCCTTGGATCTTAGATTGTGGGGCATCTGACCACGTTGTGTGTAATTTAAATGGTTTTAGGAAAACCAGGAGCTTGAGTGACGGGGAGTTCGGATTCAACTGGGGTGATGGAACGAAGGTCGGAGCAAGATCTATCGGGACCATGAAGCTCAAGTTTGGAAATAAGACTTTATTGTTGAATAATGTTTATTATGTTTCGGATTTTTGCAAGAATTTGATTTCTTTTGGTCGTTTAGAAGAACAAGGTTTCAATTTTAAGATCGATAATGGTAATGAAATTTTTATTGATGATTCTTTTATTATTAAAGTTCAACTAGTGGATTCTATTTATTATTTGTATCCTCTTGAGCCGAAAATCTTGGACACCGAAGTGAATTGAGATTCGCTCGAGAAACGTAAGACGTTTCATTCTGATGAAACAAACGACACATATCTATGGAACTTACGTCTTTGACATATAAGCCTAGATAGGATTAAAAGATTGACAAAGGTGTTGGAATTTAGTTGACGATTAACCCAATTAATTATGAAACATATCAACATATGGCGGAAATTCATAATTCAATTTAACATGTTAAAACGTTTTAAAATATATTCAATAACCATATCATTAAATCTAATCTAGCATGTCAACAAATTTCTAAACATATTAATAAATTCATTCAAACATGCAAACGAGTGATCTAAAATTTCTAACAATCCTACAATGATTATTATATTCATATCTAACTCGTTTATAGGAGACTTACAAGGGGTTTGGATCTGCGAGAATCAGCCCCGGGAATGCGTCAACAAGCACGGCCAAAACTTCTACCCACACGCGTCTAGGATGTCCTGAAATCCGTCCTTACTCCGTTGCTGCAATAAGTGGCTGGACGTGTGGGTTAAAAATCACTCAAACAACCACAAGATGAATCAATGAGAATTTTCTAGGAGTTTTTAGGAGATTAAGAGGGTGGGCTCTTTGTGGGAACAAGGGAAGAAGGGGAAAATTAAAGAAAAGGAAGGGCTGCCGGGAAACAAATTTCCTCTCTCTCTTTCTCTCTAAAATTCGGCCAAAACCTCTCAAGCACAAGGAGGAAGAGGTTTAGCTGAGTGTTGGTCGAAATTAGGCTAGGGTTATCAAAGAGAAAGCCTTCTTGTATATCAGAGAGAATGGGCTTAAGTTAGGTCAAAATCCAATCAGTCAAACTTAAGCCCAAAACTCTTTTTAATGAGTTTAAATAATTTTTCAAGCCCATAAACCTTATTACGGCCGGCCATATTGTCTTAATTATCTCCCAAATTTATTTGATTTATTTCTAAAATAATATTTAATTAATTTAGAACATCGCATTTAGTTAATGACAAGTCATTAATTATTTTCATACTAATCAATGTAGTACGAAACGAGAAAATATTTATTTTCATCTTTTATTTATTTGAATCATCAAATTATATTATTATCAATATAATAACTTAATATGATTCGTTAAATAAATATAATAATAAATAACCAGTTATTTATTCAATTACTCAAAAAATAATTTTCTTAGCGTAAATCACAATTTACGTTGAATGAGAAAATCAATCATTTCTTGTTCACAAAAATCTCGTCCGAGCGTCTATCATTGAGACCTTATGGACCCACATGAATGAAGATTTAGAATAAAACTCGGACACAAAAGTTCACAAACTTTTTCCGACTTTTAATTCTTAGTATTAGTCGATTCCACTAAAGGACCAATATTGAACATCTCTAAGTTCATATGCGTTTATATTTCCGCTTGATGTGACAAAAATATTCTTCACATGGTCCACGGTGTATTTTACGATATTACCCTTTGTGTGTATCATTAACTCAAAGGAATGTAAAATTACCATTTTACCCTTGAAATATTATTTCACCAAGTCCTCTGTTATTTGTGAACGAGAACAACATTAAGTGAGATGTCTCAACATGTCACATGTTTTATTTCAAAGAATTCTTTATTCGATGAATACCAGGCCTGGTTTATTCGCTCACACTCTCATAACAGAGCATGGTGTGATACTAATGCCTTAACATTGTTTCAACACAAATTCCATATCTGTGAATCATATATTTCAACGAAACAGTATTATGACACCAACCGTCGGGTCAATGAAACTTCACTTAGCCATTTCCCATTGAAAAATCAAATGTCATAAAGTGTTACAAGAAGATATGTACTCACTTCAGGATTTAGGTAAAACCTAAAATACCCCTCGTATGTGAGTTTGAGGTTTCGAGTGATTAAACGCTTTTATCTCGAACTTCAAAACTTCACAGGTCTTGTTCAATATCTTTATTAAGATATCAAGAATGAATTACAGAGTCACAACTCTCCATATCACAAGATAAGATATCGTTTAATTCATTCTAACAATCATTACTAAGAATCGATTGCTCAATCGATCTTTAGATTGCGAACTATTATTTAAACTAGTCATAAGAAGGTATCTTGTCAAGTCTTTACTTAACACTTCTTTCGTTGATGACAATTTCAGGGCGTAGACATTCATGCATAAACACAATCTTAAAATAAGAATGAATATTCAATTTTTATTTAAATTCAAAACAAATAAATACAAAAGTATATAATATCAAAAATCTCCTTTGTGGGCATAAATGCCAACAAACTCCCACTTGACTCAAAGGAGATGTGAATGATCTTTCAGTCCTTATCCTTCTAGGTGTCCCTCGAAGACCTTACTAGTTAAAGGGTTCGTGAAGGGATCAACAAGGTTGTCCAATGTTGAGATCTTCATAACCGTCGCGTCCCCTCTGTGAACTATATCTCGTACCAAGTAATATTTCCGCTCGATGTGTTTTGAGCGCTTGTGACTTCTTGGTTCCTTACAGTTATCAACAGCCCCACTGTTATCACAATAAAGTGTAATGGGTTCGTTCGCACTTGGAACTACTTCCAAGTACATCAGGAATTTCCTCAGCCACACAGCCTCCTTCGCAGCTTCGCAAGCTGCCACATACTCGGCTTTCATGGTCAAGACAGGAACGCAAGATTGCTTTATACTCCTCCATACCACGGATCCACCATTCAGGGTGAACATGTTGGGATTGGTGCCCACAAAGGAGAAATTAGACAATGAAATACATTTGCATTCATAATTTTGCAGAAACATTAATATCAATAAATATTCATTCTTAATGAAGTTTGTGTTTATGCATGTTTGCTACGCTTTAAAACTGTCATAAACGAAGAGGGTGTTAAATACAGATTTGACATGATAACCACTTTTGACTAGTTTAAACCATTTGTTCGCAATCTTAAGACCGAAAGAGCAATCGTGTCTAATCAACAATTGTTTGAATGAATCATGATATCTTATCATGTGATATAGAGAGTTGTGACTTAGAAGCTCGAGATAAAACCGTTTAAACACTCGAAGCTTCAAGATCACATACAAGGGGTATTTGGATACTTAGCTTAATCATGAAGTGAATGTATAATTAACATTACACTCTATGACATTTGATTTGTCAATGGGCAATGACTAAATCTTAGTTTCATCTGACCCGATGGTTGGTGTCATAATGTTGTGATGTTGGGTTATATGGTTCACATATATGGAATTCATGCTAATTGTATGCAAACGCATTAGTATCACACTATGCTTTGTTATGAGAGTGTGAATGAATTAACCTGGCCAGGTTTTCATCGAATAAGAAGATTCTTTGATTAAAACATGTGACATGTACAGACATCTCACTCTATTTTTTTCTCATTCCTAAATAACAAAGGAGTTAGTGAAATAATAACTCAAGGGGTAAAACGGTAATTTCCATTACCCTTAGTTAGTGATACACATGAAAGGTAATATCGTAAAGTACTCTGTGGATCGTGTGAAAAATTGTTTAGTCACATCAAACATAAAATATGCGCATACGAACAGAGAGAGTGTCAATATTGGTCCTTTAGTGGTATCGACAAATATTAAGAATTAAAAGACGGAAAAAGTTTGTGAACTTTTGTCCGATTTTTATTCTAAAGGTTCGTTCGTGTGTGTCCACGGAAAAAGTTTGTGAACTTGGAAGAGATCAAAAGAACAAGGATTGTTGAGTTACTCATTGAATATAAATTATGATTTATATTGAGAAAATTATCTTTCTTAAGTAACTTGATAAATAATTAGTTATTTAGCGTTACGTTTATTTGTTGAATTATAGATCATTATTATAATGATAATAATACGCTTGTAATATTCAAATCAATAAAGTAAGAAATGTATAATTTTGCGTTTCGTACTTATTTGGAAAGTATAAAATTATTTTAATGAAATGTCATTAATTAAAGATGAGAGTTCTAAATAAATTAAATTTACAAATAAATCAAATTAATTGGGAATAAACAAATTGTATAATGGTCGAGTATTAGAGTGATAGGGTCATGGGTTTGACCCAGCCTAAGCCTATTATGAAGTTCTTTATAAAATGGCTACTAAACCCTAATCACTCCTAATTCTAACCCTAGAATTTTTGGCAAAGCTCTTCCCTCTCCCCTTTGAGAGTCTCGGTCGAATTCCCAAGAAAAAAAAAAGAAGAAAAATTGTTTTTCAAGTTTCCATAATCAATCCCGAGTGTTCTTGAAAGCCCACCCTTTCAATCTCGATAAACTCCTCGTGTATTATCGTTGATTCTAACTTGTGGTGTTTTGTGTACCTTTTGTATTCTGAAAATTGTTTTAAAATATTTTTTAAAATTTTTTCGAATTTTTTACACTCTGTCAGATTGCTTCTAGTCGCCCAAGACCTCAAGTCTGGCGAAGGCTTTCCGACCGGCGATGATCTCCTTGTCAAGCGAAGGCGTTCAATGCGGCGAAGCTGCTCCAGTCTGGCAACTTGCTCCATTCTGGCGAGCCCATTTCGGCGACCTTATCCCTGTTCGGCGAGGTTTATCCCAGTCCGGCGGCCCCAGGTTCAGAGACCTATTCCGGCGAGCCCATTTCGGCGATCCCATTCCGGCGAGCTTAATCCGGCGAGTTTCATGAAGCTTCTCAGTCCGGCGAGACCTAATTCCGGTGACCTTGTTCTTCCTAGTCCGGCGAAAATTTTTTTGGGCATTCCGACGAGCTTGCTTTTCGACGAGGATTCGGTGAGGCCTTCCGACGCTAGCGAGCAACGTCAGGATAATTTATTATCCTAATTGTAAGTGTTTTCTCAACGAATTAAAATGCTAAATTAAATATATGAATTGTTCATATAGCTTGTTAGTGTGTTCAATTGTTGAGTATCTTATAATTATTAATTTGTTTATTAAATCTATTAATTGATTTGAATGCCATAGGTTGTTATTCATATTAAAATTGTTTTAATATGTATAGATCTATTATATAATTCCGCTATATTTGATATGTTATATAATTATTTTGTTTAATTTGTTAAATAAATTCCAACAAATGGTATCAGAGCTATAATTGGCATTAAAATCTAGGTTGTAACTAGTTTTAAAATTTGTTTTAACAATTTGGTGTTGGCGTTTTTGTGATATAATTGTTTTATTGCATTGTGATGTTTATAAAATTGTGAATGTGCTTATGGATGGATCCTTATTGTAATGACCTTAGGAATTTATTTCCAATTACGTCCGGGTTATTTTATTTTCTTTTAAATTGTTAGCCTCAGTTTTTTAGTACATTTAAATTGTAAAATATTTTTTGTTGTTGTAATCCGGCGACGTAAAGACGAGGGACGAAGGAGACTCGGCATTGGCCGAACGTTATTGAACGTGTGAGAGCTAAACCGAGAGATTCAATTGGCCGCACGTTGTTGAACGTGTGTGTGCTATTTGAGTGGGAGGAAATCGGAGTTGGCCACACGATGGAAACGTGTGGGTGCTAATCCGATCGGTTCTTCGACGCGTCATGTAGTGCCTCGATAGGATACTTAGAGTATCAAATAGGATTTGATAGTCTAGGTTATTTCTTTATGGGTTGTATTTAGAAATAGGCCATTAGATGAGTTAAATTATTTATGCTTTATTTAATTTCATCTCCTTGCATTGCACGTCACATGTCATATAGGATAGAACGCCAACATCAAAATCATATGATTTGTCATATAGTTTATAATATATTAACTAGTTATAAAATTATAAACAAAGGAATTTAGTTCGTTGAAAAATTAAGTGGGAGGGTTGCTTATCGTTGAAGTAACCCAAGGTCCCCGACACGGTTGTAAGTAAACGAGTATGTGATGAACTAAGAGTCACCCATAGTGGCCCTCACTTCAATGTGAATACTTCGGAAGCACTCGGTTAATTAATTCGTTAAGAACTAAGTCTTAAAGAGAACCGAGGAAGCGGGGTCTCCACATAGGTGAACCGTCTTCAAAGTGACTTGATTAAAGACCCAAGTGTCGGTTATGCACTTAGGCTTATGTTTTAACATAATCCTCACATAGAGGCTCTGCGTTAAAAATAAGTGATCAAATTTCATGGTAATTAGGAAGAACTAGAAGTTGTGACTTCTTCGATGGTTCAAACTAAATTGTGATGTGTCACTTCTATGAAAGGTGGTTAACTACGGTTTACCCATAGTAAAAGTAGTTAACCGTTGAGTTCATAATATCATGAATTATTTACATGCTTTCCTCACCATATTAGGACTGTTGCATGCATCATTTAATTCGCATATTGTAGCACATACTAAAGTTATTTATTTTATTTATGTTTTCAAAAAATTGTTTTTTAACCCACTACAAAATATTTTATTCTAACAAACTCGAGGGTGAGAATTACGTTGACTGTAAACGTACCCTCGACATCATACTAACGGTGGAAAAGCACAAGTACGTTCTCACGACCCTATGTCCTCCTTCTTTGAGTGCTGACTCGAGTAAGGAAGACAAGGACGCCTACGATGCGTGGATGAGGTTTGACGAGATTGATCGATGCTACATATTGGCATCGATGAGAAATGTGTTGCAACAATCTCATCGAGACATCCCCGCAGCATATGAAATCATGTTCAATCTCCATGAGATGTTCGGATGCCATGGGCGTCAGGCAAGGAAACAAGCTATCCGCAGTTTTCATGAACTTCATGATGAAGTCGGGATCTTCTGTTCAGGAACACATGCTACTGATCATGGGTAACTTGAACACTATGGAGATCCTTGGTTTTGAGATTGACGGAGAGACCAAGATAGACATGATCTTGAAAACTCTAAAAGAATCTTACGATAGCTTCCGTCTGAACTACTCCATGAACAGACTCAATTAAAAGTAACTGAGCTCATGAAGGCATTGCAGACTGCCGGGGGAAGAACTAAATTGTGATGTGTCACTACTATGAAAGGAGGTTATCTACGATTTACCCATAGTAAAAGTAGTTAATCGTTGACTTCATAATATCATGAATTACTTACATGCTTTCCTCACCATATTAGGACTGTTGCATGCATCATGTAATTCGCATATTGTAGCACATACTAAATTTATTTATTTTATTTATGTTTTCAGCAAAATTTCTTTTAATCCACTTCATATAATATTAAGTTTGAATAAACTCGAGGGTGAGAATTACGTTGACTGGAAACGTAACCTCGACATCGTATTGACGGTGGAAAAGCACAAGTACGTTCTCACGACCCCATGTCCTCATGCTCCGAGTTCTGACTCGAGTAAGGAAGACAAGGACGCCTACGATGCATGGATGAGATCTGATGAGATTGCTCGATGCTACATTGTGGCATCGATGAGCAATGTGTTGCAACAATCTCATCGAGATATCTCCACTGCATATGACATCTTGTTCAACCTTCATGAGATGTTCGGATGTCATGGGTGTCAGGCAAGGCAGCAAGCTATCCGCAGTTTCATGAACTGCAGGATGAAGCAAGGATCTTCGGTTCGGTATTGATCATGGGTCATCTGAACGACATGGAGATCCTTGGTTCAGAGATTGACGGAGAAACCAAGATTGACATGATCTTGGAGACCCTAACAGAATCTTTTGATAGCTTCCATCTGAACTACTCCATGAGCAAGCTCAATTACTCCATGAGCAGGCTTTCCGACCGGCGAGGATCTCCCTGTCAGGCAAAGGCGTTCAATCCGGCGAAGCTGCTCCAGTCCGGCGACTTGCTCTAGTTCGGCGAGCCCATTCTGGCGACCTTATCCTAGTCTGGCGAGGTTTATCCCAGTCCGGCGAGGTTTATCCCAGTACGGCGATCCCAGGTTCAGAGACCTAGTCCGGCAAGCCCAATCCGGTGAGCTCAATCCGGCAAGTTTCCTGAAGCTTCTCAGTCCGGCGAGACTTCATTCTGGTGACCCTGTTTTTCCCAGGCTGGCAAACAATTTTTTGGGCATTCCGACGAGCTTGCTTTTCGACGAGGATTCGGTGAGGCCTTCCGACGATAGCAAGCAACGTCATGATAATTTATTATCCTAATTGTAAGTGTTTTCTCAACGAATTTAAATCTTAAATTAAATATATGAATTGTTCATATAGGTTGTTAGTGTGTTCGATTGTTGAGTATCTTATAATTTATTAAATTGTTTATTAAATCTATAAAGTGATTTTAATGCCATATGTTGTTATTCATATTAAAATTGTTTTAATATGTATAGATCTATTATATAATTCCGCCATATTTGATATGTTATATAATTATTTTGTTTAATTTGTTAAATAAATTCCAACAGAACACAGACCCTGATATGGATTTCCTGGAATCCTTATCCTCTTGAAAGTCGGAATCGGTATACCCCGTCATATTCAGGTCATCACCTGAATATGCAAGCATATAGTTTCTCGTTCTCCGGAGATACTTGAGAACAGGCTTGAATGCAACCCAATGCTTGGGTCCAGGATTCGATTGGAATCTACTCACAACGCCCACTCGTAACAAATATTTTGCCTAGTGCAAAGCATCGCATACATGAGACTTGAGGAGTCTTGGGAGATTGATCACTAGATCGATGCACTCCATGTCTGAAAGGTAGCTGTCCTTTCTTGGAGTTTTGCATACTGAAGCTATCCATGATCTTATCAATATAAGATGCTTGAGAAAACGCTAACTTCCGGTTCTTCCGATCTCTAAAGATCTGAATCCCAAAAATGTAAGCCGCTTCTCCAAGATCCTTCATTTCAAACTGCTTTGACAGCCAGATCTTAACCTCTGATAACTTTCTCACATCATTCCCAATGAGTAGTATGTCATCTACATAAAGGACTAAGAATACCACTTTGCCATCGTTTATCATCTTATAAACGCATGGCTCATCTAATGACTGATCAAAGCCGTAGCCTTTCACAGTCTCGTCAAATCTAATATTCCACGATCTAGATGCTTGCTTTAGCCCATAAATGGACTTCTGCAACTCACAAACCTTGCCATGTTGGCTTTTTTCCATGAACCCGTCTGGTTGAGCCATGTAAATGCGCTCGTCAAGATTTCCATTCAGAAATGCAGTCTTAACATCCATCTGCCAGATTTCATAATCTAGGGCGACAGCAATGGATAAAAGAGTACGAATGGACTTCATAGTCGATACCTTCCTTTTGTGTGAACCCTTTCGCCACAAGTCGTGCCATAAATGTCTCAACATTTCCATCCGGTCCTCTTTTTTTCTTGTAGATCCATTTATATTAAACAGACTTGATGCCTTTGGGTAAATCTACAAGTTTCTAAACCTCGTTGACATACATCGAATGCATTTCAACGTTCATGGCTTCTTGCAATAGGTTTGCTTCGGAACTCTGCATCGCCTGGGAAAATGATAATAGATCATCTTCCTCCTTGTATGCGATTGCAGCAAAGGCCTCCCCGATGTACATCAATCTCTCAGGTTGTCATACAATCATGTTACTGCGACGAATCGTAGGAGGCTCAGGTTTCGAGTGTGAATCTTCTACTCTTGGTGTAGGACTTGTCCTATCTTGTGAAGTACCAGCAACCTCGCCCAACATCTCCTTCAGCACAAGTTTGCTTCTCGGTACAGTATTCTTCATGTAATCCTCTTCAAGAAACCTTGTGTTCGTGCTAACAAACGTTTTCTTGTCAGTAGGACTATAAAATGTGTACCCTTTTGTTTCTTTGGGATATCATATGAAAAGGCATAATTCTGAACGATTAGCCAACTTGCTAGTCTTTTGTCTCAACACGTGTGCTGGACAACCCCTGATTTTGATGTGGTTTAGAACAGATTTCTTACCACACCATCTCTCGTAGGAAGGGCCGGGAACCATTTTTGACGGAACTTAGTTCAGAATATGAGCTGCCGTTTCTAAGGCATATCCCCAGAACGAATCAGGAAGAGATGAGTACCTCATCATCGATCTCACCATATCTAGTAGAGTTTGATTCCTTCTCTCTGACACACCGTTTAGTTGTGGAGTGCCAGGTGCTGTAAGCTGAGAATGGATGCCTTCTTCTTTAAGAAGATCCTCGAACTCATCAGACAAGTACTCTCCGCCTTGATCTGATCGAAGGGTTTTGATTTGTTTCTTTCTTTGCTTCTCAACTGAGCCCGATATTCTTTGAACATTTCAAAAGTATCAAATTTGTGTCGCATTAAGAAAACATGACCAAAACGTGAGTAGTCATAAGTAAAGGTTACAAAGTATTCGTAACCTCCTCTTGCCTGAATATTGACTGGACCACATACATCACAATGTATGAGTTCCAACACTTGTGTGGCTCTTAGGCCTTTCGAAGAGAAAGGTCTCTTTGTCATCTTGCCTTCAAGACAGGATTCGCACGTGGCATAGATCCTACGTTTAGAGATTTCAAAGGACCATCATTTGTTAACCTCTTAATCCTATCTAGGCCAATATGTCCATGACGTAAGTTCCATAGATATGTGTCATCCGTTTCATCACTATGAAACGTCTTACGCTTCCTAAGTGAATCACTATTCACCTCAGTATCCAAGATTGTCGGCTCATTTGTCTATAGATAATAAATAGAATCTACGCGATGAGCTTTAGTAATAAAACAAATATTAAGAAAAATTTCAATACCATTATTGACTTTAAATTCAAAATGTGGTTCTTCTAAACGACCAAAAGAAATCAAGTTCTTGCAAATATCCGGAACATAATAAACGTTATTCAAAAATAAAGTTTTAGTCCCAAAATTCAGCTCCATTATCCCGACAGATATGGCTCTGACCTTCGTTCCATTCCCCCAGTTGAACATGAACTCCTCATCACCTAAGCGTATGGTTTGCTTGAAACCATTCAGATTACACACAATATGGTCAGAAGCCCAGCAGTCTAAAATCTAGGGTGATGCTTTATATGTCGTGTAACATGTTTGGGTGACGAAAACCATACATTTCCCCTTGACAGTCTTGAGGTAGGAAGGGCAGTTCCTTCGCCAATGGCTGACTTATCCCAATGGTGGCACTTGTGTTTACACTTGTCCACCTTTGCGATGCCCTTGCCCTTGACATCCGCAGCCTTCTTGTAAGGCATCTTGGATCCCGTTCGGTTGGCGTTTTTGGAACCCTTCATCAATCTCTTAGAACCAGAATTGGAAGCCCTATGTTTAGCAACATTGACTTCACCAGCCGTCTTCTTGGTCTTAGGGAGAAGTCCCTTGGCAGTCTGCAACTCCTTCATGAGTTCGGTTACAGAATAATCGAGCCTGTTCATGGAGTAGTTCAGATGGAAGCTATCGAAAGATTCGGTCAAAGTCTCAAAGATCATGTCGACCTTGGTGATTCCATCGATCTCCGATATGAGAATCTCCATGTCATTTAGGTGACCTATGATTACTAGGATGTGGTCCCTGACTGATGTTCCCGGCTTCATCCGGCAATTCATGAAATTGCGGAATGCATGCTGCCTCGCCTTACACCCATGACATCCAAACATATCATGAAGATTATAGACCATGTCATATGTCGTGGAAATGTCCTTGTGATATTGTTGCAACACATTGCTCATGGAACTCAAGATATAACACTTGGCAATATCATCGAACCTGACCCACGTGTCATATGCGTTCTTGTCCTCTTGGCTTGAGTCAGCACTCGGAGCTGGACGACACAGGGTAGTGAGAACATACTTGTGCTTTTCCACTGTCAATACGATGTCGAGGTTACGTTTCCAATCAACGTAATTCTCACCCTCGAGTTTGTTATAACTCAATATAGATGCAAGTGGATTCATGATATATTGCTTCAATTAAATAAAATGAATCTATTTAGCATGTGCTACAATTTCGAATTATGATGCATGTACAATCCTAGTTAGGTAAGGAAAGTGAGAAATAATTCATGGTATTATGAACAAAAATGATTAATTGCTTTTCCTAGGGGAAACCGCAGTTGATCGCCTTTCGTAGTCGTGACACGTCACTATTTAGTTCAAACCATACAAGAAGTCCCAACTTCTAGTTCTTGCTAATTACCATGGACTTTGGTCACTTATTTTTAACGCATAGCCTCTATGGAGGGTTACTTTAAACAATAATTCTAAGCGTGTAACCAACATGTGGACCCTTATCCAAGTAACTTTGAAAACGGTTCTCCTATGGGAGACCCCGTTTCATCGTTCCTCTTTAGAGCTTAGTTTGTAGCAATTCAATTAACTATGTGCTTACGAAGTACTCCCATTAAAGGGAGAGCTACGAGGGTGACTCTTAGTTCATTCACACAAGTTAATTAAATTCATGTTGGGGACCTTGGGTTATTTCAACGACAAATAACCGTTCCACTTAGTTTTTGCAAAAATCATATTTTTGTGGATGGAGTTCAATTTCATAACTAGTTTTATAAATTAAACTACAATGATGCATGAACAATTTCATATAGTGTTGGCATTCTATCGTATATGACATGTGAGTGAATATGAGATATGCTTAAATAAACAAAAACATAATATTTAACTTATCTAATGGCCCATTTCTAAATTTACAAGCCTATACAAAAAGAAAAATAAATAAACTATTTAATTTCTTGTCTTGCGTCGAGCCGTCAAAAATTCCGAGTTTTAAAACTTAGAGATCAATATCTCCCACTCAAATAATAAATTCATTTTTATTATTTCAAAAATAATATAAGCAAATTTAATTATTCAAGATTTTAAATTTATTCGGAAACAATTTCTGAATCTCGGTCGTCGAGCCTAACCCTAGCTAGCAAGCGCGCGTCCGAAACACACGGCCACGCTAGGGTTTTAGACGATTCAAACAGCCCCCGTGTGTCTTATACAAAGATCCTTGGACCATTCGGAATAGTCCGGGATAGCTCTAACGCGTTCCATAAGGCACGGTCATTCCCGGTAGTAACCTCCTTTCTTCTTGTCCTCCCGAATTACAAATTAACAAAATTTAAATTTAGAACATATTACAAATTTAAATAAAATAAAACCGGGACGTAACCCGAAAATAATCCTAGGGCCAAATAGAATAAGGATCCATCCATAAAACGCACATACATTCACAAATGCAATTCATACAAAAACGCCAACACATAAAATCCATTTTTAATGGAAATTATTGCTCTGATACCATTTGTTGGAATTTAGTTAATAATAAACCCAATTAATTACGAAACATAACAACATATGGCGGAAATTCATAATTCAATTTAACATGTTAAAACTTTTTAAAATATATTCAATAACCATGTCATTAAATCTAATCTAGCATGTCAACAAATTTCTAAACATATTAATAAATTCATTCAAACATGCAAACGAGTGATCTAAAATTTCTAACAATCCTACAATGATTATTATATTCAGATCCAACTCGTTTACAGGAGACTTACAGTGGGTTAAAATCTGCGAGAATCAACCCCGGGGATGCGTCAACAAGCACGGTCGAAACTCCTACCCACACGCGTCTAGGATGTCTCGAAATCCGTCCTTACTCCGTTGCTCCAACAAGTGGCCGGTCCTGTGGGTTAAAAATCACTCAAACAACCACAAGATGAATCAATGATAACTCTCTAGGAGTTTTTAGAAGATCAAGAGGGTGGACTCTTTGTGGGAACAAGGGAAGAAGGGGAAACTCAAAGAAAAAGAAGGGCTGCCAGGAAACAAATTTTCTCTCTCTCTCTTTCTCTCTAAAATTTCGGCCAAAACCTCTCAAGCACAAGGGGGAAGAGGTTTGGCTGAGTGTTGGTCGAAACTAGGCTAGGTTTATCAAAGAGAGAGCCTCTTTTTATATCAGAGAAAACGGGCTTAAGTTATGTCAAAATCCAATTAAGACTCATCAGTCAAACTTAAGCCCAAAACTCTTTTTAATGAGTTTAAACAATTTTTCCAGCCTAGAAAACCCTTATTATGGCCGGCCATATTGTCTTAATTATCTCCCAAATTTATTTGATTTATTTCTAAAATAATATTTAATTAATTTAGAACATCTCATTAATATAATGACAAGTCATTAATTATTTCATACTAATCACTACTACAAAAACTGGATCCCACAACGCTTAGCTAACCGTTGTGGGAGCTTTGACGTCCCACAACGGTTAGCTAAGTGTTGTGGGAGATTTTACGTTCCACAACGCATAATATCCGTTGTGGGGAACTTGTACATTGGAAAAATTCTCGCCGCAGCCATGTACAATCTCCGCTGCGGCGAGATTTCCCACAAAGGATATTTCAAGCGTTGTGGGAAATCTCGCCGCAGCGGAGATTGTACATGGATGTGGCAAGAATATTTTAAAGGTCGCTGCAAACTGCTTCAATCTCGCTGCGGCGAGAGTTTCCACAACGGATATTTTAAGCGTTGTGGGACAAAAAATAAAATTTTCAAAAATTTTTCCGCAGCGAGGGATAAATCTCGCTGCGGCGACGATGTTACCAAATTTACCAAAATCTGCAAAATTCGAATTCACAGAAACTAGTGACTACACAATTGCGAATATACCTGATAAACCAAATTGTAACATCTACAATATAATATTTACATCCAAAAATCAAAATCTATCCACAAATAATCTAATCATCACATTCTATAAATGTTTGAATATAAGTTACCCATTCCTCTCTCCTCTCTCTAAATCTTCCGGCGTATATGATTTCCTACTTAGTAATTTTGCTATACCTCCTACAAATATTTCACGCATATACGATAACACAAAAATACCCGCATTTCGTGTTTCCGTTTTGCCTCGGAGCTATGCATTGCTTGATATAAGTTGATTGCCCGTTACAATTGGCGTCTTGGTGCTCGAGCTTAAAATCCCCACACACACTAAAAAAAACATAAGAAAAACGTTAAGAGATGAATGTACATTAATATCTTAATGCGAAGAAGAAATTATTACCTTTTTATCAATCGAGTTAGATCTTGCGGTACTTTCTTGTTCAACGGATTGAAAAACGAGGCATTATCTCTCCAAATGTCAATAACAACGAGCATCCAATGCGCATTTATATTATACGGCATCTACACTAATTGATCGATCCTACATTTATGTACAATGTTTCCAACGTCCTTGACTTGTTTAGACAAAAAATCATCTTCGTTGTTTGCTGGCATGTGAGAATTTACACTCGGATCGAGAAATAGGTAAGCGTGATTTTTCTTTACCTTTTCTAACCTTGAACGTAGATAACTATAACAAACAAAATATTAATTTCATCAAGACACGAAAAATTAGATATTTATGAAGAAAAAAAAACTTGTAAATTAAAGACTTACTCCATGTATATCGATATGCATCCCGCGCCAATTTCGTCGTACCGCAAAAAATCGGATATATCATCAAAGCATATCAAAATCGGGATAGCAGCGAGACTTGAAAGCACCATGATTACATCCCCTTAAGGTAACATGATTTTGTTGGCATGTTGAGCGAGCAATCAATTTTACCGTCATCGGGACTCGGTTGATTCTCATTAGTCATTTTTTATTGTTGTTTGACAACCGGACCGCGACTCCACTTTGCCGCATCAAATTCCACCAACCTCTTTGGCCACTCAACGAACCCACCCATGGCATCTTCAACGGTGATGGCTTCTTCGGTAGGAATTGGCAAATTCGCTTTTTTAACCAACACTCATAAAACACTTACTCGTATATTTTCTTCCTCCGTTGGTGTAAAGTAAATTATGGCTCCAATCTTGTACGCCCGACCGTCTGCAACATGAATGACACCGGTATTCGAAACATCGTCAATAAATAGACGACATTCGACGTTTTCTTCCGAACTTGGAGTTACCGGCGTGGTCGGATTCAATGAGTTACTAGCACGAACACTATTTTCCTTATTAACCACTTGGAGATTTCCTTCGTCTTGAAGAATATCCATGCACACATCATCGTATTCTACAAAATAATAAACATTCATAACGCTATACATAAACATCTAATTAATATATACTAATAACAATACAAAATAACATACCTAAATTCGCGGTCGGTATAATTGGGACTTCATCGTTGACCATCTCTTTGTCAAGATTGGGTATCTTTTCACTTGGTATCTCGTCGACATTCATATTTTCTTTCACATGCTCATGACTACGCTCCTTCACATTATCACAACTAGAGGTATACTCATTCAAATTCATGCCTTCATTTCCTCCTAATTTCGCCATGACTAATTGTGTAAGCATATTTAATTGTTGTTGCAACTTTTTCTCATTTTCACTCGAACTTGGTGGGACATAATACTTGAATCGCGTAGAGTGCTTCGATTGACCGCATTGGCGAGATGTTCCCAAGGATTCTTGTAATATATTTTTTCCATTTTCCGGTCTCCAAGACCCTTTGGTTGCTTGTTGCGATAACAATTGCTATACACATATTATTGTTAGTTAACAATATAATAGTAATAGTACAAAATATATATAAGACTTAGAATTTTTTCCGCCATTTCTTTGGCGTCATTGTCCTTGAATGTTGTCACGTCTTTCTTCCGCGAGTCAATCCACAATTCCTCTTTTGTAGCCCATACTCCCATTTCATTATACTACAATAATACAATCGATTAATAAAAGAATTAAATAATATGAAATAAATATAAATTAAATAAATTTAACCTTTTGTTGATCGAGTTTTCGATATCCATTTCGGCCGGTTCGTGATTTGTATTTTATTTTTGAGATATTTGATATTCCACTATCCGATGATTGTTTGAATACTTCGGTTTTTCTGTACTCCACAAACTTAATCCAATCTTCTTCGGTAATACTTGTGAAGAATTTCAATACACAAGTCGGTCTCTTCAAAACGCTAGGTTCGTTGATTTTGTCTTTGACTAGATCATGATACAACTCATGACGAAACAACCTTGCCGCTTCTCCAACTCTCATAAGACAATCGTGTTTCCCTTCAATTTTAATGTCAAATCCTTCTTGTATTTCGTTCCAAATACGCTCTTTTATTTGATTGTTCTCTTTTAACCTCCAATCGCGCATCGAAATAGGAACATGCTATCTAGCTAACACACCAAAATAACTCAACAATTCGTCTCCCTCTTTACCTATTAGTTGACCTTTTCCATCAAATAATACTGGTATCTTTCTACCTAGAGTTTTGACCTTATTAACTCGACTCATAAGAGTATTTCTTTGTTTTCCGGATTCCTCAAAATCTACCAATAAGAGGGCGGGAGGGCGAGGGGTGAGAGGGAGGAGACGGAGAGGGCGAGGGGTGTGAGAGCGGAGAGGAAAGAGAGGGTGAGGAGGGGTGTGAGGGCAGAGAGGGAGGAGAGGAGAGGGCGGGAGAGGGAGAGAATGAGGAGAAAGATCGAAAAAATATGTTTTAGGTCAAAAATATTTTGGCGGGAACTGAAAATTTCGGAAAAATTTTCATTTTAAACGCTCCCACAACGCTTAAATACATCCGTTGTGGGATCTCGCTGCGGCGGAGTACAATTTCGCTGCAGCGAGTTCCCACAACGGATGTATTTAAGCGTTGTAGGAGCAACTTCGCTGCGGCGGGACTTCTACACCGCTGCGGCGGATTTTTTTCCAGGATTTCTTATGCTCTCGGGAACTTTACCGCCACAACGGTGTAGAAAACTTGCTACGGCGAGAAGCTCATTAAGTTGACATTAGTGGAGTAAGTTGACATTAAGCTAATACTCGAAAAAGGTTTGTGAACTTTTGAGTCCGATTATAGAAGCTCAAGCTTTGTTCATTTGGATACATAAGGTCACTATTATAGGTCATTAGAGTAGGATCATTAAACTAGAAGCTAAGTCAAAATAAGTTCAAGTGTTGAACTAGACTTTTTCTCGAAAAATGTCTAAAGGGTATTTTTGTCCACAAGGACATAAAATGATGTGAATGTCAAAATAAGATTTTGAATATTTTCATTTGATGAAAATATAAATTATTTCCTAAAGCCAAAAATTCGTTTAAGGCATTATGAAATTAATTTCGTTATTTGTGCAATTATAATTCTACAATGGGTATTTTAAGAATTGTCTTAAAAGAAATAAGGAAGCATCTAGATGCTCCTCCCTAGGTATAAGTTCGGCCAATATAGAATCAAGATGAGAGTTTTATTTCCCTTTAATTATAAGCATAATTACCCAAAAGGAAAAAGGAAATGAATTTCCTTGGGAAGGAAATAAATAAACTAAGTGAGGAAACAAATTTCCTCCTTGCTTGAAGTGTATGGCCGGCCATCCTAAGAGAGAAAGGGGAAGGGAAAATCAAATATTATGTCATGACTACATTATTATTTCATGAATGAATAATTGACCTTTATAGATTTTTTCTTCTCTTATAAATAGAGCCTCACATAGAGATGTGAAAGGTTAAGCTTTTGCCTTGTTCTCTCTTGCTCTTGGCCGACCCTCTCTCTCTCTCTCTCTAGAAAATACTCCTTTTTATTTTGCACCTAGATCCATACTTGATCTAGAGAATTAGCTTATGAACCAAATTAAAGGTACGGAAGTTAGCTATCCAATGCAATTGGTTTCAGCTCAATCGGATACCGGATGTGTCATTTATGACCTTTTAAGTCTGAGGTGTACAGCAGTCCGCGAGTCCAGATTTTTAATCCGGATTTTGCGACTCCAAGCTTTCTCCCCTCTTCTCAATGAAGACTCCTTGAAGGAAGATGTCATGAAGATGAAGATATTAGTTTTAGGAGATTTTTAATCTCAAAAACGTTCAAGTGCAAAAGTGAAGATTTATTAATCTCACACACTTTCCTTAGGAAAAATAAATTTAATAGACAAAAAGATCCGAGTATGTTCTTTGTCCCTTAGTGCATTAACACTGCTCTTCCCTCACAAATATCGATTTTAGGGTTCTTCTTTCTAGTGATCCACTCTATCTCTCTTTGCTAATGGAAACATGTTTCTTATATGTAGAAGAGTAGACGTGGCATTTTTCCAAAATTAAGTGGGAGGGTTACACTTGTTTGCAAAGCAGGATCCCCTTATTTTTCCTAAAAACTTAGTGGGAGGGTTGTACTTATTATTTACAACCCGCGATCCCCAACACTAATGTGAAGTGCACATGTCGTCGGACTAAGAGTCACCCTCGTGACCCTCTCTTAAATGAGAGCACTCATAGACGCATTGCTCCTAACATTGCTTTTAGCTACGTTCTTAAGTGAAACGTTGAGACAAGGCCTCCCCTCGGCGGATTGTTTTCAAATTAGATCTTGTTGAACTAAGTTGTTGGTTACACACTTAGATTCAAACTCTAGTAATCCTCCCTCGAGGCCCTGCAAAAGGTTTTGAGTGATCAAACTTTTTTTTAAGGTGGCTCGTCAAACCTTGATGTATTGACATCATGACTATGCATTAATGATGTGTCATTTACTTATGAAAGGTGACTCTTTGCGGCCTTCCCTCGAAGGAGTAAAGTGTCATTTTGTTCATAACACATTTGGATTTATTCTTGTCTAAATAAAATTAAACTTAAAATTCTAAACAAAAGACTAATCGTAAATTGTTTCAACTTTCAGCAACTTTCATAACACATTGCGAGATGCTATATTTTAGCGTCGATGAACAATGTGTTGCGACAACAACATCGTGATATTGGGTTAGTCTATGAAATGCTCTACAATATCCATGAGATGTTTGAAGGGCAAGGGCATCAGGCTAGGCAAAGCGGTACGACAGTTTATGAATTATCGTATGAAAGCAGGGACTCCCGTTAGAGAACATATGATGCTGATCATAAGTTATCTTAACGAGATGGAAATCCTTGGATCTGAGATTGATGGAAAAACCAAGATAGATATGATCTTGGAAACTCTCCCTGAATCTTTTGATACTTTCAAGCTTAACTACTCCATGAATAAGCTAGGGTACACTGTTACCGAGCTAATGAAAGAGCTTCACACCGCTGAGGGACTCTTAAAAAAAAGAGGACTACTGGAGAAGCTCATGCTACTGAGCACAGAGCCTCCACATCTGGATCTAAGAAGAGATCTCATAAAGCCGACAAGAAGAACCCTAGCTAGGTTCAGAAGAAGAAGATGCCCCAGACTGCTAAGGTGGACAAGTCTAAGGACAACTGTCACCATTGTAATGAGCCCGGACACTGGCGTAGGAACTGTCCTACCTACCTCAAGGCTAAAGGGAAAGGTATTGTACTTATTACCGAAGCTTGTTTAGTAGCTGATAATGTATCATCATGGATTATTAACTCCGCTGCTACTAACCATATTTATTGTTCCTTGAATGGGTTCAGGAAAAGCAAAATCTTAGAGGATGGCGACTTTTGCTTCAAGTGGGGTGATGGGAGCTTGGTGTCTGCTAAGGCTGTGGGATCCGTGACACTATGTTTCGAAGATAGCACTTTAAATTTGAATAATGTGTATTATGTTCCTTCCTTTGGGAAAAACTTAATATATGTAGCTCAAATTGTTGAGCAAAATTATTATTTAAAGTTTATTGATAATGGAATTCGTATTACTTCTTCCAATTCATTTGTCACTGATACATTATTAAAGAATGGTTTATACTATCTTTATCCTACACAACCTTTGCTTTTAGACACTGAAATAGATAATGATCTAATTACGGAACCCAAGAGGATCAAACTTAATGACTCCTCTGATCTAATAAAATCAACATATCTCTGGCACTTAAGACTTGGTCAGATTAGTCTAGATAGGATTAAGAGACTTGTGAGGGATGGTCCACTCAAAGGCTCTGCAATAGGCTCATTGCCGACTTGTGAATCCTGTATAGAAGGAAAAATGACCAACGACCTTTCTCTGATAAAGGTCGAAGAGCCACTGAGCTGCTGGAATTAATACATTCTGATGTATGTGGTCCGCTCAGAATTCAGGCACGGGGAGGATACAAATACTTCGTTACCTTTACCGATGATTACTCAAGATATGGATTTGTCTATTTGCTCAAACACAAATCCGAAACCTTTAGAGTATTTAAGATTTTTTGGGCTTTAGTGGAAAAGCAAACTGGCAAACAGATCAAAACCCTTCTATCTGATCGAGGTGGTCAGTACTTGTCTGAAGAGTTTGATGACTTTCTTAAAAGAAGAAGGTATCGCTTCTCAGCTTACAGCACGTGGCACACCTCAACAAAACGGAGTGTCAGAGAGAAGGAATCGAACTTTGATGGATATGGTTAGATCAATGATGAGTTACTCATCACTCCCTAATTCCTTTTGGGGATATGCCCTCGAAACTGCCGCATATATTCTGAACCAAGTTTTGTCTAAGACAGTCCCTGGTACTCCTTATGAACGATAGACTGGGCGTAAAGCTAGTTGAAGCCACATCAGAATTTGGGGTTGCCCTGCACATGTGCTAAGGCAAAAGACTAGCAAGTTGGCTAGTAGGTCAAAATTATTTGTGTTCGTTGGATATCCAAAGGAAACCAAAGGTTTCACATTCTATAGTCCCGAGGACGACAAAACGTTTGTCAGCACTAATACTCGTTTCCTTGAGGAGGACTATATGAAGAATATGAAACCTAGAAGAAAAATTGTGCTTGAAGAAAAGTTGGGTGAGGATGCTTCTACCTCATCTGTAAGAGTTGTTCTTACCCCAACTGAAACGCAACCTAACAATTCAGAACCTCGTCAAGTAGTACTTCGACGTAGTGGGAGGGTTTCTGAAAAGCCTAACAGGTAGATGTCTTATGGCGATACTCTCGTAGCCGTCGCTGACATGGATGACCCTGTTTCCTACATCCAAGCAATGGCTGGTTCTGAATCAAACATTTGGCTTGATGCCATGAAATTTGAGATGCATTCGATGTATGTCAGTAAAGTCTGGAAACTTGTAGACCTACCTGAAGGGGTTAAACCTGTAGGGTGTAAGTAGATCTATAAGAAGAAAAGGGGTCCGGATGGGAACGTTGAGACGTTCAAAGCGCGACTAGTGGCTAAGGGTTATACCCGAAAGGAAGGTATCGATTATGAAGAAACCTTCTCGTAAGTCGCAATGCTTAAATCCATCTGTATACTTCTATTCATATATGCCGCTCTCGATTATGAGATCTGGCAAATGGATGTCAAGACTGCCTTTCTGAATGGAAATCTTGACGAGCGCATTTTTATGGCTCAACCAGACGGTTTTGTGGAAAGTGATCAAGAGAACAAAGTTTGTGAATTGCTTAAATCCATTTATGGATTAAAGCAAGCATCTAGATCATGGAATATCAGATTCGATGATATTGTTAAAAGCTTCGGTTTTGAACAGTCGATAGATGAACCTTGTGTCTATAAATTGATACACGAGGGCAAGGTTGTGTTTCTGGTGTTATATGTCGATGATATACTACTCATTGAGAATGATGTAGGTAAATTATCTGAGGTTAAAATCTGGTTACCAAAGCAGTTTGATATGAAGGATCTAGGGGAAGCTGCATACATTCTAGGGATTCAGATCTTTCGAGATCGAAAGAACCGGACACTGTCTCTCTCCAAAGCATCTTATATAGATAAGGTAATGGATCGCTTTTCCATGCAGAACTCCAAGAAGGGTCAAAACCCCTTTAGACATTGAGTCTCACTCTCTAAGGACCAGTCTCCCAAGACTGCACAAGAGATTGAGGACATGAGGAAAATTCTCTATGCTTAAGCCGTAGGAAGTCTCATGTATGCTATGTTGTGCACTAGACCGGATATATGTTTCGCAGTAGTTGTAGTTAGTCGTTTCCAATCAAATCCTGGACCCGAGCACTGGGTTGATGTTAAGCATGTTCTTAAGTATTTTCGGAGAACTAGGAACTTGATGCTTACATATTTAGGTACTAACCTGACTATATGACGGCGTATACTGATTCCGACTTTCAGGCGGATAAGGATTCCAGGAAATCCACTTCAAGATCTGTGTTCATCCTGAATGGTGGATCTGTTGTTTGGAGGAGTATCAAGAAATCTTGCATTGCTAACTCCACCATGGAAGTAGAATATGTGGCAGCTTGTGAAGCATCCAAAGAGGCTGTATGGCCTAGAAAATTCCTTAAGTATTTGGGGAAGTTGTTTCAAATGTCAACGAGCCCATGACACTTTATTGTGATAATAGTGGGGCTGCTGCTAACTTAAAGGAACCTAGAAGCCATAAGCGCTCTAAACATATTGAGAGGAAATACCATTTGATTAGAGAGATCGTGCGGTGCGGAGATGTGGAGGTGAAGAAGATCTCAACGGTGGACAACCTTGCAGATCCTTTCACCAAGGCCATATCCAACAAGGTCTTTGACCAACATCGAGACGGATTATGCATGAAGGACTACTCTAATCTTCTTTGAGTCAAGTGGGAGATTTTTGGCAGAGATGCCCACAAGAAGATTGTTTATTTACATATTGATGTAATATATAAATCTTTGTAAAGTCCTTATTGTAATTTGCTAATTAAATTAATAAAAGTTGAAACGTTCATTCATTCCTTTTTAGTTTGATTGAAAATTTATGATATTCAATAGTCTTATAGTCCTTAATCAAACCTAACAATGTATGAAGAGACAAATGTAGATTTGCGTGACCAAACTCTTCATTGTTTGACTAAAACGATATATTCGCAATCTAAAGATCAACGGACTATTGATCCCAGTATGATTGTTGGAAGAAATTATGATGTCTGGTTACAAGGCATAGAGAGTTAGGAACTCTATAGTTCTTCCAGTGTATCTTTCGAAGATACGGAATTGACTAATGCACCTTTAGAGACAATAGAAGAACAAACCATATAACATCTTCTATCTCAAGGTCACTATGTATGAATCGCATCATGCTTACCTAAATCCTGAAATGAGACATGTCATTTAATAGAATTAATGATCTCATTTGAGAAAGTCAAATTCTAGATCAACTATATGATCTAGACTAGGCCAATTGGTGAGATATTAAGTTATGAAGATGTCATGAACCAACTTTGTGAAGTTCTCATAGATATGGAATTCATGTACAAGATTGCTGAGATGCAATATATATCACCTCATGCTTTAATACTTGGATTGTGAATAAATGAACTGCGCAGTATCCAAATTAAGTATCGACTTTATTTGGATGAAACAATGTGACTTGTTAGCTCCTTGTCAATACATTGTTTCTAACTTATTCACAAGTACTAAAGGAATTGAGGAAATAACGACTACAAGGGTAAAATGGTAATTTTATAAATCCCAACTAGTTGATGATATTCATAAAGGGTAAACATAGATAACATTCAATGGATCCGGTCAATATAATTAAGTTGAATTTGAGTAGAAATAAATTCATTTGAACCGAGAGATTCTCAGTGTCAACTCTTTAGTGGAGTCAGTTGACATTAAGCTAATACTCGAAAAAGGTTTGTGAACTTTTGAGTCCGAGTATAGAAGCTCAAGCTTTGTTCATTTGGATACATAAGGTCACTATTACAGGTCATTAGAGTAGGATTGTTAAACTAGAAGCTAAGTCAAAATAAGTTCAAGTGTTGAACTAGACTTTTTCTCAGAAAATGTCTAAAGGGTATTTTTGTCCACAAGGACATAAAATAATGTGAATGTCAAAATATGATTTTGAATATTTTCATTTGATGAAAATATAAATTATTTCCTAAAGCCAAAAAGTCGTTTAAGGCATTATGAAATTAATTTCGTTATTTGTGCAATTATAATTCTACAATGGGTATTTTAAGAATCTTCTTAAAAGAAATAAGGAAGCATCTAGATGCTCCTCCCTAGGTAGAAGTTCGGCCAATATAGCATCAAGAGAAGAGTTTTATTTCCCTTTAATTATAAGCATAATTACCCAAAAGGAAAAGGGAAATGAATTTCCTTGAGAAGGAAATAAATAAACTAAGTGAGGAAACAAATTTCCTCCTTGCTTGAAGTGTATGGCCGGCCATCCTAAGTGAGAAAGGGGAAGGGAAAATCAAATATTGTGTCACGAATACATTATTCTTTCATGAATGAATAATTGACCTTTTTAGATTTTTTCTTCTCTTATAAATAGAGCCTCATATAGAGACGTAAAAGGTTAAACTTTTGCCTTGTTCTCTCTTGCTCTTGGCCGACCCTCTCTCTCTCTCCAGAAAATACTCCTTTTTATTTTGCACCTAGATCCATACTTGATCTAGAGAATTAGCTTATGATCCAAGAATTGTTCTTAGTTCATATTGTTTAATTGTGCCCACACACAAATCCTTCTAAACCTCTATAGACACTTGTAATAGAAACCTTAGGTTTCTCAAGTTCTCGTTTAGGTTTGAAGGAATCTAGCTAGAAGAGAAGATCAACCTTTTCCAAGACGCATCAAGTTTGAAGACACAACAAACGTTAGTATTCAAGTAGATTAAATAATGTTTTTAGTCATAACATGTATATGCACTTTATTTAGGTTAGTAAAAATTATTTTACTAGTAAAAGAAATTTTATATTCCACCATTAATGTGTTAATAATAAATATTTCTTAACCCTAGACCTATTCCAACATCCTACACCGCTGCGGCGTAAATTTTAATTTTTTTTTATTACTTCCTGGACCTTTGTCGTCGCAGCGATGTACAAAATAGGCCGCATCGAAGACACCTCGCTGCAGCGAAATTTTGATGTCGCTGGGGCGAAATATGATTCCACAACGTTTATATAAAACGTTGTAAAAGATGTCGCCGCATCGGTTTGATTAACATGCTGCGGCGAGAATTTCGAGACTATATAAAGTCCTAAATTTTACTATTTTTTACAATTGTTCTATTTCGAAAATCATTACAAAACCCTATTCGCCCGGATCTTTGTCATTCCCTCAACTAGATCTCGTGTATACATTCAAAACTTGTAATTATTTCTTATTGATCTCAATTTTGTGTTGGTTTATATTATATGGTAATTAGGGCTGTATATTTTTCATGAAGATCTCAATATTATACGAAGATGAGGAATTGGATGTGGGAGAATAGATTAAGTGAGATATATGATAAAGTTGTGGATGAATTTTGTGATTTTGCTAGAGAAAATATGAAGGATGAGTCAATTCGTTGTCCTTGTGTACAATGTGGAAATCATAGACATTTTCCAATTAAGGTTGTTCGAAACCATTTGTTTGCATATGGAATAATGACTTCATATCAAATATGGTTTTACCATGGTGAGGTTTTTCGATCTACAGCGACACACAAAATCGATGTTGACGAAGATGATGTTGATGATATGTGTGGAATGATGAATGATTTGGAGGATGATTTTGTTGAGCGGCCGGAATTATTTGAGTCTATGATGAATGATGCAGAAACACCTTTGTACGAAGGGTGTACAAAATTTTTGAAATTATCATTTTTAGTAACTTTATTTCATTTTGGGTGGTTGGACAACAAGCTTTACATTATTGATGCAAACGCTTAAAGATGCATTTCCGAAGGACAATAAAGTGCCTTTGAGTATGTATGAGGTGAAAAAAACTTTGGGCACATTAGGCATGAAGTACGAGAAATTTCATGCGTGTCCGAATGATTGTGTTTTATATAGGAATGAGAATGAAGATCTTGATCAATGTCCGACATGCGGCGAGTCAAGGTGGAAGAAGGGTAAAATTCCTCGTGACGGGTTAAAGGAGTCCCGATTAAGGTACGCAACTTTTTACAATTTAATTATTAAATTTCATCTTTATAATTTTTGTATTGATTAAAATTATTGTAGTCATTATGGTACATTCCTCTAATGTCGCGGTTTAGACGGTTGTTTACTAATGTCATACACGCGAAAAACATGGTTTGGCACTCCGAAAAGCGTATCGATGATGGTATGTTGAGACATCCTGCTGACGCTTCACAATGGAAATTCTTTGATTTAGAGTATAAGGATTTCAGTCTTGATCCTCGAAATTTGCGTCCTGGTTTAGCGTCTGATGGCATGAATCCATTCAGCATGATGAGTAGTAAATACAGTGTGTGGCCGGTTATCCTTGTGAACTACAATCTCCCTCCAAAGTTGTGCATGAAGAGAAAGTATTTGATGTTAATGCTATTGATATCGGGACCGAGCCAACCAGGTAATGATATTGATGTGTATCTAGCACCATTGGTTGATGACTTGAATATGCTATGGGAGAAAGGATTTGAAGTCAAAGACGCTTACCGTGGAGATTTTTTCAATTTAAGAGCAATGTTGATGTGGACTATTAACGATTTTTCGGCTTATGGAAACTTATCAGGATACTCAGTGAAATGCTCGATTGGTTGTCCGATTTGCATAAAAGAGACATCTTCCATTCAGTTGAAGCATGGAAAAAAGACAATTTTTCTTGGTCATCGACGACTTTTACAAACAAATCACCCGTATAGACAATTCAAACGGGAATTTGATGGAAAAACAGAAGAACGACTTCCTCCTAAGATTTTGTTTGGTGAAGATGTCTATGAAATGGTTAAGAACGTCAATGAAGTGCTCGGGAAAGGAAAGCGGAATGCTTGCACTAAAGAGTCGTTCAAAGATAATCCTTGGAAGAAAAAATCAATTTTCTACAACCTCCCGTATTAGAAGACGCACTATGTTCGACATTGTTTGGATGTTATGCACATTGAAAAAAATGTTTGCGAATCGATCATCGGTACGCTTCTCGATGATCAAATAAATCGAAAGATGGAATAAAAGCTAGAATGGATCTCAAGGAGATGAATATTAGGAGCATTTTGCATCCTCAAGAGGGAGGAAAAAAAAACAAATTACCACCGGCGAAATACACTCTAGATCGGAATGAGAAGAAGAAGTTGTGCAAATGGTTCGCATCTATCAAGGTACCCGTAGGTCATTCTTCAAACTATAACAGATTTGTATCTTTAAAAGATTCGAGACTCATTAGGATGAAAACTCACGATTGTCATGTGTTACTCCATCAAATGTTGCCTCTCGCTTTGCGTGGTATATTGTCAAACGATGTGAGATTTGCAATATCCAAAGTATGTGTATTCTTCAACTCGATATGCTCAAAGGTTATCGATCTCGTTCGTTTGGATTACATGCAATCAGAGTTAGTGAAAATTTTGTGTATGCTAGAAAAGTTCTTCCCACCTTCGTTTTTTGACATCATGGTTCACTTAACCGTTCATTTGGTATGTGAAGTGAAATTATGTGGGCTTGTTCTTTTGAGGTGGATGTATCCAATCGAGCGTTACGTGAAAGTATTGAAGAGTTATGTTAAGAACTACAATAGACCAGAAGAGAGCATAGTGGAAAATTACATAGCAGAAGAGTCTGTTGAGTTTTGTTCTGAATATCTAGCTAAAGCAAACGAAATTGGCGTGCCCAAAAATTTGAGTTTTGAATCAAAATCCTTATCTACAGGTATCTTTTATTGGTTACACTTTATGTTTAGTTTAATCCATAAAATAAGTTTATGTAACCAAGATTTTTATGTATAGGTATTTATTCTAGCGTCGATCGCAAAGAATGAGAACGAGCCTCTCTTCACGTGTTAGACATCGTTTCCGACATCATGCCATTTGTGGATATTCATATTAATGAATTGAGGGTGAATGATCCAAAGAAAGAAAAAAATGAAAAATGGTTACAAGGTGAGCACAATCGTTCGTTTCAAACCTGGCTAGGAAAACGAATATTTGAGGATTCGGGACATTCTTTTACATTGAGTAAACTATCAGGCGGGCCTTCTTCAATGGTTACCAGGTACAATGCGTGGTCTGTTAATGGATTTACATTTTATACAAGAGACAGAGATAACAAGCATCCCGTTCAAAACTCTGGTGTTACATTATAGGCCGAGGCATTGCATGTTTCGTCGGCAAAGGATAAGAATCCAAAGCAAGGTTTTATGAATTACTACGGATACATTGAAGACATATGGGAACTTGATTATTGTGGGTTACGAGTCCCATTATTCAAGTGCAAATGGGAAGATAATAATCACGTTAAATTTGACAAGGACGGAGTTACCATTGTCGACTTTAGACGAACCAGTTATGAGAACGATTCATTTATGTTGGCCTCGCAAGCAAATCAAGTGTTCTATGTTTCGGATCTTTTCAATCCGGAGCTATCATTAGTGGTTCATATAAAAGCAAGAAATATTGATGAAGAGGAAGACGAAGACATGACTAGTATTCCTTCTTTTACATCCGGATTACCACCTGTCGACGAAGAGATTTATAATTTTGATGATGATGATGATGATGTTTCTCATTTACTTCGTAGGGATATTGATGCTACTTTTGTTTGAATAATGTATCATTATAATTTATAATTCAAAAGTTTTATTTGATTTTTAGGGATTTCGCTGCGCAGATCGCCGCAGCCATGCGTAAACTCAGCTGCAGCATAGACAAATTTTTTGCTCTGGGGACTTTTCCGTCGCAGCGACGAATAAATACGGCTGCAGCGGAACAGTCTCGCTGGAGCCGAGTTTCTACACCGCTGCAGCGAAAATTTTGTAAAAAATTTTTTTGCTCTCAGGAACATTTCCGCCGCAACGGTGAAGAAACTTAGCTGCAGCGGTGAAGAAACTAAGTTGCAGCAGAACAGTCTCCCTACAGCCGAGTTTCTACACCGCTGCAGCGGAATTTTTGTAAAAAAAAATTTTGCACTCGCAAACATTTCCGCCGCAGCGATGAACAAACTAGGCTGCAGCGGAACTGTCTCGCTGCAGCCCAGTTTCTACACCGCTGCGGCGGAACGAGTTTCTTAAATTTTTTTTTGCTCTCGGGAACTTTTCCATCGCAGCGATGAAGAAATACGGCTGCAGCAGAACAGTCTCGCTGCACCCGAGTTTCTACACCGCTGCGGTGGAACAATTCTTTTAAAAAAAATTTACTCTCGGGAACTCTTTTGCTGCAGCGGTGAAGAAACCCGGCTGTAGCGGAGACCTTAAGCCGCAGCCTATTTTCTACACAGCTGCAGTGGGATTCCAAAAATATTAATCCAAACATATCAATTAAAAGTAAATTAAACACATCAATATAGAAATATCACCTAAAATAAGTCTTAACATAAAACATAATATAAGTTTCAACATAAAACATAATATAAGTTTCAACATAAAACATATATATAAGTTTCAACATAAAACATAAATAGAAAGTTTCAACATAAAACATAAAAACACAATCGTTCAACTAGTCTTAACATAAAACATAAAACCATTAATCTTCATTCGTCATCGTTGTTGTTTTCTGGTTGTGGTGGAGGCGCCGAATATGGTGGTGGAATATATTCTGGCCACTCCGGTGGTGGGTGCGGCCATGAGGAATACTGTGGATAAGGAGGAAATTGTATCTGGTTCTCTTGGTTGATGTCCCAACGAGCGTAAAGAGTGTTCAATTGGTCGATATGATTATGACCGTACTCCGACTGTTGGATCGCGAACTGTTGAAGGCGTTGAGAAACGCTGATGTTGAAGTGCATGTCGTGTGCAAGGTAGTCAATGGTGCGAGGATCGATTACCTGAGGTGCTGGTAGTTGCAACAAGAAGAGTGACACAATCAAGCCGTGTATGGTAGCCCGTGTCGTTCGTTAGCGTAGTCAATTTTTTTCATCCAATTGTAGATGAATCGACCTGCGCTAATAGTGTAGCCTTTGAAGATGCAGTATAGAAGTTAGAGATGATCCTCCCCCAAAGTTGTGAAATGCTTGATCGGATAGAGGTGAGCACAAATAAAGTAAATCCAAGCTTTGGCTAACCTGGTGATGTTTGTCAATAAATTATGTAAATAATATATGACTAAATTATTAAAAACATGCTAACATATGACTAAATTTTATAATAAGATGTAATTAATATATTAAAACACATTTTACATATTAATTAACATATGCCAACCTGGTGAGTTGTGAACGCTTGAGTACACATTTTTCTTTGTCGGTAATCCAAGTCTCTCCCGGAATGCACAATGTTTCAGTCATTTTTTCGTAGTTGCATTTTCGCAACCAACGACGATACTCCTCCATCTCAAAATCCATGTCGGGTGTCTCGAGCAAATCACTGATGGCTTCGATGCTGAAGTTGACTTGTCTACCCCTGACCATCACAATATCTTCTTCGGCATCCTTTAGGTTGGCGTAGAACTCGTACACCATAGTCAAGTTTGCTTCGTTCTCAAGTTTGCGACAAAATTTGTCCCATTCAAGACCTTGAATGGTGTTGTAGATGAGCGCTCTGATGTCGGTGTTTCGACTAACAAATCCTCGCTCAAGGATTACACTACGCCCCATGAGAATGTCGTAGCGAAACTCGGCATCCTTACTTGAAAATATTTGGTCGTTGTAGTCCACCTTAGGTGCTGCTTGACGAGGACGCTTGGCTTTTCATTTTTGCTTAGAAGCGCTAGCCTCCTTGGAAGGGCCAACACCTGAGGCTTTTTTCGTGTTAACATTTTCACCTACGCAAACAAAATTAATCAATTTATACATCACAATCGCATAAGCAAGACTCAATAACAATCGCACAAACATGTAATTCCGCTTTCAAAATTTTGAAAAAACCGAGAGAATGCAAAATTTTGAATCCCGCCGCAGTGGGAGTCAAAATCACGCTGCAGCCGTGCATAAATCACGCTGCAGCCATGCCAAAATTAATTTCTCTTTGCAAATCTCGCCAGAGCCTCAAAACCCAAACACCTCAACCATTAAATCTAGGTTCTAAACTATCAACCTAACCAATTTCAAACCTAGATTCGAGTTATAACATGAAATAAATTCAAAATCCAAAAATTTGAACCAAAATGGAACTTACTTAGGTACTTGAGCGGCAGGGAGGAGACGAGGAGAGAGGAGGAGGGCGGAACTTGGGCGGCAAGGACGGGAGGAGGGCGAACTCGGGCGAAGAAGAGCGGGGAGGAGGGCGAACTCGGGCGGCGGAGAAGAGGCGAGATCTCGCGGCGGCGGGAAGAGGTGAGAACACGTGGCGGCGGGAAGAGGCTAGAACACGCGGCGGCAGGGAGGAGGCGAGATTAAGCGGCGGCGGGGAGAGGCAGAAAGTCGCTAGAGAGGGTCGGAATTGGGAGAAGTGGAAGAAATGAAGGAAAGAAAAGAAAATGAAGATTTTATATCTGATTTTAGGGTAAATCGCGATTTCTCGCCGCAGGGAGGATTAGTCACCGCTGCGGCGAGAATAGCTCTGGGCGAAAAAAAAACTCAAAAAATCTCGCTGCGGTGAGATTTAGGCACCACTGCAGCAAGAACTTTTCCACAACGCTTAATATAAGCGTTGCGGGAACATCTAGCTGCAGCAGTGCCTAAATCTCGCTGCAGCGCGTTTTTTTTTTTCACCTCACTTCCACAACGCTTACCCTAAGCGTTGTGGGAACTTCTCGCTGCAGTGAGATCTGTAGATAGCTGCGGTGAGGATCCTACAATGCTTACCCTAAGCGTTGTGGAAGAGTTCTTATTCGCCAATTTTCCACAATCGTGAGCTAAAGCGTTGTGGGAACATCTCGCTGCGGCATGATTTGTACTTCGCTGCGGCATGATTCCCACAACGGATACAAATAAGCGTTGTGGGAGAATTGTTATCCGCCAATTTTCCACAATGGTTAGCTTAAGCGTTGTGGAAATCAAAGATCCCACAACGCTTGTGGATAAACGTTGTGGGAAATCGGTCTTCCCACAATGATTAATGACAAACGTTGTGGAATCTCTGCTTCCCACAACGCTTATTCTTAAGCGTTGTGGGAACTCAATTTCCCACAACGCTTATTATAAGCGTTGTGGGAGACCCATTTTGGGATCCAACATTTGTAGTAGTGAATCAATGTAGTACGAAACGAGAAAATATTTATTTTCATCTTTTATTTATTTGAATCATCAAATTATATTAATATCAATATAATAACATGATATGATTCGTTAAATAAATGTAATAGTAAACAACCATTTATTTATTTAATTACTCATAAAATAATTTTCTTAGCGTAAATCACAATTTACATTGAATGAGAAAATCAATCATTTCTTGTTCACCAAAATCTTGTCTGAGAGTCTATTATTGAGACTTTATGGACCCACATGAACTAAGCTTTAGAATAAAGGTCGGACACAAAAGTTCACAAACTTTTTCCAACTTATAATTCTTAATATTAGTCGATTCCACTAAAAGACCAATATTGAACATCTCTAAGTTCATATGCGTTTTATTTTCGTTTGATGTGACAAAACTATTCCTCACACGGTCCACGGTGTATTTTACGATATTACCCTTTGTGTGTATCATTAACTCAGAGGAATGTAAAATTACCGTTTTACCCCTGAGTTATTATTTCACCAAGTCTTCTGTTATTTGTGAACGAGAAAAACATAAAGTGAGATGTCTCAACATGTCACATGTTTTATGTCAAAGAATTCTCTATTCGATGAATACCAGGCCTGGTTTATTCGCTCACACTCTCATAATATAGCATGGTGTGATACTAATGCCTTAGCATTGTTTCAACACAAATTCCATGTCTGCGAATCACATATTTCAACGAAACAGTATTATGATACCAATTGTCGGGTCAATGAAACTTCACTTAGCCGTTGCCCATTGACAAATCAAATGTCATAAAATGTTAGAAGAAGATATGTACTCACTTCGGGATTTAGGTAATTACTAAAATACCCCTCGTATGTGAGTTTGAGGTTTCGAGTGATTAAACGGTTTTATCTCGAACTTCAAAACTTCACAAGTCTTGTTCAATATCTTCATTACGATATCAAGAATGAATTACAAAGTCACAACTCTCTATATCATAAGATAAGATATCGTTTAATTCATTTTAACAATCATTACTAAGAATCGATTGCTCAATCGATCTTTAGATTGCAAACTATTATTTAAACTAGTTCTAAGAAGGTATCTTGTCAAGTCTGTACTTAGCACTTCTTTCGTTGATTAAAGTTTCAGGGCGTAGACATTCATGCATATATTCAATCTTAAAATAAGAATAAATATTCAATTTTTATTTAAATTCAAAACAAATAAATACAAAAGTATTTAATATCAAAAATCTCCTTTGTGGGCATAAATGCCAACAAAAGGATGGTCCTTTGAAGTCTCTAACCGTGGGAAATCTTCCCACGTGTGAATCATGTCTCGAATGCAAGATGACCAAGAGACCCTTCTCCTAAAAGGGTCTGAGATCCATGCAAGTATTGGAACTCCTAAAAGGGTCATGTCTACCTTATGCGACATAAGTCAAATACTTTTGAAATGTTCAAAGAGTATAAAGCTTTAGTTTAGAAGAAAACGGAGAAACAGATCAAAGATCTTCTTAGAGAAGAAGGCATTCATTATCAGCTTACAGCACCTGGTACTCCACTGCAAAACGGTGTGTCAGAGAAAAAGAATCGAACTCTACTAGATATAGTGAGATCGATGATGAGCTACTCATCGCTTCCTAACTCGTTCTGGGGATATTCCCTACAAACGGCAGCTTACATTCTGAACCAGGTTCCGTCTAAGATGGTCCCTAGAACACCCTATGAGAGATGGAGTGGTAGAAAATATGTTTTACACCACATTCGCATATGGGGTTGTCCAGCACATGTGCTAAGACAAAAGACTAACAAGTTAGCTAGTCGTTCAGAAGTATGCCTTTTTGTGGGAGTAAACAGTACATCTTATATAGTGCCGCTGATCAGAAAACGTTCGTTAGTGCAAACGCTAGGTTTTTGGAAGCAGACTCTATGAAGAACTCTGTACTGAGAAGCAGACTTGTGCTTAAGGAACTGTTGGGTGAAGTAGCTGGTACTTCACAAGAGAGGAGGAGTCCTATTCCAACAGTAGAAGAACCACATTTGGAACCAGAGCCTCATGTGCTTCGTCGCAATAACAGGATTGTACGACAACCTGATCGATACATGGGTATCGGAGAGATTTTCACTGCACTCGCATATATTGAGGAAGATGATCCAGCATCATTTTCTCAAGCGATGCAAAGTTCTGAAGCAAACCTATGGCAAGAAACCATGAACGTTGAAATGCATTCGATATATGTCAACGAGGTCTGGAAGCTTGTAGATATACCTGAAGGCATCAAGCCTGTTGGGTGTAAATGGATCTACAAGAAGAAAAGAGGGCTGGATGGAAATGTTGAGACATAAAAGGCACAAATTTTGGCGAAGGGGTTCACACAGAAAGAAGGTATCGACTGTGAAGATAACTTCTCGCCGGTCGCAATGCTGAGGTCCATCCATATTCTTTTATCCATTGTTGCCGTCCTGTATTGTGAAATTTGGCAGATGGATGTCAAGACTGCATTTCTGAATGGAAATCTTGACGAGCGCATTTATATGGCTCACCCAGACGGGTTCATGGAGAAAAGCCAACAAGGCAAGGTTTGTGAGTTGCTGAAGTCCACTTATGGACTAAAGCAAGCATCTAGATCGTTGAATATTATATTCGACATGACTGTGAAAGGCTACGGTTTGATCAGTCAGTAGATGAGCCATGCATTTATAAGATAACAAACGATGGCAAGGTGGTCTTCTTAGTCCTATATGTAGATGACATACTGCTAATTGGGAATGATGTATGAAAGTTATCAGAGGTTAAGATCTGGCTGTCAAAGCAATTTGAGAAGAAGGATCTAGGAGAAGCGGCTTACATTATGGGAATTCAGATCTTTAGAGATCGAAAAAACCGAAAGTTAGCGCTTTCCCAAGCATCTTATATTGATAAGATCATGGATCGCTTTAGTATTCAAGACTCCAAGAAAGGACAGCTACCTTTCAGACATGGAGTGCATCTCTCAAGTGAGCAGTCTCCCAAGACTCCTCAAGAGGTTGAGGACATGAGACATATTCCATACGCTTCAGCCGAAGTCTCATGTATGTTATGCTTTGCACGAGACCAGATATTTGTTACGCAGTGGGCGTGGTGAGTAGGTTTCAGTTAAACCCTAGACCCGAGCACTGGAATGATGTCAAGCATGTTCTTAAGTATCTTCGGAGAACGAGAAACTACATGCTTGCATACTTAGGTGGTGGCCTGACTATGACGGGATGTACCGATTCCTATTTACAAGCGGATAAGGATTCCATGAAGTCCACATCAGGCTCTATATTCCCCCTGAATGGTGGATCCGTGGTCTGGAGGAGTATCAAGATATCTTGCGTTGCTGACTCGACCATGGAAGTCGAGTATGTGGCAGCTTGTCAAGCTGCAAACGAGGCTGTGTGGCTGAGGAAATTCCTTATGTACTTGGAAGTAGTTACAAGAGCAAGCGAGCCCATCACACTTTATTGAGATAACATTGGGGTTGTCGCTAATTGTAAGGAGCCAAGAAGTCACAAGCGCTCTAAGCACATAGAGCGCAAGTATCACCTTGTACGAGATATCGGTCACAGAGGACATGACTGAAAGATCATTCGTATCTCCTTTGAGTCAAGTGAGAGTTTGTTGGGATTGGTGCCCACAAAGGATATTTAAGACATTATAAATAATTTGTATTTGATTTTGTTGAGACATTAATGTATGAATGCTACGCTCTGAAGCTGTTATCAACGAAAGGGGTGCAAAGTATATACTTGACAAGATAGCCCCTTGTGACTAGTTTAAGCATTTGTTCGCAATATTAAGATCGATAGAGCAATCGAGTCTAAGTTATGATTGTTTGAATGAATCATGATATCCTATCTTGTGATATAGAGAGTTGTGACTCTGTGTTGCATTCTTGATATCGTGTAGAAGATGTTGAACAAGACTTAAAGATACTATGAAGCTCGAGATAAAACTGTTTAATCACTCGAAACTTCAAGATCACATACGAGGGGTACTTTGGGACTTACCTAAATCCTGAAGTGAATACATAATTGATATTACACCTTATGACATTTGATTTGTCAATGGGCAATGGCTAAGTTTTAGTTGCATCTGACCTGAAGATTGGTGTCATAATGTTGTCATGTTGGGTTATGTAATTCACAGATACAGAATTATTGTTGAAACAATACTAATGCATTTGTATCACACTATGTTTTGTTATGAGAGTGTGAATGAATAAACCTAGCCAGGTATTCATCGAATAAGAACATTTTTTGATTAAAACTTGTGACATGTAAAGACATCTCACTCTATGTTTTTCTCATTCACAAATAACAAAGGAGTTAGTGAAATAATAACTCAGGGGTAAAAATGTAATTTTACATTCCTTTGAGTTAATGATAAACATGAAGGGTAATATCGTAAAGTACTCTGTGGATCGTGTGAAGAATTGTTTTATCACATCAAACGGAAAATATACCCACATGAACTTAGAGAGTCTCAGTATTAGTCCTTTAGTGGAATCGACTAATATTAAGAATTAAAAGACGGAAAGTTTGTGAACTTTTCAGTCCGATTTTTATTCTAAATTTTCGTTCATGTGGGTCCATAAGGTCTCAATGATAGACACTCGAATGAGATTGAATGAACAAAAATGATTGATTTATTCATTAAATATAAATTGTGATTTATATCGAGAAAGTCATTTTCTTAGTGACTAAATAAATAATTAGTTATTTATCATTACATTTATTTTATGAATCATAATGTATAATTATATTGATAATAATACATTTTGATTATTCAAATAAATAAAAGAAGAAAATAAATGTTCGTACTTGTGAAGTATGAAATTAATTAATGAAATATCATTAATGAATGAGAATTCTAAATTAATTGAATTTAGAAATAAATCAAAAGAATTTGGGAATTAAATATATTGTTTTGGCCGAATGTAGGATGCTTGTCGGCCGAAAATTAAGTAAAGCCCATTTGACTTTATAATTTAAAGGAATGGGAAACCCTAATTGACCAAACCTAATCACTATTCTCGACCAACTCTCCCTTCCCCCTTGTGTGTGTTTTTGGCCGAGAGATTAAAGAGAACAAAGTAGAGAAAAATTGTTTTTCTTGTTCCTTGAATTGTTCTTGAGAGAATCCCTAATTCCCCATTGTTCAATTAAGAGCCCACTCTCCTAATCTCTCATATATTCGAGTGTATTATTGTTGACTCATTGTTATGGTGTTTGGTGATTTAATTCAGATACATTTTGAATTTTAGAATTAATTTAGAAGTCCCGAAGGTCTTGGCTATACATGTCCGACGAGAATCCCTGCCAGGAGTCCAATCCGGAAAGAATCCAAGCTAGACCTCCTGTCCGGCGAAGGCTTCCTGCGCGCGTCCCAGTCCGGCCAGAATCCCAGTCAGGCGTCCAGTCCGGCCAGAATCCCAGTCAGGCGCTCTGTCCGGCCAGCGCGTCTCCCTGTCCGGCGAGACCTCCAGGTCCGCTCTCTGTCCGGCGTGCCTTCCAGCGTCCAGCGAAGGTCCAGGCGCCCTGTCTCCAGTCCGGCAAGGATACCAGCGAGCATCCTAGTCCGGCGAGAATCCCAGCGCGTCTCCCTGTCCGGCGAAGTCTCCGTGTTCGTCCAGCGTGCGTCTTGGGCAATTCGGCGAGCCTTCTTCATCATTTTGACTCGGTGTGGCATCCTGGAGATAGCAAACAACGTCGGGATTGTTTATAATCTCTATTGTAAGTATTTCTTAACGAATTGGATGCCTATAAATATATAAATTGTTTATAAAGGTTGATAGTGTGTTCAATTGTTGCTTAACACGTTTTAATAAATTTGTTTATTAACATGTCAATAAATTTTAATGCCTAGGTTGTTTAAATATATTAAAAATAGTTTTTAATATGTTAGATCTAATTATAAATTTCCACCACATAGGATGTGTTATATACTTAAATTGTTTAAATTATTAAATAAATTTCAACAGCTTCATCCTGCAGTTTATGAAACTATGGATAGCTTGTTGTCCCGCCAGCGCTGTGGGGATGTCCCGATGAGATTGTTGCAACACATTGCTCATAGATGCTAAGATATAGCATCTAGCAATCTCATCAGACATCCTCCACCCATCATAGGCGTCCTTGTCGTCTTTACTCGAGTCACTACTCGAAGCTGGAGGACACGAGGTTGGGAGAACGTACTTGTGCTTTTCCACCATCGGCACGATATCGAAGTTACGTATCCAATAAACGTAATTCTCACCCTCGAGTTTATTCGAACTCAAAATTGTTTGTAGTGGATAAAAAGACATTTTGCTGAATTTAAATAAAATAAATAAATTTAGTATGTGCTACAATTCGAATTATATGCATGAAAAATCTTAATATGGTTTGAAAGCAATAAACAATTCATGGTATTATGAACACAAAAGATTAATTATATTTCCTAGGAGAAACCGCAATTAATCGCGTTTCATAATCGTGACACATCACTATTTAGTCCGAGTCATCCAAGAAATCACAACTTCTATTTCTTACTTATTCCCATAAACTTTGGTCCCTTATTTTTAACACATAGTCTCTATGGGAGAATTAATTTAAACAATAAGTCTAAGTGTATAATCGACACGTGTGTCTTTATCCAAGTCACTTTGATAACGGCTCTCCTAGGGGAGACCCCGCTTCATCGTTCCTCTTTAAAGTTTAGTTCATTAATAATTTGATTAACAAAGTGATCCCGAAATACTCCCATTGAAGGGAGGGCTACGATGGGTGACTCTTAGTTCATCACACACTATGTTAATTAAACTCATGTCGGGGACCTTGGTTGCTTCAACGATAAAAGTCTCTCCCATTTTGTTTTTGCAAAAAACGTATTTTTGTTGCAATTAGTTTACGTTTATAACTTCCTTCATAAAATTTAAACTATATGATTTCATTTTAATGTGATGTTGGCATTATATCCTATATGACATGTGAGATGATTTTCTATGAGATTAAATAAAATAAAATAAAAATTATTTAACTCATCTAATGGCTCATTTCTAAATACAACCCATAAGAAAATAACATTGAAAATAAACTATTTAACTCTTCAATGTGTGGCCGCCAAGGACTCCATGTGACGCATCATTGGTTGTCTCGGGTCAGCCCCCACATGTTCCATAATGTGCGGCCAAGCCCGAAGTGCTGCCTTCCTTGTCTTCTCGCTTCCAGATTACAAATTATATAATTACAACTTAAATTGTCCTCGCCAATTGAGCCTCAAAAATTTAAAATTAAAAATTAAAAAAAAAATAAAACAGGGATGATAACCGAAAAAGTCCTAGAGCCATTTCAATGAGGATTCATCCACAAAATACATCACAAACATTCACAATGCAATAAACAATCATACAAAAAACACCAACACCAAACTAGACAAACAATTTCAAACTAGTCAAAAAAATCCTAATTTTTAATGCATTTAATAGCTCTGATATTATTTATTAGAAATTTAGTTAACGATTAACCAATAATATAATATAACATATCTCAATATGGCGGAATTATATAATATGATCTAATATATCAAAAATCGTTTTAAACATATTCAAGTAACCTAGGCATTAAAAATTATTAATATGTCAATAAACTATTCTAAACATGTTGTCAACAAATTGATCATACAACTAACAACCTATAAACAATTTATAAAATGCGTTGCAGATCCAATTCGTTTGAGAGATTACATGTGAGGTTGTAAATAATGTCGTGCGTCGCTTGCTTACGTCGGAATGCCTCATTGGAATTCAGCTAACTCTCGACCTAGACTCGCACAAGGTGAAGAGAAGAGTTGGCCAAAATTATGAGCTTAGGTTGGGGCTTCAAAAATCTTTTTTATATCTGAGAGAGCGGGCTTAAGTTAGGTCAAAATCCAATTTTGGCCCTTGACTTAAGCCCAATGATCTTTTTAATGAGTTTTAAAATAATTTCCCAGCCTAATTCTCTTAATTATGCCCGACCAAATCATTTTATTTTCTCCAAAAAATATTTGATTTTTTTCTAAAATAATATTTAATTAATTTAGAACATCTCATTTATTTAATGACAAGTCATTAATTCTTTTCATACTATGTAAACAAGTACGAAACGATAAAATATTTATTTTCATCTTTTATTTATTTGAATCATCAAATTATATTATTATCAATATAATAACATAATATGAATCGTTAAATAAATGTAATAATAAATAACCAATTATTTATTTAATTACTTAAAAAATAATTTTCTTAATGTAAATCACAATTTACATTCAATGAGAAAATTAATCGTTCTAGTTCAATAAATCTCGTCTGAAAGTCTATCACTGAGACCTTATGGACCCACATGAACGAAGATTTAGAATAAATTCCGATCACAAAAGTTCACAAACTTTTTCCGACTTTTAATTCTTAATATTAGTCTATTTCACTAAAGGACTAATACTGAAACTCTCTAAGTTCATTTACGTTTATTTTCTGTTTGATGTACAAAATAATTCTTCACATGATCCACAGAGTATTTTACGATATTACCCTTTGTGTGTATCATTAACTCAGAAGAATGTGAAATAACCGTTTTATCCCTGAGTTATTATTTCACTAACTAACCTTTATTATTTGTGAACGAGAAAAACATAAAGTGAGATGTCTTTACATGTCACATGTTTTATTCAAAAAATGTTTTATTCGGTAAATACCATGCCCTGTTTATTCGCTCACACTCTCATAACAAAGCATGGTGTGATATTATTGCCTTAGCATTGTTTCAACACAAATTATGTATCTGTGAATCACATAATTCAACTAAACAACATTATGACACCTACCGTCGGGTCAGATGAAACTTCATTTAGTCATTTCTAATTGACAAATCAAATGTCATAAAGTGTTATAAGAATATATGTATTCACTTCAAGGTTTTAGGTAATTACCAAAATACCCCTCGTATATGATTTTGAAGCTTCGAGTGATTAAACGGTTTTATCTCGAGCTTCAAAGTATCACAGGTCTTGTTCAATATTTTCATTAAGACATCAATAATAAATCACAGAGACAACTCTATATATATCAAGATAAGATTTCGTTGCTTTATTCAAACAATCAATGCTTAGATTTAATTTCCCTATAGATCTTTAGATTGCGAACTATTATTTAAACTAGTTATAAGAGGGTATCTTGCCAGGTTTGTACTTAGCACCTCTTTCGTTGATGACAGTTTCAGAGCGTAGCAAACATACATAAACACAAACTTAAATAAGAATGAATATTTTATTTTATTCAATGCTTCAGCAAAACGAAATACAAAAATGCATTTATAATGTCTAATATCTCCTTTATGGGTACAAATCCCAACATAATAGTTATGAAGAGTCATGAACTGTGATTACTTATTAATCTGAGATGGTCTCGATTTCTACTAGGTGCACTACGTCATGTCACCAAAGTAACACAGAGTGTTATTATTGGTGGATTACCATGGATATAAAAATTGAAAGTTTCGACTAAATATTTTATCATGTGCATGTATGTATTATGATTTTATTTTCCTAAACCTTTATGGAATATTGTTTCTTCACATTTTGCTAATAATTGTACTTTTATGTTTTTAGTAATCATTCAAACTCTACAATGACCATGTTGTCAAAAGACGTCCTACTAGTGAGAACTTCCTTAAATGTACGTCAAACCTGAATAGTGTGCTAGTTAGCGAAAGCATTCTTTTTATCCTCCCCAAAGAGATACCTCTCTTTACTGGTTTTAATTATTCTCATAACCAAAAGGAATGTTGGAAATCGGTTAATGATTAACATATAAATAATGAAACATATCGTAATATGGCGGAATTTCAAAATTTATTTTAATATGAAAAACAAAATTTTCAATATATTAAATAACCATAACGTTAAAAACGATTCAACTATGTAAGAATATCAAAATCACGCAAACAGACAATTTCACAAATCCAGATTCCTATAACTTATTACAGAATCAACATAAGTGGAATTGATAATTACTTATGGTTGTCGTCATCCACTTCACGAGTCGTCCTTTCGTCTTCAATCTGTGAGATCAGGTTTGTGTCACACGTCCAAGTCACTGGCCGAGTCTTCCCCGCGCATGTAATTGATGAGCCTCATATGTGCGTGCACGTCTCTGTGGCCGGCCCTGTATCTCAGTTTCCAATCAAATTACCACAAAATAGAGTCAATAAAAAGACCTTCGGGATTTTATGAGAATAAGAGGGTGGGCTCTTTACTGAACAAAGGGAAGAAGGAATCACATTCGAATTGAAGTCAAATATTAAACCCTCTCTATCTCGTATAGTTGGCCAAATATTTTGCTTCCTCCTCCTCCCAGAAATTGCTTCAATTTCGTTTTAAGAAATAAAAAAACTGATCTAAACGTATTGTTTAGAATTTGTAAAATATAAGAATTTTGTCCACACATGTCCTTTTGACTTCGGATATTACGTTTCAGAAGAACATGGTGTCATCAGGTAGATGAGTACTTGGAGAAGATCTAATCGTGGAAAATGGGACGATGGAGGACTAGTCTATTTAGACTGACGATAGATTGTGAAATTTTGAAGTTTTTTTTATGAGCCCAAGTGTAAATCTTCTATTTTTCCATTTTATTCGTTGCTCGATATTTACTCTCCATCTATATTTAATTAAGTAATCTATATTATTCTTTATAGCCATATTACTTGGCTTATGATATTATAATTATTTATTTTCACATTTATTGGTTGTATAAAGTGCATAAATCATCAATAAAAAAATAAATAAAAAACTGTACAAATAGCCGATGGACACTCATCAATGAATCGGTGTGTTATCCAATCTTCTTCTCTCTCAACTGTAATCTCTCTGGAATGATATGTTTTTAGAAATGGATCTAACCTTCTTTTTTTTTTATTTAGGTTAAATAATCAAACATGTTAAATTGTGCAGATCTGATCATTAAAACACGTGTACAACTTGAAAAATAGACAGGACGTCGTCGCACCGCGACCAACTCCATATCATCGCGAAGCGCCACACGATGGACACTTAGTGGCGGAATGCGATTTTTTTAAATAAATGACCACAATGTCCTGGGTGGTTGGGGCGACAAGATAGACACTCAGCGACCCAACGATCGGTTCGACGTATTTACTCTATTTTTAGCTCATTTTTCACATTTACGCGTCCACATCACTCTAAACTTAAAAATTCTGAAATAAACACTCACAACTACACAAACTACTAAAATATTTGAATTTAAAATTGATTCTTTGTTTAAAATTGTTTAATAACCATGTGTAAAATGTAATTATTATTCAGCATATATCACATAAATTTAAGTTTGAACCCCAATAGCAGCATTTTCAAAATTAAAAAATAAAGAGAAATTTAGCTCAATGAATTAAAAAAAACAGTGTTTTAAGTTTATACCCTCTTTTCATTAATTTCTTTTTTGATTTATTTTTTTGCCCAAAATAATGGAAATTACCATTAACTAAACTACCCTCATTTTTTACCCTTTCTCTTTCTCTCCTTCTTCTCGAGAACCTCATTCTACTCCATTTCCCCCATTTTTTGAATTTAAAAAAGAAAACAAGAAAAAACTAATTCCCTCTCAAACGTGTGGGTTGAGTTTGGGTTATGCTTCTATGGGATGACTATTGCTTGCTCTTTGGGACTTTATTCTGGGTAAATCACGATTTTGAAGAGTTACCGTCTGAGGCTTTTCATCCATTACGGGATTCATTAAATGTGAGTGAGTATTCCTTTATTGTGTAACAGTTAGAAGATGCTTCCTGGAGTTTAAGAACTTTAAGCTTATTTTATTTTCACACGGTGCCGTGCTTACATATTTCATTATGCGGAATGTCTTCTGGATTTTGGAGAACCAGCTTTGAGTTAGGATCTTCTCCGAGAGTTGCGTCGTCTCGCCAAGATCAGGTACGCCCGTCAAGCTTCTCGGTCGTGAAGATGTTAGTGTATCTATGTTTCTTTGTGCAACGAATGTCATATTCAGGGTTATCTCCATAGCGCTGATTCCAATTTCATTTCTATTGTTTGGGTTTGGTTTGAACTTCAATTTTGTGTTGCTTGTTATAGTTTTTATGCTCGTGGTAGTTGCGGTTTCGAGTTATTGCTTGTTAATTTTTTGGCATTACTTATTTTATGTTTGGAGGAGAATGATCTCCAGCTTTGTTACATTTTATTGGATATATAAGCTTTGTGTGCCTATGACTTTTGATAATGGAACGATAGTCCCGGACCTAACCTTTTGGAGTATAATGGTCCTCTCTCCTCAAACTACTAAGCTTATAGCAAGTCATGTTTGAATTTTAATTTTTTAATTTAAACAAAACGCTAACAAATAACACAAGTTTGTAAATATGTTTTAAATTGAAGTTTTCCTTCATAAGTTTTCCTTGATAGTTCGGAATTCGATTTAATTGAAATTTAAATCTCTTTATTGTGTCATAATTTGTGTCTTGGTTGTTTTTTAGGTACTTCAATGACTTCAAACTTTCAAAGATCCATTATGCAAGCGGAAAACCAACAAGACCAAAATGAAGGGATTGTGGAGTTCACGGACGAGGAAGAGGATGAAGAACATGAAAATTCCAACAATATTGTTCTTTTTGATAACGAGTCGTCACTTGATAAAATTGTTCAGGTAAAAAATGTTCTTTTTGAAATTAATTGATTCAATAAAACAGTAGAGTAGAGTAGACTACTACTCATTATTCCCTTTGGGGCCGGTGTTTGCTTAATTTCTTGGAAGTTCGTTTTCACCAGCTCCGCAACCATAACTGCACTTGCTTGACGATGTTTCTTTTTTCGTTTATCCGAACTACAAGTATGAATGTTGTTATGTGCTCGAATGGTAAAGAAGTTAGAGTTTGCTAACTTAACTGCTCGTAGATGCCAACTACAATGCTCTCGATCAATACAATCAACCACAAATACTTTCGTGCACGACTTTACTATCTTCATTTCAAAGCAATTTTTAATTGCCGCGTCCAACAACATATTCTTCAGTTCTCCTTTATTTTTGAAGTGTTGGCCTATTTCAAAGTTCGTACCATCTGTAAAGTTATATGGCTTATGAGCTCTTATGTCGATCGGTTCCGTGTCAAGTTCGACAAAAAAATCAGACTCTTGAAACATTTCTGAGGGCGATCTTGATAGTAAAGTAGACTCATCTTGTGGGAGACTCGATCCTCTTACCACATTAGTGGTTTCATTTTCAATATCTTCCATCTTATCTGCAATCAAATTGTGTTAGTATATAATAAAATAAAAATTTAAAAAAACTAGGTGTCAAATTAGTACCCATTGTCAAAGTATAGTTCAAATTTCTTTGTAAATCATTAGCATCCGCGTCACCTTCCTCAACTTGTGGGAGACTCGATCCTTCTACCACTTTGGTGGTTTCATTTTCAATGTCTTCCGTTGTAGCTGCAACCACATTATTATAGTGTGTTAGCATATAACAAAATAAAATCAATAAATGTTAAGATTGTTTAGGTGTCAAATTAATACTTGTTTCCAATGTGTTGTTCACGTTCCCTTTTAAATCATTATCATCCGCGTCACCTTCTCGAATTTGAGTTTCGTGATTAATTTCAAGTTTCCCAATGAATTCTACGTGGAGTGAACTCTACGGTTTCTTTCATCGCGATCCATCAAAAAATCGTATACATCATCATCATCTTCTATGTAAATAGGATCTACCGCGTCCCATGAAGTTGACATAAAGCTTAGTTTCAACTCTATCTTACTTTTATCCACTTTGAGTTTTAGACGCAATTTTTCAATCAAGTCGGCCAACTTGATCTCAGTGTTTATAACGATGATAACAGGCTTATCATTCTTTTTTCCAACCCATTGATACAAACTGTCTTCTTCTTTCCACTTTCCATTGTAATAAACCGTTATCGTAGTCTCCGTCATTATCTACAATAAGATGATTAATAATTAGAATATAAATCATATAAATTTACTGATATACTTAACATCTCTACTGCTCTTTTCTTTTAATCTACTGCGTTCTACTACTCTACTATTATACTACTCAACCTCTCTACTGCTATTTCCCTTTGATCTACCGCGTTCTACTGCTCTACTATTATACTACTCAACCTCTCTACTGAATTTTCTTTTGATCTACTGCGTTTTATTACTCTACTATTATATTACTCAACCTCTTTACTGCTCTTTCTTTTTGATCTATTGCGTTCTACTGCTCAACTCTAACGCCCTAATCCATACTTCAACTCTACTGCTCTAATGATGATCTACTGCGAATAATCGATACCAGTAAATTGCTTTGTTTACCTTAAAATACAATACTTTTGGATTTGAGTTTTTTCATCGTCAATGTCGTCGAAGAACAGTCTGATCATCGTCGGAATGTCGTTGTCGTCGCCAAAATATCGCCAGAACAGTAAATGTAAATGGCTGAAAATTCGTTTCGTTTTGTTCGGGATTCTCTTTTGTTCGCGCGTTTGAGAGGATAACTCGGTTGAGAGATGATTTTTTTTTAACATTAAAAATAAATAAAACAGGGATATTTTTTAGAAGAAAATATTAGAGAAGTATTCACCTAAAATTGTTTCTAAGGGTACTAAGCTAAATTACCCAAAAATAAAATACCTATTTAATTTGATGTTAAAGGAATATATTGGAGTGCAATGAGAAAAGTAAATATAAAAGGACCAAGCCAAACAAAAAACATTCCCAATTCCATTCCTCGACCGATCCGAGAATGGCGATGAGAGTAGTCCCTCTCCTCCGACGACTTACCGCCGTCCTCCGCCGCGGGCGCATGTTCTCCACTTTCTCCGCCCACGACGGAATCATCGAGATCGACCTCTCGTCTCCCTCGTCTTCGGCTTCATCGTCTTCGGAAGAGGCTTCGGCTCTGAAGAGGCTCGACGACGTCGTTCAGCGGATGATGGTTCAGAAAGCCACCCCTGATTGGCTCCCCTTCCGCCCCGGCGCCTCCTTCTGGGTTCCGCCGCGAACTCGCCGGAATAACCTCGCCGACCTTCTCACCGGCCTCGCCGACAATCTCCCCAACCCCCGCCGCGAGCCCGTTTCTTTCCGATTCTCCGCCGGTGAGTTGGATTTTAGGATTGATTACTGCGGTAGAGTTAAATTTGTTAAATCGATTAGGGGATTTGCGTAATTGAGGCTGGTTTGGTTAGGGTTTCATGCTCGATCAACTTAATTCGTTTGGTTGAATTTAAGAGAACCGTGTTTATATCATACGACACGTTTGTTATGCAAGTAATCTTAGAAAAATCATGGTTTGGCTGTCAAAGTAATTGGCTTTATTAAAATTCGTGGAATCGATGTTGTGATTATTGCGTAACTGAGATTGGTTTGCGTTTCATTCCATGGGTTAGTTTATCTAATCCACTGAATTGATCACAATGCTCGTATTGAAAGATGAGCTGTATAGTGATCGAATAGAGTGATTATTGGGTTTTAGATTGTAAATCAATTCCGTGAATTTTACACTGTTTGACGAGTAATTATTTCCATCGAAATTCGGGGAATCTGAATCGATTTTGTGTTGTGAATTGCAGATGGGAAAATGGTCGAGAATTCGCTATCATCGGATGACGAGGATGATGACGAGGAAATCGGGGAGATTGGAATGAATATCACAGACGATGACGAGGACGGAGATAAAGAAAACTCGGGTGATTCGCTGGAGAATAGTAAAGGATGATGATTCGCCACTTGCTCGGCCTGGTTCGCTTTGCTGTGAGTTTTCTATTGAGAAATTTCATTTTCTAGACCTAAATTTTTGCAAAATATCAAAATCAGAACCACTGCTTCAACAATATTCGAAAATGGCTTTTGACCTAAATTCAGACAAAAAACTCTTTCATTCGAAAATCATCCAAATTCATTATTTCATCCTAAACTTTCAGTTTCATCGAAAGTCATCAGAATTATTCATATTTTTGTCCGAATTTTCATATTTTTAAGGCATAAAATATTGATCAGACCTACTACATTAACAATATCCGAAATGGGCTTTTGACCTAAATTTGGACAAAAATACTCTTTCATCCGAAATCAGCCAAATTCATTTAATCATCTTAAACTTTCAATTTCATGAAAACTCATCAGAATTATCCATATTTTTGTCGGAGTTTCCATATATTTTAAACATAAATGATTGATCAGACCCACTTCTTTAACAATATCCAAAAATGGGATTTTGACCTAAACTTAGACAAAAGTACTGTTTCATCCGAAATCAGCCAAATTCATTTTATCATCTTAAACTTTTAATTTCATCGGAAGTCATTGGAATTATCCATATTTTACTCCAAATTTGGGTTAGGTCAAAAGTCCAGATTTGGATATCTTTTAAGAATGAGTCTAATCTTGATATTTCTCTGCTCATTGGGTTTAGAAAATGAAATTTATCTTTCCACTTCTCTGTCGGCTAAGAAAGAGTCCAATTTGTGCCTATAAAACAAACAAAAAAACATAAACTGATTGGTCTGGTTCACGAAATTGAAGGCACACGCTTTGGCCTTATAACAGATGGCTTGAGGCTCAAGAAAGTGAACGGGAAATCAACGGTCGAAATCAAGAATCGACGAGAGTGACTGAAATCGAGCCGTGAAATCGGCTGGGGCTGGACGTGCAGAGAGTCCTCTCACAAACTTACCCTTTTCTCCTCCAATGTATTTTATACCGTTTTCTTTTGATTCTTCATTTAGTGACTTCTTAATAACGTCGCTAATAGGTTTATTTGCCTGGTCGGTCTATTATTCGTGTAAACTTTGGTCTTTAAACGCAAAAAAGTTGTTCTGATGGGATTTCTGCGTTTTGTATGAACCGAAGATTAAGCGAGATATATGTTTGTTTAATGAATTGATATTTGGTGCTGTAATAATTTGAATTGTAATTGCTGTACTAGATCGAAACCAAAATTACTACTTGAAAAAGTAACTCATATTGAGCTTAAACAAGGTGTTCTAAATGCTTTAATTAAGCCACAACAATTGTTCCAATTGAGAATTATCCAATTTTTTGCATATTTTAGATAAATATCCATTATGTGACAATTTTCTTGGCAAAACAATTATTCAGAATTGAAATAGTCAACTAATCAATTAACGTTTTTTTGGAATTTTTTTATTTTAAATATATTTAACTAATGTTGCGGTTATTTATAATAATTAATTTTAAGCACTCCTAATTTGGTTGGAAATTAATTCGGATTCAAATTCCTCCCGATGAAATGTTAGTTAATTTCATTTAATTTTGTTGATAAGTAAATGAATGTGTATTTCCATATTTTATGGATTTATTTTGGCTGTTTTTTTATTGATTATAAACTTAATTCATATTTCTTTTTGTATATAATTAATGCCAATAATTGAAATTCAAATTTTTTATTTTGCTAATTTAATTATGGTAACTGATGTTCTGATTTTAACGGATACCATGTTACTATTGGTTAAATTGCTTCTCTAGTGATAGTGTGTATTTACAGCGACGATATTTCCTAATTTGTATCCTTTATTTTGGAAGTTTTAATTGATATAATTTTAATTGCATTTTTTTTTAATTTTAATTATTAATGTCAATAGTTTGAAATTAATTGGTATCTATTATTATGGTTTATTGTTTTTTTATATATTTTATTAATTAAACATTTAAATTTAGTTGGGATTAATTGTGTTCTTCACAATTCAATATTCATCTCTTTCATATCGTGTATGGTTTGTCCACATCAGTGCTCTCCCTGTTCAACATCAATTAATTTACGTTAATTTCTTATAGAAAGTGGTCTGTAATTTACTGTTATTCATTTCCGGTGAGTCGTTTGGTTCAACAACCATAAATTTTGCTTAACTTTTTAACATGTACAATTTTAATGATTTCAATTTGTTCACGGTTCTTCTTTGAAACAAAAATCATGTTTTCGTTCAGTAATCATCAATGTAATAGTGGTAGCTAATGAATTTATATTTCATCTATCAAGAAATTAACATGAATTATCCGCATATGAAGCTAACATGAATTAATATGTTGTTATTACCTATTTCTCTGGATTAGAATTTTTTTTGCTATCGTTTCCTTCTTCCATTGGAATGATTTTTTTGCTTTGGAACTTGTATATTTTTATTAAATATATAACACACATTGTTAATTTTACTTAATTTACAAACTTCTATTAAATTGATTAACATTTACCAGGATTACAATTTTTGGAGAATTAGCGCTTGTCCCTTTCGTTGGTTCTTCTCGCACAAAAAACAGATAAACCAATACTCGTACCTCTAACACGGTCGAAATAGTGTTCTTGATTCCTGTTACAGTTGTCTTATGTCGCAAAAGAAAACCTTAGTTTTGCCGGCGTTGTCGAGTTTATACTCTTGTTTCGAGTAGAGAGAGAGAGAGAGAGAGAGAGAGAGAGAGAGAGAGAGAGAGATGATAGAGTCTGAATCGGAAGATTGAGAGGAAAGAGAGAGAATCGAAAGATTGTGAAGATAGAGAGATTATTTAATTTTTGAATGAAAGGGTGAAAATTAATAAAAGTCGTTTTTCTATAAATAGATTTTCAAAATTAATTTCTCCTGCTCAAATTTAATATTTAATTCACCATACGCCCATTTTTCATAAAATCTTGCTTACTTAATAGAAATGTTTGTTTTGATATTGAAAATTTCCAAAAATTACTTTAATCAAATCTAAAAAAGTAAACGTATACTTATTTTATTATTTTCGTTAAACTGTTTTTAATTATTATCAAATTTGTTATAACTCAATTGGCGAAGAAAAGTTTTGTACACAAATATCCTTTTTTTTAGCAATTTTGTACACAAATATACGATGCTCAATCAGAATTTCAGAACTCAGAAGGAATACTAACACGTATACTATTTGATCATTAGGAACAAAACGGGACGAGACACGTGGCGCAATATAATTGGAGAATCCACGAAAATACAACGCAGTAAAACGTATTAATAAAGAAAAGGGGAAGAAAATGGAGGTGTGATGATCCGAGAGAGCTCATTCCAGTCCTCTCCAATGGCGGAACAACCTCAAACCACTTCAGAACAATCTTCTTCGTTGCATAAAGCCTCCGATCCATCGCAGGTTTCTTCTCCCTCTCTAGTTTCTGATCCTTTAGGGTTTTCACGAGTTCGTCGTTTCTAGATATATATCTCCACTGAATCAACAAGATTTCTAAGCCAATTCGTGATACGATGTGAAATTTTACCGAATTTTGGATGTCCGAAAATTGTCGCAATCTTAAGAAATGTGAGCTTCGTATCTGCGATTTCTAAGCCAAGGGTTTTGAATGTTTAAGCAGTCATTTGAATTCTATCGAAGAAAAAGTTCCTGATACTCCAAAATCAGTGAAATCCTTCAATGGTGGAGAAAATTGTGCTTTTTCGTACCTTCTTCTTTTACTTGATAAGCTAAAATGATGTTCTAAGCCTAGGATTTTAAATCCCCTCAGAAAAAAAAAGCCTATGATTTTAAATGTTTGAGCAATCAATTACAATATGTCGAAGAAAAAGTTCCCAAGACTTTGAAACTAGTGAAATTCCTTCAATGTTGAAGAAAGTTACACTTCTTTTCTTCTCTTCTTCTTGACTAGCTCAATTGATTGATATGCTGAGATTTCTAACATCAGGATGCAGTCATTGTAATATATCCAAGAAAAAGTTCATGAGATCCAAAAACCAGTGAAATGACTTCAATGTTGTGAAAAGTTATGCTTCTTTTGTTTCTTCTTCCTAGTAAGTAAATTGTTTCTTCTTCCAGGTTCCGGTAATTTCGGGAACTCTTTCGAATGGTGATTTCCAGATATTTCCGATAATGTACCCGGCGCTTGTAAACACACATCAAAATCAAGAACATGGAAATCGAGGAGCGGGTCTCTATGCAGTCCCTGTTTATCCTTATTCTGGTCCCGTGGTCGGATTTCCCACGAATAACCTTATTCCTCTTACTTATAATGTACCCACGTAAGAATTTTTCTTCTCTTCTCTGCATCTATGATTGTTTGAGTTTGAGTTATTTGATTTTTCTTCATTAGATAGCTAGTTTTCTATGTATAGCAATTTTGTGTCTGTTTGATAATTGAGACAAAACATTTAAATCCAGAAATAGTTGTGAAACCTGCATCTTCTTTTTCCTCCTTTTTCGGGAAGAAGGTTTTGAGTAATGGTCGATTGGTGTTTTTGGCTAATTTTGAGTCTAGTTTCTGAATTCATTAAGTTCATTTGCACTATAAGTACACTCGGTGGTAATTTTTTATTTCTATTTTTAAATATGTTGGCGTTGTTTCGTCCCATTTTTAGTTATTGAGCTACAAAAATAGCTAAAGTTTTTGTCTCTCTTTTCATCTGTAATTGTTGAGTGATTCTGTTCTTCGCCATTAAATAGCTAATTTTTTATGCTATATCATGTTTAAATTTTGTATGAGCATGATAATTTCTGGGTCAAGATGATTCTATCCGTCCAGTCAAAACACTCGAAAGCCAAAAAAGGGTGTTAAAAGTTAGTTTATTTTTCTCTCTCCGGAACAACGGTTTGAATAATCATAGAATATATCGTTGTTGGCTAATTTTTTTAGGTTAACTATAGTAAAACCTTTCTCGCATTGTTGGTAAATAGAATCGACTGTTCTTTCATCCCATTTTAACGGCCGAGCAACAAAAGATATGCATTTGTTTTCTCACTTCACGATATATGATCATATAGTATGAAAAAACTTCTAAATGCTTACGTGGCATCTAATTCTTGAATATTTGTTACCCGTGGCTATTTTCGACATTTAGTGACTGTAAATAGATTGGGTCGGCTATTTACCCATTATTTACAAAACGTGGGCTATTTTTAAATCTTATATACTTTATATGGTTAGTATATACAATCACCCAAAAAACTTTGTGTGCTTGTGGTTCGTGTTTAACAGGCGAACAAGTACAGAGGCCTCGGCCGCGGGTGAGGAACCGGGTCAACAACAACAACAGCAACGGCCAAACCAACAAGCTCAACAAAGACAAGTCGTTGTCGTGAGAAGGTTTCAGATTGCGTTTCAGCTCGATCTTTTTCTCATTCTCAAGCTCGCTGCCGTGATTTTCTTGTTCAACCAAGAAGGCTCGAGGCAAAGGCTCGCCTTGCTTGTCTTCTTAGCTTCCCTCGTTTATCTGTAAGTGATCCACTCCTTTTCTTTTATTCTCCGTAAGGATTCTCGGTATAAGTGAAAATCGATAATAATATGTAGTTAAGGGATACGGATCAATTGAAAATGTGGGACCAATTAGTCTATAACACGAATGTTGATAGAGGAACTCGTGCAACACTTAGATTGTTGTTTCATTAAGAGATCCACCGGTCACACAAAATGTCCCAATTTACAATTTTAGTTGCCAAATTATTGAGAACACTGTCACAATAGTGCATTTAAGACCTGGGATTTGGAACTCGTGAGTGATTAAAATCCGGTAATTAAGAATGCTCAACTATTTTAAGCTTCCCTCGATAACACTTATCGCACCAAAACCTAATATCTTCTTGTTTTCAGAGAGAGTAACGTTTTCAGAGAGATTAAGTTATTTGGTTGGAGGCTACTTCATTAATAAAGAAAAGAGACTTTTTTGCAGGCTGAAGGAAAGGTTTTAGTCTAATCAATACACAAAAGCAAACCCTAATTGCGTAACTACTTTCACCTAAGTTTTGAATGATGCAATTGCCATATTCTTACACCGTATGAGTTTCGTCACAGAAACAGAGTTTTAACTCTGTCACAACAGTCTGCAGTTAAGACCTGGGATATGAATCTCTGGAGTGATTTAAACACCGGCAATCAAGAATTCTTAAGTCTGCTCTAGAATACTATTATCCATCAAAACCTAATATTTTCCATGATTAAAAAAAAAATTGGATAATTGGCCAACCTAAACACAAGAGATTTGTATTTTGCTAACGTTTTGTTAATTTGTTGTACCCATCGTGCTTACATGGCAGACTTATTTCAAAATTTCTAACTGGTATGCCCTTTTCGTATTGGAATGAGCAGAAAAACATATGTGCGCTAAATTGGTCCCAAAAAAATTGTAAACGTGGGTTATATCCAAAAACCATCTAGTTTACGTGGCTAGTAATTACATTAAACCATAAATAGCTAAACATATTATTGTTGCAGATATCAAACCGGAGCTCTGACGCCATTGGTAAGATGGCTTTCACAAGGAATGCACAGAGCGGCGGTCCCACCGCATCAGCCCAGACCCGAGAATGTGGGCCCGCTTGTGAGGCCCGGACTCAGAGACGATGCTTTCCCTGCTGGTAAAAGTTTTATTGTTCTTCTTTTCCACTCCTCTAATACCTACCCTGACAATTATATGTCGCAATTTGATTTTGAACGGAAAAAAATGGCAGATGAACTGGGTGGGGGTGAGAATGAGAATGAGGCGGGCGATAATGGTGATGAAGCTGTTGAGGATGAGCATTTGGCGGAACCCGAAAGAGGAAATCGGTGGTGGGGAATCGTGAAGGAGATTCAAATGATTGTTTTCGGGTTCATCACTTCTCTTCTACCGGGTTTCCATAACATAGATTAGAGGAAAGAAAGAAAAAGAAAAAAGTTGATAGCTTTTTGTTTTACATTGGAACTTCAGTAATAAAAGTGACTTGTGAAATGAAATGAACTCAATAGGCATAGAGCTTGATGAATATAATGGAGAGCTGAATGTTGTTGCCTATATTCTTTTGGGGCTGAGTACATTGTTTTTGTTTTTGTATTATATGTTTTAACTTTGGAACGTTACATGTCTTCATTTTCATTTCTTTAGTGCGAGTCTCTACCAAGGTTTGAGTTACCTGCGGCACTGCCATTCTAAGTTTAAATATAACTGAAAAATGTCATTTTTTAATTGCAAATGCACCTCTCAAAAAAATTAGTTATTATTTTGTACCTTAATTTAAATAATTCATATAAAAATATGTCCTTTAACTTTTTTAAAGTAAATAAGAAACATTTATAAAACAAATATCAATTATACTAACATTAATACTAATAATAAAATTAGTCGAAAACTAAATTTGCACATGACATAATAAAAGAATAATATTTTCCCATGAGTAAATTTAGGTGGTTTTTCTAAAAAAATATTTCAAAAAAATGACTTAACTAGAAGTTCAGGAAGAGAGATAAATATTTTGTCTCATGTTTACCCTTATTTTTTTAGAATACTACTATTTTACTTTTATAATTAAATAAATTATTTACTTAATTAACTTGTTTATTTAATTTTTTTTTCTTCATCTTCTTCACAAGACTTTATCTTCTTCTGTTGGAGTTCATCTTCTTCACCAACACTTCATCTTCTTCATCAGTTTTTTTTAAACCTACAAAAATGTCATCATCTACTGTTTTTCCATAAACAAAGAGTGGGTAACGGCGTCCTAGCAACTGTCAACAAAAAAAGTCACTTATTTCCGACCAAAGAACTTCCATCGAACCTTCCGCCCCCTAAAAAAATCAAACAACAATTTTTCTACTGGAAAGATCTCCGAAATTTTAAATTTTAAACATGAAATTCAAATATTATCTCTCATATCTTCCTCATTTTTGTCAACTAGCAGTTTTTATTCAATTTCCGACCACGGAACTCTCTGTGTCTGTCATTTTTTTTCCTCCATTTTTCCCGATTCTCGGAAAAAATCGTGGTTGTACGGAAATTTTGATTTTTCTTCGTCATGAATCTATGTTTTCGTGACAACGTTGTCATGAAGTTATGTATCAGTAACGAATTTTGTGACAACATTGTCACACACACATAGTTTTGTGACAAAGTCGTCACGAAACGACTAACATGTGACGATGTCATCACAAAATTATGATTTCGTGACAACGTTGTCCCAAAATCTACTAAATTTTGTCACTAAAAATAAGCTACATTTTATATCTACCACAACTGATTATGAACCTTAAATGGTTAGTCAATTTGTACGTTCAACAAGCTCATGGGTTCGTGAGTTATACTTTCAAGTAGCATACCTATAATTTGATATTCTAATATGTCATATTATGATTATAGTTAGTTATATACACATGAGTAGTACATTAACATAGCAAATTGAGTACAATGTTGGGATTTATGCCCACAAAAGAGACATGAGACATTTATTACATTTATATTCATTTGCTGAAATTAAATAAAGATTAAATATTCATTCTTATTTAAGTTTGTGTTTATGCATGTATGTCTACGGCCTGAAACTATCATCAACGTAAGAAGATTTAAGTACAGACTGAACAAGATTCTTCCTCTGGATTTGTTTAAAATAAAGAGTTCGCAATCTAAGGATCGATAGGGCAATCCCATCAAATTTATGATTGTTTGTATAAATCACCGATATCATATCTTGTGATATAAAGAGTTGTGACTATGAGATTTATTCTTGATATCATAATGAAGACACTCAACAAGACCTGTAATACTTTGAAGTTTGAGATAAAACCGTTAAATCACTCGAAACTTCAAAATCATAAACGAGGGGTATTTTCGTAATTATCTAAATCCTGAAGTGAATGCATATTTTCTTGTGACACTTTATGACATTTGATTAGGCAATGTGCAATATTTAAATTATGATATTATCGACCCAATGATTGGTGTCATAATACTGTCTCGTTGAATTATGTGATTCACATATATGGAATTTGTGTCATAATGATGCCACAACATCATTGTCACACCATGCTTTGTTTTTTGAAGTGTCTCTGAATAGAAGATGTGACATTGTGATATCTCACTTTATGTTTTTCTCGTTCACAAATAACAAAGGAGTTGGTGAAATAATAACTTAGGGGTAAAACGGTAATTTTAAATTCTTTGTAGCTAATGATACACACAAAGGGTAATATCGTAAAATAGACCGTGAATCGAGTGAGGAATAGTTTCATCACATCAAACGAATATATAAACGCATGTGAACTTAGAGATATTCAATATTGGTTCTTTAGTGGAATCGACCAATATTAAGAATTAAAAAGTCAGGAAAAGTTTGTGAACTTTTGTACCCGGACGTTATTTTAAAACTTTGTTCATGTGGGTCCATGAGGTCTCAATGTTAAACTTTCGGACGAGATTCTAGTGAACAAAAATAAGTTGATTTTCTCATTGAATGTAAATGTGATTTACACTATTATGATTATTTCTTTCATGATTAAATAAATAAGTAGTTATTTTAATCACCTTTATTTTAATCACCTTTATTTAAATAAATCAAAGGTAGAAATAATTAATTTCTCGTTTCGTATTAGTTTTTATAATATGACGAGCATTAATGACATGTCATTAAATCAATAAGATATTCTAATTTAATCAAGAATTATTTTAGAAATAAATCAAGTAATTAAGGAGTGAATTATTGGACAATTTGATCGGCCATAGATAGGGATTTATGGGCTAGAAAATTGCTTAAACTCATTAAAAGGATTATTTGGCTTATGTTTGACTAATGGGTCATTATTTGATTTTAACCTAATTTAAGCCTATTCTCCATAATAAAGAAGCACTTAAACTCTCGCATATTTTCTCTCCCCAAAAATCTAATCAGCGGACTATATTTCTCTCCCAGGGGAATTCAATCGGCCGTGTGAGACACAGAGAGAGAGAGAGGGAAATTTGATTTCCCACAGAACCTTTGTTTACGTGAAAGGAAAGACACAGGTGTTGGAATACGTCTAGAGTTAAGAAAAATTATCATATAATCATATTAATGGCGGAATATAAAATTTCTTTACGAGTAAAAAATTTAACTAACCTAGGCAAAGTGCATGAACGTGTTATAAATTAAAAACATTATTTAAAGTACTTACTAACCTTTCTTGTATCTTCAAATTTGAAGCATTTGAGAAAGGTTGATCTACTTCCTTGGCTCGATTCCTTCATGCTTAGTCTTGAACTCGAGAAACCTAAGGTTTACATTACAAGAGTCTATAGAGTGTTTGAAGGATTTGTGTGTGGGCACAATTAAACAATATGAACCAAGAACAATTCTTAGATCATAAGGTGATTCTCTAGATCAAGTGAGGATTTAGGTGCCAAAATAAAAAGGAATTTTTAGAGAGAGAGAGAGATAATGGTTGGCTAGAATAGAGAGAGCAAGACCAAAAATGCTTCTTTTCACATCTCTATGTGAGGCTCTATTTATAGGAGAAGGAAAATCAAGAAAGGGTAATTACCATTTCCTATTATGCATTCATGACATAATATTTGATTTTCTCTATTCTTCCTTTGGTACATGGCCATGCCAAATATGCTCCATAAGTAAGGGAAAATTGTTTCCTCACTTAGCATATTTCCTTCTCAAGGAAATTCATTTCCTCTTTTTCTTTTGGGTAATTATCCTTATAATTAAAGGGAAATAATTATCTCCTCCTTTGATGTGTTTTGGCCGAATTCTATAGCTAGGGAAAGGGCATCTAAATGCTTCCTTATTTATTTTAAGACAATTCTTAAAGTAACCGTTGTAGAATTATTATTTCACAAATAATGAAATTAATTTCATAATGCCTCAAACGACTTTTCAGCTGTAGAAAATAATTTATATTTTCGTCATATGAAAATATTCAAAATCTTATTTTGACATTTACATTTTTTAATTTCCGTGTGGACAAAAATACCCTTTAGACATTTTCAGAGAAAAAGTCTAGTTAAACATTTGAACTTATTTTGACTTAACTTCCAGTTTAACAATCCTACTCTAATGACCTGTAATAGTGACCTTATGGATCCAAATGAACAAAGCTTGAGCTTCTATACTCGGACTCAAAAGTTCACAAACCTTTTCCAAATATTAGCTTAATGTCAACTGACTCCACTAAACAATTGACACTGAGAATCTCTCGGTTCAAATGAATTTATTTTCTACTCAAATTCAACTTAATTATATTGAGCGGATCCATTGAATTTTATCTATATTTACCCTTCATGAATATCATCAACTAGTTGGGATTTATAAAATTACCATTTTAACTTTCTAGTTGTTATTTCCTCAACTCCTTTAGTACTTGTGAATAAGTTAGAAACAATGTATTGACGAGGAGTTAACAAGTCACATTGTTTCATCCAAATAAAGTCGATACTTAATTTTGGATACTGCGCAGTTCATTTATTCACAATCCAAGTAATAAAGCATGAGGTGATATATATTGCATTTCAACAATCTTGTACATGAATTTCATATCTATGAGAACTTCACAAAGCTGGTTCATGACATCTTCATAACTTAATATCTCAGCAATTGGTCTAGTTTAGATCACTTAATTGATCTAGAATTTGATTTTATCAAATGAGAATATTAAAGCTATGAAATGACATGTCTCATTTCAGGATTTAGGTAACGTGATGCAATTCATACGTAGTGACCTTGAGACAGAAGAGGTTAAATTGTTTGTTCTTCCATTGTCTCTGAAGGTGCACTGGTCAGCTCAAAATCTTTGAAAGATACACTAGAAGAACTATAGAGTTCCTAAATCGCTATGCCTCATAACTAGACAACATAGATTCTTCCAACAATCATACTGGGATCAATAGTCCGTTGATCTTTAGATTGTGAATATTGTTGGAATTTAGTTAACAATAAACTTAATTAATTATGAAACATATCAATATATGGCGGAAATTCATAATTCAATTTAACATGTTTAAACTTTTTAAAATATATTCAATAACCATGTCAGTAAATCTAATCTAGCATGTCAATAAATTTTTAAACATATTACTAAATTTATTCAAACATGCAAACAAATGACCTAAAAATTATAACAATCCTATAATAATTATTACATTCAGATCCAACTCATTTTTAGAAGACTTACAGTGGGTTCGGATCTGCGAGAATCAGCCCCGGGGTGTGCGTCCAAATGCACGGCCAAAACAGCTTCCCACACTCGTCTAGGATGTCACGAAATCCGTCCTCGCACCGTTGCTCCAAAAAGTGGCCAGCCTTGTGGATCAATTATCACTCAAACAACCACAAGTTGGATCAATGATAATTCTCTAGGAGTTTTTATGAGATAAAGAGGGTGGACTCTTATATGGGAACAAGGGGAGAAGGAATAAAACAAAGCGTTAACAAAAAATCAAATTTCTCTCTCTTTTCTCTTTGGGAATTTTTGGCCGTGAGATTTTCTCAATTGGGGAGAGAAAATAGTCGGCCAACAAAAGGGGGGAGAGGAAATGAGCGTGCAAAAACTAGGTCAAGAGAGAGAGAAAAAAAGTCTTCCTTTTATTTCAGGGAGAATGAGTTTAAGTTAGGTCAAAAACAATTAATGGTCCATTAATAAAACTTAAGCCCAATAACTCATTTAAACAATTTTCCACCTCACTTATGCCCTACAAGTGGCCGGCCATATTGTCTATATTATCTCCCAAATTTGTTTGATTTATTTCTAAAATAATATTTAATTAATGTAAAACGTCTCATTTATTTAATGATATTTCATTAGATCTTTTCATACTATTCAAACAAGTACGAAACGAGAAAATATTTATTTTCATCTTTTATTTATTTGAATCATCAAATTATATTATTATCAATATAATAACATAATATGATTCATTGAATAAATGTAATAATAAAAAATCAATTATTTATTTAATTACTTAGAAAATAATTTCCTTAGCGTAAATCACAATTTACGTGGAATGAGAAAATCAATCATTTCTTGTTCACCAAAATCTCGTCCGAGAGTCTATCATTGAGACCTTATGGAGCCATATGAACGAAGCTTCTCGGCCACAAAAGTTCACAAACTTTTTCCGACTTTTAATTCTTAATATTAGTCGATTCCACTAAAGGACCAATATTGAACATCACTAAGTTCATGTGCATTTATATTTCCGTTTGATGTGACAAAACTATTCTTCACACGGACCACGGTGTGTTTTACGATATTACCCTTTGTGTGTATCATTAACTTGGAGGAATGTAAAATTACCGTTTTACCCCTGAGTTATTATTTCACCAAGTCTTTTGTAATTTGTAAACGAGAAAAACATAAAGTGAGATGTCTCAACATGTCACATGTTTTATTTCAAAGAATTCTTTATTCGATGAATATCAGGCTTGATTTATTCGCTCACACTCTCATAACAGAGCATGGTGTGATACTAATGCCTTAGAATTGTTTCAATACAAATTCCATATTTGTAAAATCACATAGAAACAATATTATGACACCAACCGTCGGGTTAATGAAACTTCACTTAGCAAAATTAATTATAATACACATCTTATGTATTAGATCTAATATATTAAAACTAATTTTAATATATTTAAACAACCTAAGGCATTAAAATTTATTAAGTGATTATAAACAATTTATAAAAACACATACTCAGCAATTAAATAAGCTAAACAATCTATATAAAGATTTATATAATTTATAGCTATTTAATAAATTGAGAATTACTCACATTAAAGGTTGTAAACAACCTTGGCGTTGTTAGCTATCGCTGGAATGCCTCTCCTTGTCCAAAAGGTCGAAAAACGCTCACCGGAAAGCTGGAAAACGTCTTCGCCGGAATGGAGGTGCTCGCCGGACTGGGCGCTGGCTGGAGGGCTCGCTGGATTGGACCTGGTCGCCTGACCGGTCGCTGGTCGCCGGACTGGAGATCCTGGGACGCCTTGCCGGACGCGCCTCACTGGTCGCCCTCGCCGGACAGGAGCCTCGCTGGGATCCTTCGCCGGACTGGACGCTGGAAGCCTTGCCTGACAGGTCTCTGGACTTCGCTGGACTGGACGCTGGACCTGCTCGCCGGATTGGATCGCTAGGAATCCCTCACTGGGATTCTCCCTCGCCGGACTGGAGCGCCTGACTGGCCACTGGACACGCCTCGCCGGATTCGGCTCGCCGGACTGGAGCCTCTCGCCGGAATGGCCTCGCCTGACAGGAGTCCCCTCGCCGAATTAGAGTGCTGGAGGCAGGGAGGTCGCCGGAATGCACGCTGGACGTCCTAGGGACGATTCTGGCTGGCTGAAAGCTTTTAAAAACTCCAAACAATTCCCTAAATTATTCCAAACACCACGAGTAGAGAATCAACAATAATACACAAGGAAATTATTGAGATTGAAAGTGTGGGCTCTCAAGAACAATTAGGAATCAATAGATGAAGAATAGAAAACGATTTTCTCTTGATCTTTGTTGGGAATTTCGGCCGAGTATCTCAAGGGAGAGAGAGGCTGCCGAAAATTTACCAGGGTTAGGGTTAAGTGATTAGAGTTTCATTAATCTTTATTTATACAGTTATAAATGGGCTTAAGCTGGGTCAAACCCATGACCCTACACTTAAAGAATTCGGCCAACTCCCTCTCTCCTACTCGTCCAAAAATCTTTCATTTTTATCCCAAATATATTTGATTTATTTTCTAAAATTAACTTAGAACTCTCATTATATTTAATGACACATCATTAAATTATTTTATAGTTATCGAATAACTACGAAATGAGAAATAATTTATTTTCTTCCTATATCAAATCATTCAAGTGTATTGTTATCTACATAATCATACTCTATGATTCAATAACCAAAATAAATAACTAATTATTTATTGAGTTATAAGAAAATAACTTTCTCGGTATAAATCACAATTTATACTTAATGAGTAAATCAATAATTCCAGTTCTTTTAATCTCTTCCAAGTGTCTATCATTGAGATCTCATGGACCCACATGAACGAAGCTTTAGAATAAAGATCGGACACAAAAGTTCACAAACCTTTTCCGTCTTTTAATTCTTAATATTGGTCAATTCCACTAAAGGACCAATATTGACAATCTCTCTGTTCATATGCGCATATTTTATGTTTGATGTGATAAAACCATTTCTCACACGATCCACAGAGTATATTACAATATTACCATTCACGTGTATCAGTAACTAAGAGGAATGTAAGATTACTGTTTTACCCCTTGAGTTATTATTTCACTAACTCTTTTGTTATTTGTGAATGAAAAAAAATAAAGTGAGATGTCTTTACATGTCACATGTTTTAATCAAAGAATGAACTCATTCAATGAATACCTGGCCAGGTTTATTCATTCACACTCTCATAACAAAGCATAGTGTGATACTAATGCATTTGCATTGTTATTACATGAATTCCATATCTGTGAATCATGTACCCAACATCACATCCTTGTGACACCAACAGTCGGGTCAGATGCAACTACAACTTAGTCATTGCCCATTGACGAATCAAATGTTACAAAGTGTAATGTCAATTACATATTCACTTCAGGATTAAGGTAAGTATCATAATACTCCTTCAGTTGTGAACTTGAAGCCTCTGTGTAAACAGTTTTGTCTCGAGCTTCTAAGTGTCACAGGTCTTGTTCAATATCTTCTATAAGATACCAAGCATGAATCATAGAGTCACAACTCTCTATATCACAAGATGAGATATCATGATTCATCCAAACAATCATTACTAAGACTCAATTGCTCTATCGATCTTTAGATTGCGAACAAATATTTCAAACTGGTCACAAGGGGTTATCTTGTCAAGTCTGTACTTAACACCCCTTTTGTTGAAGACAGTTTCAGAGCATAGCTTAAACATAACTAAACACAATCTTCAAAAGAATGAACATTTATTAATATCAATGTTTCAGCAAAAATTAAATACATAAAGTATTTCAATGTCTAATATCTCATTTGTGGGCACCAATCCCAACACCATTGACAAATCAAATTTCATAAAGTGTTACAAGAAGATATGTACTCAATTCAGGATGTAGGTAATTACTAAAATACTCCTCGTATGTGAGTTTGAGGTTTCTAGTGATTAAGCGGTTTTATCTCAAACTTCAAAACTTTACAGGTCTTTTTCAATATCTTCATTAAGATATCAAGAATGAATTACAGAGTCACAACTCTCCATATCACAAGATAAGATATCGTTTAATTCATTCTAACAATCATTAGTAAGAATCGATTGTCGAATCGATCTTTGGATTGCAAACTATTATTTAAACTAGTCATAAGAAGGGTCTTGTCAAGTCTATACTTAACACTTCTTTCGTTGATGATAGTTTCAGAGCATAGACATTCATGCATAAACACAGTCTTAAATAAGTATGGATATTCAATTATTATTTAAATTCAAAACAAAACAAATACAAAAGTATTTAATATCAAAAATCTTCCTTGTGGGCATAAATGCCAACAAATATTTCATTTTACCCAAATCATGAAGAGTTTGTTCACGCAAATCTACATGTGTCTCTTCATATATTTTTAGGTTTGATTAAAGACTATAAGACTATTTAATATCATAAATCTTCAATTAATCGAAAAAGGAATGAATGAACGTTTCAACTTTTATTAATTTAATAAGCAAATTACAATAAGGACTTATGAAAGATTTATATATTACATCAATATGTAAATAAATAATCTTCTTGTGGGCATCTCTGCCAACATCAAAGTGCTATATTGTTACTTCTCACTTATTTATATACACACCAGTATTATATTAACATAGCAAATTGAGTCCAATACTAATTAAAAATTGTAATTTAAAAGTTCAGTTCGTGTGCATAGTAGTATACTAATATTTTATGACTAGATCTCTTAAAATGTTTGTCTAAAGTAGCTGTAGAGAAACATATGAGTACATGATCAATTATAAAAAAAAAAATTAAATCTAACAAAACATCGTGGACGAGGTTGGACCACGTGCATAAACTTTAATCACGTCGATCTTATGAGAATTGATGCAAGCAAAAAAAAAATTGTGACGAAGTTGTCACTAACTTATTATTTTTGTGATAAAATACGAGTTTCATGACAAAGTTGTCACAAAACTCTTAATTTCATGACAATTTTTTAGATACGAAACCCAAATTTTTGTGACTAAATTATCACGAAATAAGACTAAATGTTGTTCATAAATATAAATTACTTCTTAAATCTACGATAACCAATTAAATTTTTAAGTGGTTGGTCTAACTTGTCCATTCAACAAACTTCTAAGTTTATGAGTTAAATTTTCAAGTAGTTAATTCTATTCACGTGTGTACTATGTTAACATAGCAAATTGAGTATAATACTAATTAAAAATTGTAATCTAAAAGTTAAGTTTGTGTGCACAGTAGTATACTAATATTTTATGATTAGATCTCTTAAAATGTTGGTCTATATGAGCCGTAGAGAAACATATAAGTACATGATCAATTATAAAAAAACATTTAATCCAACAAAACATCGTGTACGAGGTTGGACCACGTGCATAAACTCCAATCACGTAGATCTTATGAGAATTGATGAAAGCAAAAGAAAAATTTGTGACGAAGTTGTCACTAAATTTATCGTTTTCGTGATAAAATACGAGTTTCATGACCAAGCTGTCACGAAATTACTAAATTGTAACAAAATAGACTAAATGTTTTTATAAAAAAAGTTACTTCTTAAATCTACAATAACCTAATAAAAGCTGTAAGTGGTTGGTCAAATTTGTCCATTCAACAAGTTCGTGAGCTTGTGAGTTATACTTTCAAGTAGCTTAACTATAATTTGATATTCTAGTATTTCATACTGTGATTATTAGTTACTTATGTGCACGTGAGTGGTATATTAACATAGAAAATTGAGTATAATACAAATTAAAATTTGTAATTTAAAATTTAAGTTCGTTGGCAAAGTAGTATACTAATATTTTATGATTAGATCTCTTAAAATATTGGTCTACATGAGTCGTAGAGGAACATATAAGTACATGATTATTTTATTTTCAAATCCAACAAAACATCGTGTACAAGGTTGGACCACGTGCATAAACTCCAACTGTTGGCAGAGATGCCCACAAGAAGATTGTTTATTTACATATTGATGTAATATATAAATCTTTGTAAAGTCCTTATTGTAATTTGCTGATTAAATTAATAAAAGTTGAAACGTTCATTCATTCCTTTTTAGTTTGATTGAAGATTTATGATATTCAATAGCCTTATAGTCCTTAATCAAACCTAACAATGTATGAAGAGACAAATGTAGATTTGCGTGAACAAACTCTTCATGGTTTGACTAAAACGATATATTCGCAATCTAAAGGTCAATGGACTATTGATCCCAGTATGATTGTTGGAAGAATCTATGATGTCTAGTTATGAGGCATAGAGAGTTAGGAACTCTATAGTTCTTCCAGTATATCTTTCGAAGATACTGAATTGACCAATGCACCTTTAGAGACAATAGAAGAACAAACCATTTAACATCTTCTATCTCAAGGTCACTATGTTTGAATCGCATCATGCTTACCTAAATCCTGAAATGAGACATGTCATCTCATAGCATTAATGATCTCATTTGAGAAAGTCAAATTCTAGATCTATTATGAGATATTAAGTTATGAAGAATTCATGAACCACTTTGTGAAGTTCTCATAGATATGGAATTTATGTACAAGATTGCTAAGATGCAATATATATCACCTCATGCTTTATTACTTGGATTGTGAATAAACGAACTACGCAGTATCCAAAATTAAGTATCGACTTTATTTGGATGAAACAATGTGACTTGTTAGCTCCTCGTCAATACATTGTTTCTAACTTATTCACAAGTACTAAAGGAGTTGAGGAAATAACAGCTAGAATGGTAAAATGGTAATTTTATAAATCCCAACTAGTTGATGATATTCATGAAAGGTATATGTATATAACATTCAATGGATCCGCTCAATATAATTAAGTTGAATTTGAGTAGAAAATAAATTCATTTGAACCGAGAAATTCTCAGTGTCGACTCTATAGTGGAGTCAGTTGACATTAAGCTAATACTCGGAAAAGGTTTGTGAACTTTTGAGTCCGAGTATAGAAGCTCAAGTTTTGTTCATTTGGATCCATAAGGTCACTATTACAGGTGATTAGAGTAGGATTGTTAAACTAGAAGGTAAGTCAAAATAAGTTCAAGTGTTGAACTAGACTTTTTCTCGGAAAATGTCTAAAGGGTATTTTTGTCCACAAAGACATAAAATGATGTGAATGTCAAAATAAGATTTTGAATATTTTCATTTGATGAAAATATAAATTATTTCCTAAAGTCAAAAAGTAAAGCATTATGAAATTAATTTCGTTATTTGTGCAATTATAATTCTACAATGGGTATTTTAAGAATTGTCTTAAAAAAAATAAAGAAGCATCTAGATGCTCCTCCCTAGGTAGAAGTTTGGCCAATATAGCATCAAGAAGAGAGTTTTATTTCCCTTTACTTATAAGGATAACTACCCAAAAGGAAAAGGGAACAAATTTCCTTGAGGTGAGGAAACAAATTTCCTCCTTGCTTGAAGTGTATGGCCGGCCATCCTAAGAGAGAAAGGGGAAGAAAAAAATCAAATATTGTGTCATGAATACATTATTCTTTCATGAATGAATAATTGACCTTTATAGATTTTTCCTTCTCCTATAAATAGAGCCTCACATAGAGATGTGAAAGGTTAAGCCTCATTCTTGCTCTCTCCCGCTTTTGGCCGACCCTCTCTCTTTCTCTCTCTAGAAAATACTCTTTATTTTTCACCTAGATCCATACTTGATCTAGAGAATTAGCTTATGATCCAAGAATTGTTCTTGGTTCATATTGTTTAATTGTGCCCACACACAAATCCTTCTAAACCTCTATAGACTCTTGTAATAGAAACCTTAGGTTTCTCAAGTTCTCGTTTAGGTTTGAAGGAATCAAGCTATAAGAGAAGATCAACCTTTCCTAAGATGCTTCAAGTTTGAAGACACAAGAATTGTTAGTATTCAAGTAGATTAAATAATTTTTTTAATATATAACATGTATATGCACTTTATCTAGGTTAGTAAAAAAAAATTACTAGTAAAAGAAATTTTTATATTCCGCCATTAATATGATTAATGATAAATTTTTCTTAACCCTAGACCTATTCCAACACTAACCACGTCGATCTGATGAGAATTGATGAAAGCAAAAAAAGTTCGTGACAAAATTGTCACTAAATTTATCGTTTCGTGATAAAATACGAGTAATTTTGTGACAATTTTTCGGTCACGAAGCCCAAATTTTCGTGACTAAGTTGTCACGAAATAAACTAAATGTTGTCGTTAAAAATAAACTACTTCTTAAATCCTTGATAACCAATTAAAAACCTTAAGTAGTTGGTCAAACTTGTTCGTTCAACAAGCTCTCGAGCTCGTGAGTTATACTTTCAAGTAGTTTAACTATAATTTGATATTCTAGTGTTTCATATTATGATTATTAGTTAGTTATATGCACGTGAGTAGTATATTAACATAGAAATTGAGTATAATACTAATTAAAAATTGTAATTTAAAAGTTTAGTTCGTGTGCAAAGTAGTATACTAATATTTTATGATTAGATCTTTTAAAATGTTTGTCTATATGAGTCGTAGAGGAACATAAGTAGATGACTATTTATAAAAGAAACATCAAATCCCACAAAATACTGTGTACGAGGTTTGACCACGTGCATAAACTCCAACCACATCTATCTTATGAGAATTAATGAAAGAAGAAAAACTCGTGACAAAGTTGTCACTAAATTATTCATTTTCATGATAACATACGAGTTTCGTGACAATGTTATCACAAAATTCTTTATTTCGTGACAATTTTTGGTCACGAAACCAAAATTTTGTGACTAAATTGTCACAAAATAGACTAGATGTTGTTATTAAAAATAAGCTACTTCTTAAATCTATGATAAACAATTAAAAACCTTAAGTGGTTGGTCAAACTTGTCCATTCAACAAGCTCCCGAGTTTGTGAGTTATACTTTCAAGTAACTTAACTATAATTTGATATTCTAGTATTTCATATTATGATTATTAGTTAGTTATATGCACGTGAGTAGTATATTAACATAGAAAATTGAGTATAATACTAATTAAAAAATTTAATTTAAAAGTTAAGTTCGTGTGCAAAGTAGTATACTAATATTTTATGACTAGATCTCTTAAAATGTTTGTTTGCATGAGTCGTAAAGGAACATATAAGTACATGATTATGTATTAAAAAAAACATAAAATCCAACAAAACATCGTGTACGAGCTAGGATCACGTGCATAAATTTCAACCACGTCGATCTTATGAGAATTGATGAAAGCAAAAATTAATTCGTGACAAAGTTGTCACTAAATTTATCGTTTTCGTGACTATAAAATACGAGTTTCGTGACAAAATTGTCACGAAATTCTTAATTTCGTAAGAATTTATTGGCCACGAAACCCAAATTTTTGTGACTAAATTGTCACGAAATAGACTAAAACCTGTCAGGAAATCAAAAATTTCGTGACAACGTTGTCACGAAAACGTTGATTAATTTTGTGACAAGGTTGTAAAAAAAATTCAAAATTTTGTTAGAACATAGGTTTCTTCCGAAGAGCAGAAATATGCAGAAAATGAAGAACAGAGAGTTGCAGAGTACTGAGATTGTCGAAAAAATCGAAAAGCTGTTTGTTGGTGATAATGAAGAATATGTGAAAGATAGTATTCGAGTTTAATATTTAAAATTTATAATTTGAATTTTCTCCGATTGTCGGAGGTGGTTGTCGGGTCTTTTTCGGAGACGGGAAGGATGACCGGAGCCGGTGGAGATAACGAATGTGATTAATTATATGAGCATATATATAGATGAGGAAGATGTGGGAGGTATGAGTTTAATATCCAAAATCTATTATTTAACTTTTCTCTGGTCGGCGGAAGTGGTTGTCGTGTCTTTTCCGAAAGCAGGAAGGGTGACAAAAATTGGTGGAGATGACAAAGGTAAGATTCCAAAAAACGAGAGAGAGAGTGAGAGAAAGAGAGAGTATATTAAATCAATTTATATTAAAGGGTAAGTTAGAGAATTTTTGTTTCTCTTTCCTTCCCAACTCCTAGTTAAGTTTTTTTTTATTTTAAAAAAAAGCATATTCCAAAAACATGCACAAATTAGTTGAACATCATAACCTTGATTCAATTAGTGTGATCCCAAATAATACTTGTTTTTAGGATGATTATTTAATATTAATTTTCGTATTAACATAATATTTTATACTAATATAAATTAATTTTACATTGTTGATATAGAAAAGTAATATATAATATTTAATAATATCGTAATAGTTAATATGCAATTGATATTGATATGAAGTGGGATTGAAAATTAAAAATAAAAAATGCTCTAATTAACTAAAAAAAACATTAAAATTGTTTGGTCAATTTTTTTCATTTATTTAGTATATAGCCATATTTGTTGATGTGCCACTAGATATTCTTTTGTACCATTTTTTTTTTCTATATTCCATTTATTTAGGAGAGATAATTTCCGTTTTTCATACTTATAAAGTAGAATAATCAATATATACCGATTTATTTTAATTAATTGCTATTAACTAATTTTTTTTTGCTATATAATAATTAATATGTTTCTAATAATTATTATATTATTTAAAACCATCTTTTTAGTGTACGATTGATCGAAAACTGCTTAAAGTTACACACCGGTTGGAGATGGTTGTTTTTCGAAAAATCAATCCCAAAATGACCGACTATTGGTCTCACAAAGGCTTTTCCACGTTCATATAAATATTACAGACTCATGTATCTGTACATTTGATCTCTCTTACTAGGGCTACTACAACTGTTTTCCTTTTCGAAATTCATCAAAAACAAGAAGAGAAGCAGACAAGCACGGCCTCTTTATTTTTGGCACTAACAAGTAAAGTACAATTTACAAAATATATATATACAGGTAAAAATACCCCTCAGAAAAGAGGATAAAAACATGAAATTTGTGGGAAACTTCACATCTCTGACAACAGATTGCTGATCTTGCGAAGCTCCTTGAGAGCGGCCATTGCTGTGACTTGTCCTTTTCCGACGAGATTGTTCTTCGAAAAGTTCTCTGCTTGACCCACCCGCTCTTGCTGGAACACTGACTCGATTACCTGTCACACACGCGAAAATAATTCACAATATGCCCCAAAATAAATCATTTCCTATTTACAAGAAACTATTTTGAGTCATTCTCATAGGCCCTAGGAAGATTGACAGAATAAGTTTCTTGACTAACACGTTAATTCATAGCTACTATGATGAGTGATAGAGAGAGAAAGCGTCGGTGAAAAACATCGAATCGACCATTGGGTAGGAGAGATAGGAGACAAACAAGAACAATGGGGTTTCTTCTTATCAAGCGGACCCGCAAGCCAAAGTACGAAAAAAGCTTTCATTCAATCACCAAATTTGATAACCCGGTAAATGGAAATCTATCAAAGCATAAATACACAGAACAATGGAGTACCCACGACTATTACCAATCCTTTCACACAACAAGTCTAATTCATATTCATCATCGTGTCAGAGTATATATATATATACACTAAAAAAATGTAAAATTTTCGGAAAGATTATGTTTTTTCTTTTACCTGAATATGGTCAAGCATAGTGTGGCCGAGATTCTTGAGCGTTACCATCACATTCTGATCGGTTACACCACTGTCTCCATTATCATCACACACCTCCATCGAATCATCGGATTCTTCGACTGTGGAATCGTTCTTCAGCTTCGGATCGGTCTCGACGTCGACGGGTTTTGAAGCTTCGACCGAGCAATCGCTCGGTTTTTTGGACGTCCCTTCCGTAGTAGTTGCAACACTGTTCCTTCCGAACTTCCAAAGCCACTGGAATTTTCCCGAGAGAGGCTTTTTCTCTTTTGAAGAATCGTCTTCTTTAGGTTGAGACGTCTGAGGCTGAGTTTCTTCCTCGATCGGGGAGCGAGAGATCGGAAGATTCGAAGTGCTTTCATTTTCAAGGGAGAGATTCGAGGCCACGCTGCTTTTCTCAGACTCGTTCTCGTTCTCATTATCGTTCGTCGCGCTCCGCGGGCTCGTCGGTTCGGAGAATAGCGAAGAGTTCGAATTCCCTTCTTCATTGCTTTCTTCTTCTTCTTCTTCTTCTTCTTCTTCTTCTTCTTCTTCTTCTTCTTCTTCTTCTTCTTCTTCTTCTTCTTCTTCCGAGGATTCTTGTTTAGCATTCGGTTCATCTTTTTCACCGAGATCTCCGTCGAGTCCGAGTTCCCGGGAAAGATCTTCAAGCAATCTCCGCCGGACCGACGACTTCGGAATCTTATTTCGTCCGTTCGAGAGCTTCCGCGGAATCGGCTCCGATTCCGTTCGAGTCAAGCTCAGCTTGACTTTCTCGGTCCAACCTTTCTTCCGTTGCTCTTGCTTCTGACCACTTTGTCGTAGTTCTTCTTCTTTCCGCTGATGAACTCTCCACTTCTCTTCCCAGTAACTCACGGAGCTCTGGTGCAATGGAGAACCCGGAAGAACGGCGTCGAAAGATTCGCTTTTACGCCGCGATACCATCGATTTGCTGTGATGAAGATAATGGTTTTGGTGATTACACGACGAAATTTCCGTTTCCAAGGCGAGGGTTTGAAGAGACTTTGCCTTCTCGAGAAGCTTCTTCAGATCGACCTTTTCGGGAAAATTCAAGAGTCTCTGGAGACACGAAGTCGCGTGCTCGGTGGCAAGCAGAGACGATCTCAGGTACAGCAACATCGAGACAGCCATGGCCGAGATCAAAGCTCGTCGACGAGAATTCCCGGCCCCATTTTCCGACACGAAGATCTCGTCCCAAATCACCAAAAGATCGCCAAGCGAGAATTCGCGGCCGAACAAGACTCGAAGCCACCGGAGAGCGAAATACTGAGGCTCGACTCCGAGCTCGACGAGGTGAGCATGGAGAGACGAGTCCACGAGGGAAAGGAGATGATAAACCGCCGCCGAGGCTTCGATCACCGGAGATAGGCCGGAATTAGATTCCCTTGCCGGAGTAGGAGAGAAAAACTCAGCCATCGCGACCGAGCCGTTCATCATCAGAGCGTCGAACATGCAATACGCATCGTGTTCCATGAATTTATCGGATATGACAATACCCAATTCGCCCTCGGCACCATAAGCGTCGGTTAACAATATGATCGTCTGAACCTCGGAATCGAGCTCGTTGAGGTTCTTTTCTTTGGAAGCGATCTCGGTGGAGCAGAGTTTCTCTTCTCTTCTGAAGTCAAAGTCGTATGTGAGATCATTTTCGTTGAACGAGCCATCGAATTTGTCTATGAAGTGGTCTTCGAATTGCTTTCGCACTCGAGCGAGACGTTCAATGTCAACATGGAGGACGTACAAAAGCGGCGCCAAAAGCTCATGCATCCCTAATACAGATAAATAACGGGAAATATGTTATTGAAGGTGGTCTCGAAAAAGAAAAGAAAAAAAAGACTTATCATGACATGGAGCCAGATAACCTTACTACTCATGAAAGCAGGTTTAAGCACCAGATGGGTGGGAAAAAAATAAAACTTTTTATTTTTCACCATTAAATATTAAATAATATTCAACAGCGTAACACGAGAAACAGCACCACAATTACGATTTTCCACACACAAAGAAGATTAAGAAAAAGAAAAAGAAAAGGAAAATGGAAAAAAGCAATGACCTTGTCTGTAACCGAAATCGGAGTGTCTGAGGCACCACAAGAGCAAGATTCTTCTGAGCATGCTTTGGCATGTCTGAGTTTGGAAATAACTCCCATTTTCCGGGTAAAGCCTCGACAAATCTTGCTCCACCATCTTTTCCAACTCTGCACTTCTGAAGAACCGTCCCCACGTACTATCTGAATCCACATGTGGGTTTCATTTCATTTCAATTTTCTTTTTCTCCAATTTGATTTCAAAATGCGATTTCGATAGTACTCAGGGACACAAAATCATTTCATTGTTAATGAACTCGATATCTGAATCCACATGTGGGTTTCATTTCATTTCAATTTTCTTTTTCTCCAATTTGATTTCAAAATGCGATTTCGATAGTACTCAGGGACACAAAATCATTTCATTGTTAATGAACTCGATACAATCGCCCAGGTGAATGACTCTTTTATACTAAAGCTAAAATTAAAAAACACGGGTTCATTAGGTATATAGGAATTGCAGTTTCACATTGCTAAATAGCCGACTTTTTGTAAATACTAGGTAAATGGTCATGTCAATGTACTTACACGCATAAATTTTCCTAAATACCCCACCGTTTTATTTCAATGAAAGGAAAAACCGAATGCCATGTCATGTTTGTGGCCATTTTCCTACTATTTACGAAAACATGGCTATATAGCAATGTGAAAGTGTAAATATAGCTAATTACCTGATTATTTGTGAAAATAAATAAACGACTAATTTACCCTTTTGGTTTTAATTCGCGCAATATTAGCCGAGATTCGTGACTATATCTAGCGATCCTATGCGATGTGGAAAGGAGCGGAAAAAATTAAGTCAATCGTGATTTCGAATCTCAACTAGTACTATTGAGTAACACAATCACTTCATTGTTGATAAACTCGATTCACAACCCGGTAAAACTGCAATCACCCAGGTAACTTATTTACACTAAAATATGGAATTCAGTATAATTAACTGACTTAATTTACCCTTCCGGGTCTAACTGTGCAATTCTAGCTGAAAAGAACAAGCAGCGAGTCAAAACAATACCCGGATTAAGTGAGAGAGGATTGTCAATGACAACATCAGAAGATCGAGTTCCTTCTTTGAGAGCTTGAGGATCGATGAGAAGGCGTCTCCGTAACCCGGCATATCTATATTTAAAAAGAAAAAAAAAAACCATTGAGCGATAATAACAGAAAATGTAACACTACAAGAATCATGGTTTGAGATTTAACTATCTATCAACCTAATTCATGTTATGTGTTCAAAATCAAGACTAGATCATGAAAAACTAGTCCAATAAGAATTATCTCTACGCATCAAACCGTAGCCTCTAAGCTTTTCCACAATTGATCACACATAAACACACAAAAATTATGCATAAAGTTCGTTCCTTTACAGAGAATCGTTAACAATTTGAGAAAAATGAGGGTTTGGTGAAGAATTGATTTTACCTCCGGCGAGAATCGGCGGTGACTCGGCGAAGATCGTCCACCGACGAAGATGGCAAAATTCCGAGATTGATACGCCATTTGAGGCTTCTCAGGCCGTTGAAATTGCGATTCTCGTCCTCGGATCGGTTGGGAATAGAGCTCGACGAAGACTCAATCGGAGCTGTGATCATGGTCGATTTCCAAACCCAGAAAACCCTAATTCCTCTCCGAGTCTTGTTCGAGTCCAACGCCAAAAACCCCTCTTTCCGAAATTAGGAGAATTTAGGAGAGAGAGAGAGAGAGAGAGAGAGAGAGAGAGAGTCTGGAATTGGGTGATCAAAATAAAAAGGGAAAACAAGACTTGTAAACTCTAGAGAGAGAGAGAGAGAGAGAGAGAGAGAGAGAGATAATAGTTTATCAATGATTAATTATCTTTATTTACTTATTTTCACTTTATTTCTTTTTCTTTTTGTCTACACGCTCTCTCATTTTTACCAAACTTTTTTTTCAGAGAGAGAGAGTAACAAGTTATATTACTTTTGTAATAAATAATATATACTCCGATGCAGATAAGAGATTTTAGATTGGTCGGAGAGAGAGTTGAGAACAATATTAATGATTTTAATTAATTAATCATTTCTTTCTAGAAATGACGATTTGACCTGTTTTAGAACTTAGAATGGCACGGAAATTGATTGGAAGGTAAGTCGGAGCTGTCGTCTTCTATTTTGCATCTATCTCTCTCTCTTTCCATTTATTTTTATTTTTAATATATTACCCATAAATTCTAATCTCGAAAATTGTTTTATTTTATTTCATTTTTTTATATATACCCAATCGCCACCGAAATCTACTTGCAGTATTTTCTAAAATAAGACTTTCCAACCGCATATAAGAGCATCTCCAATGCTTGGCAACAATAGTTGCTCCATGCCTACATGGCCATGCCATGTCATTTATTTTTAGAATTACTATTATTCTATAGAGTAATCATTGTGACAATGGTGCAAATTTTGGCACCCATGCCACACTATTACCAATAAAAAAAATTAATAAAATAATAAATAGACCAATAGTTTAATTTGAGTGGGGACCATTAATTAAGTGATGACCAATAATTCAATTAAAGTATTTTTGTAAAAAATAATCTAATATTGAAGTGGATAAAAAAATAAAAAAATATATTATAGTTGATGATGTGTATAGCAACTTTGGTTGCTTGCATTGGAGATGCTCTAACAAGCCATCATAGATAATTATACTTGTATATACCGATAAAAACACTATTACACGAAATACTATAATATCATAACAAACGTTTATATAACACTAATATTATGTATAATTCTTTATGGTAGTTTATTGTGTCTTTTTTTTGTGAACTCAAATCGTAAGAGCTCTGAATCCATACTACCTAGAGTTTAGAACGTAAAAGAAGTACAATCCTTTTTGTAGTTCGATAAATTATGAGTTTCGGATTACAAGAGAAACGCTTATAACAATGCATTAAAGACTACTTTTTTTTTATTAAAATTATGTCACATCTACGAAAATTCGTAATGACATTGAGGAAATTTTTATAAGTGATGTATAGATGATTTTGTATATATTGTGTCACATGAATGGCCAGTCAAATAAGAAATGAAGCAAATTTTAATTAGAGAATTTGATTGAGAATGTAAATTCCCAAATTATAGATAATGATCTCAAAACTTGAGGAATATAAAGTAAAATAAAAGCTGTGCCAGGAATATGAAGTTGTAACTCTCTATTATACACGGGTGAATATATTTATTTACAGCTATTACAATTATGCATAAGTACGGCAGTGGAATTTATTAAAAATATTGGTGGCATATCCTCATCTGACGTGGCGTTGAGACGCTTCGTATATATCCAAATTTCATATCATATGTTCCATGTGCTTGCAGGAGAAAGTGATGTGTTCGATTTTTGACCTTCAGATCAATGTTTTCCTTTCTAAAATCATCGTAGCTTAGGAAGATAGAAACTCAAATCAACTTATATCACAAATTATTGTAGTTACTTATTTGAAAGAAATTATCCAAAATATCACAAATGAAATTTTTCTCACTTTTTTAAAAAACTTCTTTTTTCCATTTTTCCACTAAACAAAAGTGAACAAATTTACTTTTAAACATTTTCATCATAGTCATTTACTAGACCTGATTAATTAAAAAATAAATACTCAAAATTCGGCTTCTTATATTCACCCTGAATAATTATATAATTTTCTATTGTTAAATTCTCTTTTTTAGTGGCAATGTAAAAAAACAATTTATAAAAATAAATATAATTATTGCTGAAAACGATGCAGGCAATTTTTCTTTTTAAAATCCCTGCTGCGAATATAATAATATAATAATATAAGTTGTATTGTGTCATTGATGACTCAAAAAAAGTTGTATCATAAAATATATCTGATATTTAAAAAGTATGATAGTTAGGATAATTTAATAATAATATTACAGAATTTTTAAGAAGTCTTAGATTCGAATCTTGTTAGTAATAAAAAGCTTACTTGATGAAATAAGATTTAATAAGCAATAAAAGCAATAAACGTTATTAATAGATAAAAGAAATTGCATGCGCTTTACAAGACCAGGTGTTACGAGAGTTGTAATTAGAACAGATGTAATAAGCTTTAGTAATTGACTAAAATATCTTCAACGAAAGTAAATGCTGCTTTTATATACTTTTGTTTCGAGATCGTACTTTAAATTTGTGTTTCTTTTAAATTCTGTCTTGTTTTGGCTTAGAGAAAAAAAATTGGCAAAAATGATTAATTAATTGGAGAAGTAGTCAGCCAGAAAAACTTGAGTGTCGATGGAGATAATGACGTGGCTCGCAATTTAATTATTCCACTTTTCTTATTTGTGGATTCGATCGGATGGTCGCCCAATAGAGATAATTTAAGGTTGTAATAAAGTTATGTCCAATAATGAATTTATCGAATCAAACAATAAAATAAATTAATTGTTTTTATGATCCGGTTGATTTTAGGTAGGCCGGTTCCGCCAAATGCTTTACCACCACGTAGTACACAAAATAAACTTAAGGACAAAGAGCTCCCTTATATTATAATATAAGGATAAGTAACAATATAGCACTTTAAAATATGAGAAATTGTCCAAAATACAATTATTTATAATTGGTTTTCCCATAATCCACTCAAATTAATTTTTTCCTAAAATATCACTACAAAAGTCTAAAATATCCCTAAAACAATTTCTTTACATTTTACTCCATATTCATATTAAACGGTTACTGTCTAATTTTTTTATAAAAAAATTTAACTTAAAAAGGTAAAAACTACTCCACCCCTAAAAATTTTAATTTTTTAATTTTTCTTAATTTTTTTTACCGGTAGTATAATGTAGGACATTTGTGTTAGTTTTATTTTTTTAAGGGTATTTCGTCTTTTCACATAAAATGTACTTGTATTTTGGGAAAAAAACATGTTTGGGTGAATTTTGGAAAAACGAATAATAAAATGTGGTATTTTGGGCAATTTCTCTTGTTATATAGCTAAACGTTTTGAAAAAATTGGTTAATACCCATTAATCAAAATAAATTTGTATATATTAACTAAAAATATAATTCATTAACACCAATTACTAGTCGTCACGTCACAATAAATAGCTATTTACTAAACAAACAAAAAAAAATGGCCAAATAACAATATGGATATTTTATTTGGTTATTTAGAGCAATTTTTTATATATAATTATGAATATCTATGTATAAATGAAAGAGTTCGGCACCAATTTGTACAAAATTAAAAAATTTAATCGGGTAAATCGCGGAAATTCCGTTTAGAAATTAACTGAATTCTAGTTCACAAAAGTCAGCCAGTTCAGCATTATTCTGCAAAAAATTAACCAGAGTGTATTTAAATGATTTTGAGTCTTAAACAACTATTTTCTAGAAAAGACTGGAGAAGTTCGTTTTTTACTCTTACAATATGAACTTAGAGATGTGCAATATTGGTCCTTTAGTGGAATCAACTAATATTAAGAATTAAAAGTCGGAAAAGGTTTGTGAAGTTTTCTGTCCGAGTTTTATTCTAAAACTTCGTTCATGTGGATCCATAAGGTCTCAATAATAGACTCTCGAAATAGATTTTCGTGAACAAGAATTGATTGATTTTCTCATACCACGTAAATTGTGATTTACGCTAAAGTAATTAAATAAATAATTGGTTATTTATTATTGCATTTATTTAATGAATCATATTATATTATTATATTAATAATAATATGATTTGATCAAATAAATAAAAGATGAGAATAAATATTTTCCCGTTTCGTACTACATTGAAGAGTATGAAAATTAAAATAAGATGTTCTAAATTAATTAAATATTATTTTACAAATAAATCAAATAAAATTGGGAGATAGTGAAGACAATATGGTCGGCCATAATAAGGGTTTTATTGGCTGCAAAAATTATTTAAACTCATTAAAAGGAGTTTTGGGCTTAAGGTTGACTAATGGGTCTTAATTGGATTTTGACCTAACTTAAGCTCATTCTCTCTGATATAAAGAAGGCTCTCTCTTTGAAAACCCATAGCCTAATTTCGATCAGCATTCAGCCGACCCTCTCTCTGCTTGTACTTGAGAGATTTTGGCCGAATTCTAGAGAGAAAGAGAGAGGGGAATTTGTTCCCCGACAACCCTTTCTTTTTGCTTTGAGTTTCCTCTTCTTCCCTTGTTCCCACAAGTAACCCACCCTCTTGATCTCCTAAAAACTCTTAGGGAATTATTATTGATTTATCTTGTGGTTGTTTGAGTAATAATTAATCCACAGGGCCAGCCACTTTTTTGAGCAACAGAGCGATGACAGATTTCGTGAGATCCTAGACGAGCGTGGGAAGGCGTTTTGGCCGTGCACTTGGACGCACACCCCGGGGATGATTCTTGCAGACCCGAACGGATTGTAAGTCTTCTAAAAATGAATTGGATCTGAATATAATATTTGTGGTAGAATTGTTAGATTTTTTAGATCATTCGTTTGCATGTTTGAATAAGTTTATAAATTTGTTCACATGCTAAATTAGATTTAATGACATGTTTATTGAATATGTTTTAAAACGTTTTAACATGTTAAATTGAATTATAAAATTCCACCGTATGTAGGTATGTTTCATAATGAATGAGGTTAATTGGTAACTAAATTCCAACACTTTATTCCTCCTGTAGTCCCCGACGTGAATTGCCTATTTTGGATCCAACCCCAAAAGCTCACACGCCCTCAGAAATATCGTGGGGTTGGGCTTCTTTGCATCCACTTTCGCCAAAATCATCACCGCGTCTAACCACTTGTCGCACCCGAAGCTCCTCAGTAGGGGCCTCAACCTCGTGTCGAAGTTTGAGACCACGAAAAATCTAACCCTAGATTGCCTTAGCGACTCAAATGCCCTCTTCGTGCTCGGGTCAACCAATCGCCACGCTTTTTTCATCGAAAAGTAGTCATAGAGCTCTTCGAAGTATTGGGGTCCTGACATCCCGCTGAAGCCGCCCCAATTTCCTGCCAAAACGACTTCCCGTCATCGACGTATTGGAGACATGATTTTCCCCACGTCTTTGTACGGTCTTTGACATCGATTCAAGATCCCGTTCTCTGAGTAATTCACTCCGTATTTTTCTCGCATCTCTTTGTATACCTATTATCATGTATCCACAATGAAACCCACAAAATTGAAATAGGGTAACTTATGAAATATGCCGTAACAATTATCATTTTATATATTTTAAAATATGCTAAAATAAGTAGTATGAGAAGGAACAAAAATAAATTATGTAATGCCATAATCATCTCGGGTGATGGAGATAGAAGGTATAGAAAAAAGCCTTATGAGTGGCATTTGAAGACTAATGGAAGTATTGTCTTATGCAGACCAAGTACCAATATTTTCATTTTCATGGGCCACAGAAAGCGTCACGTGGCTGCTAGAATAGATCTAGAATTAAAAATAAATTAACACTACAAAATAGTAGTTTAATATAAAAAATTATTTATATTAGTAAAATGTTTTTATTAAACTTAGATAAAGTGTACGAACATATTATTTATTTATTTATTTACTTGGGAGAGAAAGAGAAGGTGTACAGATTTTAGAGAGCGCGAGAGACTCATATTGTGTACTATCACATGTGAATGCGATAGTAAATTTATATGAGAAGGAATAACATGAAAAAGTAACAACTCTTTCTTATTTTGTGAATATCATATATTCATGAGAATAATATTTATTTCTCATTCGTATAACTAAATACCATGAATAGAAATTTCTTTCAATTCTCCTCTCTTTTCATGTCGTGGACCTCCTTCGTTTATGAGAAAAATTTGTTTTCTTTTTTTTGGCAAGTATCTTGATATTTCAAGGCAAAAAATAATTTCCCAACTTTTACTTTCTTTGATGTCTTAGCTGAAATTTATCTTCTAGAACTAGCTTTTACATGTTTCTTTATTAGTTTAAAACAATTCTAGAAATAGTCATTACGAAAGTTCTCATAAATTTCCACCAAAAAGTAAATTAATTTCTCAATGTCTTAAACGGCTTATTGTTTTTTAAAGTAATTTACGTTACCATCATATGATAATGTTCAAATTCTTATTTTTGACATTTTTATCATCCTATGTCCATATGGAAAAAATTATCATCTTATCCTTTAGTCATTTTTGAAAAAATCAATAGTATTTGAACTTGTTTTGAGTTAGCTTCTAGTTTAACAAATCATACTCTAATAACTTGTGATAGCGACCTGATGGATCCAAATGAATAAAGTTTGAGCTATTACACTTGGACACAAAAGTTCACAAACCTTTTCCAAGTTCTAGTTTAATATCAATAGACTCCCTAAAGAGATGACACTGAAAATCTCTCGATTCAAATGAATTTATTTTCTACTCAAAATTCTACTTAAATGTGATGAGCGGATCCATTTATGTATGTTTACACTTCATGAATATGATCAATTATATTGGATTTATAAAGTTACCATTTTATCCTTTGTTATTTCCTCAACTCATTTTTTTTATTATGAATAAGTTAGAAAAAATGTATTGACGAGGAGCTAACAAGTCACATTCTTTCATTCAAATAAAGCCATGACCTAATTTCGGACACTAGGCAGATAATTTATTCACAATTCAAGTAATAAAGCATAAGTGATATACATTGCATTTCAGCAATCTTGTGCATGAATTCCATATTTATGAGAACTTCACAAAACTTATTCATGACATCTTCACAAGCTAATATCTCACTAATAAGTCTAGTCTATATCACATGACATCTTGAATTTGACTTTCTCAAATGAAAATATGTAAACTATTAAATAACATGTCTCATTTCAAGATTTAGCTAAGCATGATGCAATTCATACATAGTGTCTTTGAGACAGAAAAAGTTAAATGGTTTGTACTTATATCGTCTCATGAGATGAACTTGTTAGTTCAGTATCTTTGGAAGATACATAGGAAGAACTATAGAGTTTCAACTCTCTATGCCTCATAACCAGATATCATAGATTCTTCCAACAATCATATTGAGATCAATAGTACTTTGATCCTTAGATTGCGTACTTTCTGTTTTAAGCAAACCATGAATATTTTGTTCATGTAAATCTATATTTAACTCACACGTTGTTAGATTTGATTAAGGAGTAAAGACTATTTTATATCATAAACCTTCAAAATGAAAAAGGAATCAATGAAAATTTTGACTTTTATTAATTAATTAGCAAATAACAAAAAGACTCAATTACGAACTTTATTACATCAATATGCAAATAAGTAACAAAGTCTTGCGATAGTAACACACGACAATTTTATCATTACCAAAAAGAAATAGTGTTTTGAGATGTTGAGGGACTCTGAACCTCATATGTTGTTATCGTTTTATAATCAAATAACCCAAAAAAAAAATCCTCTATCAACAAATTTCTTATAAATACATTCAATTTAATTTAATTTTTACTCTTGCAACAATTTATAGAAAATTTCAATACACAAAATTCTTCAAAGTTTCTATGCTTTACAAGTCCTCAAAATTTTGAAAGAATTTTATTTGAGATCTTGAAGATGTCCTATGAATCATCGTCTCACTGACATTCTCTTACTTGTTCTCGCACTCTCACACTATGCAGACCCAAAATAGAAGTTCAACAATTAAATTCTTGATCTCCTCCTGACCAATTTCAACAAAATAAGTTAAAATTTTCTCTAATCTCGAATTATAAAAACACCAAAATTCAACCCTTCCTACTTCAATACATAATTACCAACCACCAAGGTTTCATATTCCCAACAAAATTTAATCGAATTAGCTCAACTTTTCTTAATCATCCCTTATGTTCCACAACCGCAAAATATTTTAGAGCCACCTCAAAATCTTTCTCTCTCCTATAAAGATCCATACCAAGTTTATCAACAAGATACAAAGCACAACCAACAAGTCATCTAACTCCCCCACTAGATCATCATTTTCCTTCGCCACCGCATCCATGTCATTCACCTCATCTGTCATTCAACTCCTCCACCACCTCGACCTCAATCACAAGAAGATGCATAAGTCCCCCAAATGCAACATAATCCTTAAGGAACACAACAAAATATGAAAATAAAATTATGGTCATAAATGTGAAAATACTTCTTGGATATCAAAGCCAACGAAGGCAATATGTGTAGAAAGTGCTGGAAGCACATCAAATGTGATATTAAAGAACAAGAGACTTGCTCGTTAAGACACCACTACAAATATGCGTAGCGCTCGGATAATCTTCACGAAATGAAAATTATGAAATATTTTTAAGAATTTTTTTTTATAACCTAATTCATGTCTCTTATGTTAATGTAGCCCGTACGTCGGATATTTGACCGGGTAATGCAAAAATGGACTATATGAGTGTTATAGTTAATAACATAGACAATTCATATAGCCTAAACAAATTCATAATATTTTAAGAGAATAGAAGATAGTCAAATTGCAAATTTCATATTAGGAATCATTTTAGACGTTACAGAAGAATAAACTTATGTCATCAAGTAATTTTTAAAACTTTAGACAATGCCACAAAAATAATGTCATCATAAGAGTTTTAAGAGTCAAAATACCAAATTAAAAGTCACTTCTACATCAAAGATGCGTCATCCACATTATAAACCTTTTAACTTTCTGTTTTTCGGAAGTTAACAAAAGTGATAACGTCTGCGAAACCTCAGAAAAATGTTAGTTATGGTAGGCCTCAAAAGGGCATGTTGAAGAAACACGGAACTTCTGTCACTGTTGCCAACCGGAAGGCGTTCGAAGGACACACAGTAACGCCGGAAGTACCGTCACCCCAAGATGAGACCATAGCAAAGTATAATCTAAATCGGGCAGGCTATACTTGATCGGGATCAATCATCGATGAATGTCTAATCGGGAATTAAAGAGAAGAAACCAAACAGCGATATATAATTTATCGATCTTGCTAATCGTCAAATTCCTGACAAGATTAGGGTCCAATGTTAATTATTAGGTAAATTAACCTATGATTCATGATAAGCTGGAAAATCTAGACGAGGACTCTTTAAATTGTGTTCAGCTGTTAGCCTGTGATGATTTGTTCAGACATGTAAAGCGAAAGTAGGATTTGTATTGAACTTTAGTTTCTCCTAAAAGATAAATAAATTAACCATAGCTTCAGTCGAAAAAACATACAATAAACAGAAAACTAGTATCACACAATTATTATTAATTTTAAGGTACTATACAAAATTTCCCACGAGCCAAGCCGTTTGAAGTTTTGTTTATATAACAAACTTGGTGGAGAGAGATTTACTACACTTCTCTCAGGATAACATAAAAACGTCTTTTACTAAAACTAGTATTACATCATCACTCTCTAACTCTGCTTGTGTTCAAAGGACGATTAATTCAGAGTCTTCTCACTTCATTTAAAGCTAATTATTGAAGAAGAAAAAAACTGTACAGAGAGAGCTGCTTATTTGAACCAAGCTCTGTGATTTCACACTTTGACACCTATAATCTCAGCTACCTGAAAAAAAAACCGCTGTTATAAAACACTTGTTAATAAAGAAAATTAATGGAGGCCAAACAACATCTACTTAAAAAATAAACACAAATTTTAAAAATGGAACAAACAGTATACCACATATCGGAATAATTGCCTCGTCCAGACTTTCGTGTCGGTACAACGTTCATAAATAATGAAGATCTATATACTAAATTATGTATATATTTTTATGTTTTGACGGATTCAGTGAAATTAAAGCAAAACGTTTTCATAAAAACCGTGGGCACTGATAAACACCGGTAACTGGACCTGGTCACCGGTAGTCAGAAATCTAATTCGGGAGGTTGTTCATATGAAGCTGATTTATAAATTTTTAAGATTAAAAAAGAGCAGAAAAGTGCTAAAAATTAAAATTGACGGGGGCTATAGCCCCCTTGGCATAGGCCTTGTGCCTGATCATATGGGTGTTGCCAATAAAATCAAATACCGATATCAGTATATTAACAATTGATTAAGACACCACGAAAACTGATAGTCGTGAGACACAGACCCCAGTGAAGGAATGGACATTGGTGCGGATTTGTTAAGTTTGAAGTTAAAAATTAAAAATAACAATAATAGCAAAAATCAGCTAGTAAAATCAGAATATCGATACTGGCATCACAATTTTTTTTAAAATACTAGCATCACTATCTTAAAAGTTGATTAAAACACCGCGGAAAGTGAGAACCACGAGACATAGAACTGGATGAAGGAATGGACACTGGTGCGGATTTGTAAGTTTTAAGGGTAAAATAGCATAAACAATTTAATAATAATAGCAGCAAAAATCAGCTAGTAAAATCAGAACCCCGATATCGGTATAGTAGAATCACAAGAGAGACTTGACTGAAGTTTTGAAAGTAAAAACATATAAAAAAATTACATACAATAATAGCAAAAAATCAGCAAGTAAAATCAGAACCTCGATATCAGTATCAACATAATATTGCGAAGAGAGAGAGAGATAGACCTGCGCAAAGGAATGAACGTCAGTACCCCAGAGCCAAGCGTCGCAACCGGCGTCTCTCGCCCCCCAAACGTCGTTCCTTCTGTCGTCCCCGACGTGAACCGCCTCTTCCGGCTCCACCCCCAGTAGCTCGCACGCCCTCAGAAATATCGTGGGGTTGGGCTTCTCCGCATCCACTTCCGCCGAAACCGCCACCGCGTCGAACCACGCGTCGCACCTTAGGCTCCTCAGCAGCGGCCTCAGCCTCGTGTCGAAGTTCGAGACCACGGCCAATCTAACCCCCGCCTGCCTCAAAGACTCGAAAGCCTTCTCCGCGCTCGGGTCCACCAATCGCCATGCTTTTTCCGTCGCAAAGAAGTCGTAGAGCTCTTCGAAGTATTGCGGGTCCCGACACCCCGTCGAAGCCGCCACGATTTCCCGCCAAAACGGCTTCCCGTCATCGACGTATCGGAGACGGGATTTGCCCCACGGCTTCGCGTACGCTCTTCGGTAGCGATTCAGAATCTCGTTCTCCGAGTAATTCACTCCGTATTTCTCTCCCATCTCTTTGTATACCTATCATCATGCATCCACAACGAAACCCACAAAATTCATATAACAGCTGAAGAAAAAATTGAAGCTTGGTGAGCAAGGATTATAATGGTTTCATTTTCTCTTATATTTTTCCATAAAGTCCTTTTCTTTTTACATAATGATTGATTACTTTCGCTCCATTTGTTGCATAGTGATTTCATCCTCTCTGCTGAGCAAAAAGAAGAAACAAAAACAAAAAAAGTTCATTACTCTTTTAAATGTAATCGCTTCGTAGTAATTTCATTTTCCATAGCTCCTTTTATTTTCGTACGTAAAAGTCTTTCTCTTCAATAATTCAACTCTAATTCTACCTCTGTTATGTTTTGCAGGAAAATCACACAAAAATTCATTATTACGTTATTCTCGCCCCCGAAGTCTTCTTTCTTCCCTTTATCAATATAATCATATTTCGAATTAATTAATTTGCTGATTTGGGATTGAACTCTGTTGAAGTAGAAAATGAAATGTTGAATCGGAAGAAGAAGAAGAAGAAACCTGAGCGGTGGGCTGAGAAGGAACGAGCAAAGTTCCGACGGCGTCGACGAGCAAAGCTTTGTGAGTGATATCGCCGTAAAGAGATTTCCGATACTCGAAGTACTCTTTCACTCCCATCATCTCCGCCGCCGCCTCCGAGTACCATCGCCGCTGAAGATACGCCGTCGTTTCAGACGACAACACCTTCCTCATCGCTCGCCTTCCTATCATTTCAATTATCAGCTTTCTCAACACAATTCACTTCACCCTTCTTTAGTATTTCGATCTTCACACAGACAGTTCTTTATTTTATACTTTTAGTGCTAAACGTTCATTCATTCACATTTTACGATTATAGCCTTGGTTCATTTAAAATGAAACATGTGATATTTTGTTTATAATATCACATTTTTAAATGAAAAATGTAATAGCGTTAGAAATAATCTTTAGTTAATAGTTGTCGGTTCTCTTGCATTTTATATGTTCATTTAGTTAAATATTAGATTTATAAAGTTAATTTATTATGTCAAACACAATACACTTTCATGAAATTAATAATTTGACTGTGTAGACTCATCCTGGGCGTACGGAAGGAACGGAATTCCGTTCACCGTCCAGGCGAAAAATACTCTGCCGGCGGAAGGAAATTTTCGCGTACCGGTTGGGCGGAAAATGGTACTGTGCGGAAGTGACTTTTCCGCCGGAAAATATTCCTTCTGTCGGAACCGTTTAAAAATTAAAAAATAAATAAAAAATGGTTTATAAATGAGTTTAAAGGGAGTAAAATGTAATAAATTTAAAAGTAGTGTAATATTATGAAATGTAATTTATATGACTAATTTATAGAGAGAAAGTATTGAAATTTTAGAGAGAAAATCGGATGAATTGTGAAAAATGTTGTGAAAATGGTTTGTATTTATAGAGAAAATTTCGAGTGGGGTTATAGTGTAATAACGGACTAATTTTTTGAGCCATTGGATTGAAAAATGGTATTATTTTCAACGTCCAGGATTGCGACACGTCACCCTTTCTCTTTTCCTTACCCCCAACGGAAATCGGCTGCACGACAGCTTTTTTCCTTCCGACACTGACACGGAAGTCGTCTTCCGCGTGCCGCGTGTCGCCCTGCTGCGGAAGGAATTCTTCCGCGCGGCTGCGGAAGGAATTTTTCCGCCTGCCGCATGCGCAGGGTGAGTGTAGACTAATATTATTGATGATAAATAATAATTGAAAAAATATTGACATGTGAATAACTATAAATTAGATACAAAGTTGTCATAAAATTAATTTAAATATGATATAATTTAAAAAATTTGGCGTGACAACTTAAACCAATTTCATTTTTAGTTCAAGCCAAAATATTTAAGCTAAACTCAACAAATCTAACTTGGCGTCAACAAAGATGTCCGAAAAGTTATCGAAAATGAATTTAGTCTTATTTCGTTCTAATTTAAAAGTAAATATCAATCTCAACAACCATTAACATGTGTGGTAAAATCAAAGTTTTCATCAGCGATGGTTATCTTATAAAATATTAATATCGATGATAATAACAATATATCATTGATATGTCGAATAGCAGAAGATATACTATTTTTAAATAATTCAAACTATGTATAAATTATTAAATTCAAATTATAAAAAAATCAAATATTATAACGTTTCTAACCTATAATAAACTTAAAAATAATTCTCAAGTGCTTATTATTACATAATGCAATTAAATTTTTTTCATATCAGTTGTAAAATGAGCATAAAAAAATAGAAAAATTTGGCTCTATACTTTTATAAAACGTTTTCATTTTGGATATACCGTAAATTTTATTAATAGATTGAAAAAAGTCAGGCAATTTCGTTTACATTTCGTTTACATAATGTAAACATTACAAATTATCCTTAATTTGTCGATTATTTATGAAATATTGATATTAAATTTTAAATCCGAATTTGGAATTCAAAATTCAAATTTGATTGATACGTGGGTTGATAAGTTTTTCCGAAATTTTTGATTAATTATTCAATTAAGTTTTATTTCTTAATTAGTTAAAATTCTATATTAAATAAATGTTTTTTTATATTATCTACATAATTTTTTTTCTTTTTTTATATTTTTTAATTAGTTAAGATCCCAGACATTTGACATAATATGAATACCGATGTCGAAATTTTTAATTTTTCGAGATCGAGTATATTTGTTATATGCTTTGAATATTTGAAACCTCGGTGAAAACATGAAATGATTGTTTGTAATGCTTTTATTTTAAGTGTCCCATAAAGATAAATTAATGTCTTTGACTTGTACCAAAAACGGGCCCATGTATTTTTTAATTGATCAGAATAATGGATATGTGTATGCATTATTAAAACATTGCCCATTTCCAACAGAACCCCATTGACAAAGTGACACGTAAGAAATATTATTGACAACAGATTGCTTTTGTTGTCATTTTCGTCTATTTTCAGCCACGATTTTAGCTCTTGGCACATCAATTTTCAGAGGAAGGTCTACATTATTGACATTTATTTTCGTTTTGTTGTCACTTTACTTCATTTTAGACCACGTATTTTCTACACATACAAGTTTACATGCATATTTGGTACGAGAAATTTCATTTTCTAAATCTAAAAATATTAAAAATATTCAGATTAGATCTATCTTGTTAAAAATATCTAAAATTAAATTTTAGGTAAAAAATCGGACAAAAATACCATTCAGTTCATATATACGGTTTATGTCTCATATTAATCTCATTTTAAACTTCTAATTCACTAAAAATCTCTCCAAATCCGTTGGAATCACTAAAGATCATCGTCATAATGGGTATGTTACTTCACTCCTTGTATTTAAATCATTTTTGTAGTCGTTTTTGGTGGTAAAATCGTTTTCGGGTCGAAAAAGAAAAAGTTCGTCGAAAAATCTGGGAAAAAGTTTACAATAGGCTGCATAAATTCCATCGTATTGCATCGTCCTTCATCATCCTCCATCGTACTCCATCGCACATTATCGTTCACCACTGTACGATGAGTTACGATGGTGGACGATGACGTGCGATGGAGTACGATTGAGAACGATGGCATACGATGGAATTTAAAAAAATTTGATTTTTTGACTAGTGAAGATGATTTTTGGACAACTTAAGATGGTTTTATGGTAACATCTAATGTTTTTGTTAGATGTTTGACTAGTTTTAGACAAGTTTGTTTAGTTTTTGACAAGTTATGATAATTTTTTTAAGGTTTTGATATTTGAATAGTTTTTTGACAACTTTGAATAGTTATTGACAATTATGGGTGATGTTTTTCAGTTTTCGTTAGTGTTGGTGGAAAGTGGGTGAGATTGAGCGACATATGGGATTTTAGTAAAGCTCGTACCTATATGGTGGAAGCTACAAAAGAAACGACATATCATGAGTTGGTCGATATGATTTACGATATTTCCAAGATCGATAGGATGGCGTATGACTTGAAAGTTGAAGTCTCGTACACTTTAGGTACCGTTGTGTTGGCGCCTGCAATCTTGGAAACCGATGATGATGTCGCATATTATATGAAACACGACTATTGGAGTAAATTTCCTATTTGCGTGAGCTTGGAACCGAAACGAATCATGTCACCGATTGTTAACAATGTGGATCTGAAGCGAAAAGGAAAACAAGTGTTGAAGGTTCATCGAATTGAGAGTAGAAGACAATATCATCCTCTCGCAATTGAAGTCCTACAAAGTAATCCGAACCAAACGATGAACGATTTGCATACGACAAAGATGAAACCTATAGACGCGATAGAGATCGTTTGACGTCGATTTTGAAGATTTTGAAGGAAACGAAGATCAGGAGGACAATGATGATGTTGAAGACGATGAAGAATTCGAAGAATTTGCAAATGATGAAGAGTTTGCTGAGTTTGTTGAGAACTTTGAAGTTCCTTCAGGCGACTACCATCCTGAAGTTAATCCTTGTAAAGGATCTTCTGGAACTTATACTTGGAAAGATCCTGAATTCACGCAAGAACAACTAGTTAAAGAGATAGAATATCGTGAAATACCAAGTCAATCATCTACATGTAATATATCTTAACTGTCTACGTGGTTAAAGATTCTAAATTTGTTTGTGTCGTGAACTTAACCGTTTATCGTTTAATGTAATAGGTAGCTTAGAGGACTTGTACCTTGGAAAAATAGTTTGAGAACAAATCGGAAATGAAGACACACGTGCACTTGTTCGCCATGAGAATAATTTCGAGTTTTGAGTTAAATCATCTTCGAACAAAAATGTGGTACGTTCTTTGCAAAGATGAGACTTGTACGTGGAAACTCCGGAGTGTCATACAATAGTCAGGAATGTGGGAGATTGTGGCTTTCGAAAAAGCTCACTCTTGCTCGCGCGTAATCCGACCCGAAGGTCAACGAGGACCTGCCCCTTGGGTTATTGGACACGTGTTTAAAGACAAATATTTGATCAACTCAATGGCCGATTATTCAGCACACAACGTTAGGGAAGAAGTGAAGACAAGATGGGGTTTGGACATATCTTATTTGAAGGCGTGGAGGTCAAAGGAAGTAGCTATTGGACTCGTTCGTGGTATACCTGAACAGTCGTATAAGAAATTACCTTCGTGGTTGTACATGTTGAAACAAAAAAACCCCGGCACGGTTACTGATTTTGTGAGAGACGGTGACAAATTCAAGTATGCTTTTTTTGCCATTGGATCGTGTCTTAAAGGATTTAAGTATTGTCGACCGGTCATATCTTTGGATGGATCATTTTTGAAGACTAAATACGGGGGACAATTGCTTGTCGCTATTGCATTGGATGCGAGTTCACATTTGTATCCAATCGCTTTTGTGTCTTGAACACATGAGGGCTGTTTAGATCGGCCAAAACCCTAGCATGGCCGTGTGTCTTCGGACGGACGCGAGCTAGCTAGGGTTAGGCCCGATGTCCGAAATTTGGAAATTGTTTCCAAATAAATGTAAAATCTTGAATAATTAAATTCGCTTATATTATTTTTGAAATAATTAAAGTGGATTTAGTTATTTGAGTGGGAGATATTGATCTCTAAGTTTTAAGATTCGGAATTTCGACGCCTCGATGCGAGACAAGAAATAAAACTAGTTTATTTATTTTTCTTTTTGTAAAAGGGTTGTAAATTTAGAAATGGGCCATTAGATAAGTTAAATTTATGTTTTTCATTTAATTTAGCTTATCTCATATTCACTTACATGTCATATAGGATAGAACGCCAACACTATATGAAACTGTTCATGCATCATTGTAGTTTAATTTATATAACATCTTATGAAATTGAACACAATCCACCAAAATATGATTTTTTTTTAAAAACCTAAGTGAGAGGGTTATTTGTCGTTGAAATAACCCAAGGTCCCCAACATGAATTTAATTAACTTGTGTGAATGAACTAAGAGTCACCCTCGTGGCGCTCCCTTCAATGGTAGTACTTCGGAAGCACATAGTTAGTTGAATTGTTATGAACTAAAGAGGAACGATGAAGCGACGTCTTCCCTAGGAGAACCGTTTTCAAAGTGACTTGGATAAGGGCCCACATGTTGGATACACGCTTAGACTTATTGTTTAAAGTAACCTCCATAGAGGCTATGCCTTTAAAATAAGTGACCAAAGTCCATGGTAATTAGCAAGAACCAGAAGTTGTGACTTCTTGTATGGTTCGAACTAAATAGTGATGTGTCACGACTATGAAAGTCGATCACTTGCAGTTTCCCCTAGGAAATGCAATTAATCATTTTTTTCATAATACCATGAATTATTTATCGCTTTCTTTAACAATTTAGGATTGTACATGCATCATAATTCGAAATTATAGCATATGCTAAATATATTCATTTTATTTAATTTCAACAACATATCATGAATCCACTTGCATCTATATTGAGTTACAACAAACTCGAAGGGTGAGAATTATGTTGATTGGAAACGCAACCTCAACGTTGTATTGACAGTGAAAAAGTACAAGTACGTTCTCACTACCCCGTGTCCTCTAGCTCCGAGTGCTGACTCAAGCAAGGAGGACAAGGACGCCTATGACACGTGGGTTAGGTTCGATGAGATTTCCAACTGTTATATCTTGGGTTCCATGTAAGGATTAAAATTGCGCGTATCGGTAACATGCCGATGACTCGAAAATACGGAAATTGCGGTGGCCGATGGAAATTGCGACGGAAAAAATGTGGAAATTTGGAAAAAAAATTGCGGGAGAAATTGCGATGGCCGACGGAAATTGCGGTAATTTACGGAAATTGCGACGGAAATAATGTTGCGAAATAATAAATAAGAAATATAAAAAACATACATATAAGCAATGATTAAAATGTCATGAAATTCATAAAGCATACATAAGCAATCTTCAAATTCAAGCACACAGAAGTTTTAGACATATTTCAAGTTCATACAAACATTAAATAGTTCGAAATTGAAAATACTCAGTAATAACTCGAGTGACGATGTGGTTGATGGAATCCCCCTGTTCGTGCTTGTAAGTTGCAGTAGTCCAACCATGTCATGTAGCTCGCGTAATTAGATGTGTAGTTGATCACGTGGTTGTTGTAGTTGGATTGATCACCCCCAACGACATTGCAAAGGATCGGAAACTCGGGTATTGCTCCTTGAACTTCAACGACGGGCACGGCGACGGCAACGGCAACGGGATATGGATACGGGTATGGGTAAGGATACGAGTACGAACCTTGACTCTCATGTGATTGATTGGACATTTGATCAAATGACATTGATCCGAATTGGGTAGACATAGAGTCAGCGTCGTAATCACGCGCCGCTTGTCTACCGGCAGTGTAAACTCCGTATCGAAGTCGAAGAAGTCATCCGTAGTCCTAAAATACATTTCAATTTGCATAAGAAATAATTTGATGCACTCATAATAAGAGAAAAGTACCTCTCTCGTGCTCCGTGATCCTGATCTTGAGTAGGTTGATAGCCGGATTCCATAGTCCAAGGTTCATACGGTGGACGAGGAGCAGTACCGCTACCACGCGCACTAACATCACCAGTAACAGTACCACCACCACCTCCACCAACGTCACCACCGCCGTCACCTCCGTCGTCATCATCAGAGGAAGAAAGACTGACCTCTTCACTAAGTACTCGGCTTACATCAATACCTTCCGATCGAGCTTGAGAAGCCACTTGCGGCTCAGGTTGTTGAGAGTCATCGTCAAGGTGAACCGGTCAAATCCAGTCAAGCATAATATCATCATCTACCTGCTCGCCCATCCTCTGCATAGCCACCTCTAGGAGTTCCAATGGATCTCGCCTCCCGTTGTTCTCAAACCTATCTTTTCGATCTCGGAGTTGTAACTTCATGTTATAAGTACAGAAAACAAGTGACTCCAACCTCTTGTACGCAAGACGATTTCTTTGCTTTGTGTGGATTAAAGCAAAAGTGCTCCAGTTTCGTTCGCACGCTGAAGAAGACGACGTCTGGGACAAGATTCGTATGGCTAACTTGCGTAACGTGGGTGTCTCAATCCCAAACATGGCCCACCATTCCGCTACACAATAAACATTTCAATCAAACAATCAAACATTGTATATCGTATGAACTATGAATTAACTACATCGCAAAGAGCCTTGTAGATGTACTCCCAGTTCTTGATTTGGTCGGACGTATCGATTGACTTCAAAAAAACAGTCTTTCCGGCTGAATACACCATGAAGTTGATAATACTCAATCTCGTTGGCCCAGTCCACCCATCGGACATTATGGTGCATCCATACTCTTCCCAAATTGGTCGTTGCTCGTCCACATATCGTTGTGCTTCCATTACCTCTTCTTTGAGATAAGTGTTGTGAACCTCGTACGGAGAAGGTAACGGAATCCCACGGCCTACAAAATGAAAATAAAACAACAAGAAGCATATTAACTTTAACGTTGACATAAATCAACAAAACATAACAACTTACCAATCTCAGCCGCTTCGTGCATCATATTCTTAAAATGATGCGACTTCACCTTGTTTGCCGGTACGCTTTCGTGTATGAAGAAGCGGCTTATAATCTTTCCAAGACGTTTCTTCAACGACAACTTCGTCTCGGGACTAATTTCTGGTTGACGTGCACTCGAGGACCGATACAGAGATGGTGAAATTGGGCCGGATCTCCCACTCCCGAGGTCTCGTTGAGAAGCCGAACCACCACCAGGGCCGGATCTCCAAGTAGCTGCAGCCGCTTCTTGTCGAGTTCTCTTCATTGTCTTGTAGAACTCATGTTCCATGTCGACGTCATACTCTCCTTCTTCGTCAACTGGACCGAGGGTAGAACGCATTTCTCTCCGTATATTGTCCTCCATGGCTAGCTTGCTTTTCTTTTTCATTTCGTTTTCCTGTAATAGTGCGCGCATCTCATCCCTCACTTCTGGAGGACACTTATCGCAACGCTTCACGTGTTTTTTGGATCGTATCCACTCAAATGAAGTTTCATTCGCGTCACGCCACCTCCCTTTGTTGTCATTCCACAATAGTTACAAGTGAAATGACTTAATGTCCCGGCTACTTTCGTACAATACTTATGTACTCCTTCATCCGCCAATTTCCTACAACAATACATATTCTATTTCAAATTTCATTTTCAATTCTAAAATATTTGAAAAAAGTGAATCTAAACTTCAATTTCAATCCGGATTTTCAATTCTAAAATATTTCTGAAAACAAAATATCAAATCACACAAAGATCTACAAACCTTTAAACGTTGATTTCAACTAAACAAACACAATTTCACACAACTTAATCAGATTTCGTAACTTCGAATTTCCAAAAAAAATTGAAAAAATTATATGTTAACCACATCGTCATTACAAACATTTTTCATTTCACAAACTTTTCCTAAAAAAATTAGTAACCTAACCAAATCTACAACATTCTCTGTGACGGACACGAAACCGTCGGCAAAGGGTGGAAACGTCGTCGAAATTACCGAAATACCGGCGAAATTAAGTTGATTTTGTACAGCGAGCGTCGAAATTACCTGGGCACGGTCGAAATGTCGTCGGCTTGAACCTTCTCCCCGGTTCCGGCAAAAACGAAAAATTTAGGGTTTTCCCCAAAGGAATATCGCGTAAATGTTGATTTTTTTAGGCTTTTTATACCTGGACCAAACGACATAAACCGACATGTCGTTGTCGACATTTCGACGACAAAAAAACCCGAAACGAAAAAGGCAATAAATTTGCCGGTATCCCCCATTTTCCAAAATTTCGGCGAAAATTCCTCGGCATTTCGCGAAATTTTAAACGTTGGTTCCATGAGCAATGTGTTTCAACAATCTCACAAGGACATTTCCATATCATATGACATGCTCTACAATCTTCATGACATGTTCGCATGTCATGGGCGTCAGGCGAGGCAACATGATATCCGTAATTTCATGAATTGCCGTATGAAGCCGGGAACGTTAGTCAGGGCGCACATGCTAGTGATCATAGGTCACCTGAATGACATGGAGATTCTCGGATCGAGATCGATGGACTCACCAAGGTCGACATGATCTTTGAGACTCTGACCGAATCTTTTGATAGCTTCCGTCTAAAGTACTCCATGAAGAAGCTTGATTATTCTTTAATTGAACTCATGAAGGAGTTGCAGAATGCCGAGGGACTTCTCCCTAAGACCAAGTAGAAGACTGGTGAAGTCAATGTTACAGAACATAGGGCTTCCACTTCTGGTTCTAAGAGGGTGATGAAGGGTCCAAAAAATTCCAACCGAACGGGATCCAAGAAGCCTTACAAGAACGATGCGGATGTCAAGGGCATGAGAATCGTAAAGGTGGAGAAGTCTAAACACAAGTTCCACCATTGCGGAGAGGTCGGCCATTGGCGAAGGAACTGCCCTGCCTACCTCAAGAGTGTCAAGGGGAAATATATGATTTTCGTCACCCAATCATGTTACACGACATATAAAGAATCACCCTGGATTTTAGACTGCGGAGCTTCTGATCACATTGTGTGTGATCTGAATGGTTTTAGGCGAACTAGACGCTTAGGTTATGAGGAGTTCATGTTCAACTGGGGGAATGGAACGAAGGTCAGAGCCAGATCTGTCGGGACCATGGAGCTGAATTTCAGGAATAAAACTTTATTATTAAATAACGTTTATTATGTTCTGTTTTTTTTTGCAAGAACTTGATTTCTTTTGGTTGTTTAGAAGAACAACATTTTTGAATTTAAAGTCAATAATGGTATTGAAATTTTTCGTAATGGTTGTGTTATTACTCTAGCTTACCATGTAGATTCTATTTATTATCTATATCCAAATGAGCCGACAATCTTGGATACTAAAGCGAATAATGATTCACTTAGGAAGCGTAAGACGTTTCATAGTGATGAAACGGATGACACATATCTATGACACTTACGTCTTGGACATATTGGCCTAGATAAGATTAAGAGGTTGACAAATGATGGTCCTTTGAAGTCTCTAAACGTAGGATCTATGCCCACGTGCGAATCCTGTCTTGAAGGAAAGATTACCAAGAGACCTTTCTCTTCAAAAAGTCTAAGAGCCACACAAGTATTGTAACTCATACATAGTGATGTATGTGGTCCAATCAATGTTCAGGCAAGAGGAGGTTACGAATGCTTTGTAACCTTCGCTGTTGACTTCTCATGTTTTGGTCATAATTTCTTAATGCGACACAAATCTGATACCTTTGAAATGTTCAAAGAATATTGGTCTTTGGTTGAGAAGCAAAGAGAGAAACAAATCAAAACCGTTCGATATGATCGAGGCGGAGAGTACTTGTCTAATGAGTTCGAGGATTTTCTTAATAAAGAAGGCATCCATTCTCAGCTTACAGCACATGGCACTCCACAACAAAACGGTGTGTCAGAGAGAAGGAATCGAACTCTAGTAGATATGGTGAGATCGATGATGAGTTACTCATCTCTTCCTAATTCGTTATGGGTATATGCCTTAGAAACAACAACTCATATTCTGAACATGGTTCCGTAAAAAATGGTTCCCGGCACTCCCTACGAGAGATGGTATGGCACGAAATCTGTTCTAAACCACATCTAATTTGGGGTTATCCAGCACACGTGTTGAGACAAAAGACTAGCAAAATGGCTAGTCGTTCAGAATTATGCCTTTTCATAGGATATTCCAAAGAAACAAAAGGGTACACATTCTATAGTCCTACTGACAAGAAAACGTTCGTTAGCACGAACGCTAGGTTTCTTGAAGAGGATTACATGAAAAATACTGTACCGATAAGCAAAGTTGTGGTGAAGGAGATGTTGGATGAAGTAGCTGGTACATCACAAGTTAGATCGAGTCCTACACCAACAATAGAAGAACCACACTCGAAATCTAAGCCTCCTGCGATTCCTCACAGTAATAGTATTGTAAGACAACCTGAGCAATTGATGTACATCGGGGAGGCCTTTGCTGCAGTCATATACAAGGAGGAAGATGATCCGATATCATTTTCCTAGGCGATGCAGAGTTCCGAAACAAACCTATGAAAAGAAGTCATGAACGTTAAAATGAATTCAATGTATGTCAGCGAGGTCTAAAAACTTGTAGATTTACCCGAAGGCATCAAGCTTGTTGGATGTAAATGGATCTACAAGAAGAAAAAAGGACCGGATGGAAATGTTGAGACATTTAAGGGATGACTTGTGGCGAAGGGGTTCACACAAAAGGAAGGTATCGACTATTAAGACACCTTCTCGCCAGTCGTGATACTAAAGTCCATCCGTACTCTTCTATCCATAGCTGCCGCCCTGGATTATGAGATCTGGCAGATGGATGTCAAGACTGCATTTCTGAATAGAAATCTTGAAGAGCGCATTTATATGGCTTAACCTGACAGGTTCATGGAGAAAGGCCAGCAGAGCAATGTTTGTGAATTGCTGAAGTCCATTTATGGAATAAAGCATGCATTTAGATCGTCGAATATCAGATTCGACGAGACTGTGAAAGACTATGGCTTTGATCAGTCAGTAGATGAGCCATGCGTTTATAAGATGATAAACGATGGCAAAGTGGTCTTCTTAGTCCTATATGTGGATGACATACTACTCATTGGGAATGATGAGGTTAAGATCTGGCTGTCAAAGTAGTTTGAGATGAAGGATCTTAGAGAAGCGGCTTACATTTTGGGGATTCAGATTTATAGTGATCGGAAGAACCGAAAGCTAGCGCTTTCTCAAAAATCTTATATTGATAAGATCATGGATCACTTCAGTATGAAGAATTGCAAGAAAGGACAGCTACCTTTAAGACATGGAGTGCATCTATCTAGTGATCAGTCTCCCAAGAGTCCTCAAGAGATAGAGGACATGAGACACATTCCCTACGCCTCAGCTGTGGGAAGTCACATGTACGCAATGCTTTGCACTAGGTCAAATATTTGTTACGCAGTGGGCGTGTTGAGTAGATTCCAAATGAATCCTGAACCCGAGCACTGGGTTGCTGTCAAGCATGTTCTCAAGTATCTCTGGAGAATAAGAAACTATATGCTTGCATACTCAGGTGTGTTAGAATAGGTCTAGGGTTAAAGAAAAATTTATCATTAATCATATTAATGGCGGAATATAAAAATTTCTTTTAGAAGTAAAACAATTTTTACTAACCTAGATAAAGAGCATATACATGTTATAAATTAAAAGCATTATTAAACCTACTTGAATACGAACTTTTTTTGTAGCTTGATCTTGAAGTGTCTTGAGAAAGGTGGAGCTTCTTCCTTGGGACGCTCGTCACCTTCACACCTAAAACGAGGACTTGAGAAACCTAAAGGTTTCTATTACAAGAGTCTATAGAGGTTTAGAAGGATTTGTGTGTGGGCACAATTAAACAATATGAACCAAGAACAATTCTTGGATCATAAGCTAATTCTCTAGATCAAGTATGAATCTAGGTGCAAAATAAAAAAGAGTACTTTCTAGAGAGAGAGAGAGAGAGAGAGAGAGAGAGAGAGAGAGGGTCGGCCAAAAGAGGGAGAGAGCAAGACTGAAGCTTAACCTTTCACATCTCTATGTGAGACTCTATTTATGAGAGAAGGAAAAATCTATAAAGGTCAATTATTCATTCATGAAAGAATAATGTATTCATGACACAATATTTGATTTTCCCTTCCCCTTTCTCTCTTAGGATGGCCGGCAATACACTTCAAGCAAGGAGGAAATTTGTTTCCTCACTTAGCTTATTTATTTCCTTCTCAAGGAAATTCATTTCCCTTTTCCTTTTGGGTAATTATCCTTATAATTAGAGGGAAATAAAACTCTCCTCTTGATGCTAGTTTGGCCGAAATTATACCTAGGGGGGGAGCTTGTAGATGCTTCCTTATTTCTTTTAAGACAATTCTTAAAATACCCATTGTAGAATTATAATTGCACAAATAACGAAATTAATTTCATAATGCCTTAAACGACTTTTCGGGTTTAGGAAATAATTTATATTTTAATCATATGAAAATATTCAAAATTTTATTTTGACATTCACATCATTTTATGTCCATGCGGACAAAAATACCCTTTAGACATTTTCCAAGAAAAAGTTTAGTTCAACACTTGAACTTATTTTAACTAAGCTTCTAGTTTAACAATCCTACTCTAATGACGTAATAGTGACATTATGGATCCAAATGAACAAAGCTTGAGCTTCTATACTCGGACTCAAAAGTTCACAAACCTTTTCCGAGTATTAGCTTAATGTCAGCTGACTCCACTAAAGAGTTGACACTGATAATCTCTCGGTTCAAATGAATTTATTTTCTACTCAAATTCAACTTAATTATATTGAGCGGATCCATTGAATGTTATCTGTGTTTACCCTTCATGAATATCATCAACTAGTTGGGATTTATAAAATTACAATTTTACCATTCTAGGTGTTATTTCCTCAACTCCTTTAGTACTTGTGAATAAGTTAGAAACAATGTATTGACGAGGAGCTAACAAGTCACATTGTTTCATCCAAATAAAGTCGCTACTTAAATTTGGACACTGCGCAGTTCATTTATTCACAATCCAAGTAATAAAGCATGAGGTGATTTATATTGCATCTCAGCAATCTTGTGCATGAATTCCATATCTATGAGAACTTCACAAAGTTGGTTCATGACATCTTCATAACTTAATATCTCACCAATAGGCCTTGTCTAGATCACACAATGGACCTAGAATTTGACTTTCTCAAATGAGAGTATTAATGCTATGAAATGACATGTCTCATTTCACGATTTAGGTAAGCATGATGCGATTCATACATAGTGACCTTGAGATAGAAGATGTTAAATGGTTTGTTCTTCTATTGTCTGTAAAGGTGTACTGGTCAATTAAGTATATTTGAAAGATACACTAGAAGAACTATAGAGTTCCTAACTCTTTATGCCTCGTAACCAGACATCCTAGATTCTTCCAACAATCATACTGGGATCATTAGTCCGTTGGTCTTTAGATTGCGAATATATCGTTTTAGTCAAACCATGAAGAGTCTGTTCGCAAATCTACATTTGTCTCTTCATACATTGTTAGGTTTGATTAAGGACTATAAGACTATTAAATATCATAAATTCTCAATCAAACTAATAAGGAATGAATGAACGTTTCAACTTTTATTAATTTAATCAGCAAATTACAATAAAGACTTTTAAAGATTTATATATTACATCAATAAGTAAATAAACAATCTTCTTGTGGGCATCTCTGCCAACAGTCCTCGGGACTATAAAATGTGAAACCTTTGGTTTTCTTTGGATATCTAATGAACATACATAATTCTGACCTACTAGCTAACTTGCTAGTCTTTTGCCTTAGCACATGTGCAGGACAACCCCAAATTATGATGTGGCTTAAACTAGTTTTACGCCTAGTCCATCATTCATAAGGAGTACCAGGGACCGTCTTAGACGAAACTTGGTTCAGAATATATGCGGTAGTTTCGAGGGCGTATCCTCAAAGAGAATTAGGGAGTGATGAGTAACTCATCATTGATCTAACCATATCCATCAAAGTTCGATTCCTTCTCTCTGACACTTCGTTTTATTGAGGTGTGCCAGGTGCTGTAAGGTGAGAAGCGATATCTTCTTCTTTAAGAAAGTCATTGAAATATTCAAACAAGTACTCACCTCCTCGATCAGATCAAAGGGTTTTGATCTGTTTGCAAGTTTGTTTTTCCACTAAAGCCCGAAAAACCTTAAATACGTTAAAGTTTTCGGATTTGTGTTTGAGAAAATAGACAAATCCATATCTTGAGTAATCCGGTAAAGGTAACGAAGTATTCATATCCTCCCCGTGCCTGAATTCTGAGCAGACCATATACATCGGAATGTATTAGTTGCAGCAGCGCAGTGGCTCTTCGACCTTTATCAGAGAAAGCTCGTTTGGTCATTTTTCCTTCTATACATGATTCATAAGTCGGCAGTGAGCCTATTGCAGAGGCTTTGAGTGGACCATTCCTCACAAGTTTCTTAATCTTATCTAGAGTAATATGACCAAGTCTTAAGTGCCAGAGATGTGTTGATTTTATTAGATCAGAGGATTCATTAAGTTTGATCCTATTTTGTTCCCTAATTAGATCATTATCTATTTCAGTGTCTAATAGCAAAGTTTGTGTAGGATAAAGATAGTATAAACTATTCTTTAAGCATGCATCAGTGACAAATGAATTGGAAGAAGTAATACGAATTCCATTATCAATAAACTTTAAATAATAATTCTGTTCAACAATTTGAGCTACATATATTATGTTTTTCCCAAAAGAAGGAACATAATACACATTATTCAAATTTAAAGTTCTGTTTTCGAAAGACAGTGTCACGGATCCCACAGCCTTAGCAGACACCAAGCTCCCATCACCCCACTTGAAGCAGAAGTCTCCATCCTCTTTGCGTTTCGAGTGAAGTCCTGCAACCAAAACTTCACTCAAACACCAATAGAGGATTCAATGATAATTCCCACAGATTTTTTTGGAGATTTAGAGGGTGCGCTCTTCGATTGAACAATGAAGAGTACTCGAGATGACTCGGAACACTCAGGAGATCAAGAAAACGTTTCTTGATCGCTTTCTCTCTTGGAAACTCTCGGCCAACACTCTCACAAGAGAGGGGAAGGGTTTGGCTGAGATTATGTGTTCGGGTTAGGTTAATTAGGGTTTCGAAAACCCTTTAAATAGTGAGAGAAAGTGGTCTTTTCGTTGGTCAAATCCATTAGTCAAACTTAAGCCCGTTGTTCCTTTAAATTAATTTCATAAATTAATTTTCGACCTAAATATTTATTTTGGCCGAGTGACATCCCAAAATAATCGAAAATATTAATTTGATTTATTCCTAAAATAATATTTAATTACTTCAGAACGTCTCATTTATTTAATGACAAATCATCAATTATTTTGTACTCTTCGAAGTAGTACAAAACGAGAAAATATTTATTTTCATCTTTTATATATTTCAATGATTTAAATATGCTATTATCCTTATAATAACATAATATGATCTATTAAATAAATGTAATAATAAATAACCAATTATTTATTCAATTACTTAGAAAAAACATTTTCTTAGTGTAAATTACAATTTCTTTAAATGAGAAAATCAAATCTTCATAGTTCAATAAATCTCGTCTGAGGGTCTATCGTTGACACCTAATGGACCCACATGAATGAAGGTTTAGAATAAAGATCGGACTCAAAAGCTCACAAACATTTTCCGTCTTTTAATTCTTAATATTGAAACTCTCTAAGTTCATATGTGCATGTTTTCCATTTGATGTGACAAAACAATTCTTCACACGATCCACATAGTACTTTATGATATTACCCTTCATGTGTATCAGTAACTCAGAGGAATGTAAAATTACCGTTCTACCCCTGAGTCATTATTTCACTAACTTCTTTGATATTTGTGAATGAGAAAAACATAGAGTGAGATGTCTTTACATGTCATATGTTTTAATCAAAGAATGTTCTTATTCGATGAATACTTGGCCAGGTTTATTCATTCACACTCTCATAACAAAGCATAGTCTAATACTAATGTTTTAGCATTGTTTCAACATGAATTTCGTATCTGTGAATCACATAACCCAATATGACAACGTTATAACACCAAGAGTTGGGTCAGGTGCAACTATAACTTAGCCATTGTCCATTGACAATTCAAATGTCACAAGATATCACATTGTTCATGCATTCACTTCAGAATTAAGGTAATTACCAAAATACCCCTCGTATGTGATCTTGAAGCCTCGCGTGATTAAACGGTTTTATCTCGAGCCTCAGAGCATCACTGGTCCTGTTCAATATCGTCTATAAGATATCAAGAATGAAACACAGAGTAACAACTCTCTATATCACAAGATAAGATATCATGATTCATACAAACAATAACTACTCATATTCGATTGCTCTATCGATCTTAAGATTGTTAACAAATGTTTAAACTAGTCACAAGTGGCTATCTTGTCAGGTCTGTACTTAGCACCCCTTTATATGATGATTGTTTCAGAGCGTAGCATTCATACATAAACACAAACATAATAAAGATTGAATATTTAATTTTATTAATGTCTCATCAAAATTAAATACAAAAGTATTTCAATGTCTAAAATCTCTTTTTTGGGCACCAATCCCAACACTAGGTTTTGATTAAGGATGCTCCCACTCAATTAGTGAACTAGAGTAGCTAGGTTCCATTCAAGGATGCTCATACTCAATTTATCCAACTAGAGTGGTTAGGTTCCTTTCAAGGATGCTCCCACTCAATCAATACACGTATTAGTGACTAGGTTACGATTAAGGAAGTTCCTACTAATTCATAAACTCTAACTTTTTAGTTGTGTTTCCTCTATTACTTCTTATTCGCACAAACTATTGTCGAATAAATGTAATAGTAATTTAGACGTTTTCTGAAGCTCTAAACAGTTCTTAAACAATAAAACATATTTAACATAAGATTTTAATGAAGCAATAAAGCTAATAAAATTCTTATAGATATAATAAATAAGAACATATATTGGCTTCTATATAGTATATGAACGGAAAAACATGTCCTTCGTATCCTATATCTTTAACTTAAGAGCATTAGCATTCATGCATCACCAAGTATTACAAAAGCATTCAAGGTATTCAATTATAAGAAGAAAATATATAATGACACAACCATGTTTTCATAAATCATGTTATAAAATATAAGGAAATAAAGATTCATACTTTCTGGAATAGCCATAAAACCTACAATCCAGAAAATGTTGGATTATTAAATGGCACATCCCAAGTTCAAAAACAAATCCAAAAATGAAAGTAATAAAACTAGGGAGAATTTAGATCTTCAGGTGGTGCATGAGCTTCTCTACAATTCGAGTTTGATTCCGACATTGTTCAGCAAGGTTATCATCATGTTGGAATTTAGTTAACAATTAACCTAATTAATTATGAAAGGTATCTACATCTGGCGGAAATTCATAATTCAATTTAATATGTTAAAACACTTTTTAGAACATGTTAGTACAAGCTTATTGGCTATTTTCATTAAGGAAAAACTCATGTTTTCGAAGATGTTGTCCAAGATGTTTCTCACATGTTCAGAAGACATCTCCTATTAGGGTACAATGCCATGTCCGCCTGACAGCTTTTGTATTGTATATTATTTGTTTAATGGAACCCAGGTGTCTTCCATTGGGCCAGCTGTCTTGAATTCAGATCTGAGAACAATTCTTTTTGTCTTGTTTCATATAAAAGGAAGTTATTCTTCTTCCTTTGGGTTAACACTTCCTGCGTCGAAAACCCACATCAAGATTGGAGTGTTCCAACTTGTGTTTAAGCCATGTAAGGGCTGTGTAAAGATTTTTTTGGTTGAAGGAGAACAAAACCAGTGAGTGCTCACTCATAGGGAGAGTCTAGGTAACCGGTGGGTGTTTGAGGTGAAAATGTGAGTGAGGCTCACACCTATGGGGAGCCTTAGGTCGAGTGATACTTCAGAAAGAAAGTGTTAGGTTTAGGATGTGTGTTCCTTTGTCAACCCTTTGTAACTTTGGTGTTCCGTTCATATAGTATGCTCTTTCACCGGGATGTATATCCCCCCAGATGTAGGCAGTTGACGAACTGGGTAAACAACTATTTGTGTCGTTTATTTTACTATTGTGTTCAATGTCTCAAGATATGTCAGTAACATCATAAGAAACATTATTAAACAGTCAACGTATCACATTTTCAATTGGTATCAGAGCGAGGCCCCTATTTTATTGGGTGTGATTCTTGGTGAACTGACTGTTTTTGTGTGATATAGACTCGACAAGGAGTCGTGTTATTGTTTCTCTCCAAAGTCTTGATGGGAAGAGATTTATGAGTATTGATAAGAACAGGTGTGAATGAATGAACATGATAGATGATGAAGCAACCCCTGTACAACTGAGCAGGAGACTCTGTAATATCTCTTGAAGAGATTTTCAATATGTTATCCAAAGTCTTTAGCTCCTCCCCACGAACTGTGATTTTTTGAAGAGTTTTGGAAGAAGAAATACTCTTAGAAAGAAGATATGTTTTTTTATGACCACCTGTTGAGATGTTTATGAAAAGGAAATTTCTTCTGAGGATGAGTGCCGATAGTTAGTTCGGAGGTGCTCATCCTTAGAAGGTGTCCTTTTCTAAAGAATAGGTATTTGTTAAAAAAAAGAAGAAAAAAAAATATGGAGATTGTGTAAAAAAAAGTGGCTTGATGAGTGTTGGTATTGATGAATTTATTCTTTTAGCGTGAGACTTAAAGAAGAAGAAAATCCTTATTAAAGATACTCATGTGATGGGGAGAGATAATTATATTTCATTTCTTACTTCTTGGAAGATGATTTTAGGTGTTCGTGTGCTTTAAATGGTGAAGCTCGAGGATCTCTAATTCTTGTTGCGTACCAAGATACTCATGTTTATGAATCCACGAATTAATTTTGTTGTTTGTATTCTCTGCGAACAAGTCGAAGTCAAGATTCATATGATCTTTGCTGCAGCTTTATCATTAACAAAGACTTGTTTGAGCATTGAATTTTTTGTGCCCTACTGCTCTATTTTCTCATCCAACAAACTGATCTAAAAGTATTAAAATCTAATCTCCACCGTTCAGAATCAGCCTCTGCATGTCACTAGCGCTCTGTTCAAATTTGGTGACAGTCCAACGGTTCATGAGTTCAGAAAAGTCTGTTTTGGTAAAGCTGATTGCGGCTGGTACGAACTATTTCTCTTTTGTTGAAAAGACTTATCTTCTCGATGGCAAGAAGCGAGTTTGCTGTGTTTTCTTTGGATGCAGATGAATTTTTTGTTGTTGTTGATCAAAGAGCTGTCTTTTTATGGCAAAAACAAGATTGTTTGGATAGTAGATTCTCCATTGTGTTGGGCATCATCATTGTTAACATCTACAACAACAATAATATTAAAAGTTTGTGTTTGAGGTCTCGGGTCTTTGTGTCTGACTCTTAAAAAAAACGATTGATCTTTATTGAGTTGCTGAGATATTTTTCTTTGTTGAGTTGTTGTGATTTATTGCATCTTTGTTCCTCGGTCAGTCACTGTGGCTTTGATGTATTTGTGAGACCTCTTGTATAGAAATCTTGAAAGAAAAGCTAAATTTTAAAAGTCGTGAATTCTTGAGGTTTGTAAGAAGGGTTCTCTTATGAAGAAGAGTTTGACAAGAAGAAACTGAGTCAGAATGTTGTTGAGAGAAATGTTGCCTACGTTCTGGCCGACATGAGCATAGAAAAGAAAGAAGAAATGGTACCAGATTTTCATAAAGTCAGAATTTGCTGCTCTGGTTTCTTGCTTGCAGACCAACTTGGAAAATTCCGATTAATATTTCCTCTGGTCAAAACGTGCATCTACGTGTCCTACACCCCATATTCAAATTTCATGACGATCTAACGGTTAACGAAGGCAGAGACCACTGCTCTTTCAAGATGGTCGAAGTTTGGGGTTATCTTCGTAAGTTGTGGTGTTTTCTTCTCTGTGGTTCACATACTTCACCACATTTGCGAGTCTTTTTTCTAAACCAGCTTGAGTGCTTATTTTCTCTTATCTTTGACACAAAAGCTTCTCCGATGGCCTCGAATAATTTTCTCTTTGCAAAAGTTATGTCTTTGTCGCCATGATTTACTTCGGTTTTTTCGTCTATGGGGTGAGCTGTTTATTGTCATTCACACTCAAAGGTTTGTCCTCTCACAAAAGTAAACCTCATTGATGATGTATTGCTGAGTACAATCTTATGCTTTCTTGTTTCAACTCCAATGTGGATTGTTTCTGGATGATTGGTGCGATGATGATATAAAGAGAACTCCTTGCTACTATCTTCTTCTTGGAAATAATTAGAGCCTATGATACATACATGATTAAATGCTGGTCTTTTATCTATCATAGATACTGAATATGGTGTTATCACTGGATGAAATTGCTTTTTACCCTGTGGATGATACAGTTTAGAGCTAGCATTATTCCAGGTCTATGTGGAAGAATCCGGTGTTCCAGAGGTAGTTCTAGACAGTGTGAATAACACCTTTGAAGATAACGAAGAAAAAGAATATGTTCAACAAACCATTGAAGTATATGCTCTTAGTGCTCTCCTTTTCTACATCTTATTTCACTATGAGAATTTGGTAGACTGTAAAAATTATTTCTTGAGGTCATTTCTTTTGAAGAAGCTGATCAATGTTCCAAGAGTGTGATGCTAGGTGAATTTTTTGGGTTGCCCTATCATTTGGGCCTCTAATTCCTAATTTTATCCTATGAGACAGTTCTATGAATTCGTCCTTCAACTTGATAGTAAGATCAAGAAGTGGGATCAGGTCCTTTGTATGAAAGAAGAATTAATCTTGCGCAAAGTTTTTTTTATTGAGTATGAGAGATGATCTTGCAAGGTGTTGTGTTTGATAGGAACAACCTTTGGGGGAGTTTTCGATGGTCAGGCCGGAGATGACTCTCATATTGGTTATTCTTTTCTCACGGGTATGAGCAGGTCATTAAAGTTTATTCTTCTCTCAGGGGTATGAGCAGGTCACTAAAGTTTATTCTGGATATGAGAAATTTGAAGAGGTGTTACAGATAATGAAGAGTCTTATTTCTTTTGTCTTTGGCATTTTTCTGAGGCAAAAAGGGGAAATGGAGCTATGGAGCTGGTTGTTTGGTGACTCTCATGTTTATACTCTGTGATGATGAGTTCATTATTTCAAGATGTGTTTGTGTGCTCTATGAGATGTGGTTTTGCCTCTTCTAACCAATGTGGTTTGTGAGATTTTATGCGACTATTGATCTTGATGGTATCTTGTGTGCTTGTATCTATATGTCTAAAACTGCTTGTGTTTTGCCTCCAAAAAGCGAAAGGGGGAGTTACTTGTTAAGTCGTTGGTCTTGGCTGTTTTTTTTGGCATAACACATGACTCTATGGAAGCTCCTAACATCACCAGAGACATCGTTAATGCGAAGATAGAATCCTGGGAGCTTCTTTGAGTCTATTCTTCCTACTTTTCTATTGGTTTCGTGACAGAGTCTCTTTCAGATGCAGCTGTGTTGGAATAATCTTGGAATGGGTCTCTATGTACTATTTCAGAAATAAAAGGGTGTTTTGATCTTTTGATTCGGGTTTCACTCACATTTACATAAATGAGAGAAGTTCTCCTCGACAACACCGTGAAGACGGATCACCCACCATGTGTGTCCTCATCAACGCAAAACAAAGAAGACAATCTTTATACTGTGAAGACAAATATCATCAAAGTTTCTTCTTCCTCGTTTGTTGCCTCTTCCAAGGACTATGTGTCTAGTCCTCTTGAAGTCTCTGAGAGACTTATATCATATGCAATAGTGGCCTCTTCTCTCATCCCTCTGATTTCATCCCCATAGAGCATGTTCTCTTGGATGATACTCTCGCTTGTATCGACATTACCGACCTCCGTCAAGCAGCAAATTGGATGTTTTTAGTTTCTCTCGCAAATCAGCCTAGAGGTTATGGTCATTTCATTGACCTCGATTGAGGATGAGTTGTCATTTCTTGTCTCTCCTACAGATGATGGCCATTATCTTTCATCCTCGACGAAAAAAGTTGTGGTCTAGAAGATTCTGTCTATAAGCGATTGTTTTCAAATAGAGAAAGAAGCCTCATAGTCGTTGTGCCTCCCCAAAGTAGCAACTTTCCCAGAGAACTCGCGACTGAAGTTGTGAAGAAAAAGACTCTTCTAAAGATGTGACCGATCTCGTCTCTAACATTGTCGAGGATATAAGTCTGGAAGTTGTCAAACCCATAATGAAGACAAGGAGTTATGTCAAGAATTTCATTCCTGAGATTTCAGAATGCTAGCAGGTGGAATTGTGTAATTCAACAATTCATTGCCATTGAACATGATGATGTTAGATGAAAGTGTTTTTTTTTTTCTAAGATGATGAAGGCTTTCTAAAGAAGTTGTTTCCTCCTTTACATCCTTCCGTTGTCGTCCCATCGCTTCTGATTAGCAACAAGTGGGAGATACTTGTGGTACTTGAGACTTCTGATACTCTGTTTTGGTATGGTGCTTCAAATCTTCTGTCAGTCATTGTGACACGAGTCGTCTCACAATATTGATGATTAAGAAGTGTTCTCGAGTTTTGCCTACTCAAAGCCAAAAAGGGAGATTGCTAGTACAAGCTTATTAGCTATTTTCATTAAGGAAAAACTCATGTTTTCGAATATGTTGTCCAATATGTTTCTCACATGTTCAGAAGACATCTCCTATCAAGGTACAGTACCATGTCCACTTGACAGCTTTTGTACTGTGTATTATATGCTTAATGGAACCCAGTTGTCTTCCATTGGGCCAACTGTCTCGAATTAAGATATGAGAATAGTTCTTTTTGTCATGTTTCATATAAAGGAAGTTCTTCTTCTTCCTTAGGGTTGACACTTCCTGCGCCGAAAACCCACATCAAGATTGGAGTGTTCAACCTGTGTTTCAGCCATGTAAGGGTTGTGTAAAGGTTTTGTTGCTTGAAGGAGAACAAAACTAGTGAGTTATTTATGTTGTATCTTTCCTTATAATGTTTTGTTACAAACACTACGTGTGTTATGAAAAGTGAGGAGAGCTCACTCCTAGGGAGAGCCTAGGTCCAGAATAAAGACCAGTGGGTGTTTGAGGTAGGGAGTGAGGCTCACACATAGGGGGAGCCTTAGGTCGAGTGATACTTTGGAAAGAAAATGTTAAGTTTAGAATGTGTGTTCCTTTGTAACCCTTTTGTAATTTTGCTGTTCCGTTTTTATAGTATGCTCTTTCACCGGGATGGATATCCCCCCAGATGTAGGCAGTTGCCGAACTGGGTAAACATCTCTCTGTGTCGTTTATTTTACTGTCGATATTACTATTGTGTTCAGTGTCTCAAGATATGTTAGTAACATCAAAAGAAACATTATTAAAAAGTCAACGTATCACATTTTCAAAACTTATTCAATAACCATGTAATTAAATCTAATCTAGCATGTCAATAAATTTCTAAACATGTTGACAAATTTATTCAAACATACAAACGAATGATCGAAACACACTAACAATCCTATAACGATTATTATATTCTGATCCAATTCGTTTCAAGGAGACTTACGTAAGGTTTGGATATGCAAGATTCTGCCTCGGGATGTGCGTCCAAGTCATCGGCCGAATCTCCTTCCCATGCTCGTCTAGGATGTCACGAAATCCAGCTTCGCTCCGTTGCTTCAAAAAATGGCCAGCCTTATAAACTAAATATCACTCAAACAACCACAAGTTGATTCAATGATATATCTCTGAGAGTTATAAGGAGATCAAGAGGATGGGCTCTTTATGGGAACAAGGGAGGAAGGGATAAACCAAGGCTTAAGGGAGAAATCAAATTTCTCTTTCTCTTTTTCTCTTCGCGATTTTGGCCGTGTGTTTTCTCTTGGGGAGAGCAAAAAAAATCGGCCAAGAGGGATGGGGAAGAGAAAACATGCGTGTGAAATTAGCTAGGGCAAGAGAGAATAATCCTTCCTTTTATTTCAGGAAGAATGAATTTAAGTTAGGTCAAAATCAATTAATGACCCATTAATCAAATTTAAGCCCAATAATTCATTTAACCAATTTTCCACCTCACTTCTACCCTATAACTGGACGCCACTATTGTTATTATTATCCCAAATTTATTTGATTTATTTCTAAAATAATATTTAATTAATTTAGAACATCTAGTTTATTTAATATATTTTCATCTTTTATTTATTTGAATCATCAAATTATATTATTATCAATATAATAACATAATATGATTCATTAAATAAATGTAATATGTTTTCGTCAGTTTTTCGACGACACGGGATATATATATATCATACCTAAATATCCTCTAGGAACCAAGCCCGACCACAGGAAGGCGCCGCAAGCTCCCCCGACGCGCTGGCCGGCGCTAACACGCCTCGGCCGGCCCCGACGCACCTTGTCTGGCCCTGACACGCCTTGGCCGGCCCTGGCATGCCCCTGGCCGGCCCTGGCACACTTTGGGCATCCCCAACAAACCGTTTCGGCTATAAATAGCCGAAGCCGCCTCCCATGAAAGAGAACAAAAGTTCCGACAAGAGAATTTCCTCTCAAGAATTATCCCTAGATCCAAGTCTCGAGTCTCGAAACAAGGTTGAATCTCTAGTCTCCGTTTATGCCCAGTCTTGTCGATCCTCCCTCGTCATCCTACGAAACTCCACCCACATTATACTAATGTTGAGTGTTGGAGTGGTAAACAGATGACCTCCCTCTGTTTTCCCTTCTTAGTTCACGCCTGTTTACTCTTTTCAGATAACAGAAGGACCCGAAGACCACATAACAGCTAAGAGACGATACGGGACATCGGATTCGACACGCTTAGGCCGAAGCGAGGGTCACCCGCTCCGAGCGAGGATCTGACCGCTTAGGTCTCTGAACGTTGTCCAAATTTCAGCGACAACATTTTGGCGCTAGAATGAGAGGATTTCCAATCTTGAAGCCCATCCAACCCACTTTTCTTTATTTCATCTCCTTTCTTTTCCGCTCGTTAAAAAATGAGTGACGTTCCGGCAGCTTCTGCAGCTTCTCGTTCGAGCAGTCCCATCGTTCGAGCCACTAGCTCATGATCTGAATTTTGGCAACTCCCCCATCGAGGGACTAGGCGAAAGCCTAGGTTAAGGAGTTCAGGAAAAGCCATCCCCGCCCCTTGTGACAACGAGAAGGACTTGAGGGATGAAACTAACCGCCGCCTGGCGGAGTTGATGGCCCGGCCAGGGGTGAACAGAGGTCTGCTCATGAACCTCCTCGGATACGATGAGGAGGATTATTCGACCCGAGATGAGAATTATGTCAAAGACGGCACAATCCCGGAAACGGACATGAGCCAGACATTCACCCACTCGCCCGCAACAAATGTGAGCGACACTCCAGTGGACCCGCCGGAGGAATGGGCTCAGGAGAGCTCGCGACGCGAGGGTTCAAGTAACTTTCGGACGCGATTGGTTGAGGATAACTCCCGTAACGGACAGTCTCGACGCATGCGCCGGGCATCCTCCCGGCGGGGGAACGTCGACAAAGATAATCGTAGAACTCGCCGCAAAGATCGCCCACCGCTGGTTAGACCTTCGCATTCTGCCAAGGCGAGATCCTCGTGAGGAGGACCTAAGGAGGAAGTTGGACGCCTGCCGGGCAGCTGCCGGGGCTATCACCTTCGGAAATCCTCTTCCGAACGCCTTGGACCAAGGGTCCAATGAGCGACAGGTTCCCACGCCAATGGGGCCGGTCGTAGGAGCTGCGAACGGTCTCGAGATGATCATGATGATTCAGGGACTTCAGAATTAGATCATCGAGTTGCCTGAGGTAGTCTCGGGAGGCTCCAGGCCATACAACGATTTGGAAGGGTCTTACTCGCATTTCAGAGCAGTAATACTTGCGCAACCCCCGGGGGGGATTTAAGCTCCCCACCGTGCCTCCGTACGACCGAATTTCCGATCCCAACTTCCACATCCTGCACTACGAGACTTCGATGGTGATGCAAGCGTTCAGCCTGACATTGGCTGGATCAGGATTCTAGTGGTTTAGAAGCCTAAAACCCGGGAGCATAAGCTCATTCCGCGCTCTTAGGGAGGCTTTCCTCGCCCGATTCGCCACATTGGTGGCACAGAAGAAGTCCAAGATGCACCTCTGGATAATCAGGCACAAACCAGGCGAGAGCCTGCGTCAGTATCTGGCTCGGTTTGCCGAGGAATCCCATAAGGTCGAGGACTTCGACGATCGGGATGCTATAGTAGCCATTACGGAAGGCGCCGAACAAAGGGATTTCTTAAAATGGATTGTGGGGAGGGCCCCGAGAGACATGGCCCAACTTATGGCGTGCGCTAGGACGCACATGGGGGTTGAGGATTACCTCAACATCAGGAAAGGCAAGGGTCGCAGCAACCGCCCTCGCCCGAGCGACCACCCCGACGCTCGGGGAAAGTGGGGAAGGAATGACCACGCCACCAGCGATGACCCTCCGCCAAGGTCAAGGAGGCCATTTGCCGACCAATTCCGGGGAGAAGCTCTCACCCCGCTCAATGCGTTTCCGGCCCGAATCTTGGCTCTTCATCGAGACAAGCTCGGATCCCCGGCACCATTAAGGAAAGGTTTCGCGACGCGGGACAAGAGCAAATAATGCGAGTATCATCGGGAGCACGGACACGTGACCTCTGAGTGCTATCAATTGCAGCGACAGATTGAGGCCCTGATTCAGGATAATAAACTCAAAGAGTTTGTCATGAGGGCAGCCGGGGTGACAATCCTGGAAGATCGCCCACAAGCGCAAAACAGGGGCCCGGCCAAAGAAAAGGCCGCGGTAGTCGCCACCATCAGCGACGAGCCCGAAACCTCCGAGATGAACATCGTGAGAACGATCACTGGTGGACTTGACTGTGGCGAGTCGAGCAATCAAAGGAAAAGGTATTTGAGGGCAGCGACCAATGAAAGGGTCAGAAATGGCATTAACCACACCTACATCGCCCCTCCACCTACTCCCTTTGAGGATATTCGCTTCACCGAAGAGGAGGCAAAGCGGATTCTCCACCCGCATAACGACGCGCTCGTCGTCTCTGCAACCGTAGCCAACAACAAGGTTCGACGAATCTTGATTGATAATCACAATGCGGTGGAAATTGTGTTCAAATCGGCGCTCGAGCAAATGAAGCTCGATAGAGTAAAGCTCGCCCCGATACGAACCCCCCTCTACGGTTTTTCCGCGAAAAGGTGTGGACGGAAGGATCGATAGATCTTCCTGTCACTTTTGGAACCCGAGGTAGCGCAGAGGTCACTCGGATCGTGACGTTTCTGATCGTCGACGAACCGACGGCTTATAACATGATAATTGGCCGACCGACCCTGGTAGGCCTCAAGGCCATTACATCAATATACCACCTCATGATGAAGTTCCCCACCGAGAGGGAAATCGCATGCATGATGGGGGACCAGGCCATGGCGCGGTCGTGTCATATGCACGCCGCCAGTGGTAGGATCATCAAGCCTGAGGGGAAAAATGAGGTTTGCACAACTTATCAACTTAACGACAAACTCTCGTGCAAACCCGAGGAAGGAGGAACCTTCGGTGAGTTGGACCAGTGCGATGAAATTGAACGCCGGTGCATGGAGACTCCTAACGACCTCATCACGGTCATCCTAGATCCCGACAAACCTGACCAAACGGTCAAAATCGGCGCCCAACTCTCCGCCGAAAGGCAGGAGTCGATGGCTTCCTTCCTCAGGGAGTATAAAGACGTCTTCGCGTGGACACATGCAGACATGCTGGGTATTGACCCGAAGATTATGGTGCATCGCATAAACGATGACCATAACATACCCGAAAGGGTGCAGCCCAGAAGGGCATTTAGTGGGGAAAGATATCTCGCCATAGGGGAGGAAGTTGAAAAACTCCTCGCCGCCGATTTCATAAGAGAGGCGGAACACCCCAAGTGGGTGTCGAATGTGGTAATGGTAAAGAAGCCCAATGAGAAATGGCGCATTTGTATAGATTACAAAGACCTTAACAAAGCCTGCCCTAAGGATAGCTTCCCCCTTCCTCGGATATAGCAGCTCGTGGACGCGACAACGGGTCACGAGCTGCTCAGCTTCATGGATGCCTATTCAGGCTATAACCAAATCCAGATGCACAAAGACGACCAGTTAAAGACGGCCTTTGTGACAAAGAAAGGTCTCTACTGCTACAAGGTGATGCCATTCGGCCTAAAGAACGCCGGCGCCACCTACCAGCGGCTGGTCAATCTTATGTTTGCCGATCAAATTGGCAAGACCATGGAGGTCTATGTAGACAATATGTTGGTAAATAGCCGACTGGCCCCCGACCACATCCATGACCTCTGAACCATGTTCACGATCCTCCGAAAGTTTGGGATGAAATTAAATCCCAACAAATGCGCGTTCGGGGTCGTATCGGGGAAGTTCCTCGGTTACATGGTGAGCAAGAGGGGGATAGAAGCCAACCCCAAGAAGATCACGGCCATCCTCGAGATGAGATCCCCTTAGAAGCCAAAGGAGGTGCAAAGCCTGGCCGGTCGAATCGCGGCCTTGGCCAGATTCGTCTCCAAGTCCACCGATAGGTGCCACCCTTTCTTCTAATCTCTGAAGAAGAGGGACGGGTTCGAATGGACCCCAGAGTGCCAAAGGGCATTTCGTGATATGAAATCATACCTCGCAACTTCCCCATTCTTGGCAAAATCCGTCGACCACGAGGTCTTCATATTGTACCTCGCAGTGTCAGACAGGGCCACGAGCGCAGTCCTCATACGGGAAGAAGGCCAGTGCCAACGGCTGATCTATTATGTCAAAAAATCTCTCCTGGACGCCGAGACTTGGTACCCAGAGATCGAGAAGCTGTCACTAGCCCTGGCCATGAGCGCACGAAAGTTGCGTCCGTATTTCCAGGCGCAACAAACGGTCGTGCGCACCGGGCACCCAAATGAGAAGGCCCTGCAACGAGGCTCCTCGAAGTGAATGAAAATCTGGTCGCAGGAACTCAGCGAATACGGGATAAAATTCCAACCACGAATGGCCATCAAGGGCCAAGCTCTGGCTGACTTCGTGGCAAAGTTCGCACCAAAGGAAATCGAGGTCGAGTCGGGAAAAATCCCGCCGGATCCTTCGAAGAAGCGGGACATCGGGCCGACAGGTCCAATATGGTCTCTACACGTCGACGGTGCATCCAACGCCCGGGGGGCTGGCGTCGGAGTGGTTTTAACTAACCCCTATAGGGGAAAACGGAAATACGCCCTCCGCTTTGAATTCAACGCCTCTAACAACGAGCCCGAGTATGAACATTGAATAAAAAGTCGTATTGTGTCATCATATGTCGTTTTCCTAAAAAAAAAAAGTTCCGATAAATTCCCTCGTATATGGACTCAGTATTCATGAAACTTTGGGGGGCTAGGGTGAACCGACGACAAAGAGCCAACATGGCCTTGTACATCGGGAAGACCAAAATCGGAAAAAAATGCCACGGGGCGTCAACCCCGTGGTCGGAGAAATCCGCTAAACGGTAACAAGGCCACAACCTTGCATCCGGTCGTCCATGGAACCGTGGAAAGTCGGCAAACGCCGGACCCGGTCCTAAGACGATACCTGAATACCTTTGAGATGAATGTGCGCGACGCCAAGAGAAGGTAATCGTAAACCGACAGGTCATCGGTCGCACAAAACCTCAGGATTCCCCACCCTCTGTAGAGCAGAATCGTAAGCCGATAGGCCATCGGTGAAGGCTCATGGACAAAGTGCTCAAAACACGGTCATGGCAAAAAAGGCATGCGCCGAAGAAAGCGAGCGGGTGTCGCCATGTAAGTGAGGCGTAAGTAGGTGAGACGACTACCACCCCTAACAGTCCGAGCACCCCCAAGGTTACTTAGATGAGTGGAGTAGCAAAATCTCCCACCATCGACCGCACAAAGCGCGTGACATACCGCCAACTTCCCTGATCGCATGGGTCACAGGTCCTACGGATCATTGACGGCGACAGAAGACCTTGATTGCTATCGATCCCCCAAATAAGGGAGTGCGTCACAAGCCCACGGCCATTGACAGCATAAGGATCGAGAAAAAGCAAAAATCACAAAGGTATATAAAGAAAAGGCTCTCAATTAAAAGTGAATGCCACAAAAATGCAAACAAAGGGAATATCCTGAAAAAGTCTGCAAACTGAATCAAAACATGAAAGTGCTAAACAAAAGGCGCAACAAAAACCAAAAATCTTGGCGAGAAACAATCTAATTAGAGCCGAGGTCGATGCGATCCTCGTCGGTGAAAGAGGGCGCCACCACATGCAAATGCGATGTGCCGACGGAGGAATGAGTGTCGGCTGGATGAGGGTCCACGAGGTCATCAGCATCCGCGTCATCATCAAACGGTGGGAACATGGCGTCGAGGAATGCGAATGTAACTTCACGTGACCCATTCTCCGTGATCGCAGCGTCTCGTACCCACACCGCTGCGACATGACGAGCTTCGTATTGAGCTACCTCTCAATCCTCCTCGGCGCGAGCCTTGGAGCGCGCAATCTCGTCGCGTTCTTTGGCGACCACCCACATCTCCTACAAGAAATACTCGCTCTCTTAAAGTGCATCCTAGCGCGCGGCCTCGCACTCAGACAGCTTGCCTCGGACCATCTCATGTTTCGCATCTCGAGCCGCCGCCGCCCTCTCTAGCGCTCTAATCTCGGCAGCAAAAGCAATGGCCGATCGCTCTGCCTGCTCTCTCGAGGTCTTTTCTCCCGCAAGCTCCATTTTAGCGGTCTCGAGCTCCGCCACAATCTTCGCCATGGCTTCCGCATGTTGTCGCTCCTTTCGGTCATTCGACTCCGTCGACGCACGCTCGCGCCGGACGACTTCTAGCATTAGCGACTCCATTCGCTCATGGCGAGCCAAGGCCTAAAGGTATACATCGTATAACGATGCGGCATAAAGGGGAAAAAGGCCAAAAAAGGTTTTACCTTCCTGGCGTCGCGAGTCCCTTCGCGGAAGAGTTCCACGTCACTGACCACGACGAATTCTTTGAAACACCTCGGCGACGATTCCACAAGACCCCATGAGCTTTGGTCCCTTAAACGCATAGCCTCTTCCCATTAATACTCTCATTTGAGAAAGTCAAATTCTAGATCCATTACGTGATCTAGACAAGGCCTATTGGTGAGATATTAAGTTATGAAGATGTCATGAACCAACTTTGTGAAGTTGTCATAGATATGGAATTCATGTACAAGATTGTTGAGATGCAATATATATCACCTCATGCTTTATTACTTGGATTGTGAATAAATGAACTGCAGTGTCCAAATTTAAGTAGCGACATTATTTCGATGAAACAATGTGACTTGTTTCTAACTTATACACAAGTACTAAAGGAGTTGAGGAAATAACAACTAGAAGGGTAAAATGGTAATTTTATATATCCCAACTAGTTGATGATATTCATGAAGGGTAAACATAGATAACATTCAATGGATCCGCTCAATATAATTAAGTTGAATTTGAGTATAAAATAAATTCATTTGAACTAAGAGATTCTCAGTGTCAACTCTTTAGTGGAGTCAGTTGACATTAAGCTAATACTCAGAAAAGGTTTGTGAGCTTTTGAGTCAGAGTATAGAAGCTCAGGCTTTGTTCATTTGGATCCATAAGGTCACTATTACAGTTCATTAGAGTAGGATTGTTAAACTTGAAGCTAAGTCAAAATAAGTTCAAATGTTGAACTAGACTTTTACTCGAAAAATTTCTAAAGGGTATTTTTGTCCACATGGACATAAAATGATGTGAATGTCAAAATAGGATTTTGAATATTTCATATGCTGGAAGTATAAATTATTTTCTAAAGCCGAAAAGTCGTTTGAGGCATTATGAAATTAATTTCATTATTTGTGCAATATTAATTCTGCAGTGGGTATTTTAAGAGTTGTCTTAAAAGAAATAAGGAAGCATCTAGAGGAAATGAATTTCTTTGAGAATGAAACAAATGTGCTAAGTGCGGAAACAAGTTTCTCTCACTAATGCATTTTTATGGCCAGCCATGATTATACGGAAAGATGGGAGAAAATCAAATATTATGTCATGAAGGCACAATAGGAAAGGGTAATTACCCTTTCTTGTATTTCCTTCTCCTATAAATAGAGGCTCGGATTGAGATGTGAAGCTAAGTTTTCGCTTTCTCTCTCTTGTATTTAGCCGACCAACATCTTCTCTCTCTCTAAAAATATCTCTCTTATTTTGGCACCTAAGTCCTCTCTCTCTCTCTCTCTCTCTCTCTCTCTCTCTCTCTCTCTCTCTCTCTCTCTCTCTCTCTCTCTCTCTCCTTCTCTAAAATACCTCTTTATTTTGGCAACTATGTCTTCATTAGACTTAGGCTTAAATTAGGTCTTTAGCTCATAGACTTGTTCTTGAGTTATTGTGTTCAATTCTACCCACACACAAATCCTTCAAATCCTATATAGACTCTTGTAATATAAACCTTAGGTTTCTCGAGTTCACGACTAGGTGTGGAGGAAAGAGAAAAACGAGACGATCTACCTTTCCTAAGACTTCTCAAATATCCAGCTACAAGAAAGGTTAGTCCCAAGAAAATAAGTAATTAAATAATTTTATTAATAATTAGATGTTCATGCACTTTTCCTAGGTTAGTAAAATTGTTTTACTTGTAAATAAATTTTTATATTCCGCCATTAATTTGTTAATAATAATTTTTTCTTAATCCTAGACCTATTCCAACACTTTGAACTCACCATACAAGTACTCTCCCCTCGATCTAATCGAAGAGGTTTAATCTGTTTTTATGTTTGCTTCTCAACCAAAGCCTGATACTCTTTGAAAATTTCAAACGTATTGGATTTGTGTTGCATAAGGAACGCATGACCAAATCGTGAGTAGTCATTAATGAAGGTTACAAAATATAAGTAACCTCCTCTTGCCTGGATGTTGATGTTGGAATAAGTCTAGGGTTAAGAAAAAGTTATCATTAACACATTAATGGTAAAATATAAAAAATTCTTTACTAGTAAATTTCTTTACTAACCTAGGAAAAGTACATGAACATGTTGCTATTTAAAAAACATTATTTAATTACTTATTAATTACCTTTCTCTCGTAGCCTGATCTTGATGAGTTATGGGGAAGGTAGAATGTCCCATTTTGCTCTTTACATTCACGTCTAATCTTGAGCTCGACAAACCTAAGGTTTATATTACAAGAATCTATAGTGTTTTAAGGATTTGTGTGTGGGCACAATCAAACACAATAGCTCAAGAACAAGCCTGTGAGTTAAAGGGTTAATTTAAGCCTAAGTCTTATGAAGACTTAGATGCCAAAATAAAAGAGATATTTGGAGTGAGACGAGGAATTTTGGTCTGCAAAAACAAGAGAGAACAAGAGTAAAAACTTATTTTCACATTTCTATGTGATGCTCTATTTATAGGAGAAGGAAATACAAGAAAAGATAATTACTTTTCATATTGTGTATTCATGACACAATATTTGATTTCCTCTCCTCTTTCCTTTGTACATAGCCGGCCATCCCAATGCAATAGTGAACGAAATTTGTTTCCTCACTTAGCAAATATGTTTCCTTCTCAAAGAAATTCATTTCCTCTATTCTTTTGAGAAATTACACATTTGTAATAATGCATAAAATAATAAGAAATATTTATCTCTCTCTCCTCTATGATGCTTGGCCGAATTTCATCTACAAGGGAGGAGCTTAAAGATTCTTCCTTATTTTTTCAAGACAATTCTTAAAATACCCATTGTAAAATTAATATTGCACAAAAATTAATTTCATAATGCCTTAAACGACTTCTCGGCTTAGACACTAAATTATATTTTCACCATATGAAAATATTCAAAATATTTTTTTGACATTCACATCATTTTATGTCCATAAGGACAAAAATACAAGACATTTTCCGAGAAAACGCCTAGTTCAACACTTTAACTTATTTTGACTTAGCTTCTTGTTTAACAATACTACTATAATGACCGGTAATAGTGACCTTATGGATTCAAATGAACAAAGCTTGATCTACTATACTCAGACTCAAAATTTCACAAACGTTTTTCAAGTATTAGGTTAATGTCAACTAACTCCACTAAAGAGTTGACACTGAGAATCTCTCTAATCAAACGAATTTATTTTCTACTCAAAATCAACTTAATTATATTGAGTGGATCCATTAAATATTATATATGATAACCCTTCATCAACTAGACGGGATTTATAAAATTGTCATTTTACTCATTTGTTACTTGTGAATAAGTTAGAAACAATTTATTGACGAGAAGCTAACAAGTCACATTGTTTCATCCAAATAAAGTCGTTACTTAATTGTTGGATTCCGCGCGGTTCATTTATTCACAATCCAAGTAATAAACCATGTGGTGATATACATTTCATTTTATCTTGTACACGAATTTCATATGTATGAGAACTTCACAAAGTTGGTTCATGACCTCTTCATAACTTAATATCTCACTAATTAGTCTAGTCTAGATCACTGAGTGGACCTAGAATTTGACTTTCTAAAATGAGAATATGTAATCTATGAAATGACATGTCTCATTTCAGGATTTAGGGAAGCACGATGCAATTCATACATAGTGACCTTGAGATAGAAGATGTTAAATGGTTTGTTCTTACATTGTATCTAAAGGTGCACTGGTCAATATAGTATCTCCGGAAGATACACTAGAAGAACTATAAAGTTCTTAACTTTCTATGTCTCATAACCAGACATCATAGATTCTTCCAACAATCATACTAGGATCAATAGTCCGTTGATCTTTAGATTGTGAATATTTTGTTTTAACAAAACCATAAAGGGTTTGTTCACGCAAATCTACATTTCTCTCTTCATACATTGTTAGGTTTGATTAAGGACTATAAAACTATTGAATATCATAAATCATTAAACAAATAAAAAAGGAATGAATGTTCAATACCTCGAGCGTTGAGTGATCTTCAAATATATATTTTTCTCTTCATACATTGTTAGGTAATTACCAAAATACCACTCGTATGTGATCTTGAACCTTCGAGTAATCAAACGGTTTTATCTCGAGCTTCCAAGTATCACAAGTCTTGTTCAGTATTTTCTATAAGATATCAGGAATGAAATACAGAGTCACAACTCTCTATATCAAAGATAAGATATCATGATTCATTTAAACAATCATTACTCAGATTCGATTGCTCAATCGATCTTAAAATTGCGAACAAATGTTTAAACTAGTCACAAGGGGCTATCTTGTAAAGTCTATACTTAGCACCCCTTTCTTTGATGACAGTTTCAGAGCGTAACAAACATACATAAACACAAACTTAAAGGAAGAATTAATATTTAACTTTATTTAATGTCTCAGCAAAATCAAATACAAAGTATTTATAATGGGTTCAATCTCCTTTGGGGCACCTATCCTAACAATAATCCTTTCCTATTATGTATTCATGACACAATATTGATTTTCCCTCCCCTTTCTCTATTGATAAGGCCGGCCATACCCATGCCCAAGGGAAGGAAATTTGTTTACTCACTTAGCATATTTATTTCCTTCGCAAGGAAATTCATTTTCTCTTTTCCTTTTGGGTACTTATCTTTATAATTAAAGGCAAATAATTCTCTCCTCCTTTGATGTATCTTGGCCGAATTCTACACTAGGGAATCTAATGCTTACTTATTTCTTTTAAGCCAATTCTTAAAATACCCATTGTAGAATTAATATTGCACAAATACTTAAATTAATTTCATGATGCCTCGAACAACTTTTCGGCCTTAGAAACTAATTCATATTTCCATCATATGAAAATTTTCACAATCATATTTTGACATTAACAGCATCTTATGTCCACGTGGACCAAAACACCCTATAGACATTTTCCGAGAAAACGTCTAGTTCAACACTTGAACTTATTTTAACTTATCTTCTAGTTAACAATCATACTCTAATGACCTGTAATAGTGACATTATGGATCCAAATAAACAAAGCTTGAGCTACAATACTCGGAGTCAAAAATTCACAAACTTTGTCACAGTATTAGCTTAATGTCAACTAACTCCACTAAATAGTTTACACTGATAATCTCTGGGTTCAAATGAATTTACTTTCTACTCAAATTCAACTATATTATATTGTTTGGATCCATTAAATGTTATCTATGATTACCCTTCATGAATATCATCAACTAGATGGGATTTATAAAATTATCATTTTACCCTTCTAGTTGTTATTTCCTAACTCCTTTGGTACTTGTGAATAAGTTAGAAACAATGTATTGACGAGGAGCTAACAAGTCACATTGTTTTATCGAAATTAAGTCGCTACTTAATTTTGGATATTGCGTGGTTCATTTATTCACAATCCAAGTATAAAGAATGAGGTGATATATATTGCATTTCAGCAATCTTGTACATGAATTCCATATCTATGAACATAACTTAATATATCACCAATTAATCTAGTCTAGATCACTTAATGGATCTAGAATTTGACTTTCTCAAATGAGAATATTAAAACTATAAAATGACATGTCTCATATCAGAATTTAGGTTAGCATGATGCAATTGATACATAGTGATCTTAAGACAAAAGAGGTTAAATAGTTTGTTCTTACATTGTCTCTAAAGATGCACTGGTTAATTCAAAATCTTCGGAAGATACACCGGAAGAACTATAGAGTTCCTAACTCTCTATGCCTCGTAACCTGACATCATAGATTTTTGCAACAATCATACTAGGATCAATAGTCCTTTGATCTTTAGATTGTGAATATTTCATTTTAACCAAACCATGAAGAGTTTGTTCACAAATCTACATTTGTCTCTTCATTTATTGTTAGATTTGATTAAGGAATATAAGACTATTCAATATCATTAATCTTCAACCAATCGAAAAAGGAATGAATGAGCGTCTCAACTTTTATTAATTTAATCAGCAAATTACAATAAAGACCCATGAGAGATTTATATTACAACGATATGTAAATAAATAATCTTCTTGCCTAAAACTCAAAGAATATTAGAGTAGTCCTTCATGCCTAATCCGTCACGATGTTGGTGTCAAAAACATTATTGGATAGGGCCTTGGTGAATGGATCTGCAAGGTTGTCTACCGTTGGGATCTTCTTTGCCTCTCAATATGCTTAGATCGACTATGGCTTCTAGAATCCTTTGAGTTTGCTACAGCTCCACTATTATCTTATAAAGTGTTATGGGCTCGTTGTCATGGTATTTCCTCTTTGGATGCCTCACAAGTAGCTACATATTATGCTTTCATGGTGGACTCAGCAATGCAAGATTGCTTGATACTCCTCCAAACAATAGATCCACCATTTTGGATGAACACAGATCCGGAAGTGGATTTCTTGGGATTCCCTATCTGCCTGAAAGTCGGAATCGGTATACCCCGTCATAGTCAGGTTAGTACCTGAGTATGTAAGTGTTGGAATAGGTCTAGGGTTAACAAAAATTATCATTAACCTGGCTCCGATCAACACGAATAACTATAATAAATTTTGAAACCCAATTAAAACAAACCTAACAAACGCACAAAACACATTAATGAAACTAATAAAATGATTAAATAACTAACATACAACAAAACCAAGAAAACCAAAAAAACATACCGAGAGGCAGCAACGATGCGGGACGGGGTTGGACGTGCGGGACGGGGCTGGACTCGAGACTCTGACCAACACGTAAAGCTAAAACAAATTTAAAAACTAGATTAAAACAAATTTAACAAATCTAACCAAACTAATAACAAAACTAACAGATATAATAAAACGACTAATCAAACCAAACAAAAACAAAAACTTACCAAGGAGAAGAGGGAGCGACGAACGTGTCGGAGGGGCTGGACACACGACGAGGACGAGGACGAGGCAGCGACGGCCGAGAAGAGGCAGTGACGTGCGGGAGGGGCTGGACACATTAGAAAATGAGGTGGAGAAAAAATTAAAAAAACTAAAATAAAACATTAGAAAACATTACCTAATCGGCGGAGATCGAGGATGAAGGGACGGAGAAGCAGGGGACGGAGTGTGAGACAAGGGGGACGGAGGGTGAGGCAGGGGGCCGATAACATACGATTACAAAAGAAAGAGCAAAAACCTAAGGGGCGAATCGGGTCATACCAGAAAAAAGAGAAAAACAAAACAAATAAATATTATATGGCGCAGAGGAGGCAAATCGGTGCGGAGGAGACAAGGCGGGAGGAGAGACACTGGCGTGCAGATAGAGGTACAACGGAGGGAGCCCAGCGCAGATAAAAGGAAAGGTGAGGAAATGCTTGCTTGGGAGGGGGAGGCTCGGAGGGAGAGGCCTGGAGAAGGGAGCCCGGCGCAAAGGAAAGGAGAGACGCGGATGAAGGAGAGGCACAGAGGATGGAGAGGCACAGAGGAGGGAGCAGGTGCGGAGGAAAGGAGAGATGCGGAGGAAATGAGAGGCGCGGAGGAGGCGAGGCGTGGAGGTAGATGGTCGAACGCCGGAGTGAAAATGGAGGATTTGGGTATTGAGAGTCGAAAATCACGAAATGGGGAAGAAGAAGAGGGGAGGTCGAGTTTTAAAGACCTAGGGGAATTAGAAGCGACTAGTCGCTTCTAATTTCCTTCAAACTCAAAACGACGTCGTTTTAATAAGTGGGGACATTAGAAGTGACAATGTCGCTTCTAATATCGCCGGAAGTCAAATTTTGGCGGACAACTTTTGGAACCCAAAATTTTGGGCATTGAAGGCGACATTTAGCAGCGACTAGTCGCTTCTAAATCTCAATTTCTATGATTAGTGAAATTTTGACGAAACAAAGATCGAGCCAAATATTTTGGGCATTAGATGCGACATTGTCCCTTCTAATGCCCCAAAACACTGAAAATGGCAAAAAAAAAAAAAAAAGGGGGCCAAATATTTTGGACCTTTAGAAGCAACTAGTTGCTTAAAATATTTTGACTCAGACTTTTAGAAGCGACTAGTCGCGCCTAAAAGTCAAAAATATCGTTTGTTCTGAAAAAAAAATGGGGTGTTTATGTTGGAAGCGACTAGTTGCTTCTAAAAGTAAAATGTATATTCTAATTAGAAGCGACTAGTCGCTTCTTAAAGTCCACGTCGCTTCTAAAAGTTTTTTTTTGTAGTAGTGCTCCACATGGGCCAGCAGGAAGACGCAGTGGACGAGGACGAGTATGTGGAAGAAGATTGTAGTTTCTTACATGTTTTAGAGTTTATGCACTTTTATTAGTTTATGTTTATGTTTATAAAAATTATCGACTTTTACCATTATGTTAAATTTATGTTTATCGACTTTACATTATCGACTTATCGATTTTTGTTTATGTCTTATTTGAATTCAAATAGTATATTTTAATTATGATTAAATTTAATTATATTTCACAATAATTTTAATTTATTAAACAGTTATGGTAATAAACAAATAATAATAATTAAATTTTAAAAAAACAAAAATTATACTCTTTAGAAGCGACTAGTCACTTCTAATACCGCTTCTAAATTTTAGTGGATTGCCTTTAGAAACGACTAGTCACCATTAATGTCGCATCTAATTCCACGTTAATAAAATTTTGAGACCCTTAGGAAGCAACTAGTCCCGTCTAAAAATATGGCGGGTAACTATTAGATACTACTAGTCACTTCTAATGTCGTTTCTAATGTTTCCCCCCATATTTTTTCACGTTTTATAGCACCTTTTTGGACCTTTAGAAGCGATTTCTCGCTTCTAATGGTACCTCTCTAAACATCCAAAGTGAACTTTTAGCCTTTCGAAACGACTTTTTGCTTTTTTGGTCCTAGTGGTAGAATCGCTATGAAAATCAGAGAACCACTTTCTAATCCAAGCGTCACAAACTAACATAGTATCGGAATACACTTCATTTTTGTTGTGTATCAATTAATCGATATAGTCTTTTTCATGTATCAAAATATAACTTCACATTTAACATGACATATAATAAACTATTTATAAAAAAAAAAATTGGCTTTATAACCACTTCAAATATTAGCAATTTGAATATACTCAACATTTTGCAAATAATTTGTAAATAGCCATTGTTATGCCGTGATAAATATTTACAGTTTAATTTGGTCAAGTTTACCCTAAAATTTTTTATTTAATTTTTAATTCGAATTTCAAATTTGGTTTTCAAATTTTGAATTTCAAATGGAGGTTATATAATTCGAGCGAGTTATTAATTAGCTAGATCATTTAGTTTCTAATTAGTTATGAACTATATAAATGGAAATTTATTTACACATAATGATACTTTATTTTATGATATTCATGAACATATTTTCATTATCCCTCATTATTTTTCGCCGTGGTAGTTTTTTTAGGGATGGATTTGTTTCATTATGAAAAGTTTTCACTACATTAATTAGATATGTATCCTTATTTAAATATGTTTATACTCCAATATAATTTAAGTTGTATCTAGGATTTGTTAACACTTTATGCTTATAATTCATACGTTGTTGTTTATTTACCCGGTTTCATTTAAAGTTTCTACAATTTGTTTGAGCGCCACTTTAACAGTCCCGGGATCTCGTATACTTTTGCAGGATGGTATTGTTTCACGAAAAAATTTCACTCAATGAATCAAGTATTTTTTGTTATGTAAATGTGTTTACTCCGTTTTTTCGCATTATTTAAAGTTCATTAACTGAGTCTGGTTATATTTTTGTTTGTTTTCTTATTTTTTAGGTTTTATTTACATATTTTACTAAAAGTTTTTTAAGAGCCATTATTCACAACCCCGGAGAGTTGAAGTTGATGACAATGATAGTAAATAGTCACCTTAAGGATTTGAGGAATTATCATATATATGCTTCTGTAAACACATAGTAAATAGTCGTACACGTGACAACCACCGTTATTAAGTGTTGTGATTTTATTTCTAGATTTAAATTTTAATTTCGTGTTAATTGAAAAAAAGTTGAAAATTAAATCTAAATATATTTGGTCTTGAGATTTAAACGAGATTCATAGTTGCTAAAATTGTTTAGATCATAGATTTTTGAAAAAAAAAATATTAACTTATTCATATCAATTTTTGGCATAACTAAAAAAACATACCGAGCGACAGCGACGATGCGGGACGAGGTTAGACGTGCGGGACGGGGCTGGACTCGAGACTCCGACCAACACGAAAAGCTAAAAGAAATTTAAAAACCAGATTAAAACAAATTTAACAAATCTAACCAAACTAAAAACAAAACTAACAGATATAATAAAACGATTAATCAAACCAAACAAAAACAAAAACTTACCAAGGAGAAGAGGCAGCGACGAACGTGCCGGAGGGGCTGGACACATTAGAAAATGAGGTGGAGAAAAAATTAAAAAACAAAAATAAAACATTAGAAAACATTAGCTAATCGGCGGAGAAAGAGGACGGAGGGACGGAGAAGCAGTGGGCGGAGTGTGAGGCAGGGGGGGCGAAGGGTGAGGCAGGGGCCCGATAACATACGATTACAAAAGAAAGAGAAAAAAACATAGGGGCGAACCGGGTCACACCAGAAAAAAAAAAAGAGAAAAAAAAAACAAAAAAATATTACTTGGCGCAGAGGAGGCAAACCGGCGCGGAGGAGACAAGGCGGGAGGAGGGACACCGGCATGCAGAGAGAGGCAGGAAGGAGGGAGCCCAGCGCAAATGAAAGGAGAGGTGAGGAAGTGCTTGTTGGGGATGGTGAGGCTCGGAGGGAGAGGCCTGGATAAGGGAGCCCGGCGCAAAGGAAAGGAGAGACGCGGAGGAGGGAGAGGCACAGAGGAGGGAGAAACGCAGAGGAGGGAGCAGGCGCGGAGGAAAGGAGAGGCGCGGAGGAGGCGAGGCGTGGAGGTAGAAGGTCGAACGGCCGGAGTGAAAATGGAGGATTTGGGTATTGAGAGTCGAAAATCACGAAATGGGGAAGAAGAAGAAGAAGAGGGGAGGTCGAGTTTTAAAGACCTAGGGGAATTAGAAGCGACTAGTCGCTTCTAATTTCCTTCAAACTCAAAACGACGTCGTTTTAATAAGTGGGGACATTAGAAGTGACAATGTCGCTTCTAATATCGCCAGAAGTCAAATTTTGGCGGACAACTTTTGGAACCCAAAATTTTGGGCATTGAAAGTGACATTTAGCAGCGAATAGTCCCTTCTAAATCTCAATTTCTATGATTAGTGAAATTTTGACGAAACAAAGATCGAGCCAAATATTTTGGGCATTAGATGCGACATTGTCCCTTCTAATGCCCCAAAACACTGAAAATGGCAAAAAAAAAAAAAAGGGGGCCAAATATTTTGGACCTTTAGAAGCAACTAGTTGCTTAAAATATTTTGACTCAGACTTTTAGAAGCGACTAGTCACGCCTAAAAGTCAAAAATATCGTTTGTTCTGAAAAAAAAATGGGGTGTTTATGTTGGAAGCGACTAGTTGCTTCTAAAAGTAAAATGTATATTCTAATTAGAAGCGACTAGTCGCTTCTTAAAGTCCACGTCGCTTCTAAAAGTTTTTTTTTGTAGTAGTGCTCCACATGGGCCAGCAGGAAGACGCAGTGGACGAGGACGAGTATGTGGAAGAAGATTGTAGTTTCTTACATGTTTTAGAGTTTATGCAATTTTATTAGTTTATGTTTATGTTTATAAAAATTATCGACTTTTACCATTATGTTAAATTTATGTTTATCGACTTTACATTATCGACTTATCGATTTTTGTTTATGTCTTATTTGAATTCAAATAGTATATTTTAATTATGATTAAATTTAATTATATTTCACAATAATTTTAATTAATTAAACAGTTATGGTAATAAACAAATAATAATAATTAAATTTTAAAAAAACAAAATTTATACTCTTTAGAAGCGACTAGTCACTTCTAATACCGCTTCTAAATTTTAGTGGATTGCCTTTAGAAACGACTAGTCACCATTAATGTCGCATCTAATTCCACGTTAATAAAATATTAACTTATTCATATCAATTTTTGGCATAACTAAAAAAACATACCAAGCGACAGCGACGATGCGGGACGAGGTTAGACATGCGGGACGGGGCTGGACTCGAGACTCCGACCAACACGAAAAGCTAAAAGAAATTTAAAAACCAGATTAAAACAAATTTAACAAATCTAACCAAACTAAAAACAAAACTAACAGATATAATAAAACGATTAATCAAACCAAACAAAAACAAAAACTTACCAAGGAGAAGAGGCAGCGACGAACGTGCCGGAGGGGCTGGACACATTAGAAAATGAGGTGGAGAAAAAATTAAAAAACAAAAATAAAACATTAGAAAACATTACCTAATCGGCGGAGAAGGAGGACGGAGGGACTGAGAAGCAGTGGGCGGAGTGTGAGGCAGGGGGGGCGGAGGGTGAGGCAGGGGCCCGATAACATACGATTACAAAAGAAAGAGAAAAAAACATAGGGGCGAACCGGGTCACACCAGAAAAAAAAAAAAAAAAGAGAAAAACAAAACAAAAAAATATTACTTGGCGCAGAGGAGGCAAACCGGCGCGGAGGAGACAAGGCGGGAGGAGGGACACCGGCGTGCAGAGAGAGGGACGAAGGAGGGAGCCCAGCGCAAATGAAAGGAGAGGTGAGGAAGTGCTTGCTGGGGATGGTGAGGCTCGGAGGGAGTGGCCTGGATAAGGGAGCCCGGCGCAAAGGAAAGGAGAGACGCGGAGGAGGGAGAGGCACAGAGGAGGGAGAAGCGCAGAGGAGGGAGCAGGCGCGGAGGAAAGGAGAGGCGCGGAGGAGGCGAGGCGTGGAGGTAGAAGGTCGAACGGCCGGAGTGAAAATGGAGGATTTGGGTATTGAGAGTCGAGTGAGTTATTAATTAGCTAGATCATTTCGTTTCTAATTAGTTATGAACTATATAAATGGAAATTTATTTACACATAATGGTACTTTATTTTATGATATTCATGAACATATTTTCATTATCCCTCATTATTTTTTGCCGTGGTAGTTTCTTTAGGGATGGATTTGTTTCATTATGAAAGGTTTTTACTACATTAATTAGATATGTATCGTTATTTAAATATGTTTATACTCCAATATAATTTACGTTGTATCTAGGATTTGTTAACACTCTATGCTTATAATTCATACGATGTTGTTTATTTACCCGGTTTCATTTAAAGTTTTTACAGTAAATTTGTTTGAGCGCCACTTTAATAGTCCCGGGATCTCAAATACTTTTGCAGGATGGTATTGTTTCATGATGAAAAAATTTCACTCAATGAATCAAGTATTTGTTATTATGTAAATGTGTTTACTGCGTTTTTTTGTATTATTTAAAGTTCATTAACTGGAAGTTTTTTAAGAGCCATTGTTCACGACCCCGCAGAGTTGAAGTTCATGAAAATGATAGTAAATAGCCACCTTAAGGATTTGGGGAATGATCATATATATGCTTCTGTAAACACATAGTAAATAGTCGTACACGTGACAGCCACCGTTATTAAGTTTTGTGATTTTATTTCTAGATTTAAATTTTAATTTCGTGTAATTGAAAATAATTGAAAATTAAATCTAAATATATTTGGTCTTGAGATTTAAACGAGATTCATAGTTGCTAATATTGTTTAGATCATAGATTTTTGAAAAAAAGATATTAACTTATTCATATCAATTTTTGGCATAAAATGTACTATAAATAATATTCGGTATACGAACCATAAATGAACTATAAATAATATTCGGTGTACAAAGAATCAACGTCATATACATTACATGTTCATTATGCTAATTAAAACCAGATCTTCAATAGTACAAAACAGTTACCAAAATCAATTTAGAATCATTTTCAAGAAGGCATTAATGTGATTTTGTTCGAGATTTTTCTTGTTCGATTTCGATTTTTTTTTCTTTTTGAAAATGTAAAGAACGAAATGAATAAAACAGTTGTAGCATTGATGGATTGTATCTTCAATTTACATCTGTAATTAATTTTATTGTATTACTTGTATATGGGCAGAATAAAACGGGTGAAAAATTTTTTGAGGTAATTTCGTTTCAAAATTGTTGTAAACGAATTTTATTGACTATTTGCGACATATTTACTAAACATTGGATGAATCCAAATTGACCGTAATTTAAATGGATATATACAAACAAAATGAATTTTTATCACGTAATCCACTTTAAGGAAAGAAGATTGCTACTTCATGAAAACTTACCTAATCTACTACTATTTTATTTATAAAAAAAAAACAACAAAGAATCTTTTTCTTTAATTCTATTTTTCAGTTTTTCACTAAAAATATTGAAAAGTTACTTTTACCTTTACTTTAAATTTTCAATTGAATGTGTTAAAAAACTAATTTAAATGACAAATTATCTTTTCAACTATTTTTTAATGATAACCGGAGAAATAGCAATTTTTCAGGGAAACGACAAAAAAAACACTGATGGAAGTGGTATTTTGGTATTTAAAAACCATTCCTAATTCGACTACATAGAGGATAGCCATTGACGTCATCACATTAGCTTGGACTCTACATTTGAGCCCAATCGAATCTTCCAAGGCCCAGTCCAAACTGATTTTCCAACCCGAGTTCATGCTTAACCTAATGTCGAAGTTATATCTATAAAGCAATTCCGACCAAATTGAACGATTTCATATAAGAGGTTAACTGTTAAGCGACTCCACAATTGTTCAATAACATTCATGCATCGCACCAAACAATATTCTGTTGTAAAAATGGATCAAAATAAAGCTTCAATTAATCTCGTTTATCAATATAATTACCAACTCACTGCATAAGAAAGTTGGTTTTAATTTACATATTGGAGATCTTTTTATTTGCTCATAAAATTGATATAAATCAATATAATACTTGTATTTAGGCGTTCCACTGTAACATTGTTGTATTATATTTCATAAATTTGTGTTGCTCAAGTATGACGTGAAACTATTGTTTTCGACATTTAGTGATCTGTTTCGAGTTTCAACTCGATTATAAGAAAGTCAGATTTAGCAATTATTTTTTGGCTAGCAAATCACAATAACCGATTCAATGATCTTATATTCTTGGAGCTTAGCGTATTTATTTAAATCATAACCAACATGATTGAAGAGGTCTTTGGTGCCGCAAAATATCACAAAAATCATCACGTATGGCGGAGAAAAATATCATGACCAACATGATTGAAGAGGTCTTTTTGTGCGCCACAAAATATCATAAAAATCATCATGTATGACGGAGGAAAATCGTTTTTTCATAGCATAAGGATATAAAACTGAAATCACAGGTAATAAATAAAACTCAAATGAAACTAAATAAAAAAATCGGGCTCTAGGTTACCGTACATGACATCAACTCGCGATCATCGGCTCTAATAGCCTCCTCCGAACAATGCGGGACTAAACTCAAGTTGAGTTCGAGTTATGGTTAACCACATGGCGCGCTAAATTATGTGCCGCGATATTACATAAACGATAAATATTTATAATGCTAAACTCATCAAACTCTCTCACCTCCCTGAAAATGCGATGCAAAATCGTTCCAAGCTCTGTCGCTAGCATCACGCTCTCTCGACCATCCTCACAACCCTAAGCAATCAGATTGGATGTTTGCTCTGATGTCGTTGACGCTGCAAACTAGCATTATGCCACGGAGGACAGCATACATCTACGCAAACTGGGGGGAGAACCCATTAACCAGGAAAAGTGTATGTGAGGCGAACACCTCTCCGTTGTGGTCTCAAACAATGCAACCAACACCAAAGCCTCCACCGACCTGAGTCAGTGCCGCGTCAACATTAATCGAGAGAGTCTCGTCCCTTGGGGGTCCATCTAGGGGTCTTCATCGCCCTCATGGTCATCTATGTCTCCCCAGCCGTAGCCGCTCTATACTCGAGGAAGCTGACCGTCCACTGAACAAGTTGTAACTGGTTCCATGTTGACCTCACAACTAGGAAATTGTTCATGTTGTTTCATAGCTCCCAAATAATAGTAATGAAAAACTCATGAGAACGAATCTCAAGAATATTTAGACATTTTTCGAGAAAAAGTCTAGTTCAACATTTGAGCTTCTTTTGACTTAGATTCTAGTTTAACAATCCTACTCTAATGACCTGTAAAGAGTTGACACTGACAATCTCTCGGTTCAAAAGAATTTATTTTCTACTCAAATTCAACTTAATTATATTGAGTGGATCCATTAAATGTTTTCAACGTTTACCCTTCATGAATATCATCAATTAGTTGAGATTTTTAAAATTACCATTTTACCCTTCTAGTTTTTATTTCCTCAACTCCTTTGTTACTTATAAATAAGTAAGAAACAATGTATTGACAAGGAGCTAACAAGTCACATTGTTTCATCCAAATAAATTCGCAACTTAATTTTGGATACTGCGCAGTTCATTTATTCACAATCCAAGTAATAAAGCATGAGGTAATATATATTGCATCTCAGCAATCTTGTACATGAATTCCATATCTATGAGGACTTCACAAAGTTGGTTCATGACATCTTCATAACTTAATATCTCATCAATTGGCCTAGTCTAGATCACATAATGGATCTAGAATTTTACATTCTCAAATGAGAGTATCAACGCTATGAAACGACATTTCTCATTTCAGGATTTAGGTAAGAGTGATGCATACATAGTGACCTTGAGATAGAAGATGTTAAATTATTTGTTCTTCTATTGTCTCTAAAGGTGCACTGGTCAATTCATTATCTCCGAAAGATACACTAGAAGAACTATAGAGTTCCTAACTCTTTATGCCTCGTAACCAGACATCGTAGATTCTTCCAAGAATCATACTGGGATTAATAGTCCATTGATCTTTAGATTGCGAATATATCGTTTTAGTCAAACCATGAAGAGTTTGTTCACGCAAATCTACATTTGTCTCTTCATACATTGTTAGGTTTGATTAAGGACTATAAGACTATTGAATATCATAAATCTTCAATCAAACTAAAACGGACTGAATGAACGTTTCAACTTTTATTAATTTAATTAGTCAATTACTATAAGGACTTTATAAAGATTTATATATTACATCAATATGTAAATAAACAATCTTCTCTTGGGCATCTCTACCAACAAACTCCCACTTGACTCAAAGAAGACGAGAGTAGTCCTTCATGCCTAATCTGTCTCGATGTTGGTCGAAGACCTTGTTGGATAGGGCCTTGGTGAAAGGATCTGCAAGGTTGTCCATCGTTGAGATCTTCTTCACCTCCACGTCTCCGCGCTGCACGATCTCTCTAATCAAATGATATTTCCTCTCAATATTCTTAGAGCGCTTATGGCTTCTAGGTTCCTTTGAGTTAGCAACAGTCCCACTATTATCACAATAAAGTGTCATGGGCTCGTTGACAATTGGAACAACTTTCAAATAATTAATGAATTTTCTAAGCCATACAGCCTCTTTGGATGCTTCACAAGCAGCCACATATTCTGCTTCCATGTTGGAGTTAGCAATGTAAGATTGCTTGATACTCCTCCAAATTAAAGATCCACCATTCAAGATGAACACAGATCTTGAAGTGGATTTCCTAGAATCCTTATCCGCCTGAAAGTCGGAATCGGTATATCCCGTCATAGTCAGGTCAGTACCTGAATATGTAAGCATCAAGTTCCTAGTTCTCCGAAGATACTTAAGAACATGCTTAACAGCAACCAAGTGCTCAAGTCCAGGATTTGATTGGAAACGGCTAACTATGCTAACGGAGAAACATATATCTAGTCTAGTGCATATCATAGCATACATGAGACTTCCTACGGCCGAAGCATAGGGAATCTTTCTCATGCCCTAAATCTCTTGTGCAGTCTTCAGAGACTTCTCCTTAGAGAGTTAGATTCCATGTCTAAAGGGGGTTTGGCCCTTCTTAGAGTATTTCATAGCGAAGCGATCCATCACCTTATCTATATAAGATGCTTAGGAGAGCCGACAGGGTCCAGTTCTTTTGATCTCGAAAGATCTGGATCCCCAGAATTTACGCAGCTTCCCCTAGATCCTTCATATCAAATTGCATAGCTAACCAGATTTCAACCTAAGATAATTTACCCGCGTCATTACCAACGAGCGATATATCATCAACATATAGAACCAGAAACACAACCTTGCCCATGTGTATTAACTTATAAACATAAGGTTCATCTATTTACTGTTCAAAGCCGAAGCTTTTCCCAGTTTCATCGAATCTAATATTTCATGACCTAAATGCCTGCTTTAATCCATAAATGGATTTAAGCAACTCACAAACCTTGGTCTCTTGACCACCTTCCACGAAACCGTGTGGTTGAGCAATGAAAATGGACTCGTCAAGATTACCATTCAGAAAGGAAGTCTTGACATCCATTTGCTTGATCTCATAATTGAGAGCGGAAGCTATGGATAGAAGTATGTGGATGGACTTAAGCATTGCGACAGGCGAGAAGGTTTCTTCATAAATTGATACCTTCCTTTTGGGTCTAACCCTTAGCCACTAGTCGCGCTTTGAACGTCTCAACGTTCCCATCCGGACCCTTTTTCTTCTTATAGATCCAGTTACACCCTACGGGTTTAACCCCTTCATGTAGGTCTACAAGTTTTCAGAATTTGTTGACATACATCGTATGAATCTCAACTTTCATGGCATCAATCCAAAGGTTTGATTCAGAACCAACCATAACCGGATTTTCCATGTCAGAAACGGCTACAAGAGTATCGCCATAAGACATGTACCTATCGGGATTTTCAGAAGCCCTCCCACTACATCGAAGTACTACTTGACGAGATTCTGAATTGCTAGGTTCTGTTTCAGTTGGGGTAAGAACAGTTCTTACAAATGAGGCAGAGGCATCCTCACCCAACTTTTCTTCAAGCACAATTTTGCTTATAGGTTTTGTATTCTTCATAAAGTCCTCCTCAAGGAAACGAGCATTAGTGTTGAAAAACGTTGTCGTCCTTAGGACTATAGAATGTGAAACTTTGATTTCCTTTGGATATCCAACGAACACAGATAATTCAGACCGACTAGCCAACTTGCTAGTCTTTTGCCTTAGCACATGTGCAGGGCAACCCCAAAACTAGACGTGGCTTAAACTAACTTTAAGCCCAGTCCATCATTTATACCAAGGACAGTTTTAGATGGAACTCAGTTCAGAATGTATGCGGAAGTTTTGAGGGGATATCCCCAAAAAGAGTTAGGGAGTGATGAGTAACTCATCATTGATCTAACCATCTCCATCAGAGTTTGATTACTTCTCTCTGACACTCTGTTATGTTGAGGGGTGCCAGATGTTGTAAGCTGAGAAGCGATACCATATTCTTTAAGAAATTCATCGTACTCTTCAGACAAATATTCACTACCTTGATCGGATCGAAGGATTTTGATCTATTTTCCAGTTTGCTTTTCCACTAAAGCCCAAAAAACCTTAAATACTTTAAAGGTCTCGAATTTGTGTTTGAGCAAATAGACATATTCATATCTTGAGTAATCATTGGTAAAGGTAACGAATTATTCGTATCCTTCATGTGCCTGAATTCTGAGCGGACCACATACATTAAAATGTATTAGTTCCAGCAACTCAGTGGCTCTTCGACCTATATCAGAGAATGGTCGCTTGGTCATTTTTCCTTATTTACAGGGTTCACAAGTCGGTAGTGAGCCTATTGCAGAGGCTTTGAGTGGACCGTCCCTAACAAGTCTCTTAATATTATCTAGACTAATATGGCCAAGTCTTAAGTGCCAAAGATGTGTTTATTTATTAGATCAGAGGAGTTATTAGGTTTGATCTTCTTTGGTTCCCTAATTAGATCACTATCTAACAGAAATGGTTGTGTAGGTTAAAGATAATATAAATCATTCTTCATACAAGCATCAATGACAAATGAATTGGAAAAACAAATTCGAATTACATTATCAATAAACTTTAAATAATAATTATGCTCTACAATTTCGGCTACATATATTAAGTTTTTCCCAAAGGAAGGAACAAAATATACATTATTCAAATTTAAAATTTTCCCTTTGAAAGACAATGTCACGGATTCCACGGCCTTAGCAGACACCAAACTCCCATCACCCCACTTGAAGAAGAAGTCACCATCCTCTAAACTTTTTCTTTTCCTGAACCCATTCAAGGAACAACAAATATGGTTAGAAGCAGCAGAGTCAAGAATCCACAATGATACATTATCAGCTACTAAACAAGCTTCGGTAATAAGTAAAATATATTTCCCTTTAGCCTTGAGGAGGTAAGACAGCTCCTACGCTAGTGTCCGGGCTCATTACAATGGTGATAGTAGTCATTAGACTTTACCACCTTGACAGCCTGGGGCACCTTCCTCTTTTGAACCTTGCTAGGGTTCTTCTTGTTGGAAATTAATTAACATTTTAATTAATAATATTATTATATAACACATCTATATGTGGCGGAAATTTGTAATAAGATCTCAAATAAATTAAAACTCATTTTAACATATTAAACAACTTAGGCGTTAAAACTTACTAACATGTCGATAACCATTTTATTCTAAAGATGTTGTCAACAAATATCACACTAGTAACCTATAAACAAATTTATAATTCCAGACCCATTCGTTTAGAAATGACTTACACGTGAAGTTGTAAACAACTTCGTTCTAGCTCACCTCGTCAATTTCCTCGTTTAAAACAAAATATCTGACTCGTCGAGTAGGCCCAAAAGTTGCCGGACTGGTGAATCTGGCTGGCCGGATTGGCTGCTGGCCAGCCCATCAGAATGGGTGCAAGTGTACGAGTGGCTCGTGTTGGATTTGAGTGTGGGAGCTATACAGGATGGTAGGTAGGGACCAGGGACACGTGGCAGAGGCACTGGATCATGCAGAAATGCAACAGGATGCGCGTGAGAGCAAAGGCCCACTTGAGACCCACTGGCCGGAATGGACCTGCCGGACAAGTGCAGTGGGCCTGTGAGCCTACGATTCCTCGCGCCTATTTTGAGTGTGCAACCTGAGCAAGAAGGTAGAGGACACCTATGGCCACGTGGCAGAGGCACTTGACTGCAAAGAAACTAGACAAAACGCGCGTGTGAGAGAAGGCCCACCTAGAACCCACTAGCCGGCCGGAATGCTGTCCGGCCGGCGGGCCTGTCTGTAAGGCAGATTCGCCTAGAATGAGCCTAGCCCGATTCTCTTCGATAATTGGCTGATTTCCTGCGAATAAAATTCACTCAAACACCACGAGGTGAGTCAATGATATTATTCTCGGATTTTTGAGGGAGAATAAGAAGGTGGGCTCTTTTAAATCGAACTACGAAATGGGGTAACACTCAAGAACGAAACAAGAATCAAGAAACGATTTTTTGATCCTTTCTCTCTCAAGAATACTCGGCCAAACTCATGGCAAGGGGGAGTGGTCGAAATTCTGATTAGGGTTAGGGTTTTCGAAAAACCCTTTTATAAGAGAGAGAGAGCGGGTTTAAATTAGGTGAAAATCCAATTTTGGCCCGTTAGTCAAACTTAAGCCATAATTCACTATATATGGTCGTGCATAATCATTTTATTTTCCCAAAAAATATATTTGATATATTTCTAAAATAATATTTAATTATTTTAGAACATCTCATTTATTTAATGACAAGTCATTAATTCTTTTCATAATTCTCAAGGAATTACGAAACGAGAAAATATTTATTTTCATCTTTTATTTATTTGAATCATCAAATAATATTATTACCAATATAATAACATAGTATGATTCGTTAAATAAATGTAATAATAAATCACAAATTATTTATTTAATTACTTAAAAAATAATTCTCTTAGTGTAAATCACAATTTACATTTAATGAGAAAATCAATCGTTCTAGTTCAATAATTCTCGTCCGAGAGTCTATCATTGAGACCTTATGGACCCCCATAAACGAAGCTTTAGAATAAAGATCGGGCTCAAAATTTCACAAATCTATTTCTTCTTTTAATTCTTAATATTAGTCAATTCCATTAAAGGTCTAATATTGACACTCTCTAAGTTCATATGCGTTTATTTTCCGGTTGATGTGACAAAACAATTCTTCACTATCTTTTGTGTCATTCACAAATAACAAAAGATAGCAAAATAATATGTAAATAAAAGCATCTAGGAGACCAAAATAGTAATTCAACTTGCAAATTCTTCTTTAGCTATATATATATAATGAATAATACACTTGAAAAAATAGTATGCCAAAAAAATATCTAAACTTTAAAGTTTGAACAGAATATTGATAGTCTTTATTTTTGTAATCACTCGCTTTCCTTGCAAAACCATTATAAATTATGACCAAATAGGAAAAAGTCAGTGTTATAATTAATTTTTGGTGATTCACAATTAGCTTATAGAAATTTTCTTCATCCTTTTTTCTACTTTTTGTGCAACGTGAATCCGTGATGTATGGGAAAACAAATATGTGAAAGTTAGAGTGACAGATTGATATTTAAAATTGAACAGTAATTTTTTTAGGTTGAATTGAACAGTAATTAATAATAAAGAAAAGAAGGTACCAGTAAAACCATTATTATTTTAATCAACTTACTGTATATTCTTTTCAAGTTCATTATGATGCTCCGTTTGAAATTCATAATTACTTTCGGTTAATCTTTTCATTTAATACGCGTTTACATCCTTTTTGTCAGAATTAGTTTTATCTGTCGTTTCCAAATCTTGTTCCCCTTTCATGTCGTTTTCAGTATTGAACGAACATTTGAAGTGAAAATGGTAAAGTTTGTTTCCTATAGATTTAATACATAAAATATTTATGAGCTGTACTATTTTATTGTTCCACATCCTTTTAATATAGTTTATCAAGTCGAAGTTGATTAATGTATTCTAAATTAATACATGAAAAGTTAATTTAATTGATTTCGAAATCGCTTATTTAAGAAATTAATTTAGTTTATTGAATTATTTTAAAAAAACCTCTAACCAAAATTTTAATTTTTTTAGACTCAACTAGATGCGATAAATATGACTTAGTTTATGGATATATTAGACTTATTTTTCTTAGCGATCTATTATATATTTAGAAGTTATAGTCATATAGACAACATACATAGGATGGTTTAAAATATTCACAATATACATCGATATACCAGTAAAATCAGAAACTCATTAGTGATAACGATATACCGTCAAATAACACTTGTATTAAAGAAGTCGTTTTCTTTTAGATTCTTAATTATTTTTTTGAAATTTTTTCGATATTCGACTTACAACTGATTTGGAGTTTGTTGTTGGGTTCTTTGATATTTAGCATTTGAGAATGATAAATTGTCGATATCATTTGATATAACTAAAAATCAAAATCGATATTGAAATCAATATCAATAATGAAAACTTTGCACAGGATATATCAATTAGCGTGAAAAATCATTTTTTAATTAAATCTATATATACAAAAATGGGCTTTGTCCCTGTGCATGTTATGTTTATTGTGCTTTAGTCAATTACATAAAATCCAGTCTAAAGATATATTATACATGTACAGCATTGAAATATTACTATTCAATTTAGATGGGTCAAATGATAATGCAACAAATTCAACGGCACGATCATATTCATGATTCGACAAATCCAAAAAGCTCACTGAAAAGGAACCCAAGAAAAAAAAATGATTAAGGTTGATTTGTGGAATAGTCCAAGCACCAAAAAGTCTCAACCTTTGATCCCTTTGCATGCACATAACAAAATAGAATCCTTTTCAATTTCACCCACTTAAGCCCTACTAGAGTCTCTTTCTTTTTCGTATCAGGACGGTTATAAGTTGATCTCACATGCTTTGTACTAACTCCAATTTATTATTAACAAGTTTCTATTTATGAGTTCTCTTATTCTGTTTATTGAGCTCAAAATTATTCCAAGTTTAAATAAAATAATTCGAGTTTGTTTTGCATTGAATGGAAATGGATATATAATTATGATTTGAAATTTTTGGTTTGTACTAGCAACCATAATTTGTGACGTTGAACTATCACAAATATGTCGAGTAAAAATTTACTGGAGATATATGAATGTCAAATGAATAAGAATAAGTTTAAGTTTGACTAATATATTCAAATAAATCAGACATGTTCTCGATAACATAAAAATTAGTCATTAAAAATTTAACTTAAGAATACCACGCAAGTAAATAAAATCACATTGAATAATTGTATAGCAGTTATTTAAGATACGAACACTACTATCAATATAATCGACGACAATTATAACAATCGTGAGTCTGATCAACCTACAACCTACCTCAAAAACATATAAAATGAAGAAAAATGAAAAACACTGGATATTTGACACACGCACGCGCGAAAAAAGGCCTAATCATAATCTTTTTTACGAGTTTAATACTTTTTTTTATATTGAGATACGTCTAATATAAAAAAAATTATATTTTTACACTTACTAAATAAATATAGAGTGAACGGCAATTTATTGTATAATCATTGAAATAATCATTATATTTATTTTCTGACATCACTTGTACAAATTTGATTAAGATTGAATAATAAAATTTTAGGACAAGTTTTTTATACCTACAATATGCAACCAAAAAACACGTTATAATAAAGATTGTCTTAAAATATTATATCTGGTTTGTCGAAATAAATCGTTGCCGTAAGTTTAAAAGTGAAGAAAAATCTAGAATCTATATATATCAACTCGTGGATATATCAACTTTTATTCTTGTTATACACGCGTGTTACAAGGAGTACTCGAATCATAAACACTAAACTAGAAATTAAATTAATTAAGGTTGATGTGATTGCTGTTTCCACTTATTAAGACCATATCTTTGAATTCTTCTACCCTTAATAGTTCATTATATCATAATCTTCCAGACAACAATCAATCAATCTATTTCCCACCGCTTTTCACTTTATCAACATTTTTAATATTTAAAATGCAAAACTATGTTATAGATTTGATTCTCTTTCTAGCTATTCTTTGTTGGTACGTATCACCATTTTGTTTATATTTTGCATGAGTATGATATGACATTTTCTCTTGGCGATTATTCGTAGAAATGTAAGAAGTGATACAAAAGAAGAAAGATTAAATGATTATAGATATTTGGTCATTGGATATTTCTTTAGCAAAAAGATACTTTTATAGCAATATATTTATTGAGAATGGCTTACCCGAACAAAGAACAGTTTTCTAAAAATAATTCATACTTTGAAAGTTATTTGAAGTATGTACCATTCAGCAATAAATTTATCATGTGATTTGTATTCATAAAACAACGACTTATTTGTGTTGTGATGATGAAAGTTTCATAAAATTTAACTACGATGTATATCATTGGATCATCATAATTAAGTATAGTGTTGCAACAAAAACTATTGAGATCTATTTTTATTTTTTAATATTGATTCCCATTTGTTAGAAGGAACTTGGACCTATGAGCACGTGAATAGTTGGTCTATGGACCATGTAAATATAACGTGTTCTGTCTCCAAAAAGAATTGTTGAAATTGTTCGATAAGAGTTGTCCTTTAGTTAATATTTGTGATACAACTCTCCTTCAGAGTTATCAACAGACCAGAAATATTGGAGAAGAAGAAGAGAAATTCTGCTTTATTTCATACGTGAGAAAAATATCATTTGTCCCGCACAGATTTTACATGATACAGGAATAATTTTCTCTAGCAGAAAAGGTACAAAAAACCAATAAAAAAAGTGCCAACGCAACAATCTAGAATATTCTTTCCTTCCTCCTCTTTTGCTACGTCACGTAACATAGTCCTTCAACCATACTGCTTTCATGAGCTTTCGGAGTCCACGGCCCAACGTCTCCTCCAGGTCTGTAGAAGTTGGTTGGGTCTGCTCTTGGCCTTCTTCATTCAGCAAGGTCGTATCAGTCCCACCGCCATCGAAAACCACCTTGTCCTCAAGGTGGAAATCAGGATACGACGCACGGAATACGTCGAATGGTGTCCATGATGCCTCCTCTAACGAGCAGTCCCTCCACTGGACTAAAACTTGTTGTTGTGGACGACCGTTCACGAAAATGGTCCTCGTGGCGCATATAGCAATTGGTTCGTCCACCGGTTGATTGTTGTGCGAATTGGGAGGTAAGTCGCGACCAAGGGAGACGGCCGGCCCTTTAAATGGTTTGAGTACCGAAACGTGGAAGACGGGATGGATGCGACTTTCCGGCGGTAAGGCGAGGCGGTATGCCACCGGTCCGACGTGATCGAGTACCTGAAATGGGCCGTAGTACCTTTTCGAGAGTTTGTGATGTCGCCCCCCTGAGATTGAGATTTGACGATAAGGTTGCGAACGCACCAGCACTTTATCGCCAATAGTGAGGGTGGATTCGCGGCGATGGGCATTTGCTTTCGCTGTCATTCGCAATTGGGCAGCGAGGAGGTTCTGTTTTAATAAGCGTAATAGGGTGTCACGATCCGACAATTCCTCGTCCACCGCTTGGATTGAAGAAGAGCCCCTCGTGTAGGCCGGAATTGTCGGTGGAGGCCGACCATATAAAGCTTGGTATGGGGACATACGGAGACTTGAGTGATGACTGGTGTTGTAGTGGTGTTCCGCCCATCCGAGGAAATTGCTCCAAGCAGCGGGTCTATCCTGTGTGAATGCTCGAAGATACTGCTCCAATCCTCGATTCACCACCTCCGATTGGCCGTCCGTTTGTGGGTGGTAAGCCGTGCTCATGGATAGCGTTGTGCCGCTAAGCTTGAATAATTGCTTCCAGAAGCCGCTCATAAAAACGGGGTCACGATCGGAGACTATTGTTCGCGGAAATCCATGATGTCGCACTACTGAGTCAGCGAATAATTCAGCAACACGACTCGCGGAGAAGCTGGTTGGTAGTGGGGCAAAGTGTGCGTACTTGGAGAGGCGGTCCACGACGACCATGATGGTTGTTTGTCCTTTCGATAAAGGAAGGCCGGTAATGAAATCCATCGTTGCTTCTTCCCAAACCAGCTCCGGAATCGGTAAAGGTTGGAGAAGACCCGCCGGCACTTGCGTCGAGTACTTGATTTGTTGGCACAACAAACACTCTGCAATATAATCCGTGACCGTTAGTCTCATGTGGGGCCAAAAAAAATTGGCCGATAACCGGGCCATCGTGCGTTTGATGCCTGCATGACCGCCGATTGGAGTATCATGAAATTCTCGGATGAGAAGCTTGACTATTGGTGATGTAGAACCGATAGTGTAACGCCCCCGAAATAATAGTAAACCGTTCCTGATCGAGAAGGATGGGGACAAAGTCCCTTGCTCGTGTTGGCGGTGTAAATCGAGCAGGTATGGATCCGACTTATTCTCTTGTTGGAGCTGTTGGACAATGTCAAAGGAAGGTCCTGATATTAGTGCCGAAAGTGACGACTCGGAAGGTGGTTCTTGCGTCGGCCATTCGGCCGGAACTCTCGACAATGCATCTGCGACGCGATTTGTGTTTCCCGGTTTGTACTCGATGCGGAAACGAAATCCGAGTAACTTGCGGACATAAGTCTGCTGATCCGGTGTCTGAATGACTTGTTGTAGTAGCTCCTTAATGCTCCTGTGATCAGTGCGAATGACAAACGTGTGGCCTAGCAAATATTGGCGCCACTTCAAGACGGCCTCTGTGATAGCGTGCAACTCTTTGATGTACGTTGACGACGCTTGAAGTTTCGGGCCTAGCTTTTTGCTGAAGAAAGCAAGGGGGTGGCCGTCTTGCATCAAAACAGCGCCGATGCCGACATTCGAGGCGTCTGTCTCGATGACAAAGTCTTTGGAAAAATCTGGTAAGCGGAGGACCGGTGCAGCAACCATAGCTTCTTTCAAAGCCGAGAATGCCGATGCCGCAGCTGCGGACCACTCGAACACATCACGACGAAGAAGGTTTGTGAGTGGCGCTGCGATGGATGCATACCCCGCTACAAAACGTCGATAGTATCCCGTAAGTCCCAAGAAACCACGCAAGTGTTTAACCGTTTTTGGCGTCGGCCACTCGGTCATGGCAGAGAGCTTTGTCGGGTCCGCGTGTACCCCGGACGCTGAGACGATGTGCCCTAAGTATTCCACCGCGGGCTGACAAAACATGCATTTGGAAAACTTCACGTAGAAGCTATTAGCACGCAGAGACTCGAACACGGTTTCGAGGTGAGCAACGTGGTCAACCATGTTCGAGCTGTATATCAAAATGTCATCAAAAAAACAATGACAAACTTACGAAGATATGTGGCGAAGAGCTGGTTCATCGTGGCTTGGAATGTAGATGGAGCGTTTGTGAGCCCAAACGGAATAACGAGAAACTCGTAATGACCGTCATGAGTCCGAAACGCTGTTTTGTGTGTGTCGTTGTGATGAACGCGGATCTGGTGGTAGCCCGCACGAAGATCGAGTTTGCTAAAAATCGTCGCACCACCAAGTTCATCGAGCAACTCGTCAATAGTGGGAATGGGAAATTTGTCTTTCACTGTCGCTGCATTCAAGGCACGATAGTCGACACAAAACCTCCATGTGCCATCTTTTTTACGAACCAGCAATACCGGTGATGAAAACGGACTTTGGCTCGGCTTGATAATTCCCTGGTCTAACATCTCTCGTATCAGCCGCTCCATTTCACCCTTTTGAAAATAGGGGTAACGATAAGGGCGTACATTCACTGGCTGAGAACCTTCTGCCAAGTGGATACGGTGGTCGACGGGGCGGATCGGTGGCAGAGTCGTTGGTGTTTGAAACACACTATCAAATCGATCTAGCAACACGTGGACCTGGGTAGGAATGCTTGCGTCATGTGGCAATGATTTGTGATTGTCCTTTTCTTGGTTTATCAGCGACGCCGAGATGGTGAAGAGATGTGCCTCCGCCGAGACATGAGTGAGTGCTTGTAGTTGGTGTAATGAGACTGGAAAGGGGCTGAGGCCCGTTTCGCCTCGCAATACCATTTGAACATCGTTCAAAGTGAATTCCATTGTTAACGCGGGGTAGTCATGAGTTACCCGACCGAGTTGTTGTAGCCATGGGAAGCCCAATATCACATCGGGACCTTCGATAGCGAGAACGAACATGTCGATGATGAACTGAATGTTCTGGAGGTGAATTGTTGTGGTGTGCAGACGTGCTCGCACACCAATGACGCGCCACTACCTGTTGCGACGCGGAAACGAGGGCACGTCGTCAATGGTAAACGAAGTCGTTCGGCCAAGGAGGGCTTGATGAAATTGTGTGTACTCCCGTTATCGATCAACACCACAAAGGTCGTGCCCCCGACAGACCCTGTGACGCGGAGGGAGCGACCAGCCATGTGCGTTGAGAGGGCGAGGAGGCTGGAAATGTCACCGGTGATGTCTTCCGGCGTGGTCTCGTCGTGGGTCTCCATGGTATGGCCTTCAATGTCATCGTCGTCGTCCGCTAGCAACAGTAAACACTTGCTGCGACAACGATGCCCGGACGTGTATTTTTCGTCGCATGAGAAACACAACCCTTTTGTACGGCGGTCTCGAAGTTCGTCTGGGCTTAGGCGGCGGATAGGAAGGTTGTGGTTATTTTTTGGTGGAGAAATGTGTGTAGTTGGTGGGTTGGGAAGGATTGGTGTGGTCTGTGGGTGTTTGGAGGCTAGGGCCGAGTTAGGGTTTAGGGTGGGCTGGGAAAATTGGGCTTGGCGTGTAGTTGGGCTTTGAGGGTTTGAGGTGGGCGATATAGGTCCTGATCTGGTCCACGATCGTGAAGTAACAACGTGGTGGTCGTCGAATCTCGCTGAGTATGCACGAGCCATAGAGAACGCCTCCATCAAAGTTGATGGTCGGTTAAATAATAGCTCCCGACTGATTTGTGGCTTTAACCCCGCTATGAAAAAACTGATTAGCAATGGTTCAGATATATTCGAGACCTTGTTCATCATGTCCTCAAATTGGCTCTGATAGTCGGCCACCGAACCGATCTGCGTGAGCTTGGAGAGTCGGCCCTCGTAATCCTCATACACCGATGCTCCGAATCGATGTTTCACGGCGGCAGTGAAGGCTGACCAGGTTGGGATCAGGCGGTTACGTTGAGCCCACTGAAACCACGCGGCTGCCGATCCTTCCAAGTGAAAGGAGACGATCTGAAGGCGAGTCTCCGGTGGCGTTGCGTGAAACTCAAAAAACGCCTCAACGCGAAATAACCAAGCTGTCGGATCTCCTCCATCGAAACGAGGTAGATCGAGTTTGAGACCGCGAAACGAGTTATTCTGACCGGCGTCGACGGAGCGATGGTTCGGGGTTGTGGTGGTTGTTGTGGACGAACTAGTTGGGTGTTGTTTGTGGTGGTAGAGCTCATCACGCAGATCTGCAATTTTTGCCTCCATGGATAGACCATGCTGCTTCAGTGCGTTGTAGTACGAGTCCCCCTGTGAATCCAGCTTCGCCATCACGGAGTCGAGTTGCAATTGCATCGCTGCCATCAAGTCACTAAGTTCCATGGTGAGTAAAAAAAAAATGAAAGCACCAATGATACAACTCTGCTTCAGAGTTATCAACAGACCAGAAATATTGGAGAAGAAGAAGAGAGATTCTGCTTTATTTCATACGTGAGAAAAATATCATTTGTCCCGCACAGATTTTACATGGTACAGGAATAATTTTCTCTAGCAGAAAAGGTACAAAAAACCAATAAAAAAAGTGCCAACGCAACAATCTAGAATATTCTTTACTTCCTCCTCTTTTGCTACGTCACGTAACATAGTCCTTCAACCATACTGCTTTCATGGGCTTTCGGAGTCCACGGCCCAACGTCTCCTCCAGGTCTGTAGAAGTTGGTTGGGTCTGCTCTTGGCCTTCTTCATTCAGCAAGGTCGTATCAATTTGAGTGGGATTTATTTATCGAAATTCAATTTTTTTGTATATTTATTTTACTGCGACGGAAATAAAATTAAAAATTATTTAACAAAAAACAACTCTATAATAAATGAGAAATTAATATTAAAGTATGACTAAAAAACACATTAATTTGTGTTTTTTCATCAATATATGCATGAAGTGAGTGGAAATACCTCACATGGGTTGAGAAGGTGTGCTGGTGTAATATTTATAAAATATTATTCTCCTTAACGTGACAAATAAGTGCAAAGGAAGATAATGTGAGTGGGTTTGTCCTTACCCTTCACTTGCGCAGTCAGGCCTAACTCGAGCTTGGGTCTTGGGAATTGGCCTTCACTTCAAGAAAGTTTTAATTTTGTCAATAACTTATTTGTTATTTTGGGATAAAAATCATTTATTATTTTTGGTAGTTCAATCCAAGAGTCTCAACTAACGAAGTCGACCTGAGTGGTGCTAAACTCGTCGTTTTGTCATTGTATCTTGAAAGATTTTCGGTCAGTTCATCTTGCACATGAGAGGGCGATAATTTTTTATTTAAGAAAGTTGTACTAACATGCCCCAACGATGTCTCCATTTTTTTCATTTTCCGTGTACGTGTTCGTTTCTTTGTTAATTGTCTTTATTAAGTCATTTTGTTAGTTGTTTGTATTAAGTTGTAATATTGCTAACTATATTTATGGTAACGTTCTTTCTTTTCTTCCTAATTATAAGACTATTATGTCTAATTTTTTAAATTAAAATTGTAGGTTTTCAAGGTATAAATGGTTATTTTTTATGTTTACAATTTTTTAAAAATAGAACTTGAGCATCATCTAAAATTGTTTACTGTTTGACCACTATTTAGCTGTGTTTACTTTAACTGTCTCAATAATAAAGAAGTAACTATATACACTTTGAAGAAGATACTCTTTTAGAATGAATTAATAAATTTTTCTATGAAAATAAATATACAATATCAATAATAGTATTCTTGATTTATTTTTCACTAACTAAATTCATTTATTTTAAGTGGTAGATCGGAGTAAGGAGGTGTGAGTTTAAACCCCACAAAAAAGTCATTTATTTTATAATAACTTTTGCTAATTATTTATTTTGGGTCACAAGAACGGGTTAAACCATTAATGCTCTAACTAGTAACCATAAAAAAAGTATAGTTTAATAATGATTGTATGGGCAATTAGTGATAACCAAAAATTTGTTTAAATGATCAAATAATTATAAGAATGATTAACCGGTCTGTTATGTAATTCTAAATTTTTAAAACTTTTATTTTACCGAGCTTGCACTAGTAGGCCACAAAATGGTCATACTCTCGCCCCAATTAATCACATGTAGTGTATAAAAACGACAATTTTGGGTGGGCCAAACCCTCACATGATCAGTTGAGAAATCAACATTCCACTACAAAATTCACACTTGTCAAATCAAGGTTTCAATGAAAATACATAATGCATAACATAGGGAAATATGCTTTGAGTGCATGCATATTCTAAAAAGAGAGTCCTACAACTATTGATTGATAATTGATAGCTAATTGAAAATGACTTCAAATAATTCTCATAGTTTGCGAGAGCGTGACTCGTTTAGGTCCTTGCCTTTTCTTTTTTCCTCTTCTGTACTCGTCTCATAGTCTTCGCGTTATCGTCTTCACGGGTTTCAACAAAACAAAATTACAAAATTATATAATCAACACCAAAAATGAGAGTATGGTAAAACAACACCTACAAAGTAATTAAGAAAATAAGAACATTTGCACAAGTGTGAGTTATTATCCCAAATTATGTATATATTAGGGTTAGTGCTCAATAATGTGTCGCATTCGATAGTTAATAGATTTTTTTTTCAAATAATTGACCAAATGGCCAACGTTTGGCATATAAATTTTAAAATATACAACGTTTAAAACTGTGGTAAATGATATTAGTGTTTACGTAACACAATTATTAACAGTCTAATTTTACAATTTCACCTTTATTTTTTCGATTGTAAATGGTATTCATAATCTGGTAAAACATTTTACTGGGTCATTTACCTAACTTCCGTCAAACGTCGTACATTTCAAATTTCAACATGTTTATTATAGTGCTATACTGCTAATTAACCATTCTTTTGGAAAAGTGAAGCCCTAGTCCTTTGAGAAGTTGCAAATGTATGAGTTTATCTAGTTTCGTGGAGGTTAGGAGAGAGATCTGAGTTGTTTGTTCTACTTTATTGTGAGAGAGAGAGAGAGCTGAGAATTAATTTTTTTCTTTATTCTGTGAGTGTGAGCTTAAAAATTATTTTTTATTTTTGGAAAGGGTGTGAGAAAGTGAGTGAAGGAGTGATGTTTGGTTTTAGCCTAGTCAGCTGTCATGGAGGACCCGTCTGAAGTCCAAGCTGCGACGTAGCAAGAGAGATGGGAGGGGGAGATAGATTTGACATTGATGTACATGGCCAGTAACCAGATTATCTCAAGAAAGTTAGCGCAGCAGAAATATAACTGTGAAAATCAATTTTCTCTAGAAAAAAAGATAAGTGCCTGCTAAAAATTGGAGTTGGGGAGCAAATATGGTGTTCGAGGTCTTTCCAGGAGTGTGGAGGAGTAGAGAGAAGTGGAATATGAAGGAAATCAAAGCATCTTCCAATTCCAATCTGACCGCCATGAGGATGCAAGTAGAGTCATGAGTAGAAGACCATTGACTTTTAAGAGTTTCCAACTAATCTTAACAGAGTGGCCACCTCTACAACAGCTAAACGAGTTTGACTTCTCCTTCTTGCCATTTTGGCTAGGGTTAAGGGGATTAACACTTGGACTAATACATGAAGTATCATCATAAGGGTTGGCTCTCAGGTTTGGGAAGCTCTTGGAGTATCACATAAGAGACAAGTGCGACCCGAGGTTCAAAGTCTTAGTCGATATTTGACGCCATCTAAGCCCATTTCTTTTCCTTGATCAAGGAAACCTAAAGCCTGTTTGGCTCCAAGCTAAATATGACAAGTTGGGGAATATTTACTTCAAGTATGGTTGAATCGGCCACGATAAGGACCAATGTATAAAATTAGAAGTGGACCACGATTAGGGCTATGAGCTTCTCGGAACCAAATGTCGACGGAGGGTAGATGTTTATAGAGTTGAGGTTAATTGACAACTTTAATGTGGGGATCAATAGAGCCGGGTTAGAGGAGAAGACTCAGGGAAAGAAGACCGTGGTAGATCATACTCCAATGGAGAAGATGATGTGGCAGAGATGCCCATGAGAAAAATATTTATTTGCATATCGATGTAATATAAATCTCTCATAAGTCCTTATTGTAATTTGCTGATTAAATTAATAAAAGTTAAAACATTCATTCATTCCTTTTTCGTTTGATTGAAGATTTGTGATATTCAATAGTCTTATAGTCCTTAACCAAACCTAACAACGTATGAAGAGATAAATGTAGATTCGCGTGAACAAACTCTTCATGGTTTGCTTAAAACGAATTATTAACAATCTAAAGATCAACAGACTATTGATCCTAGTATGATTGTTGGAAGAATCTGTGATGTCAGGTTCCGAGGCATAGAGAGTTAGGAACTCTATAGTTCTTCCAGTGTATCTTCCGAAGATACTGAATTGACCAGTACACCTTTAGAGACTATGTAAGAACAAACTATTTAACCTCTTACATCTCAAGGTTACTATGTATGAATTGCATCGTGCTTACCTTAATCCTGAAATGAGACATGTCATTTCATAACTTCAATATATTCATTTGAGAAAGTAACACTATCCAAGTTTGAGAACTATATGCGCTCTATTTGTGATGTGTTGGGTTATGAAGCTGACATGAGTATACTTTGTGAAGCTCTCATAGATATGAAATTCATGTACAAAATTGCTTAAATGCAATGTATATCACCTCATGCTTATTACTTGGACCGTGCGGTATCCAAAATTAAGTAACGACTTTATTTGGATGAAATAACGTCACTTATTAGCTCCTCGTCATTACATTGTTTCTAACTTATTCACAAGTAACAAAGGAGTTGAGGAAATAACAACTAGAAGGATAAAATGGTAAATTTATAAATCCCATCTATTTGATGATATTCATGAAGGGTAATCATAGATAATATTCAGTGGATCCGCTCATCACAAATAAGTAGATCTTTTAGTAGAAAATATATTCATTTGAACCGAGAGATTTTCAAGTGTCAACTCTTTAGTGGAGTCAGTTGACATTAAACTAGACTTGGAAAAGTTTGTGACCTTTGAGTCCAAGAGTCCTAGTTAAAGTTTTGTCCAATTTGGTCCATGAGTTCACTATCACAAGTAATTAGATTAGAGTTTGTTAAACTAGATGGCAAGTCAAAATAAGTTCAACTGTTGAACCAGATGTATTTTTAAAAAATGGTCTAAAGGGTCTTTTCGTCCTTGAGGATAATTGATGTAAAAATGTCTAAATAAGATTTTGAATGTCAAAATAATATTTTGAATTTTTTCACAAATATATTTAAAGTCACACGGCTGAAAATTGATTTTCAAGATTAGTGAATTAAATTTTGCGACATGTTATTGTATAGGCAATAATGTGAAGGTTTTTTCTTATTTTGTTGTGAACAAATTAGGAAGTAAATATGTGTGTGTAGACACCCATATGGCCGGCCATGTTACATCAAGGGAGATAGAGTAATATCTTTTTTTTTAAATATCATAAAAACCCTCACATATGGCGGAGGAAAACCGTGGTTACAAAGATATAGATAAAGTATAAACCAACGGTAATGAAGAAACGTAAATAGAAATAGACTCAAACGACAAGGGTCCTAAGTGGCCGTGCGGGATCTCAACTCGCGATCATCGGCACTAATGGCCTCCTCCGAACAAGGCGGGACTAAATCCAGCCAGGTCGAAAATGAGTGGTGGTTAACCGCATAGCGCGCAAGATTATGCGCTGCAACATTACAAAGGCGATAGATATGTCTAATGCTGAAATCGTCAAGCTCCCTCACCTCTCTGAAGATACGGTGCAAGATCGTCTCAAGTTTTGTCGCATGCGTCGCGCCCTCATCGATCATCCTCACCACCCCCAAGCAGTCAGACTGGATCTCCGCTCTCTTCCGACGCTGCGAACTAGCTCAATGTCACAAAGGACATCATACACTTCCGCAAGCTGGGGGGAGAACCCCCTAGCCAGAAAAAGCGTACGCGAGGCGATCACCTCTCCGGTGTGGTCTCGAACAGTATAATCGACACCGAATCATCCACGATCGCGAGCTAGTGCCGCGTCAACATTAATCGAGAGGTTCATGTCCCTTGGGGGGTTCCATCTAAGGGTCGTAGTCACCCTCGTGCTCGTCTGAGTACACCAGTCGTAGCCGCTCTGTACTCCTCGAGGAAGCTCACCGTCCACTAGAAAAGCTGAGGCTGACTCCAAACAGATCTCCCGGCGAGGACAATGTTCCTGTGGTTCCAAAGTTCCCAAAGAATAGTAACAAAAAGCTCATGGAAACGAACCTCAAGAACATATGCCGCTCTGAGAATAGCGTCGAAAGCGTCGCCGTCTCGAAAAGGCGGAAGGATGTGACCGAAGCCCGCCTCCTTCCAAACTCTCATACTCCACCTGAACACACATCGCGTGAAAAATTGTCTCTCTCGCCTCCCGACAGGCAGGACAACTGCCGTCGGAGATGATTCTCTTCTTGGCTAAGACTGCTCTGGCCGGGATCTGGCCTAAACAGACCTGCCAACAGAAGAGTTTCACCTAGGGAGGAACTCTTAGCTGCCAGAACTTAGACCACCACATCTCCATACCCGTCGGTTCAGAAGAGCTGGCGGTCGGAGAACTGGCTTTCTCAATCGTGACGCGGTAACCGCTTCTGACGGAGTATTCTCCGTCCTCAGTAAAGTGTCATCGACGCACATCAGGGATACCCTAACCACCACACGGGATGCACAAGATTGCCGCATCGTCCTTCTCTCCGAACATAGCCGTAATAAGATCGACGTCCCAACTGCCGTCGAATCTCATAAGCTCGGCAACCCGCATATTAGGGGGAATCCAAGGGGGTCAATCCAGGCGGTAGGTCTGTCCCTAGGAACCCAACTATCGCCCATGACCAACACCGACTCACCGTCCCCAATCCGCCATCTCGAGCCAGACTGAATAATCTCACGAACCCAAAGAAGACTTCGCCAAATGGAAGAGCGGTACGAGCCAGGACGAGCCGTCATAATATCCTCGTCGGGAAAGTACCTTTGTCTGTAAACTCGTCCTACAAGACTCTCCGGTCTCTTGAGGAGACTCGATACACTCTTAGCCAGAAGGGTCTGATTGGACTCCTCCAGGTCTCTGAAGCCCAACCTGCCCTCTGACTTGTGTCTCGTGAGAGCCTCCCACTTGCACCAGTGGATCTTCCTAGTCACTGTGCCACCCCCCACCAGAATCTGGCAATCGCCGAATGAATGTCTCTAATCAAATGCAGGGGAATCATATGGTATTAGGCCACGTAACTGAGAATCGACTGAAGGACGGACTTAATGAGAACCTCTCTGCCAGCCTGCGAGAGGGAGAGACCTTTCCAACTCTTAATCTTTTCCCGAACACGGTCTCTCACAAACCTAAAAAGCTCCGTCGAACTTCGACCAGTAAACGCGGGAAGACCCAAGTATCTCTAGTGGAATTCCTTCCTCCTAACACCAAGGATCTGGGTGAGGGCCTCACCCTCATTCTGACTCACATCCATGCTAAAACAGACATCGAACTTTTGAAAGTTCACTAACTGGCCCGATGCCTCAGAATAAGTTCGTAAAATGTCTGTGACCCTCTCGCACTGGTCAGTTCTCGCTCTGCAGAAAACCATGCTATCATCCGCGAAGAGAAGGTGGAACACGTGAAGATCCCGGAATCGGACTCCATAAATCACTCCAGCATCCTCGCTCGCTCGAAAGAGGCTCGAGAGACCCTCAGAGCAAAAGAGGAATAATAAGGGAGAGAGAGGATCCCCCTAGCGGAGACCTCTAAAATGAGTCACACTGCCACGGGTGGAGCTGTTGATGTTGAAAGAAAACCTGACTGAGGTAACGCATCTCATGATAAGGTGCACCCACTGCGTGCTGTACCCCAGTCTCAACATCATCGACTCAAAGTAGACCCACTCGACTATGTCGAATGCCTTCGCCATGTCAAGTTTGAGAGCCGCACACTTTCCATTTTCGAAGCGTTTCCGCTTCATCGTATGGAGTGCCTCGAGTCCAACCATGACATTATCAAACATAAGTCTACCTCCTACAAACGCGCTATGGGTCTCAAAAATAGCGTCGTGCATAGTGATCTTAAGACGGTTGACCAAACACTTGGCCACAATCTTATAGATCACATTGCACAGGCTGATCGATCTGAAGTCACGGACTCGTTTCGGGTCCTCAACCTTGGGGATGAGGGAGACCACAGCATCATTAATGGTGGCAACCTCCTCTCCGAGGTTAAGAATCTCGAGGCAGGTCTTCAAGACTGAATCGTCTACTACATCCCAATATTTCTGGTAGAATATTGAGGGAAATCTGTCGCTGTCTTGATCGCATCCATCGAAAAGAGCGCCTTTTTCACCACCCCTGGCTCAAAAGGGCGCTCCAACTCGGCGTTCAATGCCTCCGAGATCCTAGGCTGTACGCCTGCAGTCACCAACTCAATACTCTGAGGGGAGGGCCTCGCCGAAGAGAAAATGTCTCCAAAGTAACCAGAGACGATCCTCTCAATCTCAGTGTCACCACTGTGCCATACGCCGTGCTCGTCCTCTAAACCACTTATGGCGTTCTTCTTCCTCCTAGTAGAAGCCTTGCAGTGGAAAACTTTCGTATTTTTATCCCCGAACCGCATCCAGGACACTCTTCTCCTCTGGCGCCAGTGCTGCTCATCTCTCTCGACTAAGGCGTCAAGCTGTCTCTCCTCCCATCTAAAGGATTTCATGCAAAAATCAGCGCCTGATCGTCCGCCAAGCTCGACAATCTTCTTCTGCTTCTTGATCTGGTCATGGATCTCTCTATTCCTTACACCGCCCCAACGGGTAAGGCTCTGTCTGCAAAGGCTGATCGTATCAGCAAGGCCCGGCCTCTGGTCACCACTCTGGTCACTCCCCTAAGCTCTTTGGATCCGCTCGTTGCACTCCAGCTCTCCCATCCAAGATTCCTCGAAGAAGAATCTCCTCAGCCTCCTACTCCGTCGACGATCATTGGAACCCGAAGTACAAAGAAGAAGAGGTGTATGGTCCAATCTCCAGAAACTTAAGTGACGAACCATGGCCAAAGGGAAAAGATCACTTCAATTGTGGCTCGCAAGGCATCTGTCAAGGCGCTCCTCAATCCCTCCTCTGCGCCAGGTGAAGGGATCACCCTCAAACCCTAAATCATGGACATCGCAATCCAAAATCATCTCTTAAAGCGGCTAACTGGCCGGGGCCTCTGTCTCTGCCCCCTCTAATCTCGGAGTTGGAGGCAACCTCATTCGTGTCGCCCCCAACTAACCAAGGGCCCGTGAAGGAACTCCGAAGGCAGCAAAGGAGCTCCCAAGTATGCCTCCGCTGGGAGCTAACAGGGTCCCCGTAAATCCCGATAAATCTCCAGCGACTCACTAACCAGGTATCCCTCAATTTGAAATCTTGAAAATGTCCCAAGTAGGAATCTCACAAGCTTTTTCCAAAGCAACATCAAGCCTCTACTCCTACCAAGACAATCAACCAACATACAACCATCAAAACCTAACTAAACTTTCACCCTCTCATCCCCCTCTCGCCGAAGTCTAGTCTCCGAAAGAAAAATAAAATCGAGACTGTGCTCACGAACATGGGCAAGAAGACCCGACCTCTTCCCGGGGTTGCCCAATCCCTGGAAGTTCCACAGAACGCCTATCATCACGTTCAGCGGCCCTCTTTCTTGAGGGGCGCCGCACTCTCATCGGTGGCAACTATAGTCGAATCTAGAGTACTAGAAACTTCTATAGCATGAGTAACAGAAATTAAATCTCTATGTCCTAGGTCACGTGGAGCATAAAATAAATCTCTACGCCCTAGGTCATGTGTGGCAGTAAGTAAGTCTCTACTCCCTATATCATCGCAAATAGAAAGAGTGGGAGAGTCGAGAGGAGGGCGTACCTGAATCTCCGTCGAGTCGAGCGGGGAAGGGGGGTCACATAGCTCCAAGGAATGGCCACCCAACATATGCGCCATCTTCTTCCAGCTTCCAACTCGGCCCCTCTCAAACTCCGGATCCCTCCCAGGCCCCAATGCGTCCTTGCACGCAAGGATGATAATCAAACAAGAATTCCCTTCCAGCCTCGTGATGATCTCCTCAGGGGTAGGAAGTTTTCTCTTGCCCAAAATTCTTTCAAAACCTTCTGTCCCAATGGGGAAGCCCACATGGAGGGAAATGGGAGGAGGAGCGAGGCCTCCAACAGGCTCAGGAAGAGTCGAAGGCCCAATACCACTCCGCATGCCCGATAGAGTACCAAGATGCTCCTCATGGAATGAAATGGGGGGAGTATCAACAGACCCAACCGGCCATCCTCATCACCTGGCCCAATACATCCCCTCAGACCCGAGTAATAAAAATTAGGGTTAGAAGAAACCCTAGAGTTCTGAAGCTCGTCAGTCCGATTGCCCAGAAAGGAAGGAGCATCCTCAGTACTCTTCGAAGGCTCGGTTGGAACGATGCTCAAAGGGGGAGATTCTTTGCGTGGTGAGTTTCTTTTACTCCACTCCAACCCTTTGCCTGATCTGGTTTTCCGTACGTTAGCAAGTGTTCTGTGGTTGACTGTAGGGTGAGGGACAGTGTCGGTAGAAGGATGCAGGAGGAAGACAATGGACCAAGCAGAGTCTTGACAACGGATTTGGAGCTGTTGGCCACGACTCCCGAGGCCTTTGTCGTCGGAGAATCGTTGCTGGCTGCCGACGGTGTCGCAATACCTTGAGTGGGTAGCCTCTAAATTTGGGGGTTTGCTTCTCCGAGATCGAGCTCCACCGAAGAGGACGAAGGGGAAGGCGCCAGGGAATATGATGTTGGAGGGGTTGGCGCTGTGTCTCCCATAGCCGGAGCCTCCAGGCCATTGCTGCGAGCTCTCGTCTTCATCTTCCCCGAGAAGTTTCTGGTTTGCGAGTCGCTAGAGCAGTCGAGATCCATGCCTTCCGGAGATTTGGCGCCCGACGCAGACCTCCCTGCCTTCCCGCTGTCGATGCTGGTTAGATTCGGCGGAGGGTGGAGTCGAGCTTCTGGAGGCTTCTCCGCGCTAGGTGAAGCTGAGGTGGTGCTCATCCGGAAGAGTCTCTTCCTTTCGAGCTGTGAGTCTTCTTGGAACAGTCCGGAGGATCTCCTCGGAGCTGGGTATCACGTGCAGTAGACTTTGTTGAATCTCATAGGGAACCAGGGTCGGTCCAACCTCCGGTGTTGCGATCGCCAAAGCCCTTGAATCTCCAAGGAGTTTAGGTAGTGATATCAAGGGCTTTGCATTGTAGCCACGCCCCAAATTCCAACTTTTTCGACCCAGATGGACTTTGCACAGGGCATTCCCCTTCATTGTGACCAATTTTCCCGCATCTGTAGTAAAGTCCGGGAGCCTCTTGTAGCGAAAGCCGACCCATGATTTCCCTGCGGACGAGCCAAGCTGGACGTGAACACCGTTCTTCAAAGGTTCACCGACGTCAATGGAGACCCTAAGCCTGATGAAGTCACCCGAGATAAGGCCATCTCTATCTTTATTCACTCTTATAACTTTTCCGATTTGTTTGCCCATGATTTCACCCATCTTTGCAGACCGGTTCCTCTGAGGTAGGCCATGGAGCTGGACCCAGAAATCAACATAGCGAAATTCTTCTTCGACCGTGGTGATGCAGTCTAGGTTGTGTAGGACGAGGAGCGAACAATCAAAGCTCCACGTGCTAAGCTCTAAGACTTTCTTCCTATCTGTAGCGTTTTCGAAATTGAAACTGATACCTTGTTTTTGTCTTTGGAGATGGTAAGCCCGCCGGTAGGTCTCCAAAGCTTTGTTAAGATTGATCGGAAAGCTCCTCTGCTGAATTTTTTCGTCCTCAGCAGGCGTCCCAAGAGACACGTCGAGAGGTCAACGTTGGTCGGAGCTAGGATGTCTTCATCGAATATGACCACGTTGCCGTCGTCTTCATCTTCTACCTCTAGTTTCGACCACTTTTCGCATAACTCCTCCATTGGAAATCGAGAATAAGAAGTTGGCAAGAAACTCAGACAGAATCTCCGGAGAGAAAGTTGAGGAAATTTGTTTTAGAAGTGTAGTTCAATAGGATGTGATCTCCGGTGGCCGGAGAGAAATTTCAAGAATAGTGTACGGAGAGAAAAAAATGTATATGGGGCCCGTTGTTTATTCAGCATCCATTATTGTTATATGAAAAAGATATTTGAAGAAGTAAATTAATATACCAAAACCAGCAATTTGAAGATATTTTTTATCGATGCGATTGTTGAAAGAGAGATACTCAAATAGATGGGAATATATTTACATCATATATGAAGACCGTTCGTGAAGTTATTCTACTCTTCAAAAGAATTTCGTGAGTCACGCGCGAAAGTGGCAATAATTTAAACTTATTTTGGTCGTACACTCGAATACCTCTTTTTATTTTGTGTATTATTGTATATTGGTAATTGCCCAAAAGAAAAAGAGGAAATGAATTTTTTTAAGAAAGAAACAAATATGCTAAGTGAGGAGACAAATTTAATCTCTTATGATATAAGTTGGCCGACCATGTAGAAGAGAAAGGGTGGATGAAATCAAATATTGTGACATGGATACACAATAGGAAAGGGTGATTACTCTTTCTTGTGTTTCCTTCTCCTATAAATAGAGTCTCACATTGAGTTGTGAAAAATAAGCTTTTTGGTCTTGCTCTTTCTCTTTCTAGCGACCAACCTTCTCCGTCTCTCTCTTAAATACTCTTTTATTTTGGCACCTAGATCATCACTTGATCTAGAGTATTAGCTTATGATCTAAGACTCATTCTTGTTTCATATTGTTTAATAGTGCCCACTCACTAAAATCTTCAAACACTCGAAGGCTCTTGTGGTGGAAACTTTCGTGGTTGCTCAAGAATCCAAAGACGAGAAGTAGCGAGGCGAGACGTAGGATCTTCATCCGAGAAGGGTCTCCAAGATCAAGCAACAAGAAAAAGGTATTAAGTATTTTTCATATTTATTATATGTTTTAATTAAGAACATGTTCATGCACTTTGTCTAGGTAGTAAAATAGTTTTACACGTATTAAAAACAATTTTTTTTTATATTCAGACTTATATGATATGATAATTAATTGTTAAATTCTAGATTGATTCCAACAAATGCATAATACAGAAGAGAGTGGAGATCACAGGTGTAACACTGTAAAGATGGCTGATGACACAAAAGACAAAACCGGGTACAAGATTGACAAACCTGCAACAGTAATAGCAAAACCACAAAAGAACTTGACATCATGAGTGGCGATGAAATATGTTATACTTGAAAAAGGAGCTTTGAAATCGAGGTGAGACATGGGGACCAGGGAAAAGAGAAAACAAGGTCGAGGCTGAAAGCATTAGTTGGTCTGAGAAAACCTTAGTGGAAGACATTGTTGAAATAGAGTCTATGCGTGAGAACTGACTAAGGTAGTACCGACAAAATTTGAGGCTCAGTCTTTTCGAAAGGCCACTAGCTTATCACGACGAAATTCGGCCAGACAAGATAGACATGTTGGCCCATTAAAAAGTGCAGTCAAGAGGACAAAAGAAAGTGGGAGTAAGCTAATGTCAACAATGTGGAAGAAGAGAATAAAATCAAGAATTAATTGATCGACCTGGAGGGTACTCAGGAGAAAGTTTGGAGACAACGATCACGAAAATTGTGGCTCAAGTCAGGAGATGCCAAGATGACGTTTTTTCATTACTTTGACTATCATTCGGAGGAAAAGAAACTATATTCGAGGCATAAGGAATGACTCAGGTGTCTGGCTGAATAATAGGTAGAAAATTGAGGATTATTTTCAGGATAAGTAATCTGAACTGTTTAGAGCAAGGGAAACAGATTTTCGGAGGATTTTGAGGGTCTAGTCTCTAGGGAATTTTTCGAAAAAGACAATGATGAGATAAGTCGAATCACTACCCAAAAAGACATCAAGAATACAGACTGGCTTATGCATATGCTAAAGGCTTCCAGCCACAGCGGCTTATAAGGGATTTTCTACAAGAAGTACTTGGATATTGTGGGGCCAGGCCTAACACTTCGTTCAAGATTTTTCACCAAGATAATATCATGTATAACCATATGATGTTCCTAAGTCTCGTAGGATTGATAGGTTTGAGAAATTTTGTCTTATTAGCCTCTGTAAATTTTGTTTTAAGGTAAAACCAAGATAATTGCCATGAGGCTTAGGAGACACCTGGATCGTCTCATCTCTCCCAACCAATCCGCATTTGTACCAGATGGTTGGTGAGAGTTCAATTCTTGCGAGGTAGGTCATACCTGGGTTGAAAAGAAAATCAGACTATGTGGGAATCAAAATAGATATGGCAAAAGCCTAATATAGGCTCGAATGAAGATTCATATTTCAAGTTCTCAAGTGTTTGGGAGCCTTAGTCAATGTTAAGAACTTGATTTTCATATGCATATCGAAGGTTTTAGGATCCATTTCACTTAAGGGGAGTCTATAGGAATTTATCTAGGATTAAGAATAAATTAACACTGCAAGCTAGTGGTTGAATACATAAAAAATTATATTAGTAGAATGTTTTTACGAACCAAGAAAAAGTGTATGAACATATTATTTACAACTATTTATTTATTTGGAACAAACCTTTTTTGTGGTCAGAATCTCCCAAAAGCAATTTCAGTGTTTAAGCTAACTTATAATTCCCTCGCAAGAACTTCATTCGATCCAACGGATTTAATCTTGAAAAAAGTGTGAGACTTTGATTTGTATGACATGTAAAAGCTAGTCCTTTAGAGAATCAAACATATAAACTTCCTTATGGCTGCTAGAACAACAATGTGCAACCCCAAGTACCGACCCTAATTGCCGAATATGTGATAATAAGCCAGAAACCATCTCTCATATGTTTTTCGAGCGTGATTTGGCGGCTCGACTATGGTTTCTGGAGGGGTTTGGTAAACGTTGGGAAGTGGACTTATTGTCATCAGGTCTTGACATCTTGAGCGACAATTTTTCTGCAACGAAGAAGCGAAAAAGTTTTGCGAGAAGGACGTGTTTCTAAGAAATGTTATTGCAATCATTGAGACTATATCGTTTAGCAGAAATGTTTTCTGTTTCAAAGGGACCGGGCTCAATTCGGAAACCATACTGGATAAGATGTCAAATGGATGCTGATGTGCAAAATTGTGGACGTCAAGTCCTGGACATAGAGCTACAAGGAGTGAGTTTAGCGATCAAGCTGAGCAAGTTTAAAAGATCACGATGATCATTATAGAAGTCCATAACCTTGGACAGTTGAATTATCTTGAAGCTGAGTCTTATGCCCGGATTGGAGATTTATGGCAGATTTGAATCATGGTTTTGATAGTAAGTCTTGTTTTTAGCGTTGTAATTTTTCTTGATTTGGCTAAAAGGGCAATGATGGAAAATGACTATGGTATTTGTAATGTAGAGGAAGTTTCGCTCCTTGCGCGGGATAGTTTGTCTTGGGACTTTATCCGAGCATTTTCTTTTCAGTACTACTGGGTACTCTTTCCTTGTTTTGCACCGACTTCGAGGGAGCTAAATTTTTATGAGGCCCCTTTTCCCCTCAAAAATTGAGAGAGAAATAATTTTTTCATCGGGATATAGTATAAACTCAAGCTCAAATACCCTTGTTACTAACTTAATCGACTTATCCAATGAAAATTATATACGTGTACTTTACATAAACAAAAAGAGACAAAAATAAATTAGTATAAACTACATCGTTATTATGTTCCTTAAAGGTGGACGATACATGCAATGACTTGCAAATTTGGGTGTTTATAAAAAAATGTTAATTTAAGTTTGAAATTGGACATTAACCATTTGGCCTAAAAATTTGATGAGAAGTGTGATATAGGACTTGTAAGAGAGATCTCATATTCGTTAAATAATGGTTGTTGATAAGTTTGAGATGAGGTGCGTGAGAATTATGATGCTATATTATGTTCATTTTTACATCTGGTCACTAGATGCCTTTGGCAAACGGTGAAAAGAGAGATGAATGATTTTTTTGTCGGGGATTTCTCGAGGGAAGAGGTGAAAGAAGGGATCTTTGGTATTGAGGTGTAAACACACCCGATACAGATGGTCTGCCGAGATTTCTTACCAATAATTTTGGAATATCCTGTGAGATGAAATCATTGAGAAGGTGTTGGGAATCCTTAATCACAATATAGGTGACTACAACGACACAGTCGTCACACTAATCCCAAAAATAAAGGAGCCAGGTAAAGTATTTTTGGCCAATTAACCTTTACAACATCATGTCCAAGGTCGTCTCTAGGTGCATCACCAATCGGTTGAGATCATCCATGGTAGAGAAAATATTGAAAACCTAAAGTACCTATATATGTGGGAGGTGGTTAAATCTTTGATAACGTGACGATGCGTTTCCAGGGATCTCACAGTATGGAACTCGATGAATTCCGAAACGGCGAGTGCGGGATATAGAAAATTTACATGTCAAAAGCGTAAGATCTAGTCGAATGGACTTTCCTTGAAGCGGTTATGTGGAGAATTTCGAATTGTGTGATTTCTCTTATTATGAGAGGTGTGCGATCGGTGAAATTCAACATCAACGTTAATGGCTCCTTGACCGACGATATCATCCCCAAGCACAATCTTTGGCAATGAGACCCACTTTCCACGTTTCTCTTCCTCTATTTCTTGGAAGGTCTCATGATAATATTTTCGGAGGGCCGAGTGTTGGAAATTAGTTAATATTTAACCAATAATATTATATAACATATCTAATATGGCGGAATTATATAATATAATCTAATATATTAAAACTCATTTTAACATATTCAATTAACCTATGCATTAAAATATACTAACATGTCACTAAACTTTTTATTCTAAACATGTGATCAACAAATTGAACAAACGATCTAACGATCTAACAACCTATAATTTTTTTTATACATTTCCATCGCAGATCTAATTTGTTTAGGAGACTTACATGTGAGGTTGTAAACAACCTCGCGTGTTGCTTGCTTTTTCCAGAATGCCTCGTCAATAACCTAGAAAACCCAATCGGATTAGGTCTTGGATAACCAGATATGAAGGCTCGCCGAAATGGAGACTCACCGGAATGGAGGCTCGGCGGATTGGAGTAAAACAAGCTCGCCGGATTGGACAGATTCTGGCCCGCCGGATTGGGACTGCCGGCCGGATCTGTGGGCCTGTGAGCTTGGCTGATCCTTGCGCCTAACTGGAGTACCACACATGTGCACCTAGCTGGGGGGTTGCTGAACCCACGTGGCAGGCGCTATACACCACCCGTGAATAGAGTAGAACTCGCAAAGAAGGACAGGCCTACCTGGAGACTGACTGGCCGGTTGAGCTTGGCTGGCCGACAGCTTTGCCCTGAGTGCGCCTAGTTCGTCTCGCTCGTCTTTGAATCAAGATTCAAGAAAACAATTTTCTGGAACTCTCTCTAGGTAGAGGAAGGAGTTGGCTGAGTGATTTGTGTGTGTCTAGGGTTAGGGTTTCTTAAAACCCCTTATTTATATCTTGAGAGACAGCGCGCTTAAGTTAGGTCACACCCAATAGTCAACTTAAGCCCTATTCAACCTTTTAATGAGTTTTTAAATTTAATATTCAGCCTTAATCTAATAAACATGACGGCCATAATTAAATTCATTGTCAATTATAATTGATTTATTTCTAAAATAATATTTAATTAATTTAGAACATTTCATTTATTTAATGACAAGTCACTAATCTTTTTCATACTTCTCAAAAAAGTACCAAACGAGAAAATATTTATTTTTATTTTTTATTTATTTGAATCATCAAAATATATTATTATCAATATAAGCACTAGGATGGAATGCTTAAGCACAAGGGTACATATTAAATTATTAGCCCCTGAAGATATCAGATATGAACGAACCAATGAAGCTGGCATTGTTCTTGGAAAACTCAGGTACTTGAACAACATAAAATATACAGTGATTCTGGATTCCAAATAATTTCAATGCATAGAATTCAATCCGATTTTCGCTTTTATTATTTATTATGTTTTTGCTAAACATCAGTTGAAGAGACTAGTAAATGTTTATGCACATTTGAGATGCACAAAACCCATATATAATTTTGTTAATTCGATGTTTTTTGTTTGGAAGTGGACGACATGCATTGCAGCGGCGTCTGGAAGAGGTAAAACTTATTTCGGGTGTGATCAGCGTTCATATTAATTTATTGATTCTATAATAATCCTTGTCATTGTTTCTATTTCTTATTAAATAAATCTAACAATAAATAACTAATTATTTATTTAATTACTTAGAAAAATAATTTTCTTAGTGTAAATCACAATTTAAATTCAATGAGAAAATTAATCGTTGTAGTTCAATAAATCTTGTCCAAGAGTCTATCACCGAGACCTTATAAACCCATATGAACGAAACTTTAGAATAAAGTCCGGACTCAAAAGTTCACAAACTTTTTCCGACTTTTAATTCTTAATATTAGTCGATTCCACTAAAGGACTAATATTGAAACTCTCTAAGTTCATGTGCATTTATTTTCCGTTTGATGTGACAAAACAATTCTTCACATGATCCACAGAGTATTTTACGATATTACCCTCCGTGTATATCATTAACTCAGAGGAATGTAAAATTACCGTTTTACCCCTGAGTTATTATTGCACAAACTTCTTTGTTATTTGTGAACGAGAAAAACATAAAGTGATATGTCTGTACATGTCACATGTTTTATTCAAAGAATGTTCTATTCGATGAATACCAGGTCCAGTTTATTCGTTCACACTCTCATAACAAAGCATAATGTGATACTAATGCTTCAACATTGTTTCAGCACGAATTCCGTATATGTGAATCACATAATCCAACGAAACAATGTTATGACACCAACCGTCGGGTCAGATGAAACTTCATTTAGTCATTGTCCATTGACAAATTAAATTTCATAAAGTATTATAAGAATATAATATTCACTTTAGGATTAAAGTAATTACCAAAATACCCCTCGTATGTGATCTTGAAATTTCGAGTGATTAAACGGTTTTATCTCGAACTTCAAAGCATCACTGATCTTGTTTATGTCTTCATTAAGACATCAAGAATAAATCACAGAGTCACAACGATCTCTATATCACAAGATAAGATATTATTGATTTCCCTATCGATTTTTAGATTGCGAACTATTATTTCAACTAGTCATAAGAGGGTATCTTGTTAAGTCTGTACTTAGCACTTCTTTCGTTGATGATAGTTTTAGAGCATAGCAAACATACATAAACACAAACTTTGAATAAGAATGAATATTTAATTTTATTTTATGTTTCAGCAAAACGAAATACAAAATGTATTTACAATGTTTAATATCTCCTTTGTGGGCATAAATCCCAACACCGAGGATCTAGGTCTTATTCGAGGGCTGAAATTCGGGAACCCAGAGGTCTTTGTTTCTCACTTATTTTTCACATGGGATAGTTTGATTATCTTCAAGCCTACTTGAGAAGAATTTCACGAAGTCAAAAATAGCCGCGAGGGTTATGCGTGCACATTAAGGCAAGGTATCAACTTCGATAAGTCCAAAGTTTGTTTTGACAAGAAGTTCACAAAGGATCAAAGAAGCAACATAGCTCTCATCCACGCAGTCCGCCATATGGAGAACCATAAGCGATTTTTTGGGTCTCCCAATGACTATGGGCCAACATAAAAAAGATATTTTGCAACACATCAAGATCGGGTGTACTAAAATCCAAAATTAGAAAAATAATTTTTTCTGCGACGAAGAAAGAGAAAGAGGTAATCATCAAGGTGATAATTCAAGTGATTATGAGTTACGTAATGTGTTGTTTCAAGTTTTTGAAGAGTCTCATCAATGAACTTCACTGGTTGGCGGCTAACATTTGGTGGTGTAGTAACGATGAAAAAGAAGAAGACCAATTGGAGTAAGTGAGATTAACTTTGTGTGCAGAAAAAGTGAGAAGGACCGGGATCTCAAGCTCTTTAACAAAGCTTTCCTTGCAAAGATCGTATGGCGGACTATCCGGTATTCCAACACCTTTGCCGCCCCATTCCTCAATGGAATTGTTTTCCGAATGGTAACATCCTCACCTCTTATTGATCTTATAAAGTATCTAAGTTTGTTGAATGACATTGTGAGGAGAAGAAAAGTCATTGTTGAAGGTTCTAGATGACGCATTGGGTCAGACACCGTGGTGGATGCTCACGCAGAATAGTGGCTCCCAAAAGCGAGGAGATTTGTGGTTCGTGATTAGACCCGTATCTCCGAAGGGACTAAGGTTGCGGATATCAAGTTCCCTATCGTAAAATGATATCTCAATCTTTTTTGTTGTTTCCTTTGCGAGGACGATGTTGGGACAGTCCTCAATATTATAGAAACTTGCACGACTTGCCAAGATGAATTGATGTGACATTTAAGCTTTGATGAAGATTACTTGGTACATAGTGAGTATCGAGTGACATGTGACTTTAAATTTTTGGGAACTTCCGTCTCTAGGAAAGAAAATGGGTGGTGGGAGTATGTATGAAAACTCAAAATTTCGTCGAAGAGCCGATTATTTTTATGGAAGACGAATAAGAATTGGATCTCACAGTTGGGAACCTTGAACTAGGGTTAAGTATTGATTCAGATTACCCTCGGTGCACTAAGGGAAATAATTCACTTTCCATGCTCTTTGATTATGCCGCGAAAATGTCGGTATTTGGAAGAGCCTCATATGGTGGAAGATGGTGAAAGCGAACTATCATGTGAAGACTTTTGAACTTCGTTTTACTGTCACCACTCTCTTACTTTTACAAGAGTTGAAACTATTTGTTATGGTACTTTAAAATGTGAGTAATCTCGTAACACGATCCACCACACTACGGTTAAAGTCTTGGCTATTCGTCGGGACTTGGAGGAAGGCGCTAGGAGGAACCTTCCCCCATGTCATTCTTCAATTAGACTGCGAGCTAATGGCTGAAAATATCAACGCAGGGGCTTCTCGGACACAGAAACGTGATTAGTTATGTAGGACATTGTTAACTACCGTTTTCTTAGTTGTGATTTTACATTCATTTCACGTATATATATAGTAATTTAGTCCATAAACTAACTAAGAAGGCTCTTTTATTGAATTCGAATATATGTAACAATTTTCTTTTCATTGATTTAGAAGCGGCAGGAGATGCAACTTTGACCTCTGATATAAAAAGTATATATGTTAGATTTTAAATACTAATATAATTTTTTTTCTTTTATATATATGTTAGGTTTGAAATAATGATACAATGTCCGTCTGAAACCGGACAAACGAAACAGCTAAGATGTCCGTCCGTACACAGGCTTTCCGGTGAGTCAAACCGTTATTAGGATGCCGCTGGAAGCCCTTTTTCGACATTTTAATCTCATTTCGCCCGGGCTCGTTATTACCCGCGCAAATGCTCTTCCCCACCCAACCCAACCGCACACCACACCACACCCAACCAAAAAGCAAATTAAATATCTTAGTTATTATTTTTTACACAAAACTAATTACTACCATTATTAATTTATTACTGTCAATCACTTTCTCTCTCCTTCGTCTTCGCTTTACTGTCTGTACACTGTACTACAGTTTTTATATATATGTATATGTGTATATACACACACATGTATATGTGTATCTAGATGTGAATAGAAATAGCCTTTCATTAAAATGAGAGTTAGATTAAAATAAAACCCTAAATCCATCACCGAACTCACTCACTCAATCAACTCTCTCTCTCTCTCTGGATCGATCAGAGCAACCACCAAATGTGAGCCGTCGGATCTGATTTTCAGAGGCAATGCTGGTCGAATCACGGCCGTCCGTTGCGTCGACTCTTCGTTGACTTCTCTGTGGGAGTCTTTGCTTACCTTCCACGCTTCTTCAGGTAGGTTTTAGGGGATCTATGATAAATATTCTTTGCTTCGATCGCTTACAAATCAAATTTCTTTCGCTTTTCGATTCTCTTTAGTTAATGTTGAGTTTTTTTATTCGGATTTCTCATTCACTTGCTTTATCGATGAAGTGATTTCTGTGATTTTTATTTTGTCAATAAAATTTTGTTTTTGAGTTGAGTATTATTCTCGTGTGTTGTTGTTGAAGCTTTTTGCTTTACTCTCTCTCTCTCTCTCTCTCTCTCTCTCTTACTTTTGATCATTCACTCACTATTAACTCGTTCTTAAATTCTTTTTGAGCTTCTTCAGATTCACATGATCTCCTAAGAAATGTGAGCAAGCTTGTTTTTTTTTTTCTTTTCTTTCATTTATTTAACTATTATCTTTTGTCTCTATTATCTCTCTCAGTTCGTAAGCACTTGCCTTTAATGGTTTCTTTATTTTCAATCTACTTCACCTCTAATTTCCTTTGTTTTACTTTATTTTATCATTTATCTATTTTTTACAGTGATATTTATTGGAACAGATCTCACAGAGAGCTGAACTTTCATGTGTCAGACTTAAATCATTGAAAAAAAATTATATAAAGATGAGAGCATTGGGGTTTGGATTTGCTGCGGGGATAGTATTGTTAGCCATTGTTGCTGGTTCAGTGAAATCAGAGGTTTACATTGTAACCATTGAAGGAGAGCCGATTATCAGTTACAGAGGAGACATTGATGGGTTTGAAGCCACTGCTGTGGAAGCTGATGATGAACAAATCGATACAACTAGGTAAAATAATTTTTTATAAATTTTTTTGTTTCTCTATATCACTTGATCATCGTCAGGAAAATGCTGGCCAGTCTTTGTCTATCTTTATTTTTTTGGCTGTTTCTCAAATCATTTGAGTTTGGTTCCATGTGGGGTCAATGAGGCAATGGTTCGATATTTTTTTTATTTTTTATTTGATTTCTTTCACATCTTGTTAATTTTATTACCCTGAAGTTGTGACAATGACCTCAAAGAATGGATTAGAGGTTTTTGGTGTTTTTTGACTGGATTACTTGTGATTTCTGTTAGTTATGGTAGAAGGGTGAGAAAGCCTTGTTTCTATTATACATAAACTTCCCTAAGAGATTGATTTAGCTAGATTGTTAGTTTATGATTTAAATATGTATAGAATCAAGCTTAGTTAAGAAGGTCAATGCGTTTTTTAATGTTCTCAAGATTCTTTTTTTGTTAATTTTTATTTTCCTCTAGATTGCTGGCGACTCTTTCATTTGCCTCACTTACTATGTTGATTATATAATTAAGGGAGTATCTTGTAATTGGGAATTTAAAATAAAAATTTTCAATATTTTTCTCGAATATTTAATATAGGCGTATAGAGACTTTTTATAATAACTTAAAATCTTGGACCCAGGCCCTATAAGAAAATGATTTTTTGAATTGAGTTATTATTTTTGATGAAGTTGCTTATTTGTTCTTCTGTAAACAATTATTTGAATTGTGCAGGAGAACAAGTCTCTTTAAACATTCCTTTTTTTTTATTTTTATTTTTTTATCTTAACTTGCCTTGGGGCGCTGTTCTCTCTTCTCTATACCGATACACATGTGAATAACTGGCATTGTATATAATAGGACATTCATTTGCATCAAAATCAATCCAATCTCTTCACGTTGAACTTTCTTCGCATCAAAATTCATTTCATTTACAAAGAACTAGATAATAGACAGAAAACTAATTTTTGGCGTTCATGTAGCGAATTGGTCACCGCTTATTCTCGTCACCTCGAGTTGAAACACGATACACTTCTCAGCTCGCTATTCGAAAGTGGGACCTACGAAAAGCTCTACAGCTATCGGCATCTTGTGAATGGCTTCTCAGTTCACATCTCTCCCGAACAGGTGAAACTAAAAAATGTTAGGACCCGAGTTATGAGGGGTATTAGAGTAATTAGTATATATGTGAGAGTTAGTAGGAAATTTTTAGAAATGAGGTTAGTCTATATATAAAAGAAATTAAGATGGCAAAGATATCTGAAAAGTAGTTTCTAAGGAATTCGTTTTCAATTCGGAGAGAATGACCTACTCGAACGTCTAATATCATTTGTATCTCCCCTTCATAAGGTTATTGATTAGGAGTATTCGAGTAATTAGTAGATATGTGAGGATCAATAGGATAGATCTAGAAATGGTTTTACCATAAAGGTATCACATCCGATATCCTTTGTATTTATTTCTTCTTCAATCAATATCACAATTTGAGTGCATATCAAGGAGACCCCTAATCATCATTATCATTTCTTACTATCCTCTTGTATTTCTTAGGCAGAGACGTTGCGAAGCGGACCGGGTGTGAAGTCGGTTGAGAGAGATTGGAAAGTTAGGCGACTCACGACTCACACTCCTCAATTTTTGGGCCTCCCAACTGGAGTATGGCCCACCGGAGGCGGCTTCGACAGAGCCGGAGAGAATATCGTTATCGGGTTTGTGGATTCGGGTATCTACCCGCACCACCCGAGCTTTTCGACCCACCATTCCGAGCCATACGGGCCGGTTCCCAAGTACAGAGGGAAATGCGAAATCAACCCCGATACCAACAAGGACTTCTGCAACGGCAAAATAATCGGAGCCCAACATTTCGCCAAAGCTGCTATAGCCTCCGGGCAATTCAATCCCTCTGTTGATTTCGCCTCCCCTCTCGATGGCGATGGGCATGGAAGGTTAGGCTTTGATACTAAAATGCATGTTAATAGAAATTCCAAATCAATAAATGGCACATTTGGTTTTGCTATATGTATGTATATATAAGATTTGTAACCCGTCTGCTAAAAAGTTAATTGAGCTTGTTCTGTAGTGTTATTAGACCATTCCCATACAGTTAGTATTATAATAAGTTAATGAGCTAGTTGAACATTTTGGGATGGGCTTCGTGTTCAAGTTCGTTTCATACGTAGGGTTCCATGTTAATTTTAGACCTCCATGAATATGTCTCTGATTTCCTCTGGAAACTTGGTGACAGTTCATGTGAACTGCATTATCGGTCTCTCGAGATGTAAAAGTTGATAAAAAGCACTCCGGGAAAACTCTCATTGATAATGAAACCTCTAATCGGTGGATGCGATAATTACATCCCAAATAAACATTTGAAAGCATTTTGGTGAGTGGTAAAAATATGTTCTATACTAACAAAAACATATATTATTCTCTTAGTTCCCACTCAAACTATTGTTGACATCTTTTATCCCTCAAGTTAATTTCTTTTTTATAACTGTTATCAAATTCCAGTCACACAGCGGCTATAGCAGCTGGAAATAACGGAATTCCAGTCCGAATGCACGGCCACGAAGTCGGGAAAGCAAGTGGGATGGCTCCGCGTGCAAGGTAAGGACTGACTAGAACTTTGTAACCGATATAAGTCACCTTTTATCTGTGATAAGAACACTTTGATCATTCACTTGCAGGATCGCTGTGTACAAAGCACTGTACAGGCTCTTCGGAGGATTCGTTGCAGACGTAGTAGCAGCAATTGATCAGGTACATTCGTTACGCCCCGTGATATTCGTAATAATCAGAATAAGAACGAAAGGTAGTACAAACTAAGGATATCGGACTTTCAAGTGGTCCGTGCTCTCCAAAATCAAGTTTCCCCTCTACAAAAATGCTTTCCGATACCCCCCATTAACCTCCCAATCTCCTTTTTTATAAGCCAACTAACTTCTACGAATAAGCTCTTGTGATTATTTTATCCATTAAATCCCAGGTCCTAGCAGTATTATTGACGAAGAAAGGAAACCAAATTCCTATTCCACTACACCACGTTTTTGCATGTTCTTAATCAGGATCATTGTTGTAATAAGAATTATTATTTGAACAGGCTGTCTTTGATGGAGTAGATATACTCAGCCTTTCAGTCGGACCGAACAGTCCGACATCTACAACAAAGACCACTTTTTTGAATCCGTTCGACGCCACACTTCTCGCGGCGGTGAAAGCCGGAGTGTTTGTGGCTCAAGCTGCCGGAAATGGCGGTCCTTTCCAGAAAACCATGGTTTCGTATAGCCCCTGGATAGCTTCGGTGGCTGCTGCGGTCGATGATCGTAGATACAAAAATCATCTCTTTCTCGGAAACGGAAAAATTTTAGCCGGACTTGGGTTGTCTCGTAAGTTCTTTCTTTTTTCAAAGCTTCTTTTCTTTCAGGCAACATTCTCATCTACAGAACTCTCCGAGTAGTAAAGGGTTTTCAGCTATTGGTAGTGTTGGTGGCTATTTGCTAAAGACTTGACTTTTACGGATCTTTTAGGCACTAGATCGTGGGTATAAGAATAAAAATGCGATGATTAGGGGAGTAATATATAAGCCTTAGTAGCAATAGAGAAATAAATTTCAATTTGGGAGAGCACGGACCACTCGAAAGTCCATTGTCGTTATGATCATATTTCGATTAAAGCAAAAAAAATCAGTTTGTATTGGGTTCTTCATCTTATGGATTTCCTTCCGTTGAAATAGATCTCTCATCTTTGGCCATGGAATCGTGTTCTTCAATTATGTGTTTGACGATTTGAGTTTCCACTTTTCCAGCTTCAACGGCTCTGAATCGGACATTCACACTTGTTGCTGCGAATGATGTTTTGCTCGATTCATCGGCGACGAAGTACAGCCCTTCAGACTGTCAGAGGCATGAAGTGTTCAACAAGCACATGGTCGAAGGGAAAATTCTTCTGTGTGGCTATTCCTTCAATTTCGTCGTCGGTTCGGCGTCCATTAAAAAAGTTTCACAAACAGCGAGGGCTCTTGGAGCAGCTGGCTTTGTTCTTGCAGTGGAAAACGTTTCTCCGGGAACAAAGTTCGATCCTGTTCCTTGTGGCGTTCCCGGGATTGTCATCACAGATGTTACCAAGTCCCAGGTATTTCCCATTCTTTTCTGATAGCGTAATCAAATTCTTTTTAGTAGCAAAATGATCCTCTTAGCAATTGAATTTGCATCGTTTTTGTCGCTTTTATAAAAATATCAAACTCTTTCGATGAAATTCAACTCCTAGACAAGCTGAAACGTATCTACAAACTTAAACATGTTTTGAAATTTAAAAAATATCATTGAACTAACACTGAGTTTTTCATTTTTATTTTTCCGTTTAGTAAGTTTTCGGTTATAATAAAATTTGATTTAGGAGTTAATTTATTATAGTTGGTAAACTCTGGGACCCAAATGCTGAAACTCATTTATCATTTTACGTTTTCCGTAACCAGTATTATTTCCCGGTGGTTTTTTCATGTCTTGTGACTATTTTCCAGGACCTCATAGATTACTACAACGCGTCTACATCGAGAGATTGGGTTGGACGAGTGAAGAGCTTCGAAGCGGTTGGAAGCATCGGTGACGGTTTGATGCCGATTCTCCACAAATCGGCGCCGCAAGTGGCGATCTTCTCCGCTCGTGGCCCGAATATCAGAGATTTTAGCTTCCAAGACGCCGATCTTCTCAAACCCGATATTCTCGCTCCGGGCTCTCTCATCTGGGCTGCCTGGTCTCCAAATGGCACCGACGAGCCTAACTACGTTGGTAAAATAGTTCACTCAAATTGTGATTGAGAAATTCCATTGAGCTTGATTTGTAACAAAATATCAAAATTAGACCCCGCTCTAAAATTATCCGAAAATAGATGTTTGTCTCAAAATTGGACGAAAATACCCCATCATACAATGAGATTTTTTTGGAAAATGAAGTTGAATGGGGGTGTTTCCATTTTCGGATATTTATCAAGAGTTGGGTCTCATCGTGATATTTTTCAAGAGCTTGACTTGTAACAAAATATCAAAATTAGACCTTACTCTAAAAATATCTGAACATATGGACTTTTATGTTAAAATGTGACGAAAATACCCCTCAGAGCAGCTAAACCATCGTAGGATGAGAAAATTTTGAAAAATGAAGTTAAATTGTCTGAGGAGGTATTTTAGTCCGACTTCGGGACATACGTCAATTTTTTGGATATTTTCAAAGGGGTGGACTCTAACGTGATATTTAATTTTGACAATAATCGGGTTTAATCAATGAATTTTCTCTTTGGGTTCTTTGAGCAGGGGAAGGGTTTGCGATGATATCGGGAACGAGCATGGCTGCCCCCCACATAGCGGGGATCGCGGCGCTGATAAAGCAAAAGCATCCGCGGTGGAGTCCGGCGGCGATAAAGTCGTCTCTGATGACGACATCAACCACGATGGACCGCTCGGGAAAGCGAATCCAAGCGCAGCAATACTCCGACACACAAATCACGAAGCTCGTCGCCGCAACACCCTTCGACTACGGCAGCGGCCACGTTAACCCTCGAGCCGCCCTCGACCCGGGACTTGTCTTCGATGCAGGTGCCCCACTAATCCGCATAAAAAATAGAAAGAATTGCCCAATCTTTTTTTTTTTCAGTTTCCTTAAAAGTTAAATTTTCCCACTTTGCCACCGTAAAAACGTCGAAAAGTCGTTTTTGTAGTATAGTTTAAAGGGTAAAATAACAAAAAAAATTAGTGGTAAAGCGGGAAAAATTAGATTTATAACGAAAATGAGAAAAAACATTAGTAAAACGTGTCAGCTTGGGCAATTTCTCAGAAAAAGTGGCTAAAAAACGAAAAAGACAATAATAATCACAATCTATTACCTTACTATTTTTTTTTCATTTATCCTTAAAAAATAATTTTTCCCACTTTACCGAAAACACGTTGAGAAATTGTTTTTATCTTTGTAGATTTATTTTTCAATTTTTCTAAATGTCAACACTAGACATATTTGCAATAAAAAATAAACTAAAGAGTAGCAAACGACTTTTCAGCGATTTTTAGTGGTAAAGTGGGAAAAATTAGAATTATGATAAAAAAACATTAGTAAAACGTGTTAGATTGGGCAATTTCTGAGGAAAAAAGTCGCATAATAATGGAAAGGACGATAATAATAATTGCAATCTAATTTTTCATTCTTTTCGGGTTTTGATTTTTTTCCTTAGGATTTCAAGACTACTTGGGATTTCTGTGCACAACGCCTGGGATCGACGTAGCGGAGATCCGAAACTACACGAACACGGGTCGGTGCAACTACACGATGGGTCACCCGTGGAACCTCAACACCCCCTCCATCACGGTGGCCCACCTTGTGGCGTCCACCACCGTGACCCGCACCGTCACCAACGTGGCCGAGGAGGAGTCCTATGTGGTCAGGACCAGGATGTCCCCCGCCATCGCCCTCGAAGCCAAACCCGATTACTTCACCCTCCGCCCTGGAGCTTCTAGAAAGTTCTCCATCACTCTCACCGTTCGATCGCTCACCGGAGCTTACTCCTTCGGGGAAGTCACCTTGAAGGGAAACCGGGGTCACAAGGTCAGAATCCCCGTCGTAGCTATGGGATATCATCGATAGGATCATCTTAATAATCATATATTATATATTTTGCTTTTTGTTTTGTTTTTGGTGGTGGATGGTTGATGTATTCTTTATAATCTTTGTGGGAATAAAAGATATAACGAGAGAGAGAGAGAGGGGGAGAGGGAGAGGAGGAATAGGTGATGTATTATTTGTCTGAAGGAGAGGAGAGGAGAGGAAGGAAAAAAAAAGTTATTATGTAATCTGTAAAGAATTGAGTAGTGATACAAGGGGCGAGGCTTTTTTCAGTTTTCTCCCACTTGAGTTTTGCACATTTTTGTTTTAGTAATATATTTGGCTAAGACTCGATCTCATTCATTCAGTGACTTTTGTGTTCTTATCCTTTTTTTTCTTTCTGTTCTCCTCTCTGCTAACTAAAATAACAGAGACCATTATTTACCTGAACTCGTAATCGAACACTGATTTTTTAAAAAATATCTAAAATTAAATTTTAGGTCCAACGGACAAAAATACTTTTAAACTCATTTATAAATTTTTTTAGAAATTTCAACCCCATTTTCAACTCAAATCCACTATAAATTCGTTGAAATCACATAACATCATCGAAATAATGGATATGTTACTTCATTAACTCTTATTAAGTTATTTTTGTAATCGTTTTTTGTGTTACAATCATTTTTTGATCGAGAAAAAAAAGTTTGTCAAAAATCTGGAATTTTTGGACGATAATTTAGGTTGAAAGTCATCATACGGTGTCGTATGTCATCGTACAACAGATGATTGTACAATGTCGTACGATGACATTCAATCTCAATTATCGTCCAAAAATTCCATATTTTTGACGAATTTTTTATTTTCGATTGAAAAACGATTCTAAACACCAAAAACGACTATAAAAATGACTTAAATAAAGTTAATGAAGTAACATATTCATTATTTCTATAATCTAAAGTGATTTCAACAAATTTAGAGAGTATTTGAGTTGAAAATGAGATTGAAATATCTATAAATGAGTTTAAGGATATATTTATCCAATTTTGAACCTAAAGTCCAATTTTAGATATTTTGAGAAAATGGGTATAATATGAATATTTTCAATATTTTTGGATCTACAAAATGAAATTTCTCTTTTCTAATTTCTGTAACCACACCGAGTTGGATTGCATCTCGAGTAATTTCCCTTTGTCCCTTTCTACTTTCATCTCAGATTGTTTTAGCTGCTTGCTGTGTATAGAGAGAACAACATAGTCATTTCTCTTAAGTTAGTATAGTTAAAACTAGGGCATTGGACAATTCTAAGACCCAATAACCTCCCTATTCCGGAAATGTACATAATTTTCCTAAAAGACAAATATAGGAGTGGTCCAAGGAGAGAGGTTTTTTTTTCAAATGAGAGAGAGTAGTGTAAAGTCTTTTTTACCCTTTAGGCAAAAAAAAAACATAAACACCGGCTACACACCTAGGTTCCAGGTAAGGGCTTTTGCAATCCCCATTTCTAGTATAGGGGCGCAGTCCGATCGGCGTTACGAAGGTGGTCGGCGTCGGAGGTCGGCATCGGAGGTCGGAATTGTTTGGCGGTAGTTCTTGTGTATTGAAATCGGTGATCTGATTCGAAGGTTTAGGTAAGTTCGGAAGTTCTCGGAAGTCGGGATCTGCTGTGGTTTCGTATCGGAGATCGGCGGCGCGGTGAAGGTATTGTGCTATAGTTGTTGCCGCCATGGATTAACTCTGTATTTTAAAACCGGATTAAAAAAAATGGGTATGGGTCGAGATTAATTTGAAGTCCATTTTCATTTTCAAGTACCAGGTATGTCCGCAGTCGGAGGTGGTGTCTGAGGTGGTCGTCGCTTTGCTGTCCGCCGTGTACCAGGTATGTCCTATTTCTTTTATTTTAAACTGTGCTCTGTTTTTCTATTTTTTCCGACGAAGGCTTAAACTGTGCTCTGTTTTTCTATTTTTTCCGACGAAGGCTTGTTCTTGTGGCATTCGCGGGAGTCATTGATTTGATTCTGTTCAATTAATTCGGGCGGCGTGAACCTCGTTTTGTGTAGGTGAAGGTTTTCCGACCAACGTCATTGACGACGTGTATGCGTTAGCTGCGGGTTTCAATTATTTCCGACGAAAAAAATAACAGCAAAAATTATCATCTCTGTAATTAAGGTACGAAAGATTTGCAACTTTTGAGATCTGGGTGGTGTACGTAAGTAAGTAATACAACTGTTATGAAATTCGTAGTTATGAAAGGCGATATTTTCACGTACGTCAAGCACAGCGGCGAATGGGTTCGGGATGATTATTACGAGGCCGGTGGTTCGTTCGCAGCCCTCATACCACCGAGCACCACATTTGAAGGTTTACAGAAATTGTTGTTCACGTGCTCGGGGGGAAAATTACATGAGAACACCCATAAGGTATTGAGCGTTAAGTACGAGACAGAGGGAATTGTAAAACCTGTGACAATTGACTCAGATATTAGTTTGGCTTGTTATTTGCATATTCGTAAAGAAAAGAATGACACATCTAAAATGTCGCTGGTGTTGGAAGTCGAGTCATTGAATATGTCGTCTACGCATGTCGGTTCTAATCCAAACCCGATAGAAATTAAGCGTGAACCGAGAACTCCTCCAGCCCATGGCGAACATAGCGCTTCTCATGGGGCCGGAGAACATAGCAGCCCGACTGTAGGAGTTGCAGAGGGTGCAGAAAGGGCGTCACCAGCTTCCGACGAAGACGGTGGTGAACACAGCAGTGGTCCATCCGCAAAGTCTGGGACACCCAACAAATCAACCGATTCTACAGTGCTTGACGTGATGGACATACACTCCCCGCTAAGGGTACGACACGGAGGATTGTACGCGAACAAAGCTGCGTTGCAAAAATATTTGTCGATGTATGCAATAAAAAACAATTTTAGTTTCAAGGTTAGGACGTCTACCACATTATTTTACCATGTGGTCTGCCGTGACGAAAGTTGTTCGTGGAGCGTCCGTGCAGTCCAGTTGAAGCAAACTCGTATATTTCAGATTCGGGGGTAAGGTTTTACCAGCAACTATGTGTTTAGTTACGTGTAGTTACAATTAATTACCATCTATATGTGTTTAGTTACATTCAAATTCAAGTATTAAGTTATCTAATATGTGTTTAGTTACAAGTAGTTACGTTGAGATCCAATCATAATTATAAAATATATTCGTAGTTACATTCAGATCCGGGTAGTTACATTCTAATATATGTTTAGTTACATTCATTTCCAATTAGTTACCAGTAAGTATATGTTTAGTTACGTGTAGTTACATGTAGTTACCAGTAAGTATATGTTTAGTTACATTCATTTACAATTAGTTACCAGTAGTTACTATAAAGTATGTGTTTAGTTACGTGTTGTTACCAGTAGTTACTATAAAGAATGTGTTTAGTTACGTGTTGTTACCAGTAGTTACTATAAAGTATGTGTTTAGTTACGTGTTGTTACCAGTAGTTACTATAAAGTATGTGTTTAGTTACGTGTTGTTACCAGTAGTTACTATAAAGTATGTGTTTAGTTACGTCTAATTACAATTAGTTACATTAACATGAAATTAGTTACGATCAGCTACTTCTTCTCTATAGTTACATTAAAATCCTCTCTAATTGTGATGTTGTAGGTTTCGGCCCGAACATACTTGTGGATCAAATTTCAGGCAAGGAGACCATCCTCAGGCGACCATGAAGTTGGTCGGGGAGGTCGTGAAACCTAGGCTTATTGATCCTTCGTTATCACCTTGTAAGGCGAGAGACATCATGGCTCACATGGAACAAGATTATGGGGTTCAAATGAGTTACAAAAAAGCTTGGAGAGCTAGAGAGAAAGCATTAGAGTCGTTATATGGAACCGAAGACGGGTCATTTTCCCAATTGCCGGCGTTGAAATATATGATGGAGACGGCAAATCCAGGTTCTACTTTCGACCTACAGACCACCCCCCGCTCAAACTATTTTAAATATTTTTTTATGTCCCTGAGCGCTTGGAAAAGGGGATGGAAGTATGTTCGTCCCGTTGTTATCATAGATGGGACTTTTCTGACGAACTACTACAAAGGCACACTGTTTATCGCTTGTGGCATGGATGCAAACGAACAGATTTATCCACTTGCGTTTGGGGTCGGGGATTCAGAGTGTACGGACTCCTGGGTTTACTTTCTGACGCAGTTAAAAAAGGCAATCGGCGAGAGACAGCATCAGGTGATTGTGTCGGATAGGAATAAAAGAATTCTGAATGCAGTTGCACAAGTTTTTACAAAAAGTGACCACGGGTATTGCATGTACCACTTGTTAAAAAACGTTCGTAATAAATTCAAGGGGTTGACGAAAGAAGCGTCATGGAAATTTGCCAGCGCTGCGAAGGCCTACACACCCGCCGAGTGGGAGAAGTTTATGTCTATGCTCGACGATGAGGATCCTGGTATCCGAACGTATCTCTCCGACGAGGTAGGTAACGATAAATGGGCTCGGGCGTACTGTAACGGGAAAAGGTACTCCATTATGACTTCGAATAATGCAGAGTCATTGAACTCAGTACTCGTAAGAACTCGGGAGTTTCCTATTTCGAAAATATTCGATTTCTTGAGGGAGAGGATGACGAAATGGTTTTATGAACGAAGAGAGAAAGCTTCTAAAACCAATACTATATTGGCGGTCTCACCAAACGCACGACTTCTGGACTACATTTTCGACGCAGGTGCTATGAAGGTACATTCTTAACTAAGTTTAGTTACATACAATCCAAAATAGTTACATACAGTTCCAATTAGTTACGTATAGTTCTAATTAGTTACATTATACACTGAGTTTAGTTACATAGAATCCAAAATAGTTACATGCAAAACTCGGTTTAGTTACTTGTAGTTCCAATTAGTTACATCATAAACTCAGTTTAGTTACATACAATCCAAAATAGTTACATTTTTTTTACCAATTAGTTACGTAGAGTTCCAATTAGTTACATTATACACTGAGTTTAGGTACATAGAATCCAAAATAGTTACATGCAAACCTCGGTTTAGTTACGTATAGTTCCAATTAGTTACATTATACACTGAGTTTAGTTACATACAATCCAAAATAGTAACATGCAAAACTCTGTTTAGTTACGTATAGTTCCTATTAGTTACATTATAAACTGAGTTTAGTTACATACAATCCAAATTAGTTACAATCGCTTGTGGCATGTTACCTTTATTTCAAATTAGTTACTTTCAGATCTGTTGTTTACATTAGTAATCTGTTTTGAGTAGGTGCGACCGGCTTCTGTCTGCGAGTTTGAAGTAGTTGACAGTACTGGACATTCATGGGCTGTGAATTTAGCCACAAAGACATGCACGTGTCGTGTATTTCAAACTGACAACTTCATATGCTCCCACGCAATTGCATGTTGCCGTTTCCGAAATTATGGTGTTGAGTCATATTGTTCTGCTTATTACACTACCGAGTATTGGAAGTCTTGTTATACAGGAGTTATTCATCCATATGGAGATGCCCAATCTTGGAGTATTCCCGACGACATAAAGAATATAACTGTAAAACCACCTAAGATGATGAGACGACCGCCTGGCAGACCGAAGAAGAGAAGATTCCCGTCGCAAGGGGAGGAGTATAGTGGAAGTGGTCGAAAGTGTTCTCGTTGTAAACGTGGAGGACACAATAGAGTAACTTGTAAGATGCCAATTTAGTTTCAAAATGTTGGATTATGGTTTGTTTGTGTGTTTAATAATTTTAAATCGAAGTTTAGTGACATATTATTCAATTTTAGTAACAAATTATTCAATTTTAGTAACAAATTATTCAATTTTAGTTACGCATTATTCAAGTTTAGTTACGCAGTTCTACATTTTAGTTACACATTATTCCATATTAGTTACACAATTTAGTTACACAGTATTCCGTATTAGTTACACAATTTAGTTACACAGTATTCCATATTAGTTACACACTCCTGCACTTTACTACATTATCATTTAATGACATTAAATACAGCAGGAAGTAGTTGGCCAACCACATTAATGATATTAAAACTACATTTATGACATTAAAAGTCGGGGTTCACCAACCACATTAATGATATTAAAACTGCCGCCATTAATGTTGTTGTTGGTGCAACCACCTTATTTCTTCATTCTAGGATTCCGACCAGCATATTTCTTCATTCTAGGATTCCGACCACCTTATTTCTTCATATCTTCCGGTAATGGTTGTTTTGGAGGCGCCATTTCAAGCAGGTGACCCTGATTCTTCAAAAATTCGACGTAGTTATCTCCAAATATTTCTTCCAACACAGATGGAGCTACCAATATTGGACTACGGTCTTGGGGTCCCGAATTATTCTCGACGTACTCTTTGATTTCTTCTTCATTGTGGTCGGCGGCGAACTTCTTCATAAACTTATCGGTAGTTGACGAAGACGACTCATCAAGAATAATATAAATTGGATTTTTCGGATATGTAGTACGTGCGTTGGTTGAATGTGTTTGCTTGTCTCCCATTGTTTGATGTTTGGTTTTGGTTTGTTTTAGAGGGAGTATGGAGTTCTTATATAGGGCCAGAATAATAAAGACTTACACATAGGTACACGCTTGTACATTTACGTTTAACATAATATTAACTCGATTTAGTTACATATAGTTCCATTTAGTTACATTATAAACTGAGTTGAGTTACGTAGAACCAAAAATAGTTACATGCAGAACTCGATTTAGTTACTTATAGTTCCATTTAGTTACATTATAATTTGTGTTTAGTTACATACAATCCAAAATAGTTACATGCAGAACTCGATTTAGTTACATATAGTTCCATTTAGTTACATTATAAATTGGGTTTAGTTACATACAATCCAAAATAGTTACATGCAGAACTCGATTTAGTTACATATAGTTCCATTTAGTTACATTATAAACTGGGTTTAGTTACATACAATCCAAAATAGTTACATGCAGAACTCGATTTAGTTACATTTAGTTCCATTTAGTTACATTATAAACTGGGTTTAGTTACATACAATCCAAAATAGTTACATGCAGAACTCGATTTAGTTACATATAGTTCCATTTAGTTACATTATAAACTGGGTTTAGTTACATACAATCCAAAATAGTTACATGCAGAACTCGATTTAGTTACATATAGTTCCATTTAGTTACATTAAAAACTGAGTTTAGTTACATACAATCCAAAATAGTTACATGCAAAACTCGATTTAGTTACATATAGTTCCAATTAGTTACATTATAATTTGTGTTTAGTTACATACAATCCAAAATAGTTACATGCAGAACTCGATTTAGTTACATAAAGTTCCAATTAGTTACATTATAACCTGAGTTTAGTTACATACAATCCAAAATAGGTACCCCTTTTAGATACACAGTATTCCACTTTACATACATTTAAGTTAAGTTACACACACGTGTAATTGGTCCCAAAATAGTTACAACATCTCTCTCTGCCTCACTTAATACATGTATAAACCAGTTTACGGCAGTTCGTTCCAAAAATACCAAAACTCCAACTTGTATGTCATATACCTAAACTGTAACAGCTTCAGTCCTCATTATCTGAGAAAGGGCATGCGTTCATGCTCTTGATGACCCCGTGTTTGAATAGTTCGACACACAGTTTTTTACGGTACAGTGGCATGTCGGAAGCTTTCAACATTCTCAGAGGCTCGGAGTGCGCTAGAAACTCGGCGGCTTTGATCGTAAACATTCCGCAGTCCCCCCTGTGAAATAATATATTAGATAACATATGGTATATATGGTATATATGGTTCATTCGTGTAGGAGTTATTACCCGTTGGTCTGACGCGGCATATATGGCTCATACGTGATGGAGTAAGGAGTAGGAGACGCATATGTATTTCCACTGACTTCCCACACTCGTTTGAACAGGATTGCCGGTATCAAGTCAGCCATCCTTACGATCTCGCTATACGTCTGGTCCGGCGAATACAAGGAATCGTACACGTTAATGTGATTTTCTAGTATGCATACCCGTGCAAGTACCCAATGATTACCCGTCACATGGACAGGTACGTATATGTAGCCTGCCCTGACCCATGGCATTTCCGCTCGATTTTTCGGTCTCTCAGCCAAGATGGCTTCGACCAATGAACTACGTCGGAACCAGTCATACTCCGTTTTGTTCTTCTTCCACTCGGCGTGGGTCCTGTTAACCAGCTGACAAAAATGAGTGTCGGCTGTCGTGTACATATTTCCGGTGGTAGGTTGCAACTTCCGGAGGTAGTAGAATGCGACATTAATATGCTGGTTATAACATGTAGGTAGTAATTAGTGTCGTTAAAAAACATAAGTATATGAACGTCACAAAAACAAAAAAGCTATGTAACTAGTGATAACTGCATGTAACTAAAACTGCCATGGGCACGTAACTAAACGTAACTAACTCTAACATTTAGAGTAACTACAAGTATCTGATGGTAACTAATAAATAAATGCTATGTAACTAATGATAACTACACGTAACTAAACGTAACTAAGTCTACAAATTATATGTAACTACAAGTATCTGAAGGTAACAAATAAATAAAAGCTATGTAACTAGTGATAACTTCATGTAACTAAAACTGCCATGGGCACGTAACTAAACGTAACTAACTCTAACAATTAGAGTAACTACAAGTATCTGATGGTAACTAATAAATAAATGCTATGTAACTAATGATAACTAAACGTAACTAAGTCTACAAATTATATGTAACTACAAGTATCTGAAGGTAACAAATAAATAAACGCTATGTAACTAGTCATAACTGCATGTAACTAAAACATTCATGGGCACGTAACTAGTGATAACTGCATGTAACTAAAACATTCATGGGCATGTAAATAAGAGTAATTACAAGTATCCGAATGTAACAAATCTAAAGTCGTAACTGAATGTAACAACAAGTTTCATTTAGAACTGGAAAAACAAAATTAAACTTTAAACTACATGGAATCCAATTTTGAGTTCAAAACAACTTCGACTTACAACATCCAAACATCAGATACTCTAACAACTTACCGATCCACAGAGCCAGTACCCCGAGTTCCATATTTTATTGAACCAGGTTTTGTGCTCAATAATCTCTACTCGGTAATCAAATGGACGTGGCTGTAGCAGTTCCTCATCGGGAGTATACACCCTGTCGGCGTCACAGACCCTGTACAGAATGATTGTATATTAATCCAAAACTGACCTCGAAATTCATTAACAAATGATTGTATATTAATCCAAAACTGACCTCGAAATTCCAAGCACAAGCCAGTTTTGCATCAATCTGATATCTTTAGTACTAGCGCCCCTGAATGGGTCCTCCAAAGGATGCTTCGTAGGTTTGGGATGACCTCTTGTGAAGGTGTCGAAGATTTCAGGCTGGCTACTTGGTGTAAATATAATAGCCCGACGGCGGACACGTTTTGGTCGTTGAGGTGAATCTTCGATGGTGATTAACTTCTGTGAACTATTGTCGTCGGAACTGTCCTCCTCGGTCCCGGGACCAAAACACTCCACTCCGCCATACTTGTATGCCTCTCCAGAACGAAGGGACTTCAACGTGCCTGATATGAAATCTGGACTTCGATCTCCTCCCCCTACGTTAACCACTTCCTCTTCGTTGTTCTCCTCTCCGTTGTTCTCTTTTTCATTGGTCTCCTTTTTTTGTTCCTCCTCTATCTTCTCTTGCTTCTTATCGTCCTCTTTCTTCTCCTCCTCTTTCTTATCGTCCTCTTTCTTCTCCTCCTCTTTTTTATTGTCATCTTTCTTCTCCTCCTCTTTTTTTTTTCATCTTTCTTCTCCTCCTCTTTGTTGTTGTCATCTTTCTTCTCCTCTTCTTTTTTATCGTCCTCTTTTTTCTCCTCTTCTTTTTTGTCCTCCTCTTCCTCCTCATCGTCGTCGTCCTCGTCCTCATCGTCATCTTCATCTTCATCTTCATCTTCATCATCATCATCATCATCGTCCTTCTTCTTCTTTTCCTCGGTCTTCTTCTTCACCTCTTCTTCACTACTCTCGTCATCATCACTACTTTCCTCGTCGCTTGAATCCGAAATTGATGCTTCAGCTTTCTTCGGATTGGGGGGAATGACTTGTGCCAATAAAGTCTTTTCCGCCTCTTCTTCGCGAAGCTTCTCCTTCGCAGCTTTCTTGACCATTAAAGTATTCATGGTCTCTAGAACGTGAGCCAGGTCCTCCGACATTTTCTTCATCTCGCTAGTTAGAGAGGTGAAGTCTGACCGTAGTCCTTGGAACTCCGTCTCCAACTTGCTTAACCGAACCTACAAATTAGTTACACGTTAGGTACATTCATAACTTTGTTTAGTTACCAAAAATCCAAACCAGATTTATAAATTTCACACATATGGATTAGTTACCTACCATACCAATTAGTTACATAAGAACAGACTTTAGTTACCTTTAATCGTAATTATTTACAAACTCAACTCGATTTAGTTACCTGTTATCCTAATTAGTTACATACGCAACTGGATTTAGTTACATACAATCCTAACTAGTTACATACAAAATTGGATTAGTTACCTGTTATCCTATTTAGTTACATACGCAACTGGATTTAGTTACATACAATCCTAACTAGTTACATACAAAATTGGATTAGTTACCTGTTATCCTAATTAGTTACATACGCAACTGGATTTAGTTACATACAATCCTAACTAGTTACATACAAAATTGGATTAGTTACCTGTTATCCTAATTAGTTACGTACGCAACTGAGTTTAGTTACATACAATCCTAACTAGTTACATACAAAATTGGATTAGTTACCTAAAATCCTAATTAGTTACATACTCAACTGAGTTTAGTTACATGTTATTCTAATTAGCTACATACGCAAATGAGTTTAGTTACCTTTAATCCGGATTAGTTACAAACTCAACTGGGTGTAGTTACTTTTACTCCAGATTAGTTACATTCGAAAAGGTTTTTACCTCGACTATTAGGGGCGACGTTGAGGACGAAGCACCGACACAGACTGTCGGGGGAGTACCATCACCTTTCTGTACCTGCGACGGGATGATCTGCAAGTCATCTTCCGGCCATGTACTTCCCATTGCCTTAAACTCCGCCTATAACAAATAATTAAAAACTTCTTACATCGTGACATTTAAAACAATTTGCACAAATTGAGGAAGTTACTTACATCATCCAACTTCATGGCATGCATGATGTTGTCCTTCACTTTAGCTGAGGCTGACCACCGAAGCATCAGCGGGGTTGCAGTGGGCTGAAGAATGTCGCATAAACCCAATAGCGACAACTTCGGTATGCATTCATACGCCCAAATTTGCAACGGCAATAAGAATCCTTCTACATGAACCTTCTTCGTCTTCTCAGGATCGCAAGGGAGCTGGGCTTTCTGAATGAAGGACAGGACGCTCGCCATAAAGTGGTCCCAAACCACATTCTCCCACGGGAATCCGTTGAATTCACACGGGTTGTCAACCATCTTGATAAAGGACTTGTTCTTTATGGCGACGGTACGTTGGCCTGGCAGTAGGACGCTGTACAGAAAATGAATCAACAGAAACCGAACGCGTTTCTCGTCGTCGGTCCACTGTTGACTATCCTTTACAAGGGCGGCTATGTTCGCTCTGGTGGCAAGGACACCGCCCTTGAAAGTGTCCATGTATAATCCCCCCGGGATTTCCTTGTCGAAGGCGTTGGAATGAGTCAGCTTGAACCCCTCCTCAACATGCAGTCCAGTTATGTCACTGAAATGCTTTCTCGTGAACTCTCGTGGGTGTCCACCCACGTCAATCAGCAACCTAGAGTTTGATTTCTCAACTCCTTCCAAATATCCTGTCCTTAACATCAGGGTGCTAAGGATCTTCGACGACCTCGTGATCGACGGCATGTCCAAAAATTGACCGAAGCAGGACTCCCTGAACAAGTCCGCTTGGGTCTTCGACATGCCGGCTTCGTCCTTGAACGACATGACGTTGCCATGGAAGTTGAAGTTGAATTGTCCAGCTGTTTCGTCGGGGACATACCTCTTCCAACCCTGTAACCAAAAAAAAATCAGTGTTTTCTCTCTAACTAATAACATTTAGTCTGTAACTCACAGCAACAACTATTCCATAAACCTGCAACTAAATTCAAATGTGTGTAACTAAATGTAACAATAACACTTAAACCTGTAACTATTGCAAATTAGTTTATCTTAGTTACAATACCTAAATTGCAATGGTGTGTAACTAAACATCAAAATAACACTTAAATATGTAACTATTGCATATTACTTAATTTTAGTTACAACAACTACTACGCAATGATGTGTAACTAAACGTCCAAATACCTCTTCAACCTGTAACTAATTCCAATTAGTTTATCTTCATACACTAACAACTTCTTAAAATACATTCTCTAAATGTAAAATGAATCAACCTGTATTATATTCAATTTCCATCATTACAGTAACTACATACAATTTCACTCACCGACGTTCCTGACCCTCGGCGTGTCCCATCTTCTACGGTGGACTTGGATTTTTTGGGGGCTGGGAGTTTGGGTGTAGACCCACTTCGTTTTTGTGCCTTATTGGGGCTTCCAGATCCACTACCTCTCTTTTTGGGTGAACCAATGCGTACACTACGGCGTGGAGGGGATTCATCGACAAAATCAGATGTTATGGTTCTCTTGCCGCTTGCATTCGACTTCGCCTTAGACCGAGAACTCATTTTTTTTAATCACTGTAATGTAGCGTAAATCAATCAAAACTCTAAACCCCAAAAACTGTAATTACGTGAGAGAATAGTAACAACTTTCATAAAATGGGTTTGTTGTGTTGAACACATTAAGGCATTTTATCAATGCCTGATAGACGCGCCGGTCGGAGAACGTCGCCGGGGTTAGGAATTTAACAAACCTCAACCGTCTGTAAATCCGAAATAAAACACATGCATTCAAAGTAATACCTGAAATGTTATACTCGGCGACGGGAGGCGACGAATAGTGTGATGCGAGATAAGTTTAGGTTACAAACTTGCCTCACACGAACGCGCGTCGGTTGGAAACAAAGGTCGTGACGATCGGTGACTGGGTGTTTCGGTTTAGGGCTTTTGAGCGGCGGCGACGATGAGCGGTGGCGACGATGAGCGGCGGCGACGATCGGCAGAGGGAGAGAAGGATTCAGGGTCGGTAGGGTCGGTGAAAACCCCAAAAACTGTATTTACGCGAGAGAATGGTTTGACGATGAACACATAATTTTATGGGTTAGGCATTTTATCAAACCTGATAGACGCGCCGGTCGGAGAAGGGGTTGACGAAATTGGGAATTTAACGAACCTGAAAAGTCTGTACACCCAAACAAAACATGCATTCAAAGTAATACCCGACATGGGTTTGGGTAAAAATGTTTTACTACGGCGAGCGGAGGCGACGAACAGTCACATGCGAGATGAGTTTAGGTTACAAACTTACCTCACACCAACGCGCGTCGGTCGGAAGCAAACGTCGTGACGATCGGCGAAGACACGACTGTAATGATCGGCGACTGGGTATTTGGGTTTAGGGATTTACAACTTTTGAGCAGCGGCGAGGATGAGCGGCGGCGACGATCGACGGAGGGAGAGAAGGAATCGGGGTCGGTGCGACTGGGTATTTGGGTTTAGGGATTTACAACTTTTGAGCAGCGGCGATGATGAGCAGCGGCGAGGATGAGCGGCGGCGACGATCGACGGAGGGAGAGAAGGAATCGGGGTCGGTAGCTGAGAGGTTTTTGAAACGGTGGAAAGTGTAAAAATGGGTTTGAAGTTGAAGGAGGGAGATGAGGGTATATTCGACTTTGCACTACCCACTTTCAAGTGGGTACTCTTATTTCTGTCTTTTAGGAGAAATATGTACATTTTTGGAATAGTGAGGGTAGTGAGTCCTATTTTGGGCAAATCCTATTAAAACTAGTCCGTTTCTTACGGCTTAAACAGTTGTTTCTTGTAGCTTAAGTAAATTCATTTTCAATTGTTGAAATACTTGGATTGATAAAAAGAGAACAAAAAATTCGAAGAGGGATTTATTCATGATCCTCTCTAGTTCTCTCAATTCACATTTCCAAATTCTTGAAATGTTATATTAGAGAAAAAATTCACACAAATTTTCTTTGCGGATTATCCTGTTCATTCAATCCTTATTGATTTCAACTAAATCCATGACCTCTTCCAAACATCATGGAAACTCCAATCTAGAACTTGAAGAATCAAGAACAACTCGTCATTCAACGAGGAAAATTCCAAGATCGCAAACATGGAATTTCGGCAATCAGATCGTATCAAGCGAAATTCAACGACCGGTGTTAAAAAATTTCTACGAGTCCTTACTTCATATGTGTACTTTTCATTTTTGTAAAGGTAACCGTCGCTCCTACAAGTGATTTTCGTAGTAGTGTCTTTTGGAGGAATTTCTGAATTCAAAGCCGTTGTGTACTTGTGGTGATTGCAAATATGGAGTCTCGAAGAAAATGAAGATTTTCAATGGGAATGTGTATGTCATGATATTCCTAATTGGGTTGAATGACTATTTCACAGCCGCATGAGGACAATTTTTTCTAATGGATCATAGTTTTGATATTTATTTAACAATTAAACATTAATATTACGTGAGATATCTAAATATGAGGGAAACACATAATCGATCCTAATATGTTAAAACACATTTTTAACATATTCAATTAACCTAGACATTAAAAATTACTATATGTCAATAACAATTTTATTCTAGACATACAAGTCAACAATTAAACGATTCAATCTAACAACCTATAAACAAATTTATATTGCAGATCCAAATCGTTTAGAATACTTACAATTGATATTGTAAACAATCTCGGACGTTGCTCGCTAACTCCGGAAGGCCTCGTAAAAAATTTCATGAAACCTGTCACCGGTCGGAATGGACAGTTTGGGCCCGCCGGATTGGATTCTGGCCGCCCGGCCAGAAATGGGCCTGTGGGCCTAAGGCTTCCTATGAGCAAACGAAGCTCCGGGATCTGTGCACCAACGTAGGTGGCATCTAGGGCTAGGTGCATGTGAAGTGGCTCGACCAAATTCCTAGTTAAATTCCTATAGTGACGAAGGCATACTTTACGCCCGGCAAAAAAACCAGTCCGGCGAGCCAATCCGGCGACTCCAATCCGGCCAGTAGGATGAAATGAGCCTCGCTCTGTTTCTCTCGATTTCTTCGCGTTTCGAGTGAACTTCTGCAACTAAAATGTCACTCAAACACCAATAGAAGATTCAACAATAATTCCCTCAAATTTTTGGGAGATTTAGAGGGTGGGCTTTTCGATTGAACAACGAAGAATACTCAGGATCACTCAAGGACACTCGGGAGATCAATAAAACATTTCTTGATCTATTTCTCCCTTTGTTTCTCTCGGCCAAACACAAGAACACCACAAGGAGGGACTTGGCCAAAATTTTTGTTAGGGTTGGTCTAATTAGAGTTTCGATAACTCTTTAAATAGAGAGAAATTGGGCTTTTCTCCAATTAGTCAAAATTAAACCCGTTGTTCCTATAAATTAATTTCAAAATTAATTTTCGAACTAATTCATTAATTTTGTCGAGTGATATCCTAATATACTCGAAAATATTCTTTTGATATATTTCTAAAATAATATTTAATTACTTTACAACATCTCATTTACTTAATGACAAATCATCAATTATTTTCATACTATTCAAAGTAGTACGAAATGAGAAAATATTTATTTCCTTCTTTTATTTATTTGAATCACTAAAATATATTATTATCCACATAATAACATAATATGATTCAATAAATAAATTTAATAATAAATAACCAATTATTTATTCAATTACTTAGAAAAAAATTTAATTAATGTAAATCATAATTTACTTTAAATGAGAAAATCAAATTGTCCTAGTTCAATTAATCTCGTCCGCTGGTCTATCATTGAGACCTTATGGACCCACATGAACGAAGCTTTAGAATAAAGATCGGACTCAAAAGTTCACAAACCTTTTTCGTTTTTTAATTCTTAATATTAGTCGATTCCACTAATGGACTAATACTGAAATTCTCTAAGTTCATATGCGTTTACTTTCCGTTTGATGTTATTCACACGATCCACGGAGTACTTTACAATATTACCCTTCATGTGTATTAGTAACTTTGAGGAATGTAAAATTACTGTTTTACCCGTGAGTGATTATTTCACTAACTCTTTCGTTATTTGTGAATGAGAAAAACATAGAGTGAGATGTCTTTACATGTCACATGTTTTAATCAAAGAATGTTTTTATTCGATGAATACCTGGCCAGGTTTATTCATTCACACTCTCATAACAAAGCACAGTGTTATACTAATGCACTAACATTGTTTCACACGAATTCCGTATCTGTGAATCACTTAACCTAACATGACGACGTTATGACACAACCCGTCGGGTTAGATGCAACTCTAACTTAGCTATTGCCCATTGACAAATCAAATGTTATAAGGTGTCACATCGATTATGCATTCACTTCAGGATTTAGGTAAGTACCAAAATACCTCTCGTATGTGATCTTGAAGTTTCGAGTGATTAAACGGTTTTATCTTGAGCTTCAGAGTATCACTAGTCTTGTTCAATATCTTCTATAAGATATCAAGAATGAAACACAGAGTCACAACTCTCTAAATCACAAGATAAAATATCATGATTCATTCGAACAATCATTACTTAGATTCCATTGCTCTATCGATCTTAAGATTGTGACCAATTGTTTAAACTAGTCACAAGGGGCCATCTTGTCAAGTCTGTACTTAGCAACCCTTTCATTGATGACAATTTTAGAGCGTAGCATTCATACATAAACACAAACATAATAAATAATGAATATTTAATTTTATTAATGTTTCAGCAAAACCAAATACAAAAGTATTTCAATGTCTAATATCTCCTATGTGGGCACCAATCCCAAAAAACTCCCACTTGACTCAAAGGAGATGCGAATGATCCTGAAGACCTTACTCGTTAAAGGCTTCGTGAAGAGATCAACAAGGTTGTCCAATGTTGAGATCTTCATGACTTCAGCATCCCCTTTGTGAACGATTTCTCCTATCAGGTGGTTCTTTTGCTCTATGTGTTTAGAGCGCTCGTGACTTCTTGACTCCTTACATTTAGCTACATCCCCACTATTATCACAATAAAGTGTGATAGGCTCACTTGCACTTGGAACTAATTCCAAGTACATAAGGAATTTCCTCAGCCACACAACCTCCTTTGCAGCTTCACAAGCTGCCACATACTCGGCTTCCATGGTCGAATCAGCAACAGAAGATTGCTTGATACTCCTCTAGACCATGAATCCACGATTTAGGGTGAACACAGACCCTGAAATGGAGTTCCTGGAATCCTTATTCTCTAGAAAATCGGAGTTGGTATATCCCGTCATATTCAGGTCACCACCTGAGTATGCAAGCATATAATTTCTCGTTCTCCGGAGATACTTGAGAACATGCTTGACAGCAACCCAGTGCTCGGGTCTAGGGTTTGACTGAAACCTACTTACCACGCCCATTGCATAGCAAATGTTTGGACTCGTGCAAAGCATAGCATACATGAGACTTTCCACAACTGAAGCGTATGTAATATGTCTCATGTCCTCAACTTCCTGAGGATTCTTTGGAGACTGCTCACTTGAGCGATGCACTCCATGTCTGAAAGGTAGTTATCATTTCTTGGAGTCTTGCATACTGAAGCGATCCTGATCTTATCAATATAAGATGCTTGAGAAATCGCTAACTTCCTGTTCTTCCGATATCTGAAGATCTGAGTACCCAGAATATAAGACGCTTCTCCTAGATCCTTCATCTCAAACTACTTTGACAGCCAAATCTTAACCTCTGATAACTTTCCTACATCATTCCCAATTTTAGTATGTCATCCACATATAGGACTAAGAATAGCACCTTGCCATCGTTTATCATCTAATAAACACATGACTCATCTACTGATTGATCAAAGCCGTAGCCTTTCACAGTCTCGTCGAATATGATATTCCACGACCTAGATGCTTGCTTCAGTCCAGAAATGGACTTCAGAAACTCACAAATGCGCTCCAAGAACCCGTCTGGTTGAGCCATACAAATGCGCTCGTCAAGACTTCCATTCAGTAATGCAGTCTTGACATCCATCTACCAGATTTCATTATCCAGGGCTGCAACAAATGGATAAAAGAGTACGGGTGGACTTCAGCATCGCGACTGGCAAGAAGGTATCCTCATAGTCGATACCTACCTTTTGTGTGAACCACTTCGCTACAAGTTGTGCCTTAAATGTCTTAACATTTCCATCCGGTCCTCTTCTCTTCTTGTAGATCCATTTACACCCAACAGGCTTGATGCCTTCGGGTAGATATACAAGCTTCCAGACATCTTTGACATACATCGAATGCATTTTAACGTTCATGGCTTCTTGCCATAGATTTGCTTAGGAACTCTGCATCACTTGGGAAAATGATACTAGATCATCTTCCTCCTTATTCGCGATTACGGTGAAAGTCTCTCCAATACCCATGTATAGATCCGGTTGTCGTACAATCCTGTTACAACGACGAATTACAGGAGGCTCTGCTTCCGAACGTGGTTCTTCCACTGTTGGTATAGGACTCGTCCTATCTCGTGAAGTTCCAGCGACATCACCCAACAGCTCCTTCAGCACAAGTCTTCTTCTTGGCACAAAATTCTTCATATAGTTTGCTTCAAGAAACCTAGCGTTCGTTTTAACGAACGTTTTCTGGTCAGCAGGACTATAGAAGATGTACCCCTTCGTCTCCTTAGAATATCCTATAAAAGGCATAATTCTGAACGACTAGCCAACTTCCTAGTCTTTTGCCTCAGCACATGTGCTTGAAAACCCCAGATATGGACGTGGTGTAAAACCGATTTTCTACCACTCCATCTCTTAGAGGGAGTACCAAGAACCTTCTTTGATGGAACCTAGTTTTGAATTTAAGATTCCATTTCTAGGGCATATCCCCAGAACGAGTCGGGAAGGGATGAGTAACTCATCATCGACCTCACCATATCTAGCAGAGTTCAATTCCTTCTCTATGACACACCGTTTTGCTATGGAGTGCAAGGTGTTGTAAGCTGAGAATGAATGCCTTCTAATCTAAGAAGGTCTTCGAACTCTCCAGACAAGTACTCTCCCCCTCGATCTGATCAAAGGGTTTTGATATGTTTTTCCGACTTCTTTTCAAATAAACCCTTATACTCTTTGGAAATTTCAAAAGTATCTGTCTTATGTCGCATAAGGTAGACATGACCAAACCTTAAGTAATCATCAGTGAAGGTTACAAAGTATTTGCAACGTCCTCTTGCCTGGATGTTGATTGGACCACACACATCACTATGTATGAGTTCCAATACATGCGTGGCTCTTAGACCCTTCAAAGAGAAAGGTCTCTTGGTCATCTTGCTCTCGAGACATGATTCACACGTGGGAATGGATCCCATGGTTAGAGATTTCAAAGGACCATCATTTGTTAACCTCTTAATCCTATCTAGGCCAATATGTCCAAGGCATAAGTGCCATAGATATGTGTCATCATTTTCATCACTATGAAACGTTTTACGCTTCCCGAGTGAATCTCTATTCACTTCGGTGTTCAAGACTTTCGGCTCATTAGGATATAAATAATAAAGGGTAATTGTATAGAATAGCCCTATATAAGTTTCCTAATTTCAATTTGTCCAACGTTTTCTATAACTTTGGTAAAAGTCCAGTAAATTAATTCGGCCAAATTTTAATTCCCAAAAAACCTAAACAAAAACACCTGCCCAAACGAAAATTAAAAACAAAATTGAAAAATAAAACCAATTAACACGGTTACACGTGTGCTTAATTTCCGTGATTGATAAATAGAAAATCAATTAATACCAATAAACGTAAATGCATTATTAAAAGAAAATTTATTTGAGTAACCGTGTTAATTGGTTTTATTCTGATTCTCTAAACCAAAAACCATCCGAATTATTTTTTTCTTTTTCAAAAACACCTCCGCCATTCTTCCTCAAAACGCAGGCGGATTCCGGGGAGCTGCCTCAAAACGCAGGAAATTTTTTATCGACGATGAATAAGGGTAGGTAAACTCATTCATGCATGTTTTCAAAATGAGTAAATCCCTTTTTAATATGAGTATTCAAAGGATGTTCTTCATTTTGTTCCAACGAATTGTTTTTCCAAAACCCAGAAAATGTATTCGCAAATAATGCATTAACTTTTAAATTTTTTTTGAAATCTGAGTCTCCGAAGGTATGTTCTTCATTTTCTTTAACAAAAACCGCTGAATTTGCTTTTATAAATAGGAGTTTTATATGTTTTGTCTCCGCCATCGCCGCCTCTGGCAACGAGTCTACTCGCATAATCATGTTTGAAGAATGCGCTCTCGGACGTTGCTTCGGATAGTTTAATCTGCTCCTGCGGCGATCAGAGAGAAAGCACCCGCCGTTGTGGAAGCCATCACCGTCGATCCGGAGAATGCCTGCCTGGGCTGTCTCCAGCGAGCATTTACATTGTAAAACTCAACTAAATTTACGTTGTAAATTCAATTAACAAGTGTAAAAACTAGACAATGTAAGTGATTTGAAAAAAAAAATATGAAATAAGCACTTCTGTTATTAAAAATCAGTACTATGATATGTTTTCCATAAATAAAAATATATGAAACTATAAATAAGAATTAAAATCGACCAAAATTGAGTGAAAATTAGTAATTAATATGAAAGCAAAGTCATATTAGGAAATAATACCCACACTTAACAAACGAATTCATTAAAAACAGAAACAATTTTTGAAATTTCAAAACGAAAATAAATGTTTAAAATTCGAAATAACTATTAAAACTCATCTCAATTTACGTTGTAAAACACAACTCAATTTACGTTGTAAATTCAATTAACAAGCGTAAAAACTGGACGATGTAAATGAAGAATTTGAAAAAAAAATATGAAATAAGCAGTTCTGTTATTAAAAATCGGTACTATAATATGTTTTCCATAAATAAAAATATATGAAACTGTAAAAAAGAATTAAAATCGACCAAAATTGAATGAAAATCAGTAATTAATATGAAAACAAAGTCAAACCCATAAATTAAGGAAATTAATCAAATCCTAAATAACTGCAAATATATACATGGAAACTATTTCAAAATTCAAAATGAAAATTAATATTTAAAAATTAAAATTATTATTCGAATTAATTAAACCGGATAATTAAAAAAGTACTATAAGGTAATAATACATATGTACACGTTATCAAAAAGGCTATTTACGAAAATTTTACCAAAGGTTGGACTTTTCCAAATTATGTTTGCCAACCAAGGCCAATTAGTCGAATTTTTGAATAATAAATTGAATCCACACGATGAGCTTTGGTAATAAAACAATCATCAAAAAAATTTCAATACCGTTATTGATTTTAAAGTTGAAACCTTGTTCTTCCAAACGACCAACATAAATTAAATACTTGTAAAAATCCGGAACAAAATAAAGATTATTCAGCAATAAAATTTTGTTTCCAAACTTGAGCTGCATGGTCCCGACAGATCTTGCTCCGACCTTCGTTCCATCACCCAGTTGAATGCAAACTCCGCGTCACTTAAGCTCCTGGTTTTCCTAAAACCATTCAAATTACACAAAATATGGTCAGAAGCCCCGCAGGCTCAAATCCAGGGCGACTCCTTGTTTCTCGTGTAACAAGCTTGAGTGACGAAGACCATACCTTTCCCCTTGACACTCTTGAGGTAGGCAGGATAGTTCCTTCACCAGTGGCCAGCCCCGCAATAGTGACACTTGTGCTCAGACTTGTCCACCTTTGCGATTCCTTTTCCCTTAGCATCCATAGCCTTCTTGTAGGGCTTCTTGGATCTCGTTCGATTGGAATTTTTGGGCCCTTTCATCATCATCTTAGAACCAGAAGTCGAGGCCCTATGTTCAGCACCATTGACCTCCCCAGAATTCTTTTTGTTCTTAGGGAGAAGTCCATCAGCAGTCTGCACCTCCTTCATGAGCTCAGTAACAGTGTACTCGAGCTTGTTCATGGAGTAGTTGATACGGAAGCTATCGAATGAATCCATCAGAGTTTCCATGATCACGTCGATCTTGGTCTCAGCGTCAATCTCAGATCCGAGGATGTCCATGTCGTTCTGGTGACCCATGATCAATAGCATATGTTCCCGAACGGAAGATCGTGGTTTCTTCCTGACGCCTATGACATCTGAACATCTCATGGAGATTGAACATGATTTCATATGCAGTGGCGATGTCTCGATGAGATTTCTGCAGCACATTTTTCATCGATGCTAATATATAGCATCTGGCAATCTCGTCGGACCTCATCCACGCATTATAGGCGTCCTTGTCTTCCTTACTCGAGGCATCACTCGGAGAAGGAGGACACAGGGTTGTGAGAACAAACTTGTGCTTTTCCACCATCAGCACGATGTCGAGGTTACGTTTCTAGTCAATGTAATTCTCACCATCGAGTTTATTTGATCTTAAAATCGTTTTTAGTGGGTTAAAAGACATTTTGCTGAATACATAAATAAACTAAATAAATTCAGTATGTCCTATAATTTCGAATTATATGCATGAACAATCCTAATATGGTCAGGAAAGCATTAAATAATTCATAGTATTACGAACAAGAATGGTTAACTACTTTTCCTATGGGGAAACCGTAATTAACCGCCTATCATAGTCGTGACACATCATTATTTAGTTGAACCATCCAAGAAGTCGCAATTTCTAGTTCTTACTAATTACCATAAACGTTTAGTCACTTATTTTTAATGCAGGGCCTTATGTGAGGATTACTTTAAAACATAAGTCTAAGTGTATAACCGACATGTGAGCCTTTAATCAAGTCACATTGATAACGGTTCACCTATGTGGAGACTCCGCTTCATCGTTTCTCTTTAAAGCTTAGGTCGTGATAGTTTAAGTAACAAAATTCTTCCGAAGTACTCCCATTAAAGGGAGGACCACTATGTGTGACTCTTAGTTCATCATACATTTAGTTAATTTAAGCTCGTGTCGGGGACCTTGGGTTGCTTCAACGATAAACAACCCTCCCACTTAGTTTTTGCAAAAATCATATTTTTGTTGAAAACATTTTACACTTTATAAATCTTTTATAAATTATAAACTATATAAATAGTTCATTTTAATATGATGTCGGCGTTCTATCCTATATGACATGTGAGGTGATCATTTATGTGAAATTAAATAAATTAAAACATAAAATATTTAACTCACATAGTGGCCCATTTCTAATTACAACCCGTAAAAAAAATTAAATAAAAATAAACTATTCTATTTTCTAAGCTTGATCGGCCAAGGAGCCTTGTGACGCGTCATCGGATGTCTCGGGTCAGCCCCCACACGTTGTCAAACGTGCGGCCAAACCCGAGGTGCTGCCTCATTGTCTTCCCGTCGTCTGAATACAATTAAAATAAATTACAATTTCAATTTTCCTCGCAAATTGAGGCTCACAAATTTAAATAAATTAAAATTTAAAATTAAACCTTGAACGATAACCGGAAAAATCCTAAGGCCATAATAATGAGGATCCATTCATATACGCAGACACACAACATTCATAATGCAACAATTTATTTTACAAAAAACGCCAACACCAACTAGTCAAACAAATTTAAAAACTAGTCATTAAACCTAATATTTAATGCCTTTAATTAGCTTAGATAAAATTTGTTGGAATTTATTTAACAATTAAACATTAATATTTCATGACATATCTAAATATGGCGAAAACACATAATCGATCCTAATATGTTAAAACACAATTTAAGCATATTCAATTAATGTAGACATTAAAAATTACTATATGCCAATAAACAATTTTATTATAGACATAGAAGTCAACAATTGAACGATTTAATCTAACAGCCTCTAAATAAATTTATATAGCAAATCCAAATTGCTTAGAATACTTACAATTGAGATTGTAAACAATCCCGGACGTTGCTCGCTAACTCTGTAATACCTCGTCAAAACTTGCTTGAAATATGTCACCGGTCGGAATGGACAGTTTGAGCCCGCTGAATTGGATTCTGGCCGCCGGGCCAGAAATGGGCATGTGGGCCTAAGGCTTCTTGTGAGCAAACGAAGCTCCGAGATCTGTGCACAAACATAGGTGGGACCGAAGATTAGATACCTGTGAAGTGGTTGGACCATATTCCTCGTCAAACTCCTGAAGTGACGTAGGCACACTTTGCGCCCGGCGAAAACTCCAGTCCGGCGAGCCAATCCGGCGACTCAAATCCGGCTAGCAGGCTGAAATGATCCTCGCGCCGTTTCGCTCCATTTTTTCGCGTTTCGAGTGAACTTCTTCAACTAAAATGTCACTCGAACACCAATAGAAAATTCAACAATAATTCCCTCGGATTTTTGGGAGATTTAGAGGTTGAACTCTTCAACTGAACAACGAAGAATACTGGGGATCACTCAAGGACACTCGGGTGATCAAGAAAAAATTTCTTAAGCTCTTTCTCTCTTTTTTCTCTCGGCCAAACACAAGCACACCACATGGAGGGACTTGGCCGATATTTTTTTGTTAGGGTTGGTCTAATTAGGGTTTCGAAACCCTTTAAAGAGAGAGAGAAAGTGGGTTTTCTTAGGTCAAACCCATTATTCAAACTTAAGCCCGTTGTTCCTTTAAATTAATTTTCGACCTAATTCTTTAATATGGTCGAGTGATATCCTATCATACTCAAAAATATTCTTTTGATTTATTTCTAAAATAATATTTAATTACTTTAGAACATCTCATTTATTTAATGACTAATCATTAATTATTTTCATACTATTCAAAGTAGTACAAAATGAGAAAATATTTATTTGAATCACTAAAATATATTATTATCCATATAATAACATAATATGATTCAATAAATAAATGTAATAATAAATAACACATTATTTATTTAATTACTTAGAAAAAAAAAATTCTTAGTGTAAATCACAATTTACTTTAAATGAGATAATTAAATCGTCTTAGTTTAATAAATCTCGTCCGAGGGTCTATCATTGAGACCTAATGGACCCACATGAACGAAGGTTTAGAATAAAGATCGAAATCAAAAGTTCACAAACTTTTTCCGTCTTTTAATTCTTATTATAAGTCAATTCCACTATAGGACTAATATTGAAACTCTATAAGTTCATATGCGTTTATTTTCCATTTGATGTGACAAAAAAATTCTTCACACGGTCCATGGAGTACTTTACGATACTACCCTTCATGTGTATCAGTAACTCAGATGAATGTAAAATTACTGTTTTACCTGTGAGTTATTATTTCACTAACTCATTCGTTATTTGTGAATGAGAAAAACATAGAATGATATGTCTTTACATGTAACATGTTTTAATCAAAGAATTTTCTTATTCGGTGAATAACTGGTCAGGTTTATTCATTCACATTCTCACAACAAAGCATAGTGTGATACTAATGCATTAGCATTGTTTTATCACGAATTCCGTATCTGTGAATAACATAACCCAACATGACAACGTTATGACACCAACCGTCGGGTTAGATGCAACTATAACTTAGCCATTTCCCATTGACAAATCAAATAAGGTGTCACATCGATTATGCATTCACTTCAGGATTTAGGTAAGTACAAAAATACCCCTCCTATGTTATCTCGAGCTTCAGAGTATCATTGGTCTTGTTCAATATCTTCTATAAGATATCAAGAATGAAACACAGAGTTACTACTCTCTATATCACAAGATAAGATATCATGATACATTCGAACAATCATTACTTAGATTCGATTGCTCTATCGATCTTAAGATTGTGAACAAATGTTTGAACTAGTCACTAGGGGCTATCTTGTCTTTTTTGTACTTAGCACACCTTTCGTTGATGACAGTTTCAGAGCGTAGCATTCATACATAAACACAAACATAATAAAGAATGAATATTTAATTTTGTTACTGTTTCATCAAAACCAAATACAAAAGTATTTCAATGTCTAATATCTCTTATGTGGGCACCAATCCCAACATCTAGCCAATCAACAAGAATTTTTCTCTCATCGATCAATAGTAACAACACATTATCACTGGAGTAAAATCATCTCAACAAGTTCACATCAACAATTGGACAATGGCCATGGCTATCAAAGAAGGCACACTTGCAAAGAAGAACTTCAAGAAATGTAGGCCCTATTGCACTCACCGCAAAATTCCAGACTACACAATCGTCAAATATTACAAAATCCATGGGTATCCACCAGGGTACAACCCAAAAATCAAGACTCAAACCAACCTCACTCAAGCAAGAGAGTGCTACACAAATCGACCCGAGCCACTAACACCAACTCCGCTGCACAAATTGATCGGCAAATTGTTAAACAGACTTGTGAAAACTTGGAAACAGACAAGTCATGCGGCTACATCAGATTGCAACCTTGCCATGAGCGATTAAGGTGATTTCTGTCTTGTTGAGCATTTGGATCTTTCAAAAACTCATATCGTGGATAATATTAGATTCAGAGGTTTCAAGACACATATGTAATCAAAGATCAGCTTTCTTGAGTCTCAATAAAATTTCCAATGCCATAGTCACACTTCCTAATCATACTATAAATTCCTGTACATTTTCTTAGTGATGTCAAAGTCAATTCTCACCTTATACTTTTGAATGCTTTCTATGTTTCAAGTTTCAAATTGAATATGTTGTTAGTCAGTGCACATCAATGCCTTTCATAAACATCACATTCATATATAAGGTTTTTTGATACAAGATTTACAGAAGAATCTGATTATTATTGGGAAAGTGTAATCAACATGAAGGCCTATATGTTCTGACTGAAGTCAACCATGATCAAAGAAAAGTCATGGTCAACACTGTCTCGACATTAGTTTGGCTCAACAGACTAGACCATCTTTCACAGGCTAGACTTGATCTTCTTAGATATAAATTGTCCTTTAAAATACTAATAAACATGTGCCCGTTAGTAAAGCAACATAGGTTGTCTAAACTGAATCTGTGTTCGAATTAATACATTGTGATGTTGGGGGACAATTTCACAAAACCTCTCATTGTGATCACAAATATTTTCTTACCTTAGTTAATGACTACAGTAGATATGCATAGCTATTATTGTTAAAACACAAGTCCGATGTTCATTTAATTATCCCAAAATTCTATTCAACAATTGAAAATCAGTTGTCTAAAACAATTAAGATGTTCAGATCAGACAATGCTAAAGAACTCGTGTTTTCTGATTTTTTTTAGCAAAAAAGATATTTTACATCAATTGAAGGCAAACATCAACACATTTTTAATATAGAAATAACTTTTTTTTTTCAATCCTCACTACCTATTAAATTTTGGTGAATGTGTCATTACCTCATGCTACTTGATCAATAGAACACTTACACCTAAACTGGATAACAAAACTCCTTATGAGATTTTGCATTGGAAACATTTAGATATGATCATATTAAGTCATTTGGATGCCTTGCCTTTTCCTCAACTTTAAAAGCCCACAAAGACAAATTTCAACCTATAGGAAATGTATATTTATATGATATCCATTCGGAATCAAAGAATACAAACTACTAGACCTAGACATACATGACATAATCATCTCTAAGGATGTCATATTCCGTGATGATATCTTTTCTTACACAAATCATGTTTTCGAAGATGCCCAAAAAATGAGTAGTTGTTGTGAATTATGTATACTTGATGTAATTAAGTCTCAAAAATTCTTACTTGTAATTGCTGAATAAATTAATAAAGAGTTGAAACTTTCATTCATTCTATTTCATTTGTTTGAAGCTTTATGACAAACTTTAGTCTTTAGTCTTTTAAGAAACATGAAAAAAAATTAAGAGACAAATATAGATTTGCATGAACAACTCTTCATAGTTTGCTTAAAACCGTATATCCACAATCTCAGGATCAAAAGACTATTAATCTCACTATAATTGTTAGTAGAACTTATGATGTCTGGTTATGAGACATAGATAATTGAGACTCTATATTTCTTCCTGTGTATCTTATGGAGATAGTGAATTGACCATTGCACTCTGGAGACAGTGAAAGTATAAACCATTTTACCTCTTATGTCTCGAATTCACTATGTATGAATTGCATTATATTTACCTCAATCCTGAAATGAGATATGAAATTTCATAGCTTACATATTCTCATTTGAGAAAGTCAAAGTTTTGGATTCACTATGTGATATCTAAACAAGACTTATTGGTGAAGTATTAATTTATGAAGATTTCATGAACGATTTTGTGAAGTTTTCATAGATATGGAATTCATGTACAAGATTGCTGAAATGAAATGTATACCACTTCATACTCTGTCCCTTAGATTGTGAATAAATGAGCTGGCAGTGTACAAAGATAGTGTAAATTGTCTAGATGAAACAATGTGACTTGTTAGCTCCTCGACAATACACTATTTCTATTTTTCACAAGTGACAAATGAGTTGAGTTAATAACAATTAGAAGGGTAAATTGGTGATTTTGTAAATCTCATCTAGTTGATGATATTCATGAAGGGTATACATAGATAATATTATGTAGATATTAAGTCATCACAATTAATTTGAATTATGAGTGAAAAATATATTCATTTGAAGCGAAAGATTCTCAATGTCAACTTTTTAGTTGAGTGAGTTGACATTAAGTTAGAACTTGAAAAATGTTCGTGAACTTTTGTGTCTAAGTATGCTAGCTCACCCTTTTCATATTTGAATCCATGAGGTCACCACCACAAGTCATAAGAGTAGGATTTGTTAAACTGGAAGCTAAGTCAAAACAAGTTCAAGTGTTGAACTATATGATTTTCCGAAAATTGGCTAAAGGGTATTTTGGTTCATTCGACAAAAGATTATGTGAATGTCAAAATAAAAATTTAGGCATCTTCATTTTGTGGTCATGAAATGATTCACATGGCTGCAAATCGGATTTGAGCCTCGAGAATCAATTTTAATTTTGTTGAATGATATGTGAGGATTTTGTTGGTGACTGATGCACCTTAGCAACCATATTAAATGCGAAGTATCATTAATTGCACTAAGAATAGCCAATTAATAATAATTATTACCAAGCAAGATCTAGATTTATTAATTTAATTCATTTTTGAAAGAAATTCAACAACCGATACTAACTAAGTAGTTAGAACACTTACATGGATTTTGGCTCAACTACAAAAACGTCTCGATCCAACACGTGCTCCATTTCATCCATTTTCTTAATTGAGTACTCGATGATGACATTGTTTCCGAGACGAATAAGAAATATGAGTGGGCACAATCGATTCTCACAAGATCTCTAAACCTTATTGTTTATGGATCTTTCTCCTATTATTGAGAGAGAGAGAGGGGGAGAGAGAGAGAGAGAGAGAGAGAGAGAGAGAGAGAGAGAGAGAGAGAGAGAGTGGCGGAGTGTTTATGTGAAGAAATGAGTGATTTTTCCTCTTCCCTTCTATCCCTATTTATAGCATTTAAAACGGGATATCCACTAAGAGATTTTCTCTCCTTTAAGAGAGATATTCCCTCCTTCTAGAGATATTATCTCCTTTGGATTTAATCTAGGCCGTTAGATCTCAACATTGAATCTAACCTTTTTCTCATCCATCAAATCAATATATATGGTTGAGATTTTCTCTATTTTGGCTTAACCAAATGGAGAAAAGGGGAGAAAGAGAATTCGACCACTCCTAGGGCTTATCCCTAGGGGAATTTCGATCAACACTTGTCCCAAGCCCAACCCAAGAATTTCCATGGCCCGTTTGCTTAAATCGAATTAATTATTTATTTACTTAATCGTACAATAAATGAACAATTATGATATAAACATTTAGTTAATTCTGCGAATATCCGTTTTTCAGAATTAATGATGTCAATCACCTTTACATCAAGTGAGATTAAATAATGAACAACATTATTATTCGAACGTTCTTATCTGCCTTTATCAGAGCCGAATCGGGGACTATGGACCTAGTAGTAGAAGCTTAATGAACTCGGCGAAAAAGACGATATAGTCCTATATCTTATTCATCGATTCCTCTAGTTTTTATCAATACTCCACCATGTAATCTAAGATTGAACTCTTCTTTAATATTATAATTATATTTACTCATCATGACGGGTGTCCATTGATATAGTCAATTCGTTATCAAAATCCACCAAGTTCTACCCATGCCAAGAGAAATAATTATTTTCGTTATACATATCAGCCCTAAGAATTGTTGCTTCCCCAACTAAAGATTATTTCAAACGTTAACTTACTTCAAGGTGCGCGCAATCAATCGGTTATGGAATCAACCCTTAGGTGGGTGAACATTAACCTCCTTTCAGGGAGGCTGGATTACATGTATGTAAATCACTTCCCACTCGAATCATGCTCTGAGAAAACTCCCAAGATATAAGTTGTGATTAGCATGGATAGCCTTTTAACAAATGAGTTAAAGAGCTCAGAAACATGATTCAATGTCCATGATCACTTCAGGATTTAGATCAAGTCTTATTGTGACCATCATAGTTGTTGGAAATTGGTTAACGATAACCTATTATATTAAGTAATATATCTAAATATGACGGAAATACATAACATGACCTAATATGTTAAAACTCATTTTAAACATATTCACTTACCATGACATTAAATTAAACCTAACATGTCAATAAATTTTCTAAACATGTTAACAGAAACAAATTGATCACACTAGCAACCTATAAGAATTATATTTGCAGATCTAATCCATTTAGAGAACTTGCACAGATGTTGGAATCAACCTCGCGGCGTCTCCCTTTGGTCGAGAAGACTCAGCATCGTGAGCGTCTAGCTTGCCGGAGAGCAGCCTGCGTGTGTGCCCCCCGCCTCGCCGGAGAGCTACCCTGTGCACGCCTTGCCTCGCCGGAGTGGGCCTACCTCGCTTACGCCTCGCCTCATTGGAGTGACCTGCCTTGCTTGCGCCTCGGCTCACCGGAGAGGCTGCACGCGTGCCTACCTTCTCGCCGGAATTTTCTGCACGCGTGCCTACCTCCTCGTCGAAATTGCGCGCCTCCCTCCCATCGGAATGGCTGGCATGCGTGCGCCTGACCTCACTGGAATGGAAGGCCTGCGTGCGCCTGACCTCGCCGGAATGGATGGTCTGCGCGCATCTGATCCTCTTCGCCGGATTGGCCTGCGGGCGTGCCTGATCTTGAAAAGACTTGGCCGGCCCTATATTCCAAAAACTCACTTAAACAACCACAAAGGATTCAACAGCAATTCTCTGGGATACTTGGGAGATCAAGAGTGTGGGCTCTTTATGTGAGCAATGTGATTAGGAGAAAACTCAAAGGATTAAGGAAGTTTTTTGGGAAAACAATCTTCACTCGAATTCTCTCTATGTGTCTCGGCCGAAAACAATCACACGAGGAAGGGATGGCCGATCATAACTTAGGGTTAGGGTTTCCTTAGTGAATACCTCATTCTATATATGAGAGAATGAGTTTCAGTTAGGTCAAAATTAGATAGCGACCCAAGATTCAAACATAAGCTCAACAATCATTTTAATGAGTTTAAAAATAATTTTCCAACCCATAATTCTTTAATTATGGCCGGCCAAACTATTCTTTTTATCCTCCAAATTTATATTTATTTCTAAAATGATATTTAATTAAATTTGAACATGTCATTAATTCTGTTCATACAATGCAAACAAGTACGAAACGAAAAATATTTGTTTTCATCTTTTATTTATTTGAATCACTAAATTGTATTGTTATGAATATAATTATACAATATGATTCATTAAATAAACGTAATAATAAATAATCAATTATTTATTTAATTACGAAGAAAATATTTTTTCATATTGTAAATCACAATTTACATTTAATGAGAAAATGAATTAGTCTTGTTCATTAAATCTCGTCCGAGAGTCTATCATTGAGACCTTATAGACCCACATGAACGAAGCTTTAGAATAAAGTTCGGGCATAATAGGTCACTAACTTATACCAATTTTTAATTCTTAATATTAGTCGATTGCACTAAAGGACTAATATTGAAACTCTCTAAGTTCATATGAGTTTATATTTGTGTTTGATGTTATAAAACTATTCTTCACACGATCTACGGTATATTTTATAATATTACCTTTTGTGTGTATCATTAACTCAGAAGATTGTAAAATTACCGTTTTACCCTTGAGTTATTATTTCACCAACTCTGTTATTTGTGAATGAGAAAAACATAAAGTGAGATGTCTCTACATGTCACATGTTTTATTCAACGAATGTTTTATCCATTTAATACCAGACCCGGTTTTTTCGCTCACACTCTCATAACAAAGCATGGTGTCATACTAAGGCCTTAGCATTCATTAAACACAAATTCCATATATCTGAATCAATTAATTCAATGAAAAAATATTATGACACCAATAGTCGGATCAATGAAACTTCACTTAGATATTGCCCATTGAATAATCAAATGTCAAAAAGTGTTGCAAGAACATATGTATTCAATTCAGGATTTAGGTAATTACCAAAATACCTCTCGTATGTGATTTAGGTAATTACCAAAATACCCCTTGTAAGATATCGTTAATTTATTCAAACAATCAGTACTCGAATACGATTGCCCAATCGATCTTTAGATTGCAAACTCTTATTTAAACTAGTCATAAGAAGGTATCTTGTCAAGTTTGTACTTAGCACTTATTCCGTTAATGACAGTTTAAGGGCGTAGACATACATGCATAAACACAATATTAAATAAGAATTAATATTTAATTTTATTTAACTTTCTCAAAGCTTGTCTAATAAATAAAAAAATGTATTTAATGTCTAATATCTCCTTTGTGGGGACAAATCCCAATAATTGATATAATGTATTTAATGTAACGGTCCTTAAACGACACATCTGCCTCAAAGCTTGTGTAGGTCGTGCACTTACCATATGTGATCAGTCTTCACTCATATGTTCCACATATATGATTTTCGATATAGCTTTCCAGGCGTATATCATGTTGGCAGAGATGCCCACAAGAAGATTGTTTATTTACATATTGATGTAATATATAAATCTTTGTAAAGTCCTGATTGTAATTTGCTGATTAAATTAATAAAAGTTGAAATGTTCATTCATTCTTTTTTAGTTTGATTGAAGATTTATGATATATAATAGTCTTATAATCCTTAATCAAACCTAACAATGTATGAAGAGACAAATGTAGATTTGCGTGAACAAACTCTTCATGGTTTGAGTAAAACGATATATTCGCAATCTAAAGATCAACGGACTATTGATCCCAGTATGATTGGTTGAAGAATCTATGATGTCTGGTTACGAGGCATAGAGAGTTAGGAACTCTATAGTTCTTCCAATGTATCTTTCGAAGATACTGAATTGACCAGTGCACCTTTAGAGACAATAGAAGAACAAACCATTTATCATCTTCTATCTCAAGGTCACTATGTATGGATCGCATCATGCTTACCTAAATCCTGAAATGAGACATGTCATTTCATAGCATTAATAATATAATTTGAGAAAGTCAAATTCTAGATCCATTACGTGATATAGACAAGGCCTATTGGTGAGATATTAAGTTATGAAGATGTCATGAACCAACTTTGTGAAGTTCTCATAGATATGGAATTCATGTACAAGATTGCTGAGATGCAATATATATCACCTCATGCTTAATTACTTGAATTGTGAATAAATGAACTGCGCAGTGTCCAGATTTAAGTAGCGACTTTATTTGGATGAAACAATGTGACTTGTTAGTTCCTCGTCAATACATTGTTTCTAACTTATTCGCAAGTACAAAAGGAGTTGAGGAAATAACAACTACAAAGGTAAAATGGTAATTTTATAAATCCGAACTAGTTGATGATATTCATGAAGGGTAAACATAGATAATATTCAATGGATCCGCTCAATAGAGCTAAGTTGGATTTGAGTAGAAAATAAATTCATTTGAACCGAGAGATTCTCAGTGTCAACTCTTTAGTGGAGTCAGTTGACATTAAGCTAATACTCGGAAAAGGTTTGTGAACTTTTGAGTCCAAGTATAGAAGCTCAATCTTTGTCCATTTGCATCCATAAGGTCACTATTACAGGTCATTAGAGTAGGATTGTTAAACTAAAAACTAAGTCAAAATAAGTTCAAATGTTGAAATAGACTTTTTCTCGGAAAATATCTAAAGGGTATTTTGTCCACATGGACATAGAATGATGTGAATGTCAAAATAAGATTTTGAATATTTTCATATGATGAAAAAATAAATTATTTTATAAAGTCGAAAAGTCGTTTAAGGCATAATGAAATTAATTTCGTTATTTGTGCAATTATAACTCTATAATGGGCATTTTAATAATTGTCTTAAAAGAAATAAGGAAGCATCTAGAAGTTCCCCCCTAGGTAGAATTTTGGCAAAAGAGTACATCAAGAGGAGAGTTTTAATTTCCCTTTAATTATAAGGATAATTACCCAAAAGGAAAAGGGAAATGAATTTCCTTGAGAAGGAAATAAATAAGCTAAGTGAGGAAACAAATTTCCTCATTACTTGAGGTGTATGACCGGCCATCCTAAGAGAGAAAGAGGAAGGGAAAATAAAATATTGTGTCATGAATACATTATTCTTTCATGAATGAATAATTGACCTTTATAGATTTTTCCTTCTCCTATAAATAGAACCTCACATAGAGATGTGAGAAGTTAAGCTTTTGCCTTGTTCTCTCTTGCTCTTGGCCGACTCCCTCTCTCTCTCTCTCTCTCTAGAAAATACTCCATTTTATTTTGCACCTAGATCCATACTTGATCTAGAGAATTAGCTTATGATCCAAGAATTGTTCTTGGTTCATATTGTTTAATTGTGTCCACACACAAATCCTTCTAAACCTCTATAGACTCTTGTAATAGAAACCTTAGGATTCTCAAGTTCTCGTTTAGATTTGAAGGAATCAAGCTAGAAAAGAAGATCAACTTTTCCCAAAACGCTTCAAGTTTATAGACATAAGAAAGGTTAGTATTCAAGTAGATTAAATAATATTTTTAATCTTAACATGTATATGCACTTTGTTTAGGTTAGTAAATATTTTTTTACTAGTAAATTGTTTTTTATATTCCGCTATTAATGTGTTAAAGTTAAACATGTACATGCTATTTAAATTCATTATAAGAAAATTGTTTCCTAAATTTGCTTGAATAATGGTTTTTCATTGACTAGATCTTACAAAATTTTAATTTTTTGGTACGACCTCTAAAGTTAAATTTGTGTTGATTTTCCACTTGTTAAATATGCTATATAAATACATTAAAAACAGTTTTCAATTATTTTATATGTAGCATACTCAAAATCAATTTTTTGACAAGTTTGAAAATTTGTGTACATAGTTTAAACTAGTTTATTGCACTTCTAGTTTAAATTTTTTATTGAATGTTTTATATTATGTTGTTTATTTTATATTGTGTTTAATTATTAACATGTTAATATAACACACAATTGAAATCAAATATTCAATTAAAATGTTTCAATAAACCTCTTTCTCTTTACACCTAGATCCGACGTACTTTTTAATTGTTTTTCAAATTCTGGACAAATTGTTATGACTCAGTAAAACGGGCATAACTCTTTGCTCGGACCTTGAAAATTAGTGGTTCTTGAACCAAATTAAAGGTACGGAAGTTAACTATCCAATGAAATTGGTTTCAGCGCAATCAAATATCTGATGTGTCATTTATGACCTTTTAAGTCCGACGTGTACGGCAGTCCGCGAGTCCAGATTTTTTAATCCGGATTTTGCGACTCCAAGCCTTCTCCCCTCTTCTCAATGCTACCGTGGTTTTCCTACGTTCTCACGCTCAACCACCATGAAGACACCTTGAAGGAAGATGTCCTGAAGATGAAGATATTAGTTTTAGGAGGATTTTAATCTCAAAAACTTTCAAGTACAAAAGTGAAGATTTATTAATCTCACACACTTTACTTAGGAAAAATAAATTTAATAGACAAAAGGATCCGAGTATGTTCCTTGTGCCTTAGTGCATTAACACTGCTCTCACCTCACAAATATCGATTTTAGGGTTCTTTTTTCTAGTGATCCAGTCTATCTCTCTTTGCTAATGGAAACATGTTTCCTATATGTACAAGAGTAGACGTGCCATTTTTCCAAAAATTAAGTGGGAGGGTTGCACTTGTTTGCAATCCAGGATCCCCTTATTTTTCCTAAAAACTAAGTGGGAGGGTTGTACTTATTGTTTTCAACCCGCGATCCCCAATACCAATGTGAAGTGCATATGTCGCCGGACTAAGAGTCACCCTCGTGACCCTCTCTTAAATGAGAGTACTCATAGACGCATTGCTCCTAACATTGCTTTTATAGCTACATTCAAAAGTGAAACGATGAGACAAGGCCTCCCCTCGTCGGATTGTTTTCAAACTAGATCTTGTTTAACTAAGTTGTTGGTTACACACTTAGACTCAAACTCTAGTAATCCTCCCACGAGGCCCTGCAAAAAGTTTTGAGTGATCAAACTTCTTTATAACGTGGCTAGTCAAAGCATTTATGTATTGACATCATGACTATGTATTAATGATGTGTCATTTACTTATGAAAGACGACTCTTTGCGGCCTTCCCTCGAAGGAGTAAAGTGTCATTTTGTTCATAACACCTTTAGATTTATTCTTGTCTAAAATAAATAAAACTTAAAATCCTAAACAAAAGACTAATTGTAAATTGTTTCAACTTTCAAGAACATGTCTCTAAACCCCCTCTGTACTATCCTTTCCTCAAACAAACTGGAAGGTGATAATTACGTAGATTGTAAACGTAACCTAGACATCGTCCTTACCGTGGACAAGCACAAGTGGGTACTCACCACCCCATGCCCTCCTGAAACGAATGATGATTCGACTCAAGAGGACAAGGATGCCTTTGTGGCCTGGCTCAGATCCGATGATATTGCGAGATGCTATATTTTCGCGTTGATGAACAATGTGTTGCAACAACAACATCGTGATATTGTGTCAGCCTATGAAATGCTCTACAATCTCCAGGAGATGTTTGGAGGGCAAGGGCGTCAGGCTAAGCAACAAGCGTACGAAAGTTTATGAACTGTCGTATGAAACCAGGGACTCCCGTTAGAGAACATATGATGATGATGATCATAAGTTATCTTAATGAGATGGAAATCCTTGGATGTGAGATTGATGGAAAAACCAAGATAGATATGATCTAAAGCCGAAAATTCGTTTAAGGCATTATAAAATTAATTTTGTTATTTGTGCAATTATAATTCTACAATGGGTATTTTAAGAATTGTCTTAAAGAAATAAGGAAGCATCTAGACGCTCCCCCTAGGTAGAATTTCGGCCAAAGAGTGCATCAAGAGAAGAGTTTTAATTTCCCTTTAATTATAAGGATAATTACCCAAAAGGAAAAGGGAAATGAATTTCCTTAAGAAGGAAATAAATAATCTAAGTGAGGAAACAAATGTCCTCATTGCTTGAGGTGTATGGCCGGCCATCCTAAGAGAGAAAGAGGAAGGGAAAATCTAATATTGTGTCATGAATACATTATTCTTTCATGAATGAATAATTGACCTTTATAGATTTTCCCTTCTCCTATAAATAGAGCCTCACATAGAGATGCGAGAAGTTAAGCTTTTGCCGTGTTCTCTCTTGCTCTTGGCCGACCCTCTCTCTCTCTCTAGAAAATACTCCTTTTTATTTTGCACCTAGATCCATACTTGATATAGAGAATTAGCTTATGATTCAAGAATTGTTCTTGGTTCATATTGTTTAATTGTGCCTACACACAAATCCTTCTAAACCTCTATAGACTATTGTAATAGGAACCTTAGGTTTCTCAAGTTCTCATTTAGGTTTGAAGGAATTAAGCTAGAAGAGAAGATCAACCTTTCCCAAGACGCTTCAAGTTTGAAGACACAAGAAAGTTTAGTATTCGAGTAGATTAAATAATGTTATTAGTCATAACATGTATATGCACTTTGTTAAGGTTAGTAAAAATTGTTTTACTAGTAAAAGAAATTTTTATATTCCACCATTAATGTGTTAATTATAAATTTTTCTTAACCCTAGACCTATTCCAACATATCAGTCATCGACCTTACTTTAGTACACCGCCCAAACTTAGGTGCCTAGAACGTGAGTCTATTTAATACGGAGGCTATGGAAGATAGTTGTTATTGCTTTTGATTAATTACACTAATCATATAATTCTTATATAGTAATCTAATTATTGATACGTCATCTTCAAGTGGGCAATATTCCTAAAAATCTCCCACTTTGACCAGAGAATATTCCCCGAGCCAACTTAATTCTTTGCCATCTTAGTAGACAGTTTAGACTTTGACCCAGGATAAAGATTCCCATCATATGGATTCTCAGTTTACTCTTTACTCTTTCATTTATGTCGATCAGACATATGTCCTATTTTGTATGATTCTAGTTCATGCATTCTTGCAAGTGATCTTTGACTTACCATTTAAGGTCAAGTCAAATCGTTCACAGTAAATTAATTTACTTAGAAAATATTAACACTTCGTATACTTGTTTATAACACATGTCTCCTTCTTGGAAATTCAACATTGTTTAAGGTCTAATTATTATTCCTTTCAAAGAAAATGTCTACAACCTCAACATTGAGCTCATACCTTATTTCAAATAAGTATTTTTGAGACATAGTGGAACGAGCTTGTCATTTCTAAATTAAATATTTAGAAACAATTAGTGCAATCAATTTACTTGTGTCATAATTAGGTCTAGTACTCTAATAGTAATGACTCTATTCATGAGACGTGTTTTTGAGATACACATATCGATCCTTCTCAAAATATCGATTATAAGAAACATACATGTACAATCATGATCATTATGTTAATTATTAAGGATCTAACTTTCATATTTCAAAAGGTTTGGTAGCTTAACTTAACTACTTTGATCCATGTCTTAAGTTATTGGAACTTTATCCTTGGATGACAGTTCTTCTTCATCTCTGAAGATCTTAAATGAAGTGGTTCGTGGTATCATAAAGAAGAGTGTCAATATTGACAATAATTCTTCATAAGGGCTTAATTCCTTAGAGCTTATTAAAGCTTTAACCATTTAATTTATCTATTTATAGATCTCTCTTTTCCTTTAAACTAATAGCTTAACAAACAGATCTATTAAATATGGGCTAATAACTTTAAGATAAGTTAGTTTGATCGAGATCATTATTTCAAGATCATGTATTTCCATATAAGGAAAGTTTATTGTTGATGAGAGTAACAAGGATCCTTGTTAGGATGCTCCCACTAGGTTATTGATTTTATTGGCAAGATAATTCAAAATTATCTTTCCTTTCAATTCATTGATTCATTTGGCGAGACACTCATTGACTACTCTTCCACTTTAATTATTGAATAATAGCAGATTCATTCCGGTTTAAAGGATGCCATCCTCAATTATGGATTTAATCATGTGAAGGATGTTTCTATTCATTGAACAACAAGTGGCTAGATTTCATTAATGAAAACTCTCACTATTTTATTGAAAAATTGTGACTAGAATCCTATTATGGATGCTTTCACTCAATAATATTTGTTAGTAGCTAGGTTCCATTTAAGGATCCTCCCACTAAATCAATGGACTAAAGTATCTAGGATCTAATTACGGATGCTCCCACTCAATTAGTGAATTAGAATAGCCAGGTTTCATACAAGGATGCTCCTACTCAATTTATTTAGCTCGGTTGGCTAGGTTCCATTCAAGGATTCTCCCACTCAATCGATACAAATATTAGTGACTAGGTTCCGATTAAGGAATCTCCCACTAATTCATCAACTCTAACTTTTTACTTGCGTTTCCTCTATTATTTCTTATTCGCACAACCTATTTTCGAGTAAATGTACTAGTAATTTAAATTCTTTCTTAAGCTCTAAACAGTTCTTAAACAATAAAACATATTTAACATAAGAAGTTAATGAAACAATAAAAGCTAAATACAATTCTTATATAAACGGAAAAACATATCCTTCATATCATATATCTTTAACTCAAGCGCATAAGCATATATGCATAAACTAGTATCACAAAAGCATTCAAGGCATTAAATTTATAGAAGGAAATATTTAATGACACAACCATGTGCTCATAAATAATGTAATAAAATATAAGGAAATTATAGATTCATTTTTTCTAGAATAACTATAAAAGCTACACTCCAGAAAATCTTGGATTTTTAAATGACACATCCCATGTTCAAAAATACATCCAAAAATGGAAGTAATAAAACTAGAGAAAATTTAGATCTTTAGGCGGTGCATGAGGTTCTCCACAATTCGGGTTTGAATCCAACATTGTTCAGCAAGGTCATCAACACTCGTATGTTTCACCAAATCTACTCTGTAACAAGAGAAGAAGTAATTTCATGAATAATTATCTTCAAAACATTTTTAGGATATCATTAATCATGAAGTTCAAGGTACCATACCAGCATTTTTTTTTATTTTTCTCAAGCTCGGCCAAGTACAAAGGACAATGCCTCTTCCAATGGCCTTTAGTGTCGCAATGGTGACATTTGCCAAAGCTTTCTCGCTTCTTCTCTTTTCCTTTAGAAGTATTTGGATGTGCCTTAGATAACTCAACACTAGAAGTCCACTTCTTATTGGTTTTAGGAGAAGAACTCTTGTCAGCATACAGAGCTGCCCCATTGATCTTCCCATGTCAAGTGACAGACTCGAAAGTCTGTAATTCATTCAACAGTTGAGACAGTCCATACGCCAACTTATTCATTATGTAGTTGGACGTAAACTATATGAAGTCACTCAAAAGGAAATTTAGGATTATTCCCACCTGAGTGACTTCATCCATCTGTGCCCCATGGTGTTCAGCTTTGGTGAAGTACTTAGTCATTTTCATGACATGATCCCTCACCGGAGTTCCCGCAACCATTCTAGTGCTAGTGCACTTACGGATGAGCTCAATGTGGGCTGCTTGCTTTGCATCTCGAACATTTGTTGCAACGAGTTAAGGATCTCCACATCAGTCTCCATCCCTTCTGTCTTTGTTTGCAATGCATCAGATATGATTACGAGCATGTATCCCACTGCCTTGTTATTGGCAGTGGTCCACTTGTCATAGTCCTCCTTCATGTTTTGGGACGAACTTGAAGTAGGAAAGTGTTGGGATTGGTGCCCACAAAGGAGATATTAGACATAGAAATACTTTGTGTATTTAAATTTTGCTGAAACATTAATATTAATAAATATTCATTCTTCTAAAGATTGTGTTTAGTTATGTTTAAGCTACGCTCTGAAACTGTCTTCAACGAAAAGGGTGTTAAGTACAGACTTGACAAGATAACCCCTTGTGACAAGTTTGAAACATTTGTTCGCAATCTAGAGATCGATAGAGCAATCGAGTCTTAGTAATGATTGTTTGGATGAATCGTGATATCTCATCTTGTGATATAGAAAGTTGTGACTCTATGATTCATACTTGGTATCTTGTAGAAGATATTGAACAAGACCTGTGACACTTAGAAGCTAGAGACAAAACTGTTTACATACTCGAAGATTCAAGTTACAACTAAAGGAGTATTATGATACTTACCTTAATCCTGAAGTGAATATGTAACTGACATTACACTTTGTGACATTTGATTCGTCAATGGGCAATGACTAAGTTTTAGTTGCATCTGACCCGACTGTTGGTGTCACAAGGATGTGATGTTGGGTTACATGATTCACATATATGGAATTCATGTAACAACGATGCAAATGCATTAGTATCACACTATGCTTTGATATGAGAGTGTGAATGAATAAACCTGGCAAGGTATTCATTGAATGAGTTCATTCTTTGATTAAAACATGTGACATGAAAAGACATCTCACTTTATGTTTTTCTCATTCACAAATACCAAAGGAGTTAGTGAAATAATAACTCAAGGGGTAAAACAGTAAGTTTACATTCCTCTTAGTTACTGATACACATGAAGGGTAATATCGTAATGTACTCCGTGGATCGTGTGAGAAATGGTTTTATCACATCAAACATAAAATATGCGCATACGATCAGAGAGAATGTCAATGTTGGTCCTTTAGTGGAATCGACCAACATTAAGAATTAAAAAACGGAAAAAGTTTGTGAACTTTTGTGTCCGATCTTTATTCTAAAGTTTCGTTCGTGTGGGTCCATAAGGTCTCAATGATAGACACTTGGAAGAGATCAAAAGAACTAGGATTGTTGATTTACTCATTGAATATAAATTATGATTTATATTGAGGAAATTATTTCTCTAAAGTAACTTATTAAATAATTAGTTATTTAATGTTACGTTTATTTAATTGAATTATAGAGCATTATTATAATGATGATAATACTCTAATGATATTCAAATAGACAAAGAAAGAAATATATATAATTTCTCGTTTCGTACTTATTTGGAAAGTATGTAATTATTTTAATGAAATGTCATTAAATAAAAATGAGATCCTAAATAAATTGTATTTAGAAATAAATCAATTAATAGGGAATAAATAAATTGTATATGGCCGAGTATGAGGAGGGTGTTTTGGCCGAAAATTAGAGTGATACGGTTATGGGTTTGATCCAGCTTAAGCCCATTATGAACTGTTTATAAAAAGGCAACTAATCCCTAATCACTCTAACCCTAACCCTAAAATTTTCGGCAAAGACTCTCCTCTCTTCCCCTTTGTGAGTCTCGGCCGAATTCCCAAGAGAAGGAAAAGAGAAAAAATTGTTTTCCTAGTTTCCATATTCAATCCCAAGTGTTCTTGAAAGCCCACCCTTTCCATCTCCACAAAAACTCCTTGTGTATTATCATTGATTCACTTTTATGGTGTTTGATGTTTTTGTAATCTGGAAAAATTGATTTAAAATTGTTTTTTAAATCTTTTTAGGATTTTTCTCTCTGCCGGATTGTTTTTAGTCGCCCAGGAACTCCAGTCCGGCGAAGGCGTTCCGTCCGGCGAGTTTTCCCCTGTCAGGCGATCTTCTCCATTCCGGAGACCCGCTCCAGTCCGGTGAGCTTCCCAGTCCGGCGAGATTTCCCCAGTCCAGCAAAGTTTTATCCAGTCCAGTGGTCCCAGGTTCAGAGACCCATTCCAGCGAGCCCATTCCAGCGATCCCAGTGCGGCGAGCCCCATCCGGCGATCCCAGTGCGGCGAGCCCAATCCGGCGAGTTCAATCCGGAGAGCCCATTCGGGCAAGTCCATTCCGGCGAGCTCCAGTCCGGCGAAGAATTTTTTAAGGATTCCGACGTGCTTATTTTTCGACGTGGATTTGGCTAGGCCTTCCGACGCTAGCGAGCAACGTCGGGATAATTTATTATCCTAATTTTAAGTGTTCTCTCAACAAATTAATATGCTAAATTAAATGTATATGAATTGTTCATATAGGTTGTTAGTATGTTCAATTGTTGAGTGTTTTACAATTTGATCAATTGTTTATTAAATTAACAAATTGATTTAAATGCCATAGGTTGTTATTCATGTTAAAATTGTTTTAACACGTATAGATCTATTATATAATTTCGCCATATTTGATATGTTATATAATTGTTTTAGTTAAATTCTTAAATAAATTCCATCAGAAAGGGGGGTCTCTCTTTAGTAAGGATAAAGCGAATGCTTTCACTCACAAGCACAATGTTCAGATTCGACTTCCATTTAAGGAAGTTATTCCCTGTCAGGACGTCTTTCGACAACATGATCGTGATAGGGTTCAACATAATTATTAAAAACATAAAAAAAAACACTTTAATAAGAAATATGAAAAGAAACAAACTATCAAGATGTTTAGGATATAAAAACATAATGCATAAGCACGGGAAAAAATATTAATCTTTGAAAACACCCGGTTCTTATATTCCACGGTAATCACCAATAGTCACAGTCTGTTCGACTATAGTGACGTAACGGAGTGCACCTAGTGAACATAAGAATCATCTCATATTAGGGAGAAATCACAATTCATGTACCCTCATAATTATGCTCACTAACTACCAATTTAAAGGAATACTCTGGCCATATGAGCAGCCACCAGTTGGTTCATACATGAGTTGACCCAACACTTCAGTGAGAAAAGTCTAGCCGATACGCACTAACTTAGCTAATACACGTAGAGATCAACCCTCCCACCTATCGTCAGAAACAGAACCTTAATATTGGAATCAGAAAAGCTTGTCCTGAGGAATAGACCTTCCATCTTTTAAAAGAGCGCAGGTCACCCATTGATCTTTCATCCTCACGGTATTGTGTCAATGTTGGAGGCATAAGACTCAATATACTTTTAGTATTTTAATTTTCCTAACATTTACATTAATCTAGGTAATCCACTACGAGTTTACTAAGTCATATTAAAAACTCGAGTGTTTCTAAGCTACCCTTAAATATATATGTTTCGATATAACTTAGGTTTTAGGTAAATAGCGACATCTAGTCTTGATTAACCTAAAAGCATTCCATCACGGAAAAGCTTCTTGTTGAGAAGGTCCGACACTACGTTTTCTTAAATACCCCCAACTTAGTCTCTTATCGGCTCGGTGATAAAACTTTTCGATCCGTTCAACTCATTCATTAATTAACTATTTTAATCATATTTGATATCAAAATAATTTATTTTTCAATGTTTTAAATAATCTTTACTTGAGTGCAGCCCATTTAAATAAATTAAATAGAACTTCAAATTTAAATTTTTTAATAAAATAAAATTATGTTCGGATTGGCCTTAAGGGCCACTGGGAATCTGGGCCAAAGCCCAAGTCATCCTCAGCCTAACCCGCCACGGTAGGGCTCGATTTGAGTGGGTAGGGCCTCTGCCAAGGGGCAGAGAAGGCCCAACCGGCTACCTAACTAGCCACAAGGTGTGGCCGGCCCTAGCACTCTAAAATTACTCGGCCGAGACCCCTCTGGAGGCCTGGAGGGCAACCTTTCGGTCCTGTTCTGTCTCCTCATCGCCGATCCGTCTCTCACCGACCGTCAGATTGCAAAAATGATAATAATAATAATAATTGAAAAAATGAATTTTACATAAAGCCTATACGCTTTGAATTTTGGGTTTACAAAAAATCTAATAAAGCGAGAATCAAGAAATCTATGATCAACCACGAATAACAATTTACATATCAAATATTAAATTGTAACGAATTTCATATAACAATGTAAATTCATTTAAACCAAATTAAATTTAATCACAAGAAAAAATCAATTAAATTAATAAATCATCTAGTTTTGATACCACCTTTTGGTGATTGGTGCACATTAGCAACCATATTATATGCGGAAAATAATTAATTGCACTCAAAATAATCAAATAATAATAGTGATTGCTATACAAGATCTAGATTTATTAATTTAACTCATTTATGAAAGCAATTCAGCAACCAGTGCTAACTAAGTCGTTAGAACAATTACATGAATTGTGCCTCAGCTACAGAAACGCCCCGATCCAACGGGTGCTCCATTTCGTAATCTTCGAGACGAACAAGAAATATGAGTGTGCATCGATTCTCACCAGATCTCAAAACCAGATTCGTTCATGATCTTTCTCCTATTATTTAGGAAAGAAAATTAGCAATTTCTAGGTGAGGAAATTCGACCAGAGAGAGAGAGAGAGAGAGAGAGAGAGAGAGAGAGAGAGAGAGAGAGTGGTCGAGTGCTTCTTGTGAAGAAAGGAGTGATTTTCTTCTTCCCTTCAATCCCTATTTAAAGCATTTAAAATGAGATAAAAACTGAGAGATTTTCGCTATTTTCTGAGAGATATTCTTTCCTTCTAGGAGATATTCCCTCATTCTAGAGATATTCTCTCGTTTTAATTTAACCTAGGCCGTTAGATCTCAACAATGAATCTAAATTCTCTCTCTTCCATTAGATCAATATGGGTTGAGATTTTCTCTCATTTGGCTTAACCAAATGGAGAAAAAGGAGGAAGGGAATTCGGCAACCCCTAGGGCTTATCCCTATAGGAATTTCGACCTACACATGTCCCAAGCCCAAACAAAGAATTTTCATGGCCCATTTGCTTAAAATTCAATTAATTATTTATTTACTTGATCCAACAATAAATAAAAAATTATGATATAATATTTAGTTAAATCTGCGAATACCAGTTTTCCAGAATTATGACTAAATCACCATTACAACAAGTGAGATTAAATAATGAACAACATTATTACTCGAAAGTTCTTATCCGCCTTTATCAGAGCCGAATCGGGGACTATGGACCTAGTCGTAGAAGCTTAATGAATTTGACAAAAAAGACAATATAGTCCTATCTCTTTTTCATCGATTCGTCTAGTCTTTATAAATACTCCACCGTGTAATCTAAGACTGAATTCTTTTTTAATACCATAATCATATTTACTCATCGTGAAGAGTGTCCACTAATATAGTCAGTTCGTGATCTAGATCCTCTAGGTTCTACCCGTGCCAAGAGAAGCCAATTTTTATGCTATACTTTTCTTGATACAAATCAACCCTAATCATTGTTGCTTCCCGAGTGAAAGATTATTTCGTACGTTAACTTACTTCGAAAGTCCAGAAAATCAATCGGTTATGGAATCAACCTTTAGGTGGGTGAACACGAACCTCCTTTCAAGGAGGCTGAATTCCGTGTATGTAAATCACTTCCCACTCGAATCATGCTCTGAGAAAACTCCCAAGATATAAGCTGTGATTATCATGGATAACCTTTTAGCGAATGCGTTAAGGAGCTCAGAAACATGCTTCAGTGTCCATGATCACTTCAGGATTTAGATTAAGTCTCACTGTTACCATCATAGTGGCCTTGGTTAGTGCGTCGTAACCGTCCTTAAACGACATATCTAGCCTAAAGCCTGTCCAGGTCGTACACTTAGAACAAGTGTAGAATGCTCCCACATAGTGATCAGTCTTCACTCATGTGTTCAATATATATATAACTTTCAATACAACTTTCTAGGCGTATATCAGTCATCAACCTAATTTTAACACACCGCTCGAACTCAGGTACTTAGCACGTGAATCAGTTTAATACGGAGGCTATGGAGGATAATTATTATTGATTCTGATTAATTATTTAAAACTCAACCCACTAATCATCTAATGCTTATACTGTAATCTAAATATTGAATTCACGAATTATTGATATGTCATCTTCAAGTGGGCAATATTCCTTAAAGATTTTACAATGGTCTATTCTTGTAATTTTCTTGAACAATCAAAAGAAACATCTAGAAGAAGCTTGTAGATGCATATGGCCGGCTAAATATACCAAAGAGTAACAGATACTTTGTTTTGGGAAAAAATATATGAAGATATACACCAAATAAAGAAATAGAGTAAACAAATATGTTGTTTTAGGCATGTATGTGACCGTCTACATCTATGCAAGGAAAGATATATATTTGTCTTGATGTATATTTGATAGGAATGAGAAACAAATATTATGGATATAAATATGAGATATTCTTTAATAATAGAAAAGAGGAAACTACCTCTTTTAGAATTGGTCTAATTAAAGGAATTTCATCCTCCGTAAATTCAATACTACACTGTGAATGTAAAACAGATAATTCGAATAACCAACATTTTTTAGACTTGGCCGAATTATCTCTCTCTCTTGATTAAACATTATACATCATACTATGCGCTCTATCAAAAGCAATTTGGTTATAACAATATACACATATTGCAGGCACAAGTGTATTACAATCAGGGATATTTTCCACAAAGTTTCTAATCATTCAGCTTCTTCGCCACATTTATCCAATGCAACGAACTCAGATTCCATCGTGGATCTAGTTATTACTGTTTCTTTGGATAATTTCCAACATATAGTCACACCTCTCTTAGTGAATAAATATTCACTGGATGCTTTAGAATATTAAATATCAGTTATCTCTTGTATAGTTTAACCCAAAATCATGAGTGAATCGTAGATACCTCAGTACTCTCATGTAACAACGATGCAAATGCATTAGTATCACACCATGCTCTGTTATGAGAGTGTGAGCGAATAAACCAGGCCTGGTATTCATCGAATAATTAATTCTTTGAAATAAATCTGCGACATGTTGAGACATTTCACTTTATGTTTTTCTCGTTCACAAATAACAGAGGACTTGGTGACATAATAACTCAGGGGTAAAACGGTAATTTTACATTCCTCTGAGTTAATGATACACACAAAGGGTAATATCGTAAAATACACCGTGGACCGTGTGAATAATAGTTTTGTCACATCAAACGGAAATATAAACGCATATGAACTTAGAGATGTTAAATATTGGTTCTTTAGCGGAATTAACTAATATTAAGAATTAAAAGCCAGAAAAAAATTGCGAACTTTTGTGTCCGAGCTTTATTCTAAAGCTTCGTTCATGTGGGTCCATAAGGTCTCAATGATAGACTCTCGGATGAGATTTTGGTGAACAAGAAATGATTGATTTTCTCATTCAACGTGAATTGTGATTTACGCTAAGAAAATTATTTTATGAGTAATTAAATAAATAACTGGTTATTTATTATTACATTTATTTCACGAATCATATTATGTTATTATATTGATAATAATATAATTTGATGATTCAAATAAATAAAAGATGAAAATAAATATTTTCTCATTTCGTACTACATTGATTAGTATGAAAATAATTAATGACTTGTCATTAAATAAATGTGATGTTCTAAATTAATTAAATATTATTTTAGAAATAAATCAAATAAATTTGGGAGATAATTAGGACAATATGGCCGGCATAATAAGTGTTTTATGGGCTGGAAAAATTGTTTAAACTCATTAAAAGGAGTTTTGGGCTTAAGTTTGACTAATGGGTCTTAACTGGATTTTGACCTAACTTAAGCCCATTCTCTCTGATATAAAAGGAGGCTTTCTCTTTGGTAACCCTAGCCTAACTTCGACCAACACTCAGCCAAACCTCTTCCCCCTTGTGCTTTGAGAGGTTTTGGCCGAAATTAAGAGAGAAATAGAGAGAGGAAAACTGTTTCCCGGTAGCCCTTCCTTTTCTTTGAGTTTCCCCTTCTTCCCTTGATCCCACGAAAGAGCCCACCCTCTTTGTCTCCTAAAATCCCTTGAGTATTATCATTGACTCAACTTGTGGTTGTCTGAGTGATTTTTCTCTCCCCAGGGCCGGCCACTTTTGGAGGAACGAAGGCACGACGGATTTGAGGATCTCCTTGATGCGCGTGGTGTAGAGGATCGGCCGATCACTTGGACGTACACCGAGACTTGCTCTTGCAGATCCAAACCCTATGTAAGTGTCTCTTAAACGAATTGGATCTGAATGATATAGTATTGTAGAATGATTACATTTATTTAGATTGTTCGTTTGCATGCTTAAATGAATTTATTGATATGTTCATAAATTTTGTTGAAATGCAAGTTTAGATTTAATGACATGGTTATGAATATGTTAAAAAAACGTTTTTAATATGTTAAATTGAATTATGAATTTCCGCCATATATAGATATGTTTCATAATTAATTAGGTTAATTGTTAACTAAATTCCAACAGTACCAACATACCTCTCGTGTGTGATCTTGGAGTTTTGAGTGATTAAATGGTTTTATCTTGAGCTTCAGAGTATCACAGGTCTTGTTCAATATCTTATGTAAGATATCAAGAATGAAACATAGAGTCACAACTCCCTATATCACAAGATAAGATATCATGATTCATTCAAACAATCATTACTCAGATTCGATTGCTCTATCGATCTTCAGATTGCGAACTAATGTTTAAAAAAGTGACAATGGGCTATCTTGTCAAGTCTGGACTTAGCACCCTTTTGATCGATGATAATTTCATAGCGTAGCAAACATACATAAAAACATACTTAATCAAGAATAAATATTTAAATTTATTTCATGTTTCAGCAAAACAAAATAAAAAAATTATTTATAATGTCTAATATCTCCTTTGTGGGCACCAATCCCAACATTCTTCACCATATTAGGATTGTTCATGCTTGTAATTCGAAATTGTAGCATATACTAAAGTTATTTATTTTATTTATTTTTTCAGCAATATGTCTTTCAACCCACTTCAAACGTTTTTAAGTTCAAACAAACTGGAGGGTGAGAATTACGTTGACTGGAAACGTAACCTCAACATCGTACTGACGGTGGAAAAGAACAAGGATATTCTCACAACCCCATGTCCTCTTCCTCTGAGTGCTGCTTGAGTAAGGAGGAAAAGGACGCCTATGATGCGTGGATGAGGTCTGACGAGATTGCGAGATACTACATCTTAGTATCTATGAGCAACGTGTTGTAACAATCTCATCGAGACATGCCCGTGGCATGTGACATCCTCTACAATCTCCATGAGATGTTTGGATATCATGGGCATCAGACGAGGCAGCAAGCTATCCGCAGTTTCATGAACTGCAGGATGAAGCCGGGATTTTCCGTTCGGGAACACATGCTACTGATCATGGGTCACCTGAATGACATGGAGATCCTCAGATCTGAGATCGACAGAGAGACCAAGATCGACATGATCTTGGAAACTTTGATGGATTCATTTGATAGCTTCCGTCTCAACTACTCCATGAACAAGCTCGAGTACACTGTTACTAGGCTCATGAATGAGTTGCAGACTGCCGAGGGACGTCTCCCTAATAACAAGAAGAAGTCTGGGGAGGTCAATGTTGTTGAACATAGGGCATCGACTTCTGGTTCTAAGAGGGTGATGAGAGGGCCCAAAAACGCCAACCGAACGGGTTCCAAGAAGCCTTACAAGAAGGCTGTTGATGCTAAGGGCAAAGAAATTACAAAGGTGGACAAGTCTGAGCACAAGTGTCACCATTGCAGAGAGGCTGGCCACTGGCAAAGTAACCGTCCTGCCTACTTCAAGAGCGTCAAGGGGAAAGGTATGATCTTTGTCACTCAAGCTCAACTGGGGTGATGGAATGAAGGTCGAAGCAAGATCTTTCGAGACCATGTAACCCAAGTTTAGAGACAAAACTTTATTATAGAAGAACGTTTATCATGTTCCGGATTTTTGCAAGAATTTGATTTTATTTGGTCGTTTAGAAGAACATGGTTTCAATTTTAAGATTAATAACGTTATTGAGATTTTATTGATGATTCTTTTATTACTAAAGCTCAACCTGTGGATTCTATTTATTATTTATATGCTATTGATCTGACAATCTTGGATACCAAAGTGAATAGAGATTCACTCGGGAAGCGTAAGACGTTTCATAGTGATGAAATCGACGACACATATCTATGGCACTTACGTCTTGGACATATTGGCCTAGATAGGATAAAGAGATTGATTGAGGATGGTCATTGAAGTTTCTACAGGTGGGAACTCTTCCCACTTGTGAATTCTGTCTCAAGGGCAAGATGACCAAGAGACATTTCTCTTCAAAACGTCTTAGAGCCACGTATGTTTTTTTGGAACTCGTACATACTGATGCATGTGTTTCATTTATCCTCTAGGCACGGGGAGGCTATGAGTATTTGGTAACCTTCACCGATGACTACTCGCGTTTTGGTTATGTCTACCTTATGCAACATAAGTCTGAAACCTTTGAAATGTTCAAGGTGTTTAAGGTTTTAGTCGAGAAGCAGACAGAGAAACAGATCAAAACTCTTCGATCAGATCGAATGGAAGAGTATTTGTCTGGAGAGTTCGAAGACTTTCTTAGGGAAGAAGGTATTCATTCTCAGCTTACAGCACCTGGCACCCCACAGCTAAACGGTGTGTAGGAGAGAAGGAATCGAACTCTAGTAGATATTGTGAGATCGATGATGAGTTGCTCATCACTTCCCGATTCATTCTATGGATACGTCCTAGAAGCGGCAGCTTACATTCTGAACCAGGTTCCGTCTAAAACGGTTCCTAGAACATCTTACAAAAGATATGGAGTGGAAGAAAATCTGTTTTACACCACCTCCGTATCTGGGGTTGTCTAGCACATGTGCTGAGACAAAAGACTAGCAAATTGGCTGGTCGTTCAGAAGTATGCCTCTTCATAGGACATTCCAAAGAATCGAAAGGTTGCATCTTCTATAGCTCTAGTGATCAGAAAATATTTGTTAGTACGAATGCTAGATTTCTAGAAGCAGACTATATGAAAGATGATGTACCGAGAAGCAGACTTGTGCTTAAGGATCTATTGGATGAAGTAGCTTGTACTTCAGAGAATAGAAGGAGTTTTATTCCAATAGTGGAAGATACACACCCGGAACGAGAGACTCCTGCGATTCGTTGCAATATCAGGACTGTACGACAGCCTGACCGATACATGGGTGTTGGAGAGACTTTCAGTGCAGTTGCATATCAGGAGGATGATGATCCGATATTTTTTTCCCAATTGAAACAGAGTTCCGAAGCAAACCTCTGGCAAGAAGCCATGAACATTGAAATGCGTTCGATGTATTACAACAATGTCTGGAAGCTTGTAGACTTACCAAAAGGCATTAAGCCTATAAGTCGATGACATATTACTCATTGGGAATGATGTTGGTAAGTTATCAGAGGTAAAGATCTGGCTGTCAAAGCAATTTGAGATGAAGGATTTGGGAGAAACGGCTTACATTCTGGGTATTCAGAATATTCTGTGACCGGAAGAACCAGAAGTCAGCATTTTCCCAAGCATCTTATATTGATAAGATCAGGGATCACTTCAGTATGCAAGACTCCAAGAAAGGGCAGTTACCCTTTAGACATGGAGTGCATCTCTCAAGTAAGCAGTCTCCTAAGACACCTCAAGAGGTTGAGGACATGAGACATGTTCTGTACGTCTCAGCCGTCGGAAGTCACATGTATGTTATGCTTTGTACTAGACCAGATATTCGCTGCGCAGTAGGCGTGGTGAGTAGGTTTCAGTCGAACCCTGGACCCTAGCACTGGGTTACTGTGAAGCATGTTTTGAAGTAACATCGTATGACGAGAAACTACATGCTATAATACTCAGGTAGTGACCTGAATATGACGGGATATACCGACTCCGATTTTCAAACGGACAAGGATTTCAGGAAGTCCACATTAGGGTCTGTGTTTACCCTGAATGGTGGATATGTGGTCTGGAGGAGTATCAAGCAATCTGGCATTGCTGACTCGACCATGGAAGCCAAATATGTGGCAGCTTGTGAAGCTGAAAAAGAGGCTGTGTGGCTGAGGAAATTCCTTATGTACTTGGAATTTGTTTCAAGTGCAAGCGAGCCCATTACACTTTATTGTGATAACAGTAGGGCTGTAACCAATTGTAAGGAGCCAAAAAGTCACAAGCGCTCAAAACACATTGAGCGCAAATATCACCTCGTTCGAGATATTGTGAACTAAAGGATATTGTATCTCCATTGAGTCAAGTGGGAGTTTGTTGGGATTGGTGCCAACAAAGGAGAATATTAGACATTTTATTTATTATTTGTAATATTTTGCTGATACATTAATATTAATAAATAAGCATTCTTTTCCTATAGTTTGTATTTATGTATGTATGCTACGCTCTGAAACCGTTATCAACGAAAAGGGTGTTAAATACAGATTTGACATGATAACCCCTTATGACTAGTTTAAACCATTTGTTCGCAATCTTAAGACCGATTGAGCATTCGAGTCTAAGTAACGATTGTTTGAATGAATCATGATATCTTATCATGTGATATAGAAAGTTGTGACTCTATAATTTCATTCTTGATATCTTATAGAAGATATTGAACAAGACCTAGTGATTCTATGGAAGCTCGATATAAAACCGTTTAATCCAGAAACTCCAAGATCACATACGAGGGGTACTTCGATAACTACCTTAATCCTGAGGTGAGTGCATAGTCGATACTACACTTTATGTCATTTGATTAGTCAATGGGCGATGGCCGTGTAATGGCTGCATCTGACCCGACGGTTGGTGACATAATGTTGTAGTGTTGGATTATGTGATTCACAGTTATGAAATTCGTGTACACATAATGAAAGTCATTGTACCACACTATGCTTTGTTACGAGATAGTGAATGAATTAATCTGGCCAGATAATCATTGAATATGAGATTCCTTGATTAAAACAAGGCAATTTGGGAAATAAAATTGAGAGACGAGTAGGACATAGGGGTCGGCCATAAACATGGTTTTGGGCTGAATATTGATTCAACAAAAGCCCACGTGAGAGCCCATTAACAATGTCTATAAATAAAGGGTTTGAGGAAACCCTAGGTGAAGTTTTTTTTTGCTCTCTCTCTCTCTCTCTCTCTTCCCTCTTGGCCGACCATCCCATCACCCGGGAGGACGAAATTTCGTTTTTTTTCTCGTGTGCGTTCATCTCGAGCCCACACTAAACTTCTCATATTCTTCTTGTGTCATCGTTGAATTAACTTGTGGTTGTTTGGTCTATTTTCATTGAGATTTATTTTTCTGAAATCTCACCTCCGAACCAAAGATTCGACGTTTCCGACGAATCTGATTCTGCAAACCCAGATCTCTTTCCGGACCCATTTAAGTCAGTTTGTTGTCGACGCAACGCAAAAAACGGCATCCCGATCCAAGCTTCCAAGAGCTCTCAGCGTCGTCGCGAAGTTTCGCCTGCGATCTGCCTCCGCCCATCCGCGCGAACCTGCGTCTGACTCCGCCGACTGCACCTCTGCGTGTCCCAACAGCCTGCCGCCTTTGTCCTGCCTCTGCCCAGGACGCTGCCTACATCGCCGCTGTTCCTCCGCCCGAGCCCAGAGGTGCCTGCCCCCCTCAGCCGCTCCGGAGTCTCCTAGGGCCGCTACCTTCTGCGTCGGACGAGTCCAGCCGCTGCCGCCCGTTCTCAGCCTGCCGAGGACCGCGCGCCATCTGCTGCCAGCTTTCCGGACTAGCCCCAAGGACGCGCCTGATTGCCGCCTTCGCTGCCCGTGTTGACGAGCCGAGGAAGTCTCTTGCAAAGTCGGAACTGGAGAAGTTTGAAGATTCTCGCATCGAACTCGTTTTCAATTCCTCGACCGAGTTATTTATAACTCGACGATGTAAGTTTCTATAACCTTAAATACTCTTAATTAATATATACTTGTTATGATTGTTTGGAGTGTTTGATTTTATTGAAATAACATGTTTATAATTAAATTGTTAATTAACATGCTTATGATTTTAATGCCAATAGGTTGTTAGATATTAAATAGTTTAATATGCTAGATCGTTTTTATTATTAATTCCGCACATAATTAGTTATGTTTAATAATAATTTACTTAAATCGTTAAGTAATTTCCAACATAAACATGTATCAATTAAAAACATTATTTAAAATACCTGAACACTAACATTTCTCTTGTTGCTTGATCTTGGAGTCCCTTGTTGGAAGAATATCAATCTCCTTGTCTCGCTACCTTTTGTCTTTGGATTCTTGAGCAAACACGAAAGTTTCTAGAACTAGAATCTTCGAGCGTTTGAAGAGTTTAGTGAGTGGGCATTATTAAATAATATGAACCAAGTGAGGATGTAGGTGCACAAATAAAAGAGTATTTTAGAGAAAGAGGGGGAATATGTTGGAATTTATTTAACAAATTAAATAGTTTAATTATATTACACATTCTATGTGGCGGAAAAATATAATTAGATCTACATATATTAAAACAATTATAATATATTTAACAAGCTAAGGCATTAAAATTTAATTACATGTTTAATAAAGAATTTATTAAAACATACGAATCAACAGTTGAACATCCTATAATTCTACATAAAAAAATTTACACAATTATAGACATCCAAATTGTTGAGAAAACTTACAATAGAGATTGTAAACAATCTCGGCGTTGCTCGCTATCGTCGGAATGCCTCACCGAGTCCAAAGGAGAAAACAGGCTCGCCGCTGGACGCGCGCTTGCCGGACTGGGAAGTCTGCCTCGCCGGACATGACTTTCGCCGCACTGCAAAACCTCGCCGGACAGGACCTTCGCCGGACTGGGAAGTCTCGCCGGATAGGATGCGTCGCCGGACTGGAGCCTTCAAACCTGGGACCGCCGCACTGGAATCTGGTCGCCGGACAGGAAACTCCTGGTCGGATTGGGAGATAGGACACTTCTCGCCGGACTGGACGCCTACGTCGGACTGGATGCCTACGCTTGAGTTTTTCACCGGACAGGTTTCACCAGGAACCTGCTCGCCGGACTGTGTAGGGCACGCAGACAGGGAAGGACAGAAAGTGTCCGGCCGGCTGGAAACTTGCAAAAAACTAACAATAACACACAAGGATTTATATTGAGATTGAAAGGGTGGGCGTCCAAGAACACTCGGGATTGTATCAAAAACTAAGAAAACAATTTCCTTCTTTTTCTTTTCTTTAGGAATTCGGCAGAGGAACTCAAGGGGAGAGAGAGAGAGAGAGAGAGAGAGAGAGAGAGAGAGAGAGAGAGAGAGAGAGAGAGAGAGAGAGAGAGAGAGAGCTTGGCCGAATGAACTTAAGGTTAGGGTTAAGTCTAGGGTTTCTGCTTAAGCTCACTTCAGTCTAGTGTTTAAACGGTTTTATCTCGAGCTTCTAAGTATCACAGGTCTTGTTCATTATCTTCTATAAGATATCAAGGATGAATCATAGAGTCACAACTCTCTATATTACAAGATTAGATATCATGATTCATTCTAACAATCAGTAATTAGATTCGATTGCTCTATCAATCTTAAGATTGCGAACAAATGTTTAAACTAGTCACAAGGGGCTATCTTGTCAAGTCTGTACTTAGCACGCCTTTCGTTGATGACAGTTTCATAGCGTAGGATTCATACATAAACACAAACTTAACAAAGAATTAATATTTATTAATATTAATGTTTCAGAAAAATATAAACACAAATGTATTTCATTGTCTAATATCTCCTTTGTGGGCACCAATGTTGGGATTGGTGCCCACAAAGGAGAATATTAGACATTTTATTTATTATTTGTAATATTTTGCTGAAACATTAATATTAATAAATAAGCTTTCTTTTCCTATAGTTTGTGTTTATGTATGTATGCTACGCTCTGAAACTGTCATCAACGAAAAGGGTGTTAAATACAGATTTGACATGATAACCCCTTGTGACTAGTTTAAACCATTTGTTCACAATCTTAAGACCGATTGAGCATTCGAGTCTAAGTAACGATTGTTTGAATGAATCATGATATCTTATCATGTGATATAGAAAGTTGTGACTCTATGATTTCATTCTTGATATCTTATAGAAGATATTGAACAAGACCTAGTGATTCTATGGAAGCTCGATATAAAACCGTTTAATCCAGAAGCTCCAAGATCACATACGAGGGGTACTTCGATAACTACCTTAATCCTGAGGTGAGTGCATAGTCGATACTACACTTTATGTCATTTGATTTGTCAATGGGCGATGGCCGTGTAATGGCTGCATCTGACCCGACGGTTGGTGACATAATGTTGTAGTGTTGGATTATGTGATTCACAGATATGGAATTCGTGTACACATAATGAAAGTCATTGTATCACACTATGGTTTGTTACGAGATAGTGAATGAATTAATCTGGCCAGATAATCATTGAATATGAGATTCCTTGATTAAAACATGTGACATGTATTGACGTCTCACTTTATGTTTTTTCTCATTCACAAGTAACAAACGAGTTAGTGAAATAATAACTCTAGGGGTAAAACGGTAATTTTACATTCCCCGGACTTACTGATACACACGAAGGGTATTTTGGTAAAGTACACCGTGGATCGAGTACAGAAAAGTTCTATGACTTCAAACGGAAAAATATGCGCGCATGAACTTAGAGATTTTCAATATTGGTCCTTTAGTGGAGTCGACCATTATTAAGAATTATAAGCCGGAAATAATTTGTGAATTATTGAGTCTGTGCTATATTCTCAAGCTTCGTTCATGTGGGTCCATAAGGTCTCAATGATGCACATTTAGAAGAGATTAATTGAACGCAATAAATTGATTTACTCATAAAATACAAATTGTGATTTGTATAGAGAAATTTATTTTCCAAGCGAATTAATGAATAATGTGTTATTCATTAATTATTGATTTTGTGAATTAAAGAACTTTATTATTGTAATAATAGTTTTCTTGAGAATTCATAATAACAATATTAGAAAATAAAACGTTTCTCGTTTTATGTTATTCGATAACCATGAAACAATTTAATAACGAGTTATTAAATAATTGAGAGTTCTAAATTAAGTCGAATTTGGAAATTAAATCAAGACAATTTGGGAAATAAAATTGAGAAACGAGTAGGACATACGGGCCGGCCATTAACATGGTTTTGGGCTGAATATCGATTCAACAAAAGCCCACATGAAAGCCCATTAACAATGTCTATAAATAAAGGGTTTGAGGAAACCCTAGGTTGAGCTTGCTCTGTCTCTCTCTTCCCTTCCCTCTTGGCCGACCACCTCATCACCCGAGAGGACGAAAAATTTCGTTTCTTGTTTTCTCGTGTGCGTTCATCTGAGCCCACACTCATCTTCTCGTTTTTCTTCTTGTGTCATCGTTGAATCAACTTGTGGTTGTTTGGTCCATTTTCGTTTTCTGGAAATCTGACCTCCGAACCAAAGATTCGATGAATCCGACTAATCTGAGTCTGCAAACCCAGATCTCTCTCCGAACCCATTTAAGTCAGTTCGTTGCCGACGCAACGCAAAAAACGGCGTCCCGATCCGAGCTTCCATGAGCTCTCAGCGTCGTCGCGAAGTTTCGCCTGCGATCTGCCTCCGCCCACCCGCGCGAACCTGCGCCTGACTCCGCCCGACCGCCCCTCTGCGTGTCCCAGCAGCCTGCCGCCTTTATCCAGCCAAGCCTGCCTCTGCCCAGGTCGCTGCCGACGTCTCCGTTGTTCCTCCGCCTGAGCCCAGAGGTGCCTGCCCCTCTCAGCCGCTCCGGGGTCTCCTAGGGCCGCTGCCTTCTGCGTCGGACGAGTCCAGCCGCTGCCGCCCGTTCCCAGCCTGCCGAGGACCGCGCGCCATCTGCTGCCAGCTTCCCGGACCAGCCCCAAGGACGTGCCTGCTTGCCGCCTTCGCTGCCCGTGTTGACGAGCCGAGGAAGTCTCTTGCAAACCCGGAATTGGAGAAGCTTGAAGATTCTCGCATCGAACTCGTTTTCAATTCCTCGACTGAGTTATTTATAACTCGACGATGTAAGTTTCGATAATCTTAAATACTCTTAATTGATATAATTGTTATGATTGTTTGGAGTGTTTTATTTTATTGAAATAACATGTTTAGAATTAAATTGTTAATTAACATGCTTATGATTTTAATGCCAATAGGTTGTTAGATATTAAATAGTTTAATATGATAGATCGATTTTATTATTAATTCCGCACGTAATTAGTTATGTTTAATAATAATTTACTTAAATCGTTAAGTAATTTCCTACAACCAATCCCAACAGAATATTTGTCGGCTAGAAGAGAGAGAGAGATAGCAAGACCAAAAAGCTTGTTTTCACAACTCTATGTGAGGCTCTATTTATAGGAAAATGAAATACAAGAAAGGGAAATTACATTTTCCTATTGTGTATTCATGACACAATATTTGATTTCCTCCTCCTTTTCTCTTCTACATGGCCGGCCAACATTATGTCATAAGTGAGGGAAATTTGTTTCCTCACTTAGCACATTTGTTTCCTTTTCAAAGAAATTCATTTCCTCTTTTCTTTTGGGCAATTACCAATATGAAATAATGTACCAAATTAAAGAAGATATTTCTCTCCCTCCCTTGATGTAAAGTGGCCGGCCATATTTGTGACTACACACGCACATTTACTTCCTAATTTGTTCGTAAAATATTACAGAAAAGCCCTCGCATTATTGCCCATACAAAAACATGTCACAAAATTTAATTCACTAAGCATGCGAACCAATTTTTCAGTCGTGTGACTTTAAATTAATTTGTGAGAAAATTCAAAATATTATTTTGACATACTAAATCTTATTTTGACATTTTACATCAATTACCCTTAAGGAAGAAAATACCCTTTAGACCATTTTCGGAAAAACAGGAATCCAAATGAACTTATTTTGACTTATCTTCTAGTTTAACAAACTCTACTCTAATGACTTGTGATAGTGACCTAATGGATCCAAATGAACAAAGCTTTAGCTAGGACTCTTGGACTCAAAGTTCACAATTTTTTCCAAGTCTAGTTTAATGTCAACTGACTCCACTAAAGAGTTGACACTGAAAATCTCTCGGTTCAAATGAATATATTTTCTACTCAAAAATCTACTTATTTGTGATAAGCATATCCAGTGAATATTATCGAATGATTACCCTTCATGAATATCATCAACTAGATGAGATTTATAAAATTACCATTTTACCCTTCTAATTGTTATTTCCTCAACTCCTTCATAACTTAATATCTCACCAGTTAGTCTAGTGTAGATCACTTAATGGATCTAGAATTTGAATTTTTGAAATGAGAATATTAAAACTATGAAATGACACGTCTCATATCAGGATATAGGTAAACATGATGCAATTCATACATAGTGACCTTGAGACAGAAGATGTTAAATGGTTTGTTCTTACATTGTCTCTAAATGTGCACTGGTCAATTCAGTATCTTTGAAATATACACTAGAAGAACTATCGAGTTCCTAACTCTCTATGTCTCGTAACTAGACATCATAGATTCTTCCAACAATCATACTGGGATCAATAGTCCGTTGATCTTTAGATTGTGAATATATTGTTTTTAACAAAATCATGAAGAGTTTGTTCACACAAATCTACATTTGTCTGTTCATACATTGTTACATTGATTAAAGACTATAACACTATTTAATATCATAAATCTTCAAACAAATGAAAAATGAATGAATGAACGTTTCAACTTTTATTAATTTAATCAGCAATTACAATAAGGACTTATAAAGATTTATATTACATCAATATGTAAATAAATAATCTTCTTGTGGGCATATCTGCCAACAAACTCCCACTTGACTGAAAGACGATGAGAGTAGTCCTTCAAGCCAAATCCATCTCGATGTTGGTCGGAGACCTTGTTGGATAAGGCTTTGGTGAAAGGATCTTCAAGGTTGTCAACCGTTGAGATCTTCAAGGTTGTCAACCGTTGAGATCTTCTTCACCTCCACGTCTCCGCGTTGCACGATCTCTCTAATCAAATGGTATTTCCTCTCAATATGCTTAGCGCTTATGGCTTCTAGGTTCCTTAGAGTTAGCAAGAACCCCACTATTAACAAATAGAAGGGTAAAATGGTAATTTTATAAATTTCATCTAGTTGATGATATTCATTAAGGGTAATCATAGATAACATTCAATGGATCCACTAAATATAATTAAGTTGAATTTGAGTAGAAAATAAATTCATTTGAACCGAGAGATTCTCAGTGTCAACTCTTTAGTGGAGTGAGTTGACATTAAGTTAATACTCGGAAAAGGTTTGTGAACTTTTGAGTCCGAGTATAAAAGCTCAAGTTTTGTTCATTTGGATCCATAAGGTCATTATTATAGTTCATTAGAGTAGGATTGTTAAACTATAAGCTAAGTGAAAAATAAGTTCAAGTGTTGAACTAGACTTTTTCTCGGAAAATGTCTAAAGGGTATTTGGGTCCACATGGACATAAAATGATGCAATTGTCAAAATAAGATTTTGAATATTTTCATATGATGAAAATATAAATTATTTTATAAACCGAAAAGTCGTTTGAGGCATTATGAAATTAATTTCATTATTTGTGTGATAATAATTCTACAATGGGTATTTTAAGAATTGTCTTAAAAGAAATAAGGAAGCATCTAGATTCCCCCTTCCCTAGCTATAGAATTCGGCCATGACACATCAAAGGAAGAGAGAATTCTTTACTTTAATTATAAAGATAATTATCCAAAAGGAAAAGAGGAAATGAATTTTCTTGAGAAGTAAATAAATATGCTAAGTGAGAAAACAGATTTTCCTATATTGGGAGAGCATATAGCCGGCTATGTTAGAAGAGAAAGGGGAGAGAAAATCAAATATTATGTCATGAATACACAATTGAAAAGGGTTATTACCCTTTCTTGATTTTTTTTTCTCCTATAAATAGAGTCTCACATAGAGATGTGAAAATAAGCATTCTTGCTCTTGTGTCTCTCTTTTGGCCGACCCTCTCTCTCTCTCTCTCTAGAAAATCCCTTTTTGTTTTGGCACCTAAGTCATCATTAGACTTAGGGTTAATTAGCTCTCTAGCTCATAGACTTGTTCTTGAGCTGTTGTGTTTAGTTGAGCCCACACACAAATCCTTCTAAATCTCTAAAGACTCATGTAATAGAAACCTTAGGTTACTCGTGTTCAACATTAGACGTGAAGGAATCGAGTCAAGGAAGAAGATCAACCTTTCTCAAGACGCTTCAAATTAAAGGTACGAGAAAAGTTTGCACTCAAACACTTTAAATAATGTTTTAAAATTTATACATGTTCATGCACTTTGCCTAGGTTAGTAAAATTGTTTTACTTGTAAAAAAATTTTACATTGCGCCATTAATATGATTAATGATAATTTTTTTTAACCCTAGACCTATTCCAACAAATAGGCCCTAGGAATTTGTTTCCGGTTATCGTCTCGATTTTATTTTGAATTTTAATTTATTTAAATTTGTGAGCCTCAATTTGCGAGGACATTTAAATTATAATTTTATTTAATTGTAATCCGAAGATGAGAAGACAAGGAAGGCATCACCTCGGGCTTGGCCACACATTGGAGAACGTGTGGGGGCTGACCCGAGACATTCGATAAGTGACCAAACGTTTATGGTAATTAGTAAGAATTAGAAGTTGTGACTTATTGGATGGTTCAAACTAAAATAGTGATGTGTCACGACTATGAAAGGCGGTAAATTACGGTTTACCCATAGGAAACGTAATTAACCATTGTTGTTCATAGTACCATGAATTATTTAACGTTTTCCTCACCATATTAGGATTGTTCATGTATGTAATTCAAAATTGTAGCACATAGTAAAGTTATTTATTTTATTTATGTTTTCAGATAAATGTATTTTAACCCACTACAAATGATTTTAAGTTCAAACATACTCGAGGGTGACAATTACGTTGACTGGAAATGTAACCTCGACATCGTGCTGACGGTGGAAATGTACAAGTATGTTCTCACGACCCCATGTCCTCCTTCTCCGAGTGCTGACTCGAATAAGGAAGACAACGACGCCTACGATGCGTGGATGAGGTCTGACGAGATTGCCAGATGCTATATATTGGCATCAATGAGCAATGTGTTGCAGCAATCTCATCGAGACATTGTCACAACATATGAAATCCTGTTCAATTTCCATAAGATGTTCAATTTTCATGAAAGGAAATCTGTATGATTTTTGGGGTGTTTAGAATGAGATCTAAATGGCTCTATCTATAGCTTTGGAGCTCGGTTACAACCAATCAAAAACATATATGTTAATGGCCTATGAAGGTATTAAACGTCCATTGTTAATGCCACTTAATTCCAACAATTAACATGAGCCTTAATGCATATTAATGCACCTAACTCAGGCAACCCAAACGTCCATATGAATGTTTATATGCATGCACGTTTCCATTTTAATTTCCATTATAACATACAAGTTATTTGTGGAGTAAATACTCTATAAAGGTGAATTTTGTAACAAAAAAATAAGGAATTAGCCCGGATGCTCGAAGGCCCAAGAAGAGCCCGAGATCCAAGACCCTAGCCCAAGCCCGGCCAAACTCGACTCGGCACGCCACGACACGTCACTAGCGCGTGTGTCTACACACGAGGAGTTAGAGCTAACCCACTCACACTCTTCTCTCTTGCACTAAATATCACTTTAACGAGAATAATCATTTATAAACACTACCAACACAGTTATAGGGGTATAAAACCGACCATTTTTAAATTTTAAATATTGGCGCGCTGAAGACCCAATATCCGAAGTCCTTTCCGATTAGACCCATCAGACAAAGTTTGGCCCATTAGATGAAGTCATCAAGGCTGACTTGACAAAAAATTTAGTCCACAAAATGAACCCACTCATACTCTCCTCCCATGCACTGTCTATCACTTTAAAGAGAAAAATTGTTTATAAGCACTACACCAGCACAATTAGGGGTTATAAAATCGACCCATTTTTAAATTTTATATATTTGGCACGCTAAAGGCCCAATATCCGAATTCCTTTCCGATCGCATCCATGAGACAAAGTTCGGCCCATTAGATGAAGTCATCAAGGCCGACATTATGAAATTTTTTAGTCCACATAGTGAACCTCGTCGCAAAGACCGGATCAAAGATGAATTCAAATCTTCATCCATAACAGCGATATGCGACATGTCACTTCATCAATTATCTCGGTAACATGTATTACAGACTCTTCATCAGATTTTCATGGTCGTGATCATCATTCATTCTCATTAATATTATTAAGTTCTACTATCAGTTCTGGTAGTATCATTACTTTGCTTACGAGCTGCATTGTATAATTTCGTGTATCCGTACAGTTCGCTGTTCAATTTATTTCATCCTTTTTTTCTTTAAATATCCGATATTATATTATGAAATCTTACCGAAATCCATATTATTGAATTAAACTTGTACAAACTATATATTATTTTGTTTCGTTACTGTTGAGGATGAAATCCAACATCAACACACCTTCCCAATAAATCTTAGACTCTTTTCACTACACTACTAAGTGTGTCTCTTCACTTTCACTTCTTTAAAAGGAATAACAATTTTTTCTCTTTTTCATTCATTATATATTTAAGTTTGACAAATAAATACTTAATTTTATACTTGCCACAACGAAAAATAAAAATATAAAATTATACAATTTCGATAAATGGACCACACTCAAATATTAGTCATAAATCATTCGTAACTTTTATTAATAACTCATTTATTAACTCCTTTTTTCAATCTCTTGAAGTATTTAATTATGAGTAGTCTTTTAAACGTAGTGGATTTTCAAAATTGCCAACGTTTAACATATTATTGGTATATGGCCCTGTCAAAGTTTAACGAAAATTTTATGATGAATTCTCCTAATTTTTTTAAAAAATTTCAAAATGAAAAATGGCAAATGTAAATTCATCCTGTTAATTATTATGTCACGTAAACAATAGGGTCATTAACCAAAGTTTAACAAAAACGTTAACCATTTTAAAATAGATACACCAGACGTTGGCCATTTAATCAATTTTTTGTTTAATTATCGTCGAACTCACATCCCACTTGAGGGGCGTAAACCAAATATGGTCGTATTATCTAAAAAGTTCTTTAATCCACAAATGATATTTATATATTTTCTGACTTCGAATTTTGTGCAAAGTACGATTATACAAGTCACTAAAGTAATATAATTCATTACTTTGTAATAAAAAAAATTAAAAAATTGTATACCAAGTTCGTATGAATTAGTTTTTCGCACTTATAAACAATACATACTAAATCTATTATTTTAAATGATATAAAATGAAGCGAACGTGCGATTTGTAGAATAACTTGAAATTTTAAGTTAAATGTAGCAAAATAAGGGATGGGAACAAACCAAAAATGGAAATTAAGTCTATTAAAAGTTATGTAATAATTTTGAGAATTCTTGAGTGCACCTCGATTAGTTTTTGGTGAATTTTAAGATGCCAAACCACCACAAGGCCTCGATCTTTAGATCGCTGCAGCCGCTTTTTATCGATTTCTCTTTATCGTTATGTACAATTCATGTTCTATTTCAAATCGAAATCACCTTATTTTACATCTGGACTGAGCGTGGCACGCATATCTCTTCTAATATTCTCTTATATCGCTTGCTCCATTTTCTTTTTCAATTTTGTCTCTTGCAATATTGCGCGCATCTTTTCCCTCATTTTTTTAGGACACTTATCGCAACGTTTCATGTTCCTTTTCGAATCTTTTCCGTTGACATGAAGTTTCATTTGAGTAACGTCTCCGTCTTTTGTTGTCATTCCACAATAGTTACATGTGAAATGATTTAACGTCCTGAAAACTTTGCTACAATAATTACGTACTCCTTTATCCGCCATGGATCTACAAAAATTAAATCAACAACACATAATCATCTATAATTCAATCTCATTACTTCAATCTTATAATTCATCAACAACACATAATCATCAATAACTCAATCTCATAATTCATCAACAACACATAATCATCAATAACTTCAATCTCTTAATTCATCAATCATAACTTGAATTTCATCAACTTCAATTTTATAACTTCAATTCATCAACTTATACATAATTTTCTAACCTAAACAATAAACTAATTTCACATAACCTGAAAAAATATATATTACTCGGAGAAAGACAACAACCATTTTTTATTTCACAACATTTAAAAAAACCGAGTCAACAAAAAAACACCAGATTTCTTCACAGGTGCAACAAATTTGCGAAGTTACTGTAGACACGACGGGAAAATGGTGATGAAATGTCAAAAAATATGTTCAAAATTCACTACGGCTATCAGGAAGTCACACTTACATGGAGATTTCACGGTCGTTGTGTCATCACCACTGGAATCGCCAAAACGCAATTCATAGGGTTTGTTACGACGATTTTTAGGTAACATGTCGCAATTTTCCCCTTTATATATATGGAGTTAAACGACACACATCAAAACAACGTCATCGCTAAACAATCACAATTTTTCCGCAAAAACGATGACAAATTGTGGCGTAACGATACAAAGACATAAAAATAACGATAACACAAAAAAACGCAAAAATGGCGCAATTTGCCACAATTTCTCAATATTTTTTCCTTGGTATAAAGTAAAGTGAATTCGATAAGAAAAGAAATGACTAATTAATTTGCCCGTCATATATTCGATGCTTAGGGAGATGAATTACTGAGTTTTAAAGGAAAGGATTAAGCTGCAACACTATTTAAATTACTGCGGTGGAAATTCGGAGAAAATTAAAACTCGAAAAAAAAAAAAAAATGAAAGAAGAAAACTAAAATTCGAAGAGAAAGGAAAGAAAGTGAAAGAGAGGGAAATCGGGAAAGCGAGAGAGAGAGAGAGAGAGAGAGAGAGAGAGACGACGGGATTGTGAGAGGTCGACGCACGCAGAGTCGCCGAATTTTCGAGCACAGTGAAGGAGAGATCGTCACGTCTCAAGGTAAGAGAAACCTCGTTAGTTTCTTCATTTCTCTGAGCTCGGATTCCTTGGGAATAAAGTTAGGGTTCGTTCTGATTTTGGGTCCCGATTTAGTGTTTACTAGTGTATTTTTGTGTGACATGTATCAGTGCTTAGGTTGTCGTCGGTTCTGGTTGACTCGAGTTATGCACTAAACCTGTTCGACGAAATTCCGCAAAGAAAGTATCTTTGCTGTTAGGAAAAAAAAGAAAGAAAGAAAGAAAGATGGGAGAGGCTTCGTTTCTCGAAACAATGATGAGTCACCTCCGAGGAACTAGCAAGTGCGTGGCTTTATGTACTTGGTTGCTCATTATTTTGTTTGAAATGAAAAAAAATAGTCGTTTATTTTATGGCGAGATTTCTTGTGGTTGAAGGTACTACACGGGTTATCCAAAGGACTTGGGTCCTTCGCGGGTCATCCATTTCACCTCCGAACGAGACTTTGTTCATCTTCTCAACGAAGGCCATCCCGTCGTTGCAGCTTTCACCATCAAGTCTCTCTCTCTCCCCCTATATATATGTATGTCTATGTGTATGTATATCTCAACGGTGTTTATAATACATATAGATGTTTTATCATCAGGTGCAATCTCACCAAGCGTCTCGATGGTGTGTTAGAGGAAGCCGCGGTCGAGTTCGATCCCCACGTCAAGTTTATACGTGTAATATATTAACATGTATATATATACACACGCATATAAAGTCTTCTTTGATTCAGTCACTTTGCTTCGCCTCTTTCTCGTTAGACCGGGTTTGAGATTATCTATTTTTATTTAGTTTGGTGATCTATTTAATAATCAAGGGCCTATAAGTAACTATCATTGTTTCCATTTCTTCAATTCTTTTGTTTTGTTTTTGAGATACTGCTCTAATTCTTGCATTGCAGGCTCATTTGATGTTTTTATTTGATATGTTATTCGGGGTTGCTGATATTAGAACGAGTTTCGAATTACGTATTCTCTTTAGGGACTCTTTTATTATCTTCATAATCTCTATTCTTTCCAGCTTAGATAAATAGAGATTCTAAAAGTCGTTTGTTTCAGGTCGAGTGTCCGAAGTATCCTGGTTTCTGTCTTTCGCGGGAGAAAACGGAATACCCGTTCATCGAAGTCTTTCACACTCCAGAACCGGTAACACCATTTTGCTTTACTAGAGAAATTTCATTTTATAGACCAAAATTTGTGCATAATATCATGATTGTATCCATTATTTTAAAAAAAATCTAAAAATTGATTTTTGACCCAATTTCGGACAAAAGTACCTCCGAAAATCCAATGAGATCCGGCCGGATCTGATGACTCGGGTCTGTTCAAATGAGTTCTGGCCGGTTTCAGTTTTGTCCAAAATTAGGTAAGAAGTCCACTTTCGGATATTTTTGAAGTAGCGAGTCTAATTTTGATATTTTGCACAAATTTATGTGTGCGTTTGCTATCACGATTTATGTTTATATAATTTTATTTTATTTTATTTGTGATGAAATTCAGATGACGCAGACTATCAATGAAGGACGGGTTATCGATCCAAATATTACAAAATACTCGGTCAAAGTCATTCCTGTAAGTTTTGCTCGAACCTTTAGAAATGAAAATTAACTTTTGAACCAGAGACTTAAACTTTTGTATCTCGCGATAATAATAAAATAAATCTTTAAAATATCTCTTCTTTTATTTTTAATATTTGAAGTAATGTGAAGATAAGTTATGATTTTTGTTGATGATGTTTTGATGAAATGTGCAGTACAATTTTGATGTTAGCGTGTACGGGTTTAGAGAGTTTTTCAAGCGTCACAGAATTAGCTCGTCGGATAAGAACTGAAAACGATGAGACGAAAACATGAATAAATTTATTATCTGGATTTAATTAAAAAGGTTGTGAGAGAGGCTATACTCGAGATGTTGCCTTAAATTAAAATCTATTTGATTTAGTTTAATTTTTTTTCGAAGAGAAAAATAAGAGGTGATTTCTCTTAATGTTGATGAAGTTTCACTGGAACATTTTGTAAAATCTCAGTTATGATGTTCGTCAAGCAATTTGTAAAATCTCAGTTACGAGGTGAATTCTTTGTTTCCGATCAAAACTGGAAGTATGATGGTTGATATTAAGTTTTGGCCGGCCAAATTCATAGAGTAAATAATTTTAGGTAATTAATATAAAAAAGAGATAATATTTCCTTTAATAGAGGATCCTAACTAATTATGATATTTAAATTTGATTGGAGAATTAATATAATATACCGGGATAAAAACCTGGTCAACCCACGAATTATGCTGATTTGAAATTTGAATTCCAAATTCGAAATAAATTTTTAAAAACAAATATTTCAAAAATAAATTCGGTAAAAAATGGTAATTTGATCTGTTCATGTGATGTAAACGAATCTGCCTGTCTATTTTCAATCGATTAACCAGGGTATATCCAAATCATAAACGTTTTATAAGACTATAGAGCCAATTATATATATATATATATATATATATATATATAATATCTCGAAATACTAATACTCTCTTTCTGGCTGATATATATATATATATATATATATATATATAAAACTTGAGGTATAACATTATAGATTAACATATTAAACTATATATATTGTTAATGCCTAAAAAAGGTTAAACAATGTATTTACGAAAGTAGTTAGAATGAATCAAACTGAATAGCATAATCAATATACTTAGTTCGGATTTTTCTTATAGAAGACTAATCTTCAGTACAAAGAAAGTAAAATTTAAGAAAGGTTCTCAGTGTTGTTTTCATCGTCATCTTTGCCTTCTTCTCAGTCTTTCTTATATAGGTTCTTCTCCGATAACGTGGGTTGACTAGACTCACATTTGTGATAACTGTTATCGGTTATCTAGATCGTGTGTTAGTGTTCAAAATAACTGTTATATGGTTATTTCAGACGATTTTTATGCTTATGTGGCTTTTGTAAGTCTTAATTAAAATGACTAGTCTTTATACTCGGATAACTTACCCGATTAATTCGGTTATGTTACTCGTAGTTATGAACTTAATTTATGTTCATACTCGTTTCTCTTCGACTTCTCTCAATATTCTTATCATTCGGTGAAGACTTATGGCCGGTGTTCTTCGCCTTAATTCCGATAATAACACTGCCCTCTAGTTTTTCAGCATAAAAATTATTTGGTTAGAAACTTGTTATTACTTGGCCCAGGTCTGGGTGTTTATTCGTTATTTTGTTCTTTGTTTCTCGGAATTTTATTCGAAGTACAAATTTTGAATAAATGCCAGCTGGCCGTGATTTATTTAATGCTATATATATTTTATTTTTATTATTATTTTTCGAATGCGTGCGACGATTCGACTGATAAGGTTGCGACTTTTGATATTCGGTTATGATTGCTCATGACTTTGCATCCTTTCGTGTCAGGTATTTTCGATTTGACTTCAAGCTTCCCCTAAAAGTTTCTATTTTTCCTTCTTTCTATAAATACCTCTGATTTCTAAATCATTTTCTTCCACTGTCCACTTCCAATTTGCTCGGGTCTTGATCTTCGTCTTGATATTCGGTGAGTTTTTCTCTTTTCTCTCATTCTTTTTTGTATGTTTTATTTGTTATATAGAGTATCTTACTCCGACTAAAAAGATTAAGTTGCCCGTAGTTTTGTAGGATTATCAACTGATAGAAAAACAAAAAAGGAAAACAATTAAAAAAAACGAATATCATCTCTAAAGAGGATTCTTTCCTCGGATATGTTGTGATGAAGAACTGAGAGTAATTCGGGTTCTTCCCCTCCTTCTAGCGCCAAATGTTAATGCTTAAAAAAAGTTAAACAATGTCTCGACAATAGTAGTTAGGATGAGACAAACTGAATATGATAATCAATATATTTAGGTCGGATTTTCCTTATAAAAGACTAATTTTCAGTACAAAGAAAGTAAAATTTAAGAAAGGTTCTCAGTGTTGTTTTTGTCGTCACCTTTGTCTTCTTCTCAGTCTTCCTTATATAGGTTCTTCTCTGAGAGCGCGAGTTGATCAGACTCATTTTCATGATAACCGTTGTCGGTTATCCAGATCGTGTGTTAGTGTTCGAAATAACCGTTATATGGTTATTTCGGACGGTTTTTATGCTTACGTGACATTTGTAAGTCTTAATTCAAATGACTAGTCTTTATGCTCGAAAAATTTATCCGATTAATTTGGTTATGTGACTCGGAGTTCTGAACTTAACTTATGTTCATATTCGTTTCTTTTCGACCTCTCCAAATATTTTTATTCTTCGGTGAAGACTTATGGTCGATATTTTTCGGCTTAATTCCGATATAACATATTATTTTGCATACTCCAAATTTTATCTTTCCCCAAAATCCGAATCTATTTTTACCGATGAAAATGAATAACGGAATGAAAATGAGAATGAATTAGGGTTAAAGATAATATGAGACTCATCTAAGATTTTTTTTTTATCAAATACAGAGCCTACCAGAAAATGCAGTACTAGACTAGTGACCAATCAATAGAGTTCTTTATTTAATATATATAATAAATAAGATTATCGCCAATCAATACGAATTTCAGAGATAAAATATAGGTGAGTGTAGACTGTAGAGTTATGATAATCGGTCATTCATTATTAAAGCGGGTTTCTCAACTATAACCGAACCTCGATTTAGCAAACTTGACTTCTTCTCTGATCCCTCTTACAATGGGAATCTCTACCTAAAAGGATATTAGGAAAGAGGGTAAATTAGCTAAAAGGATACTAGGAAAAGGGGTACATTTTATTTTCTAGATCTAAAAACATATTAAATAGTTAAATTAGACTTATTTTATTATAAATATTTGAAAATAGACTTTAGATTAAAAATTGGACAAAAATATTTTTATACTCAAAAGAATTTATATCATCATATTTTATCGTATATCATCGTATAACATCGTATAATATTGTATTTCATCGTACCATACCGTACACAAATTTATCGTACAACTATCGCATTTTATCGTATAAAATCGAATGAGTGAGTAATAATTTTTGAAAATTTTGAGTATAAAAGTGTTTTTGTCCGTCTAAAGTTTATTTTCAGATATTTTTAATAAAGTATTTCTAATGAATATTTTTCATATGTTTAAGTATAGAAAATGAATTTTATCGATCAACCAATCTACTAAAAAAATAATACTTTTGACTATTTTAGAACTCAATAAAGACATAACTATAAAATAATTATAAATAAAATACTAAATCGTTGAACATGTTGTTCTTGATCACTCATTTCTAAGCTATATACGCTAAAAGAAAAATACAATATATATTTATATAAATAAAAAAAATGTTGTAACGTTTGTGGGATCCACACGAGAGGGAAGGATGGGCTTCCATGTCGCGTATTTATACTCGAATGGCAACGTGACAAGAATTAGTTGACTTAACAATCGTAATCATACATTAATGAATATGTATTTTAATAAAAACCTACATATATGCCAATTGGAAATAAAAAGCTATTGAATGAGCATCCAATTTTAATTAGCTTGCCTTGCACGTCAGTTTTTTTTTTTTTTTTTTTGCATTGAATTCGTGATAAAGAAAAGCAACCACCACGACCTGCCAATTTGTTTCCATCTTACCATTTCAATTTTGTCATTTTTTTTTCTTCTGCTTGATACATCAGATTCGTAATTATAATGTAAATACAGTACTGTCACACGCACATGCAAGTTGATCTAACTATTTCACACTTCCACATTGTATATATACATATCTATATATGTATATGTAGACCGATCGATCAGTTTAGATATCTGAAAACTACTCGGAACATTATCATCATCATCATCATCATCGATCATCGAAGCACATCGATCTTTTGCTTTCATCTTTACAAAATATGGTACTGCTTATACTCAATTTTAATATATATTTATGTGTATGTAAAATATTCATACTATACTACTCGACAAAACTTATCCATGCAAAGTAGGGCACGTACGTACGTAATTCCATTGCATAATGATATGTTTCAGTCCTTCACGAATTACACTAATAAAATTGCTCTCTCTCTCTCTCTCTCTCTCTCTCTCTCGTACTTCCAATTCCTATGAATTAGTATATATATATATATATATATATATATATATATATATTAGTTTATTTATTCTTCGATACATGTTATAGTTAGGTTAGGTGAGATAAAAAATATAATCTATATAATATTGGAATGAATGTTTACACAGGAGTGCAAGTTGGTAGAAGAAGAAGAAGAAGAAGAGAGTATGAATAGTAATGATATTAATAATAAAAAAGTTGTGGTGACAAAGCCATTATCATTAGAACAAGATTCAGTGATCAGCGATCTCAAAGGCTCTGTTATGCTCAAAGGCATTCTCACTCTCCTCAAAGATGTCCGACCAGGATCAGATCTCACTAAATTACAGGTTAGTCCTCATATTTACACACACACACACACATATATATATATATATATATATATATATATTCCATACTCATTATCAATTATTAGAAACTATTCTTAGCTATCTTGTAGCACTATCTATACACTTTTATATGACGTTATCTCTTGTATAAACATTTATAGTGTCGAGCTTTTAAGAATTATTTGTTATTTATATTTAATTGCATATTATATATGTCAATGTAAAAATATGAATAGTAAACAATTATCAAGGAATTTTTATTATTATTTTTCAAAAATAAAATAAAAACAACATTTTTTGTAAAGAAAATGAATATTAATTAATTACAATAAACTATATTATCTGAAATATTATATATTTTATTAATGATAAATATCCTTAATTCTAACTTTTGTTGCGTTTTTTCTTAATATAAATGCAGTTGTAATATATTCTTCTTGCCGCGTGTTATTTTTCTTAGCTACAGGAACTTATGTAGATGTGAAGAAACTTATCAATTTATAATTATATTGTTCAGCATATTAAATATTGGTATAATACGATAATTAAAATAATTTAATAATAATATCACATCATTTTCAATTAAATTATTGTAAATTCGAACTGGCACAAAAAAAAAAACTCAGTCATATTAAAATATGATCAGAAAGAATTTATTGTAAGCAACAGAAAGAAATATCATCATTGCATTATTGCCGTAGTCATTAATATTTGGCTGACTAAAAGTCTAAATGTCACTTCAATTCGTATCTACAATATGAGCTTCTTGGTTTGCATTAAAGTTTTGTACGGTGACGAGGCCACTTATATTTAACCACTGACTTGACTTTCAAATTTCAATTGACTTGCTTACACGTATGTACGATTTTTAACATTATATGGCCAACTAGGCCACACATATTTATTGTATAGCCAACTACCAAAAGTCGACCAATTCAATAAATAATCCATAAGTTTATTTATGATTTTTCTTCTTATTATATCTCATTTCTATTGCTGGATGCTGTACAATAAAAAAGAATTTTGAGTCGTTGCATTCAAAACACTCTTAACTAAGTTTCCTTTGTAGCTAGTCCTGTTTGCGTTAAATTTCTATGAATAAAAAAAACCAAAATTATGTCTCTAACTAAAAAAGGGACCTCATATACGCAACTGAATAATATGCAACTTTTAATGAGGATGCCTATAATTTATGCATATTATCTTTCATAAGAAATTTACATATAAAACCATTATTTGAAGATGTTAAATACCCCAAAATATGCCTAACAAATTTAAAACCTTCAACAAATAAATTTTCTAATTTAATTCATACGATTTTACCCTAATAAAAGCTTCTACTTATATAAAAAGAGGTAGTTATTAAAACAAATGACATATTTGTGAGATTAACAGAAGTAGGTCAAATAGAAAAGTAGAAAAAGGTTAGAAATATTTAAAATAAGAATGTGTTTTCGTTATATTTATATTACTCTCAGGTGTGCATATATATATGACATAATTGTGTATATATATATTGGTTGTGATTGTTTATAGTTGCCACCTCAATTCAACTTCCCAAAATCACAACTCCAAGTTTACGGCGAGTCAGTATATTCAGTGAGAAAAAACATGTTGAGAAAGTGCAATCGAGAAGAAAGTCCAATCGAGAGGTTTATAGCAGTAATAGCTTGGAATATATCTAATTTGAGGCCTTGGATATTTGGCTTTGGTCCTTATAACCCTATCCTAGGAGAAACTCATCATGTCTCCCATGGAACCCTAAATATTCTTCTAGAAGAGGTATTATTATTATATAAAATTATTCATTGAATTTTATCATAGTTTTTGTTGTTGGATTAAATATATTTTAAGAATAAATTATTGGCAGATATCACATCACCCACCAGTTACTGCTCTCCATGCAACTGATGAAACAGAAAACCTTGATATACTTTGGTGTCTCCATGCAGTTCCCAAATTCTATGGTACGTACGTTCAGTATTCATACATATATATTTACATACATACATACATATATATATACATATATATATATATATATAGATACACACATAGCACCCTGATTTCTTTAATTCTTGAAATATTTTTTAATATAAACCTTATAATAATTTGTATTTCAAATCATACCGTTAATAAGCTTAGTAAAAGCCGAGTGAATATTCAATTATAACTGGTTAATGCATATTTAATTATAACTGGTTAATGCATATTTGAAGAACATATTTTTCCTTAGAGCCAATTTCTCGTAAATTCTAAATAAATAAGCACATGAGAATAGGCCCTATACTTTGGTTCTTATCCAATTCGCGAATTAACAGCAATTAATCATAGCCATTAAACCTAAAAAAATGTATAAGTACTTGGTTAGCTACGCATGTGGGCTTATCTCATTTCAAGAGAACTTGCAAGCTACTAATGAATATTTACACAGTTGGTTAAATATGAAAAATTGAATAATATATATATATATATATATATATATATATATATATATATCATAATTATTAATTTAAATAGAGTGAATGAATTACGCAGGTACTTCAGCGTTGCTTCAAATGTATGGGAAAAGAGAACTAAAGCTAATGAATCATGGAGAGACTTATGTCATGGATTCTCCGAAGATTGCGTTCAAGTTTTTTCCAAAACCTAGAACTGATTGGACTGGAAATGTTCGAATACGATGCCATGAGACGGGTCTAGAAGCCGAGTTATACTATGGTGGAAAATCATTTTTGGGTCTCGGAACAAATCCGAGAGCGGTTAAAGGAAAGATCTTTTATTCTGCAACACCAAGGCCTATTTTTGAGATCAATGGACAATGGGACAAGTAATTCGATTCTAACCAATTTTCCTTAAATTAATATTAATTTTTATTATAAATTTGAATGATCATAGTTAGTTTTTCTAAATGCAGAATTGTCACTCTAAAAAACCTAAAGAACGGCGAAATCCGAGACATATATGTTGCTAAAGAATTTATTTCAGGACTTCAGACACCTATTGTTAAGAATCCTAAGGTGATATTTTTATATTTTTGTTCTCTTATCTATAAATTGTATGCACGTCAATTTATTTTATGCGATGATTATTTCTTTATAAATCTAATATAGAATCATTAATCCTTTTCATAGGGAGTTATGTCGACCGAATCCACAGCTGTGTGGGGCGAAGTGAGTAGAGGAATTATGAGCGGAGATTGGGGAAATGCAACGAGAATTAAGAGACATATCGAAGAACATCAAAGAATGATTTTGAAAGAGAGACAAGCAAGAGGCCAAATTTGGGCTCCTAAACATTTTAGTGTCTCTCATAGCAAAGAAGCAGGTTGGGATTGCGAACCGATCAGCAAGCTTGTTCCTCCAGCCCCGATCGTATGCCCCGTCAATGATTGATGGATTATTCGAGAAGCTATAAGCTTTAAAATATAAATATTATACAAATTTGAATTTGAGAAGAAATATATAACAAGTTGTATTTCATCAAAACATGTAATCGGCGGAAACAATTTTACACAATAGCATATTGATAATGTCAAAATGCTACATATTAATATACTTCTATAAACTTATCTTCGTGTAAATGTATTAGGAAGAATTAAAAAAAAAAACCAAAAATTGTACCATTGCCACTATGACTAACTCATATTCTAAAAAAGTTTGGGTTGAAATTGACGAGTAGTAAGAAAAATTACTATGATTACTAGATAATTATCCAAATAAGAGTTATGTGTACTATTAACAACTAATTCTAGTCTATATTATATTGTAGGGCTATAGTAAGATGTTGAAAATATGAAATTACAAAAGATTGGGTATATGAAGATTGTTCCTTTGCTCAAAATTGATAAAAAAAAAAAAAGGATCAATATCGGATTTTATGCTTAAGAAGGACGGGGAAATGCATGTTTTCAAACTTCATCACCACTTTCTTCAACTTCGAGACTTGTCTCTTTGCGACCCTGAAACTCAAGTCTTATCATTTCACTCCGATGATGATCCATCACAAACTACATATGACGAAAAAAGACAAGTCGTTGGTTGAGTAAGTGGATGCGCTAGAACAAAAGCTTCGGATTTAGAACGCAGAGCCAACATAAACACGGCTCGACTTGTTTCTGAGCCATAAAAAAAGATGGGAGAGATTATAAAAGAGAAAATGAGACTTATACGCGCATATAGAATAAAGAACGAAAAAATGAGCAACAGGCAGAAAATTCGACCACAAGAATTAAAATTCGGATGGATTTTATTATCAAAAGAAAAAATGTTGATTATATCCTTTTTCGTATACTAGCTCAAAATACTACACGGTAAAAAAAATGACTGCGGAAGTTCTAAACAAAATCACATATTTGATTATGAAAATACAATTTCAGCGGGGTACACGTGGCCTTCAAAACAATTAACAAACTATCGTCCAACATATAGAATAAACATTGGTTATTATTAACGAGGCTAATTAGGTAGAATTTCTATAAATATGTTCATATAGAATTTGATGGCCAATTAAAGCATATGTAGAATAGTAATTTAGAACAAGTTATGTCTAGAGCATAACAATTGGAGCCGGAGGAACAAGGCTGAGCTTTGGCGAGCAATCCCAACCAATCTCTTCGCTAAAAGTTACGTCAAAATGTTTTGGAGTCCAAGTTTCGCCTTGTGAAATTCTCTCTCTCGAAATCTTTCTCTGATTTTCTTCAATTGCTTTCTTAGCTTCTGATGCTCGTCTCCAATCTCTACTCAATATGTTTTTGCTCGCCTCATTCCACACCCAAACTGATTCAGTTGCCCATATTCCCTATACAATATTTTGACAAATATAGTCATATATATATATATATATATATATATATTCTTTTTTTTTTTGAAAATAGTCATATAGATATATTTAATATGCAGTTTACTTTGTAACTGCTTTAGCTAATTAACCTTGTACAACCATATGAATTTTGATAAACATCGAGTGCTCTGTTAAATTTGTAAAGTAACAATTAGTATACATTTACAAATATTCAAAATTATAACAGAAACTAGCTTTGTCAATGTCAGATCTAGAGGCTATATTTGAAATATATTTAAAACGTTAGCTAAATAACAATGTTAAGAATTCAAGTGGCCTAGTCTGTTATTTTTTCTTTATTACTTTCTTTTAATTGACCAGCTATAATAACTATAAAGTATTTAATTTTCAACTCGGCCGGTAAAAACAATGTTTGGCAGTAACCGAGATTGTTTTAAACATATTATGTTATGCATAATTTATTTGTTAGACGTCTAATATAAGTATATATATGAAATAGTTTTTTTGCACAATTTTGATACATAATATGTACATTTTGAAGAAAAATTTGAAAAATCATACAAAATAATCAGTTGAACTAATTGCCTACTAATTTTTAGGGCCGGCTTTACTCCTAAGCCAGTAAAGTAATTCTTTTAGGCCTCGTTATTTTAAACTTGAAATTAGGTAATAAATATGCTCAAATTATTTAAATAGTGTATTAAAAAGACGTAAAAATTTATTTGTTTTGGCCTCAACTAGAGCAAGGGCCTGAGTAATATTATAACAAGCCAGTTTGCAATTGTAGGCTAAATCAATAAAATACATATAAACTGGTCCAGAGATATTTACCTTTGGATCTCTAACTTTTGGGGTTTTAAGGCTTGAAATGACTTCTTCTGCATTGTATAAAACTCTAGTCTCGTCATTACTAACTTCTGTAATTGTCACAATCCTGCAAATTCATTTAAATTTTTTTTATTAAATCAAATTATTTTCAATCCTGCAAAGAAGAATTAAAAAACCCATAACTGATTTTAGGAGACATGCATATATTTGGAATCCAAGAGTCTTACTTGTCCCAATGGCCAGCAATAGTAAATAGAGACTTTGATGAAGCGGATTCGGAAATCCTACCCTTAATTGATCTCGGATTAATTCCATAAAATGATGTTGAACTATAATTTAATTCAGTTTCGAGACCTGTCTCGAGACACCGGACATTAAGAATTCCGGTCCATTCTTGTTTTGGTAAAGGCAAGAATTTGATCAATACTTTTGGCGTCTCAATTAAATAAGTTTCACCATGGTTGAGCAGTTTCAGTTGCCTTCTCCCATTCACCTCGACTTCAATTGAAGTACCTGTAATCAAAAGGACAAGAAGAAACGTTCTCAAAATTAATGGTTCATTACGAAAATAGTCAACTTAAACGTCTTATATGCGAAATAATAAACGTTTAATAAATTTTAAATAAACATATATTTTCATATATTTACAAACTTAAATTTTAAGTAAATAATCACTTGCATATATGTGTATTTATCTAAGATTTATCAAACGTTATTTATTTAGTAATGTCAAACGTTTAAATTAGCTCTTTTCTTATTTTTCTGTTAGACAATTGCATATGTATTTCATATGTCCCTACTCAACATTTTGAAAGTGTATTTTTAACTTAGCTACTAAAAATTCAGAAACGCCCCCGCTACAAAATCCTACTTTTCGAAACACTAGCATGAAAAGAAATTTAATTTAACCAAATATAAGTTTTGTTTATCTACATTTGGAAAAGGTTATAAGATTCCAGAGCTTTTATACACTTTGTACACTATAAATATTATCTGCTCTTTTACTTTATAGTTTATATTTGAGAACACTAAACCTGCTCTTATATTTAAATATAGTATTAATGGCGGCAAATATATTCGAAGTTTACAAAAGATGAAATTTATACACTCAAATTTTAAAACATCTAAAACAATTTTCTATTGGTACCATTTGATTTTTTATCTGTTAAGTGTATCCTCCGATCTACGTGAATGGTTGATATTATTCCGATTTTTTATTCTATTTTCTTTATTTCTTGGTTCAAAACAAATATCAGAAACTATCCGAGCCCATCTTTGTCAAAGCACGGTGAAGAAAATCTCTTATCTGGTCAATGTACAAAGACCAGATAATAATTCATGTGATGCGCGGAAGAAGATGGACTCGAGTAGCTTTAGGTATTTGTTTTAATAGAAAAGAACAAAGAAAATAGAGATAAAAATTTCGAAATAATATTAATCACTCACGTGGATCGAATAATACATTTAATTGACAGAAATCAAATGGTGCTAACAGAGGACGCTTTGGATAATTTTGTCACACTTTTAATAATTTGGTTAAGTGTTATTTTGCGTGAACATTTGAGTATTTTGGTCATCATTAACTCCCCCATCACCAAAGGACTTGGGTTGAATGTTTATTATCAATGATTGAATTATCCATTTGAAATATATATATACATATAGGTAATCAATGTTGTGGCATAGAAAATCCAATGACCAACCATAATTTCCATAAATAAATGAAAGAAACATATATAAAATCAAGAGACACATATAATAAAAAAAAAAAATTAGAGGACTTGCCATTAAATTTGGCAGTAGGGTTTTGACACCAAAGAATCTCCAAATTTTCTTCCTCGTCAGTTCCTTGTAACGCCGTAACTGGGGGTTTATGCGAAACCTCCAAGAAATTCACACCAAGTTCGAATAATTAACAAAATATACAATATTTTGAACCAGGATTTATGCAAAATTTAATAAGGAAGGCAACAAAAACCCAAAATGTAGTTTTCTTAATTTTGAACTAAATTGGTTCAAACCTCAAATATATAAGGAGATAGTTTATTTTTTTCGTTCGAAAATTAAGACAAACAAAATTTGGAACATATGTAAAATATCGGAAAGAAACTAGTACAAACAAACAAAATTTAGGTTTAATTATAAATGGAATTCATTTAAAGATATATAACTTCAATTAGCCTTTAAAAGAAATAAAAAATAGTCTAATATCATAACTTCAAACAAAAACAATAATATGGTTAATATAACCATAATTTAAATATAAAATTTAAACTCAATCGTGCGAACACAACCCCTTTAAAATAACAATAAAAATGTATAGTTTTAGTACAAAACCTACACTTTTAAGAATCAAAATGAGTATATTACGGGCTAGTTTAACGCTCTTTCTCAACAAAACGGGCAAAGCTGACCCAAAACTCCTTGAAAAGAGGGTCATAACGGGTAATTTTTTCAATTTCGACTTTATCGAAAGCTCTAAGTAGTCGTACCTGTTCAAGAAGAACATTAAGAGAACCTCTTGAAATATGATGAGTCTCGCCAAGGATGGGATTAAAAGGAGCGGTTCCGAAGGGCAAGCGATGAAGAAAAGAGAGAGTCCAAGTTGTCACGGCAATGAGTCTCTCAATTGGACTTTTTTGGACGTTGCATTTTCTCAAAATCTCCTCATCGACGCTATAAACCGTCTCACCATACGCTAGAAGCTGAGACTTTGGAAGATTGAACTGAGCTGGCAGCTATAAAATTATTCCAAATAAAATAAATTAAAATTAACTATGTGATTTTATAAATTTTCTCATTTTCCCTAACAATGTGTACATTTTGGAGTTAAGATATATTATACACTTGCCTGCATGGTGCTAAAATCCGATCCGATTCGAACATTTCGAAAGAGGCTGATTATTCGTCTTATAAGATTCGGAGGCCTATATTTCTCTAATGAATCGGCTTGGGCTGAAAAATATGGCTTCGTCAAGACTACGACTTTGCTATCTTCTTCCTCCTATTAAAAATAACAAGATAGCAATTATTTGTGTTCTTTCTTAGGTGAAAGAAGAAAAATGAATACAATTGTTGACATACTCACCATATTTTAAGGCAACAAGTTGATAAAATGCTTTTGGCTACGGAAGAAAAACAAAATCATGCTCAAGATAATTGATCCTTCCTTCTATACTCCGTTATTTTCATCACTATCCCATTTTTTAACAGAAGATCACAATCATACCATACCATTTTCTTTGTCATTTCTTGAGACTTCCATGGAAGATAAGGTATGGATTTATTTTCAGGACAACAGCTGCATGATGGTGGGAGAGGGGCGTGGGACCGCCAAGAATAAATAGCCTTTGTCCATGGAATGCATGCAAATATTATTACAAAAAATTTGCTTTATACCCGATTTTATTTTTACTAATTACAATATATACAACGCTTGAATAATTTTGTGGAAATACCTACTGTAAATTATTTATAATCAAATTGAGTCCAAATTATCATCTCTAATAATTTCGGAAATTATTTCCCAATTTGAAATTGAATTATGAAAGCGTTGCTTGACGCTTTCTTGGCAAAACAATTGTTTCCACAATTGCTATATTTACCGAAAACAATTTTCAAAATTTTAGGAAAGATAATTTACACTCAATTTGATTATAAACAATTTACAGTGAATACTTTACACAAACACTGAAATTAGTAAACATGTAAATTTACATGTGTACATAAATGAAAAATCCTTTTTATATTTAAAGAATAGTTGTCAATTTGTTGAACTATGTTACGAGACACAGAGCTTTATAAATTGTAAACGTGACGAGTCTTCAAAACCGCCTTTCGTTTGCTCGACGTACTCTTATCGCGGCTACATATTATCGTATGATTTTTTTTACATACTATATATATATATGTATATATATATTATATATATATTCGTACACAAGAGATATAGCTGATCCTTCAAAAGTGATTTTTTTTATATAGTTAACAGTGATGTCGTTGGATTTCCTATCACAACCGTAAACATGTCGGTCAGTATATAGTTATGGCGTTCCATAGAAGATAGCATGGATTGATTTCTAGGACCACAGTGGACATTTAATACATATTTTGTTTCGTATATAAAGGTCGATTTGCACCGATCTCTAAAATAGTCACAAAAATTGAATAGTATAATAATGAATAATATGAGTTACGTTTACAAATATTATTGATTTTATATGTGTTGAGACTCGGTCTCTTTCGTTTATTAGCTTGGAAGCTTGAAGGAATACAAAGAATATTAAAGGTATGAACTCAGTATATTTTGACGGCGTAAACTCTTCGAACCCCTTTTTATGAGGTTTTACATTCATATTTATAGACTCAAGGATTTTCCAAAATGTTTGCTAGGATTTTCTCCTTGGTCTGTTAGGTTTCTTCATTTGTTTCCTATCTTAATTGCCGAAAATATGAGATGCTCTCCGAGATTTACTAACTAATCCTGCGGTTTTCGTATTCGGTTTAACTCTTTGATTCTATTTCCTATTTAAACTTCGTCGCTGCTACGTGGATTCTTGATGACGAGCCGTCCTCGCAGCGACGCCTTTTCTCGGGACGACCTCTTCCCTCAGGACGACTTCTTTCCTTGGGAAGAGCCTTCCTCGGGATAGGCCTTCCTCGGGACGAGGCTTCCTCGGGACAAGCCCTCCTCGGGACGAGGCTTCCTCGGAACAAGCCTTCCTCGGGACGACCTCTTTCTTCGGGACGAGTTCTCTTCGCAAATGCATCCTTCCTCGGGACAAACCTTCATCTCCTATCTTTTGTGGAATATAAACGACACAAGTGGTGTTAAGAGGGATTTGACAAAACCCGACCTTAACAGTTAGTCCCCCATTTTATCAAGTATAACACTTGGTAAAATGAAACAGAGGTTACGCCGACGAGCTTGCCCGAGCGCTAGCTATTTTGGGCGTAATGATGAGCTTCTTCGGCAATCGTCCGTGCCAGGTTTCACCTTTACCTCCTCCCTCGGGCGCGTCTTTTTGAATCCCGCAAACTTCTTCCATCATTAAATGCGGATGGCGAGTACTCGAGTACCTATAACTTTTTCGTCATAGCACTTTAGCTACCAGCTGTATTCCACTGTTGATTGCATCAAAGCTCCTTCACATTCAGGCCGTTAGATTCGTTCGCACCGCTTCAGATTTTTCATCTCGGCCGTTGGATTTGTTTGCTTTTCTCTATAAATTCATAACCCGTTGTTCAAAGGGAACTTTCCGAAACTTTGCATTCTTTCACTCTCTAAGATTTTTTTCAAACCCTCGTCAAGACTTTTCGTCCCCCAAACCTTCTTTCCTCTTCTTTTTTAAACCCTAGATCCACAAAGGCTTCGGGACAAATTTTCAAGACCAACTTTCCCCACTCCACCATGACTCAGGAGCGTCTAAATACCATCAGACAAGAGTACTGCGACGACGACGTCTGCCATATTCGTCTTCCTCGGCCCGACGAGCTTGCTGACGATCCCCAAGACGGGAAATGGGTCGTTGTATACGAGACTTTCTTCAAGGTCATGGGCCTTCACTTCCCGGTCCCGTATCTTCTCCTCTCTTTCCTCTGCACCTTCAACGTCCCTATCGCTCAGGTGTAGCTCCATGCCATCCGCATCATCCTCTGCACCATGGCCATCACCGCCGAAAGGGGAATCCCTCTCTCTGTGGAGGACTTAATGCGCCTTTACAAGTTCTCCAAGAACCCGAAGAACTTGAGACATTTCTCTCTCTCCCACCGCGTTTGCGACCATATCCTCCTCAATGTTCCCTCGAACGAGTTTGGATGAGAGTATTCCTACTTCTTCGTCAAGGTCGACGCCCGCTCCTTTGGCTACCACAACAAGTTGCTGCGGACACGATGGGTCGAAGCTGATCAATCGCTCCCCCAGTTTAGGCCCAACATCGGCACCGAGGTGGAGGCCAAGTTCAAGGAGATCCACCAGGCGCTTCTTGCGAGTGACCGTCGCAAGTAGGTGAGGGATTTCAGCAACCCTCAACGGCTGGTGGACGCCGGGATCTTCCTCGAGGCCAACATTCATGGACCTCACATCCACCTTCTCGAATTGAGGCTGCTGCGAGCAAGCGGCCCTCCGAAGGCACGGAGGATGGTCCTCCGGCAAAGAAGACCAAGGCTGCCGCGTCGATCGAGGAGCCTCTGGCCGGAGAGGTTCTCATGACCCCTCAGACTTTCGTCCCTTTCGGCGATGCAGGATCCACTCGGGGGCAGGCCTCTGACCTTTCGACTCCCACTACCGCGAGTGGGGCCGGGTCGGCCGCTGAGGTGTCCGGCGAGGGCGCAGGTTCTTCTCGTCGCGCCAAAAGAAGGAAGGACCTCGTGGTGGACTACAACGACGTGGTCCAGACGGTCACCACTCCTTCTCCGGACGTCGTGGATCTCCCGATTCAACTTCCCCCACCCCCTCCTCTTGACGGCTTTTCCGAGGAGGCGAGGGAGAGGCTCACCATCCTGGCTCCTCCCCTCCCTTCTTCGACCGGCGGGGTTCTTCTCCCCTCCGCCGGGGGACAAAATGCCTCTGCTCCTTCTCCCGTCACCGAGCTCGCCAGACGGGGCAGAGAGCAGGGAAATGCGGGCCTGGTTCCGAGGAGGTGCAACCCGAGGGGGGGTTCTCTCGATACTCCTCGTTCCGAGCCGCCGGCTCGTGGCGACGAGTCGGTCGGGGCCACTCTCGGGGAAGATACGAGGACGTCATCTGTCCCCGAACGGGGGTTGGTTTCCTTCGCTTCTTCCCCCTCCTCGTCGCTCACCCCGACGCCACTTTGGGTTCGAGGCCTCGCAGTCTTCTCCCCGGGTGTTCAGTGGCTCCCCTCGCGTGCCTACCCCGAGCTTATCTGCCGAGGACTGGAGAGAGTATTCTTTGTATTCGTGCCGGGACTTGATGCTGCGACCACCCGGCTCGTTCGACATTGGCGTGGCTCTAGGAGACTTCAAAGGGCTATCCCGAGGCCACGGCTTGCATGTTCGAGGGCGTGGCTCGGCTGAATGACCTGATCCTCGCCGAGTGCCACAATGCCAGTCTGATGGCTCAGGATCCGGGGAGCTCTCGGTCCAACTTAAGGACGCTCAGATGCAACTTGAGCTTTCTATCGCCGGCGAGCGTGGGTATCGGGAGCGGTCTGAGAAGCTGGAGTCGGACCTGGCTGCAGAGAGTCGCCGACGCGTTTTCGCCGAAGTCGACCTCGCCGAGTTCAAGGCCCAGGTGGGGCGAAAACTCGAGGAGCAGGAGCAGATGCTGGCTGCCAATGAGGGTCTCCTAGCCGAGGAGAAAAAGCGCATTCAGGAGGTCGCGGAGGCCTTTCGGAGGAAGGACGAGCTTCTCGCCCAGATTGGCGAGGCTGTGGGCGAGCCACCTTGAGGAAGCTGGTTGAGGAGCGAGAGACGGAACAAGATGAGTCGAGTGAGGAACGTCACGCCCGACTGCGCCTTTTCGAGAGGGCCAAGGGCAAGCTTGAGCAGGCGTCGACTAGTCTCCAGGCTCTTGATGAGTTCGTCGATGCCAACCACCTGGCGGCCGCCTATCAGGCCAATATCAACGCAGTCAACGCTCTCCTGCCGGGGGCGACGGTCGAATACCTCCGGGCCAAGCTTCCAGAATGGCAGCAGGGTCGCCGCGGACCCCGACTCTCCTCCTCTGTCTCCTGGAAATCCCCCGGCGATTGAAAACCGTTGCCTATCGGCTCTTGTCGCGGGGAATCCCTCCGCCGCATTCGGCTCGCTTGGCGAGCATGGGTCTAACTGAGACCTCATCTCTCCTCGGGAACCGGTGGCATAGATCCTTATTTTCCTTTGTTTTAAATTGCTTATGTAATTATTTATAAAGTACTTCAGTTCTTGTATTTGTAGACGATCTTGTTTTATTTAATGAAATTTTCCTTTCTCGCCTTTTCTCTTGCGATGTGCTTAACTTTCATTATTTTTGTGTATGATTGATCTGATGCATGAATCCGACGAGCATACGAATGTTAACCTAAGATGTCATGAGATATAAACTTCAAAGTTAAAAAATGATAAAAAAATAACCCGACGAGCATAACCTGAATACACAAATAAAATCATAGTTAACCCGACGAGCTATCATGCAATCTATGATTATCCTACAAATTCTATAGGGCATAGGCATAAGACCGTAGTTAAATGTATGTGTAATATTTAGAGATGGAAGAATGTACATCTTCCACTCCCTCTTTTTAAATCAAAATGAGATGGGAGCGGTGATAGAAAATTCTTCGCGTAAGTGTATGTGTAATGGGATTTTGTTGGTTGTTTGGTCGTGTAAAGGCATCCTTACCGAGGATTCTCGACCAAGGCTGTTTAATGTCGCATACATAATCTCTTCAACCTCACCAAATTATCAAATAATGTTAAGTATTCAAGATTTTTAGGGCCAACACTGAGGCATTTACGTTCCTCTGAAGCCTGTTGACGTGGTTCTTACTTGTAACTCCGATTATTTAAGCATACGAATGTTAACCTCAGCGTCGGGGAGCCCTTTTATTTTTCGGCCTCGGGGCCATTATTGAATCTTTGCTCATCAGGGAGGCTTTATATACACGGGCCCTCTCGCCACTGTGTTGTTTTTATCGGGCATCGGGAGCCTCGGATAAATTTTGGGAACTCTAGCCTCTTTTGATTTGCTCGCGGGGAGGCTTTGTATTTTGCTCATCGGGGAGGCTTTGTATTTTGGGCCCTCTCGCCACTGTGTTTTTGTTATTGGGCATTGGGAGTCTTTGATAACTTTTGGGCACTCTCGCCTCTTTTAATTTGCTCGTGGGGAGGCTTTGAATTTTTCTCATCGGGGAGGCTTTGTACTTTGCTCATCGGGGAGACTTTATAAACATGGGCCCTCTCGCCACTATGTTTTTGTCATCGGGCATCGGGAGCCTCAGATAACTCTTGGGCACTCTCGCCACTTTTAATTGTGGGCACTCTCGCCTCTTTTAATTTTCTTGTTCAGCTATAGGATAGCATTTTATTTTAGTACTTTTGATTTTTTGAAAGCTGGGCCTCATCAAATCCTTCGAGTCCCCCGATTGGGTGCGGCTCCTGAGGGAAGTGTACCTCACATTTATTGCATAAAGGGCCGAAGCCACCAAAATGTTCCCGAACAAAAGGGGCGGGACTCCCTGGCAAATGGAAGGTACATTCATGAACTACTTACCGGGATTACGACTGGGGCGAGGAAGTTTTCAGTAAAACTTCTTCAAATGCTTCACGTTCCAACACCTGATCACCTTGACCCCTTCGGTGTTCTCGAGCTCGTAGACTCCTGGTTTGATGACGTTGGTGATTATGTTGGAAATTACTTAACGATTTAAGTAAATTATTATTGAACATAACTAATTACGTGCGAAATTAATAATAAAAACGATCTAGCATATTAAACTATTTAATATCTAACAACCTATTGGCATTAAAATCATAAGCATGTGAATTAACAATTTAATTCTAATCTGTGAACATGTTAATTAACGATTAATTCTAAACATGTTTATTTCAATAAAATGAAATACTCCAAAAAATCATATAACAATTATATTAATTAAGAGTATTTAAGGTTATCGAAACTTACATCGTCAAGTTATAAATAACTCGGTCGAGGAATTGAAAACGAGTTCGATGCGCGAATCTTCAAGCTTCTCCAATTCCAGGTTTGCTAGAGACTTCTTCGGCTCGTCAACACAGGTAGTGAAGGCGGCAAGGAGACGCGGCCTTGGGGCTGGTCCGGGAAGCTGGCAGCAGATGGTGCGCGGTCCTCGGCTGGGAACGGGCGGCAGCGGCTGTACTCGACCGACGCAGAAAGCAACGGCCCTAGGAGGCCCTGGAGCGGCTGGGAGGTGCAGGCGCTGCTGGGCTCAGACGGAGGAGCAGCAAGGACATCAGAAGCATCCTGGGCAGAGGCAGGCTCGGCAGGACAAAGGCGGCTGGCTGCTGGGACTCGCAGGCGCTGTCGGGCGTAGTCAGATTGCAGGCAAAACTTCGCGATGACGCTGAGAGCTCATGGAAGCTCGGAACGGGATGCCGTTTTTTGCGTTGCGTCGGCAATGAACTGACTTAAATGGGTTCAAAAATAGATCTGGGTTTCCAGACTCGGATTCTTCAGATTCATCGAATCTTTGGTTCGGAGGTAAGATTTCCAGAAAAATAAATCTCAATGAAAATAGACCAAACAGCCACAAGTTGATTCAACGATAACACAAGAAGAATATGAGAAGATGAGTGTGGGCTCGAGATGAACGCACACGAGAAAACAAGAAACAAATTTTCGTCTTCCCGGGTGATGAAATGGTCGACCAAGAGGGAGAGAGAGAGAGATGACCTTTCAGCTATAAAACTAATGAGGAAGCCTTAACCTAGGGTTTCCAAAAACCTTTTATTTATAGGCATTATTAAGGGGTTCTCATGTGGGCTTTTGTTGAATCAATATTCAGCCCAAAACCATGTTAATGGCCGACCCTTGTGTCCTACTCGTCTCTCAATTTTGTTTCCCAAATTGTCTTGATTTAATTTCATATTCGACTTAATTTAGAACTCTCATCTATTTAATAACTTGTTATTAATTATTTCATGGTTATCGAATAACATAAAACGAGAAATGTTTTATTTTCTAATATTGTTATTATGAATTCTCAAGAAAATTATTATCACAATAATAAAGTTCTTTAATTCACAAAATCAATAATTAATGAATAACACATTAATCATTAATTCGCTTGGAAAATAAATTTCTCTATACAAATCACAATTTGTATTTAATGAGTAAATCAATTTATTGCGTTCAATTAATCTCTTCTAAATGTGCATCATTGAGACCTTATGGACCCACATGAACGAAGCTTGAGAATAAAGCACGGACTCAATAATTCACAAATTATTTCCGGCTTATAATTCTTAATAATGGTCGACTCCACTAAAGGACCAATATGGAAAATCTCTAAGTTCATGCGCGCAGATTTTTCCGTTTGAAGTCACAGAACCTTTCTGTACTCGATCTACGGTGTACTTTACCAAAATACCCTTCGTGTGTATCAGTAAGTCCAGGGAATGTAAAATTACCGTTTTCCCCTAGAGTTATTATTTTACTAACTCCTTTGTTACCTATGAATGAGAAAAACATAAAGTGACACGTCAATACGTGTCACTTGTTTTAATCAAGGAATCTCATATTCAATGATTATCTGGCCAGATTAATTCATTCACTATCTCGTAACAAAACATAGTGTGATACAATGAATTTCATTATGTGTACACGAATTCCATATATGTGAATCACATAATCCAACAGTACAACATTATGTCACCAACCGTCGGGTCAGATGCAGCCATTGCATGGCCATTGCCCATTGAAAAATCAAATGACATAAAGTGTATCATCGATTATGCACTCACCTCAGGATTAATGTAGTTATCGAAGTACCGCTCGTATGTGATCTTGGAGCTTCTAGATTAAACGGTTTTATATCGAGCTTCCATAGAATCACTAGGTCTTGTTCAATATCTTCTATAAGATATCAAGAATGAAATCATAGAGTCACATGATAAGATATAATGAATTCAAACAATCGTTAATTAGACTCGATTGCTCTATCGGTCTTAAGATTGCGAACAAATGGTTTAAACTAGTCACAAGGGGTTATCATGTCAAATTTGTATTTAACACCCTTTTCGTTGGTAACTGTTTCAGAGCGTAGTATACATACATAAACACAAACTATAGGAAAAGAATGCTTATTTATTAGATTTAATGTTTCGGCAAAATATTACAAATCATCAATAAAATTTCTAATATTCTCCTTTGTGGGCACCAATCCCAACAGACTATGTATGGGCCTTCCCAGCTCTGCCCTAGCATCCCGGTGTTCACCTCGACAGTGTTTTGAAAAACCCGTCGGAGGACCATCTCGCTAACCTGGAACTTTCTCGAACGCACCTTTTTGTTGTGGTAACGAGCAACCGCATTCTGGTAATTGGCGATGTGCACACTTGCTTGCTCGCGTCGTTCTTCCACATGATCGAGCTGGTGGAGTAGACTCTGACTGTTGGCTTCTTCATCGCCCGGTGCTACTGCCTGTCGACGGCTCGGGACTCATACTTCTGCCAAGATCACGGCCTCGACTCCAAACGATAAGGAGAACGGAGTCTGGCCGATGGCGGAGTGAGGAGTTGTTCGGTAGGCCCAAAGTACTCTGGGGAGCTCGTTCGCCCAGAGCCCCTTCTTCTCGTCGAGCCTTCTTTTGATATTATCAGTGATCGTCCGGTTGACCGCCTCGGCGTACCCGTTAGCTTGAGGGTACCTGGGCGTTGAAGTGTTCAGCTTCACCCTCCATCGTGCATAAAAGTCTCTGAACCTCTTCGAGATGAACTGCGAGCCGTTGTCAGCGATGATCTCCTTCGGTAGCCCGAAACGTATTGAATATATTCTTCCACACGAAGCTTTCGACGTCGGAGTCCTTGATGTTAGCGTAGGCCTCGGTTTCCATCCATTTGGTGAAGAAGTCTGTGACGACCAGCATGAACCTCTTCTGTCTCGTCCCGATGGGCATTGGACCGACGATGTCCATGGACCACTTCATGAAGGGGTATGGCACCGTTACTGAAGACAGCTCCTCGTCCAGGCAGTTTATTGCTGGGGCATGTTGCTGGCACTTCTCGCATTTTCTGACGTGATCGGCGCAGTCAGCGACCATTGTTTCCCAGAAAAAGCCTTGTCGCTTAGTCTTCCTCAGTAACGAGCGTCCACCGGAATGGTTTCCGCATTCCTCGCTGTGGATTTCTTCCATTACATAGTCATCTTCCTTTTTGCCAGGGCACCTCAGGTAGGGGCCGGTGAAACTCTTCAAGTAGAGCCTTTGCTCGATGATGGCATATTTGACGCTCTTGGACTTGACCTTCCTCGCTTTTTGGCGGTTTTCGGGCACTGTGCCCTCCAGGACGTACTTCTTGATGGGTGCTCGCCAATCTTCTTCTTCGTCGTCGTCTACCACCACTCGTTCATCGCCTTCATCTTCTTCGTCTTCAAGCTCGTTGATACTAGCCTCCTCGGGCTCCGTCTCTCGGCCCTCGGTACAGGATATGGGCTTCTTCCTCGCTGGGCCTTCTTCCCGCTTGATGCTCCTCGCTGGGCCTTCTTCCCGCTTGATGCTCGGTTTTTCCACTGTCTCTATCGTGATCGACCGGAGTTCGCCGACCTCCGTCGTCGAGCCTAAGCCTGCCAAGGCATAGACATGAGTATTATCTCCTCGTGTCACTTGCGTCAAGCTGAAATAGCTGAATTTTTTGGAGAGATCTTCCACGAGTTTCGCGTAAGCTTCCATCCTTTCATCTTTTCGCTCGCACTCCCCGCTGACTTGCTTCACAACCAATTGGGAGTCCAAGAAGACGTTGATGTTCTTGACCCCCACAGCAAGGGCAGAATACATTCCGATGAAAATATTTTCATACTCCGCTTCGTTGTTGGTGGAGCGGTAGGCGAGCCGACACGCTTTCTCTATGACTTCTCCCATCGGGGAGATGGGCCTAATCCCTGCTCCTGACCCCTGCGAAGTAGCGGATCCTGTTGGGATTGGTGCCGAAGTCATGAAGATGTCAACGTTAGACAACCTTGCTGATCCCTTCACGAAGCCTTTAACGAGTAAAGTCTTCGAGGGGCACCTAGAAGGATTGGGACTGAAGGATCATTCGCATCTCCTTTGAGTCAAGTGGGAGTTTGTTGGGATTGGTGCCCACAAAGGAAATATTAGACATTGAGATACTTTGTGTATTTATATTTTGCTGAAACATTGATATTAATAAATGTTCATTCTTTTAAGATTGTGTTTAGTTATGTTTAAGCTATGATCTGAAACTGTCATCAACGAAAAGAGTGTTAAGTACAGACTTGACAAGATAACCCCTTGTGACAAGTTTGAAACATTTGTTCGCAATCTAAAGATCGATAGAGCAATAGAATCTTATTATTGATTGTTAGCATGAATCATGATATCTCATCTTGTGATATAGAGAGTTGTGACTCTATGATTCAAACTTGGTATCTTATAGAAGATACTGAACAAGACCAGTGGCACTTAGAAGCTCGAGACAAAACTGTTTACACACTCGAGGCTTCAAGTTCACAACCAAAGGAGTATTATGATACTTACCTTAATCCTAAAGTGAATATGTAATTGACATTGCACTTTGTGACATTTGATTCGTCAATGAGCAATGACTAATTTTAGTTGCATCTGACCCGACTGTTGGTGTCACAAGGATGTAATGTTGGGTTACATGATTTACAGATATGGAATTCATGTAACAACAATGCAAATGCATTAGTAACACACTATGCTTTGTTATGAGAGTGTGAATGAATAAAGTTGGCCAGGTATTCATTGAATGAGTTCATTCTTTGATTAAAACATGTGACATGTAATGACATCTCACTTTATGTTTTTCTCATTCACAAATAACAAAGGAGTTAGTGAAATAATAACTCGAGGGGTAAAACAGTAATCTTACATTCCCCTCAGTTACTGATACACATGAAGGGTAATATCGTAATGTACTCCGTGGATCGTGTGAGAAAGTGTTTCATCATATCAAACATAAAAGATACGCACATAAACAGAGAGATCGTCAATATTGATCCTTTAGTGGAATCGACCAATATTAAGAATTAAAAGACGGAAAAAGTTTGTGAACTTTTGTGTCCGATCTTAGTTCTAAAGCTTCGTTCATGTGGGTCCATGAGGTCTCAATGATAGACACTTGGAAGAGATTAAAAGTACTGAAAAAGTTGATTTACTCATTAAGTATAAATTATGATTTATACTGAGAAAGTTATTTTCTTGAAACTCGATAAATAACTAGTTATTTATTTTGTTCATTGAATCACAAGATGTTATCATATTGATGATGACATTCTCGAGTGATTAAATATGTTAAAAGAAGAAAATAAATTATTTCTCATTTCGTACTTATTCGATAACTATGAAATATATTTAATGATGTGTCATTAAATAATAATGAGAGTTCTAAATTAATTTTAGAAATTAAATCAAATATATTTAGGAACAAAATTCAAAGATGTGGACGAGTAAGGGGAGAGGGTTTTGGCCGAATTCCTTAAGTGAATAGGGTCATAGGTTTGACCCAGCTTAAGCCCATTTATAACCTGTATAAATAAGGCTAAGAAACCCTAATCACCTAACCCTAATAAATTTTCGGCACACACTCTCTCTCCCCCCTTGTGTGTTTCTCGGCCGAAATCCCCAAACAAAAGAAGAAAAAAAAATGTTTTTCATTCTTCCATCTTTGTTTCCTAATCATTCTTAAGAGCCCACACTCATAATCTCAATAATTTCCTTGTGTATTATTGTTGATTCATCACTTGTGGTGTTTGAATGATTTAATAAATTGTTTTAGAGGTTTTAAATTGTTTTGAAAAGGTTTCAGCCCTCCTAAAACATCCCTAGGACGTTTTGCGCGCATTCCGGCGACCTCCCAGCCTCCAGTGCTCCAATCCGGCGAGGCAGATCCATTCCGGCGAAGGCTCCATGTCAGGCGAGCTCCAATCCGGCGAGGCAGATCCAATCCGGTGAGGGCATCCCTGTCAGGCGAATGGATTCCAGCGAGGCGCTCCAGTCCGGCGAGGCGAATCCGGCGAGTGCAATCCGGCGAATCTATCAGGCGAGGCGTCCCAGAGATCTCCAATCCGGCGAAGCTTCCCAGTCCGGCGAGGCTCTCCAGTCAGGCGAGCTCCCTGTCAGGCGTGTCCCCGTGCGGCGACAGTCTCCCATCCGGCGAGTGCCCAGTCCGGCGAGGCTCTCCAATCCGGCGAGCTCCCTGTCAGGCGAAGAACTCCAGTCTGGCGAGGCTCCCAGCAGGCGTCCATTCCGGCGACTCTTCCCAGTCCGGCGAAGACGTTCCCAGGCAATCCGGCGAGGGTTTTCTCGGGATTTGGGCGTGACGTGGCATTCCGACGATAGCTAGCAACGTCGAGGTTGTTTACAACCTTTTACGTAAGTATTTTCTCAATTAAATAATTAAATATAAATTATATAATTGTTATATAAATTATTAATTTAATTTATTTGATTGAGCATGTGAATTATAAATTGTTTATAATTGTTTGATAAATTTTAATGCCTTAGGTTGTTAAATATATTAAAATTAATTTTAATATATTAGATCTAATTATAATTTTCCGCCACATAGGATGTGTATTATAATTAACATTGTTTAATCGTTAAATAATTCCAACAGATCCGTCGACTTGCAGCTTCCACATGCCATCTTCGTCGCTCAGGTCGATCGGCTCCCTCGGAAGCTCGATGAGGAAATTAGCGAGGACTTGGGACTTGAGGCTCGTCCGGAGTCTGTATTCGATGTCGTATGCCCCGAGCTTGATTGACCATTTGGTGATCCGCCCTGACTGATTTGGACTGTGGATGATAGCGTGGATCGACCGATCGGTCATGACGACGATGGTGTGGCCCTGGAAGTGGTGCCTTAGTCTTTCTGAGGCGTCGTATATCGCTAGGGCCAGCTTCTCTATCAACGGGTACCTCGTCTCGGCGTCGAGGAGCTTTCTGCTGATGTAGGCGATGGACTTCTGTTCTCCAATTTCCTCTCGTACCAGCACTTGGCTGATCGCCTGGTTGGATACCGCGACGTACAGGTTCAACGGCTCCCCGGGCTGTGGTTTCGTCATTACGGGAGGCGACAAGAGGTAAACCTTCAGCGCTTGGAACGCCTCCTTGCATTTATCAGTTCACTCGAACTTCTTGTTCTTCTTCGGCAGCTTGTGAAAAAGGAGTGTCATGTCGGCCTTTCGCGAGATCAATCGGCTCAGAGCGGCGATCCTTGCTGTCAGCTTTTGTATCTTTCGTTGATTCCGAGGAGAAGGCATATTTTTGATCGCTTCAATCTGCTCGAGGTCTGCCTCGATTCCTCGCCGGCTGACTATGTGGCCTAGGAACTTCCCCGAGGAGATGCCGAAGGTGTATTTGGCAGGATTCAGCGTCATCTTTTGCTGATTCAGGATCTTGAAACACTCCTCCAAGTGTTCGATGTGCGCCGCTGCTCTCATCGATTTGACGACCATGTCGTCGATGTAGACCTCCATGCTTTTCCCGATATGCTCGTAGTACATCTTGGTCACCAGCCTTTGATAGGTTGCACCGACGTTCTTTAATCCAAAGGGCATGACTTTGTAGCAGTACGTCCCTTGCTCGCTGATGAAAGCGGTCTTCTCCTCGTCGTCTGTGTGCATCCTTATCTGGTGATACCCCGAGTAGGCATCCATGAAGCTGAGGAGCTCGTACCCGTGGTTGCCTCAACGAGGCGGTCTATGTGTGGCATCGGAAAGCTGTCCTTCGGGCAAGCTTTGTTGAGGTCGGTGAAGTCTACCCAAACTCGCCATTTTCCATTCTTCTTCTTCACGACGACGGTGTTCGCCAACCATTCGGGATACTTCACCTCCCTGATGGTGCCCATCGAGAGCAACTTATCGACCTCGTCGTTGATGATCTTGTTCCTGTCCGTGGTCATCTTCCTCCTCTTCCGTATAACGGGCCGGTGGCCCGAATCTGTGTTTAGGCGATGAGCTATCACCGATGGATCGACTCCTGGAATATCCTCATGATACCATGCGAAGCTTCCTCGGATCTTCTTCAGGAAATCTATCAACTTGGTCCTGATCTTCGGGTCAAGCTCGACGCCTATGCTAGTCGTTCGAGTCAGGTCAGACTCGTCAATGCAGACCTGCTCTACGGCCTCGATCTGTGGTCCCCCCTTTCTCTTATCGGCATCCTGCTCCTCGAGGTCCTCGGCCGCGAGTACCTCGACGACCTTGCCCTCGCACTCCTTCTCCGCTTGGCCTCGCGGCTCGCCCTTTTTCCTCGTCTCCCCTTTTTTCGGGACGTCCGATGCTAGCTGCTATAAGTCAGCCGCTTCTTCCTCGGAGACCTCCTCGGGCGTCTTCTTACCATGCACCTGCTTGTGGTGCATCGTCTAGCAGATGCGATAAGCATCTCTACTTCCCCTGATCTCCTCGATCACTCCTTCTTCTTCCCCAAGGAAATTGATGCATTGGTGATACGTGGAAGGCACGACCCTCATGGAGTGGATCCAAGGTCTCCCCAGGATCACGTTGAAGTGCCACGGGACGTCCAACACCATGAACTCCACCATTCGTTGGACCCCCTTCGCGCGGACCAGGAGGAGGACTGTTCCCAGCGAGATGGCAACATCCCCGTTGAACCCCGACACCTTGCGACGGCGTCCTCCGATCACCAATCCCTCGATATTCATCTTCTCGAGGAATTCGTAGAAGATGGCGTCGATCGAACTTTCATTGTCGACTAGGACGCGGCAAACATCAACGTTGCTGATCCTGAGCATGAGGACCAGGGCGTCATCGTGCATCTCCGCGCAGTCTTCGTTCTCGACGAACTCTATCTTCGCTTGAGAACCACACGCCACCGCGTCTCCGCGGCTGAGTTTCTTCCCTCGTCCCTAGAAGGCCTTGATGTTGTTGATGGAGTCTCCGCACAGCCGTGATCCACCCATGATCACCTCGATCCTTGCCCTTGTTGCCGGTCGATCGTCCTCGGCTCGCTCGGCCACCTGCTTCTCGGTAGCAGAGTTCCTCCTTGCCCCGCTCTGGCTACCTCCGCCAGCCTGGGCCGCTTCTTCTTATGGCTTCCGCCACATCCGATTGTCATTCTTCCAAGGCTCGCGTTGTCATTCTTCAGCTCCCCCCGCGCATACCTTTTATGAATCTCCCTGTTCAACATGGCGCACTCCTCGGTTGAGTGGCCGCCCATGTTGTGGAAGTCGCAAAACTTGCTCAGGTCCTTGGGCCAGAACTTCTTTTCAGGGCCCCCTCGTCCTCCTGAGGATCCTCCTCACCCTCCTGTATGGCCTCCTCGGCCCCCGGAGAATCATCCTCGGCTTGGTGAGAAGCCTCCTAGCTGGTACCCCCTCGGGTCGCTTGAGAGGTCTCCTCGTTGCGGGTTCCCCTCATTGAGGTCCCTCATGTTGGTAGACTCCCCTCTTCGGAATCTCTCGGGCCCGACGCTCGCCGGGATTCCCCAGTCGTCTCCTACTCTCGCCCTCACTGGTCAGGCTTCTCCTTGATCCCGATGGTCTCAACTATTGGGATGTTTGCCCTTGCCTCCACCCTCATGGATCTTCTTCAGGGATATCTCCTCCTCCTCGATCTCCATGAAGATTGAAGCTCGATGGAGAGCGTAATCGATTGTCGACGTGCTGGAATTTAGTTAATAATTAACCTAATCAATTATGAAACATATCAATTTAAAATGTTAAAACGTTTTAAAACATATTCAATAACCATGTCATTAAATCTAATCTAACATGTCAATAAATTTATAATCATATTAATAAATTCATTCAAACATGCAAACGAGTGATCTAAATTTTTTAACAATCCTACAATGATTATTATATTCAGATCCAACTCGTTTATAAGAGACTTACAGTGGGTTCGGATCTGCGAGAATCAGCCCCGAGGATGCGTCAACAAGCACGGCCGAAACTCCTTCCCACGCGCGTCTAGGATGTCCTGAAATCCATCCTTGCTCAATCAACCACAAGATGAATCAATGATAATTCTCTAGGAGTTTTTAGGAGATCAAGAGTTTGGGCTCTTTGTGGGAACAAGGTAAGAATGGGAAACTCAAAAAAAAAAGGAAGGGATGTTGGGAAACCAATTTTCTCTCTCTCTTTCTCTCTAAAATTCAGCCAAAACCTCTCAAGCACAAGGGGGGAGAGGTTCGGCTGATTGCTGGTCGAAATTAGGCTAGGGTTATCAAAGAGAGAGCCTCCTTTTATATAAGAGAGAATGTAGTTAAGTTAGGTCAAAATCCAATTAAGACCCATTAGTCAAACTTAAGCCCAAAACTCCTTTTAATGAGTTTAAACAATTTTTCCAGCCCAATGAAATCCTTATTATGGCCGTCCATATTGTCTTCTTTATCTCCCAAATTTATTTGATTTGTTTCTAAAATAATATTTAATTAATTTAGAACATCTCATTTATTTAATGACATATCATTAATTATTTTCATACTCTTCAAGGTAGTACGAAATGAGAAGATATTTATTTGAATCATAAAAATATATTATTATCCATATAATAACATAATATGATTCATTAAATAAATGTAATAATAAATAACTAATTATTTATTCAATTACTTAGAAAATAACTTTCTTAATATAAATAACAATTTACATTCAATGAGAAAATCAAATATTCAAGTTCACTAAATCTCGTCCGAGAGTCTATCATTGAGACCTTATGGACCCACATGAACGAAGCTTTAGAATAAATTATGAACTCAAAAGTTCACAAACTTTTTTCGACTTTTAATTCTTAATATTAGTCGATTCCACTAAAAGACCAATATTGAACATCTTTAAGTTCATATGCGTTTATATTTCCGTTTGATGTGACAAAACTATTCTTCACACGGTCCACGGTGTATTTTACAATATTACCCTTTGTGTGTATCATTAACTCAGAGGAATGTAAAATTACCGTTTTACCCCTGAATTATTATTTCACCAAGTCCTCTGTTATTTGTGAACGAGAAAAAAATAAAGTGAGATATCTCAACATGTCACGTGTTTTATTTCAAATAATTCTTTATTCGATGAATACTAGGCCTGGTTTATTCGCTCACTTCTCGTAACAGAGCATGGTGTGATACTAATGTCTTAACATTGTTTCAGCACAAATTCCAAATCTGAGAATCACATATTTTAACGAAACAATATTATGACACCAACCGCCGGGTCAATGAAACTTCACTTAGCCATTGCCCATTGACAAATAAAATGTCATAAAGTGTTACAATACGATATGCACTCACTTCAAGATTTAGGTAATTACTAAAATACCCCTCGTATGTGAGTTTGAGGTTTCGAGTGATTGAACGGTTGGTCGAACTTCAAAACTTCACAGGTCTTGTTCAATATCTTAATTAAGATATCAAGAATGAATTACGGAGTCACAACTCTCCATATCACAAAATAAGATATCGTTTAATTCATTCTATCAATCATTATTAAGAGTCGATTGCCATATCGATATTTAGATTGCGAACTATTATTTAAACTAGTCATAAGAAGGTATCTTGTCAAGTCTGTACTTAGCACTTCTTTCGTTGATGACAGTTTCAGACCGTATACATTCATGCATAAAGACAATCTTAAATAAGAAAGGATATTCAATTTTTATTTAAATTCAAAACAAAACAAATACAAAAGTATTTAATATAAAAAAATCTCCTTTGTGAGCATAAATGCCAACAAACTCCCACTTGAATCAAAGGAGATGCGAATTATCTTTTAGTCTTAATCCTTCTAGGTGTCCCTCGAAGACCTTACTAGTTAAAGTCCTCGTGAAGGGATCAGCAAGGTTTTCCAACATTGAGATCTTCATAACCGTCGCGTCCCCTCTGTGAACTATATCTCGTACTAGGTGATATTTCCGCCCGATGTGTTTTGAGCGCTTGTAACTTCTTGGTTTCTTGCATTTAGAAACTGCCATACTGTTATCACAATAAAGTGTAATGGGCTCGTTCGCACTTGGATCTACTTCCAAGTACATCAGGACTTTCCTCAGCCACACAGCCTCCGTCGCAGCTTCGCAAGCTGCTACATACTCGGCTTTCATGGTCGAGTCAGCAAGGGAAGATTGATTTATGCTCCTCTAGACCACGAAACCATTCAGGGTGAACACAGACCCTGATGTGGATTTCCTGGAATCTTTATCCGCTTGAAAATTGGAATCGGTATACCCCGTCTTATTCAGGTCTGTTGGAATTTATTTAACAAATTAAACAAAATAATTATATAACATATCAAATATGGCGGAATTATATAATAGACCTATACATATTAAAACAATTTTAATATGATTAACAACCTATGGCACTAAAATCAAATCATAAGTTTAAAAAACAATTTATTAAATCATAAGTCACTCAACAATTTAACACACTAACAACCTATATGAACAATTCATACATTTATTGTAGCATTCCAATTCGTTGAGAAAACACTTACAATTAGGATAATAAATTATCCCGACGTTGCTCGGTAGCTTCAGAAGGCCACACCGAATCCACGTCGAAAAAACAAGCTCGCCGGATTGCCTAAAAGCTTCTTCGCCGGACTGGGAAGAATAGGGTCGCCGGAATGGGAGATTTCAGGAATCTCGCCGGAATGAGCTCATCGGAATGGGCTAGCCGGATGGGGCTCGCTGGATAGGGCTCGCCGGATTGGACTCGCCGGACTGGGTCTCTGAACTTGGGACCGCCGGATGTTGGAATAGGTTAGGGTTAAGAAAAATTTATCATTAACACATTAATGGCGGAATATAAAAATTTCTTTTACTAGTAAAACAAATTTTACTAACCTAAACAGAGTGCATATACATGTTATAAATTATAAACATTATTTAATCTACTTGAATACTAACATTTCTTGTAGCTTGATCTTGAAGCGTCTTGGGAAAGGTAGATCTTCTCTTCTAGCTTGATTCCTTCAAACCTAAACGAGAACTTGAGAAACCTAAGGTTTCTATTACAAGAGTCTATAGATGTTTAGAAGGATTTGTGTGTGGGCACAATTAAACAATATGAACCAATAACAATTCTTGGATCATAAGCTAATTCTCTAGATCAAGTATGGATCTAGGTGCAAGATAAAAAGGAGTATTTTCTAGAGAGAGAGAGAGAGAGAAGGTTGGCCAAGAGCAAGAGAGAACAAGACAAAAGCTTAACATTCACATCTCTATGTGAGGCTCTATTTATAGGAGAAGGAAAAATATATAAAGGTCAATTATTCATTCATGAAAGAATAATGTATTCATGACACAATATTTGATTTTCTCTTCCCCTTACTCTCCTATGTTGGCCGACAATGTACTTAGAGCAAGGAGGAAATTTGTTTCCTCACTTAGCTTTATAATTAAAGGGGAATAAAACTCTCATTTTTTATGCATGTTGGCCGAATTCTACCTAGGGAAGGGGCATCTAGACGCTTCCTTATTTTTTTAAAACAATTCTTAAAATACCCATTGTAGAATTATAATTGCACAAATAACGAAATTAATTTCATAATGCCTTAAACGACTTTTTGGCTTTAGGAAATAATTTATATTTACATCAAATGAAAATATTCAAAATCTTATTTTGACATACACATCATTTTATGTCATTGTGGACAAAAATACCCTTTAGACATTTTTCGAGAAAAAGTCTAGTTCAACACTTGAACTTATTTTGACTTAGCTTCTAGTTTAACAATCCTACTCTAATGACCTGTAATAGTGACCTTATGGATCATAATGAACAAAGCTTGAGCTTCTATACTCGGACTAAAAAGTTCACAAACCTTTTCCGAGTATTAGCTTAATGTCAACTGACTCCACTAAAGAGTTGACACTGAGAATCTCTCGGTTCAAATGAATTTTTTTCTACTCAAAATTCAACTTAGTTATATCGAGCGGATCCATTGAATGTTATCTATGTTTACCCTTCATGAATATCATCAACTATACGAGATTTATAAAATTACCATTTAACCCTTCTAATTGTTATTTCCTCAACTCATTTGTTACTTGTGAATAAGTTAGAAACAATGTATTGACGAGGAGCTAACAAGTCACATTGTTTCATCCAAATAAAGTCGCTAGTTAAATTTGGACACTGCGCAGTTCATTTATTCGCAATCCAAGTAATAAAGCATGAGGTGATATATATTGCGTCTCAGCAATCTTGTATGAATTCCATATCTATGAGAACTTCACAAAGTTGGTTCATGACATCTTCATAACTTAATACCTCACCAATAGGCCTTGTCTAGATCACGCAATGTACCTAGAATTTGACTTTCTCAAATGAGAGCATTAATGCTATGAAATGACATGTCTCATTTCAGGATTTAGGTAAGCATGATACGATTCATACATAGTGACCTTGAGATAGAAGATGTTAAATGGTTTGTTCTTCTATTGTCTCTAAAGGTGCACTGGTTTATTCAGTATCTTCGAAAGATACACTGGAAGAACTATAGAGGTCCTAACTCTCTATGCCTCGTAACCAGACATCCTAGATTCTTCCAACAATCATACTAGGATCAATAGTCCGTTGATCGTTAGATTACGAATATATCGTTTTAATCAAACCATGAAGAGTTTGTTCACGCAAATCTACATTTGTCTCTTCATACATTGTTAGGTTTGATTTAGGACTATAAGACTATTGAATATCATAAATCTTCAATCAACTTTATTAATTTAATTAGCAAATTACAATGAGGACTTTACAAAGATTTATATATTACATCAATATGTAAATAAACAATTTTCTTGTGGGCATCTCTGCCAACACCGGACTGGGATGAACCTCGCCGGACAGGGACAAGTCGCCGGACTTGGAAGTTCGCCGGACTGAAGCAGGTTGCCGGACTGGAGCTGCTTCACCGGATTGAACACCTTCGCCTGACAGGGAGATCCTCGCCGGTCGGAATGCCTTCGTCGGACTGGAAGTCCTGGGCGACTAAAAGCAATCCGCAGAGTAAAAAAAAATCCAAAAAAAAATTAAAAACGATTTTAAAAAAACTTTGCAGAATACAAAAAGACACCAAACACCACAAGTTAGAATCAACGATAATACAGGAGGAATTTATCGAGATTGAAAGGGTGGGTTTTCAAGAACACTCGGGATTGACTATGAAAACTGGAAAACAATTTTTTCTTCTTTTTTTTTTGGGAATTCGGCCGAGACTTTCAAAGGGAAAGAGAGGAGAGCTTTGCCGAAAAGTCTAGGGTTAGGGTTAGGAGTGATTAGGGTTTAGTAGCCCTTTTATAAACAACTTCATAACGGGCTTAAACTGGGTCAAACCCATGACCCTATCACTCTAATTTTTGGCCAAAACGCTCTCCTCATACTCGGCCATTATTCAATTTATTTATTCCCAATAAATTTGATTTATTTCTAAATTCAAATTATTTAGAACTCTTATTTTTATTTAATGACATTTCATTAAAATAATTTCATACTTTCTAAATAAGTACGAAACGAGAAATTATATATTTCTTTCTTTATTCATTTGAATATTACAAGCGTATTATTATCATTATAATAATGCTCTATAATTTAATAAATAAACGTAACGGTAAATAACTAATTATTTATTAAGTTGCTTAAGAAAGATAATTTCTCAATATAAATCATAATTTATATTCAATGAGTAAATCAACAATCCTTGTTCTTTTGATCTCTTCCAAGTGTCTATCATTGAGACCTTATGAACCCACACGAACGAAGCTTTAGAATAAAGATCGGACACAAAAGTTCACAAACTTTTTCCGTCTTTTAATTCTTAATATTGGTCGATTCCACTAAAGGACCAATATTGACACTCTCTCTGTTCGTATGTGCATATTTTATATTTGATGTGAAAAAATAATTTTTCACACGATCCACGAAATACTTTACGATATTACCCTTCATGTGTATCACTAACTAAGAGGAACGTAAAATTACCGTTTTACCCCTTGAGTTATTATTTCACTAACTCCTTTGTTATTTGTGAATGAGAAGAACATAGAGTGAGATGTCTGTACATGTCACCTGTTTTAATCAAAGAATCCTCTTATTCGACGAATACCTGGCCAGGTTAATTCATTCACACTCTCATAACAAAGCATAGTGTGATACTAATGCGTTTGCATTTTATTAACATGAATTCCATATCTGTGAATCATATAATCCAACATCACAACATTATGACAGCAACCGTCGGGTCAGATGAAACTAAGATTTAGTCATTGCCCATTGACAAATCAAATGTCATAAAGTGTAATGTCAATTATACATTCACTTCAGGATTAAGGTAAGTATCCAGATACCCCTTGTTTGTGATCTTGAAGTTTCGAGTGTTTAAACGGTTTTATCTCGAGCTTCTAAGTATCACTGGTCTTGTTCAATATCTTCTATAAGATATCAATGATGAATCATAGAGTCACAACTCTATATCACATGATAAGATATCATGATTCATTCAAACAATCATTGATTAGACACGATTGCTCTTTCTGTCTTAAGATTGCGAACAAATGGTTTAAACTAGTCATAAGGGGTTATCATGTCAAATCTGTATTTAACACCCTCTTCGTTGATGACAGTTTCAAAGCGTAGCTAACATAGGTAAACAAAAACTTCATTAAGAATGAATATTTATTGATATTCATGTTTCAGCAAAAATATGAATACAAATGTATTTCATTGTGTAATTTCTCCTTTGTGGGCACCAATTCCAACAAGGTCATCACCTGAATATGCAAGAATATAGTTTCTCGTTCTCCGTTGATACTTGAGAACATGCTTGACCGCAACCCAGTGCTCGGGTCCAGGATTCGATTGGAATCTACTCACCACACCCACTGCGTAACAAATATCTGGCCTAGTGCAAAATATCGCATACATGAGACTTCCCACGGCTGAAGTGTAAGGAATGTGTCTCATGTCCTCTATCTCTTGAGGAGTCTTGGGAGACTTCTCGCTAGATAGATGCACTCCATGTCTGAAAGGTAGCTTTCCTTTCTTGGAGTTCTGTATACTGAAGTGATCCATGATCTTATCAATATAAGATGCTTGAGAAAGCGCTAATTTCTGGTTCTTCCAATCTCTAAAGATCTGAATCCCCAAAATGTAAGTCGCTTCTCCAAGATCCTTCATCTCAAACTCCTTTGACAGCCAGATCTTAACCTCTGATAACTTTCCCACATCATTCCCAAAGATTAGTATGTCATCTACATAAAGGACTAAGAAGACCACTTTGTCATCGTTTATCATTGTATAAATGCATGGCTCATCTAGTGACTGATCAAAGCCGTAGCCTTTCGCAGTCTCGTCGAATCTAATATTCAACGATCTAGATGCTTGCTTCAGCCCATAATTGGACTTCAGCAACTCACAAACCTTGCCATGTTGGTCTTTCTCCATGAACCCGTCTGGTTGAGCCATGTAAATGCGCTCGTCAATATTTTCATTCAGAATGCAGTCTTGACATCCATCTGCCAGATTTCATAATCTAGGGCGGCATCAATGGATAAAAGAGTACGGATGGATTTTAGCATCGCCACGGGCGAGAAGGTATCTTCATAGTCGATACCTTCCTTTTGTGTGAACCCCTTCGCCACAAGTCGTGCCTTAAATGTCTCAACATTTCCATCCGGTCCTCTTTTCTTCTTGTAGATCCATTTACATCCAACAGGCTTGATGCCTTCGGGTAAATCTACAAGTTTCCAGACCTCATTGACATACATCGAATGCATTTCAACGTTCATGACTTCTTGCCATAGGTTTGCTTCGGAACTCTGCATCGCCAGGGAAAATGATACTGGATCATCTTCCTCCTTGTATGCGACTACAACAAAGGCCTCCCCGATGTACATCAATTGCTCAGGTTGTCGTACAATCCTGTTACTGCGACGAATTATAGGAGGCTCAAGTTCCGAGTGTGGTTCTTCTACTGTTGGTGTAAGACTCGTCCTATCTTGTGAAGTACCAGCTACTTCGCCCAACATCTCCTTCAGCACAAGTTTGCTCTTGGTACAGTATTCTTCATGTAATCCTCTTCAAGAAACCTTGTGTTCGTGATAATGAACGTTTTCTTGTCAGTAGGACTATAGAATGTGTACTCTTTTGTTTCTTTGGGATATTCTATGTGTACAACTAGCGAACTCGCTAGTCTTTTGTCTCAACACGTGTGCTGGACAACCCCAGATCTTGATGTGGTTTAGAACATATTTCTTACCACACCATCTCTTGTAGGGAGTGTCAGGAACCGTTTTTGACGGATTTTGGATTAGAATATGAGCTGCCGTTTCTAAGGCATATCCACAGAACGAATCAGGAAGAGATGAGTAACTCATCATCGATCTCACCATATCTAGTAGAGTTCGATTCCTTCTTTCTGACACACCGTTTTTTTGTGGAGTGCTAGGTGCTGTAAGCTGATAATGGATGCCTTCTCCTTTAAGAAGAACCTCAAACTCATCTGACACATCGCGATGAGTTTAGTAATAAAACAACCATTAAGAAAAATTTCAATACCATTATTGACTTTAAATTCAAAATGTTGTACTTCTAAACGACCAAAAGAAATCAAGTTCTTGCAAAAATCCAGAACATAATAAACGTTATTCAATAATAAAGTTTTATTCCCAAAATTCTGCTCCATGCTCCCGACAGATCTGGCTCTGACCTTCATTCCATTCCCCCAGTTGAACGTGAACTCCTCATCACCTAAGCGTCTGGTTTGCTTGAAACCATTCAGATTACACACAATATGACCAGAACCCCCGCAGTCTAAAATCTAGGGTGATTCTTTATATGTCGTGTAACATGCTTGGGTGACGAAATCTATACCTTTCCCCTTTACAATCTTGAGGTAGGCAGGGCAGTTCCTTCGCCAATGGCCGACTTCTCCGCAATGGTGGCACTTGTGTTTAGACTTGTCCACCTTTGTAATGCCCTTGCCCTTGACATCTGCGGCCTTCTTGTAAGGAATCTTGGATCCCGTTTGGTTGGCGTTTTTGGGACCCTTCATCACCCTATTAGAACTAGAAGTGGAAGCCCATGTTCACCAACATTGACTTCACCATTCTTCTTCTTGTTATTAGGGAGAAGTCCCTCAGCCGTCTGCAACCTTTTCATGAGCTCGGTTACAGAATAATCGAGCTTGTTCATAGAGTAGTTCAGACGGAAAATATCAAAAGATTCGGTCAGAGTCTCCAAGATTATGTCGACCTTGGTGATTCCATCGATCTCCGATCTGAGAATCTCCATGTCGTTCAGGTGTCCTATGATCACTAGCATGTGGTCCGTGACTGACGTTCCCGGCTTCATTCGGAAATTTATGAAATTGCAGATTGCCTGCTGCCTCGCCTGGCGCCCATGATATTCGAACATGTCATGAAGATTGTAGAGCATGTCATATGCCGTGGGAATGTCCTTGTAAGATTGTTGCATCACATTGCTCATGGAACCCAAGATATAACACTTGGCAAGTTCATCGGACCTAACCCACATGTCATAGGCGTCTTTGTCCTCCTGTCTTGAGTCAGCACTCGGAGCTGGAAGACACGTAGTGAGAACATACTTGTGCTTTTCCACCGTCAATACGATGTCGAGGTTAACTTTCCAATCAACGTAATTCTTACCCTCGAGTTTATTGTAACTCAATATAGATGCAAGTGGATTCATGATATATTGCTGAAATTAAATAAAATGAATATATTTAGCATGTGCTACAATTTCGAATTATGATGCATGTACAATCCTAGTTAGGTGAGGAAAGCGATAAGTAATTCATGATAAGTAATTCATGGTTTTATGAACTAAAATGATTAATTGCTTTTCCTAGGGGAAACCGCAATTGATCGCCTTTCATAGTCGCGACACATCACTATTTAGTTCGACCCATATAAGAAGTCACAACTTCTAGTTCTTGCTTATTACCATTGACTTTGGTCACTTATTTTTAACGCATAGCCTCTATGGAGGGTTACTTTAAACAATAAGTCTAAGCGTGTAACCAACATGTGGGCCCTTATCCAAGTCACTTTGAAAACAGTTCTCCTGGGGGAGACCCCGCTTCATCGTTTCCTCTTTAGAGCTTAGTTCGTAACAATTCAATTAACTATGTGCTTCCGAAGTAATCCCATTAAAGGGAGGGCCACGAGGGTGACTCTTAGTTCATTCACTCAAGTTAATTAAATTAATGTTGGGTACCTTGGGTTATTTCAACGACAAATAACCCTCCCGCTTAGTTTTTGCAAAAATCATATTTTTGTGGATGGAGTTCAATTTCATAACTAGTTTTATATATTAAACTACAATGATGCATGAACAATTTCATATAGTGTTGGCGTTCTATCCTTTATGACATGTGAGTGAATATGAGATAAGTTTAAATAAATAAAAACATAATATTTAACTTATCTAATGGCCCATTTCTAAATTTACAACCCTTTACAAAAAAAAATTATTTAATTTCTTGTCTTGCGTAGAGCCGTCGAAATTCCGAGTTTTAAAACTTAGAGATCAATATCTCCCACTCAAATAACTAAATTCACTTTTATTATTTCAACAAATAATATAAGCAAATATTTAATTATTCAAAATTTTAAATTTATTCAGAAACAGTTTCCGAATCTCGGTCGTCGAGCCTAACCCTAGCTAACACACGCGCGTCCGAAGACACACGGTTACTTTAGGGTTTTGGCCGATCCAAACAGCCCTCATGCGTCTCATACACAGATCCTTGGACCATTCGGAATGGTCCGGGATAGCTCCCACGCGTTCCATAACGCGCGGCCATTTCCGGTGATAGCCTCCTTTCTTCTTGTCCTCCCGGACTACAAATTAACAAAATTTAAATTTACAACATATTACAAATTTAAATAAAATAAAATAAAACCGGGACGTAACCCGAAAATAATCATAGGGCCAAATAGAATAAGGATCCATGCATAAACCGCACATACATTCATAAATGCAATTCATACAAAAACGCCAACACATAAAATCGATTTTAATGACAATTATGGCTCTGATACCATTTGCTGGATTTTAGTTAACAATTAACCTAATTAATTATGAAACATATCAATATAAGGCGGAAATTCATAATTCAATTTAACATGTTAAAACGCTTTAAAACATAATCAATAACCATGTCATTAAATCTAATCTAGCATGTCAATAAATTTCTAATCATATTAATAAATTCATTCAAACATGCAAACGAGTGATCTAAAATTTCTAACAATCCTACAATGATTATTATATTCAGATCCAACTCGTTTATAGGAGACTTACAGTGGGTTCGGATCTGCGAGAATCAGCCCCAGGGATGCGTCAACAAGCACGGCCGAAACTCCTTCCCACGCGCATCTAGGATGTCCTGAAATCTGTCATTGCTCAATCAACCACAAGATGAATCAATGATAATTCTATAGGAGTTTTTAGGAGATCAAGAGGGTGGGCTCTTTGTGGGAACAAGGGAAGAAGGGGAAACTAAAAAAAAAGGAAGGAATGTCGGGGAACCAATTTCCTCTCCCCCTTTCTCTCTAAAATTCGGCCAAAACCTCTCAAGCACAAGGGGTGAGAGGTTCGGCTGAGTGAAAGTCAAAATTAGGCTAAGGTTATCAAAGAGAGAGCCTCCTTTTATATCCGAGAGAATGGGCTTAAGTTGGTTAAAATCCAATTAAGACCCATTAGTCAAACTTAAATCCAAAACTTCTTTTAATGAGTTTAAACAATTTTTCCAGCCCATAAAATCCTTATTATGGACGGCCATATTGTCTTCTTTATCTCCCAAATTTATTTGATTTATTTCTAAAATAATATTTAATTAATTTAGAACATATCATTTATTTGACGACCAATCATTAATTATTTTCATACTTTTCAAGGTAGTACGAAATGAGAAGATATTTATATTCATCTTTTATTTATTTGAATCATCAAAATATATTATTATCCATATAATAACATAATATGATTCATTAAATATATGTAATAATAAATAACTAATTATTTATTCAATTACTTAGAAAATAACTTTCTTAATATAAATCACAATTTACATTCAATGAGAAAATCAAATATTCAAGTTCACTAAATCTCGTCCTAGAGTCTATCATTGAGACCTTATGGACCCACATGAACGAAACTTTAGAATAAAGTACGAACTCAAAAGTTCACAAACTTTTTCCGACTTTTAATTCTTAATATTAGTCGACCACTAAAAGACCAATATTGAACATCTCTAAGTTCATATGCGTTTATATTTCCGTTTGATGTGACAAAACTATTCTTCACACGGTCCACAGTGTATTTTACGATATAACCCTTTGTGTATATCATTAATTCAGAGGAATGTAAAATTTCCGTTTTACCCCTGAATTATTATTTCACCAAGTCCTCTGTTATTTGTGAACAAGAAAAAAATAAAGTGAGATATCTCAACATGTCACGTGTTTTATTTCAAATAATTCTTTATTCGATGAATACTAGGCCTGGTTTATTCGCTCACTTCTCGTAACAGAGCATGGTGTGATACTAATGTCTAAACATTGTTTCAACACAAATTCCATATCTGAGAATCACATATTTCAACGAAACAGTATTATGACACCAACCGTCGGTCAATGAAACTTCACTTAACTATTTCCCATTGAAAAACCAAATGTCATAAAGTGTTACAAGAAGATATGTACTCACTTCAAGATTTGTGTAATTACTAAAATACCCTTCGTATGTGAGTTTGAGGTTTCGAGTGATTAAACGGTTTGTCTCGAATTTCAAAACTTCACAGGTCTTGTTCAATATCTTCATTAAGATATTAAGAATGAATTACATAATCATAACTCTCCATATCACAAGATAATATATCGTTTAATTCATTCTAACAATCATTATTAAGAGTCGATTGCCCTTTCGATCTTTAGATTGCGAACTATTATTTAAACTAGTCATAAGAAGGTATCGTGTCAAGTCTGTACTTAGCACTTCTTTAGTTGATGACAGATTCAGAGCGTATACATTCATGCATAAACACAATCTTAAATAAGAACGGATATTCGATTTTATTTAAGTTCAAAACAAAACAAATACAAAAGTATTCAATATCAGAAGTCTCCTTTGTGGGCATAAATGCCAACACGACGGACGCATCTTCGCTAACTCCGGGTAGAAAGAGGAGGTGTAGTACATGCCATTTTTCAGTGCCTGGATTATGATGACCCCGTCGAGGTTCGAGATCCTGATCATGACCTTCTTGAACCTCTCAACGTATTGTCAGAGTGTCTCGTCCCTCTCTTGGGTGAGGTTCCACAAGGTCGTGAACGTTGCGTCGGTCTGCACGTACATCGAGTAATGGAGCAGAAAAACCGCGACGAGGTCATCATAGTCGCTCATGGACTCCGACGGAAGCTTTGCGAACCAGTTGCACGCCGGACCGTGTAGGCTTTTGACGAAGAGGCGACACAGGATAGCCTCCACCTTCTCCGTCTCTTTCGTTTATTATAGGTTACGTTAAAAAATATCCTTGATTTTATATGTGTTGAGACTCGGTCTCTTTCGTTTATTAGCTTGGAAGCTTGAAGAAATACAAAGAATATTAAAGGTATGTACTCAGTGTTTTTTGACGGCGTAAACTCTTCGAACCCCTTTCTGTGAGGTTTTACGTTCATATTTATATACTCAAGGATTTCCCGAAATGTTTGCTAGGGTTTTCTCCTTGATCTGTTAGAGTTTCTTCATTTGTTTTCTATCTTAATTGCCGAAAGTACGAGATGCTCTCCGAGATTTACTAACTAATCCCGCGGTTTCAGTATTCGGTTTAACTCTTTGATTCTATTTCCTATTTAAACTTCGTCGCTGTTACGTGGATTCTTGATGATTAGCCCTCCTCGCAGCGACGCCTTTTCTCGGAACGACTTCTTTCCTCGGGAAGAGCCTTCCTCGGGACAGGCCTTCCTCGGGACGAGACTTCATCGGGACAATCATTCCTCGGGACAAGCATTCCTCGGGATGACCTCTTTCTTCGGGACGAGTTCTCTTCGCGAAGGCATCCTTCCTCGGGACAAACCTTCGTTTTATGTCGTTTGGGGAATAAAAACAACACAAATAGTGTTAAGAGATATTTGACGAAACCCGACCTTAACATCGTATATTGATGTATGTGCATACGATGTATGTCGTAAATTGAATATACATACATCTCTATATATATGTGCGTATTTTTTAATTTGAAATGGATAATCTCATTAACAAAAGCCTTACAATAAACGAATAGAGGTCGGAACCTCAAACTTATAAAAACAAATTTGAAATGTTAATGAGCAGTAAAAAACAATATAATCGAAACAAACAAGACTAATTGCTACTTGTAAACTAAAAAATAGTTTATAAACAACACTCTCACACCCTCCAAAAGAGTTCTTAACTTTTGAGGTGTGTTGACATTGGTCCAAAATGTTTCACTTTCAATTTCTCTTGGTCCGAAGCCTACACAATGCCAACTCTTTCTTTTTAATTGAGATTTATTGTCCTTCAAAACTTTATACCATGTCGTATGACACGATTTGGAGTGACAGGAAACCTGAATTCTATTTATTAAGCTGTTTGAAACTTGAAACTGAAACTATATATATATATATATATATATATATATATATATATATATATATATATATATATATATATATATATATATAATACAAAACGATAGTTTGTTTTCTTATTGATACATGTAAAAGAACGAAGGTAAAAGAATTAGCATTATCGGGTTTCATGCGTAAGCCAGAGGATGAGAAAACGCAAGTTGCCAAACCTCGATCATGGCTTGCTTCAACTTGGAGGCTTGTCGCTTCACCGTTCTGAAACAACAATCATTCTCATTATAATCATATCGCTCCGATAATCATTCCATTACAAACTAAACGGGGTGAGAAAAAGGATAAGAGTTTACTACAATTATACCCTTTTAGAGAGAGCTGTTTCCGGCGGAGATTCCAATAGAGGACCAACGCGAGGCAGCCAAGCAGAAGCTTCGGGTTCAGAACTCGGAGCCACCAGAAACAGGGTTCAACTCGTTTTGACAAACCCAACAATGGTTGTTGATTCTGTTTTTCCGAAATATCCAATGATGATGATGATGATTGTTCGGGTGATTTTGTAGCGCTTGGCTTGACGGGTTTGGGGAGATTTTGCAGCCTCGTTAAGAGTTCCTAAAATTACAAGAACGCAAATGCGATTATATGATTGTTTTCTTTTGGGAGATAGACTGATATAAACTTAGGGCCACAATTACTAATCAGGGTTTCCCGGTCGAACCTTTGAAAGTTTGATCGGGCCGAGAAGTCTGATCCCGTTTCAAGAATCAAAACCGAGGTTAAGAGTTGATTGAACCAGTCCTAAAGTTTTAAGATTTTTTTTTTTTTGTTTAAAGACATTTAAACATCTTCGCTAATAGGATGGAATGAAAAAGTTCACATTTTTCTTTTCTTTTTTTACCTTTCCTCTTATTAAACTTAAATTTGTAAAAACCAGAGAACAAATATTAAAATTAAATGCTTTAAACCAGTCTAAGACGATCTGATTTATGGGTTTTCCAAGACTGTTTTAAACATTCTAGTCAGATTTGGGACCGAGCACACTCCTAAATTCCGGTGAATGAGAAGTAAACAATATTACCTGAGAGGTGTCTTGTGGTAAATGGTGGGAATTATGGCGGAGCCAAGTGAGAGCTCTTGGAAAATCTTGTAATGCAATTGCAAGAACGTCGACGGTGAAGAACTCAGCCACAGAAACATCCATGACTTCTTCCAAGTATTTTTCCAGTCCTTTTGCCACACGGGACGGCCCGTCCGGTGAAGAAGACGACATCTCGAAACAGGCTCTGATGACGATCATGATCATTTAGTGAGCAATGAGAGTAATTAATTTAATTAACGAGAAATTTGAAATGCGAGACCAAAAATGATTGTCTACTAATCAGACCTGATGATTTTCTATTCATATGCTAAGAAGAAATAGAATCGAAATGTAATATTGTCGACTTTCGTGATACAAACGAAACGAAATCCAATGATGATATATAATTCTATTCGTTCCAATGACCGATTTGAAATTCTACTCCAATAAACCAAGTGCGTGAGATAGTTGATATATATATATATATATATATATATATATATATATATATATATATATATATGTATATATAATATACCCTGTAAGTATGAGCCGCGGAGGAATGAGTTTGAGTTCGATGGAAGAAGAGAGGACAGAGAGAATGTCAGTAGAGGAAGAAGAGAGATCGTTGTGAAGGGACTGAAGAATCACCATTCCACAACACTCCAAAACCTCTATTTCTCTTTCTCTCTCTTCTTCCTCTCCTTCGCCGTTCTCTATCTTCATCTTCTTCTCGATCGTCTTCCTGATTATCGAGCACGCCATTTCCGATGCCTCCTCGAACATCGAGCTCACCAGGCAGCTGTTTTCATTTCCGTTTTAACACTTCAATTCCAACTCCAACTCCGATTCCAATTCCAATTCATAAAATATATGGAGAATTATCATCATACATATTTGACTCACCTCTCTGCGCGCTCAATTTCTTCCCATATTTGGTCTTCTTCTGCTACGCCCATGATTCGTATCGCTCTTCAAAAGGCCTTCATGACATAACAGCGTGTTAATCGGTTTCTGATCACGCTCTTAACCAGATATAAAACTGGTATTTAACCAGATAAACGAATTCCGGAGATTATGTTTCATCAATTAAAAAAAATGGAAACCCTAAGTATTCTTCTGTGTGAAATTCGGAGTGAGGAGAACGAGAAGAAAGCGATGAGATTCTAACCTTGACAAACTCCGGCCACTCTCTCTCTCTCTCTATCTTTTCCGTTCCTTCTTCTCTCTCTCTCTCTCTCTCTTCCCGTTTCCGAAGATGGTCGAAATGTGGATAAACGACACGAGACTTCGAGGGAGAATTCTGAGAACTGTCGTTCCATTTTAAATTCTAGCACATCTCGTCCATGGTTGCAACTGGGTGCGTTTTCAATTAAACTTTTCAATATCTCTCAAGAAAATGACCACGTATGTTTTTTAATTTAAAAGATATCTTAATTGTATAATTTTAAATATAAGACCTTTCTAGTACATATGCAGATATTTTGGGTATAAAATGGACCCGTTTAAAATAAATATTATTGAGTCTACTATTGATCAATAATAAGGTACTTCGACTCAAAATTATTATGTAACACGATCAAATTCTCTTTGAAATGTGACGAGCTCGATCTTAATGAAGTCTCCAATCAATATAGTCGAATTATCCACAAAGACCGGATTCACGATGAATTCAAATCTTCAAATTCAACGGCAGGACGTGACGTGGCAGCCACTTCGAGAATCTCGATGACACGTGCTACAAGATAATCGTTAATTCATAATATAAATTTAAAACAGATTAGTCCGACAAAAATATAGCATTCTTTATTATTTATTCCTTAGTCTCCATTTTCATTGTTGAAGTGATTGTAATTTGATTTTATCTTAATATAATTCATACATCGTTAATTTTTCTATTCAATTCTCAATTTTGTTATTATTATGATGAAGTCTTATTGATATTCTCTAATAAAATATAAACCGTACAAAACTATAAATTATTTTGTTTCTACGAAATCTGACATCAACAATTTGGCATCGTTTGTGGAAAACAATCATTAAGACTAACCTCAAAAAAGTAATGTTGATGCGGGACTTCGTCCCCTTCAGCAAACGACACCGTTTATGCACTTCAATGCTAAACGACTTCAAAAAAGATAAAATCAACAGTATTTCAAAAAACTACACATGTTGAAAAACGATAATACATTAAGAAACGACGACGTGCCATAAAATGACATACTGATCACTCGAAGTATCAAATGGGCCTCAAGCCTAAGGCCCACCATGGTTTGAACTCATCAGATCCCTTCCATTCAACCAAGACCCAGACCTTGTTCAAACAGACCGATTTCTCTCCGAAATCCCCTCTTCCCGAGCTATTCCTACGGAATGGACTGTCAAGCAGTACGTGGTCAGCAATACACGTGGTGAAACGAGCAGGAGGCACGGGAAAGAAGTCAGTCAAGATAGACGTTGCTAAAAACAAAGAAAAGAAACGTTGTGATCAGCCTTTAAATACAACACGTATAGAGTAGAGGAGATCATGGAATTCACTTTGTAATCACTCGAGATTATATTTGTATTCACATTGCAATCAATCAAAGCTCTTTATTTTCTTCACATTGTTACTGTTCTCAAACACTCTTGCTCGTCCAAAATAGATTCGTATAAGGAATTTGAGCCCGTTCATCTTTCATCTCGTAATCAGAGTGACTATACTTCGTGACGGTTGGTGGTGTTTATTCACATCAACGGTTTGGCACCGTCTGTGGGAGACATCTCAAATCTTCCTTTCAAGAACGAAACCATTCATCAAGCCAAAAAATGGCAGGATCTGGATCCAAGAAGACCTCTTGCCCCATTTCGTCTGCTCAGCCCGAAGTCAATCCGGCACCACCGCCGCAAGACCCCGCTGTCATGAAGATGATGGAGACCATTCCGGCCTCACTCGAAAAGGGAGACGAACGAACAGGGAATTCCACAAGAAGTTGGAAGACCTGAGTTTTAACCAATCCCGGATCGAAGGAACTCTAACCGAGGTGATGGATTCAATCCGTTCCCAAATCTCTTCTGCACCTCGTCACACCATGATCACCGGTAGGATCCTGGATTTTGGTCAATCCCTGGACACCCCCGGATCTTACGAGGTGAGAAACACCACGTCTCTAAACACAAACACCACAGCCCCCACAACGGGTGCTAGGTTATTCAACTCGGGGCAAACTTTTCAAGAAACTAACCCTAGAAACAGCCAATACACCGGATCGAGGTCCACGATGGGAGGAGACGGGTCTACTCAAACGGACACTGATTTCTTCACCCCGGCCAGGCAAAACACGGTGTTTAACGTGACTAACGAGATGCAACCGCCGCCACCTCCCAGGCCGAGGTACATCCAGAATGCGGACACATCGGAAGATCTAGCATGTGAAAATAGGGGAATCGATCTAGTTCTGACGGAAGAAATGATACGTTACGACTGTAGGGATTGGTGCCCACAAAGGAGATATTAGACATTGAAATACTTTATGTATTTATATTTTTTTGCTTAAACATTGATATTAATAAATGTTCATTCTTTTGAAGATTGTGTTTAGTTATGTTTAAGCTATGCTCTGAAACTGTCATCAACGAAAAGAGTGTTAAGTACAGACTTGACAAGATAACCCCTTGTGACAAGTTTGAAACATTTGTTCGCAATCTAAAGATCGATAGAGCAATCGAGTCTTAATATTGATTGTTAGGATGAATCATGATATCTCATGTGATATAGAGAGTTGTGACTCTATGATTCATACTTGGTATCTTATAGAAGATACTGAACAAGACACGTGACACTTAGTTACTCGAGGCAAAAGTATTTACACACTCGAGGCTTCAAGTTCACAATTGAAGGAGTACTATGATACTTACCTTAATCCTGAAGTGAATATGTAATTGACATTGCACTTTGTGACATTTGATTTGTCAATGGGCAATGACTAAGTTTTAGTTGCATCTGACCTGACTGTTAGTGTCACAAGGATGTGATGTTGGGTTACATGATTCACAGATATGGAATTCATGTAATAACAATGCAAATGCATTAGTATCACACTATGCTTTGTTATGAGAGTGTGAATTAATAAACTTAGATAGGTATTCATTGAATGAGTTTGTTCTTTGATTAAAACATGTGACATGTAAAGACATCTCACTTTATGTTTTTCTCATTCACAAATAACAAAGGAGTTAGTGAAATAATAACTCGAAGGGATAAAACAGTAATCTTACATTCCCCTCAGTTACTGATACACATGAAGGGTAATATCGTAATATACTCCGTGGATCGTGTGAGAAAGTGTTTCATCACATCAAACATAAAAGATACGCACATGAACAGAGAGATTGTCAATATTGGTCCTTTAGTGGAATCGACCAATATTAAGAATTAAAAGACGGAAAAGGTTTGTGAACATTTGTGTCCGATCTTTATTCTAAAGCCCAATTGTTTTTCTAATCTTCATCCTTTGATTCCTAATTGTTTTTAAGAGCCCACACTCAATATCTCAATAATTTTCTTGTGTATTATTGTTGATTCATCACTTGTGGTGTTTGGAACAGTTTTGTGAATTGTTTAGAGTTTTTAGAATTGTTTTAAAAGCTTTCCGCCAGCCAAAAACGTCCCTAGAATTGTTTGAGCATGTGAATTATAAATTGTTTATGATCACTTGATAAATTTTAATACATTAGGTTGTTAAATATATTAAAATTAGTTTTAATATATTAGATCTAATTATAATTTTCCGCCACATAGGATGTGTATTATAATTTATATTGTTTAATCGTTAAATAAATTCCAGCAAATGGTATCAGAGGTAGTTAAAGGCATTAAAATTTAGATTTAATGACTAGTTTCGAAATTTGTTTGACTAGTTGATGTTGGCGTTTTTGTATGATTGTATGTTTGCATTATGAATGCTTGATGTATGCACTTGTGTTATGTATGGATCCTTATTCAATATGGCCCTAGGATGTTTATTCCGGTTATCGTCCCGGATTTTTAAATTTATTTATTTGAATTGTGAGCCTCAATTTGCGAGGACATTTAAAGTTGTAATTTAAATTTATTGTAATTCGACGACGAAGAGATAAGGTGGCAGCACCTCGGGATTGGCCGCACGTTGAAGAACGTGTGGGGGCTAACCCGAGACATCCGATGACGCGTCATTCAAGATGAAGATTAAGTTTTTAATTTCATTGTTTTATTTTACAAGGGATGTATTATAGAAATGGGCCTATTGATGAGTTAAATATTTTTATATATTTGATATTTAAATTTATTATACTCATTGCATATAACACTCACATGTCATATAGGATAGAACGCCAACATCGTTGAAAATGAAATCGTTCATGTAGTTTATAATTAATAAAAGTTATAAAATGATAATAAACTGTTAATAAAGAATATGATTCTTTGCAAAAACTAAGTGGGAGGGTTGTTTGTCTTTGAAGCAACCCAAGGTCCCCGACACGAGTGAAATTAATTAAATATATGATGAACTAAGAGTCACCCATAGTGGCCCTCCCTTCAATGGGAGTACTTCGGAAGTATTTAATTAATCTCACTGTTATAGAACTAAGCCTAAAAGAGAAACTTTGAAACGGGATCTCCACATAGGTGAACCGTCTTCAAAGTGACTTGTGTGAGGGCCCACGTGTCGGTTGTACGCTTAGACTTATGTTTTAAAGTAATCCTCACATAGAGGCCCTGCGTTAAAAATAAGTGACCAAACATTTATGGTAATTAGTAAGAACTAGAAGTTGTGACTTCTTGGATGGTTCGAGCTAAATAGTGATGTGTCACGACTGTCAAAAGAGGTTAATTACGGTTTCCCTATAGGAAAAGTAATTAACTATTAATGTTCACAATACCATGAATTATTTATCGCTTTCCTCACCATATTAGGATTGTTCATGCATGCATATAATTCGAAAATATAGCACATACTAAAATCATTTATTTTATCAATGTTTTTCAGCAAAATGTCTTTTAATCCACTTCAGACGATTTTAAGTTCTAATAAACTCGAGGGTGAGAATTACGTTGACTGGAAACGTAATCTCGACATCGTATTGACGGTGGAGAAGCACAAGTATGTTCTCACGACCCCATGTCCTCCTGCTCCGAGTGCTGACTCAAGCAAGGAAGACAAGGACGCCTTCGATGCGTGGATGAGATCTGATGAGATTGCTCGATGCTACATTTTGGGGTTGATGAGCAATGTGTTGCAACAATCTCATCGAGATATCTCCACAACATATGAAATCCTATACAATCTTCATGAGATGTTTGGATGTCATGGGCGTCAGGCGAGGCAGCAAGCTATCCGCAGTTTCATGAACTGTAGGATGAAGCAAGGATCTTCGGTCAGGGAACACATGCTATTGATCATGGGTCACCTGAACGATATGGAGATCCTTGGTTCAGAGATTGACGGAGAAACCAAGATTGACATGATCTTGGAGACTCTAACGGAATCTTTTGATAGCTTCCGTCTGAACTACTCCATGAACAAGCTCAATTACACTGTAACTAAGCTTATGAAGGAGTTACAGACTACCGAGGGACTTCTCCCTAAGAACAAAAAGAAGTCGGGAGAGTTCATTGTTGTTGAACACAGAGCCTTGACCTCTGGTTCTAAGAGGATAATGAAGAGGCCAAAAAACGCCAACCGAACGGGTTCTAAGAAGCCTTACAAGAAGGATGTGGATGCTAAGGGCAAAGGCATCGCAAAGGTGGACAAGTCTGAGCACAAGTGTCACCATTGCGGAGAGGCTGGCCATTGGCGGAGGAACTGTCCTACCTACCTCAAGAGTGTCAAGGGGAAAGGTATAGTCTTTGTTACTCAAGCTTGTTATACTACAAACAAGGCATCGCCCTAGATTCTTGATTGCGGGGCGTCTGACCACGTTGTGTGTAATTTGAATGGTTTTAGGAAAACCAGGAGTTTAGGTGACGGAGAGTTCGGATTCAACTGGGGTGATGGAACGAAGGTCGGACCAAGATCTTTCGGGACCATGAAGCTCAAGTTTGGAAAAGAAACTTTATTATTGAATAATGTTTACTATGTTCCGGATTTTTGCAAGAATTTGATTTCATTTGGTCGTTTAGAAGAACAAGGTTTCAATTTTAAGATCAATAATGGTATTGAGATTTTTATTGATGATTGTTTTATTACTAAAGCTCAACGTGTGGATTCTATTTTTTATTTATATCCTGCTGAGCCGACAATCTTGGACACCGAGGTGAATGGTGATTCACTTAGGAAGCGTAAGACGTTTCATACTGATGAAACTGACGACACATATCTATGGAACCTACGTCTTGGACATATTGGCTTGGATAGGATCAAGAGATTGACAAAGGATGGGCCTTTAGAATCTCTACACGTGGGAAGTCTTCCTACGTGTGAATCCTGTCTTGAAGACAAGATGACCAAGAGACCTTTCTCAACAAAGGGTCTAAGGGCCGCGCAAGTGTTGGAACTTATACATAGTGATGTATGTGGTCAATAAACATCCAGGCAAGAGGAGGTTACGAATACTTTGTAACCTTCACTGATGACTACTCTAGGTTTGGTCATATCTACCTTATGCGACATAAATCAGATACTTTTGAAATGTTCAAACAGTATAAGGCTTTAGTTGAAAAGCAGACGGAGAAACAGATCAAAACCCTTCAATGAGATCGAGGGGGAGAGTACTTGTCTGGAGAGTTCAAAGACTTTCTTTAGGAAGAAGGTATTCATTCTTAGCTTACAGCACCTGGCACCCCGCAGCAAAACGGTGTGTCAGAGAGAAGGAATCGAACTCTGTTAGATATGGTGAGGTCGATGATGAGTTACTCATCGCTTCCTAATTCGTTCTAGGGATATGCCCTAGAAACAGCTGCTTACATTCTGAACCAGGTCCCATCTAAAACGGTACCTGGCACACCCTATGAAAGATGGAGTGGTAGAAAATCCGTTTTACACCATACTCGCATGTGGGGTTGTTCAGCACATGTGCTGAGACAAAAGACTAGCAAGTTGGCTAGTCGTTAAGAAGTATGCTTTTTTGTGGGATATTCCAAGGAAACAAAAGGGTACATCTTCTATAGTGCTGCTGATCAGAAAACGTTCGTTAGCACGAATGCTAGGTTTCTGGAAGCAGATTATATGAAGAATTCAGTACCGAGAAGCAGACTTGTGCTAAAGGAACTGTTGGGTGAAGTAGCTGGTACTTCACAAGATAGGATGGATTCCATTCAAACAGTGGGAGAACCACACTCGGAATCTGAGACTCCTGCGCTTTGTCGTAGTAACAGAGTTGTGAGACAACCTGTTCGATACATAGGTATCGGAGAATCTTTTACCGCAGTCGCATACAATGAAGAAGATGATCCGGTCTCATTTCCTCAAGCGATGCAGATTTCCGAGGCAAACCTATGGCAAGAAGCCATGAACGTTGAAATGCATTCGATGTATGTCAACGAGGTATGGAAGCTTGTAGATCTGCCTGAAGGCATTAAACCTATGGCCAACCTCCGGAGCATTCAACAAAAAGACACTGAATCATTCAATATTTCATGCCCCATTTCAAAGAATTTTCGGAAACATTGACAGAGATTCAGTCCCGACCGCCCTGAAGAATGGACTATGATAAGATTCAAGGTTCATTTGGAGATAACTGTCAACAAATCGCCAACAATTAAAGATGCGACATATCGAGCTACGAACTTCGCTAGAGCGAAAGTAGAAATCAGCTTGTTGGACAAAAAATATACGTAAAAAAAATTCGGCCCCCCCAAGCTAACAATTGGATGATGCAGGGTAATAATCTATGAAGGAACAACAACGCTGAAGCTAACAGCCACTCGAGAAAGCATAATACTCCTCATGTATTCACATTCATTGTGGATGACAAAGTCAATCAGCCAAGATTTAAGAGGAACAAATTGACCCGAGATCCCGACGCATACTGCAATTTTCAAAATAGTAAGGGCCACGCTACGGTGAACTGCAAAACTATGGACAAAGTTCTCGCATATAAATACGCAAAGGGTGAACTGGAGAATATCGACTTGGGAATTCGTCGTAAGAAGAAGAACATTGTACCTCGTAATAAAAGTAAATTTTCACCAAAGCAATCTCGATTCGATGAAAGAGAGGAGCCCAACTCCACTCTAGCCCTAATTAAAAACCGAGTTGATTTCGTCATAGGAGGATCGTAATATTGCGACAACTCGGTCAATGCAATAAAAGCTTGTCAGCAATAGACCTATCCGAACTGATCAAGGGAAAGAAGTCCAAATTACTTTCCTTAAAAGTGAAGTCTAAGAAATAGTAGAACCTTAGAAAGACGCGCTAGTAATCATGATCAAAGTGTCAAATTGTGAAACCGGAAGAGTCTTGGTCAACGGGGGTAGCTCGGCCGATCTCATATACAGATTAACCCTAATAAATATGGAAAGCAACAAATCCGAGATTGAGGAAAAATCAACCCACTTAAGAGGATATAGCGAGTAACCACTTCTGCGATCGTAGGAATTAAATTGCCCGTAAAGACCGAATGGGTCAACAGGATGATCGAATTCCAAGTATTGAAATGTCTTTCCCCATTAAACATCATATTAGGAGACCGTGGATACACGACATGAGAACTATACCCTCAACTTTGTTTGAATAGGTCTAGGGTTAAGAAAAATTTATGATTAACAAATTAATGGCGGAATATAAAAATTTCTTTACAAGTAAAACTATTTTAATAACCTAGGAAAAGTCCATGAACCTTTAATTATTAAAAACATTATCTAATTACTATTTACTTGGTGCTAACCTTTCTTGTAAATTAATCTTTGAGAAGTCTTAGGAAAAGTTAAGTGTCTCTTCTTGCTCCAAGCTTCGTCTCCACGGAATGCTCGTCTCCTTAGCACCTAATCGTGAACTCGAGTAACCCAAGGTTTCTATTACAATAGTCTATATAGGATTTGAAGTATTTGTGTGTGGGCACAATTATACACAATAACTCAAGAACAAATCTATGAGCTAAAGAGCTAATTTAGGCCTAAGTCTAATGAGGACTTATGTGCCAAAATAAAAGAGATATTTGAGAGAGAGAGAGAGAGGAAGTTTCGGCCAAAAACAAGAGAGAGCAAGAGGAAAGACTTATTTTAACATCTCAATATGAGGCTCTATTTATAGGAGAACGAAATACAAGAAATAGTAATCACCGTTTCTTATTGTGCATTCATGAAAAAATATTTGATTTTCTCTCCTCTTTCTCTATGTACTTGGCCGGTCCCTATAGTGCATTAGTGAGGGAAATTTTCTTAATCAGTTAGAACATTTGTTTCCTTCTCAAAGAAATTCATTTCCTCTTTTCCTTTTTGGCAATTATCTTCATCATTTGAGGCAAATGAATTTCTAGATATAATTTATCTCCTCTCTAGTGATGTTAGCCAAATTTTTGAGTATGGGGGGAGGTTCTAGGTGCTTACTAAATTCTTTTAAGACAATTCTTAAAAGACCCATTGTAAAATTAATTTTGCACAAATTTCATAATGCCTCAAACGACTTTTCGGTTTTAGAAAATAATTTATATTTCCATCATATGGAAATATTCAAAATCTTATTTTTGACATTTTCCGAGAAAACATCTAGTTAAACACTTGAACTTATTTTGACTTAGCTTCTAGTTTAACAATCATAGTGTAATGACCTGTAGTAGTGACCTTATGGATCCAAATGAACAAAGAATGAGCTACTATAGTTAGACTGAAAAAGTTCACAAACTTTTTTAAGTATTAGTTTAATATCAACTGACTCCGCTAAAGAGTTGACACAGAGAATCTCGGAGTTCAAATGAATTTATTTTCTACTCAAATTCAACCTAATTATGTTGAGTGGATCAATTGAATGTTATCTATGCTTACTCTTCATGAATATCATCAACTAGTGAGATTTATAAAATTACCATTTTACCCTTCTAGTTGATATTTCATCAACTCCTTTGTTACTTGTGAATACGTTAGAAACAATGTATAGACGAGGAGAAAACAAGTCACTTTGTTTCATCAAAATAAAACCATTACTTAATTTTGGATACCGCGTGGTTCATTTATTCACAATCCATGTAATAAAGCATGAAGTGATATTCCATGCATTTCAGCAATCTTGTACATGAATTTCATATCTATGAGAACTTCACAAAGCTACTTCATGACATTTTCATAAAAAGTCACATTGTTCCATCCAAATAAAGTCGTTACTTAATTTTGGATACCGCACGATTCATTTATTCACAATCCATGTAACAAAGCATGACGTGATATAAATTGCATTTCAGCAATCTTGTACATGAATTCCATATCTATGAGAGCTTCACAAAGCTAGTTCATGAAATTTTCAGAGCATAATATCTAACCAATTAGTCTAGTCTAGATCACAAAGTGGACCTAGAATTTGACTTTCTCAAATAAGAATATGTAAGCTATGAAATGACATGTCTCATTTTAGGATTTAGGTAAGCACGATGCAATTCATACATACTGACCTTCAGACAAAATCGGTTAAATGGTTTGTTCTTACAGTGTCTCTAAAGGTGCACGGGAATAACTATATGTTAGGAATATTGCCCACTTGAAGATGACGGCTGAATAATTACTGAATTTGATAATTAGATTATTATATAAGCATTATCTGATTAGTGGGTTGAGTTCTAAGTAAATAACAAGAATCAATAACAACCATCTTCCATGGCCTCCGTATTAACCTAAGGCACGTGTTGGGCACCTGAGTTCGGGGGGTGTTCTAAAACAAGGTCGATGATTGATATACGCCTGGAAAGCTATATCGAAAGTCATATATGTGGAACACATGAGTGAAGGCTGATCACTATGTGGGAGCATTCTACACTTGTGGTAAGTGTACGACCTGGACAGGGTTTGGGGTAGATGTGTCGTTTAAGGACCGTTACGACGCACTAACCAGGGCAACTATGATGGTCACAATGAGACTTAATCTAAATCCTGAAGTTGTCATAGACACTGAATCATGTTTTTGAGCTCTTTAACTCATTCACTAAAAGGCTATTTATGCTCAACACAGCTTATGTCTTGACAGTCTTCTGTTAGGAGTCTTCTCTGAGCATGATTCGATTGGGAAGTGATTTATAGACACGAGATCCAGCCTCCCTGAAAGGAGCTCAATGTTCACCCACCTAAGGGTTGATTCCAAAACCGATTGATTGCACGCACTTTTGAAGTACGTTAACATTGGAAAGAGTCTTTTGCTAGGGAAGCAACAATGCTTAGTGCTGATATGTATCAAGAGAATTATAACGAAATAAATTGACTTCTTTTGAAACGTATTGAACATAGAGGATCTTGAGCACAAACTTACTATATCAGTGGACACTCCTCTTGATGAGTAAATATAATTCTAGTATTAAAGAAGGGTTTAGTCTTTGATTACACGGTGAAGTATTGATAAAGACTAGACGAATCGATGAAAAAGAGATATGACTGTATCGTCTTTTTCGTCGGGTTTGTTAAGAGATCCATAGTCCTCGATTCGGCTCTGATAAAGGCAAATAAGAACTTTCAAATAATAATGTTGTTCATTATTTAATCTCACTTGTTGTAATAGTGATTGACAACATTAATTCTGGAAAACGGGTATTCACATAATTAACTAAATGCTTAGCATAATTGTTTATTTATTGTTTGATCAAGTAAATAAATAATTATTTGAATTTTTAGGCTTGGAAATTTTGGATTGAGCTTGGGCTAGAGAGTGGCCGAAAATCCCAAAGGGATAGACCCTAGGGGTGGCCGAACTCTCTCCCCCTTTCTCTCCCTGAATTTATCCCTGAAGAGAAAAGTTTTCAACCATAGATATTGATCAGATGGATGAGAGAGAGTTTAGATTCACTGCTGAAGTCTCCCAGATTAAATCTAAAAGAGAGAATATCTCTAGAAGGAGGAAATATCTCTAGAAAAGAGAGAATATCTCAACAGAAAGGAAAGCAAATCTCTCGTATGTTATCTCTTCTTAAATGCTATAAATAGGGATAGAACAGAAGAGGAAAATTCTATTCCATTCTTCACAAAACATTTGGCCAACTCTCTCTTGGCCGACTATTTGCCTTCCCTATTCCCTGGAATTGCTAATTCCAATCCTAAATAATAGGAGCAAGTTCCCTAAATAATAGGAGCAAGAATGGTTTTGAGATCTTGTGAGATATCGATTGTGCCCACTCATATTTCTTATTCGTCTCAGAGATTACGTTTCGGAAGACTATGGTGTCATCCTCGAGTACTAAATCAGACGAAGGAGTTGTGAAAGCTTGAAGACGGAACGAGCATTTGATTGAAGCGTTCTGTAGCCGAGCCAAAATTCATGTAAATGTTCTGATCGTCTATTCTATTATTGGTTTATGAATTGCTTTCTTAATTGAATTAAATTAATAAATCTAGATCTTGTTAGGAATCATAATTACTAATTGGCTATTGTGAGTGCAATTAATGATTTTTTGCATTTAATATGTTGCTAAGGTGAATCAATCACCAACAATTGATATCAGAGCTAGATGATTTATTAATTTAATTGATTCGTTCTTGTGATTAAATTTAGTTTGAATGGATTTATATTTTGATATGAAATACGTTACAATTCAATATGTGGCATGTGAATAGTTATTCGTGGTTGCTCGTAGATTTATTGATTCTCGCTTTTTTAGAATTTTTTTAAACCCGAAATTTAAAGGATATAAGCTTTATGTAAAATTTATTATTTTCAATTATTATAATTATATTTATTGTCACTGTTATAATTTGACGATCAGTGAGAGACGAATCTGCGACGAGGAGATAGAACGAGACCGAAGGGTTGCTCTCCAGGCCTCAGCGCTAAAACCAGCCAAGAGCCTTTTAGGGGTAGGGCCGGCCACATGACATGCCTTAGCAAGGTATTCGGTTGGGCCATGGCTGCCCCTTGGCACAAGTCCAACCAATTCGGGTCTCATGCCGGGTTAGGCTCGGGAATGATCTAGGCTTGGGTTCGGATGCCCGATGTGTTGGCAAAGATGCCCACAAGAAGATTATTTATTTACATATCGATGTAATATAAATCTCTCATAAGTCCTTATAGTAATTTCCTGATTAAATTAATAAAAGTTGGAACGTTCATTCAATCTTTTTTGTTTGTTTAAAGATTTATGATATTAAATAGTCTTATAGTCCTTAATCAAACCTAACAATATATGAAGAGACAAATGTAGATTTGCGTGAACAAATTTTTCATGATTTGGTTCAAATGAAATATTCGCAATCTAAAGATCAACGGACTATTGATCCCAGTATGAATGATAAAAGAATCTATGATGTCCAGTTACGAGGCATAGAGAGTTAAGAACTCTATAGCTCTTCCAGTGTATCTTTCGAAGATACTGAATTGACCAGTGCTCCTTTAGAGACAATGTAAGAAAAAACCATTTAACCTCTTCTTTCTCAAGGTCACTATATATGAATTGGATCATGCTTACATAAATTCTCATATGAGACATGTCATTTCATAGTTTTAATATTCTCGTTTAAGAAAGTCAAATTCTAGATACATTAAGTGATCTAGACTAGACTAATTGGTGCCATATTAAGTTATGAAGATGTCATGAACCAGCTTTGTGAAGTTATCATAGATATGGAATTCATGGACATGATTGCTGAAATGCAATATATATCACCTCATGGTTTATTGCTTGGATTGTGAATAAATGAACCGGGCGTTATCCAAAATTTAGTAGCGACTATATTTGGATGAAACAATGTGACTTGTTAGCTCCCTGTTAATACATTGTTTCTAACTTATTCACAAGTAACAAAATAGTTGAGAAAATAATAACTACAATCGTAAAATGGTAATTTTATAAATCCCATCTAGTTGATGACTTCATGAAGGGTAAACATAGATAATATTCAATGGATCCACTCAATATAATTAAGTTGAATTTGAGTAGAAAATACATTCATTTGAACTGAGTGATTCTCAGTGTTAACTCTTTAGTGGAGTCAGTTGACATTAAACTAATATTTTGAAAAAGTTTGTGAACTTTTAAGTCCGAGTATAGAAGCTCAAGTGTAGGATTGTTAACTTAGAAGCTAAGCTAAAATTAGTTCAAGTGTTGAACTAGATATTTTCTCAGAAAATGTAAAAAGAGTATTTTTGTCCACATGGACATAAAATGATGTGAATGTCAAAATAAGATTTCTAATATTTTCATATGATGGAAATGTAAATTAGTTTTTAAAGCTAAGAATTCGTTTGAGGCATTATGTTATTAATTTCATTATTTGTGCAATATTAATTCTTCAATGGGTATTTTAAGAATTGTCTTTAAAGAAATAAAGAAGCATCTAGATACCCCTTCCCTAGTGTAGAGTTCGGCCAAAACACACCCTAAGAGGAGAGAATTCTTTGCCTTTAATTATAAGGGTAATTACCCTAAAGGAAAAGAGGAAACAAATTTCCTTAAGAAAGAAATAAATATGCTAAGTGAGGAAACAATTTTTCCTCAATAATGAGAGCATATTGGCCGGCCATGTACTAGAGAAAGATGAGAGAAAATAAAATATTATGTCATGAATGCATAATAGAAAAGGGTAATTACCCTTTCTTGATTTTCCTTCTCCTATAAATAGAGTCTCATATAGAGATGTGAACATAAGTTTTTTGGTCTTGCTCTCACTATTCTAGCAAACCACCCCCTCTCTCTATAAAATCCCTTTTTAATTTGGCACCTAAGTCCTCATTAGACTTAGGCTAAATTAGCTCTTTAGCTCGTAGACTTGTTCTTGAGTTATTGTGTTTAATTTTGCCCACACACAAATCATTCTAAACCTCTAATGACTCATGTAATAGAAACCTTAGGTTTCTCGAGTTCACGTTTAGCTGTGAAGGTAACGAGCAAGAGACATTGTACCTTTCTCTATGGTCATCTAAGATCAAGCTACAAGAAAGGTTAGCGTTCAAGTAATTGTAAATAATTTTTTTAATATATACATGTTCATGCACTTTGCCTAGGTTAGTAAAATTATTTTTACTTGTAAATAAATTTTATATTCCGCCATCAATGTGTTAATGGTAAATAATTTTTAACCCTAGACCTATTCCAACAAATGGTATCAGAGCTATGGTAGAAGTATAAACATGTACATGTTGTTTAAAATCATTATAAGAAAATTGTTTTCTAAATTTGCTTGAATAATGGTTTTTCAAATACTTAATCTTACACAATTTTAATTTTTTGGTACAACCTTTAAAATTAAATTTGTTGTGGTTTTCTACTTGTTAAATATGCTATATAAATACATTAAAAAGTGTTCTTAATTATTTTATGTTTAGCATATTCGAAATCAATTTTTGACAAAATTGAAAATTTGTGTACATTGTTTAAACTAGTTTTTGCATTTCTAGTTGAAATAAGTTATTGAATAGTTTATAGAATATTGTTTGTTTTATTTTGTGTAAATTATTAACTTGTTAATTTAAAACACATTTGAAATCAAAATATACAAATAAATTTTTTCAATAAACCTCTTTCGCAATACACCTAGATCCGACGTACGTTTTAATTATTTTTCAATTTCTAGACAAGTTGTTATGGCTCCGTAAAACGGGCATAACTCTTTTCTTGGAAGTTGAAAATTTGGTTCCTAAACCAAATTAAAGGTACGGAAGTTAGCTATCCAATACAATTGGTTCCGGATGCGTCATTTATGACCTTTTAAGTCCGATGTATACGATAGTCTGCGAGTCCAGGATTTTGAATCCGGATTTACGACTCCTAGCTTCTTCTCCTCTTCCTGATGCAACCGTGGCTTTCCGACGTTCACGCAGTCAACCACCATGAAGATGTCTTGAACGAAGATATCATGAAGATGAAGAAATTAATTTTAGGAGATTTTAAATTTCAAAAACTTGCAAGTGCAAAAGTGAGATTTATTAATCTCACACACTTTCCTTAGGATAAATAAATTAATAGACAAAAAGATCCAAGTATGTTCCTTGTGCCTTAGTGTATTAACACCGCTCTCTCCTCACAAATATCAATTTTAGGGTTATTTTTTCTAGTGATCCACTTTATCTCTCTTTGCTCATGGAAACGTGTTTCCAAACGTACAAGAGTAGATGTGCCTTATACCAAATACTAAGTAGAAGGGTTGTACTTATTGTTTGCAACACTAAGAGTCACCCTCGTGATCCTCTCTTTAATGAGAGTACTCAAAGACGCATTACTCTTAACATTGCTTTTAAAGCTATGTTCAAAAGTGAAACGAGGAGATAAGGCCTCCCCTCGGCGGATTGTTTTCAAAGTAGATCTTGTTGAACTAAGTGGTTGGTTACACACTTAGACTCAAACTTTAGTAATTCTCCCTCGAGGCTCTGCGAAAATTTTTGAGTGATCAAACTTCTTTATAAGGTGGCTAGTCAAAGCATTGATGTATTGACATCATGACTATGAAAGGTGACTCTTTGCGGCGTTCCCTCGAAGGAGTGAATTGTCATTTTGTTCATAGCACCTTTGGATTTTTCCTGTATGAACTTAAACTTAAAATCCTAAACAAAAGACTAATCATAAATTGTTTCAACTTTCTGCAACATGTCTCTCAACCCCCTCTCTACTATCATTTCCTCGAATAAATTGGAAGGTGGTAATTACGTAGATTGGAAACGTAACCTAGACATCGTCCTTACCGTGGACAAGCACAAAATGGGTACTCACCACCCTATGTTCTCTTGAAACAAATGATGATTCAACTCAAGAGGACAAGGACGCCGGCACAGCCTGGCTCAGATCCGATGAGATTGTGAGATGCTATATTTTAGCATCGATGAACAATGTGTTGCAGAACAACATCGTGTTGGATTTTTCAAAAAGACATATGATGGGTTTTTATTCAAATTAAATTTTTCAAAATTTTTACAAAATGCCAATTTTTTAAAAAGATTTATTTTTCCCGTTGAAGCATATGACTGTGTTCAACAATCATTCATGAAATAATAAGATTAGGTTCATCTTGTTTTAATTTATAAAGAATCAATTAGGATATGATCAACACGAATCAAACCATGCTTGCTTTGCTTATTTATTTAATTGATTTGCTATGATTGTTTGCTATAACTTAGATATTGTATCGTTTGTTTATGGCTGTCATGGGCTTTCATTCATTTAAAACTTATCTAATATGGTTATGGTAGTTAATTAATGAATGAGTTGAATAGATCGTTAAGCTTTGTCACCAAGCCGATAAGAGGCTAAGCATGGGAGGTATTTAAGAAGACCTATTGTCTCACCTTCTCGACTGGGAGTATTTCCGTGAAGGAATTCTTTTAGGTTAATTAAGACTAGATGTCATGAATTACCTAAATCCTAAGCTATATCGAAACATATGTTTTTAAGGGTAGCTTAGAAACACTCGAGTTTTTAATATGATTTAGTAAACTCGTAGTGGATCATCTAGATTAATGTAAATTCTAGGAAAATTAAAATGCTAAAAGTATATTGAGTCTTAGGCCTCCAACATTGACACAACACCGTGAGGATGAAAGATCCTTGCATGAACCACGCTCTTTTAAGAGATGGAAGGTCTATTCCTCAGGACAGGCTTTTCTGATTCCAATACCAAGGTTGTGTTTCTGAAGAGAGGTGGGAGGGTTGATCTCTACATGTACTAGCTGAGTTAGTGCATAGGGCTAGACTTTTATCTTATGGACTAAAGTAAATAACTAACAACAGTTCAGTACAAACTTAATAAAATAGAGAATGAGCCTTGTATTGATATTCAAATAAAGAAGATAAAAGAGTTACGGGATATTCAGAGACAATCTCCCTTAAAATATCCTCTCCTCATACAATATCAATTACAAGATGAAATATTCTTTCTCACTCTCACACACTTTATTCATTTTTCCTTGTAACTCTTTTCCCAAAAACCCACTCTTATGCTGCCACCTGTTTTGTCTCCTCTTTTCCTGGGTGATAGTTTTTGCAAATTCTACCCTTGTCCCCCAACACATGTACCAGCCAAGCAGGGCCATTTAAGGCTTGTCCATTTCTTCTCTCCCGGGACCCTCTTTTGATATGTTGTATGAGATAACTTATCAATACCCCCGCCTCAACTTTTTACCTTTTCCTCAAGGTGAAAGATAGGAAACTCTCGCTGCATGTTGTTTTAGTCTTCCCATGTAGCGTCCGAGTCTGGAAGTCCCTTCTAGTGGATGAAGACCTCCGTTCCGGCTGCATTACCAGTACGAATACCCTATAATTCTTCCGACGTTGTTAGTAGCTTCTTTTATGGCGTGAGTTGCTCCGGTAGACCGTGAACCTACTCCAATGTGCCAACAACACGGTGGAATTGTGACACATGAGAAACATCGTGGATTCTCGTGGTTGGAGGTAAAGCAAGCTTGTACGCCACAGCTCCACCTTTGTAGCTCCAATTTCGAATCGCATAATTGGCGATGGGTCACGTCCGAAGACGATCCAGAAAGTAGTATTATGGATTGCAGTGTGATACGCTGTATTGTACCAATACTCCGCCCATGGAAACCACAAACTCCACTCATTTAGGCGGTCACCCGTAGAACATTTCAAGTACGTCTCGAGGGTGCGGCTAACCACTTCAATCTGGCCGTCCGTCTCGGAATGGTTGCCGAGCTCATCTTGAGCTTCGTGCCCTCTAATTTGGATAATTCCTCCCAAAATGTGCTAGTGAACACCTTATCCCGATCGGAGAAAATCGATCGAGGAACTCCATGAAGTCGCACAATTTCTTTTACGAACACTTCCGGAATGCTCGGGGATGAATAAGGGTGCTTGAGGGCCATGAAGTGTGTGTACTTGCTAAGTTGATCAACAAGAACCATGATCGAGTCAACTCCACGACTCTAGGAAATTCTTCGATGAAATCCATGGAGACATACTCCCACACCTTCTCGGGAATAGGTACAGGTTGGAGTAGCCCGACCGGAGCGAGGGTTGAGTGCTTGTGGCGTTGGCACACCTCGCAGCTCGTTACAAATTCAGCCACCGATTTTTGCATCCTCGGCGAGTACCAGCTGAGTCCAACCCGTTGGTAGGTTCAAAGCGCTCCCGAGTGTCCACCCGTCGGACTATGGTGGTATTCACGAAGCAACTTGGGGATGAAGGCAACTCCGACATGCACGACCAACCGGCCCCTAAAAAGTAACTCGCCCTCGAAAATCTCATACCCCTCAGCGATCTTGTCACCGGTGATGAGGGCTTTCTTGATCTTACGCGTCTCCTGGTCGGCCTCCATTGCTGTAGCCACCTGCTCGAACTCAACACATTTTTGGAGACTCAAGGCGTTGCATTACTTGCTGGCAAGCGCGACAATGCGTCAGCGGCTTTATTCTCTGGTCCCGGTCGATACTCGATCGTAAACTGATACCCGAGAAGTTTTGTCATCCACTTTTGATGCTCTTCACACACAAGGCACTCGTCTAGCAGGTACTTCAAGCTCTTCTAATCTTTTTTGACGAGGAACTAGCGACCAAGAAGGTAAGGACGCCATTTTTGTATGGCGAAGATGATCGCTATGAGCTATTTTTTGGAAATTGACTTTAGTCGGGCTCTTCCGGTCAACACTTGGCTAAAATAAGCGATGGGACACTTCCCTTGCATGAGCATCACCCCTAGTCCAAATCCCGACGCATCGGTCTCAATTTCGAACGTATTTTCAAAGTCAAGTAGCACCAACACCGGGGTTGTGGTGAGCACCCGTTTGAGCTCGACGAAAGCGTTCTTGGCATCTTTGGTCCATCCAAAGCTATCTTTCTTCAGTTAGTCGGTCAGCGGCCACGCGATCTTCCCATACCCCTCAACGAACTTACAATAGTAGCCCGCGAGTCCGAGAAACCCGCAGAGATCCTTCACGGATGGTGGTCTTGGCCAATTGGTCACCGACTCAATCTTTCGCGGATCCACGTCCACTCCGGCTGCTGAAATGATGTGCCCTAGGTACTCGAGTCGCGGCTGACCAAAATTGCACTTCTTGTGGTTCACTACTAACTTGTGGGATCGTAGCAGCGCTAAGACATGTCGAATGTGCTGCACGTGGTCACTCAAGGACGGACTATAGATTAGTATATCGTCAATAAATACGAGCACATACCTCCGCAAGAGCGGCTTGAAGATGGAGTTCATGAACGCTTGGAAAGTAGCCGGCGCATTAGCTAAGACAAATGGCATGACCCGGAACTCATAATGGCCTTTGTGAGTGCGGGAAGGCGGTCTTGTGTACATCCTCGTCGCGGATGCGTATCTGGTGGTACCTGGAACGTAGATCGAGCTTGGTGAACCATGATGTGCCATGTAGTTCGTTAAGTAGCTCGTGGATGATCGGTATCGGGAATTTTTTTGGTACCGTCTCCCCATTAAGCGTATGATAATCGACGCAGAATCTCCATCTCTCGTCCTTCTACGTACGAGGATGATCAGACTCGAGAACAGGCTGGTGCTCTCGCGAATGATCCCAGCGCGTAGCATTTCACCCACAACCTCTTCAATTGCATCTTTTTCGACTTTGGGGTAGCAGGTTGGCCTAATGCTAACAAGCCCAATGCCTCTCAGAGAATGATGGCGTGATCCTTCTCGCGGTGCGGTGGCAGGTCGGTAGTCATTTGAAAGACATCGCAAAATTCATCGAGAAGTCTATTTATACCGGCGAGCATAATCTGTGGGTCCACGTCTGGATCAATCCCCTGGCTCGTGAGGGCACTCAATTCCATCATCAGTCTTTCGTCACCATCCTGGAGGGTCTTCACTAGCGACTTGAGTGTCACTGACTTCTTATCGAGAGCGGGTTTGCCCCACATCCTGACTGTTGAGTCGTCAACCTGGAATTTCATAATCAGAGTCGCCCAATTTACGGTGAGGTCGGCGAGTGTATGAAGCCAGTGGACTCCTAAGATCATGTCGGAGCTGCCCAAGTCTAATGGCTGGAAATCTGTGACTACCTCTGTTGGGATTGGTGCCCACAAATGAGATATTAGACATTATAATACTTTTGTATTTCATTTTGCTGAAACATTAAATAAAATTAAATATTCATTCTTGATTAGATTTGTGTTTATGTATGTTTGATACGCTCTGAAATTTTCATCGACGGAAGGGTGCTAAGTACAGACATGACAATATAGCTCTTTGTGACTAGTTTAAACATTAGTTCGCAATCTCAAGATCGATAGAGCAATCGAATCTGAGTAATGATTGTTTGAATGAATCATGATATCTTATCTTGTGATACAGAGAGCTGTGACTCTATGTTTCATTCTTGATATTTTACAGAAGATATTGAACAAGACCTGTGATACGCTGAAACCTAAGATAAAACTGTTTAATCACTTAAAGCTCTAAAATCACATACGAGGTATTTTGGTACTTACCTAAATCTTGAAGTGAATGCATAATCGATATGACAACTTATAACATTTGATTTATTAATGGGCAATGACTAAGTTATAGTTGCATCTGATCCGAAGGTTGGTGTCATAACGTTGTCATATTGGGTTATGTGATTCACAGATATGGAATTCATGTTGAAACCATGGAAATGCATTAGTATCACACTATGCTTTGTTATGAGAGTGTGAATGAATTGTTGGAATCTATTTAAAAAATTAAATTTTTTAATTATATTACACATCCTATGTGGCGGAAAAATATAATTTGATCTATATATATTAAAACTGTTTTTAATATATTTAACAACCTAGGCATTAAAATTATTTACATGTTCATAAACAATTTATTAAAACATGTCACTCAACATTCAAACACACTAACAACTTATATAAACAATTTATATAATTTTAGCAGTCCAAATCGTTGAGAAAAACTTACAGTTGAGATTATAAATAATCCCGACGTTGCTTGCTATCTCCTGCCACACAAAGTCCAAAAAAGGAGTGTGGCTCGCCAGACAGGACTGAACGCAGGCTCGCCGGACAGGGAAGTCACGCCAGACTGGAGGCACGCTGAACATCTCGCCGGACTGGGACCTGGACTCTTTCGCCGGACTGGAGCTTGCAGGAGGCTCGCCGAACAAGAGGTCTGGTCGGACTGGTCGCCTGGTCGGACGAAAGCTGGTTGCCGGACTGGGAGACCCGCTGGGAATCTCGCCGGACTGGGCGCCTGGCAGGGAGCCTTCGCCGGACGGGGCGCCTGGCAGGAAACCTTTGTCGGATTGGACGCCTGGTCGCCGGATGGGCCTTGCTGGATGCCTGGTCGCCGGACTGGATGTGTAGAAAGGATCCGGCCGGCTGGAAGCTATCAAAAACCTTTTAAAACAATTATAAAACAAAATTTCCAGAATCAATTTAACATCAAACACCACAATCATGAATCAAGAATAATACACGAGGAAAATGTTGAGATTTAGAGGGTGAGCTCTCATGAACTCGCGGGAATTAATCAAGAGAAGATGAAAACAATTTTCTCTTCTCTTTTTCTTTGGGAGATTCGGGCGAGTGTCACATAGGGAGAGTGAGAGACCTTTGGCCAAACATTATTAGGGTAGGGTTAAGTCATTAGGATTTTCTTAAGCCCTTTTATAAACAGTTTAAGTTGGGCTTAAGTTGAGTCAAACCCAATGCCCAATGACTTGTAAATCTCGGCCAAAACACCTCACCCTAGTTGTCCATTTTCCTTTTAATTTATTCCAAGATTATTTTGATTTATTCCTAAATTCAGTTAATTTTGAACTCACATTTTATTTAATTACATTTCATTAAAATAATTTCATACTTTCCAAATAAGTACGAAATGAGAAATTATTTATTTTCTCCTTTTATTTATTTGAATTTCTCAAATGTATTATTATCAATATAATAATACTCTATGATTCAATAAATAAACGTAACAATAAATAACTAATTATTTATTAAGTTACTTAGAAAAATAACTTTCCCGATATAAATCACACTTTATATTCAATGAGTAAATTAACAATTCTAGTTCATTTAATCTCTTCCAAGTGTCTATCAATGAGACCTTATGGACCCATATGAACGAAGCTTTAGAATAAAGATCGAACTCAAAAGTTCAAAAACTTTTTGCGTCTTTTAATTCTTAATATTAGTCGATTCCACTAAATGAGTAATATTGACACTCTCTCTGATCATATGCGTATATTTTTCGTTTGATGTGACAAAACAATTCTTCACACGGTCCACAAAGTACTTTACGATATTACCCTTCATGTGTATTAGTAACTAAGAGGAATGCAAAATTATCATTTTACCCCTTGAGTTATTATTTCACTAACTCCTTTGTTATTTGTGAATGAGAAAAACATAGAGTGAGATCTCGTTACATGTCACATGTTTTAATCAAAGAATGTTCTTATTCGATGATCAGCTGGCCAGGTTTATTCATTCACACTCTCATAACAAAGTATAGTGTGATACTAATGCATTTGCATTGTTTCAACATGAATTCCGTATCTGTGAATCATATAACCCAATATCACATCCATATAACCAACCGTCGGGTCAGATGAAACTAAAACTTAGTTATTGCCCATTGACAAATCAAATGTCATAAAATGTAATATCAATTATATATTCACTTCAAGATTAAGGTAAGTACCAAAGTACCCCTCGTATATGATCTTGAAACTTCGAGTTTTTAAACGGTTTTATCTCGAGCTTCTAAGTATCACAAGTCTTGTTCAATATCTTCTATAAGATATCAAGGATGAACCATAGAGTCACAACTCTCTATATCAGAAGATTAATTATCATGATTCATTCAAACAATCATTACTTAGATTCGATTGCTCTATCGATCTTAAGATTGCGAACATATGTTTAAACTAGTCACAAGGGGCTATCTTGTCAAGTCTGTACTTAGCACCCCTTTCGGAGCATTCATAATAAACACAAACATAATAAATAATGATTATTTATTAATATTATTGTTTCACCAAATTTAAATACAAATGTTTTTCATTTTCTAATATCTCTTTTGTGGGCACCAATCCCAACAAAATCCCACTTGACTCAAAGGAGATGCAAATGATCTTTCAGTCTCAATCCTTCTAGGTGTCCCTCGAAGACTTTACTCGTTTAAGGCTTTGTGAAGGAATCAACAATGTTGTCTAATGTTGAGATCTTCATGACTCAGCATCCCCTCTATGAACGATGTCCATACCAGGTGATATTTCCGCTCTATGTTTTTAAGGCGCTTGTGACTTCTTGACTCCTTACAATTAGCGACAACCCAACTATTATCACAATAAAGTGTAATAGGCTTGCTTGCACTTGGAATTTCCTCAACCACACAGCCTCCATTGCAGCTTCACAAGCTGCCACATACTCTTTACATGGTCGAGTCAGCAACGCAAGATTTTTTGATACTCCTCCAGACCACGGATCCACCATTCAGGGTGTACACAGACCCTGATGTGGACTTCCTGGAATCCTTATTTGCTTGAAAATCGGAGGAAATATATCCCGTCATATTCAGGTCACCACCTGAGTATGGTAGCATGTAGTTTCTCGTTCTCCGAAGATACTTGAGAACATGCTTGACAGCAACCCAGTGCTCGGGTCCAGGGTTTGACTGAAACCTACTCACCACGCCCGCTGCGTAGAAAATATATGGCCTTGTGCAAAGCATAGCATACATGAATCTACCTACGGCTGAGGCGTAAGGAACAGGTCTCATGTCCTCAACTTCTTGAGGAGTCCTGGGAGACTGCTCACTTGAGAGATGCACTCCATATATGAAAGGTAGCATTATTTTCTTGGAGTCTTGCATACTGAAGCGATCCATAATCTTATCAATATAAGATGCTTGGGAAAGCGCTAGTTTTTGTTTTTTCCGATCTCTAAAGATCTGAATACCCAAAATATAAGCTGCCTCTCCTAGATCCTTCATCTTAAATTGCTTTGACAGCCACATCTTAACCTCTAATAACTTTCCTACATCATTCCCGATGAGTAGTATGTCATCTACATATAGGACGAGAAAAACCACTTTGTCATCATTTATCATCTTATAAACGCATGGCTCACCTACTGAGTGATCAAAGCCTTATCCATTCACAGTCTCATCGAATATGATATTCCACGACCTAGATGCTTGCTTGAGTCCATAAATGGACTTAAGCAACTCACAAAACCTTGCCCTGTTGGCCTTTCCCCATGAACCCGTCTGGTTGAGCCATATAAATGCGCTCGTCAAGATTTCCATTCATAAATGCAGTCTTGACATCCATCTGCAATGGATAAAAGAGTACAAATGGATTTCAGCATCGCGATTGGCGAGAAGGTATCTTCATAGTCGATACCTTCGTTCTGTGTGAACCCCTTCACGGCAAGTCGTGCCTTGAATGTCTCAACATTTCCATCCGGTCCTATTTTATTCTTGTAGACCCATTTACACTGAACTGGTTAGATGCCTTCAGGTAGATCTACAAGCTTCTAGACCTCGTTGACATACATCAAATGCATTTCAACGCTCATGGCTTCTTGCCATAGGTTTGCCTCGGAACTCTTCATCGCTTGAGAAAATGCAACTGGATCATCTTTCTCATGATATGCGACAACAGTGAACGACTCTCTGATACCCATGTATCGAACAGGTTATCGTACAATCCTGTTAATGCAACGAATCACATGAGGTTCTGGTTCCGAATGTGGTTCTTCCACTGTTGGGATAGGACTTGTCCTATCTAGTGAAGTACCAACTATTTCACAAAACAGTAGCTATAGCACAAGCCTGCTTCTAGGTACAGAGTTTTTCATATATATAGCTTCCAGAAACCTAGGTTTGTGCTACCGAACGTTTTGAAATATGCAACCCTATAGAAGACGTACCCTTTGCTCTCTTTGGAATATCCCACGAAAAGGCATACCTCTGAACGAATAGCCAGCTTGCTAGTTATTTTGTCTCAGCACATGTGCAGGACAACCCCAGATGCGAACGACGTGTAAAACAGATTTTCTACCACTCAATCTTTCATAGGGTGTGTCAAGGACCGTCTTGGACGGAACCTGATTCAGAATGTAAGATGACATTTCTAGGGCATATTCCCAGAACCAGTTAGGAAGCAATGAGTAACTGATCATAGCTGTATGTTTATTGGACCACATACATCACTATGTATGAGTTCTAAAACTTGTATGGCTCTTAGACCCTTTGAAGAGAAGGGATTCACACGTGGGAAGACTTCCCATGGTTAGAGACTTGAAAAGACCATCCTTTCTTAATCTCCTAATCCTATCTAGGCCAATATGTCCAAGACGTAAGTGCCATAAATATGTATCATCCGTTTCATCAGTATGAAACGTCTTACGCTTCCTGAGTGAATCGCTATTCACTTCGGTATCTAAGATTGTCGGCTAAACAAGATATATATAATAAATAGAATCCACTCGTTGAGCTTTAGTAATAAAATAATCATCAATAAAAATCTCAATACCATTATTGATCTCAACATTGAAACCTTGTTCTTCTAAACGACAAACGAAATCAAATTCTTGCAAAAGAACATAATAAACATTATTCAATAATAAAGTTTCATTTCCAAACTTGATCTTCATGGTCCCGAAATATCTTGCTCCGACCTTTGTTCCATCACCGCAGTTGAATCCGAACTCCCCGTCACTCAAGCTCCTAGTTTTCCTGAAACCATTCAAATTACACACAACGTGGTCAGACGCCCCGCAATCTAGGATCCAGGGCGATGCCTTGTTTGTAGTATAATATGCTTGAGTAATAGAAGTCGTACCTTTCCCCTTGACACTCTTAAGGTACGTAGGACAGTTCCTCCGCCAGTGGCCAGCCTCTCCGCAATGGTGACACTTGTGCTCAGACTTGTCTACCTTTGCGATGCTTTTGCCTTTAGCATCCACAGCCTTCTTGTAAGGCTTCTTGGAACCTGTTCGGTTGACGTTTTTGGGTCTTCTTATCATCCTCTTAGAACTAGAGGTCAAGGCTTTGTGTTCAGCAAAATTGAGCTCTCCCGACTTCTTCTTTTTCTTAGGGAGATGTCCCTCGGCAGTCTGTAACTCCTTCATGAGCTCAGTTACAGTGTAATTGAGCTTGTTCATGGACTAGTTCAGACGGAAGCTATCATATGATTCCTTCAGAGTCTCCAAGATCATGTCAATCTCGGACTCTCTATCAATCTTAGAACAAAGGTGTTGGCCTTTATCCCATAAAGGAGATTTTTGATATTAAATACTTTTGTATTTGTTTTGCTTTGAAATTAAATAAAGATTGAATATCCATTCTTATTTAAGATTGTGTTTACGCATTTATGTCTACGCTCTGAAACTGTCATCAACGAAAGAAGTGCTAAGTACAGACTTTACAAGATACCTTCTTATGACTAGTTTAAATAATAGTTTGCAATCTAAAGATCGATTGGGCAATCGATTCCTTGTAATGATTGTTAGAATGAATTAAACGATATCTTATCTTGTGATATGGAGAGTTGTGACTCTGTAATTCATTCTTGATATCTTAATGAAGATATTGAACAAGACCAGTGAAGTTTTGAAGTTCGAGATATAACCGTTTAATCACTCGAAACCTCAAACTCACATACGAGGGGTATTTTAGTAATTACCTAAATCCTGAAGTGAGTACATGTATTCTTGTAACACTTTATGACATTTGATTTTGTTGGAATTTATTTAACAATTAAACGATATTAATTACAATACACATCCTATGTGGCGGAAAATTATAATTAGATTTAATATATTAAAACTAATTTTAATATATTTAACAACCTAAGGCATTAAAATTTATTGAGTAATAATAAACAATTTATAATTCACAAGCTCAATCAAATAAAATTAAAATAATAATTTATATAACAATTATATAATTTATATTTAATTATTTAATTGAGGAATTACTTACGTAAGAGGTTGTAAACAACCACGACGTTGCTAGCTATCGCCGAAATGCCACGTCACGCCCAAATCCCGAGTAAAGCCTCGCCGGATTGCTCGAGAACGTCCTCGCCGGATTGGGAAGGGTCACCGGGATGCACAGCAGCTGGGAGCCTCGCCGGACTGGACTTCTTTGCCTGGCAGGGAGCTCGCCGGAATGGATACCCTCGCCGGACTGGGCACTCACCGGATTGGACTCTGTCGCCGCACAGGAACTCGCCTGACAGAGAGCTCGCCGGACTGGGGAGTCTCGGCGGACTGGGACACCTCGCCGGACTGGAGATCTCTGGGACACCTCGCCTGATGACCTCGCCGGATTGCCCTCGCCGGATTGGACTCGCCGGACTGGAGCGCCTCGCTGGGATCCCCTCGCCTGACAGACAACCTCGCCGGAATGGATCTGCCTCGCCGGATTGAACCTGTCTCGCCGGATTGGACTCGCCTGACGGGTAGCCTTCGCCGGACTGGGTCTGGGTCGCCGGAATGCAGTCCTGGAGGCTGGGAGGTCACCGGAATGCACAGAAAACGACCTAAGGACTTTTAGGAGGGCTGAAACCTTTTTAAAACAGTTTTTAAAAATTCCAAAACAATTTTTCTAAATTATTCAAACACCACAAGTGATGAATCAACAATATTACACTTAGAAATATTGAGATCAAGAGTGTGGGCTCTTAAGAACAATTAGGGAATCAAAGATTGTAAAAAGGAAAAACAATTTTTCTCTTTTCTTTGTTTGGGGATTTCGGCCGAGAATTACACAAGGGGGAAGAGAGAGTGTGTGCCGAAAATTCTCTAGGGTTAGGCTTAGTGATTAGGGTTTCTTAGCATTATTTATACAAGTTATAAATGGGCTTAAGCTGGGTCAAACCCATGACCCTATTCACTTAAGGAATCCGGCCAAGACACTCTCCCCTTACTCGTCCGTGTCTTTGATTTTTGTTCCCAAATTTATTTGATTTAATTTCTAAAATTAATTTAGAACTCTCATTATTATTTAATGACACATCATTAAATATATTTCATAGTTATCGAATAAGTACGAAATGAGAAATAATTTGTTTTCTTCTTTTAACATATTTAATCACTCGAGAATGTCATCATCAATATGATAACATCTTGTGATTCAATAAACAAAATAAATAACTAGTTATTTATCGAGTTTCAAGAAAACAACTTTCTCAATATAAATCACTATTTACACTTAATGAGTAAATCAACTTCTCCAGTTCTTTTAATCTCTTCCAAGTGTCTATCATTCAGACCTCATGGACCCACATAAACGAAGCTTTAGAATAAAGATCGGACACAAAAGTTCACAAACTTTTTCCATCTTTTAACTCTTAATATTGGTCGATTCCACTAAAGGACCAATATTGACAATCTCTCTGTTCATGTGCGTATCTTTTATGTTTGATATGATGAAAAAATTTCTCATACGATCCACGGAGTATATTACGATATTACGCTTCATGTGTATCAGTAACTGAGGGGAATGTAAGATTACTGTTTTACCCCTCGAGTTATTATTTCACTAACTCCTTTGTTATTTGTGAATGAGAAAAACATAAAGTGAGATGTCTTTACATGTCACATGTTTTAATCAAAGAATGAACTCATTCAATGATACCTGGCAAGGTTTATTCATTCACACCCTCATAACAAAGCATAGTGTGATACTAATGCATTTGCATCGTTGTTACATGAATTCCATATCTGTGAATCATGTAACCCAACATTACATCCTTGTGACACCAACAGTCGGGTCAGATGCAACTAAAATTTTGTCATTGCCCATTGACGAATCAAATGTCACAAAGTGCAATGTCAATTACATATTCACTTCAGGATTAAGGTAAGTATCATAATACTCCTTTAGTTGTGAACTTGAAGCTTCGAGTGTGTAAACAGTTTTGTCTCGAGCTTCTAAGTGTCACTGGTCTTGTTCAGTATCTTCTATAAGATACCTAGTATGAATCATAGAGTCACAACTCTCTATATCACAAGATGAGATATCATGATTCATGCTAACAATCAATAATAAGAATCGATTGCTCTATCGATCTTCAGATTGCGAAAAAATGTTTCAAACTTGTCACAAGGGGTTATCTTGTCAAGTCTGTACTTAACACCCTTTTCGTTGATGACAGTTTCAGAGCATAGCTTAAACACAACTAAACACAATCTCATAAAGAATGAACATTTATTAATATCAATGTTTCAGCAAAATATAAATACATAAAGTATCTCAATGTCTAATATCTCCTTTGTGGGCACCAATCCCAACAGATTTGTCAATGGGAAATGGCTAAATGAAGTTTCATTGACCCGATGGTTGGTGTCATAATACTGTTTCGTTGAAACATGTGATTCATAGATATGTAATTTGTGTTGAAACAATGCTAAGGCATTAGTATCACACCATGCTCTGTTATGAGAGTGTCAGCGAATAAACCAGGCCTGGTATTCATCGAATAAAAAATTCTTTGAAATAAAACATGTGACATGTTGAGACATTTCACTTTATGTTTTTCTCGTTCACAAAAATTACAGAGGACTTGGTGAAATAATAACTCAGGGGTAAAACGGTAATTTTACATTCCTCTGAGTTAATGATACACACAAAGGGTAATATCGTAAAATACACCGTGAACCGTGTGAAGAATAGCTTTGTCACATCAAACGGAAATATAAACGCATATGAACTTAAAGATGCTCAATATTGGTCCTTTAGTGGAATCGACTAATATTAAGAATTAAAAGCCGGAAAAAGTTTGTGAAATTTTGTGTCCGAGCTTTATTCTAAAGGTTCGTTCATGTGGGTGCATAAAGTCTCAATGATAGACTCTCGGACGAGATTTTGGTGAACAAGAAATAATTAATTTTCTCATTCAACGTAAATTGTGATTTACGCTAAGAAAATTATTTTATGAGTAATTAAATAAATAACTGGTTATTTATTATTACATTTATTTCACGAATCATATTATGTTATTATATATAATTTGATGATTCAAATAAATAAAAGATGAAAATAAATATTTTCTCGTTTCGTACTACATTGATTAGTATGAAAATAATTAATGACTTTTCATTAAATAAATGAGATGTTCTAAATTAATTAAATATTATTTTAGAAATAAATCAAATAAATTTGGGAGATAATTAGGACAATATAGCCGGCCAATAAGTGTTTTATGGGCTCGAAAAATTGTTTAAACTCATTAAAAGGAGATTTGAGCTTAAGTTTGACTAGTGGGTCTTAACTGGATTTTGACCTAACTTAAGCTCATTCTCTCTGATATAAAAGGAGGCTCTCTCTTTGGTAACCCTAGCCTAATTTCGACCAACACTCAGCCAAACCTCTTCCCCCTTGTGCTTGAGAGGTTTTGGCCAAAATTAAGAGAGAAAGAGAGAGAGGAAAACTGTTTCCCGGCAACCCTTCCTTTTCTTTGAGTTTCCCATTCTTCCCTTGTTCCCACGAAAGAGTCCACCCTCTTTGTCTCCTTAAATCCCTTGAGTATTATTATTGACTTAACTTGTGGTTGTTTGAGTGATTTTTCTCTCCCCAGGGCCGGCTACTTTTGGAGGAACGAAGGCACGACGGATTTGAGGATCTCCTTGACGCGCGTGGTGTAGAGGATCGGCCGATCACTTGGACGTACACCGAGACTTGCTCTCGCATATCCGAACCCTATGTAAGTGTCTCTTAAACGAATTGGATCTGAATGATATAGTATTGTAGATGATTATATTTATTTAGATTGTTCGTTTGCAAGCTTAAATGAATTTATTGATATGTACATAAATTTGTTGACATGCTAGTTTAGATTTAATGACATGGTTATGAATATGTTAGAATAAATTTTTAATATGTTTAATTGAATTATGAATTTCCGCCATATATAGATATGTTTCATAATTAATTAGGTTAATTCTTAACTAAATTCCAACACAAGGATCTCCATATCATTCAGGTGAGCCATGATCAGTAGCATGTGTTCTGGAACAAAAGGTCCCGGCTTCATCCTGCAGTTCATAAAGGTTATTCATGCTAATCAAAGCTTATGTTTTGGGAGTCTTCTCAGAGCATGATTCGAGTGGGAAATGATTTACAGACACATAATCAAGCCTCCCTGAAAGGAGGCTCAATATTCGCTCACCTAAGGGTTAGTTCCAAAACTGATTGATTGCACGCACTTTTGAAGTAAGTTAAGATTCTAAAGAATCTTCCGGTAGGAAAGTAGCAATGCTTACGGCTTATATGTACGAAGAGAAGTATAACAGAATAAATTGACTTCTCTAGGCACTGGTTGAACTTGGAGGATCTTGATCACGAACTGACTATATCAGTGGACACTCATCACAATGAGTAAATATAGTTCTAGTAATAAAGAATGGTTTAGTCTTTGATTACACAATCGAGTATCGATGAAAAAGATATAGGACTTTATCGTCTTTTTTGTCGGGTTCGTTAACCTTCTTCTACTAGGTCCATAGTCCCGATTTGGTTATGATAAAGGCAGATAAGATCTTTTGAATAATAGTGTTGTTCATTATTTAATGTCATTTGCTGTAATAGCGATTGGCAACATTAATTATGGAAAATGGGTATTTGCATAATTAACAAAATGTTTATAGCATAATTGTTTATTTATTGTTGGATCAAGTAAATAAATAATTAATTGAATTTTTGGGCTTAGGAATTTCGGATTGGGCTTGGTCTAGAGAGTAGCCAAAAATCCCAAAGGGATAGATCCTAGGGGTGGCCAAACTCTCTTCCCCTTTCTCTCCCTGAATATGTTTCTGAAGGTAAAAATTGTCAACCATTGATATTGATCTGAAGGATGAGATAGAGTTTAGATTCATTGCTGAGATCTAATGGCCCAGATGAAATCCAAAGGAGAGAATATCTCTAGAAGGAGGAAATATCTCTAGAAAGGAGAGAATATCTCAACCTAAAGGAGAGAAAATATCTCAAAGGTTATCTCTTCCCAAATGCTATAAATAAGGATAGAAGGGAAGAGGAAAAGTCTATTTAATTCTTCACAGAAAGTTCGGCCATCTCTCTCTCTCTCTCTCTCTCTCTCTCTCTCTCTCTCTCTCTCTCTCTCTCTCTCTCTCTCTCTCTCTTGGCCGACTATTTCCCTTCCCCTATTCCCCGAAATTGCTAATTCCAAATCCTAAATAGTAGGAGCGAGATTCCGAAACAATCTAGTTTTGAGATCTAGTGGGATATCAATTATGCCCACTCATATTTCTTATTCGCCTCGGAGATTACGTTTCGGAAGACTACGGTTGTTGGGATTGGTGCCCACAAAGGAGATATTAGACATTATAAATACATTTTTATTTCTTTTTGTTGAAAGATTAACTAAAATTTAATATTCATTCTTGATTAATTTTTTATTTGTGTATGTTTGCTACACTCTGAGTCATCAACGAAAGAGGTGTTAAGTACAGACTTGACAAGATACCCTCTTGTGACTAGTTTAAATAATAGTTCGCGATCTAAAGATCGATAGGGCAATCAAATCTCAGTATTGATTGTTTGAATGAATCACGATATCTTATCTTCTGCTATAGAGAGTTGTGACTATGTGATTTATTCTTCATGTCTTAAAGAAGACATTGAACAAGACTAGTGATACTCTAAAACTCGAGATAAAACCGTTTAATCACTCGAAACTTTAAGATCACATATGACGGGTATATTGAAAATTACCTTAATCCTGAAGTGAATACATATATTCTCGTAACACTTTATGACATTTGATTTGTCAATGGGCAATGACTAATTAAAGTTTCATCTGACCGGACCGTTGGTGTCATAATGTTGTTTTGTTGGATTATGTGATTCACATATATGGAATTCGTGTTGAAACAATTCTTAAGCATTAGTATCACACTATGCTTTGTTATGAAAGTGTGAATGAATAAACCGACCCTTGTTTTCTTCGAATAGAACATTCTTTGAATAAAACATGTGACATGTAAAGACATCTCACTTTATGTTTTTTCTCATTCACAAATAACAAAAGAGTTAGTGAAATAATAACTCAGGTGCAAAATCGTAATACTACATGGATCATATGAACTGTCATATCGTAATACTATGTGGATCATATGAAGAATTGTTTTGTCACATCAAACGGAAAATAAACACATATGAACTTAGAGAGTTTCAATATTAGTCCTTTAGTGGAATTAACTAATAATAAAAATTAAAGGTTGGAAAAAATTTGTGTACTTTTGAGTATGTACTTTATTCTTAAGTTCCGTTCATGTTGGTCCATAAGGTCTCAGTAATAGTCTCTCGGACGAGATTTATTGAACTAGAATGATTGATTTTCTCATTGAATGTAAATAGTGATTTACACTAAGAAAATTATTTTCTAAGTAACTGCATAAAGAATTAGTTATTTATTATTACATTTATTTAATGAATCATATTATGTTATTATATTGATAATAATATAATTTTGATGATTAAAATAAATCAAAGATGAAAATAAGTATTTTCTCGTTTCGTACTTGTTTGAGAAGTATGAAAAGAATAAATGACTTGTCATTAAATAAATGAGATGGTCTAAATTATTTAAATTTTATTTCAAAAATAAATCAATTATAATTAGGGAATATATTTAACTATGCCAGACCATATTTATTGAATTATGGTTCAATAATAAATTACATAACTCATTAAAAAGGTTGAATAGGGTTTGAGTTGACTAATGGGTTTGACTAAGGTTGAATAGGGTTTGAGTTGACTAATAGAGGTTTTTTCGAGTAAACTCTAACATAGACACACTTTATTACTTGGTCACTTCCTCTCCCCCTTGTGACTTATTCTGGCTGAGAGAGTTGAGATAGAAACAGAGTCAAGAAATCGTATCTTAATTTCTTAGTTTGACCTTTAGTGATTCCCTTCTACGTTGTTCAAAACGAAGACCTCACCCTCTTAATCCCTGGTTGTATTTGATTGATTTTTATCTGGAAAGAACCGGCCAAGAATTGCAGAAACACGAGCGAGGTGCGAAAAAGACTCAAACCGGCCAGCCAGCCTTTCAGCCGGCTAGTGAGTCTAAGGTGGGCTTTTTCTCCCATGCGCGTTCTGCAACACTAGCGATAGTAAACTTCCTTTGCCACGTGGGTCCAGGGCTTCACCAACCAGGCGCACATGTGTGGCACCCGAGCTATGCGTGAGGGATCCGCAGGCTCACACGCCTAAAAGCCCACAAATCCCATCCGGCAAACCCATTCCGGTCAGCCAGAGTCTACCCCATCCAGCAAGCTTGTTCTATCCATTCTGGTGAGGCTGCCTTGTGTTAATCTGACGAGCCCAAAACTTCCACTTCGGCGAGACTTTTTCCCCGGTGATCCAAGATTCAATCTGATTGGGTTTGTTTTGCGATTGACGAGGCATTCCGGAGTGAGCTAGAACCGCACGAAGTTGTTTACAACTTCACGTGTAGGACAATTCTAAACGAATTGGATTGCAATATTATAAGAACTTTTATAGCTTGCTAGATTGAAGTGTGTTCACTTGTTGATTGATATGTCTAGATTAAAATGTAATTTTTAATGCCTAGGTTAATTGAATATGTTAAATGTGTTTTAATATATTAGATCGTATTATATATATCCCCAGCATAATGATGTGTTTTATAATATTATTGATTAAACGTTAATTAATTTCCAACAATGGTGTCATCCTCGAGTACTAAATCAGACGAAGGAATTGTGAAATCTGTAAGACAAAACGAGCATTGGATTGGAGCGTTTTGTAGCTGAGCCATTAGCCATGTAAGTGTTTTGATCGTCTCTTCTATTATTGGTTGCTGAATTTCTTTTGTAATTGAATTAAATTAAAAATTTAGATCTTGTTAGCAAGCATAATTATTAATTGGCTATTTTTAATGAAATTAATGATTTTCCGCATTTAATACGGTTGCTAAAGTGAATCAATCACCAACAATATAGAGTTCCTAAGTTTCTATGCCTCGTAACCATAGATCATATATTCTTCCAACAACCATACTAGGATCAACAGTCCGTTCATCTTTAGTTTGTGAATATTTTGTTTTAAGCAAACGATGAAAAGTTTGTTCACACAAATCTACATTTGTCTCCTTATACGTTGTTAGGTTTGATTTAGGACTATAAGTCTATTGAATATCATAAATCTTCAAAAAAAAAAAAGAGAATGAATGAACGTGTCAACTTTTATTAATTTAATCAGCAAATTACAATAAGGACTAGTGTGAGAATTTGTATTATGTCGATATGTAAATAAATTATTTCTTTGTGGGCATCTATGTCAACACACTCCTGCTTGACTCAAAGAAGTTGAGTATAGTCCTTCATGCCTAATCCGTCTCAATGTTGGTCGAAGACCTTGTTCAATAGGGCCTTGGTGAAAGGATACGCCAGGTTGTCAACCGATGAGATCCTCTTCATCACCAGCTGTACAATATCTCTAATCAAATAGTATTTCCTCTCCATATGCTTAGAGTGTTTATGGCATCTAAATTCCTTTGAGTTAGCAACAGCCCCACTATTATCACAATAAAGTGTCATGGGCTCGTTGTCATTTGGAACAACTTCCAAATACTTAAGTAATTTTCTAAGCCATACAATCTCTTTGGATGGCTCACAAGCAGCCACATATTCTGCTTCCATGGTGTAGTCAGTAATGCAAGAATACATGATACTCTTCCGAACAACAGATCCACCATTCAGGATGAACACAGTTCTTGAAGTGGGTTTCCTGGAATCCCTATCCACCTGAAAGTCGGAATCGGTATACCCCGTCATAGTCAAGTTAGTACCTGATATGTAAGAATCAAGTTCCTAGTCCTACGAAGACACTTGAGAACATGCTTCACAGAAACCCAGTGCTCGGGTCCAAGATTTGATTGATAACGGTTAATATGCCAACAGTGAAACATATATATAGTCTACAGCATAACATAGCATACATGAGACTTCCTACAGAAGAAGCATAGGGAATATTTTTTTTGGGAGACTGTTCGTTAGAGATTGAGACTCCATGTCTAAAGGTGGTTTCGCCCTTCTTAGAGTCTTGCATAGCGAAACGATCCATCACGTTATCTATATAAGACGCTTGGGAGAGCGATAGGGTCCGGTTCTTTCGATATCAAAAGATCTGAATCTCCAGAATGCACGCAGCTTCCCCTCGATCCTTCATATCAAATTGCTTTGCTAACCAGATTTTAACCTCAAATAAATTACCCATGTCATTACCAATGAATAATATATCATCGACATATAATACCAGAAATACAACCTTGCCCTCTTCTATTAACTTATACACACAAGGTTCATCTATTGACTGTTCAAAACCGAAACTTTTTACAGTTTCATTTAATCTAATATTCCATGACCTAGATGCTTGCTTTAATCCATAAATGGATTTAAGAAACTCCCGAACCTTGGTGTCTTGACCGCCTTCCACAAATTCGTCTGATTAAGCCATAAAAATGCTCTCGTCAAGATTGCCATTCAGAAAGGCAGTCTTGACATCCATTTTCCAGATCTCATAATCGAGACCGTAAACTTGATAGAAGTACGTATACGCGAGAAGATTTCTTCATAATCAATACCTTCCTTTTGGGTGTAACCCTTAGCAAGTAGTCGTGATTTGAACGTCTCAACGTTCCGGTCCGCTCCCCTTTTTTCTTATAGATCCATGTACACCCTACGGGTTTGACCCCTTCAGGTAGGTCTACAAGTTTCTACATTTAGTTGACATACTTCGAATACATCTCAACTTTCATGGAGTTAAGGAAAAGCTATGATTCAGAACTAGCAATTACTTGTCTGTAGGAAAAAGAATCATCCATATCAGAGACGGCTACGAGAGTATCGTTGTAAGACATGTACCTGTCGGGCTTTTCAGAAGACCTCCCACTACGTCGAAGTACTACTTGACGAAGTTCTGAATTGTTAGATTTCATTTCAATTGGGGTAAGAACAGTTCCTACATAAGAGGTCACCCAACTTTTCTTCATGAATTTTGCTTCTAGGTTTCGTATTCTTCATAAAGTCCTCCTCAAGAAAAGTTGAGTGAGGAAGCTTCTACATCATCTGTAGGAACTGTTCTTACCCCAGCTGAAATGCAACCTAACAATTTAGAACCTCGTCAACTAGTACTTGGACGTAGTGGAAGGGTTTATGAAAAGCCTGACATGTACATGTCTTATGGCGATAATTAGTACATATAATATCAAAATCTAATTTTATAATATATTAACTATAAGTATTATAATTTAATAAGTTTTTAGGCTTTATATACGAGGAGCTAAGAAATCACATTGTTTCATTCAAATGAAGTTGTTACTTAATTTTTGTATTCCGCGCGGTTCATTTATTCGCAATCCATGTAATAAAACATGAGGTTATATACATTGCATTTCAGCAATCTTGTACATGAATTCCATGTCTATGAGAACTTCACAAAGCTAGTTCATGACATCTTCGTAACTCAACATCTCGCCAATTAGTATAGTCTAGATCACATAGTGGACTTGGAATTTATCTTTCTCAAATAAGAATATGTAAGCTATGAAATGACATGTATTATTTCAGTATTTAGGTAAGCACGATGCAATTCATACATAGTGACCTTGAGGCAGAAAATGTTAAATGGTTTGTTTTTACATTGTCTTTAAAGGTGCACTGGTCAATTCTGTATCTTCGAAAAATACAATGGAAGAACTATAGAGTTCTTAACTATATATGTCTCGTAACTAGACATCATAGATTCTTCTAACAATCATACTAGGATCAATAATCCCTGGATCTTTAAATTGTGCACAATTCATTTTTAGCAAAATATGAAGAGTTTGTTCACACAAATCTACATTTGTCTCTTCATACATTGTTAGGTTTGATTAAGGACTACAAGACTATTGAATATCATAAATATTCAAACAAACAAAAAAGGAATGAATGAACATTTCAACTTTTATTAATTTAATCAGTAAATTACTATAAGAACTAGTGAGAGATTTACATTACATCGATATGTAAATTAATAATCTTCTTGTGGGCATCTCTGCCAATAGACTTACCATCAGAGACTATGATTTCTCACCCCCTATGGGATTAGATATTTCAAAGGCGATCAGACTGTAACGAGGAGTTGTTATTTCGTCAGTCATTAACTTAACACTAGAAAAGATTAGGGATTAATAAATATTGAACCTGAAGGGGGTAAAAGAGAAGGCCAGCGTAAAACCTATAGCCGATCTCAAAGATATAGAACTCTACACTATCAATATGGTAGTCCAAGTTCAGCATCGACCTGAAACGAAAAATTTGACGCGACTTGACTAGCTTCTTGAAATGAAACAAATCGACATTCACATGGAAGACATAATTTATGATGAGAATCAACATCGACATAACATATCATCAGCTAAGCGTACGTTGACGCTACCTTCAAGCCAGTCAAACAACAAATGTGTAAGCTGGGACCTGACCGAGGTACTCGCAGTCATTCTAAGGGGGGGGGGGGGGGGGGGGGGGGTTGGGGTTTGGTAAGAGTCGTATCTAGGGAAAGATTGATCTCATATTTATGTTTAAAAGTTTTGAAGTCGAAAGGATTTCCCTACTTATTCAGCTCTAGAGTTTGACATGATTAGAAAATAAAAGCTTTGAGTTCGTAAGACGAAGTCTATTCAAAGTAAACTGTAGTTCACTTCGGTAGGAGAGTAGCTAAGCACAAAGCTGAAATCACAGAGAGAAATAAATCGAGAGAACAAAGAAAATGAAGTTACCTTTGAAGTTTGCTTCTCTTCTATATGTAAATAAGTTGGTAACGTTTCATCAATTTATTTAAACAATCAATTTTGTAGAAATTTCAAGAAAAATATGTCCCATCAACTTGAGAGATTGCTGTTGGCAGAGATGCTCACAAGAAGATTGTTTAATTACATATTGATGTAATATATAAATCTTTTTAAAGTCCTTATTAGAAGATTGTTCATTTACATATTGATGTAATATATAAATCTTTGTAATTTGCTGATTAAATTAATAAAAGTTGAAATGTTCATTCATTCCTTTTTAGTTTCATTGAAGATTATGATATTCAATAGTCTTATAGTCCGTAACCAAACCTAACAATGTATGAAGAGACAACTGTAAATTTGCGTGAACAAACTCTTCATGGTTTGACTAAAATGATATATTCGCAATCTAAAGATCAACGGACTATTGATCCCAGTATGATTGTTGGAAGAATCTAGGATGTCTGGTTACGAGGCATAGAGAGTTAGGAACTCTATAGTTCTTCCAGTGTGTCTTTCAAAGATACTGAATTGACCAGTGCACCTTTAGAGACAATAGAAGAACAAACCATTTAACATCTTGTATCTCAAAGTCACTATGTATGAATCACATCATGCTTACCTAAATCTTGAAATGAAACATGTCATTTCATAGCATTAATACTCTCATTTAAGAAAGTCAAATTCTAGGTCCATTGCGTGATCTAGACAAGGCCTATTGGTGAGATATTAAGTTATGAAGATGTCATGAACCAACTTTGTGAAGTTCTCACAGATATGGAATTCATGTACAAGAATGCTGAGATGCAATATATATCACCTCATGCTTTATTACATGGATTGTGAATAAATGAACTGCGCAGTGTCCAAATTTAAGTAACGACTTTATTTGGATGAAACAATGTGACTTGTTAGCTCCTCGTGAATACATTGTTTCTAACTTGTTCACAAGAACTAAAGGAGTTGAGGAAATAACAACTAGAAGGGTAAAATGGTAATTTTATAAATCCCAACTAGTGATGATATTCATGAAGGGTAAACAAAGACAACATTCAATGGATCCGCTCAATATAATTAAGTTGAACTTGAGTAGAAAATAAATTCATTTGAACCGAGAGATTCTCAGTGTCGACTCTTTAGTGGAGTCAGTTGACATTAAGCTAATACTCGGAAAAGGTTTGTGAACTTTTGAGTCCGAGTATAGAAGCTCAAGCTTTGTTCATTTGGATCCATAAGGTCACTATTACAGGTCATCAGAGTAGCATTGTTAAACTAGAAGGTAAGTCAAAATAAGTTCAAGTGTTAAACTAGACTTTTTCTCGGAAAATGTCTAAAGGGTATTTTTGTCCACAAGGACATAAAATGATGTGAATGTCAAAATAAGATTTTGAATATTTTCATTTGATGAAAATATAAATTTTCCTAAACCCGAAAAGTCGTTTGAGGCATTATGAAATTAATTTCGTTATTTGTGAAATTATAATTCTACAATGGGTATTTTAAGAATTGTCTTAAAAGAAATAAGGAAGCATCTAGATGCTCCTCCCTAAGGGAAATGAATTTCCTTGAGAAGGAAATAAATAAGATAAGTGAGGTTTAATTGTGCCCACACACAAATCCTTCTAAACCTCTATAGAATATTGTAATAGAAATCTTAGGTTTCTCAAGTTCTTGTTTAGGTTTGAAGGAATCAAGCTAGAAGAGAAGATTTACCTTTCCCGAGACACTTCAAGTTTGAAGACACAAGAAAGTTTCGTATTCAAGTAGGTTTAATAATGTTTTTAATTTATAGCATGTATATGCTCTTTATCTAGGTTAGTAAAAATTGTTTTACTTCTAAAAGAAATTTTTATATTCCGTCATTAATATGATTAATGATAAATTTTTCTTTAACCCTAGACCTATTCCAACAATTGCAACGATCTCCCTGGATATACATATAGATTTTTAACTTGTTCTCACTGAAATTTGGACAACATTTAGAGACCTAAGCGGTCAGATCCTCTGGGTGCCGGCCACGTAGGTCTCCAGGAGACCCCGTACCGGGCGGCCGGGTCTCCCCAGCCTAGGTGCCAGCCGGGTAGGCTCAACGGGACTTTCTCCCGGCCGGGTAGGCTCCAAGGGACTCCCTGCCGGCCGGCCGGGTCTCCCCGGCCTGAGTGCTAGCTAGGTCTCCCCGACCTGGGTGCCAGTTGAGTCTCCTTGGCGTTGGTGCTGGCCGGATAGGCTCAGGGGACTCCCTACCGGCCGAGTAGGCCTCTAAGGCACGAGGGTCGTCCGGTAGAGCCGGGCGGTGAATCTGCTCCTATCCGGCGAGGCTTCCTAGCGTAGTTTATAAAGACGTGTCGCCGTAAAAATACGGCGATAACATTAGACCCCGAGTTTGTTATTGATCGGGTGATCGATGACGAACTCAGCGTTGACTTCCGTCCATTATCGGAATGCGGAACCCGTGCGCTTCGGCGTGCCGGGCCAGCGACCATATCACGGAGAGACCACCTCGACGGTTGCGAAGGAGTGGTAATATAAGACTATTTCTTTCGTCACTCTCCCCAGGTGGTGGGTCCCTAGATGATCTTGTTGAAACCTTTTTATCCATGCCCGAAGACGGTAATCTCCGAACATTCGATTTTCCAAATACCTCGAACCCCGAGATTCCTTTTCCCCAATTCTTTGACGATGAGACTTTGGACACATGGATGGCTTCCAAAGGCTTTTCATTGGAATTCCCCTCGACGGGGTTGAATATTTCGGCCGTAATTGGGCTCTTTGAGGTGGCAGTGGACATGGGCGCGAGCGGAGGTGAGGCCGCGGGTGCGGGCGTGGACGCAGCGAATTCCGTGGATGTGGGCAATGGGGGCCGCATCCCGGGGCGCGTCGTGGGACAACCGGCAACCGGGCCGACACTCGCGGCGCGCAGAAACGCTTTTGGAAGTAGCGGCGACCGTGCCCGTTCGGGACGAGTCCGGATCTCCGCCTGGGTCGGCGGAGACTTGGTCGCCTACATGCGGCGAGGGATGGTGAGCCCGTCTGGCTTGTTCTCAAGGCACGATTCGCACAAGGACGGCTGCGGCCTATCCGATCTCCCTCGGGCTATCGGCTGAATCTGGCCTGCTACCCGGATCCAACCCATCGGCCGGTTCTGGCTCTTACCGGCCAAATCTGGCTTGTCGCTGGCCGGATCTGGTTTGGCGCTCCAGTGGTTAGGCCTGACTCCTTGCCGACTGGTCTAGCAACCTCGAGGTCGTCCCCGCTCAAACTCCTTGGGCCGCGGGAATGGGGATCATCCTGAATTCCAACTCAGGTTTCGGAGACGCGGCGAGTCCCGTATCGACCTCGGAAGCCACCGGGGGCAGAGGCGCCTCTGGCCTCCGTGGCTTGTGTTCCCCTCTGGACGATGCGGGAAAAGGAGGAAAAAATCTCAAGCTTTCTCGATCGTTGGTTCGAGGGTTCTGAGGGTCTTCTCTTGCCATGGGATCGACATTCCCTGGCCGTCGACGATGTTCTCCTTCGAGGATTCCAATGAGAGTTCTGGGTCACATCGACATCCTGCGCCTTTTGGATAGGGACCGGCCCACCTATCCTCATCATGGATTCTTGTGGTCCATGTGGAGAGCCTCCGCGAGGGGCTCCTACAGCCCTTTCAGCCCACGGTTCAAGACATTCTTGCCCGGTTTGAGGTCCATGCGGCGCAGATGTCCCCAACCTTCTACCGACTGGTGAGCGCAATGACAACCGAGGAATTCTTCGAGTTTTTGACGATCGTGGAAGTCCGGGCCCGGACTGGGTCGTATCGGGCGCACCATCGTAAGCAATTCGCCGTGGTCACCAACCTGCCGTCAAAGCTCCGATACCAATGGATATGGGTTTCGGAAGATAACTTCAGATCCGCCCCTTTACACTTTCGGCGCATGAAGTTGCCCCCAACGGCGACTCATCCGGAGTTCACCACTCTCGGGGTGATCGTCCATCGATTGTTGAATTCTCTCCGCCAGGCCTCGATTTTTGTGTCGCCCAATCTCATGGCAACGATTGGATGGTTCGAATTGAGTGGCCCACCGCCCCCTCGAGGGTGGGCTCGGCAGCGACCCCACCCTATTTTTTATAACGACAACTTTTTTCCCGAGGGGGAGCAGTCTAGCGGTACGAGGTAATGCCCATTAAGGATTTCTTTCGCATTTTGCTAGCTAAGTGCCTTATTTTCCAGGGGGCTCCCGACGGCGATCTCGTGGGGGTGTGGTTGTACCGACACTGGTTCTTGAGGCACGCACCGTGGATAAATCGAAAAGTGAACAGCGAGAGTCATTTACCCTTTTGTCGAACGTTTCTCTTTTATCACTTGCGCAAGCCTTTATCACATTTGTGTGGGTATTTTGTTCTTCCATTCTTGTGCCGCCAATGGCATTCGGCTAACGACATGCTCCCTTGACGGGGTATTATCGATAACCGGAAATTTCTGTCACCGTCGATGACCCGTTAGGCGCACGACTCATGCGATCGACGTGGTTTTGTATGGTTTCGTATGGTCGATGGTGGGAGATTCACTCGGTTATTCATTCGAATCACTTTCGGAAGTACCTGTACTTTGAAGAGTGTTCGTCGTCTCGTCCACTTACGCCTCACTTACATGGTGAAATCCGAGCTTGCTTTCTTCGGTTTTGGTATTTTTCCAAAACCTGTTTTGAGATTTTTTATCTGTGAGCCTTCATCGATGGGCTAGCGGCTTACGACTAAGCCCTATGGTGGAATATCTTGAAATTTGGCTCGATCGATGAAGTATCAGTTTACGATTTCCGCTTATGGTGTTGTGCGCATTCATCTCAAGGGCATCTGTTTCATACCTTAGGATTGGGTCCAGAGTCATCCGGACTAATTGTCATGTTGGGATACGTCGGTTTTCCTTAGATCCATGGGCACCCAGATGCGAGGTCATTGCCCCGTTACTGGCTTGACAGATATTTCCGACCATGGGGTTATTGCCTCATGGGTTTTATTTTGCGGGTTCCGATTTTCTCGAATGCAAGGTTGTGGTGCCTTGTTATCGATTCTCCCATTTTTTAGTTTTATTCCCTGAATGTGATGTCGCGATGGCGTCGCTTATCGGGTTCCTCTAGCCCCCCAAGTTTCATGAAATATGTGTACATGGTTTTTAGAAACTTTATAAACGGGAAGAAAAAAAGATGATGACACAAGGATAATTTTTATTCAATGTTCAAAAGAGTACATTTTGACTAAATTGAATCATGAAAGTCATGGCATTGTGTTTACATTATAGAAAATTGGGCGCGTCGTTGCTGCCTTTATTGGTAGTATTTCCTCAGGTGCTTGGTGTTCCATGGGTGAGTGAATATAAGGCCATCCATGCTCTCGAGTTCGTAGGTGCCGTTGTGAATGACTTTTCAAATTCGGTATGGCCCTTCCCAAGAAGGACCCAAAACGCAGGCTCCTTGTACTTTGGTATTCGGGAACACCTTCTTCAAAACCAGGTTTTCGTCGGCGAAGCTTCTGAGGTTGACCTTCGAGTTGTAGTATCGCTCGACCTTCCTTTTCTAGGCGACGAGGCGGGTGAGTGCATCGGCCCTTTTCTCATCGATAAGGTCGAGCCCTGCTCGCATCGCTTCTTTGTTTTCCTCTTCCCGGAAGGTTTTGATGTGACACGTGGGGAGTGTGGTCTCTATCGGGGCTACGGCTTCGACCCCAAAGGTCAAGGCCAACGGGGTCTCCCAGTGTCGCGTTTCGTGTCGTGTTGCGGCATGCCTAAAACACAAAAGGTAACTCATATGCCAATGCGTCTTTTCGAGACTCTAATTTCATTTTCTAATTTCCTTTTATCCTGCGATAGACTGCCTCTAACTAGCCATTAGCCTGGGGGTGTCTTGGGGAAGATTAAGTCTTACTAATCCCGAGTTGTTCGCAGATTTCACGCAGTTGCGCGTAGTCAAATTGACGACCGTTGTCTGTGAGGATCGATTCCGGAATTCCATGGCGGCATATAATTCTCTTCTAAATGAAATTTTTTGTGTTTTCCTTTGTGATCTTGGCCAACGTCTCGACCTCGACCCATTTGGTGAAGTAATGGATTGCCACTATGGAGAATCAAAACTACGTTGGCGCCATGGGGAGTTCGCCGATCAGATCTATCCCTGATTTCGCGAACGGCCGGGGGATGATGACAGGGCATAACGGGGCTGGAGGTTGTCTGGGAACATGGGCAAACCTCTGACCTCTATCGCACGTCGAGACCAATCGTGCGCATCTTTCTTCAAGGTTGGCCAGACGTAGCCAAACCTTAAGAGTTTCAGCGTCATCGCTTATCCTGCGGCGTAGTTTCCGCATAGGCACTCGTGCACTGCACTCATAGCCCGTTTCGCTTCGCTTTCGTGATGGCAACACAAGAGCGGCATCGAGTATCCTATTTTGTATAACACATCTCCGTGCATAGTAGATGTTGATGCCAAGTTTTTTAGCTTCTTGGCGTCCTCGCGATTTTCCGTTGTGACACCATTTGCGATGTACTCCTTCAGGGGAGTCATCCAGGATGATTGGGTCGGGGAGTCGTTAATCGTTCTTACGTCGCCCCTGGAGACATAGGATCGGGTCAGCACCTCAATCGGGATACTCCCAATTTCCCCCTCATCGATGCATGAGGTAAGGCGCGCCAAAGCGTCGGCCTCAGTGTTTTCTTCTCGAGGGACTTGTACGATCCTGAACCAAGCTATCGCTTCAAGGTTCTTGAGTGCCTTAGCCAAATATACGACCATATTTGGCTCTTTGGGGATATATTCGCCTTTTACTTGATTCGCAATCAATTACGAGTCGCAAAATATGCATAGGTTTTCGACCCCAAGTCGGTGAGCTAGCTCCAAACCGACTATTAAGGCTTCATATTCGGCCTCGTTGTTGGAGGCCTTAAACTCGAAGCAGCGGGCGTACTTCACTATTCCCCATTGGGGTTAGTCAAGACCACTCCAGCGCCAACCCCGTGGGCGTTGGATGTGCCGTCGACGTGTAGGGTCCACATTGGGCCTATCGGCTCGGAGGCCCGCTTCCTTGGTAATTCCGGCGTAGGCTCCACATTGCCTGGCCCTTGATGGAGGCCCGCGGTTAGTAGTGCACCCCATATTTTCTGAGTTCTTGCCACCATATGGTCATTCTCGTCGAGGAGCGTCGTTCTAATGCTTTTTCGATTAGGCATGCCCAGTGCGCACGATTATTTGATGTGCCTGGAAGTACGTTCGTAACTTCCTTGCACTCATCACTCGTGCCAATGACAGATTCTCGATCTCTGGATACCAAAATTCGGCATCCAGGAGAGCTTTGCTGACATAGAAAATTGGCCATTGGCCTTGACCTTCCTCACGGATAAGAACCGCACTTGTGGGCCTATCGGATAATGCGAGGTAGAGCACGAGGAGCTCATGGTCGACGGGTTTTGACAGAAATGGGGGAGTCGCAAAGTACGACTTCAATTAACGAAATGCTCTCTCGCAATCTGGTGTCCATTTAAACCCGTCTTTCTTCTTTAGTGCCTGGAAGAACGGTTGTCACCTGTCCGTAGCCTTGAATACAAACCTAGCCAGCGCTGCGAATCTTCCTCCTAAACTTTGTACCTCCTTGGGATTTTGGGGGGACCTCATCTTAAGGATCGTGGTGATCTTTTCGGGGTTAGCCTCGATTCCTCTCTTGCTGACCATGTATTCGAGGAACTTCCACGATTCTACTCCGAATGCGCATTTGTTTGGGTTTAATTTCATCCCATAATGGCGGAGGATCTTGAACATTGTTGCAAGGTCATGGACGTGGTCGAGGGCTAGCCGGCTCTTCACCAGCATATCGTCCATGTAGACCTCCATGGTCTTGTCGATTCGGTCACCGAACATACTATTGATCAATCGTTGGTAAGTAGCACCAGAGTTCTTGAGATTGAACAACATTACTTGTAGCAGTAGATACCTTTGTTCGTCACAAAGGTCGTCTTTATTTGGTCGTTTTTGTGCATCCGGATCTGGTTATAGACTGAATAGGCATCCATGAAACTGAGCAATTCAAGGCTCGTTGTCGCGTCTATGAGTTGCTCTATCCGGGGGAGGGGGAAGTTATCCTTCGGGCAGGATTTGTTAAGATCCTTATAATCGATGCAAATACGCCACTTCCCATTGGACATTTTCACCATCACACATTCGACACCCACTTGGGGTGTTCCGCCTCTCTTATAAAGTCGGCGATGAGGAGTTTGTCAACTTCCTCTCCTATGGCTAGATACCTGTCCCTACTAAATCCCCTCCTAGGCTGTACCCAATCGGGTATGTTACGGTCATTTTTTAGGCAATGAACCATAGTCTTCGGGTCTATGCCCGGCATGTCCGCGTGTGTCCAGGAAAAGACAACTTTATGTTCCCTGAGGAAGGAAGCCATTGACTCCTGTCTCTTTGCGGGTAGCTGGGTGCCGATTTTGACCGTTCGATCAGGTCTAGCGGGATCCAAGACTATCGTGATAAGGTCATCGGGAGTCTTCACGCGTCGACGCTCGATCTTGTCGCCCTGGTCCAACTCTCCGAAGGTCCCTCCGTCCTCGGGTTTGGACAAGGATGGATTAAGAGAGACTTACAATTGTCATTGACAACTTCTCGAGTCTCCACTCAATCTTCAACATGCGAGATCCGATCCTAAGATGCATGTTAATGTTGGAATTTAGTTAACAATTAACCTAATTTAATTACGAAACACATCAATATGTGGCGGAATTTCATAATTCAATTTAACATATTATAAACGTTTTAAAACATGTTCAATAACCATATCATTAAATCTAACCTAACATGTCAATAAATTTACAATCACATCAATAAATTTATCTAAGCATGCAAACGAATAATCCAAATACAACCCTTTATGACATGTGGATGAATATGAGATAAGATTAAATAAAATAAAACATAATATTTTAACTTATCTAATGTCCCATTTTAAAATTACAACCCTTTACAAAAGAAAAATAAATAAACTACTTTATTCCTAGTCTTGTGTCGAGTCGTCGAAATTCCGAGTTTTAAAACTTAGAGATTAATATCTCCCTCCCAAATAACAAAATTCACTTTTATTATTTCAAAAATAATACAAGAAAATCTAATTATTCAAGATTTTAAATTTATTCGGAAATGATTTCCGAATCTCGGTCGTCGGGCCTAACCCTAGCTAGCTCCCACGCGTCCGAAGACACACGGCCACGCTAGGGTTTTGGCCGACCCAAACAGCCCTCTTGTGTCCAATACACAGGTCCTTAGGTGTGTTCGGAATCGTCTGGGATAGCTCCCACACGTTTCAAAAATGCGCGGCCATTCCCGGAGGCTGCCTTCCTTCTTCTTGTCTCCCGGATTACAAAATTATAAAATTTAAATTTACAACAAATTACAAATTTAAATAAAATAAAAAATAAAAACCGGGACATAACCCGTAAACAATCCTAGGGCCAATTAGAGTAAGGATCCATTCACATAAACACACATACATTCACAAATGCAATTCATACAAAAACGCCAACACTATAAATCGATTTAATGACAATTATGGCTCTGATACCATTTGTTGGAATTTAGTTAACAATTAACCTAATTTAATTACGAAACACATCAATATGTGGCGGAATTTCATAATTCAATTTAACATATTATAAACGTTTTAAAACATGTTCGATAACCATATCATTAAATCTAACCTAACATGTCAATAAATTTACAATCACATCAATAAATTTATCTAAGCATGCAAACGAATAATCCAAATACATATAATTATTATAAAACATCATATTATTCAGATCCACTTCGTTCGAGGGATACTTACATAAGATTCGGATCTGCGAGAGCAAGTCTCGGTGTACGTCCAAGTGGTCGGCCGATCCTCTACACCACGCGCGTCAAGGAGATCATCAAATCGTCGAGGCTCTGTTGCTCCAAAAGTGGCCGGTCCTGGGAGAGAAAAATCACTCAAACAACCACAAGTTGAGTCAATGATAATACTCAAAGGATTTTTAGGAGACAAAGAGGGTGGGATCTTTCGTGGGAACAAGAGAAGAAGGAATAAAAGGAAAACACTCTCAACGATTCACTCTCTCAATTCTCTTTGGGATTTTGGCCAAGTATTTTTCTCCTTGGGATAGAGGAAATAGTCGGCCAAGAGGGGAGGGGAGAGAGAGAGTTGGCCGTGTGAATGCTAGGTCAAAAGAGAGAGAGAAGAGCTCCTTTTATTTCAGAGAGAATGGGCTTAATTAGGTCAAAAACAATTAATGACCCATTAATCAAACTTAAGCCCGATAAATCATTTAAGCAATTTTCCAACCACTAATTTGCATTAAGTGGCCAGCAACCTAAGACTATTTATCTCCCAAATATTTTCGATTTATTTCTAAAATAATATTTAATTAATTTAGAACATCTCATTTATTTAATGACAAGTCGTTAATTATTTTCATACTAAACAATGTAGTACGAAACGAGAAAATATATATTTTCATCTTTTATTTATTTGAATCATCAAATTATATTATCATCAATATAATAACACAATACGATTCGTTATATAAATGTAATAATAAATAACCAATTATTTATTTAATTACTTAAAAAATAATTTTCTTAGTGTAAATCACAATTTACGTTTAATGAGAAAATCGATCTTTTCTTGTTCACTAATATCTCATCCAAGATTCTATCATTGAGACCTTATGGACTTACATGAACCAAGCTTTAGAATAAAGATCGGATGCAAAAGTTCACAAACTTTTCCCGACTTTTAATTCTTAATATTAGTCGATTCCACTAAAGGACCAATATTGTATATCTCTAAGTTCATATGCGTCTATATTTCCGTTTTCTGTGATAAAACTATTCTTCACATGGTCCACGGTGTATTTTACGATATTACCCTTTGTGTGTATCATTAACTCAGAGGAATGTAAAATTACGGTTTTACCACTGAGTTATTATTTCACCAAGTCTTCTGTTATTTGTAAACGAGAAAAACATAAAGTGAAATGTCTCAACATGTCACATGTTTTATTTCAAAGAATTCTTTATTCGATAAATACCAGGCCTGGTTTATTCGCTCACACTCTCATAACAGAGCATGGTGTGATACTAATGCCTTAGCATTGTTTCAACACAAATTCCATATCTGTGAATCACATGTTTCAACGAAACAGTATTATGACACCAACTGTCGGGTCAATGAAACTTCATTTAGCCATTGCCCATTGACAAATCAAATGTCATAAAGTGTTACAAGAATACATGTACTCACTTCAGGATTTAGGTAATTACTAAAATACCCCTCGTATGTGAGTTTGAGGTTTCGAGTGATTAAACGGTTTTATCTCGAACTTCAAAACTTTACTGGCCTTGTTCAATATCTTCATTAAGATATCAAGAATGAATTACAGAGTCACAACTCTCCATATCACAAGATAAGATATCGTTTAATTCATTCTAACAATCATTACTAGGAATCGATTGCCCAATCGATCTTTAGATTGCGAACTATTATTTAAACTAGTCATAAGAAGATATCTTGTCAAGTCTGTACTTAGCACTTCTTTCGTTGATGACAGTTTCAGAGCGTAGACATAAATGCGTAAACACAATCTTAAATAAGAATGGATATTCAATCTTTATTTAATTTCAAAGCAAAACAAATACAAAAGTATTTAATATCAAAAAATCTCCTTTGTGGGCATAAATGCCAACAGTTAATGTTGGAATAGGTCTAGGGTTATGAAATACAAAATTTCTTTACAAGTAAAACAATTTTGCTAACCTAGGAAAAGTGCATGAACATGTATCAATTTAAAAACATTATTTAAAGTGTTTGAGTGCAAACCTTTCTTGTACCTTGATTTGGAGGAGTCTTGGGAAAGGTTAAGCTTCTCGTATGGCTCGATTCCTTCAAACCTAAACATAAGGTTTCTATCACATGAGTCTTTAGAGGTTTAGAAGGATTTGTGTGTGGGCACAATTAAACACAATAGCTCAAGTACAAGTCTATCAGTTAGAGAGCTAATTAAGCCTAAGCCTAATGAGGACTTAGGTGCCAAAATAAAAAGGGATTTTCTAGAGAGAGAGGGGGGGTCAGCCAAAAGGAGAGAGACAAGAGCAAGAATGCTTATTTTCATATCTCTATGTGAGCCTTTATTTATAGGAGAAGAAAAATCAAGAAAGGCTAATAACCCTTTTCAATTGTGCATTTATGACACAATATTTGATTTTCTCTCCGCTTCCCCCTTGTACATGGTCGGCCAACATAGAGCATAAGTGAAGGAAATCTTTTTACTCGCCTAGCTTATTTATTTCCTTCTCAAGGAAACTCATATCCTCTTGGGGTGTGTACTGGCCGAACTCTAAACTAGGAAATAGGCATTTAGATGCTTCTTTATTTCTTTTAAGACAATTCTTAAAATACCCATTGTAGAATTAATATTGTACAAATAATAAAATATATTTCATAATGCCGCAAACGACTTCACGACTTTAGACACTAATTTATATTTCCATCATATGAAAATATTCAAAATCTTATATTTGACATTCACATCATTTTATGTCTATGTGGACAAAAATACCCTTAGACATTTTCTAAGAAAACGTCTAATTCAACACATAAACTTATCTTGACTTAGCTTCTAGTTTAAGAATCCTACTCAAATGACCTGTAATAGTGATCTTATGGATCCAAATGAAAAAATCTTGAGCTTCTATACTCGGACTCAAATGTTCACAAACATTTTCCGAGTATTAGTTTGATGTCAAGTGACTCCACTAAAGAGTTGACACTGTGAGTCTCTCGGTTTAAATGAATTTATTTTCTACACAAATTAAACTTAATTATATTTAGTTGATCCATTGAATATTATCTATGATTACCCTTCCTGAATATCATCAACTGGATGAGATTTATAAAATTATCATTTTACCCTTCTATTTGTTATTTCCTTAACTCATTTGTTATTTCTGAATAAGTTAGAAACAATGTATTGACGAGGAGCTAAAAAGTCACATTGTTTCATCCAAATAAAATGCTACTTAATTTTGAATACCGCGCGGTTCATTTATTCACAATCCAAGTAATAAAGTATGTGGTGATACTCCTCCAAACAACACATCCACCATTCAGGATGAACACAGATGTTGATGTGGATTTCCTGGAATCCTTGTCCGCCTGAAAGTCGGAATCGGTATACCCCGTCATAGTTAGGTCAGTACCTGAGTATGTAAGCATCAAGTTGCTAGTTCTCCGAAGATACTTCATGACATGCTTAACAACAACCCAGTGCGCGGGTCCAGGATTCGATTGGAAACGGATAACTACGCCAACGGAGAAACATATATCCGGTCTAGTGCACAACATAGCATACATGAGACTTCTCACAGTTGAAGCATATGGAATCTCTCTCATGTCCTCAATCTCTTGTGCAGTCTTTGGAGACTGCTCCTTAGAGAGTGAGACTCCATGTCTAAAGTGGGTTTGGCCCTTTTTGGAGTTTTGCATAGCAAAACGATCCATCATCTTATCTATATAAGATGATTGGGAGAGCGACAGGGTCCAATTCTTTTGCTCTTGAAATATTTGAAACCCTACAATGTACACAGCGAAACTGTATGGTTGAGCCATGAAAATGCGCTCGTCAAGATTGCCATTGAGAAAAGCAGTCTTGACATCCATTTGCCAGATCTCGTAATCGAGAGCGGCAACAATGGATAGAAGTATGCCGATGGAGTAAAGTATTGCGACAGGCGAGAAGGTTTTTTCATAATCGATACCTTTCTTTTGGGTGTAACCCTTATCCATTAGTCGCGCTTTAAACGTCTCAACGTTCCCATCCGGACCCATTTTCTTCTTATAGATCCACTTAATCCCTACAGGTTTAATCCCTTCAGGTAGGTTTACAAGTTTCTAGGCTACGTTGACATTTATCGAATGCATCTCAACTTTCATGGCATCAAACCAAAGGTTTAACCCCTTCGTTTTGTTGTCCTCGGGCTATAGAATGGGAAACCTTTGGTTTCCTTTCAATATCCGACGAACACACAGAATTCTGACCTACTAGCCAACTTGCTAGTCTTTTGCCTAAGCACATGTGCAGGGATCCCCCAAATTTTGATTTGGCTTAAACTAACTTTACGCCCGGTACATCATTCAGAAGGAGTACCAGGGACCGTTGTAGACGGAACTTGGTTCAAAATGTATGTTGCAGTTTCGAGGGCATTTCCCCAAAAGGAATTAGGGAGTGATGAGTAACTCATCATTGATCTAACAATCTCCATTAGAGTTCGATTCATTCTCTCTGACACTTCGTTCTGTTGAGGTGTGTCAGGTGTTGTAACCTAAGAAGTGATACCTTCTTCTTTAAGAAAGTTATCGAACTCTTCAGACAAATACTCACCACCTCGATCAGATCGAGGGGTTTTGATCTGTTTGTCAGTCTGCTTTTCCACTAAAGCCCAAAAAACCTTAAATGCGTTAAAGGTTTCGAATTTTTGTTTGAGCAAATAGAAAAATCCATATCTTGAGTAATCATCGGTGAAGGTAACGAAGTATTTGTATCCTCCCCGTGCCTGAATTCTGAGCGGACCACATACATCATAATGTATTAGTTCCAACAGCTCAGTGGCTCTTCGCTTGGTCATTTTTTCTTCTATACAGGATTCACAAGTCGGTAGTGAGCTTATTGTAGAGGCTTTGAGGGGACCGTCCCTTACAAGTCCCTTAATCCTCTCAAGACTAATATGACCAAGTATTAAGTGCCAGAGATGTGTCGATTTTATTAGATCAGATGAGTCATTAAGTTTGATCCTCTTTGTTTCCCTAACAAGATCAATATATATTTCAGTATCTAATAGCGAAGGTTGTGTAGGATAAAGATAGTATAAACCATTCTTCATAGATGCATCATTGACAAATGAATTGGAAAAAGAAATTCGAATTCCATTATCAATAAAATTTAACTAATAATTCTGCTCAATAATTTGAGCTACAGATATTAAGTTTTTCCTAAAAGAAGGAACAAAATACACATTATTCAAATTTAAAGTTATGTCTTCGAAAGACAATGTGACGGATCCCATAGCCTTAGGAGACACCAAGCTCCCATCACCCCACTTGAAGCAGAAGTCGCCATCCTCTAAGCTTTTTCTTTTCCTGAACCTAATCAAGGAACAACAAATATGGTTAGTAGCAGCGGAGTCAAGAATCCACGATGATACATTATCAGCTACTAAACAAGCTTTGGTAATAAGTACAATACTTTTCCATTTAGCCTTAAGGTAGGTAGGACAGTTCCTACGCCAGTGTCCGGGCTCATTGTAATGATGACAAATGTCCTTAGACTTGTCCACCTTGGTAGTCCGGGGCACCTTCTACTTCTATACGTTGCTAGGGTTCTTCTTGTTGGCTCTATGAGATCTCTTCTTAGATCAAGAGGTGGAGGCTCTGGGCTCAGTAGCATGAGCCTCTCCTTTAGCCCTCTTTTTCTTCAAGAGTCCCTCAACGGTGTGAAGCTCCTTCATTAGCTCGGTAATAGTGTACGCTAGCTTATTCATGGAGTAGTTCAGTTTGAAAGTATCAAAAAATTCAGGGAGAGTTTCCAATATCATATCGATCTTGGTTTCTTCATCAATCTCATATCCAAGGATTTTCATCTCATTAAGATAACTTATGATCAGCATCATATGTTCTCTAACGGGAATCCATGCTTTCATACGACAGTTCATAAACTGTCAAACCGCTTCTTGTCTAGCCTGACGCACTTGCCCTCCAAACATCTCTTGGATATTATAGAGAATTTTATAGGCTGACCCAATAACGCAATGTTTTTGTTGGAGCACATTAATCATCGATTCTAAAATATATCATTTCGCAATCCCATTAGAACTGAGCCAGGCCACAAAGGCGTCCTTGTCCTCTTGAGTCGATTCATCATTCGTTTCAGGAATACATGGTGTGGTGAGTACCCATTAGTGCTTGTCCATGGTAAGGATGATGTCTAGGTTATGATTCCAATATATGTAGTTATCACCTTCCAGTTTATTCGAGGAAAGGATAGTAGAGAGAGGGTTGAGAGACACGTTGCTGAAAGCAATTTATGATTAGTCTTTTGTTTAATAATTTTAAGTTTAACATTCAACATAATAAATCCAAACGTGTTGTGAACAAAATAACAATTTACTCCTTCGAGGGAAGGCCGCAAAAAGTCGTCTTTCATAAGCAAATGACACATTATTAATGCATAGTCTTTCAATACATCAATGCTTTGACTAGCCACCTTATAAAGATGTTTGATAACTCAAATCTTTTCGCAGGGTCTCGAGAGAGGATTACTAGAGATTGAGTCTAAGTGTGTAACCAACCACTTAGTTCAACAATATCTACTTTGAAAACAATCTGCCGACGGGAGGCCTTGTCTCATTGTTTCACATTAGAATGTAGCTTTAAAAGCAATATTAATAGCAATGCGTCTTTGAGTAATCTCATTAAAGAGAGGGTCACGAGGGTGACTCTTAGTCTGGCGACAAATGTACTTAACATTAGTGTTGGAGGTCGTGTATTGCAAACAATAAGTAGAACCCTCCCACTTAGTTGTTGGAATAAGGGGATCGTGGGTTGCAAACAATAAGTACAACTCTCCCACTTAGTATTTGGAATCAGGCACATCTACTCTTGTATGTTTGGAAACACGTTTCCATGAGTAAAGAGAGATAGAGCGGATCACTAGAAAAAAAGAGCCCTAAATTCGATATTTATGAGGGGAGCAATGTTAATGCACTAAGGAACAAGGAACATACTCGGATCTTTTTGTCTATTAAATTTATTTTTCCTAAGGAAAGTGTGTGACATTCAAAATCTCCTAAAACTATTATTTTCATCTCCATGACATCTTCCTTCAAGGCATCTTCATGGTGATTGAGCGCGTGAATTTCATAAAGCCACGAAAGCATCAAGAAGAGGGGAACAAGCTAGGAGTCGCAAAATCCGGATTCAAAATTCTGGACTAGCGGACTGCCGTACAATTCCGACTCAAAAGGCTTTAAATGATATATCTGGTATCTGGTTGAGCTTAAAAAAATTGCATTGGATAGCTAACTTTCGTACCTTTAATTTGGTTTAAAAACAAATAATTTTGAAGTTCAGAACAAAGAGTTATGCCCCTTTTACTGAGCCATAACAACTTGTCCAAAAATTGAAAAACAATTAAAATGTACGTCGGATCTAGGCATATTGAGAAAGAGGTTTATTGAAACATTTTAATTGTATGTTTTGATTTCATTTGTGTGTTATATTATCATGTTAATAATTTACACAAAGTTAAAAATACAAAATTCTATACAATATTCAATAACTAATTTTTAACTTGAAGTGCAAAAAACTAGTTTAAACTATATACACAAATTTTCAAAGTTGTCAAAAAATTGATTTCGAGTATGCTAAACATAAAATATTTAAAAAAAAAAATTAATGTATTTATATAGCATATTTAACAAGTGGAAAATCTACACAAATTTAATTTTAAAGGCCTTGCCAAAAAATTAAAATTGTGTAAGATCTAGTATTTTCTTGTACCTTGATTTGGAGGAGTCTTCGGAAAGGTTGATCTTCTCGTATGGCTCAATTCCTTCAAACCTAAACGTGAAATCGAGAGACCTAAGGTTTCTATTACATGAGTCTTTAGAGGTGTAGAAGAATTTGTGTGTGGGCACAATTAAACAAAATAGCTCAAGAACAAGTCTATGAGCTAGTGAGCTAATTAAGCCTAAGTCTAATGAGCACTTAGGCGCGAAAATAAGAAGGGATTTTCTAGAGAGAGAGAGAGGGGGTCGGTTAAAAGCAGAGAGACAAGAGCAAGAAAGTTTATTTTCACATCTCTATGTGAGGCTCTATTTATAGGAGAATGAAAATCAAGAAAGGGTAATAACCCTCTTTAATTGTGCATTCATGATACGATATTTTATTTTCTCTCCTCTTCCCCTTTGTACATGGCCGGCCAACATACGTTTGAGTGAAGGAAAATTTGTTTCCTCACTTAGCTTATTTATTTCCTGCACAAGGAAATTCATTTCTTCTTTTCCTTTCAGGTAATTATCCTTATAATTAAAGGGAAAGAATTCTCTCATCTTGGGGTGTGTTTTGGCCGAACTCTACACTAGGGAATGGGCATCTAGATGCTTACTTATTTCTTTATGACAATTCTTAAAATACCCAATGTCTAATTAATATTGCACAAATAATGACATTAATTTCATAAAGTCTCAAACGACTTCTCGGCTTTATAAACTAATTTATATTTCCATCATATGAAAGTATTCAAAATCTTATTTTAACATTCACATCATTTTATGTCCATGTGGACAAAGATAACTTTTAGAAATTTGTCGAGAAAACGTCTAGTTCAACACTTGAACTTATCTTGACATAGCTTCTATTTTAACAATCCTATTCTAACGACCTGTAATAGTGACCTTATAAATCCAAATGAACAAAGCTTGAGCTTCAATACTCGGACTCAAAAGTTCACAATCTTTTTCCGAGTATTAGCTTAATGTCAACTGACTCCACTAAATAGTTGACACTGAGAATCTCTTGGTTCAAATGAATATTTTTCCTACTTAAATTCAACTTAATTATATGGAGCGGATCCATTGAATGTTATCTTTGATTACCCTTTATGAATATCATCAGCTAGATGAGATTTATAAAATTACCATTTCACCCTTCTAGTTGTTATTCCATCAACTCCTTTAGTACTTCTGAATAAGTTAGAAACAATGTATGACGAGGAGCTAACAAGTCACATTGTTTCATCCAAATAAAGTCGCTACTTAATTTTGAATACCTCGGTTCATTTATTCATAATCTATGTAATTAAGCATGAGGCGATATATATTGCATTTCAGCAATCTTGTACATGAATTCCATATCTATGAGAACTTCACAAAACTGGTTTATGACATCTTCATACCTTAATACATCACCAATTAGTCTAGTCTAGATCACTTAATGGATCTAGAATTTGACTTTCTCAAATGAGAATATTAAAGCTATTAAATGACATGTCTCATTTCAGGATTAAGGTAAGCACAATAAAATTCATACATTGAGATAGAAGAGTTAAATTCTTTGTTCTTACATTGTCTCTAAAGGTGCACTGGTCAATTCAGTATCATCGGAAGATACACTTGAAGAACTATAGAGTTCCTAACTCTCTATGCGTAACCAGATATCATAGATTCTTCCAACAATCATACAGGGATCAATAGTCCATTAATCTTTAGATTGTGAATATACCGTTTTAACCAAACCATGAAGAGTTTGTTCACGCAAATCTACATTTGTATCTTCATATATTGTTAGGTTTGATTAAGTACTATAAGAATATTTAATATCATAAATCTTCAAACAATCGAAAAAGGAATGAATGAACGTTTAAACTTTTATTAATTAAATCACCAAATTACAATAAGGACTTTATGAAAGATTTATATATCATATCAATATGTAAATAAATAATCTTCTCTTGGGCATCTCTGCCAACAAGTCTTCCCCTGGAAGTCTTCTGAGAGCATGATTCGAGTGGGAAGTGATTTACAGACACATAATCCACCCTCCCTAAAAGGAGGTCAATGTTCACTCACCATATGGTTGATTCCAGATTTGATTGATTGTGCGCACTTTCAAAGTAAGTGAACGTTCGAAAGAATATTTCGATGGGGAGGTAATGATGTTTATGGATGATATGTATCAAGAGAAGTATAATGAAATAAATTGACTTCTCTTGGCACGAGTTGAACATGGATGATCTTGATCACCAACTGACTATAAAAGTGGATACTCGTCATGATGAGTAAATATAATTCTAGTACTAAAGAAGGGTTTAGTCTTTGATTACACAGTGGAGTATTGATAAAGACTAAACGAATCGAAGAAAAAGAGATAGGACTATATCGTCTTTTTCGTTAGGTTCGTTAAGCCTCTACTACTAGGTCCATAGTCCTCGATACTATGATAAAGTTGGATAAGAACTTTCGAATAAAATAGTTTAATCACTATTTAATCTCACTTGCTGTAATGGTATTCGCATAATTAAATAAATGCTTATAGCATAATTTCTTGTTTATTGTTGGATCAAGTAAATAAATAATTAAATTGATTTTTGGTCTTGGTAATTTCAGATTAGGCTTGGCCTAGAGAGTGGCTGAAAATCCCCTAGAGATACACACTAGGGGTGGCCGAACTCTCTCCCCTTTCTCTCCCTGAATTTCTCTTTGAAAAGAAAATTTCTCAATCATAGATATTGATCTGATGGATGAGAGAGATTTTAGGTTCACTGCAGAGATGTAATGTCTGAGATGAAATCCAAAGTAGAGAATATCTCTAGAAGGAGAGAATATTTCCAGAACGAGAGAATATCTTAAAAGAAATGAGAGAAAATCTCTGAGGGGTTATCTCTCTGCCAATGCTATAAATAGGGATAGAAGGGAAGAGGAAAGAAACCACTCAATCCTCTCAGTGATACTTGGCCAACACTCTATCTCTCTTGGCTGAATTTTATGTACCCCTATTCCCCGTAATTGCTAATTCCAATCATAAATAATAGGAGCGAGATCTTGAAACAGTCTGGTTTCAAAATCTAAGTGAGATATCGATTGTGCCCACTCATCTTTCTTATGCGTGTCGGAGATTACATTTCGGAAGACTAGAGTGTCACCCTTGAGTACTAAATTAGACGAAGGAGTTGTGAAAGCTTGAAGACGGAACGAGCATTAGATTGGAGAATTATGTAGGTAAGCCAAAATCAATGTAAGTGTTCAGATCACCTCCTTTAATTAATGGTTCCTGAATGTCTTTCATAATTAAATAATAATAACAAATCTAGATTTTGTTAGTAATGATAATTATTAAGTGGCTATTGTGAGTGCAATTAATTATTTTCGCATTAAATATGGTTGTTAAGGTGCATCAATCACCAACAGTCACAACATGTCACACGTTTTATTCAAAGAATGTTTTATTCATTGAATACCAGGTCCAGTTTATTCGCTCATACTCTAATAATAAATCATGGTATGATACTAATCCCGTAGCATTCTTGCAACACAAATTCCATATTTGGGAATCACATATTTCAATGCAACAGTATTATGACTCCAATCGTCGGGTCAATGAAAAGTCATTTAGACATTGCCCATTGACTAATAAAATGTCATATACTGTCATAAGAAAATATATATTCAATTTAGTATTTAGGTAATCACCAAAATACCTCTCGTATGTGATTTTGAAGTTTCGAGTGATTCAACGATTTTATCTCGAACTTCAAAGTGTAACGAGTCTTGTTCAATATCTTCATCACAAGATAAGATATCGTTGATTTATCGTTAAATTATTCAAGCAATCATTACTCATATAAGATAATTTATTCAGAACTCTCTATATCACAAGATAAGATATCGTTAATTTATTCAAGCAACCATTACTCAGATAAAATTGCCTAATCGATCTTCCGATTGCGAACTATTATTTCAGACTACTCATAAGAAAGTATCTTGTCAAGTCTGTATTTAGCACTTCTTTCGTTGATGACTGTGTCAGAGCGTAGACATACATGCATAAACACAATCTTAAATAAGAATGAATATTTAACTATATTTAACCTTCAGCAAAAGGAATACAAATTGTATGAAATGTCTTATATCTCCTTTGTGGGCACAAATCCCAACAAAGTCCCACTTACCTCAAGGGAGATGTGAATGATCATTTAGTCCTAATCCTTCTATGTGTCCCTCAAAAATTTACTCGTCAAAGGCTTCGTGAAGGGATCAGCAAGGTTGTCCAACGTTGAGATCTTCATTACTTATGTGTTTCCTCTGTTGACAATATCTTGTACCAGGTGATATTTCCATTTTATGTGTTTTGAGCGCATCTGATTTCTTTGTTCCTTGTAGTTACATATAGCCCCACTACTATCACAATAAAGTGTAATTGGATAGTTGCTACTTGGAACTACTTCTGAGTTCATTAGGAATTTCCTAGGTCAAACAACCTCCTTTGCAGCTTAGTAATTTGCCACATACTCGGCTTCCATAGTCGAGTCGGCAACGCAAGATTACTTTATGCTCCTTAGGACCATAGATCCACCATTCAGGATGAACATAGATCCTGGTGGATTTCCTAGAATCCTTATCGCACTTGAAAATCTGAGTTGGGATATCCTGTCATAGTCAGGTCATCACCTGAGTATGCAAGCATAAAGTTTCTCGTTCTCCAGTGATACTTGGGAATATGCTTGACAGCAGCCCAGTTCTCGGGTCTAGGGTTTGATTGGAATCTACTCACCACGCGCACTGCATAACAAACTCAGATACAATTGCACAATCAATCTTCAGACCGCGAATTAATATTTTAAACTAGTTATTAGAGGGTATCTTGTCAAGTTTGTACTTAACACTTGTTTCGTTGATGAGTGTTTCAGGGAGTAGACAATCATGCATAACCACAATCTTAAATAAGAATGAATATTTAACTATATTTAACCTTCAGGAAAAGGAATATAAATTGTATGAAATGTCTTATATCTCCTTTGTGGGCACAAATCCCAACAAAGTCCCACTTGCCTCAAGGGATATGTGAATGATCATTTAGTCCTAATCCTTCTATGTGTCCCTCAAAAAATTTACTCGTCAAAGGCTTCGTGAAAGGATCAGTAAGGTTGTCCAACGTTGAGATCTTCATTACTTCTGCATCTCCTTTGTGAACGATGTCTTGTACCATGTGATACTTCCACTCTATGTGTTTTGAGCGCTTGTGATTTCTTGGTTCCTTAAAGTTAGCAGCAGCCCCTTTGTTATCACAATAAAGTGTGATGGGCTCGCTTGGACGTGGAACCACTTTCAAGTACATCAGGAATTTTCTTAGCCACACAGTCTCCTTTGCAGCTTACCAAGCTGCCACATACTCGGCCTATACTCCTCCAGACCACGAATCCACAATTCAGGGTGAGCACATACCCTGATGTGGACTTCATGAAATCCTTATCCACTTTAAAATCGGAGTCGGCATATCCCATTATATTCAGCGTACGACCTGAGTATGCAAGCATATAGTTTCTCGTTCTCCTAAGATACTTGAGAACATGCTTGACAGTAACCCAGTGCTCGGGTCCAGAGTTTTGAATTTACTCACCACGCCCACTGCGTAAAAAATATATGGCCTCGTGCATATCATCGCATACATGAGACTTCCTACGGCTGAAGTGTAAGGAATATATCTCATGTCCACTACCTCTTGAGAAGTCTTGAGAGACTTCTTACTAGAGAGATGCACTCCATGTCTGATAGGTAGATATCCTTTCTTAGAGTCTTGCATAGTCAAGCAATCCATGATCTTATCAATATAAGATGCCTGAGATAATGCTAACTTTCGGTTCTTCCGAGCTCTAAAGATCTGAATCCCCAGAATGTAAGCCGCTTCTCCAAGACCTTTCATCTCAAACTGTTTTGACAGCCAGATCTTAACCTCTGATAACTATCTTACATCATTGTAATTTGCTAGTTTAATAAACTCACAATTTACATTTAATGAGAAAAGCAATCGTTCCTGTTCAATATATCTCGTCCGAGAGTCTATCACTGAGAGCTTATGGACCCACATGAACGAAACTTTAGAATAAAGTCTGGACTCAAAAGTTCACAAACTTTTTCCGACTTATAATTCTTAATATTATTTGATTCCACTAAATGACTAATATTGAAACTCTCTAAGTTAATATACATTTATTTCCGTTTGTGAAAACCAATTCTTCAAACGATCCACTAAATATTTTACGATATTACTCTTCCTGTGTATCATTAACTCATAGCAATGTAAACTTACCGTTTCAATTCTGAGTTATTATTTCACCAACTCCTTTGTTATTTGTGAACGAGAAAAACATCAAATGAGATGTCTGTACATGTCACATGTTTTATTCAATGAATTTTTTATTCGATGAATACATCGCCCGGTTTATTTGCTCACACTCTCATAACAAAGCATGGTGTGATTCTAATGATACTAATAACATAATTCAACGAAACAACATTATGACACTAACCGTCGGGTCAGATAAAACTTCATTTCGTCATTGCACATTGAGAAATCAAATTTCATAAAGTGTTACAAGAATATAGGTATTCACTTCAAGATTTAGGTAATTACTAAAATACCCCTTGTATGTGATCTTGAAGTTTCGAGTGATTAAATGGTTTTATCTCGAGCTTCAAAGCATCACTGGTCCTGTTGAACAACTTCATTAAAACATCAAAAATACGTAACAGAGTCACAACTCTCTATATCACAAGTAAGTTATCGGTGATTTATTCAAACAATCAATACTTAGATTCGATTGCCTTATCCATCTTTAGATTGCGAACTATTATTTAAACTTGCCGTAAAAGGGTATCTTGTCAAGTCTATACTTAGCACCTCTTTCATTGATGAAAATTTTAGAGCATAGAAAACATACAGAAACACAAACTTAAATAAAAATGGATATTTAATTTTATTTACTATTTTAGCAAATCGAAATACAAAATGTATTTATAATATCTAATATTTCCTTTATGGGCACAAATCCCAACACTTAATAACCATATTAAATGTGAAAAATCATTAATTGCACTCATAATAGCCAATTAATAATAATGATTGCTAAATAAGATCTCGATTATTAATTAAATAAATTTCAAAAGAGATTCATTAACCAATTATAGAAGATGCGTTCAGAACACTTACATGGATTTTGGCCTAACTACAGAATGCTCCAATCAAACGCTTGTTCATTCTTCAACCTTTCACAACTCCTTCGTCTAATTTAGTACTAAAAAATGACACCGTAGTCTTCCGAAACGTAATTTCAAAGACAGATAAGTAATATGAGTATGCACAATCGATATCTCACTACAGCTCAAAACCAGATTGTTTTGGGATCTCGCTCCTATTATTTATGATTAGAATTAGCAATTCCGGAGAATAGGGAAGGAAAAATTAGGCCAAGAGACAGAGACTGTTGACCGAGTATTCTGTGTCAAATAAGAGTGGTTTTTCCTCTTCCCTTGTATCCCTATTTACACCCTTGGGTAGGGAATAACCTCAGAGAGATTTTCTCTCACTTCTGAAAGATATTCTCTCACTTATGAGATATATTCTCTCACTTCTGAGAGCTATTTTACCCTTTAGATTTAATTTGGGCCCTTAGATCTCAACAATGTAACTATATTATTTCTCATCCATCAAATCATTGTCTATGGAAGAGATTTTTTCTCTACATAGAGAAATTCAATGAGAGAAAGGGGGAGAGATTCGGCAACCCCTTGGGTCTATCCCAACGGGATTTTCGGCCATTCTCTAGACCAAGCCCAATTTGAAATTCCCAAGCCCAAAAAATCTAATTAATTATTTATTAACTTGATCACACAATAAATAAACAATAATGCTATAAACATTTAACTAATTCTGCGAATACCCATTTTCCAGAACTAATGATGTCAATAACCATTACAGCAACTGACATTAAATAGTGAACAATATTATTATTTGAAAGTTCTTATCCGCCTTTATCAGAGCCGAATCGTGGACTATGGACCTAGTATAAGAAGTTTAACGAACTCGACGAAAAAGATGATACAGTCCTATCTTTTTCTCAGCGATTCATATAGTCTTTATCAATACTCCACCGTGTCATCTAAGACTGAACCGTTCTTTACTACTAAAATTTATTTACTCATCGTGACGAGTATCAACGGATATAGTAAGTTCATGATCAAGATTCTCGAAGTTCAAGCTGTGCCAAGAGAAGTTAATTTATTCCGTTATACTTCTCCCGATACATAACAACCCTAAGCATTGTTTCTTGCCTAGCGAAAGATTATTTCGAACATAAACGTACTTCGAAAGTGCACGCAATCAATCGGTTCTTGAATCAACTCTTAGGTGAGACTGGATTTCGTATCTGTAAATCACTTCTCACACGAATCATGCTCTGAGAAGACTGCAAAGACATAAGTTATGATTAACATTAATACCATGTTTGCCAATGAGTGAAAGAGCCCATAAACATGATCTAGTGTCCATGAGCACTTCAAGATTTAGATCAAGTTCACGGTGACCATCATAGTTGTTGGCAGAGATGCCCACGAGAAGATTATTTATTTACATATTGATGTTATATATAAATCTTGCATAAAGTCCTTATGATTAAATTAATAAAATTTGAGACATTCATTCATTCCATTTTAGTGTGATTGAAGATTTATGATATTCAATAGTCTTATAGTCCTTAATCAATCCTAATAATGTATGAAGAGACAAATGTAGATTTGCGTGAACAAACTATCCATGGTTTGATGAAAACGATATATTCACAATCTAAATACTAGCGGACTATTGATCCTAGTATTGTTGTTGGAAGAATCTATGATGTCTGGTTACGATGCATGGATAGTTAAGAACTCTATAGTTTTTCCAGTGTATCTTTTGTAGATACTGAATTGATCAGTGCACCTTTAGACACAATAGAAGAACAAAGAATTTAAAATCTTCTGTCTCAAGGTCACTATGTATGAATCGCATCATGCTTACCTAAATCCTAAAATAAGACATGTCATTTCATAGCTTCAATATTCTCATTTGAGAAAGTCAAATTATAGGTCCACTGAGTGATCTAGACTAGACCAATTGGTGAGATATTAAATTATGAAGATATCATGAAACCAACTTTGTAAAGTTCTCATAGATAAGGAATTCATGTACAAGATTGTTGAATGCAATGCATAACACTGTTGGAATAGGTCTAGGGTTAAGAAAAATTAATCATTAATCATATTAATGGCAGATATAAAAATTTCTTTTATAAGTAAAACAATTTTTACCAACCTAGATAAAGTGCATATGCATGTTATAAATTAAAAACATTATTTAATCTACTTAAATACTAAACTTTCTTGTGTTTTCAAACTTAAAGCGTCTTGAGAAAGGTGGATCTTCTTCCTTGACTCGATTCCTTCACGTCTAGTCTTAAACTTGAGAAACCTAAGGTTTCTATAACGAGAGTCTGTAGAGGTTTAGAAGGATTTGTATGTGGGCACAATTAAACACAATAACTCAAGAACAAGTCTATGAGTTAAAGAGCTAATTTAGCCTAAGTCTAATGAGAAATTAGGTGCGAAAATAAAATAAGTATTTTCTAGAGAGAGAGAGGGAGAGGGGCCGGCCAAGAGCAAGAGCGAACAAGGCAAAAGCTTCTTTTTCACATCTCTATGTGAGGCTCTATTTATAGGAGAAGGAAAAATATATAAAGGTCAATTATTCATTCATCAAAGAATAATGTATTCATGACACAATATTTTATTTTCCCTTCCCCTTTCTGTTCTAATGTGGCCAGTCATCCTAATGCATTAGTGAGGAAATTTGTTTCCTCACTTAGCACATTTGTTTCCTTCTCAAGGAAATTCATTTTCCTTTTTCTTTTGGGTAATTTTCCTTATAATTAAAGGGAAATAAAAACCTCCTCTTGATGCATGTTTGGCCGAGATTCTACATGGGGGGGAGCTTCTAGATGCTTCCTAATTTCTTTTAAGACAATTCTTAAAATACCCATTGTAGAATTATAATTGCACAAATAACAAAATTAATTTCATAATGCCTTAAACGACTTTTTTCGGCTATAGAAAATAATTTATATTTTCATCATATGAAAATATTCAAAATCTTATTTTGACATTCACATCATTTTATGTCCACGTGGACAAAATACCCTTTAAACATTTTTCGAGAAAAAATCTAGTTCAACATTTGAACTTATTTTGATTAACTTCTAGTTTAACAATCCTATTCTAATGACTTATAATAGTGACCTTATGGATCCAAATGAACAAAGCTTGAGCTTCTATACTCGGACTCTAAGCTTCACAAACCTTTTTCTTGTATTAGCTTAATGTCAACTGACTCCACTAAAGAGTTGACACTGAGAATCTCTCGGTTCAAATGAATTTATTTTCTAATCAAATTCAACTTAATTATATTGATCGGATCCATTGAATGTTATCTATGTTTACCCTTCCTGAATATCATCAACTAGTTGGGATTTATAAAATTACCATTTTACCCTTCTAGTTGTTATTTCCTCAACTCATTTAGTACTTCTAAATAAGTTAGAAACAATGTATTGACGAAGAGCTAACAAGTCACATTGTTTCATCCAAATAAAGTCGCTACTTAATTTTGGATATTGCACGGTTCATTTATTCATAATCCAAGTAATAAAACATGAGGTGATATATATTGTATCTCAGCAATCTTATACATGAATTCCATATCAATGAGAACTTCACAAAGTTTGTTCATGACATCTTCATAACTTAATATCTCACCAATTGGCCTAGTCTATATCGCATAATGGATCTAGAATTTGACTTTTTCAAATGAGAGTATTAATGCTATGAAATGAAATGCCTCATTTCAGGATTTAGGTAAGCATGATGCATATCATACATACTAACCTTGAGATAGAAGATGTTAAATGGTTTGTTCTTCTATTGTCTCTAAAGGTGCACTGGTCAATTCAGTATCTTGGAAAGATACACTGGAAGAATTATAGAGTTCCTAACTCTCTATGCCTCGTAACCAGACATCATAGATTCTTCCAAAAATCATACTAGGATGAATAGTCCGTTGATCTTTAGATTGAGAATATATCGTTTTAATCAAACCATGAAGAGTTTATTCACGCAAATCTACATTTGTCTCTTCATATATTGTTAAGTTTGATTAAGGACTATAAGACTATTTAATATCATAAATCTTCAATCAAACTAAAAAGAATGAATGAACGTTTCAATTTTTATTAATTTAATCAGCAAATTACAATAAGGACTTTATAAAGATTTATATATTACATCAATATGTAAATAAACAATATTTTTGTGGGCATCTCTACCAACAAACACCTCATGCTTTATTACTTGGATTGTGAATAAATGAACTCCGCGGTATCTAAAATTAAGTAACGACTTTATTTGGATGAAACAATGTGACTTGTTCGCTCCTCATCAATACATTGTTTCTAACTTATTCATAAGTAACAAAGGAGTTGAGCAAATAACAACTAGGAGAGTAAAATGGTAATTTTATAAATCTCATCTAGTTGATCATATTCATGAAGGGTAATCATTCGATAATATTTAGTGGATCCGCTCATCACAAATAAGTATATTTTTTAGTAGAAAATATATTCATTTGAACCGAGAGATTTTAAGTGTCAACTCTTTAGTGGAGTCAGATGACATTAAACTAGACTTGGAAAAGTGTGTGAACTTTGAGTCCAAGAGTCATTGTTAAAGTTTTGTTCATTTGGGTCCATGAGGTTACTATCACAATTCATTAGAGTAGAGTTTGTTAAACTAGAAGCTAAGTCAAAATATGTTCAATTGTTGAACTAGCTGTATTTTCCGAAAATGGTCTAAAGGGTATTTTTGTCCTTAAGGATAATTGATGTAAAATGTCAAAATAAGATTTTGAATTCCAAAATAATATTTTTAATTTTCTCACAAATTAATTTAAAGCCACACGGCTTAAAATTGATTTTCATGCTTTGTGAATTAAATTTTGTGACATGTTATTGTATGAGCAATAATGCGAGGGCTTTTCTGTAATTTGTTATGAACAAATTAGGAATTATATATGTGTGTGTAGACAACCATATGGTCGGCCACTTTACATCAAGGAAGGGAGAGAAATATCTTCTTTTATTTGGTGCATTATTGAATATTAGTAATTACCCAAAAGAAAAGAGGAAATGAATTTCTTTGATAAGGAAACAAATGTGATAAGTGAGGAAAACAATTCCCTCACTTATGACACAATTTGTGCCGACCATGTAGAAAAGAAAAGGAGGAGGAAATAAAATATTGAGTTATGAATACACAATAGGAAAGGGTAATTACCCTTTCTTGTATTTCATTCTCCTATAAATAGAGCGTCACATAAAGATTGGAAAAAACACTTTTTTGTCTTGCTCTCTCTGGCTTCTAGCCGACCATGTTCCTCCCTCTCTCTCTAAAATACTCTTTTATTTCGGCATCTAGATCCTCACTTGTTCTAGAGAATTAGCTTATGATCCAAGAATTTTTCTTGGTTCATATTGTTTAATAGTGCACACTCACTAAACTCCTCAAACGCTCGAAAACTCTAGTGGTAGAAACTTTAGTGGTTGCTCGAGAATCCAAAGACGAAAGGCAACGAGACATGGAGAAGGATCTTCATTCAACAAGGGACTCCAAGATCAAGCAACAAGAGAAATCTTAGTAGTCAAGTATTCTAAAGAATTTTTTTTAATTGATACATGTTCATGCACTTTGCACAGCTTAGTAAAATTTGTTTTACTTGTAAAGAAATTTTATATTCAGCTATTAATATGATTAATGATAATATTTTCTTAATCCTAGATCTATTCTAGCGAATGGTATCAGACCTATGGTCAAAGTATAAGCATGTACATGTTATTTAAAATAATTATAAGAAAATTGTTTTCAAAATTTGCTTCAATAATGTTTTTTCAAAGACTAGATCTTACAAAATTATAATTTTTTGGTACGACATCTAAAATAAAATTTCTGGTGATTTTCCACTTTTTAATATGCTATATAAATACAATAAAAATAGCTTTTAATTATTTTATGTTTAGCATACTCAAAATCAATTTTTTGACAAGTTTGAAAATTTGTGTACACAGTTTAAACTAGTTTTTTGCACTTCTAGTTTAATTTGGTTATTAAATATTTTGATAGAATATTGTTTGTTTTATTTTGTGTAAATTATCAGCATGTCAATATAACACATAATTGAAATCAAAACATACAATTAAAATGTTTCAATAAACCTCTTTCCAATTCCTATATCCGACGTACTTTTAATTATTTTCCAGTTTTTGGACAAATTGGTATGCCTCAGTAAAACGGGCATAACTCTTTGCTTGGAAGTTAAAAATTAGTGGTAGTTGAACCAAATTAAAAGTACGGTAGTTAGCTATCCAATGCAATTAGTTTCAGCTTTATCGAATACTGGATGTGTCATTTATGACCATTTAAGTCCAACGTGTACGGCAGTCCGCTAGTCTAGGATTTTGAATCTGGATTTTGCGACTCCTAACTTCTTCCTCTCTTCTTGATGCTAGCGTGGCTTTTCAACAATCACGCGCTCAACCACCATGAAGACACCTTGACGGAAGATGACATGAAGACGAAGATATTAATTTTAGGAAGATTTATTAATCTCACACACTTTCCTTAGGAATAATAAATTTAATAGACAAAAAGATCCGAGTATGTTCCTTGATGCTCTCTCCTCAAAAATATTGATTTTAGGGCTCTTTTTTCAAGTGATCCACTCTATCTCTCTTTACTCATGGAAATGTGTTTCTGAACGTACAAGAGTAGATGTACTCTTTGTTTGCAACCCACGATCCCCTTATTCAAGAAACTAAGTGGGAGGGTTGAACTTTTTGTTTGCAACCCATGATCCTCAACATTAATGTTAAGTGCATATGCCACCTGACTAAGAGTGTTGGAATAGCTCTAGGGTTAAAGAAAAATTTATCATTAATCATATTAATGGCGGACTATAAAAATTTCTTTTAGAAGTAAAACAATATTTACTAACCTAGATAAAGACATATACATGTTATAAATTAAAAGCATTATTAAACCTACTTGAATACGAACCTTTCTTGTGTCTTCAAACTTGAAGTGTCCCGGGAAAGGTAGATCTTCTTTTCTAGCTTGATTCCTTCAAACCTAAACAAGAACTTGAGAAACCTAAGATTTCTAATACAATAGTCTATAGAGGTTTAGAAGAATTTGTGTGTGGGCACAATTAAACAATATGAACCAAGAACAATTCTTGGATCATAAGCTAATTCTCTAGATCAAGTATGGATATTGGTACAAAATAAGAAGAGTATTTTCTAGAGAGAGAGAGAGGGGGTCGGCCAAAAGAGGGAGAGAGCAAGAATAAAGCTTTTTTCTTCACATCTCTATGTGAGGCTCTATTTATAGGAGAAGGAAAAATCTATAAAGGTCAATTATTCATTCATGAATGAATAATGTATTCATGACACAATATTTGATTTTCCCTTCCCTTTTCCCTCTTAGTTTGGCCGGCCATACTCCTTGCATTAGTGAGAAAATTTGTTTCCTTACTTAGCACATTTGTTTCCTTCTCAAGGAAATTCATTTCCCTTTTTCTTTTGGGTAATTATCCTTATAAGAAAAAGGAAATAAAACTCTAATCTTGATGCACTATCTTGGCCGAACTCTACCTAGGGGAGGAGCATCTAGATGCTTCCTTATTTCTTTTAAAACAATTCTTAAAATATCCATTGTAGAATTATAATTGCATAAATAACGAAATTAATTTCATAATGCCTTAAACGACTTTTCGACTTTAGAAAATAATTTATATTTTCATCAAATGAAAATATTTTGACATTCACATCATTTTATGTCCTTGTGGACAAAAATACCCTTTAGACATTTTCCGAGAAAACGTCTAGTTCAACACTTGAACTTATTTTGACTTAGCTTATAGTTTAACAATCCTACTATAATGACCTGTAATAGTGACCTTATGGATCCAAATGAACAAAGCTTGAGCTTCTATATTCGACTCAAAAGTTCACAAACCTTGGCCGAGTATTAGCTTAATGTCTACTGACTCCACTAAAGAGTCGACACTGAGAATCTCTAGGTTCAGATGAATTTATTTTCTACTCAAATTCAACTTAATTATATTGAGCGGATCCATTGAATGTTATCTATGTTTACCCTTCATGAATATCATCAATTAGTTGTGATTTATAAAATCACCATTTTACCCTTCTAGTTGTTATTTCCTCAACTCCTTTAGTACTTGTGAATAAGTTAGAAACAATGTATTGACGAGGAGCTAACAAGTCACATTGTTTCATCCAAATAAAGTCGCTACTTAAATTTGGACACTGCGCAGTTCATTTTTCACAATCCAAGTAGTAAAGCATGAGGTGATATATATTGCATCTCAGCAATCTTGTACATGAATTTCAGAGAACTTCACAAAGTTGGTTCATGACATCTTCATAACTTAATATTTCACCAATAGGCCTTGTCTAGATCACGCAATGGACCTAGAATTTGAATTTCTTAAATGAGAGTTTTAATGCTTTGAAATGACATGTCTCATTTCAGGATTTAGGTAAGCATGATCCGATTCATACATACTGACCTTGAGATAGAAGATGTTAAATGGTTTGTTCTTCTATTGTCTCTAAAGGTGCACTGGTCAATTCAGTATCTTCAAAAGACACACTGGAAGAACTATAGAGTTCCGAACTCTCTGTGCCTCGTAACCAGACATCCTAGATTCTTCCAAGAATCATACAGGGATCAATAGTCCGTTGATGTTTAGATTGTGAATATATCGGTTTAGTCAAACCTTGAAGAGTTTGTTCACGCAAATCTACATTTGTCTCTTCAGACATTTATAGGTTTGATTAAGGACTATAAGACTACTGAATATCATAAATCTTCAATCAAACTAAAAAGAAATGAATGAACGGTTCAACTTTTATTAATTTAATCCGCAAATTACGAAGATTTATATATTACATCAATAGGTAAATAAACAATCTTCTAATAAGAACTTTACAAAGATTTATATATTACATCAATATGTAAATAAACAATCTTCTTGTGGGCATCTTTGCCAACAAAGAGTCACCCTCGTGACCCTCTCTTTAATGAGAGTACTCATAGACGTATTGCTTTTAACATTGCTTTTATAGCTACGTTCAAAAGTGAAACGATGAGTCAAGGTCTCCCCTCGGCGGATTGTTTTCAGAGTAGATCTTGTTAAACTAAGTGGTTGGTTACGCACTTAGAATCAATCTCTAGTAATCCTCCCTCGAGACCCTGTTAAAATATTTGAGTGATCAAACTTTATTTTATAAGGTGGCTAGTCAAACGTTTATGTATTGACATCATGACTATGCATTATTATGTGTCATTTACTTATAAAAAGATATTCTTTGCAGTCTTCCCTCGAAGGAGTAAGGTATCATTTTGTTCATATCACCTTTGGATTTTTCTTGTCTAAACTCAAACTTAAAATCCTAAACAAAAGACTAATCATAAATTGTTTCAACAATTAGGAACATGTCTCTAAACACTATCTCAATCATCCTTTTCTTGAATAAACTGGAACGAAAAACTACGCAGATTAGAAACATAACCTAGACATCGTCCTAACTAAGGACAAGCACAAATGGGTACTCACCACCCCATGTCCTCCTGAAACGAATGATGATTTGACTGTTGGGATTGGTGCCCACAAAGGAGATATTAGACATTATATATACATTTGTATTTTGTTTTGCTGAAACATGAAATAAAATTAAATATTCATTCTTGATTAAGTTTGTGTTTATGTATGTTTTCTACGCTCTGAAAATGTCATCGACGAAAGGGGTGCTAAGTACAGACTTGACAAGATAGCCCCTTGTGACTAGTTTAAATATTAGTTCGCAATCTAAAGATCGATATGGAAATCGATTCTGAGTAATGATTGTTTGAATGAAGCAGGATATCTTATCTTACGATATAGAGAGTTGTGGCTCTGTGTTTCATTTTTGATATCTTACAGAAGATATTGAACAAAACCTGTGATATTCTAAAGCTCGAGATAAAATCATTTAATCACTCGAAACTTCAAGATCACATACGAGGGGTATTTTGGTACTTACTTAAATCCTGAAGTGAATGCATAATAGATGCGGCACTTTATGACATTTGATTTGTCAATGGGCAATGGCTAAGTTATAGTTGCATCTGACCCAGTGGTTGGTGTCATAAACTTGTTATATTGGATCATGTGATTCACATATACGAAATTCATGTTGAAACTATGCTGATGCATGAGTATCACACTATGCGTTGTTATGAGAGTGTGAATGAATAAATCAGGACTGATAATCATCGAATAGAATCTTATTTGATTAAAACATGTGACATGTAAAGACATCTAACCCTATGATTTTCTCATTCACAAATAACAAAAGAGTTAGTGAAATAATAACTCAGGGGTAAAACGGTAATTTTACAATCCTTTGAGTTACTGATACAAACGAAGGGTAATATCGTAATATACTCGAATTTTTTTGTCACATCAAACGGAAAATAAACGCATTTGAACTTCGAGAGTTTCAATATTAGTCCTATAGTGGAATCGACTAATATTAAGAATTAAAAGACGGAAAAAGTTTGTGAACTTTTTAATCCGATCTTTATTATAAATCTTCGTTCATATGGGTCCATAAGGTCTCAGTGATAGACTCTCGAACGAGATTGATTAAACTAGAACGATTGATTTTCTCATTGAATGAAAATTGTGATTTACACTAAGAAAATTATTTTCTAAGGAATTAAATTAATAATTGGTTATTATTATTACATTTATTTAATGAATCGTATTTTGTTATTATATTGATAATAATATAATTCGATGATTCAAATAATAGAGATGAAAGTAAATATTTTTTTTCGTTTCGTACTTGTTTGCATATTATGCAAAGAATTAATGAGTTGTCATTAAATTAACGAGATGTTCAAAATTAATTAAATATCATTTTAGAAATAAATCAAATATTGATTTGGAGAAATTATAATGATTTGGTCGGCCATAATTAAGAGAATTATGCCCGGAAATTATTTTAAAACTCATTAACAGGATCTCTGGGCTTAAATTTGTCTAACGGACCATAATTGAATTTTCGACCTAACTGAAGCTCATTCTCTCTGATCTATAATAGATTTTGTGAAACCCGAACCCTAAGAGAGAATATTAATTTCGACCAGACCTCCCCCCTTGAGTGCTTAGCCGAGATTTAGAGAGAGAAAGAAAGATCAAGAAAACGTTTCTTGATTTTTTTATTTTGGTTCTTGAGTGTTCCCTTTCTCCCGTTGTTCAATCAAAGAGCCCATCTTCTTGATCTCCCAAAAACCCGAGAGAATTATCTCTGATTTCTTTTGTGGTGTTTGAGTGACTTTATGCACGCAGGTATTCACTCGAGACGCGACGAAATCGAGCGAAACACGACGAGGCGCATTTCTGCCTTTTAGCCGGCCGGACAGCACTCGCCGGACCCTAGGAGTGCCTGAGCTACCACAGGCGACTCGCGAGGTTTCTTCTCAAGCCCTTTTATAGGGACCTAACCCTAGGTCTCTTCCACGTTCTTGCAAAGTTTCTCGGTCATATTCCTCCGGATGAAGCCACAGCGTCATAGGCAAGTTTCTGGCCAGACAGCCAACCGGCCAGCCTGACTCCGGGTGTGCCTAGGCCTCCACGAGTGACTCGCTTGGAATCAGGTCATGCTATTTTACAAGGACTTTCCTCTAGGTCTCATCCAGGTTACTAATAAGTTTTGTAACTAGCATTGCACGAGATTTTTTACAGCCTCACATGTAAGTCCCTCTAACGAATTGGATCTGCGACGCACATTATAAATTTGTTTATAGGTTGCTAGTGTGATCAATTTGTTGACAACATGTTTAGAATAAAATATTTATTGACATGTTAGTAATTTTTAATGCCTAGGTTGTTTAATATGTTAAAACGTTAGTAATCTTATTATATAATTCCGCCATATACTGATATGTTATACAATACTATTGATTAACCGTTATCTAATTTCCAACATCGAATCAAGAAGACACGGAAGCCCTAGCAGCCTGAATCCGATCAGATGAGATTGTGAGATGCTATGTTATAGATTCAATGAACAATATGTTGCAATAACATAATCGTGATATTGATTCGTCCTAAACCATGCTTTTCAATCTCTATGAGATGTTTGAAGGGCAAAGGCGTCAAACTAGATAACAAGCGGTTCGACAGTTTGTGAACTGTCGTACGAAAGCTAAGACTCCTATTAGAGAAAACCTGATAGTGATCATAAGTTATCTCAGTGACATGAAAATCTTTTGATCTAAGATTAATGGAGAAACCAAAATATATATGATCTTGGCAACTCGCCCTGAATCTTTTGATACTTTCAAGCTGAAATACTCCATTTATGCATTAAAGCAAGCATCTAAATCATGGAATATTAGATTCTATGAAACTGTAAAAAGCTTCGGTTTGAACAGTCAATAGATGAACCTTGTGTTTATAAGTTGATACACAAGGGCAAGGATGTCTTTCTGGTATGTATGTCAATGATATACTACTCATTGGTAATGATGTAGGTAAATTATCTAAGGTTAAAATCTGGTTAGCTAAGCAGTTTGACATGAAGGATCTAGGGGAAGCTGCGTACATTCCGGGGATTCAGATCTTTCGAGATTGAAAGAACTGAACCCTGTCACTTTACCAACCATCTTAAGAAGATAAGGTGATGGATCGCTTCGCTATGAAAAACTCCAAGAAGGGCAAAAACCCTTTTAGACATGGAGTCTTACTCTCTAAGGACCAGTCTCCCAAAACTGCATAATAGATTGAGGACATAAGAAAAATTCCCTTTGATTCAGCCGTAGGATGTCTCATGTATGTTATGTTGTTGTGCACTAGATCGGATATATGTTTCGCCGTTGGCGTAGTTAGTCATTTCCAATCAAATCCTGGACCCCAGCACTAGGTTGTTGTTAAGCATGCTCTTATGTATCTTCGGAGAACTAGGAACGTGATGCTTACATATTAAGGTACTGACATGACTATGACGGGGTATGCTTACATAAGGATTCCAGGAAATCCCCTTTCAGGATCTGTGTTCATCCTAAATGTTGGATCTGTTATTTGGAGGATTATCAAGCAATCTTGCATTGCTGACTCCATCATCGAAGCAGAATATGTGGTTGCTTGTGCATTATCCAAAGAGGCTGCATGGCTTAGGAAAGCCCTTAAGTATTTGGAAGTCATTACGAATGTCAATGAGCTTATGACAATTTATTGTGATAATAGTGGGGCTGTTGCTAACTCAAAGGAACCTAGAAGCCATAAGCGCTCTACGTATATTGAGAGGATATACCATTTTATTACAGAGATCGTTCAGCACGAAGACGTGGTGGTGAAGAGAATCTCATCGGTTGACAACGTGGAAGGTCCTTTCACCAAGGCCCTATCCAATAAAGTCCTCGACCAACATCGAGACAGATTAGGCATGAACGACTACTCTCATCTTCTTTTAGTCAAGTGGGAGTTTTTGGTAGAGATGCGCACACGAAAATTATTTATTTACATATATTGATGTACTATATAAATTTTTCATAAGTCCTTATAGTAATCTGCTGATTAAATTAATGAAATTTGATACGTTCATTCATTCATTTTTAGTTTGATTGAAGATTTATGATATTCAATAGTCTTATACTCCTTAATCAAACCTAAACATGTATGAAGACACAAATGTAGATTTGCGTGAACAAACTCTTCATCGTTTGGTTAAAACGATATATTCACAATCTAAAGATCAACGAACTATAAATCTCAGTATGATTGTTGGAAGAATCTATGATGTCTGGTTACGAGGAAAAGAGAGTTAGGAACTCTATAGTTCTTCCAGTGTATCTTTCAAAGATACTGAATTGACCAGGGCACATTTAGAGACAATGTCAGAACAAACCATTTAACATCTTCTGTCCCAAAGTCACTATGTATGAAATTCATTATGCTTACCTAAATCCTGAAATGAGACATGTCATTTCATAGCTTCAATATTCTCATTTGAGTAAATAAAATTCTAGGTCCACTGAAGGATCTAGACTAGACCAATTGGTGAGATATTAAGTTATGAAGATGTCATGAACCAACTTTGTGAAGTTCTCATAGATATGGAATTCATGTACAAGATTGCTGAGATGCAATATATATCACCTCATGCTTTATTACTTGAATTGTGAATAAATGAACTGCGCAGTGTCCAGATTTAAGTAGCGACTTTATTTGGATGAAACAATGTGACTTGTTAGCTCCTCGTCAATACATTGTTTCTGACTTATTCACAAGTAACAAAGGAGTTGAGGAAATAACAACAAGAAGGGTAAAATGGTTATTTTACAAATCCTAACTAGTTGATGATATTCATGAAGGGTAAACATAGATAACATTCAATGGATCCGCTCAATATTATAAAGTTGAATTTGAGTTGAAAATAAATTCATTTGAACTGAGAGATTCTCAGTGTCAACTCTTTAGTGGAGTCAGTTGACATTGCGGTAATACTCGGAAATGGTTTGTGAACTTTTGAGTCGAGTATAGAAGCTCAAGCTTTGTTCATTTGGATCCATAAGGTCACCATTACAGGTCATTAGAGTAGGATTGTTAAATTAGAAGCTAAGTCAAAATAAGTTCAAGTGTTGAACTAGACTTTTTTAGGAAAATGTCTAAAGGGTGTTTTTGTCCACATGGACATAAAATGATGTGAAAGTCAAAATAAGATTTTGAATATTTTCATATGATGAAAATTTGAATTATTTCCTAAAGCCGAAAAGTCGTTTAAAGCATTATGAAATTAATTTCGTTTTTTGTGCAATTATAATTCTACAATGGGTATTTTAAGAATTGTCTTAAACGAAGTAAGGAATCATCTAGATGCCCCTTCCCTAGCTAGAATTCGACCAACATGCATACAAGATGAGAGTTTTATTTCCGTTTAATTATAAGGATAATTACCCAAAAGTAAAAGGGAAATGAATTTCCTTGAGTAGGAAATAAATAAGCTAAGTGAAGAAACAAATTTTCCTCCTTACTTGAGGTGTATGCTGGCCATCCCAAGAGAGAAAGGGGAATGGAAAATCAAATATTGTGTCATGAATACATTATTCTTTCATGAATGAATAATTGACCTTTATAGATTTTTCCTTCTCCTATAAAAAGAGCCTCACATAGAGATGTGAATGTTGAAACATTTGGCTTGTTCTCTCTTGCTCTTGGCTGAACCCCCTCTCTCTCTCAAAATACTTCTTTTATTTTGCACCTAGATCCATACATGATCTAGAGAATTAGCTTATGATCCAAGAATTGTTCTTGGTTCATATTGTTTAATTGTGCCCACACACAAATCCTTCTAAACCTCTATAGACTCTTGTAATAGAAACCTTAGGTTTCTCAAGTTCAAGACTAGAAGTGAAGGAATCGAACCAAGGAAGAAGATCTACCTTTCCCAAGACGCTTCAAGATCAAGGTACAAGAAAGGTTAGTATTCAAGTAGATTAAATAATGTTTTTAGTTATAACATGTATATGGACTTTGTTTTAGGTTAGTAAAAAGTGTTTTACTAGTAAAAGAAATTTTTATATTCCGCCATTAATGTGTTAATGATAAATTTTTCTTAACACTAGACCTATTCTCACACCCTCTACAATTAAGATGTTAATTAGTAGAGTACTTTGTTTTGACCAATCAATCTTTTCAACATATCGAATCTGAAGGATTTATTAGATTTTTAACTTATTTAATTCCAAACGTTCATATATTGTCTAGGAAGGCTTTGAATGTCGATATCCTAAAATGGTTTACACAAGAAAATAAACAACTAAAACCACAATATCAAACAGTAGATATAGTGTAACCTTAACCTCGAATATATGGACGAGTCAAGTAAAGATGGATTACATGACGGTTGTATTGCAAAGCATAGACGATGATTGGAACCTCAAAAAACGTATCATAGCTTTTAAGAGGATAGAAGGTTCTCATCCTAGTCAAAATATCTTAGAGATCATAGTTAGTGTTATAGCCGAGTGAGGTTTGAGCTATAGGATTATATCTGTAACCTTAGATATTGTCACAAGTAACAACGCTATGATTAGACATAAAAGAACAACTTGAGTGTCACAGTAGCCTTTTGCACCAGCGATGCAAAACCTATATCATAAACCTTATAGTTCAAGGCGGAGCTGGTAGTTATGATTCTTCCATAATAAAAAAATTTGGGAGTTACATTAATTGTATCAATAGTTCAGCCAGCAGAGTAGATGAGCTTAAAGGACACCTACGGCATAACGGTCTGCAAGAGCACACTAAGCATCTAGATTAAAAAATTAGTTGGAACTCAACCTTTTTAATAGTAAGAAACTTTTTATCTATACATTATGTCGATTTTATTGTTTCTTATATAAAAAATGAACTTGTTATCTTTTCGTTGTTTACTCTCCCACTTTTTTTCTCAATCTGCATACTACGATTGAAAATGCAGTCAATTTGGAAAAGTATAAAAAAAGTTATTTTTTAAGATTGTATTAAAGCAATAGAAGCCAAGTTTTTAAAATATTGGAGGGCTCGAAAAGTTCCTTTACATACGGTTTTGGAGCAATTCTAGACGTCTGATATAAAATAGGTGGTTTAAACAAATTTTTTAAATACAATAGAAATCGTTTCGTTTAATTTAAACTTACTTCTGATTAAATCTTTTTCATTATTAATTTCAAGTCCCTTAGTTAAAATTCTTTCAATTATATCTTTCTAAATAATTATATAGAGTACCTTAAAAATCTTTTAATTAATTTCTTTTAAGGCTAACATGACCAAAATCCCGTTATGTTCCATCCCGGTACTATCTCATTAGTTACCGGGACGGGAATTGGTCGGGATGAGACCGGGAAGGGCATGACTTCTCGGGAAGCCAAGTTTAGCCGCAACAAATTGTGGGAGGTGGGACTACAAAGTTTTCAATATGGCCAAAATATATTGAATTTTTGTTTGCAGCCGTAACTTAAGATAATGTTTAATTAAAAAAAAGTTTACGATTGTTGAAATCTAGTGAGCTTGGAGGAAATTTACCAGTCAGTGTAATCAAATGACATCTAGTTGCTAAAAGACATGAAAATTATGTCAAATAAACGACGACATTTCGTCGAAATTAAAAAAAAATCTTATAGTTAAATAAACGACAACATTTTATCGCAATATCATCGCACCGTTTGCTACATTTCTCGAAACTTCAAATAGATCAATGTCGACAGATGTGCACATATTTAGAATGAAGAACATAATTAAAAGTTTATAATAGCGAAATATATTAGTGCATATAAACAATGTTCAAAATATCGATGATTACCGATTACATACAGTAAAATACCACAAAATTCAACTTATCAGTAAATAGTCGTGAGTTCTCGTCATCGTTTTATAATACCGCATCAACTTTTTGCCAAAATATCAAAGTTGACCAGATAATTATCGATTACCCATGAATTTTTAGGTTTTTTTTAAATTTGGTTTTGTTTTAGTAGTTCTGGTAGTTTTAGGAAAGATTTTGAGATTATGTTGTATATATCTGAGACCGAGAAAGTGTTATATTTAAGCTGCCTAATTTTTTTGAAAATATTTCAATTTTTTCACCAACCTTTTGTGACGGTTGACAAAGTTTTCGGCAATTGATAAATTTTTCAACGAATAAATTTTTTCTAGATTCATTATTTTGATATTTAAATTTAAAATATACGATTATTGCTATGTAATTTGTGATATTGAATTTAAAATTTAAGATTATTGATATGGAATTATCAATTTAGATATTCAATTTATAATATAAGATTGTTGATGTGAAATTGTTAATTTATTATATTTATTTAGTATACAAGATTCTTTGTATAAAAATGAGAATTTTGTGATTATGATTTTCAAATATATGACTGTTGATATGAAATTGTAAATTTATGATTTTGAATATAAAATGTGTTTATATAAAATTACGAAGTTTGTGCTGTGTTTTTTTTTTTTTGCGTTTCAATACTATGCTTAAGTTTATTGTTTGTTTTGAATATTTTGATATTTGATTTTGTATTTTCATAATTTGAACATAGAGACATATATAAATATATACGTGTATATATATATATATTGAATTGTTTAGAAATTGATTTACTATATGATTTTTGTTGTTATATTTGTCGATATTTAATATATCATTAATAAATTATTGATATTATTGATAATCTATATGAATATTTATTAGTATACAATATTTATAAAATATCAGTATATTTATCAGTATAAAATATTTATCGATATGTTAAATTATTTATAAAATAATTATTGATATTAGTATACTCAAAAAATCAATTTCAATATCAATATCGATATGAATATTGGTAATAAAACATTTTATATAACCTAAAGTAAGATATTTATATTGGGATTTAACCTTTTCTTTTCTGGAGAGCATAAACCTTATTTAAGTCAATAGTCTTGCAGTACGTAGTTGGCAATATTGATATCAATATTATACTGTAGCGACGTAGTTATGACGAGTTAATAAAATCTATATTTTCTTAAAATATAGTTAACTAGTACACTTCGACAAAAGCCGCCATGCCGACATATCTTTACATATTTTAGTTTTTGTGTATCTAATTTATATAATCAATATAGTGTATATATAATTAATTAAGGTTAATCATAAATATATTACTACCGAAAAATAACCAATAAATCGAAGACCAAATATCACAAAATATAAAATATATAGTGGTTCATTAAGAATGTCTCGTGGAATATGGAATTGAAAAAACTAATTACCATTTTTTGTCAATAAAATTAAATTTCACTACAGTCGAAATTGTGAGAGTTGTTGAATCTATGCGTTTATTGTTGAAATTTTGTGAGTAACTTTTATAATAAATAAAATTTATTAGAGAATTTACCCAATCTACCATTTTTGTTAATTTCATTTCTCCAATTCACTAAAAATAATATTTCCCAAAATACTAGTTCAAAAAATCAAATGCCCTTAAAAACAATTTTTCTTTCAATTTTAATCCTCAATAAATTTTGGTTCTATGTAATCAGTTGTAGTTAAAAAAAATCTTTTCTTCTCGTTGTCTCTTTGTGTCGTTCTCTCTCTCAATCTCTTTGTCCCTCGCTCGCCGCTGCGGTATAGTCTCGCGATTTTAAGATTTATTTTTGGGTTTCCGACTTTATGTTCTTAATTGCATCTATGCTGCCAAAACCTTTAAAAAAAACCAAGTACCTTATATATTCAGTTCCACGGCTCAAATGAATAAATTGCTTATTCAATTATGTGTATTTTTCAGTAATGTTTTAGTGCACATGGTACAAAACACACCCTTTATTCTAATAAGTCTATGGTTCAATAGATTTCTCAATATACTGTTCTGTGATATAACTAAAGTTATATATATATATATATATTGCTTATGAAGATTTTATTTCGGTTTTGAAGCTCTGAAAATATATAATTACTATATATTAATTTGATTTAAAGAGGTTTCTCAACAACATTGCAATGAGTAGACAATATAGGTCAATTATCTTTTCCTTGCTTGGGAAATTCATCATCAGATGTACAACACTACAAAATTTGGACTTGTAAAAGTTCTTTTGATTATTAAAACAAGTATATAATCATTTAAACTCTTTGTTTCCCCGGTATCTTTTGTGTTTGTGTTCTTTAGGTGTGTTTCTTTATGTGTGGGTTTGATTTCTCATTCTCTTCTTTTTCTCTTATTTTTGTGTGTGAGTTTGCGTGTGTTTGTTTCCCGGTTACGTTTGTGTTCTTTCGTGGGCTTGTGTTTGGATTTGTGCGTGTGTTTGTGTTTCCTTGTGTTTAGTACCAAATAAGTTGCCAAAAAATAAATGATTGTTCTCACAGTTTGAATTATAATGTTCTTCTAACTTTATATGCAAACAGAGTAAATCTTGTTGCGATTGGTGCCCACAAAACATATATTAGACATTACTAATACTTTTGTATATAATTTTACTGAAACATTAATAAAATTAAATATTCATTCTTGATTGTGTTCGTGTTTATTTATGTTTCCTACGCTCGGAAACTGTCATCAACTAAATGGGTGCTCAGTACACACATGACAAGATAAGCTTGTTGTCGCCGTATTTCCGACGACGACGTTAAATATATATTCCCCTTTTTTCCCGTCGCATAAAGGGGAGAAGGATCGTCCGGGAAGGCCACGGCACGTCCTCACACGTCTAAAACTCTGGCCCGTCGACAAGTCCACGCGCCTTGTCGGCCACTGGCGCGCCTGGGAGGGACCTTCCCGTCCACTTGCCTTCCAGGGGTCTCCCAGCCGGCCACCCTTGTGCCTGGGAGAGACCTGGTCGTCCACTTACACGCCTAGGAGAGGCCTCCTCTTCCCTTGCCTCCCAGGGGTCTCCCAGCCGCCATCCTTGTGCCTGGGAGAGACCTAGCCGGCCACCCGCGTCTGGAAGAGGCCTGGTCGGCCACCAGCGCCTGGGAGAGGCCTGATCCCGTGGCTATAAATAGCCCCTCACACCCTCCACAAAAGGTGAGATACAAATCCCACAAGCAAGGACATGCTCTCTACACCTAGACTCTGCTAAAATATTAGTACGACTCTCTCTCTCTCTCTCTCTCTCTCTCTCTCTCTCTCTCTCTCTCTCTCTCTCTCTCTCTCAACCTGGTATACCCCTACGTGAGGTATCATAGGGAACGATCTCCGACCGGAATAGTTCCCTAAAGATCCAAGACCCGAGGACCAAAATTTCGGCGATCCAAGGATCCCCGTTTCCCTCGGTCTTGTCGATCCCTCCTTGTCATCCTATAACTCCACCCACATTATACTAATGTTGAGCATCGGAGAGGTAAACAGAGGACCCTCATCTGTTTTCCCTTCTTAGTTCACGTCTGCTTACTCTTTTCAGATAACAGAAGGACTCGAAGACCCCGCTACAGCTAAGAGACGATCCGGGACGCCGGATCTGACACGCTCAGGGCGAAGCGAGGGTCAACCGCTCTGAGCGAGGATCTGACCGCCTCTCTGAACGTTGTCCAAATTTCAGCGACAACATTTTTTCCAAATCGCAAATCGTAAATAGCAACTGTTATTTATTTACATTTGTTTACAATTAAATTTTGGTCTAATTTACACTTAAAATTTCTCTTTATTTTCACCATTTTTTGGTCATTTTCGTCAGTAAACGAATTTTTTTGACTATTTGCGATTTATTTACAAAATTTTAGATATATCTAAAATGACTTTAGTTTAGATGGGTATATACAAATAAGAAGCGATGTCAACAAATCGATTAACTATAAGAAAAATAATGAATTGCAAAAACTAAAACATTAGATAACGTGACACATGTAAAATAATTCCATTGCCGTTAATTAAGGACATATCTAAGATATATATAATCTATTTACATTCTTTTAGCAAAATAAATATATAAAAAAAATCAATTTACATTCAGACACGTTAATAGTTTTTATACACCTAATTTCCGATTTTATTATGATATTTATTCAGAGAAAAATAGTACCATTAGCTGTGAAGGAGAGGATTTTCCAAATCAGATGAAATAAGTTGAGCAGTACAAATAAGTATAATTATCACAATCAGATATCAGACAAAGCATTAAAGCCTATAATAAAGAGACAGGTTGATATCAGACACACTATATAAAACCCTGAAAGAGAGTTAAAGCTCGCTCTAATCAGACTCAAGAAGATGATCATAGCAAAGCCATCATCGTTGGATCAAGATGATAATTCGCGTGGTGATGTAAATGGTTCATCTTTATTCAAAGGAGTTCTTGCTTTGCTTAAAGATATACGCCCAGGATCCGATGTAACTACAATACAGGTATACTATTATGATTGTTTATATTAATCAGACTTTTTTATTAATTTTTTTTGTTTTTGGTTTGTCTTCTTAAACAGGTTCCTTCTCAGTTGAACATGCCAAAGTCAGCTTTGCAGTCAAACGGAGAGCAAATATATGCATTTAAAGAGAATATGTTGAGGAAATGCAATATCGGAGAAACTCCGATGGAGAGACTGATCGGAGTAATTGGATGGGCTATTTCGAATAGACGGCCATGGCTTTTCAGTCATGGAAGTCCGTACAATCCAATTCTCGGCGAAACTCATCACGTCTCTCACGGATCTCTCAACGTTCTTCTCGAGAAGGTACTTAACCTATAATCTGATCGAATTAGTTTGTTTTATTAAAAATAATTAAGGAATGTTGGAAGATTTTATTTTTCTTCAGAAAGAATGAATATGAAAGAAATCATATCGTCTTGGGTTAAAATATAAATAAATGACAAAATTAGGTAAAAGTGTAATTTTAAAAGTCGAGGAGTCCTTTGTCTCAAGGGGGTCATGTGTAAGAGAAAAATTAAGGTGGGGTAAGTGTCAAACTTTCTTTTTCATAGACGAAAATATTAAACATAATTTGAGTTTTAAGATATATTTAAAAATTAGTATATTTCTTAAAATGAGTTGATATGTATATTTATGCCTTTATTATTAAAAATATATAATATATGAATATGTATCTATGTTATTTGCATTTTTTTCAACAGGGTATAACGAAAGAGGTTAAACAAAATACTTTCGTCTTTAAAATATAAATGATGAGATTTTTTCATTTTTTCAGACTACAATAAAGAGTTTAAGCATATGTATATTTGATTTTATCCTATTAATATTTTATTTTATGTATTTCTGACTTTTTGTTGCAGGTTTCACATAATCCAGTGGTAATAGGTGTTCATGCAACTGACGAAAAGGAAAACATTGAGTACATAGCGTGTCAATACCCAGCTCCTAAATATTATGGTACGTCTCTTGATTAATCATTCAATAAATGGATTACAGTTTAAAAAGAATTATTAATAAAATTTTATTAACGTCAGATATAGATGATTTATTATTAATATTTGAGTGGAGTTCACTCAATCGAATATATTTTTTATATTTTTATTTTTCGTTGCGATGAATATAAGATTAATTATTTATTCGCCGAAATTATGTTTGCGATGAATGAGATATAGATGTTGAAAGTATGCTTAAAAATCACATTTGCATATGTGTTGTAAATAAGTGAAGTGGATAGAAATACTTGGTAGTGTATTCTAAAGAATTCTCTTTGGTTGGGAAAGTGTTTTGAGGTAGTGTTTACAAAGAATTCTCCTACTTAACGTGATATCCAAGTGCAAGTGAGGAGACTTTAAGTGGATTATCTTTAACCATTCGCACGCACACATAAGCGCACGCTGTGCCGTGCTGAGTCGAGCCGAGCTGAGCCGGACCGGACATGACTTGAAACTTGGATCTTCTTGGACCTTCGGACATGAGCTTTACTTGTGATAAATATTACATTTTATTAAAAAAAATCACTTTTTTAAAAGATCTTAATTTCACTAATAACCAAGTGCTTCGGTTTTAACAAATAAATTATACATATTGATTGAATTGAATTAGTATCAAATAATGTCTAATTCAAGTGTACTTGATCCAAATTGAACAATTTTTTGGGTACTTTTAGTATTAAGTTGGACGTTTTGATCATTGGGTCGAACGATTTTAGCTGCGTACTCGTCCGGACTTGATCTTTTGTGAGCCTATAAATAAAAGAATTGCTCACATTTCAAAGACACTATAAACAAAATCTATCTTCCTCTTTTCATTCATCGAAATTGTTTTCTTTGTAGTTTGTTGTGGTTGTTCTGTCTCTTGTTTAATTTGTCGGAGAGGAGCCTCTGGTGTAAGGTATCAATTTCACATTGTTATATCCTGTGAGACATATCGTTCATCTAGTCGAACACTCTTGAAAGAGCGATATAAGTTTTAAGAGAATCGTCGCGATCCTCAACGTTTTCTTTACTTCATTTTGTATTTCGGTTTAAGAATTTCGTTCATCTACCTTTCCCGCATTGTAAATTTGATCTCATAATAGATTTAACATAATTACATATCCAATAATTAACTTGTGTGATAAGTTTTTCTATACTAGCGCAAACATTTTTACCAGTAACTCACTTCTCTCCGATAGAAAAAAAATAACTTGCTAATAAGTTTAGCTGATACTTAAATAATTAATTATTTAAATTTGTGCTTAGATATTCAATATCTGCACATGAAGTTTGACAAAATATCCTTGAAATCTATATACATCTTCCACATTTTTTATTGTTTCAAAAAATTTGCCTTGAAAAACACGTTTAAAGATTATAGAAATACCGTTGAATCATTCAAATTCCCCATGGATAGAATAATCAGTCCATTGTTGTTCTTATAAATATATATAATTAATGTTATTTCATTGTAATTTTAATTTTAGAGCTGCTAAATATACAAAAATTGCTCCATATAACCATGTTAACGTTATTCTTGTTAGTTGTCAAAACTTTCAATATTCTTTTATAAATAGTCAATTATGATGATGTGGCATTTTATATACATTTGATTTACTTTTTTATCATTTATTTTTAATATATTTTAATTCGGTATTTATAATTAGTTTCTTTTCAAAATTTGGTTAGTTACAAACTTTGATTTTCAAAATTTTTTTGTCATTATCAAGTTATCGCATTTATTTTAGTTAATTTTCGATTTTTGTTGAGGATAGAAAATAATAAACGATTTATATCCGTTTAATTAAATTTATATTTCCATATATATTTTAGATTTAGCAGGGGAATTTCATATTTAAATTTTAAGTCTAATTTGTGAGAGATTTAAAAGTTAAAATGTACATTTAGAGCAATTAGATTTTTTAATCATGTTAATTTTGGTTTATTGTTTATAATATTATTATAGAATTACAGTTATATATAGCATTTATTTAAAGTATGAATAGCCATTAACATGTTTAATTAGTTATTTCTTAATTTTTGGGATTTGAATCATTAATCGTTTTATTTAGCAATAAACAGATTCTTTTTTTTTCTTCATTTTGAATTGATTCCAAAATTCATAATCCCCGCCAATCGAACATAACTGCATTTGGTCATTTATTTTGATTTATATATTTATGTCCAGTTTCTTCTTAAGGGTATTTTAGACTCAAAATTTTAATTTATTTCGGTTAATTGCCATAAATGAAAACTCGTAAAAATTTAATTATTTAGCAATTTTTATGTTTCATATGGCTATAAAACTCAATTGCCCTTAAACATAAGCATGAAAATTAGATCTAACAAATGTCTCCTGATATTTTAGGTACTTCGGTAGTCCTTAATTTTTTCGGTAAAAGGCAATTAAAGCTCGTTAATCACGGGGAAACTTATATAATGAACACTCCTAAAACCGTAATTAAGTTGTTTCCGGTGCCCAAAATTGATTTTGGAGGGACTGAAAAAATTCAATGTTATGAGACGAGTCTCGAAGCAGAGTTATCTTATGGAGGAAGATCGTTCTTCGGTATTGGAGGAAGTTCAAGATCGGTCAAGGGAAAGATCTTTGTCCCGGGTTCTTCCTCAAAGCCTCTTTTCGAGATCTATGGTCACTGGGACGAGTAAGTTTGTTACTATGCCTCGAGTAAAATATTTTATGAACATTATTTTTTTGTTTTCATTTATTATATTACTTACTTCTATAATTTCTTAATGTAGAGTGGTCACATTGAAAGACCTCAAAAATGGAGAAACTAGAGTTATATACAATGCCAAAAACATGATATGTGGGCTCCAAACTCTTATCGTCAAGGACTTGAAGGTGAAATTAATTGTATAAATTTTTTTAAATTACCATGCAATGTATCCAAGCATGTCATATTCGATAAAATTAACAACTATTTTCACTTGTGTCCTTAAATTTTACGAGTTTTGAAGGTTTTTTTTATTTTATTTTTGCAAATATGTATCCCATTTTTCTAACTTCCTTCAATTTTGGATGGTTCACGTTCTTTTATACATAAATTTACTCATGTAGTAGCTATCTTATTCTACAAAGTAGATCATACGGATTGCACATTTGAAATGACGATTAAAAATGCACAAATGGCTCATAAATGTACATAAGCCTATTTATACGTGATCGAATACTTTTAACACATATACTTGCAATTTCATGCCTCGCTTTATTTAAATTGATTATGATTACACTTTAATATGTTTACAGGAGATTCAGTCAAGTGAGTCGATTGTTGTATGGAAAAGATTGACAGACGGAATCTTCGAAAGAGATTGGAAAAAAGCTGGAGAAGCAAAGAGGTCGGTCGAGACAAGGCAAAGAGAATTAGCTCGTGATCGGAAATTGAAAGGTGAAATTTGGATTCCAAGGCATTTTTCTGTAAATTTTAGCAAAGATGATGGATGGAGCGTCTCACCCTTACAAAATATTGTCCCTCCGGCTCTCATCATAGTACCAACCGATACTTAATCAATAATTGATTCACTATTGAATGTTTTCTATTTCGGGAAAAATTATTTATCTTTAAAAAAGTGTTCAATAATTTTTGTCGTGAAACGTCTGAAAAATCAAGGTTAAAGTCTTTCTCATTAAGAGAACTATTTAGTTTTTATTTTTATTTTGAGCCCATACACTTTAGGCAGTTGATTAGATTTATTTCCTAATTGCATAATACGATCGAGCATGAACATTTTGTAATCAATCAATATACTATTGAGAGTTGCTTTTGATCGATTGTATCTTTTGTCTAGTCTCACACCGACTTTTCTATGCGAGCATTATTTTATTTCGTTTATTATGTGTTTAAGATTACTAAAATCTAAATGAATCTTATATTACCAAATAGGATTGTTTGGTTTAACTTGTGGGTTAATCACGGAAAGATCTTCGACGACAACGGAAATGTGGTGGTTTTAGAGCTGAATGAAACTTAAGTTGTACTTAGGAAAGTGGAAGCTCTAAAGGTAGTATCTAAGTTTGAAGTTTACGCATGCTCAATGATTATGTGATTATTTTTCCTTTGATAAACATACTAGGTTTTTATCCGGTAAACTAAAACAAAAGAAAATGAGGCCAATTAATTGTAAAGAAATGGTACCTCAAATGGAATTGGTAGATAAGTTAGTAGTCATTGGAGGAATGAAGTTTGGAACTTAAGATATAGACTTCGTTAAGATATGGGCAAAAACTAAGATCAATAAACATATAGCTAACTGTACTATAGCGCTATTTATACCATAATTCAAACTCTAAAGCTTGATTCTACTATAAGCCAAAACCTAATTATAATGAATTATAATTTACAACATAAACACTCTCCATTAAGTCCCAAATTTTATAGCGGAATTATAAAAACAAAACAAAAACATAAGGTATATTATTTTCACAATGCTTATTCGTGAATTTTAATAACATTCCAAGTAAAAATAAGAAGCACTATGAATACAAAAAATTCCAATAAATAGATACACTTAAGTACTAGTTCTTCAAATTCATGACTCGGAAGTAAAAGTTTGGAAGCACAACAAACCTATTTGTAGTTCATTGACGCATTTCATTGAACACATGGCTAGCGAATTAATTTTCCCTAGAAAGCTCATGTTCGATATACATTAATGGAACAAAAAAAATATTAATTTCAAAAACCAAAATAAAATATTTTAAACATATCTAATCCCATAAACACAACTTCAATAATGTAGACATTAAATTTATCTCCATATCAAGTCGAGTCGTGTCATTTTATTTATTTATATTGCTCAATCGAAGAATGAAACTTAAATTCTACTTATGGCTAGATTTAAAAATATATTTTGAAAGTTACTTGCACGTCGAAACACACAGATAAAACGTGATATGTTTTTTTTCAAAACCGTTAAAGAAGAAATGTGACGTGTCTCCATTTTCTTTTATCTTTCTAATTGTTGTTGTTGTAGTCATAGACGGAGCTAGAATTTGCATTTAGAGAGGCTACATTGAACCAAACATTTTAAGAAGGACTAATTTGTAAATTTTCAAGGTAAAAAATAAATAAATTGGAGTAAAATCTGTAATAAAAAAATTTAAAACGGGCTTAAGCCACTAGTGAGCTCTAACTTGGATGCGTCCTTGGTTGTCGTGATGTATTTTCGGTTCATTATTGAGTTGGGAAGTGTCATTGCATATAAAAAGCCAGTTACTCATTCGTTTGTGGTAAACTAATGCAATAACGCTTTAAAGAATTCATCAGCAAGACTCAACGTTTTCATTTTCTTTTCTTTATTCCAATAAGATTGTTTAAACAAAAAAAATTTATTATTTAACTACTAAATTCTATAGTATATTATATATATACTCAACATTTTATAAAAATTTGGTACATGTGCGGGTATAAAATTGAACTAAAATACATTGGGCCTAATTGAAGACCAATACCTGAAGTCGAGATCAAAACATTCATCATCAAGTTCACCTCGTAGAATAGAAGAGACGAAGTCGAAGTCATACGCATACGTCTCGTCAAAATAACCGGATGAAAGACAAAGTCGAGCCATCGAATAGTCATCTCGCTGAAAAAGCCAGATCGACGACGAAGTCAAGACCCCCTCGTCAACTAAAATTGCGCGACGTGGCAACATCTCCAGCCAGCTCAGATACACGTGCCCGAAATCACCAGCTTGACAAGGCATTATAAATAGAAGATCCAGCCGAATGAACGCATGCATGATATCACTTCAACCATTATTATTTTTTATTATGTTAGCCTCTTTTAATTTTCTTGAATATCTGATATTATATCTAAGACATTTTACCGAGATCCATTTGGCAGAGATGCTCATAAAAAAATTGTTTATATACATATCGATGTAATATAAATATCTTATGAGTCGTTATTGTAATTTGCTAATTAATTAATAAAATTTGAAACGTTCATTCATTACTTATTCGTTTGTTTGAAGATTTATGATATTCAATAGTCTTATAGTCCTTTTTCAAACCTAACAAATGTATGAAGATACAAATGTAAATTTGCGTGATTAAACTCTTCATCGTTTGGTTAAAACGAAATATTCACAATCTAAATATCAACGGACTATTGATCCTAGTATGATTGTTGGAAGAATCTATGATTTCTGGTTACGTGGCATAGAGAGTTGGGAACTCTATAGTTCTTCAAGTGTATCTGTTGGAATAGGTCTAGGGTTAAATAAAAATTTAACATTAATCAAATTAATAGCGGAATTTAAAAATTTCTTTTTCAAGTTAAACAATTTTTACTAACCTAGAAAAAGCATATACATGTTATATATTAAAAGCATTATTTAATTTACTAGAATACGAACCTTTCTTTGTAGCTTGACCTTAAAGCGTCTTGAGAAAAGTAGATCCTCTTCCTTGGCTCCCTCGTCACCTTCACACCTAATCTTGAACTCGAGAAACCTAATATTTCTATTACAAGAGTCTATAGAGAGTTTGGAAGGATTTGTGTGTGGGCACAATTAAACAATATGAACCAAGAACAATTCTTGGATCATAAGCTAATTCTCTAGATCAAGTATGGATCAAGGTGCAAAATAAGAAGAGTATTTTCTAGAGAGAGAGAGAGAGGGTCGGCCAAATGAGGGAGAGAGCCAGAAAAAGCTTAACCTTCACATCTCTATTTGAGACTCTATTTATAGGAGAAGGAAAAATCTATAAAGGTCAATTATTCATTCATGAATGCATAATGTATTCATGACACAATATTTGATTTTCCCTTCCCATTTCCCTCTTAGTTTGGCCGGCCATACACCTTGCATTAGTGAGAAAATTTGTTTCCTCATTTACCACATTTGTTTCCTTCTTAAGGAAATTCATTTCCCTTTTTCTTTTGGGTAATTATCCTTATACGAAAAAGGAAATAAAACTCTCCTCTTGATGCACTATCTTGGCCGAACTCTACCTAGGGGAGGAGCATCTAGATGCTTCCTTATTTCTTTTAAGACAATTCTTAAAATACCCCTTGTAGAATTATAATTGCACAAATAACGAAATTAATTTCATAATGCCTTAAACGACTTTTCGGCTTTAGAAAATAATTTATATTTTCTTCAAATGAAAATATTCAAAATCCTATTTTGACATTCACATCATTTTATGTCCATGTGACCAAAAATACCCTTTAGACATTTTCCGAGAAAAAATCTAGTTCAACATTTGAACTTATTTTGACTTAGCTTCTAGTTTAACAATCCTACTCTAATGACCTGTAATAGTGACCTTATGGATCCAAATGCACAAAGCTTGAGCTTCTATACTCGAACTAAAAAGTTCACAAACCTTTTCTGAGTATTAGCTTAATGTCAACTGACTCCACTAAAGAGTCGAAATTGAGAATCTCTCAGTTCAAATGAATTTATTTTCTACTCAAGTTCAACTTAATTATATTGAGCGGATCCATTGAATGTTATCTATGTTTACCCTTCATGAATATCATCAACTAGTTGGGATTTATAAAATTACCATTTTACCCTTCTAGTTGTTATTTCCTCAACTCCTTTGTTACTTGTGAATAAGTCAGAAACAATGTATTGACGAGGAGCTAACAACTCACATTGTTTCATCCAAATAAAGTCGCTACTTAAATTTTGGACATTGCGCAATTCATTTATTCACAATCCAAGTAATAAAGCATGAGGTGATATATATTGCATCTCAGCAATCTTGTACATGAATTCCATATCTATGAGAACTTCACATAGTTGATTCATGATATCTTCATAACTTAATATCTCACCAATAGGCCTTGTCTAGCTCACACATTGGACCTAGAATTTGACTTTCTCAAATCAGCGTATTAATGCTATGAAATGACATGTCTCATTTCAGGATTTAGGTAAGCATGCTGCGATTCATACGTAGTGACCTTGAGATAGAAGATGTTAAATGGTTTGTTCTTCTGTTGTCTCTAAAGGTGCACTGGTCAATTCAGTATCTTCGAAAGATACACTGGAAAAACTACAGTGTTTCTAACTCTTTGTGCCTCATAACCAGACATCCTAGATTCTTCCAACAATCATACTGGGATCAATAGTCCGTTGATCTTTAGATTGAGAATATATCGTTTTAGTCAAACCATGAAGAGTTTGTTCACGCAAATCTACATTTGTCTCTTCATACATTGTTAGGTTTTATTAAGGACTATAAGAGTATTGAATATCATAAATCTTCAATCAAACTAAAAGGGAATGAATAAAGATTTCAACTTTTATTAATTTAATCAGAAAATTACAATAAGTACTTTATAAAAATTTATATATTACATCAATATGTAAATAAACAATCTTCTTGTGGGCATCTCTGCCAACAAACTCCCATTTGACTCAGAGAAGATGAGAGAAGTCCTTCATGCCTAATCTGTCTCGATGTTGGTCCACCATTGAGATCTTCTTCACCTCCACGTTTCCGCACTGTACGATCTCTCTAATCAAATGGTATTTCCTGTCAATATGCTTAGAGCGCTTGTGGCTTCTAGGTTCCTTTGAGTTTGCAACAGCCCTACTGTTATCACAATAAACTATCATGTGCTCTTTGACATTCGGAACGACTTTCAAATACTTAAGGAACTTTTTAAGCCATACAACCTTGCAAGCAGCCACATATTCTGCTTCCATGGTGGAGTCAGCAATGCAAGATTGCTTGATACTCCTCCAAACAACAGATCCACCATGCAAGATGAACACAGATCCTGAAGTGGATTTCCTGGAATCCTTATCCGCCTGAAAGTCGGAATCGGTATACCCCTTCATAGTCATGGCAGTACCTGAATATGTAAGCATCAAGTTCCTAGTTCTCCGAAGATACTTAAGAACATGCTTAACAGAAACCTAGTGCTCGGGTTTAGGATTTGATTGGAAACGGTTAACTACGCAAACAACAAAATATATATCCGGTCTAGTGCAAGCACAGCATACATGAGACTTCCTATAGCTGAAGCATATGGAATCTTTCTCATGTCCTCAATCTCTTGTGCAGTCTAGGGAGACTGGTCCTTAGAGAGTGAGACTCAATGTCTAAAGGGGTTTATGCCCTTCTTGGAGTTTTGCATAGCGAAGAAATCCATCACCTTATCTATATAAGATGCTTGGGACGGCGACAGGGTCCGGTTCTTTCGATTTCGAAAGATCGGAATCCCCAGAATGTATGCAGCTTCCCCCACATCCTTCGTATCAAATTGGTTAGCTAACCATATTTTAACCTCAGATAATTTACCTACATCATTACCAGTGAGTAGTATATCATCGACATACAATACCAGAAACACAACCTTGCCCTCGTGTATCAACTTATAGACACAAGGTTCATCTATTGACTGTTCAAAACCGAAGCCTTTTACAGTTTCATCGAATATAATATTCCATGATCTTTAATCCATAAATGGATTTAAGCAATTTATAAACCTTCTTCTCTTGATCACTTTTACAAAACCGTCGGGTTGAGCCATGAAAATGCACTTGTCAAGATTGCCATTAAGAAAGGTAGTCTTGACATCCATTTGCCAGATCTCGTAATCGAGAGCGGCAGCTATGGATAGAAGTATACGGATGGATTTAAGCATTGCGACTGGCGAGAAAGTTTCTTCATAATCGATACCTTTCTTTTGGGTATAACCCTTAGCCAGTAGTCGCGTTTTGAACGTCTCAACTTTCCATCCGGACCCTTTTTCTTCTTATAGATCCACTTACACCCAATAGGTTTAACCCCTTCAGGTAGGTCTACAAGTTTTCAGACTTTGTTGACATATATCGAATGCATTTCAACTTTCATGGCATCAAGCCAAAAGTTCAATTCAGAACTAGCCATTGCGTGGTTGTAGGAACCAAGGTCATCCATGTCAGCGACGGCTACGAGACTATCGCCATAAGACATTTACCTGTCGGGCTTTTCAGAAATCATCCCAATACGTCGAAATACCACTTGACGAGGTTCTGAATTGTTAAGTTGCGTTTCATTGGGTTAAGAATAGTTCTTACATATGAGGTAGAAGCATCATCACCCTACTTTTCTTCAAGCACAATTTTGCTTCTTGATTTCATATTCTTCATATAGTCCTCCTCAAGGAAACGAGCATTAGTGCTGACAAACGTTTTTTCGTCCTCGAGACTATAGAATGTGAAACCTTTAGTTTCCTTTTGATATCCAACGAACACACATAATTTTGATCTACTAGCCAACATGCTAGTCTTTTTCCTTAGCACATGTGCAGGGCAACCCCAAATTTTTATGTGGCTTAAACTAGTTTACGTGCAGTCCATCGTTCATAAGGAGTACCAGGGGCCGTCTCAGACGGATTTTAGAGAGTCTCAGTATTAGTCCTTTAGTGGAATCGACTAATATTAAGAATTAAAAGACGTGAAAGGCTTATGAATTTTTTTGAGTCCGACCTTTATTCTGAAGCTTCGTTCATGTGGGTCCATAAGGTCTCAATGATAGACAGTTAGAAGAGATTAAATGAACAAGAATAAATGATTTGCTCATCGAATATAAATTGTGATTTATATCAAAAAAGTTATTTTCTAAGTAACTTGATAAATAATTAGTTATTTATTGTTACATTTATTTAATGAGTCACATAGTGTTATTATATTGATAATAACACATTTGAATTATTCAAATAAATAAAAGAAGAAAATAAATAATTTCTCGTTTCGTACTTGTTTGAGAAGTATGAAATTATTTAATGAAATGTCATCAACAAATTAGAGTTCTAAATTAATTGAATTTAGAAATAAATCAAAAGAATTTGGGAATAAAATAAATCACTATGGCCGAGTAATAGGAGGAGAGATGGCCGAGTATTTTAAGTGACTGAGTCATGGGTTCGACCCAACTTAAGCCCGTTTGACTTGCTTATATAATGGTTTAATGAAGCCCTAATCACTTAAGAAAACCCTAATAGAAATCTCGGCAAGAAGCTCTCCCCCTCCCCCTTGTGTGTTTTGGCTGATTTCCTTAGAGAGAGAAAAAAAGAGAAAATTTGTTTTCTCTCGTTCCTTGAGAGATCCCATATTCTCGAGTGTTTAATGAAAGAGTCCACTCTCTCAATCTCAACAATTTTTTATGTATTATTGTTGATTCTCAAATATGGTGTTTGGTGCTTAATAATCTGTGAAAAATTTAATTTTTGAATTGAATTCGAAGTCCCGAAGCTCGACGTGCAAATCTGCCTCCTGTCTGGCCAGATCCTCGCATTTAGCTCAAATCCAGCGAGCGTGTCCTCCAGTCCGGCAAAGGTGTCCATGCAGACTCCCAGTTTGGCGAGGGCGTCCAACATCTCCATTCCGGGGAGGGTGTCCAGCGACTCCCAGTCCGGCGAACAGGTCCGGGCGCCCAGATCACAGTCCGGTGAGACTCCAGCATGTGTCCTAGTCCGGCGAGACGTCTTGCGCGCCTCCATGTTCGGCGAACCCTCCCATGCGCGCGTTTCCAGTCCGGCGAGGCTCCTGTTCGGCGAGCTCCTGCTCCATGTCCGGCCAGCGAGTTCCCAAGCGATCCGACGAGCCTCGTTCACCAGTTTGACTCGGCGTGGCCTTTTAGAGATAGCTAGCAATGTCAGGATTGTTTATAATCTCTAATGTAAGTATTCTAAACGATTATGAATGCTTATAAATATATAAATTGTTTATATAGGTTGTTAGTGTGTTCAATTGTTATTCAACATGTTTAAATAAATTTATTTATTAACATGACAATAAATTTGTTTATTAACATGACAATAAATTTTAATGCCTAAGTTGTTTAAAAATATTTAAAATTGTTTTAAAATATTAGATCTAATTATATAATTCCGCTATATGTTAGATATTTTATATAATTTATTATTTAATCGTTAAATAAATTCCAACACTGTCACCCTATAATGTGATTTTTGGAAGACCCTGGATCCACGGAATGAAGGCCACCACATCGACCTACCACCAAAGGATTCGATTTCCCACCCCTGACGGGGTAAGAGAAATCAGAGGCAATCAAGCCGCATCAAAGAGTTGTTACCTCGTAAATCATAAACTCAAGACGAGAAAATAATAGCAAAACTGAACATCAAACATGCAGGTACGAGTGCAGATGTCGCCCCTAAGAGCGAAATTGAAGATACCAAAGTTTGAGGCATCAAAATTACAGTTCAGGTACTGCTCGATGGAACCGTTGATACTAAGTGCGTTAGAATCATATCAGAGCTCATAGGGAAAACACAGCGCGAACAAATTACCTTCTTAAAAAAGAACAAATCAAATTTTGCGTGGAAAACATAAGATATGCCAGGCATCAAACTGACATAACTTCTCATCAATTGAATGTTGACCCCAAATTCAAACCCGTAAAACAAAAAGAAGGAAGTTTGGACCTGACCCCACTAAAATCATCGGAGAAGAAGTCAAAAGACTACACAAAGCTAATTCCATCCGAGGTGTTATACACTGACTGGCTGGCAAACACAGTCGTAGTAAAAAAGAAGAATGGAAAGTGGAGAGTATGCATGGATTTCACCGACTTAAACAAAGCGCGTCCCAAATATAGCTTCCCATTGTCGCATATCGACCAACTTGTAGAAGCTACCGCCGGGCACAAAATACTCTCCTTCATGGATGCTTTCTCAGGGTATAACCAAATCATGATACATCCAAACGACCAAGAGAAAACAGCGTTCATAACGGACAAGGGTACTCACTGTTATAAAGTTATGCCATTCGAACTCAAGAACGCAGGAGCCACCTATCAGAGGCTTGTGAAGGAAATGTTTGCAGAAAAGATAGGTAAGACCATGGAAGTATATATCGATGATATGCTCGTGAAATCTCTACGAGAAGAAGAGCACATAGCCCACTTAGAGGGTTGTTTTGAGATATTGAATAAATATCAAATGAAACTCAATCAATCCAAGTCGTCATTCAAAGTATCGTCTGGACAATTCCTAGGCTATCTAGTTACCCAAAGGGGGAAAGAATCGAATCCCGACCAACTGCACGCTTTGCGAGAAATGCCCTCGCATCAATATCAAAGAAAAATACAGAGATTAACAAGCGGGATCACTACTCTTAATCGGTTTATCTCTCGTTCCATAGAAAAATGTCTTCCATTCTACAGCCTACTAAAAGCCAACAAAAATTTCAGAATGGGACGAGAATTGCGAACATGCATTTAAAGAATTAAAAGAGTATCTGGCAACACCCCCAGTGCTAGCCAAACCAGAGACTGGCGAGCCCCTCTACTTATACGTTGTTGTATCACACGCTGCCATAAGTGGAGTACTCGTCATAGAAGACCGCAAAGATTAGAAACCAGCGTTCTACACGAGTAGATCTTTACCAGACGCATAAACAAGGTATCCCGCATTGGAAAAAACTCGCATTAGTAGTGGTCTCAGAAGCACGGAAACTGAGACCATACTTCCAGACCCACACAATAATCGTGATGACGATCCAACCCATCCAAAGTTTCCTACACAGTCCGAATCAATCTGGGAGGCTGACCAAATGGGTCGTTGAACTCAGCGAGTGCGATATAGAATATCGTGCCAAGACTTGTGCAAAATCGTAAGTATTGACCGACTTCCTAATCAAACTTTTGAAACACGACCCATCAATCACCTCAACCAACGGAACTTGAACACTCAAAGTAGACAGAGCATCATCGAAATCGGGTGCCGGAATAGGAATCCATCTAACCTCCCCTCACGGAGAAGTCATGGAGCAATCTTTTAGACTCGATTTTGTCGCATCCAATAATCAGGACGAATGCAAAGCCCTCATAGTCGGGCTCCGACTAACACAAGCTATAGGGGCCAAGCAAGTACATACGTTCTACGACTCTCAACTAGTAGCTTGCCAATTATCTGACGAAAACGAAGCACAAGATTGACGTATGGAAGCTTACGGAAAAGTAGTCAAAACCTGGTAGTAAAACTCAAACAATTCAAACTGACCCGGATTCCAATAAGGTGAAAACCCGACCGCGGATGCCTTAGTAGCATTGGCCTCCACCTCCGACACCGACCTGAAATGGATCATACTCGTAGAGACAATCAGACAACCATTCATAGACATTACGCATAAAACCGTGATGACTACGAACGAGAGGGGGGGATTGGAGAGACAAAATCTTCAATTACATCCCTACCGATATGACCCCAACGGAAAAATAAGCCATAAGGAAACTCATCCTTCGGAGCGCAAGATTCTCGATTATAAACATAATCTTGTTTAAAAGAAACTTCGTGGGACCATACATGATGTATTAGAAAAATAGCCCAACCACTACTGAAAAATGTCCACGATGGAGAATGCAGAAATTACGCAGGAAGAAGAGCCTTGGCCATTAAAATCAAAAGACAAGGTTTATGGCCGACAATGCTCGTAGTCGAAGTCGAAGTCACGCACATACGCCTCGCCGAAAGAAGTAGAGCAAAGACGAAGTCGAGCCATCGAACAGTCATTTCGCCGAAGAAGCTGGATCGAATACAAAGCTGACACCCCCTCTTTAACGAACATCACGGGTTGTGGCAACATCTACAGCCATCTCGGATACACGTGCCCGAAATAATTAGCTTGACGAGGCATTATAAATAGAAGATTCCAGCCGAATGAACGCACATATGTTATCACCTCGATCATTATTATTCTTTATTATCTTCCGAACTCGACATTCTCCCCTTGTAACGCTTTTTAGTTCAATTTCCCAAGCTCTATTTAAATAAATTATATTCTCTTCGTGCTCTTTTATTTTTCATGAATATTTGATATTATATCTACGACTTTTATCGAGATCCAAAATCCCCCAGATTTTATTCCGTGATTGTTGAGAACGAATTCTGACATAAAAAATACATACTCAGCCAATGTATTTACACGACTTTGTTGTCCATATTATTCTCATAATTATTTCGAATTTTGGTTATCCATTTTAGAGTTAAATAATCTTAAAAAATTTATAAACACATTAGACTGTTTATTTACCCATAATTTTAAAAAAAAATTAAGTAATCAAAATTCGTAAACATTTTTACGATTATATATTTCAGTTACCTGTGTTTTAATTCTATTCTGTTTTACTTCAGACGCAATATAAAATAGAAAAAGTATACGCGCATATCGAGATATTTCTTGAACCACTCTCCTTTTCAAAACTCTAAAATTAAAGCCATTTAAATCCTCAAACATATCAAACAAATTAATCAACAGAAAACCTTTCTATAAGAACAATACAAAACCAACTCTCTCTCTCTCTCCAGCTTTGTTTCTCATTATTCATCTTCACCGGCTCATATTTCTGCAAACAAGTTATACTTCCATCTCCTATATATGGTACGTTCATCACAAACACGTCTTTTTTTTCTTTTCAAAGTCATAATTTTATTTTATTCATTTTCTTTGTATGATTCAAAAGTATAGGATAATCATATAGCCCTTCTTTCTTTTCTATATTATTTTGCTAATCATATAAAGCTTCTTTCTTTTCTATTATTTTCTAATTAAAAAAATACTATCTTCATCTTCTTCCTCCATGTTTTGAAACAAACGGGTGGTCTCTGATAAAGCTTAATTTTTAGTTTTCTTTTTACAATACGAATTAACAAAAAGATTCATATTTCAATACAATAATTAAACTACTTTCTTTGGAATATTTTATTTAATGGTGGGAAAAGGGAAATTTATTTGTCATGCTTTGATCGAATATTGCATATATCGGTGGGTTTGGTCTCTTTTTCTCTTTTACCTTTTATAATTATTTATACTCGTTACTTTATACCAGTTTTTGCACTATATACGGCATTCTTTATAATCAACTAATTATGAAGGTGACATCTGAAATAAAAAATAAATATATATTTATTCTCGTTCTAAATATCAAAACTTCCGATTCAATGTTTTCTCTATTACGATTACTCGTTTTCAAAAGTCTGGCGTACACGATATGTATTATTTTGGTTTATTAATTAACAGTTACAAAATTGCATGTTGTATTAATTAAGCTAAGTCTAGATTAGTGAGTTTTTAGTCGGTGGTCGTGTACAGATTATATTCGTTTCACACGCTTGTCTATAAACGATTGTTAGTTATGCTTTCTCATCGTGAATACAATAATATTTACTTATTGAATATTATGAAATTATCAGCGATATGAATCATTATTAAGGTTTTAAGTCCAAGAACTCTTATGCTTAGTTAGATGTAGTTTGTATATATGCAACAAGTGGGATTATTTCGAATATCTCTATTCTAATTGCTACGCAAAACCCACGTTGGAGAAGCCATTCACATTCTCATATTCATAAAGATTTGAAAATTTAAAGAGAAATGCAATAAATAATGCTGAAATCATTTTATTCGACAGGTCGAGTGATTTACAAATATATAATAGTAGTGCATTGATAATTAGTCAATTAAAACGTTTTGGAGTTATTAGATAAATAGTAATAATAATTGCATGTCGTGTCAATTCTCATTCATTCAATCTACAAATATATTGAAAACACTTTTACTTAAATCTACAAAAAAAAAACGTTGCAAATGTAACTACGTTATCCTTGTTTTATTCACTGTAGAAGGTGGACGAGAAGATAAAAGAAAGTCCACAAATCGTTATAACAAAGCCGTTATCGCTGGACGGGGAATTATCAGATGAGAACGGGTATAAAGCTCCCAATATGCTTCGAAGAGCGCTCAGTCTCTTCACAAATCTACGGTCAGGATCTGATCTCACTCGCATGCAGGCATATACCTCTCTCTCTCTCTCGTACTATACTCTTTATAATATAATAACGGGCCACTGGTGAAGCTTAAGACGACGGGATTATATACTTTCATAAAGTGTTTACGTCATTATGTTTAAAACTTATCATATTATAATGTTTGTGACCGAAATAAGGAGAAATAAATTCTATCAGTAAATTTTGGACAGTATTTTTATTATATAAAAATAAAAAAGGATGGCATTATTATCCAGAAAAATGAGTGTCTTTGTTACCACACTATAATCAAATTTTGTGACAATATTTTCACAAAAAAAAAAAAAAAAATAATACTAAAAACATATCCTTTTCCTACTGGCAGACATGTCTACTTCTTTAATAACCTCGTAAAAATAGTGGAAAACGATAAGAAAAAATATTAGGTTAACGTCGAAAATAATAAAATATTTATTTATTTATTTATTTATTTCGGACGCAGATCACGTTGCCCCCAATTTTCAACATCCCGAAATCGCAATTGCAATGTTACGGGGAATCGGTGTATTGCGTTGGGAAGGACGAGATGTTGAGGAATTGCAATGCAGCAGAGAGCCCCGTTGAGAGGCTCGTTGCAGTGGTCGCATGGTCAGTCTCGACTCTGCGTCCTCTTCCCTTTGGACTCGCTCCATTTAATCCTGTTCTCGGAGAGACGCACCATGTCTCTCGAGGTACTCTAAATGTCCTTCTCGAACAGGTACACCGACGTCACGAGTTTCTTTTATCAAAATTTTGGCAAAATGACCCTAATTTACCAACTCATTTTGAAAATGGTTAACGTTTCGTGAAACTCGTGTAAATGGCGTCAATACACAAAGATTTAAGGTCATTTAATATTTACGTGTCATGTCAATTTACGTTGTAAAATAACATCGTAAATTGACATTACACGTAAGCACTAGCGCCATTTACACGGATTTTACAAAATGTACGACATATCCAAAATAACAAACGTATATAGGGCTATTATATACAATAATCGTTCTTTTATTTATTATGATATAATTAGTAGAATGTCCTGAAATAATGATTCTTTTAATTTCTTCTTTTTTTTGCTTAAACTTTTCATTAGTAACATTATGTAATAATAATGACATGTTATTTTTCAGTCGTTATGAAAATATTACAATTAGACCAGTTATTCAAAAAATATTCGAATTAAACTTTTGTCATTTTTTATAAGAATACCTCTAAAATTATATTTTCGGATCAAAATTTTCATCCAATGAACTCTGACCATTTTCGATGTCATCCAATAGTATTTTTCTAAGGGCCCTTTAGTCCGAAAATGTGACAAAAATCCATATTTGATATGTTTTAACTACCAAGTTTAACCGTGATATTTTATACGTTTACCAAAATGTATTAGAATTAAGAATTATAGTTTTGGGATTTGAACTCTCATCCGTGAAGCCTCATATATGTGTCAACGGGTATTTCATAATAATAACACTTTTAGCGAGGCCTTTCTTTCAAAAAAATAATAATAATCCAATTGTTTCATTAATCAAGAGCTATGTCTATCAATACTTTTGTGATATTCTTGATCTAAATTTGTTGTAAGTTTTGGAATGTACTGTTGGATTTTCAGGTCTCACATCACCCACCAGTTTCTGCTCTTCATGCGACCGATGAGAAAGAAAATATTGAACTCATTTGGTGTCAACAACCAATTCCCAAATTCTATGGTATTTTCAACACCTACAACTCTAAGTTGTAATAACATCTAATCTTGACACATTTTTGTGTATAATTAATATTGATACAAACGAAAAATTAGGTTTTAACCTATGATTAAAAATCTACAATGTTTCATATATGGAAAGTGATTTCTTCTGGCTTATTGAAATCCGCTATTGTTAATAAGGTACATCTGTGGAAGCTGAGGTTCGAGGGACGAGAAAGCTAAGGCTATTTAACTTCGGAGAGACATATTCAATGAACACTCCAAGGCTTTCGATAAAATTCTTTCCGGTACCGGGAGTTGAGTGGGTCGGTACTGATAAAATACGGTGCAGTGAGACGGGTCTCGAAGCCAAATTAGTCTACGGAAGGAGATCTTTTCTAGGTTTTGGCGGCGGTTCTAGATCGATTACGGGATATATTTTTGAGTCTACCTCAACGAACCCCATTTTCGAGATCAATGGTCACTGGGACAGGTACTTAAATTTAGACACAAACATCATATTACTCTGAAATTTTGTTAAACGTTTAACCAACTACCACACACAATAATTTTGTAATAGTGTATGTGACAACTGACAAGCAAAATAGAGATGACAGTAAAAGTGCAAAAATTAATAAACGACACACACAATTGATAACTCAGTTCGGAATAACGTCTCCTACATCTGGGGGGTGTGACAACCCGGTGGAAATGATTTCACTATAATAATAGTTCTCAGTATAATTGGTCTTATATGAAAAACATAAATATCAAAGCCAAATTACTAACTATAAAGTGCCTAATTCAGTCATCTCCCTGAGTCAGTGACCCTTAATAGATCCACTAAAGACCCACCGTCATTGTTCTTTAATTACAAAATATCTCAAGAGCGTGACTAGTTCATTCATGCATAATCCAAGCACGAATCAATCACAATGGGTAATCTGATTCAAACACTTCTTCCATTCAGATCAATAGTTTTCCAAGCTGCCGATCTTGCACGTCTAGAAAAATATATCAATTCAAATGAAAGCATAAAGGAACGTCCAAAAGAAGAATATCCGAGCTAGGGTTTCCACAAAGTCGATCACCCAGCACTGAAGAGGAATGATCTTCAAAATATATTTATCCGAGAATCGCAGAATTGTCCAAATAAAGAATTCAGAATTGCGCCATGTTAAGAGGAGGATCTCGATAAGATAATAAGAGGAGGATCTCGATAAGATAATGTGATATATTTAGTCGAATTTGTTGCCTGATAAAAATAAGCCAATCAAAACATAATAACAACCTCCCCTTTTGGCTATTTTTTAGACAAGCACAACAAAGATTCTTTTACCATGATATGAATCTCAACACGACTGAATATGTCTCCCTCTGATTGCCTCAAAACATAGAGCAAAGGCAAGGATAGACCAACACAGAGGGAGATAAAAGAACACACAAGCTGAAGAATGAAAAGAACATGAAAAAGTAAAGATTGTCTTGAATCTGTAGCATAACTTGTCTTGACATATGAATCCAACACAAAGACAGAAGAACCCAGTAGTAGCTCAAAATGTTGAACATAAACACACGTCCTGAAGATACATCCTTAAACAAACAACAACAAAATCAAGTAGAGACTGTCTCAAAAGTTGTTGGAACATCCTGTGCAGTAGAAGTGGATCCCTTGGCAGTGGTCTTCATGAGCTTGACCATGCTATCCACAATAGCGTTGCGCTTGGAAGAAGACTGAATGAGCTCTTGAAGAAACAGAGACTTCTGAAGAAGAAGCTGATAGGCATCATTCTGTTGAGTAGAGTTGAGAGAGACATGAGAGGTCAGCACGTTCCCATCATCTGTAGTTTGAGTCATGGGATGCTCAATGTCACACACATGACGTCCTTCAAAGTGCTTTTGATGAAAATTGAGGGGAAAGGGAGTCTTTCCTAAGACATCATCAGAACGAAGCAAGTCCCTCCTCTGATCAAGTAGGGTCTTCGAGATGAGGGACGGAAAACCAATCAGCATATGAGCTGCATAAGACTTTGCTTGTCTGAAAAAATGATCATAAACAAGAGCACCAAAGTCAAACCTGCAGTGAGTTCCAATCTGATAAATCAGGCGAGCAACCTCGATGGAGAAAAGGGAGCCATTCAAAGTGGGAACCCATGAGGTAGCACCTATGCGGGCAAGCATGGAGTGCTTAGCAGTGAGCTAGCCTGCCAGAAGACTAGTCTTGATTGGCCAAACTGCCTTCTCATTACCTGTTATAACCTTTGCAATGGTGTCCCAGCTTGGTAAAGGATCACTGTATGTAGATGTAATTCGACCCAAGGTGGTATTTATCAGCGCATGAGTAAAGGTGAACACATAACCACGCAGATGAACTTTCCCATAATGAGGACTGTCAGGAGAATCCATATATGGGGAGAGGCTTGGGTAGTACGGCCCCTGGTGACTAACAGGGATAAGCAGTCCAGACTCTTGGAGAATATCAATGATTGCTGCGTATCAACAGAAAATTCTCTTTCGGGAAAGATGTTACGAGCATAAACATATTTCCATTCACAACTTGTGCCTCAGTGCGAAAGGAAATGTTATCCAAAGGAGCCGGGGTAACATTACTTGGAGTCGTCATACCATCCTTGTATTTATTCCTCTCTAAGGTAGGAGAAGGAGAATGTTTTGAACATTCATCCTCAGCAAAAGGAACACGTTGAGGAGAAGAGGACTTCACAGTTTTCTTCTTCTTGTGAGAGAGCCTAGTGACTTTGCTAGTCTTAGGCTTTACAACAACACTATTTTTCTTTTTCTTAACATCAGTTTGACGAACAAGAGACTTCTACTAAGCCATCGGAGAAGCAGTCGGACACCTATGCTGAGGAGTGGGAACCTCATAATCAACAACACGAGTCATGGCACGCGAGCTGTAGTGTCTCATTAGAGATTCAGAACACTGAGAGTGAGATGTGGAATCCTTGGGTTGATTGTCAGGTACTTTCTCTGAAATAGTCTTGAGTTTCTTCTTAACTATACGAAGAGCACTCAAGATGGTGTCCTTGTCATTAGGATCATCTTTAGAGTCTGAGAGATCCTTTCTCTATAGACTGGATTCAGGGTGCTCAACCGAGTCTGACACAAAGTTGTCAGGACAATCTGGGATAACATTCAGAGATTTCTGCCTATTTTCATTCAAACCCAATATCCCTCTGATACACTAAATCAGAAGGGCAATGAATCATGTTCCGAGGCATGCTCGTATCCACATTATCAGCACGAGGAGAAGGAATACCTGACACGGATTTTGTCAGCGAGGGGCCTTGTGAGTTGAGGGTTGGTTTAGGATTTGTGTCAGATACAGTATTCTCAGAAGAGTCACTTGATGGAGGGCCGGTGACGTCACGAATTGACAGAGGAAGACGCTGATTCTGAGGAATATTTTGAGATTTTTGTCCCACAAATGTACCTCCGGCCTGACCACCGGCACAGTCTGTGGAGGTCTATTCTGAATCCCTAGGAATATCGGTCTTTGCATGATCGTGAATAACTCTTCGCGGCACATTCTTCTTCTTCATTTTCGTAGGCTTGCGAGGGAAAGATGTTTGAATTCCACTCCTTGTTCCAACTATCGTGTTATGAAACAAATTCTCGAAGAAAAAAAAGTTTATGAGAGAATTCAAATTTTGATGGTTGAAACCCTTATGTCCGAAGAAGTTATTGCAATTAAAGCAGAGAATCAGACAACTCGTTGGAACATGAACCGTCTCATGTCTAAGAAAAAAAAAACGACACATCCTCTTGTCGTTTTCGCCCAAGCGAATTAAAGCAAGCTGAGCTTAGTTGTTTTGACAACCGTAATGAGCTATATAATTGAAAGCCCAATAGCTTCTTTGTAATTGCTACTTGTCAAGAACACAAAGTCCTATAGAGGCACGTAAATTATCAAAGGTCTGAGTAATCAGCAAGTTGTTATGTGTTTGAATATACTCCAGACGAAACTTTTTACTTTCAACAAGTTCTCTTATGAAGTGGTGACAGATGTCTATCTATTTAGTCTTGCTGTGTTGAACACGATTCTTTAAAATATATATAGCACTCTGATTGTCACAGTAAAATGTCATGACATCTTGCGAAACACCATACTCAGCAAGCATTTGCTTCATCCATAAAATTTGAGTACAACTACTGCCCGCGGCAATGTACTCTGCTTTAGCTGTAGAAAGAGAAACACAATTTTGCTTCTTGCTAAACCAAGAAATTAGATTGTCTCCAAGAAAGAAATATCCACCCGACGTGCTTTTACAATCAACAACACTCCCTGCCCAGTCAGCATAACAGTAACCAACAAGAGTTGAAGTGGTATCAAAAGAATATAATAGACCAATATTAGAGGTACCCGAGATGTATCAAATGATTCTCTTCACTTGGCTGAGATGACTGGCTTTTGGATTAGCCTGATACCTTGCGCAAACACCCACTGAGTATATGATGTCAGGTCTATTGGCTGTGAGATACAAGAGGTTTCCAATCATACTTCTATACAAACTCTGATTAGCAGGTATGCCATTTTCATCCTTAGTGAGCTTGATATGTGTTGCAGCAGGTGTTCTTTTGTGAGATGAGTGTTCAAGCCCAAAATGTTTTACTATGTTACCAGTAATTTTACTTTGTGATATAAAGATTCCATCTGTCATTTGTTTAATTCGAAACCCAAGAAAAAAATTATGTAAGCCTCTCATAACATGATATGGAAAATGAGAATCTATGAAACCTTTAGGTTGAGCAACATATACTTCCTCCTTTGAGGTAATCATTTAAGAATGTACTCTTGACATCCATTTGAAATAACTTGAACAAAATGACAAGAAATGCCAAGGAGTAAACATATTGCTTCTAACCTGGCAGCATGAGCGAAGGTTTCATCTAAATCAACTCCCTCGACTTGCGTATATCCTTGAGCAACAAGTCTTGCCTTGTTCCGAGTAACATTACCATGTTCATAAGACTTAATCTTGTAGATCCATTTAGTTCCAATCACATTTACTTGATCAGATTTAGGAACAAGATCCCATACATAATTCCTCTCGAATTGAACCAACTCTTCTTGCATAGCATTCATCCAGAACTCATCATGAACAACTTCACTCACATGTTTTGTCAGCAAGAATGTAGCAAGTAGATCCAAAAATATGAAAGTACTTCACATTGGGTTTCCGTCTTCTCCAAATCTCATATTGAGTAGTAGTTGTTCCTGGTCTAATCAAGACCCTGTTATGAATGTGGCAAGAAGTATTAAGAGTTTCAGCCCAAAATCGAGTAGGAGTGATCTTGGTCAATAACATAACTCTAGCCATTTCTTGAAGAGTTCTATTTTTCCTTTCCACAATTCCATTTTCTTCTAGAGTAATAGGGGCTGAAAATTCTTGCGCTATTCCTTCGTCTGAGCAAAATTTCGAGAAGCTAGAGTTCTCAAATTCTCTTCGATGATCACTTCTAATTCTGATGATTGTTCCAGTCGTGTCCTTTTTTTGTCGTTGAACAAGTTTGCAAAGTTCTTCTAAAACACCGAAAGTTTCTAATTTTCCTTTGATAAAGTAGACCTAGGTTTATCTTGAATAATCATCCACGCAGACGAACACATATCTCTTTCCTCCAAGACTTTCAGTTTGCATGGGTCCCATCAAGTCCATATGCAGGAGTTCCTAAAAACGAGAAGTAGTATAGGTTTGAACAGGTTTATGAGAACTTTTGACCTGTGTAACTATCTCACAATCTCAACAAATTTGACCTTCAACGACATTATGTCGGTTACTCCAATAACAACATTTTCATTGATGATCTTTTGAAGACTTCTGTGATTCAGATGACCAAGACGTTGATGGAAGAGTTTAGCTTCTTCAGTTCTAGAAATTAAACACGACTCAGTTATAGGGTTTTTGTGTGGAGACCAGATGTAGCAGTTGTCTTGTGATCCGATTCCCTTTATTAGGTTGACATACTGAGGTGTAGTGACTGTACACTCATCAAGAGTGAAATTTACAGTAAGATCCGCATCACACATGTGACTTATACTAATGAGATTTCCAGTAAGACCCTCGACAAGAAGAGCTTCCTTCAGACAATTAAGACCTTGAAAATTCATGGTGGCCTTTCCAATGATCTTTGCCTTGACTCCATCTCCAAATGTCACATATTAGTTAGTATAAGGCTTAATGTCTGTAAGATAATTTTCAACACATGTCATATGCCTTGAACATCCATTGTCAAAATACCAGTCATCATACTTAGACGCACGAAGGGAAGTATACGAAATGCTAGCACAATGATCATTTTTAATTCTCCAGACCATATGCATCTGTCTGGCTAAACCATTGTAATGCTGAGTTTCAGCCTTGGGTTGGCGATTCATTCTATTTATCAACCGATAACAAAAAGGACAAATGTGTCCTTTTCTTCAACAGTATTGACAAGTCCATGGAGATCTGTTGACATGTGATCTCACATGTTCTTTAGACAATTTTCCGTGATCAGTGTCTTTCAATCTTTGAGGAACGAATTCGGTTTGCAAAGTGGAGCTTCCACAAGCATACCCTAGCCCTTTCATGTTCTTTGCTGATTTTCCCACTGTGAGGATTTTATCCAAATTATCAGTTCCTAAATTCAGCATTTGACAGACTTCGTCATTTTCACCAGATCATTATTAAGACGAGCAACCTCTGACTTTAATTCAACAATTATCTCCATCAGTCTTGTCTTATCATTAGTAAGTATCAGAATCACATCATTTAGTTTATATGTTGCATCAATCTTGTCAGCATCGTCAGTACAAGAGATAAAGGATATAGTAGAGCTTACAATGTGATCATTCTCATTTTCCTCTAGGTGATAGTCGATGTAAAGGCGAGGAAGTTGCTTGCATTGTCAGGCTCACTATCATTTTCATCATCAGAGAGAGTAACTGTGTATCCCTTCTTTTTTTCCTTAAAAAGTTTGTGCAGTCTTTCTGAATATGACGATAGCCCTCACATTCATGGCACTGTACCCCTTTTCCTTTAACACCAGATTGTTTGTCACCATTCCTGCTGGTTGTCTGAGAAGCATTTCCTCACTGAGAGTGATTTTGTTACTGACTGTCATGGCCTTCTGATGAAACATTTCGAGGTGAAAGTCATGCAAACTTCTTCATGACCCTGTTATAGTTCTTAGACAAAAGAGCAATAGTATCATAAATATCATTATCAGAGTCAGATGACACCTGATCAGAGTGCTGTTTCAAAGAACTTTTTATGATCAGATTCTTGTTCTTCTTTTCAGTACAAAGAATAGACAATTCTTAGGTCATAAGGGAACCAATCAATTCATCCAAGCTTCCTAGTGGAGAGATCTTGAACTTCTTTGATAGCAGCAACATTCATTTGATATCTGGATGGAAGAGATTTGAGAATCTTTCGAACAAATATTTCATTTGATATGGGAACACCAAGAGAATAAGATTCATTAGATATGTCACGAATGCGAACATTAAATTCAGCAATTGTTCCATCCTCATTCATTATACGAGCTTTAAACTGAGTGGTGAGCATCTGGAGTTTAGAATTGCGAATTTTTACAGTTCCTTCATGGGCCACTTCAAGAATTTTCCAGGCTTCCTTAGCACTGCTGCAAGTCTTAATTATTCTGAAAATATTTTTAGCAACAACATTGCAAATAACATTGAGTGCTCTAGAATTTCCAAAAGCTTCTTTGTCTTCAGTTGGAGTCCAGTCCTTTTCAAGTTTCAAGTTTCTCACCCCAGTTTCCTTATTAGTCATAGTAGGATGCACCCATCCATTTAAGACAGCCTTCCAAGGCATACTGTCAAGAGGCTTCAAGAAAGCACACATGCGAGCTTTCGAGTACCCATATTTGGAACCATATAACCATATACTGTAGGAGGTCAATTTACAGAACCACCTTACCTGAAACTGTCCATCTTAACAGAAAGTAAACACATCAGGAAACCACCTTATGTATAAGGTGCTCGCTCTAATACCAATTGAAGTTCCGTTAAACGCTTAACCAACTGTCACACACAATAATTGTAACACTGTATGTGACAATTGACAAGCAAAATAGAGATGATAGTAAAAGTGTAGAAAAGCAATAAACGACACGCATAATTGGTAACCCAATTCGGAGCAACGTCTCCTACATCTGAGGTGTGTGACAACCCGGTGGAAATCATTTCACTATAATAATAGTTATCAGTACAATTGGTCTTATATGAACAACATAAACATCAAAGCCAAATTACTAACTATAAAGTGAAACCCTAATTCAGTTCTCCCCCTGAGTGACCCTTCACAGATCCACTAAAGACGAACCTTCACGTATTCTTTAATCAGAAGATATCTCAAGAGCGCGACTAGTTCATTTACGCATAAGAACCATACCAAGCACGAATCGATCCGATTCAAACACTGCTTCCATTCAGATCAATAGTTTTCCAGGCCGCCGATCTTACACGTCTAGAAAAACTATTAATTCAAAATAAAGCATCAAGGAACGCTAGAGGGTGCAACACACTATTTATAGCTTCCAAAAGAAGAAGATCCTAACTAGGGTTTCCACGAAGTCAACCACCCAGCCCCGAGAAGGAAGGATCTTTAAAACATACTTATCCGAAAATCGTGAAACTGTCCAAATAAAAAATTCAGAATCGCACAATGTTAAGAGGAGGATCTTACTAAGATAATGTGATATATTAAATCGAAATTATTGCCTAACAAAAATAAAGCAATCGAAACGTAATAACATACTCTATTAAATTTAAATTATTTTTATTGAAGTCTTAATTCGAAACAACAGATCAAATATACCTTAAATTTGTTTCTATCTCTGATTGATAGGGCCATGCCAAAACTACAAACATAAAAGTTAATACACTTTGCAATGCACCACAACTTTTATAAAAAAAATACATATAATATCTATTTCATTAAATTAATATGTAAAATATACTTGTTATACATTAAAACAAAAATAAAGGTTATCTTCTTTAAATAAGGTTATCTTTTAAGGGCCTATACTTTAAGCGCAGCTTATGCCTTCATGAAGCCCGGTTCGGCCTAACTTTCTTTTCGAAAAAAGCGGAACCGGTCCAGTGACAGCCTAAAATAGACTCGGTACAAAAAAAAAAAAAATTACTTTAGTAACACGTAAATTAGCTTGCATGAACTGTTTTGAAATCATATCATGTTCTTACTTCATTTTGTTATTCAAAAACTGATTTTTAATTTTAACATCCACGATTGTTGATGCAGAATTGTCACTCTTAAAGACCTCAACAGTGGTAATGTGAGAGTTATATATAATGCGAAGGAAACGATAACAGGGCTCAAAACTCCACTAGTTGATAATCAAAAGGTAACTCTCATTTTTTGTACTAAAATAACTCCATATGTATCCGCTGAATTTAATCAAGACAATTGTCACTAAAATAGCTTATTAAATTATGATTCTCACTAACATAGCAAGCGAATTGGCCAAATTTATAGTAAAATAGCTTATTAGATTCCTTGATATATTACATACTAACTTTACTCCAATGGAAATAAAATTTATAATTCAATCCATAATACTATAGAAATAGTTTTATTTTTAGAATTATTCAAAAAGATTAGGGGGAACATTCTTATACTAATACATGTGAAGCCCACCTTGACATAATGAGACTCACATGTATGAATATCAGCATTTTGTAGTATAATTTCCACGTATTTATGAGCTTCTCCAACCATGATGCAAAAGTTTTAATATAAAATGCATTGCATCAGTAAAGTGTTTTCACTCCAATTTATCTCTTTTTACATCTCTTTAAAACATATTTTGGGTATATTAGTTTATACTTGAATTTTCTTAAAATTACAGTTTTAAACCTATACTACTTTTATATTTAACAAATTTGTCCAAAATAATTATTCTTTTCATATCACCAAATTTGTATATGTGATTTAATTTTATGTATATAAACATGTAAAATAAGATTTGGATCTATTACATCAAACATGCCAATTTATTAATCCAAATCATTACATTTTAATAACAAAAAGATACACGTCAAAGCCAAAACACTACATTTATAAGAAAGTATTGTGAGTTAATTGTAGTATTTTTCATTAATGTATGAGTTGTAGTTAAATTTAAGTATTTTAGAATATATACTATTAATTTAAATAACTTTATTAACATATATACATAAGAGACAAAATTTTAAGTACAAATACAAATAGGATCAAAAATAGATTTATTAAAAGTTTTGATATTAAAAAACGTTTATACGTCTATGAATAGTGGTCTATGAATAGTCGTGATCTATATTTAGATCACCACTATTGAAATAAGATGCAAATATAGAGAATGCATCAAATTATAGATCTGGTCTAACAACTAAAGTCAGTTATTCGTTTTGCAATTGTAATTTCCAATCTTTTAAAACCTAGAACTATTACATTCGAGTTTCACATTTTTGTGCACTTACGATTCCCTCCCGATATTAATACACGTTTACATGTCGCGTTATAATGTTTTTTATACGTATCGTCTGTTATACAATTCAAAAATTGTCTAATAAATTTGTAATGAAATTGATAGGAGGTTCGAAAGAGTGAATCGGCGTTGGTCTGGGGTGAAGTGAGCGAAGCAATTATAAGCAAAGATTGGGAAAGAGCAAAAGAAGCAAAGAAACAAGTTGAGGAAAAGCAAAGAGAGGCTTTGAAAGAGAGACAATCAGTTTGGACTCCTAACCATTTTATAATGTCTTTTCACAAAGATCTTGGCTGGGAATGCTCACCAATTGCAAAGTTTGTTCATGAAGCTCCAATTAATGTACCACTAATTTAATTAGATATGATAATTTTAATCTTAATTTATGCTATTCTAAAAGAGCTGAAATAAATGGATGGGACTGAAATGTCATAAAATATGCTAATACTTTAACCAGCAACTTTTTGATATCATGTTGCAACTTCCCACTTATATATTGTGAACAATTTGTTCTTTTTTGTGAAGATTTCATTTGGTTTACGTAATTTATAATAGATTACTAAATGTTTTGAACATTTAAATAAAAATTATGTAGATTTTTTTTAATCTATATACAATAAAGTTTACAATCAAAATTTGCAACTACCCAACCAAGTATTGTTCTTTTTACTCTGTGAATAATTTTGATAATGGCAAATTGTTTTCATTCATACCGCCAGTACTTTTATTGACGTTGCCAAGTAATATTTGAAAATATAATATAATACTTTGTTAAAAAAAACTTACAATTATTTTGTTTATAATTCAAAGGGTTATTTTGTATTGTTTTTTCTTTCTTTAATGAAAGTGAACTCTACGACATAAATAAAACTTTAATGTAGCATTCAATTTTTAGAAGAAAACAAAAGTACAATGAGCTCAAACCATACAACAAAGTACAATCTAATTAGTATATTTAATTATGATTAATTTTAATTATATTTCATACAAATTTTAATTAATTAATATTAAATTTAAAATTTATTATTTAAAACAATTAAATAAGAAAAAAATTTAAAAAAATTTCATTTTGACATTTAGAAGCGACAATGTCGCTTCTAAAGTCGCTTATATATTTGGCAGGTAATACTTTTAGAAGCGATAATATCGCTTTTAAACGTCACCCACCAAATTTTTCCACTCATTTTTCTCACGTTTATGGGGCCCTTAGAAGCGATTTCAGAGGCGATTTGTCGCTTTTAAATTCGACGCCTAAAATACCTTTAGAAGTGACAAAATCGCTTCAGGTCTTTTAGAAGCTACTCATTAGAAGCTACTCATTAGAAGTGACAATATCGCTTCTAAAGTCGCTTATAAAAGACTTTTAGAAGCGACTTTTTGGTCTTTAGAAGCGACTTTTATCGCTTCTAAATGCATTTTTTTGTCCTAGTGATCAAACTATACAACAAAGAAAAAGTATGAAGTTTTCAATTGATTTAAACCTTTGATTATTTTCGAAGACTAACTCGTTTTGATTTATTTATGCTCTTTTATCGCCGTAAGCCATAGTATAGTAATGGATAAAAAATTAATAAACAATTACGTGAAATACCAGTTAAAAAATGCCTTAGGCGTATATCATTTACATATTGAACTTTTCAAATATGTGATTAATTTCTTAAACGAATATTTTATCAAGGAACATTCATGATTTTTTATTTCATATAATGAGTTGACCGCGTTATAGGCGTATATCATTAACATATTGAAGTTTTCTTCGTCAATTGTGATTCTTCCTATGTTGCAATACTAAAGTAATGATAGAACCTAAAGTTAGAAAAATTATTGGAGGTTATTGCCAATTATTAATGAAGACACGATAATTAGGTACAACGTCCAAATCAGAATAGTGGACAGTGTTTTCTACCAACAAAAGACAAATATAAAACTTAGTTATAGTAGCCATATTAATATAAATAGATTTGAAAATGATCATAATTTTTGTAATATTCGTTTAAATTGTCAGTTTCAGTTGTATTACACTTTTTATTGATCAAATTGGTCCAAGCATTTCCTGCCCATTCAATTAGCCGAGTTTAAATAAAGTAAAACAAAAAAGCTTATTAACCAAATTAATAGCACATAAATTGAAGATAATAACTGCATTCATTAAACAAAATCATTTGAAGCAGACAGAGAAAATATATTTGAAACATTACACCACCGATTCATCTTCTCCACGGAAAAAACAAATACCCTAATTTCTGTGAAAAAACTCAAAAATTTGGACGACGATTTCAGCAACGACCTTTTCAAGTAAGTTTTTTTTTTTTTTTTTGTGGTTGTTTTCCGAAGTCAAGACTTTTCCGCATTTTACAAAACTATATATTTTTCGCAAAAAATTTTGGGTCAGTTTGATATTTTTTTTCAAGATTTGTTCTTCGATGTATGTAGAAATATTTTTTGTTATGTCATTTATGTGTAAAATCTTGATCATCTTGTTCATCGATCAAGATATACATAAGAATATTATTTTAGTTTTCTTTTCCGTCGTCTTTATTTTAGTTCTTCAATTTCAGTTTTGGGGATTTCATCACGTAAATGTTTTTCGGGGGATGTGAGATATGTTTTGGGCAAACAAAAAAGATAGTAAATCTAGATGTGTTTCTCTAGGTAGTTGGTGATTACAAAATAGTATTTCATACTGATTTTTCTTAATTTTTTTCTTCATTAACCACTATTTTGTTAATAAACCGAGTGTTAACGATTCCTGGAATAATTTTTATGGTGGTTTTACAAATTTTTCGGCGTAAAAAATTAAGGTATGTCTCATAAAATTTCAATATTTACTGGAGTTTTGGAGATTGTCGTTGCTGTTGATGTTCATCAATAAAAAAGTAAAGAAAATTTGTTAAAGTGTATGAAAATTAAATTACATTAAATTTTTTTTTTTTTTAAAGTCTTGCGATATTTTAAAAATAATGTATTTTAAAATCATTTAATATTGAGTTTGAAGTTGTTAATTATTTTGGAAACAAATTTGTTTTTGGTTTTCATAAATTTACATTGGTAGTTTGATAAATGAATTTTATGTATGGAATGGATATAAACTGTTTGTAGAAATGAATCTGTTAATATAACACCAGTTAAAGTTTTTTATTTAGACCAAATATAAGAACAAAAATTAACAGCCGAAAAAAATATAAGACATAAAAAATTTCACAATGACCCTGGTCATTAAAATACAACAAATACATGAAGAATCTAAATTTACCGATTTTAAAGTAGTGAAGTGATTATTTAAATTTATTATTGTATAAGTTGGGAATTATGTGGTTCATCCGTGTATACCAACAAATGATATAAGTGTGAACTCGAATTTACGGGCATAGGGCAACTCGGGTTAGCCCTAGAAATTGAACAACAAATGAAATTCTTTACCAATAGGCGTGTCCACACTTTTTACACATTCTCGAGGAGATGTATTCCCCAAAAAATGAACACACCTTCTCGTACTTAGTCAAGTCGAATCGAGATAATACGATGAACTTTATTTCAAGTTGGAGGGAAAGATTCAGCGATTTACACTACATGACTTCGAACTTATGTTGGATGAAGAGAAAACAACCATTATTAACATTGCAGTTATTGAGATGTTAATTTTTGCTAGGGAACGACAACATATCATATCAAATGACGTGATTAAAATGGTAAGAAATCTTCAACTCTTCTCCAAATATCTGTGGGGAAGAGTTAGTTTTTACGGATTATGTGAATTATTTAAGAAGATAAAATATTCGGGAAGCAAGTCGAGCTTCAACATTGACATTTTTCATCAATCGTTAATTGCATGGGTCTTCGAGCTAATTTATGCTTTTGAGAAAAATTGGTTTACCAAATTGAGTTTCGATCAACCCGTTGCAAGTATGCTTAAGTCCATACAATCCGAGCCTGAAATACGATGATGTCCTTCGTATTTCCAAAGATGTTACGGTAAATTTTTATTTCATTTTTAATTTAGTTTCCCAAATATTGTCTGTGTAAAAATATTGTTAATTTTTGTGTTTCTTTAGAAGTTTGAGGTCAACCAATTAATGCAACCAAAACCGAAGAGGCAAAAGGATTGCCTAAGAGTAAAGAAGTCGAACATCCAATACCACAACAAGAATCACCGCCAAAAACGGCTCTGAAAAGTGAAGAGAACGCAAGCTCATCCACTTCTCCGGATGGTTACATAATCATCCAGGAAATGAAGCAAGTGTAATATAAGTTAGACTTGAACTGCGATTTAATGCTTGAAATTGTCAATGCTTACATGGAGGGAATCAAACACAACAGACCTGTTTTCCACACTTCAAAGAGAAAGGTAATTTATTTGAGCATAAAATTGTAATTATAAATGTAAATTTTAACATTTCATATATTTGTTTTACAGGGAAAAAAAACATCAAAACATCACAACGATCATAATAAACCTCAAGTAAGTGTAATTACTACTGAAATTGAATAACAATGGATTTCTTTGAAATGTTTAGTTATTATCCAATTATCAGGTACAAGTTCAAAAAGTGGTACCCATAAAAAAGAAGAACAAAAAATTTGAGGATCAGCAAACGGTTAGTAATATATTATCTACAATGGAATATAGTGTCAATACCATTGAAAAATGACAAAAAAATGAAGCAAATGTATTGTTAAATAGTGAGTAGGAACTTAATGATGTAATATATTTTGGGATAATGTAACGATATTAAAGATGTAGGATTTCGGTTAACAACATCAGTATGGATATATCTTTTGATACATGTAAATTGCCATGTATTGGAAACATGTGTTAATGCTGTTAATGATAATTTAATTTACAAACAATATAAACTTATTGAATGAGGTTATAAGGAATGAGAAAAACCATATAGAGAAAGCAAAATAGATGAAATGGTAATTAAACAGTAACGTTCACATAAGAAGATTGGTATCATATAGAAATGAGAAAAATTACTACTACAACCTTGTTAATTATGCCATTTTGACGGATAAATTTTTTCAGTCTTCAAACGATACCTATTCTTCCTTTGACCTCACAGCTTGACGCTTTGAATATAAGATTTTATCACAGTAGCTTCGGGTCTCAAATCTGAATCACTTTCATGAAAAACTAGGAAGATATCTTTGCATATACGTCATTAAAAAAACTTTCTTATAATAAGAAACGACAAGTGCATGAGTTTTAACATCAACCACTTTGCTGATTTTCCCATCAACAACCTCAAATTTGATTATTCATTTATGGAGTTAACTTGTAAATTACATGTAAATGAGTTCATACTTAATGCGTGAAACTATAATATGTTTACATAAAATAACAATACGATACGTTTGTGGAAACCTACATGCATCCATTAAGTAGCTTATTGAGCATCATTCACTATCTTAATACTAGTGTCCGTTAGGCCAACCTCTTCTTAACAATCCAATTTTTAGGTTGAGATAACCGTAAAACATGCCAGGAAATAGGCCAACCTCTTGCTTCACACAAAAATGCGTTCAAAGATTCTGAAATGTTTGTAGTCATGATATTAACATCTTGTTTAGGAATTATTTCCCACGAGAGATACTAAAATCTCAAATGAGTACTAAATAAAATAACAATTTTTATTTATTAAAAATATATGATTAGTGGATTGAGTTCTAAATAATTAAAATCAATTACAACTATTTTTCATAGCCTTCGTATTGAACTGAGTCACATGCTGGGCACCTGAGTTCGGGAGGTGTGTTAAAACAAAGTCGATGATTGATATACGTCTGGAAAGCTACATTGAAAGTCATACATGTGAAACACATGAGTGAGGCTGATCACTATGTGGGAGCATTCTACACTTTGTGGTAAGTGTACGACTTGGACATGCCTTGGGGTAGAAATGTCGTTTAAGGACCGTTATGACGCACTAACTGAGGCTACTATGATGATCATATACATTGAATCATGTTCCTGAGGTCTTTCACTCATTCGGTAAAAGTCTATCCATGCTAATCACAGCTTATGTCTTGGGAGTTTTCTCAAGGCATGATTCGAGTGGGAAGTGATTTACAGAAACGGAATCCATCATTCATGAAAGAAGGTTAATGTTCACTCACCTAAGGGTTAATTCCTGAATCGATTAGTTGTTCGCACTTTTGAAGTAAGTTAACGTTCGAAAGAATCTTTCGATGGGGAAGCAACAATACTTAGGGCTGATATTTATCAAGAGAAGTATATGGAAAAAATTGACTTCTATTGACACGGGTTGAATTTGGAGGATCTTGATAACGAACTGACTATATCAATGGACACTCGTAATGATGAGTAAATATAAATATACTATTAAAGAAATGTTGTGTCTTAGATTACACGGTGGAGTATTGATAATAGACGAATCGATGAAAAAGAGATATATTATATCGTCTTTTTTGTCGAGTTCGTTAAACTTCTACTACTAGGTCCATAGTCCCCAGATCGGCTATGATAAAGGAGGATAATAACTTTTTTTTGAAGTGTGCCCACAAGAAGATTATATATTTGCATATCGATGTAATATAATGCTCTCATGAATCCCTATTGTAATTTACTGATTAAATTAATAAAAGTTGAAACTTTCATTCATTCCTTTTTCGTCTGTTTGAAGCTTTATGACATTCAATAGTCTTATAGTCCTTAATCAAACCTAACAACGTATGAAGAGTCAAATGTTGATTTGCGTGAACAAACTCTGCATGGTTTGATTAAAACGAAATATTCACAATCTAAAGAGCACCAGACTATTGATCCTAGTATGATTGTTGGAAGAATCTATGATGTTTGGGTACGAGGCATAGAGATTTGAGAACTATATAGTTATTCATATGTATCTTTCGAAGATACTGAATTGACCAGTGCACCTTTAGAGACAATGGAAGAACAAACCATTTAAACTCTTTTGTCTCAAGGTCACTACGTATGAATTGCATCATGCTTACCTAAATCCTGAAATGTGACATGTCATTTCATAGCTTAAATATTCTCACTTGAGAAAGTCAAACTTTTCATCGTACTCAAAATGCAATGTATATCACCTCATGCTTTATTACTTGGATCCTGAATAAATGAACCGCGCGGTATCCAAAATTTAGTAACAACTTTATTTGGATGAAATAATGTGACTTGTTAGCTCCTCATCAATACGTTGTTTCTAACTTATTCATAAGAACAAAGGAGTTGCGGAAATAACAAGTAACCGCGCGGTATCCAAAATCTAGTTGATGATATTCATGAAGGGTTATCATAGATTAACATTCAATGGATCCACTCAATATAATTTAGTTGACTTTGAGTAGAAAATAAATTCATTTGAATCTATAGATTATCGGTGTCAACTCTTTAGTGGAGTCAGTTGACATTAAACTCATACTCGAAAAAGTTTGTGAACTTTTGAGTCCGAGTATAGTAGTTCAAGCTTTGTTCATTTGGATCTATAAGGTCACTATTACAGGTCATTAGAGTATGGTTGTTAAACAAGAAGTTAACTCAAAATAAGTTCAAGTGTTGAACTATACATTTTCTTGGAAAATGTATAAAGGTATTTTTGTCCACATAAACATAAAATGATGTGAATGTCAAAATAAGATTTTGAATATTTTTCTATGATGGAAATATAAATTAGTTTCTACAGCTTAGAAGTCGTTTGAGAAATTATGAAATTAATTTCATTATTTGTGCAATAATAATTCTACAATGGGTATTTTAAGAATTGTCTTAAAAGAAATAAGGAAGCATCTAGAAGATCCTTCCCCAAGTGTAGAATTCGGCCAAAACACATCCGAAGAGGAGAGAATACTTTGCTTTTAATTATAGAGATAATTACCCAAAAGAAAAAGAGGAAATTAATTTATTTGAGAATGAAATAAATGTGCTACGTGAGGAAATAAATTTCCCTCCCTAATGCTCAAGGATGGGCGGCCATGTACAAGGGAAAGGAGAGAGGAAATCAAATATTGTGTCATAAATGCAAAATAGGAAAGGGTAATTGCGGGGGTACAAAATCGGCTCAAAGAAAGTTGGGCCATTTAAGCCCAAATGTCGTAGCCCAAACTCGAAGCCCAAACCAACTCTTTCGAAATCGAACCTATCTTTGAGATAAGCTTAAAGGAGTCGAGATCAAGCCCACGTAGCAATCTTCTCACCTGAAGAATCGGATTGAAGACAAATTCAAGTACCTGTTTACGTATGTCATGCCACAATGTAAGATCTCCAGTCAGCCGCACATCTCGGATCTCCGCTCAACAATAGTATAAATAGAAACTTAGTTTATGAAATTGAGGACATACTTTTTATTATTTCGATTTATCTTCCTTTCTATTCGATCCCCCTGAATTTCATTTCGTCGAGCTCGAACTGCCCTTTTCTTACATATGTCTTTGATCTTGTATTGTGAGCTCGCTAATTTTAATAATACATATATATCATCCGGAGTTCGCTTCATCTCTTATTTATGAATAATTCGTGTTATCAATAGGACATTTTGTCGAGACCCCTTCTTCCCTTAAATAAATCAAAACCATAAAAAAATTCCTTCATATCTTGTTTCGTTATTGTTGAGTTCGATTTCGACATCAAAAATTTGGCGCCATCTTTGGGAAATCACGGATCGATAAAATCAACTTTGACGGTAATACCTTTTCTTCTCACCTCCATGTCTTCTCCCCACTCGACCCTCTCTCTTCAACTTCAAGCTATTAAGGAGCGTCAGGACCCTGGAACGAAGCCACCCGACTATCTAGGTGATCCTTGACAGGTTTTACGAGAAGTTCGAAGGAACCTATGGAAGCCGAATTCAAAGTCGTGCGTTCCAAATTCCATAATGCGACGAGTTCGGCACCCAAAATCGATCGTCTGGTGGCAGAGGCGATCTGAACCCCGTTCGTTGAAACATTACCGAAGTTTTTATAGGAGATGTTGGAAAGGTTCGACTACCAAGGTACAATGGCACGCGAACCAAAAAGCCTTCTTAATGTCCTTCAGAATCGCGGTGGGACAAGCTTAACGGAAAGAATGGGAGCGAGATATTGGGTATTGTGAGCTCTTCGCAGAAAGTCTTTTAGGGGCCGCCCTAGAGTGGTTCTCGGGATTGGAGGTCAATTCCATCAACAACTTTTTCACCCTATCAACCGCGTTTCTCAAACATGGAGTATACAACAGAAAGAGTCCGAGCCCTTGAAGGATTTCATGGCCTAATTCAAAGAAGTATTGTTCAAAATATCCAATGTAGATGAAAATTCCGCTCTGACAGCCCTCAAGAACAAGTTATGGCACGAATCTCGTTTTTGTTTTGAAATGACCACCAATCGACCCCTATCTATCGAGGATGCCCTCCATAGAGCCGAAAACTTTGCACGAGCGGAAGACGAGATGAGCTTGCTGTCGAAGAAATTCCCTCCTAGAAAGGTCCTACCTAACCAAGCAATGTTGGGATTGGTGCCCATAAAGGAGATATTAGACGTTAAGATACTTTGTATTTAATTTTGATGAGAAATTAATAAATTAAATATTCATTCTTTAATTTTATGTTTGTGTTTATGTATGAATGCTATGCTCTGAAACGGTCATCAACGAAAGGGGTGCTAAGTACAGACTTGACAAGATAGCCCCTTGTGACTAGTTTAAACGTTTGTTCGCAATCTTAAGATCGATAGAGCAATCGAATCTACGTAATGATTGTTTTAATGAATCATGATATCTTATCTTGTGATATAGAGAGTTATGACTATGTGTTTCATTCTTGATATCTTATAGAATATATTGAACAAGACCTTTGATACTCTCAAGCTCAAGATAAAACCGTTTACTCACTCGAAACTTCAAGATCACATACGAGGGGTATTTTGCTACTTACCTAAATCCTGAAGTGAATGCATAATTGATGAGACACCTTATAAAATTTGATTTGTCAATGGGCAATGGCTAAATTATAGTTGCATCTGACCCGACGGTTGGTGTCATAACGAGGTCATGATGGGTTATGTGATTCACAGATACCGAATTCATGTTGAAACAATGTCAATGTATTAGTATCACACTATGCTTTGTTATGAGAGTGTGAATGGATAAACCTGGCCAGGTATTCATCGAATAAGAACATTCTTTGATTAAAATATGTGACATGTAAAGACATTTCACTCTATGTTTTGTTGGGATTGGTGCCCACAAAGGAGATATTAGACATTGAGATACTTTATGTATTTATATTTTGTTGAAACATTGATATTAATAAATGTTCATTCTTTATAAGACTGTGTTTAGTTATGTTTAAGCTATGCTCTGAAACTGTCATCAACGAAAAGGGTGTTAAGTACAGACTTGACAAGATAACCCCTTGTGACAAGTTTGAAACCATTTGTTCGCAATCTAAAGATCGATAGAGCAATTGTATCTTATTATTGATTGTTAGCATGAATCATGATATCTCATCTTGTGATATAGAGAGTTGTGACTCTATGATTCATACTGAGTATTTTATAGAAGATACTGAACAAGACCAGTGACACTTAGAAGCTCGAGACAAAACTGTTTACACACTCGAAACTTCAAGTTCACAACTAAAGGAGTATTATGATACTTACCTTAATCCTGAAGTGAATATGTAATTGACATTGCACTTTGTGACATTTGATTCGTCAATGGGCAATGACTAAATTTTAGTTGCATCTGACCCGACTGTTGGTGTCACAAGGATGCAATGTTGGGTTACATGACTCACAGATATGGAATTCATGTAACAACAATGCAAATGCATTAGTATCACACTATGCTTTGTTATGAGAGTGTGAATGAATAAACCTGGCCAGGTATTCATTGAATGAGTTCATTCTTTGATTAAAACATGTGACATGTATAGACATCTCACTTTATGTTTTTCTCATTCACAAATAACAAAGGAGTTAGTGAAATAATAACTCGAGGGGTAAAACAGTAATTTTACATTCCTCTCAGTTACTGATACACATGAAGGGTAATATCGTAATATACTCCGTAGATCGTATGAGAAATTGTTTCATCATACCAAACATAAAAAATACGCACATGAACAGAGAGATTATCAATATTGGTCCTTTAGTGGAATCGACCAATATTAAGAGTTAAAAGACGGAAAAAGTTTGTGAACTTTTGTGTCTGTCCTTTATTCTAAAGCTTCGTTCATGTGGGTCCATGATGTCTCAATGATAGACACTTGGAAGAGATTAAAAGAACTTGAAAAGTTGATTTACTCATTAAGTATAAATAGTGATTTATATTGGGAAAGTTGTTTTCTTGAAACTCGATGAATAACTAGTTATTTATTTTGTTTATTGAATCACAAGATACCATCATATTGATGATGACATTCTCGAGTGATTAAATATGTTAAAAGAAGAAAACAAATTATTTCTCATTTCGTACTTATTCGATAACTACGAAATATATTTAATGATGTGTCATTAAATAATATTGTGAGTTCTAAATTAATTTTAGAAATTAAATCAAATAAATTTAGGAACAAAAATCAAAGACATGGACGAGTAAGGAGAGAGTGTTTGGCCGGATTCCTTAAGTGAATATGGTCATGGGTTTGACCCAGCTTAAGCCCATTTATAACCTGTATAAATAAGGCTAAGAAACCCTAATCACATACCCTAACCCTAGGTGATTTTCGGCAACCTCTCTCCCCTTTCCCCTTGTGCGATTCTCGGCCAAAATAACAAATGTTTTTCTCATTCACAAATAACAAATGAGTTAGTGAAATATTAACTCAGGGGTAAAACGGTAATTTTATATTCCTCTAAGTTACTGATACACATGAAGGGTAATATCGTAAAGTACTCTGTGGACCGTGTGAAGAATTTTTTTATCACATCAAACGGAAAAATAAACGCATATGAACTTAGAGAGTTTCAATATTAGTCCTTTAGTGGAATTGACTAATATTACGAATTTAAAGTCGGAAGAGATTTGTGAACTTTTGATTCTGTAATTTATTCTAAAGCTTCGTTCATGTGAATCCATAAGGTCTCACTTATAGACTCTCGAGCGAGATTCAGTGAACTTGAACATTTGATTTTCTCATTAAATATAAATTATGATTTACATTAAGAAAATAATTTTCTGAGTAATTGAATAAATAATTAGTTATTTGTTATTACATTTATTTAATGAATCATATTATGTTATTATATGGATAATAATATATTTTGATGTTTCAAATAAATAAAAGATGAAAATAAAAATTTTCTCGTTTCGTACTACTTTCAATAGTATGAAAATAATTAATGATTTGTCGTTAAATAAATGTGATGTTCTAAAGTAATTAAATATTATTTTAGAAATAAATCAAATAAATTTGGAATGGTATTTGAACATCATGGCCGGCCATATCTAGGATAGAATGGGCTGGAAAAATGTTTAAATGGGTTATGAGGCTTAAGTTTGACTAATGGGCCATTATTTGATTTTGACCTAACTTAAGACCATTCTCCCTGAAATAAAAAGAAGCGCTTATTCTCTCCAGACCGAATCTGAGTCTCACGCATTCTCTCTCTCCCCCTAACCTATTTTGATCGAAATTTTCTCTCCCAAAAGAGAGGGAACACACGGCCAATTCCCACAGAGAGAAAAAGAGAGAGAAATCTGATTTCTCCAAAAGCCTTTGTTTATTTCATATGATTCCTTCTCCCGTTGTTCACAAAAAGAGCCAACCCTCTTGATCTCCTAAAAATCCCTGAGTATTATTGTTGAATCAACTTGTGATTGTTTGAGTGATTTTTGGAGTACAAGGCCGGTTTTATCAGACAAAGAGCGATGGCGTTTTTCGTGTTCGCAGATGCTTCGAGATCAGATTTGCTCGCGCGTGGCTGCCTCTTTTCCAACGAGTCTCGGCCTTCAGGTGGAAGCGTGACGCAGATCCTATCCCACGTATGAATTCAGATCAAGGAGTTGAAACAAATTCTTAACCCCGACGAGGCCTTCCAGTGAAAGCTAGCAATGCACGAGATTATTTATAATAGTATTCTAACGAGTTGGATCTGTGAATATATAAATGTTATAGGTTGCTAGTATATCTGATCTATGGATTAATATGTTTAGAATAAATTTATTGACATGTTTGAAGTGTGATCAATTTGTTGATAGACATGTTTAGATTAAATTTATTGACATGTTAGAATTTTTAATGCCATGGTTAATTGAATATGATTAAAATGCGTTTTAATATATTAGGATCAATTGTGTGTTTCCGCCATATTTAGATATGTCACGAAATTTAATACGTTAATCGTTAACTAATTTCCAACAAGCAAACCCTTGGACCAAACTGGGAGCAAATTTCAGGGAAAGGAGCATCGTAGAATCAACCGGACCCCCTAAAAAGCCAAACGCATTTCCATGGAATCGAGGCAATGATCATCCCGGATTTGCATTCGCCATAGGCGATGAATCTAAGAAACCTTGATTCCACGGAAAGAAATGGATCCGAGATCCCGAGGCTTATTGCGAGTTCCACAAAAGCAACGACCACGCCACTATTAATTGCGAGACTATGAGAAAAGTTCTTGCGAAAAAGTACGCTAAGGGAGAGCTAAATGACCTCGACGTGGGACCTCTCCCCGAGAGGAAGGCCTTTGCTCCTCGCGAAAGAGGAAACGCGTCACCAAAATGATCCCACCCCGATGAGGAAGGGGAAAGACTTGAGTCTACACCACTTCCAATTAAACATCGGATAGAATTCGTTACAGGAGGATCGAAATACTACGGTAACTCGATCAATTGCATCAAGGCTTACCAACGGAAACTAAATAATCGACCCGATTATGTGAAGTAAGTTAGAGAGGTCCAGATCGCTTTCCTCAAAAGTGAAGCCTCCAAAATAGCAGGTCCCCATGATGATGCGTTAGTCGTAATGGTTGAAATTTTGAATTGTGAAGTCGCCCGAGTTCTAATCGACGGGGGAATTTCGGTTGATCTCATCTTTAAAAGACACGCTAGCGAAAATGGGAATCGACGAATCCGAAATGGAAAGAGAATCGACCAACTTTACAGGATTCAATGGCGTAACCACTCCGTCCCTCGGAGGAATTAAGTTACCCGTGAAAACCGAAGGAATGAATAGGATGGTCGAATTCCAAATCCTAGACTGCCGGTCCCCTTATAATGTAATTCTTGGTAGGCCTTGGATCCACAGAATGAAAGCCGTACCATCCACCTACCACCAAAGAATCCGATTCCCCAGCTCGGAGGAGTACGAGAGATCCGCGGCGACCAAGACGCATCAAGAAACTGTTACCTCGTAAGCCACAAAATCAAATCGGGAAAATATTAACAATTGATGAATATCTAGCCAACATCGGCCAATCCGGACCCTACGATACCTGACGACCCAGAGGATAACGAACCCGGAGGCATCAAAATGACCATACAGATACAGCTCGAGGAGTCGACCACACAAAATGCGTCGGAATCGGATCGCACTCAAAGGAAAGACCTGACGCGAAATGATCAACTTCTTGAAAAGAAATAAATAAATTTTCGCATGAAAAAGCGAAGACATGCCAGGAATTGATACAAACACAACATCTTATCCGTTAAACATTGACCCTAGTTTCAAACCACTGTAAGAAACAAGATGAAAACTTGGTCCCGATCGGGAAAGAATAATCGAAGAGGAAGTCGAAAGACTACTCAAAGCTGATTCTATCCGACCCGTGCAATATAACTGGCTGGCAAACATGGTCGTTCTGAAAAAGGAAAATGGGAAGTGGAGAGTATGCATCGATTTCACTAATTTTATTCAATCATGTTTGAAAGACAACTTCCCCCTTCCTCACATCGACCAACTCGTAGAAGCAACTGCAGGACACAAAATGTTGTCCTTCATGGACGCCTTCTCCGGGTACAACCAAATTCTGATGCACCCAAACGACCAAGAAAAACTGACATTCATAACAGATAATCAACTCAACATCGTTCGGTGGACGTATACTCTTTGTGTAGTCCTATTTACGTGTAGAAAACATGGATTGAAATATATAAAGACGCCATCTATCTAGTTGGGAATGAAGAACAATGGGAAGTTCTGGAAGAAATTAATAATATGAAAATATTGGTTCCCGTCAAAAGAAACCATCCGGTTGTCCAAGAAAAAGTAAGCAAGGAAGGCGAAGGAAACTCATATCCATCTCAAGGTGAAAAAGTCGTTGTAAAGCGAAAATGCGGTGGACTAGGTCACAATAAAAAGACATGCACGTGGCAAGAATAGAGTGTGAATTTAGTGTTGTTGACAAGTTAAATGTAAGACTAATTTAAGGGTGTTATTTTTATGTGTTCTTGACAATTTAAAATGACGTTTTGTCAAGTTAACATGACGTTTTGACAAGTAAAAATAGAGATTGTTGACAAGTTAAAATCGAGTTTGTTGACAAGTTCAATTAAAATATTTTGACAAGTTCAAATCGAGTTTTTTGACAAGTTCAATTAGACAACACAAAATGTTTTATAAATATATTGTTAGACAATACAAAATAATTTAGACATGTTAAATAAACATAATGTGACATAATGATAAATAAAAAATTATAATATAAAAAGACAACACAAAATACATTCATCAATTAACTTTTTGTGCGAACAAGTCCACAAGCCACTTCCTTCGGAATATTTTATGTTGTCGGTGGTAAGAATGTCAAAAGGGAGCCCCAACGAGAATATGCTCCACGTATTTGACGGCGAACATCTCATAATCACCGCTACATGAACATTATATAATAAACGTGTCAAAAATATGTTTTTGCACTAAAATTACTACTCAAAGTTTAACTTAGACGTATCTGAGGGCTGGACTGGTCAATTAACCAAGTAAGCTCATGAAGCTGAGGTCGACCGATAGAGAGTGGTCTATACAATTTTGGGTGATTATTGAACATGCCACTCAAAAGCTCATGTTCCCCCACGGTAGTCTGTAGAAGAAGGGGAGATCTTTGACCCACTGGAAGATTGGTTGCCACTTCCGGTCAATTGTTTTTTTGCCGGTTGTCCGAACAAATAACCGAGAACGAACACGCATAAACCGAGTTTATAGACGTCATCTGGAGCTTTGCACGTTGTCCAATTGTTTATGAGTATGCTGAATTTTATGTTGGATGACTCGTTCAGGTACTCGTCAATGAGCCTTCGAGAGGAGCGTTTGTCCTTCTCATCTTTCGTCGGACAATCTTTGTAGTATAGGCCCGAGATTAGGTCATACTTTAGCCGTTCGAAACATACTCTCTTTTCTCTAAGACCGAATTGGATCTCTCCAGCCTTAATTGAGTCAACCTTCTTCTCCAATGGAGAATGGAGAAGGAAGGTAGCAAAGTTCAACTCAGAGGTCATGAAGAAGTGATCGAACACCGTCCTTCAGAGTTGCTTGATCAGATTCATTTCTTTGAAGCACTGCTTCACATTTTTCACCATAAGTGATTTGTTGGAATAGGTCTAGGATTAAGAAAAATTTATCATTAATACATTAATGGAGGAATATAAAGATTTCTTTTACAAGTAAAACAATTTTTACTAACCTAAACAAAGTGCATATACATGTTATAATTAAAACATTATTTAGAAAGCTTGAATACTAACCATTTGTGAACCTCGATTTGGATGGATCTTGAAAAAGGTTGATCTTCTCTTCTAGCTCGATTCCTTCAAGCTTAAACGTGAACTCGAGAAACCTAAGGTTTCTATTACAAGAGTCTATAGAGGTTTATAAGGACTTGTGTGTGGGAAAAATAATACACAATAGCTCAAGAACAAGTCTATGAGCTAGAGAGCTAATTAACCCTAAGTCTAATGAGGACTTAGGTGCAAAAATAAAAGGAAGTATTTTGAGAGGGAGAGACGAGAGGGTCGGCCAAAAATACAAGAGAGAGCAAGAAAAAGCTTCTCTACACATCTCTATGTGAGGCTCAATTTATAGGAGAAGGAAAATCAAGAAAGGGTAATTACCCTTCCTATTGTGCATTCATGACACAATATTTGATTTTCACTCCTCTTCATCTTTGTATATGGCCGGCCATTCTATAACATAAGTTATGAAAATTTGTTTCCTTATCAAAGAAATTCATTTCCTCTTTTTTTTGGGTAATTATATTTATAATTAAAGACAAAAGAATTTCTAGAAATAATTTCCTTCTCTCTATGATGCTTGGCCAAAATCCTACCTAGGGGGAGCTTCTAGATGCTTCCTTATATATAATTAGACAATTCTTAAAATACCAATTGTAGAATTAATATTGCACAAGTAATGAAATTAATTTCATAATGCCTCAAACGACTTCTTTGCTTTAGAAATTAATTAAAATTTCCACCATAAGAAAATATTCAAAATCTTATTTTGACATTCGCAAATTTTATGTCCATGTGGACAAAAATACCCTTTAGACATTTTCCGAGAAAGGTCTAGTTCAACATTTGAACTTATTTTGACTTAGGTTCCAGTTAACAACTCTACTCTAATGACCTGTAATAGTGACTTTATGGATCCAAATGAACAAAGCTTGAGCTTCTATACTCGGACTCAAAATTTCACAACCCTTTTCCGAGTATTAGCTTAATGTCAACTAACTCCACTAATTTAACTTAATTATATTGACCCCATCGAGAATCTCTCGATTCAAATGTATATTTTTTTTCTACTCGAATTCAACTTAATTATATTGATCGGATCCATTGAATGTTATCTATAGTTACCCTTCATGAATATCATCAACTATATGGGATTTATAAAATTACCATTTTACCCTTCTCGTTGTTATTTCCTCAACTCCTTTAATACTTGTGAATAAGTTAGAACAAGGTATTGACGAGGAGCTAACAAGTCACATTGTTTCATCCAAATAAAGTAGCTACTTAAGTTTAGATACTGCGCAGTTCATCTATTCACAATCCAAGTAATAACGCATGAGGTGATATATATTGCATCACAGCAATCTTGTATATGAATTCCATATCTATGAAAACTTCACAAAGCTGGTTCATGATATCTTCGTAACTTAATATCTGATCAATTGCCTAGTCTAGATCACGTAATGCATCTAGAATTTGACTTTTTCAAATGCGAGTATTAGTGTTATGAGATGACATGTCTCATTTCAGGATTTAGGTACGCATGATGCAATTCATACATAGTGACCTTGAGACAGAAGAGGTTAAATTGTTTGTTCTTCCATTTTCTCTAAAGGTGCACTGGTCAGTTTAGTATTTTTGAAAAATACACTGGAAGAACTATAGAGTTCCTAACTCTCTATGCCTCGTAACCAGACATCATAGATTCTTCCAACAATCATACTGGGATCAATAGTCCGTTGATCTTTAGATTGTGAATATATCGTTTTAACCAAATCATCAAGAGTTTGTTCATGCAAATCTACATTTGTCTCTTCATACATTGTTACGTTTGATTAAGGACTATAAGACTATTGAATATAATAAATCTTCAATCAAACTAAAAGGGAATGAATGAAAGTTTCAACTTTTATTAATTTAATCAGCAAATTACACTAAGGACTGTATAACGATTTATATATTACAACAATACGTAAATAAACAATCTTCTTGTGGGCATCTATGCCAACAAACTCTTACTTGACTCAAAGAAGACCTTATTGGATAGGGCCTTGGTGAAAGGATCTGCAAGGTTGTCCACCGTTGAGATCTTCTTCACCTCCACGTCTCCACGCTGCATGATCTCTCCCCGCTTATGGCTTATAGGTTCCTTTGAGTTAGCAACAGCCCCACTATTATCACAATAAAGTGTCATAGGCTCGTTGGATGCTTCACAAGCAGCCACATATTCTGCTTCCATGGTGGAGTCAACAATGCAAGATTTCTTGATACTCCTCTAGACAACAGATCCACCATTCAGGATGAACTCTGATCCTGGAGTACATTTTATGGAATTCTTATCCGCCTGAAAGTCGGAATCAGTATACCCCGTCATAGTCAGATCAGTACCTTAATATGTAAGCATCAAGTTCCTAGTTCACCGAAGATACTTAGGAACATGCTTAACAGCAACCTAGTGCTCGGGTTTAGGATTTTATTGGAAACGACTATCTACGCCAACTGCGAAACATATATCCGGTCTAGTACACAACATAGCATACATGAGACTTCATACGAAGCATAGGGAATCATTCTCATGTCCTCAATCTCTTGTGTAGTCTTGGGAGAGTGGTCCTTAGAGAGTGAGACTCCATGTCTAAAGGGGTTTTGGCCCTTCTTGGAGTTCTGCATAACGAAGCGATCCATCACCTTATCTATATAAGATGCTTGGGAGAGCGAGATGATCCAGTTCTTTCGATCTCGAAAGATCTAAATCCACAGAATGTATGCAGCTTCCCCTAAATCCTTCATATCAAACTTGTTAGCTAACCAGATTTTAATCTCAGATAATTTACCTACATCATTACCAATGAGTAGTATATCATCGATATACAATACCAGAAACACAACCTTGCCCTCGTGTATCAACTTATAGACACAAGGTTCATCTATTGACTATTCAAAACCGAAGCTTTTTACAGTTTCATCGAATCTAATATACCATGATCTAGATGCTTGCTTTAATCCATAAATGGATTTAAGCAATTCACAAACCTTGTTTTCTTGATCACCTTCCACGAAACCGTTTGGTTGAGAAATGAAAATACGCTCGTCCATATTGCCATTCAAAAAGGCAGTCTTGACATCCATTTGCCAGATCTCGTAATCGAGAGCGGCAACTTTTGGTAGAAGTATTCGAATGGATTTAAGCATTGCGACTGGTAAGAAGGTTTCTTCATAATCGATACCTTCCTTTTGGGTATAATCATTAGCCACTAGTTGCGCTTTGAACGTCTCAATGTTCCCATCCGGACCCCTTTTCTTCTCATAGATCCACTTACACCCTACAAGTTTAACCCTTCAGGTAGGTCTACAAGTTTCCAGACTTTATTGAGATACATCGAATGCATCTCAGCTTTCATGGGCTCAAGCCAAAGGTTTGATTTTGAACCAGCTTTTGCTTGACTATAGGAAACAGGGTCATCCATGTCAGCGACAGCTACAAGACAATCGCCATAAGACATGTACCTGTCGGGCTTTTCAGAAACCCTCCTACTACGTTGAAGTACTACTTGACGAGATTCGGAATTTTTAGGTTGCGTTTCTGTTGGGGTAAGAAAAGTTCTTACAGATGAGGTAGACGCTTCCTCACCCAACTTTTCTTCAAGCACAATTTTGCTTCTTGATTTCATATTCTTCATATAGTCCTCCTCAAGGAAACGAGCATTAGTGCTGACAAACGTTTTGTCCTCCTCGGGACTATAGAATGTGAATCCTTTGTTTTCCTTTGGATATCTAACGAACACATACAATTCTAACCTACTAGCCAACTTGATAGTCTTTTGCCTTAGCACATGTGCAAGGCAACCCCAAATTTTGATGTGACTTAAACTAGTTTTACGCCCAGTCCATCGTTCATAAGGAGTACCAGGGACCGTCTTAGACGGAACTTTGTTCAGAATATATGTGGAAGTTTAAGGGTATATCCCCAAAAAGAATTAGGGAGTGATGAGTAACTCGTCATTGATCAAACCATTTTCATCAGAGTTGAATTCTCTCTCTGACACTCCGTTCTGTTGAGGTGTGCCAGGTGCTGTAAGCTGAGAAGCGATATCTTCTTCTTTAAGAAAGTCATCAAACTCTTCAGTCAAGTACTCACCGCCTCGATCAGATCGAAGGGTTTTGATCTGTTTACAAGTCTTCTTTTCCACAAAAGCCCCAAAAACCTTAAATGCGTTAAAGGTTTCGGATTTGTGTTTGAGAAAATAGACAAATACATATCTTGAGTAATCATCGGTAAAGGTAACGAAGTATTTGTATCCTCCCCATGCCTGAATTCGGAGTGGACCACATACATCAGAATGTATTAGTTCCTGCAACTCAGTGGATTTTCGACCTTTATCAAAGAAAGGTCGTTCGGTCATTTTTTCTTTTATAGAGGATTCACAAGTCGGCAGTTAGCCTATTGCAGAGCCTTTGAGTAGACCATCCCTCACAAGTCTCTTAATCTTATTTAGACTAATATGACCAAGTCTTAAGTGGCAGAGATGTGTTGATTTTATTAGATCAGATGAGTCATTAGGTTTGATCCTCTTTGGTTCCCTAATTAGATCATTATCTATTTCAGTGTCTAATAGAAAATGTTGTGTAGGATAAAGATAGTATAAACCATTATTTAAACATGTATCAGTGACAAATGAATTGGAAGAAGTAATACGAATTCCATTATCAATAAACTTTAAATAATAAATCTGCTCAACAATATGAGCTACATATATTAAGTTTTTCCCAAAGGAAGGAACATAATACACATTATTCAAATTTATAGTTCAGTCTTTGAAAGACAGTGTCACGGATCTCACATCCTTAGCAGACACCAAGCTCCCATTACCCCACTTGAAGTAAAAGTCGCCATCCTCTAAGCTTTTGCTTTTTCTGAACCCATTCAAGGAACAACAAATATGTTTAGTAGCAGTGGAGTCAATAATCCACGATGACACATTATCAGCTAATAAACAAGCCTTGAGGTAGGTAGGACAGTTCCTACGCTAGTGTCCGGGCTCATTGCAATGGTGACAGTTGTCCTTAGACTTGTCCACCTTTGCATTCCGAGGCATCTTCATCTTCTAAACCTTGCGAGGGTTCTTCTTGTCGGCTCTATGAGATCTCTTCTTAGATCCAGAGGTTGAGGTTCTGTGCTCAGTAGCATGAGCTTCTCCAGTAGTCATCTTTTTCTTTAAGAGTCCCTCAGTGGTGTGAATCTCCTTCATTAGCTCGGTAATAGTGTACCCTAACTTATTCATGGAGTAATTCAGCTTGAAAGTATCAAAAGATTCAGGGAGAGTTTCCAAGATCATATTTATCTTGGTTTCTCCATCAATCTCAGATCCAAGGATTTCCATCTCATTAAGATAACTTATGATCAGCATCGTATGTTCTGTAACGTGAGTCTCTGTTTTCATTTGACAGTTCATAAACTGTCGTACCGCTTGTTGCCTAGCCAGACGCCATATCACGATGTTGTTGCTGCAACACATTGTTCATGGATGCTAAAATATAGCATCTCGCAATCTCATCGGATCTGAGCCAGGTCGCAAGGGCGTCCTTGTCCTCTTGAGTCAAATCATCATTCGTTTCAGGAGGACATGGGATAGTGAGTACCCATTTGTGCTTGTCCATGGTAAGGACGATGTCTAGGTTATGTTTCCAATCTACGCAGCTATCACTTTAAAGTTTATTCAAGGAAATGATAGTAGAGAGGGGGTTTAGAAACATGTAGTTGAAAGTTGAAACAATTTATGATTAGTCTTTCTGTTTAGGATTTTAAGTTTAATTTTATTTAGACAAGAAAAATCCAAAAGTGTTATGAACAAAATGAAAATTTACTCCTTCAAGGGAAGGCCGCAAAAAGTCGCCTTTATAAGTAAATGACACATCATTAATGCATAGTCATGATGCCAATACATCAATGCTTTGACTAGCCACCTTATAAAGAAGTTTGATCACTCAAAACTTTTTGTAGGGCCTCGAGGGAAGATTACTAGAGTTTGAGCCTAAGTGTGTAACCAACCACTTAGTTCAACAAGATCTACTTTGAAAACAATCCGCCGAGGGGAGGCCTTGTTTCATCGTTTCACTTTTGAACGTAACTATAAAAGCAATGTTAGGAGCAATGCGTCTATGAGTACTCTCATTTAAGAGAGGGTCACGATGGTGACTCTTAGTCCGGCGACATATGCACTTTACATTAGTGTTGGTGATCGTGGGTTGTAAACAATAAGTACAACCCTCCTACATAGTTTTTGGAAAATAAGGGGATCTGGGTTGCAAACAATAAGTACAACCCTCCCACTTAATTTTTGGAAAAAGCACATCATCTTTTGTACGTTTGGAAACACGTTTCCAGGTGTAAAGAGAGATAGAGTGGATCACTAGAAAAAAGAACCCTAAAATCGATATTTGTGAATGCACTAAGGCACAAGGAACATACTCGGATCTTTTAGTATATTAATTTATTTTTGCTAAGGAAAGTGTGTGAGATTAATAAATCTCACTTTTGCACTTGGAAGTATTTGATATTCAAAATCTCCTAAAACTAATATCTTCATCTTCATGACATCTTCTTTCAACGCATCTTCATGGTTGTTGAGTGCGTGAACGTCGGAAATCCACGAAAGCATTAAAAAGAGGGGAAGAAGCAAGGAGTCGCAAAATCCGGATTCAAAATCCTGGACTCGGGAACTGTCGCACACCTTGGACTTAAAATGTCATAAACGACACATCCGGTATATGATTGAGCTGAAACCAATTGAATTAGATAGCTAACTTCCGTACCTTAAATTTGGTTCAAAAACCACTAATTTTCAAGTTCCAAACAAAGAGTTATGCCCGTTTTACTGAGCCATAACAATTTGTCCTGAAATTGAAAAATAATTAAAAGTATGTCGGATCTAGGCGTAATTAGAAAGAGGTTTATTGAAATATTTTAATTGTTTGTTTTGATTTCAATTGTGTATTATATTTACATAATAAAAATTAACGCAATATAAAACTAGCAACATAATATAAATTATTTAAACAAATTTAAACTATAAGTGCAATAAAGTAGTTTAAACTATGTACACAAATTTTTCAAACTTGTCAAAAATTTGATTTTGAGTATGCTAAACATAAAATAATTAAAAACTGTTTTTAATGTATTTATATAGCATTATTCAAGCAAATTTTGAAAACAATTTTCTTATAACGATTTTAAATAACATGTACATGTTATACTTTGACCATAGCTCTGATACCATTTGTTGGAATAGGTCTAGTGTTAAGAAATATATATCATTAACACGTTAATGGCGGAATATAAAAATTTATTTTACTAGTAAAACAAATTTTACTAACCTAAACAAAGTGGATATACATGTTATAATTAAAACATTATTTATAGAGCTTGAATGCTAACCTTTCTTGAACCTTTATTTAGATGGATCTTGAGAAAGGTTGATCTTCTCTTCCAACTCGATTCCTTCAAGCCTAAACGTGAACCCGAGAAACATAAGATTTCTATTATAAGAGTCTATATAGGTTTATAAGGACTTGTCTGTGGGCACAATTAAACACAATAGCTCAAGAACAAGTCTATGAGCTAGAGAGCTAATTAAACCTAAGTCTAATGAGGACTTAGGTGCCAAAATAAAAAGAAGTATTTTGAGAGAGAAAGACGATAGGGTCGGCCAAAAATACAAGAGAGAGCAAGAAAATGCTTCTCTTAACATCTCTATGTGAGGCTCCATTTATAGAAGAATGAAAATTAAGAAAGGGTAATTACACTTTCCTATTGTGCATTCATGACACAATATTTGATTTCTCTCATCTTCCTCTCTGTATAAGGCCGGCCATTATATGACATAAGTGATGGAAATTTGCTTCCTCACTTAGTACATTTGTTTCCTTCTCAAAAGAAATTCATTTCTTATTTTCCTTTTGGATAATTATCTTTATAATTAAAGGCAAAATGATTTCTAGAAATAATTTCCTTCTCTCTATGATACTTGGCCGAAATCCTACCTTGGGGGAGCTTCTAGATGCTTCCTTATTTATTTTAAGGCAATTCTTAAAATACCCATTGTAGAATTAATATTGCACAAGTAATGAAATTAATTTCATAATGCCTCAAACGACTTTTTGGCTTTAGAAACTAATTTATATTTCCATCATATGAAAATACTAAAAAAATATTATTTTCACATTCACATATTTTTATGTCCATGTGGACAAATATACCCTTTAGACATTTTCCGAGAAAAAGTCTAGTTCAACATTTGAACTTATTTTGACTTAGCTTCCAGTTTAACAATCCTACTCAAATGACCTGTAATAGTGACCTTATTGATCCAAATGAACAAAGGTTAAACTTCTATACTCGGACTCAAAATTTCAGAAACCTTTTCCTCGTATTAGATTAATGTCCACTGACTCCACTAAAGAGTTGACACTAAGAATCTTTCGGTTCAGATGAATTTTTTTCTACTAAAATTCAACTTAATTATATTGACCGGATCCATTGAATGTTATCTATGGTTACCCTTCATGAATATCATCAACTACATGGAATTTATAAAATTACCATTTTACCCTTCTAGTTGTTATTTCCTCAACTCCTTTAATACTTGTGAATAAGTTAGAAACTATGTATTGAAGAGGAGCTAATAAGTCATATTGTTTCATCCAAATAAAGTCGCTACTTAATTTTTGATACTGCGGAATTCATTTATTCACAATTCAAGTAATACAGCATGAAGTAATATATATTGCATCTTAGCAATCTTGTACATGAATTCCATATGTATGAAAATTTCACAAAGTTGGTTCATGACATCTTAATAACTTAATATCTCACCAATTGTCCTATTCTAGATCACGTAATGGATCTAAAATTTGACTTTCTCAAATGAGAGTATTAAGGTTATGAAATGACTGTTGGAATTTATTTAACAATTTAAACAAAATAATTATATAACATATCATTATATTGCGGAATTATATAATAAGATTTAAACATATTAAAACAATTTTAATATGTTTAACACCTATGAAATTAAAATCAATTTACATGTTTAATAAACAATTTATTGAAACACAATTCATTCAACAATTAAACACGCTAACAACCTACATGATCAATTCACATATATTTGAGCAGTCTAATTTGTTGAGAAAACACTTACAATTAGGATAATAAATTATCCCGAAGTTGCTCGCTATCGTCGGAAGGCCACACCAAATCCACGTTGGAAAACAACCTCGCCGGAATGCCCTAGGGACTTCTTCGCCGGACTGGGAAGAACAAGGGCGCCGAACAGGGAGTTCGCCGGACTGGGAGTCTTCAGGAGGCTCACCGGATTCGGCTCGCCGGACAGGGTCTCTGATCTTGGGACCGCCGGACTGGGATGCACTCGCCGGACAGAGACGGGTCGCCAGACTGGGATTTCCGCCGGACTGGGATAAGTCGTCGGACTGGAAACCTTCGCCGGAATGGACACCTTCGCCGGACTAAACACCTTCGCCGGACAGGGAACCTTCGCCGGACAGGACACCCTCGCCAGACTGGAACAGGCACGCAAATGGAGAGATCCGGCCGGGAATGAAAAATTCCAAAAAAAAATCTGAAAACGATTTTAAAACAATTTTTCCAAAACATAAAATAACATCAAACACCACAAGTGAGAATCAACAATAATACACGAGGGAATTTTGTGAGATTGAAAGGGTGGGCATTCAAGAACACTTGAGATTGATATGAAAACTAAGAAAACAAATTTTCTTCTTTTTCTTTCTTTTGGGAATTCGGCCGAGAGACTCAAAGAGAGAGAGAGGAGAGTTTGGCCGAAAATATTAGGGTTAAGGTTAGAGTGATTAGGGTTTTTGCAGCCTTTTATAAACAACTTTGTAATGGACTTAAGCTGGGTCAAATCCATGACCCTACTCACTTAAAGTTTCGGCCAAAACACTCTCCACATACTCGGCAATATTCAATTTATTTATTCCCAAATTATTTTGATTTATTTCTAAATTTATTTTAGTTTAGAACTCTCATTTTTATTTAATGACATTTCATTAAAATAATTTCGTACTTTTCAAATAAGTACGAAACGAGAAATTATATATTTCCTTCTTTATTTATTTGAATATTACAAGTGTATTACTATCATTATAATAATACTCTACGATTCAATAAATAAACGTAACAATAAATAACTAATTATTTATTAAGTTACTTAAGAAAAATAAGTTTCTCGATATAAATAACAATTAATATTCAATAAGTAAACCAACAATCCTATTTCATTTGTTTTCTTCCAGTGTCTAAAATTAAGACCTTATGGACCCACACGAGAGAAGCTTTAAATTAAAGATCAGACACAAAAGTTCACAAACTTTTTCCGTATTTTAATTCTTAATATTGGTCGATTCCACTAAAGGCCCAATATTGACACTCTCTCTGTTCGTATGCGTATATTATATGTTTGATGTGACAAAACCATGATCCACAGAGTACTTTACGATATTACCCTTCATGTGTATCACTAATTAGGGGGAATGTAAAATTACCGTTTTACCCCTTTAGTTATTATTTCACTAACTCCTTTGTTATTTATTAATGAGAAAAACATAGAGTGAAATGTCTATACATGTCACATGTTTTAATCAAAGAATATTCTTATTCGATGAATACCTGGTCAGGTTAATTCATTCACACTCTCATAACAAAGCATAGTGTGATACTAATGCATTTGCATTTTATCAATATGAATTCCATATCTATATAACCCAATATCACATCATTATGACACCAACCGTCTGTTCAGATGAAACTAAGATTTAGTCATTGCCCATTGACAAATCAAATGTCATAAAATGTAATGTCAATTATACATTCACTTCAGGATTAAGGTAAGTATCCAAATACCCCTCGTATGTGATGTTGAAGCTTCTAGTGTTTAAACGGTTTTATCTCGAGCTTCTAAGTATCACTGGTCTTGTTCAATATCTTCTATAAGATATCAAGGATGAATCATAGAGCCACAACTCTCTATATCACATGATAAGATATCATGATTCATTCAAAAAAATTGTTATTTAGACACGATTGCTCTTTCGGTCTTAAGATTGCGAACAAATGGTTTAAACTAGTCACAAGGGGTTATCATGTCAAATCTGTATTTAACACCCTTTTCGTTGATGACAGTTTCAGAGCGTAGCATTCATACATAAACACAAACTCTATTGAAGAATGAATATTTCTTAATATTAATGTTTCAGCAAAATATAAATACAAATGTATTTCATTGTCTAATTTCGCCTTTGTTGGCACCAATCCCAACAATGACATGTCTCATTTCAGGATTTAGGTAAGCATGATGCAATTCATACATAGTGACCTTGAGACAGAAGAGGTTAAATGGTTTGTTCTTCCATTGTCTCTAAAGGTGCACTGGTCTATTCAGTATCTTCAAAAGATACACTGGAAGAACTAAAGAGTTCCTATTTCTCTGTGCCTCGTAACCAGACATCATAGATTCTTCCAACAATCATACTGGGATCAATAGTCCGTTGATCTTTAGATTTTGAATATATCGTTTTAAGCACACTATGAAGAGTTTGTTCACGCAAATCTACATTTGTCTCTTCATACATTGTTAGGTTTGATTAAGGACTATAAGACTATTGAATATCATAAATCTTCAATCAAACAAAAAGGGAATGAATGAACGTTTCAATTTTTATTAATTTAATCAGCAAATTACAATAAGGACTTTATAAAGATTTATATATTACATCAATATGTACATAAACAATCCTTTTGTGGGCATCTTTGCCAACATGATTTTCCCCTGGAAAGTGTCGTTGATAAGGAATTTCAAGTGGTCTTACACGATAAAAAGACAAAAAAAAATCAATATTTTAATGAACCATCATATGATATCGCACAAAAACCATTGTACACTACCATTTTATACAAAAATATCGTACAATAGCGTAAGTTATCCTAATCCATCGTACGCATCGTAAACCATCCTACAACATCTTAAACCATCGTACAACATCTTAAACCATCGTACACACACTCTATGCATGTTGTCGTAAGCCATCGTCCAAGCCATCGTAAACTATCGTATACCATTGTAAGTTATCGTAAATTAACATACGTGCGATAACATTTAATGTGTTATTCATTTCGGGAAAACCTAAAATCTCTAAACTAGTTTAAATCTTCCCAAATGAATTCGATTTAACGTACATTATACTCGAAAAGACTATATGAAGTACATGTAATAGATTTAAGTACGAAAAAAAAATAACTCTTACCTTTTTTTGAGATATTTTCCTTTGAGTGCTAGGTTGAGATTTCGGGTCCTCTCCACCACCGATTTGGAAGTTATCCGAGTTTGACGATATTGTAGGATGTTGATAACCTTAGTGTGATAGTTTTGGGACGTTGAATTTGAGTTTTTGAATTTTTTTTAGAAGTTCAATGGTTCGGCCGAGAGAAAGAAAGGAGAGAAAAGAAAAGAGAGAAGAGGGGAGAGAGGAAAAAGAGAGAATATGAACTTAGCAGCATTTTTGTCTAATTTAAGACAAAAAGTCCATTTTAAGATATTTTGTCAAAGAGAAGTTTATGATGAATATTTAAAACGTTTTTAGGTCTACAAAGTAAAATTTCTCTAAGCATATATGTATAAATTATTATCACTAATGAATGGCGCATCAGTATATATGGTTTAAAAAACTGTTCTTACCTATAAATAAACTTCATTATTGTAAACAGACACTTATGATCTGTTACATTACAAGTAGAAGGGGACCATAAACTTAGGCGTACACACGATACATAAATTAGAACTCTATAACATTATCAAGTCATGACTTTCGAACTACTTAAATCTTTTAGAAAAGGGCGATAATAATCTACATTAAAAGAGTGAGATCCCAAACAGAACTCACAAATATCTCTGTACATATATATCCATTACCTATTTTCATACACCATCATCAATAGTAAATAAATACATATATAATCTTTTGTAAGACAGTAAGAGAAGTAAAAAAAAATTATTCACCTTTTATCTTTGTTGCCAATAAATTCCTATTGATATGCACTACACTAAATTCCTCCAAAACACACAAATTATTCTCGAAAAAGAATATGAATTAGTTCCCCGAACATGACACGTCATCATTGAAGTTTAACTCTAACTCGTTGACTCTATGGAAAGAAACCTCCCTAATTGGGTCCAAAACGGGCTTCCAAGACCTAATCTTTAACGATGATCTCCGATCCCCAAACCCCGCCACCTCGTCATCCCTGCTGACTGAGATGGCGGGCCTGCCAGACCGAGGAGAAGTCGGGTTTGGCGGGCCCGACTGGTGGGCCCGGGCTGTGAGCCGACGGGCTAGGGCAGCCAAGTCGAGCGGTGAAGTGTCGGATCTCAAGGCCGAGTAGGGCAAGAGAAAGTAGACCTGACCGGGCTCGAGAATTGCTTCGGGCCTCATGGGCTTCATAGAGACCAATTGGCCTGCCGTGCACACGAATTGCTTATCTGGCTTCTCCGCCACATGGCACACCGAGATTGGCTGCTCGAAATCCTCCACGTACCCGCTAAGGTGGACCACTCTAACGGTTGTGATCGCCTTTTCGGGTTCCAAAGCCGATGATGATCCACACGAGATACAACACCTCATCATCTTCTTCTTTTCTCTTCCAGTTTCCCTTGTTCTCAAATCTGAAATAAATTTTAGAGTGTATGTATATTGAGATTTGAGATGACCTAAAGTGTGACGCTGTCCAACAACTATAGGACTATAAAATATATAAATAAATAAATAAAAACTAGGTTGAAATTTATGTGGGCGATCCATTACAAGTTGTATATATACTTATTTTTTTAACTCGTAGTTTGTAGTTCATATATTTATGTTGTAGTGGTTGTGTGTAATATACGGCATACGAGTGAATTGATCAATGCTAGTCAACTAAATTATTAGATATACGGCGTTTATTTTGATAGTTTAGTTAAAATAAATAAGGATGGCTAATTCAACTAAACATATCATCGAATTTTGGATACTCGTTGCGAAGTCAACGATATGATTTTTAAATGACTTCTTAATGTATATGACAGTTAATCCGATACAATTAAGAAATTGGCCAAAAAGTGGTAGATATAGATGTAATATAGTGAGGCGTACGCTTAGGTAAAACACGACTAAATATTTGCTGAGGACTATAACACCCCTATTCGAAACAATGAAATATTAGCTATATATATTTTAGAACACTTTATTGGGTAGGCAACGCATCGCTCTTTTTAGTGAGACATTATCGGGTATAGTTTTTATTTTAGAACACATTATTGGGTATAGTTTGAAGTTCATTTATCAAGAGACCTTTTATAGATTTGTATGTTGCTCGACTACATATTTTGTTTCTTATGATATATTACTAGAACTTTTAATCAAGAGATTCATTATATTATATATATATATATATACATATATATATATTAAGTCACACCAGTTTATTTTTTTTATATGAAAATATTGTCAGACCAATTTTCTTAATTTATTTTTATGAAATTTGGTCCTATCCATTTTTTAGACTGGTCTAAAATGATTCAATCAGTTTTGAAAATTGAGACTCTCATTTAGATCAAATTACACTAATCCTAAACTTTAAAATTGCTTTTTATTAAAAACAATTCAAAGTTACTTAAACCTACTAATTTAGCATGAATATCTTTAGCAATAACATATTTATGTTAAAACTTAAGTCTTCTACCTATTTGTTGATAGATTTCATTCAATTTTTTTTTAACTTAAAATACAGAGTGGACTAATGGTCCGGAACATATATCATTTAATCATTTTATTTGTTTTGTAAAGAAACTGAGTTTAGATCATGTGTGCTTTATGTAATTTTTTTTTTTTATCTATGATAGTGCTAGATTTCGTTTTTCTTCTGTAGTAGTTCTTGATGATGTTTTCCTTTAATAATGCTTGATAATCATTGATGTCTCTTTTCCTTTATAACTGTGTTTGATGTCCTTTAATTACTAAAATAGTGCTTGTTGTCCTTTTATTGCTAAAATGGTGCTGGATGTTGTTTTTGTTCTATAATTTTGCTTGATGTAGTTTTATTGCTATTGCGGTGCTTAATATCGTTTTACTTATATAACAATATTTATGCCGTTTTTTCTTATATAACAATACTTGATGTCGTTTTGCTTCTATTATTGTCTATGATGTTGTTTTATCTTCTATAAAGTTTTTGATGTCAGTTTTCTTTTAAGATAGAGCATATTTCCATTTTACGTATTACAATTTTTTTTACATAGCTCTATTATAGCTCTTAATGTCTTTTCTAGAACTTGATGACGATTTTCTTCTTTAACAGTGATTGGTGTTGTTTTTGTTTTATAAAAATGATTGTTTTTGTTTTCCTTCATTAATAGTACTTGGTATGTTTTTTCTTCTATAATATTTTTTGTAAAAACGACACTTATCGCCTCTATATTGATAGTAATATGTTTATACATGTTATTGTCTGGGTTTAGGAATATATTTGATTCATTATAGATGAGTTTATGCAAGAAAATAGAAACTCATTTTATATCTTTTATTAACGAAAAACTTCGTTTAAATAAAACTATTAAAAACGATAATTTAAAGTTAAATTAAAAATAAATTCTACGGCGAGAACTCTTCAAGTGCCTTCCGATTTATATAGGAATAAATGGGAAATTTAACGATTGCCGAGATGAATAGTCGCACTAAATCAATTTATATCCAAATTAATAGATAAGTGCCCTCCATTCTTCGAGTGCATCAAGAAGAATACATGCAATGATCTTACTTCGAATAACTCGTGTGAGGAAGCATTCTAAGAAATAAATAAATATCTGGTTTCGCCGCCGGTCTGAGCTAAACCTACAGACAAAAAATAATTTTACCTTTACATGGTTGCCTTTCCAGCCGCCATAAGCGGTGCATTAGTGAACGAGGAATTGAATAATCAAAAACTCGTTTTCTACACATGCATAACATTCAAAGATGTTGAAACTCGCAATCCGATGATTGAAAATTTAGCCCTGGCAATAGTCGTATCAGTAAGATAATTAAGACCGTACTTCTATTCCCAGATGATAGTGGTAATGATCATGCAGCCATTATGCACCGTCAATCGGGATGATTACCGATCAAACTATTTGAGTACGTCATCAAATATCGAATGACAACCTAAAAATATATCAAAAGTAATCACAAACTTCCTCATCGAACTACCAACTGATAAAGAGAACGACCTACAATCAGATAGTATGTGGACGCTCCACGTAGACGGGGCATCGTCAAAACAAGGATCAATAATCGGCATAACGTTAAATTTCCCAACCGGAGATATCCTTGAACAATGCTTCAGACTAGGATATTTTACATCGCCTAACGAGGTCGAATAGGAAGCCCTCATCGCGTGGTTGCGTTTGGTCAAAGGCATCAGGGCAAGAAATGTAACAGGGCAAGAAAGGTAACGGCCTTGTGCGATTCAGAGCTCGTAGCGAATGCTGAAGCGAAAAGTTCAAAACCTGAGAAGAGAAAATGTAAAATTACATCTCAGTAGTCCGCAAACTCGCACAATCCTTTGATAAATTCAAATTCATCAGGATCGCGAGGGGAGAAAATATTGCGGCAGACCCACTAGCCGCATTGGTTTCGACCTTGAACCCGAATGTCAAAAGAGTAATCCGCGTAAAATTCGTAGAATCACCCAGCATCCCGCTAAAAGTAAATGTTATAAGAATACAGCTGGGAGATTGGAAAACTCCAATATTAGACTACATCTAGCACATGATTTTACCAAAATAAAAAGAAGTCCAAAAGCTTAAGGCGATTAATACGATGTATGGTGTCATGAATATAAAATTATACAAAACAAGTATCTGGGAGCCATACATGAGATGCCTAGGAAAGCACGAAGATCGTAATGTCTTCTCTAAAATCCACGACATAGAGTAAAAAAATCTCATTGGAGGCCGCTCCCTTGCAATTAAAGGAAAAAAGCAAGGATACTTTTTGCCAACCATGTTGGAAGATAGTTAATGGACTGGAACAAGATGCAAAAAATTACACAGGAAGATATATACAGTATAGCAACTCACTGAAGAACTAGTATCGGTATGGTACTATATCCGTTCATGAAATGGTCCATGGATATAGTGGTCGACAATGGTTCCTACTTCATATCAACTAAATTTGAATTTTTTTGCGAATCGGGAATCAGATTGAGAAAATCTACCCCCGATACCCGCAAGAAAACGGACAGGCGAAAGACGGCCACAAAATCATAGTAAGAAACGTATAGAAAAGATTAGACAACAAAAAAAGAATTTGGGAAGACAAGATCCTGAGTGCCCTACGGGCATACCGGACAAGTCCGCGCGGAGCAACTGGACAGAGTCCTTTCATACTATTTCATGAAACGAAAATCCGTCATACCAGCTAAAGTAGACATAATAAGTTTAAGGTGAGATTTAGCATGTCAGAATGAAGCATCTAACAATAAAATTATAATCAATGAACTGGATTTTGGAGAGGAAATACGTGAGCTGGAACTTATTCGAGTACAAGTATATATACGCGCGACAACCCGTAATTATAACTTAAAAGTTAAGGAAAGGTAATTCGTTGAAGGAAAACTCATACTCAGACGTGTTTTTCAGAACACGAATGAGTCGAATACAGAAAAGCTTGACACAAACTGGGAACGTCCATACAAAGTATCCCATATAGTCCGATCAGAAGTCTACGAATTGGAAACCATGAACCAAGTCGCAATAATGCGGTCATGGAACGCACACCACTTAAGAAAATATTAATGATGAAAGGTAGGAACACATCGCAAATTGAACTACGTCATGACTTGATGTCCCCTAGCCAAGTACGTAAGTAGCTCACAAGGGCACACACGTACCTCCCAATCATAATAAAATTTTGTTTAAAACTCCCCTAAGTTTATCAAAATTTGTCTTTCGTGGAAAACGAAGTAAATGCTCATTGACCGTTTGAAGCCCCTCGCCTTGCGTGAGTAATTACGACTTCCAGGCCCAGAGCTGTGTCCGATATGACTCCAAAGTCACAGTCGTCGCTGCGTGATATTTCATGTTGTCTAGGAAGCACTTCTTCAAGTCGTTCTTCTCTCGCTCGGCCTCCAGCTTCTGGAAAATGAGGACCACCGACTCTTTTTCGAGGTGACAAAGCTCCCACCGCATTTTCTCAACATCCTCGGCCGAGCATATCCTCGTGCCGATCGAACGGTCTGCCTTGGTCTCTCAATTATGAGACCTCCTCCTACAAAGAGCGTAGGCGATGTATGATATCATTAAAGATCTACTCCTGCCTCTCGGTTCGGCCTTAGACCTACAAATGAGATAAAAAAAAACAATTTATAACAAAGGGATACAGTGAAAAGTAGACTTACCTTCAAGACGTCATGCATGCTTATCCTGAAATATTTCAAAGTCAAGAACTGCCACCACCTATCTCCAAAACTGCAGCGGAGAATTGCACATCTTGAGGAGAAATGTCGACGTAGCTCATTGATCTCTACTTCTCTTTGGGCCAGAGGATGAGGTGGGTTATGGTAAGTACAAATTATATGTGATTACTAAACAATCTTAAGAAAAGATTTGATGTGTATCCTCAAGTTATTTGATAGTTTTTGTAGTTTGTGTGAAGTTTTCAGAACATTCATATTCAAAAAGATATATGAGATGCATAGAAGTGAATATAATTATTATAGATGCAAAAGATGAAGATAAATAGAGCATCCAAGGAAGAGGGGGCGATTGGAAGGAGTCAAGAACATTTTACAGATCTTGCTTTCGATACCCGGAACTCAAGAAAGGTGATTAAAGGTGAGGCAACGCACAAGTTTCAAGAGTTATGTGAGTTGTCATTGCGATGCACAGGCTGTCCAGGAATGTTTGTGAGTTTTAGCAGATTTCCAATCGCGTCGCGATAGGGGTTGGTCGTGTCGCGGCAGGGCTGTGTCAACACTGGAATTTTGACACGCGTACAGCGATTCTGAGCCGTCGGATAAGTTTTTGTAGGCCATATATGTGCGATTTGGGGAGCTCGACCTTATGAACTAATAATAGCCATTAAGAAGACACTTTTTTTGCTTTGTTTTTGTTTTATGGGAGATAGAAACCTAAGGAGGGAGAACAAGGTGAACGGAGAAGAAGACCGGAGACGTGTTTGAGGCTGCGACGAGCTTGCACATCCAATCTAGTTTTTCTTCCTCTCTTTCCCTTGAAACTTTATTTATTCGTTTTATGCTTTATTTATTTATCATGGATCAATTTTCTTGCTTATTTTCTAGTTTTTCCACCATAACCTTGAACTAATCTCTTAGAGGGTGATGATGGATTTTTTCTTGATAATTGTCATGTATTTATTCTAGTTTACTTTGAAGTTTGATTTGATTCTTTTGATTGGTGATTATTCTATATTTTGTTCATATTGCTTGTATCATATGCTTGATTTTAAGATTAGTTATTCTCTATAGTGATGTTTGATTAGTCGTGCACATAAAATAGAATACCATAGTACATTCAGTGAAGTCTAGAGATAGCTATAACTGCTAGGGAGTTGTGTGAGTGTTCCAAAACATAAAGCAACTTAGGTTCTATGCCTTGAGACCAAGAGGTAAATGGATTTCTTAGTCTTAGGTCGTTAATATCACTCTAGTGAGGATTAGCAATAAATTCACGTGAACACGATTAGCATAGCAATATGATTGATTAATCTTCATTCGTCTAAAAATTCCGCAATAGGATAGAAAAGTGAAACCACACCCTTGATCCACCTGATTCGCATTTAATTTGTGATTCGTTTAAGCTGTTTATTAAATTTGAAACCACCATATTCAGATTACATTTCTATCGATTTGAATTGTAGTTGATATTTTATTCACGTTTAATTCTAAGTGCTCGTGAGAACGAAACTCGTACTTATTATATTACTTGAGCGACACGTGCATTTGCGAGCACATTTTTCGAAACATATTTTTGGCGTCGCTGCTGGGGACTTACTTCATTATTTCTGGATCCGATTTATACTGCAATTTTAATATGTGGTAAAAAATATAATATTATCGTATCCCTGTTCACTCTCAGATATATGCAAAAAGACGGACTAGCAAACCTACTTCGGATCGACCTTGAAATAGAAAATACGTGCAAAAGAAATCGGAAAAGAATAAGATACAATTTTCAAGAACCAGAGAGTCACGAACCAGAGCGACAAGAATCAATGGAGAACATTCGTAACGCTCAATAGACAAATGTTCACGAGGAACCTATCCTCGTGGAACGACCTTTTATTGACTATGTGTCACCAAACACCGAAGGTTTGTTTGGATTGGTGCCCACAAAAAAGATATTAGACATTGAAATACTTTATGTATTTAATTTTTACTGAAACATTGATATTAATAAATGTTCATTCTTTTGAAGATTGTGTTTAGTTATGTTTAAGCTATGCTCTGATATAGCTCTGAAGCTGTCATCAACGAAAATGGTGTTAAGTACAGACTTGACAAGATAACCCCTTGTGACTAGTTTGAAACATTTGTTTGCAATCTAAAGATCGATAGAGCAATCGAGTCTTAGTAATGATTGTTTTGGATGAATCATGATATCTCATCTTGTGATATAGAGAGTTGTGACTCTGTGATTCATGCTTGGTATCTTATAGAAGATATTGAACAAGACCTGTGACACTTAGAAGCTCGAGACAAAACTGTTTACACACTCGAAGCTTCAAGTTCACAACTTAAGGAGTATTATGATACCTACCTTAATGCTGAAGTGAATATGTGATTGACATTACACTTTGTGACATTTGATTCATCAATAGGCAATGGCTAAGTTTTAGGTTCATCTGACCCGACTGTTGGTGTCACAAGGATGTGATGTTGGGTTACATGATTCACAGATATGGAATTCATGTAACAACAATGCAAATGCATGAGTATCACACTATGCTTTGTTATGAGAGTGTGAATGAATAAACCTGGCCAGGTATTCATTGAATGAGTTCATTCTTTGATTAAAACATGTGACATGTATAGACATCTCACTTTATGTTTTTCTCATTCACAAATAACAAAGGAGTTAGTGAAAAAACAACTCAAGGGGTAAAACAGTAATTTTACATTCCTCTTAGTTACTGATACACATGAAGGGTAACATCGTAATATTCTCCGTGGATCGTGTGAGAAAGTATTTCACTTCAAACATAAATAGATACGCATATGAGCAGAGAGAGTGTCAGTATTGGTCCTTTAGTAGAATCGACCAATATTAAGAATTAAAAGACGGAAAAGGTTTGTGAACTTTTGTGTCCGATCTTTATTCTAAAGCTTCGTTCATGTGGGTCCATGAGGTCTCAATGATAGACACTTGGAAGAAATTAAAAGAACTGTAAATGTTGGTTTACTCATTAAGTATAAATTGTGATTTATACCGAGAAAGTCACTTTCTTATAACTCAATAAATAAGTAGTTATTTATTTTGTTTATTGAATCACAAAGTGTTATTATATTGATGATGACACTCTCGAGTGATTAAATTTGTTAAAAGAAGAAAATAAATTATTTCTCATTTCGTACTTATTCGATAACTATGAAATAAATTTAATGATGTGTAATTAAATAATAATGAGAGTTCTAAATTAATTTTAGAAATTAAATCAAATATATTTAAGAACAAAATCAAAGATGTTGGACGAGTAGGAGAGAGGGATTGACCGAAATCCTTAAGTGAATAGGGTCATGGGTTTGACCCAGCTTAAGCCCATTTATAACTGTATAAATAAAGCTTAACAAACCCTAATCACTTAATCCTAACCCTGGTCAATTTTCGGCCAAGTTGATCACTTCTCTCCCTTGAGATACTCGGCCGAAATTCCCAAGAAAAATCAAGAGAAAATTGTTTTCTATTCTTCATCTATTGATTCCTGATTGTTCTTGAGAGCCTACACTTTCAATCTCAATAATTTCCTTGTGTATTATTGATGATTCTCTACTCGTGGTGTTTAGAATAATTTAGGGAATTGTTTAGAGTTTTTGAAATTGTTTTAAAAGCTTTAATCTAGCCAGAATCGTCCCTAGGACGCTTAGCGTCTCATCCGGCGACCTCCCTGCCTCCAGCGCTCCACGGAGACCATCCCAGCGTCCAGCGAGGCGCCCAGTCAGGCGAGGAGCATTCCCAGCAAGGCGTGTCCAGCGGCCAGGCAGGCGCTCCAGTCCGGTGAGGGAGAATCCCAACGAGGGATTCCCAGCGATCCAATCCGGCGAGCAGGTCCAGCGTCCAGTCCGGCGAGGCTTCCAGCGTCCAGTCCGGCGAAGGATCCCAGCGAGGCTCCTGTCTGGCGAGGGTGACCATCGAGGTTCCTGTCCAGCGAGGGTGACCAGCGAGGCGCGTCCGGCGAGGCGTCCCAGGATCTCCAGTCCGATGACCAGCGACCAGGGAAGGATTCCCCAGTCCGGCGAGCGTCCCGACAGGCGACCAGGTCCAGTTCGACGAGCCCTCCAGCCAGCGCCCAGTCCGGCGAGCACCTCCATTGCGGCGAAGACGTTTTCTTGCATTCCGGCGAGCGTTTTTCGACCTTTTTGGACAAGGGGAGGCATTCCGACGATAGCTAGCAACGCCAAGGTTGTTTACAACCTTTGATGTGAGTAAATCCTCAATTAAATAATTAGCTAAAAATTATATAAATGTTATATAGGTTGTTTAGTTAATTTATTTATTTGAGCATGTGTTTTATTAATTGTTAATAATCACTTGATAAATTTTAATGCCTTAGGTTGTTAAATATGTTAAAAATAGGTTTAGTATATTAGATCATATTATAATTTTCCGCCACATAGGATGTGTATTATAAGAAATATTGTTTATATTGTTAAATAAATTCCAAAAAATGGTATCAGAGCTAGTTAAAGGCATTAAAATTTAGATTTAATGACTAATTACGAAATTTGTTTGACTAGTTGATGTTAGCGTTTTTGTATGATTGAATGTTTGCATTATGAATGCTTGATGTATGTGCTTGTGATGATGTATGGATCCTTGTTCAATATGGCCCTAAGATGTTTGTTCCGGTTATCGTCCCGAATTTTTAAATTTATTTATTTAAATTGTGAGCCTCAATTTGCGAGGACGTTTAAAGTTGTAATTTAAATTTATTGTAAGTCGACAACGAAGAGACAAGGTGGCAGCACCTCGAGATTGGCCGCACGTTGGAGAACGTGTGGGGGCTAACCCGAGACATCCGATGACGCGTCATTCAAGATGAAGATTAAATAGTTTAATTTCATTTGTTTTATTTTACAAGGATTATATTATAGAAATGGGCCTATTGATGAGTTAAATATTTTTATATATTCGATATTTAAATTTATTATACTCATTGCATATAATACTCACATGTCATATAGGATAGAACGCCAACATCGTTTTAAAATGAAATCGTTCATGTAGTTTATAATTAATAAGAGTTATAAAATGATTATAAACTGTTAATAAAGAATATGATTTTTTGCTAAAACTAAGTGGGAGGGTTGTTTATCGTTGAAGCAACCCAAGGTCCCCGACATGAGTGAAATTAATTAAATATATGATGAATTAAGAGTAACACATAGTGGCCTTCCCTTGTATGGGAGTACTTCTGAAGTATTTAATTAATCTCACTGTTAAAGAACTAAGCCTAAAAGAGAAACTTTAAAACGGGGTCTCCGCATAGGTGAACCGTCTTCAAAGTGACTTGAGCGAGGGTCCACATGTCGGTTGCACACTTAGACTTATGTTTTAAAGTAATCCTCACATAGAGGCCCTGCGTTAAAAATAAGTGACCAAATATTTGTGGTAAGTAGTGAGAACTAGAAGTTGTGACTTTCTGGATGGTTTGAACTAAATAGTGATGTGTCACGACTGTGAAAGGAGGTTAATTACGGTTTCCCCATATGAAAAATAATTAACTATTGTTGTTCACAATACCATGAATTATTTATCGCTTTCCTCACCATATTAGGATTGTTCATGCATGCATATAATTCGAAAATATAGCACATACTAAAATCATTTATTTTATCAATGTATTTAAGTAAAATGTCTTTTAATCCACTTCAAACGATTTTAAGTTCTAATAAACTCGAGGGTGTGAATTACGTTGACTGGAAACGTAACCTCGACATCGTATTGACGGTGGAGAAGCACAAGTATGTTCTCACGACCCCATGTCCTCCTGCTCCGAGTGCTAACTCAAGAAAGGAAGACAAGGACGCCTACGATGCATGGATGAGATCTGATGAGATTGCTCGATGCTACATTTTGGCATTGATGAGCAATGTGTTGCAACAATCTCATCGAGACATCTCCACAGCATATGAAATCCTGTACAATCTTCATGAGATGTTCGGATGTCATGGGCGTCAGGCAAGGCAGCAAGCTATCCGCAGTTTCATGAACTGTAGGATGAAGCAAGGATCTTCGGTCCGGGAACACATGCTATAGATCATGGGTCACCTGAACGATATGGAGATCCTTGGTTCAGAGATTGACGGAGAAACCAAGATTGACATGATCTCGGAGACTCTAACAGAATCTTTTGATAGCTTCCGTCCAAACTACTCAATGAACAAGCTCAATTACACCGTAGCTGAGCTTATGAATGAGTTACAGACTGCCGAGGGACTTCTCCTTAAGAACAAGAAGAAGTCGGGAGAGCTCAATGTTGTTGAACACAGAGCCTCGACCTCTGGTTCTAAGAGGATGATGAAGAGACCCAAAAACGCCAACCAAACGGGTTCCAAGAAGCCTTATAAGAAGGCTGTGGATGCTAAGGGCAAAGGCATCGCAAAGGTGGACAAGTCTGAGCACAAATGTCACCATTGTGGAGAGGCTGGCCACTGGCGGAGGAACTGTCCTGCCTACCTCAAGAGTATCAAGAAGAAAGGCATAGTCTTTGTTACTCAAGCTTGTTATACTACAAACAAGGCATCGCCCTGGATTCTTGATTGCGGGGCGTCTGACCACGTTGTGTATATTTGAATGGTTTTAGGAAAACCAGGAGGTTAGGTGACGGAGAGTTCGGATTCAACTGGGTGATGGAACGAAGGTCGGAGCAAAATTTGTCGGGACCATGAAGCTCAAGTTTGGAAAGGAAACTTTATTATTGAATAATGTTTAGTATGTTCCGGATTTTTGCAAGAATTTGATTTCATTTGGTCGTTTAGAAGAACAAGGTTTCAATTTTAAGATCAATAATGGTATTGAGATTTTTATTGATGATTGTTTTATTACTAAAGCTCAACGTGTGGATTCTATTTATTATTTATATCCTGTTGAACCGACAATCTTAGACACTGAGGTGAATATTGATTCACTTAGGAAGCGTAAGACGTTTCATACTGATGAAACTGATGACACATATCTATGGCACCTACGTCTTGGACATATTAGCCTGGATAGGGTCAAGAGATTAACAAAGGATAGTCCTATAGAATCTCTACATGTGGGAAGTCTTCCTACGTGTGAATCCTGTCTTGAAGGCAAGATGACCAAGAGGCCTTTCTCAACAAAGGGTCTAAGGGCCGTGCAAATATTGGAACTTATACAGAGTGATGTATGTGGTCCAATTAACATCCAGGCAAGAGGAGGTTATGAATATTTTGTGACCTTCACTGATGACTACTCTAGGTTTGGTTAGATCTACCTTATGGGACATAAGTCAGATACTTTGAAATGTTCAAACAATATAAGGCTTTAGTTGAAAAGAAGACGGAGAAACAGATCAAAACCCTTCGATCAGATCGAGGGGGAGAGTACTTGTCTGGAGAGTTCAAAGACTTTCTTAAGGAAGAAGGTATTCATTCTCAGCTTACAACACCTGGCCCCCGCAGCAAAACCGTGTGTCAGAGAGAAGGAATCGAACTCTGTTAGATGTGGTGAGGTCGATGATGAGTTACTCATCGCTTTCTAATTCGTTCTGGGGATATGCCCTAGAAACAACTGGTTACATTCTGAACCAGGTCCCATCTAAAACGGTACCTGGCACACCCTACGAAAGATGGAGTGGTAGAAAATCCGTTTTACACCATACTCGCATCTGGGGTTGTCCAACACATGTGCTGAGACAAAAGACTAGCAAGTTGGCTAGTCGTTCAGAAGTATGCCTTATCGTGACATATTCCAAGGAGACAAAAGGGTACATCTTCTATAGTGATGCTGATCAGAAAACGTTCGTTAGCACGAACGCTAGGTTTCTGGAAGCAGATTATATGAAGAATTCAGTACCGAGAAGCAGACATGTGCTGAAGGAACTGTTGGGTGAAGTTGCTGGTACATCACAAGATAGGACGGATCATATTCCAACAATGGGAGAACCACACTGGGAACTTGAGACTCCTGTGCTTCGTCGTAGTAACAGAGTTGTGAGACAACCTGTTCGATACATAGGTATCGGAGAATCTTTTACTGCAGACTCATACAATGAAAAAGATGATCCGGGATCATTTTCTCAAGCAATGCAAAGTTCCGAGGCAAACCTATGGCAAAAAGGCATGAACATTGAAATGCATTCGATGTATGTCAACGAGGTATAGAAGCTTTTAGATCTACCTGAAGGCATTAAGCCTGTTGGCTGTAAATGGATCTACAAGAAGAAGAGAGGACCGGATGGAAATGTTGAGACATTTAAGGCACGACTTGTGGCGAAAGGGTTCACACAGAAAGAAGGTATCGACTATGAAGATACCTTCTCGCCAGTCGCTATGCTAAAGTCCATCCGCACTCTCTTATCCATCGCTACAACCCTAGATTATGAAATCTGGCAGATGGATGTCAAGACTGCATTTTTGAATGGCAATCGTGACGAGCGCATTTATATGGCTCAACCAGACGGGTTCACGGAGAAAGGCCAACAGGGCAAGGTTTGTGAGTTGCTCAAGTCCATTTATGGATTGAAGCAAGCATCTAGGTCGTGGAATATTAGATTCGACGAGACTGTGAAGAGCTACGGCTTTGATCAGTTAGTAGATGAGCCATGCGTTTATAAGATGATAAACGATGACAAGGTGGTTTTCTTAGTCCTCTATGTGGACGACATACTACTCAGTGGGAATGATGTAGGGAAGTTGTCAGAGGTTAAAGTCGGGCTGTCAAAGCAATTTGGGATGAAGGATCTTGGAGAGGCACCTTACATTCTGGGTATTCAGATCTTTAAAGATTGAAAGAATCGTAAGCTAGCGCTCTCTCAAGCATCTTATATTGATAAGATCATGGATTGCTTCCATATGCAGGACTCTAAAAAAGGACAGCTACCTTTCAGACATGGAGTGCATCTCTCAAGTGAGCAGTCTCCCAAGACACCTCAAGAAGTTGAGGACATGAGACACATACTTTACGCTTCAGCTGTAGGAAGTCTCATGTATGCTATGCTTTGCACGAGACCAGACATTTGCTAAGCAGTAGGCGTAGTGAGCAGATTTCAGTCCAAGCCTGGACCCGAGCACTGGGTTGTTGTCAAGCATGTTCTCAAGTATTTTTGGAGAACGAGAAATTACATGCTTGCGTATTCAGGTGGTGACCTGAATATGACGGGACATACCGACTTCGATTTGCAGGCGGACAAAGATTCTAGGAAGTCCACATCAGGGTTTGTGTTCACCCTTAATGGTGGATCCGTGGTTTGGAGGAGAATCTAGCAATCTTGTGTTGCTGACTCGACCATGGAAGCCGAGTATGTGGTAGCTTGTGATACTGAAAAGGAGGCTGTGTGGCTGAGGAAATTTCTTATGTACTTGGAAGTTGTTCCAAGTGCAAGCGAGCCTATTACACTTTATTGTGATAATAGTGGGGCAGTCGCTAATTGTAAGGAGCCAAGAAGTCACAAGCGCTCTAAACACATAGAGCGCAAGTATCACCTGGTTCGAGATATCGTTCACAGAGGGGATGGTGAAGTCATGAAGATCTCAATGTTGGACAACCTTGCTGATCCCTTCACGAAACCTTTAACCAGTAAAGTCTTCGAGAGACACCTAGAAGGATTGGGACTGAAGGATCATTCACATCTCCTTTGAGTCAAGTGGGAGTTTGTTGGGATTGGTGCCAACAAAGGAGATATTAGACATTGAACCCTTCTTTAATACTAGAGTTATATTTACTCATCGTGACGAGTGTTGGCTGATATAGTCAGTTCGTGATCAAGATCCTCCAGGTTCAACCCGTGTCAGGAGAAGTCAATGTATTCTGTCATACTTCTCTTGATACATATCATCCCTAAGCATTGTTGCTTCCCTAGCACAAGATTCTCTAGGTGAGTGAACATTAACCTCCTCTTGGGGAGGCTAGATTCCATATATTTAAATCACTTCTCACTTGAATCATGCTCTGAGAAGACTTCCAGGGGAAGACTAACAAGACATAAGCTGTGATTAGCATGAATAGCCTTTTAGCAAATGAGTTAAAGAGCTCTGAGACATGATTTAGTGTCCATGATCACTTCAAGATTTAGATCAAGTCTCACTGTGACCATCATAGTGGTATTGGTTAGTGCGTCGTAACAGTCCTTAAACGACAGATCTACCCCGAGGTCTGTCTAGGGTGTACTCTTACCACAAGTGTAGAATGATCCTACATAGTGATCAACATTCACTCATGTGTTCCACATATATGACTTTTGATATAGCTTCACATGCGTATATCAGTCATCGACCTTATTTTAGCACACCGCACGAACTCAGGTGCTCAGCACGTGACTTAGTTTGGTACGGAGACTATGGGATGATGAATGTTCTGTAAATCTTAATACATAAGAAATAACCATCTCAATTCAAATAAATTATGAATGTCCACCTTTATTATTAATAATATCAACGAGAAATTACATAAGTATCTTCTCAAGCGGGCAAGAATTCCTAACACAACGAACTATTAATCTGGTTATGAGGCATAGAGAGTTAGGAAATCTATCTTGTAATAGGTCTAGGGTTAAGACATAATTATCATTAACACATTAATAGTGGAATATAAAAAATTATTTAGAAGTAAAACAATTTTACTAACCTAGACAGAGTGCACGAACATGTATAAATTTATAACATTATTTAAAGTGCTTAAATGCAAAACTTTCTTACACCTTGATCTTGAGGGATCTTTAGAAAGGTTTATCTTCTCGTCTGGCTCGATTCCTTCAGACCTAAACGTGAACTCCAAAATCGTAAGATTTCTATTACGCGAGTCTCTAGAGGTTTAGAAGGATTTGTGTGTGGGCACAATTAAATACAATAACTCAAAAACAAGTCAATGAGCTAAATTGCTAAATTAGGCTAAGTCTAATGAGCACTTAGGTGTAAAAAAAAAAGGGATTTTGAGAGAGAGAGAAAGGGGAAGGTCGGCTAGAATAGAGAGAGCAAGACCAGAAAACTTATTTACACATCTCTATGTGAGGCTCTATTTATAGGAGAAGGAAAATCAAGAAACGGTAATTACCCTTTCCTATTATGCATCGATGACACAATATTTGATTTTCTCTCCCTTTTCTCTATTAACTTGGCCGGTCATCCCTTGTGCATTGGTGAGGAAATTTGTTTCCTCAATTAACACATTTGTTTCCTTCTCAAGGAAATTCATTTCCTCTTTTCCTTTTGGGTAATTATCTTTATAACTAAAGGCAACGAATTCTCTCCTCTTTGATGTATCTTCGCCGAACTCTACACTAGGGAAAGACATCTAGATTCTTCCTTATTTCTTTTAAGATAATTCTTAAAATATCCATTGTAGAATTAATATTGTACAAATAATGAAATTAATTTCATAATACCTCAAACGACTTCTAGGCTTTAGGAACTAATTTATATTTCTATCATATGAAAATATTTAAAATCATATTTTGACATTCACACTTTTTTATGTCCAGGTGGACAAAAATACCCTTTAGACATTTTCCGAGAAAACGTCTAGTTCAACACTTGAACTTATTTTGAGTTAGCTTCTAGTTTAATAAACCTACTATAATGATATGTAACAGTGACCTTATGGATCCAAATGAACAAAGCTTGAGCTTCTATACTCGGACTCAAAAGTTCACAAACTTCTTTTTCGAGTATTAGCTTAATGTCAACTGACTCCGATAAAGAGGTGATATTGAGAATCTCTCGGTTCAATGAGTTTATTTTCTATCCAAATTCAACTTAATTATATTGAGCGGATCCATTGAATGTTATCTATGATTACCCTTCATGAATATCATCAACTCCTTTGTTACTTGTGAATAAGTTAGAAACAATGTATTGATGAGGAGCTAACAAGTCACATTGTTTCATCTAAATAAAGTCGCTACTTAATTTTGGATACCGCGCGGTTTATTTATTCACAATCCAAGTAATAAAGCATGAGTTGATATACATTGCATTTCAGGAATCTTATACTTGAATTCCATATCTATGAGAACTTCACAAAGCTAGTTCATTACATCTTCATAACTTGAGATTGCGAATACCTCATTTTAACCAAACCATGAAGAGTTTGTTCACGCAAATCTAGAATTGTCTCTTCATATGATGTTAGGTTTGATTAAGGACTATAAGACTATATAATATCATAAATCTTCAATCAATCGGGAAAATAATGAATGAACATTTCAAATTTTATTAATTTAATTCAGCAAATTACAATAAAGACTTGACTTAAAGAAGATGAGAGTAGTTCTTCAAGCCTAATCTGTCTCGATATTGGTCGAAGACCTTGTTTGATAGGGCCTTGGTGAAAGGATTTGCAAGCTTGTCCACCGTTGAGATTTTCTTCACCTCTACGTCTCCGCGCTGCACGATCTCTCAAATCAAATGGTATTTCCTCATAATATGCTTAGAGCGCTTATGGCATCTACGTTACTTTGAGTTAGCAACAGCCCTACTAGTATCACAATAGTGTCATGGGCTCGTTGAAATTCGGAACGATTTCCAAATACTTAAGGAATTTTCTAAGCCATACAGCCTCTTTGGATGCTTCACAAGCAGCCACATATTCTGCCTCCAGGTGGAGTCAGCAATGCAAGATTGCTTGATACTCCTTGTTAAGGTGGGATTTCGTCAAATCCCTCTTAACCTAAAACACATGTTGTTTCAGCTCTCAAATGACGAAATGGTTAGAAGCAAGCGGGGCCCGAAGTTGGCGACAACAATGCGAGAAGAAAGATTTGCCTCCGCGAGGGGAGTTTAGCCCCGAGCGAGGAAGATAGATCTTTCGCGAGGAAGATATATCTTTCGCGAGGAAGATCCTTCACGAAGGGGGGTCTCTCCTGCGAGGAGATCCCCTCGATGAATCTCTCCTCGTTCCACCTGCAAAGGGGGATTGCCTCAGAGAGGTGTCGTCGCTGGGAAAATGGCGGGAAAGCGGAAGCGTGCTCGAGAAGACTTGGCGTCAGAGAGTCAGTCGAAAGAGCGGCAATCATGGGAATTAGTAGATAAAGGTCAGGAAGAAATCACGGGACCGGTCAGAGAGAGGCCGGGCCGAAAGAGGAAACCCTAATGGAGGGACAAACCCGAGAGAACCAGAGAGACCAAAGGAGGGGAATATAAATATCAATGTAAAAACCACATAGAAGGGGATCGGATAGAAACCCTAGAAAGAGATATCAGTCATTACTGTTCATCATCGTCTGTATTTCTTTGACAAGCTTCCAAGCTAATAAACGAGAAAGACCGAGCTCCCATATACATAAAACTCAAGGATTTGTCTTTTTCTATCTCACAGCCAGGAAGCTCACGAAGACCGAAGACATGGCGAACAACGATAGCAGCGCAAGAGGGAGTCAAGAGGAGATGGCGGAGGCAGGAGTGCTCCGACAGCAGCTGGCCGAAGCCTTGGCAACGGCGCAAGAGGCCAACAAGAGGGCCGAGGAGCAAGCCGAGCTGAACAGGGAACTCGCGGCCCGCCTGGATCAGTTCATGACCAACAGAGGGATGGGAGGATGGATGGCACCCGGAGCCCCGGTCCACAGAAATCTCTTTCAGACCACCGTGCTCACGCCATCTACAACAGAGGAAGAAGACCCGGCGGCGGCCGTAAATGCTCGTCCCGTCTTGACCCCCCTCATGGCAGACGAGGTAAGGAAGATGGTGAAGGAGCTATCCTCTGGAATCGAGTCCAGGATGGGACAGGTCGCATCTAGGGTGCACCAGGCGACGAGCTCGGCACCGGAGATCGACCGGAAGGTCAGGGAGGCGAGAGCCACTCCTTTCTTGTCCAAAATCCGGGGCGTGGAGCTGGGAGAACTTCCAAACGTCAAAATCACCCCGTACAAAGGAACCTCAGACCCGAACACCCACGTGAAATCATTCTGAATCGTGACGGAGCGTATCACCAGGGAGACGGAGAAGGTGGAGGCCATCCTCTGCCGCCTGTTCGTTGAGAGCCTGCAAGGACCAGCTAGCGATTGGTTCACCAAACTACCCTCGGAGTCCATCGACGACTCCGACGACCTCGTCGCAGCGTTCCTACGCCACTACTTGATGTACGTGCAGAGCGACGCGACGATAACCACGTTGTGGAACCTCGCCCATGAAAAAGGGGAGACGCTCCGACACTACATCGAAAGGTTCAAGGCTGTCATGGTCAGAATATCAAACATGGATGGTTGGATCGCGATCCAGGCTTTGAAGAACGGCCTGTTTTATACCTCCCCCTTTCGACCGGAGTTGGCAAAGATGCACCCCTCAACGATCGAGGACGCCCTCCACCGGGCCTCGATTTTCATGAAGATCGAGGAGGAGGAGGCAGCGCTGAGGAAGATCCACGAAGGAGGCGGAAGAGGGAAGCACCCCGAGAGGAGGGAACACCGGGACGAGGCCGAGGCTCGGGCGACAAAAGCGTGTAGGGACAGCTTGGGAGCGCTCGGAGAGCGAAGAGGTCGTGAGGCCCTAAGAAAAGGGGTCTATCAAGTTGAAGAAAGGAGAGACCCCGCTGAAAGGGGTCAGCCGCGAGGAGATTTCTCGGGCGAGCCGAGAGGAGGCCAGCGAGGAGGTCTCGTATCGTCCCGAGGAGGATTCTCTGGCAGGCGAGGAGGCCACGTCGAGGGAGGAAGAGGACCCTCGGGAGGGCGAGGAGGTTTCGAGAGGAAACCTTGGCCGAAAGACGCGAGCAAGTTTTGCAATTTCCACAACATGAGTGGTCACACCACCGAGGAGTGCGCCATGTTGAATCGCGAACTCCAGAGGAGGTATGCGCAGGGAGAGCTGCGGGACTTGGCCCCGAGCCACCGCGAGCCGTGGAGGAATGATAATCGAACGTGGCGAAGGCCGCAAGGTGCTCCGGCGCGAGGCGCCGAAAGCGCTCCTGAAGGAGCGAGGAGGGACCCGACCGCGGGAAGGCAGTTGGCGGATCGGGTCGCAGAAGATAGACCGGCGAAGAGAGCCAGGATTGAGGTGATCATGGGCGGGTCGCGATTGTGCGGCGATTCCGTAAACAACATTAAGGCTTTACAGCGTCAGGGGGTAAGAGCACAACCGCGGGGATCCAATGGCGACCGGCTCCCAGGCAAAGATTGAGTTCGTCGAAACAAGGGAATGTGCGGAGATGCACGACGACGCCCTGGTAATCGTGCTCGAGATCGGCAACGCCGACGTGTGCCGGGTCCTCGTCGACAACGGAAGCACCGTCGACGTCATCTTCTATGACTGCCTCGAGAAGATGAAAATCGAGGGCCTGGAGATCGGGGGACGACGGCGAAAGGTCTCGGGGTTCAACGGGGACGTGGAAATCTCCCTGGGCACGGTCCACCTCCCGGTCCGTGCAAAAGGAGTGCAGAGGATGGTCGAGTTCATGGTCCTGGACGTGCCTTCGCACTTCAATGTGATCATGGGGAGACCCTGGATCAATTCCATTAGGGCCGTACCCTCCACCTACCACTAGTGCATCAAGTTTCCCGGAGAAGCCGGGACGATAGAAGAAATAGGGGACGACAGAGACGCTTACCGTGTCTGCTACATGATGCACCACCGACAAGTGCATGGGGAGAAGACACCGGTAGAAGTAAGCGAGGAGGAGGCTGCCGATTTATAGCAGCTAGCCTCTCCCCTCCCGAGCAAGGCAAGCGAGGTACCGGGGAACGGCTCGCAGGGACACGAGAGGAGAAGTCCAGCGACCCCACTCCTCGAGTCATCGACGGCGGAGACCCTCGAGGAGCGAGCGGCTGATAAGGGGCAACCAGGACCGCAGGTCGAAGCGGTCGAGCAAGTCTGCATCGACGAGTCCGACCCGACTAGGACGACCAGCATAGGGGCGGAGCTCGACCCCGAAGTCAGGGTCAGATTGATAGCCTTTTTGAAGGAGAATCGGAAGAGCTTCGCATGGACCCACGAAGACATGCCAGGGGTGGATCCGTCCGTGATCGCGCACCGTCTCAACACCGACCCGGGCCACCGTCCCGTCATCCAAAAGAGGAGGAAGATGGCGCCAGACAGGAATAAGGTAATCAACGAGGAGGTCGATAAACTACTCTCTATGGGCACCATCAGGGAGGTGAAATACCCCGAGTGGTTGGCTAACACGGTCGTCGTCAAGAAGAAGAATGGGAAGTGGCGGGTCTGTGTGGACTTCACCGACCTCAACAAGGCCTGCCCGAAGGATAGTTTCCCCATACCGCATATTGACCGCCTCGTCGAGGCCGCTAAGGGGTACGAGCTCCTCAGCTTCATGGACGCATACTCGGGATACCATCAGATAAGGATGCATCCAGACGACGAGGAGATGACCGCCTTCATCAGCGAGCGGGGAACTTATTGCTACAACGTGATGCCGTTCGGTTTGAAGAACGCCGGCGCGACCTACCAGAGGCTGGTGACCAAGATGTTCCACGAGCAGATTGGAAGGAGCATGGAGGTGTATATCGATGACATGGTCTTCAAGACGATGAAGGCGGAGGGGCACATTGAACACCTGGCGGAGTGCTTCGAGATCTTGAACCGGCATCAGATGAGGCTGAATCCCTCCAAGTGCACCTTCGGCATCTCCTCCGGGAAATTCCTGGGTCACATGGTTACCCGGCGAGGAATCGAGGCGGACCCCGAGCAGATCGAGGCGATCAAGAGTATGCCATCTCCACGCAATCGGCGAGAAGTACAGAGGCTGACAGGGAGAATCGCCGCCCTGGGCCGCTTCATCTCGAGGAAGGCCGACAAAACACTCGTCTTCTATGAGTTGCTAAAGAAGAACAAGAAGTTCGACTGGACCGACAAATGCGAGGAAGCTTTCCAAGCTCTGAAGGCGTATCTCTCGACGCCCCCGGTGATGACGAAGCCGATCCCGAGAGAAATCCTATAGCTGTACGTCGCCGTCTCAGACCAGGCAATCAGCCAGGTACTCGTACGAGAAGAAGGGGGAGAACAGAAGCCAGTGGCCTACATCAGTCGGAAGCTCCTCGAAGCGGAGACAAGGTACCCGCTGGTGAAAAAGCTAGCCCTGGCAATCTACGACGCCTCGGAGAGACTCAGGTTCCACTTCCAGAGGCATCCCCTCATCGTTATGACCGACAGACCGTTGCGCGCCATCATCCATAGCCCAAACCAGTCGGGGCGGATCACGAAATGGTTGATTAAGCTCGGAGCATATGACATTGAGTACAGACTCCGGACGAGTCTCAAATCTCAGGTCCTCGCGGATTTCCTGATCGAGCTTCCAAGGGAACCCCTCGACTTGAGCGATGAAGATGGAACTTGGAAGCTGCACGTGGACGGATGGAGTCAGACTCACCTCGCCCATGGGAGAAGTCATCGAGAAGGCGTGCCGCCTAGCCTATCGGGCTACGAACAACGAGGCCGAGTACGAGGCCCTCCTCTTAGGCTTGAATTCCGCCCTCGCGATCGGCGTAAAGAACGTCAGCGTCTTTTCGGACTCCCAACTAGTCGTCATGCAAGTCAGCGGTGAATATGAGAGAAGCGACAAGAGGATGAAGGCTTACGCGCACTCGTGGATTCGCTCTCCAGGAAGTTTGACTACTTTAGCCTGACACAGGTGACGCGAGGAGACAATACCCACGCCGATGCCTTATCAGTATTGGGCTCGACGACGGGAGTAGGCGAGCTCCGATCCATTACGGTGGAGACAGTCGAGAGGCCAAGTATAAGAAGGGAATAGGGCCCAGCAAAGAAGAAGCCCCAAGGCGGAGGCGAGGAGCAAGACAAGTCTCCCGAAAAGCTCAGCATCCATGAGCTCGTGGACGAAGAGCCGGAAGGTGACGAGCGAGGAGTGGTGGAGGACGACAATGAGGAGGGCTGCCGGACGCCCATCAAGAAATATATCCAGGAGGGAACCGTGCCAGATGATCGCCAGGAGGCGAGGAAAATCAAGGCCAACAGTGCGAGGTACGCCATCATCAGGCAGAAGCTCTACTTGAAAAGCTTCACCGGACCCTACCTGAGGTGCCTCGGCAAGAAGGAGGCCGACTACGTGATGGGAGAAATCCACAGCGGAGAATGCGGGAACCATGCCGGGGGAAGGTCCCTGCTGAGAAAGGCTAAGCGCCAGGGCTTCTTTTGGAACACGATGGTGGCGGTTTGCGCCGATCATGCCAAGAGATGCGAGAAGTGCCAGCGACACGCTCCGGCTATAAATTGCCCAGCCGAGGAGCTTTCCTCGGTGACCGTCCCGTATCCTTTCATGAGGTGGTCTATGGACATCGTCGGCCCGATGCCCATAAGCACGCGGCAGAGGAGGTTCATGTTGGTAGTCACAGATTTCTTCACCAAATGGGCGCAAGCGGAAGCATACGCCAACATCAAGGATTCCGACGTGGAAGGTTTCATGTGGAAGAACATCTTCACGCGCTTTGGGCTGCCGAGGGAGATCATCGCTGACAATGGTTCGCAGTTCATCTCGAAGAGGTTCAGGAATTTTTGTGCGCAGTGGGGCGTGAAGCTGCACACGTCGACACCAAGATACCCCCAGGGCAACGGGAACGCCGAAGCGGTCAATCGGACGATCACCGACAACATCAAGAAGAGGCTCGACGCCAAGAAGGGACTCTGGGCCGATGAGCTCCCTGGCGTCCTCTGGGCTTACCGGACAACTCCGCACTCGGCCACCGGCCAAACTCCGTTTTCTTTGTCATATGGTGTAGAAGCCGTCATACCAGCAGAGATGGGAATTCCGAGTCTTCGCCGATTGCTGGCCCCAGGGAATGAAGAAGCTAACGGACAAGGCCTGCTCGACCTCCTCGATCATGTAGATGAACGACGCGAACAGGCTAGTGTCCACGTCGCTAACTACCAGAACGTCGTCGCTCGCTACTACAACAAGCGGGAACGCCCTAGAAGCTTTTGGATCGGGGAAATGGTTCTTCGACGAGTCTTCCAAAACACGGCCGAGGCCAACACCGGGAAGCTGGGGCAGAGTTGGGAAGGGCCGTACGTGGTCACCGGCGTCGTCCGACCAGGGGTTTACGAGCTTGAGAACACCGAAGGCGCCAAGGTGATGAAGAGCTGGAATGTGAAGCACCTGAAGAAATTCTACTGAAGGAGAGACCATCTTCTGCTTCCCTGGCCTTACCTTAAATCTTTGTAAGCATTCTCACATTTCTGTACACTTTTTATTCGGGAACACTTTTATGGCTTCGACAAATCATATATATACACGATTCGAAGGGTTTGGAACATACGACCAGAAAATAAAAGAGGCGAGAGTGCCCAAAATAAAGAGGCGAGAGTGCCCAAAAGTTACTTAAGGCATACATCGCCAATTAAAGCCTCCCAGTGAGCAAATAAAGCCTCCCAGCGAGCAAACAAAGCCTCCCAGCGAGCAAACAAAGCCTCCCAGCGAGCAATTAAACGACTCCATAGCGAGCATAAAAGAGGCGAGAGTGCCCAAAATAAAAGAGGCGAGAGTGCCCAAAATAAAGAGGCGATAGTGCCCAAAAGTTACTTAAGGCATACATCACCAATTAAAGCCTCCCAGTGAGCAAATAAAGCCTCCCAGCGAGCAAACAAAGCCTCCCAGCGAGCAATTAAAAGACTCCACAACGAGCATAAAAGAGGCGAGAGTGCCCAAAATAAAAGAGGAGAGAGTGCCCAAAATAAAGAGGCGAGAGTGCCCAAAAGTTAGTTAAGGCATACATCGCCAATTAAAGCCTCCCAGTGAGCAAATAAAGTCTCCCAGTGAGCAAATAAAGCCTCCCAACGAGCAAACAAAGCCTCCCAGCGAGCAATTAAAAGACTCCACAGCGAGCATAAAAGAGGCGAGAGTGCCCAAAAGTTACTTAAGGCATACATCGCCAATTAAAGCCTCCCAGTGAACAAATAAAGCCTCCCAGTGAGCAAATAAAGCCTCCCAGCGAGCAAATAAAGCCTCCCAGCGAGCAATTAAAAGACTCCACAGCGAGCATAAAAGAGGCGAGAGTGCCCAAAATAAAAGAGGCGAGAGTGCCCAAAATAAAGAGGCGAGAGAGCCCGAAAGTTACCTAAGGCATACATCGCCGATGAAAGTCTCCTAGCGAGCACAATCAAAGGCTCCCAAGCGAGCAAAACATATAAAAAATGTGTTAACAGGAACAACTAAAGCCCCCTAGGAGGGAAGAGAGGAACGGGAACACCCCACCGCGTCTATACAGCCCATGTAAATGTCTGTATTTTACCGAAAATATCATTCTATTGACTCCATCCAAAATGTAGAAATGTCAAACACGACCCCCAGCCAACAGATTAATAAGTAGTCATGAAATATCAACAAGCAAGCGAAGGAGGAAAAGAGATTATTATTACAAACAAGAAGTTTGTATCCTTTGATCCGTGAAAGAAAGTGGTTGTATAAGAAAGAGTCTACACTTCCGGAGACGCGAGCTGAGCGCCCTCTGCCGGGGCGGGATCGCACGGCGAAAGAGAAGGGGACTCGGGGTCGGCTTCGGCTTCCCTCTCGAACTCGTCAGCCTGCGCCTGCTTCTCTTCCTTGAGTTGTCGCCATTCCGTAAGCTGGCATTGAGCAACTCGGTCGAGGCCCCAACGGGAAGAGCTTTGATCATCGTAATGTTGGCCTGGTGCGACGCGGCGAGGCGATGGGAGTCGATTGCCGAGTCTAAGGCTTGAAGTCTAGCTAATGCTTTGTCGAGCTTTGCACGTGCTCTTTCGAAGAGGCGCAACCGGGCATTCCGCTCTTCCACCGACAAGGCTCGGGCCGCCGCGAGGTCACCACGGAGCCCTTCCACAACGGACTTGGTGCCACCGCCGGCAACGACACCCTTTCCGAGCCAGCTACCCCCAGGATCTCGCACACCTGGGCGAAATGCTCGTCGTTTTCCTTCAACACACCCACCGTGTCCAGGTGTCTCTTCTTCTCGTTGGCCAAAGTCTCCTCGCGAGCAGCCAACCTCGCACCGAGATCCTCGATCTCGCGATCCGTCTTGACTTTGAGTTCAGCGAGCTGAGCTTGGAAGGCCTTCTTCCGGGCAGCCTCATCTGCCAACTCGGACTCGAGCTGCTCAATTCGCTCGCGATTCTGACGGTCTCGGGCCATAGACGCGTCGAGCTGCTTGCTGACCTCTTGGGATTTCTTCTTCTCACCCACCGACTCCTCCGCAGCCAACATTCGCTGATCGCGCTCGAGGAGGATCAAATCATTAAGGTAGGCAACGCTCTGAAATAGATGACCCGTGGCGTGGAGGTACTGCTCGTACTGGCTGAGGACCAAAGCGGGCCTGGGTGCCCCAGGCGCACGGCGCGTTAGTCTCTGGCACATTAACGCAAAGTACGTTTCCCAAGCCTCGTCGGGAGCATCCGCAGCAGGGGCGCAGGGCGGACCGTCAGTAAACCGAAGAGGAGACAAGTACGTCCCTCCCTCGGACGGCGAGGAAAGCTCGTCGGCAGGAGCAGCCTCCGACGGCGCGGGAAGATCCGCGACAGCCAGGTCCTCGGGCTCGAGGACTCTTTCCTCCGCCCCCTGCACGGCCTGGCCCACGACAGCTGAGGTCCCGACCCGGGCGGCATCTGGCGACACCGGAGGATGCGTGACTGCCGGCGCCTCGGTATCAATGGCACTTCCCTTCGACCCCTGCGCAGCCGAGTCCAGGGGATCCGAGACTCTGGCAGGAGCGTCTACCTCCTTAGGCGGTGTCACCCCCACGTCTCCGGACTCCTCCAAGCGACCGCGAGGCCGTGGGGAACCTGCGGCGATGGCTGCAATACCTGCCCTGACTGCCGCGGCCGCGATCTCGGAAGTGTCAACGGCAACCTTCACTGCGATGGCCTCTTTCGCGAGCGCGAGGAAGAACGTCCGCCCCCGACGGCCCCTTTAACGGGGAGCCCACCCTAATCCTTGGGAGGAGGAGGTGGAGGACCGCGATTCCCCATCGGCACAACCTCTGCCTCGCAAGAAGGGTCACTAGCGGACGGAGCGGCTGAAGTCTGTTTTGGGGCAGGACCCTTCGGAATCGGCGTCGGCACCTGACCCAAGGAAACACCCTCCCGAGGATCCGACGCCTCCCACATTCCGCCAGACGGAGGAGATACCCTAACCTTCTTAGGGGAGCGGTTACCCATCTCGCGAGAAGGATCGGCAGCGGACGGAGCGGCCGAAGTCTGTTCCGGGGCAGGACCCTTTGGAATCGGCGGCGGCACCCGGCTCAAGGAAGCACCTCCCCGAGGGTTCGACGCCTCCCGAGCCCCACCAGATTGAGGGGATACCCTAGCCCTCTTAGGGGAACGGTTGCCCCCTAGCCCATCGGAAGCACGCCCGCCGATACCCTTTGGTTTAAGGGGAACACCGGCAGAGCCCCCATCGCCGCGAGGCCTCTTCACGGGAGACCCATCCAAGGGGGCATTCCCTCTCCGCGACAGACCACTCCCGTCGACGGCCGGGGCTCCTCGGGACACCTTCCTTTTTCTCTGGTCTTGAGTCCCACCTCGAGCGGCCCGCGACGAGACACCGGACGACGGAAGGCCGCTGAACCCAGAAGACGGAAGAAGATCCCGGAGATTCATCCCGGAGGGATAAGGCCATGAGAAAATCCCAGATTTCTTGACCCAAACGTTAAAGAAGTCCGAGGTCCAATCGCGGTTAGGTACGGCAAGAAGCCTCCTGTGGGTCGCCTCAAAGCGACGAGCGGCTTCGTCATCGGTACTGGGAACATACCTAAGAGGGGACTGGTCGACAAGCCACTCCCTGGGCAAGTACTTGTGGAAGCACCCAAAGCTGTGCTCATCCACTGACACGAAGAAGAACTTGTCCTCCCACCCGGACTCGTTCGAAGGAGTGCTGTCGATGAAATGACCAGGAACCCGGTGGGAGAGAGAATAGCGACCAATGTTCTTGGGGTTCTTGGAGAATTTGAACAGCCGGATGAGGTCCTCCAGGGTGAGGTCAAAATTCGCCTCCAACGCCACAATTATGGTACAAACGAGGAGACGAATCGAGTTTGGACTCACCTGAGTGATGGGAACCAGAAAGGCGTAGAAGAAGGCCACGATGAGCGACGGAATGGGAAAACAGAGCCCCTTCTTCCGAAAGAAAACCTCGTACAGGGCGATGCACTCGTCCCTCGGGGCGTCGGCACGCTCACCATGGCAAGGAAGGCGAAGAGCGACCTTCGGCTCCAAGAAAAATTCCTCCCGAAATGCTCCAGGGTCTCCTCCGTCATCACCAAGGGAGGAGATCGCGTTGTAAAGATGGGACCGACGCCGTAGGTGCGAGACATAATCAATCGAAGTTATAGAGCGACGAAAGTTAAGCAAAAAGAGAAGAAGAAGAAGAAGAGAAATCTGAGTTTTCAAAGGAATCTGGTTTTTAGAGGAAGTAAAACTATGCCTCGAAGTAGGGTTTCCGACCTTATAGTGGGAAGAGGCGAGGCTATACGAATCGACGCGTCTCGACCCCACATCATGCGAAAGGACACGTGGATTGCCAAAAAGAAGCAGGAACCCAAGAGCCGTTCGAAGTGATGGGCTCTGAAAAGTCATCAACACTCAAGTGCCTGAGCCAATTTTAATAAGGAGAGAGAAAATCGCGTAAACCGAAGAGACGCGCCCAAAAATAATAAGTAAACAGGTTAGTGCGGACGTCACGTGCAGGGAGATCCCCACCTCGAGCAGCTTATTAGGCACAGATTTCTTTTTCTTTTATCAAGTGTTTCCACTTGATAAAACAAAAGGGGGCTGGCCGTCCCCACATCAGCATCAATGTTGCTCTTCAAAGCTGCTCGCATCAAGTTGGCCGTCCCCGCATCAGCATCAAAGTTGCTCGCATCAATTGCAAGGGTCGTCGAAGCAGACAACCTCAAGCAGCTTATTGGGCACGGATTTCTTTTTCTTTTATCAAGTGTTTCCACTTGATAAAACAAGAGGGGGCTGGCCGTCCCCACAACTTCACCAACATCAAAGTTGCTCGCATCAATTGCAAGGGTCGTCGAAGCAGACAACCTCGGGAAGTGTCAAACAGGTACGATAAAGTAATGCAATACGAAGGGGCGAGCAGGTAATTAGCCGTGATCGAACGTGGAGAAAAGTAAGAAACAAAAACTTAAAAGAAGGACAAGGATGTTTTATTGAATCTCAATAAGTTACAAGTAGATGGTACAAAATTACAAGCACAGCAATCAGGCAACACCCTACAAAAGCCGACAAAAGCCCTACAGCAAGAAGAGGAAGAGAAAAAGTCACAAGCTACAAAAAGGCCTAAGTCGCCAAGACGAGATCAGGCCTCGGTGGCCTCTCGCTCGCTTAGCGACCCGGAAGCGGCCGAAGGACTCCCAACGGCGAGGGGAGGCGAGCGAGGAGGCGCGGTCGACGAAAGGCCGCCAGGAGAAAGAGGGGGAGAATTGGGGTCGACCGCGGCTTTCTCCTTGAGCGCCGAAATGAGGGCCTCCTCCCGAATGCGGTCCTGCTCCCACTCCGGGACTTTGGCACGAAGAAGCGCGACCGGCGCCCCGGGAAGGAGCGCGTTGACCGCACTTTGGTGAGCCTGGTAGGAGGCCGCCATGCGGTTGGCCTCGACGGAATCCCCAAGAGCCCGAAAACGAGAAGAGACTTGCTCGAGCTTACCCTTGGCCTTCTCGAAAAGGCGCATCCGAGCTCGATGCTCCTTCTCCGCCTCGGCACGAGCCGCATCCAGCTCATCAGCGAGCGTCCGCAAAACGCCACGAACCTGGGAGGACAGACCCTCCTTCACAACAACAGGGGCGCCCACGGCCTCGCCGATTTGTGCGAGGAGCTCATCCTGGCGGCGAGAAAGCTCCGAGGCTTCCTGATGGTGCCTCCGTTCCTCCTCCAGAAGAGCCCCGCGAGCGGAAAGTCGCCGCTCGCACTCCTCGATCTACCGCCCCGATCGAGCTTTGAACTCCGCCAAGTCAACCTAGGAGGAAGCGCGATCCCGCCTCTCCTCGGCCAAGGCTGACTCTAGCCTCGTGATCCGCCCCCGAGATAGGCGCTCGCTGTGAAGGGAGAGATCGAGCTGCTCGTGGAGCGCTGTTGTCTGATGGGAGGCGTCAATGGACTCCTCCGCCATCAAGGACCTGTCGGCCTCGCGGAGGACGACATCGTTCACCCGGGAAACCCCCTCGAGCAAAAAGGCCACCGCCTCGGAGTATCCTCGACCTCTTCGACAGAGTGACGAGTAGCGAAGGAGCCGGAGGTCCCCTTGGACAGGTCCCGATACGTGCGCAGGGAGTACTCCCTCCAGACCTCGATGGGCGAGTCCCAGCTAGGCTCACCGGGAGTGACGAGGGGAGGCAAACGAGGACCGGCTGGGGGATGGCGGCAGGGAGAAGGAGGAGGTGAAGGCTGGAGAGGAGCAGAAGCAAAGGACAGAAGAGCGGGAAGAGAGGGTGAGAAGTGAGAAGGAAGAGAAGGTGAGGAGTTAGAAGAAACGGAAGGTGAGGAGTGAGAAGAAACGGAAGGCGAGGAGTGAGAAGAAACGAAAGAGGAGGAGTGAGAAGAAGCGGGGGATGAAAAATGAGAAAGAAGAGGAAGCGAAGAGTGAGAAGAAACAGAGGTTGAAGGAGGAGGAGAGGAGGGGCATGGGCGACCCGCCCGTCGCTGGGGAAGCTCCGGCTGAGGAGATCCTGGAGAAGCGCCCGGAGGAGCACATTGCTGTGAAGCAATGCGAACCCCCACGGTACGCGGCGCTAAGTCGGATGTACCTTCGCTCCTAGCCCTCTTCACGTTACGGTCACTAGCACCACCTCCGACGGGTCGTTTTCCCGCAGCAATCTCGGCACGAGACGAGGCCTCCGGGAGACCCCTCGGCGAGCGAGGAGCACGGTTATGCCTCAGTAGGAGGGGTCGATCGGGCGAGCTCTCCTCGTCTTCAGGATCTTCCTCTTCAACTCATGGTACCGAGCTCGCCCTTGCCATGGTCGCGTCGGGGAAAGGGCCACCAATCGCGAGCCCCGGTCCGCGAAACCCAACCGGGAAGCAGTCGGGGATAGGCGGGCCACTAATGAACTCCTCCCGGTATATTCCGAGTTCCAACAGCTGCCGAGGATCTCGGAAAAATCGTCCCCAGTCGCGACGCGTGCTCGTAAGGAGGGCCCGATGAATTCCCCTGAAAATGGTCTCGTAGGGGTCACCCGAGCTGGGCGAGTAAACCGGGGGAGATTGGTCAATCTCTACCCATCGCATGGGCAATGACTCGTGGTGGTAGCCGAAGGAGCTGCTGTCGACCCTGACAAAGAAATAGCAGCTCTGCCATCCCGGCGCGTCGATAGGAGCGTTGAGGACGATCAGGTCCTGATCGAAGGGGATGAGCGTGAAACGCCCTAGGTGTCTGGCAATCCGAAATGGCCTGTACAGGCGCATCAGATCCTCCAGGGCCAGGAAAACTCCCTTCTCGGCAGCGATTCCCATGGTGCACAGGATGAGACGAATGGCGCTGAGATGCATCTGGCCGATGGGGATGCCGAACGCATGAAGGAAGGAGAGGAGAAGGTATGGGATTGGGAAGCGGAGCCCCGCGTCGAGGAAGAAGCCCTCGTAGACGGCGACCCATCCCTCGTCCAAGGGGTCTTCCGGCTGCTCGCCAGGGTACGGAAGGCGGACCTGACAGACGTCCCCGTCGCAACACCTCTCCTGGATAGCGCGGAGCCGCTCCGGGGTCATGGCGGAGTGGTCGGGGCCACGTCTGAGGACGCGGGCGAGATTTGGCGAAGTCGGGATCAAGGCCATTGAGAAAGCAAGAGGGTAACGGCGGAATAAAATTTGAATAATAAGGATTAGGCGGGATAACAATTTGGGAGTACAGTAGAACGAAAGGACGCAACGTTTGAAATCCCACTCCCCGCTAAGACCCACAATTTATAGGAGGGAAACAGGCAGATCCAACGGTGGATATCCGAAACGACGCAGACGAATCGACGGATGGAATGCGAAGGGACGCTGAGCGAAAAGACGCCCTAGGGAACTGTTGTACGGACAGAAGCGGTGAGAGGAGCAGTCCTATGCGGAGACAGGCACTCGAGTACTCTGCCCGCAAGGAGGTTCACTCGAGGAGGGCAGAATTTCCAGCGGGTAGTCAATCAACAGAAAGCTCGGCCCAATGAACAGGGGCCCATCAACAGGATTTTTTTGTATTATTTTACCAAGTGCCGACACTTGATAAAATGGGGGACTAACTGTTAATGTGGGATTTCGTCAAATCCCTCTTAACCTAAAACACATGTCGTTTCAGCTCTCAAACGACGAAATGGTTAGAAGCAAGCGGGGCCCGCAGTTGGCGACAACAATGCGAGAAGAAAGATTTGCCTCCACGAGGGGAGTTTAGCCCCGAGCGAGGAAGATAGATCTTTCGCGAGGAAGATCCTTCGCGAAGGGGGGTCTTTCCTGCGAGGAGATCCCCTCGATGAATCTCTCCTCGTTCCACCCTCGAAGGGGGATTGCCTCAGAGAGGTATCGTCGTTGGGAAAATAGCGGGAAAGCGGAAGCGTGCTCGAGAAGACTTGGCGTCAGAGAGTCAGTCGAAAGAGCGGCAATCGCGGAATTAGTAGGTAAAGGTCAGGAAGAAATCACGGGACCGGTCAGAGAGAGGCCGGGCCGAAAGAGGAAACCCTAATGGAGGGACAAAGCCGAGAGAACCAGAGAGACCAAAGGAGGGGAATATAAATATCAATGTAAAAACCACATAGAAGGGGATCAGATAGAAACCCTAGAAAGAGATATAGTCATTATTGTTCATCATCGTCTGTATTTATTTGACAAGCTTCCAAGCTAATAAACGAGAAAGACCGAGCTCCCATATACATAAAAGTCAAGGATATTAAAACGTAATTAGATCCTCACATATTAACGATTGTTACTAATCCTTATGACTGAAAGAGCCTCTCTTAAAATCGACCTCTACACTCCTCCAAACAACAGATCCACCATTCAGGATGAACACAGTTTTGGAAGTGGGTTTCCTGGAACCCCTATCCGCCTAAAAGTTGGAATCGGTATACCCCGTCATAGTTAGGTCAGTACCTGAGTATGTAAGCATCAAGTTCCTAGTTCTCCGAAGATACTTCAGAATATGTTTAACAACAACCCAGTGCTCGGGTACAAGATTTGGTTGGAACCGGCTAACTATGCCAACAACGAAACATATATCCGGTCTAGTGCACACCATAGCATGCATGAGACTTCCTACGGCTGAAGTATAGGAAATATTTCTCATGTCCTCAATCTGTTGTGAAGTCTTGGGAGACTGGTCCTTCGAGAGTGAGACTCCATGTCTCAAGGGGGTTTAGCCTTTCTAAGAGTCTTGCATAGCAAAGCGATTCATCACCTTATCTATATAAGATGCTTGGGATAGCACAGGGTGCAGTTCTTTCGATCTCGATACCGACAATGTACGCAGCTTCCCCTAGATCCTTCATATATTATTGCTTAGCTAACCAGATTTTAACCTTAGATAATTTACCCACGTCATTACCAATGAGTAATATACAATACCAGAAACATAACCTTGCCCTCATGTATCAACTTATAAACATAAGGTTTATCTATTGACTGTTCAAAACCGAAGCTTTTAATAGTTTCGTCGAATCTAAAATTCCATGATATAGATGCTTGGTTTAATCCATAAATGGATTTTAGCAACTCATACAGCTTAGTTTCTTGACCACCTTCCACGAACCCGTCTGAATGAGCCATGAAAATGCATTCGTCAAATTGCCATTAGAAAAGCAGTCTTGACATCCATTTTCCGGATCTCGTAATCGAAAGCGGCAGCTATGGATAGAAGTATGCGGATTGATTTAAGCATTGCGACAGGCGAGAAGGTTTATTCATAATCGACACCTTCCTTTTGGGTGTAACCCTTATCCACTTACACCTTATGGGTTTAACCCGTTCAAGAAGGTCTACAACTTTCCAGACTTTGTTGACATATATCGAATGCATCTCAACTTTCATGGCGTCAAGCCAAAGGTTTGTCTCAGAACCAGCCATTGCTCGGAAGGAAACAAGATCATCCATGTCAATGATGCCTACGAGAGTATTGCCATAAGACATGTACCCGTCAGACTTTTAAGAAGCCCTCCCACTACGTCGAAGACTACTTGACGAGGTTTTAAATAATTAGGTTGCCTTTCCGTTGGGGTAAGAACAATTCTTACCGATGAAATAGAAGCATCCTCACCCAACTTTTATTCAAGAACAATTTTACTTTTAGGTTTCATATTCTTCGTATAGTCCTCCTCAAGGAAACGAGCATTAATGGTGACAAACGTTTTTTCGTCATCGGGACTATAGAATGTGAAACCTTTAATTTCCTTTGGATATCCAACGAACGCACATAATTTTGAACTACTAGTCAACTTTCTAGTCATTTACCTTACCACATGTGTAAGGCAACCCCAAATTTTGATGTTCCTTAAACTAACTTCACGCCTATTCCATCGTTCATAAGGAGTACCAGGGACCGTTTTAGACAGAACTTGGTTCAGAATATATGCGGAAGTTTCGAGGCCATATCCCTTAAAGGAATTAGGGAATGATGAGTAACTCATCATTGATCTAACCGTCTCAATCAGAGTTCGATTCCTTCTCTCTTATTGTAATTTGCTGATTAAATTAATAAAAGTTGAAACTTTCATTTATTCCTTTTTGGTCGAGGAAGATTTATGATATTCAATAGTCTTATAGTCCTTAATCAAACCTAACAATGTATGAAAAGACAAATGTAGATTTGCGTTAACAAACTCTTCATGGTTTGACTAAAACAATATATTCGCAATCTAAAGATCAACGGACTATTGATCCCAGTATAATTTTTGGAAGAATCTATGATGTCTAGTTACGAGGCATAGAGATTTAGGAACTCTATAGTTCTTCCAGTTTATCTTTCGAAGATACTGAATTGACCAGTGCACCTTTAGAGACAGTAGAAGAACAAACCATTTAAGATCTTCTATTTCAAGGTCACTATGTATGAATTGCATCATGCTTACCAAAATCCTCAAATGAGACATGTCATTTCATAGCATTAATACTCTCATTTGAAAAAATCAAATTCTAGATCCATTATGTGATCTAGACTAGGCCAATTGGTGAGGTATTAAGTTATGAAGATGTCATGAACCAACTTTGTGAAGTTCTCATAGATATGGAATTCATGTATAAGATTGCTGAGATGCAATATATATATCACCTCATGCTTTATTACTTCGATTGTGAATAAATGAATTGCGTTGTATCCAAAATTAAGTAGCAACTTTATTTGGATGAAACAATGTGACTTGTTAGCTCCTCGTAAAAACATTGTTTCTAACTTATTCTTAAGTACTAAAGGAGTTGAGGAAATAAAAACTAGAAGGGTAAAATGATAATTTTATAAATCTCAACTAGTTGATGATATTCATGAACGGTAAACATCGATAGAATTCAATGGATCCGGTCAATATAATTAAGTTGAATTTGAGTAGAAAATAAATTCATTTGAACCGAGAGATTCTCAGTGTCAACTATTTAATGGAGTCAGTTGACATTAAGCTAATAGGATTGTTAAACTAGAAGCTAAGTCAAAATAAGTTCAAATGTTGAATTAGACTTTTTCTCGAAAAATGTCTAAAGGGTATTTTTGTCCACATGGATATAAAATGATGTGAATACCAAAATAAGATTTTGAATATTTTCATAAAATGAAAATATAAATTACTTTCTAATGCCGAAAAGTCGTTTAAGGCATTATGAAATTAATTTCGCTATTTATGCAATTATAATTCTACAATGGGTATTTTAAGAATTGTCTTAAAAGAAATAAGGAAGCATTTAGATGCTTCTCCCTAGGTGGAATTCTCTCTAGAAAATACTCTTCTTATTTTGCACCTAGATCCATACTTGATCTAGAGAATTAGCTTATGATCCAAGAATTGTTCTTGGTTCATATTGTTTAATTGTGCCCACACACAAATCCTTCTCAACCTCTATAGACCCTTGTAATAGAAATCTTAGGTTTCTCAAGTTCAAGATCAGGTGTGAAGGTGACGAGCGAACCAAGGAAGAGGATCTACCTTTCTCAAGACGCTTCAAGATCAAGCTACAAAGAAAGGTTGGTATTCTAGTAAATTAAATAATATTATTAATATATTACATGTATATGCTTTTTCTAGGTTAATAAAAATTGTTTTACTTGAAAAAGAAATTTTTAAATTCCGCCATTACTTTGATTAATGTTAAATTTTTCTTTAACTCTAGACCTATTCCAACAAATCGTATCAGAGTTATGGTCAAAGCATAAACATGTACATGTTATTTAAAATCATTATAAGAAATTTGTTTTCTAAATTTACTTGAATAGTGGTTTTTCAAAAGACTATATCTTACAAAATTTTAATTTTTTGGTACGACCTCTAAAATTAATTTTTTGTTGATTTTCCACTTGTTATATATGCTATATAAATACGTTAAAAACAGTTTTTAATTATTTTATGTTTAGCATATTCAAAATCAATTTTTTGACAAGTTTGAAAATTTGTGTACATAGTTTAAACTAGTTTATTGCACTTCTAGTTTAAATTTGTTATTGAATGTTTTATATTATGTTGTTTATTTTATATTGTGTTTATTTATTAATATATTAATATAACATACAATTGAAATCAAAACATACAATTAAAATGTTTCAATAAACCTCTTTCTCTTTACACCTAGATCCAACGTACTTTTAATTATTTTTCAAATTCTTGACAAATTGTTATGGCGTAGTAAAACGGGCATAACTCTTTGCCCAACCACATTAAAGGTACGGATGTTAGCTATCCAATGCAATTGGTTTTGGCTCAATCTAATACCGGATGTGTCATTTATGACCTTTTAAGTCCAAGGTGTACGGCAGTCCGCGAGTCCAGATTTTTTAATCCGGATTTTGTGACTCCTAGCTTTCTCCCGTCTTCTTAATGCTATCGTGGTTTTCCGACGTTCTCGCGCTCAACAACCATGAAGGCGCCTTGAAGAAAGATGTCACGAAGATATATATATATATATATATATATAAAGATATACATATTAGTTTTACGAGATTTTTTAATCTAAAAAAACTTTCAAGTGCAAAAGTGTAAATTTATTAATCTCACACACTTTTCTTAGGAAAAATAAATTAATAGACAAAAACATCCGAGTATGTTCCTTGTGCCTTAGTGCATTAACACTGCTCTCCCCTCATAAATATCGATTTTAGGGTTCTTTTTTTCTAGTGATCCACTCTATCTCGCTTTGCTAATGGAAATATGTTTCCTATATGTACAAGACTAGACGTGCCTTTTTTTCCAAAAATTAAGTGGGAGGATTGCATTTGTTTGCAATCCAGGATCCCCTTATTTTTCCCTAAAACCTAAGTGGGAGGGTTGTACTTATTGTTTGCAACCTGCGATCCCCAACACTAATGTGAAATGCACATGTCGCCGGACTAAGAGTCACCCTTGTGGCCCTCTCTTAAATGAGAGTACTCATAGACGCATTGCTCCTAACATTGCTTTTATAGCTACGTTCAAAAGTGAAACAATGAGACAAGGCCTCCCCTCGGCGGATTCTTTTCAAAGTAGATCTTGTTGAACTAAGTTGTTGGTTACACACTTAGACTCAAACTCTAGTAATCCACCCTTGAGGCCCTGCGAAAAGTTTTTAGTGATCAAACATTTTTATAAGGTGGCTAGTCAAACACTTATGTATTGACATCATGACTATGCATTAATGATGTGTCATTTACTTATGAAAGGCGACTCTTTGCGGCCTTCCCTCGAAGGAGTAAAGTGTCATTTTGTTCATAACACCTTTGAATTTTTTCCTTGTCTAAATAAAATTAAACTTAAAATCCTAAATAAAAGTCAAATCGTAAATTGTTTCAACTTTCAGCAAAATGTCTCTAAACCCCCTCTCTACTATCCTTTCCTCGAATAAACTGGAAGGTGATAACTACGTAGATTGGAAACGTAACATAGACATTATCCTTACCGTGGACAAGAACAAGTGGGTACTCACCACCCCATGTCCTCCTGAAACGAATGATGATTCGACTCAAGAGGACAAGGACGCCCTTGCAACCTGGCTCAGATCCGATGAGATTGCGAGATGCTATATTTTAGCGTCGATGAACAATTTGTTGCAACAAAAACATTGTGATATTGGGTCAGCCTATGAAATGCTATACAATCTCCAGGAGATGTTTGGAGGGCAAGGGTGTCAGGCTAGGCAACAAGCGGTACGACAGTTTATGAACTGTCGTATGAAAGCAGGGACTCCCATTAGAGAACATATGATGTTGATAATAAGTTATCTTAACGAGATGGAAATCCTTGAATCTGAGATTGATGGAGAAACCAAGATAGATATGATCTTGGAAACTCTCCTTGAATCTTTTGATACTTTCAAGCTGAACTACTCCATGAATAAGCTTGGGTACACTGTTACCGAGCTAATGAAGGAGCTTCACACCGCTGAGGGACTCTTAAAGAAAAAGAGGACTACTGGAGAAGCTCATGCTACTGAGCACAGAGTCTCCACCTCTGGATCTAAGAAGAGATCTCATAGAGCCGACAAGAAGAACCCAAGCAAGATTCAGAAGAAGAAGATGCCCCGGACTGCAAAGGTGGACAAGTCGAAGGACAACTTCCACCATTGCATTACCCTTTCTTATTATGCATTCATGATAATATATTTGATTTTCTCTCTTCTTTCTCTATTAACTAGGCCGGCTATCCCTTGTGGATTAGTGAGGAAATTTGTTTCCTCACATAGCACATTTGTTTCCTTCTTAAGGAAATTCATTTCTACTTTTCCTTTCGGGTAATTATCTTTATAATTAAAGGAAAATAATTCTATCCTCCTTGATGTATCTTGGCCGAACTCAGATGCTTCCTTATTTCTCTTAAGACAATTCTTAAAATACCCATTGTAGAATTAATATTGCACAAATAATGAAATTAATTTCATAATGCCCCAAATAAACTTCTCGGCTTTAGAAACTAATTCATATTTCGATAATATGAAAATATTCAATATCATATTTTGACATCGACATCATTTTATGTCCAGGTGGACAAAAATACCCTTTAGACATTTTCGGAGAAAAAGTTTAGTTCACCACTTGAATTTATTTTGACTTAACTCCTAGTTTAACAATCCTACTCTAATGACATATAATAGTGACATTATAGATCCAAATGAACAAACCTTGAGCTTCTATACTCAGACTCATAATTTCACAAACCTTTTCCGAGTATTAGCTTAATGTCAACTGACTCCACTAAAGGGTTGACACTGAGATATTAAGTTATAAATATTTCATTAACCAACTTTGTGAAGTTCTCATAGATATGATATTCATGTACACGATTTCTTAAATGTAATGTATACCACCTCATGCTTTATTACTTGGATTGTGAATAAATGAACCGCGCGGTATCCAAAATTAAGTAACGACTTTATTTGGATAAAATAATGTGTCTTGTTAGCTCATCGTCAATACATTGTTTCTACCTTATTCACAAGTAACAAAGGAGTTGAGGAAATTGCAACTAGACGGGTAAAGTGGTAATTTTATAAATCCCATCTATTTGATGATTTTCATGAAGGGTAATCATAGATAACATTCAATGAATCCACTCAATATAATGAAGTTGAATTTGAGTAGAAAATATATTCATTTTAACTGAGAGATTCTCATTGTTCATTTGGATCCAAAATGTTACTGTTACAAGTCATTAGAGTTGGATTGATAAACTAGAAGCTATGTCAAAATTAGTTCATGTGTTGAACTAGACGTTTTCTCGGAAAATGTCTAAAGATTATTTTTGTCCACATGGACATAAAATGATGTGAATGTCAAAAAATGATTTTGAATATTTTCATATGATGGAAATATAAATTATTTTCTGAAGCCGAAAAGTTATTTGAGGTATTATGAAATTAATTTCATTATTTGTGCAATATTAATTATACAATGGGTATTTTAAGAATTGTCTTAAAAGAAATAAGGAAGTATCTAGATGCCCCTTCCCTAGTGTAGAGTTCGACCAATACATCCAAGAGGAGTGAATTCTTTGCCTTTAATTATAAAGATAACTACCCAAAAGGAAAAGAGGAAATGCATTTCCTTGGGAAGGAAATAAATATGCTAAGTGAGGAAACAAATTTCCCTCACTAATACCCAATAGATGGCCGGCCATGTACAACGGAAATGAGAGAGGAAATCAATTATTATGTCATGTATACACAATAAGAAAGGGTAATTACCCTTTATTATATTTCCTTCTCCTATAAATAGAGGTTCACATTGAGAGGTGAATATAAGTTTTTAGCTTTTGTTTCTTTCCCTTTGGCCGACCACTTCTCTCTCTCTCTCTCTCTCTCTCTCTCTCTCTCTCTCTCTCTCTCTCTCTCTCTATTTAAAATATCTCTTTTATTTTGGCACCTAGTCCTCAATAAACTTAGGCCTAAATTAGCTATTTCGCTCATAAACTTGGTCATGAGTTATTGTCTTTAATTGTGCCCACACACAAATCCTTCAAATTCTCTATAGACTCATGTAATAGAAACTTTAGGTTTCTCGAGTTCACGTTTAAGTGTGAAGGTAACGAGCAAAACGAGACGATCTACCTTTCCTAAAGCTTTTCAAAGATCAAGCTACAAGAAATGTTAGTAACAAGTAATAAAATAATATTTTTAAATAACACATGTTCATGTAAATTTCCTAGATCAGTAAAATTGTTTTTACTAGTAAAGAAATTATTATATTCCGCGATTAATTTGTTAATGATAATTTTTTCTTAACCCTAGACCTATTCCAAAAGTTTGGTGGTGTAAAATGCAGTTGAAAAGGCAGGAAAAGGAGCGCCGGAAGCCCAGACATAGAAACCATCACCACACGACGAGGCCACGCCGTGACGTAATGACGAAGCTGACAATCGGGTCGCGACACAAAGGTTATCCCAAATTGCAATGTTTCCTAAGAGACAAGTCATGTACCTCCAAAGACTGACAAATGTGAAACTCGACAAGAAATTTGGAAAATTCATCAAGGTATTCAAGGAACTTCACATCCACATCCCGTTTTTCGACGCTATCGAGCAAATACCGAGCTACGCCAAATTTCTGAAGGACATCCTCACACACAAAAAGAAGATTGAAGACTGCATAGCCTTATCTAAATTATGCAGCAGAATCATTCAAAGGAAGTTCCCTCAAAAATTGAAGGATCGGGGAAGCTTCACCGTCCCATGTTTGCTCGGCAAATCATACTTCGAGAAGGAATTGTGCGATATCAGAGCGAGCATAAATCTAACGCCGTACTCCATCTTCCAAACATTACGAATTGGCAAAGTGAAACTGTTGGGATTTATATATTGGCAGAGATGCCGACAAGAAGATTATTTATTTGCATAGTGATGTATTATAAATTTATCACGAGTCCTTAATGTAATTTGCAGATTAAATTAAGAGAAGTTGAAAACGATCATTCATTCCTTTTTTATTTGTTTGAAGATTTATTATATTCAATAGTTTTATAGTCCTTAATCAAACTTGACAACGCATGAAGAGACAAATATAATTTGCGTGAACTAACTGATAATGGTTTGCTTAAAATGAAATATTCACAATATAAAGACCAAAGGAGTATCGATCTTATTATGATTGTTGGAAGAATTTATGATGTCTGGTTACGAGACATAGAGAGTTAGGAACACTATAGTTCTTCTAATGTATCTACAGAAAATACTGAATTGACCAGTGTACTGTCAAAGGCAATGTGAGACAAAACCATTTAACCACTTCTGTCTCAAGGTTACTATGTATGAACGGTATCGTGCTTACCTTAATCCTGAAATGAGACATGTCATTTAATAACTTCAATATATTCATTTGAGAAATATATACGCTAGATCCTAGTTTGTGAACGATATGCACTCTACTGGTGATATATTGGGGTATGAAGTTGAGATGACTATACTTTGTAAAGCTCTCATAGATAAGGAATTCATGTACAAGATTGCTGAAATGAAAAGTATATCACCTAATGCTTTATTACTTCGATTGTGAATAAATGAACGGTGCGGTATCCAAAATTAAGTAGCGACTTTATTTGGATGAAACAATGTGACTTGTTAGCTCCTTGTCAATACATTGTTTCTAACTTATTGACAAGTAACAAAGGAGTTAAGGAAATAACAACTAGAAGGGTAAAATGATAATTTTATAAATCCCAACTAGTTGATGATATTCATGAAGGGTAAACATAGATAACATTCATTGGATCCACTTAATATAATTAAGTTGAATTTGAGTAAAATGTAAATTCTTTTGAACCGAGAGATTCTCAGTGTCAACTCTTTAGTGGAGTCAGTTGACATTAGGCTAATACTCGGAAAAGGTTTGTGAACTTTTGAGTTCAAGTATAGAAGTTCAAGCTTTGTTCATTTAAATCCATAAGGTGACTATTACAGGTCATTAGAGTATGATTGTTAAACTTAAAGATAAGTTCAAATAAGTTCAAATGTTGAACTACACTCTTTCTCGGAAAATGTCTAAAGGGTATTTTTGTCCACATGAACATAAAATGATGTGAATGTCAAAATAAGATTTTGAATATTTTCATATGATGAAAATAAAAATGATTTTCTAAAGCTGAAAAGTCGTTTAAAGCATTATGAAATTAATTTCGTTATTTGTGCAATTATATTTCTACAATGTGTATTTTAAGAATTGTCTTAAAAGAAATAAAGATGCATCTAGAAGCTCCCCCCTAGGTAGAGTCTCGGCCAACATGCATCAAGAGGAGAGTTTTATTTCCCTTTAATTATAACGATAATTACCCAAAAGGATAAGAGGAAATAAATTTCCTTGAGAATGAAATAAATAAGCTAAGTGAGGAACAAATTTCCTCCTTGCTTGAGGTACATGGCCGGCCAACTTAGGAGAGAAAGGGGAAGGGAAAATAAAATATTGTTTCATAGATGCATTATTCTTTCATGAATGCATATTGACCTTTATAGATTTTTTTTCTTCTACTATAAAAAGAACCTCACATAGAGATGTGAACATAAGCTTCATTCTTGCTCTCTCTCTCATTGTGGCCGACCCCTGTTTCTCTCTCTAGAAAATACTTCTTTTATTTTGGCACCTAAGTCCTCATTAGACTTAGGCTAAATTAGCTCTTTAGCTCATAGACTTGTTCTTGAGTTATTGTGTTTAATTGTGCCCAGACACAAATCCTTCTAAACATATATAGACTCTTGTAATAGAAACTTAGGTTTCTCGAGTTAACGTTTAGGCTTGAAGGAATCGAGCTAGAAGAGAAGATCAACATTTTTCAATATCCATTAAAGATAAAACTACAAAAAATGTTAGTATTTAAGTAATTAAATAATGTTTTTAATTTATAACATGTATATGCACTTTATCTAGGTTAGTAAAAATTGTTTTACTAGTAAAAGAAATTTTTATATTCCGCCATTAATATGATTAATGATAAATTTTTCTTAACCCTAGACCTATTCCTACACTCTCCTCGTCTTTACCCTCTCCTCCCTCTCGCCCTCTCCCTCCGCCCTCTCGGCCTCTCCCTCTCCTTCCTCTCGGTCTCTCCGTCTCCTCCCTCTTCTCCCTCTCGGCCTTTCCCTCTCGCACTCGCCTCTCCTCCCTCCTCTCCCTCTTGCCCTCTCCCTCTCCTCCCTCTCGTCCTCCTCCCTCACTCACTCTCCTCCTTCTCCCGCCCTCTCCCTCACGTTGCTCTATCTCGCCATCACGCTCTCTCCGACCTCCCTTGGGTATGTTTTCTTTTGTTGTTTTTTAATGATTTTTAAATAGAATGTTAATGTTAGTGTTAATTAGATTTGTGCGTGTTAATTAGAGTTTGAGTTTGAGTTTGGATCAATAAGATCACTATTACATGTCATTAGAGTAGGATGGTTAAACTAGAATCTAAGTTAAATTAAGTTCAAGTGTTGAACTGGAAGTTTTCTAGGAAAATGTCTACAGGGTATTCTTGTCCACATGGACATAAAAATGATGTGAATGTCAAAATAAAATAAGATTTTGAATATTTTCATATGACGGAAAAATGAATTATTTGCTAAATCTGAGAAGTTGTTTGAGGCATTATGAAATTAATTTAATTATTTGTGCAATATTAATTATACAATGGGTATTTTAAGAATTGTCTTAAAAGAAATAAGGAAGCATCTAGAAGCTCCCGCCGATAGAATTCGGTCAAACATTTAACAGGAGACGAAATTATATCTAGAAATTCATTTTCCTTGAATTATAAAGATAATTGCCAAAAATGAAAACAGGAAATGAATTTCTTTGAGAAGGAAACAAATGTGGTAACTGAGGAAACAAATTTCTCTCACTAATGCACAAGATGTCGGCCATATACTAGAGAAAGAGGAGAAGAAATAAAAATTGTATCATTAATACGCAATAGAAAAGGATAATTAGCGTTTCTTGTATTTCTTTCTCCTATAAATAGAGACTAACATTGAGATGTGAAAATAAGTCTTTCCTCTTGTTCTCTCTAGTTGTGGCGTACCCTCCTCTCTCTCTCTCTCTCTAAAACATCTCTTTTACTTTGGCACCTAAGTCCTCATTAGATTTAGGTTTAAATTAGCTCTTTAACTCATAGACTTCTTCTTGCGTTATTGTGTTTAATTGTGCCCACACAAAAATTATTCAAACCTTTATAGACTCTTGTAATAGAAACCTTAGGTTTTTGAGTTCAAGACTGTGTGTGAAGGAAATGAGCAAGACGAGAAGATCAACCTATGTTTCTCAAAAATCAAGCTACAAGAAAAGTTAGTATCAAGTAAATTATAATTATATAATATTTTAAAAAATATGATGTTCATGCACTTTGCCTGGGTTAGTAAAAATTGTTTTACTTATAAAGAAATTAATGATAAATTTTTATTAACCCTAGACCTATTCCAACATTATGCCCACAAAGGAGATATAAGACATTTGATACAATTTGTTTTCTTTTTGCTGAAAGTTAAATAAAGTTAAATATTCATTCTTATTTAAGATTGTGTTTATGCATGTATGTCTACGCCCTGAAACTGTCATCAATGAAATAAGTGCTAAGTACAGACTTCACAATAAACCGTCTTATGACTAGTTTAAATAATAGTTTGCAATCAGAAGATCGATTGGCCAATCGCATCAGAGTAATGATTAGTTGAATAAATTCACGATATCTTTTTTTTTATATAGAGAGTTGTGACTCTGGAACTTATTATTAATGTCTTGATGAAGACATCGAACAACACCTATGACATTTTGTAGTTCGAGATAAAACCGTTTAATCACTCAAAACTTCAAAATCACATACGAGGCGTATATAGGTAATCTCCTAAATCCTGAAGTGAATACATATCTTCTTGTAACACTTTATGACATTTGATTAGTCAATGAGCAATGTCTAAATGAGTTTTCATTGACCCGACGATTGGTATCATAATGTTGTTTTGTTGAATTATGTGATACACAAATATGGAATTTGTGTTGCAAGAATGCTACGGCATTAGTGTCACACCATGCTTTGTTATTAGAGTGTGAGCGAATAAACTGAGCCTGGTACTCAACGAATAAACCATTCTTTGAATAAAACATGTGACGTGTAATGACATCTCACTTTATGTTTTTGTCGTTCGCAAATAACAAAGGAGTTGGTGAAATAATAACTCAGGGATAAAACGGTAATTTTACATTCCTCTGAGTTAATGATACACACAAAGGGTAATATCGTAAAATACACGTGGATCATGTGAAGAACAGTTTTATCACATCAAACGGAAACAACAACGCATATGAACTTAGAGATTTGAATCGACCAATATTAAGAATTAAAAGTCGGGAAAAAATTATGAACTTTTATGCCCAAACTTTATTCTAAATCTTCATTGATGTGGGTCAATGAGGTCTCAATGATAGACTCTTGGATGAGATTTTAGTGAACTCGTAAGTTTATTTTCTCATTGAATGTAAATTATGATTTACACTATGATAATTATGTCTTTAGTAATTAAATAAATAATTAATTATTTTTAATTAAATTTATTTGATGAATCGAATTTTAAAATTATAGTGATAATAATACAATTTTGTGATTCAAATAAATAAAATATGAAAATAAATATTTTATCGTTTATTACTTGTTTAGTATAACCAGGATTAGTGACATGTGATTAAATCAATAAGATGTTCTAATTTAATTAAATATTTTAAATAAATTTGGAGTAAAAATATAGCATGTTTGCCAGCTATGTATAGAGATATGTGGGCAGAAATATTGCTTAATCTTAGTTAAAAAGATTAGTGGGCTTAATTTTGACTTATGAGCCACTCCTGAATTTTGACTTAACTTAAGCCCATTCTCCCTGGTATAAAAGAAGGTTTAAACTATCTCCTCCCAAAAACATAATTCTGTCGACCAAAGCATTCCTACTCCTTTTGTAATTCTCGGCCTAAACACGTAGATAAAGAGTGATAGGAAAATTGGTTTTCAAAAGTCTTTTTTTGATTTTTGAGTGATCGCCTTCTTTCCTTTGTTCACAAGAGAGCCTAGACTCCATAATCTCACATAGTCCCGGAGTTCGTATCATTGATTCAACTTGTGGTTATTTGAGTGATTTTGGAGCACAAGGCCGGCCGCATCCAACCAAGGAGCACATTCGATTTTGTTCCCCTTAGGCGTGCGTGAAGGTGTCTCGGCCAGGGCTTGGATGTGCTTCCTGGAATCGGATCTCGTAGATTGAAGAGGAAGAGAAAACTCGAAAAGTTGTCGACGAAAACCATAAGTCTTCCTTAATCCATGCTCAATTCTATAATCAGCTATATGATTGTGTATGTTTAGATTGTTTATTTACATGTCTAGAAAATTTATTGAGATGTTGAATTGTTTTTATTGCCATGGTTTTAGAATATTTTTAAAAATAGGTTTTTACATAATATATCAAATCATGAATTTCCGCCTTATCTACATATGTTTCATCATTTAATAGGTTAATTGTTAACTAATTTACAACAAATGATATCATAGCTATAATTGGCATTAAAAACAATTAGTAAAAATAATTTTACATGAAATTTTGAATGCGTGCGATTATGTGAATAATTTGGTATTGGCATTTTTGTATGAATTGTATTTATGAATGTATGTATTTGTGTTTGTGGATGGATCCTTATTCTAAATGGTCCTAGGATTGTTTCCGAATATTGTCCCGGTTTTATTTTATATTTTATTTTTTAAATTATGAGCCTTAATTTGAGAGGACTTTTAAATTGTAAATTTTATAACTGGGAGGAAACGAAAAAAGGAGCAGCACCCCAGGTATGGTCGCGCGTTTTGGAACGCGTGTGAGCTAACCCAGAACAACCCAAGCTTGGCCGTGTGTTTTTGGATGCGCGTGTGCTAGTTTGAGTCGGGTCCCAAGTACAGAATTCGGAAATTGTTTTCGAATTATCTTAAAACCTTGAAATAATACAAAAAACGTTTAATTATTTGAGTGTGAGATATTGATCTCTAAGTTTTAAAATTCAAAAATTCGACATCTCGGCGAAAGATAAGAAGATAAATTTTATTTTATTTTCTATGTATTTTGTTTAATGGTTTGGATTTTAGAATTAGGCCATTAGTTAGGTTAAATTTATATATTTTTTTATGCTTATCTTGATTCATGTCACATGTGATGTAGGATAGAACGCCAATTCCTTCTATAAACTATGTAACGGCCAGGCATCATTGTAATTTAGTTTATAACCATTTTTTATTTTTGCAAAAGCTAAGTGGGAGAGTTTTTTATCGTTGAAACATCCCAAGTTCCCCGACATAAATTTAACTAACGTTGTGTGTGATGAACTAAGAGTTACCCTCGTGGCCCTCCCTTCTAAGGTAGTACTTCAGAATCGTTAATTAAATTGTTAATGAACTAAGTCATAGAGAGGAGCAATGAAGTGGGTCTCCCATAGGAGAAGCGTTATCAAAGTAACTTAGATAAAGGCCCATATGTCGGTTGCACACTTAGACTTATGTTTTAAATTAATTCATTCTAGAGGTTACGAGTTAAAAATAAGAGACCAAAGTTTATGGTAATTAGTGAGAACTAGAAGTTGTGCCTTCTTGGATGGTTCAAACTAAATAGTGATGTGTCACGACTATGAAAAAAATTATTTATGGTTTCCCCTAGGAAAAGTAATTAATAATTTGTGTTCATAATACCATGAATCATTTATCACTTTTACACCATATTAAGATTGTTCATGCATCATAATTCGAATTGTACCAAATGCTAAATTTATTTATTTTACTTAATTTCAGCAAAATATCTTTAAATATGCTTGCAACTATTTTAACCACGAACAAACTCGAGCGTGAGAATTACGTAGATTTGAAACGTAACCTCAACATCCTACTGGCGGTGGAAAAGCACAAGTTTGTTCTCACAACCCCTTGTCCTGATGCTCCGAGTAGTTACTCGAGCACAGAGGACAAGGACGCTTATGATGCGTGGATAAGATTCGATGAGATTGGTAGGTGCTACATTTTGGCACCTATAAGCAATGTGTTGCAACAATATCACCGGGACATACCCACGTCATTTGAGATACTCTAAAATCTCCATGAGATGTGTGGGTGTCATGGGCGTCAGGCAAGGCAGCAAACTATCCAGAATTTTATGAATTGGTTAGATGAAGTCGGGACTCCAGTTCGAGATCACATGCTACTGATCATGCACTAGTAGAAAAACTGGATCCCACAACCCTTAATAAGGGGTGTGGAATTTTCCCACAACCCTTATTAAGGATTGTGGGATCCAGGATTGTGGAATTTTCCACACACATCCGTGTGGAATGTTCATACTTACCACACCGGATGTCTATTGGTTGTGAAATATTCAACGGCCAATCAATTATCGATTGTAAAATTCAAATTTTTTGTAACAGCGATGTTGTAACGGCGCTGCTTCCCACAACGGATCTCTATATCCATTGTGGGAACATGGGGCTGCGGCGCCGTCTTAGCGCCGGATCTATTTGTTCATATGTGCTGAGCATATCATCAATCATACCCGCTTGAGTTGTACTTTCAAGTCCCGAATCTATTGGACCGCAACAATTTGAAGAACTTCACACAAATAATTACATATTACAATATTTTAATTTCAAGGGTATACATATAACAAAAGAAAAACATTGCTTTATAATGGTATCGTTACACTCTTAGAAGTTTAACGGAAGTACATATTACAAAATTATAATAAAAACTTGCACGTACTTGATAAGTTGAAAGAGTATCTTTACACTCTTGAAGACTGCATTTAAAGAATAATTACAATTAAAAAATATGTATATAGAAAAATAAAAAAAGTTTATAGTAAGTAGTAATTGGTATCACTACCTGCAAAGACATGAATGCCAACCAAATGTAGACCGGTGAAACGACCACAGGCAGGTCCAGTGCAAACTTTTTGCGTACGACCGGCATCACTGCAAGAAACAGCAACGCGAGAACGAAACTATCGTTAAAACCATTTCTGTATATTATAGGAAGATTTTGTTTGGCGTACATGTTTATCAAAGAAATTATAGCTTGGCATGAGCAGCAAATGGAATAGTTGAAAATAAAAAGAAATGCAACTCCTACTATCATGTTGAACATATTTCTTTTCACAATACTCATTCGTAGAAATGAACAATTAACTTAATTATTTATGAAACATATTAATATATGACGGAAATTCATAATTCAATTTAACATGTTAAATTTTTTTTAAAACATATTCAATAACCACGTCATTAAATCTAATCTAGCATGTCAATAAATTTTAAACATATTAATAAATTCATTCAAACATGCAAACGAGTGAACTAAAATTTCTAACAATCCTACAATGATTATTATATTCAGATCCAACTCGTTTTAGGAGACTTACAGTGGGTTCGGATATGCGCGAATCAGCCTAGGGTGTGCGTCCAAGTGCACGGCCGACACTTCTTCCCACGCGCGTCTAGGATGTCACGAAATCCGTCCTCGCTCCGTTGCTCCAAAAAATGGCCGGCCCCGTGGATTAAATATCACTGAAAAAACGACAAGATGAATCAATGATAATTCTCTAGGTGTTTTTAGGAGATAAAGAGGGTGAGCTCTTTGTGGGAACAAGGGAAGATGGGGAAACTCAAAGCAAAAAGGAAGGGCTGCCGGGAAACAAGTTTCCTCTCTTTTTTTCTCTCTAAAATTCGGCCAAAACCTCTAAAGCACAAGGGGGAAGAGGTTCGGCTGAGTGCTGGTCGAAATTACGCTAGGGTTATCAAAGAGAGAGCCTCATTTTATATAATAGTTAATGGGCTTAACTTAGGTCAAAATCCAATTAAGATCCATTAATCAAACTTAAGCCAAAAACTCCTTTTAATGAGTTTAAACAATTTTTCCAGCCAATAAAACCCTTAATATGACCGGCCATATTGCCTTAACTATCTCCCAAATTTATTTGACTTATTTCTAAACTAATATTTAATTAATTTAGAACATCTCATTTATTTAATGACAAATCATTAATTATTTTCATACTCTTCAATGTAGTACGAAACGAGAAAATATTTATTTTCATCTTTTATTTATTTGAATCATCAAATTATATTATTATCAATATAACATAATATGATTCATTAAATAAATGTAATAATAAATAACCAATTATTTATTTAATTACTTAGAAAATAAATTTCTTAGCGAAAATCAAAATTTACGTGGAATGAGAAAATCAATCATTTCTTGTTCACCAAAATCTCCTCCAAGAGTCTATCATGGAGACCTTATGGACCCACATGAAGGAAACTTTAGAATAAAACTCGGACACAAAAGTTCACAAACTTTTTTCGACTTTTAATTCTTAATATCAATCGATTCCACTAAAGGACCAATATTGAACATCTTTAAGCTCATATGCGTTTATATTTCCGTTTGATGTGAAAAATATATTCTTCACACGGTCCAGGGTGTATTTTACGATATTACCCTTTGTGTGTATCATTAACTCATAGGAATGTAAAATTACCGTTTTACCCCTGAGTTATTATTTCACCAAGTCCTCTGTTATTTGTGAACGAGAAAAACATAGAGTGAGATGTCTTAAAATGTCACATGTTTTATTTCAAATAATTCTTTATTCGATGAATACCATGCCTGGTTTATTCGCTCACACTCTCATAACAGAGCATGGTGTGATAGTAATGTCTTAGCATTGTTTCAACACAAATTCCATATTTGCGAATCACATATTTCAACGAAAAAATATTATGACACCAACCGTCGGATCAATGAAACTTCACTTAGCCATTGCCCATTGACAAATAAAATTTCATAAAGTGTTACAAGAAGATATATTCTCACTTCAGGATTTAGGTAATTACTAGAATACCCCTCGTATGTGAGTTTGAGGTTTCGAGTAATTAAACGGTTTTATCTCGAACTTCAAAACTTCAAAGGTCTTGTTCAATATCTCCATTAAGATATCAAGAATGAATCACAGAATCACAACTCTCGATATCACAAGATAAGATATCGTTTAATTCATTCTAACAATCATAACTAAGAATCGATTGCCCAATCGATCTTTAGATTGCGAACTATTATTTTAAACTAGTCATAAGAAGGTATCTTGTCAAGTCTGTACTTAGCACTTATTTCGTTGATGACAGTTTCAGAGTGTAGATATTAATGCATAAACTCAATCTTAAATAAGAACGAAAATTCAATATTTATTTAATTTCAAAACAAAACAAATACAAAAAGTATTTAATATCAAAAATCTCCTTTCTGGGCATAAATGCCAACAAACACCCACTTAACTCAACGGAGATGCGAATGATCTTTCAGTCCTAATCATTCTAGGTGTCCCTCGAAGACCTTACTTGTTAAAGGCTTCGTGAAGGGATCAGCAGAGTTGTCCAACGTTGAGATCTTCATAACCGTCGAGTCCCCTCTGTGAACTATATCTCGTACCGGGTAATATTTATGCTCGATGTGTTTTGAGGGCTTGTGACTTCTTGGTTCCTTACAGTTTGCAACGGCCCCACTGTTATCACAATAAAGTGTACTGGGTTCGTTTGCAGTTGGAACTACTTCCAAGTACATCAGGAATTTCCTCAGCCACACAGCCTCCTTCGCAGCTTCGCAAGCTGCCACATACTCGGCTTCCATGGTCGAGTCAGCAACGCAAGATTGCTTTATACTCCTTCAGACCATGGATCCACCATTCAGGGTGAGCACAGACCCCGATGTGGATTTCTTGGAATTCTTATCCGCTTGAAAGTCGGAATCGGTGTACCCCGTCATATTCAGGTCATGACCTGAGTATGCAAGCATATAGTTTCTCGTTCTCCGGAGATACTTGAGAATATGCTGGACCGCAGCCTAGTGCTCGGGTCCAGGATTCGATTGGAATCTATTCACCACGCCCACTGCGTAACAAATATATGGCCTAGTGCAAAGCATTGCATACATGAGACTTCCCACGGATGAGGCATAGGTAATGTGTCTCATGTCCTCTATCTCTTGAGGAGTCTTGGGAGACTGCTCACGAGATAGATGACTCCATGTCTGAAAGGTAGCTGTCCTTTCTTGGAGTTCTGCATGTTGAAGCGATCCATGATCTTATCAATATAAGATGCTTGAGAAAGCGCTAACTTCCGGTTCTTTCGATCTCTAAAGATCTAAATCCCCAAAATGTAAGCCGCTTCTCCAAGATCCTTCATCTCAAACTGCTTTGATAGCCAGATCTTAACCTATGATAACTTTCCTACATCATTCCCAATGAGTAGTATGTCATCCACATAAAGGATTAAGAAGACCACTTTGCCATCATTTATCATCTTATAAACACAATGCTCATCTAATGACTGATCAAAACCGTAGCTTTTCACAGTCTCGTCGAATCTAATATTCCACGATCTAGATGCTTTCTTCAGTCCATAAATGGACTTCAGCAACTCACAAAACTTTCCCTGTTGGCCTTTTTCCATGAACCCGTCTGGTTGAGCCATGTAAATGCGCTCGTCAAGATTTCCATTCAGAAATGCGGTCTTGACATCCATCTGCCAGATTTCATAATCTAGGGCGGTAGCGATGGATAAAAGAGTACAGATGGATTTAAGCATTGCCACGGGCGAGAAGGTGTCTTCATAGTCGATACCTTCCTTTTGTGTGAACCCCTTCGCCACAAGTCGTGCCTTAAATGTCTCAACATTTCCATCCCGTCCTCTTTTCTTCTTGTAGATCCATTTACATCCAACAGGCTTGATGCCTTATGGTAAATCTACAAGTTTCTAGACATCGTTGACATACATCGAATGTATTTCAACGTTCATGGTTTCTTGCCATAGGTTTGCTTCGGAACTCTGCATTGCCTGGGAAAATGATATTGGATCATCTTCCTCCTTGTATGCGATTGCAGCAAAGGCCTCCCCGATGTACATCAATCGCTCAGGTTGTCATACAATCCTGTTACTGCGAAGAATCGTAGGAGGCTCATATTCCGAGTGTGGTTCTTCCACTGTTGGGGTAGGACTCGTCCTATCTTGTGAAGTACCAGCTACTTCACCCAACATTTCCTTCAGCACAAGTTTGCTTCTCGGTACAGTGTTTTTCATGTAATCCTCTTCAAGAAACCTAGCGTTCGTGCTAATGAATGTTTTCTTGTCAGTAGGACTATAGAATGTGTACCCTTTTTTTCTTTGGGATATCCTATGAAAATGCATAATTCTGAACGACTAGCCAACATGCTAGTCTTTTCCCTCAGCACTTGTGCTGGACAACCCCAGATCTTGATGTGGTTTAGAACAGATTTTTTACCACACCATCTCTCGTAGGGAGTGCCGAGAACCTTTTTTTGATGAAAATTGATTTAGAATATGAGCTGCCGTTTCTAAGGCATATCCCCAGAACGAATCAGGAAGAGATGAGTAACTCATCATCGATCTCACCATATCTAATAGAGTTTGGTTCCTTCTCTCTGACACACTGTTTTGTTGTGGAGTGCTAGCTGCTGTAAGCTAAGAATGGATGCCTTCTTCTTTAAGAAGATCCTCGAACTCATCAGACAAGTACTCTCCACCTCGATCTGATCGAAGGGTTTTGATTTGTTTTTCTCTTTGCTTCTCAACCAAAGCTCGATATTGTTTGAACATATCAAAAGGATCAGATTTGTGTCGCATTAAGAAAACATGACCAAAACGTTGATTAGTCATCAGTGAAAGTTACAAAGCATTCGTAACCTCCTCTTGCCTGGATGTTGATCTAACCACACACATCATTAGAGTGGCCGTTCGACCCTTCAAAGAGAATGTTCTCTTGGTCATCTTGCCCTCTACACAGGATTCACACGTGGGAAGGGATCTCACGGTTAAAGATTTCAAATGACCCTTCTTTGTTAACCTCTCAATCCTATATAGGCCAATATGTCCAAGATGTAAGTTCCATATATATGTGTCATCAGTTTCATCAATATGAAACGTCCTACGCTTTCCTAGTGAATCTCTATTCACTTTGGTGTCCAAGATTGTCGGCTCATTAGGATATAAATAATATATTGAATTCACACATGAGCTTTGGTAATAAAACAATCATCAACAAAAATTTCAATACCGTTATTGAATTTTAAGGTGAAACCTTGTTCTTCCAAACAACCAAAAGAAATTAAATTCTTGAAAAAATCTGGAACAAAATAAACATTATTCAGCAATAAAATTTTGTCTCCAAACTTAAGTTGCATGATCCCGACAGATCTTTCTCCGACCTTCGTTCCATCACCCTAGTTGAATGCAAACTCCCCATCACTTAAGCCTGGTTTTCCTAAAAACATTCAAACTACACACAATATGGTCAGAAGCCCCGCAGTCTAAAATCCAGGGTGACTCTTTGTTTGTCGTGTAACAAGGTTGAGTGACGAAGATCATACCTTTCCCCTTGACACTATTGATGTAGGTAGGACAGTTCCTTGGCCAATGGCCAGCCTCTCCGCAATGGTGACATTTGTGCTCAGACCTGTCCACCTTTGCGATGCCTTCGCCCATAGCATCCGCTGCTTCCTGTAAGGCTTCTTGGATCCCGTTCGGTTGGCGTTTTTGGGCCCTCTCATCACCCTCTTATAACCAGAAGTCGAGGCCCTATGTTCACCAAAATTGACCTCCCCAGACTTCTTCATATGGAGAAATTTCATAATTCAATTTTAACATGTTAAAATATTTTAAAACATATTCAATAACCATGTCACTAAATCTAATCTATCATGTTAATAAATTTCTAAACATATTTATAAACTTATTCAAACATGCAAATGAATGATCTAAAAAATCTAACAATCCTACAACAATTATTATATTTAGATCTAATTCGTTTTTAGACGACTTACAATCCGTTCGGATATACAAGAATCAGCCTCGGGTGTGCGTCCAAGTGCACGGCCAAAACTCCTTTCCAGGCTCGTCTTAGATATCACGAAATCCGTCCTCGCTCTGTTGCTCCAAAATGTGGCCCCCATGTTGATTAATTATCACTCAAACAACCATAAAATGAATCAATGATAATTCTCTAGGAGTTTTTAGGAGATTAAGAGTGTGGGATCTTTGTTGGAATAAGGGAAGAAGAGGAAACTCAAATAAAAAATGAAGGGTTGCCGGGGAACAAATTCCACTCTCTCTTTCTCTCTAGAATTCGGCCAAAACCTCTCAAGCACAAGGAGGAGAGGGTCGACTAAATGCTGGTCGAAATTAGGTTACGGTTTTCAAAGAGAGAGCCTCATTATATATTAGAGAGAATGGAATTAAGTTAGGTCAAAATCCAATTAAGACCCATTAGTCAAACTTAAGCCCAAAACTCTTTTTAATGAGTGTTGCGTGCATAAAAGACGCGACGGCTCGACGGAGGCTCCGAGAGGGCTCAGCCTTGCCCTGGGCCGGCGCCCTACACCTGTCCACTCGGCCAAGGGCCGAGTAGAATATTTCCCTCGGTCGATGGCCGGCCCAGCAGCCTCCCTCGGCCCGGCCAAAGGCCGGCCCACAACTTTTCACTCGGCCAATTTCCGAGTGAAACCTCCCCCTCGGCCAAGGGCCGGCCTTGGCCCTTCCTTGACCCGGCCAAGGGCCGGCCCAAGACTATTCACCCGGCCAAAGGCCGGGTGAAGCTTCCTCTCGGCCGAATGCCGGTCCTGGCTTTTCCTTGACCCGGCCAAGGGCCGGCGCAAGACTATTCACCCGGCCCAAGGCCGGGTGAAGCTTCCTCTCGGCCGAAGGCCAGCCCTGGCCATCCCTTGACCCAGCCAAGGGCCGGCCCTAGACTATTCACCCGGCCAAAGGCCGGGTGAAGCTTCCTCTCGGCCGAAGGCCGGCCCTGGTCCTTCCTTGGCTCCTCCTTGACCCGGGCAAGGGCCGGCCCAAGAACTTGCATTCGGCCGAAGGCCGGACGAGAGGCTTCCATCGGCCAAGGGCCGTCTCCAGACTTCCTTGGTCGGGCAAAGGCCACCCTTGGCTCAAATATGCTCACAAGACATGTCTTAGAAATATGAGGCACGATTGCCGAATGAAGGTAACCAAAACTTGAGTACTGAAACGCTGCTGAACTTGTACTTCACTCGTTTCTCTCAAACCTCAACCCTCTAAACTCCTAACCTTTTTATCCACCTCAATCCTACTAATGTTGAGCGTAGAAGAGGTAAACAGAGGTGCCCCCTCTATTTCTCCTTGGTAGTTCACTTGACTTCTTCTCATTTCAGGTACCTGCACCGAGCAAATCTCATTGATAGGTAAGGGGCGACTTGGGATACCGAATCCGACACGCTAAGAACCCGAACGCGATCACTTGGTCTGGCCTTGGGTCGAGCCATTCTGGGTTCCTAAATCGTTGTCCGAAAACGAGCGACAATATTTTGGCTCTAGAAGGAGGGGAACCGCACAGTTTGGCTAAGTACTCTCGCTTTCCGGCGAAGCCAGCCTCATTCCCCGGCAGCAACCTCCGACAAAATGAGCCAGATTCCAGTTGCGTCTACCGGCACCCGGGCGACGAACGTCGGATATGGCCTTCGAAGCCTCTCCCATCGACTCGGCGATCAACCTCGTGAGAACGAGAATGGGTCCCGAGGCTCGAGGGAGGATCCCGACGTCGCTCTCCGAGAGGATATAGCTCGACGACTCGCGGAAATTCTGGATCGACCGGGAGTGGACAATACGCTCATCGCCAACCTCCTCGGATATGATATTGACAAAAGCTCATTCCGGGATGGTTCCGATCCCGAATACGTGGGGGAATCTCAGACGGACGAGATAACTCCTCGCCCTAGTCGGGAAGCGTGCGCAAGACCACCTTCACACCAACCACCACCGATTCGACCGCCAGGTCCACAATTCAGAGGCGCACCGTCCTCAAACTCTCGGGGTGGTCGATCGAGATCGCGGTTTGAGCATAGAAGCGCTCGGCGTGACGAAGGGGCGGACAGTCGGGGGACTCGAAGGACGTTTCGGCGCCGACCGGATTCGCCCCATCGAATCCCCAACGTAGATCTCAGGGAGCATCTCACAGCTCAGAGGAACTCCAGGGGTGAAGACCTCCGACAGAGGTTGAACTCTCAGAGAGACGTATTGCCAGCCGTCACGCTTGGTCGCCCACGAACCAATGCGGCCGATCAGGCGTCTAATGAGCGGTCAGCCCCGCCGACGGACTCGATATGGTGACAATGATCCAAAGCCTCCAAAATCAAATAATCGAGATGAGAGAGTCGGGAAAGCCACGGCCCTACGAAGGAGCCGAGGAATCCTACTCCCCTTTCTCCGCCCTAATCTTGGCGCAATCTTGTGGAGGAAATTTCAAATTGCCTTCAATTCCCCCATACGATGGACGCACATACCCTCATTTTCACATCCAACATTACGAAACGTGGATGTCAATGCAAGGGCAATCAGACGCGACTTTGTGTCAGGCCTTTAGTTTGACCCTCGCCGGAACGGGATTCGAGTGGTTCAGGAGCTTGAAGCCAGGAAGCATTCTTTCTTTCAAGGCTCTGAAGGAAACTTTCCTCGCCCGCTTCGCCACTCTCGTGATGCTGAAAAAATCCAAAACTCATCTCTTGTCAATCCGGCAAGGCAGGGATGAAACTTTAAGGCAATATCTCGCGCGCTTCACCGAAGAATCGCATAAAGTCGAAGGGTTCGATGACAGGGATGCGATCACGGCGATAACTGAAGGAATTCGCACGATTGACTTCCTGAAGTCGATCGTCAAAAAGGTCCCAAGAGATATGGCAGAGCTAATGACGCGGGCTCGCACATTCATGGGAGTTGAGGACTACCTGGAAGGCCGAGATGGTCGAAAGGTTAATGGGCAGCCTGGTCGCCGGCTAGGAGACCACGAGAAGGAATATTCCGATCCTCGAAATAGGAGGAACAAAGGACAACAGGGCCCCGGCGACCGACCTTTCTCAGGGGCCGGACCGTCACGCCCCGACAATTTTTGAAAGTTCTCGACCTTCACTCCGTTGAACACCCCTCAAGAGCGAATATTGGCTTTTCATCGCGACAAATTGGGTAGCCCAGCTCCACTAACAAAAGATCCAGCGAAGCGAGATCGCACCAAGTTTTGCGAATACCATCAGGATCACGGCCATTTGACTTTGGAGTGATACCAACTCAAAAGAGTACGTGCTTCGGACTATGGGTGCAATGACAACGGGGAACGAGCGAGGCCACCAAGAAAGGAAAGGTCCCGCCATGGTCACTGTGACCGATCAGGCGATTGCCCGAGAACCAGATAACTCACAGTTGCATATCGTGGGCTCCATTCTGGACGGTCCAGGATGTGGAGATTCATGCGCCCAGAGAAAGCGATACGCTCGGGAAACCTCCCATTCGATCGCCGAACATCACATAAATCACACTTACGCGACTCCACCTCCGAATGAGTTTGAATCCATGTTCTTCACAGGACAGGAAGCGACAAGAGTCATGCACGCCCATAACGATGCAATAGTGGTTTCGGTCCCAATTGCGAATAACCTCGTCCGTCGGATTCTCATCGACAACGGGAGTTCCGCCGACATCATCTTCAAGTCAGCTTTAGACAGAATGAAGCTGACCGGATTGAAACTAATTCCGGTTGCAACTCCACTCTTTGGATTCTCTGGCGAAAGAGAGATGACTGAAGGCATCATCGACCTCCCCGTCACTTTTGGGACGCTGGGAGGGCTCGAGGCCACTCACGTCGTATCATTCCTCGTGGTCGACCAACCGTCAGCTTACAACATCATCATCGGTGGGCCAACTATCAACCGACTGAAAGCCATACCTCAACCTATCATCTGATGCTAAAGTTCCCAACAGATGGGGGAATAGACGTCATGGTCGGGGATCAATCCATGGCCAGGATGTGTTACATTCAGGGGGTAGACGGGAAAGGAAAAGGAAAAATGGTAAACGCCATCTCCCAAATCGGAAACGATTTATCGGGCGATGGGGAAGCCAACGGCACTTTCGGTGAATTGGATCAAAGAGATGAAGTCGAAAGATGAAAGGTGGGAACAACGAGCGACTTCCTGACTTTTGTATTGGATGAGTCAAAAGCCGATCAAGTCGTCAGGATAGGCGCACAGCTCTCACCCGAGAGGCAACTCCAACTAACGACGTTCCTCCGGGAGTATAGGGACGTTTTTGCATGGACCCATGCTGATATGCCAGGGATCGACCCCGAAATCATGGTGCACCGCTTGAACGACGACCAAAGGATAAGGCGAATACAGCCCTGGAGAGCATTCAGTGGAGAAAGGTACCAAGCCATTGGCGAGGAAGTTGATAAACTTCTCGCAGCAGGATTCATAAGGGAAGCAGAGCATCCCATATGGGTATCCAACGTGGTGATGGTGAAAAAAGCTAACGGCAAATGGAGGATTTGCATCGACTACAAGGATCTCAACAAAGCTTGTCCAAAATGGAACAACTTGTTGATGCCACCGCATGCCATGAGCTGTTAAGCTTCATGGATGCTTACTCTGGTTATAATCAGATCCGTATGCATGGCCAAGATTAGATTAAGACAAATTTCGTTACCGATCGGGGACTATATTCTTACAAGGTCATGCCTTTTGGTCTCAAGAATGCAGGGGTTACATACCAACGATTGGTGAACCGCATCTTCGCAAACCAAATTGGAAAAACAATGGAAGTTTATGTCGACGATATGTTAGTCAAAAGCTTAAAGGCCGACGATCACGTTGGAGATCTCAGAGATATGTTTGCCATTCTACGACGTTATAGAATGAAGCTTAACCCAAACAAATGCGCTTTCGGAGTCGAATCCGGAAAATTCTTGGGTTACATGGTGAGCAATAGGGGAATAGAAGCCAACCCCGAAAAGATCGATGCAATTTTGAACATGAAGTCTCCTACCAAAGTCAAGGAGGTGCTGAGCTTAACAGGCAGGGTTGCAGCATTGTCACGTTTCGTGTCAAAGGCGACCGATCGTTGCCAACCATTCTTCAAGGCCTTGAAAAAGGCCAATGGGTTCGTTTGGACGGAAGAGTGCGAGCTGGCTTTCCCCGAGCTGAAAGCCTATTTCAGTTCCGCGCCATTCTTGACAAAGCCCAACGAGGGGGGAAAATTGTTTGTATATCTCGCAGTGACCGAGAGGGCAATAAGCACGGTTTTGGTGCGCGAGGAAAACAAAATCCAATGGCCAGTCTATTACGCAAGCAAGGCGCTCCTCGACGCCGAGACCAGATACCTAGAGATCGAAAAAATGGCATTGGCCCTGGTCACAGGCACGAGGAAGCTTCGGCCATACTTCCAGTCTCATCCCATCATCGTACGCACAAAGTATCCCATAGAAAAGGCGCTGCAGAAGGCCACCTCCTCCCGAATGGCAATATGGTATCAAGAGCTAGGTGAATGTGGTATAGATTTTCAACCAAGAACCGCAATCAAAGGTCAAGCTCTCGCCGACTTTGTGGCCGAATACACAGGAGCCTCCCCAATAGGGGACAATGCAGAGGTCCTCGGAGAAAAAGGAGGTAACCCAGCCATGAAGAGGCCGACGGGCCCAGAAGGCCCGTTCTGGGAAGTACACGTCGATGGCGCATCGAACGCCCAAGGCGCCGGCGCTGGCATCAAACTTACGAACCCCGATAGGGAAAAGATTAGGTATGCCATGCGATTCGAGTTCAATGCTTCAAACAACGAGGCCGAATACGAAGCTCTAATTATAGGCTTGGAATTGGCAAAGAAACTCGACGCCAAAAATCTGCGCATCCATTGCAACTCACAATTGGTAGTCAACCAGGTCAAAGGAGAATACGGTGCCAAGGAGCCAAGCATGAAGGCATACCTCGCCAAAGTTGTCAAACTCTTAGAATCATTCTCATGGTTCGAAATAGTCCAGATTCCCAGAGCGAAAAACGTCGATGCCGATGCTCTGGCCCGTTTAGCATCTGGGATAGATGAAGGGGGGATCGATGATGTCCCAATAGAAAAGCTGACAAGACCGTGCATCTCAAGAAATGATGTGGGAATGATAAAACAAACACAATAGACGACATGGATGACGCCACTGCTAAAGTACCTCCAAAAGGGGGAGACCCCCGAGGGAAAAGAAGAAGCCCGGAGAATGAAGAATCTGGCATCCAAATACGTGTTGCGAGAGGAGACTCTCTACAAACGAGGATATTCCATGCCACTCCTCCGGTGCCTATCCGAGGATGAAGCAAGGAAGGCTTTGTATGAAGTGCACGAGGGAATTTGCGGAAATCACTCGGCCGGACAGTCATTGGCCTTGAAATTGCTCCGAGCGGGGTATTTATGGCCAACCATGAAGAGGGACGCGCACTCATGGGCCAGGAAATGCGAGAAGTGCCAGAGATTCACACATGTCCCAAGACAGCCCCCGGCACCGTTATGTCCGGTCATTGTACCCCGACCTTTCGCCAAGTGGGGGGTCGACCTCATCGGGGAATTACCCATGGCCCCAAGACAATACAAATTCGCGATCGACGTAGTAGACTACTTCACAAAGTGGGTCGAAGCGGAAACACTCGCCAAGATCACAGAAACAAACACAACGAGTTTCATGTGGAAGAACATAATATGTCGCTTTGGGGTTCCCGAGTCGATCGTTACCGACAACGGGAAACAGTTCGACAACGCACGCCTGCGGGAGCTGTGCGAGCAATTGGGGATTCGCAAGACCTACTCATCGCCTCGACACCCTCAAGCTAATGGTCAAGTTGAAGCAGTCAACAAGACAATCAAAGAAAACTTGAAGAAAAAGCTAGAAGCAAAAAAGGGGGCTTGGGCGGAAGAGTTACCGACAGTCTTATGGGCATATAGAACCACGGCGCGAAACGCTACTGGCGAAACCCCGTTCGCACTGGCATTCGGCGTCGAGGCCGTGATACCTTTAGAAACAAGTATCCCCACCTGTCGGATTACCAATTACGACAGCGACCGGAATGACGAGGCAATGAGGGTGGAACTAGACCTCATCGACAAAAAGAGAATAGGCGCGCTATCACGTTTGACTGAACAAAAGAGAAAAATGGAAAGATACTACAATTCGAAAGTCAAGATAAGGAAATTCGCAAACGGAAGCCTTGTTCTCAGGAAGGTTTTCCAAAACACACAAGTCCCGGGAGCCGGAGTCCTGGGACCCACCTGGGAAGGTCCATATAGGATACGTCAAGCCACTCAAAATGGCACTTACGAACTGGAAAATCTCGAAGGTCTCGTTTTCACCCACCCATGGAATGCTGAACATTTGAGGCAATATTATCAATATGCGTCACCTAAAGGACGACCTGTTTTATTATTTTTCGCAGTTTAAATTAATTGTACGTATGGTCCATGACCCGTGAAGTGTAATCTTTTTTTCTCGACAATGAATAAGAAATACGCCTCATGTCAGTTTACTTATAACCTTTGCAAATTTCTAAATAAACTCGGGGGGTACGACATAGGCCATGTCCTTGTACAACCCGATTCGCGCCATGTGACCGCGTACTCGCACGCCGACAGGCAGCAAGTCTCGCACGATCCGCCAACGGGCCAACATCCGCGCACCGGATGGTGCATGCCGAGCGACCATGTACTCACGCGCCGACAGGCAGCAAGTTCGCACGACCGGTCGCCGGATCAACATCTGCGCACCAGATGACTCGCCTTAAACAACAACGTATCACCCGCCGAAAGGCAAGGGTGAACCCCAAATAATTTCACACCATAACAAAGACATATATCAAGGGAAGGATAACATCAAAGAAAAATCCAACGGAGATGTTCTTAAAAACGCGTAAAGGAAAGCAAGCGCTAAATATGTGCGCAAAAGGAATGGAAAGAGAATGAAATGATCACTCAGAACCAAAGTCTACTTGTTCCTCGTCAATAGGGGCGCCGGACCCGTCGGTAGTCTCTCCGTCGGGGGGACGGTTTGTGGACTGAGCGACCTCTGAAGGAGCTCCAAGTGGCACGCCATCTAACCGAGGAGCTTCGTCCAGCGAGGGGAACATCGCCTCGAAAAAGGAAAAAGTGACCCCCCGGGCCACGTTCTCCTTCGCGACGGCGTCACGGACACGCACGGCGGCCGCGTGGTGGGCCTCCTCCAAGGCCAGATCCCAATCATCCTCTAAGTCAGCTTTCGACTTCACAGCATCGTCTTTTTCCTCGATAAGAGCTTGCATCTCGAGGAGTAAGGAGTCTCTCTCGCTCTCAGCCTTGACACGAGAGATCTCGCTCGTCATCAGCTGAGCGTGCACAATCTTTAACTCCTCGTCCCGGCCCGAGAGTGCCATCTGAAGTTTCTTTGTCTCGCCTAGAAACGTGTCTGCCGCCTATTCTGTTTTCTCTCGAGACTTGCGATCCTCCGCTCGCAACAATTGTTCAGCCTCCAACTCCGCGCGAACCTTCTGCAGCTCCCCCTCCAGGACGTGGAATTCCCGGATGGGACGAACCTCCATTAAGGCAACAGCATGATCGGCCGCCATTTTCTCGGCGTCCTTCTTCATGACCTGCATCCTTCGCAGCAAATCTCGGAGGATCGCGTCACCCCGTTCTTGTCGAGCAAGCATCTGACAAAACAAGGGCGAAGACACATGTACGTATTTAAAGGAAGGGAAATGAATGACGAACGACGTGACGCTAAGTAGGAAGAGATTTACCTTATGAGCATCACTATTGCCATTCTGGAAGTAGTCGAGGTCCCCGGTCGTCAAAAGACCTTTGAATTCCCGCAAAGGAGAATCAAGGATCCCCCGCGAACACTGACCCCGCAACACCGCGGCCTCCTTCAAAAGCGAGGACTCCATGCTACCCGACGCACTCGAAGTGTGGGCACGCTTGTTGCCGGAAGGCTCGAAGGAAGAAGTGGGCGGAACCGGCCGTTTGTTTGAAGAAACCACCTCGGCCCCGGTCCGAGCCGGCGACCATCCGCGTCGGGCCTCGACCCGCAGATGTGCGGTGGCCACGGCCTCGACAGTAGGTTCCCCTCTCGGCATGCACGCACGCGAGCGATTGCGAGCCATCGTGTCTGAAACAAAATGAAACGAAACAAAGGTCATAATATAGGGGAGAAAAGATACGAGGAGAACGATGCCCACAGAGGCAGGCGTGAGGTTAATACCCCCCGATCCGGGAGGCGAAAGGAGGTCCGCCGCCTCGAGTTCAATGCTTCCAGCGGGCTCTTTAGCTAAAGCGGGATCGGAGGTCGTCCCCGAGTCAGGGACGAACCACCCAGTGGTCGCCATAAGATCGGCAAACTCGAAGAGGAGCCCTTGTCGCCTCGAATCTGAGATGGCCCCAATCACGAGCGCAAGCTCAAAATCCTCAGTATCGCGGTCCGCTTGGAAATCAGCAACGAGTCCGAAGGTCAATGGCGCCGTTCCAAACGCAGATTCTGATACCCATACCCAGGGATAGCGATGCTTAGTAGACAACTTGGTGAGGATGGGAAATCGCTTTCGGTTTTTAACTTTATAAAAACCCCGCTTCCCAGACACGCCGTGGACAGAAACGAGATTCCGAATCTCATCGGCCGTCACGTTCCGACCCCGTGCCCGATATAGAATCATATGACACGCCGCCACTACTCGGTAGAAGAGGGGAGACATCTGGGACGCGTGAACACCCAGCCGAAGCAACAGGTCCGGAATTACCGGCTGAAAGGGCAGTCGCAACCCCCGCGGAGACTCGCCTCGTGAACGGCCGCAAACCCCAATCGCGGACGGCACGGAAGGTCGTCGGGTAACGGTCGTAACAACGAGATGGAGTTCGGGACATTGAACCTCCGCCTCAAGCTCGTAAACTGGCGAGAGAAAGGGAGCTCGGAAGATCGATCCCAGAGCAATCAAAGCCGTCCCGAGCCGCCGACTCCCTAATCGGGAACGACATAGCACGCTTCTCCTCCCTCACGGTCGAAGTGACGGGGGTGATCGGGCGAGGACAATGGTCGGGCGACTCGTCAAAACCCTCGACTCCGGGAACTATCGACATTGAACGCCTCGCATCCACACAACACTCGAGAACAATTCAAGAAGCAAGAAAACAAATTTTCTTCATCTATATCTTTTATTTCTCTCGGCCAAACACACACAGGTTGAGGAGAGAGAGTGGCCAAGTGATTTAGGTTAGGTTAAGTCAATTAGGGATTCCCTTTAATTGAGAACACAATAGCAAGAAAGCTTATTTTCACATCTCTATGTGAGGCTCTATTTATAGGAGAATGAAAATCAAGAAAGGGTAATTACCCTTTCCTATTATGCATTCATGACATGATTTTCTCTCCTCTTCCTCTATGTATATGGCCGGCCATTCTATGACATAAAGTGATGGAAATTTGTTTCCTCACTTAGCACATTTGTTTCCTTCTCAAAGAAATTAATTCCATCTTTTTCTTTTGGGTATTTATCTTTATAATAAAGGCAAACAAATTTCTAAAAATAATTTCCTTCTCTCTATGATTCTTGGCCGAAATTCTACCTAGGGGGGACCTTCTAGATGCTTCCTTATTTATTTTAAGAAAATTCTTAAAATACCCATTGTAAAATTAATATTGCACAAGTAATGATATTAATTTCATAATGCCTCAAACGACTTCTTAGCTTTAGAAACTAATTTAGATTTCCAACATATGAAAATATTCAAAATCTTATTTTAGAATTCACATCTTTTTATGTCCATATGGACAAAAATATCCTTTTGACATTTTTCGAGAAAAAGTTTAGTTGAACATTTGAACTTATTTTAACTTAGCTTTCTGTTTAATAATCCTACTCTAATGACATGTAATAGTGACCTTATAGATCCAAATGAACAAAGCGTGAGCTTATATACTCGGACTCAAAAGTTCACAAACCTTTTCCGAGCATTAGCTTAATGTCAACTGACTCCGCTAAAGAGCTGACACTGAGAATCTCTCAGTTCAAATGAATTTATTTTCTACACGAATTCAACTTAATTATATTGAGCGGATCTATTGAATGTTATCTATTTTTACCCTTCATGAATATCATCAACTAGATGAGATTTAAAAAATTACCATTTTATCCTTCTAGTAAATATTTCCTCCACTCTTTTGTTACTTGTGAATAAGTTAGAAACAATGTATTGACGAGGAGCTAACAAGTCACATTGTTTCATCCAAATAAAGTCGCTACTTAATTTTGGATACTACGCTGTTCATTTATTCACAATCCAAGTAATAAAACATGAGGTGATGTATATTACATCTCACAAATCTTGTAAACGAATTCCATATCTATGACAACTTCACAAAGTTGGTTCATGACATCTTCGTAACTTAATATCTCACCAATTGGCCTACTCTAGATCACGTAATGGATATAGAATTTGACTTTCTAAAAAATGAGAGTATTAATGCTATAAAATGACATGTCTCATTTCAGGATTTAGGTTAGCATGATGCAATTCATACATAGTGACCTTGAGAGAGAAGATGTTAAATGGTTTGTTCTTCTATTATCTCTAAAGGTGCACTGGTCAATTCAGTATCTTCGAAAGATACACCGGAAGAACTATAGAGTTTCTAACTCTCTATGCCTCGTAACAAGACGTCAAAGATTCTTCCAATAATCATACTAGGATCAATAGTCCGTTGATTTTTAGGTTGTGAATATATCATTTTAGTCAAACCATGAAGAGTTTGTTCACGCAAATCTACATTTGTCTCTTCATACATTGTTAGGTTTGATTAAGGACTATAAGACTATTGAATATCATAAATCTTCAATCAAACTAAAATAGAATAAGGACTTTATAAAGATTTATATATTACATCAATATGTAAATAAACAATCTTCTAGTCGGCATCTCTACCAAAAAATCCCACTTGACTCAAAGAAGATGAGAGAAGTCCTTCATGCCTAATTCGTCTCGATGTTGGTTGAAGATCTTATTGGATAGAGCCTTGGTGAAAGGATCTGCAAGGTTTTCCACCGTTGAGATAATCTTCACCTCCACGTCTTCGCGCTGCACGATCTCTCTAATCAAATGGTATTTCCTCTCAATATGCTTAGAGCACTTATGACATCTAGGTTCCTTTGAGTTTGCAAAAGCCTACTTATTATCACAATAAAGTGTCATGGGCTCGTTGACATTCGTAACGACTTCCAAAAACTTAAGGAATTTTCTAAGCCATACAGACTCTTTGGATGCTTCACAAGCAGCCACATATTATGCTTCCATGATGGAGTCAGCAATGCAAGATTGCTTGATACTCCTCCAAACAACAGATCCACCATTCAAGACGAACACAGATCCTGAAGTGGATTTCCTGGAATCCTTATCCGCCTGAAAATTGGAATTGGTGTACCCCATCATAGTCAGGCCCGTACCTGAATATGTAAGCATCAAGTTCCTGGTTCTCCGAAGATACTTAAGAACATGCTTAACAACAACCCAGTGCTCGGTTCCAGGATTTGATAGGAAACGGTTAACTACGCCAACAGCGAAACATATATCCGGTCTAGTGCACAACATAGCATACATGAGACTTCCTACGACTGAAGAATAGGGAATCTTTCTCATATCCTCAATCTCTTGTGCAGTCTTCGGAGACTGGTCCTTAGAGAGTGAGACTCCATGTCTAATGGGGTTTAGGCCCTTCTTGGAGTTTTGCATAGCGAAGCAATCCATTGCGTTATCTATATAAGATGCTTGGGAGAGCGATAGGGTCCGATTCTTTTGATCTTGAAAGATTTGAATCCCAAGAATGTACGCAGCTTTCCCCAGATCCTTCATATCAAATTGTTTAGCTAACCTGATTTTAACCACAGATTATTTACCAATGAGTAGTATATCATCGACATACAATACCAGAAACACAACCTTGCTCTCGTGTATCAACTTATAGATAAAAGGTTAATCTATTGACTGTTCAAAACCAAAGCCTTTTACAGTTCCATCAAATCTAGATGCTTGCTTTAATCCATATATGGATATAAGCATTTCACAAACCTTGTTCTCTTGATCACTTTCCATGAAACCATCTGGTTGAGCCATGAAAATGCGCTCGTCAAGATTACCATTCAAAAAGGCAGTCTTGACATCCATTTGTCAGATCTCGTAATCGAGAACGGAAGCTATGGATAGAAGTATACGGATGGATTTAAGCATTGCGACTGGCGAGACGGTTTCTTCATTACCTTTCGTTTGTGTATAACCGTTAGCCACAAGTCGCGCTTTGAACGTCTCAACGTTCCCAGCCGGACCCCTTCTCTTCTTATAGATCCAATTACACCCTACAGGTTTAACCCCTTCAGGTAATTCTATAAGTTTTTAGACTTTGTTGACTTACATCGAATGCATTTCAACTCTCATGGTATCAAGCCAAAGGTTTTATTCAGAACCAGCCATTGCTTGGCTGTAGGAAACAGAGTCATCCATGTTAGCGACAGCTACGAGACTATCGCCATAAGACATGTACCTGTCGGGCTTTTCAGAAATCCTCCCACTATCTCGAAGTACCACTTGACGAGGTTCTGAATTGTTAGGTTGCATTTCAGTTGGGGTAAGAACAGTTCTTACAGATGAGGTGGAAGCATCCTCACCCAACTTTTCTTCAAGCACAATTTAGCTTCTAGGTTTCGTATTCTTCATATAGTCCTCCTCAAGGAAACGAGCATTAGTGATGACAAACGTTTTGTTATCCTTAGGACTATAGAATGTGAAAACTTTGGTTTCCTTTTGATATCCAACAAACACACTAAATTCTGACCTACTAACCAACTTGCTAGTCTTTTGTCTTAGCACATGTGCAGGGCAACCCCAAATTTTGATGTGGCTCAAACTAGTTTTACGCACGGTCCATCGTTCATAAGAAGTACCAGGGACCGTCTTAGACTGAACTTGGTTCATAATATATGTGGCAGTTTCGAGGGCATATCCCCAAAAGGAATTAGGGAGTGATGAGTAACTCATCATTGATCTAACCATCTCCATCGGAGTTTGATTCATTCTCTCTGACACTCCAGTCTGTTGAGGTGTGCCATGTGTTGTACACTAAGAAGCGATCACTTCTTCTTTAAGAAATTCATCGAATTTTTCAGACAAGTACTCACAACCTCGATCGGATCTAAGGGTTTTGATCTGTTTGCGAGTTTGCTTTTCCATTAAAGCCCGAAAAACCTTAAATACGTTAAAGGTTTCGAAATTGTGTATGAGCAAATAGACAAATCCATATCTTGAGTAATCATCGGTAAAGGTAACGAAGTATTCGCATCCTCCCCGTGCCTGAATTCGGAGTGGAGACATACATCAGAATGTATTAGTTCCAGCAACTCAATGGCTCTTCGACCTTTATCAGATAAAGATCGTTTGGTCATTTTTCCTTCTATACAGGATTCATAAGTCAGAAGTGAGCCTATTGCAGAGCCTTTGAGTGGACCATCCTTCACAAGTTTCTTAATCCTATCTAGACTAATATGACCAAGTCTTATGTGTCAGAGATTTGATGATTTTATTAGATTAGAGGAGTAATTAGGTTTGATCCTCTTTGGTTCCCTAATTATATCATTATATATTCAGTGTCTAATAGCAAAGGTTGTGTTGGATAAAGATAGTATAAACCATTCTTCATACAAGCATCAGTGACAAATGATTTGGAAAGAGAAACTTAAATTCCATTATCAATAAACGTTAAATAATAACTCTGCTCAACAATTTGAGCTAAAAATATTATTTTTCCCAAAGGAAAGAATAAAATATATATTATTCAAATTAAATTTTCTTTTTTCGAAAGACAATGTCACGGATCCCACAGCCTTAGCAGACACCAAGCTCCCATCACCCCACTTGAAATAGAGTCGCCATCTTCTAAACTTTTGCTTTTCTTGAACCTATTCAAGGAACAACAAATATGGTTAGTAGCAGTGGAGTCAATAATCGAGGATGATACATTATCAGCTACTAAACATGCTTCGGAAATCAGTACAATACCTTTTCCTTTAATCTTGAGGTAGGCACGACAGTTTCTATGCTAGAGTCCCTTAGCGGTGTGAATCTCCTTTATCAGCTCGAGAATAGTGTACCCTAGCTTATTGATGACGTAGTTCAGCTTGAAAGTATCGAAAGATTCAGGGAGAGTTTTCAAGATCATATCTATTTTGATTTCTCCATTAATCTTAGATCCAAAGATTTCCATGTCATTGAGATAACTTATGATCAATATCATGTGTTCTCTAACAGAAGTCTTAGCTTTCATCCGATAGTTCACAAACTGTCGAACCCCTTGTTATCTAGCATTATGCCTTTGACCTTCAAACATCTCATAGAGATTGGAGAACATGGTTTAGGCCGAATTAATATCACGATGATGTTGTTACAACATATTGTTCGTTGATGCTAAAACATAGCATCTCACAATCTCATCTGATCGGATTCAGGCCGCTAGGGCGTCCTTGTCTTCTTGAGTCAATCATCATTCGTTCCAAAAGGACATGGGGTATGGAGTACCCATTTGTGCTTGTCCTTCGTAAGGACGATGTCTAGGTTACGTTTCTAATCTACGTAGTTTTTCCGTTCCAGTTAATTTGAGGAAATAATGATTAAGGTAGTGTTTAGAGACATGTTTTTGATTGTTGAAACAATTTATGATTAGTCTTTTGTTTAGGATTTTAAGTTTAATATTATACAGGAAATATCCAAAGGTGCTATGGACAAAAATGACACTTTACTCCTTCGAGGGAAGCCGCAAAGAGTCGCATTTCATAAGTAAATGACGAATCATTAATGCATAGTCATGATGTCAATACATCAGGGTTTGACTAGCCACCTTATCAAAAAATTTGATGACTCAAATCTTTTTGCAGGGCCTCGAATGAGGATTACTAGAGATTGAGTCTAAGTGCATAACCAACCACTTAGTTCAACAAGATCTACTTTGAAAACAATCCGCCGAGGGGAGGTATTGTCTCATTGTTTCTCTTTTGAACGTAGCTATAAAAGAAATGTTAGGAGCAATGCGTCAATGAGTACTCTCATTAAAGAGAGGGTCACGAGGTGATATATATTGCATCTCAGTAATCTTGTACAAGAATTCCATATCTATGAAAACTTCATAAAGTTGGTTCATGACATCTTCATAACTTAATATCTCACCACTTCGCCTAGTCTAGATAAAGTAATGGATCTAAAATTTGACTTTCTCAAATGAGAGAATTAATGTTATGAAATGACATGTCTCATTTCAAGATTTAGGTAAGCATGATGCAATTCATACATAATGATTTTGGGACAGAAGATGTTAAATGGTTTGTTCTTCTATTGTCTCTAACGTGCACTAGTCAATTCAGTATCGTTTTAGTCAACCCATGAAAAGTTTGTTCACGCAAATCTACATTTGTCTCTTCAGACATTGTTAGGTTTGATTTAGGACTATAAGACTATTGAATATCATAAATCTTCAATCAAACTAAAAGGGAATGAATGAACGTTTCAACTTTTATTAATTTAATCAGCAAATTACAATAAGGACTTTATAAAGATTTATATATTACATTAATATGTAAATAAACAATTTTCTTGTGGGCATTTCTGTCAACATCTTTATTACTTGGATTGTGAATACTTTAACCGCGCGGTATCCAATATTAACTAACGACTTTATTTGGGTGAAACAATGTGATTTTTAGCTCCTCGTCAATATATTGTTTCTAACTTATTCACAAGTAACAAAGGAGTTGAGGAAATAACAACTAGAAGGGTAAAACGGTAATTTTATAAATCTCATCTAGTTGATGATATTAATAAAGGGTAATCATAGATAATATTCAATGAATCCACTCAACATAATTAAGTTGAATTTGATTAGAAATAAATTCATTTGAACCGAGATATTCTCAGTCTCAACTCTTTATTTGAGTAATTTTACATTAAGCCAATACTCGGAAAGAGTTTATGAACTTTTGAGTCCAACTATAGTAGGTCAAGCTTTGTTCATTTGGATCCATAAGATCACTATTACGGGTCATTAGAGTAGGATTGTTAAACTAGAAACTAAGTTAGAATAAGTTCAAGTGTTGAACTATACATTTTCTAGGCAAATCTCTAAAGAGTATTTTTGTCCACATGGTCATAAAATGATGTGAATGTCTAAAGCCGAGAAAAATTCGTTTGTGGAATTATGAAATATAAATTAGTTTATAAAGCAGAGAAGTCGTTTGACGCATTATGAAATCTATTTCATTATTTGTGCAATAATAATTCTACCATGGGTATTTTAAGAATTGTCTTAAAAAAAATAAGGAAACAACTAGTAGCGCCCCCTAGATATAATTTCGGCAAACATCAATTGAGAGAAGTAAATTTATTTCTAGAAGTTATTTTTCATTAAATTATAAAGATAATTACCAAAAAGGAAAAGAGGAAATGAATTTCTTTGAGAGGGAAACAAATGTGCTAAGTGAGGAAACAAAATTCCCTTACTAATGCACATAGGTTGGCCGGCCATACACTAGGAAAAAGGAGAGGAAAGCAAATATTGTCTCATGAATGCACAATAGGAATTGGTAATTATCCTTTCTTATATTTCCTTCCCCTATAAGTAGAGGCTCACATTGAGATGTGAAAATAAGTATGTTTGCTCTTATTCGTCTATAATGGCCGACCATTCTCTCCTTTCTCTATAGGTGTAAAGGTAACAAGCAAGGCGAGACGATCTACTTTTCCTAAGCCTTCTCAAATATCAAGCTACAAGAAAGGTTAGTAACAAATAATTAAATAATATTTTTAAATAAGATGATGTTCATGCACTTTGCCTAGGTTAGTAAAATGGTTTTACTAATATAGAAAATTTTATATTCCGCCGTTAACTTTATAATGATAATTTTTTCTTAACTCTAGACCTATCCCAACATGTGAGTCCATCGATTTTCGATCCGAGAATCTCCATATTTTTCAGGCGGCCCATGATGACTAGCATGTGTTCCTGATGACGTTCCCGGCTTCATCCAACAATTCATGAAATCGCGGATAGCTTGTTGCCTCGTCTGACGCCCATGAAATCCAAACATGTCATGAAGATTGTACAACATCGCATATGCTGTGGGGATGTCCCAATGAGATAATAGCAACACATTGCTAATAGACGCTAAACTATAGCATTTAACAATCTCGTCAGACCTCATCCACCCATTATCGGCCTCCTTGTCCTCTTTGCTCAAATCACTACTCAGAGCTGGAAGACACGGGGTTGTGAGAACGTACTTGAACTTTTCCACCGTCAGCATGATGTCGAGGTTGCGTTTTCAATCAACGTAATTCTCACCCTCGAGTTTATTCGAACTCAAATTTTTTTGTAGTGGATTAAAAGACATTTTGCTGAAAACATTGCAAAAACTGAATTGATTTGCAATGAGATTAAATAAATTGAAAACAAATAAATTTAACTCATCTTATGGTTCATTTCTAAATACAACCATAAGAAAAATTACATTAAAAAATAATCTAATTTATCTTCAATTGTATTGTCGGCCGAGGACTTGATATGACGCGTCATCGGATTGTCGCGGGTCAGCCCCCACGCGTTCTATAACACGCGGCCAAGCTCGTTGTGCTGCCTTTCTTGTCTTCTCGCTTCCACATTACAAATTAAATAATTACGATTTAAATTATCCTTGCAAATTGAGGCTCACAAATTTAAAAATTTAAAAATTTAAAAACTTAAAAAATAAAGTCGAGACGATAACCGGAAAATACCTAGGGTCATATCAATGAGGATCCATCCACAAAACACATACACAACATTCATAATGCAACAGTTGATTATACGAAAAAAAAGGCCAACACCAAACTACTCAACAAATTCATAACTAGTAAAAAAAATCTTAAATTTTAATGTCTTCAATAGCTCTAATACAATTTTTTGGAAATTAGTTAATGATTAACTTAATCAATTACGTAACATATCTAAATATGGTGAAAACAGACAATAAAACCTAACATGTTAGAACACATTTTAAGCATGTTCAATTAACCAAGACATTAAAAATTACTAGCATGTCAATAAACTTATTCTAAACATGTTAAGCAACAAATTGATCAATCATGCTAGAAACCTATACACAATTTATTCGTCGCAGATCCAATTCATTTTATAAAAATTACACGTGAGATTGTAAACAATCTTGTCCGTTTCTCGCTAACGCCGGAATTCCTTGCTAGAATGCACTCGCCGGAATCAGCTCACGCACACCTTAACCTTGCATGGATGAGTGCCTAGCCCTCGGTGAAGTGGCCTTGTGTGTGCACCTTTGAGTCGCCGGAACGAGTCTGCACCCACACGCGTCACGCTTCCCTGGATTGGATGGCACGTGTGTGCCAAAAATTACGCCGAAGGGCAGCTTTGCGCCTACCGCTTGCCTTGGGCCTGCCCCTTGCCGGCCGGAAGAGCCTCCCTTGTGCCATAACAGCCGGACGATGAGAAGGCCCGAAATGCGGCGTGCCTTTTGCCTTCAAAGCCCTTGCCAGATTGCACCTGGATGGTCGCACGAATGCCTTCACGTGCGCCTAAAGAGTGATTGGTTTGCCTTGCCTTTTTGCTTCAATTACGGCTGGCCTTGTGGATATATTCTAACTCAAACACTACAACTGATTCATGGATAATTCTCTCAGCGTTTCAATGATATCAAGATGATGGGCTCTTTACTTTGAACTAAGGGACAAGAGGATAACTCAACGATCATGATCAAGAAAACGATTTTCTTGATCTTTCTTTCTTACTCTCTCTCTCTCGGCCAAGCTCTCTCTAAGGGAGGGGATAGGTTTGCCGAGAGTATTATGTTTAGGATTACGGTTTTGTCTGACAAAATCTCTTTGATATATGCGAGAGCGGGTTTTAGTTAGATAAAAATTTAATTTTGGCCCGTTAATAAGGCTTAAGATCAATGATCCTTTTAATGAGTTTAAAAATAATTTTCCAACCCTTAATTCATTAATTACGGCTGGCAAAAATATATATTTATCTCCAAAATTTATTTAATTTATTTCTAAAATAATATTTAATTAATTTAGCACATCTCAATGATTTAATGACACGTCATTGATTCTTTTCATACTATGCAAACAAGTACGAAACGAGAAAATATTTATTTTCATCTTTTATGTATTTGAATCATCAATTTACATTATTATCACTATAATTACATAATATGATTCATTAAATAAATGTTATAATAAATAACCAATTATTTATATAATTACTTAGAAAATAATTTTCTTAGTGTAAATCACAATTTACATTCAATGAGAAAATCAATAATTCCAGTTCAATAAATCTCATTCGAGAGTTTATCACTGAGACCTTACGGACTCACATGAACGAAACTTTAGAATAAAGTCCGGACACAAAACTTCACAAACTTTGTCCGACTTTTAAATCTTAATATTAGTCTATTCCACTAAAGTACTAATATCGAAACTCTCTAAGTCGATTCAACAAAATTTCGTATATGTGAATCACATAATTCGACGAAACAGTATTATGAAACCAAATGTCGAGTCAATGAAACTTCATTTAGTCATTTTCCATTGAAAAATCAAATCTCATAAAGTGTTACAAGAATATATGTATTCACTTCAGGATTTAAGTAATTACCATAATACCCCTCGTATGTGATCTTGAAGTTTCGAGTGATTAAACGATTTTATCTCGAGCTTCAAACTATTACTGGTCTTGTTCAATGTCTTCATTAAGATATCAAAAATAAATCACAGAGTCACAATTCTCTACATCACAAGATAAGATATCATTGATTTATTTAAACAATCAATACTCAGATTCATTGCCCAGTCAATCTTTAGATTGTGAACTATTATTTGAACTAGTCATAAAAGGGTACCTTGTCAAATTTTTACTTAGCACCTCTTACATTAATGACAATTTTAGAGCGTAGCAAACATACATAAACAAAAACTTAAATAAGAACGAATATTTAATTTCATATTTCAGTAAAACAAAATAAAAAATTTATTTGTAATGTATAATACCTCCTTTGTGGGCACAAAACCCAACACACCGGGCATCCCGCCCAAAGCCCGGATCATCCTCGAGCCAAACCCACCAGGGTAGGACCCAACCGAGTGCCAAGCTAGGTCAAGAGGTACGACAAGCCCTTGTGCCTTTAGGGCTACACAGTCGTGCCTCTCTGATGCCCTAGAGGGCAGCCCGTTGGTCTCGTTCTTTCTCCTCGTTGTGGATCCGTCTCTCGTCAATCATCGTGATCAAGAATGCTGTCGTCGGATTACAACAATAATAATAACAAAATATTAAAATAACCTTTTAATTTCGGGTTTACAAAGAATCTAGGAAAGCGGGAATAAAAAATCTACCATAACCACGAATTACAATTCACATATTACATATTGAATTGCATGAATTTCATATCACAATATAATTCCATTCAAACCAATGCAAGTTTAATCATTTGTTGGTGAAACAAATGTTGTATTAGACACGAACAATCACTATGATATATACCACTTGTTGGTTAATCCACTGTGTTATCAGATACGAAAAATCACTTTTATACCACCTGTTGGTGAATCAAATGCATATCAGACACGTACAATCGCTCTAATACTGCTTGTTGGTGAGGGACTCACATGGGAAACTATATTAAGTGCAAAAAAATATTAAATACGCTCACAATAGGTAATTAATAATTATGGTTACCAAATAAGATCTATATTTACTTTATTAATAAATAAATAAAGAAATCCAGCAACCGATATAAGAGAAGAAGTTTATAAGATAACTTACGGGTTTGGATCTGCAACAGAACGCCCCAATCCAACGAGCGCTCCGTTTCATCCTTTTTCTTAATTGAGTCAGTTTCGTCCTTCGTCTAAATTGAGTACTCGAAGATGACATGGTAGTCTTCCAAAATGTAATCTCCGATACGAATAAGAAAGATGAACGGGCACAATCGGTATATCACTATATCTCAAAACCAAATTGTTTCGATATCTCACTCCTATTTTTGGAATGGAATTTATTATTCCAAGGAAGGGAGAATGAAAGAATTCGGCCAGAGAGAGAGAGAGAGGGAGAGAGAGAGAGAGACTTGGCAAGACTTCTAGCGAGATTTTCAAATTTTATTGAATTAATTTTTCCTTCTCCTTCAACCTCTTTTTATAGCATTTAGAATGAAATAATCTCTAAGAGATTTTCTCTCCTTTTTAAGAGATATTCTCTCCTTCTGTGAGATATTTGCTCATATTAGATTTAATTTGGGCCATTAGATCTCAATAGTGATTCTAAAATCTCTCTCATGCATCAGATCCATATCTATGGAAGAGATTTTCTCTCCTCACTACCACAAATACATACATCCATTACATTTTTTTAAACTACAGTTTGGTCTTAAAACGTAGTATGTTATAAGAGACTCTAAATTTGGTTATCAAAGAAGTTTGATATGAAGGATCTAGGGTAAGCTACGTACATTCTGGCCAAACCCCCTCTAGACCCGGAGTCTCACTCCCTAAGGACCAATCTCCCAAGACTGCACAAGAGATTGAGGACATGAGAAAGATTCCCTATGCTTTGGCCGTAGGAAGTCTCGTGTATGATATATTGTGCACTAGACCGGAAATATATTTCTCCATTGACGTAGTTAACTGTTTCCAATCAAATCCTGGACCCGAGCACTGGGCTGTTGTTAAGCATGATCTTAAGTATCTTTGAAGAGCTAGGAACTTGATGTTTACATATTCAGGTACTGACCTGACTATGACAGGGTATATCGATTCCGAATTTCAGGCGGATAGGGAATCCAAGAAATCCACTTCAGGATCTGTGTTCATCGCAAATGGTGGATCTGATGTATGGCAGAATATCAACCAATCTTGCGTTGTTGACTCAATCATGGAAGCAGAATATGTGGCTGCTTGTGAAGCATCCAAAGAGGCTCTATGGATTAGAAAATTCCTTAAGTATTTGGAAGTCGTTCCAAATGAAAACAAGCCCATGATACTTTATTGTGATAATTGTAGAGTTGTTGGTAAATCAAAGGAACCTAAAAGCCGTAAGCGCTCTAAAAGAATTGAGAGGAAATACCATTTTATTAGAGAGATCGTGCAGCACAAAGACATGGATGTAAAGAAGATCCCAACGGTTGCCAACCTGGCTGATCCTTTCACCAAGGCCCTGTCCAACAAGGTCTTCGACCAACATCGATACAGATTCGACATGAAAGGAATTTACTCATCTTCTTTCAGTCAAGTGGGAGTTTGTTGGCAGAGATGTCCACAAGAAGATTATTTATTTGCATATCGATGTAATATAAATCTCTCATAATTCCTTATCGTAATTTTCTTATTAAATTAATAAAAGTTGAAAACATTCATTCATTCCTTTTTGGTTTGATTGAACATTTATGATATTTAATAGTCTTATTTTGCGTGAATAGACAAATGTAGATTTGCGTGAAAAACTTTTCATGGTTTGCTTAAAACGAAATATTTACAATCTAAAGATCAACGGACTATTGATCCTAGTATGATTGTGTGAAGAATCTATGATGTCTGGTTACGAGGCTTAGAGAGTTAGGAACTCTATAGTTCTTCCAGTGGATCGTCTGAAGATACTAAATTGACCAGTGCACATTTAGAGACAATGTAAGAGCAAACCATTTAACATTTTCTGTCTTAACGTCACTATGTATGAATTACATCGTGCTTACCTAAATCCTGAAATGAGACCTGTCATTTCATAGCTTACATATTCTCATTTGAGAAGGTCAAATTCTAGGTCCAGTAAGTGATCTAGACTAGACTAATTTGTGAGATATTAAGTCATGAAGATGTGAAGAACAAGCTTTTTGAAGTTCTCATCGATATGGAATTCATGTACAACATTGTTGAAATGTAATGTATATCACCTCATGCTTTATTATTTGGATTGTGAATAAATGTATCGGACCGGTGTCCAAATAGAATAAAGGATTCTTTTGGATGAAACGTTATGACTTATTAGCTCCTCATCAATACATCATTTCTAACTTATTCACAAGTATTAAAGGAGTTGAGAAAATAACAACTAGAAGTATAAAATTGTTATTTTATAATTCCCATCTAGTTGATGATTTTCATGACGGGTAATCATTCGATAATATTCAGTTGTCCGCTCATCACAAATAAGTAGATTTTTAAGTAGAAAATATATTCATTTGAACCGAGATATTTCCAGTGTCAACTCTTTAGTGGAGTCAGTTAACATTAAACTAGACTTTGAAAAGTTTATACACTTTGAGTCCAAGAGTCCTAGTTAAAGCGTTGTTCATTTTGTTCCATGAGTTAACTATTACAACTCATTAGAGTAGAGTTTGTTAAACTAGAAACTAAGTCAAAATAAGTTCAATTGTTGAACTACACGTATTTTCCGAAAATGGTCTAAATAGCATTTTTGTCCTTAAGGATAATTGATGTAAAATGTCAAAATAAGATTTTGAATTTTTTCACAAATTTATTTAAAGTCACACGGCTGAAAATTGGTTTTCATGTTTAGTGAATTAAATTTTGTGCCATGTTATTGTATGGGCAATAATGTGAAGGCTTTTTCTTATTTTGTTGTGAACAAATTAGGAAGTAAATATGTGTGTGTAGATACTTATATGGCCGGCCATATTACATCAAGGGAGATAAAGAAATATCTATTTTTATTTGGTGCATTATTGCATATTGGTAATTGGCCAAAAGAAAAGAGGAACTGAATTTCTTTGAGAATGAAATGAATGTGCTAAGTGAGGAAACAAATTTCCCTCACTTATGGCATAGGATAGCCGACCATATGGAAGAGAAAGGGAGGAGCAAATCAAATATTGTGTCATGAATACACAATAGGAAAGGGTAATTACCCTTTCTTGTATTTCTTTCTCCTATAAATAAAGCTTCACATAGAGATATGAAAATAAACTTTTTGGTCGTGCTCTCTCTCTTCTAGCCGACCATATCTCTTTCTTTCTCTGTCAATATTTATTTTGGCACCTAAGTCCTCATTAGACTTAGGCTTAAATTAGCTCATAGACTTGCTCTTGAGTTATTGTGTTTAATTGTGCCAACACACAAATCTTTCAAACACTATAAAGACTCTTGTAATAGAAATCTTAGGTTTCTCGAGTTCACGTTTAGGTGTGAAGGTAACGAGTAAGAAAATTGTCTATATTTCCAATCCTCATCCAAGATCAAACTATAAGAAAGGTTAGTATTCAAGAAATTAAATAATGTTTTTAAATAACAAAATGTTCATGCACTTTGCTTAAGTTAGTAAAATTGTTTTACTTGTAAAGAAAATTTTATATTCTGCCACTAGTGTGTCAATGATAATTTTTTTTAACCCTATACCTGTTCCAACAATTCTCCAAAAAGGAAAAACTTATTTCCCTTTGCTTGCATCTATTACTTACTTGGGTGTTTTTATCTATAACTGTCTAAAACAGCCTTACTTGGGTGTTTTTATCTATAATTGTCTCAAACAGCCTGTTTGTGTTGGTTTTTTGTTTCAAGCAAGTGCCAATTTTCATTGCCGTGTAAAGTTCAAGAAATTAAGGTAATTATTTCAGGATTTAGCATATGTAGTTTGTTAAGTTAAGTTCAATACTTGGTTGAATATGAATTACTGAAAACTGATAAAGTAAAACCATGACAGAGATGTAGGTTTGTAGTATATACTTCTATTCTCCAACACCCTTTCCAACACCCTTGATCAGACATACTTTTAATTATTTTTCAAAATTCAGAACAACTTGTTATGGCTCCGTAAAATAGGCATAACTCTTTGCTCAAAAATTCAAAATTAGTGGTTTTTAAACCAAATTAAAGATAAGGAAGTTATCTATCCAATGCAATTAGTTTCAACTGAATCGGATACCGAATGTGTTATTTATGACCTCTTAAATCCGAGATGTACGGCATCTCGCGAGTTCAGGATTTTTTATCCAGATTTGCGACTTCTATATTCTTCCCCTCTTCGAGATGCAATCATGGCTAATCGACGTTCACACACTCAACCACCATGAAGATTCCGTGAAGGAAGATCAAAAGCTTTCAAGTGCAAAAGTGAGATTTATGAATCTTAACACTTTTCTTAGGCAAAATAACAATAGAAAAAAATATTCGAGTATGTTATGTGTGCCTTAGTGCATTAACACTGCTCTTCCCTCACAAATATTGATTTTAGGGCTCTTTTTCTAGTGTTCCACTCTATCTCTCGTTACTCTTTGAAATGTATTTCCAAACGTACAAGAGAAGATGTGTCAATTCCAAAAACTAAGTGGGAGGATTGTACTTATTGTTTGCAACCCACGATTCCCAACACTAATCCTAAGTGCAATTGTCGCCAAACTAAGAGTCACCATCGTGACCCTCTCTTTAATGAGAGTAATCAACGGCGCTTTGCCCTTAGCATTGCATGTAGAGCTACGTTCAAAAGTGAAACAATGTGACAAGGCCTACCATCGGCAGATTGTTTTCAAAGTAGATTTTTTGAACTAAATGGTTGGTTACACACTTAAAATCAATCTCTAGTTATCCTCCCTCGAGGCCCTGCGAAAATATTTGAGTGATCAAACTTATTTATAAAGTGGCTAGTCAAAACATTGATGTATTGACATCATGACTATGAATTAATGATGTATCATTTACTTATGAAAGGCGACTCTTTGTAGTGTTCCCTCGAAGGAGTAAAATGTCATTTTATTTATAACACCTTTAGATTTTTCCAGTTCATTATTAAACTTAAAATCTTAAACAAACGACTAGTCACAAATTCTTTCAACAATCAGCGATACGTCTCCAAACACTTTCTCAACAATCCTTTCCTCGAATAAATTGGAACGAAAAAACAACATAGATTAGAATCGTAACATAGACATCGTCCTTACTATGGACAAGAACAAATGGGTACTCACCACCCCATGTCTTCCTGAAACGAATAATGATTCGACTGAAGATGACAATGACACCCTTATGGCTTGGATCCGATCCAATGAGATTGCAAGGTGCTATATTTTAGCATCGATGAACAATGTGTTGCAACAACAACATCTTGATATTGATTCGGCCTATAGCATGCCCTTCATTCTCCATGAGATGTTTGGATGGCAAGGGTGTCATGCTAGATAATAAGTAGTTCGACAGTTTGTGAATTGTCGTATGAAAGCTAGGACTCTTGTTAGAGAACACATGATGTTGATCATAAGTTATCTCAATAACATGGAAATCCTTGGATCTGAGGTTGGTGGAGAAACCAAAATAGATATGATCTTGGAAACTCTCCATGAATCTTTCGATACTTTCAAGCTGAACTACTCCATCAATATGCTAGGGTACACTGTTACCAAGCTAATGACGGAGATTCACACCGCTGAAGGGCTCGGGCGTATGAAATGTCCTGCCTACCTCAAGACTAAAGAGAACGGTATATTTACTAATTACCGAAACGTGTTTAGTAGCTAATAATGTATCATCGTGGATTCTTGACTCCGCTCCTACTAACCATGTTTGTTGTTCCTTGAATGGGGTTCAAGAAAAGAAAAACCTTTGAGGATAGGGCTTCTGCTTCAAGTGGGGTAATGGGAGTTTGGTGTCTGCTAAGGTTGTGGGATCAGTGACATTGTCTTTTGAAGACAAAACTTTAAATTTGAATAATATATATTTTGTTCCTTCCTTTTGGAAAAACAATATTTGTAGCTCAAATTGTTGAGCAGAATTATTATTAAAAATTTATTGATAATGGAATTCGAATCTCTTTTTCCAATTCATTTGTCACTGATGCATGTATGAAGAATGGTTTATACTATTTTTATCCCACACAACCTTTGATGTTAGACACTAACATAGATAATTATCTAGTTAGGGAACCAAAGAGGATCAAAACTAATTACTCCTCTTATCTAATAAAATGAACACATCTTTGACACTTAAAACTTGGCCATATTAGTCTAGATAGAATTAAGAGACGGTCCACTCAAAGCCTATGCAATAGGCTCACTTCCGACTTGCGAATCCTGTATAGAAGGAAAAATAACCAAGCGACCTTTCTCTGATAAAGGTCGAAGAGCGAAGGAGTTGCTGGAACTAATACATTATGATGTATTTGGTCAACTCAGAATTAAAGCACGGGGAGGATAAGAATACTTCATTCCCTTTACCGATGATTTCTCAAGATATGGATTTATCTATTTGCTCAAACACAAACTCAAGACCTTTAACGTATTTAAGGTTTTTCGGGCTTTAGTGGAAAAGCAAACTCACAAATAGATCAAAACCCTTCAATCCAATCGAGGTGGTGAATACTTGTCTGAAGAGTTCGATTACTTTCTTAAAGAAGAAGGTATCGCTTCTCAGCTTACAGCACCTGGCACGCCTCATAGAGAAGGAATCGAACTCTGATGGAGATTGTTAGATCAATGATTATTTACTCATCACTCCCTAATTCCATTTGGGAATATGCCCTTGAAACTACCACATACATTCTAAACAAAATTCAGTTTAAAATGGTCCATGGTACTCCTTTTGAACGACGAACTGGGCGTAAATTTTGTTTAAGACACATCAAAATTTGGGGTTACCATGCACATGTGCTAAGGCAAAAAACTATCAAGTTGGCTAGTCAGTCAAAATTATATGTGTTCGTTAAATATCCAAAGGAAACCAAAACTTTCACACTCTATAGTCTCGAGGACGACAAAACAATTGTCACCACTAATGCTTGTTTTCTTGAGGAGGACTTTATGAAGAATACGAAACATAGACGCAAAATTGTGCTTGAAGAAAGGTTGGGTGAGTATGCTTCTACCTTATCTATAAGAATTGTTCTTACCCCAACTGAAACCCAAGGTTTGTGAGTTGCTTAAGTCCATTTATGGATTAAAGCAAGCATCTAGGTCATGGAATATTATATTCGATGAAACTAAAGCTTCGGTTTTGAACAGTCAATAGATGAACCTTGTGTTTATAAGTTAATACACGAGGGCAAGGTTGTGTTTCTGGTATTGTATGTCGATGATATATTACTCATTGGTAATGACATAGGTAAAATATATGAGGTCAAAATCCGGTTAGCTAAGCAATTTGATATGAAGGATCTAGGGGAAGCTGTGTACATTCTAGGGATTCAGATCTTTCGAGATTGAAAGAACCAGACCATATTTCTCTGCCAAGCATCTTATTTACATAACGTGATGAATCTCTTTGCTATGCAAGACTCTAAGAAAAGCCAAACCCCCTTTACACATGGAGTCTCACTCTCTAAGGAACAGTCTCAAAAGACTACACAAGAGATTGAAGACATGAGAAAGAATCCCTATGTTTCAGCCCTATGAAGTCTCATGCATGCTATGTTGTGCACTAGACCGGATATATGTTTCGCCATTGGCGTAGTTAGCTTTTTCCAATCAAATCCTGTACCCGAGCACTAGATTGATCTTAAGCATGTTCTTAAGAATCTTCAGAGGAATAGGAACTTGATGCTTACATATTCAGGTACTGACCTGACGATGACGAGGTATACCGATACCGACTCCCAGGCGGATAGGGATTCTAGGAAATTCACTTCAGGATTTGTGTTCGTCCTGAATGGTGGATCTGTTGTTTGGATGAGTATCAAGCAATCTTGAATTGCTGACTCCATCATGGAAATAGAATATGTGGCTGCTTGTGAATCATCCAAAGAGGTTGTATGGCTTATAAAATATCTTAAGTATTTGGAAGTCATTCCAAATAACAACGTGACCATGAAACTTTATTCGGATAATAGTGGGACTGTTGCTAACTCAAAGGAACCTCGAAGCCATAAGCGCTCTAAGCATATTGAGAGGAAATACCATTTGATTAGAAAGATCTATTGGCAGCAAAGCTCACAAAAAGAATATTTATTTCCATCGATGTAATATAAATCTCTCGTAAGTCCTTATTGTAATTTGCTGATTAAATTAATAAAAGTTGAAACGTTCATTCATTCCTTTTTAGTTTGATTGAAGATTTATGATATTTAATAGTGTTATAGTCCTTAATCAAACCTAACAATGTATGAAGAGACAAATGTAGATTTGCGTGAACAACTCTTCATGGTTTGCTTAAAACGAAATATTCACAATCTAAAGTTCAACGGACTCTTGATCCTATTATAATTGTTGGAAGAATCTTTGATGTCTGCTTCTGAGGGATAGAGAGTTAGGAACTCTGTGGTTCTTCTAGTGTATCTTCCGAATATACAGAATTGACAAATGCACCTTTAGAGACAATGTAAGAACAAACCATTTAACCTCTTTTGTCTCAATGTCACTATGTATGAACTGCATCGTGCTTAGCTTAATCCTCAAATGAGACATTTCATTTCATAAGTTCGATATATTAATTTGAGAAAGTTATACTCTAGATCCAAGTTTGTGAACTAGATGCGCTCTATTGGTTATGTATTGGGTTGTGAAGTTGACATGAATATACTTTGTGAAGTTTTCATAGATATGGAATTCATGGACAAGATTTCTGAAATACAATGTATATCACCTCATGCTTTATTACTTGGATTGTGAATAAATGTACCAGTCGGTGTCCAAACAGAATAAAGGATTCTTTTGGATGGAACGTTGTGCTTGTTAGCTCCTCGTCAATACATCATTTCTAACTTATTCACAAGTATTAAAGGTGTTGAGGAAATAACAAATAGACGGGTAAAATAGTAATTTTATAAATCTCATTTAGGTTATGATATTTATGAAGAGTAGTCATTCAATAATATTCAGTTGATCCGCTTATCACAAATAAGTTGATTTTTGAGTAAAAAATATATTCATTTGAACCGAGAGATTTTTAGTGTCAAGTCTTTAGTGGAATCAATTGACATTAAACTAGACTTTGAAAAATTTGTGAACTTTGAGTCCAAAAGTCCTAGTTAAAGTTTTGTTCATTTGGGTCCATGAGGTCACTATCACAAGATATTAGAGTAGAGTTTGTTAAACTAGAAGCTAAGTCAAAATAAGTTCAATTGTTGTAAAATATCAAAATAAGATTTTGAATTTTTTCACAAATTGATTTAAAGTCACACTGCTGAAAATTTGTTTTCATGCTTAGTAAATTAAATTTTGTGACATGTTATTGTATAGGCAATAATGTGAAGGCTTTTCCTTATTTTGTTGTGAACAAATTAGGAAGTAAATATGTGTTTGTAGACACTCGTATTGTCGGCCGTATTACATCAAGAGAGATAGAGAAATATCTCTTTTTATTTGGTGCAATATTGCATATTAGTAATTGACAAAAAGAAAAGAGGAAATGAATTTCTTTGAGAAGGAAACAAATGTGCTAATTGAGAAAACAAATTTCTATCACTTTTGGCATAGAATGGCCGACCATATGGAAGAGAAAGGGAGGAAGAAAGTCAATATTGTGTCATGAAAATAAAATAGGAATGGGTAACTACTCCTTCTTGTATTTCCTTCTCCTATAAATAGAGTCTCACATAAAGATGTGAAGATAAGTTTTTTGGTCCTGCTCTTTCTCTCCTAGTCGATAAACCTTCTCTCTCTCTCTCTAAAATATTCTTTTATTTTGTCACCTATATCCTCACTTGATCTAGAGAACTAGCTTATGATCCAATAATTTTTCTCTGTTCATATTATTTAATAGTGCCCACTCACTAAACTCTTCAAACGCTCGAAGACTGTATTGGAAAAAACTTTCATGGTTGCTCGAGAATTCAAAGGCAAAAGGCCGGGAGACAAGGAGAAGGATCTTCATCCAAGAAGGGACTCCAAGATCAAGCAACAAGAAAAAAGTTGCAAGTCTTTTTCATATTTATTAAATGTTTTAATTAACAACATGTTCATACACTTTGTCTAGGTAGTAAAATAATTTTATGCATGTTAAAAATAATTTTTTATATTCGGGCATATATGATATGATAATTAATTGTTAAATTCTAGTTCAATTCCAATAAATGGTATCAGAGCATGGGTTAAAGTTTAAACATGAACATTGTTTTAAAACTAAAATGAAAGAAATTATTTCTAAAATTTGCTTAGATGTTGAATATGCTAGGTTTTTGTTCAACATGTTTATGATGTATGAATATAAAATAAAGTCCATGTTTATTTTATACAAACTAGGGATGCTATATAACCACATTAAAATCATCTCTTAAAGATTTTATGTTTAGCATAATAAAAAATAGTTTGTTTACTAGTTTGAAAATATGTAAACAACGTTAAACTAGCTTTATTGTATTTCTAGTTTGAATTAATTATCGAATTCTTTATATTATGTTGATTGTTTTATTTTGTGTAAATACTTAATATAACACAAAATTGAAATCAAACAAATAAATAAAACACTACAATAACATTCTTTTCGCTACACTTTGATCCAACGTACGTTTTAATTATTTTTCAATTTTTGAACAACTTATGGCTCAATAAATTGGGAATAACATGTTTCTTGGATATTGAAAATTAGTGTTTCTTAAACCAAATTAAAGGTACTAATGTTAGCTACCCAATGCAATTGGTTTCAGCTCAATCAGATACTGGATGTGTCATATATAACATTTTAAATCCAAAGTGTACGGCAGTCCGCGAGTCCAGGATTTTTAATCTGGATTTGCGACTCCGAGCTTCATCCCCTCTTCTTGATGCAATTGTGGCTTATCGATGTGCACGCGCTTAACCACCATGAAGATGCATTGAAGGAAGATAACATTAAGATGAAGAAATTAGTTTTAGGAGATTTTTGAATCTCAAAAACTTTCAAGTAAAAAAGTGAGATTTATGAATCTCACACACTTTCCTTAGGAATAATAATTATAGAAAAAAAGATCAAAGTATGTTTCTTGTGCCGTAGTGCATTAACACTGCTCTCCCCTAACAAATATCGATTTTAGGGCTCTTCTTCTAATGTTCCACTCTATCTCTCTATACTCAAGGAAACATGTTTCCAAACGTACAACAGAAGATGTGCCAATTCTAAAAACTAAGTGGGAGGGTTGTACTTGTTGTTCGCAACCCACAATTCCCAACACTAATGATAAGTGTAAATGTCGCCAGACTAAGAGTCACCATCGTAGCCCTCTCTTTAATGAGAGTACTCAATGGTGCTTTGCTCTTAACATTGCTTGTAGATCTACGTTCAAAAGTGAAACAATGAGATAAGGCCTCCTCTCGGTGGACTGTTATCAAAGTAGATCTTTTAAACTAAGTGGTTGGTTACGCACATAGACTCAATCTCTAGCAATCCTCCCTCGAGGCTCTGTGAAAAGATTTGAGTGATCAATTTTTTTACAAGGTGGCTAGTCAAACTTTGATGTATTGACATCGTGATTATGCATTAATAATGTGTCATTTACTTATGAAAGGTGACTCTTTGAGGCCTTTCCTCGAAGGAGTAAAGTGTCATTTTTGTTCATACAACCTTTGGATTTTTCCTGTCAAACTTAAAACTTAAAATCCTAAATAAACGACTAATCATAAATTGTTTTAACTTTCAGCAACAAGTATTGAATGATGATTCAACTCAAGAGGAAAAGGACGCCCTAACGCCCTGGATCCGATCCGATGAGATTACAGGGTGCTATATTTTAGCATCGATGAGAAATTGTTGAAACAACAACATCATGATATTGATTCGGCCAAAAACATGTTCTACAATCTCCATGAGATGATTGGAGGGCAAGGGCGTCAGGCTAGACAATAAGCGGTTCCACAGTTTATGAACGGTCTTATGAAAGCTGGGACTATTGTCAGAGAACAGATGATGCTGATCATAAGTTATCTCAATGAAATGGAAATCCTTAGATCTGAAATTGACGGAGAAACAAAAATAGATTTGATCTTAGAAACGCTCCCTAAACCTTTAGATAATATCAAGCTGAACTACTCTATGAATAATCTAAGGTACATTGTTATCGAGCTAATGAAGGAGCTTCACATCGCCGAGAGACTCTGGCGTAGCTGATTACCGATGCTTGTTTAGTAGCTGATATTGTATCATCGTGGATTCTTAACTGCACTTCTACTAACAATATTTGTTGTTCCTTGAATCGGTTCAAGAAAAGCAAAAGCTTAGAGGATGGCGACTTTTGTTTCAAATGGGGTGTTGGGAGCTTGGTGTTTGCTAAGACTGTGGGATCCGTGACATTGTCTTTTGAAGACAAAACTTTAAATTTGAATAATGTATATTTTATTCCTTTCTTTGGGAAAAACGTAATATATGTAGCTCAAAATTTTTAATTGAATTATTAATGGAAATTGAATTTCTTTTTCCAATTCATTTGTCACTGATAATTGTATGAAGAATGGTTTATACTATCTTTATCATACACAGCCTTTGTTGTTAGACACTCAAATAGATAACAATCTATTTAGGGAACTAACAATGATCAAACTTAATGACTCTTCTGATCTAATAAAATCAACCCATTTTTGGCACTTAAGACTTGGCCAAATTAGTCTAGATAGGATTAAGGGACTTGTGAGGGACGGTTCACTCAAAGTCTCTGCAAAAAGCTCACTACCTACTTGTGAATCCTATATAGAAAGGAAAATGACCACTCAAAGTCTCTTATAAAGTTCGAAGAGCCACTGAGTTGCTAGAACTAGTACATCATGATGTATGTGGTCAACTCATAATTCATGCACGATGAGGATACGAATACTTCGTTACCTTTACCTATGATTACTCAAGGTATAAATTTGTCTATTTTCTCAAACACAAATCCAAGACCTTTAACGTATTTAAGGTTTTTCGTGCTTTGTGGAAAAGCAAACTGGCAAACAGATCAAAACGCTTCGATCCATTCAAGGTGGAGAGTACTTGTGTGAAGAGTTCGATGTTTTTCTTAAAGAAGAAGGTATTGCTTCTTAGCTTACAATACATGGCATACCTAAACAAAAGAGAGTGTCAGAGAGAAGGAATCAAACTCTGATGGAGATGGTTAGATCAATGATGAGTTACTCATCACTCCCCAATTCCTTTTGGGGATATGCTCTCGAAATTGCCGCATATATTCTGAACAAAGTTCCGTCTAACATTGTCACTGGTACTTCTTATGAACGATGGACTAGGTGTAAAGTTAGTTTAAGCCACATCAAAATTTAGAGTTGCCTTGCACATGCGCTAAGGCAAAAGACTAGCAAGTTGGGTACTAGGTCATAATTATGTGTGGATATCCAAAGGAAATCAAAGGTTTCACATTCTATAATCCCGAGGACGACAAAAAGTTTGTCAGCACTAATGATCGTTTCCGTAAAGAGGACTTTATGAAGAATACAAAGATATAAAAAATTGTGCTTGAAGAAAAGTTGGGTGAGAATGATTCTACATCATCTGTAAGAACTGTTATTACCACAACTGTTAGTACTTAGATATAGTGTGAGGGCTTCTGAAAAGCTGCACAGGTCCATGTCTTATGGTGAAACTATCGTAGTTGTCTCTGACATGGATGAACATGTTTCCTATAGCCAACTAATGGTTGATAATAAAATCTTTGGCTTGACGCCATGAAAGTTGAGATGTCTTCGATTTATGTCAACAAAGTCTGGAAACTTGCAGACCTACCTTAAAGGGTTAAACCCGTAAGGTGTAAGTGGATCTATAAGAAGAAAAGGGGTTCAGATGGAAACGTTGAGACGTTCAAAGCACGACTAATGGGTAAGGAATATACCCAAAAGGAAGGTTTCGACTATGAAAAAACCTTATCGCCTATCACAATGCGTAAGTGCATCCACATACTTCTATCCATAGATGTCGCTCTCTATTATGAGATCTGGAAAATGGATGTCAAGACTGCCTTTTTGATTGGCAATCTTGACGAGCGCATTTTCATGGCTCAACCAGGCGGTTTCATTGAAGGTGGTCAAGAGACCAAGGTTTGTGAGTTGCTTAAATCAGTTTATGGATTAAAGCAAGCATCTAGATCGTGGAATATTATATTCGATGAAACTGTAAAAAGCTTCGGTTTTGAACAGTCAATATATGAACGTTGTGTTTACAAATTAATACAAAAGGGCAAGGTTTTTTTTTTGTATTGTATGTCGATGATATATTTCTCATTGGTAATGACGTGCGTACATTATCTGAGGTTAAAATCTAGGGTAAGCTACGTACATTCTGGCCAAACCCCCTCTAGACCCGGAGTCTCACTCCCTAAGGACCAATCTCCCAAGATTGCACAAGAGATTGATGACAGGAGAAAGATTCCCTACGCTTCGGCCGTAGGAAGTCTCATGTATGATATGTTGTGCACTAGACTGGAAATATATTTATCCATTGGCATAGTTAGCCGTTTCCAATCAAATACTGGACCCGAGCACTGGGCTGTTGTTAAACATGATCTTAAGTATCCTTGAAGAGCTAGGAACTTGATGCTTACATATTCAGGTACTAACCTGACTATGACGGGGTATACCGATTCCGACTTTCAGGCGAATAGGGATTCCCGGAAATCCACTTCAAGACATGTGTTCATCCCTAATGGTGGATCTGTTGTATTTCGGAGTATCAAGCAATCTTGCGTTGTTGACTCGACCAAGGAAGTAGAATATGTGGCTGCTTGTGAACCATCCAAAGACGTTGTATGGCTTAAAAAATTCAAGTCGTTCCAAATGACAACGAGCCCATGACACTTTATTGTGATAATGGTAGGGCTGTTGCTAAATCAAAGGAACCTAGAAGCCATAAGCGCTCTAAGAGAATTGAGAGGAAATACCATTTTACTAGAGAGATCGTGCAGCGCGGAGACATGGACGTAAAGAAAATCTCAACGATTGACAACCTGGCAGATCATTTCACCAAGGCCCTTTCCAACACGGTCTTCAACCAACATCGATACAGATTAGGCATGAAAGGTATATACTCATCTTCTTTCAGTCAAGTGGGAATTTGTTGGCAGAGATGTCCACAAGAAAATTATTTATTTGCATATCGATGTAACATAAATCTCTCACAATTCCTTATTGTAATTTGCTTATTAAATTCATAAAAGTTGAAAACGTTCATTCATTCCTTTTTGGTTTGATTGAAGATTCATGATATTCAATAGTCTTATAGTCCTTAATCAAAACTAACAACGTATGAATAGACAAATGTACATTTGCGTGAACAAACTTTTCAAGGTTTGCTTAAAACAAAATATTCACAACCTAAAGATCAACGGACTATTGATTCTAGTACGATTGTGATGTCTGGTTACGAGGCTTAGAGAGTTAGGAACTCTATAGTTCTTCCAGTGTATCGTCCGAAGATACTAAATTGATCAGTGCACATTTAGAGACAATGTAAGACCATACCATTTAACATTTTCTGTCTTAACGTCACTATGTATGAATTACATCATGCTTACCTAAATCCTGAAATGAGACATGTCATTTCATAGCTTACATATTCTCATTTGAGAAGGTCAAATTCTAGGTCCATTAAGTGATCTATACTAGACTAATTTGTGAGATATTAAGTTATGAAGATGTGACGAACCAGGTTTTGAAGTTCTCATCGATATGGAATTCATGTACAATATTGTTGAAATGTAATGTATATCACCTCATGCTTTAGCACTTGGATTGTGAATAAATGTACCGGACCGGTGTCCAAATAGAATAAAGGATTCTTTTGGATGAAACGTTGTGACTTATTACCTCATCATCAATACATCATTTCTAACTTATTCACAAGTATTAAAGGAAATGAGAAAATAACAACTAGAAGTGTAAAATGGTAATTTTATAATTCCCATCTAGTCGATGATTTTCATGAACGGTAATCATTCGATAATATTCAGTGGTCCGCTCATCACAAATAAGTAGATTTTTAAGTAAAAAATATATTCATTTGAACCGAGATATTTTCAGTGTCAACTCTTTAGTGGAGTCAGTTAACATTAAACTAGACTTTGAAAAGTTTATGCACTTTGAGTCCAAGAGTCCTAGTTAAAGCTTTGTTCATTTTGTTCCATGAGTTAACTATTACAACTCATTATTGTAGAGTTTGTTAAACTAGAAACTAAGTCAAAATAAGTTCAATTGTTGAACTACACGTATTTTCCGAAAATGGTCTAAAGAGTATTTTTGTCCTTAAGGATAATTGATATAAAATGTCAAAAATAAGATTTTGAATTTTTTCACAAATTGATCTAAAGTCACACGGCTGAAAATTGGTTTTCATGTTTAGTGAATTAAATTTTGTGACATGTTATTGTATGGGCAATAATGTGAAGGCTTTTTCTTATTTTGTTGTGAACAAATTAGGAAGTTAATATGTGTGTGTTGACACTCATATGGCCGGCCATATTACATCAAGGGAGATAGAGAAATATCTATTTTTATTTGGTGCATTATTGCATATTGGTAATTGGCCAAAAGAAAAGAGGAAATGAATTTCTTTGAGAATGAAATGAATGTGCTAAGTTAGGAAACAAATTTCTCTCACTTATGGCATAGGATGGCCGACCATTTGGAAGAGAATCAAATATTGTGTTATGAATACACCATAGGAAAGGGTCATTACCCTTTCTTGTATTTCGTTCTCCTATAAATAGAGTCTCACATAGAGATGTGAAAATAAACTTTTTGGTCGTGCTCTCTCTCTTCTAGCCGACCATATCTCTATCTCTCTCTCTAAATATCTATTTATTTTGGCACCTAAGTCCTCATTAGACTTAGGCTTAAATTAGCTCATATACTTGTTCTTAAGTTATTGTATTTAATTGTGCCCACACACAAATCTTTCCAACACTCTAAAACACTCTTGTAATAGAAATCTTAGGTTTTTCTAGTTCACGTTTAGGTGTGAAGGTAACGAGTAAGAAATTAGCTATATTTCCAATGCTCATCCAAGATCAAAATATAAGAAAAGTTGGTATTCAAGAAATAAAATAATATTTTTAAATAATAAAATGTTCATGCACTTTGCCTAAGTTAGTAAAATTGTTTTACTTGTAAAAAAATTTTTATATTCTGCCATTAGTGTATCAATGATAATTTTTTCTTAACCCTTTACATATTCCGACGATTCCCACAAAAAGGAAAAGCTTATTTCCCTTGGCTTGCATCTATTACTTACTTGGGTGTTTTTATCTATAATTGCCTGTTTGTGTTGGTTTTTTGTTTCAAGCAAGTGCCAATTTTCATTGCCGTGTAAAGTTCAAGAAATTAAGGTAATTATTTCAGGATACAGCATATGTGGTTTGTTAAGTTAACTTCAATACTTGGTTGAATATGAATTACTGAAAACTGATAAAGTAAAACCATGATAGAGATGTAGGTTTGTAGCATATAAATATATGTTTTATTCTTGAGTTTTCTACGACCATAATAATGTAACTACTTTTGTAACATACAAGTACAGCATAAGGTTATATAATTGGACTGTGCAGCGAATTTACTTTTTTGGATTGTATACAATGCTAAACCACATTTCTTGATTTTTTTCTTTATTTTGTTGCCCTGCATTTCAGAGATTCGTCCTGAGGACAACAAGGCGAATTGATGACATTTCAATGATTGGTATAAATATGATCATATACGTCAATGTCCCCCCTTAGTAGTATTAGGTAGATTTTGTATTAGGTATAACTTAATACTCGGACACCATATCTTGCTACTTTATGTGGATGTTGTGCTTAGCACGTTTCATGGTTATCTAATTGGCATATGTCTATAACGTCATTTAAATAGCAAATGGAAGCCATTCCCAACAAGTTATTGTAGTTATTTCCTTGATAGCTTCCACTTCACCAAAATTTCCAAAGAAGTTAGTACTCGGTATATGTTTTGTTTTGTTGAATGTTTGTTTTGATGAATGTTTGTTTCGAGAAAGTATTGTTTAGAATATATTTTGGTTGTTAGGTATCGTAGATATATTATATTGATGAAATATTGCATGGATTATATTTTTGGTTTCATTTTAAATTGAATACAAATATTTCAACCAATACTACATTTTCGAACTGTAGTATAAAATATAAATTTGAACACTAAATTTAAAAACAGTAGTCTAATAATAAGACTACACCAAATAACCAGTAGTCTATATACTATATAATAATGTATATATCTGAACACTACATTTAAAATCAGTAGTCTAATAATAAGACTACAGCTAATAACCAGTAGTCTATATAGTATATATTATTTTATATATCTGAGCACTACATTTAAAAGCAGTGGTCTAAGTCTAAGACTGCAGCAATAACCAGTATTCTATTTAATATATATTATTTTCTAAATATGATAACTACGTTTATAAAATGTAGTTTTTGTTAATCAGATATTGTAAGACTGTCTTAAGCTAAAGTCTAACAATGTAAAAACTGTAGTCTTTCTTAAAGTGAAAAGAAAGCACCGTGACAGAGAACAGACTGGAAACTGTAGTCTATTTTTAAATACTACGTGTAAAGGCTATAGTGGATGTACATTTTTTGTGGTAGTGTCTAAGAGAGAAATTCAATGAGAAACTTAAGAAAATAATATCGGCCACCCCTAGGGCATATCCCTAGGGTATTTTTGACAAATCTCAATCCCATGCCCGACGCAAGAATTTCCAAGGCCCATTTACTTAAAATCCAATTAATTATTTCTTTAAATGATTCAACGATAAATAGACAATTATACTATAAACATTTATTTAATTTTGCGAATACCCTTTTACAAAATTAATGTTGTCAATCACCATTATAGCATGTGAGATTGAATAATGATTTCACTTTATTATTCGAAAGTTCTTATCCGCTTGTATCAGAGCTGAATCGGGGACTATGGATAAAGTAGTAGAAGGTTAATGAACTTGACAAAAAAGACGATACAATCATATATCTTTTTCATAGATTCGTCTAGTCTTTATCAATATCTCACCGTGTGATTTAAGATTGAACCATTCTTTAATACTATAATTATATGTACTCATCCTGACGAGTGTCCACTGATATAGTCAGCTCGTGATCAAGATGTTGGAATCGATCTAGGATTTAAAAATATTTATCATATCATATATGAGAGAATATAAAAAATTATTTTTAACACGTGTAAAATTATCTTACTACCTAGACAAAGTGCATGAACATATTGTTAATTAAAACATATAATAAATATGAAAAAAACTTAGTACCTTTTTTTTGTTGCTTGATCTTAGAGATCCTTCTCGGATGAAGATCCTACGCCTCGCCTCGCTGCTTCTCGTCCTCGGATTCTCGAGCAACCACAAAATTTTCTACCTGTAGAGTCTTCGAGCGTTTGAGTGGGCACTATTAAACAATTTTAACCAAGAACAAGTATTGGATCATAAGCTAATTCTCTAGATCAAGTGAGGATCTATGTGCCAAAATAAAATGGTATTTTAGAGAGAGAGAGAGAGAGAGAGAGAGAGAGAGAGAGAGGAATATGATGGGGTAGAAGAGAGAGAGAGAGAGAGCAAGACCAAAAAATTATTTTCACATCTCTATGTGAGACTCTATTTATAGGAGAAGAAAATACAAGAAAGGGTAATTACCATTTCCTATTGTGTATTCATGACACAATATTTTATTTCCTCCTCCTTTCTCTTCTACATGGCCGGCCACCTATGTCAGTAAGTGAGGGAAATTTTTTTCCTCATTTAGCACATTTTTTTTCATTCTCAAATAAATTCATTTCCTCTTTTCTTTTGGGCAATCACCAATATACAATAATGGCACCAAATAAAATGAGATATTTCACTATCTCCCTTGATGTAGCATGTCCGGTCATATGGCTGTCTACACACACACATATTTTCTTCCTAATTTGGTCACAAATAAATGAGGAAAAGCCTACACATTATTGCCCATTCAATAACATGTCACAAAATTTAATTCACTAAGCTTGGAAACCTATTTTCACCCGTGTGACTTTAAATCAATATGTGAAAAAATTCAAAATCTTATTTTGAGATTTTTACATCAATTAACCTTAAGGACAAAAAATACCCTTTAGACCATTTTCGGAAAATAAGTCTAGTTCAACACTTGAAGTTATTTTGACTTAACTTTTAGTTTAAAAAACTCTACTTTAATGACTTGTGATAGTGACCCCATCGACCCAAATGAACAAAGTTTTAACTAGGACTCAAAGTTCACAAACTTCTCCAAGTCTAGATTAACGTCAACTAACTCCACTAAAGATTTGACACTGAAAATCTCTCGGTTCAAATGAATATATTTTCTACTAAAATATCTATTTTTTGTGATAAGCGGATCCACTGAATATTATCAAATGATTATGCTTCATGAATATCATCAACTAGATGAGATTTGCAAAATTATCATTTTACCCTCTACTTATTATTTCCTCAACTCATTTAATACTTGTGAATAAGTTAGAAACGATGAATTGACGATGAGCTAACAAGTCACAAACTTTCATCCAAAAGAATCTTTTATTCTATTTGGACAGCGGCCGGTACATCTATTCATAATCCAATTAATAAAGCATGATGTGATATACATTGCAGTTCAGCAATCTTGTACATGAATTCCATATCTATGAGAACTTCACAAAGTAAACTCATGTCAACTTCATAACCCAATACATCACCAATAGAGCGCATCTAGTTCACAAACTTGGCTATAGAGTGTAACTTTCTCAAATGAATATATTGAGCTTATTAAATGACATGTCTCATTTCAGGATTAAGGTAAGCAAGATGCAATTCATACATAGTGACCTTAAAGGTGTAGTGGTCAATTTAGTATTATATGGTTTGTTCTTTCATTGTCTCTAAAGGTGTACTGGTCAATTTAGTATCTTCGGAAAATACACTGGAAGAACTATAGAGTTCCTAACTCTCTATGCCTTGTAACCAAAGATCATAGATTCTTCCATCAATCATACTAGGATCAATAGTCCATTGATCTTTAGATTGTGAATATTTTGTCTTAAACAAACCATGAAAAGTTTGTTCACGCAAATCTACATTTGTCTCTTCATACGTTGTAAGGTTTGATTAAGGACTATAAGACTATTGAATATCATAAATCTACAATTAAACGAAAAAAATGAATGAATGAACGTTTCAACTTTTATTAAGTTAATCAGCAAATTACAATAAGGACTTATGAGAGATTTTATTATATCGATATGCAAATAAATGATCTTCTTGTGGGCATCTCTGCCAACACAAGATCCTTCTAGTACATCACGTGTCAATAGAGGTCAATTTTTACAATTCTCTTGATACATATCAGCCCTAAGCATTGTTGCTTCGCCCAACGAAAGATTTTTTCGAACATTAACTTACTTCGAAAGTGCTAGCAATCTATCGGTTCTGGAATCAACCCTTATGTGAGTAAAAATTAACCTTCTTTCAGGAAGGCTAGATTCGGTATTTGTAAATCATTTCCCACTCGAATCATGCTCTGAGAAAACTCCCAAGATATAAGTTGTAATTAGCATGGATAGCCTTTTAGGTAATGAGACAAAGAACTTAGAACATGATCCAGTGTCCATGATCACTTCGAGATTTAGATCAAGTCTTATTGTGACCATCATAGTAGCCTCAATAAGTGCGTCATAACGGTCTTTAAACGACACATCTACCCCAAGACCTGTCCAGGTTGTACACTTACCACAAGGGTAGAATGCTTCCATATGATGATCAGTCTTCACCCACGTGTTCCACATTTATGACTTTAGATATAGCTTTCCAGGCATATATCAGTCATTGACCTTGGGGTGCGCAGCACGTGATTCAGTTTAATACATAGGGTACGGAAGGTAGTTGTTATTGATTTTAATTATTCAGATATCAACCCACTAATCATATAATAGTAATAAAGTAATCTTATTATCGAATTCAGTCATTATTTAGTCGTTATCTTCCACTTGACAACATTCCTAACAATTTAAACATATAAATTTAGCATGAATATCTTTGTCAGTAACGTATATATGTTAAGACTTAAGTCTTGTAAATATTTGTTGATAAATGTTATTTAATTTCTTATTTGAAATTTCAAATTTAGAGCGGACTGATGGTCAGGTTTATACATTATTTAATCATTTTTTTTGTAAATAAATTATTTTAGATCATCTGTGTCAGCGAGTTAAAACGATGAATTATCTGGTGTTCCTGTGCCTTTAATAGTGTTTTATGTTGTTTTTTAAATCTAAGGTAGTGCTGTATGTTGTTTTTCTTCTTCAATAGATTTTTATGTTGTTTCTCAACTAATGATTTGCGATCATTATAATCGTTTTTCTTTTATAATTGCGCTTGATGTCGTTTTATTTCTATAATGATGCTTGATGTTGTTGTTCGTCTATGGTTGTTGTTGATGTTGTTTTATAGCTAATATAGTGTTTGATGTCGTTCAATTACTAAATTAGTGCTTGATGTCGTTCAATTACTAAATTAGTGCTTGATGTCATTTTATTCCTATAATGGTGCCTGATGTTGTTTATCTTCTATAATTGTGCTTGATGTTGTCTTATTGCTAAAATGATGATTGATGTCGTTTTTCTTCTAATATAATACTTGATGTTGTTTTACGAACGAAACAGTATTCGATGTCGTTTTTCTTAGGTAACGGTTTTCGATGTCGTTTTTCATCCATTAAAGTCTAGATGTTGTTTTATAAAGTTTTTTATGTCAATTTTCTTTTTAAATAGAGCACATTTCCATTTTCCTTATTATAGTCCTTGATGTCTTTTCTCCAGTTATGGTACTTGATGACGTTTTCTTCTATACTAGTGATAAGAGTTGTTAAATCGGTCAACATACAATCTTCAATCGAGGGAGGAAAAGAGTTGTTAAGTACATGAGTACATCCAACCTTAAAAGCATTTTTAGGTAACATAAGAGCGACAACGTTACAAGTTCTAAGATGGTAGACAATATTAAAATACAGAAATGTAGAAGCTAACTTCTATATTTCCACAACTAACCTTATATCATTAGCCGGTTCTTCTTAGAGCGTATAATATTGACTGCCACCCTACTATCGAATTGGAGCACGAGCTGTCACGCCTTGAGAAAGTAGGGCATGATTGGGATAATTAAATACTATTAAACATATTTTATTAAACACTAAACATCCCGCAGTGCATACTCGTTTATTTACGTTATAAATCCATAGATAAAATGGCAACATGCGGATATATAACCAAATACGTGCAGACAGAAGTTTAAATATATACAACAATTTGACTAACTACGTCGACGCTAAACAGTGACTCCAAAACATACGTCGACGCTAAACTTCCACGTCGTCCTAACCCTTCATCTCGTTTGCTGGTTAAGAAAGATTTTGAAAGTATAGGGATGAACTTAAGTCTCAGTAGGTGCTATAATATTGGTTTCGACATAAAAATATAGTGTTATAAAGATAATAATATTCTTGTCACGTGTAAATTACCATACGCGAACAAGTATAACTTGCAGAAATCTAAATGACGGGAATTTAAATGTGTCCCTAAATACATCTAAACATGTACTATTTCCCGAGCCTCCCTGCCAACATAACATGTGGCAGACCTCTGATCAGAGAAAGGTGCACTGTTTCCACCATATACATGCATGTCTCTGTGTGTGTGAAACCGGCTTTTCCAGGATATACAAAACTTTCTTTCGTAATTACCAAATATTGTATAATACCGAAAGTAAATTTTGATTCTATGACGTAATCCCCGAATCAAAACTTCACCATGTTATAAAATGGTTTCGGGTGTCGTGACATTTCCATAATCAATAAAATTACAAAACTATATACTTTTGACCAAACCAGAAAACCGAGAAAGAAGGGTTATAATTAACCTACCTCGAAATTAATAATATCTATCGTTCGTCAACGAGATATTCACTCGCAGAATGAGTCCCCTAGGCCACTTTTGACCTCGTGTTGTATTCTGATGGACCACGCCGGACGAAAGTTCAAACTAAACATAAGCACAGTTTTGATACTCGTTAAAGAATATATCACCAAATTCGTTATATAATTCCAAATCAAACGACTCTAATTCCATAGTAAAGTCGAAACTCGTAATTTTTGAACAAATTATTCCACTTGAAATTTGGAGTTTAGGAGGTAATGCGAAAACAGTAATTAACAACACAAACACGTAATCTTATTCCTATTTTTCCAGTTTGTGAAACACCTAAATAAAAAAATTATAACTCACTCGATATTCGACAGAATTTCACGTTCTTGTACTTTTAGAAAGCCCAGAACCTCTACTATAAAAAAATATACTAACCGAAAATAATCATAAAAAGAACTGGAATCTACAGGGTGTTTAATGATCTGTCCGAATTCAATTTTGTTTTCCACGTTTTGTATTCAAACCAAATACCTACTTGACCATCAAGACTACTAAATTTCGAGTTCAAACGTGCTGTAGACCACATAATTTCTACCAAATACAGAAATCACAAATTCGAATTCATTAACCACAAATTTGAAATCCAAAGTTGAGGGATTTTTCAAACAACACCTTAGTTAAAGAGACGTATTCGAGTAAATTCTACTTCAAAACTTAACATTCGACCAACCTTTCCTCTTTCTTTTTTTTCTCCGGTGGGTCTTCTTCTCTCGGACTCCCATTTTCTGTATTTCTCTCTCTTATGTAGGCGTGTATGTTATGTTAGGACTTGGGATTGTGTGTTGTGTTATTATTTTTGTTTTGTTTTATTGTTTTTGTGTTTATATTTAATTTAAGTCCAACTCTTATCCTCTAAAAACAAGGGAGTCGGCTGTGTTTGTTTCTCTATTACATGACATATGCTTTCCAGTTTTATATATATATGATGCATAAAGGTTACTTTACTATTAAGTAATATTTAGAATATATGTATATGTATATAGACATAAACGTACATTTTATTTTAAAGTCTTTTTATTTAACATTGAGGACGCTTATATAGATATTAAGAAACTAAAACTTTACAATATACATATCAACAAAATAATTTACAATATTAGCACATTCAAAAGTATAGTTTTGAATACTTATATGAATATATATATTTTCCGCCTTCCTTAAAATTAATACATGTATATAAACATCTAACCTTTTTTTTTTATAAAATACTAATTATAATCATTTATATTTTTAGGGCTTCACAACTTTCCCTTTCTTACAGGAATTTCGTCCCGAAATTTAAGTTCTAGGTTGATGGATGGAACAAATAAGGGCATTTCTCTATCATGTAGCTCTCTAGTTCCCAAGTTGCTTCTTCACTTCCATGATGTATCCACAAAACTTTAACTAATAGGATTTCACGATTTTGAAGGCTCTTCATCTTTAGGTCGAGAATTTGAGACGAAATTTCATCATATGTAACATCTTCTTGAATTGGTAGATCCTCAAGTGGAATAATGGATGTAGGGTCGGGTCCACTCTTCCGAAGCATTGACACATGAAAAACATCATATATACAACACCAACTCACTCTGTGATCCGGAAAACTCCTACATATCGTGGTGATAGTTTCATTTCTTTCCACAACAAGAGATACCTTTACGTGGAGATACTTTCAAAAGTACATAATCTCCTACTTCAATTTCCAATGGTTGACGTCTCTTATCAGCATAGCTTTTTTGACGATTATGAGTTCTCTTCAACCTATGCTAAATGATAGCAATTTTTTCATTAGTTTCCTCGGTTATTGTAGCTCCGGTCTGGATGCGATATTCTGGTTCAATCCAGCACACGGGATATTGACATGGCCTACCGCATAGAGCTTCAAATGGGGCTATTTCAAGGCTAGATTGGTAACTATTGTTGTATGCGAACTCAGCAAATGAAAGGTTTTCCTTCCAATTGTTACCAAAATCGAAAGCACATGCCCGCAACATATCCTTAAGGATTTGAATAACTCTCTCTAATTGGCCATCTGTCTGAGGATGAAAAGCAGTGCTAAAATTTAAAATCGTAACCATAACTTCTTAGACACTTTTCCAATAACGAGCAGTGAAACACGTATCACGATCTAAGGTGATGCTCATGGGAGCACCGTGATATTTCACTATGTTTTCAAGATACACTTCTGCTAACTTCATTTTAGAGTATATCACCTTTATGGGTATAAAATGTGTTGGGATTGATGCCCACAAATGAGATATTAGACATTATAAATATATTTGTATTTTTTTTCTGAAACATTTAAATAAAATTAAATATTCATTCTTGATTAAGTTTATGTGTATGTATGTTTGCAACGCTCTGAAACTGTTATTGCCGAAAGGGGTGCTAAGTACAGACTTGACAAGATAGCTCATTGTGACTAGTTTAAAATATTTGTTCGCAATCTAAAGATCGATAGGACTATCGATTTTGAGTAATGATTGTTTGAATGAAGCAGGATATCTTATCTTGTGATATAGAGAGTTGTGACTCTGTGTTTCATTCATGATATCTTACAAAAGATATTGAACAAGACCTGTGATACTCTGAAACTCGAGATAATACCGGTTAATCACTCGAATCTTCAAGATCACATACGAGGGGTATTTTGGTACTTACTTAAATCCTGAAGTGAATGCATAATCGATGTGACACTTTATGACATTTGATTTTTACAATAGGCAATGACTAAGTTATAGTTGCATCTAACCGGCGGTTGGTGTCATAACGTTGTTATATTGGATTATGTGATTCATAGATACTATACATAATTCATGTTGAAACAATGCTAATGCATTAGTATCACACTATGCTTTGTTATGAGAGTGTGAATGAACAAACCAAGCCTGGTATTCAGTGAATAGATTATTATTTGATTAAAACATGTGACATGTAAAGACATCTCACTCTATGTTTTTCTCATTCACAAACAACAAAGGAGTTAGTGAAATAATAACTCAAGGGTAAAACGGTAATATTACATTCCTCTAAGTTACTGATACACATGAAGGGTAATATCGTAAAATACTTTGTGGATCGTGTGAGGCATTGTTTTGTCACATCAAACGGAAAACAAACGCATATAATTTAAAGAGTTTCAATATTAGTCTTTTAGTGGAATCGACTAATATTAAGAATTAAAAGACGGAAAAAGTTTGTGAACTTTTGAGTCCGATATTTATTCTAAAGCTTCATTTATGTGGGTCCATAAGGTCTCAATGATAGACTCTCGGACGAGATTTATTGAATTAGAACGATTGATTTTCTCATTAAATGTAAATTGTGATTTACACTAAGAGTATTATTTTCTAAATAATTAAATAAATAATTTGTTATTTATTTTTACATTTATTTAACGAATCATACCATGTTATTAAATTAATAATAGTATGATTTGATGATTCAAATAAATAAAAGATGAAAATAAATATTTTCTCGTTTCGTACTTCCTTGAGAAATATGAAAATAATTAATGACTTGTCATTAAATAAATGAGATGTTCTAAATTAATTAAATATTATTTTAGAAATAAATCAAATATATTTTTGGGAAAATAAAATGATTATGCGCGATGAATTAGGGCTGAGTAATTATTTTAAACTCCATTAAAAAACATTGGGCTTAAGTTTGACTAACTGGCCAAATTGGATTTTGACCTAATTCAAGCCCGCTCTCTCTCTTATAAAAGAGATTTTTGAAAACCCGAACCCTATTCCTAATAAAAATTTCGACCACTCTCCCTTCCCCCTTGAGTTTGGCCGAATATTTTTGAGAGAGAAAGGATGAAGAAAATGTTTCTTGATTCTTGTTTCGTTCTTGAGTGTTTCCCTTCTTCGTTGTTCGATTTAAAAGAGCCCACCCTCTTATTCACCCTAAAAAATCTGAGAATAATATTATTGACTCAACTTGTGAAGTTTGAGTGAATTTTATTCGCAGGAATCAGCCAAGAATCGAAGATAATCAAACTAGGCTCATTCTAGGCGAATCTACCTCACAGACAGGCCCGCCGGTTAGACAGCATTCCGACCGACCAGTGGGTCCCAAGTGGGCCTTCTCTCTCACGCGCGTTCTGTCTAGCTTTTGTGCAGGCCAACGCCTTTGCCACGTGGCCGTATGTGTTCTTTACCTTCTTGAACAGGTGGCACGCTCAAAATAGGCGCAAGAAATTCATAGGCTCACAGGCCCACTGCACCTGTCCGGCAGGTCCATTCCGGCCAGTGGGTCCCAAGTGGGCATTTTCTCTCACGCGCGTCCTGTTGCTTTTCCGCGCAATCTAGTGCTTCTGCCACGTGTCTCTGGTCTCTATCTACCTTAATGCACCGGTCCCACACGTCCAGCAGCTCTCAGGAACTCGTAGGCTCGCAAGCCCATCTCAGCCAGCCAGCCAGCTTCCAATCCGACGAGCCTGACAGTCCAATTCGGCGAGGGCAGATTCTTGCAATCTGACAAGGCGCTCCAATGTTAGTTAGAAACGCACGAGATTGTTTACAACCTCTAATGTGAGTCTCCTAAACGAATTGGATCTGCGATTAAATTTCATAAATGTGTTTATAAGTTGTTAGATCGTTTATTCAATTTGTTGACAACATGTTTAGAATAAATAGTTTATTGACATGTTTGTGATTTTTAATGCCTAGGTTTATTAATATATTAAAATGTGTTTAATTTATTTTTCGATCTTATTATATATTTCTGCCACAAATTGATGTGTTATATAATAATATTTTTTAATCCTTAAAAAATTTCAAACACCAATCCATGCCAAGTATGACATCATATTGAGTCATAGGCAACACGAATAAATCCACATCTAGATAATTCCCATTTTAGGAACCAACAGGACTATGACACGTAAGGGTCGTTTCTGCCTCCCCAAGTGGTGTGCGTAATTACAAGGGTCTCTCTAACGAATTGGTTTTTAATCTCAACACATTAACAACGTCTTTGGAAATAAATGAATGGGTGGCACCAGTGTCAAGTAACACCTTAGCCAAAGATGTTGAAATGAGAATTGTACCGTCCATGGAAGAGTGAGTACTCCCCGCCCTCGAGGTTTATCCGATCACAACATTGTCTTGTCCTTGGGCTTTTCCTCGACCACGGTCCCGAAAAAAACTTCTTTGGCTTCTCGGTCTGGCTTGATGTTGGGATTGTGACTGGCCACTCCATGAAGATTGCAGTCGTGGTTGAGAAAAGTAATGAGGATAGCTTGGTGGCGGTGGTCGATATTGCGGGCGGGGCATAAAAGGCTGATAACTTGGCTAACCGTAGCTTGTCGGCCCATTCCTCGGTGGAGTAAAGCTTTAACGTGAGTGTTGCCCTTGATTTCTTTGATGACAATATCTCTTAAGGTGACCATGTTCTCCACACGTGTAGGAAGTATATCCATATGGAGTAGAGTTATTGCTACCAGGAGATCTATTACGTGACGACCTAGTATAACTACCTACAGCTTGACTCGCGCTTGCAGTACTACTGGATTGTCCATGTCTTACTCGGGTATGAAGAATATTTCTAGTCGGTCCTCCATAAGATTCTCCTTTCTCTGCCCATTCCTTTTGATACGTTAGGCTATCTTGTTTGACACGTAAAGCTGCTGAAACGAGTCGGGGTACTCGTGGATCTCCAAAGCGACTATTTGTCTTCGTATAGATCTTTCAGACCATCCTCAAACTGTATACATTTCATGTGCCCGGTTTTAACTATCGAAGGAGCAAAACGTGCCAGATCACCAAACTTAGCCTCGTACTAGAACACCGTCATACTCCCTTGGGTGAGTCCAATAAATTCTCTAACTTTCTTATCTCAAAAATTTTGTAGAATTTTTTTATCCATAAAACAGGTCTTCAAACTCTTCCCTCGTCATCGTATTCACATCATGAGTTCTATTAAGCTGCCTCCACCACACACCCGCGCGACCTTCAAGTTTTGTAGCGACAAACTCAACGTGATACTTCAATGGAGTTCTGATTGTGTCCAACTGCATTATAAGGTTCTGAAAGCAATGATCTGCAACTTGTGGATCAGCGTTACCTCTAAATAAAGGAATATGGAGTCATTGAAAATCATGAAGGTAATGACTCCTTGATGAAATATTAGGCACTTCATTCCGAGCGTGTGCGGCCATATCCTGAAATGCACGATACATTGCAGAATCCATATCCTCAGGTGTTTCTGCAGGTCGCACATGTCCTTGTAAAGGCGGAACATTAAAAGGTCTTGCACGTGGAGGCCTACCACGTCGTGCCATTCTGAGAAAATCGATGGACCGTAAGTGTACAGTAGATAGAGTATGTAAATCCTTAAAGACTCTAAAACCTAGGGCTCTGATACCAAATTGTCACGCCCCGAGAAAGTAGGGTGTGATTGGGATAATTAAATACTATAAACATATTTTATTAAACAACATCCCACAGTGCATACTCGTTTATTTACGTTACAGATCCATAAATAAAATGGCAACATGCGGATGTCGTTCTTCAATGAGATATTCACTCGAAGAATGAGTCCCCTAGGCCACTTCCGACCTCGTGTCGTTAGCCGATGAACCTTGCCAACGAAAGTTCAAACTAAACATAAGCACGGTTTTGACACTCGTCAAATAATATATCACCAAATCCGTTATATAACTCCAAATCAAACGACTCTAATTCCATAATAAATTTGAAACTCGTAACTTTCGAACAAATCATTCCACTTGAAATTTGGAGTTTAGTAGCTAATGCAAAAACAGTGGTTAACAACACAAACACGTAATCTGATTCCTATTTTTTCCAGTTTTGAAACACATATTTCAAAAATTCATAACTCACTCGATATTTGATGGAATTTTACGTTCTTGTACTTTTTAGAAATCCCGGAACCTCTACTATAAAAAAAAGTACTAACCAAAAATAATCTTAAGAATAACTGGAATCCACAAGGTGTTTAAAGATCTGTCCAAAATCAATTTTGTTTTCTACGTTTCGTATTCAAACCAAATACCTACTTGAACATCAACACTACTAAATTTCGAGTTCAAATGTGCTATAGACCACATAATTTCTACCAAATACAGAAATCGCAAATTCGAATTCATTAACCACAAATTCAAAATCCAAAAGTGAGGTTTTCCTTCAAGTTTTGTAGCGACAAACTCAACGTGATACTTCAATGGAGTTCTGATTGTGTCCAACTGCATTATAAGGTTCTGAAAGCAATGATCTGCAACTTGTGGATCAGCGTTACCTCTAAATAAAGGAATATGGAGTCATTGAAAATCATGAAGGTAATGACTCCTTGATGAAATATTAGGCACTTCATTCCGAGCGTGTGCGGCCATATCCTGAAATGCACGATACATTGCAGAATCCATATCCTCAGGTGTTTCTGCAGGTCGCACATGTCCTTGTAAAGGCGGAACATTAAAAGGTCTTGCACGTGGAGGCCTACCACGTCGTGCCATTCTGAGAAAATCGATGGACCGTAAGTGTACAGTAGATAGAGTATGTAAATCCTTAAAGACTCTAAAACCTAGGGCTCTGATACCAAATTGTCACGCCCCGAGAAAGTAGGGTGTGATTGGGATAATTAAATACTATAAACATATTTTATTAAACAACATCCCACAGTGCATACTCGTTTATTTACGTTACAGATCCATAAATAAAATGGCAACATGCGGATGTCGTTCTTCAATGAGATATTCACTCGAAGAATGAGTCCCCTAGGCCACTTCCGACCTCGTGTCGTTAGCCGATGAACCTTGCCAACGAAAGTTCAAACTAAACATAAGCACGGTTTTGACACTCGTCAAATAATATATCACCAAATCCGTTATATAACTCCAAATCAAACGACTCTAATTCCATAATAAATTTGAAACTCGTAACTTTCGAACAAATCATTCCACTTGAAATTTGGAGTTTAGTAGCTAATGCAAAAACAGTGGTTAACAACACAAACACGTAATCTGATTCCTATTTTTTCCAGTTTTGAAACACATATTTCAAAAATTCATAACTCACTCGATATTTGACGGAATTTTACGTTCTTGTACTTTTTAGAAATCCCGGAACCTCTACTATAAGAAAAAGTACTAACCAAAAATAATCTTAAGAATAACTGGAATCCACAAGGTGTTTAAAGATCTGTCCAAAATCAATTTTGTTTTCTACGTTTCGTATTCAAACCAAATACCTACTTGAACATCAACACTACTAAATTTCGAGTTCAAATGTGCTATAGACCACATAATTTCTACCAAATACAGAAATCGCAAATTCGAATTCATTAACCACAAATTCAAAATCCAAAAGTGAGGTTTTTTATAAACCATACTTAGTTAAAGAGACGTAATCGAGTAAATTCCACTTCGAAACTTAACATTCGGCCAACTTTGCCACTTCTTCTTCTCCGGTGTGTCTTCTTCTTTCGGACTCCCTTTTTCTCTATTTTTCTCTTATGCGTGTATGTTATGTTGGGACTTGGGATTGTGTGTTGTGTTATTATATCTGTTTTGTTTTTTGTGTTTATATTTAATTTAGGTCCAACCCTTATCCTCTAAAAACAAGAAGGAAGTCGGCTGTGTTTGTTTTCTCTATTACATGACATATGCTTTCCATTTTTATGTATATATATGTTGCATAAAGGTTACTTTACTATTAAGTACTTTTTAGAATATACTAGTTAAGAACTGTTTATATTACTGGAAAATTCATTCATATTAAAAATGCTCTAACGTCAAGTTTTATTATTGTTTTTTTCTTTCTTCTAAGTTTCTAATTTTTTTGTTACATATACTATGTTTCATGACATTATGATATAATGATAAAGTTGTTAAAAGTCCCCACAGCTACCTGTATTATTATGTATCTACTTCCATTAAATTATGATTTGGATTTCAATAATAAAAATTAGAAAAATACTTATTAAGTTATTGCCGGGCCCTCAGAAATTTCCTGGACGCTAATATATATATATATTGAAAATCATGGCATCTTAACGGTTCCAAGTTCTCCACCCCAGAAAATAATAAATTTTATTTAGAAATATTAGTTTCTTTCAGCCCTATAGATGTCTTATTTCATTTTATTGGTTTTAATAATTTAGATAATATCTATTGTGTTTCATTTCATCAATAAAAATCAGATTTCTTGCGGTATTGATTAAACATAACATGGGGGAAAAAGTGATAAAAAAAATAGTTATCTTTACGTGGAAATCTTTGTGGGAGAAAACCACGATTGCAGAAATCACTATATTAGAGCAATCTTAAAAAGGTTTGCTCATGCTGTCATGCTTAAATGAATGGAATTTAAAACAAAAAATTGGTTAAATGGCCAACGTTTGGTGTGTTTATTTTAAAATGGTCAACGTTTTGATTAATTTTAATTAATTATTTTATTGTTTACGTGGCATGTCTAATTAATATGACGACTTTACAGTGATGACATTTTTCATTTTGGAAACTTTTGAAAATTTTGAACAAATTCGTTCTAAAATTAACGTTAAACTTTAACAGGATCATTTACCAAAAAATTGTTACACGTTAACTATTTTGAAATATTATTGTGTTTAAAAGGTTTTATTATTAAATAACCCAATTTAAAATACTAGTTGCAATACATATAATCTACTCCACAATTATTTCTACAATAATACTCAATATGACATCAATATGACACAAAAGTTATGCATTAGTAGCGTACGGGTAAATTTACCCGCGTGTTGCTGCGGGAACCAAACGCGTGGTTATACAGAAGTTCTAACTATATGTATAAAATTATACATGTGAAAAAAAATTTGGCGTTAAAATAACTGAAGAGTATTATCAAAACACTGCGGAAGCAAAAAATAAGATTTAAATTAGTATTATATCTGCTGTAAATCATATACTATTAATGGCTTAATTGATGTGTTAATAAAATTGATTATCTCATATCCGTTTTTTTAAAAGAACTATTAAATAGTAATAGTTCTTTTACTATTTAAGTATTATAAAATAGTAATAACCTTAATGCAATTTGTTGTTGTAAGAAGCAACAGAGTCGGTTACTTATACATGTAATGGATGAGTTTACATGTAATATATACAATGCTGCAGTTGAAGGCAATTTTTTAGAGTAAAACACTGTAGAAGAGATAATTTAATAAACAGAAGTCTACATGAAAAAAAAAATCAAGTCAGTCATAAAAGGCACATGTAGGTAGTAAATAAACCTTTAGAAAGATGGTTTGATTTGTTGTCGCTGTAAATATTTGGAAGAAAGATTATTTATTTATTTATTTTTGCGGATGGGAGAAAACATACATAGCTGGAAAGTTGTCATTAATATCAAAGTCTGCGAAGGAAAAAAAACACATCAGAGAAATTACGAAGCAAATGAACTTGAACAGAAATGAATAATATATCAAAAGTAAATAAACCTTATGAAAGATGAATGATTTTTTTGCCGCTGTAGGTATTTGGAAAACGTAGGATTTTTTTTGTTTATTTTTTGGTCTGTGCAAAAGGGAGAATTTATATTTAGTAGGAGGATGTCCTTAATATTCAAAAGTCTGCATTAAAATAAAAACCACGTTAGCCATGAAAGTTGCGAAGTAAATGAATTTAAACATGTAGCTAGTAAATAAACGTTTAGAAAGATGGTTGTTTTTTGCGGGCGGGAGAAAATATATTTAGCTGGAGGGTTGTCCTTAAAGCCAAAATAGCTGTCCTTAAAACCAAAGTCTGCGGAGGAAAAAAATATACATCAGAGAATGATTTATTAAAGCCTCAAGTAGGACTATCTAGGAACATATACACACTATCAACTAAACTATCAAACTTAGGAAATGATTTGTTTTACATATCATTGTTCTAAACATTAGTCTCTAAGCTCTATCTATCGACTGAGGTACGAAAGAAGAATAGTTGGACGAAGATAAATACATTCCATTGAATAGGCATTATTCTATTAAATTCAAAACCTTAAAACAATTAACAAACCATTTTAGAACGACACTCAAAATATGGTAGAAATAAGATAATAAAGAGAAGAAAATAGGTAGAAGTTATACTTGATAAAAAAAAATTTACGAAAGGGAAAATGTTTACTCTATACATAATTAATCGAAAGAGATAAATACCTAGAAAACCAATCTTTGAATGAGAGGAACGGAAGTAAGCTAAAATATTATGCAGATTTTTTTCAGCATAGATGTTGGCTAAGCGAGATATAGAGCCGCACCCGTGCTAGCTGCTATGAAGTCTTCTGGAAGGGGATGCCTACGCTTTTGACGGAGGGCAGGGGCTGCACCACTACTTCTTGTCTCCTACCCTAAACCCGATTACAAGTGCTTCACATGAGGGTGTCGAAAAAATCGAGATCATGAGAAGGTAAAATAGAAGAGATATGTTATTGGAGAGCAATTAAATCTCCACGAAATCTTTTTTTAATCCATAGAGGCCTCATTTCTTCTTTGTTTAGAAAAAATCCTGGACATAAATATTTTTTTGACATTGATGAAATTTTTTACAAAAATTTGGATAATTGGCCCTGTCTTACAAACTGAATTTGAATTTGGCCAACGTTTCGTTAATCTTTAGTAAATGTCCAACTCGCCTACGTGGATTTTTTATTTAATTACTTAATTACTTTATTACCCTTTTATTTGGCCGAAACTTTTTAACATTTGTGATTTAAATTTCAAATTTTAGTTTTAAATTTGGATCTTTATTTCCAGTTTGATTTTAATTTTTTTCACTATTTTTTTTGTTTTAATTTCAAAATATTTCCTTATTTAAATAGTCAGCGGTTTTTTGGTTAATGATTTTGTAGATCCGAGATTTTTGGGCTATATCTTTGACTTGATAAATAAATCGGTTAGTAATTAAGAGATATTTAGTTTCCATTATTTCCGAATTGAATTTTAAATTGTTGCATTTTATATTTATTCGAATTTTAATCTGGTTTTAAATAGGGTTGTAAATAGTAGATCCTAAAATCATGGGTGTTTGTTTGACTATTTATTTTAAGCAGTTATTAATTTGGTTGATAATTATTTTCCAATTTCGGTAACTATATATCCTATTACGGAAGTTTTTTCAAATTTATTAACATTTTGTTTTATTGGCTGGATGGTTTATGAAGGCTGTAACGAATTTTATGTTCTATTTTTATTCATTCATCAGAATTATTGTTCAATTTACGACAGTTAATCAATTTACCATTTTATATCGTCCAGTTTTTATGCTCGTAAATTGATATTCAATTTACACTGGAATAGATTTGTTCCAACGTAAATTGAGTTGCGATTTACAACGTAAATTGAATTTACACTGTGAATTGAGTTGCGATTTACAACGTAAATTGAATTTACACTTTAAATTGAGTTGCGATTTACAACGTAAATTTATAATAGATTTACAACGTAAATTGATTTTTGTAATGTAAATTGAAACTTTTTATCGTAAATTTCCTACTAGTTAACAAAACAAGATTTTGATCAATTCTATTAGATGGATATGATTCAAAACTTCATACATGAATTTTTAATAAAAATCAAACATGAAGAAGAAGAAGAACGAAGAACAATGAAGTTTTTTAAAATCCACGATCCTCTCCGCCGTGAAAGCTTCCACCGAAATTTCGGCGCCTCCGTTGTAGGCCCCACCGTCACCAGAGAAAACAAAAATTTTAGTTAATCGTAAAAATTATGAACATTTCTGGAAATAGATATTAAATCAAAACGATGATGTATGAGTGTATAAAAATGTTTTATCTACCAAAACAAATTATTTTCAACCGATTAATCGAAATCAATGATTGAAAAACATTCGTTAATCGCTCAAAAAATTGTGAATTACGATGAACATTTGATAAACTAACCTGGATATTCTTGTTCAAACGCTTGGATCTTTCACAAAAATTCGTAAATTGCATTATTGCTTTTAATAACCGATTTGGTTTTTTTTGTTTTTATTGCATTATTTATTAAAATTAATTCACTAAATTTTCACTCGTTTGAGTGGGAACTATTTGGGTATTTTGAGTACAAATTTTTGGTTAATTGAATGTGTGGACATTTACCAAAATTTTACCAAACGTTGGCCAAATCCAAAATCAGAAACTTATATAGGGCTATTACCTTCATTAACCTAATTTTTTATCATGTAGCGTTGCCTTCTCTCCTCTCCTTGCCTATTTCAAGAACTTATCAAATCTTTGTTCCAAACTATTAACACTGGTCTAATTAAGTACATGTGGAGGAAGACCTTTTAGACTGATCCAAAATGAATATTGAATGAACTCTATTTTATCAATAAATTTTTAACGGGGGCCACTCTTACAGTACTAGTCGATAACCTTTGATCGTCAATGGCCACCCTCTCATAACTATGCTTGCATCTTTTTTGTTGTCGAATTGGAATTGAAGAATTCCTTATTTTATTTTCTTAACTTACCACCGGCGTCACCTCGAATATTCTTTTAGCACCCTAGTCCTTTCATTTTCTGTGAAAATTTTGCTTGCAAGGTAGGACCGATCTTCGCATCTCCTATCTTCGTCCAGGTTTCTTATCAATACTAAGTTTGTAGTAAAAAAGGTCATTGTGATGTCCATCTCCTCGTTGATATCATCATTCAAGTACATTGTCTCTTGCTCTAAGCTTACTTCGAACCTTGTATCCATGTTTCCTACACACTCACCGCTTTTCCTGAAATCTTTCCAAATTTCTCTGAAATCACTCTCAACTCTGGTAACTCACTCTCTGTCTCAGAAAGGAAAAACTCACCCTCCACTCATACTAAGTAGCTCACTAAAGCAACACTCACACTCAGTGAAATGTTTCTCTCAGAAAACTAGCCTTCATTTATTTTACTTATGAAGTTATTTTGGTTTTTCTTCTATAATATTTATGTAATAACGAAACTTATCGCCACTATTTTGAGAGTAATATGTTCACAGACGGTTTTCTTTTTTGGGGTTAGGAATATATTTGATTAATTTCTAGCTTAGTTTATGCAAGAATGTTTTTGTTTTGGACTGAATAGTTTATGCAAGAAAATAGAAACTCTAATTTTATGTCTTCTATTGACAAAATATTCGTTTACAAAACATAAAAAAAAAAGATAAATTTAAATTCATAAGAAACTCTACAGCGATGACCTTGTCTACTTCTCCGGCGAGAACTCTTCAGTCTCGCCTGAAAAGAGGTCTCACTCCCACTCTCGCCTCCGTCAACGACTTCCTGAACTTTCTTTCGAACTCCCGTAGATACGAACTCGTCTCTCACTTCTTCTTCTCTCAGCTCATCCCAAATAACATAGCCGGAAACCCTCAAACCCACTCCAAAGTAGCCGGAGCTCTGATCAATCTCCGCCGCCTCGACGTCGCCGAGATTTTCATCTCCGCCCACTCCGCTGACGGAGCTCCCCGCCTATGGGACGCCCTGCTCCGTCGCCGCTGCGCGGACGAAGATTCCGACCCGGAAAAAGCCCTAGCTCTTCTCCGGCGATTCCTCGGGAACGACCTAGGTAAATCCATATTCCCTTCCTCCTCTTTCGCGTTAAGCTCCTTGGTTCGTAGGTTCGCCTCCATTGGAGATATCGGAAAAGCAATAGAGGTACTGGATCTGATTTCCGAGTTCGAATACCCGTTCGGAGAATTCGTGTTCGGCTCGGCCATGGCGGAGCTCTGCCGGAACGGCGAGTCCGGCATCGCAGTAAGGCTCGCCGCCGCCGCGAGGTCCGATATCGGAGACCGAGCGTTGACTTGCCGGATGGTCAAAGGAATCAAGCCGAGCTTGATCGCATTGGAATTTCGTCCTAAAGAGGAGTCAGGATTCAACGAGCTCTCCTACGCGGCTCTGATCAGCGAGCTCTGCGGGACTAGAAATTTCGGCCGGGTCTTCGATCTCCTCGAGGAAATGGAAGAGAAAAGAATTAATCTCGGTATTATTACGTACAACACGCTGATCGACGGGCTCTTTATCCGAGATTTCGAAGATGCGACCACGAAAAATTTATCAATCAAAGCTCTATTCATGGTCGGCGAGATCAATGAGGCTCAGGAGATATTCGAGGAAAAGAACTCGAGCGTCAACTCTTCGACTTCTCTGACGATGATTCGAGGGTATTTGCGATCGAAGAGAGTCAATGAGGCGATCGAATTGCTCGAAGACCTCAGCTCGAGTTTTCGCATTCGAATCTTCGGCGGCTTGATCGAACGAGACGGGCCCGAAATCATCGAGAGATTGCTTGAGAGCTGCGATTCCCTGCGCAACGAAGCGGGGGTTTCTCTCTGCGAGAAGGGTTATCTCGATCCCGCTCTACGAGTCCTCTCGAAAGGGTTGACTCTGACCAGCGAGTCGTATTATCGAGCTATTAGAGCCCTGATTTCCGGGGGATTCGACGAAGCGGGTTTCGCTCTATTAACCCGTTTCTTGAAACATCACGGGCTCGAGGAATCACGGGTTCGTAAAGCGTTAGTCTTTTCTCTGTGCCTGAGAAACAACTCGGATTTCGCGCTCTCCATCGTGAAGAAAATGAACCGAGATTTCAAACTTCCTCGAAGCCTCTTCAATGAGCTCGTGAAGCGGGGACGAGCTTTGGATCTCTACGAGCTGCTTCGAAACGTTGAAGATGGAGTTCCATCGGTTGACTATTCGCTTGCGGTCAACTCTCTCTGCAAGAGAGGATACATAGCCGAGGCGTTAGATCTAACGGAGAAGAAGATGAAGAAGAAGAACGAGATTTCTCTGTACAACTCGTTCGTGAAGGGTCTTTGCTCGCAAGGACGGATCGTCGAAGCATTTCGGATTTTTGATTCGCTCGAGAGACTCGGATTATCTCCGGACGGAGCCACGTACACGATTCTTCTCGAAGCTCTGTGCAGAGAGGCTCTAATTTGCGAGGCTCGAGAGCTTTTCGAGAGGATGATCCGAGAGGGGTTCAACCCGAAAATGCGAAACTACAACTCTCTCATCGATGCTCACTGCAGAATCGGTCAGATCGAGGAGGCTCGATACCTGATCGAAGAACTCGAGGAGAAGGGTCTCGAGCCCGACGGGTTCACCGTGAGCTCGATGATCAATGGGTTTTGCTTCAACGGAGACGTGGAACAAGCTCTGGATTGCTTCTCCGAGTTTAAAGTGAGGAAGGGAAGAAACGTTTTACCCGATTTCTTGGGGTTCAAGTATTTGATCAGAGCTCTGAGCTCGAAAGGAAGGATCGAAGAGTCGAGGAGCGTTATCGGAGAGATGCTTCGATGCGATTCGATCGTCAAGCTGATGAACGTCGTCGAGACGGGCGGAGAAGAGTCGTTGGAGGAATTACTTTCGTCGTTGTGCTATCGGGGACGAATCAGAGAGGCGGTCTCGGTGATCGACGAAGTGGCGTCAATGTTCTTCCCGCGTTGGAAATCGGGTCTCGGCGTGAGAGAATTGGCTCTGGAGCCGAGGGGCGATTCGGTAAAAGGCTCTAAACGACGCGGGTTCGAGAGTTACTATCTTAGAATCGCTTCGCTTTGCTCACAAGGAGATGTTCAAAGGGCAAGCAAGCTAGCTAAGGATTTACTTCCCGATTTGGACTAAACAGCTCTCGGGTTCAATTCTATGTTCGTCTTAAGGTACTATGAGAAAACTTTCAAATGCTAGTTTTTTTTTTCGTTATATGTCTAGAAAAGTTGTGACATTTAATTAGTAAATTAAATACCTTAAGCGTGTTATTTTGTAGAATTACCGTCATGGTTTGTATAATCTAAGTTTCTTGCAGTTGATCAACTTCCGAGGAAAAGCTTGAGTTTCCGGGTCAGCTCTGTTGTTGAATGTCTTGTGAGAACAATGCTCTTTTTTTTTTCTTTTTCTTTTTTCCTAAAAGGCACATTTACGAAAATTAACTGGGAAGCTATGAAACATTGATTCATTGATTCTCTACAAAAGATTCATGCTTTGAAGAATCTTATGTGTTTCCTTTTTACTCTTTGTAGGATCTGGTGTCCACGACCAAAGTTTCGCAGAGTTCATTAGATTGATTCGACGATCACGTGCAAATAAACAGGAGGACTTGATTTTAAAAGAGATCTTATTTGGCAGAAATCAACCCTCGTGTGAGTTTGAACAATTACTATTGCGTATGCATTTTTGTTAGAGGAATTGCCAAAGTATCACTTTTTATTTTTTATTTTCCCAAAATCCACCCAAACATAATTTTTTCCCAAAATACTAGTAAATTTCATGTGAAATGACGAAATACCCTTTAAAAAAATAAAACTAACACAAATGCCCTACACTATATTACCGGCCAAAATAATTAAGAAAAAATTAAAAAAAAAAAAAAAAAGGATTGAAATAGTTTCTACATTTTAAAGTTTAATTTTAATAAAAAAAATAAATAAATAATAATTGATTAATATGGATATGAAATAAAATGTAAAAAAATTATTTTAGGGGTATTTTAGACTTTTGTATTAGTATTTTGGGAAAAAATTAATTTTAGTGGATTTTGAGAAAAACAAGTACAAATGGTGGCATTTTGGGCAATTTCTCTTTTTGTTATTCATTTTTTAAAAATAGTGGATTTGTTTTTTTTGAGAAATTGACCAAAATGCCACCATTTGTACTTGATTTTCCCAAAATCTACTAAAATTAATTTTTTCCCAAAATACTAGTACAAAAGTCTAAAATACCCCTAAAACAATTTCTTTACATTTTATTTCATATCCATATTAATCAGTTATTATTTATTTATTTTTTTATTAAAATTAAACTTTAAAATGTAGAAACTGTTCCAATCCCAAATTTTATTTTTTTATAATTTTTTAATTTTTTCTTAATTATTTTGGCCGGTAGTATAATGTAGGGCATTTGTGTTAGTTTTATTTTTTTTAAAGGGTATTTCGTCATTTCACATGAAATTTACTAGTATTTTGGGAAAAAATTATGTTTGGGTGGATTTTGGGAAAATTAAAAATAAAAGGTGGTACTTTGGACAATTCCTCTTGTTTTTTTCAATATCTAAGTTGACTCACATTTCATATTTTTATTATTTTATTTTGAAAAAAAATCAGTATCCGGAAATATATTTGAAACAGCCAGAGTTGTCGTATCAGAATATGAAGATTTTTTAACTTCAAATACTTGAACTTCCTATAGAAACCTTGAAAGAAACAAGTTTCAGTACCTGTAAATTTGTAAAAGATAATTTCGTAAAACCAGTAAATTACTTCGCAAATGATTAGTTTCTCAAATAATATTTATAAAAGAATTTCCCTTTTCAAAATAAAATATTAGTTCTCAGCCAAAAATAAATAATTAAAAATAGAGTATTTGTTGGAAAAATAAAACTGAAAATTCAAGCCCCCACCCAAAAAAAAACAGAAAAATCTAAAAGCCTGAAACCCAAATGGACACGTGGCGCAATAGTATAGAGCAAAAAAAGAGGACTGTGAATGTAATCCAAGCCTGATGTTAAAGAGTTGGAAATTTGGAGTCCACAAAATTTGAAAATAAAACTAAAAAAAAAAGACTAACCAAGTCTCGTTTTTTCTTTCTTGATAATTTCGCTCAGAATTACAACCAATCATGTCTTTATCTCCGACCTTCTCATCTTCTCCGGTGACATTATCAAGACACGTCAGCAAAAGCACAACTTCCCTCTTCTTCTTTCAAACCGCCACAAACAAATCCAATTCTCTGACCATCAAACCGTTAATCACCGCCAACACTAACAACAACAACGCCGCGTTACAGATCACTGCCGTTTCGAGATCGGGAATCGTCAGAGCTTCTTTGCCGGAGAAAGAAAATGCGGTGCCGGAGATTGAGGAGTACGAGGTGGAGATAGTTCAGCCGTACGGGATCAAGTTTGCAAAGGGACGTGATGGCGGGACCTACATCGACGCCATCGCTCCCGGCGGCGCCGCCGATAAAACCGGAATGTTCTCCGTCGGTGACCGAGTCATTGCCACCAGGTTATTTTTTTAATGTTTTACAAGCTATAAATAGGAGAAGCCAAAAATTAAATTTGTTAGTTTTTACAAGTGCATCACTTTTTAATTTTTTTTTTTATTCCTGACCTTGGGTTTGATCTCGAGAAAAAGAGTTTCACCAGTCTTCACTTTCATGAAAGACTGAGCTTATGTTGATTGATTATCAGACTTTGGTTTGCATTAATCCCTAGTTACATAAGCAGAATTAAGTTTACAACCTAATGGATAGGCTTAAGTCTCAAACCCTTAATTACATAAGCAGTCCTAATTAATCTAAATTCGGAATAGCAAATAAGCAGAGTCTGAAAACCTAAGTATAGAATATAAAACAATAAGTTCGTAATTATAAACTCTTAATTCCCGAATTGATAACTCTAGATATTAAATAATAATACCTGACCATAATCATGACATGATTTGCTCCACGCTTCTAAGGTAATAATAGTTTCCATCACTGATTTTTATGATAAATGACTAAAACGTTACAATATTAATATAGTTTCGAGGCTCATTTTGCTCGAAATTATATTCGTGGTTCATGGAGAAAATAGAAAAATAAAATTACGAGTCGTGAAAATTATAACAACATAAACCAAAGGATATAGAAATCAATTTGTCTCTAGTTGAACAAATAAATATAGAACCTATATATAAGGTCAATTACCAAAATCTCCATACCTAGGTTTACGAATTTCATTTTACCCAACGTTAAATATCGATTGAGTTTTGTTAATGAAAAATTTCGTACTTATTTAGCCCTTTTTGGATAAAGCTGCTGCTTGAATAACATTTTAGACTTATTATTATTATCGTAAACAAATTTTTTTGGATGTTTACGAAAAATTAACCAAACATTAGGCATAATTAAATTATCAAACGTAAACATAGAATAAATGAATGCAGTGCAGTATTTGGGGAGGAGATCTGGCCGGCGGCGGAGTACGGGAGGACAATGTACACCATCCGCCAGAGGATCGGCCCTCTTCTCATGAAAATGCAAAAGCGAAACGGTCAGTCTACATATTCCAAGTATTTATTACTATTATTCAAACTAAGATAATAATATTTGAGTTTCTCTTAAAAATTATTAAGTTCATTTTTATTTAAAATAAATTTAGAACATATACTACAAGGATATATTACTACATACAGGGTCGGAGGCAGAATTTGTATTTAGGGGCTAAAATGAAACAAAAATTTCAGGGGGACAAATTTGTAAATTTTCAAAGTTAAAGAATGAGAAAATAAATAGTTAGTAAAAAATGTAAAAATAAATTGGGGAAAGTTGCATCTGAATACATACAACACTTTCAAACACGCGGAAAAAATTGCATCTGATATTTCAAAAGTGGTATCTGATAGTACCATCAGATGTGACATTGTCGCATCCGAAAGTGCGTATTTGAAAATCTCGGTCTGTTGTGACAAGTCGCATCCGAAAATAAATTTTTTAGATGCGAGATATCACATCTAAAGTTGCACATATTCAGTCCAAAAAATTAAATTTGGCTGGTTATTTAACTATTGATTAGCAAACTAGCTAGATTTTTAGATTACCAAAGTTATTGGCATTTTTTTTTACCAAATTTAGTTATATTACGAATCCGTCAATTTCTATAGGTTATTCAGCGGAATGGAGTTGCAAAAAAGAAAATGGCTTTATTATTTTCCGTTTAATGTAATAACTGAGATTATAAGTAAAGAAGATGTGTTTTGTCTGTGCCAGGGAAAATGGACGACGGAGGAGAAGTAACAGAAAAGGAGATTATCAGAGCCGAAAGAAATTCAGGCATGATTAGCAACCGAGTCAGAGAGATTCAAGTCAGTACACAAAAAATAAACACTCTCTCTCTATATTACTCTTCTTGATCATTATCGTCTGAGAAATAGACTTCTTTTTATTAAGATGCAAAACTACATAAGGAAAAAGGAACAAGAACAACAAAGAGAGACGGATCTTCGTGTAGGGCTTCAACTCTACAAGTATGTGTCTTTTATCTTTATTTCAAGACTATAGTCTTGTTATCGGAGATTATCGTGTTTATTGAATTTTGGATGGAAAGGAACGGAAAATACGAGGAAGCTCTTGAGAAGTTTGAGTCGGTTTTGGGGTTGAAACCGGAACCGCCCGAGGCTGCAGTGGCGAGCTACAATGTCGCTTGTTGTTATTCAAAGCTCAATCAGGTACTTTTTTATTTATTTATTTGTAATTTAATTTTGTTTTATTATTATCAATTCACTCGCTTGATTGTTCGAGAAAAGTTACAAGCGGGGATCTCTGCTCTCAAGGATGCTTTAGACAATGGATTCGAAGATTTCAAGGTAAATACATAAAAAGATTTTAAACATAGAGTTTGAAACGACTACGAAAGTAAATGAATTTTATTTTTTATTTATTATTATAAGTGATATTTTTGTCGAACAGAGAATCCGATCTGATCCGGATTTGGCGAATCTGAGAACCGCCGAGGAATTTGATCCGCTACTCAGAAAATTTGACGAATCTTTCATCAACGAGAATGCGATCAACGCAATTAAGTCTCTGTTTGGATTCAATAAGAAGTAGAAAAAAAGACCTCTTTTTCACATTTTAGTGTACATGAGCTTTGAGTTTTTGAGTTTGTTGTGCATAGAGCTGTGAGAGCTCATTATATCTTATTCTCAAAAGCTAGCTGATCTATAGACGATAAGGCTGGGTTTTGTTTTATTTATTTTTTAAAATTTATTTTCTGGCGATTTGTTGAACCTTTCTGGAAGAGAGCCTTCTAAATCATGTAATTTTCTTAGCATTGATTATATATAGCTCCTTAATATATTTTCCCACGGTTAACCTTTGAAAACGGTAGAACATTATCTCGAACAAGGTGATCGGTATAGCGAGAAGATAAACTAAAAAATATGAATGAGACTTACTCTTATAAGATGTTAAATACAGGAGAGCAAAATGATTTGAGGCTTACAAAGGAATAGCTGAATAATAACCAGTAATTCTCCGTCTAAAAATCGGTGTCCCTTGCTCTAGTGTCTTCGTCTTCTTTTTATAGTCCAAGTTTTCAACCGTTAGGCAGTTATCCTGAGTAGTAGGTGGTTATTTGTGTAGATCGTGGGGTGATCAATCACACGTCTGTGCTGATTAGGATGTACCTTGTCAGCCTTTTGATGTTCGGTCGCTTTGGTGATCCGAACGTTTCCAGTTACACGTGTTATTCTATTTTGACTAGTCTTTGACCTATCGTCTTATCTCCTATTCGGAGCGTTGACGGATAGGGCCTGTTCTTGACTTATGAATGTGAGGTTCGTTACCTTAATTCCTATATGGCTTTGTCGTCCTCAAGTCTTCTATTCATAGGGTGGCTATGTTCCTCGGTATCTTGAGAAACTCTTCGGTGATTGCCAAATTCTCAAATAACAACCTCTCCCTAGTTTCTTAGTTATTTTTAATAAAATTGGTACCGAACTCTTGTGAGCGATTGCCTTTGACGCGCTCTTCTTCACTTTTACTTTCCTTACGTCCGGTATATCTCGAACGTTGTTTCAATTTTCTGAACGTCGGCGTTTTGCCTTTTGACGTCATCGTTTGATTTCAAAAGTCTTTTCTGGAAGCGACTCTTCGTCTTCGGCCGTTGGATGTGTGAAGCTTCTTTAGCACGCCGAATCCCGCCCGTCCTGGGAGCCTATATAAAGGTTTGTATAACTCTTGTTTCAAACTTTTATCTATTTTCACTCATTCGCTCTGCAGTTTCCTCGGTATCTCTCTTAGGTTTCTCCAAGATATTCGACGTCGTCCTCTCTTGTTTCTTTTGGTGAGTTCTCCAACCTTATTTATTTTTGGTATTACTTGTAAGTTAATATGGTTCGGGAAATATTTAGTTGGTATAGAGTGGGTGACGATGGTGGTGCTTTTCATCTTCCCGACCGTGATCTTGATCCTCGGGTCGCGCCTTACTCGGAATCTGATTCCGATGATGACTTGGAATCGTTTGGATCCGAATGTCTTTGTCGCCAAAATTATTGGTGTTTAGTTCCCGAAGTAGGGTGGGTTCGGCCAGTATTAGCATCCCCGATAACTAGGGTTTCTCCTGTCCCGATGAGGTTTCTTACAGAAGCTGTAATAGCGTCTTCTTCTCTCAGGACTGAGATGTCTTCCGATTGTGCCCAGGACTCTACTTGTGTTCTGGAAGAGGAAACTGCGACGGTTTCCTGCGAGGCTTCTCGGCCTAGCGTTGCCGAGTCCAATGGTCTTCTTTTCGGCGTAGATCTCCCTGCTGATTCGTCAGAGGAGATTTATTTGAAAGGAGAGAAGTGGATTTTTCGGCCAAACAATGGACCTCTCTGATAACTGCAAAGAACTTAGATTCTTCGGGTCGTCAGGGGGTTGCCATTTCATCCGACCGTTGCCCGTTTTTTGTCTAAACTCCGGTGTTGTCCTACGCAACTAGTCCCGAACATTTATCGTCTCTTCGTCGGGATGACCCAGTTGTGATTCCGATTTTATGGGACGGCTCCCACGCTCTTGGACTTCTCTCAATTTTACCATTTTCAGCCTGCTCCATATCAACATGGATTTTATTGTGCTCGGTATCATTTGAGCTCCGAGAAAGTTGTTACGAACCTCCCTTCCAGTAAAAAAAATGGAAGGATCCTTTTTTCTGGGTCTAGGGTCCCGTCGCTTCTTCCGAGTTTCCTATTTGTGCTCGGTATTCTGAGCCTGGTAATTTCGAATTTTGTCCTTTAACCATTTTAGGAAGAGTTTCTGATTGGTTTTTCTTTTCCTTCCAGATCCCCTGCCTATATATACCGAGGATGAAACTTCTGATCACGAGGTAATTCATGTACAAGATTGCTGAGATGCAATATATATCACCTCATGCTTTATTACTTGGATTGTGAATAAATGAAGTGCGCAGTATCCAAAAAATAAGTAGCGACTTTATTTGGATAAAAAATGTGACTTGTTAGCTCTTTGTCAATATATTGTTTCTAACTTATTCACAAGTAAAAAAGGAGTTGAGGAAATAACAACTAGAAGGGTAAAGTGGTAATTTTATAAATCCCAACTAGTTGATGATATTCAGGAAGGGTAAACATTGATAACATTCAATGGATCCACTCAATATAAATAAGTTGAATTTGAGTAGAAAATAAATTCATTTGAACCGAGAGATTCTCAGTGTCAACTCTTTAGTGGAGTCAGTTGATATTAAGCTTATACTCGGAAAAAGTTTGTGAACTTTTGAGACCGAGTATAGAAGCTCAAGCTTTGTTCATTTGGATCCATAAGGTCACTATTACAGGTCACTAGAGTAGGATTGTTAAACTAGAAGCTAAGTCAAAATAAGTTCAAATGTTGAACTAGACTTTTTCTCGGAAAATGTCTAAAGGGTATTTTTGTCCACATGCACATAAAATGATGTGAATGTCAAAATAAGATTTTGAATATTTTCATATGATGAAAATATATATTATTTCCTAAAGTCGAAAAGTCGTTTAAGGTATTATGAAATTAATTTCGTTATTTGTGCAATTATAATTCTACAATGGGTATTTTAAGAATTGTCTTAAAAGAAATAAGGAAGTATCTAAATGCCCCTTCCCTAGCTAAAATTCGGTCAACATGCATAAAAGAGGAGAGTTTTATTTCCCTTTAATTATAAAGATAATTACCCAAGAGGAAAAGGGAAATGAATTTCCTTGAGAAAGAAATAAATAAGCTACGTGAGGAAACAAATTTCCTCTTTGCTCTAAGTATATGGCCGGCCAACATAGGAGAGAAAGGGGAAGGGAAAATAAAATATTGTGTCATTAATGCATTATTCTTTCATGAATGCATAATTGAACTTTATAGATTTTTCCTTCTCATATAAATAGAGCCTCACATAGAGATGTGAAAATAAGTTTTTTGAAAGCTTCATTCTCTCTCTCTCTCTCTCTCAAAATACTTCTTTTATTTTGACACCTAAGTCCTCATTAGACTTAGGGTTAATTAGCTCTCTATCTCATAGTCTTGTGCTAATTGTGCCCACACACTAATCCTTCTAAACCTCTATAGACTCTTGTAATAGAAACCTTAGGTTTCTCAAGTTCAAGACTAGAAGTGAAAAAAACGAGCTAGAAGAGAAGATCAACCTTTCTCAAGATCAAACTACAAGAAAGGTTAGTATTCAAGTAATTAAATAATGTTTTTAATTTATAACATGTATATGCACTTTATCTAGGTTTTGTGAAAATTGTTTTACTAGTAAAAGAAATCTTTATATTCCGCCATTAATATGATTAATGATAAATTTTTCTTAACCCTAGACCTATTCCGACAATCAAGACTTAGCTTTAGGTTTTTATTATTTACCTCGGTTGTGTATGATTCCCTTCGAATGGTGGCAATTGTGACGTCTGTAGGAATGAGAGCGTCAGTTCCGTACACCAACGAGAAAGGCGTTTTGCCAGTTGCGGAGGGGCTAGTGGTCCGATGTTGGAATAGGTCTAGAGTTAAGAAAAATTTATCATAAACACATTAATGGCGGAATATAAAAATTTCTTTTACTAGTAAAACAATTTTTACTAACCTAAACAAAGTGCATATACATGTTATAATTAAAAGATTATTTAGAGACCTTGAATACTAACATTTCTTGAACCTTGATTTGGATGGATCTTGAGAAATGTTGATCTTCTCTTCTAGCTCGATTCCTTAAACCCTAAACTTGAACTCGAGAAACCTAAAGTTTCTATTACAAGAGTCTATAGATGTTTAGAACGACTTGTGTGTGGGCACAATTAAACACAATAGCTCAAGAACAAGTCTATGAGCTAGAGAGCTAATTATGCCTAAATCTAATGAGGACGTAGGTTCCTGATAAGCGAGATTTATTCACGCTTATCTATGCCTTTCTAACCTAGAAATGTAACTTGTTCTAAGTGCTTTTGATAGTGTTTTGTAGTTTTTATTGTATTTTCAGAGATAAGAGAGCATGAAGTGATAGTGGAGCAAAAACGAATCATTTTGGAGAAACAACGAGCAAATTTGGACTAAAGGAGCAAAGTTAACAGAAAGTCAACGGAACCAAGCGAGGGAAGCCTATGCGTCGCATGAAGTCCATCGCGTCATGTCGCGTAGGCAAATTTATACCGAGAGCCACTCAAGGATCCACGCATCGCGTGGTGAAGACAGCGCGTCGCGCCAATGAAAATTCATAACCCACGCGTCGCGGACAACAATTCGAAGTGACCTATTTTCAGCCGTTTGATGGCATCCAACGGCCGAAATAGGTCCGGACTCTCTCATGGTAACCTAAGGGAGGTTCATTTTGGAGACCGGGGGTGGTAGGCAAAATTTCGAGAGAAAGAAGTTTGGAGGGTTCTGAACATTCTCCTTAGGAAGAAGAAGAAGAAGAAGAAGAAGAAGAAGAAGAAGAAGAAGAAGAAGCTTGCTCTCATTTTCGTTCTCTTCCACACTAGTTCGTCAAATGCTTAGATTCCTTAAACTCTAGAGAGATTAGTGAACAATTTAAGAGGAATGAGATTATGATATTTTATTACTAACCTGTAGTTAGAGCCGATATCAAAGCCGACCGAATCGATGAACTAGCGAAGTCACGTCCTTTATTTGTTTATCTTGAGTTAATCGTTTTTAATTATTTTTCTCTTGTTCTTTGCATTGGTTGAAAAATAAAAATCACCCAAAAACAATGCCCATTTTTACATTTTATATAACTCGAAAAAAATTAACTAGTAAAATTAATACAATTAGCCTTAGTACTCGTGGAACCGAAATCCGTGCTAATTTCACCTCATCACTAGACGACACGTACGCTTGCGTAGGGTGAAATTTTATTAACGAAAAGAGGACGTGTGTCTCGACTCTTCCCATTCTCCATCCAAGACCGTGCACATGGATGGTTTTCCTCACTTGGTCCGGGTTCAATCACTACGTGGGAAGACTTGTGCTCTAAGTTCATCTCCCGATTCTTCACCTTTGATAAAATGACTCGGAGGCGGAATGAAATTCACAACTTTAGTCAATATGACGGAGAATCCCTCTACGATGCGTGGGCTCGCTTCATATGTTAAGAAAATGTCTGGGCCATGGTTTGGCGGAGTGGGTGCAACTACAAACCTTCTATAATGGTCTCATGCCTTCGACTCAAGATCGGGTCAACACCGCGGCGGTGGTTCGCTTCTCGGCAACACCACCATAGATGCATTCGCATTGCTCGAGAAGATGGCTTTAGTCAACGACCAATGCCGGGTTGAGAGGAGGATAGCCAAAAGAGATCCGGTAACCCCGGAGATGGAGCTTCTCAAGTCATTGGCACTTGAGGTAGCTAACCTAGCGAAGAGCGTCCAAGGGAAAGAAGCGGTGAAGGTGGTGGAAACCTCATTCCACAACAAATGTGGACTATGTTCGGGTCCTCACCCGACGGATGAGTGTGCGTAGATTGAAGAATCAAAGTTTGTGGGAAACTACAATCGCCCCACATACCAAAACTCGGTGAATTATTACACGGGGGCAAGGAATATCATCCGAACCTCTCATGGAAAATTCCCCAAAACCACGTGGTTATGCAACCGGCTCCTCCTCCACAACAATCGTTCTACCAACCTCCGCATCAACAACTACATCATCAACAACAAGGGAGCTCGCACTACCAAAACGCTCCTCCCCCTCAAGAAAAACGATCGGACCTCGAAGAATTAGTAGGTCGAATGAGTGCCCCCAACGAGAGATTCATGGGAACCACTCAAGCTATGCTCGAGAGTCAAGCCGCCCTACTCTAAAGTCAAGCGGCAATCCTACAAAGAAATTTGGCAAAACTAAGGAGCCTTGAAACTCAAGTAGGTCAACTTGCAAAGTCCTTGAGTGCAATACCACAAGGTTATTTCTCAAGAAACACCGATATCAACCCTAGAGCTAAATGTAATGCCATTACATTGTGGAGTGCTAATGTGATCAACGATTCGACCAAGGGAAAAGAACTACTGGACAGAATGTCACCAACGAATCTACCTCCACCAACGATGCTCCCTATTACACCACCAACCACTAAATCTCCCATTCAAGACTCATTTCCTCAATGCTTCAAGACAGGAAAGTTAGAAATGCAATATGATTGCGACACCATCTCTCTCACTGAGGAGTGTAGCGGGATCATTCAAGGAAGGATACCAAAGAAATTGAAGGATTTAGGAAGTTTAATTGTCCCTTATGACATTGGAGGGTCTCACTTCGGGAGAGCGCTATGTGATTTGGGGGCTAGCATCAATTTGATGCCATACTCAATTTTTAATGGACTCGGAATGGGAGATGTCAAACCAACAAGAGTAACACTTCAAATGGAGGATGGTTCAATCAAGCATCCTCGTGGAGTGATTGAAGATGTACTTGTAAAGGTGGATAAGTTCATCCTTCACGTGGACTTTATGGTGCTAGATATGGAGGAGAATCGGAATGTGCCGATAATTTTGGGAAGACCTTTCTTGGCCACCGCCGGAGCCATCATCGATGTTCAAAAATGAGAGTTAAAATTGAGACTCAATGGCAAGGAGGCTCTCTTCAATGTTTTTGATTCCGTGGAATACTCGAGCACTAGTGATGATGTGTTACGTATTAACATCATTGGCAACAAATTTGCTCATCGTCACACATATCCACTCAATGTAAGTTCACTCAACTCATATGAACTTGCTAATAAGTTGTTGAAATGTGAAGATTTAAGTGGAGTCAAATACATGGATGAGATCGAGCCAAAAAGAATGAAATATTTCACGAATTTGAAGGAAAGTCAATCAAGAATACTCTCGTTCATGGAAAAGCCGCCGATCCTCAAACTTAAAAAAGCTTCATCGCGTCCACCCGACAAGCACATTGTGCAAAAAGAACTCATGGTGGGACAAAGAGTTCTTTTGTTTAACTCCCGGTTGAAACTCTTTCCCGGGAAGTTAAAGTCTCGGTGGTCCGGTCCCTTCGAAATCACCCAAGTATTTCTGTACGGCTCAGTGGAGTTGAAAGCCGCAAATGGATCTTTGTTCAAGGTGAACGGACGATGCGTTAAGCCCTACTATGGGGGTTATTCGAAAGTGAGAGGGTAGTCACTTTCCTCGCTCCCGAGCAATGATCATCAAAACGGTACCCCGTCGACGCTAACGACGTAAAACAATGCGTTTTCTTTCATTGTTTTATTTGTTTTGATTTTTAATTTATTTAGTGTTTTGTGTTGGTTTGATTTTTTTTGTTTATTTTAGTTTAGTTCATTTTCGGAAGAAAAAAAAATGTACAGTACGCGTTGCGTGAAAGCCCACGCATTGCGTAGGGAAAGCAAAAATAGTTCCCGAGACCTTGGACGTTTTACAAACCCGACGCGTGTAACAGACGACGCGTCGCGCCCTGTGAAAACAAATGTCATGCGATGCGTTGGTCAGTTGATGCGTCGCGTGGATGTCTTTAAATTGAAAAAAGAAACGGTTTTCTCACAAAACTCATTATTTCCACCCGAGCTCTCTCTCACCCTAACCCTCTCAAACAGTACATTCCGACCCTAAAGCACATTTTCACCTTAAACACTTCACTTTTTTTTTACCAAATTTCACGAAATCAAAGCAAAATCTTAAATTCTAACATCATTTTACAGGAATTATTCATCACATTCACAATCATTCCCAAGCATTTACCTTGTTTTCACTTCAATCTCATTTTTAAGGTAAGTTTGCTCTCCATCATGATTTATTGTGTTTTGATGATTGAAAATGAATTGTTAGATTGATTATAGGTTGTTATTGCGTAATATGTCATTTTTTGGTGAGTTAAGGTTTCGAAATACCGTTGATTTCCACAAAATTTAGTCGCCCAGAAGGTGTTTGATAAAATGTCGCAGTGATATTTCGTTTGATTTTGTGAAGTTTTCTTGCAATTGAGTTACAAAACGTTGTTACTCTTTAAATTGCATGTTTCATATTGTTTTTATCGGGCATGCAACACAATCCTAATTTTTTGATATTTTGCTCTGTTGCGTTTGCTCGGTTGCGTGCCCGTTGTGTCGTTTTTCTAACCGAATTATTTGTGAATTTAGCATGTCTAAGCGAGGATCATCATCTCGAGCGAAGATCTCGCGGCGAGGAAGAAGTTGAGCTGGCACTAGGATCGCTCGATGATCCTTAAGAACTTTTACCGTGTGCGGAAGAGGCATTCGAAAACATCAAGGCACGTAGATTTGTCGAGGAGCGCGTATTCAACCTGTCAACTGATTAGGATGAGTATGGCCACATGGCAAGCCAACTCAATCAGCTCGGGTGGACAAAGTTGGCATACCTCAACACACCTATCGAGATGACCCTCGTCCGAGAGGTCAATGCCAATATGTCCCTCAACTCCTACAACCCGCGTGTTAAAGTCCGGGGAGTCTTGGTGGATTTTTTGCGAGACGCCATCAAGTGACATCTCGACCTCCCCAACATCGTGAACGATGATTTTTTGAAGATGTCGCTCGACCCATCATACGACGAGTTGATCTGCAAGTATGCGAGACCATATGCTCAATGGATTTACGGGGAATCTGAGGAAGTCAAAGGTGGAGGCCCGACTCCTCTACTCCTCGACGCCGCACACCTAAACCACTACTATCGAGCGTGGGCGTGATTTGTCTCGAGGATGGTTCTCTTGCATTGTATGCTCAAGGAGCACTCGGTGGATTTGGGCAAGCTCATCCGCGGGAAATTCCGCGCGTATACTACAACGAAATGCCGGAATGCGTTGGGATACGGTGGACTCATCACCGACATGTGCATTAATGTCAAAGTGAAGATTTTTTCCGGCGAGACTAGACTTTTACCAGGGCGTGAAATCAACGCCGCTTTCATTCGATCCATCAGCACATGGAACGGAGGAAGCCACCATTCACACGGCTTTGGATTCACCTCAAGCGAGAGTTGTAAGGCACTAGAGACACCTCCCCTCCTCATGAAGATCGCCCCGAGCCTTCGGCCTCACCCGAGCCGCGCCATAAGCCGCACATCAACGAGCCGGAGTATGACTGCCTCGTCGAAATGATGGGTAATCTTGAGACCACTTCCGAAGATCCCGGACTGGAGGACTTTGCCGGACTCGAAATGTGTCTAGCTCACCATGGGAGTTTGACGATGAATCTGGCCAAGCCCTTTTACACGAACCTAGCCCTAGGTGTCTTCCAAGTTCCTGCAAAGTTTCGTGGTCAGATTCCACCGGAGGAAGCCACAGTGTTGCAGGCCAATTTTTGTCCGGCCGGCCAGAATCCATTCAAGCGAGTCAGTACTTCCAATCCGGCGGGTCAGATTTCAGAATTTTGACGAGGCCTACAGGAGTTAGCTAGCAACGCACGAGGTTGTTTACAACCTCACATGTAAGTGTTCTAAACAAATTTGGATCTGTTTTAATGATTTATGAATGTGTTTATAAGTTGTTGGATGGTTTGGTTCAATTTGTTGACATGTTTAGAATAAATGATTTATTGACATGTTTATGATTTTTAATGCCTAGGTTGTTAGTTTATTAAAATGAGTTTTAATACAGATCATATTATATAATTCCGCCACATACAGATGTGTTATGTAATATTATTGCTTAAATCGTTAAATAATTTCCAACAAATGGTATCAGAGCTAGTAAAAGGCATTAAAAATTAGGATTGTTGACTAGTTTAAAAATTGTTTGACTAGTTCGGTGTTGGCGTTTTTTTTGTATGATTTGAAATGCGTTATGAATGCTTGTGTGTGTGTTTTGTGGATAGATCCTCATTGTCATTGCCCTAGGAATTTTCCGGTTATCGTCCCAGGTTTATTTTTATTTTATTAAATTTTAAATTTGTGAACCTCAATTTGCGAGGACAATTTAAATTTAAATTTCATTTAAATGCAGCACCTCGGGCTTGGCTGCACGTTGTAGAACGTGTGTGGGCTGACCCGAGACATTCGATGACGCGTCACAAGGAGTCTTTGGCCGGTCCTACATTGAAATTTATTTTCATTCTAATATTTTTTCATATGGGTTGTAATTAGAAATGAGTCATAGGATGAGTTATATAGTCTATGATTTATTTTATTTAATCTCATTGAAAGAATCACCTCACATGTCATATAGGATAGAACGCCAACATCATATTAAAATGAATTTTTTATAGAGTTTATAATTAATAAAGAGTTATAACAATTGTAAACTGTTTTCCAAAAATATGATTTTTTCCAAAAACTAAGTGGGACAGTTGTTTATCGTTGAAGCAACCCACGGTCTTCGTCGTGAATTTGATTGACTTAATGTGTGATGAACTAAGAGTCACCCTCGTGACCCTCCCTTTAATGGGAGTACTTCGGAAGCATTAAGTTAATTAAATTGTTACGAACCAAGCCTTAAAGAGAAACGATGATGCGGGGTCTCCCCTCGGTGAACCGTTATCAAAGTGACTTGATTAAAGGCTCACACGTCGGTTGCACACTTAAACTTATGTTTTAAAGTAATCCTCCATCGAGGCCCTACATTAAAAATAAGTGACGAAATTTATGGTAATTAGTAAGAACTAGAAGTTGTGACTTCTTGGATGGTTCGAACTAAATAGTGATGTGTCACGACTATGAAAGGCAATTAATTATGGTTTCCCCTCGGAAAAGTAATTAATCATTATTGTTCATAATACCATGAATTATTCATCGCTTTCATCACCATATTAGGATTGTTCTTGCATATAATTCGATTTTGTAACACATAATAAAATTATTTATCTAATTTAATGTTTTCAGCGAAATGTCTTTTAACCCATTGCAAACAATTTTGAGTTCAAACAAACTAGAGGGTGAGAATTACATTGACTGGAAACGTAACCTCGGCATCATACTGACGGTGGAAAAGCACAAGTATGTCCTCATGATCCCATGTCCTCCTGCTCCGAGTGCTAACTCGAGTAAGGAAGACAAGGACGCCTACGATGCGTGAATGAGGTCTGACGAGATTGCTCGATGCTATTTATTGGCTTAGATGAGCAATGTGTTGCAACAATCTCATAGAGACATCGCCACTGCATATGAAATCCTGTACAATCTCCATGAGATGTTTGGATGTCATGGGCGTCAGGCAAGGCAGCAGGCTATCCGTAGTTTTGTGAATTGTAAAATGAAGCCGGGATCTTCAGATCGGGAACACATGCTATTGATCATGGGTCACCTAAACGACATGGAGATTCTGGGTTCTGAGATCGACGGAGAGACCAAGATAGACATGATCTTGGAAACTCTGACAGACTCATTCGATAGTTTCCGTCTGAACTACTCCATGAACAAGCTCGAGTACTCTGTTACTGAGCTCATGAAGGAGTTGCAGACTGCCGAGGGACTTCTCCCTAAGAACAAGAAGAAGTTTGGAGAGCTCAATTTTGTTGAACATAGAGCCTCAACTTTAGGTTCTAAGAGGGTGATGAGAAAGCCCAAAAACGCCAACAGATGTGTTATCTAATATTATTGTTTAAATTGTTAAATAATTTCCAAAAGTTACTTCTTTCTTGGCAACAATCTAATATCATGGTTAATACAGAAAAACATAATTACATCTCTCTTTCGACTACTAAAGCAACATGTATCGATGATGGGAGTAGTTGTACTATGTTACATGGATGAAACAAATGATTGCTGAATGTGGTGTCTTACTAGATGTTATTACTGTGGATGAAACAAATGCTTGCAGACCGGGCATAAAATGTTGTGGATCAACTAGTCACTTTAGGTGGTTGCTTCTTTCTTAGCAACAATTTAATCTCATGGCTAGTACTAATAAATAGAATTGCATCTCTCTTTCGACTATTGATGCCACATGTATCGGTGATGGCAATAGTTGTACAAAGTAACTATGGATGAAACAAATGCTTGCAGAGTGTGGTGTTTCACTAGATGTTATTACACTAATATATGACAACCAGAGCGACATTAGCATTTTCAAAAATCTGGTTTAGCATAGTAAGACTAAATACATTGATATTTGACATCGTTTTTTCCGCAATCTTGTGGAAGATAGAAAGATTCGCGAGGAGTAATCTTATTCTGATAAACAGCTGGTTCATATCTTTACGAAGGCTCTGCATGTTAATACATGTAAAAACTTAAGATCATCAAATGTTATTTGCGTTCTTGATCAATAGAAATTACATGGATTATTATTGGGGCAGCTTCATGTGGCTGAAACTGTTCAAAGAAAACCTTTTTATATGGGCCAAAGAATTCTTACAGCAGGAAATTAATAAATAAGACATCACTCTTTTTCTTTTCTGTCAATTCATGCGAGAGACAACTTATATTCTAATAACAACGACATCACTCTTTGTCCAGTTTGAAAACAAAATTGCCTCGACCATAACAGTTTCAACCACCTCAGTTTGATTCAGATTTTTAAAAACTATGGTTTGACGCCATTGCTTATATAATTCTCAAAACCATGGTTGGAACAAGAAGCGGTATTCTTCAAAGCGTACAGATGGTCGGGCTGGAGGTGCCTATGGGGAACCACCTTATAAAGTGCCCTCTACTCAGGAACAATGTCTTCTCTCACTCTTTTACATCACCAGGGAACCCTCAAGTGATTATTTCGATGATGTTCCAATGGCAATTGATGATCAGGCTGATCGAGAGGGACATGTAGATCATGCAGAACATGAACCTCATCAAGCCTCTATTGTTGATTATGAATCAGGTAACCCTCATCCTCCTTCTGTTAGAAACATTCTAAGTCACATCATGCATCTAGAAGTCAGACCTTTCACCGGAGAATGTTTAGATTATTAAGGAAATTTTAGGGCTCAAGGAGCAAAACAAACAACCATGAGATGTTAGCCCCAAATTTTCTGGCAGTGTAAACTCTGGGTCTGAACATTTGTTTGACAAAGGCACAAAGAAGTAAAAGATCTAACTGAGTAATGATGAGCCAGATGGTGATAACAATGATAGGTGAATTGCAAACAACATAAAAGAAGAAGAAGACGACTTCTACATATCAATAAAAATATGTTCGTTCACCTCTTATATTCGCAGTCAAGAAGAAGCATGCTCCAAAGGAACCAACACATGTTCATGTGCCTTCAGTGCCTACTTGAAGAAGAAGTTTATTAGGTAAAAGTAGGTTTGCAAAAGAAGAGAGTTACCAAGTGTGATACTCATCCAATAGAGGATGCTCATGAACCAGAAGTTGTACATGGTGACGGTTGGGAAGAAGAAGATGATCCTGATTTCCAACCTCATCCACCAACTATGGAGACCAGAAAATATAAAAGAAGTATGAGACTCCCTATTGCTGCTCATCTAGACACTGTATTCTTTTGCACTGAGCCACAATGTCGCGAAATGGAGGTATGTCTATCATCATACCATATTCCATGAGCATGAATTGTCTCGGAATGTATACAAGTTCACCATCATCATTGATCTAATTCAAGAAGCTCAGTTGATTATGACTGTGTCGGGTAGTGGTCCTTACTACCCAAACTGGTGAAATATATGGTCAGTTTGTCCTCTGACATTGACGTCCCTGAAAGTGCTGAGTAAATAAAGGAACATGTTTGTGGCCATTGGTTTAATATCTCACCTGAGGTCATCAATTCTACAATAGGTAGAGTAGAGTCAACAACCACGGATCCCTTACCTATCGTGAATTTCATGGCTAAAACTTTCTAGTGATGAGAATGCAGTGTGTCCTGCCAAAGGAGGGATATAGTCATCGGATCTCACAGCTAAGATCTCTCTTCACTTCAGGATTGGTATTGTCAATTGGGAGCCATCCACAAATGAATATGTTGTAATTGCTGATCTTGCTCGGTTAATTTACCAGATTGGTTCTCTGTGCAAGGTTCATTTTGGAGTTTTTGTGTTTGATCATTTTGTCAAACATCTTAAAGTCTTATGTTGTTCAAATGCCTATTGCGTTCCCCTGCTTCGTGTCTCAAATTTTTCTTGATCATAAGAAGGATTTTATTCATTTTGATGACATTATAGGGAAGGCTCTAGGTCCTCTACATATTATGCGATCTTGATCGATAATCTCTTCGAGCAATTGTCGATGAGGACGTGTGTCTGAAAGTGGCTCCGCTGAGTGTCCCTCCTCAATAGGATGTTCTATAGACCCTCATCCATGTGGTGCATTTCCTTCAAGATCTCATTTAGTCATCCACTAAACAAATGCTATTGTTGAAGGCATGACCAATATCATGATTCCCTATGAGAAGTTCAAGGCCTCTACATTCAAAGAAAAACAGAAGACGGAAGATCACTCTCCCCCTATCATTGCACAATTTGTTGCTACATATGATGCAGCTGTTGGAATATATTTAACAATTTAAACAATTTAATTATATTACACATCCTATGTGGCGGAAAAATATAATTAGATCTATCATATTAAAACTATTTTTAATATTTTTAAACAACCTATGTATTAAAATTTATTGACATGTTTATAAAAAAATTTATTAAAACATGTTGCATAACATTTGAACACACTATCAACCTATATAAACATATTTATATAATTATAGCAGTCCAAATCATTAAGAATAACTAACAGTTGAGATTATAAATAATACCGACGTTGCTCGCTATCTCCGGAATGCCACACCAAGTCCAAACGATGAAGAGGGCTCGTCGGAATACCCTACGCACACGCTGGCCGGACAGAAAGGGCAGGGACGCCGGACAGGGCCTTCGCCGGACAGAGAGGACACTTGGAGATCTCGCCGAATGGGAAGTCTCGCCGGACTGGGACCTTCGCCAGACTGGAGCCTTCGTCGGACTAGAGCCTTCGCTGAACAGAGCCTTCGCCGAACAGAGTGATTGGTCGGACAGGGAACCTCAACGGATAGGACGCCTGACTGGGAGTCTGGCCGGACATGAAGCGTCGCCAAACTGGGACTGTCTCGCCATATTGATTCCGGCAAGGAGTGATGAATCTCCAAATTGAATTTGAATCAATTTTTTCAAGGAATTAGGAAACCCTAATATAAAAAATTCACCCAAACACCATAATATAGAATCAAAGATAATACACAAGGAATTTTATGAGATTGAAAGGGGGGCTCTTCTATGAACTCTCGGGAATCACACACCAAAGTAGAAAACAAATTTTCTCATTTGTTCTCTCTAGGAATTTCAGCCGAGTGTCACAAGGGGAGAGGGATAGAGCTTTTGGCCGAATTAATTAGGGTTAGGGTTGGTCATTAAGGTTTTCTTAAGCCCTTTTATAAACGGTTTAAATTGGGCTTAAGCTGAGTCAAACTCATGGCCCAATTACTTGTAATTCTCGGCCAAATATCATCTCCATACTCGGCCATATTCATTTGGTTTATTCCCAAATTCTTTTGATTTATTTCTAAATTCAATTAATTTAGAACTCTCGTTTTATTAATGAAATTTCATTAAAAGAATTTCATACTTTCCGAATAAGTCTGAATTGAGAAATTATTTATTCCCTTCTTTTATTTATTTGAATCTCTCAAGTGTATTATTATCAATATGATAATACTCTATGATTCAACAAATAAACGTAACAATAAATAACTAATTATTTAGTAAGTTACATAGAAAAATAATTTTCCTGATATAAATCACAATTTATATTCAATGAGTAAATCAATAATTCTCGTTCATTTAATCTCTTCCAAGTGTCTATCATTGAGACCTTATGGATCCATATGAATGAATCTTTAGAATAAAGATCGGACTCTAAGTTCACAAACCAAGGGGAATGTAAAGTTACCGTTTTACTCTTGAGTTATTATTTCACTAACTAATTTGTTATTTGTGAATGAAAAAAAAACATAGAGTGAGATGTCTTTACATGTCTCATGTTTTAATCAAAGAATGTTCTTATTCGATGAATACATGGCCAGGTTTATTCATTCACACTCTCATAACAAAGCATAATGTGATACTAAGGCATTTCCGTTGTCTCAACATGAATTCCGTATCTGTGTATCATATAACCCAATATCACAACCTTATGACACCAACCGTCCGGTCAGATGAAAATAAAACTTAGTCATTTCCCTTTGAAAAATAAATGTCATAAAGTGTAATATCAATTATATATTCACTTAACGATTTAGGTAAGTACCAAAGTACCCCTCGTATGTGATCCTGAAGTTTCGAGTGGTTAAACGATTTTATCTCGAGCTTCTAAATATCACTGGTCTTGTTCAATATCTTCTATAAGACATCAAGAATGAAACACAGAGTCACAACTCTCTATATTATAAGATAAGATATCATGATTCATTCAAACAATCATTACTTAGATTCGATTGCTCTATCGATCTTAAGATTGCAAACAAATGTTTAAACTAGTCACAAGGGGCTATCTTGTCAAGTCTGTACTTAGCACCCCTTTCGTTGATGAAAGTTTCAGAGCGTAGCATTCATACATTAACACAAACATTATATAGAATGAATATTTTTTATATTAATGTTTCAGCAAAATTAAATACAAATGTATTTCAATGTCTAATATCTCCTATATGGAAACCAATCCCAACAAACTCCCACTTGACTCAAAGGAGATGTGAATGATCTTTCAGTCCCAGTCCTTCTAGGTGTCCCTCGAAGACTTTCCTCATTAAAGGCTTTGTGAAGAGATCAAAAAGCTTGTCTAACGTTGAGATCTTCATGACTTCAGCGTCCCCTCTGTGAACGATGTCTCATACCAGGTGATACTTTCGCTTTATGTGTTTAGAGCGCTTATGACTTCTTGGCTCCTTACAATTAGCGACAGCCCCACTATTATCACAATAAAGTGTAATAGGCTCGCTTGCACTTGGAACAACTTACAAGTACATAAGTATTTCCTCAGCCACACAGCCTCCTTTCCATCTTCACAAGCTGCCACATACTCAGCTTCCATGGTCGAGTCAGCAACGCAAGATTGCGTGATACTCCTCCAGACAACAGATCCACCATTCAGGGTGAACACAGACCCTAATGTGTACTTCCTAAATTCCTTTTCCGCTTGAAAATCGGGTCGGTATATCTCGTCATATTCAGGTCACCACCTGAGTATGCAAGCATGTAGTTTCTCGTTCTCCAAAGATACTTGAGAATATGCTTGACAACAACCTAGTGCTCGGGTCAAGGGTTTGACTGAAACCTACTCACCTCGCCCAGTGCGTAACAAATATCTAGCCTCGTGCAAAGCATAGCATACATGAGACTTCCTACAGCGGAATCGTAAGTAATATGTCTCATGTCCTCAACTTCTTGAGGTGTCTTGGGAGACAACTCACTTGAGAGATGGACTCCATGTCTGAAAGGTAGCTGTCCTTTCTTGGAGTCTTGCATACTGAAGCGATCCATGATCTTATCAATATAAGATGCTTGGGAAAGCGCTAACTTTTGGTTCTTCCGATCTCTAAACGTCTGAATCCCCAGAATGTAAACGCTTCTCCCAGATCCTTCATCTTAACTGCTTTGACAGCCAGATCTTAACCTCTGATAACGTTCCTACATCATTCCGAATGAGTAGTATGTCATCTATATATAGGATTAAGAAGACCACGTTTCCATTGTTTATCATCTTATAACTGCATGGCTCGTCTACTGACTAATCAAAGCCGTAGCCTTTCACAGTAGCCTCGAATCTGATATTCCACGATCTAGATGCTTGCTTTAGTCCATAAATGTACTTCAACAACTCACAAACCTTGCCCTGTTGGCCTTTCTCCGTGAACCCGTCTGGTTGAGCCATATGAATGCGCTCGTCAAGATTTCCATTCAGAAATGTGGTCTTGACATCCATCTGCTAGATTTCATAATCCAGAGCGGCAGCAATGGATAAAAGAGTACGAATGGACTTCAGCATTGCGACTGGCGAGAAGGAATCTTCATAGTCGATACCTTCTTTCTGTGTGAACCCCTTCGCCACAAGTCGTGCCTTAAATGTCTCAACATTTCCATCCGGTCCTCTTTTCTTCTTGTAGATCCATTTACACCAACAGGCTTGATGCCTTCAGGTAGATTTACAAGCATCCAGACCTCATTGACATACATTGAATGCATTTCAACGTTCATGGCTTCTTGCCATAAGTTTGCTTCAGAACTCTGCATCACTTGAGAAAGTGATACTGGATCATCTTCCTTATGATATGCGACAGCAGTGAAAGACTCGTTGTATCATGTGAAGTATGAGCTACTTCACCCAACAATTCCATTAGCCCAAGTCTGCTTCGTGGTACATAATTTTTCATATAGTTTGCTTCCAGAAACCTAGCGTTCGTGCTCACGAACGTTTTCTGATCAGCAGCACTATAGAAGACTAGCCAACTTCTGAACGACTAGCCAACTTGTTAGTCTTTTGTCTCAGCACATGTGCTGGACAACCCTAGATGTGAATGTGGTGTAAAACAGATTTTCTACCACTCCATCTCTCATAGGAAGTACCAGGGACCGTCTTAGACGGAACCTGGTTCCGAATATAATTTTTCGTTTCTAGGGCATATCCCCAGAACAAGTTAGGAAGCGATGAGTAACTCATCATCGATCTTACCATATCTAGCAGAGTTCGATTCCTTCTCTCTGAGATACTGTTTTGCTGTGGTGTCCCAGGTGATGTAAGCTGAGAATGAATGCCTTCTTCTCTAAGAAAGTCTTCGAACTCTCTAAATAAGTACTCTCCCCTCGATCAGATCAAAGGGTTTTGATCTGTTTCTCCGTCTGATTTTCTACTAAAGCCTTATACTCTTTGAACATTTCAAAGGTATCTGACTTATGTTGCATAAGGTAAACATAACCAAATCTTGAGTAGTCATCAATTAAAGTTATAAAGTATTCGTAACCTCCTATTGCCTGGATATTTATTGGGCCACATACATCACTATATATGAGTTCCAATGCTTGTGTGGCTCTCAGACCCTTTGAAGAGAAGGGTCTCTTGGTCATCTTGCCCTCGAGATAGGATTCACACGTGGGAAGACTTCCCACGGTTATAGACTTCAAATGACCATCCTTTGTTAATCTCTTAATTCTATCTAGGCCAATATGTCCAAGACGTAAGTGCCATATATATGTGTCATCTGTTTCATCAGTATGAAATGTCTTACGCTTCCCGAGTGAATCTCTATTCACTTCGGTGTCCAAGATTTTCGGCTCAAGAGGATACAAATAATAAATAGAATCCACTCATTGAGCTTTAGTAATAAAGGAATCATCAATAAATATCTCAATACCATTATTGATCTTAAAATTAAAACCTTGTTCTTCTAAATGACCAAAAGAAATCAAACTCTTCCAATAATAAAGTTTCATTTCCAAACATGAGTTTCATGGTCCCGGCAGATCTTGCTCCGACCTTCGTTCCATCACCCCAGTTGAATCCGAACTCCCTGTCACTTAAGCTCCTGGTTTTCCTGAAACCATTCAAATTACACAACAACGTGGTCAAACTCCCCGCAATCTAGGATCCAGGGCGATGTCTTGTTTTTAGTGTAACAAGCTCGAGTAACAAATATCGTACCTTTCCCCTTGACACTCTTGAGGTAGGTAGGACAGTTCCTCCGTCGGTGGCCAGCCTCTCTGCAGTGGTGACACTTGCACTCAAACTTTCCACCTTTGCGATGCTTTTGCCCTTAGCATCCGAAGCCTTCTTGTAAGGTTTCTTGGAACCTGCTCGGTTGGCGTTTTTGGGTCTTTTCATCATCCTCTTAGAACCAGAGGTCGAGGCTCTGTGTTCAGTAACATTGAGCTCTCCCGACTTCTTCTTGTTCTTAGGGAGAAGTCTCTCGGTAGTCTGCAACTCCTTCATGAGCTCAGTTACTGTGTAATTGAGTTTGTTCATGGAGTAATTCAGATGGAAGCTATCATACGATTCCGTCAGAGTTTCCAATCGTGTCTATCTTGGTCTCACCGTCGATCTAAGAATTCAAGGATCTCCATATCGTTCAGGTGACCCATGATCAGTAACATGTGTTTCCGAACAGAAGATCCTGGCTTCATCCTGTAGTTCATGAAACTGCGAATAACTAGCTGCCTTGCTTGAAGCCCATGGCATCCAAACATCTCATGGAGATTTAACAGGATTTCAATGCAGTGGGGATGTCTCGATCAGATTGTTGCAACACATTGCTCATTGATGCCAAAATGTAGCATCGAGCAATCTCGTCATACCTCATCCACGCCTCGTAGGCGTCCTTGTCTTCCTTACTCGAGTAAGCACTCGGAGGAGGAGGACATGGGGTTGTGAGAACATACTTCTGCTTTTCCACCGTTAGTACAATGTCGAGGTTACCTTTCCAGTCAACGTAATTCTCACCCTCGAGTTTGTTAGAACTTAAAATCGTTTGAACTGGGTTAAAAGACATTAGCTGAAAACATAAATAAAATAAATAACTTCAGTATTTCCTACATTTTTGAATTATATGTATGCATGAACAATTCTAATATGGTGAGGAAAGCGTTAAATAATTCATGGTATTATGAATATTAATAGTTAATTACTTTTCCTATGGGGAAACCGTAATTAACCGCCTTTCATAGTCGTGACACATCACTATTTAATTCGAACCATCCAACAAGTCACAACTTCTAGTTCTAACTAATTACCATAAACGTTTGGTCACTTATTATTAATGCAGGGCCTCTATGTGAGGATTACTTTAAACATAAACTTAAGTGTGCACCCGACACATGGGTCTTTACTAAAGTTACTTTGAAGAAGGTTCACCTATGTGGAGACCCCATTTCATCGTTCCTCTTTAAGACTTAGTTCTTAACAGTGTGATTAACTAAATACTTCCAAAGTACTCCCATTGAAGGGAGGGCCACTATGTGTGACTCTTAGTTCATCACATATTTAGTCAATTATACTCGTGTCAGGGACCTTGGGTTGCTTCAACGATAAACAACCCTCCCACTTAGTTTTTGCAAAGAATCATATTCTTTCAGAACAGTTTACAATTGTTATAACTCTTTATTAATTATAAACTATATGAACAATTCATTTTAAAATGATGTTGGCGTTCTATCATATATGACATGTGAGGTGATATGCTATGAGTATAAATAATTTAATGCATAAAATATTTAACTCACTAAATGGTTCATTTCTAAATACAACCCAAAAAGAAATTAAATAGAAAATTAAACTAATTTAATCTTCATGAGAGAGTCCGGCCAAGGAGACTTGTGATGCATCATTGGACGTCTCGGGTTAGTCCCCACACGTTCTCCAACATGCGGCCAAGCCCGAGGTGCTGCCTCCCTTGTCTTCTCATCGTCGAATTACAATATATTTAATTACAATTTAAATGTCCTTGCAAATTGAGGCTCACAATTTAAATAAATAAATTTAAAATCCGGGACGATAACCGGAAACAAAATCCTAGGGACATATTAAATGAGGATCCATCCATAAACACATACACACAATTTATAGCATTCATAATGTAATAAACAATCATACAAAAACGCCAACACCAACTAGTTAAACAAATTACAAAACTAGTCATTAAACCTAAATTTTAATGCCTTTAATTAGCTTGGATACCATTTGTTTGAATTTATTTAACAATTTAATTATATTATACATCCTATGTGGCGAAAAAATATAATTAGATCTATCTTATTAAAACTATTTTTAATATTTTTAAACAACCTATGTATTAAAATTTTTGAGATGTTTATAAACATTTATTAAAACATGTTGATCAACATTTGAACACACTATCAACCTATATAAACATATTTATATAATTATGGCAGTCTAAATCGTTGAGAATAACTTACAGTTAAGATTATAAATAATACTGACGTTGCTCGCTATCTCCGGAATGCCACACCAAGTCCAAACAATGAAGAGGGCTCGTCGAAATACCCTAGGCACGCGCTGGCCGGACATGAAGGGCAGGGACGCCGGACAGGGCCTTCGCGGGATAGGGATTTCGTCGGACAAGGAGGTTACGCCGGACATGGCCTTCACCGGACAGAGAGGACACCTAGAGATCTCGTCGGATGGGAAGTCTCATCGGATTGGGACCTTCGCTAGACTGGAGCCTTCGCCGAACAGAATGACTGGCCTGACAAGGAGCCTCGCCGGATAGGATGCCTGACTGGGAGTCTGACCGGACAAGAAGCCTCGCCGGACTGGGACTGTCTAGCCGGATTGATTCCGGCAAGGAGTGATGAATCTCAAAATTGATTTGAAATCAATTTCTTCAAGGAATTGGTCGGCCCTAATAAAAATAATTCACCCAAATACCATAATATATAATCAAAGACAATACACAAGGGATTTTATGAGATTGATAGGGTGGGCTCTTCTATGAACTTTCGGCCTAGTGTCACAAGGGGAGAAGGAGAGAGCTTTTGGCCAAATGAATTAGGGTTAGGGTTGGTCATTAGGGTTTTCTTAAGCCCTTTTATAAACAGTTTAAATTGAGGTTAAACTGAGTCAAACTCATGGCCCAATGACTTGTAATTCTCGGTCAATGATTTATTTTATTCTCAAATACTTCTGATTTATTTCTAAATTCAATTAATTTAGAACTCTCATTTTATTAATGACATTTCGTTAAAATAATTTCATACTTTCCAAATAAGTACGAATTGAGAAATTATTTATTCTCTTCTTTTAATTATTTGAATCTCTCAAGTGTATTATTATCAATATAATAATACTCTATGATTCAAAAAATAAACGTAACAATAAATAACTTATTATTTATTAAGTTACATAGAAAAATAACTTTCCCGATATAAATCACAATTTATATTCAATGAGTAAATCAATAATTCTCGTTCATTTAATCTCTTCGAAGTGTCTATGATTGAGACCTTATGGATCCATATGAAGGAATCTTTAGAATAAGTATTGGACTCAAAAGTTCACAAATTTTTTCCGTTTTTTAATTCTTAATATTAGTCGATTCCACTAAGGGACTAATACTGAGACTATATATGTTCATATGCGTATATTTTCTGTTTCATGTGACAAAACAATTCTTCACACGATCCATAAAGTACTTTACGATATTACCCTTCATGTGTATCACTAACTAAGGGGAATGTAAAATTACCGTTTTACCCCTTGAGTTATTATTTCACTAACTCCTTTGTTATTTGTGAATGAGAAAAAAAACATAGAGTGAGGTGTCTTTACATGTCACATGTTTTAATCAAAGAATATTTTTATTCGACGAATACATGGTCAGGTTTATTCATTCACACTCTCAGAACAAAGCATAGTGTGTTACTAATGCATTTGCATTGTCTGAACATGAATTCTAAATCTGTTAATCACATAACTCAATATCACAACATTGTGATACCAACCGTCGGATCAGATGAAACTAAAACTTAGTCATCACCCATTGACAAATCAAATGTCAAAAGTGTAATATCAATTATATATTCACTTCAGGATTTAGGTAAGTACCAAAGTACCCCTCGTATGTGATCTTAAAGTTTTGAGTGGTTAAATGGTTTTATCTCGAGCTTCTAAGTATCACTGGACTTGTTCAATATCTTCTATAAGACATCAAGAATGAAACACAGAGTCACAACTCTCTATATCACAAAATAAGATGTCATGATTCATTCAAACAATCATTTCTTAGATTCGATTTATCTATCGATCTTAAGATTGCGAACAAATGTTTAAACTAGTCAAAAGGGGCTATCTTGTCAAGTCTGTACTTAGTTACCCTTTCGTTGATGACAGTTTCAGAGCGTAGTAGTCATACATAAACACAAACATAATAAAGAATGAATATTTATTTATGTTAATGTTTCAGCAAAATTAAATATAAATGTATTTCATGTCTAATATCTCATTTGTGGGCACCAATCCCAACAGCAACAACTACTGAGTCATCATCCTAATACCTTTTATGTTTTTCTTCTACATTGGTATATACTATCTAAACTAGTGTGTGTTTATCTTCTGTCTCGTGCACTTATTTTCAAGACATGGCTGTTATTTTCTTCTGGATGCTACGTTGTATTTTGTTCTGATATTGTGACCATGTCTCTCTTACATCATAATTATGTACCTCCCTCTGTAATTGGCTTAGCCTTGGCTTTTGGAATCTTTTGAGGCAATTAGGGGGACAAAATGTTGAAGACTTAATCTATTAAGGCTTGCCTAAAAATAGTCAAATGAAAGTTTGTAATTACATTGAATTGACTTATTTTTAGTAGCGAAGAATCGCGAAAATGATGTGCTATTAATTTGTTGATTCGGTATGCAATAACATCGCGACATTAAATGCAAGCTAATTTAGCATAGTTTCCTTTTGTAGAGGTCGGTTTTCACCGGGGCTCTTTCAGTCACAAGGATTAACGACGACAATTTTATATGCGTTAAGGCCCAATTAGTGCGTTAATATCCTTGAGTTTTATATATATGGGAGCTCGGTCTTTTTCGTTTATTAGCTTGGAAGTTTGCCAAAGAATACCGACAATGTTTAACAGTGACGGCTAATATCTCTTTTTAGGGTTTCGATTCGATCTCCTCCATGTGGTCTTTACCTTGATATTTATATTCTCCCACTTTGGTGTGTGTGGTTCTCTCGGGTTTGTCCCTCCATTCGGGTTTCCTCTTTTGGCCCGGCCTTCTTCTGACCGGTTCCGTGATTCCTTCCTGATCTTTACCTACTAAATCCCGTGATTGCCGCTCTTTTGACTGACTCTCTGACGCCAAGTCTTCTCGAGCACGCTTCCACTTTCCCGCCCTTTTCACAGCGACGACACCTCTCTAAGGCAAGACCCCTTCGAGGAGGGAAAGACGAAAACTCCATCGAGGGGATCCCCTCGCAGAAAAGCCTCTTCGCGAAGAGCCTTCCTCGCAAAAGATCTATCTTCCTTGCTCTGGGCTAAACCCTCCTCGCGGAGGTGAATCTTTCCCCTCGTATCACTGTCACCAGCCGCGGGCCCCGCTTGCTTCTATCCCATTTTTTTCGTTTTGAGAGCCGAAACGACATGTGCTTATGTTAAGAGGGATTTAACGAAATCCTACCTTAACACCTTTCTTAACAAATTATGCCAGAGAAGACTTTATACACAGGGTTTTTCAGAATCAAGAGCACGGAAACTCAAGGAAGACGTTCTTGTTTTTGGGAAGCTATAAAAGCCGAGCTGCTACCCCATAGCCTAATTGACGCTTTTTCACAAAGATCATAATCTTTTTAGAAGTGATGATTTGGCAGACTGGGAATCTGATATCTTTAAGATTATCGACGTAAGGATTCAATTCACACGCTGTGATTGAATCAATTGAATTTTGTGTTATCCGTGATAGAACTATTCACGATTGAAGCTGCAAGCTACTGAAAGGACACTATAAAGAATGTTCACAGTGTGAACTCGAGCGGAGGCACTAATTCAGGGGGAGAAACTAAATTAGTATTCAAATATAGTTAAGTAATATTTGGTATTGATGTTGAGGATATTCATATAAATTTATCGTTGTATTATTAACTATATTGTTAGTTAATTCGTTTTCACCGGGCTGTATGCCACTCATGTAAGTGACGTTGCACCAAACTAGATTACTACATCTTGAGTCATTTATATTCATGCATTAAGTTATTGTTATCTTATATTTGCTCAGTAACCTCTTACGCACATTGTTCCAATATTATGAGTAACAGCTTACATAATTTCAATTTTTATAAACTTGTTTTTATATATGTGCCTGTATTCGATATATCATTTTATATTATTGATATCATTGATGGTTTGTATTGATATTGTTATAATATATTAATCGTTATACATATCGATATTTGATTTATCCGTAAAATCAGATGCTCAATATTGATATCTCAATATTGATATCGTTATTTAAAGTCGTGTTCTTAGCATCATCCTTCTAAATAGTAAATGACGTAGAAAACGTGACATTAATTGTTAATGATATATCAAATCATTAATCCCTCCTTAAGGTGATTAGCACAAATACCAATTTCTTCATTGTTGGAAATTGCTGGCTCATAGTTTAGTCGAGAACTATATCATATACGCACGAAAATACCAAGGGGAAAAGCCCCAAAAAAATTGAGTTGATAATTATCACAATAAAAGAGAAGACGACAAGTCAAAAGTCCTATTCTAGTTTCTTAAAATGTAAACGACTCCTAACTAATGCACTATTACTTTCTTAAAATAATAAGACTCCAAATCATTTTGAAAATGAATACATTCACTAATAGTTCATACCATTATCAACAATTATTTTCTCTATTTCAAGTTCCAAAAACTTTACTACCTATGAATATTCAATAGACGACATTGGGTAAAATAAATAAATAAATAAAAAACGTCCGAATTTCTTAGTAATCAAACATCGATCTACATATTGATTTGGTGTAATTAAATGGAGAATCAAGTTGCATGGAATCTAGACTTGCGATCTTCTTTCTCTGTGTCTCGAAATCAATAGTAAACTAAATGTTCATGCAGGTCAGTTTGTCGAAGTACGTACCTGAGACTTTCCTTCAATAATATTATAATTTACATTAAACAATTCCTATTTTTATAAATTTATACAGGTCATTACTGCAACTGCGGATCCCTCAGAATTGCCTTACTCATGTGCGTGCACGAGTACAGTGCCGCGGACTATGGACGTATATTTATATACACACACACATACATACATATATATATATATATATATATATATATATGTATACCTGTGTATGATCTGTAATCTTATGTATAATGTATATATATATTCTTTTGAAATTTGAGAATTCAACCATAGACCCTGATTTTTTGGAAAACTTAAGGGATCTCGAAAGTTGTATATATGTGTGTATATATATATATATATATATATATATATATTTAACTTGGTAGTTTAGCAATATATATTAGGTATATATGTGCTCATGATGGCTGAGTTTTTAGTTTTGGGGTATGACTTATATTTGATTTCATTTTTTGGCTTCTATAGTCTTGATATTTTTGGCAACTTGGTATAAGTGATATTTTTGTTTTAACAAAATCTCAAATATGTAAGTTTGTGTGTGATTTTCTTTACTTAAATTCGACGTACTTCACTTGGTATATGGACTTGATTTATCTTCGTATTTTTTTTCGCTGTGAGTCAAGCACTTGAGATTTTGTACGGGCATTGATGGAATATTAAGCAAAAGGGTCACATGTGTCAAGTTTTAAAATGAAACGACTGATAGAAATCAATTATAATATAAATAGGGAACAACATTTAACAACTTGACAATTTACATATGCAAATTAGACAAATTTAGAATATTAAACTTAACAAGAGATGCACTTAACACAATACAGGAATCAATCTATTCAAAATCGGATCTAACGAGTTTAAATTGCATATCTTATATGATATTTGGTCGACCAACATTTTGAATTTGTTGATTGATTGGTATTATTATTACTAATGGCATTTTTGTTGTATATTTAAACCACATGAAGATCTGTTCTAGCTTCCCTTTGTCTGTGACTCTGTTCATTTTCTTCTTTATTTATTTATTATTATTAATTTCGCTCCTACAAAGAGAGACGAAAGGAATCTGTCTCCCTCTGCTCTCGACATGTTCTCAACAAAGTTAAATTAAATAAATACGCACATTTGTATGCATATATGTATATATATGTATATATGTATATATACATGTATGTATGTTACTACTATGAATATATAATACACTTTATTTTTCTTGTCATCGACGTTGAGCATGAATCAACCACATTAAATTGACTCGCGTCACAACAACATCAAACAAGCAGTACTGCGAAACTTATTTATTTTATTAATTTAAATCAATAAAAATAATAAAAACAAACAATGTATCTCTTTCAGCCACTCCATATTTTTTAGTACATATATTATTAATTCAATCTTACGATGTTATTATGCCTTGACACATATAGCATTACATAAATATGATTACAAGACTTTTCACCAACGTAATTGATGACCTAATGATCATGTGACAAATAATATATCACCGTTTATTCAGCTACTATTGTACTATTCTTAATCCATATACCGTTCCATCAAAACTTGCAAAGACATATGCATCATATTTTTCAAACATTACACATTAAGGAAAAAAGAAAAGCAATGAAGAAGAGAATATATATCATTATATTATATACTCATTATTATTTCCAAAGCTAGCACAGCTAGAGAGGAAGAGAAACTTCACTATTGCCATTCCCTTCTCCTTACCACCATCTTCATTTCTAGCTAAATATATACTCATTATTTTCAAAGCTAGAGAGGAAGAGAATATTATCACTCTCTCTCTCCCTCTACATCAACACACACACACACACATATATATATATATATATATATACATATATAAATACAGTATTGCTATTCCCTTCTCTACCTCTCTTGATTGATCGTCCAGTTATAATCTCTTCACAATCACACCATATATGTAATGATAAGAAAGAGATAATAGAAAAAGATAAATAAAAAATGATAACGGGGAAGGATATGTACGACGTGATGGCGGCGATAGTGCCGCTGTACGTGGCGATGATAATGGCGTACGGGTCGGTGCGGTGGTGGGGCATCTTCACGGCGGAGCAGTGCAGCGGAATCAACCGCTTCGTCGCCGTCTTCGCCGTCCCTCTTCTCTCCTTCCACTTCATCTCCTCCAACGACCCTTACGCCATGAACTACCACTTCATCGCCGCCGACTCCCTCCAGAAGCTCATCATCCTCGCCGCCCTCTTCGCCTGGAACGCCCTCGCTCCCAGGCACGATCGTCGAACCCATCTCTGACGTGATCTCTCTCTCTCTCTCTCTCTGACGTGTCACATGTCTCTCTAGGTCGGCGAACGCGGCGACGCTGGACTGGACGATCACGCTGTTCTCGCTGTCGACGCTGCCGAACACGCTGGTGATGGGGATCCCGCTGCTGAGGGCGATGTACGGGGAGTTCTCGGGGAGCCTGATGGTGCAGATCGTGGTGCTGCAGAGCGTCGTGTGGTACACGCTCATGCTCTTCATGTTCGAGTACAGAGCCGCCAAGCTCCTCATCTCCGACCAGTTCCCCCACACCGCCGCCTCCATCGCCTCCTTCCGCGTCGACTCCGACGTCGTCTCGCTCAACGGACGAGACCCCATTCACACCGACGCCGAGATCGGCCCCGACGGCAAGCTCAGGGTCCTCGTTCGCAGGTCCTCCGCTTCCTCCGTCGTCTCCTCGTTTAATAAGTCTCAGGTCAGACAAGCATTTCTATTCTTTTTTTTCAAACGAGTGAATAAATCTCCCCGCGTGTTTCTCGTTAAGAATTATGGATTTTGAAATCTATAAATAAATAAATAAAACATAGTATGGTTAGGCCATGAAACTTTCCTTATTATGATTAATAAAAATAGTTATACAAATAGCTATTTAAGAAATTTGTTTATAAGCAAAATAAGTAGAATTTCAAGTTTTAGTAAAATTGTCTTGTCAAAAAGTATTTTTTGTTAAACAGATTTTTTATGATTAAAAACAAGGTGTTCCCATAATTGTTATATTTGGGTCAAAGTTACTCATGACGGAAAAAATTAAGTACGTACATTTAGTAGGGCATGAATCTAATGTCAATCTCGATTCAGGACTAGCATGAAATTTGTTTTATTTAGCTAATAGAAAAATCTTACAAATAGGTATTTAAGTAATTAGTATATATACGCAAATAACTAAACGAGGTATTAACTTGTAGTAAATTGGTCATGTCAAAATAAAAAAAAGTTCGATGATTTAGATAGATAATTTATCACTTCCAAAATTCCAATAATCTAATAAAACTAAATAGATAAAACTATAACACCATTTCAAATATCATTGTCATGCGACATTGTAACAATCACATACGATTAATCTTTAGTTAGGACACCTAAAAATAATTGAGATATACTAAGGAGTAAATGAACCATATAATTTAAATGTATCAATTTGGTTCATATTTTAAAATAAAATAATCTTATTAGGGCATGAACTCGATTTCGATGACTCCTCGTGCATCGAATCTTACTGGAGTTGAGATCTACTCCGTCCAATCCTCGCGCGAGCCGACCCCCCGAGCTTCAAGCTTCAACCAATCGGACTTCTATGCCATGTTCGCCAGCAAGGCGGCGAGTCCCAAGCACGGGGGCGGAGACGTCTTTTCCCTCCAACCGTCCAAAGGCGCGACCCCGCGGACCTCCAATTTTGATGACGTGGAAGCCAATTCCGCCAACAAAAGACGTGGGCCCGGAGGGAGGAGCATGAGCGGCGAGCTGGGCGGGGTCGCGGGTTATCCGCCCCCGAATCCCATGTTTGCGGGGTCCACGAGTGGGACCACCTCGAAAAAGAGGGATAATAATAGTAAAGATCTTCACATGTTTGTTTGGAGTTCAACTGCTTCACCGGTCTCCGAAGCCAATAATAATAATAATAAAAACAATTCACTGCCTAATAATAAACCAATTCCTACGGATCTTGGTGCTCTTGATCCTTCCAAAGCCTCTTATGTTCCTCATCCTGCTCAAAAAGGTATGTTTTATATATATTAATCTCTTTATTTCATGTAAAATTAATATTGAATTGGTCTTCTTATTTTACCTAAATAGATTTTTAAAATTAGTGAGATATAAATTTGTGAAGTATAATAGGTAACAAAATTCACTAAAATTAATATTTAACTTTAGATGTCAATGAATTTTATTTATCAAAGAGGTTTATATTAATTATTTTTGTTTTGCTTAGCATGCAACTCTATAAATTAAAGGGTATGTATTATTAGCTAATGATAATAATAACAGTATTAGTTATAAAAAATGTTTAGTAAAATCTTGCATGTTGGTCATGTATCGGTTATTTTTTCTGAATCCTACATTTTAAATTTTTTGATATAAGTAATTAAATTGCTTATATATACATAAGAGCAACATATTTTACGAAGAAATTGTATTGAGAATGGTTCAATAATTAAAAACAATAGTTAAAATTTTCAAATACAAAACTATGATCCGATTCATGTCTAACTCTCTTATACACTCTATTATGTTTCATATATGCAGTCTTAATATATATTTATTTTAAATTAATATTGATTTTGCTTTCTTTTATTTTCAGGTTTGCATGAGCTGAACGAGAGTGCAATGGCGGGGAACGGAACAGCTTCATCATCGGATGATCATAGTAATAAGAAGAAGAATAAAAACAAGGCATTAAAGAGTGGTAATAATTATGAAAATAATGATGAGGATATTGAAGAGAATAATAATGACAATAAGAAGCAGCAAATGCCACCAGCGAGTGTGATGACGAGGCTCATACTGATAATGGTTTGGAGAAAACTCATCAGAAATCCCAACACTTATTCAAGTCTCATTGGCCTTGTTTGGTCTCTCATTTCCTTTAAGTACGTATCTATATACTATTAATTACATTTTATACGCTCTCTTTATAGCTTTCATTACGTATTATTTTCGTATCATTACGTATAATTTTCGATATTTTCCTAAACATTTTTTTAATAACTAATACTACCTTTTTTTTTTATAGCAAAACTCAGTTTTCATAGATGACTTTTTTTAATTTGTTGCAATAAAAATAGAATTATGTATCTTGTCATTGAAAGGAGTGCTGTAATTATCAGGTGGAACATCAAGATGCCCACCATTGTAAGCGGATCAATTTCAATATTATCTGATGCTGGCTTGGGAATGGCTATGTTTAGCTTAGGTGAGTACATATTATATATATATATATATATATATATATATATACAAAAACTTTATTCTTCATTATATACACACAATAATATTGATTGGTAATTTTCATAATTAATTACCTGTGAAGGTTTGTTCATGGCTTTACAACCGAAGATCATAGCTTGTGGAAAATCGGTGGCGACATTTTCAATGGCGGTGAGGTTTTTGACTGGTCCGGCGGTCATCGCAGCCACTTCAATTGTTATCGGTCTTCGCGGAGTTCTTTTGCATGTTGCCATCGTTCAGGTTGATTAATTTACTAAATTTGAAATGTTTTACAGTATACAGTGCATATTTACATGGCGAAATTTCATTTTATAGATTTAAAATTCGGAAAAATATTTTTAAAAAATCACTATTTAAAAAATATTTAAAATTTGATAAAAAAAACTCCTAACAATAATTCATCGGAGTTATAAGATGCTGCTTTATCTCTACGAAAACCATCTAATAAGTCCGGATTACACGGAAATTATAAAAAATATTTTTGTCCGAAATTACGTCGAAAGTCTTTTTTGAATATTTTACATAATAATTCTTTTATATTTTTTGAATATTTAAGTCTACATAATGACACTTCTACGTAACCATTTTTTTTCTAATATTTCTATTTCTATGTTTTATATATATATATATATATATATATATATAAATACCTTCTGATCTTACGTATAAAAATATTTAATAATTTATTTATTTATTTATTTAATTTTTGTGCAGGCTGCTCTTCCTCAAGGAATAGTTCCGTTTGTATTTGCAAAAGAATACAATGTCCATCCAGACATACTTAGCACAGCGTAAGTGAATTTACTGTTACTTATTTTCCTCAGATTGGTAACCCAAAAGTCAAGCATAATATATATTTATTTATTTTCGTATGATATTAATTTCAGGGTTATTTTCGGAATGCTGATAGCGTTACCCATAACAATTGGCTATTACGTGCTTCTTGGGCTATAGTATTTCTTGGAAACTAATTAATGCTAAAGCATATACAATTAATTTAACTGTAAATCCAAGTCAGGCTTAGTTGGATGAGTCATAAGTTGTCTTTGGATTCAGTGCCTTAGCCATGTGAGCATTTAATTAGTCCTTTTGATCTCTAAATATATATACTGTCTCCTTCAAAGATTAATTTATTAGAATAGATATTAGGAAAAAGTCAGGGAAAGGTTCGGTCTTTTATTTTTTATTGATGTAATCTTATATTAATTTGTTACACGCCAAGATCCAATGTAGCTCTTTACTTAATTTTGACGCTAGATTAATTGCAACTTGATTCATGAAGATCGTTTATCTTTTAATTTTTTTACATGAAGATTCATTTATCTACTTACGTTAGTTATCGGTTTAATATTATTCTCCTTGTTTTTATAATCGCAAGCATAGTTAAGCTGACTTTCTAGGATACATGTTTAAGAATATAAATATGTAGTTGAGATATTTCTAGTCCTCGTTAAAAAAACTAGCCGTCAATTTAAAATAAATCATACTGAAAATGCTACATTTTTAAGAAAGGTGTTTGGTGTAAATTTCGTCTATTAAATTTTACCGTCTATTAAATTTCGTCCTCAACAACCACAAACAACTATTTGATCATTATTATCGATTTGAATTTTATATATCTATTTTGATAAAATGTAGTAAATAATTATATCATATATTTTCGAAGAAATGTAAATAAATTACCTCAAATATAAACTTTTATTAATATGGTCGAACTCAGTTAATCAAGCTAAACGAATACAAATAACTTAAATTGTGTTAGCCGATGGAACAACTGTCACACACAAATATTGAAATAATGTGTGTAACACTTGGTCCAGCAAATACGAGACAACTGTACGCACAATTGGTAACCCAGTTCGGAATAACGTCTCTTACATCTAGGGGGTCTGATAACCCGGTGGAAATGATTTCACTAGAGAAATAGTTCTCGGTACAAATGGACTTACATAACAACATAAGTATCAAAACCAAATTACTAACTATCAACATGAAATCTAATTCAGTCCTCCCCACGGAGTGAATCCTCATTATTGGGACTGGTGCCCACAAAAGAGATATTAGACATTATAAATACTTTTGTATTTAGTTTTCTGAAACATTAAATAAAATTAAATATTCATTATTGATTAATTGTGTGTTTATGTATGTTTGCTACGCTCTGAAACCGTCATAAACGAAATGGGTACAAAGTACAGACTTGACAAGGTAGCCCCTTGTGACTAGTTTAAAATAATAGTTCGCAATTTAAAGATCGATAGGTCAGTCGAATCTGAGTATGATTGTCTGAATGAATCAGGATATGTTATCTTATGATATGGAGAGTTGTGACTCTGTGTTTCATTCTTGATATCGTACAGAAGATATTGAACAAGACCTGTGATACTCTGAAGCTATAGATAAAACCATTTAATCACTCGAATCTTCAAGATCACGTACGATGGGTATTTTGATAATTACCTAAATCTTGAAGTGAATGCATAATCGATGTGACACTTTATGAAATTTGATTTGTCAATGGGCAATGACTAATTGAAGTTGCATCTGACCCTACGATTGGTATCATAACGTTTTTATATTGGATTATGTGATTCATAAATATGGATTTCGTGTTGAAAGAATGCGGAGACATTAGTATCACTCTATGCTTTGTTATTAGAGTGCGAATGAATAAATCGGGCCGGGTATTTATCAAATAGAACATTCTTTGTAAAACATGTGACATGTACAGACATCTCACTTTATTTTTTCTCATTCACAAATAACAAAGGAGTTAGTGAAATAATTACTTAGGTGTAAAACAGTAATTTTACATTCCACTGAGTTAATGATACACACGAAGGGTAATATCGTAAAATACTCTGTGGACCGTGTGAAAAATTGTTTTGTCACATCAAACGAAAAAATAAACGCATATGAACTTAGAGAATTTCAATATTAGTCCTTTAGTGAAATCGACTAATATTAAGAATTAAAAGTCGGAAAAATTATGTGAACTTTTGAGTCCGTAATATATTCGAAAGTTTTTTTCATATGGGTCCATAAGATCTCAATGATAGACTCTCGGACGAGATTTAGTGAACATGAACATTTGATTTTTTCATTGAATCTAAATTGTGATTTACATTAAGAAAGTTATTTTCTAAGGAATTGAATAAATAATTAGTTATTTATTAATACATTTATTTAACGAATCATATTATGTTATTATATGGATGATAATATATTTTGATGATTCAAACAAATAAAAGATGAAAATAAATATTTTCTCGTTTCGTACTACTTTGAAGAGTATGAAAATAATTAATGATTTGTCATTAAAACAATGAGATGTTCTAATTTAATTAAATTTTCTTTTACAAATAAATATGGAACAATATTGGGAATTCTTGCCCGGCCACATCTAGTGTAGAAGTGGGCTGGAAAAAAATTTCAATGAATTATAGGCTTTAGTTTGACTAATGAGCCATTATTTCATTTTGACCGAACTTAAACTCATTCTCCCTGAAATAAAAGAATGGCTTATTCTATCTTGCCCTAATGATTCACACGCATACTCTCTCCCCCTTACCTTGTTTGGTCGACTATTTTGTTGGCAGAGATGCCCACAAGAAGATTATTTATTTACATATCGATATAATATAAATATCTCATAAGTCTTTCTTGTAATTTGCTAATTAAATTAATAAAAGTTGAAACGTTCATTCATTCCTTTTTCGATTGATTGAAGATTTATGATATTAAATAGTCTTATATTCCTGAATCAAACCTAACAATATATGAAGAGACAAATGTAGATTTGCGTGAACAAATTCTTAATGGTTTGGTTCCAATGAAATATTCACAATCTAAAGATCAACGGACTATTGATCCCAGTACGATTGTTGGAAGAATCTATGATGTCTGGTTACGAGGCATAGATAGATAGGAACTTTATAGTTCTTCTAGTGTATCTTTCGAAGTTGCTGAATTGACCAGTGAACCTTTAGAGACAATGTAAGAACAAATCATTTAACCTCTTCTGTCTCAAGGTCACTATGTATGAATTGCATCATGCTTACTTAAATCCTGAAATGAGACATGTCATTTCATAGCTTCAATATTCTCATTTGAGAAAGTCAAATTCTAGGTCAAATGTGTGATCTAGACTAGACTAATTGGTGATGTATTAAGTTATGAAGATGTCATAACCAGTTTTGTGAAGTTCTTATAGATATGGAATTCATGTACAAAATTGCTGAAATGAAATGTATATCACCTCATGCTTTATTACTTGGATTGTGAATAATGAACCGTGCGGTATCCAAGATTAAGTAGCAACTTTATGTGGATGAAACAATGTAACTTGTTAGCTCCTCGTCAATGCATTGTTTCTAACTTATTCACAAGTAACAAAGGAGTTGAGGAAATAACAACTAAAATGGTAAAATAGTATTTTTATAAATCCCATCTAGTTGATGATATTCATGAAGGGTAATCATTCGATAATATTCATTAGATCCGCTGATCACAAATAAGTAGATTTTTTAGTAGAAAATATATATTTATTTGAACCGAGATATTTCAGTGTCAACTCTTTAGTGGAGTTAGTTGACATTAAACTAGACTTGGAAAAGTTTGTGTCCAAAAGTCCTAGTTAAAGCATTGTTTATTTGTGTCCATGAGGTCACTATCACAAGTCATTAGAGTAGAGTTTGTAAAAACTAGAAGTTAAGTCAAAATAAGTTCAATTGTGGAACTAGACATATTTTCCGAAAATGGTCTAAAGGGAATTTTCTTCCTTAAGGATAATTGAAGTAAAATGTCAAAATAAGATTTTGAATTTTCTCACAAATTAATTTAAAGTCACACGGCTGAAAATTGGTTTTTATGCTTAGTGAATTAAATTTTGCGACATGTTATTGTATGGACAATAATGCGAGGGTTTTGAGTCCGAGTAGGAAAGGGTAATTACCATATTTTATATTTCATTCTCCTATAAATAGAGCCTCATATAGAGATGTGAAAATAAGTTTTTTTGTATTGCTCTCTCTCTTCTAACCGACCATGTTTATCCCTCTCTCTAATATACTCTTTTATTTTGGCACCTAGATCCTCACTTGATCTAGAGAATTAGCTTATGATCCAATAATTGTTCTTGGTTCATATTGTTTAATAGTGCCCACTCACTAAAATCTTCAAACGCTCGAAGACTCTTGTGGTAGAAACTTTCGTGGTTGCTCGAGAATCCAAACACGAAAGGCAGCGAGACAAGGAGAAGGATCTTCATCCAAGAAGGGACTCCAAGATCAAACAACAAGAGAAAGGTTAGCATTCAAGTATTTTAAATAATGTTTTTTAATTACATATATATGTTCGTGCACTTTGCCTAGTTTAGTAAAAATTGTTGTACTTGTAAAGAAATTGTTTATTCCGCTATTAATATGATTAATGATAATTTGTTTAACCCTAGACCTATTCCACCAAATGGTATCAGAGGTATAGTCAAAGTACAAGAATGTACATGTTATTTAAAATCATTATAAGAAAATTGTTTTCAAAATTTGCTAATGATTTGTTCAAAGAATAGATCTTACACAATTTTATTATTTTGGTACAAGCTCTAAAATTAAATTTGTGTTGATTTTCCACTTGTTAAATATGCTATACAAATACATTAAAAACATTTTTTAATTATTTTATGTTTAGCATTCTCGAAATCAATATTTTGACAAGTTTGAAAATTTGTGTACATAGTTTAAACTAGTCTTTTGCACTTCTAATTTAAATTAGTTATTGAATATTTTGTACTATATAGTTTGTTTTATTTTTTGTAAATTATTAAACATGTTAATATAACATACAATTGAAATCAAAACAAACAAATAATTTTTCAATAAACTTCTTTCTCATTACGCCTAAATCCGACGTACTGTTTAATTGTTTTTCAATTTCTGGACAAGTTGTTATGGCTCAGTAAAACGGTCATAACTCTTTGCATGGAACTTGAAAATTAGCCATTCTTGAACCAATTAAAGGTATGTAATTAAGTTTATTCAATGCAATTAGTTTCAGCTCAATCGGATATCGGGTGTGTCATTTATGATCTTTTAAGTCTGAGGTGTACGACTGCGCGCGAGTCCAGGATTTTGAATCCAGATTTGCGACTCCTAGCTTCTTCCCCTCTTCTTGATGCAACCGTGGCTCATCAACGTTCACGCACTCAACCACCATGAAGATGCCTTAAATGAAGATGTCGTGAAGATGAAAAAAATTAGTTTTAGGAGATTTTGAATCTCAAAATCTTTCAAGTGCAAAAGTGAAGATCTATTAATCTCACAAACTTTCCTTAGGTAAAATAAAAATAAAATTAATAGACAAAAAGATCCGAGTATGTTCCTTGTGCTTTAGGGCATTAACATTGCTCTCCCCTCACAAATATCGATTGTAGGGTTCTTTTTTCTAGTGATCTACTCTATCTCTCTTTACTCATGGAAACGTGTTTCAAAACATACAAGAGATGATGTGCATGTTTAAAAAACTAAGTGGGAGGGTTGAACTTATTGTTTGCAACCCAAGATCTGTTGGAATAGGTCTAGGGTTAAGAAAAATTTATCATTAACACATTAATGGCGGAATATAAAAATTTATTTTACTAGTAAATTTTTTTTACTAACCTAAACAAAGTGCATATGCATGTTATAACTAAATACATTATTTACAGTACTTGAATACTAACATTTCTTGTATCTTCAAACTAGAAGCGTATTGAGAAAAGTGGATCTTTTTCCTTGGCTTGATTCCTTCACTTCTAATCTTGAACTTGAGAAACCTAAGGTTTCTATTACAAGAGTCTATAGAGGTTTAGAAGGATTTGTGTGTGGGCAAAATTAAAAAAATATGAACCAAGAACAATTCTTGGATCATAAGCTAATTCTCTAGATCAAGTATGGAATAAGGTGCAAAATAAAAAGAAGTATTTTCTAGAGAGAGAGAGGGAGAGGGTCGGCCACAATTGAGAAAGAGCAAGGAAAAAAACCTCTTTTCACATCTCTATGTGAGGCTCTATTTATAGGAGAATGAAAAATCTATAAAGGTCAATTATGCATTCATGAAAAAATAATGCATTCATGACACAATATTTGATTTTCTCTTCCCCTTTCTCTCCTAAGATGGCCGGCCATACATTGTGCATTAGTGAGGAAATTTGTTTCCTCACTTAGCACAATTGTTTCCTTCTCAAGGAAATTCATTTCCCTTTTTCTTTTGGGTAATTATCCTTATAATTAAAAGGAAATAAAACTCTCCTCTTTTATGTGTTTTGGCCGAATTCTATAGCTAGGGAACGGGCATCTAGATGCTTCTTTATTTCTTTTATGACAATTCGTAAAATAACCATTGTAGAATTATTATTCCACAAATAACGAAATTAATTTCGTAATGCTTTAAACAACTTTTCGGCTTCTGAAAATAATTTATATTTTCATCATATGAAAATATTCAAAATCTTATGTTGACATTCACATCATTTTATGTGCATGTGGACAAAAATACCCTTTAGACATTTTCCGAGAAGAAGTCTAGTTCAATAATTCTAGTTTAATGACCTGTAATAGTGACCTTATGAATCCAAATGAACAAAGCTTGAGCTTTTATACTAGGACTCAAAAGTTCACAAACCTTTTCCGAGTATAAGCTTAATGTCAACTGACTCCATTAAAGAGTTGACACTGAGAATCTCTCGGTTCAAATGAATTTATTTTCTACTCAAATTCAACTTATTTATATTGAGTGGATCTATTGAATGTTATCAATGTTTACCCTTCCTGAATATCATCAACTAGTTGGGATTTATAAAATTACAATTTCACCTTTCTAGTTGTTATTTCCTCAAGTCCTTTTTTACTTGTGAATAAGTTAGAAACAATGTATTGACGAGGAGCTAACAAGTCACATTGTTACATCCAAATAAAGTCGCTACTTAATTTTTGGATACTGCGCAGTTCATTTATTCATAATCCAAGTAATAAAGCATGAGGTGATATATATTGCATCTCAGCAATCTTGTACATGAATTCCATATCTACGAGAACTTCACAAAGTTGGTTTATGACATCTTCATAACTTAATATCTCACCAATTGACCTAGTATAGATCACATAATGGATCTAGAATTTGACTTTCTCAAATGAGAGTATTAATGCTATGAAATGACATGTCTCATTTCAGGATTTAGGTAAGCATGATGCAATTCATACTTAGTGACCTTGAGATTGAAGATGTTAAATGGTTTGTTCTTCTATTGTCTCTAAAGGTGCACTGGTCAATTCAGTATCTTCGAAAGATACACTAGATGAACTATAGAGTTCCTAACTCTCTATGCCTCATAACCAGACATCATAGATTTTTCCAACAATCATACTTGGATCAATAGTCTGTTGATCTTTAGATTGCGAATATTGTTGGGATTGGTGCCCACAAAGGAGAATATTAGACATTTTATTTATTATTTGTAATATTTTGCTGAAACATTAATATTAATAAATAAGCTTTCTTTTCCTATAGTTTGTGTTTATGTATGTATGCTACGCTCTGAAACTGTCATCAACGAAAAGGGTGTTAAATACAGATTTGACATGATAACCCCTTGTGACTAGTTTAAACCATTTGTTCACAATCTTAAGACCGATTGAGCATTCGAGTCTAAGTAACGATTGTTTGAATGAATCATGATATCTTATCATGTGATATAGAAAGTTGTGACTCTATGATTTCATTCTTGATATCTTATAGAAGATATTGAACAAGACCTAGTGATTCTATGGAAGCTCGATATAAAACCGTTTAATCCAGAAGCTCCAAGATCACATACGAGGGGTACTTCGATAACTACCTTAATCCTGAGGTGAGTGCATAGTCGATACTACACTTTATGTCATTTGATTTGTCAATGGGCGATGGCCGTGTAATGGCTGCATCTGACCCGACGGTTGGTGACATAATGTTGTAGTGTTGGATTATGTGATTCACATATATGGAATTCGTGTACACATAATGAAAGTCATTGTATCACACTATGGTTTGTTACGAGATAGTGAATGAATTAATCTGGCCAGATAATCATTGAATATGAGATTCCTTGATTAAAACATGTGACATGTATTGACGTCTCACTTTATGTTTTTTCTCATTCACAAGTAACAAACGAGTTAGTGAAATAATAACTCTAGGGGTAAAACGGTAATTTTACATTCCCCGGACTTACTGATACACACGAAGGGTATTTTGGTAAAGTACACCGTGGATCGAGTACAGAAAAGTTCTATGACTTCAAACGGAAAAATATGCGCGCATGAACTTAGAGATTTTCAATATTGGTCCTTTAGTGGAGTCGACCATTATTAAAAATTATAAGCCGGAAATAATTTGTGAATTATTGAGTCTGTGCTATATTCTCAAGCTTCGTTCATGTGGGTCCATAAGGTCTCAATGATGCACATTTAGAAGAGATTAATTGAACGCAATAAATTGATTTACTCATAAAATACAAATTGTGATTTGTATAGAGAAATTTATTTTCCAAGCGAATTAATGAATAATGTGTTATTCATTAATTATTGATTTTGTGAATTAAAGAACTTTATTATTGTAATAATAATTTTCTTGAGAATTCATAATAACAATATTAGAAAATAAAACGTTTCTCGTTTTATGTTATTCGATAACCATGAAACAATTTAATAACGAGTTATTAAATAATTGAGAGTTCTAAATTAAGTCGAATTTGGAAATTAAATCAAGGCAATTTGGGAAATAAAATTGAGAAACGAGTAGGACATACGGGCCGGCCATTAACATGGTTTTGGGCTGAATATCGATTCAACAAAAGCCCACATGAAAGCTCATTAACAATGTCTATAAATAAAGGGTTTGAGGAAACCCTAGGTCAAGCTTGCTCTCTCTCTCTCTTCCCCTCCCTCTTGGCCGACCACCCTATCACCCGAGAGGACGAAAAAATTCGTTTCTTGTTTTCTCGTGTGCGTTCATCTGAGCCCACACTCGTCTTCTCGTTTTTCTTCTTGTGTCATCGTTGAATCAACTTGTGGTTGTTTGGTCCATTTTCGTTTTCTGGAAATCTGACCTCCGAACCAAAGATTCGATGAATCCGACAAATCTGAGTCTGAAAACTCAGATCTCTCTCCGAACCCATTTAAGTCAGTTCGTTGCCGACGCAACACAAAAAACGGCGTCCCGATCCGAGCTTCCATGAGTTCTTAGCGTCGTCGCGAAGTTTCGCCTGCGATCTGCCTCCGCCCATCCGCGCGAACCTGCGCCTGACTCCGCCCGACCGCCCCTCTGCGTGTCCCAGCAGCCTACCGCCTCTGTCCAGCCGAGCCTGCCTCTGCCCAAGTGGCTGCCGGTGTCGCCGTTGTTCCTCCGCCTGAGCCCAGAGGTGCCTGCCCCTCTCCGCCGCTCCGGGGTCTCCTAGGGCCGCTGCCTTATGCGTCGGACGAGTCCAGCCCCTGCCGCCCGTTCCCAGCCTGCCGAGGACCGCGCGCCATCTGCTGCTAGCTTCCCGGACCAGCCCCAAGGACACGCCTGCTTGCCGCTTTCGCTGCCCGTGTTGACGAGCCGAGGAAGTCTCTTGCAAATCCGGAATTGGAGAAGCTTGAAGATTCTCGCATCGAACTCGTTTTCAATTCCTCGACTGAGTTATTTATAACTCGACGATGTAAGTTTCGATAATCTTAAATACTCTTAATTGATATAATTGTTATGATTGTTTGGAGTGTTTGATTTTATTGAAATAACATGTTTAGAATTAAATTGTTAATTAACATGCTTATGATTTTAATGCCAATAGGTTGTTAGATATTAAATAGTTTAATATGATATATCGATTTTATTATTAATTCCGCACGTAATTAGTTATGTTTAATAATAATTTACTTAAATCGTTAAGTAATTTCCTACAAATATATCGTTTTAGTCAAACCATGAAGAGTTTGTTCACACAAATCTACATTTGTCTCTTCATACATTGTTAGGTTTGATTAAGGACTATAAGACTATTGAATATCATAAATCATCAATCAAACTAAAAAGGAATGATTGAACGTTTTAACTTTTATTAATTTAATCAACAAATTACAATAAGGACTATATAAAGATTTATATATTACATCCATATGTAAATAAACAATCTTCTTGTTGGCATCTCTGACAACAAACTCCCACTTGACTCAAAGAAGATGAGAGTAGTCATTCATGCCTAATCCGTCTCGATTTTTGGTCTAAGACCTTGTTGGATAGGGCCCTGGTGAAAGGATCTGCAAGGTTGTCCACCTTTGAGATCTTTTTCATCTCCACGTCTCCGCGCTTCACGATCTCTCTAATCAAATGGTATTTCCTCTCAATATGCTTAGAGCGCTTATGGCTTCTAGGTTCCTTTGAGTTAGCAACAGCACCACTATTATCACAATAAAGTGTCATGGGCTCGTTGACATTTGGAAAAACTTCCAAATACTTAAGGAATTTTCTAAGCCATACAGCCTCTTTGGATGCTTCACAAGCAGCCATATATTTTGCTTCCATGGTAGAGTCAGCAATGCAAGATTGCTTGATACTCCTCCAAACTATAGATCCACCATTCAGGATGAACACAGATCCTGAAGTGGATTTCCTGGAATCCTTATCCTCCTGAAAGTAAGAATCGGTATACCCCATCATAGTCAGGTCAGTACCTGAATATGTTAGCATCAAGTTCCGAGTTCTCAGAAGATACTTAAGAACATGCTTAACAACAACCCAGTGCTCGGGTCCAGGATTTGATTTGAAACGGCTAACTACGCCAACGGAAAAACATATATCCGGTCTAGTGTACAACATAGCATACATAAGACTTCCTACGGCTGAAGAATAGGGAATTTTTCTCATGTCCTCAATCTCTTGTGCAGCCTTTGGAGACTGGTCCTTAGAGATTGAGAGTCCATGTTTAAAGGGGTTTAGGCCCTTCTTGGAGTTTTGGATAGCGAACCGATCCAATACCTTATCTATATAAGATGCTTGGTTGAGCGACGGGGTCCGGTTCTTTCGATCTCGAAATATCTGAATCCCTAGAATGTACGCAGTTTCCCCTTACATCTTTCATATCAATTGCTTAGCTAACCAGATTTTAACGTCAGATAATTTACCTACATCATTACCAATGACTAGTATATCATCGACATACAATACCAGAAACACAACCTTGCCATCGTTTATCAACTTATAGACATAAGGTTCATCTATTGACTGTTCAAAAACCGAAACTTTTTACAATCTCATCGAATCTAATATTCCATGATCTAGATGCTTGCTTTAATCCATAAATGGATTTAAGCAATTCACAAACCTTATTCTCTTGACCACTTTCCATGAAACCGTCTGGTTGAGCCATGACAATGCGCTCGTCAAGATTGTCATTCTGAAAGGCAGTCTTGACATCCATCTGCCATATCTCATAAATGAGAGCGGCAGCTATGGATAGAAGTATACGGATGAGTTTAAGCATTGCGACTGGCGAGAAGGTTTCTTCATAATCGATACCTTCTTTTTGGGTATAACCCTTATGTTGGCAGAGATGCCCACAAGAAGATTGTTTATTTACATATTGATGTATATATAAATCTTTATATAGTCCTTATTGTAATTTGTTGATTAAATTAATAAAATTTAAAACGTTAAATCATTCCTTTTTAGTTTGATTGATGATTTATGATATTCAATAGTCTTATAGTCCTTAATCAAACTTAACAATGTATGAAGAGACAAATGTAGATTTGTGTGAACAAACTCTTCATGGTTTGACTAAAACGATATATTCGCAATCTAAAGATCAACGGACTATTGATCCAAGTATGATTGTTGGAAAAATCTATGATGTCTGGTTACGAGGCATAGAGAGTTAGGAACTCTCTAGTTCATCCAGTGTATCTTTCAAAGATACTGAATTGACTAGTGCACCTTTAGAGACAATAGAAAAACAAACCATTTAACATCTTAAATCTCAAGGTCACTAAGTATGAATTACCTCATGCTTACCTAAATCCTGAAATGAGACATGTCATTTCATACCAGTAATACTCTCATTTGAGAAAGTTAAATTCTAGATCGATTATGTGATCTAGACTAGGCCAATTGGTGGGATATTATGTTATGAAGATGTCATGAACCAACTTTCTGAAGTTCTCATAGATATGGACTTCATGTACAAGATTGCTGAGATGCAATATATATCACCTCATGCTTTATTACTTCGATTGTGAATAAATAAACTGCGGAGTATCCAAAATTAAGTAGCGACTTTATTTGGATGAAACAATGTGACTTGTTAGCTCCTCATCAATACATTGTTTCTAACTTATTCAATACATTGTTTCTAACTTATTTCCTAAACGAGTTGAGGAAATAATAACGAGAAGGGTAAAATGATAATTTTATAAATCCCAACTAGTTGATGATATTCATGAAGGCTAAACATAGAAAACATTCAATGGATCCGCTCAATATAATTATGTTGAATTTGAGTAGAAAATTAATTCATGTGAACCAATAGATTCTCAGTGTCAACTCTTTAGTGGAGTCAGTTGACATTAAGCTAATACTCGGAAAAAGTTTGTGAAATTTTGAGTCCGAGTATAACATCTCAAGCTTTGTTCATTTGGATCCATAGTCACTATTACAGGTCATTAGAGTATGATTGTTAAACTAGAAGCTAATTCAAAATAAGTTCAAATGCTGAACTAGACTTTTTCTCGGAAAATGTCTAAAGGGTATTTTTGTCCACATGGACATAAAATGATGTGAATGTCAAAATAAGATTTGGAATATTTTCATATAATGAAAATATAAATTATTTCCTAAATCCGAAAAGTTGTTTAAGGCATTATGAAATTAATTTCGTTATTTGTGCAATTATAATTCTGTAATGGGTATTTTAAGAATTGTCTTAAAAGAAATAAGGAAGCATCTAGAAGCTCCCCCTAGGTAGAATTTCGGCCAAACAAGTATTAAGAGGAGAGTTTTATTTCCCTTTAATTATAAGGATAATTACCCAAAAGAAAAAGGGAAATGAATTTCCTTGAGAATGAAACAAATGTGCTAAGTGAGGAAATAAATTTCCTCACTAAGGCAATCGTATGGCCGGTCAACCTAAGAGAGAAAGGGGAATAGAAAATTAAATATTATGTCATGAATAATTGACTTTTATAGATTTTTCCTTCTCCTATAAATAGAGCCTCACATAGAGATGTGAAAAGAGGTTTTTTTTTATTGCTCCCTCTCAATAGTGGCCGACCCTCTCTCTCTCTCTCTCTAGAAAATACTCCTTTTATTTTGCACCTAAATCCATACTTGATCTAGAGAATTAGCTTATGATCCAAGAATTGTTCTTGGTTCATATTATTTAATTGTGCCCACACAAAATTCCTTCTAAACCTCTATAGACTCTTGTAATAGAAATATTAGGTTTGTCAAGTTCAAGATTAGAAGTGAAGGAATCGAGCCAAGGAAGAAGATCCACTTTTCTTAAGACGCTTCAATTTTGAAGATACAAGAAAGGTTAGTATTCAAGTACCTTAAATAATTTTTTTAGCTATGACATGTATATGCACTTTGTTTAGGTTAGTAAAAATTGTTTTACTAGTAATTTTTTTTTTTTATATTCCACCATTAATGTGTTAATGATAAATTTTTCTTAACCCTAAACCTATTCCAAAAAATGGTATCAGAGTTATGGTCAAAGTTAAGCATGTTCATGTTATTTAAAAATCATTATAAGAAAATTGTTTTCTAAAATTGCTTTAATAATGGTTTTTCAAAGACTAGATCTTATAAAATTTTAATTTTTGGTACGACCTTTAAAATTAATTTGTGTTGATTTTCCACTTGTTAACTATGCTATATAAATACATTAAAAACATTTTTTAATTATTTTATGTTTAGCATACTCAAAATAAATTTTTTGACAAGTTAGAAAATTTGTGTACTTAGTTTAAACTAGTTTATTGCACTTCTAGTTTAAGTTTGTTATTGAATGTTTTATATTATGTTGTTTATTTTATATTGTGCTTAATTATTAAATGTTAATATAACACACAATTGAAATCAAAGCATACAATTAAAATGTTTCAATAAACCTCTTTCTCTTTACACCTAGATCCGACATACTTTTTAATTGTTTTTCAAATTCTGGACAAATTATTATGGCTCAGTAAAATGGGCATAACTCTTTGCTCGGACCTTGAAAATTAGTGGTTCTTGAACCAAATTAAAAGTACTGAAGTTAGCTATGCAATACAATTGGTTTCGGCTCAATCGGATACCAGATGTTTCAGCTCAATCTTCATGTGGGCATCTCTCCCAACAGAAAAATCATGGACTTCTTCAATAGCAGTGACTTTCGTTTGAAATCTCGATGGGAGAGACCGAAGAATCTTCGAACAAATTTCTCATCTGACATGGGAACACCAAGAGAAAATAATTATATATCTCATGAATTCTAACATTGAACTCAACTTGGTCTCATCCTCATTCATGTTGAGAGCTTCAAATTGAGTGGTGAGCATCTGAAGTTTTGAACTGTGAACTTTCACTTTTCCTTCATGAGCCACTTTGAGAATCTCTCATGCTTTTTTAGCACTGGTGTATGTATTGATTATTCTGAAATATGCTTCTTTAGCACTGGTGTATGTATTGATTATTCTGAAAATATTATTGTCAACAACATTGTAGATGGCGTTGAGGGCTCTAGAATTTCCAAGATCTTCTTCATCTTCCGCAGCAGCCAAGTCTTTCTCAGGCTTCAGACTTTTCACACCATTTTCTTCATCAACAACAGTAGGAGGCGTCCATTTGCTCAAAATAGCTTTCAAGGTCCTATTATCGATGGACTTTAAGAAGGCACACATGCGAGCTTTCTAATATCCAAAATTAGATCCATCCAGTATGAGAGGTCGATTAACAGATCTTCCTTCTTTGAAACAGTCCATCGCAACAGAATATAATAAACAACATGAAACCACCCTACGATAAGGATACCTGCTCTGATACCAATTGAAATTTTGTTAACCGCTTGAACAACTGTCACACACAGATATTGTAACAATGTGTGTAACACTTGGTCATGCAAATACGAGACAACATTATGAACACATAGTTAATAATAAAAGACATGCAAAATTGGTAACCCAGTTCACAGTAACGTATCCTACATTTGGAGGGATGTGATAATCCGGTGGAAATGATGTCACTAGATAAATGGTTCTCAGTAAAAATGGACTTACATGAACAACATAAAAATCAAAGTTAAGTTACTAAGTATAAACGTGAAATCTAATTCAGTTATCCCCTGATTAGTGAACCCTCACAGCTCCACAAAAGATTACACACCTTAACGTGTTCTCTTATCACAAGAAAAACCTCAAGTGTGATTAGTTCATTCACAAGTAAACACATATCCAATAAACGAATCAATCAGAGTGGATGATTTGATTCTACATTGCTCTTTAACGAGTCTACAGTTTTCCAGACCGCCAATATTTTACGTCTAGAAAAGGCTATAAACTCAATGAAAGCATCAAGGAGGCTAATGGTAGCAACCATGCTTTTTATAGCGTCCAATACAAGGGGGTCTTCGCTAAGGTTTCTTTGGAGTCCACGCAATAACACCAAAGAGGAAGGACATTTAAGAACTTATATATGAGAATCAAAAAACTTGCCAAATATAGAACCATATAATGGCATACTATTAAGGCGAAGGATCTCGATAAGTTAATGTGACATATTACGGCCCAAATACTTTCCTAATAAAAATCAGTCAATCGATAATAATAATAATCGTAATAATAATAATAATAATAATAATAATAATAATAATAATAATAATAATAATAATAATAATAATAATAATAATAATAATAATAATAATAATAATAGCGAAATGAATTATAATAATCGAATTGAAAATAAGATAATAAGATATCCTTTCCGCTAACAGAATTATTTTATTTATAATATTTAGTCGAGTTAAAAACTCCGAACATTGCTTCTGAGATTGAGATCTTGACTTCGTTTTTTATCCGATTCTTTCGACTAGATTGACTGCATAGAATCTCGACTTCGTTTTTTATCCGGTTCTTTCGGTGAGATCTGACTGTGTGGATTAAAGACTTTGACTTCGACAACTAGGAATATGGGCTTGATCTGTTCTTAGTTCGATTTGGTATACTCCCACTAAAGATATCAAGAACTCCTCCAAAAATATTTGGTATGGAAGTTCTTGCAATTAAAGAAACTCATTATCTAAAAGCTCTCAGGATCTCTTAGAAATTATTAGATGAATTTGAAAGTGAAAGAGCCAAAGAAGAATAAAAAAAAAGTGTTCATCTCAAAGCGTGTTTGCATAAATTGAAGATGATGGAGACATATCAAAGCAAATTGCTAACTTTGTCGAGAATATATGACCAGACTGACGAAGAAAGTTAACCGAGGCAATAAATCAAGGACATAAATCTACGCCAAAATTAAAAATAGCCGAGGCAATTACTTTAAGAGAAGGTACATATTTTATGACGGTCAAGATAATAGTGGAGAGATCTAAGGAAATCTATTACAGAGAATGTGAAAGATTTGATCATGTCCATGCAGAACAAATACCTTGAAGAATAAAAACAAGTCTTATGGTGTTAACAGAGTGATAGTGACTATGACTGCAGTAAATTCAATGAAGATAAGATCTCTCTTGAATACCATAAAGCTGAGCAAGAACGTTGTTGAATTGAAGAATGAGAAGGTTTCCCTTGAGATGAAGGTAGCGAATTTACTTTCTAATAAAACCAACCTTATTGAAATTGTTATTGTGATTGAAAAACAGGTTGTAAGTGCTCGACAATATTACTTGGAAGCGTCTAATAAATTGAGCAAACTAAAAAAGAACGTGAAGATGATTAACTCAGGGTCAAACAACCTTGATTTCATACTTGCGTCTGAGCGAAGAAGTGGAAGCAACAAAAATCTTGATTTTCATGGTGAATCATCATAGAGTCATACAATGTTCATAAAAACTCGAGAATATTCAAAAATTGAAGTGTCAAAAATAAAGTTTACGGAACGAATTCAATAGTAAGAAAGTCAACTCATGTCAATAAAGATTAGGTAGTTAATCAACATGAGTGCTTTGTTGCCTATATGTCGTCGACATGCCAAAACATAATTATTTTTTGGATAATTAATAATATAGCAGTTTGGAACATATTAATTGCTATATAATCAACGTTTGGAAAAAATTGGTTAATAGACATTAACCAAAATAATTTGTTATATATTAATAAAAAAAAGTAAACAACTAATAGCAGTTACTAATAGGTACGTTACAGTAATTGAATATTTACCAAACACAAAAAAAATGGTCAAACAACAATATTAATATTTCGTTTGGCTGTTTAGTGTAATTTTTGAAAAAAATTGGTTATTTTACTGAATACTTATTATTTAATTCTAGCTCATTTGATTAAATATTCGTCTATTTTGTACAAATTTTATTAAAACCATATATCATAACTTATATGCTATTCACAAATATCTTGCGCAGAGAGAAACTTTTACAAAATTGCTTATTTTGTATTGGAAATAAGACTATGTCGTTTATTTATAGACTAAACAAACTTTGTCGTTTTATTACTTTTGTCGTGGTTTATTTCAGTTTTAACAGATGCTTGATTAGACATATTGTAAAAAGAAAAATGGTTTGAAATAACCATTTCAAACTTGGTTATTGCAATTTAGCCAAAGGTTTGGTATATTTTTTAATTAATAGCCATTTCTGAATAGGTAACCGCTGAATAAAGGTTATTTTATTTTACATTGCCGCTCAAAATGAGGGCAGTTGTATCTTTTTAATTGTGTTAATTTTCGGTTATAGCCATAAACCAAATTATCAAAAACGTTTGGCTATTTTGCAAGTTTGATGTTTTAAAAGGTTATATTGCTAATTTGCCCTTGTAAAAATTGGGTTAGAGCTTGACTGAAGCTTTGTAGATTAATGAAAAACTCTTCCTACCCAAACTTTCTTTTTTCTCTTTTCTCTCTGGATCTTATTCAACATAATATCAAAGCAATTCTGCATCCTCTAAGCTAATCCGTTTTCGCTTTTTCCTTTCATTTCTTGATGTCTGAATTATGTTCTTCGGCGCCAAAATGACTAAGGATTAAGTTATATCGACAGAGAGGCTACCGACAACGACGGCGACTACATGAATCCCACGATCGAAGCTTGGCATCAAGAACGATCATCGTCGATTTGTTCAACAGTAGGTTATTCGATACCGTCAGGACGTGAGAAACCAAGCTTCCTCCTCTCAAATAGGAACGGTGGAGGTAGACAAGACACATCGGATTATCCAATCATTTAAAGATCCAAATGTGGTACACCTTTAGAGCCGCAATAACAACATAATTGTAGCTTGGATGATGAATTCATCTAGTAAAAAAATCGCCTCGAACATTCTTTATGGAGGAACATCGAAAAAAATCTGGAATGATCATAGAGATCAATTCAAAGAATGGTCCGAGAATTTTCATTTGTTAATTACTCGTCTATTTTGTATAATGTTATTTTAACCATATACCATAATCTATATATGCTATTCACAAATATCTTGCGCAAACAAATTTTTTTACAAAATTGCTTAGTTTGGCCTACAAATTTCATATTTAATTAATTACGTAAAATAAAAATACAAAGAAAAAGAAACAAATTGACATGTGATGAAATGTAGTGGTGACTAACAAAATCAGATTACCAACCAACCGTGGTACTCAAAACAAAAACAGAAAAAATTAGTGATTAGTAATTTGATCATGTATATATTTATACAGACTCAGTTCCGTAATTGGGTGGCGAAGAGGCTTGTTGCCGAGGCGAGGCTTTGCTGAGATTCAGGTACGTGTAAACCGTCATACCCGCTATGGCTGTGAATGCCCCCAAAATGCTTGTCGACCCCGGATTCGAACCGAATATGTAAAAGTTACCCAGAAGAATTACGCACGTTTTAAATTGCCCAAGAACCACGTGAGAAACCGCCGATGTTGCCCTGCAAAAAATAAACCTGAGTGAAATATTTGATTTTACATAAATCTTCAATTCTCGTGGTTCCATAATTACGTACCCAAGTGCCAAAGCCCCGGACCACTGAAGTAAGAAACCGAGCAAAGCAGAGCCGATAATCGCTGACGTGTTCACGAGATTCCAGTTAAACGAGAGGACACCTGGCGGGTCTAACCAAGGAATCAAAGCCACAAGGAAAAACAACGTGATCGGAGTCGTTTTCCACATCAGACTGTTTCATAGAAATAAAATAAATAAATATAAAATCCGAAAAAGGTAGTACAAAATAAAAATTTCAAGATTTGACCTTGTACTTCAAAAATATCTAAAAATGGACTTCTTTCGAACAAAAATCCCCATCTGACAATATGTTATCATATGTCACCATACCGCAGCGTATGACATGGAGATCAAAAAGAATTTTTGATACTTTATTAAGTCTTTAAGTAAAAAAAAGTGAAATTTCTCAAATAGTAATATGGAAGTAGTTCTTTAGCAAAAGTCTAAAAAGATAAACGAACTTCTGCCCCTATTTCGGACATAATGCCCTTCTGACTATGATATCAGATGTCCTTGTATGTCACGGGCATCAAAAGGATATTTTTGTCCGGAATAAAACAAAAGTCTATTTTCAGATATTTTTAATTGAGAAGTCTAATCGTGATATTTTATTAAGTCTAAACTAATGAATTTTTTTAAAATGGAAGTAGTTCTATATAAAAAAAAAAAAGATTGTAACTGTAGATTGGGAAAGAGATATACGCTAAGGCGGTCCAGTTATCTTGTTGCTGAAGATTGGACCAGAGAATCTTGTTGACTGCACTCGGTATAATCCACGCTAAAGCGACACAGGCGCCAAAAAGTTGGAACTGCAGATCCGTCACAGTCGCTACCGATACACCTATAGACACTACTGTGAGCGACAGAACCTGAAAATTGTTTCGACATTATAACTAGAGGATTAATTTCACATAAACGTAATCATCGAGAGACCGATTTAGAGAGAGAGAGAGTTTTCACCATAAAGAATGAAACTTTCTTCTTGTACAGAATAAACTCGGCTAAAACAATTGACGGTGTGACTGCGATCTTAGACATCTGGTAAAACCCGACACTGAAGACGTACAACACAAGGTCATATATATTAGGGTACATTGTTGGCCGACCCAATCCAATTACAACCTTCCAATGACCAAAATCGAAAGGGCAATCATATAAAAAAATTTCGAAGATTTGATGCCACACAAGCAGGTTGGCTAATTAACAACCAATTAACAAAAACATATCCCAATCCCTTAAGTTTACATTGGCGATATATTAAGCTCTAGAAAGTCAAATACCTGTTGAACTTCAAGCTGACATTAGCGAGGCCGGTTGAGAGGGCCATAACGAAGCCGAGGAAGAACAAAGCCGAGGAGCGAGAAGATTTTGACGGCGAAGCTGGGAGTAACGAAAACGCGTTTAGAACGGCCATTAATACCCAACTCACAGCGTAGTGAATCAAAGTCAGGACTATCGGAAATTCAAATCCCACATTCTTAAGCACCTGAAATTTTTTTGATGTTGTAAAGAAATGAGAGAGATCTGATTCATAAAGCTACGCAATTTTCATCGAACTCGCAAAAAACAAAACTTATAACAAAAACAAAAAAAAAGTGTATAAACGGACCAATTTGTTGATGAAAATAATACTGATGGCGACGAAGAAATTGAATGTGAGAGCTGAGGCGGGCCCGCATAGCCTCTGTTGCTGACGCTTCGCAGAGTCGGAGGATCGCAGCTCGTTGAACAGCGATGATCTCAGCTCTTCAAGAGCTCTGCCTGATGATCATCATTCAAAACCATGAAGAGAAAAAATATATAAAATGAATTTCCTTCCACAGATTATGAATTGCCGTACCTCTAAAAACTGAATGCTTTTGGCTAAATTTTATTATTACTTATTTTTGGCTAATCAATCAAACCAATTGTAAATTTAAGCTTCGTAAGAGAATGATTCTGTATTAAATGTTTCAAACCTATTTCTTGACAAATCTATGAATAAAATCTATAACTGGCTACATTATACATTATAATGATACCAGTTATACCATTTATGAAAATATTTATAAAGTCAAATTGGTTTTTGAATAAATGTATTTTATATTCCTGTTTGAGTTTTGAATATTGCTGTTCTCTCAACATATCTGAAATAAAGAAAGCCAAATTGGGAATAAAGACAACACTAGCACATCAAGATTTCGAAATTGCTCATGAAAATTAGAATCAAACCCGTTTTGCATTAGAGATCAAACAACTCAAAGACAAATTAACACTTTATCAGCTTTAACTCAGAATCAAGAACAAACCCGGGAAAGAATAAGAATTAAAAACCCCCAAAAATAAAAAATAAAAGGACATACCTCTTTCACCGGCATCACTGTCCTTGCGCTTGAGAATCTTCCGGACATCTTTCCTTGTTAAGAAACTCAACATTTCACTGCATTTCAATCCACGAACACTCTTTCTCTTTCTCTCTTTCGAACCAAATCGCTATGTAGGTCTCTTTTCTGGTGGTTTCTAATTCGGGGTCTGAAATGCGAGCGAGATCAGAGAAAGGAAGAACAATGCGAAGAAGGAACCCATTTTGGAAGGAGTCCAAAATACACTCTACTCTCTCTGTGCGTGTTTGTTGTTTCTTGTAATGACTAATGACAATGGAATTCTGGTTTTCTTTACTCTTATTTATTTTAATTCGCTTCTTTTCGGCGAAAAGTGTTTTTCTTTTTTCTTTTTTAAAAGTACGAATTAAAAAGGCCTGTGCCACGTGGCACGAGAATTGGGCGTTGATAGCGGAGATTTAAGGAATTTCAGGGCAAGTCAGCCGACAGTTGGGCAATGCTGTGTGTGATGTGTTTCTTTTGTGTGTAATTTTCTAAACTCCCTTAGCTCTAAATTTTGTTTCTTTCTTTGGCCCAAAATAGTCAAGATTTAACTTTTTTAACCCTAGCGAAATACTCCTTAGTGAGAATATAACAAAACATTTTTTGTGAATCGTAATTGGAGTGACCAGAAGCTTATTTTGGCTCGTATGGTGGGATAAGATTTGCAAGACTCAACAATACGGTGGTTGTAGCTGTCGGTTTCACCGGATCTCTAAACAGTCACAAAGATTAATAGCCGATGATAATCTTGAATAATAATGGGTTGAGTTTGTTAATATCCTTGAGTTTATGTTGGTAAGGCTCGGTCTCTTTCTTTTATTACCTTGGAAACTTAAAGAAGATACAGAGCAAAAGTGTGAACTTTGTATATATGTCACGGCTGATAATCTTCCAACCACTTCAATGAGGTCATTCCATTCATAATTATAGTCTCTCTCCCTTTGCTTTGACGATGTCTAGGGTTTTGCTCCTCCCGCTAGGGTTTCCTCATTTGTCACATCCCTCTTCTGACAAGTTCCGGGATACTCTCCTAGATTTTCCAACTAATCCCGTGATTTTCGCCTCCTTTCAACTGACTCTCTGACGCCATTCCTCACTCGAACGCTACCGCTGCCACATAGATTCCTGACGATGAGCTTTCGCTCGAGACGCAAACCTCCTCGAGACGAGACTTCCTCGGGATATACCTCTTCGGGACGAGATTCCCTCGCGAGGAGCCTTCCTCGCGACAAGCCCTTCCTCGCGATAGGACCTTCCCGAGATGAGCTTTCCTCGCGAAGATCTTCTTACCCCCGCTCGCGATAGGGCCTTAAGGGAACGAGTCCTTCTTCTCAGTTGACTAAGAGTCAACTGTGGGCCCCCTGTCCTCTCCCTACGTCGTCCGAAGGCTAAAAACGACACGAAAGATGTTAAGAGGGATTTGACGAAATCCTACCTTAATAGTTAGTCCCCCATTTTATCAAGTGTGAACACTTGGTAAAATGAGATATTGACTATTCTGACGGGCCTTCTCGAGCGTTAGCCATCTCTAGGCGTAACGGTGAGCCTCTTCGATCGTCGCTCGCGTTCGGTTTCATTCCTGCCCCTTTCCTTGGGCGCGTGTCCTCGATTTTCGTGAGCCTCCCCCTTTATTAAATGCGAATAGAGAGCACTCGAGTGCCCTTAGCCTTTTTTTATCTTCATGGTCCCCAACAAACATCTGTCCCCCACAATTGGCTTTTCGCCATAGCCTTTTCGTATTCCAACCGTCGGATTCACCTGTGTCGTTTTAGGTCCCGACCGTTAGATTCGTTTGTTTTCCTCTATAAATTTAAAATCTCAGTTGGGGGGGAAAGCTTCTTTAAACTCTGCCCTTTTTCATCACTTCTCTGAAATCTCGAATCCGTACTCCACCTCAAACCCTCTTTAGATCTTTCCTTCTCCAAACAAGATCCGCGATGGCTCCAGAGCAATCCAAGCCGACTCCTGGACATATTTTCAAGACAAACTCGCCTCGCTCTATCATGACCCAAGCACGCCTCAACACCATCAGAGAGGAATATTGCGATGGTGACGTCTGCCAGGTCCGTCTTCCCTGCCCCGACAAGCTCGCGGACGATCCTCAGGACAGGGAATGGGTCGCCATTTACGAGGCGTTCTTCCGGGATGTGGGCCTTTGCTTCCCGATCCCGTACCTTCTCCTCGCTTTCCTCCACGCCTTCAACATCCCCATCGCCCAGATGCAGCTCAATGCCATCCGCCTCATACTCTGCACTATGGCCATTGCCGCCGAGAAAGGGATCCCCCTTTCCTTAGAGGACCTGATGCGCCTTTACAGGCTCTCCAAGGACGCCAAGAACTTGGGGCGCTTTTCTCTCTCCCATCGCGTTTGGGACCACGTCATCCTCAACGCTCCCTCGAATGAATCAGGATGGGAGCGCGTATTGGGATTGGTGCCCACAAAGGAGAATATTAGACATTTTATTTATTATTTGTATATTTTTCTGAAACATTAATATTAATAAATAAACATTCTTTTCTTATAGTTTGTGTTTATGTATGTATGTTACGCTCTTAAACTGTCATAAACGAAAAGGGTGTTAAATACAGATTTAACATGATAACCTCTTGTGACTAGTTTAAACCATTTGTTCGCAATCTTAAGACCGATAGAGCAATCGAGTCTAATTAACGATTGTTTGAATGAATCATGATATCCTATCATGTGATATAAAGAGTTGTGACTCTATGATTTCATTCGTGATATCTTATAGAAGATATTGAACAAGACCTAGTGATTCTATGCAAGCTCGATATAAAATCGTTTAATCTACAAGCTCCAAGATCACGTACGAGGGGTACTTCGATAACTACCTTAATCCTGAGGTGAGTGCATAGTCAATGCTACACTTTATGTCATTTGATTTGTCAATGGACGATGGCCATGTAATGGCTGCATCTGACCCGACGGTTGGTGACATAATGTTGTAGTGTTGGATTATGTGATTCACAGATATAGAATTCGTGTACACATAATGAAAGTCATTGTATCAGACTATGCTTTGTTACGAGATAGTGAATGAATTAATCTGGCCAGATAATCATTGAATATGAGATTCCTTGATTAAAACATGTGACACGTATTAACGTCTCACTTTATAATTTTCTCATTCACAGGTAACAAAGGAGTTAGTGAAATAATAACTCTAGGGGTAAAACGATAATTTTACATTCCCCGAACTTACTGATACACACGAAGGGTATTTTGGTAAAGTACACCGTGGATCGAGTACAGAAAGTTTTGTGACTTCAAACGGAAAATAATGCGTGCATGAACTTAGAGATTTTTAATATTGGTCCTTTAGTGGAGTCGACCATTATTAAGAATGATAAGCCGGAAATAATTTGTGAATTATTGAGTCCGTGCTTTATTCTCAAGCTTCGTTCATGTGGGTCCATAAGGTCTCAATGATGTACATTTAGAAGAGATTAATTGAACGCAATAAATTGATTTACTCATTAAATACAAATTAGGATTTGTATAGATAAATTTATTTTCCAAGTGAATTAATGAATAATGTGTTATTCATTAATTATTGATTTTGTGAATTAAAGAACTTTATTATTGTGATGATAATTTTCTTGAGAATTCATAATAACAATATTAGAAAATAAAACGTTTCTCGTTTTATGTTATTCGATAACCATTGAAACAATTTAATAACAAGTTATTAAATAGATGAGAGTTCTAAATTAAGTCGAATTTGGAAATTAAATCAAGGCAATTTAGGAAACAAAATTGAGAGACGAGTAAGACATAGGGGTCGGACATTAACATGGTTTTGGGCTGAATATTGATTTAATAAAAGCCCACATGAGAGCCCCTTCATAATGCCTATAAATAATGGGTTTGTGGAAACCCTAGAAAAAGTCTTTCTCATTGTTTCTTGAGCTGAAAAGTCAGCTCTCTCTCTCCCCCTCTTGGCCGACCATTCCATCACTCGGGAAGACGAATTGTTTTTCTTGTTTTCTCTTGTGCGTTCATCTCGAGCCCACACTCATCTTCTCATATTCTTCTTGTGTCATCGTTGAATCAACTTGTCTTTGTTTGGTTTATTTTCATTGAGATTTATTTTTTTGATAATCTTATCTCCGAACCAAAGATTCGATGAATCCGACGAATGTGAGTCTGGAAACCCAGATCTCTTTTTGAACCCATTTAAGTTAGTTCATTGTCGACGTCGTCGCGAAGTTTCGCCTGCAATCTGCCTGCGCCTGACTGCGCCTGACCGCGCCTCTGCGAGTCCAGCTGCTGCCGCCCGTTCCCAGCCTGCCGAGGATCACGCGCCATCTGCTGCTAGCTTCCCGGACCAGCCCCAAGGCCGCGCCTCCTTGCCGCCTTCGCTGCCCGTGTTGACGAACTGAGGAAGTCTCTTGCAAACCCGGAATTGGAGAAGCTTGAAGATTCTCGCTTCGAACTCGTTTTCAATTCCTCGACCGAGTTATTTATAACTCGACGATGTAAGTTTCGATAACCTTAAATACTCTTAATTAATATAATTGTTATATGATTGTTTGGAGTGTTTGATTTTATTGAAATAACATGTTTAGAATTAATCGTTAACTAACATGTTCATAGATTAGAATTAATCGTTAACTAACATGTTCATAGATTAGAATTAAATTGGTAATTCACATGCTTATGATTTTAATGCCAATAGGTTGTTAAATATTTAAATAGTTTAATATGCTAGATCGTTTTTATTATTAATTCCGCACATAATTTGTTATGTTTAATAATAATATACTTAAATCGTTAAGTAATTTCTAACAGCGCGATCGCGAATCCGCGAGGGTGCGACCAACACTTTTCCCGCGGGAGCCGAGGAGCTCTGCGGGGACTTCTTCTGGGGTCGAGACTGCTGCGGGCAAGCGACCCATTGAGGGTAGTGAGGCCGGCCATCCGGCGAAGAAGGCCAAGGTCGTCGCCTCGGCCGGCGGAGCCATGGATGTCGCTTTTGCCGCGCCGCCCGTCACTGACGCCCAAGACGCCTCGTTGTCGCAAGCAGCTTCCCTCTCGGGGGAGGCTCGGGTGACTCTTCCGGCCTCTCCCCTTCCCAGTGATGTCGGAGCTGCTCAAGGGCTGGCTGCTGACGCGTCCGCCGATGGCGCGGGTCCTTCTCGTCACGACATGAGAAGAAAGGACCTCACGGTAGATACAGCAATGTGTCCCATTGATCGAGCTCGTTGGTCGGGATGGAGAGCGGGGAAATATCGTTCTTGTCTCCGAGGAGGTGCATTTCGCAAGGGGTTCCCCCAACGTTTCTCGCTCCGGAGCCCCTCTCGGGAGCGGTGCAGGGACGTCGTCTGTCTCCGGACGGGAGGTGGTTCCCTTCGTACCGCCTCCTCCTCGTCCTTATTCTCCTCATCCTCATCATCATCCTCGTCCGCCTCATTCTCCTCGTCCTCATCGTCATCCTCGTCCTGCTCATTCTCCTCGTCCTCATCATCTTCCTCGTCCTCCTCCTTCTCCTCGTTGCCATTTTGGGTTCGAGGCTTCGCAGTGTTCTCCCCGAGTCTTCAGCGGTTCTCCTCGCGTGCCCGATTCAAATTCATCCGCCGAGGATTGGAGGGAGTACTCTTCGTACTCGTGTCGGGACTTGACGTTGCAAGCGCCCGACACGTTCGACGCTGGTTTGTCTCTCGAGGACTTCGAGGGCTACTCCGAGGCGACGGCCTGCTTGTTCGAGGGCATAGCCCAGATGAATGATCTGGTCCTCACTGACGCCCAGAGGCAACTCGAGCTCTCCATCGCTGGCGAGCGCGCCTATCGGATGCGGAACGAGAGGCTGGAGTCCAACCTCGCTGCAGAGACTCGTCGGCGTGTTTCTGCTGAGGTCGACCTTGTGGAGTTCAAGGCCCAGGCGTGGCGGAAACTCGAGGAGCGCGAGCGGCTGCTGGTCGCCAAGATGGTCTCCTAACCGAGGAGAAAAGACGCCGTCAAGAGGCCGCGGAGTCCCTTCGGAGGAAGATTGAGCTTCTTGCCCAGATTGACGAGGCTTTGGGCGTCCCTGTCGCTAAGGAGGGGTGTCTGCCTTCCAAGGTCACGGCTACCTTGCAGAAACTTGCCGACGAGCTGGAGATGGCGCAGGCCAAGGCGAGCGAGGAGCGTCACGCTCGGCTGCACATTTTTGAGAAGGCGAGAAGCAAGCTCGAGCGGGTGTCGACCAGATTCCAGGCCCTTGACGACTCCGTCGATGCCAAGCGCATGGCGGCCGCCAACCAGGCTAACATAAATGCGGTCACCGCCCTCCCTACCGGGGCGTTGGTCAAAATTCTCCGGACAAAGCTTCCGGAGTGGGAGCAGGGTCGCGATGAGGAGCAGGCAAAAGCTTCGGAGCTCGAGGACAAGGCTGCCGCGGATCCCAATCTCCCCCTCTGTCTCCCGAAAATCCCCTGACGATCGAAGGCCATCGTCTGTCGGCTCTCGTTGCGGGGAATCTTTCTGCCGCGTCCGGCTCGCTGGGAGCACGGGTCTAACCGAGGCTTCATCTCTCCTCGGGAATCAGCGGCATAGGCCTTTTTCTTTTGCTTCATTTGTAATTTGTTGCGTAATTTTATTTACAATGTACTCTGTGTTCCGATATGGACAGAACCTTCCCATTTTTCTTATTCGAACTTCTGCTGCTTTTCTTTCTGCGATCTCCTCTCTCGCTCTTTATCCGCTGATCCACTCTCGGATTCTCCTCACCTTCTCCATTCCATAATCAATGGCTCCGCCTGTTGCTGGCCGTATATTCAAGACTCGATCTCCCCCGTCCATTACGTCGGAGGAGCGCCTGCACCAACTAAGGGGAAGGTTCGTCAGGGACCAACAATGCACCCTTCGCCTCCCTTTCAATGGCAAACTCGCCGACAGCCCCCGGGACGGCTGCGTTGTAGTCTACGAGGCCTTTTTTTGGAGGGTGGACCTCCACCTTCCGGTCCCTCCCCTTATCGTGGCCTTCATGTGTGTCTTTAGGGTCCCCATCACTCAGGTGAGCCCGAAATTGTCCGCCTCCTCCTCTGCACCATCGTCATCGCGTTGGAGCTGAAGATGGCTATCACCTTGGAGGACTTGATGCGGCTCTTCAAATTTTTCAAGAACGCCAAGAACATATGTCGCCTTTCCCTCTCTCATCGCGTCAAAGACTACATCATCCTGAACACCCCCTCGAACGAGTCCGGGTGGGAGGACAAGTACTTCTTCGTCGCGGTCGATCAGCATAGTTTCGGCCGTTTTCACGAGTCTTTGCTGAGGGAGTGGATTGTCGACCAAGAGCTTCCCAAATATAGGCCTAACATTGGCGATGAGGCTGCTCGTTGTTTCGAGTTGTTTCACGAGACTCTTCTCTCCCACGCTCGTCGCGATTGGTCGGCGGACTTCACCGGCAATCGGATCTCAGATTCCGGGGTCTTCACGTGGACTCATTCCTCTGGGACGAGCCTCCGAGAGCTACTTCCGGCCTCCGGGTACAGACTTGACAAGATACCTTCTTATGACTAGTTTAAAATAACAGTTCGCAATCTAAAGATCGATTGGGCAATCGATTCTTAGTTATGATTGTTAAAATGAATTAAACGATATCTTATCTTGTGATATGGAGAGTTGTGACTCTGTGATTCATTCTTGATATCTTAATGAAGATATTGAACAAGACCTGTGAAGTTTTGAAGTTCGAGATAAAACCGTTTAATTACTCGAAACCTCAAACTAACATACGAGGGTTATTTTAGTAATTACCTAAATCCTGAAGTGAGTACATATCTTCTTGTAACACTTTATGACATTTGATTTGTCAATGGGCAATGGCTAAGTGAAGTTTCACTGACCCGACGGTTATTGGAAATTACTTAACGATTTAAGTAAATTATTATTAAACATAACTAATTACGTGCGGAATTAATAATAAAAACGATCTATCATATTAAACTATTTAATATCTAACAACCTATTGGCATTAAAATCATAAGCATGTTAATTAACAATTTAATTCTAAACATGTTATTTCAATAAAATCAAACACTCCAAACAATCATAACAATTATATTAATTAAGAGTATTTAAGATTATCGAAACTTACATCGTCGAGTTATAAATAACTCAGTCGAGGAATTGAAAACGAGTTCGATGCGAGAATCTTCAAGCTTCTCCAATTCCGGGTTTGCAAGAGACTTCCTCGGCTCGTCAACACGGGCAGCGAAGGCGGCAAGCAGGCGCGTCCTTTGGGCTGGTCCGGGAAGTTGGCAGCAGATGGCGCGCGGTCCTCGGCAGGCTGGGAACGGGCGGCAGCGGCTGGACTCGTCCGACGCAGAAGGCATCGGCCCTAGGAGACCCCGGAGCGGCTGAGAGGGGCAGGCACCTCTGGGCTCAGGCGGAGGAACAGCGGGGATGTCGGCAGCGTCCTGGGCAGAGGCAGGCTCGGCTGGACAAAGGCGGCAGGCTACTGGGACACGCAGAGGGGCGGTCGGGCGGAGTCAGGCGCAGGTTCGCGCGGATGGGCGGAGGCAGATCGCAGGCGAAACTTCGCGACGACGCTGAGAGCTCATGGAAGCTCGGATCGGGACACCGTTTTTTGCGTTGCGTCGGAAACGAACTGACTTAAATGGGTTCGGAGAGAGATCTAGGTTTGCGGACTCAGATTCGTCGGATTTATCGAATCTTTGGTTCGGAGGTCAGATTTCCAGAAAACGAAAATGGACCAAACAACCACAAGTCGATTCAACGATGAACGCACACGAGAAAACAAGAAACGAAATTTTTCGTCCTCTTGGGTGATAGGGTGGTCGGCCAAGAGGGAGGGGAAGAGAGAGAGAGAGATCAAGCTTGACCTAGGGTTTCATCAAACCCTTTATTTATAGACATTGTTAATGGGCTTTCATGTGGGCTTTTGTTGAATCAATATTCAGCCCAAAACAATGTTAATGGCCGGCCCCTATGTCCTACTCGTTTCTCAATTTTATTTCCCAAATTGCCTTGATTTAATTTCCAAATTCGACTTAATTTAGAACTCCAATCTATTTAATAACTTGTTATTAAATTGTTTCATGGTTATCGAATAACATAAAACGAGAAACGTTTTATTTTCTAATATTGTTATTATGAATTCTCAAGAAAATTATTATTACAATAATAAAGTTCTTTAATTCGCAAAATCAGTAATTAATGAATAACACATTATTCATTAATTCGCTTGGAAAATAAATTTCTCTATACAAATCACAATTTATTGCGTTCAATTAATCTCTTCTAAATGTGCATCATTGAGACCTTATGGACCCACATGAACGAAGCTTGAGAATAAAGCACAGACTCAATAATTCACAAATTATTTCCGGCTTATAATTCTTAATAATGGTCGACTCCACAAAAGGACCAATATTGAAAATCTCTAAGTTCATGCGCGCATATTTTTCCGTTTGAAGTCACATAACTTTTCTGTACTCGATCCACGGTGTACTTTAGCAAAATACCCTTCGTGTGTATCAGTAAGTTCGGGGAATGTAAAATTATCGTTTTACCCCTAGAGTTATTATTTCACTAACTCCTTTGTTACCTGTGAATGAGAAAATTATAAAGTGAGACGTCAATACGTGTCACATGTTTTAATCAAGGAATCTCATATTCAATGATTATCTGGCCAGATTAATTCATTCACTATCTCGTAACAAAGCATAGTGTGATACAATGACTTTCATTATATGTACACGAATTCTATATCTGTGAATCACATAATCCAACACTACAACATTATGTCACCAACCGTCGGGTCAGATGCAGCCATTACATGGCCATCGTCCATTGACAAATCAAATGACATAAAGTGTAGCATCGACTATGCACTCACCTCAGGATTAAGGTAGTTATCGAAGTACCCCTCGTACGTGATCTTGGAGCTTCTAGATTAAACGGTTTTATATCGAGCTTCCATAGAATCACTAGGTCTTGTTCAATATCTTCTGTAAGATATCAAGAATGAAATTATAGAGTCACAACTTTCTATATCACATGATAAGATATCATGATTTATTCAAACAATCGTTACTTAGACTCGAATGCTCAATCGGTCTTAAGATTGCGAACAAATGGTTTAAACTAGTCACAAGGGGTTATCATGTCAAATATGTATTTAACACCCTTTTCGTTGATGACAGTTTCAGAGCGTAGCATACATACATAAACACAAACTATAAGAAAAGAATGCTTATTTATTAATATTAATGTTTCAGCAAAATATTACAAATAATAAATAAAATGTCTAATATTCTCCTTTGTGGGCACCAATCCCAACAACGGTTGGTGTCATAATACTGTTTCGTTGAAATATGTGATTCACAAATATGGAATTTGTGTTGAAACAATGCTAAGGCATTAGTGTCACACCATGCTCTGTCATGAGAGTGTGAGCGACTAAACCAGGCCTGATATTCATCGAATAAATAATTATTTGAAAATAAAACATGTGACTTGTTGAGACATTTCACTTTATGTTTTTCTTGTTCACAAATAACAAAGGACTTGGTGAAATAATAACTCAGGGGTAAAACGGTAATTTTACATTACTCTGAGTTAGTGATACACACAAAGGGTAATATCATAAAATAGAGTGTGGACCATGTGAAGAATAGTTTTATCCAATCAAACGGAAATATAAACGCATATGAACTTAGAGATGTTCAATATTGGTCCTTTAGTGGAATCGACTAATATTAAGAATTAAAAGTCGGAAAAAGTTTGTGAACTTTTGTGTCCGATCTTTATTCTAAAGCTTCGTTCATGTGGGTCCATAAGGTCTCAATGATAGACTCTCGGATGAGATTTTGGTGAACAAGAAATGATTGATTTTCTTATTAAACGTAAATTGTGATTTACGCTAAGAAAATTATTTTCTAAGTAATTAAATAAATAATTGGTTATTTATTATTATATTTATTTAACGAATCATATTATGTTATTATATTGATAATAATATAATTTGATGATTCAAATAAATAAAAGATGAAAATAAATATTTTCTCGTTTCGTATTACATTGTTTAGTATGAAAATAATTAATGACTTGTCATTAAATAAATGAGATGTTCTAAATTAATTAAATATTATTTTAGAAATAAACGAGTTGGATTTGAATGATATAATCTTGTACGATTGTTAGAAATTTTAGATTGCTCGTTTTGCATGTAGGAATGAATTTATTGATGTGTTTATAAATTTGTTGACATGTTAGATTAGATTTAATGACATGGTTATTGAATATGTTTTAAAACGTTTTTAATATGTTAATTTGAATTATAAATTTCCGCCATATATCGATATGTTTCATAATTAATTAGGTTAATTGTTAACTAAATTCCAACACCGGGTTCCGCGGTCTCCCGACGTTCGAGAATTCGTCGGCGACCTTGCAAGGAGGGCCCCTCGACCAGGAGAGGGGAAAGAAGCCTCGGGGTACCCCGGCCATGGCGAGGATGTCCTTCCCCAGAAGGAGGGCAGTCCCCCGAATGAGCCCATCGCGAAGAGGCCTCGTAGCGAGGGGATGTCTACGGTTTCGGTCCCCCGGAAGCCGAGGGGTCCTAGCGGGCTGCCTGCCAAAGGCTCGGCAAACATCTCTCCGGAGAAGAAGGCCAAGGCCGCTGCCTCGGCTAATGAGCCTTCGCCCGCTACATCCTCCGAGGGGGATGCTTCCCTGGATCGAGCAATTGCGTCGCTGCAGACGGCCCTCCCCTCTGAGGAGGTTCTTTCGACCTCTTCGGTCCCTTCCCCTCCTGCCGGTACCGTGCCAGCCGGGGAGGAGATCCGCAATCTTCCGACCCCTACCGCTGCGAGTGAGGCCGGGCAAACCGCGGAGATTTCCGCCGGAGGTGCAGGCTCCTCTCGGCGTTCGAGGAAGAGGCCATAACTCACCGTGGACTTCAGCGGCATGGTTCTGGCGACGCCCCCTTCTGTCGGGGAAGCGACAACGGTCGTCGTGGTCTCGGACCCTCCAACGTCAGCCGAGCAGGAAAAAGGGGAGGAGGACGTTGAGGCTGAGGAGCCGATCGCCGCGGTCCCCGTTGGCGATGGGGGCGCAGTCCCCTCTGCGGAGCTGGGGCTCGTCCTATTTGTTGAGTGCCCTTCTTCTCCTCGTCCCTCGCCTCGACGCCATTCCGACTCTGAGGCGTCGCGGCCCTCTCCTCGAGTTTCCAGGAGTCCTCCTCGCGCACCCGCTCCGGACGCGTCTGCTGAGGATTGGAGAGAGTACTCCTCGTACTCGTGTCGGGACTTAACGCTGCGGACGCCCGGCACGCTCGACGTTGACGAGCCCCTTGGCGACTTTGAGGGTTATTCCGAGGCGACGGCCTATTTCTTCCAGGGCGTGGCCTGAATGAACGACTTGGTTCTCGCCGAGCGCCATGCTGCCGTATTAGACGCGCATGAGTTGGCGGATATGGGGTCAAAACTCCAGGAGGCCCAGGGGAAGCTCGAGGTCTCCATCTTTGGGGAACGTCGGTATCGCGAGCAATTCGAGAAGCTCGAGTCCGACTTGGCGGGCGAGGTCTCTCGGCGTAAAGTCCTCGAGACCGAGCTCGCGGAGCTCAAAGCCAAAGCGGAGCAAGAGCTCGAGGAGCAAAGTGCTCTCCTGGCCGCCAAGGAGGGGCTTTTGGCCGAGGAGAGGAGAGGCCACCAAGAGGTCGCGGAGTCCTTGAGAGAGAGGGACGGGCTCCTCCCTCAGGTGTGCGAGGCCGTGGGCTTGCCTGTCACCGAGGGAGACTCCTTGCCCTCTAGGGTCGGATTCTCCTTGGGAAAAATCGCCGAGGAGCTCGAAGCGGCCCGAGCTGGGCTGGGAGAGGAGCCATGCAATCCTCCAGTGGTCGGGGGCTCCTAGGAGGGCCTTGACTCTCCTCGGGAGCCGAACACTTAGGATTCCCCTTGTATTTACTTATAAAGTGTATTGATTTCGAACTTGTATGAGACTTGAAGTTTTAATGGAATTTTTGCTCCTATTCTTCGCGTTCTACTTTCTTTTTACTATCAACATGTTTGTACTCGCGTATGATTTTTTCGACGAGCTAACACATGGAATATATTGGAAAGATTAAATTGAATATTGGCATAATTAATTTCCCTTATTCGACGGTCACATCACTCCTCTAATGGAATATCATCCGTCTCATGGATCATTCGCCGATTTGATTCCCAAAAGTATCAAATTTCATGACCTGTGTCTTTTACATAGCGAGGGAGGCCAGATGAATTTAGAGGTGATGACCATCTGCTACTCTAACTTTTGAAGAACTGGGAAACGACGAGGAATTTGGATGGAACGATTTAAGATTATGAATGCGATTAATTGCGATTTCTATACACTGTAAGCATAGGATTGTTTGAAGGCTTTTTAGGGATGGAGGAGTTTAGAGATGGAAGAATGCACATCTCCCACTCCCCCCCTTTTTTATATCGAAATAAGATGGGAGCAGGGACAGAAGATTCCTTGCGTAACTCTTGCCCTTTCAATTTGTCTAGGCACAACTTTGGGCACTGTCGCCTCTTTTGATTTGCTCGCTGGGAGGATTTTACTTTGCTCGCTGGGAGTCTTTTCATTTTGCTTGCAGGGAGTCTTTTTATTTTGCTCGCTGAGAGTCTTTTCATTTTGCTCGCTGGGAGTCTTTTCATTTTTGCTCGCTGGCAGTCTTTTCATTTTGCTCAATGGGATTATTTTCATTTTGCTCGCTGGGAGTATTTTCATTTTGCTCGCGGGGAGGCTTAAATTGTAAACATGGGCCCTCTCGCCGCTATGTTTTGTGCTCGCTGGGAGGCTTTAATTTTAAACATGGGCCCTCTCGCCGCTATGTTTTGTGCTCACTGGGAGGCTTTAATTTCAAACATGGGCCCTCTCGCCGCTATGTTTTGTGCTTACTGGGAGGCTTTAATTTCAAACATGGGCCCTCTCGCCGCTATGTTTTGTGCTCGCTGGGAGGCTTTAATTTCAAACATGGGCCCTCTCGCTGCTATGTTTTGTGCTCACTGGGAGGCTTTAATTTCAAACATGGGCCCTCTCGCCGCTATGATTTGTGCTCGCTGGGAGACTTTAATTTTAAACATGGGCCCTCTCGCCGCTATGTTTTGTGCTCACTGGGAGGCTTTAATTTTAAACATGGGCCCTCTCGCCGCTATGTTTTGTGCTCGTTGGGATGCTTTAATTTTAAACGTGGGCCCTCTCGCTGCTATGTTTTGTGCTCACTGGGAGGCTTTAATTTCAAACATGGGCCCTCTCGCCGCTATGATTTGTGCTCGCTGGGAGACTTTAATTTTAAACATGGGCCCTCTCGCCGCTATGTTTTGTGCTCACTGGGAGACTTTAATTTTAAACATGGGCCCTCTCGCCGCTATGTTTTGTGCTCGTTGGGAGGCTTTAATTTTAAACGTGGGCCCTCTCGCCGCTATGTTTTGTGCTCGCTGAGAGGCTTTATGTGGCAATGTTTGCCTTGGATAAATTTTTGGGCGCTCTCGCCTCTTTAGTTGTGGGCACTCTCGCCTCTTTTAGTTGTGGACACTCTCGCCTCTTTTAGTTGTGGGTACTCTCACCTCTTTTAGTTGTGGGCACTCTCACCTCTTTTAGCTATGGGCACTCTCGCCTCTTTAAGTTTTGGGCACTCTCGCCTCTTTAAGTCTTGGACACTCTTGCCTCTTTAGTTGTGGGCACTCTCGCCTCTTTTAGTTGTGGACACTCTCGCCTCTTTTAGTTGTGGGTACTCTCGCCTCTTTTAGTTGTGGGCACTCTCGCCTCTTTTAGCTATGGGCACTCTCGCCTCTTTAAGTTTTGGACACTCTCGCCTCTTTAAGTTTTTAGCCCTCCTCGTTGTTGGATTTGTTCGGTCGTAGGACGGCATTTTGTTTTGTCACCATCGTAATTTGATAAATAGGCTTCATCAAACCCTTCGAGAGCAATCACTCATGCACACTCGATGTGTGGCATCGAGAAGCTGTCTTTCGGGCAAGCTCTGTTGAGGTCAGTGAAATCCATCCACACTCGCCACTTGCCATTTTTCTTCTTGACGACGACGGTGTTCGCCAACCACTCAGGGTACTTTACTTCCCTTATGGTGCCCATCGAGAGCAGCTTGTCGACCTCATCGTTGATCACCTTGTTCCTATCCGGCGCCATCTTCCTCCTCTTCTGCATGACGAGCCGGTAGTTCGGGTCCGTTTTGAGGCGATGAGCAATCACCGACGGATCTACTCCCGGCATATTCTCATGAGTCCAGGAGAAGCTCCCTCGATTCTTCTTTAGGAACGCTATCAATTGGGCCCTGATCTCCGGGTCGAGCTCCACACCAATGCTGGTCGTTCGAGTCGGGTCTGACTCGTCGATGCAGACCTGCTCCACTGCTTCGATTTGTGGTTCACCCTTTCTTCCTTCGACCGCTTTCTCTTCGAGGTTCTCAGCCACGAGCACCCCAACGACCCTGCCTTCGCGCCCTGTCTCTCCTCGGTCTCGTGGACCGCCCCACCATCTTCCTCGTCGGTGCATTCAGGGCTAACTGCTATAAATCGGCAGCTTCCTCCTCGGCCACATCCTCGGGTGTTTTCTCGCCGTGCACCTGTCCGTGGTGCATCATGTAGCAGACACGGTATGCTTCTCTATCTCCCCGGATCTCCTCGATCACTCCTCCTTCCTCGGGGAACTTGATGATTGATGGTAAGTGGAGGACACGGCCCTCATGGAATGGATCCAGGGTCTTCCCAGGATCACGTAGAAGATGACGTCAACCACACTCCCATTATCGACGAGGACTCGGCAAACATCAGCGTTACCGATCCCGAGCATGAGGACCAGGGCGTCTTCGTGCATTTCCACTCACCCCCCGCCCTCGACGAACTCTATCTTCGCCCGAGGACTGACTGCCACCGCGTCTCCGCGGTTGTGCTCCTTCCCCCGTCGTTGGAAGGCCTTGATGCTGTTGACGGAATCTCCGCACAGTCGTGATCCGCCCATGATCACCTCAATCCTCGCCCTCGCCGCCGGTCTGTCGTCCACGGCTCGGTCTACCACCTGCCTCTCAGCTGCAGGGTTTCTCCTTAATTCGCCCTGGCTGCCTTCGGCAACCTAGGCCGGTTCCTCATGTGGCCTCCGCCACGTTCGGTTATCGTTCCTCCATGGTTCACGGTGGCTGGGTACCAAATCCTTCAACTCCCCCCGCGCGTATCTCTTATGGAGCTCCCTATTCAACATGGCGCACTCCTCGGTCACATGGCCGCTCATGTTGTGGAGCTCGCAGAACTTGCTCGAGTCCTAGGGCCAGGGCTTCCTTTCAGGACCTCCTCGTCCTCCGAGGGTCCTCCTCGCCCTCCGGTATGGCCTCCTTGGCCTCCGGAAAATCCTCCTCGGTTGGCCGAGAAGCGTCATGGCGGGTAGTTCCTCGGTACGCCCGAGAAACCTCCTCGCTGCTGGCTACCCTCGCCCGGGTCCCTTATCTCCTCCACCTGATAGACTCCCCTCTTCGGAATCTCTCGGGCTCGTCGTTCACCAGGGACTCCTTAGTCATCTCCTCCTCTTGCCTTCGCCGGACGAGCTTCTCCTCCATCCCGATGGTCTCTTCTCTCGGGATGCTTGCCCTTTCCTCCACCCTCATGGATTCTCTTCAGCGCCATCTCCTCCTCCTCAATCTCCATAAAGATCGAGGCCCGATGAAGAGCGTCCTCGATGGTCGAGGGACGCATCTTTGTCAACTCCGGGCGGAAGGGAGAGGTGTAGTACAGGCCATTCTTCAGCGCCTGGATCGCGATCACCCCGTCGAGGTTCGAGATCCTGACCATGACCGCCTTGAACCTCTCGATGTAATGGCAGAGCGTCTCACCCTTCTCCTGAGCGATGTTCTACAGAGTGGTGATCGTCGCGTTGCTCTGCACGTACATCGAGTAATGGCGCAGAAAAGCCGCGACGAGGTCGTCGGAGTCACTGATGGACTCCGAGGGCAGCTTGGCGAACCAATCGCTCGCCGGGCCGTGCAGGCTTTCGACAAAGAGGCGGCAGAGAACAGCCTCTACTTTCTCCGTCTCTCCAGTTATGCGCTCCGTCACGATTCGGAGCGACTTGACATGGGTATTTGGATCCGAGGCCCCTTCTACGGCGTAATCTTGACCTTGGGGAGCTCTCCTAGCTCCACGCCGGGGATCTTCGGTGAGAAGGGAGTGACCCTTGCTTCTCTGACCATCCGGTCGATTTCCGGTGCCGAGCTCGTCGCCTTGTGTTCTTGGGACGCCACTTGTCCCATCCTCGATTCGATGCCCGATGACATCTCCTTCACCGCCTTCCTGATCTCTTCCTCCAGCGTCGGCGTCAAAACGGGTTGGGTGTTAGTGGCGGCTATCCGGCCTTCTTCTTCGGTCGTCGACGGCGTGAGCACGGTGGTCTGGAAAAGGTTTCTGTTGATCGGCGCTCCTGGCGCCGTCCACCCCTCTAGTCCTCCGTTGGTCAACAAGTGGTCCAGGCGAGCCATGAGTCGCCTGTTCAACTCGGACTGCTCCTCTGCTATTTTGTTGGCCTCCCCTATCGTCGCCAGGGCGTCGGCCAGCTATTCTTGGAGCACTCCTGTCTCCACGGCTTCCTCTTGGCTTCCTCCACCGCTACTCTCTCAATTTCCATCTTGCTCGAACTCCTTCAACTTCCTGGCGGTGGGTTAGAAAGAAACTGGCCCCACGGTGGGTGCCAAACTGTAGAGGTCGGTTTTCACCGGATCTCTAAACAGTCACAAGGATTAATAGCCGATGATAATTTTGAATAATAATGGGTTGAGTTTGTTAATATCCTTGAGTTTATGTTGGTAAGGCTCGGTCTCTTTAGTTTATTAGCTTGGAAACTTAAAGAAGATAAAGAGCAAAATTGTGAACTTTGTATATATGTCACGGCTGATAATCTTCCAACCACTTCAATGAGGTTATTCCATTCATATTTATAGTCTTCTCCCTTTGCTTGGACGATGTCTAGGGTTTTGCTCCTCCCGCTAAGGTTTCCTCATTTGTCCTATTTCTCTTCTGACGAGTTTCGGGATACTCTCCGAGATTTCTCAACTAATCCCGTGATTTTTCGCCCCCCTTTCAACTGACTCTCTGACGCCATTCCTCACTCGAACGCTACCGCTGCCACATAGATTCCTGACGATGAGCCTTCGCTCGGGACGCTACTTCCTCGGGACATACCTCTTCGGGACGAGATTCCCTCACGAGGAGCCTTCCTCACGACAAGCGCTTCTTCGCGATAGGACCTTCCCACGATGAGCTTTCCTCGCGAAGATTTTCTTACCCCCTCCTCCCCCCCCCCCCTTGCGATAGGGCCTTAAGGGAACGAGTCCTTCTTCTCAGTTGACTAAGAGTCAACTGTGGGCCCCCTGTCCCCTCCCTACGTCGTCCGAAAGCTAAAAACGACACGAAAGGTGTTAAGAGAGATTTGACGATATCCTACCTTAACAGTGGTCTGCATTCTCGAAAATTTGATAGTATAAAGAATATTATGATGCAAAAAGTAGAATGGGAAATGAAGTCCAAACCCAATGCTGATTTGAGTGTCTGGCTTGAAATATATTGGAATTGAGTGTGAAATTAATCATATAAAAAAGTATTTAAAATCGTTTGTAGTTATTTATATGTGGTAGATGTCCAATTAGCGTTCACTCTTCCAAGAATGAAAAGTTTGATCAAATTGTTAATTCTCGTTGCTACAAGTATAAGAGTAGTTACTTATTTTCTTTATATAACATACAAAATGAATGAAAAAATTGATGTTCGAAGTTTGTTTGAATAACATCCAAATTTTTAAAATAGTTTGTAACGTGTTGTGGTCTAAATTATTTGGACTATCTATTTTCCTTCATTTCTTGAGCTAGATGCTCGAGCGTTCCTGTTGTTTCCCATGGGGGATGTGACTGGTTTCATGCTCAAATGTCTTTGTTGAAACACTATTTCTATGATGTTATATGCTATGTTTCAGTTAAGGTCATCAACAATAGAAAATAAACACATGTAAATAAAAGACACAAACACGTTAGTAACTTAGTTCAGCAATTGTCTACATTTATGAGATAATGCATCCCGGTGAAAGAGTATATTATTTGTTGGAAGAGCAAAGTTACAAAGGTTTTACAAGCAAATCAACTATTCTTTAACCTAACATTTTCTTTCTTTCCAAGTTATACTCTACCTAATGCTCCCCCTAAGAATGAGCTCCACTCACTGTTTCACCTTGACAAGAACCGAGTCCTTATATGTGTTTTCAACACAGAAGGTATAAGAAAGATGCACTTACATAAGTTTTTCCTTTTGAAGCTATTTTTTACAGGATGGACGCGTAAGAGAAAGAGCTCTTTTAGTTTATGTAGAAGCGGCGTGTAATAAGAGAGAATGCATAAACCCTAGAAGAGTGCACAAGAGAGTTTATATACTACAGAAACGACGAAAGCCCAGAACAGTCGAAAAGCGTAGTTAGATCTGTAAGGCGCCGAATGAACAGAGAATCAGGTACATTGCGTCAGAAAAAATGCAGAGACATGTTCACAAAACATAGTAAGAACAACCGCACGGACAACAAAATTTTGAAGAAGCAATAAGACCAAGACTGCAGTGACAAAGAAAGAAGAAATAATGTTTTTAATTATTTTCGCTACTGTTGCTAAAATTATATGCGAGATACTTTTCTTGTTACATTCACTACAAAATTGATGGTCTTCTTACTCGTAATAAAATTTAACTATTATTTTAGTCAGGGTTAGTAAAACACCCATTAAGTTTTTTTAAATATTGACTATTTCGTGGTTGTATTTATTTTAGTTGGCTCACTAATTAGAACACTCGATCATTCTATGATCAGTTATACTCGTGAATTCCTAATTTTCATAAGTCCTCGTTATCTACCGTTAAGAATTTGTAACACACAATCAACATTATATACCACAAATCACAATAGACAAATTAAGAAGCTCCCACACACTGTACAAGCTTCCTAACTTTTACTTAGTACACACATTGATCACGAAACGCCTTTCTTGTAACGATACCATAATTAAAGCACACACTTAGATTAGAAAGGCCCTTCTATTATTTCATAATTAGGTGATAATAGTGATTTTAGGATTAGTACTTGGAGAGATAGTCATCGATGGCTTTAGTGATGACAGGGATGAGGATAGTGTACTTCATAGGAGCTGGAACATCGCTGCTCTGCGTCTCATATTCCAAGGTCCAATTCGCAAAGCCCCCGTTGACTTTGACCGTTGACTTGAAGGTCTTGTAGCACTTATCAATGGCTTCACCAGAAACCTTGAAAGTTATAGTTTTGTTTTCGTCGTCTATGGCTTCAACAACCTCCTTTGAAACCTCCGAATCACCTGCCATTTTCTTTTAGAAGCATGTTCAGGTTTGGGTGATAAATTATAAAATAATTACATTTGTTTGCTAAATATGTAAGTGTAACGTGAAGAAATATAATAATAATACTTAAAAATTATTATTTTTGTTTATAAAAATTGTTACACATCGTTTTAATAACTTGAAATTGGATTTTATTTTTATTTCATTAATTTCTTTTCTATCAATATTTGTTTTTCTCACGTATACAATTTGGTTTAGAATAAGAAAAAAATTATGATGAAAATATAAAGACGGTTATGAAAGGTTTGAAAACGTGAGCTAAAAATTATCCTCTTCAAAGAAGCTATATATTATCTCAAGTAAAGCTTCGTATACTGGAGATTTACCTGCAACGTAAGACCATTGTTTGACTGAACCTACAGTTTCCCAGTCGCCCTGAAGAACTTTGATGTCTTTAATGATTTCTGGGCAAATTTTTGGGAGGAGATATAAATGGCTCCGAAATATTTGGAAGTACTTCGTGCCACTGGATTTCACCTCCACTTGAATCTCCATCTTTTGTAGCTGAGCCATGTTTATATTCTGTATATATTAATTTATTTTCTTTTTGGAAACCCTAGAATTGATATTGCTGTTGTGTGTGTGGAGAATTATTGGGGACTACAAGCTCATCCATTTTATAGAGTTTACCATATCATTAACACCAAGTTAATCATCCTACAGAATTAGTTTTTATTTTACTGATCTCTTTCCTAAACCCTAAATTCAATCCACCGAATAACTTTCCTTGTCATGCTTGGGACCAGAGAATAATCTAAGGGTTGCAAATTAGGATATTAGAACATCAAAGATCCAACTTGTACAAAAAGTGCCAAGATATCAATTTTTTGCAAACCGTATATGACATTGATTAACACGATATTCATTGTCATCCTACAAAATTATTTTTATTTACTTGTATCTTTCCTGAACCCTAAATTGAATTCGCTATTAATAACTTCCTTGTCATTTGCTCAGGATCAGAATAATTTTAGGGACATAATCCTGTAGAAAATCATTGATCCAACTTGTACTGTTACAGTCGAATTATAACACTGTCTAGCCGAACAAATGCTTCACCGAATATAAAAAAGATTTGGTATCAGCAGAAGCAGAAGATAAATGAATATGAACATAAATTAAGTTTAAAATACCGATTACATATCGTAAACACGAATAAGTACTCGGTATATAAAAACTAGTTATACTATATTTACGTTAGGCGCGTAAAATACATGATAAGTTTAATAAATCGTCGAACGGTTATTAGAATGGTTGTCCTCGAAATAAATGGTTACCATGACGTGAGTTTGATCAATCCCAAAATTTGTAGACCCCGACACTATAAATAGAAGATGAAAATTAGAGAAATAGACACAGCATAGACGCATTATTTTTACCACTTGACTTTGTGTAGAATTTCATTTTACACACTTCTTCTATTGAAGATTTTTCTTGTATAAGAAAAGTCCGGCTTCTATTTACATACTTAATCGAAATTTTATTCATTTTTTTATATTTTCTTCTATACATCGTCGTACTTTTATTTTTCAGGCTCAACACATAAAAGGTAATATTGGTGCTAAGTTGTCAACTTTTTTTTGCAAACCAGAGATGATAATATTGTCATCTTACGAAGTTATTTTAATTTTACTGATATCTTTCCTAAACCCTAAATTCTTTCACTTAATAACTTTCTTGTTATGCTGGGGAAAGTAGAATAATCTAGCGGTTTGAATCTGTTCTGAAACTAGAAAATGATGTATCCAACTTGTACAAAAGAGGTAATATTTGCGCCAAGTTGTCATTTTTTTACAAACCCTATATCAAATTGATTAACCTGAAATTCATTGTCATCCTACAAAATTATTTTAATCTTACTGATATCTTTTCTAAACCCTAATTTTAATTTAATCAATATCTCCCTAGTCATGCTCGGGACCGGAGAATAATCTAGGGATCAGATTCTTGTAGAAAATCATGTATCCAGCTTGCTCATATATATGATAATATTCGTTAATATCCATGTTAGTATTTTCGCCCAACCTTTAGAAATAAACAAGAAAACTTGGTTAGAAAGAACTAAAAATAAGTTTTATGCGTATATAAGCTCAACGAATTTTGTCACATATGGCTATTCTTTAGTATTGAAATTCTGAATTTGATATAGCAATAAGAAAATTAGGAATAACATCTTAAATTTGACGATATGAATTGTCACGGAGTCAGTTTCAATCACCTTATAATATTGATCACCAGAACGAAACTTAGGCTACTTAAAACGACAAGAGAATTTAATATTAACTTCAAATTGATGCAAAGCAATATTCATAATATAATATGTTTTTATATAAAAATATACTGGAATCTATATATTAAATAAATAAAGGCTTATGGAAAGATAATATTCGTCACGGTAGATGTACACTTTTCACCACCAATCGATTTACACTCCTGAAAAGAAAAGGAAAAAATCAATTTGATCAAATTCCTGAAAGCATAAATAATATGTCCATCCAGTAGGATAATTTAGTTAAAAGGTCGGAGATTCGATTCCCATAAATAATAAAATGTTATTTTCAAAAAATAATTTATAGTTGTAATACATAAACCTAGTAATAACATTATATGACTTCCGGTTAAAAAGTGATGGATTCGATCTCTACCTGCAGTAAAAAGTTGCCTTAGAAAAATAGTAATTTATAATCTTTTTTTTGTTCGGAAAAAAATGTTTGACATCACGTTTCACAGGGGGAATTTCGTTTTGTATGTGCCATAGTGGTACTTAATTCTAAATCTATGTGTCCCATAATTAAATACCAATTTTTAATACCCAAATTACCCTTAAATCAAAACACCCAAATTTAACCTAATCCTACCATTTTCTCTCCTCTCTTCACCGAACCTCCCCTCCCCTCTTTATTCTCTCCCGCGCCTCTCTTCTCCTCATGCACACATTACCAGCCGTCGCTCTTCACGCACACATCGTCACAACCGTCGCTCTTCTATGCTCTTCTTTGTCGCGCCTCCCTTCTCTCCTCCTCTTCACGCACGCTTCTCTCATTCTCTTCCTGGCGTCGTCGCAGACTTTCGCGTCTCCATTCCTTCGCTCGCACAGATCGGGTCTCCTCCATCCTCCGCTCATTGTGGTCGCAATATATTTGTCGTCGCCGTCGCATATTTAATCTATAATGAGTATGAATTTTTTCCTGTTATCTGGTATATGTTACTGCCTACGACCGCAAGTAACAGCAACATACCGCACAAACGTATTCATATTTTTATTATAACCATACCGCATGACACCGCAACTAACCGCAGTAATATATAAATGTTCATATTTTTTAAACCCATTTGGACTCTACAAGTTACCGCAGTTTACCGCAACTGATCGCAATTATTGTTGTTCATTTTGTGCATATTACCGCGGTGTAATTGTGTTGTATGATGAAATTTGGACTCTAAAAGATGGTGATTGCGGTATAAAATGTTTATGTATTTTTCAGTGGCGATTGCGGTATCTATTGCCTCAAGACCGTGGAGCATTTGATGGGTGCAATGCTTTTATCGGACATCAACGATACCAAGATGGAGTTTTATAGAGAGAAATGAGCAATAGACCTTTGGTATCAGAATATAGTCTCATAAACATTTTACCGGTTATTTAGTAGGTTTTAAAAACATGTTTATATAGTGTTTCCATCCTTTTACACATTTTATTATATTTGGAAACATAAATGTTTATATAGTGGTTTCATCCTTTTGGCACATTTTATTATATTTGGAAACATAGATGTTTATGTAGTGTTTCCATCATTTTGACACATTTTATTATATTTGGAAATATGTGTATGTATTATTTCCATCTTTTGACACGCTCTCGGTATAATTTTTTGCCTATAAGACGCGACGCGATGGCCTTCACGCGTCGTGCGGGATACCTTCGTGTTGCGGTGGTTTGCGAAGTGTTGCGAAGTGCTGCGGTGTGCGATGTATTGCGGTAGTTTGCGACGTGTTATGATGGTTTGCGGCGTATACAGAATAAAAACACCAGTTTTCACAGAAAATTGAACAATTCCTAGAATTTAAATAACATAAAAAACACACATTGGTAAAGGGCAAAAATTCAACAACCATCAACCCAACAAACATTCAAAAATGCCAGAATGTAAACATAGTAGGAAATTGTGCCATCATAAAAAATCGTACTAGGAGAACATTGCACATCACCAATTTTGTAAGGAACTTCAATTTTGAGATCAAATAGTAACCTATTCACACGAAGTAGTTCATATAACGTATCCAATAACTCGTTATACTTTATGTTGTTCTTTATTTCAAGAAAATACGTAGAACTCCCTCGAAATGCAGCTAATTCACCATCTTTTAGAGTCTAAATTCCATCATACAACACAATTACACCGCGGTAATCTGCACAAAATGAACAACAACAATTGCGGTCAGTTGCGGTAAACTGCGGTAACTTGTAGAGTCCAAATGGGTTTAAAAAATATGAGCATTTATATATTACTGCGGTTAGTTGCGGTGTCATGCGGTATGTTTATAATAAAAACATGAATACAGTTGTGCGGTATGTTGCTGTTACTTGCGGTCGTATGCAGTAACATATACCAGATAACAGGAAAAAATTCATACTCATTAGAGATTAAATATGCGACGGCGACGACAAATATATTGCGACCACAGTGAGCGGAGGATGGAGGAGACCCGATCTGTGCGAGCGAAGGAATGGAGACGCGAAAGTCTGCGACGACGCCAGGAAGAGAAGGAGAGAAGCGTGCGTGAAGAGGAGGAGAGAAGGGAGGCGCGACAAAGAAGAGTATAGAAGAGCGATGGTTGTGACGATGTGTGCGTGAAGAGCGACGGCTGGCAATGTGTGCGTGAGGAGAAGAGAGGCGCGGGAGAGAATAGAAAGGGGAGGGGAGGTTCGGTGAAGAGAGGAGAATGGTAGGATTAGGTTAAATTTGGGTATTTTGATTTAAGGGTAATTTGATAACCTTGGTATTAAAAATTGGTATTTAATTATGGGACACATAGAAATAGAATTAAGTACCACTATGGCACATACAAAACGAAATTTCCCTTTCATAGTGTACCAAAACATCTTGAACCCGTAGAGTTTTGTAGTTCTAGCAAATTTATTGCCTCAATATTTAATATTTCACGGAAAACTTTTTCTATACATTTTAATACATGAATAACAAAACCTTCTTTGATTTCATGAGATGACTACTATAAAGGAGGATTCTACCATTAATAGGATTATTAGACGCGCGCGGTCGGAGAATTGGAAAATCAATTGTGTGATATACGTGTATTTCATGTTCGGGGTTTGGCATAGTACAAAAGGAAAGGGTTTTGTGCCACTTAAATGTCTCAAGAATTATGTATTAATTTTGTGGATCCGGAACTCAGAAATGATATTTTTGTCAATATACGAAATAATACGTGGCATGCATAATATTTTAAATTGTTGTTTTAATTTTGGTCGTCCATTTTTTACTATTTGATGATCCATGGTTGAATTTTTTATTAGTTTTTGTTGTAGCCTATTTTTGAAAAGTTATTCAACACCCGCAGCAATTCGATTTAAGTCTGATCAAGTGGTCGCATTCAGACTTCGAACGTTTCAAACTTGGTATCTCAAGTGTACTTTACCAAAGCTAGTTGCAATGTTGATCTTTGTCGTATCTAAGAAAATGGTAAACGAGATGCTATCAAAGGAGAGCAAATGGATTGCCTATGGAGGTAACATTAGTTGGATTGAGATGGTGACAAGGGTCTCAACCGTTGAGATTTTCTTCACCTCCACGTCTCCGCGCTGCACGATCTCTCTAATCAAATGGTATTTCCTCTCAATATACTTAGAGCGCTTATGGCTTTTAGGTTCCTTTGAGTTAGCAACAGCCCCACTATTATCACAATAAAGTGTCATGGGCTCGTTGACATTTGGAACAACTTCCAAATACTTAAGGAATTTTCTAAGCCATACAGTCTCTTTGGATGCTTCACAAGCAGCCACATATTCTGCTTCCATGGTGGAGTCAGCAATGCAAGATATCTTGATACTCCTCCAAACTACAGACCTACCATTCAGGATGAACACAGATCCTGAAGTGGATTTCCTGGAATCCTTATCCGCCTGAAAGTCGGAATCGGTATACCCGGTCATAGTCAGGTCAATACCTGAATATGTAAGCATCAAATTCCTAGTTCTCTGAAGATACTAAAGAACATGCTTACCAGCAACCCAGTGCTCGGGTCCAAGATTTGATTGGAAACGGCTAACTACGCCAACAACGAAACATATATCCGGTCTAGTGCACAGCATAGCATACATGAGACTTCCTACGGTTGAGGCATAGGGAATCTTACTCATGTCCTCAATCTCTTGTGCAGGCTTGGGAGAGTGGTCCTTAGAGAGTGAGACTTCATGTCTAAAGGGGTTTAGGCCCTTCTTGGAGTTTGTACGGCGAAGCGATCCAACACCTTATCTATATAAGATGCTTGGGAGAGCGACAGGGTCCGGTTCTTTCGATCTCGAAAGATCTGAATCCCCAGAATGTACGCAGCTTCCCCTAGATCCTTCATATCAAACTGCTTAGCTAACCAGATTTTAACCTCAGATAATTTACCTACATCATTACCGATGAGTAGTATATCATCGACATACAATACCAGAAACACAACCTTGCCCTCGTGTATCAATTTATAGACACAAGGTTCATCTATTGACTGTTCAAAACCGAATCTAATATTCCATGATCTAGATGCTTGCTTTAATCTATAAATGGATTTAAGCAATTCACAAACCTTGTTCTCTTGATCACTTTCCACGAAACCGTCTGGTTGAGCCATGAAAATGCGCTCATCAAGATTGCCATTCAGAAAGGCAGTTTTGACATCCATCTGCCAGATGTCATAATCGAGAGCAGCAGCTATGGATAGAAGTATACAGATGGATTTAAGCATTGCGACTGGCGAGAAGGTTTCTTCATAATCGATACCTTCCTTTTGGGTATAACCCTTAGCCACTAGTCGCGCTTTAAACGTCTCAACGTTCCCATCCGGACCCCTTTTCTTCTTATAGATCTACTTACACACTACAGGTTTAACCTCTTCAGGTAGGTCTACAAGTTTCCAGACTTTGTTGACATACATCGAATGCATCTCAACTTTCATGGCATCAAGCCAAAGGTTTGATTCAGAACCAGCCATAGCTTGGCTGTAGGAAACAGGGTCATCCATGTCACCAACGGCTACGAGAGTATCGCCATAAGACATGTACCTGTCAGGCTTTTCAGAAACTCTCCCACTACGTCGAAGTACTACTTGACGAGGTTCTGAATTGTTAGGTTGCGTTTCAGTTGGGGTAAGAACAGTTCTTACAGATGAGGTAGAAGCATCCTCACCCAACTTTTCTTCAAGCACAATTTTGCTTCTAGGTTTCATATTCTTCATATAGTCCTCCTCAAGGAAACGAGCATTAGTGCTGACAAACATTTTATCGTCCTCATGACTATACAAAATGTTGCATCGACGTTAAGACTACAATTTCGGAATGTAGTCTAAGCTAATATATTTGAAAAACTACATCGTAAAACTGTAGTGTTTATTATTGTGAATAAAACACTATATCATAAAACTGTAGTGTTTATTATTGTGAATAAAACACTACATCATAAAACTATAGTGTTTAATATTGTGAATAAAAAACTACATCGTAAAACTTTAGTCTATATGTATATGAATATATCAAGAATATAAAAACTACAGTATTTTACTGTAGTGTATATCAAAACACTACATTTAGAATATGTAGTCTTCAGTCAAAGACTAAAGCACAAAACTGTAGTACATATGTATACAAATATATCAGGACTATAAAAACTACAGCATTTCAATGTAGTGTATATGAAAACAGTACAGCTTATATTTGTAATTGTATGTTTTAACTACAGTTTCTATTGTAGATTAGACTACACGGAAAGACTGTAGTCAAAGGCAAAGTTAATAGACTACAGTGAACTAGACTACACGAAGAAAATTGTAGTTGTAACAAAATAACTACAGTTTTTCGCCGTAGTCGTATCCCGTTTTTCTAGGTCACGCAGGGATCTTTCATCCTCACTTTGTTGTGGAAATGTTGGAGGCCTAAGACTCAATATACTTTTAGTACTTTAATTTTCATAGCATCAACATTAATCTAGGTGATCCACGACGAGTTTACTAAATCATATTAAAAACTCGAGTGTTTCTAAGCTACCCTTAAAAATATATGTTTCGATATACCTTAGGTTTTAGGTAATTTGTGACATCTAGTCTTGATTAACTTAAAAGCATTCCTTCACAGAAAATCTCGCAGTTGAGAAGGTGAGACACTAGGTCGTCGTAAATACCCCTCAGCTTAGCCTCTTATCGGCTTGGTGACAAAACTTTCTGATCCGTTCAACTCATTCATTAATTAACTATCCTAATACAATTAGATAATTTTAAATGAATGGAGTCCATGATAGCCATAAACAAACAATAAATTATCTCAGTTATAGCAAACAATCATAGCAAAGCAATTAAATAAACAAGTAAAGCAAGCATGGTTTGATTCATGTTGATCGTATCATTATTGACTCTTTATAAATTAAAATGAGATGAACCTAATCGTATTAGTTTGTCACGACCAGAGAGCGTCAGCTCACCCACGAGCCGCGACTTATCGACACTTATGTACATCAAATAATTAAAATAACTAGAAAATAATAATGACACCTACTGATACATAGAGGATGCAAAAAATATTTATGAAAATCCAGGGAATTATTTTTTCTATTTTAAAATATATAGGTGGAGTTTTATCACAACTCCTATATAAACACGTTCCGGAACGTTTTTAAAAGACAAAGTAAGAAATCACATCCCCGGTTAGTGAGACCCCATTGCCCATAGGTCAAGGCAATACGTGCTCGGTCTTAGTCTTCAACTCCACTTGCAGCTTACTAGCTTCCCTTTATCTACATTACCAAGGGTCATAAATACATGAGTCGATTGACTCAGTAAGTGGGAGTCTAACTTAGAAATAAAAACAACTAATGTTATGTGACATGCAAATAAGGAAATAAGGATGCTTATCTAATTCTAGTTTCAATGCAAATGCATGCATGGCCATGTCTACTATTCACTTGCAGTTCCACAATGCTAAACACCCCTTCCTGCTATAATCCTCAGAATGATAAGAAGCCAGCCTCAGGCCTCGAGCTACGGTCCCTAAGCGGCTTTGTGTTTTATTCTCTCTAGGATCCACTAATGGTACCATCTTCATCTGGGCGCCGGCGCTCGGTGCTTACGCACGAAGATCAGCGCCTTGATGACCTTCATCGGCCAACATCACAAGTCAGTAACTCATGCGTACCATCGATTCCTTACGTTCAGGGGTTGGGTGCTCAAACACACGCAGAGCACACACCTAATCTATTTACAGAAGGACATCTCGGGTTAAATCCCAATAATTTAGTGTTTCTCTTTCATTTGCTCGTTTAGTGTTTTACGATGAAATTTTGAGATGTGACTCCCAAAACTTTCACTCTCGACTTGAATTCAAGAGTCGACTTATGCCCTCCTGTTTCCCCCGCTCTAGCTGGTCAAACTATTGGGGTAGCTATATCACATAACACATGTCGGGTTCTAATAAACTATGTTTGAGCCTATCGAAATGACCCGAGCTACGTTTTCAATAAAATGTGGCCAAAGCCTTATCTTTATTACTTTTCACACTTTTAGGCTTTACTTAGTCTTGTTTACTAACACATAAAATGCACATAAGCATGGTTATTCCTTTGGTAAGTAATTGACTTATGTCTCCGCACCTACCCGGAATAGTTTGGCTGAAAAACGGATGACTTTCACAAATAGGTGCGTCGTACACGCTATGAGACACCTGATACTCTGTCGGGCATTGAAAGAGCTAGAATCTGGAGTTGAAAGTCCGTCAGTCACGATGTTCACAAATATTAATGGATATAGAATTCTATTAACAGAACTAATCTAAATCAGTTCCGGTTTCTATAATGCAGCTTACAATTTTTTGGTAATCAGAGATTAAACTTATTTAAGACTGCCTGCTTTCGTATCGTCAACAATACGTAATAAATATAACCTATAAAATACGAGTCTCAAATGAATTAATCTCCAAAATAGATAACCAATAAATTTCTGTAGGTTAATTACTTAATTTAGATTATTAAACATCCTTAAATAGATAAGTATCAATTATTTATTTAATTAAGAAATAACTACGTACAGAAAATTTCCAATCTAGATTCGGGATTCTATTAATACTTACGAGTAAACCGAGATTCTGAGTTCTGTTTCAATCCTCACTTTGGAGTTTCTGACCCGATCGATATTCGTACGTTCACGTAAATCTGTAAACAGATTATAGGAATCCAATAACGAATTTACTCACATAATCACAAGTTTTTGATTTCGAATTTCCAATCATGAATCTCGATATACGAATCAAAAACTCGACTTCAACCAATATTCGACAAACCGTTATCGACTTACAAATCAAAATCACAACTATTAAAGGTCAACATATCACAATATATTCACCGTGATATCAAATCCTCAATTTTCATATTCCAATATTCTCCCTTATATTTAAGAAATAAACTTCCAGGTAATATAATGAGATTCTCGGGTTAAATATCAAAATTTCTAAAAAACCCGAGCGTAAATCCGAATGCCAAAATTCATGGTCCCAATCAACCCAAACGTACAAGATTCGATCTCAATATTACAATCATATTACAGTTACACACATGACTCGACCAGTTCATCCAAACAGGCTTGGATTTATCCAATTTACAAAAAGAACGAACCCGACCTTAATCTCCACTATTATAGAACAAAATCAAATTGAAATCACCAGAGTCTCGACTCTAAACGTGAACCAGAATACACTGTACAACACAATCAGTTCCATAATCACTTCCCGAATTTAACCGAATTCCCAAAAAAAATATTCAGTCGAAAACCAATTTTCTTTCTCACGTAAGCTTGAAAACCAATTTTCAGCCTTCTGACTTTAAATCAATTTGTGAAAAAATTCAAAATCTTATTTTGACATTCAAGTTCTTTTTTGACATTTTACATCAATTATCCTTAAAGAAAAAAATACCCTTAAGAACATTTTCGGAAAATACGTCTAGTTCAACAATTGAACTTATCTTAACTTAACTTCTAGTTTAACAAATTCTACACTAACTGCTATTAATTATATCTCTGCCAATAGAACGATAGAGCCCGATGCTAATTTCATCTCTGTCAATAAACTTTTTATTCTAAACATGTCAACAAATTGATAAAACGATCTAAAAAATTTATAAAGCCATTTAAAAAATCAATCGCAGATCCAATTTGTTTTAGGACACTTACATATGAGGTTGTAAATAACCTCGTGCGTTGCTAGCTAACGTCGGAACGCCTCATCAAAAATCCAAGAAGCTGAATACCGGATTAAAATCTTGTCGGTCGGTCAAAAATGGGCCTCTGAGCCTGTGACCTCCTGCGACCAAATCGAGCTCCAAGACCTGTGCACCATGGTAGGTGGGACCTAGGGCGAGGTGCTGGTGAAGTGGCTAGACCTGGATCCTTGTCAACTCCTGTAGTGGCCTAGACTCACTTTGGGCTCGGCGACAACTCCAGTCCTGCAAAGCAGCTGGCAACTGCAATCCGAAACGGAGGCTGAAATAAGCCTTGTTGCGTCTCGCTCGATTTCTTTGTGTTTTGACTGATTTCCTGCACGTAAAACGTCACTCAAACACCAATAGAAGAGTCAACGATAATTCTCTCGGGTTTTTGGGAGATGTAGAGGGTGGGATGTTTAATTGAAATGAAGAATACTCAGGATCAGTCAAGAACGTTCGGGAGATCAAGAAAATATTTCTTGATCTCTCTCCCTCTCTAATTCTCTCGGCCAACAACAAGAACACACAAGGGAGGGACTTGGCCGAGTGTTATGATTAAGGTTAGGGAATTAGGGTTTCGAAAATCCCTTAAGTAGAGAGATAAAGTGGGCTTTTCTTAGGTTAAACCAATTAGTCAAACTTAAGCCCGTTGTTCCTTTAAATTAATTTCAAAAATTAATCTCTTGACCCAATTCGTTAATTTGGCCAAGTGATGTCTTTGCATACTCGAAAAAAAATTCATTTGATTTATTTCTAAAATAATATTTAATTACTTTAGAACATCTCATTTAATGACAAATCATTAATTATTCTCATAAGTACGAAACAAGAAAATATTTATTTTCATCTTTTATTTATTTGAATCACTAAAATATATTATTATCCATATAATACCATAATATGAGTCATTAAATAAATGTAATAACAAATAACCAATTATTTAATCAATTACTTAGAAAAACATTTTCTTAGTTTAAATCACAAGTTACTTTCAATGAAAAAATCAAATCGTCCTAGTTCAATAAAACTCGTCCGAGAGTCTATGATCGAGACCCAATGGACCCACATGAACGAAGTTTTAGAATAAAAATCGAACTCAAAAGTTCTCAAAACTTTTACGTGTTTTAATTCTTAATATTACTCGATTCCACTAAAGGACTAATACTGAAACTCTCTAAGTTCATATGCGCTTATTTTCCATTTGATGTCACAAAACAATTCTTCACACGATCCATGGAGTATTTTACGATATTACCTTCATGTATATCAGTAACTCAGAGGAATGTAAAATTATTGTTTTACCCCTGAGTTATTTTTTAACTAACTCCTTTGTTATTTGTGCATGAGAAAAACATAGAGTGACATGTCTTTATATGTCACATGTTTTAATAAAATAATATTCTATTCGATGAATACCATGCATGGTTTATTCATTTACACTCTCATAACAAAGCATAGTGTGATACTAATGCATTAGCATTGTTTCAACATGAATTCCGTATTTGTGAATTACATAACCCAATATAACAACGTCATGACACCAACCGTCGGGTTAGATGCAACTTCAATTTAGCCATTGATCATTGAAAAATCAAATGTCATAAGGTGTTATATAAATTATGCATTCACTTTGGGATTAAGGGAAGTACCGAAATACCCTTCATATGTCACCTTGAAGTTTCGAGTGATTAAACGGTTTTATCTCGAGCTTCAGAGTATCACAGGTCTTGTCCAACATCTTCTATAAGATACCAAGAATGAAGCACAGAGTCGCAACTCTTTATATCACTAGATAAGATAGCATGATTCATTCAAACAATCATTACTCAAATTCGATTACTTTATCAATTTTTAGATTTCAATCTAATATTTAAACTAGTCATAGATGGTCATCTTGTCAAGTCTGTTCTTAGCACCCTTTTCGTTGATGACAGTTTGAGAGCTTAACAAACATACATAAACACAAACTTAATCAAGAATGAATATTTAATTTTATTTATGTTTCAACAAAAATGAAAGGCAAAGTATTTATAATGTATAATATCTCCTTTGTGGGCACCAATCCCAACAAACTCCCACTTGACTCAAAGGAGATGTGAATGATCCTTCAGTCCCAATCCATCTAGATGTCCCTCCAAGACTTTACTCGGTGTCCCCTATGTGAACGATGTCTCGTACCAGGGGATACTAATGCTCTATGTGTGTTGAGCGCTTGTGACTTCTTGGTTCCTTAAAGATAGCGACAACCCTACTATTATAACTATAAAGTGTGATAGGCTCCCTTGTACTTGGAACTACTTCCAAGTACAAAAAGAATTTCCTCAACCACACAGCCTCCGTTGCAGCTTCGCAAGCTGCCACATACTCGGCTTCCATAATTGAGTCAGCAACGCAAGATGGGTTAATACTCCTTCAGACCACAGATTCACTATTCAGGGTGAACACAAACCCTGATTTGGACTTCCTGAAATCCTTATCCGCTTGAACATCGGAGTCGGTATATCCCGTCATATTTAGGCTACCACCTGACTATGCAAGGATGTAGTTTCTCGTTCTGCGAAGATACTTGAGAACATGCTTGCCAGCAACCCAGTGCTCGGGTCAAGGTAGACTAGAATCTACTCACCACGCCTACTGCGTAACAAATATCTATCCTCGTGCAAACCATACCATACTTGAGACTTCCTACGGCTAAAGCTTATGGAATATGTCTCATGTCCTCAACTTCTTGAGGAGTCTTGGGAGACTGCTCACTTGAGAGATGCAGTCCATGTCTGAAAGGTACCTGTCCTTTCTTGGAGTCTCGCATACTGAAGAGATCCATTATCTTATCAATATAAGATGCCTGAGATAGCGCTAACTTCCGGTTCTTCCGATCTCTGAAGATCTGAATTCGCAGAATTTAAGCCGCTTCTCTAAGATCCTTCATCTCAAATTGCTTTGATAGCCAGATCTTAACCTCCGATAACTTTTCTACATAATTCCCAATGAGTAGTATGTCATCCACATATACGACTAGGAAAACCACTTTACCATCATTTATCATCTTATAAACGCATGGCTCATCTACTAACTGATCAAAGTCGTAGCCTTTCATAGTCTCGTCGAATCTAATTCCACGATCTAGATGCTTGCTTCAATCTATAAATGGACTTTAGCAACTCACAAAACTTACCATGTTGGCGTTTCTCCATGAACCCGTCTAGTTGAGCCATATAAAACAGCTCATCAAGACTCTCATTCAGAAATGCAGTCTTGACATCCATCTGCCAGATTTCATAATCCAGGGCTGCAACAATGTATAAGATAGTACGGATGGACTTCAGCATCGAGACTGTTGAGAAGGTATCCTCATAGTCGACACTTTCCTTTTGTGTGAACCCCTTCGCCACAAGTCGTGCCTTAAATGTCTCAACAGTTCCATTCGGTCCTCTTTTCTTCTTGTAGATCCATTTAAACCCAACTAGCTTGATGCCTTCAGGTAGATTTACAAGCTTCCAGACCTCGTTGACATACATCGAATGCATTTCAACGTTCATTGCTTCTTGCCATTGGTTTGCTTTGGAACTCTGCATCGGTTGGGAAATTGATACTGAATCATCTTCCTCCTTGTTTTCAACGACAGTGAAAATCTCTCCGACACCCATGTATCGAACAGGTTGTCGTACAATCCTAGTACTGCGACGAATCACATGCGGCTCGGGTTCCTATGTGATTCTTCTAAGTTGGTATAGGACTCGTCCTATCCTTATATAAATCTCGACATCAATGCCACTTTGGCTAATACTATATCTGAAAACTAAATCAAGGACTCCCCCTGACTTTGAGACCCCTCTCAATTCCACTCTTCAAACACTCACCCGATGTTTGGCCACTTCAATGAACAAATTGCGAGAACTTCAATCACGCAAGCAAAAAACCGATACTTCTATAATCTTGTAGTATATCAATGAGTTTTTAGAGAATTACAACCATATAGATGTGAACAATGACATTTTTCCTAGCTGCTAATGAAGAGCTACTCGGCTTATATAGCACTCCTTCAAAGTTAAAGTCTTCCTAGAGTTTCCTTAACCTTTAATAAAAACTTCCCAAAATAGACAACTACCGCAGACGAATGTTGCGACATTATGACGTGACATAATGCCGGATCTGTCAAAATTGGAAATTTCCCTAATATCATACAATCCCAATTTAATTCATTTACCACCAAATAAGTCAACATGTAGAACTTCCCAAAATGAGCATGCAGAATATCTTGAGGAAGTTAATACATTTATCATGATATATATTATTTGAATCTTTGCCCAAAAATAAGCCAACACAATAAACTACAATGAATGTCATTGCAATAAAAATCTCCCCATTTGGCTATTTTTTGGGTAAACACAACAAGATAGATCCACTCATAAGTACCTCTCCCCCTGACTGCCTCTAAAACATACCAACAACAAGGATAAACCAACTACAGGCGGAGAAAATGAATTACCATCAGAAGCACCTCCGGCCGGACCATCGGCGCTTGCTGAGGTAATTACATCCATGATCTAGATTCTTAACATCCACAAACGTAGTAGTAAATGCACATTTCTTCAAGTTGTTGTTGACTCTATTATCCGCTTTCACTCTCCACACTTTGCGCAGATTAACGACTTGATTCCTCTAAGTTCTATGGAAGGATTGATGTTGATGAAGATTCCTTCCATAGAGACGATAGCAAAATGGACGTATGTTCCCTGAGCGTCCACAATGATGACAAATCCAGTTAGCTCTGTTGACAAGAGACCTCCCAGAATTTTTAGGGAGTCGCGAGTTGTCGTAGCCAGATGTCTGCCACATGTTGTGCGACAATTGGGAGGAGAGTCCATTCTTATGTGGAACAAACACAGCCTTAGAGATTGATGCACCATGAGTAAAACCAATACATTCCATATCTTTGGCAGATTTGCCAAGAGTAAGAATCTTGTCAAGATTCTTAGTGCTTGAATTCATCATCCTCACAGACTTTGTCATCTTCTCAAGTTCACCATTTAAATAAGTAACTTGACGTTTTAATTCAATAATGGTCTCCAAAAATCTGATCTTATCGCTTGTCAAAGAGAGAATCATATCATTCATCTTATCCACAGCCTGAGATTCTTCAACATCTTTGTTATTCAATACATTGTAGACTCGTTCATGAAGATCATTATAAAAATCATCAGAGGAGGAGGAGGTATTATCTTTTTTTTTTGTAGACTCGTTCAATATCATCTTTGTTAATAGATTGCTGGAAACGCAACAAAATTACTTGGCTCGGATTCATTATCATACTCATCGTCAGTGAGAGTCGCACCATGACCATTATTTTGTTTTCTCAGGAAAATTGGCCACTCCTTTTTAATGTGACCAAAGCATTCACATTCATGGAATTGAATTCTTCTTTCCTTGCTTCTGCTATCAAAGTTGTTGCTCTCAATGTTTCTGACATGATGTGAAACATTTGACGTTGGAAGCTTGCTAAACTTCTTCATAATCCTGTTATATTTCTTAGAAAGCAAAAAACTGAGTCATATATGTCTCCATTAGAATCTGAGACTACCTCATCTCTTTGGTCGCAAGAAGAGATATTATGCTCCTTTTTAAACATAGGAAGAGACAATTCATAGGTCACGAGAGAACAAACAAGTTCATCCGATTTCATAGTCGACAAATCATGAACCTCTTCAATGGCTGTGACTTTCATCTGAAACCTGGATAGAAGTGATCTGTGAACTTTTTGTACCAACTTCTCATCTGCCATAGGAACACAAAGAGAAAAAGACTTATTAGCAATATCACAAATTCTAACATTAAATTCAGAAATAGTCTCATTTTCATTCATAGACAACGATTCAAATCGAGTAGTAAGGATTTGAAGTTTTGAACTGCGGACTTTGAGTGTCCCTTCATGAGCAACTTCCAATATTTCCCAGGCTTCTTTAGCACTCATGTATGTGTTAATAAGCCTAAAAATATTTTTGTCAACACCATTATATATAGCTGTAAGAGAACGAGAGTTTCCCATTGCAGATTCATCTTCTGCGGCATTCCAATCTTTCTTGGCTTTAACTCTGCTGATAGAACATGTAGCATCAACAGTCACACGTGGAGACCACCCATTGACAATAGGTTTCCATGTCGTCGTGTCCAATGATTTTAAAAATGTACACATTCGAGCCTTCCAATAGCCATAGTTAGATCCGTCAAGCAATGGAGGTCAATTGACTGAAGCTCCTTCCCTGGTATTGTACATCGCAAACAAAATTGTCAAACCCACAAGAAACCACCCTAAAGTTCAGGGTGCCCGCTCTGATACCAATTGAAATTTTGTTAGTTGCTCGGACAAGTATCACAGGAAAATGTTGTAACAGTCTACGTGACACTTGGAAAAGAAAATACGAGATGACAATTAAAACAATATAAGTAATAAAATGAACACGAGAAGTAGTTACCCAATCCGGAGCAACGTCTCCTACATCTGGGGGGCTCTCAACCTAGTGGAAATAAATTCAATAATAATAGTCAATAGTACAACAATGGCCTTATATGAATCTCGACATCAATGCCACTTTGGCTAATATTATATATGAAAACTAAATCAAGGACTCCCCCTGACTTTGAGACCCCTTTCAATTCCACTTTTTAAAACCTCACCCGATGTTTGGTCACTTCAATGAACAAATCGTGAGAACTTCAATCATGCAAGTACAAAACCAATATTTCTCTAATCTTGTAGTATATCAATGAGTGTTTAGAGAATTACAACCATATAGATGTGAACAATCGCGTTTATTCTAGCTGCTAATGGAGAGCTACTCGGCTTATATAGCACTCCTTCAAAGTGGAAGTCTTCCTAGGGTTTCCTTGCCCTTTAATAAAAACTTCCCGAAATAGACAACTGCCGCACACAAATGTCGCGACATTATGACGTGACAGAATGTCGAGACCTGTCAAAATAGGAAACTTCCAAAATATCATACAATCCGAAATATAACAATTTATCACAAAATAAGTCAACATGTAGAACTTCCCAAAATGAGCATGAAGAATATCTTGAGGAAGTTAATACATTTATCATGATATATATGATATGAATCTTTGCCCAAAAAAAAGTCAACACAATAAATTACAATGAATGTTATTTAATAACAACTAGTATAAATCATAGTTCGCAATCTAAAGATTGACAGGGCAATCGAATCTAAGTATTGATTGTTTGAATAAATCAACGATATCTTATCTTGTGATATAGAGAGTTGTGACTCTGTGATTTATTCTTGATATCTTAATGAAGACACTGAACTAGACCAGTGACTCTTTAGAAGCTCGAGCTAAAACCGTTTAAAGACTCGAAACTTCAAGATCACAAACGAGGGTTAATTTGGTAATTACCTAAACCCTGAAGTGAATAAAAATATCCTTTTAACACTTTATTACATTTGATTTTTCAATGGGCAATGAGTAAAAGAAATTTCATCTGACCCAACGGTTGGTGTCATAATGTTGTTTCTTTGAATCATGTGATTCACATATACGGAATTTGTGTTGAAATAATGCTAAGCCATTAGTATCACACCACGCTTTGTTATAAGAGTGTGAGCAAATAACTGGGTATGGTATTCATCGAATAAAACATTCTTTGAATAAAACATGTGACATGTACAGACATCTCACTTTATATTTTTCTCGTTCAACTAATATTATTCCTTTGAATATTATTCATTTAGTGGAATCAACTAGTATTAAAAATTAAAAGTCAGAAAAAGTTTGTGAACTTTTGAGATCGGACTTTACACTAAAGCTTCATTCATGTGGGTTCATTTAATGTAAATTGTCATTTACAATAAGAGAATTATTTTCTAAATAATTGGTTATTATTACATTTGTTTAATGAATCATATTATGTCATTTACATTTGTTTATTGGTTATTTATATTTCAGCAAAATGTATTTTAACCCATTACAAACGATTTTGAGTTCGAACAAACTCGAGGGTGAGAATTACATTAATTGAAAGCGTAACCTCGACATCATGCTGACGGTGGAAAAGAACAAGTACATTCTCACAACCCCGTGTCCTTGAGCTCTAAGTGATGACTCGAGTAAAGAGGACAAGGGCGAATATGATGGGTGGATAAGGTTTGACGAGATTGCTATATGTCATATCTTAGCATCTATGAGCAATTTGATTCAACAATCTGATCAGAACATCGTCACTGCATATGACATGCTTTACAATCTCCATGAGATGTTTGAGTGTCATGGGCGTCAGGCGATGCAGCAAGCTATCCGCAGCTGCAGGATGAAGCTGGGAACTCCAGTTTGGGAACACATGCTACTGATCATGGGTCACCTAAATGACATGGAGATTCTTCGATCTGAGATCGATGGACTCACCAAGATTGACATAATCTTGGAGACTCAGATGGAATCATTCGATAGCTTACGTCTGAACTACTCCATGACCAAGCTCATTTTTATTGTAACCAAGCTCATGAAGGAGTTGCAGACTGCCGAGAGACTTCTCCCTAAGAACAAGAAGAAGACTAGTGAAGTCAATGTTGCTGAACATTTCTAAAAGGATAATGAAAGGAACTAAACAAGCCAACATAACAGGATACAAGAAGCCTTACGCGAAGGATGCGGATGTCAAGGGCAAGAGCGTCGCGAAGGTGGACAAGTCTAGTCACAAGTGTCACCATTGCAGAGAGGCTGGTAATTGGTGCAGGAAGTGCCCTACCTACCTCAAAACTGTCAAGGGAAAAGGTATGAGTTTCGTCACCCAAGCATGTTACACGACAATCTGATCATATCATGTGTAACTTGAATGGTTTTGGGCAAACCAGACGCATAAGTGATGGAGATTTCACGTTCAATTGGGAAAATGTAACGAAGGTCGGAGCCAGATCTGTCTGGACCATGAAGCTGAATTTTGGAGACAAAAATTATTGAATAATTTTTATTATGTTCTGGATTTTTGCAAAAATATTGTTTCTTTTTGTCGTTTAGAAGAACAATATTTCAATTTTAAAATCAATAATGGTATTGAGATTTTTATTGATGATGCGTTTATAACTACAGCTCATCATGTGGATTCCATTTATTATTTGTATCGAAATGAGCCGACAATCTTGGATACCGAAGTGAATGATGATTCACTCAGGAAGCGTAAGTCGTTTCATAATGATGAAACTGACGACACATATATATGGCACTTATGCTTGGAAATATAGGCCTAGATAAGATTAAGAGATTGACAAAGGATGGTCCTTTGAAATATCTAAGTGTGGGATCCATGCCCACGTGTGAATCCTTTCTCTTACATAGTGATGTATGTGGTCCAATCAACACCCAGGAAATATGAGGTTACAAATACTTCGTCACCTTCACTAATGACTACTTTCAATTTGGTCATGCTTTCTTAATGCGACACAAATCCAATACCTTTTAAATGTTCAAAGAGTATCAGACTTTGATTGAGAAGCATACAGAGAAACTGATCAAAACCCTTCGATCAGATCGAGGGGGAGAGTACTTGTCTGGAGAGTTAATTACGGTTTCCCCATAGGAAAAGTAATTAACTATTGTTGTGCACAATACCATGAATTATTTAACGCTTTCCTCGCCATATTAGGATTGTTCATGCATGCATATAATTCAAAAATATAGCACATACTAAAATCATTTATTTTATCAATGTTTTTCAGCAAAATGTCTTCTAATCCACTTCAAACGATTTTAAGTTCTAATAAACTCGAGGGTGAGAATTACGTTGACTGGAAACGTAACCTCGACATCGTATTGACGGTGGAGAAGCACAAGTATGTTCTCACGACCCCATGTCCTCCTGCTCTGAGTGCTGACTCAAGCAAGGAACACAAGGACGCCTTCGATGCGTGGATGAGATCTGATGAGATTGCTCAATGCTACATTTTGGCATCGATGAGCAACGTGTTGCAACAATCTCATCGAGACATCTCCACAGCATATGAAATACTGTACAATCTTCATGAGATGTTCGGATGTCATGGGTGTCAGGCGAGGCAGCAAGCTATCCGCAGTTTCATGAACTGTAGGATGAAGCAAGTATCTTCCGTCCGGGAACACATGCTATTGATCATGGGTCACCTGAACGACATGGAGATCCTTGGTTCAGAGATTGACGGAGAAACCAAGATTGACATGATCTTGGAGACTCTTACAGAATCTTTTGATAGCTTTCGTCTGAACTACTCCATGAACAAGCTCAATTACACTATAACTGAGCTTATGAAGGAGTTACAGACTGCCGAGGGACTTCTCCCTAAGAACAAGAAGAATTCGGGAGAGCTCAATGAACACAGAGCCTCGACCTCTGGTTCTAAGAGGATGATGAAGAGGCCCAAAAATGCCAACCGAACGGGTTCCAAGAAGCCTTACAAGAAGGCTGTGGATGCTAAGGGCAAAGGCATCGCAAAGGTGGACAAGTCTGAGCACAAGTGTCACCATTGCTGAGAGGCTGGCCACTGGCGGAGGAACTGTCCTACCTACCTCAAGAGTGTCAAGGGGAAATGTATAATCTTTCTTACTCAAGCTTGTTATACTACAAACAAGGCATCGCCCTGGATTCTTGATTGCGGGGCGTCTGACCACGTTGTGTGTAATTTGAATGGTTTTAGGAAAACCAGAAGCTTAGGTGATGGAGAGTTCGGATTCAACTGGGGTGATGGAACAAAGGTCGGAGCAAGATCTGTCGGGACCATGAAGCTCAAGTTTGGAAAAGAAACTTTATTATTGAATAATGTTTACTATGTTCCGGATTTTTGCAAGAATTTGATTTCGTTTGGTCGCTTAGAAGAACAAGGTTTCAATTTTAAGATCAATAATGGTATTGAGATTTTTATTGATGATTGTTTTATTACTAAATCTCAACGTGTGAATTCTATTTATTATTTATATCCTGCTGAGCCGACAATCTTGGACACCGAGGTGAATAATGATTCACTTAGGAAGCGTAAGACGTTTCATACTGATGAAACTGACGACACATATCTATGGCACCTACGTCTTGGACATATTGGCCTGGATAGGATCAAGAGATTGACAAAGGATGGTCCTTTAAAATCTCTACACGTGGGAAGTCTTCCTACTTGTGAATCATGTCTTGAAGGCGAGATGACCAAGAGACCTTTCTCAACAAACGGTCTAAGGGCCACGCAAGTATTGGAACTTATACATAGTGATGTATGTGGTCCAATAAACATCCAGGCAAGAGGAGGTTACGACTACTTTGTAACCTTCACTGATGACTACTCTAGGTTTGGTCATATCTACCTTATGCGACATAAGTCAGATACTTTTGAAATGTTCAGACAGTATAAGGCTTTAGTTGAAAAGCAAACGGAGAAACAGATCAAAACCCTTCAATCATATCGAGGGGAAGAGTACTTGTCTGGAGAGTTCGAAGACTTTCTTAAGGAAGAAGGTATTCATTCTCAGCTTACAGCACCTGGTACCCCGCAGCAAAACGGTGTGTCAGAGAGAAGGAATCGAACTCTGTTAGATATGGTGAGGTCGATGATGAGTTACTCATCGCTTCCTAATTTGTCTGGAGATATGCCCTAGAAACAGCTACCTACATTCTGAACCAGGTCCCATCTAAAACGGTACCTGGCACACCCTCTGAAAGATGGAGTGGTAGAAAATCCGTTTTACACCATACTCGCATATGGGGTTGTCCAGCACATGTGCTGAGACAAAAGACTAGCAAGTTGGCTAATCGTTCAGAAGTATGCCTGTTCGCGGGATACTCCAAGGAAACAAAAGGGTACATCTTCTATAGTGCTGCTGATCAAAAAACGTTCGTTAGCACGAACGCTAGGTTTCTGGAAGCAGATTATATGAAGAATTCAGTACCGAGAAGCAGACTTGTGCTGAAGGAACTGTTGGGTGAAGTAGTTGGTACTTCACAAGATAGGATGGATCCTATTCCAACAGTGGAAGAACAAAACTCGGAATCAGAGACTCCTACGCTTTGTCGTAGCAACAGAGTTGTGAGACAACCTGTTCGATACATAGGTATCGGAGAATCTTTTACTGCAGTCGCATACAATGAAGAAGATGATCCGGTATCATGTTCCCAAGCGATGCAGAGTTCCGAGGCAAACCTATGGCAAGAAGCCATGAACGTTGAAATGCATTCGATGTATGTCAACGAGGTCTGGAAGCTTGTAGATCTGCCTGAAGGCATTAAGCCTGTTGGCTGTAATGGGATCTACAAGAAGAAGAGAGGACCGAATGGAAATGTTGAGACATTCAAGGCACGACTTGTGGCGAAAGGGTTCACACAGAAAGAAGGTATCGACTATGAAGATACCTTCTCGCCAATCGCTATGCTGAAGTCCATCCGTACTCTCTTATCCATTGCCGCAGCCTTAGATTATGAAATCTGGAAAATGGATGTCAAGACTGCATTTTTGAATGGAAATCTTGACGAGCGCATTTATATGGCTCAACCAGACGGGTTCATGGAAAAAGGCCAACAGGGCAAGGTTTGTGAGTTGCTCAAATCCATTTATGGATTGAAGCAAGCGTCTAGGTCGTGGAATATTAGATTCGGCGAGACTGTGAAGAGCTACGGTTTTGATCAGTCTGTAGATGAACCATGCGTTTATAAGATGATAAACGATGGCAAGGTGGTTTTCTTAGTCCTTTATGTGGACGACATACTACTCATTGGGAATGATGTAGGAAAGTTGTCAGAGGTTAAAGTTTGGCTGTCAAAGCAATTTGAGATGAAGGATCTTGGAGAGGCAGCTTACATTCTGGGTATTCAGATCTTTAGAGATCGAAAGAATCGTAAGCTGGCCCTCTCTCAAGCATCTTATATTGATAAGATCATGGATCGCTTCAGTATGCAAGACTCCAAGAAAGGACAGCCACCTTTCAGACATGGAGTGCATCTCTCAAATGAGCAGTCTCCCAAGACACCTCAAGAAGTTGAGCACATGAGACACATTCCTTACGCTTCAGCCGTAGGAAGTCTCATGTATTCTATGCTTTGCACGAGACGAGACATTTGCTACGCAGTAGGCGTAGTGAGCAGATTTCAGTCTAACCCTGGACCCGAGCACTGGGTTGCTGTCAAGCATGTTCTCAAGTATCTTCGGAGAAACTACATGCTTGCGTATTCAGGTGGTGACCTGAATATGACGGGATATACCGACTCCGATTTTCAGGCGGACAAGGATTCCAGGAAGTCCACATCAGGGTCTGTGTTCACCCTGAATGGTGGGTCCGTGGTTTGGAGGAGTATCAAGCAATCTTGTGTTGCTGACTCGACCATGGAAGCCGAGTATGTGGCAGCTTGTGAAGCTGCAAAGGAGGCTGTGTGGCTAAGGAAATTCCTTATGTACTTGGAAGTTGTTCCAAGTGCAAGCGAGCCCATTACACTTTATTGTGATAATAGTGGGGCAGTCGCTAATTGTAAAGAGCCAAGAAGTCAAAAAGCGCTCTAAACACATAGAACGCAAGTATCAGCTGGTTCGAGATATCGTTCACAGAGGGGATGCTGAAGTCATGAAGATCTCAACGTTAGACAACCTTGCTGATCCCTTCACGAAGCCTTTAACGAGTAAAGTCTTCGAAGGGCACCTAGAAGGATTGGGACTGAAGGATCATTCGCATCTCCTTTGAGTCAAGTGGGAGTTTGTTGGGATTGGTGCCCACAAAGGAGATATTAGACATTGAGATACTTTATGTATTTATATTTGCTAAAACATTGATATTAATAAATGTTCATTCTTTTGAAGATTGTGTTTAGTTATGTTTAAGCTATGCTCTGAAACTATCATCAACGAAAAGGGTGTTAAGTACAGACTTGACAAGATAACCCTTGTGACAAGTTTGAAACATTTGTTCGCAATCTAAAGATCGATAGAGCAATCGAGTCTTAATATTGATTGTTAGGATGAATCATGATATCTCATCTCGTGATATAGAGAGTTGTGACTCTATGATTCATACCTGGTATCTTGTAGAAGAGACTGAACAAGACCTGTGACACTTAGAAACTCGAGACAAAACTGTTTACACTCGAGGCTTCAAGTTCACAACTAAAGGAGTATTATGATACTTACCTTAATCCTGAGGTGAATATGTAATTGACATTACACTTTATAACATTTGATTCGTCAATGGGCAATGACTAAGTTTTAGTTGCATCTGACTCAACTTTTGGTGTCACAAGGATGTGATGTTGGATTACATGATTCACATATTTGAAATTCATGTAATGACAATGCAAATGCATTAGTATCACACTATGCTTTGTTATGAGAGTGTGAATGAATAAACCTGGCCAGGTATTCATTGAATGAGTTCATTCTTTGATTAAAACATGTGACATGTAAAGACATCTCACTTTATGTTTTTCTCATTCACAAATAACAAAGGAGTTAGTGAAATAATAACTCGAGGGGTAAAACAGTAATCTTACATTCCCCTCAGTTACTGATACACATGAAGAGTAATGTCGTAATATACTCTGTGGATCGTGTGAGAAAGTGTTTCATCACATCAAACATAAAAGATACGCACATGAACAGAGAGATTGTCAATATTGGTCCTTTAGTGGAATCGACCAATATTAAAAATTAAAAGACGGAAAAAGTTTGTGAACTTTTGTGTCCGATCTTTATTCTAAAGTTTCGTTCATGTGGGTCCATGAGGTCTCAATGATAGATACTTGGAAGAGATTAAAAGAACTGTGAAAGTTGATTTACTCATTAAGTATAAATTGTGATTTATACCGAGAAAGTTATTTTCTTGAAACTCAATAAATAACTAGTTATTTATTTTGTTCATTGAATCACAAAATGTTATCATATTGACGATGACATTCTCGAGTGTTTAAATATGTTAGAAGAAGAAAATAAATTATTTATCATTTCGTACTTATTCTATAACTATGAAATATATTTAATGATGTGTCATTAAATAATAATGAGAGTTCTAAATTAATTTTAGAAATTAAATCAAATATGTTTAAGAATAAAATCAAAGGATATGGACGAGTAAGGGGAGAGGGATTGGCCGAATTCCCTAAGTGAATAGGGTCATGGGTCTGACTCATCTTAAGCCCATTTATAACTGTATAAATAAGGCTAAACAAACCCTAATCACTTAACCTTAACCCTAGTTAATTTTCGGCAACTCACTCTCTCTCTCTCCCTTGAGATACTCGGCCAAAATTCCCAACAAAGATCAAGAGAAATTGTTTTTCTAATCTTCATTCTTTGATTCCTAATTGTTCTTGAGAGCCCACACTCAATATCTCAATAAATTCCTTGTGTATTATTGTTGATTCATCACTTGTGGTGTTTGGAATAATTTTGTGAATTGTTTAGAGGTTTATAAATTGTTTTAAAAGCTTTCAGCCAGCCAAAATCGTCCCTAGGACGATCTGGGTGCATTCCGGCGACCTCCCAGCCTCCAGCGCTCCAGTCCGGTGAAGGAGCTCCTGTCAGGCGAGCTCCAATCCGGCGAGGTGATCCAATCCGGCGAGGTGCTCCAGTCCGGCAAGGCGAATCCGGTGAGGGCAATCCGGCGAGGCTATCTGGCGAGGCGTCCCAGTGATCTCGAGTCCGGCGAGACTTCCCAGTCCGGCGAGTGTGCAATCCGGTGGGTCTTCCCTGTCAGGCGAGTCCCCGTGCGGCGACAGTCACCCATCCGGCGAGCTCCCTGTGAGGCGAAAAACTCCAGTCCGGCGAGGCTTCCCTCAGGCATCCATTCCGGCGATCTTCCCCAGTCCGGCGAAGACGTTCCCAGGCATTCCGGCGAGGATTTTTCTGCGTTTTGAACGTGACGTAGCATTCCGACAATAGCTAGCAACGTCGAGGTTGTTTACAACCTTTAATGTGAGTATTTTCTCAATTAAATAATTAACTATAAATTATATAAATGTTATATAAATTGTTAGTTAAATTTATTTGTTTGAGCATGTGAATTATAAATTGTTTATGATCACTTGATAAATTTTAATGCCTTAGGTTGTTAAATATATTAAAATTAGTTTTAATATATTAGATCTAATTATAATTTTCCGCCACATAGGATGTGTATTATAATTAATATTGTTTAATCGTTAAATAAATTCCAACAGTCTGAAATTTTATAAATCGTTTATAGGTTGCTAGATTGAATTGTTCAAATTGTTGTCAGCATGTTTAGAATAGTTTATTGACATCGCCGACCGGTGCTTCCTTTTCGATTGACGTGGTTGTGCTTCAAGCGCTTCGTGTTGTTGTGGTTGTTTCGTTTGTGTTGTTGGTATTGGTGTTGGCGAGCCCGTTGTTGTTGTCATTTTTGCGTTGCTTCTCATTGTTCACGTTGCCATGGTCGAGGAATGGTATTACGAACGGGCTTCGGTTCTTCCTCTTCCGCATTTGGATCTTCGGTTTTGTCGCCTCCTTGTTCTTCTTCTTCTTATGCCATGCGTTGAGAGAACTCTTGATAAACTTGGTAGACATCGGGTTGTGGAAGTTGAGCTTGATAAGCCTCCTCGAGATTTATTTGGGGTTGAATGGGTGGTTGTGTGTTTGGAATTTGGGTAATGAAATCCGAGACATTGGGGAGAACGTAATTCGGATCGAAAGGGTATAACGTATCTTCGTTATCTTGAGAATAATTCAACTAATTCTTTTAGATTGGTGAACTTGTGAATCTGGTGAACTTCTTCCCCTACGACCTCAACCTCGATTTTGGGATGAGGAAGCCATTAAAAGAAAATGATGTTGCAAACAAAAACGAGCTTAAACTTTGAAAATTAAAGAGAGAATGAAAGAGTGGATTGTAAAGAGAATGAGAGAATGTGAGAGGAGATGGTGTGAAGAAAATGTAAATTTCGGAATTCGGCAGTTCGATATATGCTATGATTTATCACTCATGGACGTTGATAAGATCCTTCCATTTAGTAGCACCTTAGGGGATGGTATATCTTTATAAAGGGCGAGGTTAAAGTTTACGGTGGATACCTAGGCGCCCAGAGACGAGGAAGGGTGTAATAAGCGACGAAATGCTTCAGGGAGTTGAAAGTAAACGGAGATCCGGAGATCCCCGAATAGGTCAACCTTTCAAACTGCTGCTGAATCCATGGGCAGTCAAAAGACAACCTGGCGAACTGAAACATCTTAGTAGCAAGAAAAAGAAAGTAAAAGTGATTTCCGTAGTAGCGGCTAGATATTTTGGGCCCTTGGCTTTCAGATCCAAAGTCCAATCCATTAACCTTAACGGACCACTAAGGTCCGGTTATATTTTATCGACCCGGAGGACCAGGTCTGGTCCGACCAACGTACATAAAAAGAAAATTATATATATTTTTAAAGGTTGAAAATAATTGAGATAATAATTTAAGGAGATACAAAAGTTAAATCTTTCTTGTACGCCGTTATTTATAAAATATATATATTTATACACAATAATAACAAAAAGCGATTTATCTCAAAATAAACTTATAAATTTGCTAAAGAAAATAGTGAAATACTCCAATTGTAAAATCATTAAATTCTATTAAAGCAATGAATTATTTACAATAGTCGTTAAGTATAAAAAATGTAAAATATAATTTAATCTATATTTCTTAAAATAAAAATATTAGCTATATTTTGCTGACCAGTAAATAAAAATTTGACTTTTTCTATAATTTTTCTTACAAAAAATCACTTTTATTTTAAACTTCCATCATAAACAGATGTTGGAAATTACAAACAAGCCTTGTCAGCATAGTAGCAGAAGAGAGGGCAATTGAAGGGAGGAAGATCTAGAAATCGAAATCAGAAATCGAAATTAGAAATCGAAATCGAAGAAGAAGATGTCTTCCTCCTCCGACGCCGCATCCGGCGATCCGTCGCCGTACTCGTCGGCGGATCCGATCCTTCATCTCCTCCGCCTCCTCCCGTTCACCATCCTCCGGCCGCCGCGGCTCCGCCTGAAACTCCCGTCCGTAAGCCTCCCTTCTCCGATGACAGTCTACGGCCTCGTCCTCGCGACCTACTTCATGGTCGTCTCTGGAATCGTGTACGACCTCATTGTCGAGCCCCCGGGGATCGGATCCGTCCAGGACCACCGCACCGGAGCCGTACGTCCGGTGGTGTTCCTCCAAGGTCGAGTCAACGGTCAGTACATAATCGAGGGACTCTCCTCGGGATTCATGTTCGTCCTCGGCGGCGTTGGTTTGGTGCTTCTCGATCTAGCGCTGGATCGGAACCGTCCGAAGTCAATCAAGACTACGTTCGCCGTCGCAGGAATTTCGTCCGTCACCGTCGCCTACATTATGAGTATGCTCTTCATCAGAATCAAAATCCCTGCTTATCTCTCTTAGAAATCGAAGGAACAAACTAAATCTAGGACTATAATACGTATATCTACTAAATCTATATGTATGCTTGACATTTTGGAATCTGTCAGTGTCTCGGTTAGATTTTTTATCTGCGTTGTCTGTTTCGGTAATTGAATCGCTGAATCGCGAAATTTTTCAATATCTGCTTGAGATTTTTGGTAGCTGATTATGATAATTTTACTTCGGAACTTCGTTTAGGGATTGGAAATGCGATTAAAATCTGGCGGCTTATTGATGATTGATTGTAAATGCTTGATTGGTTAACTTCTAAATGATCTTAATCTTGAGTGAATGTTGCGATGATTAACCTTATAGTCGACTCGTTATCGAAAACGAGAATGCTAGTTCTTCATCAGTTTTAGCTGCTATACTCTGTCTCTGTATTTCTGTGTCTAACAATGTGAACTAGTTTCGAAACCTCGTTGTTAGTTTGCACAGAGAGCAATAAGAGAAAAAGAAGTCTGTTCCGATTTCGGAAATTATTTCTGGGTTTGAATTATGAGAATAGAGGATCATAGTCGTAAAGAGTAATCTGAATATCGAAATCCATGCAATTCTAAACCATTTTCAGGTTTTGATGTTAAGAAAACATATAGCTCAAAACGATGGGATGAAATTGATGGTAAAAACCTTTGAATGAGAGAGGATTGTATCTTTCTATCTGATATTAGCTTGCTTGTTCGTTAGGCTTTCTGTTTTAGAGCTATGTGGATAAACTATATGGTTAAAAAATGCCTTCTCAGTTTGAATTTCTCTGTAATACTTACTAATCTTCAAAAAGATGTGTATAAACAAACCCAGCCAAAAGTTTTGTTTATTGTTCTTGCTGTGGCTTTCTAACAGCTTGATCATGATTTTTACAGAGTTTGTTGGCAACTTTCTGGTCATTTAGAACAAAAAGGTATAACAAATTTAAATGTAAACGAATACAATTGTGTTACACGGCAAATATAACCTATCTCTGATTCCGATCACCCTAATTTAGTCTAGTCCTGGGAAATCTATCCCTAATGCAAATTTTAGCTTTTGTCACGACCTCTATGATTCTCTGTTCAGAATTCCGAGCCCTTTTTAATCTGTTACACTTGTTGAAAGCTGAGTCAAAATCAGCCCTTTACACAAAAAAAAAAAGTAGTTCTTTAGGCAACTTTAACTTAAGTAATGTGAGAATGGCCAACGTTTTATAAACGGATAGTAAATAACCATTTTTTACACATGTCACTCACTCACAAGACATGTTTTGTTCCGAATCGCCCTTATTAATTGTTGTATTTTTTTGTAAACAAAAGGAAGTGACCATTTACTATCTTTTAGTGAAACTGGCTAAAATCAAAATCTCATTAGTTTACGTGGCTACTATCTAAAATTAAATTTTTTATCATCGCTCTAACTCTCTCTCACAAAGACCGGTCTCTCCCCAATACCCGAATTGAGTGAGACTAGTCTTTGGTCTAGAGAATTTGCTTCTGCACTATAAAATGGCCTCATCTGGGTGTTGGAATGCAAAAAAAAAAAAAAAAAATTAAAAAAAAATTAAAATTTTTTTTTAATTGTCTAAGCTTTTTTACTGTGACTTAGGTGCTATTAGGATTCAATCTAGAATTCTAACTTCAAATGCGTGCTACATCAGAAACAATATCTAGATAAAAACGAAATAAAAGCAACACTATCTATATTGATTCACGCAAATACGAACTACATCCACTTTTGACATTTCGACCTTCATTATAAGCTCAATAGAAATTGATTTACAAACACCTCTTAAACTTACGCTACTCACACTTTTACAAATAATTTACTAAAGCAAATAATTTAAGTTTTTATCAATTTTGTGATGTTTTGAATAAAATGAAAGAAGTCTTCTTTACCCTAACACATCTTACGTCGCTTCTTAGTAAGGTGACGTCTAACCTATTATCCCTTATATTCGGTGACATACAATACGATAATTGTATTATATCGTACGTTATCGTCCAAGTCAATTTTTGTTTCCGTATCGCATTTTATCGTACGTAGGATGAAATTTAAGGTGTTTATCGTTTTTCAAAGTTCAAAACTCAAAATCCGCTTTAACCTTAGAGGCATCGTCTTTGTGAACTTTTAGAATTTCATAAATATAACCAAATTAACTCGATTTAACATATATGTAAATAACTTTTATATGAACAACATTTTATAAGTTTTAACAGTAAAATCATTATAATGAATAATAGGTAAATGATTAAATCTTTGAGTAAATTTTTCAAATTTTTTGAAAAAAAAAGTGTTTTGTCTATAAAAATCTATTTGTCCGATTTTTAGTAAAAAATATATTTTTAAAAAGGAGCGTAAAAATAAGTATAATAAGTATAATGTAGATTTATCATACACTATTAAAACAAACTTCTCCTTCAAAAGGCTATCTTTTTATACTTTCACAATTATTGTGCTCCACATAACCAATAAAGTGCAAGTTTATTTGTTTAACCAGGTAAAATGTCCATCATTACCTGAAAAAGACACCGAAACAGCCCTAGACTAACCATAATAACATCTTCAAACTTCCCGAACTATTGCAACATCTACTATCAGGCAATCGATTAAGTCAATGGAAGCTTGAAAGTTGTCTGAGAGTTAGTTGAATGATGCGGATTTGGTAGTTAAGGATCCAATTAACAAAATTTTAGCGAAATGACGCTAGTTTACAAACGTTATTTGATTTTGTCAAACGACACGTAAAATTTTTGTAAATATACAAAACGCTTACGTGGGAGATTAATTTACGAAGTTAAGTTACTGTTATACCCTTTAATTTTCGGAATTATTTCTATTTAAAATTTTGCCAAAATTTTAAAAACAAATTGTTAATTATTTAAAAATCCGACGGTTTAATCAATTGAGATAAGATCCTATAATTTTAGGTAGTTATTTGACTCATTAATTTCAGGATAATTAATTGATCTCATTCCTTGTTCTGCCGGTTTTAATTATTATTTTTATCTCATATCCATTTATTTATGGAAACATTTTGTGGGGTTAGAAATTGACCTTGTACGAGAAAGAGAAAATTATCTTGAGAAGCCCACAAAGCCCAAACGTATTATCAAGATAATGATTCAAGAATTATTATGACCAATCATCTCACTTGGGCTCGGCCCAATAACTCGACGATATTTTAGTAACGATCTGCTGAGTTGGCGACCTACCGAACTGACGAGCTGATGAAGTCGTGGTCGATCTTGAGATGTGTCGAAGATCTCGCCTTCAACCTTAAAGATCGGATAGCTAATAATCATCGGAACAAGTCAAGCTTAGCAGGGATATGACGTGGCGCATGACACCAATTCAAGGACGATCTCGATGACACGATCTCCTAGTTCTTTGTTCTTTCTATAAATACTCTCAGGCAAGATCCCGTCAGATCCATCTCATAAAAAGAAAGTATTGTAATCATTGGCTTTGATTGATAAGTTCGGTTATACTTCAATATTATCGAGCTCGGTTTGTAACAGTGTTACTGATCAATAAGATTCTCGGTTCACGAACCTTTCTATTTCCCCTATTTTCGTGATTTAAGTTCTTTCTCTCTACGACGTCTCCTAAACCCATTATATAAATTAAAACATTATAATATAATATTTGTATAATATTTATTTAAAAGAAATAAGGAAGCATCTAAATGCCCCTTCCCTAGCTAAAATTCGGCCAACATGCATAAAAAAGGAGAGTTTTATTTCCCATTAATTATAAGGATAATTACGCAAAAGGAAAAGGGAAATGAATTTCTTTGAGAAGGAAATAAATAAGCTAACTTAGGAAACAAAATTTCCTCCTTGCTTGAGGTGTATGGCCGGCCATCTTAAGAGAGAAAGAGGAAGGAAAAATCAAATATTGTGTCATGAATACATTATTCTTTTATGAATGAATAATTGACCTTTATAGATTTTTCATTCTCCTATAAATAAAACCTCACATAGAGATGTGAAAGGTTAAGCTTTTGTCTTGTTCTCTCTTGCTCTTGGCCGACCCTCTCTTTCTTTCTCTCTAGAAAATACTCATTTTTATCTTGCACCTAGATCCATACTTCATCTAGAGAATTAGCTTATGATCCAAGAATTGTTCTTGGTTCATATTGTTCCGGTCCTTTGTAATTAGTAAGAACTAGAAGTTGCGCCTTCTTGGATGGTTCAAACTAAATCGTGATGTGTCACGACTATGAAAGGCGGTTAATTGCTAGGAAAAGTAATTAATTATTTGTGTTCATAATACGATGAATTATTTAACGCTTTCCTAACCATAGTAGGTTTGTTCATGCATATAATTCAAATTTGTAGCACATACTAAATTTATATATTTTATTTAAATTTTAGTAAAATGTCTTTTAACCCATTGCAAACGATTTTGAGTTCGAACAAACTCGAGGGTAAGAATTATGTTGATTGGAAACATAACCTTGACGTCGTACTGATGGTGGAAAAGCACAAGTATGTTCTCACAACCCCATGTCTTCTTCCTCCGAGTGCTGACTCGATCAAGGAGGACAAGGACGCCTATGATGCGTGGATGAGGTCTGACAAGATTGCAAGATGCTACATCTTAGCATCCATGAGCAACGTGTTGCAGCAATCTCATCGAGACATGCCCACAACATGTGACATTCTTTACAATCTCCATGAGATGTTCGGATGTCATGGGCGTCGGGCGAGCCAGCAAGCTATCCGCAGTTTTATGAACTGCAGGATAAAGCCGAGATCTTCAATTTGGAAACACATGCTACTGATCATAGGTCACCAGAACAATATGGAGATTCTCGAATATGAGATCGACAGATAAACCAAGATTGACATGATCTTGGAAACTCTGACGGACTCATTTGATAGCTTCCATCTGAACTACTCCATGAGCAAGCTCGAGTACACTGTTACTGAGCTCATGAAGGAGTTGCAGACTGTCGAGGGACCTTCTCCCTAAGAACAAAAAGAAGTCTGGAGAGGTCAATGCTGCTAAACATAGGGCCTTGACTTCTGGTTCGAAGAGGGTGATGAGAGGACCCAAAAATGCCAACTGAACGGGTTACAAGAAGCCTTATAAGAAGGCTGTGGATGCTAAGGGCAAAGGCATCGCAAAGGTGGACAAGTCGGAGCACAAGTGTCACCATTGCGAAGAGGCTGGCCACTGGCAGAGGAACTGTCCTGCCTACCTCAAGAGCGTCAAGGGGAAAGGTTATTACTCAAGCTTGTTACACAACAAACAAGGCATCGCCTTTGATTTTTGACTGCGGGGCATCTGACCACATTGTGTGTAATTTGAATGGTTTCAGGAAAACCCGAAACTTAAGTGATGGGGAGTTCGCGTTCAATTGGGGTGATGGAACAAATGTCGGAGCAAGATCTGTCGGGACCATGAAGCTCAAGTTTGGAGACAAGACTTTATTATTGAATAATGTTTATTTTGTTCCAAATTTTTGCAAGAATTTGATATCTTTTGGTTGTTTAGAAGAACAAGGTTTCAATTTTAAAATCAATAACGGTATTGAGATTTTTATTGATGATTATTTTATTTCTAAAGCTCATCGTGTGGATTCTATTTATTACTTGTATCCTGAGCCGACAATCTTGGACACCGGAGTGAATAGTGATTTACTTGGGAAGTGTAAGACGTTTCATAGTGATGAAACTGATGACACATATCTATGGAACATACGTCTTGGACATATTGGCCTAGATAGGATTAAGAAATTGACACAGGATGATAATTTTACAATGGGTATTTTAAAAATTGTCTTAAAAGAAATAAGGAAGCATCTAAATGCCCCTTCCCTAGCTAAAATTCGGCCAACATGCATAAAAAAGGAGAGTTTTATTTCCAATAAATTATAAGGATAATTACCCAAAAGGAAAAGGGAAATGAATTTCTTTGAGAAGGAAATAAATAAGCTAACTGAGGAAACAAAATTTCCTCCTTGCTTGAGGTGTATGGCCGGCCATCTTAAGAGAGAAAGGGGAAGGAAAAATCAAATATTGTATCATGAATACATTATTCTTTCATGAATGAATAATTGACCTTTATAGATTTTTCCTTCTCCTATAAATAGAGTCTTACATAGAGATGTGAAATGTTAAGCTTTTGCCTTGTTCTCTCTTGCTCTTGGCCGACCCTCTCTTTTTCTCTCTCTAGAAAATACTCCTTTTTATTTTGCACCTAGATCCATACTTCATCTAGAGAATTAGCTTATGATCCAAGAATTGTTCTTGGTTCATATTGTTTAATTGTGCCCACACACAAATCCTTCTAAACCTATATAGACTCTTGTAATAGAAACCTTAGGTTTCTCAAGTTCTCGTTTAGGTTTGAAGGAATCAAGCTAGAAGAGAAGATCAACATTTTTCAAGACGGTTCAAGTTTGAAGACACAAGAAATGTTAGTATTCAAGTAGATTAAATAATGTTTTTAATTTATAACATGTATATGCACTTTATCTAGGTTAGTAAAAATTGTTTTACTAGTAAACGAAATTTTTTATATTCCGCCATTAATATGATTAATGATAAATTTTCCTTAACCCTAGACCTATTCCAACAAATGGTATCAGAGCTATGGTAAAAGTTAAGCATGTAGATGTTATTTAAAATTATTATAAGAAAATTGTTTTCTAAATTTGCTTGAATGATGATTTTTCAATGATTAGATCTTACAAAATTTTAATATTTTGGTACGACCTCTAAAATTAAATTTGTGTTGATTTTTCACTTGTTAAATATGCTATATAAATACATTAAAAACAGTTTTTAATTATTTTATGTTTAGCATACTCAACATCAATTTTTTGACAAGTTTGAAAATTTGTGTACATAGTTTAAACTAGTTTATTGCACTTCTAATTTAAATTTGTTATTGAATGTTTTATATTATGTTGTTTATTTTATATTGTGTTTAATTACTAAGATGTTAATATAACACACAATTGAAATCAAAACATACAATTAAAATGTTTCAATAAACCTATTTCTCTTTACACCTAGATTTATCTTTTAATAGTTTTTCAAATTCTGGACAAATTGTTATGGCTAAGTAAAACGGGCATAACTCTTTGCTCAGACCTTGAAAATTAGTGTTTCTTGAACCAAATTATAGGTACAGACGTTAGCTATCTAATGCAATTGTTTTCAGCTCAATCGGATACCGGATGTGTCATTTATGACCTTTTAAGTCCGAAATGTACGGCAGTCCGCAAGTCCATATTTTTTCATCCGGATTTTGCGACTCCAAGCGTTCTCCCCTCTTCTCAATGCAATCGTGGTTTTCCGACGTTCTCGCGCTCAACCACCATGAAGACGCCTTGAAGGAAGATGTCATGAAGATGAAGATATTAGTTTTAGGAGATCCGAGTATTTCCATGTGCCTTAGTGCATTAACACTGCTCTCCCCTCACAAATATCGATTTTAGGGTTCTTTTTTTCTAGTGATCCAATCTATCTCTCTTTACTAATGGAAACATGTTTTCTATATGTACAAGAGTAGACGTACCTTTTTCCAAAAATGAAGTGAGAGGGTTGCACTTTTTGTTGCAACCCAGGATCTCCTTATTTTCTAAAAACTAAGTGGGAGGGTTGTATTTATTGTTTGCAATCCGCGATCCCCAACACTAATGTGAAGTGCACATGTCGCCGGACTAAGAGTTACCCTCGTGACCCTCTCTTAAATGAGAGTACTCATAGACGCATTGCTCCTAACATTGCTTTTATAGCTACGTTCAAAAGTGAAACGATGAGAGAAAGCCTCCCCTCGGCGGATTGTTTTCAAAGTAGATCTTGTTAAACTAAGTTGTTGGTTACACACTTAGACTCAAACTCTAGTAATCCTCCCTCGAGGCTCTGCGAAAAGTTTTGAGTGATCAAACTTTTTTATAATGTGGCTAGTCAAAGCATTGATGTATTGACATCATGACTATGCATTAATGATGTGTCATTTACTTATGAAAGGCGACTCTTTGCAGCCTTCCCTCAAAGTAGTAAAGTGTCGTTTTGTTCATAACACCTTTGAATTTATTCTTGTCTAAATAAAATTAAACTTAAAATCATAAACAAAAGACTAATCGTAAATTGTTTCAACTTTCAGCAACATGTCTCTAAACCACCTCTCTACTATCCTTTCTGCCATTAATATGATTAATGATAAATTTTTCTTAAACCTAGACCTATTCCAACAGTATCAACCGCCCGTGCTTGGGGATGATTGAGGGGTCAGGAACCTCGCCGGTCGGCTGATCGAGGTCGAGATCGAGATTGATAGGAGAAGGAGAAGGGTTCGACTGAGAGACTGTCACCCCAGGAACGACTTATGCAGCCTTCCTCACATCTCTCTTCTTCCGAGCAGTCAATTTCTTGGAAGAATAGGACATACCGTCGCCAGGTTATAAAAAATACATATAAATATACATACGTAATTACACGTCTACTGCTAGACACCCATTTCGATTTATACTGACTTGGTGATTGCAAAGTTCATCTAGTGGGCCAAAGACCGGAAGACCGAAATCGAGGTCCGGTAAAGCATGTCCAATCTATTCTTTTGACAGACCGAAGCAACGCGAGCTTGTCCTTGAAACCTGGAGGTTCAGCAGGCATGTTCCTTTCTCTACAAAAAAATGAAGTGTTAGATCAGTTATGAAGCACGATATTTTCGAAACAACAACAAAACAAGAAGAAAAAAAAATCCGGTAAACAGATCGAAATGGGTGGCCCATCTGCTGTCATACGTGCTGGAAAAATCACCCATCGAATGTTCGTTCACTCGAAAAAGGAAATAATAAGAAGCCCAAAAATTGTATTTTCCAGGGAGCTTGCTCAAAACACCTCGCCCCGGTGTCTTGCTAAGATAGAAGGTCTTGGGCTGGTGTTTGGAATTGTCTTTGACCACACAGAGACGGAGTAAATCCATCACTGTAAGATTGACTTTTTTCTCGAGGGCCACATCGATGAGACCAATCAGAATGCGAACAAAGTTTGGTCCCATTTGAGGAAAAGCTATCTTCAACACTTCTAGGTAATGAAGAAGAAACATGGGAATAGGGAACCGAAGTCCGCATCGATGGAAGAAAGCTTTATAAGCACAACAATAACCGTCTATGACTGTGTTAGTTGTGGTCCCCTTTGGAGGTAGAATGATATCTACCTCCGGTGGAATATCGTAGTATTGTCGATAAAGCCTAAGTGCATCGGCGGTGACTTTCGTAGGTAGAAGGAGCTGAGCCTCCGTCCCGGAATCCACCGCCGACAAACTCGGCCTTGAATCGTCAACCATACTTCTTAAAACAAATTGACCAGTATATAGAACTTAGAACGTTCGATGAAAAGCGAACCGAACTGACAAAGTTCGATGAACTTCGAACCGAACTGACTAAAATCGCAGAAAAGAATGGACCGAACTGACAAAATTTCTAAATCTTCAAGTGATTTTTTTTGGAAACGAAGTCAGAGAAAAAAATTCGGAAAAAAGTAATTCGTGGGAGAAATGACATACTTATTTTTTTTACTCCCCGTGGTATATAAAAAAGAAAAAAATGAAAATGACTCTTCAATTACTTATATTCGAGGGATCATAATCGACTCCTCGATATCAGCGGCGAATTTGAAGAGTTTTGTCTCTTTAAATCTCTCCCTCTGACACAATGAAGAATTGACACATATCCCATCAGTCACAAACACGCCGCTTGACACTCGAAGTTGTTAGATGATATCGTTCAATTTCAACTTTATCTCAAGAATCGGATATAGTGTCTCTTTATATTTTTACAGTATAAAGAAACACCGAGGGACTGATTGTGGGGGTAGAAATTGACCTTGTACGAGAAAGAGAAAATTATCTAGATAAGCCCACAAAGCCCAAACGTATTATCAAGATAATGATTCAAGAATTATTCTGACCAATCATCTCACTTGGGCTCGGCCCAATAACTCGACGATATTTTAGTAACAATCTGCTGAGTTGGCAACCTACCGAACTGACGAGCTGACGAAGTCGTGGTCGATCTTGAGATGTGCTGAAGATCTCGCGTTCAACCTTAAAGATCGGATAGCTAATAATCATCGGAACAAGTAAAGCTTAGCAGAGATATGACGTGGCGCATGAAGACCAATTCAAGGACGATCTCGATGACACGATCTCCTAGTTCTTTGTTCTTTCTATAAATACTCTCAGGCAGGATCCCGACAGATCCATCTCATAAAAAGAAAGTATTGTAATCATTGGCTTTTATTGATAAGTTCGGTTATACTTCAATATTATCGATCTCGGTTTGTAACAGTGTTACTGATCAATAAGATTCTCGGTTCACGAACCTTTCTATTTCCCCTATTTTCGTGATTTAAGTTCTTTCTCTTTACGACGTCTCCTAAACCCATTATATAAATTAAAACATTATAATATAATATTTGTATAATATTTATTTAAAAGTTATTGTTGATCAGTCCGGTTACGGCATCAACACATTTCATATTGCATAATTTTAATTATTTTCATAACAGATTTTGTTGTTCATAATTTTTTTTCAAATCTTCCATTTATATCGTCTAGTATTATGTTTGTTAATTGATATTGAATTTACACTGAAATAAAAGTGTTCGTATAATTATTTTAGGTAAGTTGAGTTTCAATTTACACCGAAATGGAATTGTTTATATAATTATTGGAAGATCCTGCAAAAATGGAAAGTTAATATGTTCAATATTCGTTAATTATTCTTATATTAATTAACAATTTTTAGTTCATTTCGCTTTCCAGTTCTGGAAATTATTCTTCAGCTATCCATAACTTGTATTTAAATTCTATTTCCAATTCTGTTGAGTTTTATCTTCTTTATTTTCAAGTTTTATAACGTAAATTGAGTTGCATTTTAGAATGTTAATTGAGTTTTGGAACGTAAATTGAAGTTTTTCATCGTTAATTGCATATTAATTAACAAATCAAAATTTTATACATGAATTTGAAATCAAAATCAAAACAAGAAGAAGAAGAAGAAGAAGAAGAAGAAGAAGAAGAACAACAAAGGTCGTGTTAATGAAAGCTTCTCATCTTTCTCTGTCATAAAACCTTCACATCATTCTTCTTCTTCTTCATTGTTGCGTCTTGTTCATGTAGTTCAAGGACATTAATCAGAAACAAGATATGAAGAAACCAGTTCTAAAAAATCGATTTACAGAAAAGATTTTAAAAACAATAACAAATTAGATACATAAAAGATACATGTTAATCGCCGACCGATTTATATTGTTAAACTCCAAAAAAATTTATTGGTGATGATCGGTCGACGAAAATGATTTGAGTTTGTTCGTCGATAGATTTTGGTTTCAGAGATAATTTTTTTAAAAACAATTGCGGTTGTTTGCATGCATGGGAAGTTTCTCTCTTTTGAAACCCGAAATTATATATATACCTTAATGTGGTGCGTTTATTAGTCCGTAATTTACGCTGGAAATTAATTCTTTTTTTAATTTAATTTATCATTAGGCGGGAACTCAAATTTTGGACAATTTGGATACGAAAATTCTGTTAATTACAATGGTGGACATTTATAATAAATTTACAAAGCGTTGGATAAAACCAAATTACTAAACTTATATAAAACTATTATATACTTTAACCATTTCAACTAAATCATTAGGTTTGTAGTTAAATTTATAATTTCGCATGGTTCTATAACTAACATTTTGTAAACTTGGTACATAATTACGGTTTTATATTTATACGCGTAAATAGACATGTACGCTGCATTTAATGTTTTTATTAAATGATCAATCATAAATATCACATCATCTTTATAACTATTTATTTAAAATTTACAAAAACATTATTAATAATATAAGAATCGAAACTAGAATCCTAGTCAAACGTCACCTATTTTAGCTACAGCGGAGTATATATACCAACAAACTAGAAAGAATCGTATCGTGCAATAGTTGATCTATATAACACTCTAATTGACATCCACAGTATTTAAAATAAACATATGTCAGTCTATACAAACATCGTGTTATAAATAATATATTGTATATTACAAAGAGAGGCTACAAAAAAGATCAGGATATACGCATTAGTTTTCCTTTGTTTCGAATGCTTATTTACGTTTACCAAATAGCCACATCGATCCTCTGCTTTCTTATACCACTAAAACCGATATTACTAGTCCGTACAACCTTTATATCACACTTTACCTTTCTAGTAAAGAGCTCCCATATAAACCTAACAAACTATAGAAATAGTACAGCAAAACGGTATAATTATTTGAAAAAAAAAACACTAAATCTTATACATAACACATGTAAACACAAAACAAAACACGCATGTTTAAGGCACCACACCATACCACCAATCATTTAGCAGTATGTAGCTATCATAGTGCACATGCATGCATTCATAGGTACGTAACACACATATCATCGTATCACGAAAACAAAAACACAAAGACGTACCGGGTAGAAAACCAGAATACATATGTATATATGTACTGAATTGTGACCACCGATTCACCGGCCGAGTTGGTGGCTCCTCCGCGGAGAGAAGATTCGAAGCGGAGACAACATGGCTAGAAACCTATTCGGCGAGGCGAGGGGATCGTCGACGATCTTGGACGAGGGTCGGTACCGTCCCGGGGAATTATTACTAGTGAAAGTCTTGTACTTGACAAGTCGTCCGACCCAGCCTTTCTTGTTCTTCTTAGGGTTAGGGTTGTTGATTCGATCGGCTAAGTAGTCCCTGATCGCCGGAAGTCCCCGGAGAATAACCTCTTGGGGCGGCGAGACCAGCGGGTTTCCGTCGACGGAGAGGCGTTTGAGGCTCCCGAGGCATCCCAGAGAGTCTGGGAGCATTGAGAGGCCGTTGTAACTCACGTCGAGCTCGATCAGAGACAGCAAGAGCCCCAGAGAGTAAGGCAAGGCTCGGAGGTGGTGGAAGTTCTGGCTCACGTTGAGGATCTCGAGGTTCACCATGTTCTCGAGATCCTCCGGGAGAGAGCTCAGGCAGTTTAGCCGAGCGTCGAGGACTCGAAGAGCGGTTAGGTGGCTCAGAGAGTACGGGAGACACGTCAGCTTGTTCGAGTTCACCGACAGCTTTCTCAGCTTGTGAAGCTCGAACCCCATCGTCTCCGGAAGCTTCTCGAGCTTGTTGAAGTTCGCGTTCAGCTCTTCCAGTGACCTAATTATCAAGCATAAGTACAAACTACGTCACGTACTGAATATATTGCATGTTTTTTTTTCTTAAACCAATTGACGTGATAATTATAAAGTATAAACAGCACAAGTTTTATAGTTACAAGCAATCTTTTTGTCAGTACAAAATATTTGAGACGTACGTATATCAATATAGTTTTGTTATGCTATCGTATCGGGATATCTAAACTCTAACTAAATGACATGTTAAGACTGTTTTAAGCAAAACTACTGACTTGGTCAACAGTACGGAAGAGACTAAAAGAAATTAGAGATCCGTAGATGATCGTCCAACCGAACTCATGACTCATAGTTTGTATGTGTCAACTTTCATTTTATACTACAAACATATATATATATATATATATATATATATATATATCTGTTGTTTAGCGTGTTTCAAATATATGCTTTATCTTTTATATACATTAGATCCATATTTAATGATTCGATGAAAAAATATATATTGAATGATCTACCACGTATTACATCTATCTACGAAGTGGAAAGGAAATCAATGTGAAAACTTCTCCACCGGACAATAAATATATAAAATTGTAAACTGAAGTTGACAAGAAAAATAGACACGGTTTCAAATATTTAGCAAAATCGTACCCAAAAAAATCAATCTTTTAGTAGAATATCCCATATTTGATAGTAATTTGTTTATTATTTACATTAATTTATTGCTTTTTTATATACCTATCTATTTTAATGTATTGAGATGGTCAAAACGAATTAATAACACTTATTTTAAACTATTTATGACTCTTAAAAAACTATACTATTTTGTTAACTTATTAATATATAGAAAACCCTGATGAGAACATAAATAAATAAAACGAAAGTCAAATTAATTGCCCACAAATGATTTGTACTGAATACTGATCATGAGCTGTTGTGGTGTCATCATCACTAGCCGCAAGCGATTAATCAAATTTAAATCTTTTAGATAATAAAATAAGTTTTGTTGTTTTTTTTATTCACATTGCTTTTTCCAATATCTAATTAAGTTTCGTAGAAATGGAGATAATACAAAGTCAAAGATAAGAATAACGACATGATAATCCCCACTTTTTCTGTAAATAAAATGTCAAACTAGTAATGATCATCCTTTCTTCAAAAAAAATAATGATCATCGTTTTACTTTTGCGGGGAAAAAAGTAAGATGGTCAATATTCATATAAAAGAAAAGTCGTTGAAATAAAATTTCTTTGATATTATGTCAATGGAAACAACAAAATTCTTCGGCGGTTGAGGACTTTGAAATGAGTTTAAAAAATAAATAATAAATTACTACAAACGTGATTATATACATTCGGCGGAGCTAGGATTTTACTTGAGGGGGCATAGTTGATATATTAATTTTTGAAATGTGAACGATACCACGTAATTTTATTAATAAGTATATATGGGCCTCATATAATAGGCTTAGTGCAACATCTTTAAGTTATGTAAAAGATTTTTTTTTTTAAATCAGGGGGGCAAATGCCCTTCCTGGACCTTCCATACATCCGGCATTGACTATATATATGCAAAGAGATTTATTATATAGAATTTTTAGTAATTTATTTAGATTTTTTACTATTATATTTAGATGGTTTTAATAGTAAAAAATTTAGATGAATTACTAAAACTTCTATATATAAAGAATCTTTTTTCATATATATAAACAATGTTTAGTTAAAAAATCGGTAAATAATCAACAAAAATTATTTAAAAAATTACTCCAAAATATTACATATAAAACAAAATAAATTTTTAGAATTTTTTTGTAAATGATTTACGGTAGCTATTTATTACTTATTTGCGAAACGTTATATATTTTTAAATTTTCAAGTTACTATTGAGCCAAATTTTTGTCATATCCAAATTCTAGGCTATGAAATTCGGTCAAGTTTATTAGTACTTCATGTGATAGAAAGAATTGTTATATAATATAATTAATCATGGGACAATAAAATCACCTGCAATTCTCAATAGTTCTGGGGATGAATCCTATAAGATTTCCAGAGATATTCAAAATCTTGAGCTTGCTCAAACAACCAATCGAATTTGGGAGCGATCGAAGCTGATTCGAGTGAACATCCAAAACCGACACGTTCAATAATCTCGCAATCAAAGACTCTGGAATTATCTGTACCAATTAATAGGAAGTTTCAATTAGAATTAGAAAATAATTACGCAAAAATTATTAATACACCCTAGATATATAGCTAGTAGTCTTTTAATGGGAATTTATTTTTACATTATTTCGTCTTGTCTTTGTCATTTTTAATTCATTGAATATACATAACAGTTTATGTAACGACGTGGTTCATCAAGTTGGTTTTGTCAAGATTGGAATCAATATAATTAGAAAGACGCAACAAGACATATTAACTAAGGAAACGTAAAAGTCAAGGTAGAAAATTTATTAAGAAGAAACGAATAAATAAAATAAAGACATATTTGTATTATATGTATGAGAAAAATAAATATACAGCCAAAGAGATCAGACAATGATAGGTATAAAATTGATACCTAACGTACATTCTCTGGAATCTTAATTAGGAGATATTTGAAAAATTAACCAAAACTAGAAGAACCTTTTTTAATGGTGAATAAATTATGATTGACACGAGCGCAGTAGAATATGACTTAATTAAATAAATTGTTGATATTTTATTATGACGAGTTCGAAAATTAGCAATATACATGCATAATTATGAATAAGAATAATAATAATAATAAAATATATTAAAAATTGCATCAGTGCATAGACATAACTACTATATGTGATTTTCAGCAAAAACTGATAATTTCAAAGAAAAATCAAATCAAATTAAATCTTTCACATTCTCCAATACAGGTTCTTTATAAGGTTTCGAATCAATTCGATACTGGAAAGAATACAGTGGTCTGTAAATTTAATGGGTCACATCAATGACATTTATGAAAAAAAATGCAGAGAAAGAAAAAATAATATAGTCATGCTATATGAATTAATAATATTATTTTTTTGCAATTCCTTGTTAGCTTGTATTTTTAATATAAAAATAATTGCATCCAAGATAAAAATGAATTAATATAATAATAATAATTTAAATTAATTAGTTTAACAATGTTCACTTCCGTTGAACGGTTTATCAAAAATCAAAACTGAATCACAAGAACTGAAGTGCCAGGCACAGTTATTGTCATCAAATATATATATATACAAGTAATAATAATTAATAATAAAAAAACAATATACCTGGAGATTATTGTTGGAAAGATCGAGCTTGGAAATCACCCCCAAATTGAGAGAAGGGCTTGGCAATGAATCCAAAGACAAGCCACTCAAATCGACGGTCTGAAGCTTCTGAATCTGATCGCCGATTTGCTCGTTGTTATTACTCTTCTTCTGATGATAATTATTATTATTATTATCAGATAATAAAGACCTTCCATTGAAACTCACAGTCTTCCTCGTTTTTTGCATCCTCGTTTGCTGTTGATTCACTTGTTGCTGGTGATGATGATTAACGTACATCATCTTCTTCTTCGAGATCGATCAAACCCAGAAAGAACAGAGAGAGAGAGAAGTCTCGTTGTTTGTGTAGATATAAATGCATATGAAATGGAAGGGAAAAAGTACTGTGTACTATTAATTAATACCTGTTAAATATACATATGGACTTGTATATAATATAAAATATATAATGTCATATGGAAATATATATGAGAGGATTGTACGGAAGATGATATACCTAACACGTGGGAACGAGAAAGAGAGAAAGTACAAGAGGCCGTATTGTTAGGGGTTTTTCTTGGGAATCAAAGCCACGTCCTCATAGTCAACTTATCCACAAAGTCAATGCTTGCTCTTTCAATTAATTTTTTTTTTTTTAATTTAAGTTGGCAAACTCAGGTTTGATTACTGTCATTAATATATTTTGATAGAATCCAACAAGGATATTTAATATTAATTATTCATAGTAGTAGAACAGCTAAGATATGATCATCAAGGTTTTATTTCCCTTTCTCTTTGTTGGCTCGTGACGAAATGAGGATAAAGTTTGTGGATGTATAAGAGCAATACGAGTTTATTTATTTCTGTTTTAGAGAATTGTGTCTGGTAATATGACTAATTGATGATTAGTATATGACTTTGTGTTCTATACCCTATATTTATATTCATGCATGTTAGATCAATCGTGAAATTAGTTGTTGACAATAAAATCCCACAAATCAAGCGGAAATTCCTTATATTGAACTTCGTTGTTGAAACGAAAATGAAGGATGAACGAATTCTTTCGGAGATAATAATACAAAAATATTAAAAATATTATTTAGGTTTGTCCTGATGATATAATTTAAATAGTAAACCGAAAATATGTATTAATATATGAATATGACCTAAATTATCACTTCAAGAACGTCTGTGTTTTATTTTTGGCATCTTTGCGAGAATTATAATATTTGTGTTGGTTGTCTTTTTGCTTATTGGAAAGTTGTGGGTTTTCATGAAAGTTTGTAATACTAGTAATGCACATTATCATAGTCATGCTAAGGTTCGAAACTTAATTATTTATTCTGCGGATATTTTCACAATCATCAGTATGTGTTAGTTAATTAGATAAATTTTTTGTGTATTTCTATGATTTTAATTAGAGAAAATATTAATGTCACTTACCTTCGTTATTTTTCTCATTTTCTTTATAAATATTTTTTCAAACTTTGTCACTAAATTAGACCGCACACTTTTAGGCTATTATTTTAACATTTTTATCACAATTTTTAGATTAATTATATATATATATATATAATTGTGCAGAGAAAAGATGAGAGGTCGACTTTTGAATAGTTATTTTTTAAAATATTTTTTAATAATAAAGACTAGTTAAGAGTTCGGAGGAAAATGTTAAAAAAATTAAAGGATAAATGATATATTCACGTTTTTTTGTTGGTTCCAATTTAATGGATCTTTGAAGAACAAAATATTTGAAAACTGGAAGAGAAACAAGAGCATACGATAGGACTTTTCTTTGTATTATTATTGTTGTTGAAATACAGAAGTGTTAAAGGTAATATTGGAAGGAATATATATATATATATATATATATATATATATATATATATATATATATATATATTATACTCCTCTCCGTGAGACTATTTCTTTTACAAATGTTGCTTACTTTACAATCTCCTCCTAAGCTTGACTTGGTTGGAGGTTCTTCGTATCGAGCAACTCCCGCATTTCTACAAATTTGACTTTAATTAGGTGAGAATGTTTGTACATTGCTCTCTTGTGTTTACAAATTTCACGATAATATGTCGACTCTCGACACACTTGCGAATAAAATGGAAGCGAGTATAGATGTGTTTGTTGCGTTCATGAAACACCGAGTTCTTCATTAATACGACTACAAACTTATTATCGACGTAGAGAGTTACCGACTTTGGCTCGCTTCCAATCGCCTCACTCAACTAACTTTGCAGCTTGCAGCCACAGTGCTTGACAGTATGTCGATGTGGCTTCCTGAATTCCACCTCACAAGACATAAAGCAACAACTCGCTACTTCTGCGATTTTCAATTTATCAAATTTCCATTGAGATAACACATCATACCTTCGATATTTTTTCAATTATATTTATCACCTACTAGACCGCTATTGGTGAAACCTACAATTTCTTCAGTTCCTTGTCTTCGTTTGTACTAAATCTCGTAGCACGTTATTTCCTTCACATAGCAGAGGATGTACTTCGCTTCTTGTTGGGGTGTAGTGCATATGAGATGTCGGTTCGAGTGTAGGTCAAGTATCTAAGACTTCGATGATATGCCTATACTCGTTGGGATTTACAAAGGTTCCTTCCACACCCTTTCCAATCTGCAACTTCGCTTCCATTAGATACTTTCTCGGGTTGCAATCTGTCATCTCGAGCTGCTTCAGCACCTTGTTCGTGTAAGTCACTTGCTTTAGTGTGATGCAATATTTCTTCTAGTCCACCTCGATATCGAGCTAGTATAAGAGCAGCCCAAGATCACTCCTCTCAAACTCCTTCATCATTTATTTCTTGAATCCCTCAACACCTTCAATGTTAGATCTTGTCACAATCAAATCATGGACGTATACACCAACAATGAGCACTTATGTTTCATGGTTTCTCGTGTACACTGCATGCTCCTGAGCACACTTCACGAAGCCAAGATTTTATCATTCTCTTGTTGAGACAAGTGTTCCACGCCCTAGGTGCTTGGCGTAGTTCGTAGAGAGATTTGGACAACTTGTACACCTTGTGATCTTACTTCTTGATGATGAAGTAAACTTATTTTTTGATATTACCATTAAGAAACGTAGATATAACGTCCAAGTGGTGAATCTCTCAACCACGGTGAGATGTGAGGGCAAGAATTAGCCTGACGGTGTCGAGTCTTACCATTGGTGCAAAGGTTTCCCAGAAGTCAACTCTTTGCTTATGTACATATCCTTTTTCCACCAATCTTGCTTCGTATTTGAGGATATTGCCTTTGATATCCCTTTTTAACTTGAGCACTCACTTTAAGTCGATGATATTGTGACCGGGTGGCAAGTCAGTGAGCTCCCATGTCTTGTTCTTTTCAATCGACTCGAGATATTTCTTCAGGCCCTCAACCTATGCCTCATTGCTTGATGCTTCGTGATATGTTGTTGGCTCGTCGATGGTGAGTGAAATACTGTTAAACGCTTAGCCAACTGTCACACGCAACAATCGTGACAATGTATGTAACAATTGACAAGCAAATGATAGATGACAGTAAAAGTACATATTAAAAAATATAGAAAACACACAATTGCTAACCCAGTTCGGAGCAACGTCTCCTACATCTGGGGAGTGTGATAACCTGATGGAAATGATTTCACTATAATAATAGTTCTCAGTACAAATGGTCTTACATGAACAACACAAACATGAAAACCAAATTACTAAATGTAAAGTGAAAATCTAATTCAGACATCACTCTGAATTAGTGAGCCTTCACAGATCCACGAAAGACACACCTTCACGTGTTCTTTATGTTGGGATTGGTGACCACAAAGGAGATATTAGACAATATAAATACTTTGTATTTGGTTTTTGCTTAAACATTAAATAAAATTAAATATTCATTCTTAATTAAGATTGTGTTTATGTATGTTTGCTACTCTCTGAAACTGTCATCGATGAAATTTGTTTTGATGATTCAAATAAATAAAAGATGAAACTAAATATTTTCTCGTTTCGTACTACTTTGAAGAGTATGAAAATAATTAATGATTTGCCATTAAATAAATGAGATGTTCTAAAGTAATTAAATATTATTTTAGAAATAAATCAAGTATATTTTTGGAAATATTGAAGAGGATACTCGGCTATAATTAGAGAATTAGGTCAGTAAATTAATTGTTTAAATTGATTTAAAAGAACAACGGGCTTAAGTTTGACTAATGGGTTTGACCTAAGAAAATCCCACTCTCTCTCTATTTAAAGGGTTTATTCGAAACCCTAATTAGACCTAATTCTAATAGAATACTCGACCAAATCTCTTCCCCTTGTGCTTGTGTTGGCCGAGAGAAATTTTGAGAGAGAGATCAATAAATTTTTTCTTCATCTCCCGATCATTCTTGAGTGATCCCTAGTGTTCTTCGTTGTTCAATTAAAGAGCTCACCCTCTTAATCTCCCTAAAACTCGAGGGAATTATCATTGACTCTTCTCGTGGTGTTTGTGTGACGTTTAACCTGCAGGGATTCATTCAAAATGCCAAGAAATCGAGCGAGACGCGACGAGGCTCATTTCATCCTTCCTACTAGCCAGAAAGACTCGCCGGATAGGATTACTAGCCGGGGCCGACGCGCGCCTGAGCCATCACAGGAGCTTCACGCTTATCCTGGTCGAGCCACTTCTCCAACACCTCGCCCTAGTCCCTATATACACTGGTGCACAGGTCTCGGAGGTTTAGCAACTCGCAGAAACTCGTACGCGCGCAGGCTCATCTCTGCCGGCCGGCCGTAGGCAATCCGGCGGGCTAGATTCCCCAATCCGGCGAGGCAGTTTCTAAGAATCCGACGAGGCGCTCCGACGTTAGCTATCAACGCACGAGATTGTTTACAAACTCACATGTAAGTCTCCTAAACGAAAGAACTGCGATTGATTTTTATAAATGTGTTTATAAGTTGTTAGAATGTTTTATTCAATTTGTTGACAACATGTTTATAATAAATAATTTATTGACATGTTAGTGATGTTTAATGCCTAGATTGTTAAATATATTAAAATGTGTTTAATTTATTTTTAGATCTTATTATATAATTCCGCCACATATTGATGTGTTATATAATCGTTAAATAATTATCAATAAATGGTATTAGAGCTAGTAAAAGACATTAATAATTAGGTTTTTAATGACTAGTTTAGAAATTGTTTGACTAGTTTGGTGTTGGCGCTTTTGTATGATTTGAAATTGCGTTATGAATGCTTGTGAATGTGTTTTATGGATGGATCCTCATTATTATGGTCCTAAGAATTTTCTGGTTATCATTCCAAGTTTTTATTTTAAATTTTAAATTTGTGACCCTCAATTTGCGAGGACAAATTTATGTTGTATTTATTTAAATTATAATCCGGCGACGAGAATACAAGGAATACAGCACCTTGGACTTGGCCGCACGTTGGAGAACGTGTGAGGGCTGACCCGGGACATCCGATGACGCGTCACAAAGAGTCCTTGGCCGGCCATACATTAAAGGTTAAATTGTTTATTTTACAATGTTATTTCTTATGAGTTGCAAATAGAAATGGGCCACAGGATGAGTTAAATATTTTATGCTTATTTTATTTAATCTCATAGCATAATCACCTCACATGTCATATATGATAGAACTCCAACATCACATTAAAAGAAAATGTTCATGCACATAGTTTAAAGTTTATAAAAGGGTTATAAAATGTAAACAATTTTCAACAAAATATGATTTTTGCAAAAATTAAGCGGGAGAATTGTTTATCGTTGAAGCAACCCGCTGTTCTCGACATGAATTTAATTAACTTAATGTGTGATTCGCTAAGATTCACCCTCGTTGCCCTTCCTTTAATGGGAGTTCTTCGGAAGCATTAAGATAATCAAATTGTTGTGAACTAAGCCTTAAAAAGAAACGATGAAGCGGGGTCTCCCCTCGGTGAACCGTTATCAAAGTGACTTGATTAAAGGCCCACGTGTCAACTGTACACTTAGACTTATGTTTTAAAGTAATCCTCACTTAGAGGCCATGCGTTAAAAATAAGTGACCATAATTTATGGTAATTAGTAAGAACTAGAAGTTGCGCCTTCTTGGATGGTTCAAACTAAATCGTGATGTGTCACGACTATGAAAGGCGGTTAATTGCGGTTTCCCCTAGGAAAAGTAATTAATTATTTGTGTTCACGATACCATGAATTATTTAACGCTTTCCTCACCATAGTAGGTTTGTTCATGCATATAATTCAAATTTGTAGCACATACTAAATTTATATATTTTATTTAAATTTTAGTAAAATGTTTTTTAACCCATTGCAAACGATTTTGAGTTTGAACAAACTCGAGGGTAAGAATTACGTTGATTGGAAACATAACCTTGACATCGTACTGACGGAAAAGCACAAGTATGTTCTCACAACCCCATGTCCTCTTCCTCCGAGTGCTGACTCGAGCAAGGAGGACAAGGACACCTATGATGCGTGGATGAGGTCTGACAAGATTGCAAGATGCTACATCTTAGCATCCATGAGCAATGTGTTGCAGCAATCTCATCGAGACATGCCCACAACATGTGACATTCTTTACAATCTCCATGAGATGTTCGGATGTCATGGGCGTCGGGCGAGCCAGCAAGCTATCCGCAGTTTTATGAACTGCAGGATGAAGCCGGGATCTTCAATTCGGAAACACATGCTACTGATCATAGGTCACCAGAACAATATGGAGATTCTCGAATATGAGATCGACTGATCTTGGAAACTCTGACGGACTCATTTGATAGCTTCCGTCTGAACTACTCCATGAGCAAGCTCGAGTACACTGTTACTGAGCTCATGAAGGAGTTGCAGACTGTCGAGGGACCTTCTCCCTAAGAACAAGAAGAAGTCTGGAGAGGTAAATGCTGCTAAACATAGGGCCTTGACTTCTGGTTCGAAGAGGGTGATGAGAGGACCCAAAAACGCCAACTGAACTGGTTCCAAGAAGCCTTATAAGAAGGTTGTGGATGCTAAGGGCAAAAGCATCACAAAGGTGGACAAGTCGGAGCACAAGTGTCACCATTGCGGAGAGGCTGGCCACTGGCAGAGGAACTGTCCTGCCTACCTCAAGAGCGTCAAGGGGAAAGGTTGTTACTCAAGCTTGTTACACAAAAAACAAGGCATCGCCCTTGATTTTAGACTGCGGGGCATCTGACCACATTGTGTGTAATTTGAATGGTTTCAGGAAAACCAGAAACTTAAGTGATGGGGAGTTCATGTTCAATTGGGGTGATGGAACAAATGTCGGAGCAAGATCTGTCGGGACCATGAAGCTCAAGTTTGGAGACAAGACTTTATTATTGAATAATGTTTATTTTGTTCCAAATTTTTGCAAGAATTTGATATCTTTTGGTTGTTTAGAAGAACAAGGTTTCAATTTTAAAATCAATAACAGTATTGAGATTTTTATTGATGATTATTTTATTTCTAAAGCTCATCGTGTGGATTCTATTTATTACTTGTATCCAAATGAGCCGACAATCTTGGACACCGGAGTGAATAGCGATTCACTTGGGAAGTGTAAGACGTTTCATAGTGATGAAACTGATGACACATATCTATGGAAATTACATCTTGGACATATTGGCCTAGATAAGATTAAGAAATTGACACATGATGGTCCTTTAAAATCTCTAAACGTGGGATCGATGCCCACGTGTGAATCCTGTCTTGAGGGCAAGATGACTAAGAGACATTTCTTGTCAAAGGGTCTAAGAGACACGCAAGTGTCGAAACTCATACATAGTGATGTGTGTGGTCCAATTTGTTGGGATTGGTGCCCACAAATGAGATATTAGACATTATAAATACATTTGTATTTCGTTTTACTGAAACATTAAATAAAATTAAACATTCATTTTTTATTAAGCTTGTGTTTATGTATGTTTGCTACGCTCTGAAACTGTCATCAACGAAAGGGGTGCTAAGTACGGACTTGACAAGATACCCTCTTGTGACTAGTTTAAATAATAGTTCGCAATCTAAAGATCGATAGGATAATCGAATCTTAGTATTGATTGTTTGAATAAGTCATGATATTTTATCTTGTGATAAAGAGAGTTGTGACTATGTGATTCATTCTTGATGTCTTATATAAGACACTTAACAAGACCTGTGATTATCTGAAACTCGAGATAAAACCGATTAATAACTCGAAACTTCAAGATTACATATGAGGGGTATTTTGGTACTTACCTACATCCTGAAGTGAATGTTATTGGGATTGGTGCACACGAAGGAGATATTAGACATTGAGATATTTTGTATTTGATTTTGCTGAGACATTAATAAAATTAAATATTCGTTCTTTATGAATAAGTTTGTGTTTATGTATGAATGCTACGCTCTGAAACTGTTATCAACGAAAGGGGTGCTAAGTACAGACTTGACAAGATAGCCCCTTGTGACTAGTTTAAACATTATGTTCGCAATCTTAAGATCGATATAGCAATCGAATCTAAATAATGATTGTTTGAATGAATCATGATATCGTATCTTGTGATATAGAGAGTTGTGACTCTGTATATCATTCTTGATATCTTATAGAAGATATTGAACAAGACTAGTGATACTTTGAAGTTCGAGATAAAACCGTTTAATCTCTCAAAGTTTCAAGATCACATACGAGGGGTACTTTGGTATTTACCTAAATCCTGAAGTGAATACATAATTGATATGACACCTTATGACATTTGATTTGTTAATGGGCAATGACTAATTTATAGTTGCATCTGACCCGACGGGGTGTCATAACGTTGTCATATTGGGTTATGTGGTTCACAGATACGAAATTTGTGTTAAACAATGTTGATGCATTAGTATCACACTATACTTTGTTATGAGAGTGAATGAATAAACCTGGCCAGGTATTCATCGAATAAGAACATTCTTTGATTAAAACATGTGACATGTAAAGACATCCCACTCTATGTTTTTCTCATTCACAAACCACAAAGGAGTTAATGAAGTAATAACTCAGGGGTAAAACGATAATTTTACATTCCTCTGAGTTTCTTGATACATATGAAGGGTAATATTGTAAAGTAGTATGTGGATTGTGTGAAGAATTGTTTTTTTTCCATCAAACAGAAAGTAAACGCATATGAACTTAGTCTTAGTATGAGTCCTTTAGTGGAATCGACTAATATTAAGAATTAAAACACGAAAAATGCTTGTGTACTTTTGAGTCCGATGTTTATTCTAAAGCTTCGTTCATGTGGCTCCATAAGGTTTCAATGATAGACACCCAGACGAGATTAAATGAACTAGAATAATTGATTTGCTCATTGAATATAAATTGTGATTTATATCGAGAAAGTTATTTTCTAAGTAACTTAATAAATAATTAGTTATTTATTGTTAAATTTATTTAATGAATCATATTGTATAATTATATCGATAATATAATGATTCAAATATATAAAAGAAGAAAATAAATGTTTTTTCATTTCGTACTTATTTGTGAAGTATGAAATTATTTAATGAAATGTCATTAATAAATGAGTGTTCTAAATTAATTGAATTTAGAAATAAATCAAAAGAATTTGGGAATAAAATGAATTTTTTTTGGCCGTGTATATTGATACATTTTGGCCGAAAACAATTAAATGAATTGGTTTAAAATTACGTAATGGGTTTGACTCAGGTAAAGCCCAATTGACCTCTTTATATAAACGCTTATGGGAAACCCTAAGTCAAAATAAAACCTAATTATAACTCTCAGCCAACTCTCCATGTCCCCCTTGTGTGTTTTTCGGCCAAGTGACTAGAGAGAACAATAAAAGAAAATTCGTTTTTCTTTGTTCTCGAATTGTTCTTGAGAGATTCCTCTATTCACAGTTGTTCAAGTAAGAGCCCACACTCTTAATCTCCCATAAATTTTAGTGTATTATTGTTGACTCTATTTTATGGTGTTTGGGTGATTTTATCTTCATTAGGGTCAGCCAAATCTTAGGAGAATTCGATTTAAAACTCAATCCAAGCCTCAACGCTCACCCGCCGGAGTGCCTCTCCCTATCTGGCGAAGAACCTGTCCGGCGAGCTTCTCAGTCCGGCGAGGTCTCCTTATCCGGCCGTGCTCCTCACATCCAATTCGACGAGCTCTCTTCACGTGGTGACTTGACGAGGCCTTCCGGAGATAGCTAATAACGTCCGGATTGTTTGCAATCCTTTTTTGTAAGTGGTTCTCAACGAATTGGATATGTAAATGTATAAATTGTTTATATAGGTTGCTAGTGTGTTCAATTGATGTTTAGCATAATTAGAATAAAATTGTTTATCGACATGTTCATAATTTTTAATGTCTAAGTTAATTAAATATATTAAAAATGATTTTTCATATGTTAGATCTAATTATATATTTCCGTCATATTTAAGATAGGTTATATAATTAATTGTTTAATTGCAAAATAAATTCCAACAAATGCATAATTGATGTGACACTTTATGACATTTGATTAGTTAATGGGTAATGGCTAATTGAAGTTTCATCTGACCCGACGGTTGGTGTCATAACGTTGTTTCATTGTATTATGTGGTTCACATATATTGAATTCATGTTGAAACAATGTCGAGACATTAGTATCACAATATGCTTTGTTATGAGAGTGTGAATGAATAAATCAGGCATAGTATTCGTCGAATATTACATTCTTTGAATAAAACATGTGACATGTAAAGACATCTCACTTTATGTTTTTCTCATTCACAAATAACAAGGAGTTAGTGAAATAATAACTCAGGGGTAAAATGGTAATAATAACTGAGTTAATGATACACACGAAGGGTAATATCGTAAAATACTCTGTGGACCGTGTGAAGAATTCTTTTGTCACGTCAAACGGAAAAATAAACGCATATGAATTTAGAGAGTTTCAATAATAGTCTTTTAGTGGAATCGACTTATATTAAGCATTAAAAGTTGAAAAAAGTTTGTGAACTTTTGAGTCTGTACTTTATTCTAAAGCTTCAATCATATGGGTCCATAATGTCTCATTGATAGACTCTCGAACAAGATTTAGTGAACTTGAACGATTGATTTTCTCATTTAATGTAAATTGTGATTTACATTAAGAATTTTTTTCTAAGTACTTAAATAAATAATTGGTTATTTATTATTACATTTATTTAATGAATCATATTGTATAATTATACTGATAATAATACAATTTGATGATTCAAATAAATAAAAGATGAAAATAAATAAAAGATGAAAACCAGGGTCTTAAGTGATGGGTAGTTCGTGTTCAACTGGGGTGATGGAACAAAGGTCTGATCCATATGTGTCGTGACCATGAAGCTCAAGTTTGGAGACAAGACTTTATTACTGAATAATGTTTATTTTGCTCCGGATTTTTGCAAGAATTTAATTTCTTTTGGTCGTTTAGAAGAACAAGGTTTCAATTTTAATATCAATAATGGTATTGAGATTTTTATTGATGATTATTTTATTACTAAAGCTCATCTTGTGGATTCTATTTATTATTTATATCCAAATGAGTCGACAATCTTCGACACCGAAGTGAATAGTGATTCACCTCGGGAAGCGTAAGATGTTTCATAGTGATGAAACTGACGACACATATCTATGGCACTTATGTCTTGGACATATTGGCCTAGATAGGATGAAGAGGTTAACAAATGATGGTCCTTTGAAATCTCTAACAGTGAGATCCTTGCTCACGTGTGAATCATGTCTTGAGGGCAAGATGACCAATAGACCTTTCTCTTCAAAGGTTCTAAGATCCACGCAGGTATTGGAACTCATACATAGTGATTTGTGTGGTCCAATCAACATCCACGCAAGATGAGGTTACGAATACTTTGTAACCTTCACTAGTGACTACTCTAGGTTTGGTCACATCTTCCTTATGAGACACAAATTCGATACTTTTGAAATATTCAAGGAGTATCGGGCTCTAGTTGAGAAGGAAACGGAGAAACAGATCAAAATCCTTCAATCAGATCGAGGGGGAGAGTATTTTTCTGCAGAGTTCGAAGACCTTCTTAGAGAATAAGGCATTAATTCTTAGCTTACAACACCTGGCACTCCACGGCAAAACGGTGTGCCAAAGAGAAGGAATCGAACTTTGCTAGATATGGTGAGGTTGATGATGAATTACTCATCCCTTCCTGATTCGTTATGGGAATATGCCCTAGAAACGGAAGCTTACATTTTGAACCAAGTTCTGTCAAAGACGTTTCCTGGCACTCCCTATGAGAGGTGGACTGGAAGAAAATGTAATTTACACCACGTCCGAATCTGGGGTTGTCCATCACATGTGATGAGACAAAAGACTAGCAAGTCTGCTAGTCGTTCAGTATTATGCTTTTTCGTGGGACATACAAAGGAGACGAAAGGGTACATTTTCTATAGTCCTGCTGATCAGAAAACGTTCATTAGCACGAACGCTAGGTTTCTTGAAGCAGATTATGTAAAGAATTCTGTGCTGAGAAGCAAACTTGTGCTAAAGGAGTTGTTGGATGAAGTAGCATATACTTCAGAAGATAGAACAAGTCCTTTACGAACAATAGAAGAACCACATTCAGAACAAGAGCCTCATGTCATTCGTAGCAGTACCAGGATTGTACGACAAACGTGATCGATACATAGGTATCAGAGAGACTTTCATTGCCGTCACAAACAAGAAGGAAAATGATCTAGTTTCATTCTCTCAAGCGATGCAGAGTTCCGAAGAAAACCTATGCTAAGAAGCTATGAATGTTGAAATGCATTCGATGTATGTCAACAACGTCTGGAAGCTTGTAGACCTACCCGAAGGCATCGAGCCTGCTGGGTGTAAATGGATCTACAAGAAGAAAGAGGACCGTGATGGAAATGTTGAGACATTTAAAGCACGACTTGTGACGAAAAGATTCACACAAAAGGAATGTATCGAATATGAGGATACCTTCTCGCCAGTCGCGACGCTGAAGTCATTCCGCACTCTTTTATCCATTGTTGATGCCATGGATTATGAAATCTGGAAGATGGATGTCAAGACTGAATTTCTGAATGGGAGTTTTGACGAGCAGATTTATATGGCTCAACCAGAATGGTTCATGGAGAAAGGCCAACAGGGCCAGGTTTGTTAGTTGTTGAAGTCAATTTATGGACTAAAGCAAGCATCTGGATCGTGGAATATCATATTCGACGAGACTGTGAAAGGCTATGGCTTTGATCAGTCAGTAGATGAGCCATGCGTTTATAAGATGATAAACGATGGCAAGGTGGTCTTCTTAGTCCTACAAGTAGATGACATACTGCTCATTGGGAATGATGTGGGAAAGTTATCAGAGGTTAAGATCTGGCTGTCAAAGCAGTTTGAGACGAAGGATGTAGGAGAAGCGGCTTACATATTGGGGATTCAGATCTTCATAGATTGGAAGACCGGAAGTTATCACTTTCTCAAGCATCTTATATTGATAAGATCATGGATCGCTTTAGTATGCAAAACTCCAAGAAAGGACAGCTACTTTGCAGACATGAAGTGCATCTCTCAAGTGAGCATTCTCCCAAGACTCCTCAAGAGGTTGAGGACATGAGACAAATTCCTTACGCTTCAGCTGTAGGAAGTCTCATGTATGCTATGGTTTGCACAAGGCCAGATATTTGTTGACTCGACCATGAAAACCGCGTATGTGGCAGCTTGCAAAGCTGCAAAGGAGGCTGTGTGGCTGAGAAAATGATATATTCTAAAGTAATTAAATATTATTTTAGACATAAATCAAATATATATTTTCGTAAAATATACGAGGATACTCGGCCAAATTAATGAATTAGGTCAAGAATTTATTTTGGAAATTAATTTAAAGGAACAACGGGCTTAAGTTTGACTAATGAGTTTGGACTAAGAGAAGCTCATTTTCTCTCTCTACTTAAGGGATTTTCGAAACCCTAATGAGCTAAACCTAATAATTTCGTATTGGCAGAGATGCTCAAAAGATGATTATTTATTTACATGTTGATGTAATATAAATCCTTCATAAGTCCTTTTTGGTTGTTTGAAGATTCATTATATTAAATAGTCTTATGGTCCTTAATCAAACCTAAAAATATATGAAGAGACAAATGTAGATTTGCGTGAACAAACTCTTTATGGTTTGGTTAAAATGAAATATTCACAATGTAAAGATCAACATACTATTAATCTTAGTATTATTGTTGGAAGAATATATGATGTCTGGTTACGAGGCATAGAGAGTTAGGAACTCTATAGTTCTTCCACTGTATCTTCTGAAGATACTGAATTGACTAATGCACCTTTAGAGACAATGTAAAAAAAAAACCATTTAACCTCTTCTGTCTCACGATCACTATGTATGAATTGCATCATGCTTACCTTAATTGTGAAATGAGACATGTCATTTCATGACTTCAATATATTCATTTGAGAAGGCTAAACTCTAGATCCAAATTTGTGAACTAGATGCGCTCTATTGATGATGTATTGGGTTGTGAAGTTGACATGAGTATACTTTGTGAAGTTTTCATAGATATTGAATTCAGATACAAGATTGTTGAAATGCAATGTATATCACCTCATACTTTATTACTTGGATTGTGAATAAATGAACCGCGCGGTATCCAAAATTAAGTAGCGACTTTATTTGGATGAAACAATGTGACTTGTTACCTCCTCATCAATACATTGTTTCTAACTTATTCACAAGTTACAAAGGAGTTGAGGAAGAAACAACTAGAAGGGTAAAATGGTAATTTTATAAATCTCATCTAGTTGATGATATTTATGAAGGGTAATCATTCGATAATATTCAGTGGATCCGCTCATCACAAATAAGTAGATTTTTGAGTAGAAAATATATTCATTTGAACCGAGAGATTTTAAGTGTCAACTCTTTAGCGGAGTCAGTTGACATTAAACTAAACTTGAAAAAATTTGTGAACTTTGAGTTCAAGAGTCCTAGTTAAAGTTTTGTTCATTTGAGTCCATGAGGTCACTATCACAAGTCATTAGAGTAGAGTTTATTAAACTATAAGTGAAGTCAAAATAAGTTCAATTGATGAACAAGACGTATTTTCTGAAAATGATCATTTGCGTCGTTAAGGATAATTGATGTAAAATGTCAAAATATTATTTTGAATTATCTCAAATTAATTTAAAGTCACACAGCTGAAAATTGGTTTTCATACTTAGTGAATTAATTTTGTGACATGTTATTGTATGGGAAATTATGCGAGGGTTTTTTCGTAATTTGTTATGAACAAATTAGGAAGTAAATATGTGTTTGTAGACACCCATATTGCCGGCCACTTTACATCAAGGGAGGGAGAGAAATATCTTCTTTTATTTGGTGCATTATTGCATATTGGTAATTGCCCAAAAGAAAAGAGGAAATGATCTTTGAGAAGGAAACAAATGTGCTAAGTGAGGAAACAAATTCCCCTCAGTTATGACATATGTTGGCTGGCCATGTAGAAGAGAAAGGGAGAAGGAAATCAAATATTGTGTCATGAAAACACAATAGGAAATGGTAATTACCCTTTCTTGTATTTCCTTCGCCTATAAATAGAGCCTTACATAGAGATGTGAAAATAAGTTTTTGGTCCTGCTCTCTCTCTCTCTCTATCAAATACTTTTTTTATTTTTGCACCTAGATCCTCACTTGATCTAGAGAATTAGTTTATGATCCAAGAATTGTTCTTGGCTCATATTGTTTAATAGTGCCCACTCACTAAACTCTTCAAATGCTCGAAGACTCTAGTGGTAGAAACTTTTGTGGTTGCTCAAGAATGCAAAGACAAAAGGCAGGGAGACAAGGAAAAGGATCATCATCCAAGAAGGAACTCCAAGATCAAGCAACAAGAGAAAGATTAGTATTCACGTATTTGAATAATGTATTTAAATATATACATGTTCATGCACTTTTCCTAGGTTAGTAAAAATTGTTTTACAAGTAAATATGCTATATATAAATAATTTAAAAACAATTTTTAAAAATTTTATGTTTAGCATATTCAAAATCAATTTTTTGACAAGTTTGAAAATTTGAGTACATACTTTAAACTAGTTTATTGCACTTCTAGTTTAAATTTGTTATTAAATGTTTAATAGTATGTTATTTGTTTTATTTTGTGTAAATTATTAATCTATTAATATAACACCCAATTTAAATCAAAACAAATAAATAAAATGTTTCAATAAACATTTCTTCTCAATACGCCTATATCCGACGTACTTTTAATTGTTTTTCAATTTCTGGACAAATTGTTATGCCTCAGTAAAACGGGCAGAACTCTTTTCTTGGAACTTGAAAATTAGTGGTTCTTAAACCAAATTAAAAATACCGAAGTTAGCTATCCAATACAATTGGTTTCGGCTAAAACGGATACCGAATGTGTCATTTATGACCATTTAAGTTTGAGGTGTACGGCAGTCCGCGAGTCCAGGATTTTAGATTCGGATTTTCGACTCTTAGCTTCTTCCCCTCTTCTTGATGCAACCGTGGCTTATCGACGTTCACACACTCAACCACTACGAAGATGCCTTGAAGGAAGATTTCATGAAGTTGAAGAAATTAGTTTTAGGAGTTTTTGAATCTCAAAAACTTTCAAGTGCAAAACTGAGATTTATGAATCTGACACACTTTCCTTAGAAAAATTAAATTAATAGAAAGAAAGATCCGAGTATATTCCTTGTGCCTTAGTGTATTAACACTACTCTCCCCTCACAAATATCGATTTTAAGGTTCTATTTTCTAATGATCCACTCTATCTATCTTTACTCATGGAAACGTGTTTCCAAACGTACAAAGAGATGATGTGCATATTCCAAAAACTAAGTGGGAGGGTTGTACTTCTTGTTTGCAACCCAAGATCCCCAACACTAATGTGAAGTGCAAATGTAGCCGGACTAAGAGTCACCCTCGTGACCCTCTCTTAAATGAGATTACTCATAGACGCATTGCTCCTAACATTGCTTTTATAGCTACGTTCAAAAGTGAAACGATGAGACAAAGCCTCCCCTCGGCGGATTGTTTTCAAAGTAGATCTTGTTGAACTAAGTGGTTGCTTACACACTTAGACTCAAACTCTAGTAATCCTCCCTCGAGGCCCTGCAAAAAGTTTTGAGTGATCAAACTTTTTATAAGGTGGCTAGTCAAAGCATTGATGTATTGACATCATGACTATGCATTAATGATGTGTCATTTACTTATGAAAGGAGACTTTTTGCGGCCTTCCCTCGAAGGAGTAAATTGTCATTTTGTTCATAACACCTTTGGATTTATTCTCTTCAATATTAAACTTAAAATCCTAAACAAAAAGACTAATCATAAATTGTTTCAACTTTCAGCAACATGTCTCTAAACCCCCTCTCTACTATCCTTTCCTCGAATAAACTGGAAGGTGATAACTACGTAGATTGGAAACGTAACCTTGACATCGTCCTTACCGTGGACAAGCACAAATGGGTACTCACCACCCCATGTCCTCTTGAAACAAATGATGATTCAACTCAAGAAGACAAGGACGCCTTCACAGCCTGGCTCAGATACGATGAGATTTCGAGATGCTATATTTTAGCATCGATGAACAATGTGTTGCAGCAACAACATCGTGATTTTGAGTCAGCCAGTGATATGCTCTTCAATCTCGAATAAATATTTGGAGGGCAAGGGCGTCAGGCTAGGCAACAAGCTGTACGACAGTATATGAATTGTCGTATGAAAGCAGGGACTCCCGTTAGAGAACATATGATGTTGATCATAAGTTATCTAAATGAGATGGAAATCCTTGGATCTGAGATTGATGAAGAAACCAAGATAGATATGATCTTGAAAACTCTCCCTGAATCTTTTGATACTTTCATGCTGAAATACTCCATGAATGAGGTAAGGTACACTGTTACCAAGCTAATAAAGGAGCTTCACACCACTGAGGGACTTTTAAATAAAAAGAGGACTACTGGAGAAGCTCATGCTACTGAGCACAGAGCCTCTACCTCTGGATCTAAGAAGAGATCTTATAGAGCCGACAAGAAGAACCCTAACCAGGTTCAGAAGAAGAAGATGCCCAGACTGCAAAGGTGGACAAGTCTAAGGGCAGCTTTCACCATTGCAATGAGCCCGGACACTGGCATAGGAATTGTCCTACCTACCTTAAGGCTAAAGGGAAAGTTTTTGTACTTATTATTGAAGTTTGTTTAGTAGCTGATAATGTATCATCGTGGATTATTGACTCTGCTACTACTAACCATATTTGTTGTTCCTTGAATGGGTTCAGGAAAAGTAAAAGCTTAGAGGGTGGCGACATGTGCTTCAAGTGGGATGATGGGAGCTTGGTGTCTGCTAAGGCTGTTGGATCCGTGACACTGTCATTCGAAGACAGAACTTTAAATTAGAATAATGTGAATTATGTTCCTTCCTTTGGTAAAAACTTAATATTTGTAGCTCAAAATATTGAGCACAATTATAATTTAAAGTTTATTGACAATGGAATTCAAATTTCTTTTCCAATTCATTTGTCACTGATGCTTGTACGAAGAATTATTATACTATCTTTATCCTACACAACCTTTGCTATCAAACTTAATGACTCCTCTGATCTAATGAAATCAACACATCTTTGGCACATAAGACGTGGTCATATCAGTCTAGATAGGATTAAGAGACTTGTGAGGGATGGTGAACTACAAGCCTCTGTAATAGGCCCACTGCCAACTTGTGAATCCTGTATAGAAGGAAAAATGACCAAACGACATTTCTCTGATAAAGTTCGAAGAGCCACTGAATTGCTGGAACTAGTACATTCTGATGTATGTGGTTCACTCAGAATTCAGGCACAGGGAGGATACGAATACTTCGTTACCTTGGCTAGTAGGTCAGAATTATGTATGTTCATTGGATATCCAAATGAAACCAAAGGTTTCACATTCTGTAGTCCCAAGGACGACAAAATGTTTGTTAGCACTAATGCTCGTTTCCTTGAGGAGAACTATATGAAGAATACAAAACCTAGAAGCAAAATTGTGCTTGAAGAAAAATTGGGTGAGGAAGTTTCTACCTCATCTGTAAGAATCGTTCTTACCCAAACTGAAACGCAACCTATCAATTCAGAACCTCGTCAAGTAGTACTTCGACGTACTGGGAGGGTTTCTGAAAAGCCCGACAGGCACATGTCTTTGACAAGCGCATTTTCATGGTTCAACTAGACGGTTTCGTGGAAAGTGATCAAGAGAATAAGGTTTGTGAATTTCTTAAATCCATTTATGGATTAATGCAAACATCTAGATCATGGAATACTAGATTCGATGACACTGTAAAAAGTTTCGGTTTTGATCAGTCAATAGATGAACCTTGTGTCTATAAGTTGATACACGAGGGGAAGGTTGTGTTTCTGGTATTTTATGTCAATGATATACTACTCATTGGTAATGATATCGGTAAATTATCTGAGGTTAAAATCTGGTTAGCTAAGCAGTTTGATATGAAGGATCTGGGGGAAGCTGCATACATTCTGGGGATTCAGATCTTTCGAGATCGAAAGAACCAGATCATGTTGCTCTCCCAAGCATCTTATATATATTTTGCAGTTAGCATAGTTAGTCATTTCCAATCAAATCCTGGACCCGAGCAGTGGGTTGCTATTAAGCATGTTCTTAAGTATCTTCGGAGAACTAGGAATTTGATGCTTACATATTCAGGTACTGACCTGACTATGATAGGGTATACCAATTACGACTTTCAGGCGGATAAGAATTCCAGGAAACCCACTTCAGGATCTGTGTTCATCCTGGATGGTAGATCTGTTGTTTGGAGGAGTATCAATCAATCTTGCATTGCTGACTCCACCATGGAAGTAAAATATGTGGCTTCTTGTGAAGCATCCAAAGAGGCTGTATGGCTTAGAAAATTCCTTAAGTATTTGGAAGTCGTTCCAAATGTCAACGAGCCCATGACACTTTATTCTGATAATAGTGGGGTGTTGCTAACTAAAAGGAATTTAGAAGCCATAAGCGCTCTAAGCATATTGAGAGGAAATACCATTTGATAAGAGAGATCGTGCAGCGCGGAGACGTGGAGGTGAAGAAGATCTCAACGGTGGAAAACCTTGCAGATCATTTCACCAAGGCCCTATCCAACAAGGTCTTCGACGAACATCGAGACGGATTAGGCATGAAGGACTTCTCTCATCTTCTTTGAGTCAAGTGGGAGTTTCTTGGCAGAGATGCCCACAAGAAGATTGTTTATTTACATATTAATGTAATATATAAATATTTATAAAGTCCTTATTGTAATTTGTTGATTAAATTAATAAAAGTTGAAATGTTCTTTCATCCTTTTTTAGTTTGATTGAAGATTTATGATATTCAATAGTCTTATAATCCTTAATCAAACCTAACAATGTATGAAGAGACAAATGTAAAATTGCGTTAACAAACTCTTTATGGTTTGACTAAAACGATATATTCACAATCTAAAGATCAACGGACTATTAACAAACTATGATTGTTGGAAGAATCTATGATGTTTGGTTATGAGGCATAGAGAGTTATGAACTTTATAGTTCTTCTAGTGTATCTCGAAGATACTGAATGGACCTGTGCACCTTTAGAGACAATGGAAGAACAAACCATTTAACATCTTCTGTCTCAAGGTCACTATGTATGAATTGCAACATGCTTACCTAAATCCTGAAATGAGACATGTCATTTCATAGCATTAATACTCTCATTTAAGAAAGTAAAATTCTAGATCCGTTACGGGATCTAGACTAGGCCAATTGGTGAGATATTAAGTTATGAAGATGTCATGAACCAACTTTGTGAAGTTCTCATAGATATGGAATTCATGTACAAGATTGTTGAGTTGCAATATATATCACCTCATGCTTTATTACTTGGATTGTGAATAAATGAACTGCGCAGTATACAAAATTAATTAGCGACTTTATTTGGATGAAACAATGTGACTTGTTACCTCCTCGTCAATATATTGTTTCTAACTTATTCACAAGTAACAAAAGAGTTGAGGAAATAACAATTAGAAGGGTAAAATAGTAATTTTATAAATCTCATCTAGTTGATGATATTCATGAAGGGTAAATATACATAACATTCAATGGATCCGCTCAACATAATTAAGTTGAATTTGAGTAGAAAATAAATTCATTTGAACCGAGAGATTCTCAGTGTCAACTCTTTGGTAGAGTCAGTTGACATTAAACTAATACTCGGAAAAGGTCTGTGAACTTTTCAGTCCGAGTATAGAAGCTCAAACTTTGTTCATTTGGATCCATAAGGTCAGTATTACAGGTCATTAGAGTAGGATTGTTAAAGTAGAAGCTAAGTCAAAATAAGTTCAAATGTTGAACTAGACTTTTTCTCGGAAAATGTCTAAAGGGTATTTTTGTCCACGTGGACATAAAACGATGTGAATGTCAAAATAAGATTTTGAAATTTGCATATGATGAAAATATAAATTATTTTCTAAAGCGGAAAGTCGTTTGAGGCATTAAGAATTTAATTTCATTACTTGTGCAATATCAATTCTACAATGGGTATTAAATTGGCTCTACAGCCTTACTAAACGTTTATGTTTTGGATATACCTAAGGTTTGGTTAATGGATTGAAAATAGCCAGGTAGATTCATTTACATCACATGAACATACTAATTTTCCCTTTTGCCGAATTTATTTTGGAAAAATATTTTTTAAAAAATTGAATTTGAATTTGGATTTGGATTTCGAATTTCGAATCACCTTAATTAGTGGGTTGACCAAATTTTGATTCCCGAAAATTGTATCTAATTAAGTTTAAATATCCTAATCAGTTAGTTACCTATATTAAATGAAACATTATCTTTTTTCATATTGATTACCTAAAATTATTTACTCACTCATTTTGGCCGGCCGAAACTTAATACCAACCATCATAATCTTTGTTTTGATCGGAAAAAAACAATTCGAGAGCAATGAGATTGTTTGAAGAAGATGATTTTTTGTTGCAAGATTTTGGTACGACTTTTGTTAACAGTTTATTTTCGTTATATTTACACTGTATTTCTGTATTTTTTCTTTCTATTTACACGATCGTTGCAAGATTCTGGTATGGCTTCTGTTAACAGTTTATTTTTGTTACATTTACACTGCATTTCTGTATTTCTTCCTTCTTTTTACACGATAAATCTTGTTTTTTTTTTTCAGTCCATCTTTTTGAATGCCTCGAATCTCGGTTGATTTATTATTCTTTATTTTTTATTTAATGATACTAGGCGGGAGGTTTGATTTGTGACGTTAATGGCATTGATTTTTGGTTTTTTTATATTTCTTTTTTTTAATTAATTGTAACTGGCGGGTAGTTATTATGAGGGTACATTTGTCTCTAAAGTTTTATAAACAAATTTAGCTGGGTACTTTCAACTTATTAACCAAACGTTGGGTATATCCAAAACAACTATTGTTTACATGGGTATCCATCAATGACCAAATAATTGTCTTAAAATAAATAAGGAACATCTAGAAGTTCCCCCTAGATAGAATTTCGGTCAAGCATCATAAAGAGAAGGAAATTATTTCTATAAATTCTTTTGCCTTTAATTATAAAGATAATTACCCAAAAGGAAAAGAAGAATTGAATTTCTTTGAGAAGGAAACAAATGTGCTAAGTGAGGAAACAAATTTCCATCATTTATGTCATAGAATGGCCGACCATATACATAGAGGAAGAGGAGAAAAAATCAAATATTGTGTCATGAATGCATAATAGGAAAGGGTAATTACCCTTTCTTGATTTTTCTTCTCCTATAAATAGAGTCTCACAGAGAGATGTGAAAATAAGATTTCTTGCTCGTGTGCTCTCAATTTTGACCGACTCCTCTCTCTCTCTCTAGAAAATACTTCTTTTATTTTGGCACTTAAGTCCTCATTAGACTTAGGATTAAATAGCTCTCTTGCTGATAAACTTGTTCTTGAGCTATTGTGTTTAATTGTGTCCACACACAAATCCTTCTAAACTTCTATAGACTCTTGTAATAGAAACCTTAGGTTTCTCGAGTTCACGTTTAGAGTTGAAGGAATCGAGCTAGAAGAGAAGATCAACCTTTCTCAAGATCCATCCAAATCAAGGTTCAAGAAATATATATATATTTTTTTTTTTTGAAGGCAAGGTTCAAGAAATATTAGTATTCAAGCTCTCTAAATAATGTTTCAATTATAACATGTATATGCACTTTGTTTAAGTTAGTAAAAAAAAATTACTAGTAAAAGAAATTTTTATATTCAGTCATTAATGTGTGAATGATAAATTATTCTTAACCCTAGAGCTATTCCAACATGGTTGGGTGTGTAATGTTGGCAGCCCTTCGGCCATCTCTTTCTTCCACATCATCTTGAGCGCACAAAAGTTTAAGTGCCCAAGTATCGCATGCCATAACCAAGTTAGAACTGCTAGCGATGCTAATAGAGACACCCCGTCTCAAGAGAAATCTTGGATAATCGGTTTGGCAATTTATCCACCTTCATCATAGGACATTATTTCGGTCGAATATCTTCATGAACGAGTGGACTAAAATGATTGTACTTCCTTCTTTGATCATTTGAAGGAGGCTTATGATATTAGTCTTCAATTTAAGAATGTAATAAACCTCAATTATTAGTCGTTGATCACCATTCTTGCATTGGAACTACATGGATCATCAGTCCTTAATCTCGACAAGTTAGTCAACTCCGAACTTCAAATTTCCTGATATTTTCTTGTCGAGGTCCTTGAACGTTTCTTGAAAATTTGTCATATGGTCTTGCATCATTGTCAAGATACCATACGATGGTGTGATTATACACCTCCCCACTTGCAAGGAGGTTTGCTATGACCTTCTCTTCATCGAGTGTCACCAAATCGAGAACATGCTTGTCTGATTCTTGTGTAATATCCTGGTGTCATATTCGGGAAAGAGATACGCCAACCCGATGTCAAACATTAATGGTGGCTCCTCGTCATGGAGGCTAGTAAGATATTCCTCCTTGTTGGCCCTTTTATTACGACAGTCATCCGCGTAGTGTCCGTATTTTTTACAAGCATAGCACTTAACTTTGCTCTTGGATTTTCAAGGTTTAATGTCTTCTAGGTGAGGTGATCTTTCATCGCGACCTCGTCTCGCCCTCTGCGACGACCTCGGTTATCTAACTCTTGCCATTGCGACTCGACGAGTTGGAAAAAAAATTAGCTTCTCCATTTTTCTTCATTAGAAACATTCATTCTTCAGGTGTGAACAAGAGGTGCTTCTCCTCCTCTATATCGTTGTAGCCACAAAGTTTCACTTCATGGACTAAAGCGATCGACGACCTACTCGGCATACATAATTTTGAGGTCGCGAAATTGCTCGTTCACGTCAATGATCTTCATGTATGTTTGTGGTAGAGCTCAAAGGAAACTTCTTGACGATGGAGATCTCCTCCACGTTCTACCCCAACAAGTAAATAAAGTCACAATGGATGTCAACTTCATGCATAAATTATCCACCGACTGCCCGTCATTCATGCGAATTGCCTCAAAGTGAGTCTTTAAAATTTGCATTTTCGCCCTCTTAACTTGCTCGACACCAACGTGCATCGTCTTTAGCGTCTCTCACGCTTGAGGAATCCTACTCAACCACTATGAGAAGAACGTCCTCTGTGAGCTCTTGATAAATTGCAGCGAGAGCAATATTATCCTTGTATTCATCGACCTCGTTGAGTTCGACGGCTTCCTACATTCCTTGCACTTGTATGTTCACATGTATCTTTAATCTTTAACGCCCGCACCGAGTAGTTACTCTTCGTGAGTAACAGACAAGTGGATGACACACTACATACTCTTGTTAACTTTATTCTCGGCATTTCTCCTGCGATTGCTTTGCTCGTCGATGATCCGTCCTTTGATATTTGGCCCTCTGATACCAAATGTTGGTTCCAATTTAATGAATGAAGAACAAAATATGGCAGAAAAAAATATATGAAAACAAGAGGAATAGTTTTCTTTCTATTCTTATTGTTGAAATACAAAGTTTTGGAGGTGGTCCTGAAATAATAAAATACCTATATATATTTCATTTTACAAGTCTTGCTTACTTCATATTTTTTAGTGGCAAATTAGAATTTTTTTTAAAGAAAATGAGTAAAAAAACATAAAAGCTAGTGACATCCCAAGCCATTTCTCTTTCAATTATTGATTTATTAGCTAAGACCATTTTTAATGATGATGTGTTTTGCATTTTAGAGATTCCACTCCAATCACGATCGTTGAAGTATTCTCTATATTTAGATCATCACTTATCATATATGTATAAACTGTTTTTTAAACCAATTTTTTATCTATAATTCTATTATTAACCTTATTTGAGTTTGTAACTGCAATTTGTTAGTAATATTACACTTTAATATTTATAATTACAGACAGAATCACAAAGAAATAATATTAAACTAGAAATGAAAAAGGAAATGGAGACTAGGTCGTCAAAGATTTTGAAGTTTATTTTATGTCACTCTCAAGTTTAGTATCACTGAACTCGACTTCGGCAAACTGACTCTTGCGTTGAACTACCACCGCACTAATTAATGGTAATACTCATTAATGCACATAAGTAACTCGGTTAATGCTCATTTATGCAGCTCGTCTGCTAGCATGCAGCCAAAATCGTTCACGGTTTATAACATAATTCCCATAATAACTTGCAAATTATTTATGAAATTAAAACACTTTTGAAGTGAGACTTGTAATAGAAATAAGCCAAGGCCATCTCAAAATCCCGAATGTCTGAAAGCCCAGGATCCAAGCTTGAGCTCGAGTCGGACCGATCCGTCCCGACTCAGCTTGGCTCGGCACGGTAAAGTGATGACGACGCACGTATGTGCGCAGGCGCGAGGAGTTAGGAGTAATTCGCCCATACTTTCCTCTTTTGCACTTGAATGTCACTTTAAAGAGGTGAATTGTCTATAAACACATCACCAACACTCAATTTTAATCAATGTGAGACTGTTTTACTCACTTCATGAATACATTAATGAACGCATATTGATACACATATCAATGTATTTTTTAGCCATACTTTGAGCATCAAATTTTCATTCATTGTCGAGTTGATTTTTTGCAAACAAATAATTAATCTTATACCCGTCGCAACAACCAATAAAAATACGAAAGAATTATTCAATCCAAGGAGTGGACTCCACTCAAGTATTAATAAAAAAATAACTCTTCCATTAAATATAAATACTCTTTTATATCTTTAGTGCAACACAATTTTGTCTCTTACGTATATATTTTAATAAAGCTGTTATTATAAACATATAACCTAAAAGACTCCAACTTAATTACCAACTCATACATTAACAAAAACTACTACAATTAATCCACAATACTACGTAGATAACTTAAATAAATATTGCAAAAGCATTAATTTTTTTTTACAATAATTGAATCATGATAAACTCAGAGACAATTGAAATAAAAATATCAAAGATGATAAAATGGTATCAAAGTGAGTCTGCAAAAATTCTCGTGTTTAGCTTCATCCAAAAAAATCATCTTTAGCATAACCCTTCTTTCTCAGCCAACGCCGATGGAAGGATTGGCGGAAGATTCTACAGAAAGATCAGCGACAAGTTTGATGGAAATTTGCGACAAAGAAACGAAATTGCCGATCCAATTGAAGCCTAGTTCTTTTCATTATTGAGCTATACTCGATGAAAAATAACTATATGTCAAACTAGCTTGCTCTCACGGATGCTCACGGCAACACAAATGACATCAACACCATGTCACTAAGAACTCTTTATACTAAGAGATTTTTTTTTTGAAATAAATATTTATTTTCTTAAAGGTATTTCCGTTGAATGTATTTTATATTAATTTTTAAAATAAACAAAAAATGATAATATTTATCATATAATATATTATTAGAGGGGTCGTGTGTTATTTATATTAAAGTGAGTTTTTCTAAATATTTTTGGACACTTAAAAATTATAATTTTCATTTGTATATAATACAACTGATATGTTCCCCAAATTATTTCATTTATAATATACGTATTCATTTGATAAATCGAGTGCCTTATCTTGTTGGTGAGAAAGTTAATCTGTAGACGGCATAAAGTACCAATCTTATTTTAATTTTTTCGTTCTTTACAAGAGTGCGAATCTCGTATTCCGCGTATCAAATCAAGACAAGCCGTAATATGTATGCAATAGTGACAAAATACATACACACAAAAATAAAAATCTTAATTCTGTGCATATCTATATGACTCGTCATCTATATTTGCCAATTAGCTTATAAGCATTTTAATTGGATATTATTTTGGCTTTGCGCGGAAATTGGTTAGTTGACTCCATAATATATTTGTTATTGTCATTTTTAAATGCTTAAGTACTGTAATAGTCTCCTTATTATCTTCTCAGATTTTGAAATATATAGTTGATGAGCTGGTTGATGAAGAACACATCATAGAAAGCATATTTGACGTTACACAAGGAAAAAGAAATCCTATGAAGGCTATGATAGATAACATACATATGTACGGTACACAAAAAATTGAAAATTCCTTTATCTAATGTCTATAAAAAGAATTAAAAATAAATTGATGGGCGGCTTAATAAATTGCATTGCGTAACAGGTACAAAATATTTAAAGAAATTATCTAATGTCTACACAGTCCACCTTTTCTTTTTCTTTTTTTAATTTCAACTTGCCGTTTTCTATAGTATGTTGAAATCAACTCTCATTATACTTTAATTGTTTGCTCTAATTTAAAAATTGTATAGAGCATATTATGAGAGTAAAAAGGTAATATACCGATATACATCATACAAGTGTAAGAGCGTTTTATTATAAGGCCGATTATAAAAGTTTCACGTCGCTACATGTGTAACAATCTTCGTAAAATTTGATAGATAATGACGGCTATGTATCCACACACGTAAATTGACGGAAGTACTTAGAATATATTTAAAAGATTAAATGAAAAGATTTGTTTATGTTTAAATTATATATACATATATATGAGCGTTTGTAAGAACATCTTCAATCCAAACTCTCATGGTTCCTTTACATATTATAATAAATAGTATTATTAAATTATTTTGATAGTGGTAAAAGTTAATAATGATTGGATTTGGACCAACTAAAACAAAAAACAGTGGTGGATTAATTTTTATAATAATTTTTTTCAAAAGAAAAATAAAAAAACATCAATTCCAAAATTTATTTCAACGCCATAAAAATAAAAATGAAAAATGATTTGTCATTTTCACATAAAAAAACAAGTTTGATTGATAGCATTGAAGATGCTCTAATGTCTCTAAGGATGGACGACGCACTCATTATGTTTAGACATTCAAAGGCGAGTCTCATTTCTTGATTATTTGAAACCTGATTTAAAGGTGAACTCATTTCATCCATTTCAATATAAAGAATCAAGCTTCACGAACTCATTTCAATATAAAAGAATCAAGCTTCACGAACTCATTCCTTACTTACTCAAAGTATCTTTAATAGTTACTCCTTATTCATGTAATCTATAGAAACTTCATGAAAAGATTTGTCATCACTACTGCCAAAGCCTCACCGGTTTTCCTCCTCCTCGAGATTTTTGAGTTCATTTTCTATTTTGAATTAGTCCCTCTTCCAAAATATCTTTTTTTAAGGCCCCAAATATCTTCTTAGTTGGGTGTTTCTCGAGCTCTAGACTGCCGGTCATCAGCTAAAGAGTTAATTAAAAAAATTTATTGTATATATTAGCTATTTAGACATATGTGGATTAAAAAATAGCCATGGTTTTGTAACTTTCATAAATAGGTAGTCCGTTTGTTTTACAAATTTTTACATATCAGTTTGGCGCCAAAACTTTTCCTGCCCAATGACATGTATGCATCGTTAAATAAAAGAAAAAAATTCACATGAATATCCACCGGGAAACGAGTAAGCCATTAACTTCTCTTTCATTAATTCATTTTCATTTATGTGGAGGAAAATAATTTTTTTAAATCTATGAACCGTCGCATGCAAAAAAAAAAATTAAAAAAGAATCCAAATCTCCCAAAATCTTTAACGAAACCTAAAAAAATATTCTCGATTAAGTTTGTGGTTATGTATGTTTGCTGCGCTCTGAAACTATCATCAACGAAAGAGGTGTTAAGTACAGACTTGACAAGGTACCCCCTTGTAACTAGTTTAAATAATAGTTTGCAATATAAAGATTGATAGGTAATCGAATCTGAGTATTTATTGTTTGAATGAATCACGATATCTTATCTTGTGATATAGAGAGTCGTGACTCTGTGATTTATTCTTGATGTCTTAAAGAAGACATTGAACAAGACCAGTGATACTCTGTTTGAGATAAAACCGTTTAATCACGCGGAGATTCAAGATCACATACGAGGGGTATTTTGGTAATTACCTTAATCCTGAAGTGAATACATATATTTTTGTAACAATTTACGACATTTGATTTGTCAATGGGAAATGACTAAATGAAGTTTCATCCGACCTGACGGTTGGTGTCATAATGTTGTTTCGTTGAATTATGTGATTCACAAATACATAATTTGTGTTGAAACAATGCAGAAGCATTAGTATCACACTATTCTTTGTTATGAGAGTGTGAATAAATAAACTAGGCCTGATATTCATCGAATAGAAAATACTTTGAATAAAACATGTGACATGTAAAGACATTTCACTTTATATTTTTCTCATTCACAAATAACAAAGGAGTTAGTGAAATAATAACATAGGGGTAAAACGGTAATTTTACATTCCTTTGAGTTATTGAGACGCACAAAGGTAATATCGTCAAATACTCTGTGGATCGTGTGAAAATTGTTTTGACACATCAAACAAAAAATAAACGCATATGAACTTAGACAGTTTCAATATTAGTCCTTTTGTGGAATTGACTAATATTAAGAATTAAAAGTCAGAATAGGTTTGTGAACTTTTGAGTCCGATCTTTATTCTAAAACTTCGTTCATGTGGGTCCATAAGTTCTTAGTGATAGACTTTTGGACGAGATTTATTGAACTAGAAAGATTTATTTTCTCATTGAATGTAAATTGTGATTTACACTAAGAAAATTATTTTATAAATAATTAAATAAATAATTAGTTATTTATTATTACATTTATTCAATGAATCATATTATGTTATTATTGTTGGGATTGGTGCCCACAAAGGAGATTTAAGATATAACTACTTTGTATTTGATTTTGTTGAGATATTACATAAAGTTAAATATTCAATCTTCATTTAAATTTGTATTTATGTATGTTTGTTATGCTATGATACTGTCATCAACGAAATGGGTGTTAAGTATAGACTTGACAAGATAGCCCATTGTGACTAGGTTAAACATTTGTTCACAATCTTAAGATCGATAGAGCAATCGAATCTGAGTAATGATTGTTTGAATGAATCATGGTATATTATCTTGTGATATAGAGAGTTGTGACTCTGTGTTTCATTCTTGATATCTTATAGAGAGTTTCAATATTAGTCCTTTAGTGGAATCGACTAATATTAAGAATTAAAAGACGGAAAAGTTTTGTGAACTTTTGAGTCTGATCTTTATTCTAAAGCTTCGCTCATATGGGTCCATTAGGTCTCAATGATAGACCCTCAGACGAGATTTATTGAACTAGGACGATTTGATTTTCTCATTTAAGTACATTGTGATTTACACTAAGAAAATATTTTTCTAAGTAATTGAATAAATAATTTGTTATTTATTGTACATTTATTTAATGAATCATATTATGTTATTATATGGATAATAATAATATATTTAAATGATTGAATAAATAAAAGATGAAAATAAATATTTTCTCGTTTCGTACTACTTTGAAGAGTACGAAAATAATTGATGATTTGTCATTAAATAAATGAGACGTTCTTATGTAATTAAATATTATTTTAGAAATAAATCAAAATAATTTTTTCGAGTATTTAAGGATGTCATTCGACCAAAATAAAGTTTTAGGTCGAAAATTAATTTATGAAATTAATTTAAAGGAACAACGGGCTTTAGTTTGATTAATGGGTTTGACCTAAGAAAAATCCACTTTCTCTCTCTATTTAAAGGGTTTTCAAAACCCTAATTAAATGAACCCTAACACATAATCCAGGTCAAACCCTTCCCTTCCCTTGTGAGAGTGTTGGCCGAGAGTTTTCAAGACAGAAAGAGATCAAGAAACGTTTTCTTGATCTCCCGAGTTATCCCGAGTGATCACGAGTACTCTTCGTTGTTCAATCGAAGAGCCCACCTTCTAAATCTCCCACAACTCCGTGGGAATTATCATTGAATCTTCTATTGGTGTTTCAGTGGCGTTTTGGTTGCAAGAGTTCACTCGAAATGCGAAGAAATCGAGTGAAACGGAGCGAGGCTCATTTCAGCCTACTGGCCGGATTGGGTCGCCGAATTGGTCGCCGGACTCAAAATGTGCCTAACTCACCACGGGAGTTTGACGACGAATCTGGCCAAGCCACTTCACAGGCACCTAGCCCTAGGTCTCTTCCACGCTCCTCCAAAGTTTCGCGATCTAATTCCATCGGAGGAAGCCACAGCGTCGCATGCCAATTTCTGGCTGGCCGGCCAAAATCCAATCCGGCAGGTCAGAACTTCCAATCCGGCGGGTCAGATTTCATAATTTTGACGAGGCCTTCAGGAGTTAGCTAGCAACGCACGAGGTTGTTTATAAACTCACATGTAAATTTCCTAAAACGAATGGATATGCGATTAAATTTTATAAATGCGTTTATAGGTTGTTTAGATCGTTTGTTCAATTTGTTGACATGTTTAGAATAAATAGTTTATTGACATGTTAGTGATTTTTAATGCTTAGGTTATTAACTTATTAAAATGAGTTTTAATTCAGATCATATTATATAATTCCGCCACATATAGATGTGTCATATAGTATTATTGTTTGAATCGTTAAATAATTTCCAACAATTATATTGATAATAATATAATTTGATGATTCAATAAATAAAAGATGAAAATAAAAAATATTCTCGTTCCGTACTTGTTTGATAAGTATGAAAAGAATTAATGACTTGTCATTAAATAAATGTGATGTTCTAAATTAATTAAATATATTTTAGAAATAAATCAATTAAATTTATGGAATATATTTGAGTATGGCCGGTAATATTTATTGAATAAGGGCTAGATAATAAACTAAATAATTCATTAAAAGGTTGAATAGGGCTTAAGTTGACTAATGCGTTTAACCTAACTTAACCCCGTTATCTCTCAATCTCAGTATATATGCGTTTATGTTAATTAGATTTTGTTCACTATGAACCTTCATGTAAATAAGATTTTTATTCATGTAAACGACATGCAAATGACTTTTAAATTGTGCTAACAACATTACAGATAAATACTTAACTAAAATTAGTGATAAATATATAGGATGTTACCTGATATCAGAATTTTAGATTTTCTAAAACTAAGAGAGGGAAATTAAGACAATAAATAGACAAATTTAAGGAATTAATGGCCGATGTCTTGTTTCAAGAAGATTTTTTTTACTTCTATTTTTTTAAGGTTCTTCTTTATATTATACCGTAAACTTTCTCGGTAAAAGAGCCCAAACTTTATATTATCAATATATAATTTGAACTGTTTCAAAGACCCAACATGCATTTTTTTTTTTGCATTGGGCTCCTTCATTAATCAACATAAATATCATTAGTCTACCATATTTTATATTTTTTCTTAATAAAAAAAATAAAGATGGCTCCACTTGCTCTGATTCATTATGTTCCCAGGGGCACTACCAAAGTGTTTCAAAGAAGGGTTATCCTGACGTAGGTGGCCGAATAAATAAATTAACACATAAATATGATTCTTGTTAGAAAAGATTTAGGATTAAGAATAAATTAGCACTACAAGCTAGTGGCGGAATAAAAGAAATATATTAGTAATTTTTTTTACAAAACTTAGACAAAGTGCATGACATATTATTTACGATTATTTATTTATTTACTTGGAACTAACCTTTCTTGAAACTTGACCGTTGAGAAGCTTTTGGAGTGGTTGAACATTTATCTCCATCTGATGTTCATCTCTTTCGCGTCTAGGTCGAACTTAAGCAACCACAATAGTTTTTACCTCTAGATTCTTTAGAGGGTTTATGAGATTTAATGTGTGAGGGCACTATTAAACACAATGGTTTAAGAATAAGTTGTAGAACCAAATAGCTAAAATAGAAGCTATGTGTATTGAGGAACTAGGTGCCAAAAAATAAAAGAGCAATGGAGAGAAAAGAGGGAGATGGTGCACAAATTTTAGAGAGAGAGACTCAATATGTGTATTTTCACATGTGAATGTGATGCTGTATTTATATGAGAATGAATAATAAGAAGGGGTAACAACATTTTTCTATTGTGTGAATACCACATATTCATGAACACAATATTTATTTCTTGATCCTATAACTAAATACCTTGAATAAGAGCTTATTACAATTCTTCTTCTTTCTTTCCTTGCTGTGGACCTCTTCATTAATGAGAGAAATTTGTTTCGTCTTTTTCTTTTTGCCAAATATCTTGATATTTTAAGGCAAAACATGATTTCTCAATTTTTTCTTTTTTTGATGTGTAGGCTGAAATTCGTCTTCTAAACAAGCTTCTACATGTTTCTTTATTTGTCTAAAACAATTATAAAAAGTGAAATTTCATTTTATGGTCTTAATAGTATTTAAAATATCAAAAGTGGTCTCACTATGACTATTCTATCTTAAAGTAGACCTTTGACACACTTTTGGACAAAAATACCTTCAGTTTCAAAAAAACCCTATTCTCTTCTTCCTCCTTCTCTTCCAACCGCACATGTTTGGTTTTTTTTCCCCAAACGCTTGAAAACACTTCCGACGAGTTCGGATAACTTCCGACGTCCACGCTCGTTCTCTGATGGTCTCCGATAGTGTAAGATAAAACTTCTGGCCGGTTCTCTTTGCTTGTCTCGTGCGGCTGTGCTCTCGGTCTAGTTCGTCGGGTTCGTCTATTAAGCGACATCCAAGCTTGAGCGAAAAAGAGGTTCGTCGGGTTCGTCTCTCTTCTACAATGAGTCTACAAGTGAAAAAGGTATGTTAAACCTTCGTTTAGGGATGAGATCTGTAAATATTTAGGGTTTGAACTCGGTACTCTTAATAACCCAGAAATTTCCGGTGGTTTTAAACCTTTTCCGATGGTTGTATAAAGTTTCCGATGGTTTTGATAAGATTCCCGATGGTTTTGATAAAATTTCCGATGGTTTTGAAACTATTTCCGATGGGTATGAGTTTTATAAAGTTTCTGATGGTTTTGATAAGATTTCCGATGGTTTTGATAAAAAAATTGATGGTTTTAAAACTATTTCCGATGGGTATGAGTTTTTTTAAGTTTTTGATGGTTTTGAACAGATTTTCGATGGTTTTCAACAAATTTCCGCTGGTTTTGAACAGATTTCCGATGGATATGGGTTTTATAAAGTTTCCGATGGTTTTGACAAGAATTTCGATGATTTTGACAAGAATTCCGATGGTTTTGATTAGAATTCCGATGGTTTTGATAAAAATTCCGATGGTTTTGAAACAATTTCCGATGGGAATGAAATTTCTGATGTTTTTGAGAAATTTCTGATTATTTATGATAAAATTCCGATGGATTGTCTCCGATAGGTTGTGATGGTGATTTTTTGATATGTTTTTGACAAGTTTTAAATTGTTTTGATGATAATTTTTTAATGACAACGTTTTTAAGTTTTGAGTATGTTGTGATGTGCTTTGATAAGTTGTGAAGTGTTTATGACAATTTTGATGATTTTATATGAGTTGTGACTAGTTAATTAGGTTTATTGAGTTTTTGATAAGTTTCTTGAGTTTTAGACAAGTTTTTCACAACTTTATTGAGTTTTATTAAGAAGTTTTATTATTTATGATAAAATTCCAATGGGTTTTCTCGGATAGGTTGTGATGATGATTTTTTGATATGTTTTTGACAAGTTTTAAATTTTTTTGATGATGAGTTTTTAAACAAGTTTTTAATGACAACGTTTTTAAGTTTTGAAGAGTTTTGACAACGTTTTGTATCTTGTGTAGTTTTTTGTTTGTTTATGTTTATGTTTGTTTATGTTTAGTTTTAGTTTATTGTTTATGTTTATGTTTATGTTTGTAGGCGAAATTGAAGTACCTTTGCGACAAAAGATTTCCGGGTCGCATTACGTACTCTGGGTCGAATATGTTGAGGCACGCGAGTGAGAGATTTATCGCTCTTGGATTGACCGATCGACTTTGAGATAATCCTTTTCGCTCAGTTTTTTTGTGAAAGTCCGTTAAGTTTCACTTCGGTGCTCGTCCACTCACTTCTTGAGTGAAAAGTGAAACCATCCGTAGATAGAGAAATTCATTTTGGTTTGGGGAACCAAAGAGTGCGTTTCGGCCCCCTCGAGTATGCTCTTGTGACCGGTCTTTCCATGGAGGATGGCCCCACCAAGTGGAAACAAGACGCGCATCGCAGCGATAGACTGTTGAACGACTACTTGAACGCGAAGAAAATTCTAATGTTGGACTTCATCCTCTTGATGATGAACGCATGTACTATTCCGGAAGATTGTTTTAAGCTCGGATTATGTCTGTTCGTCTATGGATATCTCCTAGGAATCGAGCACAACAAAGCTATCGATGACAAGTACGTACGATTGGTAGACGACCTTCCTTTCTTCTATAGTCTACCTTAGGGTCGGATCAGTTGGAGTGCGACATGTTCTTCTCTCTCAGTCAACCTGAAACCCTACTACGAGAAGCATCACGAAAAGCTATGTGATCAGAAAATAACGCAGAAGGAGCGAAGTACACATTGACGGGAAACATGCATGCCGTTCAATATTGGGCGTACGAAGCCATTCCAGATGTGGGTGTGAAATTCGCCAAGAATGTGGGAATTCGATTTTTGAGGATGCATTCATGGTCTACCCTTGGAGTGGTGACTAGCAAGGATGTCGAGAAGATATTCGCGAAAAAAAACGGTAATATTTTGTTATTTTATACAATATTGGTTTAAATATTAACGTCATTTTGATAAATTTATTGTGTTTGGTATTGTAGTTGTGCGTTTTACAGATGTTGAGACCTCATACCCATGAAATAGAGTTTCACAAGAAGTTGGAGGAGCGGATTCGTACGTCACTGTACTCGGTCGAGCCTGATAATATTGCGGAGCCACAAACCATCGATGGGGAGATCAAACGAATCGCGACGACTGCTGCAGGAGCTCATGCATTCAATGAAGCTCGTGAAGAAAATTTTACACATTTATGGAGCGATGAAGACGATGACTCGGACAAAGACTACGTTGCTAACACTAAACTTCAGGTTAGTAAATTCACAAAGAAGTCTTCAAATTTTAATAAGTAATTGTTGCGAAAATTCTCTGAACTAATATGAATTATAACTTATATTAGACCGCTCCTCTTCCCGCTCCCACTCCTGTTCCTATAGTCGGTTCAGTGGAGTCCGGTACCGATCCCACTCTGTTTGCTTTGACAGCTGAGATGTGGAATGAGTACAGACTTAAGCAAAACGAGAGGTGGAATGATACGAGGAAGGCGTTGGAGACAATCTTGCATGCGATTGCAGTATTCGGGCGTCGGCAAAAGCGTATGCGAGTTGATCAGGTAATATTTTTGTTACGAACAAGTTTATTTTAGATACGGTAATAAGTAATATCTTTTATAACCTACAACTTGACATCTACAAGAGAGTGAACATAATTTTCGAAGATATTACGGGACTACCTCCAGGAGACGTACCAACAACTCAAGCTGACAAAAAACCGCCACCTTCACCTCCGCCACCTCCTCCTCCTCCAGCATCTCAGGATCCTCCTCAACCTCCTTTGGCCTCTCGAGATCCTTCTCCACCTCATTTGACTTCTCAGGATCCTCATCCGCCTCATTCGGCCTCACGAGATCATTCTGCACCTCATCCGGCTTCTCAGGATCCTCGTCCACCTCATTCGGCCTCTCAAGATCCTTCTCCTCCTCATTTGACCTCTCGAGATCCAACTCCACCTCGGACGTACAAGAGGACAAGGCGTGAAGAACAAGAAGAGAAGAAAAAGGGAGTGTTAACTCTAACACTTTCGCAGATGCCGAAGCAAAAGAGGATTCGAAAGGGTAATTTTACACTCGAATTTTAAATATCGACGTATGCATTATTCTAACATTGTAATTTGTAGGTACTTTCGACCCCGATTTTACAGATCCAACTAAACATAAGTACCCTGGTCATAGTCGTACCGCTTTCTTAGCGTTGAAGTCTCCAAACACACAGCAACTGCAAGATTTAGAGAAGTGGATGAACACACTCATTTACCGAGGCAAGAAGATGGAGACGGCTCATTTGCGAACCGCTGACGCCACCCCCATATTTTTTCGCGTGTTACTAGAAGTTGGAAAATGGTTGACGGATACGGTACGTACTTTGTTAATGAATTAAAATATATTGTTTATGAATTCATATTTTTTGTTACTAAATGCATACATATTGACAACTTTTGTAGCAAAGTGATGCAATGATTGATTTGCTAAAGAGGCGTCAACGTCAATTCATTGAGTATTGACAGGACATTCGCGTTATGGACACTAGATGGGTCCAGAATGTACAAGGTCGATATACGAAGTATGTACAGAACCAGAAAGAAGCGGATGCAGCTGGGACGGTAGTCGAGAAAACGGGTTGGATGATCGAGCGATCTTGGTGCCGATAACTGAAAATCGTGACCAAGAGTACATGTCATGGAATGGTGCGAAAGAAATTTTGTTCGTCGTCAACGTTCGGAATGAACATTGGATCACGCTTCTAGCCGATTTACAATATTATCATATACATGTTCTGGATTGTCAACGGGATATTTGCGAGAATTCGGCGACGTTCATAGAAATAATGGATGTGAGTATTATTTCTATGTTTATGTTTCTCAATAAGTTATCTTTTTATATAACTTATCTATGTTTATGTTCTTTCGTTGTTTATGTAGGTTTGGGTTCAAGCACTACCATTTTTTATTGTTTGTTCAGGATTGTTTACCAAGCATCCACGGTGTCATGAACAATTTAAGTGTCCCACAATGTGTAACCAGGTATTGCAAATTCATATTGTTTGTTAAATAATAAGTTATTGTGGGATGTTTGTTAAACGTGGTCTCTTTATTTTCAGTGGCGATTGCAGGATGTTTGTTGTGAAGTACGTGGAACATCGTCTCGTCGGTGTGGATTTGAAGAGCGTACAGAGTGCGTGGATGGAGATTTTTAGGAAAAAATGGGCTACAGATTTATTTTACCAGGAGGAGTTTCGTTGATGTTTGTGTTCGACATTATGTTTTACATTGACTTTATTTCGAACATCGACACACTTCTTTATGCTCGATATTTCTTTCTTATTATGGGTTTCTCCTTATTTCGAACATCAACACATCTCTAAAATAAATAAAACTTAGCAAAAACAAGTAAAAAAAATTCAAACTTACATGTCTAAAATAAATAAAACTTAACAAAAACAAGTCTAAAAAAATTCAAACTTACATGTCTAAAATAAATAAAACTTAGCAAAAACAAGTCTAAAACTTACTTGTCAATTACAAGCCATACTAAAACATAAATGAAATGAAAAACATACAAATTTTTTATCTCTCCACGTGCATGTCGCCCTATTATGACCTCTTCCGCCACATTTACCACATTTTCGATGAACAACAACCTTTTCACCTTGAGATGGGTATCGATTCACTCTCCTCCGACCTTGCTTACTCTTTTTGGGTCGACTTGCTTGTTTCTTCTCGATCGGTACATCGACTCTCATATTACGTATCTCATCCGACACGTTCAATTGTTCCTTGTTACCAACTGGAAAAATGGATTATTTATACATTTCAATCCATGTTCCCTTCGCATAGAAGTCACTGCATAACGAGTAAACATCTACACTGCGATGTTGAGCATATGCAATTGCATGCTCACACGGGATGCCTATTTGTTGTGGTATTCCGCATGTACATGTCTTCACTCTCAAATCGACATCATACTCACCCTTTGAATCTTTGACGTGACACTCGTACGTACCAAGACCATACACATTGACGTATTGCGCCTTCTCATTCATTTGAGAGAAATCTCTTTGGAATTTCGGCGTCAATTTGGTCTTCAACTTGTTCGCTAGTTCTTCTCGATCGAAAAACCAACACTGTAGGGTGAAACGAATGAACTCTAATAATGTCGTAATAGGAAATGACCTGAAAGTTCGTGTTTTATTGTTGAAGCTTTCGGCATTGTTACTCGTCATTAAGTCGTACCTAAATGCACACCACAACTAACAATTATTACAATAACACAACACAAATAACAACTATTCAAGTAAAATGAGTTCACGTACCATTTTCCAGGAAAGTATGGCCTCGCCCATCGATCAAACCCTACTTCTTCCAGATACTTCGCCATGTCAATGTCTTTTATTCGCAATTGTCTGAAGTTTGCTAGAAATGATGATTTATTAAAGGCATAAGCAGATTCATACAATTCACTTCGACAATGATCAGTCTTGAACTTGTGTTGCACATTCAACTGTAAATGATGGTAGCGAGTTCCGTGAGAGACGCCGAGGAAGATAGTCTCAATGGCATGTATGATGCTTACGTGTCTATCTGATACGAACACCAAATCTTGTACGTCTTCACCAATGGCTTCTCTCAAATTCCTCAAAAACCATATCCAAGAAGGATGACACTCGCTATCTACAAATCCAAACGCAATAGGATATAATTGCGAGTTTGCATCCATTCCAATAGCGCATAGTAATTGTCCACCAAATTTTGTCTTCAAAAATGCACCGTCCAACAAAAGTATTGGACGACACGAAGCAAATCCCCTCCGACAGGCTCCAAGAGAAAAGAAAGCGTATTTGAACCTATCCCCTTCGAGAACAAAGTCATTCAAGGTTCCTAGATTCTTCTCTTTCAGCATGTACAACCAATGACCCATGGGGCAGCTCCCTTATGCCCCTCTGATCAAACAATACGCGAGCAACTGTGCAGACTCTCGTAAGCTGTGATCTCCCACATACCAGACCACTGCATAACACCTCTTAGTTTCCACGTGCACATATCATTCTTGCAAATGATATACCATCTTTTTGTCGAAGAAGACTTCACCCTTAATTCAAAGTTTGTTTCATTGCGTATAAGTGCAAATCTCGTTTCAATGCTTGTTTGTTCTCAAACTTTTTCCCAAGAAATATTTCTTCCGAACTCCCTGTTATTTCAACAAAATATTAATACCATATAATATTTCAAAATAAGAAGTTCAAAATAATAATTTCACCTGTTGAAGAAGTTGGAAACTGAGATGGTTCTTCTTTCATAACGTCATCGGGCGTGAAATTTGGAGCTTTTCAAGAGTAGGGACCGTCTTGATAATCTATCGCCAGCGATTCATGTGATTATGGTACCTCACTAAATGGTACTGGCGGTGCTGCCAATTCTCGTACGAATTCTTCATATTTTTCATGAGTCGCAAACTCTTCATTCTCATCTTCATAATTCGCGTGCTCTTCATGAGTCGTAAAATCTTCATTCTCATTTTCAACTTCCTCTTTTCCATCACTATCGCATTCGTCATCAATGTTTCCTTCACCAACTTTATGCAGATTTAATGCATGACTAAGTCTATCAACTGGGCGAGGGGAATCTTCAATCATGACAAACTTCCCTTTAACAGTATGTTGATTAGGCGCCACAACTTTTTTCGACATCACTGTTACACATAGAGGAAACTTCTTATGATTCTCGTGCTTCATAAAATACTTCACATCCGCATCGTTGCTCAAAACAACCGGAGCCATACTAATCGTATCAACTGCGTACGGGACTTCAAGTTTTAAACCATACTTGAAAGAGTCTACACTCAACTTCTCGTACGCCAACATCTTTAGTGCCACATACGTAATGTACTTCGGTACCTCAACACTCAAGGTCCTTGTATTATTGAACATCCATAAGTTCTTTTGTTTCACCCAAGTGCCGTTACACATCATGTACACTGCAAGAAACAATAGAAAATGTCAAAAAACATGTCACCATCGGAAACTTATCAAAAGTTATCATATTTTTGTTTAAAAAATTATCAAAAGTCATCGGAAATTTTTGTTTAAAAAGTTATCAAAACTTATCAAGAGTTATCAAAAGTCATCGAAAATTTTTGTTTAAAAAGTTATCAAAAGTTAACAAAAGTCATCGGAAATTTTTGTTTAAAAACTTATCAAAACTTATCGAAAATTTTTGTTTAAAAACTTATCAAAAGTTATCGGAAATTTTTGTTTAAAAAGTTATCAAAAGTCATCGGAAATTTTAGTTTAAAAACTTATCAAAACTTATCGGAAATTTTAGTTATCAAAAGTTATCAAAACTCATCGGAAGATATCGGATTTTTTTTTTATATGCATTTCATCGGAAATTTTGATAAATTTCATCTTAAACCATCTGAAATTATCGGAAATAAAATAAAACCAGGTTTCAACTAAAATGTAGTTCTATGCATAAAAATCAAAACCATTACATAAAGTTAGGAAACGTACCCATTATACAATGATATTTAGCTCACAACACAATGATTTAGTGCTAAGTTCCGAAGAGAGAAGTTGAATTTGTTGAAAAGTAGTAAATATGAAGGAGTGAAAGAGTAGAATAGGTTTAAACACATTCGGAAGGTATTTTTGTCCGAAAATGGATAAAAAGTCTAATTTAAGATAGAAATGACATAGTGAGCCCACATTTGATATTTTAAACACTATTAAGCCCATAAAATGAAATTTATCTATAGAAATAACCATTGTGGAATTTCCAATAAAATTCCACAAAAAACGAAATTAATTTCTAAATGTCTTAAACGACTTATTAGCTTAAAAAGTAATTTACATTACCATCATATTATACATGCGATTTTTATTTAGAGTGATTTTTATTTGAATGCATGATTTCTTTATTTCATATATATTTCTTGTAAATATGTTATTTTTATGTTACATGTGAGAGTATTTTATGATATCTTTCGTGTGCTGTTCACGATTACTCAAAAAAAAATTAATAGGCCTCTTTTTGTAATGTTTTGTGAAAAAGAGGACAAAGATGCAATTTTAATACATTCGATAGTTCTTCCGACCGAAAAACACTAGTCTCCATCTTTGCGCGATTCCCTAAAACCTCAACTAAACCTCAGTCCAGTCTAGACTAAACTCGAGACGAGAGAGAGAGAGAGAGAGAGAGAGAGAGAGAGAGAGAGGAGAGAAACAGACAGAGAAACCCTAAACGCCTATATTTTATTTGTAAAAGAAAAAAGAACAGTGAGAGATTCAAGTTCAACAGTAGAGCTGGTTCGCGATGAACTCGTCTCTGGTGCGTTCACTGCACAGAGCTTCCCAGAGAGCCCGCATTTTGAGTTTCTCGACGAAAACCCGAAACCCCAAAACTCCGAAACCCATTCTCGACGCGGCGACGAAGAGCGCGTGGAAGAGGCCGAGCGAGATTCCGTTTCAATCGAAGGTTGCGAACTCTGTTAGTCTGATCGGATATGTCCACTCTCCGGTTCAGTTCCAGACCAGCTCCGACGGCTCTCCCTGGGCCGCCACCGTAATCTCTCAGGGAATTTCTGTCTCCAACGACGGAGATGATCGTGAATCGCCGGAGTCTCTGCCTCTCTGGTAAGGCCTCTTTGGAAATGAAAGAAAGAAAGTAAAGAGGAAAAAACATGGGTTTTCAATTTTCATTTCTTAGGTGATAAAGTTTCCTTTTTTTGTTAAATTTAATTTTAGTTTTATTTCTTTTGTGGGGGATATAGTCTTAGTTTTATGTTATAAAGATTAAATTAAAACTAAGGGCATTGAAATGACTAATGAAAATGGATTTCTCAGTGAAATGACGTAAAGTAGTTCTAGCCAAAACGATGTGTTTTTTTAGGCTGCGAATTTTTTACACAAGTTTGTAAAGATCCATTAGAGCTATGTCTCACTTTTACTAAGGGTTTCTGATTTATTGTTGATGCATTTCAATGAAAGGACGTTCTATATGTTTACCCCCACAAAAGAAAACCTTTGACCTATTTTTTATGTTTGTCAAAAGTGAACTTCATTATGCCAAACTATTATCAAAATTATACTGCTTGTTTGATTGTCTGATTTGATTATTGTATTTTAGCTTGTTTAGTTTCCTGAACCCGAATCATCTTTCTTGGAGGTGTTTACAATTAGTTTTTGTGATTCAGCCAACTTCATGTAGAGAGTAATTTGATTAATTGAAATCTGTTTGTTGTATGATTAGGGTTCCGGTGATATTTGAAGGAGATTTAGCTCACATCGCAGCTTCGTATTTGAAGAGAAACGATCGGGTTTATGTTTCTGGGCTTTTGAGTTCAAGTTTGCCTCAGATTGAGGGTTCCAAAGTTCAAGCAAGCATCCAGGTAACTAGATTTGGAGATTAAGAAAGAAAAAATAAACTCGGGTTTCGGATTCGGTTTCGATTCTTAAAGAGCTTGTAGAGGAAACCCAATAAATGGTTTAAGAAGAACTTGTGTAGCTCTGTATGAAAAACAGATTTAGGATGAAGTCTGAAACTGACAGTTAATTCTGGGTCTTTTTAATATGAATATTTTTTGAACTATTACGGAGTAATTTTAACTTATTTTCTATAAGCAAAATAGACCTTTAAGTATTGGGGTTGTTGTTTTTCCTTTCAAGAATTAAAATTTTATTATAAGAAACTTAAAACATATTGACCAACTTGTTGATTTTATATTAAGATAAATAATCATAATCTTACCATAAAATAGACCAAATAATATATTTCTAAATGACATTTGATTGTTAAGAGTATAATTGTATAGTTAGTAAAAGAGTTATGTCTTAAGTTGTTAAACTATTGTTTTCATTTTAAAAAATAGAGTTGTTTTTTAAAAAACATAATCATTATGAGACTATGTGCTGTAAAAAGTTTGATTCTTTAATATCGAAATGAGTTTAAGAACATAAATGTTGGTTGAAATCCGTGAGCATTGTTTTTCAAATTATAATTTACCTGTCTTGGTGTGTGGATCCATAAGTTCTTTTCGTCTTATTTTTCTGTTAATATCTAGTAATTCTTTTTATTATTCGACACATAAAGGTCATGGTGAATGACTTTAACTTTGTTGAGGAAGGAACTCAAAAGCAGAAGTTCTCCGATGCTTCGAATGAATGGGAGAGAGAGACTTCTAATAATTCTGGTAAATATTTTGGCTTGTTAGAATTAATATTTATATTTTATTTGTAACTGCATTTAAATTTATGCAAGTTGATATTGGCGACAAAGCGGGTCACTTTTCAGGATTTTCAAGTACTGATAAAGAGCTGCTCTGGAAGGACCTTATCGAAAATTCTCCACAATGGTGGGACAATCGCGAAGCCAAGGAAAATTGCACGGTGACTAATACTAATTTCTGATTACTTTTCCTTCGGACAATATATTTACCCATTTTTTTTTCCTGTAGGTAAGTCCGAAATACCCTGATTTTAAACACAAAGAAAGTGGTCAAGTTCTGTGGCTTTCGGGGGCACCGATTTCAATCGTAAAATCGCTTCAAGGGCTTGAATTTTCTGTTCCGATTCATAAGCCGAAAGAAATGAAGCAGTCTAAAGGTGATTTCCTTTGACCCAGATCTTGTATCTTCGTGGCTAAGTTAGTACTGTTTTGTTATTATTATTATTACCGAAAAGTGGGGATTAAATACTGTTTAGACAGCGAGGATCCAATATTAGCTTCTTGGGAAGACCTTATCGAGAGGTCAACCGAATGGCGTGATTTCCGAAACAGCAAGGTCAACGGAGAGGTGTGTATTGTTTCATTTCTTGTTTCCCAAGTAACCGACAAAGCCCTTTAATGATCTCTTCTTTTTGTCCCCTCTTTGAAACAGGTGTCTGCAAAGCACCCTGATTTCAAGCGCAAGGGCAACACTTCTTCTGCACTCTGGCTCAACTCTGCTCCGAAGTGGATTTTGCCACAACTCGAAGGATTAGAATTCGATGTTTCGTGTCCCCAGATAAAGAAATCTGATCAAGCTCCAAACGGTGAGTTCAACAACGTAATTGGTTATAACGAATATTTCTTTCTTGATCCGCTTTATAACGGGACGAGTTACTTCTTAGTTTGTACACTTTATGTTGACTTCATATGGGATTGGATTTGAAACTAATTGTACTGAAGAATAGCCAAAGTTAGTGAAATAACCAAAATTTACAAAAATGTACAAGTTCAAGGTGTCAAAAAAATTTGACCCCATTAATAGTATTTTTGAAAGTCGTCAACAGCTTAAATACGGGGTGTAAAGAAAGGTTGATTATGTATATAGCCATATTTACAGTTTCACATTACTCATGGTCAACATCTCGTAAATTCTGGGTAATAAAACAATCTCAAACGTTTTAATTGGCTGATTAACTAAATTTTTTGAAGAAAAAAAAAGTTGGATTGTAATATCACTGTTTTGCGAATCAATAAGTTTTAAATGTTTATTTTGTTACAATATTTTCTTAATATTTATTGAATGTGTCAAGCCGACGAATTATGGACGGACTTGGTGGAGAATTTTGGAGACTGGTGGGACAATAGAGTGAACAAGGTAATTCTGATATCTCATTCTTTTTTCGAACCCGAATAAACCAACCTCTCACTCTCTCTATATATGTATATATATATGAAATGAAACCCTCACTTTGTGGTATTCAATTGCAGTTCAACGTTAGAGCACCTGACTTCAAGCACAAGAAAACAGGCGCGGCGCTGTGGCTCTCGAGTTTGCCCGACTGGGTATCTTCCAAGCTGCCTCCTCCAAAGATACCATTTACCGAAAGTGATAACATTCTTTGATTTCTGATCTCGGTTAGGCTTTCACGAAACGCTTTTTTTGGAGGACCTCGATTCGAGTGAGGATGTTGTACGGCGATGGAAAGTTTTTCAATTACCTCCATTCCATCTTCGTATTTGATATCGGGTTCCTGTTTTTGGAAGAGAAGGAATATGCGTTGTGTATATGTCAAAAGGGTTCATGAAAATCTCAATGTGAAATGGTTCGTTGTTGCTAACTTATTCACTATCTACCCTTTTACCTGTCTTCAGTGCTCCACAGAATAATAGGAGTTCGAAAGTTCACGAACGTGTCAAAAGGTCAAACAAGAGATAAAAATAAAAATTGCTCAAATTGTCATTTTCAGCACTAATTTTTTTAAATTTTTTTTTTTTTCAATTTGTCACTAAAAGAGGTAAAAAGATTATTTACTCTTAGTAAATAAATTAACGATTATAATACAATTTTAGTCAATAATAGACATGTTGTAAACACATTCGATCAACAATATACATTTATAGATTCTATTGTATACAAGGGTAAATGATTTTTTCACTTTACAAACTAGAAAATAAATAATCTTTACGAAAAATAAGAAAAGTTATTGGTGAAAGTGGCATTTTTTTGACAATTTCTCGTACAAAAATGTAGGATTTTCCAAGCTCCAAGTGATTTGGCTTCTCAAATTTTGTTCTAGTCAACATTGGACTCTTCTTTCTATTAACAATTGCAAAAAGAAGGAATACAAAAATTTGTTCCAAAATCAGTAATCCTTGAAATTCAGCTTCCGAGGCAATCGAATTCGCTGGATGATACAGCGTTTAGAAACTAAGCTTTGAAATTTAAGGATCACTCTTCTTTACTTGTGTTCGAAACCCAAGCTTTTATGAATTCCATTAGCTTTCTTTGGAAGATGTAACGGGACTTCGACCAAACTGGATCACCATTGGCTTGCCCTTGAACTCAAACCCATTGACAAGATTCTGCACCCAAATTATACAAATCTCATTTTGTTCTCAAGTATATGAACAATGATATTTTTAGAATTATGTTAGTAACATTGTCAAATATTATCTTGGTTCTCATTTCTCAGTGCAAAATATGAACACCTTTCGGTTTTTTCACTCATGCAAAACCAATGTCCGACTTTTAAATATTTTGAAAATGTATATGCTATCCAATAAATTAACCATATAACTGCTGGAATTAAATCTTTAATTGCTCTAAAAAGTATGTCGTTTCGGAAAATTTATCATGGTTGGGAATGCTTTTGCAGAATTTGTAAAGGAGGGGTATAATTTGATGCATGAAAAGAATAAGGGTTTTAGTTTGTTGCAGGTCATTGTTATACTGAAAAAGGAAAATAAATAGTGAGAGTACTTTCGTGACGTCTAATCTAAAAACTATGTTTTAACGATTAGAAAAAAAAAGAAGCAAACAAACTAGAAGTGAGTGTTATTACCAAAGCATGATGAGCTAGGTCAACAGTTGGGAATGTCACAAAAGCTTGACCCCTCATTCTTCCTTCCTGAAATCAGCAATGCCTTAGAAATATCTTTTATTAAATTTAAACCGGGTTCAGAAGAAAATAGGACCTATAAAGTTTCGATATTGAACCTGCATTAGTTTCACACCAAGACTTGATTTTGCAAAATCAACACTTCCAAACAATGACCCTGAAACGGTTAGTAAATAAGCTTCAATAGTCTCTCAATAAAAAAGTAAGATAATTTCTTTAGTTTTAACTATCACTACCCGAATGAAAAATCGTACACTGGTAAAAGTATTCCCCTATGGTAATATACTCCTTGGAAGCGACCGATAGGGTAAATGGATAATGCGAAATAAGGAAGGTTAATTAGGTGTATATATTTTATAAGCAGAAGACACAAAGCTTTTTTATTTATTCTTTCTTTTCTTCCTGTTGATATAAATTTATTCAAAGATGGGAATCAGAGCTCACCAAATATGAAGTAGAAATCATCATTGACAACATCCTTTGCCAAGTTCTTTATATACAATACAGACGCTGGGTTCCCGGCTTTATAATTCTGTTGTGAAAATAAATTATTATAATAAGGGTTTTGCAAAATAGCCAAAAAAAAATTATAAAATTAGTGTTAGCCAAAACTAACAGGTGTTGAGTAACATTTTCCAAAAGTGGTATAATTTCATGCAATAGGTCAATATTTTATCGAGAAAGATACAACTTTTGCTACTTTTCTTATCAATAAAATTTCTATTTTGGGTATATAAAAAGTTAGAATGAATAATCAGTACCTTATAAACTGGAAGAGATAATAACTCCTCCGGACCCAACTTTCCGTTGTGTATCTCCTCTGGAGTTGCAAATCGTTGAATAATATCTCGACTCTCTATTTTTGGTTCTTCCGTATCTGTGTTAGTAACAATTTCTTCGTTGTGTTCTTCTTTCTTCCCCGCTTTATAAGCAATTTTTATCTGGACAAGAGTGAAAAGAAAAACGAAAAATAATGGAAACACAAACATAAAAGGAAAAAAGAAACGAGCAAAGCAAAAAACTTCCGCAGAAATTCATTTACTTGTAATACTGGGTTTCTCTTTCTTATCATCGGAATCTCTTTCGGCATTAAAGTTGCTTCTTTCACTCCAACCGTCTCGTGAGCTACGCCTTTATCGACCGCGGGACCCACAATAGCCTCTCGCCTCATACGCTTTCGTCTTCTTTTGGAATCTTCACCGACCTCCTAAACATTTTTAATATTTAGTAAGATTCAAAAAAACATTTCGACTAAACCCGTTTGATAAAGTTTCGGGGTTGTAATATATAGTATTTTAGAAACTATTTATTTATTTATGTGTATTAGTATGAACAAGGAAGAATTAGATTAACATCACCAAAAAGTTCTAGAATTGAAATAAATGAGGGATAAAGAGGTTATACTTTTTTATAGTATTGATTTTACAAAATACCCAATTAACGATTTTGGTTAATACTCAATAAAAGAAATTAATAAAAATTAAAGGACTAATATACTTTTTTAGTCTATTAATTTTCGAAAAAATAATTTCTAAAAATTAACAATATTAAAGCCGAATTTTAAGTAGGGAAGCATCCAAACATTTTCTTCCCAATTAATTAGCCGGATTTTTTGGAAATAATAAAAATTAATGGTGTAATATGTTTGGGCGGGAATATTGGGGCATGTTATATACTAAATCAAATCTCTTAAACTCTAAGTTTTTTCAACTCAATCTCTCTTCTCTCTCTAAAATCGATAAAACTCTCTCATCTCTTCTCTCTCTCTATGAAGAAAAATCTACGATTTTCATGGCCTCGAAGGCAAAGAAAAAGCCAGCGAAGAAGAAGTCGGTGGAAGAGAAGAAGACTCCGACGACCGAGAAAGCTCCGACGGAGAAGAAGCCGAAAGCATGAAAGAAGCTTCCCCCGGAGAAAAGAAGAAGATGATGATGAAGAAGCCAGCAGCCGACGAAAAGAAGAAGAAGATGACGAAGAAGAACGTTCATATAGTTTTTATTTTATTTTAATTAAATCTGTAGTTTATTTCTCCCTCAAATATTTCAATTAGATCTGTATTTTCTTTTCCACTAAAATCGTTATGAACCATGTTGTCGCAGAAATTAACGGAAATTAATAGTCACAAAATAGGAAAATCGTAACTGTACAACACGTTATCAATAGAGACACAAATTAACCAAAATTAATACGAAAATCATATAGATTTGGGGATTAGTAAGCATAACTGAATTACAAAATAAATTTTTAAATCTCAAAATTTCAAGATTATAGTCGACTGATATTAATTTCATTTATTAGTAATAGATACCGAATATTTGGGCATCATTTTTGGAAAGAAAAAGATAAAGTTTTATTTTTTAAATCGAAAAAGATTTTAGACTAAACATATTCGGAAAGAATATATCTTGATATCAATTTGGAATTATTCGAATTAACAGTTAAAATTAAAAACGGAATGAAATAAAAATTATATCAATTAAAACTGCCAAAATAGAGGCTATAAGACAAAAAATTCGTAATTGTGCACCAAAAATTAACCAAAATTAACTGTTTTTTTTTCATATCATTTACCAGATTTTAAGTAGCAAAACCAAAAATTAAATCTCAAAATTCAAGAATATATTTCAAAATTCAATTATTGACTATATTAATTATATTAATAAAAAAAATATCATTTAAGTTTATAATCAATAACTACAATAGGAAATTCGAAACTGTACATCATGTTATCAGCATACGCACAAATTAATCAAAATTAACACGAAAATCATATAGATTTTGGGAATCAGTAAGCATAACTGAATTACAAAATAAATTTTTAAATTTCAAATTCTCAAGCGATTGATATAAATTTCACTTATTAGTAACAGATACCGAATATTTGTGCATCATTTTAGAAAAGAAAAATATAACGTTTTGTTGTTTAAATCGAAAAAGATTTTAGACTAGACATATTCGGAAAGAATATATCTTACTATCAATTTGGAATTATTCGAATTTATAGTTAAAATTAAAAAAGGAATGAAATAAATATTATATCAATTAGTACTGCCAAAATAAAAGCTACAAAATAGGAAATTTGTAGCTGTACACCACAGATTAACCAAAATTAATATGTAAAGCAGCGTTTTTTTTCCCATATCAATTACCAGATTTTAAGTAGTAAAATTGAAAATTAAATTTCAAAATTCAAGATTATATTCGACTGATTTGAAATTCAATTATTGACTATATTAATTATATATAAAAAAGGAAATATCAATTATGTTAATAATTAATAACAACTGCCAAAACAAATCCATTAAATCATGAAATATGCATTTATTTCTCGTTGTCTACAGGCCACTAAAATTAACTAGCATTTCATCTGGACGAATTTTAACCAAAATTAATTAGTAGTCAACGTTAATTACTAAAAATAACGGATACATTAATAAATATATTTAAATTAAAAGAGAAATTAACCAAAAATCGTTAATGGTTCGGTTGACTAATTCAAACATCAATGAAATATATATATAAACTATTTCAATTATGATAATAGAAAGAAGTTACGGAAATTCCTTAAATCAATGTTAATTTGAGTTAATATTTGATATTCAGTAACTTACGAAAATTAAATTAAAAAATATTAAAAAGGGCATATCTGAAATTGCATTTACCATAAAATGTGCCAAGTAGGACGTAATGGGTATTTATCTACGTATATAAAAGATTGGATAATTTACAATTGCAAAGTTTAGTTTGGATTAATTAGAGCAATTTTTCTAAAAATAACATAATCAATGTGTTCTTAATCGGCCAAATCAAGCCTGGCAAACACAAGATCCTGATACTACTGAGACATCTTCGAACACAAATTGCTAATATTATTGATTCTTCTCGTAACTCTAATGGATTCTTACACTAGTATTATAAATTTCCTCCGAACTCTTATGCGGTTAGCAAAGTATCCCTCTTTGAATCGTGACGAAAAATTTAACGCAATTAGACTTTTTAAATGTTACACAAGTTCTTTATCCGTCCAATATATAACAGAGAAATATAATTATTTTTTTGTTCTTTAGATTTTTCTTTTCGCAATTATATTGCTAATTTTCAGCATAAATCCTAGTTCATCAAAAAGGAAATACGAGTCCGAGAATTCGTTTACCTCCTCGGAAGATTCCATCTCCGACTCTTCGCTCGAATCTTCTGCTGGAAGCTTCTTCGTCGGCTCGGAATCTGGCGCCGGAGCTAATGGCGGCAGAGGAGGAGTTGGCATAGCTATCTGAAACGGAGCCGGAATGTTCATCTTGTTCATCAAATGCAATACCTGCCATTACTTCACCAAATCAGAAAAAAAACCCTAATTAATCAACCTAATCAGTATCATAATTCACAATCACCATCATCATCATCATCAAATCATGATAACCTGAGTGTAAAAGCGAGGCACAGCGATGAGCGAGTTCACGATGTTCGTCAATATATTACCGTCCGGTGGCGGATAAGCATATCTTCAACGCACAGAGTAGATACAGAGATAGTTTATAGATACATAGAGAGATACATGTACAGAGATCGACAGATCACGCGATGAAGAAGACGAACGCACTCTAGATGAGGAGGGAACGGATATTCGACGCCAAGCGACGGAGCGATCGGTTCGGCACCTTTGACCTTTGTGTCGATCTCTGAGTCAGGTGGCTTCTCGTCGCCGCGGTGATTCCCACCCGAGTTCTTCTCGTCGCCGCCGCGGCGACGGGCGGGTTCGCCGTTGGAGGCTCTTTCGACTCTCAAGACTTTTCCGAGAAACCTCAGCCTAAAAGACAGAGTTTCATATATATATATATATATACATCGATACATGCATATATGTATATATATATATATATAGAGAGAGAGAGAGAGAGAGAGAGAGAGAGAGAGAGAGGGAATACCCGTTGAAGTGATGAATGGCGTTGAGAGCGGAGGATTGGGAGGGGAAATCGACGAAGGCGGAGTTGGGAGGAGATGATCGGACGGAGGCGGCGCCGAAGTGAGAGAAGAGACGAGAGAGAGTGGAATCGGGGATTCCTTCCGGCAAGTGACGGACCACCACAGTCGCTCTCTCCTCTCCCGCCATTTTTACTCTGCAACCAAAAATCCCCAATTCAACAAGCCCTAGATTCAATCAACCGTTAACTTTTCTTCAATGTTTTTTTTTGGTTCAGCTATATTGTAATTTTCTTTAAATTTTTTACCTTTATTCTAATAAAAATATTAAAAGAATAGTTTTGACAAATTTATCCTAACTTTTATAAGCTGAAATTCTTAACTTTCAAGATTGTGATATTAACAAAAGCTAATTATAAAACTACGAATATTGTTTGTGCAATTTCGTAGCTCTTAGCAAACCAATGAACTAAATATTAAGAGAAGCGATTAGAGCATCTCCGATACAAAAAAAATCAAGTTGTTTTTGCTTACATGTTAATCATCTCATTTTTTATATATAATCTTTTTATTATATAACGATTATGACAAAGTTGTAAATTTTGGCACCGATTCCATGTTTTATTTTGGACAAAAAATAATAAAATAATAGATACACCAATAGAAATTTCATTTTATGGACTAAAAAACGTTTAAAATATCCACATTGGACTCATCTTTTGGTAAATATCTTAAAATTGATTTTAGGACCAAAATCAGACAAAAATACCCTTCAGCTCATATATAGGGTTCATTAGATATTTCAATTTCATTTTCACCTTCGAATCCACTCAAATCCTCTCTAAATTCATTGAAATCACTTAAAATAATCGTCATAATGAGTATTTTACTTCATTAACTCTCTTTAAATAATTTTTGTATTCATTATTGGTGTTAGAATCGTTTTTTTATTGTGAAAAAAAAGCTCATGAAAAATCTGGGCTCAATCGTACGATGAAATCATTGAAGATCATCGTACACCATCATACGATGGTGTACGATGATTTTGAATGGTTAAAGCATAAAAATAGGTTTTTGGACAAGTTGGCATGATTTTTGGACATATTAAGATGATATTTGGACATATGAATATGTTTTGCAGTTTTCATCAGTGTTCGTTGAACGTGGATGAGAAAAAGCGATAGGTGGACTTTTAGTAAATCTAGTATGTATACAGTGAATGCTACAAGAGAAACAACACATGATGAGTTGGTCGATATGATTTATCAAATTTCCAAGGTCGATATGATGGCGTATGAATTAAAAATTGAAGTCCCGTATACTTTGGGCAACGTTGTGCTGGCGCCAGAAGTCTTGGTGACAGATGATGATGTCGCATATTATATGAACCACGACTACTGGACTAAATTTTCTATTTGCGTGAGTTTTGAACCGAAACGAATAATGTTACCAATTGCTAACGTGATGTGGATCCGAAGCAAAAAAGAAAACAAGTGTTGAAGGTTCCTCGCATTGAGAGCAGAAGACAACATCATCCTCTCGCAATTAAAGTCTCACAAAGTAATCTGAAACCAAACGATGAACGCTTCGTTTCCAACAACGAGTTTCTTGCATACAAGAGCGACAAAGATGAAACGCATAGACGTGATAGAGATCTCTTTGACGTCGATTTTGAAGATTTTGAAGGAAACGAAGATGATGACGACGGTAAGGACGTTGAAGACGCTGAAGAATTCGAAGATTTTGCGAATGATGAAGAGTATGACGAGTTTGTTGAGAACTTCAAAGTTCCTTTCTGGCGACTACCATCATGAAGTTAATCCTTGTGGAGAATATTCGGGAACTTATACTTGGAAATATCCTCAGTTCACGCAAGAATAATTAGTTAAGGAGATAGAATATCGTGAAGGCCCAAGTCAAACCTCTACAGGTAATTTATCGAATACGTAGAATTTGTTTGTGTCGTGAACTTAACGGTTTATTGTTTAATGTAATAGGTAGCTCAGAAGACTTGTACTTGGAAAAAAAGTTTGAGAACAAACCGGAAATGAAGAAACACGTGCACCTATACGCCATGAAAAATAATTTTTAGTTTCTAATTAAATCATCTTCGATATAAATGTGGTACGTTCTTTGCAAAGATGAGAGTTGTACGCGGAAACTCCGGGGCATCGTACAGTGGTCAAGAATGTGGGAGGCTGTGGCTTTCGAAAAAGCTCACTCATGCTCGCGTGTAATTCAAGCAGAAGGTCAACGAGGACCTGCACCGTGGGTTATTAGACACGTGTTTAAAGACAAATATTCGATCAACTCAATGGTCGATTATTCAGCACACAACGTTAGAGAAGAAGTGAAGAAAAGATGGGGTTTAGACATATCGTATTTGAAGGCGTGGAGATCTAAAGAAGTAGCTATTGGACTCGTTTGTGGTACACCTGAACAGTCGTATCAGAAACTACCTTCTTAGTTGTACATGTTGAAGCAAAAAAATCCTGGCACGGTTACTGATTTTGTAAGAGAAGGTGACAAATTCAAGTATGCATTTTTTGCCATTGGGGCGTGTCTTAAAGGATTTAAGTATTGAAAGTGTCGAAAGCTTCTAATTAAACTTGTCAAAAAATAACTACTTTAACTTGTCAAAAACATAAAAACATCAAAACATAAAAACATCGTTAACAACACATAAACGTAACAAACAAAAATAACTTTGAAAGTGTCGAAAGCTTCTAATTAAACTTGTCAAAAAATAACTACTTTAACTTGTCAAAAACATAAAAACATCAAAACATAAAAATATCGTTAACAACACATAAACGTAACAAACAAAAATAACTTTGAAAGTGTCGAAAGCTTCTAATTAAACTTGTCACACTCTATTCTCGCCACGTGCACGTCTTTCTATTGTGACCTAGGCCACCACATTTCCCGCATTTTCGCTTTACAACAATTTTTTCACCTGAGATGGATATCTGTTTATCCTTCTCCTTCCTTGCTTACTTTTCCTTGGACGACCGGCCTGTTTCTTCTCTACTGGAACCAATACTTTCATGTTCTTAATTTCGTCCGGAACGTCCCATTGTTCTTCATTCCCAACTGGATAGATGGCGTCTTTATACATTTCGATCCACGTTTTCTTGACGTAGAAAGGACTACACAAAGAGTAAATGTCCACCGAACGATGTTGAGCTGATGCAATAGAATGTTCGCAAGGGATACCTAAGAGTTGAGGAATTCCACAAGTGCAAGTATTTGCTTGCAAGTCTACGTCGTATTCACCACCGCCGTCTTTAACGTGACATTCGTACAAACCAAGTCCATACACGTGCACGAATTTTGCTTTGTTGTTCATATTCTCAAAGTCTGCTTGCCACCTCGGTGTAAGTTCTGTGTTTAATTTGTTCGCAATGTCCTCTCGTTTGAAGAACCAATTTTGTAGCGTGAATCTTATGTACTCCAGGAGCGTTGTTATCGGAAACGACCTTGCATGTCTTGTTTTAGCGTTAAAACTTTCGGCGTTGTTACTCGTCATAATATCATACCTGTAAAACATAATAATTAACACTTTAACGTAATGAATATTCTATTAAAAGCAAATGAAATTCACCTTTTTTCCAGGAAAGAACGGTCGTGCCCATCGATCGAATCCGATATCTTCAAGATATTTCGCCATCTCAACATTTTTTCGCCTCAGTTGCCTAAAATGAGCTTCGAAGGAAGTCTTTTTGAAAGAATACGCCGCTTCATACAATTCACCGCGACAGTGATCTGTCTTAAACTTGTGTTGGACGTTGAGCTGCATATGATGGTAGCAATAACCATGCGGTCTTCCTGGAAAAGCAACTTCGACACCATGACTGATACTAATATGTCGATCGGATATGAATGCCAAATCAGGTACGTCTTCACCAATAACTTCTTTCAACTTCAACAAAAACCACGTCCATGATTCATGACACTCACTGTCGACAACGCCAAAAGCGATTGGATACAAATGTGAGTTCGCATCCAATGCAATAGCGACAAGCAATTGTCCCCCGTATTTAGTCTTCAAAAATGATCCATCCAAAGATATGACAGGTCGACAATACTTAAATCCTTTAAGACACGCTCCAATGGCAAAAAAAGCATACTTGAATTTGTCACCGTCTCTCACAAATTCAGTAACCGTGCCGGGGTTTTTTTGTTTTAACATGTACAACCACGAAGGTAATTTCTGATACGATTGTTCAGGTGTACCTCGAACGAGTCCAATAGCTACTTCCTTTGACCTCCACGCCTTCAAATAAGATATGTCCAAACCCCATCTTGTCTTCACTTCTTCCCTAACGTTGTGCGCTGAATAATCAGCCATTGAGTTGATAGAATATTTGTCTTTAAACACGTGTCCAATAACCCAAGGGGCAGGTCCTCGTTGACCTTCGGGTCGGATAACGCGCGAGCAAGAGTGAGCTTTTTCGAAATACACAATCTCCCACATTCCTGATCACTGTACGACACTCCGAAGTTTCCACGTACAAGTCTCATCTTTGCAAAGAACGTACCACCTTTTTGTCGAAGATTATTTAACTCGAAACTCGAAATTATTTCTCATGGCGAACAAGTGCACTTGTGTCTTCATTTCCGATTTGTTCTCAAACTGTTTTCCAAGGTATAAGTCTTCGGAGCTACCTATTAAACGATAAACGATTAAGTTCACGATATTTAACCACGTAAACAATTAAGATATATTACCTGTAGATGATTGACTTGGTTTTTCACGATATTCTATCTCTTTAACTACTTGTTCTTGCGTGAATTCAGGATCTTTCCAAGTATAAGTCCCCGAAGATCCTTTACAAGGATTAACTTCGGGATGGTAGTCGCCCGAAGGAACTTCGAAATTCTCAACAAACTCAGCATAGTCTTCATCATTTGCAAACTATTCGAATTCTTCTTCAACGTCTTCATTATCATCATTGTCGCCGTGATCTTCGTTTTCTTCGACATCTTCAAAATCTTCAAAATCGACGTCAAAAGGATCTCTATCACGTCTATACGTTTCATCATCGTCGTATGCAAATCGTTCATCGTTTGGTTTCGGATTACTTTGAGAGACTTCAATTGCGAGAGGATGATATTGTCTTCTGCTCTCATTGCGTTGAACCTTCAACACTTGTTTTCCTTTTCGCTTTGGATCCACATTGCTAACAATTGGTGACATGATTCGTTTCGGTTCCAAGCTCACGCAAATAAGAAATTTACTCCAGTACTCGTGTTTCATATAATATGAGACATCATTATCAGTTTCCAAGATTGCAGGCGCCAACACAACAGTACCTAAAGTGTACGGGACTTCAACTTTCAAGTCATACGTCATCCTATCGATCTTGGAAATATCGTAAATCATATCGACCAACTCATGATATGTCGTATCTTTTGTAACATCCACCGTATATGTACGAGCTTTACTAAAATCCCATCTATCGCTCAATCTCACCCATTTTCCACCAACACTAACGAAAATTGAAAAACATCACCCTAAATTGTCAGCAACTATTCAAAATTGTCAAAAAAAAACTAATGAAACTTGTCAAAAAATCAAAATTTCGAAATCTCATCGTACCCCATCGTATTCCATCGCACACCATCGCCATCCATCGTATCCCATCGTCCTCCATCGTATCTCATCGTCCAAAAGACGATGGAGTACAATGGATGGCGATGGTGTGCGATGGAATTCATCAAGTCTATCGTATACATACTTTTTCCAGATTTTTTACGAACTTTTTCTTTTTCGATCCGAAAACGATTCTACAACCAAAAACGACTACTAAAATGATTTAAATACAATAAGTGAATTAACATACCCATTATGACGGTGCTCTGTAGTGATTCCAACGGATTTGGAGAGGTTTTTAGTGAATTGGAAGTTCAAAATGAGATTAAAATGGAGACATAAACCCTATATATGAGTTGAAGGGTATTTTTGTCCGATTTTGGACCAAAAGTCCAGTTTTAGATATTTTTAACAAGAAGGGTCTAATGTGGATATTTTTAATGTTTTTAGGTCTACAAAATGAAATTTATGTTTCAAAAAATCCTTTAAATAGAGAGAGAGCGGACTTTTCTTAGGTCAAGCTCACTAGTCAAACTTAGACCCGTTATTCTTTTAATTAATTTCAAAAATTAATTCTCTGACCTAATTCATTAATTATGGCCGAGTATAATCCTATATATTTCGAAAATATTAATTTTGATTTATTTCCATAATAATATTTAAAATATTATTTTGGAATATCTCATTTATTTAAAATATTTAAAATATTATTTTGGAATATCTCATTTATTTAATGACAAATCATTATTTCCATATTATTCAAGATAGTACGAAATGAGAAAAAAATTTATTTGAATAATTTAAATATGTTAATATCCATTTATTAACATATTATGATTAATTAAATAAATGTAATAATAAATAACCAATTATTTATTTGATTACTTATTAGAAAAATATTTTCTTAGTGTATTGAGAAAATAAAATTGTCCTTGTTCAATAAATCTCGTCCAAGATCGTACTCAAAAGTTCACAAACCTTTTCCGTCTTTTAATTCTTAATATTAGTCGATTCCACTAAAGGACTAATATTGGAACTCTCTAAGTTCATATGCGTATATTTTCCGTTTGATGTGACAAAACAATTCTTCACACGATCCACATAATATTTTACGATATTACCTTCATGTGTATCATTAACTCAGAGGATGTAAAATTACCGTTATACCCCTGAGTTATTATTTCACTAACTCATTTGTTATTTGTGAATGAGAAAAACATAAAGTGAGATGTTTTTACATGTCACATGTTTTAATCAAAGAATGTTCTTATTCGATGAATACCTGGCCAGGTTTATTCATTCACACTCTCATAACAAAGCATAGTGTGATACTGATGCATTGGCCTTGTTTCAACATGAATTCCGTATTTGTTAATCACATAACCCAACATGACATTGTTATGACAACAACTGTCGGGTCAGATGCAACTATAAATTAGCCATTTTCCATTGACAAATCAAATGTCATAAGGTGTCACATCGATTATGCATTCACTTCAGGATTTAGGTAAGTACCAAAATACCCCTCCTATGTGATCTTGAAGTTTCGAGTGTTTAAACGGTTTTATCTCGAGCTTCAGAGTATCACAAGACTTGTTCAATATCTTCTTTAAGATATCAAGAATGAAACATAGAGTCACAACTCTCTATATCACAAGATAAGATATCATAATCCATTCAAACAATCAATACTCAGATTCGATTGCTCCATCGATCTTAAGATTGCGAACAAATGTTTAAACTAGGCACAAGGGGCTATCTTGTCAAGTCTATAATTAGCACCCCTTTCATTGATGACTGTTTCGGAGCGTAACATATATACATAAACACAAACTTAAATAAAGAATGAATCTATAAATTTATATAATGTCTTAGCAAAATCAAATATAAACTATTTATAATGTCTTAAATATCCTTTGTGGGCACTAATTCCAATACCATCATATGCAGGTTAACGTTCAACAAAAGTTTAAGACAGATCATTGTCGCGGTGAATTGTACGAAATTGCTTATTGTTTCAATAAGACGTCGTTCGAAACTCAATTTAGACAACTGACGCAAAAAGATGTCGAGATGGAAAAATATCTCGAAGACATCGGGTTTGATTGATGGGCAAGACAGTTCTTTCCTGGGAAAGATAACATTTAATAAATTTGAATCAAATATTCATTACCTAAAATCTTAATTGTTATATTTGACAGATATGATATTTTGACGAGTAACAACGCCAAAAGTTTTAACGCTAAAACAAGACATGCAAGGTCTTTCTCGATAAAGACGCTTCTTGAGTTCATAAAATTCACGCTACATAATTGGGTCTTCAAACGAGAAGACATTGCACACAAGTTAAACACAGAACTTACACCAAGGTGGCAAGCTGACTTTGAGAATATGAACAACAAAGCACAATTCGTGCACGCGTACGGGCTTGGATCGACGAATGTCACGTAAAAGATGGTGGGGGTGAGCACGATGTAAATTTGCAACAACATACTTGCACTTTTAGAATTCTTCAACTTCTAGGTATCCTTTGCAAACATGTCATTGCATCAGTTCAACATCGTTCGGTGGAGGTATACTCTTTGTGTAGTCCTTTCTACGTAAAGAAAACGTGGATTGAAATGTATAAAGACTCCATCTATCCAATTGGGAGTGAAGAACAATGGGACGTTCCAGAAGATATTAAGAATATGAAAGTATTGGTTCCCGTTGAAAAGAAACAAGTCGGACGTCCAAGAAAAAGTAAACAAGGAAGGAAAATGATAAACCGATATCCATCTCAAGGTGAAAAAGTCGTTGTAAGGCAAAAATGCGGCAAATACGGTTGTCTAGGTCACAATAGAAAGACATGCACATGGCGAGAGTAGAGTGTGAATTATCTTGTGTAAAATGTCGTTGTTGACATGTTGAAGTTATGTGTTTTTGAATTATGTTGTGAATTATGTTTCGTTTTGACAAGTTAAAGTTTCATTTTTACAAGTATTAGTAACGTTTTGACAAGTTAAAGTAATATCGTCAAATACAATATATACAATGAAAGTTATATCGTCGTAACATATATATCATCCAATAAAACCAAAAGGTTTAATATAAATTACAGTCATCAGAGAACTCTATCTAAAAACAAGTCAACCACACACCTTTTCGTGAATATCTTCATGTTCTCCGTTATAAGTGTGTCGAAAGGAGCTCCAACGAAAAGATGCTCAACGTATTTTACGGCAAACATCCCACAATCACCGCTGCAATAATGATACATAACAAAGGTGTTGGAATTTAGTTAACAATTAACCTAATTTAATTACGAAACACATCAATATGTGGCGGAATTTCATAATTCAATTTAACATATTATAAACGTTTTAAAACATATTCTATGACCATATCATTAAATCTAATTAGCATGTCAACAGATTTACAAACACATCAATAAATTCATAATACATACAAAACGAGCGATCTAATATTTCTATCAATCCTATGATAAATATAATAATAAGATCCAACTCGTTATAGAGAACTTACATAAGATTCGGATCTGCGAAGACGAGTCTCGGGATGCGTCTAAGCAGTCGGCCGATCCCCTACACCACGCGCGTCAAGGAAATCCTCAAAATCGTCGAGCCTCCATTGCTCCAAAAGTGGCCGGCCCTGGGGAGAGAAAAATCACTCAAACAACCACAAGTTGAGTCAATGATAATACTCAAGGGATTTTAGGAGACCAAGAGGGTGGACTCTTTCGTGGGAACAAGAGAAGAAGGAATAAAAGGAAAGACTCTCAATGGTTCGCTCTCTCAATTCTCTTTGGGATTTTGGCCAAGTATTTTTCTCCTTGGGAGAGAGCAAATAGTCGGCCAAGAGGGGAGGGGAGAGAGAGAGAGTGTGGCCGTGTGAAAAACTAGGTCTAAAGAGAGAGAGAGAAGAGCTCCTTTTATTTCAGGGAGAATTGGCTTAATTAGGTCAAAAACAATTAATGACCCATTAATCAAACTTAAGTCCGATAAATCATTTAAGCAATTTTCCAACTCACTTATTTGTGTTAAGTGGCCGGCCACCTTATACTATTTTTCTCCCAAATATTTTCGATTTATTTCTAAAATAATATTTAATTAATTTAGAACATCTCATTTATTTAATGACAAGTCATTAATTATTTTCATATTAAACAATGTCGTACGAAACGAGAAAATATTTATTTTCATCTTTTATTAATTTGAATCATCAAATTATATTATTATCAATATAATAACACAATATGATTCGTTAAATAAATGTAATAATAAATAACCAATTATTTATTTAATTACTTAGAAAATAATTTTCTTAGTGTAAATCACAATTTACGTTTAATGAGAAAATCGATCTTTTTTTGTTCACTAATATCTTATCCAAGAGTCTATCATTGAGACCTTATGGACCCACATGAATGAAGCTTTAGAATAAAGATCGGACGCAAAAGTTCACAAACTTTTTCCGACTTTTAATTCTTAATATTAGTCGATTCAACTAAAGGACCAATATTGAACATCTCTAAGGTCATATGCGTTTATATTTCCATTTGATGTGATAAAACTATTATTCACATGGTCCACGGTGTATTTTACGATATTACCCTTTGTGCGTATCACTAACTCAGAGGAATGTAAAATTACCGTTTTACCCCTGAGTTATTATTTCACCAAGTCTTCTGTTATTTGTGAACGAGAAAAACATAAAGATAAATGTCTCAACATGTTACATGTTTTATTTCAAAGAATTCTTTATTCGATGAATACCAGGCCTGATTTATTCGCTCACACTCTCGTAACAGAGCATGGTGTGATACTAATGCCTTAGCATTGTTTCAACACAAATTCCATATCTGTGAATCACATGTTTCAACGAAACAGTATTATGACACCAACCGTCGGGTCAATGAAACTTCATTTAGCCATTTCCCATTGACAAATCAAATGTTATAAAGTGTTACAAGAAGACATGTACTCACTTCAGGATTTAGGTAATTACTAAAATACCCCTCGTATGTGAGTTTGAGGTTTCGAGTGATTAAACGATTTTATCTCGAACTTCAAAACTTCACAGGTCTTGTTCAATATCTTCATTAAGATATCAACAATGAATTACAGAGTCACAACTCTCCATATCACAAGATAAGATATCGTTTAATTCATTCTAACAATCATTACTAGGAATCGATTGCCCAATCGATCTTTAGATTGCGAACTATTATTTAAACTAGTCATAAGAAGGTATCTTGTCAAGTCTGTACTTAACACTTCTTTCGTTGATGACAGTTTCAGAGCGTAGACATTAATGCGTAAACACAATCTTAAATAAGAATGGATATTCAATCTTTATTTAATTTCAAAGCAAAACAAATACAAAAGTATTTAATATCAAAAATCTCCTTTGTGGGCATAAATGCCAACAAAAAGTGTCAGCATATAAGTTTTTGCACAAAAAATAAATTATTCTAAATGTTTACCTTAGACGTGACTGAGGGAAATTTTGGTCAATGAGTCAAGTGAGCTCATGAAGCGTCGGTTGATCTGTTGAGAGAGGCTGATATATCTTTGGGTGGTTGTTGAACAAGACACTCAAAAACATTACTCGTGGCAATGCAAAACTCCAATCCTACAATATCCAAAAAATTGTTAAGTGATTACAAATTTATTATTGAATTACCTATTGTTTGAGTCAGATTGAAACTTACGTTCATGAACTCCATAAAGTATGTTGAATGTTGCTCCTGCTCAACTAGCATCTTTTGACAATCAAGAACCGTGATCGTCCACTCTATTAAATCTACTTGATATGTAAACCAGTGGACATTCCTAAAGTTGACGACTAGGAGGATCTCCTTAGCACCCTTCCACGGCTTGATCTTGTTGTCTCTGCATCCCGTCATCGGCGCAATGACAGACTTCTGATCCCAATCGACTCTCTCGAGCTCAGTCCATAACTCTTTTTCCTTCTCTACGTTCGCCTGCTCTTGCTTATACCTCCCAAAGACGTTTTGAACCGATACAGTGTCCCTAATGCGGACATCTTACTGATATCCAATGAGTTAATGCTTCCGAGTTTTAAGCATATGCAGGATCGCGTCGATATGCTACAATACAAACATATGATGAATACAAAGGTATCTAATATGTGACAGTTGAAAAAATAAAATGAATTGTTCAGCCAGCCAAACTCCTACGTCGCTTATTGGGGAAAAGAACTTCGGACTCACTTCCCTCGTCACTAACCGAACGTTAGGCATATAGCGGCCAAAGTACTTCCCCGTCCTCACCCACATCATCATCTCGACGTAGTCTTTATGGGTAGGCTCCTTGACCGCCTTGAAAGAACTTGTACGTGTTGTGTACTTGCGCTTCGTCGGATCGATGAAGTCATCCCACTTTTTCAACTATTGGGGTGGTGCCTTCGCACGAGATTTGAGTGGCTCGCCCCATTGGCGCTTCGATGGTCTCTCGACAGAAGGACCATTCATCTTCTCATCTTGTCGCTTCGTAGGTCTTTTGAAAAAGCTGGCTTGCTTATCCGGGATTGTCGGTGATGGGCTCCGACTGCTCTCAGGCGTAAACGACAATAGAGGCATATTCTCAGGAGCATGCGTGGAGGGTCCAGGGGGAGGCGTGGAGCCTTGAGGGGGAGGAGGGGGATGAGGTTTAGCATCTTTGCCCTTGCTCTTCTTTTTCTGTGTATCAGGACCACACGATTGCGTGGTAGGAATGGGTCCACCGGGCATCCCCTTAACGTCATGGAATATGTTGTTCATATGCTCCCAAGTACGAATCTGTAAAAATTGTTAGTTAAATTTTTGATAAACTTTTATAATTTTCAAACGACCTTATTACCTTATTGTGGCGTATGTGCTCAACTCTCTTGTTAACTGCATTCATGTCGCGCCCTAGGGTAGCCATAATCTGGAGTATGTACCCGATTCATGTTGGTGATTGATGCACCTTACAACCATATTAAATGCGAAAAATAATTAATTGCACTCACAATAGCCAACTAATAATTATGATTGCTAACAAGATCTAGATTTATTAAATTAATTTAATTATGAAAGCAATTTAGCAACCATTAATTAAAAGAGGCGATTAGAACACTTACATTGATTTTGGCTCAGTTTCAGAATGCTCCAATCGAATGCTCGTTTCGTCTTCAATCATTCACAACTCCTTTGTCCGATTTAGTACTCGAGGATGACACCGTAGTCTTCCGAAACGTATATCCGAGAAGAATAAGAAAGATGAGTGGGCACAATCGATATCTCACTTAGATCTCGAAATCAAATTGTTTTGGGATCTCGCTCCTATTATTTAGGATTGGAATTAGCAATTTCGGATAATCAGGGAAGAGAAAATTCGGCCAAGAGAGAAAGAGAGAGTGTTGACCGAGTATCCTTGAATGGATTGAGTGATTTTTCCTCTTCCATTCTATCCATATTTATAGCATTGGTAGGGAGATAACCCCTGAGAGATTTTCTCTCCTTTCTATGGAGATATTCTCTCGTTTGGGAGATATTCTCTCCTTCTAGAGATATTCTCTCATCTGCATTTAATATGGGTCATTAGTTCTCAATAGTGAATCTAAAGTCTCTCTCATCCATCAGATCAATATCTATGGTTGAGAAATTTTCTCTTTAGAGAGAAATTCAGGGAGAGAGTTCGGCCACCCCTAGGGTATATCCCTAGGAAATTTTCAGCCACCTCTAGGCCAAGCCCAATCCGAAACTCCCAAACCCAAAAATCCAGTTCATTATTTATTTACTTGATCCAACAATAAATAAACAATTATGCTATAAACATATAGATAATTCTGCGAATACCCATTTTCAAGAATCAATGTTTCAATCACCATTACAACAAGTGAGATTTAAATAATGAATAACATTATTATTCGAAAGTTCTTATCCGCCTTTATTAGAGCCAAATCAAGGACTATGAACTTAGTAGTATAATCCTATCTCTTATGATGGAGATAAAAATTATTTTCTCATCGAACCCTTCTTTAATACTAGAAATATATTTACTCATCGTGAAGAGTGTCCACTGATATAGTCAGTGTTGGTAGACATGCCCACTGTTGTCGCTGTATTTTTTAGCGGAAACTCGAATATATGTCTCCTCCATCATCCTCCGATCGACCAAGACATGGAACCCACACTAGGTTTTCTCAGGCATGTCGTGGACCCTTCGGCGAGGTTCCAGACACGCCCGGCCACGCGCCTAGCCCCTGGCCGGTGTACAAGTCCCTACCAGGCCCTTGGCCGGCCAGCAGGCCCTTGCCTAGCCCCTGGCCAGCCGACATGCCCTTGCCTAGCCCCAGACCAGCCGACAGGCCCCAGTCCGGCCAGTGTGCTCCTAGGGAAATCCGGCGAGCTCTATCTGGTCAGCGAGACCAGTCCGGCCGGCGAGTCCAATCCGGCCGGCGGCACTTGTCCGGTCGGCGACCCCTTTCCAAGTGGCGACCCTTGTCCGGCCGGCAGGCCTCCCCTGGCCGGCCAGGCCACCCCAGTCTGGCCTATCGGCCGACTCCTAACCGACCGACAGGCCTTCCCTGGCCGGCCAGGCCTCTCCCAAGTGCTATAAATATCCCCACAGATCCCAAACTCAAGGTACGTAATACTTTTCAAGAGAAATTATTCTCTCTCTCTCTCTCTCTCTCTCTCTCTAAACACGAGAATTCTCTCTCGACGAGAAGAATTCTCCCTAAGGATCCAAGACCCGAGCCCCGAAATGCTAGAAATCCAAGTATCCCCATTTCACTCGTTCTCGTTGATCTCTCATCGTCATCTTATAACTCCGCCCACATTCTACTAATGTTGAGCGTCGAAGAGGTAAACAGAGGACCCCCTTTGTTTTCCCTTCCTAGTTCACGTCTATTCATCTATTTCAGTTACTAGAAGAACTCGAACACCCCAATACATCTAAGAGACGATTCGGGACATCGAATCCGACATGCTAAGGCCGAAGCGAGGGTCACTCGCCCCGAGCGGGGATCTGACCGCTGAGGTATCTGAACGTTGTCCAAATTTCAGCGACAACACCCACAAGAATATTTACATATCGATGTAATATAAATCTCTCATAAGTCCTTATTGGAATTTGCTGATTAAATTAATAAAAGTTGAAAAGTTCATTCATTCTTTTTTCATTTGATTGAAGATTTATGATATTCAATGGTTTTATACTCCTTAATCAAACCTAATAATGTATGTAGAGACAAATGTAGATTTGCGTGAACAAACTCTTCATGGTTTGATTAAAATGAAATATTCACAATCTAAAGATCAACGGACTATTGATCCTAGTATTATTGTTGGAAGAATCTATGATGTCTGGTTACGAGGCATAGAGAGTTAAGAACTCTATAGTGTTGGGATTGATGCCCACAAAGGAGATTTACGACATTATAAATACTTTGTATTTGATTTTGCTGAGATATTAAATAAAGTTAAATTTTCATTCTTCATTCAATTTTGTGTTTATGTATGTTTTTTACGCTCTGAAACTGTCATCAACGACATGGGTGCTAAGTACAAACTTGACAAGATAGCCCCTTGTGACTAGTTTATGTTGTAATTTAGTTAACAATTAACCTAATTAATTATGAAACATATCGATATATGGCGGAAATACATAATTCATTTTAATATGTTAAAACACCTTTTAAAACATATTCATTAACCATGTCATTAAATCTAATATAGCATGTTAATAAATTTATAAACATGTCAATAAATTTATTCAAATACACAATGAACAATCTAAACAAATTAACAATCCTACAATGATTATTTCATTCAGATCCAATTCGTTTTAAGGAGACTTACAAGAATTGGCCACGGGGTGTGCGTTCAAGTCGTTCCTAGCTCTCTATGCCTCGTAACAAGACATCATAAATTCTTCCAACAATCATACTGGGATCAATAGTTTATTGATCTTTAGATTGCAAATATTTCATTTTAACCAAATCATGAAGAGTTTGTTCACGCAAATATACATTTGTCTCTTCATATATTTTGAGGTTTGATTAAAGACTATAAGACTATTTAATATCATAAATCTTCAAACAAACGAAAAAGGATTTATATTACATCGATATGTAAATAAATAATCTTCTTGTGGGGCATCTCTGTCAACAAACTCCCACTTGACTCAATGAAGATGAGTATAGTCCTTCTTGCCTAATCCGTCTCGATGTTGGTCGAAGACCTTGTTGGATAGGGCCTTGGTGAAAGGATCTGCAAGGTTGTCCACCGTTGAGATCTTTTTCACCTCTACGTCTCCGCGTTGCACAATCTCTATAATCAAATGGTATTTCCTCTCAATATGCTTAGAGCGCTTATGGCTTCTAGGTTTCTTTTAGTTAGCAACAGCCCCACTATTATCACAATAAAGTGTCATGGGCTCGTCAACATTCGGAACGACTTCCAAGTACTTAAGGAATTTTCTAGGCCATACATCCTCTTTGGATGCTTCACAAGCAGCCACATATTCTGCATCCATGATGGAGTCAGCAATGCAAGATTTCTTGATACTTCTCCAAACATTAGATCCACCATTCAGGATGAACACAGATCTTGATATGGATTTCCCGGAATCCTTATCCGCCTGAAAGACGGAATCGGTATACCCCGTCATAGGAAGGTCAATACCGGAATATGTAAACATCAAGTTCCTAGTTCTTCGAAGATACTTAAGAACATGCTTAACAACAACCCAGTGCTCGGGTCCAGGATTTGATTGGAAACGGCTAACTACGCCAACGACGAAACATATATCCGGTCTAATATTCCATGATCTAGATGCTAGCTTTAATCCATAAATGGATTTAAGCAACTCACAAACCTTGGTTTCTTGACCACTTTCCACGAAACTGTTTGGTTGAGCCATGAAAATGAGCTCGTCAAGATTGCCATTAAGAAAAGCAGTCTTGACATCCATTTGCCAGCTCTCGTAATCTAGAGCGGCGAAAATGGATAGAAGTATGCGGATAGATTTAAGCATTGCGACTGGAGAGAAGGTTTCTTCATAATTGATACCTTCCTTTTGGGTGTAACCCTTAGCCACTAGTCGCGCTTTGAACGTCTCAATTTTCCCATCTGGACCATTTTTCTTCTTATAGATCCACTTACACCCTACAAGTTTAACCCCTTCATGTAGGTCTACAAGTTTCCCGACTTCGTTAACATACATCGAATGCATCTCAACTTTCATGGAATCAAGCGAAAGGTTAGACTCAGAACCAGCCATTGCTTGGTTGTAATAAACAGGGTCATCCATGTCAACGACGCCTGTGAGATCATCGCCATAAGACATTTACCTGTCGGGTTTTTCAGAAGTCCTCCCACTACGTTGAAGTACTACTTGACGAGGTTCTGAATTTTTAGGTTGCGTTTCAGTTGGGGTAAGAACAATTCTTACAGATGAGGTAGAATCTTCCTCGCCCAACTTTTCTTCAAGCACAATTTTGCTTCTAGGTTTTGTATTCTTCATATAGTCCTCCTCAAGGAAACGAGCATTAGTGTTGATAAACGTTTTGTCGTCCGCGGGACTATAGAATGTGAAACCTTTGGTTTCCTTTGGATATCCAACGGAGACACATAATTTTCACCTACTAGCCAACTTGCTAGTCTTTTGCCTTAGCACATGTGCAGGGGACCCCAAATTTTGATGTGGCTTAAACTAGATTCCCAGACCGTCGTTCATAAGGAGTACTAGGGACTGAATTAGATGGAACTTGGTTTAGAATATATGCGGCAGTTTCGAGGGCATATCCCCAAAAGGAATTAGGGAGTGATGAGTAACTCTTTATTGATCTAAGCTTCTCCATTTGATTCCTTCTCTCTGACACTCCGTTCTGTTGAGGTTCTCAGGTGCTGTAAGCTGAGCGATACCTTCTTCTTGAAGAAAGTCATCGAACTCTACAGACAAGTACTCACCACCTCGATCGGATCGAAGGGTTTTGATCTATTTTCCAGTTTGATTTTCCACTAAAGCCCAAAAAACCTTAAATACGTTAAAGGTTTCGGATTTGTGTTTGAGAAAATAGACAAATCCATATCTCGAGTAATCATCGGTAAAGGTAACAAAATATTTGTATCCTCCTCGTTCCTGGATTCTGAGTGGACCACATACATAAGAATGTATTAGTTCCAGCAACTAAGTGGCTCTTCAACCTTTATCAGAGAAATGTTGATTGGTTATTTTTTCATCTATACAGGATTCACAAGTTGGCAATGAGCCGATTGCAGAGGCTTTGAGTGAACCATCTCTCACAAGTCTCTTAATCTTATCTAGACTAATATGACCAAGTATTATGTGCCAAAGATGTGTTTAATAGATCAGAGGAATCATTAAGTTTGATCCCCTTTAGTTCCCTAATTAGATCATTATCTATTTCAGTGTCTAATAGCAAAGGTTGTGTAGGATAAAGATAGTCTAGATCATTCTTCATACATGCATCAGTGACAAATGAATCGGAAAAAGTAATACGAATTCCATTATCAATAAACTTTAAATAATAATTCTGCTCAACAATTTGAGCTACATATTCAAATTTACCTTATTCAAATTTAAAGTTTTGTCTTCAAAAGACAATGTCACATATCCCACAGCCTTCGCTGACACAAAGTTACCATCACCCCACTTGAAACAGAAGTCGCCATCCTCTAAACTTTTTCTTTTTCTGAATCCATTCAAGGAACAACAAATTTGGTTAGTAGCAATGGAGTCAAGAATTCACAATGATACATTATCAGCTAAACAAGCTTCGGTAATCAGTACAATACCTTTCCCTTTATTCTTGAGGTAGGCAACACAATTTCTATGCCAGAGCCCTTTAGCGGTGTGAATCTCCTCATTAGCTCGGTAACAGTGTACCCTAGCTTATTTATGGAGTAATTCAGTTTGAAAGTATCGAAAGATTCAGGGAGAGTTTCCAAGATCATATTTTGGTTTCTCTATTAATCTCAGATCAAAGGATTTCCATGTTATTGAGATAACTTATGATCAGTATCATGTGTTCTCTAACAGGAGTCCTAGCTTTCATACGACAGTTCACAAACTGTCGAATTGCTTTTTATCTAGCCTGATGCCCTTGCCCTTCAAAACATCTTCTAGAGATTGAAGAGCATGCTATAGGCCAAATACATATCACGCTGTTGTTGTTGCAACACATTTTTCATCGATGCTAAAATATAGCACCTCGCAATCTCATCATATCGGATTCTGGCCACTAGGGCGTCCTTGTCCTCTTGAGTCGAATCATTATTCGTTTTAGGAAGACATGGGGTGGTAAGTACCCATTTGTGCTTGTCCAAAGTAAGGAAGATGTCTATGTTACGTTTCTAATTTACGTAGTTTTTCCATTCCAGTTTATTCGAGGAAATGATTATTGAGAAAGTGTCTTGAGACGAATTGCTTATTGTTGAAACAATTTATGATTAGTCTTCTGTTTAGGATTTTAAGTTTAAGTTTAGATGGGAAAAATCCAAAGGTGTTATAAACAAAAATGACACTTTACTCCTTCGAGGGAAGGCCGCAAAGAGTCGCCTTTCATAAGTAAATGACACTTCATTAATGCATAGTCATGTTGCCAATACATCAATGTTTTGACTAGCCACCTTATAAAGAAGTTTGATCACTCAAAAATTTTCGCAGGGCCTCGAGGGTGGATTACTAGAGTTTGAGTCTAAGTGTGTAACCAACCACTTAGTTCAACAAGATATACTTTGAAAACAATCCGTCGAGGGGAGGCCTTGTCTTATCGTTTCACTTTTGAACGTCGCTTTAAAAACAATGTTAAGAGCAATGCTTCTTTAAGTACTCTCATTAAAGAGAGGGTCACGAGGGTGATTTTTAATCTGGCGACATATGCACTTAACATTAGCGTTGAGGATCGTGGGTTGGAAATAATAAGTACAACCCTCCCAATTACTTTATGGAATAAGGGGATTGTGGGTTGCAAACAATAAGTACAACCCTCCCACTTAGTATTTAGAATGAGGTACATCTACTCTTGTACGTTTGGAAATACGTTTCCATGAGTAAAGAGAGATAGAGTAGATCACTAGAAAAAAAGAACCCTAAAATCGATATTTGTAAGGAGAGAGCAGTGTTAATTCCCTAAGGCACAAGGAACATATTTGGATCTTTTTGTCTATTAATTTATTTTTCCTAAGGAAAGTGTGTGAGATTAATAAATCTCACTTTTGCACTTGAAAGTTTTTGAGATTCAAAATCTCCTAAAACTAATTTCTTCATGTTCATGACATCTTCCTTCAAGGAATCTTCATGGTGGTTGAGTGCGCGAACGTTGGAAAGTCACGGTTAAATCAAGAAGAGGGAAGAAGCTAGGAGTCGCAAATCCGGATTCAAAATCCTGGACTCGCTGACTGCTGTACATCTCGGACTTAAAAGGTCATAAATGACACATCCGGTATCCAATTGAGCTGAAACCAATTGCATTGGATAGATAATTTCCGTACCTTTAATTTGGTTTTAAAAACCACTAATTTTCTAATTCCGAGCAAAATGTTATTCTCATTTTACTGAGCCATAACAACTTGTCCAAAAATTGAAAAACAATTAAAAAGTACGTCGGATCTAGGCGTATTGAAAAGGAGGTTTATTGAAAAATTTATTTGTATGTTTTGATTTCAATTGTGTGTTATATTAACATGTTAATAATTTACACAAAATAAAATAAACAATATTATATATAATATTCTATAACTAATTTAAACTAAAAGTGCAAAAAACTAGTTTAAACTGTGTACACATATTTTCAAACTTATCAAAAAATTGATTTTGAGTATGCTAAACATAATATAATTAAAAACTGTTTTTAATGTATTTATGTAGCATATTTAACAAGTGGAAAACCAACACAAATTTAATTTTTAAGGTGGTACCAAAAAATTAAAATTGTGTAAGATCTAGTCTTTGAAAATACTATTATTCAAGCAAATTTTGAAAACACTTTTCTTGTAATGAATTTAAACAACATGTACATGTTTATAATTTGACCATAGCTCTGATACCATTTGTTGGAATAGGTCTAGGGTTGAGAAAAATGATCATTAATCATATTAATGCCGTAATATATAATTTTTTTACAAGTTAAACAATTTTACTAACCTAGGCAAAGTGCATGAACATGTTATAAATTAAAAACATTATTTAAATTTCTTGAATACTAATTTTTCTCGTACCTTTAATTGGAAGGATCTTGAGAATGGTTGATCTTCTTCCATGTCTCGATTCATTCACGTATAAGTTGAACTCGAGAAACCTAAGATTTCTATTACATGAGTCTTTAGAGGTTTAGAATGATTAGTGTGTGGGTACAATTAAACACAATAAATCAAGAACAAGCCAACGAGCTAAAGAGCTAATTTAGCCTAAGTCTAATGAGGACTTAGATGCCAACGAGCTAAAGAGCTAATTTAGCCTAAGTCTAATGAGGACTTAGATGCCAAAATAAAAAATGATATTATAGAGAGAGAGAGGGAGGGTGGTCGGCAAGAATAGAGAGAGCAAGACATTATAGAGGCTCTATTTATAGGAGAATGAAAATCAAGAAAGGGTAATTACACTTTCCTATTATGCATTCATGACATAATAGTTAATTTTCTCTCATCTTGCTCTAGTACATGGCCGGCCAATATGCTCTCATTAGTGAGGAAACATTGTTTCCTCACTTAGCATATTTATTTCCTTCTTAAGAAAATTCATTTACTCTTTTCCTTTTGGGTAATTATCCTTATAATTAATGGAAAATAATTATGTCCTCTTGGGGTGTGTTTTGGCCGAACTCTACAATAGGGAAGGGGCTTCTAGATGCTTCATTATTTCTTTTAAGACATTAAAATATTTATTGTAAAATTAATATTGCACAAATAATGAAATTAATTTCATAATGCCTCAAACGACTTTTCGATTTTAGAAAATAATTTTTATCTCCATCATATGAGAATATTCAAAATCTTATTTTGAAATTCACATCATTTTATGTCCATGTGGACAAAAATACCCTATAGACATTTTCCGAGAAAACGTCTAGTTCAACACTTGAACTTATTTTGACTTAGCTTCAAGGTAAGCAATCCTACTCTAATGACCTGTAATAGTGACCTTATGGATCCAAATCAACAAAGCTTGAGCTTCTATACTCGGACTCAAAAGTTCACAAACTTTTTCCAAACATTAGCTTAATGTCAACTAACTCCACTAAAAAGTTGATATTAAGAATCTCTCGGTTAAAATGAATTTATTTTCTACTCAAATTCAATTTAATTATGTTGACTGGATCCATTGAATTTTATCTATGTTTACTCTTCATGAATATCATCAATTGGATGAGATTTATATAATTACCATTTTACCCTTCTAGTTGTTATTTCCTCAACTCCTTTGTTACTTGTGAATAAGTTAGAAACAATGTATTGACGATGAGATAACAAGTCACATTGTTTCATCCAAATAAAGTCGCTACTTGATTTTGGATACCGCGCGGTTCATTTATTCACAAAAAAAAAGCATGAGGTGATATATATTGTAATTCAGCAATCTTGTACATGAATTCCATGTCTATGAGAATTTCAAAGCTGGTTCAGGACATCTTCATAACTTAATATCTCACCAAATTAGACAAGTCTATATCACTTAATGGAACTAAAATTTGAATTTCTCAAATGAGAATATTAAACTATGAAATGACATGTCTCATATCAGGATTAAGGTAAGCATGATGCAATTTATACATGGTGACCTTGAGACGGAAGAGGTTAAATGGTTTGTTCTTACATTGTCTCTAAAGGAGCACTGGTCAATTCAGTATCTACGAAAAATACACTGAAAGAACTATAGAGTTCCTAACTCGCTATGCCTCGTAACCAGACATCATAGATTCTTCCAACAATCATACTTGGATCAATAGTCCGTTAATCTTTAGATTGTAAATTTTTCATTTTAACCAAACCATGAAGAGTTTGTTGACTCAAATCTATATTTGTATCTTCATATATTGATAGGTTTGATTAAGATCTATAAGACTATTTAATATCATAAATCTATAAACAAACGAAAAAGGATTGAATGAACGTTTCAACTTTTATTAATTTATTCAGCAAATTACAGTAAAGACTTATGAGATATTTATATTACATCGATATGTAAATAAATAATCTTTGTGTTGGCATCTTTGCCAACAGATCCTTCTTCTCAGACTGCTTTGACAGCCAGATCTTAACCTCTTATAACTTTCCCACATCATTCCCAATGAGTAGTATGTCATCTACATATAGGACTAAGAAGACCACTTTGCCATCGTTTATCATCTTATAAACGCATGACTCATCTAATGACTGATCAAAGCCGTAGCCTTTCACAGTCTCGTCGAATCTAATGTTCCACGATCCACGATCTAGACGCTTTCTTTAATCCATAAATGGACTTCAGCAACTCACAGACCTTGCCTTGTTTGCCTTTCTACATGAACCCGTTTGGTTGATCCATGTAAATGTGCTCGTCAAGATTTCAATTCTGAAATGCATTCTTGACATCCATCTGCCAGATTTCATTATCTAGTGCGGTAGCAATGGATAAAAGAGTACGGATGGATTTCATAATCTAGTGCCAGATTTCATATTCCATTCATTGGCGAGAAGGTATCTTCATAGTCGATACCTTCCTTTTGTGTGAACCCCTTCGCAACAAGTCGTGCCTTAAATGTCTCAACATTTCCATCCGGTCCTCTTTTTTTCTTGTAGATACATTTACATCCAACAAGCTTAATGCCTTCGGGTAAATATACAAGATTCCAGACCTCGTTGACATACATCGAATGCATTTCAACGTTCATGGCTTTTTGCCATAGGTTTGCTTCGGAACTCTGCATAGCCTGGGAAAATGATATTGGATCATCTTCCTCCTTGTATAGGACTGCAGCATAGGCCTCCCCGTTGTACATCAATCGCTCAGGTTGTCGTACAATCCTGTTAATGCTACGAATCGCAGGAGGCTCTAGTTCCGAGTGTGGTTCTTCTACTGTTGTGTAGGACTCGTCTTAACTTGTGAAGTACTAGCTACTTCACCCAACATCTCCTTCAGCACAACTTTGCTTCTTGGTACATCATTCTTCATGTATTCCTCTTCGATAAACCTAGCGTTCGTGCTAACAAACGTTTTCTTGTCAGTAGGACTATAGAATGTGTACCCTTTCGTTTCTTTGAGATATCCTACGATAATGCATAATTCTGAACGACTAGCAAGCTTGCTAGTCTTTTATCTCAACACGTGTTCTGGACAACCCCAGATCTTGATGTGGTTGAGAATAGATTTCTTACCACACCATCTCTCATAGGGAGTGACGGGAACCATTTTGGACGGAACTTGGTTCAAAATATAAGCTGCCGTTTCTACGGCATAACCCCAGAACGAATCAGGAAGAGATGAGTAACTCATCATCGATCTCACCATATCTAGCAGAGTTCTATTCCTTCTCTCTGACACACCGTTTTGTTGTGGAGTGTCAGGTGCCTTCTTCTTTAAGAAGATCCTCGAACTCGTCAAACAAGTACTCTCCCCCTCGATCCGATCAAAGAATTTTGATCTGTTTCTCTCTTTGCTTCTCAACCAAAGCCCGATACTCTTTGAACATTTCAAAGGTATTAGATTTGTGTCACATTAGGAAAACATGACCAAAACGTGAGTAGTCATCAGTGAAGGTTACAAAGTATTCGTAACCTCCTCTTCCCTGAACATTGATTGGACCACACACATCACTATGTATGAGTTCCAATACCTCCGTGGCTCTTAGACCTTTTGAAGAGAAAGGTCTCTTGGTCATCTTGCCTTCAAGACAGCATTCGCACATGGGCATGGATCCCACGTTTAGAGACTTCAATAGACAATCCTTTGTTAACCTTACAATCCTATCTAGGCCAATATGTCCAAGACGTAAGTGCCATAGATATGTGTCATCTGTTCATCAATGTCTTACGCTTCCTGAGTGAATCGCTATTCACCTCGGTGTCCAAGATTGTCCGCTCATTTGGATATAGATAAATAGAATCCACACGATGAGCTTTAGCAATGAAACAACTATTAACAAAAATTTCAATACCATTATTGACTTTAAATTCAAAATGTTTCTAAACGACCAAAAGAAATCAAGTTCTTGCAAAAATTCGGAGCATAATAAACGTTATTCAATAATAAAGTCTTATTTCCAATATTCAGTTCCATGGTCCCAACAAATATGGCTCTGACCTTCGTTCAATTCCCCCAGTTGAACGTGAACTCCTCATCACCTAAGCGTCTGGTCTGCCTGAAACCATTCAGATTACACACAATATGATCAGAAACCCTGCAGTCTAAAATCCAGGGTGATTCTTTATTTGTCGTGTAACATGCTTGAGTAACGAAAACCATACATTTCACCTTGACAGTTTTGAGGTAGGCAGGACAGTTCCTTCGCCAATGGCCGACCTCTCTGCAATGGTGGCACTTGTGTTTAGACTTGTCCACCTTTGCGATTCTCTTGCCCTTGCCCTTGACATCCGAAGCCTTCTTGTAAGGCTTCTTGGATCCCGTTCGATTGGCGTTTTTGGGACCCTTCATCACTGACGTTCCTGGCTTCATCCAAAAATTCATGAAATTGTAGATTGCATGCTGCCTCGCCTGATGCCCATGAAATCTAAACATGTCATGAAGATTGTAGAGCATATCATATGCCGTTGCAATGTCCTTGTAAGATTGTTGCAACATATTGCTCATGGAACCCAAGATATAACACTTGGCAATCTCATCAGACCTAACCCACGTGTCATTGGCGTCCTTGTCCTCCTTGCTTGAGTCAGCATTCGGAGCTGGAGAACACGGGGTAGTGAGAACATGTTGGAATAGGTCTAGGGTTAAGAAAAATTATCATTAATCATATTAATGGCGGAATATAAAATTTCTTTACAAGTAAACAATTTTACTAACCTAGACAAAGTGCATGAACATGTTATATATTAAAAACATTATTTAGAGTACTTGCATACTAACATTTCTTCAACCTTTAAATTGAAGCGTCTTGAGAAAATTCGATCTTCTTCCTTGGCTCGATTCCTTCACGTCTAATGTAGAACTCGAGAAACCTAAGATTTCTATTACAAGAGTCTATAGAGTGTTTGAAGGATTTGTGTGTGGGCACAATTAAACAATATGAACCAAGAACAATTCTTGGATCATAAGCTAATTCTCTAGATCAAGTGAGGATCTATGTGCAAAAATAAAAAGGAATTTCTAGAGAGAGAGAGAGAGATAGGGAATGGACGGCTAGAAATGAGAGCAAGACCAAGAATGCAACTTTTCACATCTCTATGTGAGGCTCTATTTATAGGAGGAGGAAATTCTATAGAGGTCAATTATGCATTCATCAATGAATAATGCATTCATGACACAATATTTGATTTTATATTCCCCTTTCTCTTCTAATGTGGCCGGCCATATCAAGCTCAAGAGGGAGGAAATTTGTTTCCTCATTTAGCTTATTTATTTTCTTCTTAAGGAAATTCATTTCCTCTTTTCCTTTTGGGTAATTGTCTTTATAATTAAATGGAAATAACTCTCTCCTCTATGATGCATGTTGGCCGAATTCTATAGCTAGGGAAGGAGCATCTAGATGGTTCTTTATTTCTTTTAAGACAATTCTTAAAATACCCATTGTAGAATTATAATTGCACAAATAACGAAATTAATTTCATAATGCCTTAATTGCAAAATCCTATTTTGACATTCACATCATTTTATGTCCATGTGGACAAAAATACCCTTTAGACATTTTCCGAGAAAAAGTCTAGTTCAACATTTGAACTTATTTTGACTTAGCTTCTAGTTTAACAACCCTACTCCAATGACCTGTAATAGTGACCTTATGGATCCAAATGAACAAAGCTTGAGCTTCTATACTCGGACTCAAAAGTTCACAAACCTTTTCCGAGTATGAGCTTAATGTGAACTGACTCCACTAAAGAGTTGACACTGACAATCTCTCGGTTCAAATGAATTTATTTTCTACTAAAATTCAACTTAATTATATTGAGCGGATCCATTGAATGTTATCTATGTTTACCCTTCATGAATATCATTAACTAGACGGGATTTATAAAATTACCATTTTACCCTTCTACTTGTTATTTCCTCAACTCCTTTGTTACTTGTGAATAAGTTAGAAACAATGTATTGACGATGAGCTAACAAGTCACATTGTTTCGTCCAAATAAAGCCGCTACTTAAATTTGGACACTGTGCAGTTCATTTATTCTCAATCCAAGTAATAAAGCATGAGGTGATATATATATTGCATCTCAGCAATCTTGCACATGAATTCCATATCTATGAGAACTTCACAAAGTTGGTTCATTACATCTTCATAACTTAATATCTCACCAATAGGCCTTGTCTAGATCATGCAATGGACCTAGAATTTGACTTTCTCAAATGAGAGTATTAATGATATGAAATGACATGTCTCATTTCAAGATTTAGGTAAGCATGATGCGATTCATACATAGTGACCTTGAGATAGAAGATGTTAAATGGTTTGTTCTTCTATTGTCTCTAAAGGTGCACTTGTCAATTCAGTATCTTCGAAAGATACACGGGAAGAACTATAGAGTTCCTAACTCTCTATGCCTCGTAACCAGACATCCTAGATTTTTCCAACAATCATACTGGAATCAATAGTTCGTTGATCTTTAGATTGTGAATATATCGTTTTAGTCAAACCATGAAGAGTTTGTTCACGCAAATCTACATTTTTCTCTTCATACATTGTTAGGTTTGATTAAGGACTATAAGACTATTGAATATCATAAATCTTTAATCAAACTAAAAAGGAATGAATGAATGTTTCAACTTTACAAAGATTTATATATTACATCAATATGTAAATAAACAATCTTCTTGTGGGCATCTCTGCCAACAAGCTTGAGTAACAACTTTTCCCCTTGACGCTCTTGAGGTAGGCAGGACAGTTCATCCGACTTGTCCACCTTTGTGATGCATTTGCCCTTAGCATCCACAGCCTTCTTGGAACCTGTTCAGTTGGAAATTTTGGGCCCTCTCATTACCCTCTTAGAACCAGAAGTCGAGGCCCTATGTTCAGCAACTTTGACCTCCCCAGACTTCTTATTCTTAGGGAGAAGTCCCTCGGCAGTTTGCAACTCCTTCATGAGCTCAGTCACTGTGTAGTTGAGCTTGTTCATGGAGTAATTCAAACGGAAGCTGTCACGGGATTCTGTCAAAGTTTCCAAGTGTTGGGATTGGTGCCCACAAAGGATAATATTATACATTTTATTTATTATTTGTAATATTTTTTCTGAAACATTAATAAATAAGCATTCTTTTTCTATAGTTTGTGTTTATGTATGTATGCTACGCTCTGAAACTGTCATCAACGAAAAGGTTGTTAAATACAGATTTGACATGATAACCCCTTGTGACTAGTTTAAACCATTTGTTAGCAATCTTAAGACCGATTGAGCATTCGAGTATAAGTAACGATTGTTTGAATGAATCATGATATCTTATCATGTGAAATAGAAAGTTGTGACTCTATGATTTCATTCTTGATATCTTATAGAAGATATTGAACAAGACCTAGTGATTCTATGGAAGCTCGATATAAAACCATTTAATCCAGAAGCTCCAAGATCACATACGAGGGGTACTTCGATAACTACCTTAATCCTGAGGTGAGTGCATAGTCGATACTACACTTTATGTCATTTGATTTGTCAATGGGTGATGGCCGTGTAATGGCTGCATCTAACCCGATGGTTGGTGACATAACGTTGTAGTGTTGGATTATGTGATTCACAGATATGGAATTCGTGTACACATAATGAAAGTCATTGTATCACACTATACTTTGTTACGAGATAGTGAATGACTTAATCTGGCCAGATAATCATTGAATATGAGATTCCTTGATTAAAACATGTGACACGTATTGACGTCTCACTTTATGTTTTTTCTCATTCACAGGTAACAAAGGAGTTAGTGAAATAATAACTCTAGGGGTAAAATGGTAATTTTACATTCTTCGGACTTACTGATACACACGAAGGGTATTTTAGTAAAGTACACCGTGGATCGAGTACAGAAAGGTTCTGTGACTTCAAACGGAAAAATAAGCGCGCATGAACTTAGAGATTTTCAATATTGGTCCTTTAGTGGAGTCGACCAATATTAAGAATTATAAGCCGGAAATAATTTGTGAATTATTGAGTCCGTGCTTAATTCTCAAGCTTCGTTCATGTGGGTCCATAAGGTCTCAATGATGCACATTTAGAAGAGATTAGTTGAACACAATAAATTGATTTACTCATTAAATACAAATTGTGATTTGTATAGAGAAACTTACTTTCCAGGCGAATTAATGAATAATATGTTATTCATTAATTATTGATTTTTGTGAATTAAAGAACTTTATTATTATTGTGATAATAATTTTCTTGAGAATTCATAATAAGAATATTAGAAAATAAAATGTTTCTCATTTTATGTTATTCGATAACCATGAAACAATTTAATAACAAGTTATTAAATAGATGAGAGTTCTAAATTAAATCGAATTTGGAAATTAAATCAAGGCAATTTGGAAAACAAAATTGAGAGACGAGAGTGGGACATAGGGGTCGGCCATTAACATGGTTTTGGGCTGAATATTGATTCAACAAAAGCCCACAGGAGAGCCCCTTAATAAAGCCTATAAATAAAGGGTGTGTGGAAACCCTAGGTTAAGTTTTCCTCATTATTTTTAGGTTGAAAAGTCAGCCCCCTCTCTCTCCCTCTTGGCCGACCATACCCACACCAAGGATGACGAAATTTTGTCTTTGTTTTTCCTTCATATGCGTTCATCCGAGCCCACACTCATCTTCTCGTTTTTCTTTTTGTGTCGTCGTTGAATCAACTTGTGGTTGTTTGGTCTATTTTCATTAAAATTTATTTTTCTGGAAATCATACCTCCGAACCAAAGATTTGATGAATCTGACGAAACCGAGTCCGGAAACCCTGAACTCTTTCCGAACCTATTTAAGTCAGTTCATTGCCGACGCAACGCAAAAAACGGCATCCCGATCCGAGTTTCCAAGAGCTCTCAGCGTCGTCGCGAAGTTTCGCCTGCGATCTGCCTCCGCCCGTCCGCGCGCATCTGCGCCCGACAGCGACCTAACAGCATCTCCGCGCCTCGCTGCCTTTCGCCCAGCCTCCCAGTGATGCCACCAACGAGCCCAGGTCCGAGCCAAGCCTCCTCCGTGACGCTGCCCAGACTCGCGCCTTTGCTGCCTCTGTTCCCGCGCCCGCTGCCGCGCCTTGGGATTGCTCCGCGCCTCGCTGCCGCGCCCAGAATCAGCAACATCCCTAGCTGCCTCCAGCTGCCATCAAGCGCCGCCCAAGCCCGGTTCTAGGAGCTGACACCGAGGAGTCCAACCCCTGCTTTTCTTCGATGTAGTGACGTGACGGGGAGCCTTGCTTTTCGGAATCGGAGAAGCTTGAAGATTCACGCATCGAACTCGTTTTCAAATCCTCGACCGAGTTATTTATAACTCGACGATGTAAGTTTCGATAACCTTAATACTCTTAATTAATATAATTGTTGTATGATTGTTTGGAGTGTTTGATTTTATCGAAATAACATGTTTAGAATTAATCGTTGATTAACATGTTCATAGATTAGAATTTAAATTGTTGATTAACATGCTTATGATTTTAATGCCAATAGGTTGTTAGATATTAAATAGTTTAATATGTTAGATCGTTTTTATTATTAATTCCGCACGTAATTAGTTCTGTTTAATAATAATCTACTTAAATCGTTAACTAATTTCCAACACCAAGATCATGTCTATCTTGGTTTCTCTATTGATCTCCAAACCAAGGATCTCCATATCGTTCAGGTGACCCATGATCAGTAACATGTGTTCCCGAACAGAAGATCATGGCTTCATCTTGCAGTTCATGAAACTACGGATAGCCTGCTGCCTAGCCTGAAGCCCATGGCATCCGAATATCTCATGGAGATTGTATAGCATGTCATGTGTTGTGGCCATGTCACGATTAGATTGTTGCACCATGTTGCTCATAGATGCTAAGATATAGCATCGAGCAATCTCGCCAGACCTCATCCACGCATTGTAGGCATCCTAGTCTTCCTTACTCGAGTCAGCACTCGGAGAAGGAGGACATGGGGTCGTGGGAAGATATTTGTTCTTTTTCACCATCAACACGATGTCGAGGTTACGTTTCCAGCCAACGTAATTCTCACCCTCGAGTTTGTTAGAAGTTAAAATCGTTTGTAGCGGGTTAAAAGACATTTTGCTGAAAATATTAAACAAGATAAATAATTTTAGTATGTGTTACAGTTTCGAATTATATGCATGAACAATCCTAATATGGCGAGGAAAACGATAAAGAATTCATGGTATTATGAACAACAATGATCAATCACTTTTCCTAGGGGAAACCGTAATTGATCGCCTTTCATAGTCGTGACACATCACTATTTAGCTTGAACTATCCATGAAGTCATAACTTCTAAATCTTACTAATTACCATAAACTTTGATCACTTATATTTCATGCAGGGCCTCGAGGGAGGATTACTTTAAAACATAAGTCTAAGTGTGTAACCGACATGTGGGCCTTTAATCAAGTCACTTTGATAACAGTTCATCGAAGGAGACCCCGCATCATCGTTTCTCTTTAAGGCCTAGTTCGTAACAATTTGATAACTTAATTCTTCAGAAGTACTCTCATTAAAGGGAGGGCCACAAGGGTGACTCTTAGTTCATCATACATTAAGTCAATTAAATTCACGTCGGGGACCGTGTGTTGCTTCAACAATAAACAACCCTCCCACTTAGTTTTTTGCAAAAAATCATAATTTTTGAAAATCAGTTTACAATTGTTATAACTTTTTATTAATTATAAACTATATGAACGACTCATATTAATATGATGTTGGAGTTCTATCCTATGTCAACATGTGAGATGATGATTCATATGAGATTAAATAAAATAAAAACATAAAATAGTTAACTCATATAATGGCTCATTTCTAATTACAACCCATAAGAAAATTTTAAACAAAAATAAACTATTTATCTTCTAAACTTGGTCGGCCAAGAAGTCTTGTGACGCGTCATCGGATATCTCGAGTCACCCCTCACACGTTCTCCAACGTGCTGCCCTCTTGTCTTTTCGTCGTCGGATTACAATTAAATAAAAAAATTAATTTTAATTTTCCTCGAATATTGAGACTCACAAATTAATAATTTTAAATTTAAAATAAATCCGGGACGATAACCGGAAAATTCGTAGGGCCATAATAATAAGGACCCATTCATAATAACACACACACAACATTCACAATGCAACAATTGATCATACAAAAACGCTAACACCAACTAGTCAAACAAATTTCAAATCTAGTCATTAAACCCAATTTTTAATGCCTTTATTTAGCTTTGATACCATTTGTTGGAAATTATTTAACAAATTTAAACAATAAATTATATAACATATCTAATACGGCGGAATTACATAATTTGACCTAATACATTAAAACCATTTTAATATATTAATTTTAACCTAGGCATTAAAAATAGTGAACATGTCAATAAACAAGTTTTATTCAAAAACATGTGATCAACAATTGAGCAAACAAACTATCAACCTATATAAACCATTTATATTGATTCATCCAACTCGTTAGAAAGACTTACACGTGAGACAGTAAACTATCTCGTTCGTGGCTCGCTATCGTCAGAATGCCTCGTCGAATTGCTTGAAATCCTCGTCGGATTATCTTGAAGACTCGTCGACCAGATTGGAAAGTCACCCGCCGGAATGGTGCTTCCGAATTGGGTCTACCGGAATGAGCAGATGCGTCTGCGAGGTTTCGAGCTCGTCAAGTCAATCCAGACCACCGCACCTATGCTATGACATGTGGGACACCTGGGGCTAGGTGTATGAGTAGTCGGATGTGGCTGGAAAGCTACAGGCTGTTGGGAGTCTAGGCGCGCCTGAGGTCACTGTCTGGTCGCTAGGCGGTCAGGGAGGCAGTCCGGCCAGCGAGTGAGGCTGAAATTTGCCTCGTTGCGCCTTGATCAATTCCTTTGCGTTCTTGATCTCGAATTCTGCAAAACAAGATCACTCAAACACCACAATCGATTCAGGGATATGGATCTCGGATTTTGTGGGAGATTTAAGAGTGTGGGCTCTTCGTATGAACAATGGGAATTGGGAATTCTCTCAATGCTGAATCAAGAAATCAAGAAACGATTTCTTGATTGTTTCTCTCTCAACACTATCGGCCAAGAACCTCACGAGGGGAAGGTAGAGGCTGGCGGAGAATCCTTTTCTCATTAGGGTTAGGGCTTTCTTGAAAAAACACTTATTTATAAGGAGAGACAACGGGCTTAAGTTAGGTCAAACTCATTAGTCAACTTAAGCCATATTCAACTTTTTAATGAGTTATTTAAAATTTATTCTCAACCCTATTCTCTAATATGGCCGAATATATCATTGATTTTACTCCCAAAATTTATTTGATTTATTTCAAAATAATATTTAATTAATTTAGAACATCTCATTAATTTAATGACAAATCATTAATTATTTTCATATTTCTCAAAGTAGTACGAAACGAGAATATATTTATTTTCATCTTTTATTTATTTGAATCATCAAACTATATTATCAATATAATAACATAATATGATTCAATAAATAAATATAATAATAAATAACCAATTATTTATTTAATTATTCATAAAACAATTTACATTCAATGAGAAAATCAATTATTCTAGTTCAATAAATCTCATTCGAAAATCTATCACTGAGACCTTATGGACCGACATGAACAAAATTTTAGAATAAATATCAGACTCAAAAGTTCACAAACATTTTCCGTCTTTTAATTCTTAAAATTAGTCGATTCCACTAAAGGACTAATATTGAAACTCTCTAAGTTCACATGCGTTCATTTTTCGTTTGATGTGACAAAACAATTCTTCACACGATCCACCGAGTACTTTACGATATTACCCTTCATGTGTATTATTAACTCAGAGGAATGTAAAATTGCCGTTTTACCCCTGAGTTATTATTTCGCTAACTCCTTTGTTATTTGTGAATGAGAAAAACATACAGTGAGATTTCTTTACATGTCACATGTTTTAATAAAAAGATGTTTTTATTCGATGAATACCTAGCCAGGTTTATTCATTTAGCATTAGCATTATTTCAACACGAATTCCGTATCTGTGAATCACATAACTCAATATGCCAATGTTATGACACCAACCGTTGGGTCAGATGCAACTATAACTTTAGTGATTGCCCATTGACAAATCAAATGTCATAAAGTGTCACATCGATCATGCATTCACTTCAGGAGTTAGGTAAGTACCAAAGTACTCCTCATATGTGATTTTGAAGTTTCGAGTGATTAAACGGTTATATCTCGAGCTTCAGAGTATCACTGGTCATGTTCAATATCTTGTACAAGATATCAAAAATGAAACACAGAGTCACAACTCTCTATATTACAATATATGATTTCATGATTCATTGAAACAATCAATAATTGGATTTGATTGCTCTATCAATCTTAAGATTTCGAACAAATGTTTAAACTAGTGACAAGGGGCTATCTTGTCAAGTCTATACTTAGCACCCCTTTCGTCGATGACAATTTCAGAGCGTAACATATATACATAAAAACAAACATAAATGAAGAATGAATATATCACTTTATTTAATGTCTCAGCAAAAGGAAATACAAAGTATTTATAATGTCTTAAATCTCCCTTGTGGGCACCATTCCCAACAAGGTGATGGATCGCTTCACTATGAAGATCTCAACGTTGGACAACCTTGCTGATCCCTTAACGAAGCCTTTAACCAGTAAGGTCTTCGAGGGACACCTAAAAGGATTAGGACTGAAAGATCATTCGCATCTCCTTTGAGTCAAGTGGGAGTTTGTTGGCATTTATGCCCACAAAGGAGATTTTTGATATTAAATACTTTTGTATTTGTTTTGCTTTGAAATTAAATAAAGATTGAATATCCATTCTTATTTAAGATTGTGTTTACGCATTTATGTCTACGCTCTGAAAATTTCATCAACGAAAGAAGTGCTAAGTACAGACTTGACAAGATACCTTCTTATGACTAGTTTAAATAATAGTTCGCAATCTAAAGATCGATTGGGCAATCGATTCCTAGTAATGATTGTTAGAATGAATTAAACGATGTCTTATCTTGTGATATGGAGAGTTGTGACTCTGTAATTCATTCTTGATATCTTAATGAAGATATTGAACAAGACCAGTGAAGTTTTGAAGTTCGAGATAAAACCGTTTAATCACTCGAGACATCAAACTCACATACGAGGGGTATTTTAGTAATCACCTAAATCCTGAAGTGAGTACATGTATTCTTGTAACACTTTATGACATTTGATTTGTCAATGGGCAATGGCTAAGTCAAGTTTCATTGACCCGACGGTTGGTGTCATAATACTCTTTCGTTGAAACATGTGATTCACAGATATGGAATTTGTGTTGAAACAATGCTAAGGCATTAGTATCACACCATGCTCTGTTATGAGAGTGTGAGCGAATAAACCAGGCTTGGTATTCATCGAATAAAGAATTCTTTGAAATAAAACATGTGACATGTTGAGACATTTCACTTTATGTTTTTCTCATTCACAAATAATAGAGGACTTGGTGAAATAATAACTCAGGGGTAAAACGGTAATTTTACATTCCTCTGAGTTAATGATACACACAAAGGGTAATATCGTAAAATACACCGTGGACCGTGTGAAGAATAGTTTTGTCACATCAAACGGAAATATAAACGCATATGAACTTAGAGATGTTCAATATTGGTCCTTTAGTGGAATCGACTAATATTAAGAATTAAAAGCCGGAAAAAGTTTGTGAACTTTTGTGTCCGAGCTTTATTCTAAAGCTTCATTCATGTGGGTCCATAAGGTCTCAATGATAGACTCTCGGACGAGATTTTGGTGAACAAGAAATGATTGATTTTCTCGTTCAACGTAAATTGTGATTTACGCTAAGAAAATTATTTTCTGAGTAATTAAATAAATAACTGGTTATTTATTATTACATTTATTTCACGAATCATATTATGTTATTATATTGATAATAATATAATTTGATGATTCAAATAAATAAAAGATGAAAATAAATATTTTCTCGTTTCGTAAAACATTGATTAGTATGAAAATAATTAATGACTTGTCATTAAATAAATGAGATGTTATAAATTAATTAAATATTATTTTAGAAATAAATCAAATAAATTTGGGAGATAATTAGGACAATATGGCCGGCCATAATAGGTGTTTTATGGGCTGGAAAAATTGTTTAAACTCATTAAAAGGAGTTTTGGGCTTAAGTTTGACTAATGGGTCTTAACTGGATTTTGACCTAACTTAAGCACATTCTCTCTGATATAAAAGGAGGCTTTCTCTTTGGTAACCCTAGCCTAATTTCGACCAACACTCAGCGAAACCTCTCCCCCCTTGTGCTTGAGAGGTTTTGGCCGAAATTAAGAGAGAAAGAGAGAGAGGAAAACTGTTTCCCGGCAGCCCTTCCTTTTATTTGAGTTTCCTCTTTTTCCCTTGTTCCCACGAAAGAGCCCACCCTCTTTGTCTCCTAAAATCCCTTGAGTATTATCATTGACTCAACTTGTGGTTGTTTAAGTGATTTTTCTCTCCCCAGGGCCGGCCACTTTTGGAGGAACGAAGGCACGACGGATTTGAGGATCTCCTTGACGCGCGTGGTGTAGAGGATCGGCCGATCACTTGGACGTACACCGAGACTTGCTCTCGCAGATCCAAACCCTATGTAAGTGTCTCTTAAACGAATTGGATCTGAATGATATAGTATTGTAGAATGATTATATTTATTTAGATTGTTTGTTTGCATGCTTAAATGAATTTATTGATATGTTCATAAATTTTGTTGACATGCTAGTTTAGATTTAATAACATGGTTATGAATATGTTAAAAAACGTTTTTAATATGTTAAATTGAATTATGAATTTTCGCCATATATAGATATGTTTCATAATTAATTAGGTTAATTGTTAACTAAATTCCAACAAATATATGACTGCTTGTGAAGCATCCAAAGAGGCTGTATGGCTTAAAAAATTCTTTAAGTACTTGGAAGTCGTTCCGAATGTCAACGAACCCATGACACTTTATTGTTATAATAGTGGGACTGTTGCTAACTCAAACGAACTTAGAAGCCATAATTTCTCTAAGCATATTAAGAGGAAATACCATTTGATTAAAGAGATCGTGCAACGCGGAGACGGTAGAAAACCTTGCAGATCCTTTCACCAAGGCCCTATCCAACAAGGTCTTCGACCAACATCGAGACAGATTGGTGCTGATAAAGGAGATATTAGTCATTGAGATACTTTGTACTTGATTTTGCAGAAACATTAATAAAATTAAATATTCATTCTTTATAATTATGTTTGTGTTTATGTATGAATGCTACGCTCTGAAACTGTCATCAATGAAAGGAATGCTAAGTACAGCTTTACAAGATAGCCCCTTGTGACTAATTTAAACATTTGTTTGAAATCTTAAGATCGACAGAGCGAATCTAAGTAATGATTGTTTGAATGAATCGTGATATCTTATCTTGTTATATAGAGAGTTGTTACTCTATGTTTCATTCTTGATATCTTATAGAAGATATTGAACTAGACCAATGATACTTAGAAGTTTGAGATAAAATCGTTTAATCACTCGAACCTTCAAGATCACATACGAGGGGTACTTTGGTATTTATCTAAATTCTGAAATAAATACATAATTGATATTACACCTTATGACATTTGATTTGTCAATGGGTATTGACTAAGTTATAGTTGCATCTAACCCGATGATTGGTCTCATAACGTTGTCATATTGGATTATGTGATTCACAGATATGGAATTCATGTTGAAACAATAAAGATGCATTAGTATCACACTATCTTTTGTTATGAGAATGTGAATGAATAAACCTGACAGGTTATTCATCGAATAAGAACATTCTTTAATTTAAACACGTGACATGTAAAGACATCTCACTCTATGATTTTCTCATTCACAAATAACAAATGCGTTAGTGAAATAATAACTCAAGGGGTAAGTTGGTAATTTTACATTCCCCTGAGTTAATGATACACATGAAGGGTAATATCGTAAAGTACTATGTGGATCATGTGAAGAATTGTTTTGTCACATCAAATCGAAAAATATACGCACATGAACTTAGAGAGTCTCAATATTAGTCCTGTAGTGGAATTGACTAATATTAATAATTAAAAGACGGAAAAGATTTGTGAACTTTTGAGTCCGATCTTTATTCTAAAGTTTCGCTCATGTGGGTCTATAAACTCTCAATGATAGACACTTAGAAGAGATTAAATGAACAAGAATAAATGATTTTCTCATTGAATATAAATTGTAATTTATATCGAGAAAGTTATTTTCTAAGTAGCTTAATAAATAATTAGTTATTTATTGTTACATTTATTTTATGAGTCATATTGTATAATTATATAGATAATAATGATACATTTGAGTGATTTAAATAAAATAAAAGAAGAAAATAAAAATTTTCTCACTTCGTACTTATTTGTGAAGTATGAAATTATTTAATGAAATGTCATTAATAAATGAGAGTTCAAAATTAATTAAATTTAGAAATAAATCAAAAGAATTTGAGAATAAAATAAATCAATTTGGCCGAGTATTAAGATGCGTGTTGGCCGAATTCTTTAAGTGATTAAGTCATGGTTTTGACCCAACTTAATCCTGTTTTACTTGCTTATATAAGGGTTTAAAGAAATCCTAATCATAGCTTAACCCTAATAATATTTTCGGCCAAAAATCCGTCTCCCCTCTCTTGTGAGTCTCGATCGAAATATCTCAGAGAAAATTGTTTTTTTCCTTTTTTGAGTGAATCCCTTATTCCCGAGTGTTCATAGAAGAGCTCATTCTCTCAATCTCACTATAATTCTAAGTGTATTATCTTTGATTCTATATTATGGTGTTTGGGTGAATTGTTTTTCATTAGGACCGGCCAATTTCCTTGAAGAAATTGATTTAAAATCAATTTGAAAGCTCAACACTCCCAGCCGGATCCAATCCGGCCAAACAGCTCCATTTCGGCGAGCTAGCCCTGTCTGGCGAGCCATCCTCCTGTCCGGCGAGTTCTCCTAGGCGCAGATCTCTTTTGTCTGGCGAAGGTGTCTTGGCGCAAGGTTAATCCGGCGAGCCTCCCTGTTCCAGACCGGCGAAGGCTCCCAGGCGCACAGGTCCTCCAGTCCGGCGAGCCTTCCATCCGACGAGCCTCCCTGAACGGCGGGCCTGCTTTCCATGTCCGTCCGGTTTGCTCCTTAGCCCATCCGACGAGCCTTTTTCACCCGATTGACTCGACGAGACCTTCAGGAGATAGCTAAAAACGTCGAGATTGTTTATATTCTTAATTGTAAGTATTCTCAACGACTTGGGTATGCAAATATAGATTGTTTGTTCAATTTGTTAATCACATGTTTAGAATAAAAATATATTGACATGTTAATAATTTTTAATGGCTAAGTTAATTAATTGTTATATAATTAATTGTTTAATCGTTAAATAAATTCCAACACTTAACCCTAGACCTATTCCAACAGTGTCAATGTTGGAGGTCTAAGACTCAATATATTTTTAGTATTTTAATTTTCCTAGCATTTACATTAATCTAGGTGATCCACTACGAGTTAACTAAATCATATTAAAGACTCGAGTGTTTCTAAGCTACCCTTAAAAACATATGTTTCGATATAAACTTAGGTTTTAGGTAATACGTGACATCTTGTCTTGATTAACTTATAAGCATTCCTCACGAAAAAGTTCCCAGTTGAGAAAGTGAGACACTAGGTTTTCTTAAATACCCCCAGCTTAGCCTCTTATCGGCTTGGTGACAAAACTTTCCGATCCGTTCAACTCATTCATTAATTAACTTTCCTAATCATATTAGATAATTTTAAATGAATGAAAACTCATGACAGCTATAAACGAACGATACAATATCTAAATTATAGCATACAATCACAATATAGAAATTAAATAAATAAGCAAGGTAAGCATGATTTGATTCGTGTTGATCGTATCCTAATTTTCTATTTATAAATTAAAACGAGATGAACTTAATCATATTATTTCATGGATGATAGTCGAATACAATCATTTGCTTCAACTTGAAAAGTAAATATTTTAAATAAAATTCATTTCGTAACACCTTTGGTAAATTCAATAATTTATTTTTCAATATTTTGAATAATATTTAAATGAATTCAGCCTATTTAAATAAATTAAATATAATTCCAAATTTAATTTTTTATCTATTTATTTCTGGATGGACCTTAAGGCCCATTTGGAATCAGGGCGCAAACTCAGATCATTCTCAAGCCCAACCCGCCATGGTAGGGCCCGACACAAATTAGTTGGGCCTCTGCCAAGGGGCAGCCAAGGCCCAACCGATTGCTTAGGGCAACCAAGGAGTGCGGCTGGCCTTAGCCCTCTAGGGTTTCACGGTTGGTCGTGCTCTTTGACTTGGAGGGCAGTCTTTCGGTCCCGTTTTGTCTCTTGTCGCAGCTTTGTCTCTCGCCGATCGTCGAATTACAATAATAATAATAATAACAATTGAAAATAACAAATTTTACATAAAGTATATACCTTTTGTTCGGGTTTACAAGAAATCTAATAAAGCGAAAATCATTAAATTTATCATCAAACACGAATAACAATTCACATATCACATATTGAATTGTAACAAATTTCATATCAAAATATAAATTCATTCAAACCAAATTTAATCACAAGAATGAATCAATTAAATTAATAAATCATCCACTTGTTAGTGATTGATCACCTTAGCAACCATTTTAAATGCGGAAAATGATTAATTGCACTCACAATAGTCAATTAATAATTATGATTGCTAACAAAATCTAGATTTATTAATTTAATTGTGAAAGCAATTCATCAACCATTAATTAAAAGAGGCGATCATAACACGTACATTGATTTTTGACTCAGCTACAGAATGCTCCAATCCATGATCGTTATGTCTTCATGCTTTCACAACTCTTTCGTCTGACTTAGTACTCGAGGATGACACTATCCAGGACAAATAAAAAAGATGAGTATGCACAATCAATATCTCGCTTAGATCTCGAAACCAAATAAACAAGTAAATAGTGGTGCTATTATTCAACGTAATATAACTATGAAGTCATCATCAACAAAATCAAAATGTCTAAAAGATCAATCTATTTATCAAAATGTACATATTTTCTAAATATTACAACATTTACCCTTTAATTTGAAATTTGATTTTTCCTCAAAAAAAATTTGAACTTTGATTTTTGTTTTCAAATTTTCCCATATAAATTCAATCGAATGAGTAAGAGCATCTTCGCCGTGAAATCCGAGATGCTGAGAAGAAGAATAAGCATCCCAGAAAGGCATTCCGTTCTCGGCGTCGGAAAACCCGTCTCACATTACTCATCCGACGACGGCGATCCGACGGACCACCTCTTCGCCGTCCTCGCCCACAACCCCAAATGGCGCCAAAGCCACTCCCTCAACGCCCTCGTCCCTTTCCTCTCTCCCCGCCACGTGTCCTCTCTCCTCTCCCGCGACGGCCTCGACCCCCGAACCGCCCTCAACTTCTTCGACCACCTCGCCGCTCGCCGGAACTGGACTCACGACGCTCCGTCGCACGCCTCTCTCCTCGACGCCCTCGTCCCCGCCGGGCTCTTCGTCGCTGCCGAGAGAGTCTTCCTCTCCATGGTCGCCGTTTCCGACTGCGCCGGAGACGCCCGGTCGGCCGTCGAAGTCCTGAGAAGGCACTCCGAGCTCAATCTCAGGCTCGCCGCGAGCTCCCACAACTCTCTGCTGTCTCTTCTGTCCAGGTTTTCTCTGTCGACGGAGATGAAACTCGTCTTCAACGGAATACTTTCTCCGGATTTGGAAACTTTCAACGCGATGATCGGAAAAGTCTCCGACGCGAAGCCGTACCTGAGCAGGCTCTTTCAGGCGGGCTTCGTCCCCGACACTGCCACGTACGCTTCGCTGATCTCGGGTCTGTGGGAGAGCAAGGACTTCGAAAGCGCACACCAGGTGTTCGACCAAATGCTTAGGCATCGGCTTCAGAGCAGCGATGCTTACGAGAGCCTCGTAACCGGGCTCTGCCACTCAGATCGGGTCGAAGAGGCTTTCCGGATCTTCTCGAGGATGGAGATGTACGGCTGTTCTCCGACGAGAAAGACTTGCACCGTCCTCATCGAAGCTCTCTGCGATTCTGGCCGGACAACAGAAGCTCTGGCTCTGTTCCAACAGATTTCTGATCCGGAATCGGAAACTTACTCCGTCCTCGTCGAGTCGCTCTGCTCGGAAACCGATTTCGAAAGAGCTCGAAGGCTCGCTGACGAGGCCGTCGAGCTGGGCTTGGGATTGAGAGTTTCGAGTCTGAACCAGATCGTCGAAGGGTATTGCAGAACCGGATCCGCCGAGAAAGCTCACGAATTTGCGAAGTCGAAGATCGCTCGGCCAGATTCGAGGACTTTCGAGGCTTTGATTCGCGGGTTTTGCCGAGAAAAACGGATTGGAGAAGCTACAAATTTGCTCCACGAGATGGTTGAAAACGCCCTCGCTCCGAGCTCCCTCGCTTACAACGCCTTGATCCGGGGACACTGCAGGGAGGGCAATTTGGTAATTGCTCGCAAGCTTCTCGGGTCGATGAGGGAGAAGGGTCTGAGCCCGGACGAGTCCGTGGCCGTGGCTCTCGCGAAGAGCGGAGATTTGGAATCTGCGGCCGAGATTTTTGATTCCGTCTTCTTCTCCGATCCGAGCCAAGCCCTTTTCGAAGCACTCGTCGACGGGAACTTCTCGGCCGGAAAATCCGGAGAAGCTTTCTCTCTCTTCGGCGAGATGCTCCAGCGAGGATTCTCTCCCAGCGTCTCTTCCTTCGCCTTGCTGGCGAAAAGCTCCAACAGGACTTTTTTGGACGCCATGTTCGAAAAATATGTCAAACCCTGCGTCGATTCGTACCGATTTCTCGTCGAAGATTCTCTGAGACGAAGGGATTTCGAAGCAGCCGAGGAGATTCTCGCCAGTGTGATCTCGTCCGGCCTTAGACCCGACTCAAGCCTTTACGACTCCCTCGTCGGAGCTCTCTGCGAGGCCGGAGAGCTCGATCAGGCCGAGCTCACCGTCGAGAAGATGAAAAAGGAAGGAACTTTACGGAACCCATCGACCTACTTTTCGCTCCTAATCGGCCACGCGAGTTTCGGCTCGATCGATCGAGCTTTCGAAGCTCTCGAGAACACGATCCAAGCCAATCTCGACCCTCCTCGACAAGCCTACCTCGTTCTAATCAACCGTCTCAAGAAAACGAATCTCGAGATCGAGTTCGAAGACGCGATAAAGCTCTTCGAAGAGCTCGAAGAACGCGAGATCAAACCGCCCCGAGCTAGCCTCTACGAGAGCCTCGTGACCGGGCTATGCGAAATTAAACGTTTAGAAGTTGCTCGGAGACTCTACGAGAACATGATCGCAGAAAAGATTTCTCCGAGTGGAAATACCTATAACGCCCTCTACGGAAGCTTCTGCGAGTGGGGTTTCTTCGATGAAGCTGTCGATTTGGTGAAGAACATGATCAGGGAAAGTCACGTGCCTTTGATCGATCACTCGGCTCGGCTCTTACGTGGACTCTGCGAAGAAGAAGAGAAGAGAGAGAGAGTCGTGTCTGTGTTTCGAGATCTTTGCGAGAAATGCGAGTCCTTCGAAGAAATGGCTTGGAAGGTTCTGATAAACGGATTGCTCGAACGAGGCGACGTGGATTTGTGCTTCGAGCTCCTCTGTGAGATGGAAAAGAAGATGAAAAACGGTCTCGAGATCGATCCCGAGACTTATTCCGTGCTGTTGAGAGGGATCCACAAGGAATACAGGATCATCCTGTTTGACTTGATCTCGTGAAAACAAGAAAAAGGTTCTTTCTTTTTCTCTCTTTTTCATTTGCTGTTGTATGCGTTTATTGATATATTTGGCATTGCTTATAATGTTTTTGCATTCTAATCTTTTATTATTTTACCACAGATTAAAGATCAAGGTGTTGAAGATGCCATAGTTTTATCTCTGCGTTCTCAAATGAAGGTATTTTAGGCCCATGAAATGGTATGTTAGACAGCTAAATAGCTCTTTCCTTTCTTGGTTAAAAATGATAATTTGGACATTTCAAATGTGAGAATTCTTTTTTGTTTCTTACAAATGTCAAATCTTATCTCCACTCCATTTTCAACTTGAAAGATAATATTTTGTATATATGACTTAAACCCAAAGACATTATTACCTGATGGTTTATTTTTTGTTGCAAAAACAAATGGTATATTGATAAAATTTGTAATCTTTGGTCATTAGTTCGGACTTTAGAGTGAACTTTAAGGTTTTGAGTGAAATTAAATAAAATTCCTAAGATGTACCGCTTAAACTAATTTTGGATAATGATAACCAAAGTAATATTCAATTTATTTAATGAATAAAACTGCAAGAAGGAAATATAGGTTGGTTAATGTTGCATTGTTCGGTAAAAATCATTGCTCGGAATGAAATTACTAATAATAAGATTTCTTTTAAATAATATAACCAATTATTCGAATTAACTTATATCTGATAACATGACAGTGTTGTCGTCTATAATGTAGAATTATGGTATTTCAAAAAATAAAACAAATTTAAATACGCTTTATAAATCATTCTTTAATTGTACTAATATGTTAAGAAGGCTAAATTGGGTTTGAACATCATCAAATTGCGAACACTAAAGGGTTTATTTGCAACTTAAAGTATAAATCAGGGACTATAAGTATACATCAAAACTAGAAGAGTCAATCCTCGATCGTTGAAGCTAAACAGAGAATCAAAGAAGAAAAGCTTTGAAAACTTTCATAATTGACTACTAGAGAAGAGAAAGAGAGTGAAAGTATCATGAGGTTCCTTTTTAAAACCAATTGGTGATAAGAGGAGTAACTCATGATCTTTATAAGCTGTTGTTAGTTCCCATTCACTTTCAATGTGGGATTCCTAACACGCCCCTCAAGATGGCGGCTATTTGCGTTCGCTCATCTTGGGCCGAATCCCAACGATTGGATCGGATACCCGTTTGGGCTTAACGGGCTCTGATACCAAAATAGAAACAGTGTGTATATATTTTATCTGATATATATATTATGTATATAAAGAGAAATATATAAGTTGCAGTAGAGAGATTAAAATCTCTCCTACTATAAACATTGCTGCATTGATTGATGATGATTACATTGGTAGAGTGTGCTATAAATAGGCTACGTAAGGATAGCCCTAATCAATGAGAAATTACATTCACCTGTCCTCTGACAATGGGAAATTACATTCACCTGTCCTCTGACAGGCTGTTCTAACAGAATTCGTAGGCAGTGTTGCTGATGGGCTGGGCTTGACAGAGTGAAGAGCCGTCCTCGAGGTGGGCTACATGAGCATAAGTCTTAATAAAGAGAAACCTCATTGGAAAAACCTCCGATTTTCACTTTTCGCTTGGATTAGAATTCAAGATGTCGAATCTGCAGAGCGGATTCAACCAGAAGATCGACTACGTCTTCAAGGTCGTTCTCATCGGCGACTCGGCCGTCGGAAAGTCCCAGCTCCTCGCTCGCTTCGCTCGGAATGAGTTCAATTTGGATTCGAAAGCCACAATTGGCGTCGAGTTTCAGACGAGGACGCTCGTGATCGACCAAAAGACCGTCAAGGCTCAGATTTGGGACACTGCTGGTCAAGAAAGGTTCTCATTTCGATCCTTTGATCTTTCTTTCTTCTTATTTTGAGTTCGACTGAGTATATTATATTTAGGTTTGACTTTTTCATTGCCGTGATTACATCTAGTTTGATCGTCGATATTATTCTTGATCACTCAAACCTTTTCTTTTTTCGCATTTGGCTTTGAGTTTTTAATTTTTAATTTTGAATTCTTCAGAGTTTCGCTCTGAATTTAGTGATCAAGTTTTATTAGCTGTTTATCACAACAGTTGAATTATACTCATACCAATCAACCTGATTATCCTTATTTGAATTGAGTATGAATACGTTTCAAGAATGACAAATATTTTGAATTGTCGACAGATAAATATCCATGTAATAGAAACTTGAAATTCATTTCTGAACGTAGTAGAGTCTTTGTCTGCTTTTGAAAGTGTTAGATTTTTAATTATGAGTTCATACACCAAAAAATGTTAACCCCTACTTTTATTTGTAAGGAAAAACTTATCAGTGACATATAGTCAGAAGAAAGTTTATATTCGAAACCTGTCAAGACAAAGAACTCAACTCTTAATGGGTCTTATGGGAATTTCGGTTCCATATGGTTCGGAATGTTCTGATCAGAATAATGTTGGAAACTCCGTTCCGATTAACAAAAAATAAAAACCTAAACCATACTCTATTATTGGAAGAAAAAAAACCCTTGAGGAGTACCTGAAGGGAATCTGATACCGAAACTCTATAATTTCCAAAGGCCCAAATTTCTTGGCATTTACTGGAAAAGCCATTTTCATCATGATCATATATAATGCCAATGTTAATTTTTTTTAAATAAGTATTTGACTGGAACGGAATATCTGTTCCGACCGAAAGGCCATGATTAGGCCCGATTTTTACTCTTTTCTTTACCGTTACTCTTCTTTTCTAAGTAATTCTTCGTAAGTCTTTACTGAAAACAAAAACATCTCTTTCAATTTGGTACTGGAACCGAATTACGGTTCTGTTCAGTTCCCAAGGCCAAAGTATACTCTTTGTGTTTACTCTTCTATTTTCAAATATTTTGTTCCATTCAGTGAAAAAGCCATTCTCATCATGTTGATGATTCTCTTGTTTGTTATAGTAACTCTTTTCTTTTCTTTTACTGAAAAAACCATTATCTATGAATTCGTTAATGAACAGAGTTTCGGTTCTGTTAAGTTCCAAAGCCCAAGTTCACTCTTTTTCGGTTGCAATAACTCTTTTTTTATTTCGTTACATACTAAGAAAGGCCATTCTCATCATGATAATGTTACTACTAAACAATATATTTTCATTTACTGAAAAAGCGATTCTCTTTGAATTCGTTTATGTTCCAAACCCCAAGCCCAAGTTCACTCTTTTCTCGTTCCAATTACTCTTTTTATTTACGTACTGAAAAATGCCATTCCATCATGATGATGTTACTGTTTACTGAGAAAGCCATTCACTTTGAATTCGTTTATGTTCCAAACTGCAACAATCTTTTTTTTTTGTTACATTGTCAATTCTCATCGTGATGATGTTACAATTAACAAAATAAAATCTTTTGAAATACTCAAAAAGGAATTCTATTTGAATTTTTTATGCGCTAAAGCCTGAGTCCACCAATTTCTCGTTCCAATAACTCTTTTTGTTTGTTACATACTGAAGAATGCCATTCTCATTGAGATGATGTTACTATTAACAAAAACAAAAATCTATTTGAAATACTGAAAAGGCATTCTGTTTCAGATACAGAGCAGTCACGAGCGCTTACTACAGAGGGGCAGTGGGAGCGATGGTGGTGTACGACGTGTCAAAGCGCCCGAGCTTCGACCACGTGGCCCGGTGGCTGGAGGAGCTGCGTTCCCATGCGGACAAGAACATCGTGATCATGCTTGTCGGAAACAAGTCCGACCTCGAGTCCCTCCGCGCCGTCCCCATCGAGGACGCCAGGGAATTCGCCGAGAGAGAGTCCCTCTTCTTCACCGAGACCTCCGCTCTCGAATCCACAAACGTGGGGCCTGCCTTCGTGAACGTCCTCACCGAGATTTATCGTGTCGTCACCAAGAAGACTCTCCTCCCCAACGAAGACCAAGATCCCGCCGGAATCAGCTCCTCCCTCCTCAAAGGGACTGCCATTGTTCTTCCCGGTCAAGAACAAGGTTTGCCCGAGAGTCACTCCAAACCTGTCCGCTCTGCTTGCTGCAGATTTTCGTGAATCCACCAACACGAGGTGATTTTTTTTTCGATTTTCTGTTGTTATATTTTTGTGCTCAATCATAGGCTCGCAACACCGAGATTTTCTGATGGAATACTTGGTTCCGTTTTGATTGAATGAATAAATAACTGTCTCTTAACTTAATATTTAGTGTTATAATTTCTATAGCGTAACTTTATTTCCATTTTTCCAGGATATTATCATGTTGCGAGCCTATGATTGAGCACAGATGTTGGAGGTTTTGTATACTTTGTTCACCAGTTTACAATTTTACATACAATACAAATGAGTTTTTGATATTTTTTTTCCTTCTTTCATCAGTCAAAGCTGATTCGATTTTTGGTGTTAAAAATTGATAGAGTGGACTCTGAAGTAAATGCACAATGCACAATGCACAATGCACAATGCACAATGCACAATGCACAATGCACAATGCACAATGCACAATGCACAATGCACATATACAAGGATATCACTATCACTTAATGCTTCTCTTTGAGAGACATTTGATGTAGGTTGTTTTTGTACTGTATCTGTATGGCCATTATTCTTTTTTCATTTATATATAGAAAAATTTCATTAGTTACAGAATAGAGAAATTACAAAAACATTAAAAATATCGTATTTTAGAAATATTTAAAACTGAACTTTAGTTTTGAAATCGGTCAAAAATATATTTTAGCTCATTATAGTTTATTAGAGGTTTCAATCTCATTTTTTTGCTTCCAATCCACTTTAAATTCGTTGAAATCATCTAAGATCATCAAAATAATGGGTATGTTGTTTCATTAACTATGTTTAAATCATTTTTGTCGTTTTTTGTGTTAGAATCGTTTTTTGATCAACAAAAAATAAGTTCTAAAAAATCTGGGTTATTTTGTAGCATAATTTTGATTGAAGGTCATCGTAGATTATCGTACGACGTCATACTCCATCATACGACATCAAAAAATGATTCTAACACAAAAAAAACAACCAAAAAGATTATTTAAAATAGAGTTATTTGAAATAACATACCCATTATTTGAATGATTTTAGGTATTTAAAGATGATTTAAATGGATTGGAAGGTAAAATGAGAATGAAATCTCTAATAAATTTTATAAATGAGCTGAAAAATATTTAGACCTTAAAGTTTAATTTTAAATATTAAGAAAAAAGGGTATAATCTATATATTTTCAAAGTTTTAGGGTCGACAAAATAAAATTTCCCTACAAAATATTACAATTGGACCTCGTTATTGGACGCCCCTCTGATCATTTAACTTCAATTGTTTTAAATTCTCTCATTTTTCTTTTTCACTCGGACAACTCAAGTTCACTCAATTTTTTCAACAAGTGCGCGACGGAATATAATTCCGTACGATCACCCATCTTGTGCGAATACAAGCTCAAATCAGGTGGCGGTGGAGGTCTGAAAAATTAAATCCTCAAAAGTGTAAAAAAATGGTTTTTTTTTTTAATATTCTTGTGTTAAATCTGACTCTGTAAGAGTAAAATTTTGGTGGATTTGGATTGATGTTGTGAGATTTTTTCTGATTTAGAGTTGAGGTTTAGAATTTAGGATGAACAATGGATTTTTTCTTATTTAGAGTTGAGGTTTAGAATTTATGATGAACAATGGATTTTCTTTTAGTAAGCAAAGACTAAAGTCTTTGTTTAGGCCCATAATTTTGTGAGAAAGAAAACCCCAATTAGTTCTAAAGACAAAAACTTGAAAACAAAATCCCTAATAAGTTCTTGACTTAATACACCATTTCTCAATATTTGAATTTTTGTTTTGTTTTTCCTCCTCCAACTTTATTTTCAAATGACCATTTTCTATGGTTGTTTTTTTTCTTTTTTTCGGGAAACTCAATTTTACGAATTAGTAAAATACCGATTATATAAATTTACGAATTTCATTTTATCCAATGTTTGGTTAATTTTTCGTAAATACCCATTGAGTTTTATTAACGGAAAATTTCAGACTAATTTCGCCCTTTTTGGATTCCCGCTTAAAACTGCCACTTGAAAGATATTTTAGACTCATTATTATCGTAAACTAATTATTTTGGGTATTACGAAAAATTAACCAAACGTTGAGTATAATAAAATTATCAAACTTAATCATGGGTAAACCGCTAATTTTTTGTTTTTATTATAAAAGTTTCATCACTTCAAAAACTTAAACTCTAAAATAAACTTTGATTCATAAATTTTTTTTATTTATATTTAATTTTATAATCACCAAAATTATTTTCTTTACAAATCATTTGAAAAATTTATTGACAAGTATATCGAATCCAAGATGGAAAAAAAAAAGAAAAAAATATAATCATTCATTGAATTCAAGCAAAATCTTTCTAATTTGTTTATTTTAAATTTTGAAGATTTATATTAGTGCATTTTGGTCAGCTTTATTTATTTATTTTTTGTGTGACTTAGGACATAAAAAATCATATTTTGTCAGAAAAATATGTTTCTGATTTTTAAAAACTTAAAAAGAGAAAAATAGATGAAGAATTAGTTAAGTCTGAAAAATGAGCTCCTTAAAAATTTCTAAAGATAAATGATCTTTAGAAAACGTTCATGAAAATAAAAATGGTGAAAAGTTGGTAGAAAAAATTGGTAAGAAACATCGATAATTGCAATTAAATTTAAATTGAAAAAAAGTTTAAAAAAAATCATTTGAATGTTGAGTCTATAAATACTTATGATCCATGAAGATGAAACAATTTTTGGGATTGGTGCCCACAAAGGAGATATTAGACATTATAAATACTTTTATATTTTGTTTTGCTGAAACATTAAATAAAATTAAATATTCATTCTTGAATAAGTTTGTGTTTAAGTTTGCTACGCTCTGAAACTGTCATCAACGAAAGAGGTGCTAAGTTAAGACTTGACAATACCCTCTTGTGACTAGTTTAAATAATAGTTCACAATCTAAGATCGATATGACAATCGAATATGAGTAATGATTAATAGAATGAATCAGAATATCTTATCTTGTGATATAGAGAGTTGTGACTCTGTGATTCATTCTTGATGTCTTATAAAAGACATTGAACAAGACCTGTGATACTCTAAAACTCGAGATAAAACTGTTTAATCACTCGAAACTTCAAGATCACATACGAGGGGTATTTTGGTACTTACCTAAATCTTGAAGTGAGTGCATAATTGATATGACACTTTATAACATTTGATTTGTTAATGGGCAATGGCTAACTGAAGTTGCATCTGACGCGGCGGTTGGTGTCATAACGTTGTTACATTGGATTATGTGATTCACAGATACGAAATTCGTGTTGAAACGTGCCAATTTGCCATCTCGTTTTACAAAAAATGATAAGAAAATCATTTATTTTAATTGATATTCATATTTTGGTTACTTAGTGTTTAATATTTATAAAGAGCGCACCTCCACTTATTTTGAACCACCAATAAAATTCTTTTAATTAATAAATACAACTTCGACATTTTCAAAAATAAAAACTTAAACTCGATACATCGTTAAAATCCATGATATATGTATCACTTTTTCATTTTAAGCTAATTTTATTGCTATTAAAGATTGGACTTTATTTAAGTTCATATGAATTATGTTATAAATAAATATTCCTAAAAAAAATATCATATGAACTACGTTGTTATAAATAAATATAATTATCGACGAAAAATATACATTAACGTGCGGTTTTGAAATTAAGAAAGAGAACCTATAAAATTCCATCATGGAATTGCATGCATGAGAGTAGAGCGACAATATTATTCAGTTTTTGTTCCTCTAGCAAAATGATATCAACTCTTTATCATTTTGAGAACGTGGATTCAATTACGTGAGAATGTCGTCGTGAGGCGAAAGGCAAAGTCATACTAAGAGAGCTTGGCCAAGAGAGACATAGAAAAAGAAAGATCAAGAAAATGTTTCTTGATTTTGATTCTTGAGTTATTTCTCTTCTCCCAAAAATCCGAGAGAATTATCCCTGAATTTTTTGTGGTGTTTGAGTGAAATATGTCTTGTCACAGGGCCGACCAAAGGATCCATTTCAATCCAAGAGAAAGTTAGGCACACGTCGAGACAATCCAGTGAAGGAAGAGACGCTATCCGGCGAGGCTTCTAGGTGGAAACCGGCGAGGACTCTTGGCGCATATTGAGCCTCTTTCTTCCAGGGTATGCACAGGCTCAAGAGAGGCTCTTTTAATCTGCAAGAGGCAGGTGCAAGAGAGTCCAATCCGGCAGACTGCCCCTAGGCGCATCCGGTGAGTTTTGGCGCACGACAATCCTATCCGGCGAGCGGTGAATGGCTATTAAGGAGACGAGCCTGAGGCGTGTAGGTAGGTCCTCCCTCCAGCAAAGTCAGAAGTGTTCCAGCGACTCAAAGGCGCGCACGCAGATCCGCTTTCCCGAGGGCTAGGCACGCGTTCACGCAAGGACAAGACACGTTCGAGTCCATTCCGGCGTAAGCTAGCAACGCACGAGATTTTTTATAACCTCACATGTAAGTCCTCTAACTAATTGGATCTGCAACTATAAATTGTTTATAGGTTGGTAGTATGATCAATTTGTTGACAACATGTTTAGAATAAAAGGTTTATTGACATGTTAGTAATTTTTAATGCCTAGGTTAATTGAATATGTTTAAAATGAGTTTTGACATATTAGATAATGTTATATAATTCCGCCATAATTAGATATGTTGTATAATTTTATTGTTTAAATCGTTAATCAATTTTCCAACATTAATATATTTAACACTTTTACTGTAAAAACAGTTAGGTACCGAGCTCCAAAAATCATAGATGCATTGCTGACGTTAGGAGAAACTAGTGACGATCCTAACATAAAAGAATGAAGACAAATGTCTACTGAAGTATAAATTGAAGTTTTTTTGAAATTTATCTAAGCGTGATTATTTAGTATGATGTATTGTTTGCGATCAATTTTATAAGTAAAAGCTTATAAAATAAAAATATGTATATCGAGATTGTTATAGATCAACTAAAATGTGTTATCACATATTTTCAAAATTATAAAGAAAATGGATATATAAATGTCATTGTTTCGTCAAAAGAGATGGAAGTCAAGCCCAACTTTTGAGATAAAACGTATGATTCATAGGGAAAAAATAATTTGGTAAAAGTATTAATTGTGGTGAAAAATGAACTCCCAAAGAATCATTTCGAATTAAATATTTTATTCTAATCATTGATCAAGCTATATATTTACTTCTCAATATATTTGAGCAATTTGAAATATATGAAAATATTTTTGAATTTTTGTTTTTAGTCCGAAAAGCTAAAATCATTGGATGAATGTGCTTTGAAAAAATAGTCATTGAATCTTGAAGACTTATTAAAATGTAATGGAGTTTCTGACATTGATGGTCTAGATTTGTTTGGTGAACTAAAAGTGACGAGAGAAATTTTAATATAAGAATATAATAGTTCAATAAAAACACTTGATTATATTACAAATGTGAATTGTTTTCCAAATCATGTATTACTTATGTAATACTATTAATTACTGGGAGAAAGAGTAATATAGATGTTGGGATTGGTGCCCACAAAGGATATATTAGACATTATACATACATTTGTATTTAGTTTTGCTGAAACATTACATAAAATTAAATATTCATTCTTGATTAAGTTTATGATTATGTATGTTTGCTACGCTCTGCAACTATCATCGACGAAAGGGGTGCTAAGTACAGACTTGACAAGACAGCCCCTTTTGACTAGTTTAAAATATTAGTTCGCAATCTAAATATCGATAGGGCAATCGATTCTGAGTAATGATTGTTTGAATGAAGCAGGATATCTTATCTTGTGATATAGAGAGTTGTGAGTCTGTGTTTCATTCTTGATATCTTACATAAGATATTGAACAAGACCTCTGATACTCTGAAGCTCGAGATAAAACCATTTAATCACTCGAAACTTCAAGATCACATACGAGGGGTATTTTGATACTAACCTAAATCCTGAAGTGAATGCATAATCGATGTGACACTTTATGACATTTGATTTGTCAATGGGCAATGGCTAAGTTATAGTTGCATCTGACCCGACGTTTGGTGTCATAACGTTGCTATATTGGATCATGTGATTCACAGTACGAAATTCATGTTGAAACAATGATGATGCATTAGTATCACACTATGTTTTGTTATGAGAGTGTGAATGAATAAAACAGGCCTGGTATTCATCGAATAGAATATTCATTGATTAAAATATGTGATATGTAAAGACATCTCACTCTATGTTTTTCTCATTCACAAATAACAAAGGAGTTAGTGAAATAATAACTTAGGGGAATATGTAAAGACATTTCACTCATGTGAACTTAGAGAGTTTCCATATTAGTCCTTTAGTGGAATCGACTAATATTAAGAATTAAAAGTCAGAAAAGTTTGGGACGAGATTTATTGAGCTATTGATACACTACGAGAGTTAATTTTTAAGTAATTAAATAAATAATTTGTTATTTATATTACATTTATTTAATGAATCGTATTATGTTATTATATTGATAATAATGTAATTTGATGATTCAAATAAATAAAGGATGAAATTAAATATTTTCTCGTTTCGTACTTGTTTGCATAGTATGAAAAGATTGAATGAAATGTCATTAAATAAATGAGATGTTCTAAATTAATTAAATTTAGAAATAAATCAAATATATTTGGTAATAAAATAAAATTAGTTTGGCAGAAAATAATTCATGAATTATAGTGGAAATTAATTTTAATTGCTCATTAAAAAGGCTTAATAGGGTTTAAGTTGACTAATGGGTTTGACATAACTTAAGCCCATTATACCTAAGTATAAAAGGATAAAAAAGAAACCTAATTTCGACCTAACCTCATAATTTCGGCCACTCCCCTTCCCCTAGAGAGTTCTTGGCCAAGAATAGAGAGAAAGATCAAGAAAAATTGTTTTCTTGATTCTTGATTCGATTCTTTGAGTGATTCCCGTCTCCCGTTGTTCAATTAAAGAGCCCACCCTCTTGATCTCTCAAAAATCCCAGAGAATTATTGTTGAATCAACTTGTGGTGTTTGGGTGAGTTTATATTGTCACCGGGTCTACCATAACACGAGGAGAACGAGCGAGACGCGACGAGACGTAAACCGGCCAGCCAGACAGGCCAACCGGACATCACTCGTCGGACCCCAAGAGTGCCTGAGCCACGACAGGTGAGTCGCCAGGTTTATGCTCAAGCCCTTTTACAGGGACCTAGCCCTAGCTCTCTTCCACGTTCCTGCAAAGTTTCGCGGTCAGATTCCCCCAGATGAAGCCACATCGTCATAGGCAAGTTTCTTGCCAGACAGCCATCCGGCCAGCCTGACTCCTGGTGTGCTTAGGCCACCACGAGTGACTCGCTTGCATCCAGGTCGTGCCATTTTACAGGGACCTTCCTCTAGGTCTCATCCACGTTCCTACAAATTTTTGTGGCCAAATTCCACTGGAGGAAGTCACAGTGTCGCAGGCACAATTCTGGCCGGCCGGACAACTTCCAATCCGACGACCCTCGATTTCCAGTCCGGCGAACTCTTGGTGTGGCATTCCGGCGATAGCTAGCAACGCACGAAATTGTTTACAACCTCACATGTAAGTCCCTCTAACGAATTGGATCTGCGACGCAAATTATAAATTTGTTTATAGGTCGGTAGTGTGATCAATTTGTTGGCAACATGTTTAGAATAAAATATTTATTGACATGTTAGTAATTTTTAATGCCTAGGTTGTTTAATATGTTTTAATATATTTAGATCTTATTATATAATTCTGCCATATAATGATATGTTATATAATACTATTAGTTAAACGTTATCTAATATCCAACAATAACATTATGAAACTTAAAAATTGCAAAATAGCCAAACATTTGGTATAATTGATTTATAGCAATAACCTGAATAAACCGGTGAATTTGACAAATATACCCCCAAGTGAATGAGAAATTAAAAATCGGAAAACGTGTAGAAATTAACGAATATTAATAACCGACATACAAATTTTTTACCCACTACGTACGGACAAGCGGTTATTCAAATAAAGAAATTAACTTTGTTAAATGGACCATATATATATGATAATATAACAGTTTTTTATAATTGTTACATAAACTGAAATAACTTTAAACAATTAATTATAAAAATCACGTAAAAAAACAGTTTATGAGAAAAGGAAAGGTCATAATTGGTAAAAACACGTCTCTTCATAATGCCAGATCACTACAAAATGGCTATAAATTAATAAAAGAAAAATGTTTGGGCAATACACAATAACGAAGTTTCATAAGACTATTTGGTGCAATTTTTCTTAATTATTCCCACAACTGTAGTTTCCGCCGAAATGAGTTTTCAAAGCTAAAATTAATAAAATTTTAGTTGAGGTAAACTATATTGGAACAACAGTTAAATGGGTGAATTATGTTATCGTTTAAAAAAAAGTATATGTTTAATTAGTGTGTTTTCATCATAGAATGCTAGAAAAACTCAATTTCCTTAAATATTTATTTGCTTAATCTTTAGTTTATATGTTGATTTATTTTGTCAATTATTTGGATTAGAAAAAGAACTAGTTAAAAATGCGTGCTTGCAAGACGTTTTATGTTAGTCTCGGAATTGACTAGCCGGCCCTGATAAGAGCATATTATAAAATGCATACTCATGCTATAGGATATGATGAAGTATTTTTTGTATTTTGGTTTTACGATGACCTACGGTGATGCTGCGTGCATGATGATTGACGATGACAAACGATAAAATGTGATGCTCTAAGATAAAATGCAAATATTTTTCGCGTAAGATAAATTGATGTTTTCTTTTTGCAATGTCTCATTCATTGGCCGAATCATCTACGGGAAGACCAACATCTTGAAACTGATGACAAACGAATTCAAAGTTTTTCTTCTCGAGACGGTCTTTCGAGTATCGAGTAGTTCTTTTGTGAGAAATAATCGGCACGTTAATATCATTGTTTGACGAACATTCTTCTTCAATGATATCCCTTCCTTTATAATATAAGTTTGTTAAGCATGTGTTTGAGGAGAAGTGCGCTTAACATCTACAAATATGTGTCTAAACCTTTTGTCCTTATAAGAGCATTTATATACCATTTCTGAGAAATATTACAGTTACAAGTAATGAAGTGCAATCATAAAAATGTAGTAAGGAAACGACGATAAACTTAGGTGGATTCTTTTCATCAGAAATTCGTTGGATTAGATTATCCATAGCACTAATTAACATGTAATCTATTAGATTGTTCTCAAAATATAGTGATTGAGCTGTGTTGGCCTAGTCGCCTTGTACTCTAAACATAATCATATATTTATTCATAAAGACGAACCACAAACCAGAAAAGCTCCAGATTTGCTTTGCTTTAATCAAAATGATGCTTCAGCCATTCCTGAACCTAAACATGCGAGAAAGAAGAAGAAAAAAAGGAAACCAAAATTAACATTAATGGAAAACCTACTCTTATTAAGGGAAAAAAAACCTTCAATGTTTCAGTCATCATTTTAAAACGAAATACAAGCGTTTTTGTAATTGAGAAAATTAAGTTATACCTTATGATGACACGAAATTGTAGCGTCTAATAACCGGCCAGATGCGTGTAATACTTGTATCGCACACGAACCCATCGTGAAGTATAATTTCTCTAGTAGATATCTTAATGATATTCCACTCTCAAGCATGTAAGACTCGCCAAAGTTCTTAGCTTTCTGGGGCCAACAATGAGAAAAAATTTAGGAACAAGTTGTTTTTTATGAAGAAAATAAAATTAGTAGGATTTGCTAAAGTACCACTTTTATTAAAATAAAAACCTCATTTCTTATCAAAAACACTTATTTCTCCCTAAATGCTACTAATATTATGTAATATTACCCTTTACTTTAAATCTTTGTTACAATTTCACACCAATTTTGGTTGAGAATTTAAATCGAAGTTTTTTTATGATTGAAATGCATTTATTGAAAGTTGGTATGAAAGACTAGATGCATTTTTTATTATTACTGTAAAAAATCTTAATCAAATTTTTACCTTAATCATAGTTGACCATAAAAAATTGCACATTCGGGGTTAGTGGATTTTGAACGAAATTAATGTTTAGGTAATAAAAAAAATGAAAAAACTTAGTAAATGGTGGTACTTTGTTTAAATTCGTAAAGTAAGATTCAGAAGTTCTTGCCTGAGCATGAGGTGCTATTAAACTCCAAGATCCGCGGAGTATATCCATAATCGTCGCTGTTAAGATCTGAATACATCGTATCAGACGGATCGCAGATTCCGTAATTTGTTCCTTCAATATGGGAATCCACTCCTTTATGTCACAAGAAATAACAGATAAGAAATGAAATATATTGAATTAGTTTCATGCACGGGAATTTAAAGAAAAGGAATAACATTATACTACAAGAGTCACACCTGAGCAAAAGACATTGAGTGTTTATGTAACTTGGAAGCATGTGGCGAGATATAATCCATGGATGAATAGCAAAGTTTGATGATGATTTTTGTTAGTGACCAGACTTGAGACTCAAGAAAGGTTACGAATTCGAACCATTGCTCCTTCAGAATCGGGACCCAGTCCTTCGAAAAACAATGACTTACTCGTTAACTTATCTGAATACCGGGATTTACGCTGTAAATTGATTACAGTTCAATAATTTTGTATTTACTATTACTGTTCATATAGAAGATTTATAACGGTTGAAAATAAAAATATACCATACCACTTTGACCATATCAGTTTGTAGCTTAATCCAACCTTCAACCTGAGCTTTTGTTTTTACTCCCTGAGACCCACATGAATTAAGCTACCAATTAATATTTCGAAGTTCAGAAAGTACAAGTTCGTAACCAAAATCAATGAAGGAAAAAATGAAGTTTACATTTTGAATTGATAGATCCTTGACTAGTTTCTGACTCTCGTTCCAATACGATGTCAAAGCAAGCTGTGTGAAGATTAAGAATCAGTCTCTCAACCAAATATGCATCAGTGTAAAATGATGCAAACTTACCCGAATATGATCAAAATGAGCATAGAGCCAGCCTGGAAGCCAATCTTCATGACCACTCTGATTACAGTTAAGGAAATTAAAGAGATGCAATTCAAAAACCAAATGGGATAATAAAAGATTGATAATAAAATATGTGATATTAAAAGAAACGTGAAAGATTGCAATCCCGTGATATCCCTTGGAATCAACACATTTTACAGAGAATGAAATTTCGCTAAAAGTACTGCATAAATTATAGGGTCACCTGATTCAAGCGTTTAAAGTGTAATCCAGTTTCTTCTTCTACTCTCACTGGTTTTCCGTGCATTTTGCCCAAGAGAAGAGTCTCGATCTAACATTGTACGAAAAAAAGGAACTAGAAACTGAAAAGGTGATCGTAACAGCCATGTTTTTACGAATCAGTTCTTTCTGTAGAGAACTACTTTTCAAAATGAGAATTCAGCTATCTGGTAATTTGGCATATAAACTGAAAAAAATATCCAAAACAACCATTACAATGAACATAACTTTCTAAACGTACGAAAATACAGTCCCACCACAAGTTACAAAAAAAATGAAAACAGATTGTAGTCCCCCACAAAATCCATTCAAATCAACAATATCAAAGTTTCTGAAAAAGTGTAAAATATTTCACTACCTGGTTTAAATCTGCAGAGTTCAAAGAAACTCCCTTCTCTTCACCCTTCATATATTTTTCCTACGATTGTCACAAGAATCGCATTGATACCATATTTCAGTAAGCAAATGAGAAAGTACAATTATAATAAACACGGTAAAAAAACGACAGTAATTGGTTATACTTGTCCTAATCAAAACTGTCAAAGTGACAAGACTGATAGGGTTAAAAACAACAAAAAAAAATTGGGTAGTTAGCCAACTAAAACATAAGAAATTTGGATTTAGCCAACGTTTTGTTAATTTCTTATAAATAGCCAGCGTGCTTATGTGACATACTTTTTTCAAAATTTTCTTACCGGTTTGCCTTTTTCGTTTTTGGAATGAGCGGGAAAACATATTTGGGCTAAATTGGTCTGTAAAAAATTGTAAATGATTTGAGCCGACCATTTACTAACAATTTTCCAAAAGTGAGCTATATCCAAAAACCATCTAGTAATTACATTAACCCTAAAAACAATCTAGTACCTGATTCAAGTATTGAGTTCGTAAAGCAGTCTCCTCTTCCACCTTCACTAGCTCGACCTGCGTTTTGCACAAAAGACTCGTATCGGTAGAGTGTCAACTAAAAATATAACAAGAAAGGTCGGAACTTGAAGACCGAAAGAAGTACCTCTGCGAGTTGAAGAAGGCTCTCAAATTTGTGAATTCTGTTCTCTTGCTCGTCATGTACTTTATAAAGCTGGGAACGAGAAAATCATACATGATCGGCTTAAAATGTAAAAGACACACAAACACACACTCAATCATTACTTGTTCTAATTTTGAACTCAAGCTGTGAATTCTCTGTTCCACATAGCTTGCTCGAGCTCCCAATCTATTCCTTTTCATATTCTGCATTTCGATTTCCTTCATTAATCTTTCGACCTGGCTCAAAGAGAAAGATTATGTTAAAAGTATATTCTTGACGCATTAAAACTAGTAAATTTGATCACTAGATGAAAAGAGAAAAAGAAAAACCTGCTTCTCAAGTTCACCAACGTCTTTCTTCGCTGAGGCGTCACTTGAGAGCTCCTATTCCATTCAAACACAAGAGATAAAAAAAATATACATTTTTTCAATTATTGAATGAAATAGAAAAAGACTCTTTAACTCTGTCTCATAGTTTGTTTGTAAATGCTAAAATAATCACCTCTATCTCGGAAACTACGACATTTTCCGATCTTTTTACGTACTCCTGCTTCCTCTCGCCGATGCTCGATTCTGGAAAAACATCACGAGAAAATGAAACGGAAGTTCTCAATCGGAATCCATCAAATTTGACACCAGTATACTCGGCATCGCATGGAATCGGACAAAACAGAACCAAATAAACGAAAGAATATATATTTTTTAAAATTATATGCATTACTCATTTCAGTACAGAAATTACGATGCAAACTGTTAGAAAAACCACTTTTTATTTTCTTTTCCATTTCCAGTTTATATTTTATTTTCTTTACTTATTATCTTTAATTTCTTCCAACACTATTCGTAATATTGCTAACACAAACTCGTATTTACAAGACAATGATACGAATGGAAAGAGAAAAATCACCAAGAGCAACGAAGCTTGAATCCGAAGGCACCGGCGAGGAAGCGACGTCGTTCCGAAGCCACGGCTCATCGTTTGTCGTGGCTATGGTGAATTTTATGGCTAAGAATAGTACGGAAAAAGCGAAGAGCTCAGAGACCGCCATTGGAAGGAGAACAAGCACGAGTTGCGAGGGAAAACGAAAAGCTTCGATTTTTTTTGAAAAATGTGATTTGTTTTCCTCTTCGCGAGGTCTAATATTGGGCTCGGTTTCGGTACGGTATGTTTTATATTCCCAGCGATATGGTATACTTGTCGTCCAATGAAAAATAAACAAAGTATTCCCCAATTCTATTCTAAATTCTAATTAGGTAACTATATATATCTAGAATATCTCTATATGAATTGAAGGTGGGAAGTCCCAAATCCCTATAATTCATAAAGTATCTCACAAATTAAGAATTCAAAACAAAAATGTCGTTCAAATTATATTAAATTGTAGTATACACACATATAAACTTTTAGTGATTTGAAAATATTTAAGATTTTGTAAATATTCACCCTGTTTACATAATATTTGGAACAATTTTAACTCAATTTAATGTTCTCGCCAAACATATCCCGCACAAAATATAAAAAAAATTATTAATTAATTTGTTATTGAACCATCAAATCGAGTTAATGAATTTTATTTTTTTAATATTTGAGTCATTATACACAGACAATTATCTTGATGTCAACGTGTAAATCGAGGACATGATTAGCCGCAATTAATTTATACTTTTGAATCCAAACGGCGAAAACATAATAGAGAAAGTTTATTTCATTCCCTACGAAAATCTGCAAACAAAAATTTCTTTAAAACCAAAGTCGGTTCCACATGGACTAGTGATCGTAGGTCCGGCCCCACCCTGGTCCACGAAAGTTGGCGGAGCGCACTTGGGTGGCGGCATTGGGGCTGACCCTGTTGGTAGAAATGTCCCCAAAAAAATTATTTATTTACATATTAATGTAATATATAAATCTTTCATAAGTCTTTATTGTCATTTCTGAATTAAAATTCATAAAAGTTGAAACGTTTATTCAATCATTTTTCGATTGATTGAAGATTTATGATATTAAATACTTCTATAGTCCTTAATTAAACCTAACAATGTATGAAGAGACAAATATAGATTTGCGTGAACAAACTCTTCATAGTTTGGTTCAAATGAAATATTTGCAATCTATAGATCAACAGACTATTGATGCTACTATGATTGTTAGAAGAATCTATGATATCTGGTTACGATGCATAGAGAGTTAGGAACTCTATAATTCTTCCAATTTATCTTCCGAAGATACTGAATTGACCAGTGCACCTGTAGAGACAATGTAAGAACAAACTATTTAACCTCTTCTGTCTCAAGGTCACTATGTATGAATTGCATCATGCTTACCTAAATCCTGAAATGAGACATGTTAATTCATAGCTTTAATACTCTCATTTGAAAAAGTCAAATTCTAGATCCATTAAGTGATCTAGACTAGACTAATTGGTAAATATTAAGTTATGAAGATGTCATGAACCAGCTTTGTGAAGTTCTCATAGATATGGAATTCATGTACAAGATTGCTAAAATGCAATGTATATCACCTCATGCTTTATTACTTGGATTGTGAATAAATGAACCGCGCGGTATCCAAAATTAAGTAGCGACTTTATTTGGATGAAACAATATGACTTGTTAGCTTCTCGTCAATACATTGTTTCTAACTTATTCACAAGTAACAAAGGAGTTGAGGAAATAACAACTACAAGGGTAAAATGATAATTTTATAAATCTCATCTAGTTGATGGGGTAATCATAGATAATATTCAATGCATCCGCTCAATATAATTAAGTTGAATTTGAGTAGAAAATAAATTCATTTGAACCGAGAGATTCTTAGTGTCAACTCTTTAGTGGAGTCAGTTGACATTAAGCTAATACTCGGAAAAGGTTTGTGAACTTTTGAGTCCGAATATAGAAGCTCAAGGTTTGTTCATTTGGATCCATAAGGTCAATATTACAGGTCATTAGAGTAGGATTGTTAAACTAGAATCTAAGTCAAAATAAGTTCAAGTGTTGAACTTAACGTTTTCTCGAAAAATGTCTAAAAGGTATTTTACCTGGACATAAAATGATGCAAATGTCAAAATATGATTTTGAATTCATATGATGGAAATATAAATTAGTTTCTAAAGTCGAGAAGTCGTTTGAGGCATTATGAAATTAATTTCATTATTTGTGCAATATTAATTCTACAATTGGTATTTTAAAATTGTCATAAAACAAATAAGGAAGCATCTAGATGCTTCCCTAGCTATAGAATTCGGCCAAGACACATCAAACGAGGAGAGAATTATTTGCCTTTAATTATAAAGATAATTACCCAAAACGAAAAGAGGAAATGAATTTCTTTGAGAAGGAAATAAATATGTTAAGTGAGGAAACAAATTTTCCTCTCTTGTGATAACATATGGTCGGCCATGTTAGAAGAGAAAGGGGGGAGAAAATCAAATATTTTGTCATTAATACACAATTGAAAAGGGTTATTATCCTTTCTTAATTTTTCTTCTCCTATAAATAGTGTTTCACATAGAGATAATGTTTTTGAATTGATACATGTTCATGCACTTTGCCTATGTTAGTAAAACTGTTTTACTTGTAAAGAAATTTTATATTCCGCTATTAATTAATGATAATTTTTCTTAACACTAGACCTATTCCAACAAATGGTATCAGAGCTATGGTCAAAGTATAAGCATGTACATGTTATTTAAATCATTATAAGAAAATTGTTTTCAAAATTTGTTTGAATAATGGTTTTTTCAAAGACTAGATATTACACAATTTTAATTTTTTGGTACGACCTCTAAAATTAAATTTGTGTTGATTTTTCACTTGTTAAATATCCTATATAAATACATTAAAAACATTTTTTAGTTATTTTATGTTTAGCATACTCGAAATCAATTTTTTGACAAGTTTGAAAATTTGTGTATATAGTTTAAACTAGTATTTTGCACTTCTAGTTTAAATTAGTTATTGAATATTTTATAGAATATTGTTTGTTTTATTTTGTGTAAATTATTAAAATGTTAATATAACACACAATTGAAATCAAAACATACAAATAAAATGTTTCAATAAACCTCCTTCGCAATACGCCTAGATCCGATGTACATTTTAATTATTTTTCAATTTTTGGACAAGTTGTTATGGCTTAGTAAAACGGGCATAAATATTTGTTCAAAACTTTGAAATTAGTGATTCTTGAACAAAATTAAAGGTACAGAAGTTAACTATCCAATGCAATTGGTTTCAGCTCAATCGGATACCGGATGTATCATTTATGACTTTTTAAGTTCGAGGCGTACAGAAGTCCGCGAATCCAGGATTTTGAATCCGGATTTGCGACTCCTAGCTTCTTCCCCTCTTCTTGATGCTATCGTGGCTTTCCGACGTTCGCACACTCAACCACCATGAAGATGTCTTGAAGGAAGATGTCATGAAGATGAAGAAAAATAATTTTAGGAGATTTTGAATCTCAAAAACTTTCAAGTGCAAAAGTGAGATTTATTAATCTCACACACTTTCCTTAGGAAAAATAAATTAATAGACAAAAAGATCCGAGTATGTTCCATGTGCCTTAGTGCATTAACACTGCTCTCCCCTCACAAATATCGATTTTAGGGTTCTTTTTTCTAGTGATCCACTCTATCTCTCTTTACTAATGGAAATATGCTTCCTATACATACAAGAGTAGACGTGCCTTTTTCCAAAAATTAAGTGGGAGGGTTGCACTTATTGTTTGCAACTCAGGATCCCCTTATTTTCTAAAAACTAAGTGGGAGGGTTGTATTTATTGTTTGCCACCCGCGATCCCCAACACTAATGTGAAGTGCATATGTCGCCGAACTAAGAGTCACCCTCGTGACCCTCTCTTAAATGAGAGTACTCATAGATGCATTGCTCCTAACATTGCTTTTATAGCTACGTTCAAAAGTGAAAGGATAAGACAAGGCCTCCCCTCGGCGGATTGTTTTCAAAGTAGATCTTTTTGAACTAAGTGATTGGTTACACACTTAGACTCAAACTCTAGTAATCCTCCCTCGAGGCCCTACGAAAAGTTTTGAGTGATCAAACTTCTTTATAAGGTGGCTAGTCAAAACATTGGTGTATTGACATCATGACTATGCATTAATGATGTGTCATTTACTTATGAAAGAAGACTCTTTGCGGCCTTCTCTCGAAGGAGTAAAAAATCATTTTGTGCATAACACCTTTGGATTTATTCTGTTCTAAACTTAAACTTAAAATCCTAAACAAAAGACTAATCATAAATTGTTTCAACAATCAACAACATGTCTCTAAACACTTCTCAATAATCCTTTCCTCGAATAAACTGGAACGGAAAATCTACGTAAATTAGAAATATAACTTAGACATCGTCCTTTCTATGGACAAGCACAAATGGGTACTCACCATCCCAAGTCTTCCTGAAACGAATAATGATTCATCTAAAGAAGACAAGGATGCCCTAGTAGCTTGGATCCGATCCGATGAGATTGTGAATGCAATATATATCACATCATGCTTTATTGCTTGGATTGCGAATAAATGAGCCGCGCGGTATCCAAAATTAAGTAACGATTTTATTTGGATGAAACAATGTGACTTGTTAGCTCCTCGTCAATACATTGTTTATAACTTATTCACAAGTAACAAAGGAGCTGAGGAAATAACAACCAGAAGGTTAAAATGGTAATTTTATAAATCCATCTAGTTGATGGGTTAATCATAGATAACATTCAATGGATCCACTCAATATAAGTAAGTTCAATTTGAGTAGAAAATAAATTCATTTGAACCGAGAGATTCTTAGTGTCAACTCTTTAGTGGAGTCAGTTGACATTAAGCTAATACTTGGAATTTTTTTTTGAACTTTTAAGTCTAAGTATAGAAGCTCAAGCTTTGTTCATTTGGATCCATAACGTCACTATTACAGGTCATTAAGTAGGATTGTTAAACTTGAAGCTAAGTAAAAATAAGTTCAAGTGTTGAACTAGATTTTTTCTCTGAAAATGTCTAAAGGATAGTTTTGTCCACATGGACATAAAATGATGTGAATGTCAATATAAGATTTTTAATATTTTCATATGATGAAAATATAAATTATTTTCTAAAGCCGAAAAGTCGTTTGAGGCATTATGAAATTAATTTCATTATTTGTGTAATAATAAATCTACAATGGGTATTTTAAGAATTGTCTTTAAAAAAATAAGTAAGCATCTAGATGCCCCTTCCCTAGCTATATAATTCGGCAAAGACACATCAAAGGAGGAGAGAATTATTTGCATTTAATTAGATAGATAATTACCCAAAAGGAAACTAGGAAATGTATTTCCTTGATAAGGAAATAAATATTCTAAGTGAGGATACAAATTTTCCTCTCTTATGATAGCATATGGCCGGCCATGTTAGAAGAGAAAGGAGAGAGAAAATCAAATATTGTGTCATAAATACACAATTGTAAAGAGTTTTTACCCTTTCTTGATTTTTATTCTCCTATAAATAGAGTCTCACATAAAAATTTGAAAAAGCATTCTGGCTCTTGTCTCTCTCTTTTGGCCGACCATCTCTCTCTCTAGAAAATCCCTTTTTATTTTGGAACCCAAGTCCTCATTAGACTTAGGTTAATTACCTCTCTAGCTCATAGAATTGTGCTTGAGCAACTGTGTTTAATTGTGCTCACACACAAATCATTCTAAACCTCACACACAAATCCTTCTAAACCTTACACACAAATCCTTCTAAACCTCTAAAGACTCATGTAATGAATAACTTTAGGTTTCTCGAGTTCAATATTAGACGTGAAGGAATCGAGTCAATGAATAAGATCAAAATTTCTCAAGACGCTTCAAATTAAGGGTACAAGAAATGTTTGCACTCAAGCACTTTAAATAATGTTTTTAAATTTATACATGTTCATGCACTTTGCCTAGGTTAGTAAAATTGTTTTACTTGTAAAGAAATTTATATTCCGCCATTAATATGATTAATGATACTTTTTCTTAACCCTCAACCTATTCCAACAGCATCTACCTCATCTGTAAGAATTGTTCTTACCCGACATGAACATGTCTTATGGTGATACTCTCATAGCCGTTGCTGACATGGATGACCCGGTTTCCTACAGCCAAGCAATGGCTGGTTCTGGGTCAAACCTTTGTCTTGACGCCATGAAAGTTGAGATGCATTCAATGTATATCAACAAAGTCTGGAAACTTGTAGACCTACCTGAAGGGGTTAAACCTGTAGGGTGTAAGTGGATCTATACGAAGAAAATGGGTCCTGATGGGAACGTTGAGACGTTCAAAGTGCGACTAGTGGCTAAGAATTACACTCAAAAGGAAGGTATTGATTATGAAGAAACCTTCTCTCCTATCTCAATGCTTAAATCCATCTGCATACTTCTATCCATAGATATCGCTCTCGATTACGAGATCTGGAAAATGGATGTCAAGAATGATTTTCTGAATGGCAATCTTGACGAGCGCATTTTCATAGCTCAACTAGAAGGTTTGTAAAAGTGGTCAAAAAACCAAGGTTTGTGAGTTGCTTATATCCATTTATGGATTAAAACAAGCATCTAGATCATGGAATATTAGATTCGATGAAACTGTTAAAAGCTTCGGTTTTGAACAGTTAATAGATGAACCTTGTGTTTATAAGTTGATACACGAGGGCAAAGTTGTGTTTCTGGTTAAAATATGGTTAGCTAAGCAATTTGATATGAAGGATCTAGGGGAAGCTGTGTACATTTTGGGGATTCAGATCTTTCGAGATTGAAAGAACCGAAACCTGTCACTCTCCCAAGCATCTTATATAGATAAGGTGATGGATTGCTTAACTATGCAAGACTCTAAGAAGGGCCAAATCCCCTTTAGACATGGAGTCTCACTCTCTAAGGACTAGTCTCCCAAGACTGCACAATAGATTGAGGACATGAGAAAGATCTCCTATGCTTCAGCCGTAGGAAGTCTCATGTATGCTATGATGTGCACTAGACCGGATATATGTTTCGCTGTTGGCGTAGTTAGCCATTTCCATTCAAATCCTGGACTCAAGCACTGGGTTGCTGTTAAGCATGTTCTGAAGTATCTTCGGAGAACTAGGAATTTGATGCTTACATACTCAGGTACTGACCTGACTATGACGAGCTACACCGATTCCGACGTTCAGGCGGATAGGGATTCTAGGAAATCCAATTCAGTTGTTGCGTTCACCCTGAATGGTGGATCTGTTGTTTGGAGTATCAAGCATTTTGCATTGCTGACTCCACCATGGAGGCAGAATATGTGGCTGCTTGTGAAGCATCCAAATATGTTGTACGACTTATAAAATTCCTTGAGTTATTGTGTTTAATTGTGCCCACACACAAACCCTTATAAACCTCTAAAGACTCATGTAATAGAAACCTTAGGTTTCTCGAGTTCACATTTAGGTATGACAGATTCGAGCCACACGAGAAGGTTAACATTTCACAAGACTCCTCTAAATCAAGGTACAAGAAAGGTTTGCATTCAAGCACTTTAAATAATGTTTTTAAATTTATACATGTTCATGCTCTTTGCCTAGGTTAGTAAATTGTTTCACTTTTAAAGAAAATTGTATATTATGCTATTAATATGTTAATGATAATTGTTTCTTAACCCTAAACCTATTCCAACAGGCCCGTCTTAGCAAGGGATAGCTGGCCCATTCCCCAGAACGAGCAAAAGGGGTCGGAGGCGCCCCCGCGGCTGAGCAAAGTCGGTCGACAGCCAGCCTTGTCCGATATGTGGTAGCGACTCTCAGTTTCCTCTAGCCCAATGTGGCGGTCCCTAGCAGCATCTTGGTTGACGTGGGGATAATTTATCATGGCCATCAAGATGCGGCATGGAATATAGATATTTTCCCCTACTTCAGCCTGAGGGCGGCTGACTAGAATAGGGCGTTTCATAGCTAGGGTTCAGCGCGAGTCTGCTTTGAGTCGGCCGCCAAAAATAAAGACCAATGGGAGAGAAAAAAGATTTCCCACCTGTTTCTATCATCTCTCTTCTTAGGAACGCTATGTCGGAGAAACAAGTAGGTATAATTTACATATGTGATTCTCGATACAGGCAAACTTGGAGGTTAATGTTATCGAGTATAATTGGTTATGGATCTCAATTTATACTCCGCCCGAAAATGTATGAGAATTTCTCTCGAAAATTTGGCTGCATCATGAACCTTGCTCGCGCCGTGAGGGCTCGGCCGACGCTTCCTCACTCACTCCGTGAGTGGCCGACCCCTCACCCACGACGACGCCTCCATGGGCTGTTTAAGAGGCCCTCCCTCGCATGTGTTGTGAGGGGCCAGTTGAAGTTGCTCCATGTCTATAGGAGCCGACTGGGTCCCGTGTCCGCGCTTCAAGGGGTCGATAAAGGTTGCTCGCGCCAATAGGGTTTCCTAACACCTCATTACCCGCGCATATAGAAGCCGGTTGGCCCCTCTTGTCCGGGCTTAGGGGACCGGACAAATACTTCCCCTCTTTAGGGGATGACTATTGAAAAAGCATAATAGAAGGCTTTACAACTAAACTCTTGAAAGACAAACACTTTTGTGACGATGCAAGCATCGAGAATAAGAAGAGCGAGAGACAAAATCCCATGTCTGTTTCCTAGGATTCAAGATTACCTCTTCACGAGTGTGACTACCATATCTTCCAAAATTCTTCAATGTTATGAATTGGTTGATGAGTTTTTCATCGGGACCAGAAGATGGTATGAGAGTGCAAGAACGGTCCTGAAAAACGCCGGTGAGATGATTGTCGAGATCTTAAAATATTTTTTAGGCAAAAAAGATTGAATTAGTGTAAGAAATTTGGAGAGGAAAGTGTAAAAAAAATTAGAGTTAATGTATGATATAACCCTATATAAGTTTGGTAATTTGGTTTTTTCCAACGTTTTGTAAAACTTTTGTAAGTGTACACTCCTTTAATTAACAAAAATTTCCTTCCAATATTGCCCCCAAAAAAAGATGCCGCCAAGATTTTAATGAAATTTAAATATTAAATTTCAGAAATTAATTTAGAGCGTAAATTACGGAATAATAACTGCACCATATTAACTTAAATATATAATTTCGGATTTCAAGAGAGAGAAGCTACAAAAGCATGCAAAAAACGCCATTTAAAAAAAATATCTATGAAACCAAAATCCATCGATGAACAAACTTAAGCTATCTTCGATCGTTCATCGAGTAACAAATCAACGACGTAATTTGGTCGGCGATTAACAGGTATTTATGTTCTTTTTTTTAATCTAATTTGTTTTTGTTTTTGTAATCTTTTCTGTTAATCAATTTTTTTAGAATCAATTTTTTCATGAACACGATGATGATGAAGAAGAAGAAGAAGAAGAAGAAGAATGATGTAAAGCTTTCATGGCGGAGAAGGATGTGAAAATTTTCAGGGCAGAGAAAGATGTAAAGTTTTCATGAACACGACTTTCGTTCTTCATTTTTTTCTTATCTTCTTCTTCTTCTTCTTCTTCTTCTTCTTATTTTTCGTGTTTTTATTGATTTCAAATTTATGTATGAAATTTTGATTTATTTCTTGTAGTAAAAATAACAAAAAACGTGTTTTGTTAATTAATATGCAATTAACGATGAAAATTTTCAATTAACGTTGTAAACCGCAACTTTATTTACGTTGGAACAAATTCATTTCAGTGTAAATTGTATATCAATTAATGACCACAGACCAATCCGAAGAGATTTAAAATGGAAACATTAATTGATTGATAATAAATATCAGCTAAAATATATCTTTATTAAAGAAAAAAATGAGATGAAAATATTTAGTTTCCAAAAATAAATGTAAATAATAAACAACTTCCGAAAATAATAAAGATTTTTAATTAATAAAGGCTGAAAATTAAAATGGTCCAATATATAATCACGATTTTAGGATCTAAACTGACATTAACAACCGCTATACATTCTGTGAATAAAAAAGGAAACAATTTGACTTTTTATAAAAACAAATTCAAAAGTTAAAAAAAAACTGGTTGAAAAATCAATTATCATTGTAAACCGCATCTCTATTTGCTTTGGAACAAATTTATTTCAGTGTAAATTAAATATAAATTAACGAACATAGAGCAATTCAGAGAGAGTAAAAATAGAAACAATAATTGATTGATAATAAATATCAGCGAAAATAAATCTTATCAAAGAAAAAAAATGGGATGAAAATATTTAGTTTCCGAATATTTGAAGAGTAAACAACTTCCGAAAATAATAAAGATTTTTAATTAATAAAAGCTGAAAATTAAATGGTCAAATACGTAACCACGATTTTAAGATCTAAACTGACATTAAAAACCACTATAAATTCTGGGAATAAAAAATGAAACAATTTGAAAATTTTAAACGAAATTTTTAAAAAGAATTAAAAAAACGGCTGGAAAATGAGGGCAAAAAAATAATTAAATAACGTAAACAAATATGATACGTAAGCGTTTTTGACATTTACAAAAGTTTTACCAAACGTTTAACAAAACTAAATTATGTTTGTAAGGTAGGGTCAAATCGCCAAATATTTGAAAAAATTAATAGATGGTGAAAGTAGTGTAAAATAAATTAAATTAAATGGTATTTATATGAAAATTTATAAATAAAAAATCGGATATGTAATAGCAGACAAAAAAAATTAGCTGTTTAATAAAAAATGAACGATCGTGATTTGTTTTACAGGCCCAACTATAATTTGTGTTGCCGACGAAACCAATACTTTCCGACTCACTATTCGTCAAGTGTCGATTCCATATGGTTTAAAACTTTTTTTTCCATGTCCCAAAAAGTGCCACGCGACACCTTCCTTCCTAAATTTGTCGTCCCACCGAAATCCTTCGTCCCGTATGCGCAGGCTAATTTGAGAATAACGTTTCATCTTCCCATTTTTATTATTTGAGAGTCTGAATATATTTCTACTTAAAACAATTACAAAAAACGAGATCCTGATTAAACTAAAATAAATTATGCCTAACACTATTTTGACCAAGTAATTTTCCACCCAAACGAAGTCTATGATAATTGGTACACAGATTAACATTAGTAAGTATCGCACTAAAATTGACATTTTTGTTTAACAAGAAAAGACCATGTTATCAGCTGATGAGCCTTTAGTAAACCACGTTCTATTATTGGTCCAATTTTATAATGTATTCATTAAAAAAATCATATTCTTTTAAGGACTGTTTGACTTCTCTTTATTTTAAGGTTTCTCTCGCATGTCCTTTTTTAAGGATGTGGGAAAAATGGTTGAACTTGAATCTTATTCAATATTCCCTTCTTAATAACGCAAAACTAATTCGCCGAAGTTCATAAATTAAGAATTAGTCAATAATTGTTTGCACGTTGATTCGTGTATTAACTTTATGAAGCATTTTGTCTAGTGGGTTGAGAACATAATTTTTGGGGTTTATTTGCCCATGTATTCAAGTTGCATAAAAAACAATGATAAAAATTAACATTATAAAGTGTTTATATGAATCATGATCATTTAATAGAACAAATTATAGCTCATAGTGTCTTAAGTTTCAATTAGTATAAGAATAGCTGATAATGTCAAGTCAAACTTGAGATTAATGAATTATATTATTAAACGATAAATAAAAATATCTTATATAGCTTTATATATGTATTGTTTTAAGGGATTTAACATTGTATTTGATAACGGGGAAGTCATTATTCTCCATTGCTATGTGTGCGAGGAGAATGTCACCGCTAATAACTACAAAATATAATGTCATTCCAATTGAGAAAATTCACATTTGATCGAACAATTTGAATGATTTTGTTTTCTTTTTACTTACAAATTTAATATTTGATTTTAAAAGGCTTATATAGGCTGTTGTAGTTGGAAATATAAAGTCTACATCGGGATAGATAAATTGATTAGTTGACTTCAATAAAACTTCTCAAAACCAAACGGATTAAGGTATTTTGCCTCACGAGGTTATAAGTAAGTTTGAATAAACAATAAATGGAGAGCTTGGATTCAATACAGAGGTCAAACCTAGATTCGCAAGTAACTACCGAGTTACATGACTTTATGATTATTTAGGAGTAACTAAACACTTTTAATAGTTATAACCCCCAAATTATTATGGAGTTAATCCTTTTTAAACGTGAAAAAAATATCAGTTTTTAATTAGAGATAAGTAGCAATATAACACTTTAAAACATATTAATTGTTATATAGTTAAACGTTTGAAAAAAATTAGTTAATAGCCCTTAATCGAAATAAATCTATATATATTAACTAAAAATGTAACTCACTAACACTAATTACTAGAACAATTTTTGTTTCATTTGGTTATTTAGAAAAAAATTTGTTTTAATTATTATCAAGTAATTAAAATGTAATTAGTCAAAGTTGGTGCGAAGGATTACATGTATCTTGATTAAGTTTGCATGCCTTGATCAAAGTTGGTGTGAACTGTGAAGTTGTAAAAATTAAATGAATGGTAATATAATATGAGGAATTTTATTTTCTATGTGTGATAGTGTAGTGTAAATCGTTTTTTATATAATATTTTAATTATGCTATTTATGTGCTTATTGACTTTTTTACCCTCATAAATCTTTGACCAAATTAAATCTAAAACTCTTCAATTTTCTCATTCTCTCCTCATATCTTCACGCAGACTGAAATAAAAAAAACTTCAAGGCCGTTCCCACGTTCGCGCCTTTCTCTTTCGTCGTCGTGCCTTCCCCTTCTCTATCGCCCACGCTCATGCTCTAAGGTGGTCGCCGGTTTTCTCTGTGAGTCTTGATCTTCTCACTCTTCTCGGGGTGGTTGTCGTCGCTCGCTGTCGCAAAACTCGCCTCACAAAGTCTTATGTGCATATGGGCGCAGAAGTTGTCATCGCTAATGAGTATGACATTTTTGTCTTCTTTCTGGTATAAAGTACTGCATACCACCACAAGTAACAACAGCCAACCGCACAATTTTAGTCATGTTTTAAAATCAAACTCAGTATAACATTCAGCAAGATACCACATGGTACCACAAACAACTGCAAAAAATTTATTCATGTTTTTAGGAAACCTGTTATTGAACTATTCAAGTTACCGCAGTCGACCGTAACTAACCGCAACTTATTTGTTCATGTTGTATGTTTAATTATTAAGATTATCATGGTGTAATTGTTTTACGTGATAGAATTTGGCTATTAAACATGGTGAACTGGCTGCATTTTGATCGTGTTTTACGTATGTTTTTTAAATCAATAACAACAAAAAGTATAACGAGTTAATTTTCTGTTGTTTTTATTCTGCAACTTGTAACTTAGCTGTCACGTAAACACTTTAATTATTAATAATAATTTTACAAAAATGTTAGTCATTTTCAAAACGTGTATGTTTATATTTACTAATTAGCTAAATATATTAAAAAAAAACAAAAAATTAGCTTTATAATCAATTCAAACATTGATAATTTGGATATACCCAATGTTTTATATACAAGTTGTAAATAACCACTTTTATTTATTTATAATTGTTTACAATTAATTTTTTCTTTATTTTACCTTTAATATTTTTCTTTAATTTTCAACAATTTTTTAGCATTTTTGTCTGTAAACGAATTTTTTCTGATTATTTACGATTTATTTGCAAAAGATGGGATATATTAAAATTAACCTTAGTTTAAAGGATATATGCTAAAATTACCCTTAAAATATTACCTCACAAGCAAGCGTGATTGTTTAGAACTATTTAATCTTGGGGCAATTGATTTTGTATTTGGAATTCGTAATAAACGGTTGGATTCGAGTAATCAACTCTTGTGAGGTATTCCTTGTTCAAATTGGATTCAATTGCTACTCTTTGAAAAGAACAATCTAATAACTGTTTGTGCCATGGATAATCCAACGAATTTCTGATGACAAACAAATCCACCTAAATTTTCTCATAGTTTCCTTGTTTTGTTTTGTATGATTTCACTTCATTATTTGCAATTTCAATGCTATAAAAAATGCTATATAAACTTTTTTAAATGACTCAAAATTTATACAAGTAATTATTTAGCCAAAATAGTGGTTATTTTAAAGATTAGTTTTATAATTTAATTACTCTTTTGTTTGAAAAACTTTTAACAGCATGCATATACTTTTTAGATTTTTTTAAGACATTTTCTTGTAACGGTAATTGTACTCATAATCTTTAACTTGAATTTGGTGTGGAATTAACACTAGTTTATGTTAGTTCTCACGTATATTGTGTAATTTCTTTTAGAAGAATCATGCTCGCAGCACGAAAATATCATAAAAGTCTTCACAATTCACATATGAATATCATGGTTACAATAGATGTAGAACAATGATAACTGAAACCACGCATACATAAGTGATAACACAAAGAAAAAAGTGTTAGGATATTACTAACTTGAAGATGACGAATGAATAATTATTGAATTCGATAATAAGATTACTTTTATTAACATTATATGATTAGTGGGCTGAGTTCTAAATAATTAGAATCAATAACAATTATCTTCCATAGCCTCGTATTAAATTAAGTCACGTGTTGGGCACATGAGTTCGAGCGGTGTGCTAAAATAAGGTCGATGACTGATATATGCATGTAAATGTATATATAAAGCCATATATGTGGAAGACATGAGTGAAAGTTGATCACTATGTGGGAGCATTCTACACTTGTGGTAAGTGTACGACATAGATAGGCCTTGGGGTAGATGTGTCGTTTAAGGACCGTCACAACGCACTAACCGAGGCCACTATGATGATCCCAGTGAGACTTTATCTAAATCCTGAAGTGATCATGGACATTGGATCATGTTTATGAGCTCTTTAACTCATTCGTTAAAAGGCTAACCATGCTAATCACATATACGAAATCTAGCCTTCCTGAAAGATAGTTAATATTCACTCACCTAAGGATCGATTCTAGAATCGGTAGATTTCTAAGACTTTCAAAGTAAGTTAACGTTCAAAAGAAGGGTTCAGTCTTAAATTACATGTTTAAGTATTGATAAAGACTAGACGAATCGATGAAAAATAGATAAGACTATATCGTCTTTTTTTTTTGTCGAGTTCGTTAAACTTCTACTACTAGGTTCATAGTCTCTAATTCGGCTATGATAAAATCAAATAAGAACTTTCAAATAATAATGTTAATCATTATTTAATCTCACTTGCTGTAATGGTAATTGACAACATTTATTCTGGAAATGGGTATTCGCATAATTAAATCTTTTAGCTATATACCCATGTAAATGTTTATCAATTTCAATATACCTAGTGTTACGTTAATTTTGTGTAAATACTCACCTTAAGTTGTTAATGAAATTATTTGGACTATTTTGATCTTCTTTTGGTGAGGGTATTAGTGAGGGTAATTTGGACCCAATTTAACTGTAAACAAAATAATATGAGTATTTACGCAAAATTAACGTAACGTTGGGTATATTGAAATTAGTAAACCTCAAATGGGTAAAGAGCTATTTTTTTGTTAAATAAATGTTTATACCATGATTATTTATTTATTATTGAATCAAGTAAATAATTAATTAATTGAATTTGAAGCAAACGGGCCATTTAATTCTTGGATTGGCTTCGGACTTGAAGTTGGCCGAAAATCCTCTAGGGATATACCCTACGGGTGGCCGAATTTCTTCCTCAAACTTATCCCTGAATTAGTCCATGAAAGAGAAAATATCTTCCATGGTGATTGATTAAATGGATGAGAGAGATTGTGGATTCACTGTTGAGATCGAATGGCCCAGATTAAATCTAAATGAGATAATATCTTTAAAAGGAGATAATATCTCTCATAAATGAGAGAAAATATCTCAGGGGTTATCTCATTCCAAATGCTATAAATAGGGATCAAAAGGAAGAAAAAAATTAACCTAATTTCTCTCTAAAATTCTCGACAAAAATCCCTCTCTCTCGTGGCCGATTATTTCATTCTCCCTTCTCTCAAAATTGTGAAATTTTGTTCCTAAATAATAGGAGTGATATCCCGAAACAATTTGGTTTTGCAATCTAGTGATATATCGATTGTGCCCACTCATCTTTCTTATTTGTCTCGGAGATTACGTTTCGGAAGACTACGGTGCCATATCGGGTACTTAATTCAGAGGAACGACAAAACAGAGCACGCGAGCATTCAGTAGCAGATCCAGAACCCAAGTTTTCTGATAATTTTCTTCTCTTATATTGGTTCCTGAAAGGTCTTTCATTATTAATTAATAAAGTAAATCTAGATCTTATTTAGTAACCATAATCATTGATTGGCTACTGTTAGCGTAATCAGTATTCTTTCCCACTTATTATGGTTGCTTATGTGAATCAATCACCCATAAGTAGTATCAGAGCAATTATTCGTGTCTAATACCACATTTTTTGTACCAACAAGTGGGATCATAGAAATTGTTCGTGTCTGATACCAAATTAGATTCACCAAGAAGCAGTATCAGAGCGATTGCTCATGTTTGATACGCGCCTGTTTCACAGCAAAAAAATCTAACCCCTATGCGGGATCTCAATTCTCGATCATTAGTCATGATAGCCTCCTCCAAACATGGGGGACGAGTCTCATCCAAGTCAAACTGGAGTCATAGTTCACCTCAAAGCATGCTAAATTACAAAGATGCGGAATATGAAAAATATTACACTCATCTAGTGTCATCCCCTCTCTAAGATGTGGGGCATGATCGTCCTAAGGTATGTCGCAAGCATTCAAGCCTTTGATCACAGTCCCAAGGAGCAGAGTCGGATTGCAGGTCCACTCTGTTGGAATAGATTTAGGATTAAGAATAAATTAACACTACAAACTAGTTACATGATATAAAAAATTATTTATATTCGCAAAACGTTTTTACTAAACCTAGACAAAGTGCATAAACATATTATTTAAGACTATTTATTTATGTACTTGGAACAAATTTTTCTTGAATGCATGTGTTGGACATATATAATGCATGACATTTGATGATTAAAAAAATTAGAATTTTAGTTTAAATGCAGATTCCATAATTACAAGATAACTTAATAAGTTCAAAAAATATTTTCAAAGAGAAAAGGGCGCAATTCGTCTAAATTTGTAAAATGTGTTGGAATTATTTAACAATTTAAAAAAATTGATTATATAACATATTCTATGTGACGAAAATATATAATTGGATCTAATATATTAAAAACTGTTTTTAATATATTTAAACAACCTAGGCATTAAAATTTATTGACATGTTAATAACCAATTTATTAAAACATGTTAAGCAATAATTGAACGCACTATCAACCTATATAAACAATTTATATATATAGGCATCCGATTCGTTGAGAAATACTTACAATAGAGATTGTAAACAATCCCGACCTTACTCGTTATCTCCGAAATACCACACCGAGTCAAACGATGATAAAGGCTCGCCGGATTGCCCTAGACACACGCTGGCCGGACAAGGCGGAAAGTCGCCAGACTGGGAGACCTTCACCAGACTGGGACCTGGACGCTTCCGCCAGACAGGAGCACGCAGGACGCCTTCGCCAGACAGGAATCGCCTGGATGCCTTCACCGGATTGGATGCGCGCTGGGACGAGTCGCCGGACTGGATGACTGGCCGGACAGGGAGCCTCACCGGATTGGACGCTTGACTTGGATCTTCGCCGGACTGGAGACATGTGCGCCTAGAGATCGCCGGACTGGGCGTCTGGCCGGACATGATGTCTCGCCGGATTGGCTTGGACTTGGGAAGTCGCCGGACAAGTTTGACTTGGAGGTTCGGGACTTCTAAATTAATTCTAAAAATCAAATTTTTGCAGAATTAAATCTCCAAACACCATAACAAAGAGTCAACAATAAAACATGAAGAATATGAGAATGAGAGGGTGAGCTTTTCTATGAATACTCGGGAATAAGGGAGACTCTGAAATAAGGAAGAAAAACAATTTTCCTTCCTTGCTCTCTCAAAAGGGTCGGCCGAAACACACAAAGGGAAGAGAGATTTTTGGTCGAGTGTTTAATTAGGGTTAGGTTAAGTGACTAGAGTTTACTTAAACCTTTATATAAGCAAGTTAAATGGGCTTAAGTTGGGTCAAATCCATGACCCAGTCACTTGAAATTCTCGGCCAACTCTCTCCTTTTACTAGGCCACATTGATTTATTTTATTTCCAAATTCTTTTGATTTATTTCTAAATTCATTTAATTTAGAAATCTCATTTGTTAATGACATTTCATTAAATAATTTCATACTTCTCAAACAAGTATGAAATGAGGAATTGTTTATTTTTTTCTTTTATTTATTTGAATAATATAAATGCATTATTATCAATATAATAACACTATATGATTTATTAAATAAATGTAACGATAAATAACTAATTATTTATCAAGTTACTCATAAAATAACTTTCTCGATATAAATCATAATTTATATTCAATGAGCAAATCAAATATTCTTATTCATTATCATTAAGACCTTATGGACCCACATGAACGAAGCTTTAGAATAAAGATCGGACTCAAAAGTTCACAAACCTTTTCCGTCTTTTAATTCTTAAGATTAATCGATTCCACTAAAGGACTAATACTAAGACTCTCTAAGTTCATATGCGTATATTTTCCGTTTGATGTGCAAAACAATTATTCAAAAGATCCACGGAGTACTTTACGATATTACCCTTCATGTATATCATTAACTAAGAGGAATGTAAAATTACCGTTTTACCCCTTGAGTTCTATTTCAGTAACTCCTTTGTTATTTGTGAATGAGAAAAACATAGAGTGAGATGTCTTTACATGTCACATGTTTTAATCAAAGAATGTTCTTATTCGATGAATACCTGGCCAGGTTTATTCATTCACACTCTCATAACAAAGCATAGTGTGATACTAATGTGTATGCATTGTTTCAACATGAATTCCATATGTGTGAATCACATAACCCAATATGCCAACGTTATGACACCAACCGTCGGGTCAGATGTAACTATAACTTAGTCATTGCCCATTGACGAATCAAATGTCATAAGGTGTACTATCAATTATGTATTCACTTCAGGATTTAGGTAAGTACCAAAGTACACCTCGTATGTGATCTTGAAGCTTCGAGTGTTTAAACGGTTTTATCACGAGCTTCTAAGTATCACTGGTCTTGTTCAATATTTTCTATAAGATATCAAGAATGAAACATAGAGTCACAACACTCTATATCCCAAGATAGGATATCATGATTCATTCAAACAATCATAACTTAGACTCGATTTCTCTATCGGTCTTAAGATTGCGAACAAATGTTTACACTAATCACAATGGGCTATCTTGTCAAGTCTATACTTAGCACCTCTTTAGTTGATGACAATTTCAAGCGTAGCATGCATATATAAACACAAACATAATAAAGAATGAATATTTATTTATATTAGTGTCTCAACAAAACTTAAATACAAATGTAATTTAATGTCTTATATCTACTTTGTGGGCACCAATCCCAACAAAATGGTCAACGTTTAGTACCTCATCTTCAATATAACCAACGTTTCATTAAATTCGCGTTAATGACCTTATTGCCTAAGTGTCACATTAATTAAGTATATTTGTTTAATTTTTTACCTTTTAATATTTGGCAAACATTTAATTTTTCTTAGTTCAAATTTTGAATTTAATTTGTACACGAATAATTTATTTTAGGAAGTCAACTCTATTCAATTTCGCCGGTTTGAAAATGGTAAGTCAATAATTTATTTCCTAAAATTTTGGGTGATTTTATAATTTGAGAAATAAGTTTATTTCTTTATTAATAATATCTCGCCTAATTAATTACTACTTTCTCTATCTCTTTCGAATTTAACATTTATTTGTTCATCATGGCGTACTCTCTCTCTCTCTCTCTCTCTCTCTCTCTCTCTCTCTCTCTCTCTCTCTCTCTCTCTTATTTTCTGAGAATTTAAAAAAAATTATGGGCACAAGCTCACAAAGATGATAGTATATTGTAAATAACTATCAATTATTGTAAATTGAAAATCGTTTTTGTTCCGATTGGTGCCCACAAAGGAGATTTAAGACATTGTATCCGATTGTGTTTATATATGTTTGTTACGCTCTGAAACTTTCATCAACGAATGTGTTGCTAAGTACAGACTTGACAAGGTAGCCCATCGTGACTAGTTTAAACATTAGTTCACAATCTTAAGATCGATGGAGCAATCGAATCTGAGTAATGATTGTTTGAATGGATCACGATATCTTATCTTGTGATATAGAGAGTTGTGACTCAGTGTATCATTCTTGATATCTTATAGAAGATATTGAACAAGACCTCTGATACTCTGAAGCTCGAGATAAAACCGTTTAAACACTCAAAACTTCAAGATCACATACGAGGGGTATTTTGGTACTTTCCTAAATCTTGAAGTGAATACATAATTGATATTACACCTTATGACATTTGATTTTCCAATGGGAAATGACTAAGTTATAGTTGCATCTGACCCGACGATTGGTGTCATAACGTTGTCATATTGGATTATTTGATTCACAAATATGGAATTCATGTTGAAACAATGAAAACGCATTAGTATCACACTATGTTTTGTTATGAGAGTGTGAATGAATAAACCTGGCCAGATATTTATGAAATAAGAACATTCTTTGATTAAAACATGTGACATGTAAAGACATCTCACTCTATGTTTTTCTCATTCACAGATAACAAAAGAGTTAGTGAAATAATAACTCAAGTGAAAAACAGTAATTTTACATTCCTTTGAGTTACTGATACACATGAAGGGTAATATCGTAAAATATTATGTGGATCGTGTGAAGAATTGTTTTGTCACATCAAACAGAAAATACACATATGAACTTAGAGAGTTTCAATATTAGCTGTTTAGTGGAATCGACTAATATTAAGAATTAAAAGACGGAAAATGTTTGTGAATTTTTGAGTCCGATCTTTATTCTAAAGCTTCGTTCATGTGGGTCCATTAGGTCTCAATGATAGACCCTCGGACGAGATTTATTGAACAAGGACAATTTGATTTTCTCATTTAAGTAAATTATGATTTACACTAAGAAAATATTTTTCTAAGTAATCAAATAAATAATTGGTTATTTATTATTACGTTTTATTAATATCATACATTTTATTAATGAATGATATTATGTTAATATATGGATATTAACATATTTAAATGATTCAAAAAATAAAAGATGAAAATAAATATTTCCTCATTTCGTACTATCTTGAATAGTATGAAAATAATGATTTGTCATTACATAAGTGAGATATTCCAAAATAATTAAATATTATTATCCAAATAAATCAAAATAATATTTTCGAAATAAATAGGATTATACTCGTCCGGTGGTATTTGGCCGTGAATGCAGGAATGTGGGAGAGACCGAGATGAATGACCCTGTAAAATTTCATGAACAGAAACGCCCTGAGTCGCTGGTGGTGGCTTAGGCAGGCTGAAATGAGCCTCGCTCCGTTTCACTCGATTTCTTCGCGTCTCGAGTGGATACCTGCGTGTACAAAGTCACTGAAACACTAATAGAAGAGTCAATGGTACTTTCCTCGGGATTTGATGAGATTAAGAGGGTGAGCTCTTCAATTGAACAACAAGGAACAATCGGGATCACTCAAGAACTTTCGAGAGATCAAGATTTTTTTTTGATATCTCTCTCTCTATAAATTCGACCAAAGAACTCAAGAGAAGGGGGAGAGAGAGGTTGGCCGAATTTTTGTGATTAGGGTTAGGGTTAGGGTTTTCAAAAAACTCTTTAAATAGAGAAAGAGCGGACTTTTCTTAGGTCAAACTAAATAGTCAAACTTAAAGCCATTATTCTTTTAATTAATTTCAAAATTGATTCCCTGACCCAATTCATTAATTATAGCCAAGTGTAATCCTACATATTTCGAAAATATTTATTTAGATTTATTTTTATAATAATATTTAATTATTTTCTAATATCTCATTTATTTAATGACAAAACATTATTTTCATATTATTCAAGATAGTACGAAATGAGAAAATATTTATTTTCATCTTTTATTAATTTGAATCATTTAAATATGTTAATATCCATATATTACATAATATGATTCATTAAATAAATGTAATAATAAATAACCAATTATTTATTTGATTACTTAGAAAAATGTTTTTTTAGTGCATATCACAATTTACTTAAGTGAGATGTCTTTACATGTCACATGTTTTAATAAAAAAATGTTCTTATTCGATAAATACTGTTGGAATTTATTTAACAATTTAAACAAAATAATTATATAACATATCAAATATGGCGGAATTATATTATAGATCTATGCATATTAAAACAATTTTAATATGAATAACAACCTATGGCATTAAAATCAATTTATAAGTTCAATAAACAATTTATTAAGTCATAAGACACTCAAGAATTAAACACACTACCAACCTGGGAAGAACAGGGTCGCCGAATGGGGTCTCGCCGGACTGGGAGGCTTCAGGAAACCCACCGGATTGAGCTCGCCGGATTGGGCTCGCCGGACAGGGCTCGCCGGATTGGGCTCGCCGGACTGGGATCTCCGGAATGGGCTCGCCGGACTGGGTCTTGAACCTGGGACCGCCGGACTGGAAAATTCCTCGCTGGACTGGAAGAAGGTTCGTCTGACAGGGAGAAGCTCGCCGGAGGGAATGTCTTCGCTGGACTAGGATTCCTGGGCGATTAGAAGCAATCCGGCAGAGAGGAAAAATCCCAAAAAAAATTTAAAAACGATTTTTAAATCATGACGAGGAGTTTTATCGAGATTGAAAGGGTGGACTTTCAAGAACACTCGGGATTGATTATGGAAACTAGAAAACAACTTTTTCTCTTTTCCTTTCCTTGGGAATTGGGCTGAGACTCACAAAGGGGGAGAGAGAAGAGTATTGCCGAAAATACTAGGGTTAGGGTTAGGAGTAATTAGGGTTTACTAGCCTTTTTATAAACAGCTTCATAATAGGCTTAAACTGTGTCAAACCCATGACCCTATCACTCTAATTTTCGGCCAAAACACTCTCCTCATACTTGGCCATAATTCAATTTATTTATTCCCATTTAATTTGATTTATTTCTAAATTCAATTTATTTAGAACTCTCATTTTAATTTAATGACATTTCATTAAAATATTTCATACTTTCCAAATAAGTACGAAACAAAAATTATATATTTCTTTCTTTATCTATTTGAATATCACAAGAGTATTATTATCATCATAATAATCCTCTATAATTCAATAAATAAACGTAACATTAAATAACTAATTATTCAATAAGTTTTAAGAAAAATAATTTCCTCAATATAAATCATAATTTATATTCAATGAGTAAATCAACAATCCTTTTTCTTTTGATCTCTTCCAAGTGTCTATTATTGAGACCTTATGGACCAACATGAACGAATCTTTAGAAGAAAGATCGGACACAAAAGTTCACAAACTTTTTCCGTCTTTTAATTCTTAATATTGGTCGATTCCACTAAAGGACCAATATTAACACTCTCTCTGTTCGTATGCGCGTATTTTATGTTTGATGCGACAAAAAAAAAATTCACACGATCCACAGAGTACTTTACGATATTACCCTTCATGTGTATCACTAACTAAGGGGAATGTAAAAATTACCGGTTTACCCCTTGAGTTATTATTTCACTAACTCCTTTGTTATTTGTGAATGAGAAAAACATAGAGTGAGATGTTTATACATGTCACATGTTTTAATCAAAGAAACCTCTTATTCGATGAATACCTGCCAGGTTAATTCATTCACACTGTTATAACAAAGCATAATGTGATACTAATGCATTCGCATTTTATTTACATGAATTCCATATCTGTGAATCATATAACCCAACATCACAATATTATGACACCAATTGTCGGGTCAGATGAAACTAAGATTTAGCATTGCCCATTGACAAATCAAGTGTCATAAAGTGTAATGTCAATTATACATTCACTTCAGGATTAAGGTAAGTGTCCAAATACCCATTGTATGTGATCTTGAAGCTTCGAGTGTTTAAACGGTTTTATCTCGAGCTTCTAAGTATCACTGGTCTTGTTCAATATCTTCTATAAGATATCAAGGATGAATCATAGAGTCACAACTCTCTATATCACATGATAAGATATCATGATTCATTCAAACAATCGTTAATTACATACGATTGCTCTTTCGGTCTTAAGATTGCGAACAAATGGTTTAAACTAGTCATAAGGGGTTATCATGTCAAATCTGTATTCAACACCCTTTTTTGGTTGATGATAGTTTCAGAGCGTAGCTAACATGCATAAACACAAATTTCATTAGGAATGAATATTTATTGATATTAATGTTTCAGCAAAAAAAAAATATGAATACAAATATATTTTATTGTCTAATTTCTCCTTTGTGGGCACCAATCCCAACAAATACCTGGTTAGGTTTATTCATTCACACTCTCATAACAAAGCATAGTGTGATACTGATGCATTTGTATTGTTTCAACATGAATTCTGTATCTGTGAATCACATAACCCAACATGACAATGTTATGACACCAATTTTCGGGTCAGATGCAGCTATAATTTTAGCTATTTCTCATTGACAAATCAAATGTCATAAGGTGTGAATTCCATAGATGTGAATCACATGTTTCAACGAAACAGTATTATGACACCAACCGTCGGGTCAATGAAACTTCATTTAGCCATTGCCCATTGACAAATCAAATGTCATAAAGTGTTACAAGAATACATGTACTCACTTCAGGATTTAGGTAATTACTAAAATACCCCTCGTATGTGAGTTTGATGTTTCGAGTGAGTAAACGGTTTTATCTCGAACTTCAAAACTTCACTGGTCTTGTTCAATATCTTCATTAAGATATCAAGAATGAATTACAGAGTCACAACTCTCCATATCACAAGATAAGATATCGTTTAATTCATTCTAACAATCATTACTAGGAATCGATTGCCCAATCGATCTTTAGATTGCAAACTATTATTTAAACTAGTCATAAGAAGGTATCTTGTCAAGTCTGTACTTAGCACTTCTTTCGTTGATGACAGTTTCAGAGCGTAGACATAAATGCGTAAACACAATCTTAAATAAGAATGAAGATTTAATCTTTATTTAATTTCAAAGCAAAACAAATACAAAAGTATTTAATATCAAAAATCTCCTTTGTGGGCATAAATGCCAACATTACTCCCCTAGCTTATGAAATCTGGCAGATGTTTGTCAAGACTGCATTTCTGAATGGAAATCTTGATGAGCGCATTTATATGGCTCAACCAGACGGGTTCAAATAGAAAGGCCAATAGGGCAAGGTTTGTAAGTTGCCGAAGTCCATTTATGGACTAAAGCAAGCATCTAGATTGTGGAATATTAGATTTGACGAGACTGTGAAAGGCTACGGCTTCAATCAGTCAGTAGATGAGCCATGCATTTATAACATGATAAACGATGGCAATGTGGTCTTCTTAATCCTATATGTAGATGACATACTGCTCATTGGGAATGATCTAGCTAAGTTATCAGAGGCTAAGATCTGGCTGTCAAAGCAGTTTGAGATGAAGGATCTAGGAGAAGCGGCTTACATTCTGGGAATTCAGATCTTAGAGATCGGAAAAACCGAAAGTTGGCGCTTTCCTAAGCATCTTATATTGATAAGATCATGGATCGTTTCAGTATGCAAGACTCCAAGAAAGGACAGCTACCTTTCAGACATGGAGTGCATCTCTCAAGTGAGCAGTCTCCCATGACTCCTCAAGAGGTCGAGGACATGAGACACATTCCATACGCTTCAGCCATCACTACTACAAAAGATACTTTTAGAAGCGACATGTGGAATTAGAAGCGAATTAGAAGCGACTTTTTACCTTTAGAAGCGACTAGTCGCATCTAACGTAAACACCCCAATTTTTCCCAATATATGAATATTTTGACTTTTAGAAACGACTAGTCGCTTCTAATTTTTGGAGTCGACATAGTAGAAGCGACAAAAATATTGGCTCACACCCTCCGCGCCAAATATTTCAGTAAATTTGGGCATTAGAAGCGACTAGTCGCTTCTAACGTCGCTTCTAATGCCTCAAATTTTTGGCTCCAATATTCCTCCGCCAAGTTTTGCTAAGTACATAAAAGGGGCATTAGAAGCGACTAGTCGCTTCTAAAGTCGCTTCTAATGCCCCAAATTTTTTGCTCCAACATTCTTTTGCCAAAATTTCACCCGGGGACTATTAGAAGCGACTAGTCGCTTCTAATTGTCCTACTTAACAAAACGACGTCGTTTTTGTTCTGATAGACATTAGAAGCGATTAGTCGCTTCTAATGTCGCTTCTAATGTTCGTAGGGCTTTAAATCGCCCAACCCTCCCTTCCCCTCTCCTTTCACTTTCATTTATTCTCTCCATTCTCTCTCCCTTCCTTTTCCTGCCTCCGACCAGCCTCCGACCTCCGTCGTCCTCCCGCCGCCTCTTCTCCGACCGCTGCCCCGCCTCCGCCGCCCTCCTCTTCCCCCTCACTCTGTCGCCTCTTCTCCGGCCGCTGCCCTCCTCCTCCTCCCCCTCACTCCGCCCCTCACTCCCCCTCCCCCTCCACCCCGCCCTCTCCCTCCGCCCCCTTTTCCTCCCCCTCCGCCCTCTCCCTCCACCTCCGCCCCCTTCTCCTCCACCTCCTCCCCTGCACCGCCTCCCCCTCCCCCTCCACCCCGCCTCCCCCTCCCCCTACCCTTTCTCCTCCCCCACCGCCTCTCAGCTCCTCCTCCGCCGCCGCCTGCACCGCCGCTGCCTCCGCCACCGCCGCCACCTTCGCTGCCTTCGGTAAAGTTTCAACGTTGTAGATATCGTTTACGTAACAAAGTTTTATAACTTTATTTTTATTATTTTTAGTGCTCCTCCGGTAAGGACTCCGATCTCCGCCCCGTCTTCAACCGACGATCTCTCATTCAGCCGTCTCTCCGTCGAAGCAATTAGTAAGTTTTAAAAGTTTAGTATTTAATTTGATTTTAATTTTATGTTATAGTTTATTGTTTATGATTTTGATATTTTTTTAAATGTCTCGCAACCCAGTTTTAAATTCGTTTTGCATCGGATCATTTTGTATCGTCTCGGATCATTTTGCATCATCTCGCAACAAAGGTTAGATTTTAATTATTTTTTATATTTAGTTTGCTTAAATATATTTATGTAATTTGTTAAGAAAATAGTAACTAAGTTAATTTGTTAATTTGTTAAATTGTGTAAATAATTGTTAGTAGTTAGTTTCAAATGTTGTTAGTAGTATGTAAGTTGTGAGTTAATTATTTTGTTAGTAGTATGTTAATTAATTTGTTAAGTATAGATATGGAATTTGTTTAGTCATATTAATTTGTTTTATTCTTAAATATAATTTTTTACTCTAACCAATGTTGTTTTCTAGGACATGTCCAAACGAAATACGGCGAATCAAAAGAAGAAGACCACGAAAAGTTGACAGGGCACGATCTCATTTTATGAGTATCATCATAGTTACGTAAGTATATTTTCATTCAATTTTAAATTACATAAGTTATATATTATAGTTATAATGTGTTATATGCATATGTAGTGGGTAGGAGAAGGCAGACAGATGCTAGGACCGCTCGGTGCGTGGGAGAGGATGCACACGACTCCCAATGGTCAGTGGACTACGCCTGCTGCTGGAGAGTATCATGTAAGTATATATGTTATTAATTAAGTTTACCTTATAATTGTTGTTATTAATAATTAATTTAATTTGTATTGTGTATGTAGGCTCGGATAGTAGCTCGGGTGGCTGATCTACAAGAACAAGCTCGGGAGTCGGGACGTGAGGTGAACTTGCCATCTTTGGAGGAGACTGCTATGAGCGAAGTCCTCGGGATGCGACGTGATTGGGTTACGAGAATTGGGCCTCTAATTCCGCGCTCGGACATGCTAGAAGCTCAAGCCCACGACATCTCATCGTCTTCCGTAGGGAATGTGACGAAGTCGTCCTCTAATATAGAAGAGAAGCTAGCGGCTCTCCAAGGAACTGTGTTTGGCATGGCTGCTGGTTTGAGCCAGACCCCGGACTTCACTCCGACTCCCGTGTTTAGGGCGACTTTGGACCACTACTTGGCCCAGTTCGGACCCAGTGTAGGCAATTCGGGCAATGCAGGCGCTTCGGATTCGCAGCAAAGATCAGATCGACCTTCGACTCCCACCGACACCAAACCAGACGAGCCTCCACACGGACCCAGCGGACGACGCGCAGGACGAGGACGACGATGATGATTGTAATTTATTCGATGTTTTAGACTTATCGGTTTACGTTTGTTTACTTATCGACTTTCGGTTATCTTATTAGTTGAACTGATGTTATTATCGACTTTAGACATTGTCGATTATGTTAATATCGACGTTCGATTATATTACTACCGACTTTTGATTATATTTAGTTTATGTTTAATTTGATTTAAATTAGTAAATTTCAATATTATTAAATTTAATTAATAATAATAATATTTAATTAATTAATAAGAAAAAAATTTAATTAATTAATTAATAATAAACCGGAAATTTATTTTTTAAAAATTAAATTTTACAGTTTTAGAAGCGACTAGTCGCTTCTACAATATGGCGGGTAACAATTAGAAGCGACTAATCGCTTCTAACGTCGCTTCTAAAATATGGCGGGTAACAATTAGAAGCGACTAATCGCTTCTAATTTCGCTTTTAAAATATGGCGGGCAACAATTAGAAGCGACTAGTCGCTTCTAAAGTCGCTTCTAATTGTTACCCGTCATCTCTTCGCACGCTTTTTTGGTCGATTATAAGGGACTTTGGAAGCGATAGTCGCTTCTAATTTCGTCGCTTCAAAATATTAGAAGCGACTCGACTTTAGAAGCGAATCATTAGAAGCGACTTTGTCGCTTCTAATGCCTATTTAGAAGCGACTTTTTGGCCTTTAGAACCGACTTTTGTCGCTTCTAAAGGACTTTTTTCTCCTAGTGCGTATGAAGTCTCATGTATGTTATGCTTTGCACGAGACCAGATATTTGCTACACAATGGATGTGGTGAGTAGGTTTCAGTCAAACCCTGGACCCGAGCACTGGGTTTCTGTCAAGCATGTTCTAAAGTATCTTCGGAGAACAAGAAACTATATGCTTGCATACTCAGGTGGTGACCTGAATATGACGGGATATACCGATTCTGATTTTCAAGTGGATAAGGATTCCAGGAAGTCCCTATCAGGGTCTATGTTCATCCTGAATGGTGGATCCGTGGTCTGGAGGAGTATCAAGCAATCTTGCGTTGCTGACTCGACCATGGAATCCGAGTATGTGGCAGCTTATGAAGCTACAAAGGAGGCTGTGTGGATGGGGAAATTTCTTATGTACTTGGAAGTAGTTCCAAGTGCATGCGAACCTATTACACTTTATTGTGATAATAGTGGGACTGTCGCTAATTGTAAGGAGCCAAGAAGTCACAAGCGCTCTAAACATATAGAGCGGAAGTATCACCTAGTACGAGATCGTTCACAGAGGGGACGCTGAAGTCATGAAGATTTCAACGTTAGACAACCTTGCTGATCCCTTCACGAAGCCTTTAAGGAGTAAAGTCTTCGAGGGACACCTATAAGGATTGGGTCTGAAGGATCCTTCGCTTCTCCTTTGAGTCAAGTGAGAGTTTGTTGGGATTAGTGCCCACAAAAGAGATATTAGACATTAAATACATTTGTATTTAATTTTGCTGAAACATTAATATAATAAATAATCATTCTTTATTATGTTTGTGTTTATGTATGAATGCTACTCTCTGAAACTGTCATCAACAAAATGGGTGCTAAGTATAGACTTGACAAGGTAGCCCCTTGTAACTCGTTTAAACATTTGTTCGCAATCTTAAGACCGATAGAGCAATCGAGTCTAAGTTATGATTGTTTGAATGAATCATGATATCCTATCTTGTGATATAGAGAGTAGTGACTCTGTGTTTCATTCTTGATATCCTGTAGAAGATATTGAACAAGACCTGTGATACTTTGAAACTTGAGAGATAAAATCGTTTAATCACTTGAAATTTCAAGATCAAATATGAGGGGTACTTTGGTACTTACCTAAATCATGAAGTGAATACATAATTGATGTTACACCTTATGACATTTGATTTGTCAATGAGCAATGACTAAGTTATAGTTGCATATGACCCGACGATTGGTGTCATAACGTTGTCATATTGGATTATGTGATTCACAGATATGGAATTCATGTTGAAACAATGCAAACGCATTAGTATCACACTATGCTTTGTTATGAGAGTGTGAATGAATAAACTGGCCAGATATTTATCGAATAAGACATTCTTTGATTAAAACATGTGACATGTAAAGACATCTCACTCTATGTTTTTCTCATCACAAATAACAAAGGAGTTAGTGAAATAATAACTCAAGGGTAAAACAGTAATTTTACATTCCTTTGAGTTAATGATACACATGAAAGGTAATATCGTAAAGTACTATGTGGATCGTGTGAAGAATTGTTTTATCACATCAAACGGAAAATATACGCACATGAGTTTAGAGAGTCTCAATATTAGTCCTTTAGTGGAATCGACTAATATTAAGAATTAAAAGACGGAAAATGTTTGTGAACTTTTGAGTCCGATCTTTATTCTAAAGTTTCGTTCATGTGGGCCCATAAGGTCTCAATGATAGACACTTAGAAGAGAATAAATGAATAAGAATATTTGATTTACTCATTGAATACAAATTGTGATTTATATCGAGAAAGTTATTTTCTAAGTAACTGGATAAATAATTAGTTATTTATCGTTACATTTATTTAATGAGTCATATAGTGTTATCATATTGATAATAATACATTTAAATGATTCAAATAAATAAAAGTAGAAAATAAATAATTTCTCGTTTCGTACTTGTTTGAGAAGTATGAAATTATTTAATGAAATGTCATTAATAATGGAGAGTTCTAAATTAATTGAATTTAGAAATAAATCAAAAGAATTTGAGAATAAAATGAATGAATATGGCCGAGTAAAAGGAGGTGCGTTGGCCGAGTATTTTAAGTGACTAGGTCATGGGTTTGACCGAACTTAATCCCGTTTAACTTGCTTATATAGAGGCTTAAGTAACCCCTAGTCAATTAACCTAACCCTAATCAAATCACTCGGCCAAAAATATTCCTTCTCCCCTTGTGTGTTTCGGCTGACTCTTTTGAGTGAGAGCAAGGAAGAAAATTTGTTTTCTTCCTTCTCTAAGAGTTTTCCTTGTTCCCGACTATTCATAGAAGAGCCCATCCTCTCCTTCTCATAGAACTCTTCGTGTATTATTGTTGACTCTTTGTTATGGTGTTTGGTGATTTAATTATGATAAATTTTGAATTTTAGAATTAATTTAGAAGTCCCGAAGATCTTGGCCAATCCTGTCTGGCGAGAATCCCAGCTAGGCGTCCATTCCGGCGAGAATCCCAGCCAGACCTCCTGTCCGGCGAAGGCTTCCCAGCGCGCTTCCTGTCCGGCCAAAATCCCAGTCAGGCGCTCTTGTCCGGCGTCCAGTGCTCCTGTCCGGCGACTTCTCCAAACGCATCCAGCATCTCCCAGTCCGACGAGAAACCCAGCGAAGGTCTCCCAATCTGGCGAGGATCCCAACACGTCTCACAATCCGGCGAGATTCCTAGACGCGCTGACTCCTAGTTCGGCGACCCTCCTGGCCCGCTGATCTCCTGTTCGGTGACCTTCCAGACTTGCTGAAGACCTGTCCGGTGAGGTCTGTCTTCCCTGTTCAGCCAGCGTGCTAAGGCAATCCGGCGAGTCTTCTTCATCGTTTTGACTCGGTGTGGCATTCCGGAGATAGCGAGCAACGTCAGGATTGTTTACAATCTCTATTGTAAGTATTTCTCAACGAATTGGATGCCTATAAATATAGATTGTTTATATAGGTTGATAGTGTCTTCGATTGTTGCTTAACATGTTTTAATAAATTTGATTATTAATATGTCAATAAATTTTAATGCCGATATCGTTCAATGACCGCATGGATCCTAGGTTGTTAAATATATTAAAAATTGTTTTAATATATTTCATCTAATTATATAATTCCGCCATAGATATATTATATAATTAATTGTTTAATATCTTAAACTTGAAGAGACCCTGATTTTGCATGCGACAATGTTTTAGAATTTTTTGGAGAGAACTTTTGAGTTTTTTGGAAAGAGCTTATGGATTTTTTTTCTCGAAAATGTTTGAATCAATTAAAAAAAAACTGTTAATTAGATTTGAATTTAATGGGTGATTTATAAACTGTTTAACGAGTGCAGTACTTGCACCCATTATTTTCGTGTAGATTTTTTTTTTTTAATATATTATCTGATGTGCCAATGATTTAGGCAATAATGAAATTTAAGCTACAATGATCTTAAACTTGAATTTGACCATTAAAACAAATTTTAGTAAACGTTGATCAAATTAAAACCCTCTATATTTGTGAGGGTATATTACTTATTTACCCTATTTTCTAAACTTCAAAAAATTTAACATGTTTTCATTGGCCACTAATATAGATAAAGTGCAAATTTAAAGACAAATTTTATATGAAAGATAGAGAGTAAAGTAAGACTTGAAACAAAATTCAAATAACCATCAACCCTTAAATTATGGAATAGAACTTTAGCATAACACTAAAACAACATCTAAATGGATATGAACATCCGAAATTCACCTATATACTCAGAATATAGTGGAAAACCTTGTTCGTTACTTAACAAATGATCTAATAAGGCCTATAAACCAAACATGAGATTCTGATTATTCTTATTATACATTTAATAACTAGTTAGAGAATCACACTATATTTGTTCAAACTTTGAGCTCAAATATAGTCAACATGTTTGAATCAGGTCATCCCATAATTTGTGTATCCCTATTTAATTTGTGTATCCCTATTTTTTAAACCATGAAATGATTTTTTTGAAAATTTTCATTCTCGAACTCATAATTTACTCGAAATACTTTGATTTTATCGCTCCTAGGATCATATATCATCGACTTAGTATCAATAACCACAATTGTCTATTATAAATTTGTCAATAAGTAATTATAGTTCCGTTTCAAGGTTGATCATATTGCTTGCGGTTTTAATCTGTTTTGGAGAAAATAGAAGTGATTCAATTTCAATATATTGTATGTTTTAACAATTATCAATAAATGTGATGACTAACATAGACTAATGGTCCGGGTATGAGTTCAGCTCTCGTTACAGATAAACGAAAATTTGCTTTAAAAAGATATTTCAGAAAAAAAAAATTAAAACTATAATAGACATTAATTAATCAATATTGTATGAGATTAATGTTTTCTAATCGAATGTGAGGAATTGTGTTAAAAAAACAGTATACCATATAATTTCTTTGTCTAATAAGGTTTGTAGTTTTGTTTACTAGATCTTTCATTCATGGTATAATGTTTAGTAAAAGTCATATTGCACATATAGAAGTAAAATCACACTAGGGTAATATTCCTAATTTTCACTTTTTAGTAAATCACACGCGCCAAGCCAACGCGTAAATTAAGTGGTAGTAAATTTATGGATTAATTAACCTAATAAAAACGTTTTAGTTAAATTGATGAATTGAAATTAATCGCCGGCTTGAGAAATATATATATATAGAGAGAGAGAGTTATTGCCGAAGGAGAAGAAGAAGAAGAAGAAAAAGAGGGAGCGAATCGTCAAAAGAATCAACCAAAATCATCGGAACCAAAGTAATCCCATTAATCTTATATCATATATGTGAATACATATGATATGATACACATAAACACACACACACACACACTCTCTCTCTCTAAATTCCTCTCCTTGTTTATGTTTTTTGTGGGTCGTCGTGTTTTCTCGTTTCACTAGATCTTGAGCGAGCTTTAGTCCTCTCTCAATACCCCCCATTAAACCTTTTCATTTTATTTTGTCTATTATTTCAGATCTTTTATCTTCTCGCTCTTCAGATTCGCTCCGAGATCGCTATTATCACGTTTGATCAGCTTCGTAAAGGTAATCTATACCTCTCTACGTCTCGTAGTTACCGGAAGTTTCAGGATTTGTGTTGTTGTTGTTTATTCTCGGTAATGTCGTGTGTTGAAACTGGGGTTTGACTAATTCTCTACACTCGTTATTTAACCCAAAAAAATAAGAATTAAAAAATGGTCAAAAATGGGTTTTTGTTAGTTACGTATATCGTGTTGCTGAATTGGGTTTTTCGTTTTGGATTTGAGTTTGAATTACACGGGTTTAGATTGAATGAATAGAAGGTAGGTTTGACTCTTATTTATTATTATTATTATTATTATTATTAGTTTTAAATGGTAATAATTTTCTCGGGTACGAATGAGTGTGTGTTTGGTTGCAGTGGTTGTTGGACGGCCTTTTTCTTTGAACTTTCATAAGAACAAGGGTGTTCTTGTCACTCAAACTTGACAACCCTTCTATTTCATTTCTTTGGGTCATTGATTTTGATTGATTGTACTTTTTTGTAATCAAACGAGAAGGGTATCCAAAAGTTGTGATATTTTAATGTTTGAGTACATTTCTTAGGGGCTGTTCGTGTTCATAGACGAAAGAGCCTGACTTTACCAAGAAAGAAAAAAATACTCATTGATGTGTAGTTCGTCGTCAAACGAAAAGGGTATCCAAAAGTTGTGATCTTTTACCGTTTTGAGTGCATTTCTAATGCTGTTCGTCTTCAAAGACGATAGAGCCCTAATTTTACTAATAAAGGAAAAAAAACTCGTTGATGTGTAGTTCGTCATCAAACGAAAAGAGTATCTAAAAGTTGTGATCTTTTACTGTTTTGAGTGCATTTCTAAGGCTGTTCGTGTTCATAGCCGATAGAGCCCTGATTTGGCCAAGAAGGAAAAAAAAACTCATTGATGTGTCGTTCCTCATCAAAGGAAAAGGGTATCTAAAAGTTGTAGTCTTTTACTGTTTCCTCATCGAACGAAAAGGGTATCTAAAAGTTGTAGTCTTTTACTGTTTCGTACATTTCTTAGGGCGTTCACAATTTTAGTAAGAAGTTAAAAAAATCGTTCAAGACGAAAAGGGTATTTCAAAGTTGTGATCTTTTACTGTTTCCATAGGTTTCCTAGGCCATTCGTGTTCATAGACGAGACGAGCCCGTTTACTCGGCAAGAATTTAGAAGAAGAAGAAAAAAAACTCATTGATGTGTTGAGAGAGAGAGAAAGAGATTCAGATATGAAATCAGCTCCGACGTGGCGTTTGGGCATCGGAGAAGTTCCTTCAGTGTTGCCCGGGTCCCGCCACCGAGGAAGCCAGAACATGAAGAGGCCGATGTGGATCATCGTGTTGGTTTCGATGGTCAGCGTGTTCTTAATCTGCGCCTACGTTTATCCCCCGCGGAGCAGCACGACTTGCTACGTTTTCTCGTCGAGAGGCTGTAAGTCGATAATCTCCGATTGGCTTCCGCCGGCTCTGATGAGGGAATATTCCGACGAAGAGCTCGCTTACCGGGCAGTCGCCAGAGAGATTCTCAACTCGCCTCCGGCCCCGCTCCAGACTCCCAAGATCGCCTTCATGTTCTTGGTCCCTGATGCCTTGCCTTTCGAGAGGTTGTGGGAAAAGTTTTTCCGAGTAAGTTCTTTGCTTTCCTTTTCTGTATTAGTTTTTACGAGATGGCGTAAGATTGACTAATAAGCTACTAGCTTTACGATTGTGTGACGAGGGTAAATAGTAAGAATGGGCTTCGGATTGTGTATTCGATCTTTGAACTTGAGCTTTCAATGCATGAGCTTTTTATAAGGTTAATGTAAGAAAGAAGGTTATTTAATTAGACTAGTGTGGATTGAAAAAAGAGGATAATTATAAATTCCATGCCTTTTACAAGGTTAATGTGAAAAATAAAAAGGCTATATTTTTTTATGGTCATGTTTACTAAGATACGAGGATAGTTTTAGATTCCTGAATGTGTTGGGCAAGCTACAAATTGATCAGACATAGTTAGTTGTTTATATGAGGAGTCTAGATCTATATTAAGAAAAAATCGGGTAAAATTTAAGGATAACTTTTTTGCATTTTCAATTTAACGTAGATATTGTTTTTTTGTGTATACAGGGTCATGAGGGAAAGTTCTCTGTCTATGTTCATGCTTCCAAGGACACACCAGTGCATGTGAGCCGATTCTTTACGAATCGTGATATACGAAGTGACGAGGTCTAGTTCTGATAATCTAACTCTTTTCTTACTATTGTTATTTTAGTTTTGATTGTGGTCTCCCACAAATTCTAGCCAAAAAAATTATCAGTGTGAAATTTATCTGATCGGCTTGTTTATCAGAACTAGATGGTACTAGGATTCATCTATTAACTTTGTCTTATGAGAACTTGAAGAGAAAAATTATCTCCTTCTAGCATTCTTGGTTCGTGCTAAAATTTAGGAAATGGAATATTTGTTAGAACTTTAATCAAAAGAATATTGTCTCTAGGTTTTTAAATCATAAAGACGGGATATAATTTTTTTGTATTTTCTTTTGTTTGCAGGTTGTGTGGGGAAGGATTTCCATGGTCGATGCAGAGAAGCGACTCTTGGCAAACGCTCTTCAAGATGCCAGTAACCAGCATTTTGTTCTACTTTCGGAAAGGTATTTGTATTTAGAGGACTACTGGGTCACCTAATATGTATTTTTTTTAATAATTTTTGGTATCGAAATATTAAGCTCCGCTATCATCTGATGATAAACTTTTCTATAATGCAGTTGCGTACCTTTGTATGATTTTGAGTATATCTACGAGTATCTGATAAATACAAACATCAGCTATGTTGACGCGTAAGTACAATCATAAGCATTTATTGACAAAGTGTCCCACACTCTTATTTTGCTTTGATATAAACTCTTTTCTAACCATCGCTTCCCTTAGGTTTGAGGATCCGGGTCCTCATGGGAATGGAAGGTATTCAGAAAATATGAGACCTGAAATTGAGAAGAAAGATTTTCGAAAGGGTGCTCAGGTAATTCGCTTATACCCCCTCATTTTATAAGGGTAAGGTTTGCATTATAATATTGCAGAAAAGTGAAATACAAGGGTATTCTTTTTTCAGTTTATCTGAATTTTTCTAAAGAAATAATAACTTTTTCATCAGTAAGGTTCTACTGTGGGTCAGTGGAATATTGAAATTTAAATATTTTACGTGTGTAAACTCTTTAAATGGTGAGCATTTTTTGGAAAATTTGTATTCTTTTAATTTTTTTTATGTATATTATATACTTATATGCAGTGGTTTACACTGCAACGGCGCCATGCTGTGGTAATCCTGGCAGACAATGTCTACTACCCGAAATTTCGTGAATATTGCAAGGTATTTTGTGTTTTATGTTTTAGATAATATCCGCTTTTCATTGTCTCTAGGAATTGAAATTCACTATTTATAATCCGAAATTAGAATGTTATGGTCTTATGTGTTGCAATGTGTGAAATGGGATTTGATCATTCCAGCCAGGCGCGGAGGGGCATAATTGTATAGCCGACGAACATTACTTACCGACCTTTTTTCACGTGAGTTTTTTTTTTAATTTTTTAAATTTTAACCGACGCGTATCATTACACTTGTATGTCACGTAAATTGAAGTAATTCCTTAAATGTGTCTCAGCTTGTGGATCCCGACGGAATCTCGAACTGGTCAGTGACACATGTTGATTGGTCGGAGAAAAAGTGGCATCCCAAGGCATACAAGGCGGAGGATATCAGTGACGAGCTTAGAAGCAACATTACGGTACATTTAATTAAAATAGAATCATAATTAAGCACTTAAACTAAATGTTCATGAGAAATTGCCCAAAACTTCATTTTGAGTAATAATTATTCCTATTTCCCTTAAAAATTGTATTTTTTCCTCTCTGATACTAAAAAATACCACTTACCCTTAGACTTTTATTTATTTACATTTTTATCCCAACCCGTAATTAGTTCCGATTAATAAAAAAAAAAAAAAATAGGGAAAAGATAAGAGGCCGGGTTTTGGATAATTGTGTATCTATGTATTTTTAATTAATCGGGACTAATTAAGGGTTGGGATAAAAATGTTAAGAAAAGAAAATTTATATAGTAAATGGTCTTTTCACCAGTGGCAAACTGGGAAAACACAATTTTTAAGAGAAATGGGAAAACATAAGTACGCATTTTGGGCAATTTATCAATGTTAATCTCTTATAAAAAAGCTTAAACCTTTATTTAGACAATGATTAACGATTTCGTTTCATTGTATCAACTTGGCAGTCTATCGATGTGAGCGTACATGTAACTAGCGATGAAAGGGTTAGTTTTCTTTTGTATATATATGATATTTTACCATGTGGATTTGTTAGAGCAAAATTAAGGCGTTAAAAATGATTTACTTGATTTATGAATATTTGCAGAAAATAGTTCAGAAATGGCCGTGCTTGTGGAACGGGATACAGAAGCCGTGTTACCTATTCGCGAGGAAATTCTTGCCTGAAGCTCTAGACGAGTTGATGAACAATTTCACAAATTATACGACGATTTGAAGGCGCGAGATATATTTTTACTCCGATTTCTCTTTCTTTTTCGGTTGGTTTTTAATATTCTTTGGTCGGATAGGCTTTTTCGACCCTATTGCTCTCCTCTCCGGTCTTGGTTTTTGCCGTATAGTTTTTTCAGTGTAGAAAAAATCACCGGATTCTTAAAGAGGGACGACGATGGCAATTTCCTTTTTCCCCGGCCATGATTCTTCTTCAGAGCAAAGAGAGGGCACAACTAGCTAGGGTTGACCGGAGTCAAAGGAAAGAGGCTAACAAATTTGAAGAGTTTGCTCTGCTTCTCTAATTGTCTTTTCTTTTTTTGGCTTCTTTAGGACATATTTTTTTGGGGAACTTTTTTCTTTCTTTCTTTTCTTCACCCTGCATTTTGAGTTTTATGCTTTGATATTTTGTAAGAGATAGAAATGTGAAGTTGCAAATATAACAAAAAAAGAGGAGGTAGAGATTTTAGTTCTAAATATAAATATCTGCATTTATATGTATATATGTTTTCTTATAATGTGCTTGTGTTTTACCATTATGTACAAGGCATGTTGTAGGCTGATTTTTGAATTATCGACGATCGATTTTGTGCCCGTGGTTTCAAAAATAAAAAATCGTTCTATCTGAGAAATATATAGAATTTTGGCGCTAAAATGGTGAGAAAAGTAGGATATAAAACTTAAAAACATTTACGTAAGAATAATTCATTCAAAACACTTAAATTTCAAAAACATATATTAAACTGAATATATATAAGAATAATGGGCAATAAGATTATCCCCTTGTGATGCAGCAGCCGTCGTGAGACCTGCTTCTTGAACTTCCAATAGCCGAGACAAAATCCTGAAAATAATCTCCAAACTAGCATCTCCAACATTGTTTTTAAAGATCAATTCACTCTCCATCTCCATGTTTCGTCCAAGATCAGACTCCCCTGGTAATGAGATCATCGCGAGATGGGCAAATCTTCTCACCCATGGGCAAAAGAAAAATAGATGAAGCATAGCTTCTGTGAGCGATCGGGCTGTTTCTGGGGAGCATCTTTTCGAAGAACAACTTGGCTCCTAAATATTTATCTGTGAGCACTTGAGCCAAAGTCTGTTGCTTTTGCCTGCCAGCTTCCAGCCTAGCTTGGCTACTAACGCGTCGTTGAAAGTTTTCGAATTTTCTCATCCTTAGTCCTCCATACTCCACTGGCACGCAGAGTTTCTCCTAACTTTTTAAAATAATTCCCTTTGTTGTTATTGCCGCTCCACAAAATTTGCTAACCATTTTGTCTAGATTTCTACATAACATGATTGGAAGCTTACAAGATGCCATGGCATAAGAGGGAATTGTTGGAATCGATATAGGATATAACAATTAATTATCATATCATATATGGCGGAATATAAAAAAAATTATTTTTAACACGTGTGAAACTATTTTACTACCTAAACAAAATGCATGAACTTGTTAATTAAAACATATAATAAATATGAAAAATACTTAGTACCTTTTTTTGTTGCTTGATCTTAGAGATCCTTCTCGGATAATTCTACAATGAGTATTTTAAGAATTTTCTTAAAAGAAATAAAAGGAAGCATCTAGATGCCCATTCCCTAGCTAGAATTCGGCCAACATGCATAAAAGAGGAGAGTTTTATTTCCTTTTAATTATAAGGATAATTACCCAAAAGGAAAAGGGAAGTGAATTTCCTTGAGAAGGAAATAAATAAGCTAAGTGAGGAAACAAATATTGTGGCCGGCCTTCCTAAGAGAGAAATTAGAAGGGAAAATCAAATATTGTGTCACGAATACATTATTATTTCATTAATTAATAATTGACCTTTATAGATTTTTCATTCTCCTATAAATAGAGCCTCACACAAAGATGTGAAAATTTTAAGCTTTCGCCTTGTTCTCTCTTGCTCTTGGCCGACCCTCTCTCTCTCTAGAAAATACTCCTTTTTATTTTGCACCTAGATCCATACTTGATCTAGAGAGTTAGCTTATAATCTAAGAATTGTTCTTGGTACATATTGTTTAATTGTGCCCACATACAAATCCTTCTAAACCTCTATAGACTCTTGTAATAGAAACCTTAGGTTTCTCAAGTTCTCGTTTAGGTTTGAAGCAATCAAGCTAGAAGAGAAGATCAACCTTTCCCAAGACGCTTCAAGTTTGAAGACACAAAAAAGTTTAGTATTCAAGTAGATTAAATAATGTTTATAATTTATAACATGTATATGCACTTTATCTAGGTTAGTAAAAATTATTTTACAAGTAAAAGAAATTTTTATATTCCGCCATTAATATGATTAATGATAAATTTTTCTTAACCCTAGACCTATTCCAACAAATGGTATCAGAGCTATGGTCAAAATTAAGCATGTACATGTTATTAAGAAAATTGTTTTCTAAATTTGCTTGAATAATGATTTTTCAAAGACTAGATCTTACAAAATTTTAATTTTATGGTACGACCTTTAAAATTAATTTTGTGTTGATTTTCCACTTGTTAAATATGCTATATAAATATATTAAAAACAGTTTTTAATTATTTTATGTTTAGCATACTCAAAATCAATTTTTTGACAAGTTTGAAAATTTATGTACATAGTTTAAACTAGTTTATTGCACTTCTAGTTTAAATTTGTTATTGAATGTTTTATATTATGTTTTTTTATTTTATATTGTGTTTAATTATTAACATGTTAATATAACACATAATTGAAATCAAAACATACAATTAAAATGTTTCAATAAACCTCTTTCTCTTTACACCTAAATCCGACGTACCTTTTAATTGTTTTTCAAATTCTAGACAAATTGTTATGGCTCAGTAAAACGGGCATAACTCTTTGCTCATACCTTGAAAATTAGTGGTTCTTGTATCAAATTAAACGTATGGAAGTAAGCAATCCAATGCAATTGGTTTCAACTCAATCGGATTCTGGATGTGTCAATTATGACTTTTTAAGTCCGAGGTGTACGGCAGTCCGCGAGTCCAGATTTTTTAAATCCAGATTTTGCGACTCCAAGCTTCCTCCCCTCTTCTTAATGTTTTCGTGGATTTACGACGTTCACGCGCTCAACCACCATGAAGACGGCTGGAAGGAAGATATCATGAAGATGAAGATATTAGTTTTAGGAGATTTTTAATCTAAAAACCTTTCAAGTGCGAAAAGTTTTGAGTGATCAAACTTTTTTATAAAGTGGCTAGTCAAAACATTAATGTATTGACATCATGACTATGCATTAATGATGTGTCATTTACGTATGAAATGCGACTTTTTTGCGGCCTTCCCTCGAAGGAGTAAAATTGTCATTTTGTTCATAACACCTTTAGATTTATTCTTGTCTAAATAAAATTAAACTGAAAATCCTAAACAAAAGACTAATCATAATTTGTTTCAACTTTCAGCAACATGTCTCTAAACCCCCTCTCTACTATCCTTTCCTCGAACAACTGGAAGGTGATAACTACGTAGATTGGAAACGTAACCTAGACATCGTCCTTACCGTGGACAAGCACAAGTGGGTACTCACCACCCCATGCCCCCCTGAAACGAATGATGATTCGACTCAAGAGGACAAGGACGCCCTTGCGGCCTGGCTCAGATCCAATGAGATTGCGAGATGCTATATTTTAGCATCGATGAACAATGTGTTGCAACAACAACATCGTGATATTGGGTCCGCCTATGAAATGCTCTACAATCTCCAAGATATTTTTGGAGGGCAAGAGCGTCAGGCTAGGCAACAAGCGGTACGACAGTTTATGAACTATCGTATGAAAGCAGGGACTCCCGTTGGAGAACATATGATGATGATCATAAGTTATCTTAATGAGATGGAAATCCTTGGATTTGAGATTGATGGAGAAACCAAGATGGATATGATCTTGGAAACTCTCCTTGAATCTTTTGATACTTTCAAGTTGAACTACTCCATGAAGAAGCTAGGGTACACTGTTACCGAGCTAATGAAGGAACTTCACACCGCTGAGGGAATCTTAAAGAAAAAGAGGACTACTGGAGAAGCTCATGCCACTGAGCACAGAGTCTCCACCTCTGGATCTAAGAAGAGATCTCATAGAGCCGACAAGAAGAACCCTAGCAAGGTTCAGAAGAAGAAGATGCCCCGGACTGCCAAGGTGGACAAGTCTAAGGATAACTGTCACCATTGCAATGAGCCCGGACACTGACGTAGGAACTGTCCTACCTACCACAAAGCTAAAGGGAGAGATATTGTACTTATTACCAAAGCTTGTTTAGTAGCTGATAATGTATCATCGTGGATTATTGACTCCGCTGCTACTAGCCATATTTGTTGTTCCTTGAATGGATTCAGGAAAAGAATTTTTTTAGAGTATGGCGACTTCTGCTTCAAGTGGGGTGATGTGAGGTTGGTGTCTGCTAAGGCTATGGAATCCGTGACACTGTCTTTCGAAGATAGAACTTTAAATTTGAATAATGCGTATTATGTTCCTTCCTTTGGGAAAAACTTAATATCTGTAGCTCAAATTTTTGAGCAGAATTATTATTTAAAGTTTATTGATAATGCAATTCGTATTACTTCTTCCAATTCATTTGTCACTGATGCATATTTAAAGAATGGTTTATACTATCTTTATGCTACACAACCTTTGCTATTAGACACTGAAATAGATAATGATCTAATTACGGAACCCAAGAGGATCAAACTTAATGACTACTCTGATCTAATAAAATTAACACATCTCTGGCACTTAAGACTTGGTCATATTAGTCTAGATATGATTAAGAGACTTGTGAGGGATGGTCCACTCAAAGACTCTGCAATAGGCTCACTGCCGACTTATGAATCCTGTATAGAAGGAAAAATGACCAAACGACTTTTCTCTGATAAAGGTCGAAGAGCCACTGAGCTGCTGGAACTAATACATTCTGATGTATGTGGTCCGCTTAGAATTCAAGGACAGGGAGGATACGAATACTGATACGAATACTTCGTTACCTTTACCGATGATTACTCAAGATATGGATTTGTCTATTTGCTCAAACACAAATCCGAAACCTTTAACGTATTTAAGGTTTTTCGGGCTTTAGTGGAAATGCAAACTAGCAAACAGATCAAAACCCTTCGATCTGATCGAGGTGGTGAGTACTTGTCTTAAGAGTTCGATGACTTTCTTAAAGAAAAATGTATCACTTCTCAGGTTACAGCACCTGGCACACCTCAACAAAACGAAGTGTCAGAGAGAAGGAATTGAACTTTGATGGATATGGTTAGATCAATGATGAGTTACTCATCACTCTCTAATTCCTTTTTGGGGATATGCCCTCGAAACTGCCGCATATATTCTGAACCAAGTTTCGTCTAAGACGGTCCCTGGTACTCTTTATGAACAATGGACAAGGCGTAAAGCTAATTTAAGCCACATCAGAATTTGGGGTTGCCCTGCACATGTGCTATGGCAAAAGACTAGCAAGTTGGCTAGTAGGTTAGAATTATGCATGTTCGTTGGATTTCCAAAGGAAACCAAAGGTTTCAATTTTTATAGTCCCGATGACGATAAAACGTTTGTCAGCACTAATGCTCGTTCCCTTGAGGAGGACTATATGAAGAATACGAAACTTAGAAGCAAAATTGTGCTTGAAGAAAAGTTGGGTGAGGATTCATCTGTAAGAATTGTTTTTACCTCAACTGAAACACAACCTAACAATTTAGAACCTCGTCAAGTAGTACTTCGACGCAGTGGGAGGGTTTCTGAAAAGCCTGACAGGTACATGTCTTATGGCGATACTCTCGTAGCCGTCGCTGACATGGATAACATTGTTTCCTACAGCCAAGCAATGGCAGGTTCTGAATCAAACATTTGGCTTGATGCTATGAAAGTTGAGATGCATTCGATGTATGTCATCAAAGTCTAGAAACTTGTAGACCTACCTGAAGGGGTTAAACCTGTAGCGTGTAAGTGGATCAATAAGAAGAAAATGGGTCCGGATGGGAACGTTGAGACGTTCAAAGCGCGACTAGTGGCTAATGGTTATACCCAAAAGGAATGTATCGATTATGAAGAAACCTTCTCGCAAGTCGCAATGCTAAATCCATCCGTATACTTCTATCCATAGCTGCCGCTCTCGATTATGAGATCTGGCATATGGATGTCAAAACTGCCTTTCTGAATGGAAATCTTGACGAGCGCATTTTCATGGCTCAACCAGACGGTTTCGTGGAAAGTTATCAAGAGAACAAGGTTTGTGAACTGCTTAAATCCATTTATGGATTGAAGCAAGCATCTAGATCATGAAATATTAGATACGATGAAACTGTAAAAGGCTTTGGTTTTGAACAGTCAATAGATGAGCCTTGTGTCTATAAATTGATACATGAGGGCAAGGTTGTGTTTCTGGTATTGTATGTCGATGATATACTACTCATTGGTAATGATGTAGGCAAATTATCCGAGGTTAAAATCAGGTTAGCTAAGCAGTTTGATATGAATGATCTAGGGGAAGCTGCGTACATTCTGGGGATTCAGATCTTTCGAGATCGAAAGAGCCGGACCCTGTCACTCTCCCAAGCATCTTATATAGATAAGGTGTTGGATCGTTTCGCTATGCAAAACTCCAAGAAGGGCCTTAACCCCCTTAGATATGGAGTCTCACTCTCTAAGGACCAGTCTCCCAAGACTGCACAAGGGATTGAGGACGTGAGAAAGATTCCCTATGCTTCAGTCGTAGGAAGTCTCATGTATGCTATACTGTGCACTAGACCGGATATATGTTTCTCCGTTGGCGTAGTTAGCCGTTTCCAATCAAATCCTGGACCCGAGCACTGGGTTGCTATTAAGCATGTTCTTAAGTATGCTCGGAGAACTAAGAATTTGATGCTTACATATTCAGGTACTGACCTGATTATGACGGGGTATACCGATTCCGATTTTCAGGCGGATAAGGATTCCAGGAAATCTACTTCAGGATCTATGTTCATCCTGAATGGTGGATCTGTAGTTTGGAGGAGTATCAAGCAATCTTGCATTACTGACTCTACCATGGAAGCAGAATATGTGGATGCTTGTGAAACATCCAAAGAGGCTGTATGGCTTAGAAAATTCCTTAAGTAGTTGGAAATTGTTCCAAATGTCAACGAGCCCATGACACTTTATTGTGATAATAGTGGGGCTGTTGCTAACTCAAAGGAACCTAGAAGCCATAAGCACTCTAAGCATATTGAGAGGAAATATCATTTGATTAGAGAGATCGTGCAGCGCATAGACGTGGAGGTGAAGAAGATCTCAACGGTGGACAACCTTGCAGATCCTTTCACCAAGGCCCTATCCAACAAGGTCTTCGACCAACATCGAGACAGATTAGGCATGAAGGACTACTCTCATCTTCTTTAAGTCAAGTGGCAGAGATGCCCACAAGAAAATTGTTTATTTACATATTGATGTAATATGTAAATCTTTATAAAGTCCTTATTGTAATTTGCTGATTAAATTAATAAAAGTTGAAACGTTCATTCATTCCTTTTTAGTTTGATTGAAGATTTATGATATTCAATAGTCTTATAGTCCTTAATCAAACCTAACAATGTATGAAGAAACAAATGTAGATTTGCGTGAACAAACACTTCATGGTTTGACTAAAACAATATATTCGCAATCTAAAGATCAACAGACTATTGATCCCAGTATGATTGTTGGAAGAATCTATGATGTCTAGTTACGAGACATAGAGAGTTAGGAACTCTATAGTTCTTCCAGTGTATATTTTGAAGATACTGAATTGACTAGTGCACCTGTTGAGACAATAGAAGAACAAACCATTTAACATCTTCTATCTCAAGGTAACTATGTATGAATTGCATGATGCTTACCTAAATCCTGAAATGAGTCATGTCATTTCATAGCATTAATACTCTCATTTGAGAAAGTCAAATTCTAGATCCATTACGTGATCTAGACAAGGCCTATTGGTGAGATATTAAGTTATGAATATGTCATGAACCAACTTTGTGAAGTTCTCATAGACATGGAATTCATGTACAAGATTGCTGAGATGCAATATATATCACCTCATGTTTTATTACTTGGATTGTGAATAAATGAACTGCGCATTGTCCAAATTTAAGTAGCGACTTTATTTGGATGAAACAATGTGACTTGTTAGCTCTTCGTCAATACATTGTTTCTAACTTATTCACAAGTACTAAAGAAGTTGAGGAAATAACAACTAGAAAGGTAAAATGGTAATTTTATAAATCCCAGCTAGTTGATGATATTCATGAAGGGTAAACATAGATAACATTCAATGGATCCGCTCAATATAATTAAGTTGAATTTGAGTAGAAAATAAATTCATTTGAACCGAGAGATTCTCAGTGTCAACTCTTTAGTGGAGTTAGTTCACATTAAGCTAATACTCGGAAAAGATTTGTGAACTTTTGAGTCCGAGTATAGAAGCTCAAGCTTTGTTCAATTGGATCCATAAGGTCACTATTACAGGTCATTAGAGTAGGATTGTTAAACTAGAAGCTAAGTCAAAATAAGTTCAAGTGTTGAACTAGACTTTTTCTCGGAAAAGGTCTAAAGGGTATTTTGTCCACATGGACATAAAATGATGTGAATGTCAAAATAAGATTGTGAATATTTTCATATGATGAAAATATAAATTATTTCTTAAATCGAAAAGTTGTTTAACGCATATGAAATTTAATTTCGTTATTTGTGCAATTATAATTCTACAATGAGTATTTTAAGAATTGTCTTAAATGAAATAAGGAAGCATCTAGATGCCCCTTACCTAGCTAGAATTCGGCCAACATGCATAAAAGATAAGAGTTTTATTTCCTTTTAATTATAAGGATAATTACCCAAAAGGAAAAGGGAAGTGAATTTTCTTGAGAAGGAAATAAATAAGCTAAGTGAGGAAATAAATATTGTGGCCGGCCTTCCTAAGAGAGAAATGGGAAGAGAAAATCAAATATTGTGTCATGAATACATTATTATTTCATGAATGAATAATTGACCTTTATAGATTTTTCCTTCTCCTATAAATAAAGCCTCACATAGAGGTGTGAAAATTTTAAGCTTTCGCCTTGTTCTCTCTTGCTCTTGGCCGACCCTCTCTCTCTCTAGAAAATACTCCTTTTTATTTTGCACCTAGATCCATACTTGATCTAGAGAATTAGCTTATAATCTAAGAATTGTTCTTGGTTCATATTGTTTAATTGTGCCCACACACAAATCCTTCTAAACCTCTATAGACTCTTGTAATAGAAACCTTAGGTTTCTCAAGTTCTCGTTTAGGTTTGAAGGAATCAAGCTAGAAGAGAAGATCAACCTTTCCTAAGACCCTTGAAGTTTGATGACACAAAAAAAGTTAGTATTCAAGTAGATTATATAATGTATAATTTATTACATGTATATGCACTTTATCTAGGTTAGTAAAAATTATTTTACTTGTAAAAGAAATTTTTATATTCCGATATGATTAATGATAAATTTTTCTTAACCCTAGACCTATTCCAACAAATGATATCAGAGCTATGGTCAAAGTTAAGCATGTACATGTTATTTAAAAATCATTATAAGAAAATTGTTTTCTAAATTTGCTTGAATAATGGTTTTTCAAAGACTAGATCTTACAAAATTTTAAGTTTTTGGTACGACCTTTAAAAGACTAGATCCACTGAATATTATCGAATGATTACCCTTGACGAATATCATCTACTATATGAGATTTATAAAATTCCATTTTACCCTTCTAGTTGTTATTTCCTAAACTCCTTTAATACTTGTGAATAAGTTAGAAATAATGTATTGACGAGGAGCTAATAAGTCACAAAATTTCATCAAAAAGAATCCTTTATTCTATTTTGACATCGGCCGGTAGATGTATTCACAATCCAAGTAATAAAGCATGATGTGATATACATTTGCATTTCAGCAATCTTGTACATGAATTCCATATCTATGAGAACTTCACAAAGTATACTCATGTCAACTTCATAATACAATACATCACCAATTGAACGCATCACAAACTTGGATCTAGAGTGTAACTTTCTCAAATGAATGTTTTGAAGTTATGAAATAACATGTCTCATTTCAAGATTGACACAATGCAATCCAAACATAGTAACCTTGAGACAGAAGATACTAAATGGTTTTTTCATACATTGTCTCTAAAGGTGCAATGGTCAATTTAGTATATTCTAAAGATACACTGCAAGAATTACAGAGTTCTTAACTCTCTATGCCTCATAAATTCTTCTAACAATCATACTACGAGCAGTAGTCCGTTGATCTTTAGATTGTGAATATTTTGTTTTAATTAAACCATGAAGAGTTTGTTCACGCAAATCTACATTTGACTCTTCATACGTTGTTAGGTTTGATTAAGGACTATAAGATTATTGAATATCATGAATCTTCAATCAAACGGAAAGGAATGAAAGAACGTTTCAAATTTTATTAATTTAATTAGCTAATTACAATAAGGACTTATGAGAGATTTATATTACATCGATATGAAAATAAATAATATTATTGTGGGAATCTTTGCCAACAAGAATGCTAAGCACAACTGACTTAACCAGAGTTGCTTTTCAAGCTTTGGATATACACTTAGACATCCAGCCCTCAATCTTGTTATTTACGATGAAATGAATGGCTTTTGTTTTGTTGCGTCCAATGTACAATGGACTTCCCAAATACTTTAAGTCTTTAACGCACTCATCCATTCTCAGCCTGGATTTTATGCGACTTTTCATATCTTCAGAGCCATTTTTAGAAAAAAAAAAGAGACCTGATTTTGCAACATCCACTCTCTGACCAGACCAGCTTTAGAATTGTTGAACATATCTTTATACCGTATTGACTTCTCCCACGTTGGTTGTGCATAAAATAATCGTGTCGTCGGCGAACATTAGGCCAGAAATACTCTTTCCAGTAGAGTGCAGCTTGATCCCATTAAACTTCCATCTTTGTTCTTCATTGTGTAAAAGCATGTTTAACACCTCCGAGGCTATAAAAAATAGGTACGGCGAGAGCGGATCGCCTTGATGCAATCCTCTATGCAGCTTCATTTTATCTAGAGGGCATCAATTCAATAGAATAGAATTGGATCGAGGTGACACACTCTTTGATCAAAGCTATAACTTTTTCTGAAAATCCAAAATAATCCATAACAAAAAGCTCCATTCAATTCTATCATATGCTTTAGATAGGTCGATCTTGATTCCAACGTTTTTACCCCTCCTTTACTTTTTTTGATCGAGTCCATAACTTCTCTTTCCATTATCGAGTTCTCTGTAATCCACCTGCCCAGTATGAATGCCGACTGAAAAGGCGATATGAGTTTTTCTAAGGAAACTCTCATTCTTGTCGTAATGATCCTCGTGATTATTTTGAAAGTAAAGTTGCAAAGACTAATTAGTCTGAATTTTTCCATAGTTTCTGCTCCACTGACTTTTGGAATTAAGACGATCAAGGCATCACTCAACCCTACTTCCATGTGACCAGTTTCGAAAAATTTCTAAATACATTCGACCAATTTTTGACCAACTTGTGGTCAAATTATTTCCTTGGAAGCCATCCGGTCCATAAGTTTTGAGATCATTCATTTCCCAAATTATTTTCTTAATCACTGTGTAAAAGAATGGTTTAGGGTTTAGGGTTTATGGAATCTATGAGATGAGCTCGTTCTCCTCCAAAGTAAAATCCGGGCTTCTGAGATCTTGAATGGAATCTGGAACTGATGGGTTAGAGCTGGTAAGAGCTCTTTAAATTTATGCTCGAGATGCTTTCCTATCTCCTGTCTAGACACTAGCACTCATCCTGCATCATTCTTCAACCTACCGATATAATTTATTTTATTGCGAATAATGGTCGATAGGTGAAAAAACTTGGTGTTCACGTCTCCCTCTTGCAGTCATAGTTGTCTAGACTTTTGTCTCTAGAATTTATCGATTCTGCGAGCTCCTTCTGCAATGCTGTATTGCAACCAATTCCTCTTGTCCCTTGTCTTGAGATCGCCTCTCTGATCTTGGAGAGTCATTAACTCCTTTTTATACTTTTGCTGATCTTCATTTACGTCTCTCCATTTATCTGGTTGCCAGATCAATCTCTCTATTTTGAGGATTTTGACCATTTGGCAACCTGATGATGCACCAGGATATCAGATAGTGCGTACAATCTCCAGACATTCAGGCTCATCCGCCCAACCTCGTAGAATATGAAAGGCTTCACACCTTTGCCATCCATCAAGAAGAAATCAAGAATAAATGGCGTATGGTCAGAATGAATGGCTGGGCAACCTTCACACTTGCTTTATGGAATCTCAAAAGTCACTCCGGGCTTGCAATGACTCTGTTGAGCCTTTCCAAGTCACCAGCGAACCACCTGAAGTGACCATTTATAGACTTTGCATCGATCCCACCTGAATCTCTGAGAAAAGAACTGAGAATCGTGCCTCTTCGCTGAGTGAAAATAACCCCGCCTTCCTTATCTTCTGCTGAAGCTATTTGATTGAGATCTCCCAATAAGACCCAAGGCCTGTCCATCCTTTACGTCTTGGTAAGAAGAGAATCCCAAAAGGATTGGTACAACATGGGGTAAGGCGGCCCACACACTCTGAACAAATTCCAGTCTTGACTAGCTTCAATCTCTTTGACCACTGCCCAAATCAGATTCTTGCTCAAGCTTCAAATGTCAAGATTATTCCCTTTCTTCCACCACATATATATTCCTCTGACTGAGCCTTCAACAACAACCGAAATTCCTCTAGAAAACCTAAGAATGCCTCTAAGTCTATCCATCCTCGCATTGTCCAATTTTGTTTCCATAAATAATAACACATCCAGTCTGAATTTCTCCACGAACCTTCTCAAGGCTCCCACCGCCGGTTCTCCATTGAGACCCCGACAATTCCAAGTTTGCACTAACATGAGGAGGTTACGGCTTGGACTTACCCACCTCCTCGGTTGTGTAGCTTAGCTGACTTTCTTCAATCCTCTCATGGAATCTTACAATATTCTGGGTGAAGGAATGAGTTGCATCTTTCTCAAGTTTGTTCTCCTCGGCAAACGCTTGTTGGAAATTTCCCGCGAAAGGACGATATCTCACCTTCTGGGACTGTTGTTTTATGGATCTTCAGTTTGAAAGCTTGGTCTGTGGTCTGGCCCCATTCTACCCTCTTCGACAAAATTTATTTTTCTAATGGGCTTCGGTTGGCCCAAAAGATTCTTTTAAGTATCCTTCATCTTCTCATGTCGCTTATGATCTTCCTTCTCTATAACGGTCGTTTTATTTAGTGGAGAGGCAGTGGTACTTCCAACGCTGACTTTACACGTGGCATCTCGAGGCATATCCCGCCTTTGCTGGTCTTGCTTGCCGCTGCCACTCGACATGTTTGTCCCCCTTTCTCCTCGTCATGTTAGAATCGCGCCGTTTCTTTTCTGCCCTCTTTTTTTTTTTTATGGTCGGTGGTCCCTCTTCTGGCTGGCCTCCTTCAACCTGGGATGCAATCTCTGCCTCCTTCTCCGACGTAACTTCTCCCGGAATAGGTGTATCATCACTAGAGATTGAGCTGTTCTTTTTCTCGATATTTCCGATGAGATGATCTAGTTCACCGAAACAAGACTTGACATCGACCTCCTTCTTCAGCCAGTTTCCATATCTATTCACCATTGGATAATGCCAAACTTTCACCATCGCCCAATTTTTTCTTGTGCATGCGATTTCTTTGGGCCCAAAATTCCGCATTGATAACATAATCGACCTAAATTTTCGTACTTCCCCTAAATCCACAAAGGTTACAAATATTCTATGTCAAGAAAGAACTCTGACCCTAGTGGTTTGGAGATGTCGATTTCTACATGCATTGTTATCCCGTTTTTGGCTCTGTTTGAATAATTGATGAATTTTCCGAACATCGGAGAAAAATCTCTCGCGCAAGCCATGTTATGAAAGCTCGGTGTGAGTATCGAGAAATGCAACCAGACTGGAGTCGCGTTGAATTCCAACTCTTCAATCTTCATCAGTGGAGGCCAGTGATTGAGCATGAGTTGAGCCCCTTTAATCGTTCACGGTCTTCCCTCCATTACCCTTATCAAGTCTTCTTTGTCTTCAAAAGTGAAATGGTAAAAACCAGTGTATACCTTCCCGATTGTTCATTTATTTTTCGACTTCCAAACTTCTAAGAATACTTCGTAAATCTTCTAACTCTGATTACCTTATCTCTCAGGATTTTGCCTCCCAACATTGGTATGGCCCCCTTCTCACCATCCGCATCGACATTCTCTGTAATGGTTAAGTTACTATCCATGTATGTTAGTGTTGCCTCTAAATCTTGATCTTTTTTCTCTTGGTTCTCCATATTAATTGCACTCATTTGTTTTCCTTCGATTTCACCTCACACTCACCTGTTTCTAGTCCCACAAAATACCCCGAGTCACCTCTCACACTTACCACTTTACTGATACCAGCTGGAAGAACTAGAGAGAAAAAATATCTCACTAAGAACAAATCTCACTTAAACACATGACCTTCTTGGATTGACTAGGGTTTAACAATATTGCAAGAGGAACGGATCCTAATGCACCTTGAGTTTTAGGTACAATTTTTGGAAGTAACAAAGGTTTTGAAGAAAGTTAATTTTAAATTAATTTTTTTTAACAGTTTTCTGAATTTGTTTTCTATTTATATGGAAGGGAAAACATTATGTTTGTTATAAAAAATGGATATTTGGTAACAGAAAATGACATTTGGGGTAGGAAAGTAGAGAATGAAAAGATAAAAGGATTTCTAAGAAAAGAAGAAACTTTTGACTAGTTTAATAAAAGAGAGAAGAAAAAGAAAGAAAGAAAACCAAGAAAGAGAGAGGGAGAAGAAGAGGAATCGAAGAAGTTTATCGACGAAGCTCAGAGGTAATTTTGTTAGATTTTCTCTCTTCTTTTTCTTCTCGATGTTCAGTCGAGAAAAAGAAATCTAGGTTTAGATTGAGACCGAAATCATGAATAATCTCCTCTGGAAGTCGTCATTTCTCAAGGAGAAAAACAATCTAGGGTTTCACCTCCTCTATATGGAATTCGACAAAAAAGAATTTGTGTGTTTTGGATTTAAGTTCAAAAATAAATTCTTATTGTTGGAAAAATTAGGGCTATTCTTTGAAATTAGAGATATCGTAGTTATCACAGTTCGGACTTTGAATTTGAGGTTCAATCCATAGTGGTTTACGATTCAGATACGTAATTTGGTATTCGCCAGTTTTCAAGGAGGAAAACAACCTATAGTTTCACCTTGTCTATATTCCAATTCCGAAAAACGGAGTTTGTGTGTTCTCGATTCCTGTTCCAAAATTAAGCCTTCTTGTTCATTTCGAGAAATTAGGGTTCTTCTTTATAATCTGGGGATTTGGTTTTTTTGGAGTTTAAGATTGATTCGATAGTGTGTTTGACGATGTTCAAACTTTGGAAATTGTCATCTTAAGGAGAAAAAAACAACTAGGATTTCACCTTAATTTATAGTCGAATTCGAAAAAATGAATTTGTGTGTTCTGGATTCAAGTTGGAAAATATACCTTCATTGGGGTTCTTCATTAAATTTGTGGATTTAGTATTTCTTGGAGTTTGAGATTGATTCGGTAGTGTGTTTGTCGCTTCATGTACGAACTTTGGAATTCGTCATTTCTCAAGGAGAAAAAGAACCTAAATATGTGTATTCCGAATTTAAGTTCGAAAATCAAAGCTTCCTGTTGGATATAATAAATTTGGGGATTTGATATATCATTGGTGTTTGAGATTGAATCGATTGTGTTTGAACAATTCAGATTTGAACTTCAGTGATTGGAAACAATGTCGGCTCAAACTGCAGCGGTGCCATTCTGGAGAGCGGCGGGGATGACTTACATCACGTACTCGAATATCTGCGCGAGTCTGGTTCGGAAGTGCCTCAAAGAGCCTCTCAGATCTGAATCCTTAGCTCGCGAGAACGTTCATTTCACCGTCTCGAAGTGGACTCAGGGAAAGCCTTCCAGTCCCACTCTGCGATCAGACACCTCTGCCACCGCGTGACATCTCGGCTGAGATTCTCCTCGGTAATTCCAAAGCGTTTTTTATTTTTAATGTAAGACCTTGGATCGAGTATTTTTGTTTCTTGGAGTAATAATGATTATGTCGAAATACAGTGATCAATCAATGGGATTTTTGTTGATTTCAAGGGATTGATTGATGGAATCGAGTCCTGGTAATTCCAAGGCTGTTTTGAATTTTCTTATGCATACTTTCTTTTTATTTTTTTAAATTTGAATGTAAGACTGTGGATCGAATATTTCTTTGTTGCTTGGAATAATGATATCTCAAAATACAACGATCAATTGGGACAAGTAGCTACGCCTAGGGTTCAGAATGATGTTGAGATATGTTAACTGAGTCTGGAATTGATGGGGATTTGCTGGAATTGACGCATGATTTTTATCTGTTTAATTCCCATGAGGTTGAGTTTGTTTTTTGGCATCCAAGAACTGTGAATTTGAGTTCAGGGTTTGAGCGAGTTCATGAAATTTGTTGATTTTGTCTTTGCTGAGATTTGGTTGTTGATCTTATCGCTGAAACGTGTCCTGGATACAGTACTGACCATAAATTCAGCCAGCTTTACATGTGGGCTTTGTTGTTTCTGGTTTGAGAAAAAACCGGGGCATTTGTAACACTAATAATAATAATAATAGAGAAATTGTCCCTGCCACTAAATCATATCCATTTTCTTTTAATCCACCGAAATCATTTTTCTTCCCAAAATACTAGTTTTCTCCACATAATTTTTTTTTTACCTTTAAAAAATAAAAATTTACAAACAGCCCCTATTTGTTTATAATCGGCTAACAAAAATAAAAATAAAAATATAAAAAATCAATGTTAATTCTTACAACCGGTTCTTCATTTTCTCTTTTCACTTTTTAGCTTTCATGTTTCTCTCTCTTCTCTTTCCACTATATTTTCTTCTTTAACACTCAACCTTTCAACATCTTCTTTAACACTCAACCAAAAGACATTAAAATACAAGCTTCATCTCCGACGAAGTCCAGCTCCGGTCCATCTCCGACGCATTCCAGCTCCAGTCCATCTCCGACGCCGCCGCCACCTCTTTTGTCTCCGACGAATCTCCGTTCCATTTTCGACGTCTCCGACGAAGCTCCACTCCATCTCCGACAACACCGCCGCGTCATCTCCGCTGCATCACTATTAAAGAAGAGATTAGGCTCTTCTTGTTGTCTTTTGATCTTTTGTTCAAACTTGAAAAATATGTAACAGAGTCTACAATGTTGTCTACAAATCTGTAACAGAGTCTACAAATCTATAACAGAGTCTACAATGTTGTCTACAAATCTGTAACAGAGTCTACAAATGCGTGAACACAGTCGTTTCAACGTTAACTCTTATTTGTTAAACTGAAATAAAGACAATAATTATTAGTGTAATGATTTATTTGAATCAATATGTTATTTTATTTGAGTTTGTTCCTTTAATTTTGTCAAGTACCTTAGAAATTTAATCTATTTTATCCCATGGTCCACAATGTAGATTTCAATGCACTCTACAATAATAAAAAAAGTCTAAAATATTGTCTACAATTAAAATCATCGTCTACAAAATTGTATACAATATGGTCTACAATTAAAATATCGTCTACATAAAGATCTACAATATGGTCTACAATTAAAACATCGTCTACAAAAGAGTCTACCATTAAAATAAACTCTACAAAAAAAGTCTATAAAATCATCTATAATGCGAGGTCGTTTAGACTGTTCAGTTTGTAGTGTCGAAGTCTTTCGTTTTTGTTTCGACGACCCCGCATCAACGGCAATTTTTGCCTGTACGCCTTTCGATTCAGTCGCCCACTTCTTCGTTTCTCCTCCATGGTCTTTTGCCGGTACGCCTTTCGATTCGTCGGAGTTTTCTGGTTGGAGAGAGAGGGGAAGACTCATGAAGATGAAGAGACTTTTGAAAGAGCCATGAGAGGGGGAGAGAAACTTTGGAGAGTTAGGAGAGAGGGAGAGCAACTTTCCAGAGTGAGGAGAGAGAGAGAGTAATTGTTGAGAGAGAGTGAAGAGAGAATAAAGACCAAAATTCAAAGAGGATGAAAATTGAAGGAAAAATTACTTTTATGGGCATTTGGTCTTTTGCACTGGCATTTTGGGAAAATATTATTTTTAGTGAATTTTGAGAAAGTGAGTTAGTAAAGGTGGCAAAATGGGCAATTTCTCATAATAAATATTATCCTTGCGAGTTTTCCATTTTACCGTTTTCGAGTTTTTTACCCAAATAATGACCATTTGGTTACCCTTGATTTGTCAATGTATATCAAGCGCCGGAGGCTGATTGGAAAACATTTTGTAGTGGGGCAGTTTAAATACTTTTCCTCAACAGAACTCAGTAAATGGAATAATATCACCATTTATCAGGTAGTGAAACCATAGATTAAACCTCGGAGATAATCGGAGACGGACTTGTGCGTTAGGAGATTTTTATGGGTTAAAAGTGCACAGGTACTTTCTGTCGAGATCGTCTGGGAGAGAAGTGTGCAATGTGTGGAAAACTGATTTTGAAAATGCTGGTCCAATTTTCTATTTGCTCTTTTGATTTTGAGTGCGTAGAGACCACCAGAGATTTTTCTATCTGCTCAAAATGAGGACTGAGCATTGACAATATTTGGTCGAGATTCGGGACGAATATGGAGATCTATTGAGTAGTTTCTAATTTATTGTTGGTATTGTTTGATGAGTTGCGGAGTCTATTTTGCTTGTTTCTCCGATGCTAAGAGTGGTTGGATTCCTAGTTTGTGTAATGTTTCGGCCTTGAAGCAAGTTTAGTGTTTAATGATATTTTTATTTGAAAAATTACTCTAATTAATCAAAGGAAACATTGAAGTTGTTATTTGGCCAAAATTTTTCATTTATTTAATTTATAACCTTTTTTGATGATGTGTCATTATTTCAAAGAAAAATGGATATGTCCAAAAAAAAATTCAAGAACAAGAAAAAACAAACTTATGTACATTTCAATTGTCTGACTACATTTATCGAAACAATTATTTATAGCCTTTTGTCACGGGCTTAGTTTTGTTGGACTAAACCGTGCGACCTTAGATCCTCAGAAGGACTAAGTCAGCCTAAAAGAATGGCAAAAGATGAAAAGTTGGTGAGTGAGTAGGAAGGAAAAGGATGGCAATGAAAGAACTTTGTATTATTCTCCAATACAAGGCTTTAGTGGGTGATTTTCTGAATGCCCACAAAGTGAAATGGCTCCCCTATTTATAAGGAGAGTTACAATGAAAGAATTCTCTAGAATCCTATGGTAAAAGTACAAAAATGCCCCTTCTAGTGGCTTCTTGAGGGGTATCTCGAATATGGACACCTTCTAGAGGGTTCTTGTCTCTTGGAGGCTTGGAGAAGCCTCTAGATGGTGTCTTGGCCGAAATTCTCCCTTGGGCCAATTTTAGTGTTGGGCTGGAATGTTGCCTGGGCTGAAATTCTTTTGTTGAAGTGGGTTGGACTGGTCACGTGCATTGGGCCAAAGAAGTGGGCACGTGACATTCTCCCCCACCTAATAACGCGACGCCCCCGTCGCGTTGTTAGTCTCGAATTGTTTTGTTGGATGAGTTTCTTGAACTACCAGAGCGTGTCTTCGTGTTCCCAGCTTGCCTCACTTGTCGGTAGACCCTTCCATTTCACGAAGTATTCTTTGTATGGTTGCACTCCTCATCTCCTAATAGTCCGGTCCGCCAGAATCTCGTCGGCAGTCTTATCGAACGAAGTAGTGACGGCTGTGGGTGCTCTAGACGACTCCCCTCTTGACGGCTCCTCCGGGTCTTCGTGGTATGGCTTGAGTTGGCTTACGTGAAATACGGGATGAATCTTCAGCTTTGCCGGGAGTTGGACCTTGTATGCCACCGATCCAACTCGACTTGTTACTTCGAACGGCCCTTCGTAGCGTCGGATGAGTCCCTTATGAACCTTTCGGAAGGCTTTAAATTGCTGGGGTAGGAGCTTCACCATGACCTTGTCGCCTACGGCAAATTCGACTTGCCTCCTATGCGTATCTGCCCATTTCTTCATCCGCTTGCTTGCTTTCAGGAGGTGGGCTCAGGCCACCTCTGCCTGTTCATGCCACGCCTTGGCGAACTTGAAAGCTGCGGGGCTTTTTCCTTCATAACTGGTGACGAGGAATAGTGGTGTGGTCTGTTGGTGTCCCATCGTAAGCTCGAACGGGCTCTTGTTTGTTGCCTCGCTTCTCTACAGGTTATAGGAAAACTGTGCCACATCTAAAAGTTTAGCCCAATCTTGTTGGTTTGCACTTACGTAGTGGCGCAGGTATAGCTCCAGAAGCCCATTTATTTTCTCCGTTTGTCCGTCCGTTTGGGGATGAAAGCTTGTGAACATGTTGAGGTCGGATCCTAGTAGCTTGAATAACTCCGTCCAAAAACGTTCCGTGAACCGAGGATCTCGATCGCTCACGATGATTTCTGGTACTCCCCACAACTTCACCACGTTGCTGAGTAGTAGTCGGGCGGTCTCTTCTGCTGTGCAGTCTGATGGTGCGGGTATGAATGTTGCGTACTTGCTGAACCTGTCGACTACGACGATGATGCTCCCGAACCCCTCGGACTTAGGCAACGACGTGATGTAATCCATGGAGATGCTTTCCCACGGTCTCTTCGGAATGGGCAGTGGCTCCAGTAGTCCCCCGGATGCTTTTTGCTCGATCTTGTCTTGTTGGCATACAAGACAAGTCTTCACAAAGGCTTCTACATCGTCCCGCATTTGTGGCCAATAGTATGACTCCTTTAATAGAGCCAAAGTCCGCCTGGTTCCAGGGTGTCCCGCCACATTGAATCGTGGCACTCCTTAACGAGTTCCCTCCGTAGGTTTTCCCACCGCGGTATGTAGACCCGACTCCCCTTCGAGTAGAGTAGCCCGTCCTCTAGCCAGAAGCGTCTAGTCTTCCCTTCCCGTACCATGTTGACGAGGGCCTTGGCTAGTGGTTCCTCCTTGAGTCCCATCTTGACGCGTTCCATTACCGGGCTGGTTACTCGGCTGATGGCGGCAAGATTCGCATTTCTGTTCACAGCGTCAACAACAACGTTGATTCTGCCGGGCTTGTACTCCAGTCGGTAATCAAACTCCGCTAAGAAGTCTTGTCAACGAGCTTGTTTGGGGCTTAGTTTCCTCTGGGTCTGGAAATAGCTGGTGGCAATGTTGTCGGTTATTACCACGAAAGGGGCGCCTAGTAAGTAGTGGCGCCACGTCCTCATGCAGTGGACGATGGCCGTCATCTCCTTCTCCTGGACTGTGTAGCGCCTTTCCGTGTCGTTTTTAACTTCCTGCATTCGTACGCAATTGGGTGTCCGCCTTGCATTAGTACTCCACTAATGGCAAAATCTGACGCGTCGGTGTGGACTTCGAAGAGCTTGGAGTGGTCCGGTAGCGCAAGTACCGGGTCGTTGCACACTGCTTGTTTCAGCCCATTGAAGGCTTCTTGACACCTCTCTGTCCATTCCCATGACTTCTCTTTCTTTAGCAAGTCGGTGAGGGGAGCAGCAATCGTGGAGCAGCCTGCTATGACTCGTCGGTAGTAGTTGACGAGGCCGAGGAATGAACGTAGTTCTGGAACCTTGACGGGTGGTTCCCACTCTCTAATGGCCTCCACCTTCTTTTGCTCCATCATTAGTGTCCCGTCCTTGATCTTGTGCCCAAGGAACAACACTTCTGTTTGGGCGAACGAGGACTTCTCCTTCTTCACATATAGCTCGTTGTCCCTCAGGAGTCTGAACACTTCCCTCAAGTGTCCCTTATGTTCCTCGAGAGTGTTGCTGTAGATGACAATGTCGTCCAAATAGACAACTACGAAGCAATCGAGGTAGGGGTAGAAGATCTTGTTCATGAGGGTGCAAAATGTTGCGGGGGAATTTGTCAACCCAAATCGCATGACAAGAAATTCATAAGCGCCATACCTTGTTACGCATGTCGTCTTGGCTTCGTCTCCTTCGGCTATCCGGACTTGGTAGTACCCCGATCAAAGGTCCAGCTTCGTGAAGTACTTGGCGTGGCCCAGTTGGTCAAACAAGTCAGCTATCAATGGTACGGGGTACTTGTTTTTGATGTTGACCTTGTTGAGCGCCCGATAGTCGATGCACATCCGGAGAGATCCGTCCTTATTTTTCTGGAATAAGACTGGCTCACCGTAAGGGGCTTTCGAAGGGTGGATGTATCCCGCGTCTAGCAGTTCCCCTAGTTGTTTCCTCATTTCTGCCAACTCGAGAGGGGCCATTCGATAAGGACTGAGGGCAGGTGGCTTGGTGCCTGGCTCTAGTTCGATCTGATGGTCCACTTCTCTTCTCGGAGGTAACCTCTTCGGAAGTTCGGGTGGCATGACATTTTGAAATTCTTCCAGCACGCTTTGTATTTTCGGGGGGGCTTCCTCCTCGTGGATTTCCTCTTCGTCGTACTGCTTGAGAATGGCCAAGTAACTTTCTTCGTCTCGTCGGGTTCCCTTCTTGAATTGCATGGCCGATAATGCCATAGTCTTGGGTTGGTTTCCTCGAGAAGTTGGGACCATGCATGCCCCATCTCCATCTGCAATGCATACCGAGTTGGCAAAGGGAATGGGGAAGGCTTTTACCGTGTCCATGAAGTCCAAGCCGAGTACGATGCGAAAGTCGTCCATCGGAGCTACCGCATAGTCGATCGCCCCTTCCCAAGAGCCGAGTGTACGGTCTTTACTCCCCGAGCATGGATTTGACTGGGTGACCATTCACAATGGCATCCACGTACAGCAGCCCGGGAGACGTGATTTGGGGTGTGGTTTGGAGGATGTTGAGTAGTCGCATCGGTCCCATAGCGTCCCAATTGTCGGATTCTGGCTTGTCCAGTGTTGCCGTGAGTGCCGTCAAAGCATTCTTCGTCGGGCAGTCCTTCATGAAGTGCGGGCCATCGCATAGGAAGCACTTCTTCGGTTTGAATTGAGTGGCAGTGGATTGGCTTTGGTATCGTGGTTTGGACGAACTTGACGAATTGCTCCCTTCAGCTGGTGCATACGATTGCTGGGTGGCGTCACCTCGGCCCTGTGTGGGTCGGTTGCTTCGGCCTTTCGTCGAGTCTCTGGGTGCGGAGAAGTCCACCAATCCTTCAGCGGTGGCAATCGCCGAAGCCAAGTCTTGAACTCCCCTTCTCTTCAGCTCCACCTTGGCCCATGATTGTAGTCCGTCCATGAAGAAGAAAAGTGCATCTTCATCTCCCATCTTAGGGATCTCGAGCACCAAGTTCGTGAACTCCTTGATGTAGTCCCGAACTGTCCCTGTCTGTTTGAGTTTTCGAAGTCGGCTCCGAGCTTCATCTGCAGCATTCTCTGGATATAATTGCCTCTTCAGTTCGGTCTTGAAGTCCTCGAACGTGTCGATGACGCACGAGCCCCGTTTCACGTCTTCTTGTCGTCGCCTCCACCAAAGCATGGCTACGTCCTCTAGATAGAGGGAAGCTGTCTGGACTTGCGATGCCCCGTTGGTGATACTCGTTGCCCCAAAGTATTGTTTCAAGCCCCACAAGAAGTTATCAACCTCTCGTCCATTGCGGGTGCCGTTGAAACTCTTTGGGCGTGGTGTGTCTGCTCTCCGTACCTCCATGGGTGTCCCTTGTCCTTGTCCTGCCGAGAAAGCCCTTTTGAACAAGGCTAAGTCGGCCTTCATTTCTTCTACAATGCCTAACACCCCTTGCTCCTGGACAGAGGCCAATGTAGCCTTCAACTCTTCCACTTGCACTAGGACTCCGGCCATTTCCCGTTGATGAGCGCCTCTCATCCTTTCCATTTTGACCTTCCATTCGTCTACTTCCCTCGAGTAGACTTCTTTCTCCAGCGTCGTGAGTCTCGCCTTGATGGTGGCTGTCAGTTCCGATACCTCCTCCTCTAGGTTGTCGATCCTCTCATTGTTTGGCTCCTCCTCGCCCTTGAACTCCTCGAGCCGTCCCTCTAGACGAATCTGCATGTCTTTGAGGGCCTCGAGCTTTTCTTCAATGCGGTCTTCCGAGCCGTTGACGATGTTCTCCACCCTCTTGAGTCTCTCTCCCATGCTGGCAAGGGCCTCCATGGACTTGGCGCGGGTCATCTTCTCCGTGCATTTCTCCTCCCTTCCCCTGTCCTGTTGGGTGCCTTCTCCTTCGTTGGTGTGGGATGGTTCTGCGTTCTTTGCCATAACGACCGTGCTCTGATACCACTTGTCACAGGCTTAGTTTTGTTGGACTAAACCGTGCGGCCTTAGATCCTCAGAAGGACTAAGTCAGCCTAAAAGAATGACAAAAGATGAAAAGTTGGTGAATGAGTAGGAAGGAAAAGGATGGCAATGAAAGAACTTTGTATTATTCTCCAATACAAGGCTTTAGTGGGTGATTTTCTGAATGCCCACAAAGTGAAATGGCTCCCCTATTTATAGGGAGAGTTACAATGAAAGAATTCTCTAGAATCCTATGGTAAAAGTACAAAAATGCCCCTTCTAGTGGCTTCTTGAGGGGTATCTCGAATATGGACACCTTCTAGAGGGTTCTTGTCTCTTGGAGGCTTGGAGAAGCCTCTAGATGGTGTCTTGGCCGAAATTCTCCCTTGGGCCAATTTTAGTGTTGGGCTGGAATGTTGCCTGAGCTGAAATTCTTTTGTTGAAGTGGGTTGGACTGGTCACGTGCATTGGGCCAAAGAAGTGGGCACGTGACAGTTTGATATGCTTAACGCTCAGTTAAAAACATTTTGCTCCAACAACTCTAAAAACAACATTAAAGAAAGTAAAATCTGAAAACTAAATTCTCAACTCTTATAACTTTAACTTTGTGTTAAGATATATCCTAGAATTGTATAGAAAAATCTAAATAAGATATTATATAATCTAGCATTACGTAGAACAATCAAGAATTAAAATAATCAAGTGTGTAATTTAACATTATATAGAATAATCTAGAAAAATTATTACTACATCTTTGTATCACTATAAATAAGATGTTTCATCCTAGTGCAATACACAATTTTTTCTCTATATTATTTCTTCTTCATATTTTCTCTAATTACAGAGTATTAGAACCTTCTCCAAAATTCAGACCTTTCTAAAAAAAGAGTTAGACCTTTCTCCAAAAAAAATATATTAGACTTATCCCCAATTTTTTTTCTCTAATTCAGTCTTCTTCAATTTTTTTAATTCAGACCATTCTCCCAAAATTAACCATATCTTTCAACCAAATTATAGAGTTCCAATCTAAATAGCTGAAAAGGCTGAACCAGAAGCAAAAACCAACATGTCGTATCAAAATACAATGTTGAATTAGAATACAAAGTCATGGCACAAGGAACATGAGAGATAATATGGATACATCAATTATTGAAAAGTGAGGCTTCAAAACTACTCTGCCAGCGAAGTTATGGTGCGACAATCAAAATGTCAATCATATCACACTCAATCTAGTTTTTCACGAGAGAACAAAGCACATTTATATTGATTGTCATTTTTCCGTGAGAAGTTTCAACAAGGCTTGATTTCCACATCATACTTAAATACACGATCAAGTATGAGATATTTTTAATAAAGTTCTCAATGGAGCAAGAGTCGAATATCTTCGTACCAAGCTGGACATGAGTAATATATATACTTCAACTCGAGGGGGAGTGTTAAGATATATCTAGAATTGTATAAACAATCTAGAATTAAAATAATATATTATATAATCTAGCATTAGAACAATCTAAAATTAGAATAGTCTAATATGTAATTTAGGATTATGTAAAATAGTATATAATTACAATAGTCTAGAATAATTATGACTACATATTTGTATCTCTATAAATAAGATGTTTCATCCTAGTGCAATGCACAAATTTTCTCCAAATTCTTGTTCTCCAATTGTTTTGGACATAAAATACACAAAACAACATACGAAATGAGTATAAACACCCAAATTCGTCCAAATAAGCTGAGTAGTTACAAACGTAACTCTCAAAAGAGTAAACAACTTTATTTATTGATGAAAATATGGATTTATTGCTAGAAACAACTTAAGCATTCTAATTATTGTAGAACTTTAATAATTGTAATTAGGATCTCTTGCTTCAGACTTACTTCAACTTTTGATTCAAATGAATTAACTTTTTTAATAAGCGCATTTAAAGGCTCTTTGAATTATTTGGCCTTAAAATTTATGAGAAGTCCACTAAGCAAACTTAAGAATCACTTAAAAGTTTTTTCTAATCATTTTAGATCCACTTCCATCCATTTAAACCAAGGATTGAACGGTCGAATGCCGATAAACGATCGATGACTCAAAAACACGAGAATGCCGTTAGCCGAACGGTATTCCGATGGAAAAAAATGTGAAAAACAGAAAAAGAATGTCGATGAGATTACCGATTTTATGCAGTTTCATGCATCATGTTTTGAAAATGATGCGACTTCGCCTTATACGCTGGAACACTCTCGTGTATGAAAAACCTGCTAACCATTTTTCCTAATTGCTTCTTGAGAGACATGCTTGCCGTGGTAGGGACTGTTGGCTGTCGTGCTGAATCAGATCGATAAAGGGCGGGCGAGATTGGTGGAATCGACCCCATGCCTCGTGGGATCTAGAACCTCTTCCAAAACCTGATCTGAACGTTGCAGCATCGACCTCAGGGATTTCTCTTCATTGCCGCGTATTAGTCTTCGCCTTCTCGTTGATCAGGAAAGGGTCCGAGATTCGCACGCAACTCGTGACAGATTGTTTTTCCATCAACCTTTCAGTCTTTTTCTTTTCATTTCAGCTTCAAGTAGCATCCGCCGCATTTTTTCCCGTACCTCCGGAGGACACTTATTACATTGTTTCACGTTTTTCGTCCGATCGTTTCTGCTAAGATGCAACGTCATACGAGTGATATCTCCACATTTTGTCGTTAACCCAGAATACTTGCATGTAAAATGATTGTTACTCCCTGGAACGACAATACAATGTTTCAGACGCCTTCATCTTCCATCTGTAATCGTTAACAAACAAAATTCTGAACTCAGTAACTCAAAATTATGAAAAAATTTCACTGTTCTTAAATTTCAATTCCAAACAGATTCTATTTCAGATATATTTTTGAGGAAAAATCTTAATCAACCGTTTCTTCCTAAACAAACTATAACAACAATTTCCGACATACAATTCAAATGATCAAATCCGTGACTCAAAATATTATGAAAAGATTCCACTCTTCTTAAATTTCAATTCCAAACAGATTATATTTAACACATGTATTTTAGGAAAAAACATAATCAATCGTTTCTTCCTAAACAAAGTAAAAGAATAATTCCGGGCATACAATCCAGATTATAAATCCGTGACTCAAAAAATTATGAAAAATTTCCACTCTTCATGAATTTCAATTCCAAACAAATTCTATTTCGCACATAATTTGAGAAAAAATCATAATCAACAAATTGAACAACAATCTTGCTTAACGAATTTTCGAACTATAACTACAAATACCTAATTCACTGCATATTTCACATTCTCGATATCAATAAAATCTGAAACAATTCCAATCCTCTTCAAATTCAGTTTCAAACAAATTTCATTTACCCATATTTTTGAATAAAAATCTCAATTAACGACTTCAAGAACAATCTTATGATTCTTATCTAAAGAAATATTGATTTATAACTATAACTATCGAATTCACTTCATATTTCACAATTCGGATCTCAAACAAATTCTTAAAAATTATATAATTTTCATAATCACATTCCTAACACATTCTATTTCTAACATAATTGCTAAAAAAAAAAATCGACACGAAAATCATCTTCAAATATATACGCATCGGCTATTACTTGGAACTTCTTCGGCGAGACTCAAAATCCGGCGCTTTTTTTGTTGTTTTTTCACAGCTGCGATCGGCAACGGAGCGGCCAAGGGAGAATCGGCTGGGAATTTTCCGACTCGTTCGTGGTCGCCTAACCCTCCTCAGCGGCTGCAATGTGAAAACGAAAGAAAAAACTTGTAGGATTTTCTTCGGCCTGATTGGGGTTTTATGTGTTAAAAAAATGACAACCTTGGGCAAACGACCAACGAAAATCTTCGGCCAAAACGACGAGAACCGGCAGCCAAAAACAACGAAACGTTTATATAGGTATTTTTTGTCCGACAACGAACGAATGATCAAATTTCGGTGGGAATTCCTCGACAATTTAAAGCTTGATTTAAACTCTTTGATCACTTATATCCATTTTTATCTCTTTGATTTTTTTGATAAATACTATGAACATAAAAATAAAATACTAGAAAAGGAAATACAAGGCATTTGGTATCGGAAAAGCTTAATAACGTTAGAGACACAAAACAAATTAAACGAGTTAGACCATCTCCACCCGAATACTAAAACAATCAAATGGTGTAGGGGTGAACTCCAACCGAACACTATAACCAACGCTATTATAGTGTTGAACACTATTTAGAACTTTTTTTGCACAAAATAGCGCGTTACTATTCACTGCACTATAATATTTTTTTAGTCCCTATAAAAACTTATGATTTATATATTAGCACTTATTTATAAAAATTGTATCATACTTACCCTTACATAATTTATAGTTTGATATTAAAATTATTTTCAAACGCAACATTGATATTTGGAGTTTGAGAAAAAACAAAATGATATTAACATAAATACTGAAACTATATGTTTCGTTTGTGTTATTTTATATTTTGAACTATTTCAATGAATAAGTGGTATAATTAAATATTTTAAATAAACATAATGGTATACAAATAAATAAAAGAAAGTTGATTATAAAATTAATATTTTAATTTGGTGTAAAAAATAGAGTTCGATTGGAGAAAAATAGTGTTAGATGTGACATGTATTGTTAAATGGTGTAAAAATAGTGTAGTCGGTTGAAGATAGTATTAATAGTCTACGTGTATTCGACAATAACATTAATGGAAGAGAGAGGTTTTGTTGGATATTGGATTAAGCAAGTTGTACTTTAAAATTGAGCGAAAAAGACAAGAGTTTGATCAACTTGATATGAATATATTTATATTTTATGCATGCATATTCTTTAACATCTTTTATCATTTATTAATATTATTCTGTTTGTGTTTTTTTTTTAAGAGAAAATGGCTTTTTAAAGCTACGGTTGCTCCAAGATTGAAGTCATTGAACCAATCATACAACGGAAATGTTAATAATTAGAATTGCATTTTAATCATGCTTTCAATTTACTTTTTATGAAGTAACCTAATTGATGGCATGACCAATAAATCACAATTTATCCACTAATTTTATCCGAATTAATTGTTCGTTCTAATTGATTTATATGCAAACTAAATCCGGGATTAATGCTTGTTAATGTCGAATTTCGTCAAATCCCTCTTAACACTATCCATGTCATTTTTAGCTTTCAAACGACGAAGAATAAATGCATGGATCTCTAGTTGACTCTTGGTAAACGAACGAGAAGGACTCGACCCCTTAAAGTTCGATTGCGAGCGTGAGCAAAGATGTCTTAGCGAGTAAAACTCATCGGGAGGAGGTCCTTTCACGAGGAAGGCTTGCCAACTAGGAGGTTATGGCGCGAGGAAGGCTCCCCGCGAGGAAGTCTCGTCCCGAGGAGATCTGCCCCGAGGAAGTCTCGTCCCGAAGAGGTCTTGTTCCGAAGATGGGGTCATCGTTAGGAGTCCACGTGACAGCAACAACGTTAAAATAAGAATTGACGTCAGAGTCAGACGGAAGGCGAAAATCACGGGATTAATTAGGAAAATCTCGGAGGACATCCCGGACGTCGTTAGGGAATGGATGAGACAAATGAGGAAATCCTAACGGAAGGAGAGAAAATCCATAAAAAGATTAGGGTTTTAGGCTAGAGGACTATAAATACCAATGTAAACCTCATTGAAAAGGGTTCAAAAATTATCAGCCGTCACATATACGCTGAGTTCATATTTCGTCTCTAACTCCAAAAAGCTTCCAAGCTAATAAGCGAAAGAGACCGAGCCTTGAAATACATAAAATCAAGGATATTAACGAACTCAACCCCTTATTATTCAATACTATCGTTGTTTATTAATCTTTGTGACTGTTCAGAGATTCGGTGAAATCGACCTCAACAGTTTGGCGCCCATCGTGGGGCTAGTTTCTTTCTAACTCACAGTCAGGAAGTTGAAGAAGTTTGAGCAAGATGGCCAACGACGAAAACAACGCCGGATGAAGTCAAGACGAAGTTGTGGAGACAGGAGCTGCTTCAACAACAGCTGACCGACACCATGGTGGCCATAACAGAGGCCAACAGGAGGGCGGAAGAGCAGGCCGAACTGAACAAGCAGGTCATGGGTCGCTTGGACCGCTTGGCGGCAGGCAGAGGACTGGAAGGGTGGATGCCGCCGGCACCACCCATCAACCAAACTCTCTTCTAGACTACCACCCTCATACCGGCGCCAGCTCAGGAGGAAGGTCCGACGACCACACTGGCGCCAACGCTGGAGGAGGAAGTCAGGAGGATGGTGAAGGAGATGTCATCGGGCATCGATTCAAGGATGGGACAGGTGGCGTCCCAGGTGCATAAAGCAACGAGCTCGGCCCCTGAAATCGATCGGATGGTCCAGAAGCGAGGGCCACTCCTTTCTCCTCGAAGATCCGCGGCATGGAGTTGGGAGCGCATCCCAAAATCAAGATCACGCCATACAAGGGGACGTCGGACCCGAACACCCACGTGAAGTCGTTCCGAATCGTGACGGAGGGCATAACGAGGGCGACAGAAAAGGTAGATGCCATCCTCTGCCGCCTCTTTGTCGAAAGCCTGCACGGACCGGCGAGCGACTGGTTCGCCAAATTGCCGTCGGATTCCATCAGCGATTCCGACAATCTCGTCGCCGCGTTCTTACGCCACTACTCGATGTACGTACAAAGCGACGCGAGGATTACGACTTTATGGAACCTCGCCCGGGAGAAGGGCGAGACGCTTCGCCAATAAATTGAGAGGTTCAAGAAAGTCATGGTCCGGATCTCGAACCTCGATGGGGTCATCACGATCCAGGCGCTGAAGAACGGCCTGTACTACACCTCTCTTTTCCGCCCGGAGTTGGCGAAGATGCGCCCCTCGACCATCGAGGACGCTCTCCACCGAGCCTCGATCTTCATTGAGATCGAGGAAGAGGAGACCGCGCTGAAGAGGATCCACAATGGTGGAAGTAAAGGCAAGCATCTCGAGAGGAGAGACCATCAGGACAGAGGAGAGGCCCGACCACCGAAGGCAAGGGGAAGAGATGACTGGGGAATCCCCGGTGAGCGTCAAACCCGAGAGATTCCAAAGAGGGGAGTCTATCAGGGGGAGGAAAGAAGAGATCCCGACGAAGGGAGTCATCAGTGAGGAGGCTTCTCTGGCGAACCGAGGGAATACCAACAGCGAGGAGGTTTCTCGGCCAGCCGAGGAGGATTCCCCGGGGGCCGAGGAGGCCATACCGGAGGGCGAGGAGGATTCTCGGGAGGACGAGGAGGATCTGAGAGAAAGCCTAGGCCTAAGGACCCGAGCAAGTTCTGTGAGTTCTACAATATGGGCGGCCACTCAACCGAGGAGTGCGCCATGTTGAACAGGGAACTCCAGAAGAGGTACGCTCGGGGAAAGTTCAAGGACCTGGTACCCAGCCACCGTGAGCCATGGAAGAACGAGAACTGGACGTGGTGGAAGCCGCAAGAGGAACCGGCCCAGGCTGGCGGAAGCGGCCAAGGCGGAGCCAGAAGGAATCTCGCTGTCGAGAGGCGGACGGCGGAGCGAGCCGACGAGGGCAGACCGACTATGAGGCCGAGGATCGAGGTGATCATGGGTGGATCACGGTTGTGCGGAGACTCCGTCAACAGCATCAAGGCTTTCCAGCGCCGAGGGAAGGAGCACAACCGCGGAGACGCGGTGGAGAATGGTTCCCAGGCAAAGATAGAGTTCGTCGAGAATGAAGAGCGCGCGGATATGCACGACGACGCATTGGTCCTCATGCTCGGGATTGGTAACGTCGACGTTTGCCGCGTCTTAGTCGACAACGGGAGTGCAGTAGACGTCATCTTCTTCGAGTGCCTCGAGAAGATGAACATCGAGGGACTGGTGATCGGAGGACGCCATCGCAAGGTGTCAGGGTTCAACAGGGATGTTGCTATCTCGGTGGGAACAGTCCACCTCCCGGTCCACACAAAAGGGGTCCAATGGATGGTGGAGTTCATGGTGCTAGACGTCCCGTCACACTTCAATGTGATCTTGGGAAGGCCATGGATCCACTCCATGAGGGCCGTGTCATCCACCTACCACCAGTGCATCAAATTCCCAGGGGAGGAAGAAGGAGTGATCGAAGAGATCAGGGGAAGTAGGGATGCTTATCTCATCTGCTACATGATGCACCACAAGCAGGTGCATGGCAAGAAGACGCCCGAAGAAGTCTCCGAGGAAGAAGCGGCTGACTTATAGCAGTTAGCTCCGGACGCCTCGGCAAAGAAGAAGGCAGGGGCGAAGGGCGGACCACAAGACCAAGGGGAGAAGGAGCGCAAAGATAGAATTGCAAGGGTGCTCGTGGCTGAAGATCTCGAAGGGCAGATAGCCGAGGAGAGGAAAGGAGGACCACAAGTCGAGGCTGTGGAGGAGGTCTACATCGCTGAGTCCGATCCGATTCAAACGACCATCATCGACGTCGAGCTCGACCCGGAGATCAGGACGCAATTGATAGATTTCCTAAATAAGAACCAAGGAAGCTTCGCCTGGTCTCATGAGGATATGCTTGGAGTTGATCCGCCGGTGATCGCCCATCGCCTCAACACGGACCCGAGCCACCAGTCGATTATACAGAAAAGGAGGAAGATGGCGCCAGATAGGAACAAGGTGATCAACAACGAGGTCGACAAGCTGTTCTCGATGGGCACCATCAGGGAAGTGAAATACCCTGAATGGCTGGAAAATACCGTCGTCGTCAAAAAGAAAAATGGAAAGTGGCGAGTTTGCGTGGACTTCACCGACCTCAACAAAGCGTGTCCGAAAGACAGCTTCCCAATGTCGCACATCGATCGCCTCGTCGAGGCCACTCAGGGATACGAGCTCCTCAGCTTCATGGACTCCTATTTCGGGTATCATCAGATAATGATGCATCCCGACGATGAAGAGAAGACCGCTTTCATCAGTGAGCGAGAGACGTATTGTTACAAGGTCATGCCTTTCGGCCTTAAGAATGCCGGCGCGACCTATCAAAGGCTGGTGACCAAGATGTTCCACGAGCAGATCGGGAGGAGCATGGAGGTCTACATCGACGACATGGTGGTCAAAACAATGAAGGCGGCGGCGCACATCGAGCACCTGGAGGAGTGTTTCGAGATTCTAAATCGGCACAAGATGAGACTGAATCCCGCCAAATGCACCTTCGGCATCTCCTCGGGGAAATTCTTGGGCCACATAGTCACCCGACGGGGAATTGAGGCGGACCCCGAGCAGATCGAGGCGATTAAAAACATGCCTTCTCATCGGAATCGAAGGGAGATACAGAAGCTAACGGGGAGGATCGCCGATCTAAGCCGATTCATCTCCCGGAAGGCCGACTGAAAACTCGTCTTTTACGAGCTGCTGAAGAAGAACAAGAAGTTCGAGGGGACTGAAAAGTGCGAGGAGGCGTTCCAAGCGCTGAAGGCGTACCTCTCGTCGCTCCCCGTGATGATGAAGCCGCGACCCAAGGCGCCGCTATATTTGTACGTCGCGGTATCGGACCAAGTGATCAGCCAGGTGCTGGTACCGGAGGAGAACGGAGAGCAGAAGCCCGTTGCCTACATCAGCAGAAAACTCCTCGACGCCATAACAAGGTACCCGTTGGTGGAAAGGCTGGCCTTGGCGGTATACGACGCCTAGGAGAGGCTAAGATTCCACTTCCAGGGGCACACTATCATCGTCATGACTGATAGACCAATTCGTGCCAACATCCACATCCCAAACTAGTCGGGACGGATTACCAAGTGGTCGATCAAGCTCGGGGCATACGACATCGAGTACAGGCTCCAAACGAGCCTCAAGTCCCAAGTCCTCGCTAACTTCCTCATTGAGCTGCCTAGAGAGCCGATCGACCTGGGCGACGAGGACGGCATGTGGAGGCTGCACGTTTACGGATCTGCTACTTCACAAGGGTCGGGAGCGGGAATCAGACTCACTTCTCTGATGGGGAAGGTCATAGAGAAGGCGTGCCGACTTGCTTACCGCTCTACCAACAACGAAGCGGAGTACGAAGCCCTCCTCATCGGCATGCAGTCAGCGCTTGCTGTGGGAGTCAGAAACGTCAACGTCTTCTCAGATTCCTAGCTGGTCGTGAAGCAGGTCAGTGGGGAGTACGAAAGGAGTGACGAGAGGATGGATGCTTACGCACGGCTCGTAGAAGACCTGTCCAAGAAGTTCAACTACTTCAGTCTGACATAAGTGACGCGAGGAGATAACACTCACGCGGATGCCCTGGCAGGCTTAGGTTCGACGACAGGGGTAGGCGAGCTCCGGTCGATTACAGTAGAGACGGTGGAAAAGCCGAGCATCAAGTGAGAAGAAGGTCCGGCGAGGAAGAAGTCCAAATCCAATAACGAGAGCCAAGAAGTGGAGCCCGAAGAGGCCAGTATCAACGAGCTGGAAGACGAGGAGGACGAAATTGATGAACGAGGGGTGGTGGATGACGACGAGGAAGAAGATTGGCGACCGCCCATTAGGAGATACATCTTGGAAGGTATAGAGCCCGACGACCGCCAAGAAGCGAGAAAGATCAAATCAAAAAGCGCCAAATATGCCATCCTTGGGCAGAAGCTCTACCTGAGGAGCTTCACTGGCCCCTACTTGAGGTGCCTTGGCAGGAAAGAGGCTGACTACGTGATGGAGAAGATCCACAGCGGAGAATGCGAAAACCATTCCGGTGGACGATCGCTGCTGAGGAAGACTAAGCGACAGGGTTTCTTCTGGGAGACGATGGTCGCCGATTGTGCCGACCACGCTAGGAAATGCGAGAAGTGCCAGCGGCACGCCCCCGTGATAAACTGTCCAGTCGAGGAGTTTTCTTCGGTGAAGGTTCCATACCCCTTTATGAAGTGATCTATGGACATTGTCGGACCGATGCCCATCGGAAAGAGACAGAAGAGGTTCATGCTTGTCGTCACGGACTTTTTCACCAAGTGGGTGGAAGCCGAGGCCTACGCTAACATCACGGACTCCGACGTCGAAAGTTTCGTGTGGAAGAATATTTTCTCGCGCTTCGGGTTGCCGAGGGAAATCATCGCCGACAACGGCTCGAAGTTCATCTCGAAGAGGTTTAGGGACTTCTGTGCGCGTTGGGGGGTGAAGCTTAACACATCGACACCCAGGTACCCCCAAGGCAACGGGAACGCCGATGCGGTCAACCGAACAATCACCGACAACATCAAGAGAAGGCTCGACGAGAAGAAGGGGCTCTGGATCGACGATCTCCTCGGTGTGCTCTGGGCCTACCGCACAACTCCCCACTCAGCCACCGGCCAGACTCCATTCTCCTTGTCGTTTGGCGTTGAAGCAGTGATCCCGGCATAGGCGGGAGTCCCGAGCCTTTGGCGAACGATAACACCAAACGATGAGGAGGCCAATAGCCAGAGTCTGCTCCACCAGCTCGACCACGTGGACGAACAGCGCGAGCAAGCAAGTGTGCGCATCGCCAACTACCAGAACACAGTTGCTCGTTACTACAACAAGAAAGTGCGTCCGAGGAGTTTCCAGGTCGGCGAGCTGGTCCTCCGACGCGTTTTCCAGAGCACAGCCGGGGTGAATGCCGAGAAGCTAGGACAAAGCTGGGAAGGCCCATTCGTAGTCACCAGCGTCGTCAACCCGGGAGTCTACGAGCTGGAGAACACTGAGGGCGCCAAGGTGATTAGGAGCTGGAACGTGAAGTATCTGAAGAAGTTTTACTAAAAGCTTCTTCGCTTCCTCATAATCCGGGTGAGCAATTTGTAAGTTTTTCTCATACAGTGCAATCTTTCGTTTTTCCTTGATCAAGTAACCAGGGAATCCCGACCCTTTCTGTTCGGGGACATTTGGGTGGCCTTGGCTCCTTTATCTATTCGATGTGAGGTACTCTTTCCTCGCGAGCCGCACCCAACCGGGGGACTCGAATGGTTTGATGAGGCCTGTCTTTAAAAAGTAACGAGCCCAAAATCTAAAGACGCGAGAGTGCCCACAAATAAAAGAGGCAAGAGTGCCCAAAATTAAAGAGGCGAGAGTGCCCACAATTTAGTGAGGCGAGGGTGCCCAAAATCTAAAGAGGCGAGAGTGCCCACAAATAAAAGAGACGAGAGTGCCCACGAGTATAACGAGGCGAGAGTGCCCAAATTTAAAGCCTACCAGCGAGCACAAAAACACAGCGGCTCGGTAAGCAACCGACAAGCGATGAGCGTCGATGGACTCATCGAGCACCTCGTACCTTGCCAAGACACGTTTTTCTCTGCCCTTCGCGCGTTCGAACAGGCGCAAACGAGCATGATGCTCCTCGGCTCGAGAACCCTCACTGGCGACGAGCAAACGCTTCTGCTCCAGGAGCTCCTGAGCTGTCGAAGCTTTGAAGGCAGCAAATTCGACTTCCAAAGCCCGACGGAGGGAAGCCTCCTTCTCCAAAGAAGCCTTCATTTTCTCCAGATCCGAGGACAACGCAAAATTCTCCTCACGATGTGTGCGCTCGCTGAGGAAAGAAGCCTCGAGCTGCTCCCTAGCCCGGAGGAGTTGGGACGAGAGAGCCTTCGACTCCTTGATGGCGACAAAAGCCTTGCGATGCTCCAAGAGAAGCAAATAATTCATGCGAGCCACTCCTCGGAGAAGAGCCGACGTAGCCTCGGGATAACCCTCGAAGTCTCCGAGGGACTCAGGAACGTCAAGCGAACCAGGGGCTCGCAGCGACAAGCCTCTGCATACGGAAGAAGAATAATCCTCCCAATTCGTGGAGGAGGCATTGAACGCAGGCGCGCGAGGAGGGGCGGGCAGAGAAGAAAACGCCGCGGCCTTTCCCGAGGTTGGCAGAGACATCAGATTAGAAGCTGGAACCTCCAGAGGAACCTTGAGTGCGTTAGAAGAAGAAGGGACGGAAGGTGAAGGAACGTGAGGAGGAACGGTCTCAGGGATGGGCAGACCCCCCGAGCCTTCAGCGACGGAGACCAGGTCGCTGAAATCCTCGACGTACTCGGTCCTCTTCTTCGGACGCCGAGAGGGGCGAACCTCGCCGCTCCCGAGCTTGCAAGTCTTCTCGGCCTCGACCGGGAGATTCAGAAGGGTGGGGGTTAAAGTAACTTCCCCCGTGGGCCGAGCCCCGTCCAAAACGCTAGAGATCAGAGGTTTCGTAGCAACCGCCAAAGACGAGGAGGCACCCGAGGCCTCAACAACGTCTTCCTGAGGCAGAGTGGTGGCTCCCGGTCTGTCTTCCGAGTCGGAGACTTTTCCCTCTTCGATGGAGGAGCACCGATCGGTGGCTCGGGGAGTCGCTTGGTCACGGGAACCCCATTCCGAGGAGAAGACCCCGAAGAGCGAGGGATTTCAGAAGAGCGAGGAGCGACGGGGTCTAACTTGTGTTTTCTCCTCCGCTCGTTGTGAGCCCCTCCGACCAAACGAGCATCGTTCAAAACGATCCTCATCTTTCCAGGGCGAGGAACCAACCTCGAGCGGCCTGGCTCGATCAAAGTCGCCAGAGGTTTTGCCTCGCAAGGAAGGTCGTCGTTGTCATCGGCGGAGGTCTTCTCGGACCTCCTCGGCAGATTGGGTGGCCCTCTTAATGGAACCATCGAAGAATCCCTTAACTGAGCGCTGCAGAATCCCTCTGTAAACAGATACTGAAGGCCCGACCCAAAGGGGCGAGCCAGCCTGTAAACTCCGGAATCCAAAAAACGAGGGTCGGAGACCGTCGGCCAGTTGCGTTGAGGGCTGGAGAGGAGGGTTTGGTGAAGCAGCCCAAAGCGGGTCGCGGCGTCGTCGCCAACACTGGGCGTAAGCTTGGGAAGCTCTTGGCCGATGATCCATTTCACCGGCAGACATCGGTGATAGGGCCGAAGTTGTGCTCATCGACCACGGCAAAGAAATACTTGTCCTCCCACCCAGATTCATTCGAGGGGGCGTAAGGACGACATTAGGCTTGACCCGATGCAAGAGGGAAAAACGCCCTAAGTTCTTGGAATCCTCAGAGAACTTAAAGAACCGCATCAGGTCCTCTAAAGTGATGTTTATCTTTTGCTCCAACGCGATGACGATGGTGCAGATTGAAATCCCCAAGTGTGGATTCGAAATCTGGCGGGGGTGATAGAATGCAAAGTTTCATGAAGATTTTCTTCGTCAATGGGCTGAAAATTTATAGAGGAGAACAAACAAATCTAACGACCGAGGCAAAGGATTTGAAGTGGCGCGAGGGGATCCGACGGTCCGAATGCGAAGAGGCGCCGATGAAATCAACGGTCGAGAATCAATAGCCGTTTTAATGCTGCCAAAGGGGAACAGAGGCACTCGAGTGCGTGTAAGCTATGTTTGCTGACGTGGAACCCACTAAAATTTCGAGAAAGCGTGCTCTAGAAGGAAGTCTCGGCGGGGCCCAACGTAGACAAAGGGCGAGGGGAAGTTTATCGCCGAAATTGCGACGGTCGCCGTCCAGAAGTTTCGTCGTGAAGATCCGCAATTCATTTTACCAAGTGTTTACACTTGATAAAATGGGGGACTAACTGTTAAGGTCAGATTTCGTCAAATCCCTCTTAACACTACCCATGTCGTTTTTAGCTTTCAAACGACAAAGAATAAAGGCATGGATCTCCAGTTGACTTTTGGTAAACGAACGAGAAGGAATCGGCCCTTAAAGTTCGATTGCGAGCGTGAGCAAAGATGTCTTAGCGAGGAAAACTCATCGGGAGGAGGTCTCGTCACGAGGAAGGCTTGCCAACGAGGAGGTTATGGCGCGAGGAAGACTCCCCCCGAGGAAGTCTCGTCCCGAGGAGATCTTCCCCGAGGAAGTCTCGTCCGGAAGAGGTCTTGTTCCGAAGATGGGGTCATCGTTAGGAGTCCACGTGACAGCAATAACGTTAAAATAAGAATTGACGTCAGAGTCAGACGGAAGGCAAAAATCACGGGATTAATTAGGAAAATCTCGGAGGACATCCCGGACGTCGTCAGGGAAGGGATGAGACAAATGAGAAAACCCTAACGGAAGGAGAGAAAACCCAGCAAAAGATTAGGGTTTTAGGCTGGAGGACTATAAATACCAATGTAAACCCCATTGAAAAAGGTTCAAAAATTATCAGCCGTCACATATACGCTGAGTTCATATTTCGTCTCTAACTCCAAAAAGTTTCCAAGCTAATAAACGAAAGAGACCGAGGCTCGAAATATATAAACTCAAAGATTTTAACGAACTCAACCCCTTATTATTCAATACTATCGTTGTTTATTAATCCTTGTGACTGTTTAGAGATTCGGTGAAAATCGACCTCTACAATGCTGTGGAGGACCCACGACATCCTTTGTTGAAATAATACATCAAATATACTACTATATTTTTAATTTAAACGAGCTCGTATTTTTTTTCTCTTATATGTAGTTCACATTTTATGTCTATATAAAACTGTGAATATGAATACATACTTAAATTATATACTTCAAATCGAAAAAGTTTTATTTCCCAAAGAGGAGAAACTATTGATGTTGAATTACAGCCACAAGTTCCACCAATAATATAAATATAGAAAAATAACAACCACAAAATAAATAACATATAATGACTAGTGGAGAAGACATCATCAGCGCAATAATTTAAAAATATATATATATAGAATTCCATAAACATTAATGTTAGACTTCATTTATATTTCTTGTAAAGTTATACAAATGATTTAAGATACTAAGATTCTACTACCTCATGCATTTTCATTGAAGCTACTGTTATGTGTCGAACTGTGCATTAAAAAAACTTTATGTACTCATGTAAATCGTTTCTCTCTTCTTTAACATTGGTGAAAATGTCGATACAGAGAAAATTTAATTTGGCCTTCGACAATTCATTGACTCCCTAATCAGTAACTCTCTTCTTTTTCTTTTTATTGATATTTTTACAAGTTACAACTCTAGGGGTTTTCCAATATTATAAAAAAATTAGGGAAAATTTCACTTATGTTTATTATTTTCCAAAAAAAGTTCATAAATTTTACTTGCGTGTATTTTTCAAAATTTCACTCATATACCTGAAAAGCTGGTAATTGGCGAAAATGAGAAAATGTAAGAGATGATATCATACTTTATATCCCAAATTCATACTTCAGAGTTTTTTTTCCAGTGCACGGAGATGGTTGTTAAAGTTTTTCCGGGAGGATAGAAGGTGGACCGGAGTTGAAAAGTTTGATAGACGATGATGCGGGATGAGGAAAAAAGATGATGAAGATAAGATTTGAAAATATTAGGAGAGAGAACAAATTATGTTTTATATTAGGAAAGTTTAAATTCTTTCTCCGGACCTTTTATCTGTCACTTCTATTGAAAAATATAAGTGAAACTCCTCGACATACTTATATAGTTGACAATTTATTTAAAATCTAAAGACAAAGACAATTTAAAAGACAAGAGAAATTATGTACCTCGCTATATAGTAATATGGAAACAATAAAATAACTTTTTATTGTTATAAAATTCTATAATAGTATATATCAAACCACTATATACATACATAAATTAGTAATTTCAAAACGTTTTCTTTAAGTTTAATCGGATTTTATCATTCACGTTGTTATTTTGAAGACTCTTTAGTTATTTTGATATGCCAAATTTTATAACACACATGATCAAGTCCTCGATCTATTAGAATTGAAATTTGGTATTTGATCAAGAGAGAAACGAGAGAAGAAGTAATCGGGTAGAAAGGGTATTTTATTATTGTACAGAGGCTGAGCTAAGTATAAACCCTTTTATATACAAAGATGTCTTGTCAACCAACAATTGAAATGTATAATGAAAATAAACGACAGTAAAGAAATAAACGACATTGATTATTAATTCCCTAAAGAAACGACATTGTCAAAAGATACAACATTGTCACTTGACTCTCAATACTCCTCCTCGAGATGAATTGAAAATGTCCCGAAAGGTCATCTTGCTCATGAGATGAAGAAGAGTCGGTGAAGCTTAAAGCTTTGTGAACACATCTGTGCAATTTGGTGCTGAGTGTAAATAGGGAGAAGCTTTACTAAACCATTTGGAAGATGATCGCGAACGAAATGCAGATCGATCTAAATATATTTAGTTCATTCGTGGAATGCGAGGTTAGATGCTATGCGCACCATTGCCTGATTATCACAGTATATAATTAAGTCCTGCTTGTCACTGACCTGGAAATCCTTTAGCAGCTGTTGCATATGTTGGCGCTGATGCGCACAAGAGAATAATTATTGTAACAATTATGCATATTGATGTAATAAAGATCTTAATCGAGTCCTTCTAGTAGATTGATGATTTAATTAATAAATTTGAAACTTTCATTCATTCCTTTTTCGTTTTTTTGAAGCTTTATGATATGCTATAGTCTTATAGTCCTTGATCAAACCTAACAAAGTCTAAAGATTCAAATATAGATTTGCATGAACAAATTCTTCATGGTTTACTTAAAAGAAAATATCCACTGTCTAAGGATCATTGGACTATTGATCTTAGTATGATTGTTAAAAGAATCTATGATGTCTTGTTATGAGGCATAGATAGTTGGATATTATATAGTTCTTCTTATGTATTTTTCAGAAGTTTTCGAATTGATCAATGAAAATTTAGAGATGATGTAAGAACAAACCATTTAACCTCTTCTGTCTGAAGGTCACTATATATGAATTGAATCACATCATTTCATAGCTTACATATTCTCGTTCAAGAAAGTCAAATTCTAGATCCACTGTGTGATTTAGACTAGGCATATTGATGAGCTATTAAGTTATGATGTCATGAACAGGCGCAGTGTAGTTCTAATATATATGTAAATCATGTACAAGATTGCTAGGATGCAATGTATATCACCTTATGGTTTATTACTTGGACTGTGAATAAATGACTTGGCCAGTGTCCAAAATGAAGTGATGAAATTATTTGGATCAAACAATGTGACTTGCTAGCTCCTTGCCAAAACGTTGTTTCTAACTTATTCACGAGTAACAACGGGGTTAAGAAAATAACAACTAGAAGCGTAAAATTGTTATTTTATAAATCTCATCTAGTTGATGTTATTCTTGAAGAGTAAACATATATAATATTCAATGGATCCATTCATCTTAATTAAGTTGAGTTTTGAGTAGAAAATAAATTCATTTGAACCGAAAGATATTCAGTGTCAACTCTACAGTGGAGTCAGTTAGCATTACGTTAAAACTTGGTTTGTGAACTTTTTTTTGTCCAAGTATAGTAGTTTAAGCGTTGTTCGTTTGGATCCATAAGGTCACTCTCACAGGTCATTAGAGTAGGATTTGTTAAACTAGAAGCTAAGTTAAAAAAAGTTCAAATGTTGAACTAGATTTTTTCTTGGAGAATGTCAAAAGGGTATTTTTGTCCACATGGCCATAAAATGATGTGAATGTCAAAATATGATTTTGAATATTTTTATATGATGGAAATATAAATTAGTTTCTAAAGACGAGAAGTCGTTTGAGGCATTATGAAATTAATTTCATTATTTGTGCAATATTAATTCTACAATGGGTATTCTAAGAATTGTCTTATAAGAAATAAGGAAGCATCTAGATGTCATTCCTTAGTGTAGAGCTCGGCCAAGATACATCAAGGAGGAGAGAATTATTTACCTTTAATTATAAATATAATTACCAAAAGGAAAAGAGGAAATAAATTTCCTTGAGAAGGAAATAATTATGCTAAGTAAGGAAACAAATTTCTCTCCTAAAGCATATAGATGGCCGGCCATGTAGAAGGGAGAAGATGAGAAAAAAAAAATCAAATATTGTGTTATGAATGCATAATTGAAAAGGGTTATTACACATAGAGATGTGAAAATAAGCATTCTTGCTCTTGTCTTTCTCTTTTTGGCCGACCCCCTCTCTCTCTCTCTAGAAAATCTCTTTTTATTTTGGCACCTAAGTTCTCGTTAGACTTAGGCTTAATTAGCTCTCTAAATCATATACTTGTTCTTGAGCTATTGTGTTTAATTGTACCCACAGACAAATCCTTCTAAAGCTCTAAAGACTCATGTGATAAAAACCTTAGGTTTATCGAGTTCACGTTTAGGTTTGAAGGAATCGAGCCATACGAGAAGATCAACCTTACTCAAAACTCCTCCAAATCAAGGTACAAATAATGTTTGCACTCAAGCACTTTAAATAATGTTTTTTAATTGATACATGTTCATGCACTTTGCATAGGTTAGTAAAATTGTTGTACTTGTAAAGAAATTTTATATTCCGCCATTAATATGATTAATGATAATTTTTCTTAACCCTGGACCTATTCCAACAAATGGTATCAGAGCTATGGTCAAAGTATAAACATGTACATGTTATTTAAAATCATTATAAAAAAATTATTTTCAAAATTTGCTTGAATAATGGTTTTTCAAAGACTAGATCTTACACAATTTTTTTTTGTACGACCTTTAAAATTAAATTTGTGTTGATTTTCCACTTGTTAAATATGCTATATAAATATATTAAAAACAGTTTTTAATTATTTTATGTTTAGCATACTCGAAATCAATTTTTTGACAAGTTTGAAAATTTGTGTACATAGTTTAAACTAGTTTTTTCCACTTCTAGTTTAAATTAGTTATTGAATATTTTATAGAATATTGTGTATATATTTTGTGTAAATTATTAATATGTTAATATAACGCACAATTTAAATCAAAACATACAAACAAAATGTTTCAATACACCTCTCTCTCAATACGCCTAGATCCGACGTATCTTTTAATTGTTTTTCAATTTCTGGACAAGTTGTTATGGCTCAATAAAACGGGCATAACTCTTTGCTCGGAACTTTAAAATTAGTGTTTTTTAAACCAAATTAAAGGCACGGAAGTTAGCTATCCAATACATTTGGTTTCAGCTCAATCGGATACCTGATGTGTCATATATGACCTTTAAGTCTGAGTTGTACGGCGGTCCGCGAGTCCTGGATTTTTAAATCCGGATTTGCAACTCCTAGCTTCTTCCCCTCTTCTTGATGCAATCGTCGCTTATCGACGTTCACGCACTCAACCATCATGAAGATGCTTTGAAGAAGATTTCATGAAGATGAAGAAATTAGTTTTAGGAGATTTTGAATCTCAAAAACTTTCAAGTGCAAAAGTGAAGATTTATTAATCTCACACACTTTATTTAGGAAAAATAAATTTAATAGACAAAAAGATCCGAGTATGTTCCTTGTTCCTTAGTGCATTAATAGTGCTCTCCCCTCACAAATATCAATTTTATGGCTCTTTTTTTCTAGTGATCTACTCTATCTCTATTTACTCATGGAAACGTGTTTCCAAACATACAAGAGTAGATGTGCCTTATCCCAAATACTAAGTGGCAGGGTTGTACTTATTGTTTGCAACCCATGATCCCCAACACTAATGTTAAGTGCATATGTCGCCAGACTAAGAGTCACCCTCATGACCCTCTCTTTAATGAGAGTACTCAAAGACGCATTTCTCTTAACATTGCTTTTAAAGCTACGTTCAAAAGTGAAATGATGAGACAAGGCCTCCCCTCGGCGGATTGTTTTCAAAGTGGATCTTGTTGAAATAAGTGGTTGGTTACACACTTAGACTCAAACTCTAACAATCCTCCTCGAGGCCCTGCAAAAAGTTTTGAGTGATCAAACTTCTTTGTAAGGTGGCTAGTTAAAGCATTGATGTATTGACATCATGACTATGCATTAATGATGTGTCATTTACTTATGAAAGGCGACTCTTTGTGCCCTTCTCTCGAATGAGTAAATTGTCATTTTGTTAATAACATCTTTGGATTTATTCCGTTCAATATTAAACTTAAAATCCTAAACAAAAAACTAATCATAAATTATTTCAAGAATCAACAACATGCCTCTAAAAACTTTCTCAATAAACTGGAACGAAAAATCTACGTAAATTAGAAACGTTACCGAGAAATTGTCCTTTATATGGACAAGCACAAATGGGTACTCACCACCCCATGTCTTCCTGAAACGAATAATGATTCGGCTGAAGAGTACGAGGACGTCGTAGTGGCCTAGATTCGATCATATGAGATTGCGAGGTGCTATGTTTTAGAATTGATGAACAATATGTTGCAACAACATCATCGTGATATTCATTCGGCCTAAAGCATGCTCTCCAATCTCTATGAGATATTTAGAGGGCAAGGGCATCACGCTAGATAACAAGCGGTTCGACAGTTTGTGAACTGTCGTATGAAAGGTAGGATTCCTGTTAGAGAACACATGATTCTGGTCATAAATTATCTCAATAACATGGAAATCCTTGGATATGAGATTGATGGAGAAACGAAAATACATATGATCTTGGAAACTCTCCCTGAATCTTTTGACACTTTCAAGCTGAATTACTCCATCAATAAGTTAGGGTACACTGTTACAAAACTAATGAAGGAGATTTACACCGCTGAAGGGCTCTGGCATAGACACTGTCTTGCCTACCTCAAGACTAAAGGGAAAGGTATTGTACTGATTATCGAAGCTTGTTTAGTAGCTGATAATGTATCATTGTGGATTCTTGACTCCAATGCTACTAACCAAATCTTTTGGTGCTTGAATGGGTTCAGGAAAATCAAAAGTTTAGAGGATGACGACTTCTGTTTTAAGGTGGGTGATGGGAGCTTGGAGTCTGCTAAGGCTGTGAGATCTGTAACACTGTCTTTTGAAAACAGATCTTTAAATTTGAATAATGTATATATTTTTACTTACTTTGGGAAAAACTTAATATATGTAGCTCAAATTGTTGAGCATAATTATTATTTAAAGTTTGTTGATAATGGAATTCGAATTTCTTTTTCGTTTGTCACTGATGCATGTATAAAGAATGGTTTATACTATCTTTATCCTACACAACCTTTGCTATTAGACAATGAAATAGATAATGATATAATTAGGGAACCAAAGAGAATTAAATCGAGTGATTCCTTTGATCTAATAAAAACAACACATCTCTAGCACTAAGACTTGGTCATATTAGTTTAGATAGGATTAAGAGACTTTTGAGGGATGGTTCACTCAAAACCTCTGCAATAGGCTCATTCCCGACTTGTGAATCCTGTATAGAAGGAAAAACGACCAAATGACCTGTCTCTGACAAAGGTCAAAGAGCCACCGATTTGCTGGAACTAATACATTTTGATGTATGTGGTCCACTCAGAATTCAGGCACGGGGAGGATACGAATACTTCGTTACCTTTACCGATGATTATTAAAGATATAGATTTGTCTATTTGCTGAAACACAAATCCAAAACCTTTAAAGTATTTAAGGTTTTTCGGGCTTTAATAGAAAATCAAACTGGCAAACAGATCAAAACCCTTCGATTCGATCGAGGTGGTGAGTACTTGTCTGAAGAGTTCGACGACTTTCTTAAAGAAGAAGGTATCGCTTCTCAGCTTACAGCATCTGGCGCACATGTCAGAGAGAAGGAATCGAACTCTGATGGAGATGGTTAGATCAATGATGAGTTACTCATCACTCCCTAATTCCTTTTGAGAATATTCCCTCAAAACTGCCGCATATATTCTGAACCAAGTTCCGTCTAAGACGTTCCATGGTACTCCTTATGAACGATGGATTGGGCGTAAATTCATTAAGTTGAATTTGAGTAGAAAATAAATTCATTTGATCCAAGAGATTTTCATTGTCAAGTCAGAAAAGATTTGCAAACTTTTGAGTACGATTATAGAAACTCAAGCTTTGTTCAATTGGATTCATAATGTCAGTATTACAGGTCATTAGAGTAGGATTGTTAAACTAGAAGCTAAGTCAAAATAAGTTCAAGTGTGGAACTAGACTTTTTCTCGGATAATGTCAAAAGGGTATTTTTTTCACATGGACATAAAATGATGTGAATGTCAAAATATGATTTTGAATATTTTCATATGATGAAAATATAAATTACTTCCTAAAACCGAAAATTCGTTTAAGGCATATGAAATTAATTTCGTTATTTGTGCAATTATAATTCTTCAATGACTATTTTAAGAATTGTCTTAAAAGAAATAAGGAAGCATCTAGATGCCCCTTCCCTAGCTAGAATTCGGCCAACATGCATAAAAGAGGAGAGTTTTATTTCCTTTAAATTATAAGGATAATTACCCAAAAGGAAAAGGAAATAAATAAGCTAAGTGAGAAAACAAATATTGTGGACATAGGCTTAGGCTTAGGCTTAATTAGCTCTCTAGCTCATAGACTTGTTCTTGAGTTATTGTGTTTAATTGTGCCCACAGACAAATCATTCTAAACTTCTAAAGACTCATGTAATAGAAACTTTAGGTTTCTCGAGTTCACGTTTAGGTTTAAAGGAATCGAGCCATACGAGAATATCAACCTTTCTCAAGACTCCTCCAAATCAAGGTACAAGAAAGGTTTGCACTCAAACAATTTAAATAATGTTTTGTAATTGATACATGTTTTCTTAATGCTAGACCTATTCCAACACTATCTTCCATAGCTTCCATGTTAAACCGAGTCACATGCAGGGCACCTGAGTTTAGGCGGTGTGCTAAAAAAATTTCGATGACTTATATACGCCTAGAAAGCTATATTGAAAGTCATATATGTGGAAGACATGGGTGAATGTTTTTCACTATGTGGGAGCATTCTACACTTGTGGTAAGTGTACGACCTGGACAAGCATTGGGATAGATGTGCCATTTAATGATTGTTACGATGCACTAAGCGAGGCCACTATGATGGTCATAGTGCGACTTGATCTAAATCCTGAAGTGGTCATGGACACTGAATAATGTTTCTGAGCTCTTTAACTTATTCGCTAAAAGGCTATTCATGCTAATCACAAGTTATGTCTTAGGAGTCTTCTCAGAGCATGATTCGAGTCGGAAGTGATTTTCAAACACGGAATCCAGCCTCCTTGAAAAGTGGTCAATGTTCACTCACCTAAGGGTTGATTTCTGAACTGATTGATTGCGCACACTTTCGAAGTAAGTTAACGTTCGAAAGAATCTTTCGCTAAGGAAGAAACAATGCTTAGAGCTGATATGTATCAAGAGAAGTATAACAGAATAAATTGACTTCTCTTGGCACGAGTTTAACCTGGAGCGTTTTGATCACAAACTGACTATATCAGTGGATACTCGTGATGATGAGTAAATATAATTCTAGTATTAAAGAAGGGTTCAGTCTTTGATTACACGGTGAAGTATTATTAAAGACTAGACGGATCGATGAAATAGAGATAAGACTGTATAATTTTTTTTCGTCGGATTCATTAAAGTTCTACTGAGGTCCATAGTCCCCGATTCGGCTATGATAAAAGCAGATAAGAAATTTTGAATAATAATGTTGTTCATTATTTAATTTCACTTGCTGTAATGGTCATTGACAACATTAATTCTGGAAAACGGTTATTTGCATAATTAAATAAATGTTAATATCATAATTGTTCATTTATTTTTTGGATCAACTAAATAAATAATTAATTGGATTTTTGGGCTTGAGAATTTCGGATTAGGCTTGGCCTAGAGAATGGTCGAAAATCCCCTAGGGATATGCTCTAGGGGTTGGCCGAACTCTATCCTCCTTTCTCTCCCTAAATTTCTCTCTGAAGAGAGAAAATCTTAACCATAGATATTGTTCTGATGGATGAGAGAGAGATTAGATTCACTGTTGAGATCTAATAGCCTAGATTTAATACAAAGGAGAGAATATCTTTAGAAGGAGAGAATATCTCTAGAAAGGAGGGAATATCTCTAGAAAGGAGAGAATATCTCAACAAAAATGAGAGAAAATCACTCAGAGGTTATCTCTTCCTAAATGCTATAAATAGGGATAGAAAGGAAGAGGAAAAAATAATTATATTTTAACACAGAATAGTCAGCCAAGTCCCCTGTCGCTCTTGGTCGAATTTCCTCTCCCACTTTCCCTAGGAATTGCAAAATTATGTTTCCAATTAATATGAGAAAGATCTGGAACAATCTGGTTTCGAGATCTGGTGAGAAGTAGTCCTTCATACCTAATCAGTTTCGATGTTGGTCGAAGACCTTGTTGGATAGGGCTTGGTTAGTGGATCTGCAAGGTTATCCACCGTTGAGATCTTCTTCACCTCCACGTCTCCGCGCTACACGATCCCTCTAATCAAATGGTATTTCCTCTCAATATGTTTAGAGCACTTATGGCTTCTAGGTTCCTTTGAGTTAGTAACATCCCCACTACTATCAAAATAAAAATGTCATGGGCTCGTTATCATTTGGAACGACTTCCAAATACTTAAGGAATTTTCTAAGCCATACAGCCTCTTTTGATGCTTCACACGCAGCCACATATCATGAAGTCAGCAATGCAAGATTGCTTGATACTCCTCCAAACAACAGATCCACCATTCAGGATGAACACATATCCTGAAGTGGATTTCCTAGAATCCATATCCGCCTTAAAGTCAGAATCGGTATACCCCGTCATAGTCAGGTTAGTACCTGAATATGTAAGCATCAAGTTCCAAGTTCTACGAAGATACTTAAGACCATGCTTAACAACAACCTAGTGCTCGGGTCCAGGATTTGATTAAAATCGACTATCTATGCCAACACCGAAACATATATATGGTCTATAGCACATGATACCATACATGAGACGTACTACGGCCGAAGTATAGAGAATCTTTCTCATGTCTTCAATCTCTTGTGCAGTCTTTGGAGACTGGTCCTTAGAAAGTGAGACTCCATGTCTAAAGGGGGTTTGAGTCTTGCATAGCGAAACGATCCATCACTTTATCTATATAAGATGCTTGGGAGAGCGACGAGGTCCAATTCTTTCGATCTGGAAATATTTGAATCCCCAAAATGTATGTAACTTCTCCTAGATCCTTCATATCAAACTACTTAGCTAACCAGATTTTAACCTCGGATAATTTATCCACGTCATTACCAATGTGTAATATATCATCGACATATAATACAAGAAACACAATATTGCCCTCGTGTATTAACTTATAAACACAAGGTTTATCTATTGACTATTCAAAATGGAATCTTTTTACAGTTTCATCGAATTTTATATTCCATGACCTAGATGCTTGCTTTAATCCATAAACGGATTAAAGCAAATCACAAATCTTGTTCACTTGACTACCTTCAACGAAACCGTCTGGTTGAGCCAGAAAATGCGCTCGTCAAGATTTTCATTTAGATAGGCAGTCTTGACATCCATTTTCCAAATCTCATAATCGAGTGTGGCAGCTACGGATAGATGTATGCAGATGGATATAAGCATTACGACAGGCGAGAAGGTTTATTCATAATCGATACATTCCTTTTGGTTGTAATCCTTAGCCACTAGTCGCGCTTTGAACGTCTCAACGTTCCCATCCAGACCCTTTTTCTTCTTATAGATTCACTTACACCCTACTGGTTTAACCCTTTCAGGTAGGTCTACAAGTTCCAGACTTCATTGACATACATAATTCTAATGAACAACCAACTTGGTTTCCTCGGGACTAGAATGTGAAACCTTTGGTTTCCTTTGGATATCCAACGAACACACATAGTTCTGAGCTACTAACCAACTTCCTTAGCTTTTGCCTTAGCACATGTGTAGGGCAACCCCAAATTTTGATGTGGTTTAAACTAACTTTACACCTAGTCCATTGTTCATAAGGAGTACCAGAGACCGTTTTAGACGGAACTTGGTTCATAATTTATGCGACAGCTTCGAGGGCATATCCCCAAAAGGAATTAAGGAGTGATGAGTAACTTATCATTAATCTAACCATCTCCATCAGAGTTCGATTCCTTCTCTCTGACACTCCGTTCTGTTGAGGTGTTCCAGGTGCTGTACGCTGAGAAGCGATACCTTCTTCTTTAAGGAAGTCATCAAACTCTTCTGACAAGTACTCACCACCTCGATCGGATTGAAGGGTTTTGATCTGTTTGCCAGTTTTCTTTTCCACTAAAGCCCGAAAAACCTAAAATACATTAATGGTCTCAGATTTGTGTATGTGCAAATAGAAAAATCCATATCTTGAGTAATCATCGGTAAATGTAACAAAGTATTCGTATCCAACAACTCAGTGGCTCTTCGACCTTTATCAGACAAAGGTCGCTTGATCAGTTTTCCTTCAATACAGGATTCACAAGTTGGCAGTGAGCCTATTGCAGAGGCTTTGAGTGGACCGTCCCTCACAAGTCTCTTAGTCCTATCTGGGCTAATATGGCCAAGTCTTAAGTTTCAAATATGTGTTGATTTCATTAGATCAGAGGATGCATTAAGTTTGATCCTCTTTAGTTCCCTAAATAGATCATTATCTATTGCAGTGTCTAAACAGTAAAGGCTGTATAGGATAAAGATAGTATATATCATTCTTCATACTAGCATAACTGAAAAATGAATTGGAAAATGAAATTCAAATTCCATTATAAATAACTTTAAATAATAATTTTTATCAACTATTTGACCTACAAATATGAACCTTTTCCCAAAAGAAACAATAAAATAAACATTATTCAAATTTAAAGTTTTTTTTCCGAAAGACAATGTTACAGATCCCACAGCCTTAGGAGCCATAAAGCTCTCATCACCCCACTTGAATCAAAAGTTTCCATCCTCTAATCTTTTATTTTTCCTGAACCCATTCAAGGAAAAAGAAAATATGGTTAGTAGGAGCGGAGTCAAGAATCCACGATGATACATATCAGTTATTAAACAAGCTTCGGTAATCAGTACAATACATTCCCCTTTAGTCTTGAGGTAGGCAGGACAATTCATATGCTAGAGTCCTTCAGCGGTGTGAATCTCCTTCATTAGCTCGATAACAATGTACGATAATTTATTGATGGAGTAGTTCAGCTTGAAAGTATCAAAAGATTCAGGAAGAGTTTTCAAGATCATATCTATTTTGATTTCTCCATCAATCTCAGATCCAAGAATTTCCATGTTATTGAGATAACTTATGATCGGCATCATGTGTTCTCTAATAGGAATCCTAGCTTTCATATGACAGTTCACAAACTGTCGAACCGCTTGTTATCTAGCCTGACGCCCTTGCCCTTCAAACATCTCATGGAGATTGAAGAGCATGCTATAGTCCGAATCAATATCACGATGTTGTTGTTGCAACACATTGTTCATCGATGCTAAAATATAGCACCTCACAATCTCATCGGATCCAGGTCACTAGAGCGTCTTTGTCCTCTTGAGTCGAATCATCATTCGTTTAAGAAGGACATGGGGTGGTGAGTACCCATTTGTGGTTGTCCATAGTAAGGATGATGTCTACGTTACATTTCTAATTTACATAGTTTTTCCGTTCCAGTTTATTCGAGGAAACAATTATTGTGAAAGTTTTTAGAGACGTATTGCTGATTGTTGAAACAATTTATGATTAGTCTTTTTTTATGATTTTCAGTTTAATTCTGAAAAGAAAAAATCCAAAAGTGTTATGACCAAAAAGACACTTTACTCCTTCGAGGAAATGCCGCAAAGAGTCGCCTTTCATAAGTAAATGACACATCATTAAATGCATAGTCATAATGTCAATATATCAACATTTGACTAGCCACCTTATCAAAAGTTTGATCACGCAAATCTTTTCGCAGGGCCTAGAGGGAGGATTACTAGAGATTGAGTCTAAGTGTGTAATCAACCACTTAGTTTGAAAGATCTACTTTAAAAACAATCCACCAAGGGGAGGCCTTGTCTCATCGTTTCATTTTTGAACGTAGCTCTACAAGCAATGTTAAGGGTAAAGCACAGTTGATTACTCTCATTAAAGAGAGGCTCACAAGGGTGACTCTTAGTCTTGTGATAATTGCACTTAGCATTAGCATTGGGGATCATGAGTTGCAAACAACAAGTACAACCCTCAAACTTAGTTTTTGGAATTGACACATCTTCTTTTGTACGTTTGGAAACATGTTTCCTTGAGTAAAGAGAAATAGAGTGGAACACAAGAAAAATAGCCCTAAAATTGATTTTTGTGAGGGGAGAGCAGTGTTACTGCACTAAGGCACAAGAAATTTACTCGGATCTTTTTTTCTATTTATTTTTCATAAGGAAAGTGAGTGAGATACTAAGTTTCACTTTTGCACTTGAAAGTTTTGGAGATTCAAAATCTCCAAAAACTAATTTCTTAGTCTTCTCGTTATATCAATTCAAGGCATCTTCATGGTGGTTGAGTGCGTGAACGTCGATAAGCGACGATTGCATCAAGAAGATGGAAAGAAGCTAGGAGTCGCAAATCCGAATTTAAAAATTCAGGACTCGCGGACTACCATACACCTCGAACTTAAAAGGTCATATATGACATATCCAGTATCCGATTGAGCTGAAACCAATTGCATTGGATAGCTAGCTTTCGTACATTTTATTTGGTTTAAGAACCACTAATTTTCAAGTCTCGAAAAAAACGTGATGCCCATTTTACTGAGCCATAACAAGTTGTCCAGGAATTGAAAAATAATTAAAAGATACGTCGGATCAAAGTGTTTAAGAAAAAATTTTATTGAAATATTTTTTTTATTTTTTTATTTTTTTTATTTTAACTGTATATTATATTAACATATTAATAATTTACACAAATTAAAACAAACAACATAATATAAAACATTCAATAACAAATTCAAACTTGTCGAAAAATTGATTTCGAGCATGCTATATTTAAAATCTTCAAAAACTGTTTTTAATGTGTTTATATAGGATCTTTAACAAGTGGAAAATACACCAATTTAATTTTAGAAGTCGCACCAAAAAATTAAAATTGTCTAAACTCTAGTCTGAGGAAAACCATTATTAAAGTAAATTTTGAAAACAGTTTTCGTATAATGATTTTAAATATCATGTATATACTTATACTTTGACCTATGCTCTGATACCATTTGTTGGGATAGATCTATGGTTAAGAAAAAATTATTATTAACAAGTTAATGACAGAATATAAAAGTTTCATTACTACAAAAACAGTTTTACTAACCTAGGCAAGGTGCATAAACATCATATTATTTAAACAAAAATTTCTCTAAATAGCCAAATGAAACAGTGATATTGTTGTTTGGACATTCTTTTTTGTTTGTTTAGTACACAACCATTTATTTTGACGTGGCTGCTAGTAATTGGTGTTAGTGAGTTGCATTTTAGTTAATATATACAGATTTATTTTGATTAATGTCAATTAACTAATTTTTTCCAAACGTTGGCTATATAGCAATAATATGTTTCAAAGTGCTGTATTTCTAAAAAAGACTATTTAATTATTTGTTACTAACATTTATTTAGCTTGATCTTTGAGAAGCCATAGGAAAGGTAGATGATCTCATCTTGCTCGTTACTTTCACACCTAATCGTGAACTCGAGAAACCTAAGGGTTCTATTACATGAGTCTATAGAGGATTTGAAGTATATGTGTGAGAGCACAATTAAACATAATAACTCAAGAACAAGTTTATCAGCTAAAGAGCTAATTTAAGCCTAAGTCTATTAAGAACTTAGGTGCCAAAATAAAAGACATATTTGTGAGAGAGAGAGAGAGAGAGAGAGAGAGAGAGAGAGAGAGAGAGAGAGAGAGAGAGAGAGAGAGAGAGAGAGAGAGAGAGAGAGAGAGAGAGAGAGAGAGAGGAAGTGGTCGGCCAAAGGGAGAGAAAACAAGAGCTGAAAACTTATTTTCACATCTCAATGTGAGCCTCTCTTTATAGGATAAGGAAATATAAGAGAGGGTAATTACCATTTCCTATTGTGTATTCATGACACAATATTTGATTTCCTCTCTCATTTCCCCTGTACATGGCCGGCCATCTATAGTTTATTAGTGAGGAAATTTGTTTCCTCACTTAGCATATTTATTTTCTTGTCAAGGAAATTCATTTCCTTTTTTCCTTTAGGGTAATAATCATTATAATTAAAGGCAAAGAATTCTCTCCTCTTGGATGTGTTGGCCGAACTTTACATTAGGGAAATGGCATCTAGATGTTTCCTTATTTCTTTTAAGACAATTCTTAAAATACCCATTGTAGAATTAATATTGCACAAATAATAAAATTAATTTCATAAAGCCTCAAATGACTTTTCAGCTTTAGAAAATCATTTATATTTCCATTATATGAAAATATCCAAAATCTTATTTTGACATTCACATTATTTTATCTCCATGTGGACAAAAATACTCTTTAGACATTTTCCGAGAAAACGTATAGTTCAACACGTGAACTTTTGACTTAACTTCTAGTTTAACAATCCTACTCTAATGACCTGTAATAGTGACCTTATGGATCCATATGAACAAAGCTTAAACTACTATAATCGGACTCAAAAGTTCACAAACTTTTTCAGAGTATTAGCTTAATGTCAACTGAATCCACTAAAGAGTTGACACTGAGAATCTCTCGGTTCAAATGAATTTATTTGCTACAGAATTTCAACTTATTATATTGAGTGGATCCATTTAATGTTATGTATGATTACCCTTCATGAATATCATCGATTTGATGAGATTTATAAAATTACCATTTTACCCTTCTAGTTTTTATTTCCTCAACTATTTTGTTACTTGTAAATAAGTTAGAAACAATGTATTGACGAGGAGGTAACAAGTCACATTGTTTCATGCAAATAAAGTCGTTACTTAATTTTGGATACCGCACGGTTCATTTATTCACAATCCAACCAATAAAGCACGAAGTGATATACATTGCATTTCATCAATCTTGTACATGAATTCCATATCTATGAGAACTTCACAAAGTATACTCATGTCAACTTCACAACCCAATACATCACCAATAGAGCGCATCTAGTTCAAAAACTTGGATCTAGAGTGTAACTTTCTCAAATTAATATATTGAAGTTATGAAATGACATGTCTCATTTTGAGATTAAGGTAAGCACGATACAATTTATACATAGTGACCTTGAGACAGAAAAGGTTAAATGGTTTGTTCTTACATTGTCTCTAAAGGTGCACTGGTCAATTTAGTATCTTCGGAAGATACACTGGAAGAACTATAGAGTTCCAAATTCTCTATACCTCGTAACCAGATATCGTAGATTCTTCCAAAATTTTATACTAGGATCAATAGTCGGTTGATCTTTAGATTGTGAATATTTTGTTTTAACCAAACCATGAACAGTTTGTTCATGCAAATCTACATCTGTCTCTACATACGTTGTTAGGTTTGATTAAGGAATATAAGACTATTGGATATCATAAATCTTCAAACAAACGAAAAATGAATGAATAAACATTTCAACTTTTATAATTTTAATTAGCATATTACAATAAGGAATCATGATAGATTTATATTACATCGATATTTAAATAAATAATCTTCTTGTGGGCATCTCTGCCATAAATATTTACATAATAGGAAATGGTAGTTACTCCTTTTTTATTTTTCTTCTGATATAAATACCCTTCACATTTAATTGCGAGGATACATTTTTTGGTGTTTCTTTCTTCTCTTTGCGGCCGTAGCCTAAATTACTCTTTTATTTTGGCACCTACGTCCACATTATACATAGTCGAATTAGCTCTCTAACTCAAATATCTGTTCTTGAGTAATTGCGTTTAATTGTGCCCACACACAAAGTTCCTCAAACACTCTTTGGCTCTTGTGATAGTAACTCTTGTGGTTACTTGAGTTTGACAAAGACACCAAGGAGACGAGCACCAGAAGGAGATGACGGTTCAACAACCAGAAGCGTCTCAAAGTTCAAGCACCAAAGAAAAGTTGGTTCAAGTAAATTAATAAAATAAATAGTTTAAATGAATAATATGTTCAGGCATTTTGTCTAGGTTGTAGTAAAAAAATTTACTTTTAGAAACATTTTTATATCCCGCCACTAGCCTATATTGATAATTTATTCTTAATGCTAGATCTATTCCAACAACATCCATAAGATCTCACATGTCGTCGCTGCAAATGAACGATACTCAACCTCAGCGGAACTCCTTGACACTATATTTTGCTTTTTCGATTTTCAAGCTACTATAGCATCTCCTAATAATGCACAACAGCCTATAATTGATCGTCTAGTGTCCATACAAGTTTCCCAATCGACATAAAAAAAAGTGCATAATTGAGTTGAAGACTGAGAAAGAAAGAATAAAACAAATTATGGTTTCGCTAAAAGGCGAAGAAATAGACTCATCATTCCATTCCAATGTATTCAAGAATGAGAAAAAAACAACAGCCTCGTTCTATAATGTACCACAGTAAATGATGAACTACTTCCAAATGTGTTTTCCTTAGTACGTGCACAAATTGACTAAGACAATGTAATTCACATGTAATTTCAGGACGGGTTATAGTCAAATATAATATCCTTCCAATATGTCGGCGATAAACAGTTAGATCACCATAATCAATTGTCAAGTGTATTTTAGGATCTAATGGAGTCTTTTAAGTTTAGCATGCAGGAAACCAACATGTTCTAGGATTTGTACTGAATATTGCCTCTGATTAATAACTACTCCTGACCTTGATCTTGAAGTTTCTAAACCTATAAAATATTTTAAATCTCCCAAATCTTTCAACCAAAAAGCCGTATTTAAAAACAGCTTAACATCTAAAATGATTGTTTTGGACTAGCCACTATGATATCATCAACATACAATAATATAACAATAAAAGATTATCTTGTGCCGTTAGTGTATATAAAAATCACACTTTGACATATTCTGTAAATTTAGCATTTCATTGCCTAAAACCTTGTTTTAAACTATAAATAGACTTGTGTAACTTACAAACTATTTTGGATTGATTTTGTTTTGTCTCCTCCTGAAGATGATATCCAAGAGGAAGATCCATATAGACCACTTCATAAAGATCACCATTGAGGAAAGCATTGCTTATGTCCAAGTGAGAGAGAAACCAATTTTCTGAGGCTGCAAGACTAACAATTTTTTTTACAAAGACAAGTTTTGCCACCGGAGAAAAAATGTTAATAAAATCTACTCTTTGCTTTTGTGTATATCCCATGGAAAAAATTCGTGCCTTGCGTCTTGCCAATGTTCCATCAGAACTTTATTTGTTAGTAAAAATTCAACGACATCCAATTGGGTTTTTGTCACCGGAATGAGGGACAATTTTCCAAGTGCGATGTTGATGCATAACATCTATTTTTGCAACCATTGCTTGTCTCTATTGTGTGTGTAAATAGTACACACAAATTCTCAGATGACAAATTATCATACCTTATAACTTTTTCAATTGTGTGTGTAAATATAATTTTAGCATTTGTGTGAAGTAAATGTTGGGATTGGTGCCCAAAAAGTAGATATTAGACATTAAAATACTTATGTATTTTATTTTGCTGAAACATTAATAAAATTAAATATTCATTCTTTATTATGTTTGTGTTTATGTATGAATGCTACGGTCTGAAACTGTCACCAACAAAAGAGGTGTTAAGTACATATTTGACAAGATAGCCCCTTGTGACTAGTTTAAACATTTGTTCAGAATCTTAAGATCGATAGAGAAATCGAATCTGAATAATGATTGTTTGAATGAATCATGATATCTTATCTTGTGATATAGAGAGTTGTGACTCTGTGTTTCATTCTTGATATCTTATAGAAGATATTGAACAAGACCAGTGATACTCTGAAGCTCGAGATAAAGCCGTATAATCACTCAAAACTTCAATATCACATACGAGGGGTATTTTGGTACTTACCTAAATCCTGAAGTGAATGCATAATCGATGCGACACCTTATGACATTTGACTTGTCAATGGGCAATGGTTAAGTTATAGTTGCATCTGACCCGACGATTGGTATCATAACATTGTCATGTTGGATTATGTGATTTACAAATACGGAATTCGTGTTGAAACAATGCTAATGCATTAGTATCACAATATGCTTTGTTATGAAAGTGTGAATGAATAAACTTGCCAGGTATACATCAAATAAGAATAATCTTTGATTAAAACATGTGACATGTAAATACATCTCACTCTATGATTTTCTCATTCACAAATAATAAATGAGTTACTGAAATAATAACTCAGGGGTAAAATAGTAATTTTACATTCCTCTGAGTTACTGATACACATGAAGGGTAATATCGTAAAGTACTTTGTGGATCGTGTGAAGAATTGGTTTGTCACATCAAACGGAAAATAAACGCATATGAACTTAGATAGTTTCAGTATTAGTCCTTTAGTGGAATAGACTAATATTAAGACTTAAAAGATATAAAAAATTTGTTAACTTTTGAGTCCGATCTCTTCATTCATGTGGGTCTATTAGGTCTCAATGATAGACCCTCGGACAAGATTTATTGAACTAGTACGATTCGATTTTATCATTTAAAGTAAATTGTGATTTACTCTAAGAAAATAGTTTTCTAAGTAATTGAATAAATAATTGGTTATTCATTATGACATTTATTTAATGAATTATATTATCTTATTATATGGATAATAACATTTTTAAATGATTGAAATAAACAAAGAGATGAAAATAAATATTTTCTCGTTTCGTACTACTTTGAAGATACGAAAATAATTGATGATTTGTCAGTAAATAAATGACACGTTCTAAAGTAATTAAATATTATTTTAGAAATAAATCAAAATAAATTTTTCGAGTATTATTGGACGTCACTCAGCCAATTTGAAGAATTAGGTCAAAAATTAATTTATTAAATTGATTTAAAGGAACAACATTTTTAAGTTTGACTAATGGGTTTGACCTAAAAAAATGCCACTTTCTCTCTCTATTTAAAAGGTTTTCGAAATCCTAATTAACTGAAACCTAGCACATAATCTCGGCCAAACCCTTCCCCTCCCTTGTGAGAGTGTTGGCCGAGATTTTCCGAGAGAGAAAGAGATCAAGAAACGTTTTCTTGATCTCCCGAGTGTTCCCGAGTGATACTGAGTACTCTTCGTTGTTCGATCAAAGAGGCCTACCCTCTAAATCTCCCAAAAACCTGAGGGAATTATCATTGAATCCTCTATTGTTGTTTTTGGGAGGTTTTGGATGCAGGAGTTCACTCGAAACGCGAAGAAATCGAGCGAAACAAGCGAGTCTCATTTAAGCCTGCTCGCTGGACTGGCTCGCCAGACTGGAACCTTCGCCGGGCTCAAAGTGTGCGTACCTCACCATGGGAGTTTGACGTGGAATCTTATCGAGCCACTTCATAGGTACCTAGCCACATCACCGCATGCGCATTTTTAGCCGGCTAGCCATAGTCCAATTCGGCAGGTGAAATCTGTCAATTCCAGCCAGTGACAGATTTTGAAGAAATTTTCGACGAGGCCTTCCAAAGTTAGCTAGCAGCGGCCAAAATTGTTTACAATCTCAATTGTAAGTTTTCTTAAACGAATTGGATTTTAAAATGATGTTTATAAATGTGTTTATAAAGTGTTAGGTCGTTTTATTCAATTTGTTGACATGTTTAGAATAAATGGTTTATTGACATGTTAGTGATATTAAATGCCTAGGTTATTAACTTATTGAAATGAGTTTTAATTCAGATCATATTATATCATTCTTCCACATATAGATGTGTTATATAGTATTATTGTTTAAATTGTTAAATAATTTCCAACAGTAAATTATGATGGTATTCATTAAGAATGTTAGGAGGTAAATTAGGTCAAGATTTTCTATGTAAAGGGATAGGTTGAACTATATTTTGGTTAGTGATTGTGTTGTTAGGAAGGACTATATTTGGTTCATATGTGATAGTTATGTCAATGCTATATAGGCAATTTGTAGGTTGTTGATTAGTATGGTCATTAGGAGGTTGTGAATATGTAGGGGTGTGTAGAACAAAGAGGTCATTATGTTGGTAAATTTGTAGGTAACTATGTAAGATTTGGTAGAGGAATTTTTAAAATGACCATTATCAATATGATGAAAAGGAAAACATCCTTCATTGAAAACAACATCTCTTGACAAAAATGCAGTCTTTCAATTTAAATCTAACAATTTATAGCCCTTAACACCTGTTGGATATCCAAGTAAAACACATTTTCTTGCACGAAGTTCCAATTTTGTTATATGGCTTTGTAATTTTGAGGCAAGCATAAACAACCAAACACCCTAAAATTATCATAATCAATTGGTTTGTTATGTAAAAAGTTCAAAAGGACTGTTATAAGTCAATTATGGTGAAGGGGTCCCGTTAATGATATGTATTCGTAAGGATATAATCTGACCAAAACTGAATACGAATTTTTTTTGAAAGAACAAAGATCTAGCCACATTTAATAAATGTTGATGTTTTCGTTCAACAACCTAATTTTGTTAAGGAGTTTCAACACATTAGAATTAATGTAAAATTCTATGTTTACATCAAATTTGTTTTTCATCACAAAAACCCATGTAAAATGACTTTGATCATCGACTAATGTAGGAAAAAACGATGTCCTAGTCTAGATTCAGTCTTATACGGTCAACACACATCACATTGCATTAGATCAAAAGTCTCAGGTGACATATTATTATGACTAGTAAAAGCAACCTATCATGGACTTTTGTCATTATTTATAAATGAATAGGCTAAACGTTATTTAAGTGCTTGAAGTAGTTTGAATGACAAATATCCTAGTCGTTGATGTCAAATATGAGCTAAAATTTGATTTGCTGAAATTGAAGATGAAAACAGATCATGTTTTTGTGAGAATGTAGAGGTCTGATTGGTTTTACCCCTGCCAATTATCCTCGATGTTTGCCATCTTGTATGGAAAAAGAATCATGTGAAAAAATGATTTGTAATTTTGAATCTTCTGCTAAAGATTTAAGACATATAAGATTGTATATAAAACAAGGTAAATAAATAACGTTATAAAGACTTAAATCTATGCTTAATCTAATGTTACCAATTTGGTTAACCGGTATATAATAGTATGATTAAGCAAAGTAATATGTGAATTATGTAGTGGTTGTAGATATGTAAAAAGATTTTTATCTACACATATGTCTAGTAGCTCGAGTATCAAGAATCCAAACCTAAAGAAATTAGAGTTTTGAGTTAAGTTGACCAACTGTTCAAACTTGGTTGGGAAGAAGTCATGTTGACTTCACCAGGTCCCTGCGTCGCCATTGACTAAGGATGACATGAGTTGCTGGGAGAGTGGGTTGATCAATTGATAAATTTGATTAGAGTTAAGAGATGTCATAGATCCTTGAGAGACTAGACTAAAAAAAATTGATCATGTTGATGATTCAAGAACAGATCTAGTCGTAGATACTTCAGTTGTATTGACATGTGCCTTACTCTTGAACTTATATCCATGAAGATATCCATGCAATTTAGAGCACTTGTCAATGGTGTGAACTGTCATCTTGCAATGCGTACAAACACCTTGATTTTTGTTCTTGAGTTTTCTTGGATCATATTTTGCCAACATTGCAAGAATATTTTGTTGATAGCTAGAGGATACCAGATTTGTTCCAAGGGATCTTTGTGTCTCTTCCTAAGTGAGTAGGGCATATAATTTCGCGCTTGGAGGTAGATGATCCATTATAAGAACTTGACTACAAGAGTATGTGTAAGAATCATTCAAACCCACTAAAAATTGTACAACATAATATGTTTCTTCATATTTATTGATTTTCCATTTCCTCTAGAAACACAGTCATAGATACCATGAGGTTTAAAATCACAAAAGTTCATGAGCGCTTTTCAATTTTGTGACGTAAATCCCCTAAAATTTATGATTTTGCACCAGGTTGATGTATCCCTTTCTTATCTTGAAGATATTTGGTCCATTAGACTCATGATATTTATCTCTAAGGTCGTTCCACACATCTTTTGTTGTTCCTCCATAGAGAATAATCGATGCACTTTTTTTGCTCTTAGAGTTCATCATCCATGTTACGATCATGCTATTATTTCGACTCCATAGCGTAGCTGATCTGGATCATATACAGATGGCTTCAGAATTATTCCATTGAGGAAGCCGAACTTGTTCTTGGCATCAAGAACTATCATCAAAGATTTTCTCTAGGGCTAGTAGCTCGATCCGATTAGAAATTGTGAAACCAAGCTTCCTCCATCGGAATCTGAACGATAAAGGGAGAAAGGAGACAACATATTATACACCGATAATTAAGATCTTGACATTCTTGAATCATTCGTGGTTCTCGATGCAGCTATTGTTGGCCTCTCCGTTAATGTTGTCGAGTCTTCCATCATGACGATGTGGAAGAACTGTAATTATAGATCAAGAAACAGAATGAAAAGCAAAATCGATGAACTCAGAGAGTGCGAATTGCTCTGATACCATATTAGAACTGAGATTCGGTAAAAGAATAAGAGATAAATGAGAGAGAGGAAATAATTGGATAGAAAAAGTATTTCATTTATTGTACATAAGTTTAACTACGTATAAACTCTTTTATATACAAAATATCTTGTCAACCAATGGTTGAAATGTATAAATGAAAATAAAAGATAATAAACAAATAAAATAACACTAATCGTTTTCCTAAAGAAACGATACTTACAAAAGGAACAACATTGTCACTTGACTCTCAAATGTTAGGTTTGTAAAATCACATGGAGAGTAAATTTGACCATACTATTTTCTAATTAGACATGGATGAAAAAATTGTAATTAAATTAAATCTAAACTAATGCAATATTGCTAAAAACTTCCACATTTTCTTTTGAATTGATGAGAAGACTTAAGTAGTATGATCGACATCCTCAAATTTAATGCTCATATATAATTAAAGAAAATAAAAGAGAAGAAGAAGAAGCTTTCTTTTGTAGAGTCAACGCCAAATGGATGACGTTCAGAATCAGGACCACGTGACGTCAGTCACACCCTCACAAAGAGTGGCTTTTCCGTAATAACACTAAATTTTGATGCTATGTTTGTAAACAAAACAAAAAGTCTCTGTTTATTGGAGAGGCAAGTCAACGAACGTTGTTGCCTCTATTTTGAATCCCATTTCATTCATCACATCACATCTTCAGAGAACCGGAAAGAGAAAAAGAAAAGAAAAAGAGATTCCATTGAAATTTAAGATATCTAGAAAAGCAAATCCAATTAATTTCAGTATCATATCGTGTTTTTCCTTTTCCTTTCTTTCTTTCTTCCAAAAAGCTTTCAGAGCTCTCAACTCAGAGCTGAGAATCCATGGATCCAAACTCCGTCGGCCATTTTCAGAGCTCGAGACTCGCGAGCTACAATTCAGCTCCGACTTCGTACCTAACCAGCCTCGTCGATCGGAGCTACGAAGCCGAGACGATCCTGGACCACCTCATCTCCTCTTGCAACGACTCCGATTCCGTTCGTTCCAGAACCAGTCTCGGAATCGGAATCGGCTCTGATCTCGTTCGACAGAGCAGTTCTCCCCCGGGTTTCTTCGACAACAATAATGGTGATCCTCAATCTCTCTCTCTCTCTCTCTCTCTCTCTCTCTCTCTCTCTCTCTCTATATATATATATATTATATATATTTCTTATCTGATTGATGGAGTGACAGGCTATGGAACGACGAGCGGTTTCGAAGCATCTGAAAATGGCTTCAAAGCTGGTATGAGAAGAACTCAGGTCAATTTCGTAAACGATACCCTTTTTTCGTTTGGCTGTAGCGATCCATCAGCTAGTCCGGACTGTAGCGAATCGCTCGTTCTGTTTTACTTTTAGTTTTATTTTTTAATGTTTTGTTGTGATCGGCAGAACATAGACTTCGGTGTAGCGCATCAATCGAGCTTATCGAAGGACTTCGCGATGGACGGTGGAGATCGAGTTTTGAGTTTCGAAGGAGGTTCTGCGATTCCTTCGACCAACAGGAGAGCCAAGAGAGGTTTCGCTACTCACCCGCGAAGCATCGCCGAGAGGGTAAATACAAAATTTCCTTTCTACCCTTTTTATTTACTTATATCTCAATATGAATTACTCTCTTTTTTCGTTTGCTTAAAATTATTTATTTACCAAAATAACTGATATTTTATTTGTACATTTATATCTGATTTTATAGTTTATGTTACGCGAGTGTTATACATAGTTTATTTCTATTAAAAATATGTTTCTTTGTTTTTGTTTTAATGTATCAAAATATTGATTTTTATAAATTATAGCACTTTTAGTCATTTAAAAAAAATTAATTCCTATATCTTGTCAGAGATATTAACATATTTAACTTGTTTAGTTTGTAAAGAGACTAATTAGTTTATAACCTACTTCTAACAATAAAATTTATGGCTAAAAATGATGCAGTTTTATGTTGTTGGAGTAAGATTTTGTGTGTTGATGATAACTACAAACTTGGCATTAAGTTGTTTAAGTGTTATATGATATTGACAAAAATGCTGAATAAATGAGGATTTTTTTTAAGTAGATGTAAAATCAACGCCTAAGAATAATAATGCAGGTTTCTCAATCGCAAAACATCAAATGTATCACGTGAGACTCCTTTAATCACAATGCATAACTAATGTCAAATTTAGTGTTTGATATAGTATCACGTCATAATATGACCTGATATTGTTGACACGATAAAAAATTTAATTCTTTTCATTAATTCATCAAATTATTTATATATATATATATATAACACCAAATTTGGCTATAATAAACACATTATATAAAAATTTAAACACTAAAATTAAAATTAAATACAGCAAATCAACAAAAATACAAAAAACAAAATAATTTTTAAATAGAAAAAATTTAAATTACACTTAAATTATTTAAATTAATTTTTTAACGTAATTTAATTTTTTTATTTAATTTATTTTTGTCAAATATTGGTAAGTAATAAATAATGTTGATCACTTAATTAAAAGATGCAAATATTATAATTATTTATTAAAATATTTATCAGTAAAGAGATTATATAATTTTACTAATAATATAATAATAATAAATAATATCCTTAGTGTGAAATTTAGTGTTGTGATTAGATTTGAAAATGTTTTTTTTATGTTAAATGAATTTGATGCACGAATTGGAGATGTTCTAAAAAATTAATAAAATATAACATTTTAAATTTTCCAGAATCGAAGAACACGGATCAACGATAGAATAAGAAAGTTGGAGGGTCTTTTCCCAAACTTGGACAAAGTAAGTGTACACAATTTTTTTTTTTTTTTTTATCTTTTGTAATTACATTGCGCATATTATCAATATTTATTATGTTATGTTTCTTTCTCAGCAAGCCAACACTTCACACAAGTTAGAATCAGTGCTTGAATACATTAAGGATCTTCAGAAGCAAATTAAGGTTAAAAAAACGAATCAGCATATTTTAGCCAATTCGTTATTTTTTTTGTTTATATATATTTATTTATAACTATTTTTGTAGGTACTGAATGAGACAAAAGCCAAATGTCTGTGTTCGAGTAATAAGAGACACTATGCTACAAACCCTTCCGCCTGAAAAATCGATAAGATTATTTGGCAGTGTTTTTAATCTGTACTTTATGAGAATGTGCTATTTAATTAATAATTATGTATGTATGCATTTTCTAGTATAGACACTTGTACATTTTCAGCCTCAACTTGAGTAATGTATGTGTGGAAGAAAATATATGTTTGTACATGTTCTTAATCGTTAAATATATGCATACAATTTTAGCATTAAAACTATAAAAACGTCAATAATTATTATAATTTGTGTAAATTTGTGAATAAATTTGCATCAAACGAGAAACAAACTCGTGGATATTCTGGAGGTTTCAGCCAGGGTAGATGTGGAGTATTTTACGGCCAAAAGGTTATATTATCCATTTTTTTTTACAAAAGCCAAAGGTCATGATTTATTATCTCAAATTTCTCTTTGTGATGGACCTTTGATTTATGGTTTGTGTTGTCGCCGTAATTCGTTACTGCACTTCTACTCACGACAAAAAAACCTGCAAAATGAATGTTAAAGAAACAAACATGGACCGGCTGAGTCGCGTATTAGGTCGCTCTCTTTGAGACGCTTCTCGACTCTGCCTCGGTGGAGCAGTTCGGAATTGCCCCATTGTCTCCAGTATAAAACAACTCAGATAACTCATTTTTTCAATTGTTCAATACACTAAAAAACGATTGGATCGCTCAAACCCTTTTTAGCAAAATATATTGCTCTTGAACACTTAATTTAATAAACTGATTTCCATCTCTTTTTTGTGTGAAAACAGTCTCTTTTTATACGGTTAATCAGAAAAAGATACGCCAAAAAAATTAATAATCTTGCTAAAAAAGGGATGTGAAAATAAGAGTGGAGAAGACCGCGTTTTAGTTTTAAACGTGTACAATGGTACCTATTCTATAAGAGATTAATATGAGTATATTGTTTCTTTTATTTTATTTTTATTTTGAATACATCACCATAAGTTCTATTTGGTCTACTTGACCAACAATCGCCCACTTAAAAGTTTAAATAATTTCAAAGAAAAGTTCACCGAACAATATAAGTCTATAAGATTATGCATAAGTAGAGGTGTTTGACGACTTGAACTTTTACGCAGTAAAGATGATTTAGAATATATTAGAGTAACATGAAGTTTTGAACTCTATCTCTAACAACATCTCAAAACACGACCTTATCACGACTTTATCGCTTCTAATATTGGCAGAGATGCCCATAAGAAGATTGTTTATTTTCATATTGATGTAGTATATAAATATTTGTAAAGTCCTTATTAAAATATTGTTTATTTACATATTGATGTAATATATAAATCTTTGTAATTTGCTGATTAAATAATAAAAGTTGAAACGTTCATTCATTCCTTTTTAGTTTGATTGAAGATTTATTATATTCAATAGTCTTATAGTCCTTAATCAAACCTAACAATGTATGAAGAGACAAGTGTAGATTTGCGTGAACAAATCCTTCATGGTTTGACTAAAACGATATATTCGCAATCTAAAGATCAACGGACATTTGATAGCAGTATGATTGTTGGAAGAATCTAGGATGTCTGGTTACGAGGCATAGAGAGTTAGGAACTCTGTAGTTCTTCCAGTGTATCTTTCGAAGATATTGAATTGACCAGTGCACCTTTAGAGACAATAGAAGAATAAACCATTTAACAACTTCTATCTCAAGGTCACTATGTATGAATCGCATCATGCTTACCTAAATCCTGAAATGAGACATGTCATTTTATAGCATTAATACTCTCATTTGAGAAAGTCAAATTCTAGGTCCAATGTGTGATCTAGACAAGGCCTATTGGTGAGATATTAAGTTATGAAGATGTCATGAACCAACTTTGTGAAGTTCTCATAGATATGGAATTCATGTACAAGATTGCTGAGATGCAATATATATCACCTTATGCCTTCAATTTTTAATAAATGAATTGCGCAATGTCCAAATTTAAGTAGCGACTTTATTTGGATGAAACAATGTGACTTGTTAGCTCCTCTCAATACATTGTTTCTGACTTATTCACAAGTAACAAAAGAGTTGAGGAAATAACAACTAGAAGGGTAAAATGGTAATTTTATAAATCCCAACTAGTTGATGATATTCATGAAGGGTAAACATAGATAACATTCAATGGATCTGCTCAATATAACTAAGTTGAACTTGAGTAGAAAATAAATTCATTTGAACCGAGAGATTAAGCTAATACTCGGAAAAGGTTTGAGAACTTTTGAGTCCGAGTATAGAAGCTCAAGCTTTGTTCATTTGGATCCATAAGGTCACTATTACAGGTCATTAGAGTAGGATTGTTAAACTAGAAGTTAAGACAAAATAAGTTCAAATGTTGAACTAGATTTTTTCTCGGAAAATGTCTAAAGAGTATTTTTGTCCACATGGACATAAAATGATGTGAATGTCAGATTTTGAATATTTTCATTTGATGAAAATATAAATTATTTTCTAAAGCCGAAAAGTCGTTTGAGGCATTATGAAATTAATTTCGTTATTTGTGCAATTATAATTCTACAATGGGTATTTTAAGAATTGTCTTAAAAGAAATAAGCAAGCATCTAGATGCTCCTCCCCTAGGTAGAGTTCGGCCAAGATAGTGCATCAAGATGAGAGTTTTATTTCCTTTTTTTTATAAGGATAATTACCCAAAAGAAGAAGGGAAATGAATTTCCTTAAGAAGGAAACAAATGTGCTAAGTGAGGAAACAAATTTCCTCACTAATGCAAGGTGTATGGCCGGCCAAACTAAGAGGGAAAGGGGAAGGGAAAATCAAATATTGTGTCATGAATACATTATTCATTCATGAATGAATAATTGACCTTTATAGATTTTTCATTCTCCTATAAATAGAGCCTCACATAGAGATGTGAAGGTTAAGTTTTTTCTTGCTCTCTCCCTCATTTGGCCGACCCTCTCTCTCTCTCTCTAGAAAATACTCTTCTTATTTTGCACCTAGATCCATACTTGATCTAGAGAATTAGCTTATGATCCAAGAATTGTTCATGGTTCATATTGTTTAGTTGTGCCCACACACAAATCCTTCTAAACCTCTATAGACTCTTGTAATAGAAATCTTAGGTTTCTCGAGTTTAAGATTAGGTGTGAAGGTGACGAGCGAGCCAAGGAAGAAGGTCTACCTTTCTCAAGACGCTTCAAGATCAAGCTACAAAGAAATGTTGGTATTCTAGTAAATTAAATAATGCTTTTAATATATAACATGTATATGCTTTTTCTAGGTTAGTAAAAATTGTTTTACTTGAAAAAGAAATTTTTAAATTCCGCCATTAATTTGATTAATGTTAAATTTTTCTTTAACCCTAGACCTATTCCAACATCTAAGTCTTTAGAAGCGACAAAGTCGCTTCTAATGACGCTTTTAAAGGTCATTTAGAAGCGACTTTTAAGCCTTTAGAAGCGACTTGTGTGGTTCTAAAGGCCTTTTTGTCCTACTGCTAGAGAATTTCCAAATTCCGTAGGAAGCGGCCCCGCGGCCCCACTTCCACGTTCACATAGGCGATTATATCAAGAGTACTCCCGTAGTTAGGTACTTTATTCACCATAGAATATGGAACTCATTAGAAACTTAGCTAGGCCTTTTTCATACGCTTGAGGATGTCATGCTTTTGCATAAGCCACAAGAACATAAATGATCAATAAGCGTTTCAGCATATTTCGCTTCAAATCAATATGTGAGTTGTTGTCACCCTTTGAACCTATTTCTTGGTATCCAGTTCAGAGGTTGGATTTTTCCCACAAGTGGATATCATTCTAAATGCAATAGTCTCATTCTTTTCGAGGTTTTAAAAACATTCTCTCGAGCTAATCCTTTCGTTAAAGGATCAGCCAAGTTCTCATCACTCCATACATGATCCACTTTAACAACACCCGTCGATAGGTACTCTCTAATGGTGTTGTGCTTCCGATGGATTTGTCGAGTTTTGCCATTGTAGTAACGGTTCTGAACTTATGGGTGGGATCGGTGTTTCCCATAAGGAAATCTCAGATACCAGACTTCTGCCAGTCTGCTTCTTCACTAGTGGTAGCTAGCGCTATCATCTCGGACTCCATCGTCGATTGGGCCAAAATAGTTTGTTTTTAGACTTGCACGAGACAGCCCCTCCAACAATGCTAAACATATAACCGCTTGTAGCTTTGGAATCATCTGAAAGGGTCTTCCAATCAGCGTCGATGTATCCTTCAAGGACATCGGGGAACTTTTGGTAATGTAAGCCTAGGTTATGGGTTCTCTTGAGGTACCGCATGACCCTCTCAATGACATATCAGTGTTCTCAACTAAGTCAGCTTGTAAACCGACATAATAATCCAACAACATAAGCTATATCACGCCTAGTGCAATCGGCAGCGTATCTAAGACTACCACTTATGCTCACATACTCTGACTATCTCACACTGTCTCCAATATTTTTGAGCATTTTTACACTAGGGTCGAAGGGAGTACATGCAGATTTACAACCAAGATATATATATATATATATATATATATATATATATTTAAAAATCATGCAATGAGATTGATCTAAAGAAAGTCCCTTTTTTGACCTAGTAATTTTTATGCCTAAAATTAAATAGGCTTCTCCTAAATCTTTCATGTCAAAGTTAGCACACAAAATTCTCTTAAAATTATTTACCAAATGAATATTGGAGCCAAAGATTAACAAATCATCAACACACAAACACATAATAGTACACAGACCATTTTCAATTTTAGAATAGACGTATTTTTCACTTTCATTAACTTTGAAATCATGCGAGATAATTAAGTTGTTAAACTTTCCTTGCTATTGTTTAGGATCTTGCTTTAAACCATATGGAGATTTGTCAAGTTTACATATCTTGTTCTCGTGTCCACGGACAATGAAACCTTGAGGTTGTTCCATATATATCTCTTCTTCTATCTCACCATTTAGAAAACTTGTTTGGATATTCATCTGGTGTACAACAAGATCGTACAGGGCAACAAGAGAAAACAATGCACGAATCGAAGTAATCTTAGACACTGGAGAGAAAGTGTAAAAATGTATACGTATTCTCTTTGTTTAAAACCCTTTACCACAATATGAGACTTATATTTACCGACGATTCCATTAGGTTTTAGTTTCTTTTTAAGGATCCATTTATATCCTATAACTTTGCAATCTGGAGGAAGATCTACTAGATATTGAGTCCTATTAGATTCTAAGGACTCCATGTCATCATTTATAGTTTCTTGCCACAAGTTGGCATCTACAAAGGATAAGGCTTCACTAAGGTTGGTGGGATCTTCTAAATTAAATGTATAGAACTTAGACCCATATTCTTTAGTAGTTCTAAGCCTTTTATTTTTTCTAGCTTCCAATACTATATTTTTTGTAGGTTATTTAACATGGTGCAATACTAGAACTTGAGCCTTCAGTATTCCTTGATATAAAATGAAATTTTGTTTCAAAGAAGTCAGTATCATTAAATTCTATTACTAATTGATTTTTAAGTCAAATAATTTATAAGCTTTGTTATTTAGTGCATACGCAATAAGAACACATTCATAAGCCCTACTAGCAAGTTTTCTCCTTTTGGGATCTAGAATCCTAACATAAACCAAACAACCTCAAATTCTAAAATAAGACAAGTTTCTTATTTTTAAAAAATTCCTAAGGTGATATATTACATTTTGATTTTGGAGTTCTATTTAACACATTGCAAACAGTAGACAAAATTTCATGCCACCAATACGAAGTGACACCAGAGTTAAGTAAAGTAGCTCTTATTAATTCGGCTAATGTCCTAATTTTCATTTTAGTTTTTCCATTCACTTATGGTGAATACGGTGCAGTGTTTTCGTGAATAATACCATGTGAATTATAAAATTTCTCAAACAAATAAGATTCATATTCGGTTCGTCTATCACTACGAAATCTTTTTATTTTCCTGTTAAACTGATTTGTTATTTCTGTAAAAAAAAAAACACTTTAAACATATCAAGGGCATCACTTTTATTTTTCAACATGTATACAAAAGTATTATCCGATTTTTTGTCAATAAATGTGATAAAATAATGTTTTCCGTTTCTATTCATTACACCATCAAATTCACATATACCCGAATGGATTAAATCTAATGGTTCTGGTTCTCTAATTACTAATTTATGCGAAGTTTTGGTGATTTTAACTTTAACTACAAAATTCATATTTTTTAAAATCATTAACAACATCTTTGGAATCATTTCTAAGTTACTTAGGTTACTAATGATATGTTTGTTAACATGACAAAGACGTGAATTCCAAACATTAAAATCACACTACATGTAAGGAGAAGATGAAATTTTATTAGCATCAACATTCAATTTAAATACATCGTTCTTCGTGATTATGTAGAGGTCTGCTCCAATAGTCTGAGTGAACCCCGCCTTGTTGAGAAGATAGCCCAGAACCATATTCTTTCTCATCTCCGGAATGTGCAAGACTTCCTTTAAAATGATAGTCTTTCCAGAGGTAAACTTCAGTTCAACTTCGTCAGTGCCAACAACAATTATAGAGTGGGAAACTCCCAGCAATACGTTCCTATCCTTCGCCTCTTTATAGGATTTGAAGGACTCTCAATAAAAACAGATGTGGCACATAGCGTCAGTGTCCACCCACCACCCCTGAGATCCTTTGGTCAAATTGATCTCTGAGATCATAGCAACAAGTTGCTCCTTTGTCAAGTTTGCCGGCACAACAAGGTAATGCTTGTTCCTACAGTTCTTGGCCATATGACCAGACTTGTTACAATTATAGCAAATAAATTGAACATAATTTGATCATGAGGGAGGTTTATTAGCTGGTGGATTACTCTGTTGATTGTTGTTGATGGCAAGGTATTGATTCTTCATTGATTTGTCTTTCGGCTTTAGCCCCGCGAAGAACATTTTCTTGTTGGTGAAGGTGTTGATCCCTTTTGTTTGGTCTTGCTTCCGAACTTCATCCTTGATCCGAAGGCTAGTGATTAGACTTTCCTAAGAAAACTTATTGGTTTTGTGCTTGAGAGTGTTCTTGAAATCTTTCCACGGCGGGGAATAGTACAAAATTGGTCTTCTGATACGGGTGATTTTCGGATGCACTAGTCGCATCTAAAATTTCATCTAAATGTACATTTGGATGCGACTTATTGCATCTAACACGAGTATTTTGCAAAATATTTTTTTGCCTTGGGAATACCTTTGGATGCGACAAAGTTGCATCCAAAGGTCTTGCGTGGTTATTTGATGCGACTATGTCGCATCCAAAGGTCCTCAAAAATTGGGCGGGACAAACTTCCCCCCTTACGCATTGTTTATCTGACGTGATTTTATTTTTTATTTTTTTGAGCAGTAGATGCGACTTTGTCGCATCTAAACGTCCCAACAAAATTGGGCAGGCCAAATTTTCCCCCTTTTTCGTCTTTTAATTAACGTGACACGAACTTTATTTTATGATTATCACATGCGACATTGTCACATCCAATAACCCTATCTAATGCAACTAGTCGCATCCATTGGGTGTTTTTGGATATGACTATGTCGCATCTAAAAGTTAGGGTTTCACTTTATGCTAGGTCGCCTCCCTTCCCTCATTTCTTTCACTTCATTTCTTCATTTTGACCCTCACTTCATTTCTCATTCTCTGCTCCTGACAGAGTCTTCGAACCTTGAACCTCCTCCGTCTAATTGCTGCCCAGAACATCCTCCGCTCCGCCCCATCCCGCCGAGAACCTCCTCTGCCTCGTCACGCGCCTCCTCCACTCCGCTCAGATGAGGAGTTCGAGAAGGAGAGTAGAGTTGATTTTGAAGAAGTTCAGCCTGAAAAGTTGGAGGTGATTGAGGCTTCTTCAAAAGATACACATAAGAAGAAAAGGAAGACTCTAAAGAAACTAAACGAGTCAAGGTATGTGAAAGAGAACTCTTTGTAAAGTCTAAATCAATATAAAAGAAAACTATAACATGATTTATTTTCGTAGTTTGTCATAGAATGGATTGAGCTTCATCATTTCCAGACTAGCCGCCTTTGCCATGGCTTCCTCGTTCGGATGATTCGTGTTCGTCAACTCAACACCTACATAAGCCCCTCTCCCTTTCTCGTGGCACGATTCATTGGATAGTGATTCAATTGATTAATGAATTTCACATTTCTTGTCTTGGATTTCTTAGGAATTTTGAAAGATAGGAATTCGCGAACGATTTCTTCAAACACGGATTTGCTCCGCCCCTCCTCCGAGACATCCAACACCTCCTCCGACATTTGCGGCCCTGCTCCTTGACACAGCTGCGCTCCTCACAGCCGCGCATCACTGCTGCTTGACGCAGGTACATGTTTTTCCTATTTTCTCTCACGCCTTTTAGGTATTCTCTTTTAAGTTTTTCAGATTATATATTTTTATAATTAATTTATTTAGTTAATTTAAAATGTGTTTAGTTAATTGTATTTTAAATATGTTAGTTAATAAAAATTTGTAAATATTTTTAATTAAATGAAATCGTATTATATGTTTTAATTAAAATTGTATAAATATGTTTAGTTAATTAAAAGTGTTGAAAATGTTTAGTTACTTGAAACCGTTGTATATGTCTACTTAATTGAAGCCTTTGTATATGTCTCGTTAATTAAAATTATATGAATATGTTTGGTGAGCTAAATTTGTTGAATATGCTTAGGCAATTGATATTGATTAATACGTTTATCACGCCCCTGCCAACTGTAAGATGTGACGATCCGACGCCTGGTTCTGTAGAGTTTCAGAGAGACCGTTCGAGCGGAGAAGGGATAAGAGGAGGAATAGCCAAGAGTGAAAGATGATCATCAACAATGGAGAAGTGGTTTAAGTTTAGAAAGAAGAATGAATGTTTTTACGTTTGTTATGTTACATTGAATATTAATGTTTGTTATTGTTTACGTTTTCTTTTCGTACTTTACAATACTTTGAATTATATTAAAATTAAATATATGTTTTAATTTATTTTTATTTATGTCGATTTATGATTTCATTCATTTATGATTCAAATTTATTTTTATTTATGTCGAGTTATGAATTTATTAATTTCTGATTTAGTTCATTAAAAAAAATTATATATATTTACTCATTGGATGCGACACTGTCGCATCGAATGCATTGGTGGAGAAGCATTGGATGCGACTACGTCGCATCCAAAAGCCAGGTAACAATTTTTTTGTACTATTTTGTTTTTCGCAGGTACACGTTCGGATGCGGCTAGTCGCAGTGTCTAATTTTGGCGCGTTGGATGCGTCAATGTCGCATCCGAATGTCGTTTACCGCCAATTTTTACGTTTTGTTTTTATTGAAATTGGATGCAAAGAGTTGCATAAAAATTTCGCGTCTGAGGTTGGAGACTATTGGATGCGACTAGTCGCATCCAATACATTTAGTTACGACCTATGTGATGCGACTATGTCGCATCCGAAAGTGCATTTAGATGCGATTTTGGCATTTGGATGCGACAATATGTTGCATCTAAAGACAATTTTTGTAATGATAACGAAAACTTGGAATTGTTCGTCTAGCGTCATACCTTCGAAAATTATTTCATGAACAATTTTCTGGAGCTTGTGGGACTAAGCCTCCACGGACTTGTCGTCGGTCATTTGGAAATTGAGGTAGCGGCTGACAACGATACTTGTTGACTCTGGCCTCCTCGATGTTGTTCTTCTTCTGCAGCACCTCTCATATCTCCTCATTTTTTTAGAATGAAATTTTTGCAGAGAAAACTATTCTCCTCCTAGGCGGTTGATCTTTTTCTGTTCGTTGGTGGAATCCTCGGACAACTACGACTTCTCGGTGGAAGACCACGTTTTAATTTTAAAGCGCTTATAGTGGTACATATTCTAAGGAGATTAAATGGACATATTGTTTCTTTTATTTTGAATAAGTAAGTTTTATTTGGTCTAGTGACCAACAATTTGCACTTTGACTTTGAATTTATTTCATGACATTAATTCAGGGTTATTGTATATAATAGCCCTATATAGGTTTCCAAATTTCATTTTGTCCAACGTTGTGTAAAACTTTGGTAAAAGTCCAATAAATCATTTGAGTTAATTTTCATTCCCAAAAAGCCTATATTGCTTCTCCCGCCCAAACGAATTTTTTATCATTAATTAAAAAATCAAACCGATTTATACGGTTACACGATACCCGAAGTTCGAGATTTATTAAAAAAAAATCAATTAAATGTAGAAAGAGAATCAAATAAAATATTTCCTAAACACAACCGTTCATATTCTACCTTTTCAAACTCAACACTACCACCATTATTCTCCCGGAAGAAGAACACGAAAAATCTTGAAGAAAACACACAACAACGAAGAAAGGCAAGTGTAGCTCGATTAACCAACGATGATATATTTATATGAGTAAATCGATTTTCCCTCTGAGTATTTGATTTGTTTTCTTCTACAAACCCTTTATTCTAAAACCCACCAATGTTCATGCATGTTTAAAACTCATAATCCATATTCGAATACCGTTATATGTAAAACCCTTTTATCAAATAAATGTTGGAAAGTTAATGCATGATTTAAAACTCAATAAATCCATAATACGGAAATAATAAATAGGGTAAACTGGAATCCGATAGTATTCAACCCTATAAATCTAATTAAATCTGGGGTCGTTATTCGAAAACCCATAACTGTGTAGTCATAAACGATGGGTTGGTCGATATTTTATTCATCAATACCCGCTTGTAAATTAATCGATTTAATTTTTGGTTGTATATTTACACGATAACAGTAAGTATTTACGAAAAATGGTTTTAAGAATTCCAAATATATATTTACAGCGTTTATTGTATATTTATATTGTGCAGGATTTTTGAATCAGTGAAAAAATGGAGAAAAAGAAGAAAATAGGAGATATGAGTATTGGAAAAAAAAGGGGCCGAGGACATCTAGAAACCTCAGATCATGAGGTGAATCATTATTAACTGATTTATTACATTTAGTATTTAATTAATTATTTAATAAGTAAATTAAGTGATGGGTGATTTACATGATTTAGCCATTCTGTAGGTTGGTACTTATTTAATAGAACCTGAAGATTGGGACCTTGACCAACGCATAATAGTCCAAAAGCAAGGAAAAAGTACTTGAATGTGCCATCATCATCAACCTCCGTGTGGCTGTAAGAACCTGAACCCAAATTACGAATGTAAATCATTAACATTGAAGTAAATGATAAACAAGTAAATTTACAAAGTAAATGACAAACAACTGTTTGAATATTCATTGATTTACGATAAAAAACAATGAAAAAAATTAATTTATTGAAACAGGAGAAAAACTTGCCAGGATTTTTTTCACAAATCATTCGTCCAATTATAGGAAGATGACTATATGATGAATCAAAATCTCCACGCAGATCAATCAAGGCTGATTTACGTCCCTTCCACGCTTGGAAATAAGAAACTTCAACATTCCATCGAGTGCGCATAATCTCCGCAATACCCGCAGGCTTAATTTCATTAGCTAATGAACCTCTAAAATCATCCTTCACACACATACTAATCAGCCTAGAAGATGCATGTTTATTTTTGTGAATAACAACTCTACCAAAACACGTGTGCTATTTGTAAAATGTCTTAATCACCCACATCCCAGACTTCGGATTTACATTTGCATATAATAACCATAAACACTATAAATCCTTACAACGAATCCGGTATCTAGTTTTATTAGATTTCACAGTTATAAATTCAAACGAATTTCTCACCGCCAACATACAAAGAGCATTTTGAAGAACACATTTCGTAGTAAAAACGTTGTTAACATTAATATCAATATGCGTTGGGAAATTCTTTAATTCTGCCTCATCAAACAATACTATGTCGGAATCTTTGTGTTCTACAAACTCAAAACAAGCATCTTCGCGAGATTGAACACATTGGCGTTCAAACAATTCGACTGCCAAGAACAACAAAAAATATTAAAAATTAATAACGTAAAAAAAAAAAAATTAAAACAAACCTGAATCTCGGAATGCATCATTCAGTACACCGGAAATATCCATCCTAGATGAGAACAAAACTAGCAAAGAGAGAGTAATTTCTAACAGTAATTGAAAAATATAGTAACTTCAGTTGAATGATCTTTGTTATTGTATAAAAACGTTGGAGAATGAGATATAAACCAGATACGGAATTTTGAAATTTCGTTAAATTTGAATTAACGCGGAAAAATGAAAACGTAATTTAAAAAAAAAAGATTTCAAAACTCGTAAATGGGTAATTAATTCAGATTGAATCTCGTTCAAATAATTTCAAAATACGTAAATGGAAAGTAATATCATGAAAAAAAATCTCGACAATTAAACCGGTTACAAAAATAGAAAAGCACGTAATATATTAAGGGAAGTTCGAAATTGATTTAGATAATTATAACAAAATCGGTTATCTAAAGTCAATGCACCAATTAAGGAAATAAAGTAATTAATTAATAACTCATTACTACAAAAAAAGAATAATTTTGAAATTCAAAAATTACCGGTTAATTCAAAAAGTAATTTAAAAAATTAATTTCGAAAAAATAAACAAGGTTAATAACGTAATATCAAGCATGTCCATGTCATCAACAGGGTTATTTACCAAAATTTTACAAGAAGCTGGACATTTTACAATTACGTTTGACAAATAGGGCCATTTCGTCGATTTTTTGTTAATTCTATTTGTTATTATCTAGTATAGTTACCAACTTATTGATAATATAATAAGAAAATATAATCGGAGGACGAGTATTCGTTCTATTATTGTCAAATATGAAAACTGAGTAAACAGATATGCACTTTCGTTTATTGAAAACAAACTCATACTAGAGTTCTGAACAAAATATTATAATTGAATCTAGTATTTGAAAAATATTTAGAATTCAATATTTTTAAGTTATTTATGTTTTCTTGAAATGATTAAACCATGCTTGTTATCGAATAACCACCGTAAATAATCATAAAAAAAACTAATCTAATTAAATCACGACAGATCTTTATAAATCTAAAGGAATTGTCCAATTTACAAATTTTTACTAACATTTTTCTCAATTTAAAAAAAAAAATTTATTTTTCTGTATTCACCATTGAAAAACGTTAAAAATTCATATTTATTAATGTTTATATATTAAGTATACTTTCTGGCACATTTTTAGATAGAACGGGCCCAAATAATTTGATTTCACGTATTTTATATTAGGATTTGCCCAAAATAGGACTCAGTACCCTCACTATTCCAAAAATGTACATATTTCTCCTAAAAGACAGAAATAAGAGTACCCACTTGAAAGTGGGTAGTGTAAAGTCAGATATACCCTCATCTCCCTCCTTCAACTTCAAACCCATTTTTACAGTTTCCAACGTTTCAAAAACCTCTCAGCTACCGACCCTACCGACCCTGAATCCTTCTCTCCCTCTGCCGATCGTCGCCGCCGCTCATCATCGCCACCGCTCATCGTCGCCGCCGCTCAAAGCCCTAAACCGAAACACCCAGTCGCCGATCGTCACGACCTTTGTTTCCAACCGACGCGCGTTCGTGTGAGGCAAGTTTGTAACCTAAACTTATCTCGCATCACACTATTTGTCGCCTCCCGTCGCCGAGTATAACATTTCAGGTATTACTTTGAATGCATGTGTTTTATTTCGGATTTACAGACGGTTGAGGTTTGTTAAATTCCTAACCCCGACGACGTTCTACGACCGGCGCGTCTATCAGGCATTGATAAAATGCCTTAATGTGTTCAACACAACAAACCCATCTTATGAAAGTTGTTACTATTCTCTCACGTAATTACAGTTTTTGGGGTTTAGAGTTTTGATTGATTTACGCTACATTATAGTGATTAAAAAAAATGAGTTCTCGGTCTAAGGCGAAGTCGAATGCAAGCGGCAAGAGAACCATAACATCTGATTTTGTCGATGAATCCCCTCCACGCCGTAGTGTACGCATTGCTTCACCCAAAAAGAGAGGTAGTGGATCTGAAAGCCCCAATAAGGCACAAAAACGAAGTGGGTCTACACCCAAACTCCCAGCCCCCAAAAAATCCAAGTCCACCGTAGAAGATGGGACACGCCGAGGGTCAGGAACGTCGGTGAGTGAAATTGTATGTAGTTACTATAATGATCGAAATTGAATATAATATTTGTAAGTTACAGGTTGATTCATTTTACATTTAGAGAATGTATTTTAAGAAGTTGTTAGTGTATGAAGATAAAGTAATTGGAATTAGTTACAGGTTGAAGAGGTATTTGGACGTTTAGTTACACACCATTGCAATGTAGTTGTTGTAACTAAAATTAAGTAATATGCAATAGTTACATATTTAAGTGTTATTTTGATGTTTAGTTACACACCATTGCAATTTAGGTATTGTAACTAAGATAAACTAATTTGCAATAGTTACAGGTTTAAGTGTTATTGTTACATTTAGTTACACACATTTGAATTTAGTTGCAGGTTTATGGAATAGTTGTTGCTGTGAGTTACAGACTAAATGTTATTAGTTAGAGAGAAAACACTGATTTTTTTTTGTTACAGGGTTGGAAGAGGTATGTCCCCGACGAAATAGCTGGACAATTCAACTTCAACTTCCATGGCAACGTCATGTCGTTCAAGGACGAAGCCGGCATGTCGAAGACCCAAGCGGACTTGTTCAGGGAGTCCTGCTTCGGTCAATTTTTGGACATGCCGTCGATCACGAGGTCGTCGAAGATCCTTAGCACCCTGATGTTAAGGACAGGATATTTGGAAGGAGTTGAGAAATCAAACTCTAGGTTGCTGATTGACGTGGGTGGACACCCACGAGAGTTCACGAGAAAGCATTTCAGTGACATAACTGGACTGCATGTTGAGGAGGGGTTCAAGCTGACTCATTCCAACGCCTTCGACAAGGAAATCCCGGGGGGATTATACATGGACACTTTCAAGGGCGGTGTCCTTGCCACCAGAGCGAACATAGCCGCCCTTGTAAAGGATAGTCAACAGTGGACGGACGACGAGAAACGCGTTCGGTTTCTGTTGATTCATTTTCTGTACAGCGTCCTACTACCAGGCCAACGTACCGTCGCCATAAAGAACAAGTCCTTTATCAAGATGGTTGACAACCCGTGTGAATTCAACGGATTTCCGTGGGGGAATGTGGTTTGGGACCACTTTATGGCGAGCGTCCTGTCCTTCATTCAGAAAGCCCAGCTCCCTTGCGATCCTGAAAAGACGAAGAAGGTTCATGTAGAAGGATTCTTATTGCCGTTGCAAATTTGGGCGTATGAATGCATACCCAAGTTGTCGCTATTGGGTTTATGCGACATTCTTCAGCCCACTGCAACCCCGCTGATGCTTCGGTGGTCAGCCTCAGCTAAAGTGAAGGACAACATCATGCATGCCATGAAGTTGGATGATGTAAGTAACTTCCTCAATTTGTGCAAATTGTTTTAAATGTCACGATGTAAAAAGTTTTTAATTATTTGTTATAGGCGGAGTTTAAGGCAATGGGACGTACATGGCCGGAAGATGACTTGCAGATCATCCCGTCGCAGGTACAGAAAGGTGATGGTACTCCCCCGACAGTCTGTGTCGGTGCTTCGTCCTCAACGTCGCCCCTAATAGTCGAGGTAAAAACCTTTTCGAATGTAACTAATCTGGAGTAAAAGTAACTACACCCAGTTGAGTTTGTAACTAATCCGGATTAAAGGTAACTAAACTCATTTGCGTATGTAACTAATTAGAATAACAGGTAACTAAACTCAGTTGAGTATGTAACTAATTAGGATTTTAGGTAACTAATCCAATTTTGTATGTAACTAGTTAGGATTGTATGTAACTAAATCCAGTTGCGTATGTAACTAATTAGGATAACAGGTAACTAATCCAATTTTGTATGTAACTAGTTAGGATTGTATGTAACTAAATCCAGTTGCGTATGTAACTAATTAGGATAACAGGTAACTAATCCAATTTTGTATGTAACTAAATCCAGTTGCGTATGTAACTAATTAAGATAACAGGTAACTAATCCAATTTCGTATGTAACTAGTTAGGATAGTATGTAACTAAATCCAGTTGCGTATGTAACTAATTAGGATAACAGGTAACTAAATCGAGTTGAGTTTGTAAATAATTACGATTAAAGGTAACTAAAGTCTATTCTTATGTAACTAATTGGTATGGTAGGTAACTAATCCATATGTGTATGTAACTAGTTTGGATTTTTGGTAACTAAACAAAGTTATGAATGTACCTAATTAGGAGTATGTGTAACTAATTTGTAGGGTCGGTTAAGCAAGTTGGAGACGGAGTTCCAAGGACTACGGTCAGACTTCACCTCTCTAACTAGTGAGATGAAGAAAATGTCGGAGGACCTGGCTCACGTTCTAGAGACCATGAATACTTTAATGGTCAAGAAAGCTGCGAAGGAGAAGCTTCGCGAAGAAGAGGCGGAAAAGACTTTATTGGCACAAGTCATTCCCCCCAATCCGAAGAAAGCTGAAGCATCAATTTCGGATTCAAGCGACGAGGAAAGTAGTGATGATGACGAGAGTAGTGAAGAAGAGGTGAAGAAGAAGACCGAGGAAAAGAAGAAGAAGGACGATGATGATGATGATGATGATGAAGATGAAGATGAAGATGAAGATGACGATGAGGACGAGGACGACGACGATGATGAGGAAGAGGAGGACAAAAAAGAAGAGGAGAAAAAAGAGGACGATAAAAAAGAAGAGGAGAAGAAAGATGACAACAAAAAAGAGGAGGAGAAGAAAGATGAAAAAAAAAAGAGGAGGAGAAGAAAGATGACAATAAAAAAGAGGAGGAGAAGAAAGAGGAGGAGAAGAAAGAGGACGATAAGAAAGAGGAGGAGAAGAAAGAGGACGATAAGAAGCAAGAGAAGATAGAGGAGGAACAAAAAAAGGAGAACAATGAAAAAGAGAACAACGGAGAGGAGAACAACGAAGAGGAAGTGGTTAACGTAGGGGGAGGAGATCGAAGTCCAGATTTTATATCAGGCACGTTGAAGTCCCTTCGTTTTGGAGAGGCATACAAGTATGGCGGAGTGGAGCGTTTTGGTCCCGGGACCGAGGAGGACAGTTCCGACGACAATAGTTCACAGAAGTTAATCACCATCGAAGATTCACCTCAACGACCAAAACGTGTCCGCCGTCGGGCTATTATATTTACACCAAGTAGCCAGCCTGAAATCTTCGACACCTTCACAAGAGGTCATCCCAAACCTACGAAGCATCCTTTGGAGGACCCATTCAGGGGCGCTAGTACTAAAGATATCAGATTGATGCAAAACTGGCTTGTGCTTGGAATTTCGAGGTCAGTGGATTAATATACAATCATTTGTTAATGAATGTAACGAATACGTACTCTGTACAGGGTCTGTGACGCCGACAGGGTGTATACTCCCGATGAGGAACTGCTACAGCCACGTCCATTTGATTACCGAGTAGAGATTATTGAGCACAAAACCTGGTTCAATAAAATATGGAACTCGGGGTACTGGCTCTGTGGATCGGTAAGTTGTTAGAGTATCTGATGTTTGGATGTTGTAAGTCGAAGTTGTTTTGAACTCAAAATTGGATTCCATGTAGTTTAAAGTTTAATTTTGTTTTTCCAGTTCTAAATGAAACTTGTTGTTACATTCAGTTACGACTTTAGATTTGTTACATTCGGATACTTGTAATTACTCTTATTTTTAGAGTTAATTACGCTTAGTTACATGCCCATGAATGTTTTAGTTACATGCAGTTATCACTAGTTACGTGCCCATGAATGTTTTAGTTACATGCAGTTATCACTAGTTACATAGCGTTTATTTATTTGTTACCTTCAGATACTTGTAGTTACATATAATTTGTAGACTTAGTTACGTTTAGTTATCATTAGTTACATAGCATTTATTTATTAGTTACCATCAGATACTTGTAGTTACTCTAATTGTTAGAGTTAGTTACGTTTAGTTACGTGCCCATGGCAGTTTTAGTTACATGCAGTTATCACTAGTTACATAGCTTTTATTTATTTGTTACCTTCAGATACTTGTAGTTACATATAATTTGTAGACTTAGTTACGTTTAGTTACGTGTAGTTATCATTAGTTACATAGCATTTATTTATTAGTTACCATCAGATACTTGTAGTTACTCTAAATGTTAGAGTTAGTTACGTTTAGTTACGTGCCCATGGCAGTTTTAGTTACATGCAGTTATCACTAGTTACATAGCTTTTTTGTTTTTGTGACGTTCATATACTTATGTTTTTTAACGACACTAATTACTACCTACATGTTATAACCAGCATATTAATGTCGCCTTCTACTACCTCCGGAAGTTGCAACCTACCACCGGAAATATGTACACGACAGCCGACACTCATTTTCGTCAGCTGGTTAACAGGACCCACGCCGAGTGGAAGAAGAACAAAACGGAGTATGACTGGTTCCGACGTAGTTCATTGGTCGAAGCCATCTTGGCTGAGAGACCGAAAAATCGAGCGGAAATGCCATGGGTCAGGGCAGGCTACATATACGTACCTGTCCATGTGACGGGTAATCATTGGGTACTTGCACGGGTATGCATACTAGAAAATCACATTAACGTGTACGATTCCTTGTATTCGCCGGACCAGACGTATAGCGAGATCGTAAGGATGGCTGACTTGATACCGGCAATCCTGTTCAAACGAGTGTGGGAAGTCAGTGGAAATACATATGCGTCTCCTACTCCTTACTCCATCACGTATGAGCCATATATGCCGCGTCAGACCAACGGGTAATAACTCCTACACGAATGAACCATATATACCATATATACCATATGTTATCTAATATATTATTTCACAGGGGGGACTGCGGAATGTTTACGATCAAAGCCGCCGAGTTTCTAGCGCACTCCGAGCCTCTGAGAATGTTGAAAGCTTCCGACATGCCACTGTACCGTAAAAAACTGTGTGTCGAACTATTCAAACACGGGGTCATCAAGAGCATGAACGCATGCCCTTTCTCAGATAATGAGGACTGAAGCTGTTACAGTTTAGGTATATGACATACAAGTTGGAGTTTTGGTATTTTTGGAACGAACTGCCGTAAACTGGTTTATACATGTATTAAGTGAGGCAGAGAGAGATGTTGTAACTATTTTGGGACCAATTACACGTGTGTGTAACTTAACTTAAATGTATGTAAAGTGGAATACTGTGTATCTAAAAGGGGTACCTATTTTGGATTGTATGTAACTAAACTCAGGTTATAATGTAACTAATTGGAACTTTATGTAACTAAATCGAGTTCTGCATGTAACTATTTTGGATTGTATGTAACTAAACATAGATTATAATGTAACTAATTGGAACTATATGTAACTAAATCGAGTTCTGCATGTAACTATTTTGGATTGTATGTAACTAAACACAGATTATAATGTAACTAATTGGAACTATATGTAACTAAATCGAGTTCTGCATGTAACTATTTTGGATTGTATGTAACTAAACACAGATTATAATGTAACTAATTGGAACTATATGTAACTAAATCGAGTTCTGCATGTAACTATTTTGGATTGTATGTAACTAAACTCAGTTTATAATGTAACTAAATGGAACTATTTGTAACTAAATCGAGTTCTGCATGTAACTATTTTTGGTTCTATGTAACTAAACTCAGTTTATAATGTAACTAATTGGAACTATATGTAACTAAATCGAGTTTTGCATGTAACTATTTTGGATTGTATGTAACTAAAGTCAGTTTATAATGCAACTAAAAGGAACTACATGTAACTAAATCGAGTCCTGCATGTAACTATTTTTGGTTCTACGTAACTAAACTCAGTTTATACTGTAACTAATTGGAACTATGAGTAACTAAATCGAGTTGTGCATGTAACAATTTTGGATTCTATGTAACTAAACTCAGTGTATAACTACTTGGAACTATACGTAACTAAATCGAGTTATGTATGTAACGATTTTGGATTGTATGTAACTAAACTCAGTTTATAATGTAACTAAATGGAACTATATGTAACTAAATCGAGTTTTGCATGTAACTATTTTTTGGTCTATGTAACTAAACTCAGTGTATCATGTAACTAAATGGAACTATACGTAACTAATTGGAACTGTATGTAACTATTTGTATGTAACTAAGTGACTAAAGGTTAATATTATGTTAAACTTAAATGTACAAGCGTGTACCTATGTGTAAGTCTTTATTATTCTGGCCCTATATAAGAACTCCATACTCCCTCTAAAACAAACCAAAACCAAACATCAAACAATGGGAGACAAGCAAACACCCTCAACCAACGCACGTACTACATATCCGAAAAATCCAATTTATATTATTCTTGATGAGTCGTCTTCGTCAACTACCGATAAGTTTATGAAGAAGTTCGCCGCCGACCACAATGAAGAAGAAATCAAAGAGTACGTCGAGAATAATTCGGGACCCCAAGACCGTAGTCCAATATTGGTAGCTCCATCTGTGTTGGAAGAAATATTTGGAGATAACTACGTCGAATTTTTGAAGAATCAGGGTCACCTACTTGAAATGGCGCCTCCAAAACAACCATTACCGGAAGATATGAAGAAATAAGGTGGTCGGAATCCTAGAATGAAGAAATAAGGTGGTTGCACCAACAACAACATTAATGGCGGCAGTTTTAATATCATTAATGTGGTTGGTGAACCCCGACTTTTAATGTCATAAATGTAGTTTTAATATCATTAATGTGGTTGGCCAACTACTTCCTGCTGTATTTAATGTCATTAAATGATAATGTAGTAAATTGTAACTTCAATCGTTACCTCATTTAACTACAATGAACGTTTACGTAACTAAAATTGGGTACTGTGTAACTAAATGGAATAATGTATGACTAAAGTGGAATTCATGGTACCTACACTTGAATAGTGTGTAAGTAAAGGGGAACTCTGTGTAACTAAAGTGCAGGAGTGTGTAACTAATATGGAATACTGTGTAACTAAATTGTGTAACTAATATGGAATACTGTGTAACTAAATTGTGTAACTAATATGGAATAATGTGTAACTAAAATGTAGAACTGCGTAACTAAACTTGAATAATGCGTAACTAAAATTGAATAATTTGTTACTAAAATTGAATAATGTGTCACTAAACTTCGATTTAAAATTATTAAACACACAAACCCACCATAATCCAACATTTTGAAACTAAATTGGCATCTTACAAGTTACTCTATTGTGTCCTCCACGTTTACAACGAGAACACTTTCGACCACTTCCACTATACTCCTCCCCTTGCGACGGGAATCTTCTCTTCTTCGGTCTGCCAGGCGGTCGTCTCATCATCTTAGGTGGTTTTACAGTTATATTCTTTATGTCGTCGGGAATACTCCAAGATTGGGCATCTCCATATGGATGAATAACTCCTGTATAACAAGACTTCCAACACTCGGTAGTGTAATAAGCAGAACAATATGACTCAACACCATAATTTCGGAAACAGCAACATGCAATTGCGTGGGAGCATATGAAGTTGTCAGTTTGAAATACACGACACGTGCATGTCTTTGTGGCTAAATTCACAGCCCATGAATGTCCAGTACTGTCAACTACTTCAAACTCGCAGACAGAAGCCGGTCGCACCTACTCAAAACAGATTACTAATGTAAACAACAGATCTGAAAGTTACTAAGAACAATAAAGGTAACTAAGAACAATATCGATTGTAACTATTTTGGATTGTATGTAACTAAACTCAGTTTATAATGTAACTAATATGAACTATACGTAACTAAACAGAGTTTTGCATGTAACTATTTTGGATTGTATGTAACTAAACTCAGTTTATGATGTAACTAATTGGAACTACACGTAACTAAACCGAGTTTTGCATGTAACTATTTTGGATTCTATGTAACTAAACTCAGTGTATAATGTAACTAATTGGAACTATACGTAACTAATTGGAACTGTATGTAACTATTTTGGATTGTATGTAAATAAACTCAGTTTATGATGTAACTAATTGGAACTACACGTAACTAAACCGAGTTTTGCATGTAACTATTTTGGATTCTATGTAACTAAACTCAGTGTATAATGTAACTAATTAGAACTATACGTAACTAATTGGAACTGTATGTAACTATTTTGGATTGTATGTAACTAAACTTAGTTAAGAATGTACCTTCATAGCACCTGCGTCGAAAATGTAGACCGCCAATATAGTATTGGTTTTAGAAGCTTTCTCTCTTCGTTCATAAAACCATTTCGCCATCCTCTCCCTCAAGAAATCGAATATTTTCGAAATAGGAAACTCCCGAGTTCTTACGAGTACTGAGTTCAATGACTCTGCATTATTCGAAGTCATAATGGAGTACCTTTTCCCGTTACAGTACGCCCGAGCCCATTTATCGTTACCTACCTCGTCGGAGAGATACGTTCGGATACCAGGATCCTCATCGTCGAGCATAGACATAAACTTCTCCCACTCGGCGGGTGTGTAGGCCTTCGCAACGCTGGCAAATTTCCATGACGCTTCTTTCGTCAACCCCTTGAATTTATTACGAACGATTTTTAACAAGTGGTACATGCAATACCCGTGGTCACTTTTTGTAAAAACTTGTGCAACTGCATTCAGAATTCCTTTATTCCTATCCGACACAATCACCTGATGCTGTCTCTCGCCGATTGCCTTTTTTAACTGCGTCAGAAAGTAAACCCAGGAGTCCGTACACTCTGAATCCCCGACCCCAAACGCAAGTGGATAAATCTGTTCGTTTGCATCCATGCCACAAGCGATAAACAGTGTGCCTTTGTAGTAGTTCGTCAGAAAAGTCCCATCTATGATAACAACGGGACGAACATACTTCCATCCCCTTTTCTAAGCGCTCAGGGACATAAAAAAATATTTAAAATAGTTTGAGCGGGGGGTGGTCTGTAGGTCGAAAGTAGAACCTGGATTTGCCGTCTCCATCATATATTTCAACGCCGGCAATTGGGAAAATGACCCGTCTTCGGTTCCATATAACGACTCTAATGCTTTCTCTCTAGCTCTCCAAGCTTTTTTGTAACTCATTTGAACCCCATAATCTTGTTCCATGTGAGCCATGATGTCTCTCGCCTTACAAGGTGATAACGAAGGATCAATAAGCCTAGGTTTCACGACCTCCCCGACCAACTTCATGGTCGCCTGAGGATGGTGTCCTTGCCTGAAATTTGATCCACAAGTATGTTAGGGCCGAAACCTACAACATCACAATTAGTGAGGATTTTAATGTAACTATAGAGAAGAAGTAGCTGATCGTAACTAATTTCATTTTAATGTAACTAATTGTAATTAGACGTAACTAAACACATACTTTATAGTAACTACTGGTAACAACACGTAACTAAACACATACTTTATAGTAACTACTGGTAACAACACGTAACTAAACACATACTTTATAGTAACTACTGGTAACAACACGTAACTAAACACATACTTTATAGTAACTACTGGTAACTAATTGGAAATGAATGTCACTAAACATATACTTACTGGTAACTACAGGTAACTACACGTAACTAAACATATACTTACTGGTAACTACAGGTAACTACACGTAACTAAACATATACTTACTGGTAACTAATTGGAAATGAATGTAACTAAACATATATTAGAATGTAACTACTCGGATCTGAATGTAACTACGAATATATTTTATAATTATGATTGGATCTCAACGTAACTACTTGTAACTAAACACATATTAGATAACTTAATACTTGGATTTGAATGTAACTAAACACATATAGATGGTAATTAATTGTAGCTACACGTAACTAAACACATAGTTGCTGGTAAAACCTTACCCCCGAATCTGAAATATACGAGTTTGCTTCAACTGGACTGCACGGACGCTCCACGAACAACTTTCGTCACGGCAGACCACATGGTAAAATAATGTGGTAGACGTCCTAACCTTAAAACTAAAATGGTTTTTTATTGCATACATCGACAAATGTTTTTGCAACACAGCTTTGTTCGCGTACAATCCTCCGTGTCGTACCCTTAGCGGGGAGTGTATGTCCATCACGTCAAGCATTGTAGAATCGGTTGATTTGTTGGGTGTCCCAGACTTTGCGGATGGACCACTGCTGTGTTCACCACCGTCTTCGTCGGAAGCTGGTGACGCCCTTTCTGCACCCTCTGCAACTCCTACAGTCGGGCTGCTATGTCCTCCGGCCCCATGAGAAGCGCTATGTTCGCCATGGGCTGGAGGAGTTCTCGGTTCACGCTTAATTTCTATCGGGTTTGGATTAGAACCGACATGCGTAGACGACATATTCAATGACTCGACTTCCAACACCAGGGACATTTTAGATGTGTCATTCTTTTCTTTACGAATATGCAAATAACAAGCCAAACTAATATCTGAGTCAATTGTCACAGGTTTTACCAATCCCTCTGTCTCGTACTTAACGCTCAATACCTTATGGGTGTTCTCATGTAATTTTCCCCCCGAGCACGTGAACAACAATTTCTGTAAAGCTTCAAATGTGGTGCTCGGTGGTATGAGGGCTGCGAACGAACCACCGGCCTCGTAATAATCATCCCGAAGCCATTCGCCGCTGTGCTTGACGTACGTGAAAATATCGCCTTTCATAACTACGAATTTCATAACAGTTGTATTACTTACTTACGTACACCACCCAGATCTCAAAAGTTGCAAATCTTTCGTACCTTAATTACAGAGATGATAATTTTTGCTGTTATTTTTTTCGTCGGAAATAATTGAAACCCGCAGCTAACGCATACACGTCGTCAATGACGTTGGTCGGAAAACCTTCACCTACACAAAACGAGGTTCACGCCGCCCGAATTAATTGAACAGAATCAAATCAATGACTCCCGCGAATGCCACAAGAACAAGCCGTCGTCGGAAAAAGTAGAAAAACAGAGCACAGTTTAAGCCTTCGTCGGAAAAAATAGAAAAACAGAGCACAGTTTAAAATAAAAGAAATAGGACATACCTGGTACACGGCGGACACCTAAGCGACGACCACCTCAGACACCACCTCCGACGGCCGCTGTCGATCTACTTGAAAATGAAAATGGACTTCAAATTAATCTCGACCCATACCCATTTTTTTAATCCGGTTTTAAAATACAGAGTCAATCCATGGCGGCGACAACTATAGAACAATACCTTCACCGCGCCGCCGATCTCCGATACGAAACCACAGCAGATCCCGACTTCCGAGAACTTCCGAACTTACCTAAACCTTCGAATCAGATCACCGATTTCAATACACAAGAACTACCGCCAAACAATTCCGACCTCCGATGCCGACCTCCGACGCCGACCACCTTCGTAACGCCGATCGGACTGCGCCCCTATACTAGAAATGGGGATTGCAAAACCCCTTACCTGGAACCTAGGTGTGTAGCAGGTTTTTATGATTTTTTTTGCCTAAAGGGTAAAAAAGACTTTACACTACTCTCTTTCCTTTGAAAAAAAACCTCTCTCCTTGGACCACTCCTATATTTGTCTTTTAGGAAAATTATGAACATTTCCGGAATAGGGAGGTTATTGGGTCTTAGAATTGTCCAATCCCCATTTTATATTGAAGAATTTTAGAATATATGTCCTATAGTAAAGTAAAAATTTTGTTTTTATTTGTGGTAATATTTATTACGAAATATATGATTCCAACGACAAAAAATCATAAAAAAAGTTTAACCGCAACATATTTAAGTGATATCGAATTATAAAAGATGACTCAATCGACCACAATATATTGTATTGAGCAAAATTTTATTAAATACTATCTTATTTTTTACATAGATATTTTGTAATAAAATTTTGTCACAGATACAAATAAAATTTCACCCCATTATCCCATTTTAAAAGTACATTTTTTTATCCTAAAAAAAAGAAAGAAGTGCACTCTTTTTAAAATTTCACCTCATTTATTTATGAAAAATTGCCCTAATTAACCAAATGAAACATTGAAGTTGCTATTTAATAAAACTTTTTTCATTTATTTAGTGTATAGTCATTTTTAATGAGGTGTCATTATGTTTTTATTACTTTTTGTTAATTTTTTCTTCTTTTATATCGGTTTATTTTGATTAATTACTATTAACTAATTTTATTTAAAAATTGAATATATTTTCAATAGCTATTTTAAAGAGGGAGTGAGAGAAATGGAAGAAGAATAATCTATTGTTTGTTTGAGAGCGGCTACTAATTAACACACCTATTGTCCTACTTGCGGTTATGTACATTATACAAACGCATTTCAAAAGTAAAGGCGCGATTTAGAGAGAGATGGAAGAAGAATCATCGTCGTTGACAGACATCGAAGACATTTTCAGCGAAACCGAAGCAGAGAAAATCAGGGCTTCTCTTCTCTGGTGGTACTCTCAGAACCGCCGAGACCTCCCATGGCGACTCGCCGAGGCCGACACGGAGGTGAGAGCGTACAGAGTTTGGGTCTCAGAAGTGATGCTTCAACAGACCAGAGTTCAGACCGTCGTTGACTATTTTAATCGCTGGCTCTCCAAATGGCCGACTCTGAAACACCTCTCCCACGCCTCTCTCGACGAAGTCAACGAAATGTGGGCCGGTCTCGGCTATTATCGCCGAGCCCGGTTCCTTCTAGAGGTCAATTCCACGATTCGCTGAAATATTCTGTCCAATGTCAGAAATACCTCTTTTGAGAATGAGTCGATTTTTATTTCTCCCCAGTTTTTGACCTAAAATAAAAGAGTGTTTTAGCCAGTTAGTTTATTAAATGTATATATTTCTGATTGTTCAAGTAAATTTCATTAATAAAAGAATAGTGAGGACGTACTTTTGACATTGTAGTGAAAGCTTGAAACTTTAGCTATTTTGCTAATCAACTAGTTTTCAAATGGCTATATTTTATAATTTTTTAGCAAAATATAAACCCACTTCATATTTGCATATAAAAAGGTTTTGTTCATATCTCAGGGAGCCAAAACGATTGTTGAAGAAGGTCGATTTCCCGAAAATGTGTCTTCGCTGCTAAAAGTTCGGGGAATCGGGGACTACACTGCCGGAGCGATTGCATCGATTGCTTTCAAAGAGGTGATTTTGTAAATTTAAGAAAACAACGAATCTTTTTTATTCATATAATAATGCTGGGAATTGTTGAGAAGATCAAAGTGTTATTTATTCGAAGGTGGCTCCGGTAGTTGATGGAAACGTCATTCGAGTTATTTCGAGATTGAAAGCTATCTCTGCTAACCCGAAAGTCTCTTCGACTGTTAAGAGAATTTGGTGAGTTTGTCTAATCCTAGTTTGTACATAATTTTTGTTACAGGATATCAGCAAAAGAATTGTTAGTTAGGAGGTTATGACACTGATTGTGGTACTAAAATCTTTGTCATTGCTGTTCTCGCTTCTGAAATCTCAAGAAAATCACGAACAATTCGTGTCTCTCCTCAAAAAAACCGAGTAGGGAAATATTGAGGCAAAGGACGTCAAAATATTGAGAGAGAGAGAGAGAGAGAGAGAGAATAAGCCTCTTGAACGCTTGCAATATCGTTGTTTCCGCGAATGTATCGATATATAGCCACATACCAATTTACCCTTAAAAATTCACAAATTAGCCTCCTGAACTTTTGTTATTTTTTTTTTTTTTTTTGCATATTAGTTTCTTAATTTACATAGAGAAATTTTATTTTGTAGACTCAAATTTGTGCAATATATAAAAATTCGACTCATTATTTTCAAATATCCAAAAATTGGCTTTTGACCCAATTTCAAACAAACACGCCCTTAAATTTCCGATGATATCCGGCCATATCCAATGGTATTCGATGAGATCCAACGACTCGGGATGCCATTCTGATGAGTTCTGTCCATTTTCGATGAGGGAGTAGCTTTTATCCGAAAAATTGAGTCAAAAGTCTATTCTCGATGCTGATTTTGATATTTTGCATAAATTTGGATCTACAATTTAATATTTATCTTTACATTTTTTACTCAATCCTAGTATTATATAGTTGTGATGATAAGTGAATTAAAATGATGTGAATAGGAAATTAGCGGCTCAATTGGTCGATCCCTCTGAGCCTGGCGAGTTCAACCAAAGCCTCATGGAGCTCGGGGCGACTATTTGCACTCCTCTGAGCCCGAAATGCTCGCATTGCCCGATTTCCGATCATTGTCGAGCATTCTCGATTGCCAGAGACGATTCCTCGGTTCTAGTCACAAACTTTCCCTCCAAAGCCCCAAAGACGAAACAGAGAAGCGATTTCTCGGCGGTTTGCGTTTTGGAAATCGTGAAGAACGAGGACGAGAATTGCGGAGAGTTTCTTCTTGTGAAGAGACCCGAAGAAGGCTTGCTAGCCGGCTTGTGGGAATTCCCGTCGGCTCGGCTCGAAGGAGTGTTCGATTCGGAATCGAGAAAAGAAGCGATGGACCGGCATTTGATCGAACAATTCGGGCTCGACACGACGAAAAACAAGTCCCGAGTGTTGCTTAGGGAACAAGTCGGAGAGTTTGTGCATGTTTTTAGTCACATTCGCTTGAAGATATACGCCGAGTTGTTCGTGTTGCATATCAAAGGTAATCGCGGCTTAACATTTCTCATGGACTTCTAAAATAAAAGAATCGATGTCGCATAAATTTTGATTTCTTAAAGGTGGTTTGAAGAGTGTGGTTAAAAACGTTGACAAAGAAGCATTGACTTGGAAATGTGTGGACGCTAAGGCAATTTCAAGCATGGGATTGACATCTAGTGTGAGAAAGGTAGATAAAACTTTAAAATTATGAAGTCTCTTGAAGATTGATTTTTTACCATTAAAATATGGGTTGTGCAATAACTACTAATGCAGGTATATGCAATGGCTCAGAAGTTTAAGCAGCAAAATATGGGAAGTAATCTTGTTCAATGCAGAAAAAGAAAAGGAAGGGGTGTTTAACTTCAAAGCAAGTACTTTACTAATACTTGTCTAAGTTTTGTGTTTAGAATTAGAAGAATGAATGAATGAATTCTTGAGCTGAAATATCATGATGTAGAAACATAATTTATCAAATTAGCTGAGCTTGTTCAGAAGAATTTTTATTTTAAAAAAACTAAGCTATTTTCTAAAGCGTTTAAATTTAATCAAGTTTTATAGAAAATTCTAGGTTAAAATGAACAGTTAAACCAAAATGAACAGTTTCAGCTCTGCAAAAGGAAAAATAAAGTTTCCTGTTAAAACTCTGAAAGCATTTCCTGATACGACTAATTTACACAATTGAATTGCTTTAAGATAAAAGCAACAGATAAAACAAGTATAAGATATGATTATTAATTGGAAACCTATCCATAAATCACAGAAAGAAGCTTAAGTCTTCTTCACAGAAACCCATCCAGCGTAGATATTCATGCTTTTATACATATTTTATGGTTAATCTATGCCATATTCTGACTAATGCTTTTATACATATTTCTTTCTAATTGATCAATACAATATTCTATTCGTAAGATGATATACACATACACTGACTAATAAGTTAGTTATACATGCTTTTTCTGGTTGATCTATACCATATTATATCATAGATGGTATATGTAAATGAGTCAGATGCCAGCGTGGATGATAGCTAGCATCTTCTAACTGATTTTGTTAGTTTGTTACAGAGTTAGTTTGTCGATGTTTATATTGTAAGCTATCTTGATTTATGTATAAAGACAATCTTGTAAGTACAGATTCATTAATGAGAATTATTCATAGAGAGCACATTGATCATCTCCTTCCTAAAACTTCTTTCTTAAAACTTATGCAATTCTATCTTGGTATCAGAGCATCGATAATAGCGTCGAGCAAAGGAACTCCTTCCTCGTAGTCATTGGCTCAGGACCACGATCCGAGACAATTGTTAACCAAAAATTCAAGATTTGTTTCAACTCTTAATTCTGCGGTCTCTGTCAAGCTTGATCGAGAAAATTACTCGGTCTGGAGATCTCAACTCATACCTGCGATCATCAGCCACAACCTTCAAGAATTCATCTACAAAGATAACAATTCACCACCAAAACTCATAGAAGTTATTGGAAAGGATGAATTGAAAATCAAAGTAACGAATCCAAAATTTTTAATCTGGATCAGAGAAGATCAACTTCTCCTCAGCTGGCTACTCTCATCAATGTCGACGATAATTCTCCGATCAGTGACAAGGATCAGAACGTCGAGAGAATTGTGGAAGGTGCTTGAGTCCTTATTCGCGGTGAGATCGAAAGCTAGGGTTATGCCGCTGAAACGTTAACTTCAGACAATTAAGAGAGGTTCTCTTTCTATATCTGAATACTTTACAAAAATGGAAGGAATTGCAGACTCATTGTTTCTGGCCGGAAGTGTGATTTCCAACGATGAGTTGGTTATGGCGATTCTCATGGGGCTTCCGTCTGAATATGATACATTAGTCGGACTGGTAACCTTTCGACTACAGAACATTGAAGTCACAGGCGCTACGGTGTCATCCAGGAGATACTCACGATGGCACTCTCTCAGGAGACAAGACTCGAACAGTTGGTGAGCGCAATAGACAATCATGTTCATTCAACGATGGTGAGCTATGTGGACTCGAGGAGTCGAGGCAGGTGAAGAGGTAGAGGTCGTGGGAGATCCAGTGGATCCAGGAGCTCGAACAATGATTCAAGACCTATTTGTCAAATTTGCAACAAACATGGACATATCGTTGTAGCATGTTGGTATCGCATGGATGAGAGTTTTCAAGGAAATTCTTCACCAACACAGCAATAGTCGAGTCAACATCAACAACCAAAAGAAGCACCAAAATAGTTCTCTGCGTTATTTGCTGGACCAAAAACTACGTGTGATCCCTCATGGTATACAGACTCGGGAGCTACAAACCATGTGACTTCAGAGATGGGGAATCTACAAGTCAGCACATGTTGCAAAGGCAAAGAGAAGGTCATGGTGGGAAATGGTAATTGTTTATCTATAACTCATCTTGAAAGTTTTGATTTCATTGGAGATAATGATGAAAACATAATCAAATTAAAAAACATACTGCGCGTTCCTGAGATAAAAAAAAGCCTTGTTATTATTTCTCAGCTAACATCATATAATGAAGTATTTGTTAAATTTCATTCTGATTCATGTGTGTCAAGGACAAGAGAACAGGGAATGCGATTCTTCGAGGAACAATTAAAAATGGCTTATACAAGCTGAGCTGCACAAATTCGAGACATGAGGCACCTGGAGGTCAAGTTCATCTGAATACGTCAAGCTCAAGCAATATCACAAGTCAGCTCAGCTCATCTCAGCTCGTGAATAAAGATCAAGACAAAATTATCGTTGTTGAAGATCAAGACAAAGTCAAATTATGTTTCAATGTAAATGTAGACAAACAATGGAGACTGTGGCATACAGACTTTGTCATACATCAGACAACGTGATTAAGAAACTGATTAGTAAATAAAAATTTTCTTGCTCAAAGATTGGTGAAAAGAAATTTTGTATTGCTTGTCAAAATGGCAAAAGCCACTATCTCCCTTTCACCTTGTCGGATAACAGGGCTTCAAAGGTGCTACAGCTGGTGCATACAGATATCTGGGGACCATCACCACTGCCATCACCTGAAGGTTTTCGATACTATGTTCACTTAATCGATGATCAATGTCGCTTTACTTGGATTTATCCAATGCGTGCAAAGTCAAAAGTTTTGGTATCTTCAAGAGCTTTCAAAAATTTATTGAAAAATCTCTAAATGCTAATATATGTGTAGTTCAGTCAGACTGGGAGGAGAGTACATGCCATTGGCTGCTTACCTAAGCCAAAAAGGTGTGTTTATGAGACATCTGTGTCCCCATGTACCTGGTCAAAATGGTTGGGCTGAAAGGAAACATCGGCACATCATAGAATTTGGTCTTTCAAGGCTAGCTCAATGCAGGTTGCTGCTGATGTACTGGTGGGATGCATTTTCTACAGCAACCTTCACCATAAATGTACTCGCTACACCTGTGTTGGATGATGTAAGTCCGTTAGAAGCTATGTATAAGAGAAATCCTGATTACTCGTTTATGAAAGTATTCGGTTGTTCAGTGTTTCCACATTTGAGACCGTATAATGCTCATAAGATTGAGTTTCGGTCATCTTACTGTTTGTTTCTTGGTTATGGTCCATTGCATAAGGGGTATAAATGCTTACACCCTTTTGGACGTGTGTATATAATCAGAAATGCAACATTCGACGAGTTTGAATTCCCTTACTCGTTGTTCCCTGACCTAAAAATTCCTTCTGACACACTAAATCAAACAACCCCTCAAACAACAATACATGTCTCATGTGAACCATAGCTACAAAAAGCTAGTATACCACACAGACCTACCATTGAACTCATTCCTCATTCCTCAACCGAACCCAAACACTGAACCACAAACCCTCCCATAATCGAACCCTTCCACAAACCCTAATTTTGATCGAGAAACTTTACGTGAAGATGACAGCCAACCCAATGAACCAGATATCTCCATACACCCGTCTCAAACAGTACATACACTTCCATCACCTACAAACACAGATTATAGTCCATCACCTGACAGTGTACAGTCTAGCTGAACTCGGTCCGATTCTACACAGTCTAGACACCTTATGCAAACTCGTTCGAAGTCAGGTATTACAAAACCTAAAGAGTTTAATATGCCGAGACACCCACTGGAAATCTCACCTAGCCCGAGAGAACCAAACAGAGTCTCGCAAGCTTTAGCTGAAAAGGCTGGACTCAGGCGATGAAAGCTGAGTTGCAAGCCTTAGCACAAAATCACACCTGGTCCCTTGTCCATGCACCTAAAGCTTAGAAAGTAATTGGCAACAAATGGGTGTTTAAGGTTAAATATCTTCCTAATGGTGCCATACAGAGATATAAAGCTCGAATCGTAGCTAAAAAGTTTTCGCAAACACATGGGGTTGACTTCTCAGAAACGTATAACCCTGTGGTTAAACCCCACACTGTCAGATTGGTTATTACTCTTGTGTTTAGAGGCTGGGACATCAAATATATTGACGTGAATAATGCTTTTCTGAATGGAGTGCTTACTGATGATGTGTACATGGCTCAACCTGGTGGCTTCAGAGACGATAGCAAACCGAATTTTGTATGTAAATTGCACAAAGACAATTTATCGCCTGAAACAGGCACCGATGGCTTGGTTTGACAGGTTGAGATCAGCTCTGATTGCTTGGGGTTTTATTGAGTCAAAATCCGATATTTCTCTATTCATATTCATCAAGGGTGAAATTTATATCTTGCTGCTGGTATACGTTGATGATATTCTGGTTACTGGAAATAACCCTGCTGTAATATCAAAATTGACTAATGATCTCCACAGGCAGTTTGCCTTGAAGCAACTTGGGTCACTTCATTATTTTGTGACAATACATGAATCTATCTAGCTCAATCGAAGTATGTTGTAGACCTACTTCAGAGGCTGAACATGACTGCAACTAAGCCATGCTCCTAGTGAAAATCTGTCCAAATCTGACGGCGAACCGCTGTCTGATCCTTTTGTCTATCAGAGTACAGTCGGAGCGCTTCAATATGTGACAATGACGAGACCTGATATATCTCATATCGTGAACAAGTTAAGCCAATTCTTACAGGCTCCCTCCACAGTTTACTAGACATCGTGCAAACGAGTTTTAGGATACCTCAAAGGGACTATAACTCATGGCCTGTAGTTCAAGCCTGCTTCTTCTCTGCGACTCACTGCCTTCGCTGATGCCGATTGGGCTAGCAACCTGGATGATCGCAGGTCAACTTCAGCTTACTGCGCGTTTTCCGCAAATTGTTTAATTTCGTTAAGCTCATGCAAACAGGCTGTTGTTGCACGTTCGAGCATCAAAGCTGAGTACAAGGCTCTAGCACATGTCGCGATTGAGATGGCGTGGTTACGCTCTCTCCATTCTGAGCTACAGATTCCGACTTCTCTGCCTCCGATGGTATGGTGCGACAACATCAGAGCTGCTACCATGACTCTGAATCCTGTGTTTCACACCCGCACCAAACACGTGGAATTCGACCTGCACTTTGTACGTGATATGGTGATGCGAAATGAGCTGAAGGTTTGCCATATACCAACGCTTGAAGAAACTGCATCTGTACTTACAACTACGCCTGTGCTTACAACTACGCAGGTTTCTTGCCTTAAAAGACAATTACACGTTCATCCCTCACCGTACAATTTGAAGGGAGTGTTAGTGTAAATGAGTCAGATGCCAACGGGGATGATGAGCTGACATCTTCTAACTGATTCTGTTAGTTTGTTATAGAGTTAGTTAGTCGATGCTTGTATTGTAAGGTATCTTGATTTATATATAAAGACAATCTTTTAAGTACAGATTCATTAATAAGAATTACTTTTTTCTAGTTGATCTTCTATTCTTATAAATTATTTCATGAAAACTTATAAAGAGCTTCCGGTAACCAAATATGAACGGGTACCATAGGCTGACGGAGAAAGAATAGAATTATTTATGCGTTTTAATACATTAAAAGACTCTTTTTTGTTGCACTGCACCCCTATGTACTTCCATTGTTAACCTTGGCTGGAAGTTCACGTGTACGGCTTAGAATATAAAAACTATTATAAGAAAAATATATTACTTAACCATTGATTAAATCATTATGTAATTAAGAAAACGAAAAGTAACAGAACCAAATATAATTTTGGATTTTCACGGATTTTTGACGAATTTCCGGATGAAGTTTTTGAATCATATTAAGAGGTTTATTTTCTTTTAAAAGTATTTTTGACTGAAAACAAAAGTTTAATTCTAGATATTTTTTAACTAGCGAGTTTAATTCATTTTTATATTGAGCAAGTAGTAGTAGTAATAGTGCAACAGAAGTAAACATTAACTATTTTTCCCAAAAAAACTAGGTACTTTTATCGAATCGTTATTTTCGAAATATACCACTTTAGCTTTCAACTTTGTAAAACACCCACAATCATATTTCGTTAGAAATATTTAACATTTATATAAGTTCAAATCAGATAGAACAATCATTTATTTTCAAGGTAAAAAAAGAAAGAGTAGAGCGATAATCATAGAAATCTTGTTATCTGACGATGTTATTTTTCTTTTTCTCGGTTAACCAAAAAAATTTAAACCGATGATAAGAATTGTTAAAGAAGTTTTACCGCTGAACTTTCATCTTTTACAACAAGAATATTGACCAAGATACCCAACTTTATTGATAATTAACCAGATCACTCATATTACAACAAGCTTTTACAACTGTAATAAAGTACGATCACAACAATTTATGGGATTCAAACCTGTTCTCAATCGCATCCCAGAACGCAGGCACTGCAATCTCGTCGGGAACTTCTTTGAATGATGGGAGATAATTCACATCCACTATTACATGATCTCCGCCTCCTTGTTCTTCGACCTGATAAATTGAGATTCACATAACCAAACTAAATCATTCCAACGTAAATTATAGTGGATTAACTTACGAGGAAAGATTGAACTTACAACAACATCAAAGCCGAAAATGGTCAGACCGAGTTTTCTTTTGAGCCACATTGCAGCCTCGTTCACCAAACTGTGATTGATTCCATTTGGGTTTTCCTTCCCAGGGTTTGCAGTGGGAAGAGATTTTAAGCTTAAAAAAAGAGTAAGAGTCTATGTTGAACAAAGATCGACAAAATTCGATGCCAAATACTTAAAACGGGAAATTGTACTACCTATCAAACACTAAAGGTTTTAGATCAGGGCTATCGGATAATTTCATCAGAATATCTGCGTTCGGTATAGACTTCTTAACTGCGTAGAAGACTTTCTCACCCAAGACATAAAATTTATAGAGAGTGGATGAATGATCCACGTATTCCTGCATTTAGAAACAATATCATGATCCCATACATAAGCTCTTATAAATTTCCAAAATTAAATGTATGATAAGCTATCTCGCTTGAATGATTTTGACATGAAGCTACGATGCTAGAACTTGTAATATGCACCGAAGATGTCACTCACCTGAATAATTGCCGGGAGAGGAACTTGTAAATCCTTGAAGTGTTCGAGTTTAAAGACAATTGCCTGTAACATCATTTCATATTTAAACACTCAGAGAAGTTTGTACCGCAAGGAAGAATTTATTGTTCACGCCTTCCAAAATAAGAGTACTAACCCATATCCAACCTAACTACATTTTTTCTAATTTCAAAATGAATATTTGTATAATAATCTTTATCTCTTAGTGTGTATAAGAGTTCATAAGTAGTACCATGCTATGCGCATCAGCTACACCGCAAGCAACTTGAGGTTTTACAATACTTGGAAGACAGAGTTTGGCTTCCGAAAATTTCTGGGCGAGATCAGACCCATGATAATCATCAACCTGCATAATTCCATCTCCAGTAACAAGAAGTTATTAAGTGTTTTCAGCGATTTCATGGGATTTATCACAAAACTGATTGATACGACATAATAAAGACCTTAAGAAAATGGGGACCCCTGATTATGTGGCTGCTTTCGACCTCAAGATCTTCAAGACCAAGAAGAATCTGCTGAATTTTAAGCCGATCCAATACAGGGTAAATTTCGTTAAGAGGGTCGATCACACAAAGGTCCGATCGTTGATCCATATATCTGCGAATAATCAATATACATTCTATTGATCAACATAAACAAAACCATCCAGTCAATACACACGGACTTTAATACGCTACCGTTTCAACTCCTGCATTCTTGCGGTAAAAGTTACCGAATTTGGGAGTTCTGTGGATTCTCTCAAATCGACGGACATGATTTCATCGGTGGCTTTGTGAAGAAGCACGTCGACTTGTTGTAGCTGAAGCGGAAGAGGAAGCTCGAACGTGAGTGGAAGGAACATCAGCCCGTTTCGCGTGGGACTCAAAGGAAACGCGCCTCTCTGAAAATGAACATTGAGATTCCATTCGAGGCATAAGAGTATTCCATTATCAAAAACATTTGCAGAGCACAAACATAAACACACCTTGGCAAAATCTTCTTCACGTGAAGGCTTCATAGTGTAACCAATCGTAACGATTCCATTGCCGATTGCCTACTTGCTCAGAACCAATTACATAAAAAATGTTTTGGGATACAACAGATTAAAAAATAACTGATTATTAAGATCGAGACGGGAGTAAATGAAATGAAATAATCGATTATTAGTTAAAAACTATTAAGGCTTCGTTTGGTACTCGGAAATTGTGAGCCAAAGAGAAAGTGAAAGGGTAAAATAAAATTCTATGTTGTGTTTCGAACTCGTGGAAAATGAGAGAGACGAAGAAGAGGGGAAAATGAGAAATAGACACAAGCAAGATTTATTTTCTACCCAATTTTCCATGGGAATCCCCTTTTTATCTTTACACTTTCCCTCCCATTTTGCTTTCTCTTTCTACTTTCCCTCAGTCTAAACAATACAAGGTAAATATAACGATTATGTTTGGTATAACGCATGGCTTTTCAGGAGATTTTTACTTGTCTTCCGAACCCAATTATCTTGTGTTTCGCATTCGTACCATTTTATCAAATGCAATGATCAATTTCTTACAAAACACATGCACACATATATACACACAAAGCTGAAGAATCGTAATGCATACTTCTCTGTTTAGGCGAACAATAACCAAAGGAAGTTCCTCCAGCTTGCTGATGCATAAAAATTTCTCGATCTCATCATCGCCACCTTCGAAACAACGAGAATCAAGCAGCGAACACAAAGCAGAAACATTCAATCTAATCAAAAAAGAAAACCGGGGATCACATCATACCAAGAAGAACAAGGCGGTGATTAGGAAGTTGAAGAGGGAGACGATCGCTCTGATGCGAGACCACATACAAGACAGTCCCGGATTTGACCGAAACTTGCGATCGAGCATCGTTGCAGGGAATGCAGTCCACAGCGTGAAGTGATCCGAGCTTTTCAAGAAAATTCACCTAAAGAACAACCAACATAGATATATTTCAATTTTTATTTTATTTTTAAGTATAAACGGAAGCAAGATCATCTATAGCTAACTCAATATAACAAAAAATACCCAGAATATTGAGATTTCAGTAAAACATGCAAGGAGTTACATACCTGATAAGCAACTTCCAAATTAGACTAAATCTGCTTAAAAACATTTCTATTTATGTAGTTAATTCACTTTAGATAACCATTTAAATTAAGCTACCAAACATCGGTGGATTAAAAACCATAGCGTTTTCTTCACCTTTTAATTTAAGCTACCAAAATCAAATGTTCAATGAACAAAAAAAAATATCAAACTGGCTTTAATTGTGGTATGTTAACTACACATTTGAATCTAGTTAATTGATCGCGTAGCAGAATGAGGTGTATGAACATAGAAGAGAAATGGAATCGAATCGAGAGTACCTTGAGAGAGGAAAGGTCCGGAGGATAAGAAATCGCCTGCGATGGAGTGAATGAACATGCAAGATGTCGAGAATCATCACACAACCTTACAGATATAAAATAAATATATACCTTTATATGTACATCTAGAGAGAGAGAGAGGAAAGAAGTGAGTACAGTGTAGATGGAGGAACGACGGAGGTTACAGAGAAGAGAGAGGAGAGAGGGAGAGAGACTATCGTTATCGGAACTGAAAATGACAGAGTCAAAGTCGAATATGACTCCGGCGATCGCACCACCGAACTCTCTGCCCTCCATTTATATATTCCGGCAAAACCAAAGCGTGCTCAAGCGACACTTTTGGGTTGGTGACGTGGCCTTTAGGAGAGAAATTTTACAAGCTTAGTATTTTCCACATTTAAAAGAAATGGGCTTTAATTTTAATTTTCTTTTTAATTTATTTTTATTCAAAACGATAAAAATTACCATTAAACCAAACTCTTTCTCATTTATTTTCTCCTCTTTTTCCATTTGTTTCGAACTTAAAGAAAAAAAATATTATTTTTCGTCCCTCTCTTTCCTCTCAAATTCAACTGAGGCCTTCGAATTCCCTCTCGTTTCTCATGAACCCAATCGATATGCAAGATCCAAAACTCATTATTCTCTCTCACCACTCTAAGACGATTGCTTCACACCGAATCTCTATTCGACCTCACGAACCAAATCATCCCTCATTCTTGAGGCGGTGACTCTGAAACTCTTTGGTTATTTTATTGTCGTTGTAGAGCTTGGGTTTGGCTCTCGTACATCGATCGTGAGTTTCGATTTCTTCTTGTACTTATACAAAGGCCAAGTTTTTATGGTATCAGTTTCTATATACCATTTTTAATGTTTCTATTTGTTGTACGAGTTCTACGTGCTTTACTGCTAGTTTGAAATATTTATCATTTGTGTGTTAGTTCTTTTAGAGGAATTGCCCAAAGTATCATTTTTTTTTATATTTCCAAAATCCACCTAAACATGATTTTTCTCAAAATACAAGTAAAATTCATGTGAAAAGAAAAAATACCCTTTAAAAAAAAAAATTAACACAAATGCCTTACACTACACTACCGCCCAAAATAATTAAGAAAACAATTAATAAAAAATTAATTTTTTTAGGGTTGGAGTAGTTTTTACCTTTTAAAGTTTAATTTTTTTAAAAAATAAATAAATAATAACCGATTAATATGGATATGGAATAAAATGTAATGATATTGTTTTAGAGGTATTTTAGAATTTTGTACTAGTATTTTGGGAAAATATTAATTTTAGTGAATTTTGGAAAAACCAAATGCAAATGGTGGTACTTTGGGCTATTTCTCTTTTTTTTTATTGGAGTTGAAGCTTTTAGAGATCCATTATGGAAGAGGAAAAATAATAAAAACAAAATGAAGAGATTCGGAGTTCGCGGACGGAAAAGAGGATGAGAATGATGGTTCAAATGCATCGAAAGAATAACATGAAAGTGACAACAATAACGAGTCGTCAACTGATAAAATTGTTCAGGTAAAAATAATTATTCTTGAAATAAATTGATCCAATAAAATAGTAGAATAGAGTAGCCTACTGCTTCGTAGAGTTAAATTGTGCTCGGTTCAACTGCTTGAAAGACGACTCTACTAATCAGTAGAATAAACAATAAAAATAATAATTAAAACTTGATTATACTATTGTTACATTTTTCATATTAATTTGAATCATTGAAGCCAACTTTTAAGGAGGAAAATCATTTCCCGATGAAAATAACCATAAGAAGTACATTTGAGGAGTATTACAAAATTATCAATGACGGTTTGATCAGGAATGAGTTTGAGCTTTTAAAAAAAATGCAAGTTGGCACACTAGGACAAAAAAAGCTTTTAGAAACAACACAAGTCGCTTCTAAAGGTCAAAAAGTCGCTTCTAAATGACCTTTAGAAGCGACATTAGAAGCGACAAATTCGCTTCTAAAGGTCTGTCGCTTCTAAAGTCGCTTCTAATGTTTTGAAGCGACGAAATAAGCGATTAGTCGCTTATATAGTCGCTTCTAATGTTTAAAAAAGCTCAAAAAAAGCCTACAAAACTATGGTTGTTTGGGCATTAGAACCGACACTAGTCGCTTCTAATGCCCAAACAGCCAATTTTTTTTTTTTTTTGATTTTTGGTATATTAATTAAAATTGTTACTTAATTAATTAAAAATATTATTAATTATTATTATTAATAATTATTATTAATTGACAAACCTAACTAAAAAATGATTTTAATAGAGCTAAAATATATTAACAAACTTATTAAAAACGATTATCAATACTTATTAAAACATATTAACAAAATGTATAATCAAAACTAAGAAATTAAAAAACTAAAAAATTAACTAACATATAAACTAACCTCTAACAAAAAAACTAAATCAAACCAAATAAACTACAAAAAGTTAAAAACTTACCGGCTTATGTTGCAATTGACGGAGAGATGCGGTGATTGATACGAGACTCCAACGACCTAAAAATTAACAATTTGAAAAATAATTTCAAAACAAACAATCAAATTACAAAAATAAACAAGCAAAACTAACTATTGAAACGACAATTAAACTAACTAAAACATATTAACAAACAAATTAACGTCGTCAAAATTATCAAACTAAATTCATAATTACGTCAAATGAACAACAATTAAGTTACTAAATTAACAAATGAATTAAGTCAAAACTTCACATATTATCTAAAGTACTATAACATTTGAGATTACTAATTATCAATTACTTATACAAATTAACTAAGTTAGCAACTAATTTTATTAATTCAATTTACATATTTTAATAAATAAATTAATTAAGTCACAACTATAACATATAAAAATTAAATCGAATTAAATACTAAACCTTTAAAACTTACCGATTGCAATGACGGAGAGAGGGCCGGAGGAGAGCTCGCCGGTAGACGACGGGGCGGAGATCGGACTGCAGTGAGTCCTTCTAATGTCCTCCAAAACCAAAACGACGACGTTTTGGTAGTGAAATTTTGGCAGAAGGGTTTTGGAGTCAAATAATTTGGGCATTAGAAGCGACATTAGAAGTGACTAGTCGCTTCTAATGCCCCCATTTACCAAAACGTCATTGTTTTGGTTTTGGAGGACATTAGAAGCGACTAGTCGCTTCTAATGTCGCTTCTAATGTCCCCGTAGGTGAAATTTTGGCAGAAGGATTTTGGAGCCAAATAATTTGGGCATTAGAAGCGACATTAGAAGTGACTAATCGCTTCTAATGCCCAACTTTCCATACTTAGTGAAATTTTGGCGGAAGTGTTTTGGAGCCAAATAATTTGGGATTAGAAGCGACATTAGAAGCGACTAATCGCTTCTAATGCCCAATTTTCCATACTTAGTGAAATTTTGGCGGAAGTGTTTTGGAGCCAAATAATTTGGCATTAGAAGCGACATTAGAAGCGACTAGTCGCTTCTAATGCCAATTTTCCATACTTAGTGAAATTTTAGCGGAAGTGTTTTGGAGCAAAATAATTTGGGCATTAGAAGCGACTAGTCGCTTCTAATGCCCAAACATACTGAAATATTTGGCGCAGAGAGTGCGAGCCAATAATTTTGGTCTTTAGAAGCGACTTGTCGCTTCTAAATGACAAAAGTTTCATTTTTCGGGAAAATTCGGAGTGTTTACGTTAGAAGCGACTAGTCGCTTCTAATGCTAAAATGTCGCTTCTAATTAGAAGCGACTAGTCGCTTCTAATTGCCCCCGTCGCTTCTAAAGGTATATTTTTTAGTAGTGGCATCTTCTTTGTGTATAAGAAGTCCTTGGCCGTTTAAGAGACTGAAAGATTTGTCACAGAAGAAGAAGTAAATTTATACATGTTTAATTTTGTGTTTACAACTAAATTTGTGTTTAATTTTTTCAACTTTTTTTTTTCGTAAATAGGATAATATATTGTTGAATATATGCAATCAAGTTTGATTCAGCCAAGACTGGCTTTGAGTTATTAACGACGTTCACGTTCCACTCTTCAAGAAAATGATGATCATTGATATTTTTGAAGGAGATTGGGACGCTTGACTTGTATTTTAGTTATTAAACAAAGTTATATGAATAAAGTTATAATTTTTGAGGGGATTGACACTGTTGACTCATATGAACAAAGTTATTAAACTAATTTAGTTAAATCTCTAGTCACATAACCAAATAAATTAGTGTTTCTACTGAGCCGTAGAGCTATTCTATAGTCGGTGGATTTGTGTTTCTATTAGTTCTGATAGTCGGTAGATTAGTTTTTTACATGATCAAATTAATCATAATTCGTCTACACACGTATCATATAAGTTATTAAACTAATTTAGCTACATATCTAAAATAATTGGTATTAATCTACAAAATCAAAGTTATATGAACTATAATTAATAAGTATTATATGACTTTATCGTCAGTATATTTGTATAGAGCTACATACTCTACCAATCACTCGAGCTAATCTATCGGTCGATAGATTAGTGTTTGTACTAGCTTTACTGGTTCTACTAGTGGGTAGATTAGTTATATTTTAAATGACATGTAAAAATATATTAGTAAATAACTTCTTATATGATATGTCAAATGATATATTTAATAAGAATTGTTGAGTACTAAATTAGTTTAAGCTATAATAACAAAGTTATATCACTGATATAGTCAAATTAATTATAATTACTGATATAGTCAAATTATATATTAGTGAATAATTCTTTATATGATATATAAATGATATATTTGATAAGAACTAGTGAGTACTTAATTAGTTTAATCTATTACATTAGAGACATAGTCAAATTAATTATAATGAGTGACATACTCAAATTGTATATTAGTAAGTAATTCCTTATATGATATGTCGAATGATATATTTAATAATAATTAGTGAGTACTTAATTAGTTTAATCTACAATAACAAAATTATTAAATTAACAAAGTCACAAAATTGTTAAATTAAAATTAGTTACATCTCTAATGTTGTGACATGCATTATAAATATGTGATATGCATTGTAAATATGTGATATGCATTATAACTTTATGAAATTACATTATATGTCGTCTCAAACGATATATTTAACTATGTTTGGTGGGTAAATAATTGGAAAATATACATTTAATTATGTTTAGTGAGTAAATAATTGAAAATTATATATTTAATCATGTTTGGTGAGTAACTTTATGAAATTGTATTATATGATCCTACTCCTCAGTGAATTTTCTCTACTAACTGTTAGAGCTTCATACTCTAGTGACCATTAGAGTCACATACTGAAGAGTATATTTGCTTTGAGGACCGTTAGAGCTACATACTGAAGAGTAGATTTGATTTAAGGACCGTTAGAGCTACATACTGTACCGATCATTAGAGTTTCTTTACTCCAATTTTTTTAAGCTCATCAGTAATAAAATCAAAATTTAATATCATTGTATACTAAATAATCGATGAAGTTACAATAAATAAGAAAAATCAAAATCAATTGCATTAAAACAATTAGGTGTCAAGTAAATACCCATTGTCAAAGTATTGTTTCTCTATGAATTATAGTGAACTTCTCAAGTTTCTCTATGAATTGTACACAGAGTGAACTTCTACGGGTTCTTTCATCGCGATCTATCAATAAACCGGATACATCATTATCATCTTCTATGTAAATAAGTTCTACCTCGTCCCATGAAGTTGACATAAAGTTTAGCTTCAAGTCTAGCTTACTTTTTGGAGTTTCAGACGCAATTTTTCAGTTAAGTCAGCCAACTCGATCTCGGTACTTATAACGATGACAACAGGCTTATCATTCTTTTCGCCAACCCGTTGATGCAAGCCGTCTTCTTCTTTCCACTTTCAATTGTAATAAATTAGTATCGTAGTCTCCGTCATTATTTACAATAAGATCATTAAAAATTAGGATATATATCATATAAGCAGATTGCTCTATTGTTCTACTCTACCGCTCTACAAGTCTATTCTACTGCTCTATTGCGTTGCGTTCTACTATTCAACTCTAATACTCTACTGCATACTTCAGCTCTACTGCTCTAATGACGATCTACTACAAATAATCGGTACCAGTAGAGTTCTTCGTTCATCTTTAACAGTTCAAAAATAAATCCAAACCAGAGTTTCATTGAGTAAAATACATAGATTTGTGGTTCAAAACTAACCTCAAATGACTCCTTCAACAAACCTCAAATGAAGCTCTGAAGTCTATTTGAGCCTTGGTTTGGTTGTTTTTTAGGTACTTCATGACTTCAAGCTTTTAAAGATCCATTATGGAAGCAGAAAAACAACAAGAACAAAATAAAGGGATTGTGGAGTTCAAGAACGAAGAAGACGATGAGAATGATGATGGTTCGAATGCATCAAAAGAAGAACATGAAAGTTATAATAACGAGTCGTCACTTGATAAAAGTGTTCATGTAAAAAAAATGTTCCTTTTGAAAATAATTGATTTAATAAAAGGTTAGAGTAGAGTAGACTACTGCTTGGTAGAGTTGAAATGTGCCCTGTTGTACTGCTTTGGTAGACGACTCGACTAACCAGTAGAGTATACAATATTACTAACAATAATAATTAGATTTTGATTAAATTATTGTTACATTTTATTTCAGATTAAAGATTTCGAAACATTGAAGTCAATTTTGAAGGAGGAAGATCATTTCCCGATGAAGATAATTATAAGAAGTAAATTTGAGGAGTATTGCAAAATTATCAAGGACAGTTTGATTAGGAATGAGTTTGAGCTTCTAAAAACCGCAATTTGGCCATCTTCTTTGTTCCCTAAATATTACCAGCGTTCTAGTCAAATGATGTGGTACTTTATTCTTCGTCGGATTTAGACAAAGAAGAAAAGTGAAATGTGGATGATGGTTAATGGAACACTAATGAGATTTTTCATGGAAGATTATCAACTGATTACGGGGCTCAACTTTACTCCTGTCATTGATAAGAGAAGATTAAAAATGAAGCATACGAGAACGTGCGTCTTGCCACCAAGTTCTTTTATAAGGGAAGAATCACCATTGAAGATTTGGTGGCTGAACTCGAACATGGACCCGCGAGAACCAAGAAGATTAACTACGACAAGGTTAAAACCGATCTTCTTTTATTTTGGACTTGTGTTTTATTCGGGTATGAGGCAAGGACTCCTATTGAGGATTGGATCATTGGGCTAGTTGATGATATTGACGCGTTCAATCGATTCTATTGGGGTTATGATGTTGGAATTTAGTTAACAATTAACCTAATTATTTATGAAACATATCAATACACGGCGGAAATTCATAATTCAATTTAACATGTTAAAACGTTTTAAAACATATTCAATAACCATGTCATTAAATCTAATCTAGCATGTCAATAAATTTGTAAACATATTCATAAATTTATTCAAACATGCAAACGAGTGATCTAAAAATTCTAACAATCCTATAATGATTCTTACATTAAGATCCAACTCGTTTTTAGAAGACTTACAATGCGTTCGGATCTGCATGAATCAGCCCCGAGGTGTGCGTCCAAGTGCACGGGCAAAACTTCTTCCCACGCTCGTCTATGATGTCACGAAATTCGTTCTCGCTCCGTTGCTCCAAAAAGTGGCCGACCATGTGGATTAATTATCACTCAAACAACCACAATATGAATCTATGATAATTCTCTATGATTTTCTCTCTAGAATTCGGCCAAAACCTCTCAAGCACAAGGGGGGAGAGGGACGGTTGAATGCTGGTCGAAATTAGGCTAGGGTTTTCAAAGAGAGAGCCTTCTTTTATATCAGAGAGAATGGACTTAAGTTAGGTCAAAATCCAATTAAGACCCATTACTCAAACTTGAGCTCAAAACTCCTTTTAAAGTGTTTAATCAATTTTTCCAGCCCATAAAACCCTTATTATGGCAGGCCATGTGTCTTCACTATCTCCCAAATTTATTTGATTTATTTCTAAAATAATATTTAATTAATTTAGAACATCTCATTTATTGAATGACAAATCATTAATTATTTTCATACTGTTTAATGTAGTACGAAACGAGAAAATATTTATTTTCATCTTTTATTTATTTGAATTATCAAATCATATTATTATCAATATAATAACTTAATATGATTCATTAAATAAATGTAATGATAAATAACCAATTATTTATTTAATTACTTAGAAAATATTTTTCTTAGCGCAAATCACAATTTACGAGAGATGAGAAAATCAATCAATTCATGTTGAGACCTAATGGACCCACATGAACGAACCTTTAGAATAAAGCTCGGAAACAAAAGTTCACAAACTTTTTCCGACTTTTCTAGAGAGATAGAGAGAGAGGGGTCGGCCAAAAGCGAGAGCATAAGAGCAAGAAAGTTTATTTTCACATCTCTATGTGAGACTCTATTTATAGGAGAAGGAAAATCAAGAAAGGGTAATTACCCTTTCCTATTATGGATTCATGACACAATATTTGATTTTCTCCCATCTTCCTCTATGTATATGGCCGGCCATTCTATGACATAAGTGATGGAAATTTGTTTCCTCACTTAGCACATATGTTTCTTTCTCAAAGAAATTCATTTCCTCTTTTCCTTTTGGGTAATTATCTTTATAATTAAAGGAAAAAGAATTTCTAGAAATAATTTCCTTCTCTCTATGATGCTTGGCCGGAATTCTACCTAGAGGGGAGCTTCTAGATGCTTCCTTATTTATGTTAAGACAATTCTTAAAATACCCATTGTAAAATTAATATTACACAAGTAATGAAATTAATTTCATAATGCCTCAAACGACTTCTTCGCTTCAGAAATTAATTTATATTTCCATCATATGAAAATATTCAAAATCTTATTTTGACATTCACATCTTTTTATGTCCATGTGGACAAAAATACCCTTGAGATATTTTTCTAGAAAAACTCTAGTTTAACATTTGAACTTATTTTTACTCAGCTTCTAGTTTAACAATTCTACTCTAATGACCTGTAATAGTGACTTTATGGATCCAAATGAACAAAGCTTGAGCTTCTATACTCGGACTCAAACGTTCACAAACCTTTTTTCGAGTATTAGCTTCATGTCAACTGACTCCACTAAAGAGTTGACAATGAGAATCTCTCGGTTCAAATGAATTTATTTTCTACTCAAATTCAACTTAATTATGTTGAGCGGATCCATTGAATGTTATCTATGTTTACGCTTCATGAATATCATCTACTAGTTGGGATTTATAAAATTACCATTTTACCCTTCTAGGTGTTATTTCCTTAACTCCTTTGTTACTTGTGAATAAGTTAGAAACAATGTATTGACGAGGAGCTAACAAGTCGCATTGTTTCATCCAAATAAAGTCTCTTCTTAATTTTGGATACTCCGCAGTTCATTTATTCACAATCCAAGTAATAAAGCATGAGGTGCTATATATTGCATCTCAGCAATCTTGTACATGAATTCCATATCTATGAGAACTTCACAAAGTTGGGTCATGATATCATCATAACTTAATATATCACCAATTAGCCTAGTCTAGATCACATAATGGATCTAGAATTTGACTTTCTCAAATGAGAGTATTAATGCTATGAAATGACATGTTTCATTTCAGGATTTAGGTAAGCATGATGCAATTCATTCATAGTGACCTTGAGATAGAAGATGTTAAATGGTTTGTTCTTGTATTGTCTCTAAAGGTGCACTGGTCAATTCAGTATGTTCAAAAGATACACCAGAAGAACTATAGAGTTCCTAACTCTCTATGTCTCGTAACCAGACATCATAGATTCTTCCAACAATCATACTGGGATCAATAGTCTGTTGATGTTAAGATTGTGAATATATCGTTTTAACCAAACCATGAAGAGTTTGTTCACGCAAATCTACATTTGTCTCTTCATATATTGTTAGGTTTGATTAAGGACTATAAGACTATTGTATATCATAAATCTTCAATCAAATTATAAAGGAATGAAATGTCAAATTTTATTAATTTAATCAGCAAATTACAATAAATACTTTATAAAGATTTATATATTACATCAGTATGTAAATAAACAATCTTCTTGTTGCGATATTTTACGACTAAGCACGCAAGTGTACATATCGAACAAGTAATATAGTGATAAACACAAGTATCGAACCCACAGAGACCTACTACGCTAACGATTTCTTTAATCTGTCGCAAATTGATTTTAAAATGACTTTGAGTGGAAATACTAACTAATACAAACTAAACTAATGAATTCTAACAACTGACTATTAAATTATTAAAACAAGAATCAAGAATATAAAGAAAACAACGGACACGATTTCACCGGGTAGCTACAAACTTAGGAATTTCCGGGTAAGACCACATAAACATTCCTATGTATACTAATCTCGTTCTTTCATAAATATTCGCTAGCCTCTCCCGAGTGATCTAGTGAATCTACGCAAATGTCGGATTAATTATCCTCTCGGCCTTAAATCTTATTAACGCATTTACGAGCATTAAAAACAAGAACTTTAACAATTTCACAATTTATAAATCGTCAAGCAACTTAAACAATTATAATGAGTGAAATAAAGCACGAATATTTATTCTCTCCCGAGTAACTAAATATTCCAATTAATCGATTCTAAAGGTGATCAATCTTAAGAACGCTTTACGCACAATTTCACACACGCACACATTTTTATGGAACGTTCTAGCAAATTTAACCCATCCAAACCCAGCTAATACTTAACCCGGCTACATCGTAGTCCCTCTAAAAATCTAGCCTCTAATGGTAATCATGAACATAATCATAATAATTAACGTAAGCAACAAAATCAAAACCAACAAAGATTGAAAAAAAGAACTCATGATTAAAGAGTCATAATGAATTCAACAACTTAACAAGATTCAACATAAATGAAAGGGAGGGAAAAGAAGAAAAACTCTTGTTGGGAGTTCCGGTGGATTGAAGATTCCGAACTCCGGTGATCGAAGAATCAAACTCTAATGGAAACCTTCCTCCTATGCAAAAGCTCTCCCTATGAATAAAAATAAAATAAAGGTGTCTTTTAAAAGAGGCCACAAATGTGTTTTATAGTTGCTTAGGTCAAAACATCTTCTTGGGCATATCTGGTCGTTAAAAACTCATCTGATGGCTCATATTAAGCCAAAAGAGGATCTAAAACGCGTCAGGGAAGTGAACCTCGCGGCACGTCACTGTCTTCACGCGGCGCGAGACAAGTTTTTACGCATCCTTGCGGCGCGACGACGACGCGACCTCCTGCGCGAGGAGACTCTGTGAAGAAATGTTTCTCGTGGGACTCTGAGTCTCGTGGGGCGCAGGTTGCTCGTCAGGGGTCCCGCAGCGCGACATGACCGCGATCGTCACCGCGGGAGGTCCCTGGAACCTCCGTTTATCGTCTAACGTCGTTTTCTTTGTGATTGCTCCAATTTAGGTTCGTTTTGCCCAAAAGTGCTTTGCTCACGCTATTTTACCTGTATCAACCTAAAAATGCACTACAAACACATTTTCACCATTAAAACTCTCGGAAACAAGCGCAATTCAAGTTTAGTGGAACCGAATTCGTACGTAAAATACGCACTTATCGAATCTTGCCAAACTTGAATATTTCTTTTCCTCAAGCAATAAAAACAACCTCTCACTTGTGAAAAAAAACTAATGTGCAAACCAATTTAAACAGAAAGACACTCAATGTTTAATACGTTTCCATCAACATGTACCATCTCATCTGTATCCATCGTTTATCACTAATCAAGATATCCACAATTTCAAACTTACGTTAACTACGAGATGTGCAAGAAATATATGAGTAGATTTACCTTGACCGTTACGCAGAGTTTACTCGTCTCGAATACTCTCGGTCCCCAAATTTGTACCTTCCCTCACGTTCTTAAATTACCCAAAAGTCGAAGATAAGAATGTTGGTTCGACTTTAACGCAATCATATGCCTCCACCTCACCTTTAGTCTCCACTAATGTATACTCCTCATTTCTAGTCGATCCATAGGTCTTAAAGGCTTTTAATGTCACGGTTAGGGTCAAAGGTAGGATATGGATAATATTTCTGACTTAAAATCAATCCTAACGACTCTTTCCATACTCACAATGATACTCACTTCTCAAATTTCCTTCTCGATCACATACCCATGATTTTACTCTCACACTTTTCTTTCTTTCGCAACATTATTTTCTAACTTTCTCTTCTCAATTTAACCCCTTCCAGTTACCACATACCCGATCAAACACAACTTTCTCTTTATTTTTTTTTATTTTTTATTTGGGTATTGATGTGGTGTGACCCTTTTTTGATATTCTTGTAGGACAACATCCCAATATATATACTTTGAAGATTCGACTTGAACACTGAAGAGTCGCTATGATCGACTGAGTTTTTTTTTGTGGGATTAAATATTTTTTTCTTTATTGGCTCGGCTTTTTCTGACTTATACGAGAAAAGATAGTGTTTGGCTTTTTGTGCATGAGTTCTACATGGATGAACATTGTTATAAAGGTTGGATTTTTGGCTCGAATGGCTCATCCTAGTGCCTACTTCCTCCCGACAAGATCGGAATATACTCTATTTCGCCTCGATTAAGATTTGGAGAAAGTTCTAGTGTGTTGTTGGGTTTCTTTTCAAACGATCAGTTGGGATAATCCTTCGGGTTCCTAGGTTTTGAGACATGCAAATTTCGGGTCAATGTGGGATTACACACTCAAGTTTTCTTGCTCACATAGTAGTTTGTGAATTCTCTATAGTTTAAAACTTTGGATAATGACTTTAACTATACCATGTTGATTTCCTCATTTAAACATATCACGTCTTTCTTTTTAAACTACGCACACAACTATAAACAATGATCTTACTATATACAAGTGCCACCCTTTACAAAGTCCGAGTAATGACCCCCCCAAATTTAAAATTAAACATTGTCCTCAATGTTTATGTGCAAATCAACAGGGTGGGATTAGGACTTACCTTGCGGGGGTGGTCGAGCACCCCTATTCGTTTCCGTCGTCCGAGGGTGGTGTAGGGTAATTGTACGGGTACCACAGAGGAATTTGGGGAGTATGGCATCATGAACTCTTGTGGGTACGCCGGCTACATGGGCATGTCCGGGAATGCACCGGATGGTGCATCGGGTGGTGGCGCGTAATTTTGGCATTGCGTCCATGTGTCATAGACGTCTCACTGGAATCTGGCATAGTTAGCGTTGCGTTAGCCGAACTCGTTGAGGAATCCTCCGATGGCGTTTTGCCCGGCTCCGATGGCTTGCACGTCTCAGTGTAGATTTTGCATGTCGTGTCGAAGTCCCTCGTAGTGTTGGTCTAAACTTTGATAGTCTCGACGAAGGCCCTCGTAATTGTTGTTGAGGTTCGTGTAGTTGCCTTGGAGATCCATGAAATGCGTATCGAGGCGCGTCATCATCTCGTCGTAAGGTGCCTGTTGACCTTGAGATGACTCACCTCGATGGTCTTGATCGTCGCCTCGCTCTTGACGTTCTAGTTCACGCCATTCCACTTCTTCGTCATAGTCGGATCCCATATCCGCAATATTTTTTGGTACATTGACGAACCCGCCCCCGTCTGGGTCTGCTTCTCTGTGATGCCACTGATCGAGGCCGAGGATGTAGTCGGCCGTGATTGCGTTTCCGAGAGGCTGCAAGTCTTCGGTCGCTGTGAGCTTGACCCCTGCTTTTAGGCACATGGCGGTTATTAGTCCGCCATGTCCTAGAAGGACGCTTGTCGAGCGGCTGGAACAGAACACCAATCGCTCGTGGATGACGCGACCAATGTTGATTGGTCGGTTGTGGGCTATGCAGTCGAGCAGGGCTAACCTCTCCACATTCAACTGATGAGGTCTCGCGTTTGGTAGGATGTTGGCGCTGATGAAGTACACCCATGCGTTGCTGTAACGATTGATTGAGGTGATCAACAGGTATTCTGGCTCGTGCTTTAGCCGGATCGACTTCTTGCAATGGTATTTGGCCCCCGGTTTGGCCAACGTATGAATCCACTCGTCGCATTTCGGTTGCGTCAACATCGGCAAGTACTCGTCATCTGCCGGTATGGATGCTCCTAAGAATTTGTTGATGGAGATCGGCGATATGTCGATGTTCTTTACTCGGACTTTCACCACGGAGTTTGGTGTCACTGAGAGATTTGCGTAGAACTCCTTGACAACTCTCGTGGCCGCTTTCGTGTTGATTTTTGTGAGTTTTTCCCACTTCCGGTTGTGAATTTGTCGAAGCATGTTCCCGCACCGGCCGTCCACTTCTAGTCGCCGCTCGGGTATGAAGCCCATGCTAGCTATCATGTCCCATGTTGTCTCCGCGCCCTCAAGGAGGCCCGTCAGTCGAGGTAGTGCGGGCGGTGTGTCCCGGGTGCGTTTCGACTTCTTGGCAGCGTAATCCGACTACAAAAAACAAAACAAATACATAGTGTTTATGCTCATGTGTAGTCAATTAATCACCCATGTAATATCTACAAACATCTCTTAACACCCTATCGTAAAATAACCATAAATTCCTCTACGACATTTCATCGAACACGTGGTAGGCGTTCGAATTTTTCACTAAACACCATGAATTTGAACTATATTTTTGTCCATACACCACCTACATATCATGTAACTAACACTCTACTCGAAATCATTCACCAAAATCTTTCAAAATGCATGAATTCTACCAAAATTAGGGTTTAGAACGTTACCTTGCTCATGTTGATGAAGTGGTTAAAGATAAGAGCAATTAAGTGGAGAATCCTTGCAATGTGATGTATGAAGATGATGAGGAGAAGATTTTGTTTGAAAATTGATGATTGTGGTGGAGAATTCGAAAATTTTGAGGGAGAAAGAGTGTTTTCAGAGGAGAGAATAAGGAGAAAAATGGATTTGGGGTTAAAATCCCTTTTTTCATTAAATCGCGTACCTGGGCGGGTCAGGGCACTCCTCGCGGCGCGTCCCGAACCCTCGCAGCCCGGTCCACCTCTAATCCTTCCTTCGAAACTATGTGGCCCAACACTATGCCTTCTTGCACCATGAAGTGACACTTCTCCCAATTAAGCACGAGGTTAGTTTCTTCACACCTGTTCAACACCTGAGACAAATTCTCCAAACATTGATCAAATGTAGGGCCAAATACAGAAAAATCATCCATGAAAAACCTCCATTGTTTTCTCCACCATGTCTGAGAAGATGGCCATCATGCATCTTTGGAACGTGGCTGGCGCGTTACATAGCCCAAATGGCGTTCGCTTGAAGGCGAAAGTGCCATAAGGGCATGTAAAGGTGGTCTTCTCCTGATCCTCTAGTGAAATCGTGATTTGGTTATAACCTGAATATCCATCAAGAAAACAATAATATCTATGCCCTGCGAGACGATCGAGCATCTGATCGATGAAGGGCAGTGGGAAGTGATCTTTGCGCGTGGCGTTGTTCAGCTTTCCGTAGTCCATGCAGATTCTATACCCGGTCACTGTCCGAGTAGAAATGAGCTCGTTGCTTTCGTTTCTTACTACAGTCATTCCGCCTTTTTTTGGAACGCATTGCACATGACTCACCCATACGCTGTCGGAGATTGGATAAATGACCCCAACATCGAGCCACTTACAGATCTCTTTCCAGACGACCTCCTTCATAGCCAGATTGAGGCGTCTTTGGTGCTCCACCGAAGGACGATGGCCGTCCTCCAAAAGTATGCGGTGAACACAATAGGAGGGGCTGATTCCTTTGATGTCTGAGAGTGTCCACCCGATCGCTCCCTTGTGCTTGCGTATCGCCACAATCAGCCTTTCTTCTTTCGCCATAGTGAGATGGTTTGAGATGATCACTGGTAGCTTGGCTCCTTCGCTTAAGTAAGCATAACGAAGATGGGGAGGTAGTTCTTTCAGCTCGAGTGTAGGAGGCTTCTATATGGACAGTAAAACTCGGGGTTGACTCTCCCCCAAACTTTCGACCAAATTTCGTCTAATTGGTTTCGCTGCGTCCATGTATTCTGCATGCTCTGCTGCTTCACGCTCGACACACATGTCAGTGAAATCAGGTGAGTTGAGTAAACATACCTCAAGGGGATCTACGAATTGGTGTGAGAATTTGGTGCTGATGACGTTGCACACATCTACCTGATGCACATTGTCGCTCATTCCTGGATACTTCATGGCATTGAAGACGTTGAACATCACTTCTTCGTCTTGGACTTGAAGTTTCAATTCTCCCTTCTGCACGTCGATGAGCGCTCCTCCTGTCGCGAGGAATGGTCGAGCTAGGATGATCGGAATATCACGGTCCTCCTCCATGTCAAGCACCACGAAGTCAGCGGGGAAAATGAACTTGTCGACCTTGACTAAGAGGTCTTCGATTACTCCCCGTGGATATACCACAGATCTATCTGCCATCTGGAGAGTAATCCTTGTCGTTCTCACTTCTCCTATGCCGAGCTTCTTGAAAATCGAGTAAGGCATCAAATTGATGCTTGCTCCCAAATCACATAAGGCTTTCTCAAAGAATGTGTTACCTATCGCACACGAAACTGTGAAACTTCCGGGATCTTTCATCTTTATCGGTACCTTCCTCTGAATAATAGCGCTGCATTCTTCGGTGAGAGTGATTGTATTACACCCGTCTATATTTTGCTTCTTGGACAGAATGTCTTTCATGAATTTGGCGTACGTTGGCATTTGTTCCAGAGCGTCAGCAAAATGCATATTTATTTAAAGTTGTTTGAATACCTCGAGGAACTTGTTGAATTGATGATTGAGCTCCCTTCTTTCAACCTTTGAGGGAAAGGTATTTTTGGTGGTTCCGTTGCCGTGGGCTGAATCTCAATTGTTGTCGTTGATGAAGATTCACCTTTTTCCTCTTTCTCCTTCTTCTTATCCGAATTGTCAATCAATTGGCCGCTTCTCAGTGTGATGGCATTGACCTGCGATCGGGGATTGACGTCGGTGTTGCTCGGAAGCATTCCTTGAGGTCTCAAGTTTAATGTCATTGACAACTTCCCCATCTGCATCTCGAGATTACGAATATGTGCTGACTGACTTTGTAAAGCCGTTCGTGTCTCTGTCATAAACGTATTTGTGTTGGTGGTCAGTTATGCCATTAGATCCTCCAAGTTGGGCCTATTTTCCTTTGCTCGATGCGGAGGCTGATAAGATGGTGGCCGTGGTTGAGCTTGTTGTGCTGGCTGCATCGACATGTTATTTTGTGGAGCTTGTGCTGGCATGTTGTTAGGCGGGGGCTGTCTCCATGCCAAATTAGGATGGTTGTTCCGTGCACCAGTGTTGTAGTTGTTATAGTTCTGGTACGTTAGGAGGTTGTTTTTGTTGATGTACATGCTGCCCATTTTCTCCGTACACGCACTTATCACTTTTGTGCGGACCTGTACACCAGAAGCATGGTTCGGGACTCGCCGCTTGAACAACCTGAACCATTGCTTTGCTCCCATTGACCGTTTTAGCAAGGTCAGCCACCCTTGCCGCCAATGCCTTCATCAACTCCATCTCGGGTGTAGATGGTTCCCTCCTATGGATCCTTTGCTCTGCAGGGCAATGATCGTTGTTGTACGTCAGTTCTTCAAGGATGGCATGTGCTTCTTCTTCTGTCTTTTGGAAAAACGATCCTCATGCGGCGGTGTTGACCAGTGTGCGAGACGATGGTGCAAGACCTCCGTAAAATATTTGCACCATCATCCACCCTTGAAACGTACCCAGGCTTCAAACAAGGACCCCCCGTCAAATTCTGCGAATGAGTGTATCTCATTACGCCTCTTGTGCATCTTCTCGAACGGAAAGAACTTTGAGATGAATTTGATACGCAAGTCTGCACATGAAGTAATCGATCCCGGTGGTAGTGCATTAAGCTACGTCTTGGCTTGATCAAGGAGAGAGAATGGAAAAAGGTGGAGTCTGATGGCTTCGTCAGTCACGTTGTGGATCTTGAACATGTTGGCGATCTCGACGAAGTTGGAAAGGTGATCTTGTGGATCCTCAGCTGGTGATCCGGCGAATTGTGATTGTTGCACCATGTGGATCACGCCGGTCTTGATTTCGAAGTTCTGATTTCCTGCGAGCATTGGTAAAACAATTGCAGATTGAAAGGCATCGGCAGGTGGTAACCCATATTGGAATAGGATTTTCGGTACTTCACGAGCCATGTTGGGTTGATGGTCCCCCATAACTCGTTCTTTAGCCTTCCTTTGATTTGTTCTGCAGACTTTCTCGATCTCAAGATCTATCGGAATGAGACTTGATGATCCTTTACTTCGCATGCACCTTCAAAGAAAAAGCAACACACAAGGTTAATTAAAATGTAACAAAATCAAATGGCAAAACAGATTAATTTCAGCCGCTATTGTGAAAAAGGTCTCCCCGACAGCGACGCCAAAAATTTGTAGCGATATTTTACGACTAAGCACGCAAGTGTACATATCGAACAAGTAATATAGTGATAAACACAGGTATCGAACCCACAGAGACCTACTACGCTAACGATTTCTTTAATCTGTCGCAAATTGATTTTAAAATGACTTTGAGTGGAAATACTAACTAATACAAACTAAACTAATGAATTCGAACAACTGACTATTAAATTATTAAAACAAGAATCAAGAATATAAAGAAAACAACGGACACGATTTCACCGGGTAGCTACAAACTTAGGAATTTCCGGGTAAGACCACTTAAACATTCCTATGTATACTAATCTCGTTCTTTCATAAATATTCGCTAGCCTCTCTCGAGTGATCTAGTGAATCTACGCAAATGTCGGATTAATTATCTTCTCGGCCTTAAATCTTATTAACGCATTTACGAGCATTAAAAACAAGAACTTTAACAATTTCACAATTTATAAATCGTCAAGCAACTTAAACAATTATAATGAGTGAAATAAAGCACGAATATTTATTCTCTCCCGAGTAACTAAATATTCCAATTAATCGATTCTAAAGGTGATCAATCTTAAGAACGCTTTACGCACAATTTCACACACGCACACATTTTTATGGAACGTTCTAGCAAATTTAACCCATCCAAACCCAGCTAATACTTAACCCGGCTACATCGTAGTCCCTCTAAAAATCTAGCCTCTAATGGTAATCATGAACATAATCATAACAATTAACGTAAGCAACAAAATCAAAACCAACAAAGATTGAAAAAAAGAACTCATGATTAAAGAGTCATCAAGAATTCAACAAATTTAACAAGATTCAACATAAATGAAAAGGAGGGAAAAGAAGAAAAACTCTTGTTGGGAGTTCCGGTGGATTGGAGATTCCGAACTCCGGTGATCGAAGAATCAAACTCTAATGGAAACCTTCCTCCTATGCAAAAGCTCTCCCTATGAATAAAAATAAAATAAAGGTGTCTTTTAAAAGAGGCCACAAATGTGTTTTATAGTTGCTTAGGTCGAAAATCTTCTTGGGCATATCTGGTCGTTAAAAACTCATCTGATGGCTCATATTAAGTTAAAAGAGGATCTAAAACGCGTCAGGAAAGTGAACCTCGCGGCGCGTCACTGTCTTCACGCGGCGCGATGACGACGCGACCTCCTGCGCGAGGAGATTCTGTGAAGAAATGTTTCTCGTGGGACTCTGAGTCTCGTGGGGCGCATGTTGCTCGTCAGGGGTCCCGCAGCGCGACATGACCGCGATCGTCACCGCGGGAGGTCCCTGGAACCTCCGTTTATCGTCTAACGTTGTTTTCTTTGTGATTGCTCCAATTCAGGTTCGTTTTGCCCAAAAGTGCTTTGCTCACGCTATTTTACCTGTATTTACCTAAAAATGCACTACAAACACATTTTCACCATTAAAACTCTCGGGAACAAGTGCAATTCAAGTTAGTGGAACCAAATTCGTACGTAAAATACGTACTTATCAGTACCCTTTTATTTCTTTGGGATATCCTATGAAAAGGCATAACTCTGAACGACTAGAAAACTTGCTAGTCTTTTATCTTAACACCTGTGTTGGACAACCCTAGATGCTGATGTGGTTTAGAACAGATTTCTTACCACACCATCTCTCACAGAGAGTGCCAGGGACCGTTTTTGACGGAACTTGGTTCAAAATATGAGCTGCCGTTTCTAACGCATATCCCCAAAACGAATCAGGAAGAGATGAGTAACTCATCATCGATCTTACCATATCTAGTAAAGTTCGATTACTTCTCTCTGACACATTGTTTTGTTGTGGAGTTCCAGGTGAAGTAAGCTGAGAATGGATGCCTTCTTCTTTAAGAAGATCCTCGAACTCATCAGACAAGTACTCTCCGCCTCGATCCGATCGAAGTGTTCTGATTTGTTTCTCTATTTGCTTATCAACCAAAGCCCGATATTCTTTGAACATTTCAAAGGTATCAGATTTGTGTCGCATTAAGAAAACATGACCAAAACGTGAGTACTCATCAGTGAAGGTTACAAAGTATTCGTAACCTTCTCTTGCCTGAATATTGATTGGACGACATACGTAACTATGTATGAGTACCAATACTTATGTGGCTCTTAAAACTTTTGATGAGAAAGGTCTCTTGGTCATCTTGCCTTCAAGAAAGGATTCGCACGTGGGCATAGATCCTACTTTTAGAGACTTCAAAGGACCATCATTTGTTAACCTCTTAATCATATCTAGGCCAATATGTCTAAGACGTAAGTGCCATAGATATGTGTAATCCGTTTCATCACTATGAAATGTCTTACGCTTCCTAAGTGAATCACTATTCACCTGAGTATCCAAGATTGTCGGCTCATTTGGATATAGATAATAAATTGAATCTACACGATGAGCTTTAGTAATAACACAACCATTAATAAAAAAAATTCAATACCATTATTGACTTTAAATTCAAAATGTTGTTCTTCTAAACGACCAAAAGAAATCAAGTTCTTGCGAAAATCCGGAACTAATAAACGTTATTCAATAATAAAGGTTTATTCCCAAATTTCAGCTTCATGAGCGTGAACTCCTCATCACCTAAGCTTCTGGTTTGCCTGAAACCATTTAGATTATACACAATATGATCAGAAGTCCCGCAGTCTAAAATCTAGGGTGATTATATGTCGTGTAACATGCTTGGGTGATGAAAACCATACCTTTCCCCTTGACACTCTTGAGGTAGGTAGGGTATTTCCTTCGCCAATGGCCGACTTCTCTGCAATGGTGGCACTTGTGTTTAGATTTGTCCACCTTTGCGATGCCCTTGCCCTTGACATCCGCAGCCTTCTTGTAAGGCATCTTAGATCTCGTTCGGTTGGCGTTTTTGGGACCCTTCATCACCCTCTTAGAACCAGAAGTGGAAGCCCTATGTTCGACAACATTGACTTCACTAGTCTTCTTCTTGGTCTCAGGGAGAAGTCCCTCAGCAGTCTGCAACTCCTTCATAAGCTCGGTTATAGAATAATCGAACTTGTTCATGGAGTAGTTCAGACGGAAGCTATCAAAAGATTCGGTCAGAGTCTCCAAGATCATGTCGACCTTGGTGATTCCATCGATCTCCGATCCGAGAATCTCCATGTCGTTCAGGTGACCTATGATCACTAGCATGTGGTCCCTGACTGACATTCCCGGCTTCATCCAGCAATTCATGAAATTGCGGATTGCCTGCTGGCTCGCTTGACGCCCATGACATCCGAACATGTCATGAAGATTGTAGAGCATGTCATATGCCGTGGAAATGTCCTTGTGAGATTGTTGCAACACATTGCTCATGCAACCCAAGATATAACACTTGGTAATCTCATCGGAGCTAACCCACGTGTCATAGCGTCTTTGTCCTCCTTGCTTGAGTCAGCACTCAGAGCTGGAGGACACGGGATAGTGAGAACATACTTGTGCTTTTCTACTGTCAATACGATGTCGAGGTTACGTTTCCAATCAACGTAATTCTTACCCTCGAGTTTATTGTAACTCAATATAGATGTAAGTGGATTCATGATATATTGCTGAAATTAAATAAAATGAATATATTTAGCATGTGCTACAATTTCAAATTATGATGCATGTACAATCCTAAATAGGTGAGGAAAGCGATGAATAATTCATGGTGTTATGAACAAAAATTATTAATTGTTTTTCCTAGGGGAAACCACAATTGATCGCCTTTTATAGTCGTGACACATCACTATTTAGTTTGAACCATACAAGAAGTCACAACTTCTAGTTCTTTCTAATTACCATGCACTTTGGTCACTTATTTTTAACGCATAACCTCTATGGAGGGTTACTTTAAAAAATAAGGCTAGGCGTGTAACCAGCATGTGGGCCTTATCCAAGTCACTTTGAAAATGGTTCTCCTAGGGGAGACCCCGCTTCATCGTTCCTCTTTAGAGCTTAGTTCGTAACAATTCAATTAACTATGTGCTTCCGATGTACTCCCATTAAAGGGAGGGCCACGAGGGTGACTCTTAGTTCATTCACAAAAGTTAATTAAATTCATGTTGGAGACCTTGGGTTATTTCAACGACAAATAACCCTCCCACTTAGTTTTTCCAAAAACCATATTTTTTGTGGATTGTGTTCAATTTCATAACTTGTTTTATAAATTAAACTACAATGATACATGAACAATTTCACGTAGTGTTGGCGTTCTATCCTGTATGACATGTGAGTGAATATGAGAGAATATAAATAAATCAAAACATAAATTTAACTTATCTAATGTACCATTTCTAAATTTACAACCCTTTACAAAGAGAAAAATAAATAAACTAATTTTATTCTTTGTCTTGCGTCGAGCCGTCAAATTTCCGAGTTATAAAACTTGGACATCAATATCTCCCATTCAAATAACTAAATCCACTTTTATTATTACAAAAATAATATAAGAAAATTTAATTATTCAAGATCTTAAATTTATTCGGAAACAATTTATGTATCTCGGACGTCGGGCCTAACTCTAGTTAGCATGCGCGCGTACGAAGACACACGGCCACGCGAGGATTTTGTCCGATCCAAACAGCCCCCATTTGTCCAATGGGCGTGTCCGGAATGGTCCGGGATAGCTCCCATGCGTTCCATAACGCGCCGCCATTCCCGGTGGCTGCCTCATTTCTTCTTGTCCACCTGGATTACAAATTTACAAAATTTAAATTTCCAACATATTACAAATTTAAATAAAATAAAATCGGGACGTAACCCGAATAATAATCCTAGGGCCAATAAGAATAAGAATCCATCCATAAAACTCAAAGATAAACACATACATTCACAATTGCAATTCATACAAAAACGCCAACACTTAAAATCGATTTTAATGACAATTATGGCTCTGATACCATTTGTTGGAATTTAGTTAACAATTAATCTCATTAATTATGAAACATATCAAAATATGGCGTAAATTAATAATTCAATTTAACATGTTAAAAAGTTTTAAAACATATTCAATAACCATGTCATTAAATCTAATCTAGCATGTCAATAAATTTCTAAACATATTAATAAATTTATTCAAACATGCAAACGAGTGATCTAAAAATTCTAACAATCCTACAATGGTTCGTACATTCAGATCCAATTCGTTTTTAGAAGACTTACAATGCGTTCGGATCTACAAGAATCAACTCCGGGGTGTGCGTCCAAGTGCACGGCCAAAACTCCTTCCCACGCTCGTCTATGATGTCACGAACTCTGTTCTCGCTCCGTTGCTCCAAAAAGTGGTCAGCCATGTGGATTAATTATCACTCAAACAACCACAAGATAAATCAATGATAATTCTTTAGGAGTTTTTAGGAGATCAAGAGGGTATGCTCTTTGTGGGAACAAGGAAAGAAGGGGAAACTCAAAACAAAAAGGAAGGGCTGCCGGGGAACAAAACTCAAAACAGTTTTCCTCTCTCTATTTCTCTCTAAAATTCGGCCAAAACCTCTCAAGCACAAGGGGGAGAGGGTCGGCTGAATATTGGTCGAAATTAGGCTAGGGTTTTCAAAGAGAGAGCCTCCTTTTATATCAGAGAGAATGAGCTTAACTTAGGTCAAAATCCAATGAAAACTCATTAGTCAAACTTAAACCCAAAACTCCTTTTAAAGAGTTTAAACAATTTTTCCAACCCATAAAACCCTTATTATGGCCGGCCATATTGTCTTCACTATCTCCCAAATTTATTTGATTTATTTCTAAATAATATTTAATGAATTTAGAAGATCGCATTTATTTAATGACAAATCATTAATTATTTTTATACTGTTCAATGTAGTACGAAACGAGAAAATATTTATTTTCATCTTTCATTTATTTGAATCATCAAATTAGATTATTATCATATAATAACTTAATATGATTCATTGAATAAATTTAATGATAAATAACCAATTATTTATTTAATTACTTAGAAAATATTTTTCTTAGCGTAAACCACATTTTACGTGGGATGAGAAAATCAATCAATTCCTATTGAAACCTTATGAACCCACGTGAACGAACTTTTAGAATAAATCTCGGACACAAAAGTTCACAAAATTTTTCCGACTTTTAATTCATAATATTAATCGATTCCACTAAATGACCAATATTGAACATCTCTAACTTCATATGCGTTTGTATTTCCGTTTGATGTGATTAAACTATTCTTCACACGGTCCACAGTGTATTTTACGATATTACCCTTTGTGTGTATCATTAACTCGGAGGAATGTAAAACTACCGTTTTACCCCTGAGTTATTATTTCACCAAGTTCTCTGTTATTTGTGAATGAGAAAAAAATAAAGTGAGATGTCTCAACATGTCACATGTTTTATTTCGAAGAATTCTTTATTCGATTAATACCAGGCTTGGTTTATTCGCTCACACTCTCATAACAGAGCATGGTGTGATACTAATGTCTTATCATTGTTTCAACACAAATTCCATATATGTGAATCACATATTTCAACAAAACAGTATTATGACACCAATCGTCGGGTTAATGAAACTTCACTTATCTATTTCTCATTGACAAATCAAATGTCATAAAGTGTTACAAGAGGATATGTACTCATTTCAGATTTTAGGTAATTACTAAAATACCCCTCGTATGTGAGTTTGAGGTTTCGAGTGATTAAACGGTTTTATCTCGAACTTCAAAACTTCACAGGTCTTGTTCAATATCTTCATTAAGATATCAAGAATGAATTACAGAGTCACAACTCTCCATATCACAAGATAAGATATCGTTTAATTCGTTCTAACAATCATTAGTAAGAATCGATTGCCCTATCGATCTTTAGATTGCGAACTATTATTTAAACTAGTCATAAGAAGGTATCTTATCAAGTCTGTACCTAGCAATTCTTTCGTTGATAACAGTTTCAGAGCATAGACATTCATGCATAAACACAATCTTAAATAAGAATGGATATTCAATTTTTATTTAAATTCAAAATAAAATAAATACAAAAGTATTTAATATCAAAAATCTCATTTGTGGTTATAAATGCCAACATATGAATCGTACAAGTACACATTGGCAGCTCTTAGAAAGGACATTAAGGCTAAACTAGAAGAGAAATCAAAGAATAAGGAGAAGAAATATACGTTCTTAGGATTCGTACATGTTTTTCATGTAAGATTTTCATTTTTTATTATAAATAATAGTGACTCAACTACTAATCTACTGATCGGTAGATTGAATTATCATTATTCTACTGACCATTAGAAGTGATCTACCGGCTAGTAGATTAATATGTATTATTTACACGTTATATTCTTTTAGATATGGATATACGAGATGGTACCTGCATTAGCAAAGACACACGCTGAATTGGTAAATGCAAATATTTGTCCACGCATTTTACGATGGAAGACTAAGAAGTGGCAAAAGCAAAAGTCTCCATAATTATTGCAAAAGAAGAGGTAAGTGTATAAAATGTTCTTTTGACTTTATATAAGTGTATTTTAAACATTTATCTTTTATACAATGCAGATCATACGATGTTTGTTGCTTCCAACGAAAAAAGAGAAGAAAATATTGTTGGAAATTAATTAACGATTAATCAATAATATTACGTGACATATCTTAATACGGAGGAAACACATAATCGATCCTAATATATTAAAATCAAATTTTAACATATTCAAATAACCTAGACATTAAAAATTACTATATGTCAATAAACAATTTTATTTTAGACATACAAGTCAACAATTAAACGATTTAATCTAACAACCTATGAACATATTTATATTGCAGATCCAAATCGTTTAAAATACTTACATATGAGATTATAAATAATCTCGTGCGTTGCTAGCTTTCACCGGAAGGCCTCGTCGGGATTTACGGTCAGCGTCAACTTCCTTGATTTGACCGAGAACAACAAATCGATCGTGGGACCTGTGAATTGTGGATCTTTGTCACGCTTCCTCACTTTGGCCGTGAGATTTTGGAACATGGGCAGCCAAACGCACGAAAGGCTGAATCCCAAACCTCTCCACGCACGTGTCTACATATAGACAAAATCTTCCTCGCTCCTGGATCAATCAAACTGGCCATGTACTCCAAAAATCACTCAAACAACCACAAGTAGATTCAACAATAATACTCAGGGAATTTTGGGAGAATAAGAGGGTGGGCTCTTTGTGTGAACAAGGGAAGAAGGATAGACAATAAACAAAGGCTTTTGGAGAAATCAAATTTCTTTCTCTCTTTCTGTCTGGGGAATGTTGGCCGATTGTTTTTCTCTTGGGGAGAGAAAACTAGTCGGCCAAATCTGTTTAGGGAGAGAGAGAACACGCGTGAATGAGTGCTATGGCAAGGGAGTTTGAGCGCTTCTTTTATTTCACGGAGAATGGGCTTAAGTTAGGTCAAAATCAAATAATGACCATTAGTCAAAGTAAAGCCCTATAATTCATCTAAACATTTTTCCAGCCCACTTCTACCCTAGATATGGTCAGCCAACATGTCCCTATATTGTTCCAAATTAATTTGATTTATTTCTAAAATAATATTTTATTAAATTAGAACATCTCATTGTTTTAATGACACGTCATTTAAATATTTTCATACTCGTCAAAGTAGTACGAAACGATTATGCATCCACTTCTAGAGTTAGGTAATTATAAAAATACCCCTCGTATGTGATCTTGGAGTTTTCGAGTGATTAAACGGTTTTATCTCGAGCTTCAAAGTATCACTGGTCATGTTCAATATCTTATATAAGATATCAAGAATGAAACACAGAGTCACAACTCTCTATATCACAAGATAATATATCATGATTCATTCAAACAATCATTACTTAGATTAGATTGCTCTATCGATCTTAAGATTGCGAACAAATGTTTAAACTAGTCACAAGGGGCTATCTTGTCAAGTCTGTACTTAGCACCCCTTTCGTTGATGACAGTTTCAGAGTGTTGCATTCATACATAAATACAAACATAATAAGGAATGAATATTTAATTTTATTAATGTTTTAGCAAAATCAAATACAAAATTATTTCAATGTCTAATATCTCATTTGTGGGCACCAATCCCAACAAATATTATGCGGATCTATTAAATTTTCGGATGAAGATGACCAAGTTCTCGATTATTTTGTTGTGAAATTTTGCTCGGTTGCTATAGTACAAAGGAACACGGTTGTTTCTCCTCCACTTGAAGTGCCTCTTGTTCGTTCTTCTCCACTTGAAGTGCCTCTCGTGCCACCTATTTATACGAACGATGCCTCGAGTGAGCTCTTTATAGTCTATTGAAAACTTATATTGATGAAAGCTTTGGGAAGCTAAAGAGCCATATTGATGAAAGTTTTAGTCAACTTAAAAGCACGCTTATTCAATAGATCCAATCCACGGAGGCTCGTAGTTGCTCATTTCAAAATTGTGACCGCCATGAAACAACTCTGCTTGGAGAGCCGAATTGCATGGATACAACAAATGAGGATGATAATGATAATAATGAAGATATCGGAGAGTATTACATGACACCACTGCGAGTTGTCGAGGATGATCACTATGGAGAGGAAGTGGAAAAAAGTGCGTCCGACGTCAATGTACGACCATTCAGACAAAAAAAAGCGTTCTCTGTATATGCGAACTCCATATACAAGAAATACGAAGTTTCGGCAAAATAATGGCCTCAAGATTGATCTTTTACGCGAGGTCTCGCATAGCACGACCACTTTGTTTGAGGAGTTCATGAAAAAACCAAATAGTGGAATTCTAATTACATGTGGTGTGATGAAACATGAAAATAAATTCTTTGAAGACATCATTAAGGGAGGTTCATGGTTTTCGACTGAGGTATGATTTTAAATTTAACTAATTTAAATAATTTATATTTAGTTTTTTATTCATTTTTATTATGAAGCAAATCGATGAAGCAATGTACGGTATAAGGAAGCGACAAAAGAAGTTCAATGACATATTTGATCAAGATGTCTTTGATCAGGATGTTGCATTCTTGGACATCAATTTCACACAACTACTCATGTTTGAAATAGAGGAAAAATCTCGACGTGTGAATCACATATGTGATGAAGGTTTGCAATCATATTTGACGGGCCGCATCCCAAAGTTAAATAAACCTTGAAAAAATATGAAAGAATTATACACTATTCATCTTGTGGATGATAACCATTGGGTAGGAGTCAAAATAGATGTACATATGTGTGTGATATTGGTTTTTTCTTGCAACATGAATTTGTGCGATGATCATAATGTTGGAACTTATATGGAACCACTTTGCACAATGATTCCAATCATGCTTGAGCAACGTGGAATGCTTGATGAGCTTGGCGAAAAATTGAGAAGTCCTTGACCGTTTAAGAGAGTGAAAGATTTGCCATAAAATAAGAAGTAAGTCTATAGATGTTTAATTTTTTTTTACAACTAAATTGTGTGTTTAATATTTTCAACTTTTGTTTTTTGTAATTAGGGGAATAGATTGTGGAATATATGCAATCAAGTTTATCGAGTTTGATTCAGTCGGAGTTGGCTTTGAAGTCATTAACGACGTTCACGTTCCACTCTTCAAGAAAAAGATGGTCGTTGATATATTTGTAAGGGATTGGGACCCTTGATTCATATTTCAGTTCTTAACCAAAGTCCTATGAACAAAGTTATATTTCTGGAGGGGATCAGGGATTCTTGATATTTTTGGAGGGGATCGTAAAATTAGTGTTTTTACTAGTTCTACTCATTCTACTAATCGGTAGATTAATATAAATCGTAATTAATAAGTATTCTATGATTCTACTCTTCAGTAAATTTGCTATACTGACTGTTAGAGCTATATACTCTAACGATTATTAATAATAATCTACTGGTCGGTAGATTAGTGTTTCTACTGATTCTACTAGTCGGTAGATTAGTTTTATTTAAATGACATTTCTAATTATATATTAGTGAAATATTTAATAAGAATTTGTTGGTATTTAATTAGTTTAATCTACTATAACAAAGTTATTAAATTGCAATTAGTTATATCTCTAATAACAAAGTCACATAGTTAAATTATATATTAGTGAACAATTGCTTACATGATATGTTGAATGAAATATTTAATAAGAATTAGTGAGAATTGAATTAGTTTATTCTACAATAACAAAGTTGTTAAATTAAAATGAAATTAGTTACATCTCTAATAACGAAGTCACGTACTCAAATTATATATTAGTGAACAATTGCTTATATGATATGTTGAATGAAATATTTAATAAGAATTAGTGAGTATTTAATTAGTTTAATCTACAATAACAAAGTTATTAAATTAAAATGAAATTAGTTACATCTCTAATAACAAAGTCACATAATCAAATTATATATTAGTGAATAATTGCTTATATGATATGTTGAATGAAAAATTTAATAAGAACTAGTGAGTATTTAATTAGTTTAATCTACTATAATAAATTTATTAAATTGTAATTAGTTACATCTCTAATAACAAAATCACATAGTCAAATTATATATTAGTGAACAATTTCTTACATCATATGTTGAATGAAATATTTAATAAAAATTAATAAGTATTTAATGAATTTAATCTACTATAATAAGTTATTAAATTGCAATCAATTACATCTCTAATAACGAAGTCACATCTCTAATTGTTGTGACATGCATTATAACTTTGTGGCATGCATTATAATTTTATGACATTACATTATACGTTAATTATATTTAGCGAGTAAATAATTGGAAAATATATATTTAATTAAGTTTAGTAAGTAAATAATTAATAATAATCTAAAAAACAAAGTTGTATAAACTATAATTAATAAGTAATATATGATTCTACTCATCAGTAGATTTGCTCTACTGACCGTTAGAGCTACATATTCTACCGACCAGTAGAGTTTTTCTACTGATTAGTAGAGTTATCATTTGTTGTAACGCAATGTTTTTTCAATTTTATCTACTGAAGAGTATATTTGCTCTACTTACTGTTAGAGCTGTTGGCATTTATGCCCACAAAGCAGATTTTTTATAATAAATACTTTTGTATTTATTTTGTTTCGAATTTAAATAAAAATTGAAAATTCATTCTTATTTAATATTGTGTTTATGCAAGAATGTCTATGCTCTGAAACTATCATCAACGAAAGAAGTGCTAAGTACAGACTTGACAAGATACATTCTTATGACTAGTTTAAATAACAGTTCGCAATCTATAGATCGATTGGGCAATCGAATCCTAGTAATGATTGTTAGAATGAATTAAACGAGATCTTATCTTGTGATATAGAGAGTTGTGACTATGTAATTCATTCTTGATATCTTAATGAAGATATTGAACAAGTACAGTGAAGTTTTGAAGTTCGAGAAAAAACTGTTTAATCACTCGAAACCTCAAACTCGCATACGAGGGGTATTTTAGTAATTACCTTAATCCTCAAGTGAATACATATCTTCTTGTAACACTTTATGACATTTTATTTGTCAATGGGAAATGGCTAAGTCAAGTTTCATTAACCCGATGATTGGTATTATAATACTTTTTTGTTGAAATATGTAATTCACATATATTTGTAACAATGATAAGGCTTTAGTATCACACCATGCTCTGTTATGAGAGTGAGCGAATAAACTAGGCCTTGTATTCATCAAATAAATAATTCTTTGAAATAAGACATGTGACATGTTGAGACATCTCACTTTATGTTTTCTCGTTCACAAATAACAGGGGAGTTGGGTGAAATAATAACTCAAGGGTAAAACGACAATTTTATATTCCTATGAATTAATGATACACACAAAGGGTAATATTGCACTACTACAAAATATACCTTTAGAAGCGACGGGGGGAATTAGAAGCGACTAGTCGCTTCTAATTAGAAGCGACGTTTTAGCATTAGAAGCGACTAGTCGCTTCTAACGTAAACACCCCGAATTTACTCGAAAAATGAAATTTTTGTCATTTAAAAGTGACTAGTCGCTTCTAATGTCGCTTCTAATGCCCAAATTATTTGGCTCCAAAACACTTCTGCCAAAATTTCACTAAGTATGGAAAATTAGGCATTAGAAGCGACTAGTCGCTTCTAATGTCGCTTCTAATGCCCAAATTATTTGGCTCCAAAACCCTTCCGCCAAAATTTCACCTACGGGGACATTAGAAGCGACTAGTCGCTTCTAATGCCCCCACTTACCAAAACGTCATCGTTTTGGTTTTGGAGGACATTAGAAGCGACTTGTCGCTTCTAATGTCGCTTCTAATATTTTTAGGGCTTTAAAGCACCCGAGCGTCCCCCTCCCTCCCCCATTTCTCCTCCCCTTCGAAAATCTCTTCCTCTCTCCCTCCCCTTCAAAAATACACTATGGACCGTGTGAAGAATAGTTTCATTACATCAAACGGAAATACAAACGCATATGAACTTAGAGATGTTTAATATTTGTTCTTTAGTGGAATCGACTAATATTAAGAGTTAAAAGTCGGAGAAAGTTTGTGAACTTTTGTGTCCGAGGTTTATTCTAAATCTTCGTTCATGTGGCTCCATAAGGTCTCAATGATAGATTCTTGGACGAGATTTTTGTGAACAAGAATTGATTGATTTTCTCATTCCACGTAAATTGTGATTTACGCTAAGAAAATTATTTTCTAAGTAATTAAATAAATAATTGGTTATATATTATTACATTTATTTAACGAATCATAATAAGTTATTATATTTATAATAATATGATTTGATGATTCAAATAAATAAAAGATGAAAATAAATATTTTCTCGTTTCATACTACATTGAAGAATATGAAAATAATTAATGATTTGTCATTAAATAAATGAGATGTTCTAAATTAATTAAATATTATTTTAGGAATAAATCAAATAAATTTGGGAGATAGTGAAGACAATATTTCCGGCCATAAAAAGGGTTTTATAGGCTGGAAATTTTTATTAAACTCATTAAAAGAAATTTTTGGCTTAAATTTGACTTATGAGTCTTAATTGGATTTTGAGCTAACTCAAGCTCATTCTCTCTTATATAAAAGGAGGCTCTCTCTTTAAAAATCCTAACCTAATTTCGACCAGCATTCAGCCAACCCTCTCCCCCCTTGTGCTTGAGAGGTTTTGGTCAAATTCTAAAGAGAAAGAGAGAGGGGAATTCGTTCCCCGGCAGCCCTTCTTTTTTGCTTTGAGTTTCCCCTTCTTCCCTTATTCCCACAAAGAGCCCACCCTCTTGATCTCCTAAAAACTCCTTGAGAATTATCATTGATTCATCTTGTGTTTGTTTGAGTGATAAATAATCCACAGGGCGGGTCACTTTTTCGAGCAACGGAGCGAGGACGGATTTCATGACATCATAGACGAGCGTGGGAAGGAGTTTTGGCCGTGCACTTGGACGCACACCCCGGGGCTGATTCTTGCAGATCCGAACGCATTATAAGTCTTCTTAAGAATTGGATCTGAATATAATAATTGTTGTATGATTATTAGAATTTTTAGATCATTCGTTTGCATGTTTGAATAAGTTTATTAATATATTTATAAATTTATTGACATCCTAGATTAGATTTAATGACATGGTTATTGAATATGTTTTAAAACGTTTTAACAAGTTAAATTGAATTATGGAATTCCGCCATATGTAGATATGTTTCATAATTAATTAGGTTAATTGTTAACTAAATTCCAACAACAGCTACATAGTTTACCTATTATGAGAGTTTCTCTATTATTAAGTAGAGTTATAATTTGTTGTAACGCAATTTTTTTCAGTTTTATCTACTGATTGTTAGAGCTACATAGTCTACTAATCATTAGAGTTTATCTACTGAGTTATAATTTATTGCGACAATAAAATCACAATTTAATGTCATTGTATACTAAATATCGATGAAGGTACAATAAATATGGCAATTCAAAATTGATTACAATTGGATATGTTTTATATGCTTTTTCGTTGGAGTCGGCCGAGCTTCTCCTCCATGTAAATGACATTTAGATATGTTATGTCCAATTTGATTGCATTTTGAACATCTATTCTTTCGCATCTTCTCTCCTACCTAAGAAATTATATTCTTCTTGTTCATGTCTTTTCTCGTACGAGCTATTGGAGATATAACATCAACCAACTTTGCTTCTTTATAGATATCCCAATCACATTGCGATGGAACCGGGTATATTTATTTCCGAACACGCTAGCGACCATAAATCTATTGTGTAATACTTAGAGCTGTATTCACGCACATTCTTTAAGGTATTCAAAGTTGCTAAAGCATGTGCACATGGAAGTCTATCGAGATCGAATACACGACACGTACAACGTTTTGACCCAAATCTACAATTGCATCGTATGTCCCACCAATAACTGAAACTCATACATGTCAATGGGTTTGGCCGTCATTTTTTGCGCCTTACGAAATCTCCTACTAGAATAGTCTCAAGCTCTGGTGTGAAAGTAGTCGTGCAAGATGATGCCTCTTTTTTATGGTTATTGAACCAAGCAGTCGTCAACTCTTGAATGGCGTCAAGCATGGAAATTAGTGGGTACTCTCTAGGTTCCTTTAAAGCGTTATTAATGGACTCAGCTCCCCCGGTTGTCATAATATTATATCGATAACCATTGAAATGAGCTCTAGACCAATGACTCACATCCATGCTTGTAGTTAAATATGTTGCAAGTTGATTGTACCTGTTTTGAATCTCGCCCCATGACTCGTTGAATCGCGAAACTTGATATGCTTCAACCGCTCAAATAAATAGATCAATGGCATCCGAGCAAAAATAACGCGATTTGAGATTTTGTTTGATATACCATACACAATATCCATGATGCGCATTCTTGTAGATTCTTCCCACCGCGTTCTTGATGCTTTGATTTTTTTCTGTAATGAAGACAAGATCGTCATCATCTCGTACGATCTCTTAAAGCTTTGTTAAGAACCATATCCATGTGTGATCATTCTTCGAGTCCACAACAGCCAAGCAATGGGATAACAATGACGGTCGCCATCTTGTGCCGAAGCGACCAACAAACACCCACCAAAAAAAAAATTCAAGTGCGTTCCATCTAGTGCGATAACTTTTCTCATGCATTTGTACCCTCTAACCAACGCTCCATATGCTAGAAAAAATATTTGAACTTGTTTTTATAAATATATAAATTTAGTGAATATTATGAATAATAAACATATAATGTACTTAATCAGGAATATTAAAAAATATGGATGCAAAAATAACCTGGTGTATTCGTCCAACTCTAAATGTGTGATTGTGCCGGGATTGACCTTTTTTTAACATGTACAGGTAAGATAAAAGTAATTTATAACTCTCTTTCGGTGAACCTTGCCTAAGATTATTTGCAAGTTGTTTTCCTTTTCATTCTTTCCAATAGGAGATCTCGACCTCTTGCGAGTTGATCATGCTCATTATTCCCTTCGGTGCCGGTGTTTGATTAATTTTTTTGAAGTTTGTTTTCACCACCTCCGCAACCATAGTAGCACTTGTTTGACGGTGTTTCTTTTTTTGTTTATCCAAACTACAAATATGGATGTTGTTATGTGCTCGAATGGTAAAGAAGTTAGAGTTTGTCAACTTAACTGCTCGTAAATGCCAACTACAATGCTCTCGATCAATACAATCAACCACAAATACTTTTGTACACGATTTTACTATCTTCATTTCAAAGCAATTTTTAATTGCCGCGTCCAACAACATATTCTTCAATTCTCCTTTGTTTTAGAAGTGTTGGCCCGTTTCAAAGTTCGTACCATCTGTAAAGCTATATGGCTTATGAGGTTTTATGTCGATCGGTTTTGTGTCAATTTCGACAAAAAAAATCAGACTCTTGAAACCTTTCGAGGGCGATCTTGATAGTTGAAAGTTTATGGTATGAACCGATTATATTTTATTATGAGCCTTAAGCACTAATTAAATAGGCGAAATACAATTAGTAATAACCTAGAAAATCATGGAAAGAATCAGGTAGCTAATCCTAGAATATCTAACTAACTAAATATAGAATATACACAATAACCACCCATATTCTACTGAGTAAATACAGAATAATAATGCCTATTAATTACTGATTTCTGCACTCTCCCTCAAGTTGGAAAGTATATATCAAACATGCATAACTTGAAAATCATCTTCTCAAATATTGGTAGAAAAAGTCCCTTTGTGAGGATGTCTGGAGTTTGATCAGCTGTTCCCACAAAAGGAACACAAATGATGCTAGTATCTAGATTTTCCTTTATGAAGTGTCGGTCCACTTCAACATGTTTTGTACGATCATGTTGAACTGGATTATGAGCAATGCTAATTGCTGCTTTGTTGTTGGAAAACAACTTCATTGGTAGGTCAATCTCCATCTTCAATTCTTCAAGCATTCTTCTTATCGACAGTAGCTCGCATACGCTATTAGCCATCGAACGATACTCTGCCTCAGCACTGGTTCTTCAAACCACGCCTTGTAATCTTGCTTCTCCATGTCACGAGGTTACCCCATACATATGTACAATACCCGGAAGTGGATCTTCTATCCACATCGGATCCTGCATACTCAGTATCAGTGAAGGCTTATACTTCTTTCTTTCCTCCTTTTTTGAACACGAGACCTTTTCCGGGGCAGCTCTTCAGATAGCGTAGTATTTGATTTGCACCTTCAAGATGTTCCTCGAAAGGGCAGTGCATAAACTGAGTTATCATGCTCACAACAAAGGCAATGTCCGGCCTTGTGTGTGATAAGTATATAAGCCTACCCACTAGTCGCTGGTACTGTTGCATATTGACAAGAACTCCCTCGCTGATATTCCTCAACTTTAGGTTTGGATCTATTGGAGTGACGACCAGTTTACACACACTCATTTCAGTATCTTGAAACAAATCAAGAATATACTTTCGCTGTGACACTGCAATTCCTTCTTTGGACCAAGCAATCTCCATTCCCAGAAAATATCGCGTTTCTCCCAAGTTTTTTACTTTGAATTCAGTGGCAAGTTTTATCTTCAACTTCTCCATCTCTTTCAGATAATTTCCTGTAAGAATTATGTCATCAACATAAACACTCAAAATTGACATTTTACTGTCATTTGAGTGTTTAATGAAGAGGGTATGATCTGATTGAGATTTTTTGTAGTCTTTTCGGTTCATGAACTTAGTGAACCTGTCAAACCAGGCTCTTGAAGACTGTTTCAACCCATACAATGCCTTCTCCAATCTGCAAACAATAGAGCCAAATTTCTCCTCGAATCCCGGAGGGAGACTCACGTAGACTTCTTCCTCAAGTTTCCCGTTAAGGAAAGCATTCTTCACTTCCAACTCTCTGAGAGTCCAATCTAGATTTGCAGCAATAGAGAGCAAAATCCTTACTGATTTTAACTTTGCAACCGAAGCAAATGTCTCCATGTAGTCAATGTCATAGGTCTGTGTATAGCCCTTAGGAACCAACCTTGATTTGTAACGTTCTAGACTTCCATCGGCATTGAACTTTGGTGTGAACACCCATCGACATCCCACAACCAATTTCCCTTGAGGCAGCCCTTCAACCTTCCATGTTTGATTCTTCGCAAGAGCATTCATTTCTTCTATCACACCCACCCTTCATTTCGGTTTAGATAAGGCTTCCTGAATAGTTTTAGGGACAACGAAGGAGGACACACTTGTGGTAAAGGCATTGAAGGACATGGATAGACGATGGTTAAATACATAGTTGGACATTGGATATATGTGATGCATGGTGCAAGATCTTTTTTCTTTTCTAAAGCTATAGGTAGATCAGAGTCAAATTCTACCTTTTCTTTACCTTTTTAGAAACTTCCACCGGTTCGGGTTCATGGTTGGCTAAGGGAGCAGTGATGTTCTCTATCTCTTGATTCTTGATCCCCTTTGTATAAAATTAGTAATACGGACTTAGTAATTTCTTATTTTTTGTTTCTACTAGATTGTTAGGTGGTTCCTGACTTATATCTATATTTTCTTCAAAATTTATATCCAAAACATGATCAATACTTGGATTAGGTATATCAATACTTGGATTAGGCATATTTGCATATTCAATTCACATCCTAAATCAATATTTGGTCAAATCTGGATTTTTTTTAAAATCGTGCATCCAAAAAAATTTAATGGCACAGAGTTAATGGTACGAGAGTTAAGAAATATTTTTGAAAACACGTCAATAGGAGTTTTAAAACCCAAACTTTTTTAAGGCATGCGATTTATAAGATATGATGCATGAAAGTTTATGGTATGAACCGATTTAATTTTATTATGAGCGTTAAGCACTTATTAAATAGGCAAAGTACAATCAGTAATAACCTAGAAAATCATGGAAAGAATCAGCTAACTAATGCTAGAATATCTAACTAACTAAATATATAATATACACAATCACTATCCATATTCTACAGAGTAAATACAGAATAATAACGCCTTTTAATTACAGATTTCTTCAATAGTAAAATAGATTCATCTTGTGGGAGACTCGATCCTCTTACCATATTGGTGGTTTCATTTTCAATATCTTCCATCTTATCTGCAATCAAATTGTGTTAGTATATAATAAAATAAAAATTTAAAAAAATTAGGTGTCAAATTAATACCCATTGTCAAAAGTATTGTTCAAATTTCTTTGTAAATCATTAGCATATGCGTCACCTTCTTCAACTTCTGGGAGACTCGATTCTTCTACCAGTTTGGTGGTTTCATTTTCAATGTATCCCGTTGTAGCTGCAACCACATTATTCTAGTGTGTTAGCATATAATAAAATAAAATCAATAAATGTTAAGATTGTTTAGGGGTCAAATTAATACTTGTTTTCAATGTGTTGTTCACGTTTCCTTCTAAATCATTATCATCTGCGTCACCTTCTAGAAGTTGAGTCTCATGATTAATTTCAAGTTTCTCAATGAATTCTACACGGAGTGAAGTTATACAGTTTCTCTCATCGCGATCCATCAAGAAACCGTATACATCATCATCATCTTCCATGTACATAGGATCTACCGCGTCCCATGAAATTGACATAAATCTTAGCTTCAACTCTATTTAGTTTTATCCACTTTGAGTTTTAGACACAATTTTCAATCACATCGGCCAACTTGATCTCGGTGTTTATAACAATGATAACGGGCTTATCGTTCTTTTCGCCAACCCATTGATACAAACCATCTTCTTCTTTCCATGTTCCATTGTAATAAACCGTTATCATAGTCTTCGTCATTATCTACAATAAGATAATTAACAATTAGGATATAAATCATATAAGTCTACTGCTCTTTTCTTTTGATCTATTGCGTTCTATTGCTCTACTATTATACTCAACCTCTCTACTGCTATTTTATTTTGATCTACTGCGTACTATTGCCCAACTCTAACGCCCTACTGCATACTTCAACTCTACTGCTCTAATGATGATCTACTACAAATAATCAGTACAAGTAAAGTTCGATGTTCATCTTCAACATTCAAATATAAATCTGAATCAGAGTTTCATTGAGTAAAATACATTGGTTTGTGGTTCAAAATTATCAAATCTTTCAATGTAAAACAACGAAAGACGTATCAAAATGTGAAATATAAAAATTTCATTCATGAATTGCTTTGTTTACCTTAAAATACAAAACTTTTGGATTTGAGTTTTTTCGACGTCAATGTCGCCGAATAACAGTCTGACCTTCGTCGGAATGTTGTTGTCGTCGCCAAAATATCGTCAGAATAGTAAATGTAAATGGTTGATGCAAGTTCGTTTCGTTTTGTTCCCGCGTTTACACCGAGACCCGTTTACACCCTAGGTTGAGAGGAGAACCCGGTTGAGAGAGGAGGAGGAGAGAGGGATTTTTTGGTTTTATTTTTAACAATAAAAATAAACAAATAGGAGTATTTTTTAGAAGGAAATATTAGAGAGGTACTCACCTAAAAACGTAACTTTTAAGGATAGAGAACAAATCAAAGTTGTTTGTAAGAGTACTGAGCTAAATTAAAAATGGGGTCAACCAGGGTCGTCCCAGGGTAGTGGATGGTGGTTGCTATAGCCTAAAATAGTTTCAGTTGACTCATCAAATTAAACTAGGTACACTGGTTTAAAACTGGGCTCACCTGCAAATTAAGTACGATTCCTTCTAAGTCATTCAAGACTGTTTCTTCTTTTGAAATAATTCGCAAGAAATAAAAATAAAAATAAAACTGAAGAAAGCTTTAAAACAATTACGAAAGAGAAATTTTATTTTTTAGACCCAAAAACATTAAAATATTCAGATTAGACCTATTTTTTTAAAAATATCTAAAACTTGACTTTAGGCTCAAAATCACACAAAAATACCATTCAACTCATTTATAGAGTTTATTAGAGAGATTTCAATCTCATTTTTACATTTCAATCCACCCATATCCACTCTAAATCTGATTAAATCACCTACAATCATCTAAATAATGGATATGTTACTTCATTTAACTATGTTTAAATCATTTTTCTCTTTGTTTTTTGTGTTAGAATCATTTTTCGAGCGGGAAAAAATAAGTTCATCAAAAATCTGAATTCTTTTGGACAATATCGTATGCCGTTGTACACAATCGTACACCGTCGTAAGTGCATACGTCGAACAAGTAATATAGATAGTAAGTTCAGTTCGTTCCCACGAGAATTTATAATTAAGTGTGATTCTACAATACCGTAATTTAAATCAAGAGAGAATGAAAGTGAAGGTTGTGATTTCTAAATTACAAAAGAGTTTCAGAGGGAAGAGAGGAAGAAAAACTAGATTTGTTGTTGCAGGCTCGTCACAGCCTCCAGAACGTGTTCGGCCTTCCTCTTCGTTCACCCACGGATGTGGTGTTTTCTCTCTCTAAATGCTCAAACAAATAAAAAGTGACTTCTAAATGGCAGTCATTAAGTTATAAGGTCGAGCTCCTCAACATTCTACAGATCTGGTCTTCAAAAACTGATCCAATAGCTTAAAATCGAAGTCCACGGGTCAACTTAAGTTGTTGTCGGAGCCCCATCACGTCGTGGTGGTTACCATCGCGTCACGGTGGGCACTCTGGCTATCTACGTGCTGCTTCACCTTTTATCCCATATCTTGAGCTACGGGTATTAAAATTGAGATCCGTAAAATGTTCTGGAATTCTTGCGATCGCCCCGTCATCCTAGGATGCTCTATTCATATTTCTCTTTTACATATATAATGCTCATTTTCCCTTCTTTGCATCTCATAGATCTTTGCGGATCTTGATGTCCTGAAAACTTCACACAAACTACAAAAATTATCAAAATACTTGAGGATAAACATCGATTTTTTACTTAAGTTCATCTAATAATCACGTAAGAAATGCGCTTATTATATTTTAAAGTAAATAACAATATTAAAAATCTTTTATTGTTTTTTCATTAGCATTGACTCCAATATTTGTATGTTAACCCTATTGCTCTACTGCATACTTCAGTTCTATTGTTTTAGTGACGATCTACTGCAAATAATCAGTAGTAGTAGAGTTCGTCGTTCATCTTTAACATTGAAAAATAAATCCAAACCAAAGTTAAATTGAGTAAAATACAGAGTTTTGTGGTTCAGAACTAACAAATCTTTCAATCTAAAACAACGAAAAGGAGTATAGAATCTTGAAATAAAAAAAATTCACACGAATTGCCTGCTTACCTAAAAACACAATTTTTTGGGATTTGAGCTTTGGCGTCGTCAATGTCGTCGTCCAAGAGCACTCTGACCCTCGTCGGAATGTCGTCGTTATCGCAAAAATGTCATCGTAAAAACGCGTGGGATCTTCTTTGTTCACCACGACTAAGATATTACACGATTGATCAAAAGGATAACTTGATATGCAGTAGTGAGAACATAATCTGATTTGCTTTAATTGTGTTCTATTGAAATTACAATTAACAGTCATATATATAAAGGCTAGTTCTTAAACACACTAACTCCATGATGCTATTTTGTAGCACACGTACACGTGACTAAGTATCACAGGGACAATAATTCCTCCAACTTTCTCGCATGTGATGGCTCGAATCCTACCAATTCAATCAGCCAACCTGCACTTCCGAGCACACCAGAAACACAAAATAATAACAAATGATAAGGAAAGCCAAGCAAAACATAGTGTTTACGAGAAAACTCTCCCAGCCCTTTATTTTCTCAATAAACAGAAATAGTGTTTACAAATATCGGCTAGTTCAATCACACACCCGATTGATTTACTCTAAGCCCTCATTCGAACTCTATTTAAACGTAGGCACTTTAGAAACCCTAAAATTCCACTAGCCCACAAAGGAATCCGACTTGGCCCACTCGGTCAATTCCATAAGCTTCTTGCCAACGTGACCCACATCAGCCACTGAAGCCTCCAGCAATGCGCCTCGCTGGAAATAGTCGCATGCGCACCTATCTTCCCACTTGCCCTTCTTGTTGGCCTTCCCGCCTTTGGACACCTGGCCCCGCCTCGCAAATAGCCTCCGCTTTTGGCGCCTTTGCGTCATCTTATCGGACCCACATCCGATTGGCTCAATATTTGCTTCGCTGGCCAAGATCGTGTTGCCCCCATGTCTTGGCCCCGCGCCTCGGGTCCCCTTGTACTATAAGAATGGACCCGCCGAATGTGTGAATATCGGATGGTTACACTAAGCCACTACTAATTCACTACATCCTATAACCACATAATGAACGTGTCTTTCTTAAGAAACATTGAAAAGCTTAAGTAAATAATTTCTGGAAAATAACTAAAGAAATTAATTAACTAACAAACTCCCTCTAATCTAATTGCTTCAGGTATTGACGACAATGAGCTTCATGCGGAGATCCTGGAATTTGACTCGCCCAAACGCTTTTGTCAAAATATCTGCTAGTTGTTCGTTGGTGATGATGTAGTCGACGACGATCTTGCCGTCTTTGACGCACTGCCTTATGAAATAGTACCGCGTCTCGATGTGCTTAATCCAATCATGGTATACCGGATTCTTGCATAACTAGATAGCTGATTTTTTGTCCACAAGCAGAGTAGCGGTCCGGGTTTTGTTTCCGAGAAAATCCCTAAGAGTTTTGCAAGCCAAACGCCTTGGCACGCAGCCGTTGTCAAAACAATATACTCTGCCTCACAAGACGATAACACAACCACCTTTTGTTTGTCATGATTTCCAGCTCACCGGGCTTCCCCCTAGAAAAAACACCATGCCGGTGGTGCTCTTTCGATCGTCAATGTCACTGGCCATGTCGGCGTCACTATAGCCGACAAGCTTGACCTCCTATGTAGTGTCTCTGACATAACAACATCCATATTTCAATTGGCAGCGATGCCTACAAGAAGATTATTTATTTACGTATTGATGTAATATATAAATCTTTCATAAAGTCCTTATTGTAATTTGTTGCTTAAATTAATAAAAGTTGAAACGTTCATTCATTCCTTTTTCGACTATTTGAAGATTTATGATATTAATGTTGGCGAAGATGCCCACACGAAAATTATTTATTTTGATATAATATATAAATATTTCATAAGTCCTTATTGTAATTTGCTAATTAAATTAATATAAGTTGAAACGTTCATTCATTCCTTTTTCGATTGATTGAAGATTTATGATATTAAATAGTCTTATAGTCCTTAATCAAGTCTAGCAATATATGAAGAGACAAATGTAGATTTGCGTGAACAAACTCTTCATGGTTTGGTTAAAATTAAATACTCACAATCTAAATATCAACGGACTATTGATCCCAGTATGATTGTTGAAAAAATTTATGATGTCTGGTTACGAGGCATAGAGAGTTAGGAACTCTATAGTTCTTCCAGTGTATCTTCCGAAGATACTGAATTGACCAGTGCACATTTAGAGACAATGTAAGAACAAACCATTTAACCTCTTCTGTCTCAAGGTCATTATGTATGAATTGCATCGTGCTTACCTAAATCTTGAAATGAGACATGTCATTTCATAGCTTTAATATTCTCATTTGAGAAAGTCAAATTCTAGATCCATTAAGTGATCTAGACTAGACTAATTTGTGAGATTAAGTTATAAAGATGTCATGAACCAGCTTTGTGAAGTTCTCATAGATATGGAATTCATGTACAAGATTACTGAAATACAATGTATATCACCTCATGCTTTATTACTTGAATTGTGAATAAATGAACCGCACGGTATCCAAAATCAAGTAGCGACTTTATATGGATGAAACAATGTGATTTGTTAGCTCCTCGTCAATACATTGTTTCTAACTTATTCACAAGTAACAAATGAGTTCAGGAAATAACAATTAGAAGGGTAAAATGGTAATTTTATAAATCTCATCCAATTGATGATATTCATGAAGGGTAATCATTCGATAATTTTATTGGATCCGCTCATCACAACTAAGTAGATTTTTTAGTAGAAAATATATTCATTTGAACCGAGAGATTTTCAGTGTCAACTCTTTAGTGGAGCCAGTTGACATTAAACTATACTTGGAAGAGTTTGTGAACTTTGAGTCCAAGAGTCCTAGTTAAATATTGTTCATTTGGGTCCATGAGGTCACTATCACAAGTCATTATAGTAAAGTTTGTTACACTAGAAGCTAAGTCAAAATAAGTTCAATTGTTGAACTAGACGTATTTTCCGAAAATGGTCTAAAGGGTATTTTCGTCCTTAAGGATAATTGATGTAAAATATCAAAATAAGATTTTGAATTTTCTCACAAATTCATTTGAAGTCACACGGCTGAAAATTGGTTTTCATGCTTAGTGAATTAAAGACATGTTATTGTATGGGCGATAATGCGAGGGCTTTTCCGTAATTTGTTATGAACAAAGAAATATCTTCTTTTATTTGGTGCATTATTGCATATTGGTAATTTCCCAAAGAAAAGAGGAAATGAATTTCTTTGAGAATGAAACAAATGTGCTAAGTAAGGAAACAAATTTCTCTCACTTATGACACAATGTTGGACGGCCATATAGAAGAGAAAAGGAGGAGGAAATCAAATATTGTGTCATGAATACACAATAGGAAATGGTAATTACCATTTCTTGTATTTCCTTCTCCTATAAATAGAGTCTCGCATAGAGATGTGAAAAATAAGAGTTTTGTATTTCTCTCTTTCTCTTCTAGCCGACCAACATTCTCTCTCTCTCTCTCTAAAATACTCTTTTATTTTGTCATCTAGATCCTCACTTGATCTAGAGAATTAGCTTATGATCCAAGAATTGTTCTTGGTTCATATTGTTTAATAGTGCCAACATGCTAAACTCTTAAAACGCTCGAAAATTGTAGTGGTAGAAACTTTCGTGGTTGCTCGAGAATCCAAAGACGAAAGGCAGCAAGACAAGGAGAAGGATCTTCTTCCAAGAAGGGACTCCAATATCAAGCAACAAGAGAAAGGTTATTATTCAAGTATTTTATATAATTCTTTTAATTGATACATGTTCATACACTTTGCCTAGGTTAGTAAAATTGTTTTACTTGTACAGAAATTTTATATTCCGCCATTAATATACTTAATGATAATTTTTCTTAACCCTAGACCTATTCCAACAGTATCAATAAGCCATTTTTGGGTGAGGCTTTTGCAACTGCTTATTATTTGATTAACCCGAGTCCTGCTACTGCCTTAAATTTTTAAATCACCTTCTGAAATATGGTCTGGAAGAGTTCCTAGTTTAGAACATCTTACGATTTTTGGTTGTGCTACTTATGCGCGTACCCGAGATGCTAAATTAGATCCAAAATCTTTAAAATGTGTGTTTTTAGGTTATCCCGAGGGTAATAAAGGATATAGGTTTTGGGAATTAGGTTCTAGAGTAATTAAAATTATCATAAGTAGAGATGTAATCTTTACTGAAACTAATTTTCCATGTGAAGAATTATCTAACCCTAATACAAGTGACATTAATAACCTTAGTAAGGAAGCAACATTTGAGGTGGAGCTAGGTAGTGATACTCCCATACATGATTTAGAACCTGAACCTCCTCATGAGCCACTAGATCCATTAGTGTTGATTTTCCACTTGTTAAATATGCTATATAAATATATTAAAAATTATTTTAATTATTTTATGTTTAGTATACTTGAAATCAATTTTTTGACAAGTTTGAAAATTTGTGTACATAGTTTAAACTAGTTTTTTGCACTTCTAGTTTAAATTAGTTATTGAATATTTTATAGAATATTGTTTTTTTTATTTTGTGTAAATTACTAACATGTTAATATAACACACAATTAAAATCAAACATACAAATAAAATATTTAAATAAACCTCTTTCTCAATACGCCTAGATCCGACGTACATTTTAATTGTTTTAAAATTTCTGGACAATTGTTATAGCTCAGTAAAACGGGCATAACTATTTTCTCGAAACTTGAAAATTAGTTGTTTATGAACCAAATTAAAGTTACGGAAGTTAGCTATCCAATGCAATTGGTTTCAGCTAAATCCGATATCGGATGTGTTATTTATGACCTTTTAAGTCCAAAGTGTACAACAGTCCGCCAATCCAGGATTTGAATCCGGATTTGCGACTTCTAACTTCTTCCCCTCTTCTTGATGCTATTGTGGCTTTCCAGCGTTCGCGCACTCAACCACCGTAAAGATGCCTTGAAGGAAGATGTCATGAATATGAAGATATTCATTTTAGGAGGTTTTTAATCTAAAAAAAATTTTAAGTGCAAAAGTGATGATTTATTAATTTCACACACTATCCTCTCCTTGTGCCTTAGTGCCTTAGTGCATTAACACTGCTATCCTCTCACAAATATTGATTTAGGGTTCTTTTTCTAGTGATCCACTCTATTTATCTTTACTAATGGAAATATGTTTCCTATACAAACAAGAGTAGACGTGCCTTTTTCCAAAAATTAAGTGGGAGGGTTGTACTTATTGTTTGCAATCCAGAATCCCCTTATTTTCTAAAAACTAAGTGGGAGGGTTGTACTTATTTTTTGCAACCCGCGATCCCCAACACTAATAAGAAGTCCATATGTCGCCGGACTAAGAGTAACCCTCGTGACCCTCTCTTAAATGAGAGTATTCATAGACGCATTGCTCCTGACATTGCTTTTATAGCGACGTTCAAAAGTGAAACGATGAGACAAGGCCTCCCCTCGGCGGATTGATTTCAAAGTAGATCTTGTTGAAATAAGTGGTTGGTTACACACTTAGTCTCAAACTCTAGCAATCTTCCCTCGAGGTCCTGCAAAATATTTTGAGTGATCAAACTTATTTTATAAGGTGGCTAGTCAAAGCATTGATGTATTGACATCATAACTGTGGATTGATGATATGTCATTTACTTATGAAAGGCTACTATTTGCGGCCTTCCCTCGAAGGAGTAAATTGTCATTTTGTTCATAACACCTTTGGATTTTTCCTGTCTAATATTAAACTTAAAATCCTAAACAAAAGACTAATCATAAATTGTTTCAACAATCAGCAATTCGTCTCTAAACACTTTCTCGATAATCCTTTCCTCGAATAAACTAGAATGGAAAATCTACGTAAATTAGAAACGTAACCTAGTCATCGTCTTTTCTATGGACAAGCACAAATGGGTACACACCACCCCATGTCTTCTTGAAACGAATAATAGTTCAACTCAAGAAGACAAGGACGCCCTAGTGGCCTAGATATGATCCGATGAGATTTGGAGGTGCTATATTTTAGCATCGATGAACAATATGTTGCAACAACAACATCGTAATATTAATCCGGCCTATAGCATGCTCTTCAACCTCCATGAGATGTTTGGAGGGCAAGGGCGTCAGACTAGATAACAAGCGGTTCAACAGTTTGTGAACTTTCATATGAAAGTTAGGACTCCTGTTAGAGAACACATGATAATGATCATAAGTTATCTCAATAACATGGAAATCCTTGGATCTTAGATTGATATAGAAACCAAAATATGTATGATCTTGGAAACTCTCCCTGAATCTTTTGATACTTTCAAGCTGAACTACTTCATCAATAAGCTAGGGTAAAATGTTACCGAGCTAATGAAGGAGATTCACACCGCTGAAGGGCTTTGACATAGAAACTGTCCTGCCTACCTCAAGACTAAAGGGAAAGGTATTGTACTAATTACCGACGCTTGTTTAGTAGCTGATAATGTATCATTGTGGATTCTTGACTCCACTGCTACTAACCAAATTCGTTGTTCCTTGAATGGGTTCAGGAAAAGCAAAAGCTTAGAGGATGGTGACTTTTGTTTCAAGTGGGGTGATGAGAGCTTGGTGTCTTCCAAGGCTGTGGGATCTGTGACACTGTCTTTTGAAGATAGAACTTTAAATTTGAATAATGTATATTTTGTTCCTTCCTTTAGGAAAAACTTAATATATGTAGCTCAAATTGTTGAGCAGAATTATTATTTAAAGTTTATTGATAATTTTTATTACTTTTTACAATTCATTTGTCACTGATGCATGTTTAAAGATGGTTTATACTATCTTTATCCTACACAACCTTTGCTATTAGACACTAAAATAGATAATGATCTAATTAGGGAACCAAAGAGGATCAAAACTAATGATTCCTCTTATCTGATAAAATCAACACATCTCTGGCACTTAAGACTTGGTCATATTAGTCTAGATAGGATTAAGAGACTTGTGACAGATGGTCCACTCAATGCCTCTGCAATAAGCTCACTTCAGACTTGTGAATCCTGTATAGAAGGAAAAATGACCAAACGACCTTTCTTTGATAAAGGTCGAAGAGCCACTGAGTTACTGGAACTAATAATTATGATATAGGTGGTCCACTCAGAATTCAGGCACGAGGAGGATACAAATACTTTGTTACCTTTACCGATTATTACTCAAGATATGGATTTGTCTATTTGCTCAAACACAAATCCAAAACCTTTAACGTATTTAAGGTTTTTTAGGCTTTAGTGAAAAAGAAAACTGGCAAACAGATCAAAACCTTTCAATCCGATCGAGGTGGTGAGTACTTGTCTGAAGAGTTCGATGACTCTCTTAAAGAAGAAGGTATTGTTTCTCACCTTACAGAACGTAGCACACCTCAACAGAACGGAGTGTCAGAGAGAAGGAATCGAACTCTAATAGAGATTGTTAGATCAATAATGAGTTACTTATCACTCCCTAATTCCTTTTGGGGATATGCTCTCGAAACTGCAGCATACATTCTGAACCAAGTTCCGTCTAAAACGGTCACTGGTACTCCTTATGAACGATGGACTGGGCGTAAAACTAGTTTAAGCCACATCAAAATTTGGGGTTGCCCTGCACATATGCTAAGGCAAAAGACTAGCAAGTTGGCTAGTAGGTCAGAATTATGTGTGTTTGTTGGATATCCAAAGGAACCCAAAAGGTTTCACATTCTATAGTCCTGAGGAACCCAAAAGGTTTCACATTCATTTGAACCGAGAGATTCTCAGTGTCAACTTTTTAGTAGAGTCAGTTGACATTAATATAATATTCGGAAAAAGTTTTTGAATTTTGAGTCCGAGTATTGTAGCTCAAGTTTTGTTCATTTGGATCCATAAGGTCACTATTACAGGTCATTAGAGTAGGATTGTTAAACTAGAAGTTAAGTCAAAATAAGTTCAAGTGTTGAACTAGATGTTTTCTAGGAAAATGTCTACAGGGTATTTTTGTCCACATGGACATAAAATGATGTGAATGTCAATATATGATTTTGAATATTTTCATATGATGGAAATATAAATTAATTTCTAAAGTCGAGAAGTCCTTGAGGCATTATGAAATTAATTTCATTATTTGTGCAATATTAATTCTACAATGTGTATTTTAAGAATTGTCTTAATAGAAATAAGGAAGCATTTAGATGCCCCTTCCCCAATTATAGAATTCGGCCAAGACACAACAAAGGAGGGGAGGATTCTTTGCCTTTAATTATAAAGATAATTACCCAAAAGATAAAGAGAAAATGAATTTCCTTGATAATGAAATAAATATGTTAAGTGAGGAAACAATTTTCCTCACTAATGAAGCATATTTGGCCGGCCATGTTTGAAAAGAAAGGGAGGAGAAAATCACTTATGTGTCATGAATGCATAATTGACCTTTATTGATTTTGCTTCTCCTATTTATAGAGGCTCACATAGAGATGTTAACATAAGTTTTTTGCTCTCTTTTTCTCTCATTTTGGCCGTGTGTTTTCCTCTCATTCTCTCTCAAAATACTTCTTTTATTTTGGCACTTAAGTCCTCATTAGACTTAGGGTTAATTAGCTCTCTAACTCATAGACTCCTTCTTGAGCTATTGTGTTTAATTGTGCCCACACACAGATCCTTCAAACCTCTATAAACTCTTGTAATGGAAACCTTAGGTTTCTCGAGTTCAATGTTAGGCGTGAAGGAGTCGAGCCAAGTAAGAAAATCAACATTTCTCAAGACTCCTCGAAATTAAAGGTACAAGAAAGGTTAGTATTCATGCACTTTAAATAATGTTTTTAATTGATACATGTTCATGCACTTTGCCTAGGTTAGTAAAATGTTTTACTTGTAAAGAAATTTTATATTCCGCCATTAATATGATTAATGATAAAAAAATTTAACACTAGACATATTCCAACAATTTCAATGTACCAGAGATGTACCTCAATATGTGATTGATGGCGCTCTAGTGTTCAATGGTGGGTGACTCCATGAATCGGCTGACATAGCCGACGGTGAAAGTGATGTCCGACCGCGTGTGTACCAAATAGCGGAGACTTCTGATGATGCTCTGGTACAGGGTCGGGTCGACTAGCAGATTTGAGCTCACTTTGCTTAGCTTCAGACATGGCTCCATCAGTTGATCAACCGGATAGCAATTGGTCATGCCGAATTTCTCCAACACCTTGGTTGCGTACACACTCTTATGCATAATGATGTCGCTGGTGTTCTGTTGAACCTATATTCCGAGATAGTAGCTCAGATTGCCAAGGTCGCTCATTTGAAATTGGACTTTCATCTCCCCTTTGAACTTGTCGATGGCTTTTATGTGTGAGCCTGTGACGATGAGATCATCCATGTACATGCCGAGTAGCAGTCGCTCGTCGCCGATGCCCCGAGTGTACACCGCGTGCTCTGACTCATTTTTGCGAAAACCAAGCAGTAACAGAGTGTCGTCAAGCTTGGCGTGCTTGCCTTGTGTAGACGTAAGACTATCTTCTCGTGCCCGTCATGCACGAACCCAGGGTGCTGTACCACATACACTTCGTCCAGGGCGCCGTTCAAGAACGCCGATTTGACGTCGAGATGGTGCACTTCCCAACCGGCGTGCGCCGAGACCGCTAGTATAACTCTGATGGTGTTGAGGCAAGGCACAGGTGCAAAGAATTCATCAAAATTGATCCCCGCACGCTAGACATAGCCTTTCGCCACGATTCTGGCCTTGTGTTTGATCACTTCGCCAGCGTTGTTCTTCTTCAGTTCGAAAACCCACTTCATCCCAATTTCCTTCATCCAAATTTCCTTCCTCCCTGCAGGTAAGTCGGTTAGTGTCCAAGTGTTGTTCTCGACGATCGAGAGGAACTCGTCGAGCATCGTTTTTCTCCAACAAGCATGTGGCTCGGCCTCCTCGAATGTCCCTGGCCCGTCCCCGACTGCGAGCACGAGTTCTTCTTCCTCCAACACGTGCTCGTATGTGTTGGTGTACACATTTTTTATAGTGCGGTAACGACGTGGTGCCTCGTCTTCACCGATCATGGCCACAGGTGTTGTGTCGGACGGTGGAGACACGAAGTCCATGGTCTCAAGTTCAAGAATCAGTGAAGTCTGTACCGGCGAAGGCATGATCGGTTCCTACACCGGTGACGATGTCGTTGCACCTTGTGTTGGCGTTGTGCAGCTCCGTCGTCTTTTTCATGGGTAGTGTATAATCCACCGTGAACGATGACAGGACCGCGTCGAAGTCGGCCCAATTCCAACATGCCGCTTCGTCAAACACTGCATCGCGCGTTATGGAGATGCGCCTGCTCGCCGGGTCATACATTCAGTACTTTGGACTCGGCTTCATACCCAATAAATATCATCGGGATGCTGCGATCATCTAATTTTTTTAAATTAGGCCCAGTTACCTTCACGTGCTCCCAGCCAAAAGTTCTAAAGAAATGCACCGTCGACATCTTCATGTGCCATGCCTCTTACGACGTCATGCCAGATAACCTCTGGGTCGAAAAGCAGTTCAAAATGAATATTTCAATTGTCACTGCCTCCCCCCAAAATGAACCAGGCACCTTCTTCGACTTGAGCAAATACCGTGCCATGGACACGATCGTTTGATTTCATTGTTTGACGACGCCGTTTTGTTGCAGAGAGTAAGGAGCTGTGAGTTATCGATGCACGCCTCGGTTAGCATAATACTCACCAAAATCTACATAAGTGAACTCCCCGCCCCGATCGGTGCGGAGCGCGCGTAGCTTTCTCCTCGTCTCCACTTCGACGCCGACTTGAAACTTGTGGATCGTTGTCACTGCTTCATCCTTAGAAGAAAGCAACACCACCCACATATAGCGGCTCATGTCGTCGATGAGCAAAAGAAAGTACCTTTTCTTACCTTTTCATCGATGCAATCCTTGGCACGGTACTTGGCGGCTTGTGGGAACGGAGTGCGCCTCTGCTTCCCGATAAGGCAACCGTCACAACCTTGATCTACATGTTCGATGTCCAGAAGGCCACGCACCATGTCTGTCTTCGCCATCTTGTGCAGCGCGTCGAAGTTCAAGTGGCCAAAGCGGGCGTGCCATCGTCAAGCTTCGTTGTGGCCGAGTATCGCCGTCATGCAGGCAGGTTGTGCGACGTTCAGAGACATTGTGTACAACCGGTTAGGTGTCCACGCCACCTTGGCCAAAAGGCGTTGCTGGAGTCTCGCATTTTCATGATGCCATCATGGATCAGCACCTCACACCCTGACTCGTCGAGTCGCCCGAGTGAAATAATATTGCTCTGCAGCTTAGGAATGTGGTACACATTCGATATGATTCGGTGCCTACCTTCGTGCGCGATGAAAGTGGTTGTGCCACGTCCGTGGATCTCAACGACCGAGCCGTCTCCAAACTTGACAGTGCCTCGGATCTCGGTGTCGAGCTCGAAAAACACTTCGCAGAGTCCAGTCATGTGGTTTAAAGCACCAGTGTCGAGATACCAAACATCATCTTTCACATCACCCTCATTTTTGAGGTTGGACTCGATGCACTCCTCGTCTAGATGGATGAGTTTGTTGGCGCGATCCGATGTGTCTTCCTCAATTTTGGTGACCAGGGACAAGGATTTCACTGTGGCCATGAGCAGAGTGGGCTCTTCTTCTTCCTCGACTTTAATGAGGTTCGTCACCTCGTCACTCTTCTTCTTCTTATAGTCATGCGCCAGTGGCCCAACTTATCACAGTACCGACACTTATCCTTCTTGATGTCACGACCGACGTTCGTTGTCTTGTCGTTCCCATCGCGTGTATTGTCCTTGTTTCGGGTGTCTTGAGGTTTGCCACGGTGTTTCGCGAAGCCACTACCGGAAGAGCCATCATGCTCTTGTTGCCGCATGCGTACGAGCCATTCAGCCTCCGTAAACAGAAGTTTGATGCCGCCTTCATCCGCTGCCTCCACCACGAATCGCTCCTCGACCGCCTTGAATCGACCAGTCAAATCCTCCAGCGTGAGCGTGTTCAGGTCGAGAAGGTTGTCGACGGACATGACCATTTGTGAGAACCGCTTGGGGACGATGCGGAGAAACTTTTGCATGACATGCTTTTTTTTATTTCGTCACCCAGCGTGGACAGTGCTCACGATGCCAGTCAAACGCAGAGACAAGTCGTCAATTGACTCACCGAGCTTGTGCTTGAGTTCCTCGAACTCGGACCTGAGTGTTTGAGCTTTCGTGTCTCGAACGCGCTCCGATCCCATGCGGAGAGTTTTGATGGTTTTCCATGCATCTTTTGTTGTAGGCTTCACTGCACAAATTGCCAACATTTTCGGTGGTACTGCTCGAAATATGGCCTCTAAGGCCATGCGATCATTGCAGAAACCGACATCGTCTTCGATGTCCTCGCTGACATCGACTGCCGGCCACAGGCCTCTCGCCTACAAAATGACCCTCATCAAGAGGACCCAATTGCCATAGTTCGATCGTGTCGAAACAGGGTAAGCTCGTGACTGGTGTTGTTGCCGTCATTAACCTCCGCATCTTGGATAACTCATCTTGGTGAAGGCATCTGTTTCGGCATCGTTAGGCTCTGATACCACTTATTCACCCTGACTAAAAAATTACACGATTGATCAAAAAGATATATCGATATACAGTAGTGAGAACACAATCTAATTTGTTTTAACTGCGTTGTATTGAAATTACAGTCATACATATAAGCAGACTAAACCTGGCTTACCGGAACCGGACGGACTGGTCCGGTCCGGTAAGCATTTTAACGGACCCGCGTGGTCCGTTAGCGGTAACGGACCGGTCCGGTCCGGTAAGGTAGCGGACCGGACCCCTTGGTCTGTTAAGGTCCGTTAATTTTTTTTTTTTTTAAAAAAAACTGACCGTCGGATCTTAGATCCAACGGTCACGAAAAATATTTATATATATTTTTTATTTTTTTTTACTCAAAAATAGATTTTAAATGCATTTTTTAATTTTTTTTTTCTTAACGGACCGGACCGGTCCGTCCGGTCCGTTAAGGGTCTGGTAATAATTACCGGACCTTAGCGGACTAACGGATCGGACCGGTCCGTCCGGTCCGTTAGTCCAGGTTTAAAGCAGACTAGGAAGGCTGGTTCTTAAACACACTAACTTCACGATCCTATTTTGTAGCACACGTACACATGACTAAACCACTACTAATTCACTATATTTTATAAGCACGAAATGAACGTGGTTTTCTAAAGAAACATTCAAAAGCTGAAATAAATAATTTCTGGAAAATAACTAAAGCAATTAATGAACTAATATTCTTCATGCATGTAAGCGATTGATCAAAACTAGATTCTGTATTCAAGGCTCAGGTAACAAATATATAATATGCATGGTTTGGTGCATGTAACTCGTACTCGTAATATCATGTCCTGGAAAATGTATATAATTATTCTACTAATAGAACAAGATTATAACAAAATAGTTGAGGTGATGTGGTTGGATGGAAAGAAGGTTACATATACATCAGGAAAATAAAAGAGTGAGGATAGGATCGTCAACTAGGTGTTTGCGATTGTGATACACATAGGCTTATCTTCCTCGGGGCACCAAATTTCAAACTCTTTTTTGTAACCGTTTTCAGTCGTCACGTATTCCGCCAGCGACAAATGACTAAAATAAAAAATATATAACTTACTTACAAAATCACAGAAAATATACCGAATTTCCTTTGAACAAAGAAAACAAAAATGACGTCCTTCAATCCATTTGTTAATTACAATTTAGATAACTTCCAACTTTCCGCTACCCACTTAAGTTAAATTCATGGTTGACACATACAGCGTTTTCTTGGACATTTTGGTACGTGACATATTCGCGGCATGCCACGTAGAACTGTGAGAGAGTGAAGCAAGCAAAATTTTGATATATTCAAGCTTGCCACGTGTCTTAGTAAAATACAACATTCTTGTGTTCTTATGCGTCGAAGGTGGCTAGCTGCGAATTAACGACCGTATTTTTCTTCTTCTTTTATTTTGAGCTGATTTCTTTTTGTTTACTTATAGGGAATACAAGACTGAAAGCCGATCCTCCGCTTTTACGTCATTGTATTTGGACAATGTAGCTCTATGCAAATACCGACGGTTTTCACGTTACTATATACGTAGTAATTATAAAATGCTCGTATGCATTTAATTTTCATGCAAGAAAATAACAAGATTATGAAATGAGAAGGGGTTTCTTAGGTAGCAAATATCGACAGCAGTGACGTCATCGATAGGACACAGGACAAGCATATCGCCAATTGATACCGGATAGTTGGAGAATTGCCACCACCTTATTACGTGCCTGCAAATTGCACTCCCCGCATTACTATTATTTAATCTTTTTAAATAAAAATCCAGAATTTTATTTCAACATAATAATAACTTGATATTTTTTAAACAGATTAAACTCCATGTACCATTAATTACAATATATATATATATACACATAATGTTATTATCATAATTTCATGCCGTCTCGCCAAATATACACAAAAAAAATTATGTTATACACGTAATACAAAGATAAGTTCAATAAACCGTTTAACGTTTATTAGAGAAGTTATCATTAAAAAAAAGCAGTTACCACGACGTGGGTCTCATCAACCAAGAAAAATCGAAGACGAAGGCAATATAAATAAGAAACGAGGGAGAGCAAAAAAATAACATTTTTTACGCACACAATTATTTATGCATAAAATCTCATTTTGAAACACACTTCTTGTATTAAACATTAATCTTGTATACAGAAATTTCGACCTAAATATTCAAATAAAACTTCCATCTTTATTCTTATTCAATATTTTCGTCGAAATATTGTTGTAAGTAATTTTCAGGCATCTTATAATATGTGTTATTTTCCTTTTCTTTGGTTGGGGGTTGGAACAAAACAACATGTCAAATATATAGATCATCACATTCTTCGTCTATCTAGCTATTGATAAATAGATTTCGGTGCCAACTAAGCAATTAACTAGTATGAATTCCTCGAAATACTAAAAGAGCAACCTTACCGTGATCCTTATCAGCCCCCAACGCGGACCATTTCTCTCCACAAACTTGGAAGATTCAAAATAAAAAAAAAGTCACAAAATTCAGTCAATTTTCTTCCATGATATTTCCTTCTCTTCACAGCACCGTTGTCCGTTTCACTATCAATCGTTATCATCTCATCATGAATTGTTCTATCCTAAAGCCCATATCCATGACGTGTAATCTCTCACACCTACGTACACGTTATTACGTGCCTGCAAATTGCACTCCCCACATTACTATAATTTAATCTTTATAAATATTAGTTTTTGAATTTATTTGTCTTGGGCTGCGTTCCAGTCGTTCTTATCACACTGCATCCCTTTTATAAATTGAGGGAGTTGAGAGAACTCAAATACGGTATTCTGTAATCTATTCTTTCTCATCACATTGCACCCGTAGTTGTCATCGCGAAAAGAAGTTGGCAGGCATGTCTGCATCTTTCTCAGTCCCGTCGATGGTAAGAAAGTGAATTACGTGGCACGCTAGTATTGTTTTGGGGTCCTCTGAGTGGTATGATATGAAACAGATAATGGAAGAGGAAGGGAGGTTCGAGGCGGAGGTGGCGGAGGTGGCGGAGTGGTGGAAGACGGAGAGGTTCAGGCTGACGCGGCGGCCGTACTCGGCTCGGGACGTGGTGTCGCTGCGGGGGACGATGCGGCAGAGCTACGCGTCGGACACGGCGGCGAAGAAGCTGTGGCGCACTCTGAAGGGGCACCAGGCCGCGGGGACGGCGTCCAGGACTTTCGGGGCCTTGGACCCCGTCCAGGTCGCCATGATGGCCAAGCACCTCGACTCCATTTACGTCTCCGGCTGGCAGTGCTCCTCCACCCACACTTCCACCAACGAGCCCGGCCCCGACTTGGCTGACTACCCCTACGACACCGTCCCCAACAAGGTCATTAATGCATAGTCAAATTGAAGACTTAGCTGTTGGATGAGTGATATTAACGAATAGTCTAATTGAAGACTTAGCTGTTGGATGAGTGATATTAACGAATAGTCTAATTGAACAGGTGGAGCACCTATTCATGGCGCAGCAGTACCACGACAGGAAGCAGAGGGAGGCTCGCATGAGCATGTCCCGGGAAGAGAGAGCGAGGACGCCGTACATCGACTATCTGAAGCCCATCATTGCCGACGGAGACACCGGGTTCGGCGGCGCGACCGCCACTGTCAAGCTCTGCAAGCTCTTCGTCGAGCGCGGGGCTGCGGGGGTCCACATTGAGGACCAGTCCTCGGTTACCAAGAAGTGTGGCCACATGGCCGGTAAAGTCCTCGTCGCCATCAGCGAGCACATCAACAGGTAATATTAACATTGCCCCAATAATGTGTTGGAGCAGAGGAATGATTGTCCAAGCCAATAATAACGCAGGTTGGTGGCGGCGAGGCTGCAGTTCGACGTGATGGGGGTGGAGACGCTGCTGGTGGCTCGCACGGACGCGGAGGCGGCGACTCTGATCCAGACCAACATCGACGCACGTGACCACATGTTCATCCTGGGCGCCACCAACCCCGCCCTGAAAGGCACTTCCCTCGCCGCCCTCCTCTCCCAGGCCGCCGCCGCCGGCAAGACCGGGCCCCACCTCCAGTCCGTCGAGGACACCTGGCTCTCCTCCGCCGCCCTCAAGACCTTCCCCGACCACGTGGCCGACCTCATCAAGACCTCCAACTCCCTCTCCGACAGCGAGAAGCGCTGGAAGCTCCAGGAGTGGAGCAATGCCACGAACTTCCGGAACGGGCTCTCCATGGATCAAGCCCGCGAGGCTGCCGCGAAGCTGACCGGGCTGAGCGAAGCCCACCTCTTCTGGGACTGGGACTCTCCTCGCACCAGGGAAGGGTTTTACCGGTTCCGCGGGTGCGTGGACGCGGCCATCGTGCGCGGGTGGGCCTTCGCCAACCACGCCGACCTCATCTGGATGGAGACCGCGAAGCCGGACTTTGCGGAGTGCGCCCACTTCGCGGACGGGGTGAAGGCCGTCCACCCCGAGATCATGCTCGCCTACAACCTCTCGCCCTCCTTCAACTGGGACGCCTCGGGAATGAACGACGCTCAGATGACGGACTTCATCCCCAGGATCGCGCGCCTCGGCTACGTCTGGCAGTTCATCACGCTCGCCGGCTTCCACGCGGACGCTCTCGTGGTCGACACCTTCGCCAAGGACTACGCCAAGAGAGGCATGCTGGCCTACGTCGAGAGGATCCAGCGCGAGGAGCGCAGCAACGGGGTGGACACGCTCGCCCACCAGAAGTGGTCCGGCGCTAACTACTACGATAAGTATTTGAAGACCGTCCAGGGCGGGATCTCTTCCACTGCCGCCATGGGCAAAGGCAACTCCTTTTCTTCTTCTTCTTCTCCTTGGTACAATTCCAACCTCACCTCGTCAAACTTGCTAATAACTTCATTCATTGTGTAGGTGTCACTGAAGAGCAGTTCAAGGACAGTTGGACGAGGCCGGGTGCCACAGACATGGGCGACGCCAGCCTCGTGGTTGCCAAGGCCAGAATGTGACGACAGCGCTCCGGATTTGGGCTCTCAATAAAAGTCATTATTATTATTATTCTCATCTTTAAACTCGTGTAATGTTTTTTTAATTTCTACTTCTTTGACGCTCTCTATATTCTCCATTGTGCCTGGTTTGGTTGCAGCTTGTAATTGGGTTATTGCGTTTGTTTTTAGCGCAAGACTAAGTATGTTTTACTTCTAAATCTTCCACTGGGATTAAAATAAAACGCCACTCCGATTGCAAATCTACTTCCAATTTTATACAAGGTAATTATAATAGAGATTGTTCGACCAATTTGTGCATATATTAACATTGTAGCCGTTATGACTTTTGACCAATTGGAACAAATATACTCTTTTATAAGATATTATAGAAGATGGCCGAAATTCATCGGAACAAGTTCGAATCATCAAATTCTATCGTCTTTCATTGAAAAATATCATATCTGCTCAGATCTCATCGAAAATTCGAATTTGAGAAAACTAATGAACTGATAGAAATATAAAGTGTGCAGCGAAAAAAGAAATTTCAATTGAATACTCTCATTACTTGAATTGAAAAAAGAAATTAACTCATGTATTTATTGTTGGAATAGGTTAAGGGTTAAAAAAAGTTATCATTAACACATTAATGCCGGAATATAAAATGTTCTTTTACTAGTAAAACAATTCTTACTAACCTAGATAAAGTGCATATACATGTTATATAATAAAAACATTATTTAATCTACTTGAATACTAACTTTTCTTGTGTCTTCAAACTTGAAGCGTCTTGGGAAAGGTTGATCTTCTCTTCTAGCTCGATTCCTTCAAACCTAAACGAGGACTTGAGAAATCTAAGGTTTCTATTACAAGAGTCTATAGAGGTTTAAAAGGATTTGTGTGTGAGCACAATTAAACAATATGAACCAAGAACAATTCTTGGATCATAAGCTAATTCTCTAGATCAAGTATGGATCTAGGTGCAAAATAAAAATAGTATTTACTAGAGAGAGAGAGAGAGAGAGAGGGTCGGCCAAAAGAGGGAGAGAGCAAGAATGAAGTTTAACTTTTCACATCTCTATGTGAGACTCTATTTATAGGAGAAGGAAAAATCTATAAAGGTCAATTATTCATTCATGAAAGAATAATGTATTCATGACACAATATTTGATTTTCCCTTCCCCTTTCTCTCTTAGGATGGTCGGCCATACACTTCAAGCAAGGAGGAAATTTGTTTCCTCACTAAGCTTATTTATTTCTTTTTCAAGGAAATTCATTTCCCTTTTCCTTTTGGATAATTATCCTTATAAACGGGAAATAAAACTCTCCTCTTGATGCTATATTGACCGAACTTCTACCTAGGGAGGAGCATCTAGATGCTTCCTTATTTTTTTTAAGACAATTTTTAAAATACCCATTGTAGAATTATAATTGCACAAATAACGAAATTAATTTCATAATGCCTTAAACGACTTTTTGGCTTTAGGAAATAATTTATATTTTCATCAAATGAAAATATTCAAAATCTTATTTTGACATTCACATCACTTTATGTCCTTGTGGACAAAATACCCTTTAGACATTTTCCGAGAAAAAGTCTAGTTCAACACTTGAACTTATTTTGACTTAACGTCTAGTTTAACAATCTTACTCTAATGACCTGTAATAGTGACCTTAATGTCAACTGACTCCACTAAAGAGTTGACACTGAACGCTATCTCGGTTGAATTTATTTTCTACTCAAATTCAACTTAATTATATTGAGCGGATCCATTGAATGTTATCTATGTTTACCCTTTATGAATATCATCAACTAGTTGGGATTTATAAAATTACCATTTTACCCTTCTAGTTGTTATTTCTTCAACTCCTTTAGTACTTGTGAATAAGTTAGAAACAATGTATTGACGAGGAGCTAACAAGTCACATTGTTTCATCCAAATAAAGTCGCTACTTAATTTTGGATACTGCGCAGTTCATTTATTCACAATTCAAGTAATAAAGCATGAGGTGGTATATATTGCATCTCAGCAATCTTGTACATGAATTCCATATCTATGAGAACTTCACAAAGTTGGTTATTGACATCTTCATAACTTAATATCTCACCAATAGGCCTTGTCTAGATCACGTAATGGATCTAGAATTTGACTTTCTCAAATGAGATTATTAATGCTATGAAATGACATGTCTCATTTCAGGATTTATGTAAGTATGATGCGATTCATACATAGTGATCTTGAGATAGAAGATGTTAAATGGTTTGTTCTTCTATTGTCTCTAAAGGTGCACTGGTCAATTCAGTATCTTCGAAAGATACACTGGAAGAACTATAGAGTTCCTAACTCTCTATGCCTCGTAACCAGACATCATAGATTCTTCCAACAATCATACTGGGATCAATAGTCTGTTGATCTTTAGATTGCGAATATATCGTTTTAGTCAAACCATGAAGAGTTTGTTCACGCAAATCTACAGTTGTCTCTTCATACATTGTTAGGTTTGATTAAGGACTATAAGACTATTGAATATCATAAATCTTCAATCAAACTAAAAAGGAATGAATGAAGGTTTCAACTATTATTAATTTAATCAGCAAATTACAATAATGACTTTACAAAGATATATATATATATATATATATATATATATATATATATATATATTACATCAATATGTAAATAAACAATCTTCTTGTGGGCATCTCTGCCAAAAAACTCCCACTTGACTCAAAGAAGATGAGAGTAGTCATTCATGCCTAATCCGTCTCCATGTTGGTCGAAGACCTTGTTGGATAGGGCCTTGGTGAAAGGATCTGCAAGGTTGTCCACCGTTGAGATCTTCTTCACCTCCACGTCTCCACGCTGCACGATCTCTCTAATCAAATGGTATTTCCTCTCAATATGTTTAGAGCACTTATGGCTTCTAGGTTTCTTTGAGTTAGCAATAGCCCCACTATTATCACAATAAAGTGTCATGGGCTCGTTGACATTTGGAAAAACTTCCAAATACTTAAGGAACTTTCTAAGCCATACAGCCTCTTTGGATGCTTCACAAGCAGCCACATATTCTGCTTCTATGGTGGAGTCAGCAATGCAAGATTGCTTAATACTCCTCCAAACTACAGATCCACCATTCAGGATGAACACAGATCCTGAAGTGGATTTCCTGGAATCCTTATCCGCCAGAAATTCGGAATCGGTATACCGCTTCATAGTCAGGTCAGTACCTGAATATGTAAGCATTAAGTTCCTAGTTCTCCGAAGATACTTAAGAACATGCTTAACAGCAACCCAGTGCTCGGGTCCAGGATTTGATTGGAAACGGCTAACTACGCCAACGGCAAAACATATATCCAGTCTAGTACACAGCATAGCATACATGAGACTTCCTACGGCTGAAGCATAGAGAATCTTCCTCATGTCCTCAATCTCTTGTGCAGTCTTGGGAGATTGGTCCTTAGAGAGTGAGACTCCATGTCTATAGGGGTTTAGGCCCTTCTTGGAGTTTTGCATAACAAAGCGATCCAACACCTTATCTATATAAGATGCTTGGGAGAGCGACAGGGTCCGTTTCTTTCGATCTCGAAAGATCTGAATCCCCAGAATGTACGCAGCTTCCCCTAGATCCTTCATATCAAACTTCTTAGCTAACCAGATTTTAACCTCAGATAATTTGCCTACGTCATTACCAATGAGTAGTATATCATCGACATATAATACCAGAAACACAACCTTGCCCTCGTGTATCCACTTATAGACACAAGGTTCATCTATTTACTGCTCAAACCCGAAGCCTTTTACAGTTTCATCGAATCTAATATTCCATGATCTAGATGCTTGCTTTAATCCATAAATGGATTTAAGCAATTCACAAACCTAGTTCTCTTGATCACTTTCTACGAAACCGTCTGGTTGAGCCATGAAATTGCGCTCGTCAAGATTGCCATTCAGAAAGGCAGTTTTGACATCCATCTGCCAGATCTCATAATCGAGAGCGGCAGCTATGGATAGAAGTATACGGATGGATTTAACCATTGCGACTGGCGAGAAGGTTTCTTCATAATCGATACCTTCCTTTTGGGTATAACCCTTTGCCACTAGTCGCGCTTTGGACGTCTCAATGTTCCCATCCGGAGCCCTTTTCTTCTTATAGATCCACTTACACCCTACAGGTTTAACCCCTTCAGGTAGGTCTACAAGTTTCCAGACTTTGTTGACATACATCGAATGCATCTCAACTTTCATGGCATCAAGCCAAAGTTTTGATTCAGAACTAGCCATAGCTTGGCTGTAGTAAACAGGATCATCCATGTCAGCGACGGCTACAAGAGTATCGTCATAAGACATGTACATGTCAGGCTTATCGATAACCCTCCCCCTACGTCAAAGTACTACTTGACAAGGTTCTGAATTGTTAGGTTGCGTTTCTGTTGGGGTAAAAACAGTTCTTCAGATGAGGTAGAAGCATCCTCACCTAACTTTTCTTCAAGCACAATTTTGCTTCTAGGTTTCGTATTCTTCATATAGTCCTCCTCAAGGAAACGAGCATTAGTGCTAACAAATGTTTTGTCGTCCTCGGGACTATAGAATGTGAAACCTTTGGTTTCCTTTGGATATCCAACAAACACGCATAATTCTGACCTACTAGCCAACTTGCTAGTCTTTTGCCTTAGCACATGTGCAGGGCAACCCCAAATTCTGATGTGGCTTAAACTAGCTTTACGCCCAGTCCGTCGTTCATAAGGAGTACCAGGGACCGTCTTAGACGGAACTTGGTTCAGAATATATGCGGCAGTTTCGAGGGCATATCCCCAAAAGGAATTAGGAGTGATGAGTAAGTCATCATTGATCTAACCATATCCATCAAAGTTCGATTCCTTCTCTCTGACACTCCGTTTTGTTGAGGTGTGCCAGGTGCTGTAACCTGAGAAGCGATACCTTCTTCTTTAAGAAAGTCATCGAACTCTTCAGACAAGTACTGACCACCTCGATCAGATCGAAGGGTTTTGATCTATTTGCCAGTCTTCTTTTCCACTAAAGCCCAAAAAACCTTAAATACGTTAAGGGTTTCGGATTTGTGTTTGAGCAAATAGACAAATCCATATCTTGAGTAATCATAGGTAAAGGTAACGAAGTATTTGTATCCTCCTCGTGCCTGAATTCTGAGCGGATCACATACATCAGAATGTATTAGTTCCAGCAGCTCAGTGGCTCTTCGACCTTTATCAGAGAAAGGTCGTTTGGTCATTTTTCCTTCTATACAGGATTCACAAGTCGGCAGTGAGCCTATTGCAGAGGCTTTGAGTGGACCATCCGTCACAAGTCTCTTAATCCTATCTAGACTAATATGACCAGGTCTTAAGTGCCAGAGATGTGTTGATTTTATTAGATCAGAGGATTCATTAAGTTTGATCCTCTTCGGTTCCCTAATTAGATCATTATCTATTTCAGTGTCTAATAGCAAAGGTTGTGTAGGATAAAGATAGTATAAACCATTCTTTAAACATGCATCAGTGACAAATGAATTGGAAGAAGTAATACGAATTCTATTATCAATAAACTTTAAATAATAATTATGCTCAACAATTTGAGCTACAGATATTAAGTTTTTCCCAAAGGAAGGAACATAATACACATTATTTAAATCTAAAGTTATGTCTTCGAAAGACAATGTCACGGATCCCACAGCCTTATTAGTCGCCAAGCTCCCATCACCCCACTTGAAACAGAAGTCGCCATCCTCTAAGCTTTTGCTTTTCCTGAACCCATTCAAGGAACAACAAATATGGTTAGTTGCAGCGGAGTCAATGATCCATGATGATAGATTATCAGCTACTAAACAAGCTTCGGTAATCAATACAATACTTTTCCCTTTAGTCTTGAGGTAGGCAAGAAAGTTTCTACGCTAGAGTCCCTCAGCAGTGTGAATCTCCTTCATTAGCTCGGTAACAGTGTACCCTAGCTTATCGATGGAGTAGTTCAGCTTGAAAGTATCAAAAGATTTAGGGAGAGTTTCCAAGATCATATCTATTTTGTTTCTCCATCAATCTCAGATCCAAGGATTTCCATGTCTTTGAGATAATTTATGATCAGTATCATGTTTTCTCTAACAGGAGTCCTAGCTTTCATACGACAGTTCACAGACTGTCGAACCGCTTGTTATCTAGCATGGCGCCTTTGCCCTTCAAACATCTCATAGAGATTGAAGAGCATGGTTTAGGCCGAATCAATATCACAATGATGTTTTTCCAACATATTGTTCATCGATGCTAAAACATAGCATCTCACAATCTCATCTGATCGGATTCAGGCTGCTAGGGCGCCCTTATCCTCTTGAGTCGAATCATTATTTGTTTCAGGAGGACATGGGGTGGTGAGTACCTAATTGTGCTTGTTCTTCGAAAGGACGATGTCTAGGTTATGTTTCTTATTTACGTAGTTTTCCGTTCCAGTTAATTCGAGGAAAGGATGATTGAGGAAGTGTTTAGAAACATGTTGCTGATAGTTGAAACAATTTATGATTATTCTTATTGTTTAGGATTTTAAGTTTAATTTTATTTAGACAAGAATAAATCCAAAGGTGTTATGAACAAAATGACACTTTACTCTTTCGAGGGAAGGCCGCAAAGAGTCTCCTTTCATAAGTAAATGACACATCATCAATGCATAGTCATGATGTCAATACATCAATGCTTTGACTAGCCACCTTATAAAGAAGTTTGATCACTCAAAACTTTTCGCAGGGCCTCGAGGGAGGATTACTAGAGTTTGAGTCTAAGTGTGTAACTAACAACTTAGTTCAACAAGATCTACTTTAAAAACAATTCGCCGAGGGGAGGCCTTGTCTCATCGTTTTACTTAAGAACGTAGCTATAAAAGCAATGTTAGGAGCAATGCGTCTATGAGTACTCTTATTTAAGAGAGGGCCAAGAGGGTGACTCTTAGTCCGGCGACATGTGCACTTCACATTAGTGTTGGAGATCGCGGGTTGCAAACAATAAGTACAACCCTCCCACTTAGTTTTTAGGAAAAATAAGGGGATCCTGGATTGCAAACAAGTGCAATCCTCCCACTTAATTTTTGGAAAAATGGCACATCTACTCTTGTACATATAAGAAACATGTTTCCATTAGCAAAGAGAGATAGAGTGGATCACTAGAAAAAAGAACCATAAAATCGATATTTTTGAGGGGAGAGCAGTGTTAATGCACTAAGGCACAAGGAACATATTCGGATATTTTTGTCTATTAATTTATTTTTCCTAAGGAAAGTGTGTGAGATTAATAAATCTTCACTTTTGCACTTGAAAGTTTTTTAGATTAAAAATCTCCTAAAACTAATATATTCATCTTCATGACATCTTCCTTTAAGAAAATTTAGAAAACAATTTTCTTATAATGATTTTAAATAACATGTACATGCTTAACTTTGACCGTAGCTCTAATACCATTTGTTAGAATAGGACTAGGGTTAAGAAAAATTTATCATTAACACATTAATGGCGGAATATAAAAATTTCTTTTACTAGTAAAGCAATTTTTACTAACCTAGATAAAGTTCATATACATGTTATATAATAAAAACATTATTTAATTTACTTGAATACTAACATTTCTTGTGTTTTCAAACTTGAAGCGTCTTGGGAAAGGTTGATCTTCTCTTCTAGCTTAATTCATTCAAACCTAAACGAGAACTTGAGAAACCTAAGGTTTCTATTACAAGAGTTTATAGAGGTTTAGAAGGATTTGTGTGTGGACACAATTAAACAATATGAACCAAGAACAATTCTTGGATCATAAGCTAATTCTCTAGATCAAGTATGGATCTAGGTGCAAAATAAAAATAGTATTTTCTAGGGAGAGAGAGAGAGAGAGGGTCGGCCAAAAGAGGGAGAGAGCAAGAATGAAGCTTAACATTTCACATCTCTATGTGAGGCTCTATTTATAGGAGAAAGAAAAATCTATAAAGGTCAATTATTCATTCATAAAAGAATAATGTATTCATGACACAATATTTGATTTTCCCTTCCCCTTTCTCTCTTAGGATGGCCGGCCATACACTTCAAGCAAGAAGTAAATTTGTTTCCTCACGTAGCTTATTAATTTCCTTCTCAAGGAAATTCATTTCCCTTTTCCTTTTGGGTAATTATCCTTATAAAAGGGAAATAAAACTCTCCTCTTGATGATATATTGGCCGAACTTCTACCTAGGGAGGAGTATCTAGATGCTTCCTTATTTCATTTAAGACAATTCTTAAAATACCTATTGTAGAATTATAATTGCACAAATAACGAAATTAATTTCATAATGCCTTAAACGACTTTTTGGCTTTTGGAAATAATTTATATTTTCATCAAATGAAAATATTCAAAATCTTATTTTGACATTCACATCATTTTCTGTCCTTGTGGACAAAAATACCCTTTAGACATTTTCCGAGAAAAAGTCTAATTCAACACTTGAACTTATTTTGACTTAACTTCCAGTTTAACAATCCTACTTTAATGACCTGTAATAGTGACTTTATGGATCCAAATGAACAAAGCTTAAGCTTCTATACTCGGACTCAAAAGTTCACAAACCTTTTCCGAGTATTAGCTTAATGTCAACTTACTCCACTAAAGAGTTGACACTGAATGTTATCTCGGTTCAAATGAATTTATTTTCTACTCAAATTCAACTTAATTATATTGAGCGGATCCATTGAATGTTATCTATGTTTACCCTTCATGAATATCATCAACTAGTTGGGATTTATAAAATTACCATTTTACCCTTCTAGTTGTTATTTCCTCAACTCCTTTAGTACTTGTGAATAAGTTAGAAACAATGTATTGACGAGGAGCTAACAAGTCACATTGTTTCATCCAAGTCGCTACTTAATTTTGGATACTGCGCAGTTCATTTATTCACAATCCAAGTAATAAAGCATGAGGTGATATATATTGCATCTCAGCAATCTTGTACATGAATTCCATATTAATGAGAACTTAACAAAGTTGGTTATTGACATCTTCATAACTTAATATCTCACCAATAGGCCTTGTCTAGATCACGTAATGGATCTAGAATTTGACTTTCTCAAATGAGATTATTAATGCTATGAAATGACATGTCTCATTTCAGGATTTAGGTAAGTATGATGCGATTCATACATAGTGATCTTGAGATAGAAGATGTTAAATGGTTTGTTCTTCTATTGTCTCTAAAGGTGCACTGGTCAATTCAGTATCTTCGAAAGATACACTGGAAGAACTATAGAGTTCCTAACTCTCTATGCCTCGTAACCAGACATCATAGATTCTTCCAACAATCATACTGGGATCAATAGTCTGTTGATCTTTAGATTGCGAATATATCGTTTTAGTCAAACCATGAAGAGTTTGTTCACACAAATCTACATTTGTCTCTTCATACATTGTTAGTTTTGATTAAGGACTATAAGACTATTTAATATCATAAATCTTCAATCAAACTATAAAGGAATGAATGAACGTTTCAACTTTTATTAATTTAATCAGCAAATTACAATAAGGACTATACAAAGATTTATATATTACTTCAATATGTAAATAAACAATTTTCTTGTGGGCATATCTGTCAACATTTATAACGAATAAAGAGTTTGACTTTTTAACTAAATCTAAGTAACTAACCGAGTTAAAAGAAAAAAAAACAAAGAAAAGCTAGTGTCGTTTATATAAAATACGACACTTATCAATACATAAACTTAAATATCCCTCAAGATGAGGCTAATAGCTTAGTGAGAGCATATGCAAGTTGCATAGCCAATCAGACAAGCATAATCTTGAAGTTTCATGTCCTAAAATGTTCTTTGTGAAAATGGAAGTCTATCTATGTTTAGTATGCTCATGGATTTCATCAAAAAAAAGTATGCTCATGGAAAGTATAATTACTAACAACGTGAACTTAGTTGATGTAATCTGCAAGTGACGAAGAAGCTGTTGAAGCCACATAATTTCAATTGTAGCTACTGCTATAGCTCTTTATTATTATTTAGGTGAGGATCGATACACTGTTGTTTTCTTCTTCGATTTCCAAAAAACTAGCGAATCACTTAAGAACACACAAAATCTTGTGATAGACGTCGAGTTCCGAAATATATTGCCCAGTCGTGTTGAAATTGTTCTAGGTTCTAATATAATTTAATGCTTTTTGAATCGAAAAAATATAAAATATTATATGTAAAATATTTATAACGTAGACAAATTATATGAGCATTTAATCTATATTAAATAAAATTACGACAATTATTTATACTCGGTACCAATCTTTGAATCTTTAGGCGCCCGTCTTCCCTAGTAGTAAGTCACCTCCATGTCTTCATGAATTCGAGAAACCACGATAATTTCAACTACTAGAGTCTATAGATTGTTTCTGGATTTAGTGTGTCGACACTATTAAACTTTTTAACTCAATAACAAGTTTTCGAGCAAAAAGGCTAATACAAACTCTGGGTCTAATAAGAATCGAGGTGCCAAAACAAAATAAAAAGAAGAGAGAGAGAGAGAGAGAGAGAGAGAGAGAGAGAGAGAGAGAGAGAGAGGGGGGGTCGGCCAAGGCTAGAGAGAGAAAGAATTCGACCAAGACTAAAAAATGATGGTTATTCGAATTGTGTGTGTTTTACATTCTCAATGTAACGTGGTATTTATAGAGAATGAAATGCCTTAAATTGGATCAATGCTAAAAGAGGTATTTAAATATGTTTTATTATTGCAAAATATGTCATATTCATATCCATAATATTTGTAACTCATTCCTATTGAATACACAGCAAGATAATATCTCTTTTTCACTAAAACAACATACTCGCTTCTTCGTTTTATTTATTTGGTGTATATCTTCATAAATCGTTGCCCAAAATAAATTATCCTTTCCTCTATGGTGTTATTTGGCCATGCATATGCATCTAGAAGCGCCTTCTAAATATTTCTTTTATTTAATCAAGACAATTATTAGAAGAATAACCCTTATAGAATTATCACATTTAATTCAATAAAATTAAAATCAATTATCACAATATAATTTGCAGCCTTGTGAATCATTTCATGACCATCATAGATATCCAAAATCTTATTTTGGCATTCACATAATCTTTTTTTCCAATGGATAAAAATATCCTTCATACAATTTTCGAAAAATCATATAGTCCAAAGATGAAAAATTATTTAGCCTTACAAACATATACTCAATTTTCCCAAATTATAACACAAAAATTTATCATCCAGTTTAAGAAATTGTTATCCAAACTCACCGATTCAAACATTTTTCATCGAATACAAAAAAAATGTTCAAAAACCCCACAACCCTAAACACCGTCCAAATTTTTTATAAAAAAGTTCTTTGGCATGTTAATGGAACAACGGATAAACCAAAATTATACCTTCACCACAGTCGAAATATGCCGCGTAATTTTTGTTCTCGTCCTCTTTTGTTCGTACATCAAATTTTTTCCCTGGCGTCGTCGAGATTGTTTAGTTGTTTGGAGTTTAGAATAAAGAGCAAATCATAAGAAGGTGAAAGGATAGAGAGAAAAGATATGTTTCAAATGAAGAGGGTTGAGGAGTGAGAAAGTCTTTTGATATATATGGGTTCCGTAAATTGATTCCTCCCCCCAAAATTAATGTTTATTTCCCCAAAAATCTCAATTAATTATTGCCTATTTTCCCAAAATCCATTCTGATTGTATAAGTGCTTCTTTTATAATTGCACATTTCCGAAAACTAATTATGTTCGAACTAAAAATGGGTATACCTATCTAACAATTTCAGTTAATTGCTTCAACAGGATATTAACCAAATTTGTCAATCAATACGTGTTTTGCAATCAAAACGTTTTATAAGGATATATAACTCAATTGCCCTAAAATACTTTATTCAAAATATAAACAAAATAAACACATTAAATTTAAAATTAGTTACACTAGATAAACATAAATACAAAGAGCGTAATCTTTTAAATAAACTAATTATTTTTAAGTATTGTAATTTTTTTATTTTATTACTTAATTAAAAATGCAAACATAATAATTATTTATTAAAATATTTATTTATAAAGAAATCTTATAATTTTGACAATATAATAATTATAATAAATAGTAGTTTTAATATAAAACTTAATCTTTTAGTTGGAGTAATAAAAAATGTAGTGATAAATCTGTTAAATCTATGTCCATATTTATCCCTCGGTCTCAACTCTTTTAAATAAGGCAAGCATTGAACACAATGACGTGAAAATTCAATAACAACCTTATTATATGTAGTCTGCAAATGAATAACAGTAATTCACTTCACGCACCAAAGATGCTCCAAGTAGCGCTATTATGATGCTCCCCAAAGAGCATCAAAGATGCCGTATGAGGCGCACCGGAGCTTCACCTAGATGTACCAAATACCCCCAATGAGGCAAACTAAATAAACCTCACATATGCACACTTTAGATGCTCCACGAAGCGCATTAAATACACCTCACGAGGTGCATCAAAGTCGTTCTTTACAATGCACCAAAGTCGCTTACAAGGTGCTGTAAATTTGTCTCTTGACATGCATTCGTCTGTCCACGATGTCCAATAAAGAATTTCTCCCGAAACACAATTGTTAAAAAGTCAAAGCACAGGCTACTAAAGAAGTAAGACGTTACGTTAAAGACATCCTACTAATGCGTTAAATAAGCCTACGAGTCGCAGCAAGGTCTTCCACATCAATGAGAAGCAACCGACAAGCTCGCTAAATGATGAACAATCAAGAGAGAAAAACCCAATCATATTATGTCTCTCGACGTCGTTACAAGACTTTGTAAATGTATTCTCATTCATGAACTTATAGGCCGCATCAACGTACTTAAAGAAAACAGTTCACTAACTTAGTATATCATGACGTTGACGATGCTCAATCGAGTTGATCCCGTCAATTTTCAGACATATTGATGCACTCATACTATTGTCATATTTCCCGTTGACTATAAATGTAGGCATGTACACCCATAACTTCTTTTTTAAAGTAAACTTTGTGAATCTTGTGCGACGAATGTAAATGAGTACCACGATCAATAAGAAACATGTATATTTAGATATTAGTTAATCGAATACAACAACATTAGTTTAGACAAACCTTAGTCAATATTATGTTGTTTCGTCACTACGATGGTCGAGAAATGGATGACGCTACGAGAATATCTCCAAAATCTTATAATGTGCATATTTCATATCCAGTAAATTTTTCAGGTCTTTAAACGTGAAAATGGAACCGAAATGATAAATAAACAACATTTAACAAGCAACGCAACTCCTTATAAGAAAAACAGCAAGCAACGCAACACCTCATTTTATCGACAAAACGGGAAATCATCACAAAAATGACATAGAAAAGCTTAGATGATCGTAAATGTGCCGGCTTTGTCAGTAATAAGAAGAAAAATTGTAAACTATTATCGAAATAAGAATTAAAAAGTAGAATATTTTTGAGAAATTGCCCATTTTGCCACTTTTACTAACTCACTTTCTCAAAATCCACTAAAAATAATTTTTTCCCAAAATGCCAGTGCAAAAGACCAAATTCCCCTAAAAGTAATTTTTCCTTAAATTTTCATCCTCTTTGAATTGTGGTCTTTATTGCCGGTTATATTCCAAAAAACAAAAAAAAACATTTACCTTCTCCCTCTCTCTTCACTCTCTCTCAACAATTACTCTCCCTCTCTCCTCACTCTGGAAAGTTGCTCTCCCTCTCTCCTGACTCTCCAAAGTTTCTCTCCCCCTCTCATGGCTCTTTCAAAAGTCTCTTCATGTTCATGAATTTTCCCCTCTCTCCGACCAGAAAACTCCGACGAATCGAAAGGCGTACCGACAAAAGACCATGGAGGAAAAACGAAGAAGTGGGCGACTTAGTCGAAATGCGTACAGTCAAAACGACCTCACATTATAGACGATACTGTAGACTTTTTTGTAGAGTTTATTTTAATGGTAGACTCTTTTATAGACGATGTTTTAATTGTAGACCATATTGTAGATCTTTTTGTAGACGATATTTTAATTGTAGACCATATTGTATACAATTTTGTAGACGATGATTTTAATTGTAGACAACATTTTAGACTTTCCTGATTATTGTAGAGTGCATTGACATCTACATTGTGGACCATGGGATAAAATAGATTACATTCTAAGATACTTGACAAAATTAAAGGAACAAACTCAAATAAAATAACATATTGATTCAAATATACACTAATAATTATTGTCTTCATTTTAGTTTAACAAATAAGAGTTAACGTTGAAACCACTGTGTTCACGCGTTTGTAGACTCTGTTACGGATTTGTAGACAACATTGTAGACTATGTTACAGATTTGTAGACTCTGTTCCAGATTTGTAGACTCTGTTACAGATTTGTAGATAGCATTGTAGACTCTGTTACATATTTTTCAAGTTTGAACAGAAGATCAAAAGACAACAAGAAGAGTCTAATCTCTTCTTTAAAAGTTATCCGCATAGAGATGGAGCAGAGATGACGCGGTGGTGTTGTCGGAGATGGAGTGGAGCTTCGTCGGAGACGTCGAAAATGGAACGAAGCTTCGTCGGAGACAAAAGAGGTGACGGCGGAGCTGTGTCGGAGATGGACTGGAGCTGGACTGCGTCGGAGGTGGACCGGAGCTGGACTGCGTTGGAGATGAAGCTTGTATTTTAATGTTTTTTGGTTGAGTGTTGAAGAAGATGTTGAAGGGTTGAGTGTTGAAGAAGAAAGTATAATGGAAAGAGAAGAGAGAGAAACATGGAAGCTGAATAGTGAAAATAGAGAATGAATAACCGCTTGTAAGAAGTAACATTGATTTTATTTTTATTTTTTTAATTTTTTTATTACTGTTAGCCGGTTATAAACAAGTAGGGGTTATTTGTAAATTTTTATTTTTTAAAGGGTAAAAAATCTTTTCATGTAGAAAAACTAGTATTTTGGGAAGAAAAAAAATAGTTTTAGTGGATTTAAAAAAAAGTGGATATAATTTAGTGGTATAATGGGCAATTTCTCAAACATTTTTTGTGAAAAAAAGTAAGAAAGGATAAAAAGTGTTTAAAAGGAAATAGCTCGGACAATTTCCACAACTTTATTCGTGCTGATCGGGTCGGGTCGGGTCGGTCAATGTACGAATCACAGACGCTCCATAAAATTACCTTTATTCATTCTCTGACTCTCTAATGGCGGAAAAAGGCGAATCACCCAGCCAAACTCCGACTTCGAGTCCTTCCGTAATTCCTCTCTCTCTCTCTCTCTCTGGTATATAATTATGAATCTGATGCGTGAGAATTTGAGCGCAGTTCTTGGAGGTGAAATGCAAAAGCTCAGGGAAAACGAGGCGGTTCTCGATCGGAACCGAGGCAGGTTTTGCCGTCGCCGTCATCAACCAGAAACTGAGCTCAGAAACTGAGTCTCCTTTGGCTCTTCACATCGAAGCCTTCAAAGAAAACGAAGAGCCGATCACTTTCGGTCCCAATTCGGTCCTCGTCAACTACGGCGAACGATGGATCTTGCAGACCATCACAGAGCTTCCTTGTTCTGGTAATCACGATCATATATGATCATAGCTAGTGATTAGCAGAAAATTGACTTTTTTGTTTGTTTGTTTGGCTGAATATGTTAGGTGTTGGAGTTGGTGAACATCAGGTTCCTCTGATGAGAAATCGATTGCGGAGACCTTTAGCAGATGTAAGAGCTTTCGACTTCTTGATCATGTTCCTTTTTCTGCTCTGATAAACATCTTGTCAAATTGGAAACGAAATAAAAGGGAATTGAACTCTATAACGTTTTTAATCATAGAAAAAAAAACGAAAATTAATAGGATAAGAAATAAAACGGGATGTTGATTCAATTAGTGATTGACCTAGCAGAGGATTTGTCTCAAGGAAAATGATAGAATTCATAGATATAAGATTAAAATGAAAAGGTTTGTTTACTACTTATACGAAGCTCTTAGCTTTAAAATTGTATGTGATTTTGAAGTGTTCTTTGAACCCTTTAAACTTTGACACTATCACATTCAAAGATCTTATGGAACAATGAACATTGCAGTCTTCTTCTTTCCAAATAAAACTGCTGAAACAACATAAGATGGTAAAAATTATAACTTTTTTACTTGTCTACCCATTCACAAAAGCAAGTCTGGTAAAAATGCCATGAAACAATCTGGTAGATAATGGCTCTTCTTAGGTGGTGGTAAAAATTAATAGGTATCAGTTTATGTTCATCACCGGTTATATTTTACTGCTTAAATCAATCTAATTTACTGATATGTTTTTCTTTTTCTAGAATAATTTTGTGCAGGATTCTGGGCAGATAAGGGATATAAAATCAGGTGTGTTGAGTGTGGGGTATATTGCAAAAATAATATTGGCCTTCATTCTGTTATTTCTTCTTGGAACTATTTTGACTTTGGCTCTGGAGAATCTCCCATTGCTATTATCATTCATATATGATCCTAAATTATATGTACTCTAGTATGGTTTATTGTTGGCGAATTCCTTCTTATTTTATAAATCCCCGAGTGTATTGTCATATTTCGATCTGAATAATATACGTTCTTCGTTGCAGTTTTTGCGTTCATCGCATTTCGATCATGTATTTCTGTCTTCTTCTTCTTCTTCTTCTTCTTTTAAGATAGGAATTTCATTTCTCGAGAACATTTTAAGGTTAATTCTCACGTCAACCATTGTTACAACTTATCTTTGCTTCTATGTTGTCACGTCCAGTTTATTTTTAAAAGTCGATATAAAAGCAAAAATAAAAATCCATAAAAAGTAAATTTATTAAACTAAGAGACTGACAATTTTCCCAGCAATTTATCAATGACTAGGAACTATTTACAACTGAACAAATAGAATTATGGTGAAAGTAAAAGTAATCCCCGTTGCTTCTTCTTCCTTTTTTTCTTTTCTTTTCCTAATATAATTTATTCTTTTGTACTAAGAACAAACAAGCTAATCAAATAAAAAAACAAGTTTCATTGCCCTCCGAATCTTCGCAATTGAGCTCTGGCGTACTTTCCGAGCTCAAAATTTCTGTGAATTCGACAAGCTCTGACCAAAAATCTCCAAACTTTCTCGTTCGGTTCGACTTCCATCGTCTGAATCAACTTCATAGCCTCGTCCAACATCCCGACCCGACCAAACATATCAACCAAACAACTATAATGTCTCGCGTTGGGTCTGATCCCGAACTTAGTCCTCATCAGATTGAAATGTTCGATCCCATCATCGACTCTCCCCGTGTGAGAACAAGCCACGAGAATCTCCAAAAACGTGATCTCGTTCGGCTCCACGTTCATCTCTCTGAAGAGCTCGTGAACCTCCTCGGCTCTCCCCTGCCTCAGAAAGCCTCGCATCAGAGAATTCCAACTCGTAGCGTCTCTCGTTTTCATTCCTCGAAAGACTTCCGAAGCCGATTCTAAGCTTCCGCACGAAGTGTACATTTGGACGAGAGCGTTTCCTATGGCGAGGCTGCGATCCCCTGTGGACGATTCCATCAAGCATTTGTGGACCCACTTCCCGATTCGTAAATACCCGAGCTTCGAACAAGCTGATAACAGGCTTAAGAAAGTGACTTCGTTCGGGTCTTCTTTTGTTGTCGTTCTTCTTCGCATCTCCTCGAAGGTCCTCAGAGCGGAAAGATTTGATCCGTTCGAGACTAGGCCGGAGATCAGAGCGTTCCAAGTCTCCGTGTTCTTCTCCGAGGCTGAATCGAAAACTCGCCTCGCTGAGCTCAGATCGCCGTTTGAAGAGTAGCCTGTTATCATTACGTTGAAGCAGAAAATAGTTCGTTGAGGCATTTCGTCGAACACTTCCCGTGCCAAATCCATTCTTCCTTGTTTCGCTAGCCCTTTGATCAGACAAGCCGCGGCGGCGGAGTCTCGATCCGCTGGGATGGACCGGAATATCTCGCCGGCCCAGCTCAACTCGCCGGAGTGGGAATGAAAGTAGACTAGGGAGTTTCTCACGCGCCAATCTCCGGCGAGACCGAGCTTCACAACCCGGCCGTGAAGTCCCAAACCAAAGCCGACCCACGAGATATCAGCGCAGGCTTTGATGGCGTACTGGTGAGCGACGAAGCTGGGACCGAAAAATCCGCCGACACGGCGGCGATGGCGGCGCCGGAACATCTTGGCGTAGAGGATCACGGCGTTTTCTGATCCTCCGACGGCGGAGGGACACGTGGCGCAGCCTTTGATGATGGTGTTCCACATGAAGAAATCGGGCCGGGAAATAAAGGTGAAGGCTTTCTGGGCGTAGACGACGGCGGAGGGAACGGCGATCGCGGCGGCGAAGATGAATTTCCGGAGAGCGGAGTTGCTGGATTCGAAGCCGTTGACCACCATGGCGGCGTGGACTTGCTTCAGAGCTCGGAGGTTTGAGATGTTCTGCCATAGGCCTGGGGTTAGGTAAAACTCGAAGCTCTCACCGGAGATTCTGGAGTTTCTGATGATCATCGGCGGACGAAATTTATCTGCGACATTACAGATTTTTAATGGAGAGCTACCAGTTCCATAACAAGAAGAAGAACAGGTGACTCGCCAAAAAATCGCTAGAGAGAGATTTATGTAAAAGTAATATTTTTTCCAAAATACGCTCTTTTTTCTTTGAAGTATTTATAAATACATTCGTATGTTATTATACAGCACAATATTTTATTTTATTAGATTTTTAAGTCAATATGTTATTAAAAGCTTGGTTGTTTTCTGCGCAACCAAAACTTGGTCGTCATGTTCCACACCAATCAATTGAAGCTAGTACTCTCCCAAAACATACAATTGCTATTAGCCTAACGAAACTAATACTCTTTTAAATTAAAACTTTAAGCCCCTTAAAAAACAGTTCACCAAGAGTTTATTTTACTTTATTTTTAAATATAAAATATAAAGTAAACCACAGATTTAATACGGAATGCTATTTAGATTTCTATTTTACTTTTATCAATTTGTCGCAAAAGCAAATGCTTTGACAAAATTTTACAAAGAGACTACATACGATACAAAAAAGTTAACAGTTAAATCTGGTTACAATAATAAAATTAACAACCAAGAATTAAAATTAATTAAAAACTTTTATTTATAAATTATTTACAAGTTATTTACATGTTATTTGATGTACATCTTTGTTTCGAAAAAGGCGATTCATTATATAAATATCATGTAAACACATTGGTTATTTGCAATATATTTACATAAAGTATATTATTTTCAACGTATATAAATATCATATAAACACATTGGTTATTTACAACATAATTACATATATTTTCCAATTCGTTACGTTTTAGTTGGCCAAAGACGCAATGCTTTGATTAAATAACTAGTAGTTAATCTTCGACCTTTTAAAATAGCTAATATGTTTAACCAATATATCAATTTGATAATCTTTAAATTCGATGCAAAAGTTAAGAATCGACCGCTTTCAATTGAGCTGGATTATGATATTTGTGTCATAAGCTTTGTTTGTATTTTGGGCGACCAAAACTTAAAGCGTGTTTGCTATATATATAGCTTTTATTTTTTAGAGCTATCAACTGAAGGTAATACTCTTGCAAAATATGCAATTGCTATTGGTATTACCCTAAACGATCATACACTCTTAAAATCGAAACTTTAGGTACCTTTTAGTTTGGTTTTTCTTGATAATACTTTACCCTAATATTTTAAGATTTTTTAATTGGCTAACCTAAATTTTTTTCTGAGCAATATAGACATATTTAGACCAAATCTCACTCTCAGACTCAATCACATACAGAAGCACATGATTTTTTTTTTAAGTTTCATGTATAACATTCCCAAACACCATCAAAGAGCAACACAAACACCAAATCAATCCATAATAAGATTTGAAGCTCTGACTCAATTATGCGTTCATAGAAGTCCAACAACATTACAGTGAATTTAGTACACTTTACTATGCTTTTTTTCATTACTAAATCCAAACAATGACGTATTACTATTACAACACTAAACATCTAATAAAACAAGAATCGATAGCGTAACACACAGATTTCTTCAGAGAGGCTCTGAAATTTTTTTTTTTAAAAAAAACACGAAAAACTCACTTTTTGGATTTCAAGTAATCCTCCTTCTCCGCCAACCAGAGATCAGCGAATTCGCAGTGCTTCCATGCCTCGAACCACGGCCCTCCGCGCGTGAAGTGCACGGCCTTTGGACACGTGTCCGGATCTCCTTCGACGACCTTGTTGTGTCCCTCTAGAAAGTTCCAGACGAAAGGTACAGATCCGATCTCCGCGTCGTCGAGCCACTGGAATCGGTGGAGGAACGCGCCGGACTCGGAGTTCACCGCCGCCGGAGTCAGAATGCGATTCTTCGGGTGTCCGCAGTTGTAGAGCACCATCGACGACCAGTTCTTCCTAGGATACACCGTCTGAACCGCGCCGTCCATCTTCGTCGCCTCTGTCGGAGTGTAATCGTGTTGAACGCACATCAAAGCGAATCGATCGTCGATCAGATCTCGGAGCTCTTTGATATCCGCGAGGTAGAGGACATCGCAATCCACGAACATAGCCCAGCCATTGAAGTCAGCGAGCTTCGGAGTCAGGAATCGGGAGAAAGAGAACTCCGTGCTCTCCATTTGTCCCCTCTCGCGCCAGTACAGACCGTCCTTCCTCAGATCCGACTGCTTGATCGGAACGATCTCCACCGGAATCGACGACCGCTTCAGAATCGAGTGACGACACACCTCGTACGCGAGGTCTTCCCGCGAATCGTAGCCGACGAAGATCCTAAACGGCTTCTCCGCTGCCTTCTCTCCGTCGACGACAGTCATTGTTTCGGATCTAAGAACCTGAATCGATCCGATGCGTTTCACAGCAGATCCGTCCGAATCTAAAAGCCAGAGAATGGAAAGAGTCGAAAATACCTGATTTTTTTTACAATGCTGTTCTAGCCACAGATCTGGATTTCTCCGATTGTTTTAGACTCGAATAGAATCAGAGTTGCATACATTCACTCGTGTGGTTGGATGGAGAAGAATAGCTTGATCAGACACAAAGAGCCCTATTTCCGAGCTTTTCTTTTTCCTAGTTGATATATATAAACTCAAATCGTTAGCGAAGATCCTGGATCGATCAATGCGTTGAAAACAGATCAGCGAGTCGAACAAAATCTAAGGCCAGAATGTGGAAAAGATTCAGAAATACCTTGGTTCTAGCCCCAGATCTGGATGTCTTCGATTGTTGTGGATTCAGAGCCACACAGGGTAAATCGTGTGAATTGTCAAGATATGTGGAACCGAGCTCTCTTTCCGTGTTGATAATAAAATCGAATCTTCAATGCGTTCACGATATTAAAAAAACGTGTTTTGGATCCAATCAGAGATCAGTGACACGTGTAACGCCGAGATGATTTCGAGAGAATCAGAGAATCACAATTTGATCCGAGTTTGACTCGAAATAGATTCGGTCGGCAATTCGGAAGCCTCTTGTCTTATTTAATCTAATTACTTTTTCTTTTTTTTGCAAAAAATCTAATTACTTTTATTAAATATTTTGTCTTGTTTATTTAGTGTTCATTTTATTTGTATGTTACACATTTAGGCCTTTCAAATCTAAACAGAATGGCGTTTCAAAAAAAAATCTAAACAGATTGGGACGAAATAGATGAGCAAATTCGTCAGAAGATAATAGATTTAGACAGCACTTCAATCTTAATTTTTATTTTTGAAGGCTTAGAGAGTTTTCATTTTTATACAACAAAAAAGAGACTTAAAAACAAAACTTGGGCCTAGTTTATAGAGACTTTGAAGACGTGGAAACCACCTTCTAAAACCAACAAGTTAGGCCTAGTTATAGCATGTGCAAGTGGACTCGTGTTCAAAAGTGCAAGTCATTTATAAGAAACAAAAATGGGCTTCAAATAAGAAAGCTAGGCCCATATTGAAAAACTTACCAAATTAAGAAAACTCAACCCGGCTTGGGTCCATTTTCACCCGAAGTAAGAAGATAAGATTCTAATCATTCCAGATCGAAGAAACGAAGTTAATGAGAGGGTTACGTGAAATTAAAATTAAATTTGTTATTTTATAAATATTTATAAATATATGTTTGGATTTTCTCGAGTAAATTCGGGCATATTTCCAACTATAGTTCTTTTTAAAAAGGATTTAAATAAGAACTTCAAAGCAGAAAGTAATATTTTGTACCATGTTTACCTTTACTTCTTAAAATATGAATAATTATTTTATATTTATTATTAACTATCATAATCACGTTTATTAACCTTAATCTACTAATCAAAACTATCTCTCTCAATCTCTCTCTCTCTTTCTCTCTTTTTCTTCGTATAAGTGGTCACTCTGATCACCATCACATCAAACCGTCTCTCTCTCTCTTCAGTTCGAAGTTTCTGACCTAAAAATCATTACAACTTCCGAGAGTTAATATTCATAATTTTCTTCTATTCGCCGCCGCCCAAGACATAATCTTCGCCTGTAGGCATTCTCTTCTTCGTTTGTAAGCATTTTATTCACTTTATCTTCCCTTCGGCAAAACCCATAATATAAAAAAGAAGAACTCGTCTCTGAAACCGAAACTCACACAGGGTGACGAAACAGTGTTTGGGTCACCAATTAGACCTAAGGTACCTTCGGATACTACATTCTCACCTCCTCGGAGTCTAAAAGTGGGTCATGAAGTGATCAGCGATATAAAACAAACCCCAACCACCGGGCCTACAAAGAAGCGGATATCTCTTCTGTCTCAGGGGACCTTTGTGAAACAAAAACTGAAGAAATTTGAACCACTATCTTCTCTGTCATCCGATTTCGATGCTCACGCTTATATTATGCAAGAAAATACAAATGCTTGCGAAGAGAAAAGGCCGGTGGTAAGAAATCTGATAAGAAAACTGTTAGATTCTGGTGTTTTACTTGGATAATGCATGCAATGATATTCCGTGTCAACAAAGTATTCATAAGGTGACAAAGTTGCTAGGAAACAATGTGTGGGTGATGAAGTTGTCCTGTAATTTTCGTGACGACGTTGTTCCGAAACTATGTGCACGGGACAATTTCTTCACCCACACATTTTTCCTTGGAAACTTTGTCACATCGTCACGAAACATTGTGTACAGAGTGGTCACAAACACTCTATATCGTGACAACTTTGACACGAAATACTTTTTTCGTGACGAAGTGGTGTGTTTCGTGACAAAGTTGTCACGAACACAATATTTTGTGACAAAGTAGTCCACAAACGACGTATATCGTTCCAATGTTGACACTAACGACTGTTTTCGTGACGAAGTTGTCACGATATACATCGTTCGTGACAATGTTATAATATTGTGTTGAAGTTTTGGTATAAAGTTAACAATTTTTTGAATCATGTTAATAAGTGTGTTTGCCTATGTTTATAGTGTTGGATCCGGCATATTTAAGTAAAGGATGTCAAAAAGAGATATCCTTTTAATTTTTATGGAAACCATAATGATTTCGATAAGCATACTGAGATGAAAAGCTCCCAAAGAAAGTTGTTCGGGAAGAGTTGGTTCGGGCAGTTTCTTGATTTGCCTATTATGATGAAGTCGTCCAAATTACTTAGTCACCTTATTCTAAGATCAGACTTTTTTGACGATACTGGAGTGTCGAAAGACACTTTTTATATTGAGATTAGTGGACACCCCAGGGCGTTCAACAAACAACATTACGCGCAGACAACGGGGCTGATGTTGGATCATGACTTTGACGAGCGAGAAGAGTACTCGAACGTGGTTGACAAAGGCATATACCATGAAACGTTCTGTAATGACATCCTGTGTACTAAGTATGGTAACATTGCTTCCATTGCGACGATGGTCAACCAAACCTGGCGTGACGAGAAGAGGGTAAGGTTTCTTCTCATACACTTTCTGTACAATGTCCTCTTCGCGTATGAAAGGTAGTCAACTTGCCCAACGTAAATTATATGAAGATGGTGGACGACCCTGACGTATTTAATGTGTATCGCTAGGGAAACGTAGTGTGGAACTTCTTCATGAAGTTAGTGACCAACTTCGTCACGAAAGCGAAGAAAAACCTATCTTTCGGGAACCACAATAAATATATTCCGTGTTTCCTAATCTCGCTCCAGATTTGGAGTTATAAATTTATCCCAAAATTTAGTGCATTCTAGTTTGCTTGTCTAATGAACCCCAACATGTGTAAGTTTTTTTGTTATTATTTGTGTTTTTGTAAAATAGATATTCTCATTATATGTTGTTAAAACAACTCGAAGAGCGTGATCGTAAGTGAAGTAAGCTCAAACTTAAAAGAGACTGTGTATAAATTATTAGGGGTTAAAATTCATCAGTCATATAGTTTACGTAGTTTAGGCTATATAAAAAGTGAAGCATCATCTTTTGTTATGATTCGTATCTCTCCTAGAGTATTCTAAACTCTCCAAGATTATTATAAAAAGTGTTTAAAATGTTTAACGAAAGGACTCAAATTTGAATGAAGAGTATTGAGATCAATAATTCACTTGAGGCTTGATCTCGACTGAATGTGATATATCCCCCTCAAATATATATTATATATATATATATATATAAGAGTAAGTCTTACTGCAAAGAAGTTTAATTAGAATGTGAAAAAGAAATGTGGTAAAAAGTTGTCTTGAGAGTTGAGGGAATGAACCCCACAACACAACAAAATTCGTCGGCACGCTTGATTGAATTAGTCAACAAACTACAAATATCGTATATAATAAATTAATAATGTTATGAAAACAGATATATCGTATTTCTCTCTCAGTAAGAAAGACTGGATTCTTGTAATGCTGTTCGTTAATAGATTATCCCGTTCAAAAAAAAAAGAAAGACTGGATTTTTTTGGAAATGCGATAAGAGATTAATGACAAAACGAGGTTTATTATCTTTTGTATATGGAATGTAAAAAAATAAAAATAGAAGGCCAATAATGCAAAAAGAGTATAGACAGACAGAGCTTTGCTTTTTGGGTACTTTGGGAATAAAATGTTGTCTCTCAACGAGGATTGGCGTGGAGAGAGAGAGAGAGAGAGAGAGAGAGAGATTATGTACATTATTGCTCAATAAAGATTTATATATGAGGAAACAAAATGATAAACACGAAAAAGGAAAAGAGAGAGAGAAGAAAAAAAGGCAAATTTTAAGTTATAGTACACTTTTTTTTAGAGAATATAATGTTGATTTTATTTTATTTTATTTTTTCGTCGCTCTTTTCCACCTTTATACTTTAGTACTTTTTTTGAATTTTTGCTGGCTTTGTCTGTCCATTCAAAGCATGATGAGAAAAAAAAGGAGGAAAAAGCTATTCTTACCCAGAACTCAGAAGTAAGAGAATTACAATTTACACATATTGTAAAGTTGGACAATTTTGGACCCCACTTGATCAAAACTACACATTTTTACTTTTGGTAATTTGTAATAAAAATCTCATCTTTATTATTACTCTCAAAAGTATTACAGCTTATGACAACAGTACCTTTATAAATTTATTACTACTATTAATTGTCACATGATTATTAATTTATATTTTATTTTTCACTACATGCTTTTCCTTGATCTGATATATCACATTCATATTCTCGTAGTATAGACAATTATTTATTGTAGCTTCAATAAAACACAAAAGTAGAGTAGATTGATATCTTCTTTTGCAGCTTTTGATCACCATCATAGTGAAAGAAAAAATAAATTTTAAAAAATTGACTGGTGCATTATGGTTATCAAGAATTGTGTGATATATATTCTCATGATATGTTATTACAAGTCCCCAACATCAAGAACTTAAATCTTGTAAAAATGATTCAAATATTAGAACAGGCTTGCTTCTTTGATTATATTAATAAAAAAAATTGCTCAAAATATTACTTCAGCACTAATTTTTTACATTTTTCTCAAAACATAATCTTCTCAATTTGTCGCTAAAAGAAGGTGAAAAAGTCATTCACCCCTTGTTCGAAGATGTCTAAATGTCTATTGTAGACATTTAATATTATATTTATTATTCATAAGATTAAATAATTTTTTTACTATTTTTTAATGACAAATGAGAAAAAATAGTTTTAAAAATAAATAAAAACTTAATGCTGAAAATAACATTTTCGACAATTTTTCAATACTAATATCCGGACTACTAATATGTGGTGCATAAATGGATTTGCTTTATTTGGTTATATGTGTAGAGATTCTTTTGACCATATGGCATGGGAATATGGGATATGTATATGCAATCGTATCGACCTATATGGATTGCTTTTATTTTTCATCTTTTCGATTTTGAATCTTTGAAATAAAATACTAAAAAGAATCGCAATGAAAAAAGATGTAAAGGGAAAGTAGAATGATCATCGTCATGGTCTTTTACTATTTATTGTGCAATATTACAAATCTGAGTTATGACAAATGCTGTAAGATCTTTTACCTAATTCAGCTTACTAATTTCGTAGTTTATATTTCTAACAGATATTTGTGCGTGTATTCACGTTAATAGCGTACAATAAACATATATATTTTGTAACAATAAACACCATTATTCATGATTTTCATCACATATTAAACGGATTTTCCGATGAATAAAGAACTATACATGAAAAAAGATACTAAATGCTAAAAATTGCGAATTTTACAAATTAAAATACAAGAGTCATCTTGCTTTCTTGAAATTGAGCGACGCTCAATAGCATGAATATTGTTTGTATTTTACGGATCAAGGGACATTTCTACTTTCTCGGTTCAACAAAAAATATTTTATTTCCGAGAAATCTTCAAGTGAGGTGAATTCCGTTGTTGAGATCAAGAGGCTTCGAAAGTTACTTAAAAAACTTAGACACCGAATTATTAAGACATGTTTATGTTCTAATGATTATTATTAGATTTTATCGATCTTCGACGCAATTCTTAGGTCGATAAGGGCCACGTAGTAACATAGTTTGAACCTCTTAAACGTGTATAATGTGTTCTGATTTTTTTAAATATTATTTTATCGTTTTATATAATTCTTTTTAAAATTTGTGTTCTTAGGTTTTTTTTCAGATTTATCCTCTTGACACTTTATTTTTTTATAGTATCCGGCGGTAATTAAATTAGCACTCACTAGTCACTACTATTAGTTTCAAGGAAAAAAAACTAAAAATTATATCCAAAACGTACTATTGAATTACAGGAGACTTTGGAGTTACAAATAATTTATTTGAAAGAAAAAAAAAAGTGTATAAAAAAGCTGTGGATATGCAATCGACGTGAAAATAATACTCTAGGCCCAAGAGCAAGATCATGTATCTTTTTCCTTTGAATTAATTTTTGATAAAGAATAATAAATGCAAAGGATGTCTTACATTGATAACCTCGAAAAGACAAAAAAACATTCTCTCTCGGGTGTGAAAATAAATAATACCCTCTTCATTTATGCACAAAGATCTACTAAGTGCACTACCAACAGTAACTTATGGGGTTTCTAAATTAGAGCAATCATGACCTTTGTGATTATTCTAATATATATTTATTTAGCTTTTTGCGACTTATCATTTTATTTCATTTAGGCCATCTCCAACCATGAACACCAAATTTGGTGTTTTTTTAGCACCAAATTTGGTGTTAAAATTTTTTCATCTCCAATCATAACACCAAATTTAACACCAAAAAACTATTCATCATTATTATATTATTACTTTTTATATTTTTTTTATTAATATATATTTTTAAAGTATCTATAAGTATAAAATAATATTTTAAAAAAAAATATATATTTGGCGTGTGAACAGTACTGTTCACAACACCAAATTTGGTGCTACTTTTGCAGTGAGGTTGGAGCAAAAATTACATCAAATTTGGTGTTTTTGAGGACCCTTGGAGATGACCTTAGTATACTAACTTGTCTTTATATATTCACAAATTTTCATGAAACCATGCATGGATTATAAGTGGGTAGTAAATATCGAAGTTTGATTCGCTCTCGTTTTTATTTAATTTTGAGTAATTAAGCAAAATATTAGCTCTAGTGTAAATTTAAATGACTAGTGTAAATTTATATATCTCATATTATTATTCTTAGGTGACAAATGTTGGGATGATCTAAAAGAATTCGTTAATGAATTATGGTGTGCATTTATAATTCGTCTATAAAATGTTGGATATATATTCCAAAATCAGTAAACATATATATAAATATATACCTCAAATTACTCGTAATTAAACTCTGTTTGCCTTTATTTATTTGTTCTAATGAAATTGATTACGTGTTTGGATAAATAATTTATTTTCTATTAACTTTAAATTATTTAATCTATTATTTTATATAAATTAAATCGAGTGTTTTTTCTTTTTACTCTAAAACAAGCAAGTAAAACCGCACGAACTCTAACTCTTACTCTAACTCATCTCATCAGTATCAAATATTTTGGACATATTATAAACTTTAGACTTTAATCTTTTTTGTTTAAAGAGTGATTAGACATATAGTCCATTCACACCTCTCACATTAAAATTCTCACCAAACTATCTAAAAAAATTTAAATAAAGAAACAAAACTAAAACATGACGCATGCACCATACCCTTTGTGAAAAAACTGAGGTAAGTTTTACAACCGAAATAGAATTTTCCATTTTCATAAATATTAATGGAAATTTTCTACATTTATATTCCACTTGCTCAAATTATATAAATACATATGAGAGAAAGACATAAAACATATTAATACACCAACGCGAAAATTCATAAAATGTATTAATCAACGAAATACCATGATTAAATTTATTAGTTTAAAATCGTTAAAATTAAATTTTGTCTCAGAAGTGGACAAATATACTCTGATCAATTAATCATTCAATTTCCCTCTTTTTTTTTCTTTCTCTCGTTACTCACTTAATTCTGTGAATTTTTCACGGATTTAACGTTTTCGTATGGCTTTAAACTCGTCCTACGTACAATGTCAAAAAGGTTTGTGTCGATTTATTTATTTATTTTGCATACCATTGCTGATAGATAAATTTTAATAATTTGGTGGAATGGATAAGACGGTGGTACAATATCAATATACAATGATTTTCAAAGGTTGAGATAATTTTTTACAAGATTTTCGGTAAATTGTGATGGTGTGCCATCGTATTCAAAGGTTTAAATGTTTATTATTATTATTATTGTGAAAGTGAACTACGATATACGATAGTGTAGGATCGTATATGACAACGTATGATGAAATAAAAAAAAAAATTTGTCGAGTTAGAGAGATCCCGAGAGAATTACAAATGAAAAGCATTTCTTAGACGTAACTTTACAAAAAAACGACGTTAATGTTTTGCAAAACATTAAATATTTAACGTCGTTTGTTGGGTCCAATTTTTTCCAACTAAAAAAGTCTAGTTATAATATTTTCCAAAATTTAAAATCTGCAACATAAAAAAAAGTGTTCCTACAAAGCGGAAATATTTGTTGTTGTTGTGTATAAAGAAAGGTGGCGTGGTCTTCCCTGAACCCTCTCTCTCTCTCGAAAACCTTCACATTCCCATCTCTCTCTCTCTCTCTCTCTAAAAGCTTCTCATTCCCATCTCTCTCAAAATTTACGGTCCTCTTTCAGAGATACTCATCACTGCACTAAAACCCTAGCTATACACACATACATATCTCGAAGCTATATAGCTAGCTAGCTAGGTTTGGGGGAGAAACAACAAGATCATCATCAATCAGTTAAACAAGATCGTGATCGTCAGAAAGTGTGAATTTGGGGGATAGGGTTAGGGTTTAGAGATTCGTTATGCGATCAGGAGTGTGTACGGCACAGCACGCCCTCACTGCGGAGGCCGCCTCCGTCGTGAAGCACTCCCTCGTCCTCGCCCGCCGCCGCGGCCACGCTCAGCTCACTCCCCTCCACGTGGCCGCCACGCTCCTCCGCCGCGCCGGGCCCTCGCTCCACTCCTCCGCCGCCGCCCTCGACCTCTGCTTCAACGTCGCTCTCAACCGCCTCCCCACCTCCACCCTCCACCACGCGCCGCCGCAGCTCTCCAACGCGCTCGTCGCCGCTCTCAAGCGCGCCCAGGCCCACCACCGCCGCTCCGGTACTACCTACTTCTCTAATATTTTAAACGATATTATTATTAATTAACAGTTTTACCCCAAAATCATATAATCTTTTCAATATATCATCTGCTAATTTTGATAAGTAAATGTGTTGTTTTTGATGTCTTGAGAGAGTGTGTACTTCAAGTTTTTGTTAATATTTTTTATTTAAATCTTTCCCAAAGTTAAAATTCTGCTAGACTCGTTATAAAAAATTGAAATAAGAATAATGAATATTGTAACTTCTTCTTGTTGTTTATAAGTGAACAAAATTGTAACTTAAAAGTTTTGTTCCATTTTTAATGCATAATGAAAAAAATATATTATTGCTTACAAATTAGTCCTATTTTTTTAAAAACAGACCAGAATCAGTCGGCGGTGGTGCCACGTGTCGAGCCGGAGCAGCTTCTTTTGTCAATCCTCGACGATCCCAGCGTCAGCCGAGTCATGCGCGAGGCCGGAATTTCAAGCGCCGCCGTGAAATCCTCTCTCCAACATCAACAACAACAGCAAAACTCCTCTTTCTGGTCCTCCTCCGCCGAAATTCCACGGCGGCTTAGCCTGAATCCTCCTCCGCCGCCGGCGCAGCAGAATTCCAGCCGAGAAATCGACCTCGTTCTCGACCTCTTCTTCCGCCGGAAGAACAACGCCGTGATTATCGCCGCCGACGATCATCCGATCGAGAGCCTGATTGCGGATCTCGCCGCGCGGCTCGAGCTCCGGCGAACCAGGTTCGCGAGGCTTCGATTCTCATCGGTCAACGGGGAGGCTGACGTGGCGGAGCTGAGGCGGAGCGTGGAGGTTTTACTGAAGGCTGGGATCGGAGTTTTGGTTCACGTCGGCGATTTGAAATGGACGGTGGATAATAATCCGGGAGATTGGGTTGATCGTGCGGTGGAGGAGATAGGGAGGCTGATAATCGACGGTGGAGACGAAATGAATGATTCCAAAGTTTGGCTGATCGGAAACGCGAATCGCGAAACGTTTTTTAGGTCGCAGATGAGAAATCCTTCGCTTCAGACTCAGTGGAATCTTCAGCCTCTTTCTTTGCCCTCTTTCACTCTCCATCAGAATCCAATCAGGTTTTTTTTCAATACTTTATCTATTTATTGATTGCTTTCTCATAATAATTATTTTCTGTTTTTGGTCTTTAATTTTCCGGGGGTTTTCTCTTGAGTAAACAAAAATTAAAAATATTATATTTTTGTCTGAGTGTTGTAAGTAGACATGTTTTAACTTCACCGACAGAATTTTTTTTTATCATGCTCATGAATAATTACACTTTAGATTTCTTTTTCCTACTCTATATAGAAAATAAACGTTTTTCTTTTCTTTTTGCTCATTTGGTTCATGAGTCATATAAAAAATAGATAATGACTCTTTGTATTTTTTTTATTTTTATTTTTTATTATAAGCATGCTCTCACTCAACTCAAGGAATATCTGACGGTCTTCAAAATTACAAACACAAAAAATAAAAAAGAGGGAATAAAAAAATTCTCTTTCTATATATATATATATATATATATATCATTATCACTCCTTTTTTTTCTTTCTCTGAAATGGAACACTTAGGATCGTACTTTTTTTTTTTTGAAAAAAACACTTGGGATCATACTTGAGAGCACAATAATTACGTACGAAACTGATCTCTACATGCATCTTTACATACACTACACGTAAAAGCAAACAATAAAATACTATAAAGTAAAAAAAAAAAAGTTTATGTGAGAATTTATGAAAAGGATAATTGTGTATAGTAATGCAAAGGTAGAATAATGTAGTATTCTATGCTTGTATTATGAATTTATACTACACGTATAATAAATTGTATTCGTTACGAATTTATTCGAGAATAATATATATATTCTATATTTATGTCACAAGGTGTTTGGGTGAGATAATGAAAAAACATACTTGGCGACAAAAAAGCTTTTAATAATTTTCACACAAACATTCTTCAGAAAAGAAAGAAAGAAAAGACCCTGGCCTGTCAAAATTATTTTTTCACTTTATTCTTATATTCTCGGCAAAGTTTTTAACTTTGGTTTTACTTATTACATACATAAATCCCAATAACACTTTTGATGATCTTTTGACATATATATTGTTCTTTTGTTTCACTTGTCCACGACTCAATAATTCTCAAACCAACATTCTTCCTATATTCTCGACAAAGTTTCAAACTTTGTTTACTTATATTATTCCATGCATAATCCCAATAATCCCTTTGATGTTATTATTATTATTATTTTTAACATATATTGCTCTTTTCTTTCACTTTTCCACAATTATTTTTCACTTTACTCTTATATTCTCGCCAAAGTTTTGAACTTTACTTACTTATATTACATATAAATAAAATCCCAATAAGACTTTTGACGATCTATTTTTTTGGACATATATTGCACTTTTCTTTCACTTCTCCACAATTATTTTTTCACCATTCATATATTCTCACCAAAGTTTTAAACTTTAGTTACTTATATTACATATACATAATCCGAATAATAACTTTTGAAAGATCTATTTAATTTTTTTGACATATATTGCTCTTTTGTTGCACTTGTCCACGACAGCTTTCAAGACTCGAGGATAATGCTGTCGCAGCAAAACCCATCTCAGCTAATCACAATCGGCTACAACAGAGACCATAGTACTAATCATGATGATCCATATCGTCAATCACACTATTATCATAATAACAACAATGATAACAAGAATGGTGAAATGGGTTGTTGCTGGGAATGCGCTTCAAACTGTGAAAAGGAAGCTGATATGATTATGAAGAAAACAGGAAATCAGAAATTGCCAGCTTGGCTTCATCTACATGGGACCAAAAACCCTCAAAAGGTACACCTTCACGTACTTGTACTATCAATTTATTTATTACAATAAATAAAGTGCAACAAGACCGCTATTTTGTCACTTTATTTTCATGTCCTATAGTTTCGGGGAGTAACTTTACTTAATCAACCATCACATTTTATTACGTTGAAATGCAGTAACAAATACTTCATCGAAAAAAAAAACAAAAAACAAAAAATGTTTTAGCATGACCCCAAAAAAAATTATGTATTTCGCCATTCTAAAACAAGTAATCACACTAATATATTTATTATTTGTTGCCAAAACTGATGAGTTATATTATAAACAACCAATTTATTTCTACGTCAATCTTTCTAAATCGAGTAATATAATATATATACTTTTATCTCTTTCTATTTTGTTGCCAAAAATGACGAGGTACTATTAGTTAATTCGGATTATATAATCATTAATTATTGGACGTACAATATGATGATCAAGTCTTGATATGCTTTGTCTTGTCAGGACGCGGAGTTGGTTGAGCTGCGGCGAAAGTGGAGCAGATTGTGTCTCAGACTGCACCAACAAAACAACAAAACCAATACCTACTTTCATCCATGGTGCCCTAATAATAATCATTTTAATACTACCAGCTCAACCTTCTCTTCCACCGAGTTCGGTCATCATCGTCGGAGATCGCCGGAGAACCCCGATGAAGAACATACGAATGTCATCACCGCCCTCGCTCTCGGCAAGATCGCTGACCGGAGATCAACGCCGGACCGAGAATCGATGACGAAGATTCTGAGAGAGAACGTTCCGTGGCAGTCCGAGGCGATTCCATCCGTCGTCCGAGCCGTCGCCGGCGCCGGCGTCGGATCCGGCGGTGCCAGCTGGCTCCTCATCCGAGGGAACGATTCGGCGGGAAAGGCGAGGCTCGCTCGAGCCTTAGCCGAGTCGCTTCAAGGCTCTTTCGAAGTAGTCTCGGAAACAAAGACAAATAATAAGTTACTATCGTCCGTGGTGGTTTTGGTGGAAGATCTCCGGCTGGTCAACGCCCTCGCATCCCAGTCAATGCACCCGGGACCCACGGTCTTCGTCGTGGCCGATAATAGTCACAACCACTCGTCGTCGTCATCATCAGCTTCTTCTTCTTCTAAGGGTGTGATTTCGATGAGGCTCGACGTTGGAGGCTCGGTGATGGGGTTGGGCCTAGACGGGCTTGGGCTTGGACTGGGGCTTGGTCGGATAAAGAAGCGAAGGAGAGTCGAGAAAGATGACGAAGAGTCAAGTGCCCTAGACCTAAACAAAGAAGCCTCGCCCGAGGAAAAAGAGGAAGACGAAAAGATGACTATTAGTCCGAATTCTAGCGATTTGACCCGAGAAACGGGGTTGGAAGGGTCTTCATTCGTAGAGACGATAGAGGACGTTTTCGTCTTTGACCGAAGCCCGGCTAGGGATCGCGAGGCCAAAGAGGGCTTCGAGGCGAAGATGACAAAGTGTTTCGACGAGGCGAGTTCGGATTTGAAAAAGATAATTAGGTTTAGAGTGGAGGAGGGTGTTTTAGAGGAGATTAGCTTTGGGTGTGGGTGTTTCACGGAAAGTGTGTTTGAGAAATGGGTTCAAGGGGTTTTTAGAAGCGCCTTGAAAACGGTTAGATTTAGTGGGAAAGAAAAGGAGATAATGGGTTGTGGTGTTGGTGGGGGTATGGTTGTAAGGCTTTCTTTGGGTGGTGGTGAAAAAGAAATTGGGGGGTTTGATTTGGTGGATGGGTTTATGGGTTCTTGTCTCCCCAACAAAATCCTAATTTCGTACAATTACTCGGACTAATGAGAGTGTGGCCTATAAAAACAAAACCAAATCATGCACTAAGTACTACTATATCATCACCTTCTCTAACTTGGCCACATTCTCTTAGTTGCTCTCATTATGTGTGTAGCTTTAATTAGTTTGTTTTTCCTATATTAGGATGTATGTCATGTTTTGTTTTCTTAATTCTATTAAGGTAATTTCTTCAGCTAAAATAGTTTGAACCGACTATCAATTATATCGAACCAAAACTCGAATTCGTCTCGTAGGAAATAAAATAAGAGGCACATTCGCTTATGCGTTGCGGAAGTTGACGCACATATCATATCATCGTTTTTATTCATTATGAAAAAATAATACTCAGTACTCAAACACAAAGGGGAAAATTTATAAAAAGTATTGCATCGTGTCAATTATCACATCATGACTTTGGCACGTTTTCATATTAGTTGTAGCTTTTTATAAATAAAACGGTTCTAACATCGCTACTTTTATATTAATATGAAATGGAAATATATAAATGATGGTCGGATGATTCAAATATTAAATATCTTGTGTAAATATCATGCTTAAACGTCTTAGTATGACAATGTATGAGAAGGTATGGCGTGCATGTGTTTTATCTTATCCGTGGCCCTTTCTAATTAATAGATAATTAGGCAAAATTTTAACTAGTAATAATGATAGGCTTGTGTATCTTAAGACTAAGTCACGTATGTTATTGTTAAGGTGCCTAGTCTAATCAATAAACTTGACTGAAAGTGTGTTTACACCATTTGTATAATATTCTTTCAGATGTTATCAACAGTTAACAAATATTAAGTAATCAACATTTAAGTAAATAGTATACATAGAGTTGATAATTCAGTTCGGCTCTTGTATACATCTGGGGGAATAAATATCTCGGTGAAATAGTATATTATAATTACGGACAAACAAAGTTACAAAGGGTTTATAAGATAATTTTTACTTCCTAAACCTAACAATTTCTTTCGAAGTATAACTAAACAAGAAATGCTCTCCCTAAGTGTGAGCTCCACTCACCTTTCACCTCAACAATTACAGTGTTGTGATTTATTGTTTATGCAGGAGGAATTTAGTACAAACGTAAATCCACTTACAGTTTAGCGTTCCTTCAAGAAGCTAAAACACTACTGTAAAGCGTAGTGAGAAAAGTCGTGCTCAAGGTGTTTTCGGCGCTTGTAAAAAATGTGTTTAACTCTAACAAAGTTTAAGCAAAAGTTATATAGTACCAAGAAACGGCGAACACTCGTTGACCCGAAATACACAGTTGACAAAGAGGAAGCGTCGAATGAACAGCGAAAGAGGTACTTTGACGTCAGAAGAATACAGACAAAATACATAAAAATGTCCTCTAAACAAGTCCGAATTTGGCGGACAACAAAATTTGGCGAAAAAACGGGTCAACATAAGTACTAACGTTGATGATTAAAAGTTCTACCATGCTGTGTCGAGTGTCGTAAAGGAGCACAGCTCGTTGGACGAAATTATAATGTAACAATTGTTACTTGGCGATATTTTTGGACATTTCAAACTTGTTTTTACAGTGATATCGTTTTTCTTGTTAATAATTTATGCATCGATGTTCTTTCAAAAGCGTAAATGATATAAATGATGTAACTTCCATATTGAAAATGAACTACTATATATGTATATCATTTTTAGTTTTTGCAATAAATCCATACCAGACGGGTTTGAGTGTAAAATTTATAACAACTATTTGTATTATTTAGCATAAATTCATTGCGTCAATGTTATTTTTTAGATCCATTCAAAGAGAATGTTATGTTGGACTTGAAAGTCGTCCATGTTGAAATTATGGTTTGATTAGTAGTTTGTCATTTTAATGGTTTAGGTTACCTTTAAGAAAAATGACAAAAAACATTACAACTTTTAGATACTTTATAGTGGTAACTGATTTACAATCTTGATCTCTTTGGTCTAAAAAACGTTAAATTGAAGTGTGTCAAATATGCACGTGCTACAGAAAGAGCATTGTACGTGTACCTTTTAGGTCTAAGATAACAAATAAGATTAGCGACTGTTTTGAACTTTATCCGATGATGTGCTTACCCATTTAATATTATTAAAGAAAATCTCTACCATGTGTACGCTTTAAAAAATAATTAAGTTATCACATTTCAAAGCATTCTTTTGTATTTGGCCCACCTGATATGCACTTCCCTAAAATACATCTTTTTTCTGAGAGAATATTAATTAAACTACTATTATTTTCTTAGGCCATTTTATTGAGTTATACCCAAAAATCACCTTTATTTATTTACTTAAAGTTGCTAATTTTAAAGTAATTTATTTACTTAGTGTAAAACAATTAATATGAGTTTAAAAAACTGCAGTGCTGACTTTAATCATTACTTCCTAGAATCTTCTGTGTAGACAATCCACAAGAAAGTGAACTTATTAACTGAAGTCATTAAATGAAGATAAAGGCTTAGAGAAACCACGTTCATTTGTTTATGTATTGTTTCGGTGTATCATATCAAATCTCTCTTTTTCATTTTCCATTTACTAATATCGGTTTAATAAAAAATATTACAATTGAGATAAGACAGGGATCAAATAAAACCATGAAGCTAAAATTTAGACGTCGACTATATGAGTATTTATATTTGTTATGATTTTAGCTAGGGGTATGTCTATTACCAAACTAATTATTACTGTATTGAAAGCACATTTTTGTAGCTTATATTATTTATTTGTTGTTCTTCAAATTTACGTGTTTTAGCATATATTAGTCTTTCTTTCATTAGTATGGTAGTAATTTTGAAATTTAAGAAAACGGGAATGAAAGAATTAGACTATAACACATTTAAGAACTGTATGAAATTTTTTATCAAACAATTTTGACCAAAGATAGGTGTTACAAATTTCAAAATGCAAAGATAAGTAGTGCCAAGAAAAAGAAATCTGAACCAATTTGTTGAAACAAGTAAAATCCAAATGCACATAAAGCCAATATTTTTTTATTCTTCATTTCCCATGCCTAATAGTGTTTGAATGATCAATAAGATGTTGGAAAACAAATTTCCTGAAAAGATTTAGAACTTCGTATCAACGCTTTAATAAACTAGACACTAAAAACGATATTCACATATTTTTGCATATATATATATATTAGTCTTATAACTATAGCACTACGTTTAATTTATTGTATGTAACAATAAGAAGATAGAATAAAAATATTAAAGAAAATCATGTATGTGTGTGAGTGTGTAGGAGTAGTTTTATTCATTTATTCTACCTTGAAATAGGTCTAGCATTGTATTTTTGTAATGGTTATCCATTATTATTGATAGTATTTGTTGATATTCGAAGTCCAAAAGCAGCGTACTCAATTTGAGAGTGTCTTGGCCCAGTTCTTCTCAAGCAACTGACTTAAAGTCATTTTTCAGTGACTAACATGTAATTGTAGTTTTGATGCCAATGACTGATAGTCATTGATTGTCAAGGGTTTTGAAGGTTGAAATGAGACTGGTTATTGTTTGATATAAGTAGGATTTTAACTTAGTTTATTCATTCGCGTGATGTATTCTTGTATTTCTTTTTTCTTCATCTGATTTATTGTTTCTTTCGATTAAAGTTCTAGTCGATGTTGATGTTGTAGTGAGATTTGTTGTATTCTATGTATATTTTGTAGCTTAGATAGATGAATATTGTTCCGATTGGGATTTTTTGTTTATGCGTAGCTCTGAAATGCCATCCATAGATCTAGTGATCGAGTTTCCCGCCAGAACTCAACGTGCAGTAGGTGTATTTTACACCGAAGAGCGGTAAAAAGCTTGTGTACATCTTTGCATGTTTTTCGATTATGCTTTGCATGTTTGAATCTGGTAATATTGTTTGCAAGAATATGAAATAGGATTTGTAAATTGATCTCCTAGCAGTGGTATCGGAGCATTTAGGTTAATAAGTTTACAACCCTAGATTCTTGTTTCTTGCAACCAATTCTTGTTTCTTGAAACCAATTCTTGTTTCAATAAAATGTGTTGTGTTTTGTTTCTTCTTGGTGTTAATTAGGGTTTATAAAAAAAATTCTGCAATTTTTCTTCATCTTCGTTTTCCTGTGTGATATAATGTTTCACTACCGATATCCTCACACGCACAATAATTAGCTAGTTGAGGATGGAGGTCTATATGTTTGATGACAAGGTGATTTTTCCAGCTAGACAAAGAGGATTCGGGCTTTGTTGTCTCACAATAAAGTGATTGTCGCTCTCGAACCGGATGAGAAAAATGGCCAAAAGAATCTCTTAAGAAGGCAATAAAAGTTAGAGAAGAAGCATAACCTGCTCGTTCTAAACCTCTCAAACTCTGTCCTACGCAAGGTCAACAGATCCAAACCTACCATTGAAGTATGGACAAAACTCAACTCTATATACTTTGTACAGTCTGCTCCAAATTAATCTTACTTTTCTAAAGGGTGCGATCTTTAACTATAAAATGGATTCATCGAAATCAATAGAAGAAAATCTAGACGAATTCCTTATAATGAACCAACTGTTAAAGGAAACTAAACAGGCTCTCGATGAGATCAGCTTATCTATCATTTTACTTAATTCTCTGCCTGATTCTTATCTTTGGTTAAAGATGCACTTTAATATTCTGGAACTGTATCTTCTTTAGATCTGGTTATCTCTTGACTCAAAACTCGTGAAATTAAACTGAAGAATCAAAGAAAAGGAATTGGATCAAACTTATTTGTTAAGAATAGATCATATCAAACTCATGAAATAATTACACCAAGTAAAAAAGAAAAGGTAAAAATACTGCAGATAGGAAAACTAAAAATAGGGAATGCTTTTACTACAAGAAACTTGGACACCTTAAAAATGATTGTTATATATGGATAGCTAAGCAAAAGGAAAGAACAAATGAAACCAACATTGCTCTTAAAGAAACTGAAACCCATAATATCTTGGAAGTCTTAAATGTAACAAACAATATTAGGTCAAATAAATGGATTCTTGATTCTGGTTATAACTATCATATGTCCCCTTTTAAGGATTGTTACATTGATTTGAAATGTGTTAATTCTGAATCTGTGTACATGGGTAACAATAAGTCATGTAAAGTAGAAGACATTGAAAATTTAATGCTTCAACTGAGTGATTATAAGAAGGTAATTTTTGTCTAATGTTAGGTGGACCCCTGATCTTAAAAGAAACTTGATTTCTCTTGGAACCCTGGATACAATTGATTTACTTCAAATATGAAACATGGAACATTAACCATTGCTAAGAACAATAAAATCATTCTCCCTGGTAAGAAAAATGGTCTGTATATTTTGTGTGGATCTATTTGTCTATTATCTACCGCTATGTCTTTGGTGACAACTAACCTTTCAGATTCTGATAAGTGGCATTTGAGACTTGGCCACATGAACCAAAAAGGGCTTGACATTCTGGAAAAACAAGTAGTTTTGGTAAGGATAACTTAATGATATTATTTTATGTGACACATGTATTTTGGCTAAACAACATAAACAAAAATTTACTAAAGGCATTCATTTATCAAAACATGTTTTAGAATATACTCATGATGATTTATGGGGCCCTAATAAAACCCAATTTATGGTCATTTAAGATAAAAAAATATCAATAGTGGATTATTTCAGTAGAATGGTTTGGACTTTCCTTGTTAAAATCCAAAGACGAAACTTTTGAAAAATTTAAAAAAATGGCATGTGCTTGTTGAAAATTTGTTTTGTCAAAAGTTTAAACATCTTAGGACTGATAATAAATTGGAATTTTGCAATTATATTTTTGATGAGTATTGCAGGGAAACATGTATAATAAGACACCACACTATCAGACTAACTCCCTAGAAGAATGGAGTAGTTGAGCGAATGAATCGAACTTTGCTGGAAAAAGTTTGTGGTCTACTGTTCACATCATGTATCTGTTGGCAGAGATTCCCACAAGAAAATTATTTATTTACATATCGATGTAATATAAATATCTCATAAGTCTTTATTGTAGTTTGCTGATTAAATTAATAAAAGTTGAAACGTTCATTCAATACTTTTTCGTTTATTTGAAGATTTATGATATTCAATAGTCTTATAGTCCTTAATCAAACCTAACAATGCATGAAGAGACAAATGTATATTTGCGTGAACAAACTCTTCATGGTTTGGTGTGGTTTGGTTAAAATGAAATATTCACAATCTAAAGATTAACAGACTATTGATCCCAGTATGATTGTTGAAAAAATATATGATGTCTGATTACGAGGCATAGAGAGTTAGGAACTCTATAGTTCTTCCAGTGTATCTTTCGAAGATACTGAATTGATCAGTGCAGCTTTAGAGACAATGTAAAAACAAACCATTTAACTGTTGGAAATTACTTAACGATTTAAGTAGATTATTATTAAACATAACAAATTACGTGCGGAATTAATAATAAAAACGATCTAGCATATTAAACTATTTAATATCTAACAACCTATTGGCATTAATGTCATAAGTATGTGAATTAACAAATTAATTCTAATCTAGGAACATGTTAATCATCAATTTAATTATAAACATGTACGTCGATAAAATTTAAACACTCCAATTAACACATAACAAATTATATAATTAACGAGTATTTAAAGTTATCGAGACTTACAAATTCGAGTTATAAATAACTCGGTCGAGGAATTGTGCTCGAGTTCGAAGCGAGAATCTTCAAGATTCAATTCCAGGTTTGCAATGTCCTCCTCGAAGCGTCAACACGTCACGAAGAAGAATGAGCGGGGGCACATGCACGGGCAGCGGAGGCGCGGCCTTGGGGCTGGTCGGGGAAGCTAGCAGCAGGCGGCGTGCGGTCCTTGGCTGGCGGGCAGCAGGCGGCAGTGGCTGGGCACGTCGCTGAAGGCTGCAGGCAGCGTTCGGAGGCCCCGCAGCGGGAGATGTGGTCTGCTGGGCGCTGAGGCGCTGTCGGGTGCGGACAGGAGCTGGCAGATCGCAGGAGAAACTTCGCGCCGACGCTGAGAGCTCATGGAAGCTCGGATCGGGATGTTGTTTTTTGCGTTGCATCGGCAATGAACTGACTTAAATGAGTTCGAAAAGATAGTTGAGTTTCCAGACTCAGATACGTCGGATTCATCGAATCTTTGGTTCGGAGGTAAGATTTCCAGAAAAATAAATTTTGACGAAAATGGACCAAACAACCACAAGTTGATTCAACGATGACACAAGAAGAATATGAGAAGATGAGTGTGGGCTCGAGATGAACGCACACGAGAAAACAAAAATGAAATTTCGTCATCTCGGGTGTTGGAATGGTCGGCCAAGAGGGAGAGAGAGAGAGAGCAAATGCTTTTCCTAGGGTTTCCTCAAACCCTTTATTTATAGACATTGTTAATGGGCTCTCATGTGGGCTTTTGTTGAATCAATATTCAGCCCAAAACCATGTTAATGGCCGATCCCAATGTCCTACTCGTCTCTCAATTTTGTTTCCCAAATTGCCTTGATTTAATTTCCAAATTCAACTTAATTTAGAACTCTCATCTATTTAATAACTTGTTATTAAATTGTTTCATGGTTATCGAATAACATAAAATGAAAAATGTTTTATTTTCTAATATTGTTATTATGAATTCTCAAGAAAATTATTATCACAATAATAAAGTTCTTTAATTCACAAAATCAATAATTAATGAATAACACATTATTCATTAATTCGCTTGGAAAATAAATTTCTCTAAACAAATCACAATTTGTATTTTATGAGTAAATTAATTTATTGCGTTCAATTAATCTCTTCTAATGTGCATCATTGAGACCTTATGGACCCACATGAACGAAGCTTGAGAATAAAAGCACGGACTCAATAATTCACAAATTATTTCCGGCTTATAATTCTTAATAATGGCCGACTCCACTAAAGGACCAATATTGAAAATCTCTAAGTTCATGCGCGCATATTTTTCCGTTTGAAGTCACAGAACTTTTCTGTACTCGATCCACGGTGTACTTTACCAAAATACCCTTCGTGTGTATGAGTAAGTCCGGGGAATGTAAAATTATCGTTTTACCCCTAGAGTTATTATTTCACTAACTCGTTTATTACTTGTGAATTAGAAAAAACATAAAGTGAGACGTCAATACGTGTCACATGTTTTAATCAAAGAATCTCATATTCAATGATTATCTGGCCAGATTAATTCATTCACTATCTCATAACAAAGCATAGTGTGATACAATGACTTTCATTATGTGTACACGAATTCCATATTTGTGAATCACGTAATCCAACACTACAACATTATGTCACCAACCGTCGGGTCAGATGCAGCCATTACACGGCCATCGCCCATTGACAAATCAAATTACATAAAGTGTAGCATCGACTATGCACTCACCTCAGGATTAAGGTAGTTATCGAAGTACCCCTCGTATGTGATCTTGGAGCTTCTAGATGAAACGGTTTTATATCGAGCTTCCATAGAATCACTAGGTCTTGTTCAATATCTTCTATAAGATATCAAGAATGAAATCATAGAGTCACAACTTTCTATATCACATTATAAGATATCATGATTCATTCAAACAATCGTTACTTAGACTCGAATGCACAATCGGTCTTAAGATTGCAAACAAATGGTTTAAACTAGTCACAAGGGGTTATCATGTCAAATCTGTATTTAACACCCTTTTTGTTGATGACAGTTTCAGAGCATAGCATACATATATAAACACAAACTATATGAAAAGAATGCTTATTTATTAATATTAATGTTTCAGCAAAATATTACAAATAAATAAAATGTCTAATATTCTCCTTTGTGGGCACCAATCCCAACATTAACCTCTTTTGTCTCAAAGTCACTATGTATGAATTGCATCATGCTTACCTAAATCCTGAAATGAGACATGTCATTTCATAGTTTTAATATTCTCATTTGAGAAAGTCAAATTCTAGGTCCACTATATGATCTAGACTAGACTAATTGGTGAGATATTAAGTTATGAAGATGTCATGAATCAGCTTTGTGAAGTTCTCATAGATATGGAATTCATATACAAGATTGGTGAAATGCAATATATATCACCTCATAGTTTATTACTTGGATTGTGAATAAATGAACCACACGGTATCCAAAATTAAGTAACGACTTTGTTTGGATGAAACAATATGACTTGTTAGCTCCTAGTCAATACATTGTTTCTAACTTATTCACAAGTAACAAAGGAGTTGTGGAAATAACAACTAGAAGAGTAAAATAGTAATTTTATAAATCTCAACTAATTGATGATATTCATGAAGGATAATCATTCGATAATATTCAGTAGATCCGCTCATCACAAATAAGTAGATTTTTTAGTAGAAAATATATTGATTTGAACATAGAGATTTTCAGTGTCAACTTTTTAGTGGAGTCAGTTGACATTAAACTAGACTTGGAAAAGTTTGTGAACTTTGAGTCCAAGAGTCCTAGTCAAAACTTTGTTCATTTGGGTCCATGAGGTCACTATTACAAGTCATTAGAGTAGAGTTTGTTAAACTAGAAAAATCAAAATAAATTCAATTGTTGAACTAGACGTATTTTCCAAAAAATGGTCTAAACGGTATTTTTCGTCCTCAAGGATAGTTGATGTAAAATGTTAAAATAAGATTTTGAATGTCAAAATAATATTTTGAATTTTCTCACAAATAAATTTAAGTCACACGGCTACATTTTTTTTCATGTTTAGTAAATTAAATTTTGTGGCATGTTATTGCATGGACAATAATGCTAGGGCTTTTTCATAATTTGTTATGAACAAATTAAGAAGTAAATATGTATGTGCAGACACCCATATGACGGGGCACTTTACATCAAGGGAGGGAGAGAAATATCTTCTTTTATTTGGTCCATTATTGCATATTGGTAATTGCCCAAAAGAAAAGAGGAAATGAATTTCTTTGAGAAGGAAACAAATGTGCTAAGTGAGGAAACAAATTTCTCTCACTTATGACACAATGTTGGCCGGCCATGTAGAAGAGAAAAAGAGGAGGAAATCAAATATTGTGTCATGAATACACAATAGGAAAGAGTAATTACCCTCTCTTGTATTTTTTTTCTCCCATAAATAGAGCCTCATATATATGTGAAAATAAGTTTTTTGTTTTTGGTCTTGCTCTCTCTCTTCTAGCTGACCATGTTCCTCTCTCTCTCTCTCTCTAAAATATTCTTTTATTTTGGCACATAGATCCTCACTTGATCTAGAGAATTATTTTATGATCCCATAATTGTTCTTGGTTCATATTGTTTAATAGTGCCCGCTCACTAAACTCTTCAAACGCTCGAAGACTCTACTGGTAGAAACTTTCGTGGTTGCTCGAGAATTTAAAGAAGAAATGCAGCGAGACAAGGAGAATGGTCTTCTTCCAAAAAGGGACTCCAAGATCAAGCAACAAGAGAAATGTTAGTATTCAAGTTTTTTAAATAATGTTTTTAATTGATACATGTTCATGCACTTTGCCTGGGTTAGTAAAATTGTTTTACTTGTAAAGAAATTTTATATTCCGCCATTATTATGATTAATGATAATTTTTCTTAACCCTATACCTATTCCAACAGTATCAATAAACCATTTTTGGGTGAGGCTCTTGCAACTGCTTATTATTTGATTAACCTGAGTCCTGCTACTGCCTTAAATTTTTAAATCACCTTCTGAAATATGGTCCGGTAGAGTTCCTAGTTTAGAACATCTTACGATTTTTGGTTGTGCTACTTATGCTCGTACCCGGGATGCTAAATTAGATCCAAGATCTTTAAAATGTGTGTATTTAGGTTATCCCGATGGTAATAAAGGATATAGGTTTTGGGAATTAGGTTATAGAGTAATTAAAATTATCATAAGTAGAGATGTAATCTTTAATGACATTAATAACCTTAGTAAGGATGCAACATTTGAGGTGGAGCTAGGTAGTGATACTCCCATACATGATTTAGAACCTGAACCTCGTCATGAGCCACTAGATCCATTTGCTGACTTGGTTTACACTGCTTTAGTAGAGCTCATGAAATAAAGGCAATGGAGCCTAGTTGCTACATAGAAGCTCTAAAATCTAGAGAAAAATTAAAATGGACAGAAGCCATGAATGAAAAAAATTTAATTCATTAACCCAATCAATAAAAACTTGGATCCTAGTTCCTAAATCAAAAGACATAAAATTAATTGATCGTATGTGGCTTTATAAAATTAAAGAAGGTTCGGAAATTAATTATCCACCTAGGTTTAAGGCAGATTAGTGGCAAATGGTTTTTCTCAACATGAAGGTATTGATTTTAATGAAATTTTCTCTCCGGTAGTTAATATAAAAAAAGTTTGTATTATGTTGTCCATTGCTGCTCACTATGATTTTTAAATTGAACAAATGGATGTTAAAATTTCTTTTTTACACGGTGATCTTGAAGAAACAATTTTTATGACACAACCTGAGGTATTTTTTTTTATAAGAATCATTCTGATTGGGTATGTCATTTGAAAAAGTCCTTATATGGATTGACACAGAGTCGAATACCTCATTCAAGAATTGTTTTTTTTATCCAATCTATAGGAATCAATAAAAAGGAAAAATCTCTTATGATATACCAAATCCGGCTCGGTTATTGATAGAGTGAATGCCATTTCTTAAAATATATCTTCTGATACAAAATTGCGGTGTAACGTGTGTCCCCCCAGTTCCGGTCATTTCGAGACAATAGTATAAAAACTTTGATAATTTTGTTCTCAGTATAAATTTCATACGAAGTAGTTATGATGCTTATTTCTATTATCAGATTGGTGAGAACCTTGTTTATCTTTTATTGTATGTGGATGACATGTTATTAATAAGTAATTAAAAGTCTAAGATCAATGAATGGAAAAAGAGTTTAAGATCTGAATTTGATATGAAATATTTTGGAAGTATGATAAAAATATTATCCATGAATATTGTTATAAACAAGTGCACAAATTTTTTAAAGAATCATCACACCTCTTATCTACAGAAATTGATTGAAAAATTTGAACATTCTAATCATAAGCTCTTGGAAAACATCGATGTCCCTCTACATAGTCTGAAATTGCAAAAAATGGAAAATATACGTTATTCGGATGTGATTGGTTCTGTTATGTATTCAATGATTAGCTCTAGACATGATTTGGCTTATTCTATATCTTTGTTGATCAGTAGATATATATCTAACTATGACTATGGACATTGAAAAGATTTGTAGAGGATATTAAGTTTTATAAACATCAATGTTAATATTGGTTTAGTTTACAAACATGGATTTGATTCAATTGATCATGTAGGCATGTTGATTCTGATTTTGCAAGTGATCGGGATGTTATAAAATCCACTACCTCTTATTACTTTACAATGGGTGGTAATTGTGTTAGTTGGAAATCTCAGTTGCAACATTTGGTTGCTCAGTAAAAAACCGAGGCTAAGTATGTAGCATTGACTGATGTTGTAAAATAGGCTATTTAGTTGCAGAGACTCCTGGAAGAATCATAGTTACTTGAGAAACAAGTTATTGATTTCTCCGATAGCCGAAGTGATATTCACCTTAACAAAAATACAGTCTATCACGAAAGGACTAAGCATGTTGATGTATGATATAATTTCGTGAGAGATAAGATTGCTGAGGGAGTAGTTGATGTCAAGAAAGTGTCAACCGAAGACAATCCAGCAGACATGGGCACCAAGATTGTCACCAACACCAAGTTCAAACATTGTATGAACTTGTTGTTCATAGAATGATCAGATGAATGTACGTGAGTAGTGATGGCGGGTAAAACATTTGATACTTTATTCGAGGTGGTGGCTTTTAGATTTCAAGGTGGAGAATGTTGGTATTTGAAGCCCGAAAGCAGCATGCCCAATCTAAGAGTGTCTTGACCCAGTTCTTCTCAGGCAACTGACTTGAGGTCGTTTTTCGGTGACTAACGACATGTAGTTGTTGTTTTGATGCCAACTAGCGATAGCCATTGATTGCCGAGGGTTTTGACGGTCGAGATGAGACTTTGGTTATTGTTTGATATAAATAGGGTTTTAACCTAGTTTATTCATTTGCTGATGTATTATTGTATCTCTTTCTTCTTCATCTGATTCTTTGTTTCTTCGGCTGAAGTTCTAGGGTTTTAGAACTTGTATGATTTGGTATTCGATGTTGACGTTGTAGTGAGATCTGTTGTATTCGAGGTATAATCTGCAGGTTAGATAAGTTATTGCTCGGTGTAGAGTTTTACTTTTACTTGAGATTGTTGTAACCTTTAATGTTGTTCCGATTTGGATTTTTCTGTTTGTGCGTAGTTTTGAAACGCCATCCTCGAATCTAGTGATCGAGTTTCCCAATCGAAATTCAACGTCCAGTAGGTATTTTACACCGAGCCACGGTAAAAACACTTGTGTTTCATCTTTGGATGTTTTTCGATTATGTTTTGCATGTTTGAATCTGTTAATTTTATTTGCAAAGAATATGAAACAAGATCTGTAAATCGATCTAAATTATTAAAAGTATTATTATTTTGAATCAAGTATCTATTATAATTTTTATTATACGTATGTTAAGATATCATGATAATAAAATAATTAATAACGTTAAAAGGTGACAGTCGATTTTATTAAAGCGCAGAGGTGCAATATGTTGTAGTGATTAGTAAATGAATAAAAATAAAAAAATATATAACAAGAGAAATGAAATTTAAAGACAAGTGGAACCGAATGGCACTACATGATTCATTCATCATTTAATCTCCGTGACAAAAAGAAAACACAAATAATTACTTTGACCTAAAAGGTTTCATTATAAACCAAACCATATGATTACATCGAACAGCGAATGTGGGTCATGTCTTCTTACGATGGAACGCTACACCAATTTCATTCTTTTGTGATATATTTAGATTATACTATTGGCACTACGTACGGTTATAGATAATGGTCTATGGACATGATAGAGGAATGATGATCCTTCACTTGCATTTAAATTCTTAAAAAAACATCCACGTGGCCCATCTGAATTAATGGATAATCATTAAAAAAAGAAGCATGTACTAGACCTATTTCGGAAAAAATAAACGGTTATTAAATAATAAATCATTTTAAGTACAGTGAGTTTTCAAAATTTTCAATATTTAATATATTTTTGATAAATGCTTCTTTTAAATTTTTTTTTTATCCGTCAAGCATTGGAGTCGTATCTGGATATGGCCCCACTATTATATCCTGATTCGGAGGCAACGCAACCCAGTTCTACTTCACTCTGTGTCAAATATTTTCAAAAGTTTTCGAAATAAAAAATGACAAAATTATAAATTATTCTATGTAAAAAATAAAGTCATTAATCAAAATTTAATCAAACATTGGTCATTTAATTAATTTTATTTTTAAATAAATGAGTACAAGTACTCGTTTATATATATATATATATATTTTATATATATATATATATATCCTTATTTACTTCGATAGTTAATTTTATATAATAAAGTTGTAATTGTTCTAAGCTTCAATCGAAAATAAACTTTATGATTACAGTGATGACTTGTTTATAAATAATCACCAAAAAATTTAATTTTGGCTTAAGAAAATGAACTTAATAAATTATTATTATTACGCTAATTAATTAGTTCAAATAAAGTATAATATATATATGCTCCCGCGAAAGACATCTTCAACCACAAAATTGTATTCGGTCACTTTTTGTTGGTTTAAGCATCAAAATATTTTCCAACTACAACAATAATATCAAATTTTACATTAAAAATCATATTTACTTTTATTATATTATTTAAATTATAGTGTATTTATGTTTTTTAAGATAGGTTAATAATGAAATATAAGCATTAAAATCTGTAATTTTTGTTTGTTTGTTTTAAGTTTTATCGTGTGCTAGAGTCAGGCTCGACTTTATGGTTTCTTTAGCCAAAAACAAGTTTATTTTTATCTCTTTTTAACGTATTATTTAAACTATTTTAATATTTAAGCATAAAAATATATTAAACTCGGGTATTTTTTCAACTTAAATTAAGTTATAAATTAATGAGCTTAAAACAACTGTTTAACTTCTCTAAAAATCAAGTCGACCCTGACTAGAGTAACACACCAAATTTATAGTATATTGTAGTATAATTTGTATTTCGTTTTCATTGTAGCGTGTGATTAGAGTGGAGAAGACATCAAATATATGCTTTTAGAGTGGAATGGCACAAACTACCACTTTTTATTATTGATTTTTTTTCAAAATTCACTCAAATATGTATTTTTTTCAAAATAAAAGTAAATTTCTAGTGAAAAAATGAAATACCCTTTGAAAAGAATAAAATTAACACAAATGTCCTACACTATACTACCAGTCAAAAAAATTAAAAAAAATTAAAAAATTTAGGGGTGGAACGGTTTTCACCTATTTAAGTTTTTTCTTTTAAATAGATAATAATCACTTAATATGGATATGAAGTAAAATGTAAAGAAATTGTTTTAGGGGTATTTTAGACTTTTGTACTACTATTTTGATAAAAAGTTAATTTTAGTGATTTTTGAAAAAAACAAATATAGTGATATTTTGGGCAATTTCTCTTCGTCGTACATTTTTATGCTTAAATATATTAAGGAAACGTAATTTTGAGGCGGAAATTTCTCATATCTCATATAAGGCACGATAAATTATGGAGTGGAAATAAACCAAATCAGATTACAACATTATTAGAATCTTTGTTGGTGTAATTTTTTCTTTCTTTTTGTAAAGTAATATCCTAGAATTTTTTGAGAGGATATCTGACGTTAGTCTTCATGATTACAAACCCATTTTTTTCTTTCATGCTACTAGCCCATCTTTTTAGTGTCGTGGGTCCTTTATTAGAATAACTATTGCTCCAAAAAAAGATTCAATTATCACAAGGAAGCACTTAACTTTTATTATTATTTAAATATGTAAATAAAAATACACCGGGCTCACCCCCAATAAATAAAAACGCTGATGGTTTGAATCTCAGAAAAATATTCATATATTTGTCGCAATAAATTGTATAATCCAATCCTCTCTGAATTATAAGGGAGACTATGTACTAATAAAATTTGACAAAATTCTATCTCTGATCATTTTGTTATAATATTGTCACAAACAAACGGTGTGTGATCGATTATTGTCAATAAATACTTAGTTTTGTGATAATATTGTTATAAAGTGATCAGAAATTTCCCCAATTTTATAGGAAATTAATTATTTAAAATCATTAGGATCCATATCTATGTTTTTTGTACTGCACACGAGTGCGGTGTTGAGATAACAATTAAAGATTGATTACTCTTATTTTTTTATAATTTTTTTGCGCTAGATAGATAGAATAATTTTATTTATTAATCATGAATCAAAATTTAATGATTGGCCGTGATACGTGTTTTCTCTTCTTTCCGCTGTTTTAATGAGATGGCCTTTCTTAAATTCATCATAAAACCCCATTTGAATTACATTCTAGCTATTATTTTAGTACTTCAAAACTATGGAGCATGATGAAATAGGTTGGATGAAATTTGAATGATAACAAGAACACAAAGTTGTTTTAAAATAAATGTAGTGCGACTGTGCGAGTTAAAGAGTGAATGTCTCTTTTTGGTATATACGAAACGAAACAAAGTAACTAATTTGATATGGCCTTGACTTTCCTTGAGTAGAATCATAATTTATTAATTTGTTCTCCACTCTAGCAAATTTGATGTTTATAGCTTTATTAATTGCACGAGGTTTGTCATAATGTTACCTTTGCCGTTTTCATGATCAACCATTAGACAAGTTACTGTTGGTCGTTACATCATATAAAATTAGTATTAGACATGAATATTAATATCTTGATTTTTCTGAACCAATAATAATAATAGATCACTGATAAACTTATTAGGTACGGCATGATTTGTTACAATTATATATGATCACTGTAGTTAAAATAGTGAATAAATTAAAAACAAGTATTAACCTTAATCACCTCATAAATATGATATATATACAAAGGAAACCCAAAAACACTATTTATTAAGAGAAAATACTATTCATTCTACTGGTTATTATAAAGTTATTTATTTAATCATATAGTTGCTTAATATTACAAATTATGTCATTGGAATAATCACCCTTTAATCTCATGTTTCAAGCAGAGATTATAATAATGTGAGAATATCATGTTCCAATAATGAGAAAACTTATGATAATGATTTCTTATTTGTTAATGAATATATAAATATTAATTCCAATAAATATATTCAAAGTTTTATAAATAATAATACATATGATGTACGATAATCGTGGTATGTACACTTTAAATAGCGGACATTATCATTTATATAATAAATTTTGACAATATCTATAACATAAATAGCAGAATTTGTATTTCTTTTTTTATAAATTTTTGAATAAACGGCATAAAATTTTTAAAGGTATATAATAATTTTATGATATCAATTTTAATTTTGATTTTAGGGTTTATTTATATGATGTCACTGATGCAATTTAACAAAAACATGACATATTATTAATTAAAAATATGAAATTTTTTGTGTAATTTTTAGTATTGCATCATATTTTTCATCAAGCAAATATCATCAATTATTTTAACAATTTCAAATAAAAGCATTTTTGCTGGTATGTATATATAGAATAGTTGTGAAGATTAGACATTGAGTCATCTTGTCGCTAACTGACGGATTTCTAGAGATTATAAAGATAATGAACAGTGGAAATTGCATGTGAATGTGAATTGTGAAGTAAGCGCAGAAATGAGTTTTTTAAAGAAAAAAAAGAGAAAAATACTATTAAAAAATAAGCTTATTTTTAGAAGAAATAGGAGCAAAAATACTGAAAATTTGATGCTGATACGCTATACTGCTCATTTTGTTTTCGGCGCATAAAATACATACTGTTTATTTTTAGTTACATAACCGTGTTAAAAGTTAACGAACTTTAGATGAATACATACATTATGTTTTTTAAACCAACCATGGGACAATGAACTTTACAGCTGTAAAAACCTATCGTTTTAGCCCTTTTAGACGTTCAAGTATATTCTTTTATGCGATGGCCAAGGTGAATTCATACTGTATCACAAGAATATGTAGTCAAATTTATTTTTAATAGTGGGAGATAGTCATTCTGTTAAAAGAGGGTACACAAAAATCTAGGAAAAAGCACAGCATAGGTTACTCTAGTGCTATTGAAAAAAATAGGTCTAAATATTTATTAAACTATTGGGGTGCCTGAAAAGTGAAAGACAGTCCTTGTGTTACAAGAATTTAACTTCTTCAATTCCCAAGTGCATAAATGTCGTATAACTGCATGTGTTTTTTTGCTGCTTCTTTTTCGCTTTGCATTCCCTTTTAAGAAACACCAAAGGCTAGTTATATGACTATGACCTAACTGCAAAATGATATCTTTTGCATGAAAGTCGAAAATCTGAAACTAATTGAATTATGAGATCTCTGTTCTTTTCTCCTTTATTTTTCTGAAGAGTTGAGCCGACGCCAAACATAGAGATGAGCAAAACGATTGCTTCAATGCTCTCACTATAAAATCGTCTCAAATATACAATAATCGGAACGAAAAAAAGAAATCCTAGAACTCAGAGAGAAAAAAAAGGGATTGGATTGTCCCTAACAAAGAACCAAAAAGAAAGAAGAAAAAGCCATACGCTTAAAATAGTGTACAAAGAATGGAAATAAATAGCTGATTATTCTAATCTACTTTTCCGGGTATAATACCTACGGTTTCACAGATGATATACAAAAGGGTGACTGGAAATAATATACTCTCACCCATCTAGTATATATAGCAACCTATAATTAAAATTAAAATAAAAAAGCAAAGTGAAGTTAAAGAACTTACAATGAATTTGACGGCGTTGTCTACGAAGACGAAGAATTGAGATTATCCGATGAAGGATCTGATATATGCACTATACCTTCAACGGCAAGTAAAGGTTTTATTGTCTTCTCAACCTCGTTGCTTAGAAGATCGATCTCTTTGAGAATCATCGCCATCGCAGATTTACACGATTCCTCGTCTCGAAATGCTAGTGTCCATCTTCCATCGACCAAACTTTTCATCTTTGGTTTTGGATGCGAACCGAATTTAGCGGGACCCACAAACGGTAAACTTGATGGACGGATTCGCAAGTGTAACCATCTCGGATGCTTTTCTTCAACTCTTGGCTGTACCCCCAAAGAGAAATTAATTTTTTCTAAAAATTAAAACAAATAACACACGCGCGCACTAAGAAATCATCGGGTGAAAAAGACACATCCAAAATTAGAAGAGACACGGAAAATATTTCTACAGTAGGTTGTCTGATGCACACAGGAACAAATGGATTATATTTTCAATGTAAAACCCATCCGTAAGATTTATGGTGGTAATTTTTTTTTTTTTAAACATGTGCTTACATTTGATCCAGCAAGAGGTGCAGCGACGCGGACGATCCCGTAATGCTGTTTTAAGGGAAGTTCTTCAGCCAATATTACCCAGCCAGACGTCCCAAAAGAGATTGGTAAGAAGTGAAAATGACGTTCTTTACCCCTCTCAAATGCGATTCGGCAAGGCACGGCATCCACTGCAAATGGAAACAGCCAGATTAGCTGGATCACGATTTGAAACGTCACAATTCGTAGTCGCTGTAAATAGAAATCTAAGTCCTGTCCTTTTGCACCATTATCACTCGAAATGAAGCTAAATCTACAAGTAGAGAACTGACCAAGACTCAACTCAGTCCCCGGTTTCGGGCCGAAAGCATCTATTCCAGCTGTTTTTGCACGGACACTTTTATAGGAGTGATCTGGAGAATTGATGGGAGGTTGATCTGGCAAAATTCTACCCAGAGAAAACGTTTGAAGTTGGTGTAGAAGCACAAACACCTGAACGGAGGAGGAATAAGAAAGTTTATGAGGCGAAAAAAATTGGGACATGTTACAACACTATAAATGACGAGAATGAACATAAAACTTTATAGAGATGAACACTTAAAGAGAATATCCATCTCTGAATTTTAATAAGCAAACAATCAAACATGAAACAAACCTTCACTGTTTCGGACATTCTTTCACCAGCTGCGAATGATGATTCACCTGGGAACGCATGCACACAATTAGCATCAAGATAATCTCTATTCAGTTAATACAACTTGTATCTCATCTTTTGGTATACTTTAATTTTAATACTCTCAATCTTGGAACCGGCTGGTATTGTTTCAGCTAATAATTCCTTGTGGATACGAAACACAACCAATAAAAAACTAGGTGACCTTTGATGCCCTTCTATCTGTGGGTTATTTCTTGTAGATAAACAGCCATTTTTTAGGGAACTAGAAACACTAAAAATTGCTATGTGGGTACATTCAGAGAGCACTTTAGAAGGGCTTGAACCCAGTACCTCTTGGACATAAAATCTTCGGTCATAAACCCCCATATATTAAAAAACATATGCACAAATGTGTATAAAGTATAAATCCCTTAATTTCTGCATTGTGTCAACTGTATAATCATATATTCTAACCATGCACAGAGAGAAGGTCTTCTATAAAATAAGTGCAGAGATAATAAAAAGTGCATTACTAGAACATACCGTCGGCATAAGATTTTTGCGATGACAACAGAACAGACTTGAGCTCTTTACGTGGGGAAGAAGCCTCAATTGCTACAAGCACTTGCATGATAAAAGCATCAGTTAACTTCCCATTTATCAGACAGAAAAATTACAGCTAGCGCCTGAATTACCTCTTTTGCACTTTTTCCACTCGTCATTGAGGACTTGTATTACTAGGTCAGGCCAAATTCCTTTTACCTCCATCAAAAGAGAATGTGAACATTTTCTGTACGAATCCTGCACAATAAACATGTTCTTGTTTATTCAGAAATCAAGCTCTCATAATGCAGTTTGTACTTAGATTTCATGAATCACACCAGTTCTTTGTCTATTATGTTTTTCGAATCAGAAAAATATTCCTTAATTCTTTACTAGTTTCCAAGCATTGCAAGATTAGAGGATCATAAAACCCATCTCCCACAATATTCTAGACTACCACGTCTCCACTTTTTTTACATAAACTAGATATGTCATAGGTTTTCCCTTTTTCAAGCTGATCTGGAAGGCTAATGCTCTCCAACACTAGATATTCCGCAAAGGCGTAATCTGACTACTGCCCTTATCATTTTCTGGTCTCTAGCTTTGGATCTCAAACTCAGTTCAAAGCCCCAAAGGGGAAATTTTTTTTCCAAAACTTATGTTCTTGCCCCCAAATTAAAATCTTTAGTTTCTATCTATAAAAAAAGCTCTCTCAAAGAATATATGCATAAATTTATCACGTGCCGGCACCATCCTGGAGCAGCGAGAATCCAGCTTTGAAATGTTTACATTTTTTAAGAGGCTTCTTTTATTAATTTTGAGACTTCTACCGAATGTGATCTTTAATAAATGAAAAGAATTTGCATCTTATGCACTACTGGCACAATAAAGGAAGTCGGAAAAAATATCATGTACTGCAATTTTAACTAATCATTTCAATTAAGAGATTAATATTGATTGTTTTCCCACCAAGAAAATAAATCCAAGCTTGGTAGAGAACACAAAACACCCACGTTACTCTCATTGTAGCATTGAGGATGAGCCTCAAACAAAGCCCAGATCAAAGGTCCGAAGGTCGTAGATGAAAACACAAAACGATCATACAAATTTATTGAACTTACATTCAACAACTTGAGGTGATCACTGTTGAACTCTGCCTCGCTGTAAGGAAGTAATTGCCGCAAAAGCCAACCACCCTCCCACATTGTTTCCGCCGATATATTTGACCGGCAAAATAAATTGACCAATGCATCGAGGACCTAAAATCACACAGATAAATACTTTCAAGAACTTCCTTCAGTGAAGATCGGTTCTTAGTTTCTGCTATTTAGCTCTCTTTAAAGGTACCGGGTTTATGTTAAGATACAACATACCTCAAATCTGTTTAAACGAGGACTAGCTCCCACATGCTCCAAAAAACACTTCACTCTGTACTTGACCTGCAGATATATATAAACATATATAAGCATTGAAGTTAAGAACAGTGATAATCTTAACAGATTATAATTAATTGGAGAATCAAGTGAGGGAATAATTTCTTTAAAATTGTAATCTTTGGTAACGTAGCAGTGAAACATGTTTAAATTGGTCCAGGAAAAGGATAGCAGAATAGAACCTTCAACTTCTGCAGATAGCAATCCAGTTCGGTACCCGAACAATCTCTCATTGAATTACTCTCTGTAGAGAAAAGTTGTTCTTCGCCAACACCTTCACCAACCAAAGCCTCCTGATACACAAACTTTAATCAGATACATCTCTTCAAGTGTAAATACTACTAACAAGAGGAGAAAGGAGTGATCAAGCACACCGAATATTACCAAAAAAATAACCTCTTGACTTACAGTCAAACGTTCAGGGAAACTTAAATTTATAGAGAACAATGAGAAAAAGCAAAAGACTGAAGGACAGCTAACAAACTGATGAGAGCCTTTGAATTCCATAACAAAAAGAAGATGCAAGGTAACTTGGTATTCAAAAAGACCCATAACTAAAAGGCTAAGCCTCAGACTAAGTACTTCATTTTCTCCTAAACATAGAGCTTGCCACCTCTTACTAATATTAATTCAGCCACACCTGGACGGCCACAACAGTGAATTCACCACCACCTTGTGGTCAATCTTGTTTTTCAGGGACTTTAGGCGATGATACAATTACTTTATTATTCAGAATAAGAATTAATATCATTAGGAGTCAATTTGTCTATACATAAGAGACTCTAAAGTAATCATATAGGAGAAGGAAACAAATTGATTAGGTTGCGGCTTAGCCATTTGGGAGAGTTATGAATACCCGATTATGTTGCATTTTCTTTTCGTTTATCAATGGAATTGGAAATTTCTTATTTCAAGCAGACAAAAACGTTAATGATATCAACAATTGTCAAGGTCCATAACTGCAATCAGCGGATGTTTATAATTATTGACATACCAACAGTAGTTTCTTATGTTGTTTACGTTGAGGAAGAATTCCAAGAGCATCTAGCATTGACTCATCAAGTTCTGCATAGAAAGTGATCAGAAACAACAACTAAGTAAGAAAAAACGGTGCTAACAATTAATAACCGAGGAGATAGAAAGGTAAGAAGAAGCGAACCTTTTGTCTGCAATAGCGTAGCAAGTACGCACAACGAACCAGAAACTTGTACATCATCCCCGTCTGTAACGTAATAAAGCAAGGCTTCCCTAAAAGAAAAAAATATGCAAAACCCATTAAACATTTTAGCATGTCTAACGTTCAGAAAAGATAAAGATATGTTGTTCTTATAAAATTCAGCAATAGTCAAGCTTAACAACGAGAATGACAAAGAACTAGGCTAGCGTATTTAACGTTACCTCAGAGACAAGTGTGAACCGTGACATCCATTTTCCGATTCTACTCTGAGTGTTTGTGAAGAGCTTGGCAGCAAGGAGTCATCTAACTTTAAGCTGCAATCCTCCATCTTGCTTTCGAGTGAAGATTCAACAGAGAAACTATAGCCATTAGGTTTCTCAACACCCATTGGTATGAAAGCACTTATCGGAAGAAAGAGAGAAGCGGCGATAACATTCGCCAAATCTTTAATTTTAACTATGCGCAGGACACAGCAAAGTAAAAACAGCGAAGTGACTGCACCAAATTGTATTTCCTGCATTCACACACTACCAAAGGTTAAATAAAATTCAGTTTACGGGACTTTACATAATAAATTATCATTAGGAAACACAGTAAGAAACGCAGAGCATTATACGTACATTGACCAATTTTGCTGAGAGAGAAGGGAATAAAATTGGGAATATCAAAAGCACCAAAAGGTTGTCTGTCATTAATCTCCCAACATCGAGAATCCCAGCAGAAATCACATCACTAAAATAGTAGAGTGTGTCTTCAATTTCATCTACAGCAGCATGAATTGACGAGACTGTCTCCGGACTAGGGTTTCTGTTGCAGGTTGAATTAGAACGCCTTAGTAAAGAATATATTAACCGGTGAGGGAAGGAAACACATGTAGCCCAATAAAAGGAACGAATTTTAGCACAAATAGTCCCTTGACTATTAGAAAGTGGTAGCATTCAGAAAGAAAAAAAGTTTTATTTTATATGAAATTTAACACCTCACCTACGCAACTTTATTTTCAAAAGAAACTAAAAGTCTGTATTAAGAGTGGAAAAAAGCTATAAACAATTGTAGATTTTTATATTGGTAATTGTTCAAATGACACATCTTAATATAATAGACACGTTATTAACATAATTTATGTTGTTTAGGTGTTTCATTAAAATGAAAAAGTAATCTGTTTTGACTTAATTGCCACAAAAGTCAATATCTCTTGACTATTTTGCTCTAAATTACAGTTTGGGGATCGAAACGCACTCAAGAATGGACTATTTGCAGTAAAAAGCCTAAACTGAAGAACACCAACCAATAAGGATTAAAAACGTTCTTAATAATTAACTTACTTGTTAGCATCAGAGACCAAACAATCTAGGTCAATGCACTGCTTTCTAAAAAATGTAACCAGGTTTAAAAAAAACTCAGCATGTGGAGCGCTGGTGATGTATTTATTTACAGACTCGTCGCCAACTGAAACCATTACAAATACATATAGGTCAGACCATGTTCTAAAAATGGTTGCACTTTTGCAAGACCAGAACATTTCGGAACTCACCGATATATATATTAAGTGTCAAATTACGTACTGCTGTCCGGATCATGCTTTCCCCGTGGAATGCAAATTTTATTGCCTCAACATATAGCGGAAATGAAACTATGTGTTCCTACACAAGGTATAAAAACAAAAGGTACAAAAGAACGTGAAATCATGTTATGGAAAGATGACAACCAGGCATAAAACACCATTAAAATATCAGAGAACTTACATTATCGGTCTTTACAAGAAGAGAAATTGTATTCTGATCTAGTTTTCCACTTATTGCTCTTCACCCAAAAAAATAAAAATTAAAGATGGTAAACAAAAATTGTAAAGCATTGTACCAGCAGACACAAACCACCAATGAACAGATGGAATATTGAGGTGAATAATGACTGACCTTAAGAATGATATGTAATAAGATAAAAGATCATGATGTCGGAAGTCGAACGCATAAGTTATAAAGTGGTTCATATGCTCGTTGCTGAACATATAATCTGCAAACAAAATCATACTTCAAAGATTATCACTTCACACTACTGCACTACTCTAGTCTATTAAACTAATAGATAAAAGTACACAGAAAACTTTTCTCTCTTGCCAAAAAAACAAATCCGTACATATGGCATGTTCTTTCTTCAGATTCTGCATCAAAATGCTCAGGGTTTGAAGCAACTGAAGTGAGACAGCCAATGTCCTGCTACACTTTAGTATGCGTTCAAATTCCCCCATGATTTGCTTCTCCATGAAAAGTCTACAAACATAACGCACTAAATAAGACACTTAGCTTCAAAATACGCATACGCAGAACAACGTAATTCAGAAGTCTCACTCGAAAAATGTTGAATCGTCGTGTTGGTCGCCGTATATTATCAACTCGGCTATTGATCTGATAGCTTCAATTACGAAATCCTAAGTCAAAAGAAACATAAGGATTTTTGTGATTTAACGAGGACAGGAATAGTGAGCTCAATGGACAAAGTACGCAAGAATGTTGTTTACCTTGTTGACTTCGTTTACAACCTGAACTTTTGCTAGCTGATCTGCTAAATACCTAAAATTCAATATATAACCATCAATATTACCGTTCCTCTTAATCTCAATAACAAAGTTCGAAATACTCCAATATGCGGGCTTGCACTTGATTTGTCAACCAGTAAGCCACGAATTTTGGGAATGACAGAACACGCTATTTTCAGGAAGGAACAGCTTAAACAAAAGGCTATTTTCAGGAAGGAACAGCTTAAACAATACGCTATTTTCAGTATCGAACTAGTAAAGGTCTATAATACACCAGCTCAATCCTCCTTTTCATGTTTGTTTAACCCAGCTGTTGAAGATTCGGTGGCACTGTATCGAATGTGCTTTAGCTTGCAATAAAGATTATATTCCAAATAAGTATGCTCTTGAGCAAGATAATTCCCAAATCCCATATCATGTTCCAGAAACTCCGGTTGATTAATGAAACAACATTCAAGTAATTGTGAGGATCACAAGCTGAAAGGAAGCCATACTCCCAAAGTTCTGTACTTACTATTCTTCTTTGTATAATCATCTGTTTATATAAAACTTGCAAGTTTCTGGCGCAAAGCAAACAATAAAGTTCAAGCCTTATATATATATATATATATATATATATATATATATATATATATAGATAAATAGATATCTGTTGACAACAGCTCTATAAAGTGAAAGCCTCGAAGCTCAATATATTCAGCCGTTACTTCAGTCGCTCTCATCTAATCATATACTATTTTCCTCAATTGACCGAATCAAATCCTCTCTGGACCTAGATGATAAGAGATTACTGTCGCTATCTTTCTGGATAAAAAGTTTTCCCGTTGAGACCATACGTATATATGTTTAAATCAATTTTGTACTCATTCCATTCCATGATGAGGAATTTCGCTGCTTATGAATCAATGAAACATAGTTTCTCTGAACTAGAACAAGCATTGATGTTTGGTTGGGGAAAATTCATCATCGAATAGCTAAAATTGAGAGCTTTTACAAAAAGGGAAATACAAGTATACCAATTAATCACACGCAAACAAAATTCGATTGGTCGAAATTCCGATTCACCAATAACCAAAAAACCATTGTAAGAGAATCCAAAAAAAATATGACAGATTGAGAAAAACGACGAATTAGAATGGCAATCGAAATTGAAAAGAAGAAAAAAAACGAACCTGAGGTTATCGATTGAGAACCGATCCCGGGATTTCCAGAACGAGAGCCACATGACTTCAAAAGTGACGATCAGTGAGACCACACTGGAAGCTCATAATCGACCACAAAATTCATGAAAATCGTGAGATCGAAAGTGAAATTGAGAGTGATTTGTGTACATTCAGAGCTCTCTCTGTAGAAGCTTCGGAAGAGAAAGAAGAGAGGGCTTCTTTGATCACCAAAGCCACCTTTTTATGTTTTTCTTTTAAAATAATTATATTTAATATTAAATTGCTGTGACGATCATAAATGAAGGTGTGACAATAGTTGTAATACAACACGTCTCGAATTTGTGATCCGGGTATTTTTTTTTCTGTATTATCTTTAATAAATAGGACCATACTATTAACTAAATCGACATGTAAAACTAAAATAAAAATTAGAAGAACCCAATGATGCACATAAAATTTAGTGGCCTCACGAAAGAATCGCAAAAAAAAAAATTGCATCAATTTTTTTAGTAGACTTTTAACCTCTCTCCAGTCTCTTCTATTCATATTTATTAACAAATTTATCAGTTATAACGTCGTAACGGTATTTAAATGACACATCTATTCCAAAACATGTTCGGATCGTATAGTTACCACAAATATAGAATGTTCTCATATGATGATCAGCATTTACTCATGTGTTCCACATATATGATTTTAAATATAGTTTTACAGACATATATTAGTTATCGACGTTGTTTTAACTCACCGCCCGAATTTAGGTGTGCAACACGTGACTCAGTTTAATACAGAGACTATGAAACAGAGTTTTTATTGATTATAATTATATAGAACTTAACTCACTAATGATATAATACTAATAAAATATTTTTTTATCGAATTCATTAATTATTCATTCGTCATCTTCAAGTGAACAATATTCCTAACAAGATTAAGCTTCTTTCAGTAAGGCTGGATTCCGTATATGTAAATCAATTCCCACTCGAATCATACTCGGAGAAAACTCCCAAGACATACGATGTGATTAGCATGGATAGCCATTTAACGAATGAGTCAAAGAGCTCAGAAACATGATCCCGTGACCATGATCAATTTAGGATTTAGATCAAGTCTCATTGTGACCATCATATTGGTCTCGATTACTGCGTCGCAACGGTCCTTAAACGACACATCTACCCCAAGGCATGTCCGGGTCGTACACTTATCACAAGTGTAAAATGCTCCCACATGATGATCAGCCTTCACCCATGTGTTCCACATATATGATTTCGATATAGCTTTCCAGGCGTATATCAGTCATCTGTTGGTGATTGTTCACCTTAGTAACCATATTAAAAGCGGCATAGTATTAATTGCACTCACAATAGCCAATTAATGATAATGATTACTAAACAAGATCTAGATTTATTAATTTAATTCAATTATGAAAGGGATTCAGCAACCATTAATAGAAGAGGCGATCAGAAAACTTACATGGATTTTGGCATAACTACAGAATGCTCCAATCTAATGCTCGTTTCGTCTTCAAGTTTTCACAACTCCTTCATCTGATTTAGTACTCGAGGATGACACCGTTATCTTCCGAAACGTAATCACCAAGACGAATAAGAAATATGAATGGTCACAATCGGTATCTTAATTAGATCTCGAAACCAGATTGTTTCAAGATCTCGCTCCTATTATTTAGGAGTGCAGTTTAGCAATTCCGGGGAATAGGGGGAGGAAAACAATCGGACAAAGAGAGAGAGAGAGAGAGAGAGAGAGAGAGAGAGAGAGAGAGAGAGAGAGAAAGAGAGAGAGAGAGAAAGAGAGTTGGCCGAATTCTTTGTGAAGAAATGAGCGATTTTTTCCTCTTTCCTTCTATCCCTGTTTATAGCCTTAGTAAGGAGATAACCTCTGAAATATTTTCTCTCCTTTCGGTTGAGACATTCTCTCCTTCTGGAGATATTCTTACCTCTGGATTCAATATGAGCCATTAGATCTTAACAGTAAATCTAAACTCTATCTCATCCATCATATCATTATCTATGGTTGAAAATTTTTCTCTTCAAAGAGAAATTCAGGGAGAGAAAGGGGAGGGAGAGTCGCCCACCCCTAGGGTCTATCCCTAGAGGATTTTCGGCCATCTCCTTGTCAAGCCCAATCCAAAAAATTTCAAGCCCAAAGTCCAATTAATTATTTATTTACTTGATCCAAGAATAAATAAGCAATTATGCTATAAACATTTAATTAATTCTGTGAATACCCGTTTTCTAGAATTAATGATGTCAATCACCATTACAGCAAGTGAGATTAAATAATGACATTATTATTCAAAAGTTCTTATCCGCCATTGTCAAAGTAGAATCGCGGACTATGGACCTAGTAGTAGAAACTTAACGAATCCGATGAAAAAGACGATAAAGTCCTATCTCTTTTTCTCATCGATTTGTCTAGTCTTTATCAATACTCCACAGTGTAATCAAAGACTGAACGCTTATTTAATACTAGAATTATATTTACGCATTATGACGAGTGTCCACTGATATAGTTAGTTCGTGATCAAGATCCTCCAGGTTCAACCCGTGCCAAGAGAAGTCAATTTATTCCGTTATACTTCTCTGGATACATATCAGCCCTAAGCATTATTGCTTTCCCAGTGACAGATTCTCTCGAACGTTAACTTATTTCGAGAGTGTACGCAATCAATTGATTCTGGAATCAACCCTTAGGTGAGTGAACATTGACCACCTTTCAGGGAGGTTGGATTCTGTATCTGTAAATCACTTACCACTCGAATCATGTTTTGAGAAAACTTCCAGTGGAAGACTCTTAAGACATAAGTTGTGATTAGCATGTATAGTTATTTAGCGAATGAGTCAAAGAGCTCAGAGACATGATTCAGTGTCCATGATCACTTCAAGATTTAGATCAAGTCTCTCTGCGACCATCATAATGGTCTCAGTTAGTGCGTCGTAACGGTCCTTAAACGACACATCTACCTTAAGGTACGTCCAGGTCGTACACTTACCACAAGTGTAGAATGTTTCCACATAGTGATCAGCCTTCACTCATGTGTTCCGCATATATGAATTTTGATATAGCGTCTCAGGCATATATCAGTCATCGACCTCGTTTTAGCACACCGCCCGAACTCAGGTGCCCAGCACGTGACTCAGTTTGATACGGAGGCTATGAGATAATGAATGTTCCATAAAATATTAGTACATAAGAAATAACCATTCAATTCGAATAAATTATAAATGTCAAACTTTATTTTATTAATAATGTCAACGAGAATTTACACAAGAATTCCTAACAATCTCCCACTTTGACCTATAGAAGATATGTCAGGTATCTAAGGCCCATTCATTCTCTGTGTTTCATGAACACACGTTCCGAAAGTCCTTTCGTCATTGGATCAACGATGTTGTCCAACGTCAAGATCTTCATGACTGCCACGTCTCCTCTTCGAATTATCTCTCTAATCTGGTGGTACTTTCGCCTTATATGCTTTCCTTTCTTATGGCTACGAGGTTACTTTGAGTTTGCAATCGCTCCAGTGTTCTGACAGTGGAGTTGCAAGGGCTCGTTCATGTTAGGAACTACCTCTAGTTTGGCTAAGAAATCCTTAAGCAAACAACCTATTTGGCTGCCTCGGAAACTACAATATATTCAGCTTCCATAGTAGAGTCTGCGATACTCTATTTCTTTACGCTTCTCCAGACAATCGCTCCTCCATTGAGAGTGAACATTGAACCAGACGTAGACTTTAACATGTCACGGTCTGCCTGAAAATCAGAATAAGTGTATCCTTGTATCACCAAGTCATTACTTGTGTACACAAGCACCATATCCCTAGTTCTCTTAAGATATTTGAGAATGTGCTTAACAGCTATCTAATGTTCTTGACCTGGGTTTGACTGGTATCTACTAACTACTCCCACTTCATACCATATGTTGGCTCTTGTACACAACATGGCATACATAAGACTCCCAACTGCTGAAACATATGGAACTCGACTCATATCCTCCACTTCTTGAGGTGTCTTAGGAAACTGCTCTTTTGACAGAGGTAACCCCGTGCGCATTGGTAATAATGTGCTTTTGGCATTCCTCAGCGAGAAGCGAGCAAGTACCTAATCAATATAAGTACGTTGAGACAGAGCTAGTAATTTGTTCTTCCTATCACGAATGATCTGTATTCCAACAACAAAGGCAGCATTCCCCAAATTCTTCATTTGGAATTGCTTTGCCAGCCAGTTCTTTATGTCAGGCATTACTTCGATATCACTTCCTATAAAGAGTATATCATCTACATAAAAAACTAAGAAAACATCAACTTTCTTTGAGTACTTGTAAACACAAGGCTATGAAAGATTTTGTTCGAAACCATAGGTCTTGATTACCTCATCAAACCTTTGATTCCAGGATATATACGCTTGCTTGACTCCCTAAATGGACTTCAATAATTTGCAAACCTTGTGCTCTTGACCGTTTACTTTGAATCCGTCTGGTTAAGCCATATAGATTTCTTCTTACATATAGCCCTTCAAGAATGTTGTCTTTACGTCCATTTTCCAAATCGCAGTATCATGATGAGCGACAATGCCATAAATTTTTTGATGGATTTAAACATGGCTACTGGAGAGAAGGTTTCGTCGTAGTCAATTCCTTCTCTCTGGGTGAAACCCCTAGCCACAAGTCTAGCCTTATAGGTTTCGACTTGTTCACTAGCTCCTTTCTTTCTCTTGTAGATCCATTTGTTGGAATAGGTCTAGGGTTAAAGAAAAATTTAATATTAATCAAATTAATGGCAGAATTTAAAAATTTCTTTTTCAAGTAAAACAATTTTACTAACCTAGAAAAAGCATATACATGTTATACATTAAAAACATTATTTAATTTACTAGAACACGAACCTTTCTTTGTAGCTTGATCTTGAAGCATCTCGAGAAAGGTAGATCCTCTTCCTTGGCTCGCTTGTCATCTTCGCACCTAATCTTGAACTCGAGAAACCTAAGATTTCTATTACAAGAGTCTATAGAGGTTTTGGAAGGATTTGTGTGTGGGCACAATTAAACCATATGAACCAAGAACAATTCTTGGATCATAAGCTCATTCTCTAGATTGAATGTGAATCTAGGTGCAAAATAAGAAGAGTATTTTCTAGAGAGAGAGAGGGAGATAGTCGGCCACAATAGGGAGAGAAGAAGAAAAATGCTTAACATTCACATCTCTATGTGAGGCTCTATTTATAGGAGAATGAAAAATCTATAAAGGTCAATTATTCATTCATTAATGAATAATGTATTCATGACACAATATTTTATTTTCCCTTCCCTTTTCCCTCTTTGTTTGGCCGGCCATATTGTTGCATTAGTGAGGAAATTTGTTTCCTCACTTAGCACATTTGTTTCCTTCTTAAGGAAATTCATTTCCCTTTTTCTTTTGGGTAATTATCCTTATAAGAAAAAGGAAATAAAACTCTCCTCTTTGATGTTATGTTGGCCGAAATTCTACCTAGGGGGGAGCATCTAGATGCTTCCTTATTTTTTTTAAGACAATTCTTAAAATACCCATTGTAGAATTATAATTGCACAAATAACGAAATTGATTTCATAATGCCTCAAACGACTTTTCGGCTTTAGAAAATAATTTTTATTTTCATCAAATGAAAATATTCAAAATCTTATTTTGACATTCACATCATTTTATGTCCTTGTGGACAAAAATACCCTTTAGACAATTTCCGAGAAAAAGTCTAGTTCAACACTTGAACTTATTTTGACTTAGCTTCTAGTTTAACAATCCTACTCTAATGACCTGTAATAGTGACCTTATGGATCCAAATGAACAAAGCTTGAGCTTCTATACTCGGACTCAAAAGTTCTCAAACCTTTTCCGAGTATTAGCTTAATGTCGACTGCCTCCACTAAAGAGTCGACACTAAGAATCTCTCGGTTCAAATGAATTTATTTTCTACTCAAGTTCAACTAAATTATATTGAGCGGATCCATTGAATGTTATCTATGTTTACCCTTCATGAATATCATCAACTAGTTGGGATTTATAAAATTACCATTTTACCCTTCTAGTTGTTATTTCCTCAACTCCTTTAGTACTTGCGAATAAGTTAGAAACAATGTATTGACGAGGAGCTAACAAGTCACATTGTTTCATCCAAATAAAGTCGCTACTTAAATTTGGACACTGCGCAGTTCATTTATTCACAATCCAAGTAATAAAGCATGAGGTGATATATATTGCATCTCAGCAATCTTGTACATGAATTCCATATTTATGAGAACTTCACAAAGTTGGTTCATGACATCTTCATAACTTAATATCTCACCAATAGGCCTTGTCTAGATCACACATTGGACCTGGAATTTGACTTTCTCAAATGAGAGTATTAATGCTATGAAATGACATGTCTCATTTAAGGATTTAGGTAAGCATGATGCGATTCATACGTAGTGACCTTGAGATAGAAGATGCTAAATAGTTTGTTCTTCTATTGTCTCTAAAGGTGCACTGGTCAATTAAGTATCTTCGAAAGATACACTGGAAGAACTACAGAGTTTCTAACTCTCTATGCCTCGTAACCAGACATCCTAGATTCTTCCAACAATCATATTGGGATCAATAGTCCGTTGATTTTTAGATTGCGAATATATCGTTTTAGTCAAACCATGAAGAGTTTGTTCACATAAATTTACATTTTTCTCTTCATACATTGTTAGGTTTGATTAAGGACTATAAGACTATTGAATATCATAAATCTTCAATCAAACTAAAAAGGAATGAATGAAGGTTTCAACTTTTATTAATTTAATCAGCAAATTACAAAGATTTATATATTACATCAATATGTAAATAAACAATCTTTAAATAAGGACTTTACAAAGATTTATATATTACATCAATATGCAAATAAACAATCTTCTTGTGGGTATCTCTGCCAACACCAATTGCACCCAATCGGTCTGATTTGATCGGGCGCATCTACGAGAGTCCAGACTGAATTCGAGTGCATATACTCTATCTTAAGATTCATGGATTCAAGCCATTTCTCTTTGTCCAAGTCAACCATGGCATCATTAAATGATACGGGGTCGTCGTCGTTCGCATCCAATGCAACGACGTTTGCTTCAAAGCCAAGATATCGGTCAGGCTATCTAGAGACCCTCGAATTACGACGAGGCTGTGTAGCACTTGGACCAACATTGTTTTCTTCTTCATCTCCCACTCTCACAACAATTGTAGGTGGAGATGGATTCTCTTGGACGTTAGTCTTCGGGATTGGTCGAACATTTTCCTCGAGTAAGACTTTACTGCAAGGTTTGTGGTCTTTCACATAATCATCTTCAAGAAAAGTAGCATGAGTAGAAACGAAAGTTTTCCCATCATTAGGAACATAAAAGATTCCACCTTTTGTCCCTTCAGCATAACCAACGAAGAAACATAAGTTTGTTCTTGGTTCTAGCTTGCTCGATTTCCTTTTCAAGACATGAGCAGGACAACCCCATACTCGAAAATAGCGCAAACTAACATTAGCTATGTTCCATATTTCCATAGGAGTTTTGGATACAAATTTAGATGGAACATGATTCAATATATGCATGGATGTCTTTAATGCATAACCCCATAAAGTTATAGAAAATGAAGAATAGCTAATCATGGATCTTACCTTGTCTAATAAAGTTCGATTTCTCATTTCAGCAACTGCATTTTGTTGTGGGTTACCAGAAGCCGATAGCTGCAAAATAATTCCATATTTCAAAATATAATTGGTGAACTCGGTATCTAAGAACTCGCCTACCCGATCTGATTAGAAGGTCTTAATAGTCTTACCTACTTAGTTCTCAACACGAGCACGAAATTCTTTAAACTTATCAAAAGTTTCTGATTTTTTGTGCACTAGGTAAATGAAACCATATTTGGAATAATCGTTAGTAAATGTGACGAAGCATTCATAACCGCCTGTCACAGCTTCACTCATTGGTCCGAAGATCTCAGAGTGAACTAGTTGTAGAGGTTCGGTGGCTCTTAATCCTTTTCCAGTAAAAGATCGTTTAGTCATTTTTCATTCTATACAGAATTCACAAACAGGCAGAGTTCCCACTTGGAGTGGTTTCAACGGCCCAAGACTTGAAAGTCTCTCTAGCCTCTTTATATTAATATGACCAAGTCTTAAGTGCCATAAATAAGTTTGTTCATCACTAGATATTTTAATTCTTTTATTAGAATTGACTTTAGCTAACTTAAACATTTCTACATCAAATGAACATTTAATTTCAGGAGTTAAAACATATAAACCATTGCATAAGTGAGCATCACATAAAATTCTTCCATCAAAAGAAACACTAATATCGTTCTCATTCATAGACAAAGAAAATTTATGTTTAAGTAACTCAGAAACTGAAATCAAGTTTCTACAGAAAGCAGGAATAAAATAAACTGAATCTAATAATATCAAATATTTATTTCCAAAACGGAGTCAAACTACTCCTAAAGCTTTAGCTGTGACGGACTCTTAGTTCCCCACTCTAAGCTATAGTTCGTCTCCCTTCAGTTCCTCCCACGAGTCAAACACCTACAAAGATGTACACACATGATTAGTAGTCCCCGAATCAATTATGCAGGACGAGAATGAATCTCCGGCATAAAATGCCTCTAGTACATGTATGTTTGTGAAAGGTACCATACCTTCACATGACTCAGGGGTCAAGCCCACTTTTTCATCATTGGAGATATCGATGTATGAAGGCTCTCCCACTGCGAGAACATTCTCCAGTGGTGTAGATATAGGAAAGTATTTATCAGTTGGTATTGCCATTTCATAATGCAATTGATTGAGGCAAGATTGCCTTATCAGTCCATCGCACCAAGTCATAAGTTCACCACGTAACGTCTTCATGACATACTTAGAGAACCTTCCTCGGAAGTCCTCTTAAAAGTCGGAGAACTCATCAGAAAGCGATTCAAGAACAATCGCAACTTGAGTAGCTTCGTCTATATGTGTGCCACACATACAGATCAGAACCATTCTTTTGGTTAACGACTTCATGTAGTAGATGGCACACTCTCCCACTTGTATTTTGTATCCATTATTTATTTTAACAAAATATAGTTCGAAGTCATGCTGAAATTATAAAAAAAAATACAAGTACATAAATAATAATTCGAAAAGAAAACATTCATCATACATATTTAGGAAATAAAAATATAATGCTAACAAGCAAGGGGGAAAATACTAATATATAAAAAGACCCAGTTTTTATTATCCACGGTAATCACCAATAGTCACAATCCGTTCCACTATAGTGGCGTAATAGAGTGCACCTAGTGAACATGAGTTCCAACTCATATTAGTGAGCAATCACAGTTTATGTACCCTTCATTATAGGAATACTTTGGTCATATGAGCAACCACCGGTTGGTTCATACATGAGTCGACCCAACATTCCAGTGAAAAAATTATAGCCCTACGCATTAACTTAGCTAGTACATGCAGAGATCAACCCTTCCACCTATCGTCAGAAACATAACCTTGGTAATGGAATCAGAAAATCTTGTCTTGAGAGATAGACCATCCATACCTTAAAAGGGCGCCGGTCACGCAGGGATCTTTCATCCTCATGGTGTTGTGTCAACGTTGGAGGCCTAAGACTCAACATACTTTTAGTATTTTAATTTTCATAGCATTAACATTGATCTAGGTGATTCATTACGAGTTTACTAAATCATATTAAAAACTCGAGTGTTTCTAAGCTACACTTAAAAACATATGTTTCGATATAGCTTAGGTTTTAGGTAATACGTGACATCTAGGCTTGATTAACCTAAAAGTATTCCTTCACGGGAAAGCTCCCATGAGACACTTGCTCTTCTTAAATACCCCTAACTTATCCTATTATCGGCTTGGTGACAAATCTTTCCGATTTGTTCAACTAATTCATTAATTAACTATCCTAATCATATTAGATAATTTTAGATGAATGAAAGCCCATGACAGCTATAAAAAAACGATACAATATCTAAGTTACATCAAACAATCATAGCAAAGCAATTAAAATAAACAAGCATTGCAAGCATGGTTTGATTCGTGTTGATCGTATCCTAATTGACTTTTTATAAAGTAAAACGAGATGAACCTAATCATATTAGTTCATGGATGATAGTTGAACACAATCATATGCTTCAACTGGAAATATATTTTTCATTTCATAACATCTTTGAAAATTGAATTTGAACAAAAGCCCATCATATGTCTTTATGAAAAATAAGTTGATATCAAATCATTTATTTTTTCCATTATTTTAAATAATATTTAAATGAGTTCCGCCCGTCTAAATAAATTAAATAAAATTTAAAAATTTTCAAAAAAATTATTTTTCGGATGGGCATCCGGCCCCAAGCCCAGATCATCCTCGAGCCCAAGCCCCCATGGTAGGGCCCGACCCGAGTTGGTTTGGCCTCCGCCAAGGGGCAGCCAAGGCCCAACTGTTTGCCTAAGGCAACCATGAAGTACGGCCGACCCTAACCCTTTATGGTTTCACGGTCGGTCGTGCATTGAGGCTCGGAGGGCAACCCTTCGGTCCGTTCTATCTCGTCGTCGTTGATCCGTCTTTCGGTGATCATCGGGGTCAAGAACGTCATCGTCGGATTAAAATAATGATAATAATAATAATAATGATTGAAAATAACAAATTATACATAAAGCCTATACCCTTTGAATTTCGAGTTTATAAGAAATCTAATAAAGCGAGAATCAATAAATTTACGATCAAGCGCGAATAACAATTCACATATCACATATTGAATTGTAACGAATTTCATATCACAATATAAATCCATTTAAACCAAATTAAATTTAATCACATGAACGAATCAATTAAATTAATAAATCATCTAGTTCTGATACCACTCTTTGGTGATTGTTGTACCTTAGTAACCGTATTAAATGCGGAATAGTATTAATTGCACTCACAATAGTCAATTAATGATAATGATTACTAAACAAGATCTAAATTTGTTAATTTAATTCAATTACGAAAGCGATTCAGCAACCATTAATAGAAGAGGCGATCAGAACACTTACAGGGGTTTTGGTTCAGCTACATAATGCTCCAATCCAATGCTCATTCCGTCTTCAAGTTTTCACAACTCTTTCGTCTGATTTAGTACTCAAGGATGACACCGCAGTCTTCCGAAACGTAATCTCCGAGACGAATAAGAAATATGAGTGGACACAATCGATATCTCACTTAGATCTCCAAACTAGATTATTTCGGGATCTCGCTCCTAGTATTTAGGATTCGAATTTAGCAATTCTGGGGAATAAATACTCGGCGAAAGAGAGAAAGAGTTGGCTGAATTCTTTGTGAAGAAATGAGTGATTTTTTCCTCTTATAGCCTTGGTAGGGAGATAACCTCTTATTTCTCTTCTTTCGGTTGAGACATTCTCTCCTTTCAGAGATATTCCTACCTTTGAATTCCATCTGGGCCATTAGTTATTAACAGTAAATCTAAAGTCTCTCTCATCCATCAGATCAGTATATATGGTTGAAATTTTTTCTCTTCAAAGAGAAATCCAGGGAGAGAAAGGGGGAGGGAGAGTCGGCCACCCCTAGGGTCTATCCCTAGGTATTTTCGGCCATCTCCTTGTCAAGCCCAATCCGAAATTTCCCAAGCCCAAAATCCAATTGATTATTTATTTACTTGATCCAATAATAAATAAACAATTATGCTATAAACATTTAGTTAATTCCGTGAATACCCGTTTTCCAGAATTAATGTTGTCAATCACCATTACAACAAGTGAGATTAAATAATTACATTATTATTCGAAATTTCTTATCCACTTTTATCAGAGCCGAATCGGGGACTATGGACCTAGTAGTAGAAGCTTACCGAATCCGATAAAAATGACAATAAAATCCTATATCTTTTTCTCATCGATTTGTCTAGTCTTTATAAATACTCCACCATGTAATCAAAGACTGAACCCTTCTTTAATACTAGAATTATATTTACTCATTGTGACAAGTGTCCATTGATATATTCATTTCGTGATCAAGATCCTCCAGGTTTAACCCGTGCCAAGAGAAGTCAATTAATTCTGTTATACTTCTCTTGATACATATTAGCCATAAGCATTGTTGCTTCCCTAGCAAAAGATTCTCTCAAACGTTAACTTACTTCGAGAGTGCATGCACTCGGTTCTAGAATCAACCCTCAGGTGAGTGAACATTGACCTCTTTTCAGGGAGGCTGGATTCTGTGTAAATCACTTCCCACTCGAGTCATGCTTTGAGAAAACTTCTAGGGGAAGACTCTCAACACATAAGTTGTGATTAACATGTATATCATTTTAGGGAATGAGTCAAAGAGTTCAGAGACATGATTCAGTGTCCATGTGGTTTTGGTTAGTGCGTCGTATTGGTCCTTAAACGACATATCTACCCCAAGACATGTACATGTCGTATACTTACCACAAGTGTAGAATGTTTCCACATAGTGATCAGTCTTCACATAGTGATCACTTTACGATAATTTAAAAGTATTTTCTCAAGCAGGCAAGAATGACTAACATCATTGACCTTGTTTTACCACACCGCCCGAATTCAGGTGCCCAGTGTAGGCACTTATGCCGACAAAAGAGATTTTTTATATTAAATACTTCTGTATATGCTTTGTTTTGAATTTAAATAAAAGTTGAATATTCATTCTTATTTAAGATTGTGTTTATGCATGAATGTCTATGCTATAAAACTGTCATCGACGTAAGAAGTGCTAAGTACAGACTCGACAAGATACTTTCTTATGACATTTGATAAAACCGTTTAATTACTCGAAACCTCAAACTCACATACGAGGGGTGTTTTAGTAGTTACCAAAATCGTGAAGTGAATACAAATCTTCTTGTAACACTTTATGACATTTGATTAATAAATGTGCAATGGCTAAATGAAGTTTCATTAACCCGACGATTGGTGTCATAATACTGTTTCGTTGAACTATGTGATTCACATATATGGAATTTGTGTCGAAACAATACTAAAGCATTAGTATCACCATGCTCTGTTATGAGAGTGTGAGCGAATAAACCAGGCCTGGTATTCATCGAATAAATAATTCTTTGAAATAAAACATGTGACATGTTGAGACATCTCAATATATGTTTTTCTCGTTCACAAATAACAGAGGGCTCGGTGAAATAATAATTCAAGGGTAAAACGGTAATTTTACATTCCTCTGAGTTAATGATACACACAAAGGGTAATAGCTTAAAATATATCGTGAACCGTGTGAAGAATAGTTTTGTCACATCAAACGCAAATATAAAAGCATATGAACTTATAGATGTTCAATATTGGTCCTTTAGTGGAATCGACTAATATTAAGTATTAAAAGTCAAAAAAAATTTGTGAACTTTTGTGTCCGAGTTTTATTCTAAAAGTTTGTTCATGTGGGTCCATAAGGTCTCAATGATAGACTCTCAGACGAGATTTTGGTGAACAAGAAATGATTGTTTTTATCATTCCACGTAAATAGTTATTTACGCTAAGAAAATTATTTTCTAAGTAAATCAAAAAAATAATTGGTTATTTATTATTAAATTTATTTAATGAATCATATTATTTTATTATATTGATAATAATATAATTTGATGACTCAAATAAATAAAAGATGAAAATAAATATTTTCTCGTTTAGTACTTGTTTGAATAGTATGGAAAGATTTAATGAAATGTCGTTAAATAAAGGAGACGTGCTAAATTAATTAAATATATATAAATCAAATAAATTTGGGACATAATATAGACAATGTGGCCGGCCACTTAAAGGGTATAAGCGAGGTGGAAAATTGTTTAAATGAATTATTGGACTTAAGTTTGATTAATGAGCCATTAAATATTTTTTACCTAACTTAAGCCCATTTTTCTTGAAATAAAAGGAATGTTTTCTTCTCTCTCTCTTGACCTAATTCACACACTCATTTCCTCTCCTCCTACCCTTTGGCCGATTGTTTTTCTCTTCCAAGGGGAAAACACACGGCCAAAAATCCCAAAGAGAAAATAAAGAGTGAAAATTGATTTCTCCTTTAAGCATTTGTTTTATTCTTTCTCCCATTGTTCCCATAAAAGAACCCACCCTCTTAATCTCCTCAAAACTCAAAGAGAATTTTCATTGATTCAACTTATGGTTGTTTGCGTGAAAATTGATAAACATGGCCGGCTACTTTTTGGAGCAACAGAGCGAGAACGGATTCTGTGTCATCCTAGACGTGCGTGGGAAGGAGTTTCGGCCGTGGAATTGGACGCACACCCTGAGGCCAATTCTTGCAGATCCGAACCCCCTGTAAGTCTCCTTGAAATGAATTCGATCTAAATGAAATAATCATTGTGGGATTGTTAGTATGTTTAGATCGTTCGCTGTGTGTTTGAATAAATTTGTTGACATGTTTATAAATTTATTGACATGCTAGATTAGATTTAATGACATGTTTAATTAATATGTTTTAAAAGGTGTTTTAACATATTAAAATGAATTATGAATTTCCGCCATATATCGATATGTTTCATAATTAATTAGGTTAATTGTTAACTAAATTCCAATACCCAGCACATGACTCAGTTTAATACGGAGGCTATGGAATGATGAATGTTCTATAAATCTTAATACATAAGAAATAAGCATTTCAATTCAAATAGATAGTAAATATCAAACTTTATTCCATTAATAATATCAGCGAGAATTTACATAAATATCTTCTCGTGGCAAGAATTCCTATTAATCTCTCACTTTGACCTAGCGAAGATATGTTTAACGAACACACGTTCGAAAATTCCTGTCATCATTGGATCAACGATGTTGTCCAACGTCGAGGTCTTAATGACTACAACGTCTCTCCTTCCAACTATCTCTCTAATCAAGTGGTATTTTCGTTATATATACTTTCCTCTCTTATGGCTACCAGATTCCTTCGAGTTTGCAGTGGCTCCAGTGTTATCACAGCGGGGTTCTAAGGGCTCGTTCTTGTTAGGAACTAACTCCAATTCGGTCAAGAAATTCTTAAGCCAAACAGCTTATTTGGCTGTCTCGGAAGCTGAAATATATTAACCTTCCATAGTATAGTCTACGATACTAGATTGCTTTACGCTTCTCCAGACAATCGTTCCTCCATTGAGAGTGAACATTGAACCAGACGTCGACTTTAACATGTCACGATTTGCTTAAAAATCAGAATCAGTGTATCCATGTATCACCAAGTCCTTAATTGTGTACACAAGCATCATATCCCTAGTTCTCTTAAGATATTTGAGGCATGAAGGACTACTCTCATCTTCTTTGAGTCAAGTGAGAGTTTGTTGGCAGAGATGCCCACAAGAAGATTGTTTATTTACATATTGATGTAATATATAAATCTTTCATAAAGTCTTTATTGTAATTTGCTGATTAAATTAATAAAAAGCTGAATTGTTCTGCATTCCTTTTAGTTTGATTGAAGATTTATGATATTCAATAGTCTTATAGTTCTTAATCAAACCTAATAATGTATGAAGAGCAAATGTAGATTTGCGTGAACAAACTCTTCATGATTGGTTAAAAACGATATATTCACAATCTAAAGATTAACAGACTATTGATCCCAATACGATTGTTGGAAGAATCTATGATGTCTAGTTATGAGGCATAGAGAGTTAGGAACTCTGTAGTTCTTCCAATGTATCTTCCGAATATACTGAATTGAATAGTGCACCTTTAGAGACATTGGAAGAACAAACCATTTAACCTCTTTTGTCTCAAGGTCACTATGTATGAATTGCATCATGCTTACCTAAATCCTGAAATGAGACATGTCATTTCATAGCATTAATATTCTCATTTGAGAAAGTCAAATTCTAGATCTATTAAGTGATCTAGTTTAGAAAAATTGGTGAGATATAAAGTTATGAATATGTCATGAACCAACTTTGCTAAGTTCTCATAAATATGAAATTCATGTACAAGATTGTTGAAATGCAATATATATAACCTTATGCTTTATTACTTGGATTGTGAATAAATGAACCGCAAATATTCAAAATTAAGTAGCGACTATATTTGGATGAAACAATGTGATTTGTTAGCTCTTCGTCAATACATTGTTTCTAACTTATTCACAAGTAACAAAGGAGTTGAGGAAATAACAACTAGAAGGGTAAAATGGTAATTTTATAAATCTCATCTACTTGATGATATTTATGAAGGGTAAACATAGATAACATTCGATGGATCCACTCAATATAATTAAGTTGAATTTGAATAGAAAATAAATTCATTTGAACCGAGAGATTCTAGTGTCAACTCTTTAGTGGAGTCAGTTGATATTAAGGTAATACTCGGAAAAGGTTTGTGAACTTTTGAGTCCGAGTATAGCAGTTCAAGCTTTGTTCATTTGGATCCATAAGGTTACTATTACAGGTCATTAGTGTTAAATTAGAAATTAAGTCAAAATAAGTTCAAGTGCTGAACTAGACATTTTCTCGGAAAATGTCTAAAGGGTATTTTTGTCCAAATGGACATAAAATGATGTAAATGTCAAAATAAGATTTTGAATATTTTCATATGATGAAAATATATATTATTTCCTAAAGCCGAAAAGTCGTTTAAGGCATTAAAATACTAATATATTAAAAGACCTAGTTTTTATTTTCCACAGTAATCACGAATAGCCACAGTCCATTCCACTATAATGGTGTTATGGAGTGCACCTAGTGAACATGAGAACCATCTCATATTAGTGAGAAATTACAATACATGTACCCTTCATAACTATGCTCACTAACTACCAATTTATAGGAATACTTTGGCCATATGAGCAACCACCGGTGGGTTCATACATGAGTCGACCCAACATTTCAGTGAGAAAAGTGTAGGCCATACACACTAACTTTGCTAATACACGCAGAGATCAACCCCCACACCTATCTCCAGAGACACAACCTTGGTATTGGAATCAGAAAAGCCAATCCTGAGGAATACACCTTCCATCTCTTAAAAGAGCGGGGGTAATGTAGGGATCTTTCATCCTCACGGTGTCGTGTCAATGTTGGAGCTCTAAGACTCAATATACTTTTAGTATTTTAATTTTCCTAGCATTAACATTAATCTAGGTGATCCACTACAAGTTTATTAAATCATATTAAGAACTCGAGTGTTTCTAAGCTACGCTTAAAAACATATGATTCGATATATCTTAGGTTTTAGGTAATGCGTGACATCTAATCTTTATTAACCTAAGAGCATTCCTTCACGGAAAAGCTCCCTGTTGAGAAGGTGAGACACTAAATCTTCTTAAATACCCCAGAGCTTAGCCTCTTATCGATTTGGTGACAAAAAATTTTGATCTGTTCAACTCATTGATTTATTAACTATCCTAATCCCATTAGATAATTTTTTAAATGAACGAAAACCCATGACAACCATAAACAAACAATATATTATCTAAGTTATAGCAAACAATCACAGCAAAACAATTCAATAAACAAGCATAGCATGTATGGTTTGATTCATATTGATCGTATCCTAATTGACTCTTTATAAATTAAAACGAGATGAACCTAATCATATTAATTCATGGATGATAGTTGAACACAATCATATGCTTCAACGAAAAAAAAAATCATTTTCGAAATATTAGTTTTTCGTAATTTTTCGGAAAAAATTTATTTGAATCAAGGCCCATCACATGTCCTCATGAATAACAAATCGATATCAAAATCATTTTTTTTCAATGTTTTAAATAATATTTACTTGGGTCCAGCGCATTTAAATAAAATAAATAAAACTTCAAAGTTTAATTTTTTAATGAATTTTATTTTTAATAATCGGAACCCGACCCGAATAATCATTGAGGCCCAAGCCCCGATCATCATCAGGCCCAACCGGCCATGATAGAACCCGATCCGAGTTGGTTGGGCCTCCGCCAAGGGGTACCTTGACCCAACCATTCAAATCATTAGGCGAAAGGTGCGATCGGCCCTAGTGGTTAGGAAGGCCACACGGTCAGGGCTTCCTGGACGCCTGGAAGGCAGCCCTTCGGTCCTGTTCTTTCTCCTTGTTGCAGATCTGTCTCTTGCTGATCGTCGTGATCAAGAACTTCGTCGTCGGATTAAAATAATAATAATAATAATTGAAAATTAAATCTTACATAAATCCTATACCCTTTAAATTTTGAGTTTACAAAAATTCTAAGAAAACGATAATAAAATATCTATGATCAACCACGAATAATAATTCACATATCATATAATTAATAAAAGCAAATTTCATATAATAATATAAATCCGTTCAAACCAAATTAAATTTAATCACTAGAACGAATCGATTAAATCAGTAAATCAACTAACTCTGGTAGCACTTGTTGGTGATCGATAAAACTTAATAACCATATTAAATGCGAAAATGAATTAATTGATCTCACATTAGCCAATTAATAATGATTGATAAATAAGATCTAGATTTAGTGATTTAATTGATTTATAGAAAGTAATTCAGCGACCGATGGCAGTAAATTTGTTAGAACAAATGAGTTGATGAAATAACAACTACAAAGGTAAAATGGTAATTTTATAAAGCTCATCTAGTTGATAATATTCATGAAGGGTAAACACAGATAACATTCAATGGATCCGCTCAATATAATTAAGTTGAATTTGAGTAGAAAATAAATTCATTTGAACCGAGAGATTCTCAGTGTTAACTCTTTAGTGGAGTCAGTTGACATTAAGCTAATACTCGGAAAAGGTTTTCGAAATTTTGAGTCCGAGTATAGAAGCTCAATTTTTGTTCATTTGGATTCACAAGGTCACTATTATAGGTCATTAGAGTAGGATTGTTAAACAGGAAGCTAAGTAAAAAAAAAAAAGTTCAAGTGTCGAACTAGACTTTTTCTCGAAAAATGTCTAAAGGGTATTTTTGTCAGCATGGACATAAAATGATGTGAGTGTCAAAATAAGATTTTGAATATTTTTATATGATGAAAATATAAATTATTTTCTAAAGCCGAAAACTCGTTTGAGGAATTAAGAAATTAATTTCATTATTTGTGCAATAATAATTCTACAATGGGTATTTTAAGAATTGTCTTAAAAGAAATAAGGAAGCATCTAGATGCCCCTTCCCTAGCTATAGAATTCGTCCAACATGCATCAAAGAGGAGATTTTAATTTCCTTTTAATTATAAGGATAATTACCCAAAAGGAAAAGAGGAAATAAATTTCCTTGAGATGGAAATAAATAAGCTAAGCGAGGAAACAAATTTCCCCCATGCTTGATCAATGTGGTGGCCGACCATATACATAGAGGAAGATGAGAGAAAATTAAATATTGTGTCATGGATGCATAATAGGAAAGGGTAATTACCCTTTCTTGATTTTCTGTCTCCTATAAATAGAGCTTCATATAGAGATGTGACAAGAAGTTTTTGTCTTGCTCTCTCTTGTATTTTTGGCCGACCCTCTCCTCTCTCTCTCTCTCAAAATACTTCTCTTATTTTGGCACCTAGATCCTCACTTGATCTAGAGAATTAGCTTATGATCCAATAATTGTTATTGGTTCATATTGTTTAATTGTGCCCACACACAAATCCTTCTAAACCTCTATAGACTCTTGTAATAGAAACCGTAAGTTTCTCGAGTTCACGTTTAGGCTTGAAGGAATCGAGCTAGAAGAGAAGATCAACCTTTCTCAAGATCTATCCAAATCAAGGTTCAAGAAAAGTTAGTATTCAAGCTCTCTAAATAATGTTTTAATTATAACATGTATATGCACTTTGTTTAGGTTAGTAAGAATTGTTTTACTAGTAAAAGAAATTTTTATATTCCTCCATTAATGTGGTAATGATAAATTTTTCTTAACCCTAGACTTATTCCAACAAAACTCTGCCTACAAACATAAATAGTAAATCATTCAATTCAAATTTTGTGCATACATAATCGAATTAGTTACATACAAATTCGATTTATATCTAACTAATTAGATTTTTATAACTAAACTTAATTTTGAGTGTAACTAATCCTATGCTTATGTGTAACTAATTAGATTTGTATGTATTTAAAGACAAGTTTGAATATAATTAATTAGATTAATATGTAACTAGAGTTAGATTTATATGTAACTTTAACTGAATAGTTACGTTTATTTCCGATTAGTTACATAACTTTGCCTGAGCAGTTACCTTTATTTTCTATTAGTTACATAACTTTGATTGAATAGTTACCTTTATTTTCTATTAGTTACATACGTATACTAAATAAGTACTTTTATTTCCGATTAGTTACATAACTTTGACTGAATAGTTACCTTTATATCTGATTAGTTACACAGATTGATCCAATAAGTTACGTTTAAATATGATTAGTTACACACATATTACTGAATCTAACGTCTAAATTTGAATAATTACATACCTTTGACTGATTCGTTACATACCCTACAAGGAAAAATGAAATTGTGGATGAGATTGACGATTAGGGTGTCGTAATCATGACCTTACATTTGACGATGGCTGACTCCGTCGATGAGATGAGTCTTGACTCGTTCGTCGGCTTTGCTGGGCTTACTTTTGAGCTGCTTTACGGTCGGGAATCCGTCATTTGTGCCCATCATAAACAACCTCCGTTTCAGAGATGCGATTTGGCTTTGTTGTGTGCTCGATCATAATCGAGGCCATTATTCCAAAAGGGTATCCGAGGCTCACGTACCCGACTACCTCTACTAAAAGAACAAAAAAAGCTGAAAGTTCAATACTTTGACCAATTAGATTGATATCTGTAACTAAACACAAGTTTCAATGTAACTGATTATATCTATATGTTACTAAACATCGATTTGAATGTAACGAATTATATTTATATGTAACTAAATATATTTCTATGTAACTAAACACATGTTTGAATGTAACTAATTGAACTAAACACATGAAGTGTCAGTTGACTTAAATTCTGCTTACAATAGTAAATAGTAAATTGTTTAGTTTCATCATTCAATTCAAATTTGGTGCATACATAATCGAATTAGTTACATACAAAATCGATTTATATGTAACTAATTATATTTTTATGACTAACTTTAATTTTGAGTATAACTAATTAGATTTAAATGTAACTAAACCTATGCTTATGTGTAACTAATTAGATTTGTATATAATTAAACACAAGTTTGAATATAATTAATTAGATTAATATGTAACTAGAGTTAGATTTATATGTAACTTTGACAAAATAGTTACGTTTATTTCCGCTTAGTTACATAACTTTGCCTGAATAGTTACCTTTATTTTCGATTAGTTACATAACTTTGATTAAATAGTTAACTTTATTTTCTATTAGTTACATTCATTTACTAAATAGTTACTTTTATTTCCGATTAGTTACATAACTTTGACCGAATACTTATTTTTATATCTGATTACTTACACATATTGATCCAATAAGTTACATTTAAATATGATTAGTTACACACATATTACTGAATAGTAACGTCTAAATCTGAATAGTTACATACCTTTGACTAATTAGTTACATACCCTACAAAGGAAAAATGAAATTGTGGATGAGATTGACGATTAGGGCGTTGTAATCATGACCTTACATTTGATGATGGCTGACTCCATCGATGAGATGAGTCTTGACTCGTTCGGCGGCTTTGCTGGGCTTACTTTTGAGCTGCTTTACGGTCGGGAATCCGTCATTTGTGCCCATCATAAACAGCCTCCGTTTCAGAGATGCGAGTTTGGCTTTGTGGTGTGCTCGAACATAATCGATGCCATTATTCCAAAAGGGTATCCGAGGCTCATGTACCCGACTACCTCTACTAAAAGAACAAAGAAAACTGAAAGTTCAATACTTTGACCAATTAGATTGATATCTGTAACTAAACACAAGTTTCAATGTAACTGATTATATCTATATGTTACTAAACATCGATTTGAATGTAACGAATAATATTTATATGTAACTAAATATATTTCTATGTAATTAAATACATGTTTGAATGTAACTAATTGAACTAAACACATGAAGTTTCAGTTGGCTTAAATTCTACTTACAAACGTAAATAGTAAATTGTTTAGTTTCGTCATCCAATACAAATTTGGTGCGTACATAATCGAATTAGTTACATACAAAATTGATTTATATGTAACTAATTAGATTTTTATAACTAAACTTAATTTTGAGTATAACTAATTAGATTTAAATGTAACTAAACCTATGCTTATGTGTAACTAATTAGATTTGTATGTAATTAAACACAAGTTTGGATATAACAAATTAGATTAATATGTAACTTGAGTTAGATTTATATGTAACTTTGACTGAATAGTTACGTTTATTTCCGATTAGTTACATAACTTTGACTGAATAGTTACCTTTATTTCCGATTAGTTTCATAACTTTGATTGAATAGCTACCTTTATTTCCTATTAGTTACATACGTTTACTAAATAGTTACTTTTATTTCCGATTAGTTACATAACTTTGACTGAATAGTTACCTTATATCTGATTAGCTACACAGATTGATCCAATAATTTATGTTTAAATATGATTAGTTACACACATACTACTGAATAGGTACGTCTAAATCTAAATAGTTACATACCTTTTACCGATTAGCTACATAGTCTACAAAGACGAAATGAAATTGTGGATGAGATTGACCATTGGGGCATCGTAATCACGACCTTCCTTCTGAATATGGCTGACTCTGTCAACGAGATGAGTCTTGGCTCGCCCGGCAGCTCGACTAAGCTTGATTTTGAGGTGTTTTACGGTTGTGAATCTGTCGTTTGTGCCCATCACAAGCAGATTCCGCTTCAGATATGCGAGTATGGAGAGGTGAGGAAAATTCACGTCTCTTGTTGGAGAGGTGAAGAAAAATTCTGAAGACCTTGCTCAAGTCACTGAGACCATTGACAAAGTTGTGGTACACAAGGCTGAAGGAGAAACTGCACGAAGAAGAGGACGAATGTCAGCACAGGGCAACCCCAACAAACAGAAAGATAAAGTAGAAGAATCATCAGATAATGAGTCTTCGAGCGGTGAGACACACAACGATGATAGTGACGAGGGGATATGCAGAAGAAGATGAGAAGAATAATAGATTAGATGAGGAAAAGAAGGCATATGAAAAAAAGAAGCACGATGATGAAAAGAAGGAAGACGGTGACATGAATGACGATGATAAGAAAAAAGATAAGGAAAAGAAGGAACACGATGGGTCCTAATTATGTCCAGTCCTCTATTCTAAAATATCAATTACTAACACATTAGGTAAATAAATAACAAGTTTAATAACATAAAAAGAAGAGAAATGTGTGTCTAATAGGAGGAATATGATATATTTGTCCTAATTAATTATATTAAAACAAGTTTAGATTCAAATTAATTACATAAATATCAACATTAGTTACATAAATATCAACACGTTACATAAAAATCGAATTAGTTAAATATAAAATCAAATTAGTTACAAAACAAAATTAGTTACACACACAACCGAATTAGTTACACACAAAACTAAATTTAATTATATATTTGTAAATTAGTTACACTATATGTAAATATTTCAGTTATGACTAGTCATGATTTTTTTAAAATTAATTTTTACGAATGATAAAAAATAATTTCTAAAAAACGATATAAGAAATAAAATGAGAAAAATAATTATTATTGAAAAAAATAGAGGAGTGGTGAAAATAAGAACTATTATAATTATTTTGGTAAAAAGAGTAAATATAATAAAAATATTACAAATATGAGAGAGAAAATATTGATTTGGTGTTTGTGGGGTCAAGGAAAGAGAAATAGATTATTTTTGTGTGTGTTTTGATTGGTTGATAATATTTATGTATTTAATATTAGTTTATATAAGTTAGTAAATAAACATAAATTGGAAGAATAGTTTGGTATTTGCACTTTTCTCTATTCTTTGAAAAAAAAATCTCTCTCCTTGTACTACTCATATTTTTGTCTTTTATGAAAGTTGTATTTTTCTGGAATAGTGAAGTTATTGAGTACTACAATTGTCCAATCCCCATGTTTATATGTATAATAACATGATCACTATAACGAAGAGATAAGGTAAACGCATATCGACCTAAAAAGCGTGAAAGAGGAGGTCATAAAGGAGCTTGCTAAGCTCAAGAGAAAATCTAGCTCGCTTTCGAGTCAATTTCAATTAGAACGAATGATGAGATAAATCTGGTTGTCTGCACGAATTCAACAATACATTTTTTTTTTCTTTTTACATATTTGTATGATAAAGTTTTTATTTATTTATTTATAATTTTACATTATTCTTCGCTCTAGCATCTCATCAACTAAGCGATCGATGACATATCAACCGAGTTTTTTCAACTCGAGAATAAGCTAAAGAAAACTAAACAACTCAAGATTGAGAAAAATAACGAGTGGACCAAGCCGCATAACATAACGTTGCCGATTCAAATTTAAATGACAAAAGAAAAACTCACAACTAAAATAACATTTAATTGCATTGATCATTTATGGGAGTTGTATATCCAAGGTCAATATACCGCAAAAAAGATTTTGATTATTAAGTATGAAAATCCGTTTGTTAAGTATGAAAATCTGTTAAAAATGAAAAGGTTCAGTTAATATGAAATGGGAGGTTTTCGATTATAGAGCTGAAGATGGTTTAATGCAACCAACTCCGAACTTCTTCAAATGACTTTATTGCACAAATCATAGAAACAAATCTACGATTTATATCTCAAGTATACTCGAACAATACAATATTAAGCGAAGGCAAGTATATATGTGTTACAAGTAATTCATTATCCTAAACAAATGAGTATAAATATCCATTTTTTCTAGATTTAAACTTTGGTAAGAGATGATGATCATATTCTTGTCCATTCCCCGCACTATTTTTTTTTAAAACATCGTACACACATAAACAAATCTAAGATGTCAATGAGTAGCAGAAAATAGTAGAATCAGAACAAAAAAAACGAGGTGTTATTTGTGAACTAAAATATAATTCATCAAGAACACTTTCGGGCTCTTTTAAAAGAGGTTTTCTGCAAATCCTAAAGCATGCACATAGCGTCGCCAACCGAAAGCTCGGGCACTATGACCAACCAGAAACTATACAAAAAAAGATCTGACTCGAAAAACAAAACCCACTAAAAACTAAACAGATCAATCAATTAACCAAACGGCGAAATCAAGTCATTTGCAAAAATCAAACCACCGACATCGAAATGAAAAAAAGCGATATGTTGGAGAGACTCGTCGGAGGTTCGCCGAAGCGTGCGACTACGTGAATCGTTAGCGAGGGAGAGATCCAAAAGACGATTCTGACGAAACGAGTGGTCGATCACTCATGGATCGACGACAGCTCGGACGCGACAGAAAACTCGGCGGGCTAGGGGCGGTGGTGGGCAAAACCATCCTCCCAAGTCTGAGTTGTTAGATTTTTGGACTATTAATGTTATAAAATAAATATGTTGGGTCATTATTTAATTAAGTCAAATTAATGTGGTCTAATTTGGAATAAAGTTTTGACTTAAGGACGTATTTGTCATGAAAGTATTATGTGGCTACCATAAGTGCTAATCTAATTTGATGAGGGGCCAAATTAGAAATAAACAAAAATAATTAGTAACTGCCAAAATGCAGTTATTAGAGGGTAGGTCCCTGATTGTAGAAGTAACGCTTGTTTTTTTGTATCCCCATCAACAAAAACACTCAGGGCTCTCAGGCAATCTACAATTGGAAGACCACTCACGGTGTTTTCATCAATGCATTCAGGTACGCTTCCACTATCCAGTTTCGATTCCCATAAATTGAAGTAGGATCATAAAGTAGCGATTAAAAATTCTTAACCATTGGTATCAGAGCACCCTAATTTATTTTTGAGAATATTGAAAAAGTCGAACCATATGTATATCGCGATTCTCTGTTCTTTTACTTTAATTCGTATTCTGGGATGCGATGTCAATTTCGCTGTCGCAGTAATCATTAGTATCCATATTTATTTTAATCTGTGATGTCTTATATGCGTTCTTATTCGGTAGTGCGTTATGCACTAAATTTTTTGTTTTCTTTGTTTGATAATATCGCATGTTTTTCATTATTTTCTTGATATGCGGTTATGGATATGCGATAAAAGGAAATGACAGGCATGTAAAATCCTACACGATATATGTTAATTGCTTTGTTTCAGAAAATTTTGATTCAGTTTCTCTGATGTTAATATGCGGCAACTGTGTCATTGTTATTGTGGTTCTTCCACCTACGTTCACACAGTAAATTAGTTTTTCAAATTAAAATTCAATTTATTAATTTTTAAAATATAAATTATTTGGTTCAGTAAACCAATTTCAATATGCAGTATACACTGATTCCCGATTTTATATATATGCTAGGAATCATTATTTATAGTTATATTTGTTTTGCACATATGCCGACATATATTATTTTCATTTACAGAAAGAATGATATATTAATAAGTATATATTGCAATTCAAATGTTCTTGGAAATAAATTTGTTTTTCGGCATTAGTTTCATTTATTGGACATTCAACCGTTAAGCATCATTTTATTACAAATTCATGTACATTTGATATATTCATAGCATTATATACACATAATTTTAAGTATTATTAATTCAATTAAATGGTAATTAAATTACTCTGTCTAGATTATATAAATTGTTCATTATTCTTAATAAATAATTGAAACAAAAATGTCGCCAAAGTGACCTCTATTGTGTAAATTGTTTATGAAGAATGTTAAATGTCGTGTATATGTTAATTTATGCGGATACTAATCGGCCCAAAGGAAGATTAGTGACTGGCCAAATTAAATATACACATTTGTGATTATAAACATGTAACAATTATAAAGTTTACCTGTGAATAATTAATAGATCCAAAGATAGATTAATTATTTGACGAGTGTTATTGTTAGTGTTTGATCATTACAACGAGAATACCATTAGCAATCGATATTATTGTCCAAAGACTTGATTTGATGTTGCACTAGGTATCTTGAAATGAGAATTACCATTATTTGAATTTTATTAAGGTTAATTTATGTGTATATATGCTTATTGTGATTATATTGTTCTTTTCAGCTATTACTATGGTATCTGCTTATCTCAATTCAGTTCCGGTCCTTAATGGTAACAATTTTAAGGAATGGAAGGAGAACATGATGATTGTTCTTGGCTGCATGGATCTTGATCTATCGTTTAGAATGGATAAACCAACTTCTCTTACAGATGTTAGTTCCGCTGATGATAAGCGAATCTATGAGAAGTGGGACCGTTCTAATCGAATGAGTCTTATGATCATTAAACGCGGCATACCTCAAACTTTTAAGGGTGCGATATCAGAAGAGATCACCGATGCCAAAGATTTTCTTGCAGAAATTGAAAAACGCTGTGAAAAGAGCGATAAGGCTGAAACTAGTACTCTTTTAAAGAGACTTATTTCAATGAAATTCACGGACAATGAAAACATAAGGGAGTACATTATGGAAATGTCTCATATTGCTTCAAAACTTAAAGAACTCAAACTTAAGTTGTCGGATGACTTGCTTGTCCATTTGGTCCTTATTTCTCTCCCTTCTAAGTTCAGTCACTTTCAGGTCAGTTATAACGGTCAGAAAGAGAAGTGGTTTCTTAACGAGCTCATTTCATTTTGTGTTCAAGAGGAGGAATGATTGAAGCAATATAAGACTGAAAGTGCTCATTTGGCAAGTACCTTTAAAAGTGGTAAAGATCCAGCACTAAAGAAACATGCCCGAGAGATACTTTCGGAGAATTGTTTCCTTTGCAATAAGCCTGGACACGAGAAGGATGAATTTCTTAAGTATCACTTATGGCGTGAGAAGAAAGGGTTGCCTGAACTACCAAAAGCCAAGAGATGCCGAGAGATGCATTTATTTTAGTGATGGCAAATAGGTAGATGTGTAAGCAATTGGGCATTTTCATATTGTTATTATGTACTGGTTCTTATTTGAATTTAATAGATATTTTTGGTGTACCGTTGTTTAGACGGAATTTAATTTTTGTTTCTTGTTTGGACAAATTTAGATATTATTGTGTTCATTCAAGATATTGTGTTCAGTTTATCTATTAATTCTAAAGTTATTGAGACCGGTTCATTTGTTATTTATGACAATCTTTAAACGCTTGTAATTATTGCTTCTTAAAAATGAAACATTGAATGTGAAATCATACAGTATTAAAGACAAATTTAAGAAATGAATAAGATTCTCTATGCTTCGGCAGTTGGGAATCTTACGTATGCTAAGGTTTGTACGCGTCTGGATATTGCGTATATTGTTGAAGTTTAGGCAGATAATTTAAGCAATTCAAGTATGAATCTTTGGAAAGCAGCCAAAAGGGTCATGAGGTACTTGAAAAGAACATAAGATTATATGCTCACATATAGGAGGTCAAACCATTTGGAGATTGGTTATTCTGACTTCGTTTTTGTGAGAATCCATCAGACTACATCAATATGTTGATGGTGGAGTTATATCATGTTATGAGACATATAACTATGATATATGGCTGAGAAATTTTGTCACAGAGTTGCGTATTATGAAGGAATTGTGACAATAAATTAGCCGTAAAATATTCCAACAACATGAGTTTGACAGAGTCAAATTCTTAGTTGTTAAAGGAAAAAGTGCAAAGTGGACAGATTTATATAGAACATTTGGGAACAAACTCCATAATAGCAGACTCTCTTGCAAAGAGTTTACTATCGAAAGGTCTAGATTCAGTGAGAGTTTGTTTGTTTATTTATGTTTTGTGTGATTTGTAATCAACCACATGTATTATGTCTGATCAGACTGATCTCTTTAAAGTTGGATCGGATAAAATGGATATGATTAGATCACTTTACATATAATTTTATCTACCACATATTCATGATAAATTGATCTATGTCATTTGACTATATTGATATATGTGACCATTGATGGGTTTAGTTGTGATTGATATAACGAAAATCATTTTGATCCTACGTTGATATAGTTGATGGACGAGATTGTATTACGTCGCATTATAGTAATGACTATTTTTTGACATGTCTAAAGTTTGACACATTTATTTTATACATGTATAGTCGAGTGGGAGATTGTTAGAATTTTGGGACTATTAATGCTATAAAATAAATATGTTAGGTCATTATTTTATTAAGTCAAATTAATGTGGTCTAATTCGGAATAAAGTTCTGACTTAAGGACGTATTTGTCATGAAGTATTATGTGGCTACCATAAGTGCTAATCTAATTTGATGAGAGGCCAAATTAGAAATAAGCAAAAATAATTAGTAACTGTCAAAATGCAGTTATTAGAGGGTAGGTCCCTGATTGTAGAAGTAACGCTTGTTTTTTGTATCCCCATCAACAAAAACACTTAGGGTTCTCAGACAATTTACAATTGGAAGACCACTCACGGTGTTTTCATTAATGAATTCAGGTACACTTCCGCTATCCAATTTCGATTCTCATAAATTGAATTAGGATCACAAATTAGGGATTAAAAATTCCTAACACGAGTCTCGTAAACGACGTTTGGAAGTGATCCAATGAAGTGCAACTAGGTTTTCTCTGTTTGTTTGTTGTTTGTGTATTGTTCTGCAGCTTCCATTCCCCACCTTATTGATCACAACATAGTAAAAGAATATATCGGATAAATACATAATTTAAAATTTATACAACTTTAGACCTAAAAATCAACTTTTACTTATCGTTACACATATAAAAAAAATATATCATATATTATCATTTTTGTCCAGTGTCTCGAACTGGAAAAAATAATTTAAAAAGAAAAGAGAGAAAAACCTCGTAAAATATTCTCTGTTTCTTCTCAGTTGTTCTCTCAATCTCTATTTGCTATCGACTCGAAACCTATAACGAAGAACCCTAGTTCTACACGAGTATCGAATCCATGGGTACGTTTCACCAAGCTTTTTCGCTGCCTAACATCTACGCTTATTGAATTTCGATTAATCCGTCAATTATCGTCCATGCCTAAATTTGTTGTTTGTGTGCGTTTATGGTTTTTTTCTTCCACTCTTTTGTGATAATTCGATTGCTCTAGCAATTTATAGTTCGATTATTCGATCGATATCGCTTATGGTGTGAATTTTTGTTTTTCGATTGTCACAAATGGCAGTTCTTTTTTATCTTTTAATTGTTTCTAACAGTCGATTTCGGTGAACTAGGATTCAAACTTCCGTTTCATTCGATAACTAGAAGAGTTATTTTGAGGGGGATAGTATTCCAGGAGAGTTAAGTAGGCTTGGAGAGTAGTAGTTCACTAGGAATATAATAACCTTTCATGCGTGTGTTAAATTGAGGTTCAGTTTAGAGTTTTATTGATTATATACGCAACTGCTTGTTTTTCGATTCTTAATTGAATGGGAAAGAAAATATCTGTTTTGCAATTTTGACGAATTGTTGAGAGCTTATTTGGGTGACTGGGTTTATTGTGTGAATGCAGATATCGAGGAGGATATTCGATCATTGCAGCTTGATACAGCAGGTATCCTGAATGGAATCTGAGTGGCTCTATAGCCTCTTTTTTTCTGTTTATTTTTGTTATACAATTTTGTGTAATATTTAGCATTTTTCGTAACACATGGGTTTTGATTGGAGTCTTTTGTTGACTCAATTAGAAGACGTTGGGGCTGTTAATACAGAAGAACCAAAGACCGTCGAAGTTGAGACAACTGAGAAAACAGAGGAAGGTCAGTTCAGAAGTAGAAGTACCATTTAGTTTATATAAAATTCTTATTTTTTTGTTTTGTTCTTGATTTTTTTATTGGGATGATCGTAATTTGAGTTATTGATGACCGTGTATCTAATTGTCTAGGTGATCGTGATTTAGTCAAACAAAGGCTGCCTATTTTTATTGTTCTGGGTGATCATATTTAGTTTTCTCTTATTGGTTACAATCGTTGGTTGAGACTGCATATTTTACTGAAGACAATCTGGTGTAGTTTAGCAGTAAATATGTAGGCATTTAATTGATGATGCCGTAGAATTGCTTAAGTGTGTTATTTTAGACCTTGCTGTTCCTTGAAATTCTCGATTCACTAACCATTAGTTTACACTACTGTAGGAGCAAGTTATATGTAGCTGAAATTAGAGTATAAAGTTTCTTTTGTATTGTCATCCCCAAATATGTTTTCCTTACTACGAGGGATTAGTTTTTTGTATCTGTATCCATCATTTACATAGTTCTATCTTTTAAGATGAAATTGGTGTGTTTGGTTCAGATATAAAGGAAGAAGTCGAAGCTCAAGCATCTGTGTCAGTCCCAGAAGAGCATAAAGGTTTGCTAAGTCTATTTGATTATCATAACACTTGTATGTTTTACAAGTTTTATTAGTACTCTATTTAAGGTTTCCGTGTTAAACCCTAGTTACAATCTTTCATAATATGACCTTGCATTTCAATTGTAGTGAAAGAGAAGGATATCCCGCCTGTAGAGGAGGAAGAGGAGGAGGTTGAATCAGAGCAGAAAAGGCATTTGAATGTTGTTTTCATCGGCCACGTTGGTAATGTCAGCCACTTTAAAAAGTATCAAGCAAAAAACAGGATTTAAAAAAAACAATAAATGAATTTGTATTTTGGGAAAATATCATTCATGTTTGCAAGAAAACAGAATTAAGATAGAAGGAAAAATCAAGCATCAAATATAAACTAGCAAAAATCATACAGTAACATCTGTCCAATGAGGTATGAACGGTCGAACCCGTTAGTTCCTTGACCGAATTGATGGCATTATATATGTGCCTCATTCTGAAAATTTGAAGAAAGCAATTGGCTTTTTTAGTGCAGGAAGACATAAAATTGTTAAGGCTTCAGAGAGACAAAGTTTCTTGAGGTGTGACTTAACTTCATACAGTCAAAGCCAATTGAGTGATTAGCTTGGTGTGAAGCGTGCCCTTTTTTTTATAGAGAGAAACTCGAAACTGGATTAAAAAAAGATGAAAAAGAAAAAAAGCTTCTACTATGAAGAAGCAAAATACAATCTAAAAGGCGCTGGCCAATCTCTAGACAAATCAGTAAGACTAAAACCGTGACTTGAATGCATGCTTATTGCACAATTTGGTCACTTAAGCTGCCAGATTATTACTTATGGCCCAACTATTTAAAAAGAGCTATGGTTATTTTGGCAACTTGAAGAAATAATTAGGAAAATCATTGACTACAATTTTCGATATCAAGATTTTCTTGATTTTATTTTAAATTAAGTGCTTTTAAACCATAGTGAGTTTAGAATTTGTATTTGGTACCTCAAATTCAACGAACCTTGATGAGAAAGGCTATCCCGATTCTTCTTCCGTTTGTTAAATAAAACCTAACTCGACACATCAAATTAAACATAACTTTTGATCTTAACGAGGAGCATAAGAAACTTCCAACTCGTTATTAATTTATTTTTTCAAGTTTCTAGGTTTATATCCCTGAATCATGTACTAAAGCTCAATTCTGATTCAAACTTTTTGTGAGAAAAAGTTCCTACAGTTCTGTGCTCTGTTTGTTAGAAGACTGTTAGTCTTTCATTGGCTCCTTTCCACTGACTTTGATTTTTATCTTGGTAATATGCATAATTACAGATGCTGGCAAGTCTACGACTGGAGGCCAGATACTCTTTCTCAGTGGTCAGGTTGATGATCGGACAATTCAGAAATATGAAAAAGAAGCAAAAGACAAGAGTAGGGAAAGCTGGTGGGTAGATTGATGCTCTTATTTATATGTATGTATATATATATATATATATATATATATATATCATTTTTATTGTTAGGAGAGTGAAAGCTGATTCTTTTAATGTTATATTTCCTTTCGAGTTATTCATATGCGGCAATATTTGTTTTCTCAAATTATGCATCTTTTCCAAATATATTCTTAGGCTGGCTAATTACTAGAAGCTTAAATTAGTCGGACCAAATACTCTGATGTTATTGCTTTGCTTTCTCTTCAACTACAACGATCCAACTTATAATGGCTTGTCTTGCTATATCATCTTGGATTACAATATTTGACTAAAAAATTATTGGTTGGGTAATTAGCCAACTTATATGTGAACCCAAATATGTCCCATCAATTAGTATTGAGCTTTTGTTTCCTTTGATTTTATGACAGGGCAAGTTGAGACTTGGTTTTGATTTTATTTTTGTGGAGTTCCTGGAATTCTGTTTAAATTTGAATTTCAATGTGTATCAATATGATGATACTGTCAATGGGTGTCTGTGTAGTTTAATTTTGTGGAGTGCAACTTAAAAATCTTAAGCTGGAAGCCTTCACATTTTTATATCCTTGATGGGATTTTATTCAAACTAGAATTGCAGTCACCGGATGCCTATTTGAAGTCAAGAGAGTTTAATTAATCATAATTGTTATTTATTTTTGTATATATTCTCGATTGAAAATAGTTATATTGATCAAATTTTTCTATGTTGCAGGTACATGGCATATATTATGGACACCAATGAAGAAGAGAGGGCTAAGGTTAGACTAAACGGCATTAGATTATACTTTCAACTGTACAATAACATAAATTATTTATAGTGTTGATCAGTAACCACTTATTGACATTTTCGATACTGTGGCTTCAGGGGAAAACGGTTGAAGTGGGTAGAGCACATTTTGAAACTGAGACAACAAGATTCACAATTTTGGATGCACCGGTATGCAATTCATCTTTTTCCTGCTCTGATTGGTTTGGCTACCAAAGAGAAGCAAAATTATAGTTATCAAAAAGCATCTATAACTTGAAAATTGAAATTACTGTTTTGGTTTAAAAATATAGAAACATGTATTAGGTTCCTTGATGTATTTGTTGAAGAATATTATTCTAACAGTACTAGTATGATTCTGACTAGAAGTTCTTCCAAATGGTTTGGCTTTTCTTATATGAACAAACACTGCTCAGAGCAGCTTCTGGCTCTTGAAACTAGCAAAGTCCCCTTTTTTCGAAAATAGAATATGTGCCAAATGGTCAATAAGGAGCGATTTTTGCATCCCCACCCCAATGAGTTGGTCTAGTAATAAAAGGGAAAGCTGAGATGTGTGAATAGTTGCACGGTCTCAGGCTCAATCCTCCCATAAACTAAAAAAAGTTGGGTTACTGAGATGTCTCTTGGTCGAACTGTCAGGCTTCGGGCAAAAGCTCGGATACCCTAAAGAGTGGCCTTATTTTATGCGATTTAGTGACATCTATATTTAGGAATCCTTATTTAGTCGATGGATATTGGTTGTTCTACACGTAAACGTGTGCCTTCCCTCTTCCCTCCTATAGATACTTTAGCTGTAAACTAATTAGACGTAAACTAATTTGGTGCAGCTTTTATGAGAATACACACTTAGATGTATATGTATTTATATAATATAATTTTGAAGTATTTAACTATTGCCTCGTCAGAGTATATCATATAATTTGTGTTTATTCATCCTTTGAAAATTTTATATAGGGTCACAAGAGTTATGTGCCTAATATGATAAGTGGCGCGTCTCAAGCTGATATTGGAGTTCTTGTAAGTTCTTCCCCGATCGTTTTAATAGTGGTTTACTTTGACAATCATGTGGATCCAAATACAAATCACTTGAAACCAATTTTTTGCTAATTCGTTTTTACTATCTTATGTATGCCCTGTTCAGTTATATGTGGTTTTCTCTTCAGCTTAATCACTTATGCCCTGTGAATTAGGTTATTTCTGCTAGGAAAGGAGAATTTGAAACTGGATTTGAGCGAGGTGGACAGACTCGTGAACATGTCCAGCTTGCAAAAACCTTGGGTGTCTCTAAGCTTCTTGTTGTTGTGAATAAGATGGATGATCCTACAGTGAATTGGGCCAAAGAAAGGTGCTTTATCCTTGGTCATTTCAATGTCTACTCTATGTGTGGCGACAGTTTTATATTTCACTTTATACATGTTATTTCAGATACGATGAGATTGAATCCAAGATGATACCATTTCTGAGATCGTCTGGCTACAACGTGAAAAAAGGTAGCACGATTTCGACCATATAACATAGTGTCTACTTACAGAATATGGTTTTTGTTTGATTCTTATTGTGTAAATAACCACATCTATTCACTAGATAAACTTTTTTGTTTTTGTTTTTAATTTATTTTTCGAGGTTACTAGATCTTATTTAGACACTCTTGGGGTGGTTAATAATTGGTTTTAGCCTGCTCTATCAAATTGCAGTGCTATTCAATCTTGAGCATCACTCTTTAATCGTTGTAATTCTCTCATAGAAATTGAGAATATTATTATTAAGAAGTAACATGACATTTTCAAAGTTAAAATACTATTACCATTATGTTCCTACTAAAATATGTCTTATAATGGTTCTTTAATGGAGGCTTGGGAAAACAGCTACCGCCTGAATGAGCAAGGGTCGAAACTTTATTACCATGTATATCCTGCAGTAAATTTGGTTGTGTCACTGCTTTCCAGTGTCCACATTATAAGAGAAGTCTGATAATCTTATTTTCGATTCCTGTAAATAAAATGCTAATTAAAGTGTTCGTTTAATTTTAGATGTTCTGTTCCTACCGATATCTGGTCTTATGGGTTCAAATATGAAGACGAGATTGGAAAAGAAGGTGTGCTCGTGGTGGAGCGGTCCCTGTCTTTTTGAAGCCCTCGATGGTATTGAAGTTCCTCTTCGAGACCCAAAAGGTCCATTCAGGTACGTGCTGATCTTATTATGCTAGTCTGTCCGGACTTTTAGGCTGACATACAAACTAATATTATTTATGTTTTATTTTTTCTTTCGAGTATTTGGTAAAGCATAAAAAAAATGTCTTGCATATTCAGTTAACTATCTAACCTTTTAAGGTATGACACGAAAGATAGTCACCTTAGTTGTCTGATATATTTCATTTTATCCAGGAATCTTATTTCATGCCATTATAATAAGTTTATCAGATCTCTACTTTAGTATTTCCAGTCTGTCATTGTTTTTTCCATTAAAAATTAAGCCTTCCAGAAAAAGATAATCAAATCAATGGACAAAATATCATTGTAGAGAAGTTGATTCATCAGCTTTTATGCTTGTTTTGAATCCCTTTAGTGCAAATATTATTTGTAATAGAACGGAATCGTTGATCTGTACACAATATTTTCTTGTAGGATGCCTATCATTGACAAATTCAAAGACATGGGAACTGTTACTATGGGGAAAATAGAATCTGGTTCTGTTCGTGAAGGTGATTCGCTGATGATCATGCCAAATAAGGTACCATGCTGTTCCTTGTGTCAAACTGCTTATTCTGCTAATTAATTTTGTTGTGTGTATGTTATAAGTGGGCTTGATTTGATTATACAAACGCACAGGCTATTGTGAAAGTGGTTGGCATATATTGTGATGAAAACAAAGTCAGACGTGCGGGACCCGGTGAGAATGTTAGGGTCCGGGTTTCTGGAATTGAAGAAGAGGATATACTCTCTGGTTTTGTTTTATCAAGCGTTGGTAAGTTGAACCTCTCTGAGTAACGTTCCTCGTGTCTTTGTAATAATTTGTCTGACTCGTTAAGTGAGTCATGTGTTGCATACTGATTTCTATTAAATTGGAACTGTTTTAGTTTAATTAGCCAAGGTTTGTACTAAAATTAATAGTTTGCTAAATTGCCAAAAATATGTACAAATACCAGCCTTTAATTATTTTTTGGAAATTTTTCTAAAGTGATAAGTTTCTTATAAAAATCTGTCAAATACTTTAATCAGTGTAAAAATAATTGACAAAGAAAGTTTGGAAGTTTTCCTTTTGCTTCGGATATTTGCATTTCCATATTCATGTATATTGTTCATTGTATTCTAGTGGTATGATGACGCTCTGGTTTGTCTTTCGGTGCAGAGAAACCGATACATGCAGTGACTGAGTTCATTGCTCAATTGCAGATTCTGGAATTACTGGACAATGTACTGAAACACAATTCGGTTCTTCATTCTGAGAAAAAGTAAAACAGCGTAATTCTGTATTGAGTTTTGTTTCTTGATGATTTCAATATTCTTGTCTAGGCAATCTTCACTGCTGGCTACAAGGCTGTCTTGCACATCCATGCTGTTGTTGAAGAATGTGAGATTGTAGAGTTGCTAAAGCAAATCGATCCGAAAACCAAGAAACCTATGAAAAAGAAAGTGCTCTTTGTGAAGAACGGTGCTATCGTTTTGTGCCGTGTTCAGGTTTTCTTTTTTAGTTCTTATTTCTAGGTTTTACTAACAGTAGGAATGGTCAATTGTAGTTGTACTTCCGGTCAATCTAAAAAATAAAATGCTTCTTTTTTCTCTCTTGTTTCACAGGTAAGCAACATGATTAGCATCGAGAAGTTTGCAGATTTTCCACAGCTCGGGAGATTTACTCTTCGCACTGAAGGTTAGAGAAAGAGATTCATACTCAGTTTTAATCTTCTGCTACTAAGCTTCTACATCTGAATACTGTCTTCTCCATAACCTTTACAGGGAAAACAATTGCGGTCGGAAAAGTCTCCGAACTTGCATGAACAACCAATTTTGACTCGAGAGAGGTTAGAGTAATTAAGCTTTTTTACTTAACTGTTTTAAGTTTTAAGGTTTGTTTTTAACATCACAAAGTGTTTATTTTTTTCATTTTCTTTCTAAAATATGACAGGAAACAACTCTTGGCAAGCGATCGATACATCCCCGCTATTTATAACTTGAGTTTGAGTTTCAATTAGATAGATCTGTGTGGTGATGGACTCGACCCGACCAGGGACTAATTATCTCTGGAATTTATAAGTTACATATTTTGTAGTTATTAAAAAAATGCATATTTCTTAGGAGTTGTGAAAATAATTTATGGTTGCTAGTGCTCATTTGTTGATTGAGCACACCATTGATTGTCCTTTTTGAAAGATAAAAGATAAACTCAGGTATAGTTTATCAGTTTATTTCTGCTCTGCTAAGTTTCAGAAAGTCCTTGGAGTTTGTTGGTTGCCTTTTTCTTGTTTCTACACAATTTTTTCTGAGACTCGATTTTCCGAGTTCTGCGCCTCTTATCCCTATTTACATGAGAGCTTTACCGACTGCAATTACGATTTCGTTCATTTTCAAGTCGTCAAGTTCATTCATTTTCATGTTTACAGTTTTATTTTACTTACTTTTGTAATTGTTTATAGTTCCATTCAGTAGTTTCTTTTCGTTTATAATTTGAATTAGATAGTGAACTTATATGAACAAATATTTAATATCATTTAGAATGACGAAAAATAGTTTAATACAAAAGATATTGTAGAGGTCTTGTTGCACCAACTTCAAAACATTCACAATGATTAATTAACAATAATAATAGATGAATAATGTGATCATGGTTTGCAATATCCTTGATTTATGTGTGTAATGAGATTCGGTTTCACTCGTTTATTAGTTTAGAAACTCGAAGAATTACAAGAAATATTTCTGGTAAACTCGAAATATGAAAGTAGACTATCGCCCTCACGCACTCCCCTTTCATTGATGATTTACATTGGTATTTACAGACCTACGGTTACTTAAATTGTATGCTAGGGTTTCCTCATTAATCTCAGATCTTAACTAATTAAAATACGAGATAATCTCCGAGATTTACTGAATACGTTACATAATTATCTCATTCGGTTTGATCCTTTGATTTCATTCCCTATTTAAACTCAGCCATATCTTCGATAAAGACTCCTGACGATGAGCCTTCTTTGCGATGACGTCCTCCCTCGCGATGGAGTACTCCTCGCGACGGGCTTCCTCGCGAAGACGTTCTTCCTCGTGACGAGCCTCTTCGCGATGACGTTCTTCCTCGCGATGGAGTCTTCCTGACGACGAGCTTTACTCGCGACGGGCCTCTTCGCGATGACGTCCTTCCTCGCGATGGAATCTTCCTGACGACGAGCTTTCCTCGTGACGGGCCTCCTCGCGAAGAAGTCCTTCCTTGCGATGGAGTCTTCCTCGCGACGGGCCTCCTCGCGAAGACGTCCTTCCTCGCGATGGAGTCTTCCTCGCGATTTCCTTGGCCCGTGCTCGTGACGAGGCTTCCAGAGACCAAATCTTTCTCATTCATTGACCTATGCCGAATGAGGGTTCTCGCCTCCATTTCTGGTCGTTTGAGGAATGAAAACGACACAAGTAGTGTTAAGATGTATTTGAGGAAATCCGACCTTAACAAATATTTGATTCTAAAACAGACTAACCCGAGATGAGATTTAGACCCAAGTATTAATTACTATATTCCGCACTGGTTTATATCTTGTAATACAATAATTGGTATTTTGTAATTAATACTAAATTTTTACAAAGTGCTTTAGACAATCCAAAACTCAAATTTGTTATAATTCTTTACTTTGGGTGCTATTTTCAGACGATAACAAAATCTTTTCATGCTTTTAAATATTCCTTTATATAAATATCATATTAATCTCTTTATTATTTGGGTTAATGCGGTGTATAACATTTTACATATAAAAATTTCGAAATGGCCAACGTTTGAAAAAATATTAGTAAATGACTAGATTAATGTTTAACAAAAAATATTGACCATTAACGGTGTGCCACGTATATACTAAGGCAATTAACTAAATTTAACATAAGCGTTGTCCATTTCACAATTACCCCTCCAAACGTTAGTCATTTGACCAATTTTTTGTTATTATATTTTATGTCAATATAAACCTTATTAAACATTAATTTATTTTTCTATGTCAATAATATTAAATATTATATAGATATTACAATATTAAAATATAAAAAATTAACTAATAAATATTAATTTGAATAACATTAATAGAACAAAAATATTACACAAATATTCATAAACATTTACATTTACATTTCGCAAGTAAACTTCAATATTGATACTCGTTGCTCGTTACTCGATATGTTGACTATTAAAAATAATTTTGTTTAAATCATTTGTGTGTTTATTTTAAATTATGCATACTTTTTTATAACTATTAGTATAATGATATGTAGTAATTGTATTGTGTTTAATTATTATTATATATTATTATTAATATCATATACTTTTTTTTCATTGATAATATATTTTTTTATTATTTAAATTACTGTTCAAATTACATATTAGTATTTTTTTAGTAAATTTTTAATTAAATATAATTTATCACCAAATTTATGCGATAAATAGCTTTTTTAGGAAGCGTGGTCGATGCCATGAAATATCATAAAAGCTCTCACGCATAGCGAAGGAAGACCGTGGTTACGTAGATTGTTGAAAATTATTTAACGATTTAAACAATAGTATTATATAACACATTTATATGTGGCGGAAATATATAATAAGATCTAAAATAAATTAAAACTCATTTTAACATATTAAACAACTAGGCATTAAAAATTACTAACATGTCATAAACATTTTATTCTAAACATGTTGTCAACAAATTCATCACACTAGCAACCTATAAACAAATTTATAATTGCAGACCAATTCTTTTAAAATGACTTACACGTGAAGTTGTAAACAATTTCGTGCGTTGCTAGTTCACTCCGGAATGCCTCGTCAAAAAAAAATTCTAACTCGCCGGATTGGATAGGCCCAAAAGTCACCATATCGGTGAATTTGGCTGGCCGGATTGGCTGCTGACCGGCCGATCAGATTGAGTTTGCAAGTGTATGAGCGGCTTGTGTCGGATCTGGGTGTGGGACATGTGCAGGAAGGTAGAGGGCACCTATATCCACGTGTCGGAGTCGTCGTAATTCACAAATTCGAGACAAGGAGCTTGCAAGAGCCTAGGTCCACTTGTAGCTGACTGGCCGGATTGGACCTACCGGACAGGTACAATGGGCTTGTGAGCCTACGGATTCCTCGCGCCTATTTTGAGCGTGCCACCTGTACACAAAGGTAGAGGACACCTATGGCCATGTGGAAGAGGCGCTAGACTGCACATAAACTAGACAGGACGCGCGTGAGAGAGAAGGCCCACATACAACCCATTGGCCGGCCGAAATGCTGTGTGGTCGGCGGGCCTGTCTTTGAGGCAGATTTGCCTAGAATGAGTCTAGCTCGATTCTCTTCGATTCTTGGCTGATTTCATGCGAAAAAAATTCACTCAAACACCACAAATTGAGTCAATAATATTATTCTCGGATTTTTGAGGGAGAATAAGAGGGTGCACTCTTTTAAATCGAACAACGAATAAGAGGGAAAACACTCAAGAACGAAACAAGAATTAAGAAACAGTTTATTGATCATTTCTCTCTCAAGAATACTAGGCCAAACTCATAGGAAGGAAAAGTGATCAAAATTCTGATTAGGGTTGGGGTCTTCGAAAAACCCTTTTATGAGAGAGAGAGAGAGAGAGAGAGAGAGAGAGAGAGAGAGAGAGAGAGAGAGAGAGAGAGAGAGAGAGAGAGAGAGAGAGAGAGAGAGAGAGAGAGAGAGAGAGCAGGGTTAAGTTAGGTCAAAATCCAATTTTGCCCCGTTAGTCAAACTTAACCCCAATGTTCTTTTTAGTTGAGTTTAAAATAATTACTCAACCCTAATTCACTAATTATGGTCGTGGATAATCATTTTATTTTCCCAAACATATATTGAATTTATTTCTAAAATAATATTTAATTAATTTAGAACATTTTTTTATTTAATATAAGTCATTAATTTTTTTCATAATTTTTAAGAAAGTACGAAACGAGAAAATACTTATTTTCATCTTTAATTTATTTGAATCATCGAATCATATTACTACCAATATAATAATATATTATAATTCGTTAAATAAATGTAAAAAAATAGATAATCATTATTTATTTAATGACTTAGAAAATAATTCTCTTAGTGTAAATCACAATTTACATTTAATGAGAAAATCAATTATTCTAGTTCAATAATTCTCGTCCGAAAGTTCATCATTGAGACCTTATGGACCCACATGAACGAAGTTTTAGGATAAAAATCGGACTCAAAAGTTCACAAACCGTTCCCGTCTTTTAATTCTTAATATTAGTCGATTCCACTAAAGGACTAATATTGAAACTCTCCAAGTTCATATGCGTTTATTTTCCGTTTGATGTGACATAATATTTTACGATATTACCTTTCGTGTGTATCAGTAACTTAGAGGAATATAAAATTACCGTTTTACCCCTGAGTTATTATTACTCATTTGTTATTTATGAATGAGAAAAACATAAAGTGAGATGTCTTTACATGTCACATGTTTTATTCAAAGAATTTTCTATTCCATGAATACCAGGCGCGGTTTATTCATTCACACTCTCATAACAAAGCATAGTTTGACACTAATGCATTGACATTGTTTCAACACGAATTTTGTATCTGTGAATCATATAACCCAATATAATAACATCATGACACCAACCGTCGGGTCAGATGCAACTTCAATTTAGCCATTGCCCATTGATAAATCAAATGTCATAAAGTGTCATAACGATTATGCATTCACTTCAGGAGTAAGGTAAGTAACAAAATACCCCTCGTATGTGATATTGAAATTTTGAGTGATTAAACGGTTTTATCTTGGGTTTCAAAGTATCACATGTCTTGTTCAATATCTTCTGTAAGATATCAAGAATGAAACACAGAGTCACAACTCAAGATATCATGATTTATTCAAACAATCATTACTCATATTCGATTACACTATCGATCTTTAGATTGTAAACTAATATTTAAACTAGTCACAAGGGGTTATCTTGTCAAGTCTGTACTTAGCACCCCTTTCGTCGATGACAGTTTCAGAGCGTAACAAACATACATAAACACAAACTTAATCAAGAATGAATATTTAATTTTATTTAATGTTTCAGCAAAACGAAATACAAAAGTATTTATAATGTCTAATATCTCTTTTGTGGGCCCCAATACCAACATAGATAAGTATATAAACCAGAAACCACGAGTAATAAAATGAAACACAAATAAACCTCAGTAACAAACGTGCTCTAGGTTGTCGCAGGGACCTCAACTCGCGATCATCGGCTATAATTGCCTCTTCCGAACAAGGCGGAACTAAATCAAGCCAGGTTTTCCTCGAGTTATGGTACCGCATAACGCGCTAGATTATGCACCGCGACATTACATAGACAAAAAATATGCATAATGCTAAACTACTCAACCTCTCTCACCTCTCTAAGATGCGGTTGCAATATCGTCCCAAGATCTGTCGCTGGCGCCACGGCCTCCTCGATCATCCTCACCACTCTCAAGCAATTAGATTATATTTCTGCTTTTCTGCCGCCGACGCTTCAAACTAGCACTATGCCACGGATGACAGCATATGCCTTCGCAAGTTTGGGGTAAAATTCCTTAGTCAGAAAAAACATATGTGAGGCGATTACCTCTCTGTTGTGATCTAGAACAATACAAACAACACCGAAACCTCAACGGTCATGAGTCAGTGCCGAGTCAACATTAATCGAGAGGGTCTCGTCCCTTGCGGGTGGGGTGGAGGGAAGGGGTCCATTTATGGATCGTAATAACCCTCATACTCGTCCGAATCTCCCCAGCCGTAGCCGCTCCACCGTCCACTGAACAAGTTGTGACTGACTCCACGCTAACCTCCTAGGAAGGACATTGTTCATGTGGTTTCATAGCTCCCAAATAATAGTAATGAAAATTTTATGGGAACGAACCTCAAGAATATCTATCACTCTGAGGATAGTGTAAAAAACGTCTCTGTCTGTGACAGGCGGAAAGATGTGGTCGAACTCGCTTCCTTCCAAACTCTCCTGCTCCACCTGCAACCTCAAATCGCGTGGAAAGATGTATCTCCCTCCTCCTGACAGACATGGAAACTATCGTCAAAGGTGATCCTCCTTTTGGCTAATACTGGTCTAGCCAGAATCTGGCCTAAACAGACTCACCAACAAAGGAGTTTCACCTTAGGTGGAACTCTCAGCTGTCAGAAATTCGTCTACCAACTCCCTGTCCCTGTCGAAACTGAAGAACTGGCCTCCAGAGTACTGGCTCTCTCCATCACAACTCGATAATCGTTCTTGATGGAGTACTCTACGTCCTTTGTGAAGTGCCAACGACGAACATCAAAGATACATTCTCCTCCACTCGGGATACTCAAAATTGGCGTCATCCTCCTCCCTGTACATCGTTGAGATAAGATCAACGTTCCAACTATCGTTGAATCTCATAAACTTTGCTACACGCATATCGAGGGGATCCAAGATGGGTCAATCCAGGTGGCTGGTCTATCCCTGGGAACCCAACTATCTCCCATGATCAAAACTGACTATATGCCCAATCCTCCATCTCGAGCCGCATTGAATGATCTCTCTGCCCCAGAGGAGACTGCGCCATATAATGAGCTACACCAGCCTGGACGGGCAGACATGATGTCTCTGTCTGGGAATGAGCTATGGCCATAAACCCGCCCTACCAGATTTTCCGGTCTCCGATGTAGCCTCTAGAAACTCTTAACCATAAGGACCTGGTTGGACTTCTCGAAATCTCTGAAGCCCATCCTGCCCTCTGACTTATGCCTCGTGAGGATCTTCCACTTGCACCAGTGGATCCTCTAATCGCAGTGCCGCCTCCCCACCAAAACCTGGAAATCGCTGAATATATTTCTCTAATAAAAGAACTCGGGTTTAGTGGCATGAAGCCACGTAACTGGGGATCGACTGAAGAACAAACTTAATGAGTACCTCTCTGCCAGCTTGCGAGAGGGAGAGCCTTCCAACTCTTAATGTTTTTCCATACACTGTCTCTCACAAACTCAAAAATCTTTGTCGTCGTACGATCAGTGAACGTTGGGAGTCCCAGATAACGCTTATGGCACTCTGTCCGCTTAACACTAGAATCTGATCCAAGGCCTCATCCTCCCGAATACTAACATCCTTACTGAAACAGACATCAGACTTCTAAAAGTTCACCATCTGGCATGTAACCCTCTCACACTCTTCGGGTCTTGCTCCGTATAATATCATACTATCATCCGCGAATAATAAGTGAGACACATGGAGGTTCCCGAAATGGACTCCTGTGATCGTTCATGCATCCTCGCTCGCTTGAAGGAGGCTCGAGAGCCCCTCGGAGCATAAGAGAAACAAAAATGGGGAGAGAGGGTCCCCCTGGCGAAGGCCTCTGAAGGGAGTCACAATACTTATGGTGGAGCCATTGATGTTGAAAGTAACCTAACTTAGGTAACACATTTCATGATAAGACGCACCCGACCTTGTCGAATGCTTTCGCCATGACAATGTAGAGAGACAAACATTTTTCATTTCTGTAGTGTTTCTGCTTCTGTTGGCAGATATGCCCACAAGAAGATTGTTTATTTACATATTGATGTAATATATAAATCTTTGTAAAGTCCTTATTGAAAGATTGTTTATTTACATATTGATGTAATATATAAATCTTTGTAAGTCCTATTTAGTTTGATTGAAGATTTATGATATTCAATAGTCTTATAGTCCTTAATCAAACCTAACAATGTATGAAGAGACAAAATGTAGATTTGCGTGAACAAAATCTTCATGGTTTGACTAAAACGATATATTCGCAATCTAAAGATCAACGGACTATTGATCCCAATATGATTGTTGGAAGAATCTAGGATGTCTGGTTACGAGGCATAGAGAGTTAGGAACTCTGTAGTTCTTCCAGTGTATCTTTCGAAGATACTGAATTGACCAGTGCACCTTTAGAGACAATAGAAGAACAAACCATTTAACATCTTCTATCTCAAGGTCACTACGTATGAATCGCATCATGCTTACCTAAATCCTGAAATGAGGCATGTCATTTCATAGCATTAATACTCTCATTTGAGAAAGTCAAATTCTAGGTCCAATGTGTGATCTAGACAAGACCTATTGGTGAGATATTAAGTTATAAAGATGTCATGAACTAACTTTGTGAAGTTCTCATAGATATGGAATTCATGTACAAGATTGCTGAGATGCAATGTATATCACCTCATGCTTTATTACTTGGATTGTGAATAAATGAACTGCGCAGTGTCCAAATTTAAGTAGCGACTTTATTTGGATGAAACAATGTGACTTGTTAGCTCCTCGTCAATACATTGTTTCTAACTTATTCACAAGTAATAAAGGAGTTGAGGAAATAACAACTAGAAGGGTAAAATGTTAATTTTATAAATCCCAACTAGTTGATGATATTCATGAAGGGTAAACATAGATAACATTCAATGGATCCGCTCAATATAATTAAGTTGAACTTGAGTAGAAAATAAATTCATTTGAACCGAGAGATTCTCAGTGTCGACTCTTTAGTGGAGTCAGTCGACATTAAGCTAATACTCGGAAAAGGTTTGAGAACTTTTGAGTCCGGGTATAGAAGCTCAAGCTTTGTTCATTTGGATCCATAAGGTCACTATTACAGGTCATTAGAGTAGGATTGTTAAACTAGAAGCTAAGTCAAAATAAGTTCAAGTGTTGAACTAGACTTTTTCTCGGAAAATGTCTAAAGAGTATTTTTGTCCACAAGGACATAAAATGATGTGAATGTCAAAATAAGATTTTGAATATTTTCATTTAATGAAAATATAAATTATTTTCTAAAGCCGAAAATTCGTTTGAGGCATTATGAAATTAATTTCGTTATTTGTGCAATTATAATTCTACAATGGGTATTTTAAGAATTGTCTTAAAATAAATAAGGAAGCATCTAGATGCTCCTCCCCCTAGGTAGAATTCGGCCAACATAGCATCAAAGATGAGAGTTTTATTTCCTTTTTCTTATAAGGATAATTACCCAAAAGAAAAAGGGAAATGAATTTCCTTGAGAATGAAACAAATGTGCTAAGTGAGGAAATTTGTTTCCTCACTAATGCAACAATATTGCCGGCCAAACAATGAGGGAAAGGGGAAGGGAAAATCAAATATTGTGTCATGAATACATTATTCATTCATGAATGAATAATTGACCTTTATAGATTTTTCCTTCTCCTATAAATAGAGCCTCACATAGAGATGTGAAGTTTAAACTTTTTTCTTCCTCTCTCCCTATTGTGGCCGACCCTCTCTCTCTAGAAAATACTCTTCTTATTTTGCACTTAGATTCACATTTAATTTAGAGAATTAGCTTATGATCCAAGAATTGTTCTTAGTTCATATGGTTTAATTGTGCCCACACACAAATCCTTCCAAAACCTCTATAGACTCTTGTACTAGAAATCTTAGGTTTCTCGAGTTCAAGATTAGGTGCGAAGATGACGAGCGAGCCAAGGAAGAGGATCTACCTTTCTCGAGACGCTTCAAGATCAAGCTACAAAGAAAGGTTGGTATTCTAGTAAATTAAATAATGCTTTTAATATATAACATGTATATGCTTTTTTAGGTTAGTAAAATTGTTTTACTTGAAAAAGAAATTTTTAAATTCCGCCATTAATTTGATTAATGTTAAATTTTTCTTTAACCCTAGACCTATTCCAACAGTTTCATCGTATGGAGAGCATCGAATCCAACAATTACAGTGTCGAAGATAAGTCTACCTCATAAAAACGCACTATGGGACTCATAAATAGCTGCATGTATGGTGATCTTAAGACGGTTGGCCAAAGACTTGACCGCTATCTTATAGATCACATCATAAGCTAATTGGTCTGAAGTCATTGACTCGTCTTGGCTCCTCAAATTTGGGGTGAGAGTGACCACTACATCATTAATGGCAACCACCACATCTACGTCGTTAAGAATCTCAAGACAGGTCTTCATGACCGACTCGCCGACTATGTCCCAATACATATAGAAAACTATCGCGAGAAAGTCGTCTCTCCCTGGGGCCTTGATCGCATCCATCGAGAAGAGCGCATTTTTTTACCTCCCCTAGCTCAAAAGAATGCTCTAACTCGGCGCCCATATATTGATTCTAGTATGATTGATGAAGAAAATCTATGATGTCTGGTTACGGCATAGCGAGTTAGGAACTCTATAGTTCTTCCAGTGTATCTTCCGAATATACTGAATTGACCAGGTTACCTTTAGAGACAATCTAAGAACAAACAATTTAATATCTTCTGTCTCGAGGTCACTATGTATGAATTGCATCGTGCTTAACTTAATCCTAAATGAGACATGTCATTTCATAACTTCAATATATTTATTTGAGAAAGCTACACTCTAGATCCAAGATTGTGAACTAGATGCGCGCTATTGGTGATGTATTGGGTTATGAAGTTGACATGAGTATACTTTGTAAAGTTCTCATAGATATGGAATTCATGTACAAGATTGCTAAAATGCAATGTATATCACCTCATGCTTTATTACTTGGATTGTGAATAAACGAACCGCGAGCAGTATCTATTTAAGTAACGACTTTATTTGGATGAAACAATATGACTTGTTAGCTCCTCGTCAATACATTGTTTCTAACTAATTCACAAGTAACAAAGGAGTTGAAGAAATAACAACTAGAAGGGTAAAATGATAATTTTAAAAGTCTCATCTAGTTGATGATATTCATGAAGGGTAATTATAGATAACATTCAATGGATCCACTCAATATAATTAACTTGAATTTGAGTATAAAATAAATACATTTGAATGAGAGATTCTCAGTATCAACTCTTTAGTGGAGTCAATTGATATTAAGCTAATACTCGGAAAAAGTTTGTGAACTTTTGAGTCGAAGTATAGTAGCTCAAGCTTTGTTCATTTAGATCCATAAAGTAACTATTACAGGTCATTAGAGTAGGATTGTTAAGCTATAAGCTAAGTCAAAATAAGTTCAAATGTTGAACTAGATGTTTTCTCGGAAAATGTCTAAAGGGTATTTTTTTGTCCACACAGATATAAAATGATGAGAATGTCAAAATGAGATTTGAATATTTTCATATGATGGAAATATAAATTATTTTCTAAATCCGAAAAGTCGTTTGAGGAATTATGAAATTAATTTTATTATTTGTGCAATATTAATTCTATAAATGGGTACTTTAAGAATTGTCTTAAAAGAAATAAGGAAGCATCTAGAAGCTCCTTCCTTAGTATAGAGTTCGGCCAACATCATGCAAAGAGGAGAGGAATTCTTTGCCTTTAATTATAAAGTTAATTACCCAAAAGGAAAAGAGGAAATGAATTTCCTTGAGAAGGAAACAAATGTGTTAAGTGAGTAAATAAATTTCCTTCACTAATGTTACAAGGTGGTCGACCATATACTAGAGAAGGATGAGAGGAAATCAAATATATTTTGTCATGAATACACAATATGAAAAGTTAATTACCATTTCTTGTATTTCCTTCTCCTATAAATAGAGCCCCACATAAATATGTGAAAATAAGCTTTCTTGCTCTTGTGCTCTCCCTCTTGGCCGACCACTCTCCTCTCTCTCTCTCTCTCTCTCTCTCTCTCTCTCTCTCTCTCTCTCTCTCTCTCTCTCTCTCTCTCAAATATCTATTTTATTTTGGCACCTAATTCCTCATTAGAGTTAGGCTTAAATTAGCTCTTTAACTCATAGACTTATTCTTGAGTTATTGTGTTTAATTATGCGCACACACAAATCCTTTAAATCCTCTATAGACTCTTATAATTGAAACCTTAGGTTTCCGAGTTCACGATTAGGTGTGAAGTTAACGAGCAAGACGAGACAATCTACCTTTCCTAAGGCTTCTCAAAGATCAAGCTAAAAGAAAGGTTAGTAACAAGTAATTAAATGATGTTTTTATGCACTTTGCCTAGGTTAGTAGAATTGTTCTACTAGTAAAGAAATTTTTATATTCCGCCATTAACTTGTTAATGATAATTTTTTCTTAACCCTAGACCTATTCCAACAAAAATGTTACCGAAGTAGCTAGACACGATCTTCTATATATTTATGTCTTTATGTGTGCCAGACACTGTGCTCATCCTCAAGTCCTGTAATGGCATTCCTCCTCCTAACAGATGTATTACGATGAAATAGATTCGTATACTTATCACTGCACCGCATCCAAGACACTCCACTCCGATGTCTCTAAAATTGTTCCTCCATCTCGACCAACGCATCTAGCTGTCCCTCCTCTCGCCGAAAGGAGTCCATGCAATCTGGCCTCGATCAACCACCAGCTCAACAATCCTCTTCTAGTTCTCAATCTTTTCTTTGATCCCTTTGTTCCTCTCAACGTCCCAACGGGAGAGGCTCTTTATGCACTAACTGATTGCATCTGCTAAGATCGGCGTCTGATTTCCTCACACGCTCTGCTCCCAAATCTAAGACTCCTAAAAAAAAAATCTCCTCAGCCTTATAATCCGGAGTTGGTCACGGAACCCTACTCATGTGTCGAACAGTGGCCAAAGGGATGAGATTGCTCCACTCATGGATCGCAAGACATCTATCCAGACGCTCCACTTTCTATACACCAGGTAAAGGGGTCTCCCTCAAATCTTATGTCATGGATATCACAATCTAATATCATCTCTTTGAATGTTGCTAATTGGCCCGAGCTTCAAATTTTAGTAAATAATATTTACCATGCTCAACTTTAGGTAAATATTTGGTGTGAGTTGAAACATTTTCACTGCAAATATGTCTTATGCCATCCAAATTAAAAGCTGATTAGAGATAATCTTACTTTGAGATTTTAGCCTTTATATGGTATCGTACGGACGAAAAAGAAAGATGATCATTCTTTTATCCCACTTCTTTCTCTTCAGTCTTAGCGGTTGGTAATGTTTTTCAACAAATCATTTTCTTCTATCCTAATATAAGGGATAATATCCTAATATAAGGGATAAAGAGTAATATAGCATTTTCAAACATAAAAATTGCTAAATAACCAACATTTTAAAAGAATTTGTTTATAGCAATAAACCAAAATAAATGGTTATTATTACATATTTACCCCCATTTTTAAACTGCATAAATAGGAAAGTAAAATAGCGGAAAATAAGATAAATACAATTAAATCGACATTAATAAACCCACAAACCGACGTAAAAAAATAACTCACTAACCGCAGTTACATTTCAACTGGGCGAGATTTTAAAACACATTAAGTCTGATACGTAAATAAACCAATATTAACGCGCATACCTGATCATGAAATCTCATAAAGATATTGATGAACAATAACATATATATTTTGAATTAATTATGCTCTCGCAAAAATTTGAAAAGGATGACGTTAAATAGTTAACGTTGGAGATTAAAAAAAATCGACACAAACAATTAATAACAAAATATTACGACAAATAAATAATAAATGATATGTAAAATAAACGCAAATAAATCGAAAATGCATTTAAGGAGCGACTAACTACCTTGAAATAAATAAAAAAATATTTGAAAAAATCGATCAACAAAACTGCAATAATAACTGCATAATATCCGGAAATTAAATTTTAACCAATTAATTCTTTATCCGAAAAAGAAAATAATTAAGGAAGTAGTAATAAAAAAAAAATCCTAATTGTAATAACACACCTCCTAAAAATGTTTAGTTATTTATTCAGAAAAAAAAATAGGTAAAACACAATAATAATATTTTATTAAGCTATTTAGAGCCACTTTTTATTTATTTTTTCATGTACATTTATTTTCATAAAAGTTGAAAATACCAAAGTTGCCGAAACCGAATCTGATCTCTCGTTCGTTCCAAACCAAACCTCACTTCATTTTTTTCTTTTCTTCTGGATTTGCGACAAAATCACTCACTACAGTGTTACGCTTACGCACATACATAATGTAAAGATAAAGTAATAAAAAAGTACCAACTTGCCAAACTAAATTTGACCCCACGTAAGAAGTGGGACCCACAAAAAGAAAAAGAAAAAATCTTAACGCCCACAGATTTCCGAAGTTGACGTTTTTTGAGACAATGGCGGTTTTGCTTTCTCTTTCTCTTTTATCTCTCCGCGCCGAAAAAATGACCCAAAATCATGGTAAAGCTCAAAAGTAAATGATTTTTTTTTTCTCTTGTGCTTATCACATAAGATCTACCCCGTATCTCTGAGCTTTCTTTGTTTATTTATCATTATTTTGAATTGAAAATTCGGGATCTTAATTTTAATGGACTTTAAGTGGAATTCACAACTTTATATTGACAAAGTCTTCCATGATATGATGTGAGAATTTATATTAGCCTACTACGTGTTTTGCACCCTAACTCCTCATACTTTCAAACTTCACTCTCAATTTTTAATTTGTATTCAATTGAGAAATGTGACATAACTTCTAGACCAAGAAATTTGTAGCAGTAGCTTGGTTGTTGAAAGCATACACATCTACAATTACATATGTAAATATAATTCAAGTTAAATCAATCAAGCTTTGACAAAACCGTTTTTGCATTTTGTTGAGGGAGTAACGCCGGAAAACGGCAAATCTTTATATTATTAATGTCATCAAGGTTTCAGTAAGTAGCTGTAGTTACATTTCATCAAACATTGATCATCGAGTATTAAACTAATCATACAAATTTGTCCATATCCACGTGGGTTCATATTTACCCGCTTATACACTTTTATTTAGCGTGTGGATGAACTTGTTTTATAACTTTACGATCACACGTGATTTCTTATATATGATGTGGATTATGAGCCACATGAAATTTTAATCACATACCAGCTTCACGATTATTATCCGCTTTTATTTATTTAATTCTTTTCTTTATAATCTACTGGCAATTAATCACTCACTCTCACTCAATCAACTCGATGTTTCGGTTTCGCTAAAAAAAATGCTCAGTAATTTTAAAATTAATACCCAAACATGATTAGTTTAGTGGAAATCACTCTTGATCAACCTCAAAGGAGAGACTTAATGCCCGACTTCAAAAAATAAAAAAAAATTAAGAAAGCGTGGTCGGTGTTACGAAATATTATAAAAATTTTCACGTATGACGGAATAAAATCGTGAATACATAGATAAGAATATAAAACATAGATCATATATAATAAAATGAAACACAAATAAAACCTTAGTAAACAAACGGGCTTTAGGTTGCCGTGCGGGACCTCGATCAATTCGCGATCATCGGCTCTAATGGTCTCCTTCGAATAACGCGGGACTAAACTCAGTCAGATCGAACTTGAGTTATGATTAACCGCATATCACGATACATGTATAATATTAAATTCATCAAACTTCTTCACTTTCCTAAAGAAGCGATTAAAGATTATCTCAAACTCTGTTGCAGGCGTCACGCCATCCTCGACCAAACCTCACTACCTCAACCAATCAGATTGGATCTCTTCTCTCATGTTTCCGACGCTGTGAACTAACACTATGTCACAGAGGGCAACACACGCTTCCGCAAGTTGGGGGGAGAACCCCCTAATAAAGAAAAGCGTATGCGAGACGATCACTTCTCCGGTATAGTCACGAATTATACGACCAACACCAAAGTCTCCACGTCCTGAACTAACGTTGCGTCTACATTAATCGAGAGAGTATCAACGCTTGAAAAGTCATATGAAAGTCGTCGTAACTCTCATGTTTATCTGAGACTAAAAAAAACTTTAAAACTAATAAATTAAACTTTGACGATTTCTCTTGATTATTATAGTCAATAACTAACCTCAATGACCTGGCCAAAACTTCTAACTCAAGCACATAATTTTCTAACACCGTGAAGAATTCAGTAAGTAAGAAATGTATATTTTAATTTGTTCAAATGATGTATTTTCCTTTTTCTTCGTATAAAATTTAGTACGAATACGACCCATCATACGGCTCATTAAAAAAGTAGGGTTATTTTAGCTCTATGTATTTATGATATGTCCTTGAGAGTTGAGACACACTTTCTTCGTACACATACACGCATATATATATATATATATACGTATAATATATATAATGTTACGTATTAATATTATGTGTGTTACGAATTAGCATACGTGGCCTACTGATGAATTAGTCTATTAGGTGTAGCTTCACCAGTAAATTCATTCGGGTAGTAGTATGTATTTGGAACATGATTAATATATACATATATATATATATATATTATGTGATTTTACTAATCATCTTATATAATAAAAAATCAACATAAAGTAAGCATATATATATAGTCAATTAATTATTGGTTTAATAACTAACTGATCCTTATCTAAGTTATCGAAGCATGTATCTATCAATTGACCTTCATGATATTTAATAAACGCATAAATATTTAAGATCAATTCGTCTGATCAAATTCAAAAAGGAGTTTATTTAATTTAAAAAATAATTAAAAGGGACTTGATTAATCACAACATGTCTTAACAACTAAGATTTAACGAGTAAAGCTTACATGCAATTGCATGTATTAAGGAACGACGTGCTTTAACACAAACAAATTCATATATATTAACATAAAGTTGTGTCTTTGCAGGCATATGTAAACAAGTTATTTCTTCGTCATTTTTTTAAAAGATATGGTCAATAAATCTTAAGAGAATTAATGGGAGTCAAGATTGGACACGTAGAAAATATAAACCTCATGGTATACGTTTGGTATTTTAAACTTAAGTAGTACACGAGTATTGACCACTAATTGTATTTATCATAATTTGACTAATTTTTTTTCACTCCAAAATGTCCGTTCACACGTGGCAAGCGCGAAAAAATAAAATAGAAAATAAAACGTGCGAAAATTAACAAAAAGGAAAAAAGTAAGAACTTTCAGAATAAAAGTAATCAACAATTAGGAATCCGATTCCTCGGCAAGTTTTTGTCGACATCAAAATATTTCATGGCCCAAATTTAATAAACAAAGAAATGATCAATCACATCGTTCACTAATGCAGAAGTGAATATCTTGTCAATCCACGTAAGTTTAGGATATAAATAAGATACCTTAAGCATATTTACGGTCGTAATCTAGGGTTGAATTAGAGTACCTACACGTGGCGTTTCCCATGAAGTGAATTTACCCTTACTTTTAATATTTTTTTGATGAACTAGAGCAAAACATATATAATATAATTCAAGTTTCGGAAGATGGAGCATCCATGTGACATTGTGACCACAGTTGAACAACAATTTAATAGAAAAAATGTGAAAAACCTTAAAAAAAAATTATCCATGAGAATGTCATTCGTGATACGAAAATTTGATAAACCACAAAAAATTTGACTAAAAATATTAATTAATTGCATAATTTAAAATATAAACGTCATCAGTATAAATAAAGTCAATAGTTAAACTTATAAAAATAATAAAATATATAAAATCTTAATAATATATTAAAGCGTGGACTTAAAACTTAATTTAATAGGAGTTTAACATTACGAATATTAAATTTTAAACTAAAATAAAATTTTGTCAATATATAAAGGTTCTTAAACATAAATAAATAAGCCAAGAATTCAAAATTACAAAATTAATAAGTATAATAATAATAAAAAATAGACTTAAAGTTTAATTGAACCTAGGTTCAATATAAGAAGTTAATTATATAAAAATGCCCATTAAGCAATAAGTTTTGAACTACAAAACAAAATACATGCAAAAAAGTCTACCAGAGCACTATGTAAACTTTGACCAGGGGCAAACCAAGTATCATATGAGCTACATGTTCTTTTATTCATCTAATGCTATTAAATTACATTCAAATAAGTATCGGAAACAACATTATCGAATTCCGATGAAAATATCACACAATTTTGATAGAAAAAGCGAAATATTTATAGTAACCAAAACTTTTGATAATCTCCTAATATGAATTTCAGTTAATTTTTGTCGGACATTGTCGGCCATTCAAATCTTGATTGTGATTAATATCCAACTAAAATTTTATTGAGAGAGAGAGAGAGAGAGAGAGAGAGAGAGAGAGAGAGAGAGAGAGAGAGAGAGAGAGAGAGAGAGAGAGAACTGAAACGTGAATTGTTTCTATATTGAATGAATCATGGACAAATTAATATAACTAACAGCTATTTATAGTAGAGTACATCCTAAGTAACCGAATATATAAATAACTAATATTAACTAAGTATATTACACAAATGTATCCAATACTCCCCCTCAAGATGCAGGAAATATATTCTTTAGAGACATCTTGGACAACAAGTTTTCTAATAAGGGAGCTGGTAATGGCTTAGTAAATAGATCTGCAAGTTGATGGTGCGTGCGTATTGGGAGTAGCTTGACAGCGCCTGAGTTGAAATGTTCTCGCACAAAGTGGAGATCGATCTCAATGTGCTTCGTCCTTTCGTGAAACGTAGGATTCGAAGCAATCTTCACCGCAGCTTGGTTGTCACAATAAATGACAGTGGGCAGCGATGAAGAAATTGAGAAATCTACCAACAATTGTTTGAGCCATATTAACTCTGAAGTGGTGGCGGTCAAGGCCCGATATTCTGACTCTGCAGAGCTCCGAGAGACTGCAGACTGCTTCTTAGCTTTCCACGAGATCAGTGAATCTCCTAAGAAGACGCAGAAGCCTGTCACGGAACGCCTGAAGTCCACGCAGGTTCTCCAGTCAGCATCTGAGAAGGCACGCAGTTGACTTGTCGATGAAGATGGATAAAAAAAGTCCTCGTCCAGGTTGAGACCAAGTATCATTATTTATCATAGCCTGTAATTCTTTATTCATGGCATCACGCCAATGAGAATGTTTAACAGCTTGGTGACAATATTGTGGTTCAGTTTCAGAAGAGACAACTAAAACAAATGTTTTATAAGAGTCTGATAAATTAGAGTAAGAGCAGACTTTAGACAAAGTGTGAGGAGAAGAATGACAAGCCTGGATTTCACTTGCTTATGCACAGTGATAATCTTGAACATGGCTGGGAGCTTTGACAGTTCTTGTGGATCGTCTGACTGGCAACGCAGTTGGCTGTGAAGTTGTTGGTGAGTGTAGTTCTTGTTGAGGTTGATCATCAAGTATTGCAGTATCCTGTGAAACAATTATACGACTACTAGAACCAGGAGACTGAGGTTCATGTAAAATGTCAACTTGTGAATCATGTGGGGTATCATGTTCATAATCAGAAACAAAAAGATGATCATGTGAGTGGTCAAAATTCTTTTGAAAAACTGGCATGACTATATTCGGAAAATTGTCAACAGAGAAATTAGAGTTGTGAAGATTATGAAAGGGAAATATTTTCTCATGAAAAATGACATCTCTAGAAATGAGAATGTCATGCGTTGTAAGATCAAGAAATTTGAAACCTTTGACTCCGGGAGGATAACCAAGAAAGATGCATTTTCTTGCCCTCGGCTGAAATTTATCTCGGTTGGATTTCAAGGTTGAGACAAATGCTAAACATCCAAAAGATTTTAAATTTTGGTAACTGAACTCCTTTTGATATAAAACAGAATATGGTGATTTGCTTTTCAAGATTGGCGCTGGAATTCTGTTAATCAAGAAAGAGGCAGTTAATATGCAATCAGACCAAAATTTTAGTGGCACTTTTGATTGAAAGTATAAGGCACGGGCCACATTTAACAGGTGTTGGTGTTTGCGCTCAGCAATAGAATTTTGCTGCGGTGTTTCAATGCAAGAAAATTGGTGAAGAATGCCTTTTTGTGCAAAAAATTCTGTGAAAGCGAGTTCTTTTGCATTATCCGAACGAAAGGCTTTTATTTTCTTGGAAAATTGATTTTCAACAAACGCAATAAATTTAGGTAAAACGTCATGAACATCAGATTTAACTTTCATAAGATAAATCCAAGTGAAACGAGAGCAGTCATCAACTAAAGTAAAAAAGAAACGAAATCCATTATATGAGGGTGTATGAAAAGGACCCCATCTATCACAATGAATTAAGTCTAAAACATCATCACACAGTTTATTTTGACTAATAAAAGGGAGTCTACGTTGTTTTGCCAAAGGAAATATACCACAGGGCTGAGACTGATTATTGTTCTTGAATTGCAATACAGATTGAAGGTAATCTAATTTTTTTGATGAAATGTGGCCTAATCTATTATGCCAAAATTCAGACGAAACCTGATTAATAGTGGCCATTTGAGTAGAGTTTTGCTGTGCTTGCAGAGTGTACAAGCCTCCACACTGTTTAGCACTGCCAATCATCTTCAAAGTTAGATTGTCCTGTATCAAACAAATTGAGTTAGTGAATGTGACATTAACCATCGAATCTGCGGTTAAGGAACTTATTGATAGAAGATTGAATTTCAATCGTGGTGCATATAACACATTCTTTAAGCTCAAAGAATCTGTTATTTTGATATCCCCGTGGTAGTAAACTGGTACAACCGAGTTATCTGGAAGTTTTATAAAAGAATCTTTCAAAAACGTTAGTGAAGAGAATAATGATCTATGATTGAAAATATGCCTAGTTGCACCAGAGTCAATGATCCATAAAGAAGAGGATTGAGGATGAGAATTGCTAGCTAAACAACAAACACCTGTGCTGCATGAGGCCATGTTGATCTCAGCGTTAGATGTGTTGTTGTTTGCTGCATTACCAGCACTGGTGATGTGATATGAGAGAATCTCCATGAGTTGGTGGCATTGAGATGTAGTCAACGTTCCCTGACTTGAATTTTGAGATGTATGAGAATGTTCTGCCGTGTTGATCCGCGCTTTGTTCTTGAACACATAACCGGGTGGATAACCATGGAGTTTGTAACATTTTTCCATGGTGTGACCTAACATCTTACAGTGAGAGCATAATGGGGCATCCTTCTTGTTGACATATGGTTTCTTGATGCTTGATTCATCTTTGACGGCCATCGCAAGAGCTTGTGAGTGATCTGAGTTGTTACCTCCTTTCGTCACCGATCGTCGTTTGGCTTCTTGAGTAATGATAGCAAACGCCTTGTTGATGATTGGAAATGGCTCCATGGAGAGAATATTTCCTCTGATCTGTTTGTAGGAGTCATCAAGCCCCATAAGAAAAGCGATTACATACTCTTCTTGCACAAAGATTGAATGCTCCTTGTTTCCACCGCACTTGCAATCACATGAGCATTTAGGTCAAAAACTGTTCAGCTCGTCCCAAACAGTTTTGAGCTGTGTGTAGCAGGCAGGAATTGATTTCTGTTCTTGACACAGATTTGCAAGTTCGCGTCGGAGTTCGTAGATGCGTGGCATGTTCGATTCTTGGAATCGCTCACGAAGATCATTCCACACCTGAGCGGCCGTGTCGCTGTAGAGGATGGATGATCCAATTTCTTTCGTGACTGAACTTAAGATCCAAGATGTTAGAATCTTGTTATTCATCTTCCAAGAATTAATCATCTTTGTATCTGTCAGCGTCGGTCGTTGAATAGTTCCATCAAGAAAGCCTTCTTTGTTTTTGACTCTGATAGCCATCAGCATTGCTTTGCTCCATGATGGATAATTATCGCCATTCAGGAGATCTGTAACAAGAACGGTGCCTGGATTATCAGCACGGCTTAGGTAGTAGGCATTGAGAGGATTCTCGATATCCAATTTTCTAGATTTTTCGAGTTCTGGTTTGGATCGTGACTTCGAGCTCAGAGTTTCAACAACCGCTCGTGATTCACTGTCTGCTTCCATTGCAAAAGGTGAATGAGATCGAGATCAGGAGATTGTCGAAGATGAGAGGAATCGAATATTTGCGGAAAAGGATTTGGGAATTATTGAGGGATCATCCTGAGCAAGGTATGCTCTGATACCATATTACGAGAGAGAGAGAGAGAGAGAGAGAGAGAGAGAGAGAGAGAGAGAGAGAGAGAGAGAGAGAGAGAGAGAGAGAGAGAACTGAAACGTGAATTGTTTATATATTGAATGAATCAGGGACAAATTAATATAACTAACAGCTATTTATAGTAGAGTACATCCCAAGTAACCGAATATATAACTAACTAATATTAACTAAGTATATTACACAAATGTATCCAATAAATTTTGAATTTTTTTTTTTTTGAAAATTCATTGTATTGTAAATTTGTTGTTTTGGTTGATTTATAAAACGATATTAAAAGTGGATAATCGTTATTGTGCTATCGAAATTTTGTCTCATTTATTTTGTTTACTAAAATTTTCAATGTCTAGTAATAACATAAGTGGTAACTAGGATAGTCTAGTGGTAATACACACCCCCTCAAAATTGGAGTTCTTCCAAGTTGGAGGGCGTGCGTTTAATACCCACCCCAAGCAAAAATTTGTCTTAAAAAAAAATTAACATAAAAGAAATTTTATATTGTAAAACAATTTACTTTGAAATATCAAAATAATGTCTTAACTTTTCCTTTTATTATTATTTGATATAGATTATTAATTTTGTGTACGTTGGAAACTCCAAAAGTCATATAATAGTAATATACTTATTAATTTGATCAGATTATCGACGTTTTCTGTTTTAATCATATATAATTTTTATAATATTTAGTGCCATAAACCAAACTTACTAAAAATAAATAATATAAGTTAAGTTAGTATTATTGTCACTTAATGACCACATACGTTGAGAACTGACACAAATTTGCTGTAAAATTAATTAAACTTTTTTATATTTTGAGCAAAATTAATTGAATTTGACCTCTCCTTGGATGCAAAACGATAGTGATTGCCAGCTAAGATAACTAAGAGGATAAAATCGTAAATAAACAACAACATGACACAGCGAATATTTTAAAAGCAACACAAAAATACTCTCTCTCTCTCTCTCTCTCTATAAATAACGACCCATTTCCCAAAGAGACAACCAATACAATTGAACATCACTTATTTTCTTCTTCTTCAGTCTTTCTCTCCATTTATTCATTCATTTCTTCTGTTTCTTTCTCTCAAACCAGAGAAGCGTTCTTTGAATCATACACGAAGATCCAAAACCCTAGATCACTCACCGTGATTGCTCCGTTCTTCGTCGATTAGGTGAGAAAATGTGGTTGATCTACGTTTGCCACGAAGACGAGAAAGAGCTCGGAAGGCAACAAGCTCCGGGATCGTGTCCTCATTGCGGAGGAAAAGTGGAAGCCATGGATGTCGAAACTCAGTGGAGATTTTGCTTTCTTCCGATGTGCTTCAAGATCAAGAGAAAGTTCTTCTGTACTCTCTGCGCTAGGCGTTTGGTTTTGACTTACTAAACGAATAAGCCCTCTCAAAAATCGGTGATAGATCGTCGCTGAAGATCCAAGGAGAAAGCAAGCTTTAGATCAGATTCTTTTTTTCTGTGAGTAATTTGTTTTTGTGGAATGAGATGATCGATGAGAGGATTAGTGAATTCTTTTTCTTCTATGATTTAATTTTTAGTGTTGGTGTAAATATAAAATAATATTTTAAGTGTTACGATGAAGTGGTGGTGCGAAGTTTCATGTGAAATTAAATTGATTCTTTTTTTGCCATTCTGTTCATTTGTTTGACTTTCTTGCCCTTTTGTGGAATTTCTGCTGAATTAGCTGTGTTTGTTTGCGGGTAATTATTATAATTTTGTAACGTTTACTTTATGAATTTTTTAATTGTGTTTCTGCTTATCTTGTTTCCTCCAGATGCTTACTTTATAATATAATCGAATATGAACCTGGAACACAAAATTTAATTAATATGAAGAATCTGCCTCTGGACTTAGTAGAGGCAGAGCCCATAGTTTTTTTTTTTTTTTTTTTTTTTAAATTATTAAATTAAAATAGACATAATAATTATAACAAATTAATTTGAATGCAAGAAATTCTAAGAATATTAAAGGTGCAGATGAAGGACTAATTTTAGTTAGTATTTTAATTATTATTTGCCTTTTGTATATTACTTAAATTAAATTATTAATTTTATAGAATTAATTTGCTAGATCAAATACGTGAATTTAAAATTCATTTTCATAAACATATTAATTTATTACATATTTATAATTAAAATCAAATAACTATTAATATATGGACAAATTAAAACTAAAGATTTTTTTTTAAATTATCACGTATTTAATTTAAAATATATTATGTCATGTTAAATAAGCTATATCTTAGAAGTAATGAAATAATTGAAATTAATATAACTATGTTTTTATTCTTTTTTAGCAAAGAAATTGGCTGTAAAAATGAAGTCATTTTTAACGAAAACGAGAATTCTAGAATTCGAAAGAAAAAGCGAAAAGAAGGAGAATGAGATAATCATGAAGATCATGAAAAACGTCTTTGGTGAGGATATTAGAAGAGTCTAGAAAGAAGAAAGAAACGCTTCCTATAACTAAAGCTCTAAAGAAAAAAACACACAAGTAAAACTACCTTTTCATTATCTGTTCTACTTAGGCCATTTCTAACATAAACATTAAATTTAGTGTTTTCTTAGCACTAAATTTAATGTTAAAATTTTTCCACTTCCAACCATAACACTAAATTTAACACTAAAAAATTATTCATTATTATTATATTATTACTTTTATATATATTTTTATTAACATTTATTTATAATATTTGTAAATATAAAGTGATTTGACTTTTTTCATTTTTTTATGTAAAAAATATTTGCCGTGTGAACAGTACCACGCCAAATATAATAACGTGACACTGTAACATCAAATTTGGTGTTATTTTTATAATGAGATTGGAATAAAAATATCACTAAATTTGGTGTTTTGCCGATCTCTTGAAGTTGCCCTTAGTATATCATTTTCCGATTTTGTATATATCCATAACGGAACGTCAGTTTTTATTTACATATATTTATATTTCAGATAAGTTTTTGTTATATAATTATTTCAATACTAGAAAATAAGAAAGGAAAATAAAAAGGAGATGTATGTATGTATGTCGGATTGATATACTGGCTTTTAAAGCACACGAAGAGACCTTTTTAAAATCGATTTACAATTACAACTCTCTCGCATGCAACATGAATGATAATGATAATAAAACTAAATATAATACAATAATGTGAGATCTACGTACAATATATGGGATCATTGAACAAATAAATTTGATGTCACAAACAAGAACATGCTTATGAAATAATGGAGCTTTGAAGAAACAATTACTTGAACATCTCAATTTATTGGACTTGGTTAGACCTTAACATTCAACAAATAGACAATGTAAAAACTAGTGATGACATCCTCTAATCTTTCATTTTCAAGAGATTTAAAAAACTTAATAGGGTATAACCTCTAATTTTTCGTTTATAGGGGATTTAAAAGGGAGAGAAAGACAATGACATGCTCTTAAGGATTTGGACATGAAGCATATTCTACAAGAAGCATTTTGAGACATAGAGGTAGTCTTAGATAAATTTTATTCATGGGTTATTCAAATGAAAATAATCCGGACAACTCGAAATGAGTTACACACATATTATTCTTATGCCTTGTTTGTCTGGAGGTAAGAGAAACAATTTTCTATGCGATTTGGGGTTTCGACCACATCCTTCTGCCTTTCAGAGACGACGACGTCTTCGATACTATCCTCAGAGCGACGAATATTCTCGAGGTTCGTTGTAATGCGTTTTTCATTACTATTTATTTGAGGGCTATGGAACTATAGGAACAATGTCCTTGCCGATAGGTCAACGTGCAGTCAGTCTCAGCTTCTGCAGTGGACGGTGAGATTTCTTAAGTAGTATAGAGCGGCTACAACTGGGGAGACCCAGAGGAGCACGAGTGTGACCACGACTCTTAGATGGGACCCCCCAAGGGACGGAACCCTCTCTATTAATGTCGATGTGACACTGGTTTGGGACCATGGAGACTTCGGTGTGGATTGTATTGTTCGAGACCATACTGGAGAGGTGATCGCCTCGCATAAACTTTTCCAGGCCAAGAGGTTTTCTCCCAACTTGCGAGCGTATGCTGTACTTTGTGGTATAGAGCTAGTTTACAGCGTCGACGGCAAGAGAGTGGAGATCCAATCTGACTGCTTGAAGGTGGTGAGGTTCGTTGAGGAGGGCGTGACACCAGCAACAGAGCTTGAGACGATCTTGCACTGCATCTTCAGGGAGGTGAGGAAGCTTGAGGAGTTTTTCATTTTACATATTTCTCGTCATTGTAATATTGCGGAGCATATTTAGCGCGCTATGCAGTTAACCATCACTCAAATTTGACATGGGTAGGTTCAGTCCCGCCTTGTTCGGAGGAGACCAAAATAGCCGATGATCGCGAGTTGAGATCTCGTACGACAACCTAGAACCCGTTAGTTATTGAGTTTATTGTGTTTCCTATATTACCGATGGTTTATTTTTTATATTCATATCTTTGTAACCATAGTTTTACTCTATCATACGTGAGATGTTTTATATTATTGCGTGGCGCCATGAACGCTTCCTAAAAGAAAGAGTGCCTGAAAAAAAGATCTCTTCCTAACAATTGCATTTTGTTATGTGCCATTAGGTTTCTAAGAACACCACCGAACACTATCCTTATTTTAGACATTATGATACTATTAAACCAAATAGCAGGGACTAAATAGAATCAGCAGATCAAACATAAGTTATAAAAAACATAGAGAGATAAGCACCAAAATTATCCTAGTTCAGATCGATTCGATCCAACATCCAGCAAAAGCATGTCAATGCTCCAATCCACTTATCGACATATATTTAATTACATGAAAGTTTTGAACTCGAACAAAATTCCTAGAACTATTGAGTTTGATCAAAATTCGATCAAGTCTCTTACAATTCTTAGACTGTTTCCCCGAGAAACAAGACTCCTATTTTGTTCTTTTTATCACTGAAAATATATTTTGTTCTCACTGTCTCAAACTCTCAAATAAATGCTGTAAAATGGAATGCCTTTGACTTGATGAAGTCCTTTGCATTTATAGTCCTCAACTTCCAGGAAGTTTTAACCGTCTTTGCTGATGTGGCATCCTCAGTAGTTATTTCATGTAGTTGACTTGGTATTCCACAAACACGATACATACAACAAAATGTGCAAAACAAAATTCCAATCTAGCATAAACTAATCGAGCTTTGGTTGACGATATGTGATTAAAATGAGCATATAGAAATTTATGATGCTATTAGAGTAGAGATTCATCTTTGCGGTTCTAAGAAACTTCAAAATTTGAAGAATATGGTGGAGGATCATATAGCAACATGCGTGCTCGGAAACTACAAATCTCTTAGTAGAAGTCCCTTCAAGAAATTAAATAGTAAGAGAGTGCTAAATAATTGACCGAGACACTATTTATCTCATTACTTTGTGTATTATTTATTCATTTGTTACTAGATCTTGTTCGGACTAGAAAGCAAATCCAAATCAGATTTTAAGTGTCTCGAGGATAATGTTTCAAGCATTTTTTGTTTGTTGTTCGATGACGATACCATTCTCTTTTGTAGAGCCACATGTAAATTTTGTGTAGATTGATTCACGAGTTTTAAAGGCTAGAGGCTAAGCTTGGAATCAAAGAGTGAAACAAAGAGACTCTTAACCGCTATATCCATTGGATCAATGAGATTTTTTTTCTGCCAACTTATAAGACTTCAATGACAGTCGCAACACCGTTGATGCTTAAGTGAACACCGTTGATGCTTAAGTGAGAAACAATTTTTATCTTTGCATAAGTTCTAATTGCTCAACTCGACCATATTCGAACAGTCACGAGACGGCGACGCTTCTTCCGTCAATAATGAATCTCGATGATTCATTTTGAAATTTGAAATATTGAAGTGAATATTGCACCACATTTTCAGTGGGGTGAGTGAATTTGAGTAGTTTAGCATTATGCGCATTTTTCATTTTTATAATGTCGCGTCGCATTTTCAAGCGCGTTTTGTTGTGAACTGTAACTCGAATTTGATTTGGCTGAGTTTCGTCCCTTATTTGTTCAGAGGATCATGAGTTGAGCTCTAGCACGATAGATTAAAGCCCGTTTTTATTTGTGTTTCAGCTATATTATTTGTGATTTCAAATTTATTTATTTATTTATTGTAGCTACGATTTTTTTTTCTTTTCTGCAATACATTATATTTAAAAAAGTAGTAATTCAATATTATTATATATATACATAAAGGAAACCTAAAAGACACTATTCATTTATATACATTTTACTATTCAATGTAAAATTATTTATTTAACCATATAATTACTTAAAATTACAAATTATGCCATTGAAAGTAAAATGACACAATAACTCCAAAATTATCATATGCAATTCTCTAGAACCTATATGATTGAAATCATATACCTAATAAAATTATAGAATTACTCTATACATTAATAAAATTACATTATTAGTAATTCACTCATCATTTATATTAAAAAAATAATTATTTTCACGTTTTCTATATATTCCAAATTCTGCTGCAAGAAAATCAACACAAAGAAAAATCAAATGAAGCAAATAAATCTACCACAATTTATACTCTATCCTTTCAAAAAAAATTAAAGGTATGTAATAATTATTTATTATTTCAGCAACTTTAATTTTATTGTTGGATTTATTTACGATTTAATTCAACAAAAATATAGCTTATATTATTCATTAAAAATTATCAAAAATTTTGTGTGATTTTTAATTATTATCTTTTTCATTAAAAAAATATTATCAATTATTTTACAATTTCAAATAAAATATATTAAGCAATTCGCAATTATTTTAACAATTTCAAATAAGATACATTAAATTATTTGTAGCAACGCGCGAGTATTTTTTCTTATTATGTAATATAATATAATATAGGATGGGACACGCACCATGACGTGAAGCTCAACGTGGGCGTACGGAAGGAAAGAAGATCCGTCTACCGCTCAGGCGTAATTTTTTCTTCCGCAGAAATCGAAATTCCGTCCACCGATCGAGCGGATCCGGTACTGTGCGGAAGGAGGAATTCCGCCGAAATTACTTCCTTCTATCTGTACCGTTTTTTATTAAAAAAAAATAAATAAAAAATGGATTAAATGGTATATTTGAAGGTGTTAAATGTAAAAAATTTGAAATTAAGGTAATATTATGAAATGTAATCGATATTGATAAGTGAAAATTTATTACAAAATTTTAAAATCGAAACATTATGAAATTGTAGAACTTTTAAAGAGATTTTATAAACGTGAGAGAATTTGTAGAAAAATTATAGAGAGGAATTGTTGAAATTGTAAAGAAAAATTCGGATGAGTTTTGTGAGATTTGTTATGAGATTGGTTTGTATTTATAGATAAAATTTTGGATAGGATTAAAGTATAATAACAGACAATTTTTTTCATCCATTGGATTGAAAACCGGTCAAAATATCAACCCTTAAAATTCTGCCACGTCACAAACAAATAATTTTTTTTTTCTAACGATATTAATTTCTTCTGAGTCCACCGCATGCATTCTTTCCTTCCGAACTGTGCAACGGAAAATTTCCTTCCGCATAGCACTTTCCCCGAAAATTTGGGTGCCGCGTGTCAGCAGAAGGAATCTTCCTTACGTTGTCCGTGAAGCCAGGCTGACGTGAAGCTGATATATGGTCCCACACCATACGTATTTCTGTTTTTTATTTTATTTGTATACTTTTTATTACACAAAAATAACTCTTTGCGGTCCCATAAAGCAAAAGCACAAGTATATTTTTCTTTTTGCGATCGAAATTAATATTTATTTTTAATTTTATACAAATTTTAGTTTTCTTTTTGCCTCAATAGTTTCACACAAAAATATAACCCACTCTCTATAAATAGCGATATATTTTCACTTACAATTTAGATATAGCTTATTTTACTTCCTTCTCTTCTCTCTCACTCTCCCACACCATAAACAAAAGAAAAAGCTTTTTGCAAATATTAAAAGCTTGAAAAGAGAAGAAACAACACACCCCGAAGATCTTAAACCCTAAATCGCTCACCGTGATTGCTCTGTTCTTCGTCGATTAGGTGAGAGAATGTGGTTGATCTACGTTTGCCACGAAGACGAGAAAGAGCTCGGAAGGCAACAAGCTCCGGGATCGTGTCCTCACTGCGGAGGAAAAGTGGAAGCCATGGATGTGGAAACTCAGTGGAGATTTTGCTTTCTTCCGATGTGCTTCAAGATCAAGAAAAAGTTTTTCTGCACTCTCTGCGCTAGGCGTTTGGTTTTGACTTACTAAACGAATAAGCTCCGTCAAAAATCCGTGATCAACCGTCACCGAATATCCAAGGAGAAGCACGCTTTAGATCAGAAATGCCTTTTTTTTTTACCTTCTTTAATTTGTTTTGGAGTAGTGATCTTTGTTCTATGTTTTGTGTTTTCTTTCTGTGATCTGATGATCCATCGCCGGATCAGAATCGGTGAGAGGTTTGGATTGAGGTTGTAGTTTATTTTTTATTTATATATAATTTTCGGTTTTGTGTAAGTATTTCTTATATAATTATTTGTCTGTATGAGTTTACGTTGGTAGTGAAGATTCATGTTCAATAATTTTTTTATTTTTATTTTATTTTTCTAACATTTGTTTGACTTTCTTGTTTTCTTCTGTTGAATTTGCCTATGAATTAATTGAGAGCTTCTTATTAAATTATGTTTGGATCGTTTACTTATTTATACATTTATTAGCTTATCTCTAAAGGCTTAAAGAAACTATTTTATAATAAAAAATTTAATCAATCGTGTATTTGGTACGTCTATTTCCCCGACAAATTCGATGAATGTGTTTCTAAATTTAGCTCGCTCACTATAATCTTCCGTTCTATTTTTTTTCTTTAAATTTTGCAAGCAAATTAATTGATAAACATGGTAAATAAATTATGAGCATTCCAGATTCTGATGCTGTCTCTGAATTTAGCCACCGCCTTCCTTCAGCTTCTGGAATTCAGAATTCTAAAAGGTATATATATTGTTTATATATGTCAGGATTTATATGAACACACATTTCGGTGAAGGTCAGAAGAATTCAGAAAGCAAAAAACAAATTCTCTTTCGGTGACAAACTTTTAAGAGAACTTGGAATGAACAAAAAAACAAAATTGAACAAACCGCTTTCGTTCATTTGTTGTATGTTTTTATTACATCATAATTTTTCTACCTATTATACTACATATATCCTTTGAATAAAATTATAAATTTGTGCGAGAAAATAAGAATAAAAAGAAAAAGATGTACATCCGATTGCGATTCTGAACAAAATAGTATTCTTCATAATTCCTTAAAGAGAAAAAAGTTCTCATAGTCAAATAAATATATATAGTATTCTGCCTTTTAGAAGTCATGAAGAGACTTTTTGAAAATAAAATAAAACATAACCCAAAAAAGTTAAAGTGCATTAAATCTAAATCTAATCTATGATTTACAACTCGCTAATCAATCATGGGACGTCAAATACTCTCCGCGACCACCAGAAATATAATGATATCATATTAATAAAATATATCCAAGGATGATGAATAATAATAATCTAAGATTAACGTACAATATTTATTCTCGATCATTGGTTAATGCATTAACTGAAATAAGGTAAACTTGAAATAAGGCACGAATAAAGCATTACGCAAGACTAAATTTGAATTCAGTTTTAGATATCCAATATGAGTTATTGGAATGATAATCCTGTTAGCTGAAGTAAGAGTCGAATATTGAATCGGTTTTAGAGATTGAAACAATTTCTTATTTGAACATATGTGTTTAGATGCGTCAGAGTCCAATATCCAAGAGTTATGACAAGAGATAAAGAAAATCCACTCAAAACTGTTAGACATGTAATCATGTTTACATCACCGGATGTGCTTGGACTATTGACTGTCAATTGCATCGAGAGCTGGTTGATCAGTTAGTGAATATATTTGTAGAGAGATTCTGCGTGAAGGCACCGACTAGAGCCGTGAATTCAGAGTTTGTTCATGTGGTTATTCCTTCAACGCTGTTGGATTGAGTGTTTGACTTGAACTTGTATTCAGGTATAACCGTGTATCTTGTAGCACTTATCCATGGTATGCCTTAGGATCTTGGAGTGAGTGCAGAGATGTTTTTTTTTTGCCTTTCAATTTCTTGATCTCTTCTCTAGTAGCCATAGCAATTGAGTTAAGTCTGTTTAGTTGAGGCCAACAAATCAATACCTACAGATCGTTGAGTCTCGTCGGCGGACAGCCTGGCATAGGTTTGATGATCGGTGGAATAGGCGTCACGAGGAGGATTTGAGTGCGAGCAGGTACATACTTCTCATTTAGGCCCATAAGAAATTGCATCACGTACTCGTTCTCTTCGAATTGAGATATTTTGATTTTTCCTCCTCACATGCAAGAACATATGTAGCTTGGCTTGAATTCTCAGAGATCTTGGTGCAATGACTTGAGCTTGGCGAAGTAGATGCCGATTGATTCCTGATCTTGAGCAAGGTTGACAAAATTGCGTTTGAGCTGGAAAATTGTCGGTCCATTACCTTGTTGGAAGTGATCACGCAGATCATCCCAAACATCATTCGCAGTTCCTCCAAGAAGGATGCTAGCAACAATTTCTTTGTTGACAGAGCTCATAATCCATGAGATTATCGTCGATTTGTTGACGCTCTGTAGTGTCTTGAGATCTGGTTCATCTGGATTAGGTCGTTGAATCGATCCATCCAGAAAACTTAATTTGTTCTTCTCTTCGAGAACAACTAGCATTGATCAGCTCCACGCCATATATTTCGTTTTTGTCAGAGGATTGGAAATCAGAGATCCACTCGTCGAGTCCGAATGATGGAGATAGTACAGAGACACATTTTCAATCGGATCTTGGATCACTGTAGATCTCGTCGTCTGGTCCGTTGTGGGTCTTGGAGTATGATCTTGATTTCCTTTGGATCGTGCTGATTGATTCTAAGTTGACGAATCAGTGGTCTCCGCCATCGAGTATAGTTCTCAGGGAAAGGAGATGAGATCAGGTGAAGAAAGGAATCAAGGATAAGTTTGAGAAGCTCTCAGAATTTGTGGAATTGCTCTGATACCATATTGAATCTGAGAGGTAGAAAATGAATGAAGAGAAAAGCGGTGATCGAGAGAGAGAAGCGATGAAGATAAACAAGAGAAGAGTTCGAGAGAAAAACTTATTATTGATCATATAAGGCTAAAAGCCTTTAAATACAAATAAACGTTGTCATTAAAGAAATGACATGTAGTTTCGTTTGTAAAGTAAATAAACGACAATAAACTAATTACGTAAAATACAAGTAACTCTGCCTAAATACTCTAATAAAAATTGACGATAAATAAATAAAAAAAGAAGTTATATTTAGCCATTCAAGCAAAAAATAACTGTTTAAGGGAATTTCGTGCCGACTTGACACATACTATTGAAACGAGAATTAAACACAAAATATTAAACATAAAATTGTTTCATTCCTCAATTTAAATAGAACGTTCCGCTTTGCAAATGGTTGGATTTTGCTAGATTTGAAAGTAAGAATTCATATAATGAAATTACGATTTATATTTTAATTCGATTATATCTAAACTTTTTTCGAATGAACCGCACAAAAATCTCATTCTATCGAAGATTTCGTTTCTCTCTAAATACCAAAATTCTAAAAAAGTCTTTCAAACATAAGAATTTAATTTCGTTTCCTACGTTAAAAAGTTAACAAACTGACAACCAGAACACTTGAAAATAATACATAGTACTTATAATAATAATAATTATTATCAATTTTCAATTGAAATGAGTGTACTTGATATGTAAGATGAGACACATCACCAAACCAAAGAGGAATAGTGAAATGTGTATTACTCACTGGGTGAGTGAAGCTGATTTGTGGTCCCAAACACCATTAATTTCATCGACAAAAATCAAGTAATTAACTTGAGATGACAAATTTCTGTTTTTTTCTCTTCTGGGGACCAAATTCTTGGACATAAAGCATAATATTGTTTATTTATTTTGTATTTAGTTTCATCAAAAAATAAAATTAGTACTTTTGTTGAAAAAAAATTACGTGTCATCTATTGAGAAAATGTTTGCCCTACTCATAATTGTTACGTGACAAACATGAATGCTCTAAGACAGAAATACAGATAGATTGGATCATTTGACCCTTCAGAATAATTGGATGCTGAAATTATGTTCTCGAGTCCAAAGTACAAAGGGTCAATTAATCTAGCTCAACTGTTAAACGACCTCTTTTGAATTATATATTTATATATTTCATTGTATTGATCTGAATTGTGCAAAATAATAATTTATGACGTAAAAAATATTAGAAAATGAATCTTTGATCTAATTTTGAGCAAAAAGTACTTTTGAAGTTTCGACAAGATTAAGTCATATCCGATAATTTTCGATGAGAACTGACTGAATTTGATGACTCGGGTAAGTTTTAATGATTTTTGATAATTTTTTATGCATATTTTTTTGTTTAAAATTAGATCAAAAGTCTAGTATAGAATATTTATTAAGAAATTTTTTTAATTTTGATATTTTGCAAAAAAATTGATCAACACATAGGGGCATAGATATAAAAAAAAATAGGTGAATTAGTCATATTTTGCAAATATAAATTGGTTTTGTCCAACGTTTTATAAAACTATTGTAAATGGCACTGGTGCATATGTGACATATTAATTTACGTTGTAATTTCACGTTAATGCCCCTATTTTATTTCGCCAACATTATTTTGAATTTTGAATGTTGAGTTTTAATTTTTGAATGAAATTTTTAAAAATTTATTGAAATACCAGTTGACTTGTAGTTGTTATTGTTGGAGTTACTAACAATTTAATATATAAATAATGAACATAACATATTATGGTGGAATTTAAAATTTCTTTTAATATGAAAATACTTTTTCAACATAAAATTAACCATGACGTTAAAAAGAATAATCATTCATGCAAAATATTATAATTACGTAAACATGGAATTCAATAAATTAAATTTATATAACTACTTATAGAATTAAAATACTTAAAATTTCGGATTGATTTATGATTTTCGTCGTCAACTTCTCGAGTCGTACTTCTGTCTTCAATTCTTCAAGAACCGTCCCTTCGTTTCCGGTCAAACGACCACGATGGATTCAATGCTAAGATCTTTAGAGTTTAGTGATATTAAGAGTGTGGGCTCTTCATAAACGAGAACGAAAATAATTAGGAACTTTAACCTCTTGTGTTTCTCTTTCAAAATTGACAAAAAGAAAAAAGTATTTCACTCTCAAAATAAGACACAACGAAGAACAAAATTCTCTATTTTTCTCTCTACAAAGTTAGGCCAACTAGTACCAAAAGGAGAGAAAAAGTGTGTCCTATTTATAGGAGAGTGAATGTGTTTAGGCCAAATCAATATCAAATATTCACCCAATATTTTCTTGCTAAAATTTGAAGCAATATTCAGCCCTCTATACCTCTATAGTGGCCGACCATGTATGCTCATATATTGTATCAATATTGCTTGATTGATTCCAAAGATAATGCATGATATTTTCCTTGTACGTATTATTATGAACTAAATTAGAATATCTCATTGATTCTCATAATCTAGCGGTGGAGATTATGACATGTCATCCTTGCCATATTAGATTAATAAATAGGAATTAAAAAATTAATTCTCTCTACCTTTAAATTTATTTAAATTCGATAATTATATAATCATCAATATAATTATACAACTTCATTTATTAAATAAAAGTGATTAAAATAAAATAGCTATTTACTTATTTAGTCATGAGAGAAATAATTACCATAGTGTAAATCACAATTTACACTCAATGAGAAAATTATCAAATCAACGGAGTACTTAAAAATATTTCAGTTTAATAGTCGAACTTAAAATATGATTTCAACAAATCATCTTTACATATCTTTAATACTTATTTTATTGATCAAAATCTCGTCCGAAAGTCTATCATTGAGACCTCATGGACCCATGTGAATGAAAACCCACATGAATGAAACTTTAGAATAAAGTTCGAACACAAAAGTTCACAAACTTTTCCGGAACTTTTAATTCTTAATGTTGGTCGATTCCACTAAAGGACCAATTATGAATATCTATAAGTTCATATGCATTTATATTTTTGTTTAATGTGATGCAACTATTCTTCACACGGTCCACAATATATTTTACGATATTACCCTTTGTGTGTATCATTAACTAAGAGGGATGTAATTTTACCATTTAACCCCTAAGTTATTATGTCACCAACTCCTTTTATTATTTGTGAATGAGAAAAACATAAAGTGAGATGTCACAACATGTCACATCTTTTATTCATAGAATATATTATTAGTTGAATACCAGGCCTAGTTTATTCGCTCACACTTCAAAGAACAAAGTATGGTGTGATACTAATACTGCAGTATTCTTATAACACAATTTTCATATATGTGAATCATATAATTCAACAAAACATTATTATGACATCAATTGTCAGATCTTTGAAAACTTATTTAGACATTGGTCATTGAAAAATCAAATGTCACAAAGTGTCACAAGAAAATATATATTCAATTCAGGATTTAAATAATTACAAAATACCTCTCGTATGTGATTTTGAAGTTTCGAGTAATAGAACGGTTTTATCTCGAACTTCAAAGTGTCACATGTCTTGTTCGATGGCTTCATTAAGACATCAAGAGTAAACTTTCAGAGTCACAACTCTCAATATCAGAAGATACGATATCCGTAGTTTATTCAAACAATCATTAATCATATACCATTGCCCTATCAATCCTTAGACCGCGAACTGATTATTTTAAACTAATCAAGAAGAAGTATCTTGTTAAGTCTGTACTTACAACTTTTTTCGTTGATAATAGTTTTAGAGCGTAGACTTACATGCATAAACACAAATTAAATAAGAATGAATAGTTAATCTTTATTTAATATTCAGCAAAAGAACATAATTGTATTTTTAGATTTCATGTCTCTTTTGTGGACATAAATCCCAACAGTTATGAGATCCTATATAAATGGTGGATTAATGACGTGATAACTAATTATCTGTTTAATTATTTATTTCCTTTTCAGTTTTGCAATCGGGTAGTTTGTATCTAAAATAATACCCAAACTTTTTCACCTTCATTTCAATTTCAGTAATCCTGTAGCAGTCCGATTTTTGGATTCCCTTTTTTATTTCGTTATTTTCTTCATCCATCCATTATAGTGATCACGTAATTAGTCGTTGGTGAGTCTTCAACATAAGTAGAATCAGGTTAGTTTTTCTTCTTCTTTATTTCATGCCGTCCTTTATGTTGTTATAGTCCCTTGTGTTTTTTACATGAGTATGTTTTTACTTTTGCAGTAGAAATATTTGAACGATGATGTTCTTAAGCTCATGAAGATGATTTCATTGATGACGAAGAGCCCAAAGATTCCTATTTAATTTTATTTGATGACTCGTATTTGAAATGATTTCTAGTGAACATCGAGATAAATGTAAACAATTTATTACTAACAAATCAGTTTTTCGAACTGCTCTTAGTATGCTAGTTGTTCGGAACAGTTTTGAATATATTACTGTCAAATCTAACAAGACAAGATATCGTATTTGTTGTTAGGATTTACATTGTTTATGGAAGTTATATGCTAATGTGAGCGCTAAATCTGGAGTTTGGGTGATAAAGAATTTGTACAGAGAACATACTTGTTTTGGTAGGGTTGTTATCCACAAGAATAAGCATGGATCTTCAAAGCTTATTAGTAAATCTATTAAAGACGATTTTAGAGGTTCATCAAAAAATGAGATTAAGCATGCAGGTGTAGCCAAAATTATGCATACTCGTTGGAAAGTTGAAGTGTTTTATTATCAAGGGTGGAAGGATAAAAAAACTGCGTTGACAACAGATTTTGTTTCATCTTATATTCATTTAAATATCATTGGTCATATGATTTCAGAAAGAAAATCTAGATAAGTTATTGAATCACTTTGTTAGTTATTATGTAATTTACCGTCGTTTTATATATATATGTTTTACTTTGTTAATTATAATTGCAGTTGTTTTACATACATGTGTGTTACTGTATTAATGAAAATTTACTTTGTAAGTTGCATACAGGTTCATAAACCAAAATGGTTATTGAAAATGATGGCTCATTCTTGTTTCCTTGCATTTGGTGTTTCTATTTTTGAATTTAAGTGTCGACCAGTGATATTTGTGGATGGTACATTTTTGAAGGATAAGTCGCATGGGACGTTGCTTCTAGCTACTGCTAAAGATAGGAACATCGTGCTCACCCAAATCGTGAAAGGAGACATGTCATTTCATAGCCTTAAAATTCTCATTTGAGAAAGTCAAATTCTAGGTCCACTAAGTGATCTAGACTAGACTAATTGGTGAGATATTAAGTTATGAAGATGTCATGAACCAATTTTCTGAAGTTCTCATAGATATGGAATTCATGTACAAGATTGCTGAAATGCAATGTATATCACCTCATGCTTTATTACTTGGATTGTGAATAAATGAACCGCGCGGTATCCAAAATTAAGTAACGATTTTATTTGGATGAAACAATGTGACTTATTAGCTCCTCGTCAATACATCGTTTCTGACTTATTCACAAGTAACAAAAGAGTTGAAGAAATAACAACTAGAAGGGTAAAATGGTAATTTTATAAATCCCATCTAGTTGATGATATTCATGAAGGGTAATCATAGATAACATTCAATGGATCCACTCAATATAATTAAGTTGAATTTGAGTAGAAAATAAATTCATTTGAACCGAGAGATTCTCAGTGTCAACTCTTTAGTGGACTCAGTTGACATTAAACTAATACTCGGAATTTTTTGTGAACTTTTGAGTCCGAGTATAGAAGCTCAAGCTTTGTTCATTTTGATCCATAAGGTCACTATTACAGGTAATTAGAGTAGGATTGTTAAATTAGAAGCTAAGTCTTAATTTCAAATGTCGAACAAGACTTTTTTTCGGAAAAAATGTCTAAAACGTATTTTTGTCCACATGGATATAAAATGATGTGAATGTATGAAAATATAAATTATTTTCTGAAGCCGAAAATTCGTTTGAGACATTAAGAAATAAATTTCATTATTTGTGCAATAATAATTCTACAATGGGTATTTTAAGAATTGTCTTAAAAGAAATAAGGAAGCATCTAGATGCCCCTTCCCTAGCTATAGAATTCGGCCAACATACCTCAAATAGGAGAGTTTAATTTCTCTTTAATTATAAAAATAATTACTAAAAATGAAAAGGGAAATGAATTTCCTTGAGAATGAAATAAATGTGCTAAGTGAGGAAACAAATTTCCTCACTAATGCACAATCCATGGCCGGCGAACTTAGGAGAGAAAGGGGAAGAGAAAATCAAATATTGTGTCATGAATGCATTATTCTTTCATGAATGCATAATTGACCTTTATAGATTATTCTTTCTCCTATAAATAGACCCTCACATAGAGATGTGAAAATAAACTTTTTTCTTGCTCTCTATTGCATTGTTGCCGACCCTCTCTCTCTCTTTCTCTAGAAAATACTCATTTTTATTTTGGCACCTAGATCCTCAATTGATCTAGAGAATTAGCTTATGATCCAAGAATTCTTCTTGGTTCATATTGTTTAATTGTGCCCACACACAAATCCTTCTAAACCTCTATAGACTCTTGTAATAGAAACCTTAGGTTTCTCAAGTTCAAGATTAGACGTGAATGAATCGAGTCAAGGAAGAAGATCCACCTTTCCCAAGACGCTTCAGGTTTGAAGATACAAGAAATGTAAGTATTCAAGTAGTTTAAATAATGTTTTTAATAATAACATGTATATGCACTTTTCCTAGGTTAGTAAAATAGTTTACTTGTAAATAAATTTTATATTCCGACATTAATATGATTAATGATAATTTTTCTTAACCCTAGACCTATTCCAACAAAAACATAACGCGTAAGCACGGGGAAAATACTAATCTTTGAAAAAACTTAGTTTTTATATTCTACGGTATTCACCAATAGTCACAGTCCGTTCCACTATGGTGGCATAACGGAGTGCACCTAGTGAACATGAGAACCATTTCATATTAGTGAGTAACCACAATACATGTACCCTTCATAACTATACTCACTAACTACCAATTTATAGGACTACTTTGGCCATATGAGCAACCACCGGTTGGTTTATACATGAGTCGACACAAAATTTCAGTGAGAAAAATCTAGCCGATACGCACTAACTTAGCTAGTACACGCAGATAAATTTTCCCACCTATCGTAAGAAGCACAACCTTGCTATTGGAATAAGAAAAACCTGTCCTGAGGAATAGACCTTCTTAAAAGAGCGCAGGTCACGCAAAGATCTTTCATCCTCACAGTGTTAGTGTCAATGTTGGAGGTCTAAGACTCAATATACTTTTAGTATTTTAATTTTCCTAGGATTTACATTAATTTAGGTGATGCACTACGAGTTTACTAAATCATATTAAAAACTCGAGAGTTTCTAAACTATCTTTCAAAACATACGTTTAGATATGGCTTAGGTATTGGGTAATGCGACGACCCGACTTTTTGGACCATCATTCTAAAATTAATACATTAACTTAAAAAAAATACGGAGATATTTTTTTTTAAATATCCTTCATTTGCATAGAAAGTTTAAACTTAAAATAAAAACAACTTTGAAAATATTTTTTGACATCTTAAGTCACACAAAAATTAATTAAAAAAAATATCAAAATATATAGTTGAAAGTGATCAACAATCATGAAATTAAACTCCAATCTTTTAAAACTAAATAACCTTTGAAAATATAAGTCTTTAACTAATAAGTATCTTAAACTAAATACTTAAAATGCGTAGGGAAAATCTTTTAATAAAAAGTGAACGGGAACCATAACCCCACCTCTTTAGCCGTCGAGCGCCACTGATCCACCCTCATCATTCTTTCATTTGATGTATACCTACAACACTGACGAATATACATAGTGAGCTAACGCTCAACGAGAATAACTATAACTCACAAAACAAAGTTATGCACATGCATTAACCAATTATTAATATTTTGAATTACAATCGTTACATAAAATATCTTAACATAATGTTTTCATACTTTTAATTCGGGGTCCCTAGAGTAGTCGTACCAATTTCTGTGTACACTTTGGAAATGAACTACGGGGCTGCAACATCTCATGGTTCGCACCATTATAAATATATAACATATGAAAAAACTCTCTTTTTGAGCTCGTAAGTCGACTCGAAAGAATTCTCTTATTACCTTTGTAGCTCAAGGCGGTAAGACTCTCGTACTTATCTTATCACTTGATTATTTACGTTTCATACAGACGTGACATATAACATAAACATGAATCATACTATGACTAAGCGTAATAATATGCTATGCATATTCTAATAAATCATACATATGCTTATCGTAACAAACCATACAATAATCAGCACACATAATTTATCTACACATACTCGAACATACATAAAATACCACACAGTCAAACATAACAAACATAATAAGACACTCATCATATTAAACATTTAACTAATCCGTGTTACAGTGAGATTATTCTCACCTTGACTCGGAAATATAGGACTTTATATCCGATCAAGAACGTATTCGACTCGAGACCTAATCGTAGAAAAATAATTAATACCTAAGAAAATAGATTATGGACAGATTAAGGTTCTGTAACAAGCTGAGAGACAGATTTTGACAACAAAAGACGAAAAATATCCTTTGCCCTAAATTTCGATAAAAATATTAATTTCAGAGAAAAATTCTGGAAAAATTCCAGAAGTTAGTTTAACCTAAGTCAAGCGTTTTCTTCTTCTGTAACATCACCAAAATAGAATTCAATCAAAACTAAAATAATAGTTTAGGATGTATGAAACTTATTTTTGGAAAATCTGAACGCTCGTTTATAATAAAACCAAAATTAAATATCCGCTTATTAAAATCTCTTAATATTTTTATCCTAGAAACCTAACATATGGAAGTATATGGTATAAATATTTCATTCCTAAATTCGCAATGTAAGTATTTAAATAAATTCGATTAACATCCTGTTGTTAACAAGTTAAATCTCACACGGCACTTATCGTAATTTATTTAAAATCTACAATCCAGAAATTTTAAAGACGAATCTGAAACAAATTACATATTCGTTCATAAGAATTCTAGATTAAAATAATATACCTTGCTAATTTAAACTAATGTGTTTGTTCTTGGTAGGAACATAACAATGAAAAACCTGCAAGATAAAATTTTGATAAAACCTTGAAAGACTAAAAATTTGGTTAACTGTGCGCGCTGGTCATTTTTCGAAATTCTTGTCGTCGTGGTGAAAAAAATATAGTTGGGTAAGAACTTCAAGGAAGATAGAAACTGAAAGTAGTAATCAAGTAATAGGAAAAACGTTTCATATGAAGCTGATTGATTCCTTAAATAATTCCATTAAAAAATAAATGTAAATAAATGTCAAATATTGCATTTCCTTCCCTTTCCTTGATATACTGTCCCGCTGAATCATATTCCTATTAATTAACTACCATTAATACACCAATATTATTACGTCTTCATTTCTTTTAAATGAGATAACGATCTCTTCAAATATTTACACCAGTTTAAACATTTGTTCACAATCTTAAGATCGATAGAGCAATCAAATCTAAGTAATGATTGTTTGAATGAATCATGATATCTTACCTTGTTATATAGAGAGTTGTGACTATGTGTTTCATTTTTGATATCTTATAGAAGATATTGAACAAGACCAGTGATACTTAGAAGTTCGAGATAAAACCGTTTAATCACTCGAAACTTCAAGATCACATACGAGGGGTATGTACTTACCTAAATCTTGAAGTGAATACATAATTGATATTACACCTTATAACATTTGATTTGTCAATGGGCAATGACTAAGTTATAATTGCATCTGACCCGACGGTTGGTGTCATCACGTTGTCATATTGGATTATGTGATTCACAGATATGGAATTCATGTTGAAACAATGCAAATGCATTAGTACATGTTTTGTTATGAGAGTGTAAATGAATAAACTTGGCCAGGTATTCATTGAATAAGAACATTCTTTGATTAAAACATGTGATATGTAAAGACATCTCACTCTATGTTTTTCTCATCACAAATAACAAAGAAGTTAGTGAAATAATAACTGAAGGGGTAAAACGGTAATTTTACATTCCTTTGAGTTAATGATACACATGAAGGGTAATAGCGTAAAGTACTTCCTGGATCGTGTGAATTTTTTTTTTGCCACATCAAACGGAAAATATACCTAAGATTTAAATAGGTATTCTCTAATAATTTAGTTTCAAGAATATTATCATAACTAAGACTTTGAACTAAGTATTCTAAGACCTCACATCACAAAATCAATATTGATTGATTGTGTTAAATTTTAGGATTTCACAGGTAATTCCTGGCATCTAGTCTTGATTAACCTAAAAGAATTCCATCACGGAAAAGCTCCCGGTTGAGAAGATTGGACACTAGGTCTTCTTAAATACCCCCCAGCTTAGCCTCTTATCGACTTGGTGACAAACCTTTCCGATCTGTTCAACTCATTCAGTAATTAACTATCCTAATCATATTAGATAAGTTCTAAATGAATGAAAGCACATGAAGACCATAAACAAATGATACAATATCTAAGTTATAGCAAACAATCACAACAAAAAAATTAAATAAACAAGCAAAGCAACCGTGGTTTGACTCGTGTTGATCGTATCCTAATTGCCTCTTTATAATTAAAACGATATGAACTTAATTGTATTAGTTCATGGATGATAGTTGAACACAATCATACGCTTCAACGGAAAAAAATTATTTTCAAAATATATGCATTTCGTAACATTTCGAAAAAATATATGAATCAAGGCCTATCATATGTCCTTTTGAAAAACAAATCGATATCAAAATAATTTATTTTTAAATGTTTTAAATAATACATACTTGAGCCCGGTCCATTTAAATAAATTAAATAAAATTTTAATAAAAAAATTATTTTTCGGATGGGCCTTAAGGTCCACTAGTCATCTGGGCCCAATCCCAGATTATCCCCGAGCCCAACCCGCCATGGTAATGCCCGACCGAGTTGGTTGGGCCTCTGCCAAGGGGCAGCCAAGGCCCAATCGGCTACCAAGCTAGCCAAGAGGTGTGGTCGGCCCTAGCCCTCTAGGGTTACTCGGCCGAGACTCCTTTGGAGTCCTGGAGGGAATCCATTCGGTCTCGGATTACAAAGATGATAATAATAATAATCGAAAAAATCAATTTTACATAAAGCCTATACCCTTTTAAGGTTTACAAAAATTCTAATAATGCAAGAATCAATAAATCTACGATCAACCACGAATAACAATTAACATATAGCATACTGAATTGTAACAAATTTCATATCACAATATAAATCCATTCAAACCAAATTTGATCACAAGAACGAATCAATTAAATTAATAAATTATTTAGTTTTGATACCACTTGTTCGTGATTGATACACCTTAGCAACCATATTAAATGCAAAAAATTATTAATTGCACTCACAATAGTCAATTATTAATAATGATTTCTAAACAAGATCTAGATTTATTAATTTAATTCATGTATGAAAGCAATTCAGCAACCGATACTAACTATGTCGTTAGAACACTTATATGGATTTTGGCTCAGTTACAGAAACGCCCCGATCCAACGCGCGCTTAGTTTTGTCCTTCTTCTGAATTGAGTACTCGAGGATGACACCGTAGTCCTCTGAAACGTAATTTCCGAGACTAATAAGAAATATGAGTGGGCACAATCGATTCTCACCAGATCGCGAAACTAGATTGTTTCGGGATCTTTCTCTTATTATTTCGAGAGAAAATTCAACCACTTAGAGAGAGAGAGAGAGAGAGAGAGAGAGAGAGAGAGAGAGAGAGGCAGTGTTTCTATGAAGAAATGAGTGAATTTTCCTCTTCCCTTCTATCACTATTTATAGCATTTAGGAAGGAGATAAGCATTGAGATATCTTCTCTCCTTTTGAGAGATATTCTCTCCTTTCTAGTGATATTCCCTGCTTCTATAGATATTCTCTCCTTTGGATTTAATCTAGGCTGTTAGATCTCAATAGTGAATCAAAACTCTCTCTCATCCATCAGATCAATATCTATGGTTGAGATTTTCTCTCTCTTGGCTTAACCATGGAGAAAAGGGAGGAAGGGAATTCGGTGACCCCTAGGCTTATTATAGGGGAATTTCGACCAACACATGTGTTGGAAATTACTTAACAATTTAAGTAGATTATTATTAAACATAACTGATTACGTGCGGAATTAATAATATAAACGATCTACCATATTAAACTATTTAATATCTAACAACCTATTGGCATTAAAATCATAAGCATTTTAATCAACAATTTAATTATAATCTATGAACATGTTAATTAACGATTAATTCTAAACATGTTATTTCGATAAAGTAAAACACTCCAAACAATCATATAACAATTATATTAATTAAGAGTATTAAGGTTATTGAAACTTATATCGTCGAGTTATAAATAACTCGGTCCAGGAATTGTGCTCGAGTTCGAAGCGAGACTCTTCAAGCTTCTCCAATTCCGGGTAGCAAGAGACTTCCTCGACTCGACAACACGGGCAGCGAAGGCGGCAAGGAGGCGCGGCCTTGGGGCTGGTCCGGGAAGCTGGCAGCACATGCGTGCGGTCCTCGGCAGGTTGGGAACGGGCGGCAGCGGCGGGACTCGTCCGACGCAGGAGGGAGCGGCCCAAGGAGACCCCGGAGCGGCTGAGAGGGGCAGGCGCCTCTAAGTTCAGGCGGAGAAACAGCAGGGACGTCGGCAGCGTCCTGGGCAGAGGCAGACCCGGCAGGACAAGGCGGCAGGCTGCTGGGACTCGCTGAGGCGCGGTCGGCCGGAGTCAGGCGCAAGTAGATTGCAAGTAAAACTTTGCGACGACGCCGAGATCTCTAGGAAGCTCGGATCGGGATTCCGTTTTTTGCGTTGCATCGACAGTGAACTGACTTAAATGGGTTCAGAATGAGTTCTGGGTTTCCAGACTCAGATTCGTCGGATTTATCGAATCTTTGGTTCGGAGGTAAGATTTCCAGAAAAATAAATTTCAATGAAAATAGACCAAACAACCACGAGTTGGTTCAACGATGACACAAGAAGAATATGAGAAGATGAGTGTGGGCTCGAGATGAACGCACACGAGAAAACAAAAAACAAAATTTTGTCTTCCCGGATGATGGAATGGTCGGTCAAGAGGGGGAGAGAGAGAGCTGACTTTTCAGCTCAAAAACAATGAAGAAGCCCTAAGGTTTCCACAAACCATTTATTTATAGGCATTATTAAGGGGCTCTCATGTGAGCTTTTGTTGAATCAATATTCAGTCCAAAACCATGTTAATGGCCGACCCCTATGTCCTACTCGTCTCTCAATTTTATTTCCCAAATTACCTTGATTTAATTTCCAAATTTGACTTAATTTAGAACTCTCATCTATTTAATAACTTGGTATTAAATTGTTTCATGGTTATCGAATAATATAAAACGAGAAACATTTTATTTTCTAATATTACTATTATGAATTCTCAAGAAAATTATTATCACAATAATAAAGTTCTTTAATTCACAAAATCAATAATTATGAATAAAACATTATTCATTAATGCGCTTGGAAAATAAATTTCTCTATACAAATTCAAATCACAATTTGTATTTTATGAGTAAATCAATTTATTGCGTTCAATTAATCTCTTCTAAATGTGCATCATTGAGACGTTATGAACCCACATGAACGAAGCTTGAGAATAAAGCTTGGACTCAATAATCCACAAATTATTTTTGGCTTATAATTCTTAATAATGGTCGACTCCACTAAAGGACCAATATTGAAAATCTCTAAGTTCATACGCGCATATTTTTCAGTTTGAAGTCACAATACTTTTCTGTACTCGATCCACGGTGTACTTTACCAAAATACCCTTCGTGTGTATCAGTAAGTCCGGGGAATGTAAAATTACCGTTTTACCCCTAGAGTTATTATTTAACTAACTCGTTTGTTGCCTGTGAATGAGAAAAAACATAAAGTGAGACGTCAATACGTGTCACATGTTTTAATCAAGGAATCTCATATTCAATGATTATCTGGCCAGATTAATTCATTCACTATCTCATAACAAAGCATAGTGTGATACAATGACTTTCATTATGTGTACACGAATTCCATATCTGTGAATCACATAATCCAACACTACAACATTATGTCACCAACCGTCGGGTCAGATGCAGCCATTACACGGCCATCGCCCATTGACAAATCAAATGACATAAAGTGTAGCATCGACTACGCACTCACCTCAGGATTAAGGTAGTTATCGAAGTACCCCTCGTATGTGATCTTGGAGCTTCTAGATTAAACGGTTTTATATCAAGCTTCCATAGAATCACTAGGTCTTGTTCAATATCTTCTATAAGATATCAAGAATGAAATCATAGAGTCACAACTCTCTATATCACATGATAGGATGTCATGATTCATTCAAACAATCGTTAATTAGACTCGATTGCTCTATCGGTCTTAAGATTGTGAACAAATGGTTTAAACTAGTCACAAAGAGTTATCATGTCAAATCTGTATTTAACACTGTTTTCGTTGATGACAGTTTCAGAGCATAGCATACATACTTAAACACAAATTATAGGAAAAGAATGCTTATTTATTAATATTAATGTTTCAGCAAAATATTACAAATAATAAGTAAAAAGTCTGATATTCTCCTTTGTAGGCACCAATCCCAACAACATGTCCCAAGCCTAGCCCAAGAATTTCCATGGCCCGTTTACGTTAAATCCAATTAATTATTTATTTACTTGATCCAATAATAAATAAACAATTATGCTATAAAATTTTAGTTAATTCCGCGAATGCCAGTTTTCCAGAATTAATATTGTCAATCACCATTACAGCAAGTGAGATTAAATAATTAACTACATTATTATTTGAAAGTTTTTATCCGCCTTTATCAGAGCCAATTTGGGGACTATGGACCTAGTAGTAGAAGCTTAATGAACCCGACAAAAAAGATGATACAATCCTATCTATTTTTCATGGATTCGTCTAGTCTTTATCAATACTCCACCGTGTAATCTAAGAATGAACCCTTCTTTAATAATAGAATTATATTTACTCATCATGACGAGTGTCCACTTATATAGTCAATTCGTGATTAAGATCCTCTAGGTTCTACTCGTGCTAAGAGATGTAAATTTTTTCGTTATACTTCTCTTGATACATATCAGCCCTAACCATTATTGCTTCACTGGCGAATTTTTTTTCGAACGTTAACTTACTTCGAAAGTGCGCGCAATTAACCTGTTTTGCAATAAACCCTTAGGTGAGTGAACATTAACCTCCTTTCAGGAGGCTAATTTCGTATCTGTAAATCACTTCCCACTCGAAGCTATGATTAGCATGGATAGCCTTTTAGTGAATGATTTAAAGAGCTCAAGAACATGATCCAGTGTCCATGATTACTTCAGGATTTAGATCAAGTCTCACTGTGACCATCATAGTGGCCTTGGTTAGTGCGTTGTAACGACCCTTAAACGACACATCTACCCCAAAGCCTGTCCAAGTTGTACACTTACCACAAGTGTAGAATGCTCTCACATAATGATCAACCTTCACTCATGTGTTCCACATTTATGACTTTCGATTTAGCTTTCATGGCGTATATCAGTCAACGATCTTGTTTTAGCATACCGACCGATTCAGGTGCCCAACACGTGACTTAGTTTAATACGAAGGTTATGAGAGATAGTTGTTATTGATTCTGATTAATTATTATGAACTCAACCCACTAATCATATAATGCTTATATAGTAAGCTAATTATCGAATTTAGTAATTAATCATACTGTTGGAATAGGTCTAGGTTTAAATTTTTTTTTTATCATTAACAAGTTAATGGCGGAATATAAAATTTCTTTATTAGTCAAATAATTTTACTAGCCTAGTAAAGTGCATGAACATCATAATATTTAAAAACATTATTAAATTACTTGGGACTAACCTTTCTTGTATCTTGATCTTTGAGGAGTCTTAGGAAAGGTAGATCGTCTCGTCTTGCTTGTTTCCTTCACACCTTGTCGTGAACTTGAGAAACCTAAGATTTCTATTACAAGAGTGTATAGAGGATTTGAAGGATTTGTGTGTGGGCACAATTAAACACAATAACTCAAGAACAACTCTATGAGATAAATAGCTAATTTAAGCCTAAGTATAATGAGACTTAGGTGCCAAAATAAAAGAGATATTTTAGAGAGAGAGAGAGAGAGAGAGAGGAGTGGTCAGCCAAATACGAGAGAGAGCAAGAGAAAAACTTTTTTTCACATCTCTATATGAGGCTCTATTTATAAGAGAATGAAATACAAGAAAATATAATTAACTTTTCCTATTGTGTATTGATGACGCAATATGTATTTCCTCTCCTTTTTCCCTTGTACATGGCTGGCCAACCTATTGCATTAGTGAAGGTATTTCGTTTCCGCACTTAGCACATTCTCTTCTCAAAGAAATTCATTTTCTATATTTCTTTTTGGAAATTATCTTTATAATTCAAGGCAAATGATTTTCTAGAAATAATTACTTCCCTACTTTGATGTTTGGCCAAATTCTGTCTGCAAGGTGGAGCTTCTAGATGCTTCCTTATTTCTTTTAAAACAATTCTTAAAATACCCATTGTAAAATTAATATTATTGAAATTAATTTCATATACCTCAAACGACTTCTTGGTTTTAGAAACTAATTTATATTTCCATCATATGAAATAATTCAAAATCTTATTTTGACATTCACATCATTTTATGTCCATGTGGACAAAAATACCCTTGAGACATTTTTTGAGAAAACGTTTAGTTCAGCACTTGAACTTATTTTGACCTAGCTTCTAGTTTAACAATCCTACTCTAATGACCTGTAATAATGACCTTATGAATCCAAATGAACAAATGTTGAGCTACTATACTTGGACTTAAAAGTTCACAAACTTTTTTTGAGTATTACCTTAATGTCAACTGACTCCACTAAAGAGTTGACACTGAGAATCTCTCAGTTCAAATGAATTTATTTCTACTCAAATTCAACTTAATTATATTGAGTGGATCCATTGAATGTCATATGATTACCCTTCATGAATATCATCAACTAGATGAGATTCATAAAATTACCATTTTACTATTCTAGTTGTTATTTCCTCAACTCCTTTGTTACTTGTGAATAAGTTAGAAACAATGTATTGCCGAGAAGCTAATAAGTCACATTGTTTCATCCAAATAAAGTCGTTACTTAATTTTGGATACCGCGGTTCATTTATTCACAATCCAAGTAATAAAGGATGATGTAATATACATTGCATTTCAGCAATCTTGTAAATGAATTCCATATCTATGAGAATTTCAGAAAGCTAGTTCATGATATCTTCATAACTCAATATCTCACGAATTAGTCTAGTCTATATCACAAAGTGAACCTAAAATTTGACTTTCTCAAATGAGAATATGTAAGCTATGAAATGACATGTCTCATTTCAGGATTTAGGTAAGCACGATGCAATTCATACATAGTGACCTTGAGACAGAAGATGTTAAATGGTGTATTCTTACATTGTGTCTAAAAGGATCACTGGTCAATTCAGTAACTTTGGAAGATACCTTGGAAGAACAATAGAGTTCTTAGCTCTCTGTGCCTCGTAACCAGACATCACAGATTCTTCCAAAATCATATTTGGATCAATAGTCTGCTGATCTTACAATTATGAATATTTTGTTTTAAGTAAACCATGAAGAGTTTGTTCACGCAAATTTACATTTGTCTTTTCAGACGTTGTTAGGTTTGATTAAGGACTACAAGACTATTGAATATCATAAATCTTCAAGCAAACGAAAAAGGAATGAATGAACGTTTCAACTTTTAATATTTACACTGTGGAAATAATGTACGTTTCAACATTATTTCCAGTTTTGATCGGAAAAAAGATTTTGAGAGCTATGGGTTTGTTTGATGATGATGGTTTATCGCTTCAAAAATCTGGTACGTGTTTGTAATTAGTATAGTTTACACCGTATTTGTGTTATACTTACACTGTAATATTTTACATCGTGTTTATAATTAGTATAGTTTACATCTTGTTTACGTTATATTTAAACTGTAATATTTACATCGTGTTTGTAATTAGTTTAGTTTACATCGTGTAGTATATTTTACACTGTAAATTAATGTAACCGAACAACATCTATGGGTATTTGATCATCATTATTACGTGTTGTTAATGCCATTGATTCTCGATTTTTTTTTCTTTTTTTTATATTAAATACGTGATAATGGGCGGGAACTACTTTTGGGGTATTTTTTTCTCTAAACTTTTGTAAACGGATTAGGCTGGGTATGTTCAACTTATTAACCAAACCTTGAGTATAACCGAATTTCATATAGTTTACATGGGATTTCATCAAAATCACCCAATTTATTTAATGCATAAATAGAGGATGAATATTATTATGCAAGTGAAGTAAGAAGCTATGGGAAGTTGCGGGTTTCAAACACATTTGGATACGGGGATGCTTTTGATATTATTTTGAGAGCGGCAGATATTCTTAAGGTAGCCTTTGAATTATGTATTATCATCATTTGAGAATTATGCAACCACATGAACAATATGATCTCTGGGAAAGAGCGTGGATTCAGTCTGAGATAGATTAATGGACGAAGAGCTTTCTCGAAGAGTTTAAAGACGCATCCAAAACTGGGCTATAGTGGATGAATCAAGGGACAATGACTCTCGGGTGGACCCCGTGAGGGAAGGTTCTATTGATTTTTTCCGATGTACCTCTGAATCGCGACCAGAGAGGATTTAACGTGGGTTATATTGCTCGAGACAACACCAGATTGGTGATCATCTCGCAAACGTTTTTCTTAGCTAGGATTTTCCCCCAGCTTGCAGATGCGTTTATGGTCTTCTAACGCATAGATCTAGCTCGACGTATTGGCTGTAAGAGAGTGGAATTCAGTCCGACTGTTAGAGAGTGGTGAAGACGATGATGACGACTCTGACACGTACGATTGAGTTGGAGATGATCATAGAATACATCTTTAGAAAGGCAAGGGACTTAGATGAATTTACAATTTTTCATATAATGTGGCTGTGTACTGTAACGACACATAATTTTGCTCGCTATCCGGTTAATAATAACTTGAGATCCATTTGGATGTCATTTTTCCCTCCATGTTCAGAGGAGAATATTAGGGTCGATGATCAAGAGTCACGATCCCGCTTGAGGGTTATACCATCTAAATTTTATTTCTTTTACACAGTAATTTCAGTTTTTATTGTATAATATTTTCTGTAATCACACTATTTGTTCACCAAATATGAGAGATCTTATGATATTTTTTATGGTGCACGTTCATATTTTACAAAAATGAATGCGTTGCAATAAGGACTTTTTGTTTTTGATTGGTTGTTGCTAAAGATCAATTAGTAGTGCTATAACTATGGATATGATTTATGTATTTTGGTGGTACCGTTGGTCAACCTCCCATTTTAAATATATTACAATGAATAATAATGCTTATATAAAATGATAATATTAAAGTGAACACATACTGAGTGACTTTTATAATTGTTAATCATTAGAGTGTATCGAGAACTTGGATTGAAATTATAAGTCTTCCCGCACTAAAGTATGCGCTACCACGTTTCTTTGATGAGAAATGTGATAAATTTACAACTTTAAATTGTTTCCCACTAGCTTTTATTTGTATCTTAAATTGTTAGTAATTTTTTTAATATGTGGTTTCAACTCAAATTTATAACTCCGCCGTTGATAACACTAGTGGTATTTTGCGGGACTCAATTGTGAAACGACTTTATCTTGAATGTATATAATATATAGAGAGAGAGAAATTTAATATTTTAAATATAAATTTGTGCAAAATAATAATATTAAAATTTTAAACATATTCGAATATTAAATTTTTATCAAATTTTGAAAGAAAAATTACCTTCGAACCTTCGCGAAATTTGATTGGGTTCGATGATTACTTCTTGCCGGGTCCAATGATTCGGATATGTTCTAATGAGTTCAAATAATTTTCTATGTCCAAATCTATGTTAAATGTTCAATTTTTATTCGTTTATAAAATAATAATTCTAATTTTGATATTTTGCAAAAAAATAGGATCTACAAAATGAAATAATTATATATATATATATATATATTTGTATTTATATTGATATGAATATATATATATATATATATATATATATATATATATTTGTATTTATATTGATATGAATGGAGATATATATTACGAACAATCTTAACCTTTTTGTGTGCCCTTTGAGGTCTTGCTTGAGTACGAAAAAGAAGCTTAATTTAAAGATATTTCTAGTTATATATGAGTGTTAAACTTTCACGTTAGTAATAGAAATGTTTTGATGAAATAAACAGAGTGAATATGAATGTGTTGCTGTAAGGAATTTTTGGTTTTTGATTATTTGTAGCTATGATTAATTACTATATATTTTTCATAGTTAAAAAAATAAATTATAATCTAGTTAGTTAAAGGAACTTCAATGCAAGTTGTCAATGTTAATGCGGTGATTAAAAGAAAAACAAAAGTGGTACCGTTGCCCAACCTCCCATTTTAAATATTTTACAATAAATAAAAGGGTTAATATATATATATATATATATATATATATATATATATATTATATAGTTCTATATAGGTTTGATAGTTTGGTTTGTCCAACATTGTAAAATTTATGTAAATGTCCACCTTTTTAATTAACAAAATTTTCATAGCCAAATTGCCCTAAATTTGAGTTCCCGTCTAATGATTAATTAAATTTTAAAAATTAATTTTCAACGTAAATCAATTACTAAAAACACGTATCACATTAACTGATAGATACAAATTTGTATTTCAAAAGAGAGAAACTTCTAACGCATGCAAACAACTGCAATTTAAAAAAAATTATCTATGAAACCAAAATTTATCGACGAATAAACCCAAATCATTTTCATCGGCCGATGATCACCAAATTTTTTTTTTTTGTGGAATTATGTAAATCAGTCGACGATTAACATGTATTTATGTTCTGTTATGTCTTCTATTTGTTTTTGTTATATAAGAATTGGATTTAAATATAAAAAAAATTAGCTATATACCCACTTTTAACTTTACCAATTTCAATATACCCAATTTTTTGAAAAGATTTCGTAAATACACATTGTACACTGTTAATGTCATTATTGTGACTAATTTAACCTTATAATTTATATCTGGTAAAATGTGTGTTATAAGGTCAAATTAGCCACAATAATGACTTGAACAGTTTACACTGGGTATTTACGAAAACTTTTCCAAACGTTGGGTATACTGAAATTGGTAAATATCTTGTTTCTGGTTAATGTTCATAAAATTAGTTTTTCGTCTTCAGTGAATGCATGCAAAACTTTCGGTTATAATTTTTTATTTAGCGTTCTTCGCGGCGGCGATCGAGCATGAGAATTTCTTCCGGCAGCGATTCTACGACGTTGGAACAGAACAAACACAGAAGAAATTGTTGGAATAGATCTAGGGTTTAGAAAAAATTATCATAACAAGTTAATGGCGGAATATAAAAATTTCTTTACAGGTAAAACAATTTTACTAACCTAAGCAAAGTTCATGAACATCAAATTATTTTAAAATATTATCTAATTATATTTTACTTGGGACTAACCTTTCTTGTAGTTTGATCTTTGAGAAGCCTTAGGAAAATGTTGAATGTCTCGTCTTGCTCCAAGCTTTGTCTAAACAGAATGCTCGTCTCCTTCACACCTAGTCGAGAACTCGAGTAACCTAAGGTTTCTATTACAAGAGTCTGTAGAGGGTTTAAAGGATTTGTGTGTAGCCACAATTAAACACAATAACTCAAGAACAAATTTATAAACTAAAGTTCTAATTTAGACCTAAGTCTAATGATTACGTAGGTGCAAAAATAAAACAGATAATTTAGAGAGAGAGAGAAAGGTGGTCAGCCAATATACAGAGAGAACAAGTAAAAAAACTTGTTATAGGAGAATGAAATACAAGAAAGGTAACTAGCCCTTCCTATTTTGCATTCATGACACAATATTTGATTTCATCTTCTCTTTCTCTATGTATTTGGCCGGCCCTCTATGTGCATTAGTGAGAGAAATTTGTTTCCTCACTTATCACATTTGTTTCATTCTCAAAAAAATTCATTTCCTCTTTTCCTTTTTGGCAATTATCTTCATAATTAAAGGCAAATGATTTCTAGATATAATTTATCTCCTCTCTTAACGTTGGTTGAATGTTACATATGGGAGGACCTTCTAGATGCTTCCTTATTTCATTTAAGAAAATTCTTAAAATACCCCTTAGACATTTTTTGAGAAAACGTTTAGTTCAACACTTGAACTTATTTTGACTTAGGTTCTAGTTTAACAATCCTACTCTAATGACCTGTAATAGTGACCTTATGGATTCAAATGAACAAAGCTTGAGCTACTATACTTGGACTCAAAAGTTCACAAATTTTTTTCCGAGTATTAGCTTAATGTCAACTTACTCCACTAAAGAGTTGACACTGAGGATCTCTCGCTTCAAATGAATTTGTTGTGGGCACTAAAAGGCACGACGGTTCAACAGAAACACCAACGGGACATGAGATTTCCCTAGTCGGCGCCCAAGGTATATTCATTCGGCCAAGGGCCGAATGAGACTTCTCCCTCGGCCAAAGGCCGGCCCAAAAGAGCCGGCCAATCACTCTTCGATCGGCCAAAGGCCGTGGAAGGCCTTCCCTCGGCCAAGGGGAGGCCAAAGCTCCCCCTTCACTCTTCACTCGGCCAAGGGCCGAGAGAAACCCTTCCCTCGGCCAAAGGAAGGCTCAAGCCTTCCCTAGACCCGGACAAGGGCCGGCCCAAGGAAGTTCGCCCTGCCAAGGGCCGGCCCAAGGGGTTTCGATCGGCCAAAGGGGAGGCCAAAGCTCTCCTTGCTCCCTTCACCCGGCCAAAATCCGGCTCAGGGCACTATGTGTTGGCATTTATGCCCACAAAGGAGATTTTTGATATTAAATACTTTTGTATTTGTCTTGCTTTGAAATTAAATAAAGATTGAATATCCATTCTTATTTAATATTGTGTTTACGCATTTATGTCTACGCTCTGAAACTGTCATCAACGAAAGAAGTGCTAAGTACAGAATTGACAAGATACCTTCTCATGACTAGTTTAAATAATAGTTCGCAATCTAAAGATCGATTGGGCAATCGATTCCTAGTAATGATTGTTAGAATGAATTAAAAGATATCTTATCTTGTGATATGGAGAGTTGTGACTCCGTAATTCATTCTTGATATCTTAATGAAGATATTGAACAAGACCAGTGAAGTTTTGAAGTTCGAGGTAAAACCGTTTAATCACTCGAAACCTCAAACTCACATACGAGGGGTATTTTAGTAATTACCTTAATCCTGAAGTGAGTACATGTATTCTTGTAACACTTTATGACATTTGATTTGTCAATGGGCAATGGCTAAATGAAGTTTCATTGACCCGACGGTTGGTGTCATAATACTGTTTCGTTGAAACATGTGATTCACAGATATGGAATTTGTGTTGAAACAATGCTAAGGCATTAGTATCACACCATGCTCTGTTATGAGAGTGTGAGCGAATAAACCAGGCCTGGTATTCATCGAATAAAGAATTCTTTGAAATAAAACATGTGACATGTTGAGACATTTCACTTTATATTTTTCTCGTTCACAAATAACAGAGGACTTGGTGAAATAATAACTCAGGGGTAAAACGGTAATTTTACATTCCTCTGAGTTAATGATACACACAAAGGGTAATATCGTAAAATACACCGTGGACCATGTGAAGAATAGTTTTATCACATCAAACGAAAATATAAACGCATATGAACTTAGAGATGTTCAATATTGGTCCTTTAGTGGAATCGACTAATATTAAGAATTAAAAGTCGGAAAAAGTTTGTGAACTTTTGCGTCCGATCTTTATTCTAAAGCTTCGTTCATATGGGTCCATAAGGTCTCAATGATAAACTCTTGGATGAGATATTAGTGAACAAGAAAAGATCGATTTTCTCATTAAACGTAAATTGTGATTTACGCTAAGAAAATTATTTTCTAACTAATTAAATAAATAATTCGTTATTTATTATTACATTTATTTAACGAATCATATTGTGTTATTATATTGATAATAATATAATTTGATATTTCAAATAAATAAAAGATGAAAATAAATATTTTCTCGTTTCGTACTACATTGTTTAGTATGAAAATAATTAATGACTTGTCATTAAATAAATGAGATGTTCTAAATTAATTAAATATTATTTTAGAAATAAATCGAAAATATTTGGGAGATAAATACATAAGATGGCCGGCCACTTAATGCAAATAAGGGGTTGGAAAATTGCTTAAATGATTTATCGGGCTTAAGTTTGATTAATGGGTCATTAATTTTTTTTGACCTAATTAAGCTCATTTTCCCCGAAATAAAAGGAGCTCTTCTCTCTCTCTTTTGACCTAGCTAATTCGGCCACTCTCTCTCTCTCCCTTCCCATCTTGGCCGACTATTTCCTCTCTCCCAAGGAGAAAAATACTTGGCCAAAATCCCTAAAGAATTGAGAGAGCAAACCGTAGAGAGAATCCCCTTTTATTCCTTCTTCCCTTGTTCCTACGAAAGAGTCCACCCTCATTGTCTCACAAAATCCCTCGAGTATTATCATTGACTCAACTTGTGGTTGTTTGAGTGATTTTTCCTCCCACAGGGCCGGCCATATTTTGGAGCAACGAAGGATCGACGACTTTGAGGATTTGCTTGACGGGCGTGGCGTAGAGGATCGGCCGGCCAGTTTTTCCGAGAGACACCGAGACTTGCTCTCGCAGATCCGAATTATGTAAGTATCCCTCGAACGAATTGGATCTGGACAATATGGTATTTTAGAATGATTATATGTGTTTGGATTGTTCGTGTGCATGTTTAGATAGATTTATTGACAACATTATAAATTTATTGACATGTTAGGTTAGATTTAATGATATGGTTATCGAACATGTTTTAAATTGGTTTTAATATGTTAAATTGAATTATGAAATTCCGCCACATATTGATGTGTTTCGTAATTAAATTAGGTTAATTGTTAATCAAATTCCAACAAATGGTATCAGAGCCATAATTGTCATTAAATCTATTTTGAGAGTTGGCGTTTTTGTATGAATTGCATTTGTGAATGTATGTGTGTTTATGTGAATGGATCCTTACTCTAATTGGCCCTAGGATTGTTTACGGGTTACGTCCCGGTTTTTATTTTTATTTTATTTAAATTTGTAATTTGTTGTAAATTTAAATTTTATTATTTTGTAATCCGGGAGATAAGAAGAAGGAAGGCAGCCTCCGGGAATGGTCACGTGTTTTTGAAACGCGTGGGAGCTATCCCGGACGATTCCAAACACGCCTAAGGACCTGTTTATTGGACACAAGAGGGCTGTTTGGGTCGGCCAAAACCCTAGCGTGGCCGTGTGTCTTCGGACGCGCGCGAGCTAGCTAGGGTTAGGCCCGACGACCGAGATTTGGAAATCGTTTCCGAATAAATTTAAAATCTTGAATAATTAAATTTTCTTATATTATTTTTGAAATAATAAAAGTGAATTTAGTTATTTGAGTGGGAGATATTAATCTCTAAGTTTTAAAACTCGGAAATTCGACGACTCGACACAAGACTAGGAATAAAGTAGTTTATTTATTTTTCTTTTGTAAAGGGTTGTAATTTTAGAAATGGGCCATTAGATAAGTTAAATATTATGTTTTATTTTATTTAATCTTATCTCATTATCATCCACATGTCATATAGGATAAAACGCCAACACTATATGAATTGTTCATGCATCATTATAGTTTAATTTAAATAACTAGTTATGAAATTGAACATCGTCCACAAAAATATGATTTTTGCAAAAACTAAGTGGGAGGGTTATTTGTCGTTGAAATAACCCAAGGTCCCCAACATGAATTTAATTAACTTGTGTGAATGAACTAAGAGTCACCCTCGTGGCCCTCCCTTCAATGGGAGTACTTCGGAAGCACATAGTCAATTAAATTGTTACGAACTAAGCCCTAAAGAGGAACGATGAAGCGAGGTCTCCCCTAGGAGAACCGTTTTCAAAGTAACTTGGATAAGGGCCCACATGTTGGTTGCACGCTTAGACTTATTGTTTAAAGTAACCCTCCATAGAGGCTATGCGTTAAACATAAGTGACCAAAGTCCATGGTAATTAGCGAGAACTAGAAGTTGTGAATTCTTGTATGGTTCAAACTAAATAGTGATGTGTCACGACTATGAAAGGCGATCAATTACGGTTTCCCCTAGGAAAAGTAATTGATCATTTTTGTTCATAATACCATGAATTATTTATCGCTTTCCTCACTCATTTAGGATTGTACATGCATCATAATTCGAAACTGTAGCATATGCTAAATTTATTCATTTCATTTAATTTCAGCAATATCATGAATCCACTTGCATCTATACTCAGTTATAACAAACTCGAGGGTGAGAATTACGTTGATTGGAAACGTAACCTCGACATCGTACTGACGGTGGAAAAGCACAAGTATGTTCTCACTATCCCGTGTCCTCCAGCTCCGAGTGCTGACTCAAGCCAGGAGGACAAGAACGCCTATGACACGTGGGTAAGGTCCGATGAGATTGCCAAGTGTTATATCTTGGGTTCCATGAGCAATGTGTTGCAGCAATCTCACAAGGACATTGCCACGGCATATGACATGCTCTACAATCTTCATGACATGTTTGGATGTCATGGGCGTCAGGCGAGGCAGCAGGCAATCCGAAATTTCATGAATTGTCGGATGAAGCCGGGAACGTCAGTCAGGGACCACATGCTAGTGATCATGGGTCACCTGAACTACATGGAGATTCTCGGATCGGAGATCGATGGACTCACCAAGGTCGATATGATCTTGGAGACTCTGACGGATTCTTTCGATAACTTCCGTCTGAACTACTCCATGAACAAGCTCGATTATTCTGTAACCGAGCTAATGAAGGAGTTGCAGACTGCTGAGGGACTTCTCCCCAAGACCAAGAAGAAGACTGGTGAAGCCAATGTTGCTGAACATAGGCTTCCACTTCTGGATCAAAGAGAGTGATGAAGGGTCCCAAAAACGCCAACCGAACGGGATCCAAGATGCCCTACAAGAAGGCTGCGGATGTAAAGGGCAAGGGCATCGCAAAGGTGGACAAGTCTAAACACAAGTGCCACCATTGCGGAGAAGTCGGCCATTGGCGAAGGAACTGTCCTGCCTACCTCAAGACCGTCAAGGGGAAAGGTATGGCTTTCGTCACCCAAGCATGTTACACGACATATAAAGAATCACCCTGGATTTTAGACTGCGGGGCTTCTGACCATATTGTGTGTAATCTGAATGGTTTCAGGAAAACCAGAAGCTTAGGTGAAGAAGAGTTCACGTTCAACTGGGGGAATGGAACGAAGGTCAGAGCCAAATCTGTCGGGACCATGCAGCTGAATTTTGGGAATAAGGCTTTATTATTGAATAACGTTTATTATGTTCCAGATTTTTGCAAGAACTTAATTTCTTTTGGTCGTTTAGAAGAACAACATTATGAGTTTAAAGTCAATAATGGTATTGAAATTTTTCTTAATGGTTGTTTTATTTCTAAAGCTCATCGAGTAGATTCTATTTATTATCTATATCCTAATGAGCCGACAATCTTGGACACTGAGGTGAATAGTGATTCACTCAGGAAGCGTAAGACATTTCATAGTGATGAAACGGACGATACATATCTATGGCACTTACGTCTTGGACATATTGGCCTAGATAGGATTAAGAGGTTAACAAAGGATGGTCCTTTGAAATCTCTAAACGTGGGATCTTTGCCCACGTGTGAATCCTGTCTTGAAGGCAAGATGACCAAGAGACCTTTCTCTTCGAAAGGTCTAAGAGCCACACAAGTATTGGAACTCATACATAGTGATGTATGTGGTCCAATCAGTATTCAGGCAAGAGGAGGTTATGAATACTTTGTAACCTTCACTGATGACTACTCACGTTTTGGTCATGTTTTCTTAATGCGACACAAATCCGATACTTTTGAAATGTTCAAACAATATCGGGCCTTGGTTGAGAAGCAAAGAGAGAAACAAATCAAAACCCTTCGATCAGATCGAGGAGGAGAGTACTTGTCTGATGAGTTCGAGGATCTTCTTAAAGAAGAAGGCATTCATTCTCAGCTTACAGCACCTGGCACTCCACAACAAAACGGTGTGTCAGAGAGAAGGAACCGAACGCTACTAGATATGGTGAGATCAATGATGAGTTACTCATCTCTTTCTGATTCGTTCTGGGGATATGCCTTAGAAATGGCAGCTCATATTCTGAACCAGGTTCCGTCAAAAACGGTTCCCGGCACTCCCTACGAGAGATGGTGTGGTAAGAAATCTGTTCTAAACCACATCAAGATCTGGGGTTGTCCAACACACGTGCTGAGACAAAAGACTAGCAAGTTGGCTAGTCGTTCAGAATTATGCTTTTTCATAGGATATCCGAAAGAAACAAAAGGGTACACATTCTATAGTCCTACTGACAAGAAAACGTTCGTTAGCACGAACGCTAGGTTTCTTGAAGAGGATTATATGAAGAATACCGTACCGAGAAGCAAACTTGTGCTGAAGGAAATGTTGGGTGAAGTAGCTGGTACTTCACAAGATAGGACAAATCCTACACCAACAATAGAAGAACCACATTCAGAACTTGAGCCTCCTACGATTCGTCGCAGTAGCAGGATTGTACGACAACCTGAGCGATTGATGTACATCCGGGAGGCCTTTGCTGCAGTCGCATACAAGGAGGAAGATGATCCAGTATCATTTTCCCAGGCGATGCAAAGTTCTGAAGCAAACCTATGGCAAGAAGCCATGAACGTTGAAATGCATTCGATGTATGTCAACGAAGTCTGGAAACTTGTAGATTTACCTGAAGGTATCAAGCCTGTTGGGTGTAAATGGATCTACAAGAAGAAAAGAGGACCGGATGGAAATGTCGAGACATTTAAAGCACGACTTGTGGCGAAGGGGTTCACACAAAAGGAAGGTATCGACTATGAAGATACCTTCTCGACCGTGGCGATGCTAAAGTCCATTCGTACTCTTTTGTCCATAGCTGCCACCCTAGATTATGAAATCTGGCAGATGGATGTCAAGACTGCATTTTTGAATGGAAATCTTGACGAGCGCATTTACATGCCTCAACCAGATTGGTTCATGAAGGAAGGCCAACAGGGAAAGGTTTGTGAGTTGCTAAAGTCCATTTATGGACTAAAGCAAGCATCTAGATCGTGAAATATTATATTCGACGAGACTGTAAAAAGTTACGGCTTTGATCAGTCACTAGATGAGCCATGTGTTTATAAAATGATAAATGATGGCAAAGTGGTCTTCTTAATCCTTTATGTAGATGACATACTACTCATTGGGAATGATGTGGGAAAGTTATCAGAGGTTAAGATCTGGCTGTCGGAGCAGTTTGAGATGAAGGATCTTGGAGAAGCGGCTTACATTCTGGGGATTCAGATCTTTAGAGATCGGAAGAACAGAAAGTTGGCGCTTTCTCAAGCATCTTATATTGATAAGATCATGGATCGCTTTAGTATGCAGAACTCCAAGAAAGGACAGCTACCTTTCAGACATGGAGTACATCTATCCATTGAGCAGTCTCCCAAGACTCCTCAAGAGATAGAAGACATGAGACGTATTCCCTACGCCTCAGCCGTAGGAAGTCTCATGTATGCAATGCTCTGCACTAGGCCAGATATTTGTTACGCAGTGGGCGTGGTGAGTAGATTCCAATCGAATCCTGGACCCGAGCATTGGGTTGCGGTCAAGCATATTCTCAAGTATCTCCGGAGAACGAGAAATTATATGCTTGCATACTTAGGTGATGACCTGAATATGACGGGGTATACCGATTCCGATTTTCAAGCGGATAAGGATTCCAGGAAATCCACATCAGGGTCTGTGTTCACCCTGAATGGTGGATCTGTGGTCTGGAGGAGTATAAAGCAATCTTGCGTTGCTGGCTCGACCATGGAAGCCGAGTATGTGGCTGCTTGCGAAGCAGCAAAGGAGGCTGTATGGCTGAGGAAATTCCCAATGTACTTGGAAGTAGTTCCAAGTGCCAACGAGCCCATTACACTTTACTGTGATAACAGTGGGGCCGTTGCTAACTGTAAGGAACCAAGAAGTCACAAGCGCTCAAAACACATCGAGCGCAAATACCACCTGGTGCGAGATATAGTTCATAGAGGGGACGCGACGGTTATGAAGATCTCAACGTTGGACAACCTTGCTGATCCCTTCACGAAGCCTTTAACCAGTAAGGTCTTCGAGGGACACCTAGAAGGATTAGGACTGAAAGATCATTCGCATCTCCTTTGAGTCAAGTGGGAGTTTGTTGGCATTTATGCCCACAAAGGAGATTTTTGATATTAAATACTTTTGTATTTGTCTTGCTTTGAAATTAAATAAAGATTGAATATCCATTCTTATTTAAGATTGTGTTTACGCATTTATGTCTACGCTCTGAAACTGTCATCAACGAAAGAAGTGCTAAGTACAGAATTGACAAGATACCTTCTCATGACTAGTTTAAATAATAGTTCGCAATCTAAAGATCGATTGGGCAATCGATTCCTAGTAATGATTGTTAGAATGAATTAAAAGATATCTTATCTTGTGATATGGAGAGTTGTGACTCCGTAATTCATTCTTGATATCTTAATGAAGATATTGAACAAGACCAGTGAAGTTTTGAAGTTCGAGGTAAAACCGTTTAATCACTCGAAACTTCAAACTCACATACGAGGGGTATTTTAGTAATTACCTTAATCCTGAAGTGAGTACATGTATTCTTGTAACACTTTATGACATTTGATTTGTCAATGGGCAATGGCTAAATGAAGTTTCATTGACCCGACGGTTGGTGTCATAATACTGTTTCGTTGAAACATGTGATTCACAGATATGGAATTTGTGTTGAAACAATGCTAAGGCATTAGTATCACACCATGCTCTGTTATGAGAGTGTGAGCGAATAAACCAGGCCTGGTATTCATCGAATAAAGAATTCTTTGAAATAAAACATGTGACATGTTGAGACATTTCACTTTATGTTTTTCTCGTTCACAAATAACAGAGGACTTGGTGAAATAATAACTCAGGGGTAAAACGGTAATTTTACATTCCTCTGAGTTAATGATACACACAAAGGGTAATATCGTAAAATACACCGTGGACCATGTGAAGAATAGTTTTATCACATCAAACGAAAATATAAACGCATATGAACTTAGAGATGTTCAATATTGGTCCTTTAGTGGAATCGACTAATATTAAGAATTAAAAGTCGGAAAAAGTTTGTGAACTTTTGCGTCCGATCTTTATTCTAAAGCTTCGTTCATATGGGTCAATAAGGTCTCAATGATAAACTCTTGGATGAGATATTAGTGAACAAGAAAAGATCGATTTTCTCATTAAACGTAAATTGTGATTTACACTAAGAAAATTATTTTCTAACTAATTAAATAAATAATTCGTTATTTATTATTACATTTATTTAACGAATCATATTGTGTTATTATATTGATAATAATATAATTTGATATTTCAAATAAATAAAAGATGAAAATAAATATTTTCTCGTTTCGTACTACATTGTTTAGTATGAAAATAATTAATGACTTGTCATTAAATAAATGAGATGTTCTAAATTAATTAAATATTATTTTAGAAATAAATCGAAAATATTTGGGAGATAAATACATAAGATGGCCGGCCACTTAATGCAAATAAGGGGTTGGAAAATTGCTTAAATGATTTATCGGGCTTAAGTTTGATTAATGGGTCATTAATTGTTTTTGACCTAATTAAGCCCATTTTCCCCGAAATAAAAGGAGCTCTTCTCTCTCTCTTTTGACCTAGCTAATTCGGCCACTCTCTCTCTCTCCCTTCCCATCTTGGCCGACTATTTCCTCTCTCCCAAGGAGAAAAATACTTGGCCAAAATCCCTAAAGAATTGAGAGAGCAAACCGTAGAGAGAATCCCCTTTTATTCCTTCTTCCCTTGTTCCTACGAAAGAGTCCACCCTCATTGTCTCACAAAATCCCTCGAGTATTATCATTGACTCAACTTGTGGTTGTTTGAGTGATTTTTCCTCCCACAGGACCGGCCATATTTTGGAGCAACGAAGGATCGACGACTTTGAGGATTTGCTTGACGGGCGTGGCGTAGAGGATCGGCCGGCCAGTTTTTCCGAGAGACACCGAGACTTGCTCTCGCAGATCCGAATTATGTAAGTATCCCTCGAACGAATTGGATCTGGACAATATGGTATTTTAGAATGATTATATGTGTTTGGATTGTTCGTGTGCATGTTTAGATAGATTTATTGACAAGATTATAAATTTATTGACATGTTAGGTTAGATTTAATGATATGGTTATCGAACATGTTTTAAATTGGTTTTAATATGTTAAACTGAATTATGAAATTCCGCCACATATTGATGTGTTTCGTAATTAAATTAGGTTAATTGTTAATCAAATTCCAACACTATGTTCGGCCAAGGGCTGATTGAGGCCTCTCTTCCGGCCGAAGGCCGCCCCAAGGTCACTTCACTCGGCCAAAGAGACTTTCCCTGCTCTTGATGCACACCTTATAAATACGAGGCACGAATCCCGAGAAGAGGGAACCAAAAAACTTGATTACTGAAACGCTGTTGAACTCGTACTTCACTCTTTTCTCTCAAACCTTAGCCCTCTAAACTCCTAACCTTTTTATCCACCTCAATCCCACTAATGTTGAGCGTCGGAGAGGTAAACAGAGGCACCCCCGATGTTTCTCCTTTGTAGTTCACTTGACTTCTTCACGTTTCAGGTACCTGCACGGGACGAACCTCGTTGACAGCTAAGGGAAGACTTGGGATACCAAGTTTGACACGCTAGAACCCGAACGCAATCACTTGGTCTGGCCTTGGGTCGAATCGTTCCGGGTTCCTAAATCGTTGTCCGAAAACGAGAGACAACAGAATTTATTTTCTACTAAAATTCAACTTAATTATGTTGAGTAGATCCATTTAATGTTATCTATGATTACCCTTCCTGGATATCATCAACTATATGGGATTAATAAAATTATCATTTTCCCATTCTAGTTGTTATTTCATCAACTCTTTTATTATTTCTAAATAAGTTAGAAACAAATAAAGTCACATTGATGAGGAGCTACTAAGTCACATTGTCTCATCCAAATAAAGTCGTTACTTAATTTTGGATATCGCGCGGATCATTTATTCACAATTCAAGTAATAAAGCATAAGGTGGTATACATTATATTTCAGCAATATTGTACATGAATTCCATATATATGAGAACTTCACAAAGCTAGTTCATGACATCTTCATAACTCAATATCTCACCAATTAGTCTAGTCTTGATCACATAGTGGACCTAAAATCTGACTTTCTCGAATGAGAATATTTAAGCTATGAAATGAGATGTCTCATTTCAGGATATAGGTAAGTACGATGCAATTCATACATAGTGATCTTGAGACAGAAGAGGTGAAATTTTTTGTTCGCTGCACTAGTCAATGCAGTATCTTCGGAAGATACACATGAAGAACTATAGAGTTCTCAAATCTCAATGCCTCGTAACCATACATCATAGATTCTTCCAACAATAAAAGTAGGATCAATAGTCCGATGATCTTTAGATTGTGAATATTTCGTTTTAAGCAAACCAAGAAAAGTTTGTTCACGTAAATCAACATTTGATTCTTCATACGCTATTAGGTTTGATTATGACTATAAGACTATTGAATATCATAAAGCTTCAAATAAACGAAAAAGGAATGAATGAAAGTTTTAACTTTTATTAATTTAATAAGAAAATTACAATAAACACTTATGAGAGATTTATATTACATCAATACGCAAATAAGTAATTTTCTTGTGGGCATCTCTGCTAATAGAAACCCTACAGGAACATGACATCGACGATCAAGATGAAGAAGAAGAAGAAGGATGTGAAGCTTTCATGTTAGAGGAGGATGTGAAGCTTTCATGAACACGACTTTCGTTCTTCTTTTATTCTTCTTCTTATTCGTGTTTTGATTTTGATTTCAAATTCATTTATTAAATTTTGATTTCTTTCATCTAGTAAAATAAACTAAAATAGTGTTTTGTTAATTAATATGCAATTAATGATAAAAAGTTCAATTTACGTTGTAAAAATCGGATATAAAGAAGATATAATTATAGCCGGCTGAAATAATTTCCCGAATTGGAAATAGAAATTAAATACAAAGTATGGACTACTTTAAATAATTTATAAAATTGGAAATCGAAATGAAATAAATATTTTTAATTAATATAAGAATAATTAAAGGATATTGAATATATTAAGTTTCCATTTTTTTGGATCTTCCAATAATTATAAAAATAAATATTTATTACTATTGAAAACCGCCTAATTTGATTTATTTCGGTAGTTAATTCAAATTTTTAATTGGAAATTTTAAAAAAAATTAATAAGGACATTAGAACCGTAAATTAATGTGCCAGATGAGTGTTTTGGACATTTACAAGAGTTTTACGAAACGTTGGACAAAATCAAAACAAATTTGTAAACTAAGGCTATTTCGCCGAGGAGGCGGATAAAAACTGATAAAATATTAAAGTTGACACATATTGAATAACTTTTGAAGTTGCTAACCATTAGAGTGTATTTTTATCAAAAGATGCTTATAATAGGGTCTTCATTTTCAAATAAACCGCTTATTTATCTTATATGTTGATAACCATAGTAATGAAAAAACGGTACAACAACATACAAATATCATTTGGGTACAGTATTTTTCTTATACATCAATTTTTTTTTTTTTTGATGAAATTTTCTTATACATCAATTAAATTGTACACTAAAGGACATATGCATCAATTAATTTTATAAAGTGTACACGACTTGAACGTTTTGCTTTTGCGGATATGAAATTTTATCATTAATAATTTATTTTGGTACGTATTTGGTTAATATGCCAAAAATTAAATTACAATTGTACGAGCAAATGTCTTGTTGTTTTAAAATAGATTCGCCTAAGTTCATTAGGTTACAAGCGATAATTATCGAGTAATTATATAAAAAAAAATATATGATCATGTTTTTTGAATTATATAAAGTTGCAAGAGTGAAACTATGAGTAATTTAAGTTAAACGATTGATTAGGTATACTATGGTTAACGCAAACTAACAATCTAAAATTAATTATGACATATATACATACATATATATATATATATATTTAATTTTCTAGACTCAAAATATGCACAATATCCAAATTAGACCTATTTTATTAAAAATATGTGAAAACAGACTTTAGGCCAAAGTTAAACACAAATACTTTTATACTCAAAATTTCCAAAAGATACTATTCACTTCATACGATTTTATACGATAAGATACAATATACGATAGTTGTACGATAGCGTACTATAACTTTTTGTACGATGATATATAATTTTATACGATTAGATACGATGATATATGATAAGATACGATACTATACAAAATTTGAATATATATGTATTTTTGTCTGTTTTTTAACCTAAAATTCATTTTTAAATATTTTTAACAAGATAGTGTTTAAACTTGATATTTAACATTCTTTTAGATCTAAAAAATGAAATATATATATATATATATATAGAGGGAGTCATATTTTGTATTTAAAAATTAAAAGCAAATAAATTTTTTGAGAGGGATTAATATATAAATTTGTACGATAAAAAAAATGAGAAAATAAATAAATTTGAATAAAAAATGTAAAAATAAAAAATTTAGGGCGCTCAAGTCTGTGGTAAATATGAACTTGATCTGAGTGGAGCTTAACGTATTTAGAAGCATATTGAGTATGTTATTTTGCCAATATTCACTGCAGAATTCGATATTAGGTCATTCATAATATTATTGTATTTTTTCTATTCATTGTGGAGTTTAAAATTGTTTTTATCATGTTTTAACTTTAGTATGTATTTAGAGAGTATTTTACGGAGATCCCACAAAATATTCAATTAAAAATAAGCCGCTTAACCTAAAAAAAACAAGCCGCTTTAAGTAGTTGAAACTGAAACAACTCACATGAATTTATTCGATTTTCTAAGAAGCTGCAATGATTATACTAATTATATATACATATATTATTTTTAATAGACCGTGAATTTATGGTCTATTTTAGAAGAAATTTATGAATGTACTGGAAGATGTGCACATAATGGACCCCATATGCAATGACATCACATATCTCTAGGATCCATTGAAAATGAAGTTATATCATTTTTGGATAAATGAAAATGACACAGCAAAATACATATAACTAAATTAGTTTATAGTGTTGTCATTTGATTTGATATAATATGCCAAGGTAATTTTTCCTTGAAAGAAATAAAGTGGTGTTAATATATGGCTGGACCAATCACCAATATCATGATATGCATTTATTTGATGTCTTGCTCATGGGAAGCAAATCGATAATAATTTCTAATTTTTTCTCCGATTTCCTATTGTATTATAATTTAGAAATTTAGAAATTATGTTATTATTTTTAGAAGCTTGCGTTTTTCGATATTGTAAATCAAGGTAAAATGATTTTGAATTATATTTAAATACGGCTATACAAGAGACTAAGTTACGTGTATGGACTCATCTGTACGTAAATTATATAATTAAAAATCGCACTAAAAGCCGTATTGCCCAAATAAATAAACGTCGTTTTGATTATAAGTAAAAGTAAAAAATAAAATCCAGCAAAACATTAATTATTGAACAAAAAAGTATGGAAAACGAAAATGCTACTCAAACTCGATTTATGGATGACAATATCGACCTAAAAACATATTGTAGGATATGATAAACTAGTTATATGTGTATACTTTATTTATTTTTATATTCGTAAAATAATTTGATAAGCTAAAAAATAATTATAATTTTATAATAGAAATAATTTAGTGGATATGTCTTATTTACTAGATTTAGGTATTTAATTACTGTTGATGGTATTTTCTGGATAACCATAAAAGCATATAAAAATTCATTGACATTTTATGATCTGTTTTATTTTTATATAAAATAATAATCTTTTAAGTAAACTGAGATATTCAAGATCAAGAGGAGAAGAATCACGCTTTGTATTTAAAATTAACTTTATAAATGAATAGTAGGTTTGATTTTTTCACAAGAAATGACAATGCATATACAGATATGTGTGTATATAATGTGATCATTCACGTATACAATACGACTTCATTATTATAAATTACATACACACACAAACTGAGATGTTATTATCTTATCCACTTGCATTATTTGACGAACACCACACCTTTCCAGCGAACATAATAAATAAATAAACATATCTTTTTGTCTCCAAATTTCAAAATACGTACACAACGAATTGTGTACACGTGGAGGTTTATACAATGGAAATTATAATTGTCTAGATATATATCCAGACCATCTGTTCATGGGGTATTATGTTATGATATCCCCAAGATATGGGGCCAAAAACATAATAATGCTGAAAACTTGATTGGGACCAACATTTTGCCAAAGGGAATTTTATTTGTTTCTTGGAATTCTTCATTATTTCATAAAGTAATATGTTACTTTTTCCCGAGCCTTAAAATTTTGGGGAGTTGCGAGAAATCGGAGCTGAAATTGTGCCCAAATGAGACTGTCGTTATTTTTGTGTTTTTTTTGTTGGGATTGGTGCTCACAAAGGAGATATTAGACGTTTAAATATGTTTGTATTTATATCTTGCTGAAACATTGATATTAATAAATACTCATTCTTTATTATGTTTGTGTTTATGTATGAATGCTACGCTCTGAAACTGTCATCAACAAAAATGGTGTTAAATACATATTTGACATGATAACCCATTGTGACTAGTTTAAACCATTTGTTCGCAATCTTAAGACCGATAGAGCAATCGTGTCTAACTAACGATTGTTTGAATGAATCATGATATCTTATCATGTGATATAGAGAGTTGTGACTCTATGATTCATCCTTGATATCTTATAGAAGATATTGAACAAGACCTGTGATACTTAGAAGCTCGAGATAAAACCGTTTAATCACTCGAAACTTCAAGATCACATACGAGGGGTACTTTGGTACTTACCTAAATCCTGAAGTGAATATATAATTGATATTGCACTTTATGACATTTGATTAGTCAATGGGCAATGGCTGAGTTATAGTTTCATTTGACTCGACGGTTGGTGTCATAACGATGTGATATTGAGTTATATGATTCACAGATATGGAATTCATGTTGGAACAATGCAAACGCATTAGTATCACACTATGCTTTGTTATGAGAGTGTGAATAAACCTGGTCAGGTATTCATCGAATAAGAACATTTTTTGATTAAAACACGTGACATGTAAAGACATCTCACTCTATGTTTTTCTCATTCACAAATAACAAATGAGTTAGTGAAATAATAACTAAACGGGTAAAACGGTAATTTTACATTCCCCTTAGTTAGTGATACACATGAAGGGTAATATCGTAAAGTACTCCGAGGACCGTGTGAAGAATTTTTTGTCACATCAAACAGAAAATATATGCGTGTGAACAGAGAGAGTGTCAATATTGGTCCTTTAGTGGAATCGACCAATAGTAAGAATTAAAAGACGGAAAATGTTTGTGAATTTTTTAGTCCGATCTTTATTCTAAAGCTTCGTTCATATGGGTCCATAAGGTCTCAATGATAGACACTTGGGAGAGATTAAAAGAATTAGAGTTGATTGATTTACTCATTGAATATAAATTATGATTTATATCGAGAAATTTATTTTCTTTATAACTTAATAAATAATTAGTTATTTATTTTGTTTATTGAATCATAGAGTATTATTATGTTGATAATAATACACTTGAGTAATTTAATTTAATAAAAGAAGAAAATAAACAATTTCTCATTTCGTACTTATTTGATTACTATGAAATCATTTTAATGAGATGTCAAAAACTAAAATGAGATTCTAAATTAATTGAATTTAGAAATAAATCAGAAGTATTTGGGAATAAAATAAAAGATTATGGACGAGTATGAGAGGGAGAGTTAGCCGAAATTTTAAGTGATTAGGGTCATGGGTTTGACCCAACTTAGGCCCATTTTAAAGCTGTTTATAAAAGGCTGCAGAAACTCTTATCACATAAACCCTAACCTTAATTTTGTTCGGCCATAGACTCTCTCCCTCTCCCTTGTGTCTCTCGCACGATTATCCCAAAAAGAGAAAAAGAAAAAAAATTGTTTTTTCATGTTCATGATTCAATTCCTGAAATTCTTGAAAGTCCACCCTTTCTGTTGGGATTGGTGCCCACAAAGGAGAATATTAGACATTTTATTTATTATTTGTAATATTTTGCTGAAACATTAATATTAATAAATAAGCTTTCTTTTCCTATAGTTTGTGTTTATGTATGTATGCTACGCTCTGAAACTGTCATCAACGAAAAGGGTGTTAAATACAGATTTGACATGATAACCCCTTGTGACTAGTTTAAACCATTTGTTCACAATCTTAAGACCGATTGAGCATTCGAGTCTAAGTAACGATTGTTTGAATGAATCATGATATCTTATCATGTGATATAGAAAGTTGTGACTCTATGATTTCATTCTTGATATCTTATAGAAGATATTGAACAAGACCTAGTGATTCTATGGAAGCTCGATATAAAACCGTTTAATCCAGAAGCTCCAAGATCACATACGAGGGGTACTTCGATAACTACCTTAATCCTGAGGTGAGTGCATAGTCGATACTACACTTTATGTCATTTGATTTGTCAATGGGCGATGGCCGTGTAATGGCTGCATCTGACCCGACGGTTGGTGACATAATGTTGTAGTGTTGGATTATGTGATTCACAGATATGGAATTCGTGTACACATAATGAAAGTCATTGTATCACACTATGGTTTGTTACGAGATAGTGAATGAATTAATCTGGCCAGATAATCATTGAATATGAGATTCCTTGATTAAAACATGTGACATGTATTGACGTCTCACTTTATGTTTTTTCTCATTCACAAGTAACAAACGAGTTAGTGAAATAATAACTCTAGGGGTAAAACGGTAATTTTACATTCCCCGGACTTACTGATACACACGAAGGGTATTTTGGTAAAGTACACCGTGGATCGAGTACATAAAAGTTCTGTGACTTCGAACGGAAAAATATGCGCGCATGAACTTAGAGATTTTCAATATTGGTCCTTTAGTGGAGTCGACCATTATTAAGAATTATAAGCCGAAAATAATTTGTGAATTATTGAGTCTGTGCTATATTCTCAAGCTTCGTTCATGTGGGTCCATAAGGTCTCAATGATGCACATATAGAAGAGATTAATTGAACGCAATAAATTGATTTACTCATAAAATACAAATTGTGATTTGTATAGAGAAATTTATTTTCCAAGCAAATTAATGAATACTGTGTTATTCATTAATTATTGATTTTGTGAATTAAAGAACTTTATTATTGTAATAATAATTTTCTTGAGAATTCATAATAACAATATTAGAAAATAAAACGTTTCTCGTTTTATGTTATTCGATAACCATGAAACAATTTAATAACGAGTTATTAAATAATTGAGAGTTCTAAATTAAGTCGAATTTGGAAATTAAATCAAGGCAATTTGGGAAATAAAATTGAGAAACGAGTAGGACATACGGGCCGGCCATTAACATGGTTTTGGGCTGAATATCGATTCAACAAAAGCCCACATGAAAGCCCATTAACAATGTCTATAAATAAAGGGTTTGAGGAAACCCTAGGTTAAGCTTGCTCTGTCTCTCTCTTCCCTTCCCTCTTGGCCGACCACCTCATCACCCGAGAGGACGAAAAATTTCGTTTCTTGTTTTCTCGTGTGCGTTCATCTGAGCCCACACTCATCTTCTCGTTTTTTCTTCTTGTGTCATCGTTGAATCAACTTGTGGTTGTTTGGTCCATTTTCGTTTTCTGGAAATCTGACCTCCGAACCAAAGATTCGATGAATCCGACGAATCTGAGTCTGCAAACCCAGATCTCTCTCCGAACCATTTAAGTCAGTACGTTGTCGACGCAACGCAAAAAACGGCGTCCCGATCCGAGCTTCCATGAGCTCTCAGCGTCGTCGCGAAGTTTCGCCTGCGATCTGCCTCCGCCCATCCGCGCGAACCTGCGCCTGACTCCGCCCGATCGCCCCTCTGCGTGTCCCAGCAGCCTGCCGCCTCTGTCCAGCCGAGCCTGCCTCTGCCCAGGTCGCTGCTGGTGTCGCCGTTGTTCCTCCGCCTGAGCCCAGAGGTGCCTGCCCCTCTCCGCCGCTCCGGGGTCTCCTAGGGCCGCTGCCTTCTGCGTCGGACGAGTCCAGCCACTGCCGCCCGTTCCCAGCCTGCCGAGGACCGCGCGCCATCTGCTGCCAGCTTCCCGGACCAGCCCCAAGGACGTGCCTGCTTGCCGCCTTCGCTGCCCGTGTTGACGAGCCGAGGAAGTCTCTTGCAAACCCGGAATTGGAGAAGCTTGAAGATTCTCGCATCGAACTCGTTATCAATTCCTCGACTGAGTTATTTATAACTCGACGATGTAAGTTTCGATAATCTTAAATACTCTTAATTGATATAATTGTTATGATTGTTTGGAGTGTTTTATTTTATTGAAATAACATGTTTAGAATTAAATTGTTAATTAACATGCTTATGATTTTAATGCCAATAGGTTGTTAGATATTAAATAGTTTAATATGATAGATCGATTTTATTATTAATTTCGCACGTAATTAGTTATGTTTAATAATAATTTACTTAAATCGTTAAGTAATTTCCAACAAATGGTATCAGAGCTATAATTGGCATTAAAATCTAAGTTGTAACCAGTTTTAAAATTTGTTTTAGCTAGTTGATTGTTGGCGTTTTGGATATGATTGTTTATTGCATTATGAATGATATAAATTATGATTGGTTGTTTATGGATGGAACCTTATTGATATGGCCTTAGGATTTTGTTTTCGGTTACGTTCGGGTTTATTTTATTTTTCTTTTAAATTGTGAGCCTCAATTTTCGAGGACGTTTAAGTTGTAAAATATAAAATTGTTGTAATCCGACGACGTAAAGACGAGGGACGAAGGAGACTCAGTGTTGGCCGCACGTTATTGAATGTGTGAGAGCTAAACCGAGAAACTCGATTTGGCCGCACGTTATTGAACGTGTGAGTGCTAATTGAGTGGGAGGAAATCGGAGTTGGCCGCACGATGGAAACGTGTGGGTGCTAATCCGATCGACTGAATGACGCGTCATCAAGCACCTCGACCGGAAATAATAGAAAATTAAATAGGATTTAATAGTTTATGTAATTATTTTATGGGTTGTATTTAGAAATAGGCCATTCAATGAGTTAAATTAGTTATGCTTTATTTAATTTAATCTCATTGCATAGCACGTCACACGTCATATAGGATAGAACGCCAACATCAAAATTAACATGAATTTTTTCATATAGTTTATAATTAAATAATGAGTTATAAATTGTAAACTGTTTTTAATAGAATATGATTCTTTCCAAAAACTAAGTGGGAGAGTTGTTTATCGTTGAAACAACCCACGGTCCCCGATGTGAATTTAATTGACTTAATGTGTGATGAACTAAGAGTCACCCTCGTGGCTCTCCCTTTAATGGGAGTACTTCGGAAGCATTAAGTTAATCAAATTGTTACGAACCAAGCCTTAAAGAGAAACGATGATGCGGGGTCTCCCCTAGGTGAACCGTTATCAAAGTGACTTGATTAAAGGCCCACACGTCGGTTGCACATTTAGACTTATGTTTTAAAGTAATCCTCCCTCGAGGCCCTGCATTAAAAATAAGTGACCAAAGTTTATGATAATTAGTAAGAACTAGAAGTTGTGACTTCTTGGATGGTTCGAACTAAATAGTGATGTGTCACGACTATGAAAGGCGATTAATTACGGTTTTCCCTTGGAAAAGTAATTAATCATTATTGTTCATAATATCATGAATTGCTTACATGCTTTCCTCACCATATTAGGACTGTTGCATGCATCATGTAGTTCGCATTTGTAGCACATACTAAATTTATTTATTTTATTATTTGTTTCAGCAAATGTCTTTTAAATACCCCACATAGAATTATTTTAAGTAGAAACAAACTCGAGGGTGAGAATTATGTAGATTGGAAACGTAACCTCGACATTGTATTTGTAAAAGCACAAGTACGTTCTCACTGTCCCCTGTCCTCCTCTTCCGAGTTATGACTCGAGTCAGGAAGACAAGACGCATATAACTCTTGGATGAGATATGATGAGATTACAAGGTGCTATATTCTAGCATCTATGAGCAATGTGTTGCAACAGTCTCATAGACACATCGATACAACGTACAAAGTGTTGTACAACGTACTTGAGATGTTTGGAGGTTATAGGCGTCAGGCTAGGCAGCAAGCTTTCCGCAGTTTCTTGAACTGAAGAACGAATCCAGAAACTCTTGTTTAGACCACATGCTTGCGATCATGGGTCATATGAATGAGATGGAGATTCTTGGATCAGAGATCAATAGAGACACCAAAATAGATATGATCTTGAAAACTCTCTCTGACTCTTTTAATTGCTTTCGTCTGAACTATTCCATGAACAAGGTCGACTATACAGTCTAGGAGCACATGAAACAGTTGCATATTGCCGAGGGTCCTCTCCCTAAGAACAAATAGAAGTCAAGTGAGCTCAACGTTACTGAACATAGAGGCCTCGACATCTGGTTCTAAGAGGTTTAAGAGGAAACCCAAAAATGCCAACCGAACAAGAATATTTGTCACCTAAGCTTATTACACGACAAACAAAGTGTCGCCCGGGATCTTAGATCGCGGGGCATCTGAGCATGTTGTTTGTAATTTGAATGGTTTTGAGAAAATCAAAAGCTTGAGCGACAAAGAATTATGATTCACTTGGGAAGCCACAAACGGTCACATGTTGATGAGACCGACGACACATATCTATGGCACTTGTGTCTTGGACATATTGGCCTAGATAGGATTAAGAGATTGACTAAGGATGATCCTTTGAAATCTCTACAGGTGGGAACTCTTCCCACTTGTGAATTCTGTCTCAAGGACAATATGACCAATAGGCTTTTCTCTTCGAAAGGTCTTAGAGCCACGTATGCTTTTGGAACTTGTACATACTGATGCATGTGTTCCATTTAACATCCAGGCACAGGGAGGCTATGAGTATTCCGTAACCTTCACCGATGACTACTCGCGTTTTGGTTATGTCTACCTTATGCGACATAAATCTGAAACCTTTGAAATGTTCAAGGTGTTTAAGGTTTTAGTCGAGAAGCAGACAGAGAAACAGATCAAAACTCTTCGATCAGATCAAAGGGGAGAGTATTTGTCTGGAGAGTTCGAAGACTTTCTTAAGGAAGAAGGTATTCATTCTCAGCTTACAGCACCTGGCACCCCGCAATTAAACGGTGTGTCAGAGAGAAGGAATTGAACTCTACTAGATATGGTGAAATCGAGGATGAGTTACTCATCACTTCCCGATTCGTTCTATGGATACGCCTTAGAAGCGGCAGCGTACATTCTGAACAAGGTTCCGTCTAGAACGGTTCCTGGAACACCTTACAAAAGATATGGAGTGGCAGAAAATCTATTTTACACCACGTCCGTATCTGGGGTTGTCTAACACATGTGCTGAGACGAAAGACTAGCAAGTTGGCTAGTCGTTAAGAAGTATGCCTCTTCATAGGACATTCCAAAGAATCGAAAGGTTGCATCTTCTATAGCTCTACTGATCAGAAAACATTTGTTAGTATGAATGCTAGGTTTCTGGAAGCAGACTATATGAAAGATGTTGTACCGAGAAGCAGACTTGTGCTTAAGGATCTATTGGATGAAGTAGCTTGTACTTCAGAGAATAGAACAAGTTCTATTCCAATAGTGGAAGATACACACCTGGAACGAGAGACTCCTGCGATTCGTCACAATATCAGGACTGTACGACAGCCTGACCGATACATGGGTGTCGGAGAGACTTTCACTGCAGTTGCATATCAGGAGGATGATGATCCGATATCGTTTTCCCAATTGAAGTAGAGTTCCGAAGCAAACCTCTGGCAAGAAGCCATGAACGTTGAAATACATTTGATGTATTACAACGATGTCTGGAAGCTTGTAGACTTACCCAAAGGCATCAAGCCTGAAGGATGTAAGTGAATCTACAAGAAGAAGAGAGGTCCGGATGGAAATGTTAAAACATTTAAGGCTAGACTGGTGGCGAAAGGGTTCACACAAAAGGAAGGTATATATTATGAGGATACCTTCTCTCCAATCGCGATGCTGAAGTCCATCCGTACTCTCTTGTCCATTGTTGCCGTCCTGGATTATGAAATTTGACATATGGATGTCAAGACTTCCTTTTTGAATGGCAATCTTGATAAACGCATTTATATGGCTCAACCAGACGGGTTCGTGGAGAAAGGCCAACAGAGCAAGGTTTGAGAGTTGCCAAAGTCCATTTATGGACTGAAGCAAGCATCTAGGTCGTGGAATATTAAATTCGACGAGACTCTGAAAGGCTACAGCTTTGATCAGTCAGTAGATGAGCCATGCGTCTATATGATGATAAACGATGACAAAGTGTGTTTTCTAAATCCTATATGTCGATGACATACTACTCATTCAGAGTGATGTTGGTAAGTTATCAGAGGTTAAGATCTGGCTGTCAAAGCAATTTGAGATGAAGGATCTGGGAGAACCGGCTTACATTCTGGGTATTCAAAATATTCCGTGACCGGAAGAATCGAAAGTCAGCGTTTTCCCAAGCATCTTATATTGATAAGATCATGGATCACTTTAGTATGCAAGACTCCAAGAAAGGGCAGTTACCCTTTAGACATGAAGTGCATCTCTCAAGTAAGCAGTCTCCTAAGACACCTCAAGAGGTTGAGGACATGAGACATGTTCCATACGTCTCAGGAGTCGGAAGTCTCATGTATGCTATGCTTTGTACTAGACCAGATATTCGCTGCGCAGTAGGCGTGGTGAGTAGGTTTCTGTCGAACCCTGGACCCTAGCACTGGGTTACTATGAAGCATGTTTTGAAGTACCATCGTATGACGAGGAACTACATGCTATAATACTCAGGTAGTGACCTGAATATGACGGGATATACCGACTCCGATTTTAAACCGACAAGGATTTCAGGAAGTCCACATTAGGGTCTGTGTTTACCCTGAATGGTGGATCTGTGGTCCGGAGGAGTATCAAGCAATCTTGCATTGCTGACTCGACCACAGAAGCCAAATATGTGGCAGCTTGTGAAGCTGAAAAAGAGGCTGTGTGGCTGAGGAAATTCCTTATGTACTTGAAATTTGTTCCAAGTGCCAGCGAGCCCATTACACTTTATTGTGATAACAGTGGGGTTGTAACCAATTGTAAGGAGCCAAGAAGTCACAAGCGCTCAAAACACATTGAGCGCAAATATCACCTCATGCGAGATATTGTGAACTAAAGGATATTGTATCTCCTTTGAGTCAAGTGGGAGTTTGTTGGGATTGGTGCCCACAAAGGAGAATATTAGACATTTTATTTATTATTTGTAATATTTTGCTGAAACATTAATATTAATAAATAAGCTTTCTTTTCCTATAGTTTGTGTTTATGTATGTATGCTACGCTCTGAAACTGTCATCAACGAAAAGGGTGTTAAATACAGATTTGACATGATAACCCCTTGTGACTAGTTTAAACCATTTGTTCACAATCTTAAGACCGATTGAGCATTCGAGTCTAAGTAACGATTGTTTGAATGAATCATGATATCTTATCATGTGATATAGAAAGTTGTGACTCTATGATTTCATTCTTGATATCTTATAGAAGATATTGAACAAGACCTAGTGATTCTATGGAAGCTCGATATAAAACCGTTTAATCCAGAAGCTCCAAGATCACATACGAGGGGTACTTCGATAACTACCTTAATCCTGAGGTGAGTGCATAGTCGATACTACACTTTATGTCATTTGATTTGTCAATGGGCGATGGCCGTGTAATGGCTGCATCTGACCCGACGGTTGGTGACATAATGTTGTAGTGTTGGATTATGTGATTCACAGATATGGAATTCGTGTACACATAATGAAAGTCATTGTATCACACTATGGTTTGTTACGAGATAGTGAATGAATTAATCTGGCCAGATAATCATTGAATATGAGATTCCTTGATTAAAACATGTGACATGTATTGACGTCTCACTTTATGTTTTTTCTCATTCACAAGTAACAAACGAGTTAGTGAAATAATAACTCTAGGGGTAAAACGGTAATTTTACATTCCCCGGACTTACTGATACACACGAAGGGTATTTTGGTAAAGTACACCGTGGATCGAGTACAGAAAAGTTCTGTGACTTCAAACGAAAAAATATGCGCGCATGAACTTAGAGATTTTCAATATTGGTCCTTTAGTGGAGTCGACCATTATTAAGAATTATAAGCCGAAAATAATTTGTGAATTATTGAGTCTGTGCTATATTCTCAAGCTTCGTTCATGTGGGTCCATAAGGTCTCAATGATGCACATATAGAAGAGATTAATTAAACGCAATAAATTGATTTACTCATAAAATACAAATTGTGATTTGTATAGAGAAATTTATTTTCCAAGCAAATTAATGAATACTGTGTTATTCATTAATTATTGATTTTGTGAATTAAAGAACTTTATTATTGTAATAATAATTTTCTTGAGAATTCATAATAACAATATTAGAAAATAAAACGTTTCTCGTTTTATGTTATTCGATAACCATGAAACAATTTAATAACGAGTTATTAAATAATTGAGAGTTCTAAATTAAGTCGAATTTGGAAATTAAATCAAGGCAATTTGGGAAATAAAATTGAGAAACGAGTAGGACATACGGGCCGGCCATTAACATGGTTTTGGGCTGAATATCGATTCAACAAAAGCCCACATGAAAGCCCATTAACAATGTCTATAAATAAAGGGTTTGAGGAAACCCTAGGTTAAGCTTGCTCTGTCTCTCTCTTCCCTTCCCTCTTGGCCGACCACCTCATCACCCGAGAGGACGAAAAATTTCATTTCTTGTTTTCTCGTGTGCGTTCATCTGAGCCCACACTCATCTTCTCGTTTTTTCTTCTTGTGTCATCGTTGAATCAACTTGTGGTTGTTTGGTCCATTTTCGTTTTCTGGAAATCTGACCTCCGAACCAAAGATTCGATGAATTCGACGAATCTGAGTCTGCAAACCCAGATCTCTCTCCGAACCCATTTAAGTCAGTTCGTTGTCGACGCAACGCAAAAAACGGCGTCCCGATCCGAGCTTCCATGAGCTCTCAGCGTCGTCGCGAAGTTTCGCCTGCGATCTGCCTCCGCCCATCCGCGCGAACCTGCGCCTGACTCCGCCCGATCGCCCCTCTGCGTGTCCCAGCAGCCTGCCGCCTCTGTCCAGCCGAGCCTGCCTCTGCCCAGGTCGCTGCTGGTGTCGCCGTTGTTCCTCCGCCTGAGCCCAGAGGTGCCTGCCCCTCTCTGCCGCTCCGGGGTCTCCTAGGGCCGCTGCCTTCTGCGTCGGACGAGTCCAGCCGCTGCCGCCCGTTCCCAGCCTGCCGAGGACCGCGCGCCATCTGCTGCCAGCTTCCCGGACCAGCCCCAAGGACGTGCCTGCTTGCCGCCTTCACTGCCCGTGTTGACGAGCCGAGGAAGTCTCTTGCAAACCCGGAATTGGAGAAGCTTGAAGATTCTCGCATCGAACTCATTATCAATTCCTCGACTGAGTTATTTATAACTCGACGATGTAAGTTTCGATAATCTTAAATACTCTTAATTGATATAATTGTTATGATTGTTTGGAGTGTTTTATTTTATTGAAATAACATGTTTAGAATTAAATTGTTAATTAACATGCTTATGATTTTAATGCCAATAGGTTGTTAGATATTAAATAGTTTAATATGATAGATCGATTTTATTATTAATTCCGCACGTAATTAGTTATGTTTAATAATAATTTACTTAAATCGTTAAGTAATTTCCTACACTTTCAATCTCGATTGAATCCTTAGTGTATTATCGTTTATTCATACTTGTGGTGTTTGGTGTATGATTTAATTCTGAAAAAAAAATTAGAATTGTTTTAGAAGTTTTTTGAAGCTCCATGTCGGCCGGATTCCTTCCAGCCTCCAATCCGGCGAAGTCTACCTGTCAGCGTGCAATCCAGCGAAGGGATCCCTTCCTGCATCCCTGTCCGGCATCTTTCCCTGTCAGGCGAGCAAACTAGCGAAGGTCTCCTGTCTGGCGTCCCTTCCAGAGTCCAGCGAAGGCGTTCAGGTCCCAGTCCGGCGAAGAAGTCCCTGTCCGGCGAAGGTCGCCTGTCTGGCGAAGGTCACCTGTCCGGCAAAGTCACTTGTCCGGTGGGTCACCTGTCAAGCGAAGGTCACCTGTCCGGCGAATCCCCTGCACGACGAGAAGTCCCTGTCCGGCGTCCAAGCTTCCTGACCGGCCAGCGCGCGCCTAGGGCAATCCGACGAGCCTCCTTTCAAGCGTGGAATTGGCGTGGCTTTCCGACGATAGCGAGCAACGTCGGGATATTTATTATCCAATTTGTAAGTACTTTCTCAACGATTTAAATTACTAATAAAATATAATGTTTATATAGGTTATTAGTATTTTAATTGTTGAGTGTGTGTTTTAATAAAGTGTTTATTAAACATGTAATTAAATTTTAATGCCTTAAGTTGTTTAAATATATTAAAATGATTTTAATATGTTAGATCTAATTATATTTTTCCGCCACATAGGATGTGTAATATAATTAAATTATTTAATTTGTTAAATAAATTCCAACATTTTTGTCGTTTAGAAATATTGTATCGTCGAATATTCGACGATGTGTCAACAAAGTTACGCCTGTTTTGTGACGTCGTTTGTTTCAAGGTGTATATATTTCATATTGTGATGAAAGTACATGTCTATGTCGACAGTTAACGAGCAGTATAACAAGAGTATGAGTGCACTATAATTTCCGATGGATAGACGAAACTAGCGAGAGTGAGCATCATCAACGTCATAGTATATTTTTTTGGCAAGACTTTCTTTTTTGAAGCCTGTCGATGCGTCCGACCAAATCAAGATATGTGAACACATTTACAAGGTGCTTTACGATGTGGTTGACGATGTTGATAAGCACATGTGATCCAAGTCATCACGGATAATGCACATTAGAAGGCATGAGTTGATAAAAAGTTTAACTTGTACTGGTCACTGTGTATTGCTCATTGCATCGATTTGATATTGGAAGATGTTGGGAAGAGAATATCATTGCACACGCACGAAGAACGCAAGGGAAGTTACCAAGTTCATTTGCAATCATGTTTTATTTGTAAAAACTGAAAGAACAAGGTGAACGAGAGATTGTTCTTTCAGGCTCAACACGTTTTGCCACCAACTACTTAGCGATTACGAGACAATAAGGTCAGATTGAGACAGATGCTCACCTCTGAGGGGTAGGAGACGACCATGTTTTGTAATACTCCAGCCACAAAGAGGTAAACCATGGGGGAGGAGGCAGACAACGATATTATGCTTGCATGAATTCGCCTTGTACATTTTGACGACGACCCTTAAGGATCCGAACCGCAAGTAGTTTTGCAAGTTCGATTGGAAGGTATCGATGTCAATCGTGTACTTAGTGAAGAGGTGAGTCTAACTTCCTCCGATGATGACGACCACAACCGAGGTGATGGTTGTGACTGTGGTGGTGCTATCATTTTTAGTGTTGATGTTGGTGGGGGTGGTAGTTGTATTGCTCTTGGTCCAGGTTATGATATGTGAACTATAAAATCGAGCTATTAACCTACTCACGACGACAACGGAGCGAGAGACAAGTATTAATATGTTATCATTAATGTACGAAATTCTTTCTTAAGCGATTGAAATGTGTTTCAAGACGGATGACTTCTTTGACTTCAAGACAATACATTGTGAGTAGACAAGCGGCGCGTGATTACGAAATTGATCCTGTTTCCACTCAATTCGGATCAATATTTTTTGATCAAATGTCTACTCAATCACATGACAGTCAAGGTTAATATTCATATTCTTATCCATTTTATGTATCTAATTCTAATGTCCGTGGTCGTGTCCTTCATTTTTGGTTCTGAAGTTCAAGGAGTATTACTCAATTTTCAGTTTTCTGCAATGTGACATGAGGTGACAAAATGATTGTTATGTGAGTAACTACACATTCTCATATGCGAACTTTATGAAGTGATCCAATTATTGTGACTCCTATTTAGAGGGTTTTATCAACGATATTTGCTATTTCAAATTTATTAATGTTTGTTTGAATAATTTATTTTTCATTTGACACTATGCTTCAACTTAACAATTATTTACGTGTTTTAAATGTTTTTATGTTTAAAATTTTGCAAATTTAATTTGTCACAATTTCCTTATTTTGTCGCGATTTTTGATCACTGTATCTTTTGTCGTTTTTTTCAAAATTTCTATAATATTTTCATCGCGAGTTCCGTCGGTCACCACAATTTTTGTATCCGAGATTATTGCCACATTATAAGTAGTCGCAATTTTGAACATTAGCTTTTATTTAATATATAAGTATAGATTTTAAAAGAATAAAAATCGTAAATCACTTGGTAAATCTCATGACAAATAGGATGATGGACGTATAAATTCGACAGACTTAATATAAATTACACTGATATTCGAGTAGCTCATTGTCATGGCAAAGCCAAAAGTCAGTCTATTTCCTTGGTACCAAGATTCTATATCTCTACTGTCTGAACAACTGAAAAAGGTCTCTTTCTCATCGAGGAGGGAAAATGTTGGACATAAATTAGCCATGAAATACAAGTGTATAAATAAACCAAAATCTTTGTATCAAAAATTGGAGGAGCTCGTACCAAAAGGGAGTTATAATAATTTATTATTCTTCGTCGGAATAGTTGAACTTGATGGAATGCGATCCCTGATCAATCTGCCCACCTCTGTAACTTCCGCGCTTCTTTTTTGTTTTTTCGTGCCGAAATCCCCTGCCAATCCATAAACACAGTTCATAATGAATTCTATAATTTTGTTGATTTTCGATTATATGTGTGTATATATTCTGATACATACCTGCCTCTAACTTGGCTAAGAACTTCTTCGGCCTTAGCACCATAACCAATCTCTGCGCCGCTCTGTGTTAAAGACAAAAAAATGGGATTATAGTTAAACAGGACAAGATCATAAAAGTCAAAATAAAATGTTGAAAGGAAAAGTCACCTTTGCCCAGTAAGAGTTGTCCTTGAGCCTCTCATCAGTGAACTCGACCTCGTCAACTTTCACTCTTTGAAATGCTTTAACAGTCTTTGGCTGCAATTTCGCAAGCCGAACAAAATATGTATTCAAATGACGAATTAACTTAGTTATTTATGATTCACACGGTTTAGTTTCAGTGGCTATGTTCAATAATTGCATTGTCCTAATTCACTATAAATAACAAATTGTGCACTAAAATATAATTGACATGACCAAACTAGGTTTATATATATTTTTACAATTCGGAAGTCTGAGTTCTTGGTCCAAAACCAGAGTAGTTCCATAGTGAGATGAATATTTTTACATTCATAAACTGTTTTAAAAAGGTTCAATCTTGAGTTCCTATTTATTTAGGAACGAAGACTTTAGATAGCAAAGGATGTTTTTGTGTTCTTTGCAGGATATCTTGAAGTAGCTCTAAATTTGCATTGTTGATCCAACCACAACAAGATTATTATCATCATCTTTTTTCATTTAGACGGAAACCAAAATATATAAAAGAGGAAAAAAAAAAAGCTTCTACTAAGAAGAAGCACCAAAATAAAATCAGAAGGCTTATATTTTCAAAAGTCACATTCTTAATGTCCCTAGAATTTTAAATTGTTGATTCACAGTACATACAACTGAGCTTATACGGAATCAGATTTAAAAATAAAAAATGTGAATAAAAACTCTGCTCCTCGTAAAGTTATTATTTTATGAGCCAATGAAGGTCTGTATTAGTGAAAATTATTCTTTTACCTACCAGACAAATGATATACTCTTATAAATGAATAATCTCGTTTTATATTCTAATCAAACAAAGCAGAGATTGGAAAATGTTACCTCAGCCGATCCATTGATTTCTTTCCTGGCACTTTTTCTTCCACCAGACTTTTCGGCATCATTGATCTGCTGATCGGAACCGTTTATCACCATTCCGTTTTCACCACAATCTTCGTTCTTCTTCTCACTATCATCGCCGTTGACTTTTCTGCGCTTCGATTCTTCATACTCAACCTTCTCGTCTGACAAAGGCTTCGTCTGAGTTTCATCGGGGACCGATCTTTTTCTCTTCTTTGAGTATTCATTCATTTCTGTGTCCTTCGAAGTTTCCTTCTTGTTTTTCTTGGTTTTGAACTTTGAGACTTTCTCTTCTTCCTGAGTTTCATCGGCTATGGAGTCACTCGAAGCTTTTTCCTCTAGCTCGACATCTTTAATTGGAGGTTCTTCTTCGGCAATTGAGTTATTGTTTTTCTTACTATTCTTCTTCTTCTTCTTCTTCTTTTTATCCTCGTCTTTATCAGCTTCCTTGGGCTCTTTCTCCGACTTCTTAACTTCACTAGTGACTACTCAACAATTATAATTTAGAGATATTAAAGCAATGGCATTAAAACTTTCTCATTAAACATCATCCATATCGGAGCTTCATATACTCTTGAGTTGCATATTTCACTCTCGATCCCAAGGTGGTATTAAATCTTAGGTTTTTTTTTTTCAATACGTATATTATCTTCTTTCTATACCTGTAAAATGAAATAAAAGTCACTAGATTAGATCATTACCTTTCGCTTTCGATATTGCCTTGGCATCGCCACTGAAAAGGAAAAGAAATAGAAAACATGAGCCGCTATTAAAGAACTATATCACTGAAAAGAACTGATCATAAGTTGTACAAGTTACTTTAAAGCACATGCCTTTATTGATATATTTAGAGTAACATGTTCAGTAAAATTAAGAAAAAAAAGAACTTGATCCGTATTTTATACCTGATAAATTACTGAAATCGCGATTAAAAAAACTCGGTTTATGTTTTTTGAATCTTGAAAATATGCTCTACATGTCGAGTAGTAAAATAAATGAATTATGTCAAAAGGAAACCTTACAATACACAGATTTTTTGGATTTTCGGAGAGAAAAACATGTTTTATTTGTATCTTCTAAAATTTCAGTACAAAAATACAGGATTGATCGTACCATATTTCCAAATACTTGATGTAAATTTCTTCCAAAACCTCCGAGCTTTTTAAAGCTTCTTTCTGCATAACAAGCAAGCAATGAATTTTAAAGACTACATTTTTTATTGGAATGTACAAAGGTTTGCTCTTAATTAAACTTCAAATCAACCAAATTACAAATAACAAAAGCTTCATAATCCCTTTCTCTGTCAAACTTAATATTCCCCTAAATTTCGTCAGGAACCTACTCAAACTAAGACCCAAAGTACAAGACATATTTCATTGAAGCAAGAACTACTAAAATGATCGCTTCTTTTACTCTTTAAACAGCTTCATAATACAATATTATTTTTTTGTCGGCTAAACAGAGAATGTAAAGCAAAGTTTGCTCACAGTGATATCGGCTTCGGAGAGAAACCTCTTGAGGGTTTTGGAGAAGCCATTGGAGTGGAGAAACAGTGCGACGGAACGAAAAAGGAGAGCTTTCTGGTCGGAGCTAAGGCTTGTCGATTCGGCGGATTTCATGGCTGCGTTGGCGCGAAGAACAACTTGGCGAGGCTTAAGAGCGAGAAGAGCAGAGAGGTCAAAAGGCATAAAACGAACTCAGAGCTCGTTAGGGTTTACGAATTTTATTATTAATTTCAAAAGGGTTTTGTCGGCCTGCACTTTAGTTTCTTTGTTTTTTGTTTTTACTTTTTGCATTTTGCATTTTGCATTTTGTTATAATTTGTGCACAAAACCAAAAAATAAAAGAGCAATTACACAAAGTACCACTTTTTATTTTTATTTTACAAAAATCCACCCAAATATGTTTTTCTCCCAAAATACAAGTAAATTCATGTGAAAAGACGAAATACATTTTTAAAAAATAAATGTTTTAAGGGTATTTTAGACATTTGTATTAGTATTTTGGGAAAAAATTAATTTTAGCGGATTTTGGGAAAAACTAATTACAAATGGTGGTATTTTGGGCAATTTTCAAAATAAATTTTTCTTGAAGAAAAAAGGAGAAATTGCCCAAAATATCACCATTTGTATTTGTTTTTCTCAAAATTCACAAAATTAATTTTTTCTCAAAATACTAGTACAAAAGTCTAAAATATCCCTAAAATAATATTTTTACATTTATTCCATATCCATATTAATCGGTGACTCTTTACTTATTTTAAAAAAAATTAAATTTTAAAAGGTAAAAACTACTCCAACCATAAATTTATATTTTATTTTTTTTCTTAATTATTTTGGTCAGTATAATAGTGTAAGACATTTGTGTTAATTTTATTTTTTTTAAAGGTATTTCGTCTTTTCACATGAAATTTACTTGTATTTTTGAAAAAAATCAAGTTTGTATGGATTTTGGGAAAATAAAAAATAAAAGGTGATACTTTGGGCGATTCCCCAAAAAACAACACTTCCCTTTTGATTGAAACCAAATCGAATACTTATTTTTACTGAATAATATAAATACCCAAAATATACTACCAAATTTTATCCATATACTCGGAAAATTAAAGCTTTAATATCAATATTCGCGAATACCATCGATTTTAGGAAGTTAATTTTCATCAGATGTTTAAATATTTTTAAAATTTTGAAGAGGTTTAATTTTTTCAAGACTCGACCTACAACTGTTTTATAGTTTGTTGTTGGTTTATTTAATATTTAGTATTTTAAGAGCTATTTTTAAAGTTATTGTTTGTTAAACATTAAAATATTTGAAATTTTATTTTTGTAATATAAATTTGATGATTTATATGTATTTTACATTATTTAAAGATATAAATGTTACATAATTTATGTCGATATATATTTCAAAATTTGGTATATCATTGTTAAATTTTTAATATCATCGATAATCGATATATATTTTATAAAATGTTTATTGGTATATTCATCGATATTTAATAACACTAAAAGAATTATAACCTCGATACCGATAATGAAAATATTGAGTTAAAACATTAATAGGTTCACATCACTTGCCAAACTAAACAATTCGACCCGGTTTGATAGTTAATTATTTGAAATAAGTGAGAAAAATAATTCAACAAAATGTTATCTTCTTATTATTGTTAAATAATAGCTAATAATATTGTCTTAGAAATATGGATAAAAAAGAGTATTTTAATGTTGGAAATTATTTAACGATTTAAAAAATATTATTATATAACACATCTATATGTGGCGGAAATATATAATAAGATCTAAAATAAATTAAAACTCATTTTAACGCATTAACAACCTAAGCGTTAAAAATCACTAACATATCAATAAACTATTTCTTCTAAACATGTTGTCAACAAATTGAATAAAACGATCTAACAACTTATAAACATATTTATAAAATCCTAGAAGCTGCCTCGCCGGATTGAAGATTCTGACCTGCCGGATTGGACTCTTACCGGCCGGCAGGAATTCGCCTTTGAGCCTGTGGGTTCCTGCGACTCACTGAAGCTCCGGGACCTGTGCACCAGGGTGGATAGAGACTATGGCTAGGTGCTGCTGAAGTGGCTCGACCTGGATCCGCTTCAAGCTCCCGATGACAGCAGCAGTCCGACAAGTCTGTCCAGTCGGCAGCGAGGCGGAAATGAGCCTCGTTGTGTCTCACTCGATTTCTTCGCGTTTCAAGTGAATCCCTGCAGGTGAAATATCACTCAAACACCAAGAGAAGAGTCAATGACAATTCTCTCGGGTTTTGGTGAAATTTAGAGGGTGGGCTCTTCAATTGAACAACGAAGAACACACAGCATCACTCGAGAACGTTCGGGAGATCAATAAAATATCTCTTGATCTCTCTCTAACTAACTCTCTCGGCCAACATAAGCACACACAGGGGAGGGACTTGACCGATTGATTTGATTAGAGTTATGTCATTAGGCTTTCGAAAAAACCTTTTAAACAGAGAGAGAGCGTGTTTTTTTAGGTCAAACACATTAGTCAAACTTAAGCCCGTTGTTTCTCTAAATTAATTTCAAAAATTAATCTCTTAACCTAATTCACTAATCATGGCTCATATTTTCCAAAAAATATATTTGATTTATTTTTAAAATAATATTTAATTACTTTAGAACATCTCATTTATTTAATGACACATCATTAATTATTTTCATACTCTTCAAAGTAGTACGAAACGAGAAAATATTTATTTTCATATTTTATTTATTTGAATCATTAAAATATGTTATTATCCATATAATAACATAATATGATTCATCAAATAAATAAATGTAAGAATAAATAACTAATTATTTATTCGATTACTTGGAAGATCATTCTCTTAGTGTAATTCACAATTTACTTTCAATGAGAAAATCAAATCGTTTTAGTTCAATAAATCTCGTCTGAGAGTCTTGTTGGCATTTATGCCCACAAAGGAGATTTTTGATATTAAATACTTTTTGTATATGTTTTGTTTTGAAATTAAATAAAGATTGAATTTTCATTCTTATTTAAGATTGAGTTTATGCATTAATGTCTACGCTCTGAAACTGTCATCAACGAAAGAAGTCCTAAGTACAGACTTGACAAGATACCTTCTTATGACTAGTTTAAAATAATAGTTCGCAATCTAAAGATCGATTGGACAATCGATTCTTAGTTATGATTGTTAGAATGAATTAAACGATATCTTATCTTGTGAAATGGAGAGTTGTGACTCTGTGATTCATTCTTGATATCTTAATGAAGATATTGAACAAGACCATGCTCTGTTATGAGAGTGTGCGCGAATAAACCAGGCTTGGTATCACCGGTCTTGTTCAAAATCTTCTAGGAGATATCAAAAATGAAACACAGAGTCACAACTCTCTATATCACAAGATAATATATCATGATTCATTCAAAGAATCATTACTCAGATTCTATTGCCCTATCGATCTTTAGATTGCGAACTAATATTTAAATTAGTCATAAGGAGATACCTTGTCAAGTTTGTACTTAGCACCCCTTTCATGATGACAGCTTCAGATAACAAACATACATAAACACAAACCTAATTAAGAATAAATGTTTAGTTTTATTTAATGGTTCAGAAATAATCAAATACGAAGTATTTACAATGTCTAATATCTCCCTTGTAGGCAACAAGCCCAACATATTGTATATTGGTAATTTCCCAAAAGAAAAGAAGAGTGAATTTCTTTGAGAAAGAAACAAATGTGCTAAGTGAGGAAACAAATTTTCCTCCTTAAGCATCAAGGTGGCTGGCCATGTAGAAAAGAAAGAGACGAGGAAATCAAATATTGTGTCATAAATACACAATAGGAAAAAGAATTACCTTTTCTTATATTTCATTCTCCTATAAATAGAGGCTCACATTAAGATGTGAAAATAAGTTTTTTGCTATTTTTTTCTCTATAGTGGCCGACCATTCTCTTCTCTTCTCTCTCTCTCTCTCTCTCTCTCTCTCTCTCTCTCTCTCTCTCTCTCTCTCTCTCTCTCTCTCTCTCTAAAATATCTCTTTTACTTTAGCACCTAAGTCCTTATTAGACTTAGGCTTAAATTAGCTCTTTAGCTCATAGAATTGTTTTTGAGTTATTTTGTTTAATTGTGCCCACACAAATCCTTCATACCCTCTATAGACTCTTGTAATAAAAACCTTAGGTTACTCGAGTTCATGATTAGGTGTAAAGGAGATGAGCAAGACGAGACAATCAACATTTCCTAAGGTTTCTCAAAGATCAAGCTATATGAAATGTTAGTCTCAAGTAACATATAATTATATAATGTTTTTAAATAATATGATATTCATGCACTTTGCCTAGTTTAGTAAAAAAAATTTACTTGTAAAGAAATTTTTATATTCCACTATTAACTTGTTAATGATAATTTTTTCTTAACCCTAGACCTATTCCAACACATGGAGGGGCCAAAAATCCCCTAGGGATAAGTCCTAGGGCGGCCGAACTCTCTCCCTTTTTCTCTCCTTGAATTTCTCTCCGAGGAGAGAAAATCTCAACTGTAGATATTGATCTGATGGATGACAAAGAGTTTAGATTCATTATTGAGATCTAACGACCCAAATTAAATCCAAAGGTAAAAATATCTCTAGAAGGAGGGAATTTCTTTAGAAACGAGAGAATATCTCATCAGAAAAGAGAGAAAATCTCTCCGAGGTTATCTCTTCATAAATGTTATAAATAGGGATAGAAGGGAAGATGAAAAATCTCTCCATTCATCATAGAATCACTCGGCCAAGTCCTCTATATCTCTCTGGCCGAATTTCTCTTCCATCTTTCCCTCGAAATTGCAAATTCCGTTCCTAAATAATAGGAATTAGATCCCCAAACAATTTGGTTTCGAGATCTAGTGAGTTATCGACTCTGCCCACTCATATTTCTCATTCGCCTCGGAGATTACGTTTCAAAAGACTACGGTGTCATTGTCGAGTACTATATTCACATGAAGGACGAAACAAAGTCGATTCAAAAGAAGGAGAAAACGGAGTCGATTCAGAAGAAGGACGAAACGAAGCGCGCGTTGGATTAGGGCATTATGATCCCAAACCCGTAAGTTTTCTATAAACTTCTTCTCTTATATTGGTTGCAGAATTTCTTTCATCAATGAATCAAATTAATAAATTTAGATCGTGTGTAACAATCATTATTATTAATTGGCTATTGTGAGTGCATTTAATGATGTTTCGCATTTAAAATGGTTGCTAAGGTGCATCGATCACCAACACACTTGTCATCCAAATTGGCCAGAAATCCAACAATAACTAAACTCTTTTGAAGGGGCTCAAAACATACCCGACATAACGTCTTAAATTTTCAGAGAAGATGTAGAACGACTTAAAAAATACATTATCCAGGAAAAGGTTTCTGGCCCAGTTGATGGATATGTTTACGTTGTTGAGTTTCAAAAGATGGGTTTGCCAGATGCTCACATCTTGATCATTCTAAAGGCGGGCTCTAAGATAACCGTATTGAGAATATAGATCGCTTTGTTTGTGCAGAGATACCTCTTCAACATGAGAAACCGTATTTAAATGCACTTGTTCTCAAGCACATGATGCATCGTCCTTGTGGCCATTTGAATCCCTAAAATCTTGGTATGGAGAATGGAGTGTACAAAGATCATTACCCAATATCGTTTCTTGAATCTTCTGAATTTGGCGAAGACTCTTATCCTCTTTATAGACGCCCTTCAAACGGACCAATAGTAAATGTACGAAGAAAAGAGCTTGATAATAGATGGGTTTTGCCTTATAATCCATTACTATTAGCTAATTATGATTGCCATCTAGATGTCGAGGTTTGCTCAACCCTTAAGGCTATGAAATACTTATACAAATATGTGTATAAAGGACACAATCGTGTAGGATTCTCGATCGAAAACAATGACGATGTAAACAACATTGACAAAATTAAATAATTTCAACATGTGAGATGGGTTGCTCCACCAGAAGATGCTTGGAGAATTTTCAAGTTCCCCCTTAAATTTTTTGTAACAACCTAAACCTTTTTAAATTATTATATTAACACTTCACTACTTAATTTAGGTTACTTTTCGAGAAAACGCTAATATTGAAGTCATTTTATCAGTCACACCATTATGCAAAACTATGCTCACTAAATTCTTCAACTTGAACAAGGTTGATCAAGAAGTAAGGAAACTATTGTATAAGCAGATACCCAAACATTTTGTTTGGAACAAAGGGAGAAAAAATTGGATGAAAAGGAAAACGCAACTTGTTATCGTCCGAATAGTTTCTGTGGGCCCAGCTGAACGGGAGCGATATTATTTGCGATTGCTATTATCTCATTGCAAAGGTCCTACCACTTTTGAAAACTTACGAAGTTGTAATGTTGTTTCTGCTGAAAGTTTTAGAGACGCATGTTTAGCTTGTGGGCTTTTGCAATATGACAATCATTACATAATATGTTTTGAGGAAGCCACATTTTACGGGATCCCATCGTAGCTACGTCAATTTTTAGTTATTTTATTGGCATACTATGAACTTGAAAATCCATCTTCGATTTGGTCAAGGTTTAAGCAAGATTTGATAGCTGATTTTGCCCACAAAGGCCTATCATCCATCAATGCAGAATGTTCGGCTCGTAAGGAAATACAATACATGAAAAATATTAATTATGATTCGATCGCTACGTCATTTATCAAAGCAAACATCCATGAAATTAATGCTAAAATTATCGGCGATGAATGAAAAATAATGATTTCGTCGACAATATTCATTTTGCGAATTTGTTAAATGTCGAACAAAAAATAATATTTTAACTACGTTTTGTAGATAAAAAATGTTCGGCAACTATTTTCGTAGATGGACCCGGCGGAATTGGAAAAAGTTTTCTCTAGTATGCTTTAATTGCTACTATTAGAAATCGTGGTTTAATTGCATTGACGGTAGCTTTGTCTGGTGTTGCGGCGAATATTTTACTAGGAGGACGGACGGACGGCTCATTACCATTTCAAAATTCCTTTGGAAATTATGGAATCTATGCATTGCAGTGTAAGTAAACAATCGGGGTTGGAAAAATTACTGCACATCGCAAAAATTATCATTTGGGAAGAAGCTCTTTTGACGGATCGTTTTTCTATCGAAGTCATTGATAGATTACTGCAAGACTTAAATGCTTCTCACTGCCATTTGGTGGAAAAAATAGCTGTCTTCGGCGACGATTTTCGGCAAGTTTTGCAAGTAGTACCGCGGGGAAGCGCTTATGATGTTTTTAATGTGTCGTTTGTCAATTCTAACCTTTGGAACTCTTTCCAAAAATAAAAACTTCACCGCAACGTATGAGCAAGTGCTGATACAGTTTTTTCAAAATATTTGCTCGAAATTGGAAATGATAATGGATGCATCGATAATGAAGATTTTATACAAATACCAAGAGATATGCTAATTCTGTTTATTGACAAGTAGACATCACTTCTTGTGCTCATCAATAAGGTATTTTAAAACATATATCATTGTAATATACTTTACTTTGAAACAAATGGTATGAAGTTCATTATTTAGCATTTTAATTATTTTCGTCAGGTTTTCCCAAACTTCTCTGACGTTGATACTGATTTATCCCATTATTTGAATCACGTAATTCTCACGCCCAAGAACGATTTTGTTGATGCTATTAATGTTATGATGATAGATTTATTCTCAGGTATCAAAGACGTCTTATCGTTTATCATTATCGAATTTTAATTTTTATAACTCTGATTTAAAATAAAATTATGGTTTCTTTGTAGGTGATATTCAAACGTTTTACACTCTTGATGATTGCATTGATGCAACCTAACAAAATTTTCAAAGTGATTGATTAAACACATTGGCTCTATTTGGTAGCACTTTGCTTTTAGAAAGAGTTCTTTTAAGAATTTCTTTTAAAAAGCTGGTTTTTACAAAACCTATTTAGCGTTTGATAAATTAATTTTAATTAAGTTTTTTGTAAAAATAAAAGTTGATTTAGCGTTCGGTAAACAAACAAAATTATATAAAAAGACTAAAATAACCTTGAATTAAATATTGAAATAATAAATAATTATTTGAGGAATTGCCTAATCTACAACCTTTTATTAGAGAAATTTCATTTTGTAGACCCAAAAATGTTAAAAATATCCAGGATGAACCCATCTTTTTAAAAATATCTAAAACATGACTTTTTGCCCAAATTCGGACAAAAATACCCGTCAACTCATATATAGGGTTTATTTCTCATATCAATCTCATTTTCAGCTTCGAATTCACTAAAAACCTCTCCAAATCTGTTGAAATCACTTAAGATTATCATCATAATGGGTATGTTACTTCATTCACTCTATCTAAATCATTATTGTAGTAGTTTTTTGTGTTAGAACCATTTTCGGATCGAAAAAGAAAAAACTTCGTCAAAAATCTTGGAAATTTTTTACGATACCGAACAATGCTTTACGATGGCTTTAAAAAAATTGCAATTTTGACAAGTTAAGATAATTTTTGGACAACTTAAGATGGTTTTATGATAAGTTCTGATGTTTTTGTTAGATGTGTGACTAGTTTTAGACAAGTTTGTTTAGTTTTTGACAAGTTATCATTAATATGTTACATGTTTGATTAGTTTTTGACATATTTTATACGTTTTATGATAATTTTGAATTTTTTTGGACAAGTTTGATAAGTTTGAATAGTTTTTGACAACATTGTTTAGTTTTTGATAAGTTTGAATAGTTTTTGACAATTTTGAATAGTTGTTGACAATAATGGGTGATGTTTACCAGTTTTCGTTATTGTTGGTGGAAAGTGGGTGAGATTGAGCGACATATGAGATTTTAGTAAAGTTCGTGTTGAGATTGGTGCCCACAAAGAAGATTTAAGACATTATAAATACTTTGTATTTGATTTTGCTGAGACATTATATAAATTTAAATATTCATTGTTCATTTAAGTTTTTGTTTATGTATGTATGTTACGCTCTGAAACTAACATCAACGAAAGGGGTGCTAAGTACAGGCCCCTTGTGACTAGTTTAAACATTTGTTCGCAATCTTAAGATCGATGGAGCAATCGAATCTGAGTAATGATTGTTTGTATGGATCATGATATCTTATCTTGTGATATAGAAAGTTGTGACTCTGTGTTTCATTCTTGATATCTTATAGAAGATATTGAACAACACCTGTGATACTCTGAAGCTCGAGATAAAACCGTTTAAACACTCGAAACTTCAAGATCACATACGAGGGGTATTTTGGTACTTACCTATATCCTGAAGTGAATGCATAATCGATGTGACACCTTATGACATTTGATTTGTCAATGGGCAATGGCTAAAATTATAGTTGCATTTAACCAGGCGGTTAGTGTCATAATGCTGTAATGTTGGGTTATGTGATCCACATATACGGAATTCATGTTGAAACAATGCCAATGCATCAGTATCACACTATGCTTTGTTATGAAAGTGTGAATGAATAAACCTGGCAAGGTATTCATCGAATAAAAACATTCGTTGATTAAAACATGTGATATGTAAAGACATCTCACTTTATGTTTTTTTTTTCATTCACAAATAACAAAGGAGTAATATCGTAAAATACTCCGCAGATTGTGTGAAGAATTGTTTTGTCACATCAAACGGAAAATATACTTATATGAACTTAGAGAGTTTCAATATTAGTCCTTTAGTGGAATCGACTAATATTAAGAATTAAAAGACGGAAAAGGTTTGTGAACTTTTGGGTCCGATCTTTATTCTAAAGCTTCGTTTATGTGGGTCCATTAGGTCTCAATGATAGACCATTGGACGAGATTTATTGAACAAGGATAATTTGATTTACTCATTTAAGTAAATTATGATTTGCACTAAGAAAATATTTTTCTAAGTAATCAAATAAATAATTGGTTATTTATTATTACATTTATTTAAAGAATCATATTATGTTAACATATGGATATTACATATTTAAATGATTCAATAAATAAAAGTTGAAAATAAATATTTTCTTATTTCGTATTATCTTGAGTACTATGAAAATAATGATTTGTCATTAAATAAATGAGATATTCCAAAATAATTAAATATTATTATGGAAATAAATCAAAATAAATATTTTTGAAATATATAGGATTATACTCGGCCATTATTAATGAATTAGGTCTGAGAATTAATTTTTGAAATTAATTAAAAGAATAATGGGCTTAAGTTTGACTATTGGGTTTGACCTAAGAAAATCCCGCACTCTCTCTATTTAAAGAGGTTTTTGAAAACCCTAACCGTAACCCTAATCACAAAAGTTCGGCCAACCTCTCTCTCCCCCTTCTTCTGAGCTCTTTTGTCGAATTTTTAGAGAGAGAGAGAGATCAAGAAATATTTTCTTGATCTCCCAAAAGTTCTTGAGTGATCTCGAGTGTCCATTGTTGTTCAATTGAAGAGCCCACTCTCTTAATCTCATCAAATCCTGAGGGAATTACCATTGACTCTTCTATTGGTGTTTGAGTGACTTTGTACACGAAGGTATCCACTCGAGACGCGAAGAAAACGAGCGAAACGGAGCGAGGCTCATTTCAGCCTGTTGGCCGGATTGGATCGCCGGATTGGTCATCGGACTGCCAGCGTGCCTAAGCCACCACCGGCGACTCAAGGCGTTTCTGTTCACGAAATTTTATAGGGTCATTCCTCTCGGTTTCTCCCACATTCTTCCAAAATTTCACGGCCAAATTCCACCGAACAAAGCCACAGCGACGCAAGCACGTTTATGTCAGGCGAGACAGATTGCAATCCGGCGTGTCCTGTCTTCCAATCCGGCGGGTCAGATTTCAGAATATTGATGAGGCACTCCGACGTTAGCTAGCAACGCACGAGATTGTTTACAACCTCACATGTAAGTGTTCTAAACGAATTGGATCTGTTTTAATGATTTATGAATGTGTTTATAAGTTGTTAGATGGTTTGGTTCAATTTGTTGACATGTTTAGAATAAATAGTTTATTATCATGTTTATGATTTTTAATGCGTAGGTTGTTAGTTTATTAAAATGAGTTTTAATACAGTTTGTATTTAATAATTCTGCCACATATAGATGTGTTATATAATATTATTGTTTAAATTGTTAAATAATTTCCAACAAATGGTATCAGAGCTAGTAAAAGACATTACAAATTAGGATTTGTTGACTAGTTTAGAAATTGTTTGACTAGTTTGGTGTTGGCGTTTTTTGTATGATTTGAAATGCGTTATGAATTATTTTGTGTGTGTTTTGTGGATGGATCCTCATTGTTATGGCCCTAGGAATTTTCCGGTTATCGTCCCGGGTTTTTTTTTATAATTAAATTTTAGATTTGTGAGCCTCAATTTGCATTTAAATTGTAATTTCATTTAATGTAATCTGACGACAAGAAGACAAGGAAGGCAGCACCTCGGGGTTGGCCACACGTTGGAGAACGTGTGGGGGCTGACCCGAGACATTCGATGACGCGTCACAAGGAGTCCTTGTCCGGTCCTACATTGAAGTTTAAATAGTTTAATTTCTTTGTATTTTTTATGGGTTGTAATTAGAAATGGGCCATAGGATGAGTTAAAGAATTTATGCTTTATTTAATTTAATCTCATTGAATGAATCACCTCACATGTCATATAGGATAGAACGCCAACATCACATTAAAATGAATCGTTCATATAGTTTATAATTAATAAAGAGTTATAACAATTGTAAACTGTTTTTCAAAATATGATTTTTTCCAAAAATTAAGTGGGAGGGTTGTTTATCGTTGAAGCAACCCACGGTCCCCGACTTGAATTTAATTGACTTAATGTGTGATGAACTAAGAGTCACCCTCGTGACCCTTCCTTTAATGGGAGTACTTCAGAAGCATTAAGTTAATCAAATTGTTACGAACTAAGCTTAAAGAGAAACGATGATGCGGGGTCTCCCCTCGGTGAACCGTTATCAAAGTGACTTGATTAAAGGCCCACATGTCGGTTGCACACTTAGACTTATGTTTTAAAGTAATCCTCCCTCGATGCCCTGCATTAAAAATAAGTGACCAAAGTTTATGGTAATTAGTAAGAACTAGAGGTTGTGATTTCTTGGATGGTTCGAACTAAATAGTGATGTGTCACGACTATGAAAAGCGATCAATTACGGTTTCCCCTCGGAAAAGTTATTGATCATTGTTGGTCATAATACCATAAATTATTTATCGCTTTCCTCACAATTTTAGGATTGTTCATGCATATAATTCGAAATCGTAACACATACTAAAATTATTTATCTTATATAATGTTTTCAGCAAAATGTCTTTTAATCCATTACAAACGATTTTGAGTTCAAACTAACTCGAGGGGTGAGAATTACTTTGATTGGAAACGTAACCTCGACATTATGTTAACGGTGGAAAAGCACAACTATGTTCTCACGATCCCATGTCCTCTTCTCCGAGTGCTGACTCGAGTAAGGAGGACAATGACGCCTACGATGCTTGGATGAGATCCGACGAGATTGCTAGATGCTACATTTTAGCATCTATGAGCAATTTGTCGTAACAATCTCAGCGAGACATGTGATGTGATCCCACCTGCGAAGAAACAAAGGCATTTCATCGAGCCTATTCCCAATTCAAGAGTTCAAGACTTCAACAAAGAATTTCATGGTTTAAGCCAAAATCAGTGGAAGAAGTATAATTCTTGGCTTGGGCTAATCTAAACTTTGGTTATAAAAATGGTCAGATTACCAATGGGAGAAGATAAAATGAAGCAAAAACGTTCATGCCTTAGTCAGGCTAATGAAGACAGTGAATTTTTATTTACTTTCATTATTGCAGTTCCATTTAGAGGCTTTTATTTGGTAGAAGATACAAGGTTGTTATTATTATGTGTTTTATTTAATTTTCGTGGGTTTTAATGGGTTTTATTAGGTTTTAATGAGTTTTAAGTCGGATTGTGTTTAATGGTTGTTAAGGGGTTTAAACGTGTGTTTTTTGGTTTTCCTAGCATGAAGGGTTGTTTCATGCTTATAAATACATAATAATTCTAATGAGAAAAGAAACCCAAAATTGGAAAACGAAATATGAGAGTATTCTCTTGAGTTCTTATGAACTTTTATGAACTTATCAAGATTACTCTTGTGGCGTGCAAAACTCGACTCATCAGACGGTCTTTCGCAACCGTTCGTGGCGTCATTCATTCCACCATTGTTCCTAACTCATAGAACGATCCGCCGCTGTGCTATATAGGATATTGGGTCTCGGAGCAAGTCGATCGAGATGTGTTGCAACAATCTCAGCGAGACATGTCCACAACATGCGACATCCTTTACAATCTCCATGAAATGTTTGGATGTCATGGGCGTCAGGCAAGGCAGCAAGCTATCTGCAGTTTCATGAACAACAAGATGAAACCAGGATCTTTAGTTCGGAAACACATGCTACTGATCATGGGTCACCTGAACGACATGGAGATTCTTGGTTTTGAGATTGACGGAGAAACTAAGATCGACATGATCTTGGAGACTCTGATGGAATTGTTTAATAGCTTATGTCTAAACTACTCCATGAACAAGCTCGAGTACTCTGTTACTGAGCTCATGAAGGAGTTGTAGACTTCCGAGGCACTTATCCCTAAGAACAAGAGGAAGTCTAGAGAGCTCAATGTTGCTGAACACAGAGCCTAAATTTCAGGTTCTAAGAGGATGATGAGAGGACCCAAAAACGCTAACGGAATGAGTCTCGTTACTCAAGCGTGTTACATCACAAATAAAGAATCGCCCTAAATAGTAGATTGCGGGGCTTCTGACCATATTGTGTGTAAGTTGAATGGTTTCAAGCAAACCAAACGCTTAGATAATGGAGAGTTCATGTTCAGCTGGGGAAATGGAACGAATGTCGGAGCGAGATCAATCGGGACCTTGAAGCTTAAATTTGGGAACAAAACTTTATTATTGAATAATGTTTATTACGTTCCGAATTTTAGTAAGAACCTTGTTTCTTTTGGTCGTTTAGAAGAGCAATTCTTCAAGTTTAAAATCAATAATGGTATTGATATTTTTCTTGATGATTCGTTCATTACTAAAGCTCATCGTGTGGAATCGATATATTATCTATATCCAAATGTGCCGACAATCTTGGAAACTGAAGTGAATAGTGATTCAATCGGGAAGCGTAAGATGTGTCATAGTGATGAAATTGACGACACATATCTATGGCATCTACGTCTTGGACATATTAGCCTGGATAGGATCAAGAGGTTAACAAAGGATGGTCTTTTAGAATCTCTAACCGTGGGGTCCATGCCCATGTGTGAATCTTGTCTCGAGGGCAAGATGAACAAGATACCTTTCTCATCGAAGGGTCTAAGAGCCACACAGTTATTGGAACTTGTACATAGTGATGTATGTGGTCCAATCAACATCCAGGCAAGAGGAGGTTATGAATACTTTCTAACCTTCACTGATGACTACTCAAGGTTTAGTCACATTTTCCTTATGCGACACAAACTCGATACCTTTGAAATGTTCAAGAATATCGGGATTTGGTTGTGAAGCAAACGGAAAAGCAGATCAAAACCCTTCGATCGGATTGAGGGGGAGAGTACTTGTTTGGAGAGTTCAAAGACCTTCTTAGAGAAGAAGGTATTTAGTCTCAGCTTACAGCACCTGGCACTCCACAGCAACACGGTGTGTTAGAGAGAAGGAATCAAACTCTGCTAGATATGGTAATGTCGATGATGAGTTACTCATCACTTCTCGACTCGTTCTCGGGATATGCCCTAGAGACGACAACTTATATTCTGAACTAGGTTCCATGTAAGACGGTCCCAGGCACTCCATATTAGAGATGGATTAGTAAAAAATCTAATTTACACCACGTCCGAATATGGGGTTGTCCAGCACATGTGCAGAGACAAAAGACTAGCAAGTTGGCTAGTCATTCAGAATTGTGCCTTCTCGTGGGATATCCAAAGGAAACAAAAGGGTACTTCTTTTATAGCCATGCTGATCAGAATACGTTCGTTAGCACGAACGCTAGGTTTCTTGAAGTAGACTATATAAAGAATTCTGTGCCGAGAAGCAGATTTGTGCTGAATGAGCTGTTGGGTGAAGAAGCTGGTGTTGGCAGAGATGCCCACAAGAAGATTGTTTATTCACATATTGATGTAATATATAAATATTTATAAAGTCCTTATTGTAATTTGCTGATTAAATCAATAAAAATTGAAACGTTCATTCATTCCTTTTTAATTTGATTGAAGATTTATGATATTCAATAGTCTTATATCCTTAATCAAACCTAACAATGTATGAAGAGACAAATGTAGATTTGCGTGAACAAACTCTTCATGGTTTGAATAATACGATATATTTGCAATCTAAAGATCAACGGACTATTGATCCCAGTATGATTGTTGGAAGAATCTATGATGTCTGGTTACGAGGCATAGAGATTTGAGAACTCTATAGTTCTTCCAGTGTATCTTTCGAAGATACTGAATTGACCAGTGCACCTTTAGAGACAATAGAAGAACAAACCATTTATCATCTTCTATCTCAAGGTCACTATGTATGAATCGCATCATGCTTACCTAAATCCTGAACTGAGACATGTCATTTCATAGCATTAATAATCTCATTTGAGAAAGTCAAATTCTAGATCCATTATGTGATCTAGACAAGGCCTATTGGTGAGATATTAAGTTATTAGATGTCATGAACCAACTTTGTGAAGTTCTCATAGATATGTAATTCATGTACAAGATTGCTGAGATGCAATATATATCACCTCATGCTTTATTACTTGGATTGTGAATAAATGAACTGCGCAGTGTCCAAATTTAAGTAGCGACTTTATTTGGATGAAACATTGTGACTTGTTAGCTCCTCGTCAATACATTGTTTCTAACTTATTCACAAGTACTAAAGGAGTTGAGGAAATGACAACTAGAAGGGTAAAATGGTAATTTTATAAATCCCAATTAGTTGATGATATTCATGAAGGGTAAACATAGATATAATTCAATGGATCCGCTCAATATAACTAAGTTGAATTTGAGTAGAAGATAAATTCATTTGAACTGAGAGATTCTCCTTGTCAACTCTTTAGTGGAGTCAGATGACATTAAGCTAATACTTGGAAAAAGTTTGTGAACTTTTGAGTCCGAGTATAGAAACTCAAGCTTTGTTCATTTGGATCCATAAGGTCACTATTACAGGTCATTAGAGTATGATTGTTAAACTATAAGCTAAAGCAAAATAAGTTCAAGTGTTGAACTAGACTTTTTCTTGGAAAATGTTTAAAGGGTATTTTTGTCCACAAGGACATAAAATGATGTGAATGTCAAAAATAAGATTTTGAATATTTTCATATGATGAAAATATAAATTATTTTCTAAAGTCGAAAAGTCGTTCAAGGCATTATGAAATTAATTTCGTTATTTGTGCAATTATAATTCTACAATGGGTATTTTAAGAATTGTCTTAAGCCAAAGATGGAAGCATCTAGAAGCTCCCCCCTAGGTAGAATTTCGGCCAAAGAGTGCATCAAGAGGAGAGTTTTATTTCCCTTTAATTATAAGGATAATTACCCAAAAGGAAAAGGGAAATGAATTTCCTTGAGAAGTAAATAAATAAGCTAAGTGAGGAAACAAATTTCCTCCTTACTTGAAGTGTATGGCCGGCCATCCTAAGAGAGAAAGGGGAAAGGAAAATAAAATATTGTGTCATGAATACATTATTCTTTCATGAATGAATAATTTACCTTTATAGGTTTTTCCTTCTCCTATAAATAGAGCCTCACATAGAGATGTGAAAGGTTAACCTTCATTCTTGCTCTCTCCCTCTGTTGGCCGACCCTCTCTCTCTCTCTCTCTCTCTTTTGGCTGACCCTCTCTCTCTCTCTCTAGAAAATACTCTTTTTATTTTACACCTAGATCCATACTTGATCTAGAGAATTAGCTTATGATCCAAGAATTGTTCTTGGTTCATATTGTTTAATTGTGCCCACACACAAATCCTTCTAAACCTCTATAGACTCTTGTAATAGAAACGTTAGGTTTCTCAAGTTCTCGTTTAGGTTTGAAGGAATCAAGCTAGAAGAGAAGATCAACCTTTCTCAAGACGCTTCAAGTTTGAAGACACAAAAAAGGTTAGTATTCAAGCAGATTAAATAATGTTTTTAATTTATAACATGTATATGCACTTTATCTAGGTTAGTAAAAATTGTTTAACTAGTAAAAGAAATATTTATATTCCGCCATTAATATGATTAATGATAAATTTTTCTTAACCCTAGACCTATTCCAACAGCTGCTATTTCTCAAGATAGGACCTGTCCTATACCAACAGTGGAAGAACCACGTTCAGAACCAGAGTATCAGATGATTCGTCGCAGTAACATGATTGTGCGACAACCTGATCGATACATGGGTATCGGTGAGACTTTCACTATAGTCGCATACCAGGAGGAAGATGATCCAGCATCATTTTCCCAAGCGATGCAGGGTTCCGAAGCAAACCTATGGCAAGAAGCCATGAACGTCGAAATGTATTCGATGTATCTCAACGAGGTCTGGAAGTTTGTAGATCAACCTGAAGGTATCAAGCTTGTAGGATGTAAATGGATCTACAAGAAGAAAAGAGGATCGGATAGAAATGTTGAGACATTTAAGGCACGACTTGTGGCGAAGGGGTTCACACATAAGGAAGGTATTGACTATGAGGATACCTTCTTGCCAGTCACGATGCTGAAGTCCATCCACATTCTTTTATCCATTGTTGTCGCCCTGGATTATGAAATTTGGCAGATGGATGTCAAGACTGCATTTCTGAATGGAAATCTTGACGAGCGCATTTATATGGCTCATCCAGAAGGGTTCAAGGAGAAAAGCCAACAGGGCAAGGTTTATGAGTTGCTGAAGTCCATTTATAGACTTAAGCAAGCATCTAGATTGTGGAATATCAGATTCGACGAGACTGTGAAAGACTACGGCTTTGATCAGTCAGTAGATGAGACATGCGTTTATAAGATGATAAAAGTTGGCAAGGTGGTCTTCTTAGTCCTATATGTGGATGACATACTACTCATTGGGAATGATGTAGGAAAGTTATCAAGGGTTGAGATCTGGCTGTCAAAGTAGTTTAAGATGAAGGATCTAGGAGAAACAGCTTACATTCTGGGAATTCAGATCTTTAGAGATTAGAAGAACCAGAAGTTAGCGCTTTCCCAAGCATCTTATATTGATAAGATCATGGATCACTTCAGTATGCAAGACTCCAAGGAAGGATAGCTACCTTTCAGACATGGAGTGGATCTCTCAAGTGAGCAGTCTCCCAAGACTCCTCAAGAAGTTGAGGACCCGAGGCATATTCCCTACGCTTCAGCCGTGGGAAGTCTCATGTATGCTATGCTTTGCACGAGGCCAGATATTTGCTACGTAGTGGGCGTGGTGAGTAGGTTTCAGTCAAACCCTGGACCCGGGCACTGGGTTGCTGCCAAGCATGTTCTCAAGTATCTTCGGAGAACGAGAAACTACATGCTTGCATACTCAGGTGGTGACCTGAATATGACTGGATATACCGACTCCGAAGCGGATAAGGATTCCAGGAAGTCCACGCCGGGGTCTGTATTCACCCTGAATGGTGCATCCGTGGTCTGGAGGAGTATCAAGCAATCTTGCGTTGCTGACTCGACCATGGAAGCCGAGTATGTGGCAGCTTGTGAAGCTGCAAAGGATGTCGTGTGACTGAAAAAATTCCTTATGTACTTGGAAGTTGATCCAAATGCAAGCGAGCCTATCAGACTTTATTGTGATAATAGTGGGGCTGTCGCTAACTGTAAGGAGCCAAAAAGTCACAAGCGCTCAAAACACATCGAGCGCAATTATCACCTGGTACGAGACATCGTTCACAAAGGGGTTGTTGAGGTCATGAAGATATCAACATTGGAAAACCTTGTTGATTCCTGCACGAAGCCTTTAACGAGTAAAGTCTTCGAGGGACACTTAGAAAGATTGGGACTAAAGGATCATTCACATCTCCTTTGAGTCAACTGGGAGTTTGTTGAGATTGGTGCCCACAAAGGAGATTTAAGACATTATAAATACTTTGTATTTGATTTTTCTGAGACATTATATCAAGTTTGTGTTTATTCATTCTTCATTTAAGTTTGTGTTTATGCATGTATATTACGCTCTGAAACTGTCATCAACGAAAGGGGTGCTATAGACTTGACAAGATAGCCCCTTGTGACTAGTTTAAACATTTGTTCGCAATCTTAAGATTGATGGAGCAATCGAATCTAAGTAATGATTGTTTGAATGGATCATGATATCTTATCTTGTGATATAGAGAGGTGTGACTCTGTGTTTCATTCTTGATATCTTATAGTAATTGCTGATTAACTTAATAAAAGTTGAACAACACATGTGATACTCTGAAGCTCGAGATAAAACCGTTTTTTGAAAACCCTAACCCTAATCACAAAAACTCGGCCAACCTCTCTCTCCCCCTTCTCCTGAGTTCTTTGGTCGAATTTTTAGAGAGAGAGAGATCAAGAAATATTTTCTTGATCTCCCGAAAGTTTTTGAGTGATCGGGAGTGTCCCTTCTTGTTCAATTGAAGAGCCCACCCTCTTAATCTCATCAAATCCTAAGGGAATTACCATTGACTGTTCTATTGGTGTTTTAGTGACTTTGTACACGCAGGTATCCACTTAAGACGTGAAAAAATCGAGCGAAATGGAGCGAGGCTCATTTCAGCCTGCATGCCAGATTGGGTCGCCGAATTGGTCATCGGACTGCGAGCGTGCCTAAGCCACCACCGGCGACTCAGGGTGTTTCTGTTCACGAAATTTTACTGGGTCATTCCTCTTGGTCTCTCCCACATTCTTGCAAAACTTCACGGCCAAATTCCACCGGACGAAGCCATAGCGACAGATTCCAATCCGGCGGGTCAGATTTCAGAATATTGACGAGGCGCTCTGACGTTAGCTAGCAACGCACGAGGAAGTTTACAACCTCACATGTAAGTGCTCTAAATGAATTAAATCTGTTTTAATGAATTATGAATGTGTTTATAAGTTGTTAGATGGTTTGGTTCAATTTGTTGACATGTTTAGAATAAATAGTTTATTGACATGTTTATGATTTTTAATGCCTAAGTTGTTAGTTTATTAAAATGAGTTTTAATAAAGATCATATTATATAATTCCACCACATATAGATGTGTTATGTAATATTATTTTTTAAATTGTTAAATAATTTCCAACAGCTCGTACGTATACGGTGAAAGCTACAAAAGAAACAATGTATCATGAGTTGATCGATATGATTTAGGAGATTTACAAGATCGGTCGGATTGCGTATGACTTAAAAATTGAAGTCCCGTACACCTTTGGATACTAAATACGGGGGAAAGTTGCTTGTCTCTATTGCATTGGATGCGAATTCAAATTTGTATCCTATTGGTTTTGGCGTTGTCGACAGTGAGTGTCATGAATCATGAACGTGGTTTTTGTTGAAGTTGAAAGAAGTGATCTGTAAAGACACACATGATTTGGCATTCATATCCGACCGACATGTTTGTATCAGTCATGGTGTCGAAGTTGCTTTTCCAGGAAGACCGCATGGTTACTGCGACCATCATATGTAGCTTAACGTTCAAATCAAGTGTAAGACAGATCATTGTCGTTGTAAATTGTATAAGACGGCTTATTGTTTCAATAAGACTTCATTCGAAGCTCAATTCAGGCAACTGAGGCGAAAACATGTCGAGATGGCGAAATATCTTGAAGATATCGGGTTCGATCGATGGGAAAGACCGTTCGTTCCTGGGAAAAGGTAAAAATCAATAACTTTTAATAAAGTATTATTACCTGAAGTGTTGATTGCACTAGGACAAAAAAAGTCTTTAGAAGCGATAAAAGTCGCTTCTAAAGGTAGAAAAGTCCCTTATAAATGACTTTTAGAAGCGACTTTGTCTTAGGAAGCGTACAACCGCGTGAGACGATCTTTCACAGGAAAGTATCCTAAAACTTTACGCTTTCATTGCACACCGGGAAGCGGTACCTTTTTCCCAACAACTGATCTGCTTTCATTGCACACCGGACAGACAACTGCACCTTTCATATCCTTCCAAAACAAGACGCAATAATTTTGGCACACATCAATCATCTCGTATCCCATGCCAAATCGCTTCAACTTTGACTTTTCCTCGTAATGTATTTCTGGAATTCTATTCCCAACACGATGAGATTTTTTTAAGAGTTTCAGAATTTTTGTAAATGACTTGTTCGTCCAATGGTTCGTCACTTTGACGTGCATTTTGACCAAGAAAGATAATAATGAGAACTCCTTACAACTGAGATACAACTCTGCATTCAACTCGGGAAATAGATCCGCGATCTCCTCTTAAAGCCACATCTTCTCCAGTTGGATCATTAAAATTGTCATGATCAATATCAATATCATTCTTGATATCTTTGATTATATCATTGACTCCACCAACATCGTCTTGGTCGTTTGAATTATTTAGCACAAGAATGACCTCTTCACGTGACTCGCCATGATGATACCACCAAGTGTAATACATAGTAAATCCTTTGAACATGAGATGCAGTCGAACCACTGGGATTTGTTGAGTTAGCACATAATTGCAACGACGACAAGGACATTTAATTTTGTGCTCGATGTTCATTTGGAATCGTGCAACTCGAATTAATTCGTTCACGCCCATTTCAAATTCAAGACTACATCGATTATTTTTCAGTTATCTAATATCGACTTGGATTTTACATGACGCTGAACGTTGTAATTAGGATAGTTGTGAGATTGAGAACTATAAGAAAATATACATAGTATATAGGAGTTGATTGTTGATGATATGATATCAGAAAGTTATTAAATTTAGATATAACTAATTAATGATTTGTTTGATCGATTGGTATTACTTGAAAAATTACAGAATTGAGAGCTATTAGAAAATATACATAGTATATAGGAGTTGATTGTTGATGATATGATATCAGAAAGTTATTAAATTTAGATATAACTAATTAATGATTTGTTTGATCGATTGATATTACTTGAAAAATTACAGAAATTAGGGCAGAATTTTCCCTAAAATATAAACAAACCAAAAACCTGAAATTTGTACAAAACATATATATACCAACCAGAACTATATCCTATTGATCAATAAATTAAAAATCTACATAAAGTAAACTACAAATATAACTTATACTCAATATGTAATTAATTTATTTTCAACTTAACATACTTAACATATTCAACTAATATTTAACATATTCAACCTAACATATTCAACTTAAATTAAATTATATTCAACATATTCAAATTATTAACATATTCAAATTCAACATATTCGAATTAACATATTCAATTAAAGTTAAATTCAACATATTCAATTTAACATATTCAACTAAACTCAAATTCAACATATTCAATTTAACATATTCAACTAAACTCAAATTCAACATATTCAATTTAACATATTCAATTTAACGAATTCAACTTAACATATTCAACTAAATTTTTAGTTATTTAATTAACATAATAATAACATTGTGAGAGGAGCGAGCAAAGGCGAACGATACGGCAGTCACTACGAGGCTGCGATCAACTCGAACAACGTGAAAATCTAAATAAATATTTAAAACTGGATTAAAACAAAATTAGCTAACAATTAACGCTATATAAAAACATATTAACAAAACTAAAAAATGATTAACAAACTTAAATTTAACCAAAATAAAAAAGATTTACTGATACCGAAGCAATAGGTGGCGGCTGGAACAATGAAGTTGTGGCCGGAGCAAATAGGTGGCGGCCGGTGTCAAGGTGGCGACCAAAAAATGGCTGAAAAAAATAGGGGAAGTAGACCGGAAAAGGAAAAACAAAAATATGGCCTTGTGAGAGAAATGAACTTACCGGAAAGGGCGGAGGGCGGAGACCAGCTTCGCAGGGGCGGAGGGGCGGCCGGAGAGATGGGCGGATGGGAGGCCGGAGAGAGAGATGAAGGGCGAAGGGGCGGCCAGAGAGAGAGAGAGAGAGAGAGAGAGGAGGGGAGGGAGATAGAGGAGGCGGAGGGGCGGACGGAAAAGAGAGAGGGGCGGATAGGCGGGAGAGAGATGGGCTGAGGGGCGCCGTAAAAGAGAGAGGGGCGGAGGGGCGGGAGAGAGAGAGAGAGAGAGAGAGAGAGAGAGAGAGAGAGAGAGAGAGAGAGAGAGAGAGAGAGAGAGGAAAGGCGAGAGAGAGGAGGAGGGGCGGCCGAAGAGAGAGAGGAGGAGGGGCAGGAGAGATAGAGGGGTAGAGGGGCGGCCGGAGAGAGAGAGGGGCGGCGGGGCAGCCGGAGAGAGAGAGGGGCGGCGGGGCAGCCGGAGAGAGAGAAAGGAGGGGCATGAGAGAGAGAGTGGGGCGGGAGAAAATGAGAGAGAGGAAGAGAGGAGGAGGGTCGGGTGATTTAAAGCCCTAGGGACATTAGAAGCGACTAGTCGCTTCTAATGTCTTCTTCAACCAAAACGACGACTAGTCGCTTCTAATGTCCCTACAGGTGAAATTTTGACGGAAAGGTTTTGAAACCGAATAACATGGGCATTAGAAGCGACATTAGAAGCGAGGAGTCGCTTTTGATGCCCAAAAATCTATACTTAGTGAAGTTTTGGCGGAGAAATTTTGGAGCCAAATAATTTGGGCGACAAAAGCACATTAGAAGCGACTTGTCGCTTCTAATGCCCAAACATACTGAAATATTTGGCGCGGAGGGTGCGAGCCAATATTTTTGGCCTTTAGAAGCGACTTGTCGCTTCTAATGTGTCGACTTGGACAATTAGAAACGACTAGTCGCTTCAAACGGTCAAATTTTTCATTTTTTGAGAAAAATAAGGGTGTTTAGGTTAGAAGCGACTAGTCGCTTCTAAAGGTGAAAAGTCGCTTCTAATTAGAAGCAACTAGTCACTTCTAATTCCCCCTGTTGCTTTTAAAGGTCATTTTTTTAGTAGTGTAGTTATGTTTTACATATATGATATTATGATGAGTAACAACGCCGAAAGTTTTAACGTTAAAACAAGGCATGCAAGGTCTTTCCCGATAACGTTGCTCCTTGAGTTATAAGATTCACACTACAAAATTGGCTCTTCAAACGAGAGAACATTGCAAACAAGTTAAACATGGAACTTACACCAATGTGGCAAGCTGACTTTGAGAATATGAACAACAAAGCACAATTCGTGCACGTGTACGGGCTTGGGTTGTACGAATGTCACGTTAAAGACGGCGGGGGTGAATACGACGTAAACTTGCAAGAAAATACTTGCTGCACTTGTGGAATTCCTCAACTTCTAGGTATCCCTTGCGAACATGGTATTGCATCAGCTCAACATCGTTCGGTGGATGTATACTCTTTGTGTAATCCTTTTTACGTGAAGAAAGCGTGGATCGAAATGTATAAAGACGCCTTCTATCTAGTTGGGAATGAAGAACAATGGGACGTTCCGGAAGAAATTAAGAATATAAAAGTATTCGTTCCCGTCGAAAAGAAACAAGCCCGTCGTCCAAGAAAAAGTAAGCAATGAAGGAGAAGGGTAAACCGATATCCATCTCAAGTTGAAAAAATCGTTTTAAAGCAAAAATGCGGCAAATGCGGTGGCCTAGGTTACAATAGAAAGACATGCACGTGGCGATATTAGAGTGTGAATTATGTGTTGTTGACAAGTTTAATGTAAGACTAATGTATAAGTTTGTTATTTTTGTGTGTTGTTGACAAGTTAAAATGACGTTGTTTGAGAATTTCAATTCGAGTTTTTTGACAAGTTTAACTTGAGTTTTTTGACAAGTTCATTCGAGTTTTTTGACAAGTTCAATTCGAGTTTTTGGACAAGTTAAAATCGAGTTTGTTGACAAGTTCAATTTCACGTTTTTTACAAGTTCAAGTAGAGGTTTTTGACAAGATCAAGGAGAGTGTTTTTACAAGTTGAATTAGACACCACAAACTGTTTTAGAAAAGTTCAATATACATATAAATAAGACATAATTATAAACAAATTTTTTTATAATAACAAAATACATTCATTGGATAACTCGATCTAAAAACAAGTCAACGACCCACTTATTCCGGAATATCATAATGCTCTCTATTACGAGTGTGTCGAAGGGAGCTCCAACGAGAAGATGCTCAACATATTTGACGGCAAACATCCCACAATCACCGCTTCAATAATGATAGATGACAAACGTGTCAACATATAACGTTTTTCACTAAAATTAATTCTCAACATTTACCTTAGACGTGACTAGAGGACATTTTGGTCAATGAGCCAAGTGAACTCATGAAGCACCTGTCGATTTGATGAGAGAGGTTGATACATCTTTTGGTGGTTTTTGAATATGCCTCTCAACATCATCACCTGTGGCAATGCGATACTCCAATCCTATAATGTTCCAAAAAATTGTTAAGTTAAGCAATTTCTAATAGAATTTTACATATCGTTATTGTTAGATAGAATTATACCTGCATGAACTCCGTAAAGTATATCACATGCTGCTCCCCTTCCACGAGGCTCTTCTGACAGTCAAGAACCGTTGTCGTCCACTCCGTCAAATCTACTTGGAATGTGAGCCAGTGCACATTCGTGAAGTTGACGACAAAGAGGATCTCCCTAACCCCCTCCACGGTTTGATCTTATTGTCTCTGTATCTCGTCATCGGCGCAATGACGAAATTTTGATCCCAATCGACTCTCTCGGGCTCAGTCCCCATCTCTTTTTCCTTCTCTATGTTCGCTCTCTCTTGCTTATACCTCCCGAACACGTTTTGAACCCAGACATTGTCTATAATGCAGACATCCTGCCGATATCGGCTGAGATCACGCTGTCGAGTCATGAGCATATGCAGGATCCCGTCGATATGCTACAATACAAAATATATTATGAATATAAAGATATCTAATAAGAGACTTGTACGTAAACAAGTAAAATAATTTTTACCCCATCAGCCATTTAAACCCCTACGTTGTGATCGAGGAGAAGAACTTCGGCAATGCGATTAACATTAGTAACTGACGGTTATCCATGTAACGACCTAAATACTTCCCCGTCCTGACCCACATCATAAACTCTCTGTAATCGTTTTTGTTGGGCTCCTTCAGCGCATTGAAAGAAGATGATGATCAAGTGTACTTCGGCTTCGTCGGATCGGTGAAGTCATCCCACTTCTTTGACCACTGGGAGGTGGTTGAGTTGGAGATTTGATTGGCTCGCCCCTTTGACGCTTCAACGGTCTCTCCTATACAGGAGCCTTCATCTTCTCATCCTGTCGCTTATTAGGCCTTTTATTAAGCCGACTTGTTATCCGGGATCATCGGTCATGGGCTCCGGCTGCTCACAGGCGTAAACGGCAATAGAGGCCTATTATCTGGTTCGGGCGTGGAGGCTTGAGGGGGAGGAGGGGGATCAACATTGGCCTTGCCCTTGTCCTTGCCTTGCCAAACTGCTTCTGAGTATTCGAACCACGTGCTTGCGTGGTAGGGATCGGTCCACCAGGCATATCTGTTACGTCACGAAATACGTGTTTAGACGCTCCCATTGATGAATCTGTAAAAAGTTTTAGTTAAGCATGTGTAATAATAAATTTGAAACAAAATAAACGACCTTATTACCTGATCATGGCGTATTTGCTTCATTCGATGGTGAACGCGCTCAGATCGACTGTTAAGTGCGTTCATGCCGCGCCCTAGGTTCGCGATGTTCTAGAGTATGTACCCGATTCCACGATGAAGCACTTCCCACATGCCTACAGTAATGACAATAGGTTCATCGTCGCTTGGCTCGGAACCACGAGTTTGAGGACGAGGCGAAGCTTGAGGACGAGGAGAGGTAGGACGAGGACGAGCTTGAGATTGTTTCGTCGGACGAGTTCCTCGAGGAGTATCAGAGATGTACTCCTCGTCATCATCCTCGTCCTCGTCGTGGCCGAGTACGTCTCTTTCTTATGCGGCACAACCGACAATGTTAATTTCTTCGTCTATGTTCTTTGACTCTGCCGCATCATCTCCTTCGATGTTTATCGGATATAGACATTTCTGCGTCTGCTCTTCAAGGTTCTAAAAGAAACCCTTTTCTCTCGGCCGCGGTCGCAACATTTGAAGGACACTTAACTGCAAACATAATAACACCGTTAATATTTAATTGTAACTTTAAAGAAAATTGATAAAATAACGATAAAATTTATCGATTTCTTTTTAGGATCTTCTCTACGTCCCTGCTAAGAACGAAAATGGTTCTTGACCACTAATGCATTCTTGGCATTTGATTTCTGACGCCGTTTCCAAAGGCTTGCCCAAGCTCCGGGATAGCATCGTATGCCCAATACTTAAAGGCATGAAGATTGCCAGTCAGCGTGTACTTCGCCTCTTTTTGGACGACGTCGGGCTTTTTCTTCACCTTGTCTTCGAGGCCCACGCGGTAACGCTTCAAATCCACTGAGAGTCATAGAAACATCTCACCCCAGCTCATGTCCCCCCATGATAGGCTGTAAAAGAAGGGGAGATCTTCAACCAACTGGAAGATCGGTTGCCACTTTAGATTTATCGGTTGTACGAACAAATAACTGAGAACAAAAACGCACAAACCAAGTTTGTAGACGTCATCTGGAGCTTTGTACACCGTCCAATTGTTGACTAGTATGCTGAATTTGAGGTTGGTTATCTCATTCAGATACGCGTCAATGAGCCTGCGAGAGGAGCGTTTGTCCTTCTCCTCTTTTTTCGGACCATCTTTGTAGTCTAGCCCCAAGATTAGGGCATACTCGAGGCGTCTGAACCTCACTCTCTTTCCTCATAGACCAAATTGGATCTCTCCGGGCTTAATTGACTCCACTTTCCTCTCCAATAGAGAATGGACAAGTACGAGAGCGAAATTCAAGTCTGAGGTGATGAAGAATTGCTCGAACACCGTCCTTCGGAGTTTCTCGATCAAATTCACTTCTTCAAAGCGGTGCTTAACATTTTTCAGCACTTCCGATCCACCATACGTGATTTTCCCCGAGAATATGTCGTCGATAAGGAATTTCAAATGATCCTTCACAACAAAATTATTAATTATTTTTCCATAATCTACTAAATTTTTTTTTGTCCCACTTCACCACTACAAAAGACTAACTACCCTTTGAAATAGTTATTGTTTAACACTTCAATCCTCCTCAGTTCAACCTGTTTGTTTTAAAAAATTAAAAAAAAAAAAAAACATACATGTACAAATTGAAAATCAAAATCAGGTTCATTTTCCTAAATCCTTAAATCCACTTGTCCCTCTCTCTTGTCTCCGATTACCTCCGTCCCTACCCCGACCTCTCTCCGAGCGACAACTCCTCATTCTCAGTCCTACCCCGCTGTGCTCCTGAATCTGGGCTGTGGGGCTTGCCCGTCGTTGATACGACCCTTGTCGCAGTGGCTGCCAAGATTTTTTGGAGGAAGCACAATATGCTTAAAAAGACTTAGGCCACTATTGACGTGGCTAATCTCACAGAGATATCTAGTAATCTTGATAATTTTAAGGTCAAACTTGCTTCCAAATTTCCATGTGTCCTACTTGTTTTGTTTTGAAATTTAACTTTTTTTTATTTAATATTGATCTTTTTTTTCTCAGGAGAACTTTCACCTTATGGTTTTGGTGGTGTTAGAAGTGTCTATCCAGACAAATTTCATTGTTATGTGTCGGCATATGTCCCATCAAATATTTATCGGAACGACGCCGAGTCTCCACGAGCACCGACGACGGGATCGGAACGACACCAAGTGCAACAATGTTTCTAAAATTAGTGACATAGCAAATTCATTCATTCTTAAGAACAAAATTTGGTGACAAAATCTTTGCTAATATGTTTGCCCTTACTGTTATCTATGGATCTGAAATGATATGAAGAACTAGTGTATTTTAAATTTTTTAGATATGACTTGTAAGAACGAAATTGCGTTTATTGTTTGCTTTGATCCTAGTTTTGGGTGGTAATAATGGACTGGTTATAAGACCAATATTTATACAATGTTGCCTTTGTTTATACATTTATTTTTCTTTGGATATATTTTTGATATGCAGTTTCACATGTCTTTCTTTTTGTGTAAATATGTGGCTAATTTCTGTATATTGCATAGAAGACTAGATTGTAGACATGATTGTAGATGAACTAATCGTCGGGTGTTTATAGCATGTAGACGTGGTTTCGTATTACCTCCGGAAAAGGTGATTGGGCGAGTTAAAAACGTCTTTCACCATTGTGATGGATAACTCAAGAGGACATACGTGAATACCGCCAACAACTTTGCATCGATTTGTTTCGACATGGATAGTTGAAGAATACCAAGGGAGTCGGTTCGGACACTGAAATGTAGATTGCGGACTATGGGTTTTGTTACCAAACATTATCATGTAGGTTATTTTGTGATATGTATGTATAACCGGAAAAATCCATATTTACTTTTTTATTTTGTATCCCGAAACATTATATTTATCGTATTTATTACATAAAACTTTTTAAAGAAATTGTAGACAACTTTGTAGAAAAAATTGTAGACAAAAAAGTCTAAATTGTAGATAGCTTTGTGCGTCGGCGGAAGAACTTTTATATTTTCTACTTCCTGTGGAATATCCCAACTTGATATGTCGTCGTGAGGATGATGTAAAGCTTCGTGCGTAGCCCTCTAACTTGATATTATTCGGCACCACAATTTCCAATGCTATTTTCTCGTGATACCGACCAACGTCAATCCAAGATCTACCATGTTTTAATAACAAATATATTTCCCCCATCGCTGCATCAACAACTCTTGAATTAATTTTACATTAAACATTAACGTATACAACTTTTTCTACAACAGCGTCTACAATGATGTCTACATTAAGCACCAACGTCTACAATCAAGTCTACAACAACGTCTAAAATATTGTCTACAGCAACGTCTACAATGTTGACGCAATTTTAGACCTTTATCGTAGACAACATTGTAGACTCTGTTACAGTTTTGTAGACGACAATGTAGACTATGTTACAGTTTTGTAGATGACGTTGTAGACACTGTTACATTTTTGTAGAAAACATTGTAGATAACAGAAAGAATCTCGAAGATGGAGCGGACCTTCGTCGGAGACGTTGGAGATGGAGCGGCGACATTGTCGGAGATGGAGCGGAGTTTCATCGGAGACGTTGGAGATGGAGCGGAGCTTCATCGGAGACGTCAGAGATGGAGCGGCAGTGTTGTCGGAGATGGAGCGGAGCTTCGTCGGAGACGTCAGAGATGGAGCGACATCATTGTCGGAGATGGAGCGGACCTTCGTCGGAGACGGAGATGGAGTTATGTGGATTGTTGCTTCGGAGATGAAGGTTGAAGAAGATTGTCTTTTGGTTGAGTGTTGAAGAAGAAGACTACAGAGAAGAGAGAAAGTGTAATAAAATAATAAGAAGATGAAAAGTTTACTTGTAAATTTAATAAAAGAGTACCGGTTGTAAGAAGTATTATGATTTTCTTTTTAAATCTTTTGTCTTTTTAGCCGATTGTCTTTTTTGAGGGGGAGAATATAAGTTTTTTATTTTTCAAGGGTAAATGGTTTTTTCAACTAAAAAATACTTGTAGTTTAGGAAGGAAATAGATTTTGGAGGAATTAGGGAAAGTGATGATAAAAAGGTATTACAACGGACTATTTCTCTTATTATTTTGGTGTTTAATTTATATGTACATATTAATACTGACATAGTATTTAAATTTCGGAAAAATAGACCAACAAAATGAAATTTCATATTTAAATATAAATTTTTATTAACAAACATATAAACTATTAATTTGTCGATTCTAATAAACTTGCAGCAATCTCATCTCTCAAGTTATTGCAACAAGTCATACAAGTTTGATATGCGCTCTTCATATTGATTTCCAATTTATTGAAAAATTTGCTATTCAATAAATTTTTTTGTCAACAAATTTATAGGAAAATTATTAAACTGTTTGAACGTGAAATCTGCGTAATGATGACTTGAACGTGTAATCTCATTATTAGGGTAATAAATAGTAAAATGTAATATGCAGTCCAAATATCAGAATCCAAAATCTAAGATTTTTTGCTTTAAAAAAATATAGAATTTAGTTTGTTTTTTTAAAAGTGCTTTTAGAAAACTTTTTCAAACGTAATTTTACCAAACATCAAAAAAATATTATGGCCTTAATAAGTGTAAACAAACGCAGCCATTGACACCGAATGGCATTCCTCCACATCGACTACGATTAAAAAAATTGCCCTACCATATTATTGAGGAATTTAAATGCCGCATAAGGATTATCAAACGGTACAAGACTCGTCTGTCGATAGTTTTCTTCAAACATTATTGAAGCAGAAATCTTGGGTGGCCAACACAAAAAAAAAACAAGTTTTTCTTCCAAGTATTCCATTTTTACCCTTGGAGACACAATAAAATTCATTTGCATTTAAGCAAATTCAATTTTCTATTCGATTGTGTTTTGCTATGATCATTAATAAAACACAATGTCAAACGCTTGATTATGTCGGAAAATAGTTGCCTCAATCGGTTTTTTTGCACGGCCAACTTTATGTTGCGTAGTCACGGGCAAAGAAGAAAAATAATGTCAAAGTGTTAATAACTCCGAATCTACAGACTGTGATATTAGGTGCACGAAAAATATCTTGTTTCACGACGTCTTGAAGTTGGTCGGATGTTTATAGTTAATTTTAAAAATAAATAGTGATATAAAATAAATATCCATATAAACAGCGATATTTTTATGGATCCTCAAATTTTTTTATCTCTCCATCTCTGTTTTCCCTAACCGATTGATTGATTGATAACATATATATCTAATGTCAAGCAAGGGCAGGAGCAACAAGGCGGCGAAAAGGCGTAATAGCGACGATGAAGAGAAGAAGCGGTTTCTGATAACGGTGAGTTGTCCGAAGCGCGGGTTAGATGAGATTTGTTGGGTCAGTGGTGTTCGAAACGGCTCTCTCTGATCGTACGAAAAAGCTTTTATGCGCACATATTTAGACCATCTCCTACTTTATTGCAGCAACGCCGCCACTAATGGTACATCCATTGTCACTATATATATAATATTATATCAGTTCGTTCATATATATATATATATATATATATATATCTATATATTATATCAGTTTGTTCATTTAATATTTTTGTAAATATTTTTTCAAAAAAGTGAATGGACTATGTTATGATCTTAATTTAAGATGAGAATCACTAACGTTCTCTTATGAAATGATATAACAATATACACAGTGTAATAATAATTTTGTTGGTCGTTAAATATAATTTTGTTGGTCGTTAAAAAATTGAGCGACAAAGTGAGAGAGAAAAGCTCTGTTTGGTTGCACTTTACTTTTAAAAAAAGTGATTTTGAAAATTACTTTAAAAAAAAAGTTGGATTTTAAAAAATCTATTTAGTGTTTAGTAAACGATTTTCAATTTAGCTTTCAATTAAAGCAAATTGATTAGTGTTTGGTAAAACAAACAAAATTATAGATAAAAAAATAAATAGCCTTAAAAATAAATATTTAAATTATTATTAGTATTTTGGTATTTAATTTATATGTATATTTTAACACTAATGTAATACTTAAATTACGACAAACAAAATAAATTTATATTTAATATAAAAATTTATTATTATTAATGGTACTTATATGTTTATGAATGGTAAAAATGAACTTAGCATACATATAGTTTAAATGATAACGAAATAAAACACAAATCTCATTTCAAATTTTATATTTTGCTTTTAAAATTATATTGTTTATTTTGGAAATTTATAAATTAATGTTTCTAAACCTTTTGTAATGTAGGAGCAAGCAACACTAAGATTAGTAAATGCAAATGAGTCAAATAACACTTCATTACGTTAGTATATAAAATCTTATTATGTTTGTTCCATGAAAATAAAAACTTACAAGAACAATAAATGTATTGACCATCCAGTATATAACTATTTTTTTAACGTCTTTAAAAAATTTCCATGAATAAATAAATGAAATAGTGTATTGATAAATAAAAACTCTACTTAGTATATTTAATGAGTCAAATAACGTTTTTTATATATAAAAAAATGGTTTGGAATATAGACGTGTGTTGTGAGTTTCATGCCACATAAAAAGTGGGTTTATTGTGACTTTAAAAAAATTGTATCCTGTTACAAGAGAAGAAGAGGAATAAACAGAAAGATTTTTTTGGAGGTATATCAATAGTATGAGTGTAAGTGCAAGGTATTTAAGTAATAATGTTCAAACTGAGAAAACGGTCTACGATTTCAAGCTTTTCAGAAAATTTAAGTTTTAGTTGAAATTTTCAAAATCGCTTTTGCAACTATTTTTTTAAAGTTATGTTTACCAAACACTAGAATCAATTTAAAATTTTAGAAAAAGAAGAAAGAGCAAGTGAGAAGAGCATAGGAGGAGAATTAACGTACTGGCTGTCAGATGACAACGGTGCAGTGGTAGCAAAGAGAGAAGTACGTCACGTTCGCGTGCGACGATGCGTAATGAGTCGTCGAATTCGCGGGCACCGAAACACGGGAAGAAGTTTTGGATATTGACGGTGAGATACATCCACTACCACCGCTTTGGTGTAAGAAGGCGTGTGATGTGTTTGTTCGAGCAACAATGATTGATGGAGTGCCACGATCTGGGCTTGGCGTCTCCGACATGTTTGCGCATTCCAGAGGTGGTGCTAGTGGCATCGGAGCTGCAAGCGTACGCGTGCGACGCCGCGTCGGAGTTCCCGACGGCGAGAATGCCGAGTTTGGAAGTGGTTATCATCGGGGTGAGAGAGGAATTGGCGGACGTGGAGTGCAAGTCAGCCTTAGAGCGGAGTTTTCTTCTCTTGCTCCACGCTCACAACTCCTGCCCTTACTTTCTTTGATATCTTCGCATTCATGATTGTTTTGGTCGTTAAAAATAATCTTTATTTTTTCCTCATTGTGCTTGCACAGATTGGAAATACTTTTTTTTTAATTCACGAATAAATGAATATAATAAAATTAAATGACCCTATAAATATAAACTGTTCTATAATTCCATTTCGTCACTCTGTTTCCTTATGCAAGCTGTTAATTAAAATGAAAAACCGTTTATGCGTTTTCATTTATGCCATTTCATTTATTTTTTGAAATAGTTTATTCTTCCCGTTGTTTTAAATGAAAAATATTTATACCATTAAGTTTATAGTTTTCCTAAGTCAAAGTCTGAATCAAAGTCGCAACAGAATTCTCGCATCCGTTACAGTTTACACAGGTATACATAATCAGTCTCACTTCCTTACTTTATCTCTAGTTGCTATTACAAAGTAATTTGAAGTGGTTGGTCTCATGGTTTAACTGGTCATGCTGCTCATATGTTATTTTGAGAAAGAAACTAACTCGATCGTTAGAAACAAAGGAATATATTCGTTCGCTCTTGAAAATCAACGTTACATAATTTTATTTTTATTATTCCAATTATTCAAATAGTGTGACCAGATCATTCCTACGAATCCTCAACTTTCTCGGTTGCCATGTTCTTTTTTATACTGTTTTTATACTCTCATCTCTCTCTTAATTAAATATTTCCGATAAATAGAGCGTAAATTCGCTACTTAGACTCAAGTGAAACAAATAATTTTATTCTCCGTTTCTTTTTAGGATTTTTTTTTCGCCTTTTTGGCATTTGAATTACTTCTCTTACGTGAGAGCTAACATGCGTTGATAATAATTATGTAGTTTTTTTTTTATCCGGTTTGAAATTTATGTTAAGCTTCTTCTGAAAAAAATAAGAATTATACATTCCCACGTTTATGTGCTTTTGAGATTGTTACATTAGATGCATACATACCAACGTGTCACTGTATATATTGTTAATGTTTTGTTTTGCTTTTGACATCGACTTAAGCTGCTGCGGTTGTTTGATTGTGTGTGGTTGTATTTTTTTAAAGAACGTGGGCGGCACCTAGTTAAGTGGTCAGATTTCGTCAAATCACTCTTAACACCACTTATGTCGTTTTTACTCCCCAAATAACATGAAACGAAGGCTTGTCCCGATGAAGGCTCTTCCCGAAGAAAGAAGTCGTCCCGACAAAAGGCGTCGCTGCGGGGAGGACTTGTCATCAAGAATCCACATGGTAGCGACGGAATTTAATTAGAAAATAGAATCAAAGAGTTAAATCGAATACGGAAATCATGTGATTAGTTAGAAAATCTCGGAGAGTATCTCGTACTTTCGGCAATTAAGTTAGGAGACAAATGAGGAAACCCTAATAGACTAATGAGAAAACCCTAGAAAACATATCGGGAAATCTTTGAGCCTATAAATATAAATGTAAAACCTCATTGAAAGGGGTTCCGAAAGTTTACGCCATCACAGTATACTGAGTCCACACCTTTGATATCCAAAAGCTTCCAAGCTAATAAACTAAAGGAACTGAGCCTCAACACATATAAAATCAAGGATATTGCAAGCGTAACCCATACTATTTTCTTATTATTATTCGTGTAATCCTTGTGACTGTTTTAGAGACCGGTGCAAATCGACCTCTACAGTTTGGCGCCCACCGTGGGGCTAATTCTTTGTAACGCACAGCAAGGAAGTTGAAGGAAGTTGACGGAGGAATTTGAGCAAGATGACAACCGGAGGAAACAACGTTGGCGGAAGTAAGAACGAAGTCGCCGAGACAGGAGCACTTCAACAACAACAAGCCGACGCCATGGCGGCGATAGCAGAGGCCAACAGGAAGGCAAAAGAACAGGCCGAGTTGAACAAGCAACTCATGGCTCGCCTAGATCGCATGGCGGCCAGTGGAGGATTGGAATGATGGACGCCACCAGCACCGCCAATCAACAGAATTCTCTTCCAGACCACCGCTCTCACACCGGTGACAGCTCAAGAAGGAGGTTCGACGACCACGTTGACGCCGACGTTGGAGAAGGAGATCAGGAGGATGGTCAAGGAGATGTCCTCGGGTATCGAATCGAGGATGGGAAAAGTAGCGTATATTGGAATAAGTCTAGGGTTAAGAAAATTTTATCATTAATCATATTAATGGCAGAATATAAAAATTTATTTTACTAGTAAAACAATTTTTACTAACCTAGATAAAGTGCATATACATGTTATAAATTAAAAACATTATTTAATTACTTGAATACTAACCTTTCTTGTAGCCTGATCTTTAATGGATCTCGAAAAAGGTTGATATTCTCTTCTAGCTGGATTCCCAAGCCTAAACGTGAACTCGAGAAAACTAAGGTTTCTATTACAAGAGTCTATAGAGGTTTAGAAGGATTTGTGCATGGGCACAATTAAACACAATAACTCAAGAACAAGTCTATGAGCTAAAGAGTTAATTTAGACTAAGTCTAATGAGGACTTAGGTGACAAAATAAAAGAAGTATTTTCTAGAGAGAGAGAGAGGGGGTCGGCAACAATGAGAGAGAGAGAGAGAGAGAGCAAGAATGAAGCTTATTTTCACATCTCTATGTGAGACTCTATTTATAGGAGAATGAAAAAATCTATAAAGGTCAGTTATGGATTCATGAAAGAATAATACATTCATGATACAATATTTGATTTTCCCTTCCCCTTTCTCTCCTAAGTTGGCCGGCCATGTACCTCAAGCAAGAAGGAAATTTGTTTCCTCACTTAGCTACTTTATTTCCTTCTCAAGGAAATTTATTTCCTCTTTTCCTTTTGGTTAATTATCCTTATAATTAAAGAGAAATAAAACTCTCCTCTTTGATGCATGTTGGCCGAATTCTATAGCTTGGGAAGGGGCATCTAGATGCTTCCTTATTTCTTTTATGACAATTCTTAAAATACCCATTGTAGAATTATAATTGCACAAATAACAAAATTAATTTCATAATGCCTTAAACGATTTTCCGACTTTAGAAAATAATTTATATTATCATCATATGAAAATATTCAAAATCTTATTTTGACATTTTCCGAGAAAAAGTCTAGTTCAACATTTGAACTTATTTGGACATAGCTTCCAGTTTAACAATCATACTCTAATGACCTGTAATAGTGATTTTAGGATCCAAATGAATAAAGCTTGAGCTTCTATACTCGCTCTCAAAAGTTCACAAACCTTTTCGGAGTATTAGCCTAATATCATATGACTCCACTAAAGAGATGACACTGAGAATCTCTCCGTTCAAATGAATTTATTTTCTACTCAAATTCAACTTAATTATATTGAGTGGATCCATTGAATGTTATCTATGTTTACCCTTCATGAATATCATCAATTAGATGAGATTTATAAAATTACCATTTTACTGTTCTAGTTGTTATTTCCTCAACTCCTTTAGTACTTGTGAATAAGTTAGAAACAATGTATAGACGATGAGCTAACACGTCACATTGTTTCATCCAAATAAAGTCGCTACATAATTTTGGATACTGCGTAGTTCATTTATTCACAATCGAAGTAATAAAGCATGATTTGATATATATTGCATCTCAGCAATCTTGTACATGAATTTCATATCTATGAGAATTTCACAAAGTTGGTTCATGACATCTTTATGACTTAATATCTCACCAATTAGCCTAGTCTAGATCACATAAATGATCTAGAATTTGACTTTTCTCAAATGAGAGTATTAATGCTATGAAATGACATGTCTCATTTCAGGATTTAGGTAAGCATGATGCAATTCATACATAGTGACCTTGAGATAGAAGATGTTAAATGGCATGTTCTTCTATTGTCTCTAAAGGTGCACTGGTCAATTCAGTATCTTCGAAAGATACACTGGAAGAACTATAGAGTTCCTAACTCTCTATGCCTCGTAACCAGACATTATAGATTCTTCCAACAATCATACTGGGATCAAAAGTCCGTTGATCTTTAGATTGTGAATATATCGTTTTAGTCAAACCATGAAGAGTTTGTTCACGCAAATCTACATTTGTCTCTTCATACATTGTTAGGTTTGATTAAGAACTATAAGAGTATTGAATATCATAAATCTTCAATCAAACTAAAAGGGAATGAACGAACATTTCAACTTTTAATAAATTAATAAGAAAATTAAAATAAGGACTTTATAAAGATTTATATATTACACCAATATGTAAATAAATAATTTTCTTGTGGGCATCTCTGCCAACAAACTCCACTTGACTCAAAGAAGATGAGAGTAGTCCTTCATGCCTAATCTGTCTCAAGTATTTAGAACAACTTCCAAATACTTGAGGAATTTTATAAGCCATACAGCCTCTTTGGATGCTTCACAAGCAGCCACATATTTTGCTTCCATGGTGGAGTTAGCAATGCAAGATTTCTTGATACTCCTCCAAACTACAGATCCACCATTCAAGATGAACACAGATCCTGAAGTGGATTTCCTGGAATCCTTATCCGCCTGAAAGTCAGAATCGGTATACCCCGTCATAGTCAGGTCAGTACCTGAATATGTAAGAATCAAGTTTCTAGTTCTCCGAAGATATTTAAGAACATGCTTAACAGCAACCCAGTGCTCGGGTCTAGGATTTGATTGGAAACGGCTAACTACACCAACGGCGAAACATATATCCGGTCTAGTGCACAGCATAGCATATATGAGACTTCCTACGGCTGAAGCATAGGGAATCTTTCTCATGTCCTCAATATTTTGTGCAGTCTTGGGAGACTGGTCCTTGGAGAGTGAGTCCATGTCTAAAGGGGTTTAGGCCCTTTTTGGAGTTTTGCATAGCGAAGCAATCCAACACCTTATGTATATAAGATGGTTGGGAGAGCGACTGGGTCCGGTTTTTTCGATCTCGAAAGATCTGAATCCCCAGAATGTACGCACCTTCCCCTAGATCCTTCATATCAAACTGTTTGGGTGACCAGATTTTAACCTCAGATAATTTACCTACATCATTACCAATGAGTAATATATCATCGACATACAATACCAGAAACACATCCTTGCCCTCGTGTATCAACTTATAGACACAAGATTCATTTATTGACTGTTCAAAACCGAAGCCTTTTACAGTTTAATCAAATCTAATATTCCATGATCTAGATGCTTGCTTTAATCCATAAATGGATTCAAGAAATTGACAAACCTTGTTCTCTTGATCACTTTCCACGAAATCGTCTGCTTGAGCCATGAAAATACGCTCATCAAGATTGCCATTCAGAAAGGAAGTCTTGACATCCATCTGTCCGATCTCATAATCAAGAGCGGCAACTATGGATATAAGTATACTGATGGATTTAACATTGCGACTGGCGAGAAGGTTTCTTCATAATCGATACCTTCCTTTTGGGTATAACCCTTAGCCACTAGTCGCGCTTTAAATGTCTCAACATTCCCATCCGGACCCCTTTTCTTCTTATAGATCCACTTACACCCTACAGGTTTAACCCCTTCAGGTAGGTCTACGAGTTTCCAGACTTTGTTGACATACATCGAATGCATCTCAACTTTCATGGCATCAAGCCAAAGGTTTAATTCGGAACCAGCCATTGCTTGGCTGTAGGAAACAGGGTCATCCATGTCAGTGACGGCTACGAGAGTATCGCCATAGGAGATGTACCTGTCAGGCTTTTCAGAAACCCTCCCACTACGTCGAAGTACTACTTGACAAGGTTCTGAATTGTTAGGGTGCGATTCAGTTGGGGTAAGAACAGTTCTTACAGATGAGGTATAAGCTTCCTCACCCAAATTTTCTTCAAGCACAATTTTGCTTCTAGGTTTTGTATTCGTCATATAGTCCTCCTAAAGGAAACGAGAATTAGTGTTGACCAACGTTTTATCGTCCTCGGGACTATAGAATGTGAAACCTTTGGTTTCCTTTGGATATCTAATGAACACACGTGATTCAGACCTACTAGCCAACTTGCTAGTCTTTTGCCTTAGCACATGTGCAGGGAAACCCCAAATTCTGATGTGGCTTAAACTAGTTTTACGCCCGGTCCATCGTTCATAAGGAATACCAGGGACCGTCTTAGACGGAACTTGGTTAAAAATAGATGCGGCAGTTTCGAGGGTATATCCCCAAAAAGAATTAGGGAGTGATGAGTAAATTATCATTGATCTAACCATATCCATCAAAGTTCGATTCCTTCACTCTGACACTCCATTTTTTTGAGGTGGCTGTAAGATGAGAAGCGATACCTTCTTCTTTAAGAAATTCATCGAACTCTTCAGACAAGTACTCTCCACCTCGATCAGATCGAAGGGTTTTTATCTGTTTTCCAGTCTGCTTTTCCACTAAAGCCCGAAAAACCTTAAATACGTTAAAGGTTTCGATTTGTGTTTGAGCAAATAGACAAATTCGTATCTTGAGTAATCATCGGTAAAGGTAATGAAGTATTCGTATCCTCCCCTTGCCTGAATTTTGACCGGACCACATACATCAGAATGTATTAGTTCCAACAGCTCAGTGGCTCTTCGACCTTTATCAGAGAAAGGTCGTTTGATCAGCTGACTGCAGTTTTCCTGAAACCCTTTTCAATGTTCATGGAGACAGAAACAATGGTGGTTCAACTGTACGCACTACAACAGACCAAGTTCGAGCCACTACGCAAGTTCATCTCCAGGTTCAAAGACGTCTTGTCCCGACTAAACGGGGTAAGTGAAGAAACGGCAATCGCCGCTCTCACCTTGGGACTTTGGTATAAATCAAAGTTCAGGCAAGATATCTGTGTCAACCGATACACCTCGATCGAAGACGTAATGCACCGGAGCAACAATTGGATTAGGGTGGAAGAAGAACGAGCTTCCCTAGCAGCAAAGTTCGAACCAACACCCACGACAGCAAGGCCAAACTTCCAAGCAAAGCCTTTCCGAGAGCAAAGTCAGCAAAAGAACAACAACCCTCGAGGTGGCCACAACGCGGGTAACCATAAACAAGGTGGTAACCCCCCGGGATTCGTAATTAACTCCGAAGCACACAAGGTGAATGCCTCGTACGAAAATTCGCAGCAAAATGATCCATGGCCAAAGGACCCTAAGGCGTACTGTAAATTCCACAAGGTCTATGGTCACGCGACCGTTTCTTGCTGAAAGTTCCAAGCAGCATTGGCCGAGCAGTTCGAACGAGGTGAATTTAAACACCTCGACATCGAAGCCCTCAATCCCAAACTCCAAACGGATGAGGCACCAAAAGGCGACCCCGATAATTCTAAGAAACGGAAGCTCGAGAGGAAGAGTGACCAAATACCCCGCGGTGAAGGTCAGAGCTCTCCAAATGAGAAAAAAAGGGAGCAAATCAATGAAGTGGAAGGCTACGAGCAGCCACAGAAACCACAAATCATCAACGTCATTATGGGAGGATCGCAATATTGTAAACCAACAGTCAATTCGATCAAAGCCCATCAAAGGAAAGTCCAGACGAGCTCAACTCGACCACCCGTCTTAGGCCCCGAAGCCTTGATCACATTCAAGACAGCTCGCCGGTCCACACGATGGCGCACTCGTGATGTCACTTAGTGTCAACAACTGGGTCACAAAAAGGATCCTCGTCGACAATGGCAATGCGGCGAACATTATTTTCCTATCAACCCTGAGCCAGATGAAGGTCAAAGCCGAAAATATCGATTGGGAATCGGTCTCATTGACCGGATTCAGTGGCCACTCAATCAACACCATCGGGGAAATAAAACTCCCCGTGCTGGTAGGAGGAGTAAACCTGCCCACAAGATTCTTAGTCATCGACTGTCCATCCTCGTATAATGTCATATTAGGGGGACCATGGATACACGCTATGAGGGTGGTACCATCAACGTACCACCAAATAATACAGTTCCCCACCGAAGAGGGGATCAAAGAGATCAAAGACGATCAAGCCATGTCAAGAAGATGCTACATGACAAGCTTCTTGCTCGCAAAACAGAGCACGGAGGAAAGTGCGTAGCAATCAAAGAAACTCGAGGTGAACGACGCCCGAGTCACCTCGGAGCACGATTCACCAACACTCGAGATGGTCAAGCAAGTGTCCATCCATGGAGAAAACCCCGATCACACCGTCGGGATAGGCTCCGAACTAAAGGGCGAGCTTCGCAAATAGCTCGTCAAATTCTGGAAAAAGAATAAAGAATGCTTCGCATGGACACATGAGGACATGCCGGGAATAGACCTCGAAGTCATATCCCACCAACTGAACGTCGATCCCAGTTTCCGCCCTGTAAAACAGAAACGAAGAAAGTTGGCCCTAGAAAGGTCTCAAGCCGTCAATAACGAGGTATAGCGACACCTCCAAGCGGGATCAATCCGCGAGGTGAAATACCCAGACTGGCTCGGCAACACGGTGGTGGTAAAGAAGAAAACAGGAAAGTGGAGAGTCTGTATCGATTTCACAGACTTAAACAAAGCCTGCCCAAAAGACAGTTTCCCACTTCCTCACATCGACAGGCTAGTCAAAGCAACATGCGGGCACGAGCTCTTTTCATTTATAGATGCATTCTCGGGGTACAATCAAATATTAATGCACCCCAACAACGAAGAGAAAATGGCGTTCATAACCAAACGAGGTATCTATTGCTACGAAGTAATGCCCTTCGGACTGAAAAACGCCGGAGCCACCTATCAAAGACTTGTAAACAAAATGTTCTCGGAATACCTCGGAAAAACCATGGAAGTCTACATAGACAACATGCTAGTAAAGTCGAAACACTCGGGCAATGTTTCGAAGTACTTAGAAAGTACCAAATGAAACTCAACCCGTCCAAATGTTCTTTCAGGGTCTCTTCCGAAAAATTCTTAGGTTGCTTGATGACTCAACGAGTTATCGAGGCAAACCCCGAGCAAATCGGAGCCCTCATAAACATGCCCTCACCTCGTAACATCAGGGAGGTCCAAAGACTCACCGGAAGAATAGCCGCCCTAACCGTTTCGTGTCAAGGTCCACAGACAAATGTCTCCCATTCTATAAAATTCTTAAAGGGAACAAGAAGTTCGAATGGACCCCAGAGTGCGAGCAGGCTTTTCAAGAACTAAAGAAATACCTGTCAACGCCCCCCATATTGGTAAACCCGTTCGTAGGAGAGCCCTTGCTCATCTACCTCGCGGTAACCAGTTCCGCGGTGAGCAGCGTGCTGGTAAGGGAGGACCGAGGTGATCAGAAGCCTATCTTTTGTACTAGCAAGTCCCTTGAAGACGTAGAAACACGTTATCCCGCGCTGGAAAAACTCGCGTTGGCACTAATAACGTCTGCACGGAAACTCAGACCAAATGATCATGGTGATGACATCACAGCCTCTACGGACAATACTCCACATTCCGAACCAATCCGGAAGGTTAACGAAGTGGGCCATCGAGCTAAGCGAGTTCGATGTGGAATATAAAATCCGGACATATGCCAAGTCACAAGTCCTAGCTGACTTCTTAGTAGAACTGCCCACCAACCAACCAGAAGGAGACACCTCGAATAAAGCCTAGATCTTGAAAGTAGACGGGTCATCTAACCAAGAAGGGTCAGGAGCCGGAATCCACCTCGTATCGCCAAGCGGCGAGGTGATAGAACGGTCATTCAAACTGAAATTCAAAGCTTCAAACAACAAAGCGGAATACAAAGCAATGATAGCAGGACTAAAATTAGCCCGAGCTATCGGAGCCTCACGAGTAAAAGCACACTCAGATTCTAAGCTGGTGACAAGCCAAATAACGGGGGAATACGAAACCAAATACCCAAGAATGAACGCCTACCTAAAAGTAGTCAAAACACTTACAAGCTCTTTCGTCGAGGTTGAAATCGTGCAAATCCCACGAAGTGAAAACGCCCAGGCAGACGTTCTGGCCGGGTTAGCAAGCACCTCAGATCCTGAAATAAAAGGGATCATCCTGGTGGAAACGATAGATTCGCCAAGCATCGACCTCGGCATAAACAACATCGAACTGCAGAATGACGACTAGAGGACCCCACTGATAGAATATATCAGTGATGGGGAATCACCTCGAGATCGCCAGGAAGCGAGAAAATTCAAAGCAAAAAGCTCGAGATTCTGCATGATCGAAGATTCCCTCTATAAAAGGAGTTTCAGGGGACCGTACCTAAAATGCCTCGGAAAAGACGAAGCGTTAAACGCGCTCTACGAAGTACACAAAGGAACATGCGGAAACCACGTTGGAGGACGATCCTTGGCAAACAAGATAAAACGGCAAGGCCTATTATGGCCTACAATGCGAGAAGACAGCGAGTCTCACGTGAAGAAGTGCGATGCATGTCAAAAACATGCTCCCACAATGAAACAACTGGCTCTAAAGCTCTCATCCGTAACCATACCCTACCCCTTCATGAAGTGGTCAATGGACATAGTAGGACCTATGTCGGCCGATAAGGGCATGTTAAGGTTCCTGCTTATCGCCACCGACTATTTTACAAAGTGGGTGGAGGCGAAAGCATATGTCCTCATCAAGGACATCGACGTGGAGAAGTTCGTATGGAAGGACATTGTCTGCAGATTCGGACTCCCGAAGAAAATCATAGCAGACAACGGTCCACAATTCATCTCGAACAGATTCAACAACTTCTGTGCCGAGCTAGGAATATCCTTGATAACCTCGTCGCCAAGGTATCCTCAGGGAAACGAACACTCCGAAGTGGTCAACATAACGATTATAGACGGGATAAAAAAGAGACTAGATTCCAAGAAAGGTAGATGGCCAGAAGAACTCCTCGGAGTCCTTTAGGCATACCGAACCACGCCCAGAAGGGCAACGGGCGAAACACTTTTTAAATTGGTGCACGGAACCGAAGCCATGGTGCCAGCCGAAGCAGAGTCACTCAGCCTACGACGAGAATATTGCCCCGACAAAAACGACGAGAACAACGAGATGCTCCTTGACGAGCTCGATTATATCGAGGAAAGGAGGGAACGAGCACTTCGCAAAATCGTCAGTTATCAAAGGGTGATAGCAAGGTACTACAACACGAAAGTCCGACCTCGATCATTCGAGGTAGGAGACCTGGTACTGCGCAAAGTATTCCAAAAACAGCATAACCAAATTCCGGGAAACTAGGGATCAACTGAGAAGGGCCATACATAGTTTCCGAAATAGTTAAGCCCGACGTTTACGGATTAATGAACTCGGAAGGACTCAGAGTCCTACGAAGTTGGAACACCCAACATCTCAAAAGGTACTACTCCTAAAGAAACCCCCCCCCCCCCCCAAACTACGTAGTGGCTTGATCCCAACAAACTTGGGTACGTAGGCAGCCCGACGAGGGCACAGCCCAAACTCCCTTTTCTTTTCCTAAAGTGCAAACATCCACTTCGCAAAAGAAAAACGGGGGGACAGGGTGTATAGACTCACACCAAATCCCCGATCTGCTTACAAGTTAGCCAACATCGAGACTAGCAAAGTTTCGAGCGAGGTAAAAATATATGCAAAGCAAGTCGGACAAACCAAACTACATTATTTAGCACACCCCGGTCGAACGAGGTGAAAGTCTAAAGAAATAAAACAGAGTAGCATAGCCTAGGTCGGACTTCCGGCCAAAAAAGGCAGTGTTCAAAATTTAGAAAACAGGGGCACCAACGCCCCAAAACAAGAAAAACAGGAAGAGGCATCACGCCCCCTCCTCACCTCCTTCATTGTCACGAACTCCTTCTTCTCCTTCTTCTTCTCGACCTTCTTCGTCGTTACCATCTCACTTGCTCACATCTCCCTCTACCTCCGCCTCCGGGGCCTCGACATCCTCAAGGACTTTGTCCTCAGCTCGAGCAGCCTCGGGGGCAGCAAATGGGGTGAGACCACCGGCGGGGGAGGCGGCAACTGCGGAAGGAACAGAGGACGAGGGGGAGGCACCAAGCGCATAACCACCTGGGAAAGGAAACCCAGCACACTAAGTCCTACGGCGATACCACCGACAAAAACGAGCTTGCAAAAGCATCCGAAATAGTTCGAACACTCACCTCGGGACACGTCGGAGGCTGCCTGCTTCTTGAGCTAGACCCCCAACTTGGCAATCGTCTCATCCCGGCGATCAACCTTCTTCTGGAGCCTCTCCGACGCCTACTTCACGGCGAGACGAGAGGCAGTGATCACCTCGATCTTGACCTCTTGAAGCTCTGAAGAGGTGGTCACCAGGTCAGCTCGGACCTTCGAGAGATTCTCCCGCAGAATTGCCACTTGAGAAGCCTCAGGTCGCAGGTCCGAGGCTTCCTCGTACAGGGCCCCAGAACGTTGGCGCTCCTCGTGCAGTTGGCTTCGGAGAGTAGACTCGGACTGGCGGAGGTGCTCCAACGTCAAGTTGGCACCGTACAAATCATCCTCTGCTTAGTTCCACTCCGGTGACCTCGGCACCCCGGGTCTCCTGTCTCTGAACAAAAAGAACCTCTCCGTCCAACAACCTTGCACGTCGGGGGTGTTGCGAAGGATCTTCCGACTCCGGCCATTGAGGTAATGCCTCCCGGAAGCCTTCCCAGATCCTTTGGCATGGTACAGGCGGCCAGGTCGTCGGAAATAAGGACCAATCCATTCTCCCTGGCAACCACTCCCAAGGCAACTAAGTTGCGATAGGCATTGGGAACGAGCTGGCCCAGGGTGAGATGGAGGTGGTTCAGATACTCCAAGACCACCTCGGGCACTGGAAACTCCAGCCCGTCCTCCAAGAAAGCCTTGTAGGCCGGCGTCCACCCTTCCTTCAACGAGAATGGGTGTTCTCCTTCCTCGGGCGCCAAAAGATCAATGAAATCTGGGATATCGTATAACCCCCGGAGCTCGCGCAGATAGTCGGGTGTGAGCACGGAAGATGGAGACGCATCAAGCAACCGTCGATCCAAAGTGCTCGATACCATATTCGAGAGATTCGAAAAAGAGTGGAACGATGGAGAGAAGATGGAGACGAGAGTTTGTTGTGACGAGTGAAGAAATAAAAACAAAAAAGGGGTTTAAAAAGCAAACCTTACTCACCCACGATTTCTCTCTCTAAAACACACATCCTCCAATGAAACAATGATGGCTAATTTGGCATCTAGAGAACAAGGTTTGTGAATTGCTTAAATCCATTTATGGATTAAAGCAAACATCTAGATTATGGAATATTAGATTCGATCAAACTGTAAAAGGCTTCGGTTTTAAAAAGTCAATAGATGAACCTTGTGTCTATAAATTGATAAACGAGGGCAAGGTTGTGTTTCTGGTATTGTATGTCGATGATATACTAGTTGTTGATGCGGGACTTCGTCTCCTTCAGCAAACGACACCGTTTATGCATTTTGGTGCTGAAACGATCTCAAAAGAGATAAAAACAACATCATGTCGAAAAACGACAGCACATAGAAAAACGAAAGTATGTTGAAAAACGATGACGTGCCCAAAGACATACTGAACACTCGAAGTACCAAATGGGCCTTAGGCCTAAAGCCCACCACGATTTTAACTCATAGAATCTCTTCCTTTTGACCGATGGCCAGACCTTGTTCAAACGGGCTGATTTCTTTCCGAAATCCACTCTTCCCAAGCAATTCTTACGGATGGAATTGGCAGACAATACGTGGTCAGCAATACACGTCGTGAAACAAGCAGGAAGCGCGGGGAAAGAGTCAGTCAAGATAGATGTTGCTAGAAATAAGGAGAAAGACGTTGTAATCAGCCTATAAATACAACATGTATAGAATAGAGGAGGACACTAAATTCACTTTGTAATTACTCGAGATTATACTTGGATTCACTTCACGATCAATAAAAACTCTTTACTTTCTTCGCATTATTACTATTTTCTAAACATTCTTACTCGCCCGAAGTGGATTCGCATAAGAAATTTGAGCCCGTTCATCTTTTATCTCGTAATCGGAGAGACGACACTTCGTGAAAGTTGGTCGTGCATATTCACATCAACACTACTCATTGGTTATGATGTAGGTAAATTATCTGAGGTTAAAATCTGGTGAACTAAGTAGTTTGATATGAAGGATCTAGGGGAAGCTGCGTACATTCTGGGGATTCAGATCTTTCGAGATCGAAAGAACCGGACCCTATCGCTCTCCCAAACATCTTATATAGATAAGGTGTTGAATCACTTCGCTATACAAAACTCCAAGAAGGGCCTAAACCCTTTTAGACATGAAGTCTCACTCTCTAAGGACCAGTCCCCCAAGACTGCACAAGAGATTGAGGACATAAGAAAGATTCCCTATGCTTCAGTCGTAGGAAGTCTCATGTATGCTATGCTGTGCACTAGACCAGATATATGTTTCACCGTTGGCGTAGTTAGTCGTTTCAAATCAAATCCTGGACCCGAGCACTGGGTTGCTGTTAAGCATGTTCTTAAGTATCTTTGGAGAGCTAGGAACTTGATGCTTACATATTCAGGTACTGGCCTGACTATGACGGGGTATACCGATTCTGACTTTAAGGCGGATAAGGATTCCAGGAAATCCACTTCAGGATCTGTGTTCATCCTGAATGGTGGATCTGTAGTTTGGAGGAGTAGCAAGCAATCTTGCATTGCTGACTCCACCGTGGAAGCAAAATATGCGGCTTCTTGTGAAGCATCCAAAGAGGCTGTATGACTTAGAAAACTCCTTAAGTATTTCGAAGTTGTACCAAATTTCAACGAGCCCATGACAATTTATTGTGATAATAGTGGGGCAGTTGCTAACTCAAAGGAACCTAGAAGCCATAAGCGCTCTAAGCATATTGAGAAGAAATATCATTTGATTAGAGAGATCGTGCAGCGCGGAGACGTGGAGGTGAAGAAGATCTCAACGGTGGAAAACCTTGCAGATCCTTTCACCAAGCCCTATCCAACAAGGTCTTCGACCAACATCGAGACAGATTAGGCATGAAGGACTACTCTCATCTTCTTTGAGTCAAGTGGGAGTTTAATGGCAAAGATGCCCATAAGAAGATTGTTTATTTACATATTGATGTAATATATAAATCTTTATAAAGTCCTTATTGTAATTTGCTTATTAAATTAATAAAAGTTGAAACGTTCATTCATTCCCTTTTAGTTTGATTCAAGATTTATGATATTCAATACTTTTATAGTCCTTAATCAAACCTAACAATGTATGAAGAGACAAATGTAGATTTGCGTGAACAAACTCTTCATGGTTTGACTAAAACGATGTATTCACAATCAAAAGAACAACGGACTTTTGATCCCAGTATAATTGTTGGAAGAATCTATGATGTCTAGTTACGAGTCATTGAGATTTAGGAACTCTATAGTTCTTCCAGTGTATCTTTCGAAAATACTGAATTGACCAGTGCACCTTTAGAGACAATAGAAGAACAAACCATTTAATATCTTCTATCTCAAGGTCACTAGGTATGAATTGCGTCATGCTTAATGTGTGAGTTATTAAGTTATGAAGATGTCATGAACCAACGTTGTGAAGTTCTCATAGATATGGAATTCATGTACAAGATTGCTGAGATGCAATATATATCACCTCATGCTTTATTACTTTGATTGTGAATAAATGAACTGCGCAGTATCCAAAATTAAATAGCGACTTTATTTGGATGAAACAATGTGACTTGTTAGCTCCTCGTCAATACATTGTTTCTAACTTATTCACAAGTACTAAAGGAGTTGAGGAAATAACAACTAGAAGGGTAAAAGTGTAATTTTATAAATTCCATCTAGTTGATGATATTCATGAAGGGTAAACATAGATAATATTCAATGGATCCACTCAATATAATTAAGTTGAATTTGAGTAGAAAATAAATTCATTTGAACCGAGTGATTCTCATTGTCAACTCTTTAGTGGAGTAAGTAAAGGTTTGTGTACATTTGAGAGCGAGTATAGAAGATCAAGCTTTGTTCATTTGGATCCATAAGGTCACTATTACAGGTCATTAGAGTAGGATTGTTAAACTGAAAGCTAAGTCAAAATAAGTTCAAATGTTGAACTAGACTTTTTCTCGGAAAATGTCTAAAGGGTATTTTTGTCCACATGGACATAAAATGATGTGATTGTCAAAATAAGATTTTGAATATTTTCATATGATGAAAATTTAAATTATTTTCTAAAGCCGAAAACTCGTTTAAGGCATTATGAAATCAATTTCGTTATTTGTACAATTATAATTCTACAATAGGTATTTTAAGAATTGTCTTAAAAGAAATAAAGAAGCATCTAGATGCCCCTTCCCAATCTATAGAATTCGGTCAACATGCATCAAAGAGAAGAGTTTTATTTCCATTTAATTATAAAGATAATTCGCCAAAAGGAAAAAGGAAATGAATTTCCTTGAGAAGGAAATAAATAAGCTAAGTGAGGAAACAAATTCCTTGCTTGAGGTGCATGGCCGGCCAACTTTGGAGAGAAAGGGGAAGAGAAAATCAAATATTGTGTCATGAATGCATTATTCTTTCATGAATGCATAATTGACATTTATAGATTTTTCCTTCTCCTATAAATAGAGCATCACATAGAGATGTGAAAATAAGCTTCATTATTGCTCTCTCTCTCTCTCTCTCTCTCTCTCTCTCTCTCTCTCTCTCTCTCTCTCTCTCTCTCTCTCTCTCTCTCTCTCTCTCTCTCTCTCATTGTGGCCAACCCTCTCTCTCTCTCTCTAGAAAATACGTCTTTTATTTTGGCACCTAAGTCTTCATTAGACTTAGGCTAAATTAGCTTTTTAGCTCATACACTTGTTCTTGAGTTATTGTGTTTAATTTTTCCCACACACAAATCATTCTAAACCTCTATAGACTCTTGTAATAGAAACCTTAGGTTTCTCGATTTCACGTTTAGGCTTGAAGGAATTGAGCTAGAAGAGATGATCAACCTTTCTCAAGATCCATTGAAGATCAAGCTACAAGAAAGGTTAGTATTCAAGTAATTAAATAATGTTTTTAATTTATAACATGTATTTGCACTTTATCTAGGTTAGTAAAAATTGTTCTACTAGTAAAAGAAATTTTTATATTCCGCCATTAATATGATTAATGATAAATTTTTCTTAACCCTAGACCTATTCCAACACAGACTTCTTCACCAAATGGACGGAAGCCGAGGCCTACGCTAAAGGACTTTGACGTCGAAAGTTTCGTGTGGAAGAATATATTCACACGCTTTGGGCTACCGATGGAGATCATCGCTGACAACGGCTCGCAGTTCATCTCGAAGAGGTTCAGAGACTTCTGTGCACGATGGAGGGTGAAGCTGAACACTTCGACGGGTTTTCCAAACCACAGCCAAGGTGAACGCCGGGAAGCTAGGGCAGAGCTGGGAAGGCCCGTACATAGTCACCAACGTCATCAAGCCAGGAGTCTACGAGCTCGAGAACACCGAAGGCGTCAAGGTGATCAGGAGCTGGAACGTGAATCATCAGAAGAAGTTTTACTGAAAGCTTCCTTGTCCTTGTCATAATCCTGGTAAGTAGTTCACGAATGTCCTTTCCAACTACCAGGGAGTCCCGACCCTTTTGTTCGGGAACATTTTGGTGGCTTCGGCCCTTTATGCAATAAATGTTAGGTACTCTTCCCTCGCGAGCCGCACCCGATCGGGGGGCTCGAAGGGTTTGATGAAGCCTAGTTTAAAAAAAAAAAAGTACTAAAATAAAACACTATCCTATAGCCGAACAAGTCCGACAAAAGAAAAATTAAAAGAGGCGAGAGTCCCCACAATTAAAAGAGGCGAGAGTGCCCAAAAGATTATTCGAGGCTCCCGATGCCCAATAACAAAAACACAGTGGCGAGAGGGCCCATGTTTATAAAGCCTCCCCGATCAGCAAAATATTAAAGCCTTCTCGATGAGAAAAATATCAAAGTCTACCCGAGAGCAAATCAAAAGAGGCGAGAGTGCCCACAATTAAAAGAGGCGAGAGTGCCCACAATTAAAAGAGGCGAGAGTGTCCACAATTAAAAGAGGCGAGAGTACCCAAAAGTTTATCCGAGACTCCCGATGTCCGATAACAAAAACACAGTGGCGAGAGGCCCAGGTTTATAAAGCCTCCCCAATGAGCAAAATATCAAAGCCTCCCCGCGAGCAAGTCAAAAGAGGCGAGAGTGCCCACAATTAATAGTGGCGAGAGTGCCCAAAAAATTATCCGAGACTCCCGATGCCCGATAACAAAAACACAGTGGCGAGAGGGCCCATGTTTATAAAGCCTCCCCGATGAGAAAAATATCAAAGCCTCCCCGCGAGCAAATCAAAAGAGGCGAGAGTGCCCACAGTTAAAAGAGGCAAGAGTCCCAAAATTATAAGAAAAGCTCTCGATGCCAAAATTACAAAGCCTCCCCGATGAGCAAAGAATCAATAATGGTCCCCGAGGCCGAAAATAAAAGGGCTCCCCGACGCTGAGGTTAACATTCGTATGCTATAATGGCGAATCTTCACGTTGAGGTTGATTTGAGGTTAGAGAGACGTTTGAAGAGAAAAAAAAGCTTAAATAATCGGAGTTACAAATAAGAACCACGTCAATAGGGTTCGGAGAAACGGAAATGCCTCAGTGTTGGCCCTAAAGATCTCGAATACTTAACATTCTTTGATAATTTGAAAGAATACAGGGAAAGCTACGCGCGTGTAATTTTACACGAAAATGGTGAGGTTGAAGAGATTATGTATGCAACATTAAACAGCCTCGGTCGTGAATCCTTGGCAAGGATGCCTTTAAACGACCAACCAACCAGCAAAATCTCATTACACATAGAGTTACGCGAGGAATTTTTTATCCTTGCTCACATCTCATTTCGATTAAAAAAAGGGGGGAGTAGGAGATGTACATTCTTCCATCCCTAAATAATTTTTAACTGCGATCCTTATGCCTTAAAGGTTGTAGGTTAATCACAGCTTGTATGATAGCTCGTCGGGTTAACTATGATTTCATATGTCTATTCAGGTTATTCTCGTCGGGTTATATGTTTATTATTTTAACTATGAAGTTTACATCTTATGACATTTGGGTTAACATTCATATGCTCATTGGATAGATGTTTCAGATCAATCCTACACAAATACGAGCAAGGAAATAATAAAAATTAAAGACATTGCAAAAGGAAAGGAGAGAAAGGAAAATTTCATTAAATAAAATCCAGATCAAACACGGATACAAAGAATTGAAGTACTTAAACAATTACATAAGGATTTAAAACAAAGGAAAATGGGGATCTATGCCGCCGGTTCCTGAGGAGAGATGAGGTCTCGGTTAGACCCATGCTCGCCGAGCGAGCCGGATGTGGCGGAGGGATTCCCCCCGACAAGAGCCGATAGGTGGCGGCCTTCAATCGCCGGGGGATCGCCAAGAGACAGAAGAGGAGAGTCGGGGTCAGTGGCAGCCTTGTCGTCAAAATCCTCGGTCTTGGCCTGCTCCTTGTCCCGACCCCGCTGCCATTCTGGAAGATTAGCCCGGAGGTACTCGACCGTCGTCTCGGGAGGTTGGCATCGTTGATAAAGGCCTGATAGGCGGCCGCCAGGAGGTTGGCATCGACGGACTTATCAAGAGCCTGGAGCCTAACCGACGCTCGCTCAAGCTTGCCCTTGGCCCTCTCGAAGAGGCGCAATCGGGCGTGACATTCCTTGCTCAACTCGGCCTGTGCCGTCTCTCGCTCCTCGACGCGCCGTCTCTCGCTCCTAGACGAGCTTCCTCAAGTTGGCCCGAACCTTGGAAGGTAGGTAACCCTCCTCGGCGATGGAGACACCCACAGCCTCGCCAATCTGGGCGAGGAGCTCGTTCTTCCTCCTTGGCAGCCAGCATCCGCCTGCTCCTCGAGTTTTCGCCCTGCCTGGACCTTGAACTCGGCGAGGTCGACTTCGTCGTAAACGCACTGACAAGTCTCCGCAGCTAGGTCCGACTCCAGCTTCTCAGACTGCTCCCGATACCCACGCTCGCCGGCGACAGAAAGCTCGAGTTGCCTTTGAGCTTCCTTAAGTTGGACCGAGAGCTCCCCCGATTCCTAAGTCATCAGGCTGGCATTGTGGCACTCGGCGAGGATCAAGTTTTTCAGCCGAACCACGCCCTCGAACAGGCAAGCCGTGGCCTCGGGATAGCCCTCAAAGTCTCCCAAAGGCACGCCAACGTCGAACGAACCAGGTGATCGCAGCGTCAAGTATCGGCAAGAGTACGAAGTGTACTCTCTCCATTCCTCGGCAGATGAACCCGGGGTAGGAACGCAAGGGGAACCACTGAAGACCCGGGGAGAAGATTGCGAGGCTTTGAACCCGAAGTGGCGTCGGGGCGAACGACGAGGAGGGGGAAGAAGCGGAACAAAGGGAACCAGCCCCCGTTCGGGGATAGATGACGTCCCAGCGTCGTCCACGAGAGTGGCCCCAACCGACTCGTCGCCACGAGCCGACAGCTCGGAACGAGGAACATCGAGGAAACCCCCTCGAGTTGCACCTCCTCGGGACCAAGCCCGGCATTTCCCTGCTCTCCGTCCCGTCCGATGAGCTTAGCGACGGGAGAAGGAGCAGAGGCATTTTGTCCCCCGGCGGAGGGGAGAAGAACCCCGCCGGTTAAATAAGGGACGGAAGGAGTCAAGACGTTGAGCCTCTCCCTCGCCTCCTCGGAAAAGCTGTCAAGAGGGGGAGGTGGGGGAAGCTGAGCCGGGAGACCTGCGACGCCCGGAGGAGGAGTGGTGACCGTCTGGACCACATTGGTATAGTCCACCACGAGGTCCTTCCTTCTTTTGGCGCGAGGAAAAACACGCGCCATCGGCGGACACCTCAGCGGCCGACCCGGCCCCACTCGCGGTAGTAGAAGTCGGAGGGTTAGAGGCCTGCCCCCGAGTGGATCCAGCATCGCTGGAAGGGACAAAGGACGGAGGAGTCTTGAAAACCTCCTCGGTCGAAGGCTTTCCGACCGACGCGGCGACTTTGGCCTTCTTTGCTGGAGGACCATCCTCCATGCCTGTGGAGGGCCGCTTGCCCGCAGCAGCCTCGGCCCGAGAAGGTGGCCCCGCAGAGCTCCTCGGTTCTTCTTGGAAGAACGTCGACGGAGTCCTCCGCAGAGTCCTCCTCATCCCGAGGGGAATTCTCTTCGGCGTCTCCAGAGGCCTCCCTAGGCTTCTTCGCCTTCTTCTGGACTCTCCTCGTCAGGACAAAAGACGAGGCGCCCACTCGCGCTGCAGCTTCACGGAACCCGGCCGGAAACCGGGTGTGGATGTGAGGGTCGTGGATGTTAGCCTCGAGTAAAATCCCGGCGTCAACCAGCCGTTGAGAGTTGCTGAAATTCCTCGCCCAGTCACGACGGTCGCTCGCAAGAAGCACCAGGTGGATCTCCTTGAACTTGGTCTCCGCCTTGGTACCGAGGTTGGGCCTAAACTGGGGAAGCGATTGATCGGTTTCGACCCATCGTGTCGGCAGCGACTTGTTGTGGTAGCCGAAGGAGCGGGCGTTGACCTTGACAAAGAAGTAAGAGTACTCCCACCCAGACTCGTTCGAGGGAACATTGAGGATGATATGATCCCGGACACGGTGGGAGAGAGAGAAGCGTCCCAAATTTTTTGGGTTCTTGGAGAATTTGTAGAGGCGCATCAGGTCCTCCAGGGAGAGAGGAATTTTCTCTTCAGCAGCGATGGTCATGGTGCAAAGAATGAGGCGAATCGCATGGAGCTTCACCTGGGCAATGGGGACATTGAAGGCGCAGAGGAAAGCGAGGAGAAGGTACGGGACCGGGAAGCGAAGGCCCACGACCTTGAAGAAAACTTCGTATACAGCGACCCATTCCCCGTCTTGGGGATCGTCCGCAAGATCGTCGGGGCGGGGATGACGAATCTGGCAAACATCTTCGTCGCAGGTATCCTGCATAATGGTGTTCAAACGCTCCAGAGTCATGGTGGAGTGGGGAGAGTTGGTCTTGAAGATGTGTCCCGGAGCCATTGTGTACATCACAATAATCTTATCTCTAAGGACATCCCGAGAAGCACACGGAGCGACGACCCCCATCCAATGCACATCGGAGTCAACGGAAAAAGCAAACTTACCTAAATTGTGTGCAGTTGTTTGATTGTGTTTTTTTCACAATGAATAACGAGTATATACACTTTTAGAGAAACCAATTATTAGAAACACACCAGGAAATATTTATTAATTTCTCCACTAAAAGTGTTGAACGAGTATTATGCTACTATACGAATTTTATACATAGTATTAGCTTGTATAGGATTTATTTATTTTCCTGATTTGTTATGTTCCCTTAGTATTAAAAAAAATCAGTTCATATTGTATCCGATCCTTGCCTATATAAATGACAACAAATCAATGAATAAAATCATTAATTCACAATCATCTTTTTCCATTTTCACATAGTATCAGAGCAGTTTTTATACCCAATTTCTTTCTCAGAATAATATCTACGTTTTTTTATTATCTTTCTTCTTCTCTCATTGATTATCATAATCAATTTTCAATTTATTGCTATTCATTAGAATAACAGTCAACGTTGCCTTTTATATTCATTTTCAAAATCTATTTGTCCATTAGCATTCAACGTTTTGTCTTCTTTGCATTGATTTTCAGAATAAATTATTTTCTAAAAGCATATAACATTCAATTTTTTTACTGGTTATAATAATCGACAGCTTTCTTATTGCTATTCAGATTAATTTTTGGCGTTCAAACATTTTCTTTTGCATTGATTATCAGAATCAACGGTCATTCATTGTCATTCAGATTAATTATTAGCATTCGTAATCTCATCAATTAATCTTATCATTTTTTTCTATTTAGGCCTTCAATATGTCTAACGATCTCAATTTCGAAGTAATTATTCCAGCCTTCAACAATGCTTCTCCAGTGGTTATATCCAACCTCTACGATATTCACCACTTCGAAAGTTCATATGTTGTTCTCGTTACACCACTTTTCACGGGTGATAACTACGCCACATGGAGCCGAGCAATTGCCATGACTTTGCGAGCCAAGAACAAATATAGTCTTATCGATGGAACCTTGCTGAAGTCAACTGTTGAAGGTGACATCCCAAACTGGGAACGCTGCAACGATTTAGTCAGCAGCTGAATTCTAAACTCAGTTTCTCCTGAAATTCGACCGAGTATCCTCTACTCCGAGATTGCCGCTCAGATTTGGCTTGACCTCAAGGATCGATTTTCTCAATCCAATTCCCTAAAAATCTATCAATTGAAGAAATCCATCTCAAATCTGAAACAAGAAGGTATGATCGTCTCGTCGTATTTCACTCAATTGAAGTCCCTTTGGGACGAGTTGAACAACATCATAATTATTTCTCCATGCATTCGCGCGAACTTAAAATCCATTATCGATCAAATCAATCAAGATCAAGCCATAGAGTTCCTACAAGGACTCCATGACAACTTCTCTTCGGTGCGCCGGCAAATTCTCCTTATGGAGCCATTTCCTTCTGTTCAAAGGATCTACAACTTGGTACGCCAAGAGAAAAAACAACACAAGCTGGATATACAACCTCCAATCGTGGACTCCGCTGCCCTCCACACTTCCAGAAATGGTACATGGGATAATCGCAACAACAACATGGATTCCAATGGCCCTCATCGCCACTCGGGAAAGGGACCTCGTCCATTATGCGACCATTGCAACTGCCACGGCCATACACGAGCCACTTGTTACCAACTACACGGATTTCCTGAAGGACAAGGCAAACGTCCGACACCACACATCAACAACTCTCACGCAGCACCAATATCTTCATTGACTCAAGATCAATAAAATAAATTGGTAGCTCTCTTAGCCCATGACACCAACGTTGCTGATACTTCCGCTGTTCACTCTACCAATTAACAGGTACAATTTTGTTTTGTGTTTCTTCTTGTTGGATTATAGATTCTGGTGCCTCAAATCACATATGCACATCACTATCAGTATTCTAATCTTATTCTCAATTGCAACATCACATATCTGTTCAATTGCCTGATGGATCAATAGTATCAGTAACTCACATTGGAGTCATTAAGTATTCACCAAATATCATTCTTAAAGGTGTATTTTATATCCCATCTTTCAAATTTAATCTATTATCTGTATCACAAATAACTAAACATCTCAATTGTCAAATCACATTTTTTTTCTTCTCACTGTGTATTTCAGGACCTTTTCTCGATGAAGAAGATTGGTCAGGGTAGTCTTCAACATGGACTTTATTTCTTGGATAGGCTTTCTGTTTTAAATAATGTTATTTCTTTTAAGCAATGTAATAATTTTGACTTATGGCATTCATGCCTTGGTCATCCCGGGAATTCCCGTTTCAATTATCTTGTTCGCAATTTTCCTAGTATTGTTCAAAATAAAACTTCACTTGTGATGTTTGTTCACAAGCAAAAAAATCTCGTCAATTATTTCCTTCTAGTTTTTCTCATTCTTCCAAATGTTTTCAATTAATACATGTTGATATTTGGGGACCTTTTTCTGTTCCTTCTATGAATGGATCTCGTTATTTTTTAACTATCATCGATGATTATTCACGTTGTACTTGGATATACCTTATGAAAAATAAATCTGAAACCTTTCACATTATCACACATTTTTTTAAACAAATTAATCGACAATACAATGGAGATATCTCTAAAATAAATACCGGAACTGGTGGAATTTTTCTCCCACAACTTCAAAGCATTCGTTCAGATAACGGGACTGAATTTTTGTGCACCAAATTTCAAAATTGGTCTCATACTCATGGCATCATTCATCAACGTAATTGTTTTGCCACACCCCAACAAAATGAAACTGTTGAACGAAAGCATCGTCATCTTCTCGATGTTGCTCGCGCCTTGCGTTTTCAAAGTCATCTCCCTTTAATTTTTTGGGGAGAATGCATTCTTACCACTGCTTATCTCATTAACAAATTACCAACACCAATTCTTCATTTTAAATCTCCTCATGAATTATTATTTGGTGTTACCGCATCGTATTCTTTGCTACGAGTCTTTGGATGTTTATTTTTTGCTAAAAATATGAATATTCAACTTAAATTTGATTCTCGCACCAAACCTGGTATTTTCTTTGGATATCCTTTTGGTGAAAAGGGATATCGTGTGTATGATCCTTCAACACATCGTATTTATGTCTCTCGTGATGTTGTCTTTCATGAGTCTATCTTTCCTTGCAATGATCATTCTCATACATCACCGATTACTCCTCCGATTAGCATTACTCCTATAGATGATTATCAATCGGATCATCCCCCTGCATCTTCTCCTTCTGAACGTGTAGCAGTTGAAACTATGTCTATTGAACCTGTAGCTATTGAAACTATGTCACCTTCTCCTTCTTTTTCCACGACAGCTGAGCATCTCTCGGATATAGTGATTCTTCCACTGCCTACTCGTCCCTTACGAGTTCGAAAACCTCCAACTCGTTTAAGTTATTTTATATGTAATAATGTCTCTAATTCTATTCCATTTCCTCTTATCAATCCTACTCTTTAGCCGCCTTAAGTTCTACTCATCGCTCTTTTATATCCAATATTATTGATCATACTGAACTGCAGACCTACTCTGAAGCGGTTAAATCCTCTCATTGGCGCATTTCCATGACCGCCGAAATTAATTCTCTTGTAGCTAATCATACTTGGTCCATATGCTCGTTACCTCTTGAAAAAATTCCAATTGAATGTAAATGGGTTTACAAGATCAAATATAACTCTGACGGCTCCATCGAGCATTAAAACCACGTCTTGTTGCAAAAGGATACAATCAAATTAAAGAGATGGATTATCATGACACATTTGCTCATGTTGCCAAACTTGTCACTATGCGACTTATTCTCTCGATCGCTGGTATTCAAGGATGGACCCTTCATCAACTTGATGTCAACAATGCTTTTCTTCAAGGTGATCTCCATGAAGAAGTTTACATGAAACTTCCTCCTGGTTTTTCTCATGGGGGCAAAGATTATGTCCGTAAATTACACAAATCTCTATATGGACTTAAACAAGCCTCTCGTCAATGATTTGCTAAATTTTCATCTACTCTTATATCACGTGGTTTTCGCCAATCTGTCTCTAATTACAGTATTTTTCACATATGTCAAAGGCTCTATCAGTGTTTTTTTACTTGTTTATGTTGACGATATTATTGTTACTGGCAATAATCTATCCATAATTTCTGAGACTAAACAATTTCTTGCCAATTCTTTCTCTATTAAAGATCTCGAAACTCTTCGATATCTTCTTGGAATTGAAGTCTCTCGTTCTAAGAAAGGTACTTTTATGTCAACGTAAATAAACTCTTAATATTCTCTCGGACTCTGGTCACCTGGGGTGCCGAAATTCGCCATTTCCTATGGAACAACATCTTCATCTACTTTCTGATGATGGTACACCACTTCTGGATCCATCAATTTATCGACGTCTCATTGGTCGTCTCCTTTATTTGACGGTCACTCGTCCTGACATTCAATATGCAGTGAACACTCTTAGTAAATTCATGTAACTTTCTCAGTCAACATACCTTAATGCGGTAAACCGTGTTCTTCGTTATCTAAAAGGTTCAGTTGGTAAAGGCATCCTTTTCTCCGCTACTAGTTCTCTTTTGATTGTTGGTTTTGCTGATTCTGACTAGGCTGGTTGCCCTCTTACTCGTCGTTCCACCACTAAATATATAACCATGCTTGGTTCAAATCCTATCTTTTGGAAAACTAAGAAACAACCTACTATATCTCGATCTTCAGCCGAAGCCGAATATCGATCACTGGCTACACTTACTTCTGAGATACAATGGTTCCACTATCTATTCTCTGATCTCGATTTCCTCCTTAACAACCCATCACCGTTTATTGTGACAACCAATCTGCCATATATATCGCCAAAAACCCAGTCTTCCATGAACAAACAAAACACATTGAGCTTGATTGTCACTTTGTCCGCGAAAAGAATATGTCCGGCCTCATCTCGACCAGCTACTTGCGTTTTTCAGATCAACTTGAAGATATATTTACAAAACCCCTTGGTGCAGATGTTTTTCGTCATCTTCTTTCCAATTTGGGTGTGCTCGACATTTCTCTCTCGGCTCCAACTTGACGGGGGGCTACTAAACGAATTTTATGCATATTGTTAGCTTGTATATAGGATTTATTTATTTTCCTGATTTGTTATGTTTCCTAAGTATTAGAAAAACTAAGTTCGTATTGTATCCAATTCTTGCCTATATAAATGGCAACAAGTCAATGAATAAAATCATCAATTCACAATCAACTCTCTTTCCATTTTCACAAAAAGAGACTTTACACAATCTTACAAAACACATTAAAAGAACAATAAAATATTGCACACAATGAAAACACATATATTACAAAAATTTCTTTTTTTGGATTATCTATCTAAACTGATCACTCATAATAAAAAGTCAAACTTTTGAAAATTCATGACAGCGAACAAGGGTTGTTGAAAGAAAAGAAAGACTTGTATTCACGACGAACTTCATTTGATTAGTGTAATTGATTAATGTTAATTATTAATATAATATTATTTACTCAGCAGCCAAATCTCCATTTCCGATAGCCAAAAAGTTCATATTCATTTCATCAGTTATGCTTTCATGATTTTTTCATTTTGTTGAATACATAATATATAAATAAACAATGATACTTTTTCAACTTCATCTTTTTATTTCTATATTATGTGTTTAAAAATTTCAGTGCAATCAAATCGCGTGTATAAATAACAAGAGAGTAGGATTGTCACTGACCCCAACAAACTGATTCAATTCTTATAATAATGTTCTGAGATAAGAGAACTTGTTTGTAGAGCACTTACAAATTTTTGTAGTTTTTAATGTGCATGATATTAATTGTTAACTAAATGATATTAACTGTTAACTAAATATACATGATAATATTTATAAAATATGGTAGTTCGTCATCGTCTTTACAGTGTACACGACAAAGAACGCAACCAAGTCACAACGGAGACAAGATTCAAACTAAAAACTGACTTGAATCCGAAAGACATGTATTGGATGGTAAAGTCAACAGTTGTAGAAAAACAAAGCCCAAAAAAATAGAGGCACATGAGCCAGACATCAAAATATAGTCTTGATCGATTATAAGGTTAGCGCTTTGTACAACATTTTTTTTACAAAAAAAAGTAATTTTGATGTATAGCCATCTAACCTATATCTAATTTGGTTTTACCTAACATTTCGTAAACAGGTTAAAAATACCCATACAAATTCGTTTACAACATTTGGAGATAAAAATACCCAAAAAACAATTACCACCTTATACGTAATAAATAAAAAATTAATTAATATTCCGTAAATCGAGGACATTAACCGCAGGAAGTAATGATAATTTGCGTTAAATGAGGCGGTTCGGTTTCACTATTTAGTTTTCGAAAAAAAACACTCTCAGAATTCGAAACGTCAAAAAGAAGAAACACGTATCAACAATGTAAATAAAACGTAAACACGATGTAAACAAAACACTCTCAATGATGTAAATATAACGTAAACACGATGTAAACATGCATACAAATACGCACCAAATTCTTGTATCGAATAACCATCTTCATCAAACAAATTCATGGTTGTCCAATAAATTTTTTTCGATCAGAATTAGTAAAACATTGTTTTTTGTTTTTGTGTTGGCCGGCCAAATGAGAAAGAAAAAATGATTAAAAGGTATATAATATCAAGAAATAAGAAGTATTTAATTAATAATTAATAATAAAAAATCTCGCACAAATTAGTCAACCCACGTTTAGAATTTGAATATTGAATTTCAAATTCGAACACAAAATTTAAAATCTACATTCATAATTAAATCAGTAAATAAAATGGTATTTTTGACTGTTTACGCTATGTAAACGAATTTGTATGGTTATTTTCGACTTATTAACAATACATAGGGTATATCCAAATTAGAAACCTTTTATAAGGCTATAGAGCCTATTAATTGTTTAAAAAATCAGTAGAGTTAAATTTTGGCATGCGAACAAGATACATGTGACAATATTCAATCACGACATAGAACCTCTTCTAAATACTCTTGAATTAGGAAAAACATATAATGTTTCAAACGCAATAGTTGAAGATGAGAAACCAGCGTTCAAAATCCACGGAACAAACACACATTTTACTTTCAGGAAAAATACTGCAATTGAGGAACTGAAAGAAGACAACACAACATTGGTGGAACAATTATACAATTTCACATCACTCAATTTGTGTCACAATTTCATCGAAACATCAAATGGTTTGAGTATGTTACTTACTATACTCTTCAATCATTCATAAATTAATATATTAAAAACATAGAATTATTTCCGTTTTTCTCCTTGATTTTTTTAAAGATGTTCTAGGAGTCGTCATACACGTCTCGAAATAAGAACTGAAAAACAATGTACATTTATGTCAATTAATTTTGATTGATGACAGGTTTGTTGTAAACTACAAATGTCATTATTATTATTTACTCATTATTATATAATAACACTTTTATATGATTCGGCTATACTATGAACAATTTTTTATTACAATGGATGTTCAAAATGCAAGAGGGGAACAATTTGTCCCAATCAACGTTTCACGTGTCAAAATTGTAAAAAAGAGAAGTGCAAAGTCGTGTCATGGTATGTACTGTTGTTTTAGTTTTTCAACGAAGAAAAGTTATTCGTAAACAATAACTTTCTCATCTAAGTTTTTTTTTACTCTATAGGCTTCAAAATTTATTTTTGACAGATGGTTTTGAAAAAGTGGATGCTACATGATTCGGCTATACTACTGAAATAATCTTCTCATGTAAGGCAGCACAAATATCAAACATTATTAAACCGGTAACAGATACACGCACATGTACATGTTGCTTACTTAATATTAAAATATTTAAGAGAATAATCGTTGGGAAAAATATGCTACAACAGGATTCACAAAAATCTCTATTGAAACCACTATTCAAAGTCAAAGAAGCAATTAGAAAAGCGTTCAAAGTTCAAGACATGTAAATTCAAAATTCAAGTGGAGCACAACACCAATTCACAGTTAGCCAAGTTTAAAAGCTCACCGATCTTAAATTCAGCGGCGACAAAGTGCTGGAAAATAATGATGATGATCTCTCCCCTGATCCATACACCTCCAACAAAAAATCAAGTTTTTATTAAATTTAATCTTATTTTGTTTTTTAAAAAATCGTTATCTTTCAATTTTTTTTTTATGTCATGCTTTATTGTAGTATTTTTAAGTTACATGTTGTTTGAAATGTTATGAGAAACATGGCTTTTAATATTTATAAATAATTATAAAACTTAATTATTTAAATCTATAAATTATTGAATAATGAATGTATTCCAAAATTTAGAAAATTATGAATAATGGGTGTTATTGTTTCAAACTATACTCGAGTTTTGATTAAAGTTAAATTGCGCATTATTGTAATATATAAGAATGTAAAAATTAGATGTCAAGTAAAAAAATTACTTGTACGTTATATAAAACTACAACAAGCACGCGGATAGCACTTGTTGCTGACCAGTAACAATAACAACATTTGATATGAACTATTGGTCTCTCAGACATAACATTTCAATACTGAGTTATGAATTAATATTTTATGACTGATATTAGGTTGGAATACGAAAATATAATATATCAACGGAGTATATTAAAAAATATATTATATTATTACAGTAAAAATGTAAAAATTCTACGCATAACGTTTAAGAAATTTCATTTGTAGACGGAAAAACATTGAAAATATCCAGTTTAAATTCATTTTTTTAAAAATATCTAAAATTAGACTTTAAGTCTAAAATCGAGCAAAAATACCCTTAACATCATTTATAGAGTTTCTTAGAGATTTCAATCTCATTTTCAACTCAAATTCTCTCTAAATCCGTTGGAATCACTTAAAATCATCAAAATAATGAATATGTTACTTCATTAACTCTATTTAAATCACTTTTGTAGTCGTTTTTTTGTGTTAAAATCATTTTTCGATCGGGAAAAAAATAAGTTCATAAAAAATCTGGAATTTTTCAGACGATAGTTTAGGTTGAAGGCCATCGTACGAAATCACCATCGTACGACCTCGTACGATGGCATACGACCATCGTACGATGGTTTACGATGTCGTACGATGGCCATCAACTACTAAAATCTTCTCCAAAAAAAAATCATATTTTTTTTCACGATCGAAAAATGACGAACTTATTTTTTCATGATCGAAAAATGATTTCAACACCAAAAACGACTACAAAAGTGATTTGAATAGAGTTAATGAAGTAACATATTCATTATTTCGATGATCTTAGATGATTCCAACGGATTTTGAGAGAATTTGAGTTGAAAATTGGATTAAAATCTCTAAGAAACTCTATAAATGAGGTTAAGGGTATTTTTGTCCGATTTTGTTCCTAAAGTCCAGTTTTAGATATTTTCAAAAGATGAGTCTAATCTGAATATTTTTAATGTTTTTCGGTCCACAAAATGAAATTTATCTAACGTTCTGTAATGAAATGTAAAATTTCACTTTGTAATATTATGATATTAGGAACAATTAGATCCAAAATTAGGAAAAATATTATGATCCGATCCATCATTTGAAAAATATCTCAAAATAATTTTGGACCAAAATTGCACAAAATTATCATCATAAGTAAAACATTTACTGTTTTCAAAAATTTCTAATGAATTTACTTACAAATTTTGTCTTTAACCAGTTTACCTAAATGATTTTATCGTCAAAACTAATTAAATGTTGTTCGTTGAGTGATTAGTAGTAACATATATATTAAATCAAGTTAATTTTGATTAATTTAATTCCATTTTGAATTTTGAGCTTTAAAAAACGATGAACAACTTAAAATTTCATCGTACGTAGTGTACGATATGATACGAAAAATTGGCACTATAGCCACTAAACTACTTAGTATTTTCTATATATCTAAGGTTTGGTAAATGTGTTGTAAAATCTCATGATTGTTTATGTGTTTTTAATCTGTCGACCAATAGATGGAAAAACTTTTGGGCAAAAAGGTCTCAAAAAAATTTGTAAATGATTCCGGATGTTTACAACATGTTTACTAAATCTTGTGTGTTTTGAAATCCATACATGTTTACATGAGTATATGGTAGAATTACAAAAAAAAAAGTTTTGAACGATAGCGTACGATGCGAGAACGATAGTGTGAGATATTTTAGATGCTGTTGGGCGACGTTGTGCATGATACTTTAGATGTCGTTTGTACGAAGAAATTTAAGATGTTCATCGGTTTTTAAAATAAAAATATTCAAAATCAACTTATATTTTTTCAAAATTAACCGATTTAATGTATATGCTGTCAATAATAAGTATATAAACACCATTTAATAAACTTTAATAAAAAATCATTAAAAAATAGTTTAGTGACCAAATTTTCAAGTAGATTCGTTATTTTTTTTTGAAAAAACTAAATATTTTGGTTATAAATATACTTTTATCCGATTTTAGTTCAAAAAATATTTTAATAATTTTCTTTAGATATATACCCATTTAAATGTTAGTTAATTTCAAAATACCCAACGTTAAATAATTCCATCCGACCATTAAGTAAAATAAATCAATGAGAATAATGATAAATTTATATATTGGTAATAAACAAGTTATTCGTTTTATAAATAAAAGACCAGAAACAATTGTTTACTGGTTAAATAATATCTAAAACTAAACTTATCAAATTTAGAAAGTAAAAATCCTTAAATGTTGAATAAATCCATCCGGCGAGAAACAAAAGATGCATATAGTTAAGATATACGTTAAGCTAATTTAAAAATATGAATTTGGTAAACACAAGACAAAGGAAATTGCTATGAAAAAAGATAAAAGAAAAATAATTTAAGTGTGAGATTATAAATTGGCCAATGCTAACAAAATTAAACAACACATAATTAAATGGAGAAAAAGATATAGCCGTGGAGTGTTAGTTACCACAATCAAATGAACAAATTACATAGATTTATTTTCATTTTAATAAAAAATCCGAAAATTAGTAAAACAATAATTAATCTAATTAAAAAAAAAATTATTCAAATCTAAAATAATTACAACAAATAAAGAGTCAATTATCTTAAAAAATTATTTGAATCGCAAACTCAAATAATATAAACCGGAAAATAATTTTTAAAAATTGTTTTGACACGAAATTTGTAAACAGATGAATATTTAGATAATAGTTTTTGAAATCAGCGGATGAATTAGCTAATCTTTTGATATTTTAATTTCTCTTTTAATATCCGTCACCCAAATCATCTATCAGATAAATTAATAAATTAATGGAAGGAGGGGATCAGAGCTTCGTAGATACTAGGACACGTCGAAATATTATAGTCAGAGAGACTACGTACGTGTTGGTTTCAGGTTTGCGCATGGCAAGCAAGCGCTCTAAGCTCGCCACGTGTCTAATGATCGGTTCATTATATTTATAGCCAAGATAATCCTACTTATATTCAAATTCAAATAAGTTTCATAGGTCGAATTATATCAGCAGAGACAATAAAAATGGAGGCACATAAAGAAAGGGAAGAGCAATTAGCGAGTCGCGAAAAGCAGAATCGAGCGAAGTCGAATGAAGAAGAAGATGTCAAAAAAGGAGATGAAAGATCAGAAGCAAATATTAACAGAGAATTGATTAAAGAGTCGATGATATCAGACCGTCGTGTTGACGATAATGAAGTGGCAAAACATCCTGAAGATCTTCATGTCTTCTCTCGCTGCGTCGAAATCGAGTGAATTTGTTCTTCTTGTTTCCTTTCTTTTCCTCTCTATTTTAAGAATATCATGTATATTGTAAATGAATAATATTTTTCCTTTTCGGAACGTTTATGTTTCTGCTAACTTTCTTCAGTGCTGGTTCGACTATATTGCGATAAGTTTGATAAATAATCAAATTATACCCCCAAATATCGGAACCAAAAAGAACTATATTCCAAATATCAGCCCATCGATATCGATATACTTTTGTCTTGGGTGTTTTTTTTTTATCAAATTTTAAATATTTTAAAATTCCGACCAGTTTTAACTTTTTCTTTTTTATTAAATTCTTTAATATTTAGAACTTAAAAAACAATCTTAGTTGATTGTCTGCTATAAATTTTATTATAATATTTCATTTTTTTATTTTTATAATTTGAATTCGATGACTTGTATCTAATTTGAATTATTTAAAAATATAATTATTATAAATTTTTTGTCTGCCAGAAAATCAAAATCTCGATGAAAACTTTGGAGATCAAACTCACATAAATTAAAATGTAACTATAGGATAATGAAATCAGTGAAAATGGAAGCATTTTATATGTGATAAGCTAATCAAGATCGAAGCACTGGACTTAAAGGAATTTATGTGAGAGACTAGAAAAGCAGAACGAGCGAGACGGCGGTTATAGCGACAATGGATACGGTGGCGACGATTGAGCCCAAATCAAATGATTTCTGCAAACTGCCAGCTCTCGAGAAATGTTGGAACGCCAAGTATCCTGAAATCACAAGCGATGCAATTGCACCTTCTTTTGTTCCTCTGCAAATCAACATAATCGAAACTGTTACAAACTCCAAAGAATTCTTCTTCTTTTGTTTATTTGTTACGCTTAAAATGTGTGTCTGGATTTTTGTGATTGTGCTATTCAATAGCCATTTCGATGTCCTTTACGAAGAAGAAAAAACAACTAAAACTTAAAAAGTACTTCAAATATATATTTTGACCATTAAAGCACTAAAAAGAAGTTAAATTAAAGATTAATGAGCATTGCTATTGTGTATGTTATACAATTAAAGATGAAGATGTTTACTTGTTGAATATAATTTTTTTTCTTTTGAAAAGGACCAAAAGAGCTACTATAAATAGGTTTAAGTACTGAAATGCTTTCAAAAAAGACAAAATGGGACGAAAATATCAATCATAGAAGTTACAATTTGCATTATAAATCTTATTTATTATTTTCATTTGAAAGCAAAGTGCTTTACCTCATGCTCATAACTCGTTGAGGAGCCAAAATCACCAACAGCAATGCTAGAAATGGCAACTCAACCTCCGCTAAAAGATGAGTAGCCAAAGACAGAACAACAGATCTAGAGTTAACAAAAGAGTTACATTCGATATATATACACACACAGATTATGCCAACTCAAGCTCTAAAGGATAACTGGCAAATACAGAGCATGATCTTTTTGTATATATAATTAGAAATTCTTAAAATAGATCCTCAAGAACTGAAGAATGTAGTGTCTAAGGTACTGCATTTAATATTAAAATATAACCTATCTAATAACTTTTGTATTTATATTTTTAAAAAAGCTCAGCTAAAAAACCTTTAAAAAATAACAAAAAATTAGCTTAAAATAATGTCTCGTACTGAAAGTTGAAAATAATATGTTTGTTGATATCGATTAATATAGATCTAATTTCATCTTAATCTAAAAAAAACTATAAAATTCTGCTTATTCTATTAAAAAGAAATATAAAAAAATAGCCCCGGAAAGTGAAAAGTCTGTACTTAATTTAAAAAATTGAAGAACTGACCAGGAATAAAGAAAAAGAGGCGAACTAGGAGAGCCAAAAACGCAGTCCAAATACCATACTCGCCCCTTCAATCGAATTGAATACAGAAAATATGCATTGAAAAATGTCAGACAACGTAAGAAAAGTGCTTTTGTTTCGACGAAAATGGTTTACCTAATCCAAGCGACGATGCTCGCCGGTGCTTGAATAGCAAGCAACGGGACGAGAAATGGTTTCTGAATAGCCGATCCCTTTGTGAGCATTAAAACCCTGCAACATAGTCCAAATTTGATACTCTATTCAAGATATTTGATACGGAATATCCATTGAATAAACACTTATGAACAAACAGGCTTTGATCTCGCTGCTAAAAATGAAGAATCACTCACCTACATTATCTTAAACTGTATGCATGGCTGTTTTACGAAAACATTTAAAAAAATTAAAATAAATCGCTCACCTACATGATGTTAAGTAAATCAATAGTTAATTATGTTACTCTTGGGATCAACCAAGCAACCAAAAAACAGTACCAAAAAGAACCCAATCACGCTTAACAGACGATCATAGAATGGTCATTGTTCCAAGTAGTCTTTCAACTATCTGGTCTTAAGTGAATCGACAGTTAATTATGGTTTCTTTTGATCAACAAAAGAACAGTACCAAGAGAATCCAATCACCTTAACAGACGATTATAGAATATAGAATGATCATAACTCCAAGGAGTATGTCAACTATATACTCTTTAAGTGAATCAAAAGTTAATTATGTAATCTTTAGATCAATCAAGCACAATAAAACAGGACTACAAGGAACCAAATCGCGCTTAACGGACGATTATATATTAATCATAATTCCAAGTAGTATTTCATTTATACGATCTTAAGTGAATCCATTAGTTAATAATGTTACTCTTCGGATCAATCAATCAATCAACAAAAAACACCGTACCAAACAATGAATCTAATCACGCTTAAGAAATGATTATAGAATAAGAATGATCATAATTCCAAGTACTCTTTCAACTATTTGATCTGAAGTGAATTGAAAGTTAATTATATTTTCTTTGATCAACCAATCACGATAAAACAGTACTACAGGGAATCGAATCGCGCTTAACGGATGATTATATAATGATCATAATTCCAAGTTGTATTTTCACTATATGATCTTAAGTGAATCCATTAGTTAATAATGTTACTCTTCGGATCAATCAATCAACAAAACCACAGTACTACAAAGAATCTAATCACGCTTCGCAGACAATTATATGAACAACGCACAAAAATGCACAAAGAATCTCTAATTCACGAGAGAGAGAGAGAGAGAGAGATCACGCTGAAGAAATGGTGGAGATCCAGAGCAGAGAACGATGAGAAAGAGGCGCGGAATAACACACAGCACCGGAACCCCTGCCTTTCTTTAACGTCGTCGTTTTGCTTCCAAATGCAAACCTGAAAGCACGAGAAGAAAAAGCAAAACGTATACGGTTAGAATAAAAGAGAAATTTTCGAATTCGATCGAGTATCGAAGCTCTGGAATCGCCGATTTCTGACCTGACGCCGAGAGGATCGCAGAAAGTAGAGCTCGGAGCAAAGCTCAGAGGCTTGAGCGGAGATTGGAGGAGTGAGAGAGATCGAAATGGAATATTTCTGTTGTTTTTTTGGTGAGAGAAACTGTTCGCCGATAATATGCTTGTTAGAGAAAGCGAAGTCATTTTTCCCTCTCTTTTCTTCGCTGCTCAATGGGAAAGGAAGTTCTAACAAAAGTAAATATTTGCTCCAACCTCCACCGCAAGAGCTCATTTTTGTTTTTGATTTATTTGGTGGGACCTTTACACGAGAAAGTATCATATGAGGTAAGATATCATAGAAATAACGAATCTCACGGTAAATAATATCTAATAGCGAAAAATATCATGAATCCATCCCATTTATGTGTATATATATTTTTATTTATTTTTATCGAGATACCGGTGACTTATTTCTTTTTTATTAAACTGTTTTTCTAAATAAAAACAAAAGACTTCATTAAAATAAATATCTGTAGATATTGAACAACATATTTCGTACAGGAAGCGAAATTTTTTGAACAGCGCACATATCTGTAGATTTTGATTCTTAGACCGATGCACTTCATAGCCGGAATGTTGACTCGCGACTAAATTTGACTTAATGGACCGGATCGGACGGTCCGGTCCGGTCCTTTAGTCCGTTAAGGTCCGGTAGTGATTACCGGACTCCCGACGGACCATACGGACCAGTCCGATCCGTTAAAAAAATAAAATTAAAAAAATACATTTAAAGCATATTATGGTTAAAAAAGATAACGATCAGTTTTTTAAAAAAAAATTATCGGACCAGATCGGACCGTCTTGTCTGTTTATGAGCAGTATCGGATCGAAATTATCTGGTCCGATAAGTTTAGTGGACTTGTTTGGTCTGTTAATCTTTTACCGGATCGGGTCCGGTCCGGTGGGCCACGTTTACTCGCGATTCGGAGCAACAAAAGAGTGAGTACGTGTTACATGCGAAAGAGCGAATCATTTTGTTATGTTTTCTCGTTTTTTTTTTTAAAATGCTCTGCATAACCAATGAAAACATTGAATTTGTTATATAGCCAAGTTTTATATATTTTTTAGTTTATAACCAATAATGATGACGTGTTAATATTGTGCTTTTTGTTTTTACTAATTTGTCTTCTTACTTTTGATAACTTATTGCTATAAAGGGTAATCTAGTCATTTTATTACGGTTTATTTAGAATAATTGTTATAAATTAATTTCTTTCAAACGTTGAGTATTTTGCAATTATAATATTTCAAAGTGTTATTATACTAATTATTTTTTTTTATTTGCAAATTTTACAATTGTTTTGATATTATTTTATTCGCTTGTTATATATTATTTTATGTTGGTATGTTCAAGTCGTCGTACATAAAATAATATATAATAAATAGTTTTTCTTAATTAACAAGGAATAATTAAATTTTGTTATGAAAATGTAAACAAAAGATTAATTAAAGACCATACTATTTCGTTGCAATATCTTATTTTTTTATGAATAAACTTATTAATTATGTATTTGAGCTTTAAACATGTTGTCGTTAATAGACTACATTAACTTTATTATCTTAGTATCCAGTTACAGTCTGCCATGCGGCAAGTCTGTTATAACTGATTTTATATTTCTTGTATTAAAGCTCACGTTGAGCTCAAGTCTTGCTAATGAGAAATTTATTCTTTACTCTCGTTCAATCTTTCTCTAATATTGAATTCTATAATGGTATCAGAGCTTTCAACTCCAACAATGAAACATTCGTCGTCAGCTTCGATCGGATCTTCAACAGTTCGATCAACACCGGTTACCTTCTCTCACTCTCTTTCAATCAAACTAAACCAAGACAATTTTCTATTGTGGAGTCACCAGGTCCTTGCTGCAATTCGAGGACACAAACTACTTCACTTCATCAAGTCTTCTACAAAACCGCTGGAATACATCTCATACAAGAGTCGGCAAACTGGATCTATAAATCCCGAGTATCTTGATCATGAGCAACAAGATCGGTTGTTCCTCTCCTGACTGTTATCGTCTATGTCAAAGACTCTTCTAACTCGCATGATCGGCTGCAACGAATCGTACAAAGTCTGGTCTAAGCTTGAGCACTACTTCACTGTTACAACAAAGTCGATAATCAAGCAATTACGCGGAGATCTTGCTTCAATGAAGAAAGGTGCAAAATCGATGAATGATTACCTGTTGCAGATTAAGACCACGATTGATCTGTTGGCATCAATTGGAGAAGAAGTGACTGATGACAGCCATGTAGATGCGATTTTCGAAGGTCTTGGATCTGATTACAATTCGTTCATCACGTCAATTGAAACTCGAAAAGAGTCATTAAGTGTTGTTGAGATTAGTCACTTCTCCTTAGTCAATAACGTCGAATTGTTAAGCAACAACAAGACATTGACTCTACTACTACTCAGATGGCTAACCTTGCCTCAACAGAGTCATCTTAACAAGATCGCAAACTTCTCGCCAAAACTCATCTACAACGACGACCACAAGCAACTCTAGAGGTCGTGGTCGAGGCAGAGGTCGAGGACGCTCCTGGAACTCCAATAATCGACCTCAGTGCCAGTTGTGTAGTCACATTGTTCACCTGGCTCCTCAGTGCTTGTTTCGTTTCGATGAGACCTTCACTGGAACTATTCTGTCACAACCTCAAACACCTGGTGTGCAAACCAATCTTCAACTTGGAGCAGGACGTGGTTTCCAACCTCAAGCCTACTATGGACCAGTGCAACATTACACTCCTTCAGGTTATGGATCTACTTCATCACCTGCACCACAAATGTACTTTAACTCACTAGAGATCGCTTACGAACCTACCTGGTAATCGGACTCTGGTGCCACAGCTCACATCACACCAGAGGCCTCCAATATCCAAAATTCTTCAACCTACACAGGTGCTGAACGTGTGGTTGTTGGAAATTGTAATGCTCTCCCTATTACCGTTACAGGCTTCTCAAACATTCACTCATTACAAAATAATGTCTAACTCAGATTAAAGAATATTCTACATGTTCTTTTGATCAAGAAGAACCTGCTCAGTGTTTTGAAAATTTCAAGTGATAACTGTGTCTATTTCGAGTTTCATGCTTCAAAGTGCCTTGTCAAGGATCAGTTCAATCATCAAGTTCTTCTTGAAGGCTCAGTCAAGAATGGCCTTTACACTCTTCCTATCTCCACGTCTGTTACACCTGGTCAAGTGAAGACAGCAAGATATTTGGTGAATATGGCAAACTCGAAGTGTGCATTCTCTTCCTCATCACCTGTTGATCAATTTGACTCAACTAATTCCTCCTCAGTGGCACTGTGGCATGATAGGCTTGGACATCATGCTCTTGCAGTTGTATAGACTGTATGAACACTTGTACTCAACCACATAAAAAATTTCAATAAAGTTTCAAGTCATTTTAGTACTGCTTGCTGTCAAGGGAAAATTCACAGTCTTCCATATCCTTTATCCACAACAATCTACAACTTACCTCTTGAGCTTGTGCACTCCGACTTGTGGGGTCCTTCTCCGTCTGAGTTTGTGAATGGATATTTCTATTACATCCACTTTGTTGATCACTTCTCTCGGTACACCTGGATCTACTTACTTCACACCAAATCTGAAGCTTTTCAATGTTTTGTTAACTTCAAAACGAAAGTTGAATTACCGACTGGACACAAAATTAAAGCTATTCAAACAGACTGGGGTGGAGAGTATCGTGCTTTCACAAGTTACCTTGCCCAACACGGTATTGATCACAGAATTTCGTGCCCACACTATCAGCGAAACGGTCTTGCTGAGCGCAAGCACCAGCATATAGTTGAACTGGTTTGACTCTCCTGGCTAGAGCTTCTATGCCTATAACTCTGTGGGATGAGGCATTCCGTACTGCTGTCTACCTCATCAATGTTCTACCAACTCGGGTGCTGCTGAATAAATGTCCTCTCCAAGTACTCTTTAACAAGCTGCCTCATTATAAGATTATAAGGAGTTTTGGTTGTGCTTGTTTCCCAAACATGCGTGCATTCAACCAACACAAGTTAGATTTCAGGTCAAAACTATGCATTTTTCTGGGTTATAGCATTAATCACAAAGGTTTATAAATGCCTTGACTCTATAGGAAAATTCATTATCTCCAGAAACGTTAGTTTTGATAAATCCTCATTCCCTTACACCTCTCTCTTTCCCATCATTACTTCTGATCCCATCTCTCATCTACCTCCTTGCACGCACTCTCAGATTCCTGTCATTTCAGCTCCTAAATTCTCTCCTGCACCAAACTCATCAACTTATCATTCAAACTTCTCTCCCAACGTCTTAGACCTTGCTCTCACTCCCAGACTTGTCATCTCTCAACCCATCATCTCAATTTCCAATCCTACACTCCCTCACTCCTCATCAGTTGTCCCTGTTCTTAACCATCCTAATCCTCAGCCAGTTATACCAGATAATGCCCATCCTATGAGAACACGAGCCAAAGCTGGTGTCTACAAACCAAAGGCCTATTTGGTCACGATGCAGGAACCAGATTTTGTGGCTGATGCTCTTGATGATCCTGACTGGGTTGAGGCAATGCAGGTTGAGTATAAAGCGTTGATGATGAACCAGACCTGGTCGCTTGTTGATCTTCCAGTCAATAGACGTGCGATTGGCTGCAAATGGGTTTACAGAGTTAAAGAAAATGTTGATGGCTCGCTAAACAAATAGAAAGCCCGATTAGTTGCAAAAGGGATTCACCAGATTGTGCATTTTGATTTCTCGGAAAAATTTAGCCCATTTGTGAAACCAGCCACTATTCGAGTTGTGCTAACCCTAGCTCTCTCTAGCCACTGGAAAATTGCTCAACTGGATGTTAACAATGCGTTCTTAAATGGTGTTTTAACTGAGGAAGTTTACATGCACCAACCCGAGGGTTTTGAAGTCCGTTGTACCGAGAACAAGGTGTGTCGCCTTCACAAAGCTCTGTATGGCCTCAAGCAGGGGCCTAGGGCCTGGTTTGACACTTTGCACGCAGCTCTTCGGTCTCTTGGCTTTGAAAGTACAAAATCAAACAACTCCCTGTTCATTCATTCGAGTGGTAGTGATATTGCCTATATCCTTGTCTATGTTGATGACATCTTGGTCACTGGGAGTCAACAGAGGCATATTCAATATGTTGTTTCCAGTCTGAACAGTCTATTTACTTTGAAAGATCTTGGAGATCTCGACTTCTTTTTAGGCATTCAGGCTAATACCACCAGTGATGGTCTGTTACTTACTCAAACGAAGTACATTCGGGACTTGCTGAAGATGACGAATATGCTCACTGCACGCCCTATTGCTACTCTGATGATTAGCAGCCAAAACTTATCCAAGATCGATGGTTTTCATATGAAAGATACTCACCTCTATCACATAACGGTGGGTGCTCTTCAATATGTGACTATGACGCGCCCTGAGCTCGCCTTTTTTGTCAACGAGGTCTGTCAGTTTATGCAATCCCCCACAGATGTTCATTGGAAAGATGTGAAGCGTATTCTTCGATATCTCACTGGAACTATGAAATATTGGCTTCATCTTCGTCCCTGCACTGATCTTCGTCTCACAGCGTTCTGTGATGTTGACTGGGGCAACAATCCTGATGATGGTTGGTCAACTTCTGGCATGGCTGTGTACCTAGAGTCAAACCTTGTCACCTAGCAATCTAAGAACCAGCAGGTTGTCTCGAGGTCCAGCACTGAAGCAGAGTACAGAAGTTTGGCGTGCGCTGTTGCTGAGCTGACTTGGCTCAAGTCTCTTCTGACTGAGCTTCGTGTTTTGCAGCCTCAACCACCTCTTGTCTGGTGTGACAACTTGAGCACAGTCCTGGTTTCGGCTAACTCTGTGCTTCATGCTCGCACAAAGCATATTCAGCTTGACATATATTTTGTACGCAAAAAGGTGTCGAGTAAAGAGGTTGAAGTTCGCCATATACCTGCTCATGCCTAGGTCGCTGATGTTCTGACTAAAGCTAATTCGAGCTTTGCATTCTATGCCTTGCGCCACAAGCTTTGGGTTGAAGACTTGACCATGCTCAAATTGAAGGGGACTAATAGACTACATTAGCTTTATTTCTCAGTATCTAGTTACAGTATGCTATGTGGCAAGTCTGTTATAATTGATTTTATATTTCTTGTATAAAAGCTCACGTTGAGCTCAAGTCTTGCTAATGAGAAATTTAATCTTTACTCTCATTCAATCTTTCTCTCAATATTGAATTCTATCAGTCGTCTTTTTTGTGTGTGTAGGGCTGTATAGAGGTCATGTTTCTTACTTTACAAATCTTGGTTATTTATAGTTTATTTGTTATTAATGATAATAGACCAAACCATCTAATTAAATTTCTTTCTCGCGATATATGGTTCCTAATCGTGTGAAATTAATTTGAGTTGTATTGTAAATTACAATTGTTAGATTTGGAAGCCCAACATGCCTCTTTGCCGAGGCCTAGCTCTCGGCCCAAACGAGAGGGAACTTTCACTCACTGTTGCTTTGTCATTTTTTCCGCCACATATTGAAGCTGTGTTAGTTAAAGTCGATATAAATATGTTGTAACCTAAAGAGCCTCACTTGAGACGATACACTTTCTTGTTTGTGCTCTGCTAGGGTTTGGGCGATTTATTCTCTTCTTCTTCCCTGTTCTTTTGTGGTTTGTTTAGTGCGATCGTCTTGATCATGTTCTTGAGTAGAACTGGTAAAGTGAACTTCCTCTATGAGTGAGAGAACTATTGTGGTGAGGGTTGAGAGATTCTGTGAGCTTAATTTCGCCTTGAGACTGCTTCACATAGTACAAAGCGGAGCTTCTCCTATGGAGCTCAACGTGCAATAGATCGATTGATCGAAGCACGGTAAAAAACCTTGTGTCGCTTTTATTTTTTTTGTTCGTGAATCTGTTGGTGTTTGCATGTGTGGATCTAGTAGTGAAATTGAGTTCGAATAAAGGAAAGACGTAGGGTTAAAATTACAACAGTGGTATCAGAGCCTAATCTTGACGATGTTGAAATTTATTTAACAATTTAAACAATTTAATTATATTACACATCATATGTGGCAGAAAAATATAATTAGATCTAGCATATTAAAACTAATTTTAATAAGTTTAAACAACCAATGCATTAAAATTTATTTACATGTTCATAAACAATTTATTAAAACATGTCACTCAACATTTAAACACACTAACAACCTATATAAACAATTTATATATTTCTAGCAGTTCAAATCGTTGAGAAAATACTTACATTTTCGATTATAAATAATCCCCACGTTGCTCGCTATCTCCGGAAGGCCACACCGTGTCCAAAAGTGGAATGAGGCTCGCCGGATTGCCCTAGGAGCACACTGGCCAGACTGGGAATGCTGTCTCGCCAGGCAGGATCCTCGTCGGACTGGGAAGGCTCGCCGGACTGGAGACAGGACACCTAGAGACCTGTTCACCGGACAGGAGGCCTCGCGGGAGATCTCACCGGACAGGAGGCCTCGCGGGAGATCTCACCGGACTGGAGGTCTCGCCGGATTGGGGGCTACGCCGGACTGGAGCCTTCGTCGGACTAGAGCCTTCGCCAGACTGGAGCCTTTGAGCCTGGGACCGCCGGACTAGAACCTGATCGGACTGGGCCTGGTCGCCGGACTAAGAGGATCTCGCCGGACTGGGCCTAGTCACCGGATCGGTAGTATCTGGTCGGATTGGGCCTAGTCGCCGCCTGGGAGGAACTCGCTGGACAAGTGTTTAGCCGCTAGACAGGATCCGCTGGACACCTGGTCGCCGGATTGGATTGGCTGGAAGGATTCGGCCAGCTGAAATCTTCCTAAAACCTTTTTAAACAATTCTAAAAACAAATTTCCAGAATTTAAAATTACACCAAACACTACAATGATGGATCAACATAAATACACAAGGATTTTATTGAGATCGAGAGGGTGGGCTCTCATGAACTCTCGGGAATCACACAAATAGAGGAAAAACAATTTTTCTCTTTTGTTTTTTCTTGGGATCCCGGCCGAGTGACACAAGGGGAGAGAAAAAGATTTTTGGCCGAGTGAATTAGGGTTAGGGTTCGCCTTAGGGTTTCTGCTTAAGCTCACTTATAAACAGTTTAAGATGGGCTTAAGTTGAGTCAAACTCATGGCCCGTTGACTTATAATTCTTGGCCAAACACTCTCATTCTACTCGGCCATATTTATTTAATTTATTCCCAAATTTTTTTGATTTATTTCTAAATTTAATTCATTTAGAACTCTCATTTTATTTAATGACATTTCATTATAATAATTTAATACTTTCCAAAAGTATGAAATGACACATTATTTATTTTCTCCTTTTATTTAATTGAATTTCTCAAGTGTATTATTATCAATATAATAATACTCTATAATTCAATAAATAAATGTAACGATAAATAACTAATTATTTATTAAGTCACTTAGAAAAATAACTTTCCGATATAAATCACAGTTTATATTCAATGAGTAAATTAACAATTCTAGTTCATTTAATATCTTCCAAGTGTCTATCATTGAGAACTTATGGATCCATATGAACGGAGCTTTAGAATAAAGATCGGACTCAAAAGTTCACAAACCTTTTCCATCTTTTAATTTTTAATATTGGTCGATTCCACTTAAGGACCAATACTGACACTCTATCTGTTAATACGCGTATAACCGTTTGATGTGACAAAAAAAATTTCACACGAACCACGAAGTACTTTATGATATTACCCTTCATGTGTATTAGTAACTGAGAGGAATGTAAAATTACGGTTTGACCTCTTGAGTTATTATTTCACTAACTCCTTTGTTATTTGCGAATGAGAAGAACGTAGAGTGAGATGTCTTTACAGGTCACATGTTTTAATCAAAGAATGTTCTTATTCGATGAATACATGGCCAGGTTTATTCATTCACACTCTCATAACAAAATATAGTGTGATACTAATCCATTTGCATTGTCTCAACATGAATTCCATATCTGTGAATCATATAACCCAATATCACAACCTTATGACACCAACCGTCAGGTCAGATGAAACTAAAACTTAGTCATATCCCTTTGACAAATCAAATGTCATAAGTGTAATATCAATTATATATTCACTTTAGGATTAAGGTAAGTATCAAAGTACCCTTCGTATGTGATCTTGAAGATTCGAGCTTCAAGTGATTAAACAGTTTTATCTCGAGCTTCTAAGTATCACAGGTCTTGTTCAATATCTTCTATAAGATATCAAGATTGAATCACAGAGTCACAACTCTCTATATCACAAGATAAGATATCATGATCCATTCAAACAATCATTACTTAGATTCGATTTCTCTATCGACCTTAAGATTGCAAACAAAAGTTTAAACTAGTCACAAGGGACTATCTTGTCAAGTCTATACTTAGCACCCCTTTCGTTGATGATAGTTTTAGAGAGTAGCATTCATACATAAACACAAACATAATAAAGAATGAATATTTATTAATAATTAATGTTTCAGCAAATAACAAATACAAATGTATTTCAATGTCTAATGTCTCTTTTGTGGGCACCAATCCCAACAAACTCCCACTTGACTCAAAGGAGATGTGAATGATCCTTCAGTCCAATCCTTTTAGGTGTCCCTCAAAGACTTTACTTGTTAAAGACTACGTGAAGAGATCAGCAAGGTTGACCAACGTTGAGATTTTCATGACTTCAGCATCCCCTCTGTGAACGATGTTTCGTACCAAGTGATACTTCCGCTCTATGTGTTTTAAGCGCTTGTAACTTCTTGGCTCCTTACAATTAGTGACAACCCTACTATTATCACAATAAAGTGTAATATGCTCGCTTGCACTTGGAACACCTTCAAAGTACATAAGGAATTTCCTCAGCCACACAGCCTCCTTTGTAGCTTCACAAGCTGCCACATACTCGGCTTCCATGGTCGAGTCAGCAACGCAAGATTGTTTGATACTCCTCCAGACCACGGATCCACATTTCAGGGTGAACACAGACCCTGATGTGGACTTCCTGGAATCCTTATCCGCTTGAAAATCGGAGTCGGTATATACCGTCATATTAAGGTCACCATCTGAGTATGCAAGAATGTAGTTTCTCGTTCTCCTAAGATACTTGAGAACATGCTTGACAGCAACCCAGTGCTCGGGTCCAGGGTTTGACTGGAACCTACTCACCACGCTCACTGCGTAGCAAATATCTGGTCTCGTGCAAAGCATAGCATACATGAGACTTCCTACAGCTGAAGCGTAAGGAATATGTCTCATGTCCTCAACCTGTTGAGGAGTCTTGGGAGACTGCTCACTTGAGAGATGCACTCCATGTCAAAAAGGTAGCTGTCCTCTCTTGGAGTCTTGCATACTGAAGCGATACATGATCTTATCAATATAAGATGCTTCAGAAAGCGCTAACTTTTGGTTCTTCCGATCTCTAAAGATCTGTATCCCCAGAATGTAAGCCGCTTCTCTCAGATCCTTCATCTCAAATTACTTTGACAACCAGATCTTAACCTCTGATAACTTTCCTACATCATTCCCAATAAGTAGTACGTCATCTACATATAGGACTAAGAAGACCACTCTACCATCGTTTATCATCTTATAAACGCATGGCTCACAAAATGGAGGCTGGACTGGGAAGGCTGTCTCGCCGGGCAGGATCTTCGCTGGACTGGGAAGACTCGCCGAATTGGAGATAGGACACCTAGAGACCTGTTCGCCGTACAGGAGGCCTTGCGGGATATCTCAGCGGACAGGAGGTCTCTCCGAACTGGGGGCTACGCCGGAGTGGAGCCTTCGTCGGACTGGAGCCTTCGCCAGACTACAACCTTTGACCTTAGGACCGCCAGACTGGAATCTGATCTGACTGGGCCTGGTCGCCGGACTGGAATCTGATCTGACTGGGCCTGGTTGCCGGACTGGGAGGATCTCGCCAGACTCGGCCTGGTCACCGGATCGGTAGGATCTGGTCGGATTGGGCCTAGTCGCCGGACTAGGAGGAACTCGCCGGACAGGTGTCTAGCCGCTGGACAGGATCCGCTGGACACCTGGTCGCCGGATTGGATTAATTTAGAACTCTCATTCTATTTAATGACATTTCATTAAAATAATTTAAATATTTTCCGAATAAGTACGAAATGTGAAATTATTTATTTTCTCCTTTTATTTAATTGAATTTCTCAAGTGTAATATTATCAATATAATAATACTCTATAATTCAATAAATAAACGTAACAATAAATAACTAATTATTTATTAAGTCACTTAGAAAATAACTTTCTCTATATAAATCACAATTTATATTCAATGAGTAAATCAACAATTTTAGTTCATTTAATCTCTTCCAAATGTCTATCATTGAGACCTTATCGGCCCATATGAACAGAGCTTTAGAATAAATATCGGACTCAAAATTTCACAAAACTTTTCCGTCTTTTAATTCTTAATATTGGTCGATTCCACTAAAAGATCAATAATGACACTTTCTCTGTTAGGTGTATAACCGTTTGATGTGACAAAACAATTTTTCACATGATCCACGAAATACTTTATGATATTACCCTTCATGTGTATCAGTAACTGAGAGGAATGTAAAATTACCGTTTTACCCCTTGAGTTATTATTCCCTAACTCTGTTATTTGTGAATGAGAAAAACAGAGAGTGGATGTCTTTACCTGTCACATGTTTTAATCAAGGAATGTTCTTATTCGATGAATACCTGGCCAGGTTTATTCATTCACACTCTCATAACAAAGCATACGACATCGTTTATGCTTCGAGTGATACTTGTTGATGCAGGACTTCGTTCCCTTCAGCAAACGACATCGTTTATGCACTTCAATGCTGAAACGACCTAAAAAGAGATAAAAACAACAGTATGTCAAAAAACGACAATACATTAAGAAGCGACGACGTGCCATAAAACGACATACTGATCACTCGAAGTATCAAATGGGCCTCAAGCCTAAGGCCTACCATGGTTGGAACTCATTAGATCCCTTCCATTCAACCAAGACCCAGACCTTGTTCAAAGAGGCTGATTTCTCTCTGAAATCCCCTCTTCCCGAGCTTATCCTACGGAATGGATTGTCAAGCAGTACGTGGTCAACAGTACACGTGGTGAAACGAGCAGGAGGCACGGGAAAGAAGTCAGTCAAAATAGACGTTGCTAAAAACAAGGAAAAGAGACGTTGTGATCAGCCTTTAAATACAACACGTATAGAGTGGAGGAGAAAACTGGAATTCATTTTGTAATAATTTGAGATTATAGTTGTATTCACCTTGTAATCAATCAAAACTATTTATTTTCTTCCATTATTACTGTTCTTAAACACTCTTGCTCGTCCAAACTAGATTCGTATAAGGAATTTGAGGCCGTACATCTTTCATCTCGTAATCGGAGTGACTATACTTCGTGATAGTTGCTCGTGTTTATTCACATCAACAGTTTGGCGCCGTCTGTGGGAAACATCTCAAATCATCCTTTCAAGAACCAATCCATTCATCAAGCCAAAAATGGCAGGATCTAGATCCAAGAAGACCTCCAGCCCCATCTCGTCTGCTCAGCCCGAAGTCAATCCAGCACCACCGACGCAAGACCTCGCTGTCAAGAAGATGATGGAGACCACTTTGGCCTCACTCGAAAAGGGAGACAAAACGAATAGAGAATTCCAAAAGAAGTTGGAAGACCTGAGTTTTAACCAATCCCAGATCGAAGGAACTCTAACCGAGGTGGTGGGTTCAATCCGTTCCCAAATCTCTTCTGCACCCCGGTAGGATCCTGGATTTTGATCAATCCTTGAACACCCCCGGATCTAACGAGGTGAGAAACACCACGTCTTTAAACACAAAAACGATGGGAGGAGACGGGTCTACTCAAACGGACACCAACTTCATCCCAGCCAGACAAAACGCGGTGTTTAACGTGACTGACGAGATGCCACCACCGCCACCTCCAAGCCGAGGTACATCAAGAATGTGGAGACCTCGGAAGATGCAGCATGTGAAAATAGGGGAATCGATCTAGTATCTCCTCGTCCAGTGTTGACAAAAGAAATGATACGTTACGACCCCAACAAACCTTCCGCGGTATTCCTAAGGGAATTAAAGGACAGCGTCAAAGAAGTCCAAACCGAAGTAAAAGCGGTTAACTCGAAGGTCCACAAGGCCACCTCGGCAGCTCCCGAGATCGACCATCTCGTCAAGGAATCGATGTGCACTCCTTTCATGCCTCAGATCACCAACGTTATAATCAGAGACATTGGGCGGGTGAACATCCCCCTATATGACGGGAAAAATGACCCTAGAGCACATCTCCGCGCCTTTCACATCCCAGAGCTAACCCCGGGCCCGCCCAACGATATGCTGGGCAATGTCAAATCTTCGCCGAACATCTCACAGGAAACGCATTGGACTGGTTCTAAAAAATGGAACCATACTCCATCAGCTCGTTTGATCAGCTAACTGCAGCTTTCCTGAAACACTTTTCAATGTTCATAGAGACAGAAACAACGGTGGCTCATCTGTATGCACTGCAACAGACCAAGGGCGAGCGACTTCGCAAGTTCATCTCCAGGTTCAAAGACGTCTTGTCCCGACTAAACGGGGTGACTGATGAAACGGGAATCGCTGCTCTCACCTCGGGACTTTGGTATAAATCAAAGTTCAGGCAAGATATCTGTGTCAACCAATACACCTCGACCGAAGACATAATGCACCGGGGCAATAATTGGATTAGGGTGGAAGAAGAACGAGCTGCCATGGTAGCAAAGTTCGAACCGACACCTACGGCATCAACGCCGACCTTCCAACCAAAGCCTTTCCGGGAGCAAAGTCAGCAAAAGAACAACAACCCTCGCGGTGGCCACAATGCTGGTAACCATAAACAAGGTGGTTACTCCCCGGGATTCGTAATGAATTCAGAAGCCCGCGAGGTGAATGCTTCGTACGGAAATTTGCAGCAAAGTGATCCATGGCCAAAGGACCCTAAGGCATACTGTAAATTCCACAAGGTTTATGGTCACGCGACCATTGCTTGCCGAAAGTTCCAAACAACATTGGCCGAGCAGTTCGAACGAGGTGATTTTAAAGACCTCGACATCGAAGCCCTCAATCCCAGAACCTAGGCGGACGAGGCAGCAAAAGGCGACCCCGATAATTCTAAGAAACAGAAGCTCTAGAAGAAAAGGGACCAATTCCCCAGGGTGAAGGCCCGAGCTCTCCGACCGAGAAAAAAGGGAAGCATATCAATGAAGTGGAAGGCTCCGAGCAGCCACAAAAATCACAAATCATCAACTTCATAGTGGGAGGATCGCAATACTGTAAACCAACAGTCAATTCGATCAAAGCCCACCAAAGAAAAATCCAGACGAGCTCAACTCGGCTGCTCGTCCTAGGCCCCGAAGCCCTGATCACATTCAAAGATAGTGATGCAAGACAGCACGCCGGGCCACATGATGACGCACTTGTGATGTCACTTAATGTCAACAATTGGGTCACAAATAGGATCCTCGTCGATAATGGCAGCTCGGCGGATGTTATTTTCTTATTAACCCTGAGCCAGATGAAGGTCAAAGCCGAAGATATCGATAGGGAATCGGTTCCATTGACCAGATTCAGTGGCCATTCAATCAACACTATCGGGGAGATAAAACTTCCCGTGCTGGCAGGAGGAATAAGCCTATCACAAAATTCCTAGTCATCGACTGTTCATCCCCGTACAATGTCATATTAGGGAGACCATGGATACACGCGATGAAGGCGGTACCGTCAACGTACCACCAAAGCATACAGTTCCCCACCGAAGAGGGGATCAAAGAGATCAAAGGCGATCAAGCCATGTTAAGAAGATGCTACATGTCAAGCTTCTTGCTCGCAAAATAGAGCACATAACACAACACGTAGCAATCAAAGAAATCCGAGGTGAACGACGTCTGAGTCACCTCAGATCATGATTCGCCAACACTCGAGATGGTCAAACAAGTGCCAATCGATGGAGAAACCCCGACCACACTGTCGGAATAGGCTCCGAACTAAAGGGCAAGCTTTGTAAACAACTCGTCAAATTCTTAAAAAAGAATAAAGAATGCTTCGCATGGACGCACGAGGACATGCTGAGAATAGACCTCGAAGTCATATCCCACCAACTAAACGTCGATCCCAGCTTCCGTCGTGTAAAACATAAACGGAGGAAGCTGGCCCCAGAAAGGTTACAGGCCGTTAACGACGAGGTACAACGACTCCTCCAAGCGGGATCAATCCCCGAGGTGAAATACCCAGATTGGCTCGCCAACACGGTGGTGGTAAAAAAGAAAATGGGAAAGTGGAGAGTCTGTATCGATTTCATGGACTCTAACAAAGCTTGCCCAAAGGACAGTTTCCCACTTCCCCACATCGACAGATTAGTCGAAGCAACATGCGGGCACGAGCTCCTATCCTTTATGGATGCATTCTCGGGGTACAATCAAATATTAATGCACCCCGACGACTAAAGAAACGGCGTTCATAACCGAACGAAGTATCTATTGCTACAAAGTAATGCCCTTCGGACTAAAAAACGCCGGAGCCACCTACCAAAGACTTGTAAACAAAATGTTCTCGGAATACCTCAGGAAGACCATGGAAGTCTACATAGACGACATGCTAGTAAAGTTAAAACACTTGGGAGATCACATCTCCCACCTCGGGCAATGTTTCGAAGTACTTAAAAAGTACCAAATGAAACTTAACCCGTCCAAATGTTCTTTCGGGGTCTCTTCCGGCAAGTTCTTAGGCTACTTGGTGACTCAATGAGGTATCGAGGCAAACCCTGAACAAATCGGAGCCCTCATAAATATGCCCTCACCTTGTAACATCAGGGAGGTCCAAAGACTCACCGGAAGAATAGCCGCCCTGACCGTTACGTGTCAAGGTCCACAGACAAATGTCTCCCATTCTACAAAATGCTTAAAGGGAACAAAAAGTTCGAATGGACCCCAGAGTGCGAGCAGGCTTTTCAAAAACTAAATAAATACATGTCAACGCCCCCCATATTGGTAAACCCTATCGCATGAGAGCCCTTGTTCATCTACCTCGCGGTAACCAGTTCCGCGGTGAGCAGCGTGCTGGTAAGGGAGGACCCGAGGTGATCAGAAGCCTATCTTCTACACTAGCAAATCTCTTGAGGATGCAGAAATACGTTATCTCGCGCTGGAAAAACTCGCGTTGGCATCGAGCTAAGCGAGTTCGACGTGGAATATAAGATCCGGACATGTGCCAAGTCACAAGTCCTAGCCAACTTCCTATTAGAACTGCCCATCGACCAACTAGAAGGAGACACCTCGTACAAAGCCTGGATCTTGAAAGTAGATGGATCGTCCAACCAAGAAGGATCAGGAGCCAAGCGGCGAGGTGATAGAACAATCATTCAGACTGGAATTCAAAGCTTCAAACAACGAAGCAGAATACGAAGAAATGATAGCAGGACTAACATTAGCCCGAGCTGTCAGAGCTTCACGAGTAAAAGCACACAGATTCTAAACTGGTGGCCAGCCAAATAACAGGGGAGTACGAAGCCAAAGACCCAAGAATGAACACTTACCTAAAAGTGGTCAAAACACTTATAAGCTCTTTCATCGAGGTCGAAATCGTGGAAATCCCACGTAGTGAAAACACCCAGGCAGACGCTCTAGCCAGGTTAGCAAGCACCTCGGATCCTGAAGTAAAAAGGATCATCCCGGTGGAAACAATAGATGCACCAAATATCAACCTCAACATAAAACATATCGAGCTGCAGAACGACGACTGGAGGACCCTATTGATAAAATATATCAGGGACAGGGAATCACTCGAGATCGTTAGGAAGCAAGAAAAGTCAAAGCTAAAAGCTCGAGATTCTGCATGATCGAAGATTCCCTCTAAAAAAGGAGTTTCAGGGGACCGTACCTAAAATGCATCGGAAAAGACGAAGCATTAAATGCACTCTACGAGGTACACGAACGAACATGCGGAAACCACTCTGGAGGACGATCCTTGGCAAACAAGATAAAACGGCAAGGCCTATTCTGGCCCACAATGCTAGAAGAAAGTGAATCTCACGTGAAGAAATGCGATGCATGTCAAAAACATGCTCCCACAATCAAACAACCGGCCCTAAAGCTCTCGTCCGTTACCGTACCCTACCATTTTATGAAGCGGTCAATGGACATAGTAGGACCTATGCCGACAGCTAAAGGCATGGTTAGATTCCTCCTTATCGCCACCGACTACTTCACGAAGTGGGTAGAGGCGAAAGCATATGTCCTCATCAAGGACATCTGTTGGCAGAGATGCCCACAAGAAGATTGTTTATTTACATATTGATGTAATATATAAATCTTTATAAAGTCCTTATTGTAAATTGCTAATTAAATTAATAAAAGTCGAAACGTTCATTCATTCCTTTTTAGTTTGATTGAAGATTTATGATATTCAATAGTCTTGTAGTCCTTAATCAAACCGAACAATGTATGAAGAGAAAAAATGTAGATTTGCGTGAACAAACTCTTCATGGTTTGACTAAAATGATATATTCGCAATCTAAAGATCAACAGACTATTGATCCCTGTATGATTGTTGGAAGATTCTATGATGTCTGGTTACAAGGCATAGAGAGTTAGGAACTCTATAGTTCTTCTAGTGTATCTTTCAAAGATACTGAATTGACCAATGCACCTTTTGAGACAATAGAAGAATAAACCATTTAACATCTTCTATCTCAAGGTCACTATGTATGAATTGCATCATGCTTACCTAAATCCTGAAATGAGACATGTCATTTCATAGCATTAATCCTTTCATTTGAGAAAGTCAAATTCTAGATCCATTACATGATCTAGACAAGGCCTATTCGTGAAATATTAAGTTATGAAGATGTCATGAACCAACTTTGTGAAGTTCTCATAGATATGGAATTCATGTACAAGATTGCTGAGATGCAATATATATCACCTCATGGTTTATTACTTGGATTGTGAATAAATGAACTGCGCAGTGTCCAAATTTAAGTAGCGACTTTATTTGGATGAAACAATGTGACTTGTTAGCTCTTCGTCAATACATTGTTTCTAACTTATTCACAAGTACTAAAGGAGTTGAGGAAATAACAACTAGAAGGGTAAAATGGTAATTTTATAAATCCCAACTAGTTGATGACATTCATGAAGGATAAACATAGATAACATTCAATGGATCCGCTCAATATAATTAAGTTGAATTTGAGTAGAAAATAAATTCTTTTGAACCGAGAGATTCTCATGAATGAATACATTGACCTTTATAGATTTTTCTTCTCCTATAAATAGAGCCTCACATAGAGATGTGAAATGTTAATCTTTTGCCTTGTTCTCTCTTGCTCTTGGCCGATCCTCTCTCTCTCTCTCTCTCTAAAAAATATCCTTTTTATTTTGCACCTAGATCCATACTTGATCTAGAGAATTAGCTTATGATCCAAGAATTTCGATTGGTTCATATTGTTTAATTGTGCCCACACACAAATCCTTCTAAACCTCTATAGACTCTTGTATTAGAAACCTTAGGTATTTCAAGTTCTCGTTTAGGTTTGAAGGAATCAAGCTAGAAGAGAAGATCAATCTTTTCCAAGACGCTTCAAGTTTGAAGACACAAAAAAGGTTAGTATTCAAGTAGATTAAATAATGTTTTTAGTCATAACATGTATATGCACTATGTTTAGGTTAGTAAAAATTGTTTTACTATTAAAATAAATTTTTATATTCCGCCATTAATGTGTTAATGATAAATTTTACTTAACCCTAGACCTATTCCAACAAATGGTATCAGAGCTATGGTCAAAGTTAAGCATGTACATGTTATTTAAAATCATTATAAGAAAATTGTTTTCTAAATTTGCTTGATTAATGATTTTTTCAAAGACTAGATCTTATAAAATTTTAATTTTTTGGTACGATCTCTAAAATTAAATTTTTGTTAATTTTTCACTTTTTAAATATGCTATATAAATATATGAAAAATAGTTTTTAATTATTTTATGTTTAGCATACTCAAAATCATTTTTTTACAAGTTTGAAAATTTGTGTACATAGTTTAAACTAGTTTATTGCACTTCTAGTTTAAATTTGTTATTGAATGTTTTATATTATGTTGTTTATTTTATATTGTGTTTAATTATTAACATGTTAATATAACACACAATTGAAATCAAAACATACAATTAAAATATTTCAATAAACCTCTTTCTCTTTACACCTAGATCTGACGTACCTTTTAATTGTTTTTCAAATTCTGGACAAATTGTTATGGCTCAGTAAAACGGGCATAACTCTTTTCTCAGACCTTGAAAATTATTGGTTCTTGAACCCAATTAAAGGTACGGAAGTTAGCTATCCAATGCAATTAGTTTCAGCTCAATCGGATACCGGATGTGTTATTTATAACCTTTTAAGTCCGAGGTGTACGGCCGTCCGCGAGTCCAGATTTTTTAATCCGGATTTTGCGACTCCAAGCTTTCTCCCCTCTTCTCAATGCTATCGTGGTTTTCCGACATTCTCGCACTCAACCACCATGAAGACGCCTTGAAGGAAGATGTTATGAAGATGAAGATATTAGTTTTAAGAGATTTTTAATCTAAAAAACTTTCAAGTGCAAAAGTGAAGATTTATTAATCTCACCCACTTTCCTTAGGAAAAATAAATTAATAGACAAAAAGATCCGAGTATGTTCTTTGTGCCTTAGTGCATTAACACTGCTCTCCCCTCACAAATATCGATTTTAGGGTTCTTTTTTCTAGTGATCCACTCTATCTCTCTTTGCTAATGGAAACATGTTTCCTATATGTACAAGAGTAGACGTGCCATTTTTGCAAAAATTAAGTGGGAGGGTTGCACTTGTTTGTAATCCAGGATCCCCTTATTTTTCCTAAAAACTAAGTGGGAGGGTTGTACTTATTGTTTGCAAACCGCGATCCCAAACACTAATGTAAAGTGCACATGTCGCCAGATTAAGAGTCACCCTTGTGGCCCTCTCTTAAATGATAGTACTCATAGACGCATTGCTCCTAACATTGCTTTTATAGCTACGTTCTTAAGTGAAACGATGAGACAAGGCCTCCCCTCGGCGGATTGTTTTCAAAGTAGATCTTGTTGAAATAAGTCGTTGGTTACACACTTAGACTCAAACTCTAGTAATCCTCCATCGAGGTCCTGCGAAAAGTTTTGAGTGATCAAACTTCTTTATAAGGTGGCTAGTCAAAGCATTGATGTATTGACATCATGACTATGCATTAATGATGTGTCATTTACTTATGAAAGGCGACTCTTTGCGGCCTTCCCACGAAGGAGTAAAGTGTCATTTTGTTATGAACACCTTTGGATTTATTCTTGTCTAAATAAAATTAAACATAAAATCCTAAACAAAAGACTAATCGTAAATTGTTTCAACTTTCAGCAACATGTCTCTAAACCCCCTCTCTACTATCCTTTCCTCAAACAAACTAGAAGGTGATAAATACGTAGATTGGAATTGTAACCTAGACATCGTCCTTACCGTGGACAAGCACAAGTGGGTACTCACCACCCCATGTCCTCCTGAAACGAATGATGATTTGACTCAAGAGGACAAGGACGCCCATGCGGCTTGGCTCAGATCCGATTAGAGTGCGAGATGCCATATTTTAGCGTCGATGATAAATGTGTTGCAACAACAACATCCAGGAAATGTTTGGAGGGCAAGGGCGTCAGGCTAGGGCGTCAGGCTAGGCAACAAGCGGTACGACAATTTATGAACTGTCGTATGAAAGTAGGGACTCCCGTTAGAGAACATATGATGCTGATCATAAGTTATCTTAACGAGATGGAAATCCTTGGATCTGAGATTGATGGAGAAACCAAGATAGATATGATCTTGAAAACTCTCCCTGAATATTTTGATACTTTCACGCTGAAATACTCCATGAATAAGCTAGGGTACACTGTTACCGAGCTAATGAAGGAGCTTCACACTGCTGAGGGACTCTTAAAGAAAAAGAGGACTACTGGAGAATCTCATGCTACTGAGCACAGAGCCTCCACCTCTGGATCTAAGAAGAGATCTCATAAAGCCGACAAGAAGAACTCTAGCAAAGTTCAGAAGAAGAAGATGCGCCGGACTGCTAAGGTGGACAAGTCTAAGGACAACTGTCACAATTGCAATGAGCCCGGACACTTGCGTAGGAACTGTCCTACCTACCTCAAGGCTAAAGGGAAATGTATTGTACTTATTACCGAAGCTTGTTTAGTAGCTGATAATGTATCATCATGGATTATTGACTCCGCTGCTACTAACCATATTTCTTGTTCTTTGAATGAGTTCAGGAAAAGCAAAAGTTTAGAGGATGGCGACTTCTGCTTCAAGTGGGGTGATGGGAGCTTGGTGTCTATTAAGGCTGTGGGATCCGTGACACCGTCTTTCGAAGACAGAACTTTAAATTTGAATAATGTGTATTATGTTCCTTCCTTTGGGAAAAACTTAATATATGTAGCTCAAATTGTTGAGCAGAATTATTATTTAAAGTTATTGACAATGGAATTTGTATTACTTCTTCTAATTAATTTGTCACTGATGCATGTTTAAAGAATGATTTATACCAACTTTATCCTACACAACCTTTGCTATTAGACACTGAAATAGATAATGATCTAATTAGGGAACCCAAGAGGATCAAACTTAATGACTCCTCTGATCTAATAAAATCAACACATCTCTGGCACTTAAGACTTGGTCATATTAGTTTAGATAGGATTAAGAGACTTGTGAGGGACGGTCCACTCAAAGCCTCTGCAATAGGCTCACTGCCGACTTATGAATCCTGTATAGAAGGAAAAATGACCAAACGACCTTTCTCTGATAAAGGTCGAAGAGCCACTGAGCTGCTGGAACTAATACACTCTGATGTATGTGGTCCGCTCAGAATTCAGGCACGGGAAGGATACGAATACTTCGTTACCTTTACCGATGATTACTCAAGATATGGGTTTGTCTATTTTCTAAAAAAAAAATTCGAAACCTTTAACGTATTTAAGGTTTTTCGGGCTTTAGTGGAAAAGCAAACTGGCAAACAGATCAAAACCCTTCGATCTGATCGAGGTAGTGAGTACTTGTCTGAAGAGTTTGATGACTTTCTTAAAGAAGAAGGTATCGCTTCTCAACTTACAGCACCTGGCACACCTTAACAAAACAGAGTGTTAGAGAGAAGGAATCGAACTTTGATTGATATGGTTAGATCAATGATGACTTACTCATCACTCCCTAATTCCTTTTGGGGATATGCCCTCAAAACTGCCGTACATATTCTGAACCAAGTTCCGTCTAAGACGGTCCTGGTACTCCTTATGAACGATGGACTGGGCGTAAAGCTAGTTTAAGCCACGTTAGAATTTGGGGTTTCCCTGCACATGTGCTAAGGCAAAAGATTAGCAAGTTGGCTAGTAGGTCAGAATTATGCGTGTTCGTTGGATATCCAAAGGAAACCAAAGGTTTCACATTCTATAGTCCCGAGGACGAAAAAACGTTTGTCCGCACAAATGCTCGTTTCCTTGAGGAGGACTATATGAAGAATACGAAATCTAGAAGCAAAATTGTGCTTGAAGAAAAGTTGGGTGAGGATGCTTCTACCTCATCTATAAGAACTGTTCTTACCCGAACTGAAACGCAACCTAACAATTCAGAATCTCGTCAAGTAATACTTCGACGTAGTGGGAGGGTTTCTGAAAAGCCCGACATGTACATGTCTTATGGCGATACTCTCGTAGCCGTCGCTGACATGGATGACCCTGTTTCCTACAGCCAAGTTATGGCTAGTTCTTAATCAAACCTTTGGCTTGATGCCATGAAAGTTGAGATGCATTCGATGTATGTCAACAAAGTCTGGAAACTTATAGACCTACCTGAAGGGGTTAAACCTGTAGGGTGTAGGTGGATCTATAAGAAGAAAAAGGGTCCGGATGGGAACGTTGAGACGTTCAAAGCGCAACTAGTGGCTAAGGGTTATACCCAAAAGGAAGGTATCGATTATGAAGAAACCTTCTCGCCAGTCACAATGCTTAAATCTATTCGTATACTTCTATCCATAGCAGCCGCTCTCGATTATGAGATCTGGCAGATGGATGTCAAAACTTCTTTTCTGAATGGCAATCTTGACGAGCGCATTTTCTGTTGAAATTTATTTAACAATTTAAACAATATTAATTATAATACACATCCTATGTGGCGGAATATTATAATTGGATCTAATATGTTAAAACTAATTTCAACATATTCAAACAACCTAAGGCATTAAAATTTATTATGTGACTATAAACAATTTATAAAACACAACACTCAACAATTAAATATACTAAACAACCTATATAACAATTTATATAATTTTTAGTTATTTAATGAATTGAGAATTACTCACATCTAAGGTTGTAAACAACCTTAACGTTGCTCGCTATCGTCGGAATGTCACACATCGTCCAAAACGATGAAAAACGCTCGCCGGATTTCCTGGAACATCTTCACCGGAATGGGAGGGTTAACCGGACTGGGTGCCTGCGGGAGACTTCGTCGAACTGGGGTTTCTCGCCGGACTGGAAAGCCTCGCTGGACAGGACGCTCGCCGGATTGGGGACTTTCACCGCACAAGAAGCTCGCCTAACAAGGAAGCCTCGCTAGAATGGACGCTCCCCGTACTGGGGAGCCTCGCCGGGACCTGCACGATGGAGAAGGCCTCGCCGGAAGCGAGGACCTCACTGGGATCTCCTCGCTGGAGATCGCCCTCGCCGGACTGGAGATCGCTGGGACGCCTTGCCAGATAGGCCTCGCCGAACTCGCCTCACCGGATTGGAGTCTCCTCGCCGGATTGGCCTCGTAGGACGCTGGAGAAGTCGCCGGAATGGATGTTGGACGTTCTGACGGGGATCCTTCGCCGCAATGAACCCTAGAATGGAATTTTTGGCTTGCGAGATGTTTTAAAACAATTTTAAAACAATGAAAACAATACAAAAATTAATCAAACACTACGAGTGAAAATCAACAATAATACACAAGGATTTATCGAGATTGAAATGGTGGGCTTTCAAGAACGATTAGGAATCAATAGGTGATCAATTGAAAACAATTTTTCTCTTGATCTTTTCTTGGGAATTGGGCCGAGTATCTCTAGGGAGGGAGAGAGTGTCTTTGCCGAAAACTAACTAGGGTTAGGGTTAAATGTTTAGGATTTCTTAAACTTTTATTTATACAGTTATAAATGGGCTTAAGCTGGGTCAAACCTATGACCCTACTCACTTAAAGAATTCCGCAAACTCCCTCTCTCCTACTCGTCCAAAATTCTTTCATTTTGATCCCAAATATATTTGATTTATTTTCTAAAATTAATTTAGAACTCTCATTATATTTAATGACATATCATTAAAATTATTTCATAGTTATCAAATAACTACGAAATGAGAAATTATTTATTTTCTTCTTTTATCAAATCACTCAAGTGTATTATTATCAACATAATAATAACACTCTATGATTCAATAACCAAAATAAATAACCAACTATTTATTGAGTTACAAGAAAATAACTTTCTCGGTATAAATCACAATTTATACTTAATGAGTAAATCAACAATTCAGTTCTTTTAATCTCTTCAAAGTGTCTATCATTGAAACCTCATGGACCCACATGAACGAAGCTTTAGAATAAAGATCGGACACAAAATTTCACAAACCTTTTCCATCTTTTAATTCTTAATATTGGTCGATTCCACTAAAGGACCAATACTGACAATCTCTCTGTTCATATGCGCATATTTTATGTTTGATGTGATACAGCAATTTTTCACATGATCCACAGGGTATTTTACGATATTACCCTTCATGTGTATCAGTAACTAAGAGAAATATAAAATTACTGTTTTACCCGTTGAGTTATTATTTAAGTAACTCCTTTGTTATTTGTGAATGAGAAAAACATAAAGTGATATGTCTGTACATGTCACATGTTTTAATCAAATAATGAACTCATTCAATGAATATCTGGCCAAGTTTATTCATTCACACTCTCATAACAAAGCATAGTGTGATACTAATGCATTTGCATTGTTTCAACATGAATTCCATATCTGTGAATCATGTAACGCAACATCACATCCTCGTGACACCAACAGTCAGGTCAGATGAAACTAAAACTTAGATATTGCCCATTGACGAATCAAATGTCACAAAGTGTAATGTCAATTACATATTCACTTCAGGATCAAGGTAAGTATCACAATACCCCTACAGTTGTGATCTTGAACCTTCGAGTGTTTAAACAGTTTTATCTCGAGCTTCTTAGTATCACTGGTCTTGTTCAATATCTTCTACAAGATATCAAGTATGAATCATAGAGTCCCAACTCTCTATATCGCAAGATGAGTTATCATGATTCATCCAAACAATCATTACTAAGACTCGATTGCTCTATCGATCTTGAGATTGTGAACAAATATTTAAACTAGTCATAATGGGCTATCTTGCCAAGTCTGTACTTAGCACCCTTTTCGTTGATAACAGTTTAAGAGTATAGCAAAACATATCTAAACACAATCTTCAAAAAGAATGAACCTTTATTAATATCAATGTTTCAGCAAAAATTAAATACATAAAGTATTTCAATGTGTAATATCTCCTTTGTGGACACCAATCCCAACATTTTCATGGCTCAATCAGACGGTTTCGTGGAAAGTGATCAAGAGCACAAGGCTTGTGAATTGCTTAAATCCATTTATGGATTAAAGCAAGCATCTAGATCATGGAATATTAGATTAGATGAAACTGTAAAAGGCTTCGGTTTTGAACAGTCAATAGATGAACCTTGTGTCTATAAATTGATACACGAGGGCAAGGTTGTGTTTCTGGTACTGTATGTCGATGATAAACTACTCATTGGTAATGATGTAGGCAAATTAACTGAGGTTAAAATCTAGTTAGCTAGGCAGTTTGATATGAAGGATCTAGGGGAAGCTGCGTACATTCTGGGGATTCAGATCTTTTAAGATCGAAAGAACCGGACCGTTTCGCATAGAGAGTTAGGAACTCTATAGTTCTTCCAGTGTATTTTTCGAAGATACTGAATTGACCAGTGCACCTTTTGAGACAATAGAAGAACAAACCATTTAACATCTTCTCTCTCAAAGTCACTATGTATGAATTGCATCATGCTTACCTAAATCCTGAAATGATTCATGTCATCCATAACATTAATACTTTCATTTGAGAACGTCAAATTCTAGATCCATTACGTGATCTAGACAAGGCCTATTGGTGAGATATTAAGTTATGAAGATGTCATGAACCAAATTTGTGAAGTTCTCATAGATATGGAATTCATGTACAAGATTGCTGAGATGCAATATATATCACCTCATGGTTTATTACTTGGATTGTGAATAAATGAACTGCGCAGTATCCAAATTTAAGTAGCGACTTTATTTGGATGAAACAATGTGACTTGTTAGCTCCTCGTCAATACATTGTTTCTAACTTATTCACAAGTACTAAAGAAGTTGAGAAAATAACAACCAGAAGGGTAAAATGGTAATTTTATAAATCCCAACTAGTTAATGATATTCATGAAGGGTAAACATAGATAACATTCAATGGATCCGCTCAATATAATTAAGTTGAATTTGAGTAGGAAATAAATTCATTTGAACCGAGAGATTCTTAGTGTCAACTCTTTAGTGGAGTCATTTGACATTAAGCTAATACTCGGAAAAGGTTTGTGAACTTTTTAGTCTGAGTATAGAAGCTCAAGCTTTGTTCATTTGGATCCATAAGGTCACTATTATAGGTCATTAGAGAAAGATTGTTTAACTAAAAACTAAGTCAAAATAAGTTCAAATGTTGAACTAGACTTTTTTTCGGAAAATGTCTAAAGGGTATTTTTGTCCACATGGACATAGAATGATGTGAATGTCAAAATAAGATTTTTAATATTTTCATATGATGAAAATATAAATTATTTTCTAAAACCGAAAAGTCGTTTAAGGCATTATGAAATTAATTTCGTTATTGGTGCAATTATAATTCTACAATGGGTATTTTAAGAATTGTCGTAAAAGAAACAAGGAAGCATCTAGAAGCTCCCCCCTAAGTTGAATTTTGGCCAAAGAGTGCATCAAGAGGAGAGTTTTATTTCCCTTTAATTATAAAGATAATTACCCAAAAGGAAAAAGGGAACTGAATTTCCTTGAGAATGAAATAAATAAGCTAAGTGAGGAAACAAATTTTCTCCTTGCTTGAGGTGTATGGCCGGCCATCCTAAGAGAGAAAGGGGAAGGGAAAATCAAATATTGTGTCATGAATATATTATTATTTCATGAATAAATAATTGACCTTTATAGAGTTTTCCTTCTCCTATAAATAGAGCCTCACATAGAGATGTGAAAGGTTAAGCTTTTGGCTTGTTCTCTCTTGCTCTTGGCCGATTCTCTCTCTCTCTCTCTAGAAAATACTCCTTTTTATTTTGCACCTAGATCCATACATGATCTAGAGAATTAGCTTATGATCCAAGAATTTTTCTTGGTTCATATTGTTTAATTGTGCCCACACACAAATCCTTCTAAACCTCTATAGACTCTTGTAATAGAAACCTTAGGTTTCTCAAGTTCTCGTTTAGGTTTGAAGGCATCAAGCTAGAAGAGAAGATCAATCTTTTCCAAGACGCTTCAAGTTTGAAGACACAAGAAAGGTTAGTATTTAAGTAGATTAAATAATGTTTTTAGTCGTAACATGTATATGCACTTTGTTTAGGTTAGTAAAAAATGTTTTACTAGTAAAAGAAATTTTTATATTCCGCCATTAATGTGTTAATGATAAATTTTTCTTAACCTTAGACCTACTCCAACAACATCGACGTAGAGAAGTTTGTATGTAAAGACATTGTCTGCAGATTCGGACTCCCAAAGGAAATCATAGCGGACAATGGCCCACAATTAATCTCGAACAGATTCAACAATTTCTGTGCCAACCTAGGAATATCCTTGAACACCTTGTCACCGAGTTATCCTCAAGGAAAAGGATACTACAAAAAGAGACTCGATTCCAAAAAAGGTAGATGGCTAGAAGAGCTCCTCGGAGTACTTTGGGCATACCAAACCACGCCCATAAGGGAAACAGGCGAAACACCCTTCGCGTTGGTCCACGGAACCGAAGCCGTGGTGCCAGCCAAAGCGGAGTCACTCAGCCTATGACGAGAATATTGCCCTAATAAAAACGACGAGAACAACGAAATGCTCCTCGACGAGCTCGATTACATCGAGGAAAGGAGGGAACGAGCACTTGGAAAGATCGTCAATTACCAGAGGGTGATAGCAAGGTACTACAACACGAAAGTCCACCCTCGATCATTCGAGATAGGAGATCTGGTACTGCACAAAGTATTCCAAAATACAGCAGAACCAAATTTCGGCAAACTCGGGATCAACTGGGAAGGACCATACATAGTGTCCGAAATAGTTAAGCCCGGCGTTTACGGATTAATGAACGCGGAAGGACTCAAAGTCCTAAAAAGTTGGAACACCCAACATCTCAAAAGGTATTATTCCTAAAAGGAGGTACCCCCCGAACTACGTAGTGGCTTGATCCCAGTAAACATGGGTACCTAGGCCGCCCAACAAGGGCACATCCAAAACTTTCTTTTCTTTTCCTAAAGTGCAAATGTCCACCTCGCAAAAGAAAAATAGGGGGGGAGTATGCACTCAACACCAAATCCCCGATTTGCTTACGAGCTAGTCAAACATTGAGACAAGCAAAGTTGCGAAAAGGGCAAAAAATAACGATAATGACGGAAAGTGAAGTCGGATGAACCGAATCATGTTATTTCGCACACCTCGGTTACACGAGGTGAAAGCCTAGCAACAAACCAGAGTAGCTTAGCCTAGGTTGGACTCCCGACCAAAATAGGCATCGTCAGATATACGAACAAACTGGGGCACCAACACCCCGAAACAAACAACTTTAGCTTAGCCCAGGCCGGACTCCCGGCCAAAAAAGACATTGTTCGAAATTTAGAAAACTGGGGTACCAACGCCCCAAAACAAGCAAAACGGGAAGTGGCATCACGCCCCCTCCTCACCTCCTCCATCATCGCGAACCTCTTCTTCTTCCTCTTCTTGATCTTCTCCGTCGCCGTCGTCCCCCTTGCTCTCGTTTTCCTCTACCTCTGTCTCCGGGGCCTTGACATCTTCGAGGACCTTGTCCTCAGCTTGGGCAACCTCGGGGGCAGCAAGCGGGGTGAGGTCACAGGCGGTGGCGGCAGCAACAACGGAAGGAACGGAGACCGATGGGGAGGCACCAGGCGCATTACCACTTGGGAGAGGAAACCCAACACGCTAAATCCTATGGCGACACCACCGACAACAACGAGTTTGCAAATGCATCCGAAATAGTTCGAATACTCACCTTGGGACACGTCGGAGGCTGCCTGCTTCTTAACATGGGCCCCCAGCTTGGAAATCGTCTTGTCCCAGCGGTCAATCTTCTTCTGGAGCTTCTCCGACGCCTTCTTCACGGCGAGACGAGAACCGGTGATCACCTCGTTCTTGGCTTCTTGAAGCTCGGACGAGGTGGTCACCAGGTCAGCTCGGACCTTCGAGAGGTTCTCCCGCAGAATCGCCACTTGGGAAGCCTCAGCTCGCAGGCCCGAGGCCTCCTCGTACAGGGCCCACGAACGTTGGCGCTCCTCGTGCAGTTGGCCTCGGAGGGCGGATTCGGACTGGCGGAGGTGCTCCAACGTCAAGTTGGCACCTTACAAATCGTCCTCGGCTTTCTTCAGCCAAGTCCCTAGTCCGATCAGCTACTTCCCCTTCTCGGCCAGACTGGCCTCGAGCTCCTTCATACGGTCCCATGACCCCGATGCAGCGGCCCCGACCAGCTCATAACGGAGACCCGCGAGGTCCTTGTCATACGCCAGAACCATTTCGTTCAGGTACGTCAGGAACTGCAGCGAGGTAAAGTCAGCATATATCTCACCCCGTCGGCAACTTATAAAAAGGGTCAAGAGAACTTACCCGGACGCAGGGCTGCACCATCCGCGCATAGTCCTTCCCACAGGAGAGCTCCATCACGTCGAGAGGGCGCCCAAGGTGGACCGAGCTGGCCACGTACCTCGCCGAGACCCGCGCCGAGTCAACCAGCGACTTCTCGGCGGAGAACCTCACCAAGATGCATTGCACCAACTTCCTCGTCGGAGACCGACCGGCTCCCACTCGCTTCAGACGCTGCCGCGCTTTTCTTCTTCTCCTTGGGTCGCTTGCGAGCTACGGGATGTCCTTGCGGATTCGACCTGGTACGAGGTGTCGACTGCTCGGAAGACAGTTTTCTCTTCTTCGGTGGAGCAACAGGACGTCGTAATGATCTGCCAAGCGACCACACTTCTCCAACCGGGGAGCGCCGACCGGCGCCACCTCGCACACCTCTACCTTTGTGCCAGCGCCTGCTTCAATGCGTGGTTGGGTAGGATGCGCAGCCTCACCCCCAATCTTGATGACACAGGATGAATGAGGCTCTTGAACCTTGGCCACCAGTGTGTCGAGCGATGTACCCTCCAAAGTCTCATCGCTGGGAGTGGAAATCACCTCGACGGAAGGAGTCGAGGTCTGGCCTATCGTTTTTTACTCGTCGCTGGTCCCATTTGAGGACTTCATAGACTCCTCCGGGGCTGCACGACAGAGAAACAAGTCCTTCAAACAAATACGAGATGGACCACCTCATCGGCCGAAGTCAAAATGCCCCGAAAGACGGGAGCAAAACTAACCGAATGCTTTCAAGGGAGCCGGTATTGGGATTGGTGCCCACAAAGGAGATATTAGACGTTAAAATAATTTGTATTTGATTTTGCTGAGACATTATATAAAGTTAATATTCATTCTTCATTTAAGTTTGTGTTTATGTATGTATGTCACGCTCTGAAACTTTCATCAACGATAGGGGTGCTAAGCATAGACTTGACAAGATAGCCCCTTGTGACTAGTTTAAACATTTGTTAGCAATCTTAAGATCGATGGAGCAATCGAATCTGAGTATTGATTGTTTGAATGGATCATGATATCTTATCTTGTGATATAGAAAGTTGTGACTCTGTGTTTCATTCTGGATATCTTATAGAAGATATTGAACAAGACCTGTGATACTCTGAAGCTCGAGATGAAACCGTTTAAACACTTAAAACTTCAAGATCACATACGAGGGGTATTTTGGTACTTACCTAGATCCTGAAGTGAATGCATAATCAATGTGACACTTTATAACATTTGGTTTGTCAATGGACAATGGCTAAAATTATAGTTGCATCTGACCCGGCGGTTGGTGTCATAATGCTGTCATGTTGGGTTATGTGATTCACAGATACGGAATTCATGTTGAAACAATGCCAATGCATTAGTATCACACTATGCTTTGTTATGAGAGTGTGAATGAATAAACCTGGCCAGGTCTTCAACGAATAAGAACATTCTTTGATTAAAACATGTGACATGTAAAGACATCTCACTTTATGTTTTTCTCATTCACAAATAACAAAGGAGTTAGTGAAATAATAACTCAAGGGTAAAACGGTAATTTTACATTCGTAAAATACTCTGTGGATTGTGCGAAGAATTGTTTTGTCACATCAAATGGAAAATATACGCATATGTGTTGGAATAGGTCTAGGGTTAAAAAAAAATTTAACATTAATCAAATTAGTGGCGGAATTTAAAAATTTCTTTTTCAAGTAAAACAATTTTACTAACCTAGAAAAAGCATATACATGTTATATATTAAAAACATTATTTAATTTACTAGAATACCAACCTTTCTTTGTAGCTTAATCTTGAAGCGTCTCGAGAAAGGTAGATCCTCTTCCTTGGCTCGCTCGTCACCTTCACACCTAATCTTGAACTCGAGAAACCTAAGATTTCTATTACAAAAGTCTATAGAGGTTTTGGAAGGATTTGTGTGTGGGCACAATTAAACCATATGAACCAAGAACAATTTTTGGATCATAAGCTAATTCTCTAGATTGAATGTGAATCTAGGTGCAAAATAAGAAGAGTATTTTCTAGATAGAGAGAGGGAGATAGTCGGCCACAATAGGGAGAGAAGAAGAAAAATGCTTAACCTTCACATCTCTATGTGAGGCTCTATTTATAGGAGAATGAAAAATCTATAAAGGTCAATTATTCATTCAAGAATGAATAATGTATTCATGACACAATATTTGATTTTCCCTTCCCCTATCCCTCTTTGTTTGGCCGGCCATATTGATGCATTAGTGAGGAAATTTGTTTCCTCAGTTAGCACATCTGTTTCCTTCTTAAGGAAATTCATTTCTCTTTTTCTTTTGGGTAATTATCCTTATAAGAAAAAGGAAATAAAACTCTCCTCTTTGATGCTATGTTGGCCAATTTTACCTAGGGGGAGGGAGCATCTAGATGCTTCCTTATTTCCTTTAAGACAATTCTTGAAATACCCATTGTAGAATTATAATTGCACAAATAACGAAATTAATTTCATAATGCCTCAAACGACTTTTCGGCTTTAGAAAATAATTTATATTTTCATCAAATAAAAATATTCAAACTCTTATTTTGACATTCACATCATTTTATGTCCTTGTGGACAAAAATACCCTTTAGACATTTTCCGAGAAAAAGTCTAGTTCAACACTTGAACTTATTTTGACTTAGCTTCTAGTTTAACAATCCTACTCTAATGACTTGCAGTAGTGCCCTTATGGATCCAAATGAACAAAGCTTGAGCTTCTATACTCGGACTCAAAATTTCTCAAACCTTTTCCGAGTATTAGCTTAATGTCGACTGACTCCACTAAAGAGTCGACACTGAGAATCTCTCGGTTCAAATGAATTTATTTTCTACTCAAGTTCAACTTAATTATATTGAGCGGATCCATTGAATGTTATCTATGTTTACCCTTCATGAATATCATCAACTAGTTGGGATATATAAAATTACCATTTTACCCTTCTAGTTGTTATTTCCTCAACTCCTTTAGTACTTGTGAATAAGTTAGAAACAATGTATTGACGAGGAGCTAACAAGTCACATTGTTTCATCCAAATAAAGTCGCTACTTAAATTTGGACATTGCGCAGTTCATTTATTCACAATCCAAGTAATAAAGCATGAGGTGATATACATTGCATCTCAGCAATCTTGTACATGAATTCCATATCTATGAGAACTTCACAAAGTTAGTTCATGACATCTTCATAACTTAATATCTCACCAATAGGCTTTGTCTAGATCACACATTGGACCTAGAATTTGACTTTCTCAAATGAGAGTATTGATGCTATGAAATGACATGTCTCATTTCAGGATTTAGGTAAGCATGATGCGATTCATACGTAGTGACCTTGAGATAGAAAGTGTTAAATGGTTTGTTCTTCTATTGTCTCTAAAGGTGCACTGGTCAATTCAGTATCTTCGAAAGATACACTGGAAGAACTACAGAGTTCCTAACTCTATATGCCTCGTAACCAGACATCCTAGATTCTTCCAACAATCATATTGGAATTAATAGTCCGTTGATCTTTAGATTGCGAATATATCGTTTTAGTTAAACCATGAAGAGTTTGTTCACGCAAATCTACATTTGTCTCTTCATACATTGTTAGGTTTGATTAAGGACTATAAGACTATTGAATATCAAAAATCTTCAATCAAACTAAAAAGGAATGAATGAACGTTTCAACTTTTATTAATTTAATCAGCAAATTACAAAGATTTATATATTACATCAATATGTAAATAAACAATCTTTCAATAAGGACGTTACAAAGATTTAAATATTACATCAATATGCAAATTAACAATCTTCTTGTGGGCATCTCTGCCAACAAACTCCCACTTGACTCAAAGAAGATGAGAGTAGTCCTTCATGCCTAATCCGTCTTGATGTTGGTCGAGATCTTGTTGGATAGGGCCTTGGTGAAAGGATCTGCAAGGTTGTCCACCGTTGAGATCTTCTTCACCAACGACCTCCCGAAGGTCGTGCCCTTGCAAATAGAACATGATGCATGTTGTCCACGTGTTGTAGTTGTTTCAGTTGAGTTTCTTGATTCCTCCGACGAGTTGGAGAACACCCATTGTGTTGGAAGTACCTCGACACAAAGAAAATTAACACAGTAAAATTTCAAAAAATCGTTTCTGATGTGGAAGATCAATCAAAACCGTAACCACAAAGCATACTAAGAATTTCAAAAGGTCTAACAACAACGCTCATGACCTCCTCTGATATCAAATGTTGGTTAACATATTGGATAATTCTCACAAATACAAAGGCAAATGATGAGAGTAGTTAGTAAGAGCACCAAGTAAATAGGCTAAATAATAAGTGGAGTAAAGCTTTTTTCTATTATTAAATGAGTTATCTTCAAATACAAAATGAAAGTAACTAAACAAAATAAACTTGCTGACCAAGTATACGACGTGACATTACTTTTTGACCAAGGAAAAGTTAAAAGCCACAGGTTTAGGTTGAATGAAGTTTTGAGTCATCTGCACCCCGAGGATGAAAAGAAGAGAAGAGCAGCACCGGTGGAAGAGGAAGTTAGTGCCCCCGGAGAGGATGGAGGCGCTGCGGGCGAGGCTGATGATGGAAAAGCTGGTGACCAAAATCGACTTGGTGGAGCACCACAATAGGCTCTCGCTGCCCAGGGAGTGGGAGGAGCTTCTCACGTCCAAAGAGAAGGCCACGCTGCACGCCCGCAAGTCCCTCCATGTGGAGCTGGCGGACTCCGAGGGCACCATGTGGGACATGGCGCTAAAGAAGTGGAAGATGACCTCGGAGGTGCTCAACCCCACAGGCAACTTGAACTCCCTCATGCCCTCCAAGAACACCACTTCATCCAGCTTTGGGGATTCTGTCCCGCCCCTCAACTTGTCTATAAAAAAAAGGAATGACTGCTCACCTTGAGTTTATATAACTCAATCTCATAATAGGGTAATTTTAGGTTTCATGGCATCTTCGATATTGTCATATTTAATTACTACCATTATACCATTTATTTTTCGTAAGATTTTGTGCTTTCAATTTTTTATTGAGAACTATTTAAATGTTTTTCTAAGTTACAGCTTGTTCATGTTTTTATTAAAATTGATTTTATATATCGCAATAGATTTCTAATGTTGTCTTTGAAGAGAAAACTCTGAAAACTTTATTAAGGCCCTGCTAGTGGACAATTTTGTTATTTGCGCATGATTGATTTTTGGGGTAATTCTACTATATATACATATAAATGTATAATAGATTTTGAACCAATTGGAAGTCAAGTGGAATTACCACTAGATTTGATGTTAATTCAATATTTAATTTAGCACCTAATATTTTTCGAGACATTGTTTAAAGTTGGCATAATTTGTAACAAAATATTGAACTTAGACCTCCTATATAACTTCTATATCAAATTACACTTTTAACTCATTTTTTGACAAAAAGCCCTCCGAATATCCTTTAAATCTCTTTTCTCTTTTCATTCAGTTATTTCTCTCTTTCTCTCTTTTCTCTCTTTCATTTCTCTCTATATTAATCGGATTTCGTTTGAAAATGAATACGTTTTTACTTACTTAATCACATTTCGATTTGATTTAAACGTGTATAGTTCATTGAATCGAATAAGGTAGTACATCTAAGTTTTAAAAATTTTAGGTTTACAATTTTTGGTGTTAAAATAAAATTTCCGATGAAATTGATTAAAAACTATTATTTCCGATAAAAAAAAAAGATGCAAATAGATGAAATAACACCAAAAAACGATAAAAAGCGACTAACACATATTAAAAACAATAGACACTTTATCTCCGACAAAAAAGATACTTGGCGATGGTTAAAAAGTTAATATATACTTCCTTGTTTCTTTTAAAAAACAGTTGAGTGTGTAATTTCTTTTGTTACCGTTCATTGCCAAGTTTGCAATAGTCCCATGAGAAACTCTAAGAATAGTTGTACTTTTTGATGATTCTAATAGCATAAGCAAAGCACCTAAACCGCCTTCCTCGACAATTTTTTCTTGATTAATATCTGCAAATATCCAATATAAGAAATAAAAGAGTCATGCTTAGCTGTACCAATGTCAAAAGGATTATCGATCAACACGCAGAAGAAAATTATCAAAGATAGATAGTAATATGTGAAGCTAAATCGTATTCTTTCGCAACATAGTACATTTAACAATATCTCAAATCTTTCGTAGAAACAAAGCATCAAAATAAAAAAAATTGTAATCTATCTGTTGTTCATGTGTAATAGATAACCGGTATATCAAATTGCACCTTCAGCGGCGACATTGGCTACGCCCTTGACGGCATAAATTTGTACATCCGGATCTTCAGTTGACAGCAGCTGTAATATCTTTTGAAGCCCAACTGGTGAAAACTCAGTAAACTAAAATTAAAATTCAAAGAGGTCATTAAACAGACAAAAATTGTACATAAAATTAAATAACATTCAAAACGTCAAAATATTAAATAAGAACAATTCAACTTGAAATTTTGTTCACACGCTAATGCTGTAATAGTGTGTGTAATACTTGGATATGCAAATATGAGATAACAGTACAAACGAGTGCGAAATAATAAATAATCACAAAAAATGGTAACACATTTCGCTGTAACGTCACATAAATCTGGGGAACTCTCAACCCAATGGAAAAGAATTCACTAGTAATAGTCAATAGTACATCAATGAGATTACATGAATCTCAACATCAATACCACTTTGACTAATACTATATGTGAAAACTAAATCAAGAACTACTGTGACTTTGAGACCCAAATCAATTACACTCTTCAAAAACTCACCCAATGTTTGACCATTTCAATACACGTTAATGAGGACTTCAATCACGCAATCACAAAACCGATATTTCTCTAATCTAGTAGTATATGAATATAAGTGATAAGAGAATTACAACCATATACAAATCAATAGTTTCTCAGTCCGCCGATCCAGCACCGCTAAGAACCCTATAGATATGTTGAAATGACGTTTTTTTTATGCAAAGGGAGAACTACTCAGATTTTATAGCACTCCTTTAAAATAGAAGTCTTCCTAGAATTTCCTTACCTTTTAATACAAACTTCCCAAAATAGAAAACTATCGCAAACGGATGTTGCAACATTATGACGAAATTTGTCAAAATAGAAAACTTCCCAAAATATAATAAAATCCTAAATTAATACATTTATCGCCAAATACATCGACATGTAGAATTTCTCAAAATGTGCCTACATAATATCTTGAGAAAGTTAATACATTTATCATGATATATATGATTTGAATCTTTGACCAAAAATAAGTCAACACAATTAATAATAATTTGAATGTAATTGTAATAACAATCTCCGCCTTTGGCTATTTTTTAGGCAAACACATCAAGACTGATCCGATCCAAATACCTCTCCCCCTGATTTCCTCAAAAACATACCAAAGAAAAATATAAACCAACTACAAGAGGACGAAACCAATTAACATCAGAAGCACCTCCGGCCGGACCATCAGTGCTGGCTGAGGTAATTAAATCCATGATATTTCTTCTCAACATCCAAAAACTTAGTAGTAAATGCACACTTCTTCAAGTCGTTATTGACTTTGTTATCTGGTTTCACTCTCCAGACTTTGTGCAAATTAACGACTTGATTCTTCTAAGTTCTATAGGAAAAGGGACGTATGTGCCCTGGGCGTCCACAATGATGACAAATCCAGTGAGGTTTGTTGACAAGAGACCTCCCATAATTTTGTTTTCTAGGGAATTGCGAGTTGTCGTGGCCAGATGTATGTGACATGTTGTGCGAAAATTGGGAGGAGAGTCCATTCTTATGTGAAACAAAGACAGTTTTATAGATGGATGCACCATGAGTACAACTAATAATTTCCATATTTTTGGCAGATTTGTCAAGAGTAAGAATCTTGTCAAGATCCTTAGTGTTGGAATTCATCATCTTCACATATTTTGTCATCTTCTCAAGTTCACCATTCAAATAAGCGACTTGATGTTTTAATTTAATAATGGTCTCCAACAACCTGCTCTTGTCACTTGTCAAAGAGAGAATCATATCATTAAGGTTATCCACAACCTGATATTCTTCAATATCGTTGTTATTCAATACATTGTAGACTTGATCATGAACATCATCAAAAAAATCATCATCAAAAGAGGACTTATTATCTTTTTCCGTAGATAAACTAGTAACATCAACATGATCATCGCCTATAAGATTAATAGATGCTCGAAACGCAACAAAATTACTTGACTCAAATTCATTATCATACTCATCGTCAGTGAGAGTCGCGACATGGCCTTTATTTTGTTTCCTAAAGAAGTTTGGGAACTCCTTTTAAATGTGGCCATAACCTTCACATACATGGCATTGAATTATTCTTTCTTAATGTCTGTTTTCAAGGTTGTTGCTCTCAATGTTTCTGACATGATGTGAAATATTTATCGTTGGCAACTTACTAAATTTCTTCATAATCTCGGTATAATTCTTAAAAAGCAGAGCAACATAGTCATATATGTCTTCATTAGAATCATAGACTACCTTATCTCTTTGTTCACAAAAAGATATATTATGCCCCTTTTCAACCATAGGAAGAGACATTCACAAGTCATGAGAAAACCAACAAGTTCATCCAATTTCATGATAGACAAATCATGGACCTCTTCAATCGATGTGACTTTTATCGTAAACTTGCATGGAAGTGATCTGAGAATTTATCGTACCAATAGTCTCATCTTCATTCATAAACAGCAATTCAATTCGAGTAGTAAGCATTTGAAGCTTTGAACTGCAGACCATGAGCGTCCCTTCATGAGTAACTTCCAATATCTCCCAAGCTTCTTTACAACTCGTGCATGTGTTAAATAATCCTAAAAATATTTTTATAAACACCATTATATATAGCATTAAGGGCACGAGAGTTTCTCATTGCAGATTCATCTTCTGCGGCACTCCAATCTTTCTCGGCTTTGATTTAGGAGATAGAACATGTTGTCGCTGAAATTTGGACAACGTTCAGAGACCTAAGCGGTCAGATCCTCGCTCAGAGCGGGTGACCCTTGCTTCGGCCTAAGCGTGTCAAATCCGGTGTCCCGGATCGTCTCTTAGCTGTCGTGTGGTCTTCGAGTCCTTCTGTTATATGAAAAGAGTTAATAGACGTCAACTGAGGAGGAAAAATAGAGGGGGGTCCTCTGTTTACCTCTCCGACAATACGAAGGGCAGCTCGTCTGCCCAAGCGCCCTTTCGGGTCTCTAACTTCTTCTTTAAATTTTCTTTTATCGTGCGATTTGCTGTCTCCACTTGGCCATTGGCCTGGGGATGCCTCGGGGAAGAATAGGTTTTGTTAATCCCGAGCTGCTCGCATATCTCGCGCAATCACACGTTGTCGAATTGTCGACCGTTATCTGTCCCAATCGATTCCGGGATACCATGGCGGCATATTATGCTCTTCCATATGAACTTTTTTGTGTTTGCCTCCGTGATCTTTGCCAGGGGCTCGACCTCAACCCACTTAGTGAAGTAATCGATCGCCACTATGGCAAACCGAAACTGCCTTGGGGCCATGAGTAATTCACTGATCAAATCGATCCCCCCATTTGGCAAATGGCCGGGGAACTACGATCGGACACAATGGCGCGGAGGGTTGCCTAGGCACGTGGGAAAATCTTTGGCATTTGTCGCATTGTCGGGATCAGTCGTGGGCGTCCTTTTTCAAAGTCGGCCAAAAATAACCTAACTTTAGGAGTTTCATGGCCATTGACTGCCCCGCCGCGTGATTCCCGCATAGTCCTTCATGGACTTCTTTCATGGCTTGTCTCGCCTTGTTGTTGTCAAGACAACGAAGGAGCGGCATTGAGGAGCCCCTTTTATACAACACGTCTCCATGCATTGTATATTTCGATGCCAAATGTTTCAACTTTTTGGCATCCTCGCGATTCCCTGGAGTGACTCCGCTCGTGATGTATTCTTTTAGGGGAGCCATCCAAGATGGGATCGAGGAGTTACTAATCATCCCCGCATCGCTCCTTGAAACGTAGGGTCTAGTTAGTACCTCGATCCGGACTTCCCCATCTTCCTCCGGATCAATGCCCGAGGCGAGGCGTGCCAAGGCATCTGCCTCAACGTTCTCTTCTCTAGGGACTTGTGTGATTTCGAACGAAGCTATCGCTTCTAGGTTCTTGAGCGTCTTGGCCAAGTACGCCACCATGTTTGGTTCTTTGGCGGTGAATTCGCCCTTTACTTGATTCACGATCAATTGCGAGTCGCAAAAGATGTGCAAGTTTTCAGCACCGAGTCGGTGAGCAAGCTCCAAACCGAATATCAAGGCTTCGTACTCTGCCTCGTTGTTGGAGGCTTTGAATTCAAAGCGCAGCGCATACTTTAGTTTTTCCCCGTCGGGGTTGGTTAGAACTACCCCGGCCCCGGCTCCTTGAGCGTTTGACGCGCCGTCGACGTGTAACCGCCATGCTGGCCCTGCTGGGTCGGAGCCTCTTTTTCTTGGCAATTTTGCTGTGAGAGCCGTAGTCTCATTTCCGACCCCTGGTGTAAATTCTGCCACAAAGTCTGCTAGGGCTTGGCCCTTGATGGCGTTTCGTGGCTGGAATCTTACCCCATATTCACTAAGCTCTTGCGACCATATTGCCATCCTCGTCGAGGATCCTCGTTGTAGTGCCTTTTCAATTGGATGACCGGTTCGCACGATTATTTGATGTGCCTGAAAATATGGGTGTAGTTTCCTAGCGCTCATCATGAGCGCGAGCAACAGTTTTTCGATCTCTGGATACCGAGTCTCAGCATCCAGGAGAGTTTTGCTGACATAATAGATCGGCCATTGGCCCTGCCCCTCCTCACCAATGAGGACCGCGCTAGTAGCCCTTTCGGACACCACGAGGTAGAGCACGAGCGGCTCATGGTCTATAGGTTTGGACAAGAACGGGGGCGTTGTGAAATACGACTTCATTTCATGAAACGCCTTCCCGCATTCGGGTGTCCACTCGAACCTGCCTTTCATCTTCAACGCTTGGAAAAATGGTTGGCACCTATCGGTTGCCTTAGAGACAAACCTAGCCAATGTCGCGACCCTGCCCGCCAAACTCTGGACCTCTTTGGGCTTTTTCGGAGATTTCATCCCAAGTATGGCGGCGATTTTCTCGGGGTTGGCTTCGATTCCCCGCCTACTAACCATGTAGCTGAGGAATTTTCCTGATTCTACCCCGAACGTGCATTTGTTGGGGTTTAGTTTCATCCCGTATTGACGGAGGATTTGGAACATAGCCCCGAGGTCGTGGACGTGGTTTGAAGCCAGTCGGTTCTTTACCAGCACGTCGTCCACATAAACCTCCATGGTCTTACCGATCTGATCGGCGAACATCCGACCAATCGCTGGTAGGTGGGCCCGGCGTTTTTGGGACCGAACGACATCACCTTGTAGCAATAGAGACCTTTGTTCGTCACAAAGGTCGTCTTGATTTGGTCATTCTCGTGCATCCGGATCTGGTTATAGCCTAAATAAGCATCCATAAAGCTGAGCAACTCGTGGCCCGCTGTTGCGTCCACCAGTTGCTCGATCCGGGGGAGTCGAAAACTATCCTTCGGGCAGGCTTTGTTAAGATCTTTATAATCTATGTAAATGCGCCACTTCCCGTTGGGTTTTTTGACCATTACCACGTTCGATACTCATTTCAGGTGTTCCGCTTCCCGTATAAAGTCGGCGGCGAGGAGTTTGTCTACCTCCTCTCCGATGGCTAGATACCTTTCACCGCTAAACGCCCTTCTACGCTGTACCCACTCGGGTACATTACAGTCATCGTTTAGGCAATGTACCATAATCCTTGGGTCTATGCCCGGCATGTCTGCATGTGTCCATGCGAAGAAATCCTTGTGTTCCCTGAGGAAGTGGGCCATCGTTTCCTTTCTTCGGCGGACAACTGAGCGCCAATTTTGACCGTTCGGTCAGGTTTGGCGGGGTCCAGGGCTATGGCAACGAGGTCGTCGGAGGTTTCAACGGACGGCGCTCGGCTTCGTCGCGCTGATCCAACTCTCCGAAGACCCCACCTTCCTCAGGTTTGCAGGGAAGCTCGTCCGTGAGCTGGTATGTCGTGCAAATCGTTGCATTCCCCGCTGGTTTGGCGGTCTCTTCTTTTATGGCTCGCACATGACACATCCGTGCCATGGCCTGATCTCCCATCATGAATGCAATCCCCTCGCTAGTAGAATTTCACCATGAGGTGGTAGATAGAAGTGATGACCTTCAAGCCAACAAGGGTCAGTCGACCGATTATCATGTTATAAGTTGTTGGCTCGTTTATGATTAAGAAAGTCACAATCCGAGTGACTTCCGCGCTACCCCGGGTTCCGAAGGTTACGGGAAGATCGATTGATCCTTCCGTCCACACCTTTTCTCCGAAAAATCCATAGAGAGGAGTACGAATCGGGGCGAGCTTTACTCCGTCGAGTTTCATCCGCTCAAGCGCCGATTTATAAATTATGTCCACCGCACTTCCGTTGTCAACTAGGATCTGTTAGACCTTGTTGTTAGCAACCGTTGCAAACACAACAACGACATCGCTATGTGGGTGCAAGATCCTTTTCGCCTCAGCCTTGGTCAAGCGGATCTCTTCGAACGGAGTCGGCGATGGGGCGACTTGAGTGAGGTTGACACCATTCCTGGTCCTCTCATTAGTCACCGCCCTTAGGTACTTTTTCCTTTGATTACTTGACTCGCCATATTCGAGCCCTCCGATAATTGTCCTCACAATGTTCATTCCAAGGTTTTCGGGCTCGTCGCTAATGGTAGCGATGGCGGTAGGCTTTTCATTTGTTGGCCTGTTACCCTGATTCGGCGGACGTTCCTCCGGAATAGTCACACCGGCCGCCTGCATGACAAACTCTTTGAGTTTACCATCCTGAACCAAGGCTTCTATTTGCCGCTTTAGTTGGAAACAATCGGAGGTCATGTGTCCATGATCCCGATGATATTCACAGAATTTTCTCTTGTCCCGCGTCGCAGAACCTTTCCTCAAAGGCATCGGGGACCCGAGCTTGTCCCGATGTAGGGCCAAGATTCGGGTCGGGGATGCATTGAGCGGGGTGAGAACTTCTCCCCGAAATTGGTCGACGAAAGGTTTCCTCGAATTGGAGGAGGGGTCATCGCGGTTGTTTTTCCCGCGCTTCCCTCGAGTTTCGGGCCTTTCGTCGGGGCGGTTGCGCCCTGAGCGCCCACCGTTTTTCCGACAGCTGAGGTAATCTTCTACCCCCATGTGCGTTCTAGCGCATGCCATAAGTTCGGCCATGTACCTCGGGGTCTTTCCCACAATCGATTTCAAGAAATCGCTGGGCTCGGCACCCTTGGTGATGGCAACTATGGCATCCCGGTCGTCGAAGTCTTCGACTTTATGAGATTCCTCCGTGAATCGAGCCAGATACTGGTGGAGGCTCTCGTCCGGTTTTTGCTTGATCGTCCATAGGTACGATTTAGACATTTTCTGTGCCACAAGCGTGGCGAACCGAGCAAGGAATGCTTCCCGAAGAGCTTGGAAAGATCCGATGCTACCAGGTTTCAGACTCCTGAACCATTCAAAGCTCGACCCTGTCAGTGTTAGGCTGAACGCTTGGCAGAGAGTTGCGTCTGATAGGCCTTGCATTAACATCCAGGTCTCATAATGTTGAATGTGAAAATTGGGATCGGACCGTCCGTCATAAGACGAGATGGTTGGGAGCTTAAATCCGCTTCCCGGTGGTTGTGCTAGCACTACCGCCGTGAAAGGTGAGTATGACCCCTCCAGACCATTGTAAGGTCTAGAGCCCCCCCAGCCTGTCCCTCGTAGCTCGATGATTTGATTCTGGAGTCCCTGAATCATTGTCATCATCTCGAGCCCGTTAGCGGCTCCCACGATGGGTCCCACATGCATGGGGCCTTGTCGTTCGTTGGACCCTTGATCCATGATATTGGGAGGAGCGTTCCCGAGGGTCGCAGCCTCAGCCGCGGTCCGGCGGGCGTCCAACTTTTTCCTCAAGTCCTCCTTGCGAGGACCTCTCTGTGAGTTAAGGCGAGCCCTGAGATCCTCTCCTGAGAAGCGCGAGGGCCTTGCCGTTGGTGGGCGACCTCCGCGGCGGATCTCATGACTATCAGCTCTGTCGTCAACCCGTCGGGACAACGCACGCCGCGGATGCCTAGCTCGCCTGCCATGGGAAACGTTGCCATTTCTCGGCACTCGAGGGTCACCGGACCCCTCGAGTTTTGAACCTGTTTGTGCTCGACTGACCGATGGTCCTAACTGAGCGTCGCTCATACGGACCAAAGGCGAGGGAGTGAAAGTTTGACTTGCTTCTATCTCCGGGATCACATCGTCTCCGACGTAATCCTCGTCTTGGGTCGAGTTAGCCTCTTCCTCGTACCCGAGGAGGTTAACAAGCAAACCCTTGTTCACTCCCGGCTGTGCCAAAAGTTCCGCCAATCGGCGATTGGTTTCGTCTCGCAGGTCGCCTTCGCTGTCGCGAAGGGCTGGATTGACGTCCTCAATCCCCCTCGTAAGGGCCTGCGGCCTTGCCTCCCGGTGGGGCCATTGCCGGAATTCGTATCGCGAGCCGGTGGCTCGGACGATCGGGTTACTTGATCGAGCATCCGCCGGTGTTGCAGGAGTGCTACTCATTTCGTATGAAAGATCATGAAAAGAGATGAAAGCAAAGAAATGTGGATTGGATGAACTTTAAGGTCGAAAGCCCCTCGTTCTAGCGCCAAAATGTTGTCTCTGAAATTTGGACAACGTTCAGAGACCTAAGCGGTCAGATCTTCGCTCAGAGCGGGTGACCCTCGCTTCGGTAAGCGTGTCGGATCCGGTGTCCCGGATCGTCTCTTAGCTGTCGAGTGGTCTTCGAGTCCTTCTGTTATCTGAAAGAGTAAACAGACGTGAACTAAGAAGGAAAAACAGAGGGGGGTCCTTAGTTTACCTCTCCGACGCTCAACATTAGTATAATGTGGGTGGAGTTATAGGATGCCAAGGAGAGATCGACGAGATTGAGCGAGACGGGGATATTGGGATCACCGGCGTCTCGAAGCTCGGATCTCGGATCTTTAGGGAGAACTCTTCCAGTCGGGAGAGAATTCTCGAGGTACCTCACGTGGGAGGGAAATACGTGTTTTGAGAATAAGAACGCGTGCTAATATTTTAGCAGAGTTCCGGGTGTAGAGAAAAGTATATCTTCTGTGAGTATTTTTACCTTTTTTCTTTTGTAGAGGGTGTGAGGGACTATTTATAGCCGCGGATATAGCTTTGGGGCCGAATGGGAGGCCCCTAGGAGTCGGTGGCCGGCCAGGTCCCCCCAAGCGCGAGGACGGCCGGCCAGGTCCCCCCAAGCGAGAGGACGGCCGGCCAAGTCCCCCCAAGCGCGAGGACAGCCGCGGTCCTCCCGGACGAGCTTTCTCCACTTAGTACTTCGGAAGAAGGGGGAATATATATTTAACGTCGTCGCCGAGAATACGGCGACAACAGAACATGTGGCATCAACACTCACAGGTAGAGACTGCCCATTGAAAACAGCCTCTCATGTCCTCGTGTCGAATGATTTTAAGAATGTACACATTCTAGCATTTCAATAGATATAGTTAGATCCATCGAGCAATGAAGGTCGATTGATTGAGCCTCCTTCCCTTGTATTGTATATCTTACACAAAATTGTTAAACCAATAGGAACCACTTTAAAGTTCGGGGAGTCCGCTCTGATACCAATTGAAATTATGTTAGCCATTCAGCCATATGTCACACACAAATGTTATAATAGTGTGTGTAACACTTGAATAAGAAAATATGAGACATCTTAAAATAATAGTGCGGAATAATAAATAAACACAAGAAGTGGCAACCCAATTCGGTGCAATATCACCTACATGTAGGGGGCTCTCAACTTATTGGAAAATAATTCACTAATAATAGTATGTATGAAAACTAAATCAAAGACTCCACCTGACCTTGAGACCCCTCTAAATTCCACTCTTCAAACACTCACCCGATATTTGGCCACTTCAATAAACGTTCGTGAGGACTTTAATCACGCAATCACAAAACCGACACTTCTCTAATCTTGTAGTATATGAATATAACTGATTAGAGAATTACAACCATGTAGAAATTAATAGTTTCTCTGTCCGCCAATCGAACACAGATAAGAACCCTATAGATATGTTGAAATGGTAATTTTCCATGCCGCTAAGGGAGAGCTACTCGGCTTTTATAGCACTCCTTCAAAGTGGAAGTCTTCCTAACATTTACTTACCCTTTAATACTAACTTCCCAAAATAGACAATTTTCGCAGACGAATGTTGCAACATTATGGCGCAACATTATGACAAAATCTGTCAAAATAGGAAACATCTCAAATATCATAAAATAAAAAATTAATACATTTATCACCAAATGAGTGAACATGTAGAACTTCCCAAAATGTGCCTACAGAATATCTTGAGAAAGTTAATACATATATCATAATATATATGATTTGGATCTTTGACCAAAAATAAGCAAACACAATTGATACCAATAAATGTCACTGTTATAACACAAAGCAATCCATTTATGTCAACCAATCCATTTATGTCAACCAATCGACCAAAATGTCAAAAAAGTTAATTTTTTTTAATATAATCTTATATTACCATTTTTTTAATAAAAAATTATGCAAACAACCGAATCTAAAACGGTAAGCGGATTCCATCATTTTTTTTTATAAAAAAACCGTTGCAATAATTCCATCTCATACCTGTTTTCATAAAAAAAAACTCTCATGTTTTGTCTATTTTCATCGTTATTCATTAAAAACATTACAAATGAAAAAGCATCAGATCCTAACGTGTCTCTTCGGAGCTCATTGCGAACAACATCATCGTAGGTTATCGGGCTTATCGATTTTCATCGAGTTTTTCAATAAAATTGAAAGCACAAACCCGTAATCGTTGATAAAATTAAAAGCACAAACTATCGGATGTGATCGTTGACTATCGGATTTCCAAAAAAAAATTCAACATTCGCCTTAATTTTCACAGCCATGACAGATTGATGAAGGTTCTATATATAAACCCTAAATCTAAGAGAATAAAATGGAATGGCTTACCTTTTTCTTCATCGTTTCTTAAGAATGAAGAAACTTGGAGATGCTTGATTTGGTCGTTCGCAAGAAAGAAGAAGATGGCGCACGTTCGCGAGGCTTCGGCGGAGCAAATCGAGACGTCAGAGGAACTGGATTTGGTCGTCGCGAGGAGCCGACGGAGACTATCAGGTGAGCGTGTTGTTGCGTAGGTCTTCAGCTGAGAGTCTATCGGAGTGTCCTATCGGGTTTGCGAAGAGAAAGAGAAGAGATGAAGTCTCTTTAGGATTTAGAAGAGAAATTTCATAATATAGACCCAAAAAAATTAAAATATCCACATTAAACCCTTTTTATTCAAAATATCCAAAAATGAACTTTAGCCCCTAAAAGAGACAAAAAACCCCTTTCCTTCTTCCTCACTCTTCTCTTCTCTTTCTTTTCTCTTTCCCTTCTCTTTTTCTCGGCCGAAACACCCCTCTTCTCTTTAAAAAAAAAAATTCTTCAAACCTATCTTCAAAAGTGCAAAACTAGAGGACCACGATTGCATATCTCAAAATCAATGTATTCGAGCTCAAAAACTCATTTCACCGGCGGGAGAGACGGGCGGAAAACTCAAGAAACGTCATAAGAAAAAAAATCCAAAAAAAAGGTATAATTTATGCTTTTTGTTGTTTGAAATCGATTGAATGTAGTTTATATAATGTTTTCGACCATAATGTATGTTAAATCGGATTGATTTGGGAATATTTGAGCTAGTTTTGAGATTTTAGGGTTTTAGGTTTTCCGGAAAAACGACGAACACCATCGTAGGTATCATCCTACGATACCCTACGATACCATACGATACCGTACGATGGCCTTTGAGGTGGTGTCGTACGATATCATAGACTATCGTACGATACCGTGCAATACCGTACGATAGTCTATGATATCGTGCAATATCGTGCGATATCATGCGATTAAGCCCTCCTTTTGTACGATTAACTTAATTTTTTGTGTTTTTGTGTAGAACCACTTAAAATTCCTCATTCTCGGGGCGTATAACATATGGTGGAACCGCCGTGTTGAAAAATGTGAAAAGTTGGTTGGAAGAAATGAAACTTACCGAGCAACTACGAGGGACGTTGTTCGAGCAATTCTTCTTCGATAATAGCGAGTTGAATTTTGCGCCGTTCTTATGCACGCCCTTTTGGAGAGGAAGGTCGAGTCTATCAAGTATGGAGAGATTCAATTCGAGCTAGGCGGAAAGAGGGTCGGTTCGGCCGTCTCGAATATGCCTTAATCTCGGGTTTAGACTACACCGACAGTCCGACAAAAGACGAGAAGGACAAACGATCCTCTAGAAGGATCATTGATGAGTACTGGAATGGGACAAGCAATATCAAATTCAGTGCACTCATCGATTTTTGGAATGTGTGCAAGAACCCCGTAGACGTTTACAAGATCGGATTGTGCGTCTTCATTTTCGGATATCTATTGGGACAACCGGCGAACAAAGTTATCAAGCCGAGGTGGCAACCTTTCGTGCAATACGTAGAAGATCTCCCCTTCTTCTACAGTTTGTCGTGGGGGAACATGAATTGGGCCGAGAAGTTTCAATCGCTCTCGGTCGACTTGACGCATCACCTCGAGGGTATCGAGACGAAGTTGAAGAAGAAATCAGACGTTCAACAAAAGGAGGCAAAATATACATTGTCTAGGAATGTTCACGCCTTTCAGTATTGGGCGTACGAGGCGATCCCGGAGATTGGGCAAGCCTTTGGAACAAGCTTTGGAAATCGAATACCGAGAATGCAATGGTCGGGCACCATTGTTGTTCTTAGGAAGGACGTCGAGAAAATTCTGATAAAGAAATCAGTAAGTTTTATTGATTTTTCATATTTTTCTTTAATTGGGATTGATCTTTAATAAATCATAACATTTTTTTATGTTTTCAGCTGGGCGTCCTTCAAATGCTTCAACCTAGACCGACAGAGAAAGGGTTTTTCGATATTCTTGAAGACCATACGAAGAAATGTCTATATCCAGTAGACATCGAAGGAGAAAATGCGGCCGAGCCAAGGAACGTTGATGAAGAAATCAACATCGTTGGTTCAGCCGCGGAGGAAGCAGACTTCCTCGACTACGACGAAGAGGAGGGCGATGATGAGAAGTATATCTCTGATACTCCTCGAACGCGTCCGACGAAAGAGTCAAAAGCTTCACCTCCTCGTCCCGATTTTCCTCACCCAAGAACTTCGCCTCCTCCACAAGCTCCTCGTGGTTCCGAGCCAAGCGATAATGACCCAATTGTGATAACGGTGAAAATGTGGAACGAGGTTCATCAAGGAATAAGATACATACTCCAGACGATGGCTACCCTAGGACGAGGGATGAACGTAGTTAACAGTCGAGTTGAGCGCATACGCAACAGTCAGGTAATAAGATCGTTTGAAAGTTATAAAAGTTTATTCAAAGTATAACTAACAATTTTTACAGATTCTTACTTGGGAGCGTCTGAATTACGTATTCCGTGACATTACGGGGATGCCAGGTGGACCAATTCCTACCACGCAAGCGCGTGGTCCTGATACGCAAAAGCAGCGCAAGAGCAAGGCCAAGAATACTAAACGTCATCCCCCTCAACGCTTCCCACCTCCCCCTATGGATGGTCCTCCTCATCTCCCTACACCTCCATCGCCTTTTACGCCCCAGAGCAGTCGGAGCCCTTCACCGAAAATCCCGGGTAAACAAGCAGGGTTATTCAAAAGACGAACGACGCGACAGGATGAGAAGTTAAAGGGCCATGCCGTCGAGAGACCGTCAAAGAATCAACGGAGCGAGCCACCCGAATCTCCAGCGAATGCACCACCTTAGAAATCGAAGAAGTGGGACGACTTCACCGATCCGACGAAGCGCAAGTACACAACACGTACAACTTCTTTCACGCTCGTCAAGGAGCCTACACAAAAATACTATGTCGATATGATGTTGTGGGTGGGGACGGGGAAGTACTATGGTCACTATATGCCTAACATTTGGTTAGTGACGAGAGAAATGAGTCCAAAGTTCTTTGCCCCCATTGCCGATGTAGGAGTTTGGTTGACAGATGAGGTACAATGCATTTTATTTGTTCAACTATCACATATTAGATATTTTATATTAATCATATGTTTGTATTGTAGCATATCGACGCAATCCTTCATATGTTGAGGACTCGACAGCATGAACTCAGTGGTTATCGGCAGGATGTCCGCATTATGGACACTGTATGGGTTCAGAACGTCTTCGGGAGGTACAAGAAAGAGCAGACAAACATAGAGAAGTTGAAAGAGTTGAGGACTGAACCCGAGAGAGTTGATTGGGATCAGAGGTCCATCATTACGCCGATGATGGGATACCGAGACATCAAGATCAAGTCGTGGAAGGGTGCTAAGGAGATCCTCCTGGTTGTCAAGTTCAAGCATGTCCATTGGTTCACATTTCAAGTTCATTTGATATAGTGGACGATCACAGTTCTTGATTGTCAGAAAGTATTAGTTGAGCAGGAGCAGCATTCAGCACACTTCATGGAGTTCATGCACTTAAGTTTAAATCTGACTCTAACAATATCTATAATAAATTTGTAATTACTTAACATTTTTTTGGAATACTGTAGGATAGGAGTCGCGCATTGTCACGAGTAATGCTTTTGAGTGGCCTGTTCAACAACCACCCGAAAATGTATCAACCTCTCTCAGCAGGTCGACCGACGCTTCATGAGTTCACATGGCTCATTGACCAAAACGTCCCTCAATCAAGTTTAAGGTAAACGTTTAAAATTATATTTTTTTTGTGTAAAAAGTTATTTGTTGACACATTCTTATGTATCGTTATTGTAGCGGTGATTGTGGGATATTTTCCGTCAAATACGTTGAGCATCTTCTTGTAGGAGTCCCTTTGATACACTCATAACGGAAAACATGAAGATATTCAGGAAAAAGTGGGCAGTTGACTTGTTTTTAGATAGATTTACCCGATGACTTGTTTTTATATTTAAACACTTTAAATTTTGTTTGTGTATAATTTTTTTTTTATATTTAAACACTTTAATTTTTTTTTGTGTATAAAGTTTGTTTTTATATTAAAACACTTTAACTTGTTTTAAAATGATTGTGTATAACTTGTCAAAACAAAACATAATTCAAAGTACTTCAAAATAAATCAAAATAATTTAAAAAAGTTCTAACATCATTTAGAAAAGTTCAACATAATTCAAAACAATTCAAAAAAGTTCAACATAATTAAACATAATTCAATATGTCAACAACGGCTACATAATTCACACTCACTCTCGTCATGTGCATATCTTTCTATTGTGACTTAAACTACCGCATTTTTCGCATTTTTGCCTTACAACGACTTTTTCACCTTGAGATGGATATCGGTTTACCCTTCACCTTCCTTGTTTTCTTTTTCTTGGACGACCGGTTTGTTTCTTTTCAACGGGAACCAATACTTTCATATGCTTAATATCTTCTGGAACATCCCATTGTTCTTCACTACCAACTGGATAAACGGCGTCTTTATACTGTTCGATCCACGTTTTCTTTACGTAGAAAGGACTACATAAAGAGTATACGTCCATGGAACGATGTTGAGCTGATGCAATTGCATGTTCGCAAGGGATACCTAGAAGTCGAGGAATTCCACAAGTGCAAGTATTTTGTTGCAAGTTTACATTATGCTCACCCCCACAATCTTTTACGTGACATTCGTACAACCTAACCCCGTACGCGTGTATAAATTTTGCTTTATTGTTCATATTCTCAAAGTCAGCTTGCCACCTTGGTGTAAGTTCCGTGTTTAACTTATGTGCAATGCCTTCTCATTTGAAGAGCCAATTTTGTAGTGTGAATCTTATGAGCTCAAGAAGCGTCGTTATCGAAAATGACCTCGCATGCCGTGTTTTAGCGTTAAAACTTTCGGCGTTGTTATAAAATGAATATTTGATTACACTTTATTTAATTTTACCTTTCCCCAGGAAAGAACGGTCTTGCCCAACGATCAAACCCGATGTCTTCAAGATATTTTGCCATCTCGACATCTTTTTGCTTCAACTGCCTGAAGTGAGCTTCAAATGACGTCTTATTGAAGCAATAAGCAGCTACGTACAATTCACCGCGACAATGATCTGTCTTAAACTTGTGTTGAACGTTTAGCTGCATATGATGGTAGCAATAACCATGGGGTATTCCCGGAAAAGCAACTTCAACACCATGACTGATACTAACATGTCGATCAGATATGAATTCCAAATCAGGTACGTCTTCCCCAATGACTTCTTTCAACATCAACAAAAACCACGTCCATGATTCATGACGCTCACTGTCGACAACGCCAAAAGCGATGGGATACAAATGTGAATTCGCATCCAATGCAATCGTTACAAGCAACTGTCCCCCGTATTTAGTCTTTCAAAAATGAACCATCCAAAGATATGATCAGCCTACAATACTTAAATCCTCGAAGACACGTCCTAATGGAAAAAAATGCATATTTGAATTTGTCGCCATCTCTCACAAAATCAGTAACCGTGCCTGGGTTTTTTTGCTTCAACATGTACAACCAAGAAGATAGTTTCTGATACGACTGTTCATGTGTACCACGAACTAGTCCAATAGCTACTTTTTTAGATCTCCACGCCGTCAAATACGATATGTCTTGTCTTCACTTTTTTCTAACGTTATGTGCTGAATAATCGGTCATTGAGTTGATCAAATATTTGTCTTTAAACATGTGTCCAATAACTCACGGTGCAGGTCGTCGTTGACCTTCTGCTCGAACAACACGCGAGGACGAGTGAGCTTTTTCGAAAGCCACAACCTCCCATATTCCTGACCACTATACGACGCCCTGGAGTTTCCACATACAACTCTCATATTTGCAAAGAACGTACCACCTTTTTCGATGGTGATTTAACTCAAAACTCAAAATTATATTTTTCATGGCGTATAGGTGCACGTGTGTCTTCATTTCTGATTTTTCTCAAACGGTTTTCCAAAATACAAGTCTTTTGAGCTACCTATTACATTAAACGATAAATGGTTAAGTTCAAAACATAAATAAATTATACGTGAACTTGAAAAATAACATGTAGAGGATTGAGTCGGGCCTTCAAGATATTCTATCTCCTTAACCAATTGTTCTTGCGTGAATTGAGGATCTTTCCAAGTATAAGTTCCCGAAGATCCTCCACAACGATTAACTTCGGGATGATAGTCACCAGAAGGAACGTAGTTCTAAAAAAGGTGGTCGTACTCTTCGTCATTCACCAACTTTTCAAAATCTTCAGCGTCTTCAACGTCATCACCGTCGTCATCATCTTCGTTTTCTTCAAAGTCTTCAAAATCGACGTCAAAGGGATCTCTATCGCGCCTATACATTTCATCTTCGCCACTCTTGTCTGCTGAAAACTCATCCTCCGCAACCGAACGTTCATCGTTTCGTTTTGGATTACTTTGTGAGACTTCAATTGCGAGAGGATAATGTTGTCTTCTGCTTTCAATGCGAGGAACCTTCAACGCTTGTTTTCCTTTTTGCTTAGGATCCACATCGTTAGAAATTGGTGACATTATTGGTTCAAAACTCACGCAAATAGGAAATTTAGTCCAGTAGTTGTGGTTCATATAATATGCGACATCATCATCTGACACCAAGACTGCTGGCGCTAACACAACGTTACCCAGACTGTACGGAACTTCAATTTTAAAGTCAAACGCCATCCTATCCATCTTGGAAGTTTGGTAAATCATATGGACCAACTCATCATATGTTGTTTCTTTTGTAGCATTCACCATATACGTACGAGCTTTACTAAAATCCCACCTGTCTCTTTTTCTCACGCACGTTCCACCAATACTGATGAAAATTGCAAACATATTCATAAAAACTTGTCAAAAACTAATGAAAAATATCCAAAAATCAATTAAACTTATCCAAAATCCATATAAACTTGTCCAAAATTCATATAAACTTGTCCAAAATTCATCTAAACTTGTCCAAAACCATCAAAACTTGTCAAAAAACTTGTCAAAAAATATCAAAACTCATAAGATATCGTAAGGCATCGTACGACGTCGTATGATGCCGTGCGATATCATACGATGTCGTACAACGATCTGCAAAGTAAGTCGTCGTACAATTTTTCCAGTTTTTTGACGAACTTTTTCTTTCCCGATCCAAAAATGATTCTAACACCAAAAATGACTACAAAAATGATTTAAACAGAGTTAACAAAGAAACATACCCATTATGACAATGATCTTATGTGATTTTAACGGATTCTATGAGAATTTGAATGAATTCGAAGGTGAAAATGAGATTGCAATTTGTAATAAACCCTATATATGAGCTAAAGGGTATTTTTGTCCGAAAAATGGTCTAAACTCCATTTTAAGATATTTAACTAATGATGAGTCCAATGTGGATATTTTAAACGTTTTTGGGTCTATATTCTGAAATTTCTCATTTAGGAGCGGTATTGTTGTACCATTTTTGGCCAAAAGTATAATATGAGATAGAGCCCAACTTTGATATTTAGAAACAAATTGAGTCCAATTTATGAAATTCCTCTATTTTCTGTCTCCCGCAACACCAAATTTCAAACTAAAAAATATTATTCATCATTATTATATTATTAAATTAATATAATATAGTTATGAATAAATATTTTAATCAATAGGTATAATGTTTGGATTTTTTAATTAAGTTATAAATATTATTTATTACTTACCAATATTTAACAAAATCCAAACTGGATGAATAAATAAAATTATAGGATAATTTACATAAATTCCCCCAAAACTATAAAATTTGTCCATGTTCACCGCTGATGTATACATTTTCTCAGTAAGCCTCCAAACTTTGTTTGTTATAATTTTGTGCCCCTTCTATTATCTTGTCATCCAATTTATAAACGTTTTTATGGTGAAATTACTTAAATATCCTTAAATTAAACCTAAAAAACGATGATGATGAGTAACGACATATGTAGAGTGACGTGTCTAGAGCTTATTGTAGTACTGGGTGTAGTCGATTATTATTCTATGTAACAAAAAATCGATAACAAAATATCAAAGAATGGAATTAGACAATAGTCGCATTGATCAGTTTTCTACCAAATTCTCTCAGATCTAGAGTTGGCGTATTCTTATTTCCGTATCGTCGAAGTTCCCGTCCCCTTTCCCTCTGAATTCTTTATGCTAAGAATATTCTGGCAAGGAGCCGACATAGATGGATTTATACGATGTACGTCTGGAGGATCTGGACGAGGAGCTACCAAAGCATCTAAAGGAGGAGTCACCGGAGAAGCTGGACGAGGTTCCACCGGAGGATAAGTATTGGAAGCGGTGGTGGTGGACCTTGTGAGGGTGAGATTGTTAGGGCAAAGAGGAGCGATATTGTGTCTGTGTCAATTGAATGTCTGTGCAGGAAGCGGTTGCATTGTTTATGTGGTGGAGTCGGAGATCGACATCTTGGAGAACAATTCTACGACATTTGGACGCATCGCTGCAGTCAAAAAGGACAACGATGGGAGAAACGGTGGTTCCGGTGATGTTTTGGTACAAAACATCCTCCATTTAGACTACATAGTTTTGCGTCTGACAATCATGTCGCAGTACTACAAATGAACCCTATTCCGTCCCCTGGTTCATTTGCTCAGCTGTCGGACCTTTCTTTCTCACCGGAGACCTCTCCGAGCTTTGCTGTACCTCCTGCTTCTCATCTCTCTTTCCAGTCGGGATTCCATGGTGGCGCGGCGAGTCGGATTGGGATTCCAATCTTCTGGTTGTGGTGGTGGTTGTTGTGCGGGAGAGAGGCGAAGAGAGGCATACCAGAAGGAGGGATGGAGTGGAGCGAACATGGTGGGACCTGCATCTTTTAATTTTTTTTTAGAGATTTACTAATTTACCCTTGGATATTAACAGAAATAGGATGGAAAGATAACATAAGAGACACTTAATCATAAAAAACAAAATTTGAGGGGCTTACTGAGAAAATTCAAACATCAGGGAGTGAACATGTACAAGGGCTATACTTCAGGGAGAATTTATGTAAATTATCCAAAATTATATTACTTAAACATTAAATATATAAAAAAAATACATTTAAAAAACTAAAATTTGGCGAATTGGGCCTAACTTACAAACGTTTTTTTGGTTATGTCCAACGTTTGGTAATACTTTTGTAAATATCCAAAAGTCCGACGTAGCATATTTAATAACATTATTATTTCACCCATTTATCCTTTACGTTCAACCGATTTTTGTAATATTTAATTTATTTTTTAAAATTCGTTTCAAATTTGTTTAAACTATTTCCGGGACTTGAATATTTCTATTAGATCCTAGAAATATGGGCGATTTTATTAACTAATTATATCAGATTAATTTATAAAAACATTACTAATGACCAGATTATCTTATATAGTTATTATTGAAAAGTGTTAATATTTCTTACCGATTTTATTCTTGATATTATCTCTTTTAAGTTTAATTTTATTAACAATAAGAATATTTTAGAAGTCATGTTAGTTATATTGTCATTTACTACGTAACTAGTTTATTCATGATATTCATCGTTGTTAATTACAACTCAATTTCTGTTGTTAATCCTTTATTATAACACTCATTATTAACGGACAAACCCAAACTTATGTTCACATGGACAACAACAATATTAAACCCAAATTTATGTATATAGACTTAATATATTAACATTGAACAGAATTCATACATCCAAATACAAAGATGACATTCCCCAAATCAATAATTAACATTTACAATGTCACGAAACATAACTAACTTCATATTTGGCTATTACTTCATAATGTTGTTTCAAAATAAAGCCATTATTCAATTAACCACATTTTTCATGTCCTAAAACAGTACCTTAAACATTACAAATCTGCTTAGTTCTAAATTCATTTAGATCCAAAACATTCAGCATAATTTCTTCGTAATCTCAAGCCTACATTTAACACTTATGTAGTAGGGTAAATTAGATAAATCAAATGATGGTAGGCTACTTGGCTTGTCTTCGTTTGTCTCACTTGTTGTTGGGTACTTGTCCGTTGGTACTTGTTGTTGAGGAATAAATTAACAATTGACTTGTTTAATGTAAATAAGGACATATACATGTAAATTAACAATTGATTTACATGAGTTAACAGTTAATTTACATCAAATTTACATCATAAATTAAATACTCATTAACTTAAAATAGTACATACCTTGGGGTTTCTTTGCTATGGTCTCCATGTTTTTTTTTTTTACCAACACTTTTGTGGGGTACTCCTTTTTTTATTATTCTAATTGAAGTTAATCTTGTGTTAGTGATAAAAAAAATTACAAATGTACGCCTAATTTTTGTTAAATACGTGTTCATATACTTTATATTCAATATTTGTAAATAATAATTTCAACTGGTTAATCGCATTTTAATTTACATAAATTTACAAATTGGGTGATGAACACTTTACATAACCAGAAACCCTAAATCTTTTTTTACACGGACAATTAAAATCGAATAGTATCTGTAGCTCTTTATCCATTGACCAAACTAAAAAACGAGTATGGAATGCAATTTAGTATAACAATTGAGTTTGAATTATATGTTTTTATGAATGTCAAACCAAGAAAAATGGTAAAAACAACGGTAAAAAAACCTCGAAAGTAAAGGGAAAATCAAAATAACCAGTTTTCAAGATGAAAGGTCGTTAAATGAGAAGAAGATAACATCGAAAATACGAACGAAAATGAAAACCGTCACCACGAGAAAATAAAAACCAGAGTTTGAAAACGTTTTAAACTTAAAAACCATCACCCTAGGAAAATAAAAACAGCTCTTGTAAATCGCTTGGTTATGTTTCAATCTTCAAAGATTTCGTCGTCTATCATGGTTGTAAATCACCTAATTTCTTTGTTTAAAAGTAACGATTCGGTTTAGAAAGAAAACTCTTGAACTTCTCGAGATATATGCATGCAACTGGCTTCTCTTTCCTCTTCCCTGAATATAATAATTACACCAAATCTTTCGGGCCGGCTTTTTAGCTTAATTAACCGATTTACCTTGTTAAATTTCATTTAATAAATTGGGAGGGATTTTAATATTTTGGGTTATTTTTTTAATGAAGTTTTTGTTAATTAAAAGTGTGGACATTTACTAAAGTTTTACTGAACGTTGGACAAAATCAAATTAGCAAACTTCTATAGGGCTATTATACACATAAACCCATTAAAAAATTAATTACATCATATTAATTAGTGGAATTAGCATAGTCATTACACGAGTGCTCAAATAATGCATTTCGAAGTTCCATGAGCATACCTATTCTCTTAAAATCATGTTATTTTTTGTGCATGTATGTTTATTTGGTTTGTTTAATTTTAGTTTTGATGTGTTTAAAGTTTTTTTTTATGTTTTGAAGTTTATTTTTATGTGTATTTTGTATTCAATTTATGATATTTGGTGTTTTATAAATATATATATATATATATATATATGATTTATATTTTATAAATATAAAAGAATTATACCGTTTGAAGAATACCACGCCAAATCAAATTTAGTGTCCACTATACCGTGTGGTTGAAGCTCATTCTCACACTATATTTGATGTTATAGTGTTGGGTTTGATATTACCTTAGAACATTTTTAATGATAAATTAAAATGATATAGACTTAACTTGCCACTTCATATTTTCAATCTATAACATTATAGGCTAAATTGATCTTTAATGGTAAGTTAAATGTCACATTTAACTTTACTTTATCACATGATAATAATAAAAAAAATTCAATTTTCACTTACTATCAATAACATTTTAATTTATTTATGTGATACAAATAAATTATTTAATTCAAATATAAATAATATATGAATGTTGATCCTGAGCAGGTATATTTGTAATCGCTATTTTATTAATTAAAATTATAATTTTTTTATAGGATGCAGATATACCGGTATATCTGTAATCACTATTTTATTATGGTATAAGTTTTTATTTATATTGAGGATGATATATGAATAAAGCTATATTTATAATGAATAATATTCTCATTTGATAACCTTGATGATAATGAAATTGCAGGTTAGTGTTGTAGTACAATCGCTGCTTAAAGATAATAACAGAACATTGTTGTCTCAGTTGTCAAAGAACCTCAAATTCCCAAGTCCTGAGCATGTATATTTGTAATCACTATTTTATTTATATCTAAGATGATACACGAAGAAAGTAATATTCATAGTGAATAATATTCTCATTTGAACTAACGTTGATGATAACTAAATTGCAGGATAGTGTTGTAGTAAAAGCATTGCTTGAAGACAATAACAGAACATTGGTGTCTCAGTTCTTTAAGAACCTGAAAATCCCGAGTCTTGGGCTATGCTGATCGGATCATACATGAATGGTATATTCATAATAGATACTATTTTGATCTAACGTTGATGATAAGATTGCAGGTTAGTTTTGTAATGAAAAAGTTGCTTGAAGACAATAACCAAACATTGTTAAACTCTTCTTTTAAAGAATCAGAAAATCTCGAGTCCTGAATAGGAGGTAGAAGAAAATGTATTTTTGAATGATACTTGAGGAAATGGTAGATTAATAATAAATATGATTTTTCCAATAAATAACGTTGATGAAAAATTAAATCGCAGATTTAGTATATGCTTGAAAAAATTAACAACTCTTTGTTAAATCAGATCTTGAATCAGAAATTCTCGACTCCATAAAATGTAATAGAAAAAAGGTATAATTCAAATCTATATTTTTTAAGCTTTATGTACACGTTAGAGCAAAAATATGATTCTTTGAAAAAAGTTATGGTTATAATAAACAATATTATCATTTGAGCCAACATTGATAAAAAATTATAGAAAATTTTTATTTTATAGACCTAAAATTTAACAAAGTATCGGGATTAGATCTCGAACTTTAAAAATATCTGAAATTGAAACTTTGGACATATACTAGATCAAAATACCCTTGAAATTCAAATAACCCATATTTTACTCTCATTTTCAAATCATTTTCATCACAATTCTTTTTATCTTCGAATTTCTTACGCTAGGATTAGAATTTTTGGTAGTCGAGCTCACAAATTTTATTTTTTTGGAATTTGTATATATGTATTTTCGATTTTGTGGATATTGCATTGTATCTCATCGTACGACATCGTATCGCATCTTACGACACCGTACATAATAACATGTATGAATTTTATCGTACATTATAATATTAATGCATCATATCACATCGTACGTCATCGTACAATTTGTACACTACAATGTGTACGAATTTTATAATGTATCGTAGTGCATAGCATTGTACGGCATCGTATCGTATCACATCATAACATCGTACCGTATCGATACGATACAATACGATACCATACGATGTGATACGATACATTATAATTATAATGTAGAATAACATTCATACGCATTGTAATGTACGATGAAATTCATACACATTATTACGTACGACATCGACGTCGTACGATGCGATATGATGCCTACAATATCGTACATTATAATGTGTATGAATTTTATCGTACATTATAATTATAATGTATCAAATCGCATTGGACGGCATCGTATCGCATCGTACCATAATGTATTGTATCACATCGTACGACATCGTATGATATCGTACATAATAATGTGTATGAATTTTATCTTGTACTACAGTTTTAGTGTACAATAAAATTCATACATTTTGTTATGTACGATATCGCATCGTACATTATGTGTATGAATTTTATTGTACGATATAATAATAATGCATCGTATCACATCCAAAGACATTGTACGGCACCGTATGATATCGTACATTAAAATGTGTATGAATTTTATCGCATGTTATAATTATAATGTATCGTATGGAATCGTACGGTATCGTATCGCATGGTAACATGAGCCATAATTTTAGTCGTGGACCAGTATTTGTTTTAACCAAGTCCGATATCATTGAATAATCACTAAAATACATTTTTAGTCGTGTGTATATAAGTTTATTTCACCACTTGTGTTTCGAATTGATAATTTAGACAAAAGCCTAGTACATAGGTACATCTACTTCATAAAAAATCTTTAGGTAGACGATCCATGGCGCTTGTAAGAGGTCAAAGTTTATCAGCACTTCTAAATCAAGGAGGTTTATATTATTTTGCTCCGCTATTACTTATTATGATTATGATGTATATCATAATTTAGGTTATTCTGGTTTATACTATTGTGCAGTGCTATTATTTTCTATGATTATGATGGCTTAGATTTTGAATTGACACCTACTTCCAAATCAAGAATGTTTTTACTATTGTGCTTCTCTATTATTAACTATAATTATAATGTATATCATCATTTTAGGTTTTTTGGAATAGCTTTCAAATTCGTGTGCACTTGTTATTCTCTATTCTCTGCGATTAATCTTTTTTTGTTTGTTTATTTGTTCCTATAGTTTTCAGAATATAACATAGACCGGACCTGAATTTGCTTCTAGTCTGTCATAATTCGATGATGTTGTAAGAAAGGGAATATTTGTTCTTGAATTTAACGACACATAAGACAAATTACATGATCTTCTTTCCTCCTGGGACAAATTCTGCGAGAGATTCAAAAATGAAAATGACTACATGATTTTATGCATGATTATTTTCAATCCATGCGTGATCAAGTCAAACTGTAAGAATTTGTGAGTACAATTATTTTTTTAATCGAATTTGTTAATAACTACATAATATTTGTAGGATAGGTTTGGTGGAAGTGCTTTTAGCTTTTTACAAGCTATTTCTGCTTAAAGAAAATTTTCGCTCTCGAAGTAAGTTCAGCGAATTATTTGACTTTGAAGAAATTGGTTTAGTTTGCAAAATTAGGTCTGCAACAAACCACATATTTTACACAAGCCGCGAAACGGTAATGCTTGACCTCTGAATTCTTTACCTAATTAATAAGTAATGTAGTATATTTAATTAAAAATTGTATTTCATGTCAGGAGTTTCGACCTACCTGCTTCTTCATCCGACAAGGAAGAAGTTCAAGAAACTGCAGAAAATAAGGAGGAAAACACTAATGCAAAACTTTTAGAAAAGAAGAAGAAAAAAAAGTGAAGATGTAGAGAATGCTATGAGAGAACGATACAATAAAGATTCTATTCAAGTGAGTATAAAACAGGCTGAAGAAGCAATAATAGTGAGTGCAGTACAAGTGCAGGAAGCAGTTAAAGTGAGTGTAGAAAAAGTTGAGGAAGCAGTTAAAGTTGAAGATGTTACTACAGATAAACATTCAGAAATTAAGAAAGGAAAGAAATCGAAGAACACAGAAGATGGAGAGAGTGTTGTTAATGAAGGACATGTTGAAAATGTTTTTCAAGTGGAAGATGTTACTACAGATAAACCTTCCGAAAAAGAAGAACATGAAGCTATCGCATTGTATATTGAAGATAATACTTGATAAAAGGTTTATATATATAATAGATGATATTCTCATACATCTAAAAGATTATATTTTCATTTAATCTATCTTTGATGATAAATAAAATTTCAAGTTTGTTGTGTAGTAAAAAAGCTGCTTGAAGAAAGCAACAAAGTAAAAACAAAAACTGGACCATGTGCTCGAAGAGTTTTTTATTGGGCTGGTTTTAACTGGGCCAACTTAAATAAAATTCTAGCAATGTTAACCAGTGAAAATACGAAACTTAGAAAATATATATATTACAATGTCGTACAAATTCTGCTAGAGATTCAAAAATGAAAATGACTACATGTTTTTATGCATTGTTATTTTCGGTCCATGCGTGATCAAGTCTAACTGTAATAATTTGTGAGTACAATTATTTTTTTAATCAAATTTGTTACTAACTGTATAATATTTGTAGTATAGGCTTGGTGGAAGAGAGTTTAGCTTTTTACAAGCTATTTCTGCTTTAAAATAATATTTGCTCTCGAAGTAAGTTCATCGAATTATTTGACTATGAAGAAATTGATTGAGCTGGCAAAATTTTGTCTGCAACAAACCCCAGATTTTACACAAGCCGCGAAATGGTAATGGTTGACCTCTGAATTCTTTAAGGTAATTAATCGGTAATATAGTGCATTTAATTAAAAATTGTATTTCATGTCAAGAGTTTCAACATGCCTGCTTCTACATCCTGCAAGGAAGAAGTTCAAGAAACTGCTAAAAATAAGGAGGAAAACTCTGCTGCAAAACTTTTAGAAAAAAAGAAGAAAAAAACTGAAGCTGGAGAGATTGTTGTAAGAAAACGACACAATAAAGATTTTGTTCAAGTGAGTTTAAACCAGGCTGAAGAAGCAGTTCTAGTGAGTGTAATATAGGCCCAGGAAGCACTTAAAGTGAGTGTAGAAACGGTTGATGAAGCAGTTAAAATTGAAGTTACTACAGATAAACATTCTAAAATTAAGAAAGGAAAGAAATAGAAGAACACCGAAGTTGGAGGGAGTGTTGTGAATGAAGGACATGTTGAAAATGTTGTTCAAGTGCAAGATGTTACTACAAATAAACCTTCTGAAAAGAAGAAAAATAAGAACACTGAAGCTATCACATTGTATATTGAAGATAATACTTGAGAAACAGATTATATATAATATGTGATATTCTCATACATGTAATAGATTATATTTTCATTTAATATATCTTCGATGATAAATCAAAGTTTAAGTTTGTTGTGTAGTAAAAAAGCTGCTTGAAGAAAACAACAAAGTAAAAACAAAAACTGTACCATCTATCCGGAGAGTTTTTTATTGGACTGGTTTTAACTGGGCCACGTTAATTAGAATTCTGGCCATGTTAACCACTGAATATACAAAACTAAGAAAATATATATATATTAACATGTGTATGAATTTTATCATACGTTATAATTATAATGTACGATAATATTCAAATACATTATTATGTACGATTTCGTACAAATTCTGCGAGAGATTTCAAAAATGAAAATGACTACATGTTTTTATACATGGTTATTTTCAGTCCATGCATGATCAAGTCAAACTGTAAGAATTTGTGAGTACAATTATTTCTTTAATCAAATTTGTTACTAACTACATAATATTTGCAATATAGGCTTGGTGGAAGCGAGTTTAGCTTTTTACAAGCTATTCTGGTTATAAAAAATATTCGCTCTCGAAGTAAATTCATCGAATTATTTTACTCTGAAAAAATTGATTGAGCTGGCAAAATTCTGTCTACAACAAACCCTAGATTCTTTTAGGTAATTAATCGGTAATATAGTATATTTAATTAAAAATTGTATTTCATGTTAGGCATTTCGACCTGCCCGCTTCTACATCCGGCAATGAAGAAGTTCAAGAAACTACAGAAAATTAGGAGGAAAACACTGCTGCAGAACTTTTAAAAAAGAAGAAGGAAAAAACTGAAGCTGGAGAGATTGTTGTGAGAGATAGATCCAATAAAGATTATGTTCGAGTAAGTATAAACCAGGCTGAACAAGCAGTTATAGTGAGTGTAGTACAGGCCCAGGAAGCACTTAAAGTGAGTGTAGAAAAGGTTGAGGAAGCAGTTAAAGTTGAAGATGTTACTACAGATAAACATTCAAAAAGTAACAAAGGAAAGAAATAGAAGAACACTGAAGCTGGAGAGAGTGTTGTGAATGAAGGACATGTTGAAAATGTTGTTCAAGTGGAAGATGTTACTACAGAAAAACCTCCCGAAAAGAAGAAAAAGAATAATCCTTAAGTTATCGCATTGTATATTGAAGATAATACTTGAGGGATGGATTATATATACAATAGATGATATTGTCATACGTGTAATAGATTATATATACAATTGATGATGAATAAAATTTTAAGTTTGTTGTGTAGTAAAAGAACTGCTTGAAGAAAAAACAAAGTAAAAACAAAAACTGGAACATGCGTTCGAAGAGTTTTGTATTGGGCTGGTTTTAAATTGGCTGGTTAAATAGAATTCTTGCAATGTTTACCACTGAATATACAAAACTAAGAAAATATATATATTGCAATGTGTATGATTACATTATAATCATAATGTACGATAAAATTCAAACACATTATTATGTACAATGTCGTACAAATTCTGCGTGAGATTCAAAAATAAAAATGACTACATGTTTTTATGCATGGTTATTTTCAGTCCATGCGTGATCAAGTCAAACTGTAAGAATTTGTGAGTACAACTATTTTTTAATCAAATTTGACACTAACTACATAATATTTGCAGTATAGGCTTGGTGGAACTGTGTTTAGCTTTTTACAAGTTATTTCTTCTCTCTCGAAGTAAATTCATCGAATTATTTGACTCTGAAGAAATTGATTGAGCTGGCAAAATTCTGTCTGCAACAAACCCCAAATTTTACACAAGTCGCGAATTGGTAATGATTGACCTCTAAATTGTTTTAGGTAATTAATCGGTAATATAGTATATTTAATTAAAAATTGTATTTAATGTCAAGATTTTCGACCTGCCTGCTTCTACAACCGGCAAGGAACAAGTTCAAGAAACTGCGGAAAATAAGGAGGAAAACACTCCTGCAAAACTTTTAGAAATAAAGAAGAAATAAACTGAAGCTGGAGAGATTGTTGTGAAAGATCGGTACAATAAAGATTATGTTCAAGTGAGTATAAAACAAGCAGAAGAAGCAGTTATAGTGAGTGTAGTATAAGTCCAAGAAGCAGTTAAAGTGTGTGTAGAAAAGGTTGAGGAAGCAGTTAGAGTTGAAGATGTTACTACAGGTAAATATTCAAAAATTAAGAAATGAAAGAAATAGAAGAACACTGAAGCTGGAGAGAGTGTTGTGAATGAAGGACATGTTGAAAATGTTGTTCAAGTGGAAGATGTTACTATAGATAAACCTTCCGAAAAGAAGAAAAAGAAGACTACTGAAGTTATCGCATTGTATATTGAAGATAATACTTGAGAAACGGATTATATATACAATAGATGATATTGTCATACATGTAACAGATTATATTTTTATTTAATCTATCTTTAATGATAAATAAAACTTCCAGTTTGTTGTGTAGTAAAAACACTGCTCGAAGAAAACAACAAAGTAAAAACAAAACTGGACCATGTGTTCGAAGAGTTTTTTATTGGGCTAGTTTTAACGGTCAAGCGAAATAGAATTATGGCCATGTTAACCACTGAATACAAAACTAAGTTTATATTTATTACAATGTGTATGAATTTTATCGTACATAAGTATATTCTATCGTATCACATTGTACGACATCGTACATAATAATGTGTATGAATTTTATCGTACATTATAATTATAATGTATCGCATCGCATCGTATGACATCGTTTATTATAATATAATGCGTATGAATTTTATCGTACATTATAATTAAAACGTATCGTATCGCATCGTACGGTAGCGTACGGTTCTGTATCATATTGCATCGTACGGCATTGTGTCGCAACTCTGTCATTATTGTTGGAGAGAATGGGAGTTCGGAGTCCTGGCCACGGAGAAAGGGTGGGGCTGGCGTGTGGTGCTTCCTGACTAAGCCTTGACCACAATACCCTCTAGGAGTTCGGAGTTCGGAGTTCGGCAAATCGTATAGGACAATACTTTTGAGAGCGGGAAGTTCCATTATTATCACATCCTCGTCTTCGTATCCTATTTTTTCCTCCAACTCCTCGCAGTCCCCGACAAAGCTTCGCATCACCGCAATACCAGATTCATAGATTCTTTTTCATAGAAAAATAATTGAAGATTAGAGCTAGATTTTCCAACTTTATTTCATATAAAAATAATTGAATTGAGCTCATTAAATTAGCGTTTTAGTTCTAGCTAATTCAAGTTTGAATTCAGGCGAAAACAAGAGAACCTTGCCAATTATATAAAACACGATTAAGTATAGGACCAGGTTAAAGTATGGGTAACGATTAGTTGATGAATAGAGAAAAAGTGACAATTGTTGACAATCATGTCAACAGAATGTCAATTGTTGACATCCATGTCAACAAATTATGTGAACTGTTGGCATTTGCGTCAACCAATTTTTTTAGTGTCTTCGTTCATGTATATGTCATCAAACAAACTTGGATTTCTTTAAAATAAATAAATAATTAGATTTCTGATAGAAACGACGCTCGAAGAAAAAAAAAATAGGTTAAAAGTAAAGAAAAAAATAAGGAAGTAAAAATGGATTAAAAAAATTATTTCCTCTTTTTATTAGTATTCTTGTTCAAAATATTGTTTTGGTGGAAAATGGGAAAAATGTTATGCGATAGTAATACTTGTGGCAATTTCTCTTGAATTATTGAATGAAATGAATTATGTTATATTGTATTGGATCTGCAGTTTATACGATTATACATATCTAATAAATGAATTATGTTATATAGTATTGGATATGCAGTTTATACGATTATACATTTATAATAATCTTTTAACTGCCTAGTAGTACGTGTAACAATACATTATATTGTTGAGTCAGCTTTCATATGTAGACTATATTTGCTTACTCATCTATTACTCTAATATCTCCTTTCAAGTTACGGCGCTGAAGTGTCCTGCAACTTGTTCTTTTAACTTCAAAAAACGAGCAAGAGAGAGTGACTTGGTCAGTAAATTGGCCACCTGATCTCTGGTTGGAACATAGCGAATCTCCAAGAGACATTGCATGACCATATCTCTGATGAAGTGAACATCGATTTTGATGTGCTTCGTCCGAGCTTGCACCGGATTTGTTATCATAGCGATATTTTCTTGGTGTACGCCTTCAGAGAGTCATCTGGTCTCTACTTGTCACAAGGAAAATATGACAAGTGTTATAGAAACTCGGAGGTGAGGCTATGGAAGGCTTGTTTTTGTATCAGAGTACGATATGTGCTCTACAACATTTGACTATTACAAGACCAAGCATCAACTTCGTCGTCAATAAGCTGAAATTCTTAATAAAACTAACACATTTTATGTCTACATATGTAGCTGAGATAAATAAGTTCCACTTTTAATATTCCAGTCTTGGCCAACACAATTATGAATTATCGGGGAACGTTTAATTTCTCGAAGATAACACATCATTTATTCAGATATTATTATGCATTTTTTGGTCCGACTACTATCTGAGTACAATAAAACAAAAGTCTCGATCAAACTTACCATGTTGGCTCTTTGCATGCATACATTGACAAGCGTTAAGTGCATAGTAAATACGATAGCTTCAACATAAATGAAAACTGATAACCGAGTTAGAATTGAAGTACTGTAGCTGAAAAAATGCGACAAATTTTTCGAGAGCCTTTTCTTTTTCTTCCTCGTACTTATCTTTTGCTGCCAATCGGTCTCTCACCGAGCTCTCCAACGGAGCTCTATATTGATATATTGAGATCCATTTATCTCCTTAATCACCACCACTCTTACTAATTTTTCCACCCGAGCTAATTTACACATAGTATCAAGATTAGTAGTATAAATTTACACATACGAAAATAAAAAATGCACAAATATTACATTACCTCGATCCAATCACACTAAGAATATAAAGAACAAAAATTCTTGAAATTTGTCAAGTGGTCCTTCATTAATTAGCTGCAACTTAATCCATCCTTAATTTGCAAACTAACCTTCTTTCTTTTAATGTTGAGGTCCTTACATATACCACGTGTGTTAATATTATACCTACCACAGGAGCACATAAATAAGACTAGTGTCAAGGCCGTGCCCGCACGGCATGCACATGGATTAAACGTGGCCATACCGGGACGGGACGGTACCGGGAGTCCCGTCCCGGTTGCATTATAGGCGGGAGGTGGGAGTCCCGGTACAGGTACCGGGGCGGGACCGGGACTCCCGGTTTTGAAGCTAAACGGGAGGTACCTTCCGGGAATGTATTAAAAAAAATGTTGAAAAAAGGAGGGCCATTGGATTGAGAATCCAATGGCCTGAAATATCCAACCGTTGCCAAATATGACCGTTGCAATTGCAACGGCTATATACTTTTTTTTCCCTTTTCACAAATTTTCTTATAAATACCCCGTCCCCCCCCCCCCCCTCCCCCCCAATTTTCTCTCATTTCTTCACACCTCTTTCAAACTCTCTCAATCTTTCAATCTCTCACTCAAACTCTTTCAAACTCTCTCAATTTTCTAAACTCGTTTTTATGGCGTCTCAAAACCGAAGGGGTCGGGGTGGTCGAAGGGGAAGAAATTCTCAAGATATCCCGATACATCGGTTTGAAGAGAATTGGTTGCACCATTCTCAAAATGCTGAATATACTTACGATCCTAATTACATTCCTAGTACTGCTCCAAATGTTTTCTATCCCCCCATCACATTCACCCGTTCAACCTAAAAACAGAAACCGATTACGTCCCTCATATGCCTCCACCTCTACCCGATGCCGACATCGCTTTTGAAGTGTTTCAACATTTTGAACAAGAAATTCAAGATTCCCAAAATTCAAACGAAAGAGTTGAAGTCGAAGACGATGAAATACAGGATCCTAACGACGATGATGAAGAAGAAGATATACCTCCTCCTCCACATCGAAGCCGGACTCAAAGGTCACCTCCTGTTAGTGTGCCCCGTCCCCGACAATAACAACAACAAGAAGAGACGCAACAACGACGACAACGACAACAAATTCAAAACACCGGAAGGCCACAACGGCGAGAAATCAGGTAAATGTAACCGTTGTGGAAAGATCTTTAGTGCTCACAACGACAGAGTTGGGACGTCGCTTTTATGGAGTCATAACAAATACTGCAAGGGCGATGGAGCTGCAACGTCTTCGACTCAGGTAAGTCATGTTGAGCCTAATCAATTACGTAAACAATTTGTAGAATATTTTGTTGCTACGGATCAATCTTTTATGCATATAGAATCACAAGGTTTTGTTAACTTTGTTAGTTATTTAGTTCCTGGTGTTCAAGTAATTTCTAAAAAATCGTTAAGAGCAGATATACTAAAATGGTTTTTGGAAGAAAAGGAAACACTAAAAACAACAATATCAAACGGTAGATATAGTGTAGCTTTAACTTCTGATATATGGACTGGTCAAATTAAAACGGATTATATGAGTGTTGTTGTTCATAACATAGATGATGAGTGGAATTTGAACAAACGTATAATAGCATTTAGGAGGATAGAAGGATCTCATTCAAGTGAAAACATTTTAGATATCATGCTTAGTGTATTAGAAGAATGGGGTTTAACACGTAGAATTATATCAGTAACGTTAGATAACGCAACAAGTAACAATGCTATGATAAGAGACTTAAAAGAAAAACTCCAAAGTAACGACTCTCTTTTACATCAACGATGTGCAACCCATATAATCAACCTTATTGTTCAAGCAGGGCCCGCTAGTTATGACTCTTCTATAAACAAAATTAGGAACTAAAAAATTTTAATAGCTCAACAAGTAGAGTAGACGAACTTAAGAGACGTCTTAGGGACAATGGTCTACAAGAACGAACATGGCATTTAGATAACAAAATTAGATGGAACTCAACTTTCTTAATGTTAACAAAAATTTTATCTGTAGGTTACGTAGATGTTATTGTAGCTTATATTAACCATGAACATGGCGAAGATACTATTTCTGATTATGATATTAAGATGGTTGAGTCCTTTGTTTCTTTTCTAGACATCTTTTATAAAGAAATTGTTATCTTTCCGCCGTTTACACTCCAACCTCTTTTCTTGGTTTGCATACTATTACAGCAATTGCACTACATTTAGACAAGTATAGAGATGAAACTATTTTTCAAGATTGTATTAAGGCAATGGAATCAAAAAATTTAAAATATAGGGGGGCTGGGAAGGTTCCTTTGCTTTACGGTTTAGGAATCATTCTAGATCCCCGATGTAGAGTTATTAGTTTGAAAAAATTTCTTAAGTACCTTAGATGTTTTTTTGTTGATCAAGATTACTATGCACTTGATTTTCCCCGAATCGTGGAAGTGTTTTATTCTCTTTTCAGGGTGTACGAAGCCAAACTCCTACCACATTACCGAGCGCAGCAGGAGAGTCAGTCACAGATGCATCAACCCCGGAAACATCGATTTCAGAATGTGTTTGTCAACGCTCCTGCGTACAGTCCATCTCCTCAACAGCAAGAGGCCGGGTCCTGTCAGCCAAGCGCAGTCGACACACACTCACATCCTGAGATACTGCAGTTCGACAGGAACGAATGGGTCAAACCGGACGACGAAGGCTTAGACTTACTCGTATGGTGGAGACAAAACGCACGGAGGTTCCCGGTATTGTCTACAATGGCACAAGACATCCTCACCATTCCCGTTTCAACCGTGTCATCAAAGGCGGCATTCAACAACGACGGACGGATCATCGACGACAGAAGGTGTAGCTTGCATCCGCGGATGGTGGAAGCTTTAACTTGCGGGAAGGATTGGCTTCAACATCGTCGTAGAGCCCAAGAAATGTTTCAGAACTTTGATATTGTAGACGATTTTGATATTAACTTTTCTAACATAAACCTCAATGGTTAGACATTTATATTTTTATCATATAGGGATTCCCGACCCTTGTTCGGGACTTTATTTACTTATAATCGATGCAAAGGGTACTCTTTTTCCTTATCGTCGCACCTTTTTAGGGGGCGGTAAGGTTTTTTAAGAGACCCATTAATTTAAACTTGAGCCTACATTCATTTTGTTTACTCGTTTTACTTATACAAATTATTTTTAGTTCTCTCCATTTAGTTTAAAACATTACAAATACCTCCTTCTTTTTTTCACTTTTAATCCTCTAAAAACATTAAAATTAATTTTAATTTTTTTTTCTCCCGACCGGGACCGGGAGTCCCGGCCTCCCGTTACCTCCCGTCCCGGTTAAAAATCGGGACTGGGAGTCCCGTTCCGGTAAATACCGAGAGTCCCACGGGACGGTACCAGGAGGTACCGGGACTCCTCATGTCATGGATATATGATTTTTTTTAACAACATATGCATCTATACAATTTACTAATTAAACACTTAAAATTAATCATCTCTCTCACTTGTTATTTAAACAATGCAGTTTCTCTATATAGTGAAAACAATGGAGTTTCTCAATAAAGTATATATATTTTTAATAAAGAGAACGTATTACTAAAGACAACGCATTAATAAAGTATATATATTTTTTAATAAAGAGAACGCATCAATACAGTATAATTTTTAATGATTTGTGACATGTTGTGTTCAATTTTTTTTGATATTTGTTTTTATATACATTTGTTAAAATAATATGACTTTTAACAAATTATAATAATGAGAATTTGCATTGAGTACTTCCATCTCATAACTTTTTTCCTATTTCCCACATAAATCGTAATTTGGTCAAATATACTATTTTGAAGAAAGTTAATTAGTTGTTTGACTTTAGATGTCAACAATTGTCATCAATTTTTTAGAGCTATTGTCAACGAACAGATGTCTATTTACTCATATATGTCAACAATTGACATATATTGTTAACAACTATCTCAACAAACAATTGAATCATATTGAGTCAACAATTACTGTCAATTGTGGATGTAGTTGTCAACAAATGACAACTTTCAATTTAATGAGAATTTTCTCTAGCCATCAATTGATTGTGAACGGCAAATATTTTTACTTCAAAAAATGACAGAAACTTGTCCAATGTACAAACTTTGTATTTGGGGGTTGATTAATGATGATATTATTACTTTTACTCAAATAATTCACTGACTCTTTCAAATAATACCTGATGACTGTGATTTTTGCAACATTAGACAGATATATGTGTATATTACAACGAGTGAAATCGAGAAATTGAAATTCGACAAAATAAAATATTTAGTTGTTTTTTCAAAGGACATATGCGGCCATAAACGAGAAATTTTTGAAATTTGAAAGTATCATAACTCTTTTAATTGATGATGACTACGATTTTTGCGACATTAGACATGAATCTGTGTATATTATAAGGTGTGAAAGCGTGGAATTGAAATTCGACAAATTTTATTTTTATTTTTTTGTCATAATTCAGAGGCCCGTACACGAGAAATTTTCAAATTTTGAAAGTGATATAACACTTTTTGAATTGTACCTGATGACTGTGACTTTTGCGACATTATAGAGGAATCTGTATATATCATACGGTGTGAAAGCCTGGAATAAAAATTTGATAAAATACAAATTCAGTTTGTTTTGTTATAAGTCATATGCGGCAGTACACTAGAAATTTCGAAATTTGAAAATATCATAACACTTTTAAATGGTACCTGATGACTGTGATATTTGTGACATTATAGAGGAATCAATATATATTATAACGTGTGAAAACGTGAAATTGAAATTCAAGAAAATAAAAAATTAGTTTTTTTGATGAGAAGTCATAGGTGGCCGTACATGATAAATTTACGAAATTTAAAAGTATCATAACTCTTTCAAATGGTAGTTGATGTCTGTGATTATTACGAAATTACATAGGTATCAGTGTATATTATAAGTTATAAAAAATTAGATTTTGAATTCGACAAAAAATAGCGTTTTTGTTAGAAGTCATAAATTTACGAAATTTGAAACTATCATAACTCTTTCAATCGGTACCTCATAACTACGATATTTCTGAAATTAGATAGTAATCTGTGTATATTAAAAGGTGTGCAAGCGTGCAATTTAATATTTTTGTCAGAAGTCTTAGGCTACCATACACGAGAAATTTACGAAATTTGAAAGTATCATAACTTTTTCAAATGGTACCTGATGACTAATTTTTGCGACATTAGATATCTATCTGTGTATTATAAGGTTTGAAAACGTGGAACTGAAATTCGACAAAATAAAAATTTAATATTTTTATCAGAAGTCATAAGTGGCCGTATTCGAGAAATTTATGAAATTTGAAAGTATCATAACTCTTTCAAATGGTACCTAATGACTATGATTTTCGTGAAATTAAAGAGGAAGCTGTGTATATTATAACATGTGAAAACGTGAAATTGAAATTTTGCAAAATAAAATATTTAGTATTTTTGTTAGAAGTCTTATGGTACACGAGAAATTTACAAAATTTAAAAGTATCATAACTCTTTCAATTGGTACCTCATGACATTGATTATTGCAACATTAGACATGTATCATTGTATACTATAACTTATTAACATGGGGATTTGGTATTCGACAAAATAAAAAAGTTAGTTTTTTTTTGTCAAAAGTCATAAATTTACGAAATTTGAAAGTGTCATAACTCTTTCAATTGGTACCTCATAACTACGATTTTTGCGACCGTAGACATGAATATGTGTATATAATAAGGTTTGAAAGCGTGGAATTGAAATGCGACAAAATAAAAAAATTAGTTTTTTTGTTTAAAGTTATAGGCTGCCGTACACAATTTTTTTTTAAAATTTGAAAGTATCGTAACTCTTTCAAATGGTACCCGATGTCTGTGATTTTTGGGACATTAAATATGAATCTGTGTATATAATAAGGTGTGAAACAGTGGAATTGAAACTAAACAAAATTAAAAAATTTGTTTTTTGTCAGAATTCATAGGCGGTCGTACACGAGAAATATACGAAATATGAAAGTATCATATCTCTTTCAAATAGTACCCGATAACTTTGATTTTGCAAAATTAGACAGGTATTCGTGTATATTATAACGTGTGCAAACGTGGAAAAGAAATTTGAAAAAATAAAAATTTGTCTTTTTTGTCAGAAGTCATAGGCGGGCGGGCATACATGAGAGATTTACGAAATTTGAAAGTAAACTCTTTCAAATGGTACCAGATGGCTATAATTATTGCGACATTAGAGAGGAATCCATGTATATTATAAGGTGTAAAAAAGTAGAATTGAAATTTGACGTAATAAAAAATTTAATATTTTTGTCAGAAATCATAGATGGCCGTATACGAGAAATTTACGAAATTTGAAATTATCATATCTATTTCAAATGGTACCTAATGAATAGGATTTTTGTGACATTAGAGAGTAATCTGTGTATATTATAACGTGTGAAAACGTGAAATTGAAATTCAGCAAAATAAAATTTTTTGTATTTTTGTCAAAAGTTTTATGGTGTCGTACACGAGAAGTTTATGAAATTTGAAAGTATCATAACATTTTCAATTGGTACCTGATGACTGTGATTATTGCAACATTAGGCAGGTATCATTGTATATATTATAACTTGTTAAAACGTGGATCTGGAATTCGACAAAATATAAAACTTAGTTTTTTTGTTAGAAGTCATAAATTTACGAAATTTGAATGTCTCATAACTCTTTCAATTAGTACTTCATAACTATAATTTTGCGACTTTAGAAAGGAATATGTATATATTATAAGGTGTGAAAGCGTGGTATTGAAATTCGACAATATAAAAGTTTATTATTTTTGTCAGAAAGTCATAGCCGGCCGTACATGAGAAATTTACGAAATTTGAAATTATTATAACTCCTTCAAATGGTACCTGGTGACTATGATTATTGCGAAATTAGAGAGGAATCCGTGTATATTATAAGGTGTGAAAGATTGGAGTTGCAATTTGACAAAATAAAATCTTTAATTTTTTTATCAGAAGTCGTAGGAGGGCGTATACGAGAAATATACGAAATTTGTAAACATCATAACTCTTTCAAATGGTACTTGGTGACTCTTTGTGACATAAGACAGGTATATGTGTATATTATAACATGTGAAAACGTGGAATTAAAATTCTAAAAAATAAAAAATTTAGTTCTTTGTTAGAAGTTATAGACGACCGTACACGAGAAATTTGTGAAATTTGAAAATATCATAATTCTTTAAATTGGTACCTGATGACTACGATTTCTGCGACTTTGGAAAGATATTTGTGTATATTATGAGGTGTTGAAGCGTGTAATTGAAATTCGACAAAAATAAAAATATGAACTTTGGTCAAAATTCATTGGCGGCACAGAGAAATTTTCGAAATTTGATAGTACCATAAGTCTTTCAAATGGTACACGATAAATGTGATTTTTGCGAAATTAGACAAGTATCTGTATATATTATAAGGTGTGAAAGCATGGAATTAAAACTCGACAAAATAAAAAAAATTAGTTTTTTTTTTCATATTTTGAATGAAATTTTTAGTCCGTAAATATGACAAAAATATAATCCTATATAGGATGTGCATCATGAAATTAATTTTGACAATTTCTTATAATAACATTCAATATCGACTTTGACAACGTGCAATAAAATTCAATATCTACATTGACTTAAATTTAAATTGTTTATGAGAGTATTTTTGTAAAAAAAATGTTCAACATTATTTCATCATCAATTCAGTCCAAAAAAGTAATACATTTCAGTCTAAAAGAATTAGTACTTATAATAACATTATATTATTACTGTTAATATTATCTATTTCACCATAATATCTTACTTCTTCTTGCTATTTCACCATATTATATATATACATATGTATATATATACATACATATATATATATATATATAAGAAATGAAAAAACATCATTAAGACACAAGTTATAAAAGAAATGAAAATGCATCATATATTGAGTAATAAACACATTTTATTTGGATATTTATCTATTTAATTATTTTTTTAATAAAAACAACCAACTTCGTTAAAACCTCTCACCATCCGATGAGTGCGGTGAGACGAAAGAACATTTCTTTCTTCAACGGTACACATACCGGTAGATTTTGATTTAATGTCCCATTTAACTAGTTCGTGAGCCACTACATTAGAGTTTTTGGAATCCTATTAAAACTACAGAAAATTGAAATGACTTTGAGAACTGTACCACTTGCTCGAACATTGTCGGTAGCCGCTAGTCTGGGCAGTTTTTACCTATCTGCAATTGTCCGAGAAGCACTTGGCAATCTTCCTCGATTTGAACCTTTGAATACTCATAGAATAAGCGGAGTTTGATCGCCATCAAGAAGCCTAAAAACTCAGCTTCCATCACATGTGCAGCCTTGATCCTACTCTGCCACATACACTTAACTTCAACATCGCCCGTATACGCCACCAAACTTATAGACGCTTCTCCATTTTTTATAGCTCCATTAAAATTTATTTTAATTACACCAGCTTTTGGTGCATTCCATGTGGGATTAGACCTAGCATCGAAAGACTTCCGTTCCTACACGACCTTGACTTTACTCTTACTCATCTCTCAGAATTTTTGTTTAACTCATCTTGCTCGCCTTTCCAGATATTAGATGCATATTATGGAATTTCTTAGGAACTAGATTGATTTGATAATTACGATGGACACCTTAAGAAATTGATTGCACGTTGTTCTCTTATTTACTTATTCATTAGCCAAAATCGCGCTAAGGTCATCAAAGCCATTTCTCGAATCATTGGAGATTCAGACTTTACCTGAGGCTTCAATAAACCATATTTTAGCATTCGGAAAATAAGTAATAGAGCGTCTCTGGTTTCTAATTGCAGATTACACAAAGTACATTTTTTGTTAGGGTGGCAAAACTTAAGCCTAGTCTTTGTAGGAAAACACTTTTTATCCATCCTCCATAGTGTGAATTTATACTATGTGTTCAAGCTAAAACTCCAAACCTCCATCCGAATTGTGTCTATGGATTGAAGGGAGTTCTTGTTCTTAGCTAGTTGTACGCTTATTTGATGTTGAATATCTCATAAGAATTAGGGGTCCATATCCTCTTGTCTTCTTTCTCTCGTAACAATTGATTTATGCCTAGAATCTTTGCTAGGTCAACTTCACCACAACCTAAAACAATCTTAGCATCCCACAACTTTGAACATGTCTGAAATAGTTGTTTAACCGTCGCCATTTCATCAAGATAAGAATTCACATATCTTATCACAGACTCTTCCCCCAGCCGATTATATTTGAAACACAGTGTATCCATTCTGCTGGGGGGCGCACTCGACCGCGGCAAGCTCATCGAGCTTGCCGCCGCCCTCACACTCAGAGATGGGTGTGAACCCGATCGCCTCCCCCGTGGAGATCGTCACGCCAGGGAACCTACATTCAACATAGATGAGGGTTAGAAATGGAAAAGACGCATAAAAATGATCGAACAACAAATTCCTCGTACCACCGACGGGCTCTACTGAGCTCGGGGGGCTATCATCGCCATCGGGACCAGGATTGGTGTCAAAAGGAAAGCAAGTCGGTGGAGGCGCCTCGGAAACAAACCACCCACTCGTGGACATAAAGTCCAGGACTCGAATATCAAAGCCCGATGACAAAAGTTGGGAATCCCACACACGACCTGTCTGAGCCCAGGCTCATCCAAAAAACTTCATGGCAGGACCAAAGTTCAATGGGGCGGTCCTGAACATCAATGCAAAGACCCATACCCACTGGTAGTGCAGCTCCAGCGACAGTTGGGTCACCACCGGCTCGGTGAAATCTCGACTTCTTAGGGCTCTCATTGACTACGAAGAGGCTGCTTATGTCGTCAACCGTAACTTCGCGCCCTTTCTTTCGGTAGAGCATCATGTGGCACGCCATTACCAATATGTAGAAGGACGGAGACATCTGGGTCGCATGGACATGCATGAGAGCCAAAAGCTCTTGTAAGACCGGTTGGAACAGGAGGCGAAGCCCACAGCAAAGGCTCACGACGTGCACGGCTGCGAAGCCCTCGCGCATATTTGTGGGAAATTCTCCTAGCTTCTGACACAAAAGACGATCGAGGGCGGAATATCGTACACATCCCTCAGAGATCAAAAGGACATAGCCGAGATCCGACTCGAGACGTCGACGCCCAAACAATCAAAGTCGCCGTGAACGGTGGAATCTCCAACTGGTGGGAGGTCACTCGATTCTCCACCTTCTCGCCTCTTGCTGCTGTTGGCAGAGATTCCCAAAACAATATTATATTTTTACATATCGATTAAATATAAATCTCTCATAAGTCTTTATTGTAATATGCTGATTAAATTAATGAAAGTTGAAACGTAATTCATTCCTTTTTCGTTAGTTTGAAGGTTTATGATATCCAATAGTCTTATAGTCCTTAATCAAACCTAACAACATATGAGGAGACAAATGTAGATTTGCGTGAACAAAATCTTCAAGGTTTTCTTAAAACAAAATATTCACAATCTAAAGATCAACAGACTATTGATCCTAGTATAATTGTTGGAAGAATCTATGATGTCTGTTTACGAGGCATACTTAGTTAGGAGCTCTATAGTTCTTCTTGTGTATCTTACGAAGATATTGAATTGACCAATGCATCTTTAGAGAAAATGTAAGAACTAAACCTGGCCTACCAGACTGGACGGGCCGGTCCGGTCCGGAAGTCCGTTAAGGTCCGGTTATTTTAACCGGACCCTTACCGGACCGGACATTCCGGCCCGGTCCGGTATTAAAAAAAAAAAAAGAATTAAAGTAAATAGAAAGGGGTTTTTGGATGGATCTAATTGTTAGAATTTGTTTTTGAAGGAGTTAATTGTAAATACTCTATATTGAATAAAAAAAAATATAAACTCCGGGAAAAATTTTAAACGGCCTCCTTAAAAACCTCATCGACCCCTGGAAAGGTGCGACGATGAGGAAAAAGAGTACCTTTATTGAATTAAATTTGGAAAAATTTTCCCGAACAAGGGTCGGGACTCCCTTTACTGTATTACAAATAAAAGTAACTAATCGTTCATGTGAAGTGTACTAAAATCAAAATCAAAATCGTCTAAAATGTCGAAGCAGTGGAATGTTTCTTGAGCTCGATTCTTGTGGAGAAGCCAATCTTTTCCACAAGTGAGTGCCTCGACCATCTCTGGTTTGAGACTACATCTTCGGTCGTCTATAATACGTTCCGCACTGCTGAACGCCGCCTCGGAAGAAACTCTAGAGACTGGGATAGTTAATATATCTTGAGCCATTGTGGACAAGATTGGAAACCGTCTATAGTTTTGCCTCCACCAGTGAAGCAAGTCCAGGCGCTCGTCATCATTCCTCACCCAATCGTTGCAGTCGTACTCCATGATCTCGGGATGAGTACGAGGGTGGTCTTGACTTCCTCTTGGGGTGCCGCCTCAAGCTTCTTGTTGAGGAGAATGACTATACGCGGGAGCGTTGGTGAAGACGTTCGCGTATTGGTGCCTCCTTGCATATTGCGACTGTTGACTTTGGGTAGTTCGGTAATGCGGAAGACGTTTTGCCTCGTACACCCTAAAAATAGAATAAAAAGCATCTACAATCCTTGGTAGATCAAGTGAGACGTAATCTTGCGTACTGGAAAACCGTAATCTAAGAAATTTGAAAAACTTTTTAAGTCCACCAATTTTAGTTCGAACATCTAGAATGGCTCCAAAACCAAAGAGTAATGGAACCTTCCTAGCGGCCCAATACTTAAGAAATTTAGTTTCCATGTCTTGAATACAAGTGCTAAAAATGGGATCTTCCCGGTATTTTTCAAAATGTGTAGCTAAAGCAGTCATAGTATGGATTCCTAAATGAGAAGTCGGTAAATAACAAGCGGAAAGGTAACAAGTTTCTTTATAAAAAGTATCAAGAAAAGACACAAATGATTCAGCCATGCTAATATCAGAAGGGGTTAAAGAACCTTCCCCGAGTTCGTTGTTTATAAAGGCTACAGTTACGTCTACATAACGGGGTGATAAAAAGTTGTTCAACATTAGATAGGTTGAGTTTCACCTAATCTTGTTATTTAAATGAAATGTTCGTTCCTCTAATAAGTTATGTCTAAATCTTTTTTTAAGTTCATCGACCCTAGCGGTTGAACTGTTTATCCAACTAATAAAACATCTTATTTTATGGATTACAGGTTCGTAGTTAGCGGCTCCTGCTTGTACTATTAGGTTGATTATGTGTGTCGCACAACGTTGATGTAAAAGTGTTTCATCTTCTAAACGTGTTTTTAGTTCCCTAATCATTGCGCTGTTACTAGTTGCGTTATCTAAAGTTATAGAAATTATTCTATTCTTTAAACCTCATTCTTCTATAACACTCATCATTATATCTAAAATGTTTTGGCTAGTGTGATTTCCTTCTATCCTAGGAAATGCAATTATACGTTTGTTTAAATTCCAATCATCGTCTATGTTATGGACTACTACGGACATGTAATCAGTTTTAGCTTGACCGGACCAAATGTCGGAAGTTAATGCTACGCTAAATTTTCCAGAAGCAATTACATTTTTTAGTTGTTCTTTTTCTTTTAAAAACCATTTCAAAATATCAGAACGTAGCGCCTTCCTATAAATTATTTGAACACCGGGAATTAAATAACTTAAAAAGCGAACAAAACCTTTTGATTCTATATGACTAAATGATTGGTCGGTAGAAACAAAATATTCTACTAAACTAGTTCTAAAAGCTTCGGGATCTACGTGACTTACAACGTTTGAAGAACCGGCGGTTTGACTTCCCGGGCAACTCTTTTGGTGCTTCGTTAGTAGAGACGTCTCGCACCGTTGATTGTGGGCGCTAACGAGCTTCCCGCAACTATTGCATTGTCCGTGTCGTTCGCCGTTGTAGTTCACCTCCGTGAAAAAGTTCCACATCGCCGAACGGTGCTTCCTTTTGTGTAGTCGTGGTTCGGCGAGGGGAACATCATGTCGTTGTGGTTGTTGTTGACGGTCGTCTTGTTGTTGTTGGTGTTGGCGGGCTCGTTGTTGTTGTCGTTGTTGCGTCGCTTCCCATTGTTCACGTTGGCAGGGTCGGGGGATGGTATTTCGGACCTCCTCCGCTTCCTCCACTTCCTCGTCCGGCTCCTCGGTTTCGTCGCCGCCTTCATCTTCTTGTTGTTCCAAGCGTTGAGAAAACTCTTGGTACACTTGGTAGGCGTCGGGTTGTGGAAGTTGTCCTTAATAAGCCTCTTCGGGATTCATTTCGGGTTGAAAGGGTGGTTGTGTGTTTGGAATTTGGGTACCAAGAAAATCTCTAACATTTGGGGGAACGTAATTTGGGTCGAATGAATAAACCGTATCATCATTTTCTTGGGAGTAATTCAACCAATTTCTTTCAAATTGGTGAACTTCTGGTTCTTGTGAACTTCTTCCCCTCCGACCTCGGCCTCGGTTTTGAGATGAAGAAGCTATATGAAAAATTTGATTTTTTAAAAGAAGAAGAAGTTTGAATTTAAAAACCGTAAAGAAGAAATAGAATAAAAGCGAAGTTGTAAATAAAATCGACATTGAAAAAAAATAAACCGACCTTGAAAAATAAAACCGACCTTGAGAACTAAAAACCGAGCTTGAGAAATAAAAACCGAGCTTGAAAATTAAAAATCGAGCTTGAAAACTAAAAACCGAGCTTGAAAATTAAAAATCGAGCTTGAAAACTAAAAACCGAGCTTGAAAACTAAAAACCGAGCTTGAGAAATGTTGAGATAATTTTGAGACATTGAGAGAAGTTGAGAGATTGAGAGAAGTTGAGAGAATTGGTGTGAAAAATGTGAATGGGGAGGGTGGTTTATATAGAATTCGGAATTGGGGGTTAAAAAAAATTAAAAAATAGCGAAAATAGTGAAAATAGCCGTCGGGGGGGGGGGGGGGGGGGGGGGGGGGGGGTAACGGTAATAAAACGGCTACTTTTTTTGGGCCGTTGGATTTTACATCCAACGGCTCAGATTTAAAAAAAAAAAAAAAAAAAAAAACCGCAAACGGACCATACCGGACGGACCGGTCCGGTATGGTATGGTAACGGACCGGACCGGACCGGTCCGTTACCCTTATCGGACCATGGGGGTCCGGTTACAGGCTTACCGGACCGGACCGGACCAGTCCGTCAGGTACCGGTAAGCCAGGTTTAGTAAGAACAAACCATTTAACCTCTTATGTTATCCAGGTCACTATATATGAATTTCATCGTTCTTACCTTAATCTTAAAATGAGACATGTCATTTCATAACTTCAATATATTCATTAAAGAAACCTACACTTTATATCCAAGTTTGTAACTAGATCCGCTCTATTGGTGATGTATTGGATTGTGAAGTTCACATAAGTATACTTTGTGAAGTTCTCATAGATATGAAATTCATGTACAAGATTACTGAAATGCGATGTATATCACCTCATGTTTTGTTACTTGAATTGTAAATAAATGAACAACGTGGTATCTAAAATTAAGAAACGACTTTATTTGGATGAAACAATATGACTTGTTAGCTCCTCGTCAATACATTGTTTCTAACTTATTCACAAGTAACAAATGAGTTGAAGAAATAACAATTAGAAGGGTAAAATGGTAATTTTATAAATTCCAACTAGTTGATGATATTCATTAAGGGTAAACGTAGATAACATTCAATGGATCCTCTCAATATAATTAAGTTTAATTTGAGTAGAAAATAAATTCATTTGAACCAAGAGATTCTCAGTCTCAACTCTTTAGTGGAGTCAGTTGACATTAAGCTAATACTCGGAAAACGTTTGTGAACTTTTGAGTCTGAGTATAGTAGTTTAACCTTTGTTCATTTGGATCCATAAGGCCACTATTACAGGTCATTAGAGTAGGATTGTTAAACTAGAAGCTAAGTCAAAATAAGTTCAAGTGTTGAACTAAACGTTTTCTCGGAAAAAGTCTAAAGGGTATTTTTGTCCACATGGACATAAAATAATGTGAATGTCAAAATAAGATTTTGAATATTTTCATATGATGGAAATATAAATTATTTTCTAAAGCCGAAAAATCTTTTGAGGCACTATAAAAATAATTTCATTATTTGTGCAATATTAATTCTATAATGGGTATTTTAAGAATTGTTCTAAAAGAAATAAGGAAGCATCTAGATGCCCCTTCCCTAGTGTAGAGTTCTGCCAACACATCCAAGAGGAGAGAATTATTTGCCTTCAATTATAAAAATAATTACCCAAAAGAAAAATAGGAAATGAATTTCGTTAAAAAGGAAATAGATATCCTAAGTGGGGAAACAAATTTCCCTTGCTAATGCACTATTGGTTGCCGACCATGTACAAGGGAAATGGGAAAGGAATTCAAATATTGTGTCATGAATACGCCTCTCAGCCCCTTGGTCAGCTCCCCTTCCTTGGAGCACGACTGGCCGGCCGGCCTCCTTTCCTGTTGGTTGTTTCTGATCGGCCCCTCGGGACATAAGTTACCTAGGCCGGTCTGATTCTCTCCCGAAGGCCCGGGGCGGTCGACCATCCCTCGATTGTGCTCGGGGACCCATCTCAGGCTAAGGCACCCGCGTGTACTGGCACGACGCACACTGCTCTATGCGTCGCGCGGCGTGCTTCAACGCGAACTCCCCACCATTGACACTGGGTCCCTCCCAAGTGCAAAGAAGACCAAAAAACCCCGCTAGAAGAGAGAGGTTTGTCCCCCTCCTCGTCAGCAACCACCCGGCCCTTCGTAGGGACGCTCGGGCCGATCGACTCCCTCCTTTGTTGGAGCTTGTTGACGACCAGTCCCTTCCACTGCCGACCGACATCCTACCCGATTGGTTACCTCGGCCGATCGACCTTCCTTGGATGTGTCTGTGGCCGATCTTCCTCCACCAAGCACGGTCGGCCGGCCCTCTTTGGTCGGCTCCTTATCTGGCGCTTCAAGCACACGCGCAACTGGCTGACCCTGCTCGGCTTGGCCCTCCGCCGACGTCGCGCGTGCGAGCACATACGACCGTCTCTCGTTGGCCGGCTCGTCCTCTGACGCGTCCGCCGGAAGAGATTTCACGTGCACGGTCGACCGGCTCCATCGGCCGGCCACTCTTCCTGCTCTCCCTCCTCCATACGCACTCCACGATGGCCGACCGGCCCCTTTGCTTAAGGCTTGTCGGAAAATGACAAATTCGTCGGGCCGACCATCGGCCGACAGCCGTTCATCACCCCTTCTTTGCCACTGTGCATCCAAGAACACAAATCGTTGAAAGTTTGATCGAAAAATAATAGTGGTGGTGACCTGTTCTAGAGAGAGAAAACAAATGTGGGAGAATGGATTAAGAAGAGAGATTCGCCGAAAGTTTACTCGGTGCACGCAGGATCGAGTATAGAGTTAATAAACTTATCTAGGGGTCCACAACCCGGTGATTTGGACGAGGGATCCATGACGTGTAAAAATAGAAAAGGACAAAAGAAAGGACGAAAAACATTATTTTATTACCTTTTTTAACGCACGGGCCGGCCAGACGACGCGAGCTTATTATGACCCACTACGCTCACGCGACTGACGCAACTCCTTGGCATGATCATCTTGAGTTTGAATACGTTCAATTCCAAACTTGGGAGTTAATGTTGTCGCCGATTTTTTTCGCGATATTATTTGAAGGGTAGTCCAACAGAACCTCCCCCTTAGCCGGCACAAAGACCGACGGTCGGTCCCTTCGCGGAAGCAAGGGTCATCCGGCCCCTCGGTATAGAAAGGAGGGCCGGCCGGCCTCTCTGGGCAAACAAGAGAAGGCCGACCGGCCTTACTGGGCCCAAACAAGGACTGACCGGCCTCTTGATGCGTAAGGGAGGGCTGACCGACTTCCCCTGACCCAAGCACGGGCCGGCCGGCCTCCTAGCGCGTAAGGGAGGGCCTAACGGACTCTCCTGGCCCAAGTGCGGGTGGACCGACCTCTTGGCATGTGAGGGAGGGCCAATCGGTCTTCCCCGGCCAAACTGTTGGGATTGGTGCCCACAAAAGAGATATTAGACATTGAAATACATTTGTATTTAATTTTGCTAAGACATTAATATAAATTAATATTCATTCTTTATTATGTTTGTGTTTTTGTATGAATGCTACGCTCTGAAACTGTCATCAACAAAACGGGTGCTAAGTATAGACTTGACAAGATAGCCCCTTGTGAGTAGTTTAAAACATTTGTTCGCAATCTTAAGATCGATAGAGCAATCAAATCTAAGTAATGATTGTTCGAATGAATCATGATATCGTATCTTGTGATATAGAGAGTTGTGTCTTTGTGATTTCATTCTTGATATCTTGTAGAAGATATTGAACAAGACCAGTGATACTTAGAAGCCCGAGATTAAAGTGTTTAATCACTCAAAACTTCAAGATCACATACGAGGGCAGTGACTAAGTTATAGTTGCATCTGACCCGACGGTTGGTGTCATAACGTTGTCATATTGGGTTATGTGATTCACATATATGAAATTCATGTTGAAACAATGCAAATGCATTAGTATCACACTATCCTTTGTTATGAGAGTGTGAATGAATAAAGCTGGCCAGGTATTCATCGAACAAGAACGTTCTTTGATTAAAACGTATGACATGTAAAGACATATCACTCTATGTTTTTCTCATTCACAAATAAAAAAAAAGTTAGTGAAATAATAACTCAAGGGGTAAAACGGTAATTTTACATTCCTCTGAGTTAATGATACACATGAAGGGTAATATCGTAAAGTACTTCGTGAATTGTATGAAGAATTGTTTGATCAAATCAAACAGAAAATATACGCATATGAACTTAGAGAGTCTCACTATTAGTCCTTTAGTGGAATCGAAAAATATTAAGAATTAAAAGACGGAAAATGTTTGTGAATATTTGAGTCCGATCTTTATGCTAAAATTTCGTTCATATGGGTCCATAAAGTCTCAATGAATTAGAATAATTGATTTACTCATTGAATATAAATTGTGATTTATATCGAGAAAATTATTTCCTAAGTAGCTAAATAAATAATTAGTTATTATTGTTACATTTATTTAATGAATCATGTTGTATAATTATATTGATAATAATACATTTGAATGATTCAAATAAATAAAAGAAAAAAATAATTTTTTTATATTTCGTGGTTATATGAGAAATATAAAATTATTTAATGAAATGTTATTAATAAATGAGAGCTCTAAATTAATTGAATTTAAAAATATATCAAAAAAATTTAGAAATAAAGTAAAAGAACATGGCCGAGTATGAGGAAGGTAGATGGACAAATAAAGGGCTTAAGAAAATCCTAATCACAGAGTTTAAGCTAATAAAATTTTCGGCCAAAACACTCTCCCTCCCCTTTTGTGACTCGGCCGAAACTGTTCAAAGAGAACAAGGAATAAAAATTGTTTTTTTCCTTTGTTGTGTGATCTCTTAATTCCCGAATGTTCATAGAAGAGCCCACCCTGTCAATCTCAATATAATCTAAGTGAATTATTATTAATTCATTTTTATGGTGTTTGGGTGATTTGAATTCTGTTTAAATTCCTTTTATAAGTGAATACGAAGCCTCGACGAAATCAGCAAAAACCTTCCAAGGCGCACAAGCCTGTCCGGCGGCTTCTCCCAGGCGCACTCCATGTTTGGCGATCTCTCAGGCGCACAGGTCCCTGTCCAGCGATCTCCTATGCCCACAGGCCTCCCTGTCTGGCAACTGTCTCCAAGTGCAAGGCTAATATGACGACGATCCCAGGCACGCGCTCCCTGTCCGGCGAAGGCATCCAGGCGCTTCCATGTTCGGCTAATCCTCCTAGGCGCGTGCTTCCAGTCCGGCGAAGGTCCTGTACGGCGAGCCCCTGCTCCCTGTCCGGCCAGCGTGCTTCCTAGCCATTTCGACGAGCCTTGTTCACCCGTTTGACTCGACGAGACCTTTAGGTGATAGCTAGCAACGTCGGGATTGGTTACAATCTCAATTGTAAATCATTCTTGACAAATTGGATGCATATATATAAATTTTTTATATAGGTTGATAGTGTGTTCAATTGTTGAATAACATGTTTAGAATAAAATAGTTTATTGACATGTCTATAAATTTAAATGCCTGGGTTGTTTGGATATATTAAAAATAGTTTTTAATATATTAGATCTAATTATATATTTCCGCCACATAAGATGTGTTATATAATTAAATTGTTTAAATCGTTAAATAAATACCAACACTAACAAGGATCGACCGGCCTTCTAACACGAGAAGAAGTCCAACCGGCCTGCTCTGACTCAAATAAAGCCAGTCGGTATTCCTCCCTTGGACCAAGGCAAGGCCGGCCGGCCTCCTACATCCGCTCGGCCACAAGCGATTAGCCACAAACCAAGCCGACCGACCACCACACCAAGGTCGACTGGCCCATTCCTAGGCACACGCTCAAGAGGCTCCCGCGAGCCTACAAATAACGGCCTCTGCCCGAATCTCAAGTAACCAAAAGACCCACAACAAAACGATGAACAACCAACCAAAATATCAAGTAACCTCAAAACATCCCAAAGATCCGAGACCCGAAGCTCGGAACGCGGTCGATACAAGGATTCCTTTCCGCTCAGTCTCGTCGATCCCTCCTTGTCATCCTAAAACTTCATCAACATTATATTAATCTTGAGAGTGAAGAGAGGTGAATACATGACCCCACTTTGTTTTCCGTTCTTAGTTCACGACTATTCATCTATTTCAGGTATCTGAAGAATTCGATGACCCCCCAATCACTAGAGATGGTCTGGGACACCAGATCTGATACGCTAAGGCCGCAGCGAGGGTCATTCGACATGAGCGAGGACCTGATCGTCGAGGTCTCTGAAGGTTGTCCAAATTTCAGCGACAACATAGTCGATGAAGTTTGTTGTCGCTGAAATTTGGACAACGTTCAGAGACCTAAGCGGTCAGATCCTCGCTCAGAGCGGGTGACCCTCGCTTCGGCCTAAGCGTGTCAGATCCGGTGTCCCGGATCGTCTCTTAGCTGTCGTGTGGTCTTCGAGTCCTTCTGTTATCTGAAAAGGGTAAACAGACGTGAACTAAGAAGGGAAAACAGAGGGGGGTCCTCTGTTTACCTCTCCGACGCTCAACATTAGTATAATGTGGGTGGAGTTATAGGATGACGAGGAGGGATCGACGAGACCGAGTGAAACGGGGATCCTTGGATCGCCGGCGTTTTGGGGCTCGGGTCTCGGATCTTTGGGAACAATTCCGATCGGAAGTTGTTCCAGATTCAGCTTCCCATGGAGGGTATGGCCGAGATAGAGAGAGAATGAGAGAGAGAGGTTAGTTTTCTCTTGGGAAAACTTGTCTCTTTAGTTGAGAGGCCAAAGGGAACTATTTATAGCCCTTGGGGAACCTTGGGTCGACCAAGGAGAGGCCAGGACGAGCCAGGGTCGGCCAGGACAGGCCAGGGGCGTCCAGGACGGGCCAGGGGCGGCCAGGACGAGCCAGGGGCGTCCAGGACGGGCCAGGGGCGTCCAGGACGGGCCAGGGGCGGCCAGGACGGGCCAGGGGCGGCCAGGACGGGCCAGGGGCGGCCAGGACGAGCCAGGGGCGTCCAGGACGGGCCAGAGGCGTCCAGGACGGGCCAGGGGCGGCCAGGACGGGCCAGGGGCGTCCAGGACGGGCCAGGGGCATCCAGGACGGGCCAGAGGCGTCCAGGACGGGCAAGGGGCGGCCAGGACGGGCCAGGGGAGTCCAGGACGGGCCAGGGGCGTCCAGGGAGAGTCAGGGGCAGCTAGGGAGAGTCAGGGGCAGCCAGGGAGAGTCCGTGTTGGCCAGGAATGCGCGTGGGCCAATTCTTCCACGAAGGGAGGCCCTTGGAGCTCAAGGTTGCCCTTCTCGCAGCGTCGGACGTCTCAACATCCCGAGAGATTATGGGAAGGATATGTATTAAGTCGTCACCGTAAATCCGACGACAACATTAGCCCCCCGAGTTTAATTGCGAGCCTCTGATCGAAAATGAACGCAGAATCAGGATCCTCCCAATGAAGGCATACCATCCTGCTACTTCGTAAGCTGAAGGTCTCTCGCGGCTTCTTGCAGCTGTGAAGGGCTAATCTCGATATCGCATTTGGCCGACGTATTTTGGTCGAGTAGCCAATAGGGACTGACTCGGGCGTCGTTTAGGAGCGACGTATTTTTGTCGAGTTGTCGTTTCGGGCTGACTCGGACGTCGTTTAGGAGCGACATATTTTCGTCGAGTTGTCGTTTCGGGCTGACTCGGACGTCGTTTAGGAGCGACATATTTTCGTCGAGTTGCCTTTGGGGCTGACTCGGACGTCGTTTAGGAGCGACGTATTTTCGTCGAGTTGTCGCGGGCTGACTCGGACGTCATTTAGGAGAGACGTATTTTCGTCGAGTTGCCGTTTGTGGCTGACTCGGACGTCGTTTAGGAGCGACGTATTTTCGTCGAGTTGCCGTTTGTGGCTGACTCGGACGTCGTTTAGGAGCGACATATTTTCGTCGAGTTGCATTTAGGGGCTGACTCGGACGTCGTTTAGGAGCGACGTATTTTCGTCGAGTTCTGTTAGGGGCTGACTCGGACGTCGTTTAGGAGCGACGTATTTTCGTCGAGTTGCCGCGGGCTGACTCGGACGTCGTTTAGGAGCGACGTATTTTCGTCGAGTTGCCGTTAGGGGCTGACTCGGACGTCGTTTAGGAGCGACGTATTTCCGTCGAGTTCCGTTAGGGGCTGACTCGGACATCGTTTAGGACCGACGTATTTTCGTCGAGTTGCCGCGGGCTGACTCGGACGTCGTTTAGGAGCGACATATTTTCGTCGAGTTGTCGTTTCGGGCTGACTCGGACGTCGTTTATGAGCGACATATTTTCGTCGAGTTGCCTTTGGGGCTGACTCGGACGTCGTTTAGGAGCGACGTATTTTCGTCGAGTTGTCGCGGGCTGACTCGGACGTCATTTAGGAGAGACGTATTTTCGTCGAGTTGCCGTTTGTGGCTGACTCGGACGTCGTTTAGGAGCGATGTATTTTCGTCGAGTTGCCGTTTGTGGCTGACTCGGACGTCGTTTAGGAGCGACATATTTTCGTCGAGTTGCAGTTAGGGGCTGACTCGGACGTCGTTTAGGAGCGACGTATTTTCGTCGAGTTCCGTTAGGGGCTAACTCGGACGTCGTTTAGGAGCGACGTATTTTCGTCGAGTTGCCGCGGGCTGACTCGGACGTCGTTTAGGAGCGACGTATTTTCGTCGAGTTGCCGTTAGGGGCTGACTCGGACGTCGTTTAGGAGCGACGTATTTCCGTCGAGTTCCGTTAGGGGCTGACTCGGACGTCGTTTAGGACCGACGTATTTTCGTCGAGTTGCCGCGGGCTGACTCGGACGTCGTTTAGGAGCGACATATTTTCGTCGAGCTGTCGTTTCGGGCTGACTCGGACGTCGTTTATGAGCGACATATTTTCGTCGAGTTGCCTTTGGGGCTGACTCGGACGTCGTTTAGGAGCGACGTATTTTCGTCGAGTTGTCGCGGGCTGACTCGGACGTCATTTAGGAGCGACGTATTTTTGTCGATTCGCCTCGAGGGGCGAACTCGGATGTCGCTTTTGGAGCGACGTCTTTTCATCGAGTGGCCATGAGAGGCAAACTCGGACGTTGTTTCCAAACAACGTATTTCATCGAGTCGCCTCGATGGGCAAACTCGTATGTCGCTTTTGGAGCGACGTCTTTTCATCGAGTGGCCGTGAGAGGCAAACTCGGACGTTGTTTTGGAACAACGTATTTCATCGAGTCGCCTCGAGGGGCAGACTCGGATGTCTCTTTTGGAGCGACGTCTTTTCATCGAGTGGCCATGAGAGGCAAACTCGGACGTTGTTTCGGAACAACGCATTTCATCGAGTCGCCTCGAGGGGCAAACTCGGATGTCGCTTTTGGAGCGACGTCTTTTCATCGAGTGCCCATGAGAGGTAAACTCGGTCGTTGTTTCGGAACAACGCATTTCATCGAGTCGCCTCGAGGGGCAAACTTGGATGTCGCTTTTGGAGCGACGTCTGTTCATCGAGTGGCCATGAGAGGCAAACTCGGACGTTGTTTCGGACCAACATATTTTATCGAGTCGCCTCGAGGGGCAAACTCGGATGTCGCTTTTGGAGCAACATCTTTTCATCGAGTGGCCATGAGAGGCAAACTCGGACGTTGTTGCGGAACAACGCATTTCATCGTCGATTATCGGCCTTGTCATTGACCTTAAATCATGGTCCTGGCTGGTGTAGGTGTGGGCGAAGTTCCTATCTAGTTACTCAATTCGGGAGAGCGTGTGACGAATTCTTCGAGTCTTCCATCTTGCACCAGTGCCTCGATTCGCTTCTTTAGCTTGGAACAATCAGAGGTCATGTGTCCATGATCGCGGTGGTATTCGCAAAACTTGCTCTTGTCCCGCGTTGCATAACTCTTTTTCAACAGAGCGGGCGACTCGAGTTCATCTCGATAAAGAGTCAAGATTTGGGCTGGAGTTGAATTTTGCGGGGTGAGGGCTTCTCCCTGGCACTCATCGGCGCAAGGCCTCTTTAGCCTTGTCAAGGGGGTGTCACTGGTGATATAATTATCCCTTCCCCGTTTGCTTCGAGTGCCGGGACAGTCATCGATGCAATGGCTGTTGTTCGGCCCCTCGCCCCTTCTGCCGTCGAGATAATCCTCGATTCTCATATGTGTCTTGGCACAGGCCATGAGCTCCGCCATGTCCCTCGGGGGCTTTCCCACAATCGACTTTAAGAAGTCGCTGGGTTCGGCGCCTTCCGTGATGGCGACTATGGCATCCCGATCGTCGAAGTCTTCGACTTTGTGGGATTCCTCGGTAAACCGAGCTAGGTACTGACGCAGGCTCTCGCCCGGTTTCTGCCTGATTGTCCAAAGGTATGATTTGGACTTCTTCTGTACCACTAAGGTGGCGAATCTGGCAAGGAAAGCCTCTCGAAGAGCTCGGAAAGAGCTGATACTCCCGGGTTTAAGGCTTCTTAACCAATCAAAGCCCGATCCGATCAATGTCAGGCTGAACGCTTGACAAAGTGTTGCGTCCGACTGCCCTTGCATCGTCATCCATGTTTCATAGTGGTGGATGTGGAAATTGGGGTCGGAACGCCCGTCATATAAAGAGCCGGCGGGGAGCTTGAACCTCCTTCCAGGCGGTTGTGCAAGCACCACCGCCGTGAAAGGTGAGTATGATCCCTCTAGGCTGTTGTTAGGTTTGGAGCCCCCCGAGCCTGCATCCCAAAGCTCGATGATCTGATTTTGGAGTCCTTGAATCATGGTGATCACCTCAAGCCCGTTAGCGGCCCCTGCGACTGGTCCCACTTTCATGGGGACCTGCCGCTCATTGGACCCTTGGTCCATGACGTTGGGAGGAGGGTTCTCGAGGGTTGCAGCCCCGACAGCTGCCCGACGGGCGTCCAATTTTCTCCTTAGGTCCTCCTCGTGGGGATCCCGTAGCGAGCCGAGACGGGTCCTTAGGTCTTCCCTGGAGGAGTTCGAGGGTCTAACCATCGGAGGGCGACCTTTGCGACGGACCGCATGACTATTCGCGCCGTCGTCTCCTTGTCGAGAAGACGTATGGCACAAACGTCGGGACCATCCGCTGCGGGTATTGTTACAGCCCTCGCGTTGAGAGCCTGTCTGAGCTCGACCAACCGATGGTACTAGCGGAGCGTCGCTCGCGCTTGTCAAGGGCGATGGGGTGAAGGTTTGACTCGTGTCTGTCTCCGAGACCATGTCATGTCCGACATAATTCTCGTCCCGGGTCGAATTATCCTCTTCCTCGTATTCGAGGAGGTTAACGGCCAAACCCTTGTTCACCCCCGGCTGCTCTAGCGATTCTGCTAGGCGGCGGTCGTTCTCATCTCTTACGCCGCTTTCGTTGTCACGAAGGGAAGAGGCGACGTTCCCAGAACTCCCCACCGCAGGCTTTCGCATGGTCACTTGGTGGGGGAGTTGTCGAAACTCATATCGTGAGCTAATCGCTCGAACGATGAGATTGCTCGATCGGACAACCGCAGGGGTTGTCGGAACGTCACTCATCTTATGTGAGTGGATAAGAAAAGAGATGTAATAGAAAGATGTGGATTGGATGAGCTTCAAGATTGAAGGCCCCTCCTTCTAGCGCCAAAATGTTGTCGCTGAAATTTGGACAACGTTTAGAGACCTACGCGGTCAGATCCTCGCTCAGAGCGGGTGACCCTCGCTTCGGCCTAAGCGTGTCAGATCCGGTGTCCCGGATCGTCTCTTAGCTGTCGTGTGGTCTTCGAGTCCTTCTGTTATCTGAAAAGAGTAAACAGACGTGAACTAAGAAGGGAAAACAGAGGGGGGTCCTCTGTTTACCTCTCCGACGCTCAACATTAGTATAATGTGGGTGGAGTTATAGGATGACGAGGAGGGATCGACGAGACCGAGTGAAACGGGGATCCTTGGATCGCCGGCGTTTTGGGGCTCGGGTCTCGGATCTTTGGGAACAATTCCGATCGGAAGTTGTTCCAGATTCAGCTTCCCATGGAGGGTATGGCCGAGATAGAGAGAGAATGAGAGAGAGAGGTTAGTTTTCTCTTGGGAAAACTTGTCTCTTTAGTTGAGAGGCCAAAGGGAACTATTTATAGCCCTTGGGGAACCTTGGGTCGACCAAGGAGAGGCCAGGACGAGCCAGGGTCGGCCAGGACGGGCCAGGGGCGGCCAGGACGAGCCAGGGGCGTCCAGGAAGGGCCAGGGGCGTCCAGGACGGGCCAGGGGCGTCCAGGACGGGCCAGGGGCGTCCAGGACGGGCCAGGGGCGTCCAGGACGGGCCAGGGGCGGCCAGGACGGGTCAGGGGCGTCCAGGACGGGCCAGGGGCATCCAGGACGGGCCAGGGGCGGCCAGGACGAGCCAGGGGCGTCCAAGACGGGCCAGGGGCGGCCAGGACGAGCCAGGGGCGTCCAAGACGGGCCAGAGGCGTCCAGGACGGGCCAGGGGCGGCCAGGACGGGCCAGAGGCGTCCAGGACGGGCCAGGGGCGGCCAGGACGGGCCAGGGGCGTCCAGGACGGGCCAGAGGCGTCCAGGACGGGCCAAGGGGCGGCCAGGACGGGCCAGAGGCGTCCAAGACGGGCCAGGGGCGGCCAGGACGGGCCAGGGGCGGCCAGGACGGGCCAGGGGCGGCCAGGACGGGCCAGGGGCGGCCAGGACGGGCCAGGAGCGTCTAGGGAGAGTCAAGGGCAGCTAGGGAGAGTCAGGGGCAGCCAGGGAGAGTCAGTGTTGCCAGGAATGTGCGTGGGCCAATTCTTCCACGAAGGGAGGCCCTTGGAGCTCAAGGCTGCCCTTCTCGCAGCGTCGGACGTCTCACCATCCCGAGAGATTATGGGAAGGATATGTATTAAGTCGTCACCATAAATCCGACGACAACAAAGTTAAAGATTTTCAAAAGAAAAATCGGACAATAATAATAAAAAATAATATGGGAAAGGAAGCCAAGAGATATAGAGGTTTGATTTTTTTTCAAGCTCAAGGATCTACGATTGCTTCAAAAATGTGATTAACTAGTTGGAGACCAATCCATTGTAAGATAGATTGAAGAAGGCATATAAGATTCACTAGCATGAAGAGTATGTTGGTGGTTGATTCATCTTAGCAATCATATTACATGTGGAAAATCATTAATTACAAAATCCAGATTTGCATGCTTTCCCATCTGATAGCCAATTAGTTATTATGATCGCTAAACAAAATCCAGATTTGGTAATTTAATTTATTAATGAAAGCGTATTCAACAACCGATTAGCTAAGACTTTAGAGTACTTACATGGATTTTGACTCAGATATAGAACGCTCCAATCCCAATGCATGCTCTATCTTCAAGCTTTCACGTCTTCTGGCGTCGTCTTGATTGAGTACTCGAGGATGACACCTTAGTCTTCCAAACGTAATCTCTGGCACGAATAAAAAAGATTAGTGTACACAATCGATATATCACTAGATCTCGAAACCAGGTGTATCAGGATCTCACTCTTATTTATTTACTTGATCCAACAATAAACAATTCTACTATAAATATTTATCTAATTCTGCGAATAACAATTTTCAAGAATTAATGTTGTCAATCACCATTACAGCAAGTGAGATAAATAATCATTAACATTATTATTCAAAAGTTCTTATCCGCCTTTACCATAGCCGAATCGGGACTATGGACCTAGTACTAGAAGCTTAACGAGCCAAAGAAAAAAGACAATCTAGTCCTATTTCTTTTTCATCGATTTGTCTAATCTTGATCAATACTCCACCATGTAATCCAAGACTGACCCCATATTTAAGACTAGAATTATAATTATTCATCGTGACGAGTGTCCACTTATATAAGTCCATTCTTCATCAAGATTCTCCAATTTCAACTCGTGTTAAGCGAAGTCAACTTTTCTGTTATACTTCTCTTGATACATATCAGCCCTAAGCATTGTTGCTTCCCTAATGAAAGATTCTTTCGAACGTTACTTACTTCAAAAGTGCGCAATCTATCGATTCTAGAATCCGACCTTAGGTGACTAAATATTAAGCTTCTTTCAGGAAGGCAGGATTTCGTATCTGTAAATCAATTCTCACTCGAATCATTCTCTGAGAAAAGTCCCAAGGAATAAGTTGTGATTAGTATGAATAACCTTTTAACAAATGAGTCAAAGAGCTCAGTAACATAACCCATTATCTCTAATCACTTCAGGATTTAGATAAAGTCTCACTGTGATAATCATAATGGCCTCGGTGCGTGCGTCATAGTGACTTATATAGTAATCAGCATTCACTCATGTGTTCCACATATATGACTTTATATATAGTTTTCCAGACATATATCAGTCTTCGACCTTGTTTTAGCACATCGCTCGAACTCAGGTGCCCAATACGTGACTCAGTTTAATACAGAGGCTATGGAATGATGAATGTTTGATAAATATTAATACATAAGAAATAACCCTTTAACTTCAAATAGATACTAGATGTCAAATTTTATTTCATTAATAATTTCAGCGAAAATTTACATATATATCTTCTCGTGGGCAAGAATTCCTAACAAAGTCATCAAGAACCATCTTTAGAGAAGAGACAGTCAAATAGATGGTGCATGGAAATTCGAGAACCGGGACGACGAGTGAGGATCAAGCACATGATGGGTTGCACGCACGAGCTAACATGTTAAAGGGACAAAAAAGTTACATTGCCGTTTGGGGACCAGATAGTGGCATCAAAATGTCCTACATCAATTCCAGAAAGTAAATTACACACCCGAAATGACAACTTTTTTTGTCTATTCTAACAGGGTCGGCAGCGAAATAAATTCTACAACTAGCACGAAGGAGACACTGATTACAATAGATCCAAGTTGCTCTAATGTGAAGAGAAGAGGAAGGGGTAGACAAGAGGCAAACCAAATAGGGAAGGTTAATGGATTGAGCATAATAAAGACCCTGGATCATTATCAGGAGGTTAAAGATGTAGCCATGGATCTTGGGCTAAAGAATTTAAATCCTGGCTAGAGTGAAGACGAAGACAAGGCAGGGCTGGATAAAATTCAAACCAACCAGAGAAAAACTCAAAAGGTCAATATTGCCATAATGTCTAAACAAAAATTGGAGGTATTAAAAGGCTAATTAGTCAACTTTGTGGAAGAATCATAAGTGCAAGCCATACCAAAAAAACTTAGCTAAAACCTATAAAAGTGACTACAGCTTGGTACAAAAGAAAAAAAAAGGGGAGTTGGAGAGGAAGCTTGAAGAGCCAGGAGTCCAAAGTCAATGTCATCTTAAGTTTGAGAAGATCACAAAGGAAAGTCAAAGCGTTAGTAATTCAATATTGGAGAAGAAGCACTAGTAGAAAAACATGATCCCACAACCCTTAATAAGGGCTGTGGAATTTTTCCACAATCCTTATTAAGAGTTGTAGGATCCAGAGTTGTGGAATTTCCCACAACGCTTAGACATCTGGTGTGGAATGTTCATACTTCCCACATTGGATGTTTATTGGTTGTGAAATATTCAACAACCAATGTTGTAAAATTCATTTTTTTTTAATTTTGGCCCCGCGGCGACCTTATCCGGCAACGCTGCCCCACGTCCCACAACAGATCCAAACATCTGTTGTGGGAGACGGCGTCACGGCGATGGATAAGGTCGATAACGCCGCGGCCCAGTTTCCCACAAATATTCCATGGCGCCGTGGCAACGAAACCCAACGCCGCGGCGCCGACTCCTACAACGGATGTTTGGATCCGTTGTGGGACATGGCGCCGCAACTCCATCCATATGTCGCCGCATCGTCGTAGTCCAGAGAGTTCTTACCCTCAAAATTAATGATTAAACCCCAAAAATCATATAATACATGCAAAATGTCTTTAAACATGTACAATCAATCTAGAAAAGACAATACATCACAAATTCATCCCAGATCATCATATACATTCAAAATCATCCGAAATGTATACATTCAAAATCACAAAAAGTAACTAATCATCATATTAAATAAATGTTTGTATATAGTTAATCCACTCTTCTCTTACTCTCTATATTTTTACATTTGTATATGAATTTTTGTTTTCTAATCTACTTATACCTACTATAACTATATCGCGCATATAACATAAAACAAAGTACTCGTATTTCGTGTTACCGTTTTGTCTTGGAGCGGCCATTGACCGGATATACGTTGATTGTCTGTCACCTGTGTTTGAGTTTGAAATTTGAAAACATCTTATAAAATGAAAAGTATAAGTATCTTTTTTAATAAACGCTCAATATATAAGTTAAAAAATTACATTTTTATCAACGAAACTAAGTCTTGTGGAATTTATTTATTCAACGGGTCGAAAAACATCGCACAATCTTTCCACAAGTCAAGGACAACAAGCATCCAATGAAAATTTTCAATTGTACAGCATGAAAACTAGTTTCCCAACATTGCATCCTCGCACCGCGTTTACAATGTCTTTGACTCGTGTTGACAAATGGTAATCTTCGTCATTTGTAGACATGTGAGAAGCTAACGCCGCGTTTACGAAGCCAAATTTCTTCTTCAACTTTACCGTTGATGCGTGTATATGGCTATTCCAAAGTATTCAAAAAGTTAAAACACTCAATATTTAATCATTAATAAAAAAGACATTCATGAAAGCAACATGTACTCCATGAAAAGCGATATGCTTGACACCCCAGTTTTCGATAATTGTAAAAATTCAGGAATATCATCAAATCCCAACATAACCGGGATGGCGGAGATTGTTGGACAAACGTTGGCCTGGATAACGTGTCCTTGTGCTAACATCATTTTGTTGGTATGTTGAGCAAGCAATATAAACTTGGAACTTATTACCTTGTAACCATTTAAACTTTGAATTAATTACCTTATAATTAATTTGAACAATCAATAGATACTAAATAATATGTTAAAATATATTACCTTGTAATTAATTCGCCTGTTATCGTCGGTAGTAGGTTGACTCGTAGAATCGAGTTTCGAGCATTTGATGTATGGACCGCGAATTTCTTTTTCCGTCTCCATTTCTATCAATCGTTGGGGCCACAAGACAAAACCCCCCATTGCATCTTCTACGGTAAGGGCTTCTTCGGTGGGAATCAGCAATTTGGCTTTTTTAACCAAAACGCTCCCCCGTGCATTTCCTTCCTCCAAAGTTGAGATGTGAATTACACCATCGTTCAAATAGACTTGCGCATTTGCATCATGAATTATGTTTCCTTTCAAGATATCTTCAATGTAGAGAAAAAAAACTCGACACTTTCATTCAAATACGGTGTCATCGGTGTGGTTGGATTCAATGAGCAACTGGCCCGAACACTACTTGGTTTTTCCACAATAATCGGATCGACTTTTGGACGATTATGTACATTGTCACGTCCTATAAAAATCACCGATTTAATGCCGAAAACAAATCAACTTTCCAAATAGATAAATAAGGATGAATAAAGATTACCTTCGACGACTTCTTGAATCTTAACCATCTCTTCATCACCAACGCCACTGGCATTTAGATTATCTTCAACTCGATCAACACTACCTTCTCCAACACTTATACTATCACGACCATTAACCGCCTTCAACATTTGATTTTTAAACTCCATTAACTCGAGAAGCATTTCGAGACGCATCTTGTTCAGTTCTTCGTTTGGGGTCGGAGGAAAAAACTACTTGAAACGCTTGGAAAAATGTTTGGATTAGCCGCAAACATATTTCATTGTTCCCATAGCTTCTTGGAAGATACTTTTTCCCATTTTCAGGATGAAAGTACCTTCGGTTGCTTGATGAGATAATTTTTGCTACATACATAAATATAATCATTTGTAAATAAAAAAATATTATTAATATAACTTACATTATTAAAAATCTTACAATTAATTCTCATTATTCGATATTTTTCATTCTTGAACTTTATTCTGTCTATTCCGTCTTTCTTTCGCGAGTCAATCCATAATCATTCTAACGTTGCCCATTGCCCAGTTTTGTCGTGCTAGAAATTAACAAGTAATCATATATTAAATGTAAAAAAATGAGTACAAAATAAATAAATGTAGAAACTCAACCTTTTGTTGATTTAGTTTTCGATATCCATCTCGGCCACATCGAGATTTATATTCCACTTTAATGGTTTTAGTTTTCCCTTGCTCCGATGTTTGCTTCAAGACTTCGCTTCGTCTATACTCAACAAACTTCACCCAATCTTCTTCGGTGATACTCGTGTAAAATTTCAAAACACAATTTAGTCTTTTTAACGAGTTTGGTTTTTTGATTGTGTCTTTGAGAAGATCGTGATATAACTCGTGACGAAATAGCTTTGCGGATTCTCCTACTCTCATGAGGAAATCGTACTTATGTTATGTTGGAATCGAAAATCCTTCACATATTTTGTTATGAATGCTCTCTTTTATTTGATCGTTCACTTTTAATCTCTAATCACGGATTGAAAGTGGAACATATTCTTTAGCTAATACGCCGAAGTAACTTAACAATACATCACCTTCCTAACCCTTTGGTTGCCCTTTGGAATCTAATTCTATCGTGATATTTCTACCGAGAATTCTAATTTTTTTAACACGACCCATAAGGTTGTTTATTCTCTTTCCTTTCTCATCGTGATTTAATGCTAATAGTCGTCTAGGTTTGCTTTTAATATGGTCGCTATAAGTTGTAGTAGTCGTTGTCGACATTGAATCTATAATCTACAATCTCCCTCCAAAGTTGTGTATGAAGAGAAAGGTCCTTATGTTAACGCTTCTGATTTTAGGACCGATTCAACCAAGAAATGATAGTGATGTGTATTTTGCACCATTGAGGATGTTATGGGAGACAGTCGTTGAGGTCAAAGACGATTATCGCGGAGATTTATTCTACTTAAGAGCAATGTTGATGTTGACTATTAACGGCTTTCCAGCTTATGGAAAGTTTTTAGGATTCTTTGTGAAATGCTCAACTAGTTGTCCGATTTGCATGAAAGAAACATCTTTCATTCGTTTGAAGCATGGTAAGAACACTGTTTTTCTTGGTCATAGAAGATTTTTACCGAGAGATCACTCGTATAGAAGGTTTAAACAGGTATTTGATAGAAATACGAAAGAACGACCCCCTCCTCTAATATTTTCTGGTGAAGATGTCTTCAAAATGGTTAAAAAATTTATGAAGTGCTCGGAAAAAGAAAGCGGCGTGCTAGTACTAAAGAGTCGTTCCAAGAAAATCTTTGGAAGAAGAAATCAATTTTCTACAACCTTCCGTATTGGAAGACATTATATGTTCGGAATTGTCTGGATGTTATACATATTGAGAAAAATGTATGTGAATATTCCATCGGTACGCTACTTGATGATCCAAATAAATCAAAAGACGTGATAAAATCTTGAATGGATCTCAAAGAAATGAATATAAGAAGCGTTTTGCATGCTGACGAGGAGAGTGAAAAAAACAAAAATTTCATCGGCAAAGTACACTCGATCTCGGGAGGAGAAGAAAAAATTGTGTAAGTGGTTTGAATCTATCAAAGTCCCCGATGGTCATTCTTCAAACTGTAAAAGGTTCGTATCTTTAAAAGATCTAAAACTTATTGGAATGAAGACTCACAATTGTCATGTGTTGCTACAACAAATGTTATGGCTTGCTTTGTGGGACATTTTGTCAAAAGATGAGAGGTTTGCAATTTCCAAAATATGTGTATTCTTCAATTCGATATGTTCAAAGCTCATTGAACCACCTCGATTAGAAGCGGTGCAGTCAGAAGTTGTGAAAACTATGTGCTTGTTGGAAATGATCTTCCCACCATCATTTTTTGACATCATGGTTTATCAATTGTTCACTTGGTACGTGAAGTGAAATTATGTGGAACTGTGTTTTAACGGTGGATTTATCAAATCGAGCGTTACATGAAAGTATTGAAGAGTTATGTGAAGAACTACAATCGGCCAGAAGAAAGTATCGTGGAAAATTATATAGCTGATGAGGCTATTGAGTTTTTCTCCGAGTATTTAGCTAAAGCAGATGAAATTGGATTACCGAAGGACAAAGGGTTTGAGTAAAAAGCACGATCTACATGTACGTCAGTTTGAGTCAACCTTTTCTATAGATCAAATTTCAGTTATTTAATTATTGTTTAGTTAATCTAGTAGTATACATATCTATTGGTACATATTCTAGCGTTAACCGGAAAGAATGGGAACAAGCCTTGCAACATGTCCTTCACAATGTTTCTGACGTAACCTCGTTCGTGGATATTCATTTGAATGAGCTGAGAGTTAAAGATCCAAAGAAAGCTAGAAATGAAAAATGGTTGCAAGAAGAGCACAACCGTTTATTTCAGATATGGCTTGGAAAGGGACTATTTGAAGAGGCGGGTCATTCAACTACATTGAGTAAACTATCATCAGGGCCTTCCAGCATGGTCACAAGGTACACTAATTGGTCTGTTAATGGTTTTACATTTTACACAAGATAGAGACGACAAGCATCCAATTCAAAATAGCAGTGCAATGATATTGGCCGAAGCATTACATGTATCGTCTGCCAAAGATAAGAATCCTAAAAAGGGTTTCATGACTTATTATGGATACATAAAATACATATGGGAGCTTGATTATTGCGGATTACATGTGACATTGTTCAAGTGCAAATGGGCTGAAAATAATCTTGTTAAAGTTGATAATGAAGGAGTTATCGTTGTCAATTTCAGGAGGATCGGTTACGAGAATGATTCATTCATACTCGCTTCACAAGCGAGTCAAGTCTTTTATATTACATATCCAATAAATCCGGAGTTATCATTAGTAGTTCATATGAAAGCGTGAAATATTAAAGAAGAAGAAGACGAAGATTTTTCTAGTCTTCCATCATTCACATCCGGATTACCACTGATCAATCAAGAGATGGATGATTTCGACAATGATGATGTTTCTCTTATACTTTGAACTGACATAACTTAAAATTTTGTTTGATTGGGCTGTATTTATAACTTTATATTAATTCAAATTCGAGTAAAAAAAGTTTTAGAAAGGTTTTCATAAAGTTCTAGTATTGATTTAACACGGGCCGCGGCCCCATTCCCAATAGCGCGGCCTCAGGTCCTACAACAGATCTATATCTATTGTGGGATCACGGCGCTGTGGCCCTGACAAACGTTGTTGCGGCGCCACTCACTTACAGAGACTACATTGTCTCTGTAAGTGGGTGGCGATGCCAAATGGGGCCGCGACCCTACATGCGACTCTGCGGCCTGGTATGGCGTCGCCGTGTGATATTGACATTTTAAATCTTAAATAGAACTTCACAAATATATGAATGTGATATTGATAAAACACACATATTAAATCTTAAAATCTTAAGTCTTGTAACTCAAACAAACAAACAAATATAAGTCAAACTAATTAAAACAATACATCGATAAAACTAATTAAGAGATTTTAAAAGAAATAAAAAAAAAAAGCATTTAGTAATTGTTGTCATTGTTGTCGTCGTTGCGTGGTGGTGGTGCCTCTAGAGGACGTGAGAATTCAGAGGCCATTTTGGGGCTGCATAAGGTAAATAGTCGTACTGCCGGTACGGAGAAAACCGCCACTCTATCTGGTTGTTTATGTCTAACCGACGGATGACATCATTGAATGCCTCATACGACATGGCCGAGTACTCCCCTTTTCTATGGAGGTAGTTTTGGGTATTTTGATACCCAGCGACAAGGTAGTAGTTGGTGTGAGCAACATACTCTAGCATCGGATCTCACGTTGGAGGTGCGGGTAGCTCAAGTACCGTCGCTCTACGCGTTCGTACCCCCGTCTCCTCCAATGCCTCTGCCGCCACCGTCGTCGCCTCCTCTGCTGTCGCCGCCTCCTCTGGATCTTGTAGCGATTGATGATTGATTTCGTGATTGGCCCCATTGGACCTTTGATTGTGTCCCGCCTCCCAATTCTCACTCCTGCTCTAATGCAAAGAGCAGTGATGATCAACGGATACAGTAGACCGGTCTTCTTAGCCTTGTAGTTAATACTCCTCATCCGGCCTGAGATTAATTGACTAATGTTTATCCTGAGTCCCTTCACGATGCAGTACAGAATTTGAATGCGACCCTCGTCAAGACTGGAAAAAATGCGTGATCGAAAATATGCAAGCGCACACAAAATAAACCCATACTTTGGCAATCTTATCAAAACAAAATTCAAAACACAATAATATATTACTTTAAAACATAATCCTAATCATATTTTTATTCATTTCAAATTATAAAAACCATTAGTGAAATAATTACGTACTTTGTGAGTTGATCACGATGCAAGACTTCTCTTCCCTTCTCCGTCGTCCAACCTTGGTTCGGGAGGCACAAAAAACTCTCTGTCTCCGCCTTATCCGCATGACGTAGGTACTGAATATAATCCTTCGTCTCGATAGGAATGTTAAGGGTTTGAAGGTAAGCGTTGATCGCCTCGTCACTCACGTTCACCTTCTCACCTAAAACCGTGGAAATTAAGAATTTATTCAAATCAACATACAAATCATCAAAACCTACAAATCTACATGAACATACAACAAAAAATCTAGTAAAGGGGTCGGATTTACCTTAGAATAGGGAAGAACAACAGCGACGTGAAGGCGCGGTAGAAAGGCAACGACGTGAATGCGCAGGAGAAGGCCGGCGACGTGAAGGCGAGAGTGAAGGCCAACAAGAGCTCGGAGACGACCAACGTGCGGAGGTATGAAGATAGAACCGGTCGAAAATGTGTTTAGGAGAGAATTCGGGTTTGGGTAAACATAAAATGACAGGGCCGCGGCATTATCCAGCATAGCCGCGGCACCGTCAAATTTTTGAAACCCCTAAATGTTCCCACAACCCTTATAGATGCATTGTTGGAGCGGCGTCGGCCCCGGCGCCGCTCCCACAACGAATCTATTAAGTGTTGTGGAATATTTTAAATTAAGTAAAATTAAACAACCCTTAGAATAAATGATGTAGAATAAGCTATATTCCACAACCGATATTCTAAGGGTTGTGGAAAACCCTAAAATTAAGCCCTTCTGACAACCCTTAGTTATAAGGGTTGTGAAATAGCCTGAAATCAACCACTTCCCACAACACTTCGTTATAAGGGTTGTGGGATCTCGGATTCCACACCCCTTACTAATAAGGGTTGTAGAAAGTCTGTTGTGGAATCCAACATTTGTAGTAGTGAAGTTAGTTGGAGAAAATAAAACCCAAACATAAACCACAGGTTACCATGTTAGCTTTAACAACTTCCTACTGGGTATGTTAGTCTGCATTTGGAGCTATCGAGAATTTGCATGAGGACCGATGGAGCGGGCTTTACAAAGCCTAGTGAGAGAAGGTAAACTATATTTTTTTTATGGAGACTAATGTTGGCTATGGTAGAACGCAAAGTTTAAGAAGCAAGATGAGGTTCTGGGGAGGTGCAATAGTTTCAGATTGGAGAAAAAGATTTAAGGTAGATATTTGGAAGACATCAATCAAATACATATGTACAATGATCAGAAGAGACTCAAAAGGTGAAGATTGAGATATGTTCCTTGTTAATGGACCGCCCAACGTAAATGGCATGGCTACTTTTTGGGATAAGATGAAAAATCTAGTTTATTTATAGACCCAACCTTGGGTTGTAATTGGTGATTAAATGTAATCTTAAACCCATAAAAGAAGTTAGGGGGCTCAAGAGTTACATGGAGCTCATGTTAAATTTTCAGAGGCTTTCTTTTTAGGTCAAGAGTAATAGATTTAGGATCAATAGGAGATCATTTCACATGGACAAATGGACAACAAGGAGATAATAGGTCAAAGAAAGGTTAGTTATTTTGAGCCCTGGTTGGATCTTAAATTTTCCTATATCAGGAGTAATATAAATCTCTCATGACATATTTATTGTAATTTTACGATTGAATTAATAAAAGTTGAAACGTTCATTCATTCTTCTTTCATTTGTTTGAAGATTTATGATATTGAATAGTCTTATAGTCCTTAATCAAACCTAACAATGTATGAAGAGAAAAATGTAGATTTGCATGAACAAACCCTTCACAGTTTGGTTAAAACAAAATATTCACAATCTAAATATCAACGGACTATTGATCCTAGTATGATTGTTGGAAGAATCTATGATCTCATGTTACGAGGCATAGAGAGTTAGGAACTCTATAGTTCTTCTAGTGTATCTTTCGAAGATAAAGAATTGACCAGTCCAGCTTTAGAGACAATGTAAGAACAAACCATTTAACCTCTTTTGTCTCAAGATCACTATGTATGAATTTCATCATGCTTATCTTAATTCTGAAATGAGACATGTCATTCCATCGCTTCAATATATTCATTTTAGAAAGTCAAAACCCTAGTTCCAAGTTTGTGAAATAGATGTGCCCTATTGGTGATGTATTGGGTTGTGAAGTTGACATGAGTATACTATGTGAAGTTCTCATAGATATGGAATTCATGTACAAGATTGCTAAAATGAAATGTATATCACCTCATGCTTTATTACTTGGATTGTAAATAATTGAACTGCGCGGTATCCAAAATTAAGTAGCGATTTTATTTGGATGAAACAATGTGACTTGTTAGCTCCTTGTCAATAAATTGTTTCTAACTTATTCACAAGTAATAAAGGAGTTGAGGAAATAACAACTAGAATGGTAAAATGGTAATTATTCATGAAGGGTAATCATTCGATAATATTCAGTGGATCCGCTCATCACAAATAAGTAGATTTTTTAGTAGAGAATATATTCATTTGAATCGAGAGATTTTCAGTGTAAACTCTTTAGTGGAGTCAGTTGACATTAAACTAGACTTGGAAAAGTTTGTGAACTTTGAGTCCAAGAGTCCTAGTTAAAGATTTGTTCATTTGGGTTCATGAGATCACAATTATAAGTCATTAGAGTAAAGTTTGTTAAATTAGAACCTAAGTCAAAATAAGTTCAATTGTTGAACTAGACGTATTTCCCGAAAATGGTCTAAAGGTTATTTTCCTCCTCAAGGATAATTGATGTAAAATTTCAAAATAAGATTTTGAATATCAAAATAATATTTTGAATTTTCTCACAAATTAATTTAAAGTCACACGGCTGAAAATTGGTTTTCATGCTTAGTGAATTAAATTTTGTGACATGTTATTGTATGGGCAATAATGCGAGGGCTTTTCTATCATTTGTTATGAACAAATTAGAAAGTAAATCTGAGTGTAGACACCCATATGGCCGGCCACTTTACATCATGTGAGGGAGAGAAATATATTCTTTTATTTGGTGCATTATTGCATATTGGTAATTGCCAAAAGAAAAGAGGAAATGAATTTCTTTGAGAAGGAAACAAATGTTCTAAGTGAGGAAACAAATTTCTCTCACTTATGGCATAGGGTTGCCGACTATTTGGAAGAGAATAAGAGGATGAAATAAAATATTGTGTCATGAATACACAATAGGAAAGGATAATTACCTTTTCTTGTAAATAAACCCAAAAATTTCCTCCTCCTATAAATAAAGCCTCACATAAAGACGAAAGGCAGCGAGAAAATGAGAAAGAGATCTTCATCCAAGAAGGGACTCCAAAATCAAGCAACGAGAGAAAGGTTAGTATTCAATTATTTAAATAATGTTTTTAAATATATACATATTCATGCACTTTGCCTAGGTTAGTAAAAAATTGTTTTACTAGTAAATAATTTATATTCCGCCATTCGTGTGTTAATGATAATTTTTTCTTAACTCTATACCTATTTCAACAAGAAAGGAATACTTCCATTTAGATTTTGCGAGGCTTGGGCAGAAGATTCATATTGCAAGAAGATTATCGAGAAAGTTTGGCACTATAATTATACAGTAGAGGGGTAAACGTGGCTCTAACGGGAGGGGACTGGAAGTCCCATTCCGATAGCACAAAAATGGGTACCGGGGTCCCGGTACCCTGAACGAGAGCGGGACTAGGAGTCCCAATTTTTTTGCTACCGGTACGGGACTCCAGGTCCCCTCCCATCCCAATTAAAAAATAATAATAATTGGACCGTCAGATGTACGATCCGACAGCCACAAACAAAGAGCCGTTTCAGAATATGGCCATTGCCAAGCAACGGCTCTTTTGGTTTTTTTACTCCAATTTTTTTGTTATAACCCTCCACCCCATTCTCTCACACCATCTCTCCTTGTCTCAATCCCTCTCAACCTCAAACTCAAACTCTCAATTTTCAAGTTTTCACATACTTTCAATCTCTATTTTTCCATGGCATCCCAAAACCAAAAGGATCGGGAGGGTCAACGGGGAAGAAATTCTCAAGAACCTTCGATGCATCGGTTTGAAGAATATTGGTTGCACCATTCCCAAAATGTTAAATACATTTACGATCCAAACTATATTCCTGCTACTCTTCGAAATGTTGTCTACTCCAAATATCCAAACACATAAGCCGGCTACGTTCCTCATACTCGGCCACCTCCACCCGATTTCGATATCGCTTTTCAAGCATTTTAACAATGTGAACAACAAAATTCACGATTCCCAAAATCCAAATATTGACGAAGCTGTCGAAGATGATGACGACAAAACTCAAGATCCAACCGACAATGAAGAAGAAGAAGAAGAAGATGAAGAAGAAGAAGACATCCCCCCACCTCCACAACGGAGCCGAATTCGGAGTTCACTTTTGGTTACCATTCCTTGTCCTAGACAACCTCAACATCAAGAAGAGATGCAAAATTGAAGACAACAACAACAACCGCCGGCTCAAATTCTCGAAGATGCACAACAAACTCATTCGTTATACATTTGTATTTCATTTTGTTGGGAAGGTGACCACAAAGGAGATATTAAACATTATACATTTGTATTTCATTTTGCTGAAACAATTAAATAAAATCAAATATTCATTCTTGTTTGAAGTTTGTGTTTATGTATGTTTAAGTAACGCTCTGATATTGTCATTAATGAAAGAGTTGCTAAGTAAAGATTTGACAAGATACCCTCTAATGACAATTTTAAATAATAGTGCATAATCTAAGATCGATTGGGAAATCGAATCAAATTAATGATTGTTTAAATAATTCACGATATCTTATATTGTGATATAGAGAGTTTTGACTCTGTGATTTGTTCTTGATGTTTTAATGAAGACATTGAACAATACCATTGATATTTTGAAGCTCAAGATAAAACCGTTTAATCACTCAAAACTTCAAGATCACGTACTAGGGGTATTTTGGTAAATACCTAAATCCTGGAGTGAATACATAATTGATGTAACACTTTATGACATTTGATTAGTCAATGGGAAGTGACTATCTTAAGTTTCACTTAACCCGACGATTGGTGTTATAACGTTGATTAATTAGATTATGTGATTCACATATACAGAATTCGTGTTGAAACAATGCTGAGGCATTAGTATCACACTATGCTTTGTTATGGGAATGTGAATGAATAAACCGGGCCTGCTATTCATAGAATAGAACATTCTTTGATTAAAACATGTGACATGTAGACACATCTCACTTTATATTTTTTTCTCATTCACAAATAACAAAAGAGTTAGTGAAATAATAACTTCGGGGGTAAAACGGTAATTTCACATTCCTCTGAGTTAATGATACACATGAAGGGTAATATCGTAAAATACTCCATGGAACGTGTGAAGAAATAAATCTAATATACTTTTTGAGAATATCAGTTCATATACTCGGCCAAATTATAGAATTAGGGTTGAGTAATTAATTTTAAACTCGTTTAAAAGATCAATGGGCTTAAGTTTGACTAACGGGTCAAAATTGGATTTTGACCTAAGTGAAGCCCACTCTCTCAATATATAAAGGGATTATTGGAAACCCTAGGGAACCCTAGCCAAAAATAGTCGGACAAAACATTCTCGCCCTTGTGTGTGGTTTCGGCCGAGAGCCTCAAAGACAAAAGAAATCAAGAAATTGTTTCTTGATTTCTCAATTTGATTCTTTGGTGATTCACCTTCTCTCGTTGTTCAATCAAAGAGCCCACCCTCTTGATCTCCCAAAAACCCCAGTGTATTATCCCTGAATCTACTTGTGGTTGTTTGATTATTTTCATTGTCACAGGGCCAGCCAATTCAAGAAGAGACGAGCGACGTACGCGAAGGTTCCATCCGGCGAAGGGAGAGGCGCAAACCGGCGAGTCTGCTTCAGTCGTGCCAGACCCAAGCCTGACCTCGCGCGCACGTCCAGCCTCTCGATGTGCGCCTGGTCTCTCGCGCGTGCCTAGCCTCTGACGTGCGCCTTCCTCACGCGACGTGCGCCTGCTCCCTGTCGCGTGCCTCCTTTCCCATGTGCGCCTCCCTTCCCGTGCGCGCCTCCCTGTCCATTCGCGTGGGCCAACCAGTCTTCTAGCGAGTCTTCTTTGCGCCTCCTTCCAACCTTTCTCTTGACATCCGATCAGCCAAGTTAGGCGCATCCAAGGAGAGGCATAGGCGCATATTGACTCAATCCGGTGAGCGCATTCTGGCGAGGATTTGGCGTGGAATTCCAGCGTAAGCAAGCAACGCACGAGATTGTATACAATCTCAAATGTAAGTTTCCTACAACGAATTGGATCTGCAATTTATAAATTGTTTATAGGTATGCTAGATTGAATGTGATCAAGTTGTTGTTGATATGTCTAAAAATAAAAAATTTATTGACATATAGTTTTTTTTAATGCCTAGGTTAATTAAACATGGTTACAATGTGTTTTAACATCTTAGGTCATTTTACGTGTTTCCGCCATAGATATGTCACGTAATATTATTGATTAATCGTTAACTAATTTCCAACACAGCCTATCGGGCGGAGGCAACCTAGGTCCTAAGTGTGGACATGGTATGAACACGTTATTCACAACGGAGAAAAATCTGGAAAATATTGTCGTTGTGGAAAGATCTTCCGCTCTCACAATGATAGAGTCGTGGCGCCGCTTTTGCGTAGTTATAAAAAATACTGCAAGGGTGACCGATATGGAGCCTCTTCAAGTAATGTAAGTCATGTTGACCCTATTTTATTAAGAAAAAAATTAGTAGTAGAATATACTTTGTTACGGATCAATCATTTCAACATATAAAATCTTAAGGTTTTGTTAGCTTTCTAAGTTATTTAATTCCGGGTATTCAAATAATGTCTAGGAAACCTTTGTGAGCAAATATAGTGTAGCATTAACTTCGGATGTATGGACCGGTCAAGCTAATAGGGATTACATGGGTGTAGTTCATAACATAGATGACAAGTGGAATTTGAACAAACATATAATAGCATTCAAGAGGATAGAAATATCGCACACTAGTCAAAACATTTTAGATATAATGGTTAGTATACTAGAGGAATGGGGTTTAACATGTACGATTATCTCAGTAGCGTTAGATAACGCCACAAGTAACAATGCTATCATTATAGATTTAAAAGAAAAACTTCAAACTGACGATTCTCTTTTGCACCAACGATGTGCTACTCATATATAGAACCTAATTGTTCAAGTCGGGGCAGCTAGTTATGACTCTTCAATAAACAAACTTAGGACATACATTAGTTGGATAAACAGCTCAACAAGTAGAGTAGACATCCTTAAGAGACGTCTTAGGCACAACAGTCTCCAAGAACGAACATGGCATCTAGATAACAAAATTAGATGGAACTCAACCTTCTTAATGTTAACAAACTTTGTATTTGTAGGATATATAGAAGTTATTGTAGTTTATATTAATAATGAACATGACGAAGATTCAATTTCTGATTATGATATTTAAATGGTTGAGTCGTTTGTTTCCTTCTTGACATTTTTTTATAAAGAAACTTGTTATCTTTTCGCCGTTTACACTCCTACTTATTTTCTTGGTTCGCATACTATTACTGCAATTGCATTTCATGTAGACAAATATAGAGACCAAACAATTTTTGAAGATTGTATTAAGGCAATGGAAACTAAATTTTTAAAATATTGGGGTGTTGGGAAGGTTCTTTTGGTTTATGGTTTTGGACTCATTCTAGACCGTCGATGTAGAATAGGTGGTTTGAAAAACATTCTTTAAGTACCTTAGACATTTTTTTGTCGAACAAGATTACTATGCACTTGATTATTCCAGAACCGTGGAAGCGTTTTCTTTTTTTCCATGGTCTACGAAACCAAACTTCTCCCGCAGTACCAAGCGCATCCTAGTCAGTCACAGATGCAGCAACCACGACGACATCAATTTCAAAATGTTTTCATCAACGCTCCAACGTACAGTCGATCTCCTCAACAACATGAGGCGGGGTCCAATCAGCCAAGCTCAGTCGACACAGACTCCCATCCTAAGATAATGTAGTACGACCGGAACGAGTAGGTCAAAACAGATGACGAAGGCTTAGACTTATTGATGTGGTGGAGACATAATGCAATGAGGTTCCCAGTGTTGGCTACGATGGCTTAGGACATCCTCACCATCCCTGTTTCAAATGTTTCATCGAAGGTGGCTTCAACAGCGCGGGACGCATCATCGACGACAAAAGATGTAGTTTGCATCCGCAGATGGTAGAAGCATTAACATGTGGAAAATATTGGCTTCAACATAGGCATAGAGCACAAGAAACATTTGAAATGTTTGATATTGTTGAAGATTTTGAAGTTAACTTTTCTAACATAAACATCAATGGTTAGACTTAGAGTTTATCATAAAGGGATGTCATGGCTCTTGTTCGGGATAATTTTTAAAACTATTATTGAATTGAGGCAAGGGGAACACTTTTTCCTCACCGTCGCACTTGTTTAGGGGTCGGTGAGGATTTTTAAGAGGCCCATTTTTTATTAACACTCGTCTAAATTATTTTTGTTAACTAATTTTATTTATACTTCTCTTAATTTAGTCATAATCGATTTTTTATTTATGGTCCTTTCAATTATAACTTTTGAATTAGCCCCATCTATTTATTTATTTCCAACTCCTTTAGTTTTTAAAAAATTACGTTTTCTAATTTTCTTTTTTATACAAACCTGGAGCTAAACTCCCGGCATCTCGCAACATACCGTTCCGATTAAAACCGGGACCGGAATCCCGTCTCGTACACTACCGGGAGTCCCACAAGAGCGGTACCAGGAGGTACCAAGACTCCCGGTAGACATATTTCATTATAATGTTGCAACATTCGTCTACGACAGTTGTCTATTTTGGTAAGGAAACTCTAGGAAAACTTCCACTTTGAAGGAGCGGTATAAAAGCCTAGTAGCTTTCCCTTAGAAATAAGATGGAAAACGTCATCTTCAACATATCTATAGGGTTCTTAGCTATGCTCGATTGGTGAAATGAGAAAATATAAATTTGGACATGGTTGTAATTCTCGAAACACTTATATTCATATACTGCGAGATTAAAGAAGTATCAGTTTTATGATTGCGTGATTGAAGTCCTCATGAACGTTTATTGAAGTGGCCAAATATCGGGTGAGTGTTTGAAGGATAGAATTGAGACGGGTCTTAAAGTCAGGGGAGTTCTTGATTTAATTTGCATATATAGTATTAAGTGGCATTGATGTTGAGATTCATATAAGTTTATTGTTGTACTAGCGACTATTATTAGTAAATTCGTTTTCACTAGGCTGCGAGCCCCCCCGGATATAAGTGACGTTGCACCTAACTAGGTTACCGCTTATTGTGGTATTTATTATTTCGCACTTGTTTTTTTACTTTCGTCTCATATATGCTTATCCAAATGTTAAACACACTGTTGTTGGAATAATAGGTAAAAAAAAATTAGAATTTACCTAGTGTGTTAATGATTTTCGGTCAAATATTTGAGTGGGGTCCACTCAACGGAATTGGATAATTTTTCCATATTCTTATTCCTCGTTGCGACGGGTATAAGATTGAATATTTATTTTCCAAAATCATGTTTATAATGAATGAGAAATTGATGCTCAAAGAATGCTAAAATCACATATGATATGTGTTTAGAGAAGTGAGAGGTTGTGTAATAAAAGAGTCCCACATAGGATGGGAATGTGTGTTGATGAAGGGTTTATAAGTGATTCCCCTCCTTAAAGTGACATCTAAGTGTAAGGGGGAAGAGTGTGGGTGGGTTAGCTCTAACCCCTCGCGCGCGCACACACACACGCGCCATCGCCGCCGGGCCGGGCTCGGGCTCGGGCCTCGGATCTTGGATCTCGGATCTCGGATCTTGGATCTTGGATCTTTGGGCTCTTCTTGGGCCTTCGGGCTTTCCGGGCCCAATCTTATCTTTTTATTACTAAAATCACTTCAAATGAGTTTTATTTCCTCAAATAACTTGTGCGAGTTAGGTAGGCATTAACATGAGCGTTTAATGACCGGAGGTAGGTGCCATTAACATGGACGTTTACCACCTTGAATGAGCATTAACCATGAACGTTTTGCATGGTTGTAACCGAGCTCTATAGCCTATAAATAGTGCCTTCGGACCTCATTTGAGACACACCGAAAAAATATTTGAGACATAGCTTTGCTCTCTCAAACTCTCCTCTTTCTCCCACTTCGAAATTGTTTTTCTTTTGTAGTCCGGTGGAAGTTCGGCACTATTGTTCAAGTTCGTTGAACTCAAGCCGAGTGGTGCTAAGCTTGCCTTGAAGTTGTTGTATCCTGGGAGGCTTTCGCTCAAGTTATTCAGCACCTGTGGAGGGCGATAAAAAGTTTCAAGGAAACCGTCTAACGGGCCTCAATCTTGTTCCTATTTTCTACTATTTCTGGTTTCGTATTTCCTTGTATTTGTCTTCTTTTTATTTCAATATTATTCATAATATTGCTAACAATCTTGAAGCTTTTTAAACAATAGACATATATCGAGGAAATTATATTTACTTATCCGGATTTGGATATATTTCCGATTAAACTAATCATATTGATTTTTCATGTAGAAAAATGTCGAACATCAATGACACGATGAATGTGAATGTCGATGGGAGTACCACTGACAATCTGACCGCGGGAAATAACACGACCATGAGCGGTCAAATTCCAGTGACCTTGGGTCAAAACTTGATGGCGGCTACGGCCGAGAACGGACCTGCGGGTCTAGTCCAACCAATGGCCTCTATGGCCATTAACGGTCCGAGCGGTTCTGCGGCACGGTTCAGCACCTGTGGAGGGCAATAAAAAGTTTCAAGGAAACCGTCTAACGGGCCTCAACCTTGTTCATATTTTCTACTATTTCTGGTTTCGTATTTTCTTGTATTTGTCTTCTTTTTATTTCAATATTATTCATAATATTGTTAACAACTGTTACATTATTTGTGTGTGACATCTGGCTGATCGGCTAACAGAATTTCAATAACAAATGAAGAAGATGATCGCAAACTGAGCTTAAAAGGATGGGAAAGAGGAATGAGATAATTCGGAGAGAAAAGTCTAGAGATATGAGAATACAATATTGTTTCGCACAGACGCAATTTATATTGTCTATATCACCATTTCTCGTGTCTAAAAAGATGCAATTTACAATGTATAAAAATACGTCAATTATTCGTGTATGTTTCCTTTGCAGATTGTGGTAGGGATATTTACCTGTTATTTGAATAAGAATTATGAAATAAATGAGTTATTGATTGAGCGATCATAGACATTATTAAATAAGCACAAGAATAATAATTATTAGTTGAGTAATAATAAAGTATAATAATAATAATACAAGGCAAGTAAAACCATAGTTCATTCCTTATTTTTTATCATCATAAACAAACCTTAATCAAATGACCATCCCTAGTAATAACAATAACCCAAAGAAGTGAGAGAATGAGAAAAAGGGTGTCAAGATTTCTTGACCCCTATTTGGAAGAGTAAAAAAATGACTCCACCCACATATATATAGCAAAACGCCTATAATAAACTATATAATAAGAAACACATATATGATCAACTATTACATACAAACAAACTTGTAGTAATCAATTAATGATGAAAAGAAAATCCTAATATGTATAAATGTAAAATTTCATAATTCACGGGCAATCGGGATTTCTTCCGGGGCCACCGTAGTAAAAGTAATTACCCCAATCACCCAACTTGCCAGTTTTGACGGTGTAGCACTTTGGCTGCTCGGTGAAAATCCCGAGCCTTTTCGGGTCTCTCAAGCTGTTTGAGCCATCAACGACTTGAATATTTTTGAAGTAGCTAGCTTTTCCGAAACCCTCGTCTGGAAAATGACCGCTTCCCATTTGGGTCGAGGTGTGTTGACCGTCAGAGCCAGAGTTGACCACCTCGCCGCCCCATTCGACCATGGAAGCGCTGTCGGAGAGGTACGGAAATAGGAAGCCCGGCCAATAACCCATCACGTAGTTGTTCCCGAATTGCATCCACCAATTTCCTTCGCTCGGGTCCTACACAATTTCTCAATTATTAATTTTGGATACCAAGTTATTTGTTATCCTTACACGCAGATGATAAAATTTATGTGTCTTTCTCTATTTTTAGGCTATTTTGATTTCTATTTTTCTTAGAATATCTTATCAATTCTAGGATGATTGATTAAAAAACACGTTTTAGGATGTTTGGAAAAATTATTTTTCTCAAAAAGTTATAGAAAAAAGTCGTTTTAAACTAACAAGTTAAAGCATTACCAAAAACAAAAAATTATTTTTATTATAAAATGGAGAAATAGAATGAATATATATGTTTTTTTTCAGCTTTACAAATTTTACAAAACATAGAATATGCATAACTATCACCCACATTTATTATCATAAATATAGCTAGCGGTCAACGATCAAACAACCGACTTTTATTTATTTACTTTTTTGTTATATAGCGATAGAGGAAATTTAATTAGTCAACTATGGCTTGTACGTACACTTCTTGAGTAATTACTAAATAAAGGATTTCTAACACTGAATAGTTATCACAACTACTAAAAAGAACTACTCACTTCTCGTGTTCTGTTATGGATTATATTTTGACATGTAAAGTAACCTATCAACTTATAAAACATAAACGAATTAAAAACAAGTTGAAATTAATCAACCAAGCCGTATATATGTTCCAATTGCTTATATTTATGTTGTAAAATAGCCATATATTGATATGTGCAAGAACATTTCTAATACAATTATATTGATTTTGATTTTTTCCAGGGAATTCCAAAAGAAAAATTACTACTCGAGCATCTTTATTCCTGATCATGAACTAACTTTCTTCTATAGAATTCGCTTTTGCATAAAAATAACGTGGTACGATAAGATGTGTTGTCTTACATCTATTTATTATTTATACGGTTAGTAAAATTATTAATTGTTTTTTGTTCATGAGACAATTTTTTGCTACTTGCGATATCGACCTCACGACCTCGACATGAAAGATGTATTACCACAAGTTTATCTTTAACTACCACGAAAAATAGCTTTCTTTTTACTAACCAGGTTTTAAAACCAGATTATTTTGATATATTCTTCATTTTATCCCGGGATAGGATTTACTCCTTTCTTCCGATATGAAATTGCGCTGATAGTCTATGATGAAATTAATATTAATTTCTTCTAGTACCCTAAGATTCACACTGTGATTTTTTTAAAAATATACATAAAGAACCTAAATCTATTAAAATATTTTTCAGTCTATAATTATTTCGAAGAAGAAGAAGAAAAAAAAATTGAAGAAAAAAAATATACATAAAGCTAATTTGAAGTTTTTTTAATAAAAAAAAAAAAATTCTCATGGTATTTGCATTATTGCCCTCATGGCCCAGATTTTGAAATATGACAATAATACTTTGCAAACTTGGATGGCAGTATGGGTCAGTATGACGTCAGAGATTCTCTGATATCTATTTTGTTATTGCTACGCGATCCCATTATTTAATTATTGGTAATTTAGACTGTTGGTAATCAATTAAGCAAAAAAGTACTTTTCAATAATTGCAGATTTGTCCTAAATTAGAAAGGGTAGTGAAAAAGGAAGTAAAAAAGTAATAATTATTTACCTTCCAGACAAGAATGTTGATGTCATATTGTGAATTTTGGTAGCTGGAAATAGGAGAAATTGTTGCACCCATTGCTATCTGATTATTGATCTGAATAAATCCTGAGCACAAAAGATTATAGCACCCAGTGGCTTGATATGCGTCACTCTGGTACAAAATTACCATAAACCCCTTATTATTAATACATTAAAACATGAGCTACATGCCTAATTTATCAAATTAAATAAGAATAAATTATTAACACCCTATATTTAATTGATGACTTACAGTCCAATAGGTGAAGAGTCTGGTGTTGTTGTCTCCGTACAAATCTGGACTAACCTGTTTTAATTAAAATAATGTTAAATAATTAAATATTCTGCATTTTCTGTATAATTTATTCTACGTTTTTAAAATATATGTTGAGCATTTCAACATATATAATTATTTATTACTTGTAATTGAACGTTACCAACACTATTAAAGAATTAGTGATAATATTTTGTAACTAGTTCAATTTAATCATATAAATTTATACATTGATCAAAACAATGACATTATTTAAACGTATATAAAAAAAAAAGTTGACATTTTACTCAATTTTATGTTTAGTGTTTTAAAATATTCAACATTTTATAATTTTTTTTGGTAAATACTCACTTAATCTTGTTTAAACGAATATTGAGTTCAAACTATCATCTTACATCTTTTGTAAGGTAGAATTAAACTCGGGCAAAAATAATCCAAATAATTATGTAAACAATTTGAAGTCGATATTTACACAAAATTTACAAAATGTTTGATATTTTGAAATTAATAAACATTTTTTATGAGTATATACCTAAAAGACCAAAAGTATATACAAAAAGCTAGCTTGAAATTTTTCACAAACCAGTCAATAAATTTTGACATATGGTTCATGCACATTTTTTTTTTGTAAACTTTGACTACAGTACTACTATTGAAATAACTTTAAAATACGTTTGTGAATTGGTAGTTGCAATAACTGAGTATATAGGTTAGGGTAGTTAATTAATGCGAGAAATAAAAAAATTACCTGCCAACCAGCTTCAATGCTATTGAGATCTTCACCAAATTTACCACCCAAAAGCCAGATTTGAGACAAACTAAACTCATTAGGCTGTTGAATTTTGGGTCTCCAAACATTTAGAGTTGCTTTCGCTCCAAAATACTTATCCCCTTCCACATAAGTAATTGCATGCTGGAAAATCCAAAATAAAGATACTGGATATTTGTTGATTTGAGACTTTAGACGAGAGACTTATAAACTAGCTCATGCTTTTATAACTATTATATTCCATATACTTATTTATATTTATATATACATATATGTATATTCTTGTTCATCGACCTAGTACTACTCCTATAGTCCTATTACTACTCACCTTATCACTCCCATCTCATGTCTTTGTCCATTTTTTGCTTCACGCAAATGACATATGATGATTTACATATATTATGATATAGATAGATATATATATATATATATATATAAACCCGTGTGTGGAAAGGTATATAAAATGGCCATTTTAAACCAATCAAATAAAAAAAGAGCTCAAATAAAAATAATTAATAAATTCAAAACTTGTTTACACGGATTGAATTTTTCTGATCATTTATTAAGGAGTTTATCACTTTAATTTTAAGATCATGACGTTCAAAAAATATATTTGATATTAATACCTTTATATTTTAACTATTTTACTAATTAGACGAACGTTTGACTATTTTACATATTCATTCATTTAACTAAACATCCATTATAAAAAATTAAAAATTAAACACACACACGACACACCCCTATATATATATATATATATATATATATATATCATACAGTAAACCTCTATATAAACTAATTTTGAAGTAAATGTAATTTTTCCACTTTTTTGAATAATTATTGTTAGACAGTTAATTTCGAATTCGGAAACTTTTTATTTCCCTTTTACCTCTGTTATCTTCGGTTAGATCATGATTGAAATTACAGTTATCGACAAAATTACTACTGCCTTTTCTTCTTTTACTTTAGATTTTCTATAACTGAAAAGTAACTTTTCAATGCCGGTATAAAAGAAAGTAAAAAAAAAAATAGTTTTTAAAAGTTAAGGACCCACGTGCTGTTGAGTGACAAACTATACGAATGTCCGAAGAAAATAAAGTTTTCAAATCCCATTCAAAATTGAATAATAATGTGTGTGGAATAAAACTAAATGAAAATAAATTAAAAACAATTACCTGATGACCAGTTTGGGTGTTAAAATCAAGGTCAGAAGATCGTGGCTTTGGAACGGAACGGTGTGTTTTTTTACCGTAAGATTTAACGGAACTAGCTCTTAGTAAATCTTTCTTTTTAGTCCTTCTAACCGGAATAGTTCCCTCCGGGCACTGTCCTTTCGTATGCCACAGCTGCGCCGCCTCTTTTTCCGGCGAACCCACCTTCCTCTTGCTCTCGCCAAACACTTCTCTTCCTTCCGGAAAGTAATTAGGCCTCATCTATTGTTTAAATTACAAAAATAAATAATCCAGCATTGATTTCGTCTTCTATGTAATCATTAATTTTGGATAAGATGTAGTTACTTCACTGCACTTCAAAATAATCTATAACTCTTCCTCTAGAAACTAATTAGGAGGCCACATCTATGAAAAATCAAAATATTTAACCCAGCATTTATTATTTATTGCAATCCAGCATTGCTTCCTTGTTATTATATATAATAATTAATATTAGATAAAAAAAGTTGTTTTTTTTTCAGTTCACTTTATGTATTTTATGTATATGATACAAGTAAATATGTATTTATTAGATTAAAATAAAACCTGAATTTTGTGATTTTGGAGTAATGGGTGATCAAAAGCTGCCTGGTGAGAGACGTGGACGCAGTCTATTATATCTCCGTCTGGGCTCTGATCAATTTTCGTCACATAAAAAAGATTATTAAATTAAATTAAATCAAAGCAAGTATTAATTACCATAATTAAAATAAACACTATACCCTGATGGATTTGACGGCGGGTTTGTTAAGCTTCTTGAGCTGTTTCTTGACATGAAAAGTCTGTGAACTGACGCCGTTTCTTCTCGCTGAAACTGAAACCCATGTCGGAGCAGAAACGAAGAAGAGAACCCAAATCATCGTAAGAAAGAATTGAGCTTTCGCTTCCATTTTCGCCATCTCTCTCTCCCTCTTGAATCTCTAGCTAGAGAGAGAGAAACAAAAAGAAATTCACAGGTAGTGTACACTGGGTGGCCTTGAGATGAATGGTGGGTGGTGGGTAAAAAAAGCTTTTTGAATATTTAAAACATTTTAAAAGAATAGAAAAAAACAGTGTGTAGATAGATATATATGTATAAAAATATATTTATGTATATCTTGTTTGCATATATAGAAAAGAAAAGAAAAACAAAACCCCAGAAACACCACAACAGAAGACAACAAACAAACGCATGTGGTTTGACGAGAATAATCCAACACAAAATGCGCAGGACCTCAATTAGACGGCAAGGGTAAAATGGGGAATTCAAGTGAATCATGAGAAGAAGGAAAGAGAAAAAAAAAACTGAGGTTAGTGAGTGGGCTGGTTTCTGGCTGGATTTCATAATGCATGCGCTTCAAAGACTATTTTTTTTGTCTTGTCGTTTTGAATAGACTCTTCTTGTACTATTTTCATCAAAAAAATTTATTTATATTGTATACATTTGGTCTTATTTAAATAACTATAGGAAGATCTTTCTAAAATACAATAACTATAGGAAGAAAGAGATAATGTATAATGTAACATGACGTGTAGTCAGTGCGTGTAGTAACCATATATTGTGCTTGGGGCTCGCGTGCACTGTTTTACTTTTTGGAAACATTGAATGTATTTTCTATTTGATAACTGATATAAAAGGATAATTTTATTTATAAATTCTATATAGTTAGTATATCAATAATGTTTTGGATCGTTTTAAATAATATTTAAGATGAAACTCGAGCATACTCTAAGCTCTATTTGATTTATAACTATTTTTGGCATTTTCATCTTGAAATTGTATATCTTTTTTTTATTTATATATTGCCATTCTGAAAATTCTGAGTTCTGCAACCGGGACAAGATAGTATTCTATTATGGGATATAACGGAGAGTAACTACTTTCTTTGAAAAGTTTTTTTTCTTTTCTTCTTCTTTTATGAGTCAGTTTTTATTGTTGAGCTTTGACTTTATGTATCGTGGAAGTTATCGAAACCTCTTCTTTAGTGTGAAAATTTTAGATATGTTTCGAATCTAGTAGTCTGGATCAGCTAAATATAGTGATAAATCTTAACAAATTGACCATATTTATGAGCTATCCTATAAATATGAATGTACTTGGATACGTATAATCATCGACGTAATGGATAATGATATAACTTTTTTCACCCTCGTCAGTTGATCTAACCAAATTATATTTTTAATGTCCTTAAATAAAAGTAAAATCAGTTATCTCTCAATTGATCTTCTGATGACAACGTTATGGTCTTCAAGTGAGCTATTTTCCGAACGACACCATCCTCACTTCGAAACGGTCTAATAAAGTCTCAAGCTTGTGGACCGGTTTGAAGTGGGGTCGGAAGATCATCGAGAGCGGTTCTAGATGGCGGACTGGCCACGGAGACGCGGTTGATGCTATGGAGGATCGGTCGACATGCGAGTAGCGGATTTCAAGTTCTCCACCTGGGAGTGGAACCTCCCTCTTCTCCGACAATGACTTTGCGAGGACGATGTTGATAAAGTTTTAAAACTCTCAGAATCCCGTTTGACTCGCCGGGACATTTTGATTTGGCATTTTAGCCCCGATGAAGAATACTCGGTCCGTAACGGGTACCGGGTGGCGAGTGATAGGCGGTGCGTGGCGGAATCGTCCGGCTCGAGGGAGACGGAGGCTTGGTGGAATTTTGTGTGGAAGCTCCAAATTCCCCATAAAGTACGTTTATTTGTTTAGAAGGTTACGAAAGATTGGATCCCCACTATGAGCAACCTCGCCCAAAAAAGAATGAAGATAGACCCGTTTCGTCCTCAGTGTCTATTGAGAATATTAGCATTTATTATTTACTTTGTAATTAATGAAATAATTAGCTACATTTTTAGCTCTAATTAGTAGTTGACTATTAAAGGTTAGTTATACCTTTTTGACTTGTATATAAATACTTACCGATTTGGTATTAGCAAATTAATGAAAAGACTATTTTCTGAATCTTAATTCTCTCTCCGATTCCCATGTTTCCATATTCAATTCTTGATAGTGTCCAAAAAAGAGAGAATCGACGTTCCATGCGCTTTGAGAGCGTCGCGAGAGCGTCGGTGTTTGGAAGATTATTAGTCGGTGAAAGGAGGCCAAAACTAACTTTCAAGGGAGGACTATTGACCTCCTTATTCATCTCTCTACCGCCCTCCCCCTTCAAGATTTAGAACTCATGACGACGGTGCTTTGGTTCGTTTGGAATCGCCGGAATAACACAATTCATCACTCGCCGGTGAAGTCCTTATCGGAGCTCATCAACGATGCTATTGCTCTACTTGGAGATTTCTGACATGTTGGCGGAGCCCCAAAGTTGGGTAGAACTGCCCCCCTCGTCTCCAATGATGGTCTCCACCCCCGCCGGGAGTCACGACAATTAGTGTCGACGCGACTATCGGAGATAATGGCGAGAAGTGTGGTTTGGGAGGTATTTTCTATGATTCTATGGGCTCTGTTTCTCTCTCGTATAGCTTCCGGTACTCTCGGAGATTTAGCCCCCTTGTGGCGGAAGCTATGGCTATGGGACGAGGCCACGAAAAATGGCTTAATAGAGGCCTCGGCCGGGTGGTCATCTAATCGGATTGCGAGGTGGCGGTCAAAAGTATCATGGATGGAGTCTTGCCCCTTACGGATGTTGGGTTAATTTTTGCGGACATTAAATCCCTTGCTTCCCGGTTTCATGCTTGTTTTTCACGTTTATCCCCCGTTATTGTAATAGTGTAGCTCATAATCTTGCTAAACAGGCTCTTATTTTGAATTCGGTTGTAACATGCAATATTTCTCTCCCGCTCGAATTTCAAGCGAGAGTTTTGATGGTTATATCTAATGATATTTTAGGTCGTTTCGACATCTTTTCCTTAAAAAAAAAAAAAAATTCACAGAGAGGATGTTGGAAAATTAATTCACCGATAATGATATTGTGTAGTATGTCACATATTCTCTCTTTAATTGGTCGTTTGTTTTAAATAAATAAGAATCAGCACAATCATGGTGAGTGATCCATATATTGTATTTTAACTGTCAACTCACTTATATGTAGGAAAAAACGACTCATTTAATTAGAATAATATAGTGGCATACAATTCTATTAATTTATTTACTACGTAATATCTCACCTCCAAACTATTTTATTGTAAATTATAGTCTATTCTGAACACCAATACAATACATTGTCATTTTACAAGTAAAATGAAGTTATAAAGATATCAAATGTTTTTTTAACAATTGTATTCTTAGTATTGGCCAAAATTTTTAAAAAAATACAAAATAAAACAAAAAATAAAACTTAATAGAAAGAATAGAAGATGGACCGATTTGTTGTTTTTTTGTTTTGAATTTTTTTAACTTTAACCGGTTAAAATTTTCAGAGAACTGAAATGTTATAAAAATATTTTTTAAAGCGATTAACTCGTCATGTATACTTATAAAGTGGAAAAAAATAATTTCAGTAAATTATGGAAAAAAATAGTAGAAACTGGAAGATTGGACAAATTTTCAATTAAATATCATATATCCACTTAGACATTTTTTTTGCATATTAATTTATTCGTATAGTATTTTACTTTAATTATTTATAAGAATATGTTTGTCATGTTTATAATTATTTTAAAAAAATATGTTTGTCATGTTTATAATTGCCACTTGAAGATCAAGAATTAATAATTACTGAATTCGATAATTAGATTACTATATAAACATTATATGATTAGTCGGTTGAGTTCTAAGTAAATAATTAGAATCAATAACAACTATCTTTTGTAGCCTCCATATTAAATTGAGTCACATGTTGGACACTTGAGTTAGAGCGGTGAGTTAAAACAAGGTCGATGACTGATATACGCCTGAAAAGTTATATCGAAAGTCATATATGTGGAGCACATGGGTGAATGCTGATCACCATGTGGAAGCATTCTACACTTGTGTTAAGTGTACGACCTGGACATTCTTTAGGGTAGATGTGTCGTTTAAGGACCGTTGCGATGCACTAATCAATGCCACTATGATGGTCACAATGAGACTTGATCAAAATTCTGAAGTGATCTTGGACACGAGATTATGTTTCTAAGCTATTTAACTCATTCGTTAAAAGGCTATTCATGCTAATCACAACTTATTTCTTGGGAGTCTTCACAAAGCATGATTCGAGTGGGAAGTGATTTACAGACACATAATTCAGCCTCCCCCGAAAGGAGGTCAATGTTCACTCACCTAAGGGTTGATTCCATGACCGATTGATTGTGCGCACTTTCGAAGTAAGTTAACATTCGAAAGAATATTTCGCTAGGGAAGTAACAATGCTTAGGGCTGATATGTATCAAGAGAAGTATAACGGAATAAGTTGACTTCTCTTGGCACGGGTTGAACCTGGAAGATCTTGATCACGAACTGCCTATATCAGTGAACACTCGTCACGATGAGTAAATATAATTCTAGTAATAAAGAACAGTTCAATCTTTGATTACGCGGTGAAGTATTAATAAAGACTAGACGAACCAATGAAAAAGAGATAGGATTGTATCGTTTTTTTTTGTCGGGTTCGTTAAGTTTCTACTACTAGGTCCATAGTCCCCGATTTGGCTTTGATAAAGGCGGATAAGAATTTTTGAATGATAATGTTATTCATTATTTAAATCTCACTTGCTGTATTGACAATATTAATTCTAGAAAATAGGTATTCGCAGAATTAACTAAATGTTTATAGAATAACTGTTTATTTATTGTTGGATCAAGTAAATAAATAATTAATTGAATTTTTTGGCTTGGGTATCTTAAATTAGGGCCTGGCCTAGAGAATGGCGGAAAATCCTCTTGGGATAGACCCTAGGGTTGGTTGAATTCTCTCCCCTATCTCTCCCTGAATTTCTCTCTGAAGAGAGAAAATCTCAATCATAGTTATTGATTTGATGGATGAGAGAGAGTTTAGACTCACTGTTGAGATCTAATAGGCCAGATTAAATCCAAAAGAGAGAATATATATATAAGTGGAGAATATCTATAGAAAGGAGAAAATATCTCAACAGAAATGGGAGAAAATCTCTCAGAGGTTATCTCTATAAATGCTATAAATAGGGATAAAATGGAAGAGGAAAAACACTCAATCCATTTAAGGATACTCGGCAAACACACACACACACACACACTCTCTCTCTCTCTCTCTCTCTCTCTCTCTCTCTCTCTCTCTCTCTCTCTCTCTCTCTCTCTCTCTCTCTCGGCTGAATTTTCTCTTCCTCTATTCCGCAAAATTGCTAATTCCAATCCTAAATAATAGGAGTGAGATCCCAAAATAATCTGGTTTCGAGACCTAGTGATATCGATTGTGCGCACTCATATTTCTTATTCGTCTCGGCGATTATATTTTGAAAGACTACGGTGTCATCCTCGAGTACTAAATCAGAGGAAGGAGTTGTGAAAGCTTGAAGACGGAACGAGCATTGGATTGGATCATTCTGTAGCTGAGCCAAAATCCATATAAGTATTCTGAAGGCCTCTTTTATTATTGGTTGCTGAATCATTTTTGTAATTGAATTAAATTAATAAATCTAGATCTTGTTAGCAATCATTATTATTAATTGGTTATTGTTAGTGCAATTAATGATTTTTCACATTTAATATGGTTGCTAAGGTGCATCAATCACCAACAGTCTTCATTTATTTGAGTGGGAAGAGTACTTTTCTTGTTGGTTGCCTCCTAATAATTATTAGTTGTTAGTGTTAAGTTACAATCTTACATTCTATTAATAGTTTAAACTTACCTTTGGTTTTTCAACATTTTTAACGGTACTCTGTTTCCCCTCATTTTGGACGCTTGTTGCTTGTCCATGTTAATTGACGGTGAGTTAGTTTACATCAATCATATAAATTAATAGTTAATTAACTATGTAAATCACCCGGTAAGCTTCCACTTTCTCCTTTCGAGGTACACATTAACGATATCAAGCACGATTTTGCATGAATTTTTATATTTGTGCACCCGGCTTTTAAGTACTTCTATCTTGTGGAGGGATTCGTCCAGTTTAAGGCAAACTTATTTCATCTCTTTCATGGTTACGTATCCATCTGGGCATTTTGAAGAGCTTGCCTTGTCCTTTCCATTAGGCGTTGTTTCAAGTGTTTGGACGTTGTCAGGGATAAGAAAATTTATTTTTTCTTAGTATCGGTCCTTATTTCTGCAGTCCCTTTGCAATCATTGCAAGGTTATGGAAACAAAGCTACAATTTTAAGTGAGCAAACATTAGCAATTAACAGTAAACAATCATTGACGTAAATTACATACTAATTAACATACTTGTTCATTGCTAAGAATCATCCTGACATCATCGTATTGAGAGTTGAAGTGATAGGCCCACTTCAATATCATTGGCATGGTATATGTGGTGTTTGATTTCGTGTCTTCATTTTCTTCAAAAGCAGGAATTAGCTCGTAAATTCATGCTACTATTGGGTATAAGAACCCGTCTACGTTGAATCTAGTCTTGTTCCCTGAATTTTTAATTCTTTTAGATTGTTCACACTGTTGGCATTTATGCCCACAAAGGAGAATTTTGATATTAAACACTTTTGTATTTGTTTTGCTTTGAAATTAAATAAAGATTGAATATCCATTCTTATTTAAGATTGTGTTTACGCATTAATGTCTACGCTCTGAAACTGTCATCAACGAAAGAAGTGCTAAGTACAGGCTTGACAAGATACCTTCTTATGACTAGTTTAAATAATAGTTCGCAATCTAAAGATCGATTGGGCAATCGATTCCTAGTAATGATTGTTAGAATGAATTAAACGATATTTCATTCTTGATATCTTAATGAAGATATTGAACAATACCTGTGAAGTTTTGAAGTTCGAGATAAAACCGTTTCATCACTCGAAACCTCAAACTCACATACGAGGGGTATTTTAGTAATTACCTAAATCCTGAAGTGAGTACATGTCTTCTTCTAACACGTTATGAAATTTGATTTGTCAATGGGCAATGGCTAAATGAAGTTTCATTGACCCGACGGTTGGTGTCATAATACTGTTTCGTTGAAACATGTGATTCACATATATGGAATTTGTGTTGAAACAATGCTAAGGCATTAGTATCACACCATGCTCTGTTATGAGAGTGTGAGCGAATAAACCAGGCCTGGTATTCATCGAATAAAGAATTTTTTGAAATAAAACATGTGACATGTTGAGACATTTCACTTTATGTTTTTCTCGTTCACAAATAACAGAGGACTTGGTGAAATAATAACTCAGGGGTAAAACGGTAATTTTACATTCCTCTGAGTTAGTGATACACACAAAGGGTAATATCATAAAATACACCGTGGACCATGTGAAGAATAGTTTTATCACATCAAACGAAAATATAAACGCATATGAACTTAGAGATGTTCAATATTGGTCCTTTAGTGGAATCGACTGATATTAAGAATTAAAAGTCGGAAAAAGTTTGTGAACTTTTGCGTCCGATCTTTATTCTAAAGCTTCGTTCATGTGGGTCCATAAGGTCTCAATGATAGACTCTTGGATGAGATATTAGTGAACAAGAAAAGATCGATTTTCTCATTAAAAGTAAATTGTGATTTACACTAAGAAAATTATTTTCTAAGTAATTAATTAAATAATTGATTATTTATTTTTACATTTATTTAACGAATCATATTGTGTTATTATATTGATAATAATATAATTTGATGATTCAAATAAATAAAAATGAAAATAAATATTTTCTCGTTTCGTACTACATTGTTTAGTATGAAAATAATTAATGACTTGTCATTAAATAAATGAGATGTTCTAAATTAATTAAATATTATTTTAGAAATAAATCGAAAATATTTGGGAGATAAATAGTATAAAGGTGGCCGGCCACTTAACACAAATAAGTGAGTTGGAAAATTGCTTAAATGATTTATCGTGCTTAAGTTTGATTAATGGGTCATTAATTGTTTTTGACCTAATTAAGCCCATTCTCCCTGAAATAAAAGGAGCTCTTCTCTCTCTCTTTTGACCTAGTTTTTCACACGGCCACAAGCTCTCCCTCCCCTTCGCTCTTGGCCGACTATTTGCTCTCTCCCAAGGAGAAAAATACTTGGCCAAAATCCCAAAGAGAATTGAGAGAGCGAATCGTTGAGAGTGTTTCCTTTTATTCCTTCTTCTCTTGTTCCCACGAAAGAGCCCACCCTCTTTGTCTCCAACAAATCCCTTGAGTATTATCATTGACTCAACTTGTGGTTGTTTGAGTGATTTTTCCTCCCACAGGGCCGGCCATTTTTGGAGTAACGGAGGATCGACAATTTTGAGGATTTCCTTGACGCGCGTGGTGTAGAGGATCGGCCGACTTTTTGAACACATCCCGAGACTCGTCTTCGCAGATCCTATTCCTATGTAAGTATCCCTCGAATGAATTGGATCTGAATGATATGATGTTTTAGAATGTTTATATGTATTTGGATTATTCGTTTGCATGCTTAGATAAATTTATTGATATGATTGTAAATTTATTGACATGTTAAGTTAGATTTAATGATATGGTTATCAAACATGTTTTAAAACGTTTATAAAATGTTAAATTGAATTATGAAATTCCGCCACATATTGATGTGTTTCGTAATTAAATTAGGTTAATTGCTAACTAAATTCCAACACACACAAACTCATGAAGCTTACCTTTCCCCACATATAAGTTTTGAGAATTTCCTCATTCGATGCAATCTTTAATATTTTGTTGGATATTATGTGATTCCGTTCCCGGAGTAGCACCATCGTCTCTGTTATTGTGATATTGACGAGTGCAATCCTCTCTTCGTCAGTACCGCCAAATTTCCCTTGTAAAATACCGACAAGATGATCAGCCTTTTGTGTGCCGCCTAGTTTGAAAAACGTTTGTTGTAGTGGATTCTCGATTACAAGTTGGCCTTTGATGTCAGGTAATTCATCACAACATAATCCTGTAAATTACATGTCAATTTAGATGAGTTAGTTTTGCCTTATACACACTGTAAAACTTGTTTCAAATGAACTTGTACATGACATCAATTCATATTCAGCTATCGTGAATATGTTTTCCAATTTTAAAATGGAGCTTATCTGGTTTCTCATATTCAACCTAGCTCAGAATCAATAGGTGGATCAACCTCTTTGGGAAGACATCGCCCTTGATATATTGAAAATGAAAAATGGCGATTTGAGAACATTTAAAAATGTTATTTTGTTACTAAGGCCGACATGATCTCTTTTATAGCTCCAAAATTTGTGTGAACGATAATTCTTTGATTTAGATCCCAATTTTTTGGATCTATTATATAAAAACCCACCTACACTGAAAATAATTTACATTATATTTACAGCGTAAATTAACATCTCATTAACTATAATCAAAACTTACCTTGCAGGTCCCGTTGCTTTGGTCTCCACATGTCTTTTTGCCATGGTCCCCATGTTTCCTTTTCTTACCAACACTCTTGTCGTCATTTTTTTGTCATTCTAAATGAAGTTAAGCATGTGTCACTGTTTCAAAATTTATAAAATTAATCGAAATTTTTTCAACCGGTTAATAAAAATTTATTTACAGAATTATATGAATGCTGGGAGATTAACCAGTCCAAAATTTTACCCTAATTTTTTTTTTACAAAAAACATTGAAATTGATTAGCTTCTGTTTTTGTTTCATGCATTGATCAAACTAAACAAGAACCCAAATGTTTGTAGAACTGCAAACCAAAGGAGATGAACAAACAGTCGGCAAATAATTTTCATCGATAATAAAAGGAAAAACCAAATAATCAGATGAGAATAAAACGACGGTAAAGGCGAAAAACATAACCAGTGGAAGAAAACGAATTTACTAGAGAAAGAAAACGAAGTAACCAGTGAATATTTTGAAAACGTTCGAACAAAGAAATTACGTTAATATATGTAAATTGTTTGGTTGGGCGGAATTGAAATTTGGGGCATTTTTGGTACAAAATTTTGGTTAATTGAAAGTGTGGACATTTAATTTTTTTTTACCAAAAATTGAACAAAATCAAATTATCAAACATCTATAGGGCTATTACATACATTAACCCAAAATCTATTATCTAAATTTGAGGCATCAAAACCAAATTATCAAACATTTATAGGGCTATTACGTATATTAACCCAAAATCTATTATCTAAATTTGGTCATCATGATGAATGCAAAATATGTCACTTCTTTTCAATGTTTGAAATTACGACGATCGATAACGCGAGGATGGTACCCAAATACTGGAATTGTAGTGTCAGACAGAAATATTGTGGAAATTTTGATTTTGATTTTTTATGCGAAATTTGTGATAAAATACGGAAATTGCGATGAGAATAATGTTGTTAAATTTTAAACATAAAATATAAAAAATGCACATATAAATAACGGTCAAATTCAAGTATTTTTAGACATTAATATTTTTAAAACAAAAGACATTATTAACTTTCTGATGTATTTTTCACAAAGCTTATATACTTTAATTTTAAAATTAAAATAAATTTCAAAATTAAAATAAATTTCAAAATTAACTCATATATTTTTATCAAGAGGAATATTTATAGCTTGGTTGTGTTATTTATATAGGCCAAATATGTAGGATCGGCTTACTAAAATATATGTGTGATATACAAACCTAGCAATTCTAGTTTTTTTTTTTCTCTCTCTTTATCTTGTCGCTCATATCTTTTTAAAGTTTCGTCAAATTTTTTTCATATCTCCTATAACTTTTTTTTGGATATGTTCTCTATTTTGGCGATGAGAATCCAATTCATCACGGACACCATTTTGTCACCGAACAAAGGAAATTACAACCTTTTGATGGTAATTTCACCGACCAATTGCTGATTTACATACATGAAAGTTTCCAAATGTTGTGGATGTATTGTGGGTAGTCATCATCATCTCCAATCGCCAAAGTTAGGGGTTGTCTTGCGAAGGTGATGAGGAAATTTTCAGAAAATGTGAGATTTACAAACTCGACGAAATGACACAACGTGACATTCCCACGCCGAAATGAATGGGCAATGAGATAAGTGGTTAATTGTATATTTTAAAATTTTGATCATATTCGCAATTTTGCTGCCATTTTCTCGTCATTTCACGAAATTTTAATCAATACTTTTATTACTACAATATTTGATGCTTTGCATTCACATGATGGATTGATTTGTCACTGGGAATGAGGTAGGTGGTCAACTTTATATCGATTCAGCATCATAATCGGCTTATAAAAAAGTTTGAGCACTTTCGTGCTAATACACACCAAGCAACAAAATTGGTGTGCTTACAAAAGCGTGAAACAACTCGTGTTTTGTATCTACTATATGAAGTTATATCTTCGACACCAAAAAAATTGATTAAAAAAACAATGAGTTGTGAGATTCATTAAATCTTTTAAAATGTCTATGAAGATATGGATGTGGAAGAAATATATTTTTTATTCGATTCGACCTGTCTATTTTGACGATGGATCTTAACAATCCAAGTCAAAATAGTTTCGCAATTTGATCATAGCCTATTAACGTTGAACGAGTATTAAAGGTGTGTAATTTAATTCGATGATGACAATTATGACGGTGTTGGTGTTGATTTGGTTTGAAAGTGTTATTGGACTATGATATATTATAACATAAAAAATAAATTAGCGAATTTTTCGTTAATTTTTTGTAAACAGCCAACAAAACATCACGAATTGAAAATACAAGCATTTAGCCAAATAATTATAGTATGCATTTTTGTAATTTCTTTTAGCTATTACATAAAAAAAATAACATATGAATTATTTATCGTTTCATTTAATCCTTGTGAAATTGTGAAATATCGTTTGTATGTGAAATGTTGATTATTAGGCATCAGTTCTTTTGTTTTTGCTTTTTTGTCACATTATGAAATTGCCGGCAAAAGTAATTACTTCAAATTGTCACTATGTGTATAAGGTACAGCAAAACTCCCAGCATCGTATCCATAATTATTTTCCATGCTCTGGTTTCAAATGTCAATGGGTTAATTTTGAATATTCAAACAATAACATAAGTAGAAGTAAAAAAATAAAAATAAATATCTGGCAGTATTCTTATTTAATATCTGGCAGCTACAAATAAACTTGAATGAAAGTAAATAAAGGTTTTATCTCAAAACATAGCTTTCGTTTAAGTTGTAAATAATCATTTTAGAGCCATTGTCATATTTTTCATAAATACTTTGTCCCGTTTAAATTGTTACTATTTAAGATCCGGGAAATTCCATCATTAGATCAATGGATACCAGATTAACAAGAAGGGCAATAATTAATGTACAGTTTACAAGGAATATAAATCAAGACAAAAACAGCGAAAGTGTTGGTGATTACCTAAAATCCAATAATTACAGAAAGACAGTGAAAAGGGTTAGTGTGAGATATATATCTTCACCAATCGGTTAGTAACAGAATAATCGTCATGTGATTCCATTATTATTATTTTAATATTTTATCACTGTGCAGAGAATTGCACTATAGAATAATAACTCCAATTTAAAAGTAGCCATGTGTTTCCATTTCTTTTGTTTTTGTTTTGATTGTAGATATGGCTTTGTTTTTATTATTAGAGGAAAATAAAAAGTAAAAACATTTAATAATAGGAAATCGTTTTGTGTATATATGTCATTTTGGTCACGGGAAAGATTGAGGGGGTGTGCAAGGATGGCTATCAGTAAATGTCCTTTGTTTATTAATTAGGTTTCGTTTTCCAAAATCCAGAATATAAGATGTACGGACAAACAAAGCTTTTGTCGCTTGAGAATGACGGCTGAGTATACTCCATCTGTAAAAATATTGCAATTTCTACGACTAAAAAATGCACGCATTACGAATTTACAGTGTTTCAGTAGTAGCCGAAAATTCATAGTTATTTTTAAGAGTAATTCTAACTCAAAATTCAAATTTTTGTTAATTTTTTATTAAATTTAATACAGTTACAATATTTTCAGTTTAATAACAACACCAATTCCTAAATATTTTTTTATTTTTTTTTATTTTTCAATATTACTATATATTAATTTCATATTAATCCTTCTATTAATGTGTTATGTGAATTCTAATCTTATTAAACATTAATCTATTTTTGTATATCAAAAATATTAAATTAATTTATATTTATATTAAATGTTATGTTAATACTACGATATTAAAATATAAAAAATTAACTAACAAAAATAAATATTATTTTTAATAAAATTAATAAATAAAAAATATTACATAAATATTACAAATATTGATGCTCGTTACTCGTTCTCATTAGTTATAAAAATATTACATATACATTATAAATTATGCATAATTTTATATTTTTTTAGTTATATGGTGTACGTTGTAATTTTAATTTTTATGTATTGTATTTGTGTAAATATTAGTATAATTGATATGTATTTAATTTGGTTGTATTGTGTTAATCAATGTTATGTATTATTATTAGTGTCATACTATTTATTCTCATTTTTCATTAATAATATGTATTTTTGTATTATTTAAATTATGGTCTAAATTAAATATTAATATTTTTGTGGGTGAATTTTTAATTAAAAATAGTTTATCACCAAATTTGTGTGATGAATAGTTGGACTTTGGGTAGATACTATTCATTCTACCCAAATTTGGGTAAATATTTGGGGTGGGTTGGAGATCTTCCACACCAAATATGTCTCATCAAATTAAGGTGGGTTGTAGATGATTATTCACTCAAATTTTGGTATGATGAATAGGATTTACCCAAATTTGGGGTTCAACTATTCATCACCCAAATTTGCTCATAAACTATTTTTATTTACAAATTCACCATGAAAAATATTAATATGTAATTTGTACCATAATATAAATAATTTATACCAAAATATATATTATCAATACAAAAATAATATCAATATTTGTAATGTCTATATAATGTTTATGTAATATTTTTTTATTTATGTTATCTAATATAATATTTTTTATTAGTTAATTTTAATATTTTAATATAGTAATATTAACATAATATTTAATATCAAGTTAATTTAATATTGTTGACATCCAAAAATAAATTAATGTTTAATAAGATCAATATTGACATAAGATATTAATAGAGGGGTTAATATGAAATTAATATAAGTAATATTGAAAAGTATAAAAAAATAATTATTTTTTTGGGTAAGATTTAGTGTTGTGAGTTGGAGTGAAAACAATGTAGTTATACCAAATTTGGTAAAATGTTAACCCGAATTTGGGTTTTGGGTTGGAGATGGTCTAAGGGATAAAGAGCTATATATCTTTTTATAATATTAAGTTTGTAAAATACCCAACTTATTAAAAAATTTGGTTAATACCCGGTTGTAGAAATTAACGAAAATTAAAGAACGACTATACCCTTTTCCAGTTTGTTAAATCCGAAACACTAATTTCTTAAAATTAACGTTAGAAACGCCGGTTTTTAAGAAAGATTGGTAAACTCACATTCTCTCTCTAATTAATGGGCCGAATATTTTGGAAATAAAGAAAAATTAATGGAGTTTTATTTTTGGGCGGGAGAAATTTATACTGAAATTTGTTAAATACTAATCAAAACTCTTTAACTCTAACATTTTTCAGCACTCCAACTTTATTCTCTCTCTCTACCACCGAAACAACATTCAAACTGTCTCCGCAAAACGAAACCCATCAACACTCTCTCTCTACAAAACGAAACCTTCCTTTCTCTCTCTACATTCTACTCTCGTTATGATTTACCAGATTAACACAATCTATCCATCCATTAAAGTCCCGTTTCAAGTTCTCTCTCGTTTCTACATTCTATTTATATTTTTCCGATTTTTTCAGACTGAAACAAAAATACACGAGACGAAAGCGCGGTTGTCAAATCGACTCTCTCAGTATGTTTTTATGATTTCATGAACATGTAATTCTTTTTTTGGTAATCGGTAAGAAAATCAAAAGATCAAATTTGCTGATGGACATTCGGTAATTTTGGGAAATTTGTCGGAGTTTCATTTCCAAAACACCTTGTACATTTGTCAATTACAGGTACGAAAAGGAAATTTTTGTTAATTTAGTAATATGTTCTGTTTTCTATTGGACTATCGAGTATGTTAATTTTTGTTAATTAGATCATGTGGTAAATATGTGTTTCTAAATAGTTCTTAATATTGTCTTGTTAATTTATGTTCAAAATGTATGTTAATTTCTAATATACTAATATTGGTTAATTGTAATTTTTAGAGCTGAGATGTGACCCAATTACATCTTCGGTACCTGCTGCCGATGATAATATTGTTCGTAGATTTTAGCCGGAGAGAAGATGCCAGACCCGAAACAAAGTAGTTGATAATATGGTGTATAACTTATTATGTAGTTGATTTTGGTAAATACCAAACAAAGTATGATCAGTTTTGTTTAATGAAAAGTAATGGTTATATCTGGGTGGATAAAATATGTTACTTTGAATGGTTCAAGTGATATATTAATTTCCGTTAATATGTGTGGATTAATTTATGTTAGTTTATGCAGACAAGACAAACAACAATGCAGGAAGATATGACAACAAAGTCTTATGCAATTCATGTATGTAAGGGCAATTAATTAAAAAACAAATCCATAAAATTAACATAAATCTATTACAAGTCTTGATTATCCCCATGCTATTTGAATTTTGAATTGAAAATTAATCAAAATTAACTAGAATAAGTTTAAATGAAATAAGTTTAAATCAAAACTAAGTGTGAATAATTAACTGTCCCGCTTAAATATAAAAGTTTAAATGAAAAGGTTTCGAAATTAAGCAAAATTTTGAACTATTCGAATAAATTAGGAATGAAATTTCTTAAGATAATATCCATTAGATCTGCCACACTAAAGACTCCACACTAAAGACTGTAAAATAAGAAAATCAAAACTATATTAAGGTTTGGGATGACCAACATGGACACGTATTAACAAAAATTAACGCCTAAAACTAAGATGGAAATTTTCTAATTTAAAATCAACTAGCAGAATTGAAGTGGCGAAACAAAAAAATAAATTTCAAAATTCAAAATTATGTTCGACTAATTTTAAAATGAATTATAGAATGTATTAATTAGGGCTTCTATTAATTATGTATAAAAAAGAAATATCATTTAAGTATATAAAGAAAAATAGATGCCATATTAAATCCATGAAATCAAGGGACACGAACAAAATTAACGGAAATTAACTATTATTTTATATGGACGAATATACTTAAACAATAATTTGCAACTGGATCAATATTAAATGGAAAATACTATAAAAAATCAAGTCATTAATAAAATATATTTATTTAAAAGAAATCAACAAAAAATCGTTAATTGTTCAGTTGACTAATTCAAATATTAATCAAATCGAGTAATTAAGTATTCCAAATTCATGAAATCAGGGGATATGATTTGAATGTATATAAAAATTAACGCAAATTAATCAATATTTCGTATGAATGATTATACTTCAACTATAACTTGCAACATGATCCTTTAATGAAATATATTTAATTAAAATTAAATCAATAACATCTCGTTAATTAATTAGTTGACTATTTCAAATAGATATTAAATCCATTAATTAACGGTTTCAAATTTAATAATTGAAAATTAGTCACGAAAATTCTCAATTTTAGGTTAATTTGTGTTAATATTTAATATTTGGACTAATTCGGCAATTTAACAAAAAAAAAACGGCATAATTGAAATAACACCTTCCATAAAAACTGCCACGTAGGACCGAATTGGTATTTTTAAAATGTATGTAAAAGATTGAGTATTTTACAATTGCAACGTTTGATTTGGTTTAGTTCGAGCAATGCTTTTCTGGTTAAATAAGCATACCCTCGTCATCAAATTGTTGTTACATTCAAATTGACACATTTTTATTACACAAATATCGCATATTTTGTGCTATTAGTATGTTGGGATATTTTATTTTTACATCGTGTATTTTTGTGGAAGATATGTTAAGGAAAGTTTTCTGATACTTAAATTTGAGTAGAAAATAAATTCATTTGAACCGAGAGATTCTCAATGTCAACTCTTTGGTGGAGTCAGTTGACATTATGCTAATACTCGGAAAATGTTTGTGAACTTTTGTGTCCAAGTATAGTAGCTCTAGATTTGTTCATTTGGATCCATAATGTCAGTATTACAGATCATTATAGTAGGATTGTTAAACTAGAAGTTAAGTCAAAATAAGTTCAAGTGTTGAACTAGACGTTTTCTTGGAAAATGTATAAAGGGTGTTTTTGTCCATATGGACATAAAATGATGTGAATGTCAAAATAAGATTTTGATTAATTTCATATGGAAACATAAATTAGTTTCTAAAACCAAGAAGTCGTTTGAGGCATTATGAAATTAATTGCATTATTTGTGAAATATTAATTCTAGAATGGGTATTTTAAGAATTGGCTTAAAAGAAATAAGGAAGTTTCTAGAAGCTTTCTCCTAAGTAGAATTTCGGCCAACATCATTAGAGAGAAGATAATAATATCTTTTATTATTTTGTGTATTATTACATATTGGTTATTGCCCAAGAAAAGAGGAAATGAATTTCTTTGAAAAGGAAACAAATGTGCTAAGTGGGAAACAAATTTCCCTCACTTATGCATCAAGGTGGCCGACCATAATTCACCTAGAGGAAGATGAGATAAAATCAAATATTGTGTCATGAATGCACAATAGGAAATAGTAATTACCTTTTCTTGATTTTCCTTCTCCTGTAAATAGAGCCTCACATAGAGATGTGAAAATAAACTTTGTTTCTCTTGTTCTCTCAAAAGTGGCGGACCATATTCCTCCTCCTCTCTCTCTAAATACAACTCTTATTTTGTAACCTAAGTCCTCATTAGACTTAGGCTTAAAATAGCTCTTTAGCATATAGACTTGCTCATGAATTATTGTCCTTAATTGTGCCCACACGCAAATCCTTCAAATTCTCTATAGACTCATGTAGTAGAAACCTTAGGTTTTTTGAGTTCATGATTAGGTGTGAAGGTAACGAGGAAGAGATGATCTACCTATCCCAAGGCTCATCAAAGATCAAGCTACAAGAGAAAGATAAGTAATCAAGTAAATAATAATTTTTTAAATATAAACATGTTCATGCACTTTGCCTAGGTTAGTAAAATTGTTTACTAGTAAATAAATTTTTATATTCCGTCATTAATGTTAATGATAAATTTTTTCTTAACCCTAGACGTATTCCGACAAATGGTATCAGAGCATAGGGCAAAGCATAAGCATGTACATGTTATTCAAAAATCATTATACGGAAATTGTTTTGAAAATTCTCGTGAATAATGGTTTTGCTAAGACTAGTGCTTAGACAATTTTAATTTTTTGGTGCGACCTCCAAAATTAAATTTGTGTTGATTTTCCCCTTGTTAAATAGGCTATATAAACACTTTAAACACTGTTTTTAAAGAATTTATATTTAGCATACTCGAATCAAATTTTTTGACAAGTTTTAAAATTTGTGTACATAGTTTAAACTAGTTTATTGCACTTCTAGTTGAAATTTGTTATTAAAAGTTTTATAGTCAGTTATTTGTTTTATTTTGTGTAAATTATTAATATGTTAATATAACACACAACTGAAATCAAAACAAATAAATAAAATGTTTTAATAAACTTCGTTTCTCAATACACCGAGATCCGACGTACTGTTAATTGTTTTTAATTTCTGGACAACTTGTTATGGCTCAGTTAAATGGTGATAACTCTTTGCTAGGAACTTGAAAATTAGTGGTTCTCAAATCAATTTAAAGGTACGGACATTAGCTATCAATGCAATTGGTTTCAACTCAATCGGATACCGAATGTGTCATTTATGACCTTTTAAGTCCGAGGTGTACCGCAGTCCGCGAGTCCAGGATTTTGAATATGAATTTGCGACTCCTAGCTTCTTCCCTCTTCTTGATGCAACCATGGCTATACGTTGCTCGCGCACTCAACCACCATCAAGATGCCTTGAAGGAAGATTTCATGAAGATGAAGAAATTAGTTTTAGGAGATTTTGAATAAAAAACTTTCAAGTGCAAAAGTGAGATTTATTAATCTCACACACTTTCCTTAGGAAAAATAAATTAATAGAAAAAAAGATTCAAGTATGTTCCTTGTGCCTTAGCGCATTAACACTGCTCTCCGCTTACAAATATCGATTTTAGGGTTCTTTTTTCTAGCGATCCACTCTATCTCTCTTTACTCATGGAAACGTGTTTCCAAACGTACAAGAGAAGATGTGCCTATTCCAAAAACTAAGTGGGAGGGTTGTACTTATTGTTTGCAACCCACGATCCCCTTATTCCAAAAATTAAGTAGGAGAATTGTACTTATTGTTTACAACCCACGATCCTCAACACTAATGCTAAGTGCGTATGTCGTCAGACTAAGAGTCACCCTCGCGACCCTCTCTTTAATGAGAGTACTCAAAGTCGCATTGCCCTTAACATTGCTTGTAGAGCAGCATTTAAAAGTTAAACGATGAGACAAGGCCTCCCCTCGGCGGATTTTTTTCAAAGTACATCTTGTTGAACTAAGTGGTTGGTTACGCACTTAGACTCAATCTTTAGTAATCCTCGCTCGAGGCCCTACGAAAAGATTTGAGTGATCAAACTTTTTTTTATAAGGTGGCTACTCAAACGTTGATGTATTGACATCATGACTATGCATTAATGATGTGTCATTTACGTATGAAAGGCGACTTTTTGCGGTCTTTTCTCGAAGGAGTAAAGTGTCAATTTTGTTCATAACACCTTTGGATTTTTCCTGTCATATAAAACTGTTCTTAAAACAATTTAAAGGTACGGACATTAGCTATCCAATGCAATTGGTTTCAGCTCAATTGGATACAGGATGTATCATTTATGACCTTTTAAGTCTGAGGTGTACGGCAGTCCGCGAGTCTAGGATTTGAATCCAGATTTGTGACTACTAGCTTATTCCCCTCTTCTTGATGCAATCATGGCTTATCGACGTTCACGCACTCAATCACCATGAAGATATCTTGAAGGAAGATGACGAGAAGACCAAGAATTTAGTTTTAGGAGATTTTTAATCTAAAAAACTTTCAAGTGCAAAAATGAAGATTTATGAATCTCTCACACTTTCCTTAGGAAAAATAAAATTAATAGAAAGAAATATCCGAGTATGTTCCTTGTGCCTTAGTGCATTAACACTGCTCTTCCCTCACGAATATCGATTTTAGGGCTCTTTTTCTAGTGATCCACTCTATCTCTCTTTACTAATGGAAACGTGTTTCTAAATGTACAAGAGAAGTTTGCCTATTCCAAAAACTAAGTGGGAGGGTCGTATTTATTGTTTGCAACTCACGATCTCCAACACTAATGCTAAGTGCATATGTCGCCAGATTAATAGTCACCCTCGTCACCCTCTCTTTACTGAGAGTAAACATTGCTTGTAGATCTACGTTCGAAAGTGAAACGATGAGACAATGCCTCCCCTCGGTGGAATGTTTTCAAAGTAGATCTTCTTGAACTAAGTGGCTGGTTACACACTTAGACTCAATCTCTAGTAATTCTCCCTCGAGGCCTTGCAAAAATATTTGAGTGATCAAACTTCTTTATAAGGTGGCTGATAAAAGCATTGATGTATTAACATCATGACTATGCATTAATAATGTGTCATTTACTTATGAAAGGCGACTTTTTGAGGCCTTCTCTCGAAGGAGTAAATTGTCATTTTGTTCATAACACCTTTGGATTTATTCTGTTCAATATTAAATTTAAAATCCTAAACAAAAGACTAATCATAAATTGTTTCAACTTTCAGCAACATGTCTCTAAACCCCCTCTCTACTATCCTTTCCTCGAATATGCATTAATGATAACTATGTATATTGGAAACGTAACCTAGACATTGTCCTTACCATGGTAAAACTCAAATGGGTACTCACCACCCCATTTCCTCTTGAAACGAATGATAATTCAACTCAAGAGGAGAAGGACGCCCTCACGGCCTGGCTCATATCCAATGAGATTGCGAGATACTATATTTTAGCATTGATTAACATTGTGTTCCAGCAACAACATCGTGATTTAGATTCAGCCAGTGATATGCTCTTCAATCTCCAAGAGATCTTTGGAGGGCAAGGGCGTTAGGCTAGGCAACAAGCGGTTCGACAGTTTATGAATTGTAGTATGAAAGCAGGGACTCCTGTTAGAGAACATATGATGCTGATCATAAGTTATCTAAATGAGATGGAAATCCTTGGATCGGAGATTGATGGATATACCAAAATAAATATGATCTTGGAAACTCTCCCTGAATCTTTTGATACTTTCAAGCTGAACTACTCCATGAATAATTTAGGGTACACTGTTACCGAGCTAATGAAGGAGTTTCACACTGCTGAGGGAGTCTTGAAGAAAAAGAGGGCTAATGGAGAGGCTCATGCTACTGAGCACTGAGCCTCCACCTCTGGATCTAAGAAGAGATCTCATAGACCTAATATGAAGAACCCTAGCAAGGTTCAGAAGAAGAATGTGCCCCGGGCTATCAAGATGGACAAGTCTAAGGACAACTTTCATCATTGCAATGAGCCCGGACACTGGCGTATGAAGTGTCCTACCTACCGCACGGCTAAAGGGAAAGGTATTGTACTAATTACCGAAGCTTCTTTAGTAGCTGATAATTATCATCGTGGATTCTTGACTCCGCGACTACTAACCATAGTTGTTGTTCCTTGAATGGGTTCAGGAAAAGCAAAAGCAAAAGCTTAGAGGATGGCAACTTGTGCTTCAAATGGGGTAAAGGGAGTTTAGTGTTTGCTAAAATGTGAGATCCGTGACACTGTCTTTTGAAAACATAACTTTAAATTTGAATTATGTATATTTTGTCCCTTCCTTTGGGAAAAACTTAATATATGTAGCTCAAATTGTTGAGAAGAATTATTATTTAAATTTTATTGATTAATGAATACGAATTTCTTTTTCCAATTCATTTGTCACTGATGCATGTATGAAGAATGGTTTATACTATCTTTATCCTGCACAACCTTTGCTATTAAACACTGAAATAGATAATCATCTAATTAGGGAACCAAAGATGATCAAATCTAGTGATTCCTCACATCTAATAAAATCAACACATCTATGACACATAAGACTTGGTCATATTAATCTAGATAGGATTAAGAGACTTGTGAGGGACGGTCCACTCAAAGCCTCTAAATAGGCTTACTGTCGACTTGTGAATCCTGTTTAGAAGGAAAAATGACCAAGCGACCTTTCTCTGATAAAGGTCGAAGAGCCACTGAGTTGCTGGAACTAATACATTCTGATGTATGTGGTCCGCTCAGAATCCAGGCACGGGGAGGATACGAATACTTCGTTACCTTTACCGATGATTACTCAAGATATGGATTGGTCTATTTTCTCAAACACAAATCCGAAAGCTTTAACGCATTTAAGGTTTATCAGCTTAGTGGAAAAACAAATTGGCAAACATATCAAAACCCTTCGATCCGATGGAGGTGGCGAGTACTTGTCTGAAAAGTTCGAGTACTTCTCAGCTTACAACACCTGGCACACCTCAATAGAACAGAGTGTCAGAGAGAAGGAATCGAACTCTGATGGAGATGGTTAGATCAATGATTAGTTACTCATCACTCCCTAATTATTTTGGGGATATGCCATTGAAACTGCCGCATATATTCTAAACCAAGTTCCGTCTAAAACGGTCCCTGCTACTCCTTATGAACGATGTAGTGGGCTTAAAGTTTGTTTAAGCCACATCAAAATTTGAGGTTGCCCTGCACATGTGCTTATACAAAAGACTAGCAATTTGACTAGTAGGTCAGAATTATGTGTGTTCGTTGGATATCCAAAGTGTTGGGATTGGTGCCCACAAAGGAGATATTAGACATTGAGATACTTTGTGTATTTATATTTTGCTGATACATCGATATTAATAAATAATCATTCTTTCGAAGATTGTGTTTAGTTATGTTTAAGCTATGCTCTGAAACTGTCATCAATGAAAAGGGTGTAAAGTACAGACTTGACAAGATAACCCCTTGTGACAAGTTTGAAACATTTGTTCGCAATCTAAAGATCGATAGAGCAATCGAGTCTTATTATTGATTGTTAGGATGAATCATGATATCTCATCTTATGATATAGAGAGTTGTGACTCTATGATTCATACTTGGTATCTTATAGAAGATACTGAACAAGACCAGTGACACTTAGAAACTCGAGACAAAACTGTTTACACACGCGAGGCTTCAAGTTCACAACTGAAGGAGTATTATGATACTTACCTTAATCCTGAAGTGAATATGTAATTGACATTGCACTTTGTGACATTTGATTTGTCAATGGGCAATGACTAAGTTTTAGTTGCATCTGACCCGACTGTTGGTGTCACAAGGATGTGATGTTGGGTTACATGATTCACAGATATGGAATTCATGTAATAACAATGCAAATGCATTAGTATCACACTATGCTTTGTTATGAGAGTGTGAATGAATAAACCTGGCCAAGTATTCATTGAATGAGTTCATTCTTTGATTAAAACATGTGACATGTAAAGACATCTCACTTTATATTTTTCTCATTCACAAATAACAAAGGAGTTAGTGAAATAATAACTTGAGGGGTAAAACAGTAATTTTACATTCCCCTCAGTTACTGATACACATGAAGGGTAATATCGTAATATACTCCGTGGATCGTGTGAGAAAGTGTTTCATCACATCAAACATAAAAGATACGCACATGAACAGAGAGATTGTCAATATTGGTCCTTTAGTGGAATCGACCAATATTAAGAATTAAACGACGGAAAAAGTTTGTGAACTTTTGTGTCCGATCTTTATTCTAAAGCTTCGTTCATGTGGGTCCATGAGGTGTCAATAATAGACACTTGGAAGAGATTAAAAGAACTGTAAAAGTTGATTTACTCATTAAGTATAAATTGTGATTTATACTGAGAAAGTTATTTTCTTGAAACTCAATAAATAACTAGTTATTTATTTTGTTCATTGAATCACAAAAGGTTATCATATTTATGATGACATTCTCGAGTGATTAAATATGTTAGAAGAAGAAAATAAATTATTTCTCATTTCGTACTTATTCGATAACTATGAAATATATTTAATGATGTGTCATTAAATAATAATAAGAGTTCTAAATTAGTTTTAGAAATTAAATCAAATATGTTTAGGAATGAAAATCAAAGATATGGACGAGTAAGGGGAGAGGGATTGGCCAAATTCCCTAAGTGAATAGGGTCATGGGCTTGACCCAGTTTAAGCCCATTTATAAATAAGGTTAAACAAACCCTAATCACTTAACCCTAACCCTAGTTAATTTTCGGCCACTCTCTCTCTCTCTCTCTCTCTCTCTCTCTCTCTCTCTCTCTCTCTCTCTCTCTCTCTCTCTCTCTCTCTCTCCCTTGAGATTCTCGGCCGAAATCCCAACAAAGAAAAGAGAAATTGTTTTTCTAATCTTTCATCTTTGATTCCTAATTGTTCTTGAGAGCCCACACTCAATATCTCAATAATTTCCTAGTGTATTATTGTTGATTCATCACTTGTGGTGTATGGAATAATTTTGTGAATTGTTTAGAGGTTTTTAAATTGTTTTAAAAGCTTTTAGCCAGCCAAAAACGTCCCTAGGACGATCTGGGCTCATTCCGGCGACTTCCCCAGCCTCCAGCGATCCAGTACGGCGAAGGGCCCCTGTCAGACGAGCTCCAATCCGGCGAGGTGATCCAATCCGGCGAGGCGCTCCTGTCCGGCGAAGGGACTCCTGTCAGGCGAGTCCAATCCGGCTAGGTGTTCCAGTCCGGCGAGGCGAATCCGGCGAGGGCTATCCGGCGAGGCGTCCCAGTGATCTCCTGTCCGGCGAGGCTTCCCAGTCCGGCCAGCGTACATTCCAGTGGGTCTTTCCTGTCAGGCGTGTCCCCGTGCGGCGACAATCACCCATCCGGCGAGTGCCCAGTCCGGCGAGGCTCCCCAGTCCGGCGAGCTCCCTGTCAGGCGAAAAACTCCAGTCTGGCGAGGCTTCCTGCTGGCATCCATTCCGGCGAACCTCCCCAGTCCGGCGAAGACGTTCCCTGGCATTCCGGCGAGGATTTTTCTGCGTTTTCGAACGTGACGTGGCATTCCGACGATAGCTAGCAACGTCGAGGTTGTTTACAACCTTTAATGTAAGTATTTTCTCAAAATAATAATTAAATATAAATTATATAAATGTTATATAAGTTGTTATTTTAATTTATTTGATTGATCATGTGAATTATAAATTGTTTATAATTGTTTGATAAATTTTAATGCCTTAGGTTGTTAAATTTATTAAAATTAGTTTTAATATATTAGATCTAATTATAATTTTCCGCCACATAGGATGTGTATTATAATTAATATTGTTTAATCGTTAAATAAATTCCAACACAAAGAAAACCAAAGGTTTCACATTCTATAGTCCCGAGGACGACAAAACGTTTGTCAGCACTAATGCTCGTTTCCTTGAGGAGGACTTTACGAAGAATACGAAACCTAGAAGAAAAATTGTGTTTGAAGAAAAGTTGTGTGAGGAAGCTTCTACCTCATCTGTAAGAACTTTTCTTACCCTAACTGAAACGCAACCTTATAGTTAAGAATTTTGTCAAGTAGTACTTCAACGGAGTGGGAGGATTTATGAAAATCTTGACAGTTAAATGTCTTATGGCGATACTCTCATAGCCATCTCTTACATGGATGACCCTGTTTCCTTCAGCCAAGCTATGGCTGGTCCTGAATCAAACCTTTGGCTTGAGGCCATGAAAGTTGAGATGCATTCGATGTATGTCAACAAAGTCTAGAAACTTGTAGACCTACCTGAAGGGGTTAAACCTGTAGGGTGTAAGTGGATCTATAAGAAGAAAAGGGGTCCGGATGGGAACGTTGAGAAGTTCAAAGCGCGACTAGTGGCTAAGGGTTACACTCATAAGGAAGGTATCGATTATGAAAAAACCTTCTCGACTATCGCAATGCTTAAATCCATTCGCATACTTCTATCCATTGATGCCGCTCTCGATTACGAGATCTGGAAAATGGATGTCAAGACTGCTTTTCTGAATGGAAATCTTGACGAGCGCATTTTCATTGCTCAACCAGACGGTTTCGTGGAAGGTGGTCAAGAAACCAAGGTTTGTGAGTTGCTTAAATCCATTTATGGATTAAAGCAAGCATCTAGATCATGGAATATTAGATTCGATGAAACTGGAAAAAGCTTCGGTATTGAACAGACAATAGATTAACCTTGTGTTTATAAGTTGATACACGAGGGAAAGGTTGCGTTTCTGATATTGTATGTTGATGATATACTCATTGGGAAATTATATGTGCTTAAAATATGGTTAGCTAAGCACTTTGATATGAAGGATCTAGGGGAAGCTGCGTACATTATGGGGATTCAGATCTTTCGAGATCAAAAGAACCGGACCTTGTCGCTCTCCCAAGCATCTTATTTAGATAAGGTGATGGATCGCTTCGCTATGCAAAATTCCAAGAAGGGTCAAAACCCCTTTAGACATGGAGGCTCACTCTTTAAGGACTAGTCTCCCAAAACTGCATAATAGATTGAGGACATGAGAAAGATTCCCTATGATCTGACGTAGGAAGTCTCATGTATTTTATCATGTCCACTAGAATGGATATATGTTTCACCATTGGCGTAGTTAGCCGTTTCCAATTTTATCTTGAACCCGAGAAATGGGTTGCTATTAAGCATGTTCGTAAGTATCTTCGGAGAAGTAGGAATTTGATGCTTACATATTCAGGTACTAACCTGACTATGACGGGGTATACCGATTCTGATTTTTTGGAGGATAAGGATTGCAGGATATCCACTTCAGGATCTGTGTTCATCCTGAATGGGATTTGTTGTTTGGAGGAGTATCAAAGAATTTTGCATTGCTGACTCCACCATGGAGGCAGAATATGCGGCTGCTTGTGAAGCATCCAAATAGGCTATATGGCTTAGAAAATTCCTTAAGTATTTGGAAATCGTTTTGAATGTCAACGAGCTCATGACACTTTATTGTGATAATGTGAGGCTGTTGCTAACTCAAAGGAACCGAGAAACCATAAGCGCTCTAAGCATACTGAGAGAAAATACCATTTGATTAGAGAGATCGTGTAGCTCAGAGACGTGGAGGTGAAGAAGATCTCAACAATGTACGACCTTGCAGATTCATTCACCAAGGCCCTGTCCAACAAGGTCTTTGACCAACATCGAGACGAGAGTTTGTTGGCAGAGATGCCAACGAGAAGATTATTTATTTACATATCGATGTAATATCTCTCATGAGTCCTTATTTTAATTTTCTGATTAAATTAATAAAATTTGAAACGTTCATTTATTCCTTTTTTGTTTTTTTTGAAGATTTATGATATCCAATAGACTTATAATCCTTAATTAAACCTAACAACGTATGAAGAGGAAAATGTTGATTTGCGTGAACAAACTCTTCGTGTTTTGCTTAAAACAAAATATTCAGAATCTAAAGATCAACATACTATTGATCTTAGTATGATTGCTGGAAGAATCTATGATATCTCGTTACGAGGCATAGAGAGTTAAGAACTTTATAGTTTTTCCAGTGTATCTTCCGAAGATACTGAATTGACAAGTGCACCTTTAGAGACAATGTAAGAACAAACCATTTAACCTCTTATGTCTCGAGTTCACTATGTATGAATTGCATCGTGGTTACCTTAATCCTGAAATGATACATGTCATTTCATAACTTCACTATATTCATTTGAGAAAGCTACAATGTAGATCCAAGATTGTGAACTAGATGTACACTATTGGTGATGTATTTGAATATGAAGTTGACATGAGTATACTTTGTGAACTTCTCATAGATATGGAATTCATGTATAAGATTACTAAAATGCAATGTATATCGCCTAATGCTTTATTACTTGGATTGAGATGTACTCGATGTATGTCAACGAAGTCTAGGAACTTGTAGACCTACCCGAAGGGGTTAAACCTATAGGGTGTAAGTAGATCTATAAGAAGAAATGGGTCCGGTTGGGAACGTTAAGACCTTCAAACCGCGACTAGTGGCTAAGGGTTACACCCTAAAGGAAGGTATCGATTATGAATAAACCTTCTCGCTTGTCGCAATGTTTAAATCCATCTGCATACTTCTATCCATAGCTGCCGCTCTCGATTATGAGATATGGTAAATGGATGTCAAGACTGCTTTTTTGAATGGCAATCTTGACGAGCGCATTTTCATGGCTCAACCACACGGTTTCGTGAAAAGTGGTCAAGAGACCAAGGTTTGTTAGTTGCTTAAATCCATTGATGGATTAAAGCAAGCATCTAGATCATGGAATATTAGATTCGATGAAACTGTAAAAACATTCGGTTTTGAACAGTCGATAGATGAACCTTGTGTGTATAAGTTGTTACATGAGGGAAAGGTTGTGTTTATGGTATTGTATGTTGATGATATATTACTCATTAATAATGACGTGGGTAAATTATCTGAGGTTAAGATTTGGTTAGCTAAGTAGTTTGATATGAAGGATTTAGGGGAAGCTGCGTACATTCGTGGGATTCAGATCTTTCGAGATCGAAAGAACCAGACCATGTTGCTCTCGCAAGCATCTTATATAGATAAGGTGATGAATCGCTTTGTTATGAAAAACTCCAATAAGTGCCAAAACCCCTTTAATTAAACATGGAGTCTCACTCTCTAAGGACCAGTCTCACAGGACTGCAGAGGATATTGAGGACATGAGAAGTCTCATGTATGCTATGTTGTACACTTGACCGGATATATGTTTTTCCGTTGGCGTAGTTAGTTGTTTCCAATCAAATCCTGGACCCGAACACTGGGTTGCTGTTAAGCATGTTCTTAAGTATCTTCGGAGGACTAGGAACTTGATGCTTACATATTCAGGTACGCGCCTTACTAGCAAGGGGTATACCGATTCCGACTTTCAGGTGGATAAGGATTCTAGGAAATCCACTTCCAGGTCTGTGTTCATCGTGAATGGTGGATCTATTGTTTAGAGGAGTATCAAGTAATCTTGCATTGCTGACTCCACCATGGAAGCAGAATATTTGGCTGCTTGTGAAGCATCCAAAGAGGATGTATGGCTTAGAAAATTCCTTAAGTATTTGGAAGTCGTTCCAAATGACAACAAGCCCATGATACTTTATTATGATATAGTGGAGTTATTGCTAACTCAAAGGAACCTAGAAGCCATAAGTGCTCTAAGAATATTGAGAGGAAATACCATTTGATTAGAGAGATCGTGCTTTATTGTGATAATAGTGGAGTTATTGCTAACTCAAAAGAACCTAGAAGCTATAAGCGCTCTAAGAATATTGAGAGGAAATACCATTTGATTAGAGAGATCGTGCAGCGCGATGACGTGGAGGTAAAGAAGATCCCAATGGTGGAAAACCTTGCAGATCCATTCACCAAGGCCCTATCCAACAAGGTCTTCGACCAACATCGACACAAATTGGGCATCAAGGAGTACTCTCATCTTCTTTGAGTCAAGTGGGAGTTTGTTGGCAGAGATGCCTAGAAGAAGATTTATTTACAAGTTGATTAATATAAATCTTTGATATTACCTTATTGTAAGTGCTGATTAAATTAATAAAAGTTAAAACGTTAATTCATTCCTTTATCGTTTGTTTGAAGATTTATGATATTAAATAGTTATAATCCTTAACAAACCTAACAATATATGAAGAGATAAATGTAGATTTGAGTGAACAAACTCTTCATAGTTTGGTTAAAATGAAATATTCACAATCTAAAGATGAACGGACTATTGATTCTAGTATCATTGTTGGAAGAATCTATGATGTCTGGTTACGAGGTATAGAAAGTTCGGAACTCTATAGTTCTTCTAGTGTATCTTTCGAAGATACTGAATTAACCAGTGCACCTTTAGAGACAATGTAAGAACAAACCATTTAACCTCTTCTGTCTCAAGGTCACTATGTATTAGTTGCATCGTGCTTACCTAAATCATAAAATGAGACATGTCATTTCAAGCTTTAATATTCTCATTTGAGAAAGTACACTCAATATCCAAGTTTTTTAAATAGATGCGCTTTATTGGTGATTTATTGGGTTTTGAAGTTGACATGAGTATACTTTGTGAAGTTCTCATAGATATGGAATTCAAAATTGCTGAAATGCAATGTATATTACCTCATGTTTTATTACTTGGAATGTGGATAAATGTACCGGCCGATGTCAAAATAGAATAAAGGATTCTTTGGGATAAAATGTTGTGACTTGTTAGCTCCTCGTCAATACATTGTTTCTAACTTATTCACAAGTATTAAAGGAGTTGAGTAAATAACAACTAGAAGGGTAAAACGGTAATTTTATAAATCTCATTAAGTTGATGATATTCATGAAGGAAAACCATTAATAACATTCAATGGATCCGCTCAATATAATTAAGTTGAATATGATTAGAAAATAAATTCATCTGAACCGAGAGATTCACAGTGTCAAATCTTTAGTGAAGTTAGTTGACATTAAGCTAATACTCGGAAGAGGTTTGTGAACTTTTTAGTCCGAGTATTGTAGCTCAAGCTTTTTTCATTTGGATCCAGAAGGTCACTGTGACAGGTCATTAGAGTAGGATTGTGAAACTAGAAGCTAAGTCAAAATAAGTTCAATTGTTGAACTAGACTTTTTCTCAAAAAAATGTCTCGAGGGTATTTTTGTCCACATGGACATTAAACGATGTGAATGTTAAAATAAGATTTTGAATATTTTCTTGTGATAGAAATATAAATTTGTTTCTAAAGCCGAGAAGTCGTTTGAGGCATTATGAAATTAATTTCATTATTTTTGAAATATTAATTATACAATGGGTATTTTAAGAATTCTCATAAAAAAAATAAGGAAGCATCTAGATGCTCCTCTCCTAGTGTAGAGTTCGGCCAACATCATCCCAAAGAGGAGAGGATTCTTTGCCTTTAATTATAAAGATAATTATCGAAAAGAAAAGGAGGAAATTAATTTCCTTGAGAAGAAAATAAATATGCTAAGTGAGGAAACAATTTTCCTCACTAATGGAACATTTTTGGTCGGCAATATACCAATTGAAAGGGAAGAGAAAATCAAATATTGTGTCATGAATGCATAATAGGAAATGGTAATTACCCTTTCTCGATTTTCCTTCTCCTATAAATAGAGCCTCACATAAAGATGTGAAAATAAACTTTTCTTGCTCTTGTCTCTCTTTTGGCCGTCCATAATCTCTCCTCTCTCTCTCCAAATACTTCTTTTATTTTGGCACCTAAGTCCTCATTAGACTTAGGCTAAATTAGCTCTTTAGCTCATAAATTTTTCTTGAGTTATTATATTTAATTTTGCCCACACACAAATCTTTCAAACACTCTATAGACTCGTGAAGGTTTAATTGTGTTTCTCGAGTTGAAGACTAGGAGTGAAGGTAACGAGCGAGACGAGACGATCTACGTTTCCCACTTATCAAAGATCAAGCTACAAGAAATTTTAGTGTTCAAGTAATTAAATAATGTTTTTAATATATACATGTTCATGCACTTTCCCTAGGTTAGTAAAAATGATTTTACTAATAAAGAAATTTTTATATTCCGCCATTAATTAAATTTTTCGTAACCCTAGACCTATTCCAACAACTTATTCACAAGTAACAAAGGCGTTGAGGAAATAACAACTAGAAGAATCAAATGATAATTTTATAAATCGCATCTAGTTTATGATATTCATGAAGGGTAATCATAGATAACATTCAATGCATCCACATGGACATAAAATGACATGAATGTCAAAATAATATTTTGAATATGTTTATGTAATGGAAATATAAATTAGTTTCTAAAGCCGAGAAATCGTTTGAGGCATTATGAAATTAATTTCATTATTTGTACAATATTAATTCTACAATGGGTATTTTAAGAATTGTTTTAAAAGAAATAAGGAAGCATCTAAAAGCTCATTCCCTAGGTGTAGAGTTCGGTCAAAATATATCCTACGAGGAGAGAATTCTTTGCCTTTAATTATAAAGATAATTACCCAAAACGAAAAGAGAAAATGAAATTCTTTGAGAATGAAATAAATTTGCTAAGTGTGGAAATAAATTTCCCTCATTAATGCTCAAGGATATTCGGCCATGTACAAGGAAAAAGAGAGAGGAAATCAAATATTCTGACATGTATGCACATTAGGAACGGGTAATTACCCTTTCTTGTATTTCGTTTTCCTATAGATAGAGTCTCACATATAGGTGTGAAAATTAAGTTTTCTTCTTGGTCTCTCTTGGTTTTGGCCGACCCCTTTCCCTTTCCCTATCTCTCTCTCAAATATCTCTTTTACTTTGCACCTAAGTGCTCATTAGACTTATGCTTGAACTAGCTCTTAAGCTCATAGACTTGTTTTTGAGTTATTGCGTTTAATTGTGCCCGCAAACAAATCCTTCAAACACTCTATAGACGCTTGTAATAGAAACCTTAGGTTTCTCAAGTTCAAGACTAGGCGTGAAGGTAACGATCAAGACGGGACGTTCTACCTTTCCCAAGGCTCATCCAAGATCAAGCTATGAGAGAAAGGTAAATAATAAGTAATTAAATAACGTTTTTTAAATAACAATGTGTTCATGCACTTTGCCTAGGTTAGTAAAATTGTTTTACTAGTAAATAAATTTTTTATATTCCGCCATTACTATGTAAATGATAATTTTTTTCTTAACCCTAGACCTATTCCAACAAACAGAATCTGGATATCTGCCATAAGTGGATGGGCACCTCCTACAGTAGTAAATGCTGAAACTAGCACGAGAAGCTTGAATCTTGAGAAGGATTGGACTGATGTTTAAGATGAAGATTTTGGGATTAGTGTCCTTAAAGGAGATATAGACATTATAAATATTTTTGTATTTGGGTTTTTGATGAACTGTTAAATAAAATTAAATATTCGTTCTTTATTAAGTTTGTGTTTATGGATGTTGTGCTACGCTCTAAAACTGTCATTGATGAAAGGGGTGCAAAGTACAGACTTGACAAGATAGCCCTTATGATTAGTTTAAATAATAGTTTGCAATCTAAAGATCGAAAGGGCAATCGAATCTTAGTAATGATTGTTTAAATGAATCAGGATATCTTATCTTGTGCTATAGAGAGTTGGGACTCTGTACTTCATTCTTGATATCTTGTAGAAGATATTGAACGAGACATGTGATACTATGAAGCTCGAGATAAAATGTTTAATCACTCGATCCTTCAAGATCACAACGAGAGGGTATTTTGGTACTTACCTAAATTTTGAAGTGAATGAATAATCGATGTGACACATTATGACATTTGATTTATCAATGGGCAATGGCTAATGGAAGTTGCATCTGACCCGACGGTTGGTGTTATAATGTTGTTATATTGGATTATGTGATTCATAGATATAAATCCGTGTTGAAACAATGTCAATGCATTAGTATCACACTAGGCTTAATTATGAGAGTGTGAATGAATAAACCGGGCTTGATATTCATCGAACATAATATCTTTTGATTAAAACATGTGACGTGTAATGACATCTCACTCTATGTTTTTCTCATTCACAAATAAGAAATGAGTTAGTGATATAATAACTCAGGGGTAACACAGTAATTTTACATTCCTCTGAGTTACTGATACACATAGAGTAATATCATAAAATACTCAGTGGATCATGTGAAGAATTATTTTGTCATATCAAACAGAAAATAAACGCATATGAACTTAGAGAAATTCAATATTAGTCCTATAGTGGAATCGACTAACATATGAATTAAAAGGCGGAAAATGTTTGTGAACTTTTGAGTCAGATCTTTATTCTAAATTTTCATTTATGTGGGTCCATTAGGTCTCAATGATATATTATAGGACGAGATTTATTGAACCAGAATGGTTTGATTATCTCATTGAATGTAAATTTTTATTTACATTGAGGAATGATTTTGAAAAAATAATTAGTTATTTATTATTACATTTTTTTAATGAATCATATTATGTTATTATATGAATAATAATATATTTTGATGAGTCAAATAAATAAAATATGAAAATAAATATTTTCTCGTTTCGTACTACTTTGCAAAGTATGAAAATAATTAATGACTTGTCATTAAATAAATGAGATGTTATAAAGTAATTAATTATTATTTTAGAAATAAATCTATTATATTTTTGGAGAATATAAAAGAGAATACTCAGCCATAATTAAAGAATTAGGTTGAGAAATTAATTTTTGAAATTCATTTATAAGAATAACGGGCTTAAGTTTGACTAATGGGTTTGATTTAAATAAATCCCGCTCTCTCTATTTAAAGGAGTTTTTCGAAAACCCTAGAACCCTAACCCTAGAAAACACTCGGCCACAATCCCCTTTCCTTGTGCTTGTGTGTTGGCCGAGAGTTTTAGAGAGAGAGATCAATATATTCTTTCTCGATTCGTTCTTGAGTGATTCTCTTCGTTCTTCGTTGTTCAATTGAAGAGCCCACCCTCTTAATCTCTTTAAAATCCGAAAGAATTATCATTGATTCTTCTCGTGATTTTTGAGTGGCGTTTTTATCTGCAGAGAATTAGCCAAAACGCGAAGAAAACGAGCGAGGCACATTGAGGCTCATTTAAGCCTTCCTGCCGCCCGGACAGCTTCGCGGCCTAGACTTATTCGCCGGAAATGTATGCTTCTCATGCACCCGAGCCACCACAAGAGTTCTAGGTCGTTCCAACTCGTGCAACTCCTCCAGCTACATTTCCTATCCCCTGTCCACCTAGGTGCACAGGTCTCGTAGCTCTAGCGACTCGCAGGAACCCGCAGGCTCACAAGCCAATCCTAGCCGGCCGGCCAGCTTGCAATCCGGCGAGCCTGACAGCCCAATCCGGCTAGGCTGATTCTTGGAGTCCGACAAGGTGCTCCGACGTTAGCTAGCAACACACGAGGTTTTTTAAAACCTCTAATGTGAGCCTCCTAAACAAATTGGATCTGCGAATGAATTTTGGGAATTAGTTTATAAGTTGTTAGATCGTTCATTCAATTTGTTGACAACATGTTTTCAATAAATAGTTTATTGACATGTTAGTGATTTTTAATGCCTTGGTTATTAAATATGTCAAAATGTGTTTAATGTATTTTTAGATCTTATTATTTATTTTCACCACATATTGATGTGTTATATAATAATATTGTTTAAACGTCAAGTAATTTCCAATAAATGGTATCAGCGCTTGTTAAAGGCATTAAAAATTATTTTTTAATGACTAGTTTTTTGTTGGCATTTTTTTGGATAATTTGATATTGCGTTATGAATGCTTGTGTGTGTGTTTTGTGGATGGATCCTCATTGTCATGCCCATAGGAATTTTCTGATTATCGTCCTGGGTTTATTTTTATTTTTTAAATTTTGTGAGCCTCAAGTTCCGATGACACATTTATGTTTATTTATTTAAATTGTAATCCGGTGATGAGAAGGCAAAGAAGGCAGCTCCTCGGGCTGGACGCACGTTGTAGAACATGTGGGGGCTGACCCAAGACATCCGATCATCCGTTACAAAACTCCTTGACCGACCATACTATGAAGATAAATTAGTTTATTTTTCTTAGTATTTTTCTTATGGATTGTAATTAGAAATGAGCCATGAGATGAGTTAAATAATTTATACTTTACTTTATTTAATCTCATATCACGATCACCTCACATGTCATATACGATATAACGTCAACATCACATTTAGATGAAATGTTCACATAGTTTAAAGTTTATAAAGAGATTATAAAATGTAAATTTTTTCAACAAAAATACAATTTTTGCAAAAACTACGTGGGAGGGTTGTTTATCGTTGAAACAACCCCCAGTCCCCGACATTAATTTAATTAACCTAATGTGCGATGAACTAAGAGTCACCTTCGTGGCCCTCTCTTTAATGGGAGTACTTCATAAGCATTATGATAATTAAATTGTTAAGAACTAAGTCTTAAAGTAAAACAATGATGTGGGGTCTCCCCTCGATGAACCGTTACCAAGGTGACTTGATTAAAGGCCCACATGATGGTTGTACACTTAGAATTATGTTTTAAAGTAATCTTTACTTAGAGGCTATGCGTTAAAAATAAGTGACTAAAGTTTATGGTAATTAGTGAAAACTAGAAGTTTTGACTTCTTGGATGGTTCGAACTAAATAGTAATGTGTCACGACTATGAAAGGCGGTTAGTTACGGTTTCCCCTCGGAAAAATAATTAACCACTAGTGTTTGTAATACTATGAATTATGTAACGCTTTCCTCATCATATTAGGATTATTCATGCATATAATTCGAACTCTAGCACACACTGAATTTATTTATTTGATTTATGTTTTTAACAAAATGTCTATTAACCCATTGCAAACGATTTTGATTCCGAACAAACTCGAGTGTGAGAATTGTTGTAGGGAATATTTCCGACTCAAAGAAAAGCACGAAAATACCAATCTAACTTGAATCTGGTTGGTCCGACCCATAAAGTCAAAATGTCAGTACCAAAACTCGACTAAGTACTTTGGACCCCCCTTCCATATGTGACACATCTCAATGCCAACACCAAAATTCGACTAACTACTTTGGACCCTCCCCAATGGTGACACGTCTCAATGCCTATACCAAATTCGACTAAGTACTCGAGACCCCTTCCCCACGGGGACCCCCCTCAACGGAAATACTTTATGTTCAAAGAAAGTTGTAGGAGTCCAACTCAACTTGGACATGTAGTCCTACCATAAAAGGCAAAGTTCAATTATGGAATTCAGAGCAATAGATGACTCCCACGTAGAGACCCCCTCCACGGGGACCCCCCATGACAACACCTTTATATAATAGCATTCTCTAAAGGAATTCAGAGCTGCGGACGACTCCCATACATAAACACAATCTTAAATAAGAATGGATATTCAATTTTATTTAAATTCAAAACAAAACCAATACAAAAGTATTCAATAACCAAAATCTCCTTTGTGGGCATAAATTCCAACAACCCCTTCTACAGGGAACCCCCCATGGACGCGCAGGAAATACTTGTTCACAGACAATCCCCACGGGAACCCCCCTTCACGGGAACCCCCCTCCGGGGAGACCCCCCTACGGCAACCTTTATATAATAGGGCTCTCCAACGACACACCCGGGGGGAACCAAACTCATCAAATGACAAGCCTGGCCTCATATCTCACCAGCTCACTATAAATATCCAAACTCAAACACATAAATGGGACTTTTGACCGACTAGAGAGAAAAAACCTTACAAAAAACCTCTCCAAAAACAACTTCATTCAAGAAAAGCACCTTTGAGAGCAAGAGGAAGAACACCAAAAGATCAAACACGCAAATACACAAAAACTCACCAATAATCTTTCACAAAAGATTAATAATTTTCTTCCCTTCTGTCAAGATTGGAAGAAATTACACTCGCTCCCTTCTACCCCCAAAGGCTTCCGGGCCAAATTTCATCATCTCTATACAAATGTTCAAGAACTCGAGAAATTCATTCTTGTATTCTTCACTCAACATGAGAAAAATCTCATAAACAAACCCACAAATACAGTGACACGTGGTCGAATCCGTTTGCACCACGTATCCATAAATGTTAGTCTAAAAAACGACTTAAACAAGAATTACGTTGATTGGAAACGTAACCTCGACATAATACTGACGGTGGAAAACCACAAGTATGTTCTCACGACCCCGTGTCCTCTTCCTCCAGTGCTGCCTCCTGCAAGGAGGACACAGATGCCTATGATGCGTGGATGAGGTCCGACGAGATTGCTAGATGCTACATCTTAGCATCTATGAGCAACATGTTGCAACAATCTCATCGAGACATCGGTACAAAATGTGACAATCTCTACAATCTCCATGAGATATTTGGATGTCATGGGTGTCAGGCAAGCCAGCAAGCTATCTGCAGTTTCATGAACTGCAGGATGAAATCGGGAAGTTGAGTTTGCGAACACATGCTACTGATCATGGGTCACCTGAACGATATGGAGATTCTCGGGTTTGAGATTTATGTAGAGACCAAGATCGACATGATTATGGAAACTCTTATGAACTACTCCATGCACAAGATCGATTATAAAGTAACCGAGCTCATGAAGGAGTTGCAGACTGCCGAGGGACTTCTCCCTAAGAACAAGAACAAGTCTGGAGAAGTCAATGTTGCTGAACATAGGACTTCGACTTCTGGTTCTAAGAGGGTTATGAGAGAACCCAAAACACGCCAACCAACGGGATCTAAAAAGCCATACAAGAAGGCTAGGGATGCCAAGGGCAAAGGCATCACAAAGATGGACAAGTTTGAGCACAAGTGGCACCATTGTGGAGAGACCGGCCATTGGCGAACGAACTGTCCTTCCTACCTCTAGACTGTCAAGGGGAAATGTATGAGCATCGTCAGTCAAGCTTGTTACAAGAAAAACAAAAAATAACCCTGGATTTTAGACTGCGGTGCTTCTAACCATATTGTGTGTAATTTGAATGGTTTCAGGAAAACCAAGATCTTAGGTGATGGGGAGTTCACAATGTACTGGGGAAATTGAACGAAGGTCGGAGCCATATCTGTTAGGACCATAAAGCTAGACTTTAAAAATAAGGCTTTGTTATTGAATAATGTTTATTATGTTCCAGACTTTTGCATGAATTTATTTTCATTTGGTCGTTTAGAAGAACAATATTTCAACTTTGAAATCAATAACAGTATTGTGATTTATGTTGATGGTTTGTTTATTACTAAAGCTCATCGTGTGGATTCTATTTATTATTTATATCCAAAGGAGTCAAAAATCATGAAAACCGAGGTGAATAAAGATTCACTTAGGAGGCGTAAGACATTTCATAGTGATGAAATCGACGACACATATCTATGACACTTATGTCTTAGACATATTGGCCTAGATATGATTAAGAGGTTGACAACGTATGGTCCTTTGAAATCTCTAAACGTGGGATCCATGCCCACATGTGAATCCTGTCTTGAGGGCAAGATGACCAAGAGGCCTTTCTCCTCGAAGGGTCTAAGAGCCACGCATGTGTTGGAACTCATACATAGTGATGTAAGTGGTCCAATTAACATCCAAGCAAGATGAGGTTACGAATACTTTGTAACCTTCACTGATGACTACTCTATATTTGGTCACATCTACCTTATGCAACATAAATATGATACTTTTGAAATGTTCAAAGAGTAAAGGGCTTTGGTTGAAAAGTATATCGAGAAACAGATCGAAACCCTTCGATCAGATTGAGGGGGACAATACTTTTCTGGAGAGTTCAAAGACCTTCTTAGAGAAGGAGGCATTAATTCTCATCTTACAGCACCTTGCACTCCACATCAAAACAGTGTGTCAGAGAGAAGGAATCAATCTCTACTAGATATGGTGTGATCAGTGATGAGTTACTCATCCTTTCCTGATTCGCTCTGGGGATATGCCCTAGAAATGTCAGCTTATACATTGAACCAGGTTATGTCGAAGACGGTCCCTGGTACTCCCTATGAGAGATGGACTAGTAGAAAATCTAATTTACACCATGTCCGAATCTGGGGTTGTCCAGGACATGTGTTGACACAAAAGACTAGCAAGTTCGCTAGTCGTTTAGAATTATGCCTTTTCGTGGGAAATCCAAAGGAGACGAAAGGGTACATGTTCTATTGTCCTGCTAACCAGAAAACGTTCGTTGATACAAACGCTAGGTTTCTTAAAGCACACTAAAGGAAATCACTACTACAAAATATACTTTTAGAAGCGACAGGGGGAATTAGAAGCGACATTTGAGCTTTAGAAGCGACAAGTCACTTCTAACGTAAACACCACGGGTTTTCCCAAAAAAATGAAATTTTTGTCATTTAGAAGCAATTAGTCGCTTCTAAAAGTCTGAGTTGACATTTTAGAAGTGACTAGTCTCTCCTAAATGCCAAAATTATTGGCTCGCACCATCCGCGCCAAATATTTCAGTATTTTAGGGCTTTAGAAGCAACTAGACGCTTCTAATGTCGCTTATAATGCCCAAATTATTTGTCTCCAAAATTTCTCTGCCAAAATTTCACTACGTATAGATTTATGGGAATTAGAAGCGACTAGTCGCTTCTAATTCCAAAATTTTTTGGCTCCAGAAGCTCTCCGCCAAAATTCACCCTCGTGGCCTTCTCTTAAACGAGAGTACTCATAGACGCATTGCTCCTAACATTTCTTTTATAACTACGTTCTTAAGTGAAACGATGAGACAAGGCCTCCCTTCGGCGGATTGTTTTCAAAGTAGATCTTGTTGAACTAAGTGGTTGGTTACACACTTAGACTCAAACTCTAGTAATCCTCCCTCGAGGCCCTACGAAAAGTTTTGAGTGATCAAACTTCTTTATAAGGTGGCTAGTCAAAGATTGATGTATTGACATCATGACTATGCATTAATGATGTGTCATTTACTTATGAAAGGCGACTCTTTGCGGCCTTCCCTCGAAGGAGTAAAGAGTCATTTTGTTCATAACACCTTTGGATTTATTATGTCTAAATAAAATTAAACTTAAAATCCTAAACAAAAAGACTAATCATAAATTGTTTCAACAATCAGCAACATGTCTCTAAACACTTTCTCAATCATCATTTCCTCGTATTAACGGGAAAGGAAAACTACGTAAATAAGAAACATAAGCTACACATCATCCTTTCGAAGGACAAGTACAATTAGGTACTCACCACCCCATGTCCTCCTAAAACGAATAATGGTTCGACTCAAGAGGACAAGGGCGCCCGTGCGGCCTGAATCCGATCATATGAGATTGTGAGATGCTATGTTTTAGCATCGATGAACAATATGTTGAAACACCACCATCGTGATGTAGATTCGGCCTAAACCATGCTCTTCAATATATATGAGATGTTTGAGGGGCAAAGGGGCCATGCTAGATAACAAGTGGTTCGACAGTTTGTGAACTGCCGTATGAAAGCTAGGACTCCATTTAGAGAAAATATGATACTGATCAAAGTTATCTCAATAATATGGAAATCCTTGGATCTGAGATTAATGGAGAAACCAATATAGATATGATCTTTCTCCCTGAATCTTTTGATACTTTCAAGCTGAACTACTCCATCAATACACTGTTACCAAGCTAATGAAGGAGATTCACACCGTTGAGGGACTCTAGCGTAGAAACTATCCTACCTACCTCAAGGCTAAAGGGAAAAGTATTGTACTGATTACCAAAATTTGTTTAAGAGCTGATAATGTATCATCATGGATTATTGACTCCGCTGCTACTAACCATATTTGTTGTTCCTTGAATAAGTTCAGGAAAAGCAAAATCTTAGAGGATGGCGACTTCTGTTTCAAGTGGGATGAAGGGAACTTGGTGTCTGCTAAGGCTGTGGGTTCCATGACATTGTCTTTTGAAGACAAAAACTTATAAATTTGAATAATATGTATTTTGTTCTTTCCTTTGGAAAAACTTAATATTTGTAGCTCAAATTGTTGAGCAGAATTATTATTTAAAGTTTATTGATAATGGAATTCGTATTACTTTTTCCAATTCATTTGTCACTGATGCATGTTTAAATAATGGTTTATACTATCTTTATCCTACACAACCTTTGCTTTTAGACACTGAAATAGATAATGATCTAATTAGGGAACCTAAGAGGATCAAACTTAATGACTCCTCTGATCTAATAAAATCAACATATATCTGGCACTTAAGACTTGGTCATATTAGTCTAGATAGGATTAAGAGACTTGTGAGGGATGATCCACTCAAAGACTCTGCAATAGGCTCACTACCGACTTGTGAATCCTGTTTAGAAGGAAAAATGACCAAACGACCTTTCTCTGATAAAGGTCGAAGAGCCACTGAGCTGTTGGAACAAATACATTCTGATGTATGTGGTCCGCTCAGAATTCAGGCACGAGGAGGATACGAATACTTCGTTACCTTTACCGATTATTACTCAAGATATGGATTTGTCTATTTCCTCAAACACAAACCCGAAACCTTTAACGTATTTTAGGTTTTTCAGGCTTTAGTTGAAAAGCAGACTGGAAAACAGATCAAAACCCTTCGATCTGATCAAGGTGGTGAGTACTTGTCTGAAGAGTTCGATGACTTTCTTAAAGAAGAAGGTATCCCTTCTCAGCTTACAGCACCTGGCACACCTCTACAAAACGGAGTGTCAGAGAGAAGGAATCAAACTTTGATGGATATGGTTTGATCAATGATGAGTTACTCATCACTCCCTAATTCCTTTGGGGATATGCCCTCGAAACTGCCGCATATCTTCTGAACCAAGTTCCGTCTAAGACGGTCCCTGGTACTCCTTATGAACGATGGATTGGGCGTAAAGCTAATTTAAGCCACATCAGAATTTGGGGTTGCCCTACACATGTGCTAAGGCAAACGATTAGCAAGTTGGCTAGTAGGTCAGAATTATGTGTGTTTATTGGATATCCAAAGGAAACCAAAGGTTTCACATTCTATAGTCCCAATGACGACAAAATGTTTGTCAGCAGTAATGCTCGTTTCCTTGAGGAGGACTATATGAAAAACACGAAACCTAGAAGCAAAATTATGCTTGTAGAAAAGTTGGGTGATGATGCTTCTACCTCATCTATAAGAACTTCTTACCCAAACTGAAACGCAACCTAACAATTCAGAACCTCGTCAAGTTCGAGTAGGATTGTTAAACTAGAAGCTAAGTCAAATAAGTTCGAATGTTGAGCTAGAATTTTTCTCAGAAAATGTCAAAAGGGTATTTTTGTCCACATGGACATAAAATGATGTGAATGTCAAAATAAGATTTTGAATATTTTCATATGATGAAAATATAAATTATTTTTGTCCACTTGTAATAGAAACCTTATGTTTCTCAAGTTCAAGACTAGACGTGAAGGAATCGAGCCAATGAAGAAGATCCATATTTTCCAAGACGCTTCAAGTTTGAAGACACAAGAAAGGTTAGTAGTCAAGTAGATTAAATAATGTTTTTAATTTATAACATGTATATGCACTTTATCTAGGTTAGTAAAAATTGTTTACTAGTAAAAGAAATCTTTATATTCCGCCATTAATATGATTAATGATAAATTTTTCTTAACCCTAGACCTATTCCAACAAATATGAGATGGATGTATCCATTTGAAAGATACCTTGGAACACCTAAGCATTTCGTTGGAAACAAAACGAGACCAAAAGGATCCATAGCTGAGGCTTACGTTGTTGAAGAAGCTTTGGCATTCGTTGCAAGGTACTTTGAAGATGCCTCGACCCATGTCGTTCAGACTCATCAATTCTCTATTTTTTAACCCGAGAAATGTGTGCCTTATGGGAAGATGAGTCCAACTCGGTTAGACGACAAGTCGAGAGAGATGGCAGAGTGGTACATCTTGACAAATCGTACCAAAATCGATCCGTATATGACGAGATTGTTTTAATCGTATCCATATAAAGTCATAATTTTTTTTTTCTCTAACTTCTTGAACGTATAAACAGTGAGCATTAGAATCTCACGGAATCTGAACATCCCCATGATGTTGACAAATCGCATCGAAAAGAATATAGAGTCTGGTTCGCTAAAAAAGTGTACGACCAAAACGTTAGAGGAGTCGATGTGACTGACGAGTTGTATGCTTTGTCGGTCGGACCTTTACTGAATGTTCACATTTATTCGAGTTGTATGGTGAACGGCATCAAGTTTATCACTTCTCGTCGCAATGAGATGCGTACTACAGAAGGACGGCTACACGTTCTACGGAAGGATGGACGATGTTGTCGTGTTGAACTATCGACATGATTGCCAAGTCGTACTATTTTGGTGTCGTTAGTATGGTGACAAGCACGATTCACATAGACGCTTTCACAAAGATAACGTATGTGAAACAACGAGTGCTTGTGTGGCGAAAGAATGGTTTCCATACGAACCATTTATACTCGCTACTCAAGCCAAACAAGTGTTTTACTTGCCCGATCCTCGAATTCCTGAAAAAGGGGAATGGAATGTTGTTGAAGATTGTAATCATCGATTCGTATGAGATTTACCCGACATTGATGTTTTATCATCGGTTGTAGTTCCGTTGTTCGTACAACGTACTAATTTCGATCGCTTGTCTCATCTTCAAGATAATTGTGAACCGATTCTAGTTGATGATGCTACTGAAGATGAGCATATCGACGACTTCATACGCGACAATGATCATGACGATGATGTGGATCGTTTCCTTGGAGATACTGTTGATGATGATCTTGATCAAAATGACTTCTTAAGGAACGATGAGCAAGATTGAGTAAATTGTCTAACTACATTTAATATAAACTAAATTTAATGTATTTCATCAAAATTTAATGTGATCCTAATTTATCTTTTACGATTTGCAGTATGTCGACTATCGGAGATGAGCCTCCGACGCCTTTGTTCGGACAAGGTGCGACTACGGGTCAAAGCTCGCAAAGAGCTAGAAGAGGCAAGAAAGTCAAGATTGTATTCGACCCTGTCCGTGTCAAATTTTATCCACCTCTTAGTAGAGGTGATGAAGAGAGAGTAAAAAAAGGAGAGCACGTTGGCACATTTCCTAATAGTCTTGGAATTTTGGTGCGAGAGCACATCCCTCCGACGACGCCGAGCTGCAATGACATCTCGGCGCAACAACTACAGGCCATTATGTCCGGTATATACGAAGAGTACGACTTTGTGTACAAGGACGAGTCGGGCGACCTTATTCTAGCAGCGTGCTACTCGAGCCTTATCCAGAAGACTATTATCCGCGACGCGAAGAAGCGTATGCGTGACGGAAAGGTAAAATATAGTCGGTTTTACCAGATCACGTGTAGTGGAGATAAAGAGGAGGCGCTCGAGAAAACGCCCAAGGGTCTGACGCGACAACAGTGGTCTAAGATGATTGATAGGATGAACACAGAGACGTTTCAGGTATAAATTAGATTAAACGTATTAATTACTTTTTTTATTTTTAAAATAATTATTTTACTCTAACCAATGTTGTTTTCTAGGACATGTCTAATCGTAATAAGGAGAATCAAAAGAAGAAGACCACGAAGAGTCGACAATGCACGATCTCATTTTTTGAGTATTGTCATAGTCACGTAAGTATATATTCATTCAATTTCAAATTACATAAGTTATATATTATAGTTAAAATGTGTTAAATGCAGTGGGTGGGAGAAGGTAGACAGATGCTAGGGCCGTTCGGTGCGTGGGAAAGGATGCACACGATTCCCAATGGTCAGTGGATCACGCATGTTGCTGGAGAGTATCATGTAAGTATGTATGTTATTAAATTTACCTTATAATTGTTGTTATAATTAATTTAATTTTATTGTGTATGTAGGCTCGGTTAGTAGCTCGGGTGGGTGATCTACAAGAACAAGCTCGAGAGTCGGGAAGTGAGGTGAACTTAGTTGATTTAGAGGAGATTTCTATGAGTAAAGTCCTCGGGACGCGATGTGATTGGGCTACGGAAATTGGGCCACTAATTCACGCTCAGACATGCTTGAAGCCCAAGTCCACAACACCTTATCGTCTTCTGTAGGGAATGCGAGTTCGAAGTCGTCCTCTAACATGGAAGAGAAGCTGGTGGATCTCCAAGCAGCTGTGTTTGGCATGGCCGCTGGATTGAGCCTGACCCCGAACTTCAATCCGGATCTCGTGTTTAGGGAGACTTTGGACAAGTACATGACCCAGTTCGGATCCAATGCATGCACTTCAGGTTCGCAGCAGAGACAAGATCGACCTTCGACTCCCATCGACACCGAACTAGACGAGCCTCCACAACGACCCGGCGGAAGACGCGCAGGAGGAGGAAGAGGACGACGATGATGACTATAATTTATTCCATGTTTTAGACTTATCGGTTTACGTTTATTTATTTATCAATTTTCGTTTATCTTATTATCGGTTTGGACTTATGTTATTATCAACTTTAGACATTGTCGATTATGTTATTATCAACTTTTGATTGTATTTAGTTTATGTTTAATTTGATTTAAATTAGTAAATTTCAATATTATTAACTTTCATTATATTTATAATAATTTTAATTAAATAATAATAATATTTAGTTAATTAATAATAATAAACCAGAAATAATTTTAAAAAAAATAAATTTTGAGTTACACAAGGGACATTGTCGGTTCTAAAAATGCTTCTAAAGTCCGGCGAATAATTTTTTTGGCGTCATTTAGAAGCGACTAATCGCTTCTAAAGTCGTTTCTAAGAATATGACGGGTAATATTTAGAAGCAACTACTCGCTTCTAATTTTACCCACCATATTTTCCCACGCTTTTTTTTTTGCGATTTTAGGGACCATCAGAAGCGACTATGGAAGCGACTAGTCGCTTCTAATTTCATTGCTTCAAAACATTAGAAGCGACTTTATAAGCGACTAATCTTTAGAAGTGATACATTAGAAGCGACTTTTCGCTTCTAAAGCTAAATTAGAAGCTACTTTTTTGCCTTTAGAAGCGACTTTTGTCGCTTCTAAAGCCATTTTTTCTCTTATTGAATGTTAAGTGAAGTTCATGGTATTTCAAAAGATAGGTCGAGTCCTATACCAACAGTGGAAGAACGACATTCGGAACCAGAGCCTCCTGTGATTTGTCGCAGTAACATGATTGTACGACAACCTGAACGATACATGGGTATCGCAGAGACGTTCACTGCAATCGCATACAAGGAGGAAGATGATCCAGTATCATTTTCCCAAGCGAACCTATTGCAAGAAGCTATGAACGTTGAAATGCATTTGATGTATGTCAATGAGGTCTAGAAGTTTGTAGATCTACCCGAAGGCACCAACCATGTTTGGCGTAAATGGATCTACAAGAAGAAAAGAGGACCGGATGGAAATGTCGACAAATTTAAAGCGCGACTTGTGGCAAAGGGGTTTACACAAAAAGAAGGTATCGACTATGAGAATACTTTTTCGCCAGTCGCAATGCTGAAGTCCATCTGTACTCTTTTATGCATTGCTACCGCCCTAGATTATGTAATTTGGCAGATGGATATCAGGACTGCGTTTCTGAATGGAAGTCTTGACGAGCGGATTTATATGGAGAAAGGCCAACATGGCAAGGTTTGTGAGTTGTTGAAGTCAATTTATGGACTAAAGTAAACATCTAGATTGTGGAATATCAGATTCGACGACACTATAAAAGGCTACGACTTTGATCATTCAGAAGATGACCCATGCATTTATAAGATGATAAACGATGGCAAGGTGGTCTTCCAAGTCCTGTATGTTGATGACATATTACTCATTATGAAAGATGTAGGAAAGTTATCAGAGGTTAAGATCTTGCTGTCAAAGCAATCTGAGATGAAGGATCTTGGAGAAGCGGCTTACATTCTGGTGATTCAGATCTTTAGAGATCGGAAGAACCGAAACTTGGCGCTATCTCAAACATCTTATATTGATAAGATCATTGATCTCTTCAGTATGCAAGACTCCAAGAAATGACAGCTATCTTACAGACATGGACTGCATCTCTCACGTGAGCAGTCTCCCAAGACTCCTCAAGTAGTTGAGGACATGAGACATATTCCTTACGCTTCAGTGGTAGGAAGTCTCATGTATGCCATGCTTTGCACAAGGCTAGATATTTGTTACGCAGTGGGCGTAGTGAGTATATTACAGTCAAACCCTAGACCCAAGCACTGGGTTGTTGTCAAGTAGGTTCCCAAGTATCTCCAGAGAACGAGAAATTACATGCTTGCATACTCAGGTGGTGACATGAATATGACTGGATATATCGACCCCGATTTTATAGAGGATAAATATTCCAAGAATTCCACATCAGGGTTTGTGTTCACCATGAACGGTGGATCTGTGGTCTGGAGGAGCATCAAGCAATCTTGTGTTGCTGACTCGACCATGGAAACCGAGTATGTGGCAGCTTGCAAAACTGCGAAGGAAGTAGTCTGGCAGAGAAAATTCCTTATGTACTTGGAAGTAGTTCCAAGTGCAGGAGAGCCTATCATACTTTATTGTGATAACAGTGGGGCTGTCGCTAATTGTAAGGAGCCAAGAAGTCACAAGCATTCAAAACACATAGAGCGAAAGTATCACTTGGTACGAGACATCGTTTACAGAAGAGACGCCAAAGTTATAAAGATTTCAACGTTGGAAAACCTTGCTGATCCCTTCACTAAGCTTTTAACGAGTAAAGTCTTCGAGGGACACCTAGAAGGATTGGGACTGAAGGATCATTCAAATCTCCTTTGAGTCAAGTGGGAGTTTGTTGGGATTGGTGCCCACAAAGGAGATATTAGACATTATAAATACTTTTATATTTGGGTTTTTGCTAAAACATTAAATAAAATAAAATATTCATTCTTGATTAAGTTAGTGTTTATGTTGTTATATTGGATTATGTGATTCATATATACGGAATTCGTGTTGAAACAATATCAAGGCATTAGTATCACACTATGTTGTGTTATGAGAGTGTGAATGAATAAACCGGGCCTGGTATTCATCGAATAAAATATTTTTTAAATAAAACATGTGACGTGTAAAGATATCTCACTCCAATGTTTTTTTCATTCACAAATAAGAAATGAGTTAGTGAAATAATAACTCTGAGTTACTAATACACATGACAGGTAATATTGTAAAATACTCTGTGGATCATGTGAAGAATTATTTTGTCACATCAACCGGAAAATAAACGCATATGAACTTAGAGAGTTTCAATATTAGTCTTTTACTGTAATCGACTAACATTAAAAATTAAAAGACGGAAAAGGTTTGTGAACTTTTGAGTCCGTTCTTTATTTTAAAGTTTCGTTCATGTCCGTCCATTAGGTCTCAATGATAGACTCTCGGATGAGATTTATTGAACTAGAACGATTTGATTGTCTCATTAAATGTAAATTGTGATTTACACTAAGAGAATGATTTTCCAAGTAATTGAATAAATAATTATTCATTTATTATTATATTTATTTAATGAATCATATTATGTTATTATATGAATAATAATATATTTTGATGATTCAAATAAATAAAAGACGAAAATAAATATTTTCTCGTCTCGTACTACTTTGGAGAGTATGGAAATAATTAATGACTTGTCATTAAATAAATGAAATGTTCTAAAATAATTAAATATTATTTTAGAAATAAATCAAATATACTTTTGGAGAATATAAAAGAGAATACACGGCCATAATTAAAGAATTATGTTGAGAAATTAATTTTGGAAATTCATTTAAATGAACAACGGGCTTAAGTTTGACTAATGAGTTTGACTTAAGTAAAGCCCGCGCTCTCTCTGTTTAAAGGAGTTTTTCGAAAACCCTAGAACCCTAACCCTATAAATCATTCAGCAAAAATCCCCTCCCCTTGTGCTTGTGCGTTGGCCAAGATTTTTAGAGAGAGAGAGAGATCAAGAAATTATTTCTTGATTTCCCGATTCGTTCTTGAGTGATTCTCTTTTTTGTTTTTCAATTGAAGAGCCCACTCTCTTAATCTCCCCAAAACCGGTGAGAATTATCATTGACACTTCTCGTGGTGGTTAAGTTACGTTTTTATCTGCAGAGAATCAACCAAACGCGAAGAAAACTAACGAGACACATCGAGGTTCATTTCAGCCTTCCTGCCGGCCGGAGAGCCTTCGCTGGACTGAACTTCTTCGTCGGACAGGTGTGCATCTTGTGCGCCTGAGCCCCCAAATGAGTTCCAGGTTGTTCCAGCTCGTGCAACTCCTCCAGCTACATAACCTAGCCCCTATCCACCTAGACGCACAGGTCTCGTAGCTCCAGCCACTCGCAGGAACCCGTGGGCTCACAGGCCAATCCTAGCCGGCCGGCCAACTTGCAATCCGACGAGCGTGACAGCCCAATCCCGCGAGGAAGATTCTTGGAATTTGACGAGCCGCTCCGCTGTTAACTACGTACGAGGTTGTTTACAAGCTCTAATATGAGTCTTCTAAACGAATCGGATCCATGATTTAATTTTGTAAATTTGTTTATAAGTTGACAACATGTTTAGAAAAAAAGTTTATTGACATGTTAGTGATTTTTAATGCCTAGGTTATTAAATATGTTAAAATGTGTTTAATATATTATTAGATCTTATTATATTTCTTCCACATATTGATGGGTTATATAATAATATTGTTTAAACGTTAAATAGTTTCCAACAGAAGAAGTCTTGAAGAATCCAGAGCTATTTTTGTTGTTTATAATGGAGTCAACAAGAACATCTTCCGAATAATCACTACTTGCACAAGTGCGAATGAGGCATGGAAGAACTGGAGGTTGCACACGAAGGGATTGTAAAAGTCCGCAACTCCAAGTTTCAAATGCTTACCACTCAATTTGAAGTCCTAATCATGAACGAGTATGAAACCATAGCTGAATTCAATGTCAGAATTCGTGATATTGCTAATGAATCTTTCTCTTTTGGTGTTTCTTTGATAGATGAAAAGCTTATTCGAAAGATACTCAGGTCTTCACCTTCCAGATTTCAAATGAAAGTTACGGCGATAGAGGAGTTCATAACTTATCCAACATGAAACTGGATGAATTAATTGAATATCTAATGATATATGATTTGTTTATTCCTCGATCAAATAAACGCAATAAGAGAATGGCTTTGAAAAGCTCTCTCAATGAGCGATCAGATCAGGTATCTTCTGACTCAGGGGAAGAAATTTATGATGCTATAGCCTTGCTATAAAAAATTATAGCAGGATGATGAAGAATTTCATCGAATTTCCCAGGAATGTACAGACAGCCTCAAAAGGACATATTCGTCCCTATTGCTATCGTATTCTGAACAGAATGACTCTTCAAACCAAAATCTGCTCTTCAGTCAGGTACGAACTCACGAATAATCAGGAGCATTAAGAATGATAATCGTGCTAACATTGCTTATACCTCTCTACGTGCTTCCACGTATACTTATTGGTATTTTGATAGTGGATGTTTAAGACATATGTCATGTGTGAAAGATTATCTCACAGACGTTAAACCCTACTCTAACTGCTATGTTACTCTGAGGATGGAATCAAAAACAAGATTATTGCAAATGGGCCTCTAAATTTTTCCAACACTTCAATGTCTGAAAGAAGCTCCGTTGGTCGAAGGTCTTATTGAAAACTTTATTAGCATCAGCCAATTGTGTGAGTCTAATTTAACTGTGAATTTCACTCGTGATGAGTGCACATTGTTCACACCTCAGAACATCCAACTCTTGAAAGGATTCATATCTGAGGGCAACTGTTACATGCGGTCTCTCACAAAATCCTAAACCTGAGTCATGTCTTATTACAAATGAAGATGAGGCTAAATTGTGGCATCAACACATATGGAACTTAAACTAGACGAGTCTTAGAAAAATCATCACTGAAAATGTCATATATGAAATTCCCGATATCAAAGTAATCGAAGGATAGGTCTATGGATAATTTAGATTGGTAAGCACGTAAAACCTCACACGTCTGTTCAACATCATACAATATCTCGTGTGCTTGAACTTCTTACATATGGACTTGATTTATTGCTTGCAAACAGAAAGTTTGGGACGAACGCGATATGTATTTCTATGTGTGGATGATTACTCAAGGTACACTTGGGTGCACTTTCTGAGTGAAAAGTCTGACTCGTTTTTTGTATTCTAAGAATTGTGTCGACAGGTTCAACGATAGAAACGAGTAACTATAATAAAGATTATTAGAATTCACAATGGTCATGAGCGTGAATTGGAAAACTCAAAGTTCTCCAACTTCTGCTCAGGAGAAGGTATCTTTCATGAGTTTTTTGCTCCCATTACTCCATAGCATAACGAAATTGTAAGAAGGAAGAATAGAACTCTCCAAGAAATGACATGAGTTATGTTGCTTGCAAAAAATGTTTCCACTCAATTATGTGCTGATGCATTACATACTGCGAGTCACATTCACAATCGTGTCACAATCAAATCAAGTACATCAATATGAAATTTGGCGAGCTCGAAAACCTCATGTGAAATTTTTTCATGTTTTTGCGTCTACTTGCTACATCATTGTTGACATAGAATCCATAAGAAAATTTGATCCTAAGAGTTATGAAGGAATGTTCGTGGGCTACTCTATAAACATATGTGCTTTTTGAGCCTATAATCTGAGGCCAAAGAGTATCATGGAATCAATCAATGTGGTGGTAAAAGACACATCTGAACTTTATATGGCTAAAGAAGAAGATGAAGTTTTCATAGAGATACAGATGTCAAAAAAGATGTCTCACCAATTATCTCCGACATCATTACATAGAACGAATCTCGTCATGGAGAGACTTTAAGAAACACAGATGAATCACCTGAACCTGAAGGCACTGATTCATCTAATGAAGTCAACAAAGAATTGATACCCTCGAGCACAACTCAAAAGAATCATCTTATTGATGGGGGTGATTGGTGATATCAACAAGAATGTGACAACTCGTCAAAATAATTTACTCAACTATCGTGAAATGATAGAGAACATCTATTTTGTGTCTGAAATAGAACCCATAAATGTTGTTGAAGCTGTTGATGGTGAATTCGTGATAAATGCAGTGCAAGATGATCTTGTTCGGTTTGAGAGACATTTTGAATGGGAACTTGTTCCAAAACCCAATCCAGCAAACATAATAGATACTAAGTGGATTTTCAAGAATAAGTCTGATGAACATGGGAATATTACTCGCAATAAAGCAAGGGTTGTAGGTCAGGGCTATACGCATGTCAAAGTAGTAGACTTTGATGAGACTTTTGCACATGTGGCTCGAGTAGAAGTATTACGACTTCTCTTGGGAGACACTTGTCATTTTAGAGTCAAGTTGTTCCAGATGGATGTCAAGAGAACATTCTTAAAATGGCTATTTTAACGAAGAAGTTTATGTGGGTCAACCCAACGAGTTCATTGATCCTGATTTCCCACATCATATTTACAGACTTTGTAAAGCTCTATATGGTCTTAAGCAGGCTCCTCGTGCATGGTATGCAAGACTGACTGAATTTTTTGTATTGAAAGGATACATTAGGGGAGAAGTTGATAAAACCATATTTATCAAGAAAGAATGAAGAAATCTCATGATAGCGCAGATGTATATTGATGATATTGTTTTGGTGGAATGTCTCCCAAAATGGTGCAACAATTTGCTGAACGGGTAAAAAGTGAATTCGAAATGAGTATGGTTGGGGAAAATAACTTCTTTTTATGGTGTCAGATAAAGAAAATGAGAGATGGGATCTTTATTTCACAAAGTAAATATGCCAAGAACATCTTCAAGCGATTTGAGCTTGAGCAATCCTCGCACGAAAATAAGACATGTTGCTACTCACATCACATTGACCAAAGATGATTCTGGTGTTTCTACTGATCAAAGCTTGTATAGAGTATGGTATGGAGTCTTCCATATCTCACAACTAGCTGACCAAATGTCATATATTCTGGTGTTTGCGCTTGATATTAAGCTAATCCAAAAGCTAGTCACCTCAGCCAAGTAAAAACAATAATCAGGTACATCTCTGGTATTATGAATTTGGGACTCCTCTACTTATTTGATACTATTTCGACTCTCGTGAGATATTGTGATACTTATTGGGTAGGTAGTGTTGTTGATCGTAAAAGCACCTCAGGAGGGTGTATCTTTCTTGGAAATAATATAATCACTTGGTTCAATAAGAAACATGATTGTATCTCCTAGTTAACAATAGAAACTGCATATGTTGCCGTTGGGAGCAGTTGTACCCAACTATTATCAATGAAACAAATTCTGGCTGAATATGGTGTCACACAAGATGTTATGACACTTGTAGGGGTATAAAATCGAACTGATTGATTTAGGGCCTTGACAGAGTCCAAATCTGAGGCCCATATCAATTTGCCCTCATTTAAGCCCAAATCATTGATAAATGAAAATAAAGTCGACCTCGCCTAGCTGTCATCTCGCCGAAAGAATAGGATCGAAGACGAAGTAATCCTCGCCTAGTTGTCATCTCGCCAAAAGAATAGGATCGAAGACAAAGTCAGCCTCGCCTAGTTTTCATCTCGCTGAAAGACTAGGATTGAAGACGAATTCAATCTCGCCTAGCTGTCATCTCGTGAAAATCTCTTGATGTATTATAAATATGGGTTTTTAGCATATATCATGTACGCATTATTATTCAATTATTAAAACATATATTTTGGTGATATCCCTGAGTTGAACTTTATTCTTCTTAAATTCTTTTTTGATCTACGTTTCGATATTTGATATTAATTTATACCACATTTTGTCGAGGCCCTTCCTTCCCCTAATAAATCTAAAAACATATTAAAAAATCCCAAAAATTTAATTTCGTGATTGTTGTGACGAATTTCGACATTAAAAATTTGACGTCGTCTCTGGGAAACTATCGACAAAATCAACTTCGACGGTAATATCATCTATCCTGATCATCATGTCTTCTCCTCAATCGCCAATCAGGACCTCGGAATTGAGCCTCCCGGCTATCAAGGCAATCCTCGACCGATTCAGCGAGAAGTTTGATGAAGCAAATAAACAGATCAACTTCTTCTCAAGGTCACTATGTATGAATTGCATCGTGCTTACCTAAATCCGGAAATGACACATGTCATTTCATAGCTTTAATATTCTCATTTGAGAAATTCAAATTCTAGATCCATTAAGTGATCTAGACTAGACTAATTGGTGAGATATTAAGCTATCAAGATGTCATGAACCAGCTTGAAGTTCTCATAGATATGGAATTCATGTATAAGATTGCTGAAATGTAATGTATATATCCTCATGCTTTATTACTTGGATTCTGAATAAATGAATCGCGCGGTATCCAAAATCAAGTAGCAATTTTATTTGCATGAAACAATGTGACTTGTTAACTCCTCGCCAATACATTGTTTCTAACTTATTCACAAGTAACAAAGGAGTTGAAGAAATAACAACTAGAATGGTAAAATGGTAATTTTATAAATTCCTTCTAGTTGATGATATTCATGAAGGGTAATCATAGATAACATTCCATGGATCCGCTCAATATAATTAAGTTGAATTTGAGTAGAAAATAAATTCATTTGAACCGAGATATTCTCAGTGTCAACTCTTTAGTGGAGTCAGTTGACATTAAGTTAATACTCGAAAAAGGTTTGTGATCTTTTGAGTCCGAGTATTGTAGCTCAAGCTTTGTTCATTTGGATCCATAAGGTCACTATGAAAGGTCATTAGAGTAAGATTGTGAAACTAGAAGAGAAGTCAAAATAGGTGCACTTGGACATAAAATGATGTGAATGTCAAAATATGATTTTGAATATTTTCATATGATGGAAATATAAATTAGTTTCTAAAGCCGAAAAGTCGTTTGAGGCATTATGAAATTAATTTTATTGTTTGTGCAATATTAATTCTACAATGAGTATTTTAAGAATTGTTTTAAAAAAAATAAGGAAGCATCTAGATGCCCTTCCCTAGTGTAGAGTCGGCCAAGATACATCACATAAGAGAGAATTTTTTGCCTTTAATTATAAAGATAATTACCCAAAAGGAAAAGAGGAAATGAATTTCCTAGAGAAGGAAACAAATCTGCTAAGTGAAGAAACAAATTTCTTCGCTAATCCACAAGGGAAGGCCGGCGAAGTTAATAGAGAAAGGGGATGGAAAATCAAATATTGTGTCATAAATGCATAATAGGAAAGGGTAATTACCCTTTCTTGATTTTCCTTCTCCTATAAATAGAGCCTCAAATAGAGATGTGAAAAGAAGTTTTTTGGTCTTGCTCTCTCTATTCTAGCCGACCTTCTCCTCTCTCTCTCTCTCTCTCAAAATCCCTTTTTATTTTGGCTCCTAAGTCCTCATTAGACTTAGGCTAAATTAGCTCTTTAGCTCATAGACTTGTTCTTGAGTTATTGTGTTTAATTGTGCTCACACACAAATCCTTCTAAACCGCTAATGACTCATGTTATAAAAACTTTAAATTTCTCGAGTTCACGTTTAGGTCTGAAGGAATCGAGCCAGACAAGAATATCAACCTTTCTCAAGATCCCTCTAAATCAAGGTACAAGAAAGGTTTGTATTTAAGCACTTTAAATAATGTTTTAAATTTATACATGTTCATGCACTTTGTCTAGGTTAGTAAAATTGTTTTACTTCTAAAGAAATTTTTATATTCCGTCATTAATGTGTTAATGATAATTCTTTCTTAACCCCTAGACCTATTCCAACAAATACTATCAGAGTTATGGTCAAAGTATAAGCATGTACATGTTATTTAAAATCATTATAAGAAAATTGTTTTCAAAATTTTCTTGAATAATGGTTTTTTCAAAAACTAGATCTTACACAAATTTAATTTTTTGGTACGACCTCTAAAAGTAAATTTGTGTTGATTTTCCACTTGTTAAATATGCTATATAAATACATTAAATTTGTATGCATTTTTTAAACTAGTTTTTTACACTTCTAGTTTAAACTAGTTATTGAATATTTGATAGAATATTGTTTGTTTTATTTTGTGTAAATTATTAACATCTTAATATAACACACAATTGAAATCAAAACATACAAATAAAATGTTTTAATTTCTTGATCTACGTTTCGATATTTGATATTAATCTATACGACATTTTGTCGAGGCCCTTTCTTCCCCTAATAAATCCCATAATTTTATTTCGTGATTGTTTTAACGAATTTCTACATCAACAACAATCTTCTTTAACAATTAGAGTGCTATTAATATTTCCAAAAATCTTATTGACCATAGTAAGAACAAACACATTGATACTCGACACTGTTTTACCAGGGAGATAAAGAAGGTATGTCTTCAACATATTCAAACAAGAAAACAACTTGCTGATATATTTACTAAGGTTGTAGAAGCAAACACATTCGAGTATTTAAATTCTTCAATTGGTCTGTGTTCTCGATCAATAACAGTTACAGAAGCAGTTGGTGGGGCTATTACATGTGGCTTGATTCTCACTTTATTCATTGAACAAGTGGACCCTGTGTTTAAAGACCAGCTAAGTGGAAAACAACAGTCTGTATCATCATTTGCATAATCACACGAAAGAGACGGTTTATATTCTTGCAAGATATGAAATTGTTGGTTTAAAAAATTATAACCTCCTTGATTATTGCAGTTTCAACTATTCCTGTTTGAATTTCTATTAAACTTGTCTCGAAACCTCTTTGTGTGCTTACATAGTGCTCAAAATCATGCAGAGAATAAGAAGTGGAATTCATACATCATTTCCTCGTCGTGCTCCGAGAATGAAGAAGAAGAATGTTCTGAAGAGAGTTGTTTGTGGTCAAGCACTGGAACAAGACGCTAGAGATTCGGGATAAAATTCCATAAAGAGTTATTCATTGGATCTGTGTAGTGCGTGAAAGAACTTGTCACGTTCTCATAATTTTTTATCCAAGTGTCACACACACTGTTTCATTATTTGTATGTGACATCTTAATAAACGGCTACCAAAATTTCACATATGTTCTTCTTGAACATGTTAAGGATATTAATGGACAAGAAAAATAAATAAGTTTGTGCTTGCACGCATTTTCCATCCTCTTGACGGTTGATCTTCGTCGCGGCACCGTGAGATAGGTAGAACACAAACGAAATTGTATCGACTTTATTATAACGTTTGAAATAAAAATAAAAAGGTAAAAAATAGAGTTGAGTTGGCGAAAAAAGACATAGTAAATGTCAAATATGAAAAAGATGACGGAGTAGTTATGACATTGGAATTGAGAAGAAGAGAGTGGACAAGAGAACATCGATTTTTAAGTTGATAGATTGATAATTCCATCAATTGTAAATTAGAAATATTAATACTCCTAAAAATGTTTTACTTATTATCGTTTTTTGAAAAAAAAAATAGTTGAAATAAGGAGTTTTAGTCATAGAGTAGACAATTTCTAGATCTAACTTCTGAAAAGTAGTCAAGTTACCTTAGTTTAAAAATATTTTAATTACTATGTTTTTCAATTTCGTTCTAAGAACATCCGTTTTAGTGTGTGTGTATATATAACTCAATAGTTTTACCCTTTTGACATAAATTTTATTTTAATAGTTCACAGTTCCAGAAAAATAAAAAATGAGGTACTAATGAAATTTTATGTAATTTATTGAATTCGAGGTATTTAAGGAGTTAAAATTTTCAACGAAGTACGTATGAAGTTTTCTAGGGAAGTTTGATAGTATTGTATATAATCATTAGGGCACCAGTGATAGTTAAGGGAAGTATTCTTGATAGACTACACAATTCTCTGGACAGTTTTACAAGGACAGAATTGGATTAACTTAGCTACTTATGTTTAGGCCCAATAGAAATAGCTAAAGCCCAATAGAAATAGTCAAGCCCACTTCTTCAAGTCCTCAGCTTTCATACCGGACCCTGAAATTAGTCTCAATAAGAAATTTTAAACAAATTAAAGATGCTAAGAGACCAAGAACTAATAAAATCTGAAATCAACAAGTTTCATTTATTAATATACTAGTCTAAACTTGTGAGGAGTGAAATCTTGTTCTTCTATATAGTTCTTTTATTTCGGGTCTAATATATGCCGAGACATCTAGGACAATGTTTTTCGGGTAAATAACAAAACCTTATGATCGAGTTAGAAAATCGGATTTTGTTTTCAACCTATATACAAAAGCCTAAATTTATAAATAAAATTTCATTATATGTGTACTGAAATTTTATTACGAAATATATGTGTCAAAAGACAAAATAGCCCTTTACAAAATTTGACCGCAACGTACCGCAACATTACCGCAGTTAATATTAAATCCTGCAAGATAACGCAATTGACCAAATATTATCAAGAGTTTTTTTGTCATTTGACACATATATATTCCGTAATAAAACTTCAGCACACATAAAAACAGAATATATCTCTATTATGACACATATTTTCCGAAATTTTCCTTTTTAAATTCGTCTTTCATGACTGAAAATTCTAAGGTATGTAAAATTTCACCAAGTTTCATGATCTTCGGTGCATGGTTATTATTGTCAACGAGAATAATACTTGTAGAAGCAGAAACATGAGAGAAATTCAAACATAATAACGTAATACCACAAAATAAAATGCTAGTACACGAAAATCGTTCATATTGTTAGAATTTAGCTAATGTTTCAGACATATTTCCGATATAGTCATACAATTGGACATGACAAAGTTTATTATGCTAAATACAACGAATTTCTATCAATGACTATTTAGCTACAAAATCACTAGAAAAACGTTCGTATTTCAATAAGGAAATGCTCTAATTTCTCATAGAAAATCAGACAGAGCTAAAATTAATAAAACCTCTTAATCTAAGAAAGATAGAATATTATGTGTGATTTGAAGATGTACAAAAAAAACGGCCTTATTAGGCCACAATTCACATGTTCTAAGATTCCAGCTTTTAAGAAATTTATATTAGGTTTAGTAAGGAAGAGTAATGATGATTAGTAATACTCAGCACGGGATTAAATTATTAAAATGAGCATAATGAATTAGAAAAATAAAATTGGTTGGAAAGCCATCATAGACACTTCTTTCTTTCTGTATTTTCAGAGTGGGTCCTAATTAAAGTACTTTTTTTCTTATCATTAATAAAAGGCTAATTTAATGACAAAAATAACCTGGCAATAGAAATTGGGCACCGGCAAAACCGTCCTACAATAAATAATAATAAAATAATAAAAAATAATCTTTGACGGCTTTTTATTTTGGTCCGATCTCTTCCTATGTCCCACATTCCCACCGCCCTTTTAACCTTTTCACAAAATAAATTTCGGAATTTTCTAAATTCCAACCTCCACTCTGGTCCATATATATGTACCATGTATATATGAATATATGTATTATATGATCTAATAGTATATGAATCCTTCTTTATTTCATTATGATTTGCCAACTGCGATGGGACCAAATGAGCACATGGGAAAATAAACTAATATTCAAGCTATCAACGAGTTAGTATTTTATAAAGTGAAAATTAGTGATGTTTGATAGAATACCATTTAGCATTCAGTAAAGAGAAGTATTGATTTTCGGTATTTTTTATCTATGTAATTTATCGTATTCATGAATGAAAAATTACTTGGACATAAAAAATAAATATTCTTTTAAGCACATTAGAAATATTAATATTTTTTTTTTCTATGAACAGTGGTCGGTACCATGAAAATACCATAAAATGTCCTCACACGGAAGAATATCATAATTACGAAAGATATATAAGAAAATAAAAATAGAACCACACATATAATTACAAGCAATTTTAATTATAGGGTGACGATCACCCCTAGATGGACCCCCCAATAGACGGGACCCTCTCGATTAATGTCGACGTGATACTAGCTCGCGACCGTGGAGGCTTCGGTGTCGGTTGTATTGTGCGAGACCACACCGGAGAGGTGATCGCCTTGCGTACGCTTTTCTTTGATAGAGGGTTTTCCTCCCAACTTGCGAAAGCGTACGCTGTCCTCTGTGGCATAGAGCTAATTAGCAGCTTCGATGACAGGAAAGCGGAGATCCAGTCTGACAGCGTGGGGGTGGTGAAGATGATCGAGGAGGGCGTGACGCCAGCGACAGAGTTTGGGACGATCTTGCACCACATCTTCAGAGAGGTGAGGGAGCTTGAGGACTTTAGCAATATACATATATCTCGTCTTTGTAATGTCGTTGCACATAACTTAGTGCACTATGCGGTTAACCATCACTCATATTCTACTTGGTTAGGTTTAGTCCCGCCTTACTTGGAGGAGACCACTAGAGCCGATGATCGCGAGTTGATGTCCCACACGACTACCTAGCGCATGTTGTTTATTGTGTTTATTGCGTTTCATTTTATTTTCCGTGGTTTATGTTTTATTCATATCTTTGTAACCACGAATTTCCTCCGCCATACGTGAGGGCTTATATGTTATTTCATGGCACCGACCACGCTTTCTCAAAAAAAATTACAAGCACTTCTAAAACAAACTTAGCATCTAGCCTCTCGAGCGGGGCTGTAACTATTGATCATGTACTCTAATGGCCTCCTCCAAATAAGAGGGACAAGTCTCATCCAAATCGAACTCAATTCGTGATTAAACGCAAAATGAGCTAAGTTATGGGTTGCGACATGACAAAGACGTGAAACATGAACAATAGGAAACTTGTCTAAATCTCTTGCCTCTCTGAAGATGTGAAGAAGAAGCATCCCGAGCTCTATCGCTAGCGTCAATCCCTCTGTCACCGCCTTGGCCACTCCCAAGAAGTCGAACTGGAACTCTACTCTCATGTTTCCGATATTGCGCAAGCTCTATGCCTGGAGGATCGCATACAATTCCCCAAACTGGGGGAGAATCTCATAACCAGGGAAAGCGTATTCGCTTTTTCCGATGTGATTTCTAGCAATACAACTCATATTGAATCCTCTATGGTCGTGAGTCAGCGTCGCATCGACATTAATCGAAATGAAGCCCTCTTTCGACGAAGTCCATTTAGGAGTCTGAATATCTCGATCTCTCGGTTGCTGCTTCACTGAGGTAGTCTCTCTATACTCCTCGAGAACGCTCACCTTCCACTGGACTAGATGAGTCTGGCTCCATGCTGCCTCCCGAATAAGAGATTGTTCATGTGATTCTACAACTCTTAAATAATAGTAATAAAATAAATAACGGTTAATAACTTCGAAACACTCTTAGCCACCACGGCATGGTTGAAATTTTCCAAATTTTTGAAGCCCATCTCGTCCTCTGCTTGTTCTTCTAGAGAGCCTACCACTTGCACCAGTGGATATTCCTAGTCGCAATGCCGCCTCTCCACCAAAATTAGGCAATCGGCGAATGAATATCTCGAATCAAAGTTCTCGGGATCTGATGAAATAAAGCCATGCAGCTAGGGATCGACTAATGAGCACCTCTCTGCCAGCATGCGAGAGGGAGAAACTGTTCCAACCCTTGATCTTTTTCCAAACACGGTCTCTCACATACTCAAAAAAGCTATTTCTTCTTGCGACCGATGAACACTGGAAATCCCAAATATTACTTATGGCACTCGGTCCACCTAAATCCTAGAATTTGACCCAAATTCTCCCCCTCCTCCTCCCTGACATCCTTGACGAAACAGACATCGGACTTCTAAAAATTCACAATCTGGCCAGAGGCCTCTGAATAAGTCTGCAAAATCTCTATGTCCCTCTCGCACTCCTCGGGCCTCGCTCTGAAGAACAACATACTATCGTAAGCGAATAACAGTGACCACATGAAGATTCCCAAAGCGGACTCTCAAAATCTCTACCGCATTCTCGGCCGCTCAAAAGAGGGCCAAGAGCCCTCAGAGCATATGAGAAATAAAAAAGGGGGAGAGAGGGTCCCTATCGAAGGCCTCTAAAGGGAATAACCTTGCCCCGAGTGGAGCCGTTGATGTTGAAAGCAAACTTAACTGGGAAAACACATCTCATAATAAGCTGGACCCAATATGTGCTATAGCTCAGTCTCAACATCATCGACTCCAAGTAGACACACTCGACCTTGTCGAATACCTTAACCATGTCAAGTTTTACAGATGCACACTCCCCATTACCAAATTGCCCTCGATTCATCGTGTAAAGTGCCTTGAATCCAACCATGGTATTATCGAAAATAAGTATACCACCCACAAACACACTCTGGGACTCTGAAATAACTGTATGCATACTGATCTTAACACGGTTAACCAAACACTTGGAAACTATCTTATAGATCATATTGCAAACACTAATCGGTCTGAAGTCACTGATCCTTCTCGGCTTCTCAACTTTGGGAATGAGGGTGACTAATGTATCATAGATGTCATCCACCTCATCCCCGCCGTTAAGAATCTCAAGACAGGCCTTCAAAATCGACTCGTCAACTACAACCCAATACCTATGGTAAAACATCATAGGGAATATGTCGCTCCCAAGAACCTTAATAGCATTCATCGAGAAGAGCGCATTCCTCATCTCCCCTGACTCAAAAGGGCGCTCCAGCTCTTCATTCATAACCTCAGAGATCTTCGATTGAATGTCACTAGTCACTGCCTGGATGTCATGTGTGGAAGATCTCGCCGATGAAAAATTGTCTCCAAAGGACGTAGAAACAATCCTCTCGATCTCCATACCACTAGTGTGACAGACATTTAGCTCATCAACGAAACCCCGGATGGTGTTCTACCTCCTTATCGCAAACGCCTTGCAATAGAAAATCCTCTTATTCTTATCCATGTAGCTCATCCAAGACCATATGCTCCTCTGCCTCCAAAATGACTCCTCCTTATCTACAAGGGCATCAAACTGTCTCTCCTATCGACAGAAGATCTCCCTGTAAAAATCCAGCCCTGATCTACCCACGAGCTCGACCACCTTCTTCTGCTTCTCAATCCGGCCTCTGGTCCCTTTATTTTTTTAGGAACCCCAATGAGTCAAACTCTGTAGGCACTGACTGATCACGTATGCTAAAATCGGTCCCTGGTCTCCCCTTGGGCCCCTTTCACAAGCCCTCTGAATACTCTTATCGCACTCTGACTCTCCTATCCAAGACTCCTCAAAAAAAAAATCTCCTCGGTCTCCTGACCCTTCTAGTTGCTCCTAAACCCTCCGTGAGTAGCAAAAGGGGTCTATGGTATGATCTCCAAAACCTCAGGTGTCCTATAGTAGCCAAAGGGAAAAATCGCTCCACTCGTGACTCACAAGGAATCTATCCAGGCGTTCCTCTATCCCTCATTTTCCAGGTGAAAGGATCTTCCACAAAAAATAAATCATGAACATCACAATCTATATCATCTCACGGTTCCTCTAATCTCCGAGTTGGACGAAACTTTGTTCATATCCCCTCCAGCCATCCAAGGTCCATTGAAGGCTCGCCAAAGACGATGAAGAAGCTCACATGAGTGCCTCCTCTGAGAGACAATCGGGTTGCCGTAAATCCCAAAAAATCGTCAACTCTCACCGGTGTCACTGACGGAATTCTCTCAGTATGATATCTCGAAAATGTCCCAAGTATGAATTTTACCAGCTCCTTCCATAATAGCATCAATCCTACACCTCTACCAAGACAATCAACAGTCATGCAACCATCAAACCCTAACTGCACTCTCACCCTCTCGGCCCCCTTCCTCCGTAGTCTCGTCTCTAATAAAAAGGTGAAATCATAACTATGATCAAGAACGTGGGTCTTAAGGCCCGATCTTATCCCGGGGTTTCCAAGCCGTTGGAGGTCGCAAATAACTTCTACTATTGCATTCGGCTATCATCACTCTTGAGGATTCGCTCTCTCAGTTGTGATGACCATAGTCGTATCTAAAGAAATATAAGCTCTTATGGTGTGTTTGTGTCTCAAAAGTCGACTCTCCAACTAACAAAACCTCACTATTATCATGTAAAAATGGAAAGAATGGTCAAAAAGAGGACTTTCTTGTGGTCGTAGTGTCGCGTGAGTGTTAGTCTCCTCGGTCTCCCGAGAGTGGGTACCCGATGGCATGAGTGTGGTCGAGGTGCTCCTACGCTCTTCGTGAAGTACCATCCATGTCATGATCTTCTGTCATCCGGTGCTCCAAGAAGCACCAATTTTTTTAGTTTTTGTCAATTCAGTTTTGTTTTGATCTCTTCATGTTGGGAGAGAGAGATTTTCTCCGTCAATTCAATTCTAGGACAATAAAGGTCCGCTCCAATCATGGAGAAATTAATGCTAGATCCATCAATTAGGATATACGCATGGTTTGACGCGTCGGTAGCTGAACAACCTTCAGTTCAAATCCACCTCCTATCATCGACCCAGGTCTCGCCGGCTCAGAACCCTTGCTTGACAATGCACGCAAAGCCTCTATCGTTGTTGTCTTCTTTGTGATGCAAAGACTTTGACGAAGTATGATATTTCCGTCCTCTTCGTGAAATTTTGATAAGGCAGGTCTCCAACAAGGAACCTCCCCCTCCACCAGGTTCTCTTCGGCGAGCTGGGTTTCAACAAAAACCTTGGCCATCTCCGACGTGGCTGAGTTCCTTGTTGTCATCTTCTCCAACGCCATCGCAATCATGGTCTCCCAGAGTTTCTTCGACGTCTTCGACCGCGAGGACTCTGAAGTCACCACTACACTACTGTTATCGTTAGGATTGACCTTGTTCTTCCAATGCCACGCAGGTAATGCCCCATATCTAGTCGGAGTTGCTGTTGGAATAGGTCTAGGGTTAAAGAAAAATTTATCACTAATCATATTAATGGCGGAATATAAAAATTTCTTTTAGAAGTAAAACAATTTTTACTAACCTAGATAAAGAGCATATGCATGTTATAAATTAAAAGCATTATTAAACCTACTTGAATACGAACCTTTTTTGTGTCTTCAAACTTGAAGTGTATCGGGAAAGGTAGATCTTCTCTTCTAGCTTGATTCCTTCAAACCTAAACAAGAACTTGAGAAACCTAAGATTTCTATTACAAGAGTCTATAGAGGTTTAGAAGGATTTGTGTGTGGGCACAATTAAACAATATGAACCAAGAATGAATCTTGGATCATAAGCTAATTCTCTAGATCAAGTATGGATCTAGGTGCAAAATAAGAAGAGTATTTTCTAGAGAGAGAGAGAGAGAGAGGGTCGGCCAAAAGAGGGAGAAAGCAAGAATAAAGCTTAACCTTCACATCTCTATGTGAGACTCTATTTATAGGAGAAGGAAAAATCTATAAAGGTCAATTATTCATTCATGAATGAAAAAGTTATTCATGACACAATATTTGATTTTCCCTTCCCATTTCCCTCTTAGTTTGGCCGGCCATATACCGAAAGCAAGGAGGAAATTTGTTTCCTCACTTAGCTTATTTATTTCCTTCTCAAGAAATTTAATTATCCTTATAATTAAAGGGAAATAAAACTCTCCTCTTGATGCTATGTTGGCCGAACTTCTACCTACGGAGGGGCATATAGATGCTTCCTTATTTCTTTTAAGACAATTCTTAAAATACCCATTGTAGAATTATAATTGCACAAATAACGAAATTAATTTCATAATGCCTCAAATGATTTTTCGGATTTAGGAAATAATTTATATTTTCATCAAATGAAAATATTCAAAATCTTATTTTGACATTCACATCATTTTATGTCCTTGTGGACAAAAATACCCTTTAGACATTTTCCGAGAAAAAGTCTAGTTCAACACTTGAACTTATTTTGACTTAGCTTCTAGTTTAACAATCCTACTCTAATGACCTGTAATAGTAATCTTATGGATCCAAATGAACAAAGCTTGAGCTTCTATACTCGGACTCAAAAGTTCACAAACGTTTTCCGAGTATTAGCTTAATGTCAACTGACTCCACCAAAGAGTCGACACTGAGAATCTTTCGGTTCAAATCAATTTATTTTCTACTCAAATTCAACTTAATTATATTGAGCGGATCCATTAAATGTTATCTATGTTTACCCTTCATGAATATCATCAACTAGTTGGGATTTATAAAATTACCATTTTACCCTTCTAGTTGTTATTTCCTCAACTCCTTTAGTACTTGTGAATAAGTTAGAAACGATGTATTGACGAGGAGCTAACAAGTCACATTGTTTCATCCAAATAAAGTCGCTACTTAAATTTGGACACTGCGCAGTTCATTTATTCACAATCCAAGTAATAAAGCATGACGTGATATATATTGCATCTCAGCAATCTTGTACATGAATTCCATATCTATGAGAACTTCACAAAGTTGGTTCATGACATCTTCATAACTTAATATCTCACCAATAGGCCTTGTCTAGATCACGCAATGGACCTAGAATTTGACTTTCTTAAATGAGAGTATTAATGTTATGAAATGACATGTCTCATTTCAGGATTTAGGTAAGCATGATGCGATTCATACATAGTGACCTTGAGATAGAAGATGTTAAATGGTTTGTTCTTCTATTGTCTCTAAAGGTGCACTGGTCAATTCAGTATCTTCGAAAGACACACTGGAAGAACTATAGAGTTCCTAACTCTCTATTCCTCGTAACCAGACATCCTACATTCTTCCAACAATCATATTGGGATCAATAGTCCGTTGATCTTTAGATTGCGAATATATCATTTTAGTCAAACCGTGAAGAGTTTGTTCACGCAAATCTATATTTGTCTCTTCATACATTGTTAGGTTTGATTAAGGACTATAAGACTATTGAATATCATAAATCTTCAATCAAACTAAAAAATAATGAATGAACGTTTCAACTTTTATTAATTTAATCAGCAAATTACAAAGATTTATATATTACATCAATATGTAAATAAACAATCTTCTAATAAGGACTTTACAAAGATTTATATATTACATCAATATGTAAATAAACAATCTTCTTGTGGGCATCTCTGCCAACGGTTGCTCTCCTCGCTAAATTCATATATCAGAGTAGGCGACCTTGTAATAAATTCTTGTGCCAGTGAACCACCCGTCTCAGGTCCTTTACTAGTTGGGATCACATGAAGTGAAGGTTTGGTATGGCTAGCTTCCTTATTTATTTCTAAATTTTTGGCTGTAGATGTAATTTTGGGATAAGCCAAAAAAAATTTATGAGTCCGTTCTTTTTGTTTTTTAGTATCACATGTAGGCTTAGGTTTTGAGTTCAACGATCCGTGCCCTTCCCACCCTTTTTCAATCAAAGCCCTAACACCATTGAATTTTCCCGCATTATCCACAGTCTAGTTAGGAGTCTCATCTTAGCCATTTCCCAAATCTAGGTTTCCTAGCCTCTACCAATCTTTCATCAGAGTAGTCAGATTCACTAAGACCCATTTTTCCACACCAATAGCAAGAGTTAGGAAGGTTTTCATAACATAAATTCACCTGATACTTCCCTGCACCTAAATGTAGCTGGACATGGACCCCCATCTTGGAATTTGTGTCCACAAATGAGATATTAAACATTAAATACATTTTGTATCTGTTTTTCCGAAAGTTAAATAAAATTGGATATTCATTCTTATTTAAGATTGTGTTTATGCATGTATGTCTACGCTCTGAAACTGTCATCAACGACAGAAGTGCTAAGTACAAACTTGACAAGATACCTTATTATGACTAGTTTAAATCATTGTTCGCAATCTAAAGATCGATTGGGCAATCGTATTTTAGTATTGATTGTTTGAATAAAGGGTAATTTTCGTATATACCCAACTAAACTATAGCCAATTTGGATATACCCAACGTTTAGTAAACAAGTCGTAAATACCCAACGTTTTGTTAACAAGTTGTAAATAGCCAAAAAAAATACCCAAAAAAATTATTAAAAATTAAGAAAAAAATAAAAAATAAATTCAATGTAAAAAGATGTAAACAAATTTTTCTGGCTATTTACAACTTGTTTATAAAACGTTGGGTATTTACGACTTGTTTACAAAATGTTGGGTATATCCAAATTGACAATGTTTGAAGTGGGTATAGAGCCAATTTTTTGTTGAATAATATAACGATATTTTATCTTGTGATATTGAGAGTTGTGACATTGTAATTTATTCTTGATATCTTGATGAAAATATTGAACAAGACCTGTGACAATTTGAAGTTCGAGATAAAACTGTTTAATCACTCGAAACTTCAAAATCACATACAAGGGGTATTATGGTAATTACTAAAATCCTGAAGTGAATACATATTTTCTTGTAACACTTCATGACATTTGATTTGTCAATGGGAAATGACTGAATGAAGTTTCATTGATCCGACGGTTGTCATAATACTATTTCGTTGAATTATGTGACTCACATATATGGAATTTGTGTTAAAACAATGTTGAGGCATTAGTATCACACCATGCTTTGTTATGAGAGTGTTAGCGAATAAACCGGGCCTAATATTCAACGAATAAAACATTCCTTGAATAAAACATGCGACATGTAGAGACATCTCACTTTATGTTTTCCTCGTTCACAAATAACAAATGAGTTGGTGAAATAATAACTCAGGAGTAAGACGGTAATTTTACATTCCTCTGAGTTAATGATACACACAAAAAGTAATATCGTAAATATATTGTGGACCGTGTGTAGAATAGTTTTATCACATCAAACGGAAATAAAAACGCATATGAACTTAGAGAGTTTCAATATTAGTCCTTTAGTGGAATCGACAAATATTAAGAATTAAAAGTCGGAAAAAATTTGTGAACTTTTATATCTGGACTTTATTCTAAAGCTTCGTTCATATGGTTCGATAAGGTCTCAATGATAGACTCTTGGATGAGATTTAGTGAACAAGAATAATTAATTTTCTCATTGAATGTAAATTGTGATTTACACTATGAAATTACTTTCTTCGTAATTAAATAAATAATTGGTTATTTAGCATTACATTTATTTAATTAATCGTTTTGTATAATTATATTGATAATAATATAATTTAAAGATTCAAATAAAGAAAAGATGAAAAGAAATATTTTCTCGTTTCGTACTTGTTTGCATAGTATGAACAGAATTAATGACATGTCATTAAATCAAAGAGATATTCTAATTTAATTAAATATTATTTTAGAAATAAATCAAATAAATTTGGAGTGTAAAATTAATAATAGGGCCGGTCATATATAATGATATATGGGCTGGATTACTAGTTAATCTCATTTAAAAAGGCTTAATGGGCTTAAGTTTGACTAACGGGTCACTATTTGATTTTTACATAACTTAAGTCCTTCCTCCCTGATATAAAAGGAGGCTATCTTTCTGGAAACCCCAACCCTAATCAGACCTAGGAATTTTGACCATCACTCTCCCTTCCCCTTGAGATATTTTGGCCGATCATTCTAGAGAGAGAAAGAGAGGAAATCGTTTCCCGGCAGCATTCTTTGAGTTTTTCCTTCTCCCGTTGCTCACAGAAAGAGCCCAGCCTCTTGATCTCCTAAAAATCTCTGAGATATATCATTGACTCCATTGTGGTTGTTTGAGTGATTTTCAATTCATAGGTCCGGCCATTTTTTTATCAAAGGAGCAAGGAAAAAATTTTGGACATCCTAGGCGCGTGTGGTGTTGTACTCGGCCAAAGGAGTCCTTTTTGGCGCGTGTGTGTTGCAGCCCTCGTTCCAGAACCTCTCGACCAACATCAAGGAGTGTGACACATACCCGGTTCCAGGTTCTCTCGGCCAAGGAGAAGATGTGTGACGCAAATCCTTCCTGAAGCAAAAAGCACTTGCATATTCCACCTCCTAGGTGCGCATGTGTGTGTCCCTCGGCCAAGGTGTGAGCGCGCATTCCGGGATCAATCCTCACAGACCGAAGACGGAGAGAAGACTCGAGAAATTTTCGACGACAACCGTAAGTGTTCGTCTAAAGAATTGGATTCGCCACATATAACTGTTATAGGTTGCTAGTGTGCTTGATTTGATTTGTTGACATGTTTAGAAATTATTGACATGTTAGGTTTAATACCATGGTTAGAGAATATGTTACAAAATGAGTTTCATATATTATGATTGAAATTATGAATTCCGCCATATCTAGATATGTTTCATAATTTAATAGGTTAATTATTAAACCAAGTTCCAACACCCTACTCACCAGAGGTTCTCCAACATAAATGCCAATCCAGGCTCTAATAAAATCATCGTTGATGAGTCTCTGCTTATCTTTGTCTATTTTTCTGACGGCCTCAACTTTGCTTCCAAGGATTTCACCCAGTTGCTCTAAGCAATTATTCCTCGGAAGGCCATAAATCTGAACCCAAAAGCCCACATACCAGATATATTCTTCGCCGATTGCCGAAAACTCCGGGTCTTGCAACACCAGCAACGACTATCAAAACTCCATGGGTTGGAACCCATAATTCAGCTCTTATCGGTCTCCTTTTCAAATGAAAGCAGAAAATCTCTGCACTATACGCAATGATTGTAAGTGAACGCTTTGACCTCCACACATTGGCTATCACAGAGTTTAACGTACCACAATTGAAGGTATTACGGCATATCAGCCGACTAAAGAGACAACATGAGAGATCCACGTTTGTAGGCTCGAGATCGTTGTATTTAAAAACCACCACGTTTTTATCATCTTCATCTTCCACCGCCAGTTTCGATCAACATTCACACAAATCGTCCATAGCTAGGCCAAGGAAAGGAATTTGACGAGAGGCTCTAGATATTCTTCGGAGTATAAAAAGCAGAAAGCAAAGAAGTTTTATAAAAGATTAATAAATATTAATATATCTTTAAAAATGTATTTATAATTCTTGGCAATAAATTCAAGATACTAATCATATTCTCTGATTTCCTTAAAAAAAAATTGTTGAATATTCTTTCATATTCATGGATGTAAATAAGTTTGTTAAACATTGTTTGGGGATTTATAAACTATATTCATTTAAAATATGAAATTTGTCGACTTCACATCTTGATTTTACGAAAGAAGAATACGAAATTAAATACGAAAAAAAAAATTGAAAGGAAAAAGCGAATGTAAAAAGTAGTACTTACGCAAAAATTTGACAAGCCATAATTTTGAAATAAAAATAAATATTCTTTTACACGAAATACTAATGTTTCACTTACCGGTGTTTCCTTCTGAACATCTAATATACATAATGTTGGTAACTCGAGTTTTAGAAAGCACTTAATGAGGTATCGTTTAAACACGAGTCATGCAAAGGAAGACATGATACACTTATCTAATATCAAGCATATACATTATAATTGAATTTGTATATAAAATACTTGAGTAACTTAATTAAGCTTGTATACAAAATTATTCTAAAATTAAATGAGTGGGGCTAAATTTAAAGGTTCATACGATCACTAGGTCCCATAATACGTTTACTTTGATTTGATTTGTCTCAAGCAGGCGTGTCTTTCCATAATTCTAATTTCATAATCAGGCCTTACCTTTATATATATATATATATATATATATAATATAATTTTTGTTTTATTTTATTTTACCTTTTATATATACCAACAATTCTCCTTTAGAGCTATGACCGAAATTCACACATTTTAATTAGTTCTAATTCCATTCTGTCGAAGGCCAACCAATTTTTTTTTTTTAATTATTAAAGCCAACCATTTCTAAATCAGCAATTAATTCGAGCTCTTTTTATAGTGATGTTATGACAATGTTTTCAGCTTTATTAATTAATACAATCAATTCAAGTTCTTGAAATCTTAGATTACTTGTAGTTGATATAATATCATATGGTATTTTATAATTAATTTTTATGTACGGATAAAATATAAGGGAAAAAGTAATCAAAAGTTCTCTGACTCTGAGTAGTTAGATTTTGATTGAATGAAGATTATAAACACTACTAACTAATTTTCAATGTTAATTAATTATTTTGTATAGGCTAACAAGTTACAATATTATCTTTTGTTTGACGTTTCTGACAATCTCAAAGTATGGTCCAACATTTGTGCTTTGATTCTCTTAATCAAGGGATTAATCATAATAATATAAAAATTAAAACGAAACACAAAAATTATTTTATATATATAATATGTATGTATAATATATATGTATGTATAACAGAATTATACCCAAAAAGTGCTTCCTAAAATATAATATGAAACACTAAAAGTGTCAGACCACATGATGATATTATAGTTGCCAAAGAAGCACAAGATTTGTTATAATACTAAAAAGGCTTTCAATTTTGGATGACTTTGGACTTTTTAATTATATTATATATGCTTTTATTTATAGTGGAATGTTTTGCACCGGTGGCTTTTTGACGGCGATGCTTCCCGGACTTCGCTTAACCAAAAAGAAACAACACATACACACATGTGTATATATATATATATATATATATATATATATATATATATATATATATATGCATGCCATCTCAGCAGCCTACGTGGCACGAACAACCAAATAGTAATATGTTTGATATATGCAGATAGAGAGAGCCCTTTATTAACATTCCTATGCTCTTTTACAAAACTTTTTCTTTTTTCCAAATTCACAATCCTCTCTCTCTCTCTCTCTCTCTCTCTGAAGAAGCATTACAATCTTTTGAGTTCATAAGCTTCTAAAGAAGAAGAAGAAGAAGAAGAAGAAGAAGAAGAAGAAGAAGAAGAAGAAGAAGAAGAAGAAGAAGAAGAAGAAGACATGGTAATTATTAGAGCTTTCTTTGACTTGACAATAATATGTTTGTATACATATTTGACACTAATATATATTTATATATATGTATATATAGGGGACTCCGGTGAACATAATAGTGGGGACACACGTGTGGGCAGAGGATTCTGAAGCCGCTTGGATCGACGGCCAAGTCATCCAAATCGCCGGAAAAAACGCCACCGTCCTCACTACCGATGGCAAAACCGTAAATATATATTTCTGTATATATTTTGGATTAGTATTTCTTTAAATTGAATTGGAATAAAATTGTGTTAATAATAATGATTAGATGGCTGTGGAGATATCGAAGATGTACCCGAAAGACATGGAAGCTCCTCCGGCGGGAGTGGACGACATGACCAAGCTCGCTTACCTTCACGAGCCCGGCGTTCTTCACAATCTCTCGTGTCGATTCTCTCTAAACGAGATTTACGTGAGTCTCGTTAAAACTTTTACGGCGTTTTCATAATTTTTCGTTCTATTTTCCGATTTAATCTAGAAATAACTTGAAAGTGAACCATGGTTCTAAGTACTTATATTACTACACCTTTTTTGTATTTTTTTTTCTGGCTTATGCACCTATACGTACATGATGAAAATGATTGAAATTTAAAACGAAAAATTGGTTCCATACCCACTTCAAACATAGACAATTTAAATATACTCAACATTTTGTAAACAAGTCGTAAATAGTAACTGTTATTTATTTACATCCGTTTACAGTTAATTTGTTGTCCAATTTACCCTTAATATTTTTTAAATTTTTTTAACAATTTTTGGACATTTTTGTCCGTCTGACTATTTACGACTTGTTTACAAAATTTTGGATATATTTAAATTGACTATAATTTACAAAAATTACCAAATTTAAAATTTGGGTTTTGAATTTCTGTTTTGTTTAAATTTCCGAAGTATTTCTTGCTTTTGTTTTTATAGAAACTGGAAGTAATTGTATACATAACTAGAAAGGATTCACTACTAACTCGGAAAATGAAAAACATGGTGGCGGAATTTTGAAAGGCGGTTTTGAATACTTGTTTCGTTTTGGCGAATAGACATATACGTACATTATGAAAATATTATACGCAAGTAAAAATGATTTTATACGTAATTTAATATGATTTGCTAGTAACTAATAAAAATGAAAAATATCTCGACGGAATTTTGAATACTTGTTTTATATTTGCCGAATAGACGTATACGGGGAACATTTTGATAGCGGTGAATCCGTTTCGGAGGCTCCCACATTTGTACGACGTGCATATGATGGAACAATACAAAGGAGCCGCTTTCGGAGAGCTAAGTCCTCATCTATTCGCCGTTGCTGACACTTGTTATAGGTATTCTTCTTATTTTCTTTTTTTCTTTATTGAATTTAATTTTTAGTTGACTCTTGATTCGAGTTGACTAAAATTGAATTCGCATTGTTTTGTTATAGAGCGATGATCAACGAGCATGGAAGTCAATCGATATTGGTGAGCGGTGAGAGCGGTGCCGGTAAAACCGAAACCACGAAAATGCTTATGAGATACCTTGCTTTCATGGGAGGAAGAGTCGCCACCGAAGGAAGAACCGTCGAGCAACAAGTTTTGGAGGTAACCACATATTATTATTGTTATTTCCTTTAATAATTCGATAGAGCTATAGTTTTTCCATATTTACTTAAGACAAATTATTAGGTGCTCTTAGACTGACATCGAACTAATTTGAATTATTATTATTGTCATCAGTCTAACATGACCTAATTTTATTTAGACGAAGTTACATTTTTGTAATTTTTAATTTTTAAGTAATCACGAGAATATGGTGTCTAATTTCTATTTCAATTAAACGGGATATACGTTCTGAAATTTGAAAAATATGATCTTTGTAATATAAATGAATTCATTATTGTATGTGTAATCATCATTCAGTATGTAAATATAGAATTTCCCCTAATTATTTAGATCTAAATTGTTATATTCTGGTATCATCAGTCTAACCCGGTGTTGGAAGCGTTTGGGAACGCCAAGACGGTGAAAAACAATAACTCGAGGTGAATTACTTTCTGGTTATTTTAACCAAATTCGTTACTCGTTAAGTCTATATTTTCTATATTAAGACTCGCGGAAAATGAAATTCCTAGTCGGTTCGGGAAATTCGTCGAGATTCAATTCGATAAGTTTGGAAAAATCTCCGGAGCGGCTATTCGAACGTACCTTCTCGAGCGTTCGCGTGTTTGTCAAGTCTCCGATCCCGAGAGGAACTACCATTGCTTCTACATGCTATGCGCAGCTCCGCCTGAGGTGATATAATTAAATTCTACTACTTTTTATATTTAGTTATTTATTTATCAATTATGTCTCTCGCTCACATTACTTGCTATAATAATAGGAAGCCAAGAAATACAAGTTGGGAGATCCAAGGTCATTCCATTACCTCAACCAATCGAGCTGCTACGAAGTATCAAATGTCGACGATGCGAGAGAATATTTGGAGACCAGAAACGCAATGGACATTGTCGGAATCAGCCATGATGAGCAGGTTCATTATATATATGTTTTAGTTTCTTATGTATATTTATTAATGTTGTCTTGTAAGATATCTTGGAATCTTCCTATTAGGACGCGATATTTCGAGTCGTAGCTGCAATTCTTCATCTCGGGAACATCAACTTTCTAAAAGGCAAAGAAAACGACTCGTCAAAATTGAAAGACGATAAATCAATGTACCATCTTAGGACCGCGGCCGAGCTACTCATGTTAGGCCTTTCGAAACCGAAAAAACTCTATCTGAAAAAGAAATAAATATAAAATTACTAATAATTTTTTTTATAATTAAGGTGCAACGAGAAGTCCCTTGAGAATTCGCTATGCAAACGGGTCATAGTGACTCCGGACGGTAATATCACAAAGCCATTGGACCCGGAATCCGCTACCTTGAGCCGGGACGCACTTGCAAAGACTATATACTCTAGACTCTTTGACTGGTATAACCTAAGATTTTTATTATTATTAATCCCTAAAAGTATTATTCCATAAATCTTTGGATATTGCAGGATTGTAGACAAGATAAACTTTTCAATTGGTCAAGACCCAAACGCTAAAAGCTTAATAGGAGTCCTTGATATATATGGTTTTGAAAGCTTCAAAGTTAACAGGTATGTAATGTACAAATATAGTTTTTACATGCATATGTGAGATAATTCTTAATGATATGACATTTTGCTTTGTTAGTTTTGAGCAGCTATGTATCAACCTCACAAATGAAAAGCTGCAACAACATTTCAATCAACATGTTTTCAAAATGGAGCAAGAAGAGTACACAAAAGAGGAAATAAACTGGAGCTATGTAGAATTTGTGGACAATCAAGATGTATTGGATCTAATTGAGAAGGTAATATTATTATCATAGTATATGGCATATATCATAAATATTCTCATATATCTTTAACTTCTTACTATGGCATATATCATAAATATTCTCATATATCTTTAATTTCGCAGAAACCCGGCGGTATAATTGCTCTCCTCGACGAAGCGTGGTAAGTTTTTTAAGCTAAGCTCGTAAATGTAGTAAAAAAAGTAGTTTGGTCTCTTGAGTGATATTTTTTATTCTTCTTGGCACAGCATGTTTCCAAAATCGACCCACGAGACGTTTGCGCAAAAGATGTATCAGACTTACAAAGCGCACAAGCGCTTTAGTAAGCCAAAACTCTCTCGAACGAACTTCACAATCAATCATTACGCTGGAGATGTAAGAAACTTCGAAAAATTCATATTAATTTTTTTACCACGAATCGATCCTGGACCATAGCAGATCGCATTTCAGTCCCTAAACTGATGTTTTACATAAAATAGTCCTGAAACATAGCCTAATGAACTTAAAACATAGCTGTCCCCCTATAATAGCCTGTAATTTCTATAGATACAAAAAGATTAATTAAATTATAAAGCAACCTTTAAATGTGCGAATATATTTCTCCCATTGTTTAGGTGTTAAATGTCATTAAATTATAACTACGAAAATGAAACCTGCAGCAAAATCAATAGGGACCAAAAATGTCATTTGTTCAATTATCTATTAATCCCCGGTCACGTAAAAAAAATAGTAAATATTTACTTACCGTTGCCTTGTTCAATGGGTTAGGTAACGTACCAAGCGGATCATTTTCTCGACAAAAACAAGGACTATGTGGTGGCTGAGCATCAAGCTCTGTTAGACGCTTCGTCCTGCTCGTTCGTAGCGAATCTCTTCCCTACACTTCCTGAAGAGGGATCAAAACAATCAAAGTTCTCTTCAATCGGAACTCGTTTCAAGGTAATCCTAGCTCTACCAAAAATATCAGAAATTTGTTTAGATATGTAAATAAGCTTAGTCATGACATCGCTACTTGATTCTATATCCAGCAACAACTACAATCTCTAATGGAAACACTGAGCACCACAGAACCCCATTACATCAGATGTGTAAAACCAAATACCGTTCTCAAGCCAGGAATTTTCGAGAACTTCAACGTCTTAGGCCAGTTGAGATGCGGGGTAAGTGAATTTTTTTTTTATTTCTCGTATCCATGTCGTGTTAATAAGTTTATGGTAATAATAACACTTTTTTTTAATATTTTTTCGTATCGAGTACTTTTGCAGGGTGTGTTGGAAGCTATACGAATTAGTTGTGCTGGGTATCCGACAAAAAGAACATTTGACGAGTTTCTCGAGCGTTTCGGGATGTTAGCACCAGAAGTTCTCGATGGGTAAATTTTCTTGTTTAACAAACATTGTGTATATATGTTAGAGATAAATAAATAAATAGTGCTCATAACGATCAAATTATCCGTTGCAGCTCTGATGAAAAATCGGCATGTATAGCCATCAGCGACAAAATGGGACTAAAAGGATACCAGGCAAGTCCCACCAAAATAAATGTCGGAACAAGTATATATATATATATATATATATATATATATATATATATATATATATATATTATATGAATTTTTCTTCTTTTTTCGACGCAGATGGGAAAGACGAAGGTGTTTCTGAGAGCGGGACAGATGGCAGAGCTTGACGCGAGAAGAACCGAGGTTTTGGCTAACGCGGCGAGACTATTACAAAGGCAAATAAGAACGTACTTGTTGAGAAAAGAGTTCATTACCCTCAAACGAGCTACTATTAACGTGCAGAAGTACTGGAGAGGTAAATTAGTGTTTGTTTTTACTATACAGTTAAATAGGAAAAAAAAAAGGAATGACATGTCATCCTCGGTTTTTTAAATATATAACAGCGCAATTAGCGCGACAAAAGTACGAAGAAATGAGAAGAGAAGCCGCTTCGATCCGTGTACAGAAACACCAACGTGCTCATGTGGCAAGAAAGCTTTACACGGAACTGCAAGCTTCTGTTTTAGTGATTCAGACTGGTTTACGAGCAATGGCGGCTAGGAATGAATTCAGATACAGAAGACAGTCAAAAGCCGCTTCCATTATTCAGGTGATAAGTTTAAGGTTCTACAGTTATATAGCATATAAAAGCTTTTAAGTTTGTTAATAATCAACACTTAGTTAATCATAGCTGATTAGCCATGTATTATCAAGAATTAATTGAAAGTTTTTCCTAATCATATAGATTTTGTTTTTTTGAGGTTTCTAATAGAAAACAATATTGTCAGCAAATATTGACTGAAAATGTGGGTGATTTTTACAGACACGGTGGCGAAGATTCGAAGCTCTACATTCATATAAACAACAGAAGAAAGCAAGTCTGGCAGTCCAATGCTTATGGAGAGCGAGGCTGGCTCGGAAGGTTCTTAAGCAACTTAGAATGGTGAGTTTTTTTTTTTTTGGGTAAATTGATTTCATTATAATTTCAACTATTTCTTAGTGAAAGTTACTACGAATTAATATACTAAATAAATTTCTCCGACACAGGCTGCAAAAGATGCAGGAGCGCTCAGGGAAGCAAAGGACAAGTTGGAGAAGCGCGTCGAAGAACTTACGTGGAGACTTGAACTTGAGAAGCACCAAAGGGTATTTTTTAATTGCGATTATTATCATCATTACTATTACCATTCTACCGTATACCATAGAGTTTGTAATAATTTAGGGGAAATCAACAACCACCTCATTTGAAGATGGTAATCCTAGAATCTTGCATTTTCAAACTTCCCAAATATGAAGATTTCGCTCTTGTTCTAGTGAAACTTAAGATGCCAAGTAAACAATAAAGAAAATAATGAAAGTAACTTTGGCAAGTTAAATTCTATTTGAAGAATATGCTTATGGCTTCAGATTAGAGCACATAAATACTGTTTTATAGCCATGAATTTCACAATATACTAAACAAAATCATACATTCGACTAGATTTTAGTTGTTGATTTACGTACCTTTTCTTTTGATCATGGAGACGGACATTGAAGAAGCTAAAGCGCAAGAAATCACAAAGCTTCAAAGCACATTGCACGAAATGCAAGAGAAGCTCGACGAAGCTCACGCCGCAATCATTCACGAGAAAGAAGCTGCAAAGCTGGCCATCGAACAAGCACCGCCGGTGATTAAAGAGGTCCCGGTAGTTGACGAGACAAAGCTAGAGCTTCTGACAAATCAGAATGAAGAATTAGAGGTATATATCTATACATATATAGTCCATCAATTTGTTATTACAAGAATTTGCGTAAATACGTACACAATGTGTGTCTAATGGAGATTTGTGAATACGTGATACAGGGTGAGTTGACTATGCTGAAGAAAAAAATGGAAGAATTCGAGTATAAGTTTTGTCAAGTTGAGAGAGAAAGCGAAACGAGGCTTAAAGAGGTCGAAGAAGCACAAGCGAAAACAGTAGAGCTTCGAGAAACGTTAGAAAGGTACCGAACCGTTTGGTGAACGTTTTATTTTTTGTAAATACTGTTTGATTGAATAAGAGAAGACTTTTATTTTCCGTCGTGAATCATCAGACTCGAACAGAACTTGTCCAACGTTGAATCCGAGAATAAAGTGCTACGGCAACAGGCTTTGGTTGCTTCTGTAAATGAAGAACTCTCTGAAGAAATAGAAAGGTAAGGATTTCATGAGCTATGTAGAAATAGTGGAATGAAGAAATCTCACCACCAGTAAATTCAAAAACTTTAATAGATCTTAATGATTTTTTACTTCCCCAACAGCCTCAAGAGTAAGGTAGTAAATTTGGAATCAGAAAACGAACGTCTCCGCGAAAAAGCCGCGGTGGTTGCGGAACAAAAAGAAGATACTTCAGAAAAACTACAAACACCAGTCAAGGTAAAGTGAAATTACATATTTCTTTTCATTTTTCAATACTTTTACTTCTTCGTATGGCGTGACTTTCTATGATGGTGCAGATTTATGAGAATGGGCATAAACTAGAAGACGTTCAAAGACCCAAGGTATATCTATACATTCACTACATTACAAATAAAAATATAGCAGTCTAAGGCTGATAATATATAAATAAAAAGTCATACCATTATGTGCCGTTGCATTGACTACTATAATCATTGGGAATTCAGGAGACCGTGCCAATTTTTACTCAGCTAGCAAAACAGAGATCTCTAACTGAAAGACAACAGGTAAATTAGTATTTGAGACCCAGAAATCTAGAATTATCAATTGAACCTGAGGAACTAATCTGCATATTACAAAGCAGGAAAATCACGAAATGCTTGTCAAGTGTCTCGCGGATGATAAAATATTCGATAAGAGCACGTCTGTCGCAGCTTGCATAGTATACAAATCGCTGCTTCAATGGAGATCATTTGAGGCAGAGAAGACAAACATATTCGATAGGATTATTCAAACGATCCGAACATCAATAGAGGTTTAATATAATATAATTATTTATTATTATGTTAATATTACGGGAATACTAACTTGGTTGCAATGTACTATCTTGAAGACCCAAGACAGCCTCGGCGATCTAGCGTATTGGCTCTCGACAACTTCCACGCTTCTGTTTCTGATACAAAACACACTAAAGGCAAGCAATAATACTAATAATGTTGCTTCGTCACGAGGCCGAGCTTCCCCGGCCACTTTACTCAGTAGAATGGCAAAAGTAAGTCATATATATTGTTATTAACATGATATATAAGCGACAAGAGATATTCTCGCCTGATTCGTTTTGACTGAAACAGTCTCAGGGGTTCCACTCGGCTACGGTGGGTTTGGGAGTTTCGAATGGCTACAGTGGAATCGTTGGAAAGCTTAACGGGCAACCAAAGGTGGATCCAAAATACCCTGCCTTGCTGTTCAAGCAACACCTCACCGCGTGTGTCGAGAAGATTTATGGCATGATCCGAGATCGTGTAAAGAAAGAGATCAGCTCGTTCTTGAACTCATGCATTCAAGTAAGGATTCGATATAGATTTATGAATAAACAAGAAAGGTCATATAAACAGCAAAATGAGAGATTCGACAATGCAGGCACCGAGATCTACAAGACCCAGATCAATAAGAGGCTCATCGAGAAATATTTACTCAAATCTGATAGCGAAACAGCAAGCATCAAATGTACACTGGCAAAGCATTGTGAATAAGCTAGATGATACATTGGCCATACTATCTCAAAATCATGTAAGAAAATCAGAATATAAAAATCTCAGGTGTTATTTTTTCAGTTAATTATTACACTGCGAATTTACCGCTAAACTGAATACGTGCTAAAAAATATGTTCACCAGGTCCCAACTATGATCACGAGGAAAATCTTCACACAGGTGTTCTCGTTCATCAACGTTCAGCTCTTTAACAGGTCAGAAACCTTGCATCATTACACAGACTTCGTGGCTTATAAACCACACAAAATGTATCACCAAATACTGATCATCTTTGTTCCTCTAAAAAATTCCCAACAGCCTATTGCTGCGGCGAGAGTGCTGTTCGTTCAGCAACGGGGAATATCTAAAGACTGGCTTGCTTGAGTTGGAACATTGGTGTCTTAAAGCAACCGACGAGGTAAATCAAGATATATATATAAGAGTTTTCATGCAAGATTTGAGGCATAAGACTGAGTATTCTATGTTTTATCTTTGCAGCTAACTGGATCATCAAGGGATGAGCTTCAACATATAAGACAAGCCGTGGGGTTTTTGGTATATTCTTTCAAGCATATTATATGCATATCTCTTTTCTCTAGTCTCGAGTCTGTCTAATTAAAAATAACTTCAAAACTAAGACCTGTAGCACTAGCACTGATATTAGTAACTCACGAATTTTTCTTTATATGCCATGATCGTTTTGGGATGTAACAATTATTTTTCTTTTCGATACAGGTATTGCACCAGAAGACGCAAAAATCTTTGGATGAAATTACAAATGAATTATGCCCGGTACTACTTACTCATCAAATCAATATTTATATTTTCAAATAAAAATATTGTACTGTGATTATTCCTTTAAAAATTGTATTATCTCCCTCTTCTTATTGGAAAATCAGATACTGAGTATCCCTCAAATATACCGTATTGGAACCATGTTTTGGGATGATAAGTATGGAGCTCAGGGACTGTCTTCAGAGGTAAGAAATACCCTATTTTATTCAATGTTCAAATGATAATACCAATACTACTTTAGGTTTCAGTCCTAACTTTAGTAAGTTTAACATGTTGATTGATTCAGGCAATTGGAAGAATGAGAGTCCTGATGGCAGAAGATTCGATCAACATGCCCAACAATTCTTTTCTACTGGATGTCGATTCCAGGTATTTTCTACACTAAACTATATATACACTAATTTAACGCAGTAAATACATTTCTGATACGCTGAGACCAGGAACTAAAAAGGAAAATTTCTTGACACAACACAATATATCATCTTTGAAACTTTACTTATGCACATATATTATGACAAACATACATGTAACAAAATGAATGGATTGTTACAGCATACCATTCACCACAGAAGAGATGTTCAGATCGTTCGATGAAGTACACACAAAGTTGAGCAATGTTGATCCACCACCTCTTCTGCGCCAAAGATCTGATTTCCACTTCCTATTCCAAAATACTGATTGAAATGATACCAACAATTTTACACTACACATTCTTCCCAGAAAATCACAGATTTAAAGCAAATATAAAGCTCGTTTTTTTTACTGAGTTTTCTTTAAATTTTGGTTTCTGATTTTTGTTTTCCATTTTTTTGTGCGAGAGAGTGGGAGTGCCAAATTCTCTATACCATAGGAATACGATTCTTAGAAAAAGAAAAAAAAAAAAAAAAAAAAAAAAAGGCACTGAATGTAATTTTTGACAGTTTTTTTCTGTGTGTATTATCATAAACAATGTTGCTGAAATTTTGATTGATATGTACATGTTTCTTTCAACATATTTTATTTTCTTCTTAGTGCTCTCTCAACTGTTTCAGTTTGACCATCCGACAACTTTTCCCAACTTAACAGATATCATACACATGGCTGTAAATGAAAGACAATATGAAATCGCTATGGTAAATCCCAAGTTAGAAGTTAATTTTCCAGTTCTAGTGGAGAGTGATGCAATAATTAGTAAAAGAATACCATGATTCGTTTCGGTTTGTATCCTACGAAAAAATGTTACTGAAAAGTAGAGCAAAAGAGGGCAGAAAACCTTTAGCAAAGATGTGTTTATATGCAACAACCTTGAACAGTAAAATATTCAGATTTTTCCTCGTATACACAAAATTGAAATTAAGGGAGGGTTTATCAATTAATCACCGAACACTTGGTTAATCTCCACCTCCATTATCCTTTTTCCTATCAAAACTGAGCGATTATATTACTACCTCAAAAGTAGAACAGCCAGTACAAATAATGTATAGAGCTTTTATACCAAATCTAGTCTCCAAGCAAAACCTGGGCTTCAACGTACAACCGCGATCAAGATGTTCTGTGTGGACTTCAGCGAGCCTAACCTGTAGTAGAGCCAAATCAACCTGAAATGCACATTAAAAAATATCATAAGAATGAGAAACTAAAGCTATTACAGAAGCGCTCGTGGGGAATTTGAAATTAAGCACAGAATTCAGAATGGCTTAAAAGGACAATTTTTATGAGGATTTCTTCATAAAACAGAAATTCAGTTGGAAGAAGATACAGAAGAATCTCATCAAAGAAAATTTAACTTAATATCTTCAGCGAGTCATATTTTTTGAGCCATGTAATACTTTTTTAAGACTGTGAAATAGTATTTAACGAGTCATATTCTTTCTACCTTGTCATCTGTCTTCAACTCAACCTTACAAACACTGCAATGTATGCAATCATTGTTTTCTTCCAATTCTCCGTGCTTGCAAATAGGGCACCAAATCACTGCTTTCGGCTAGCACCAATACAATATAAAAAAAATTTAGATTCTTTCGAGTCTGTTTCATTCGCTGTTATGTTTGAAACACGAGGACTCGGGTATTGATCTAATACCGGATTCTCATTCAGCCGCATATGTTCATAAACTGCACTGGCCAAGTATTCATCTTCTTCGGCTTCCCACGTTTCCAGATAGCTTTCTAGTTCTATGAAAAGCTAGAGTTATTAGTTCTTCTCTTCAAAATGACGTTCTCGATCAGAAACCCTCAAAATAATGATCACTAGTATTTCAACAAAGCATAAGAAAAATTTGTTGTATTTACGGAGAAACTCTTATGTAAACCTATTTTTAAATATTCTATCAATGCCCATTCTTTACTTTTCAGACGATATTTGAAATTATTCTAAATAAAACTCTAAGTAGGCAGGAAAAAAAACTTAAATGAAAATGTAAACAGTAAAGAAAAAGGAATTGGATTTTTCTATAATACAGAAAATCTATCTTAGTTTCCAAGGCTAAAAAGCTTTTACCATTTAGATTGGAATCTGGATACAGATCCTCATAAAAGATGCGTTGCATTTCTAACAATATCCCTTCACAGTTGCCTTGATAAGCTTCGTGAAGACCATCGTACTCCCATAACATATCATCAACCTGGCCAGAAGCTCTTAGCTTCGAATTCGCATCCCTTGATATGTGCTTCAACTTTGTGAGCTCATCCGAAACAATGTCCTCAAAGGCTGATTGAATCAAACCCTGAGAAAAAGGAGAAGAACAAAAGATGATAGGACAAACGGATATTCATCTACCTAGACATCAAGTAAAAAAACGTCCTCAAATTCGTCGGGTCAAAGTCAACACCATATTACTACAATAATAATAAATTTCCATCCACGGATGGTCTCCTCGTCCGTGTAAAAGCTTTCACATATACCAAAAACCGATATTCCAACAGTTTTAAGGACACCACGGAGTCCTCAATTGAGAACGTACAAAAGTCAAATTTGCTTCACGATAAACTACCAGATTTGGTTTCTCTAGAGTACTGAGAGGCCGTTAATCTTATTTCCTTGCTGGATTACACTCCAACGTTCTGTTTTCAGTGATTTACTTTGTTTCTAAAGACACAAAAATGGTTTTGGCTGTGAAATGTTTCTTTCTCACCAAAACGTCCTTTCAATCTATAAGATTCCTCGTGAATTCAAAACTGGCAATTGGCTTATGACCTCAGAAACAATTCTGTACTGAAAACCTACATGATGTAGACAATCATTAATCTGATCAACATTTCATATTTTTCTGACGAAAATTAAAGCTAATCACTATAAGAACGAATAAAGCTTCTTAGCTTCTTTTCAGGTCGCATACACTCTCAAGAGAACAAACACTTTTTCTTTTTCTGAATTATGAACTGCCCAGGAACAAGGCATTAAATCAAACACCACATATAACCTGAAAAGAAAAATCGAGGTTTATACTGATTCGACTATAATAAAACATTACCTTGGAGTCGTAATCGAGAGGCTGCGAATTTGGCGCCACTCTCATTTTCCATATAAGTCGCTTCCGATCCTCTCGGACTCTTTTGTAACAGTTTTCCCTCAGCTAATCGCCGAACATCGACACAAAAAAAAAAAACAAAGACCTTAATTCGCCGAATTCAATTGAATTTTGATCAAAACCTAATTATCGAGACACAAAGAAGGTGATGATAAACCTTGAGTTTCCAACCATCGTTATGGTTGAAATTGTGGTGCGTTTTGAGAGAAGGTCGAGATTGGACCAAACTTTTCGTTGAAAAATCTTCATTTTTGTTCATTGTTCCCGAGCTGCGAAATCGATAAGACGTGGTTAAAAGATAGCCACATTATATCCAGAAAAAGCATCAATCTCTCTCTGATCGAATCAAACCAGAGATATTATACAAAAAATATTACAGAAAAAGGAAACGAATTCAGAACTACAGACAAAAATCGCGAACGGAAAAGAGATGCGAACCGAATGAAGGATAAAGGGACTAAACTAAAAGAGCGCGCGGGAAGAAGGTTTGAGAGCTTACGACCGATAAAATATAGAAGAGAGATTTCATTTTGGGCTTAAAAGTGCTAAAAATATTCACATTAGATCCCTCTTTATAAAAATATCTCAAAATAAATTTTTGGGTCAAAATCGAACAAAAATACCCCTAAGTTCATATTATCTCTTTTCCCTCTCTTTCCTCTCTTCCTCTTCCTCTTCTCCTCTCTTTTCTCTCGGCCGGCTCTTCAAATTCTAAAAAAAAATTGAAAAACCAAACTCAACGTCCCTAAACAATCATACCGAAATTATCAACATCCTACAATGTCGTCAAACTCGAATAACTTTCTACGGTGGTGGAAAGGATCCGAAATCTCAAGAAATCTCCCAAAAGAGAAAATCCCAAAAAAGGTAAGATTTGTTGTTTTTTGTTTCTTAAATCTATTGCATGTAGTTTAGATAGTGTTTTCGACTATAAAGTATGTTAAATCGGATTGATTTGGGAAGATTTGAACTAGTTTAGAGATTTAAGGTTTTCCGGAAACGAAGAACACTTTAAATGCCATCGTCCGAACGATAGAATACGATGGGATAGGATGGGTTACGATAGAGTACAATGGGGTGGACAATGGTGTACGATAGAACTCATAGGAGGGGTGTACGATGGACTGCGATAGTTTACGATAGAGTGCGATAGGGACGATAGCCTGCGATAGTTTACGATGGTTTTTTATTTTTTTGAAATTTACGATACTGTAAGATTGTAAAATTGATTTTTTGATGTTTTGTTGTGTAGGATCACTTGAAATTTCTTGTCGAAGACACATTTCCGGGGAGAATCACGTATGGTGGATCCCGGGTGCAAAAATATGTGAAGCAGCGCTTCGAAGAGATGAATCTGATCGAGCAACTTCGAGGGATGGTGTTCGAGCAATTCTTCATCACCTCCGACTTGAACTTTGCTCCCGTCCTTGTCCATTCTCTGTTGGAGAGGAAGGTTGAGTCAATCAAAGCTGGAGAGATCCAATTCGGCTTAGGAGGAAAGAGAGTGAGGTTCGGACGCCTCGAGTATGCCCTAATCTCGGGGCTAGACTATAGAGACGGTTCGACAAAAAAGGAGAAGGACGCACGCTCTTCCCGAAGACTCATTGACGAGTATCTGAATGAGTCAGCCAACATCAAATTCAGCATACTTGTAGAGGTCGGTTTTCACCGAGACTCTTTCAGTCACAAGGATTAAGTTATTATCGTTTTACGCGTGGGGGTTATCGTTTTATGTTAATTATCCTTGAGTTTATATGTATGGAGCTCGGTCTTTCTCGTTTAATAGCTTGGAAGCTCCTCAAAGAAATACAGACGATGATGAACAGTAACGGATAAACTTTCTCTCTCTCTTTCTCTAGGGTTTCGACTTGGGGATTTTGGATCCCTTTCCTGGTTTTTTCCCCTTGATATTTATACCTCCCCCTTTTTCTCAGTTCCTCTTTTCTTTCCATTAGGGTTTCCCCTTTCGGCCATACTTCTTTCTGACCGGTCCCCTGATTTCTTCCTGATCTTTACCCACTAATTTCCGTGATTGACGTTCTTTCGACTGACTCTCTGACACCAAGTTTTCTCGAGCACGCTTCCATTTTCCCGCCATTTCATAGCGACGATCCCTTCTTGGAGCGATATCCCTTCCTCGCAGGGGAACCTTCTTCGCGAGGGAGATTCCTCGCGAATGACCATCCCCCTCGCTTGGGGGCCAATCCTCCCTCGCGGGTGCGATTTTCCCTCCTCGCATAGCTGTTGTCAGACGTGGGGCCCGTTCGCTTCCAGCCATTTCGTCGTTTGACAGTCAAAACGACGTGCGTTTTGGTTAAGAGGGATTTGACGAAATCCCACCTTAACAGTTAGTCCCCCATTTTATCAAGTGTGGACACTTGGTAAAATAATATAACGGACGCCGATAATGGGCCCTCATTCGCTGGGCCGGGCCTTTCGTCGAATGACCGGTCGCTGGCGCTTCTGCCCTTCTCGCTTCATTTTAGGCGCGTGGCATTGGTTCTCATGAACCGCCCCGCGGGCAGGGTACTCGAGTGCCTGCCTACGCGTAGGACTGCTCCCCCCCCCCCCCCTCCCCCGCTTTTGTCCGTACATCAGTTCCCCAGGCCATCTTATCGCTCAACGCCCCTTCGTATTCCATCTGTTGATTCAACTGTGTCGCTTCGAATCTCCACCGTTAGATCCTTCTTTTCCCCCATCCGTCGATTTGCTTGTGTCGCTTCGAATCTCTACCGTCAGATCTCTCCTTTCCCCCCCCCCCCCCCCCCCCCCCCTATAAATTGAGGGCCTTAGTGGGGAATGGGGTTTCAAACGTCGCATTTATGCTCTGCTCCGAAAAACCCTTAAATTGGCATCCCGCCTAATCTCTGCTATTCGAATTTTTCGTTCCGCTGCTACTCTCCTGCCTTCTTGATGGCCTTGACCCCGGACTCCTCAAATCTCGGCCGCGTCCTCCGACGCGGCCCTGGACACTCCATCATGACCCGGGAGCGGCTCCGCATCATCCAGGAGGAGTGATGTGACGGAGATGTCTGTCAGGTCCGCCTTCCGTACCCTGGTGAACATCCGGAAGACCCTTTGGACGAGGGATGGGTTGCCGTATACGAGGGGTTTTTCCTCGAAGCGGGACTCCGTTTCCCGATCCCGTACCTTCTCCTTTCCTTCCTCCGCGCCTTCGGGATCCCCATCGGCCAGATGCATCTCAGCGCCATCTGTCTCGTCCTGTGTACCATGGGGATCGCTGCCGAAACGGGGGTGTTCCTGACTCTGGAGGATTTGATGCGCCTGTACAGGCCATTTCGGATTTCCAGGGACATAGGGCGTTTCACGCTCATCCCTTATGATCGGGACCTGATCGTCCTCAACGCTCCTGTCGAGGCGCCGGGGTGGCAGAGCTGCTATTTCTTCGTCAGGGTCGACCATAGCTCCTTCGGCTACCACCACGAGTCACTGCCCACGCAATGGGTAGAGGTCAACTAGTCCCTCCCGGCCTATTCGCCCAGCTCAGGTGATCCTAACGAGGCGGTTTTTCGGGGAGTCCGCCGAATTCTCCTTTCGAGTACGCGTCGCGACTGGCGGCAATTTTTCCGAGAGCCCCGACGGCTGTCGGAGCTCGGAATATACCGAGAGGAGTACATTAGCGGTCCCTCCATCCCCGAATGCTTTCCGGCTGGGTTTCGCGGACCGGAGCTCGTGATTGGAGGCCCTCCTCCCCACGCGATCCTAGCCCGGGCTAGCTCGGCATCGCGAGCCGAAGCGGAAGATTCTGAAGACGAGGGAGGCTCGCCCGAGCGACCTCTCTTGCTGAGGCGTAACCGTCCCCCTCGCTCGCCGAGGGTTCTTCCAGGGGTCTCGCGTCGTGCCGAGATCGCAGCGGGGAAACACCCGGTCGAGAGCGATGCTGGTGGCCGAGCCGCGAAGGGGGCTAGGAGTGAGGGTGTATCTGGCACATCGCCGCGTGCCGTGGGGGTCCGCATTGCTTTGCCGAGAAGGGGGCTTCCTCCTGGTGCTTTTTCAGGATCTCATCGGCCATGCGCTCCCTCTCCTCCTTCGCTTCCTCTTCAGGTCCTCCTCTCATCCTCCGCTCCCTTTTCTTCTCATTCTTCGCCTCCCGTTTCTTCTCACTCTTCTCCTCCCGTTTCTTCTCACTCCTCTCCTTCTCTTCCTTCTCACTTCTCACTACCTCCCCCCGCTCTTCTGTCCTTTGCTTCCTCTCCTCTCCTCTCTTCACCTCCTCCTTCTCCCTGCCGTCATCCCCCGGACGGGCCTCGTCCGCCTCCCATCGTCACCCCCGGTGAGCCTGGCTGGGACTCGCCCATCGAGACGTGGTGGGAGTACTCCATGCGCACGTACCGGGACCTATCCAAGGGGACCTCCGGCTCCTCCGCTACTCGTCACTCTGCCTCAGAGGTTGACGGGTACCCCGAGGCGGCGGCCTTTTTTCTCGACGGGGTTGCTCGGGTGAATGATGTCGTCCTCCGCGAGGCCGACAGATCTTCGATGGTGGAGGAGTCTATGGGCGCCTCTCATCAGGCATCGGAGCTCCGGGAGCAACTCGAGCTCTCTCGCCACAACGAGCGTCTATCTCGAGGGGAGATCGCGAGGCTCGAGTCGGTCTTGGCCAGGGAGAAGCGGGACCGCGTCTCCGCCCAGGTCGATTTGGTGGAGTTCAAGGCTCAATCGGGGCGGAAGATCGAGGAGTTCGAGCGGCGACTCTCCGCTCGCAGGGCTCTTCTGGAGGAGGAACGGAGGCGCCACCAGGGAGCCTTGGAGCTTTCTCGCCATCGGGGTGAGCTCCTCACACGATACGGCGAGGCCGCGGGCGTCTCTGCCGTCACGAAGGAGGGTCTGTCCCCCCAGGTTCGAGGCGCCTTGCGGACACTTGCCGATGAGCTGGAGGCGGCTCGTGCCGAGGCGGAGAGGGAGCGTCGAGACCGTCTGCGTCTCTTCGAGGAGGCCAAAGGCAAGCTTGAGAGGGCTTCCTTGCGCTTCAAAGCTCTCGGGGGCTCTGTTGAGGCCAACCGCATGGCAGCCTCCTACCAGGCTCGCCAAAGCGCGGTCGACGCGCTTCCCCTCGGGGCGTCGGCCGAACTTCTCCGTGCCCAAGTCCCGGAGTGGGAGCAGGACCGCCTCCGGGAGGAGGCCCTCGTTTCGGCTCTCGAGGAGAGGATCGCGATCGATCCCAATTCTCCTCCTCTATCTCCCGGCGGCCCGCCGTCGCCTGCGCCTCCTTGCTCGCCATCCGTCGCCATTGGGAGTCCTTCGGCTGCTCCCGGGTCGTCGGACGAGCCAGAGGACACCGAGGCCTGATCTCGCTTTTGGTGGCCTAGGCCTTTTGCAGCTTGTGACTTTGTTCTTTTTCTTCCAGTTGTAAGGGTTTACTTGATCAATGTATTTGTAATTTATACCACCTACTTGTAACTTATTGAGATTGAATGAAAAGCAACTTATCCTTCTTTAAAGTCTTGTCTCTTATTTCTTCTGCATTTGGTCACGGTTAATTACCTGCTCGCCTTGTACATGTTTGACACTTTCCGAGTTTGTTCGCTTCGTTGGCCCTTGCCACCGAGGCAGGCAACGTTTACGTCGTGGGGATGGCCAGCCCCCTTTTCTTTTATCAAGTGTAAACGCTTGGTGAAAGAAAGAAAAATCGTGCCCAACATTTGCTCGAAGTTGTCTGCCTCGACGGTCCTCGCGCTTGGTGCGAGCAGCCTCGACGCTAATGCGAGGATAGCCACATGGAGGCGAGCAGCTTCGGTGGGCTGCATCGATGCTGACGTGGGGACTGCCAGCCCCCCTTTGTTTTATCAAGTGGAAACTGTTGATAAAAGAAAAGAGAAAAACCGCATCGAACCGCTAATTTATTACGTGTGGGTGCGTCTCTTCGGTTTTCGCAATTTTCTCTCTCCTCATTAAAGCTGGTGCAGATACTTGAGTGCGAGTGACCTTTGAGAACCCGTCACTTCGAACGGCTCCTGGGATCCTGTTCCTTTGGTCGATCCACGTGTCCCTTTCCAGGACGTGGGGTCGGGACGCGTCAATTCATCTGGCCTCGCCCATTATAAAGTTGGAAACCCTATTTTGGGATATAGTTTCGCTTTCGTTCAAACCAGATAACTCCGAAAACGCAGATACGTTCTTTCCCCTTTCTCTTTTTCCGTTCAACACCCGCTGCTTCCGAATATGTCTCGCACCCATGGCGTCGGTCCCATCTTCGCTACCCGATCCCCTCCCTCGGCGATGACGAAGGAGACTCTGGAAAATTTCCGGGAAGAGTTTGTTCTGGAGCCGAAGGTCGCTCTTCGACTTCCTCGCCAGGATGAGCGCGCCGACGCTCCGAGGGACGATTGCGTCGCCCTGTACGAAGTTTTCTTTCGGAAGACGGGGCTCTGTCTTCCCATCCCGTCGCTCATCGTGGCTTTCTTTTGCGCCTTTCTGGTGCCTATCACCCAGGTGAGTCCGAACTCTATCCGTCTTCTTGTCTGTACTATAGTCGTGGCCTTAGAGGCGAATTTCGATCTCACTCTGGAGGACCTCATGCGGCTGTTCAAATTCTCCAAGAACCCCAAGAACATTGGTCGCTATTCCCTCTCCCACCGGGTTGCTGGCCACGTCGCTATTCCGGATGGGAGGATAAGTTCTTCTTTGTGTCAGTGGACGAGGACAACTTCGGGTGTTTCCACAAGTATTTGCCCAGGGAGTGGCTTGTCGACCAGTCTCCTCTCAGATACGTTCCAAGCACTGGTGACGAAGCTGCTCGACGTTTTGAGGTGACCCACCGGAAACTCCTCGCCGTGCCCAATCGTAATTGGGCTGCAGACTTCTCCGCCGCTAGGGTCAAGAGGTCCGGGATTTTCTCATGGCCCTATCCCTCCGGGATGAGCCTCCGGGATCTTATTCCGGCCTCTGGGTTCGGTGGCCTCTCGTCGTCCGGGGTTTCGTCGCGGGCTGCTCGTGGTGGAACTCAAGAGCCGCGAAAAAGGAAAGCATCCCAGGGAGTTTCGACCGTCGAAGGGAGCGGTCTGTCACGGAGAGGGAGCGCCTCCCCGGGTGGGTCCCCGGTGAAGAGGCGTCGCGACGACGGGCACTCACACGGTGCCTCTCTTGGGGCCAGGGGCTCCGACGGGCGTGCTTCTGAGGGGCCCCGGGATGGCCGTTCTCTCAAGAGGGCTAGGGTGTCCTCCTCGGCTGGCGGAGTGCGGGAGGCATCGATCCCTCGAGAAGGTACGTTCCTGAGCCGAGCGTCGTCGCCGATCCCGAAGAGTCCTCCGCCAAAACGGGCTGTGGCCGTCTCTTCCGCTGTCGTTCCTTCTTGCGAGGCGGGCGACCGTTCCCCGAGGCAGGTTAGGGCGCCTTCGTCATCTATTGGAACGCGGGACGTGTCGAATCCTCAAGATGGGGTTCCCTCGGGTCAGGCGCCGGTGCCGACCCCAAGAGGTCCTGTTGCACAACAGGTTGTGGCCGCTCCGCCCGCTGCCGATCTTCCTAGCGAGGCGGGGGTTGCTGCGTCGGATATCCGCGGCCTTCCACCTCCCCCTCCTAAAGCCGAGCGTGGGCTCCCCGTGAAAGGGGGTGTTGGGGGTGGGCGTTCTTCCTCGCGTTCGCGAAGAAGGCCGGCTGTCGCGGTGAAGGTTGCCATTGATACCGCCGCAGTTGTGACCGCGGCGGTTGGGGCGGAAACTACAGTCGTCACCGCAGGTTCCCCACCGCCTCACGGTCGCCTGGAGGAGCCTGGAGGTGCAGAGGCGGCGCCTTCTAAAGAGGGAGATGTTCCCGCCAAAGTCTCGGGTCCCCTGGATGCTGCTGTGCTGGAGTCGGGGGAGGTTGCCCTTGGGGCCGATGCGCCGGCGGTCGCAGATCCTCCAGCGTCGCCAGATGCCGCCCGCGCAGGGTCTCCGCCTGTCGTGGAGCAGGCCGTGCAGGGGGCTGGGGAGAGAATTCTCGAGCCTGGGGATCTGATCGTCGCGACTCTTCCCTCGACGTCGGGGGGCTCCCCTGCGGATGAACTCTCCTCGTCTTCCGAAGGAGGGGCGTACATGTCCCCTCTTCGATTTACTGGTGCTCCACCCTGCGTCCCTGCTGCGGATGCTCCCGACAGTGTGTGGGAAACATATTCCGCATTCATGTGCCAGGGACTGACGCGCTGCACGCCTGGGACGTGCAGGCCTGGTTTGGCCCTTAGCCAGTACGAGCAGTACCTCCACGGTATGGGGCTTCTGTTTCAGGGCGTCGCGTATCTGAACGATTTGATCCTTCTTGAGCGCGATCAGCGGATGTTGGCCGCGGAGGAGTCTGTGAACGAAAAGCGGAAGACTCAAGAGGTCAATGAGCAACTCGGCGCGTCTATGGTCCGCGCTCGGGAGAACCGCGAGCGAGTTGAGCAGATTGAGGCCGAGCTGGCGGACGAGGTTGCCCGGAAGGAAGCCTTCCAAGCTCAGCTCGCTGAACTCAAAGTCAAGACGGATAGAGAGATCGAGGATTTAGGCGCGAGCTTGGCCGCATGCGAGGAGACTTTGGCCGACGAGAAGAAAAGACATCTGGACACGATGGGCGTGTTGAAAGAGTACGACGGGCACTTTGCCCAGGCGTGTGAGATCCTGGGGCGATCGGCTTGGAATGGGCATCGCTGCCGGCGACGGCCAAGTCCGTCGTGGAGGGGCTTCGTAGCAACCTCGCGGCAGCTCGAGCCTTGTCGGAGGAAGAGCGGAGCGCCCGACTCCGCCTCTACGAAAAAGCATGCGCAAAGCTCGACAAGGCATCGGCCAGACTTCAGGCCTTAGACTCAGGAATCGACTCCCATCGCCTCGCCGCGTCGCATCAGGCCAACATCGCGATGATCAACGCTCTTCCTATCGGGGCCTCGGCCGAACTGCTCCGATGCCAGCTTTCGGAATGGAAGCAGCTCGAGGAAGAGAAGCAGGCGGAGGCTGACGAGCTCGAGAGGGAGGCTGAGGTTGATCCCGAGTCTCCCCCTCTTTCGCCGTGCAATCCCGCTCCGGCAGAGGGCGCCCAGCCCGCGTCTCCAGAAGCGTAGCCTCCCCCCCCCCCTTTTTTTTGCAACTATTTTCTTTTATGGTCAAAGGACACAAACTCTCGTCTGTAGTAATAATTTATTTTCCTTCGCGGATTTGTTTATACTTTCGCGACTGCGTATGAACCTGTTGGCTGCGTGTCGTTTTCTTTAATTTGAATATAGTAGATTAAATGATACCTCTTTTCTGTTCGGCAAGATTCATGGGCTCACATGGGGCTGTACCACCAAAAGGTCTGGCAGACGCGGTAGGATGCTCTAGTTCCTCGCTTGTCTGCTGGGATGACCTTAGCCGTTCCTGCATAATACATTTTGTACGTCCCGCTCGCTTGGGAGCGTTTCGGTAGTGCTCGCTAGGAGACTTTCACTGATAATGTATGTTTAGGTGATTTTTGGGCACTCTCGCCTCTTTAATGCTCGCTGTGGAGTCTTTTAGTTTGCTCGCTGGGAGGCTTTATTTGCTCACTGGGAGGCTTTATTTGCTCGCTGGGAGGCTTTAATAGGCGATGTATGCCTTTAGTAACTTTTGGGCACTCTCGCCTCTTTTATTGTGGGCACTCTCGCCTCTTTTATGCTCGCTATGGAGTCTTTTAATTTGCTCGCTGGGAGGCTTTATTTGCTCACTGGGAGGCTTTATTTGCTCGCTGGGAGGCTTTAATAGGCGATGTATGCCTTTAGTAACTTTTGGGCACTCTCGCCTCTTTTATTGTGGGCACTCTCGCCTCTTTTATGCTCGCTATGGAGTCTTTTAATTTGCTCGCTGGGAGGCTTTATTTGCTCACTGGGAGGCTTTATTTGCTCGCTGGGAGGCTTTAATTTGCTCGAAAGCTCCTCGGGCGTACCTGCTTGTTGTAGTGGCGAGCGACGGCGTTCTGGTAGTTAGCGACGTGGATGCTCGCCTGCTCGCGGCGCTTGTCAACATGGTCGAGCTGGTCGAGCAGCTCTTGTCCGTTGGCTTCTTCGTCTCCTGGAGCCAGCAATCGGCGAAGACTCGGAATTCCCATCTCCGCTGGTATGACCGCTTCTACACCGTACGACAAAGAGAAGGGAGTTTGGCCGGTAGCCGAGTGTGGAGTTGTCCGGTAAGCCCAGAGGACACCAGGGAGCTCGTCAGCCCAGAGTCCCTTCTTGGCGTCGAGCCTCTTTTTGATGTTGTCGATTATTGTCCGATTGACCGCTTCGGCGTTTCCGTTGCCCTGGGGATATCTTGGTGTTGACGTATGCAATTTCACCCCCCAGTGCGCACAGAAATTCCTGAACCTCTTTGAGATAAACTACGAACCGTTGTCGGCGATGATCTCCCTTGGTAGTCCGAAGCGCGTAAAGATGTTCTTCCACACGAACCCTTCCACGTCAGAGTCTTTGATGTTGGCGTACGCTTCCGCTTCCGCCCATTTGGTGAAGAAGTCCGTGACCACCAACATGAACCTCCTCTGTCGCGTGCTTACGGGCATTGGGCCGACGATGTCCATAGACCACTTCATAAAAGGATACGGGACAGTCACCGTGGACAGCTCCTCGGCCGGGCAATTAATAGCCGGGGCGTGTCGCTGATACTTCTCGCATCTCTTAGCATGGTCGGCGCAGTCTGCCACCATCGTGCTCCAAAAGAAGCCCTGGCGCTTGGCCTTCCTCAACAGAGATCTTCCCCCGGCATGGTTCCCGCATTCCCCGCTGTGAATCTCCCTCATCACGTAGTCGGCCTCTTTCTTGCCGAGGCACCTGAGGTAGGGTCCGGTGAAGCTTCTCAGGTAAAGCTTTTGCCTGATTATAGTGTACCTCGCGCTCTTGGTCTTGATTTTTCTTGCTTCTTGGCGGTCATCTAGCGCGACCCCCTCCTGGATATACCTCTTGATGGGCGTCCGCCAGTCTTCCTCATCATCGTCCTCCACCACTCCTCGCTCGTCATCTTCTGGCTCTCCGCTCACGAGCTCGTGGATGCTGAGCTCTTCGGAGGGCTTGTCCTGCTCCCCGCTCACGCCTCGAGGCTTCTTCTTCGCAGGGCCTCCTTCCTTACTTATACTTGGCCTCTCGACCGTCTCCACCGTAATGGATCGGAGTTCGCCTACCTCCGTTGTCGAACCCAAGCCTGCTAGTGCATCGGCGTGGGTGTTGTCTCCTCGCGTCACCTGTGTCAGGCTGAAGTATTCGAACTTCTCAGAGAGCGAATCCACGAGCGCCGCGTAAGCCCCCATCCTCTCGTCGCTTCTCTCATACTCGCCGCTGACTTGCTTGACTACTAGCTGGGAGTCCGAGAACACGCTGACGTTCTTCATGCCGATCGCGAGGGCTGAATTCAAACCCAAGAGGAGGGCTTCATACTCGGCCTCGTTGTTCGTGGCCCGGTAGGCCAGGCGGCACGCTTTCTCGACGACCTCTCCCATGGGTGAAGTGAGTCTGACGCCGGCGCCGGCCCCTTGCGTGGTGGAAGATCCGTCCACGTGCAGCTTCCAAGTCCCATCCTCATTGCTTAGATCGAGAGGCTCTCTCGGTAGCTCGATCAGGAAGTCCGCGAGGACTTGAGATTTGAGACTCGTTCGGAGTCTGTACTCAATGTCGTATGCTCCGAGTTTGATCGACCACTTCATGATCCGCCCGGATTGGTTTGGACTGTGGATGATGGTGCGCAATGGCCTGTCGGTCATGAGGACGATAGGGTGCCCCTGGAAATGAAATCTAAGCCTCTCCGAAGCGTCGTAGACTGCCAGGGCCAGCTTCTCCACCAGCGGGTACCTTGTTTCGGCGTCGAGGAGCTTCCGACTGATGTAGGCCACCGGCTTCTGCTCCCCTTCATCCTCCCGCACCAGTACCTGGCTGATTGCCTGGTCCGAGACGGCGACGTATAGGTACAGTGTCTCTCCCGGTTTCGGCTTTGTCATCACTGGGGGTGTCGAGAGGTACGCTTTCAGAGCTTGGAAAGCCTCCTCGCACTTGTCGGTCCACTCGAACTTCTTGTTCTTCTTCAGCAACTCATAGAAGACGAGTGTTCTATCGGCCTTCCTCGAGATGAAACGGCCTAGGGCGGCGATCCTCCCTGTCGGCCTCTGAACCTCTCGTCGATTGCGCGGGGATGGCATGCTCTTGATCGCCTCGATCTGCTCGGGGTCCGCCTCGATCCCTCGCCGGGTGACCATGTGACCCAAGACTTGGCAAACCAGTCGCTGGCTGGCCCTTGCAGGCTCTCCACGAACAGGCGGCAGAGGATGGCTTCCACCTTCTCCGTCTCTCCGGTGATGCGCTCCGTCACGATGCGGAACGACTTCACGTGGGTGTTCGGGTCCGAGGTCCCTTTGTATGGGGTGATTTTGACCTTCGGGAGCTCTCCCAGCTCCACTCCTCGGATCTTCGACGAGAAAGGAGTGGCTCTCGCCTCTCTGACCATTCGGTCAATCTCCGGCGCCGAACTCGTCGCCTGGTGCACCCTAGACGCAACCTGTCCCATCCTGGACTCCATTCCTGAAGACAACTCTTTCACCATCTTCTTCACCTCTTCTATCATAAGGGGGTTCAGGGCGGGGCGAGCGTTCGCAGCTGCTGCTGGGTCCTCTTCCTCCGCTGTAGACGGTGTGAGCACGGTGGTCTGGAAGAGATTTCTGTGGACTGGGGCTCCGGGCGCCGTCCATCCTCCTATCCCTCCGTTAGTCATGAATTGGTCCAGGCGGGCCGCGAGCTTCCTGTTCAGCTCGGCTTGCTCTTCGGCCCTCCTGTTGGCTTCTTGCGCCGTCGCAAGAGCTTCGGCCAGCTGCTGCCGTAGCACTCCTTCCTCCGCCATCTCCTCCTGGCTTCTTCATGCGCTGCTGTCGTTGTTCGCCATGTCCATCGTCTTCGTGAGCTTCCTGGCTGTGAGATAGAAAAAGACAGGGCCCCACGGTGGGCGCCAAACTGTAAAGGTCGGTTTTCACCGAGACTCTTTCAGTCACAAGGATTAAGTTATTATCGTTTTACGCGTGGGGGTTATCGTTTTATGTTAATTATCCTTGAGTTTATATGTATGGAGCTCGGTCTTTCTCGTTTATTAGCTTGGAAGCTCCTCAAAGAAACACAATCGATGATGAACAGTAACAGATAAACTTTCTCTCTCTCTTTCTCTAGGGTTTCGACTTGGGGATTTTGGATCCCTTTCCTGGTTTTTTCCCCTTGATATTTATACCTCCCCCCTTTTTCTCAGTTCCTCTTTTCTTTCCATTAGGGTTTCCCCTTTCGGCCATACTTCTTTCTGACCGGTCCCCTGATTTCTTCCTGATCTTTACCCACTAATTTCCGTGATTGACGTTCTTTCGACTGACTCTCTGACACCAAGTTTTCTCAAGCACGCTTCCATTTTCCCGCCATTTCATAGCGACGATCCCTTCTTGGAGCGATATCCCTCCTCGCAGGTGGAGCGAGGAGGACCGAGAGGATCTTCCTCGCAGGGGAACCTTCTTCGCGAGGGAGATTCCTCGCGAAGGACCATCCTTCTCGCTTGGGGGCCAATCCTCCCTCGCGGGTGCGGTTTTCCCTCCTCGCATAGCTGTTGTCAGACGTGGGGCCCGTTCGCTTCCAGCCATTTCGTCGTTTGACAGTCAAAACGACGTGCGTTTTGGTTAAGAGGGATTTGACAAAATCCCACCTTAACAATACTCGTCAACAATTGGACGGTGTGCAAAGCTTCCGGATGACGTCTACAAACTCGGTTTGTGCGTATTTGTTCTCGGTTATTTGTTCGGACAACCGAAAAATAAAACCATACCTCCGAAGTGGCAACCGATCTTCCAGTAGGTCGAAGATCTCCCCTTTTTATGGTAGGGAACATGAGTTGGAGGGAGACGTTTCTATCCCTCTCAGTGGATTTGAAGCATCACCGGGATAGCCTCGACGACAAGCTGAAGAAGAAGCCCGACGTCGTCCAAAAAGAGGCGAAGTACACGCTGACTGGCAATCTTCATGCCTTTCAGTATTGGGCATATGAGGCTATCCCGGAGATTGGGCACGCCTTCGGAAACGGAGTTGGAAATCGAATGCCGAGAATGCATTCGTGGTCAGGAACCATCGTCGTTCTTAGCAAGGACGTAGAGAAGATCCTGAAAAAAAAAATCGGTAAATTTTATCGTTATTTAATAATGTTCTTTTACGATTAATTATTAACATTGTTATTATGTTTGCAGTTAGCCGTCCTTCAAATGCTGCGACCGCGGCCGGGGAAAAGGGTTTCTTTCAGACCCTTGAAGAGCAGACCCAAAAATGTCTAAATCCGATAGACATCGAAGGAGAGGATGCGGCAGAGCCGAAGAACATCGACGAAGAAATAAACAAAAAGATGTACTCGGCCACGACGTTGACGAGGACGATGACGAGGATCACATCTCTGATACTCCGCGGGAAGCTCGTCCGACGAAAGAGTATCAAGCTCGTCCTCGTCGTCAAGCTACCCCGCCTCCTCCTCAATCTCCGCCTCCTCCTGAAGGTCGACCGGAGGATGAACCTATTGTCATCACGGCTGCCATGTGGGTAGACCTTCGCCAAGGAATCGGGTTCATCCTCCAGAACATCGCCACCATAGGGCGTGGCGTGAACGCACTTAACAGGCGATCTGAGCGCGTTCAAGATCGAATTGAGCGTATACGCCATGATCAGGTAATAAGGTCGTTTATTTCGTTTAGTAGTTTATTGCATATGCTTAACAAATGCTTTTTGCAGATTTGTCAATGGGAGCGTCTGAATCACGTATTCTGAGACGTTACTGGGATGCCTGGTGGACCTATTCCTACCACGCAAGCCCGTGGTCCGGATACGTAGAAGCAGCAGAATGTCGAGGCTTCTCAACATCCTCCCCCTCCAGCAGCTTCTAGTAGGCCTCCTTCGCCGTTTACGCCTGCGAGCAGTCGGAGTCCATCACCGGAGATCCCGGATAAGCAAGTCGGCCTATTCAAAAGGTATATGAAGACTCCTGCACAAGAGAAGGCTCCTTCTCATGCAGAGGAGACGACTCCTACAGAGGAGAAGGCTCCTGCAGAGGAGAAGGCGACGGGGGAGAAGAAGGCGACGGCAGAGAAGAAGGCGAAGCGTCAAGAAGAGAAAATGAAAGCTCCTGCAGAGGAGAAACCGTCTAAGCGTAAGAGGGGCGACCCACTCACGTCTCCAACTCACCCATCCCCCCAGCGGTCGAAGAAGTGGGATGACTTCACCGATCCGACGAAGCCGAAGTACACTCGAGCATCGTCTTCTTTCAATCCGCTGAAGGAGCCTAACAAAAAGGAATACGCGGAGTTTATGATGTGAGTTAAGACGGGTAAGTATCTTGGTCGCTACAAGGATAATGTTCGACTACTGACGTGTACCGCATTACCGAAGTTATTCTCCACGATCACTGACGCATGGGCTTGGATGACTGATGAGGTATAATTATTTTATTTGGTAACGTTCAAATTATCTATATATTTATTATTTATTTTGTATTGCAGCATATCGACGCGATCGTTTATATGCTCATGAACCGACAACGTGATCTCAGTGGTTATCGCCAAGATGTCTGCATTATGGACAACATATGGGTTCAAAACGTGTTCGGGAGGTATAAGCAAGAGCGGATGAACCTCGAGAATGCGAAAGAATTGGGGACAGAGCCCGAGAGAGTCGAGTGGGATCAGAGGTCTGTCATTGTGCCGATGACGGGATTCAGAGACAAAAGGATCAAACCGTGGAGAGAGGCTAGGGAGATTCTCTTTGTCGTCAACTTCAGGAATGTGCACTGGTTCACATTCCAAGTAGACTTGACGGAGTGGACGATAACGGTTCTTGACTGTCAGAAGAACCTTGCGGAAGGGGAGCAGCATGAGACATACTTTACGACGTTCATGCAGGTATAATTCTATCTTAAAATAACGATATGTTAAATTCTAGTAGAAATTTCTCAACTCAATTTGTATAGGATTGGAGTCTCACATTGCCACGGGTGATGATGTTGAGCGGCTGTTCGACAACCACCCGAAGATGTATCAACCTCTCTCATCCGACCGACCGGTGCTTCATGAGTTCACTTGGCTCATTAACAAGAATGTTCCTCAGTGTTGTCTAAGATAAATGTTAAGAATTAATTTTAGTGAAATACGTTATATGTTGACACGTTTGTCATCTATGTATTGCAGCGGTGATTGTGGAATGTTCGCCATCAAATATATCGAGTATCTTCTAGTTGGAGTTCCATTCGACACACTCATAACGGAGAACATGAAGATATTCCGGAAAAAATGGATCGTTGACTTATTTTTGGGTCGAGTTGCGCGATGAATGTACTAACATTTTGTTATTTATTACATTTTGTTATTTATTACATTTTGTTATTTATTACAGTTTGTTATTATAATAACATTTCTCTTTGTTTATTTATATGAACTTGTCAAAAAATCACTAGTTGAACTTGTCAAAAGACATTGAATTGAACTTGTCAAAAGCTTCTAACTAAACTTGCTCAAATATCGTCAACAACACATAAACATAACAAATAAAAATAACATTGAAAGTGTCAAAAGTTTCTAATTAAACTTGTCAAACTCTATTCTCGCCACGTGCACGTCTTTCTATTGTGACATAGGCCACCGCATTTTCCGTATTTTCGCTTTACAACAATTTTTTCACCTTGAGATGGGTATCGTTTTACCCTTCGCCTTCCTTGCTTACTTTTTCTTGAACAACCGGCATGTTTCTTCTCGACTGGAACCAATATTTTCTTGTTCTTATTTCGTGTGGAACGTCCCATTGTTCTTCATTCCCAACTGGATAGATGGCGTCTTTATACATTTCGATCCACGTTTTCTTCACGTAAAAAGGACTACACAAAGAGTAAAACGTCCACCGAACGATGTTGAGCTGATGCAATAGAATGTTCGCAAGGGATACCTAAGAGTTGAGGAATTCCAAAAGTGCAAGTATTTTCTTGCGAGTCTACGTCGTATTCACCACAGTCGTCTTTAACGTGACATTCGTACAAACCAAGCCCATACACGTGCACGAATTGTGCTTTGTTGTTCATATTCTCAAAGTCAGCTTGCCACCTCGGTGTAGGTTCCGTGTTTAACTTGTTCGCAATATCCTCTCGTTTGAAGAACCAATTTTGTAGCATGAATCTTATGTACTCAAGGAGCGGATTTATCGAAAAAGACCTTGCATGCCTTGTTTTAGCGTTAAAACTTTCGGCGTTGTTACTCGTCATAATATCATACCTTTAAAACATAACAATTAACACTTCAGGTAATGAATATTCTATTAAAAGTTAATGAATTACATTTTTTCAGGAAAGAACGGTCTTGCCCATCGATCGAACCCGATATCTTCAAGATATTTTGCCATCTCGACATCTTTTCGCCTCAGTTGCCTGAAATGAGCTTCGAAGGAAGTCTTATTGAAACAATAAGCCGCTCCATACAATTCATCACGATAGTGATCTGTCTTAAACTTGTGTTGGACGTTCAGCTGCATATGATGGTAGCAGTAACCATGCGGTCTTCCTGAAAAAGCAACTTCGACACCATGACTGATACTAACATGTCGATCGGATATGAATGCCAAATCAGGTACGTCATCACCAATAACTTCTTTCAACTTAAATTTCCAAACAAATAGGATAGTTTATCTTTCAAAGAAAAGTTTTTTTTATTTCCTCTTTTCCTTAGACTTAAGGATATTAAGATATGAGTCTTTCTCATTATCAAGAACAAAACTTGTTAGAAAAAGAATAGTGATATTGGTAAAGATAAAATATAGCACGATCCGAATCTAAAAATTTTAGATTTTTTCTTCCATTCAGTTCAAAACTTCCACAATCCCTTCCCGAACCAAACATGAATCTTTCAATTCATTTGGCTCTCACACCCAATTACTTTTGAGAATTCTTATCTCTCTTTTTAATGTAATGAGCCTGTCTCCTCTATTTCTATTAAATCTTCTATATTTCGAGAAAAACGGATCACTAATCGAAGAATTGATATTTTTGGGAAGTATCATGATCATCCAATAAGAATGGTTTCCATTTTTTCAAATGAACGATTTGAAGACCTATTGATTCTAACAACTGATTGCAGAGTTGATCATTCGGACCTTTCAATTCATGGATGTGGGTCGGAGATCACTTCTTATGGACTCGTTGAGAATGATTATGATCTAGTTCATGGCCTATTAGAAGTAGAAGGCACTCTGGTGGGATCCTCACGGACAGAAAAAGATCATGCCACTTGCTGTCGAAAACGCCAAAAGCGATTGGATATAAATGTGAATACGCATCCAATGCAATAGCGACAAGCAATTGTCCCCCGTATTTAGTCTTCAAAAATGATTCATCCAAAGATATGACCGGTTGACAATACTTAAATCCATTAAGACATGCTCCAATGGCAAAAAAAGCATACTTGAATTTCTCACCGTCTCTCACAAAATCAGTAACCGTGCCGGGGTTTTTTTGCTGTAACATGTACAACCACAAAGGTAATTTATGATACGACTGTTCAGGTGTACCACGAACGAGTCCAGTAGCTACTTCCTTTGACCTCCACGCCTTCAAATAAGATATGTCCAAACTCCATCTTGTCTTCACTTCTTCCCTAACGTTGTGCGCTGAATAATCGGCCATTGAGTTGATCGAATATTTGTCTTTAAACACGTGTCCAATAACCCAAGGGGCAGGTCCTCGTTGACCTTCGGGTCGGATTACGCGCGAGCAAGAGTGAACTTTTTCGAAAGCCACAATCTCCCACATTCCTGACCATTGTACGACGCTCCGGAGTTTCCACGTACAAGTCTCATCTTTGCAAAGAACGTACCACCTTTTTGTCGAAGATGATTTAACTCGAAACTCGAAATTATTTCTCATGGCAAACAAGTGCACGTGTGTCTTTATTTCCAATTTGTTCTCAAACTGTTTTCCAAGGTACAAGTCTTCTGACCTACCTATTACATTAAACGATAAACGGTTAAGTTCACGATATAAACAAACTTAGAATCTCTAACCACGTAAACAGTTAAGATATATTACCTGTAGATGATTGACTTGGTTTTTCACGATATTCTATCTCTTTAACTACTTCTTCTTGTGTGAATTCAGGATCTTTCCAAGTATAAGTTCCAGAAGATCTTTTACAAGGATTAACTTCAGGATGGTAGTTGCCTGAAGGAACTTCGAAGTTCTCAACAAACTCAGCATACTCTTCATCATTTAGAAACTCTTCGAATTCTTCAGCGTCTTCAACATCATCATTGTCGCCCTGATCTTCGCTTCCTTCAAAATCTTCAAAATCGACGTCAAACGAATATCTATCACGTCTATACGATTCATCTTCGTGGTATGCAAATCGTTCATCGTTTGGTTTCGGATTACTTTGTGAGACTTCAATTGCGAGAGGATGATATTGTCTTTTGCTCTCAATTCGATGGACCTTCACACTTGTTTTCCTTTTTGCTTCAGATCCACATTGTTAACAATCGGTGACATGATTCTTTTCGGTTCCAAGCTCACGCAAATAGGAAATTTACTCCAGTAGTCGTGTTTCATATAATATGCGACATCATCATCGGTCACCAAGATTGCAAGCGTCAACGCAACGGTACTCATAGTGTACGGGACTTCAATTTTTAAGTCATACGCCATCCTATCGATCTTGAAAATATCGTAAATCATATCGACCAACTCATGATATGTCGTTTCTTTTGTAGCTTCCACCGTATACATACGAGCTTTACTAAAATCTCATATGTCGCTCAATATCACCCACTTTCCACCAACACTAACGAAAACTGGAAAACATCACCCATAATTGTCAACAACTATTCAAAGTTGTCAAAAAACTATTCAAACATATCAAAACCTTAACAAATTTATGATAACTTGTCAAAAACTAAACAAACTTGTCTAAAACTAGTCAAACATCTAACAAAAACATCAGATGTTGTCATAAAACTATCTTAACGTGTCCAAAATCAAAAATTTTAAATTCCATCGTATTGCATCTTCTTTCATCGTCCTCCATCGTATTGCATCGTCCTTCATCGTCCACCATCATAACGCATCGTATGGTGGACGACAACGTGCGATGGAGTATGATGGAGGACGATGGAGAGCGATGAAGGACGATTCAATACAATGGAATGCATGCAGCCTATCGTAAACTTTTTCCTAGGTTTTTCGACGAACTTTTTCTTTTTTATCCGAAAACGATTCTATCACCAAAAACGACTACAAAAAGGATTTAAATACAAGGACTTAAGTAACATACCCATTATGAAGATGATATTTAGTGATTCCAACGGATTTGGAGAGGTTTTTAGTAAATTCGAAGTTCAAAATGAGATTAATATGAGACATAAACCCTATATATGCGTTGAAGGGTATTTTTGTCCGATTTTGGGCATACAGTCCAGTTTTAGATATTTTTAACAAGATGGATCTAATTTGGATATTTTTAATGTTTTAGGTTTACAAAATGAAATTTCTCATATAGAAACACGGACAATTTAATAGTATGGGAAATCACAAATATATCCCTGAACTATGTCTGAGTTAACATTTTTACCATAGGCTTTTCAAGATAAATTTGGCTAATTAGGACTCAAAATTTATAAAATTTGGATTTTAACCAATATTTGACAAATATATTGATTTTTCTTTTTTACACTAGTTGGCCCAAGGTTTAAAATACCGACGGTTACCGCCTATATACGCAAAAATCAATTTCTCGGTAAAAAAATCGAGAGTTACCGTTCAAATTTAATAATACCGGTCCAAAATATCATAAATTTACCGATTTTTACCGACCTGATTTGAATAGTTATAAAATCTAAATTATCGCCAAATTACCGATTTTTACCGATCATCACAGTGCATTCTTTATACTTACCGACAATAATAGTTATAAACTAAAAATATTGTTTGTAATTTTGATTATGGATTAGAATTTGGTTATGCAATTGTGATTTTGATTTTGAATATAATATATTTTGAATTGATAATTGATTTTAAATTTATAATACAAAGTTGTGAATTTGATTATGCATTGTGGATGACTATGGATTATGAAATTGTAATTTTTTATTTTGAATATAAGATTCTTATTTGATAATTGATTTTGAATCTATAATATAAATTTGTGAATTTGATAATGTATTGTGGATTAGAATTATATTATGGATTATGGAATTGTGACTTTTGATTTTGTATATAAGATTGTTAATTGATAATTGATTTTGAATTTATAATATAAAGTTGTGAATTTGATTATGGATTATGGATTTGAATTTGATTATACATTATGAAATTGTGATTTTTATTTTGAATTTATAGTATAAAGTTGTGAAAGTGATAATGGAATTGTGAATTTTGATATTGAATTTATAATATAAAATTGTGATTTTGAAATATATAATTGTTAATTTTGATATCAAATTTGAATTTAAAATATAAGATTATGAAATATGGAATATGGAATCATGAATTTTGATATAAAATTTGAATTTAGGATATAAAATTATGATTATGAAATATGAAATTGTTAATTTTGATATTGAATTTGAATATAAGATTGTGATTATAAAATATGAAATTGCGAATTTTGATATTAAATTTGAATTTAGAAGTTTAGATTATGAATATATGTATAATTTGGATTTTAGGAATATGTGTTATATGATTTTCGTCGGTATAACTATTGGTATTCGGTATACCTTCGATAATTTGTCAGTATGATCGGTAGTCGATAATTTTTTTTATAGAATAGCCATCGGTATACCCGTCGATATGCGGTTGGTATCGGTAATTTAATCCTGGTTGGGCCTACAGATTGAAATATCGTTACCAATACCATACCGAACTCAAATTTTCCTTAAATCCAAATAAAGCTAAGTGTGATAAATTTTTTTTTATAGAATAGTCATCGGTATACTCGTCGATATGCGGTTATCTCTAAAAATCAGAACTTCGGTAGCGATATCGGTATCGGTAATTTAATCCTGATTGGGCCTACAGATTGAAATGTCGTTACCAATACCGTACCAAACTCAAATTTTCCTTAAATCCAAGCAAGTGTGAAATTATATGGATGAAAAATAATATAATGTTAAAAATATAGCATTATCAAAGCAGAACAGTAGTAAGTCAACATTATTTAAAAAAGTATAATATTTAGAATAATCTATGATTACCAAAGCATAAATTGATTATATAACATCATATAAATTATTACATTTAGAATAATTTATAGTGCTAATTTGTAATTTAAAATATATAAAAAAATCAAGTAATCTTTTCTCCGAAAAATACAAATACATACATACCAAGACTATAAACTCTATATTAAATCATTATTAGTTTTTCTTCAAATTTTCAAAAATGGTAAGCTTATGTATCCAAATAGTAGCATGAGATAAAGGGCATCAAATTGAGTGTTTATAGCCTTTGTCCAGTTTATTGAAGATAAAATTTATAAACAAGACTTATACAACATGTCATATTTGGAAAGGGTTGAGAGTGTCACACAACCCGGGATTCCTCGTGCACCAAAGCGGCTGGATCGGCTCAGCGCCGACCCCTCTTCCGACCATCCTTCCCCGCCACTCGCTCAGCCGATCCGTGGCCCCACCAGACCCATTCTTCTCTCGTTTCCCCGTCCAGAGCGACTCCGCCAGAGCCGAGGCTCGAGGCCATACCCGAGAATCTACCACGGTCCCGTCGGCTTGTTCGGACCATAGAGCCACCTCCGCTCCTAAAACGAGCCGAGACTCACGCCGGCTCAGCCCAGAGAGGATGTTGTGGTTGTATATCGTCTGCCACGTCTTGAAGGGCCCGCACCACGATCCCCCATTGGCGTCTGCGTTCCCGTCGTCGTTGTAGATCGGGTTGTTTCCCGTGAATGAGCCGTGGCCGCAGTCGAGGTAGTAATACTCGGAGGACGACACGATCACACGGTACCCCATCGACGTTAGGAGCTTCGTGTTGTTTTGCCCGTTGTTCCACGTCTGAAGGATCGTCGTTTCCCTGTCGAACGGAGTATTATCATCAGCAAATTACAGTGGTTCACTTTCAATATGTAAGCTGGATTCGCTTTGCCGCTACAGAATCTCACTACAACCAAATTCGAGAAACGGGTCGATCTGCAAATCATCGTCGTAACGGAGTATTATTATCAACAATTGATCCTTCGATCAGACGTTAACACAGCTTATAGTGGTTCACTACGCAAAAGCTGTGTTCACTTTAACGCTGCAGAATCTCACTGAAACCAAAATCGAGAAACAGGTTCATCCGAGAATCATCGTCGTAAGGTCTTCAGTTTGATGGGCTCGACTAACCATAAGCAGAGAAAGGCCAAGATGGAAATAATAGGCACGAATCATCATTCGGCTGGATCGAGCGTGACTCTGATAACATCTAAAGTATCACTAAGTTCCATTTCGAAACAGATTAACAATTAATGAGTAACTCGTGATCTTTGTATCTTTATAAGAGAAACTCTCGTAAATTTGACTTCTCTTACCTCGGAAGACTCTCCGGCGCGACACGGATGGCTTGATCCAACAAAATATCTTCCCAATAGACGGCGGTTTTGTTGAGGGACGCGATGAAGGGAAACGTCTGGTTGACGAAGATCTCAAGGAGCTCGCTGAGCGTCCCGTTGGCCGACAAGTGAGCCGCGACGGCGGGGTCGGATTTCCAACAGTTCGGGACGACCTCGTCGGCGCCCGCGTGGAAGAACGGCTCTGGGAAGAGGGCCGCCACGTCAGCGATCACGTTTTTGAGGACTTTGTAGGTTTTCGGGTTGAGCGGGTTGAGCTGACCCGACCCGGGCTCCGAGGCGTACCGGTCGGCCCACGCTGCCCCGGGCTCGCCCACCCAGAATTTGTTGCCACATGTCACGATCTCGGGGTACGCCTCTCCCCATGATCCCGTGTGGGCTGCACAATTTTTCACATATTTTTTCCTTTAACTTAAAACATACAGATATTATTGCAAGAGGCTCTTCCTCTTACTCTTATTCTGTACATGAGCAACATTTTAGTCCTCAATTTTATTTATTTACCAAGGCCCGTCTTTATTTTTAGACAGAAAAGAAAAGAGCAACATTGACCAATGATGATAGTTTTTGTTTTTGTTTTTGAAGAATGATAGTATTTGAATGGATCAAATCTTGACTATATATTGAGAGCTGATTTTGTTAAAACATAAATGGCTACTTAAATCCCCAAAAACAATACACTAAAAGGTGCAAGGGACAAAAGCGTACAGCTTTAATACTTATTTTTAATTTGCAATATTACCCTTTTTCTTATGTTTTATTAGCCCAAAATTATATGATATCTTCTCATATTCAAATAACTTTTTCATTCTTTCTTTAGAAGAGGAGTTTTTTCTACCTGGCGAATCAATTTCAGGCATAACTCGAACCCCGTGATCGAAGCCGAATTGAACGACCCTCTCGACGTCCCCGGGAGAATATTCCATGTGGGACCCGTACGAGCCTTTATTTGCCAGCTCGGGCTCGGAAGGAAGAGCCAAAGGAAAGGAGTGGGAATCGGTCACGTGCCAATGAAAGACGTTGAGCTTGTTCATTCCCATCGCTCCGATGGTCCTGAGCAAGTCCTCCACCGGGTAGAAATTCCTCGAAGTGTCCAAAAGGAGTCCTCTGTGAGGGAACTTCGGGGCGTCCGAGACGTGGGCCCCGCATGCCACGTGGAGCTCGAAGGGCTCGTGGGCCCACACGAGCTGAGAGAACGTGTCGAGCCCGCGCATCGCGCCCCATGGAGTTCGGGCCGTTAAGCGAGCCCACCCCGATTCGGGGATGGTGAGATCATACGACTCATTTGTGCCGTGGATCAGAGGAGCGTCCAACTCGTGAACTCGCACGATTAATTTCTGAAAAAAAAGATCAATTAGCTAAATACTCAGAAATAGTTTTACCAATTTCAATATATTTAACGTTACGTTAATTTTACGTAAATACCTATTTTATTTTGTTTATGAAAATTTTCAGACTATCTTTGCCCTTTTTAATTTGCACCTACGGTTACCACTCAAATTTAAGTTAACGAAATAAAATTAAGATTAATTAAATAAGTTATTAAAAGAAAGTGTGTTCAGATCGATTTTTTTTTGGGAAAACATTTATGTTGACAGTTTGAAGGATATTTTTGACCCAATAATTTTGTAAACAATTTCAATTGAGTATTTACACAAAATTAACAAAACGTAACGTAAACATGAGCAAACAGTCAGTTTTTTGTAAAAAAATGTATGCTATGTAGACGAGTTTTGTTTCAACTTCTTTTAGTGAAATAATAGATTTTTAAAAGAAATCGAAAGAAAAAAATTAGTAAAAAGTTGTAGATTGGAAATTTCTTTCGTTTTTACAGAGTTCAAAAAAAGTACTCGAACAAGAAACAAATTAAATATGTTCTTAATTGTCGTGTCGAAAACTTGGGAAAGAAGAAACTACAAAATATGAAAATGAGAATTTAACGATAAACTCGTTAGTGATCACATCCGATTGCGAATATATAATCAATTAAAGTAAAATAAACTTTGGCGTCGCATTTGGAATAGAACGGAATTCGATTTTGTTCTATTCCCGACCCTAAACGGTACTAAGTTAAAAAATGTATGATATGTATGGGTTTTGTTAAAAAAAATATTGGGTAGCTTTTGATTTTTATTGTCATGTCCAAGACTTGGCAAAACACTAAAGTAAAAAAAATGTCCAGGACTAATATTTCCCTCGGCCACGGTTTTATGTGCTATATGAGTTTTGTTTAAAATTTTACTTGATAGATGTTACAAGTTCAAAGAACACTCAGAAGCAAAACAATTCTCTAAATCTGAAATTGAATATGTTAAAATTAGAGAAATGAATCTTAGTCCTTATTGTCTTGTGAAAGAATTGTCAAAGAAGAAACTACTAAAACATGGAATTGTGATTCTTCCTGTTCTGTTCACATAATTAACTATATATATTGTCATAAATACAAAAATAAAAATTTGACATTTTTTAACAAAAAATTAGCTTTATACCCACATTTAACTTTTTTAATTTCAATATACCCAACGTTTAAATAATTTTATGTAAATATCCACTATAAATTGTTTACAATCAAATGGAGTCCAAACATCAAATAAATAATGACGCAAAACGTCATTAATGCACACGCGTCCTTCAATTTATTTTAAATTTTTTATTTACGTTAATTTGTTTACAGTGGACTTTTACACAAGTCAAACTTTGGGTATATTAAAATTAATAAATGTTTATATGAGTATATAGCTAAAAACTGATTGTTATATAAAATTTTTTTGGTTGAATCACTAAGTCAAAACATGTATTGGTTAAAAATGTTATTGAAACGTATTTGTATAATTATATTTACGCCCACTAATTTTATATAATTCTACGAATATCCTAATTAAATTATAAAATAAAATGAGGACTAAAGAGAAACTGAGTCAAATAATAATGAAAAAAACCTTGAGTAGTGGGGCAGAGGCGTTAAGTGGGGCGGCAGATGAGGGAGAGACGATTGGACGGTGGCGCTCCATGAGAACGAAACTCCGGCAGCGTTCTGCGGCGGCGGAGAGGTGACGGTGGTGGTCGGGAATCACGACGGAGAATCCGCAGGAGATTCGCCGGGCTCCGGGGTTGGGCCACCGGAAAGTTCTGGGCATCGGCCAAACATTTATTGGATACGAAGCTGAGTCGATTGGAGAGAGACTGAGAGACACGATCAAGAGAATTCTGATTCCAACTCTATTCATTCTTTTCCTTTTCGAAAGCCCACTTGATGTCTTTATTTCGTTATATATGTATCTGAATCCACACTCCACTATTCTTGATCAAATCTCACCAAACCTTCATTCCCAACTTTGAAATAAAAAATAAGTTATGAATCGGGATAAATATTAATAACATCGAAAATAAAATTAACATTCACACAACTTTAGTTTTCAATTGAAATTTTGAGTATCGCATTGGTTTTGAATTTTGATAATTGTTCTCCGTCGAATTTTATTTAATTTTGTAATCGCTCTAAATAATTTAATGAAACATTGTTATTGTGTTCTAGTCATTTTTTTTATTGTATGAATAAATAGCCAAAACGTAGTGACGTGAGATATTTAAGAGGTGCGTTATTACAATTATGCATTTCGTAATAACTTCTGCTTTAACTAATTGTTATCTTAATAACTGCAGCTTTAAATGTGAGTAAATATGTCATAATAATCGGTTTTGTTTAGTTAATTGCTATAAATCAATTCTTTTAAAAAATTAACTATTTAACAACTTTTATGTTTTAAAAAATATATTACTACTTATTCTTTTTTATTATTATTACTAGTTTTCGCGTTTTTAAATAATTACATATACTAAGTGAATAGGAGTAAAATATATATAAATATCAAAATCAACACCGATGAAAAGTCAACCAAACGAAAACTCGGAACACTTAGTCAATTTTGTAGGTAAATTCACAAGCTATAAAAATATTGAAATTGCATTACTAGTCATAAATCAACTCACCTCTACGAAAACAAAGCAACGACGTCCCCGAGACTGAAGAAATAAAAAAGAGCAAAGTCCGAGATGTGGAACTAGTTCATCAAAATCGACGACGTCGAAAAGCAAAAGGGCATGTGCATGAAATGCGGGAAACATATCAAATGTGATAATAAGGAGCAAATGACTTCCTTTTTACGCGATCACCATCAAAAATGTTAAAGTACCGAATCATTTTTAAGTCAGGTACGCCGTGATCCTCAAGAATTTAGAAAAGAACTACTATTTTGTTTCAACATATTAAACTTTTTCACATGTATAGGTTTAGTCATTACTTGGTTCCTACTATTCAAACGAAGAAAAATAGTTACTTAAAGTTTTGTTCCAAAATGGTGATTTTAATGTAGCACTGACTTCAGATATTTGGTCGTGTAACGTTAAAATGGATTATATGAGTGTTGTCGTTCATAACATAGACTCGGATTATAACCTAAATAAAATAATTATTTCTTTTAACAGAATTGAGGATAATCACACCGGGAATGCTATATTAGAAATTTTAGTAAGCGTTATAGAAGAATGAAACTTAAAAAACTAAAATAATTTCTATTACTTTAGAGGATGCAACCCACAACTATGTTATAACTAGAGTTTTAAGAGTTAAATTCTTAATCAATAATCTCTTTTACACCAAGGATGCACCACACACATAAGAAACCTTATAATTAAAGCCAGATCTATACGTTTTCAAGAATCTATTGCTAAAATTAGAGAATCAATTCATGATTAAATAATTACACATCTAAGGTAGATGAACTTAAAAAAGACGATTTTTATTAAACATATTAGAGGAAAGAACTTTTCATACCAATGTTAGGATTAGATGGGGTTCAACATACTTAATGTTAAAACATTATTTAACAAATAGGTACGTTAAAGGTGTTGTAGAGTACGTTAACCGGGTAGGAAATAATAACGTAACGAATGATGACTAGCTATATCTAGGTGTTATTTTTTAAACTTATTTTATGATAAAACTTGTGTTTTATCTATCGTTTATACTCGAACCTCATTTTAGCACTTCATAGCGTTTCAACAGTTGGACGACATCTAAGCGATTGTAACAATTTTGAATTTTTTCAACCTCGTGTTAGTTCAATGAAGGCTAAATTTAATTCATGGGTGGGTAAAATTCCTTATTTATATGGTTTTGCAGCTATACTAGATCCTAGATTGAAATTTGGTGGTTATTCCTAACTTTTTACAATACTTGAAGCGTTATACCGGACAAGATTACGTTGCACATGATAATACAAGGGTTGTAGTTAATTTTTCAGGTACTACCAGCGCCAACCGCCATAACCTGTACAGATGAGTCTGTAGGTCTAGGGTAATTTTTTTTTATCATTAACGAGTTAATGGCGGAGTATAAAAATTTATTTATAAGTAAAACAATTTTACTAACCTAGGCAAAGTGCATAAACATCATATTATTTAAAAACATTATATAATTACTTGAGACTAACTTTTTTTTGTAGCTTGATCTTTGAGGAGCCTTATGAAAGGTTGATCGTCTCGTCTTGCTCATTTCTTTCACACCTAGTCGTGAACTCGAGTAACCTAAGACTTCTATTACAAGAGTCTATAGCGGGTTTGAAGGATTTGTGTGTGGGCACAATTAAACACAATAACTCAAGAACAAGTCTATGAGCTAAAGTGCTAATTTAAGCCTAAGTCTAATGAGGACTTAGGTGCCAAAATAAAAGAGATATTTGAGAGAGAGAGAGAGAGAGAGAGAGAGAGAGAGAGAGAGAGAGAGAGAGAGAGAGAGAGAGAGAGAGAGAGAGGAGAGGTTCGGCCAGAACAAGAAAAACAAGAGGAGAAAACTTATTTTTACATCTCAATGTGAGTCTCTATTATAGGAGAAGAAAATACAAGAAATGGTAATTACCATTTCCTATTGTGTATTCATGACACAATATTTGATTGCCTCTCCTCTTTGTCTATGTCATGGCCGGCCATAGTCAAACATTAGTGAGAGAAATTTGTTTCATCACTTAGCACATTTGTTTCCTTATCAAAGAAATTCATTTCCTCTTTTTCTTTTTGGAAATTATCTTTATAATTCAAGGCAAATAAATTTCTCTCCTCGTTGATGATGTTAGCCGAGCTCTATGTGTAAGGAGGGAGCTTCTAGATGCTTCCTTATTTCTTTTAAGACAATTCTTAAAATATCTATTATAGAATTAATATTGCACAAATAATGAAATTAATTTCATAATACCTCAAACAACTTTTCGGCTTCAGAAAATAATTTATACTTCCATTATATGAAAATATTCAAAATCTTATTTTGACATTCACATCACTTTATGTCCATATAGAAAAGAATACCCTTTATAGACATTTTTCTAGAAAACGTCTATTTCAACACTTGAACTTATTTTGACTTAGTTTATAGTTTAACAATCCTACTCTAATGACCTGTAATAGTGACCTTATGAATCCAAATGAGCTTGAGCTACTATACTTGGAGTCAAAACTTCACAATTTTTTTTTTGAGTATTAGCTTAATGTCAACTAACTCCACTAAAGAGTTGACAGTGCGAATCTCTCGGTTGAAATGAATTTAGTTTCTACTCAAATTCAATTTAATTATGTTGAGTGGATCCATTGAATGTTATCTATAATTACCCTTCATGAATATCATCAGCTAGATGAGATTTATAAAATTACCATTTTACCCTTTTAGTTGTTATTTCCTCAACTCTTTTGTTACTTGTGAATAAGTTAGAAACAATGTATTGACGAGGAATTATAAGACTACTGAATATCATAAATCTTCAAACAAACAAAAAAGGGAATGAATGAACAGTTCAAATTTTATTAATTTAATCAGCATATTACAATAAAGACTCTCTACCAACACTTTTCTCTTTTCTCAAGGCAATAGGCAACTTAATCTCTAGAACTTCATTACCTTTCTCAGTACTAAGCTCTTGCTCTTACTAATAATAAAGGACTATGATACTATTGAATATCATAAATAAACAGAAAAAGAATGAATGAACGTTTTAAGTTTTATTAATTTAATCAGCAAATTACAATAAGATCGAGAGATTTATATTATATCAATATGTAAATAAACAATCTTCTTGTGAGCGTAATATTGGTCGATTCCATAATATTGGATGATTCCAATAATATTGGTCGATTCCGACTTTTCTTGACATTCATTAGTTAGTTACATATACATATATTTAGTTACAAAAAAAACACAAAATTAGTTACACTACACATGTGATTAGTTACATTTAGATATTATTAGTTACATATCATTCAGTTATATAAACATTTGCGTAGTTAAAAATAATAGGAGTAGTTACACTACACATGCGATTAGTTACATTTAGATATGATTATTTACATAACATTCATTAGTTAGTTCTATATACATCTGTTTAGTTAAAAACACCGGATTACTTACATTACACATGCGATTAGTTACATAACAATCGGTCTTGGATTAGGATACAACTGAAATTTTTTTTGTTTATTATAAAAGTAAATAGAAGAGAAACTGGTTGTTGAAGTCATTAATGTAGTAACTAAAATTAATGATAGTAAATAAAGTCGTTGGTGGCTGGTAGCTTCATAAATGCGGTTGGTACATTGAACGTATTTCTTCATACCTTCCGCCAAAGCTTGTTTTGGGCGGCATTTCACACAGGTAACCCTCTTCCTTCAAAAGTTTTAAGTAGTTATCTCCAAATATTACTTCGAGCACGGAGTGAGCTACCAAAATTGGACCACATTCTTGGGCACCCGCGTGATTATGCACGCACTCATTGATCTCCGCTTCAGTGTGGTTGGCCACAAACTTCTTGAATAACTTGTTCCCATCGATAACCGACGAAGATGACTTATCATGTGATATAGAGAGTTGTGACTCTATGATTCATCCTTGATACCTTATAGAAGATATTGAACAAGACCTGTGATACTTAGAAGCTCGAGATAAAACCGTTTAAACACTCGAAATTTCAAAATCACATACGAGGGGTACTTTGGTACTTACCTTAATCCTGAAATGAATATATAATTGATATTACACTTTATGACATTTGATTTTTCAATGGGCAATGACTAAGTTATAGTTTCATCTGACCCTACGATTGGTGTCACAAGGATGTGATATTGGTTATATGATTCACATATATGGAATTCGTGTTGATGAAATGCAAATGCATTCGTATGAGAGTGTGAATGAATTAACCTGGCCATGTATTCATCGAATAAGTACATTCTTTGATTAAAACATGTGACATCTATAGACATCTAACTTTATGTTTTTCTCATTCACAAATAACAAAGGAGTTAGTGAAATAATAACTTAAAGGGTAAAACGGTAATTTACATTCCATTTACTTAGTAATACATATGAAGGGTAATATCGTAAAGTACTCTGTGGATCGTGTGAAAAATTGTTTTGTCACATCAAACATAAAATATGCGCATATGAACAGAGAGAGTGTCAGTATTGGTCATTTAGTGGAATCGACCAATATTAAGAATTAAAAGATGGAAAACGTTTGTGAACTTTAGTGTCCGATCTTTATTCTAAAGCTCGTTCATGTGGGTTCATGAGGTCTCAATGATAGACACTTAGAAGAGATTAAAAGAACTAGAATTATTGATTTACTCATCAAATATAAATTGTGATTTATATCTAGAAAGTTATTTTTCTTAAGTTACTTAATATATAATTAGTTATTTATTGTTACATTTATTTATTGAATCATGGAGTATTATTATAATGATAATAATACACTTGATATATTTTCAATAAATAAATAAAGAAATTAATAATTTCTCGTTTCGTACTTTTTGGAAAGTATGAAATTATTTTAATGAAATGTCATTAAAAATGAGAGTTCTAAATTAATTGAATTTAGAAATAAATCAAAATAATTTGGGAATAAATAAATTGAATATGACCGAGTGAGAGGATGAGTTTTGGCCTAGAATTACAAGTCAACGGGCCAAGAGTTTGACTCAACCTAAGCCAACATTAAACTGTTTATAAGTGAGCTTAAGCAGAAACCCTAAAACTAATTTCAGCCAACTCTCTCCCCCCCCTCCCCCCCTTTTGAGTCTCTCGACCGAATTCCCAAAGAAAGGAAAGAAGAGAAAAATTGTTTACTCGTTCTCGATTCAATTCTTGAAATTTCTTGAAAGCCCACCCTTTAAATCTTAACATAATTCCTCGTGTATTATCGTTGATTCGAAACTTGTGGTGTTTGGTATTTCTAATTCTGAAAATTGTGTCTTTAGAATTGTTTTTAGAAGTCCCGATAGTTCAGCTCTTTCCCGCCGGCCGGATCCCGCACGCCTGCTGCAGCATGTTGTCCTGCCTCCCGTGCGCATCCATTCCGGCGAAGGCATCCCTGCCCGGCGAGGCCTTCCTGCGCATCCCCAGTCCGGTGTGCCTTTCAGGCGTGCAGCCCGGCGAGATCCCCCCGAGGGCTCCCATCTGGCAAACCCTCCAGGCGCGCGATCTTCCTGCCCGGCCAGCGTGCCTCCAGTCCGGCGAGGGGCTCCCACCCGGCGAGTAGTTCCCCGCACGCCTCCCTGCTTTGCGAAGGTCCCGTGCGGCATCCAGCGTGCCTCCCTTCCGGACCAGCCTGTCCTCGCGTGCCTACGGCAATTCGACGAGCCTCCTTTCAAGCGTGGAATTGGCGTGGCCTTTTGACGATAGCGAGCAACGTCGGGATAATTTGTTATCCAGTTTGTAAGTATTTTCTCAACGATTTAGATTACTAATAAAATATAAAATGTTTATATAGGTCGTTAGTATTTTAATTGTCGAGTGTGTGTTTTAATAAATTGTTTATTAAACATGTAAACTGATTTTAATGCCATAGGTTGTTAAGCATCTTAAAATTGTTTTAACATGTGTAGATTCAGTTATATAATTCCGCCACATTTGATGTGTTATATAATTAAATTGTTTAATTTGTTACATAAATTCCAACACTAGTTACGTAAATAAACAAGATTAGTTACGTATAAATATTATTAGATATATATATGAATATTGATTATAAAAATATGATATTTTATAATATTATTTATTAATTTGTAGCGTTATACCAGAAAGTACAACTCAAACCCGGGACCTCATGGAAGATCCAAACTTGAACAACCAATTGAGCCACTAGTGAGTTGTGACAAATCTGTTTAGTTACACACGTTTGTACTTTAGTTACAAATAAATCTATTTAGTTAAACATTGTTCCATTTTAGTTACATAGATTTTCAACTTTAGTTACAATATCTGATTAGTTAGATAGATTTTTTATGACAAAATAGGTCATAGTAGTTCCAAAATAGTTAAATTACCTAAACTTAGCATCACATATAAAATATACATACCAAACGACAACAGGTAATGATTACAAATAAGTTACAAATATGAAATTAGTGTCACACATACATACTAAATTAGTCTTCGTTATTTTAGTACAGACAAGATTTTGTACTCTTGATTACCCCACCTTCCTTTCAATGCATAGTTTGTGCTGGTACATTAAGATGTCATTCACTTTCAAATACCCTACAGGTTCCGAGTGGGCGAGGAATTCAGCTGCTTTAACAGTAAACATGCTACAGTTCCCTATGCCCCTATGCCAAAACAAATATTAGAGACGTTGAAATTCATTTGCAAATTTTAATAAAAACCTTACCTATTCATCTGTCGCGGCATGTATGGCTCGTACGTGATCGAGTAAGGACGAGGAGACTCATATTTTTTCCCTATCATTTCCCACACAAGTTTGAACAAGATGACCGATATCAACTCAGCCATCTTTTTCAATTTCCTGGTACCTCTCGTCCGACAAAAGGGAATCATACACGTTGATGTGATTTTGGCTATGCAAACCCTCGCGAGGACCCAATGCTTAGTATTCACATGGACATGTACCAATATGTAACCCGCTTTGACCAAAGGCATTTCGGCTCGATTATTGGACCTCTCTTTCAAGATCGCCTCGACCAACAAACTGCGCATGGAACAGTCGTACTTTGTCTTGTTCTTGATCCATTTTGCATGGGTCCTTTCTACCAGCTGGCATAATTGAGAGTCAGTCATCGTGTACGTATTCCATGTTGTTGGTTGCAACTTCGAAGGTTAGTAGAATGACACGTTCATATGCTGGTTATAACATGCAATAAACATAATTATTTCACTAATCAGATCTAAATTTAAGTAATCAAAATAATGTATGTAACTAATTGTATCTAAATGTAACTACTCACAAAGTGTATCGTAACTAATCGTATCTAAATGTAACTAACCACTGAGTGTAATGTAACTAATCGTATGTAACGGTAACTAATTATTGAAACAAACATAACTATCAAGATCTAAAGGTAACTAATCACCAAAAATAACGTAACTAATCGTATCTAAAAGTAACTAATCACCGAGTGTAACGTATCTAACATGATATATATATGTATATATAACTAATTACTAAAAGTAACATAACTAACATGATTAAAAGTAACTAATGAGATTAATATTACACATTAAGTAATTAATAGTTCAAAACTAACATCAAGAAGTTCAACACTAATAAGAATTGTAGAAACATAAAGTTCCAAATAGTTCAACATAAAATCCATATTACTTCCACACTAAAACAATTTAAAAACATACAAACAAGTTCGACTTACAACATTCAAACACACAAATACCCTAACAACTTACTGATCCGCTAAGCCAGGACGCCATAGTCCATATTTTGTAGAACCACGTCTTGTGCTCGATGAGCTCGACGTGATAATCAAATGTTCGTGCGGGAAGGTCTTCCTCATCTGCCGTGTACATGCTCTCGGAGTCTACCACCATGTAAACGTTACATATTAGTTACATCATACATAAATAACAAAAAATTAAGAATCAAAACCCACTCACCTCACAATTCCCGAAAATATCAACTGTTGCATTAATGAAATATCACGTAGACTAGGGGTCGTGAATGGGTTGGCTAGCAGATGCTTAAGAGGTTTTGGATGACCTCTTATGAAGGTTTGGCAGATTTCGAGTTGGCTAGTGGGCGTGAAGATAATAACACGTCTCATCACCCATATGGGCCGTTCCGGAGATTGTGCAATGGTGATCACGTTCTGGGAACTCTCTTTCTCAAAACTCTCGATGTCGATCTCGGGACCAAAACACTCAAATCTGCCATACGTGTAGCATTTGGGAGCGAAGTGACTTTAATGTGCTTGAGATTTCATCAGGAATTTGATCTCCTCCACCGACAGTATTGTATTCTTCTTCTTTGTTCTTGTCTTTCTTTGCATCCTCTTTGTTCTCGTCTTTCTTCTCCTCTTCTTTGGTCTCGTTTTTTCTCATACTATTTATCGTCTTTCTTCTCCTCTTGGTTGTTCTTGTTTTTTTCTCCTCATCTTTCTCTTCTTTCTTATCATCTTTCTTCTCATTATCGTTCTTCTATGATTTCTTCTCCTTGTCTTCCTCATACTTACTACTGTCCTGATCGTCGTCATCGTCATCTTCGTTGTCGTCTTAGTTCTTCTCCTCCTTCTTCTTCTCCACATCGTCCTCCTCTTCATCGCTTCTCGCGTCGTTGTCACTACCGTCGTTCTCTTTGCTTGAAGAATCCGATGATTCTTCATCTTTTTGCTCCTAGTTGTTGGGATTGTTGGGGTTCTTCGAATTGGGGGTGCCTTGCACCGAGCATTCGGCCTCTTCTTTGCATAGCTTCTCCTTCACAACTTTTTGTACCATCAACGTATTGATGGTTTCGACAACATGGGCAAGGTCCTCAGAGTTTTTCTTCACCTCTACCGCGAGAGAGGTGAAATCAGAGTGGAGTCATTGGAAGTCCGTCTCCAACTTGCGTAACCTCTCCTACAAACAAAGACACACGAAAATAACTTATTAGTTCCAATTAAATCATATTAGTTACATCAAATCAATAATTAGTTCCTATTATTACTCATTAGTTACAAATATATTATAGATTAGTTCCTAGTAGTTACGCTTAGTTACAATAAAGTATTGATTAGTTCCTATTATTACTCATTAGTTACAAACATCTTACGGAGTAGTTCCAGGTAGTTACATTTAATTACTAATTAGTTTATATTATTACTCAGTAATTACAAATATATTATGATTAGTTCATATTATTACCCATTAGTTTCAAATGAATTGCATTATCTCGACGTTTGGAGAGGAAGCACCAACATAAGGTTTCCTCCGAGGAGTACCATCATCACTTTCAATCTGCAACGAGATTATCTGCATGTCTTACTACGGCCATTTAGGGTCCATGGGCTTAAACTCCGTACAACCACACATCACAAAAACTCTAGTTTCATCATTTAATAGGAATTTAGTGCAAAACCTTAACAATAACTTACATCGTCCAAGTTAATGCCATACACTTTGGCCGTTGATGACCACCGGATCATCAGCGAGGTTGCAGCTGGCTAAATAATGTCGTATAAACCCAATTGCTACACCTTGGGTATGTACTCATAGGCCCATACTTGCAAAGGTATTAAGAATCCTTCAACATGGACCTTCTTCGTCTTTTCAACGCTGCACGGGCTATGGGATGTTTGGATGAACGACTGTACGCTCCCTGCGAAGTTCTCCCGAACAACGGTCGCCCACGGAAACCCATTGAATTCACAGGGCTGTCCACCATCTTGATGAACGACTTGTTCTTCAACGCCACTGTGCGGTGGCCCGATAGAAGCACGCTGTAGAGGAAATGGATCATGAGAAACCGAACGCATTTCTCGTCATTAACCCAGTGTTGAGTATCCTTTAAAAGAGCGGCTATGTTCACCATACAATCCCCCAGAAATCGCCCTTGAAAGTGTCCGCATATAATCCCCCGGATTTCCTTCTCGAACGTGTCCGACAGGGTGAGCCGGTACCCTTTCTGCACATGAAGTCCGGTGATCTCACCGAACTGTTTCCTCATGAACTCCCGCGGGTGTACACCGACAACAATCACCAATTTGGAGTTGGACTTGTCAACTCCTTCGAAAAATCAAGTCCTTAGCATCTGGGTGCAGAGGATCCTAGAGGACCTCGTGATCAAGGGCATGTCCAGAAATTTCCCAAAACAGGACTCCCAGAACAAACAACTCAGCTTGAGTCTTCAACATCATGGCTTCGCCCTTGAACGTTATGAAGTTGCCTTTTGGAAGTTGAAATTGAATTGAACTGTCATTTTTTCCTCGTCCACCCATGTACACACAACTAATTAATATACATTGGTCAGAAAAAAGAACTATTGTCTTCAGTATCACTATGTAACTAATAAGATATAAAGGTAACTATTCAGTCACAGATATGTAACTAACCGGAAATAAAGGTAACTATCTAGTAACACTATATAAATAATCATATATAGGTTACTATTCAGTAACTTTATGTAAATAATCGAATATAAAGGTAACTATTTAGTCAAAATTATGTACCTAATCGAAAATAAATATAATTATTCAACAACACTAAGTAACTACTCAGATATACAAGTAATTATTCAGTAAAATTATGTAACTAGAAAGGTAACTATTCACTAACAGTAATTAACTAATCATATATAAAGGTAACTATTCAGTAAAGTTATGTAACTAATCGGATATAAAGGTAAATATTTAGTACTACTTATGTTAATAATAGCTTAAATGATGTACCTAATCGGATAAAAAAGAAACTACTTAGTAAAACTATATAAGTACTTGACTTTTAAAGTAACTACTTGAATTTAGTAATACAGAGTGCAATAAGAACAACTTCAACACTAACATATTAGAACAACGTCTCTGAACAATAAATTTACTGTATGGGAACTAAAGGTAACTACAGTGTTTAAACTTGCACCTAATTCATATTAGTGCATCATCATCACAGTAACTAATCTATATTCATGTTTAAATTTGTAACTACTTTATTTTAGTGCATCATCGTCACATTAACTACTCCATATTAGTGCATCATCATCATCACAAGACTAATAACCTAAACTTACGAATCAATACGAAGAAAAACATTAACTAAAAGACTCATCGATGTCCCTGTCAGTCGCCGTTGCACATCCAACCCCAACGCTTCTCCGGTTGCCTTATTTTTTGGGGGTTGGGGGTTTGGGTGTAGACCCACTTGTGTCTTTGTCGTATTGAAACTTCCAAATCCAACGAGGGTCTTTTTTTGTGATGAAATGCACACTCCAGTATGGAGTGGAATCCTCGCCGGAATCGGAGTTTGGGGTTCTCCGGTTGCTTGCATGCGACTTGGCCTTGGAACGAGAAGTCATTTCTCCCAAATATTTATAAATTGTTGGTTTAGTGTACCAGAAATGGATATCTTCCAGATTAGAAAGTCAAAATGCAAACAAAACTATAGGAGTTTATTTAACGATTAAACAATAAAATTATATAACATATCTAAATATGGCGGAAATGTATAATTTGAACCTAATATATTAAAAACCATTTCTAACATATTAACCTAGGCATTAAAAATTACTATATGTCAATAAACATTTTATTTTAGACATACAAACAACAATTGAACAATTCAATCTAGCAACCTATAAACTGTTTATAAAAATGCCAACCAATTCGTTAGAAAGCACTTACACGTGAGCTTGTATACAATCTCGTGTATGGCTCGTTTTTTCGGAATTCCTCGTCAATTCACCTCATCGGAAAATATGCGCACAACTCACCGGATGGGAGAAGCTGTCTTGCTGGATACCCTCTCACCGGACTGGAGAAGCAGGCCGGCCGAATTGCATTGGCGGGATTGGATATGCCGGATGGAACTTGTGGGCCTGCTGGACTCGAGTCGACCAGGAGCACCACACATGTGCAGGAACCGAGAAGAGACCTAGGGCTACTTGATGGAGGCGCTGGACAGGGCTAGAGACACACAAGACGAGCGTGGGGGCTTAGGCGTGCCTGGGAAGTCTGTCCGGCCAGTGGGCTGTGAGGCGCATCAAGCCGGCCAGTTGAGAGGCTGAAATGCGCCTCGATGCGTCTCGCCTAATTCCTTCGCGTTCCTACCTCATTTTCTGCTAAAAACACGTCACTCAAACACCACAAAATATTATCGGATATTGATCTCGGATTTTGTGGGAGATTTAATAGGGTGGGCTCTTCAATTTGAACAACGGGAATAAGGAACACTCAACGGTTGAACCAATAAATCAAGAAACGATTTCTTGATTACTTATCTCTCTTAATTCTCTCGGCCAACTTGCTCACAAGGGAGAAGGGGGTTTTGGCCGAGTGATGTGTTGTAGGATTAGGGTTAGGGTTACTCGAAAATACCCTATTTAAATTAGAGAGATAACGAGCTTAAGTTAGTTCAACCCCAATATTCAACTTAATCCCTTTTCAACCTTTTAATGAGTTATTTAATTGATAATTTGCCATAACTCAATAAATAGGGCCGGCCATAAAATTAAACATATTTCCATTTATTTCTAATATAATATTTAATTAATTTAGAACATCTCATTTATTTAATGACAAATAATTAATTCTTTTCATACTTCTCAAAGTAGTACGAAACGAGAAAATAATTATTTTCATCTTTTATTTATTTGAATCATCAAATTATACTATCATTAATATAATAGTGATAAATGTAATAATAAATAACAAATTATTTATTAAATTACTTAGAAAATAACTATAGTGTAAATCACAATTTACATTCAATGAGAAAATCAATCGTTCTATTTTCAATCTCGTCCAAGAATCTATCACTAAGACCTTATGGACCCACATGAATGGAGTTTTAAAGATTAGACTAAAAAGTTTATAAACTTTTTCCTTATTTTAATTCTTAATATTAGTCGATTCCACTAAAGGACTAATATTGAAACTTTCAAAGTTCATATGCGTTTATTTTCTATTTGATGTGAAAAAAAACAATTATTCACACGATCCACATAGGATTTTACGATATTACTCTTGGTGTGTATCAGTAAATCTGAGGAATGTAAAAATTATTTCACTAACTCCTTTTTTATTTGTGAATGAGAAAAACATAGAGTGAGATGTCTTTACATGTCACGTTTTAATCAAAGAATGTTATACTCAATGAATACCATTAATACTCTCATAACAAAGTATAGTATGATACTAATGCATTTCAACACGAATTCTGTATCCGTGAATCACATAACCAAACATGACAGTGGTATGACACCAACCGTTGAGTACGATGACAAATCAAATTTCATAAGGTGTCACATCGATTATGCATTCACTTCAGGATTTGTGTAAGTACCAAAATACCCCTCGAGCTTTATAATACCACAGGTCTTGTTCAATATCTTCTTTAAGATATCAAGAATGAAACACAGAGTCACAACTCTCTATATCACAAGATAAGATATCCTGATTCGTTCAAACAATCATTAATCAGATGCGATTTCCCTATCAATCTTTAGATTGCGAACTGATGTTTAAACTAGTCACAAAGGGCTATCTTGTCAAGTCTGTACTTAGCACCCCTTTCGTTGATGATATTTTCAGAGCATAGCAAACATACATAAAGACAAACATAATCAAGAATGAATATTTAAATATATCAAATTTTTCAGCAAAATAAAATACAAAGTATTTATAATGTCTAATATCTCTTTCGTGGGCACCAATCCGAACAAAATTCCACTGTGACTCAAATGAGATGTGAATGATCATTCACAATCCTTCTAGATGTCCCTCGAAGACTTAAAGGATTCTTGAAGGGATCAGCAAGGTTGTGTCCAACATTGAGATCTTCATGACTTCGGCGTTCCCTCTGTGAACGATGTCTCGTACCAGGTGATATTTCTGCTCTATGTGTTTAGAGCGCTTGTGACTTTTTGGCTCCTTACAGTTAGCGACAGCCTCATTTTTATCACAATAAAGTGTGATAGGCTCGCTTGCACTTGGAACTACTTCCAAGTACATAAGGAATTTCCTCAGCCACACAGCCTCCTTTGTAGCTTCACAAGCGGCCACATACTCGGCTTCCATGGTCGAGTCAGCAACGCAAGATTGCTCAATATAAGATGCCTGAGAAAGCGCTAACTTCCGGTTCTTTCGATCTTTGAAGATCTGAATCCCTAGAACGTAAGCCGCTTCTCCTAGATCCTTCATCTCAAATTTCTTTGACAACCAGATCTTAACCTTTGATAACTTTCCTACATCATTCTCAATGAGTTGTATGTCATCTACATATAGGACTAAGAAAATCACCTTGCCATCATTTATCATCTTATAAACGTATGGTTCATCTACTGACTGATCAATTTCGTAGCCTTTTACAGTCTAGTCGAATATGATATTCCACGATCGAGATGCTTGCCTCAGTCCATAAATAGACTTCAGCAACTCACAAACCTTGCGCTGTTGGTCTTTCTCCCTGACCCCGTCTGGTTGAGCCATATATATACGCTCGTCAAGACTCCCATTAAGAAATGCAGTCTTGACATCCATTTTCCATATTTCATAATCTACGGCAGCAACAATGGATAAAAGAGTACGGATGGACTTCAGCATCGCGACTGGTGAGAAGGTATCCTCATAGTCGATACCTTCCTTTTGTGTGAACCCCTTTGCCACAAGTCGTGCCTTAAATGTCTCAACATTTCCATCCGGTCCTCTTTTATTCTTGTAGATCCATTTACACTTAACAGGTTTCATGCCTTCGGGTAGGTCTACAAGCTTCTAGACCTCGTATACATAAATAGAATGCATTTCAAAGTTCATGGCTTCTTGCCAAAGGTTTGCTTCGGTACTCTGCATCGCTTGGGAAAATGATACCGGATCATTTTCTTCCTTGTATGAAACAACAATGAAAGTCTCTCCAATACTCATGTATCATTCAAGTTGTCGTACAATCCTATTACTGCGACGAATCACAAGAGACTCTAGTTCCGAATGTGGTTTATCCACTGTCGGTATAGGACTCGTCCAATCTTGTGACGTACCAGCTACTTCACCCAACATCTCCTTCAGCACAAGTCTGCTTCTCGGTATTAAACTTTTCATCTAGTCTGCTTTGAGAAACCTAGCATTGGTGAACGTCATCTGGTCAACAGGACTATAGAAGGTGTACCCTTTCGTCTCTATAGAATATCCCACGAAAAGGCATAATTCTGAATGACTAACCAACTTGCTAGTCTTTTGCCTCAGCACATGTGCTGGACAACCCCATATTCGATAGTGGTGTAAAAAATATTTTCAATCCATCTCTCATAGGGAGTACCAGGAACCGTCTTTGACAAAACTTGGTTCAGAATGTAAGCTGTCGTTTCTAAGGAATATCCCCAGAACGAATCAAGGATGAGTAACTCATTATCGACCTTACCATATCTAGTAGAGTTTGAGTCCTTCTCTCCGACACACTGTTTTGCGATGGAGTGCCAGGTGCTGTAAGCTGAGAATGAATGCCTTCTTTTTTAAGAAGGTCTTCGAACTCTCCAGACAAGTAATCTCCCCCTCGATCTGATAGAAGGATTTTGATCTGTTACTCCGTCTACTTCTCAACTAAAGCCTTATAGTCTTTAAAAATTTCAAAGGTATCGGATTTATGTCGCATAAGGTAGATATGACTAAACCTAGAGTAGTCATCAGTGAAGGTTACAAAGTATTCGTAACCTCCTCTTACCTGGATGTTAATTGGACCACATACATCACTATGTATGAGTTCCAACACATGCGTGGCTCTTAGACTCTTCAAGGAGAAAGGTCTCTTGGTCATTTTGCCCTCACGTGGGCATGGATCCCACGCTTAGAGATTTCAAAGAACCATCCTTTGTTAACCTCTTAATCCTATCTAGGCCAATATGTCCAAGACGTAAGTGCCATAGATATGTGTCATCCGTTTCATCACTATGAAACATCTTACCCTTCCTTAATGAATATGTATTCACTTCGGTGTCCAAGACTGTCGGCTCATTTGGATATAAATAATAAATAGAATCCACACGATGAGCTTTAGTAATATAACAATCATCAATAAAAATCTCAATACCGTTATTGATTTTAAAATTGAAACCTTGTTCTTCTAAACGACTAAAAGAAATTAAATTCTTGCAAAAATTCGGAACAAAATTAACATCATTTTGTAATAAAGTCTTGTCTCCAAACTTGAGCTGCATGGTCCCAAAAACTCCCAACAGTGGGCTCTTCAATTCGAACAACGGGAATAGAGAACACTCAACGGTTGAACCAAGAAATCAAGAAACGATTTCTTCATCACTTCTCTCTCTCAATTCTCGCGGCTAACTTGCTCACAAGGGAGAGGGGGGTTTTGGCCGAGTGATGTGTTATAGGATTAGCGTTAGGGTTAATCGAAAAAACCCTATTTATATTAGAGAGATAACGTGCTTAAGTTAGGCCAAACCCAATATTCAACTTAAGCCCTTTTCAACCTTTTAATGAGTTATTTAATTAATAATTAGCCATAATTCAATAAATATGGCCGGCCATAATTAAACATATTTCCCTTATTGACTTATCTCTAAAATAATATTTAATTAATTTATAACATCTCATTTATTTAATGAAAAGTCATTAATTCTTTTCATACTTCTCAAAGTAGTACGAAACGAGAAAATACTAATTTTCATCTTTTATTTATTTGAATCATCAAATTACATTACCATCAATGTAATAACATGATACGATTCATTAAATAAATGTAATAATACATAACCAATTATTTATTTAATTACTAAGAAAATAACTTTCCTAGTGTAAATCACAATTTATATTAAAAGAGAAAATCAATCGTTCTATTTCAATAAATCTCGTCCGAGAATCTATAACTGAGACCTTATGGACCCACATGAACGAAGCTTTAAAATAAAGATCGGACTCAAAAGTTCACTAACTTTTTCCGTCTTTTAATTCTTAATATTAGTCGATTCCACTAAAGGACTAATATTGAAACTCTCTAAGTTCATATGTATATCGATCCACATAGTATTTTACGATATTACCCTTCATGTGTATCAGTAAATCAGAGGAATGTAAAATCACCGTTTTACCCCTGAGTTATTATTTCACTAACTCTGTTGTTATTTGTGAAGGAGTAAAACATAGAGTGAGATCTCTTTACATGTCACACGTTTTGACCAAAGAATGTTCTATTCGATGAATACCAAGTCTGGTTTATTCATTCACACTCTCATAACAAAGCATAGTGTGGTAATAATGCATTGGTATTGTTTCAACACGATTTCCATATTTGTAAATCACATAACCAAACTGTTGGCAGAGATGCCCACAAGAAGATTGTTTATCTACATATTAATGTAATATCTAAATCTTTCTAAAGTCCTTATTAGAAGATTGTTTATTTACATATTGATGTAATATATAAATCTTTGTAATTTGCTGATTAAATTAATAAAAGTTGAATCGTTCATTAATTTCTTTTAAGTTTAATTGAAGATTTATGATACTCAATAGTCTTATAGTCCTTAATCAAACCTAACAATGTACGAAGAGACAAATGTAGGTTTGTGTGAATAAACTCTTCATGGTTTGACTAAAACGATATATTCGCAATCTAAAGATCAACGGACTATTGATCCCAGTATGATTGTTGGAAGAATCTAGGATGTCTGGTTACGAGGCATAGAGAGTTAGGAACTCTATAGTTCTTCCAGTGTGTCTTTCGAAGATACTGAATTGACCAGTGCACCTTTAGAGACAATAGAAGAACAAACTATTTAACATCTTCTATCTCAACGTCACTATGTATGAATCGCATCATGCTTACCTAAATCCTGAAATGAGACATGTCATTTCATAGCATTAATACTCTCATTTGAGAAAGTCAAGGCCTATTGGTGAGATATTAAGTTATGAAGATGTCATGAACCAACTTTGTGAAGTTCTCATAGATATGAAATTCATGTACAAGATTGTTGAGATGCAATATATATCACCTCATACTTTATTACTTGGATTGTGAATAAATGAATTGCGCAGTGTCCAAATTTAAGTAGCAACTTGATTTGGATGAAACAATGTGACTTGTTAGCTCCTCGTCAATACATTGTTTCTAACTTATTCACAAGTACTAAAGGAGTTGAGGAAATAACAACTAGAAGGGTAAAATGGTAATTTTATAAATCCCAACTAATTGATGATATTCATGAAGGGTAAACATAGATAACATTCAATGGATCCGCTCAATATAATTAAGTTGAACTTGAGTAGAAATTAAATTCATTTGAACAGAGAGATTCTCAGTGTCGACTCTTTAGTGGAGTCAGTTGACATTAAGCTAATACTCGGAAAAGGTTTGTGAACTTTTGAGTCCGAGTATAGAAGTTCAAGCTTTGTTCATTTGGATCCATAAGGTCACTATTACAGGTCATTAGAGAAGGATTGTTAAACTAGAAGCTAAGTCAAAATAGGTTCAAGTGTTGAACTAGACTTTTTCTCGGAAAATGTCTAAAGGGTATTTTTGTCCACAAGAACATAAAATGATGTAAATGTCAAAATAAGATTTTGAATATTTTCATTTGATGAAAATATAAATTATTTCCTAAAGCCAAAAAGTCATTTGAGGCATTATGAAATTAATTTCGTTATTTGTGCAATTATAATTCTACAATGGGTATTTTAAGAATTGTCTTAAAAGAAATAAGGAAGCATCTAGATGCTCCTCCCTAGGTAGAAGTTCGGCCAACATACCATCACGAGGAGAGTTTTATTTCCCTTTAATTATAAGGATAATTACCCAAAAGGAAAAGGGAAATGAATTTCCTTGAGAAGGAATTAAATAAGCTAAGTGAGGAAACAAATTCCTCCTTGCTTGAGGTATATGGCCGGCCAAACTAAGAGGGAAAGAGGAAGGGAAAATCAAATATTGTGTCATGAATACATTATTCATTCATGAATGAATAATTGACCTTTATAGATTTTTCCTTCTCCTATAAATAGAGTCTCACATAGAGATGTGAAGGTTAAGCTTTATTCTTGCTCTCTCCCTCTTTTGGCCGACCCTCTCTCTCTCTCTCTCTCTAGAAAATACTCTTCTTATTTTGCACCTAGATCCATACTTGATCTAGAGAATTAGCTTATGATCCAAGAATTGTTCTTGGTTCATATTGTTTAATTGTGCTCACACACAAATCCTTCTAAACCTCTATAGATTCTTATAATAGAAATCTTAGGTTTCTCAAGTTTTTGTTTAGTTTTGAAGGAATCAAGCTAGAAGAGAAGATCTACCTTTCCCGAGAAACTTCAAGTTTGAAGACACAAGAAAAGTTCGTATTCAAGTAGGTTTAATAATGCTTTTAATTTATAACATGTATATGCTCTTTATCTAGGTTAGTAAAAATTGTTTTACTTCTAAAAGAAATTTTTATATTCCGCCATTAATATGATTAATGACAAATTTTTCTTCAACCCTAGACCTATTCCAACAAATGGTATCAGAGCTATGGTCAAAGTTAAACATGTACATGTTATTTAAAATCATTATAATAATTTTCTTTTCTAAGTTCACTTGAATAATGGTTTTTCCAAAAGACTAGATCTTACAAAATTTTAATTTTTTGGTACGACCTCTAAAATTAATTTTGTTTTGATTTTCCACTTGTTAAATATGCTATATAAATATATTAAAAACAGTTTTTAATGATTTTATGTTTAGCATATTCAAAATCAATTTTTTGACAAGTTTGAAAATTTGTGTACATAGTTTAAACTAGTTTATTGTACTACTAGTTTAAATTTGTTATTGAATGTTTTATATTATATTATTTATTTTATATTGTGTTTAATTATGAATATGTTAATACAACACACAATTGAAATCAAAACATACAATTAAAATGTTCCAATAAACCTCTTTCTCTTTACACCTAGATCCGACGTACCTTTTAATTGTTTTTCAAATTCTGGACAAATTGTTATGCGTCAGTAAAATGGGCATAACTCTTTGGTCCGATCTTGAAAATTAGTGGTTCTTGAACCAAATTAAAGGTACGGATGTTAGCTATCTAATGCAATTAGATTTGGCTCAATCGGATACCAGATATGTTATTTATGACTTTTTAAGCCCGAGGTGTACGGCAGTCCGCGAGTCCAGATTTTTAAATCTGGATTTTGCGACTCGTAACTTTCTCCCGTATTCTTAATGCTATCGTGGGTTTCCGACGTTCTCGCGCTCAACCACCATAAAGGCGCCATGAAGAAAGTTGTCATGAAGATGAAGATATTAATTTTAGGAGATTTTTAATCTCAAAAACTTTCAAGTGCAAAAGTGACGATTTATTAATCTCACACACTTTCCTTAGGAAAAATAAATTTAATAGACAAAAAAATCCGAGTATGATCCTTGTGCCTTTGTGCATTAACACTGCTCTCCCCCCACAAATATCTATTTTAGGGTTCTTTTTTTCTAGTGATCCACTCTATCTCTCTTTGAATGGAAACATGTTTCCTATATGTACAAGAATAGACGTGCCATTTTTCCAAAAAATAAGTGGGAGGATTGCATTTGTTTGCACTCCAGGATCCCCTTATTTTTTCCTAAAAACTAAGTGGGAGGGTTGTACTTATTGTTTGCAACCCGCGATCCCTAACACTAATGTGAAGTGCACATGTCGCCGGACTAAGAGTCACCCTCGTGGCCTTCTCTTAAATGAGAGTACTCATAGACGCATTGCTCCTAACATTGCTTTTATAGCGACGTTCAAAAGTGAAACAATGAGACAAGGCTTCCCCTCGGCGGATTGTTTTCAAAGTAGATCTTGTTGAACTAAATTGTTGGTTACACACTTAGACTTAAACTCTAGTAATCCTCCCTCGAGGCCCTGCGAAAAGTTTTGAGTGATCAAACATTTTTATAAGTGGCTAGTCAAACACTGATGTATTGACATCATGACTATGCATTAATGATGTGTCATTTACTTATGAAAGCCGACTCTTTGTGGCCTTCCCTCGAAGGAGTAAAGTGTTATTTTGTTCATAACACCTTTGGATTTTTTCCTTGTCTAAATAAAATTAAACTTAAAATCCTAAACAAAAGACTAATCGTAAATTGTTTCAACTTTCAGTAAAATGTCTCTAAACCCCCTCTCCACTATCCTTTCCTCGAATAAACTGGAAGGTGATAACTACGTAGATTGGAAACGTAACCTAGACATTGTCCTTACCTGGACAAGCACAAGTGGGTACTCACCACCCCATGTCCTCTTGAAACGAATGATGATTCGACCCAAGAGGACAAGGACACCATTGCGGCCTGGCTCAAATCCGATGAGATTGCGAGATGCTATATTTTAGCGTCGATGAAAAATGTGTTGCAACAACAACATCGTGATATTGGGTCAGCCTATGAAATGCTCTACAATCTCCAGGAGATGTTTGGAGGGCAAGGGCGTCAGGCTAGGCAACAAGCGGTACGACAATTTATGAACTGTCGTATGAAAGCAGGGACTCCCGTTAGAAAACATATGATGCTGATCATAAGTTATCTTAACGAGATGGAAATCCTTGGATTTGAGATTGATGGAGAAACCAAGATAGATATGATCTTGGAAACTCTCCCTGAATCTTTTGATACTTTCAAGCTGAACTACTCCAAGAATTAGCTTGGGTACACTGTTACCGAGCTAATGAAGGAGCTTCACACCGCTGAGGGACTATTAAAGAAAAAGAAAACTACTGGAGAAGCTCATGCTACTGAGCACAGAGTCTCCACCTCTGGATCTAAAAAGAGATCTCATAGAGCCGACAAGATGAACCCTAGCAAAGTTCAGAAGAAGAATATGCCCCGGACTGCAAAGGTAGACAAGTCGAAGGACAACTGCCACCATTGCAATGAACCCGGACATTGGCGTAGGAACTTCCCTACCTGTTGGGATTGGTGCCAACAAAGGAGATTATTAGACACATTATTATATATAATATTTTGTTGAATCATTAATAATAATAAATGAGCATTCTTTCTTTAAAGTTTGTGTTTATGTATGTTTGCTACGCTCTGAAACAGTCATCAACGAAAAGGGTGTTAAATACGGATTTGACATGTTGACCCCTTGTGACTTGTTTAAACCATTTGTTCGCAATCTAAAGACTGAATGAGCAATCAAGTCTTAGTAACGATTGTTTGAATGAATCATGATATCTTATCATGTGATATAGAGAGTTGTGACTCTGTGATTCATCCTTGATATCTTGTAGAAGATATTGAACAAGACCTGTGATACTTAGAAGCTCGAGACAAAACCGTTTAATCACTCGAAACTTCAAGATCACAAATCAGGGGTATTTTGGTACTTACCTAAATCCTGAAGTGAATATATAATTGATAGTGCACTTTATGACATTTGATTTGTCAATGGGCAATTGCTAAAATAATAGTTTCATCTGACCCTACAGTTGGTGTCATAACGTTGTGATATTGGGTTATATGATTCACAGATATGGAATTCATGTTGACACAATGCATAAGCATTAGTATCACACTATGTTTTGTTATGAGAGTGTGAATGAATAAACCTGGCCAAGTATTCATCGAATAAGAAAATTCTTTGATTAAAATATGTGACATGTAAAGACTTCTCACTTTATGTTTTTCTCATTCACAAATAACAAAGGAGTTAGTGAAATAATAACTCAAGGGGTAAAACAGTAATTTTAGATTCCTCTTGGTTAATGAGACACATGAATGATAATATCGTAAAATACACCGTGGATTGTGTGAGAACTTGTTTTATCACATCAAACGTAAAATATACGCATATGAACAGAGAGAGTGTCAATATTGGTCCTTTAGTGGAATCGACCAATATTAAGAACTAAAAGACGGAAAAGGTTTGTGAACTTTTGTGTCCGATCTTTATTCTAGAACTTCGTTCATGTGGGTCCATGAGGTCTCAATAATAGACACTTGGAAGAGATCATAAGAACTGGAATTATCGATTTACTCAATTTAATATAAATTGTGATTTATATCGGGAAAGTTAATTTTCTTAAAGCTAAATTATCGATTTGTTCATTGAATCATAGAATATTATTATGTCGATAATAATATAATTTGATTTAATAAAGAAGAAAATAAATATTTTCTCGTTTCGTATTTATTTGATAAATATGAAATGATCTTAATGATTTGTCATTAAATAAATATTGAGAGTTCTAAATTAATTTTAAAAATTAAAGCAAATAGATTTGGGAATATTCTAGAAGCTCTTATTAGAGTAAGAGGGAGAGAGTTGGCTGAAAAAATCAAGTGATTAGGGACAATGGGTTGGCCCAAATTAAGTCCATAATTGTATGATTATAAAAAGGCTTAAGAAACCCTAATTGAGTAGGGTTTTGACTAAAAGATTTCGGCCAAGAGGACAACACCCACCCCCTTGTACTCTCTCAACCGAATCCCCAAAACACCAAGGATCAAAAACCGGTTTCTTGATTCCTTTGAATATTCCCTATCGTTCTTGAAAGCCCACCCTTTCCATCTCTTGTATTCCTTGTGTGATATTATTGATTCTCAAATCGTGGTGTTTGAATTGATACTAAATTTCTATGAAAAGGTTTAAGTATTTCTTGAAGTTTTATCATACCAAGAGTTCTGTTCTTGGTTGAATCTTCTTCTCTCGGAGAGTTCAACTGAGCGAGGGGTCCCAGAGATCAACTTCAGCGACGAGCCCATCCCGCGAAGAAACAATCCAGTGAAGAAGCAATCCCGCGAAGAAGCAATCCGACGAGAAGGCGCTCGACGAGCTGATTCCGCGAAGGCATCCAGTGAGGAGCCTATCTGACGAGGAGGCACTCGACGAGCCAATCCCGCGAAGAATCAATCCGACGAGGAGGCACTCGACGAGCCAATCCCGCGAGGAAGCAATCCAACAAGAAGGCAATCTAGCTAGGAGGCGCTCGACGAGCTGATCCGACGAGGGCTTAGGCACGCGGATCTGGCGAGGAGGAATCTGACGTGGCATTCAGGCGAAAGCTAGCAACGTCCGGATAATTTATTATCCATACAGTAAGTCATTCTCAACGTTAAATGAATTACTAATGATACGTAAATTGTTTATGTAGGTCGTAAGTAATTATTTGTTGAGTGTTTGAATTCAATAAATTGTTTATTGAATGAATATTAAATTTTAATGCCTTAGGTTATTTGAATATGTTAACAGTTGTTTTAATATATTGGATCCTAATTATATTTTTCCGCCACATAGGATGTGTAATATGATTAAATTGTTTAAATTGTTAAATAAGTTCCAACAAATGGTATCAGAGCTAATTAAAGGCATTAAAATTTAGGTTTAATGACTAGTTTTGAAATTTGTTTGACTAGTTGGTGTTGGCGTTTTTTGTATGATAAATTGTTGCATTATGAATGCTTGATTTGTGTGTTTGTGAATTGTGAATGGATCCTCATTTAATATGGTCCTAGGATTTTATTTCCGGTTATCGTCCCAGATTTTTTAAATTTAATTATTTGAATTGTGAGCCTCAATTTGCGAGGACATTTAAATTTGCAATTAATTTAATTGTAATCCGACGACAAGAAGACAAGAGGCAGCCCCTCGGGTTTGGCCGCACGTTGAGAACGTGTAGGGGCTATCCCGAGTCATCCGATGACGCGTCTCAGGTGCCCCTTGGCCGAGAAGATTGTTATATTTTTTAATTTCTTTTGGCTTGTATTTAGAAATGGGCCATTTAATGAGTTAAATATTTTATGTTTTTATATTATTTAATCTCATTGCATATCACCTCACATGTCATCTAGAATAGAACGCCAACATCAAAATCAACATGAATCGTTCATATAGTTTATAATTTTGAAATGAGTTGAAAATTGTAAACTGTTTAAAAGAATACGATTCTTTCCAAAAACTAAGTGGGAGGGTTGTTTATTATTGAAGCAACCCAAGGTCCCCAACACGAATATAAATTTCTAAATATGTGATGAACTAAGAGTCACCGTAGTGGCCCTCCCTTCAATGGGAGTACTTCGGAAGTGTTTAGAAAATTATATTGTTAAGAACTAAGCCTTAAAGAGGAGCCATGAAGCGGGGTCTCCCCTAGGAGAACCGTTATCAAAGTTACTTGATTAAGGGTCCACGTGTTTGTTGCACACTTAGACTTATGTTTTAAAGTAATCCTCACTTAGAGGCCCTGCATTAAAAATAAGTGACTAAACGTTTATGGTAATTAGTAAGAACTAGAAGTTGTGACTTCTTGGATGGTTCGAACTAAATAGTGACGTGTCACGACTATGAAAGGCGGTTAATTACGGTTTCCCCTAGGAAAAGTAATTAACTATTTTTGTTCATAATACCATGAATTATTTAACGCTTTCCTCACCATATTAGGATTGTTCATGCATGCATATAATTCGAAAAAGTAGCAAAATTCTAAAATCAATTATTTAATAAATGTTTCAGCATCATGTCTTTTAACCCACTGCAAACAATACTAAGTTCGAATAAACTCGAGGGTGAGAATTACGTTGACTGGAAACGTAACCTCGACATCGTGCTGACGGTGGAGAAGCACAAGTATGTTCTCACAACCCCGTGCCCTCCTGCTTCGAGTGAGGACTCGAGCAAGGAGGACAAAGACGCCTATAATGCGTGGATGAGATCCGACGAGATTGCTCGATGCTACATATTAGCATCGATGAGCAATGTGTTGCAGCAATCTCATCGTGACATCGCCACAACATATGAAATCCTGTACAATCTCCATGAGATGTTCGGGAGCCATGGGCGTCAGCCGAGGCAGCAAGCTATCCGCAGTTTCATGAACTGTAGGATGAAGCCAGGAACCTCCGTTCGGGAACACATGCTGACGATCAGGAGTCACCTGAACGATATGGAAATCCTAGGCTCCGAGATCGACGGAGAAACCAAGATAGATATGATCTTGGAGACTCTGACGAACTCGTATGATAGCTTTCGTCTGAACTACTCCACGAACAAGCTCAATTATACTGTAATAGAGCTCATGAAGGAGTTGCAGACTGCTGAGGGACTTCTACCTAAGAACAAGAAGAAGTCGGGAGAGCTCAATGTTGCTGAACACAAAGCCTCGACTTCTGGTTCTAGGAAGATGATGAGAGGACCCAAAAACGCCAACCGTGCGGGTTTCAAGAAGTCTTAAAAGAAGGCTGCAGATGCTAAGGGCAAAGGCATCACAAAGGTGACAAGTCAGAGCACAAATGTCACCATTGTGGAGAGGCTGGCCACTGGCGGAGGAACTGTCCTGCCTACCTCAAGAGTGTCAAGGGGAAAGGTATGATCTTTGTTACTCAAGCATGTTACACGACAAACAAGGTATCGCCCTGGATTTTAGATTGCGGGGCATCTAACCATGTAGTGTGTAACTTGAATGATTTTAGGAAAATCAGGAGCTTGAATGACGGAGAGTACAGATTCAACTGGGGAAATTGAACGAAGGTCGGAGCAAGATCTGTCGGGACCATGAAGCTCAAGTTTGGAGATAAGACTTTATTATTGAATAATGTTTATTATGTTCCAGATTTTTGCAAGAATTTAATTTCTTTTGGTCGTTTGGAAGAACAAGGTTTCAATTTTAAGATCAATAATGGTATTGAGATTTTTATTGATAATTGTTTTATTGCTAAAGCTCATAGAGTAGATTCTATTTATTATCTATATCCTAATGAGCCGACTATCTTGGATATCAAAGTGAATAATGATTCACTTGGGAAGTGTAAGACGTTTCATATTGATGAAACTAACGATACATATCTATGGCACTTACGTCTTGGACACATTAGCCTAGATAGGATTAGAAGACTCACAAAGGATGGTCCTTTAAAGTCTTTAACCGTGGGAAATCTTCCCACGTGTGAATCCTGTCTTGTAGGCAAGATGACCAAGAGACCCTTCTCATCAAAGGGTCTAAGAGCCGAGCATGTATTGGAACTCATACATAGTGATGTATGTGGACCAATAAACATCCAGGCAATGGGAGGTTACGAATACTTTGTAACCTTCACTGATGACTATTCAAGATTTGGTCATGTTTACCTTATGCGACATAAGTCTGATACTTTTGAAATGTTCAAAGAGTATAAGGCTTTGGTTGAGAAACATAGGGAGAAACAGATCAAAACCCTTCGATCTGATCGACGGGGAGGGTATTTGTCTGGAGAGTTTGAGGACTTTCTTAAGGAAGAAGGCATCCTATCTCAGCTTACAACACCTGGCACACCACAGCAGAACGGTGTACCAGAGAGAAGGAATCGAACTCTACTAGATATGGTGAGATCAATGATGAGTTATTCATCACTTCCTAACTCGTTCTGGGGATATGCCCTAGAAACTGCAGCCTACATTCTGAACCAGGTTCCGTCCAAAACGGTACCTGGAACTCCTTATGAGAGATGGAGTGGTAGAAAAACTTTTTTACACCACGCTCGCATCTGGGGTTGCCCAGCACATGTGCTAAGGCAAAAGACTAGCAAGCCGGCTAGTCGTTCAGAAGTATGCCTTTTCGTGGGATATTCCAAAGAGAGGAAATGGTACATCTTCTATAGTCCTGCTGACGAGAAAACATTTGTTAGCACAAACACTAGGTTTCTGGAGGCAGACTATATGAAGGAAACTATACCAAGAAGCAAACTTGTGCTTAAGGAATTGTTGGGTGAAGTAGCTGGTACTTCACAAGATAGGACGATTCCTATTCCAACAGTAGAAGATCCACATACGGTGGAAGAACCTCCTGTGCTTCGTTGCACAAGCAGGATTGTACGACAACCTGCAAGATACATGGGTATCGGAGAGTCCTTCACTGCAATCGCTCATCGTGAGGAAGATGATCCGGTATCATCTTCTCAAGCGATGCAGAGTTCCAAGGCAAACCTATGGCAAGAAGCCATGAACGTTGAAATGCATTCGATGCATGTCAACGAGGTCTGGAAGCTTGTAGATCTACCTGAAGGCATCAAGCCTGTCGGGTGCAAATGGATCTACAAGAAGAAGAGAGGACCAGATGGAAATGTTGAGACATTTAATGCACGACTTGTGGCGAAGGGGTTTACACAGAAATAGGGTATCGACTATGAAGATACCTTCTCGCCAGTCGCGATGCTGAAGTCCATCCGTACTCTCTTATCCATGGCTGCTACCCTGGATTATGAAATCTGACAAATGGATGTCAAGACTGCATTTTTGAATAGAAATCTTGATGAGCATTTATATGGCTCAACCAGACGGGTTCATGGAGAAAGGCCAATAGGGCAAGGTTTGTGAATTGCTTAAGTCCATTTATGGAATAAAGCAGGCATCTAGATCGTGGAATATCAGATGCAACGAGACTGTGAAAGGCTACGGCTTTGATCAGTCAGTAGATGAGCCATGCGTTTATAAGATGATAAACGATGGCAAAGTGGTTTTTCTGGTCCTATATGTGGATGACATACTACTCATTGGAAATGATGTAGGGAAGTTATCAGAGGTTAAGATCTGGTTGTCAAAGCAGTTTGAAATGAAGGATCTAGGAGAGGCCGCTTATATTTTGGGTGTTCAGATCTTAAGAGATCGGAAGAACCGAAAGTGAGCACTCTCCCAAGCATCTTATATTGATAAGATCATGGATCGCTTCAGTATGCAGGACTCCAAGAAAGGACAGCTACCTTTCAGACATGGAGTGCATCTCTCAAGTGAGCTGTCTCCCAGGACTCCTCAAGAAGTTGAGGACATGAGACACATTCTTTACGCTTCAGCCGTAGAAAGTCTCATGTACGCTATGCTTTGCACAAGATCAGATATTTGCTACACAGTAGGCTTGGTAAGTAGGTTTCAGTCGAACCCTAGACCCGAGCATTGGATTGGTGTCAAGCATGTTCTCAAGTATCTTCGGAGAACGAGAAACTACATGCTTGCATATTCAGGTGATGACCTGAATTTGACGGGGTATACCGATTCCGATTTTCAAGCGGATAAGGATTCCAGGAAATCCACATCAGGGTTTGTGTTCACCCTGAATAGTGGATCAGTGGTCTGGAGGAGTATCAAGCAATCTTGCATTGCTGACTCAACCATGGAAGCTGAGTATGTGGCAGCTTGTGAAGCTGCAATGGAGGCTGTGTGGCTGAGGAAGTTCCTTATGTACTTAGAAGTTGTTCCAAGTGCAAGCGAGCCTATTACACTTTATTGTGATAATAGCGGGGCTGTCGCTAATTGTAAGGAGCCAAGAAGTCACAAGCGCTCTAAACACATAAAGCGGAAGTATCACCTGGTACGGGAAATCGTTCACAGAGGGGACGTGGAAGTCATGAAGATCTCAACGTTGGACAACCTTGCTGATCCTTTCACGAAGCCTTTAACCATCAAGGTCTTCGAGGGACACCTAGAAGGTTTAGGACTGAAAGATCATTCACATCTCCTTTGAGTCAAGTGGGAGTTTGTTGGGTCAACTGCCACCATTACAATGAACCCGGACATTGGCGTAGGAACTGTCCTACCTGTTGGGATTGGTACCCACAAAGAAGATTATTAGACACATTATTATATGTAATATTTTGTTGAATCATTAATAATAATAAATGAGCATTCTTTCTTTAAAGTTTGTGTTTATGTATGTTTGCTATGCTCTGAAACAGTCATCAACGAAAAGAGTGTTAAATACAGATTTGACATGATGACCCCTTATGACTTGTTTAAACCATTTGTTCGCAATCTAAAGACTGAATGAGCAATCAAGTCTTAGTAACGATTGTTTGAATGAATCATGATATCTTATCATGTGATATAGAGGGTTGTGACTCTGTGATTCATCCTTGATATCTTGTAGAAGATATTGAACAAGACCTGTGATACTTAGAAGCTCGAGACAAAACCGTTTAATCACTCAAAACTTCAAGATCACAAATCAAGGGTATTTTGGTACTTACCTAAATCCTGAAGTGAATATGTAATTGATAGTGCACTTTATGACATTTGATTTGTCAATGGGCAATGGCTAAAATAATAGTTTCATCTGACAAGACAGTTGGTGTCATAACGTTGTGATATTGGGTTATATGATTCACAGATATGGAATTCATGTTGACACAATGCATAAGCATTAGTATCACACTATGCTTTGTTATGAGAGTGTGAATGAATAAACCTGGCCAGGTATTCATCGAATAAGAAAATTCTGTTATTAAAATATGTGACTTGTAAAGACATCTCACTCTATGTTTTTCTCATTCACAAATAACAAAGGAGTTAGTGAAATAATAACTCAAGGGGTAAAACGGTAATTTTACATTCCTCTTGGTTAATGATACACATGAAGGGTAATATCGTAAAATACACCGTGGATCGTATGAGAAATTGTTTTATCACATCAAACGTAAAATATACGCATATGAACAGAGAGAGTGTCAGTATTGGTCCTTTAGTGGAATCGACCAATATTAAGAACTAAAAGACGGAAAAGGTTTGTGAACTTTTGTGTCCGATCTTTATTCTAAAGCTTCGTTCATGTGGGTCCATGAGGTCTCAATAATAGACACTTGGAAGAGATCATAAGAACTGGAATTATCGATTTACTCAGTTTAATATAAATTGTGATTTATATCGGGAAAGTTAATTTTCTTAAAGCTAAATTATCGATTAGTTCATTGAATCATAGAATATTATTTTGTCGATAATAATATGATTTGATTTAATAAAAGAAGAAAATAAATATTTTTTCGTTTCGTATTTATTTGATAAATATGAAATGATCTTAATGATTTGTCATTAAATAAATATTGAGAGTTCTAAATTAATTTTAGAAATTAAAGCAAATAGATTTGGGAATATTTTAGAAGATCTTATTAGAGTAAGAGGGAGAGAGTCGGCTGAAAAAATCAAGTGATTAGGGACAATGGGTTGGCCCGACTTAAGTTCACAATTGTATGATTATAAAAAAGCTTAAGAAACCCTAATTGAGTAGGGTTTTGACTAAAAGATTTCGGCCAAGAGGACATCACCCACCCCCTTGTACTCTCTCAGCCGAATCCCCAAAACACCAAGGATCAAGAACCGGTTTCTTGATTCCTTTGAATATTCCCTATCGTTCTTGAAAGCCCACCCTTTCCATCTCTTGTATTCCTTGTGTGATATTATTGATTCTCAACTCGTGGTGTTTGAATTGATACTAAATTTCTTTGAAAAGGTTTAAGTATTTCTTGAAGTTTTATCATACCAAGAATTCTGTTCTTGGTTGAATCTTCTTCTCTCAGAGAGTTCAATTGAGCGAGGGGTCCTAGAGATCAACTCCAGTGACGAGCCCATCCCGCGAAGAAACAATCCAGTGAAGAAGCAATCATGCGAAGAAGCAATCCGACGAGGAGGCGCTCGACGAGCTGATTCCGCGAAGGCATCCAGCGAGGAGCCTATCTGACGAGGAGGCACTCGACGAGCCAATGCTGCAAAGATAGAACTTTAAATTTGAATACTGTGTATTATGTTCCTTCCTTTGGGAAAAACTTAATATCTGTAGCTCAAATTGTTGAGCATAATTATTATTTAAAGTTTCTTGATAATGGAATTCGTATTACTTCTTCCAATTCATTTGTCACTGATGCATGTTTAAAGAATGGTTTATACTATTTTTATCCTACACAACCTTTGCTCTTATACACTGAAATAGATAATGATTTAATTAGGGAACCCAAGAGGATCAAACTTAATGACTCCTCTGATCTAATAAAATCAACACATCTCTGGCACTTAAGACTTGGTCATAGTAGTCTAGATAGGATTAAGAGACTATTGATGGATGGTCCACTCAAAGCCTCTATAATAGGCTCACTGTCGACTTGTGAATCCTGTATAGAAGGAAAAATGACCAAACGACCTTTCTCAGATAAAGGTCTAAGAGCCACTGAGGTGCTGGAACTAATACATTCGGATGTATGTGGTCCGCTCAGAATTCAGGCACGGGGAGGATACAAATATTTTGTTACCTTTACCAATGATTACTCAAGATATGGATTTTTCTATTTTCTCAAACACAAATCCGAAACCTTTAACGTATTTAAGGTGTTTCGGGCTTTAGTGGAAAAGCAAACTGGCAAACAGATCGAAACCCTTCGATCTGATCGAGGTGGTGAGTACTTGTCTGAAGAGTTCGATGACTTTCTTAAAGAAGAAGGTATCGCTTCTCAGCTTATAGCACCTGGCACACCTCAACAAAACGGAGTGTCCGAGAGAAGAATTGAACTTTGATGGATATGGTTAGATCAATGATGAGTTACTAATCACTCCCTAATTCCTTTTGGGGATATGCCCTCGAAACTACTGCATATATTCTGAACCAAGTTCCGTCTAAGACGGTCCCTGGTACTCCTTATGAAAGATGGACTAGGCGTAAAGCTAGTTTAAGCCACATCAGAATTTGGGGTTGCCCTGCACATGTGCTAAGGCAAAAGACTAGCAAGTTGGCGAGTAGGTCAGAATTATGCGTGTTCGTTGGATATCCAAAGGAAACCAAAGGTTTCACATTCTATAGTCCCGAGGACGACAAAACGTTTTCAAGCACTAATGCTCGATTCCTTGAGGAGGACTATATGAAGAATACGAAACCTAGAAGCAAAATTGTGCTTGAAGAAAAGTTGGGTGAGGATGCTTCTACCTCATCTGTAAGAACTGTTCTTACCCCAACTGAAACACAACCTAATAATTCAGAATCTCGTCAAGTAGTACTTCGGCGTAGTGGGAGGGTTTCTGAAAAAACCCGATAGGTACATGTCTTATGGCGATACTCTCATAGCCGTTGCTGACATGGATGACCCTGTTTCCTACAGCCAAGCTATGGCTGGTTCTGAATCAAACCTTTGGCTTGATGCCATGAAAGTTGAGATGCATTTGATGTATGTCAACAAAGTCTGGAAACTTGTAGACCTACCTGAAGGGGTTAAACCTGTAGGGTGTAAGTGGATCTATAATAAAAAAAAGGGTCCGGATGGGAACGTTGAGACGTTTAAAGCGCGACTAGTGGCTAAGGGTTATACCCAAAAGGAAGGTATCGATTATGAAGAAACCTTATCGAGCAGTCGCAATGCTTAAATCCATCCGTATACTTCTATCCATAGTTCCTGCCCACGATTATGAGATCTGGCAGATGGATGTCAAAACTGCCTTTCTGAATGGCAATCTTGACGAGCGCAATTTCATGGCTCAACCAGACGGTTTCGTGGAAAGTGATCAAGAGAACAAGGTTTGTGAATTGTTTAAATCCATTTATGGATTAAAGCAAGCATCTAGATCATGGAATATTAGATTCGATGAAACTGTAAAAGGCTTCGGTTTTGAACAGTCAATAGATGAACCTTGTGTCTATAAAATGATACATGAGGGCAAGGTTGTGTTTCTGGTATTGTATGTCGATGGTATACTACTCATTTGTAATGATGTAGGTTAATTATCTTAGGTTAAAATCTGGTTAGCTAAGCATTTTGATATGAAGGATCTACGGGAAGCTGCGTACATTCTGGGGATTCAGATCTTTCGAGATCGAAAGAACCGGACCCTGTCGCTCTCCCAAGCATCTTATATAGATAAGGTGTTGGATCGCTTTGCCATGCAAAACTCCAAGAAGGGCCTAAACCCCTTTAGACATGGAGTCTCACTCTCTAAGGACCAGTCTCCCAAGACTGCACAGGAGATTGAGGACATGAGAAATATTCTCTATGCCTCAGCCGTAGGAAGTCTCATGTATGCTATGCTGTGCACTAGACCGGATATATGTTTCGTTGTTAGCGTAGTTAGCCATTTCCAATCAAATCCTGGACCCGAGCACTGGGTTGCTGTTAATCATGTTCTTAAGTATCTTCGGAGAACTAGGAATTTGATGCTTACATATTCAGGTACTGACCTGACTATGACCGGGTATACCGATTCCAACTTTCAGGCGGATAAGGATTCCAAGAAATCCACTTCAGGATCTGTGTTCATCCTGAATGGTGGGTCTGTAGTTTGGAGGAGTATCAAGCAATCTTGCATTGCTGACTCTACCATGGAAGCAGAATATGTGGCTGCTTGTGAAGCATCCAAAGAGGCTGTATGGCTTAGAAAATTCTTTAAGTATTTGGAAGTTGTTCCAAATGTCAACGAGCCCATGACACTTTATTGTGATAATAGTGGGGCTGTTGCTAACTCAAAGAAACCTAGAAGCCATAAGTGCTCTAAGCATATTGAGAGGAAATACCATTTGATTAGAGAGATCGTGCAGCGCGAAGACGTGGAGGTGAAGAAAATCTCAACGGTTGAGAACCTGGCAGATCCTTTCACCAAGTACCTATCCAACAAGGTCTTCGACGAACATCGAGACGGATTAGGCATGAAGGACTACTCTCATCTTCTTTGAGTCAAGTGGGAGTTTGTTGGCAGAGATGCCCACAAGAAGATTGTTTATTTACATATTGATGTAATATATAAATCTTTGTAAAGTCCATATTGAAAGATTGTTTATTTACATACTGATGTAATATATAAATCTTTCTAATTTGCTGATTGAATTAATAAAAGTTGAAACGTTCGTGCATTCCTTTTAGTTTGATTGAAGATTTATGATATTCAATAGTCTTATAGTCCTTAATAAAACCTAACAATGTACGAAGAGACAAATGTAGATTTGCGTGAATAAACTCTTCATGGTTTGACTAAAACGGTATATTCGCAATCTAAAGATCAACGGACTATTGATCCCAGTATGATTGTTGGAAGAACCTAGGATGTCTGGTTACGAGGCATAGAGAGGTAGGAACTCTATAGTTCTTCCAGTGTGTCTTTCGAAGATACTGAATTGACCAGTACACCTTTAGAGACAATAGAAGAACAAACCATTTAACATCTTCTATCTCAACGTCACTATGTATGAATCGCATAATGCTTACCTAAATCCTGAAATGAGACATGTCATTTCATAGCATTAATACTCTCATTTGAGAAAGTCAAATTCTAGGTCCATTGCATGATCTAGACAAGGCCTATTGGTGAGATATTAAGTTATGAAGATGTCATGAACCAACTTTGTGAAGTTCTCATAGATATGAAATTCATGTACAAGATTGTTGAGATGCAATATATATCACCTCATGCTTTATTACTTGGATTGTGAATAAATGAATTGCGCAGTGTCCAAATTTAAGTAGCAACTTGATTTGGATGAAACAATGTGACTTGTTAGCTCCTCGTCAATACATTGTTTCTAACTTATTCACAAGTACTAAAGGAGTTGAGGAAATAACAACTAGAAGGGTAAAATGGTAATTTTATAAATCCCAACTAATTGATGATATTCATGAAGGGTAAACATAGATAACATTCAATGGATCCGCTCAATATAATTAAGTTGAACTTGAGTAGAAAATAAATTCATTTGAACCGAGAGATTCTCAGTGTCGACTCTTTAGTGGAGTCAGTTGACATTAAGCTAATACTCGGAAAACGTTTGTGAACTTTTGAGTCCGAGTATAGAAGATCAAGCTTTGTTCATTTGGATCCATAAGGTCACTATTACAGGTCATTAGAGAAGGATTGTTAAACTAGAAGCTAAGTCAGAATAGGTTCAAGTGTTGAACTAGACTTTTTCTCGGAAAATGTCTAAAGGGTATTTTTGTCCACAAGGACATAAAATGATGTAAATGTCAAAATAAGATTTTGAATATTTTCATTTGATGAAAATATAAATTATTTCCTAAAGCCAAAAAGTCATTTGAGGCATTATGAAATTAATTTCGATATTTGTGCAATTATAATTCTACAATGGGTATTTTAAGAATTGTCTTAAAGAAATAAGGAAGCATCTAGATGCTCCTCCCTAGGTAGAAGTTCGGCCAACATAGCATCAAGAGGAGTGTTTTATTTCCCTTTAATTATAAGGATAATTACCCAAAAGGAAAAGTGTAATGAATTTCCTTGAGTAGGAATTAAATAAGCTAAGTGAGGAAACAAATTCCTCCTTGCTTGAGGTATATGGCCGGCCAAACTAAGAGGGAAAGAGGAAGGGAAAATCAAATATTGTGTCATGAATACATTATTCATTCATGAATGAATAATTGACCTTTATAGATTTTTCTTTCTCCTATAAATAGAGTCTCACATAGAGATGTGAAAATTAAGCTTTATTCTTGCTCTCTCCCTCTTTTGGCCGACCCTCTCTCTCTCTCTAGAAAATACTCTTCTTATTTTGCACCTAGATCCATACTTGATCTAGAGAATTAGCTTATGATCCACGAATTGTTCTTGGTTCATATTGTTTAATTGTGCCCACACACAAATCCTTCTAAACCTCTATAGACTTTTGTAATAGAAATCTTAGTTTTCTCAAGTTCTTGTTTAGGTTTGAAGGAATCAAGCTAGAAGAGAAGATCTACCTTTCCCGAGACACTTCAAGTTTGAAGACACAAGAAAGGTTCGTATTCAAGTAGGTTTAATAATGCTTTTAATTTATAACATGTATATGCTCTTTATCTAGGTTAGTAAAAATTGTTTTACTTCTAAAAGAAATTTTATATTCCGCCATTAATATGATTAATGATAAATTTTTCTTTAACCCTAGACCTATTCCAACACGATCATGACAGCGTTATGACACCAACCGTCGGGTCAGATGCAACTTCAATTTAGCTATTGCCCATTAACAAATCAAATGTCATAAGGTGTAACATCGATTATGCATTCACGTCAAGATTTAGGTAAGTATCAAAATACCCCTCGTATGTGATTTTGGAGTTTCGAGTGATTAGACGGTTTTATTTCGAACTTTAGAGTATCACAAGTCTTGTTCAATATCTTTTGTAAGATATCAAGAATGAAACACAGAGTCACAACTCTTTATATCATAAGATAAAATATCCTTATTCATTCAAACAATCATTAATCAGATTCGATTTTCCTATCGATATTTAGATTGCGAACTGATATTTAAACTAATCACAAGGGGCTATCTTGTCAAGTCTATACTTATCACCCCTTTCGTCTATGAAAATTTCAGAGCGTAGTAAACATACATAAATACAAATATAATCAAGAATTAATATTTAATTTTATAAATATTTCAGCAAAATAAAATATAAAGTATTTATATAATACAAAGTATTTATAATGTATTAAGCAATATAATTTCTAAAAACAATTTAATGCTTCACATGCAATAATGAACAAAAGTCCATGTACGACAACTCAGCAACATCTATGGTCTATCTAACAATGAGAAATTTGTGAACCCAATCCACACATCGTTCTCTATTTATCCAGTGACGTATATATATATATATATATATATATATATATATATATATATATATATATATATGTGATTTATTTGAAGCACATCTTCCTTCGAATATGAATTTCGTCGGTGAATGAATTAACACGTTTTACATCTAAAACTAAACTAAATTAGAATGAATGGCATCAACTTTCAAAAGCATCTTTAATAAGACAGGGATACATGTGGACCCCACAGCTCCTATGCGTAACTTAGTTGTGTGTGTGTGTGTGTGAGAGAGAGAGAGAGAGAGAGAGAGAGAGAGAGAGAGAGAGAGAGAGAGAGAGAGAGAGAGAGAGAGAGAGAGAGAGAGAGAGAGAGAGAGAGCTTCAACGGTATCCAACAAGACAGGAAAAAGAAACAACCAGTGAACGATAAGCAAAGCATTGTTGGAATACTTGAATTGTAGTTGAAGAGTGAGAGAGAAAGTCTTAAAAATTAAAATAATAAGCACGTCTTGATTATGCTGTATTATTATATGAGCTATAAGCAATAACTACATCGAATATAACAAGATAAACATAATGAGTAACTGCTAAATCTTAAATCCAACGCGTAAGCAAAAATAATAGCTTGAACTCGGATGCTAAATATACATGCACTTTTTTAACGTTGTTTGTTTTAACAATGCCAAAACTGTGTTTCTTGCACGAAACATCGCGCGATGTTTTTCTTTCTTCTCTTTTTTAATTAGCTTTCCCATTTAGATAGAATATGCTTCTTTGTAATTCTCATACGTACTTGCACATATTATATAAACAGCGACTTAAAAACCACAACAAACATTTATTCATTTAGTCTTCCTTCAGTTATCATCCAAGAATAATCATAATCATGGGTAATAGTTCCACTAGTTCGAATCCAATCAGAACTGTCTCGAAGAGAAAGAGATCCAAAGCTCTCCCCATTGAAACCATCTTCAAGCTTCCCTCTCCAACACCCTCTTGGCCTCAGCAAAAAGGTATGTATGTATGAATGTATATATGTATGTATGTATATGTATCTAGGTTTATAATAATGAACATATATCTTCTTAATATTAGGATTTGGAAGTGGAACGATTGACTTGGGAGAGATACAAGTGCGAGAAGTACGGACGTTCAAGAGGGTTTGGGCGAGCCATGAAGGAGGACCCGGAAATTCCGGGTCGAGCTTCTTCGAACCGGATCCGATACCCGACGGCTTTCATATCCTCGGCTTCTACGCTCAGCCGAACAACACGCCCCTCTTCGGCTCGGCTCTGGTCGCTGCCACGTCATCACCGAAGGCCTTGGCTGAGCCAGTCGACTATAAGCTGGCGTGGACGAGCGAGCCGACGAAGATCAAGCGCGACGGAGACGCGTACTTCTGGCTTCCAATCCCGCCGGAAGGCTACAAAGCCGCCGGAATCTTTGTCACGAGCTCGCCGGAGAAACCCTCGCCAGGAAAGCTCCGGTGCGTCCGAGCCGACTTGACGGAGCCTTGCGAGGGAGAGCCCGGTGCTCCAATATGGGGCTTCGAGGGCTTCTCCGTGCTCGCTCTCCGACCCGTGGAGCGGGGGAGTGGAGCCCCGGGAGTCCCCGCCGGAACTTTCTCCATCGCCACCGGAACAATCTCCGCGTGCCTGAAAAACAAGTCATCCTCCTCGGAGACTATTTCTTCGCCGGAGATCGTGGAAACCCTAATGAAGACCTACTCTCCGGTGATCCACTTCCACCCGGACGAGAAGTTCCTTCCCTCGTCGGTCTCGTGGTACTTTGAGAACGGAGCGAGGCTCGTAAAGAGAGGCGAGGAGTCGAACCCGGTTCGGGTCGACCCCCCCGAGGGCTCAAACCTGCCAACGGGCGGGTCGAACGACGGCGAGTATTGGCTTGATCTTCCCGGAGAGAAGGCCGAGAGGGAAAGGGTTAAGCGCGGAGACTTGAATAGTGCAAAAGTTTACTTGCACGCCAAGCCGATGATGGGCGGGACCCGCACCGACCTCGCGGCGTGGATCTTCTACCCATTTAACGGCCCCGCCAAGGCCAAGGTAAGCAAAGACGGATTTACTTAAGTTTAAAATAAATTACGAATTAATCCTCTTGATAGTTTTAGTTTTGCACATTAACCTCTCACCCCTAGTTCACATTTATGGCTTTGTTCTATTCTCTAATTTTTCGAATTTAATCTTAAAGAAGTTACGAAATACCTCTTTTCTGATATTTTGATTTTTGGATATTAATTCTTTTTAATTTTGTTTCACGGTTATGAAGACGGAGCTCATTGATGATTTTGATATAACTTTTTCTATTTTAATATTTGAAATATACGAATAATTTCCTCTAATTCCTGTCGCATATTAACTCTTACTAAGTTACATATGGTTGTCCACAAAGGGTGAGCGCATCAATAATATTAACATCTTTATCTTGAATTAATACAGATAAAATTACAAATTAGTTATCTCTGATTTGTTTTTCTTATTTAATCCAAAAAAATCATAAATTAGTCCTCTCTACCCCTTTTTTTTTTTTTTTTTTTTTTGCATTTACCCCTTCTAATTCAAGTTTATGGCTTCTCCTACGAAAGTGGAACTTCTATGTTTTTACTTTTGTTGTTTGCATATTAACCTCTCCTAATCTACATGTATGGCATTGTACATGAAAGTGGGATACTTATCAACGATAATTCCCGAAATTAATTTAAAAAGTTTACGAATTAGTATATTTAAAACGTATTGTTTTGCATTTAAGCCCTCTAATTTAAATTTACGACTTTGTTATCCGAAGGTGGGGCTCATAAACGTCCCACTCGGGAGGGTCGGGGAGCACATCGGAGATTGGGAGCACGTGACGCTCAGAATCAGCAACTTTTCCGGCGAGCTCGAGAGGATGTACTTCTCGCAGCACAGCAAAGGCGTGTGGGTCGACGCGCCTGAGATCGAGTACTTCCCCGGGACCAACAAGCCCGTGGCTTACTCGTCCCTCAACGGCCACGCAAATTATCCAAAAGCCGGTCTCGTCCTCCAAGGTATGCTCTCTCTTGTAATACTCTATTTAGACTTTGCACATGTAAACAGCTATTTCTCCTTTTGTCTCTCCCTCTACGCCAAATTCATCTTCTTCTTCTCTTTGCAATTTTCACACAAGGAAGCGGAGGGTTCGGGATCAGGAACGACGCTGCCAAAGGGAAAGCCTTGCTGGACACTGGAGCCGCCTTCGAACTCGTTGCCGGAGCTGCTCCGGCGACGGTAGAGCCGCCTTGGCTTCACTACATGAGGAAGTGGGGCCCGAAGATCGAGTACGACACGAGGAAGGAGTTGGAAGGGGTTGCGAAAGTCCTCATCGGACCTCTCAAGAAGGCGTTCAACAAAATGGTCAACGGATTGCCCAGCGAAATTTTCGGTGAAGATGGGCCCACCGGACCTAAGCTTAAGAGTAGTTGGAGTGGCGATGAGCCGTATTGATTTGATCTGGGACTAAGTCAGAAATGTAAAACTACGAAGGAGTGGGATATGTAAAATAAATTCAAGAAGGGTCAGCTTGTAAATTTATAAATATTATTGTGATTGTGCATTATTAATTTGCGTATTTTGTACTATAGTGTAGGAGGTTGATGTTGATAATAAGTTATTTTAGTGATCATTATTCATATATTAGATTTGTTGTTTATCTTTTTTTTGTCATTCTTTATCATTTATAATTTATCAAAGTAATAAATATTGATCTACGTACTTATGGTTCCACACAAGTTATTTGCTGTTTCTTTTTCGTTATCGTTTCTTGTTTATTGATTAATTAATTTCTATTGTACAATAATATCATGTAAAAACAAAAGTAAAAGAGAGATTAATGATGTAATATAAGCTATTGACGTGACAGTCACTGTTTTTCTACAGAGTTAAAGGGTAGCTGGAATAATGGTGATAATTAAACCTTATTGACGTGACAATTTAAATTTTTCTATTAATGCATGCAAATCAATAGGTGTTCTTGACTGTGACTTATTGTTTTGGAATTTCTGACCTAAATATGCATTTTCAGTATTAATAAGGTCTATACATATACATATATAGCTTACGAGTGGTTGCTTCAAGCTACTAGAACATGGACATGCTTTTTAGTATGTTGTTTTTGTCTCTCTAAGAAAAGAATGGTACACGCTCATGTTTTCCTTGTATTTCTTTTTTAGGTTTAACCAAAACGGAGATACATGATGTTGTTGCGAGTTTGATGGTCCGTTCTTACTAATTATAATAACATACCAAATTGCTTTCATTATTGTTTTGTTTTTGTCCTCTATAGGTTCTTTTGTTGCCTTTGCGTTTCTTTAAAGATAATATTGAAAAGGTCTTCGAGGGAAAAGAGACAAGTTACGTTTCAGTTGGTCTTTCTTTATTCGCTTGAGTCACGAAATAATATTTGGATTTAATATGTAACGAAGTGTTTTTTTTGTCTATGTATGATCAAACAACACTTTTAAGTAGAACTATATTGCCGACCGTTGTAACGTTTTCCTTGAGATTTTCTTGTCATGCAAGCAACAAAAATCCTAAATTATAGATGATAATATATATATATATATATATATATATATATATATATATAACAGAAAATAGATTGTTCGTAATAAATACACTATTAGAAATATTTGATTTCACAACCGACTTTGCATAACCCTTATTGGTAAGTGGTTGATTTCAGACTATTTTACAACCCTTATAACTTATGGTTGTGGAAAGTGTTTGATTCCAATATATTCCACAACCATTAACATAAGAATTGTGGAAAATAGCTGATTCTACGTTATTCTAAAAATTGTATTTTACATATTTTAAAATATTTCACAACCCTTAATCTATCCGTTGTGGGAGCAGTGCCACAGCGATGACCACTCAAGGCCGCCGCTACCAAGGACAGTGTCGCGGCGTCGCCTTAAAAAATCAATTCCCAGGCGGCGCCGCGGCTATCACTTACGGGGGCGTCGGTTCAAAATCAGATATGGGAACCCGATTTTTTACGTGGCGATGGCTTATGGGGCCTCGGCGCCGTCGTCGATTACGGACTACATTCTAAAAATTAGGTCATTTCGAATTTACCCAAAGTCTTTTTAGGCCGGTTCTGTCCTATTCCTCCGCATCTTGGTCTTCGCCGAGCTCGTGCGTCCTTCTGCCGATATCATTTATAGTGTTCGGGCTAGTTGCTCATAGAATCCAACCCCGCCGGTGACACAGTGTTCGAATGAATGGGTCTAGTGTTTTCTCTACATTTATGATATCGTGAAAGGTGAAATGATTCATGTTGCAAATGGGCGAGTCTATTTGAACGAGGGCATAGTTCAGTTCTCAAATTTGGAGGAAGAAAATACACCGGTGATTGTTTTGGGCGTTTTGGTTAAAAAAAATCAAATTGCCGATCCCCAGCAAAGAAGCTTTAACCGTAGAAGATGTCATAGGGGGTTTTGTCACTTGGCCACGATGATTGAGAGAAACATAGATGAAAAAAGAGAGTCACGGTCCATACATCATAGACTTGAAACTCAATTCTACGACTCAACCTGCTCCCGACGATGACAGAAAAATTAATTACAAGGTAATATATATATATATATATATATATATATATATATATATATGTTTCCATTTTACATATGTATTGATTGTCTAAATTAACTCAAATGTAATTAATTGAAAGTTTAAATTGTTACACGGTAATTAATCACAAGTTAAATTTCTCGCTCAAGGTAATCAATTGAAAGTTTAAATTGATGTTAGCACAAGGAAACGTTATCGAGGTTAACGTTTGTCCAACAATCTCCGTTGTCCCCACTATGTTGGGATTTGATGATATTTACAAATTTTTACAATTATCGAAAATTGGCGCGTCAAGCATAACGATTTACATGGAGTACGTGTTTCTTTCATGAACACCCTTTTTAATTAATGATTAAATATTGAGTGTTTTAACTTTTTGAATACTTTGGTATAGCCATTTACGCAGATCGATGTCAACTATGAAGAAGAAATTTGTCTTTATAAACGTGGCGTTAGCTTCTCATATGTCTACTGTTGGAAATTAGTTAACGATTAACCAATAAGATTATATAATATATCTAAATATGAAAAAATTATATAATAAGATCTACAATATATAAACACATTTTAACATATTAAACAACCTAGGCATTAAATATTATTAACATGGCAATACAAATTTTATTCTAAACATGTTGTCAACAAATTGGTCACACTAGAAACCTATAAACAAATTTATAATTGTAGACCAATTTGTTTAGAAATGACTTACACGTGAAGTTGTAAACAACTTCGTACGTGGCTAGCTCACTCCTGAATGCCTCGTCAAATATCATCTCCGGAATGGAAGAGGCCTAAACTCGCCGGAATGGGTCAATATGGCTCGCTGGAATGCTTCAGTAACATGCTGGCTGGATTGCCTGCTTGTCGGCCGGAATGGACCTACAGGACAGGTGCAGTGGGTCTGTGAGCCTACGGATTCTTCGCGCCTATTTTGAGCGCCACACCTAATGCAGGAAGGTAGAAGACACTTGTGGCCACGTGGCAAAGGCGTTGGACTGCACATAAACTGGACAAAATGCGCGTGAGAGAAAAAGCCCACATGGGACCCACTGGCCGACAGGAATGCTATTTGGCCGGCGGGCCTGTTTGTGAGGCAGATTCGCCTAGAATGAGCCTAGCTCGATTCTCTTCGATTCTTGGCTGATTTCTTGCGAATAAAATTCACTCAAACACCGCAAGTTGAGTCAATGATATTATTCTCGGATTTTTGAGGGAGAATAAGAGGTTGGGCTCTTTAAAATCGAAAAACGAAGAAGGGAAACACTCAAGAACGAAACAAGAATCAATAAACAATTTTTTAATCTTTTCTCAAGAATAGTCGGCCAAACTCAAGGGGGAAGGGAGAGTGGTCAAAATTTTGATTAGGGTTAGGGTTTTCGAAAAACTCTTTTATAACAGAAAGAGCGGGCTTAAGTTAGGTCAAAATTGAATTTTGACCTGTTAGTCAAACTTAAACCCAATGTTTTTTTTAATTTAGTTTAAAATAATTACTCAGTCCTAATTCACTAATTATGGCCGTGTATAATCATTTTATTTTCCCAAATTTATGTTTGACTTATTTCTAAAATAATATTTAATTAATTTAGAATTTCCACACTTAAGTCTCGTGAAAAGACTCAAGTTGTTGACTATGTTATTTCTACACCTAAGAAAGCTTCTCCTGTGAGCAAGAACAAGTCCCCTGCTCTGCAATCTAGGGTTATGAAGAATAAAAAACGGGTTGCTAATAAACCTAAGATGAAGAAGATTACTAGATTGTCTCTTAAGAAGAAGAAACCTGCTCAGACTCATCCTCCTCAGCAAGTTCGTTTTGCTCAGGATGAAACTTCAGATGACTCTCCCTCGCCTATTTTGGAGAGGAATAAGTAGAAGGATTGAATGAAGACCCCAAAGAATGTTCCTCCTGCCCTTTTGGATAATATATCATTTTTCACAGAAGCTCAAGTTGCGAAGTGGAAATTTGTCTATGCATGCAATATCTTCCCTGAACGTGAGCTCTCAATCGACACTACAAATTCTTTGTGATCATTGATCTTCTGCAAGAGTCAGATATGTTGATGACTGTCAGCCATGTAGGTCCTTACTATCCGAGACTTGTCAACGAATTCATCATCAACCTGTCTCCCAATATGGACTCTCCTGACAGTCCACATTATGGGAAAGTTCATCTACAAGGTCACGCATTTACCTTCACCCCTGCTCTGATAAACACCACCTTGGGTCGTTCCTCAACTCACAGTGAGCGTTTCCCCAGCAGAGACACCATTGCTAAAGTGATTACATGAAATGAGAAAGCAATTTGGCCTATGAAGACTGGTCTTCCTGCTGCTGAGCTTACTGCCAAATACTCAATTCTTGCTCGCATTGTAGCCACCTCATGTGTTCCTACATCGAATGGCTCTCTTGTCTCGTTCGAAATTGCTTGCTTAACTATCAGATACGAACTCATGGTGGGTTTGACTTTGGTGCTCTTTTTTATGATCATTTTGTCAGACACGCAAAGTCTTATGCTGCACAGATGCCTATTGGTTTTCCTTATCTTGTCACAAAGTTAATCCTTGACCAAAGGAGGGATTTACTGCGTGTTGATGATATACAGGGAAAGACTCTATTTCCCCTCAAGTTTCATCAGAAGCACTTTGAGGGTCGACATGTGTGTGACATTGAGCGTCCTTTCACTCAACTGACAGCTGATGAAGGTGTGCAGAATATGAGTGTCTCTCTCAGCTCTTCGCAACAGAATGATGCATATTAGCTCCTTCTCCAAGAGTCTCTGTTTCTTCAAGAGCTTATTGTGACCTCCTCTAAGCGCAAATGGATTGTGGCCTGCATGATCAAGACCATGAAGACTTCTGCTAAAGTTTCTTCTTTTGCTGCTCAAGATGATCCAACAATGTCTGATACTGTTTCTACTTGATCTTATTGTCATTCAGTTTTTGTTGGTGTATGTTCTTCTTCTGGTTCGCTCTATTGTGTTCTTCTGTTCTGTATGTATGGTTGTCAAGACATATTATGATTCAGTGTACATTTTGGTCCAAGACTTATGCTCTATTTTCCAAGACTTATGCTCTATATTCAGTCTTCATGTTAATAGTCTTATCTTGATTCTTTCTCCCTCTCTGTTGGTCGATCCATGCCTTTGTACTATATTTTGAGGCAATCAGGCGGAGATATTTTTCAGCTTGTTGAGATTCAGATCACGGTAAAAGAATCTTGTGTGCTTACGTAAAAAATGGCAAAACTGGGAGTTTGTTATTACGCTGTGATTGGCTTATTTTTATTAGCTTGTCCTGACAACCTGTGATTCTGGATTCTATATTTGGATAGCTTGAGAATCTCGATTTAAGGTGCAGTTTATGATCCTTCCATTTCTGGAGGTGGGCGTTGACCTCAATGAAACCCTAGCTAGGATCTTTGTATTTTGGATGCTATAAATAGCAGTGTTGCGGTCTCTAGCGTCTTTGATTCTTTTTGTTTGATCAATTGCTTTTCTACACGTGCAAGACTGGTGGCCTGGAAAACTGTTGCGTTGAAAAAAAGCACTGATGAATCGGATTACCCACTATGATCGATCCTGTTTGGTATTGTATTTGTGCGTGAATGAACTGATCACGCTCTTGAGATTTTTTGTGATTTAAGAACACGTGAAGGTGTGTCTTTGGTGGATATGTGAAGGGTCACTAATTCAAGGGGAGGACTGAATTAGGGTTTCACTTTAAAGTTAGTAATTGGGCATTGATGTGTATGTCGTTCATATAAGACCAATTTTACTGAGAACTATTATCATAGTGAATTCATTTTCACGAGGTTATCACACCACCCAGATGTATGAGACGTTGCTCCAAACTGGGTTACCAATTGTGCATGTTGATTATTATTTTCTGCATTATTTTACCGTCATCTTTATTGTGCTTGCGAATTTTCATATACTGTTACCATATTGTGTGTGACAATTGGTTAAGCGTTTAACAGGATTTCACTTCTAAAGTACTCCAATTGAAGGGAGGGCAACGTGGGTAACTCTTAGTTCATTCACACAAGTTGATTAAATTCATGTTGGGGACCTTGGATTATTTCAACGACAAATGACCCTCCCACTTAGTTTTTGCCAAAATCATATTTTTGTTGATTGTGTTAAATTTCATAAATTGTTTTATAAATTAAATTGTAATGATGCATGAACAATTTCATATAGTGTTGGCGTTCTATCCTATATGACATGTGAGTGAATATGAGATAAGTTTAAATAAATAAAAACATAAATTTAACTTATCTAATGTCCCATTTCTAAATTTACAACCTATTTACAAAAATAAAAATAAATAAACTAGTTTTATTCTTTGTCTTGCGTCGAGGCGTTGAATTTCCGAATTTTAAAACTTAAAAATCAATATCTCCCACTCCAAATTTACAAAATATAAATTTACAACATATTACAAATTTAAATAAAATAAAACCGGGACATAACGCGAAAATAATCATGGGGCCAATTAGAATAAGGATACATCCATAAAACATAAACATAAAGACATACATTCACAAATGCTATTCATACAAAAACGCAACACTTATGGCTCTGATAACATTTCTTGGAATTTAGTTAACAATTAACCTATCTAATTATGAAACATGTCTACATATGGCGAAAATTCATAATTCAATTTAATATGTTAAAACACTTTAAAACATATTCAATAACCATGTCATTAAATCTAATCTAGACTTAATATATTTAAAAAAATATTTAAACATGCAAAGGAATGATCTAAACACACTAACAAATTATTTAAACATGCAAAGGAATTATTCTATTGAGATCCAATTCGTTTTAAGAAGACCTACAGAGGGTTCGGATATGCAAGATTTTGCCTCGGGGTGTGCGTCCAACTCCACGGCCGAAACCCCTTCCTACGCGTGTCTAGGTTGTCACGAAATCCGTCCTCGCTCCGTTGCTTCAAAAAGTGGTCGGCCCTGTTGAACAATTATCACTCAAACAACCACAATTTGAATCAATGATAATTATCTAGGAGTTTTTAGGAGATTAAGAGGGTGGGCTCTTTTATGGGAACAAGGGGAGAAGGAATAAAATAAAGCTTTAAGGAAGAAATCAAATTTCACTCTCTCTTTTCTTTTTTTGGGATTTTTGGTTGTGTATCTTCTCTTTGGGGAGAGGAAAATAATCGGCCAAAAAGGAATTGGGGGGGAGAGAAGGGCGTGTGAAATTAGATCAAGAGAGAGATGAAAAAAGCCTTCTTTAATATTAAAGGGAATCGGTTTAGTTAGGTCAAAAACAATTAGTGGCCCATTAATTAAGCTTAAACCCAATAATCCATTTAAACAATTTTCCACCTAACTTCTACCCTATAAGTGGATGGCCATATTATCACTATTATCTCCCAAATTTATTTGATTTATTTCTAAAATAATATTTAATTAATTTAGAACATCTCATTTATTTAATGATATTTCATTAAATATTTTCATACTATTCAAAAAACGTTTTCCCAACTTTTAATTCTTAATATTGGTCGATTCAATTAAAAGACCAATATTGAACATCTCTAAGGTTATATGTGTTTATATTTTCGTTTATTGTGATAAACTATTCTTTCACACGGTCAACGGTGTATTTTACGATATTACCCTTTGTGTGTATCAGTAACTCCAGAAGGATCTAAAATTATTGTTTTATCCTTGAGTTATTATTTCACCAAGTCCTCTGTTATTTGTGAACGAGTAAAACATAAAGTGAGATATCTCAACATGTCACATGCTTTATTTCAAAGAATTCTTTATTCGATGAATACCAGGCATGATTTATTCGCTCGTATGTCTCAACAGAGCATGGTGTGATACTAATGCCTTAGCATTATTTCAAGACAAATTCCATATCTGTGAATAACATATTTCAACGAAACATTATTGTGACACCAATCGTCGGGTTAATGAAATTTCATTTAACCATTGCCCATTGAAAAATGTCATAAAGTGTTACAAGAATATATGTATTCACTTCAGATTTAGGTAATTACTTAAATAGCACTCGTATGTGAATTTGAGGTTTCGAGTGATTAAACGGTTTTATCTCGAACTTCAAAACTTCACTGGTCTTGTTCGATATCTTCATTAAGATATCAAGAATAAATTACAGAGCCACAAGTCTCCATATCACAAGTTAAGATATCGTTTAATGTATTATAACAATCATTACGAAGATTAGATTGCCTAATCGATCTTTAGATTGCGAACTGTTATTTAAACTAGTCATAAGAAGGTATCTTGTCAAGTCTGTACCTATCACTTTTTTCGTTGATGAAAGTTTCAGAGCATAAATATTCATGCATAAAAACATTCTAAAATAAGAATGGATATTCAACTTTTATTTAAATTCAAAACAAAACAAATACAAAAGTATTTAATATCAAAAATCTCCTTTGTGGGCATAAATGCCAACATTAATCTCTTGAGGTAGGTCTACAAGTTTCTTGAATTTTTTTCCATACATAAAATGCATCTCAGTTTTCATGCCGTCAAGCCAAAGGTTTGATTCAAAACTAGTCATTTATTGGCTCTAAGAAACAGGGTTATCCATGTAAAAAACGACTACGAGAGTATCACCATAAGACATGTACATGTCGAGCTTTTCAAAAGCCTTCCTACTATGTTGAAGTACTACTTGACGAGATTCTGAATTGTTAGGTTGCATTTCAGTCGTGATAAGAATAGTTCTTACACATGAGGTATAAGCATCCTCACCCAACTTTTCTTCAAGCACAATTTTGCTTCTAGGTTTTGAATTCTTCATAAATTCTTCCTCAAGGAAGCAAACATTAGTGGTGAAAAAAAAAATTTCGGCCTCAGGATTATCAAATGTGAAACCTTTGGTTTCCTTTCAATATCTAACGAACATGCATTATTCTGACCTACTAGCCAACTTGCTAGTCTTTTAACTCAGCACATATGCATAGCAACTCCATATTTTGATGTGGTTTAAACTAACTTTACAACCTGTTCATCCTTCATAAGGAGTACCAAGGTCAGTTTTAGACAAAACTTGGTTCAGACTATGATAGTTTCGAGAGCATATCCCCAAAAGGAATTAGGGAGTGCTGAGTAATTCATTATTGATCTAACCATCTTTATCAGAGTTTGATTCCTTCTCTCTGACACTTCGGTTTTGAAGGTGTCCGAGGTGCATCAAGCTGAGAAGCAATACCTTCTTCTTTAAGAAAGAAATCAAACTCTTCAGACAAGTACTCACCACCTCGATCGGATCGAAGGGTTTAATTCGTTTACCAGTTTGCTTTTCCACTAAAGCACAGAAAAACGTAAATAAGTTATAAGTCTCGGATTAGTGTCTGAGCAAAAAGACAAATCCATATCTTGAGTAATCATTGGTAAAGGTAACAAAGTATTCTTATCCTCCCCGTGCCTGAATTCTGAGTGAACCACATACATGAGAATGTATGAGTTCCAGCAACTCAGTGTCTCTTCGACCTTTATCAGAGAAAGGTCGCTTGCTCATTTTTCCTTCTATATCTGCTTCACACGTCGGTAGTGAGCCAATTGTAGAGGCTTGGAGTGGAATGTGCCTCACAAGTATCTTAATCCTATCTAGACTAATATGGTCAATTCTTAAGTGCCAAAGATGGGTTGATTTTATTAGATTATGGGAGTCATGAAGTTTGATCCTCTTTGGTTCCCTAACTAGATCATCATCTATTTCAGTGTCTACCAACAAAGATTTAGCGGGATAAAGATAGTATAAACCATTCTTCATATAAGCATTATTGACAAATGAATTGGAAAATAATTTGAATTATATTATCAATAAACTCTAAATAATAATTCTACTCAACAATTTAAGCTATAGATATTAAGTTTTTCATAGAGGGAGGAACAAAATACACATTATTCAAATTTAAAGTTTTTTCTTCAAAAGACAATGTCACGGATCCCACAGCCTTAGCATACACCAAGCTCCCATTACCCCACTTGATGCAGAAATCGCCATCCTCTAAACTTTTGCTGTTCCTGAACCCATTTAAGGAACAAAAAATGTCACGATGATACATTATCAGCTACTAAACAAGCTTCGGTAATTAGTATAATACCTTTCCCTTTAGTCTTGAGGTATGCAAGACAATTCTTATGCCAAATCCCTTGGCAGTTGTAAGCTTCTTCATTAGATCGATAAGTGTAATCTAGCTTATTCATGGAGCAGTTCAGCTTGAAAGTATCAAAAGATTCAAGGAGAGTTTCAAAAATCATATCTATTTTGGAATCTCCATCAGTCTCAGATCCAACGATTTCCATGTCATTGAGATTACTTATGATAAGTTGTTCAGATTGGTGCCAACAAAGGAGATATTAGACATTATAACTACTTTGTATTTGGTTTTTGCTGAAACATTAAATAAGATTAAATATTCCTCCTTGATTAAGTTTGTGTTTATGTATGTTTTTTACGCTTTGAACTGTCATCAACAAAAGGCGTGCTATGTATAGACTTGACAAGATAGCCCATTGTGACTAATTTAAACATTTGTTTGCAATCTTAACATCGATAGAGCAATCGAATCCGAGTAATGATTGTTTGAATGAAACATGATATATTATCTTGTGATATAGAGAATTGTGACTCTGTGTTTAATTCTTGATATCTTATAGAAGATATTGAATAAGACCTGTGATACTCTGAAGCTGGAGATAAAACTGTTTAAACACTCGAAACTTCAAGATCACATACGAGGGGTATTTTGGTACTTACCTAACTCCTGTAATGAATGCATAATCGATGTGACACCTTATGACATTTGATTTGTCAATCGGCAATGGCTAAATAATTGCACAAATAACAAATTAATTTCATAATGCCTTAAACGACTTTTCGGCTTTGGACAATAATTTATATTTTCATCAAATGAAAATATTCAAAATCTTATTTTGACATTTACATCATTTTATGTCCTTGTGGACAAAAATACCCTTTAGACATTTTCCGAGAAAAAGTCTAGTTCAACACTTGAACCTATTTTGACTTAGCTTCTAGTTTAACAATCCTTCTCTAATGACCTGTAATAGTGACCTTATGGATCCAAATGAACAAAGCTTGATCTTCTATACTCGGACTCAAAAGTTCACAAACTTTTTCCGAGTATTAGCTTAATGTCAACTGACTCCACTAAAGAGTCGACACTGAGAATCTCTCGGTTCAAATGAATTTATTTTCTACTCAAGTTCAACTTAATTATATTGAGCGGATCCATTGAATGTTATCTATGTTTACCCTTCATGAATATCATCAATTAGTTGGGATTTATAAAATTACCATTTTACCCTTCTAGTTGTTATTTCTTCAACTCCTTTAGTACTTGTGAATAAGTTGAAAACAATGTATTGACGAGGAGCTAACAAGTCACATTGTTTTATCCAAATAAAGTCGCTACTTAAGTTTGGATACTGCGCAGTTTATTTATTCACAATCCAAGTAATAAAGCATGAGGTGATATATATTGCATTCTAGCAATCTTGTACATGAATTCCATATCTATGAGAACTTCACAAAGTTGGTTCATGACATCTTCATAACTTAATATCTCACCAATTGGCCTAATCGAGATCACATAATGGATCAAGAATTTGATTTTCTCAAATGAGAGTATTAATGTTATGAAATGACATGTCTCATTTCAAGATTTAGGTAAGCATGATGCAATTCATACATACTGACCTTGAGATAGAAGATGTTAAATGGTTTGTTTTTCTATTGTCTCAAAAGGTGCACGGGTCAATTAAGTATCTTCAAAAGATACACTGGAAGAACTATAGAGTTCCTAACTCTCTATGCCTCGTGACCAGACATCATAGATTCTTCCAACAATCATACTGGATCAATAGTCCGTTGATCTTTAGATTGCGAATATATCGTTTTAGTCAAACCATGAAGAGTTTGTTCACGCAAATCTACATTTTTCTCTTCATACACTGTTAGGTTTGATTAAGGACTATAAGACTATTGAATATCATAAATCTTCAATCAAACTAAAAAGGAATGAATGAACGTTTCAACTTTTATTAATTTAATCAGCAAATTACAATAAGGACTTTATAAAAATTTATATATTACATTAAATAAACAATATTCTTGTGGGCATCTCTTCCAACAGCCGAGAGGACGAGGAGAGGAGGTAGAGGCCGAAGAGAGAGAGAGAGCAAGAGAGGAGGCCAGAGAGAGACATGAGAGATCGGGAAGAAGAATGAATGAAAAATATGAAAGAGAAAGGTCAAAGTATCATTTTAGATCAAAATTGTTTTGGGCGGGAACTGAAAGATTAAAAAAATTTCATTTTAAACGCTCCCACAACGTTAAAAAACATCCGTTGTGGGACCTCGCCGCGGCGATGTATAAATCTCGTTGCGGCGAGATCCCACAACAGATGTTTTAAACGTTGTAGGAGATTCTTGCCACATCCAGGATTCAAATTCGCTGCGGCGAGATGTGTTTCCAAAAAAAGGGTGGTCCCTGGAGCAATCTCGCCGCAGCGATGAAGATATTGTGCTGCGGCGAGACCCTCTGGCTACAATCAGGATTCAACTTCGCCGCGACAAAATTTTTTTCCAAAAAAAGTGTGGTTCCAATTCCACAACACTTATCTTAAACGTTGTGGGAACTTCTCGCTGCAACTAGAATGTACTTCGCTGCGGCAAGATTCTCATAACGGATCCAATAAGCGTTGTGGGAGAGTTGTTATCCGCCAATTTTCCACAATGATTAACTTAAGCGTTGTGGAAATCAAAGATCTCACAATGTTTGTGCATAAACGTTGTGGAAAATTGGTCTTCCAACAATGGTTAAGGACAAACGTTGTGGGATCTCTGATTCCCACAACGCTTAAGAATAAACGTTGTGGGAACCCTATTTCCCACAATGTTTATTATAAGCGTTGTGGGAGACTCGTTGTGGGATCCAACATTTGTAGTAGTACAAGTGGGAGATTGTAAGATTATTTCATAAATCATAGAATAGTTCATTGTACACTTAAAGAAATAAAATGATATAATCTCCTCTAATTATGATCCATATATTGCGTAATTAACCCATTAATCATGTTCATATTAATGCCGGAAATCAAATTGTTATCCTGTAATTATGAGGGTAATATTCTCCATTGATGATTTGGAGCTTATAAATAAAATGGTTTTGGGGTCTCTAAACTCATTCACACATTCATTTACAAACACCATCTAAACGTGAGAGATGGAGAGAGTTTAGAAGATTCTCAAGACATCCCGCCGGAGTCGGAGTACAAAACTTGCCGAAATCGGAGTTCGAACCTCGCCGGAAAACCACAACAATAGTCGAATATAAGCCGAACTTTGTCGCTTCCGGTTTTATGTGTTAATATTAAGAGTGTCATCGTGATAATTAATTTGTTACCGATAGAGCACAAAATTCTATGAACAATAACAAGTTTAGCATTAGACAACCTCTTTCCACTACACAATTTTTTAGTCTCGGTTTTAGAATCTTTTTTGCGAAGTACATGCTAGCAGATAATTCAACGTACATAGAGAGTACAAACATCAACATCAAACTCTTCTTAAGATTAATCCAAATCAAACGATAGCATTTAACGAATTTTATCATTTACCTATATATATCATCTTAAAATTCGACAATGATAGAAAATCTCTTCTTGGGTTCCTCAAATCACATTTATGGTGAAGAATCAAGGGATACTTTTTTAAATGACAGTAAGATTATTCGATTTGTTAAAATATTTCACGTATTATCACGGAATAAAATTTGATTATCATAGCTGTAGCTTAAAAGAGACAATAAGAGTTCCTGATACATCATATATACTTCAAATGAAGACAATCCTTTTAATTAGTACTAACATTGCCTTCTCGATTTGATAATAATGTATCCCATTTTGATAAAGATACAAAAATCAGTTTCGTTGCCTATAAATTAACATTAAAAAAAAAGCATTTCGAAACCAAGTCTCGTGCTTGTCTCAATCCGAATTCATTAACCTTTGAAAGGAAAAAAAAAAGATTACAAAAGCTCTAACATGAAGAGTCTCATGACTTCTTTGGTCGTGATTCTAGCCATTATGGCCTGTAAGTCTCTCTCTCTCTCTCTCAATAGTAAGAGCTGTTTTCTGCAACAAGTGTGTATATATGTATACATATAGGACGAAACCAAATACTTAACTAGGGGACTTTTATTAATAAAAACACTTGCAATTGTATTGATTTAAAATTTTGAAGGTCAAAAGTAAAATAAAATGAAAACCTGGGATAAGTGCAAAAATAAAATAAACTGAAAAGGAATTATGGCTCACCCGGCTTCGCGTGTGTGTATAATATATATGAATTATGACTTCCCTCAATTTTGTTTTAGATTCTTTGACCATAAGTCTAATACTTTTGTTGCTTACCCTAAAAACATCCAAATTAAACCCCCGTTTTATTTGCATGTTTGTCCCCCAAATATAATTTGTGGCTCACCCTTATATATATGTGTGTATATACTGTATCCATTTTTTGGTGGCTTACATTCGAGTGAAAAACGTGAAGGCGCAGAGATGACACTCGGCAAGCAATGTACCAGCGACAAGGATTGTGAGGATGCCACGTGTCACGTGATCGAAGGGAAGAATATTTGCAGTACTTCGGGGCATTGCACATGTCACCACATCATGGTCGACGGCAAAGGACACGTGCCGAGATCGGGGCCTTCTAAACCTTCTCCACCAGCTGCACCGATTATCGTTGGATGATGAATAAAAAAGACTTGCAATTTGAATTGACATTAAAAAATAAATTAGAGTACGATAATTGTGTTGTCTTACTGTCTCTATTCCGTACTGTCAAACTCAATATAAGGTTTTACACGGTCTCATGTTTGTTTTCTGGTTACGTGGAGTTTTATATATGTGAACTTGACTTTGTCCCATTAAAGGTGCAACCCATTTCCTTAGACCCACATTTGATGATATGATATGATAAAGACTCTTGAATAAATTTGTTTCGAGATATCCCAGACTCGGTTGAAATATTAACCTATATTTATCTTTGCATTTCTATAATAAAAAAATAAAAAAAAATTGGGCCAAAATTAGACTAAAATATTTTTATAGATAAATATTTTATATTTTGTAATTATAATACACTCCTAAACACTCTCTGCTTACCGGTTGTTATATAATTATTTTCTTAATATAATTTATGTATTAAGTAATTTTCTTATTTTAATTTATTTATTGAAGGGCAATTAGTCAATGTAGTCAATTAAAATATAAACAATACTATTTGACAATTTTCGTTTATAAAAATAAACTAAACTAAACGAGCTTTTATAGACTAAATTACGTTTTAGATAAATAGCCGGACTAAGTCATCCAAAACTTTAAATTATCTCTTTTCTGATTTCTCTCTTCATTTTCAGAAAACCTAAAATCGACAGACGAAAAACAACATTCAAGACCGCAAAAAAATCGTAGTATCGAAATGCAGTAAAATCTGAAAGAAAATTATATGTGAATTAAGAATTAAAAAATATGAATAGTGTGACAAAATAACATCTAATAGTACAAAATAAACAAAAATTTATCTTAAGATTGCCTAGGCTTCAATGACGAGAATGAAAATCGCAAAATAGAATATAATGAAAAGAAATATAAATTGAATAGTTGGAGAAGAAATTGATATGGCCCTTAAATTTAAATTTTTCAACGTTTAAGAAAATTCATAATTTATGATAGAATACATTAAGGATCTCTGGAAGATTAGCATTCAATTATGACAAATACAATTCTCATTCATATATACAAGAAAATAAACTAAAATTTTGAAATTAAAAAAAAAATAGACGTTTATAATTTTTGTTTTAAATTTCAATCAATTTTCTCTATTTTGAGATTCAAAGTTTGAATTCAATTATTTGAATTACAAACCAATTATGTAAGTATGTATGTATATATATATATATAAAGAAAAATAAAATAAAAAGACATTGTTAATCTATTATCATTTACTAATGTTTTTCTGATAATATACTAAAAAAATTCTACTTTACTAGTAAAAATAAGATTAAAAGAGTAAATACTCTTAACTTTTTTTAAAAATTCAATCCTTAACTAATAATCCAGCTGTAACATAAAAAAACTTAAATCCACCAACTAATAAATAGAAGAAATACGTTTATTGTCATTTTTTATTATTTATTTTTTTGAAATATAATAAAAAATTATTTTCAACGATAAATGTTAATTTGTATTGGTAAAGTGGAAAAAAAATATTTTTTGTAAATAACGGGAAAAATGGTAGTAAATGATGGAAAATTAGGCAAATTTTCCAAAGTAAATGACATAGACGTAAATGAAACTTTTTCAGATTACCAAATTAAAATGATTATTTTACAAAGAACCAAAAGAGTTGAAAAAAAATGCAATTGTAAAGTTTAGTTAAGTTAGAACATTTCTTCTTTATTGAATGATTGAAAACTAGTTTTGGTTTATATGTGCGTATTGCATGAATTTGGTTTCACTATGTTAATAAGAAACTCCATTCAGTAGAATATGTAGAGGTCGATTTTCACCGGTCTCTAAATAGTCATAAGGATTAATAAACAATAATAAATGATGAATAATAATGGGTTCAGTTCGTAAATATTCTTGAGTTTATATGTTGTAAGGCTCGGTCTCTTTCGTTTATTAGTTTGGAAGCTTTTGGAATTACAAACGATATTTTTGGTCTCAGAACTTTGTATATTATGAAGGCTGTCAAATTTCGAACCCCTTGCAATGAAGTTTACATTGGTATAGTGCTCTAGCCTAAACCCTAACTGTTTTTTAGGGGTTTTCCCCTTCTGTTAGGACTTTACCTCATTTGTCTCGACTGATCCCCACAATCCTTTTTTCCGTTCGACTCTGACGTCAAATCTCAGCTACACACTATTACTGCCACGTGGACTCCTAACGATAGGCATTCCCTGGACGAGGTCTCCTCGGGGGCGAGACTTCCTCGGGACGGATCCCCTCGGGACAAGGTTTTTTTCTCGCGGAAACTTCCCTTCTCGTTAAGACGTTTCCCGCAACGAGACTTCCCGCGACGAGACTTTTGTTGGAATAGGTTTAGGGTTAAGAAAAATTTATCATTAACACATTAATGGCGGAATATAAAACTTTTTTTTACTAGTAAAATAATTTTTACTAACCTAAACAAAGTGCAGATACATGTTATAACTAAAAACATTATTTAAGGTACTTGAATACTAACCTTTCTTGTATCTTCAATATTGAAGCGTCTTGAGAAAAGTGGATCTTCTTCCTTGGATCGATTCCTTCACTTCTAATCTTGAACTTGAGAAACCTAAGATTTCTATTACAAGAGTCTATAGAGGTTTAGAAGGATTTGGGTGTGGGCACAATTAAACAATATGAACCAAGAACAATTCTTGGATCATAAGCTAATTCTCTAGATCAAGTATGGATCTAGGTGCAAAATAAAAAAGAGTATTTTCTAGAGAGAGAGAGAGAGAGGGTCGGCCACTATTGAGAGAGAGCAAGCAAAAAACTTAAACTACTTTTCACATCCCTATGTGAGGCTCTATTTATAGGAGAATGAAAAATCTATAAAGGTCAATTATTCATTCATGAAAGAATAATGTATTCATGACACAATATTTGATTTTCCCTTCCCTTTTCTCTCTTAGGTTGGCCGGCCATACTATTGCCTCAGTGAGAAAATTTATTTCCTCACTTAGCACATTTGTTTCCTTCTCAAGGAAATTCATTTCCCTTTTTCTTTTGGGTAATTATCTTTATATTTAAATGGAAATAAAACTCTCCTCTTAATGCTTGTTTGGCCGAAATTCTACCTAGGGGGACCTTCTAGATGTTGGAATTTATTAAACGATTAACCTAATTAATTATGAAACATATCAATATATATGGCGAAAAATCATAATTCAAATTAACATATTAAAAATGTTTTAAAACATATTCAATAACCATGTCATTAAATCTAATCTAGCATGTCAACAAATTTATATAGCCATCAATAAATTCATTCACACATGCAAAACGAGCGATCAAAAATTTCTAACAATCCTACGATAATTATAACATTCAGATCCAACTCGTTTGTAGAAAACTTACAAGTGATTCGGATCTGCGAAATTGAGCCCCGGGAGTGCGTCCAAGAGGTCGGCCGAATCCTTGATCCACGCTTGTCTAGGATATCCTGAAAACCGTCGTGGCTCTGTTGCTCCAAAAGTGGCCGGCCCTGTGGGTCGAAAAATCACTCAATCCACCACAAGTTGAGTCAAAGATAATACTCAAGGAATTTTTATGAGAAAAAGAGGGTGGACTATTTCGTGGGAAGAAGAGGAGAAAGGAATAAAACAAAGGCTTAACAATTTCACTATCTCTTTTCTCTTTGGGAATTTTGGTCGTGGATAATCCTCCCTAGGGAGAGAAAATAGTCGGCCAAGAGGGAAGGGGAAGAGAGAATAGGCGTGTGAAAAACCCTAGGGCAAGAGAGAGAAGAGCCTTCTTTTTATTTCAGGGAGAATGGCTTAAGTTAGGTCAAAAGCAGTTAATGGCTCATTAATCAAACATAAGCCCAATAATTCATTTAAAAAATTTTCCAACTCACTTATACTACATAAGTGGCCGGCCATATTGTCAAAATTATCTCCCAAATTTATTTGATTTATTTCTAAAATAATATTTAATTAATTTAGAACATCTCATTTATTTAATGACAAATCATTAATTGTTTTCATACTAAACAATGTAGTACGAAACGAGAAAATATTTATTTTCATCTTTTATTTATTTGAATCATCAAATTATGTTATTATCAATATAATAACATAATATGATTCTTTAAATAAATGTAATAATAAATAACCAATTATTTATTAAATTACTTAGAAAATAATTTTCTTAGCGTAAATCACAATTTACGTTTAATGAGAAAATCAATCATTTCTTGTTCACCAAAATCTCGTCCGAAAGTCTATCACTGAGACCTTATGGACCCACATGAACAAAGCTTTAGAATAAAGCTCGAACACAAAAGTTCACAAACTTTTTCCGACTTTTAATTCTTAATATTAGTCGATTCAACAAGGACCAATATTAAACGTCTCTAAGTTCATATGTGTTTATATTTCCGTTTGATGTGACAAAACTATTCTTCACACGGTCCTCAGAGTACTTTACGATATTACCCTTCATGTGTATCACTAACTAAGGGGAATGTAAAATTACAGTTTTACCCCTGAGTTATTATTTCACCAAGTCCTCTGTTATTTGTGAACGAGAAAAACATAAAGTGAGATGTCTCAACATGTCGCATGTTTTATTTCAAATAATTCTTTATTCGATGAATACCAGGCCTAGTTTATTCGCTCACACTCATATAACAGAGTATGGTGTGATACTAATGCCTTTAGCATTGTTTCAACACAAATTTCATATCTGTGAATCACATATTTCAACGAAAAAATATTATGACACCAACCGCCGGGTCAATGAAACTTCACTTAGCCATTGCCTATTGACAAATCAAATGTCATAAAGTGTTACAAGAAGATATGTACTCACTTCAGGATTTAGGTAATTACTAAAATACCCTTCGTATGTGAGTTTGAGGTTTCGAGTAATTAAACGGTTTTATCTCGAACTTCAAAACTTCACAGGTCTTGTTCAATATCTTCATTAAGATATCGAGAATGAATTACAGAATCACAACTCTCCATATCATAAGATAAGATATCGTTTAATTCATTCTAACAATCATTACCAAGAATCGATTGCCTAGTCGATCTTTAGATTGCGAACTATTATTTAAACTAGTCATAAGAAAGTATCTTGTCAGGTCTGTATTTAGCACTTCTTAGATCCCCCATTGTAGAATTATAATTGCACAAATAACGAAATTAATTTCATAATTCCTTAAACGACTTTTAGGCTTTAGGAAATAATTTATATTTATCATATGAAAATATTCAAAATCTAATTTTGACATTCACATCATTTTATGTCCATTTGGACAAAAATACCGTTTAGACATTTTCCGAAAAAAAGTCTGGTTCAACATTTGAACTTATTTTGATTTAGATTCTAATTTAACAATCCTACTCTAATGACCTGTAATAGTGACATTTGTTGGCATTTATGCCCACAAAGGAGATTTTTGATATTAAATACTTTTGTATTTGTTTTTCTTTGAAATTAAATAAAGATTGAATATACATTCTTATTTAAAATTGTGTTTACGCATTTATGTCTACGCTCTGAAACTGTGATCAACGAAAGAAGTGCTAAGTACAGACTTGACAAGATACTTTCTTATGACTAGCTTAAATAATAGTTCGCAATCTAAAGATCGATTGGGCAATCGATTCCTAGTAATGATTGTTAGAATGAATTAAACGATATCTTATCTTGTGATATGAAGAGTTGTGACTCTGTAATTCATTCTTGATATATTAATGAAGATATTGAAAAGGACCAGTGAAGTTTTGAAGTTCGAGATAAAACCGTTTAATCACTCGAAACCTCAAACTCACATACGAGGGGTATTTTAGTAATTACCTAAATCCTGAAGTGAGTACATGTATTCTTGTAACACTTTATGACATTTGATTTGTCAATGGGCAATGGCTAAATGAAGTTTCATTGACCCGACGGTTGGTGTCATAGTACTGTTTCGTTGAAACATGTGATTCACAGATATGGAATTTGTGTTGAAACAATGCTAAGGCATTAGTATCACACCATACTCTGTTATGAGAGTGTGAGCGAATAAACCAGGCCTGGTATTCATCGAATAAATAATTCTTTAAAATAAAACATGTGACATGTTGAGACATTTCACTTTATGTTTTTCTCGTTCACAAATAACAGAGGACTTGGTGAAATAATAACTCAGGGGTAAAACAGTAATTTTACATTCCTCTGAGTAAATGATACACACAAAGGGTAATATCGTAAAATACACCGTGGACCGTGTGAAGAATAGTTTTGTCACATGAACGGAAATATAAACGCATATGAACTTAGAGATGTTCAATATTGGACCTTTAGTGGAATCGACTAATATTAAGAATTAAAAGCCGGAAAAAGTTTGTGAACTTTTGTGTCCGAGCTTTATTCTAAAGCTTCGTTCATGTGGGTCCATAAGGTCTCAATGATAGACTCTCGGATCAGATTTTGGTGAACAAGAAATGATTGATTTTCTCATTCAACGTAAATTGTGATTTACGCTAAGAAAATTATTTTCTGAGTAATTAAATAAATAACTGGTTATTTATTATTACATTTATTTCACGAATCATATTATGTTATTATATTGATAATAATATAATTTGATGATTCAAATAAATAAAAGATGAAAATAAATATTTTCTCGTTTCGTACTACATTGATTACTATGAAAATAATTAATGACTTGTCATTAAATAAATGAGATGTTCTAAATTAATTAAAAATATTTTTAGAAATAAATCAAATAAATTTGGAAGATAATTATGACAATATGTCCGGCCATAATAAGTGTTTTATGGGATGGAAAATTTGTTTAAACTCATTAAAAGGAGTTTTGGGCTTAAGTTTGACTAATGGGTCTTAACTGGATTTTGACCTAACTTAAGCCCATTCTCTCTAATATAAAAGGAGGCTCTCTCTTTGGTAACCCTAGCCTAATTTCGATCAACACTCAGCCAAACCTCTTCCCCCTTGTGCTTGAGAGGTTTTGGCCGAAATTAAGAGAGAAAGAGAGAGAGGAAAACTGTTTCCCGGCAGCCCTTCCTTTTCTTCGAGTTTCCCATTCTTCCCTTGTTCCCACGAAAGATTCCACCCTCTTTGTCTCCTAAAATCCCTTGAGTATTATCATTGACTCAACTTGTGGTTGTTTGAGTGATTTTTCTCTCCCCAGGGCCGGCTACTTTTGGAGGAACGAAGGCACGACGGATTTGAGGATCTCCTTGACGCGCGTGGTGTAGAGGATCGGCCGATCACTTGGACGTACACTGAGATTTGCTCTTGCAGATCCAAACCCTATGTAAGTGTCTCTTAAACGAATTGGATCTGAATGATATAGTATTGTAGAATGATTATATTTATTTAGATTGTTCGTTTGCATGCTTAAATGAATTTATTGATATGTACATAAATTGTTGACATGCTAGTTTAGATTTAATGACATGGTTATGAATATGTTAGAAAACGTTTTTAATATGTTAAATTGAATTATGAATTTCCGCCATATATAGATATGTTTCATAATTAATTAGGTTAATTGTTAACTAAATTCCAACCAAATGAACAAAGTTTGAGCTTCTATACTCGGACTCAAAAGTTCACAAACTTTTTTTGAGTATTAGTTTAATGTCAACTGACTCCACTAAAGAGTTGACACTAAGAATCTCTCGGTTCAAATGAATTTATTTTCTACTCAAATTCAACTTAATTATCAACTAGTTGGGATTTATAAAATTACCATTTTACTCTTCTAGCTGTTATTTCCTCAACTCCTTTAGTACTTGTGAATAAGTTAGAAACAATGTATTGACGATGAGCTAACAAGTCACATTGTTTCATCCAAATAAATTCGCTACTTAAATTTGGATACTGCGCAGTTCATTTATTCACAATCCAAGTAATAAAGCATGATGTGATATATATTGCATCTCAGCAATCTTGTACATGGATTCCATATCTATAAGAACTTCACAAAGTTGGTTCATGACATCTTCATAACTTAATATCCCACCAATTGATTTCTCACATAATGGATCTAGAATTTTACTTTCTCAAATGAGAGTATTAATGTTATGAAATGACATGTCTGATTTCAGGAGTTAGGTTAGCATGATGCAATTCATACATAGTGACCTTGAGATAGAAGATGTTAAATAATTTGTTCTTCTATTGTCTCAAAAGGTGCAGTGGTCAATTCAAAATCTTCGAAAGATACACTGGAAGAACTATAGTGTTCTTACCTCTTTATGCCTCGTAACCAGACATCATAGATTTTTCCAACAATCATACTGGGATCAATAGTCCGTTGATCTTTAGATTGCGAATATATCGTTTTAGTCAAACCATGAAGAGTTTGTTCACGCAAATCTACATTTGTCTCTTCAATATTGTTAGGTTTTATTAAGGACTATAAGACTATTGAATATCATAAATCTTCAATCAAACTAAAAAGGAATGAATGAACGTTTCAACTTTTATTAATTTAATCAACAAATTGCAATCAGGACTTTATAAAGATTTATATATTACATCAATATGTAAATAAAAAATCTTCTTGTGAGCATCTCTGCCAACAAACTCCCACTTGACTCAAAGAAGATGAGAGTAGTCTTTCATGCCTAATCCGTCTCGATGTTTGTCGAAGACCTTTTTGGATAGGGCCTTGGTGAAAGGATCTGCAAGGTTGTCCACCGTTGAGATCTTCTTCACCTCCACGTCTCCACGCTGCACGATCTCTCTAATAAAATGATATGTCCTCTCAATATGCTTAGAGCGCTTATGGCTTCTAGGTTCCTTTGAGTTCGCAACAGCCCCACTATTATCACAATAAAGTGTCATGGGCTCGTTGAAATTTGGAATAACTTCCAAATACTTAAGGAATTTTCTAAGCCATACAGCCTCTTTGGATGCTTCACAAGCAGCCACATATTTTGCTTCCATGGTGGAGTCATCAATGCAAGATTGCTTGATACTCCTCCAAACTACAGATCCACCATACAGGATGAACACAGATCCTGAAGTGGACTTCCTGGAATCCTTATCCGCCTGAAAGTCAGAATCGGTATACAACATCATAGTCAGGCCAGTACCCGAATATGTAAGCATCAAGTTCCTAGTTCTTCGAAGACACTTAAGAACATGCTTAACAGCAATCCATTGCTCGGGTACGAAGCCCTCGGAGATGTATCTCTTGATGGGCGTTCGCCAATCTTCTTCCTCGTCGTCGTCCACCACCCCTTGTTCGTCAACTTTGTCCTCTTCGTGTTCCATCTCGTTGATACTAAGTTCCTCGGGCCCTACTTCTCCACTCTCGCCGCAGGATTTGGACTTTTTCCTCGCTCTTCCTGCTTGATACTTGGCCTTTCCACTGTCTCTATTGTGATCGACCGAAGCTCGCCTACTTCCATCGTCGAGCCTAAAACTTCCAGGGCGTCAGCGAATGTTGTCTCCTCGTGTCACTTGTGGTAGACTGAAGTAATTGAACTTCTTAGATAGGTCTTCCACAAGCTGTGCATAAGCCTGCATCCTCTCGTCGTTTCTTTCGTATTCCCTACTGACCTGCTTCACGACCAGCTAGGAGTCCGAGAATACGTTGATGTTTCTGACCCCGACGGCAAGAGCTGAATGCTTGCCGATGAGGAGAGCTTTGTACTCTGCTTCGTTGTTGGTGGGGCGGTAAGCGAGTCGACACGTTTTTTCGATGACCTCCCCCATCGGAGAAGTGAGTCTGATTTCCGCTCTCGAGCCCTAGGAGGTAGCACATCTGTCGACGTGAAGCTTCCATATACCGTCTTCGTCGCTCAGGTCTATCGGCTCTCTCGGCAGCTCAATGAGAAAATCGGCTAGGACTTGGGACTTGAGGCTTGTTCGGAGCCTATACTCGACGTCGTATGCTCCGAGCTTGATTGACCACTTGGTAATCCTCCCCGAATGATTTCGGCTGTGAATGATGGCACAGATTGGTCTGTCGGTCATGATGACGATATTGTGCCCCTGGAAGTGGAACCTTAGCCTCTCTGAGGCGTCGTACACCGCCAAGTCCAATTTCTCCACCAACGGATACCTTTTTTGGCGTCGAGGAGTTTTCTGCTGATGTAGGCCATGGGCTTCTGCTCTCCGTCCTTCTCCCACACCAGCACTTGGCTGATTGCTTGGTCTGATACCGCGACGTACAGATATAGCGGCTCCCCGGGTTGCGGCTTTGTCATCACGGGGGGCGACAAGAGGTACGCCTTGAGCGCCTGAAACGCCTCCTCGCACTTGTCAATCCACTCAAACTTCTCGTTCTTCTTCAACATATCGTAAAAAATGAGTGTTTTGTCGGCCTTCCTGGAGATGAATCGATTTAGCGCGGCGATCCTACCTGTTAGCTTCTGTATCTCCCGTCGGTTTCGAGGGGAAGGAATGTTTTTGATTGCTTCAATCTGCTCCGAATCCGATTCGATTCCTAGTTGGGTGACTATGTGACCCAAGAATTTCCCCGAGGAGATGCCAAAAGTGCATTTGGCAGGATTCAGCCTCATTTGGTGTTGATTCAGGATCTCGAAGCATTTCTCCAGGTGCTCGAGGTGCTCTGCTGCTTTCATCATTTTGACCACCATGTCTTCGATGTAGAGCTCCATGCTATTTCCGATCTGTTCGTGGAACATGTTGGTCACCAGCCTTTGATAGGTCGCGCCGGCATTCTTCAGGCCAAAGGGCATGACCTTGTAGCTATATATCCCTCCCTCGCAGATGAAAGCGGTTTTCTCATCATCGTCCGGATGCATCCTTATCTGGGGATACTCGGAATAGGCATCCATGAAGCTGAGGAGCTTGTACACCTGAGTGGCTTCGACGAGGCGATCGATATGCGACATTGGGAGCTATGCTTAAGGCAGGCTTTGTTTAGATCGGTGAAATCCACGCAAACCTGCTACTTACCATTTTTCTTCTTGACAACGAAGGTATTCGCCAGCCACTCGGGGTATTTCACTTCTCTGATGGTGCCCATCGATAGCACCTTGTCGACCTCGTCGTTGATCACCTTGTTCCTGTCCGGCGCCATCTTCCTCCTATTCTGTATGACCGGCCGGTGGTTCGGGTCCGTGTTGAGGCGATGGGCAATTATTGACGGATCAACTCCCGGCATATCCTCATGAGACCATGCAAAGCTTCAGTTCCTCTCCAGGAACTCTATCAATTGCATCCTGACCTCCGGGCCGAGCTCGACTCTGATGCTGGTCGTTCGAGTTGGGTCGTATTTGTCGATGCAGACCTGCTCCACGGCCTCGACTTTTGGCCCTCCTTTCCTCTCTTCAGCAGCTTCCACCTCGAGGTCTTCAGACACGAGTACCCGGGCGATTATGCCTTCACGCTCCTTCTCCCCTTGGTCTCGTGGTCCACTCTTCGCTACGACCTTCTTCTTTGCCGAGGCGCCCGAGGCTGACTGCTATAAGTCAGCCGCCTCTACTTCCCTTGATTTTCTCGATTATTCCTTCTTTTTCCCCGGGGAATTTGATGCACTGGTGGTAAGTGGATGGCACGGCCCTCATGGAATGGATCCATGGCCTTCCCAAGATCACGTTAAAGTGTGATGGGACGTCCAGCACCATGAACTCCACCATCCGCTGGACTCATTTTGCGCAGACCGGGACGTAGACCGTTCCCAGGGAGATGGCAACATTGTCGTTGAACCCTGACACCTTGCGACGACGTCCTCCGATCACTAGTCCCTCGATGTTCATCTTCTCGAGACACTCGAAGAAGATGACGTCTACCGCACTTCCGTTGTCGACTAAGACGCAACAAATGTCGACGTTGCTAATCCCGAGCATGAGGACCAGTGCGTCGTCATGCATGTCCTCGCACTCGTCGTTCTCGACGAACTCTATCTTCGCCCGAGAGCCAAATTCCACCGCGTCTCCGCGGTTACGCTCCTTCCCCCGGAGTTGGAAATCCTTGATGCTGTTGACGGAATCTCCGCACAGCCGTGATCCACCCATGATCACCTCGATCCTCGGCCTCATCGCCGGTCTGACTTCGTCGGCCCGCTCCGCCAACTGCCCCTTGGCAGCAAGGTTCCTTCTTGCTCCGCCCTGGCCGTTCCCACCAGCCTGGGCCAGTCCCTCCTGCGGCTTCCGCCATGTCCGGTTCTCGTTCCTCCATGGCTCGCGGTGGCGGGGTGCTAGGTCTTTGTGTTGGGATTGGTGCCCACAAAGGAGAATATTAGACATTTTATTTATTATTTGTAATATTTTGCTGAAACATTAATATTAATAAATAAGCATTCTTTTCCTATAGTTTGTGTTTATGTATGTATGCTACGCTCTGAAACTGGCTTCAACAAAAAGGGTGTTAAATACGAATTTGACATGATAACCCCTTGTGACTAGTTTAAACCATTTGTTCGCAATCTTAAGACCGATTGAGCATTCGAGTCTAAGTAATGATTGTTTGAATGAACCATGATATCTTATCATGTGATATAGAAAGTTGTGACTCTATGATTTCATTCTTGATATCTTACAGAAGATATTGAACAAGACCTAGTGATTCTATGGAAGCTCGATATAAAACCGTTAATCTAGAAGCTCCAAGATCACGTACGAGGGGTACTTCGATAACTACCTTAATCCTGAGGTGAGTGCATAGTCGATTCTACACTTTATGTCATTTGATTTATCAATGGGCGATGGCCATGTAATGGCTGCATCTGACCCGACGGTTGGTGACATAATGGTGTAGTGTTGGATTATGTGATTCACAGATATGGAATTCGTGTACACATAATGAAAGTCATTGTATCACACTATGGTTTGTTACGAGATAGTGAATGAATTAATCTGGCCAGATAATCATTGAATATGAGATTCCTTGATTAAAACATGTGACATGTATTGACGTCTCACTTTATGTTTTTTCTCATTCACAAGTAACAAACGAGTTAGTGAAATAATAACTCTAGGGGTAAAACGGTAATTTTACATTCCCCGGACTTACTGATACACACGAAGGGTATTTTGGTAAAGTACACCGTGGATCGAGTACAAAAAAGTTCTGTGACTTCAAACGGAAAAATATGCGCGCATGAACTTAGAGATTTTCAATATTGGTCCTTTAGTGGAGTCGACCATTATATAGAATTATAAGCCGGAAATAATTTGTGAATTATTGAGTCCGTGCTTTATTCTCAAGCTTCGTTCATGTGGGTCCATAAGGTCTCAATGATGCACATTTAGAAGAGATTAATTGAACGCAATAAATTGATTTACTCATAAGATACAAATTGTGATTTGTATAGAGAAATTTATTTTCCAAGCGAATTAATGAATAATGTGTTATTCATTAATTATTGATTTTGTGAATTAAAGAACTTTATTATTGTAATAATAATTTTCTTGAGAATTCATAATAACAATATTAGAAAATAAAACGTTTCTCGTTTTATGTTATTCGATAACCATGAAACAATTTAATAACAAGTTATTAAATAGACGAGAATTCTAAATTAAGTCGAATTTGGAAATTAAATCAAAGCAATTTGGGAAATAAAATTGAGAAACGAGTAGGACATAGGGGCCGACCATTAACATGGTTTTGGGCTGAATATTGATTCAACAAAAGCCCACATGAAAGCCCATTAACAATGTCTATAAATAAAGGGTTTGAGGAAACCCTAAGTCAAGCTTGCTCTCTCTCTCTCTTCCCCTCCCTCTTGGCCGACCACCCTATCACCCGAGAGGACGAAAAATTTCGTTTCTTGTTTTCTCGTGTGCGTTCATCTAAGCCCACACTCATCTTCTCGTTTTTCTTCTTGTGTCATCGTTGAATCAACTTGTGGTTGTTTGGTCCATTTTCGTTTTCAGGAAATCTGACCTCCGAACCAAAGATTCGATGAATCCGACGAATCTGAGTCCGCAAACTCAGATCTCTGTCCGAACCCATTTAAGTCAGTTCGTTGCCGACGCAACGCAAAAAACGCCGTCCCGATCCGAGCTTCCATGAGCTCTCAGCGTCGTCGCGAAGTTTTGCCTGCGATCTGCCTCCGCCCATCCGCGCGAACCTGCGCCTGACTCCGCCCGACCGCCCCTCTGCGTGTCCCAGCAGCCTGCCGCCTTTGTCCAGCCGAGCCTGCCTCTGCCCAGGACGCTGCCGACATCTCCGTTGTTCCTCCGCCTGAGCCCAGAGGTGCCTGCCCCTCTCAGCCGCTCCGGGGTCTCCTAGGGTCGCTGCCTTCTGCGTCGGACGAGTCCAGCCGCTACCGCCCGTTCTCAGCCTGCCGAGGACCGCGCGCCATCTGTTGCCTGCTTCCCGGACCAGCCCCAAGGACGCGCCTGCTTGCCGCCTTCGCTGCCCGTGTTGACGAGCCGAGGAAGTCTCTTGCAAACCCGGAATTGGAGAAGCTTGAAGATTCTCGCATCGAACTCGTTTTCAAATCTTCGACTGAGTTATTTATAACTCGACGATGTAAGTTTCGATAATCTTAAATACTCTTAATTAATATAATTGTTATGGTTGTTTGGAGTGTTTGATTTTATTGAAATAACATGTTTAGAATTAAATTGTTAATTAACATGCTTATGATTTTAATGCCAATAGGTTGTTAGATATTAAATAGTTTAATAAGATAGATCGTTTTTATTATTAATTTCGCACGTAATTAGTTATGTTTAATAATAATTTACTTAAATCGTTAAGTAATTTCCAACACTTTGAACTCCCCCCGAGCGTATCTCCTCTGGAGTTCTTTGTTCAACATGGCGCATTTCTCGGTCGAGTGGCCGCCCATGTTGTGATACTCACAGAACTTGATCGGGTCTTAAGGCCAGAGCTTCCTTTAGGATTCTCCTTGTCCTCCTGAGAATCCCCCTCGGCCTCCAGAGAATCCTCCTCGGCTCGACGAGAATCCTCCTCGCTGGAATCCCCTCGGTTCGCCCGCGGGACTTCCTTGCTGGAATCCTCTCGGCTCGCCCAAGAAGCCTCCTCGCTGCTGGTTCCTCTCGTCAGGATCCCTTCTCCCCTCCACCTGATAGACTCCCCTCCCGAGAATTTCTCGGGGCCGACGTTCACCGGGGACTGCCGAACCGTCTCCTCCTTTCTCCCTCGCTAACCGGGCTTCTCCTCCGTCCCGATGGTCTCTCCTCTCGGGATGCTTGCCTTTGCTCCCCCCTTCGTGGATCCTTTTCAACACTGTTTCCTCTTCCTCGATCTCCATGTAGATCGACGCCCGATGGAGAGCGTCTTCGATGGTCGAGGAACGCAACTTTGCCAGTTCCGGGCGGAAAGGAGAGGTGTAGTAGAGGCCATTCTTCAGTGCCTGGATCGCGACGAGACCGTCGAGTTTTGAGATCCTGACCATGACCGCCTTGAACCTCTCGATACACAGGCGAAGTGTCTCGCCCTTCTCCTGGGCGAGGTTCCACAAAGTCGTGATCGTCGCGTCGCTCTACACATACATCAAGTATTGGCGCAGGAAAGCTGCGACAAGGTCATTGGAGTCGTTTATTGATTCCAAGGGCAGCTTTGCGAACCAGTCGCTCGCAGGACCGTGTAGGCTTTCAACGAAGAGGCAGCAGAGGATGGCCTCTACCTTCTCTGTCTCCCCCATTATGCGCTCCGTCACGATTCAGAACGACTTCACATGGGTGTTTGGGTCCGACGTTCCTTTGTGCGGCGTGATCTTGATTTTGGGAAGCTCTCCCAACTCAACGCCACATATTTTTGAAGAGAGCGGAGTGGCCCTAGCTTCTCGGACCATCCGGTCGATCTCAGGCGCCGAGCTCGTAACCTTGTGCACCTGGGACGCCACTTGTCCCATCTTTGACTCGATGCCCGAGGAAATCTCTTTCACCATCCTCCTGACTTCCTCCTCCATCGCCGACGTCAGTGTGGTCGTGGGACCTCCCTCTAGAATCGTCGCCGGTAAGAGAGTGGTGGTCTGGAAGAGTGTTCAGTTGATGGGTGGTGCTGGCCGCGTCCATCCTTCCAATCCTCCGCCTGCTTCCAAGCGGTCCAGACGAGCCATGAGCTGCTTGTTCAGCTCGGTCTGCTCTCCGCCCTCTTGTTGGCCTCTGTTATGGCCGCCATGGCGTCGACCAGATGTTGTAGAAGCGCTCCTGCCTCCACGACCTCCTCCTGACTCCCTCCAACGTTCTCTCCATCGTTTGCCATCTCGCTCCTACTCCTTCAACTTCCTGGTTGTCAGTTAGAAAGAAAACAAGCCCCATGGTGGGCGCCAAACTGTAGAGGTCGATTTTCACCGGTCTCTAAATAGCCACAAGGATTAATAAACAATGATAAATGATGAATAATAATGGGTTCAGTTCATAAATATCCTTGAGTTTATATGTTGTAAGGCTCGGTCTCATTCGTTTATTACCTTGGAAGCTTTTGGAATTACAAACGATGTTTTTGGTCTCAGAACTTTGTATATTGTGACGGTTGTCAGATTTTTAACCCCTTGCAATGAGGTTTAAATTGGTATTTATAGTGCTCTAGCCTAAACCCTAACTATTTCTTAGGGTTTTTCCCCTTCTGTTAGGGCTTTTCCTCATTTATCTCGACTGATCCCCACAATCCTTGCTTTCCGTCCGACTCTGATGTCAAATCTCAGTTAAACACTGTAACTGCCATGTGGACTCCTAACGATGAGCCTTCCCTGGACGAGGTCTCCTCGGGGGCGAGACTGTTGGCAGAGATGCCCACAAGAAGATTGTTTATTTACATATTGATGTAATATATAAATCTTTGTAATAATAGTGGGGCTGTTGTGATAATAGTGGGGCTGTTGCTAACACAAAGGAACCTAGAAGCCATAAGCGCTCTAAGCATATTGAGAGGAAATACCATTTATTTAGAGAGATCGTGCAGCGTGGAGACGTGGAGGTGAAGAAGATCCCAACGGTGGACAACCTTGCAGATCCTTTCACCAAGACCCTATCCAACAAGGTCTTCGACCAACATCGAGACGAATTAGGCATGAAGGGCTACTCTCATCTTCTTTGAGTCAAGTGGGAGTTTGTTGGCAGAGATGCCCACAAGAAGATTGTTTATTTACATATTGATGTAATATATAAATCTTTGTAAAGTCCTTATTGAAAGATTGTTTATTTACATACTGATGTAATATATAAATATTTGTAATTTGCTGATTGAATTAATAAAAGTTGAAACGTTCATTCATTCCTTTTTAGTTTGATTGAAGATTTATGATATTCAATAGTCTTATAGTCCTTATTCAAACCTAACAATGTATGAAGAGAAAAATGTAGATTTGCGTGAACAAACTCTTCATGGTTTGACTAAAACGGTATATTCGCAATCTAAAGATCAACAGACTATTGATCCCAGTATGATTGTTGGAAGAATCTAGGATGTCTGGTTACGAGGCATAGAGAGTTAGGAACTCTGTAGTTCTTCCAGTGTATCTTTCGAAGATTTTGAATTGACCACTGCACCTTTTGAGACAATAGAAGAACAAATCATTTAACATCTTCTATCTCAAGGTCACTACGTATGAATCGCATCATGCTTACCTAAATCCTGAAATGAGACATGTCATTTCATAGCATTAATACTCTCATTTTGGAAAGTAAAATTCTAGGTCCATTGCGTGATCTAGACAAGGCCTATTGGTGAGATATTAAGTTATGAAGATGTCATGAACCAACTTTGTGAAGTTCTCATAGATATGGAATTCATGTACAAGATTGCTGAGATGCAATGTATATCACCTCATGCTTTATTACTTGGATTGTGAATAAATGAATTGCGCAGTGTCCAAATTTAAGTAGCGACTTTATTTGGATGAAACAATGTGACTTGTTAGCTCCTCGTCAATACATTGTTTCTATTTTATTCACAAGTACTAAAGGAGTTGAGGAAAAAAAAACTAGAGGGGTAAAATGGTAATTTAATAAATCTCAACTAGTTGATGATATTCCTGAAGGGTAAACGTAGATAACATTCAATGGATCCGCTCAATATAATTAAGTTGAACTTGAGTAGAAAATAAATTCGTTTGAACCGAGAGATTCTCAGTGTCGACTCTTTAGTGGAGTCAGTCGACATTAAGCTAATACTCGGAAAAGGTTTGTGAACTTTTGAGTCCGAGTATAGAAGCTCAAGCTTTGTTCATTTGGATCCATAAGGTCACTATTACAGGTCAGTAGAGTAGGATTATTAAACTATAAGCTATGTCAAAATAAGTTCAAGTGTTGAACTAGACTTTTTCTCGGCAAATGTCTAAAGGGTATTTTTGTCCACAAGGACATAAAATGATGTGAATGTCAAAATAAGATTTTGAATGTTTTCATTTGATGAAAATATAAATTATTTTCTAAAGCCGAAAAGTCGTTTGAGGCATTATGAAATTAATTTCGTTATTTGTGCAATTATAATTCTACAACGGGTATTTTAAGAATTGTCTTAAAAGAAATAAGGAAGAATCTAGATGCTCCCTCTTCCTATGCAGAATTTGGCCAACATAGCATCAAAGAGGAGAGTTTTATTTCCTTTTTTTTATAAGGATAATTACCCAAAAGAAAAAGGGAAATGAATTTCCTTAAGAAGGAAACAAATGTGCTAAGTGAGGAAACAAATTTCCTCGCTAATGCAACATCATGGCCGGCCAAACAATGAGGGAAAGGGGAAGGGACTATCAAATATTGTGTCATGAATACATTATTCATTCATGAATGAATAATTGACCTTTATAGATTTTTCCTTCTCCTATAAATAGAGCCTCACATAGAGATGTGAAGATTAAGCATTTTTCTTCTTCTCTCCCTATTGTGACCGATCCTCTCCCTCTCTCTCTCTAGAAAATACTTTTCTTATTTTGCACCTAGATTCACATTCAATCTAGAGAATTAGCTTATGATCCAAGAATTTTTCTTGGTTCATATGGTTTAATTGTGCCCACACACAAATCCTTCCAAAACCTCTTTAGACTCTTGTAATAGAAATCTTAGGTTTCTCGAGTTCAAGATTAGGTGCGAAGGTGACGAGCGAGCCAAGGAAGAAGGATCTACCTTTCTCGAGACGCTTCAAGATCAAGCTACAAAGAAAGGTTCGTGTTCTAGTAAATTAAATAATGTTTTTAATGTATAACATGTATATGCTTTTCTTTAGGTTAGTAAAATTGTTTTACTTGAAAAAGAAATTTTTAAATTCCGCCATTAATTTGATTAATGTTAAATTTTTCTTTAACCCTAGACCTATTCCAACAAATGGTATCAGAGCTATGGTAAAAGCATAAATATGTACATGTTATTTAAAATCATTATAAGAAAATTGTTTTCTAAATTTTCTTGAATAATGGTTTTTCAAAAGACTAGATCTTACAAAATTTTAATTTTTTTTGGTACGACCTCTAAAATTAATTTTTTGTTGATTTTCCACTTGATATATATGCTATATAAATACATTAAAAACGGTTTTTAATTATTTTATGTTTAGCATATTCAAAATCAATTTTTTGACAAGTTTGAAAATTTGTGTACATTGTTTAAACTAGTTCTTTGTACTTCTAGTTTAAATTAGTTATTGAATGTTTTATATTATGTTATTTATTTTATATTGTGTTTAATTATTAATATGTTAATATAACACACAATTGAAATCAAAACATACAATTAAAATGTTTTCAATAAACCTCTTTCTCTTTACACCTAGATCCGACGTACTTTTAATTTTTTCAAATTCTGGACAAATTGTTATGGCTCAGTAAAACGGGCATAACTCTTTTGCTCCGACCTTGAAAATTAGTGATTCTTGAACCAAATTAAAGGTACGGATGTTAGCTATTCAATGCAATTGGTTTCAGCTCAATCGGATACCGGATGTGTCATTTATGACCTTTTAAGTCCGAGGTGTACGGCAGTCCGCGAATCCAGATTTTTAATCCGAATTTTGCAAGTCCTAGCTTTCTCCCGTCTTCTTAATGCTATCGTGGATTTCCGACGTTCTCGCGCTCCACCACCATGAAGACGCCTTGAAAGAAGATGTCATGAAGATATATATATATATACATATTAGTTTTACGAGATTTTTAATCTCAAAAACTTTCAAGTGCAAAAGTGACGATTTATTAATCGCACACATTTTCCTTAAGAAAAATAAATTAATAGACAAAAAGATCCGAGTATGTTCTTTGTGCCTTAGTGCATTAACACTGCTCTCCCCTCACAAATATCAATTTTAGGGTTCTTTTTCTCTAGTGATCCACTCTATCTCTCTTTGCTAATGGAAATATGCTTCCTATATGTACACGAGTAGACGTGCCATTTTTCCAAAAATTAAGTAGGAGGATTGCACTCGTTTGCAATCCAGTGTCCCCTTATTTTTCCCTAAAAACTAAGTGGGAGGATTGTACTTATTGTTTGCAACCCGCGATCCCCAACACTAATGTGAATTGCATATGTCGCCGGTCTAAGAGTCACTCTCGTGGCCCTCTCTTAAATGAGAGTACTCATAGACGCATTGCTCCTAACATTGATTTTATAGCTACGTTCAAAAGTGAAACAACGAGACAAGGCCTCCCCTCGGTGGATTGTTTTCAAAGTAGATCTTGTTGAACTAAGTTGTTGGTTACACACTTAGACTCAAACTCTACTAATCCTCCCTCGAGGCCCTGCGAAAAGTTTTGAGTGATCAAACATTTTTATAAGGTGGCTAGTCAAACACTGATGTATTGACATCATGACTATGCATTAATGATGTGTCATTTACTTATCAAAGGCGACTCTTTGCGGCCTTCCCTCGAAGGAGTAAAGTGTCATTTTGTTCATAACACCTTTGAATTTTTTCCTTGTCTAAATAAAATTAAACTTAAAATCCTAAACAAAAGACTAATCATAAATTGTTTCAACTATCAGCAACATGTCTCTAAACACTTTCTCTATCATGCTTTCCTCAAATTAACTGGAACCAAAAACTAAGTAAATAATAAACATAACCTAGACATCGTCCTTCTGAAGGACAAGCACAATTAGGTACTCACCACCCCATGTCCTCCTGAAACGAATAATGATTCGACTCAAGAGGACAACGGCGCCCTAGCAGCCTGAATCCGATCAGATGAGATTGTGAGATGCTATGTTTTAGCATCGATGAACAATATGTTGCAACAACATCATCGTGATATTGATTCGGCCTAAACCATGCTCTTCAATCTCTATGATATGTTTGAAGGGCAAATGCACCATGCTAGATAACAAGCGGTTCGACGGTTTGTGAACTATCGTATGAAAGCTAAGACTCCTGTTAGAGAACACATGATATTGATCATAAGTTATCTCAATGACATGGAAATCTTTGGATCTGAGATTAATGGAGAAATCAAATTATATATGATCTTAGAAACTCTCCCTGAATCTTTCGATACTTTCAACCTGAACTACTCCATCAATAAGCTAGGGTAAACTGTTACCGAGCTGATAAAGGAGATTCACACCGCTGAGGGACTCTAGCATAGAAACTGTCCTACCTACCTTAAGGCTAAAGGGAAAGGTATTGTACTGATTACCGAAACTTGTTTAGTAGCTGATAATGTATCATTGTGGATTCTTGACTCCGCTGCTACTAACCAAATTTGTTATTCCTTGAATGGGTTCAGGGAAAGCAAAAGCTTAGAGGATGGCGACTTTTGTTTCAAGTGGGGTGATGGGAGCTTGGTGTCTGCTAAGGCTGTGGGATCCGTGACACTGTCTTTCGAAGACAGGACATTAAATTTGAATCATGTGTATTATGTTCCTTCCTTTGGGAAAAACTTAATATCTGTAGCTCAAATTGTTGAGCAGAATTATTATTTAAAGTTTATTGATAATGGAATTCGTATTACTTTTTCCAATTCATTTGTCACTGATGCATGTTTAAAGAATGGTTTATACTATCTTTATCCTACACAACCTTTGCTTTTGGACACTGAAATAGATAATGATCTAATTAGGGAACCCAAGAGGATCAAACTTAATGACTCCTCTGATCTAATAAAATCAACATATCTCTGGCACTTAAGACTTGGTCATATTAGTCTAGATAGGATTAAGAGACTTGTGAGGGATGGTCCACTCAAAGCCTCTACAATAGGCTCACTGCCGACTTGTGAATCTTGTTTAGAAGGAAAAATGACGAAACGACCTTTCTCTGATAAAGGTCGAAGAGCCACTGAGCTGCTAGAACTAATACATTCTGATGCATGTGGTCCGCTCAGGATTCAGGCATAGGGAGGATACGAATACTTCGTTACCTTTACCGATGATTACTCAAGATATGAATTTGTCTTTTTGCTCAAACACAAATCCAAAACCTTTAACGTATTTAAGGTCTTTCGGGCTTTAGTGGAAAAGCAGACTGGCAAACAGATCAAAACCCTTCGATCTGATCGAGGTGGTGAGTACTTTTCTGAAGAGTTCGATGACTTTCTTAAAGAAGAAGGTATCGCTTCTCAGCTTACAGCACCTTGCACACCTTAAGAAAACGGAGTGTCAGAGAGAAAGAATCGAACTTTGATGGATATGGTTGGATCAATGATGAGTTACTCATCACTCCCTAATTCCTTTTGGGGATATGCCCTCGAAACTGCCGCATACATTCTGAACCAAGCTCCGTCTAAGACAGTTCCCGGTACTCCTTATGAACGATGGACTGGGCGTAAAGCTAGTTTAAGCCACATCAGATTTTGGGGTTGCCCTGCACATGTGCTAAGGCAAAAGACTAGCAAGTTGACTAGTAGGTCAGAATTATGTGTATTCGTTGGATATCCAAAGGAAACCAAAGGTTTCACATTCTATAGTCCCGAGGATGACAAAACGTTTGTCAGCACTAATGCTCGTTTCCTTGAGGAGGACTATATGAAAAATGTGAAACCTAAAAGCAAAATTGTGCTTGAAGAAAATTTGAGTGAGGAAGCTTTTACCTCATCTGTAAGAACTGTTCTTACCCCAACTAAAACGCAACCTTTAAATTCAGAGTCTCGTCAAGTGGTACTTCGACGTAGTGGGAGGGTTTTTGAAAAACCTGACAAGTACATGTCTTATGGGGACACTCTCGTAGCTGTCGCAGATATGGATGACCCTGTTTCCTACAGCCAAGCGATGGCTGGTTCTGAATCAAACCTTTGGCTTGATGCCATGAAAGTTGAGATGCATTCGATGTATATCAACAAAGTCTGGAAACTTGTAGACCTACCTGAAGGGGTTAAACCTGTAGGGTGTAAGTGGATCTATAAGAAGAAAAGGGGTCCGGATGGGAACGTTGAGACGTTCAAAGCGCGACTAGTGGCTAAGGGTTATACCCAAAAGGAAGGTATCGATTATGAAGAAACCTTCTCGCCAGTCGCAATGCTTAAATCCATCCGTATACTTCTATCCATAGCTGCTGCTCTCGATTATGACATTTGGCAGATGGATGTCAAAACTGCCTTTCTAAATGGCAATCTTGACGAGCGTAGTTTCATGGCTCAGCCAAACGGTTTCGTGGAAAATGATCAAGAGAACAAAGTTTGTGAATTTCTTATTTCCATTTATGGATTAAAGAAAGCATCTAGATCATGGAATATCAAATTCGATGATACTGTTAAAATCTTCGGTTTTGAACAGTCAATAGATGAACTTTGTGTCTATAAATTGATACATGAGGGTAAGGTTGTGTTTCTGGTATTATATGTCGATGATATACTACTCATTGGGAATGATGTAGGTAAATTATCTGAGGTTAAAATCTGGTTAGCTAAACAGTTTGATATGAAGGATCTAGGGGAAGCTGCATACATTCTGGGGATTCAGATCTTTCGAGATCGAAAGAACCGAATCTTGTCGCTCTCCCAAGCATCTTATATAGATAAGGTGATGTATCTCTTTCCCATGCAGAACTCCAAGAGGGGTGAGAACCCCTTTAGACATGGAGTCTCACTCTCTAAGGACCAGTTTCCCAAGACTGCACAAGAGATTGAGGACATGAGAAAAGTTCCCTATGCTTCAGCCGTAGGAAGTCTCGTGTATGTTATGCTGTGCACTAGACCGGATTTATGTTTCGCAGTTGGCGTAGTTAGCCGTTTCCAATCAAATCCTGGACCTGAGCACTGGATTGCTGTTAAGCATGTTCTTAAGTATTTTAGGAATACTAGGAACTTGATGCTTACATATTCAGGTACTGACGTGACTATGACGGGGTATACTGATTCCGACTTTCAGGCGGATAAGGATTCCAGGAAATCCACTTCAGGATCTGTGTTCATCCTGAACGGTGGATTTGTTGTATGGAGGAGTATTAAGCAATCTTGCATTGCTGACTCTACCATGGAAGCAGAATATGTGGCTGCTTGTGAAGCATCCAAAGAGGCTGTATGGCTTAGAAAATTCTTTAAGTATTTGGAAGTCGTTCCAAATTTCAACGAGCCTATGATGCTTTATTGTGATAATAGTGGGGCTGTTGCTAACTCAAAGGAACCTAGAAGCCATAAGCGCTCTAAGCATATTGAGAGGAAATACCATTTGATTAGAGAGATCGTGCAGCGTGAAGACGTGGAGGTGAAGAAGATCTCAATGGTGGACAACCTTGCAGATCCTTTCACCAAGGCCCTATCCAACAAGGTCTTCGACCAACATCGAGACGAATTAGGCATGAAGGACTACTCTCATCTTCTTTAAGTCAAGTGGGAGTTTGTTGGCAGAGATGCCCACAAGAAGATTGTTTATTTATATATCGATGTAATATATAAATCTTTATAAAGTCTTTATTGATAGATTGTTTATTTACATACTAATGTAATATATAAATCTTTGAAACGTTCATTCATTCCTTTTTAGTTTGATTGAAGATTTATGATATTCAATAGTCTTATCGTCCTTAATCAAACCTAACAATGTATGAAGAGACAAATGTAGATTTGCGTGAAAAAACTCTTCATGGTTTGACTAAAACGATATATTCGCAATCTAAAGATCAACGAACTATTGATCCCAGTATGGTTGTTGGAAAAATCTAGGATGTCTGGTTACGAGGCATAGAGAGTTAGGAACTCTGTAGTTCTTCCAGTGTATCTTTCGAAGATACCGAATTGACCAGTGCACCTTAAGAGACAATAGAAGAACAAACCATTTAACATCTTCTATGTCAAGGTCACTACGTATGAATTGCATCTTGCTTACCTAAATCCTGAAATGAGACATGTCAATTCATAGCATTAATACTCTCATTTGAGAAAGTCAAATTCTAGGTCCAATGTGTGATCTAGACAAGGCTTATTGGTGAGATATTAAGTTGTGAAGATGTCATGAAACAACTTTGTGAAGTTCTCATAGATATGGAATTCATGTACAAGATTGGTGAGATGCAATGTATATCACCTCATGCTTTATTACTTAGATTGTGAATACTGCGCAGTGTCCAAATTTAAGTAGCGACTTTATTTGGATGAAACAATGTGACTTGTTAGCTCCTCGTCAATACATTGTTTCTAACTTATTCACAAGTACTAAATGAGTTCAGGAAATAACAACTAGAGGGGTAAAATGGTAATTTTATAAATCCCAACTAGTTGATGATATTCATGAAGGGTAAACATAGATAACATTCAATGGATCCGCTCAATATAATTAAGTTGAACTTGAGTAGAAAATAAATTCATTTGAACCGAGAGATCTCAGTGTCGACTCTTTAGTGGAGTCAGTCGACATTAAACTAATACTCGGAAAAGGTTTGTGAACTTTTGAGTCCGAGTATAGAAGCTCAAGCTTTGTTCATTTGGATCCATAAGGTCACTATTACAGGTCAGTAGAGTAGGATTGTTAAACTAGAAGCTATGTCAAAATAAGTTCAAGTGTTGAACTAGACTTTTTCTCGGCAAATGTCTAAAGGGTATTTTTGTCCACAAGGACATAAAATGATGTGAATGTCAAAATAAGATTTTGAATGTTTTCATTTGATGAAAATATAAATTATTTTCTAAAGCCGAAAAGTCGTTTGAGGCATTATGAAATTAATTTCGTTATTTGTGCAATTATAATTCTACAACGGGTATTTTAAGAATTGTCTTAAAAGAAATAAGGAAGCATCTAGATGCTCCCTTTCCCTATGTAGAATTCGGCCAACATAGCATCAAAGAGGAGAGTTTTATTTCCTTTTTCTTATAAGGATAATTACCCAAAAGAAAAAGGGAAATGAATTTCCTTAGGAAGGAAACAAATGTGCTAAGTGAGGAAACAAATTTCCTCGCTAATGCAACATCATGGCCGGCCAAACAATGAGGGAAAGGGGAAGGGACTATCAAATATTGTGTCATGAATACATTATTCATTCATGAATGAATAATTGACCTTTATAAATTTTTCGTTCTCCTATAAATAGAGCCTCACATAGAGATGTGAAGGTTAAACATTTTTCTTCTTCTCTCCCTATTGTGGCCGATCCTCTCCCTCTCTCTCTAGAAAATACTCTTCTTATTTTGCACCTAGATTCACATTCAATCTAGAGAATTAGCTTATGATCCAAGAATTGTTCTTGGTTCATATGGTTTAATTGTGCCCATACACAAATCCTTCCAAAACCTCTATTGACTCTTGTAATAGAAATCTTAGGTTTCTCGAGTTCAAGATTAGGTGCAAAGGTGACGAGCGAGCCAAGGAAGAAGGATCTACCTTCCTCGAGACACTTCAAGATCAAGCTACAAAGAAAGGTTCGTGTTCTAGTAAATTAAATAATATTTTAAATGTATAACATGTATATGCTTTTTTCTAGGTTAGTAAAATTGTTTTACTTGAAAAAGAAATTTTTAAATTCCGCCATTAATTTGATTAATGTTAAATTTTTCTTTAACCCTAGACCTATTCCAACAGAGACTTCCTCGGGATGGATCCCCTCGGGACAAGACTTTTATCTCGCGGAAACTTCCCTTCTCGTTATGACGTTTCCCGCGACGAGACTTTCCTCGCAACAAAACCCTCCTCGCTTCGTCGCCTTCATGCGTCATTTGAAGGTCCAAAACGACATGAATAGTGTTAAGAGGGATTTGACGAAATCCGACCTTAACATAATACATATTTACTTAGTCCACTATCAAATTTAAATTTAAATTGAAGTCTATTTTAGTTCGATTTCATAATCTTCTTGCGAGCTAGTTACTCCAGGGCAGAGAGATTCAAACATTGCTACAGAGTTCAAACATCAACATCAGATCATTCTTAAGATTAATCCAAACCAAACAACTAACATTTTATAAATTTTATTTTTTATCTCATATATATCAATTTGAAATTCGACAATGACCGAAATATCCTGAATAGACAAATTTTACACTTGTATTCAAAAATTGAACTTTTGGGACAAAAAATAAAAAAATGTCTTATAGACAAAGCACTTAATTTTGTTCAAAATTTCTAACTCTCTTTTGGTAATTGAACGATTTTCTTGCTAAAATTTATTGCATATAGTTCGCATAGTGATTACGACTAAGATATGCGTTAAAACATGATATTTTAGTTAAATTTAGGACGAATGATACTTAAAGAACAAATGACCACCTTAAATATTATCGTACGCACGATAGAATAATATGATACTATACTATACTATACTATAGATTAAAAACTTATGTATTTTGACCGATGACGTACGATACGGTAATATATCTTACATCATGGTATACAAGAAAATATTATATGATTCATATTCTTTATGCACGATAAAATTTAAGGTGTTCATTTTTTAAAACCCGAAGTTTCAAATTAAGTTAAATCTAACCCAAATAAATCCGATTAAATATATGCTTGACTCAGAATCACTATATGTACAACGCTCAATAAGTTTTTAACAAGAAAATTTTGAAAACAATCTGTAAAGTGAGATAGAGTGACCGAATATATAAGTTGATTTTATAATTTTTGAAAAAAATTAAGTGTAACTTAAAAGGATATTGTTGTCCGGTTATGTCCAAAAAATTTAATTTTGACAAATGTAAAAATGCGTCTGTTTAATATTATATGCATTTCCGGATCTAAAGATGAAATTTCTCTCTTGTTTTTAGTCCGAAAATCACAACGGATCAGATTTTCTGGTTGGTGTTGGAAAGAGATATTTTTTTAATTACAGTGATTATCAGATATGTTAAAATATTAGATTATAATATCTATAGCTTTAAAGGAGACAATAATAATTTCTGATTCTGTCATTACTTACTGATATTCTCTTAATAAATACTTGCATTCCATCTTACCTTATACTAATTTATCCCAGTTTAATAAAGATCAAAATATCATTTTCTTCGCCTATAAATTAACGTCAAGTAAAAGCATTCAAAACCAACTCTCATCTTTAACAAGGAAAAGCTTACCAAATCTCTAACATGAAGAGTCTAAGGACTTCTTTGGTTTTGATTCTAGCCATTATGGCCTCCTGTAAGTCTCTTTCCCTATCTCTCTATTAATAGTTGTTCCATGCATATCAAGTATATATATATATATATATATATATATATATATATATATATATGCTATGCCTATATAGGACAAAACCAAGCACTAAACTAGGGGACTAATATTCCAAAGTGAAAGTTAAAGTGCATTGATTTATAAATTTTGAAGGTAAAAAGTAAAAGGCTTGGAAAAAGTGCAAAAAAATTAAATTGAAAAGGTAAAATAGGACACTTTAGCTTTCTCACGACTCCCTATATATATTAAAGAAATTGATTAGGGTGTCACTATTTTTAGTTAATTTTTTTAAAATTTACTAAAACCAATTTTTTTCGTAAAATACTAGTACAAAGTCTAAAATATTTTTAAAACAATTTTTTTACATTTTATTATATATTCATATTAACCGATTATTATTTATTTATTTATTTAAAAAAATTAAACTTTAAAAAGTAAAAACTGCTTCAAATATTTTTAAATTTTTTTAATTTATTTTAATTATTATGGCCGGTAATATAGTGTAAGGTTTTCGTGTTCTTTTTTATTTTTTTAAAAGATATTTCGTGTTTTCAGATCAAATTTATTTATATTTTGGAAAAAAACATGTTTGAATGAATTTTGATAAAATAATAAATAAAAAGTGGTAATTTACTCAATTCCTCTGTATATTATGGCTTGCCTTAAACTTGGTTTATACTTTTTTACAAGTTTTTTGTATTTTTGTTTTATTAGCCCTCTTTTTTTCTTCCGTATTTGATCCCCACACTAAGTTTGTTGCTCCCCCGTTGTATATGTATAGCGATAATTCCTAGTTGAGACCGAAAAGTGAATAGAATCAATATTTCGACTTCTTATTTAAAAAAAAAAAAACCTTTATATAGGTCAAAAATAACATATTGACTTTCATGACATGTTATGCCGTACGATACTGTAATACAATGGTGTAGGATGTCATATGTAAAAAAAAATGTATATTTGTTTGGAACAGGGATACAATTTCATTTTTAAGTAAAATTTATAATTTCGATATTTTGTAAACTTTCACGTTTAAATAATGAAAACTCTCAATACAATGTATCAAAATTTTCATTGGCTTATCTGAATATATCCGAGTCATACCTGTGAAGGCGCAAATATGTCACAGGGAAAACAATGTTCGAGCGACAAAGACTGCGAGGGCTTCTCGTGTCACGTGGTTGGAGGGAAAAATATTTGCAGTATTTCGAGACATTGCACTTGCCACCACATCATCGTCGATGACATGGGACACCTGTCGAGAGCTCAGCCCTCTAGTCCTCCTCCACCAATTTCACCGAGCGTCGGTGAATGATGTTGAATCACAAGGACTTGTAACTTAAATTGACTTTAAAATAAATTAGAGTTCGAAAAGTGTTTAGATTGTGTCACTATATTGTACTCTCACAGTCAATTTAAGTGTTTATAAGTTATTATAGGAAGAAAGACTCATATTTGTTTTCTGGTTATTTGAAATTTTATACATGGAACTTGCCTCCCTAAAAACTTGACTTTGTCTTAAAGGTACAAGCTTGTCTTATACCCACATTAAAAAAAAATTGGGGCCAAATGCACTAGGATAAAATCAAGCCCTAATAACCTAGAAGTCAAAGCTTCAAAGTCCGTGAACCTTACCGCCTATGGACTCATCTAAAATGGCGGACTTTATCTTTCTAAGAGAACAATGGGATATCACGCGCCTACGGACCCACTTTTGTAATGATGACATGAATGAGATCCTTAAGATCCTAGAAACTCTCGCGACGAATATGGATGACCGTATTTGGCATTTTACCAAGGATGGGGAGTACACGGTGAAAAGTCCATATCGGGTGATGAGCACAGTCGAGACCCTTGTCGAGCCTTCTTCTACCTCTTGTTCCAACTCTTGGTGGGAGAAGATTTGGGACCTTAACACATCCCTCCTAAAATTCAGGTTTTCAATTGGAAGTGTAATTACAGTTTCTTGGCTTATTTTTATTAGGTAAGTATTCTGGACGCAATATGTCTCATTAATTGATTGAGATCTTATGTCATAACAGTGTGTGATCCGGAGCGATCCTGCTATCTATATTTGGACAATACTTGATTCGAATCTTAAGTGTGTGTTAAGGGTCCTTCCTTTTTGGTGCTGACGCGTTGACTTCAGAGAAAGCCTAACAAGGACCTTCATGGTTTTGAACGTCATAAAAGTGCATGGTTGCTTCCTTTAGCCTCCTTGATGCTTTTATTGAGTTTTTCTAGAAGTTCAAGATTGGCGACCTGGAAAAATTTAGACTCGTGAAGAGCAGTGTAGAATTGTTTCACACACTATGATTAATTCTCCATTGGATCTGCATTTACTCGTGAAAGAACTTGTCACGTTTGAGGTTCATCATGTGATCAAAGAACACGTGAATGTGTGTCATTCGTGGATCTGGAAAGGGTTACTAATTCAAGGGGACGACTAAATTAGATTTCATTTTTTATAGTTAGTAATTTGGCGTTGATGTTTATCTTGTTCATGTAAGTCCATTTATACTGAGAACTATTGATTATAGTGAAATCATTTCCACCGGGTTATCGCACCTTCCAAATGAAGGAGTTGTTGCTCCGAACTGGGTTCCGAACTGGGTTACCAATTGTGCGTGTTCTTTATTATAACTCTGTGATTATACTGTCGTCGATCTATTGCTTGTCAAGTGTTACACACACTCTCTAAATCTTCCGGTGTATATGATTTCCTACAAATATATCACGCATATATGAGAACATAAAGTAACCGCATTCCGTGTTTCCATATTGTCTTGGAGCTATGCGTTGCTTGATGTAAGTTGATTTCTCGTTACGATTGGCGTCATGCTGCTCGCGTTTAAAATCCGCACATACCCTATATGAAAATCATAAGAAAAACATTAGAGTCATATGTACATTAATTTCTTTATGAGCAAAATAAATTATTGCATTTTTATCAATCGAATTAGATCGAGCGGTACTTTCTTGCTCAATAGATCGAAAAACGAGGCATTATCTCCTTAAATGTCAATAACAACGAGAATCCAATGTGCATTTATATTATATAGTATCAAAACTGATTGATCGATCCTTTATTTTTGTACAATGTTCCTAACGTACTTGACTAGTTTAAAAAAAAAATCATGTTCGTTGTTTGTTGAAATGTGAGAACTTACACTCTGATTGATAAATAGATAGCCATTATTTTTTTACCTTTTCTAATGTTGAACGTAAATAACTATAACAAACAAAATATTAATTTGACCAAGACACGAAAAATTAGATATTTATGAAAAAAAAACGTGTAAAATAAAGACTTACTCCATATATATCAATATGCATCCCGCGAAATAGGAACGTGCTCTCTAGCTAACACACCAAAATAACTCAACAATTCGTCCCCCTCTTTACTTATTAATTGACCTTTTTCATCAAATGATAACGATATCTTTCTACGTAGATTTTTGACCTTATTAACTCGACTCATACGAGTATTTCTTCATTTTCCGAATTACACAAAATCTACCGACGAGAGTTTTCTAACTTTCTTAAGGCTATTATCGCTAGTATTAATTGTAGTAGACGACATTATATTCCACACTCGCATTAGCATTATAATTTATACACAATCCAGATTAACATTAACATACTAATTTATACACAATCCACACTCACACCTATGAGAGTTGAACTGAGAGGGTCTGGCGAGAGATCCCGAGAGGGAGGGCGGGAGGGCAGGTGAGAAGGCAAGCGGGCAAGTTAGAAGATGGCGAGCGGGCGAGAGGACGAGAGAGAAGGATGATGCACGAGAGGGCGAGACGAGTGGTGGGCGATGATGAGAATCAGGGAGCTAAAGTGGATACAAGTGATGAAGGAGCTCAAATGGATGGAAGTGGATCTGAAATGACTAGAAAAAAACTATCAAGTGATCCATTAAGTTTGCCTAGTGGGTCTATCACAAGATTTAAGGCGAAAAAAATCAAAGAGGCTTTAAATGGGTTTATTCAAGAAGTTAAATCAATTGGGCCAAAAGTTGATGTAAATCTGAAGCAAGAGAGTCTAATTACAATGATTAAGACTCTAGAGGAGTAATGAGAAAGCCTATGTCGTTTTTAGCCACTGGACCCACATTTTTAGCATTAAATAAGGTTGTTAACTCTTATGGGAGTTAATTTTGTAACCACTCAGAGAAGTTGGACGAATGTGGTGTGTTTATATCCATTAAGTGTTTTGTTTAGTGTGTTTTTATGTCAAAAACATTCAATTTCAAAGTTATACGGGCTGAAAGTTATTGGCAAGTAGTTCTAGGTTTTATTAATTAGTGTAGTTAATGTTGTTTTCAGATTCATTGAGAAAAACATTTTGGTCTGACTCCAAAGCCTTTCAAAGGCTATACATAAGTGTTTAGAACATGGTAACCAAACAATTTACCTTATGAATGAAATTATATGTGAGTTTTGATTTTTTTTCTTATTCTTGAAGAGACTTTTTTGAACTTATCATGTTTTCTTGTGGCGTACTGCAACTTGAATTATCATCTTGGTTCTTAAGCATTTATCTTGAGTACCTTGTGTGGCGTCATAAACATTGTAGTTTTGATTCTTATGTTCATAGATATTGGGTTAAATCTCACCATCTTAATCCTTTTCAGATTTTGTGGTCTTTTCCAATTCTTTTTATTGGGTCTTATTGCATTTGTTGATAAAGATCATATCATTTGGTATCAGAGCTTGGGTTCTAAGGTAAAGTTTGTCTATCTTTGTATTTAATTTCGTTTGTTTCGCAAAAAAAACAAAAAAAAATTAGTGATCTTACTAATATTCTCGCAAAAAAAACATTGTAGTATTCAATTGTTTCTCACATTGAATTGCTACTACAAACACTTGTTGTTTATTTAGTTTGATTAAGAATATAAAAAAACATTAGAGAGGAAAAAGGCAAGAGTGTGATTTTATTGAGGGTAAAATTCATTTTATTCTAAACACGAGTGTTGAGCGGATACATTATTGTGAGAAACACGTGAGCGAGTGTTTATGAGGTCCTCTAACATTAACGTTACATTTATATATATATAAATAAATAAAATGGCAGGAGTTGAAGTTGATCATGAGAGATACGTATAACAACCACTTAATCGAAATCTTCAAATGGAGGCATTCATGGCGTTGATGACGGAGAAGTTTGATCAACTAAACGCGAGGATTGATGGAATACAGGGATTACAGTGGGGGATGTACCAAATGTTCCAAATAGGCGAGCACAAAGAGCTGAAGAAGAGGGTGATGTATCGGAAGGTGTTCAAGATGAGCCTAGTGGAGATAGTGTAGAAGAGCGTCAACACAACCGGGGCAGGTCTGGGCTTGGCAATGGAAACAGAAAAGATAGGATGGGAAGGCTTGGAAAGGATGACGATTTGGGGAGTATAAAGGTGACAATACCATCTTTTGATCGGAGAAATGAAGCTGAAGTGTATTTGGAGTGGGAGCAAAAGGTTGAGATTGTGTTTGAGTGTCATAACTACTCGGAGATGAAGAAGGTGAAACTCACAGCGATTGAGTTTGCTGATTATGCCATGATACCGTAGGATCAGTTTTTGAAAGAAAGGAAGAGAAATGGAGAGGGTACGGTGGAGACATGGGAGGAGATGAAAGATAGCATGAGGAGGAGATTTATTCCAAGTTATTACCATCGGGAGCTGTACAGCAAATTGCAGCGTCTAACTCAAGGAATAAAGAGCGTAGATGAGTATTTCAAGGAGATGGAGGTGGCAATGATAAGAGCAAACGTGGTGATAGACAGAGAAGAAACAATGGCCACATTCTTGCATGGGCTAAATCGTGAGATAGCCGATGTGGTGGAGATGCAACATCACGTGGAGTTGACCGATATGGTGAACCAAGCTATCAAAGTGGAGCAGCAACTAAAGCGAAGGAACATGGCTAGGAGAAGGCCAAGTATGTTTTCAACAAATTCGTGGAGGGCAAGACCTAGACGAGAAGAATTTCAAGCAAACAAGCCAAAATTTGACTCTTCCAAAAACTTCAAACAACATCTAGAGGCTAATCAAGGAAATAAAGAGGTGATTTCTACTAAAACACATGATATTAAGTGTTTTAAATATAAAGGATCGGGACATATAGCAAGCGAGTGTCCAAACAAGAGGGCTATGGTGATAAACGCGGAAGGTCAGCTTGAATCGGAGGATGAGGAAGATGACGTAGACGAGGACATGCCACTTCTTGAGGATTGCCGCAATGGTGAATACCTAGTTGATGGAGAACTATTGGTTGCAACGAGAGCTCTTAGTACGAAAGTGAGGAAAGAACAATCTGCGCGAAAATTTGTTTCATACTGGATGTATTGTGAACGAGAAGGTGTGTAGGGTGATTATTGATGGAGGAAGTTGCACGAGTGTCGCGAGTATTGATCAGGTTGAGAAATTGGCGCTGCCTACCTTGAAGCATCCATGACCTTACCGTCTTCAATGGCTTAATCATAGTGAAAACATCAAGGTGACAAAACAAGTTCTTGTGGAATTTTCTATTGGAAAGTATGAAGATCAGGTGCTTTGTGATGTTTTCCCGATGGAAGCTTGTCGCATGCTTTTATGAAAACCATGAAAATTTGATTGGAGGGTTTCACATGATGGTTTTACCATTCGTTACTCTTTATTATTAAAAAGAACCTGTTACACTTGTACCATTAAGTCCCAATCAAGTTATTGCTGATCAATTGAAGGTACAAAAAAAGAGAAAAAGAAAAGGAAAAAGAAAGAGAAAAAGAAAAGATGAAAAAAGAGAGAAACATGAGTGAAAAAAATAATCTCATGGTAAAAAAAGTGAGATCAAGAGGGCATTATTCACTCATCGGCCCTTTGTAGTACTTATGTAGAAGGAGACCTTTTTATGTACTGATGATCTAGCTGGATCTTTGTCGAGCAATATTTTTTCTCTTTTGCAGGAATTTGTAGACGTATTTCTGGAAGATATACTGCCAGGTGTACCTCTTATTCGAGGGATTGAACATAAATTATGCATTCCTTATTCTTTGTTATGTAAACTACTTGTTAGAGAAGCACATTATGGTGGTTTGATGAGTCATTTTGGGGTGGCTAAAACGTTGAGTGTGTTACATGAACATTTTTATTGGCCACATATGAAAAAATATGTTAAAAAGATCTGTGAACGATGCATAACTTGTAAACATGCCAAATCTAAACAACAACCACATGCATTGTATACACCACTTTCAATTCCTAGTGCACCTTGGGTTGATATTTAAGTGGACTTTGTTTTAGGATTACCAAGGATTAAGAGGGGAAAAGATTCTTTGTTTGTCGTCGTTGAACAATTTTCAATAATTGCACATTTTATTGCATGTAACAAAACTAATAACACATCAAATATTGTTGAATTATTTTTCAAACAGATTGTCAGGTTGCATGGCATGCCTCGCACAATTGTTTCAGATAGAGATATAAAATTCTTGAGTTATTTTTGGAAAAATTTGTGGGAAAAGTTGGGATCGAAACTACTATTTTCTATTACTTGTCACCCATATATCGATGGGCAAACTGAAGTCGTAAATAGATCATTGTCTACTTTATTGCGTGCTATCATTAAAAAAACTTGAAATCTTAGGAAGATTGTTTGCACATGTTGAATTTGCATATAATCATAGTGTTCATTCTACAACAAAGTTCTCTCCTTTTGAAATTGATTATGGTTTTAATCCAATAAGACCTTTGGATTTGATTCCTTTACCTATTGGTGAGCAAGTTAACTTGGATGGGAAAAAGAAAGCAGATATGTGGAAACAAATTCATGAGGAAACAAGGCAAACCATAGAGCGACAGACTGAGCAATACGAACAGAATGCCAACAAGAGCCGCAAGAAAGTGATATTTGAGCCCTGGGATTGGGTTTGGTTGCACACGACGAAGGAACGATTCCCTGAGCAAAGACGTTCCAAATTACTTCCAAGGGGAGACGGACCATTCAAAATATTGGAGCGTATCACTGACAATGCGTAAAAGCTTGATTTACCAGGTAAGTATGGTGTAAGAGCAAGCTTTATTGTTTCTGATTTATCATATTTTGATGTAGGTGATTTGAGGACAAATCGTTTTCAAGAAGGGGAGAATGATGAGAATTAGGGAGCTAAAGTGGATACAAGTGATCAAGGAGTTCAAATGGATGGAAATGGATCTGAAATTAGTAGAAGAAAACTATCAAAGGATCCATTAAGTTTGCCTAGCGGGCCTCTCACAAGACTTAAGGCCAAAAAACTCTAAGAGGCTTTAAATGGGCTTATTCAATAAGTTAATTCAGTTGGGCCAAAACTTGAAGCAAATCAAAAGCAAGAGAGCCTAATTATAATGATTAAGGCTCTAGAGGGGTAATAAGAATGCCTATGTTATTTTTAGGCATTAGACCCATGTTTTTAGCATTAAATAAGGTTGTTTATTCTTTTGGGAGTTACTTTTGTAACCACTCAGTGAGGTTCGACTAATTTTGGGTGTTTATATCAATTATGTGTGTTATTTGTGTGTTTTTATGTCAAAAACTTTCAGTTTCAAAGTTATAAGGGCTGAGATTTATTGGCATTTAGTTCCAGGTTTTATTAATTAGTGTAGTTAATGTTATTTTCAGATTCATTGAGGAAAACGTTTTTGTATGACTGTGAAGCCTTTCAAAGGCTATACATAAGTGTTTAGAACATGGTAATCATAAAATTTACCTTTTGAATGAATTATATGTGAGTTTTGTGTTTTTTCTTATTCTTGACAAGACTTCTTTGAACATATCAAGTTTTCTTTTGGCGTTCAACAACTTGACTTATCATCTTGGTTCTTAAGCATTCATCTTGAGTATCTTGGTGTGGCGTCATAAACATTGTTGGTTTGGTTCTTATCTCCATAGATATTAGGTCAAGAGGGCGAGGAGACAAGGTGGACGCCGAAGAGAGAGACAGCAATAGATGAAGCCAGAGAGAGAGAGAGAGAGATCAACACAGAAAGAGAAGATGAATGAATGAAAATATGAAAGAGAAACGTCGAAATATCATTTCAGGTTGAAAAATATGAAAAACTCGAAAAATTTCATTTTGAACGCTCCCACAACGTTTAAGAATATCCATTGTGGGACCTCACCGCAGCGATGTACAAATCTCGCTGCGGCGAGACACCACAACAGATGTTTTTAAACGTTGTAGGAGATTCTCGCCGGTGAGATGTTTTTCCAAAAGAAAGGGTGGTCCGTGGAGAAATCTCGCCTCAACAATGAAGAGATTGTGATGCGGTAAGACCCTCTGGCTGCAGGCAGAATTCAACTTTAGTGCGGCGAAACGTTATTCTAAAAAAATGTGGTTCTAGGAGCAATCTCGCCGCATCGATGAAGAGATTGTGTGCTGCAAGACCCTTTGGCTGCAGCCAGGATTCAACTTCGGTGCGGCAAAATGTTTTTCCAAAAAGAGTGTGGTCCCAAGAACAATCTCGCTGCATCGATGAAGAGATTGTGCTGCGGCGAGATCCTCTGGCTGCACCCAAGATTCAAATTCGCTGCGGGCGAAATGTTTTTCCAAATTAATGTGTGGTCCCTGAAATTGTTGCGTCGAGACCATTTGGCTGCACGTAGGATTGAACTTCGCTGCGGCGAGATGTTTTGCCAAAAAATGGGTAGTCTCTGGAGTAATCTTGCTGCAGCAATAAAGGGATTGTGCTGCGGCGAGAACCATCTGGCTAGAAAAAATATTAAACAGGATTCAATTCGTTGTCCTGGTGTGCAATGTGGAAATCATAGACATTTTCCAATTCAGGTTGTTGAAACCATTTGTTTTCTCATGGAATAATCACATCGTATCAAATATGGTTCTACCATGGTGAACTTTTTTTTACCTATGAGAAATACAAAAACGATGTCCACGAAGATGACGTTGATGATGATATGTGTGGAACGATGAATGATTTGGAGGATGATTTTGTTGAGTCGCCGGAATTATTTGCGTCGATGATGAATGATGCAGAAACACCGTTGTGCGAAGGGTGTACAAAATTTTTGAAATTATTATTTTTAGGAACTTTATTCCATTTGAAGGCGTCGGGTTGTTGGACAAATACAAGATTGATGTAAACGCTTAAAGATGCATTTTTGAAGGACAATAAAGTTCCTTTGAGTATGTATGAGGCGAAAATGTTTTTGGGGACATTGGGAATGAAGTACGGGAAATCTCATGCGTGTCCGAGTGATTTTTTGGAAGATCTTGATCAATGTTCGACATGCAGCGAGTGAAGGTGGAAGAAGGGTAAAATTCCACGTAACGGGGTTAAAAGAGTCCCGATTAACGTACACAACTTATTTGGAAGAAAAATTCAGTTTTTGACGACCTCCCGTATTGGAAGACCCACTATGTTCGACATTGTCTGGATGTTATGCACATTAAAAAAATGTTTGCAAATCGATCATCGGTACGCTCTTGATGATCCCAATAAATCGAAAGATGGAATAAAAGCTCGAACGGATCTCGAGGAGATGAATATTAGGAGCATTTTGCATCCTCAAGAGGGAGAAAAAAACAAAATTACCACCGACGAAATACACTATAGATCGGAATGAGAAGAAAAAGTTGTGGAAATGGTTCGGATCTATCAATGTACCCGACGGTCATTCTTCAAACTATAATAGATTTGTATCTTTAAAATATTCTCGACTCATTGGGATGAAAACTCACGGATGTCATGTGTTACTACAACCAAGTTACCTCTCGCTTTGCATGGTATATTGTCAAACTATGTGAGATTTGCAATATCCAGGGTATGTGTATTCTTCAAATTGATATGCTCAAAGGTTATCGATCTTGTTCGTTTGGATTACATGCAATCAGTGTTAGTGAAAACTTTGTGTATGCTCGAAAAGTTCTTCTCACCTTCGTTTTTTGATATCATGGTTCACTTAACCATTCATTTTGTACGTGTAGTGAAATTATGTGAGCCCGTATTTTTGAGGTAGATGTATCCAATCGAGCGTTACATAATAGTATTGAAGAGTTATGTTAAGAACTATAATAGACCAGAAGGGAGCATAGTGGAAAATTACATAGCAGAAGAGTCTGTTGAGTTTTGTTATGAATTTTTAGCTAAGGCAAGCGAAATTAGCGCGCCAAAAACTTGAGTTTTGATTAAAATCCTTATCTACAGGTATCTTTTTGTTACACTTTGTGTTTAGTTAAATCCATAAAGTATGTTTATGTAACCAAGGTTTTATGTATATGTATTTAATCTAGCGTCAATCGCAAAGAATGGGAGCGAGCCTCTCTTCATATGTTACACAACGTTTCCGACATCATGCCATTTGGGGATATTCATATGAATGAATTGAGAGTGAATGATCTAAAGAAAGCAAGAAATGAAAAATGGCTACAAGGTGAGCATAGTTTGTTTCAAAACTGACTTGGAAAATGATTATTTGAGGACACAAGACATTCTTCTACATTGAGTAAACTATCTGGCAGACCTTCCTCAATGGTTACCAGGTACAATGCGTGGTCTTTTAATGGTTTTACATTTTACACAAGAGATAGAGATAACAAGCATCCCGTTCAAAACTCTGGTGTTACATTCTATGTCGAGGCATTACATATTCCATTGGACAGAGATAAGAATCCAAAGCAAGGTTTTATGAACTACTATGGATACATTAAAGACATATGGGAACTTGATTATTATGGGTTACGAGACCCATTTTTCAAGTGCAAATGGGCAGAAAATAATCACGTTAAAGATGACAAAGATGGAGTTACAATTGTCGACTTTAAACGAACCAGTTATGAAAATGATTAATTTATGTTGGCTTCACAACCAAGTCAAGTGTTCTATGTTTCAGATCCTTTCAATACGGAGTTATCGTTAGTGGTTCATATGAAAGCGATAAATATTTATGAAGAAGAGGACGAAGACATGACTAGTATTCCTCAATTTACATCTAGATTACCACACGTCGACGAAGAGATTGATGATTTCAATGATGATGATGTTTCTCATTTACTTCATAGGGATATTGATGCTATTTTTGTTTGAATAATGTATTATTATAATTTTATGTACTATGGGAAATTATCGAGTTAATAATTCCATTGTTTAATTTGATTTTTGAAGATTTTTATTGCGGCGAAGGGCAGAATTAGCTGCAGAGATCGTCGCAGCCGTGGCTAAACTTAGTTGCAGCGATGACATTCTTGCTGAAGCTCAAAATTGTCATGACTCTGGTGCCAGTCACGTCGCCGCAGCACGATACCGCCTTCACTATAACTTGTTTTTTTAACAGCAACTTTGGTCTCTTGATTTTAGAATCTCGCTGCAACGAAGAAGGATTTAGGCTTCGGCGTATCGGCCTTGCTGCAGCACAATTCCTTCGTCGTTGCGGCGAGAGTCAAAAATAAAAAAAGTAAAATGGTCTCGATTGGAATCTCGCCGCAGCGATGAAGGAATTGAGATGCGGCAAGACTCACATGGTGCGGCATGTTTCCTTCGTCGGTTTGACGAGATTCCAAAATAAAAAATAACATAATCTCGGTTGGAATCTCGCCGAAGCCATAGTTATTTCTCGCTGTGGTCAGATAAGTCCTGGAATAAAAAAATATCGTCAAAGTCATAGCAATTTTTCGCTGCGGCGAAACGTCCCACAACGCTTGATTTAAGCGTTGTAAGAGGTTTTGCCGCAGTGGTGTAAGAATCTCGATGTGGCAAGATTACTTGAAAGTCCCAATTCCAACGCTTCCTTTAAGCGTTGTGGGAGATTCTTGCTGCAGCTAGATTTGTACTTCGCTGCGGCGAGAATCGCACAACGGATCCAATAAGCATTGTGGGAGAGTTGTTATCTGCCAATTTTCCACAATGATTAGTTTAAGCGTTGTGGAAATAAAAAATCCCACAACGTTTGTGGATAAACGTTGTGGGAAATCAGTCTTCCCACAATGGTTAAGGACAAACGTTGTGGGATCTCTGATTCCCACAACGCTTAAGAATAAGCGTTGTGAGAACCTTTTTTCTCAAAATGTTTATTGTAAGCGTTGTGGTAGATCCATTTTGGGATCGAACATTTGTAGTAGTAATAGCCCTTGGTGTGGATGCGACTTTATCCACCGATGGCACGTCTTGCGGCTTCGGACGTCTCTTTTGCGACCGAGCGAGTTTGGTGTCCTTGCCTTTTTCTCTCCCCCTCGCTTGGCCGTTAGCCCCCGTGGTGGCGGAAGATATGGCAATCTTGAAATCCCTTGAGATTGCTACTTCCTTTTGTTACTCGAAGATTTTGGTGCAATCTGATTGTGTGGTCATTGTGGACTTTATTCACTCGAAGAATGTTCCGTCTACCGACATAGGCCTCGTCATAGCGAACATTCTCGTTGGTATCGTAAACTTTGATGTTTTCAATATAGTATTTCATCCTAGATTTTCTAATATTGTACCTCATTGTTTGTTAAGTTCTCTCTCTTATTTGATGAGATTATGTATTTTCATAACGTTTTTCTTCTAATGATTGAGGAGGCGATTTTAATCAATGCGCCTAATTTTAGTAATGAAGAGTAGGGGAGTTTTTACTCCCCTTTTGGAGTAAAAAGAAAAAAAAAGGCGTCCAAACAATTCATGTTTTTACTCCTTTTGGAGTAGGGGAGTCACTCCCCTTTAAAATAAAATAATATATAGTTTTTAAAATAAAATAATATATAGTTTTGGACACATTGAGTAGTTAAGTTCATGTCAATCATCATATTACCGTATCATTTTATTTTTATGTTTACTTTTTGTAAAGAAAGTAGGGTTTACTTGCTAAAAAATATGCAACTTGTTTGTTTTATGTGATCTAATATATTATGATATTTTATATGATTTTCTTTTTCAAAGCAATAATAGTTTTGACATTTTTGTATTTTGAAATCCATAATCTTATAAATAAATCAAGAGTTGGCATTGTCCATTATAAGATGAGGATTGTTTTTTGGGGTGTGTCCATACATGAGTGAATTGGGGTAAAGGCTATAAGAGAAAAATCGGAGGAATCAAAATAATGCAGTGATAGTTATTTGGTCCAAAGTTTTCTATATATATCGACATTGATATTAAGAGGTAAAAATTGTTCGAAGTCAAAATTCATTCTAACACAACGGTGTTTTTTTGTAAATAAAACGGGCTGAAGACACGTAATGAACAGGCTGCCTATTGCTGTGTGGCGCGGGTGAGAAAGGAGGAGGGTTTTCAGCAGGTCTTGAGAAACCCTGTTTCTCCTTGTGGGCCAGGCCCAGAATCTCTTACCCCTTCTTTGTTGGCTGCCTCATCCAAAATTGGGCCTCTAACAAATGATGATCCGGCCCAGCCTCTTTGCTCCATTATTTCTTCCTCGAATGGGCCACTACCTGGGAAAAGTCCACCTCTTGATTTGGACGTTTTCTCTTTTTCAAAACTTTTAGAGAACTCTTTTGGTAGCTTCTCGGCTGGGACACTCTCAGAGACACCAAACCCAACTGCCAAGAGAAATTTCACTGTTCTCTCTACCATTGGTCCTAATAGCTCTCGACTCTGTCCCGGCGGCCGCAAGAGAAAAATTCTGAGACTCGACATTGGCCAGGAAGATACTTCTAACGAATCCCTCAACTGCACTGTTCCCCTTTCGAACGGGAATGAGACCGCTTGCCCCAAACTCATGCTATCGGCGCCCCCAACGGAGGAGGGCGATCGGTCATAATGATTGGCGTCATTTGGAACGTCCAGGGGTTTGGTGGGCCCGGGACGTTACATGCGCTCCGACAACACATCAAGAGTTTCGACCCGGATTTCATCTTCCTTTTGGAAACTAAAATCTCAAAGCTTCATGCGGAGAGGCTAAGGTTTCGCTAGGATTCGGGGATTGCTTTGCGGTGGATCAGGTGGGCATGAGTGGTGGTTTAGTTCTTTCTTGGAAGGAGGAGAAAGAAGTGAGGATTGGCTCGTTTTTTAGATTTCATATCGAAGCAAAATGCATGGAGACTAATGGTAAATTGTGGGGTTTTTGGGGATCTACGGGAATCCTATCACGTCTCTTCGGCGCTTTACTTGGGACCTTCTCCGCAGAGTCCACGGAATCCATAGAGGGCCTTAGCTTTGTGGGGGAGATTTCAATGAGATCCTCTTCAACTTCGAGAAGTGCGGGGGCTGCGAAGGACCCCGGACTTTTGAGTGCCTTCCGGCTCACCCTCGACGATTGCAATCTCGAGGACTTGGGGTATGAAAGGAACCCCTTTACTTGGAGAAAATCGAAGAACGCAAATGTTACGGTCGAAAGACTTGATAGATGTGTGGCTAACGGCGAGTGGATGGAGGCGTTTCCCCTCGCCAAAGTGATTAACCTTGATCATTGGGGATCCGATCACCGGCCTCTTCTCCTTGTTCCCGAGGGGGAGACTCCGGGGGTTTCAAGTAGGCCTCATCGAGTTTTACGAAGATTCTATTTAGAAGAAGCTTGGTGCGAGGAGAAGGAGTGCGAAACCATTATCCAAAATTCTTGGGGTTCGGATTTGAGGCTAGCTACAAAGAAGTGCACCGCGGCCCTCGGAGAGTGGGGGAGAAGGAAGTTCCACTTTTTGAAGAAGGAGATTGCTAAGAACAAGAGCACCCTCGAAGCTCTTAATTCCGTGGCGGAGAATTTTAACCTCGAAGCTATCCGCCAAGTGGACGGGAGGCTCAACGCCCTCCTCGAGAAGGAAGACATGTATTGGAGGCAAAGAAGTCGAGTGGCTTTGGTCCGGAGCGGGGACCGGAATACGAGCTTCTTCCATCCAAAGGCTAACTTGAGAAGAAAGAAGAACCGGATCATTGGAATCTTCGACGACAATAACAAGTGGACCGAGAGGGCCTTGAAGGTTGAAGGTATCATATCTAAATATTCTTCAGATATTTTCTCTTCCTCTCACCCTTGTGTTCGAGATGTGGATTTGGTGATTAGATGCCTTCGGCCAACGATTTCAAGTGCGATGAACGACTACCTCACGGAGGATTTCACGAGGGTAGAGGTGAAAAAGTCGTGTTTGATATTGGGGCCCTTAAAGCTCCGGGGAAGGACGGGCTCCCTGGACTCTTTTACCACAAGTATTGGGAGATCATGGGGGATGTGGTCACTAATGAAGCTCTTGGTGTTCTTAACCTCTATCGGGATTTGGGGGACCTCAATGACACTATCATCACCCTTATCCCAAAGGTTAAGGACCCGAAGCATGTGAAAGACTTTCGGCCGATTAGCCTTTGCAACGTCATATATAAGTTTGTCTTCAGATGCGTCACAAACCGGCTCAAGGTCTCTATCTACAGGAAAATCTCGGAGAATTAAAGCGCTTTTGTGGGAGGACGCCAAATCTTCGACAACGTGATCGTGAGCTACGAAGGAGCTCACACCATGAAGCTTGGGCGGTTCGGTAATGGCGGTTGTGGGGCTTTGAAGCTCGATATGTCAAAGGCCTATGACCGTGTGGAATGGGATTTCCTTGAAGCGTCCATGCTTAGTCTCGGGTATGACCGCCGGTCGGTCAAGTTCTTCCTCAACATCAACGGGAAACTCTTCGAGAGTTTCACTCCTGAGAGGGGGCTTCGTCAAGGTGACCCCCTTTCTGTTGGCATTTATTCCCACAAAGGAGATTTTTGATATTAAATACTTTTGTATTTGTTTTGCTTTGAAATTAAATAAAGATTGAATATCCATTCTTATTTTAAGATTGTGTTTACGCATTTATGTCTGCGCTCTGAAACTGTCATCAACGGAAGAAGTGCTAAGTACAGACTTCACAGGATACCTTCTTATGACTAGTTCAAATAATAGTTCGCAATCTAAGATCGATTGGGCAATCGATTCCTAGTAATGATTGTTAGAATGAATTAAACGATATCTTATCTTGTGATATGGAGAGTTGTGACTCTGTAATTCATTCTTGATATCTTAATGAAGATATTTAACAAGACCTGTGAAGTTTTGAAGTTCGAGATAAAACCGTTTAATCACTCGAAACCTCAAACTCAAATACGAGGGGTATTTTAGTAATTACCTAAATCCTGAAGTGAGTACATGTCTTCTTGTAACACTTTATGACATTTGATTTGTCAATTTGCAATGGCTAAATGAAGTTTCATTGACCCGACGGTTGGTGCTATAATACTGTTTCGTTGAAACATGTGATTCACAGATATGGAATTTGTGTTGAAACAATGCTAAGGCATTAGTATCACACCATGCTCTGTTATGAGAATGTGAGCGAATAAAACAGGCCTGATATTCATCGAATAAATAATTCTTTGAAATAAAACATATGACATGTTGAGACATTTCACTTTATGTTTTTCTCATTCACAAATAACAGAGGACTTGGTGAAATAATAACGCAGGGGTAAAACGGTAATTTTACATTCCTCTGAGTTAGTGATACACACAAAGGGTAATATCGTAAAATACACCGTGGACCATGTGAAGAATAGTTTTATCACATCAAACGGAAATATAAACGCATATGAACTTAGAGATGTTCAATATTGGTCCTTTAGTGGAATCGACTAATATTAAGAATTAAAGGTCGAAAAAAGTTTGTGAACTTTTGCGTCCGATCTTTATTCTAAAGCTTCGTTCATGTGGGTCCATAAGGTCTCAATGATAGACTCTTGGATGATATATTAGTGAACAAGAAAAGATCGATTTTCTCATTAAACGTAAATTGTGATTTACACTAAGAAAATAATTTTCTCAGTAATTAAATAAATAATTCGTTATTTATTATTACATTTATTTAACGAATCATATTGTGTTATTATATTGATAATAATATAATTTGATGATTCAACTAAATAAAAGATGAAAATAAATATTTTCTCGTTTCGTACTACATTGTTTAGTATGAAAATAATTAATGACTTGTCATTAAATAAATGAGATGTTCTAAATTAATTAAATATTATTTTACAAATAAATCAAAAATATTTGGGAGATAAATATATAAGATGGCCGGCCACTTAATGCAAATAAGTGAGTTGGAAAATTGCTTAAATGCTTTATCGGGTTTAAGTTTTATTAATGAGTCATTAATTATTTTTTACCAAATTAAGCTCATTCTCCCTGAAATAAAAGGAGCTCTTCTCTCTCTCTTTTGACCTAAGTTTCACACGGCCACACTCTCTCTCTCCCCTCCCATCTTGGCCGACTATTTTCTCTCTCCCAAGGAGATAAATACTTGGCCAAAATCCCAAAGAGAATCGAGAGAGCGAACCGTTGAGAGATTTTCCTTTTATTCCTTCTTCTCTTGTTCTCACGAAAGAGCCCACTCTCTTTGTCTCCTAAAATCCCTTGAGTATTATGATTGACTCAACTTGTGGTTGTTTGAGTGATTTTTCTCTCCCCAGGGCCGGCTACTTTTGGAGGAACGAAGGCACGACGGATTTGAGGATCTCCTTGACGCGCGTGGTGTAGAGGATCGACCGATCACTTGGACGTACACCGAGACTTGCTCTCGCAGATCCAACCTCTATGTAAGTGTGTCTTAAACGAATTGGATCTTAATGATATAGTATTGTAGAATGATTATATTTATTTAGATTGTTCGTTTGCATGCTTAAATGAATTTATTGATATGTACATAAATTTGTTGACATGCTAGTTTGGATTTAATGACATGGTTATGAATATATTAGAAAACGTTTTTAATATGTTAAATTGAATTATGAATTTCCGTCATATATAGATATGTTTCATAATTAATTAGGTTAATTGTTAACTAAATTCCAACACTTTCCCCGTTCCTTTTCCTCTTTTGCTTGAAAGGACTCTCGGCCATTTTTCGGAGGGCCGAAGAGCTTAGCTTTATTCCAGGTTTGATGTTCGTGAACCCGGGGGTTGTCGTCTCCCATTTGTTCTTCGCGGATGATAGCTTGGTATTCTTCAAGGCCAACCGGAAGGAGATTTTGCAGGCAAAATCCAGCCTCTATAGGTACGCTCGGGCATCCGGCCAAGTCATAAATTTTGACAAGTCCGAGGTGTGTTTTGGGAAGAGGATCTCAGAGGAGGATGGGGCTGCCCTAGCCGGGGTTCTTGGTGTCCGGTTTGTGGAGAGCCACGATCGGTATTTGGGGCTGCCGACGACGATGAGACCCATCAAAAAGGAAATTTTTCAATTTATCAGGGATCGTGTGTGGTCGAAGATCCGGAATTGGAAAAATACGTTTTTTTCCGCAGCGGGTAAGGAAGTCATCCTTAAGGCGGTCATTCAAGCAATCACTAGTTACGTTATATGTTCTTTCAAGCTTCCGATGAGTCTTATCTGCGACCTACACCGTTTAGCGGCTAACTTTTGGTGGGGAAAGCAACGACGTGCAACGACGAGCACATTGGGGGACTTGGGATAAGCTTTGCAACCGGAAAAGTGATGGTGGGTTGGGCTTTCGAGATCTTGAGCGCTTTAACCATTCATTTTTCGGATTCGTTGGCGTCGCGTGTTCTTAAGGAGAGCTATTTTCCAAATGGGAGCATACTTTCTTCGAATCGGTCTAATAGAGCTTCAAGTTTGTGGAGCGGGTTGAAGTGGGGCCGGAAGATCATCAAGAGCGGCTCGCGGTGGCGGATTGGGTCCGGCGACTCAGTCCCGAAGACTGGTGGATCCCGAGAGCAAGGGGCTTCGTGGTTCGGGATAAATCGAGGATCCTCGTAAGCACGAGGGTGGCGGTTTTCAAGCTCCGAACTGGAGAATGTAACCTTCCCCTCCTCCGACAATGCCTTTGCGAGGATGATGTGGGCGAGGTCCTAAAAATCCCGGAGTCATATGTGTTTCTTCGGGATGTGTTGGCTTGGCATTTTAATCCCAACAGAGAGTACTCGGTGCGAAGTGGGTACCGGGTGGCGAGCGAGGCTCGTTGTTTGGCGAGGCCGTTCGATCCAAATGAAGTGAAGGCTTGGTGGTCCTTCTTATGGAAGCTTTATTTCCCCAAGTGTACGTTTATTTTTGTGGAAGGTGGCGAAGGATTGGATACCCACCATGGGTAACCTTTCCGGTAGAGGAATTAAGATTGATCATCGTTGTCCTCGGTGTCCGAAGGGGGGTGAATCCACTTTTCACGCGCTTTGAAAGTGTCGCGAAAACGTCGAGATTTGGAAGATTCTTGGATGGTGGAAGGAAGTCAAAGCCAATATAAGAGAAGTTACTAATAAATATTGTTTATATGTAAGAAAATACTATTTATTTTATTTGGCGGTAGTGTCTGACACATATGCAGTGACTCATGTAACTGTTCCGTACCGATACGTCAGACTAATGTAACCGTTCAATATTGTACTATACGTTCAGTGATATTTCATATTAGAGTTTACTAAAAACACGATTACGTATATGGTGCAGTGGTGGTGTATTTTGTATGTATAATATTTCGGATAAAACGTCTTGTTCATTTTGATTATTAGAGAATATGGTTAGAATAGTAGGTGTAAAATATAACTTTTTACTTAGTATGTGAGATCTTCTACTAATATTTGAGTGGGGTATATCCATCAAGAGTTAAATAATATTTTTGTATTTTTATTTCACGTTGGGATATGTATACAACTAAGTATGTATTTGTAAAAACTATTTGTATAATGAATGAAAAATTAATACTCTAAGTATGTTTAAAAGTAATAATTTATATATATTATAAAATAGTGAATGTGAAGCAAAACACTTGATAGTGTATTGGAAATAGTCACACGTTGATTAAAGATGTGTGTTGATGCTCCTTAAAGTGAAAAATACGTGAAAGAGATGAGAGTGTGAGTAGGTTAGTCCCTAACCCAGCGCTTCACCGAGTCAAACCGAGTCGAACCAGACCAAACTGGAGCTTGAATCTTGACAATTTACGCTCCTTTAAGACTTCAGACCGGACTTCGACATGCGCTTGAGCTTGTCCGTGATAATTATTAACTTATTTTTTATTACAAATCTCACTTCTAAAATATTTTGATCAGCATTAACGATTAGGTTATTTTGAGGATTAAAATACATATTTAAAAACGTGCATGCAAATAGCCATTTTACTGGACTAGGTTAGGAGCACCAACTAATATTAGTTTCCATACGTGGTTTTTGTTGGAATAGGTCTACATCTATGAAAAAATTATCTTTAACAAGTTAATGGGGGAGTATAAAAATTTCTTTATAAGTAAAACTATTTTACTAACCTAGGCAAAGTACCTAGGCAAAGTGCCAAAATCTAAATCTAATATTTTACAAGTAATGGGGGAATAGGTCTAGAGCTTATTTAGGTCTAAATTTAATGAGAACTTAGGTGCCAAAATAAAACAAATATTTTAGAGAGAGAGGGAGAAAGGATGCACGGCTAAAGACAAAGAGAGAGCAAGAGCAAAAAGCTTATTTTCACATCTCAATGTGAACCTCTATTTATAGGGGAAGGAAATATAAGAAAGGGTAATTACCCTTTTCAATTGTGTATTCATGACACAATATTTGATTTTCTCTCATCTTTCCCTAGTAGATGGCCGGCCATACCATTGCATTAGTGACGGATATTTGTTTCATCATATGAAAATAATCAAAATCTTAGTTTTGAAATTCACATCATTTTATGTCCACGTGGAGAAAAATACCCTATAGACATTTTCAAAGAAAACGTCTAGTTCAACACTTGATCTTATTTTGACTTAGCTACTAGTTTAACAATCCTACTCTAATGATCTGTAATAGTAATCTTATGGATCCGAATGAACAAAGCTTGAGCTACTATACTCGGACTCAAAAGTTCACAAACCTTTTCCGAGTATTAGTTTAATGTCAACTGAATCTACTAAAGAGTTGACACTGAGAATCTCTTGGTTCAAATGAATTTATTTTCTACTCAAATTCAACTTAATTATGTTGAGTGGATCCATTGAATGTTATCTATCATTAATTATAAAGATAATTCTTTGCCTTTAATTATAAAGATAATTACCCAAAAGGAAAAGAGGAAATGAATTTCTTTGAGAAGGAAATAAATATGCTAAGTGAGGAAACAAATTTTTCTCACTTATGCAAGGGGATGGCCGGCCGTACACATAAGGAAGAGGAGAGAAAATCAAATTTTGTGTCTAAATGCACAATTGGAAATGGTAATTATCCATTCTTGATTTTCCTTCTCCTAAAAATAGAGTCTCACATAGAGATGTGAAAACAAGTTTTTCTATTGTTTCTCTCTTATTTTGGCCGTCCATATTTCCTCCTCTCTCTTTCTCTAAAATACATTTTTATTTTGGCACCTAAGTCTTCATTAGACTTAGGCTTAATTAGCTCTTTAGCTCATAGACTTGTTCTTGAGCTATTGTGTTTTTATGTGCCCACACACAAATCCTTCAAACCTCTATAGACTTATGTAATAGAAACCTTAGATTTCTCGAGTTCACGTTTATGTGTGAAGGTAACGAGCAAGAGACGATCTACCTTTCCTAAAGCTCATCAAAAATCAAGCTAAAAGAGGAAGGTTGGTACTCAAGTAATTAATAATAATGTTTTAAATATATACATGTTCATGCACTTTGCCAGGTTAGTAAAATTGTTTTACTAGTAAAGAAATTTTTATATTCACAATTGATTTTGTAAATAAATTTCTCTATACAAATCACAATTTGTATTTAATGAGTAAATCAATTTATTACGTTCAATTAATCTCTTCGAAATGTGCATCATTGAGACCTTATGGACCCACGTGAACTTCATGAAGCTTGAGAATAAAGCACGGATTCAATAATTCACAAATTATTTATGCCTTACAATTCTTAATAATGGTCGACTTCACTAAAGGACCAATATTGAAAATCTCTAAGTTCATGCGCACATATTTTTCCGTTTAAAGTCACAGAACCTTTCTGTACTCGATCCACGGTGTACTTTACCAAAATACCCTTCGTGTGTATCAGTATGTCTGGGGAATGTAAAATTACCGTTTTACCCCTAGAGTTATTATTTTACTAACTCCTTTGTTACGTGTGAATGAGAAAAATATAAAGTGAGACGTCAATACGTGTCACATGTTTTAATCAAGGAATCTCATATTCAATGATTATCTGGCCAGATTAATTCATTCACTATCTCGTAACAAAGCATAGTGTGATACAATGACTTTCATTATGTGTACACGAATTCCATATATGCGAATCACATAATCCAACACTACAATATTATGTCACCAACCATCGAGTCAGATGCAGCCATTACATGGCCACTGCCCATTGACAAATCAAATGGCATAAACTGTAGCATCGACTATGCACTCACCTTAGGATTAAGGTAGTTATCGAAGTACCCCTCGTATGTGATCTTGGAGCTTCTAGATTAAACGGTTTTATATCGAGCTTCCATAGAATTCACTAGGTCTTGTTCAATATCTTCTCTAAGATATCAAGAATGAAATCATAGAGTCACAACTCTGTATATCACTTGATAAGATATCATGATTCATTCAAAACAATCGTTAATTAGACTCGATTGCTCTATCGGTCTTAAGGTTGCGAACAAATGGTTTAAACTAGTCACAAGGGGTTATCATGTCAAATATGTATTTGACACCCTTTTCATTGATGACAGTTTCAGAGCGTAGCATACATACATAAACACAAACTAAAAATGCTTATTTATTAAATTTAATGTTTCAGCAAAATATTACAAATAATAAATAAAATGTCTAATATTCTCCTTTGTGAGCAACAATCTCAATATTTAGCACCTCACAATTCTTGCCCTGCTGGCCTTTCTCCATGAACCAGTCTGGTTGAGACATATAAATCCGCTCGTCAAGACTCCCATTCCAAAATGTAGTCTTGACATCCCTTGACATCCATTTTCCTGATTTCATAATCCAGGGCCGCAAAAATGGATAAAAGAGTGCGGATGGACTTCCGCATCGCGACTGGCGAGAAGGTATCCTCATAGTCGATACATTCCTTTTTGTGTGAAAACCTTCACCACAAGTCGTGCCTTAAATGTCTCAACATTTCCATCCGGTCCTCTTTTCTTCTTGTAGATCCATTTACACCTAACAGGTTTGATGCCTTCGGGTAGATCTACAAGTTTCCAGACCTTGTTGACAAACATCAAATGCATTTCAACATACATGGCTTCTTGCCATAGGTTTGCTTTGGAACTCTGCATCGCTTGAAAAAATGATGCTGGATCATCTTCCTCCTGGTATGCGACTGCAGTGAAAGTCTCTCCGGTACCCATGCATCGATCAGATTATCCCACAATCTTGTTACTGCGATGAATCACATGAGGCTCTGGTTCCGAACGTGGTTCTTCACCCAACAACTCCTTCAGCACAAGTCTGCTTCTCGGCGCATAATTATTTATATAGCCTGCTTCAAGATATCTAGCGTTCGTGCTAACAAACGTTTCCTGATTAGTAGAACTATAAACGAAGTACCCTTTTGTTTCCTTTGGATATCCCACGAGAAGGCACAATTATGAACGACTAGCCAACTTGCTAGTCTTTTGTCTAAATACATGTGCTGGACAACCCCAGATTCGGATGTAGTGTAAATTAGATTTTCGACCAGTCCATCTCTCATAGGGAGTGCCTGAGAGCGTCTTAGACGAAACATGGTTCAGAATATAAGCTGTCGTCTCTAGGGCATATCCCCTGAACGAGTTGGGAAGTGATGAGTAACTCATCATCGACCTTACCATAAATAGCAGAGTTCGATTCCTTCTCTCTGACACACCATTTTTCTATGGAGTGCCAGGTGCTGTAAGCTGAGACTGAGTACCTTCTTCTCTAAGAAGGTCATCGAACTCTCCAGACAAGTACATTTCCACTCGATCCGATCGAAGGGTTTTGATATGCTTCTATGTCTGATTCTCAACAAAAGCCCGATATTCTTTGAACATTTCAAAGGTATAGGATTTGTGTTGCATAACGAAAATGTGACCAAACCTTCAGTAGTCATCAATGAAGGTTCCAACGTATTCGTAACCTCCTCTTGCCTGGATGTTGAGTGGACCACATACATCACTATGTACAAATTCCAATAACTGTGTGGCTCTTAGACCCTTCAATGAGAATGGTCTCTTGGTCATCTTGCTCCCAAGACAGGATTCACACGTGGGCATGGATCCCACGGTTAGATATTTCAAAGGACCATCCTTTTTCAACTTCCTAATCCTATCTAGGCCAATATGTCAAAGACGTAAGTGCCATATATATATGTTGTTTGTTTCATCACTATGAAACATCTTACGCTTCCCGAGTGAATCACTATTCAATTCGGTGTCCAAGAATGTCAAATATTTTGGATATAGATGATATATCGATTCCACACGATGAGCTTTAGTAATGAACGAATCATCAAGAAAAATTTCAATGCCATTATTGATTTTAAACTTGAAGAATTGCTATTCTAAACGACCAAAAGAAACAAGGTTCTTACTAAAATCTGGAACGTAATAAACATTATTCAATAATAAAGTTTTGTTCCCAAATTTAAGCTTTAAGGTCCCGACTGATCTCGCTCTGACATTCGTTCCATTTCCCCAGTTGAACATGAACTCTCCGTTATTTAAGCGTCTGGTTTGCCTGAAACAATTCAACTTATACACAATATGGTCAGAATCCCCACAATCTAATATCCAGGGCGATTCTTTATTTGTGATGTAACACGCTTGAGTAACGAGACTCATTCCGTGGGCGTTTTTGGGTCCTCTCATCATCCTCTTTGAAGTTGAAGTCGAGGTTATGTGTTAAACAACATTGACCTCCCTAGACTTCTTCTTGTTCTTATGGAGAAGTCCCTCGGCAGTTTGCAACTCCTTCATGAGCTCAGTCACAGAGTACTCGAGCTTGTTCATGGAGAAGTTCAGATGGAAGCTATCGAACGATTTCTTCGGAGTCTCCAAGATCATGTCGATCTTGGTTTCTCCGTCGATCTCAGAACCAAGAATCTCCATGTCATTCAGGTGACCCATGATCAGTAGCATGTGTTCCCGAACTGAAGATCCTGTCTTCATCCTACAGTTCGTGAAACTGCGGATAGCTTGCTGCCTTGCCTGTCTCCCATGACATCCAAACATCTCATGGAAATTGCAAAGGATGTAGCGTGTTGTGGACATGTCTCGATGAGATTGTTGCAGCACATTGCTCATTGATGCTAAAATGTAGCATCTACCAATCTCGTTGGATCTAATCCACGCATTTTAGGCGTCCTTGTCCTCCTTACTCGAGTCAGCACTCGGAGGAAGAGGACATGGCGTCATGAGAACATACTTGTGCTTTTCCACCGTCAACACGATGTCGAGGTTACGTTTCCGATCAACGTAATTCTTACCCTCGAGTTTGTTTGAACTTAAAATCGTTTGCAATGGGTTAAAAGACATTTTGCTGAAAACATAAATAAGATAAATAATTTTAGTACGTGTTACAGTTTCGAATTATATGCATGAACAATCCTAATATGGTGAGGAAAGCGATAAATAATTCATGGAATTATGAACAACAATGATCAATCACTTTTCCGAGGGGAAACCGTAATTGATCGCCTTTCATAATTGTGACACATCACTATTTAGTTCGAACCATCCAAGAAGTCACAACTTTTAGTTCTTACTAATTACCATAAACTTTGGTCACTTATTTTTAACGTAGGGCCTCGAGGGAGGATTACTTTAAAATATAAGTCTAAGTGTGCAACCGACGTGTGGGCCTTAAATCAAGTCACTTTGATAACGGTTCACCAAGGGGAGACCCCGCATCATCGTTTCTTTTTAAGGCGTGGTTCGTAACAATTTGAATAACTTAATGCTTCCGAAGTACTCCCATTAAAAGGAGGGCCACGAGGTTGACTCTTAGGTCATCACACATTAAGTCAATTAAATTCACGTAGGGGACCGTGGGTTGCTTCAACGATAAACAACCCTCCCAGTTAGTTTCTGGAAAAAAATCATATTTTTGGAAACCAGTTTACAATTGTTATAACTCTTTATTAATTATAAACTATAAGAACGATTTGTTGTCGCTGAAATTTGGACAACGTTCAGAGACCTAAGCGGTCAGATCACCGCTCGGGGCGAGTGACCCTCGCTTCGGCCTTAGCGTGTCAGATTCGGTGTCCCGGATCGTCTCTTAGCTGTCGTGTGGTCTTCGAGTCCTTCTGTTATCTGAAAAGAGTAAACAGACGTGAACTAAGAAGGGAAAACAGAGGGGGGTCCTCTGTTTACCTCTCCGACGCTCAACATTAGTATAATGTGGGTGGAGTTTGTAGGATGACGAGGAAGGATCGACAAGATCGGGCGAAAACGGAGACTTAAGAGTCAACGTCGCTTCGACGCTCGGACCTTGGATCTTAGGGAACAATTCCTATGGGAAGTTGTTCCCGACTCAGCTTCCCGAGGAGGGTATGGCCGAGATAGAGAGAGAGTAAGAGAGAGAGAGTATAGTTTTCACTGGGGAAAACTGGTGTACCTTTGTTATGAGGGTCGTGGGGCTATTTATAGGATGAGGAGAGCTCTAGGGCCGGCCAAGAGACCCCTTGGGCGTGTGGAAGGCAAGAGGACGTCCAGGCCATCTCGGTGGACGTCCAGGCCACCTTGCAGGACGTCCAGGCCCTTGGTGGACGTCCAGGCCACCTTGCAGGACGTCCAGGCCCTCGGTGAACGTCCAGGCCATCTTGCAGGACGTCCAGGCCATCTTGCAGGACGTCCAGGCCATCTTGCAGGACGTCCAGGCCCTCGGTGGACGTCCAGGCCATCTTGCAGGACGTCCAGGCCATCTTGCAGGACGTCCAGGCCACCTTGCAGGACGTCCAGGCCCTCGGTGGACGTCCAGGCCTCCAGGCCTCCAGGTGGACATCCAGGCCTCCAGGAGGACGTCCAGGGAACTCTCCGAGGACGTCCAGGCCTTTCCGAAGACGTCCAGGCCTCTCCGAGGACGTCCAGGCCTCTCCGTGGACGTCCAGGCCTCTCCAAGGACGTCCAGGCCTCTCTGTGGACGTCCAGGCCTCTTCGAGGACGTCCAGGCCTCTCCGAGGATGTCCAGGCCTCTCCGTGGACGTCCAGGCCTCTGCGAGGACGTCCAGGCCTCTCCGTGGACGTCCAGGCCTCTCCGTGGACGTCCAGGCCTCTCCAAGGACGTCCAGGCCTCTGTGGACGTCCATGCCTCTTCGAGGACGTCCAGGCCTCTCCGAGGATGTCCAGGCCTCTCCGTGGACGTCCAGGCCTCTCCGAGGACGTCCAGGCCTCTCCGTGGACGTCCAGGCCTCTCCGAGGACGTCCAGGCCTCTCCGAGGACGTCCAAGCCTCTCCGTGGACGTCCAGGCCTCTCCGAGGACGTCCAGGCCTCTCCGTGGACGTCCAGGCCTCTCCGAGGACGTCCTGGCCTCTCCGAGGACGTCCAGGCCTCTCCGTGGACGTCTAGGCCTCTCCGAGGACGTCCAAGCCTCTCTGTGGACGTCCAGGCCTCTCCGAGGACGTCCAGGCCTCTCCGTGGACGTCCAGGCCTCTCCGTGGACGTCCAGGCCTCTCTGAGGACGTCCAGGCCTCTCCGTGGACGTCCAGGCCTCTCCGAGGACGTCCAGGCCTCTCCGTGGACGTCCAGGCCTCTTCGTGGATGTCCAGGCCTCTCCGAGGACGTCCAGGCCTCTCCGTGGACGTCCAGGCCTCTCCGAGGTCGTCCAGGCCTCTCCGAGGACGTCCAGGCCTCTCCGTGGACGTCCAGGCCTCTCCGAGGACGTCCAGAGGCTCCACTGGTCGTCCCAGTTGCTCGGCGGAGGCACGGGTCGCCCCGAGGGGGAGTCCGGTTGAGGTCATCGACCGCCATGTATCCCCCGAGGTGTTAGTCTCGGGCCGCCGCTATAAAATTGCGTGCATGTCCGACGTCCGCGAGACGCTCACTCACATTGTCGGAAAATATCGACAATATTAGCCCCCCGAGTTCGATATTGAGCGAGTGATCAATGACGAACTCAGAGCCTTCTCCTCGCTGCCCAGGCGCAGGCCGGAGACATTTTCACTCAGGCCGGGCTGACGGGCGTGGACCGAGGCGATCGAGGCGAGCACGTCGGTCAGGTAGTATATCCTCTGACGCTCCTTATTTTTTTATTATTTTTTCCTTTCATTTTTGCAATGAGTCTTCCGTCATCCCCCACTGGTGGGTCCCTGGATGACCTCGTGGAATCCTTTTTCTCCATTCCCGAGGACAATGAACTTCATTCTTCCTCGTTCCCGAGTTCTTTCTCAACGGGAATCGAATCTTCCCTATCCGAATTTTTTGACGACGAAACACTCACCGCTTGGATGGCCTCCGAGGGAGAAACCGCCCATGAGGGTGGCGAATCGGCGGCCGGAGCAGCAACGCCGGCCAGGCACGGGTCGGGAACCAGTGGCGACCGGTCGGTGGTCGCCGGGCGAGGCTTCGCGCGAAGAGATCCGGCCGAGAGACTCGGGGAGTTTGAGGCGCGAGCGTTGGGCGAGGGAGGACGTGCTATCGGGATTTGCGCCGCCGGGGAATCTCGCCTAGGGTTCCGGGTAAGCCTTCCTCCTTTGACCTCGTCGGATAGCCAGGGAGCCGCCGTTGGCCGTGGGACAGCATCGGAGGCGTGGACCCGCGAGGATGGGATCGGGCTCGCGCGCGACGGAGGAGGAGGCCTGAACCCTCCGGCGAACCAGTCTCCGTCGTCTGTGGCGGTGGCGGAGGCTTCGCGGGCGAGCGGGGGCAGATCTGGGCTCGCGCGCCGCCGTGGGGGGAGCCCAGATCTCTCGGCGAACACGACTCCTCGCTGCCGGCGAAGAAAGGTCCCGCGTGCGTCACCCAAGGAGAGATCCTGCAGTCGCCGGCCGGTCTGATCCGCGTGGACGTCCAGGCCTGCGCGGAGGACGTCCGGGCCCCTGCGAGCGAGCAAGGGGACGTCCAGGCCAACCCGAGGGAACTTGAGGACGTCCGAGCCATCGCTCGGGGATGCGAGGACGTCCGGGCCATCGTCGGAGGGCGAGGGGACGTCCGGGCCATCGCCCCGGGGGCTCGGGACGTCCGGGCCACCGCCAAAGAACGAGAGGACGTCCGGGCCATCGCTCTGGGGCCGAAGGACGTCCGAGCCATCACCCTGGGGGCGGAGGACGTCCGGGCCATTGCCCCGGGCCCGGAGGACGTCCAGGCCACTATCCTGGGGGCGGAGGACGTCCGGGCCACCGCAGGAGGACGGGAGGACGTCCGGGCCATCGTAGAAGGATGGGAGGACGTCCGGGCCGTTGTCAAGGGACAAGGGGACGTCCGGGCCATCGCTTCGGGGGCGGAGGACGCCCGGCCCATCGTCTTGAGGGCGGAGGACGTCCGGGCCATCGCCGGAACACGCGGGAACGCCCGGGTCGTGAGTAGGCCCTCGGGGAGCGACCGAGCTAGCGATGATGGGGAACATCCCCCACCCCTGACGGCACTCGAAGAGGGGGATAGGACGAGCGCCTTCCTGGTTTTAGGATCGCGCGTTTTGGGGTCGTTTTCTTGCGAGGGGATCGACATCCTGATACTTCCGTCGCTGGGAACGTTCCGAGCGCTCCGTGGCACATACGGTATCCCTGAGACCGTCAACGTGCTGCGTCCTCTCTCCACCGATCGACCCACTCGGCCTCGGGAGGGATTCGCCGCCGTCCACTTGGCTAGCCTTCGAGGTGGGCTTCGGTTGCCGTTTCAGCCAGTCATACAAGACATCCTCTCTCGACTGGAGGTGCACGCGCTTCAAATGTCACCCTCATTTTACCGAGCAGTCGCCGCCTGTCACATGATGTATTTTCGCGAAAAGAGGCGAGCCGTGACTGCCGACGAGATCTTTGAGTTTCTTACCATCGCCGAGGTCCCCGCGTGAGTCGGGTCGTACAAGGCTTACCATCGGAAGCAGTTGAGTGTCGTAACGAACAAAGAGACGAAGCTCCGATACCAATGGGTATGGGTCTCCGAATCCGCCTTTGGAACGGCTCCGCTCGACTTTGGCCCGTGCAAGATTCCCGAGTCGGCGAAGGACCCCGATCTTACCGAGCTTGGGAAAGTTGTCCGGAAATTTCCGGACGCTCGACGCCAAGCGTCCATCTTCGAATCGTCGGATATGATGGCTACCACGGAGTGGTTCGTTTCCACCGTCCCCCCGCTTCCCCGAGCGCGGGGGCGGGCTCGACGTGATCTCGATTCGGGTTCCGACGAAGATGTCCCTTGGGGTATAGGTTATGTGCTTATCTTTGTTGATTTTGAAGCTTTCTGACCGTATATCTCCTTTGTTTCAGGTGCTTTGTCTGGTACGGGCTCCCGCGGGGCCACGAGAACTCAAGATTCTCTCCCGAACGTGCCCGAGATCGTGGAGACAAGGAGCCCGGGGAGACGAGCGCCGGCCCGCGCCGCCCCGAAGACCCATGCTGGAGGAGGCGACGGCCCGCCACGGAAGCGTCCTGCCGCCTCGTCTGCCAGCGAGGCACCTTCCAGTTCCCGACGCCCGACAGGTCCGCCGGCGGGTCCACCGGCTAGTAGTGCCCCGCTTTGGCTCGCGGAGGCAACTGCACTAAGGGACCGACGTTCCCGAGGGCTCGCGGATTCTTCTCCAAAATGCTTCAAAGAGCTGGTCGTGGTCAGCGACACGGAATTCTTCCGGCAGGGCACTCGCGAGGCCCGAAAGGTCTGTTTCCCCTTTTCTCTATTGATTTAGGACTCGGTTGACCTTGTTATCCGCCTTGCAGATGTTAGCGCGTCAGGAGCGCGTCGAGCAGATAATGGAGGAAATGGCTTGTCGAGAGCGGATCTCGAAGGAGGTCAGCGATTGGAAGGACTGTCGGCAGGCTGAGGCTCTGACCGAGGCCGTCGCTGGGCGGAAAGCCGCCGAGGCTGACTTGCGGGAAGAACGCGTGGCGCGAGAGCAAGTCGAGGGATCCGCCTGTGGGTTCTTGGCGGAGAGCAAGAAACTTGAAGGTGTCATGGCCCTCCGCGAGGCTGAGCTAGCCGTGAGCGAGGCGGCTCGTGCGAAGGTCGCTCAAGAGAACGAGTCTCTGCGACGGGAAATGCAGGCTGTCATCGACGACTCCGAGCGCACCAAGGCCCGATCGGACGAAGACTGGGAGGTGGCCTTGGAGGAGGCCCGATATGCTGCCGCCGTGCGTGTTCGAGACGCCACGATCGCCGAGAATCGGTCACGTGAGGTGACCTTTGCCTTTTTCGACGGGTTGTTTCCGCCGCTAGGGAGCGATGCAGAGTTCGGCGATCCGATGGATACTCGCCCCGACGAAACCACGCGCTCATCGGTGGGTAACTCGCCCTCACACCTGGCGCCGCTCCGTTCTGCTGACGAGGAGCAAGTCGATTTTGGCTCCGAATGAACACTCGGGCCGTGACTTTTTTGTTTGCCGCTTTCTACGCCATTGTTTAGCGTTTCGAACTTTGATTTCATTTTGCAGACTCTTTTCGGATATTCTTTTATCGAAAGTTCTTTTCTTTTATGTTTGCATGGTCGCTCTACTTAACTTTCGTTTGGCCGCGAATCCATGAAGTGTCCCGGAGACTCCCGGCATTATTGATGGCGACCGGGGCTTTCGTTGTTGCCAACGGTTTTCCGGGTATGTCAGGCCGCTCGGCGGACATCCGAGCTCCGAGTTGGATGTCCCGTGCATTCGCTGGATGCTCGTTTGGGCTTGCTTTCCTCGTCTTCTCGCTTTTTCCGCGATCGCGAGGGGAATGCTTTGTCTGTGAGCCTTCATCGATGGCCTGTCGGCTTGCGAATCTGCTCTACAGACATTGGGGGGATCCTAGGATCTGGCGCAATTGATGGCTCGCCTCGCGGGCGTCGGCCGGTACCTTTACGAGTTTACAATTTTCCCTTCTGACGTCGCACGCATTTATCGCACAGGTATCCATACTCCGCCTTAGGATTGGGTTCAACTTTTACCTAGCCGGTACTTGCTGATTTTTCCTCAGATCCATGGGCGTCCAGATGCAAGGTCACGGCCTTGTTACTGACTTTGGTGGATTTCTCCGACCGTGGGGCTATCGCCTCACGATTTTGCTTGTGATTGGCTCTTTCGGGTTCGGGGTTGTTTTGGCGTCAAGTCTTTTGGAGTTGTGACCGAGCCTCCCTAGCCCCCCAAGTTTCATGAAACTTTGGATGCGTTCAAATTTTTTTTTGAAACTTTTTATTTTACAGAACCATTCATGATGACACAAATAGGCTTTTTTATTCGATGCTTAAAAGAGTTTACATGGAATAAATACATCTATTGTGTTTACATGGAATAACTGGGCGCGAATTTGCTGCCTTTATTGATAATACTGTCTCATGTGTTCGGCGTTCCACGGGTGGGCGAATATTAGGCCGTCCAAACTTTCGAGCTCGTAGGTGCCGTTGTGGACAGCTTTTCGGACCCGATAAGGTCCTCCCCATGCTGGGCCCAGGACGCCGGCCCCTTGAACTTTGGTGTTGGGGAACACCCTTCTTAACAGAAGGCTTCCATTTGCGAAACTTCGCAATTTGACTTTTGAGTTGTAGTATCGCTCGACCTTCCTTTTTTGGGCGGCGAGACGGGTGAGTGCGTCATTTCTTTTTTCGTCGATTAGGTCGAGCTCTGCCCGCATTGCCTTTTCGTTTTCTTCTTCCTGGAAGGTCTCGATGCGAAACGTGGGGAGTACGGTCTCTATCGGGACCACCGCCTCAACTCCAAAAGTTAGGGCGAAGGGGGTTTCTCCTGTCGCGTTCCGGGCCGTGGTACGATAAGCCCATAACACAAACGGCAGTTCATCCGCCAAGGCACCCTTTAGGGATTCCAATTTTTTCTTCAGATTCTCCTTTATCGTGCGGTTGACTGCCCCACTTGGCCGTTAGCTTGCGGGTGCCTTGGGGAAGAATATGTCTTACTTATCCCAAGTTGCTCGCAAATCTCGCGCAGACGGGCATTATCGAATTGCCGGCCGTTGTCCGTCACGATGGATTCCGGAACCCCATGGCGGCATATGATGCTCTTCCAGATGAAGTTTGTTGTGTTCGCCTCAGTGATTTTTGCCAAGGGTTCCGCTTCGACCCATTTCGTGAAGTAATCGATTGCGACAATTGCATATCGGAACTGTCTCGGAGCCGTGGGGAGCTCTCCTATTAGGTCGATTCCCCATTTGGCAAATGGTCGGGGAACGATGATTGGGCAGAGCGGTGCCGGAGGCTTTTTTGTCGCGTGGGCGAACCTTTGGCATTTGTCACACCGGCGGGCCCAGTCGTGCGCATCCTTTTTCAAGGTTGGCCAGAAGTAACCCAGCCGCAAGAGTTTCAAGGACATTGACTGTCCAGCGGCGTGGTTGCCGCACATTCCCTCGTGCACCTCGCTCATCGCCCGCCTTGCCTCGCCTTCGCTGAGGCAGCACAGGAGTGGCATCGAAAAACCGCGTTTGTGCAACACGTCCCCACGCATAGTGTATTTCGATGCCAAGCTTTTCAGCTTAAGGGCGATCTCACAATTTTCGGGCTCTCTTCCGCTCGTGAGGTATTCCGCCAAGGGAGTCATCCATGATGGGGTCGGAGAGTCACTGACAGTCCCCACGTCGCCTCTAGAGACGTAAGGGCGAGCCAAGACTTCGATTGGAATATCCCCATCTTCTCCCTCGTCGATCCCTGAGGTGAGGCGCGCTAGAGCGTCAGCCTCGATGTTTTCTTCTCGAGGGATCTGCACGACTTCGAACCGAGCTATCGCTTCTAGGTTCTTGAGGGTTTTAGCCAGGTATGCGACCATATTTGGCTCTTTGGCGATGTACTCACCTTTCACTTGGTTCACAATCAACTGCGAGTCACAGAAGATGCGTATGTCTTCGACCCCGAGTCGGTGAGCAAGCTCCAAACCGACTATCAGGGCCTCATATTCGGCCTCATTGTTAGAGGCGTTAAATTCGAAGCGGAGGGCGTACTTCAATTTTTCCCCGTCGGGGTTAGTTAAAACCACTCCGGCGCCAGCCCCCCGAGCTTTGGATGCGCCGTCGACGTGCAGGGACCATGTTGGGCCTGTCGGCCCAACGTTCCTTTTCTTTGAAGGAGGAGGATGGACTTCGCCCGATTCGGCCTCGATTTCTTCTAGCGTGAATTCTGCTATGAAATCGGCTAGAGCTTGTCCCTTGATGGCCGTCCGTGGTTGGAATTTCAGCCCGTATTCGCTTAGTTCTTGCGACCAAATTGCCATCCTCGTCGAGGAGCCTCGCTGTAGGGCTTTCTCGATGGGATGTCCGGTGCGCACCATTATCTGATGCGCTTGGAAATACGGACGCAGCTTTCGCGCGCTCATGATCAATGCCAACGACAGCTTCTCGATCTCTGGATACCGAGTCTCGGCGTCCAGGAGAGACTTGCTCACGTAGTATACTGGCCGTTGACATTGGCCTTCTTCCTGTATAAGGACTGCGCTTGTGGCCTTGTCAGACACTGCGAGGTACAATATGAGAACCTCGTGATCGACGGGCTTTGCCAAGAATGGGGGGGTAGCGAGGTATGACTTCATCTCGCGAAATGCCCTTTCACATTCCGTGGTCCATTCGAACCCGTCTCTCTTCTTTAGGGACTGAAAGAACGGGTGGCACCTGTCGGTGGCCTTGGGGACGAATCTGGCTAGCGCCGCGATCCGTCCCGCCAAACTTTGGACCTCTTTGGGTTTCCGCGGGGATTTCATTTCTAGGATGGCCGTGATCTTCTCGGGGTTGGCTTCGATCCCCCTCTTGCTTACCATGTAGCCAAGGAATTTTCCTGACTCGACCCCGAATGCGCATTTGTTGGGGTTCAGCTTCATCCCGTATTTGCGGAGGATCGCGAACATGGTCCGGAGGTCACGGATATGGTCGCGGGCCAGTCGGCTCTTTACCAACATATCGTCCACGTAGACCTCCATAGTTTTACCGATTTGGTCGGCAAACATTCGATTGACCAACCGTTGATAGGTGGCGCCGGCGTTTTTCAGGCCGAACGGCATCACCTTGTAACAATACAGGCCTTTGTTTGTTATGAATGTCGTTTTTATTTGGTCATCTTCGTGCATCCGGATTTGGTTATAGCCTGAATATGCGTCATGAAGCTGAGGAGCTCGTGACCCGCTGTCGCGTCCACAAGTTGCTCTATCCGAGGGAGGGGGAAGCTATCCTTAGGGCAGGCTTTGTTAAGATCCTTATAGTCTATACAAATGCGCCACTTCCCATTGGGTTTCTTCACCATTACCACATTTGACACCCACTTGGGGTGTTCCGCCTCTCTTATGAAACCGGCGGCGAGGAGTTTATCAACTTCCTCTCCTATGGCAAGATACCTTTCCCCACTAAACGCCCTTATAGGCTGAACCCTTTCGGGTATGTTATGGTCGTCGTTAGGCGATGTACCATGATCTTTGGGTCAATGCCCGGCATGTCCGCGTGTGTCCACGCAAAGATGTCTTTGTGTTGTCTGAGGAAGGAAGCCATCGATTCCTGCCTTTCGGCGGAGAGTTGTGCGCCAATTTTGACCACCTGGTCAGGTTTGGCGGGGTCCAAGAAATCGAGACGAGGTCTTCAGGAGTTTCCATGCGTCGACGCTCGATCTCGTCGCGTTGGTCCAACTCGCCGAACGTTCCTCCCTCCTCGGGTTTGCATGGGAGTTCGTCATTGAGTTGATATGTCGTGCATACCTCTCTTTTTTCTTCAGGCTTCGTGACCTTATTGCTGGCGGTGTGCATGTGGCACGATCGCGCCATGGCTTGATCTCCCATTACACATGCGATTCCCCGCTCGGTTGGAAATTTCATCATGAGATGATAGATCGATGTGATGGCCTTGAGACCTACCAGGGTTGGTCGGCCGATTATCAAGTTATATGCCGTCGGTTCGCCGACGATTAGGAACGTCACGATCCGAGTCGTCTCTGCGCCACCTCGGGTTCCAAAGGTGATAGGAAGGTCTACCGATCCTTTCGTCCACACCTTTTCCCCGGAAAAGCCATAGAGCGGGGTTCGCGTCGGGGCGAGCTTTACTCTGTCGAGCTTCATCTGCTCGAGTGCCGATTTGAACACTATGTCCACCGCGCTGCCATTATCAACCAAGATCCGTCGAACCTTGTTGTTGGCCACAGTCGCCGATATAACGAGAGCGTCGTTATGCGGGTGGAGGATTCGCCTGGCTTCCTCGTCGGTGAAATGAATATCCTCGAAAGGGGTAGGCGGGGGAGCGACATAAGTGAGGTTAATGCCATTCTTAACCCTCTCGTTAGTCGCTGCTCTCAGATATTTCTTCTTTTGATTGCTCGACCCGCCACAGTCAAATCCCCCGGTGATCGTTCTTACAACGTTCATCCCGGAGTGCTCGGGCTCGTCGCTGATGGCGGCGACTGCTGTAGCTTTCTCTTTGGCCGGGGCCCTATTTTGGGTCGGCGGGCGATCTTCCGGGATTGTCACCCCGGCAGCCCTCATGATGAACTCTTTGAGTTTGCCATCTTGAATCAAGGCCTCTATCTGCCTTTTCAGTTGGTAGCACTCGGAGGTTACGTGTCCGTGATCCCGATGATACTCGCAATACTTGCTCTTGTCCCGCGTCGCAGGGCCTTTTCTCAATGGTGCCGGGGACCCGAGTTTGTCTCGATGAAGAGCTAAAATTCGGGCCGGCGACGCATTGAGCGGGGTGAGAGCTTCTCCCCGGAATTGATCGGCAAATGGCCTCCTCGATCTCGGTGGGGGGTCATCACTGACAGCGTGATGGTTTCTTCCCCGCTTCCCGCGAGCATTGGGGTGGTCATCCGGGCGAGGGCGGTTGCCGTGGCCCTCACCCTTACGGCTATTGAGGTAATCCTCAACCCCCATGTGCGTCCTAGCGCATGCCATGAGCTCAGCCATGTCCCTTGGGGCTCTCCCCACAATCGATTTTAGAAAATCGCTGGGTTCGGCGCCTTCTGTGATGGCGACGATGGCGTCCCTATCATCGAAGTCCTCGACTTTATGGGACTCTTCGGTGAATCGGGCCAAATACTGACGCAAGCTCTCGCCTGGTTTCTGCCTGATTGTCCAGAGGTGCGTTTTTGACTTCTTTTGCGCCACCAATGTGGCGAATCGAGCAAGAAAAGACTCCCTAAGGGCACGGAACGTGCCGATGCTCCCAGGCTTCAGGTTCCGGAACCATTCAAACCCTGTTCCAACCAGTGTCAGGCTGAACGCCTGACAGAGTGTTGCGTCCGACAGCCCCTGCATTGTCATCCATGTCTCATAGCGCTGGACGTGGAAGTTAGGGTCGGAACGCCCGTCGTAGGGAGGCACGGTGGGGAGTTTGAACCCTCCCCCGGGAGGTTGCGCAAGAATTACTGCCGTGAAAGGCGAGTAAGACCCCTCCAAACCGTTATATGGCCTAGAGCCTCCGGAACCTGCCTCTCGCAACTCGATGATCTGATTCTGGAGTCCCTGAATCATTGTGATCATTTCGAGCCCGTTTGTAGTTCCTACGACTGGCCCCACTGGCGTGGGAACTTGCCGTTCATTGGACACTTGGTCCAAGGCGTTCAGAGGAGGGTTCCCGAGGGTGGTAGCCCCGGCGGTCGCCCGTCGGGCATCCAGCTTCCTCCTCAAGTCCTCCTCTCGGGGATCTCGCCGCGAATTAAGGCGGGTCCTCAAGTCTACCTCAGCAGAGTGCGAGGGCCTGAGGGTCGATGGGCGACCTTCGCAGCGGGTTCTGCGACTATCTACGCCGAGGTTCCTCCGTCGAGAGGACGCCCGGCGTGCTTGTCGAGAATGCCCGCTCCGCGAAGTGCCTCGCATCGCCCGCGGCCGGGGGTTACTCGAACCTTCCCGTCGCGAAGTCTCCCGTTATTGCTCCGCTGGCGAGACTAATGGAGCATCGCTCGCATTTTCCGCTGGCGAGCGGGTGAATGTCTGACTCGTGCTCCTCTCAACGTCGCTTCGACGCTCGAACCTTGGATCTTACGGAACAATTCCTATGGGAAGTTGTTCCCGACTCAGCTTCCCGAGGAGGGTATGGCCGAGATAGAGAGAGAGTAAGAGAGAGAGTGTATAGTTTTCACTGGGGAAAACTGGTGAACCTTTGTTATGAGGGTCGTGGGGCTATTTATAGGATTAGGAGAGCTCTAGGGCCGGCCAAGAGACCCCTTGGGCGTGTGGAAGGCAAGAGGACGTCCAAGCCATCTCGGTGGACGTCCAGGCCACCTTGCAGGACGTCCAGGCCCTCGGTGGAAGTCCAGGCCACCTTGCAGGACGTCCAGGTCCTCGGTGGACGTCCAGGCCATCTTGCAGGACGTCCAGGCCCTCTTGCAGGACGTCCAGGCCCTCGGTGGACGTCCAGGCCATCTTGCAGGACGTTCAGGCCACCTTGCAGGACGTCCAGGCCCTCGATGGACGTCCAGGCCTCCAGGCCTCCAGGTGGACGTCCAGGCCTCCAGGAGGACGTCCAGGGCACTCTCCGAGGACGTCCAGGCCTCTCCGAGGACGTTCAGGCCTCTCCGTGGACGTCCAGGCCTCTCCGTGGACGTCCAGGCCTCTCCGAGGACGTCCAGGCCTCTCCGTGGACGTCCAGGCCTCTTCGAGGACGTCCAGGCCTCTCCAAGGACGTCCAGGCCTCTCCGTGGACGTCCAGGCCTCTCCGAGGACGTCCAGGCCTCTCGAGGACGTCCAGGCCTCTCCGTGGACGTCCAGGCCTCTCCGAGGACGTCCTGGCCTCTCCGTGGACGTCCAGGCCTCTCCGTGGACGTCCAGGCCTCTCCGAGGACGTCCAGGCCTCTCCGTGGACGTCCAGGCCTCTCCGAGGACGTCCAGGCCTCTCCGAGGACGTCCAGGCCTCTCCGTGGACGTCCAGGCCTCTCCGTGGACGTCCAGGCCTCTCCGAGGACGTCCAGGCCTCTCCGAGTACATCCAGAGGCCCCACTGGTCGTCCCAGTTGCTCGGCGGAGGCACGGGTTGCCCCGAGGGGGAGTCCGGTTGAGGTCATCGACCGCCATGTATCCCCTGAGGTGTTAGTCTCGGGCCGCCGCTATAAAATTGCGTGCATGTCCGACGTCCGCGAGACGCTCACTCACATTGTCGGAAAATATCGACAACACGATTAATTTTAATGTGATGTTAGTATTATATCCTATATGACATGTGAGGTGATTCATTCAATGAGATTAATTCAAATAAAGCATAAATTATTTAACTTATCCTATGGCCCATTCCTAATTACAACCGGCCAAGGACTCCTTGTGACGCGTCATCGGATTTCTCGGGTCAGCCCTCAAACGTTCTTCAACGTGCGGCCAAGCCCGAGGTGCTGCCTTCCTTTTCTTCTCGTCGCCGGATTACAATTAAATGAAATTACAATTTAAATTGTCCTCCCAAATTGAGGCTCGCGAATTTAAAATTTAATAAAAAAAAAATAAACCTGGGATGATAACCGCAAAATTTCTAGGGCCATAACAATGAGGATCCATCCACAAAACACACACACACAAGCATTGATAACGCATTTCAAATCATATAAAAAACGCCAACACCAAACTAGTCAAACAATTTCTAAACTAGTCAACGAATCCTAATTTTTAATCCCTTTTACTAGCTCTGATACCATTTTTTGGAAATTATTTAACAAATTAAATAATAATATTACATAACACATCTATATGTGCCAGAATTATATAATATGATGTGTATTAAAACTCATTTTAATAAACTAATAACCTAGGCATTCAAAATCATAAACATGTTAATAAACTATTTATTCGAAACATATCAACAAATTGAACCAAACCATCTAAGAACTTATAAACACATTCATAAATCATTATTTTCAGATCCAATTCGTTTTAGGGAACTTACAATTGTAAACAATCACGGACGTTGCTAGCTAACTTCGGAAGGCCTCGACAAAAATTTCTTCAAAAATAAACCCTGGCCGAAATGGACAGCTTTGGCCCGCCGGAATGGATTCTGGCCAGCCGGCCAGAAATGTGCCTGCGGCGTTGTGGCTTCCTACGGATGAATCTGACCGCAAAACTTTGTAGGAATGTGGAAGCGACCTAGGGCTACGTCCCTGTAAAAGGGCTTGACCGGATTCCTCGTTAAACTCCCATGTTGAGCTAGGTACACTCTTCGTCCGGCGAATAACTCCAGTCAGGCGACCTAATCCGGCGACCCAATCTAGCCAGCACGCTGAAATGAGCCTCGCTCCGTTTCGCTCGATTTCTTTGCGTTTCGAGTGGATACTTGCATGTACAAAGTCACTCAAACAGCAATAAAAGAGTCAATGGTAATTCCCTCGGGATTTGATGATATTAAGAGGGTGAGCTCTTCAATTGATCAACAAAGGACACTCGGGATCACTCAAGAACTTTCGAGAGATCAAAAAAATATTTCTTGATTGCTCTGTCCAAAAATTCGACGAAAGAACTTAGGAGAGGGGAGAGAGAGAGGTTGGCCAAAATTTTTATGATTAGGGTTAGGGTTAGGGTTTTCAAAAAATCCTTTCAATAGAGAGAGAAGGGGCTTTTATTAGGCCAAACCCAATAGTCAGACTTAAGCCCAATATTCTTTTAAGTAATTTCAAAAATTAATTCTTTGACCTAATTCATTAATTATGGCGGAGTTTAATCCTATATATTTCGAAAATATTTATTTTGATATATTTCCATAATAGTATTTAATTATTATAGAATATCTCATTTATTTAATGTCAAATCATTATTTTCATATTATTCAAGATAGTACGAAATGAGAAAAAAAATATTTTCATCTTTTCTTTATTTGAATAATTTAAATATGTTAATATCCACATATTAACATAATATGATTCATTAAATAAATGTAATAATAAATAACTAATTATTTATTTGATTACTTAGAAAAATATTTTCTTAATGTAAATCACAATTTACTTAAATGAGAAAATCGAAATGTCCTTGTTCATTAAATCTCGTCCGAGGGTCTATCATTGAGACCTAATGGTACCACATGAACTAAACTTTAGAATAAAGATTAGACTCAAAAGTTCACAAAACTTTTTCGTCTTTTAATTCTTAATATTAGTCGATTCCACTAAAGGACTAATATTAATACTCTCTAAGTTCATATGCGTATATATTTTGTTTGATGTGGCAAAAAAATTCTTCACACGATCCACAGAGTATTTTACGATATTACCCTTCATGTGTACCAATAACTCAGAGGAATGTAAATTTACCGTTTTACCCTTGAGTTATTATTTCACTAACCTCGTTGTTATTTTTTAATGAGAAAAAAATAAAGTGAGATGTCTTTAAATGTCACATGTTTAAATAAAAGTATTTTCTTATTCAATGAATACCTGGCCAGGTTTATTCATTCACACTTTCGTAACAAAGCATAGTGGGATATTGATGCATTGGTATCGTTCCAACATGAATTCCGTATTTGTGAATCACATAACCCAACATGACAGTGTTATGACACCATTTGCCGGCTCAGATGCAACTATAACTTAGCCATTGTCCATTAACAAATCAAATGTCATAAGGTGTCACATCGATTATGCATCCACTTCAGGATTTAGGTAAGTACCAAAATACCCCTCGTATGTGATCTTGAAGTTTCGAGTGTTTAAACGGTTTTATCTCGAGTTTCAGAGTATCATAGGTCTCGTTCAATATCTTTTATAAGATATCAAGAATCCAACATAGAGTTACAACTCTCTATATCACAAGATAAGATATCATGATCCATTCAAACAATCATTACTCAGATTTGATTGCTCCATTGATCTTAAGATTGCAAACAAATGTTTAAACTAGTCACAAGGGGGTATCTTGTCAAGTCTATACTTAACACCCCTTTCGCTGATGACAGTTTCAGAGCGTAATATACATACATAAACACAAATTTAAATGAATAATGAATATTTATTTAATGTCTCAGCAAAATCAAATACTGCACAAGAGATTGAGTCTTAAATCTCCTTTGTGGGGACCAATCCCAACACTTTAGACATAGAGTCTCACTCTCTAAGGATCAGTCTCCCAAGACTGCACAAGAGATTGAGGACATGGAAAGATTCCCTATGATTTGGCCGTAGGAAGTCTCATGTTTGTTATGTTGTGCACTAGACCAGATATATGTTTCGTCGTTGGCGTAGTTAGCCATTTGCAACCAAATCCTATAACCAAGCACTGGGTTGCTATTAAGCACGTTCTTAAGTATCTTCCTAGAACTATAAACTTGATGCTTACGTATTAAGGTACTGACCTGACTAGTATACCGATTTCGACTTTCAGGCGGATAGTGATTCCAGGAAATCCACTTCAGCATCTGTGTTCATCCTAAATGATGGATATGTTATTCAGAGGAGTATCAAGCAATCTTACATTGTTGACTCCACGATAGAAGCAGAATATGTGGATGCTTGTGAAGCATCCAATGAGGCAGTATAGCTTAAATTTTTTTTAAGTATTTGGAAGTTTTTCAAAATGACAACGATGTTGGAATAGGTCTAGGGTTAAGAAAACTTATCACTAATAATATTAATGGCGGCATATAAAACTTCTTTACAAGTAAATTTTTTTTACTAACCTAGGCAAAGTGCATGAACATGTGTAAATTTAAAAACATTACTAAAGGGCTTGAGTGCAAACCTTTCTCGTACCGTTAATTTGAAACGTCTTGAAAAAGGTTGATCTTCTTCGTTGGCTCAAGAACAAGTCTATGAGCTAGAGAGCTAATTAACCTTAAGTCTAATGAGGCTTAGGTGCCAAAATAAAAAGGCATTTTCTAGAGAGAGAGAGTGAGGGTCGGCCAAAAGCGAGAGACAAGAGCAAGAATTCTTATTTTCACATCTCTATGTGAGGCTCTATTTATAGGAGAATGAATATCAAGAAAGTGTAATAACCATTTTCTATTGTGTATTCATGACACAATATTTGATTTTATCTCTCCTTTCTCTTCTAACATGGCCGGCCATATGCTATCACAAGAGAGAAAAATTTGTTTCCTCACTTAGCATATTTATTTCCTTCTCAAGGAAATTCATTTCCTCATTTTCTTTTGGGTAATTATATTTCTAAATAAAGGTAAAGAATTATCTCCTTCTTTGATGTGTCTTGGCCGAATTATATTGCTAGTGAAGGGGCATCTAGATGCTTCCTTATTTCTTTTAAGACAATTCTTAAAATACTAATTGTATAATTATTATTACACAAATAATGAAATTAAGTTCATAATGCCTCAAAATTTCGGCTTTAGAAAAATAATTTATATTTTCATCATATGAAAATATTCAAAATCTTATTTGACATTCACATCATTTTATGTCCATGTGGACAAAAATACTCCTTATACATTTTCCGAGAAAAAGTCTAGTTCAACACTTGAACTTATTTTGACTTAGCTTCTAGTTTAACTATCCTACTCTAATGACATGTAATAGTGACCTTATGGATCCAAATGAACAAAGGTTGAGCTGCTATACTCGGACTCAAAAATTCACAAACTTTTTTCGAGTATTAGGTTAATGTCAACCGACTCCACTAAATAGTTGACCCTGAGAATCTCTCAGTTCAAATTAATTTATTTTCTACTCAAATTCAACCTAATTATATTGAGTGGATCCATTGAATGATATATATGATGATCCTTAATGAATATCATCAATTATATGGGTTTTATAAAATTACCATTTTACCCTTCTAGTTGTTATTTCCTCAACTCCTTTTGTACTTGTGAATAAGTTAGAAAAAATGTATTGACGAGGAGCTAACAAGTCACATTGTTTCATTCAAATAAAGTCGCTACTTAATTTTGGATACCGCGCGGTTCATTTATTCACAATCCAAGTAATAAAGCATGAGGTGATATATATTCCATTTCAACAATCTTGTACATGAATTCCATATCTATGAGAACTTCAGAAAGCTGGTTCATGACATCTTCATAACTTAATATCCCACTAATTAATCTAGTCCATATCACTTAATGGATCTAGAATTTGACTTTCTCAAATGAGAATATTAAAACTATGAAATGACATGTCTCATATAAGGATTTAGGTAAGCATGATGTAATTCATACATAGTGACCTTGAGACATAAGAGGTTTAATGGTTTGTTCTTACATTGTCTCTAAAGGTGCACTGGTCAATTCAGTATCTTCAGAAGATACACTGGAAGAACTATAGAGTTCCTAACTCTCTACGCCTCCTAGACAGACATCACAGATTCTTCCAAACAATGTAGAGTTTGTTCACGCAAATCTACATTTGTCTTCTTACATTGTTAGGTTTGATTAAGGAGTATAAGACTATTTAATATCATAAATCTTCAAACAAACGAAAAAGGAATGACTGAACGTTTCAACTTTTATTAATTTAATCAGCAATTACAATAAAGACTATAATGATTTATATTACATCAATATGTAAATAAATAATCTTCTTGTGGGCATCTCTGCCACAAACTCCGACTTGACTCAAAGAAGATGAGAGTAGTCCTTCAAGCCTAATTCATCTCGATGTTGGTTGATGACCTTGTTGGATATTGCTCTGGTGATAGGATCTGCAAGGTTGTCCACCATTGAGATCTTTTTCACCTCAACGTCTCCGCATTGCACGATCTTTCTAATAAAATGGTATTTTCACTCAATATACTTAGAGCGCTTATGACGTCTAGGTTCGTTTGAGTTAGCAGCAAACACACTATTATCACAATAAAGTGTCATGGGCTCGTTGTCATTTGGAACGACTTCTAAATACTTAAGGAATCTTCTAAGCCATACAGCCTCTTTGGATGCGTCACAAGCACCCACATATTCTTCATCAATGGTGGAGTCAGTAATGCAAGATTTATTGATAAATCTCAAAACAACATATCCACCATTCAGGATAAACATAGATCCTGATGTGGATTTCCTAGAATCCCTATCCGCGTGAAAGTCGGAATCGGTATACCACGTTATAGTCAGGTCAGTACTTGAGTATGTAAGCATCAAGTTCCTTTTTCTCCAAAGATACTTCAAAACATGCTTAACATCAACCCAGTGCTCGGGTCCAGGATTTGATTGGAAACGGCTAACTACATATATCCGGTCTAGTGCACAACATAGCATACATGAGACTTCCTACGGCTGAAGCATAGGGAATCTTTCTCATGTCCTCAATCTCTAGTGCAGTCTTGGGAGACTGGTCCTTCGAGAGTGAGACTCCATGTCTAAAGGGGGTTTGGCCCTTCTTAGAGTCTTCCATAGGGAAAGCAACAGGGTCCAGTTCTTTCGATCTCGAAAGATCTGGATGTTGGAATTTAGATAACGTTTAACCAATAATATTTTATAACATATCAGTATACGGCAAAATTATATAATAAAATCTAAATATGTTAAAACACATTTTAACATATTAAACAACCTAAGTATTAAAAATTACTAACATGTCAATAAATATTTTATTCTAAACATGTTGTCAACAAATTGATCACACTAGCAACCTATAAACAAATTTACAATTTGGGTCGCAGATCCAATTCATTATAGGGACTTACATGTGAGGTTGTAAACAACCTCGTGCATCGCTAGCTATCGCCGGAATGCCACACCAAGAGTTCGCCGGACTGGAAGTCGAGGGTCGCCGGATTGGAAACTGTCCGGCTGGCCAGAGTTGTGCCTGCAATTCTTTGACTTCCTCCGGTGGAATTTGGCCACGTAAATTTGCAGGAACGTGGATGAGACCTAGAGGGAGGTCCTTTTAAGAGCTAGATCAGATACCTCGTGAGTCGCCTTTGGTGACTCAGGCACTCCTGGGGTCCGGTGAGTGCTCTCTGGCCGACCAAAAGGCTGAAATGCGCCTCGTCGCGTTTCGCTCAATTTCTTCGCGTCTTGAGTGGATACCTGCATAAACAAAGTCACTCAAACACCACAAGAAGAGTCAGAGATAATTCTCTCAGATTTTTGAGTGATCAAGAGGGTGGGCTCTTTGATTGAACAACGGGAGAAGGGGAACACTCGAGAATCAAAATAAAAGATCACGAAACGTTTTCTTGATCTTTTTTTCTCTCTCTAAATTGCCAAACACTCAAGGAGGAGGTCTGGTCGAAATTTACATTCTCTTAGGGCTAGGGTTTCAGAAAATCCCTTCTATATCTTAGAGAATCGGCTTCAGTTATGTCAAAATCCAATTTTGGCCCGTTAGTCAAACTTAAGCCCAAAGATCCTTTTAATGAGTTTAAAATTATTTCCCGGCCTAATTCTTTTAATTATGGCAGACCAAATCATTATATTTTCTCCAAAAATATATTCGATTTATTTCTAAAATAATATTAAACTAATTTAGAACATGTCATTAATTTAATGACAAGTCATTAATTCTTTTCATACTATGCAAACAAGTACGAAACGAGAATATATTTATTTTTATCTTTTATTTATTTGAATCATCAAATTATATTATTATCAATATAATAACATAATACAATTCATTAAATAAATGTAATAATAAATAACCAAATATTTATTTAATTACTTAGAAAATAATTTTCTTAGTGTAAATCACAATCTACATTCAATGAGAAAATCAATCGTTCTAGTTCAATAAATCTCGTCCGAGTCTATCACTGAGACCTTATGGATCCATATGAACGAAGCTTTAGAATAAAGACCAGACTCAAACGTTCAGAAACATTTTCCGTCTTTTAATTCTTAATATTAGTCGACTCCACTAAAGGACTAATATTGAAACTCTCTAAGTTCAAATGCGTATATTTTCCATTTGATGTGATAAAAAAATTCTTCACACGATCAACAGAGTATTTTATGATATTACCCTTCATGTGCATCAGTAACTCAGAGGAATGTAAAATTACCGTTGTACCCCTTAGTTATTATTTTACTAATTCCTTTGTTATTTGTGAATGAGGAAAACATAGAGTGAGATTTCTTTACATGTCACATGTTTAAATCAAAGAATATTTTATTCGATGAATACGAGGCCTGGTTTATTCATTCGCACTCTCATAACAAAGCATAGTGTGATACTAATGCATCAACATTGTTTCAACATGAATTCCATATCTGTGAATCAAATGATCCAATATAACAACATTATGACACCAACCGCCAGGTCGATGACACTATAACTTAGCCATCGCCCATTGACAAATAAATGTCATAAAGTGTCACATTAATTATGCATTCACTTCAGGATTTAGGTAAGTACCAAAATACCCCTTGTATGTGATTTTGAAGTTTCGAGTGATTAAACGGTTTTATCTCGAGCTTCAGAGTACCACAAGTCTTGTTTAATATCTTTTGTAAGATATCAAGAATGAAATATAGAGTCAAAACTCTCTATATCACAAGATAAGATATCTTTCTTTATTCAAACAATCATTACTGAGAATCGATTGCCCTATCGATCTTTAGATTGCAAACTAATATTTTAAACTAGTCACAAGGGGCTATCTTGTCAAGTCTGTACTTATCACTCCTTTCATCAATGATAGTTTCAGAGCGTAGCAAACATACATAAACATAAACTTAATCAAGAATGAATATTTAATTTTATGTAATTTTCAGCAAAATAAAATAAAAATGTATTTATAATGTCTAATATCTCCTTTGTGGGCATCAATCCCAACACTGAATCCCCATAATGTACGCTAATGCCCCTAGATCCTTCATGTCAAATTGCTTAGCTAACTAGATTTTAACCTCATATAATTTATCCATCATTATCAATGAGTAGTATATCATCAACATACAATACCAAAAACACAACATTGCCCTCGTGTATCAACTAATAAATACAAGGTTCATCTATTGAATGCTAAAAACCGAAGCTTTTTACAGTTTTATCGAATCTAATATTCCATGCTCTAGATGCTTGCTTTAACCCATAAATGGATTTAAGCAACTCACAAACCTTGGTTTCTTGACCACCTTCCACGAAACCGTCTGGTTGAGCCATGAAAATGCGCTCGTCAAGATTTCCATTCAGAAAAATAATCCTAACATCCATTTGCCACATCTAGTAATCGAGAGCGGCATCAATGTATAGAAGTACGCGGATGGATATAAGCATTGCGACTGGCGAGAAGGTTTCTGCATAATAGATACCTTACTTTTGGGTGTAACCTTTAGTCACTAGTCGCGCTTTGAACGTCTCAACGTTCCCATCCAGACCCCTTTTCTTCTTATAGATGCACTTACTCCCTACAGGTTTAACCTCTTTAGGTAGGTATACAAGTTTCATGACTTTGTTGACATACATTGAATGCATCTCAACTTTCATGGTATCAAGCCAAAGGTTTGACTCAGAACCAACAATTTCTTTGCTGTAGGAAACAGTGTCATCCATGTCAACGACGGCTACGAGAGCATCGCCATAAGACATGTACCTGTTGGTTTTTTAGAAGCTTTCCCACTACGTCAAAGTACTACTTGACGAGGTTCTGAATTATTTGGTTGCGTTTCAGTTTGTGTAAGAATAGTTCTTACAGATGAGGTAGAAGCTTCCTCACCCAAATTTTCTTCAAGCACAATTTTGCTTCTAGGTTTCGCATTCTTCATACAGTCCTCCTCATGGAAACGAGCATTAGTGCTGACAAATGTTTTGTCCTCGGGACTATAGAATGTGAAACCTTTAGTTTCCTTTGAATATCCAACGAATACACATAATTCTTTCTTACTAGCCAACTTGCTAATCTTTTGCCTTAGCACATATGCAGTGCAACCCCAAATTTTGATGTGGCTTAAAACTATCTTTACGCCTAGTACATCGTTCGTAAGGAGTACCAGAGACCGTCTTAGACATAACTTAGTTCAGAATATATGCGGCAGTTTTGAGGGCATATCCCCAAAAGGAATTAGGGAGTGATGAGTAACTCATCATTGATCTAACCATCTCCATTAGATTTCAATTCCTTCTCTCTGACACTCTATTATGTTTAGGTGTGCCAAGAGTTGGAAGCTGAGAAGCGATACCTTCCTCTTTAAGAAAATCATCAAACTCTTCAAAGAAGTACTCACCACCTCGATCGGATCGAAGGATTTTGATCAGTTTTCCTGTTTTCTTTTCCACTAAAGCCCAAAAAACCTTAAATACGTTAAAGGTTTCGGATTTATGTTTAGCAAATAGACAAATCCATATCTCGAGTAATCATCGGTAAAGGTAACGAAATAACGGTATCCTCTTTGTGCCTGAATTCTGAGTGGACCACATACATCAAAATGTATTAGTTCCAACAATTTAGTGGCTCTTCGACCTTTACCAGAGAAAGGTCGTTTGGTAATTTTTCCTTCTATACAGCATTTACAAGTCGGCAATGAACCTTTTACAAAGGCTTTGAGTTGACCATCCCTCACAAGTCTCTTAACCCTATCTAAACTAATATGACCAAGTCGTAATTGCAAGAGATGTGTTGATTTTATTAGATCAGACGAGTCATTAAGTTTGATCCTCTTTGGTTCCCTAATTAGATCATTATCTATTTCAGTGTCTAACAACATAGCTTGTGTAGGATAAAGATAGTATAAACCATTCTTCACACATGCATCAGTGAAAAAAGAATTCGAAAAAGAAATTCGAATGATATTATCAATAAACTGTAAATAATAATTCTACTCAACAATTTGAGCTACAGATATTAAGTTTTTCCCAAAGGAATGAACAAAATATAAATTATTCAAATTTAAAGTTCTGTCTTCATAAGACAATGTCACAGATCCCACTGCCTTCGCAGACACCAAGCTCCCACCACCCCACGTGAAGCAGAAGTTGCCATCCTCTAAGCTCTTTCCTTTCCTGAACCCATTCAAGGAACAAAAAATAGGGTTAGTAGCAGTGGAGTCAATAATCCACGATGAGAACTTCACAAAGCTGGTTCACGGCTTCTTCATAAATTAATATCTCACCAATTTAGATGTCATGAATTAGCTATGTGAAGTTCTCATAAATATGGAATTCATGTACATGATGTCTAAAATGCAATATACATCACCTCATACTTTATTATTTGGATTGTGAATAAATGTACCGCGCGGTATCCAAAATTAAGTAACGACTTTATTTGGATGAAACAATGTGACTTGTGAGCTCATCGTCAATACATTGTTTCTAACTTATTCACAAGTAACAAAAGAGTTGAGGAAATAACAGCTAGAAAAGTAAAATGGTAATTTTATAAATCTCATCTAGTTGATGATATTCATGATGGGTAATCATAGATAATATTCAATGGATCCACTCAATATAATTAAGTTGAATTTCGGTAGAGAATAAATTCATTTGAACCGAAGAGATTCTCAGTGTCAACTTATTAGTGGAGTCAGTTGACAATAAGCTAATAATCGGAAAACGTTTGTGAAATTTTGAGTCCGAGTATAGTAGCTCAAGCTTTTCATTTGGATCCATAAGGGCACTATTACAGGGCATTTGAGTAAGATTGTTTAACTAGAAGCTATGTCAAAATAGTTTAAGTGTTGAACTAGACGTTTTCTCGGAAAATGTCTAGTGGGTATTTTGTCCACATGAACATTAAATGATGTGAATGTCAAAATAAGGTTTTGAATATTTTCATATGATGGAAATATAAATTAGTTTCTAAAGCCGAGAAGTTGTTCCAGGCATTATGAAATTAATTTCATTATTTTGTGCAATATTAATTCTGCTATGGGTATTTTTTAGAATTGTCTTAAAAGAAATAAGGAACATCTAGAAGCTCCTCTTTGTAGATGAAATTCGGCCAAGCATTATGGAGAGAGAGAAATATATCTTATTATTTTGTGCATTATTACATATTGTTAATTTTCCAAAAGAAAAGAGGAAATGAATTTATTTGAGAAGCAAACATATTTGCTAAGTGAGGAAACAAATTTCCTTCACTATTACAATGTACGAGAGAAAGAAGAGAGAAAATCAAATATTGTGTCATGAATACTGAATAGGAAAGGGTAATTACCCTTTCTTGTATTTCCGTCTCCTATAAATAGAGCCTCACATAGAGATGTGAAAATAAGTTTTTCCTCTTGCTCTCTCTTGTTTTGGCCGACCAAAATTCCTCCTCTCTCTCTAAATATCTCTTTTATTTTGGCACATAAGTCCTCATTAGACTTAGACTTAAATTAACCCTTTAACTCATATAGTTGTTCTTCAGTTATTGTGTTTAATTTTGTCCACACACAAATCATTTAAACAGTTTATAGACTCTTTGTAATAGAAACATTAGATTTCTCGAGTTCAAGACTAGGCGTGAAGGTAATGAGCAAGACGGGACTAACTACCTTTCCCAAGGCTCATCCAAGATCAAGCTACGAGAGAGAGGTAATAACAAGTAATTAAATTATATATTTTTTAATAACAACGTGTTCATGCACTTTTACTAGTAAAGAATTTTTTATATTCCGTCATTAATGTGTTAATGATAGTTGTTTTATCTCTAGACCTATTCTATTTTGTGGATTGTCATATTTTGTGGACACGGAAAATTCTCTATAACAAATAATAATAATAATAATAATAATAATAACCAAAAATAATAATAATAAGGGTCTTTTAGGTATATTCCCATACTTATGTATACCAATTTCAATATACCAAACGTTACGTTAATTTTGTGTAAACACCCAGTGTAAATTGTTTACGAAAAATTTGGACTACTTTGGCCCTTTTACTTAATAAATTAAATAATTTATTTATACAAAAATAGTTCTATTATATTTGTAAATAACTTACAGCGGGTATTTACACAAAATTAATAAAAAATTAGGTATATTAAAATTGGTAAACATATATATAGATATAGAGCTAATTTTTTGTAGCAATAATGACGTGCTCATCTACTTTAATTTTAGTATACATGCTTTCTTTTTTTCTAGTATTTCATTCAATGTTGTTTCTACTTATTTTATGTTGGTTGTGCATTCTATTCATCATTTATTTTTCTTCCTTTCTTTTTTAGTTGTTAAAGAAAACGAGAAGAACACGCCTTAAATAACATTAATTAGGCTAGTAAAATCGACTAAGGTGTTTTCCTCAACAAAAGAGAAAAAAACATTGTTCCAAAACATGATCTCATCCGAATTGAGAACGAACTTTGCTAAATTACGAGCATCGGAGTTGAAAATTTTAGGATGAAAAGTTACAATTCAAAACTCAAAATTATCGATCAGATTAAGAATCACCGAAATGACTAATCTTGTCTCGTTCATCGGAACTACTTTGGATCAAATGAGATTGACTAGTGTTTCACAATCACTGGATCCCGATCTTTGTGAAGTCGAGGGCCCTCGCTTCCTTTATATTATCAGTACAGTCATATTTCCTCCAGTGCGGAATTGATAGGCCGGTCGAGAGGTGTATAGTAAGCCATCAAGACTAAATCCGCATGGTTATGGAAGATTCTTCCTAGGTCACATTTCTTTTCACTTTTTGAAAGTGCCGAGGGGTAAGAGACCGAATTGGTGGGATTCCAAAATTAGCTTTTTGGTACTACTCGAGAAACCTGATCGATCACTTGATGGGCTCTACATTTCCTTTTTCCAATTTCGGTCTACTCATGTAGAATAAAAGCTTTACTTATTAGTCGTTTCTCTTTAGAGCATTTCAAACCATTTCATAATAGAGTGGGTGCGGTAATGTCGCGCTTATGATAATACTCTAATTTCACGAATATCAAAACTCAATATATAGAGTTTTAATATTTGTCTAACTTTGTTGAAGTAAGATTTTAATAATGTAATTATATTTATTTAATAAATAGATTTAGTTTAAAATTAACTTTGGTTTGGTGAACTAGTTAAAATCTTTAAATGAGTTAAGTGGCTAGTTACAACAAATTAATTTAAAACTATTGAATTTTTATACTATGTGGGTATGAAAATAAGTATTCATACTTGATTGAGAATAACTAAAATAATAAAGTAATAATTATTTTTCATCGGAAACAAAATAAAAAATAAATTATATGACTCTGTTTAATTAATATTGTAATATAATGTATTTTAGCTACAAAAACTTTGCGAAGGATATAAGCGAGATATGCAGTGTATGTTTATTTTATAAATAAAAAAAATCCAAATTAAAATATATAGTGCAATAAATAGAAGAGAAAGTGTCCAACTTACAACCGTTTATCAATATTTTTCTCATAATCCACAATTTTTTTTCTATTTTTACCAGTACAAATTATCACTTGTCCTTATAAATAATTTTTTTTATTACATCTCAATCTCACTAACGTAACCGGTTAATTTAAATAAAAATTCAAAAACAATTCGTATTCAGTCTTTTTATTAGTTGGTGGGTAAGTTTTTTAATTTTTTAATTTTTTTAGTATTCCAGCCGGTTTATTAGCAAGAATGGAATTGTTAAAAAAAGCTTTTTAACGGTATTTAGTATTTTCATCTCATTTTTACTAGTATAGAGGGAAAAACAATTTTTATGGATTATTGGAAAAACATTAGTAAATTATGATAGAACGGACAATTTCTCTCATTGTTAAATTTAAAATAAGGAGTATAGAATTAAAGAATATGCTTACTCGAATATAAAAAAATGTGAAATATATTTATTCATCCGTTTTCATCAAGGTGGATCCTTTACATTTTTCAGAAATCTCAATAACAAATTAAATTTTCTTCGAGAAAAGAATTCTGGAGGAATACTTTCATCATATTGAAACGATATCAATTGGGACGGGTACAATCGCGGCGAATCTCGCCTTTGGAGCCAGTGAGGACTCCAACTCTCCCGAGCTTGGTCATGGCGTTAGAGAAGGCTCGAGAGAACGCTGCGGCATTGGAGGCGAAGCGAATAACTGTAGGTTTGGAGCGAGAGTCGGTGAATAGGTCTTGGTCGGATGTGAATAAGCCTTTGCCTTGGACCAAGTTCTTAAAGTATGCATTGTCGAAAGTTCGGGCTGTTGTTGGGTCCATGTTAATGGCGATCCGCGGGTCCACTTTTTGTGGACACATTTGTCTCAGTTGGAGAGCGTATCGCCTGTTTAGCGTTGGATCAATTGGGTGCGTTCGGTTGAAATTGTAGATTCTCTTCGAGAATTTGCCGCAATGTGAGAATCCCAATGTGTGCGCACCTATACATACATATACGTATATCTTGTTGTTAGGGTTTGTCTCTGTGAGACCACTAATTTGGATACTTCTTATTAAGATTAAGATGGAAGGATTTTAGCGGATATTTGAATTTATCAATTGGACGTAAATATTAGTAACTTTGATGTATATTTTAACAAAATATATTAACCATAATATTTATTTGTTAACAAATTTGAAATATTAAATAGTTATATCTACAGAACAAGTCTTGAATGGCGTCAGTACGTAAATATTATATATATATATATATATATATTTCTACTATTCATACATAATATAACTATTTAGTCTAAACTCTAACGTATACGTTATATAGGGTTGGGCACACAATCACATGTACGCGGTAAGATAATATTATACAAAAGATAAGAAAATAAGTGGCAATATATAACTACATATATTATATACAACAAATTGAAATTTGCTGCTGAAAATTGTTATTATGGGAGAATTTGATGTTGAAATATTCATTTTTTTGGTTTGTAATAATATATATGTGGGGAAACCCATCACTTAATATTGATGAGATTTTAGTAAATACCTGAAAGCGCGATCATATCTGTTTGGCTAAGGCCACTGGCCGAAAATATTGCGTTCAGTTGATCTAACTTGAAGCCTGCACCCGGAAGGCGCCTCTGGACGCTAGCAATTGTAGATGCGCGTCCGTCCCGTCTCCCCATTTCCACAGCGTAAGATTGTCCTCCGGTCTAAAATTTATATAAAAATAATAAAAACACAACTATATTGAACTATAATTAAGACTAATGATTTTGTAACGTAATATGTATAAGATTTTCCTCCGGTCTAAAATTTATATAACAATAATAAAAACACAACTATATTGAACTTATAATTAAGACTAGTGATTTTGTAACGTAATATTAGTTTATGAAAAAGACGTACAAGAACAACAACGTCTCGGGTGGCTAGAGCAAGAATATCTGCGCATGAAACTTTGTTTTTGCAATTAGGGTCTTTGTCAACGGCTTGCTTAGCTTTGATAACTGTGTCGAATCCATCTCCGGCGAGGGAAATGTTGTCCGGGTGATCTTTCTCTGCTTTGTTCGTGGCCGATTGAATCATAACTGAAGCGTCACAACCCTGATATTTTATTTAACGAAATAAATTAGCAAAATTACTATAAAAGAAAGTTGATATATTTTAATGAATTAATTGCTCGTATGTACTTACGCGAACCATGCAGTCGTGGAAAAAGAGCCTCAGAGTGGCGGGAGCAGTCACAAACGTTTGTTTGAATTTACTTGACACAGCGCTTCGGACAAGAGATTCGACATTTGGGCACGTGTTTTTGTAGAAATCATTGCGAAGCTGAGTTTGAGCCAAACTTGTAGTAAAGAGCACAAGTATGGTTGAAATAAGAATAAAGCCTTTAGCTTCCATTTTGTTCTTGTTCCTTTCTTATGTGTATTTGAAAATGTATGATTGTTGGAGATGTGTTTAGTTTTCATGGATACTAGCTATTTATATAGAAACGATGACCGAAGAAAAGTTAAAAAAAATATATATATATCGTAGCCTCTTGACACCCTGGCTGAAAAGGTTGAATAAGTTTTGTATAAGATAATTTGAGTTGGATATAGAACAAGTCGTCGAGTTTGCATGTTCTAACCGTTGAAACATTTATATTAAAATATACTGAAACATAAATTCGTTTTGAATGTTGAGTGTCTCGATTTTTGGCGATGTTTGGAAATTATGATTGGACCATTGGAAAAGAAAAGAATCGCAAATGATTAAGATGTGTGACATTATATATTAAAGTATGTTTATTAGTTATATGGATAAAATGTCAATAGGTATAAAACTGAAAGTCAAGAATAGCATCAAAGAATATCGTAACGTGCAGAGAAATAGATTACCGACGGCCAGTTGTATATCTCTGTTAATAATTTCAGTTTCACTCTTATTTTTTCTTATAATAAGATTAGTTTCACTCTATAAGTTATAACTCACATGTGTAGCCAAATTAAATCACGGAAAACAAATACTAAAACATTCCCAGAAGAAATCTCAATTATTATCATCGTGCGAAGTTAATGTTTTATTTTTAAATTTCTTTTATTCGTAACACACTTTTTTTTCGTGAGAAAATCAAAATTTCGTTTAACTTCCAAAAGTTTCCACCAAAATTTTCCGACTGGGCCAAGGATTTTCTCAAATTTCTGAAAATAGTTTCGATTTGCGATATCTCCTTTGCATACTTATAATTATATATATATATATATATATATATACCAGTTACTACTTACTTGTTCTTCCTTTTTGTTATTAATTTTCAATTGCGCCTCATAACGCTTGTTTCCTTATTATTATCTGTATATTTGTCTTGTTATTTTACATGAACTGTGCGTGGTTTTTGAATTTTTATACATTTAATTTAATATATATATATATATATATATATATTTCTATGTAGATATGTCCACATATTTGTTGATAATTAGTTGAAAATTAGACTAAATAATACTTGTAAACAATGTAATTGTTTTATAACCATACTTTTAACAATTTTGAGGATATAGCCAAAATGTTTGACGTGATTTTTTTATATTTTGTAATTAAAAATAGTGTCCTTTCAGTTTGATTAATAAAATAAAAAAATTTGGTGTTAAAAATAACATAACCGTTTCTTTAATTTTTTTTTTCTATTTTTAATTTATTTTTACTCTGCTATATTTAATGCGGTTATATCAACTTTTTATTGACGTTGTTTCAAATTTTTCCCTTTGTTTATTTGCGTTAATTTTAATTTATTTTTATGTTGTTAGTAATTGCTTAACGTCATATAAACCAAAGTAAACGCAACATACCAGATATAGAGATCCGAAAAATTGAAAAAAATAAACAGAAGACTCCGGTATTAACACAATCAAGTTTAATAACGATTTATCCTATTAAGGACAGTGAAAATTTAAAATAAATAATATAAACGGCAATTTGTTTGAAATTCAAACAGTCAATTAGCTGCTATACTAAATTCTATTTGAAATTCAAACCAAATAAACGCAAAAAAAGGGTAATCTAGTCATCATGAGTGATTTATTTTCGTTTATGACTATAAATAATTTTTAAAAAAAATATGACTATTTAGCAATTCTTAAGTTTGAAATAACTATATTACTTATTATCCTTAATGAGTTTGTATTGATTCTTTTTATTGCATTCGTATTTAAAATCCCGGGTAAACTTTTCACCTGAAATAACAAAAATGCATGAAAAATCATGTGTTTGCGAATAATTGTGTGCCTAATGAATACTCTAATTGATCAGTCGCTACACACGCAGAAATTAGGAAATATTTGCATAATACTTTAAAAATTGAGTGATATTTTTAATGGAGTTGACTCAAAACCATATACGTGCTATAGTAATGGTATGTATTATATGTTCACTCAATCCCATTTATTGTTGACTTTTTATTATTATTTTCATTATTATTATTATTACAATATGATTCATACATGTTTATTGACACTTTTAAAATTATAAGATATCCATATATCTTTTATAAATAAATTAGGTATTTACGAAAAACCCCAAATATCAAGAATATGCTCACAAGGAATTTTATATATAGTAAGTGTTGGATCTGACCTCATCAAGTTCGAAGCCCAAGTTAAAGCTCACGCTATCAGATTGGGTTGGGATGGACCTCATTTGACTTGCGATGCTATGTCGTTTGGCCGAAAACCCGGTCTATCTCTCTTGATTGTATCGCTTACAAAAGGAGCCTTTACCCCTTAACAAAGCTCATTCGACATATTCTTTTTATTTTAAACTTTCTCTCTTAGGATTTGTATGGGGTATAAAACTTGGCCCATATATAAATTATCATCCATAAAGGCTGAATTTCAACTATTTCTTTTAGAAAAATAACTAAAGTAGGAGTTCGGGAAGACAGAGAAAATAAAAAAATCTCTTACATACTCTCATCCTTAATAACCTCTCTCTCTCTCTCTCCTCTTTTACTTTTTTACATCTAACTCGTCTCTTTGCTCTCACCTCGTCATCCCCGTCAATGGTTATACCCAGACGGCTAAATCTCGTCATCTCCGTTAATGTCTATACCCATAAATCATATTTCCTCTCCGTCTGGCCTCATAATCTCCGTCAATGGCATACCAAGAAACATATTTCCCACACACATCATACAAAACCCAGAACATAAAAATCCAAGTTTCGGCCTTTCGAGTCGCAACCAATTCAGCAAACAAAGTTCCGACTTAACTCCGTCTTCCAATCAGTTCACTCTGATAAGTTTTTCATTTTCATATAACATGGGTTTCTGTACGAAGATTTTCAGTAACCACAAATTTTGACTGATAGTGATATGCTTTGTAAACTCGATGTCACCAACTAGTATGTGACACGAAACATAAGACTTCAAACCCATAGAGACCTGATATTAAGTTTCGTGATAGTGTTGTAACAAAATATGCTGGAAATTGATTAACGATTAAACAATATTATTATATAACACATAATATGCGGCGAAAATATATAAGTGACCTATCTACGGTAATATGTCCAAGACGTAGATGTCATAGATATGTGCTGTCAGTTTCATCACTATGAAACGTCTTACGCTTTCCGAGTGAATCTCTATTCACTTCGATATCCAAGACTGCTCATTAGGATATAAATAATAAATTGAATCTACACGATGAGCTTTTGGTAATAAAACAATCATCAATAAAAATTTCAATACCGTTATTGATTTTAAAATTGAAACCTTGTTCTTCTAAACGACCAAAAGAAATTAAATTCTTGCAAAAATTCGAAAAAAAATCAACATAATTCAGCAATAAAATTTTGTCTCCAAACTTGAGCTGCATGGTCCCGAAAGATCTTCCTCCGACCTTCAATCCATCACCCCAACGGAAACCGTACTCTCCATCACCTCAGCTCCTGGTTTTCCTGAAACCATTCAAATTACACACAATATGGTCAGAAGCCCCGCAATCCAAAATCCAGGGTGACACCATATTTGTTGTGTAACAAGCTTGTGTAACAAAGATCATACATTTCCCCTTGAAACTCTTGAGGTAGGCAGGACAGTTCTTGTGCCAGTGGCCAGCCTATCTGCAATGGTGACACTTTTGCTCAGACTGTTCCACCTTTGCGATGCATTTGCCCTTAGCATCCACAGCCTTCTTGTAAGGTTACTTGGAACCCGTTCGGTTGGTGTTTTTGGCCTTTCTCATCAACCTCTCCGCAGTCTGCAACTCCTTCATGAGATCAGTAACAGAGTACTCGAGCTTGTTCATGGTGTAGTTCAGACGGAAGCTATCGAATGAGTCCGTCAGAGTTTCCAAAATCATGTCTATCTAGGTCTCTCCGTCGATCTCCGAACCCAGAATCTCCTTGTCATTCAAGTGACCCATGATCTGTAGCATGTGTTTCCGAACTGAAGATCCCGACCTCATCCTGCAGTTCATAAAACTGCGGATAGCCTGCTGCCTCGCCTGATGCCCATGACATCCAAACATCTCATGGAGATTGTACAGGACTTCATATGCTGTGGCGATGCTCGATGAGATTGTTGCAACACATTGCTCATCGATGCCAATATATAGCATCGAGCAATCTCGTCAGACCTCATCCACGCATCGTAGGCGACCTTGTCTTCCTTACTCGAGTCAGCACTCGGAGCAGGAGGACATGGGGTCGTAAGAACTTACTTGTACTTTTCCAGTGTCAGTACAATGTCGAGGTTAAGTTTCCAGTTAACGTAATTCTCACCCTCGAGTTTGTTTGAACTCAAAATCGTTTGCAATGGGTTAAAAGACATTTTGCTGAAATCATTAAACAAGATAAATAATTTTAGTATGTGTTACAGTTTCGATTTATATGCATGAACAATCCTAATATGGTGAGGAAAGCGATAAATAATTCATGGTATTATAAACAACAATGATCAATCAATTTTCTGAGGGGAAACCGTAATTGATTGCCTTTCACAGTCGTGACACATCACTATTTAGTTTGAACCATCCAAGAAGTCACAACTTCTAGTTCGAACCATCCAAGTCTAAGTGTGTAACCGACGTGTGGGCCTTTAATCAAGTCACTTTGATAACGGTTCACCGAGGGGATACCCCGCATCATCGTTTCTCTTTAAGGTTTAGTTCGTAACCATTTGATTAACTTAATATTTTTGAAGTACTCCCATTTAAGGGAGGGCCACGAGCGTGACTCTTATTTCATCACACATTAATTCAATTAAATTCACGTCGGAAAACGAATGTCACCTCAACGATAAACAACCCTCCCACTTAGTTTTTTGGAAAAAATCGTATTTTTGGAAAACAGTTTACAGTTATTATAACTCTTTATTAGTTATAAACTGTATGAACGATTCATTTTAATGTGGTGTTGGCGTTCTATCCTGTATAACATGTGAGGTGATTCATTCAATGAAATTAAATAAAATAAAGCATAAAATTATTTTACTCATCCTATGGCCCATTTCTTATTACAACTCATGAGGAAAAAATAAAAATAAATTAAACTATTTAAACTTCAATGTAGGAACGGCCAAGGTCTCCTTGTGATGCATCATCAGATGTCTCGGGTCAGCCCACACACGTTCTCCAACGTGCGGCCAAACCCGAGGTGCTACCTTCCTTGTCTTCTCTGTTGGGATTGGTGCCCACAAATGAGACATTAGACATTATAAATACATTTCTATTTTTTTTTGCTGAAACATTAAATAAAATTAAATATTCATTCTTGATTAAGTTTGTGTTTATGTATGTTTGCTAGGTTCTGAAACTGTCATCGACGAAAGGGGTGCTAAGTACAGATTTGACAAGATAGCCCATTGTGACTAGTTTAAAATATTAGTTCGCAATCTAAAGATCGATAGGGCAATCGATTCTGAGTAATGATAGTTTGAATGAAACAAGATATCTTATCTTGTGATATAGAGAGTCATCCCCATCGGTGAACCATTATAAAAGTGAATTGGTTAAAGGCCCACGTGTCGGTTATACACTTAGACTTATGTTTTAAAGTAATGCTCACATAGAGGCCCTGCGTTAAAAATAAGTGACCAAAGTTTATGGTAATTAGTAAGAACTAGAAGTTATGACTTCGTGGATGGTTCGAACTAAATATTGATGTGTCACGACTATGAAAGGCGGTTAATTACGGTTTTCCCTAGGAAAAGTAATTAACCATTTGTGTTCATAATACCATTAATTATTTAACGCTTTCCTCACCATATTAGGATTGCTCATGCATATAATTCGAATAGGTAGCACATACTAAATTTATTTATTTTATTTATGTTTTCGGCAAAATGTATTTAAAACCCACTCCAAACGATTTTACGTTCTAACAAACTCGAGGGTGAGAATTACGTTGATTGGAAACGTCACCTCGACATCATGCTGACGATAAAAAAGCACAAGTATGTTCTCACGACCCCATGTCCTCCATATCCGAGTATGTCTCTAGTAAAGAGGACAAGGACGCCTATGATGCATGGATGATGTCTTCTTAGCATATATGAGAAATTAGTTGCAACAATCTCGTCGGGACATTTCCACAACATATAAGATGCTCTATAATCTTAATGAAATATTTGGATGTCATGGGTGTCAGGCGAAGCAACAAGGGATCCGCAGTTTCATGAACTGCAGGATGAAGCTAGGATCTTCAGTTTGGGAACACATGCTATTTATCATGGGTCACCTGAACGATATGGAGATTCTCGGTGTAAAGATTGACGGAGAGACCAAGATTGACATGATCTTGGAGACTCTTAACAAAATCTTTTGATAGCTTCTGTCTGAACTACTCCATGGACAAACTCAGTTATGATGTAACTGAACGCATGAAGTAGTTGCAGATTGCCGAGGGACTTCTCTCTAAGAACAAGAAGGAGTCTGGTGAAGTCAATGTTGTTGAACATAGGGCTTCGACTTCTGGTTCTAACAGGGTGGTGAAAGGACCTAAAAACGCCAACCGAACGAGTATCGTTACTCAAGTGTGTTACATCACAAATAAAGAATCACCCTGGATATTAGATTGCATGATTTCTGACCATATTGTGTGTCACTTAAATGGTTTAAGACAAACGATACGCTTAGATAACGGAGAGTACGTGTTCAACAGGAGCAATGAAACGAATGTCGAATCAAGATCAATCATGACCTTGAAGCTTAAAATTTGGGAAAAAACTTTATTATAGAATAATGTTTATTATGTTCAAGATTTTAGTAAGAACCTTGTTTCTTTTGGTCGTTTAGAAGAACAATTCTTCAAGTTTAAAATCAATAATGGTATTGAACTTTTTCTTGATGATTAGTTCATTGCTAAAGCTCATCGTGTGGAATCGATATAATATCTATATCCAAAAGAGTCGACAATCTTGGATACCGAAGTGAATCATGATTCATTCAGGAAGCATAAGATGTTTCATAGTGATAAAACCGATGACACATATCTATGGCACTTACGTCTTGGAAATATTACATTCCTTTGAGTTACTGATACACATGAAGGGTAATATCGTAAAATTCTCCATGGATTGTAAAATACCCGAGAGAATTATCTCTGATTCTTGTTGTGGTGTTTGAATGACTTTTTACATGCAGGTATCCACTCGAGACGCAAAGAAATCGAGCGAAACGCGACGAGGCGCATTTCAGCCTTTGCCCAGCCGGACAGCACTCGCCGGACCCCAGGAGTGCCCGAGCCACCACAGGTGACTCGCATGGTTTCTGCTCAAGCCCTTTTACAGGAACCTAGCCCTAGGCCTTTTCCACGTTCGTGCAAAGTTTCGCGGTCAGATTCCTCTAGATGAAGCCACAACATGACAGAAACGTTTCTGGCCGGCTGGACAGCTTCCAATTCGGCGACCCTTGACTTCAAGTCTGGCGAACTCTTGGTGCGGGATTCCGGCGATACCTAACAATGCACGAGGATTTATACAATCTCACATGTAAGTTCCTCTAACGAGTTGGATGTGCACGCAAATTATAAATTTGTTTATAGGTTGCTAGTTTGATCAATTTGTTTACAACATGTTTAGAATAAAATATTTATTAACATGTTAGTAATTTTTAATGCATTGGTTGTTTAATATGTTAAAATGTGTTTTAATATATTTAGATCTTATTATATAATTCCGCCATATAATGATATGTTATATAATACTATTGGTTAAACGTTATCCAATTTCCAACATTCTCGTCATCGGATTACAATTAAATGAAATTACTATTCAAATTGTCCTCGCAAATTGAGGCTCATAAATTCAAATAATTTAAAATTTAATATTAAACCCGGGACAATAACCAAAAAATTCTTAGGCCCATAACAATGAGGATCCATCCATAAAACACACACACGAGCATTCATAATGCAATTCAAATACAAAAAAACGCCAACACCAAACTAGTCAAACAATTTCTAAACTAATCAATAAATCCTAATTTTTAATGTCTTTTATTAGCTCTGATATAATTTGTTGGAAATTATTTAACAATTTAAACAATAATATTACATAACACATTTATATGTGACAGAATTATATAATATGATTTTTATTAAAACTCATTTTAATAAACTAACAACCTAGGCATTAAAAGTCATAAACCTGTCAATAAACTATTTATTCTAAACATGTCAACAAATTGAACCAAACCATCTAACAACTTATAAACATATTCATAAATCGTTAAAACAGATCCAATTCATTTAGAACACTTACATGTGACGTTGTAAACAACCTATTGCGTTGCTAGCTAACATCGGAGTGCCTCGTCAATATTCTGAAATCTGACTCGCCGGATTGGAAGACAGGACCCGCCGGATTGGAATCTGTCTCGCCGGACAGAAACGTGCCTACGTTGCTGTGGTTTTGTCCGGTGGAATTTGGCCGTGAAATATTATAGGACTGTGGGAGAGACCGAGAGGAATGACCTTGTAAAATTTCATGAACATAAACCCCCTGAGTCGCTGGTGGTGGCTTAGGCGCGCTCGCAGTCCGGTGAATGAGAAAAACATAAAGTGAGATGTCTTTACATGTCACATGTTTTAATCAAAGAATGTTCTTATTCGATGAATACATGGCACGGTTTATTCATTCACACTCTCATAACAAAGCATAGTGTGATACTGATGCATTGACATTGTTTCAACATGAATTCCGTATCTTTGAATCACATAACCCAACATGATAGCGTTATGACACCAATCGCTGGGTAAGATGCAACTATAACTTAGGCATTTCCCATTGAAAAATCAAATGTCATAAGGTGTCACATTGATTATGCATTCACTTCAGGATTTAGGTAAGTACCAAAATATCCCTCGTATGTGATCTTTAAGTTTCGAGTGATTAAACGATTTTATCTCGAGATTCAGAGTATCACATGTCTTGTTCAATATCTTCTATAAGTCACAACTCTCTATATCACAAGATAAGATATCATGATCCATTCAAACAATCATTACTCAGATTCGATTGCTCCATCGATCATAAGATTGCGAACAAATGTTTGAAACTAGTCACAAGGGGCTATCTTGTCAAGTCTATACATATCACCCCTTTCATTGATGACAGTTTCAGAGCGCAACGTACATACATAAACACAAACTTAAATGAAGGATGAATATTTAAATTTATATAATGTCTCAGCATAATCAAATACAAAGTATTTATAATGTCTTAAATCTACTTTGTGGGCACCAATCCCAACAAACTCTCCGCCATCTAAGCGTCTGGCTTGCATGAAACCATTCGAGTTACACACAATATGGTTAGAAGCCTCGTAATCTAATATCTACGGCGGTTCTTCATTTGTGATGTAACACGCTTGAGTAACAAAACTCGTTTGGTTGGCGTTTTTAGGTCCTCTCATCACCCTCTTAGAACCAGAAGTCGAAGCCCTATGTTCAGCACCATTGACTTCTCTAGAGTTTTTCTTGTTCTTTGGGAGAAGTCGCGTGGCAGTCTGCAACTCCTTCATGAGCTTAGTTACAGTATAATTGAGCTTGTTCATGGAGTAGTTCAGACATAAGCTATCAAAAGATTATGTCAGAGTCTCCAAGATCATGTAATTCTTTGTCTCTCCGTCAATCTGTGACCCGAGAATCTCTATATCATTTAGGTGATCCATGATTAGTAGCATGTGTTCCCGAACTGAAGATCCTAACTTCATCCTAAAGTTCATGAAACTGCGGATAGCTTGCCGCCTTGCTTGATGCCCATGACATCCAAGCATCTCATGGAGATTGTAGATAATGTCACATGCTATGGCTATGTCTTGATGAGATTTTTGCAACACGTTGCTCATAGATGCTAAGATGTAGCATCTAACAATCCCATCGGACCTCATCCACACATCATATGGGTCCTTGTCCTCCTTACTCGAGTCAGCACTCGGAGGAAGAGGGGTTAATACGATGTCGAAGTTACATTTCCAATCAACGTAATTCTCACCCTCGAGTTTGTTCAAACTCAAAATCGTTTGCAATGGGTTAAAAAACATTTTTCTAAAAACATAAATAAAATAAAATAATTTAGTATGTGCTATTGTTTCAAATTATATGCATGAATAATCCTATTATGGAGAGGAAAGCGTTAAATAATTCATGGTATTATGAACACTAATGGTTAATTACTTTTCCAAGGGGAAACTGCAATTAACCGTCTATCATATCGTGACACATCACTATTAAGTTCAAACCATCCAAGAAGTCACAACTTCTAGTTCTCACTTTTTTTTAACGCAATGGCCTCTAAGTGAGGATTACTTTAAAACATAAGTCTAAGTGTACAACGGACATGTGGGCCTTTAATCAAGTAACTTTGATAGCGATTCATCGAGGAGAGACACACTATGATCGTTTCTCTTTAAGACTTAATTCATAACAATTTGATTAACATAATGCTTCTGAAGTACTCCCATTTAAGGGAAGGCAACGAGGGTGACTCTTACTTCATCACATATTAGGTTAATTAAATTTATGTCGGGGACTGCGGGTTGCTTCAACGATAAACAACCCTCCCACTTAATTTTTCTAAAAACCGTATTTTTGTTGAAAACTGTTTACATTTTATAATCTATTTATACACTTTAAACTATACGAATAATTCATTTTAATGTGATATTGGCGTTCTATCCTATATGACATGTGACGTGATTATGCTATGAGATTAAATAAAATAAAAGCATATAATATTCAACTAATCTAATGGCCTATTTCTAATTACAACCCATAGAAAAATTACATTGAAATTAAACTATTTAGTCTTCATTGAGGGACCGACCAAGGAAATTGTGACGCGTCATTAGATGTCTCGGGTCAGCCCCTACACGTTCTCCAACGTGCGGCCAAGCCCGAGGTGATGCCTTCCTTGTCTTCTCGTCGTCGGATTACAATTAAAAATTACAATTTAAATTATCCTCAGAAATTGAGGCTCACAAATTTAAAATTTTAAAATAAAAATAGAACCGGGACGGTAAACGGAAAATTCCTAGGGTCATAACAATGAGGATCCATCCACAAAACCCACATACAAGCATTCATAACGCAATTTCAAATCATAAAAAAAACGCCAACACCAAACTAGTCAAACACTTTCTAAACTAGTCATTAAAACCTAATTTTTAATTCCTTTTAACCTGGCTCTGATACCATTTGTTGGAACTTATTTAAAAATTAAACAATATTATTATATAACACATCAATATGTGGCGGAATTATATAATTACATATTAAAATAAATTAAACACAATTTAATATATATAACAACCTAGGCATTAAAAATCACTAACATGTCAATAAACTATTTATTCTAAATATGTTGTCAACAAATTGTATAAAACTATCTAAAAATTTATAAACACATTTAAAAAATTCAATCGCAGATCCAATTGATTTAGGAGACGTACATGTGAGGTTGTATACAACCTCGTGGGTTGCTAGTTAACGTCGGAGCGCCTCGTCTGGTTTCTAGGAGCTGCCTCGTCATATTGGAGAATCTGTCCCACCGGTTAGCACTATGGTCAGTCGGCGGAGATGGGCCTGCGAGCCTACGAGTTCCTGTGAGTCGCTGGAGCTCCGGGACCTGCCCACCAGGGTAGACAGGGGCTAGGGCGAGGTGCTGGAGAAGTGGCTCGATCTGGATGTTGGTGGAGCTCTTGTGGTGGCTCAGGCGCGCGTCAGGGTCCTGCAGAGATCCTGTCCGGCGAGTCTATCCAGCCGGCAGGAAGGCTGAGATGAACCTTGTCCCGTCTCGCTTGATTTCTTCGCATTTTGAATAAATCCCTGCAGGTTAAATGCCACTCAAACACCACAAGAAGAGCCAACGATAATTCTCTCAGGTTTGGGTGAGATTAAGATGGTGGACTATTCAATTGAACAACGAAGAACTATAGTAATCACTTAAGAACGATCGGGAAATCAAGAAAATATTTCTTGATCGCTCTCGCTCTAAAACTCTCAGCCAACACAAGCACAAGGGGGAAGGGGATTCTAGCTAATAATAATTTAGGGTTAGGTCTAATTAGGGTTTCGAATAAACCCTATAAATAGAGAGAGAACGGGCTTTTCTTAGGTTAAACCCGTTAGTCAAACTTTAGTCCGTTGTTCTTTTAAATCAATTTCAAAAATTAATTTCTTGACCTAATTCTTTAATTATGGCCGAGTATCATCTTTAATATTTTCCAAAAATATATTTGAATTATTTCGAAAATAATATTTAATTACTTTAGAAAATCTCATTTATTTAATGACAAATCATTAATTATTTTCATACTATTCAAAATACTACGAAACGAGAAAATATTTATTTTCATCTTTCATTTATTTCAATAACCAAAATATATCATTATGCATATAATAACATAATATCATTTATTAAATAAATGTAATACTATATAACTGATTATTTATTCGATTACTTAAATAAACATTCTTTTAGTGTAAATCAAAATATACTTTTAATGAGAAAATTAAATCATTCTAGTTCAATAAATCTTGTCCGAGAGTCTATCATTGAGACCTAATGGACCCACATGAATGAAGCTTTAGAATAAAGACCGGACTCAAAAGTTCAAAAACTTTTTTCATCTTTTAATTCGTAATATTAGTCGATTCGACTAAAGGACTAAAATTGAAACTCTCTAAGTTCATATGCTTTAATTTTCCGTTTGATGTGAGAAAATAATTCTTCACACGATCCATGACGTACTTTACAATATTACCCTTCTTGCATATCGGTAACTCAGAGAAATGTAAACTTACTGTTTTAGCGTAGAGTTATTATTTCACTAACTCCTTTGTTATTTGTGAATGAGAAAAAGATTAACTGAGATGTCTACACATGTCACATGTTTTAATCAAAGAAGGTTCTATTTGATGAATACAAGACCTGGTTTATTCATTCACACTCTCATAACAAAGCATAGTGTGATACTATTGCATTGGTATTGTTTCAACATGAATTCCGTATATGTGAATCACATAACCCAACATGATAACGTTATGACACCAACCTCCTGGTCAGATGCAACTATAATTTAGCCATTTCCCATTGACAAATCAAATTTTATAAGGTGTCACATCGATTATGCATTCACTTTAGGGTTTAGGTAAGTACCAAAATACCCCTCGTATGTGATCTTGAAGTTTTGAGTGATTAAACAGTTTTATCTCGAGCTTCAGAGTATATCAAGTCTTGTTCAATATCTTCTGTAAGATATCAAGAATGTAACACACAGTCACAACTCTCTTTATCACAAGATAATATATCTTGATTCATTCAAACAATCATTACTTAGATTCGATTGCCCTATCGATCTTTTAATATTTTAACTAGTCACAAGGGCCTATCTTATCAAGTCTGTACTTAACATCCTTTCGTTGATAACAATTTCAGACCGTAGCAAACATACGTAAACACAAACATAATCAAGAATGAATATTTAATTTTATTAACTGTTTCATCAAAACCAAATACAAAGTATTTATAATGTCTTATATCTCTTTTGTGGGCACCAATCCCAACAAAAATGTCACTCACCATACTGTTACGACATTGTGTGCTACATTTTATCAAGCATTAAATGAAATTTCACTTAGTATTGGTCTCTAAAAAGTACTCGTTGTTGTTACTAATGTTATTGATGATCCGCCTCCTAGTAGGTGAGAGATCTTAATTAAGTTTATTTGAACTGTAGTTTTAATTTTTTTATTTTAAACTGATAACCAGTAGGATTTCATTAAAAATATCCCACCAATTGCTAAGGCATGCAAATGCAAAGGAATGTTTGTTGATCCAGAAACATGTAATACTTTTTTAATGGAACACTAAGGAACAGTTTGAAACTCAAATCTTATTATGGATAACTAAAATTTGAAGATTTCTTTGAGTGAAAATTTCACTTGTTTTTCTTAGGAAAGTGAAATTGTACTTTTAGTTGTACAATATTCTCAAAATTTTATTTTCCCCAAACTTTCTTGAATCTAGATGCATGGAAAAATTAGTTAATCCGCGAATAAAATCATGTGATTGATTTTTATTTTTATATTTTAGGCTGATTGATCCAAAGGAAATTGTTTTCGAAAGTGGCTTAAATTGTTCATGTGGACCTGAATGACATCTCCACGAATATTTTAAATTTGTTAATGGCTATACAAAATACATAAACATATATTCGTTGATTTTGAGACCATACAAATCTATAATAATCTTTTATCTGTGAATATTATCATTGATATGAAGTTGTTTTGGTCGGACATAACAAGACTACTGATAAAGGTTGAGTTGTCCGGTCATGGGATTATATTTCACAAGAGCGCCCATTGGTTTCCTTTGAAATAAGGAGGATCTTTTAAACGTGACTGCGAACATATACATTTTTTGGATTGACTGTTTGCAAAATATCAACGAAACTGAGGTCTGAGAGGTTAGACCAGTATCACTAGAAAGACTATTCTTGCTATGTTATTTGTATGTACTATTTTAAATGAGAGATTCATCATTTTTACATTAAAGTAAATAACATATTTTTACGTCAAAAAGATCTTAAAATGGACTTTTGTTCTTATTTCATACAAAAATGTCATTTTGACTGTATGACATCATATGCTATCGTACAACATCTCGTACGAAGCTTAAAAGGGAATATTTGTACGAAATAAAAAATAAAAGTAAACTTATAGATACTTTTAATGTACAAAGACTAATTTTGATAGTATATTAAAAAATTATCTAAATAATTAAATTTCTCTTAGAAATCTTAAATTATTAACACACATGCACTACTTATATGATATGCAATTAATAATACATAGACGACTTGATGATTTGGTTCTTATCGAAACCATGTCGTGGAAATTGAACCGGAATATTGCTATCAATGTAGATCAAAGGGGAACGTTGCGAGGTTTACCAATCACAGTTGCGAACCAAATCTCTTCGTATAGTGTGTTTGAGCTGTCACCATGAAGTTTTCCTTGCTCGGAATTTTTTTGTCGCTGCGGACACCATAATTCAGTTGTATTTGAAAAGAAAGCTAAAAATTTGTTTCTTTCGTCATAAAATTACCGTTGTATGTTTGTGTATATTTTAGCATCCCGATCAAGAGCTCGAAAAGTCTAGATTTCTGATAGTTTATTTGTTTGGCTACAAGAACTTTTGTACGATTATGGCTATGAACTCGATAGTGTTGTAAGTTCTAACAGAGAGATTACGAACTTGTTATTTTGTTGCGATGCTACTACTTGTAGATGTCATCTCTAATAAGAAATCTTCAATTTTGAGCACATTTTTGACATTCTATTCACTTAATCATTATTTTAGTTTATTGGTTAATGATTAAGCGTTGAAAGAGAAACTCGGAGCACAAAATTTCTTTATTGCTAAACGACGTTGCAACTCACATTTATGTTTTCAACCAATTAATGTGGATTGTAATTGAATCCGTCCGATTAAATTATTCTTATGCAAATTATTAATAAAAGGAAAACGAACTAGTCTATGTGAAACATTGGATTTACAAGCATGTTTAAAATTTAACCACATGTAATGACGTGGCCTCGTTAACCAGGGGCATTTTACATGATTAAGTCATACATTTCTATACATTAATTTTGGTAAATGGCTCAATAAATGAAACGATTATAAGGAGTTCCCTTATGATCATATTTGAAATTGACAAAATAAATCCCGCGCCTGAATGTGGGTATTGATTATATTCGACTAAATAACTATGACGTCCATACTCGATTAGATGGAGCCAAAACAACTTTTAGAGGTGACAAAATATCGCTTCAAATATTTTCCTTTATTTTATACATATGTTTTTTAGAGGCGACAAAATATCGCTTCAAATATTTTCCTTTATTATATATATATGTTTTGACTTTACACTGAAAATTAAAAACCAAAAATAATACTTTTATTTTAACCTATAAAATTGGTAATAATTATTTTATGAATTAATTGGTAATAATTATTATATGAATTAACATGAATTTTGAGTATGTTTTACGTAGGCTGTCAATTAAACAGGCAACACTTTTCTCTAAAGAAAAAGTAATATAATATAAGAGTGCAATTTCAATTGAGGATGTAGTACAATAGGTGAAGAAATAAGTAGATGTTCTTAAGTGTGTTAACATATAGTTCCCTTCTCACTTCATCTTTTTAGTTATTTTAGAGGTTTGGGAGTCCTTCCTCTTTGCTCGTGGTGGAGTGTCTTAGATCATGAGGTGATTGGTCTCGCGTATAGGCTGATATTTGTAGTCTCATTCTTCTGGTGAGTAACGAGGGATTTTATTTAAGTTTTCATCGGTTTTATTTACCCATCGACGTGCGTGTTTCGTTTATTTATTTGCACGTGTTTTATTATGTAACTATCCTTATTTACGTGTTATCTTTTATATTTTAAAACTTATGATTCATAAGATTTTTTATTGGTATATGACAGTTCGTTCCTTATCCTTCATGGGTACTTGGACTTTAGGCAAAAACTCCTTGATGAGTTCCAGCTAGGCTTACGAGCCTAGGCGAATTTTTCACGAGTAACACTTTATTATCACTACCATGTACATATAGCCTATATCATGAAAACGCATGCACAAAATACAAGCTTAACGAAACATAAACTCGCCAATAAAACTAAACACAAAAAAAGAACAATATGTTCAAAATGACGCAGAAAACAAAACTAAGAAGTTAGTCTAGAGACACTACCCCTCCATCCGATGACACTAAAACTTCAATAAATCAAAATCTGATCTAAATGGTTTTATGCACATCCGTTGGGTAGAAAACAATGAGCAAACCAAAACTTTAGCTTTAAGTTACTATAGTGCTTTTGGGTTTCTTTATAAACCTTTAATGCATTGGAATTAATCAAAATGTCACTTTTGAATAATCGTTTGTACATGTCTATAATTGTTTCTCGAAGATTCATTAGTAATAGTTTCTACAAAGTCTTCCATAAAATGACGTCCGACCGTTTATCATGGATTTGACAAACGATTCCGATCGTTGGCCAAGTTATCATTCTTAGATGGCAATAAAATGCAGCATCAAGGTCAAATGATTCAATCCAATCAATAGTGAAAATAAAGATTGATCTGGATTTCATTTCTATCCACACGTTCTTAATTTGGTGGAAGATAACAGTACTGAATTTATGGTTGACCTTTTTTTAGAATACATAAAAATAGTTATGAATATTCATAAAGTCGTACTCAAAGTCTAGATCATCGCACTTGTAAAAGTGCAAGGAAATTGTCAATTACGTAGCTAATTCCAATGAGACGCATAATCCCTTAAACATCTCCTTTTATATTTTTTTAATCTTCACTCTTGCAAGCTAAATACGCGGATAAAAATGCATGTAAGATTACAATTAATAACTACATGCTTAAAATTTTTCGAATTATCTACTTTTCTTTCTATGTCACTGGAAAATGAATATCTTATTTATTTCTTTTATAAGTATGAAATTCTCATAATAAATATAAGGAGAAATAGGACGCTTGAAGTCAGGCCATAAACAAAAATATAATCAACGATTAGTAAAAAATTATCGATATGATTCAATAATATTTTGATGATACCAGGAAATCACAACTTAGCAAGAAAAAGGATAAGATATGGCAATATAAGTTGGAAAAGTGAGTTGTAACTCTCAATGCAACTTTATGTCTCGCATTGTGCTGGCCTTCCATGCTTACGCGGTTTTAAACTTGTCATGATTATTGATTCTTAATCTCTCCTTTTTCTTTTTCTTTGCCAGATAATCGGAGAAACATCACTATTATATACCAATACAATTATTCGCCACTGAGTTCCAGCAAAGAGAAATGTCTACACTATTTCTATATTCTTTTATATAAATGTAAAAGTTATCAGTGCCACTTCTTTCCAAAGGTTATTTTTAAGAATACTCCACTTCTCATTTTTATTCTGATAACGAAAACTTATAAACACCATTTTATCTTTTAATTATTATTTTCAATTGATTTTAGCTTTTTGAATAAGGAAGTGAAATATAGCCAATATGTCACAATTGTTGTAGTCGATGAGTTTATGACTATCATAATTTATAGTGATGTACAAAGACCAAACTTATTTTTTATTCGCAACATGTTAACAAATTGTTACAAGAATTTCATATCCGTGATTCTTATATTGCAAAGGTATTGAAGTCATTTACCGTCACTTAAGAGTTCAGCCCCTATTTATAACTTGTCAAATGAATATGGAGCCTTACAAAAAAACATTGAGTCCTAATTATGGTAAGTTCGAAGGTATTCATGACACTGAGACTCGACCGTACACATCGTTTTCTCTTCGAATCTTTAAACACCACTAGTCTCATTTGGTTTTCATTTATGACATCTAAGTAGAATTGTATAGTCACAAATTTCTATTCAAAGGCCATGTTGGAAATTATTTAACAATTTAAACAATAATACTATAGAACACATGTATATGTGGCGGAAATATATAATATGATCTGTAATAAATTAAAATTCATTTTAATAAATTAACAACATACGCATTAAAAATCACTAACATGTCAATAAACTATTTATTCTAAACATGTCAACAGATTGAACAAAACGATCTAGCACCTTATAAACAAATTTATAAATATCAATTGCAGATCCAATTCGTTTTAGGAAACTTACAATTGAGATTGTAAATAATCTCGGACGTTGCTCACTAACTCCGGAAGGTCTCGTCGAAAAATTGCTCAAGATTTGTCACCGGTCGGAATACGCAACTTGGGCCCGCCAGAATGGATTATGGCCGGCCGGTCAAAAATGGGCCCGAGGTCCTGTGGCTTCCTGCGACCAAACGAAGTTTCGCGACCTATGTAGCAGGGTAGATGGGACCTAGGGCTAGGTGCTAGTGAAGTGGCTCGACCAGATTCCTCGTCAATCTCCTGTAGTGACCTAGGCACACTTGGCATCCGGCGAAGGCTCCAGTCCGGCGGCCCAATCTGGCGACTCCAATTCGGCCAGCATACTGAAATGAGCCTCGCGCTGTTTCTCTCGATTTCTTCGCGTTTCGAGTGAGCTCATGCAACTAAAACGTAACTCAAATACCAAAAGAAGATTCAATAATTATTCGCTCGAGTTTTTGGGAGATTTAGAGGGTGGGCTCTTCAATTGAACAACGAAGAATACTCGAGATCACTCGAGAGATCAAGAAAACATTTCTTGATATTTTTCTCTCTTTGTTTATCTCGGCCAAACATAAGTACAACACAGGGAGGGACTTGGCCGAGATTACGTGTTAGGGTTGGTCTAATTAGGGTTTAAAAAACCATTTAAATAGAGAGAAAGTGGGATTTTTTTGAGGTAAAACCCATTAGTCAAACTTAAGCCCGTTGTTCCTTTAAATTAATTTTCGACCTAATTCATTAATTTTGGCCGAGTGATATCCTAATATACTCAAAAATATTCTTTTGATTTATTTCTAAAATAATATTTAATTACTTTTTAATGTCAAATTACTAATTATTTTCATACTCTTCAAATTAGTACGAAACGATAAAATAACTTATTTTCGTCTTTTATTTCTTTGAATCATTTAAATATATTATTATCCATATAATAACATAATATGATTCATTAAATAAATGTAATAAGAAATAACAATTTAGTTATTCAATAACTTAGAAAACCATTTCTGAGGGTATATCACAATTTACTTTAAATGAGAAAATCAAAAGTTCAGAAACCTTTTTCATCTTTAATTCTTAATATTAGTCGATTGCACTAAATGACTAATAATGAAACACTCTAAGTTCATATTCGTTTATTTTCCGTTTGATGGGATAAAATAATTCTTCACACGATCCATGTAGTACATTACGATATTACCCTTCATGTGTATCATTAACTCAGAGGAATGTACAATTACTGTTTTACTCCTGAGTTATTATTTCACTAACTCTTTTGTTATTTGTGAACGAGAAAAACACACAGTGAGATGTATTTACATGTCACATGTTTTAATCAAAGAATGTTCTTATTTGATGAATACCTAGCCAGATTTATTCATTCACACTCTCATAACAAAACACAGTGTGATATTAATGCATTAGCATTGTTTCGGCACGAATTCCGTATTTGTTAATCACATAATCCAACATGACAACGTTATGACACCAACCGTTGGATCAAATGCAACTATAACTTAGCCATTCCACATTGACAAATCAAATTTCATAAGGTGTCACATCGATTATTCATTCACTTCAAGATTTAGGTAATTACCAAAATAACCGTTGTATGTGATTAAACGGTGTCACAAGTCTTGTTCAATATCTTCTATAAGATATCTAGAATGAAACACAGAGTCACAACTCTCTATATCACAAGATAAGATATCATGATTCATTCAAACAGTCATTACTCATATTCGATTGCTCCATCGATCTTAAGATTGCGAACAAATGTTTAAACTAGTCACAATGGGCTATCTTATCAAGTCTGTACTTAGCACCCCTTTCGTTGATGACCGTTTCAGAGTGTAACAAACATACAAAAACACAAAGTTAAATGAAGAATGGATATTTAACTTTATTTAATAATCTCAGAAAAATCAAATACAAAGTATTTATAATGTCTTAAATCTCCTTTGTGGGCACCAATCCGAACAAACTCCCACTTGACTCAAAGGAGATGTGAGTGATCCTTCAGTCCCAATCCTTCTAGGTGTCCTTCGAAGACTTTACTCGTTAAAGGCTTCGTGAAGGGATCAGCACGGTTGTTCAACGTTGAGATCTTCATGATTTCGGCATCCCCTCTATGAACGATGTCTTATACCAGGTGATACTTGCGCTCGCTGTGTTTTGAGCGCTTGTGACTTCTTGGCTCCTTACAGTTAGCGACGACACCACTGATATCACAATAAAGTGTGATAGGCTCGTTTGCACTTGGAATTACTTCCAATTACATACGGAATTTTCTTAGCCACACAGCCTCCTTTGAAACATTTCAAGTTGCCACATACTCGGCTTTCATGGTAGATTCAGCAGCGCAAGATTGGTTGATACTCCTCCAGACCACAGATCCACCATTTAGGGTGAACAAACACCTTGATGTGGACTTCCTGGAATCCTTATCAGCTTAAAAATCAGAGTAGGTGTATCCCGTCAACTTGAAAATCGGAGTCAAAATCCTTATCAGCTTGAAAATCGAAGTCGGTATATCTGGAGATACTTGAGAACATGCTTGACAGCAACCTAATGCTCGGCTCAAGGGTGTGACTTGAATATACTCACCATGCCCACTGCATAACAAGTATCTAGTCTTATGCAAAGCATAACATTCATGAGACTTCATATGGCGGAAGCGTATAGAATATGTCTCATGTCCTCAACTTCTTGAGGAGTCTTGGGAGACTGCTCACTTGAGAGATGTACTCCATGTCTGAAAGGTAGTTGTCCTTTTGAGTCTTGCATACTTAAGTGATCAATGATCTTATCAATATAAGATGCCTGAGATAGTGCTAACTTCCGGTTCTTCCGATCTTTAATGATTTGAATTCCCTAAATGTAAGCCGCTTCTCCAAGATTCTTCATCTCAAATTTCTTTGACACCCAAATTGTAACCTCTTATAACTTTCCTACATTATTCCCAATGAGTAGTATGTCAAACACATACCGGACTAGAAAGACCACCTTGCCATTATTTATCATCTTATAAATGCTTGGCTCATCGACTGACTCATCAAAGCCGTAGCCTTTTACAGTCTCGTCGAATATGATCTTTCATGATCTAGATGCTTCCTTCAGTCCATATATGGACGTCAACAATTCACAAACCTTGCCCTGTTGGCCTTTCTCCACGAACCCGTTGTTGGAATAGGTTTAAGGTTAAGAAAAATTATCATTAATCATATTAATGGCGGAATATAAAATTTCTAAACAAGTAACCAATTTTACTAACCTAGGAAAAGTGCATGATCATGTTATAAATTAAAAACATTATTTTAACTACTTGAATACTAACCTTTCCTGAACCTTTAAATTGAAGCGTCTTGAGAAAGGTGGATCTTTTTCCTTGGCTCGATTCTTTCACGTCTAGTCTTGAACTTGAGAAATCTATGGTTTCTATTACAATAATCTAAAGAGTGTTTGAAGGTTTTGTGTATGGGCACAATTAAACAATATGAACCAAGAACAATTCTTGGATCATAAGCTAATTCTCTAGATCAAGTATGTATCTAGGTGCCAAAAAATAATAAGGAATTTTTAAAGAAAGAGTGAGAGGTTGGTCGATCACAACCAAGAGAAGAATAGAAATGAAGCCTTCTTCTCACATCTCTATGTGAGGCTCTATTTATAGGAGAAGGAAAATCTTTAAAGGTCAATTATTAATTCATGAAAGAATAATGTATTCATGACACAATATTTGATTTTCCCTTCTCCTTTCTCTTCTAATATGGCCGGCCATATCAAGCATTCTGGGGAGGAAATTTGTTTCCTCACCTAGCTTATTATTTCCTTCACAAGGAAATTTATTTCCTCTTTACCTTTTGGGTAATTATCCTTAAAATAAAAGGGATCTAAACTCTCATCTTTAATGCATGTTGGCCGAATTCTATAGCAAGGGAAGGAGCATCTAGATGCTTCCATATTTCTTTTAAGACAATTCTTAAAATACCCATTATATAATTATTATTACACAAACAATGAAATTAATTTCTCAATGCCTTAGACGACTTTTCGGCTTTAGAAAATAATTTATATTTTCATTATATGAAAATATTCAAAATTTTATTTTGACATTCATATCATTTTATGTCCATGTGGACAAAAATACCCTTTTAGACATTTTTCGAGAAAACGTCTAGTTCAACACTTGAATTTATTTTTTCTTATCTTCTAGTTTAACAATCCTACTCTAATGACATGTAATGGTGACCTTATGGATCCAAATGAACAAAACTTGAGCTTCTATACTCGGACTCAAAAGTTCACAAACCTTTTCCGTGTATTAGCTTAATGTCAACTGACTCCACTAAAGAGTTGAAACTAAGAATCTCTCTGTTCAAATGCATTTATATTGAGTGGATCCAATGAATGTTATCATGTTTACCCTTCATGGATATCATCAACTAGCTGATATTTATAAAATTACCATTTTACCCTTCTAGTTTTTATTTCCTCAACTCTTTTGTTACTTGTGAATAAGTTAGAAACAATGTATTGACGAGGAGCTAACAAGTAATATTGTTATTTCAGTTGATATTTAGATTGTAAATATATCGTGTTTAACCAAATCATGAAGAGTTTCTTCACGCAAATCTACATTTGTCTCTTCATACATTGTTAGGTTTGATTAAGGACTATAAGACTATTGAATATCATAAATCTTCAATCAAACTAAAAGGGGTATGAAAGAACGTCTCATCTTCTATTAATTTAATCAGCAAATTACAGTAAGAACTTTATGAAAGATTTATATATTACATCAATATGTAAATAAACAATCTTCTTGTGGGAAGATTATAGTAGTCCTTCATGCCTAATCCGTCTCGATGTTGGTCGAATACCTTGTTGGATAGGACCTGAGGGCCTTGGTGAAAAGATCTGCAAGGTTGTCCACTGTTGAGATTTTCTTCACCTCCACGTCTTCGCGCTGCACAATCTCTCTAATCAAGTGGTATTTCCTTTCAATATGCTCAGAGCGCTTATGGCTTCTAGGTTCCTTTGAGTTAGTAATACCCTCACTATTATCACAATAAAAAGTCATGGGCTCGTTGACATTTGGAATAACTTCCAAATACTTAAGGAATTTTCTAAGCCATACAGCCTATTTGGATGCTTCACAAGCAGCCACATATTCTTCTTCCATGATGGAGTCAGCAATACAGGATTGCTTGATACTCCTCTAAACAACAGTTCCACCATTCAGGATAAACACAGATCCTGAGGTGGATTTTATCGAATCCTTATCCGCCTGAAAGTTGGAATTGATATACACCATCATAGTCAGGTCAGTACCTGAATATGTAAGCATCATGTTCCTAGTTCTCCGAAGATACTTAAGAACATGCTAAACAACAACCTTGTGCTCGGGTCCAGGATTTGATTGGAAACGGCTAACTACGCAAACTGCGAAACATATATATGGTCTAGTGCACATCATCGCATACATGAGACATCCCACGGCAAAAGCATAGGGAATCTTTCTCATGTCCTCAATCTCGTGTGCAGTCTTGGGAGACTTGTCCTTAGAGAGTGAGACTCCATGTCTGAAGGGGTTTTGGCCCTTCTTGGATTTCCGCATGGGGAAGCGATCCATCCCCTTATCTACATAAGATGCTCGGGAGAGCGACAGGGTCCGGTTCTTTCGATCTCGGAAGATCTGAATCCCCATAATGTACGCAGATTCCCCAAGATCCTTCATATCAAACTGCTTAGCTAATCAAATTTTAACCTCAGATAATTTACCTACATCATTACCAATGAGTAGTAAATCATGGACATATAATACCAGAAACACAATCTTGCCCTCTTGTATCAACTTATAGACACAAGTTTCATCTATTGATTGTTCAAAACCGAAGCTTTTTACAGTTTCATCGAGTCTAATATTCCATGATCTAGATGCTTGCTTTAATCCATAAATAGATTTAAGCAATTCACAAACCTTGTTCTCTTGATTACCTTCCACGAAACTGTCTGGTTGAGCCATGAAAATGCGCTCGTCAAGATTGCCATTCAGAAAGGTAGTCTTGACATCCATTTGTCAGATCTCATAATCGAGAGCGACAACTATGGATAGAAGTATACAGATGGATTCACTAGGACAAAAAAGGCATTTAGAAGTAACAACAATAGCTTCTACAGGCCAAAAAGTCGCTTCTAAAAGTCCTTTAGAAGCGACATTGTCGCTTCTAATGCCTCGCTTCTAAAGGTCCAATTGCTTCTAAAGGTATTTTAGGCGTCGAATTTAGAAGCGACAACTCGCCCCTAAAGTCGCTTCTAAGGGTCCCAAAAACGTGAGAAAAAACGGTGGAAAAATTTGGCGGGTGAAGTTTAGAAGCGACATTAGAAGCGACAATGTCGCTTCTAAAAGTATTACCCGCCAAATATATAAGCGACATTACAAGCGACATTGTCGGTTCTAAATGTCAAAATGAAATTTTTTGAATTTTTTTTCCGATTTAATTGTTTTAAATATTAAATTTTAAATTTATTATTCAATTAAAATATGTATGAAATATAATTAAAATTAGTCATAATTAAATTTAAATAAACGAAAAAAAAATAAATATTAAGTCGAAATGTCAAATATTCAAATGTCGATAATTCATAAACACATAAAGTACTGAAAATCATAACGGAAATAGTTATAAAAAGTCGATAAGTCTACAATATGAATAAAACTAAGATCTTCTTCCGCGTCCTCGACTTCGTCCTCCGCGTCTTCAGCTAGGTCCGGAAGGAGGCTTGGTGTTAGGGTCGGTGGGAAATGATGAAGGCAAAGGCTCGTCAGGGCGTCGACGTGGATCATCCGGAGTAGTGTATAATCCGAAGCGCTCTAGAGTCCGAACCGAGTCATGTACTGGTTCAATGTCGCACTAAACGCGGGATCGACATTGATGCTCGGGTTTTGACTCAAACCTGCGGCCATGCCAAACACAACATCTCTTAGAGCTGCCAACTTTTCCTTCTCATACGAAGACTTTGAACTCTCTTTCCCAACAGAAGAAGATGAGCTGTCGTAGGCCATGGTTTCAAGCAATTCTGAGTCATCGTAGGCCTTGGCTTCAAATTATAATGTAAATTTAGAAAAATATTTATACACGTTATACTCTCCAACAGTAGGCGTAGTCCACTGACTATTGTGTGTCGTATGCATCCTCTCCCACATGGTGAGTAGCCCTAGTGCTTGTCTACCTTCTCCGACCCTCTGCATTTAACATATTATGACTATAATATATAACTTATGTAAAATATTTATAGTTAATTTGTAACTGACTGAATATATACGTACGTGAGTGTGACGATACTCGAGAAATGAGATCGTACCTTTTTCCCAACAACCCATCTGCTTTCATTGCACACCGGACAAACATCTGCACCTTTCAAATCCTTCCAAAACTAGACGCAATCATTCAGAGGCCTTGGCTTCAAATTATAATGTAAATTTAGAAAAATATTTATACTTACGTTATACTCTCCAGCAGTAGGCGTAGTCCACTGACTATCGTGTGTCGTATGCATCCTCTCCCACATGGTGAGTAGCCCTAGTGCTTGTCTACCTTCTCCGACCCTCTGCATTTAACATATTATTACTATAATATATAACTTATGTAAAATATTTATAGTTAATTTGTAACTGACTGAAGATATACGTACGTGAGTGTGACCTTACTCGAGAAATGAGATCGTACCTTTTTCCCAACAACCCATCTGCTTTCATTGCACACCGGACAAATATCTGCACCTTTCAAATCCTTTCAAAACTAGACGCAATCATTCAGACACACGTCAATCATCTCGTATTCCATGCCAAATTGCTTCAATTTTTACTTTGCCTCGTAAAGTTTTTCTGGAATTCTTCTACCAACAGGATGAGATTTTTTCAAGAGTTGCAGAAGTTCTGTAAATGACTTGTTCGTCCAATGGTTCGTCACTTTGATGTGCATTAATTGGACCAAGAAAGATAATGATGAGAACACCTTACAACCGGGATACAACTCTGTGTTAAACTCGGCAAATAGATCTGCGATCTGCTCGTCTTCAGCCACATCTTCTGCAGTTGGATCATTAAAATCGTATTGATCAATATAGTTATCATTTCTAATATCTTCGATTGCATCATGGACTCCACCAACATTGTCTTGGTGGTTTGAATCATGTAGCGCATGAATGACCTCTTCACGTGATTCCCATGATTGTACCACCGAGTGTAATACGGATAAATCCTTTGAACATGAGATGCGCTTGAACCACTGATTTGTTGAGTTTGCGAATTATTGAAACAACGACAAGGAAATTTAATTTTGTGCTCGCTGTTCATTTGAAATCGCTCAACTCAAATAAATTCGTTCACGCCCATTTCGAATTCAAGACTACATCTGTTATTTTTAGTTATCCGATCTCGACTTGGATTTGACATGACGCTGAATATTGAAATTAGAAAAGTTGTGAGATTGAGAACTATTGGAAAATATACATAATATATAGGACTATGCGAACTAGTCCTGGGATATATTGAGAACTATTGAACACTATTGTGAGACAGAGAACTATTGAAATTAGGAAAGTTGTTGAATTTAGATATTGGGTATATAATGATTTGTTTGATCGATTGGTATTACTTAACATAATTTTACAGAAATTTGGACAGAGTTTCCCCTAAAATATAGACAAACCAAAAACCAGAAATTTGTATTAAACATATATATATATATATATATATATATATATATATATATATCAATCAGAACTATCCTATTGATTAATAAATTAAAAATCTACATAAAGCAACTTAACTTATTCAACTACAAATCTCATTATCAGTTCAGTTATTACTTACATACAAACAAACAAACATATTCAACTTAATACATTCAACTACAAATTTTATTATCAATATAGTTATAATTAACATATTATTACTTACATACAAACAAACATATTATTAATGAAATGATATTATTTACCGCAATTCAATTATTAATTAACTTATTAACTACAAATTTTCTAATTACGTAAAGTAAATAATTTAGTTAAATACGTGTTTCATATATTCTCTAATTATATATAATTAACGTCGTCAAAATTATCTAACAAATTTCTAACTATTTGATTAACTAAACACATTTACGAGGAATGAAAAAAATGGAAATTAAAAAAAATAAAACTTATCCGGATAGATGATCGACGAATGTAGCAACTGACGGAGTCGAAGGAGAAGCCGGACGAGGCTGCGAACAAGTAAACAAAAGCGTTAAAATGATATAAATAACAAAAAACAATAAATATATAAAACAAAAGAGAACCTACCGGATAGACACCGGCGGAGGCAGAGATTCGGCTAGAGGCGGCGGAGGCAGAGATTCGGCTAGAGGGGGCGGAGAACGGTAGAGGTCGCAGGCGTTGGAGGGCGGCGGAGGTCGGAGGAAGGGGAGGCCGAAGGGGGGAGGTCGGAGGAGGGGGAGGCCATAGGAGGGTGGTCGGAGGAGGGGGAGGCCGAGGAGGGAGGTCGGAGGAAGGGGAGGTCGGAGGAGGGGGAGGCCTGAGGAGGGAGGTCGGAGGAGGGGAGGAGAAGCCGGAAGAGGTGGAGGCTTGGGCGGAGGAAGCTCGGCCGGAGGATGGGAGGCCGGAGAAGGGGCAGGCTGGAGGTGGGGGAGGTTGGAGGAGGGGAGGAGAAGACGGATGAGAGGTGGCTTGGGCAGAGGAAGCTCGGCTGGAGGAGGGGAGGGCAGAGGAAGGGGAGGGGAGGGAGGGCCGCGGGGAAGAAGGGGCGGTGGCCGGAGGAGTGGGAGGGCGAAGGAGAGGCTGAAAATCGGAAGGGAGAGAAGGGTAGGAAAATTTTCGGTGGGGAAGAAAGAAATAGAGGAAAGAGAAGAGGGTCGGGACATTTAAAGCTCTAGGAATATTAGAAGCGATTAGTCGCTTCTAATGTCCCTCAAAACCAAAACCTTGACGTTTTGGTAAGTGGGGACATTAGAAGCGACTAATCGCTTCTAATGTCGCTTCTAATGTCCCCGTATGTGAAATTTTGGGGGAAAGGTCTTGGAGGCAAAGATTTTGGGCATTAGAAGCGACATTTAGAAGCGTCTAGTCGCTTCTAATGCCCAAAAATCTATATTTAGTGAAATTTTGGCGGAGAAATTTTGGAGCCAAATAACTTGGGCATTAGAAGCAACATTAGAAGCGACTAGTCGCTTCTAATGCTCAAACATACTGAAATATTTGGCGCAGAGGGTGCGAGCCAATATTTCTGGCCTTTATAAGCGACTTGTCGCTTCTAATTTGTCGACTCGGACAATTAGAAGTGACGCTTCTAAAGGTCAAAAATTTCATTTTTCGGGAAAAATAAGGGTGTTTAGATTGGAAGCAACTAGTCGCTTCTAATTCCACCCGTCGCTTCTAAAGGTCATTTTTGTTGTAGTGATTTAAGCATTGCTACTGGCAAGAAGGTTTCTTAATAATCAATACCTTCCTTTTGGGTATAACCCTTAGCCACTAGTCGCGCTTTGAACGTCTCAACGTTCCCATCCGGACCCATTTTCTTCTTATAGATCCACGTACACCCTGTAGGTTTAACCCCTTTAATGGTTAAAGTCACTTCTAATTAGAAGCGACTAGTCGCTTCTAATTCCACCTGTCGCTTCTAAAGGTCATTTATGTAATAGTGATTTAAGCATTGCGATTGGCAAGAAGGTTTCTTAATAATGGATACCTTCCTTTTGGGTATAACCCTTAGCCACTAGTCGCGTTTTGAACGTCTCAACATTCCCATCTCTCCCCTTTTCTTCTTATAGATCCACGTGCACCCTATATATAGGTTTAACCCCTTCAGGTAGGTCTACAAGTTTCCAGACTTTGTTGACATACATCGAATGCATGTCAACTTTCATGGCATCAAGCAAAAGGTTTGATTCAGAACCAGCCATTGCTTGGATGTAGGAAACAGGGTCATCCATGTCAGCGACGGCTACGAGAGTATCGCCATAAGACATGTACGTATTGGGCTTTTTAGAAACCCTCCCAGTACGTCGAAGTACTACTTGACGATGCTCTGAATTGTTACGTTGCGTTTCAGTTGGGGTAAGAATAGTTCTTACAGATGAGGTAGAAGCTTCCTCACCCAACTTTTCTTCAAGCAAAATTTTGCTTCTAGGTTTCATATTCTTCATATAGTCCTCCTCAAGGAAATGAGCATTAGTGCTGACAAACGTTTTGTCGTCTTCGGGACTATAGAACGTGAAACCTTTGGTTTCCTTTGAATATCCGACAAACATAGACTAATATGACCAAGTCTTAAGTGCCATAGATGTGTTGATTTTATTAGATCAGAGGAATCATTAATTTTGATCTTCTTTGGTTCCCTAATTAGATCATTATCTATTTCAATGTGTAATAGCAAAGGTTGTGTAGGATAAAGATAGTATAAACAATTCTTTAAACATGCACCAGTGACAAATGAATTGGAAAACGTAATACTAATTCCATTATCAATAAACTTTAAATAATAATTCTACTCAACAATTTTGAGCTACAAATATTACGTTTTCCCAAAGGAAAGAACAAAATACATATTATTCAAATTTAAAGTTTTGTCTTCATAAGACAATGTCACGAATCCCATAGCCTTAGCAGATACCAAGCTCTCATCACCCCACTTTAAACAGAATTCACCATCCTTTTTCTTACTTTTCCTGAACCCATTCAAGGAACAACAAATATGGTTAGTAGCAATGGAGTCAATAATCCACGATGATACATTATCAGCTACTAAACAAGCTTTGGTAATCAGTAAAATACCTTTCCCTTTAGTCTTGAGATAGGATAGTTTCAATGCTAGAGTCCCTCAGCAGTGTGAATCTCCTTCATCAGCTCGGTAACAGTGTACCCTAGCTTATTGATGGAGTAGTTCAGCTTGAAAGTATCGAAAGATTGAGGGATAATTTGCAAGATAATATCTATTTTGATTTCTCCATTAATCTCATATCCAAAGATTTCCTTGTCATTGAGATAACTTATGATCAATATCATGTGTTCTCTAACAGGAGTCTTAGCTTTCATATTATAGTTCAAAAATTGTCGAACTGCTTGTTATCTAGCATGACGCATTTGCCCTTCAAACATCTCATAGAGATTGAAGAGCATGGTTTAGGCCGAATCAATATCACGACGATGTTGTTGCAACATATTGTTCATTGATGCTAAAACATAGCATCTCACAATCTCATCTTATCGGATTCATGCCGCTAGGGCATCCTTGTCTTCTTGAGTCAAAGTATCATTCGTTTCAAAAAGGCATGGGGTGGTGAGTACCCATTTGTGCTTGTCCTTCGTAAGGACGATGTCTAGGTTACGTTTCTAATCTATGTAGTTTTCCTATTCAAGTTAATTTGAGGAAAGGATGATTGAGATAGTGTTTAGAGACATGTTGCTGATTGTTGAAACAACTTGTGATTAGTCTTTTGTTTAGCATTTCAAGTTTGTGTTTAGACAAGAAAAATCCAAAGGTGTTATGAACAAAATAATATAATACACCTTCGAGGGAAGGCCGCAAAGATTTGCCTTTTATAAGTTAATGACACATCAATAATGCATAGTCATGATGTCAATACATCTGCGTTTGACTTGCTACCTTATAAAAAAAGTTTGATCTCTCAAATGTTTTTGCAGGGCCTCGAGGGAGGATTGCTAGAGATTGAGTCTAAGTGCGTAACCAACCACTTAGTTAAACAAGGTATACTTTGAAAACAATCCGCCGAGGGGAGGCCTTGTATCATCGTTTCACTTTTGAATGTAACTATTAAAGCAACGTTAAGAGCAATGCGTCTATGAGTACTCCCATTAAGAGGGTCATGAGGGTGAATCTTAGTCTGGCGACATATGCACTTAACATTAGTGTTGGGGATCTTGGGTTGCAAACAATAAGTACAACCCTCCCACTTAGTTTTTGGAATAAGGAGATTGTGGGTTGCAAACAATAAGTGCAACCCTCCCACTTAATTTTTGGAAAAAAGGCACGTCTACTCATGTACATTTAGGAACACGTTTGCATGAGTAATGAGAGATAGTGTAGATCAATAGAAAAAAGAGCCCTAAAATTAATAATTTTGAGGCGAGAGAAGTGTTAATGCACTATGGCACAAGGAACATACTCGGATATTTTTTGCTATTAAATTTATTTTTCCTGGAAAGTGTGTGCGGTTAATAAATCAACACTTTTGCATTTGAAAGTTTTGAGATTAAAAATCTCATAAAACTAATATCTTCGTCTTCATGTCATATTCCTTCAAGGCATCTTCATGGTGGTTGAGTGCGAGAACGTCAGAAAGTCACGAAAGCATCAAGAAGAGCGGAAGAAGTTAGGAGTCGCAAAATCCGGATTCAAAATCCAGAACTCGCGGACTGCCGTACAGATCGGACTTAAAAGGTCATAAATGACACATATTGCATCCGATTGAGCTGAAACCAATTGCATTGAATAGCTAACTTCCGTACCTTTAATTTGGTTCAAAATCCACTAATTTTTAAGTACAGAGCATAGAGATATGCCCATTTTACTTAGCTATAACAATTAGTCCAGAAATTGAAAAACAATTAAAAGTACGTCACATCTATGCGTAATTGGAAAGAGATTTATTGGAACATTTTAATTTTTTGTTTTGATTTCAATTGTTTATTATATTAACATATTAATAATTAACACAATATAAAACAAGCAACATAATATACAACATTCAATAAAAAAATTAAATTAGAAGTGCAATAAACTAGTTTAAACTATGTACACAAATTTTCAAACTTGTCAAAAAATTGATTTTGAGTATGCTAAACATAAAATAATTAAAAACGGGTTTTAATATATTTATATAGCATAGTTAACAAGTTTAAAATCATTAAATATTTAATTTTAGAGGTCGTACCAAAAAATTAAACTTTTCTAAGATCTAGTCTTTGAAAAACCATTATTCAAGCAAATTTTGAAAACAATTTTTTTATAATGATTTTAAATAACATGTACATGCTTATAGATTGACCAAAGGTATAGGGTTGGAATAGGTCTAGGGTTGAGAAAAATTATCATTAATCATATTAATGACGAAACATAAAATTTCTTTATAAGTAAACAATTTGACTAATCTAGGCAAAGTGCATGATCATGTTATAAATTAAAAACATTATTTGAACTACTTGAATACTAACCTTTATTGAACCTTTAAATTGAAGCATCTTAAGAAAGGTGGGTCTTTTTCCTTGGCCCGATTCCTCCACATCTAGTCTTGAACTTGAGAAACCTAATGTTTCTATGGAGTGTTTGAAGGAATTCTGTGTGGGCACAATTAAAAAATAAGAACCAAGAACAGTTCTTGGATCATAACCTAATTCTCTAGATCAAGTGTGGATCTAGATACCAAAATCAAAAATAAATTTCTAGAGAGAGAGAGAGAGGTTGGTCAGCCACGACCAAGAGAAAAATAGAAATGAAGCCTTCTTCTCACATCTCTATGTGAGGCACTATTTATAGGAGGAGGAAAATCTATAAAGGTCAATTATTCATTCATGAAAGAATAATGTATTCATGACACAATATTTAATTTTCTCTTCACCTTTCTCTTATAATAAGGCCGGCCATATCAAGCATTATAGGGAGGAAATTTGTTTCCTCACTTAGCTTATTTATTTCATTCTCAATGAAATTTCATTCCTCTTTTCCTTTTGGGTAACTATCCTTATAATTAAAGGGAAATAAAACTCTTCTCTTTGATGCATGTTGGACGAATTCTAAAGCTAGGGAAGGAGCATCTAGATGCTTCCTTATTTCTTTAAATACAATTCTTAAAATACCCATTATAGAATTATTATTATTACACAAATAATGAATTATCATATGAAAATATTCAAAATCTTATTTTGACATTCACATCATTTCATGTCCTTTAGACCATTTCCGTGAAAAAGTCTAGTTCAACATTTGAACTTATTTTGACTTATCTTCCAGTTTAATAATCCTACTCTAATGACCTTTAATAGTAACCTAATGGATCCAAATGAACAAATCTTGAGCTTATATACTCGTACTCAAAAGTTCACAAACCTTTTTCCGAGTATTAGTTTAATGTCAACTGACTCCACTTCATAGTTGACATTGAGAATCTCTCGGTTTAAATGAATTTATTTTCTACTCAAATTCAACTTAATTATATTGAGTGGAATCATTAAATATTATCTATGTTTATCCTTCATGAATATCATCAACTAGATGAGATTTATAAACTTACCATTTTACCCTTCTAGTTGTTATTTCCTCAACTCCTTTGTAGTTGTGAATAAGTTAGAAATAATGTATTGACAAGGAGCTAACAAGTCACATTGTTTCATCCAAATAAACTCGTTACTTAATTTTGGATACTGCACAGTTCATTTATTCACATTCCAAGTAATAAAACATGAGGTGATATATATTGCATTTCAGCAATCGTATACATGAATTTCATATCTATGAGAACTTCACAAACCTGGTTCATGACATCTTCATAACTCAATATCTCACCAATTGGTCTAGTCTAGATCACATAATGGATCTAGAATTTGACATTCTCAAATGAGAGTATTAATGCTATGAAATGACCTTTCTCATTTCAAGATTTAGGTAAGCATGATGCAATTCTTACATAGTGACCTTGAGATAGAAGTTGTTAAATAGTTTGTTCTTCTATTGTCTCTAAAGGTGCACTGGTCAATTCAGTATCTTTGAAAGATACACTGGAAGAACTATAGATTCCTAACTCTCTATGCCTCGTAACCAGACATCATAGATTCTTCCAACAATCACATTGGGATCAATAGTCCACTGATTTTTAGATTGCAAATATTTCACTGCAACCAAACCATGAAGAGTTTGTTCACGCAAATCTACATTTGTCTCTTCATATATTCTTAATTTCGATTAATTACTATAAGACTATTTAATATCATACAACTTCAAACAAACGAAAAATGGTTGAATGAACATTTCAACTTTTATTAATTTAACAGCAAATTACAATAAGGACTTATTAGAGATTTATATTACATCGATATATAAATAAATAATCTTCTGGTGGGCATCTCTGCCAACAAGTTTTATAGCGTAGCTAACATATATAAACATAAACTTAATCAAGAATGAATATTTAATTTTATTTAATGTTTCAGCAAAACGAAATACAAATTTATTTATAATTTCTAATATCACGATGTTATTGTTGCAACACTTTGTTGATCAATGCTAAAATATAGCATCTCGCAATTTCATCCGATCGGGTCCAAGCCACTAGGGTGTCTTTTTCTTCTTGAGTCGAATCATCATTTGTTTCAGGAGGACATGGGGTGGTGAGTACCCATTTGTGCTTGTCCATAGTAAGGACGACGTCTAGGTTAAGTTTTCCATATACGTAGTGTTGGAAATGGTGCCCACTAAGGATATATTAGACATTATATATACATTTGTATTTCGTTTTGCTGAAATATTAAATAAAGTTAAAGATTCATTCTTGAATACGTTTGTGTTTATGTATGTTTTTTACGCTCTGAAACTGTTAGGGGCTAAGTATAGACTTGACTAGATAACCTCTTGTGACTAGTTTAAAAAATAGTTCGCACTCTAAAGTTCGATAGGGAAATCGAATCTGAGTATTGATTGTTTGAATGAATCACGATACCTTATCTTGTGATATAGAGAGTCAGGACTCTGTGATGTTAGGAATTTTGCCACATGAAGATGACGTACGAATAATTATTGAATTCTATAATTAGATTTCTATATAAGCATTATATGATTAGTGGGTTGAGTTCTTGATAATTAATCATAATTAATAACAACTATCTTCCGTAACCTTCGTATTAATCTGAGTCACGTGTTGGGGACTTGAGTTTGGGCGGTGTGCTGAAATGCGGTCAATGACTGATATACGCCCGGGAAGTTTTATTGAAAGTCATATATGTGGAACATTTGAGTGGAAGCTGATCACTATGTGGGAGCATTCTACTCTTGTGGTAGGTGTACGACCTGGACTGGCCGTGGGGTAGATGTGTCATTTGAGGACCGTTACGACGCACTAACCGAGGCCACTATAATGATCACAGTAAGACTTGATCTAAACACTGAAGTTGTCATGGACACTGAATCATTTCTCTGAGCTCTTTAAATCATTCGCAAAAAGGCTATTCATGCTAATCACAACTTATGTCTTGGCGGTCTTCCCCTAGAAGTCTTCTCAGAGCATGATTCGAGTGGGTAGTCTTCCCCTGGAAGTCTTCCCCAGCCTCCCTGAAAGGAGGTTATTGTTCAATCACCTAAGGGTTCATTCCAGAACCGATTGAATGCGCGCAGTTTTGAAGTAAGTTAATATTCGAAAGAATCTTTCGCTCGGGAAGCAATGATGTTTAGGATTGCTATGTATCAAGGGAAGTATAACGAAATAAATTGACTTCTCTTGGCACGGATTGAACCTTGAAGATCTTGATTACGAACTGACTATATCACTGGACACTCGTCACGATGAGTAAATCTAATTCTATTATTAAATAAGGGTTCAGTCTTTGATTACACGGTGAAGTATTGATAAAGACTAGATGAATCGATGAAAAAGAGATAAGATTGTATCGTCTTCTTTGTCGGGTTCATTTAGGTTATACTACTAGGTCCATAGTCCCCGATTCGGCTGTGATAAAGGCGGATAAGAACTTTCGAATAATAATGTTGTTCATTATTTAATCTCATTTGCTGTAATAGTGATTGACAACATTAATCCTGGAAAATGGGTATTCGCGGAATTAACTAAATGTTTAATTAATTATGGAAAACGGGTATTCGCAGAAAACAGGTATTGATACCATTATTGTTGGATCAAGTGAATAAATAATTAATTGGATTTTTGGGCTTTGGAAACTCTTGGGTTGGGCCTTGGCACTAGGGTGGTCGAAATTCTCCCTAAGGGGATGCCCTAGGATGGCCGAACTTGTGCCTTGAAGTTCTCCTTGAATTTTTCTCTGAAATAGAGAAAATCTCTTCCATAGATATTGATCTGATGGATGAAAGAGATTTTAGATTCCCCGTATAGATCTAATAGCGCATATTAAATTCAAAAGATAGAATATCTCTAGAAGGAGGGAAAATCTCCCAGAAGGAGAGCATATCTCAACAGAAAGGAGAGAAAATCTCTCAAGGGTTATCTCCCAATCAATGCTATAAATAGGGATCAAATGGAAGAGGAAAATTCACTCCTTTCTTCATAGAAGATCTCGGCCACTATCTCTTTATGGGTGGTCGAATTTCCTCTCCTTCTTTCCCTAGGAATTGTATAATTATGTTCCTAAATAATAGGATAAAGATCCTGAAACATTATGGTTTCGAGATCTAAGTGAGATATCAATCGTGCCCACTCATCTTTCTTATTTCTGTCGGAGATTAAGTTTCGGAAAACTACGGTGTCATCGTCGAGTACCAGAGGAAGGACGAAACACAGTCTATTCATAAGAAGGACGAAACACGCGTGTTGGGTCAGGGCGTTTTGTAGCTGATCCCAAACCCGTAAGTTTTCTATGAGCTTCTTAGCTTATATTGGTTGCTGAATTGCTTTCGTAATTGATTAAATTAATAAAATCTAGATCTTGTTAGCAATAGTAATTATTCAATGAATATTGTTAGTGCAATTAATTATTTTCATCATTTAATATGGTTTCTCAGGTGCATCAATCACCAACAAGTGGTATCAGAGCTAGATGATTTATTAATTTAATTGATTTGTTCTTGTGATCAAGTTTGGTTTGAATGAATTTATATTTTGATATGAAATTTGTTACAATTCAATATGTGATATGTGAATTGTTATTTGTGGTTGATCGTAGATTTTTTTATTCTCTCTTAATTAGAATTTTTGTAAAACCGAAATTAAAAGGGCATAGGCTCTATGTAAAATTTGTTATTTTCAATTATTATTATTATTGTCATTGTTATAATGTGATGATCGGGGAGAGACAGATCTGCGACGAGTAGACTGAACGGGATCGAAGGGCTACCCTCAGACCCTCAAAGCTAGACCGGCCGTGAAACCTTAGAGGGCTAGGGCCGGCCGTACTCCTTAGTTGCCCTAGGCAACCGGTTGGGCCTTGGCTGCCCCTTGGCGGAAGCCCAACAAACTTGGCTCAGACCCTACTGTGGCGGGTTGGGCTCAAGGATGATCTAGGCTTCAGCCCACATGCCAAATGGGCCTTAAGGCCTATCCGAAAATAAATATATATATATATATATAAATTTAAATTTGAAATTTTATTTAATTTATTTAAATGCGCTGGGCTCATTTAAATATTATTTAAACTATTGAGAAATAAATTATTTTGATATCGACTTATTTTCTATAAAGACATATGATGAGCTTTTATTCAAATTTAATTTTTCAAAGGTGTTACGAAATGAAAATTTTTGAAAAATATTTATTTTTTAAGTTGAAGCATATGATTGTTCAACTATCATCCATGAACTAATATGATTAAGTTCATCACGTTTTTATTTATAACGAGTCAATTAGGATACGATCAACACGAATCAAACCATGTTTGCCTTGCTTGTTTATTTAATTGCTTTATTATGATTGTATGCTATGACTTAGATATTGTATCCTTCGTTTATGGTTGTCATGGATTTTCATTCATTTATAATTACCTAATATGATTAGGATAGTTAATTAATGAATGAGTTGAACGGATCAGAAAGCTTTGTTACCAAGCCGATAAGTGGCTAATCTGGGGGTATTTAAGAAAACCTAGTGTCGTATCTTCTCAATTAAGAGCTTTTCTGTCAAGGAATGCTAAGTTAGTGCGTAGGGTTAGACTTTTCTCACTGGAATATTTGGTCGACTTATGTATGAACCAACCGGTGGTTGCTCATATAGCAAAAGTATTCCTATAAATTGGTAGTTAGTGAGAATAGTTATGAAGGGTACATGTGTTGGAAATTAGATAACGTTTAACCAATAATATTATAGAACATATCAGTATATGGCATAATTATATAATAAGATCTAAATATATTAAAACACATTTTAACATATTTAACAACCTAGGCATTCAAAATTACTAACATGTCAATAAATATTTTAGTCTAAACATGTTGTCAAGTTATTGATCACATTAGCAACCCATAAACAAATTTATAACTTGTATCGTGGATCCAATTAGTTAGAGGGAATTACATGTGAGGTTGTAAACAACCTCGTGTGTTGCTAGCTATCTCCGGAATGCCACACCAAGAGTTCGCTGAACTGGAAGTCGAGGGTCGCCAGATTGGAAGCTGTTCGGCCGGCCAGAATTGTGCATGCAACCGCTGTAACTTCCTCTAGTGGAATTTCTCCACAAAACTTTGTAGGATCGTGGATGAGACCTAGAGGAAAGTCCTTGTAAAATGGTACAACCTGATTGCAAGCGAGTCAGGCTAGCCGGTGGGCTGTCTGGCCATAAACTTGCCTGCAACGCTATGACTTCATCCCGAGCAATATGACTGCGAAAATTTGCAGGAACGTGGAAGAGACCTAGTGCTAGACCCCTGTAAAAGGACTTGAGCTGAAACCTCGCGAGTCATCTGTGGTGGATCAGGCACACCTGGGGTCCGGGGGGTGCTGTCCGGCCTGTCAAAATGCTGAAATGCGCCTCGTCGCGTTTCGCTCGATTTTTTCGCCTCTCGTGTGAATACATGGGTGCACAAAGTCACTCAAACACCACAAAAAGAGTCAGAGATAATTTTCCGGTTTTTGGTAGAGCAAGAGGGTGGGCTCTTTGATTGAACAACAGGAGAAGGGGAACACTCAAGAATCAAGATCAAAAATAAAGAAACGTTTTCTTAATCTTTCTTTCTCTCTCTAAATCTCGGCCAAGCACTCAAGGGGGGAGGTCTGGTCGAAATTCATGTTCTCTTAGGGTTAGGGTTTAACAAAATCCCTTTAATATCCGAGAGAATGGGCTTCAGTTAGGTCAAAATCCAATTTTGACCTGTTAGTCAAACTTAACCCCAAAGATACTTTTAATGAGTTTTAAAATAATTTCTCGGCCTAATTCTTTTAATTATGGCCGACCAAATCATTATATTTTCTCCAAAAAATATTTTATTTATTTCTAAAATAATATTTAATTAATTTAGAACATCTCATTAATTTAATGACAAGTCGTTAATTCTTTTCATACTATGCAAACAAGGACGAAACGAGAAAATATGTATTTTCATTTTTTATTTATTTGAATCATAAAAGTATATTATTATCAATATAATAGCATAATACGATTCATTAAATAAATGTAATAATAAATAACCAATTATTTATTTAATTACTTAGAAAATAATTTTCTTAGTGTAAATCACAATTTACATTCAATGAGAAAATCAATAGTTCGTGTTCAATAAATCTCGTCTGAGAGTGTATCAATATGAACGAAGTTTTAGAGTAAAGATCGGACTCAATAGTTTACAAATTTTTTCCGTCGTTTAATTCTTAATATTAATCGATTCCACTAAAGGACTAATATTGAAACTCTATAAGTTCAAATGCGTTTATTTTCCATTTGATGTGACAGAATATTTTACGGAGTATTTTACGATATTAACCTTCATGTGTATCAATAACTCAGAGGAATGTAAAATTACCGTTTTACCCCTGAGAAAAACATAGAGTGAGATGTCTTTACATGTCACATGTTTTAATCAAAGAATATTTAATTCCATGAATACCAGGCCTGGTTTATTCATCCACACTCTCATAACAAAGCATAGTGTGATACTAATGCATCAGCATTGTTTCAACATGAATTCCGTATCTGTGAATCACATAATCCAATATAACAACGTTATGACACCAATCGCCGGGTCAGATGCAACTATAATTTAGCCATTTCCCATTGACAAATCAAATGTCATAAAGTGTCACATCGATTATGCATTCACTTTAGGATTTAGGTAAGAACCAAAATACCTTTCGTATGTGATCTTGAAGTTTCGAGTGATTAAACGGTTTTATCTCGAGCTTCAGAGTATCACTGGTCTTGTTCAATATCTTCTGTAAGATATCAAGAATGAAAGTTCGAGTCACAACTCTCTATATCACTAAATAAGATATCCTGCTCCATACAAACAATCATTACTCGAAATCGATTCCCCTATCGATCTTTAGATTGCGAATTAATATTTTAAACTAGTCACAAGCGGCTATCTTGTCAAGTCTGTACTTAGCACCCCTTTCGTCGATGAAAGTTTCAGAGCATAGCCAACATACATAAACACAAATTTAATCAATAATGAATATTTAATGTTTCAGGAAAATAAAATAGAAATGTATTTATAATGTCTAATATCTCCTTTGTGGGCACCAATCAAAACAACATGAACTGTGATTGCTCACTAATATGAGTCGGAGTTCATGTTCACTAGGTGCACTCTGTTACACCACTGTAGTGGAACGGAATATGACTATTAGTGATTACCGTGGAATATAAAACCTTGGTGTTTTCAAATATTAGTATTTTTCCTTATGCTTATGCATTATGTTTTTATATCCTAAAAATCTTGATAGTTTGTTTCTTTTCATATTGCAATTATAAAAGTGTTTTTTTATGTTTTTAGTAGTTATGTCAAACTCTATCACGGCCCTGTTGTCGAAAGACGTCTTGACAGGAGACAACTTCCGTAAATGAAAGTCAAATCTCAACATTGTTCTTGTGACTGAAAGCATTCGTGTTATCCTCACTGAAGAGAGACCTTTCTTCCCTACTTTGAGTTCGTCCAAAAAATGAAGGAGGACTTGACAAGTGGACCACTGCTAATAACAAGGCGGTGGGATACATGCTCGCAAGCATATCTGATGCGTTGCAAACAAAGTTGGAAAGGATGGAGACTATTGTGGAGATCTTTGACTCGTTGCAACAAATATTTGGGATACAAAGCGAGTAAGCCTGCATTTGAGCTCATCCGTAAGTGCACTAGCACTAGGATGGCTGCAAGAACTCCGGTGAGGGATCATGTCATGAAAATGACTGACTACTTCACCAAAGCTGAACTCCATGGGGCACAGGTTTATGACGTCACTCAGGTGGGAATATTTTGAATTCCCTTTCGAGTGACTTCATGCAGTTTACGTCCAACTTTATTACGAATAAGTTGACGTATGGACTGTCTCAGCTATTGAATAAATTACAAACTTTCGAGTATATCACTTGACATGGGAAGAACAAAGGTTCAGCTTTGTATGCTGACAAGAGTTCTTATCCTAAAACCAAGAAGAAGTGGACTTCTGGTGCTGAGTCATCGACGACACATCCGAATACTTCTAAAAGGAGAGGTCCCGCGAAGAAGGGAAGGAGGAACTTCAAAAGAAGCTGCAAATGGAAAGATAAGAAGCGAGAAAGCTTTGGCAAATGTCACCACTGCAACACTATATGCCATTGGAAGAGGCATTGTCCTTTGTACTTGGCCGAACTTGAGAAAAATAAGAAGAATGCTGGTATGACACCTTAAAATTCACGAGTAAAGATATCTTATAAATGTTTTGAGGATAATTATTCATGAGCACACTTCTTCTCTTGTTGCCCAGTAGATTTGGTGGAACACACGAGTGTTGATGACCGTGCTGGAAAACGTTGGATTCAAACCCGAGTTGTGGAGAAGCTCATGCACCACATGAAGATCTAAATTCTCACTAGATTTATTACTTCATTTATTTATTTATTTTTGAACATGGGATGTGGCATCTAATAATCCAATATTTTTCGGGCTATAGTTTTTATAGTTATTCCAGATTGAATTAATCTTTATTTCCTTATGTTTTATTACATTATTTATAAACCCATGGTTGTGTAATTAAATATTTCCTTCCATAAATTGAATGCCTTGAATGCTTTTATGATACTTGTTTATGCATGAACGCTAATGCCCTTGAGCTAAAGATATAGGATATAAATGATATGCTTATCCGTTCATTTACTATATAGAAGCACAATATCTAATCTAAGTTATTATCTCTATAAGAATTTTAATTAGCTTTTATTGCTTCAATAAATTCGTATATTAAATACGTTTAATTGTTTAAGAAGTATTTAGAGCTTTAGAAAACGTCTAAATTACTACTACATTTATTCGATAATAGTTTGTGCCAATACGAAGTGATCGAGGAAACATAACTAAAAAGTTAGAGTTGATGAATTAGTGGGAGCTTCCTTAATTGGAACCTAGTCACTAATACGTGTATTGATTGAGTGGGAGCATCCATGAATGGAACCTAGTCAATCTAGTTCATTAAATTGAGTAGAAGCATCCTTGAATGGAACCTAGCTACTCCAGTTCATTAATTGAGTGGGAACATCTTAATCAGAACTTAGCTACCCTAGTCGATTGATTTAGTGGGAGCATCCTTAAATGGAACCTAGGCACTGAACAAATATTATTGAGTAGAAGAATCCTTAATGGGATTCTGGTCACAATTGTTTAATAAAATAGTGGGAGTTTTCGTTAGTGAAATCTAGCCACTTGTCGTTCAATAAATAGAAACATCCTTCACAGGATTAAATCCATCGTTAAAGATGGCATTTTTTAAATCGGAATGAATATGCTATTATTCAATAATTAAATTAGAAGAGTAATCAATGATTATCTTGCCACATGAATCAATGAATTGAAAGGAAAAGATAATTTTGATTTGTCTTTCCAATAAAATCTATAACTTAGTGGGAGAATCCTAACAAGGATCCTTGTCACTCTCATCAACGATGAACTTTCCTTAAATGCAAATACATGATCTTGAGATAACACTCTCGATCAAACTAACTTATCTACAAGTTATTAGCCCATATTTGATAGATCTGCCGTTAAGCTAATAGCTTAAAAGAATACAGAGATCTACAAATAGATAAATGAAATGGTTTAATCTTTAATAAGCTCTAAGGGATTGAGCCCTTAAGGAAAGTCATTTTCAATAATGATACTCTCTTTTATACCACAAACCACTTCATTTGGTATCTTCATAGATGAAGATGAATTGTCCTTTGAGGATAAAGTTCCAATTACTTAAGACATGAATCAAAGTAGTTAATCTTCCAAACCTTTTGAAATATGAAAGGTAGATCACAAATAATTAACAAACTAATCGTGATTGTACATGGATGTTTGTTATAATTGATATGTTGATAATGATCGATTTTTGTAGCTCCTAAACACGTGTTATCAATAGAGTCATTACTATTATAGTACTAAACCTCCTTATGAAACAAGTAAATTGACTGAGCTAATTGTTTCTAAATATTAAATTTAGAAACGACAAGCTCGTTCCATTATGTCTCAAACATACTTATTTAATATAAGGTCCGAGCTCAATGTTGAGGTTGTAGACATTATCTTTGAAAGGACTTATAAGTAGACCTTAGACATTGTCGAATTTTTGAGAATGAGAACATATGTTGTAAATATTGTTATTTATGGAAATAGTGAGATACTTAGTTATTTAAATATATAATATTCTTGAAGTCTTGTGTATATTGAATCTGAACACGACAAACAAGGATGTACTATAAAACAATCAAGTAATGGAAAAATATCAATAAAGTTCTTATTAAAGCACATTTAATAAATCCCACTATATTTAGTGGTGATGAGATCAAAGCATGCATGGTGCAACCTGATTTGGCATCAAAAGGATGTACACCAAGATAGGGAGACTTGTTATTTACAGTCTGGTGTATAATCTAAAAGTATGAGAAGTATTAATTTATTGTAAGTAAATTAATTTAATTTACTGTGAACGATTTGACTTGACTTTAACTGGTAAGTCAAAGATTACTTGCAAGAATCCATGAACTCGATTCATACGAAATTGAACATATGTCCTATCGACATAAATGAAAGAGTAAAGAGTAAACTGAGAATCCATATGATGGAAATCTCAATCCTGGGTCAAAGTCTGAACTGTGTACTAAGATCGCAAAGAATTAAATTGGCTCGAGGAATCTTCTTTGTTCAAAGTGGGAGATTGTTAGGAATTTTGCCCACTTGAAGATGACGTATGAATAATTATTGAATTCTATAATTAGATTACTATATAAGAATTATGTAATTAGTGGGTTGAGTTCTGGATAATTAATCAGAATCAATAACAAATATCGTCCATAGCCTCCGTATTAAACTGAGTCACGTGCTGGGCAGCTAAAACAAGGTCAATGATTGATATACGCCTGGGAAGCTATATCGAAAGTCATATATGTGGAACACATGAGTAAAAACTAATCACTATGTGGGTGTTGGAATTTAGTTAACAATTAACCTAATTAATTATGAAACATATTTATATATGGCGGAAATTCATAATTCTATTTAACATATTAAAAACGTTTTCTAACATATTCATAACCATGTCATTAAATCTAAACTAGCATGTCAACAAATTTATGTACATATCAATAAATTCATTTAAGCATGCAAACGAACAATCTAAATAAATATAATCATTCTATAATACTATATCATTCAGATCCAATTCGTTTAAGAGACACTTACATAGGGTTTGGATCTGCGAGAGTAAGTCTCGGTGTACGTCCAAGTTATCGGCCGATCCTCTACACCATGCCCGTCAAGGAGATCCTCAAATCCGTCGTGCCTTCGTTCCTCCAAAAGTAACCGGCCCTAGGGAGAGAAAAATCACTCAAACAACCACAAGTTGAGTCAATGATAATACTCAAGGGATTTTAAGAGACAAAGAGGGTGGACTCTTTCGTGGGAACAAGGGAAGAAGGGGAAACTCAAAGAAAAGGAAGGGCTGCCGGGAAACAGTTTTCCTCTCTCTCTTTCTCTCTTAATTTCGGCCAAACCTCTCAAGCCCAATGGGGAAGAGGTTTGGCTGAGTGTTGGTCGAAATTAGGCTAGGGTTACCAAAGAGAGAGCCTCCTTTTATATCCGAGAACATGGGCTTAAGTTAGGTCAAAATCCAGTTAAGACCCATTAGTCAAACTTAAGCCCAAAACTCCTTTTAATGAGTTTAAACAAATTTTCCAGCCCATAAAACACTTATTATGGCCGGCCATATTGTCCTAATTATCTCCCAAATTTATTTTATTTATTTCTAAAATAATATTTAATTAATTTAGAACATCTCATTTATTTAATGACAAGTCATTAAATTTTTTCATACTAATCAATGTAGTACGAAACGAGAAAATATTTATTTTCATCTTTTATTTATTTGAATCATCAAATTATATTACTATCGATATAATAACATAATATGATTCGTGAAATAAATGTAATAATAAATAACTAGTTATTTATCAGAAAATAATTTTCTTAGCGTAAATCAGAATTTACATTAAGTGAGAAAATCAATCATTTCTTGTTCACCAAAATCTCGTCCGATAGTCTATCATTGAGACCTTATGGACCCACATGAACGAAACTTTAGAATAAAGCTCGGACACAAAAGTTCACAAACTTTTTCCGGCTTTTAATTCTTAATATTAGTCGATTCCACTAAAGGACCAATATTGAACATCTCTAAGTTCATATGCATTTATATTTCCGTTTGATGTGAAAAAATCATTCTTCACACGGTCCACGGTGTATTTTACGATATTACCCTTTGTGTGTATCATTAACTCAGAGGAATGTAAAATTACCGTTTTACCCCTGAGTTATTATTTCACCAAGTCCTCTGTTATTTGTGAACGAGAAAAATATAAAGTGAAATGTCTCAACATGTCACATGTTTTATTTCAAAGAATTCTTTATTCGATAAATACCAGGCCTGGTTTATTCGCTCACACTCTCATAACAGAGCATGGTGTGAGACTAATGCTTTAGCATTGTTTCAACACAAATTTCATATCTATGAATCACATGTTTCAACGAAACAGTATTATGACACCAACCGTCGGGTCAATGAAGCATCACTTAGCCATTGTCACATCAAATGTCATAAAGTGTTATAAGAATACATGTACTTACTTCAGGATTTAGGTAATTACTAAAATACCCCTCGTATAAGAGTTTGAGGTTTCGAGTGATTAAACGGTTTTATATCGAACTTCAAAACTTCACTGGTCTTGTTCAATATCTTCATTAAGATATCAAGAATGAATTACAGAATCACAACTCTCCATATCACAAGATAAGATATCGTTTAATTCATTCTAACAATCATTACTAGGAATCGATTGCCCAATCGATCTTTAGATTGCGAACTATTATTTAAACTAGTCATAAGAAGGTATCTTGTCAAGTCTGTACTTAGCACTTCTTTCGTTGATGACAGTTTCAGAGCGTAGACATAAATGCGTAAACACAATCTTAAATAAGAATGGATTTTCAATCTTTATTTAATTTCAAAGAAAAACAAATACAAAAGTATTTAATATCAAAAATCTCCTTTGTGGGCATAAATGCCAACAAACTCCCACTTGACTCAAAGGAGATGCGAATGATCTTTCAGTCCTAATCCTTCTAGGTGTCCCTCAAAGACCTTACTGGTTAAAGGCTTCGTGAAGGGATCAGCATGGTTGTCCAACGTTGAGATCTTCATAACTGTCGCGTCCCCTCTATGAACTATATCTCGGAACAGGTGGTAAAACCGCCTAATGTGTTTTGAGCGCTTGTGACTTCTTGGTTCCTTTCAGTTAGCAACGGCTCCACTGTTATCACAGTAAATTATAATGGGCTCGTTGGCACTTGAAACTACTTCCAAGTACATCAGGAATTTCCTCAGCCACACAGCCTCCTTTGCAGCTTCGCAAGCTGCCACATACTCGGCTTCCATGGTCGAGTCCGCAACGCAAGATTGCTTTATACTCCTCCAGACCACAGATCCACCATTCAGGGTGAACACAGACCCTGATGTGGATTTCCTGGAATCCTTATTCGCTTGAAAATCGGAATCGGTATACCCTGTCATATTCAGGTCATCACCTGAGTATGCAAGCATATAATTTCTCTTTCTCCGGAGATACTTGAGAATATGCTTGACCGCAACCCAGTGCTCGGGTCCAGGATTCGATTGGAATCTACTCACCACGCCCACTACGTAACAAATATCTGGCCTAGTGCAGAGCATTGCATACATGAGACTTCCTCAGAATGTAAGCCGCTTCTCCAAAATCTTTCATCTCAAACTGCTCCGATAGCCAGATCTTAACCTTTGATAACTTTCCCACATCATTCCCAACGAGTAGTATGTTATCTACATAAAGGATTAAGAAGACCACTTTTCCATCGTTTATCATCATATAAACACATGGCTCATCTAATAACTGATCAAAGCCGTAGCTTTTCACAGTCTCGTCGAATCTAATATTCCACGACCTAGGTGCTTGCTTTAGTCCATAAATGGACTTTAGCAACTCACAAACCTTTCCCTGTTGGCCTTTCTCCATGAACCCGTCTGGTTGAGCCATGTAAATGCGCTCGTCAGATTTCCATTAAAAAATGCAGTCTTGACATCCATCTGCCAGATTTCATAATCTAGGGCGGCAGCAATGGATAAAAGAGTACGAATGGACTTTAGCATCGCCACGGGCGAGAAGGTATCTTTATAGTCGATACCTTCCTTTTTTGTGAACCCCTTCGCCACAAGTCGTGCTTTAAATGTCTCGACATTTCCATCCGGTCCTCTTTCTTCTTGTAGATCCATTTACACCCAACAGGCTTGATGCCTTCAGGTAAATCTACAAGTTTCCAGACTTTGTTGACATACATCGAATGCATTTCAACGTTCATGGCTTCTTGCCATAGGTTTGCTTCAGAACTCTGCATTGCCTGGGAAAATAATACTGGATCATCTTCCTCCTTGTATGCGACTGCAGCAAAGGCCTCTCCGATGTACATCAATCGCTCAGGTTGTCGTACAATCCTGCTACTGCGATGAATCGTAGGAGGCTCAAGTTTCGAATGTGGTTCTTCTATTGTTGGTGTAGGACTTGTCCTATCTTGTGAAGTACCAGCTACTTCACCCAACATCTCCTTCAGCACAAGTTTGCTTCTCGGTACGGTATTCTTCATGTAATCCTCTTCAAGAAACCTAGCGTTCGTGCTAACGAATGTTTTCTTGTCAGTAGGACTATAGAATGTGTACCCTTTTGTTTCTTTCGGATATGCTATGAAAAAGCATAATTCTGAACGACTAGCCAACTTGCAAGTCTTTTGTCTCAGCACGTGTGCTAGACAACCCTAGATCTTGATGTGGTTTAGAACAGATTTCTTACCACACCATCTCTCGTAGGGAGTGCCGGGAACCGTTTTTGACGGAACCTGGTTCAGAATATGACCTGCCATTTCTAAGGCATATCCCCAGAACGAATCAGGAAGAGATGAGTAACTCATCATTGATCTCACCATATCTAGTAGCGTTCGGTTCCTTCTCTCTGACACACCGTTTTGTTGTGGTGTGCCAGGTGTTGTAAGCTGAGAATGAATGCCTTCTTCTTTAAGAAGATCCTCGAACTAATCAGACAAGTACTCTCCGCCTCGATCTGATCGAAGGGTTTTGATTTGTTTCTCTCTTTGCTTCTCAACCAAGGCCCGATATTGTTTGAACATTTCAAAAGTATCGGATTTGTGTCGCATTAAGAAAACATGACCAAAACGTGAGTAGTCATCAGTGAAGGTTACAAAGTATTCGTAACCTCCTCTAGCCTGAATATTTATTGGACCACATACATCACTATGTATGAGTTCTAACACTTGTGTGGCTCTTAGACCTTTCGAAGAGAAAGGTCTCTTGGTCATCTTGCCTTCAAGACAAGATTCACACGTGGGCATAGATCCCACGTTTAGAGATTTCAAAGGACCATCCTTTGTTAACCTCTTAATCCTATCTAGGCCAATATCTCAAAGACGTAAGTGCCATAGATATGTATCATCCGTTTCATCACTATGAAATTTCTTACGCTTCCTGAGTGAATCACTATTCACCTCAGTGTCCAAGATTGTCGGCTCATTAGGATATAGATAATAAATAGAATCTACTCGATGAGCTTTAGAAATAAAAAAATCTTTAAGAAAAATTTCAATACCATTATTGACTTTAAACTCATAATGTTGTTCTTCTAAACGACCAAAAGAAATTAAGTTCTTGCAAAAATCTGGAACATAATAAACGTTATTCAATAATAAAGCCTTATTCCCAAAATTCAGCTGCATGGTCCTGACAGATCTGGCTCTGACCTTCGTTCCATTCCCCCAATTGAACGTGAACTCTTCTTCACCAAAGCTTCTAGTTTTCCTGAAACCATTCAGATTACACACAATATGGTCAGAAGCCCCGCAGTCTAAAATCCAGGGTGATTCTTTATATGCCGTGTAACATGCTTGGGTAACGAAAGCCATACCTTTCCCCTTGACAGTCTTGAGGTAGGCAGGACAGTTCCTTCGCCAATGGCCGACTTATCCGCAATGGTGGCACTTGTGTTTAGACTTTTCCACCTTTGCGATGCCCTTGCCCTTGACATCCGCAGCCTTCTTGTAAGGCGTCTTGGATCCCGTTCGGTTGGCGTTTTTGGGACCCTTCATCACTCTCTTCGATCCAGAAGTAGAAGCCCTATGTTCACCAACATTGGCTTCACCAGTCTTCTTCTTGGTCTTAGGGAGAAGTCCCTTGGCAGTCTGCAACTCCTTCATCAGCTCGGTTACAGAATAATCGAGCTTGTTCATGGAGTAGTTCAGACGGAAGCTATTGAAAGAATCCGTCAGAGTCTCCAAGATCATGTCGACCTTGGTGAGTCCATTGATCTCCGATCCGAGAATCTCCATGTCGTTCAGGTGACCCATGATCACTAGCATGTGGTCCTTGACTGACGTTCCCGGCTTCATCCGACAATTCATGAAATTTCGGATTGCATGCTGCCTCGCCTGACGCCCATGACATCCAAACATGTCATGAAGATTATAGAGCATGTCATATGCCGTGGCAATGTCCTTATGAGATTGTTGCAACACATTGCTCATGGAACCCAAGATATAACACTTGGCAATCTCATCAGACCTCACCCACGTGTCACAGGCGTTCTTGTCCTCCTGGCTTGAGTCAGCACTCGGAGCTGGAGGACACGGGGTAGTGAGAACATACTTGTGCTTTTCCACCGTCAGTACGATGTCGAGGTTACGTTTCCAATCAACGTAATTCTCACCCTCGAGTTTGTTATAACTCAGTATAGATGCAAGTGGATTCATGATATTGCTGAAATTAAATGAAATGAATAAATTTAGCATATGCTACAGTTTCGAATTATTATGCATGTACAATCCTAAATTAGTGAGGAAAGCGATAAATAATTCATGGTATTATGAACAAAAATGATCAATTACTTTTCCTAGGGAAAACCGCAATTGATCGCCTTTCATAGTCGTGACACATCACTATTTAGTTTGAACCATACAAGAAGTCACCACTTCTAGTTCTCGCTAATTACCATGGACTTTGGTCACTTATTTTTAACGCATAGCCTCTATGGAGGGTTACTATAAGAAATAAGTCTAAGCGTGTAACAACCATGTGGGCCCTTATCCAAGTTACTTTGAAAACGGTTCTCCTAGGGGAGACCCCGCTTCATTTTTCCTCTTTAGAGCTTAGTTCGTAACAATTTAATTAACTACGTTCTTCCGAAGTACTCCCATTAAAGGGAGGGCCACGAGGGTGACTCTTAGTTTATTCACACAAGTTAATTAAATTCATGTTGGGGACCTCGGGTTATTTCAACAACAAATAACCCTCCCACTTAGTTTTTGCAAAAATCATAATTTTGTGGACGAAGTTCAATTTCATAACTAGTTATATAAATTAAAGTATAATGATGCATGAACAATTTCATATAGTGTTGGCGTTCTATCTTATATGACATGTGGATGAATATGAGATAAGATTAAATAAATGAAAAGATAATATTTAACTTATCTAATGGCCCATTTCTAAAATTACAACCCTTTACAAAAGAAAAATAAATAAACTACTTTATTCCTAGTCTTGTGTCGAGTCTTCAAAATTCCGAGTTTTAAAACTTAGAGATTAATATCTCCCACTCAAATAACTAAATTCACTTTTATTATTTCAAAAATAATATAAGCAAATTTAATTATTCAAGATTTTAAATTTATTCGGAAAAAATTTCTGTATCTCGGTCTTCGGGCCTAACCCTAGCTAGCTCGTGCGCGTCCGAAGACACACCGCCACGCTAGGGTTTTGGCCGACCGAAACAACCCTCTTGTGTCCAATACACAGGTCCTTGGGCGTGTTTGGAATCGTCCGGGATAGCTCCCATGCGTTTCAAAAACGCACGGCCATTCCCGGAGGCTGCCTTCCTTCTTCTTGTCTCCCGGATTACAAAATTATAAAATTTAAATTTACAACAAATTACAAATTTAAATAAAATAAAAAATAAAAACCGGGAGGTAACCCGTAAACAATCCTAGGGCCAATTAGAGTAAGGATCCATTCACATAAATACACATACATTCACAAATCCAATTCATACAAAAACGCCAACACTCAAAATCGATTTAATAATAATTATGGCTCTAATACCATTTGTTGGAATTTAGTTAACAACTAACCTAATTAATTATGAAACATGTCTATAAATGGAGGAAATTCATAATTCTATTTAACATATTAAAAACTAAGAGTCACCCTCATGGCCCTCCCTCTAACATATTCATAACCATGTCATTAAATCTAAACTAGCATGTCAACAAATTTATGTACATATCAATAAATTCATTTAAGCATGCAAATGAACAATCTAAATAAATATAATCATTCTATAATACTATATCATTCAGATCCAATTCGTTAAAGAGACACTTACATAGGGTTTGGATCTGTGAGAGTAAGTCTCGGTGTACGTCCAAGTGATCGGCCGATCCTCAACACCACGCGCGTCAAGGAGATCCTCAAATTCGTCGTGCCTTCGTTCCTCCAAAAGTAGCCGGTCCTGGGGAGAGAAAATCACTCAAACAACCACAAGTTGAATCAATGATAATACTCAAGCAATTTTAGGAGACAAAGAGGGTGGACTCTTTCGTGGGAACAAGGGAAGAAGGGGAAACTCAAAGAAAAGGAAGGGCTGCCGGGAAACAGTTTTCCTCTCTCTCTCTTTCTCTCTTAATTTCGGCCAAAACCTCTCAAGCACAAGGGCGAAGAGGTTTCGCTGAGTGTTGGTCGAAATTAGGCTAGGGTTACCAAAGAGAGAGCCTCCTTTTATATCAGAGAGAATGGGCTTAAGTTACGTCAAAATCCAGTTAAGACCCATTAGTCAAACTTAAGCCCAAAACTCTTTTTAATGAGTTTAAACAATTTTTCCAGCCCATAAAACACTTATAATGGCCGGCCATATTGTCCTAATTATCTCCTAAATTTATTTGATTTATTTCTAAAATAATATTTAATTAATTTAGAACATCTAATTTATTTAATGACAAATCATTAATTATTTTCATACTAATCAATGTAGTACAAAACGAGAAAATATTTATTTTCATCTTTTATTTATTTGAATCATCAAATTATACTATTATCAATATAATAACATAATATGATTCGTGAAATAAATGTAATAATAAATAACCAGTTATTTATTTAATTACTCAGAAAATAATTTTCTTAGCGTAAATCACAATTTACGTTGAATGAGAAAATCAATCCTTTCTTGTTAACCAAAATCTCGTCCGAGAGTCTATCATTGAGACCTTATGGACCCACATGAACGAAGCTTTAGAATAAAGCTCGGACACAAAATTTCACAAATTTTTTCTGGCTTTTAATTCTTAATATTAGTCGATTCCACTAAAGGACCAATATTGAACATCTCTAAGTTCATATGCGTTTATATTTCCGTTTGATGTGACAAAACTATTCTTCACACGGTCCACGGTGTATTTTACGATATTACCCTTTGTGTGTATCATTAACTCAGAGGAATGTAAAATTACCGTTTTACCCCTGAGTTATTATTTCACCAAGTCCTCTATTATTTGTGAACGAGAAAAACATAAAGTGAAATGTCTCAACATGTCACATGTTTTATTTCAAAGAATTCTTTATTCGATGAATATCAGGCCTGGTTTATTCGCTCACACTCTCATAACAGAGCATGGTGTGATACTCACTTCAGGATTTAGGTAATTACTAAAATACCCCTCGTATGTGAGTTTGAGGTTTCGAGTGATTAAACGGTTTTATCGCGAACTTCTAAACTTCACTGGTCTTGTTCAATATATTCATTAAGATATCAAGAATGAATTACAGAATCGCAACTCTCCATATCACAAGATAAGATATCGTTTAATTCATTCTAACAATCATTACTAGGAATCGATTGCCCAATCGATCTTTAGATTGCGAACTATTATTTAAACTAGTCATAAGAAGGTATCTTGTCAAGTCTGTACTTAGCACTTCTTTCGTTGATGACAGTTTCAGAGCGTAGACATAAATGCGTAAACACAATCTTAAATAAGAATGGATAATCAATCTTTATTTAATTTCAAAGAAAAACAAATACAAATGTATTTAATATCAAAAATCTCCTTTGTGGGCATAAATGCCAACAGTGGGACCATTCTATACTTGTGGTAAGTGTACGACCTGGACAAGTCTTGGGGTAGATGTGTCATTTAAGGACCGTTACGACGCACTAACCGAGGCTACTATGATGGTCACAGTAAGATATGATCTAAATCCTGAAGTTGTAAGGGAGACTGAATCATGTCTCTAAGCTCTTTAACTCATTTGCTAAACGGCTATTCATGCTAATCACAACTTATGTATTGGGAGTCTTCCCCTGGAAATATTAACTGAGCATGATTCGAGTGGGAAGTGATTTACATACATAGAATCCAGTCTCCCTGATAGGAGGTCAATGTTCACTCACCTAAGGGATGATTCGAGAACCGATTGATTGCACGCACTTTTGAAGTAAGTTAACGTTTGAAAGAATCTTTCCCCGGGGAAGCAATGATGCTTAGTGCATATATATATCAAGAGAAGTTTAACGGAATAAATTGACTTCTCTTGGCACGGGTTGAACCTGGAGGATCTTGATTACGAACTGACTATAAAAGTGGACACTCATCTCGATGAGTAAATATAAGTCTAGTAATAAAGAAGGGTTCAATCTTTGATTACACGGTGGAGTATTGATAAAGACTAGACGAATCGATGAAAAAGAGATAGGAGAGTATCAACGTTTTTATCGTGCTTGTTAAGCTTCTACTAGTAGGTTATCTTCCTACCAATGCTATAAATAGCGATCAAATGAAAGAAGAAAATTCACTCGTTTCTTCATAAAAACACTCGGACACTCTCTCTCTCTCTCTCTCTGATTGGTCGAATTTCCTCTCCCATTTTCCCTAGGAATTGTATATTTTTGTTCCTAAATAATAGGAGAACGATCCCGAAATACTATTATTTCGAGATCTAAGTGAGAAATCGATTGTGCCCCCTCATCTTTCTTATCCGTCTCGGAGATTATGCTTCCGAAGACTACGGTGTCATCGTCGAGTACTATATTCAGAGGAAAGACGAAACATAATCAATTTAGAAGAAGGACATGTTGGAATTTATTTAACAATTTAAACAATATTAATTATAATACACATCATATGTGGCGGAAAATTATAATGTGATCTAATAAGCTAAAACTATTTTTAGCATATTTAACAACCTAAGGCATTAAAATTTATCAAGTGATTTTAAACAATTTATAAAACACATGCTCAAACAAATAAATTAACTAAACAACCTATATAACATTTATATAATTTTTAGCTAATTATTTAATTGAGGATTTACTCACATCAAAGGTTGTAAACAACCTTGGCGTTGCTAGGTATCGTCGGAATGCCACGTCACGTCCAAAACGCTGAAAACCACTCGCCGGAATGCTTGGGAACACCTTCGCTGGACTGCAGAGGTTCGCCGGAATGGGCGCCTGCGGGAGGATTCATCGGACTGGGGTTTTTCGCCTCACAGGGTGCTCGCCGGACTGGGGAGTCTCGCCGGACTGGGCACTCGCCGGATAGGAGACCTTCGCCGCGCGGGGAACTCGCTTGACAGGGAAGTCTTGTCGGATCGCACGCTCGTCGGACTGGGAAGCCTCACCAGGACCTGCGTGATGAAGAAACCCTCGCCGGACTGGAGATCACTAGGACGCCTTGCCGAATTCGCCTCGCCTGACTGGAGCCCCCTCGCCGGATTGGGTGCTGGAAGGGCAAAAATCGCCGGAATGGACGTTGAATTTCCTGGGAGAGATCCTTCGCCGGATTGAAACCTAAATATTGATTTTTGGCTTTCAATATGTTTTTAAAAATAATTTTTAAAACATTAAAATAGCACATAACAAATCAAACACCACGAGTGGAAAATCAACAATAATACAAGAGGAATTATTGAGATTGAAAGGGTGGGCTTTCAAGAACGATTGAAAATTTTTAGAAGAAGAATTGAAAACACTTTTCTATTGTTCTTTCTTGGGATTTCGGCCGAGTGTCTCTAGGGAGAGAGAGAGGCTGCCGAAAGTTTTCAAGGGAAAAGGGTTAAATGATTAGGGTTTCATTAACCTTTATTTATACAATTATAAATGGACTTAACCTGGGTCAAACCCATGACCCTACACTTAAAGAATTCGGCCAACTTCCTATCTCCTACTCGTCCAAAACTCATTTCTTTTATTCTCAATATATTTGATTTAATTTTTTACAACAATTTAAAACTCTCTTTATATTTAATGACACATCATTAAATTATTTTATAGTTATCGAATAACTACGAAATGAGAAACAATTTATTTTCTCCCTTTATTGAATCAAATCATTTTCAAGTATATTATTATCAACATAATCATACTATATGATTCAATAACCAAAATAAATAGCTAATTATTTATTAAGTTATTTACAAAAATAATTTTCTTGATATAAATCACAATTTATATTTGATGAGTAAATCAATATTTTTAGTTCATTTAGTCTCTTTCAAGTGTCTATCATTGAGACCTTATGGACCCATATGAACAAAGCTTTAGAATAAAGATCGGACTCAAAAGTTCACAAACCTTTTCAGTCTTTTAATTCCTAATATTGGTCGATTCCACTAAAGAAACAATATTGACACTCTCTCTGTTCATACGCGTATATTTTGCGTTTGATGTGACAAAACAATTATTCACACAGTCCACAGAGTACTTTACGATATTACCCTTCATGTGTTTTACCCCTTTAGTTATTATTTCACTAACTCCTTTGTTATTTGTGAATGAGAAAAACATAGAGTGAGATATCTATACATGTCACATGTTTTAATCAAAGAATGTTCTTATTCGATGAATACCTGGCCAGGTTTATTCATTCACACTCTCATAACAAAGCATAGTGTGCACTAATGTTGTTCCATTGTTTCAACACGAATTCCATATCTGTGAATCATATAACCCAATATCACATTGTTATGACACCAACCGTCGGGTCAAATGAAACTATAACTTAGTCATTGCCCATTGACAAATCAAATGTCATAAAGTGTAATATCAATTATATATTCACTTCAGGATTTAGGTAAGTACCAAAGTACCCCTCGTATGTGATCTTGAAGCTTCGAGTGGTTAAACGGTTTTATCTCGAGCTTCTAAGTATCACAGGTCTTGTTCAATATCTTGTAAAGATATCAAGGATGAATCATAGAGTCACAACTTTCTATATCACACGATGAGATATCATGATTCATTCAAGCAATCGTTAATTAGACTTGATTGCTCTATCGTTCTTAAGATTGCGAACAAATGGTTCAAACTAGTCACAAGGGGTTATCATGTCAAATATGTATTTAGCACCCTTTTCGTTGATGACAGTTTCAGAGCGTAGCATTTATACATAAACACAAACACAATAAATAGTGAATATTTATAATATTAATGTTTCAGAAAAATGTATTTAAATGTCTAATATCTCCTTTGTGGGCACCAATCCCAACAAGGTATTAGTATCACACAATGTTTTGTTATTAGAGTGTGAGCAAATAAACCGGGCCTAGTATTCAACGAGTAAAATAATTCCTGAATAAAACATCTGAACATCTCACTTTTTAATACACACAAAGGATAATAATGTAAAATACATCGTGGACCATGTGAAGAATAGTTTTATAACATCAACGAGAAAGAATAATACATATGAATTTAGAGAGTTTCAATATTAGTCCTTTAGTGGAATCAATTGATATTAAGAATTAAAATTCGAAAAAACGTTTGTGAACTATTGTGTCCGATCTTTATTCTAAAACTTTGTTCATATGGGTCCATAAGGTCTCAGTGATTGATTTTCGGACGAGATTTTAGTGAACAACAATAATTGATTTTTTAATTGAATATAAATTGTGATTTACACTATTAAAATTATTTTTTTCGTATTTACATATGTAATTGGTTATATATAATTACATTTATGTAATGACTCATATTTTATAATTATATTGATAATAATACAATTTTGGGATTCAATAACTAAAGATGTAAATAAATATTTTCTCATTCCGTACTTCTTTGCATAGTATGAACATAATTAATGAAATGTCATTAAATCAATGAGATATTCTAATTTAATTAAATATTATTTTATAAATAAATCAAATAAATTTGGCATATAAATTTAATAAAATTTTCGGCCATATATATTGGTATGTGGGCTGGAATATTATTTAATCGCATTTAAATAGGCTTAATGGGCTTAAGTTTGACTAACGAGGCATTATTGGAGTTTGACCTAACTTAATCCTGTTCTCTCTAATATGAAAATATGTTTTCTCTCAAAACCCTAACCCTAGTTTAGCCGAGTATTCATACGTCCTTGCTTGAGAGAATCGGCTAACAATCATATAGAGAGAAAGAGAGGTAATTTATTTAACGGCAGTATTCTATTTATTCTTTGAGTTTCTTATGCTTCCCTTGTTCACAGAAAGAATCCACCCTCTTGATCTCCCAAAAATCCAAGAGAATTATCATTAACTGAACTTGTGGTTTTTTCTGTGAATTTTGGTGCATAGGGATGGCCACTTTCATCCAAGGAGCAGCGACAAATTTTTCTTCCCCTTGTGCGCGTATGGACCTTCTCTCGGCCAAACGTAATTTTTGGACGTAACTCTCGGCCATATCAAGGAGTGTGATGCAGACCCGGTTCTAGGCTCACTCGGCCAAGGTGACGACATCTGACGCAGATCCGCCCAAAGCAAAGAAGCACACGCGTAACCCCCTCCTAGACGCGCACGTGAGGTATTCTCGGCCAAGGGTTGAACTCGCATTCCGGGATCGAAACTTGCAGATCAAAGACAGAGAGTAGATTCAAGAATTTGTCGACAAAAATCGTAAATTTCCTTATAATGACTTGGATCTGAATTCTATTATAGCTAATATGATTGTTTGTGTGTGTCATTTGATTGTTGGCATGTTTAGAAAATTTATTACATTTAGGTTGTTTTTTATTGCCATGGGTTTAGAATATGTTTAAAAATGCATTTTGACATATTAGGTCAAGTTATGAATTTATGCCATATATAGATATGTTTCATAATTAATAGGTTAATTGTTAACAAATTTTTAACATATGGTATCAGAGCTAAAATTGCCATTTAAAATGATTTTTTGACTAGTTAGGCGATTTTGGAATAGTTAGATGTTGGCATTTTTTGTATGATTGAATGTTGCATTATGAATGTATGTGATTGTGTCCCTGAGTTTTAATTTTAAATTCAAATTGTGAACCTCAATTTGCGAGGCATCTTAAATTGTAATTGTAAAATTTTTAATTCGGAAGCAAGAAGACAAGAACAAATTAGGAGGCAGTGCCTCGTGTTTGGCCGGCATTTTATAACGCGTGGGGGCTGGCCCGAATCAATCCAATAACGCGTCAAGAGTCTTTGACCGCCTTGCAAGCAAATAAGATTAAATTTCTTATTTTCTTTGTAAATTTTCTTATGGGTTGTATATTTAGAAAATGGGTTATTAGATGAGCTAAATTTATTTTCTATTTTATTTATTTAATCTCATTGCAATTCACGTCACATGTCATATAGGATAGAACGCCAACGCCTTATAAAATTATGTCATGCATCATAGTTATTTAAGTTTATAAACGAAGTTATAAAATTTAAACTCAATGCAAACAAAAATACGATTTTTTGCAAAAACTAAGTGGGAGGGTTGTTTATCGTTGAAGCAACCTAAGGTCTCCGACATAAATTTAATTAACGTTCTGTGTGATGAACTAAGAGTCACCCTCGTGGCCCTCCCTTCAATGGGAGTACTTCAGAATCACTTCATTAATTAATTATTACTGAACTAAACCTTAAAGAGGAACGATGAAACGAGTCTCCCCTATGAGAACCATTATCAAAGTGACTTGGATAAAGGCACATATGTCGGTTGCACACTTAAACTTAAGTGACCCTCCCGAGAGGCTATGCGTTAAAAATGAGTGAGCAAAGTTTATGGTAATATGTGAGAACTAGAAGTTGTGATTTCTTGGATGGTTTAAACGACATAGTGATGTGTCGCGACTATTAAAGACGATTATTTACAATTTTCCCTAGGAAAAGTAATTAATCATTTGTGTTCATAAAACCATGAACTATTTATCGCTTTTACACCATATTAGAATTGTTCATGCATTATAATTCAAATTGTAGCGCATTCTAAATTTATTTATTTTATTTATTTTCAGCAAAATGTCTTTTAACTCACTTCAAACTATTTTGAGTTCGAACAAACTCAAAGGTGATAATTACATTGATTGGAAACTTAACCTCGACATCGTGTTGAAGGTGGAAAAGCAGAAGTATGTTCTCACAGCCTCGTGTCCTGAGGCTCCGAGTGCTGACTCGAGCAAAGAGAACAAGGACGCTTGTGATGAGTGGATGAGATCCGATGAGATTGCTAGATGCTAAATTTTATAATCTATGAGAAATTTGTTGCAAAAATATCACCATGACATACCCACGACATGTGAAATGTTCTATAATCTCCTAGAGATGTTTGGGTGTCATGAGCATCAGGCAAGACAGCAAGCTATCTGCAATGTCATGAATTTCTAGATGAAGCCAGGAACTCCAGTTCGGGAACACATGCTATTGCTAATGAGTTGCTTGAACGACATGGAGATTCTTGGATCCGAGATCGATGAACTCACTAAGATTGACATTATCTTGGAGAATCTGACAAACTCCTTCGATAGCTTCCCTCTGAACTACTCTATGAACAAGCTTGATTATTCTATAACCGAGCTCATGAAGGAGTTACAGACTGCCGAGAGACTTCTTTCGAAGAACAAGAAGAGGAACGGTGAAGTCAATGTAATTGAACATACAGCTTCTACCTATGGTTCTAAGAAGATGATGAGAGGTCCTAAAATTGTCAACCGAATGGGATCCAAGAAGCCTTACATGAAGGCTCCAGATGCTTAGGGCAAGGACGTCACAAAAGTGAACAAGTCTAACCACAAGGGTGACCACTGCGGAGAAATTGGCCATTGACGAAGGAACTATCCTATATATCTCAAGACTGTCAAAGGGAAAGGTATGAGTCTCTTCAATCAACCATGTTAAGCTATAAATAAAGAATCACCATGCATATTAGATTGTGGGGCTTTTGATGATTCGTATATTGCTAAAGCTCATCATGTAAATTCAATCTATTTTTGTATCCAAATGAGCCGATTATCTTGGACATCAAAGTGAATAACGATTCACTAAGGAAGCGTAAGAGGTTTCATAGTGATGAAACTGATGACACATATCTATGGCATTTACGTCTTGGACATATTCACCTCGAAATGAATAAAAGATTTGCAAAAGATGGTCCTTTGAAATCTCTAAGCGTGGGATCCATGCCCATGTGTGAATCTTGTCTTGAGGGCAAGATGACCAAGAGACCTTTCTCCTAAAAAGGTCTAAGAGCCACACAAGTATTGGAACTCGTACATAGTGATGTATGTGGACCGATCAACATCCAGGCAAGAGAAGGCTACGAATACTTCGTAACCTACACATATGACTTCTCATGCTTTGGTTATGTTTTCCTTATGCGAAAAAAATCCAAGACCTTTGGAATGTTCAAAGTGTATCGGGTTTTGGTTGAAAAGCATACAGAAAAACAAATCAAAACCCTTCGATCAGATCTTAGGGGGAGAGTACTTGTCCAGAAAGTTAAAGGATCTTCTTAAAGAAGATGACATTCATTCTCAGCTTACAGCACTTGGCACCCAAAGCAAAATGGTGTGTCAGAGAGAAGGAATCAAACTCTATTAGAGATGGTGAGGTCAATGATGAGTTACTCATCACTTCCTGATTCGTTATGTGGATACAGCTTATAAACAACAGCTTACATTCTAATATAGGTTTTGTCAAAGACAGTTTTTGGTACACCTTATGAGAGATGGTGTGGTAAAAAAATTGTTTTTAACTATATCATAATATGGGGTTATCCAGCACATGTGTTGAGACAAAAGAATAGCAAGTTGGCTAGTCGTTCAGAATTATGTCTTACCGTGTGATATCCCAAAAACACCAAAGGGTACATCTTCTATAGTCGTACCGATATAATACGTTCATTAGCAAGAACACTTGGTTTCTTAAGGAGAACTATATGAAGAATGCAATACTGAGAATGAGACTTGTGCTTAAGGAAATGTTGGATGAAGTAACGGGTAGTTCACAACTTAGGATGAGTCCTATTCCAACATTGGAAGAACCACAATCGGAACATGAGCCTATTGTGACTCGTCACAGTAACAATATTGTACAATAACATGGGCGATATATGTTTATCGGAGAAGCTTAAACAGCTATTGCGTGCAAGGAGGTAGATGATCCGGTATCATTTTCCCAGACAATGCAAGGTTCCGAACCTTTGGCAAGAAGCCATGAACGTCGAAATGCATTCAATGTATGTCAGCAAGGTCTAGAAACTTGTAGATCTACTCGAAGGTATTAAACATGTTGAATATAAATGGATTTACAAGAAGAAAAGAGGACGGGTTGGAAATGTATAGACATTTAAAGCACGACTTGTGGCGAAGGGTTTCACCTAGTAAGAAGGTTTGATTATGTATATACCTTCTCGCCAGTCGTGATGCTGAAGTCCATCCGCACTCTCTTATCCATCAATGCCGCCCTAGATTAAGAAATCTGACAGATGGATGTCAAGACTGCATTCTTGAATGAAAATCTTGACGAGCGCATTTACATGGCTCAACCAGACAAGGTCATGGAGACAGGCCAAGAGGGCAAGGTTTGTGAGTTGATGAAGTCCATTTAAGGACTAAAGCAAGCATCTCGATCGTGGAATATCAGATTCTTTGAGATTATAAAAGGCTACTACTTTGATCAGACAGTATATGATCTTGTTGGTGAATCAAGCGCGTATGGACGCGAACAATCGCTCTGATACCACTTTTTTGGTTAAGTAAGCGAGTATCAGACTCAAACAATCGCTCTGATATTACTTGGTAGTGAACCACACACGTATCAGACACGAACAACCGCTCTGAAAGTGTTTGTTGGTGATTCATTCACCTTAGCAATCATATTAAATGCGGAAAAGATTAACTGCGCTCACAATAGCCAATTAAAATAATGATTTGCAAATAAGATCTAGATCTATTAATTTAATACAATTATGAAAGCAATTCAGCAACCGACATTATGAAATAAGTTTATAGAAAACTTACGGGTTTGGGATCAGCTACAGAACGCCCCGATCCAACGCGCGCTCCGTTTCGTCCTTCTTCTGACTCGACTATGTTTTGTCCTTCATCTTAATATAGTACTCAACGATGAAATCGTAGTCTTCCGGAACGTAATCTCCGAGAAGAATAAGATAGATGAGTGGGCACAATTGATATATCACTTAGATCTCGAAACCAGATTTTTTCAAGATCTCGCTCCTATTATTTAGGACTGCAATTAGCAATTTCGGGGAATAGGGGGAGGAGAATTTCGGCCAAGAGGGAGAGAGAAAATTTCCGACTATTCTATTGAGAATTGATTTATTTTTCCTCTTTCATTATATCCCTATTTATAGCATTGGTAGGGAGATAACCTCTTAGAAATTTTCTCTCCTTTATGTTGAGATATTCTCTCCTTCTAAAGATATTCTCTCATTTGTATTTAATCTGGGCCATTAGATCTCAACAGTGACTCTAAACTCTCTCTCATCCATTAGATCAATATCTATGGTTGAGAATTTCTCTCCTTTGGCATAACTAAAGAGAAAAAACCTATGAGGGAATTCGGCCAAGGTGGTTAACACCCGTACGGCAATCGGCCAGCTCCATGTGACAAGCCCAATCCGAAATTCCCAAGCTCAACAGATTAGTTAATTATTTATTTACTTAATCCAACAGTAAATAAACAATTATGCTATAAACATTTATTTAATTCTGCGAATACTCGTTTTCCAGAATTAATGATATCAATCACTATTATAGCAAGTGAGATTAAATAATGAATAACATCATTATTCGACAGCTCTTATCTGTCTTTATCATAGCCGAATCGGGGACTATGGACCTAGTAGTAAAAGCTTAACGAATCCAATGAAAAAGACGATAAAGTCCTATCTATTTTCTCATTAATTCGTCTAGTCTTTATCAATACTCCACTGTGTAATCAAAGACTGAACCCTTCTTTAATACTAGAATTATATTTACTCATTGTGACGAGTGTCCGCTGATATATTCAGTTCGTAATCAAGGTCCCCCAAGTTCAACCTGTGTCAAGAGAAGTCAATTTATTCAGTTATACTTCTCTTGATACATATCAGCCCTCACGATTGTTGCTTCCCCAGTGAAAGATTATTTTGAACGTTAACTTACTTCGAAAGTGCTAGCAATCTATCGATTCTGGAATCAACCCTTAGGTGAGTGAACATTGACCTCTTTTCATGGAGGCTGGATTCCGTATCTGTAAATCACTTCCCACACGAATCATGATTTGAGAAGACTTTCAGGGAAAGACTCCCAATGAGTTAAAGAGCTTAGATACATCATTCAGTGTCCATGACCACTTCATGATTTAGATCAAGTCTCATTGTCTTGCGAATGCGTCGTAACGGTCCTTCAATGCATATCCAGGTTATACACTTACAACAAGTCTAGAATGCTCTCACATAGTTATCGACCTTCACTCATGTGTTCCACATATATGACTTTCTATATAGCTTTCCAGGAGTATATTAGTCATCGACCTTGTTTTAGCACGCCGCCCGAACTCAGGTGCCCATCAGGTGACTCAGTTTGATACGGAGGCTATGGAATATAGTTGTTATTGATTCTAATTGATTACTTAGAACTCAACCCACTAATCATATAATGCTTATTTAATAATCTAATTATCAAATTCAGTAATTATTCATATGTCATCTTCAAGTGGGCAATATCCCTAACAGATCTATGTGTTTATAAGATGATAAATGATGGTAAAGTGGTTTTCCTGGTCCTATATCTAGATGACATGCTACTCATTTGGAATGATGTAGGAAAGTTATCAGAGGTTAAGATCTAGTTGTCAAAGCAATTTGAAATGACGGATGTTGGAGAAGCGGCTTATATGTTGGGGATTCAGATCTTTAGATATCGGAAGAACCAGAAGTTAGCGCTTTCTTACGCATCTTATATTGATAAGATAATTGATCGCTGCAGTATGCAAGACTCCAAGGAAGAACAACTAGCTTCCCGACATGAAGTGCATCTTTCTAGTGAGCAGTCTCTCAAGACTTCTCAATAGATAGATGACGCGAGACATGTTCCTTACGCTTCAGCCGTAGGAAGTCACATATATGTGATATTTTGCACTAGACTAGATATTTGTTACATAATGGCCGTGGTGAGTAGGTTCAAATCGAACCTTGGACCCGAGCATAGGGTTGCGGTCAAGCATGTTCTCAAGTATCTTCGAGGAATGAGAAACTACATGCTTGCATACTCACGTGATGATTTGACTATGACGGGTTATACCGACTCCGATTTTCATGCGGATAAGGATTCCAGGAACTCCACTTCAGGATCTGTGTTCATCCTTAATGGTGGATCTGGTCTGGAGGAGTATAAACCAATCTTGCGTTGCTGACTCGACCATGGAAGCCGAGTATGTGGTAGCTTGCGAATCCGCAAAGGAAGTTGTCTGGCTTAGAAAATTTCTAATGTACTTGGAAATTTCTGATGTACTTGGAAGTACTTCAAAGTGGGGTTGTTACTAACTATAAGGAACCAAGAAGTCACAAGCGCTCAAAATACATAGAACGTAAATATTACCTTGTAAGAGAATCGTCATTAGAAGAGAGGTAGAAGTAATGAAGATCTCAACGTTGGACAACCTTGCTGATCCCTTCACGAAGCCATTAACGAGTAAAGCTTTTGAGGGACACCTAGAAGGCTTAGGACTAAAGACTACTCACATCTTCTTTGAGTCAAGTTGGAATTTGGTGGGATTTATGCCCACAAAGGATATATATATACATTAAATACATTATAATTAAGATTGTGTTTTTGCATGTTTGTCTACACCCTGAAACTGTCATCAACAAAATAAGTGCTAAGTACAGACTTGACAAGGTACCTTCTTATGACCAGTTTAAATAACAATTCGCATTCTGAAGATCGATTGGTCAATCGTATCTAGGTAATGATTGTTTAAATAAATTAACAATATCAAATCTTGTGATATAGAGAGTTGTGACTTGATGAAGAACTGTGACAATTTGAAGTTCGAGATAAAACCGTTCAATCTTTCGAAACTTCAAAATAATATACGAGGGGTATTTTGGTAATTACCTAAATGATGAAGTGAATACGTATTTTCTTGTAACACTTTATGACATTTGATTAGTCGATGGGCAATATCTAACTGAGTTTTCATTGACCCGACGGTTGGTGTCATAATATTGTTTCATGAAATATATGATTTACATATATGGAATTTGTGTTGCAAGAACGCTAAGGCAATAATATCACACCATACTTTGTGATTAGAGTATGAGCGAATAAACCAGACTTGGTATTCAACAAATAAAATATTCCTTGAATAAAACATGTGGCATGCTACTCACTTTATCTTTTACTCGTTCACAAATACCACATGAGTTAGTGATATAATAACTAAGGAGTAAAACGGTAATTTTACATTCTTCTGAGTTTATGATATACACAAAGGGTAATATCGTAAAGTACATTTTGGACGGTGTGAAGAATAGTTTTATCACATGAAATGGAAATATAAACGCATATGAACTTATAGAGTTTCAATATTAGTACTTTAATGGAAACGACTAATATTAATAATTAAAAGTCGGAAAAAGTTTGTGAACTTTTGTGTCCGATTTTTATTCTGAAGCTTCGTTCATGTGGGTCTATAAGGTCTAAATGATAAACCCTCGGACAAGATTTTAGTGAACAATAATAATTGATTGTCTCATTGAATGTAAATTGTGATTTACACTACGAAAATTATTTTCTTCGTAATTAAATAAATAATTGGTTATTTTATAATTACATTTATTTAATGAATCATAATGTATAATTATATTGATAATAATAATATTTTGGGAATCAAATAAATAAAAGATAAAAATAAATATTTTCTCGTTTCGTACTTGTTTGCATAGTATGAACATAATTAATGACATGTCATTAAATCAATGATATATTTTAATTTAATTAAATATTATTTTAGAAATAAATTAAATAAATTTGGAGTATAAAATTAATAATATGGCGGGCCATATATATATATTGATATATGGGCTTGAATATTATTTAATCTCATTTAAAAAGGTTTAATCGGCTTAAGTTTTACTAATGGGGAATTATTGGATTTTATCTAATTTAAACCGTTCTCTCCGATATAAAAAGAGGTTTCCTCTCTCAGAACTCTAACCCTAGTTAAGCCGAGTATTTCTTCTCCATTGCTTGAGAGAATCGGCTGACCATCCTAGAGAGAGAAAGAGAGAAAATTTATTTCCCTGCAGCCTTCTGATTATTCTTTGAGTTCTCTTGCTTCCCTTGTTCACAGAAAGAGCCCACCCTCTTGATCCCCCAAAAAGCACAGAAAATTATCATTGATTCCATTTGTGGTTTTTTGAGTTAATTTTGGTGCATAAGGCCCGCCACATTCATATAAGGAGCAATGACAGATTTTTCGTCCCCTTGTACGCGTGTCGAGCGGCTCTCGGCCAAAGGTGAATTTTTAAACATGCACAAGGCAGCCCCGGATCACGTACCTCTCGGCCATATCAAGGAGTGTGACACAGATCCGCTCCGAAGCAAAGAGGCACGCGCGTAACCCCCTCCTAGACGCGCGCCTGAGGTATTTTCGGCCTAATGTGTTGGGATTGGTGACCACAAAGGAGATTTAAGACATTATAAATACTTTGTATTTGATTTTGCTGAGAAATTAAATAAAGTTAAATATTCATTCTTCATTATAGTTTGTGTTTCTGTGTGTTTGTCACGCATTGAAACTGTCATGAACAAAAGGGGTGCTAAGTACAGACTTGACAAGATAGCCACCTTTGACTAGTTTAAACATTAGTTCAAAATCTTAAGATCAACGGAGCAATCGGATTTGAGTAATGATTGTTTGAATGATCCATGATATCTTATCTTGTGATATAGAGAGTTGTGACGTTGTGTTTCATTATTGATATCTTATAGAAGATATTGGACAAGACGTGTGATACTCTAAAGCGCGAGATAAAACCGTTTAACCACTCGAACCTTCAAGATCACATACGAGGGGTATTTTGATAATTACCTAAATCCTGAAGTGAATGCATGATCGATGTGACACCTTATGACATTTTATTTGTCAATGAGTAATGGCTAAAGTTATCGTTGCATCTGACCCGACTGTTGGTGTCATAACGTTGTCATATTGGGTTATGTGATTCACAGATACGGAATTCATGTTGAAACAATGCTAATACATTAGTATCACACTATACTCTGTTATGAGAGTTTGAATGAATTAACCTGGCCAGGTATTCATCGAATAAGATTATTGTTTGATTAAAACATGTGACATGTAAAGACATTTCACTCTATTTTTTTCTCATTCACAATTAACAAAGGAGTTAGTGAAATAATAACTCATGGGTAAAACGGTAATTTTACATTCGTCTGAGTTACTATTACATAGAAAGGGTAATATCGTAAAGTACTCTGTGGATCGTGTGAACAATTGTTTTGTCACATCAAACGGAAAATATATGCATATGAACTTAGAGAGTTTCAATATTAGTCCTTCAGTGGAATCGACTAATATTAAGAATTAAAAGACGGAAAAGGTTTGTGAACTTTTGAGTCCTATCTTTATTCTAAAGCTACGTTCATGTGGGTCCATTAGCTCTCAATAATTGACCCTCAGACGAGATTTATTGATGATTTGTCACAATAAATGATGATTTGTCATTAAATAAATGAGACGTTCTAAAGTAATTAAATATTATTTTAGAAATAAATCAAAAAAAAAAGTTTCGAGTGTTTAAGGTAGTCACTCGAGCAAAATAAAGATTTAGATCAAATATTAATTTATGAAATTAATTTAAATGAACAACGGGCTTAAGTTTGACTAATGGGTTTGACCTAAGAAAACCCATCTTTCTCTCTCTATTTAAAGGGTTTTCGAAACCTTAATTAGACTAACCCTAACAAGTAATCTCTGCTGAACCTTTTCCCTCCCTTGTTAGAGTGTTGCCGAGAGTTTCAGAAGAAAAAAGATCAAGAAACGTTATTTTGATCTTCTAGGTGTTCCCGAATGAGCCCGAGTACTCTTCGTTGGTCAATCGAAGAGCCCACCCTCTAAATCTCCCAAAACTCCGTGGGAATTATCATTGAATCCTCTATTGGTGTTTGAGTGACATTTTGGTTGCAGGAGTTCACTCGAAACGCAAAGAAATCGAGCAAAACGGAGCAAGATTCATTTCAGTCTACTGGTCGGATTGGGTCGCCGGATTGGTCGCCAGACTGGAGGATTTCGCCGGACTCAAAACGTGCCTAGCTCACCATGGTAGTTAGATGACCAATCTGGCCAAGCCACTTTACAGGCACTTAGCCCTAGGTCCCCTCTACGTTCCTGCACAGGTCCCGGAGCTTCGTTTGGTCGGAGGATGGAGTCTAATCCGGCGGGCAGGACTTCCAATCCAGCGGGTCAGCTTTCAGAATTTTGACGAGACCTTTCGGAGTTTGTTAGCAACGCACGAGGTTGTTTACAACCTCACATGTAAGTTTCCTAAAACGAATTGGATCTGCAATTGAGTTTTATAAATCCGTTTATAGGTTGTTTAGATCGTTTATTCAATTTGTTGACATGTTTAGAATAAATAGTTTATTAATATGTTAGTGATTTTTAATCCCTAGGTTATTAAGTTATAAAAATGATTTTTAGTTCAGATCATAGTATATAATTCTGCCACATGTAGATGTGTTATATAGTATTATTGTTTAAATTGTTAAGTAATTTCCAACAAAAGGCTGAACGCGCATTCCGGGATCGAATATCGTAGATCAAAGATGGAGAGGTGACTCGAGATGTTGTCGAGGACAACCGTAAGTTTCCTTATAACGATTTGGATCTTAATTCTATAATACGTTATAAGATTATTTGTGTGTGTGATTTAATTGTTGACATGTTTAAAAATGCATTTTTATATATTAGGTCAAGTTATGAATTTCTGCCATATATAGATATGTTTCATAATTTAATAGGTTAATTGTTAAACAATTTCCAACATTGTAGTCATGTAAAATCTTCATTTTCTGTCGTTGGTTTCAGTCATGTTCATCTAAAATAGACGATGTTAGCACTGTGTAAACTGAAAAATTTCTGTGTAAAATCTTTCTTTTATGTCGTAAAACTCTATAGTTAGCACTGTGTTTTCTAAAAATCAAATCCACGTCATTAACAATAATAATCGTTAAACTACTTGTTAAAAAAATGTAGTTTATTGATAACTAAATTAACATATTTCCCGCAGGTCAACATTGGTGAACCCAAGTCATAGCAGAATATTGAAAAAAAAATGATAGAGAATGAAGCGTACAAACAAATTGGACGCATTGCATTTCAAGCTGGATGAGAACATTTTTGAGGTCACAATATACGATTTCGAGTTAATGTCAGCGACGTTTGATTCAACTATGTCGATTTAACAATTTTTATGGAAATCTATGAACTTTTTATCGTTAAACTACTTTTTAAATGACTTGTAAAACGACTTTCAATGTCCATAATTAATCTCCACTCTGAAGAAAAAAAATAAGAGCTTCAAAATTATGAAAATAGAAATGATATTAAGATATTATTAGAGAAAGAGAATCAGTAATTAATTTTAAAAATATTGACAATAAACAAAGTAATAATTACAATGACGGAAGAAATAAATTAACTTTTCAAAATCAATAGACAATTTTTTGCTGTGCAATTTTTAATCTTTCTGGACTAAAAACCACTTCAGTGGACGTTTATAATGGTGATATTTCGACAGTGGGAAGAGAATAATACGAAAATGAATTCAAGAGAAGTTTCGTGCTGTTATTAATTAACCAGAAATTGAAAAGGAAATAAATAAATAAATAGCTGTCCACTATTATAGGATAAACTTAAATTGAGCAACTAAATAGTAACTTTACATATTAAAACAGGCGAATTAAAGATTCAAAATTGACTTTACAAATTAAAATAGGCACCACATTTTATTTTGGTATTGTTAATAAATGCTATTTCAAACCGGGTATTATTGAAATTCAATATTTCCTTTGAATTTTTTTATGACGGGGTTGATTTATTGGATGACAAAGGTGTAAAATTATTTTGTTAATTAATGTGTCACATAAGGTCATTAACGCAAATTTAACGAAACGTTGGTCATTTAAAAATTGAAGTAACAAACGTTGTTTATTCCGCCAATTTTTTGACATATAATACAGCATAGAAAGAACAAACATCTCAAGTTCATTATTACCGAATATTTCAACATAACATACAATTGTTTTTTTTTTGAGGAAACGTGGTTGGTGTCACGAGATATCACAAAAACCATCACGTATGGCGGAGGAAAACCGTGGTTACAAAGATAAGAATAGATATAAACCAACGAAAATAAAACAGAAATACGAAAAGCTCGATCAATAAGGACCATAAGTGGCCGTGCGGGACCTCAACTCACGATCATCGGCTCTAATTGCCTCCTCCGAACAAGGCGGGACTAAACCCAGCCAAGTCGAAGATGAGTGATGGTTAACCGCATAGCGCGCAAGATTATGTGCAGTGACATTATAGAGACGATATATATGTCTAATACTGAAATCCTCAAGCTCCCTCACCTCTCTGAAGATGCGGTGCAAGATCGTCCCAAGCTCTGTCGCAGGCGTCGTGCCCTCATCGATCATCCTCACCACCCCCAAGCAGTCAGACTGGATCTCCGCTCTCCTGTCGCCGACGCTGCGGGCTAACTCTATGCCACAGAGGACAGTGTGCGCTTCCGCAAGCTGGAGGGAGAATCCCCTAGCCAGAAAAATCGTACGCGAGCTAATCACCTCTCCGGTGTGGTTACAAACAATACAACCGACACCGAATCCTCCATGGTCGCGAGCAAGTTCCGCGTCAACATTAATCGAGAGGGTCCCGTCCCTTGGGGGGTTCCATCTGGGGGTCGTAGTCACCCTCGTGCTCCTCTGAGTATCCCCACTCGTAGCCACTCTATACTCCTCGAGGAAGCTCACCGTCCACTGGACTAGCTGAGGCTGGCTCCAAGCTGATCTCCCGGCGAGGACATTGTTCCTGTGGTTCCAAAGTTCCAAATAATATTAATGAATAGCTCATGGAAACGAACCTCCAGGACATCTGTCGCTCTGAGAAAAACATCAAACGCGTCGCCGTCTCTGAAAGCCGGAAGGATGTGACCGAAGCCAGCCTCCTTCCAAACTCTCCTGCTCCACCTGCAACCCCACATCGCGTGAAAAATTGTCTCTCTCGCCTCCCGACAGACCGCACAACTGTCGTCGGAGGTGATCCTCTTCCTGGCTAAGGCTGCTCTAGCCAGGGATCTGGCCTAAACAGACTCTCCAACAGAAGAGTTTCACCTTGGGAGGAACTCTCAGCTGCCAGAACTTCGACCACCACCCCTCCATATCTGTCAGGTCAGAGGAGCTGGCGGCCGAAGTACTGGCTCTCTCCATCGCAACGCGATATCCGCTCATGACGGAGTACTCTCCGTCATCTGTGAAGTGCCAGCGACGCACATCGGGGATACCCTCGCCGTCACTAGGGATGCTCAGGATCGCCGCAGCGTCCTCCCCCCAAAACATCGCAGAAATAAGATCGACGTCCCAACTACCGCCGGGCCTCATAAGCTCGACAACTCGCATGTCTGGGGGAATCCAAGGGGGATCAATCCAGGTGGCAGGTCTGTCCCTAGGAACCCAACTGTCTCCCATGACCAACACAGACTCTCCGTCCCCGATCCGCCATCTCGAACCGGACATAATAATCTCTCGGCCCCAAATAAGACTGCGCCAAATGGAAGAGCAGTAACAGCCAGGACGAGCCATCATAATGTCCCCGTGGGGGAAGTAACTCTGTCTGTAAACTCCTCCAACAAGGCTCTCAGGTCGCCTGAGAAGTCACCAAACACTCTTAGCCAGAAGGGCATGGTTGGACTTCTCCAGATCTCTGAAGCCCAACCCGCCTTCTGACTTGTGTCTCGTGAGAACCTTCCACTTGCACCAGTGGATCTTCCTAGTCGTCGTGCCACCACCCCACCAGAAACTGGCAATCGCCGAATGAATGTCTCTAATCAAACGCAGGGGGATCCTGTGGCATGAGGCCACGTAGCTGGGAATCAACTGGAGGACGGACTTAATGAGAACCTCTCTACCAGCCTGCGAGAGGGAGAGACCGTTCCAACTCTTAATCTTTTCCCACACCCGGTCTTTCACAAACCCAAAAAGCTCCGTCGTGCGTCGACCAGTAAACGCGGGAAGACCCAAGTATCGCTCGTGGCACTCCGTCCTCGTGACACCAAGAATCAGGGCTAAGGTCTCTCCCTCTTCCTGACTCACATCCATACCAAAATAGACATCGGACTTTTGAAAGTTCACTAACTGGCCTGAGGCCTCAGAATAAGTCCGTAGAATATCTGTGATCCTCTCACACTTGTCGGGTCTCGCTCTACAGAAAACCATGCTATCGTCCGCGAAAAGAAGGTGAGAAACGTGTAGGTCACGGAAACGGACTCCAGAAATCGCCCCAGGATCCTCGCTCGCTCGAAAGAGGCTCGAGAGACCCTCGGAGCAAAAGAGGAATAAGAAGGGGGAGAGGGGGTCTCCCTGGCGGAGACCTCTAAAAGGAGTCACACTGCCGTGAGTGGATCCGTTGATATTGAAAGCAAACCTGACTGGGGTGACACATCTCATGATAAGGTGCACCCACTGTGTGCTATAACCCAATCTCAACATCATCGACTCCAAGTAGACCCATTCGACTCTGTCAAATGCCTTCGCCATGTCGAGTTTGAGAGCCGCACACCCTCCATTTCTGAAGCGTTTCCGCTTCATCGTATGGAGAGCCTCGAATCCAACAATGACATTATCGAAGATCAATCTACCTCCTACAAACGCGCTCTGGTACTCAAAAATAGTGTCATGCATAGTGATCTTAAGACGGTTGACCAAACACTTGGCCACAATCTTATATATCACATTGCACAGACTATTCGGTCTGAAGTCACGGACTCGTCTCGGGTCCTCAACTTTGGGGATGAGGGTGACCTCAGTGTCATTTATGGTGGCCACGTCCTCCCCGTCGTTGAGAATCCCGAGACAGGTCTTCAAGACCGACTCACCAACAACGTCCCAGTACCTCTGATAGAATATCGCAGGGAATCTGTCGCTCCCCGGGGCTTTGATCGCATCCATCGAGAAAAGCGTCTTTTTCACCTCTCCTGGCTCAAGAGGGCGCTCTAACTCGGCGTTCAACGCCTCCGAGATCCTAGGCTGAATGCCCGCAGTCACTAAATCTATACTCTGGGAGGAAGGCCTCGTCGAAGAGAAAATATCCCCAAAGTAACCAGAGACGAGCCTCTCAATCTCAGTGTCTCCACTGTGCCAAACACCATGCTCGTCCTCCAAACCTCTGATGGCGTTCTTCTTCCTCCTAGCAGAAGCCTTGCGGTGGAAAAGCTTTGAATTTTTATCCCCTCACCGCATAAAGCTGTCTCTCCTCCCGTCTGAAGGACTCCATGCAAAAATCAGGGCCCGAACGACCCGCAAGCTCGACAATCTTCTTCTGCTTCTCGATCTGATCACGGATCTCTCTATTCCTCATACCGCCCCAGCGGGTGAGGCTCTGTCTGCACATGTTGATCGCATCAGTTAATCCCGGTCTCTGATCGATGCCCGTGTCGCTCCCCCAAGCTCTCCGAATGCGCTCATCACACTCAGGCTCACCAATCCAGGATTCTTCGAAAAAGAATCTCCTCGGTCTCCTACTCCGGCGACGGTCTCTGGAACCCGCAGTAAGAAGAAGAACAGGTATGTGGTCCGATCTCCAGAAGCTCAAGTGTCGAACAGTGGCCAAAGGGAAGAGATCGCCCCAATCGTGGCTCGCAAGACATCTGTCAAGGCGCTCCTCAATACCCCCTCTGTGCCTAAGTGAAGGGATCACCCTCGAAGCCTAAATCATGTAGGTCACAATCCAATATCATCTCCCTGAAAGCTGCTAACTGGCCGGGGCCTCTATCTCTGCCACCTCTAATCTCGGAGTTAGAGACAACCTCGTTCATGTCACCCCCAACTAACCAAGGGCCTGTGAAGGAACTCCGAAGGCGACGAAGGAGCACCCAAGTATGTCGTCGCTATGAGCTCACAGGATCCCCGTAGAGCCCAATAAATCTCCAACTCTCACCTGTCTCGCTAACTAGTTCTCCCTCAATGTGAAATCTCGAAAATGTCCCAAGTAGGAATCTCACTGGCTCCTTCCAGAGCAGCATCAAGTCTCCACTCCTACCAAGACAATCTATCGTCATACATTCGTCAAAATCCAACTGAACTCTCACCCTCTCCGCCCCCTCTCGTCGAAGTCTAGTCTCCGAAAGAAAAATAAAATCGGGACTATGCTCACGAGTGTGGGCAAGGAGGGCTGACCTCGTCTCGGGGTTACCCAACCCCTGGACGTTCCACATAACGCCAATCATCGCCTTCGGCGGCCCTCGCTCTCGAGGGGCGCCGCTCTCTCATCGATAACTACTAAAGTCGAATCTAGTAAACTAGAAACTCCTAAAGTACGAGTAACTGGTAAAGGGACACTAGTCTCTAGGTCATGTGTAGCAGAAAGTAAATCTCTATGGCCTAGGTCATGTGTGGCGGAAAATAATTCTCTACTACCTATAGTGTCATGTAAAGTAATAATAGAGGAAGTGGAATGTATGCGTACATTGTCTTCCGAAGGATGCCTCCCCGCTAGTCGCGCCATCTTTTTCAAATTCTCCGCTCGGGCCCCATCTCTACTACACCCGTCTATCTCGCCAGTGGCCCTCGGGCCTGCCAGAACAAGTTCCAGCCCAGTGATATGCTCCATCTCCTCCAATTCTCGGGTGGGCTCATCAGTAAAGGCCCTCTTCTTAGAGGAAGGGAAAGGGCCCAGGCCAGATTCCAGATTTTTAGGGCCCATAAGGCTGGAATGGCCCAAAAGGGAAAAGGCAGGGGTGGCATCCATCGTGGATAAGGCAGGGGCTGGAGGGGAGAGTGCCACCTGTCCCTTGGCGTGGGCTTGAGAAGAGCCAGGCAGCAAGGTGGGGTCCACCATCCGAAGATTCTTCGTGTCTCTCCCTTTTTTCATAAAAGCGTCAACAATTAAGGTACTAGAGGAAAAGAGTTTTTGACCTAACCCTAAATCCTTATCAGCATCAGGCTCAAGCCCTCTACCAGATCTCCTGATCCTCGCCCGAGGCTGTAGCCGACCGTTCCTCTTGATCCGACCGTTGCCGCGCGTCTTACCACGCGCAGAGAGCGCCGCTGGAGGAAGAACGGGAACAGAAGACTTCGACGGGGGAGGAGCAAGGGATATCGGTGGCGAACTTTATATTGTATAGATTATTAAATGAGACACTTTAATGCGATTCTAGAATCAATCAAAACACGGGGAACTTGGTCGGCGAGTAGCATATCGCTTAGTCATCTAGAGCATTTAATTATGGGGTTTTATATAATTAGACTAATGGTTTTGTGCAACACCTAGTGTCTAATACGCTTAAATATTTAAAAGATATCGAGTTAAATTAATGAATTGAACTCCTCAATAATCAATCATAAAACTTCTATGATTCATACATTTTTAATTAATTGGATGAACGCGTGGTAACTAGTACGAATAAGACATAATTCCTAATTAGCACTCGTGGATTTGAACTCTACCCGCAACAAACTACTTTAAAAAAACAAAAAAACTTATTGGATGAACACCAACAAAACAATTTATAACAAAAGATCAAAAGAGTTAAGTACTATAATAACAATAATTACAAACCCGTTCCTTCAGGATGACGTCACTAAAACATGAGATGACATCATCATCAACAAGAGTTGAAAGACAGAGAGGCAGAAAGATGATGGGTATTATGATGAAAATTATTATCATTATTATGACTATAATTGTAATTAACATTGTTGTTTGACTCTTTCTCGATCCGCCACCGGAGATGAAGAAAGTCATCGACGGAGCAGGGGAGGCGAAGCGGGCCCACGGTGTGGTAGCCGTAGATCTCATGAGCTTTCTCCAAAAGCCTTTTCATGAGAGGATGGTAAAGATATGAGATTGGGATTGTCGACCGTTGGAAACCGCCATCTTCATCCTCTAACCCTACTTGCACCGCAAGCCAACCCTTCTTCACCTTCATCTTCCTTTGATCCTCTTGCATTTTTATCTTTACTTTCTTTCTCTCTCTGATCTCTCTTTAATGATGAGAATGATAACGAAGAGGTCATATATATATATATATATATATATATATATATATATATATATATATATCTGTATATATAGTAGTGGAAAGAAAGATGTGGGGTAATGGGAACTAGGGTTTTAAATTATTTTCACTCAAGAAAATTAGTACATGTACTGTTCGTACTAATACGGAATATCATGTGTCTATATTGGGATCAAGATTGATAGTGTTTATTATTATTATTATTAAAGAAATGGTTAAGATTCTTCTTATTGCCGTCCAACTTTGTTGCTTATTATTAGCGATGATGGGGACATTATAAAAATCCCATACTTTCCACTTTGTGAGGTTCTTACAAAGTCTGACTACAAGTCAAGGTGGAATATAACTTATTTCCTAATATAATACATAGGGAAACATAAATAACTGAGTTAATATAAGTTTCGACCTGTTTAAAAAGATTAATACTAAGTTTCGACCTCTAAGAGAGATTATTTTACAGAAAACTTTGTCATTGGAAAATTAATAATAAACTGTCTTAGTTAACATCATTGTAAAAATTACTACATAATACTTATAACATGTGTTGCTTATTGTAAGAATAAACTAACCCTGAGAGAGAGAGAGAGAGAGAGAGAGAGAGAGAGAGAGAGAGAGAATTTGACAACATTTAGCGGCAACTTCTTAGCATTGCCTTTAGTAACTAGATAGATGGACCAATATAAAATATGGCTTATACTAATGTTTCCAATAGTAATGCCTTTGGTAACTAGATATAGATTTATAGATGGACCAATAAAAATATATTGAAATCATTTCTTCAATAGAAATGCCTTTGGTAACTAGATCGAAAGCCTAATTCTAATTCAACGCTCCAATGACAGATAAAAAGGTTTCAGTTAGGTCCACGGTACTACGCTATACAATGATATAAATATAATTTGTTGGAATAAAGGTTATGAAGAGTATTTTATCATTTGTGTTAGAGTATTTTTTGGTTTAATATTTGAGCGGGGTCTATTCAAACGGAATTAAATAATTCATTCGTATTCTTATTCCGCGTTGCAACGGGTATAGGATTGAGTATTTGTTTTGCTAAAAATAACTCTAGAATGAATGAGAAATTGATGCTCAAAGTATGGCTGAAAAATACATTAATATGTGTATGAATGTGTTCATGAATGTATTCATGAAGTGAGTAATAAAGTTCTACATTGGTTGTGAACGTGTGTTGGTGAGTTGTTTATAAAGTATTCTCCTATTTAAGGTGACATTTAAGTCTAAGAGAGGAGAGTGTGAGCAGGTTAGTCCTAACTCCTTACGCGCGCACATGCGCGCGGCGCCGTCGCTGTGCCGAGTCGGGCTCGGACTCGGCAATTTGAGCTCTTCTTGGGCTTTCCGTATTTCGGATCGGACTTGGTTTATTTGTGATACATATTATCTATTTATTACAAATCTCACTTCGAAAAGTTTTTAATTCCACAAATAACTTTTGATTGTTCTGGAAATTCTCAAAGCATTAGTTTTTGGAAATTAATTAAAAATTAACCTATTAAATTATGAAACATATTTAAATATGGCAGAAATTCATAATTTCAATCCTAATATGTGGAACTCATGTTGTAACATATTTTATAACCATGGCATTATAAAAACCTAACATGTCGATAAATTTCTAAACATGTCAACACAACAAATCATGCGCATTAGCAGCCCTGTAAAAGTTATAGATTGCAGATCCAATTCGTTAGAAGGAAACTTACGGTTGTCGTCGACAATTTTACGAGTCGTCATTCCGTCTTCGGTATGCGAGACTCGGTCCCAGAATGTACGTTCAACCCTTAGCCGAGAGGCGCGCACCTAAGAGGTGGAATCCGCGCGTGTCTTGTGCTTCGGGACGGATCTGCGTCACACGACTTCGCCTTGGCCGAATGAACCTGGAACCGGGTATGCGTCACACTCCTTGAAATTTTCGAGAGCTGCTGGAACCAGAGTTGCCTCGCACACGCACGAAAAATCCTCCTTGTCCGAGAACAAGCTACACTCGCGCCCAGGGGAGGATGGAATTTGTCGCCACTCTTTTGGTGTATATGGCTGGCCATATCGATCAAAAATTCACTCCAACAACCACAAGCGATTCAATGATATATCTCTGAGAATTTTAGGAGATCAAGAGGGTGGGCTCTTTCTGTGAACAAGTGAAGGATGAGAGACTCACGATTAAAGGAATGGCTGCAGGGAAACTATTTTCCTCTCTCTCTCTCTCTCTATCTCTCTCTCTCTCTCTCTCTCTCTCTCTCTCTCTCTCTCTCTCTCTCTCTCTCGGGTTCGGCCAACTCTCTCACTATGGGAAGGGCTGAGTCTTGGTCAAAATTTGCAAAATCCAATATTGGTCTGTTAGTCAAACTTAATCTCATTAAGCCTTTTAAATAATATTAAATCATATTTCATCCCATATATAATTATATATGGCCGGCCATATATTAATTTTACACTCCAAATTTATTTGATTTAATGACATGTCATTAATTATGTTCATACTATCTAAACAAGAACAAAACGGGAAAATATTTATTTTCATCTTTTATTTATTTGAATCCTTAAAATTGTATTATTATCGAGATAATTATATAGTAAGATTTATTAACTAAATCTAATAATAAATAACCAATTATTTATTTAGTTACGAAGAAACTAATTTTCATAGTGTAAATTACAATTTATATTTAATGAGAAAATCAATTATTCTTGTTCACCAAGTCTCGTCCGAGAGTCTATCATTGAGATCTTATGAACTCACAGGAACGAAATTTTAGAATAAAGTCCGGACACAAAAGTTCATAAACTTTTTCTGACTTTTAATTCTTAATATTTGTCGATTCTACTAAAGGACTAATATTGAAACTCTCTAAGTTCATATGCGTTTATATTTCTGTTTGATGCGAAAAAACTATTCTACACACGGTCCACGGTCTATTTTACAATATTATTATTTGTGTGTATCATTAACTCAGAGGAATGTAAAATTACCTTTTTACCCTTAAGTTATTATTTCACCAACTCCTTTGTTATTTGTGAACTAGAAAAACATAAAGTGAGATGTCTCAACATGTCACAGGTTTTATTAAAGGAATATTTTAGTCGTTGAATATCAGGCCCAGTTTATTCGCTCACACTCTAATAACAAAATATGTTGTGATACTAATGTCTTAGCATTCTTGCAAGACAATTTCCATATATGTGAATCACATAATTCAAAAAAACAGTATTATGACACCATTCATCGGGTCAGTGAAACTTCATTAGTAATATCTCATTGATTAATCAAATGTCATAAAATGTTTCAAAAAAAATATGTATTCACTTTAGGATTTAGATAATTACCAAAATACCCATCGTTTGTGATTTTGAGTGATTAAACGATTTTATCTCGAACTTCAAACTGTCATAGGTCTTGTTCAATGTCTTCATCAAGACATTAGGAATAAATTCCAATGGCAACTCTCTATATCACAAGATAAGACATCGTCAACTTATTTAAGCAATCATTACTCAGATACGATTGCCCAATCAATCTTTAGATTGCGAACTATTATTTTAAACTAGTCATAAGAAGGTATCTTGTCGAGTCTGTACTTAACACTTCTTTCGTTTATGACAATTTTAGGGCGTAAACATTCATGCATAAACACAATCTTAAATAAGAATGAATATTTAACTTTATGTAAACTTTCAGCAAAAAGAATACAAATTGTATCAAATGGATTTTATCTCCTTTGTGGGCACAAATGACAACATTATTTTCAGTCAGTTAACGGCGAGCCAAATGCTATAATAAATACGTAAAACGTTTTGGGCGAGCTCAATTGAATAACCTTTAATTGAATTTAATTCTCATTAGGGTCAGACTGTTTTGTAAACCCTCCAAAGGTTGTTTGTAACTTTAAAAGAGAGCCGAACTCTCTCATTCCTACACACTTTCACACCACAGAAACACTTCTCTCTCACTTCGAAATTATTTTTTTCTTTGTAGTCCGGTGTTAGTTCGACACGAGTACTCAGTTCGCCGAAATCGAGCTGAGTCGTACTACAAGCTCGCTTTATGTTGTTGTATCCTGGGAGACTCAGACATCATATACCTGAGTGGGCGATAAAATTTCAATGAAACTGTCAAACAGGCCTCGACTATCTCTACCTTAGTTTCTTATTTCATTGGTTTAATTTTTATTTAATATCACTTGGTCTCTATAATATTTTCAATATTATTTTATTTAACATTACTAACATAATAAACTATATCTTAAGTTGCAACTTAACCAAAATTATATTCCGCTCCGACCTTTAACTATATTTTTAGAGAATTATATATATTCTTTTGATAAATGAATATTCTCCATCGTCATCAACAGTCACAAACCAAATTAATTTGACGCCGGACAGAAAAGGACATTTGGTTGGAAATATCTTAAAGTCGTTGATCATAAGGTATGTTCTTAGGCACACAAAGTGGCATAGCTCTTGATAACATAACGAAGCTATTGTAGTTAAGCTCTTGTTACATTCGTTTTCATCTCAACTTAGCTTGATTAATTAAATGAATAGTATAAATGAAAAATCGTATCATGTTGGATTAATTAATACATAATGATTAAAAATCCTAATACGGATAAATATATAGGTGGTTTGATTTTATGGAGAAACTATTTAATGGTGGCCATTTTGGACGTTACATAATGTTTCGCATAGGAATATTTGAAATATAAGAAATAAGTAATAGAAGATTAGAAAATAAAAAATGGAACTTGTCACAAAAGTAAAGTTGAACTTGTGGACAAAATGAAAACTTTAGTCTATTGAATTAGATATTCCTTTCTGTTTCGTAAAAGATTATGTTCCAATTTACTGGCTTTTGGAATAGGCTAAGTTGTTGTATTCCGTCAAAAAGTTCCGATTTACTATTACAAGAGTATGTTTATCATCGTCAAATTTAAATTTCACTTGTACATAACGTTTAAAACTGTTTTAAATTAAAATCTCAAATAGTTCAATTTCTCCGTTAAAATACAAAACTTGAATCTTTAGCCAATATAAATATAGAATTAAAAAATAATAAACATTATGTAAATAAGTTGTAAATAGTCAATGAATTTACCTGACATTCGTTTACAAAAAAAAAATATACTTGAATTACGTTAAAAAGTAATAAGTGTTATTCTTATTGGCAATTACTTTAATAATGTAACTTATTCGGCTTAATCATGTCAAAGTTTTAAAACTATGCCCATTGTGATGAAAATACATATATTGAATTAAATGGTAAAAATTTAGTCGACAAAATAAATATATTAATGATTCAATCTAGAACGACAAGAAGATGTTAAATTGAATCCAATTGAATCCAATTGGAATAAAACATTATATTGTAGAATAAGTTGGATTCAACGTGGATATAAGAGGCGATAAGATATGTGGAGATTTAATCAAAAACACGCGTATAAATATATGGGAAGACCAAAAGTATAAATCTCATCGACGATTTTACTTTTACGTTCTCTTTACTTGTTTCGTTTTTCACGCGAAAAATATGAGTTGTCAACTTTTCGATCACAAACTTAAACAATTTATAGTCTTATATCCTCATAAAAGTGTAAGAGTGTGGTGTTGTATCCGTTGATGCTATTTATCTTTAAGAGAAGATTGGGAAAATACTAAGAGTGAGTCTCATATTTAAGAGAAGTTTCGGTGTACAGTGGATACTTAGAAGAAGTCTTTGATATAAGAGCAGCACAGACAACACATGTCGAAAAAGTCAAGACATTGGCGTTTGCCGAAGTCGTTTTGTCAAACTTAATATTATTTACCTTGACGATTGATAATGAATTATATTTTAGCTATAGCAGTCCTTCCGAATATGTTTGTTAATACCAAACAAAGTTACCAATGTGTTTTTTTCATCTATTTTTTCATTAACTATTTGGTTGATTTAATCTTGTTATCCTCTAAAATCAATCGATTGTGCAATTAATTATACTAATATATAGTACAGCAACCAATTGAAACACACTGTAAGTAATTTTGCTCTAAGAAAATTATTAAAAAAATTAAGAAAAAGGTACTCTAAACTTCGTAGACAATATGAGAAATCGGCCCTTATTATGGTTAGAGCTCTAGATTGGAATGAACCCCAAAATTTTAAATTCAACAAATATTATTCAAAGATATGTCTTTTTATTGATATAAAAGGTGCGAATTTTCAGCCTAGTATCATCATTGAAGGGTCTAAAATTCAGCCTAAAAATTAGGAATTTTCAGCCTAATATTACCACAATTCATTTTCTTTTATTAATTTCATAATTAATTATACATATTCACTGTGTCCATAAAATTTAAGATTTAAACAACTCTTAATTTCAAATATTGAATTGAAAAATAAAGTTTGGCATCAGTTATTGAGTCGCCGCATGCTGCTATAAGCGGCCCAATGTGTTGTCATATGGCCAAACACTGGAAAATGTGTATCAAATAAATAACTAAAAATTGGTGAAAATACACGTGAAATATTTTGACACTTTCAAATCTCATGTATATTATACAAATATTCCATAAGATCTTTTGAATTTTCACGTTAATTACATAAATATTCCACAAAATCTCTATCCTAAAATAAGTGGATGTCTTTGTAGCGTATTGCCTTACTAATTCAGTAATTTGACACGTTGTCACCAAACTACAACTATATATATTTTCCAATCTTCTTTAATGTACAATTATTATTACACACTTTAATTATGGACATATTTTCATTTTCAGTGTTAGCTAGAGACTGAAAATAACGCTGATTGATTTGTGGCTAACAATGTTTTGAATTATAACAAGAATCATGATGATGATCTTTGGGATGACTCGTGATCTTGGTGAGATTCAGATAAATATACGAAAAAATCTCCAAAAGGACGAGGCGGTGCCAAATTACACGCTTATTAGTGCTTTAGTGGACCATTTTCTTGATGTATACAAGCATAGCGTTAGTATCAATATGATCCCATCAAAGATCCTATATTATATGCTCTTTTTATATATACATATGTATATCTATATATATTATGTCAACTGAAAGAACTTAACTAATTTATCTTCAACACAACTACCTACCACTCTAGCTTGTTGGCGACAAGCTTGCATGGATTCATGGATTCCTTTAGCATAGTTGGCACTATTTATTTTCTTTTTCTTTTCCCTTTTTTAAAACTATGCAAATGTAATGAAAACATGTGCATGCATGTAATTTTGTAAATTTTATTTTTTCTAATTATTAGTAATATGTATATTATGTAGAATAAGTAAGCAAATTTCCTTATTAAACATATTAGTCACACTTGTTCAATTAAAATAAAAGGTGAAATTTTTATTCTTCAAATTATATATTGGATATGCAGTCATAATTTTTCTTTTCTCAAGGTTAAGCTTGTTGGTGAATATGGGTTAACGGATTACAAAAATCTTTAAACATTGTACATCTTGGCAAAATTTTGAAACTCGGCCTAAAATTCTCTCAAAATAATGAATCGCAACGGATGTTTGATTATAGAGAATAATTTTACCTACTAATAAAATGTTCTAAATAGGCGTTTAAAATTTTGATGTTTTTTTAAAGGAAAATTTATATGTTCCTTTTGCATATATTTCATTGGCGATTACCTTTTCTATCAGGTATAACTATCTGACAGTACAATTTTTTTTTTTATCTTTAATCCAAAAATTTGTAACATTACATAAATATTTCATTTTCGAGTATCTAGTTTTTAAGTTCTAATGAAATGAGAGCTAGTAGATCTCTTTCCATAGAGTCGCTTCAGCTTGCGAATTTCATATACTTGAATTAGTCTTCAAATTTTATCACGAAACAATAATTTTATCAAGTTTCCTAAACTCTTATTGATAATTGTTAAATAAACAATTAGCAAATTCACCCAATGCCTATTCGTTTTTATACTATTTATTCATATAAATGACTCTATAAGTCATTTCATAAAACTGTAAATTTCATGTACTTGAGTTAGGATTCAAATTTTATCTTGAAACAATAATTTTAAGCTTCCATAACTGTTACTAGTAATTGTAAAATATAAAAATTAGCCAATTCACATGATGCATGTTAGTTTTTATAGTATATATTCATATTGGCGTTATTTATTGGAGTTAACATCTTTTTGAAATAGTCAACTTGCATTAAACTGCTAATTAATGGATTTAATATCTATTTGAAATAGTCAATTTGCGTTAAACCGGTTACAAGTGTCAATGAAGTATATTCGTCCATATATAATACTAGTTAATTTGCGTTAATTTATTTTTACGGATACAGCGAATCATTCAAATCATATCCCCTGATTTCATGGATTTGAAATAGTTAATTACTTGATTTGATTAATATTTGAATTAGTCAACTGAATAATTCACGATTTTATTATTGATTTCATTAAATAAATATATTTCACTAATGACTGGATTTGTTTTAGTATCATTTAATACCAAACCGGACTACATATTACAACTGAAATTAATTTCGTTTAAGGCATTATGAAATTAATTTCGTTATTTCTGCAATTATAATTCTACAATGTGTATTTTAAGAATTGTCTTAAAAGAAATAAGAAATCAAATATTGTGTCATGAATACATTATTCTTTCATGAATGAATAATTGACCTTTATAGTTTTTTTCCTTCTCCTATAAATAGAGCCTCACATAAAGATGTGAAAAAGAAGGTTTTGCCTTGTTCTCTCTTGCTCTTGGCCGACCCATCTCCATCTCTCTCTCTAGAAAATACTTCTTTTATTTTATCACCTAAGTCCTCATTAAACTTAGGCTAAATTAGCAATTCAGCTCATAGACTTGTTTTTGAGTTATTGTGTTTAATTGTGCCCACACACAAACACTTCTAAACCTCTATAGACTCTTGTAATAGAAACCTTAGGTTTCTCAAGTTCAAGACTAGAAGTGAAAGAATCAAGCCAAGGAAGAAGATCCACCTTTCCCAAGTCGCTTCAAGTTTGAAGACACAAGAAAGGTTAGTATTCAAGTAGATTAGATAATGTTTTGAATTTATAACATGTATATGCACTTTATCTAGGTTGGTAAAAAATTGTTTTACTAGTAAAAGAATTTTTTATATTCCGTCATTAATATGATTAATGATAATTTTTTCTTAACCCTAGACCTATTCCAATAGGAAGGAGTGTTCGTGTTCTTGGTCATGTTTACATTGCATGTTTACATTGCAAAGTCTTTTACATGTTTACATTGCAACGTCTTTTTAAATATATATAGATTGAAATTCAGCTAACCACTCGGACACCTGTCACAAACAAAAACTGTAACAATATGTACAATTGGTAACCCAGTTCGGAGCAACGTCACCTACATCTAGGGAGTGTCATAACCCGGTGGAAATGATTTCCTAGATAAATAGCTTTCAGTACAAATGGACTTATATGAACAACATAAACATTAAAACCAAATTAATAACTATAAAAGTGAAACCAAATTAATAACTATAAAAGTGAAACCAAATTAATAACTAACCTTTTTTTTAGGCAATCACATAATTGAATCTTTTACACTTGTCTGATTAAAAAATAGATGACGGCCATATACTAGAGAAAGAGGAGAGGAAATCAAATATTGTGTTATGAATACACAATAGGAAAGGGAAATTACTCTTTCTTGTATTTTCTTCTCCTATAAATAGAGGCTCACATTGAGATGTGAAAAACAAGTCTTTCCTCTTATTCTCTCTATAGTGGTCAAACTTTCCTCTCTCTCGCTCTTATTTTTGCATCTAAACTCTCTATAGACTCTTGTAATAAAAACCTTAGGTTTCTCGAGTTCACGATTAGGCGTGAAGGAAACGAGCAAGACGAGACAATCAACCTTTCCTAAGGCTTCCCAAATATCAAGTTACAAAAAAGGTTAGTCCCAAGTAAACAAGTAATTAAATAATTAGATGTTCATGCACTTTTCCTAGGTTAGTAAAATTGTTTTACTTATAAAGAAATTTTTATATTTCGCTATTAGTTTGTTAATGATAAATTTTCTTAACCCTAGACCTATTCCAACTCTTTAGTCAAGGAGAAACTGAGTAATTAGGCACTGAAAATCCCATCAGCGTTTGAGTTTCAAACAATTTAGCATGTTTGACAAAATGATCATAGACAAACGCCCCAAAGTCAAATTTACACATAGTTTCAATATGATAAATAAGTCGGCAAACTTCAACAGACACAATAGAATCATTCGATGTGGGTGCCCAATTAGCAACTAAGACAGAGTACATAGCTGTGAGATCTGACGCTTGAATTCCACCATTGGTTGGCCAGAGAGCAGTCTCATCACATGTCAGAACTTTTTCCATGATGTTGAGGCTCGAGATTGGGTATGTGATCGTGGAATTGGTCTTGCTCAGAGTGGCATTGATCATTTCAGAAGAAATATTGGGACCGTGAACTTGAAATTTCCTGAATTCACCAATCTCAGAACTGTCCATCTTTGGAGACAAGCTAATAATAAACTTTTTCACGAGTTTTGGATAATATGGACCAATTCCAGTAGCTGTATCTAGCAGACCAGCCTCTTGAAGTGAATCAAGGATAGATGAAAACTTCATAGCATATTTCGATATTTGTCTCTTGGGAAATATGGTACGAGCGTATACATACCTCCATTTAGCAACTTGAGTCTCTAAATGGAAGAACACACTGTCCAGAGGATTAGATGAAATATTCTTTGGGGGCTTCATCTCATCCTTGTACTTCCTAGTCTCCATCAGAGAGGAAAGAGCTGCTTTAAGGAATTCCTCCTCATCAAAAGGAACAGAGTGGGATGGAGGGATTTTCTTGGACTTATTCTTCTTATGGATACCCCTCTTGACCTTCATGGATTTCACTTTCACAACCGAAGTATTATTCCCAAAAGCTTGTTAACTAATAGGAGGGCCATGTTGAGCAGCAGAAGGCTCGGGCCGAGTAGCAAGGGGCTCGGGCTGAGGAGAGTGAGGAACATCTAGAACAACGTGCTTGGGTTGAGAGGCTCTTCTTGACTTCTTCTTCGCAGTGCGAAGAGAACTGACGATCGTGGCTTCATCATCTAGAAGATTATCAGGAGGAGAGGACTCTTTCCTCTTCAAGTTATTTGCAGAGTTCTCAATAGAGTCTAACAAAAAATATTCAGGACATTCTGGGTCGAAACAGGTGGGTTTTCATGAGTCTCATTCAAGCCTAAAATTGCACTGATGATTTCGAGGTTAGTAAGACAGGGTTGCATATTTAGGGGCATTCATTGGAGCTCTTCTCTTTTCTACTCAACATGGGAGAATTGTTACTTGTGTCAAGAGCCATTGTAAAAATATTAGCAAGTTGTTTCTCTGTCTGAACATACTCAAGACGAAACTTTTTATCTTCAACAAGTTCTCGGATAAAAGAAGATGACAAATGTCTATATGTTTAGTCTTGCTATGCTGAATCGGATTTTTTGAAATATTTATTGCGCTCTGACTGTCATAGACAATGTCATGACATCTTGTGACACCCCATACTCCGCAAGCATTTGTTTCATCCACAACAATTGAGTACAACTACTCTCAGCTGCTATGCATTATGCTTCAGCTGTAGATAAAGAAATGCAATTTTCCTTCTTACTGAACCAGGAGATAATTTATTTCAAAGGAAGAAACAACCTCTTGAAGTGCGTTTATGATCAACAACACTACTTGCCCAATCAACATTACAATAACCAACCAAAGTTGAAGTTGTGTCAAAGGAATAAAGAAACCCAAGATTTGAGGATCCAAAAGTATATCAAAATATTCTATTGACTTGACTGAGATGACTTGCTTTTGGGTTAGCGTGGTAACGAGCACAAACACCAACACAATAATTGATATAAGGTCTACTAGCCGAGAGATACAGAAGACTCCCAATCATGCTTTTATATAGACTCTGATCAACAAGAATACCAATATCATCATAGGTTAATTTGATGTGTGTGGCAGCCGGTGTTCTCATGTGGGAAGATTCTCAAGTCCAAATCATTTAACAATGTTGTTGCATACTTGCTTTGAGAGAAAAACATTCCATCATCCATCTGTTTAATTTGGAAACAAAGGAAAAAAGTTAACTCACCAACCATGCTCATTTCAAACTCACTCTTCATCTATTTCACAAATTTTTGCACCTTGTTATGAGACATTCCACCTATAACAATATCATCAACATAGATATTGGCTATAATGAGTTTTGTATTTTCTTTCTTCACAAATAGGGTCTTGTCCACTCCCCATCTGATATAGACTTTCTGAACCAATAATTATGTTAATCATTCATACCATGCACGCGGAGCCTGTTTAAAACCATAGATAGCTTGTCTAAATTTATACACATGCCGAGGAAAATATGGGTCAACAAATCCCTTAGGTTGTGCTACTTAGACTTTTTCATTCATTACCATTCAGGAAAGCACTCTTAACATCCATCTTAAACAACTTGAATCTGAAGAGACATGAGATGCCGAGAAGCAAACTTATAGCTTCTAACTGAGCAACAAGAGCAAAGGTTTCATCAAAGTCAACTCCTACAACCTATGTATATCACTGAGCAACAAGTCTCCCCTTATTTCGAGTAACATTTTTGTGTTCATCTGAATTGTTCTTGAATATCCACTTTGATCCAATCACATTACCTTGATCAGGTTTAGGATCTAGATCTCAAACTGAATTTCTCTCAAATTGAACAAGCTCTTCTTGCATAAAATCTATCTAGAATTCATCATCAACAACTTCATTATTATGGGTTTAATCTTAGAAATTAAACAGATGTTGCTAATCATTTCCCGATAATTTACCGGATTCTTCTTGCGTGTTTTCATGGTGTCATTGACATCACCTATTACCCCATCAATAGAATGATTATTTTGAATTCAGGTAGATGGAATCAACTCATGATTGATTTCATTTGAGGACTCAGTTCTTGTAGGTTCAGAAGACATTTTTGTATTTTTTGAGACTTCTTCAAGAATAACATCATTCTATGCACCAATGTCAGATAAAGTTGGTGAGACATCTTGTTTGACATTTTTCTCCCTGAGGTGAATTACATCTTCTTCGTAATGCATATAAATATCAGTAGTATCCTTGACAACCAAATTGACAGATTCCGTGATGCTTTTGGACCTCAAATTATAAAAATGAAAAACTGCAATGTTTCTTGAATATCCGACAAACATGACCTCATCACTTTTTGGATTGATTTTTCTTCTAGGCTCTCTGTCAGCAACTATGTAGCAAGTGGATCCAAAGATATGAAAGTATTTCACATTAGGTTTACGACCTCTCCATATTTAATATTGTGTAGTAGTCATACCAGGTATGATAATAACTCTGTTATGAATATGTCAAGGAGTGCTTCTGCCCAGAAACGAGTGGGAAAATTCTTTCCAAGAAACATTACTCGTGCATTTCTTAGAGATTTCTATTCTTTCTTTCAACGATCCCATTTTTTTGAGGAGTAATATGTTCGCAGAGATGCCCACAAGAAGATTGTTTATTTACATATTCATGTAATATATCAATCTTTATAAATTCCTTTTTGTAAATTGCTGATTAAATTAATAAAATTTGAGACGTTCATTCATTCCCTTTTAGTTTGATTGAAGATATATGATATTTAATAGTCTTATAGTCCTTAATAAAACCTAACAATGTATGAAGAGACAAATGTAAATTTACGTGAACAAACTCTTCATGGTTTGACTAGACCGATATATTCATAATCTAAAGATCAACGGACTATTGATCTCAGTATGATTATTGGAAGAATCTATGATGTCTGGTTACGAAGCATAGAGAGTTAGGAACTCTATAGTTCTTCCAATGTATCTTTCGAAGATCCCGAACTGACCAGTGCACCTTTAGAGATAATGGAAGAACAAACCATTTAACCTCTTCTCTCTCAAGGTCACTATGGAATTGCATCATGCTTACCTAAATCCTGAAATGAGACATGTCATTTCATAACATTAATACTCTCTATAGTGTCAAAATAAACAGAAAAGGTTGACATTTAGCTAAAAATCGGAAAAGGTTTGGATTCATAAGATCACTATTACAGGTCATTAGAGTAGGATTATTAAACAGAAAACTAAGCCAAAATAAGTTCAAAAGTTGAATTAGACTTTTTCTCGGAAAATGTCTAAAGGATTTTTTGTCCACATGGACATAAAATGATGTGGATGTCAAAATAAGATTTTGAATATTTTCATATGATGAAAATATAAATTATTTTCTAAAGCCAAAAAGTCGTTTAAAGCATTATGATATTAATTTCATTATTTGTGCAATTATAATTCTACAAGGGGTATTTTAAGAATTGTCTTAAAAGAAATAAGGAAGCATCTTGAAGCTTTTGTCTTGCTATGTCTTGTATTTTTGACAGACCATCTCCTCTCTCTCTCAAAATACTTCTTTTATTTTGGCACCTAGATCCTCACTTGATCTAGAGAATTAGCTTATGATCAAAGAATTGTTCTTGGTTCATACTGTTAGATTGTGCCCACGCACAAATCCTTCTAAACCTCTATAGACTCTTGTAATAGAAACCTTAGGTTTCTCAAGTTCAAGACTAGACGTGAAGGAATCGAGCCGAGGAAGAAGACCCACCTTTCTCAAGACGCTTCAATTTTGAAGATACAAGAAAGTTTAGTATTCAAGTTGTTTAAATAATTTTTTAATTATAACATGTATATGCACTTTATTTAGGTTAGTAAAAATTGTTTTACTAGTAAAATAAATTTTTATATTCCGCTATTGATGTGTTAATGATAAAAAAAATTTAATCCTAGACCTATTCCAACAAATGGTATCAGAGCTATGGTCAAATTACAAGCATGTACATGTTATTTAAAATCATTATTAGAATATTGTTTTCAAAATTTGCTTGAATAATGGTTTTTTCAAAGACTAGATCTTACACAATTTTAATTTTTTGGTACGACCTTTAAAATTAATTTTGTGTCGATTTTCTACTTGTTAAATATGCTATATAAATACATTAAAATAAATAATTATTTTATGTTTAGCATACTCAAAATCAATTTTTTGACAAGTTTGAAAATTTGTATACATAGTTTAAACTAGTTTATTGCACTTCTAGTTTAAATTTGTTATTGAACGTTTTATATATAGGAAATTACTTAACGATTTAAGTAAATTATTATTAAACATAACTAATTACGTGCGGAATTAATAATAAAATCGATCTATCATATTAAACTATTTAATATCTAACAACCTATTGGCATTAAAATCATAAGCATGTTAATTAACAATTTAATTCTAAACATGTTATTTCAATAAAATAAAACACTCCAAACAATCATAACAATTATATCAATTAAGAGTATTTAAGATTATCGAAACTTACATCGTCGAGTTATAAATAACTCAGTCGAGGAATTGAAAACGAGTTCGATGCGAGAATCTTCAAGCTTCTCCAATTCCGGGTTTGCAAGAGACTTCCTCGGCTCGTCAACACGGGCAGCGAAGGCGGCAAGCAGGCACGTCCTTGGGGCTGGTCCGGGAAGCTGGCAGCAGATGGCGCGCGGTCCTCGGCAGGCTGGGAACGGGCGGCAGCGGCTGGACTCGTCCGACGCAGAAGGCAGCGGCCCTAGGAGACCCCGAAGCGGCTGAGAGGGGCAGGCACCTCTGGGCTCAGGCGGAGGAACAACGGCGACGTCGGCAGCGACCTGGGCAGAGGCAGGCTTGGCTGGATAAAGGCGGCAGGCTGCTGGGACACGCAGAGGGGCGGTCGGGCGGAGTCAGGCGCAGGTTCGCGCGGATGGGCGGAGGCAGATCGCAGGCGAAACTTCGCGACGTTGCTGAGAGCTCATGGAAGCTCGGATCGGGACGCCGTTTTTTGCGTTGCGTCGGCAACGAACTGACTTAAATGGGTTCGGAGAGAGATCTGGGTTTGCAGACTCAGATTCGTCGGATTCATCGAATCTTTGGTTCGGAGGTCAGATTTCCAGAAAACGAAAATGGACCAAACAACCACAAGTTGATTCAACGATGACACAAGAAGAAAAACGAGAAGATGAGTGTGGGCTCAGATGAACGCACACGAGAAAACAAGAAACGAAATTTTTCGTCCTCTCGGGTGATGAGGTGGTCGGCCAAGAGGGAAGGGAAGAGAGAGACAGAGCAAGCTTTTTCTAGGGTTTCCTCAAACCCTTTATTTATAGACATTGTTAATGGGCTTTCATGTGGGCTTTTGTTGAATCGATATTCAGCCCAAAATCATGTTAATGGCCGGCCCGTATGTCCTACTCGTTTCTCAATTTTATTTCCCAAATTGCCTTGATTTAATTTCCAAATTCGACTTAATTTAGAACTCTCATCTATTTAATAACTCGTTATTAAATTGTTTCATGGTTATCGAATAACATAAAACAAAAAACGTTTTATTTTCTAATATTGTTATTATGAATTCTCAAGAAAATTATTATTACAATAATAAAGTTCTTTAATTCACAAAATCAATAATTAATGAATAACACATTATTCATTAATTCGCTTGGAAAATAAATTTATACAAATCACAATTTGTATTTTATGAGTAAATCAATTTATTGCGTTCAATTAATCTCTTCTAAATGTGCATCATTGAGACCTTATGGACCCACATGAACGAAGCTTGAGAATAAAGCACAGACTCAATAATTCACAAATTATTTCCGGCTTATAATTCTTAATAATGGTCGACTCCACTAAAGGACCAATATTGAAAATCTCTAAGTTCATGCGCGCATATTTTTCCGTTTGAAGTCACAGAACTTTTCTGTACTCGATCCACGGTGTACTTTACCAAAATACCCTTCGTGTGTATCAGTAAGTCCGGGGAATGTAAAATTACCGTTTTACCCCTAGAGTTATTATTTCACTAACTCGTTTGTTACTTGTGAATGAGAAAAAAAACATAAAGTGAGACGTCAATACATGTCACATGTTTTAATCAAGGAATCTCATATTCAATGATTATCTGGCCAGATTAATTCATTCACTATCTCGTAACAAACCATAGTGTGATACAATGACTTTCATTATGCGTACACGAATTCCATATCTGTGAATCACATAATCCAACACTACAACATTATGTCACCAACCGTCGGGTCAGATGCAGCCATTACACGGCCATCGCCCATTGACAAATCAAATGACATAAAGTGTAGTATCGACTATGCACTCACCTCAGGATTAAGGTAGTTATCGAAGTACCCCTCGTATGTGATCTTGGAGCTTCTGGATTAAACGGTTTTATATCGAGCTTCCATAGAATCACTAGGTCTTGTTCAATATCTTCTATAAGATATCAAGAATGAAATCATAGAGTCACAACTTTCTATATCACATGATAAGATATCATGATTCATTCAAACAATCGTTAATTAGACTCGAATGCTCAATCGGTCTTAAGATTGTGAACAAATGGTTTAAACTAGTCACAAGGGGTTATCATGTCAAATCTGTATTTAACACCCTTTTCGTTGATGACAGTTTCAGAGCGTAGTATACATACATAAACACAAACTATATGAAAAGAAAGCTTATTTATTAATATTAATGTTTCAGCAAAATATTACAAATAATAAATAAAATGTCTAATATTCTCCTTTGTGGGCACCAATCCCAACAAACTCCCACTTGACTCAAAGGAGATACAATATCCTTTAGTTCACAATATCTCGCATGAGGTGATATTTGCGCTCAATGTGTTTTGAGCGCTTGTGACTTCTTGGCTCCTTACAATTGGTCACAGCCCCACTGTTATCACAATAAAGTGTAATGGGCTCGCTTGCACTTGGAACAAATTTCAAGTACATAAGGAATTTCCTCAGCCACACAGCCTCTTTTTCAGCTTCACAAGCTGCCACATATTTGGCTTCCGTGGTCGAGTCAGCAATGCAAGATTGCTTGATACTCCTCCAGACCACAGATCCACCATTCAGGGTAAACACAGACCCTAATGTGGACTTCCTGAAATCCTTGTCCGTTTGAAAATCGGAGTCGGTATATCCCGTCATATTCAGGTCACTACCTGAGTATTATAGCATGTAGTTCCTCGTCATACAATGGTACTTCAAAACATGATTCATAGTAACCCAGTGCTAGGGTCCAGGGTTCGACAGAAACCTACTCACCACGCCTACTGCGCAGCGAATATCTGGTCTAGTACAAAGCATAGCATACATGAGACTTCCGACGGCTGAGACGTATGGAACATGTCTCATGTCCTCAACCTCTTGAGGTGTCTTAGGAGACTGCTTACTTGAGAGATACAATCCATGTCTAAAGGGTAACTGCCCTTTCTTGGAGTCTTGCATACTAAAGTGATCCATGATCTTATCAATATAAGATGCTTGGGAAAACGCTGACTTCCGGTTCTTCCGGTAACGGAATATTCTGAATACCCTGAATGTAAGCCGGTTCTCCCAGATCCTTCATCTCAAATTGCTTTGACAGCCAGATCTTAACCTCTGATAACTTACCAACATCATTCTGAATGAGTAGTATGTCATCGACATATAGGATTTAGAAAACACACTTTGCCATCGTTTATCATCATATAGACGCATGGCTCATCTACTGACTGATCAAAGCTGTAGCCTTTCAGAGTCTCGTCGAATTTAATATTCCACGACCTAGATGCTTGCTTCAGTCCATAAATGGACTTTGGCAACTCGCAAACCTTACTCTGTTGGCCTTTTTCCACGAACCCGTCTGGTTGAGCCATATAAATGCGTTTATCAAGATTGCCATTCAAAAAGGAAGTCTTGACATCCATATGTCAAATTTCATAATCCAGGACGGCAACAATGGACAAGAGAGTACGGATGGACTTCAGCATCGCGACTGGAGAGAAGGTATCCTCATAATATATACCTTCCTTTTGTGTGAACCCTTTCGCCACCAGTCTAGCCTTAAATGTTTTAACATTTCCATCCGGACCTCTCTTCTTCTTGTAGATTCACTTACATCCTTCAGGCTTGATGCCTTTGGGTAAGTCTACAAGCTTCCAGACATCGTTGTAGTACATCAAATGTATTTCAACGTTCATGGCTTCTTGCCAGAGGTTTGCTTCGGAACTCTACTTCAATTGGGAAAACGATATCGGATCATCTTCCTCCTGATATGCAACTGCAGTGAAAGTCTCTCCGACACCCATGTATCGGTCAGGCTGTCGTACAGTCCTGATATTGTGACGAATCGCAGGAGTCTCTCGTTCCAGGTGTGTATCTTCCACTATTGGAATAGAACTTGTTCTATTCTCTGAAGTACAAGCTACTTCATCCAATAGATCCTTAAGCACAAGTATGCTTCTCGGTACAGCATCTTTCATATAGTCTGCTTCCAGAAACCTAGCATTCATACTAACAAATGTTTTCTGATCAGTAGAGCTATAGAAGATGCAACCTTTCGATTCTTTGGAATGTCCTATGAAGAGGCATACTTCTTAACGACTAGCCAACTTGCTAGTCTTTCGTCTCAGCACATGTGTTAGACAACCCCAGATACAGACGTGGTGTAAAATAGATTTTCTGCCACTCCATATCTTTTGTAAGGTGTTCCAGGAACCGTTCTAGACGGAACCTTGTTCAGAATGTACGCTGCCGCTTCTAAGGCGTATCCATAGAACGAATCGGGAAGTGATGAGTAACTCATCCTCGATTTCACCATATCTAGTAAAGTTCAATTCCTTCTCTCTGACACACCGTTTAATTGCGGGGTGCCAGGTGCTGTAAGCTGAGAATGAATACCTTCTTCCTGAAGAAAGTCTTCGAACTCTCCAGACAAATACTCTCCCCTTTGATCTGATCGAAGAGTTTTGATCTGTTTCTCTGTCTGCTTCTCGACTAAAACCTTAAACACCTTGAACATTTCAAAGGTTTCAGATTTATGTCGCATAAGGTAGACATAACCAAAACGCGAGTAGTCATCGGTGAAGGTTACGAAATACTCATAGCCTCCATGTGCCTGGATGTTAAATGGAACACATGCATCAGTATGTACGAGTTCCAAAAGCATACGTGGCTCTAAGACCTTTCGAAGAGAAAAGCCTCTTGGTCATATTGTCCTTGAGACAGAATTCACAAGTGGGAAGAGTTCCCACCTGTAGAGATTTCAAAGGATCATCCTTAGTCAATCTCTTAATCCTATCTAGGCCAATATGTCCAAGACACAAGTGCCATAGATATGTGTCGTCGGTCTCATCAACATGTGACCGTTTGTGGCTTCCCCAGTGAATCATAATTCTTTGTCGCTCAAGCTTTTGATTTTCTCAAAACCATTCAAATTACAAACAACATGCTCAGATGCCCCGCGATCTAAGATCCCGGGCGACACTTTGTTTGTCGTGTAATAAGCTTAGGTGACAAATATTCTTGTTCGGTTGGCGTTTTTGGGCTTCCTCTTAAACCTCTTAGAACCAGATGTCGAGGCCTCTATGTTCAGTAACGTTGAGCTCACTTGACTTCTATTTGTTCTTAGGGAGAGGACCCTCGGCAGTCTGCAACTGTTTCATGCGCACCTAGACTGTATAGTCGAGCTTGTTCATGGAATAGTTCAGACGAAAGCAATTAAAAGAGTCAGAGAGAGTTTTCAAGATCATATCTATTTTGGTGTCTCTATTGATCTCTGATCCAAGAATCTCCATCTCATTCATATGACCCACGATCGCAAGCATGTGGTCTAAACAAGAGTTTCTGGATTCGTTCTACAGTTCAAGAAACTGCGGAAAGCTTGCTGCCTAGCCTGACGCCTATAACCTCCAAACATCTCAAGTACGTTGTACAACACTTTGTACGTTGTATCGATGTGTCTATGAGACTGTTGCAACACATTGCTCATAGATGCTAGAATATAGCACCTTGTAATCTCATCGGATCTCATCCAAGAGTTATATGCGTCTTGTCTTCCTGACTCGAGTCATAACTCGGAAGAGGAGGACAGGGGACAGTGAGAACGTACTTGTGCTTTTACATCGTCAATACAATGTCGAGGTTACGTTTCCAATCTACATAAATCTCACCCTCGAGTTTGTTTCTACTTAAAATAATTCTATGTGGGGTATTTAAAAGACATTTGCTGAAACAAATAATAAAATAAATAAATTTAGTATGTGCTACAAATGCGAACTACATGATGCATGCAACAGTCCTAATATGGTGAGGAAAGCATGTAAGCAATTCATGATATTATGAACAATAATGATTAATTACTTTTCCTAGGAGAAACCGTAATTAATCGCCTTTCATAATCGTGACACATCACTATTTAGTTCGAACCATCCAAGAAGTCACAACTTCTAGTTCTTACTAATTACCATAAACTTTGGTCACATATTTTTAATGCAGGGCCTCGAGGGAGGATTACTTTAAAACATAAGTCTAAGTGTGCAACCGACGTGTGGGCCTTTAATCAAGTCACTTTGATAACGGTTCACCTAGGGGAGACCCCGTATCATCGTTTCTCTTTAAGGCTTGGTTCGTAACAATTTGATTAACTTAATGCTTCCGAAGTACTCCCATTAAAGGGAGGGCCACGAGGGTGACTCTTAGTTCATCACACATTAAGTCAATTAAATTCACATCGGGGACCGTGGGTTGTTTCAACGATAAACAACCCTCCCACTTAGTTTTTGGAAAGAATCATATTCTATTAAAAACAGTTTACAATTTATAACTCATTATTTAATTATAAACTATATGAAAAATTCATGTTAATTTTGATGTTGGCGTTCTATCCTATATGACGTGTGACGTGCTATGCAATGAGATTAAATTAAATAAAGCATAACTAATTTAACTCATTGAATGGCCTATTTCTAAATACAACCCATAAAATAATTACATAAACTATTAAATCCTATTTAATTTTCTATTATTTCCGGTCGAGGTGCTTGATGACGCGTCATTCAGTCGATCGGATTAGCACCCACACGTTTCCATCGTGCGGCCAACTCCGATTTCCTCCCACTCAATTAGCACTCACACGTTCAATAACGTGCGGCCAAATTGAGTCTCTCGGTTTAGCTCTCACACATTCAATAACGTGCGGCCAACACCGAGTCTCCTTCGTCCCTCGTCTTTACATCGCCGGATTACAACAATTTTATATTTTACAACTTAAACGTCCTCGAAAATTGAGGCTCACAATTTAAAAGAAAAATAAAATAAACCCGGACGTAACCGGAAACAAAATCCTAAGGCCATATCAATAAGGTTCCATCCATAAACAACCAATCATAATTTATAACATTCATAATGCAATAAACAATCATATCCAAAAACGCCAACAATCAACTAGCTAAAACAAATTCTAAAACTAGTTACAACTTAGATTTTAATGCCAATTATAGCTCTGATACCATTTGTAGGAAATTACTTAACGATTTAAGTAAATTATTACTAAACATAACTAATTACGTGCGGAATTAATAATAAAATCGATCTATCATATTAAACTATTTAATATCTAACAACCTATTGGCATTAAAATCATAAGCATGTTAATTAACAATTTAATTCTAAACATGTTATTTCAATAAAATAAAACACTCCAAACAATCATAACAATTATATCAATTAAGAGTATTTAAGATTATCGAAACTTACATCGTCGAGTTATAAATAACTCAGTCGAGGAATTGAAAACGAGTTCGATGCGAGAATCTTCAAGCTTCTCCAATTCCGGGTTTGCAAGAGACTTCCTCGGCTCGTCAACACGGGCAGCGAAGGCGGCAAGCAGGCACGTCCTTGGGGCTGGTCCGGGAAGCTGGCAGCAGATGGCGCGCGGTCCTCGGCAGGCTGGGAACGGGCGGCAGCGGCTGGACTCGTCCGACGCAGAAGGCAGCGGCCCTAGGAGACCCCGAAGCGGCTGAGAGGGGCAGGCACCTCTGGGCTCAGGCGGAGGAACAACGGCGACGTCGGCAGCGACCTGGGCAGAGGCAGGCTTGGCTGGATAAAGGCGGCAGGCTGCTGGGACACGCAGAGGGGCGGTCGGGCGGAGTCAGGCGCAGGTTCGCGCGGATGGGCGGAGGCAGATCGCAGGCGAAACTTCGCGACGTTGCTGAGAGCTCATGGAAGCTCGGATCGGGACGCCGTTTTTTGCGTTGCGTCGGCAACGAACTGACTTAAATGGGTTCGGAGAGAGATCTGGGTTTGCAGACTCAGATTCGTCGGATTCATCGAATCTTTGGTTCGGAGGTCAGATTTCCAGAAAACGGAAATGGACCAAACAACCACAAGTTGATTCAACGATGACACAAGAAGAAAAACGAGAAGATGAGTGTGGGCTCAGATGAACGCACACGAGAAAACAAGAAACGAAATTTTTCGTCCTCTCGGGTGATGAGGTGGTCGGCCAAGAGGGAAGGGAAGAGAGAGACAGAGCAAGCTTTTTCTAGGGTTTCCTCAAACCCTTTATTTATAGACATTGTTAATGGGCTTTCATGTGGGCTTTTGTTGAATCGATATTCAGCCCAAAATCATGTTAATGGCCGGCCCGTATGTCCTACTCGTTTCTCAATTTTATTTCCCAAATTGCCTTGATTTAATTTCCAAATTCGACTTAATTTAGAACTCTCATCTATTTAATAACTCGTTATTAAATTGTTTCATGGTTATCGAATAACATAAAACAAAAAACGTTTTATTTTCTAATATTGTTATTATGAATTCTCAAGAAAATTATTATTACAATAATAAAGTTCTTTAATTCACAAAATCAATAATTAATGAATAACACATTATTCATTAATTCGCTTGGAAAATAAATTTCTCTATACAAATCACAATTTGTATTTTATGAGTAAATCAATTTATTGCGTTCAATTAATCTCTTCTAAATGTGCATCATTGAGACCTTATGGACCCACATGAACGAAGCTTGAGAATAAAGCACAAACTCAATAATTCACAAATTATTTCCGGCTTATAATTCTTAATAATGGTCGACTCCACTAAAGGACCAATATTGAAAATCTCTAAGTTCATGCGCGCATATTTTTCCGTTTGAAGTCACAGAACTTTTCTGTACTCGATCCACGGTGTACTTTACCAAAATACCCTTCGTGTGTATCAGTAAGTCCGGGGAATGTAAAATTACCGTTTTACCCCTAGAGTTATTATTTCACTAACTCGTTTGTTACTTGTGAATGAGAAAAAAAACATAAAGTGAGACGTCAATACATGTCACATGTTTTAATCAAGGAATCTCATATTCAATGATTATCTGGCCAGATTAATTCATTCACTATCTCGTAACAAACCATAGTGTGATACAATGACTTTCATTATGCGTACACGAATTCCATATCTGTGAATCACATAATCCAACACTACAACATTATGTCACCAACCGTCGGGTCAGATGCAGCCATTACACGGCCATCGCCCATTGACAAATCAAATGACATAAAGTGTAGTATCGACTATGCACTCACCTCAGGATTAAGGTAGTTATCGAAGTACCCCTCGTATGTGATCTTGGAGCTTCTGGATTAAACGGTTTTATATCGAGCTTCCATAGAATCACTAGGTCTTGTTCAATATCTTCTATAAGATATCAAGAATGAAATCATAGAGTCACAACTTTCTATATCACATGATAAGATATCATGATTCATTCAAACAATCGTTAATTAGACTCGAATGCTCAATCGGTCTTAAGATTGTGAACAAATGGTTTAAACTAGTCACAAGGGGTTATCATGTCAAATCTGTATTTAACACCCTTTTCGTTGATGACAGTTTCAGAGCGTAGTATACATACATAAACACAAACTATATGAAAAGAAAGCTTATTTGTTAATATTAATGTTTCAGCAAAATATTACAAATAATAAATAAAATGTCTAATATTCTCCTTTGTGGGCACCAATCCCAACATTATATTATGTTGCTTGTTTTATATTGTGTTTAATTATTAACATGTTAATATAACACACAATTGAAATCAAAACATACAATTAAAATGTTTCAATAAACCTCTTTCCAATTACGTCTAGATCCGACGTACTTTTAATAGTTTTTCAATTTCTGGACAAATTGTTATGTCTCAGTAAAACGGGCATAACTTTTTGCTAAGAACTTGAAAATTAGTGGTTCTTGAACCAAATATAGCTTGTTGAACTAAGTGGTTGGTTACACACTTATACTCAAACTCTAGTAATCCTCCCTCGAGGCCCTACGAAAAGTTTTGAGTGATCAAACTTCTTTATAAGGTGGCTAGTCAAAGAATTGATGTATTGACATCATGACTATGCATTATTGATGTGTCATTTACTTATGAAAGGCAAATTTTTGCGGCCTACCCTCGAAGGAGTAAAATTGTCATTTAGTTCATAACACCTTTGGATTCTTCCTGTCTAAATAAAATTAAACTTAAAATCCTAAACAAAAGACTAATCATAAATTGTTTCAACTTTCAGCAACATGTCTCTAAACCCCCTCTCTACTATCATTTCCTCGAATAAACTGGAAGGTGATAACTACGTAGATTGGAAACATAACCTAGACATCGTCCTTACCATGGACAAGCACAAATGGGTACTCACCGCCCCATGTCCTCCTGAAACGAATGATTATTTGACTCAAGAGGACAAGGACGCCCTTGCGGCCTAGCTTAGATCCGATGAGATTGCGAGATGCTATCTTTTAGAATCGATGAACAATGTATTGCAACAATAGCATCATGATATTGGGTTAGCCTATGAAATGCTCTACAATCTCCAGGCGATGTTTAGAGGGCAAGGGCGTCAGGCTAGGCAACAAGCGGTACGACAGTTTATGAACTGTCGTATGAAAGCAGGGACTCCCGTTAGAGAACATATGATGCTGATCATAAGTTATCTTAATGAGACGGAAATCCTTGGATCTAAAACTGATGGAGAAACCAATATAAATATGATCTTGGAAACTCTCCCTGAATCTTTTGATACTTTCAAGCTGAATTATTCCATGAATAAGCTAGTGTACACTGCTACCGAGCTAATGAAGGAGCTTCACACCGCTGAGGTACTCTTAAAGAAAAAGAGGACTACTGGAGAAGCTCATGCTACTGAGCACTGAGTCTCCACCTCTAGATCTAAGAAGAGATCTCATAAAACCGGCAAGAAGAACCCTAACAAGGTTCAGAAGAAGAAGATGCCCCGGACAGCAATGGTGGACAAGTCTAAAGACAACTGTCACCATTGCAATGAGCTCGAACACTAGCGTAGGAACTGTCCTACCTACCTCAAGGCTAAAGGTAAATGTATTGTACTTATTACCGAAGCTTGTTTATTAGCTAATAATGTATCATCGTGGATTATCAACTCCGTTTCTACTAACCATATTTGTTGTTCCTTGAATGGGTTTAGAAAAAGCAAAAGCTTAGAGGATGGCGACTTCTGCTTCGCGTGGGGTGATGGGAGCTTGGTGTCTGCTAAGGCCGTGGAATCCGTGACACTGTCTTTCAAAAACAGAACTTTAAATTTGAATAATGTGTATTATGTTCCTTTCTTTGGGAAAAAATTAATATCTGTAGCTCAAATTGTAGAGCAGAATTATTATTTAAAGTTTATTGATAATGGAATTCGTATTACTTCTTCCAATTCATTTGTCACTGATGCGTGTTTAAATAATGGTTTATACTATCTTTATCCTACACAACCTTGCTATAAGACACTTTAATAGATAATGATCTAATTAAGGAACCAAAGAAGATCACACCTAATGACTCCTCTGATCTAATAAAATCAATATATCTCTGGCACTTAAGACTTGGTCACATTAGTCTAGATAGGATTAAGAGACTTGTGAGGAATGGTCCACTCAAACGCTCTGCAATAGGCTCACTGCCGACTTGTGAATCTTTTATAGAAGGAAAAATGACCAAACGGCCTTTCTCTTATAAAGGTCGAAGAGCCACTAATTTGCTGGAACTAATACATTCTGATGTATATGGTACACTCAGAATTCAGACACGGGGAGGATATGAATAGTTCATTCCCTTTACCGATGATTACTCAAGATATGGATTTGTCTATTTGCTCAAACACAAATCCGAAACCTTTAACGTAATTAAGGTTTTTCGGGCTTTAGTAGAAAAGAAAAATGGCAAACAGATCAAAACCCTTCGATCTGATCGAGACGATGAGTACTTGTCTGAGGAGTTTGAAGACTTTCTTAAAGAAGAAGGTATCGCTTCTCAGCTTATAGCACCTCACACACCTGAACAAAACGAAGTGTCAGAGAGAAGGAATCGAACTCTGATGGAGATGGTTAGATCAATGATGAGTTACTCATCACTCTCTGATTCCTTTTGGGGATATGCCATTAAAACTGCCGCATATATTCTGAAACAAGTTCCATCTAAGACGGTCCCTGGTACTCCTTATGAACAATGGACTGGGCGTAAAGCTAATTTAAGCCACATCAGAATTTGGGGTTGCCTTGCACATGTTCTAAGGTAAAAGACTAGCAAGTTGGCTAGTAGGTCAGAATTATGCGTGTTCGTTGGATATCCAAAGGAAACCAAATGTTTCACATTCTATAGTCCCGAGGACGAAAAAACGTTTGTCAGTACTAATGCTCGTTTCCTTGAGGAGGACTATATGAAGAATACGAAACCTAGAAGCAAAATTTTGCTTGAAGAAAACTTGGGTGAGGATGCTTCTACCTCATCTGTAAGAACTGTTCTTACCCCAACTGAAACGCAACCTAACAATTCAGAACCTCGTCAAGTAGCACTTTGAGATAATGGGAGGGTTTCTGAAAAACCTGACAGGTACATGTCTTATGGCATCGTAGCCATCGCTGACATAGATGATCTTGTTTCCTATAGCCAAGACATGCTTGGTTCTGAATCAAACCTCTGGCTTGATGTCATGAAAGTTGAAATGCATTTTATGTATGTCAACAAAGTGTGGAAACTTGTAGACCTACCTGAAGGGGTTAAACGTGTAGGGTGTAAGTTGATCTATAAGAAGAAAAGGGGTCCGGATGGGAATGTTGAGACGCTCAAAGCGCGACTAGTGCTAAGGGTTATACCCAAAAGGAAGGTATCGATTATGAAGAAACCTTCTCACCAGTCGCAATGCTTAAATCCATATGTATACTTCTATCCATAGCTTCCGCTCTCGATTATGAGATCTGGCAGATGGATGTCAAGACTGCCTTTTGGAATGGCATTTTCATGGCTCAACCAGACGATTTCGTGGAAAGTGATCAAGAGAACAAGGTTTGTAAATTGCTTAAATCCATTTATGGATTAAAGCAAGCATCCAGATCATGGAATATTAGATTCGATGACACTGTAAAAAGTTTCGGTTTTGTTGACACGAAGGCAAATTTGTGTTTCTGGTATTATATGTCGATGATATACTACTCATTGGTAATGATGTAGGTATATATTCTGAGGTTAAATTCTTGTTAGCTAAGCAGTTTGATATGAAGGATTTAGGGGAAGCTGCATACATTTTGGGCATTCAGATCTTTCGAGATCGAAAGAACTGGACCATGTCGCCCTCCCAAACATCTTATATAGATAAGGTGATGGATCTCTTTGCTATGCAGAACTCCAAGGGCCAAAACCCCTTTAGACTACACAAGTGATTGAGGACATGATAAAGATTCCCTATGCTTCAGTCGTAGGAAGTCTAATGTATGCTATGTTGTGCAGTAGACCGGATATATGTTTTGCAGTTGGCGTAGTTAGTTGTTTCCAAGCAAATCCTGGATCCGAGCACTGGGTTGCTGTTAAGCATGTTCTTAAGTATCTTCAGAGAACTAGTAACTTGATGCTTACATATTCAGGTACTGACCTGACTATGACGGAGTATACCGATTCCGACTTTCAGGCATATAAGGATTCTAGAAAATCCACTTTAGGATCTGTGTTCGTCCTAAATGGTGGATCTGTTGTTTGGAGGAGTCTCAAGCAATCATGCATTGTTGAATCCACCATGGAAGCAGAATATGTGGCTGCTTGTGAAGCATCCAAAGAGGCTGTATGGCATAGAAAATTCCTCAAGTATTTGGAAGTCGTTCCAAATGTCAACAAGCCCATGACACTTTATTGTGATAATAGTGGAGCTGTTGCTAACTCAAAGGAACCTAAAAGCCATAAGTGCTCCAAGAATATTGAGAGGAAATACCATTTGATTTGAAAGATCGTGCAGCAGGGAGACGTGGAGGTGAAGAAGATCTCAATGGTAGACAACCTTGCAGATCCTTTCACCAAGGCCCTATCCAATAAAGTCTTCGACCAACATCGAAAAGGATTAGGCATGAAGGACTACTCTCATCTTTTTTTAGTCAAGTGGGACTTTGTTGGCATAAATGCCCACAAGAGGATTGTTTATTTACATATTGATGTAATATATAAATCTTTATAAAGTCCTTAATGTAATTTGCTGATAAAATTAATAAAAGTTGAGACGTTCATTCATTCCTTTTTAGTTTGATTGAAGATTTATGATATTTAATAGTCTTATAGTTCATAATCAAACCAAACAATGTATGAAGAGACAAATGTAGATTTGCGTGAACAAACTCTTCATGGTTTAAGTAAAACGATATATTCACAATCTCAAGATCAACGGACTATTGATCCCAGTATGATTGTTGGAAGAATCTATGATGTCTGGTTACGAGGCATAGAGAGTTAGGAACTCTATAGTTCTTCCAGTGTATCTTTCGAAGATATTGAATTGACCAGTGGATCTTCCGTCTCAAGGTCACTATGTGTGAATTTCATCATGCTTACCTAAATCCTAAAATGAGACATGTCGTTTAATAACATTAATACTCTCATTTGAGAAAGTCAAATTCTAGGTCCATTACGTGATCTAGACTAGGCCAATTAGTGAGATATTAAGTTATGAAGATGTCATGAACCAACCTTGTGAAGTTCTCATAGATATGGAATTTATGTACCAGATTGTTGAGATGCAATATATAACACCTCATGCTTTATTACTTGGATTGTGAATAAATAAATTGCGTAGTATCCAAAATTAATACATTGTTTCTAACTTATTCACAAGTAACAAAGGAGTTGAGGAAATAACAACTAGAAAGCTAAAATGGTAATTTTATAAATCCGATCTAGTTGATGATATTCATGAAGGGTAAACATAGATAATATTCAATGGATCCGCTCAATATAATTAAATTGAATTTGAGTAGAAAATAAATTCATTTGAACCGAGAGATTTTTAGTGTCAACTCTTTAGTGGAGTCAGTTGACATTAACCTAAAACTCGGAAAAGGTTTGTGAACTTTTGAGTCCGAGTATAGAAGTTCAAGCGTTGTTCATTTGGATCCATAAGGTCACTATTACAGGTCATTAGAGTAGGATTATTAAACAGGAACCTAAGTCAAAATAAGTTCAAATGTTGAACTAGACTATTTCTCGGAAAATGTTTAAAGGATATTTTTGTCCACATGGATATAAAATGATGTTAATGTCAAAATAAGATTTTGAATATTTTCATATGATGAAAATATAAATTATTTTCTAAAGCCGAAAAGTCGTTTGAGGCATTAAAAAAATTATTTCATTATTTGCGCAATAATAATTCTACAATGAGTTTTTTAAGAATTATCTTAAAAGAAATAAGGAAGCATCTAGATGCCCTTCCCTAGCTAAAGAATTCGGCCAACATGCATCAAAGAGTAGAGTTTTATTTCCCTTTAAATATAAAGATAATTACCCAAAAGAAAAAGAGGAAATAAATTTCCTTGAGAAGGAAATAAATAAGCAAAGTGAGGAAACAAATTTCCCCTTGCTTGGTTAAAAGTGGTGGGCCATATTGAGAGAGAAAGGGGAATGGAAAATATAATATTGTGTCATGAATACATTATTCTTTCATGAATGAATAATTGACCTTTATAGATTTTATTTCTCTTATAAATAGTGCCTCACATAGAGATGTGATGTTGAAGCTTTTGTCTTGCTCTCTCTTGTATTATTGGCCGACCCTCTCCTCTCTCTCTCTCTCTCTCTCTCTCTCAAAATACTTCTTTTTTTTGCCACCTAGATCCTCACTTGATCTAGAGAATTAGCTTATGATCAAAGAATTGTTCTTGGTTCATATTGTTTAATTGTGCCCACACACAAATCTTTCTAAACCACTATAGACTCTTGTAATAGAAACTTTAGGTTTCTCAAGTTCAAGACTAGACGTGAAGGAATCGAGCCGAGGAAGAAGATCCACCTTTCCCAAGACGCTTCAATTTTGAAGATATAAGAAAGGTTAGTATTCAAGTAGTTAAATAATGTTTTTAATTATAACATGTATATGCACTTTGTTTAGGTTAGTAAAAATTGTTTTACAAGTAAAATAAATTTTTATATTCCACCATTATTGTGTTAATGATAAATTTTTCTTAACCTTAGACCTATTCCAACTTAATAGGTGCTGAGAATTCATGTCCTATTCATTCTCCAAATCAAAAATATGAGAAACTAGAGTTTTCAAATTCACGTCCCTGTCACTGTGTATTCTTAACAGCTGTGTTTCCTTTCAGCCTTTCAACCTGTACATAGATTCTCAAAACGCAGAAAAACGCTTCAGACTTCTCTTTAAGGAAATAAACCGAGGTGTACCTTGAATATTCATCAACACAAAAAAATAAATATCTCTTTCCTCCTAGATTTCGTTAGATATATCACGAATTCTAACATTTAACTCAGTTATAGTCTCATCCTCATTCAGGTTGAAAGCTTCAAATTGGGTAGTGAGGTTCTGAAGTTTTGAGTTGCAAACTTTCATTGTTCCCTTATGAGCTACTTAAAGAATCTCTAATGCTTCCTTAGCATTGGTGCATGTATTGATTAATATGAAAATATTCTTGTCAACATTGTTGTAGATGGCATTTAGAGCTCTAAAATTTCCAAGAGCTTATTCATCTTCCGCAACAGTTCAGTCTTTTTCAGGATTCAAACTTTTCACACCACTTTCTTCATCAACAACAAGCAAATATGAGATGACAATTAAAACAATGTAAATAATAAAATAAACACGCACAATTGGTAACCGAGTTCGGAGCAACATCTCCTACATCATAGGTGGTGTGATAACGCGGCGGAAATGATTTAACTAGATAAATAGTTTTCAGTACAAATGGACTTATACGAACAAGATCAACATAAAAAAAATTACTAACTATAAAAGTGAAACCTAATTCAGTCATTCCCCCGAATTAGTAACCCTCACAATTTCACGGAGGACACACCTTCGCGTGTTTGTTGATCACAATAAATTATCAATCGTGATTAGTTCATACACGAGCAACACAGATCCAAAACGCGAATCACAGTGGCTGATTCGATTCTACACTGCTCTTCATCAAGTCCACAGTTTTCCAAACCGCCGATCTTGCACCTCCAGAAAATTCTATAAACTCAATGAAAACATTAAGGAAACTAATGGCAACTACCATAATGTTTATAGTGTTCCATGTAGGAAGGTCTTCTCTAGGGTTTCTTTTAGAGTTCACACGACAACACTCAAAGAGGAAAGACCTTTAGAAGCTTATCTCCAAAAATCATGAAACTGGCCAAAATAGAACCACCCAATCGCAGACTGTTAAGGAAAAAAATCTCGATAAGTTATTGTAATAGATTACGTCAGAACACTTGCCTAATAAAAATCGGTCAATCAATAATAATAACATAGATGTATTTAAAAAAGTATAAATCAAAGTTTAATATCTTCTATATATTTCATAGGTTGTTTACGAAATATATGTTCTTCCCCGGAATTCATTTAATTAAAGTTTTGCAATATGTTTTACTAATTTTTTTACGTGTTTTATAATGGAGTTATATAGCCTATTTTAGTCGCTTATATTAAAGTTTTAGTTAAAGTGTTAACAACATTACTAAAATAACTCAAACTCAAGCAAGAAGCAGTGTATCATATATGGAAAACGTGGTATGAGTTTTTTTTTTTTTTTTAATATTTGAATAAGTTAGCTATAATATAATTGGAGGATATATTTAATTTAGATAACAAAATGAAAAATGGGTAATTCGACTAACATTTGTATTGATAGTAGGAGTCAATTTACCCGAGCATTGTCGCGAGCCAGGGTTACATTTGTTAAAAAGTAGAAAGATAAATAAAATTTTAATCATTTTAAGGAAGAATATATTAATAGTGACATGTGAATGAAAATTGAAGAAATATAAGTTTAAAAAAAATGCATAAATTATTCATAAATAGTGTATGATTTGGAAAAGAAAAAAAAATTCATTTCAAAATAAAATCATCTAAAATTTTAACCTTGTCTTTTTTCATTAAATGTTAAGTTATTGTTGGTGTAGTTGATGCACTATAGCAACCATTAATTTGTGATTTGTAAATCAAGATACTTTTTAAAGGGACCGTGTGTAGTTGTAATATGCATATATAGACTTGTTGTTGCAGATGTAAAAATGAAGAAAACAAAAAAGAAAACGGTGGGCCTATATAGGAGTGCATAACTAACCTGCTGAAAATGTTACTTATCATATCTCGGTGGAAATTTCATTACAGTATGAAAAAATGTATGAAACTACTTATTTAGTTAGATTTTACGTCAAACAAAAGATAACATATGTTTTAACGGCTAATTAGTATGTACATATATATAATATACTTATATATATATAATTTTTCCAGAAACATGGTCATCGCACTGTTGCGAAATTGTTAGCCCCATCTCTTACCTCATACCAGTTTCATGAATTCTTTATAATCCTCAAAATACATAAGTACGAAACTAAGTTATCTGTAAGTAGTTGATAGATCAAACTGCTGGATCATGCTGGAGTACGAAAACTGAACAACGAACACTAATTTCCATTTAAATAAATCAAATAGATTGTTTTTTATCGCCAAGCTGGTTTGATTATTGAATTAAAAAAATTTGTAAAAAGATAAATGAATAGAATAAGGAAGTTTGAAAGTGACAATTGAAGACACGAAATTTTCCTTTCTACTTATTTTATTGGTTAGAAATACATAGTTGTATGCAGTTTTTATATGATATAGTAAGACGATTTTATAACATAACAAATATTGAAACTGAAGCAAAACTACCTAACTGGAGTGTGCGAACTAGTTTGATTTGCGGTATTTGGTTCTTGTGTCGTACAAAATTTGTTAACTTGGTGTGGAGATATATACATATATGTTTAAATATCATTGTGTATCCAAAATAGTATAAAACATGTCAAAGCATATGATCCTAATGCCTTGTTTTCTTCTGGTTTTTTCTTCTTCTTCACTGCATTTCATATCAGAATACAAAAATTAAAAATATATATTAAATTCTACTAGGATACCTAAAGAGTATATTTACGTGTAATACTTACGTTTATCAATATATTTTTAGAGGAAACTCTTACAGTAAATGCATTAACAGTTATCCTTTTACACAAATCGGTATGGAATTAAGATAAGATATTCCATGAAACTTCCTCAAACCTCAATATTTAAATTTTGAATTATTATTTCTAAGCCACCATGCAATCACCTTGATAAATTTCCACGTCACATCTAACTTCTGGTCAGTTTTTCCTATTTTTTTTTAGTAATTACAATGACACAAATGTCCATTTTTAATTAAAAAAGACAGAAAAATAATATGTAAATGAAAGCATATAGGGCCCAAAATAATAATTCTAACTTGCAAACTCTCCTTTAAATATATATAGAAAGAGTAACGATGCCAGCTTAAAGCTACTTGGGCCGAGGCCGAAAGTTAATTTATCTTTAGTAATTGTGGGAATTCAACAAGGATATTGTGATTTTATGAAAAGATAGTTTATTAAAACATTTTGTTTATTCGAAAAAAATGGTTAATATTCAAATGAAGATATTAATCAAAATTATAAAACAGACAAGATCTTTTTTTAAGATCAGAACGTAATTAATGTTTTGAAAATTTCAAATTGTAAAAGACGCAGTTAAAATTAAAATTTATTCCTAGCCGAAAAATGAATAATTGACCGTTAATTATTATAAATAATCGCAACCTTAATGAAATATATTTAAAATATAAAAAAAAATTTCCCCAAAAATCGTCTGACAGTTAATTTTCATTAATTTCGCGGTTGACTTTAATAATTTAGAAAACTGAACAATAATGCTTAATTTATTTTAATATCTATTTTATTCTAGATTACAGATTTAAAATAAAAAATAATTAAAAAGAGCATAAATATGTCACATGAGACTGAATGGCTATTTATCTAAAAGTTTCTAACTAGATGAGTATTTAGCAATTGCAATGATTGTTATGATTTAAATAAAGCAATTTTTCTTTATTAATATTCATAATTTTCAAATATTTCATTATTCCGATGGTTTTGCTATTCTTTTACTAAACCGAAAACAATTTTGAACTATCTATCGTTTTATAGATTACTTGTATTTTTTTATTTCTAAGATGACCTCAGTATTATTTTATAGTTTTAATTGAAGGTATTGAAATTAGACTATTTATTATATTATTTAATGATATTTTATTTATGGAATATAATAACTTCTATTTTTTTTAAATAGCAGAGCATTTTATGAGCAAAACAACCTGAGCCATCCAGTGATTTATTCAAATAAGCCAATCAATATTTAGATTAGAGAATCAGATACGAGCTAGATTGGCGAAATACCACACTAACTTACCGCTCAAAATACAATAAAAACTAAACGTAGTACTTTACCATCTTTAGCCCATAATATATTTCGAAAACAGTCAATCCCTAATTAGGTTATAGTATATCCATTTCTTTTTCTTCTTGCTCACTCTTCAAACCACACCGTCCCAATCTCTCTCTAGCCTCGGAAAAATGTCGATCATTGTCTTTAGGCAGAGAGGCTGAATTCAAAGGGTCAGAAGAGAGAGAGGGACGGACGATTGTTGTTAGCATTAAAAAAGCAAAAAGTCAACTAAAAGGAAAAAAGAAATGGAAATGAGCTTGATATGTAACAGCACAACGGCGGATCCGAAACGGCCGTGGTGCATAAAATCAGTGGATATGAATCACATTGTCGTGTGTTACAAGCAAACGTTGACTCGTACGGAAGGGCTTTGGAGAGCTGAGAATGCCACGAATCATTCGCTTCCGACTTTTCTTCTGCAACTGATTCTGATCATCGCTGTCAATCGTGTTCTTATGATCGCATTTCGATATTTACGTCTTCCTCGTATAGCCGCCGAAATACTTGTACGTACGTACGTCCATGCATGCATACATGCACGTAGTTTTTAATTTGGTTAACTCACTGTCAACTTTTATTTCTTTTTCCGAAACTTAAGAAATTGTTTTCGTTTTAAACCACCAAATAAACTTGACTATTGTCTAAAACTTGTGTTTTGCAGTCTATATTTTTGTTGATTTGGTCAACTCGTTATCAACCTTTTCTTTGTTTTTTTCTTTCAAAGGATGTAAGAAGACCGTCTATTATATTGTTTTCAATCCATTCGTAAATTGAGTTCTGTTACAAAATAAAATTTGGTTTTTACATAATAACCACCGAATAGGTTTTAGTACTGTCAGATATGCATATTACTTCAAATTCTTTTACAAAAGTCTTATAGTTCTTGAAATGTGTTTACTTTTTCTTTTGGAAATTACAGTGAGGTGTATACCTAAAGAATTGATTGCAAAAATATAATTTTTTTCCCACTTTTCAAATTACACACAATGAGATCGAAAAATAAGAGCAGTTTTCTTTATTATATATAACTAATGCAGGGAGGTGTATTCTTATGAATTTTTCCACTGTTCAAAATTATCTACAACAATGAGATTGAAAAGTAATGTTTTTTTAATTAATTCAGGGAGGTGTATTACTAGGTGCAACATGGTTTGGAGAGACAATGTTCGGGAGAGAATACGCGTACCCGTTTAGGAGCTTAGTGACTCTAGAGACGGTGGCGAAATTGGGGATACTTTACTACATGTTCTTGGTGGGCTTGGAGGTGGACATAAAGCCCATCGTCAAGGCCCCCAAAAAGGCCTTTAGCATCGCGCTCGCGGGCTTTCTCATCCCTTTCCCCTTGGGCTATGCTCTCCACCACTACTTTGTCGTCGAGAATTTCGAGGAGGCCACGAAAAATCTCCCGACCCGCCACGGCCCCCTTTTTTGGGGCTTGGCTCTGTGCACGACAAATTTTCCTGATTTGGCCCAAACCCTCGAAGACCTGAAACTGCTTAGGTCCGAGGTTGGCCGAACCACTCTCTCAGCAGCTGTGGTCACCGACTTCATCACGTGGCTCCTCCTCGTCCTCACAATGGCCGTCGTAAACAATAGAGAGCTTTACACCTTCGTATTCGCCGCCGCTTTCGTGATTATTACCCTCTTTGCCGTACGGCCCGCCCTTGCGTGGATGGTCAAGCATGTCACTTCCTACGATGATTTCCACGTCAGCCTCGTCCTTGTCCTCGTCGTGGCATTCGGGTAGAGTAGCGTCAGATCGACTTCGGTTTTCATTTTAGCCCTTGTATTTTTCTATATTTATTTATTCTAGTATCCTTATATACCTATTTATATATAATAATAATACAACAAAACCCTTTAAATACTTGTAGGATAAGAAAATTTATTTGTAGACCAAAATTTGTGAAAATTATCAAAATTCTCTCAAAATTAACTAATGACCTAATTTTAGACTAATTTACTCTTGAATTCCCGATGATATTCTTCTATGATGTTTTATGACATCTAGTCGGATACTCGGATCTGATAAATTATAAATTTTAGGGTTATTTTCTACCGAGAGGTATTTTTTGTCAAAAATTTGAGTCAAAAGGTTTATTTTTAAATATTTTTAAAGTGGTTAGTCTAGTTTAATATTTTCGATAAATTTGATCTAAGAAATGATATTTAAGTTTGAAATATTAAAAAAAAATGATTTCTGAGTTCGTCCCTAGGTATGCGACGGACGCTTGCGGTTGCCACTCGATCTTCGGAGGGTTCATGCTAGGCCTGATAATGCCGAAAGGCGATCTGAAGGAGAAGCTGAAGGAGAAGATCGAGGATTTCGTGTCGAGTCTCATGATTCCGCTCTTCTTCGTGATCATCGGCCTGAGGACAAACTTCCGAGAAGTTTTCCCGGTCTTCGGAGCCGGAACGATCGCCGCCGTTTGGAGTCTGGTGTTCGCGGTGAAGATCGTGTCGACTTTCGCGGCGGCGATGTTCACGAACACGCAGATGAATTCGAGAGAGGCTTTGTCGCTCGGCGTTTTGATGAACACGAAGGGATTGTTGACCTTGATCGTGATCAGCACCGGAAGGGATTTGAAGGTTCTCAACAACCAGACGTTTGGGTTGCTTATCGTCCCTCTCTGGCTCACCACCTTGCTAGTTCAGCCCATCTTGCACCTTATTACCTACAGGTGAAAAGCCAACACATTTAATATTAGTCATTGACTTTCATGAAGAAATATAAACTGGGAGTGGTAAAATTTGTTTTCGTATGAACCCACCGTGCAAAAGAGATATTTTTTTGAAATTCAATAGGTTGAGAAAATATTATGTTTAAACTCGTCTAGTTTAAAAATATTTAAAATATTATTTTTTGTCATATTTTCCAATTAAAAATACTTTTAAATCAAAAGTTTAAAGATAACTTTTTTATATTGGATGGAGTGAGCAGAAAATTATTTTGGTCCGAAAATTATTTTTTCATTGAAAAGTATTTTAGTCCGAATATATAACAAAAGTCTAATACAAAGTAACCGGTCTAATCATTATTTATATAGTATGAGAATTAATTATTTATAGAAGCTCTTTTTTTAAGAAAACAATTTGTTAATATCCATAGTAATTAGCTACTTATTTTAAGTAATTTACTACCAATTTCGAATAATATTATATAATGATATCAATTAATATAGATATATAATTATTCAAAATGTGTTTCTAATTGATTATCAAAATGGTAATAAGTTCATAATTTTTATTTCTTTCGTTACGAATTTTTAACTATTACATTGTACTTTCGTAGTTTTTTTAGCAAGACCGTCAGGTTAATTAGAGCTAAAATAGTTTTTTTGATGCTTATTACGAAAAAACCTTAGTAAACATATTTATAATAAAACAGGTCAGGACGGTCCTGCCGCAGCGAGAAGGAAGGCAAGCTGACTGTAGGCAGCTTAGATCCGAACTCAGAGTTCCGAATCCTGACATGCTTCCACGGCGGAAGAGAAGTCAACGGTCTAGTCAACCTCCTGGCCGCCATGAACCCCACGAAAACCTCCCCGGTGCGCATCAGCGCGGCCCACCTCGTCGAGAACGTGGGCCCCGCCTCCGCAATGCTCCTCGTGAACGACAACTCCGGCGCCGCCTCCGCCCCTTTCTACGAACTCCTCTCCGGAGGCGCCGTCTCCGTCGAGCCTCTCACCGCCGTCTCGTCCTACCCCACCATGCACGTCGAGATCATCTCTCTGGCGAAGGAGAAGCGCGCCGCCTTCATCCTCCTCCCTTTCCACCTCCGCCCGGGCGGAGGCGCGGATGACGGCGCCGCCGCCGCCCGGTCGTCGGGGAGCCCGGTGAGGGTGGTGAACGCCGGCGTGATGGAGGAGGCGGAGTGCTCGGTGGGGGTGCTGGTGGACAGAGGGGGGCGGGGGTCGAGAAGGACTAGAGGGATTAGGGTCGCCATGATGTTCGTGGGCGGGGCGGACGATCGGGAGGCTTTGGCGCTCGTCGGAAGGGTGGCCGGAGGAGGGGGGCGGGTGGCCGGAGGAGGGGGGTGGGTGGCCGGAGTGACGGTGGCGAGATTCATCTCCGGCGGAGGGGGAGCGGAGGAGGAGGCCTTGCTGGACGAGAGGAGCGTTGAGGAGTTTCGAGAGAGGACGAAAGGGGTGAAAGGAGTGGTCCTCACGGAGACGGCGGTGGAGAAGAGCAGAGTAGACGAGCTCGTTGCCAACATGATACACGCCGTGGAGGGAGATGAAGTCGACCTCCTCGTCGTCGGAAAAGGCAGCTCCGACTCCGAGTGGTGCGACTTTCCCGAGCTCGGCTCCCTGGCCGACTCCCTCGTCTGCTCCGCCTTCGCCCCAGCCGCCTGGATCCTTGTCGTCCAACGGGGCGCCGCCACCTCGCCGTCGCACGACGAACTCTCTGCATGCGCCACGTGGCAGCCGCTCGAGTTCGAAGCGCCTGACCTGGAGACGTTTGTTCCAAGGGCGGGTGAAAGATGACCGCAGTTACTTAGAAATCGACTCGGTTCCTCTTTTTTCTTTTCTTTTTGGTAGGCGTTTATTAAAACATTTAAATTAATTTTTGATACGTTACAAAAAGAAAAATATAAAATCAGTATATATAAAAATCAATTTCGTAACGTGTATTTCAAAATTAACGAGATATAAAAAAAATATTCTAAAAAATATAGTAAATTAGACATTTTGTGTCCATTTTAGGGAAAAAAAAAATACATTTAAGACCATTTAATGATATATAGTATACAAAAACATTTAATGATATATAGTTATTAGTATAATTTTGTTTAAAATATGTACAAAATTCAATTTTTAAATATTTCTAAAATATCATATCTGGTTTTGATTTTTGTTAACTTAAAATCAAATTTCTCTATATAGAATATTGCAAATTGAATTTGTTGCATAAATCCTCTATTTGTCTCTAGATTCAATTGATCATTAAATGATATTATATCTTTTTTAAGCATCTAGTTATTACTAAAGTATTCGTTAGCCTAAACTTTAGAAATCTAAAACCAATTATGCTATCGAAAAAGGAATTTCAGTTACCAAGTACGATGTAAAGGTTTTAAGAAGTAAAAAGATCTACTCAACGGAAAATACTCGAGCCCGAGTTGCACTTATTTCTCAAGCTATCACAATATTGGAGTTCTCTTTTCACCTATTATTGACTATGGATTGAGAAAATACGGTCGGTTGTCAGGGATATTCACTCGGCTGCAGATTCTATGATAAATTTGAACGTTCTTGCTTACGCTTTCAAGAACAAAACATCAAGTTCTCCTGAGATCACTCAAGAGATTTACCCGTATGAATTTGTGGCTCTCTCTTTCATCCCCCCATACAGTCTTAACCACGTAACAAGAATTGGTATTCTACCATCCCTCTCTAGAAAAAATGAGCGGGAAGTTGAAAAGGAAGAACATTGACGACAAAGAAGAGCAACCTCACATGATAAATGTGATATGGGTAGAGGAGTTTAACATAAAAGTGGGTATTAAGACATCTTGAACTTTAGGAGAATAATTAGCTGATTTAGACAAGAAGGCCCTTTTTTAAGAGGAAGGAGCCTCTCAGTCAAAGAGGGAATCCCTCCTATAAAAGAAGAAGAAGTCATGTGTTCCTCCTCTAATGTTATTGAAGAGGAATAAGACGATGATCTTAAATTCAAGAAGAAGAAGAAAAAGAAGAAGAAAAAGACGAAGAAATCTCTTCGACAACATGTCTCAGATGTCCTCATCCAGATGTGTTAGAAGAATTATGGCATTCAAAGAAGCATCTCCCCGAAGCATGTTCTCTCACACGAACTCTCGCATCATCAAGCTTCTACACTTTTAAATTAATATCTCTTGTCAAGGAATTCATCATCGATTTGTCGAAAGTTATCAATGATCATATCACTCATTTTTTCAAAACGGTGCATGTCAAAAAGAAATGCATTGCTTTCTCTCCATCAAAGATCTTATAATATATGCGCATTTCAGCTCTTTTGATTGAGGATGTATGGCTTTTCAAGTTGGAATTAGTCAAATAAATCTCTTGTGTTAAATATCAAAGGCTAGTCAAAGAAGGATCTCTATCGTGCCTCTAAATTGTGCTTCAAGTACTCAATACTCCACAAATTTGGGCAAACTGGTCTTTTACAGCTTATTCCACATTCTCGCTCTTGCTCACTTAATCGTCAAGGTTGGGACAGATTCTCCAATAGATGTAGGTACATTCTTCTCTCGCTACCTTTTCTGACACGATGGGTCTGATGTTGTCAAACTCACCATTGCAATAAAGTTGTCCTTTACTGTAAGAGTCCAGTGTTGGTCCTTCTTTTATTCCTTAAATTATCTAATAATCCCAAACTCTCTATTTCTATAGTAGTATGTGTGTTTGCTATTTTATTGGCTCTGCAATATGCATATTTGATACTTCGTCGTAGTCCTCTTTATTTCAATTGGAAAGTAGGGAGAGCAATTATGATACTTGAAACTTCTAATAGTCCGATTTAATGATTTTATCTATGTATGTTACGAGTATTTGCAGATATGCCCACAAGAAATTCTATGATGTCTAGTATAATTGTTGATCCTAGTATGATTGTTGGAAGATTCTATGATGTCTGGTTACGAGGCATAGAGAGTTAAGAACTCTATAGGTCTTCATGTGTATCTTCCGAAAATACTGAATTGACCAGTAACCTCTTATGTTACAAGGTCACTATGTATGAATTACGTCATGCTTACCTAAATCTTGAAATGAGACACGTCATTTCATAGCTTACATATTCTCATTTGAGAAAGTCAAATTTTAGGTCCACTCGGTGATATAGACTAGAATAATTGGTGATATATTGACTTATGAAGATGTCACGAACTAGTTTTGTGAAGTTCTCATAGATATGAAATTCATCTACAAGATTGCTGATGTATATCACCTCATACTTTACTACTTGTATCGTGAATAAATGAACGGTGCGGTATCCAAAATTTGTTGGGATTGGTGCTCACAAAGGAGATATTAGATGTTAAAATACTTTGTATTTGATTTTGCTGAGACATTATATAAAGTTAAATATTCATTCTTCATTTAATTTTGTGTTTATATATGTATGTTACGCTCTGAAACTGTCATCAACAAAAGGGGTGCTCATAGACTTGACAAGATAGCATCTTGTGACTAGTTTAAACATTTGTTCACAAACTTAAGATCGATGGAGCAATCGAATCTGAGTATTGATTGTTTGAATGGATCATGATATCTTGTCTTGTGATATAGAGAGTTGTGAGTCTGTGTTTCATTCTTGATATCTTATAGAAGATATTGAACAAGACCTATGATACTCTGAATCTCGAGATAAAACCGTTTAAACACTCGAAACTTCAAGATCACATACGAGGGGTATTTTGGTACTTACCTAAATTCTGAAGTGAATGCATAATCGATGACACCTTATGACATTTGATTTGTCAATGGGCAATGACTAAATTATAGTTGCATCTAACCCGGCTGTTGGTGTCATAATGCTGTCATGTTGGGTTATGTGATTCACAGATACGGAATTCATGTTGAAACAATGTCAATGCATTAGTATCACACTATGATTTGTTATGAGAGTGTGAATGAATAAACATGGCCATGTATTCATCGAATAAGAACATTCTTTGATTAAAACATGTGACATGTAAAGACATCTCACTTTATGTTTTTCTCATTCACAAATAACAAAGGAGTTAGTGAAATAATAACTCAGGGGTAAAAAGGTAATTTTACATTCCTCTGAGTTACTGATACACATGAAGGGTAATATCGTAAAATACTCTGTGGATCGTGTGAAGAATTGTTTTGTCACATCAAACGGAAAATATACGCATATGAACTTAGAGAGTTTCAATATTAGTTTTTTATTGGAATCGACTAATATTAAGAATAAAAAGACGGAAAAGGTTTGTGAACTTTTGAGTCCGATCTTTATTCTAAAGTTCCGTTCATGTGGGTCCATTAGGTCTCAATGATAGACCCTCGGACGAGATTTATTGAACAAGGACAATTTGATTTTCTCATTTAAGTAAATTGTGATTTACACTAAGAAAATATTTCTCTAAGTAATCAAATAAATAATTGATTATTTATTATTACATTTATTTAATGAATCATATTATGTTGATATATGGATATTAACATATTTAAATGATTCAACTAAATAAAATATGAAAATAAATATTTTCTCATTTCGTATTATCTTGAATAGTATGGAAATAATGATTTGTCATTAAATAAATGAGATATTCCAAAATATATAAAATATTATTATGGAAATAAATCAAAATTAATATTTTCGAAATATATAGGATAATACTCAGTCATAATTAATGAATTAGGTCAGAGATTTAATTTTTGAAATTAATTAAAAGAATAATGGGCTTAAGTTTGACTATTGGGTTTGACCTAAGAAAAGCCCGCTCTCTCTCTATTTAAAAGGTTTTTTGAAAACCCTACCCCTTACCCTAATCACATAATTTTCGACCAACCACTCTCTCCCCCTTCTCCTTAGTTCTTTGGTCGAAATTTTTGAGAGAGAGAGATCAAGAAACATTTTCTTGATATCCCGAAAGTTCTTGAGTGATCCCGAGTGTCCCTTGTTGTTAATTGAAAAGCCCACCCTCTTAATCTCATCAAATCCCGAGGGAATTACCATTGACTCTTCTATTGGTGTTTGAGTGACTTTGTACACGCAGGTATTCACTCGAGATGCGAAGAATTCGAGCGAAACGGAGTGAGGCTCATTTCAGCCTGCTGGCCAGATTGGGTCGCCGGATTGGCCGCCGGACTGGAGTACTTCGCTGGACTCGAAACGTGCCTAGCTCACCACGGGAGTTGGACAACGAATCTTCCCAAGCCATTTTACAGGCACCTAACCCTAGGTGTCTTCCATGTTCCTGCAAAGTTTCGCGGTTAGATTCCATCGGAGGAAGCCACATCGTCGCTGGCCAATTTCTGGCCGGCCGGCCAGAATCCATTCCGGCGGGTCAGGATTTCCAATCCGGCGGGTCAGATTTCAAAATTTTAACGAGGCCTTCAGGAGTTAGCTAGTAACGCACGAGGTTGTTTACAACCTCACATGTAAGTGTTCTAAACGAATTGGATCTGTTTTAATAATTTATAAAATGTGTTTATAAGTTGTTAGATGGTTTGGTTCAATTTGCTGACATGTTTAGAATAAATGATTTATTGACATGTTTGTGATTTAATGTCTAGGCTGTTAGTTTATTAAAATGAGTTTTAATACAGATCATATTATATAGTTCCACCACATATAGATGTGTTATGTAATATTATTGTTTAAATTGTTAAATAATTTCCAACAAAACTAAGTTACGACTTTATTTGGATGAAACAATGTGACTTGTTAGCTTCTTGTAAATATGTTGTTTCTAACTTATTCACAAGTAACAAAGAGTTGATAAGATAACAACTAGAAGGGTAAAATGGTAAATTTATAAATCTCATCTAGTTGATGATATTCATGAAGGGTAATCATAGATAACATTCAATGGATCCACTCAACATAATTAAGTTGAATTTGAGTAGAAAATAAACTCATTTGAACTGGGAGATTCTTAGTGTCAACTCTTTAGTGGAGTCGGTTGACATTAAACTAATACTCGGAAAACGTTTGTGAACTTTTTAGTCCAAGTATAGTAGCTCAAGCTTTTTTCATTTGTATCCATAACGTCACTATTACAAGTCATTAGAGTAGGGTTGTTAAACTAGAAACTAAGTCAAAATAAGGGCAAGGAAAATGTCTAAAGGGTATTTTTATCCACATGGACATAAAATGATAAGAATTTCAAAATAAGATTTTTAATATTTTCATATGATGGAAATATAAATTATTTTCTAAAGCTGAGAAGTCGTTTGAGAATTATGAAATTAGTTTCATTATTGGTGCAATATTAATTCTACTATGAGTATTTTAAGAATTGTCTTAGAAAGAAATAAGGAAGCATCTAGAAGCTCCTCCCATGGGTATAGAATTCGGTCAACATCAAGAGAGGAGACAAATTATAACTAGAAATTCGTTTGCCTTGAATTTTGAAGATACTTGCCAAAAAGAAAAAAAATGAAATGAATTTCTTTGAGAAGGAAACAGATGTGCTAAGTGAGGAAAAAAATTTCTCTCACTAATGCACATGAGAGTCGAGCAACTACTAGAGAAAGACAAGAGGAAATCAAATATTGTGTCATGAGTAGTAGGAAAGACTTGTTACCTTTTTTGTATTTCCTTCTACTATAAATAGAGGTTCACATTGAGATATTAAAATAAGCTTTCTGCACTCTCTCTCTCTCTCTCTCTCTCTCTCTCTCTCTCTCTCTCTCTCTCTCTCTCTCTCTCTCTCTCTCTATGGTCGTGCATCCTCTCTCCCTCTCTCTCTAAAATATCTCTTTTATTTTGGCACCTAAGTCCTCATTAGACTTAGACCTAAATTAGCTCTTTAGCTCATAGACTTGTTCTTGAGTTATTGTGTTCACACAAATCCTTCAAACCTCTATATACTCTTATAATGGAAATTTTAGGTTACATGAGTTCACGACTAGAGGCGAAGGAGACAAACTTTTCGTGGAGACGAAGTTAGGAGCGAGAAAAAATTTTCCTAAGGCCTCTCAAAGATCAAGCTACGATAAAGGTTAGCCCAAGTAAATTATAATAAGATAATGCTTTTAAATAATTTGATGTTCATGCATTTTTCCTAGGTTACTTAAAATAGTTTTACTTGTAAAGAAATTTTTATACCTCGCCATTAAGTTGTTAATGATAATTTTTTCTTAACCCTAGACTTATTCCAACAATGAGTGCTTCATATGTTCTATTAGTTACTGTTTCGATTCACAATATTGTTGATTCAAAAGTGTTCTAGAGTTTTGGTTACTCAAAGTCAAAGGGGAAAATTGTTATTACAAAATAATTTTCTATTTTCATTAAGGAAAAACTCAGGTCATTCGAGGTGGTTCTCCGTCTAAGGAACATCTTCTCCAAGATTGTTGTTCATGTCCCTCACTGACACATTTTTAACCTTATACCTTTTATGTAATGGATTTGTGTCAGCTATCTTCGTTCTGGATCAAAGAACATTCTTTTTTGTTTGTCTCTTATAAAGGAGGATATCTTCATCTTATGTATGGTTACACATGTATTGCGTCGAAACTAATTTACTCTTCGGTGTCTCCTTCGTAAAAATTTTGCAGCTTTTTTGAAGAACAAAATATGTGAGTATATCATTATGTTTTTTGTTGATCATTATCGAATGCTTGTTAAACATCGTGGGTGTGTGTGATTGCGTGAAAAGTAAAGGAGCTCACTTTTAGGGGGATTTCAGATTAGAAATTTAAGAAAAAATATTAAGATATGATTTTAGGAAAATTACTATCCTTTGTACTCATTTATATTCATTATTTTGCCTAGTGTGTTCGTTGTGAACACTCTCTCCACCAATGATATATATATTTATATTTATATATATATTATATATAAAAGTATATATGTATCATATATGTAATTGAGCGTAATAGATTACAAAAGTGGGAGGTGTATTTCATGCATAGCATGACAATACTTTTTTTTTTTGAGGGTGCATAGCATGACAATACTATTTATAGAAAAATATCAAACCTAAGAAACTTGTGCTTCAAGCTAAAGTAAACAACCATAAATAAATTAATAACTTACCCTTAGAAGCTTGCACTCGAGTAAAATCATGCACAAAAGTAAAACGTAAATAATGCAACTTGTTGCCCAAGCTTTGACAAGTAAATGGTTATTCATTACATTTTTCCTCGTAAGCTTAAGTTGGATCGAGGTTATTTATACCGAGAAATTTTTGCATCTTCGCGAATTTGACTCTCGCTAGAGCTTTAGTAAGAATGTCAGCTCGTTGTTCTTTGGTGCTGACAAACTCAACGATGATCTCTCGCTTCTCCACACACTCAAGAATAAAGTGAAAACGAGTGTCAATGTGCTTGCTCCGTCCATGAAACACTGGGTTTTTCATCAGTGCAATTACGGACTTATTGTCCATGTAAAGGGTTACTGGATTCTGCTCGGCTCTGGTCACTACACTCAATAAGTTTCTCAGTCACATGCTTGACATGCCGCTGCAGTTGCTGGTATGAACTCGGCTTCACAAGAGGATAGGTCCACAGTTCTTTGCTTCTAATACTGCCAGGTGATCAAGCTCCCGTTGAGATAAAACGTCATCCCTCCAGTACTTTTTCTACCATCGATGTCACCGGCTAGGTCACTGTCCGTAAAGCCGACCATTTCTTCATCTCCATTTTCTCATCTATACTGGATCTTGTGGCTTGTCGTTCCCTTCACGTAACGAAGGATGTGCTTCATAGCTTCCTGGTGTAGACTAGTAGGATTCTCCATTTGACGACTCACCATGCCAACTACATATGAGATGTCAGGGTGAGCATGGGTTAGGTACCTGAGACACCCGACGACACGGCTGTACTCCGTGGGATCCACTGGTGTTCCTTCAGCATCCTTCCCAAGCTTTAACTTTGGCTCCATCAGATACTTGCTCGGTTTGCAATCCGCAATCTTGAACTGATTCAAGATTTTCTTTGCTTAAGTCTTCTGCTTCAGCGTGACACATTCCTTCTTCTGGTCGACCTCGATTCTGAGGTAATATGAGAGTAGTCCGAGATTTCTCATCTCCAACTCTTTAATCATTTGCTCCTTGAATCAACTAATGTCGTTTTCACTGGATCCAGGCACGACCATGTCGTCGACGTACACATCGATGATGAGGATCTCTTATTCTAAGTTCCTCGTGTAGACTGCTTGCTCCTGGGAGCACTTCTTGAACCCAAGACTCTTCATACTCATGTCGAGTCAAGTGTTCCATGCACGTGGTGCTTGCCGCAACCCATAAAGAGCTTTTAACAACTTGTACACCTTATGCTCTGTGGTCTTGTCCACGAAGCTTTCCTGCTGAGCAACATAGACTTCTTCTTCAATTTCACCATTCAGGAACGACGATTTCACGTCAAAGTGATAGATTTTCCAGCTTCGGTTAGCTGCAAGTGCTAGAATCAGCCTGTCTACGTCGAGTCTGGCCACAAGAGCAAACACCTCTTCAAAGTCTACTCTCTAATTTATGCACGTAGCCCTTTGCGGCCAGTCTAGCCTTGTGCTTCAAGATCTTGCCTTCTGAGTCTGTATTGAGCTTGTAGACCCATTTTAGAATGATGGACTTTTGACCTCTTGGAAGGTTGACAGGCTCCCACGTCTGATTCTTCTCAATAGAATCCAATTCTTTCTTCATCGATTCCTGCCATTGCTTCTCGAAGGCTGCCTCGTGATAGCTGGCTGGTTCATCAGCACTTATTAGCAACAGCTCTTATTGGCTCATATCAAGCTCTCACACTTCTTCCTAGACGTCAGGCAGTGAACAAAACCCTCTTAATTCATCCTTGATCGGCGAGTCATCTGAACTAGTTCCTCCTGAACTTGCTCTCTCTGAGATTGGGGTGATCATCCCTGATCCTTGGTTGGGCAAGCCGGGTGGCGATCTAGTTCAAGGCAAGCTGGTTTCCGTCGAGCTGGGCGTAGCTTGTCCATGGCTGGGACTCTCTCCCTCTTCTTTCTTGATTGGATCTTCTTCTTCGAGGATGAACTCTACCGAGTTTTGTTCGACTCTCCCTTCTAGTCGCGCTAATCCCACTTCTTCTCCTCTTCAAACGCAATGTCTTTGCTCACAGGCGCTTTGCGACGTCGGGGGTCGTAAAACCTGTGTGCCTTGCTCCCTTCTTTGGTGCCAAGGTACACCATCGGCTGACTTTGATCATCGAGCTTCTTGAGGTGTAGTTCCACAGTCTTCACATGTGCGGTGAATCCAAACACATTCAAATGCTCCATATGACGTTTCTTCTCTTTTCATACTTGGTAAGGGGCGCCCTCCCTAGAGCCTTCGTCAGTAGACGGTTCAACAAGTAGACCGCGTGTCGTACAGCTTCTCCCAAGAACCTTGTTGGGACTTGCATTCTCTTCAGAAAAGTCCTTGTTGTTTCCATCACTGTCCAGTTTTTGTCTCTCCACCACACCGTTTTGATGGAGGCGTGTATAGAGCAGTGAGGTGGCGTTTTTGACTCCCTCTTCATATCAGAACTCTTCGAGCGGCAGGGACGAGAACTCTCCACCTCGGTCGGTTCTCAACGTCTTCACCGGTGTCCTGACCGGTTCTCCACGAGCCTCTTGAATTTCTTGAAGACTTCAAAGGCTCCACTCTTCTCCTTGAGCGTATACACCCACATCCAACAGCTGCAGTCGTCAACAAGTAGTAGAAAATACTTGTTCCCGGTTAGAGTTTCAGGGTTATTGGACCACAGAGATCAGCGTTCTTCCACTGGAACTGGATCGACCCTCGTCATCTGATTTTGAGAATTGATTCATCGCCGAACTTCACGCTTCCCGTGATTTTCTCATCGTGCTCTACAAACTTCGCTCGATTTCCCTTCATATGGTTGCTCGCACCATTGTCTAAGTACCAAACATCAGTATAGACATTCTTATCTCCGTCTACAAGGAGGTTTGGAATAACCTTGTCCTCGATAAGCATGACCGTTTCAGTGGTCATCTTCTCCGGGCTGAGGCACTTCTCGGCCATTATCATATCAGGCTCCGGTCTCGACTTCACGTCGACTTGCTCCTCCAGGTCGGTCTTCACGCTTACCGGTTCTCGCCCGGGCTCATCGTCGATCTCATCATCGATCTCATCTTCGACTATCGTCTTCTTGTCTCTCCACACTTCAATGCTCTTTTCTTGTTGGCCGAACATCATGTTGGAATTTATTTAACGATTTAAATAATTTAATTATATTACACATTTCATGTGACGGAATTATATAATTAGATCTAATATATTAAAAACAATTTTTAATATATTTAAACAACCTAGGCATTAAAATTTATTATCATGTTAATAAACAAATTTATTAAAACATGTTAAGCAACAATTGAACGCACTATCAACCTATATAAACAATTTATATAGTAATAAGTATCCAAACCGTTGAGAACCACTTACAGTTGAGATTGTAAACAATCTCGACGTTGCTAACTATCTCCTGAAGGCCTCTTCGCGTCAAACGCGTAAAAGAGGGCTCGTCGGAATGGCTGAGACGCACGCCGGTCAGACGGGAAGCAAGGGCTCACTTGACAGGCCTTCAGCGCGCCTAGCTTCTTTGCGGGACAAAAGGTGTGCGACTGGGAGCCTTTTCCGGACAAGGACTTGCACTTGGGGGTCTTCTCCGGATAGGGAGGCTCGCCGGATGGAAAGCTCGCCGAGCTGGAGAACTGCGCGCCTTTACACCATCGCCGGACAGGGAAGTCTCGCCAGACTGAAGGCTGCGCCTGGGACGACGCCGGACAGGGGACCTGTGCGCTTGGGGATCGCCGGACAGGGGCTGTCCCACTGGATTGGATCCGGTAAGGGTGATGAACCTTCAAATTGATTTTAAATCAATTTTTTCAAAGAATTGGCCGGCCCTAATGAAAAACCATTCACCCAAACACGATAATATAGAATCAAAGATAATACACTTAGAATTATAGTGAGATTGAGAGGGTGGGCTCTTCTATGAACACTCGGGAATATAGGAATCACTCAGGGAAGAAAGAAAACAATTTTTCTTCCTTGCTCTCTCTCAAAGGAATCGGCCGAAACACACAAGAGAAGGGGGAGAGTTTCTGGCCGAGATTTCAATTAGGGTTAGGTTAAGTGATTAGGATTTCCTTAAACACTTATATAAGCAAGTCAAACAGGTTTAAGTTGGGTCAAACCCATGACCCAGTCACTTAAAATACTCCGCCATCTCTCCTCCTATTGCTCGGCCATAATGATTTATTTTATTCTCAAATTCTTTTGATTTATTTCTAAATTCAAATAATTTAGACCTCTCATTTATTAATGACATTTCATTAAATAATTTCATACTTCTCAAACAAGTACGAAATGAGAAACTATTTATTTTCTTCTTTTATTTCTTTGAATAATTTAAATGTGTTATTATCAATATAATAACACTATGTGATTCATTAAATAAATGTAACAATAAATAACTAATTATTTATCAAGTTACTTAGAAAATTTTCTCGATATAAATCACAATTTATATTCGATGATCAAATCATTTATTCTTGTTCATTTAATCTCTTCTAAGTGTCTATCATTGAGACCTTACGGACCCACATGAACAAAGCTTTAGAATAAAGATCAGAGTAAAAAGTTCACAAACCTTTTTCGTCTTTCAATTCATAATATAAGTCGGTTCTACTAAAGGACTAATACTGAAACTCTCTAAGTTCATGTGCGAATATTTTCCGTTTGGTGTGACAAAAAAATTATTCACACGATTCACAGAGTACTTTACGATATTACCCTTCACGTGTATCATTAACTCAGAGGAATGTAAATTACCGTTTTACCCCTTGAGTTATAATATCACGAACTCGTTTGTTATTTGTGAATGAGAAAAACATAGAGCGAGATGTCTTTACATGTCACATGTTTTAATCAAAGAATGTTCTTATTCGATGAATATCTGGCCAAGTTTATTCATTCACACTCTCATAACAAAGCATAGTGTGATACTAATGCTTTTGCATTGTTTCAACATGAATTCCATATCTGTGAATCACAAAACCAATGTGATAACGTTATGACACCAACCGTCGGGTCAGATGCAACTATACCTTAGTCATTGCCCATTGACAAATCAAATGTCACAAGGTGTCATATCAATTATGCATTCACTTCAGGATTCAGGTGAGTACCAAAGTACCCCTCGTATGTGATCTTGAAGTTGCAAGTGATTATACGGTTTTATCTCGAGCTTCTATGTATCACTGGTCTTGTTCACTATCTTCTATAAGATATCAAGAATGAAATCCCAGAGTCACATCTCTTTAAATAACAAGATAAGATATCATGATTCATTCAAACAATCATTACTTAGATTCGATTGCTCTATCGATCATAACATTGCAAACAAATGTTTTAAACTAGTCACAAGGGGCTATCTTGTGAAGTCTATACTTGACACCCATTTCGTTGATGACAGTTTAAGAGCGTAGCATTCATACATAAACACAAACATAATAAAGAATGAATATTTATTTATATTTATGTCTCAGCAAAATTATATACAAAAGTATTTCAATGCCTAATATCTCCTTTGTGGGCATTAATCCCAACACATTAGCATGGGTTCGTTTGGTGGACTCTTGTCGGATTCGCTTCCACGTCGTTCTTCTTACTACAACACTCTGATGCATAATGCCTAAATTTCTGATAATTGTAGCACTTCACTGTGCTCTTGTCTCTTTGGATCGTGGTGCCATCTTGATGGGGTAAGCTGCTTCCGCGACCTCGCATGTCACGACTTCGGCCTCTACCACATGCTCGGCTATCTCCGTCGTACCCGCTACGACTCGATGAGCTTGTTGAAGACTCAACTCCATGGTACTTCTTCTGCTTGGCCACCCATTCTTCATGCGTTAGCAACCGGTGCTTCTCCTCTTCATTATTCACTATAAACCCCTCCCATTTTCTTAGCCATCGCTTCTTGGCTTAATACCAAATTCTCGAACTCTACAAGTGATGGTTGAACGGGCCATCCTTGTACAACAATTCGAAGCTTCGATACTCCGGTCTCGACCCGTAGATAATGATCCTCTTCATACGAACTTCTCCGATGACACACTTTGGATTGAGATCGCTAATCTCACGACATATCGACTTGACTTTGTGGAAACACTAAGCAATCATCAAGTCACGTTTTGAGATTGATAGTAGCTCGTTTTCCAAAAGTTGTAGCATGACATCATTCTTCTTTGAGAAAAGCGTCGTGAACATATCTCATGCTTTTTTACGCATCTTGTCGTCCCGAATATGCTCCAATATCTCTTCTTCAACGGTGGTCTTCAAGGCAAACATCGTTTTGCCTACTTTGATTCTCCATTTGCGCAAGATGCCATTAGCATCTTCCTCCGGTGGCTTAGTTTTGCTTCCGCTAACGACCTTCCAACGGTCGTGTCCTTGCAAATAGGACATCCTGCATGTTTCCCACGTGTTGTAGTTGTTGCTGTTGAGTTTCTTGATTCCTCCGACAACTTAGAGATCACTCATCGTGTTGGTAGTATTTCGACGCAAAGAAAACTCACACAGTAAAATCTCAAGAAATCGTTTCTGATGTGGAAGATCATTCAAAACCGCAACCACAGAGCATATTAAGAATTTCAAGAGATCTGATAACAACATTTATAACCTCGCTCTGATACCAAATGTTGGTTGTAAATACTCTCTCCACCAATTATACAAATATAAGTATATTTGTATCGTGTATCTACTTGAGAGTAATAGATAATATTTTCTTTGATTATGTGGGCACAATTACAAAAGTGGGAGGTTTGTTTCATGCATAGCATAGCATGACAATCCCATAAAAAATATCAAGCCTAAGAAACTTGTGCTTCAAGCTAAAGTAAAAACCAAAAATAAATTACTACCTTACCCTTAGAAGTTTGGCACACAAAAGTAAAACGTAAATAATGCAACTTGTTTCCCAAGTTTTAACAAGTTAATGCTTATTGATTACATAGTGAAGTTTTAGTTTCACCGAGATAACTATCTTTGCAGACGTAAACAATTTCAAACTAGATAATTACTTTTCTTATCGTTTTGTTTATTGCCGATATTATTATTGTGTGCAGTGTATCTAGTAATGTCCTAATAAACATCTTAAAAGGATAGTTGTTATCTTATTTACTATTTACGCATTAACTTTTATTTGTGATACTTATGTAATTATACAGTTTATTTATGAAAATTTGATTTTTTTCTCATTTATGAACTTTATGCCCTTTTTGAAATAAATATAAGGATAATTTACATATTTCCCCCCTGAACTATAGCACTTATTTAGGTTCCTCACTTGATATTTGAATTTTCTCGATGTGCCCCTTGAACTTCTATTTATTTGTGTTTGTGTTCCGATTTGTAGAAGTTTATTTTGGGTGAAATGACTTAAATATCTTTTAATTATATAAAAAAATCGACTTTTCATGTTCAAGATCGAAAAACATAACTTGTTTACATTTACTAATTTAGCCTTACATGTTAACAGATATCGGATGGAAAAATAACAAAAAAGAATATAAATACTCAAAAACAGAAATTCGAAGCGCACATAAAATGGTGAACTTGAACAAGTGTAATAATTTAGGGGAAAAATATGTAAATTACCGTAAGAAAAATTATCACTGTGCCGTTAACCATAGCTAGCTAACACCTAACATAGATATAAAACAAAATTACAACACTGATGGCTATTCCAACAATACACATCTACATATTGCTACAAAAGTAATTAGACGACAAATAATTATAGTAGCTCAAACATTTATTCCAATTCTCTCTTAAACCCTTTTTCCTACAATTTCCCAAACGGAAACGTTAGATAATTGCAAATCTTTCCATTTGAACAATGTTTGTTACACCCAAAAATGAACCGTTTAGATAAGCTTTTATTTTCTCTCACCAAAACTCTTGTTTTTTTCTTCCTCTAAATGGTACATATTTTGTTCTTCTCCTCTTGCTCTAATTTAAACGTTATTTCCTTTGTTTGAAAAAAGACTATACGAATAAAAATATGCGTATTTTTTGTGATCTGTATATATTAACAACTGATGACTTCCTCTCTAATTTACATATGTGTGTGTATCATACGTACAGATATATTCTTTCTGGTCGTTCGTATCAAATATTGTATATGATTTTCCTTATCAGTGATGATATATTCCGAGAACTTTAGAATCGTCTTTGGTGATCGTAAAGCTGGTAAGTTGTTATTATTATTATTATTATTATTATTATTATTATTATTATTATTATTATTATTATTGCTGTTATTGTTATTGTTATTGTTATTGTTATTATTACCAATTATTATTATTATTAGGAACTTAACAGCTTGCATTTATTAGGAACTTAACAGCTTGCATGTATAAAAACGGTTTCCTGGGATTTTTATATATATATATGTGGTTCATATAGTTTCTTTTAGGTAATAAATTATTGAGTAATCTTTTGTCAACTATCTTCGGTTTTATTTTCTGCTTCCTAAGCTAAAAATACTTCTATAGCTTATAAAGCTATATATATATGTTATGTATGTATATATATGTATATGTATGTATGTATTTATATGTTTTTCGTTGACCGGTCGCTTTTAGTTCTCTAAAGGCTCGTATCTTCCTTGTATGACTATTTTTCTTTTAAAATATATAATCACTATTATTATTATTTATTAATTTTATATTTTGTTGATTATGTATTGCAATACTGATTGAGGTTACGGATCAACTGAAAAGAAACTTTCAGTAATGAGAGGTTATTAGCATTTTTTTTTTTGCTTTGTCGGCCAGTTTTAATACTCCTTGTAGTTTCTTACATGACTTTCTATGAGTCGAGAGTGTCTCAAGCTCTCAGAAGGTTCAAATCAATGATTATTCAGATTGCACGAGAGAGAGATTTTAGCATTTTTATTCGTTGCAGCTTATATTTTGTCCTTATCAGAATTAACCATATCACCATAGTAAGCTTGTCTATCTTGTTTTTAACGGCCTTCAATAAAAACATTGATCTTTATAAATATCAAATAATTAGCAAACATATGCCACCAAAATTGGAAGAAAAAAAAATTAAATAACCAACATGTTATAACTTATATAGACAAACAATTTATAATCTGTATTATATATAGTCGCTAGTAGAAAAACTGGATCTCACGACTCTGAATAAAGGGTATGAAAATTTTCCACAACCCTTTATAAGGGGTGTGGAATTCAGAGTTGTGAAATTTCCCACAACCTTAAACCGAAATGGAATGTTCATACTTCCCACGCTGAATGTCTATGGGTTGTGGAAAATTCAACAACCAATCAATTATTAACTGTAAATTTAATTTTTTTTAACATCCGGGACCGCGGCGCCGTAATGGGTGGCCGCGGCTCCACATTGCCGCGGCCCAGCCACTCGGCGCGCGGTTCCAAGTCCCACAACAGATAGTTAGATCCGTTGTGGGACTCGGGGCCGCGACGCTTTAAAGGGTCGCCGCGGCGCCGACTCCCACAACGGATATTTGGATCCGTTGTGGGACATGGCGCCGCACAACTGAACATATGTCGCCGCAGCGCCAATGTCCAGAGAGTGCATCCCCTCAAAATTAATGGATTAAACCTCAAAAATCATATAATTCCTGCAGAATACATGCACAATCAATCTAAAAACAGACTATACATCCAAAATCATCATATACATTCAAAATCATCCGAAAAATATACATTCAATATCACAAAATGTAACTAATCATCACATTCAATAAATGTTTGTACATAGTTAATCCACTCTTCTCTTACTCTCTCTAAATCCAAAGGTGTATATGTATTTTTGTTTTCTAATTTACTTATACCTCCTACAACTATTTTTCGCATATAACATAAAACAAAATATCAACATTCCGTGTTACCGCTTTGTCTTGGAGCGGCTATTGACCCTATGTATGTTGATTGTCTGTGACCAATAGCGTTTTTGTTTTCAAGTTTGAAATTTGAAAACACCCTACAAAACAAAAAGTATGAATATCTTTTATAACAAACATTAAATATATAAGTAAAAAAATTACATTTTTATCAATGAAATTAAGTCTTGTGGAATTTGTTTTCATGCCCAACATTGCATTCTCGTACCGCGTTTCCAACCTCTTTGACTCGTGTCGACAAATGGTAATCTTCGTCATTTGTAGACATGTGAGAAGCTAACGCCGCGTTTACAAAAACAAATTTATTCTTCAACTTTGTCATCGATGCGCGTATACAGCTATATTCCATATTATTCAAAAAGTTAAAACACTCAATATTCAATCATCAATAATAAAAAAAAAGATATTCATGAAAGAAACATGTACTCCATGTAAAGCGATATGCTTGATGCCCCAATTTTCGTATGCCATCGCCGCGGCGCCGCCCATTTTATCGGGCCCAGATTAGGTCTGGGACACGGCGCCGCGACACCATAAAGCATCGCCGCGGCGCCATCATTTTTTTGACATTCCCCCTTGTTTCCACAACCCTTACGGATCTGTTGTGGGATCGGCGCCGGGGCAACGTCTTATGAGGCCGCGGCGCCATAAATTGTTTTTACCCTTCTCCCACACTGGATCCTTGGATCCGTTGTGGGACGTGGCGCTGTGGTCCGATAAGGCGTCGCCCCGGTGCCGCTCCCACAACGAATCCATAAAGGGTTGTCGAACATTTTAAAATAAGTAAAATTAAACAAACCTTAGAATAATGGTTGTATAATAAGCCCTTCCCGCAATCCTTAGTCACAAGGGTTGTGGAATAACCCGAAATTAAAACCTTTCCACAACCCTTAGTAATAAAGATTGTGCAATCACCGTGTTCACAACCATTACAAATAAGAGTTGTGGAAAGTCGGTTGTGGGATCCAACAATAAAATAAATGTTGGGATTAAATTTATTTATAAAAAAAATTAATAAAATTAATATATAAAAACGTTACCGCAATAATAATAAAATGTCCTGACATAAAAGTTTGGTGAAACGGGCACATTTTTTATTTATCTTTTTACTATTTCATTAGTGGCCTAGTCAAACTTAGGCAATTTTAGAAATCTACAATTTTATTTTTGTAGATCGCCTTTTGAATGAGATATTATTAGACCATTAGTAATTTTATCAAACTAAGCCTTAAGAACTATTGACAATGTCCATGTTTTTAGAGTTAGAAAAAAAATACAAGAATATAAATCATTATTTTTTACATAGTAAACATTATGAAACCATTGGTTATTTTTCTCCAAAAAAAACTAAGATTTGCTATATTTCTTCATTATTAAATTAAAATTCAGTGCTCTATGTTGTTATATTAATTTATTATATTTGTTTTAGTATGAAGTATTATAAATATTATATTTTTAATTTATTTGTAATAAATAAATTTAATAGGAGTTAAGAATCTCATATTTTCAATATATTCTGAACACAAATACTCTTGAATTAATCTTATAATTTATTTTAACAAATTAATTTAATAGGAAATAAGAGTGATAAAGCATTACTCATATTTTCAAGAATAAATTCATCTTATTAGTACTAGTATTTTTATTCCTTTCCACATAAAACTCATTTATGATTCAATGTTTTTTCTTTATTTTGTGAAACCAAAAATCAATGCTCTATGTTGGTATTTAAATATTTTTAAGATTTTGATAATAGTATGAGGTATTGTAAAGTTTTTATAATAAATTTATTTTAATAAAATATAAAAGGAGTTACGAGTTTGAATTAAAAAAATTAAAAATTTATTTTTAAAGCTTAAATGAAATGTTCTTAATTTTTTTGATCCTGCGATACTCGTGTTTTATTAATTACTAGAATTGTGCATGACCACCAGTCCTATTTTATTAATACTTAACACTCATTGACCAATTTATTAGGATCATATTCTCTCACTCGTGGACGTTGGTGCGATGTGGATATATATATTAATTAATTAAAAAAAATTATGTGTTTAAAGAAGAAAGACAGTTAAATGAATTCATATCATTGATGAGATTTTCATTCCATTGGTTGACCAACCAACAATATTGCTAGATATCTATATCTACCAATAGTTTCCATTCAATGAAAATTTTAATCTAAATTTTCTTCTAACTAATTTTCATCCATATAATTTAAATAGTTTAAATACATGTTTATATATTTAGATACATATTACCTCATTTATTGATATGTAGTTCTAATCAAACAAGTCGCAACAAGGTATTGAGTTAAATTAATAATGACTTATTAGTTACTTGATAACCAACCAATTATAGTTGCTCTAAATAAACCAATCATACTCGGAGAATCCAAAGATAATTAAACTTTTGGGGGAGTATTTAGTTTTGCTTGGTAAACGTAAAATTAATTAAAAAAAAATCATAAAGTTGGTCAAGAGTTGGCTATTTCAATGCGACACAACAAGCCTTTCTCCTGAATTGCAGTATAATTAGATTAGATAAGATCGCCCTTTTTGTAGTTCATATAACAAAAAAATTAATAGTAATAATAATAATAATCTCGGTCATGAATTATATACTAGTCCTCCACATTTTATGCTCTCCAATAAGACCAATACCAATTAAAAATTTATCTAATCTTACTCTTCTTCCAAAGACAAGTATGCTAAATAAATATAGCTATTATTAATAAAAAAAAGTGTACTTGAGAAACTTGCACGAAGATTTATATACTAATTTACTCTTAAAGGAGAAAAGCACACTAGCAAAAGGAACAAAAACTTAACAATATTATTGGGTAATCTAAAATACCCGTGACTCCTTTTTTTCTGTTGCGAGAAAGCTTTTTTAATACTATAACCCATTTGCCATTTATTATACCATTAATTTTCGTAACAAACACATTAGTTTTTCATTTATATATTTACATGCCTGCATGCCTGCATTATTCTATTACTCTGTCTCATTTCTGGTTCACTTGAATAATATCACACCTACTATCCAAATAGTATAAACATATATATACATATATATATATATATATATATATATATATATATATATATATCTGCGTGTGTGTTATTACTCTCCTTTTGTAGAGAAAATACCGGCAGAGAGACAAAGATCTCTCTCGAGGGCTTCAAAATACCTATATCTATACCTTGTGCTTCATTATATACATAGAAATCTAGTTCATAGTTCATCATACCTTTTTTATAAAATGAAAAGATAATTTCTTTTGTTTGTTTTTTGAAAATTATAACACACCCAAGAGCGACATCATAAGTAAGTAAAGATTTGTAAGTTCTCTTCTTCATATTTCATTGTTTCCGATCAGAGTTTCAGAAAGTTCTACTGCTGCTACTACTACTACTATACATAGCCTATATAGTGAGTTTTTACGAGGAATTATTTCTATTTTTGAGTTAGTTATGGAAGGAAAGTTTGGAGGTGGCGGTGAAGTGAGAAGACTTCACATAATTTACTTCCTCAGTCACATGGGCCGAGCTGAACACCCTCATCTCATCCGGGTTCATCACTTGACCCGAACCGGCGTTTATCTCCGAGGTAATCAAAAATTTAATTTTTATAAAAGAATAATTTAGTACCAATATTTTTGGTCCATAATGTATTTATTATATTTTTGTGTTTCCTTATAATTAAAAAAAAATATAGATGTGAAGAGATGGCTTGGGGAGTTAAGAGGAACGGACATGGCTGAATCATATGCCTGGTCCTATAAAAGGTAACATTAATGATAAGAATGAATAATATGTGGTTAGATTGGTATTTATTTCAATTGATAATTGAACTTTAAAAATATAGAACGACATTTCATTAATTTATTTTGTAATAAAAGGAGGTACAAAAGTGGTTACGTGTGGCAAGACTTGGTCGACGACGATCTCATTACGCCTCTCTCCGACAACGAATACGTCATAAAAGGCTCCCAAATCATCTTCTCTTCTAGTGGTATTCAAAAAAAATTATATGATTTTTTTCTAGTATTGATTTATTCATTTTATAAGGGGTGTTGATTTGTTCCAATTCATTTTAATTGTTCATTTTATTAGATTCCTCTAGATCCCAAAAGGGAAATACCAAGTACCCCGCGAAAATCGACAATCAACAACGAAAAGAAGAGAGTTTCGAGCGCAACAAAAAAGATCCTCCTTCGAGAATCTTCTCGGAGATCAACGAGGAAGAAGAGTCCTCGTCCTCGTCAAGCTCAGCTTCTGAAATTTCTTCTATAACCGGCGATGAATTCCAACCAGTCATCATGATCAACGAAAAAAACATCAACGAGAAGAAGGAGAAGAAGATTAACGACGAAGTTGACCTACTAAACTTGCGTCGCAAGAAATCCGTTTCGAACTCTAATACTTCGCCTTCGAAGAGTCGAAAAAGTTTTTCGTCAAACACGCTTCGAAACCTCATCACGTGCGGCGGATTAGACACCAACGACACAGCTTTGGTCTCGCTGAATAATAAAAACGATCGTTTGGCCAAATCTTCTAGAGAATTTCGGACTATTCAGGATCCGTCGTATGGAAAGTCTAGTCGTGCCAGTTCAAGGTATTAAAAACTTTAAGCATATGAACTTAATTTCCAAAATAAAATTGAGTTAAGTTGATGAAATTACTTGGTATGTTAGTTATATAGTAATTGTATAAATGAGAAGTTGGTTGCGGTGTTACAAGAGCTTTTATGATAACTAACGAATGTGTTAATGTTACATGTATTTATTTAATGATATAATTTAATGTATACTATTTGGGTTGGTTTGTAGAAGAAGAAGCTTTGATGACGAAAAGGGATCGAAGAATAAGCAACAACAACAACAAAGAGCTGTTCCTGCAAATTACAGGCCTGTGAAAGAGCCCAATTGCTCGTAAGTTCTCTTTCGAAAATTAAATTACTGTTGAAAGTTACCCAGTTTCTAAAGCTTTTCCTGAGAATACCTCTATTTAACTTTAATATCATTATTATTATTATTTGCAGCTATTGCAATCTCTGTTGGTACCCTTCCAAACTTACAGAAAAATCATTTCAATTTTTAAAAAACAAATGAGATATTGATAAAAATATTTAATAATTCCAGGTATTCAAAACATTACCATGTTCAAGTAAGATATATGTGAAATTCTTTTACCCTTTCTTAACTCAAGGTTGGCCATATATGCCTTCGAATTGTTCAGAAAAGAATATTACATATTTTCAGAGGTCTAGAGTTAGATGACACGTCATGTCGAATTCGCTTTCCATAATTGTGACAACACTGTATATGTTAATTTTGATTAAAGGGTTTACCTTGATTTTAAAACACCTGATTATAAAAAACATAAAAATATTTTATATTAAAATACATTAACAAAGCGTTGGTAGCTGAGCATGAAAGTTGCAAAAAAAAACTTGTTTTGACTTTAAATTCCGAAATTCCTCTTAATCCTAACGGCGTGAAAGAAAGCTAAGTCACATAAATTTTGGAAATATATATGTATATATACATATATATATATATATATTGTATTGTTCTAATTAATAAATATTTCAGGCAATGTGGTAAAACATTCAAGCCACAAAAAATGCACTCTCACATGAAGTCTTGCAGAGGAATGAAATCATCGTCCAAAAGCTCAGTTTCGAAGCCTCAATGTGGATTTGTGAATCCCATCTACAAAGATTCGACTCTTGGATATTTATTAACGAATTAATTATGATATATGTATACAAATATATTTTAATATGTAATGCAAATATGACAAAGAAGAAAGAAGAAGAAAACAATTAATAGAGAATTATGTTTAAATAATCAACAAATAAAACGTGTTTCGTTTCGTTCATCTTTCCGTTTAGTTTTTCTTTGATGTGCAAAAGGTTACACAAGTATACTTTTCATTAATTTTTGGATTTTTATAAGGGTTAAAACCAAGGTTTAAACGGTCGAATGCTAATGAATGACCGATAACTCAAAAATATGAAAATGTCGCTAGTTGAACGGGAATCCGATGGAAAAAATGTAAAAAACGAAAAAAGAAATGCCGATGAGATTACCGTTGATCGGTTGAAAATCCGACCAAAAATAAAAAAAATTCGATGGAAAAAATCTTGATTATCAAAAATACAAACTTTATAAAAATTATAACAATAATATTTATAAAATTTTAATAGTATATTTAAATGTAAACTTAAAAAGTAGTTGGAAGTATATTTTTAATATAATTTGTTCAATATTATAATATTTATAATAATTTAAACTTAAAAAAACTAATTGAGATTGTATTTTTAAATATTTGATCAATATTTTAAAAATAATAACTATATAAAGAAGTCTATTATATAAATATTAAGTTTAAAAAAAACATTTAAAAACTGTCCACAGAATTGAACTGGGTCACAAAGAGTTGGAGACAACCCACAATGTCATTTGAGCTACTAAATTTTATGTTGTAATTTGCCATTGAATGTATTTACATTATAAATCGGAAACAGCATGCCGAATTTCGACGACCAAAACGACGATTTTCGCCGGACAAAAACGGCGAAACGCATAACGTAGTGCTTTTTGACCGACGCACGTCGAAAAACGGCATTCCGGTGAAAATTCGCCGGAATCCGCCGACATTTTAAAGTTGGTTAAAACTACTTTTGGTTGAAATTTAACTAAGAAAATTTGGTTTAACTTGAAGTTAACCTCAGGTTAAATTAAATCAAAATAATTTGGGTTAACCAAAATTAACTTTATTACCTGCGAGTCAAACCATCTCTTCTATTGAAAAAAAATTAAACATTGAAACAAAAATTGGTTAACCAAGTTTTAATCCACCAAAAAAAAATTTAAAATTGAAAGTTAACTTTGATTTATCTTTTCATGGCCTTTGCCATCTAGGCTCCATTTAAAAAAAAAGAGTATTTTTTTCTTATGAATAACTAAAAAAATAACAATATTAGATTCTAACAATTAAAATACATATGTAAAGATCTCTAATCTAATTCTTTACTTTCCGAAACTAGCACGATGGTCTGACAAAAACCCGTTTAGCTTCTTCCTCAGACTCTCGACCCTCTTCTCGTCTTTCGAAGACCCGTTCGATACTAAATCATCCAACCATTTCTCGACCCGTTTGAGCTGATCCGACAGAGATTCGTCTCTCTTCGACCCGGTTCCTTTTCCGAAAAAGCCATCCAAATACCCGAGGAACCAATCTCGAGAAGCCGAGAGAAGCTTCTGGACCAAGCTCGCCGTCTCGTTCTTCGATCTTCTGCTTCTCTTCTGCTTCGGGAGATCATCTTCCTTCCTCGAATCCGACGAAGAAGAAAGAGTTCGTTGGATATTCTTGATCTGCGGAGAGTTAGTAATGTTCTTCGGACTCTCTAAGACGATGTAAAGGTGCTTCTGGTCTTCTTTGTCTCGATCTTGGAAGAGGTTGAAGGAGGCTAGGTTAGTTTTCAGAGCCGCTTTGACCCACGAAGATGATCCGATGGAATGATGAGCTGTTGGATCGGAGTTCAGCAGCGAATCGGCGAGCTTGACAAGTCTGTGATTGAAGTCCATGAAGCTCTGCAACATTTTCTCCGTCGGAGATTTTAGCGAGGATTGGCAGAGTTCGGCGAAAACGCTGCAAAAAAAAAGAAGCAGAAACGAGAAATTGTATCAGTAATGATTTTCAAAGAAACAAATTTCGCAAACTTGATATGCTAATACTTTCGATTTTGTTAATCATAGTTTAAGTACCATAGACATATATGAACAACTTGTTTTTTCTTCTTCTTCTTCTTCTTCTTTAAATTAAAAAAACCATTTCAAAAGTGCTACTAAATCAATAATTTGGAGAGGCTTTCGCCAAAGATCACTTCTTCTAAAAGAGAAAAAGAAATTTGAGCAGGTAAAAACTATTCAAATGACACAAAAATGATACGCTCGCGGGAAGTTATTGAAAGCTAAAACAGATTTCCGCTATTCAATTTGGTTGTGACCGTTGGATCATAGCATGGATTGCTTGAGTGACAAGTCAGTGTACGTTAGGATTGATTTGTAATCCTTCTTGTGTGCGTGTAGAAAGAGTTGATCTTTTGTAATCCGATATTCAAATATAGTGAAGAAAACTCAAAAGATCAGACAAAAAAATGTTGAAAACCAGGATTGTGTTTAGCTTAGGGGACAAGAAATCTAAGAATGTTACGTACCACATGCAATGAATGACGTCATCAGCAACCGATGCTTCTTCAAGTGAACGTACGGCAGCCAAAAACGCGACTCCTCTCTGATGAGCTGCCTTCTGCGATGATCAACCTCCATTATTAATTCATATTCAGAATCTCTAATTTATCTAATCGATACTCCGTTGATTTCATAGCACATTAAGTCCTTTTCATATAGTTGATACCATGATTAATATATGTGAATTTGAAATGCTACAGAATCGATCATATGAGAATCATTTTGCTCACAAGTTTATTTCATGGATTATTTAAATGCAATGAAATCGAATTTCCCTGCATCAAATTTACCCCATGAAGGACAAAATTAAGGATATATTTTTATACATAACTATTTCAAAGATATAACCGCAAAGAATAAAGTTAATCGTTTTAAGGATCAGAACAGCAGTTTTTGGTCTCTATTCTCTAACAATCTTTTTATCCTCAATCAGTTGAATTTTATAGCATTTCAGTATTTGTTTTTCTTTTTCATACATAGTTCAACACTTAAACAGCTTAAAACATAATATAAACTCTTTATTAACAATCTGAAATTGAAATTATATAATAAAGTCAATGAATTTAAAAATCTAAAATTAATTCAGACTTCACCAAAAAGCCGTATTTTCATACTTATAATTTGCCGATCCAAACTCCAAAATTGGATCATCTTTCTCGTTTGATAAAATTACCCTGCAATATACATGACAAAGTTTCATTTTGTAGAGTTTCTTTTTATAAATTCAAAAGTGCATTTAATATCAAACTTAAACTCGTTATGCAATTTTATCTAAAATTAGACTTTGTCTTTAGTTTTGGAAGAAAATACTCCCAATTCAAATACGATTACTTTTTCCGGCGAATTTTGATGAATTCTGATGAAATATGATGACATTCGACGAAAAATAATATTGAATCAGTGCAAACACAATTACTAAAGTGCTACAAACTAAATAGTTAAGAGGATCATAGCTCCAAAAATGAATACCTTTCCAAGCTCGGTGATGGTGGAGGGAAGCGTTTCCCGCAATATCTTTTGTTTCGAGCCGTGTTTGCTATTTAAACTCACTTTCTTCAGAGACTCACCAAGCTCAGACGGAGATTTCGGCTCTTTCTTCGAAGACGCGATCCCGCTTTTCCTTCCCAATGAATTCGAATGTTTCAACGACGACACGTTTTTAGGAGAGGCCTTGTTAATTTTTTTGAAAAATTAATCACCAAAAATTTGCAATTTCACCAACAAATTGTATACAAATCCTTAATCCATTGAAAAACTAGAAATTTACTTGTCAAACTTAAACACATATAGAAGCCAATCAGAAATCTAAATCTTGTAATAATTATTCTGATATAAAGAACCTTAAAAATCACAAACATTATAACATTCGACAACCTAAAACAAGTCCTAATAAAAATAAATAAAACAAAAATGACTAAACCAAGTACCAACAACGAAATTTTGATGTTACTGTAAAGTTTAATGCCGATAAGAATAGGGAAATTTTGAAGGATATACATGGAGATAATAGGCTAAAATTATGTTTAATCTGGGATAAAATTTTATTACGAAATGTGCGTGAAAGGACAAAAAGAAACTTAGTAATAATATTAAATAATTAAACATTAAATAATATATTATCTCTTGAATACACAACCTAAAAAAAATTATCAGTGAGTCACATTTAACTATCCAACCCAGCCAAAAAGAAAAATAAGAAAAAAAGTCTAGTGTAATTTAAGTAGATAAAACACCTATATGGATCAGAATACCCAAATAACGTCTAGTGCTGAAACATGTTTTATAATTTTTGGAATACTAGTAGTAATAGAAAAGAAGAGGGAAACGTACGAGAGGCGAAACGACGGCGTTTTTGGTATCCCATGACCGTCGCTGAGAAGAGTCGAAGCTCAGCCTCTTCTCCTCCGAGTTTCGAAACAGAGCTTCGCTCGAGACTAACTCCACCGGATTTCCGATGCATGGACACGGCTTTCTCACCCTCCTCGGAACCGGCCTCAGTCCCCGGAGCTCCGGCACCGGCGCCGCCGTGTCCAGTCGCGCCACGTGGACGAACTGGCCGAGTCGCACGGCGTCGCTCCGGACCAGCTCGGCGTCTGCGTGGTCGGAGACGGACACGTACGCCGAGTTCGCCGAGTCCGAGAGCTTCAGGAAGAATCCTCCGGCGGGGCTCAGCCACGTAGCGTCGTCGGAGGCCGAGATCGACGGCGCGATCTCGATCACCTGAAGGAGCGTCGAACGGCGGCCCTGGCTTTCTCCTCCGCCGGCGCCGGAGAGGAGCTTCGCGAGAGCCCCGGGAGTGAGAGACGCCATTGGAAACGGAGAGAGAGGGAGTTTTGTGATTTCTGAGCGTTTGTCGTTTGTTTTCGTTGAGTGTGGGTATTTGGGGAAAAAGGAAAGAAAGAGAAGGTACTTTTTTCTCTTTCACGTTATTTCCATATTTGTGAGAGAAGAAGAGACTGTTTTTTGGGTTTCTACTTTCTATGAAACTCAGTATTTTCATTGGTTATTTCAATATTATGATTTCTCAAATTAAAAAAAAAAATATATATATATATATCGTTTTTTAAATCACGCGCCTTTTTTCTTTTCAGTGTTTTTGTTTTTAATTCTTTATAAGAAAGAACAAGATTACGAAGATGGGTTAATTATTAATTTTGCAGAAATTCCATGAAACGTCTCTAGTGTTTGTCGTTTTGTGGTTGTTATTTCTGGTCTCTGGTCATACGAAAATAACTCGGGTAAATAAATAGTAGGGGAATTGCTCAAACTACCACTATTTGTTCTTAATTTTCCCAAAATCCACTAAAATTAATTTTTTCCCAAAATACCACTACAAAGGACCAAAATACCCCTAAAATAATTTTTTTACATTTTATTCCATACCTATAATAATCGGTTACAATCTATTTTTTTAAAACAAAAATTAAACTAAAAAAATTAAAAACTATTTTACCAGTACAAATTTAATTTTTTTTAATTTTTTTTTATTTTATTTGACGATAATGTAATATAGGGCATTTATGTAAGTTTTATATTTTTAAAAGGTAAATGGTCTTTTCAAGTGAAAAACACTTGTATTTTGGGAAGAAAATAGATTTTGGTGGAGTATGGGAAAGTGAGAAAACAAAAGTGGTAGTTTGGGCTATTTCTCTAAATACTACGGAGTCATGAAATAAATACTAAATATTTATATAAAACTATATTACGAATAATAACAATAAAAAATTAAATATTAATAGTTTGGGCTGGTTACATGGGTGATATAAATAATATGATCAAATATTTATTTTATATTCAAATCATAGATTTTAGTGAAAATAACCACATTGTTATATTATTCTATTTTCAAAATTTTGTTTTGTATTTTTTTTTTCTAATTAATGATGTACAATGTATCATCCGTTTGCATTTTTATTCCTACACACTAACTACCAAAGAACTTTATGTAAGGTTTTATTCTATACATTAAATGATAGAAATATTGTGATTAAAGTTGTCAACTATTCATGGAAACTCGATTTCATAATTTATAATTTTTATTCTAGAAATGTATTTTAAACAAAAAGAAATCCTTAAACTTTATAACCGCTCATTATTTGCATTAGGAAACAATATCTTGGTTAATAATTAATCTCTATGGACAATAGTTCATGCATGGACTTTAATAATTTTCTATCAAATTTGTATATTGGTAAGTTTGTTGATAGGTCCAAACTATAAAAGGAGATATCGGCATAAATAATTAATATACAATATTTTTTGTTCAAAACCGTGCAAAAGCAAATATATCTTCTCTTCTTTAGATAAGGTCTATAGTACAAAAAGCTTCTAGAAACGAGAGTTTTTTTTTTTGAAAGCGTGGTCGGTGCCACGAAATATCATAAAAGCCCTCACATATGGCGGAGGAAAACCGTGGTTACAAGATATGAATAGAATGAAACCAACGGAAATAAAGAAATGTAAACGCAAGTAAACCCAATCAACAAGGGCCTAAGTGGCCGTGCGGGACCTCAGCTCGCGATCATCGGCTTTAATGGCCTCCTCCGAGCATGGCGGGACTAAACCCAGCCAGGTCAAAGACGAGTGATGGTTAACCGCATAGCGCGCAAGGTTATGAGCTGCAACATTACAATGACGATAGATATGTCTAATACTGAACTCCTCGAGCTCCCTCGCCTCTCTGAAGATGCGGTGCAAGATTGTCCCAAGCTCTGTCGCAGGCATCACGCCCTCATCAATCATCCTCACCACCCCCAAGCAGTCAGACTGGATCTCCGCTCTCCTGCCGCTGACGCTGCGAACTAGCTCTATGCCACGGAGGACAGCATACGCTTCCGCAAGCTGGGGGGGGGGGGGGGGGGGAACCCCTAGCCAGGAAAAACGTACACGAGGCGATCACCTCTCCGGTGTGGTCTCGAACAATACAACCAACACCGAATCCTCCACGGTCGCGAGCTAGAGCCGCGTCAACATTAATCGAGAGGGTCCCGTCCCTTGGGGGGGTCCATTTGGGGGTCGAAGTCACCCTCGTGCTCGTCTGGGTATCTCCAATCGTAGCCGCTCTGTACTCCTCGAGAAAGCTCACCGTCCACTGGACAAGCTGAGGCTGGCTCCAAGAGGATCTCCCGGCGAGGACATTGTTCCTGTGGTTCCAAAGTTTCCAAAGAATAGTAACGAAAAGCTCATGGAAACGAACCTCAAGGACAAATGTCGCTCTGATAATAGCGTCGAAAGCATCGCCGTCTCTGAAGGGTGGAAGGATGTGACCAAAGCCCGCCTCCTTCCAAACCCGTCTGCTCCACCTGCAACCCCATATCGCATGAAAAACTGTCTCTCTCGCCTCCCGACAGACAGGGCAACTGTCGTCGGAGGTGATCCTCTTCTTGGCTAAGACTGCTCTGACCGGGATCTGGCCTGAACAGACTCTCCAACAGAAGAGTTTCACCTTGGGAGGAACTCCCAGCTTCCAGAACTTAGACCACCATCTCTCCATCTCCGACGGATCAGAAGAGCTGGCAGTCGGAGTGCTGGCTCTCATCATCGCAACGCGGTACCCGCTCTTGACGGAGTATTCTCCGTCCTCAGTAAAGTGCCAGCAACGCACATCGGGGATGCCCTCTCCCCCACACGGGATGCTCAAGATCTCTGTGGCGTCCTCCTCACCGAACATCGCTGTAATAAGATCAACATCCCAGCTGCCGTCGAATCTCATAAGCTCGGCAACCCGCATGTCAGGAGGAATCCATGGGGGATCGACCCAAGTGGCAGGTCTGTCTCTGGGAACCCAACTATCGCCCATGACCAGGACCGATTCGCCGTCCCCAATCCGCCATCTCAAACCGGACTGAATAATCTCGCGACCTCAGAGGAGACTGCGCCAAATGGAAGAGCAAAAAGAGCCAGGACGAGCCGTCATAATATCCCCGTCAGGGAAGTAGCTCTGTCTGTAAACTCGTCCAACAGACTCTCAGGTCTCCTGAGGAGTCTCCAGACACTCTTAGCCAGCAGGGCCTGGTTGGACTTCTCCAGGTCTCTGAAGCCCAAACCACCCTTTGACTTGTGTCTCGTGAGAGCCTTCCACTTGCACCAGTGGATCTTCCTAGTCGCCGTGCCACCCACCCACCAAAATCTGGCAATCGCCGAGTGAATGTCTCTAATCAAACGCTGGGGAATCCTATGGCATGAGGCCACGTAGCTGGGAATCGACTGGAGGACGGACTTAATGAGAACCTCTCTGCCAGCCTGCGAGAGGGAGAGACCGTTCCAACTCTTGATTTTATCCCAAACACGGTCTCTCACGAACCCAAAAAGCTCCGTCGAACTCCGACCAGTAAACGCGGGGAGACCCAAGTATCGCTCGTGGCACTCAGTCCTCCTAACACCAAGGATCTGGGCTAAGGCCTCCCCCTCATCCTGACTCACATCCATACCAAAACAGACATCGGACTTTTGAAAGTTCACCAACTTGCCCGAGGCCTCAGAATAAGTCCGTAAAATGTCAGTGACTCTCTCACACTCGTCTGGTCTCGCACCGCAGAATACCATGCTATCATCCGCAAAAAGGAGGTGAGACACGTGGAGATCCCGGAATCGAACTCCAGAAATCTCTCCAGCATCCTCGCTCGCTCGAAAGAGGCCCGAGAGGCCCTCAGAGCAAAAGAGGAATAGGAAGGGAGAGAGAGGGTCCCCCTGGCGGAGGCCTCTAAAGGGAGTCACACTACCTCGGGTGGAGACGTTGATGTTGAAAGCAAATGTGACTGAGGTAACGCATCTCATGATAAGGTACACCCACTGCGTGCTGTACCCCAGTCTCAACATCATCGACTCCAAGTAGACCCATTCGACCCTGTCGAATGCCTTCGCCATATCGAGTTTGAGAGCTGCACAATTTCCATTTCCGAAGCGTTTCCGCTTCATCGTGTGGAGAGCCTCAAACCCAACCATGACATTGTCGAAGATCAGTCTACCTCCAACAAAAGCGCTCTGGGACTCAGAAATAGCGTCATGCATAGTGACCTTAAGACGGTTGACCAAGCACTTGGCCACTATCTTATATATCACATTGCACAGGCTGATCGGTCTGAAGTCACGGACTCGTCTCGGGTCCTCAACTTTGGGGATGAGGGTGACCACGGTGTCATTAATGGTGGCTACGTCATCCCCATCGTTAAGAATCCCGAGGCAAGTCTTCAAGACCGACTCGCCAACAATGTCCCAATATCTCTGAAAGAAAATCGCAGGGAAACCATCGCTCCCCGGAGCCTTGATCGCATCCATAGAGAAAAGCGCTTTTTTCACCTCCCCTGGCTCAAAAGGGCGCTCCAACTCGGCGTTCGACGCCGCCGAGATCCTAGGCTGTATGCCAGCCCTCACTAACTTAATGCTCTGAAAAGAGGGCCTCGCCGAAGAGAAAATGTCCCCAAAGTAACCCGAGACGAGCCTCTCAATCTCAGAGTTTCCACTGTGCCAAACGCCATGCTCGTCCTCCAATCCTCTGATGGCGTTCTTCTTCCTCCTAGCAGAAGCCTTGCGATGAAAGAGCTTCGTGTTCTTATCCCCGCACCGCATCCAGGACACTCTGCTCCTCTGGCGCCAATACTGCTCATCTCTCTCAATAAGGGCGTCAAGCTGTCTCTCCTCCCGTCTGAAGGACTCCATGCAAAAATCAAGTCCCGAACGACCAGCGAGCTCGACGACCTTCTTCTGCTTCTCGATCTGGCCTCGGACCTCTCTGTTCCTCACACCGCCCCAGCGGGCGAGGCTCAGTCTGCACGAGCTGATAGCATCCGCTAAGCCGGGTCGCATGTCGTCGCTCTGGTCGCTCCTCCAAGCTTTCCGGATCCGTTCATCGCACTCTGGCTCTCCTATCCAAGACTCCTCGAAGAAGAATCTCCTTGGCCTCCTACTCCGTCGACGGTCACAAGAACCGGCCGTAAGCAGCAAAAGCGGTCTATGATCCGATCTCCAAAACCGCAGGTGGCGAACAATGGCTGACGGGAAGAGATCGCTCCAGTCGTGGCTCACCAGGCATCTGTCCAGACGCTCCTCAATACCACCTCTGCGCCAGGTGAAGGGGTCCCCCTCAAAACCTAAGTCGTGGGTACCGCAATCCAAAATCATATCACGAAAAGCTGCTAACTGGCCTGGGCTTCTTCCTCTACCACCTCTAATCTCAGAGTTGGAGGCAACCTCGTTCATATCGCCCCCAACTAACCAAGGACCCGTGAAAGAACTCCTGAGACGTCGAAGAAGCTCCCAGGTATGTCTCCGCTGAGAGCTCACAGGATCCCCATAGATCCCCACAAATCTCCATCTCTCACCAGACTCGCTAATCAGATCACCCTCAATGTGATACCTCGAAAATGTCCCGAGTAGGAATCTCACAGGCTCCTTCCAGAGCATCATCAAGCCTCCACTCCTACCAAGACAATCTATCGTCATACATCCATCGAAACCCAACTGCACTCTCACCCTCTCAGCACCCTCTCGCCTCAGTCTAGTCTCCGAGAGAAATATAAAATCGGGACTGTGTTCACGGACGTGGGCAAGGAGGGCTGACCTCGTCCCGGGGTTACCCAACCCCTGGACGTTCCACATAACGCCAATCATCGCGTTCGGCGGCCCTCGCTCTCGAGGGGCGCCGCTCTCTCATCAAAAACTACTGAAGTCGAATCTAGTGGACTAGAAACTTCTAAAGTATGGGTACCGCAACATGGCTCACAACTCCCTAGGTCAAGTGTAGCGGAAAATAAATCTCTACGTCTTAAGTCAGGTGAGGCGGTAATTAAATCTCTACTCCCTAAGACATCATGTAGTAGGTAAGTAGGAGGGGTGGTAAGGGTGCATACCTGTGGTCCGGTCGAATAGGACCTAGAGAAGTCTATCGACGCCTGGCTGCTCGCAATACGCGCCATCTTCTTCAAGTTACCAGCTCGGCTCGTACCCCTCACGAGCCTCTTCTCAAGGCCGTCCTCAGTCTGATCCGGGCTAGCACAACATAGAAGAGCATTGGCACCCAGACTCGTGGAATTTTCCTTAATGGGGGCAAGCTTTCTTTTGCCCAAATAGTCAGCCGATGTCCCCAAGGTGAGAAGGCCCGTTGGAATAGGCCCAGGCGAGATCAGGGTCAGCCCCAAAGAATGAGGATCCTTAGCCGGCCCAAATTCATGGGAATTTTGTCCAGCACGAAGATGGGTAATTCCCAAAGAAGGGCCCAATAGGGGAAATTGATTTGGGCCAGGCCCTTGAGCGTTAGGGTTAGGGGGAACCCTTTTAATTCCCTCTGAAGGACAAGTGGCAGTCATGTCTTCAAAATTACCCAAAGGAGAGGGAGGCACGACAGCTTCAGGAGAAAGGGGGCTTGGAGGTATGCCGAGAGGAGGAGAGCCACAAAGAGGACCGGTCCATTCACTCTTTTTGCCAGGTCTGATGCGTTTCCCTTTTCTTGCAGGTCTGAGCGCGTCACGGCACAGGTTCGAGCGAGGAATGTCAGAACTAGCCGTTAAGGGCTTCAACGAGGAGGATGACGTGCGCGCGACCGGAGAATTTGATGGTGGTCTCGTCGGGGAAGACGGCGCGTTCGCGAGTGGAGGATCTAGCAGAGTGGGTCGTCCTGTCAGCAGAGGAGGAGCGGGCCGTCCTGTTGAGGAAGAGTCAGCCGCTGGTTTGGTCGCAGAAGCTGTAGGAGAGAGGTCAGCCGACGCCGTCGTCTGGTGCGTCGCGGGAGGCTCATTCTGTCTCGGAGGATGCTGAGGAGACTTCGAGGAACGGCCCTGGGGGGTGGTTTCGCGTCTCTGGGTCGATGGGGAATGAGCCGGGGGAGTACAATTGCGACCACCCGAGCTGTTGGGCTTATTGGACGCCCTCGAGACATCCCACCCAATTCCGGAGTGAGTACCAGAGCCATTGAATCTTCTTGTCCCGCCTCCGAGTCTAGTTGGAACCACACCTCTAAGCCAAGGGCCAAATTTCTTTTTCTCAGGTGGAGGCTCAGCCTTGTCTTGGCAGTCATCCCCACTGTGCCCAATCCGGCCACAATCGTAGCAGAAGTCGGGCAGTTTTTCGAATTTGAAGCTCACCCAGGTACTCTCCACACCAACCTCCATTTTTAAAAATAAGCCCCTTCTCAAAGGAGCTCTAATATCAATTGAAATGCGAGCTCTGATAACCTCGCCGCAAATTTGACCTTCTCTGTCGGAATCGATTTTAATGACAGTGCCAATCTTTCTACCGATGAGTTCTGCCATTTTGCTGGATCTGAATTCAGGTTTTATTCCATGGAATTGAACCCAAAATTCGACGAAGTTGAAGTCATTCTCAGAGGCATTAGGAAGAGTCGGGTTTCTCAAGACCAGCAAGTGCTTATTGAAGTTCCAAGGGCCTGAGTTCATGACCCTTGCCTTGTCTGTTTCGCGTTCGAACTTGAAGCAGATCGTGTTAGCGCTGTGATCCCGGATTTCAAGCTTCCCAGCCGGTTTCCAGACAGTGGCCATCACCGAAATGAGAGCGTTTTTGTTGTAGGACTTCAGCTTCGCCAGGCGTCCTAGCAAGCAGCCAGAAAGATCAACTCTCACAGAGTCGGTAACGTCCGACGCCACTTCTAAGAAGTTGTCTTCGTCTTCCTCTTCAAGGCCCATTTCAGACCATCCTTTCTTCAAGAGTTGAATCTAGATGCTCAGTAGAAAAGCTCAAAACCAGAGCAGAAGATTTAAGAAAAAATTCGGTGGTCGGAGACCGGTCACCGGAGATAGTAGTGTACGGAGAGAGAAAGAAAAAAGTATTTAAGCGACGCGTTTCTAGAAACGAGAGTTAAACACTTCAAAAAATCAAAATGACCACGACTAATTTGGAACTTTTCTTTGCACAATTTGACATTCAAAGTGCCATGGTCGACTTGAGCGTGGTTTACTAGGCCTGAAATTTCATTGCTACGAAACTCCTCTATTGGGTTCGATTCGATAGCAAACAATCTCAATTGATTAGATTGAGGTCTCAACATCAAATTTGAGTAGGAAGCATCAAAACCACCCAACCAATTCCAAAAAAAAGCCGCGGAAGAAAAATTGTCCATTTTTGCTTCTCTACACTCGGGTTAGATCATTGGAAAGTAGTACGATTTAGAAATGAGAATGAGGCGGCTCATAATGTTTAATAAATAAGGGTTAGACTACGTGATTTAATGAATAGAGGAGCTATTTATAGTCTTTGAGAGAGGCATGGCCGGCCAATGGAGTCCTGCCTGCCGGACAGGGGTCGACCGGCCGGCCAGGGGTCGTCGGTCTGCCAGAAGTCGCCGACCGGACAGTGGTCGTCGGCTGGACAAGGGTCGCCGGCCGGGCTGGGCTCTCCGGCCGGACTGGGCTCGCCGCCGGATTGGGTCGTCGGACGATCTGGGCTCACCAGTTGGACTAGAGTCATCGACCGAACTGGGTCACCGGCCGGACTGGGCTCGCCGGCCAGACTTGAGTCGCCGGACGGGTCGCCGGCCGGACATGGTAGCCGATCGGATTGGGGCTCGTCGGCCGGATAGAGCTTGCTGGACTGGGAGCCTTCTTGTCGGACAGGGACTAGGCAAGGGCTTGCCTGCCGGCCAGGGGCTAGGCGCGTGCCCAGGCGTGTCCGGAACGTCATCGGAGAGTCCACTGCGTGCATGAGAAAACTTAACGTGGGTTCCGTGTCTTGGGCGATCGGAAGATGATGGGGGAGGCATACATTCGAGTTGTCGCGTAAAAATACGGTGACAACAATTCTTTTCCGAGGAGGCTTGGTGCGAGGAGGAGGAATGTGAAGCTAAAATCTGAGAAGCGTGGGAGTTGGGAGGGGATGCCGGAAACCTTACTACCCTCTTAGAGGCTTTAAAGCGAATCAAGGAAGGTCTCGAGGAGTGGGGCCGGGGGAAGAATCTTGAGCTTAAGGCGAGAATTGAAAAACAGAAAAACATTATCCGCGAGATGGGTTATGACACTGGACGGCACAAGGGCTGCCTTAGCCGGAAACAAGGGCAACTCGAGGTGCTCCTTAAGAAAGAGAGAAGTTCAGGAGACAAATGAGTCGTATGGGGTGGATGAAATGTGGGGATAAAAACACAACGTTTTTCCATCGGAAAATTTCGGCGAGAAAAAGGAGGAACCACATTAAAGACCTTTTCGACGAGGCGGGGACTTGGAAAGAAGGTGACAATGGAGTGAAGAGGTGGTTACGAAGTATTTTGGCAACATCTTCAAGTCTTCAAATCTAAGCGACGAGGCTATTGGAGCTGCCTTGGAAGGGGTAGACTAGGTTATCACACTCGAGATGAATGCCAAACTGCTCCGTCCATTCGTGGGGGAGGAGATCAAAAACGTCCTTTTCTTGATGAGTCCCATTAAAGCACCGGGAAGTGATGGATTCCCTGCCCTCTTCAATCAACGACATTGGGGAACGGTGGGAAATCTAGTGACAACAACTTGTCTCGATATTCTCAACTTTTACCGGCCCTTGTACGCAATCAACGACACCATCATCACTCTTATCCCAAAATTCGACAATCCGAAAAAAGGTTAGCGAGTTCCGCCCCATAAGTTTATGTAATGTTATTTACAAGATAATATATCGGTGTCTTGTGATAAGATTGAAGGGCCTTATGGATACAGTGATTTTGGAGAATTAAGGGGCGTTTTTTGGAGGATGACAAATTTTTTACAACGTTATGGTTTGCTTCGAGGGGATGCACATGATGAAGAGGCGAAGGTTTATGAATGGTACTTCGCTACGCTCAAAATCGACATGGCCAAGGCTTATGACCGGGTTGAGTGGACATATCTCGAGGCTATAATTTTAAGGATGGGTTTTGACGTGGCGTTGGTGAGGAAGATTATGGCGTGCGTCGAGTCGGTCTCATTCTCATTCAATAGCAACGGTGAGACCCAAGGATGGTGATTCCGAGACGGGGTCTTCGCCAAGGAGACTCATTATCTCCTTTTCTCTTTCTCATGTGCTCAGAAGGCCTATCTTACCTTCTTGGAGAAGGAGAAAGGCGAGCAGACATTACCGAAGTGTGCTTCGGCCGCCATGGCCTACGTGTCTCGCACTTACTCTTCGCGGATGACAGTCTCATTTTCCTCCGAGCGTGCATGGAGGAGGCTAAAGCGGTAGCCACATGCCTCGAGACATACTCGGCAGCGTCGGGACAACTCATTAATTTTTCCAAATCCAATTATATGTTTTGGATGCAACGTAGACGTGCAAGACAAGGAAGCCATCGCTGCCTTCCTTAAAGTTGAAGCCACCGATTGTCACCCGCGCAACCTCGGGCTTCCCACGGTTTCCGGCAAGAGAAAAAAGGAGTTGTTCGCCTTTGCTCGGGATAGGATTTGGGAGAAAATCAAATCTTGGAGGGGGATTTGGTTCTCTCAATCTAGAAGAGAAGTTCTTATAAAGTCAATTCTTCAAGCCATCCCGTCCTATGTCTCCAGCGTCTTCCGGCTGCCCAAATGCCTTATCGACAACATTCATAGCTCTATGGCTAAAATTTGATGGGCGAATTGCGATGAGAATAAAATTCATTGGTGTAAATGAGAGGTGTTGGTCAAATACAAATCGGAGGGATGTCATTGCCAAAAGTGTACGGAGGTTAATGCAGCGGCCTAATAGCTTGGTTAGGCGGGTATACAAGGAGAGCTACTTCTTGGATGGAGACATCATGAGAGCTCGTTGCAAATCCAATGGCTCGTCCATGTGGAGGAGTCTTGTTTGGGGAAGGAAATCATCGAGAAGGCGGCGAGGTGGAAGATAGGAGATGGTGAGTCATCCCTCGTTCTAAGAGATAAATACATCCCACGTGAGCATACTTCTTCATTCATCGATCCTCCTTTTATCCCCGACGATATGCGGGTAGTAACTCAAGAACTATGACAAGACGTGGAATGAAACATCAGTCCGAGCCATGTTTATCGAGGAGGATGCGGAAACCATTCTGGGGATCCCAGTGAGTGAGGTGGGAATTCCCGACATGATCCGATGGCACTTCTCCAACGACGGTGAATATTCGGTCAAAAGTGGATACCGGGTAGCAATGTCGGAAACCCCGAGGGCAAGTCCATCGAATCTTGCGGCCTCTGCCAAATGGTGGAATTTCCTTTGGAAACTCTCGGTCCCTCCCAAAGTGAAACTCATGGCGTGGAGAGTATGTAAAGGTTGGATCCCGGTCAAAACAAAACTCCTAAGTTTTGGAAATTATTTAACAAATTAAACAATAATATTACATAAAACATCTATATGTGGAGGAATTATATAATATGATCTGTATTAAAACTCATTTTAATAAACTAACATAGGCATAAAAATCACAAGGATGTCAATAAACTATTTATTCTAAACATGTCAACAAATTGAACAAAATGATCTAACAACTTATAAACACATTCATAAATTATTACCACATATCCAATTCGTTTAGAACACTTACATGTAAGGTTGTAAACAATCTCGTCCATTGCTAGCTAACATCGGAGTGCCTCGTCAATTTTCTGAAAATCACCCGCCGGACTGGAACTTGAGGCTCGCCGGACTAGACCTGGGCTGGCCGACTAGAAACTTGCCTGCGACGTTGTGACTTCCTCCGGTGAAATCTGACCGCGAAACTTTGTAGGAACGTGGAAGAGATCTAGGGCTAGGTTCCTGTAAAAGGGCTTGAGCAAAAACTTGATGAGTCGTCCATGGTGGCTCAGGCACTCCAGGGATTTCGCGAAGGCTATCCGGCCGGCCAAAAGGTTGAAATGCGCCTCGTCGCGTTTCGCTCGATTTTTTTGCGTCTCAAGTAGATACCTGCATCTAGAAAGTTACTCAAACACTAGTAGAAGAGTCAATGATAATTCCCTCAGGATTTGAGGAGATTAAGAGGGTGAGCTATTCAATTGAACAACAAGGGACACTCGGGATCACTCAAGAACTTTCGGGAGATAAAAAAAAATTTCTTGATCTCTCTCTCTAAAATTTCGACCAAAGAGCTCAGGAGAAGGGGGGAGAGAGGTTGGCTGAGTATTTTATGATTAAGGTTAGGGTTTTCAAAAAACCCTTTAAATAGAGAGAGAGAGAGCATGCTTTTCTTAGGTCAAACCCAATAGTCAAACTTAAACCCATTATTCTTTTAATTCATTTCAAAAATTAATTCTCTAACCTAATTAATTAATTATGGCCGAGTATAATCCTATATATTTCGAAAATATTTATTTTAATTTATTTCCATAATAATATTTAATTATTTCGGAATATCTCATTTATTTAATGACTAATCATTATTTTCATACTCTTCAAGGTAGTACGAAATGAGAAAATAGTTCTTTTTCATCTTTTACTTGTTTCAATAATTTAAATATGTTAATATCCATATAATAACATAATAAGATTCGTGAAATAAATGTAATAATAAATAACCAATTATTTACTCAATTACTTAGAAAAATAGTTTTTTAGTGTAAATCACAATTTACTCAAATGAGAAAATCAAATCATCCTTGTTCAATAAATCTCGTCTGAGGGTCTATTATTGAGACCTAATGGATCCATATGAACGCAACTTTAGAATGAAGATCGGACTCAAAAGTTCACAAATTTTTTCCGTCTTTTAATTCTTAATATTAGTCGATTCTACAAAAGGACTAATATTGAAACTCTCTAAGTTCATATGCGTATATTTTCCGTTTGATGTGACAAAACAATTCTTCACACGATCCACAGAGTCCTTTACGATACTACCCTTCATGTGTATCATTAACTCAAAGGAATGTAAAATTACAGTTTTACCCCTAAGTTATTATTTCACTAACACCTTTATTATTTGTGAATGAGAAAAAAATAGAGTGAGATGTTTTTACATGTCACATGTTTAAATCAAAGAATGTTTTTATTCGATTAATACCTGGCCAGGTTAATTCATTTACACTCTCATAACAAACCATAGTGTGATACTAATGCATTAGCATTGTTTCAACACAAATTTCATATCTGTGAATCACATAACCCAACATGACAACGTTATGACACCAACCGTCGGGTCAGATGCAACTATTAATTAGTTATTGTCCATTGACAAATCAAATATCATAAGGCGGCACATCGATTATGCATTTACTTCAGGATTTGGGTAATTACCAAAATACCCCTCGTATGTGATCTTGAAGTTTCGAGTGATTAAACGGTTTTATCTCGAGCTTCAGAGTATCACAGGTCTTGTTCAATATCTTTTATAAGATATCAAGAATGAAATACAGAGTCACAACTCTGTATATCACAAGATAAGATATCATGCTTCATTCGAACAATCATTACTAGACTTGATTGTTCTATCGATCTTAAGATTGCAAACAAATGTTTAAATTAGTCATAAGGGGCTATATTGTCAAGTCTATACTTAGCACCCATTTCGTTGATGACAGTTTCAGAGCGTAACAATCATACATAAACGTAAATAAAGAATGAATATATAACTTTATTCAATGTCTCAGCAAAATCAAATACAAAGTATTTATAATGTCTTCGATCTCCTTTGTGGGCACCAATCCCAACATTAAGTCGTAAAGTCGTGGAGGGTAGTTACTGCCCATTTATAGTATCGGGCCCGAGACTACCCCACACGCGAGTTGGGGGTGTAGATGGACCCGACAAGTGTGGAAGCTCGTTAGTTTTGGGAGAGTGACGATGGTTAGTCGAGGCCAAGGAGTGTCTCGAGATTAGTAAATTTGAATTCTTCATTACGTTGGTGTGAGAATTGTGGAATCATAGGAACAAAGTTACTGTGGGGAATGAGACGTGGAAACCCGACGAACTTGTGGAGTGGACCGGATCCTTCCTCGAAGATTATAGGAAAATCTATCCGGTGGCTAGTGTGGGCGATGTGAAACCACCGATCGAGGCATGGCCACTGCCAAGAGTGGGAGCAGTCGCGGTAAGCTTGGATGCGGCGTTAGATACCCGGGGCAACCGCTTCGGCATTGGGTGTGTCATTTGGTACCACCGCGGAGATGTCAAAGCATCGGACATCTTGGTCAAAGTAGCGGGGTTTTCACTGCCACTAGCGGAGGCTGCTGTCATCCTCCGGAGGCTGCGTTTTGCCGGAGAGCTTGGGTGGAGCCGGGTGGTGATTCAATCGGATTGTCTCGCGGTGACCCTCTATTGGATCCTAATACCCCTTCGATGGATCTAGGAACGATTCTCAATGACATTAAGGTAAGATCATCGTCATGCATGGAGTGTGTGGTTAATTTTATTCCCCCATCATGTAATAGAGTTGCTTTAATTTAGGTAAGTTTGCTCTTTCTGTAAATTCTGATGTGCAATGGTTGGAGATTGTCCCTCTTTGTACCACTCGGGATGTTTTTAAAGATAAAAAACTCTTGTTGTAGCCACGGTATTCCTCCGCCACTAAAGTAAATCTTTAAAAACTCTTGTTAAAGATAAAAATAAATCTTTCTCGTGGTACCGCCCACGATTTCTAAAAAAAAAATTGAGACTAGGGTAAGAACCTTACAAGTATTACGATTGTATTCTTATAAGTAAAAATGAGACGGCTCGTAATGTTTAATGAATAGTGCACCATGGACTGAGCTTTTCTCACCGGGGGATAATTTAAAAGTGAGCAAGAAATGTGTTATGAGTTTTTAAGAGCCCTCTTTCGGCCTAATGTGTTTTTGTCCTTCGGTGCACTAGTCTTTCTTCTTTGTTAAACTCGGGTCGAAGACTTTTTAACGAGTTAATATATATATATATATATATATATATATATATATATATATATATATATATATAATATATGATTCGAACTTAAAAATAAATAATAAGTGTACATAAAAGACTCTCGCAATGTGTCATGCATCTATGACAAGTTTTCGAAAAGTCATTATATGGTATATTATAATTTCATAATCCAAAAATAAACAAAAATTAGTTTATATATAAAAAAGGAAATACATATTTTAACAAAATTTATTATAAAAAAGTTGGTCAAAATATTAACCATATAAAAATTGAAAATATACTCCTACAAAGTAAGGTAGCACTTCTATCAAATCCTTATCCAAAACAACTGTATTGATCATCATTAAGCTAGTTGCACTGATTACGCCGTCTACAAAGATGATCAAGCATTACTAATAAATTATTATGAAATAAGGGGATTAATCAGCACTTTGACCATTTAAAATGTATAATATGTTAATAACTCCATTATGTATAATATATATACATATATATATATATAAAAGATGAATATAATATATATATCCATCTTATATATATATAAAATGGATTGTTGCCTCGTGCTATTACAAGTGTCATCTTATCTTATAAAACTTTGCTTATAAAAAGGCATTCACCCATTTGTAAAGATATCATCGATAAATATTTTTCTCTCACACCACCTTTATTAGTTGTATTTTATAACACGTTATCCGTATGATCACTTTTTTTTAACAATTCAGACCGTAAGTATAATACTCCAATTATAATAAAAAACTATTATGACTATTATATTTTTATATCATCATATTAAATTGTTATGATAATTATATTCCTATATCATCATATTAATATATCCATGAAGCATTGCCACCATCTTATATTAATGTGATAAAATTTACAGTCTTTATTATTGTCAAATTATTATATGAAAGTAGACTTTCCCACTCTATACTAAAAATGACATGAACTATATTTAATTACTTATATTATATTAACTATCGCTTACTTATATATTGATTATGCATTCAATTACATTTTTTTCAAACTATTATATTATATGAAGGTACGATTTGCAACCCTATAGGATAACATTAACTATATTTAATTACTTATATTATTACTTATTTATATATTTATTATGCATTGAATTATATTTTGTTAAACTATTATATGAAGGTGAGTTTTGCCACCCTATAGTAAAAATAACATTAACCATATTTAATTAATTATATTATTGCTTAGTTATATCATGATTATGCATTCAATTATATTTTGTCACCCTATTATATGAACGTCAGCTGTGCCACCTTAATAAAAATAATATTAACAATATTTAATTACTTATATTATTGCTTACATATATTATTGCTTACTTATATCCTGATTATGCAATCAATTACATCCTATTAAATGTTATTATAAGATTTAATATATTAACGATTATGGACAGATATATTAATATTTATTTTTTAATAAAAAGTAGCAAACGATTTTAAACGGCAATATTCATACTATAAATATAATTTTCATCATCTACTTATAACCGTCTAATGTATGCATATCTTAAACATTTCTCAAAAACTTTTTTATCTTTTATGTAATACACGCAATGCGTCGCCTCGTACTAGTATTTATTATCTTATTTATTGCGTTTAATATTATAGTTTTCATTGGAGATGTCCCAACTGATAAATTTTACTTAATTTTAGTAAGTGTTGGATTAATGTGTCTAGCTCTAATATTCAAAATATTCATATACTTTTATATTATACACTAATCTAGATTATTATATTATAGTTATCAACATGTCGGATCTTGTGAAGTTTGATTTCAATCCCATTGATATCACGAGAAACAACTTTTTGTCTTGGATTGTCGATATTGAGATGTATTCGGAATCCATGAGTCTTCTTGACACACTTAATGGAGATAAAAACTCCTCGACAATGAATAAGGCAAGATCATTGATCGTTATTTGTCAACATCTCGATGAAATCCTTAAAAATAAATATCTCAATGTAAGAGATCCATGTGAACTATGGAGGAATTTCAAAGAAAGATATGATCACCGAAAGATGTGATGCTTCTCATATTTCGCGATGAATGGGCCGCTTAATGATCCCAAGACTTCAAAAAAATCAGCGAATATAATTTTACGATGTTCATATTAGTAACTCACCTAAGATATTGTGGGATTCAAATTACTGATGTTGAAATGCTTGAGAAGACATTGACAAATTTTCACGCATCTAATGGTAAACTTGCAACAACAATATCGAATGCGAGGGTTACTAAATATTCTGAATTAATTTCATGTCTACTCATTTCAAAAAAGAACATAGAATCACCGGTCCCGTCTTACTAGCTCAAGCATGTTTCCTAACGTAAACACTGTCCACTCCAATGAACCTGAAAATGAGAAATATATTCACAATGGCGACGATGACAAGGCCGTGGTCGTGATCATGGAGGAGGTGGTTATTTCAATACTTATCTCACAAGACCATCTATCATAACCACTAGTGGCATCGAGAGGAAAAGAACCCCGAAAATTACCACAAAAAGGAAAATGACGCAAATTTTTCAAAAATCTTGAAACCTCTTTTTTAGATATGGCACTAAAGGGTTTTGGTATCGGGTTTGTCGAGTCGCAGAGCATTTATGCAAACTTTATTAGGCATATGTAAAAGAGAAAGAGAAAAAGGTCAACTTTATAGGCCAAAATGACCCACTCACCTTAATGCATCTGATTTAACTGATGACTTTATTGAGACTATCCTAGACATTGCTCGACTTGCAGATGATAGAGAATAAAAATAATATTATGTATTCTCATGTTGAAAATGAAGCTTCACAGTCCAACATTATGTTATATATTTATATATAACAAAAAATTGACAAATTGGCTCTAGTTTAAAAACATGATTTGGTATTGTCCAGCGTTTCATAAAATTTTGTAAATGTCCATAACGCTTACGTGGCACATTAATAGAGGAGGCTTAGTTACTGTAATGCCCTTGATTTTTCAAAAACTTGAGTGTTTAAAATTTTCCAATTATTTAAAAATCTGGCCGATTTGAGTTGATAAGATGCTACAATTTTGGGTAGTTAATTGAATCATTAATTTGAGCATAATTTCATTCCTTTTTGGCCGGTTTTAATTATCTTTATAGCTTCATATTCAATTATTTATAGAAACATTTCATAATTGCCGAATTCTAATTCTTTTCATAAAAGATATCGTTGTTCATAATTGTTTTTTAAATCCTTCATTTTATATCGTCCAGTATTTACTCGTTAATTGGTATTCAATTTACACTAAAATGAAATTGTTCCTACAATTATTTTGGGTAAGTTTATCTTCAATTTACATTCAAATGGAATTGTTCCTATAATTATTGGAAGATCCTACAAAAATGGAAAGTTAATATATTCGTTATTTGTTAATTATTCTTATACTAATTAACAATCTTTAGTTCATTTCGATTTCTAGTTCTGGATTTATTACGAGGGAAATCAAGAATTCTCGATTAATTATGCTAATACTATAAGATGGAACCGAAATCGAAATATTGATGATTCATTTTCTTATAGTCTGGTACGCGATGTTTTGGATGAAAATGGGAATCTTGAACCACGGTCTATGACTGAATGTAAAAATAGACATGATTGGGGTGATTAAAAAAATTCAATTCAAGCTTAATTAAACTGCCTTAACAAGCGTAATGTGTTTAGACTTATCGTACTCATATCTGAAAATGTTAGGCTTGTTGGATACACCATGTATTTGTACGGAAGAGAAACGAGAATGAGATTGTTAGATACAAAGCTCATTTTGTTGTATAAGGTTTTTCACAAAGGAATGAAATTGATTTTGAAGAAACGTATTAACCCGTTATGGATGGAATAACATTAAGATACTTGATCAGTCTAGCAGTTCATGAGAAATTAAATATGTGGATGTTGTTACAACTTATTTATATGGATCACTTGATGCAAATATTTATATTAAAATCCCGAAAGGATTTAAAATGCCCGAACCATCAAGTTCAAAACCAAGAGAGCTATATTCAATCAAATTAGAAAGATCATTGTATGGACTAAATCAATCCAGACAATTGTGGCACAATTGCATACGCGAATATTTACTGAAAGGATAAGTCAATAACGTTCTTTGTCGTTGTGTCTTCATCGAGAAATCAACATCTGGATGTTTAATTATCACCGTTTATGTTGATGATTTGATCATTATTGGGAATAATGAAAAAAAATCTTGCAGTAATCTCTTACTTAAGAAAAATTTTTAAAATATATGATCTTAGGAAAACAAAGTATTGCATCAGTGTGCAAATTGAGAACATACATAGTGGCATATTTATGCATCAATAAGCTTATGCAAAGAAGATAATAAGACGATTTAATATGGATTAATAAAATTTATTAAGTACCCCAATAATAATTAGATTATTTGATGTTGAAAAAGATCTATTTCGTCCATGTGAGGAATCTGAAAAGATTCTTGGTCCAAAAGTACCATTTTCCAATATGATTGGAGATCTTGATGAGAATCAGGGGGCTAAAGTGGATTCAAGTGATGAAGGAGCTCAAATGGATGGAAGTGGATCTGAAATGACTAGAAGAAAACTATCAATTGATCCATTAAGTTTACCTAGTAGACCTCTCACAAGATTTAAAGCCAAACAACTCAAAGAGGCTTTAAATGGGCTGATTCAAGAAGTCAATTCACTTGGGCCAAAATTTGAAGCAAATCTGAAGCAAGAGAGCCTAATTAGCATGATTAAGGCTCTAGAGGAGTAATCAGAATGCCTATGTCGTTTTTAGGCATTGGACCCACGTTTTTAGCATTACGTGAGGTTGTTTACTCTTTTGGGAGTTACTATTGTAACCACTCAGAGAGATTGAACGAATTTGGGGTGTTTTTATACATTAAGTTTGTTGTTTATTGTGTTTTTATGTAAAAAACTTTCAGTTTCAAAGTTATGAGGGCTGAGAGTTATTGGCATTTAGTTTTCAGGTTTAATTAATTAGTGTCTTTAATGTTGTTTTCAGAGTGGTTGGGAAAAACGTTTTGGTGTGGTTGTAAAGCCTTTCAAAGGCTATAACTAAGTGTTTAGAACATTGTAATCGGACAACTACCTTTTTGAAAGAATGATATGTGAGTTTTGTGTTTTTTCTTATTCTTGAAAAGACTTCTTTGAACTTATCAAGTTATCTTGTGGCGTTCAGCAACTTGACTTATCATCTTGATTCTTAAGCATTCATCTTGAGTATCTTGGTGTGGCGTCATAAACATCGTAGGTTTGGTTCTTATCTTTGTAGATATTGGGTCAAATCTCAACATTCTAATCCTTTTCAGATCTTGGGGTCTTATTTCCAATTCTTGTTATTGGGTCTTATCACATTTGTTGGTAAGAATAATATCAGATCTTATGTACCTTACTAATTGTACTTGACCTGACATAGTTTTTGTTGTTTACTTATTAGCAAGATTTAGTTCAACTCTTACAAGAAGATATTAGAATTAGATCAAACATGTGTTTCGTTATCTCCAAGGAACAATTAATTTAGAATTGTTTTATCTTAACAATACGAAACCAACTTTAGTTGGCTATGCAGATGCAAGTCATTTGTCAGATCCGATTAAAGGGAGATCTCAAATTGGATACGTGTTTACACATGGAGGGACTGCAATATCTTTGCGTTCAGAAACAAACACTCGTTGCAACATCATCAAATTACACCGAGATCATTGCATTGTACGAAGCAAGGCACAAGTGCGTGTGGTTGAGATTCATGACACATCATATCAAAGATACAAGTGGTTTTCCACCAATCGATGATTAAATCCTACTTTACGAGATACAAGTCGTTTTCCACCAATCGATGATTAAATCCTACTTTACGAAAATAATGTCGCTTGTGTCACTCAAATTAAAAAAGATTTATCAAAATTGATAGAAAGAAACATATCCCTTCGAAATTCTATTCTTTTACTCAAGAGTTAGAAAAGAATAACATCCCCATTATCCAATATGTTCGTTCATGCGATAACACATCTGATCTCCTTATAAAGACGTTCTCCACTTTCGTGTTTTAAGAATATTTATATGATATCAGAATGCGTAAACTACAAAACTTATAACGATATCATACATGAAGCTTGAGAGAGAGTTTTACGTGACCTATAAACACGTAACCATGATGAACATTTCAAGAGAGAGTATTATGAATGAGGTGGAATGTTAACTTATATTACACAATGCGTATATTATAAGTGTAATCTTATCTTGTAAAACTTTCTAATTGCATGTTTGTTTTTCTCTCCATTTTTTTGGTGGTCTTTTTTCATTTCTTATTAGCAAAATTAATTAGAGAAATAGCATATTTTACTACTCTTTTACCTTAATTCACAAAATCCACCAAAATCAATTTTCTTCCCGAAATACAAGTGTTTTTACTTGAAAAGACCATTTTCCTTTTAAAATTTAAAAACTTACAAACTCCCCCTTTAAAAGTGGAACCGGCTAAATCAAGAAAACATAATAATAAAAAAATGACCTAGAGAACTTTCTAGACCCGGTTGCAATGGTCATTCTCTCTCCTAAGAAGTCCAGCCGGTTCTCTTTGTCTTTCTTCTTCAAGAATCCTAAACAACTTCTTCTTCAATAGTCCAAAAAACACTCATCTTCAAGAGTCTAAAAGACTAAAGAGAACACTGCCGACGATGTCATCTCCGACAACACCTCTGACGGCGACGTGGATACCTATTAGAGATGAGGTTAGGTTCTTCCCTTTATCTTTTCGTCTTTGTTCACTTGGAAAATATGTAACAGAGTCTACAATATAATCTACAAATATCTAACAGTGTCTACATTGTTGTCTATAAATCTGTAACAGAGTTTACAATATTATCTAAAATAAAGGTCTACAAACGCGTCAACATCGTTGTCTACAATGTAGACAGTTGTTTCAATACTAACTCTTACAATTTTGACATTAGATGTCTACAATGCTGACATCCGATGTATACCACAATTTAAATTTTGTTGTAGACAATATTGTAGACGTTGTTGTAGACGCTGGTGCTTAATGTAGACATGATTGTAAACCAAATTGTAGACGATGTTGTAGACTAAATTGTATACGTTAATGCTTAATGTAATATTGATTCTAGAGTTTTTGATGCGGGGATGAGGGAAATATATTTGTTATTCAAGCATTGTAGATCTTGGATTGACGTTGGTCTGTAGCACAAGAAAAGATCATTTCGGAACTGTGGTGCCGGATAATATCAACTTTGCTAGTTTGAAGCAAGAAATTACGAGTATTTAGGCAAACAACCATCCAGTCATACAATTAACATTGCATACGTCATGAACGGTGTCTGAACTAACTCAGATAACCAACAATAAGACGTTGAAATGTTACTTATATTTGAGGAGAACGATGAAAGCAAACTTGGAGAAATATCAATTTATATTGGAAGTGAAAGAGAAATCACATCGGTGCTTAATTCTCCAGGATATGTTGGACATCAATATATATCACTTTCTCTAAAACATCAGTACTCGAAGAAGAGCGCGGTACGTTTCCTTCTGGTACTATTGGTTTGGAGGATTTTAACTTACTGTTCGAGTCAGGAGAACAACTTCCAGCTTCCCCTCCCCTGCAATCACCACCACATCAATCTCCACCACCACCACGATCACGATCACGATCTCCACCACCCCGATCCCCACCTTCATCTCCACCGAGATCTCCACCACCGCAATCCCCATCTCCGCAATCACCACCACCGCGATCATCAAACTTCTCTCCTCCACCTAGTCGCGATGCAAGTCCGCCACCATTACCACACATTCCGAATTCATCTACTACGACCGGTGATAAAGGTACAGACACATTTATTTTGGATGGTAACTCACCGCTGTTTATTAAGTGTCATGCACTATACACTAATAAAAATATGTCTACAAAAGCACTTGACGTTGTTCGCCATAAACAACAATTTTACGTCCAAAACAAAGAGTTCGGACAAAGATTCATTGCACGTCGTTTGTCTCGAAGAAAGTTTTTAATGAGATGTTCGAGCCGTGAGGAATTCATCATCGCTTATATTCCGAATTCGAAGGTGCACTTATTTTTGTTTACGTTGTTCCCATTTACTAGAAATTACAGTCTACAATAACGTCTATTGTAGACTGCACGATTCTACTGAAGACGCAATTGTAGATTACCCTGTTTACAACCGATTACCTCCTAGAAATTACAATCTATAATAACGTCTATTGTAGACTGCACCGAGTCTACTGTAGACGCAATTGTAGACTTCACAGTTTAGACCCAATAACCAACTAGAATTTACAGTCTCCAATGTAGTCAATTATACACTTCACTCGTCTACTGTAGAATGCACTGTAGACTTCCACATCCTTTTACGTTGAATCTTATTGTTCAATTTCAATGTTTTTGACGATGAGCACAATTGTCCCTAAATGTAAGGCAAGGAAGCCATCTGCATGCGACGAGTTCTTTTAATTGGGGAGGTTGTGAAACATAAGTGCATTGTGTTGACAAAGATGCCCACAAGAAAACTATTTATTTACATGATGTAATATAAATATCTCATGAGTCCTTCTTGTAATTTGCTGATTAAATTAATAAAAGTTGAAAAGTTCGTTCATTCCTTTTTGGTTTGTTTAAAGATTTATGATATTCAATAGTCTTATAGTCCTTAATCAACCCTAACAATGTATGAAGAGACAAATGCAGATTTGCGTGAACAAACTCTTCATGGTGTGGTTAAAACAAAATATTCACAATCTAAAGATTAACAAACTATTGATCCTAGTATGATTGTTGGAAGAATCTATGATGTCTGGTTACGGGGCATAAAGATTTAGGAACTCTATAGTTCTTTTAGTGTATCTTCCGAAGATACTGAATTGACCAGTGCACCTTTAGAGACAATCTAAGAACAAACTATTTAACCTCTTATGTCTCAAGGTCACTATGTATGAATTGCATCGTGCTTACCTTAATCTTAAAATGAGACATGTCATTTCATAACTTCAATATATTCATTTGAGAAAGCTACACTCTAGATCCAAATTTATGAACTAGATGCGCTCTATTGGTGATGTATTGGGTTGTGAAGTTGACATGACTATACTTTGTGAAGTTCTCATATATACGAAATTCATGTATAAGATTGCTGAAATGCAATGTATATCACCTCATTCTTTATTACATTGATTGTGAATAAATAAACAACGCGGTATCTAAAATTAAGTAACGACTTTATTTGGATGAAACAATGTGACTTGTTAGCTTCTCGTCAATACATTGTTTCTAACTTATTCACAAGTAACAAAGGAGTTCAGTAAATAACAACTAGAAGGGTAAAATAGTAATTTTATAAATTCCATCTAGTTGATGATATTCATGAAGGGTAATCATAGATAACATTCAATGGATCCACTCAATATAATTAAGTTGAATTTGAGTAGAAAATAAATTCATTTGAACTGAGAGATTCCTAGTGTCAACTCTTTAGTGGAGTCAGTTGACATTAAGCTAATACTCATAAAAAGTTTATGAACTTTTGATTCCGAGTATAGTGGCTCAAGCTTTGGTCACTATTACAGGTCATTAGAGTAGGATTGTTAAACTAGAAGTTAAGTCAAATTAAGTTCAAGTGTATAACTAGACGTTTTCTTGAAAAATGTCTAAATGGTATTTTTGTCCACATGGACATAAAATGATGTGAATGTTAAAATAAAACTTTGAATATTTTTCATATGATGAAAAGATAAATTAGTTTCTAAAGCCGAGAAGTCGTTTGAGGCATTATGAAATTAATTTCATTATTTGTGCAATATTAATTCTACAATGGGTATTTTAAGAATTTTATTAAAATAAATAAGGAAGCATCTAAAAGCTCCCCCGAGGTAGAATTTCGGCCAACATCATCACTAGAGAGAAGGAAAAAATCTCTTATAATTTTGTTTATTACTACATATTGGTAATTTCCCAAAAGAAAAGACGAAATGAATTTCTTTAAGAAGGAAACAAATGTGCCAAGTTAGAAAATAAATTTCACTCATTAATGCACATAGGTTGGCCGGCCATACACTAGAGGAGAATGAGAGAAAATCAAATATTGTGTCATGAATGCACATGAAGAAAGCGTAATTACCTTTTCTTGTATTTCCTTCTCCTATAAATAGGGCCTTACACATGTTTGAATTTATTTAACGATTAAACAATTAATTATATATCATATCTAACATATGGCGGAATTATATAATTAGATCTAATATATTAAAAACAATTTTTAATATAGTTAAACAACCTAGGCATTAAAATATATAGACATGTTAACAAAAACTTTTATTTAAACATGTTGATCAACAATTGAACACACTATCAACCTATATTAACAATTTATATATTTATATGTATTCAAATCATTGAGAATCACTTACAAAAAAGATTGTAAACAATCCGGACGTTGCTATCTATCTCCGGAAGGCCACGCCGATTTAAACAAGTGAACGAGACTCGTCGGATTGGCTTGGGCACACGCTGGTCGGACATGGAGCAGGGGCTCGCCGTACTAAACCTACACTAGACATGCAGGCTCACTGGGAGGGAGACTCGCCGGACTGGAGGACCTGTGCGCCTCTAGAGCTTCGCCGGACTAAAGCAGGGAGGCATGCCGGACAGCCAGTGTGCCTGGACACCTTCGCCGGAGAGGGAAGGTTGGCACCTGCGAAGAGTTGCCGGATTGGGTCTTGCGCCTAGGAGGAATCGCCGTACAGGCTCTTGTGCCTAGGAGGAATCTTCGAACAAGAGGAAAACTCGTCGGACAAGAGCAGTCTCGCCGGACAGGGACAGGCGTGTAGGACTGGAACCGGCAGTGACCTCCGAGGCTTCAAATTGATTCTAAAAATAAAATCCTCACAAAATATAATTCACTCAAACACCACAATTTAGAGTCAACATAATACACAAAAAAATTATTAAGATTGAGAGAGTGGACTCGTCTATGAACTCTAGAGAATAAAAGGATCACTCAAGGAATGAAAGAAAACAATATTTCTTTCTTTGTTCTCTCTGAGGAATTCGGCCGAGTCTCACAAGAAGGAGGAGGGGGAATTTTGGCCGAAAATCTTCTCTAGGTTAAGTTGTGATTAGAGTTACCTTAAGCCTTTATATAAACGAGTCAAACGGGCTTAGGTTGGGTCAAACTCATGACCCAATCACTTAAAGAATTCGGCCAACACTCCTTCTAATACTCGCCAAAACCTTTTATTTTATTCCCAAATTCTTTTGATTTATTTCTAAATTCAATTAATTTAGAACTCTCATTTATTAATGACATTTCATTAAATAATTTCATACTATATGATTCGAATGCATTATTATCAATATAACAATAGTATATGATTCATTAAATAAATGCAACAACAAATAATTAATTATTTATTAAACTACTTAGAAAATAACTTTCTCGATATAAATCACAATTTATATTCAATGAGCAAATCCTTTATTCTTGATCATTTAATCTCCTCTAAGTGTCTATCATTGAGACCTTATGGACCCACATGAACAAAGTTTTAGAATAAAGATTGGACCCAAAAGTTCACAAACCGTTTCCGTCTTTCAATTCTTAATATTAGTCGATTCCACTAAAGGACTAATACTGAGACTCTCTAAGTTCATGTGCGTATATTTTCCGTTTGATGTGACAAAAAAATTCTTCACACGATCCATGGATTACTTTACGATATTACCTTTCATGTGTATCATTAACTCAGACGAATGTAAAATTATCGTTTTACCCCTTGAGTTATTATTTCACTAATTCCTTCGTTATTTTTGAATGAGTTAAACATAGAGTGAGATGTCTATACATGTCACATGTTTTAATCAAAGAATGTTCTTATTCAATGAATACCTGGCCAGGTTTATTCATTCACACTCTCATAAAAAAGCATAGTGTGATACTAATGCATTTGCATTGTTTCAATATGAATTCCATATATCTGAATCAAATAACCCTATATGACAACGTTATGACATCAACCGTCGGATCAGATGCAACTATAACTTAGTCATTGTCCATTGAAAAATCAAATGTCATAAGGTGTAATATTAATTATGCATTAACTTCAGGATTTAGGTAAGTACCAAAGTACCCCTCGTATGTGATCTTGAAGCTTCGAGTAATTAAACTGTTTTATCTCGAGCTTCTAAGAATCACTAGTCTTGTTAAATATCTTCTATAATATATCAAGAATGAAATCACATAGTCACAACTCTCTATATCACAAGATGACATATCATGATTTATTCTTACAATCAATACTTAGATTCGATTGCTCTATCGATCTTAAGATTGCGAAAAAATGTTTTAGACGAGTCATAAGGGGCTATCTTGTCAAGTGTATACGTAGCACCTCTTTCATTGATGCAGTTTCAGAGCGTAGCATTCATACATAAACACAAACATAATAAAGAATAATATTTATTTGTATTAATGTCTCAGCAAAATAAAATACAAATTTATTTCAATGTCTAATACTTCCTTCGTGGGCACCAATCCCAACAACATAGAGATGTGATAATAAGCTTTGTTTTAGCTATCGTTCTCTCTAAAGTGGTGGACCATATTCCTCCTCCTCTCTCTCTAAATACCTCTCTTACTTTGGCACCTAAGTTCTCATTCAACTTAGGCTTAATTAGCTCTTTAGCTCATGGATTTGTTCTTGAGCTATTGTGTTTAATTGTACCTACACAAAAATCCTTCAAATCCTCAATAGACTCATGTAATAGAAACATTAGGTTTTTCAAGTTCACGTTTAGGTGTGAAGGTATCGAGCAAGAGATTATCTACATTTCCCAAGGTTCATCAAAGATCAAGCTATTAGAGAAAAGTTAGTAATCGAGTAAATAATAATTTTTTAAATATAAACATGTTCATGCACTTTGCTTATGTTAGTAAAATTGTTTAACTAGTAAATAAATTTTTATATTCTTCCATTAAAGTGTTAATGATAATTTTTTCTTAACCCTACACCTATTCCAACACATTGATCCAAGCGTGGCTATGTGTAGACCAAAAGACATAATAAATAACATGCAAATGGATTATGGGATGTCCATGTCTTACAAAAAAGCTTGGTTGTCAAGAGAGAAAGTTTTGAAGTCCGTTAATGGCAGCTCTGAAGAATCATACGCGTTTTTGCCAAATTAAACTACATGATCGTGTTGGAATTTATTTAACAATTTAAACAATTTGATTATATAACACATCCTATGTGGCGGAAATATATAATTGGATATAATATATTAAATACTATTTTTATATATTTAAATAACCTAGGCATTAAAACTTATTGACATGTTAACAAAAAAATTTATTAAAACATGTTAAGCAACAATTGAACACACTATCAACCTATATAAACAATTTAAATATTTATAGGCATCCAATTCGTTGCGAAATACTTACAATAGAGATTGTAAATAATCCCGGCGTTGCTCGCTATCTCCGGAAGACCACACAAGGTCTAATTGTTGAAGAAGCCTTGCCGGATTGCCCTAGGCGCACGTTGGTCAGATAGGGAGGACAGAGACGCTGGACATGGCTCTCGCCGGACAGGGATACCTGACAGGGATCTCGCCGGACAGGGACGCCTGCTGGAATCTCGCCGGACTGGAGCGTGCATCTAGATCCTCGCCGGACTGTGAGACCTTCGCTGGTATTCTCGCCGCACAGGGAGAAATTGGCCGGGCAGAAAGTGCGCTGGGGAATCCTCACCGGATTGGAGGCTGGACTCCTTGATCTTGCCGGCCGGCAGGCTGCTGAGCACGGCGAGCTAAGTAACCTCAATTTTAATTCTAAAATTAAAACTTCATAGATTACAAGACACCAAACACCATAATTAAGAGTCAACAATAATACACAAGGAATTATTGAGATTGAGAGAGTGGGCTCTTCTATGCAATCTCGGGAATAAGGAATCACTCAAGAAAAGAAGAAAGAAATTTTCTCTCCTTTTGTTCTCTTTGGGGATTTCGGCCGAGTGTCACAAGGGGAGTGGGAGAATGTCCTTGGCCGAAAATCTTAGGGTTGGGGTTAAAGTGGTTAGAGTTTCTTAAGCCTTTTATAAACAAGTCAAATGGATTTAAACTGGGTCAAACCCATTACCCAATCACTTATAAATTTAGGCCAACTCTCATCCTTATACTCGGCCAAACACTTTTTTTTATTCTCAAATTCTTTTGATTTATTTCTAAATTCAATTAATCTAGAACTCTCATTTATTAATGACATTTTATTAAATAATTTCATACTTTTCAAATAAGTACGAAATGAGAAATTATTTATTTTATTCTTTTATTTATTTGAATTACTCAAGTGTAATATTATCAATATAACAATACTATATGATTCATTAAATAAATGCAACAACAAATAACTAATTATTATTTAAACTATTTAGAAAAGAACTTTCTCGATATAAATCACAATTTATATACAATGAGCAAATCCTTTATTCTTGTTCATTTAATCTCTTCTAAGAGTCTATCATTGAGACCTTATGGACCCACATGAACAAAGTTTTAGAATAAAGATAGGACCCAAAAGTTCACAAACCTTTTCCGTCTTTCAATTCTTAATATTAGTTGATTCCACTAAAGGACTAATACTGAGACTCTCTAAGTTCATATGCGTATATTTTCTGTTTGATGTGACAAAAAAATTCTTCACACGATCCATGAAGTACTTTACGATATTACTCTTCATGTGTATCATTAACTCAGAGGAATGTAAAATTATCGTTTTACCCCTTGAATTATTATTTCACTAATTCCTTCGTTATTTTTGAATGAGTTAAACATAGAGTGAGACGTCTTTACATGTCACATGTTTTAATCAAAGAATGTTCTTATTCGATGAATACCTGGCCATGTTTATTCATTCACACTCTCATAACAAAGTATAGTGTGATATTAATGCATTTGCATTGTTTCAACATGCATTCCATATATGTGAATCACATAACCCAATATGACAATGTTATGATAACCGTCGGGTCAGATGCAACTATAACTTAGTCATTCCCCATTGAAAAATCAAATGTCACAAGGTGTCATATCAATTATGCATTAACTTCAGGATTCAAGTTAGTACCCAAGTACCCCTCGTATGTGATTTTGAAGTTTCGATTGATTAAACAGTTTTATCTTGAGTTTCATAGTATCACAGGTCTTGTTCAATATCTTCTACAAGATATCAAGAATGAAACACAGAGTCACAACTCTCTATATAACAAGATATGATATCATGATTCATTCAAACAATCATAACTTAGACTCGATTGCTCTATCGATCTTAAGATTGCGAAAAAATGTTTAAACTAGTCATAAGGGGCTACCTTGTCAAGTCATTCTTAGCACCCCTTTCGTTGATGACAGTTACAGAGCGTAGCATTTATACATAAACACAAACATAATAAAGAATCAATATTTATTTATATTAATATCTCAGCAAAATTAAATAAAAACGTATTTCAATGTCTAATATCTCCTTTCTGGGCACCAATCCGAACAAACTCCCACTTGACTCAAAGGAGATGCGACTGATCCTTTAGTCCTAATCCTTCTAGGTGTCCCTTGAAGACTTTACTCGGTAAAGGCTACGAAAAGGGATCAGCAAGGTTGTCTAACGTTGAGATCTTCGTGACTTCAGCGTCCTCTCTGTGAACGATATCTCGTACAAGACGATAGTTCTGCTCTATGTGTTTAGAGCGCTTGTGACTTCATGGCTCCTTACAATTAGCGACAGCTCCACTATTATCACAATAAAGTGTAATAGGCTTGCTTGCACTTGGAACTACTTCCAAGTACATAAGGAATTTCCTCAGCCACACAGCCTCCTTTGCAGCTTCACAAGCTGCCACATACTCGGCCTCCATGGTCGAATCAGCAAAGCAAGATTGCTTGATACTCCTCCAGACAACGGATCCACCATTTAGGGTGAACACAGACCCTGATATGGACTTCCTGGAATCCTTATCCGCTTGAAAATTGGAATCGGTATATCCCGTCATATTCAGGTCACCACCTGAGTATGCAAACATGTAGTTTCTCGCTCTCCGAAGATACTTAAGAACATGCTTGACAGCAACCCAGTGCTTGAGTCCAGGGTTTGACTGAAACCTACTCACCACACCCACTGCGTATAAAATATATGGCCTCGTGCAAAACATAGCATACATTAGATTTCCTACGGCTGAAGCATAAGGAATATGTCTCATGTCCTCAACTTCTCGAGGAGTCTTGGGAGACTGCTCACTTGAGAGATGCACTCCATGTCTAAAAGGTAGCTCTCCTTTCTTGGAATCTTGCATACTGAAGCGATCCATGATCTTATCAATATAAGATGCTAGGGAAAGCGCTAACTTTCGGTTCTTCTGATCTCTAAAGATCTGAATTCCCAGAATGTAAGCCGCTTCTCCTAAATCCTTCATCTCAAACTGCTTTGACAACCATATCTTAACCTCTAATAACTTTCCTACATCATTCCCAATGAGTAGTATGTCATCTACATATATGACTAAGAAGAACACCTTGCCATTGATTATCATCTTATAAACGCATGGCTCATCTATTAACTGATCAAAGTCGTAGCTTTTCACAGTCTCGTCGAATCTAATATTCCACGATCTAGATGCTTGCTTTATTCCTTAAATGGACTTCAGCAACTCACAAACCTTGCCCTGTTCGCCTTTCTCCATGAACCCGTCTAGTTGAGCCATATAAATGCGGTCGTCAAAATTTCCATTCAGAAATGCAGTCTTGATATCCATCATCCATATTTCGTAATCCAGGGCGGCAACAATGGATAAAAGAGTATGGATGGAATTCAGCATCGCGACTGACGAGAAGTTATCTTCATAGTCAATACCTTCCTTCTGTGTGAACCCCTTTGCCACAAGTCATGCCGTAAATGTCTCAACATTTCCATCCGGTCCTCTTTTCTTTTTGTAGATCCATTAGACCCAAGAGGCTTAATGCCTTCAGGTAGATCTACAAGATTCCATACCTCGTTGACATACATCGAATGCATTTTAACGTTCATAGCTTCTTGCCATAGGTTTGCTTCGGAACTCTGCATCGCTTGAGAAAATGATACTAGATCATCTTCCTCATGATATGCAACAACAGTGAGAGACTCTCTGATACCCATGTATCGAACAGGTTGTCGTACAATTATGTTACTGCGACGAAGCACATGAGGTTTTGATTCCAAATGTGGTTCTTCTACTGTTGGAATATGACTCGTCCTATCTTGTGAAGTACCAGCTACTTCACCCAACAATTCCTTCAACATAAGTTTTCTTCTCGGTACAGAGATCTTCATATATTCTTCTTCCAGAAACCTAGTGTTCGTGCCAACGAACGTTTTCTGATCAGTACCACTATAGAAGATGTACCTGAAAACGTGATACATTGACTGTTTAAATGTTTCTTAAGATGTTACTGACATATGTTGATACATTAAACACAATAGTAATATCGACAATAAAATAAACGACACATAGAGTTGTTTACCCAGTTCGGCAACTGCTTAATTCTGGGGGGATATCCATCCCGGTGAAAGAGCATACTATATGAACGGAACATCAAAGTTACAAAGGGTTTACAAGAGAATCTTTAATACCTAAACCTAACACTTTCATTCCGAAGTATCACTCGACCTAAGGCTCCCCCTAGGTGTGAGCCTCGCTCAACTTTTTCACCTCAAACACCCACCGGTGTTTATTCCGAACCTAGGCTTTCCCTAGGAGTGAGCTCTCCTCACTTTTCATAACACACACACACAGTGTTTACAATAAAACATTAGAAGGAAAGATACAACATAAAACGCACTAACAGGTTATGTCTCCTTCAAGCAACAAAACCATCACACAGCCTTCACATGGCTGAAACACAGTTGAACTCTCCAAACTTGATTTTGTCTTTCGGCGTAGTGAAGAGTTAACCCTAAGGAAGAAGTTTTTACTTCCTTATATGTGAAACAAGACAAAATGGGCTGTTCTTAAATATGAATTCGACATAGCTGGGCCCAATGGAGGACAGCTGGGTTCCATTAAATAAATAATACACAGTACAAAAGCTGTCAGGCGGATATGGCGCTGTTTCCCGATTGGAGATGTCTTCTGAACATGTATGAAACATCTTGGACAACATGACTTTTTCCTTAATGAAAATAGCCAATAAGCTTGTACTAACAATCTCCCCCTTTGGCTTAGAGTAGGCAAAACTCGAGAACACTTCTGAATCATCAATACTGTGTGTCGACTCATGTCACAGTGACTAACAGAGGATTTGAAGCACGCAAACTAAAACAAAGTTTCAGAAGTTTCAAGTACCACAAGTATCTCCCCCTTTTTGCTAATTAGAAGCAAAGGGACGACAGTGGAAGGATGCAAAGGAGGAAACAACTTCTTTAGAGAGTCTTCAACGGCATAACAATAAACACTTTCATCAACCACCATCATGTTCAATGAAAATAATTTGAAGACAACAATTCCACCGGATAGCATTTTGAAAGCTCTGGAAAGACAAGCTTGACACACCTATTTTTCTTCATTTCGGCTTTGACTTCCTCCTGATCTAAGTGATCCCTAATGTTAGAGACGAGATCTGCTACATATTCAGAAGAGTCTTTATCTTCACAACTTGATATGTCGATTCTCCGAGAAGGTTGCTACCTTGCGGGGGGACGGCGACTTTGAGGCATCTTTCTCTATTTGAAAATAACCGCTTATTGAAAGACTCTTATAGACCACAACTCTTCCAGACCACAACCTTTTTCTTCGAGGATTAATAACAATGAACATCTTCTGTAGGAGAGATAAGAACAACATAGACTGATTCCATCATGAAAGGAAGCACATCCTCAATCAAAGTCGGAGGGAGAAGACAATGTATTTCTTCATGAAAAAACACTTTCTGCAATAATGGAGAGATAAGATCATTGATGGTTTCTGCAGATTGATAATGAATTTTCTGACAATACATGGTAGGGACCAATTATGGAAGCCAAAAACATCCAATTTGCTATTTGACAGAGGTCGCTGATGCCGATGCAAGTGAGAGTCTCATCCGAGAGAACATGTTCTGTGAAGATGGATGAGCAAAGAGGCCATTATTGCATATGAGATAAATCCCTCTGAAACTTCAAGAGGACTAGACATATAGTCCTTGGAAGAGGCAACAAACGACGAAGAAGAAACTTTGATGAGATTAGTCTTCACGGTATAAAGATTGTCTTCTTTGTTTTGGGTTGATGAGGACACACAAGGTGAGCCGTTTTGATCACATAAAAGACTATCCTCCTTGGATACATTCTTGAGTCTTTTTGAATGAGTGTTTCACAAGATCAAACTTGAATACATGAACTATTTCTTCTAGATATCCAAGGGCTCATCACCATATCCAGAGAATAAATGAACACGAGTTCTAGGTCAGAGAATACTCACAATCTCTTTTGTTTTCATGGAGAGCTTATCTCTTATATGTAAATGTGAGTGAAACCCGAATCAAAAGATCGACACACCCTTTTATTTCTGGAACACTACGGAGAGACCCATTCCAAGATTCTTCCAATATAGCTGCATCTTAAAGAGATTTTGTGACGAAACTAACCGAAAAGTATGAAGAATAGACTCGAAGAAGCGCTCAGGATTTTATCCTCGCATTAACGATGTCCTTGGTGATATTAGGCACTTCAATAGACTTGTGTGTTCTGCCGATACAAAATAGCCAAGACCAAGGATTTAACAAATAACTCCCCCTTTGGCTTTTTGGAGCCAAAACACAAGCAGTCTGAGACATATAGATACAAGCACACAAGGTACCATCATGATCAATAGTCGCATAGAGTCTCACAAACCACATTGGTTAGAAAAGGTAAAACCACGTCTCAGAGAACACAAACAGATCTTGAAATAAGCAACTTATCCACACAAAGTATCAACATCAAAGATACCAAACAAAAGTATCAACATGAGAGATGTTGGCAGAAATGCCCACAAGAAGATTGTTTATTTACATATTGATGTAATATATAAACTCCTTATTGTAATTTTCTGATTAAATTAATAAACGTTGAAACGCTCATTCATTCCTTTTAAGTTTAATTGAAGATTTATTTAATAGTCTTATAGTCCTTAATCAAACCTATCAATGTTTGAAGAGCCAATGTAGATTTGCGTGAACAAACTCTTCATGGTTTGACTAAAACGATATATTCGCAATCTAAAGATCAACGGACTATTGATCCCAGTATGATTGTTGGAAGAATCTAGGATGTCTGGTTACGAGGCATAGAGAGTTAGGAACTCTGTAGTTCTTCCAATGTATCTTTCGAAGATACTGAATTGACCACTGCACCTTTAGAGACAATAGAAGAACAAACTATTTAACATCTTCTATCTCAAGGTCACTATGTATAAATTGCATCATGCTTACCTAAATCTTGAAATGAGACATGTCATTTCATAGCATTAATACTCTCATTTTAGAAAGTCAAATTCTAGATACATTAAGTGATCTAGACTAGGCCAATTAGTGGGATATTTAGTTATGAAGATGTCATGAACAAACTTTGTGAAGTTCTCATAGATATGAAATTCATGTACAAGATTGCTGAGATGCAATATATATCACCTCATGCTTTATTACTTGGATTGTGAATAATGAACTGCGCAGTATCCAAAATTAAGTAGCGACTTTATTTGGATGAAACAATGTGACTTGTTAGCTTCTCATCAATACATTGTTTCTAACTTATTCACAAGTACTAAAGGAGTTGAGGAAATAGCAATTAGAAGGGTAAAATGGTTATTTTATAAATCCCAACTAGTTGATGATATTCATGAAGGGTAAACATAGATAACATTCAATGGATCCGCTCAATATAATTAAGTTGAATTTGAGTAGAAAATAAATTCATTTGAACCGAGAGATTCTCAGTGTCAACTCTTTGGTGGAGTCAATTGACATTAAGCTAATACTCGAAAAAGTTTGTGAACTTTTGAGTCCGAGTATAGAAGCTCAAGCTTTGTGCATTTGGATCCATAAGGTAACTATTACAGGTCATTAGAGTAGGATTGTTAAACTAGAAGCTAAGTCAAAATAAGTTCAGATGTTGAACTAGACTTTTTCTCGGAAAATGATGTGAATGTCAACATAATATTTTGAATAATTTCATATGATGAAAATGTAAATTATTTTTCTAAAGCCGAAAAGTCGTTTAAGGCATTATGAAATTAATTTCGTTATTTGTGCAATTATAATTCTACAATGGGTATTTTAATAATTGTCTTAAAATAAATAAGGAAGCATCTAAAAGGTCCCTCCTAGGTAGAATTTCGGCCAAACAAGCAACAAGAGGAAAGTTTTATTTTCCTTTAATTATAAGGATAATTACCCAAAAGTAAAAGGAATATGAATTTCCGTGAGAAGGAAACAAATGTGCTAAGTGAGGAAATAAATTTCCTCACTAAGGCAATAGTATGGCCGGCCAATCTACGAGAGAAAGGGGAAGGGAAAATCAAATATTGTGTCATGAATACATAATTCTTTCATGAATGACTAATTGACCTTTATAGATTTTTCCTTCTCCTATAAATAGAACCTCACATAGAGATGTGAAAAGAAGTTTTTTGCTTGCTCTCTCTCAATAGTGGCCGACCCTCTCTCTCTCTCTCTAGAAAATACTCCTTTTTATTTTGCACCTAGATCTATACTTGATCTAGAGAAGTAGCTTATGATCTAGGAATTGTTTTTAGTTCATATTTTTTAATTGTGCCCACACACAAATCCTTCTAAACCTCTATAGACTATTGTAATAGAAAGCTTAGGTTTCTCAAGTTCAAGATTAGAAATGAAGGAATCGAGCCAAGGAAGAAGATCAACTTTTCTCAAGACGCTTCAATTTCCTTAAATAATGTTTTTAGTTATAACACGTATATGCACTTTGTTTAGGTTAGTAAAAATTGTTTTACTAGTATAAGAAATTTTATATTCCGCCATTAATGTGTTAAATATAAATTTTTCTTAACCCTAGACCTATTCCAAAAAATAGTATCAGAACTATGGTCAAAGTTAAGCATGTACATCTTATTTAAAAATCATTATAAGAAAATTGTTTTCTAAAATTGCTTGAATAATGGTTTTTCAAAGACTAGATCTTACAAAATTTAAATATTTTGGTACGACCTTTAAAATTAATTTTGTGTTGATTTTCCACTTGTTAAATATGCTATATAAATACATTAAGAACACATTTTAATTATTTTATGTTTAGTATACTCAAAATCAAATTTTTTGACAAGTTAGAAAATTTGTGTACATAGTTTAAACTAGTTTATTGCGCTTCTAGTTTAAATTTGTTATTGAATGTTTTATATTATGTTGTTTGTTTTATATTGTGTTTAATTATTAACATGTTAATATAACACAAAATTGAAATCAAAACATACAATTAAAATGTTTCAATAAACCTCTTTCTCTTTACACCTAGATCCGACGTCTGGACAAATTGTTATGGCTCAGTAAAACGGGCATAACTCTTTGCTCAGACATTTAAAGTTAGTGGTTCTTAAACCAAATTAAAGGTACAGAAGTTAACTATCCAATGCAATTAGTTTCAGATCAATTGGATGCCGGACGTGTCAATTATTGACCTTTTAAATCTAAGGTGTACGGCAGTCCGCGAGTCCAGATTTTTTAAATCCGGATTTTGCGACTCCAAGCTTCCTACCTCTTCTTAATGCTTTCGTGGGTTTCCGACGTTCACGTGCTCAACCACCATGAATACACCTTGAAGGAAAATTTCATGAAGATGAAGATATTAGTTTTAGGAGATTTTAATCTAAAAAACTTTCAAGTGTAAAAGTGATGATTTATTAATCTCACACACTTTTCTTAGAAAAATAAATTAATAGACAAAAAGATCCGATTATGTTCCTTGTGCCTTAGTGCATTAACACTGCTCTCCCCTAAAAAATATTAATTTTAGGGTTCTTTTTTTCTAGTGATCCACTCTATCTCTCTTTACTAATGGAAACAAGTTTCCTATACGTACAAGAGTAGACGTGCCTTTTTCCAAAAATTAAGTGGGAGGGTTGCACTTATGTTGCAACCCAGGATCCCCTTATTTTCAAAAAACTAAGTGGGAGGGTTGTACTTATTGTTTGCAACCCATGATCCCCAACACTAATGTGAGACATGTCGCCGGACTAAGAGTCACCCTCGTGACCCTCTCTTTAATGAGAGTATTTATAGACGCATTGCTCCTAACATTGCTTTTATAGCTACGTTCAAAAGTGAAACGATGAGACAAGGCCTCCCCTCGGTGGATTGTTTCCAAAGTAGATCTTGTTGAACTAAGTAGTTGGTTACACACTTAGACTCAAACTGTAGTAATCCTCCCTCGAGGCCCTGCGAAAAGTTTTGAGTGATCAAACTTCTTTATAAGGTGGCTAGTCAAAGCATTGATGTATTGACATCATGACTATGCATTAATGATGTGTCATTTACTTATGAAATGCGACTTTTTTTGCGGCCTACCTTCGAAGGAGTAAAATTGTCATTTTGTTCATAACACCTTTGGATTTATTCTTGTCTAAATAAAATTAAACTTAAAATCCTAAACAAAAGACTAATCGTAAATTGTTTCAACAATCAGCAACATGTCTTTAAACACTATCTCAATCATCCTTTCCTCAAATTAATTGGAACGGAAAAACAACGTAGATTAGAAACGTAACATAGACATCGTCCTTACGAAGAAAAAGTACAAATGGGTACTCACCACCCCATGTCTTTTTTGAAACGAATGATGATCCGACTCAAAAGATAAGGACGCCCTTGTGGCCTGAATCCAATCAGATGAGATTGTTAGATGCTATGTTTTAGCATCAATGAACAATATGTTGCAACAACATCATCGTGATATTGGTTCGACCTAAACCATGCTCTTCAATCTCTATGAGATGTTTGAAGGGCAAAGGCGTCAGACTAGATAGCAAGCGGTTCGACAGTTTGTGAACTATTGTATGAAAGCTAAGACTCTTGTTAGAGAACACATGATATTGATCATAATTTATCTCAATGACATGGAAATCTTTGGATATGAGATTAATGGAAAAATCAAAATAGATATGATCTTAGAAACTCTTCCTGAATCTTTCGATACTTTCAAGCTCAACTACTCCACCAATAAGATAGGGTAAACTTTTACCGAGCTGATGAAGGAGATTCACACCGCTGAGGGACGCTAGCATATAAATTGTCCTGCCTACCTCAAGGCTAAAGGGAAAGGTTTTGTACTGATTACCGAAGCTTGTTAAGTAGCTGATAATGTATCATTGTAGATTCTTGACTCCACTACTACTAACCAAATTTGTTGTTCCTTGAATGTGTTCAGGAAAAGAAAAAGCTTAGAGGATGGCGACTTCTACTTCAAGTGGGGTGATGGGAGCTTGGTGTCTGCTTAGGCTGTGGGATCCGTGACACTGTCTTTCGAAGACAGAACTTTAAATTTAAATAATATGTATTATGCTCCTTCCTTTGGGAAAAACTTAATATTTGTAGCTCAAATTGTTGAGCAGAAATATTATTTAAAGTTTATTGATAATGGAATTCGTATTACTTCTTCCAATTAATTTGCACTGATGCATGTTTAAAGAATGGTTTATAATATCTTTATCCTACACAACCTTTGCTATTAGACACTGAAATAGATAATGATCTAATTAGGGAACCCAAGAGGATCAAACTTAATGACTCATCTGATCTAATAAAATCAACACATCTCTGGCACTTAAGACTTGTTCATATTAGTCTAGATAGGATTAAGAGACTTGTGAGGGATGGTCCACTCAAAGCCTCTGCAATAGGCTCACTGCCGACTTGTGAATCCTGTATAGAAGGAAAAATGACCAAACGACCTTTCTCTAATAAAGGTCGAAGAGCCACTGAGCTATTGGAACTAATACATTCTGATGTATGTGGTCCGCTCAGAATTCAGGCACGAGGAGGATACGAATACTTTGTTACCTTTACCGATGATTACTCAAGATATGGATTTGTCTATTTGCTCAAACACAAATCCGAAACCTTTAACGTATTTAAGGTTTTTCGGACTTTAGTGGAAAAGAAAACTGGCAAGCAGATCAAAACCCTTCGATCTGACCGAGGTGGTGAGTACTTGTCTGAAGAGTTTCATGACTTTCTTAAAGAAGAATGTATCACTTCTTAGCTTACAGCACCTAGCACACCTCAACAAAACAGAGTGTCAGAGAGAAGGAATCGAACTTTGATGAATATGGTTAGATCAATGATGAGTTACTCATCACTCCCTAATTCCTTTTGGGGATATGCCCTCGAAACTGCCGCATATATTCTGAACCAAGTTCCTTCTAAGACGGTCCCTGGTACTCCTTATGAACGATGAACTGAGCGTAAAGCTAGTTTAAGCCACATCTGAATTTGGGGTTGCCATGCACATGTGCTAAGGCAAAAGACTAGCAAGTTGGTTAGTAGGTCATAATTATGCATGTTCATTGGATATCCAAAGGAAACCAAAGGTTTCACATTCTATAGTCCCGAGGACGTCAAAACGTTTGTCAGCACTTATGCTAGTTTCCTTGAGGAGGATTATATGAAGAATACGAAATCTAGAAGAAAAATTGTGCTTGAAGAAAAGTTGGGTAAGGATGCTTCTACCTCATTTGTAAGAACGGTTCTAACCCCAATTGAAAGCAACCTAATAATTCAGAACCTCGTCAAGTAGTACTTCGATGTAGTGGGAGGATTTCTGAAATGCCTGACAGGTACATGTCTTATGGTGATACTCTCGTAACCGTCGCTGACATGGACGACCCTGTATCCTACAGCCAAGCAATGGCTGGTTCTGAATCAAACCTTTGGCTTGATGCCATGAAAGTTGAGATGCATTCGATGTATGTCAACAAAGTTTTGAAACTTGTAGACCTACCTGAAGGGGTTAAACCTGTAGGGTGTAAGTGGATCTATAAGAAAAAAAGGGGTCCGGATGGGAACGTTGATACGTTCAAAGCGCAACTAGTGGCTAAGGGTTATACCCAAAAGGAAGGTGTCGATTATGAAGAAACCTTCTCGCCAGTCGCAATGCTTAAATCCATCGGTATACTTCTATCCATAGTTGCCGCTCTCGATTATGAGATCTGGAAGATGGATGTCAAAACTGGCTTTCTGAATGGAAATCTTGACGAGCGCATTTTCATGGCTCAACAAGACGGTTTCGTGGAAAGTGATCAAGAGAACAAGGTTTGTGAATTTCTTAATCCATTTATGGATTAAAGCAAGCATCTAGATCAAGGAATATTAGCTTCGATGAATTTGTAAAAGATTTTGGTTTTGAACAGTCAATAGATGAACCTTGTGTCTATAAATTGATACACGAGGGCAAGGTTGTGTTTATGGTATTGTATGTCAATGATATACTACTCATTGGTAATGATGTAGGCAAATTATCCGAGGTTAAAATCTGGTTAGCTAAGCAGTTTGATAAGAAGGATCTAGGGGAAGCTGCGTACATTCTGGGGATTCAGGTCTTTCGAGATCGAAAGAATCGGACCTTGTCGCTCTCCCAAGAATCTTATATAGATAAGGTGTTGGATCACTTCGCTATGCAAAACTCCAAGAAGGGCCTAAACCCCTTTAGACATTGAGTCTCACTCTCTAAGGACCAGTCTCCATAGACTGCACAAGAGATTGAGGATATGAGAAAGATTCCCCATGCTTCAGCCGTAGGAAGTCTCATGTATGCTATGTTGTGCACTAGACCGGATATATGTTTCTCCGTTGGCGTAGTTAGTCGTTTCCAATCAAATCTTGGACCCGAGCACTGTGTTGCTATTAAGCATGTTCTTAAGTATCTTCGGATAACTAGGAACTTGATGCTTACATATTCAGGTACTGACCTGACTATGATGGGGTATACCGATTCCGACTTTCAGGCGGATAAGGATTCCAGTATCTGTGTTCATCCTGAATGGTGGATCTGTAGTTTGGAGGAGTATCAAGAAATCTTGCATTCCTGACTCCACCATGGAAGCAGAATATGTGGCTGCTTGTGAAGCATCCAAAGAGGCTGTATGGCTTAGAAAATTCCTTAAGTATTTGGAAGTTATTCCAAATGTCAATGAGCCCATGACACTTTATTGTGATAATAGTGGGGCTGTTGCTAACTCAAAGGAACCTAGAAGCCATAGGCGTTCTAAGCATATTGAGAGGAAATACCATTTGATTAGAGATATTGTGCAACGCGGAGACGTGGAGGTGAAGAAGATCTCAACGGTGGACAACCTTGCAGATCCTTTCACCAAGGCCCTATCCAACAAGGTCTTCGACCAACATCGAGACAAATTAGGCATGAAGGACTACTCTCATCTTCTTTGAGTCAAGTGGGAGTTTGTTGACAGAGATGCCTACAAGAAGATTGTTTATTTACATATTGATGTAATATATAAATCTTTATAAAGTCTTTATTGTAATTTGCTGATTAAATTAATAAATGTTGAAACGTTAATTCATTCCTTTTTAGTTTGATTGAAGATTTATAATATTCAATAGTCTTATAGTTCTTAATCAAACCTAACAATATATGAAGAGACAAATTTAGATTTGCGTGAACAAACTCTTCATGGTTTGACTAAAACGATATATTCGCAATCTAAAGATCAACGGACTATTTATCCCAGTAGCATTGTTGGAAGAATCTATGATGTCTGGTTACGAGGCCTAGAGAGTTAGGAACTCTATAGTTCTTCCAGTGTATCTTTCGAAGATACTGAATTGACCAGTGCACCTTTTGAGACAATAAAAGAACAAACCATTTAACATCTTCTATCTCAAGGTCACTATCTATGAATTGCATCATGCTTACCTAAATCCTGAAATGAGACATTTCATTTCATAGCATTAATACACTCATTTGAGAAAGTCAAATTCTAGATGCATTATGTGATCTATACTTGGCCAATTGGTGGGATATTAAGTTATGAAGATGCCATGAACCAACTTTGTGAAGTTCTCATAGATATGGAATTCATGTACAAGATTTCTGAGATGCAATATATATCACCTCATGCTTTATTACTTGGATTGTGAATAAATGAACTGCGCAGTATATAAAATTAAGTAGCGACTTTATTTGGATGAAACAATGTGAGCTTATCGTCAATACATTATTTCTAAATTATTCACAAGTACTAAAGGAGTTGAGGAAATAACAAGTAGAAGGATAAAATGGTAATTTTCTAAATCCCAACTAGTTGATGATATTCATGAAGGGTAAAAATAGATAACATTCAATAGATCCGCTCAATATAATTAAGTTGAATTTGAGTAGAAAATAAATTCATTTGAACCGAGAGATTCTTAGTGTCAAATCTTTGGTGGAGTCAATTGACATTAAGCTAATACTCGGAAACATTTGTGAACTTTTGAGTCCGAGTATAGAAGCTCAAGCTTTTGCATTTTGATCCATAAGTTCACTATTACAGGTCATTAGAGTAGGATTGTTAAACTAGAAGTTAAGTCAAAATAAGTTCAAATGTTGAACTATACTTTTTCTTGGAAAATGTCTAAAGGGTATTTTTGTCTACATGGACATAAAATGATGTGAATGTCAAAATAATATTTTGAATATTTTCATATGATGAAAATTTAAATTATTTCCTAAAGCCGAAAAGTCGTTTAAGGAATTATGAAATTAATTTCGTTATTTGTGCAATTATAATTCTACAATGAGTATTTTAATAATTGTCTTAAAAGAAATAAGGAAGCATCTAGAAGCTCCCTGCTAGCTAGAATTTCGGCCAAACAAGCATCAAGAGGAAATTTTTATTTCCCAAAAGAAAAAGGGAAATGAATTTCCTTGAGAATGAAACAAATGTGCTAAGTGAGGAAATAAAAATCCTCACTAAGGCAATAGTATGGCCGGCCAACCTAAGAGAGAAAGGGGAAGGGAAAATCAAATATTGTGTCATGAATACATTATTCTTTCATGAATGAATAATTGACCTTTCTAGATTTTTCTTTCTCCTATAAATAGAGCATCACATAGAGATGTGAAAAGAAGTTTTTTGCTTGCTCTCGCTCAATAGTGGCCGACCCTCTCTCTCTCTCTCTCTCTCTCTCTCTCTCTCTCTCTCTCTCTAGAAAATACTCCTTTTTATTTTGCACCTATATCCATACTTGATCTAGAGAATTAGCTTATGATCCAAGAATTTTTCTTGGTTCATATTGTTTAATTGTGCCCACACACAAATCCTTCTAAATCTCTATAGACTCTTGTAATAGAAATCTTAGGTTTCTCAAGTTCAAGATTAGAAGTGAAGGAATCGAGCCAAGGAAGAAGATCCACTTTTGTCAAGACTCTTCAATTTTGAAAATACAAGAAAGGTTAGTATTCAAGTACCTTAAATATTTTTAGTTATAACATGTATATGCACTTTGTTTAGTTTAGTAAAAATTGTTTTACTAGTAAAAGAATATTTTATATTCTGCCATTAATGTGTTAATGATAAATTTTTCTTAACCCTAGACCTATTCCAACAAGAGATACCAGACAGCCAGCTCCACTCCCCCTTTTTGCCACAGAAAAATGCCAAATGCAAAAGAAATAAGACTCTTCATTAGCTGTAGCACGTCTTCATCATTCTTATTGCCATAATAAACTTTAGAGACCTGCTCATACCCTTGAGAGAAGAAAAACCAATGTGAGATTCATCTCCGGCCTAACCATCGACAACTCCCCCTAAAGGTTGTTCCTATCAAACACAACACCTTGCAAGATCATCTCTCATACTCTATAAAATTCTTTGCGCAAGATCAATTCTTCTTTCATACAAAGTACCTGATCCCACTTCTTGATCTTACTATCTTCAACAAAATCACCAAGAGAAGAAAAATAATTTGAGAGCCATGAACACGCAACGACGCAATCACGAAAGAGAGCATATAATAAGGTCTCATAAACTGTTAAGCATGATCGCTGCAAGGTTGAAAGAGATTACCAAGTTGAAGAAATCATTCATAGAATTGCCTCATAAAATAAGTTTAGGAAATAGAGGCCCAAATGATAGAGCAACCCAAAAATGTCACTTAGCATCACACTCTTGGAACATTGATCAGCTTCTTCAAAAGAAATGTCTACAATGGTTTCTTGAACGAATTTTTCTTTTTCTTCTTCGTTATCTTCAAAAGTGTTATTCACACAGTCTAGAGCTACTTCAGGAACACCAAATTCTTCCACATAGACCTGGAATAATACTAGCTCTAAACTGTTTCATCCACACTACAAAAATCAACTTCATCCAGTGGTAACACCATATTCAGCATCTACGATAGATAAAAGACCAACATCTACTCATGTATCAATCATAGGCTCTAATTATTTCCAAGAAAAAAATAGTAACAAGGACTTCTCTTTATATTATCAACACACCAATCATCCAGAAACTATACACATTGGAGTTGATACAAGCAAGCAAGAGATTTTACTCAGAAATACATCATCAATGAACTTTCCTTTTATGAGAGGACAAACCTTTGAGTTTGAATGACAATAAACAGTCCACCTCATAGACGAAAAAGCCAGAGTAAATCATGGTGACAAAGACATAACTTTTGCAAAAAGAAAATTATTCGAGACCATCGAAGAACCTTCCATGTAAGAGATAAGAGAAAATAAGCACTGAAGCTAGTTTAGAAAAAGACTCACAAATGTTGTTAGGTATGTGGACCACAGAGAAGAAAACACCACAACTTACGAAGATATATCGCACAAACTTCGACCATCCTAAAAGAGCAGTGGTTTTTGCCTTTCCTAACCGTTAGATCGCCATGAAATTTGAACAAGGGGTTCATGACACGTAGATGCAAGTTATGACCAGAGGAAATTTGAATAACATTATGACTCAGCTTCTTCTTGTCTCACTCTTATTCATAAGAGAATCCTTTTTATAAACCTCAGGAATTCGCGACTTCGAAAATTCAGCTTCTCTTTGAAGATTTCTTTACAAGAGGTCTCACACGCACATCTCAAAGCCATATTGACTGACCGAAGAACAAAGATGCAATAAATCACAACAAATCAACAAAGAAAAATATCTCAGCAACTCAATAAAGATCAATCAATATTTTTTTGAGAGTTGGACACGAAGAACTGAGACCTCAACCACAAAATTTTGCTATTATTGTTGTTGTAGCTGAAAGCAATGATGATGCCCAAAACAATGGAGAATCTACTATTCAAGCAAATTTCTTTTTGCCATAAGAAGACAGCTCCTTGATCAATAAAAAAATATTCATCTGCCTATGAAGAAAACTCAATAGACTTGCTTCTTGCCACCGAAAAGATAAGTATTTTCAACGAAAGATAAATAGTTCGTATCAGCCGCAATCAGCCTTATCAAAATAGAGTTTCTGAACTCACGAACTGTTGGATTGTCACCAAATTTGAACAGTATGCCGGTGACATATAGAGGATGATTCTGAACGGTGGAGATTAGATTTCAAGACTTTCAGCTCAGTCTGTTGAATGAGGAAATAGAGCAGTAGGTCACACAAAACTCAATGCTCAAAGAAGTCTTTGTTGGTGATAAAGCTGCAGGAAAGATCATAAGAATCTTGACTTCGACTTGTTTGCAAAGAATACAAATGGAAAATTTAACTCATAGATTCACAAACATAAGTATCTCGGTATGCAACAAAAATGAGAGATTTTCGAACTTCGTCATTTAGAGGACATGAACACATAAAATCATCTTCCAAGAAGTAGGAGATGAAACAAAATTATCTCTCCCCAACATATGAGGAACTTCAATAAGGATCTTCTTCTTCTTTAAGTCTCCCGCTGAAAGAACAAATTCATCAATACCAATACACATCAAGCCATTTTTTTTACACAATCTCCATATTTCTTTCCTTTTCTTTTTTTTTTCTTTTTTTTAACAAAGACCTGCTCTTTAGAAAAGGAAAACTACTAACCATCGGCACTCATCCTCAGAAGAAATTTCTTTTCCACAAACATCACAACCGGTAGTCATAAACAAAACATATCTTCTTTCTAAGAATTTTTTTCTTCTTCCAAAAATCTTCAAAAAAATCAAACTTCGTGGGGAGGAGCTGGAGACTTTGGATAACATATTTTATATATCTTCAAAAGCAATTACAGAGTCTCCTCCTTAGTAGTACATGGGCTGCTTCATCATCTACAAAGCCCATTCATTCACACATGTGCTCATCAACACTCACAAATCTCTTCCCATCAAGATTTTAGATAAAAACAAAAACACGACTCCTTGTTGAGTCTCTATCACAAGCCAGTTCACCAAGAATCACACCTAGTAACTTAGGGGCCTTGCTCTGATACCAAATAAAAACATGATACATTGACTGTTTAATAATGTTTCTTAAGATGTTACTGACATATGTTGAGACATTAAACACAATAGTAATATCGACAGTAAAATAAACGACACAAAGAGTTGTTTGCCCAGTTCGGCAATTGCCTACATCTGGGGGATATCCATCCCGGTGAAAGAGCATACTATATGAACGGAACAACAAAGTTATAAAGGTTTTACAAGCGAATTTTTAATTCCTAAACTTAACTCTTTCTTTCCGAAGTATCACTCGACCTAAAGCTCCCCCTAGGTGTGAGCCTCGCTCAACTTTTTCACCTCAAACACCCGGCGGTCTTTATTCCAAACCTAGGCTCTCCCTAGGAGTGAGCTATCCTCACTTTTCATAACACAACACACACAAACAGTGTTTACAATAAAATATTAGAAGGAAAGATACAACATAAACGCACTCACAGATTTTGTCTCCTTCAAGCAACAAAACTTTCCACAGCCCTCACATGACTGAAACATAATTCAACTCTCCAAACATGATTTTTTCTTTCGGCGCAGTGAAGAGTTAACCCTAAGGAAGAAGTGTTTACTTCCTTTTATATAAAACAAGACAAAATGGGATGTTCTGAGAGCTGAATTCGACATAGCTGGCCCAATGGAAGAAAACTGGGTTCCATTAAATAAATAATACACAGAACAAAACTTGTCAGGAGGATATGGCACTGTTCCTCGATTGGAGATGTCTTCTGAACAGGTCTGAAACATCTTTGACAACATCTTGGACAACATGAGTTTTGCCTTAATGAAAATAGCCAATAAGCTTGTACTAACAGTACCCTTTAGTCTCTTTGGAATATCCCATGAAAAGGCATACTTCTAAACGACTAGCCAACTTGCTAATCTTTTGTCTCAGCAATGTGTTAGACAACCCCAGATGCAAACGTGGTGTTAAACAGATTTTCTACCACTCCATCTCTCATAGGGAGTACCAGGGACCGTCTTAGACGAAACCTGGTTCAGAATATAAGCTTCCGTTTCGAGGGCATATCCCTAGAACGAGTTAGGAAGCGATAAGTAGCTCATCATCGATCTCACCATATCTAGTAGAGTTCGATTCATTCTCTCTGACACACCATTTTGCTGTGGAGTGCCAAGTAATGTAAGCTGAGAATGAATGTCTTCCTCTCTAACAAGGTCTTCGAACTCTCAAGACAAGTACTCTCCCCCTCGATCTGATTGAAGGGTTTTGATTTGTTTCTCCGTCTGCTTCTCAACTAAAGCCTTATACTCTTTGAACATTTCAAAAGTATCTGACTTATGTCGCATGAGGTTGACATGACCAAACCTTGAGTAGTCATAAGTGATGGTTACAAAGTATTCGTAACCTCCTCTTGCCTGGATGTTGATTGGATCACACATACCTATGTATGAGTTCCAACACCTGCGTGGCTCTTAGACCCTTCGAAGAGAAAGATCTCTTGGTCATCTTACCCTCGAGAAAGGATTCATACGTGGGAATGCTTCCCACGGTTAGAGACTTCAAAGGACCATCCTTTGTTAACCTCTTAATTTTATCTAGGACGATATGTCCAAGACGTAACTGTCATAGATATGTGTTATCAGTTTCATCACTATGAAACGTTTTACGCTTCCCAAGTGAATCTCTATTAAGCTCAGTATCCAAGATAGACGGCTCATTTGGATATAGATAATAGATAGAATCCACACGATGAGCTTTAGTAATAAGAGAACCATTAATAAAAATCTCAATACCATTATCGATCTTAAAATCAAAACCATGTTCTTCTAAACGACCAAAAGAAATCAAATTCTTGCAAAAGTCTGGAACATAATAAACATTATTCAATAATAAAGTTTCGTTGCCAAACTTGAGCTGCATGGTCCCGACATATCTTGCTCTGACCTTCGTTCCATCAGCCTAGTTCAACGCGAACTCCCCGTCACTTAAGCTCTCGGTTTTCCTGAAACCATTCAAATTACACACGGTATAGTCGGAAGCCCCGCAATCTAAAATTCAGGGCAACGCCTTATTTGTTGTGTAACAAGCTTGAGTAACAAGTATCATACCTTTCTCCTTTACGTTCTTGAGGTAGGTAGGACAGTTTCTTCGCCAGTGGCAAGCCTCTCCGCAATGGTGACATTTGTGCGCAGACTTGTCCACCTATGCAATGCATTTGCCCTTAGCATCCACAGCCTTCTTGTAAGGCTTCTTGGAACCCGTTCGATTGGCATTTTTGGGTAATTTCATCATCTTCTTAGAACCAGAGGTCGATGCTCTGTGTTCAGCAACATTTAGCTCTCCTTGTTCTTTTTGTTCTTAGGGAGAAGTCCCTCGGCAGTCTGTAACTCTTTCATAAGCTCAGTCACTGTGTAGTCGAGCATTTTCATGGAGTAGTTCAGACGGAAACTATCGAATGAGTCTGTCAGAGTTTCCAAAATCATGTATATCTCGGTCTCTCCGTCGATCTCAGATGCTAGAATCTCCATGTTGTTCATGTGCTCCATGATCAGTAGCATGTGTTCCCGAACTGAAGATCCTGGCTTCATCCTGCAGTTCATAAAACTACGGATAGCTTGCTGCCTCGCCTGACGCCCATGACATCCAAACATCTCATGGAGATTGTATAGCATTTCTTGTGTTGTGACCATGTCACGATGAGATTTGTGCAACACATTGCTCATAGATGCTAAGATGTAGCATCTAGCAATTTCATCGGACCTCATCCACGCATCATAGGCGTCGTTGTCCTCTTTACTCGAGTTAGCACTCGGAGCAAAAGGACATGGGGTCGTAAGAACATACTTGTGCTTTTCCACCATCAATACGATGTCGAGGTTACATTTCCAGTCAACGTAATTCTCATCCTCGAGTTTATTTGAACTTAAAATCGTTTGTAGTGGATTAAAAGACATTTTGCTGAAAACATAAATAAAATAAATAACTTTAGTATGTGCTACTTTTTTCGAATTATATGCATGCATGAACAATCCTAATATGGTGAGGAAAGCATTAAATAATTCATGGTATTATGAACAACGATAGTTAATTACTTTTCCTATGGAGAAACCATAATTAACCGTCTTTCATAGTCGTGATACATCACTAATCACTATTTAGTTCGAACCATCTAAGAAATCACAACTTCTAGTTCTTACTAATTACCATAAATGTTTGGTCACTTAATTTTAATGCAGGGCCTCTATGTGAGGATTACTTTAAAACATAAGTCTAAGTGTGCAACCGACACGTGGGTCTTTAATCAAGTTACTTTGAAAACGGTTCACCTATGTGGAGATCCCGCTTCATCATTCCTCTTTAAGAGTTAGTTCTAAACAATATGATTAACTAAATACTTCCGAAGTACTCCCATCGAAGGGAGGGCCACTATGTGTGACTCTTAGTTCATCATATCTTTAGTCAATTATACTCGTGTCGGAGACCTTGGGTTGCTTCAACGATAAACAACCCTCCCACTTAGTTTTTGCAAAAAATCATATTCTTTTAAAATAGTTTACAATTGTTATAACTCTTTATTTATTATAAACTATATGAAGAATTCATTTTAAAATGATGTTGGCGTTCTATCCTATATGACATGTGAGGTGATATGCAATGAGCTTAAATAATTTAAAGCATAAAATAGTTAACTCACTAAATGGCTCATTTCTAAATACAGCCCAATAGGAAAAATAAAATGAAAAATTAAACTATTTAATCTTTAAGTAAGAATCCGGCCAAGGGGGCTTGTGACGCTTCATCGGATGTCTCGGGTTAGCTCTCACACGTTCTCCAACATGCGGCCAAGTCCGAGGTGCTGTCTCCCTTGTCTTCTCGTTGTCGAATTACAATAAATTTAATTACAATTTAAATGTCCTCAGAAATTGAGGCTCAGAATTTAAATAAATAAAATAAAGTCCGGGACGATAACCGGAAACAAAATCCTAGGGCGATATTAAATGAGGATCCATCCATAAACACATTCAAACAATTTATAACATTCATAATGCAATAAACAATCATACAAAAAAGGCCAACACCAACTCGTCAAACTTATTTCAAAACTAGTCATTAAACCTAAATTTTAATGCCTTTAATTAGCTCTGATACCATTTGTTGGAATTTATTTAACAATTTAAAAAATTTAATTATATAACACATTCTGTGTGGCGGAATTATATAATTGGATCTAATATATTAAAAACTATTTTAAATATATTAAAACAACCTAGGCATTAAAATTTACTGACATGTTAATAAACAAATTTATTAAAACATGTTAAGCAGCAATTGAACACACTATCAACCTATATAAACAATTTATATATTTATAGGCATCCAATTCGTTGAGAAATACTTACAATAGAGATTGTAAACAATGTCGACGTTGCTCGCTATCCTCGGAAGGCCACACCAAGTCAAACTGTTGAAGGAGCCTCGCCGGATTGCCCTAGGCGCACGCTACCGGATAGGGAGGACAGGAACGCCGGACATGGAAGACAGGGACGCCGGACAGGGACGCCTGACAGGGATCTTGCTGGACAGGGACACCTGCTGGGATCTCGCCGGACTGGAGCGTGCGTCTGGATCCTCGCCGGACTGGGAGACCTTCACTGGGATTCTCGCCGCACAGGGAGAAACTGGTCGGGCTCGCGTGCTGGGGAATCCTCTCTGAATTGGAGGCGCATTGGACTTCTCGGTCTGATTTGAGGCTATACTCCTTGATCTGGCCGGCCGGCAGACTGTTGAGCTACGTAACCTCAATTTTAATTCTAAATTTAAAACTTCACAGATTACAAGACATCAAACACCATAATTAAGAGTAAAAAATAATACATAATGAATTATTGAGATTGAGAGAGTGGACTCTTCTATGAACTCTCGGGAATAAAGAATCACTCAAGAAAGGAAGAAAACAATTTTATCTCCTTTTGTTCTCTCTGGGGATTTCGGCCGAGTGTCACAAGGGGAGTGGGAGAATGTCCTTGGCCGAATATCTTAGGGTTCAGGTTATGTGATTAGTCTTAAGGCTTTTTTAAACAAGTTAAATGGGCTTAAGATGGGTCAAACCCATTACTCAATCACTTATAAATTTAGGCCAACTCTCATCCCTATACTCGGCCAAACACTTTTTTTTATTCTCAAATTCTTTTGATTTATTTATAAATTCAATTAACTTAGAACTCTAATTTATTAATGACATTTCATTAAATAATTTCAAACATTTCAAATAAGTAACGAATGAGAAATTATTTATTTTCTTCTTTTATTTATTTGAATTACTAAAGTGTATTATTATCAATATAATAATACTATATGATTCAACAAATAAATGTAACAATAAATAACTAATTATTTATTAAGCTACTTAGAAAATGACTTTCTATTCAATAAGTAAATCAATCATTCTTCTTCATTTAATCTCTTCCAAGTGTCTATCATTGAGACCTTATGGAACCACATGAACGAAGGTTTGGAATAAAGATCTGACTCAAAAGTTCACAAACTTTTTTCGTCTTTTGATTCTTAATATTAGTAGATTCCACTAAAGGACTAATACTGAGACTCTCTCTATTCATATGCGTATATTTTACGTTTGATGTGATAAAACAATTCTTCACACGATCCACGGAGTACTTTACGATATTACTCTTCATGTGTATCATTAACTCAAATGAATGTAAAATTACTGTTTTACTCTTGAGTTATTATTTCACTAACTCATTTGTTATTTGTGAATGAGAAAAACATAGAGTGAGATGTCTTTACATGTCACATGTTTTAATCAAAGAATGTTCTTATTCGATGAATACTTGGCCAGATTTATTCATTCACAGTCTCATAACAAAAGCATAGTGTGATATTAATGTATTTGCATTGTTTCAACATGAATTTCATATCTGTGAATCACATAATCCAATATGACAATGTTATGACACCAACCGTCGGGTCAGATGCAACTATAACTTAGTCATTGCCATTCACAAATCAAATGTCACAAGGTCTCATATCAATTATGCATTCACATCAGGATTCAGGTAAGTACTCAAGTACCTCTCGTATGTGATCTTGAAGTTTCGAGTGATGAAACAGTTTTATCTCGAGCTTCATAGTATCACAGGTCTTGTTCAATATCTTCTACAAGATATCAAGAATGAAATACATAGTCACAACTCTCTATTACACAAGATATGATATCATGATTCATTCAAACAATCATAACTTAGACTCGATTGTTCTATCCATCTTAAGATTGCAAACAAATATTTAAACTAGTCACAAGGGGCTATCTTGTCAAGTCTATACTTAGCACCCCTTTCATTGTTGACAGTTTCAGAGCGTAGCATTCATACATAAACACAAACATAATAAAGAATGAATATTTATTTATATTAATATCTCAGCAAAATTAAATTCAAATGTATTTCCATGTCTAATATTTCCTTCGTGGGCACCAATCCCAACAGATCGAGACTAAAAATTCAGATTCTTAATTTGACCTCATCACGAGCGAGGGTGATGTATTTTTTAGTTTTTCATGTCATTAGGCCCATGGAGAACGGGCTGGAACTATGTACGTCATGTTATTGTGGTGGATTCTACTCATTTGAAAAATTATTATAAAAGAATGTTGTACACTGCATGTGGGATGGATGAGAACAATCAAATTTTTCCATTATCCAACTTAATTGGTCATTCGGAATCAAATGAGACTTGAATTTACTTTTTGTCCAAATTGAAGGATGGTTGTTCCACGATTGTGTAATTTGAAAAAACGCAGCCAACCCCACTCGGAACTTCACGATCCCGTTCATGTTGACGTCGAAGTAGACTCCATCGTCGACGATATCGCAGACCGGGGAAACGTAATTTTCCACTATTCGGAAACCGGTTATCTCCAAAAGTGTTGGACGGTGAACGCCCGTGGTTCACTGCCCAGCTCTATCTGTAGATAATTATCTCTACCCCGTCAAATCACAAATCTCGAGAGAATCACTTTCGGGAGGTTGAGGAACTTCCTAAAACAAGATTTTCCGAAGAGAGCTGTCTCTTCTTTGGACATGGCCACCTCAGCTTCAATTTATCAAACAAACAATAAAAATTGAATTTATGGTCCGCTATCGAATCCTCTTTGATGAATTGTGTCCATCCCATAAAACAAGTTAAGAAATATGGATTATCTCTACAATGTTGTCTACAAATATGTCAGCAATCAGGTCTACAATTTGGGTTATGTCTACAATGATGTCTACAAATAGGTCTACAATATGGTATACAATTTGAGTTATGTCGACAATGTTGTCTACAAATAGGTCTTTAATATTGTCATCCTGTTTCTAAACATTGTCAACAAAAATCAAATTTTACCTTCAGGGACGGGGCCGTTGGTTTCCGGGAACGTTTTTGGTTAGTCTTAACAAAATCAGAGTCCGGGAACTCGTAGACGCGAGGTCGTTTATTTTGTTCCTGCATCCGCCTCCACGGAACGACTTATCAGTACGGCCCGAGATTTAAGCCGCGGACTTGTCCGTGCAATCTGCATTTCAATGACCTTTTACACAACAAAATTATCAATAAACAATCGAGTCTACAAAATCATCAATAAGTTTTCATGGTTTACAAACTGAATAGGTGATTCGAGTTTTCAAATTATCAAGCAGGATTGAAACAATATCCACATCGAAGCATACGAGAGTACTCCACACACAAAAAAAAAAGAGAAAAAGAACAGTAACGGGAAAACCCAAAAATCACAAATACAAAATCTCGAACACAAATACAAACACAAAATCACGAACAGAAACACAAAATCCCTAAAAAAACACAAACACAAAATCACGAAATCGCGAAGAACACAAACAAAAAATAAATCGGGGTAACCAAAATCGTTATAACAGAATAAACCCTAATATCCAAGAACGAAATAAACCAGAATACATTAGATATAAACCCTAAACACAACCAAAATCGCGAGAGAAGGACGGAACCCTAAACCCACTCGAAATCGCGAGAAACAAAAACTCTAAACCCACCCGAGACTATACCTGCTGAGAGACAACGAGAGAACTAACGAGATGGAGAGACAACAAGAAGAAGTGAGTGTGGTCGTCAGAGTTTTCTAGTCGGAGAGAGAGGTGAAGATTCTTGGAGATGATAAGACTTTGGAGAGAGTGAGGAGAGAGGGAGAGAAACTTTGAAGAGTGAGGTGAGAGGGAGAGCAACTTTCGAAAGTGAGGAGAGAGGGAGAGCAACTTTCGAGCGAGAGTGAGGAGAGAGGGAGAAGACAATTTTTTTTTTTTAAATATAACCGGTAACAAGGGCCCAAAAGTCAAAGAATATTAACTTGAAGGATAAATTATTCTTAAGGACATTTGATCTTTTGCACTAATATTTTGGAAAAAAATTATTTTAGTGGATTATGGGAAAATGACTTAAAGAAAGGTGGTAGCTTGGGCAAATTTTCAATTAATTAACGGGTCCAGTTACAACCTCAAATTTCATTTGGAATGCTAATCATGACCGTGTCCAATTATAATACAAAGATAAAAAGGCCTACAACATCAAAGTTATGTATACAATTAAATGAATGATATTATATATAACTAATTTCCTTTGATCAAATTTGAAGTTTTGTTAAATGATTACGTTACACATATATTTACAAAAGTTTATATTCTATAAATATGCTATTATATTGATGCATAGGAATTAAACGCGTTGCATCTACATGGTCAATTGGAAGTATTATATTTGGTTAGACTTAAAGTAGTGAAATATATAACTAAAGTCTACAAAACTATATAGCTAAATATGTTCGATACTTTTATACCAATACATATTTTTAATTATGATAAATTTATTATATATAAATATTTTCTGTCTAATTAGTAGGATCAAAAATATTTTGGACAACTTAACTAAATTTATGGTTCTAAGAAACTCAAAACTATATATATATATATATATATATATATATATATATATATATATATTGCTTACCATAAGTGAATTTTAATTTTAAAGAACTATTTTGTAAAAAAATCCTGAACGATTAAAGTATTTATTTTCCTCCTTTTAATATTCTTCTTGAAACATTAGCCCGGCTTTATCATTTTTAGGGCCGAAGCAAATTTATTTTTATAGATTTTTTTAGCACATTATTTAAACTTTTTCAGTATTCAAGTCTAAAAATATTTTAAATTTGAGCTTTTTATTTATACCTAAAACAATCTCTCTAGAGGTCAATCCCAGCCTAGGCTAAATTGTTTGTATTCAGGAAATTTGCTCTAACATGCGCTTTCACGTAAAAATGAGATAGTTGGTAGACTCTCACACGTAGAGCTTTCAATATGCTTCAAACATTGATTATTCTTCATCTTCACAAAATGGACAAACCCCAAAATCAGACCTCTCAACTCATTGATTAGACTCTTCTAATTTTCAACTAACCCTCTTCACTATTTGCTCGCTAACTAAGCAACAACCTCTCAAATGTATATAGTACTATGAGAATTCATATATAATGAAACCCTAGCTAAAGCTTATTTATATATATATATATATATATATTCAAAATTCGAATTAATGGGAAATGATGATATGCCTCGGAAGCGACAATTCGACATAAGCATGTCGCGGAGGACTAGAAGGCCGTCATTGGTCAGAGTCGGGGACGAGAACGTAATTTCTCGTAGCTCAGGCGAAGAAGAGTCGTCCGAGGTGGAATGCCGGAGGAGCTTGAAGGAGCTGATAATGGAAGAGAAAAGCGATGGATTATTAGGAACGATGATCAACATCAAACATGATGTACCGGTACACGATCTCACGTCGCAGATTGTTGTTATGAAGAGTGATCAAGAGACTAATAATGGCGTCAAGCTTAAGAAAATGGTGAGTCGATACGCCAAGGTTTTAGGGCATTATTTGTTAAAGAAAACCCCTAGTGTCCCTTCCCACAAGAGACCAGTTCTCAAGCTCTCTTTGTAATAAACACTCTAATATCTTTTTTCTTTCCCTTTTCTCCTTTCTTTCCTTTTATCACTTTGAATGTTCATTTTTTACATGGTAAAGATTGTAAAATTAAGGAAGAAGAAAATAAATAAAGTTCATATTGAGTTTGATCTTGATATGGCTCTATGGGTGCTCTTGTAAGTTAGCCGAACTTGAATCTCAAGTAAGCTCATTTCATGATAAGAATCGTATGTTTCTCGAAAAGAAAATATTTTTTTATTATGAAGTTGAATATAACTTCTTAAAAATTATAAACATCAAGAAAACAAAATAGTCTGTTTTGGATTGGGAAAATCAACTCAGGAAAGCGAACAAACAGGTTAATAGACAAAGTTCCTTTCTTCCATTGTAATGTACCTTTGTAACTTCCAAGAGTTTATTTATTTACAATTTTTCTTTTATACCTAATAATCAGAAATTAATATATCTGTACATGGGAGAGTACAATATCTAGAGCAGCATTTATATTAAACATAATTACATATTAATAATTAAGAGTTAGTGGAAATGGCTACAAGAACTTGAAGCGAATTCATGTAACGAAAAGCCGGCCCACCCTAAGAAAAAACATGGACACCAATGCCTCGAATTTTGACTAAACCAAGAGAGGCTCAATCAATGGCTTTGAAAGAGGGTGGTTCAATTTCATTGTATAAGTTACACCAACCGCGGCCAGCGAACAAATCGCCGGAACTAATCCCAAACCAAATCGTGTCACCGAAATAGACCCCCGATTCGAATTTGACGCCGCGTGTGATGAAGAAACATCACTTTGAATGTCTGTCATTGAATTAAGATAAAATCATATATGAAGTTATGTTACAAAGATATCAAATTTGGGAAGAACTGGAATTCTTCGAAAACATTCTGAGAATGCAAAAAAATTAACCAAGTTTACTAGGATAATGCTCTCATTTATTTTTCAGAATAGATAAATTTCATTTTGTAGACCCAAATTCATGCAAAATATCAAAATTAGACTCATTACTTTACATGTCCAAAATTGAACTTTTGATCCAATTTCGGACAAAAGTACCCCTCGTCGAAAATGGCCGGAACTCGTCCGGACGGACTCGAGATCAGATCTGACCGGATCTGATAGTTTCCGATGAGATCAGATCTGACCGGAACTAATCCGGCTGGATCTCATCAGAAATTCGAGGGTATTTATATCTGAAATCGGGTTGAGTTTATTTTCCGATATTTTTAACATAGTGGGTATAGTCTTGATATTTTGTATAAATTTTGATCAATAACTAAGCATGAAAAAGAATGATGATCTGTTACTAATAAATAAAACGAGTTGATTTGACTTTTGAGAACCTAGTTACTTAAATTGAATAATTAAATGAAACTTTCACTTTCTGAGAATAAACCAACTTGCGCTGTTTTACTAAACTTCCATCCTACATAATTAGAGCCTTTAATTCCAATTAATATACAAATTTGAAGAGCGTCAGCAATGTCTTACCATTTTTATGAGGGAAATTATTGTCATTGTCCTCATTAAATTACCCAAAAATTATGAAATCTAATCATAATTATGCATATAATTAATTAATAAATTAAATTTAAAAATATGGTTTGATTTTAACTGAAACCAAACCGGCTTGAAACGAAAACTTACTCTGAAGTGACTGAAGAACATACAATGCGATTCCACACGATATTTTGTCCAAGAAGCTGAACGAGCCACACACGAATGCGCATCCATTGAAATCTGTATCGATCAAAACACTTTGCATACTCACACCCGTTACCTGTTTGATTCAACAAAGAATTTTGATTTATTTTTTTAAGTTTACAAAATATATGCAGGGACAAAAAAGAGAATGAAAAAGAAAACCAATACCATCATCAAGGCATTAGCAATGCCAATGAATACCGAGAGACCGTACATGAAACCGCTCATGCTTTGAGGCAAAACAACGATAATTGCACCGCAAAACACCCACATTATTCCTCCGGCGGAAAAGTAGGCCTTTAGGCGATACCCGGTCCACGAAAACTCCTAAAAACAAGAATAAAAAATTAAATTAAAAGTTCTAAGAGAAGCTTTTCACATTTAGGGAAGAGCAGCTTTTGAAATGGCAACCTGTAGGGCAACCGATACGATAAAGCTGCTAATGTAGATGATAGCCGGAACCTGATATCGTTGGATTAATGAGAAAATCAGCCGCTTGAATCATTAGCAAAAAAGAACAAATCTTGAGTTACGAATAAAAATTTATTCGTACCAAAGCTTTCGCCGACTGGGACATCCGAAGATCGTTGATGACATAGAATGCAAGATATGCCTGCACAAGGAAGCACATATAAATAAAAATAGATGTAAAAACACGAAGAATGAAAAAAAAAATTATACCAAATACCCATTTGAAAGTTGCGCTATCCATAAAAAGAGAAAACATGACACCTACTATTTGCACATTCTTTTAAATTTCAGCGTTTTTAGAAAAAAAAAACTTTATTGAATTCATAAATCAATCATTTCAATTGGTTATTAAAAAAAGCCATAAAAGATTATTGTTGTGTATCAGTAATCTCGTCTCTAGGCCAAAAACATTCATGAGAAGTGTTCAATAAATTTTGCCTGTGAAACATTTGCCACGAGCCTTGTGAGCGTATAGACAAGAGCTACTTGATGGTACAGAACTCTCTTGAACCAGTAGGACCATGAAATCCTTGCATGCCTACTTCCTTGTACACCTACCTTTAATCTACAAAGTAATAAGAACAAATTAGCTCTTGCAAAACAAATCGTTGCCTAATTATAGCTGTTTGAGGGTTTTTAATATATGATGGTACTCTAATGTGAAAGTTACTGCACCTTGGTTCTTTTGTTCCAAGATGAAATATTACCACAAAGCAACATCCGATGAAAATGGACACATAAGCAATCCAACGGTACTGAACAAATAAAATCGAGAAAAAAAGTTAATAATTATCGCATTAAAGTATTCATGTTTATAGACATTCTTATAGCAAATAACAATTAAAAATATATATATTAAACAAGCATACCTGACTTTCAATATTAATTAGGCTTTTGGCTGTGGTGACTTGAAAAACGACGAAAGCCACTGCATAAAGACTAAGATTGGCAACCTGCATATTCAAATGCACAAGATATTCATCAGAATATTTGAATTCCGAAATACTCAACACACAATTTCGTATAGATGAGGCTTATCTGACCATTGTAAAGGCATTGCGACAGCTCGCCAAGACGACTCTGCTTGTTGAATTCACCGTGATGCAATTCACCATAGACCTTCAAAAATCTCATTTAGCATAATAATAAAAATAATAATTATAGTATTATAACTAATAGGATAATTTTAATTACTAGCCTTCTCAGATTTTGTAAATATTTGGTAAATAGCCGGCTCAATCCGTTTAAAACTTTCCAATGACCAAAAACGAAAGGGAAAACAGGCAAAGAATTTACGAAAATTTGATTCCACATAAGTCGATTAATTATCAACACCCAATTAAAAAAAACGTTGGCTAAGTCCAAATTCCTAAGGTTTACGTTGGCTAGTTACCCAAACTTTTTATTATAATAATATTTCATTCCTTTCAATCAATGAAATATTTCACGATTAACGAGATCAGAAGAAGAAAAAGGAAATGTTGACTCACATGTGGGAGACCTGAGTGGCAGCCCAGCCGAGATTGAAAATCGCTGCGAAAGTGCTGTAACTGACTGTTTCCATCATCGAAGACGACGTGTTGAAAATCTTGCATGGCAAGCAACCTCCGAAAACCGAAGAGAAAGAAACGGCTACCAAGACCGACCCAGCTGCGTGCCATATTTTGAAATGGCCAAATCTGTCTATCTGTTTCTTAAAATATGACATGAAATAAGAATATATAAAGACATAAATAGAAGACATTTTTAGGAGGTTCTTGAAATGCTTTTACCCCTAAGTTTACATAAATAATCCCCATTTCTGTTGATTGAAACGTGAAATCTCTTCCTAGATCTATCTAACTTTATACGTTTCATTTAAAGTTCGAGAAATCCATGCTGAACCAGACAGAGGATCTCAACACTACTTGTAGAACTTTGAACAGTTTAACCAGACAGAAGTGTGACAATGTTATTCCTGGGTTACAGTATAGTTAAAATTATTTATAGCTAAGTTTCCGTGAAATATATATAGATTTAAAGCTACGAGATGATCAGGTTTAAGGGGTACGATAATTACCAGTTCTCCAGTAAATATGGTAGCAAAAGCATCGGCTATTTGACCGGAAAGCATAACTGTAGCCGCATTCCTACCAAAAAAAAAAATTACCACTGCAGACAATAACTTCCATAAAAATTAATCAAATCTCGAGAGAAAGAGAATAAAATCCTAGTACTCATATATAACAAACAAACAAAAAATAAAAATTGAAATTTCGTAACTTTGTCAAAAAGATACTCTAAAAAAACACTTCCCGATGATGCAAGTAGATCGGAATAATGGAATCGAGACAACACCGCATCAGATACGAATTTTAATTTATATAATTTTTAATATAAGTAAAAGAAATTACCGTGGTGAGAGTCCAATGTCTGTCAAGAAGACTAAGAGATAGGTGAACCAACACGAAGCCGTGATGTCGTTAAGCATGTGTCCCACGCCGTAGTACATCACTGCCCATCTTCCCACTGGCCTCAAACACAATTCGTCCTCTTCGCCCTCAACACCCATCGAGTTTTGTTTATTCCTCGACTAACAGCACCACTGCACAGACGAGAATTCCACAATATTTATTCCATATCTAACTTCCCTTACAAGTCAATACGGAGACACATTTTGTACTCTTGATGGATGGCAATGGTATACATTTTTCATAGGCAATTTTAGCTACGGAAATTAGACATAAATATCACCATCTTGGATTGTAAAATACTGGATTCCGTGATAATATATTTGAGTATTCATTGTGAAATTCCCATTTAGCTTTCCACAGAAACTTATCAATCTATATTTGAGGTCAAACCAGGCTTGAACAAAATGCCTTTATTTTATCCCCAAATGAACTTGCAAGAAAGCAATAGTATCATATTTAAATAGAAGCAAAGAAGCTTGCACTATTTGGAACCAAAACTGTCCCCACTAGAGAAAATAGAATGTAAGGAAGAATAAAAAATATAATAAAAAAGTTTAAAAACTATACAAATCGTACGAGCAGCGATTCTTCAATTCTTCTTATCACTACCTTGAACATTATCACGAGCTAAAGAAATGCGATAACCTGTTTTTCAAAATCCTGCTACTGAAACCCCTAAATCCGAATACTCAGACTGAATTTCCAAACAAATACATATCGACTAACATTGCGATGGTAAAAAAAATTCAAAGCAGAGAAGAAAGCAAAATGAGAAAATGAGAATTGAAAACCTACGAAGAAACGCAAACGGAATCTACACCGATCAATTTGTGAAAATGAGAGAGACTGAAATGGAATCTATATAAAGAAGAATATCAGTTTTGGACGTATTGTAGAGCAACTGTGTGAACGATGAATAAAATATTTATATATATACATATATTATTTTATGTATATGGCTATCATAAAAAACTGAACGAATCTCTCAACTTGCTTATCGTCAAAGGATTTCGTTATCTAAAAGCTTCGCAGCTTCGCTTTTGAATTTTCATCTGCAAATTAATTTTCTATTTTCTTAATTCAAGTTTTTTCTTTCTTTTTTTGGGAATTTGTTGCCGCCACAGTGACCTACGCCCATAACTGATTTTACAGAATTTGTTGGAAGCGTTGGATTCTAAACTTGTTAAGAGACGCATTTACCCTTTATAAAGGCCCGGGTGTACTGCGAGGTGAGGAAGGATGATTTCGTCATTGGAGCTGGAAAAAATCCACGTGAGTCGTGACCGATTGGTATTTGCTTGGGGTTTGAGATTACGTGTCTTCGCTTGCTTTTCAAGCCTTGGAAAACGTTACGAACGTCAATCTCGTGAGTTTTGGAACTCTTCAGTCTCTTTTTTTTTTCTTTTTCTTTTATGCGATACTTTATTAAAATATACATTTTTAGAGAAGATAAAAAATTATCTTTATCAGCCATATAAATTATGTGTTATTATTAATTGAATTTTTTTTAGCCATTTATAGTGACCCGCATTATTTCAAAATATTATACTGATTTATTGTAGCGCTCATGCGCTTACAATAGATTTATTGATTTTTATCGGCGCTAAATTTTTGTTAGCGCTAAACGAATGATGCTTTACCACTTAAGCGTTATAAAGAGTACTTTCCTGTAAAAAAAGAGTTACAAAGAGTACTTTGGTATGTACGTATAAAAATGATCATTCATCTCTATTTCTACTTACACCAAACAAGGAGAATGATCATTCAATTGAATTTATTCTGTTCGCTAGTATTCGTTTGCTAGTATTTAATTCGTTCCAATATTACTGATTCTAAATTCAAAAGAGTCAAAAGTAGGTTTCTCAAATAATATAACTTACAAATTCACGATATAAAGTATAATACTTACAAATATATTTATTATCATATTTGTACTTGTTAAACTCATAATTTTGTTCTTTTCACGAAATCTGAATTATGCATGTGTACTGTTAAGGTCGGATTTCGTCAAATCGCTTTTAACACCACTTGTGTCGTTTTCATTCCCCAAATGACGTGAAATGAAGGCTAGTCCTGATGAAGGATGCTTACGCGAGGAGAACTCGTCTCGAGGAAGAGTCGTTCCGAGGAAGCCTCGTCCCGAGGAAGGCTCGTCCCGAGGAAAGATATCTTCTCGAGGAGGGCTTGTCGCAGAAGAAGCTCATCGCAGGAAAGACTCCATCGTGAGGAAGGACGTCGCTGCGAGGAGGGCTCGTCGTTAAGAACCCGAATAGCAGCGACGAAACTCAAATAGGAAATAGAATCAAAGAGTTAAACCGAATACGGAAATCACGTGTTTAGTTAGTAAATTTTGGAGAATATCTCGTATTTTAAGTAATCAAGATAGGAGACAAATGAGGAAACCCTAACAGACGAAGTAGAAAACCCTAATAGGCAATTCGGAAAAATCGTGAGTCTATAAATATCAATGTAAAACCCCATTGTCGAGGGTTCTGAATTTACTCCGTCAAAAAGAAAAGAGTTCAGACTTTGAGATTATCATTTGTAATTCCAAAAGCTTCCAATCTAATAAATGAAAGAAACCGAGTCTCATTCATATAAAATAAAGGATATTGCAAACGTAACCCATATTATTTACTCATTATTATTTATTTAATCCTTGTGATTGTTTTAGAGACCGGTGCAAATCGATATCTACAGTTTGGCGCCCACCGAGGGGCTAACTGTTAAGGAGGCTTCTCCAGCGACCCGAGCGGCTTCCAGGGAGGAGATTTCTTGGCCAACTGAGGAGGGTTCTCCGGAGGCCGAGGAGGCCATACAGGGGGGCGAGGAGGATCCTCGGGAGGACGAGGAGGCCCTGAAAGGAAGTTCTGGCCCAAAGACCCGAGCAAGTTCTGCGACTTCCACAACATGGGCGGCCACTCGACCGAGGAGTGCGCCATGTTGAACAGGGAGCTTCATAAGAGGTATGCGCGGGGGAGCTGAAGGACTTGGTGCCCAGCCATCGCGAGCCGTGGAAGAATGACAATCAGACATGGCAGAAGCAACAAGAAGAACCAACCCAAACTAATGGAGGTAGCCAAAACGGGGCAAGGAGAAACTCTGCTGCCGAGAGGCAGGTGGCAGAGCGAGCCGAGGACGACCGACCGACAACAAGAACGAGGATCGAGGTGATCATGGGTGGATCACGACTGTGCGGAGACTCCGTCAACAACATCAAGGCCTTCCAATGACGAGGGATGGAACACAAGAGACGCAGTGACGGTTGGTTCTCAGGTGAAGATAGAGTTCGTCGAGAACGAGGAGTGCGCTGAGATGCATGACGACGCCCTGGTCCTCATGCTCGGGATCGGTAACGTCGACGTTTGTCGACAACGGAAGTTTGGTCGACGTCATCTTCTACGAATACCTCAAGAAGATGAATATCGAGGAACTGGGATGCCGTCGCAAGGTGTCAGGGTTCAACGGGGATGTTGCCATCTCGTTGAGAATAGTCCACCTCCCAGCCCGCGCGAAAGGGGTCCAGCGAATGGTGGAGTTCATGGTGCTGGATGTTCCTTCACACTTCAACGTGATCCTGGGGAGACCGTGGATCCACTCCATGAGAGCCTTGTCGTCCACCTACCACCAATGCATCAAGTTCCTCGGGGAGGAAGAAGGAGTGATCGAGGAGATCAGGGGAAGTAGAGATGCTTATCGCATCTACTACATGATGCACCACAAGCAGGTGAACGGCAAGAAGACGCCCGAGGAGGTCTCCGATGAAGAAGCGGCTGACTTATAGCAGCTAGCCTCGGACGTTCCGACGAAGGGGCAGACGAGGAGAAGGGGCGAGCCGCGAGGCCAAGAGGAGAAGGAGTGCAAGGACAAGATCGCCAAGGTGCTCGCGACCGAGGACCTCGAGTATTAGGTAGCTGAGGAAAGAAGGGGGGGACCACAGGTCAAGGTTGTAGAGCAGGTCTGCATTGACGAGTCCAACTCAACTCAAACGACCATCATAGGTGTCGAGCTCGGCCCGGAGATCAGGACCCAGTTGATAGACTTCCTAAAGAAGAACCGAGGAAGCTTCGCCTGGTCTCATGAGGACATGCCAGGAGTTGATCCATCGGTGATAGCTCATCGCCTAAACACAGATCTGAGCCACTGGCCTGTCATACAGAAGAGGAGGAAGATGGCCCCGGACAGGAACAAGATCATCAACGACGAGGTCGACAAGTTGCTCTCGATGGGCACCATCTGGGAGGTGAAGTATCCCGAATGGCTAACGAACACCATCGTCGTGAAAAAGAAGAATGGAAAATGGCGAGTTTGCGTAGACTTCACCGACCTCAACAAAGCTTGCCCGAAAGACAGCTACCCGATGCCGCACATAGACCGCCTCGTCGAGGCCACCCACGGATACGAGCTCCTCAGCTTCATGGATGCCTACTCGGGGTATCACCAGATAAGGATGCACCCGGACGACGAGGAGAAGACCGCTTTCATCAGCGAGCGAGGGACGTACTGCTACAAAGTCATGCCCTTCGGGTTGAAGAACGCCAGTGTGACCTATCAAAGGCTGGTGACCAAGATGTTCCACGAGCAGATCGGGAGAAGCATGGAGGTCTACATCGACGACTTGGTCGTCAAAACGATAAGGGAAGCGGTGCACATCGAGCACCTGGAGGAGTGTTTCAAGATCCTTAATCAGCAGAAGATGAGGCTGAATCCCGCCAAATTCACATTCGGTATCTCCTCGGGGAAGTTCTTGGGCCACATAGTCACCCGACGAGGAATTAAGGCAGACTCTGAGCAGATCGAAGCAATCAAGAATATGCCTTCTCCTCGGAGTCGACGAGAGATGCAGAAGCTAACGGGGAGGATCGTTGCTCTGAGCCGATTCATCTCACGGAAGGCCGACATGACACTCCTTTTCTACGAGCTGTTAAGAAGAACAAGAAGTTCGAATGGACTGACAAGTGCGAGGAGGCGTTCCAAGCACTGAAAGTTTACCTCTTATCGCCTCCCGTAATGACAAAGCCTCAGCCCGGGGAGCCGCTATATCTGTACGTCGCGGTATCCGACCAGGCGATCAACCAAGTGCTAGTGCGAGAAGAGAATGGAGAACAGAAGCCCGTCGCCTACATCAGCAAAAAACTCCTCAACGCCGAGACGAGGTACCCGTTGATGGAGAAGCTGGCCCTAGCGGTATATGAGCTCTCAGAATGACTAAGGCACCACTTCCAGGGCCACACCATCGTTGTCATGACCGATAGGCCCATCCACGTCATCATCCACAACCCAAATCAGTGAGGATGGATCACCAAATGGTCGATCAAGCTCGGGGCATATGACATCGAGTACAGACTCCGGACGAGCCTCAAATCCCAAGTCCTCGCTGACTTCCTCATCGAGCTTCCGAGGGAGCCGATCAACTTAAGCGACGAAGATGGCATGTGGAAGCTGCACGTCGACGGATCCACCACTTCGCAGGGATCGGGAGCAGGGATTAGGCTCATCTCCCCGATGGGAGAAGTCATAGAGAAAGCGTGCCGACTCACCTACCGCTCCACCAACAACGAGGCAGAGTACGAAGCTCTCCTCATCGGCATGCATTCAGCCTTCGCCGTGGGGACCAAGAACATCAACGCCTTCTCGGATTCCCAGCTGGTCGTGAAGCAGGTCAGCGGGGAGTACAAAAGGAACGGCGAGAGGATGGACGCTTACGCAAAGCTCGTGGAGGACCTCTCCAACAAATTCAACTACTTCAGCCTGACGCAAGTGACGCGAGGAGATAATACTCATGCCGATGCCTTGGTAGGCTTGGGTTCGACGATGGAGGTCGGCGAACTCCGGTCGATCACAATAGAGATGATGGTAAAACCGAGCATCAGACGAGAAGAAGGCCCAGCTAGGAAGAAGCCAATATCAACGAGCTCGAAAATGAGGAAGATGAAGACGATGAATGAGGAGTAATAGACGACGACGAAGATGAAGACTGGTGAACACCCATCAGGAAGTACATCCTGGAAGGAACAACGCCCGAAAACCGCCGAGAAGCAAGGAAGGTCAAGTCCAAGAGCGCCAAGTATGCCATTATCGGGCAAAGGCTCTACTTGAAGAGTTTCACCGCCCCTACTTAAGGTGCCTCGGTAAGAGGGAAGCTGACTATGTGATGGAAGAAATCCACAGTGGGGAATGTGGAAACCATTCCGATGGACGCTCACTAATTAATGAGGAAGACTAAGCGACAAGACTTCTTTTGGGAAACAATGGTCGCCAACTGTGCTGATCACGCCATAAAATGCGAGAAGTGCCAGTGACACGCCCCAACGATAAATTGCCCGAACGAGGAGCTATCTTCAGTGACTGTCTCGTACCCCTTCATGAAGTGGTCCATGGACATCGTCGATCCAATGCCCATCGGGACGAGGCAGAAGAAGTTCATGCTGGTCGTCACAGAGTTCTTCACCAAATGGACAGAAGCCGAGGCCTAACATCAAGGACTCCGACGTCTAAAGCTTCGTGTGGAAGAACATATTCACGCGCTTTGAACTACCGAGGGAGATCGTCGCTGACAACGGCTCGCAGTTCATCTCGAAGAGGTTCAGAGAATTCTATGCACGATGGAGGGTAAAGCTGAACACTTCGACGCCCAGGTACCCCCAAGGCAACATAAATGCCGAGGCGGTCAACCGGACGATCACCGACAATATTAAAAGAAGGCTCGATGAGAAGAAAGGGCTCTGGGCCGATGAGCTTCCCAGAGTACTCTCGGCTTACCGGACAACTCCTCACCCGCCACCGGCCAGACTCCATTCTCCTTATTGTTTGGAGTTGAGGCCGTGATCCCGGTAGAAGTAGGAGTCCCAAGTCTTCGACGAGCGGTGGCACCGGGCGACGAAGAAGCCAACAACCAGAACCTACTGCACCAGCTTGATCATGTGGATGAACAATGCGAGCAAGCAAGTGTGCACATCGCCAGTTACCAGAATACGGTTGCTCGCTACTACAACAAAAAGGTGCGCCCGAGGAAGTTCCAGGTAGGCGAGATGGTCCTCCGACGAGTTTTCCAAAACACAGACGAGGTGAACGCCGGGAAGCTAGGGCAGAGCTGGGAAGGCCCGTACATAGTTACCAACGTCATCAAGTTAGGAGTCTACGAGCTCAAGACACCGAAGACGTCAAGGTGATCAGGAGCTAACAACGTCAAACATCTGAAAAAGTTTTACTAAAAGCTTCCTCGCCCCAGTCGTAATCCTGGTAAGTAGTTTGAGAATTTCCCGTTCGACTTCTATGCCATTGTTTCTTTTCCAATTATCAGGGAGTCCCGACCCTTTTTTGTTTGGGAAAATTTGGGTGGCCTCGACCCCTTTTATGTAATATGTGCAAGGTACTCTTCCCTCGCGAGCCGCACCCGATAGAGGGACTCGAAGGGTTTGATGAGGCCTGTTTTTCAAACAAAAAAAAAAGTGTTAAAATTAAAACGCTATGCTCTAGCTGAGCAAGTCCAAAAATTTAAAGAGGCGAGAGTGCCCAAAATTTAAAGAGGCGAGAGTGCCCAAAATTTATCTGAGGCTCCCGATGCCCGATAACAAAACACAGTGGCGAGAGGGCCCATGTTTATAAAGCCTCCCCGATGAGCAAAATATCAAAGCCTCCCCGCGAGCAAAATTTAAAGAGGCGAGAGTGCCCAAAATTTAAAGAGGCGAGAGTGCCCAAAAGTTTATGTGAGGCTCCCGATGCCCGTAACAAAACACAGCGGTGAGAGGGCCCATGTTTATAAAGCCTCCTCGATGAGCAAAATATCAAAGCCTCCCCGTGAGCAAAATTTAAAGAGGCAAGAGTGCCTAAAAGTTTAAAGAGGCGAGAGTGCCCAAAATTTTATCCGAGGCTCCCGATGCCCGATATCAAAACACATCGGCGAGATGGCCCATGTTTACAAAGCCTCCCCGATGAGCAAAAGTTCAAAACCTCCCCCCGAGCAAAATTTAGTTAGTCCCTGAAGAGTTTTTATCCCTGCTCCCGTCTCGTTTCGATAAAAAAAAAAGAAGGGATGTGGGAGATGTACATTTTTCCATCTCTAAATAATTAATACATTCGTCCATTTCTTTAAAACAACCGAATTTTTTTTAAAAGGCGATGCTAGTTGAATTTGTTTTCTTATATATATATTATGCAAGTCGATATCCACAGCTGCAATGTATATGATTTGCTCGTCGGATTAACGAGTGATGATTTGCTCGTCGGATTAAGACGTCGGATCAATTGCTCGTCGGATTAACATGTCAGATCAATCACTCACAAGTACAAGCAATGAAATAATAATAAAATGCATCATAAAGAGAAAGTGCAGGAAAGGCAAATCATTTGATTGAATGAAGTCTCGATTACACTTTACAAGTAAAAGTTACAATCGACCAAACAGGATAATATCCTAAGGAAACTATCCTACACCACTGGCCCCGGGAGCGAGAGGACGTCGTCGTTGGACGCATACTCGTCGATAGAGGCAGATTCGCAAGAAGCTTCTCCGACGACAAAGGCCGACACGCGCCGATCGTCGATGGCCGGAGGATGGAAAGGGGATAACGGTGGTGAATTGGGGTCAGCTTTGGCCTTCCGCTCGAGCTCCTCAACATCGGCGGCATGTTTGGCATGGAGCTCACGCCACTTCGGTAAACGAGTCTTGATATTGTCGACCGTCGCCATGCTCGGGAGCCCCTCAGCCAAAGTAATATTGGCCCGATAAGCGGCCGATAGGTGATGAGCATCGATGGACTCATCGAGCGGCTCGTAACTCGCCAAGGCACGCTCTCCTTTGCCCTTTGCACGTTCATACAAGTGCAAGCGGGCATGACACTCCTCGGACAATGCCTCCTGGGCCACCGAGAGCTCCTCGGTGAGCGTCTGCAAAATGGACTTAACCCGGGAAACCAGGCGTCTCTCCTCCTCGACCGGCGTACCAAGTGCCTCAAAGATCCCATTGAGGCGCCTCGTCTTCTTCTTCAACGCCTTGGTCAACTCTAACTCAGCGCAATGATGGCGAGCATTGTCCTCGGCTTGGGAACCCTTGCTGGCGGCCAATAAATATTTTTGCTCCGCGAGCTCCTGGGCCACCGCAACTTTATATGCTGCAAACTCGGCCTCCAAAGCCCGACGAAGGAAAGTCTCCTTCTCCAAGGAGACCTTCCCACCTTCAAGCCCGAGGACGAATCAAAATTATCCTCGTAATATTTGCACTCGCTGAGGAGAGAAATCTCGAGCTGCTCCTGAGCCTTGAGGAGTTTGGACGAGAGGCCGCACGATTCCTCGACTGCAGCAGAGGCATTGTGACGCTCTATGAGCAGCAAGTCGTCCAGCCGAGCCATACCTCGAAAAAGATCAGATATAGCCTCAGGATAACCCTAAAAGTCGTCAAGGGAGTCAGAGACGTCGAGCAAACCAGGAGCTCGCAGCGACAAGTCCCGGCACACAAATGAGGAGTAATCCTCCCAGTCCCTAGAAGAAGCATCGAATGCAGGCGCGCAAGGAGGGGCAGGAAGAGTGGAAGATGCCGCCTCCTTCCCTGAATCTTGCGGAAGCAGCAGGAGAGAAGCCAAAATATCCAAAGGTGCCTTGGGCGTGCCGGAAGAAGAAGGAAGAAGGGCCGCGGGAGCAGCAGCACCGACGGACCTGGACGCATATGGCACCCCTAGACCTTCGACCGCGTCGACAAAAGGCACAGCGGGAGGAGCCGATGGCCCAGGTAGGGTTGGCCCCCTGTCCGAGGAATACCTCGGGTCGCATCTCCTTGGGTTCTCGAGGACGATCTTCCTGACCACTCTTCTGTCCGACAAGCTCGACAGACGAAGCGGGAACCTCGTCGGTCGATGGTGGCGTCGAGGAGATCACCTCGACAACAGAGGTCACAGCAGCCCCGACAGAATTTTCAAGAAAGAGCGGTAGCAGAAGCTGAGCAGAAGCCGTAGCGGCAGACAAAAGGGGGAAGCCATAAGCAGTTGCGGCGGCCGAAGGAGAAGGAGTGAATGGCACAGACAAGTCGCTGAAGTCTTCAGCATACCCGGCCCTCTTCTTCAAGCGTCGAGAAGAGCGCACGCCGCTGCTTCCTGGTTCATCCGTCTTCTCGGTCTCGATCGGAAGTGTTGAAGGAGGGGGATTCAGAGTAGTCTCCTTCGCAAAGAGAGTCTCGCGCTAGGAGGTAAGGGTCGGAGGATCTGCGGAAGCCTCCCTCGATGGCGAGGCGACCAGAATCTCTTTAACAGCTTCCCGGGATGGAGTAGCGGTCCTCGGCTTGCCATCCGAGTCAGAAATCCTGGCCCTCTTCGAAGGAGGGGCGTCGGCCAGCGGCTCGGAGGATCGCTTGCTCGCAGGAGCCCCTGTTGGAAATTAGATAACGTTTAACTAATATTATTATATAACATATCATTATATGGAGAAATTATATAATAAGATCTAAATATATTAAAACACATTTTAACATATTAAACAACCCAGGCATTAAAAATTACTAACATGTCAATAACTATTTTATTCTAAACATGTTGTCAACAAATTGATCACACTACCAACCTATAAACCAATTAACAATTTGCGTTGCAAATCCAATTTGTTATAGGGACTTACATGTGAGGTTGTAAACAACCTCGTGCGTTTCTAGCTATCGCCGGAATGCGTCGTCAGTTTTCTGAAATTGGGTCGCCGGACTGGAAGTCGAGGGTCGCCGGATTGGAAGCGGTCCGGCCGGCCAGAATTTTTTCCTGCGACGCTGTGACTTCCTCCGGTAGATTTTGGCTACGAAACTTTGTAGGAATGTGGATGAGACCTAGAGGAACGTCCGTGTAAAATTACACAACCTGGATGCAACCGAGTCACTCGTGGTGGCCTAGGCACACCTGGAGTCCGGCTGGCCGGTGGGCTGTCTGACCAGAAACTTGCCTGTGACACTGTGGTTTCATCCGGATGAATTTGACCGTGAAACATTGCAGGAACGTGGAAGAGACCTAGAGGAATGTCCCTGTAAAATGGCTTGACCAGAAACCTCACGAGTTGCCTGTTGTGGCTCAGGCACTCCTGGGGTCCGGAGAGTGTTGTCCGGTTGGCCTGTCTGGCTGGCCGGTTTGCGTCTCGCCGCGTCTCGCTCGTTCTCCTTGTGTTATGGCAGACCCTGTGACAATATAAACTCATCCAAACACCACAAGTTGATTCAGCAATAATTCTCTAGGATTTTTGGGAGATCAAGAGAGTGGGCTCTTTGATTGAACAACGGGAGACGGGAATCACTCAAATAATCAAATCAAGAATCAAGAAAACAGTTTTTCTTGATCTTTCTCTCTATTCTCGACCAAGAACTATCTAGGGGAAGGGGAGTGGTCAAAATTATGACGTTAGGTCCAAATTAGGGTTTCTTTTTTATCCTTTTATACTTAGGTATAATGGGTTTAAGTTAGGTCAAACCCATTAGTCAACTTAAAGCCTTTTTAATGAGTAATTAAAATTAATTTCGACCTTAATTCAAGAATTATTTGCGGCCAAACTAATTTCATTTTATTCACAAATATATTTGATTTATTTCTAAATTTAATTAATTTAGAACTTCTCATTTATTTAACGACATTTCATTAAATCTTTTCATACTATGCAAACAAATACGAAACGAGAAAATATTTAATTTCATCTTTTATTTATTTGAATCATCAAATTACATTATTATCAATATAATAACATAATATGATTCATTAAACTAATATAAATAATAAATTATTTATTTAATTACTTAGAAATTAACTTTCGTAGTGTAAATCACAATTTACATTCAATGAGAAAATCAATTGTTTTAGTTCGATAAATCTCGTCCGAGAGTCTATTACTGAGACCTTATGGACCCACATGACCAAAGCTTTAGAATGCATTCCGGACACAAAAGTTCGCAAACTTTTTCCAACTTTTAATTCTTAATATTAGTCGATTCCACTAAAGAACTAATATTGAAACTCTCTAAGTTCACATGCATTTATTTTTCCGTTTGATGTGATAAAACAATTCTTCACACGATCCATAGAGTATTTTATGATATTACCCTTCATGTGTATCAGTAACTCCGAGGAATGTAAAAAATTAACGTTTTACCCCTGAGTTATTATTTCACTAACTCCTTTGTTATTTGTGAATGAGATAAACATAGAGTGAGATGTCTTTACATGTCACATGTTTTAATCAAAGAATATTCTATTCGATGAATACCATGCCTGGTTTATTCATTCACACTCTCATAACAAAGCATAGTGTGATACTAATGCATCAGCATTGTTTCAACATGATTTCCGTATCTGTGAAACACATGATCCAATATAACAACGTTATGACACCAACCGCCGGGTCAGATGCAACTATAACTTACCCATTGCCCATTGAAAAATCAAATGTCATAAAGTGTCACATCGATTATGCATTCACTTCAGGTTTAGGTAAGTACCAAAATACCCCTCGTGTGTGATCTTGAAGGTTTGAGTGATTAAACTGTTTTATCTCGAGTTTCAGAGTATCACAGGTCTTGTTCAATATCTTCTGTAAGATATCAAGAATGAAACACATAGTCACAACTCTCTATATCACAAGATAAGATATCCTGCTTCATTCAAACAATCATTACTCGGAATCGATTGCCCTATCGATCTTTAGATTGCGAACTAATATTTTAAATTAGTCACAAGGGGTTATCTTGTCAAGTCTGTACTTAGCTCCCCTTTCGTCGATGACAGTTTCAGAGCGTAGCAAACATACATAAACACAAACTTAATCAAGAATGAATATTTAATGTTTCAGCAAAAAAAAATACAAATGTATTTATAACGTCTAATATCTCCTCTGTGGGCACCAATCCCAACAACCCCATCCCGAGAGGACATCCTCGAAGAGCGAGGAACTTCTGAAGAGCGAGGAGTCCCAAAGGAGCGATGGGCGTTGAGGTCCGATTTCTATTTGGTCCTTCGCTTGTCGAGAGCTCCTTCGGTCGGACAAGCATCGTTCAGGACGATTCTAAGTTTTCCCCCACGAGGGATAAGCCCTGAATGGTAGCCTTGGACGAGTCCACAAGAGGTTTTGCTTCACAGGGAGAGTCCTCGTCATCGTCAACAAAGTCCTTCCTGGATTTCCTCAGCGGGTTGAGGGTCCTTCTTCGAAGAACGACCGAAGGGTCCCCTGACACTTGAGCACCACGAATCCCTCCGGAAATAGCTGCTGGAGACTCGACCCGATGAGGCGAGTTATCTTGTAAACTCCAGAATCCGAGACCCGAGTGCCGACAAAGTCCCTTGTCCGGTCGCGATGAGGATTGGAGAGGAGCGTCTCATGAAGCATCGCAAAACGAGTCTCAGCATCGTTGCCAGCGCTGGGCTTGAACTTGGGAAGCTCTTGGTCGACGATCCACTCTCTCGGCAAAGATGAATAGTAAGGGCCGAAGCTGTGCTGGTCCACCACGGCGAGGGAGTGTTAAGGATGACATAAGGCTTGATACGATGCGAGAGGGAGAGGCGTCCCAAATTCTTGGGATTCTTGGAAAATTTGAAGAGCCGAATCAAGTCTTCCAGAGTAATGACCACCTTCCGTTCCAGCGCGAGGACGATGGTGTAGAGGAGAAGGCGAATCGAGTTGGGATCACCTGAGTGATGGGAACCCCGAAGGCGCACAAGAAGAACACGATGAGGTAGGGCACCAGAAGGTGAAGGTCTATGCTTCGGAAGAAGGCCTCGTAGAGGGCAATGCAGTTGTCTTGAGGGCTGTCGGCAAGCTCACCGTCGTAAGGAAGACGGAGGGTGCAGTCTTGGTCCTCGATGAACCTTCCCCTTAACTGGTACAGGCGCTCCTCTGACATAATGGATGGAGGGGACCGGGTCTTGAAAATCGATCGACGGTAGGCTGGGCCATGGATTATAAGAAGTGAAAGAAGAAGAAGGGAATCCGAGATCGATTTAGAAGAAGAAGAGCTGGAGAGGGAATCGGCAGAAAGAAATTAGCAAGAGCTCAAAAATGAAGTTGGGGAAAAGTTGCTTCGATGGCAGAGTCTCGAATTTATAGGGAAAAGTGGGAGAGAAAGGCGAAGCGGCGCTATTCGATCCAATGGCCCCGTTGGAAACACGTGGAATCATCAATGAACGAAATTAAAGAGTCGTTGCGAACGGTAAAGATTCAAAAAAAGTGATAAAGCACTCGAGTATTCACCACCGCATTTAATGAAGAGAGAGGTTTGCGAGATTCGGAAAGACGCATCCGTGAAAGAGGCTAAAGGTGAAACCTGATACACACGATTGCCGAGGAAGCTCGTCGCTACGCCCAAAAATAGCTAGCGATCGGGAAAGCTCGTCGGGGCAACCTGTATTTTATTTACCAAGTGTTTACACTTGATAAAATGGGGGACTAATTGTTAAGGTCACATTTCGTCAAATTCCTCTTAACACCACTTGTGTCGTTTTCATTCCCCAAACGACGTGAAATGAAGGCGTGTCCCAAGGAAGGATGCTTTCGCGAGGATAACTCGTCCCGAGGAGGAGTCGTCCCGAGGAAGGCTTGTCCCGAGGAAGGCTCGTCCTGAGGAAGGAAGTCGTCCCGAGGAAGGCTCGTTCCGAGGAAGGATATCTTCTCGAGGAGGGCTTGTCGCAGAAGAAGCTCGTCGCAGGAAAGACTCCATCACGAGGAAGAACGTCGCTGCAAAGAAGGGTGTCGCTGCAAGGAGGGCTCGTCGTTAAGAACTCGAATAGAAAATGGAGCTTAAATAGGAAATAGAATCAAAGATTAAACCGAATATGGAAATCACGTGATTAGTTAGTAAATCTCGGAGAATATCTCGTATTTTCAGTAATCAAGATATGAGACAAATGAGGAAACTCTAACAGACGAAGTAGAAAACCCTAACAAACAATTCTTGAAAATCCTGAGTCTATAAATATCAATATAAAACCCCATTGTCAAGGGTTCAGAATTTACTCCGTAAAAAAGAAAAGAGTTTAGACTTTGAGATTATCTTTTGTAATTCCAAAAACTTCCAAGCTAATAAACGAAAGAAACCGAGCCTCATTCATATAAAATCAAGCATATTGCAAGCGTAACCCAAATTATTTACTCATTATTATTATTTAATCCTTATGACTGTTTTAGAGACCGGTGCAAATCGACTTCTACATGTACTTACAACTGAGACTAATAGCGAAAGTCTATACACTGTGATTAAAACACAACTTCATCTATTTTTTTAGATGGTATTTAATCGCTCAATAATCAAATGAATAATTTGTTTAAATTTTAAATAAAATAAAATTTTGAAGAGGAAAAAGTGTCTCAAAATTTATTTCAATTGAGACGAGATCGTTATGCTTGACATATTAAATAAACGAAAAATTAGCTGATTACTCAACGTTTCGCTAATTTGTGTAAATACTCAATTGAAATTGTTTACAAAATTATTTGGTGAAAAATACCCTTCAAAACGTCAACATAAATGGTTTCCCGGGATTTTTTATTTATTCCAAATTTTATAATTTTTTCGGATCTTATTTGAATTTTTCAATTTTGGAAAGTTTCTTAAGGTTTGATAAATTTATTTTTAATGCAAAATTGATTCCTTTTATCTATACTTGGTTTTTTTGGTTAAAATGGAAATTAATCCCATTTAATTTTTTTGTTTCAATTCTGATAACTAACAATCAGTTATTTTCCTTTTTAGCGTTAATTATTCAATTAATTAATCTTTTTATTATAGATTTGACTGATTCGGTATTTAGTTATGAATACAGCTGATCTTAATTTTGAAATAAATTACTTTCTCTCTCTTCTCGGGTTTGTTTACTAAATATCAATTTTTTTTGTTTCCAAAACCGTGTATAAAAAAAAAAGCTTCATCTTTTGATGTATTTGTAAAACATTGAAAGTTTTTCACTCCTTGAATCCATTAAATATATTTGTATGTGTTTTTACCAGTTAAGAATTCTTAATTAATTCGTTGACAACATTATATTGTATTGAATTATTTGCTACGCTTTATTTTTCATTGAAATTGTTCGAGAAACAGTGCTTTCAGGTCAGTGGTGGTGATGTCGTAGGTGACTGTGCTGTAAAAGCATCCAAAATAGTTTTTTTATGATGAATCGAATGTAAAACAAGTTCGTATAAATGTGGACTTGGAAGTAAACAATGTGTTTACTCGTAAAGATGTCCTTAAATATGCACTGAGTATTGTTGTTGTTTGGAATATTTTTGAATTTCGCATTGTAAGGTCAGATAAGTGCAATTATGGTATTGTTTATAAGAACCTTATTTGTCTGTGGAAATTGAATGCTTCGGTTTGCAATGCTACTGGAATGTGGGTTCTTAAATCTTATTCTAAATCTCATACTACCTTGTTATGAAAAACAAATGGTGCACAACAACAAACATGCTTCGTTTTGCTTATAAGTAAGTGTGTCACTACTACAAAATTTACTTTTAGATGCGACAAGGGGAATTAGAAGCAACATTTTAGCATTAGAAGCGACTAGTCGCTTCTAATGTAAACAACCCAAATTTTCCAAAAAATGAAATTTTTTTGTCATTTAGAAACGACATTTCCGCATTAGAAGCGACTAATCGCTTTTAATGCTAATAATTATTGGCTTGCACCCTCCACGCCAAATATTTAGATCCAAATTCCTCCGCCAAAATTTGGCTAAGTATAGAAAAGTAGGCAATAGAAGCGACTAGTCGCTTTTAATGTCGCTTCTAATGCCCAAAATAATTGGCTCCAAAATTCTTCCGCCAAAATTTCACCCCCCCCCCGAACATTAGAAGCGACACGAGAAGCCACTTGTCGCTTCTAATGTCCCCACTTATCAAAACAACGTCATTTGGTTGTGAAGGACATTAGAAGCGACTAATCGCTTCTAATTCTCCTAGGGCTTTAAATCACCTGACCCTCTCCCTTCCCTTCTCCCTTCTCCCTTCTCACTCCCCTCTCTCTCTCTTCTCTCCCTAGCCTCTCCGACCAGCCTCCGCCCTAACACCGGCCGCCGCCCCTTCCCCGACCTCCGCCTTCCCCTCCTTCCTCTGCCCTCCTCCCTTCCTTCGCGTCCCCTCCTCCTTTTTCCTCCCCTCCGGCCATCCATCCAGCTCCCTCCCTGCCCTCCGACCTCTTCCCTTGCCCTTCGTTGGCCGGCCTTCCCCCTACGCGCCTCCCTCTCCTCTCCCGGCCCTCCCTCCTCCCTCCGGCCCTCTCCCCGCCCTTCCTGCCCTGTCCTCCGCCCTCCTCCCTCCATCCCCTCTCTCGGCTGTCCCTCCTTCCTCCCTCCCCTCTCCTAGCCGTCCCTCCTCCCTCCGGCCCTCTCCCCACCCTCCCTGCCCTCCCCCTCCGGCCCTCCTCCCAGCTCCCTCCCTAGCCTCCGAACTCTGCCCCAGCCCTCCGTCAGCCGGCATGCGCCTGCGCCTGCGCCTCCGCCTCCGGTTCTCCGACCGGCCTGCTCCCCTTTCTTACCTCGGATAAGTTTCTTCGTCGTTGCAACCATGTGTATGTCTCGATCTCCGGCAATGATATTTAATTTATTTATTTGCAGTCCTCCTCTGGCAAGGACTACGATGCACGTCATCAACCGGCGAGCTCTTCTCCGGCCCTCTCTCTGTCGTTGCAATTGGTAAGTTTTAAAGGTTTACTATTTAATTTGATTTTAATTTTAATATGGTATAGTTTATTATTTATGGTTTTGACATTTTTTTTAAATATCTCGTAGCCCGTCTCTACAGTTGTTTGGAGCCCATATCGCTCTTGTCTTGTGACTCGTCTCGCATCATTTGCATTGTCTCACAACAAAAGGTTTGACTTTAATTGTTTTTATATTATTTAGTTTACTTAAATATTTAGGTAATTTTTTAAGAGATTAATAATTAAGTTAATTTATTACATTGTATAAATAATTGTTAATAGTTAGTTTCAAATGTTGTTAGTAATATGTTAAATTGTGAGTTACTTAATTTGTTTCTTTAAGTATGTAAATTGAATTCGTAAACATAATTCTATAAGTAATTGATAATTAGTAATTTCAAATGTTATAGTACTTAATAAATTTGTTTATTTAGTAATAACTTAATTGTTGTTCATTTGACGTAATTATGAATTTGGAAATGTTAAAACAATAATTTAATCTTGATTTGATAATATTAATTTGAATGTGATGATAATTTACTTAATTTTTTAATTTAAGTATGAAATATAATTACTAATTTGTTATAGTAACTAAGTTTTTTAACTTGAATATGTTATTTGAAAGTTATTGATTGTGTAGGATATACATCGTTTTTGTGAACTGCAAATTTAAGATTGTTCATATGTTAGGGGAAACTCTACCCAAATTTCTGTAATTTTTAAATAATTAAGTCAATCCTAATCTCTAATAGTTATGCAAATCTCAAAACTTATCTAAATCAAATACTTATCCGTCGTCTAATTGTTCACAATGTCATAATTTTCCTAATTTTCATTGTCTTAATTTTCAACATTCAGTGTCATGTCAAACCCAAGTAAAAATTGGATTATTGAGAATAATCGGTGCGGTCTTGAATTCGAATTGGGTGTGACGAGTTTATTCGAGTTGTACGATTCCAAATGAACAGCGAGCACAAAGTTAAATGTCCTTGTCGTAGTTGCAATAATGCATAAAAACAACACATAGGTGTTGTTCGAGCGCATCTCATGCACAAAGGATTTACTCCGCATTACACTCGATGGTATCATCACAAGGAGTCACGTGAAGAAATCATTTTTGTACCAGTAATCTTCGATGATTCAAACGATCAAGATGTTGGTGGAATCCATGACATAGTCGACGATATTAAGAATTATCCTGATTGTAATAATTGTTATGATTATAATAAGAGACGACGGCGCCGCGGAGGCTCTGAAGGGCCCCTCGGCTTACCTAGTCGGCGCCCTAGCATAACTCACTCGGCTAAGGGCCGAGTGAGGCCTTGTTCTTTCAGCCAACGGCCGGCCGAAGCCCTCTCTCGCTCGGCCAAGGGCCGGCCCAGGTCTTCTTTCGCTCGGCCAAAGACCTGGTGAACATCCATCGATCGGCCAAGGACTGGCCCAAACCCCCCTTCGCCCGGCCGAGGGCTTGGCAAGTGTCCTTCGCTCGACCAAAGGCCGCCCCAGGGCCCTCGCTTGGCCAAGGGCCGGCACAAACCTCCCTTCACCCGGCCAAGGGCTTGGCAAGTCTCCTCGCTCGGCCAAGGGCCGGTCCCGGTTCTCCTGGGCTTGGCCAAAGGCCTGGCGAGCCCCCTCACTCGGCCAAGCGCCGACCCAGACCCCTCTTTGGTCGGCCAAGAGCCTGAGGAGCCGACTCGCTTGGCCAAGGGCCGGCCCAAGACTCCTCTTGCTCGTCCAAGAGCCTGAGGAGCTCTCTCACTCGGCCAAAGGCCGCCCCAAGGCCCTCACTTGGCCAAGGGGCCTCCAAAATGCTCCTTTTGTCGCCTATAAATACGAGGCTCTGTCCTCGAGACAGGTAATCCAAATTTGAGTACTGAAACGTTGTGGAACTCGTAGTTCGCTTGTTTCTCTCAATCTTCAGCCCTCTAAACACCAAATTTCCTTATCCACCTTAATTTCACTAATGTTGAGCGTCAGAGAGGTAAACAGAGGCACCTCCTCTATTTCCCCTTTGTAGCTCAGGTGATCTCTTTACATTTCAGGTATTCACGCAAGGTGAGCTTCATTGACAGCTAAGGGACGCCTTGGGATACCAAGTCCGACATGCGAGAGCCCGAACGCTACTACTTGGTCCGGCCTTTGGTCGAACCGTTTGTGGCTCCTAAATTGTTGTCCGAAAATGAGCGACAACATTTTGGCGCTAGAAGGAGGGGGAAGGGTTCGCTCATTTCTGATTAGACATACTTCAAAACCTCGTCGCATCCACAAGCACTCGAACGACGAACATGAGGTATGGTCTCCGAAGTCTCACCCATCGACTCGGCGATCAATCTCGTAATAACGAGGACCAACCCCAAGGTTCGAGGGATGACCCTGATACCGTACTCCGAGAGGACACGGCTCAGCGGCTCGCAGAGATTTCAGACCGCCCTGGCGTGGATAATTCGCTCATAGCCGACCTCCTCAGGTATAACATCGAAAAAAGCTCGTTCCGAGATGACTCTGACCCCGAGTACGTGCGAGAGTCACGAACCGACGAGGTAACCCTTCGCCCCACTCGGTCTTTCCAGGGAGGGGGGAACAAAACGCCGCCCTCGTACCGACAACCAACAGCACAACAGTCGAGATCTCGATCCCGAGGCTTCGCATCTTTGGCTTCCAAAGGTGGTCGGGTGCGTCCCCAAATCGAGCGTGGGACCACCCAAAGAGACGAGGGGGCATACAGCCGGGGGACTCGAAGAACGTTCTGGCTGTGAGCGACGTCGCCTCGTCGGGAACCAAGCGTGGATCTCAGGGAGCATCTTACGGCTCAAATAAACTCTCGAGGGGAGGACCTTCGTCAAAGGCTAAACTCTCAAAGGGAAACGCTGCTGGCTGTCACACTTGGTCCCCCGCAAGCCAGCATCGCAGACAAAGCGTCTAACGAACGTCACGGTGCGACCTCGATGATCCCCGCTATCAGCCCGGCCAACGGACTCGATATGGTGACGATGATCCAAAGCCTCCAAAATCAGATCATCAAGATGAGGGAATCTGGGAGACAAAGGCCTTCGCTAAACAGAAAAGGAAAGTTGAGAGGTACTACAACTCGAAGGTCAAGCTGAGGAAGTTCGCAAACGAAAGATTCTTCCTCAGAAAGATTTTTTCGAACACGCAAGTGTAGGGGGCGGGGGTATTGGGTCCCACTTGGGAAGGCCCGTACCGCATGCGGCAGGCCATCGATGGCGGGACCTACGAATTGGAAAACCTCGAAGGATTCGTGTTCACTCATCCGTGAAACGCCGAGCATTTTAGACAGTACTACCTATAGGCGCAACCCAGCGAAGGGACCACTCGTCTTTATCTTGCTCTTTATTTCCCTCCGTCATTTTAATTTTTTGTATTGAAGGTCGACGACCCAAAACTTGTAATCTTTTTCAACCATGCTATGAATAAGATTCCCATTTTTTGCGCCTAATATAATTTATTCAAAATCTCTGTGAGTTTTTCAATAAACTCAGGGGGACCATGAGGTAGCCTTCTCCCGAGACATGCGACGTTCTGTCACGTTCTTGAAGACAAAAAGACCTCTGACGACCACGTCCGCACACCGGGCTGGGAACAGGAAAGTAGGTCATGGCCTCGCACGCTGAAAGGTAGCGCATGAGGTAGCCTTCACTCGAGACATGCGACGTTCTCGCACGTTCTCGAAGTTTAAAAGACCTTCGACGACCGCGTTCACGCACCGGGCTGGCGGCTGAAAAGTAGATTACGTCCTCGCACGCTGAAAGGTAGCGAGTCCGCTAGAGTCCCACCCACACGCGGGAACATTGGGACTGACGTACGCCGTCCACGCAACGCTCTTATGTGAAACCCGCCATGGGTAACATCTGCGCACCGGATGGTCCACGCCAGGAAAACACACGCTAGGTGCGTTACGCCTTTGCTCAACAAGCAAGCAAGTGCACATCATTTGCACCTTAGAAAATCTCCCGCGTGCCGAAAGGCGACGTCGGGTCCCGAACAATCTGTCATCTCACACAACGATAATCACAAACGATAAGAAGAAAGAATGACATTCGATAAATAAACAAATCCAACAAAACGTTTGTAAACGCATAAGGAATGGCGAGCGCTACACATGTGCGCAAAAAACGAAATAGTCACTCAGAATCAAAATCAACCTGCTCCTCATCGGGTGGAGCACCGGACCTATCGGTAGTCTCTCCGTAAGGCAAGCGGTTCATCGACTGGGCAACCTCCGAAGGAGCTCTGAAGCGCGCATCGTCCGGGCGTCAAACGTCGTCCAAGGAAGAGAACATCGCCTCGAAGAAGGAAAAGGTGATCCCGCGAGTCACGTTCTCCTTTGCAACCGCGTCACGAACACGTACGTCGGCTGCATGGCGGGCCTCCTCCAAAGCTAAGTCCCAATCCTCCTATAGGTCGGCCTTCGATCGCACGGCATCGTGCTTCTCCTTGACGAGGGCCTGCATCTCCAAGAGCAAGGAATCCCTCTCCCTCTCGGCTTTGACTCGAGAAATTTCAGTCGTCATCAGTTGGGCGTGTATGATCTTCAACTCCTCATCCCGGTCCAAGAGTGCCGTCTGAAGTTTCTTTGTCTTGCCCAAAAAGGTATCGGCCGTCTGTTCCGCCTTCTCCCGAGATGTGCGATCCGCCTATCGCAATGACCGCTCGGCCTCCAGCTCTGCACAAACTCGCCGTAACTCCCCTTCCAGGACCTAGAATTTCCGGGTGGGACGGGACCCCGCCAATGCAGCAGCATGGTCGGCCGCCGCCTTCTCAGCATCCCCCTTCATGACTTGTATCTGCGCAATAAATCTCGAAGGATTCAGTCGGCCGCTCTTGTCGGTTAAGCATCAGGCAAAAGCAAAACACGCACACGCGTGTGTATGCTTGAAAAGGAAAACAATGATTGGTAAGGAAACTCAGAGCAAGAGAAATCATACCTTTCGGGCGTCGCTGATCCCGTTCTGGAAGTCTTCAAGGTTGCCCATTGTCAAGAAACCCTTGAATTCCCACAGAGGGGAGTCGAGAATACCCTGAGAACATTGACCCCTCAGCGTTGCAGCCTCTTTATGAAGCGAGGACTCACACCACCCGACGCGTCCGAGGTATGAGCGCGTTTGTCGCCAGATGGCTCGTCAGAAGGCATTGTCAGCAGCGGTCGTTCATTCGAGGAAAGCATCTCGGCCTCGGCCCGGGTCGGCGACCTCCCGCGGCGAGCCTCGATTCGGGAACGCGCCACGGCCACGACCTCGGCAGTAGGCCCTCCTCTCGGAATGGGAAGAAAAGAGAGGTCAAAACACGAAAAGAAAATGAAAAGTATGGGCGGTGGCGCCCTTGGAAGCAAGTAGGTGGGGAATAACCCCCAATTTGGGAGGCGGAGTGAGGCCGACTTCCGCCTGGGGTTCAGGATCCCTGGAAGATCCCTCACCCGAGGCGAGACCCCGAGGAGCCTCCTGACTAGGGACGAACCATCCGGTGGTCACCATGAGATCAGAAGACTCGAAAAGCAGCCCCTGCCGTCTCGAATCTGGGACGGCTCCGATCACGAGCGCAAGTTCGGAATCCTCAGTGCCACGGTCCGCCGGAAAGTCGGCGACGGGGCCAAAAGCAGACTCGGATACCCACACCCAGGGATTGCGATGTTTGGTGGATAGTTTGGTAAGAATGGGAAACCGTTTACGATGCTGGACCTTATAAAATCCTGGTTTCCCGGAAACGCCGTGAACGGACACGAGATTGCGAATCTCATCGGCCGTCACATCCCGACCTCTTGCCCGGTGTAGCATCATGTGGCACGCCGCCACCACGCGGTAAAATAAAAGGGACATCTGGGATGCGTGGATGCTCAGCCGAACCAATAGGTCTTGGATCACAGGTTGGAAGGGTAACCGTAGGCCCCCACAGAGACTTGCCTCGTGGACGGCCGCATATCCCATGCGTGGCCGAATTGGGAGATCATCGGGCAACGGTCGCAACAACGAGATGGATTCCAGGATGTGAAACTTCTGTCTCAGACTTGTGAAGCTAGCAAGAGAGAAAGGGAGCTCGGAAGATCAACCCCGGAGCAATCGAAGCCGCCTCAGGCCGCCGATCCTCTGACCGGGAACGACAATGCACGTCTCTCCTCCCACGCGGTCGAGGTGATGGGGGAAATCGAAGGAATGCGATGATTGGGGGATTCGCCGGAACCCTCGATGCTGGAAGCCCGCAGCGACTCGGGGGCTCCCTTGTTGGAATTAATTTAACAATTTAACCAATTTAATTATATTTCACATCCTATGTGGTTGAAAAATATAATTGATCTATTATATAAACAACCTAAGGCATTAAAATTTAGCTACATGTTCAATAAACAATTTATTAAATCAAACACTCAACAAACATCCTATGTAATTAGCAATTTAATATTGTTGAGAATACTTACAATTAAGGATAATAAATTATCCCGACGTCGCTCGCTATCGTCGGAAGGCCACACCGAATCCACGTCGGAAATCAGCCTCGTCGGAATGCCCTGGAAGCTGCTTCACCGGACTGGGAAGAACATGGTCGCCGGAAAGGGAGCTCGCCGGAGTGGGAGCCTGTAGGAGACTCATCAGATTGGGCTCGCCGGAATGGAGGACTTCGCCTGACAGGAGACCCCCCGGATAGGAGACCTTCGTCGGATTGGGAGCTCGCCTGACAGGTGACCTTCGCCGGAATGGACTCGCCGGACTGGAGACCCTCTTCGGACTGGGAATAAGCGCCTGACAGGAGACCTTCATCGGATGAGAAACTCGTCGGACAGGTGACCCTCGCCGGACTGGGACCTGGACGCCTTCGCTGGACTCTAGGAGGGACTCCGGAAGGGGAGTCTTCGCCGGATTGGATTCTCTTAGCCGGATTGGATGCTGGGAAGGATTCCGGCCGGCAGGAAGCTTCAAATTTTTTTTTTTAAAAAATAATTTTTTAATTAAGTCAAACACCAAACACCACAAGTCTTGAATCAACAATAATACACACGGAATTATGATGAGATCTAGAGAAAAGCATTGAGTGAGATGTCTTTACATGTCACATGTTTCAATCAAAGAATGTTCTTATTCGATGAATACCTAGCCAGGTTAATTCATTCACACTCTCATAACAAAGCAAGTGATACTAATGCAATTGCATTTCATCAACATGAATTCCATATCTGTAAATCATATAATCCAATATCACAACATTATGACACCAATTGTCGGGTCAGATGAAACTAAGATTTAGTCATTGCCCGTTGACAAATCAAATGTCATAAAGTGTAATGTCAATTATACATTCACTTCAGGATTAAGGTAAGTATCCAAATACCCCTAGTATGTGATCTTGAAGCTTCGAGTGTTTAAACAGTTTTATCTCGAACTTCTAAGTATCACTGGTCTTGTTCAATATCTTCTATAAGATATCAAGGATGAATCATAGAGTCATAACTCTCTATATCACATGATAAGATATCATGATTCATTCAAAACAATCGTTAATTAGACACAATTGCTCTTTCGGTCTTAAGATTGCAAACAAATGGTTTAAACTAGTCATGAGGGGTTATCATGTCAAATATGTATTTAACACCCTCTTTGTTGATGACAGTTTCAGAGCGTAGCTAACATACATAAACACAAACTTAATTAAGAATGAATATTAATGTTTCTGCAAAAAAAATGTATAAATACAAATGTATTTCATTGTCTAATTCTCCTTTGTGGGCACCAATCCCATCATCCCCGCGTAGGGCACCCAAGGAGCCCGCATCACGAGAAACTGACCCATCCGACGGTTGGACTTCCACGCGCCCCGTAGCGGGCACCGCCCCGCTTCCACAATTATCGTCCCCGCTTAGGGACGGTCGTCTTCTACCTTGTCTGACCCGTGGGTGGGAGAATGACCGAACGCAGCATCATCGACAATCTGCCTAGCGCTGGTGCCACTGATTGCCTGTGTAATGCTCACCACAATCGCATCCTCTTGAGCAGCCCCTTCACCGCCGGAAACCGCCCCGACGACTAGCTCTCCACGCACGTCGGGTCGGGCGCCTCCTCCGGTGTCGCTGGGCATCCTCGCGGGTGTCCTCGCGTCCGCCACCTCTTGGGCGGCCTCCTCGTTGACAAAAGTGTCCCCGATAGCCGCCCCCCCCCCCTCCCCCCCCGCGGGCCGAGCACTACCCCTGAAACCGCAAGGTGCTCGCATGGGTTTCGCCGCAATCCCCCCCATGGGGAGTCTCGTCCTCGGAAGAGGCCGGTGCGGCAGCCAACTCCTTGCATGCGGCGGCTTGAGCATCCTCTCCAAAGCCGCAAGACGCCAGAGCAAACTCCATCACTGCCGCGCCCTCCTGGGTAGCTTCTTCCTCGGTGAAAATCGCCCTGACGGCCGGTTCTCCACGCGCGACAAGCTGGGCCCCCCTTCCGGAGCTGCTAGACGCCCAGGCGAAGCCCCTCACGCCCCCGCTCCTCGTCGGCCTTTTCCTCGGTGAAGGTCGCCATGGGAGCGGGTCTCGCACGTGCGGCGGGCTGGGTGTCTCCCCCGACACCCATGTCAGGGTCTGCACCTTCGAAGCCTCCGACCACCATCTCGCTGATGGTGGTCTCTCCGGTTGGACCTGCGAAGGCAGGCTCGTTAGCCCCCACGTCGACTGGTGGTCCCAGATCCGCTCGCTCGGCCTCTACCCTGTCAGCCAGCCAAGTCTTCTTCTCACCCAATGAAGAAGAAGAGGGCACGGTGAAGGAGCCCGAGGGAGAGGAAAATTGCCTCAAAAAATAATCCAAATCCACGTGTTGACTCTGGCGGACGGGGAAAAGTTCAGCCTCAATGATCCCAGTTTCTAACGTATGGTAAGCCGGATCCACTGCACACATGGCTAGGGATGACGTCAAGGACAAGACAAAATAAGGGAAGGGAAAAAAGCTTACCAAATCAATCAAGAGTATGGTGAACGGCGGCGACTGAAGATTGTTGTTTTTGAGTTCTCCACACGAACTCCGCTCGATGGCGAACTCGGGGCTTGTGTTATGATCATAATAAGAGACGACGGCGCGGCGGAGGCTCCAAAGGGCCCCTCGGCTAACCTAGCCGGCGCCCTAGCCCAACTTACACGGCCAAGGGGCGAGTGAGGCCTTGTTCGTTTGGTCAATGACCGTCCCAAGCCCTCTCTTGCTCGGCCAAGGGCCGGCCTAGGTCTTCTTTCACTCGGCCAAAGGCCACGAGAGCATCCTTCGCTCGGCCAAGGGCCGGCCCTAACCCCCCGTTCGCCCGACCGAGGGGCTGGCAAGTCTTCTTCGCTCGGCCAAGGGCCGGCCCAAGACTCATCTCGCTTGTTCAAGAGCCTGACGAGCTCTCTCACTCGGCTAAAGGCCGCCCCAAGGCCCTCACTCGGCGAAGGGGCCTCCAAAACGCTCCTTTTGTTGCTTATAAATACGAGGCTCGATCCTCGAGACAGCTAATCCGAATTTGAGTACTGAAACGCTGTGGAACTCGTACTTTGCTCGTTTCTCTCAATCTTCAACCATCTAAACACCAAATCTCCTTATCCACCTCAATTCCACTAATGTTGAGCGTCGAAGAGGTAAACAAAGGCACCCCCTCTATTTCCCCTTTCTAGCTCATGTGATCTTTTTACGTTTCAAGTATTCGCACAAGGTGAGCTTCATTGACAGCTAAGGGACGACTTGGGATACCAAGTTCGACACGTGAGAACTCGAACGTGACCACTTGGTCCGGCCTTGGGTCGAACTATCTGAGGCTCCTATATCATTGTCCGAAAATGAGCGACAACAATACTGATCAAAATATTGAAGATGTGCCTGACGAAGAGCAGATCGCAGATCTATTTACCGAGTTAAATGCAGAATCAAATCCCGGTTGTAAGGAGTTTTCGTCATTATCTTTCTTGGTTCAGTTAATGCACATTAAAGTGACAAACCATTGGACGAAAAGTCATTTACAGAACATCTGCAACTCTTGAAAAAGTCTCATCTTGTTGGGAATAGAATTCCTGAAAAACATTACGAGGTAAAGTCAAAGCTGAAGCAATTTGGCATGGGCTACAAGATGGTTGACGTCTGCTCGAACGATTGTGTCTTGTTTTGGAAGGATTTGAAAGGTGCAGATGTATGTCCGGTGTGCAACGAAAGTAGATAGGTTGTTGGAAAAAAAATTACCGCGTAAAGTTTTATGGTACTTTCCTGTGAAAGATCGTCTCAAGCGGTTATACGCTTCCCGACACACAGCTTGTGAAATGTAGTGGCACGCAAAAGAACGTGTGGTTGAAGAAGGTGCTCTACGTCATCCTGCTGACAAGAAAGTGTGGAAGAAGTTAGATGAAACATATCTAGACTTTGCCATTGAGCCGAAGAATGTACGACTTGGACTTGTTGCAGATGGTTTTAATCCTTTCGGAAAAATGAGCCTATCGTATACCCTGTGGCCATTGGTGTTGATGGCGTACAATTTTCCACCGTGGCTATACATGAAATCCGAGTACTTGATGTTGGCTCTCTTGATTCCTGGTCCAAAATTGCATGGGAAAGAGATTGACGTGTTCTTGAAACTGCTCGTTGAAGAGTTGAAAGAATTGTGGGAATTGGGTGTTTGAGTGCGAGATGGGTCTAGCCATAATCATGTCTTCCTTTTGCGGGCAACATTTTTTTGGACAATAAATGATTTTCCTGCTCGAGGCAGTTTATCTGAGTGGAGTTGTCAAGGGTACCTTGCATGTCCGACTTGCACCAAAGACACTCTATCACTTTCCATTAGAAATAGATTTTCATATTACGATCATCGACGATATTTGCCTGATTGTCACCAAATGAGAACATGCAGTGGTCACTACACAATGCGTGTCGAGAAACAAAAGCCTACGAAGAAGTTGACTGAAAGCCAGATTCTCGAGCAGTTGAACAGTCTTCCTGAATTGATTCTGGGCAAGCAGTCTATGAGATCAAAACGAAAGTGAGGCGAGAGCGAAATAAATTGGATCAAGAAAAGTATATTTTACGAGTTACCTTATTAGTCTAATTTGACGTTGAGACACAACCTTGATGTGATAAGGACACTAATAAGGCGAGACAAGACTTAAAAGACTTACTCGGAACGTTGCTCAGCATTGACGGGAAAGATAAGGACACTGATAAGGCGAGACAAGACTTAAAAGACTTGAATATTAAGTCTTGTTTACACTTGGAGAAGCGTGGAAACAGGTGGTTCAAACCACAAGCTTCATACATTCTCACACCCACACAACAAAAAATGTTTGCCAAGTTTCCTAAGTCAATTAAGTTTCCCGACGATGTCGCATGAAATTTGAAAAAGAATGTCACTTCCGATGGAAACGTAACTGGGTTGAAGGCACATGACTTGCACGTGATAATGCAAAGGCTATTGGCAGTGGGTATTGGTCCTTATGTTCCAAACAAATTCAAGATACAATTGCAGAACTTGGAAGCTTTTTTAAGCTCATTTGTTCAATAATGTTACGAGTGGAGGATCTCGAGAAAGCCCAAAACTCCATCATTGATATATTGTGTAAGAAGTAAATCATTTTCCCGCCTGCTTTCTTTACGATCATGGTTCATGTCATCATTCATCTCCCTAATGAAGCTCTCGAAGGTGGTCCAGTGCATATGAGATGGATGTATCCATTTGAAAGATACCTTGGAACATGTTGTCGTCGGTTTTTCCCGACGACAATGAGTATAAATACACCGCCTATGGACGACCCCAGACCCGACCACCGGAGGATGCCGCGGGCTCTCTTGATGCATCGACCGGCCCCTTCGGGTCCCGATTAGCCCTTGGCCGACCGAGAAACGCCCTCGGCCGGCCCTGACCCGCCTTGGCCGGCCCTGGGACGTCCTGGCCGGCCCTGGCACGCCCTGGCCGGTCCTGGCACGTCCTGGCCGGTCCTGGCAGGGCTTTGGCCGACCTTGGCATGCCCCGGCCGGCCCTGGCACGTCCTAGCCGGCCCTGGCCCTCCCTCGGCCGGTTGTGGCCCTCCCCTGGCCGGTCCTGGCCCTCCCTCAGTTGGTCCTGGCACTCCTTGGCCGGCCCTGTCTTGTCTTGGGCATGCATGGTCGGTCGCCTAGGCTATAAATAGCCCAAGGCGCCTCTCACCAAAGGTAATGAACAAAAAATAGCTAAAAGAGAGAATTCCTCCCCGAGAATTCTCCCTAGATCCGAGACTTGAGCTTGGGAACGACGATGATTTCACAATCTCCGTTTCCATCTCGCCTCGTCGATCTCCCCTCATCATCCTACAAACTCCACTCACATTATACTAATGTTGAGCGTCGGAGAGGTAAACAGAGGACTTCCCTCTGTTTTCCCTTCTTAGTTCACGCCTGTTTACTCTTTTCAGATAACAGAAGGACTCGAAGACCACACGACAGCTAAGAGATGATCCGAGACTCCGGATCTGACACGCTTAGGCTGAAGCGAGGGTCACCCGCTCTGAGCGAGGATCTGACCGCCTAGGTCTCTGAACGTTGTCCAAATTTCAGCGACAACATTTTGGCACTAGAAGGAGGGGAGATCGACGAGGCGAGATGGAAACGGAGATTGTGAAATCAGGGTTCGAGTGGTTCCGAAACTTGAAGCCAGGTAGCATCGGCTCGTTCCAAGCCCTCAGGGAATCCTTTCTCGCCCGGTTCGCCACCATGGTCGCGCAGAAAAAGTCCAAAACGCATTTATGGACAATTAGGCAAAAACCAGGCGAGAGCCTGCGTGAATACCTGGCGCGGTTCACCGAGGAATCCCATAAGGTGGAGGATTTCGATGACCGAGACGCCATCGTGGCCATCACGGAAGGCTCCGAACCGAGCGACTTTTTAAAGTCGATCGTGGGAAGGGTCCCAAGGGATGTGGCCGAGCTCATGACATGCGCCCGAACACACATGGGGGTCGAAGACTACCTCAACAGCCGGAAGGGCGAGGGGCACAGGGATGATCCTCGATCGAGCGATCACCCCAATGCTCGAGGGAAGCGTGGAAGGAATCCCAACATCGCCAAGGCTGCCCTTTTCCCTCGACCGAGGAAGCCGTTTGCGGATCAATTCCGGGGGGAAGCTCTCACCCCACTCAATGCGTCCCAGCTCGAATTTTGGCCCTTCATAGGGACAAGCTCGGGTCCCCGATGCCATTGAAAAAAGGTTCCGCAACGCGGGATAAGAGCAAATATTGCGAGTATCACCGGGATCACGGACACGTGACCTCCGAGTGTTATCAGCAAAAGCGACAGATAGAGGCCCTGATTCAGGATGGCAAGCTCAAAGAGTTTGTCATGAGAGCCGCCGGGGTGACAATCCCGGAGGATCGCCCACCTGCCGGGTATGGGGGTTCGACTAAGGGAAAGGCCCCAGTCGTCGCCGCCGTTAGCGGCGAGCACGAAAACCCCGAGATGAACATTGTGAGAACAATCACCGGGGGGCTTGATTGTGGCGAATCAAGCAACCAGAAGAAAAAGTATTTGAGGGCGGTGACTAACGAGAGGGTGAGAAATGGCATCAACCTCACGTATGTCGCTCCCCCACCTACTCCCTTTGAAGACATCCGCTTCACCGAAGAGGAAGCGAGACGAATACTCCATCCTCATAACGCTTCTCTCGTCGTAACTGCAACTGTGGCTAACAACAAGGTTCGACGAATCTTGATTGACAACGGCAGTGCGATGGACATAGTGTTCAAGTCGGCTCTTGAGCAAATGAAACTCGACGGAGTAAAGCTCGCCCCGATTCGGACCCCGTTATATGGCTTTTCCGGGGAAAAAGTGTGGACGGAGGGATCAGTAGATCTCCCCGTCACCTTTGGGACCCGAGGTGGCGCCGAGGTTACTCGGATTGTAACATTTTTAATCGTCGACGAGCCGACGGCCTACAATATGATAATCGGGAGGCCAACCCTGGTAGGCCTCAAGGCTATTACGTCGATATATCACCTCATGATGAAGTTTCCCACCGAGAGTGGAATCGCATGCATGACGGGGGATCAGGCCATGGCACGATCGTGCCACATACATGTTGCCAGTAACAAAATCGCAAAACCTAAGGGAGCGAAAGAAGTCTGCACCGTGTACCAGCTTAATGACGAACTCCCATGCGAGCCCGGGGAGGGGGGAACATTCGGCGAGTTGGACCAGCGCGACGAGATCGAGCGTCGGCGCATGGAAACTCCGGATGATCTCGTCACGATCATCTTGGATCCCTCCAAACCTGACCAAGTGGTCAAAATCGGCGCACAACTCTCCGTCGAAAGCCGGGAGTTGATGGCCTCCTTCCTTAGGGACCATAAAGACGTCTTTGCGTGGACACACGCGGATATGCCGGGCATTGACCCGAAGGTCATGGTTCATCGCTTAAACGATGACCATAACATACCCGCGAGGGTTCAACCCAGAAGGGCATTTAGTGGGGAAAGATATCTCGCCATAGGAGAGGAAGTTGAAAAACTCCTCGCCGCCGACTTCATAAGAGAGGCGGAACACCCCAAGTGGGTGTCGAATGTGGTGATGGTAAAAAAGCCCAACGGGAAGTGGCGTATTTGGATAGATTACAAAGATCTTAACAAAGCCTGCCCGAAGGATAGCTTCCCCCTTCCCCGGATAGAGCAACTCGTGGACGCGACAGCAGGCCACGAGCTTCTTAGCTTCATGGACGCCTATTTAGGCTACAACCAAATCCGGATGCACGAGGACGACCAGATAAAAAAAACCTTTGTGACGAACAAAGGCTTGTATTGCTATAAGGTAATGCCGTTCGGTCTGAAAAATGCCGGGGCGACCTATCAGCGTCTGGTCAACCGCATGTTCGCCGAACAAATCGGGAAGACCATGGAAGTCTATGTGGACGACATGTTGGTTAAAAGCCGACTGGCTCCCGACCACATCCACGACCTCTGAACCATGTTCGCGATCCTCCGAAGATACGGGATGAAGTTGAATCCCAACAAATGTGCGTTCGGGGTCGAGTCAGGAAAATTCCTCGGTTACATGGTCAGTAAGCGGGGAATCGAAGCCAACCCCGAGAAGATCACGGCCATTCTCGAGATGAGGTCCCCACAAAAACCTAAACAGGTCCAAAGTCTGACAGGACGAATTGCGGCGCTAGCCCGATTCGTCTCTAAGGCCACCGACAGGTGCCACCCTTTCTTCCAATCTCTAAAGAAGAGAGATGGGTTCGAATGGACCGCGGAATGTGAAAGGGCGTTTCGCGAGATGAAGTCATACCTCGCAACCCCCCCATTCTTGGCAAAACCTATCGACCACGAGGTCCTCGTATTATACCTCGCAGTGTCCGATAAGGCCACGAGTGCAGTCCTCATACAGGAAGAAGGCCAATGCCAGCGACCGGTCTACTATGTCAGTAAGTATCTCCTGGACGCCGAGACCCGGTACCCAGAGATCGAGAAACTGTCATTGGCACTGGTCATGAGTGCGTGAAAGCTACGCCCGTACTTCCAAGCACACCAGATAGTGGTGCGCACCGGACATCCTATCGAAAAAGCCCTTCAGCGAGGCTCCTCGACGAGGATGGCGATTTGGTCGCAAGAGCTCATCGAGTACGGAATAAAATTCCAGCCGCGAATAGCCATCAAAGGTCAGGCTATGGCCGACTTTGTGGCGGAATTCGCACCCGCAGAGACCGAAGTCGATTTAGACAACACCCGTCGGACCCCCCGAGGAAAAGGGACATCGGGCCGATAGGCCCAACATGGTCCCTGCACGTCGACTGCGCTTCAAACGCTCGGGGAGCTGCGCCGGGGTAGTCTTGACTAATCCGGACAAGAACAAATTGAAGTACGCCCTGCGCTTTGAGTTTCGCGCCTCAAACAACGAGGCCGAATACGAAGCCTTAGAGCTAGCTCGCCGATTGGGGGTCAATAACCTGCACATCTTTTGCGACTCAGAGCTGATCGTGAAACAGGTAAAGGGCGAATACGCCGCCAAGGAGCCTAGCATGATCGCATATCTGGCGAAAACTCTCAAAAACCTAGAAGCGATAGCTTGGTTTGAAGTTGTACAGATACCCCGAGAGGAAAATGTCGAGGCCGACGCGTTAGCACGCCTCGCCTCGGGAATCGATGAAGAAGAGAACGGCGATGTCCCTATCGAAGTCTTGACCAGACCTTACGTCTCCAGAAGTGACGTAGGAACGATCGGCGACTCCCCGAATCCGACATGGATGACTCCGCTAACAGAGTACCTCGGAAGCGGGAAACTACCCGAGAACCGGGATGATGCTCGAAGGCTGAGGGGCTTAGCGTCGAAGTATACCATGCGTGGGGACACGTTGTTCAAGCGCGGTTTCTCGATGCCGCTCCTGCGCTGCCTGGACGAGGCCGAGGCAAGTCGGGCAATGTGCGAAGTGCACGAAGGGTTGTGCGAAAATCACGCCGCGGGGCAATCGATGGCCCTGAAGCTCTTAAGGTTGGGCTATTTCTGGCCAACCCTAAAGAGGGACGCGCACAACTGGACCCGGCGATGCGACAAGTGTCAGAGGTTTGCCCATGTGCCTAGACAGCCGTCGGCCCCCCTCTGCCCTATCATCGTACCTCGACCATTTGCCAAGTGGGGGATCGATTTGATAGGGGAACTCCCCATGGCTCCGAGACAATTCTGGTTTGCCATAGTCGCAATCGACTACTTCACAAAGTGGGTGGAGGCCGAACCACTGGCAAAGATTACAGAGGCAAATACAACAAACTTCATTTGGAGAAGCATAATATGCCGGCATGGGATCCCAGAATCCATCGTGACCGACAACGGACGACAGTTCGACAACGCCCGCCTGCGCGAGTTGTGCGAGAAATTGGGAATAAGCAAGACCTTCGCTTCCCCTAGGCACCCCCAAGCCAACGGCCAAGTGGAGACAGTCAATCGCACCATTAAGGAGAACTTAAAGAAGCGATTGGACGCCCGAAAAGGCGCCTGGGTGGAGGAACTCCCGTTCGTACTATGGGCCTATCGGACCACAGCTCGAAACGCAACAGGGGAAACCTCATTCGCCCTCACCTTCGGGGTCGAGGCAGTGGTCCCGATAGAGACCACACTCCCCACGCTTCGCACCGAGACCTTCCATGAGAAGGAAAACGAAGAGGCAATGCGGGCAGAGCTCGACCTAATCGATGAGAAAAGGTCTGACGCACTCACCCGTCTTGCCAACCAAAAAAGAAAAGTGGAATGGTATTACAATTCAAAAGTCAAGCTACGAAGCTTCGCGAACGGGAGCCTGGTACTGAGAAGGGTATTCCAGAACACCAAGGTACAAGGAGCCGGCCTCCTGGGTCCAACGTGGGAGGGGCCATACCGGATTCGAAAAGCCATTCACAGCGGCACTTACGAACTCGAAAATCTGGATGGCCTCGTATTCACCCACCAATGGAACGCCGAGCACCTAAGGCAGTACCACCAATAGCCTCGGCAGATCTGAACCCAACCACATTTCATGTAAACACAGTAGCTGTCGTAATTCAACTTAGTCCAACTGTACTTTTTTGGACATCGAAATAAAAGCATATTTGTGTCATCATGTGCTGTCCTTTAAAGTTTCTAATTTTTTTTTTCTCACATCAAAAACTTTATGAAACTTGGGGGGCTAGGGTATTTTGGTCGCAACACCGACCAACCCAACAAAAAAACGGTAACAAGGCCCAATCCTTGCATCCGGTCGCCCATGGATCTGAGGAAAACCGACGAACGTCGGGCCCAATCCTAAGGCGATACTCGAATTCCCCTGGAGTAAAATGCGCGCGATTCCAGCTAAGGATAGATCGTAAACCGATCGGTCATCGACACGTTCGTAAACCCTCGGTCATCGATCGCGCCAACCCTCGGAATTCCCCATCCTCCGTAGAACACAATCGTAAGCCAATAAGCCATCGATGAAAGCATTCACGGGACAAAACGCTCGAAACACGGTCCTAACGCCGATGTAAACGAGCCCAGACGTCGCCTCACAAATGAATCGTAAATCGGCAACACAGCCACCGCCCACAAAACCTGAGTTCCCGAAAGGACTCGGACGAGCGAGCTGACAAGACTGCCCATCATCGACCATACGAAGCGCACAGCATTCTGAAAGAAAACAAAACAAACCCCAATATATGGAAAAAACGGTCTTCTTTGATAAAAGAAAGGTCTACAAAGCAAAACAAAAAGCGCTAAACAAATGGCGCAACCGAAGCGAAGAATCTACTCAAAGATTCAATCGACACGTTCCTCGTCGACCGGAGAAGGTGCCCCCACCTGCGAAGGTGACGTGCCAACAGAAGAATGGGTGGTATCCGCTGGACGAGAGTCCGTGAGATCATCAGCATCCGCATCATCCTCCAATGGTGGGAACATCGCGTCGAAGAACGCAAAGGAAATCTCGCGCGACCCGTTCTCTGCTATTGTGGCATCCCGGACCCGCACCGCGAAAGCGTGCCGGGCCTCGTACAAAGCCACCTCCCAGTCTTCCTCGGCCCGAGCTTTGGAGCGGGCAATCTCGTCGCGTTCCTTGGTGAGGCCCCACATCTCCGACAGGAAAGACTCATTCTCCTTGAGTGCATCCTCGCGCTCGATTTCGCACGCTGAAAGCTTGCCACGGATCGCCTCCAATTCCGCATCTCGAGCTGCCACCGCCCTCTCAAGCGATCTCGTCTCGGCAGCAAAGGCAACAGCCGATCGTTCCGCTTGTTCCCTCGAGGCCTTTTCTTCCGCCAGTTTCGCCTTCACGACCTCGAGCTCCGCAACGACCTTCGCCACAGCCTCGGCATGTTGTCGCTCCCTTTGGTCGTTCGATTCCGTCGATACGCGCTCGCGGCGGATGACCTCCAGCATCAACGACTCCATTCGCTCGTGGCGAGCTAAGGCCTAAAGGGAACATTGTATAAGCGTATAACTCATATGAAGAAAAGAGTCGAGCGGTCTACCTTTCGAGCATCTCGAGTCCCTTGGCCAAAGAGTCGCTCACCACAACAAGCTCCTTGAAGCATCTCGGCGACGAATCCACGATACCTCGCGAGCTGTGATCCCTCAAACGCATGGCCTCCTCCATAAAGGACGATGCTCCCCCGCTCGGCAAAGGCGGATCAACTAAACGACACGAACTCGAGGGTACGCCGCTCGCTGAAGAGACCGCGGGGCGCTTCCGCGAAGTGCCACCCTCCTCCCGTGGTCGGGCCAAGGCCTCGGTAGCCGCAACCGGTCGACCGGCGGGGAGGCGGGCCCGATCCGAGGAATGAGCCCCAATGCCCGACGATGGCGCATCGCCACCTCTCCGAACACGCCTTCGAGAACCACCTGAGGCATAAATAATGGACAGCATGAGAAAAACTTGACAACTCGACAATAAAAGAGGGATACCTCGTACCACGATGACGATCGACAACGTGAGATTCGCTGTCTGATCCCGAATCAGAATCTCGCCGATCCCTTGCCCCAGGACGTGGCGGCGGAGAGATTGGTGAAATAACCCACCCCGTCGTAGCCATCATGTCGGGCGATACGAAGATGGACGCCTGACGCCGGGTCGCCGGGAGCCGATGGACCGCTTGGCCAAGTTCGGGAAGCTCAGGATCGACCAAAGGCGAGGGGGGCGCTCCCGAACGCAGCCTCAGATACCCAAATCCAATGATAGCGGTATTTTGATGGCGGGTTGGTGACTACCGCGAAATTCTTAGCATGATTTGCCCGATATGACCCGACTCGCGACGGCACTTCCACGATCAGCAAGAAACCCAAGAAGTCGTCTGCCGTCATCGCTCGCCTCTTCTCGCGAAAGAGAATCATGTGACAGGCTGCAACAAAGCGATAGAAGATCGGCGCCATCTGCGCTGGATGAACTCCCAACCTGGAGAGAAGGTCCTGTAGCATGGGTTGGAGCGGAAATCGAAGCCCCGCTTGAAGACTCGCAACGTGTACGGCAGCATAACCAAGTCGAGGGTAGGTCATGCGATCGCCAGGGATGGGTCGGAGAATATCGAAGCAGGAGGAAATGCCGAACTCCTCACGAAGCCTCTGAAAGGCGGAGAGGGTCGGGACCCACGAAGCATCGATCCCGTCACACGAGAAATCCCCCTTGACCCGCTGTGCTGTGATCGCGTAGGACATCGTCCTCGTGTCCTCCTCCCTCGCCGTTAAGAGACGAGTCGCGGTCGCCTCGGACATTTCGCGACCGACTCCGACGAGTGTTGGCAAAGTCCCCCAACTCGATGGCAAAACTTGAGAGGTGCGGCCGCCCGACTGCGAGCTAGGGGCCGCTCTGTCCGTCGAAAGGTCTCCGCCCGACGAGGGAGCTTCTCGGGCGGGGATGGTCAGCCGATCGATAGCCGCCCCGACGTCGGGTGACAGAACAGTTCCGACCGCCCCGGATTCGGCCCGGGTAGGGCCGGCCGGCGGAAACCCCTCCTGGGTAGGGCCGGCCGGCCGCGTTCCGGATCACCCAGGGCCGGCCGGCCGCGTTCCGGATCACCCAGGGCCGGCCGGCGAAAACCCCTCCTGGGTAGGGCCGGCCGCCCACGTTCCGGGTAGGGCCGGCACGAGCCCCTCCTGGGGGGGCCGACCGGTCGCGTCTCGGGCCACCCGGGTAGGGCCGGCCGGCAAAAACCCCTCCTGGGTAGGGCCGGCCGGCCGAGTTTCGGATCGCCGAGGGCCGGCCGGTACAAGCCCCGCCTGGGCAAGGCCGGCCGGCCGCATTTCAGGCTGCCCAGGACCTGCCAAAAGAGCCCGGGCCGGATCCCAAGCCGCCGAAATCGGCTCCGTCGCCACGGGCGGGGTCACCGGTTCCCCTGCGGGCTCGTCGGGGCCGCCGACGCCCACGAAGAAGACGACCCGGGCTGGCCCTGCGAGCCCTCCCGCGCGGCGCCTCCCTCGCCCCCGCGACCCGCGGCCGGCCCCTCTCCACGGTCATCCAGATCTGGTCGCCCCCGCACAGCAACCCGCGATCGGCCGGCGATGGACCCGGCACCGCCCTCACGCGACGCGGCCGACCCAGGCGCGCCCGGTTCTCCCGATGGCGCCACGACAATCCGCCCGATGGTGGTCTCCACGCCGCCGTCCCCGCACGCGGTCGGGTCGCCGGCGACCGGCGCCTCACAGCCGCCGCCCACGACTGCCCCTCCCGCCGGCGTCGCCGCCGCCTCGCCGCCTATGCTCGCCATCCACGTGTCCAACGCTTCCTCGTCAAAGAACAGAGGGGAAAAAGACTCGGGGTTTGGGGGGTAATTTGGGGAAATCAAAGAATGATCAATGTCGTCAGGGTTGGACAAGAGTGAACTAATAAAGTTCTCCATGGACCCACCATCACCGGTAGAAGACAAAGGATCCATAGCACGTGCGAAACAAAATAATAAAGAAAAAAGAGAGGAAAGGGAAGAATCGGTCGCTTATATTACCATTCCTCCTCCCCCTTCGAGAGGGGCCTCTCGCCGGTTGACCCTCGGCCCGGCCCGCCGGAACTCGCTCGATGCTTCCGTGCGGGCGCCGATGCCGGTCCTCCTCTTCTGAGTTCATTCCCGACCGAACGCTCGACATTGAACTCGGGGGGCTAATGTTGTCGTCGGTTTTTCCCGACGGCAATGAGTATAAATACACCGCCTATGGACGACCCCAGACCCAACCACCAGAGGATGCCGCTGGCTCTCTCGACGCATCGACCGGCCGCTTCGGGTCCCGATTAGCCCTTGGCCGACCGAGAAACGCCCTCGGCCGGCATTGACCCGCCTTGGCCGGCCCTGGCACGCCCTGGCCGGCCCTGGCACGTCCTGGCCGGCCCTGGCACGTCCTGGCCGCCCTGGCACGCCCTGGCCGCCCTGGCACGCCCTAGCCGGTCCTGGCACGTCCTGGCCGGTCCTGGCACGTCCTGGCCGGTCCTGGCAGGGCTTTGGCCGGCCTTGGCACGCCCCGGCCGGCCTTGGCACGCCCCGGCCGGCCCTGGCACGTCCTGGCCGGCCCTGGCCCTCCCTCGGCCGTTTGTGGCCCTCCCCTGGCCGGTCCTGGCACTCCTTGGCCGGCCCTGTCTCGTCTTGGGCATGCATGGTCGGTCGCCTAGGCTATAAATAGCCCAAGGCGCCTCTTACCAAAGGTAACGAACAAAAAATAGCTAAAAGAGAGATTTCCTCCCCGAGAATTCTCCCTAGATCCGAGACTTGAGCTTGGGAACGACGCTGATTTCACAATCTCCGTTTCCATCTCCCCTCGTCGATCTCCCCTCGTCATCCTACAAACTCCACCCACATTATACTAATGTTGAGCGTTGGAGAGGTAAACAGAGGACCCCCCTCTGTTTTCCCTTCTTAGTTCACGCCTGTTTACTCTTTTCAGATAACAGAAGGACTCGAAGACCACACGATAGCTAAGAGACGATCCGAGACTCCGGATCTGACACAGTTAGGCCGAAGCGAGGGTCACCCGCTCTGAGCGAGGATCTGACCGCCTAGGTCTCTGAACGTTGTCCAAATTTCAGCGACAACAGAACACTTAAGCATTTCGTTCGAAACAAAACAAGACCTGAAGGATCTATAGTTGAGGCTTACGTTGTCGAAGAAGCGTTGGCATTCGTTGCTAGGTACTAGGAAGATGCCTCGACCGATATCATTCAGCCTCATGAGTTCTCTATTTTTCAATCCGAGAAGTGTCTGCATTATGGGAAGATGAGTCAGACCCGGTTAGGCGAGAAGTTGAGAGAGATGGCAAAGTGGTACATCTTGACAAATTGTACCGAAATCAATCCATATATGACGTGAGTCTTTTTAATCGTATTCATATAGACATAATTTTTTTTTAATTTCTCTAACTTCTTGAGCGTATAAACACTGAGCATTGGAATCTCATGGAATCTGAACGTCGCCGTGATTTTCACAAAGCGCATCGAAAATAATTTAGAGTCTCGTTTGCTAAAAAAGTGTACGACCAAAAAGTTGGTGGAGTCGATGAGTCTGACGAGTTGTATGCATTGTCGGTTAGACATTTACTAAATGTTCACATTTATCCGAGTTGTATGGTGAACGGCGTCAAGTTTATCACTTCTCATCGTGATGAGATGTGTACTACTCAAAATAGCGGTGTTTGCGTACCTGTGGACGGCTACACGTTCTACGGAAGGATGGACGATGTTGTCGTGCTGAACTATCGACATGATTGCGGAGTCGTACTATTTTGGTGTCGTTGGTATGGTAACAAGCACGATTCACATAGACGCTTTCGCAAAGATAAGGTATGTGGAACGATGAGTGCTTATGTGGCAAAAGAATGGTTTCCAGACGAACCATTTATACTCGCTACTCAAATCAAACAACTGTTTTACTTGCCCGATCCTCAAAATCCGGAAAAAGGGGAATGGAATGTCGTCGAAAATTATAATCATCGATTCGTATGGGATTTGCCTGACATTGACGTTTCATCATCGGCTGTAGTTCCATTTTCCATAAAACATACTGATTTCGATCGTTTTTCTCATCTTCACGATAATTGTGAACCAATTCTAGTAGATGACGATGATCATGACGATAAAGTTTATCGTTTCTTTGGAGATACTGTTGACGATGATCTTGAAATAGATCAAATTGACTTCTTAAGTGACGATTAGCAAGATTGAGTAAATTATTTAACTACATAATATAAACTAAATTTAATGTATTTCATAAACTAAAATTCTAATTTATCTTTTATGCTTTGCAGTATGTCGACTAGTGGAGATGAGCCTCCGCCGCCTTTGTCCGGACGAGGCGCGACTACGGGTCAAAGTTCTTAAAAAGCCAAAAGAGGGAAGAAAGTCAAGATTTTATTCGACCCCATCGGTCTCCAATTTTATCCACCTCTCAGTAGAGGTGATGAAGGGAGAGTATAAAAAGGAGAGCGCGTCGGCACGTTTGCCAATAGTCTTGGAGTTTTGGTGCGAGAACACATCCCTCCAACAACGCCGAGCTGGAATAACGTCTCAGGGCGACAAGTAGCAGCAATTTTGTCCGGTAAATACGCAAATTACGACTTTATGTACGAGGACGAGTCGAGAGACCTTATTCCGGCAGCATGCTACTCGAGCCTTATCGAGAAGACTTTTATCCGCGACGCGAAGAAGCATCTGCATGACGGAAAGGCAAAATATAGTCGGTTTTACCGGATCACATGCAGCGGAGATAAAGAGGAGGTGCTCAAGAAAACGCCCAAGGGTTTGACGCGACAACAGTGGTCAGAGATGATTGATAGGATGAACACGGAGACGTTTCAAGTATAAATTAGATTAAATGTATTAATCTAATTGTTTTATTCTTAAAATAATTTTTTTTACTCTAACAAATGTTGTTTTTTAGGAGAAGTCCAAACATAATAACGAGAATCAAAAGAATAAGACCACGCAGAGCCGACAAAGCACGATCTCATTTTTTGAGTATTGTCATGGTCACGTAAGTATATTTTCATTCAATTTCAAATTACATAAGTTATATATTATAGTTATAATGTGTTAAATGCAGCAGATGGGAGAAGGCAGGTAGATGCTAGGGCCGCTCGGTGCGTGGGAGAGGATGCACATGACTCCCAATGGTGAGTTGACCATATCTGTTGCTGGAGAGTATCATGTACGTATATATGTCATTGTAAATTGTACCTTATAATTGTAGGCTCGGATAGTAGCTCGGGTGGGTGATCTACAAGAACAAGCTCGGGAGTCGGGACGTGAGGTGAACTTGACTGGTTTGGAGGAGATTGTTATGAGCAAAGTCCTCGGGACGTGACATGATTGGGCTACGGGAATTGGGCCACTAATTCCGCGCTTGGACATGCTTGAAGCCCAAGCTCACGACAGCTCATCATCTTCCATAGCAAACGTGAGTTTGAAGTCGTCCTCTAACATGGAAGAGAAGCTCGCGGCTCTCCAAGGAGCTGTGTTCGGCATGGTCGCTAGATTGAGCCAGACCCTGAACTTCAATGCGGATCCCGTGTTTAGGGCAATTTTGGACTAGTACATGACCCAGCTCGGACCCAATGTAAGCGCTTCGGGCAATGCACGCGCTTCGGGTTTGCAACAGAGACCAGATTAACCTTCGACTCCCTCCGACACCGAACCAGACGAGCCTCCACACGGACCCGGCGGAAGACGCGCAGGACAAGGACGACGAAGACGACGATGATGATTGTAATTTATTCCATAATTTAAACTTATCGATTTACATTTATTTACTTATCGACTTTCGTTTCTCTTATTATCAGTTTGGACTTATGATATTATCGACTTTAGACATTGTCGATTATGTTATTATCGACGTTCGATTATGTTATTATCGACTTTTGATTATATTTAGTTTATGTTTAATTTGATTTAAATTTCAATATTATTAAATTTAATTATATTTTATAATAATTTTAATTAAATAATATTATTATTTAATTAATTAATAATAATAATAAACTATAAAAAAAAAAAATTAAAGTTATAGAAGCGACAAGTCGTTTCTAAAAATATGGCGGGTAATATTTAGAAGCGACAAGTCGCTTCTAATGGTTATGTTGGAATTTATTTAACAATTTAAAAATTTTAATTACAAAACACATCCTATGTGGCGGAAATATATAATTAGATCTAATATATTAAAAACTAATTTTAATATATTTAAACAACCTAGGCATTAAAATTTATTGTCATGTTAATAAAAAAAATTATTTAAACATGTTGAACAACAATTGAACACACTAACAACTTATATAAACCATTTATATATTTGTTAGTATTCAAATAGTTGAGATTGTAAACAATACCGACGTTGCTAGCTATCTCCGGAAGGCCACGCCGAGTCAAACTGGTGAACGAGGCTTGTCGGATTGCTTGGGAACGCGCTGGCCGGATAGGGAGCAGGGGCTCGCCAGACTGGAAACGCGCGCCTGGGAGGGTTCGCCCGACAGGGAGGCGCGCATAAGGTCTCTCCGGACTAGGACGCACGCTGGAGTCTCGCCGGACTGGGATCGGGCGCCTGGACCTGTTCGCCGGAATGGGAGTCGCTGGACACCCTCGCCGGACTGGGATCTTCCTGGAAGCTTTCGCCGGACTGGGATCTGCCTGGACGCCTTCGACGGATTGGAGCTGAACGCGTGGGTCTTGCCGGACAGGAGGCAGATTTGCGCGACGAGCTTCGGGACTTCAAATTCAATTCAAAAATTAAATTTTAACAGATTATTAAGCACCAAACACCATAATTGCGAATCAACAATAATACATGAAGAATTAATTGAGATTGAGAGGGTGGGCTCTTCTATGAACTCTCTGAGGAATGAGAGAAAACAAAATTTCTCTCTTTGTTCTCTCTGAGGAATTCGGCCGAGTGTCACAAGCGGAGAGGGAGAGTGTTTTGGCCGAAAATTCTATTAGGTTAAGCTTGTAATTAGGGTTCTCTTAACCCCTTTATATAAGCAAGTTAAACGGGCTTACGTTAGGTCAAACTATGACCCAATCACTTAGTTTATTCGACCATCTCCCATCCTCATATACGGCCATGTCCTTTTCTTTTATTCCCAAACTCTTTTGTTTTATTTCTAAATTCAATTAATTTAGAACTCTCATTATTAATGATATTTCATTAAATAATTTCATACTTCTCAAATAAGTACGAAATGAAAAAAAATAATTTATTTTCTTCTTTTATTTATTTGAATCATTCAAATGTATTATTATCAAAATAATTATATAATATGATTCATCAAATAAATGTAACAATAAATAACTAATTATTTATTTAGTTACTTTGAAAATAACTTTCTCGATATAAATAACAATATATATTCAATGAGTAAATCACTTATTCTAGTTCATTTAATATGTTCTAAGTGTCTATCATTGAGATCTTATGGACCCATAAGAACGAAGATTTAGAATAAAGATCGGACTTAAAAATTCACAAACCTTTTCCGTCTTAAATTCTTAATATTAGTCTATTTCACATGCATATATTTTTCGTTTGCATATATTTTTCGTTTGATGTGATAAAACAATTATTCACACGATCCACAAAGTACTTTATGATATTACCCTTCATGTGTATCATTAACTCATAGGAATGTAAAATTAAATTACCGTTTTACCCCTGAGTTATTATTTCACTATGTTATTTGTGAATGTCAAAAACATAGAGTGAGATGTCTTTACAAGTCACATGTTTTAATCAAAGAATGTTCTTATTCGATGAATATCATGCCAAGTTTATTCATTCACACTCTCATAACAAAGCATAGTGTGATACTAATGCGTTTGAATTGTTTCAACATGAATTCCATATCTGTGAATCACATTACCCAATATCACAACGTTATGATACTAATCGTCGAGTCCAATGCAACTATAACTTTGTCATTCAACATTGACAAATCAAATGTCATAAGGTGTAATATCAATTATGTATTCACTTCAGGATTTAGGTAAGTACCAAAGTATCCCTCGTATGTGATCTTACAGTTTCGAGTGATTAAATGGTTTAACCTCGAGCTTTATCGTATCACAAGTCATGTTCAATATCTTCTACAAGATATCATGAATGAAATATAGTCACAACTCTCTATATCACAATATAGGATATCATGATTCATTCAAACAATCATAACTTAGACTCGATTTCTCTATCGATCTTAAGATTGCGAACAAATGTTTAAACTAGTCACAAAGGACTGTCTTGTCAAGTCTATACTTAGCACCCCTTTCGTTGATGAAAGTTTCAGAGCGTAGCATTCATACATAAACACAAATATAATAAAGAATGAATCTTTATTTATATTAATGTCTCATTAAAAATTAAATACATATGTATTTTAATGTTTTATATCTCCTTTATGGGCACCAATCCCAACAGCTTACCGGCCGTATCTTCCCACGCTTTTTTTTGGCGATTTTTGGGACACTTAGAACCGACATTAGAGGCGATTAGTCGCTTCTAAATTCATCGCTTCCAAACATTAGAAGCGCCTTATCTTTAAAAGCAATACTTTAAAAGTGACAATGTCGCTTGTCGCTTCTAAAGCCGAATTAGAAGCGATTTTTTGGCCTTTGGAAGCGACTTTTGACTCAGCTTCTAGTTTAACAATCCTACTCTAATGACGTGTAATAGTGACCTTATAGATCCAAATAAACAAATTTTGAACTACTATACTTGGGCTAAAAAGTTCACAAACCTTTTCCGACTATTAGCTTAGTGTCGTCCCCAGGACTATAGAATGTGAAACCTTTGGTTTCCTTTTGATATCAAACGTACACACATAATTCTGACATACTAGTCGACTTGCTAATCTTTTGCCTTAGCACATGCGCAGGGCAACCCCAAATTTTGATCTGGCTTAAACTAACTTAACGCCTAGTTCATCGTTCATAAGCAGTACCAGAGACCGCTTTAGACGGAACTTTGTTCAGAATGTATGCGAAAGTTTCGAGGGCATATCCCAAAAGAAATTATGGAGTGATAAGTAACTCATCATTAATCTAACCATCTCCATCAAAGTTCGATTCATTCTCTCTGAAATTTTGTTCTATTAAGGTGTGCCAGGTGCTGTAAGCTGAGAAGTGATTATTTCTTCTTTAAGAAAGTCATCAAACTCTTCATACTAGTACTTGTTGGAATAGGTCTAGGGTTAAGAAAAATTATCATTAATCATCTTAATGGCGGAATATAAACTTTCTTTACAAGTAAAACAATTTTACTAACCTTGGCAAAGTGCATGAACCTGTATAATTTAAAAACATTACTTAAAGTGTTTGAGTTCTGACCTTTTTTGTACCTTGATTTGGAGGAGTCTTGAGAAAGGTTGATATTCTCGTATGGCTCGATTCCTTCAAACCTAAACGTGAACTAGAGAAACTAAGGTTTCTATTACATGAGTCTTTAGAGGTTTAGAAGGATTTATGTGTTGGCACAATTAAACATAATAGCTCAAGAACAAGTCTATGATGTAGAGAGCTAATTAAGCCTAAGTCTAATGAGGACTTAGCTGCCAAAATAAAAAGTGATTTTCTAGAGAGAGAGGGGGAGTCGGCCAAAAAGAGAGAGACAAGAGCAAGAATCCTTATTTTCACATCTCTATGTAAAACTCTATTTATAGGAAAAGGAAAAACAAGAAAGGGTAATAAGCCTTTTCAATTTTGTATTCATGACACAATATTTGATTTTCTCTCCACTTTCTCTTTGTACATGGCCGGCCAACATATGCATTAGTGAGGGAAATTTGTTTCCTCACTTAGCATATTTATTTCCTACTCTAGGAAATTCATTTCCTCTTTTCCTTTTAGGTAAGTATCCTTATAAGTAAAGGCAAATAATTCTCTCCTCTTGGGGTGTGTTTTGGCCAAACTCTACACCTAGGGAAGGACCTTCAAGATGCTTCATTATTTCCTTTAATACAATTCTTAAAATACCCATTGTAGAATTAATATAGCACAAGTAATAAAATTAATTTCATAATGCCTCAAACGACTTCTCGACTTTAGAAACTAATTTATATTTCTATCATAAAAAATGATTCAAAATCATATTTTGACAATCACATCATTTTATGTCCATGTGGACAAACCCCTTTAGAAATTTTCCGAGAAAACCTCTAGTTCAACACTTGAACTTATTTTGTCATAGCTTCTAGTTTAACAATCATACTCTAATGATCTGTAATAGAGACCTTATGGATCCAAATGACCAAAGCTTGAGCTTCTATACTCTGACTCAAAAGTTCACAAACCTTTTCCGAACATTAGCTTAATATCAACGGACTCCACTAAAGAGTTGACTCTGAGAATCTCTCGGTTTAATGAGGTAATATATATTGCATTTCAGCAATCTTGTACATGAATTTCATATCTATGAGAACTTCACAAAGCTTGTTCATGACATCTTCATAACTTAATATCTCACCAATTAGTCTAGTCTAGATCACTTAATGGATCTAGAATTTGACTTTCTCAAATGAGAATATTAAAACTATGAAATGACATGTCTCATATCAAGATTTAGGTAAGCATGATGCATTTCATACATAGTGACCTTGAGACAGAAAAATTTAAAAGATTTGTTCTTACATTGTCTCTAAAGGTGCACTGGTCAATTCGGTATCTTCAGAAGATACACTTGAAGAACTATAGAGTTCCTAACTCTCTATGACTCGTAACCAGACATAATAGATTCTTCCAACAATCATACTAGGATCAATAGTCCGTTGATCTTTAGATTGTGAATATTTCATTTAAACCAAACCATGAAGAGTTTGTTCATGCAAATCTACATTTGTCTCTGTTGGGATTGGTGCCCACAAAGGAGAATATTAGACATTTTATTTATTATTTGTAATATTTTGCTGAAACATTAATATTAATAAATAAGCTTTCTTTTCCTATAGTTTGTGTTTATGTATGTATGCTACGCTCTGAAACTGTCATCAACGAAAAGGGTGTTAAATACAGATTTGACATGATAACCCCTTGTGACTAGTTTAAACCATTTGTTCACAATCTTAAGACCGATTGAGCATTCGAGTCTAAGTAACGATTGTTTGAATGAATCATGATCTCTTATCATGTGATATAGAAAGTTGTGACTCTATGATTTCATTCTTGATATCTTATAGAAGATATTGAACAAGACCTAGTGATTCTATGGAAGCTCGATATAAAACCGTTTAATCCAGAAGCTCCAAGATCACATACGAGGGGTACTTCGATAACTACCTTAATCCTGAGGTGAGTGCATAGTCGATACTACACTTTATGTCATTTGATTTGTCAATGGGCGATGGCCGTGTAATGGCTGCATCTGACCCGACGGTTGGTGACATAATGTTGTAGTGTTGGATTATGTGATTCACAGATATGGAATTCGTGTACACATAATGAAAGTCATTGTATCACACTATGGTTTGTTACGAGATAGTGAATGAATTAATCTGGCCAGATAATCATTGAATATGAGATTCCTTGATTAAAACATGTGACATGTATTGACGTCTCACTTTATGTTTTTTCTCATTCACAAGTAACAAACGAGTTAGTGAAATAATAACTCTAGGGGTAAAACGGTAATTTTACATTCCCCGGACTTACTGATACACACGAAGGGTATTTTGGTAAAGTACACCGTGGATCGAGTACAGAAAAGTTCTATGACTTCAAACGGAAAAATATGCGCGCATGAACTTAGAGATTTTCAATATTGGTCCTTTAGTGGAGTCGACCATTATTAAGAATTATAAGCCGGAAATAATTTGTGAATTATTGAGTCTGTGCTATATTCTCAAGCTTCGTTCATGTGGGTCCATAAGGTCTCAATGATGCACATTTAGAAGAGATTAATTGAACGCAATAAATTGATTTACTCATAAAATACAAATTGTGATTTGTATAGAGAAATTTATTTTCCAAGCGAATTAATGAATAATGTGTTATTCATTAATTATTGATTTTGTGAATTAAAGAACTTTATTATTGTAATAATAATTTTCTTGAGAATTCATAATAACAATATTAGAAAATAAAACGTTTCTCGTTTTATGTTATTCGATAACCATGAAACAATTTAATAACGAGTTATTAAATAATTGAGAGTTCTAAATTAAGTCGAATTTGGAAATTAAATCAAGGCAATTTGGGAAATAAAATTGAGAAACGAGTAGGACATACGGGCCGGCCATTAACATGGTTTTGGGCTGAATATCGATTCAACAAAAGCCCACATGAAAGCCCATTAACAATGTCTATAAATAAAGGGTTTGAGGAAACCCTAGGTGGAGCTTGCTCTGTCTCTCTCTTCCCTTCCCTCTTGGCCGACCACCTCATCACCCGAGAGGACGAAAAATTTCGTTTCTTGTTTTCTCGTGTGCGTTCATCTGAGCCCACACTCATCTTCTCGTTTTTCTTCTTGTGTCATCGTTGAATCAACTTGTGGTTGTTTGGTCCATTTTCGTTTTCTGGAAATCTGACCTCTGAACCAAAGATTCGATGAATCCGACGAATCTGAGTCTGCAAACCCAGATCTCTCTCCGAACCCATTTAAGTCAGTTCGTTGCCGACGCAACGCAAAAAACGGCGTCCCGATCCGAGCTTCCATGAGCTCTCAGCGTCGTCGCGAAGTTTCGCCTGCGATCTGCCTCCGCCCATCCGCGCGAACCTGCGCCTGACTCCGCCTGACCGCCCCTCTGCGTGTCCCAGCAGCCTGCCGCCTTTATCCAGCCAAGCCTGCCTCTGCCCAGGTCGCTGCCGACGTCGCCGTTGTTCCTCCGCCTGAGCCCAGAGGTGCCTGCCCCTCTCAGCCGCTCCGGGGTCTCCTAGGGCGCTGCCTTCTGCGTCGGACGAGTCCAGCCGCTGCCGCCCGTTCCCAGCCTGCCGAGGACCGCGCGCCATCTGCTGCCAGCTTCCCGGACCAGCCCCAAGGACGTGCCTGCTTGCCGCCTTCGCTGCCCGTGTTGACGAGCCGAGGAAGTCTCTTGCAAACCCGGAATTGGAGAAGCTTGAAGATTCTCGCATCTAACTCGTTTTCAATTCCTCGACTGAGTTATTTATAACTCGACGATGTAAGTTTCGATAATCTTAAATACTCTTAATTGATATAATTGTTATGATTGTTTGGAGTGTTTTATTTTATTGAAATAACATGTTTAGAATTAAATTGTTAATTAACATGCTTATGATTTTAATGCCAATAGGTTGTTAGATATTAAATAGTTTAATATGATAGATCGATTTTATTATTAATTCCGCACGTAATTAGTTATGTTTAATAATAATTTACTTAAATCGTTAAGTAATTTCCTACAAATGGTATCAGAGCTATAATTCGCATTAAAATCTAAGTTGTAACTAGTTTTAAAATTTGTTTTAGCTAGTTGATTGTTGGCGTTTTTGGATATGATTGTTTATTGCATTATGAATGTTATAAATTATGATTGGTTGTTTATGGATGGAACCTTATTGATATGGCCTTAGGATTTTGTTTCCGGTTACGTCCGGGTTTATTTTATTTTTCTTTTAAATTGTGAGCCTCAATTTCGAGGACGTTTAAGTTGTAAAATATAAAATTGTTGTAATTCGGCGATGTAAAGACGAGGGACGAAGGAGACTCGGTGTTGGCCGCACGTTATTGAATGTGTGAGAGCTAAACCGAGAGACTCAATTTGGCCGCACGTTATTGAACGTGTGAGTGCTAATTGAGTGGGAGGAATTCGGAGTTGGCCGCACGATGGAAACGTGTGGGTGCTAATCCGATCGACTGAATGACGCGTCATCAAGCACCTCGACCGGAAATAATAGAAAATTAAATAGGATTTAATAGTTTATGTAATTATTTTATGGGTTGTATTTAGAAATAGGCCATTCAATGAGTTAAATTAGTTATGCTTTATTTAATTTAATCTCATTGCATAGCACGTCACACGTCATATAGGATAGAACGCCAACATCAAAATTAACATGAATTTTTCATATAGTTTATAATTAAATAATGAGTTATAAATTGTAAACTGTTTTTAATAGAATATGATTCTTTCCAAAAACTAAGTGGGAGGGTTGTTTATCGTTGAAACAACCCACGGTCCCCGATGTGAATTTAATTGACTTAATGTGTGATGAACTAAGAGTCACCCTCGTGGCCCTCCCTTTAATGGGAGTACTTCGGAAGCATTAAGTTAATCAAATTGTTACGAACCAAGCCTTAAAGAGAAACGATGATACGGGGTCTCCCCTAGGTGAACCGTTATCAAAGTGACTTGATTAAAGGCCCACACGTCGGTTGCACACTTAGACTTATGTTTTAAAGTAATCCTCCCTCGAGGCCCTGCATTAAAAATAAGTGACCAAAGTTTATGGTAATTAGTAAGAACTAGAAGTTGTGACTTCTTGGATGGTTCGAACTAAATAGTGATGTGTCACGACTATGAAAGGCGATTAATTACGGTTTCCCCTAGGAAAAGTAATTAATCATTATTGTTCATAATATCATGAATTGCTTACATGCTTTCCTCACCATATTAGGACTGTTGCATGCATCATGTAGTTCGCATTTGTAGCACATACTAAATTTATTTATTTTATTATTTGTTTCAGCAAATGTCTTTTAAATACCCCACATAGAATTATTTTAAGTACAAACAAACTCGAGGATGAGAATTACGTAGATTGGAAACGTAACCTCGACATTGTATTGACGATGTAAAAGCACAAGTACGTTCTCACTGTCCCCTGTCCTCCTATTCCGAGTTATGACTCGAGTCAGGAAGACAAGACGCATATAACTCTTGGATGAGATCCGATGAGATAACAAGGTGCTATATTCTAGCATCTATGAGCAATGTGTTGCAGCAGTCTCATACACATATCGATACAACGTACAAAGTGTTGTACAACGTACTTGAGATGTTTGGAGGTTATAGGCGTCAGGCTAGGCAGCAAGCTTTCCGCAGTTTCTTGAACTGTAGAACGAATCCAGAAACTCTTGTTCAGACCACATGCTTGCGATCATGGGTCATATGAATGAGATGGAGACTCTTGGATCAGAGATCAATAGAGACACCAAAATAGATATGATCTTGAAAACTCTCTCTGACTCTTTTAATTGCTTCCGTCTGAACTATTCCATGAACAAGCTCGACTATACAGTCTAGGAGCACATGAAACAGTTGCAGACTGCCGAGGGTCCTCTCCCTAAGAACAAATAGAAGTCAAGTGAGCTCAACGTTACTGAACATAGAGGCCTCGACATCTGGTTCTAAGAGGTTTAAGAGGAAGCCCAAAAACGCCAACCGAACAAGAATATTTGTCACCTAATCTTATTACACGACAAACAAAGTGTCGCCCGGGATCTTAGATCGCGGGCCATCTGACCATGTTGTTTGTAATTTGAATGGTTTTGAGAAAATCAAGAGCTTGAGCGACAAAGAATTATGATTCACTTGGGAAGCCACAAACGGTCACATGTTGATGAGACCGACGACACATATCTATGGCACTTGTGTCTTGGACATATTGGCCTAGATAGGATTAAGAGATTGACTAAGGATGATCCTTTGAAATCTCTACAGGTGGGAACTCTTCCCACTTGTGAATTCTTTCTCAAGGACAATATGACCAAGAGGCTTTTCTTTTCGAAAGGTCTTAGAGCCACGTATGCTTTTGGAACTCGTACATACTGATGCATGTGTTCCATTTAACATCCAGGCACGGGGAGGCTATGAGTATTTCGTAACCTTCACCGATGACTACTCGCGTTTTGGTTATGTCTACCTTATGCGACATAAATCTGAAACCTTTGAAATGTTCAAGGTGTTTAAGGTTTTAGTCGAGAAGCAGACAGAGAAACAGATCAAAACTCTTCGATCAGATCGAATGGAAGAGTATTTGTCTGGAGAGTTCGAAGACTTTCTTAGGGAAGAAGGTATTCATTCTCAGCTTACAGCACCTGGCATCCCGCAATTAAACGGTGTGTCAGAGAGAAGGAATTGAACTCTACTAGATATGGTGAAATCGAGGATGAGTTACTCATCACTTCCCGATTCGTTCTATGGATACGCCTTAGAAGCGGCAGCGTACATTCTGAACAAGGTTCCGTCTAGAACGGTTCCTGGAACACCTTACAAAAGATATGGAGTGGCAGAAAATCTATTTTACACCACGTCCGTATCTGGGGTTGTCTAACACATGTGCTGAGACGAAAGACTAGCAAGTTGGCTAGTCGTTAAGAAGTATGCCTCTTCATAGGACATTCCAAAGAATCGAAAGGTTGCATCTTCTATAGCACTACTGATCAGAAAACATTTGTTAGTATGAATGCTAGGTTTCTGGAAGCAGACTATATGAAAGATGTTGTACCGAGAAGCAGACTTGTGCTTAAGGATCTATTGGATGAAGTAGCTTGTACTTCAGAGAATAGAACAAGTTCTATTCCAATAGTGGAAGATACACACCTGGAACGAGAGACTCCTGCGATTCGTCACAATATCAGGACTGTACGACAGCCTGACCGATACATGGGTGTCGGAGAGACTTTCACTGCAGTTGCATATCAGGAGGATGATGATCCGATATCGTTTTCCCAATTGAAGTAGAGTTCCGAAGCAAACCTCTGGCAAGAAGCCATGAACGTTGAAATACATTTGATGTATTACAACGATGTCTGGAAGCTTGTAGACTTACCCAAAGGCATCAAGCCTGAAGGATGTAAGTGAATCTACAAGAAGAAGATAGGTCCGGATGGAAATGTTAAAACATTTAAGGCTAGACTGGTGGCGAAAGGGTTCACACAAAAGGAAGGTATATATTATGAGGATACCTTCTCTCCAGTCGCGATGCTGAAGTCCATCCGTACTCTCTTGTCCATTGTTGCCGTCCTGGATTATGAAATTTGACATATGGATGTCAAGACTTCCTTTTTGAATTGCAATCTTGATAAAACGCATTTATATGGCTCAACCAGACGGGTTCGTGGAGAAAGGCCAACAGAGCAAGGTTTGAGAGTTGCCAAAGTCCATTTATGGACTGAAGCAAGCATCTAAGTCGTGGAATATTAAATTCGACGAGACTCTGAAAGGCTACAGCTTTGATCAGTCAGTAGATGAGCCATGCGTCTATATGATGATAAACGATGGCAAAGTGTGTTTTCTAAATCCTATATGTCGATGACATACTACTCATTCAGAATGATGTTGGTAAGTTATCAGAGGTTAAGATCTGGCTGTCAAAGCAATTTGAGATGAAGGATCTGGGAGAACCGGCTTACATTCTGGGTATTCAGAATATTCCGTGACCGGAAGAATCGAAAGTCAGTGTTTTCCCAAGCATCTTATATTGATAAGATCATGGATCACTTTAGTATGCAAGACTCCAAGAAAGGGCAGTTACCCTTTAGACATGGAGTGCATCTCTCAAGTAAGCAGTCTCCTAAAACACCTCAAGAGGTTGAGGACATGAGACATGTTCCATACGTCTCAGGAGTCGGAAGTCTCATGTATGCTATGTTTTGTACTAGACCAGATATTCGCTGCGCAGTAGGCGTGGTGAATAGGTTTCTGTCGAACCCTGGACCCTAGCACTGGGTTACTATGAAGCATGTTTTGAAGTACCATCGTATGACGAGGAACTACATGCTATAATACTCAGGTAGTGACCTGAATATGACGGGATATACCGACTCCGATTTTCAAACGGACAAGGATTTCAGGAAGTCCACATTAGGGTCTGTGTTTACCCTGAATGGTGGATCTGTGGTCTGGAGGAGTATCAAGCAATCTTGCATTGCTGACTCGACCACGGAAGCCAAATATGTGGCAGCTTGTGAAGCTGAAAAAGAGGCTGTGTGGCTGAGGAAATTCCTTATGTACTTGAAATTTGTTCCAAGTGCAAGCGAGCCCATTACACTTTATTGTGATAACAGTGGGGCTGTAACCAATTGTAAGGAGCCAAGAAGTCACAAGCGCTCAAAACACATTGAGCGCAAATATCACCTCATGCGAGATATTGTGAACTAAAGGATATTGTATCTCCTTTGAGTCAAGTGGGAGTTTGTTGGGATTGGTGCCCACAAAGGAGAATATTAGACATTTTATTTATTATTTGTAATATTTTGCTGAAACATTAATATTAATAAATAAGCTTTCTTTTCCTATAGTTTGTGTTTATGTATGTATGCTACGCTCTGAAACTGTCATCAACGAAAAGGGTGTTAAATACAGATTTGACATGATAACCCCTTGTGACTAGTTTAAACCATTTGTTCACAATCTTAAGACCGATTGAGCATTCGAGTCTAAGTAACGATTGTTTGAATGAATCATGATATCTTATCATGTGATATAGAAAGTTGTGACTCTATGATTTCATTCTTGATATCTTATAGAAGATATTGAACAAGACCTAGTGATTCTATGGAAGCTCGATATAAAACCGTTTAATCCAGAAGCTCCAAGATCACATACGAGGGGTACTTCGATAACTACCTTAATCCTGAGGTGAGTGCATAGTCGATACTACACTTTATGTCATTTGATTTGTCAATGGGCGATGGCCGTGTAATGGCTGCATCTGACCCGACGGTTGGTGACATAATGTTGTAGTGTTGGATTATGTGATTCACAGATATGGAATTCGTGTACACATAATGAAAGTCATTATATCACACTATGGTTTGTTACGAGATAGTGAATGAATTAATCTGGCCAGATAATCATTGAATATGAGATTCCTTGATTAAAACATGTGACATGTATTGACGTCTCACTTTATGTTTTTTCTCATTCACAAGTAACAAACGAGTTAGTGAAATAATAACTCTAGGGGTAAAACGGTAATTTTACATTCCCCGGACTTACTGATACACACGAAGGGTATTTTGGTAAAGTACACCGTGGATCGAGTACAGAAAAGTTCTATGACTTCAAACGGAAAAATATGCGCGCATGAACTTAGAGATTTTCAATATTGGTCCTTTAGTGGAGTCGACCATTATTAAGAATTATACGCCGGAAATAATTTGTGAATTATTGAGTCTGTGCTATATTCTCAAGCTTCGTTCATGTGGGTCCATAAGGTCTCAATGATGCACATTTAGAAGAGATTAATTGAACGCAATAAATTGATTTACTCATAAAATACAAATTGTGATTTGTATAGAGAAATTTATTTTCCAAGCGAATTAATGAATAATGTGTTATTCATTAATTATTGATTTTGTGAATTAAAGAACTTTATTATTGTAATAATAATTTTCTTGAGAATTCATAATAACAATATTAGAAAATAAAACGTTTCTCGTTTTATGTTATTCGATAACCATGAAACAATTTAATAACGAGTTATTAAATAATTGAGAGTTCTAAATTAAGTCGAATTTGGAAATTAAATCAAGGCAATTTGGGAAATAAAATTGAGAAACGAGTAGGACATACGGGCCGGCCATTAACATGGTTTTGGGCTGAATATCGATTCAACAAAAGCCCACATGAAAGCCCATTAACAATGTCTATAAATAAAGGGTTTGAGGAAACCCTAGGTGGAGCTTGCTCTGTCTCTCTCTTCCCTTCCCTCTTGGCCGACCACCTCATCACCCGAGAGGACGAAAAATTTCGTTTCTTGTTTTCTCGTGTGCGTTCATCTGAGCCCACACTCATCTTCTCGTTTTTCTTCTTGTGTCATCGTTGAATCAACTTGTGGTTGTTTGGTCCATTTTCGTTTTCTGGAAATCTGACCTCCGAACCAAATATTCGATGAATCCGACGAATCTGAGTCTGTAAACCCAGATCTCTTTCCGAACCCATTTAAGTCAGTTCGTTGCCGACGCAACGCAAAAAACGGCGTCCCGATCCGAGCTTCCATGAGCTCTCAGCGTCGTCGCGAAGTTTCGCCTGCGATCTGCCTCCGCCCATCCGCGCGAACCTGCGCCTGACTCCGCCCGACCGCCCCTCTGCGTGTCCCAGCAGCCTGCCGCCTTTATCCAGCCAAGCCTGCCTCTGCCCAGGTCGCTGCCGACGTCGCCGTTGTTCCTCCGCCTGAGCCCAGAGGTGCCTGCCCCTCTCAGCCGCTCCGGGGTCTCCTAGGGCCGCTGCCTTCTGCGTCGGACGAGTCCAGCCGCTGCCGCCCGTTCCCAGCCTGCCGAGGACCGCGCGCCATCTGCTGCCAGCTTCCCGGACCAGCCCCAAGGACGTGCCTGCTTGCCGCCTTCGCTGCCCGTGTTGACGAGCCGAGGAAGTCTCTTGCAAACCCGGAATTGGAGAAGCTTGAAGATTCTCGCATCGAACTCGTTTTCAATTCCTCGACTGAGTTATTTATAACTCGACGATGTAAGTTTCGATAATCTTAAATACTCTTAATTGATATAATTGTTATGATTGTTTGGAGTGTTTTATTTTATTGAAATAACATGTTTAGAATTAAATTGTTAATTAACATGCTTATGATTTTAATGCCAATAGGTTGTTAGATATTAAATAGTTTAATATGATAGATCGATTTTATTATTAATTCCGCACGTAATTAGTTATGTTTAATAATAATTTACTTAAATCGTTAAGTAATTTCCTACAGTCTCTTCATACATTGTTAGGTTTGATTTAAGACTATAAGACTATTTAATATCATAAATCTTCAAACAAATGAAAAAGGAACGAATGAACGTTTCAACTTTTATTAATTTAATCAGTAGTTACAATAAGGACTTATGAGAGATTCATATTACATCAATATATAAGTAAATAATCTTCTTGTGGGCATCTCTGCCAACAAACTCCCACTTACTCAAAGAAGATGAGAGTAGTCCTTTATGCCTAATCCGTCTCGATGCTAAATCATCGCATATCGCAATCTCATTTGATCAGATCCAGGCCACTAGGGCGTCCTTATGTTCTTGAGTCGAATCATTATTTATTTCAGGAAGACATGGGGTGGTGAGTACCCATTTGTGCGTGTCCATAAAAAGGACGATGTCTAGGTTACGTTTCTAATTTACGTAGATTTTTTGTTCCAGTTTATTCGAGAAAAGGATAATAGAGAGGGGGTTTGGAGACATGTTGCTGAAAGTTGAAACAATTTATGATTAGTCTTTTGTTTAGAATTTTAAGGTTAATATTGAACAAAATAAATCCAAAGGTGTTATTAACAAAATGACAATTTACTCCTTCGAGGGAAGGCCACAAAGAGTCGCCTTTCATAAGTAAATGACACATCATTAATCCAAAGTCATGATGTCGATACATCAATGTTTTGATTAGCCACCTTATAAAGAAGTTTGATCACTCAAAAAATTTCGCAGGGCCTTGATCGTGGATTACTAGAGTTTTAGTATAGTGTGCAACCAACCACTTAGTTCAATAAGATCTACTTTGAAACATTCCACCGAGGGGAGGCCTTGTCTCATCGTATCACTTTTGAACGTAGCTTTAAAAGAAATGTTAAGATAAATGCGTCTTTGAGTACTCTCATTAAAGAGAGGGTCACGAGGGTGACTCTTAGCCTGGCGACATATGCACTTAAAATTAGTGTTGGGGATCGTGGGTTGCAAACAATTAGTACAACTCTCCCACTTAGTTTTTAAAATAGGCACACCATCTCTTGTACGTTTGGAAAAACGTTTCCAAGAGTAAAGAGAGATATAGTGGATCACTAGAAAAAAGAACCATAAAATCGATATTTATGAGGGGCAAGCAGTGTTAATACACTAAGGCACAAGGAACATACTCGGATCTTTTTGTCCATTAATTTATTTTTCCTAAGGAAAGTGTATGAGATTAATAAATCTCACTTTTGCACTTGAAAGTTTTTGAGATTCAAAATCTCCTAAAACTAGTTTCATCATCTTCATGACATCTTCCTTCAAGCCATCTTCATGGTGGTTGAGTGCGTGAACGTCGGAAAGCCACGATAGCATCAAGAAGAGGAGAAGAAGCTAGGAGTCGCAAGTCCATATTCAAAAACCTAGATTAGCGGACTGCCGTACACATTGGACTTAAAAGGTCATAAACGATACATCTGGTATCCGATTGAGCTGATACCAATTGCATTGGGTAGCTAACTTCCGTACCTTTAATTTAGTTCAAAAACCACTAATGTTCAAGTTTCGAGCAAAGAGTTATGCCTGTTTTACTGAGCCATAACAATTTTTCAAAGAATTGAAAAACAATTAAAATGTACGTCGGATCTAGGCGTATTGAGAAATAGGTTTGTTGAAACATTTTATTTGTATGTTTTGATTTTAATTGTGTGCTATATTAACATATTAATAATTTACACAAGATAAAACAAACAATATTTTATAAAATATTCAATAACTAATTTAAACTAGAAGTGCAAAAACTAGTTTAAACTATATACACAAATTTTCAAACTTGTCAAAAAATTGATTTTGAGTTTGCTAAACATAAAGTAATTATAAACTGTTTTTCAATTATTTATATAGCATATTTATAAAGTGGAAACTCAATACAAATTTAATTTTAGAGGTCGTACCAAAAAATTTAAATTGTGTAAGATCTAATATTTGAAAAACCATTATTCAAGCAAATTTTGAAAACAATTTTCTTATAATGATTTTAAATAACATGTACATGCTTATACTTTGACCATAGCTCTGATACGATTTGTTGGAATAGGTCCAGGGTTAAAAAAAATTATCATTAATCATAGTAATGACGGGATATAAAATTTCTTTACTTACCTATACAAAGTGTATAAGCATGTATAAATTTAAAAACATTTTTTAAAGTGCTTGAGTGCAAACCTTTCTCGTAGCTTTAGTTTGAAGCGTCTTGAGAAAGATTGATCTTTTTCCTTGCCTCGATTCCTTCACGTCTAATGTTGAACTCGAGAAACCTAAGGTTTCTATTACACGAGTCTTTAGAGGTTTAGAAGGATTTGTGTGTGAGCACAATTAAATACAATAGCTCAAGAACAAGTTTATGAACTAGAGAGCTAATTAACCCTAAGTCTAATGAGGACTTAGGTGCCAAAATAAAAAAATGATTTTCTAGAGAGAGAGAGAGAGGGTCGGTCAAAAGAGAGAGACAAGAGCAAGAATGCTTATTTTCACATCTCTATGTGAAGCTGTATTTATAGGAGAAGGAAAATCAAGAAAAGGGCAATAACCCTTTTCAATTGTGTATTCTTGACACAATATTTGATTTTCTATTGCCTTTCTCTTCTAACATGGCCGGCCATATGCTATCATAAGAAAGGAAACTTTGTTTCCTCACTTAGCATATTTATTTGCTTTTCTAGGAAATTCATTTGCTCTTTTCTTTTTGGGTAATTATCTCTTCCTTTGATGTGTCTTGGCCGAATTCTATAACTAGGGAAGGGGCATCTAGATGTTTCCTTATTTCTTTTAAGACAATTCTTAAAATACCCATTGTAGAATTATTATTACACAAATAATTAAATTTATTTCATAATGCCTTAAACAACTGTTCGGCTTTAGAAAATAATTTATATTTTCATCATATGAAAATATTCAAAATCTTATTTTGACATTAACATCATTTTATATCTATGTGGAAAAAAATACCCTTTAGACATTTTCCGAAAAAAAAGTATAGTTCACCACTTAAACTTATTTTGACTTAGCTTATAGTTTAACAATCATACTCTAATGACCTGTGATAGTGACCTTATTGATCCAAATGAACAAAGCTTGAACTTCTTGTGGATCCTAAAAGTTACCTCAAAACTTCAGAAACGTTTTTCGAGTATTAGCTTAATATCAACTGACTCCACTAAAAAGTTGCCACTGAGAATCTCGCGGTTTAGTGAGGTGATATATATATTGCATTTTAGCAATCTTGTACATGAATTTCATATCTATGAGAATTTCACAAAGCTGGTTCATGACATCTTCGTGACTTAATATCTCACCAATTCGTCTAGTCTAGATCACATAATGGATCTAGAATTTGACTTTCTCAAATGAGAATATTAAAACTATGAAATGACATGTCTCATATTAGGATTTAGGTAAGGATGATGCAATTCATACATAGTGACCTTGAGAAAGAAGAGGTTAAATAGTTTGTGCTTACATTGTCTCTTAAGGTGCACTGGTCAATTCGGTATCTTCAGAAGATACACTGGAAGAACTATAGAGTTCCTAACTCTCTATGCCTCGTAACCTGACATCATAGATTCTTCCAACAATCATACTAGGATCAATAGTCCGTTGATCTTTATATTGTGAATATTCTATTTAAACCAAACCATGAAGAGTTCGTTCACGCAAATCTACATTTGTCTCTTCATACATTGTTAGGTTTGATTAAGGACTATAAAACTACTTAATATCATAAATCTTCAAACAAATGAAAAATGAACGAATGAACGTTTCAACTCTTATTAACTTAATCAGAAGTTACAATAAGTACTTATGAGAGATTTAAATTACATCGATCTATAAATAAAAAATCTTCTTGTGGGCATCTCTGCCAGCATCATTTTGCTCATACTAAGGCCAACAGAGTGAGTTTCTTTTTCAAACATGACTACGGGCTTCACGATGATTCTATGGCGGTGACGCATCTATTTCTCCAGATCAAGTGTCCGACCAAATGATGGGGCGTGCAAGGGCCCACAGGGTAATAACTTCCTACAAGACCATACCCGGGGACTATGGCTTGGGTAAGTTAATTGGTTTTCTTTATGTACTTTATGTTGTTGGGAGTCAGTGTATCGTTGCCGTTTTTCTTTTTCTTCAGTTTATTCATGAGATCAACAAGGGAGTGTACGACTATGAGGAGCTCAACGTTATGATGAAGAAATCTGACGAGGAGCTTCACAATGTTTTTTTGGGGATGAAACAAATCGATCTGGTGGTGGTCCAACTCGAAGGAGTGAATATGGTAAACGAGGATCTCAAATTAGAGTTTGACATCGTGGCTCATAATAACACGGATCTGGCTTTTGAGAACGCTGCACCAAATCCGAGGTCGAGAAGTTGAAATCCGTGAACCTAGCTCTCCGACGGTCGACATCGACGATCAAGTCCAAGGTGAAGAGGACGGGTAAGAAAGTTGTCACGGTCAAATATCGGTCCATACTTTAAAAGCTTCAGAGTTATATTGATATCGAGGTGAAGAGGGTACCGATGCAACATCGTCTGGACCCGAGTAAGGCGGCTGCCGAGGTCTTACGAAAACTTGTCAATCGGGATATTGGAGACGTCCTTACTGAACTCGAAGAAGCCACTGCTAATGTCGCCAATATTGCGACCGAACTGGAGTCTGATCCTCTTCCTTCTCTTAAGGGGTTAGACAATGTTCCTTTCACATCGTCAAACCCATTGAAGGAGTGAATGATCAGTTTGGGTCGATGGTCGACCATACTCCTATAGTCTTGGCCAACATTGTCGAAGAGACTTCGTAGTTGTCGCAGCATATGGAACAAGTGTAGTGTTTGGATCAAACTTTCCTTACTGTGTATTTTATTAAATCTACTTTTTGAAATTATGGTGTATCGGGTCTGGTTGGTCATTGGACCAATTGTTTAGGATCTAGTATCCGTTGGAATTGATATAGGGTTAAGAAACAATTATCATTAAAACATTAATGGCGGGATCTTGAGAAAGGTTGATATTCTCATCTGCCTCGAGTCCTTCAGACCTAAACGTGAACTCGAGAAACTTAAGGTTTCTATTACATGAGTCTTTAGAGGATTCGAAAGATTTGTGTGTGGGCACAATTAAACACAATAATTCAAGAACAAGTTTATGAGCTAAAGAGCTAATTTAGCCTAAATCTAATGAGGACTTAGGAGCAAAAATAAAAAGGGATTTTGTGAGAGAGAGAGAGAGGAGAAGGTTGGCTAGAATAGAGAGAGCAAGACCAAAAAAACTTCTTTTTGCATTTCTATGTGAGGCTCTATTTTTAGGAGAAGAAAAATCAAGAAAGGGTAATTACCCTTTCCTATTATGCATTCATGACACAATATTTGATTTTCTCTCTCCTTTTTCTATTAACTTGGCCGGCCATCCCCTTTCCTCTTTTCCTTTTGGGTAATTATCTTTATAGCTAAAGGCAAAAAATTCTCTCCTCTTTGATGTATATTGGCCGAACTCTACACTAGGGCAGGGCATATAGATGCTTCCTTATTTATTTTAAGATAATTCTTAAAATATCCATTGTAGAATTAATATTGCACAAATAATGAAATTAATTTCATAATGCCTCAAACGACTTCTCGACTTTAGAAACTAATTTATATTTCCATCATATGATAAATATTCAAAATCATATTTTGGCATTGACATCATTTTATGTCCAGGTGGACAAAAATACCCTTTAAACATTTTCAGAGAAAACGTCTAGTTCAACACTTAAACTTATTTTGACCTAGCTTCTAGTTTAATAATCCTACGCAAATGATTTGTAATAGTGACCTTATGGATCCAAAAGAACAAAACTTGAGCTTCTATATTCGGATTCAAAAGTTTACAAACTTTTTCTGAGTATTAACTTAATGTCAACTAACTCCACTAAAGAGTTGACACTCTCGGTTCAAATGAATTTATTTTCTACTCAAATTCAACTTAATTATATCGAGCGGATCCATTGAATGTTATCTATGATTACCCTTCATGAATATCATTAGCTAGAAGAGATTTATAAAATTACCATTTTATCCTTGTAGTTGTTATTTCCTCAACTCTTTTGTTACTTGTGAATAAGTTAGAAACAATGTATTGATGAGGAGCTAACAAGTCCCATTGTTTCATCCAAATAAAGTCGCTACTTAATTTTGGATACCGCACGTTTCATTTATTCACAATCCAAGTAATAAAACATGAGCTGATATAATAATCTTCTTGTGGGCATCTCTCCCAACAAGAACATGCTTAACAGCAACCTAGTGCTCGGGTCTAGGATTTGATTGGAAATGGCTAACTATGCCAATGGAGACTTCTAATGGCCGAAGCATAGAGAATTTTTCTCATATCCTCAATCTATTGTGCAGTCTTGGGAGGCTGGTCTTTAGAGAGTGAGACTCCATGTCTAAAGGGGGTTTGGCCCTTCTTAGAGTCTTGCATGGTAAAGCGATCCATCACCTTATCTATATAAGATAGGTCCGGTTCTTTCGATCTTGAAAGATCCGAATCCCTAGAATGTACGCAGCTTATCCTAGATCCTTCATATTAAACTGTTTAACTAGCCAGATTTTAATCTTACATGATTTACCCACGTCATTACCAGAAGCACTATAAGTAATATGTCATCGACATATAATACCGAAAACACTACCTTACTCTCGTGTATTAACTTATAAACACAAGGTTCATCTATTGACTGTTCAAAACAGAAGCTTTTTACAGTTTCATCGAATCTAATATTCCATGACCTAGATGCTTGCTTTAATCCATTAATGGATTTAAGCAACTCACCACCCTTGGTTTGTTGACCATCTTCAACGAAACCTTTTGGTTGAGCCAAAAAACTGCGCTCGTTAAGATTGTCATTCAGAAAGACAGTCTTGATATCCATTTTCCAGATCTCATAATCGAGAGCGACAAGTTTGGATAGAATTATGCGGATGGACTAAAGCAGTCCGACATGCTAGAAGGTTTCCTCATAATCGATACCCTTCATTTTGGGTGTAACCCTTAGCCCTAGTCGCGCTTCGAACGTCTCAACGTTCCCATCTGGATCCTTTTTCTTCTTATAGATCCACTTACACGCTATGGGTTTAACCCCTTCAGGTAGGTCTACAAGTTTCCCTACTTTTTTGACATACATCGAATGCATCTCAACTTTCACGGCGTCAAGCTAATCAGCCATTCCTTGGCTATCGGAAACATGTCCATACATGTCCAAGATGGCTACGAGAGTTTCGCCATAAGACATGTAATTGTCGGGCTTTTCAGAAGCCCTCCCACTACGTCTAAGTACTACTTGACAAGATTCTGAACTGTTAGGTTGTGTTTCAGTTGGGGTAAGAACAGTTATTACAGATGAGGTAGAAACACATGTGCAGGGCAACCCCAAATTTTGATGTGGCTTAAACTAAGTTTACGCTAGTTCATTGTTCATAAGGAGTAATAAAGACCGTTTTAGACGAAACTTGGTTCAGCATGTATGCGGCAGTTTCGAGGGCATATCCCCTAAAGGAATTAGGGAGTGATGAGTAACCCATCAGAATTTGATTCCTTCTCTCTAACAGTCTGTTTAGTTGAGCTGTGCCAGGTGCTGTAAGCTGAGAAGTGATACCTTTAGACAAGTACTCACCACCTCGATCGGATCAAATGGTTTTGATCTGTTTTTGTTTTCCAGTTTGCTTTTCCACTAAAACCCGAAAAACTTAAATACGTTAAAGGTATCGGATTTGTGTCTGACCAAATAGACTAATCCATATATTGAGTAATTATCGCTAAAGGTAACGAAGTTTTTGTATCCTCCCCGTGCCTAAATTCTGAGTGGACCACATACATCGGAATGTATTATTTATAGAAACTCAGTGGCTCTTCGACCTTTTATTAGAGAAAGATTGCTTGTTCATTTTTCCTTATATACATGATTCACAAGTCGGCTATGAGCCTATTGCAGAGGATTTGAGTGGACCGTCACTCACAAGTCTCTTCCTCCTATCTAAACTCATATGGCCAAGTCTTAAGTCCCAAAGATGTGTTGATTTTAGTAGATCAGAGGAGTCATTAAGTTTGATCCTCTTTGGTTCCCTATCTAGATCATTATCTATTTTTGTGTCTAATAACAAAACTTATGTAGGATAAAGATAGTATAAACCATTATTCATACAAGTATTAGTGACAAATAAATTGGAAAAAAAATTCGAATTCCATTATCAGTAAACTTTAAATAATAATTTTGCTCAACAATTTGAGATACATATATTAAGTTTTTCCCAAAGGAGAGAACAAAATACACATAATTTAAATTTAAAGTTTTGTCTTCAGAAAACAATTTCTTGCATCCCACAGCCTTAGCAGAAACCAAGCTCCCATCACCCCACTTGAAGCAGAAGTCGCCATCCTCTAAAAATTTCTTTTCCCGAACCCATTCAAGGAACAAAAAATACGGTTAGTAGCAGTGGAGTCAAGAATCCACGATGATACATTATCAACTACGAAACAAGCTTCGATAAGAAGTACAATACCTTTTTCTTTAGCTTCGAAGGGCAACACAATTATGCGCCAGTGTCCGGGCTCATTACAATGGTGACAGTTGTCCTTAGACTTGTCCACCTTGATAGTTCGGGGCACCTTCTTCTTCTAAACCCTGGCTTCTTCTTCTCGGCTCTATGAGATCTCTTCTTAGATCCAGAGGTGGAGGCTCTATGCTTAGTAGCATAAGCCTCTCAATTAGCCCTCTTTTTATTTAATAGTCCCTCAGCGGTGTAAAGCTCCTTCATTAGCTTGGTAGTAGTGTACCCTAGCTTATTCATGGAGTAGTTGAGCTTGAAAGTATCAAAAGATTCAGGGAGTGTTTCTAATATCATATATATTTTGGTATCTCCATAAATACCAGATCAAAGGATTTCCATTTCATTGAGATAACTTATGATCAGCATCATATCTTCTATAACAAGAGTCTCTACTTTCATATTACAGTTCATAAACTGTCGAACCGCTTATTGTCTAGCCTGACACCCTTGCCCTCCAAACATCTCTTGGAGATTGTAGAGCATTTCATAGGCTGACCCAATATCACGATGTTGTTGTTGCAACACATTGTTCATCGATGCTAAAATTTAGCACCACGCAATCTCATCGGATCTGAGCCAGGCCGCTAGGGTGTCCTTGTCATTTAAATTATTTGTTTTAGGAGGACATAGGGTGGTGAGTACCCATTTGTGCTTGTCCATAGTAAGAATGATGTCTAAGTTACGTTTCCAATATACGTAGTTATCCCCTACCATTTTTCTTGAGGAAATGATAGTAGTGAAAGGGTTTAGAGACATGTTGCTGAAAGTTGAAACAATTTATGATTAATCTTTTGTTTTGGATTTTAAGTTAAATATTGAACAGGAAAATCCAAAGATGTTATGAACGAAAAGACACTTTACTCCTTCGAGGGAATGCCGCAAAGAGTCGCCTTTCATAAGTAAATGCCACATCATTAATGCATAGTCATGATATCAATACATCATCGTTTGACTACACCACCATATAAAAAAATTTGATCAGTCAAATCTCTTTGCAGGGCCTCGAGGGAGGATTACTAGAGATTGAGTCTAAGTGTGTAGCAACCACTTAGTTCAAAAAGATCTACAGTGAAAACAATCCACCTAAAGGAGGCCATGTCTAATCATTTCACTTTTGAACGTAGCTCTACAAGTAATGTTAAGGGCAAAGCGCTATTGAGTACTATTATGAGGTTTACGAGAGTGACGCTCAGTTTGGCGACAATTGCACTTAGCATTAGTGGTAGGGATCGTGTGTTGCAAAAAAAAGTACTAACTCTCCCACTTAGTTTTTAGAATTGGCACATCTTCTCTTGTACGTTTGGAAACGTGTTTCCTTGAGTAAAGAGAGATAGAGTGGAACACTAGACAAAAAGAGTCCTAAAATTAATATTTGTGAGGGGAGAGCAGTGTTAATGCACTAAAGCACAGGGAAAGTGTTGGAGTTTATTTCATAATTAAAAAATAAATTAGATAACATATCTAACATATGGCGGAATTATATAATTAGATCTAATATATTAAAACAATTTTTTAATGTATTTAAACAACCTAGGCATTAAAATTTATTGTCATGTTGATAAAAAAATTTATTTAAACATGTTGAACAACAATTGAACACACTATCAACCTATATAAACAATTTATAAATTAATAAGTATTCAAATTGTTGAAAATTACAAACAGTTGAGATTGTAAACAATCCCGACGTTGCTAGCTTACTCCGGAAGGCCTCGCCGAGTCAAATACGAGAAAGAGGCTCCTCGGAGGGCTTGGGAACGCGCTGGGCGGACAGAGAACAGAGTCTCACCAGACATGAGCCTTGCCAGACTGAAAACACGCGGCTATGAGAGTTTGCCGGACAGGGAGACGCGCAGGAGGTCTTGGCGGACAAGGACGCACGCTGGAGTCTTGTCGGACTGGGATCTCGGCGCCTTGACCTGTTCACCGGACTGGGAGTCGCAGGACACCCTCGCCGGACTTGAGACGCTGGACGCATCTTGACCTGCTCGCCGGACTCGGACTCTGTCTGGACGCCTTCGCCCGACTGGAGGACACGCTCGCCGAAATGGAGGGAGGACGACATGCCTGCCTTGGAATTGAATACAAATAAAATCACCACAAAATTTAAATCCACCAACTACCACAAATAAGAGTCAATAATAATACACAAAAAATTATGCTGAGAAGGAGAGAGTGGGCTCTTCTATGAATACTCGGGAATAAGGGAGACCCTCAGAGAAGGAAGAAAAAAATTTTATTTCCTTGCTTTGTCTCAAAATTGTCGGCCAAAACACACAAGGGGGAGGAAGAGTTTCAGCCGAGTGTTTTTAATTAGGGTTAGGTTAAAATGACTAGGGTTTACTTAAGCCTTTATATTAGCAAGTTAAACGGGCTTAAGTTGGGTCAAACCCATAACCCAGTTACTTTAAACTCCCCGCCAACTCTTCTCCTATTACTCGGCCGTATTGATTTATTTTAATCCAAAATTTTTTTGATTTATTTCTAAATTCAATTAATTTAGAGCTCTCATTTATTAATAACATTTCTTTAAATAATTTCATACTTCTCAAACAAGCATAAAACGAGAAATAATTTATTTTATTCTTTTATATATTTGAATCATCTAAATGCACTATTATCAATATAATAACACTATATGATTCATTAAATAAATGTAACAATAAATAATTAATTATTTATTAAGTTACTTAGAAAATAACTTTTTCGATATAATCACAATTTATATTCAATGAGTAAATCAAATTTTCTTATTCATTTATTTTCTTCTACGTGTCTATCATTGAGCCCTTGTGGACCCACATGAACGAAACTTTAGAATAAAGATCAGACTCAAAAGTTAACAAACCTTTTCCGCCTTTCAATTCTTAATATTAGTCGATTCCACGAAAAGGACTAATACTGACACTCTCTAAGTTCATGTGGGTATATTTTCCGTTTGATGTAATAAAACAATTCTTCACAAAATCCACGGAGTACTTTACATTCCTTCATGTGTATCATTAACTCAGAGGAATGTATTATTACCGTTTTACCCCTGAGTTATTAACTCCTTTGTTATTTTTGAATGAGAAAAACATAGATTGAGATGTCTTTACATGTCACATGTTTTCATCAAAGAATGTTCTTATTCGATGAATACCTGGCCATGTTTATTCATTCACACTCTTATAACAAAGCATAGTGTGATACTATGCATTTGCATTGTTTCAACATGAATTCCATATTTGTGAATCTCATAACCAAATATGACAACGTTATGATAGCAACCGTCGGGTCAGATGCAACTATATCTTAGTCATTGCCCATTGACAAATCAAATGTCACAAGGTGTCATATCAATTATGCATTCACTTCAGGATTCATGTTAGTACCCAAGTACCCCTCCTATGTGATCTTGAAGCTACGAGTGATTAAACGGTTTTATCTCGAGCTTCTAAGTATCACTAGTCTGGTTCAATATCTTTTACAAGATATCAATAATGAAATCACAGAGTCACAACTCTTTATATCACTAGATGAGATATCATAATTCATTCAAACAATCATTACTTAGATTTGATTGCTCTATCGATCTTAAGATTGCGAACAAATGTTTTAAACTAGTCACAAGGGGCTATCTTGTCCAGTCTATACTTAGCACTCCTTTCGTTGACGACAATTTCAGAGCGTAACATTCATACATAAACACAAACATAATAAAGAATGAATATTTATTTATATTAATATCTCGACAAAATTAAATACAAAAGTATTTCAATGTCTAATATCTCCTTTGTGAAAATCAATCCCAACAAACTCCCACTTGACTAAAAGGAGATGCGAATGATCCTTCAATTCCAATCCTTCTAGGTGTCCCTCAAAGACTTTACTCGTTAAAGGTTCCGTGAAGGGATCAGCAAGGTTGTCTAACGTTGAGATTTTCACGACTTCAGCGTCCCCTCTATGAACGATATCTCGTACCAGGTGGTATTTCCGTTCGATGTGTTTTGAGCGGTTGTGACTTCTTGGTTCCTTACAGTTAGCAACGGCCCCACTATTATCACAGTAAAGTGTAATGGGCTCGTTGGCACTTGGAACTACTTCCAAGTACATCAGGAGTTTCCTCAGCCACACAGCCCCCTTCGCAGCTTCGCAAGCTGCCACATACTCGGCTTCCATGGTCGAGTCAGGAAGGCAAGATTGCTTGATACTCCTCTACACCACGGATCCACCATTCAGGGTGAACACAGACCCTGACGTGGACTTCCTGGAATCATTATCCGCTTGAAAATCGGAGTCGGTATATCCCGTCATATTCAAGTCACCACCTGAATATGCAAGCATGTATTTTCTCGTTCTCCGGAGATACTTGAGAAAATATTTGACAACAACCTAGTGCTCGAGTCTAGGGTTTGACTGAAACCTACTCACCACGCCACTGCATAGTAAATATCTGGCCTCATGCAAATCATAGCATACATGAGACTTCCAACGGCTAAAGCGTAAGGAATATGTCTCATGTCCTCAACTTCTAGAGGAGTCTTGGGAGACCGCTCACTTGAGAGATGCACTCCATGTTCGAAGGTAGTTGTCCTTTCTTGGAGTCTTGCATACCTAAGCGATCCATGATCTTATCAATATAAGATGCTTGGGAAAGCGCCAATTTCCGGTTTTTCCGATCTATAAAGATCTGACTACCCATAATGTAAGCTGCTTCTCCTAGATCCTTCATCTCAAATTGCTTTGACAGCCAGATCTTAACCTCTGATAATTTTCATACATCATTCATCTTATAAATGCATGGCTCATCTATTGTCTGATCAAAGCTGTAGCCTTTCACAGTCTCGTCGAATCTAATATTCCACGATCTAGATGCTTACTTTAGTCCATAAATGGACTTCAGCAATTCACAAACCTTGCCCTGCTGGCCTTTCTCCATGAACCCATATGGTTGAGCCATACATATGCGCTCATCGAGACTTCCATTCAGAAATGCAGTTTTGACATCCATCTACCATATTTCATAATCTAGGGAGATATCTATGGATAAGAGAGTACGGATGGACTTCAGCATCGCGGCCGGTGGGAAAGTATCCTCATAGTCGATACCTTGCTTTTGTGTGAACCGCTTTGCCACAAGTCGTGCTTTAAATATCTCAACATTTCCATCAGGTCCTCTATTCGTCTTGTAGATCCATTTACACCCAACAGACTTGATTCCTTCAGGTAAACCTACACGCTTCCAGACCTCGTTGACATACATCAATGCATTTCAACATTCATGGCTTCCTGCCATAGGTTTGCTTCAGAACTCTCCATCGCCTAGAAAAATTATACTAGATCATCTTCCTCATGATATGCGACAGTAGTGAAAGTCTCTTTGATACCCATGTATCGATCAGGTTGTCGCACAATCATGTTATTGCGACGAATCACAGGAGTCTCTGGTTTTGAATGTGGTTCTCCCACTTTATGTATAGGACTAATCCTATTTTGTGAAGTACCAGCTACTTCACCCAACAGCTCCTTTAGCATAAGTCTGGTTCTCGGTACATCATTCTTCATATAGTATGCTTTCAGAAACCTGGCGTTCGGTATGGTCTCTACACGTCGATGGAGCATTCGGGGGGGGGGGGGGGGGGGAGGCGGCTGGCACTGGGGTGGTTTTAACTAACCCCGATGGGGAAAAACTGAAATACGCCATCCGCTTCGAATTCAACGACTCTAATAACGAGGTCAAGTATGATGCCTTAATAGTTGGTTTGGAGCTAGCTAACCAGCTCGGGGTCGAAAACCTGCGCATCTTTTGCAACTCGCAATTGATACTAAATCATGTAAAAGACGAATACACCGCCAAGGAGCCAAATATGATCGCATATTTGGCTAAAGCCCTCAAGAACCTAGAAGCGATAGCTCGGTTCAAAATCATGCAGATTCCTCAAGAGGAGAACGTCGAGGCCGACGCTCTAGTGCGCCTCGCCTTGGGAATCGACGAGGAAGAAGATGGAAGCGTCCCGATCGAAGTCCTGAATCGCCCTTACGTGTCCAGAAGCGACGTGGGAACGGTTGGCGACTCTTCGGCCCTATCTTTGACGACTCCCTTAATGGAGTATATTGTGAAAGGCAAACTGCCCAAAAATCGAGATGACGCCCGAAAGCTAAAGGGCCTAGCATCTAGATACACCATGTGCGGGGACGTGCTGTACAAGCGAGGCTTCTCGATGCCACTCCTACGCTGCCTTCATGAGAGTGAAGCGAAGCGGGCGATAAGTGAAGTGCATGAAGGGTTGTGTGGAACCCACACCGCGGGACAATCGATGGCGCTGAAACTCCTAAGTTTAGGCTATTTCTGGCCAAATTAGAAGAAGGATGCACACGATTGGGCCCGACGATGCGACAAATGTCAAAGGTTCGCCCACGTACCCAGACGGCCTCCGGCCCTGCCCTGCCCCGTCATCGTTTTCCGCCAATTCGCCAAATGGGGGATTGATCTAATCGGCGAGCTCCCCATGGCACCGAGGCAGCTCTGATTTGCCATAGTGGCAATCGACTACTTCACGAAGTGGGTCGAAGCAGAACCGTTGGCAAGAATAACATATGCGAACACAACAAGCTTCATCTGGAAGAACATCATATGCCGCCATGGGATTCCAAAATCCATCATGAGGACAACGGCTGGCAATTCGACAATGCCCACCTGCGCGAGATCTGCGAACAACTCGGGATAAGCAAAAATTATTCCTCCCCGAGGCACCCCCAAGCCAATGGCCAGGTGGAAGCAGTCAACCGCACGATAAAGGAAAATCTGAAGAAGAAGTTGGAGGCTTGGAAGGGTGCCTGGGCCTAGGAGTTGCCATTCGTGTTGTGGGCTTACCATACCACGGCTCGGAATGCAACGGGAGAGACCCCATTCGCCCTTACCTTCGGGGTTGAAGCGGTGGTCCTGATAGAGACCACACTCCCCACATTTCGTATCGAGACCTTCCGCGAAGAGGAAAACAAAGAGGCAATGCTGGCAGAGCTCGACCTAATCGACGAGAAAAGGTTCGACGCACTCACCCGTCTCGCTGCTCAAAAAAGGAAGGTCGAGCGATACTATAACTCGAAAGTCAAGCTCAAAGCTTTGCGAACAGGAGCCTAGTACTGAGAAAGGTGTTCCCTAACACCAAAGTTCAAGGCGCTGGCGTCCCGGGTCCGACCTGGGAAGGACCATACCGAGTTTGAAAGGTCATTCATCACGGCACGTACGAACTCGAAAACATGGATGGTCTCATATTCACCCACCCCTGGAACGCCGAGCACCTGAAGAAGTACTACCAATAAAGGCAGGGATAACGCGCCCAATGTAAACACAATACTCCGACTATCGTAATTCAATATTTGTAATTGTCTGAACATCGAATGAAAAGTCGTATTGTGTCATCATATGTCTTTTCCCAATCTAAAAAGTTTCTAAAATTTTCTCAAAATTCAACATTCATGAAACTTGGGGGGCTAGGGTGAACCGACGACAAAGAGCCAACATGGCCGTGTACATCGGGAAAATCAAAACCCAATAAACAATGCCAAGGGGCATCAACCCCATGTCGAAGAAATCCGCATTAGGAAACGGTAACAAGGCCACAACCTTGCATCCGGTCATCCATGGAACCGAGAAAAGTTGGCAAACGCCGGACCCGGTCCTAAGACGATACTTGAATACCCTTGAGATGAATGCGCGCAACTTCAGAAAATGGAAATTGTAAACCGCCAAGTCATCGATCGAGCCAAATCTTGGGATTCCCCACCCTCCGTAGAGCAAAATCTCAGGCCGATAGGCCATCGATTAAGGCTCACGGACAAAAGTGCTCAAAACACGATCGTGGCGAAAGTGCCTGCACCGAAGAAAGCAAGCCCAGGTGTCACCATGTAAGTGAGGCGTAAGTAGGCGAGACGGCTATTGCTCCTAAAGTCCGAGTGCCCTCGAGGTTACTTAGACGAGTGAGCTAGCAAGATCTCTCACCATCGACCACATGAAGCGAGTGACATACCGCCAACTTCCCTGATCGCATGGGTCATGGGTCCTACAGATCGTTGACGGCGATGGAAGCCCTTAATTGCTATTGATCCCCCAAACAGGGAATACATCATAAGCCCATGGCTATTGACAGCATAAGAATCGAGAAAAAACGACAATTACGCAGATATATAAAAAAGGAGAGCTTTCGATAAAAAGCGAATGCCACAAAAATGCAAACAAAGGGAATATCCGAACGCAGTCTGCGAACTGAATCAAAACTTAAAAGCGCTAAACAAAAGGCGCGACAAAACCAAAAACTTGGCGAGAAGCAATCTAATCGGAGCCAAAGTCGAAGCAATCCTCGTCGACAGAAGAGGGTGCCGCTGCATGCGAAGGTGATGTGCCGACAAAGGAATGAGTGGTGTCGGCTGGACGGCGGTCCACAAGATCGTCAGGATCCATGTCATCCTCAAACGATGGAAACATCGCGTCGAAGAACCCGAATGTGACCTCGCGCGACCCATTCTCCGCGATGGTGGCGTCTAGTACCCGCACCGCTGCGACGTGGCGAGCTTCGTATAGGGCCACCTCCCAGTCCTCCTCGGCGTGGGCCTTGGAGCGCGCAATTTCGTCGATTTCTTCAAAAACCGCCCGCATCTCCTACAGGAAAGACTTGCTCTCTTGAAGCGCCTCCTCGCGCAGCTTCGCACTCAGAAAACTTGCCTCGGATCGCCTCCAGCTATGCATCTCGAGCCGCCGCCTCTCTCTCAAGCGCTCTGATCTCGGCGGTGAAGACAACGGCCGATCGCTCGGTCTGCTCCCTCAAAGCCTTTTCTCCCCGCGAGCTCCATTTTGGCGGTCTCGAGCTCCGCCGCGATCTTCGCCAAGGCTTCCGCATGTTTTCGCTCCTTCCGGTCGTTCAATTCCGTTAACGCTTGCTCGCACCGGTGGTTTCCACCATCAGCGATTCCATCCGCTCATGGCAAGCCAAGGCCTAAAAGCATGCGACATATAAGGATGCGGTATAAGGAAGGAAAGGGCGAAAAGATTTACCTTCCGAACATCGCGAGTCCCGTGGCGAAAGATTTCCACGTCGCTGACTACGACGACCTCTTTGAAACACCTTGGCGACGATTCCATAAGGCCCGTGAGCTTTGGTCCCTCAAACGCACGGCCTCTTCCATAAAAGACGACCCTTTTCCTGGCGAAGAGGGGTTGACCATGCGACGCAAGCTCGAAGGTGCGTCGCTCGCAGAAGAGACCGTTGGACGCTTACGCAAAATGTCACTCTCCTTGCTCAGCGAGGCCGGGGATTCAACAACCACTCTCGATCAACCGTCTACGGGCCGAAGCCTCCCCGCGGAGCGGTTTCTGGCTGTCGACAATGGCGCGTCATCGCTCTCTTGAAAGCGCCTCCGAGAACCACTTGAAACAAAGACAACACAAAGAGTAAGGAAATCCGCCAAATAAACAGTAAACGAGGGTAGCTCGTACCGCGAGGGTGATCAACTACGTGAGATTTTCTATTGGATCCCGAATCGGAACCTCGCCGATCCCTTGCCCGAGGACGAGGAGGCGCAGAGACCGTCGAGGCGAACCACCCAGTCGTGGCCATCATGTCAGGGGATTCGAATATGGACGCTTGACGTCGGGTCGCCGGAAGCCTATGAACCGCCTGCCCGAGTTCCGTGAGTTCGGAGTCGATCGCCGACACCAGTACCTTCGCCGGCCCAAAGTGAGAGGGGTGGATCCGAAGGCCGTCTAAGATACCCAAAACCGCTGGTACCGGTACTTCAAAGGCATGTTGGTGACCACGGAAAAGTTCCTAGCACGGCTCGCCCGATATGATCCGACTCGAGAAGGCACCTCCACGATCGGCAAATACCCCAGAAAATCATCCGTCGTCATTGCCTGCATCTTCTCCCAAAAGAGTATCAAATGGCAGGCGGCAACGAGCCGGTAAAAAATTGGCGCTATTTGCGCCGCGTGAACCTCCAGCCTGGAAAAGATATCTTGCACCACGGGCTGGAACGGCAATAGAAGTCCCCCTGGAGACTCGCCACGTGTATGACAGCAAACCCGAGTCGGGGATAAGTCATGCAATCGCCCGGGAGAGGCCGAAGAATATCGATACATGAAGGGATCCCGAACTCTTCGCGAAAGCGTTGGAAAGAGGCGAACGTCGGGACCTAGGCGGCGTCAATCCTGACGCATAAGAAGTCTCCCCTGACCCGCTGCGACGTGATCGCATAGGACAACATCCTCTCATTTTCCTCCCTCGCTGCCACGGGACGAGTCATGACTGCCTCAGACATCTCGCGCCCGACTCTAACAACCGTAGCAAGGTCCCATTGCTCGACGCAAGGACGAGTGGCGGAGGGCCACTCGGCGACAAACTGAGAGCTTCCCCATCGGCTGGGGTCCCTCGCTCGGACCGCATCGACCCGGAACAGGCCGGCAAAGAACCAGCCGAATTAGGGCCAGCCGGCCGCGTTAAAGACAGGCCAGGGCCGGCCGGCGGAGAATCGGCTCGGGCAGGGCCGGCCGGCCGCGCTGGATGTAAGCCAGGGCCGGCCGGCCGCGCTGGATGTAAGCCAGGGCCGGCCGGCCGCGCTGGATGTAAGCCAGGGCCGGCCGGCCGCGCTGGATGTAAGCCAGGGCCGGCCGACGTGGAACTGATCTAGGAAGGTCCGGTCGGCCGCATTATGGGCGACCCTGGGCCGGCTAAAAGGCCCTGGCTTGATCCAACCGGCCGACCGCATCCCCACCATTACAAGCCCGGCCTGAGTAGCCTCGGCCAACGCAGATCAGGTCGGATCAGGTTCGGCCGGTGCGAACCCAGCCGCCGCAAGCCAAGTTGGCCCAGATCCGGCCGACGAGTCCCCCTCGGGCGCAGGGGTGTCGCTCGCGCTGACGAGGAACATCCTTCAGGGCACGTCCAACGCCGCGCCGGCCAGATCTGGTCTGACCAGATCTGACCGCTCCTCCGCGACAATGTACGATCGGCCGTCCGCGTCCGTGACGCCTCCTCCCCGACCATCCGCGCCCCCGCGCAACACGCTTGGCCTGACCAGGGTCAGCCCCGCCTCTAGGGCGGTTCGCGTCCGGCCGCCAGCGGACACGGCCATGCCGCCCTCGCCAAACGCGCCCGCGCGCGACGCGTCCGCCCTGACTCCCCGCGCGGGTCCCACTGCCGCCTCGCCTGGTGGGGCACGCCCGGCCTTTCCTTCCCTAGTTGCCACCTCCATGCACGTCTCCGATCCAACCATGTTCAAAGCTTTGCCACTCGCCATCCACGCGTTCAACGCCTCGTCGTCAGAAAATAAGGGAGAGAAGGGCTCGGAATTCGAAACATGGGGAGAAGAGATTAAAGGGCAATCGTTGTCCTCGAGGTTGAACAAAATCAAACTAACAAAGTCCTCCATGGACTCACCATCAGTGGAAAAAGGAAAGGGATCCATGACGTGAATGAATAAAATAATGGAAAAAGAAAGAAAGGAGCGTCATCCCGACGACTTATATTACCGTGTCTCCTTCTCCTCTGGGGAGGGGCCCTCGCCGGCTGGTCTTCGGCCCGGCCCGTCGGAGCTCGTCAAGCGTCTAGGGCGGGATGGTGGTGTCGACTCTCCTTCTCTGAGTGCATTCCCGATCGTACGCTCAATATTGAACTCGGGGGACTAATGTTGTCGTCGGTTTTTCGACGACACGTAATGCATATATATCGTCCCCGAAGACTCTCTCGGAGCCGGAAACCCAGCCACCAAGAGGCGCCGCAAGCTCCCCCGACGCACTGGCCGGCCCTGACCCACCTCGGCCGGCCCTAGCACGCCTTGGCGTCTACCACGACCACTTCGGTTATAAATAGCCGAAGTCACCTCCCATGAGAGGTAACGTAATTCCTCCTGAAGAATTCCTTCTCGAGAATTCTCTCTTTGGATCCAAGGCTCGAGTCCTAAAACGACGTTGGTCTAAGTGCCTCTGTTTCCCTCAACCTCCTCGATCCTCCCCCTGTCATCCTAATAACTCCGCCCACACACATACTTATGTTGAGCGTCGGAGAGGTAAACAGAGGACCTCCCTCTGTTTTCCCTTCTTAGTTCACGTCTGTTTACTCTTTTCAGACAACAGAAGGACTCGAAGACTCCACAAAAGCTAAGAGACGATCCGGGACACCGGATCCGACACGGTAAGGCCGAAGCGAGGGTCACTCACCCTGAGCGGGGATCTGACCGCTTAGGTCTCTGAACGTTGTCCATATTTCAGCGACAACAGAAAATATGAATGTCACCGAGATACCAAGTGAAAATATACCCAATCTCGACAAAGAGATGGTCAATAATGAAGTTCCAATTATACCAACCGCGAATTTAGGTAAGTTTTTTGTATTCTTATTAGTATATATTAATTAGATGTTTGTGTATAGCTTTATGAATGTTTATTTATTTTTGTAGAACACGATGATGTGTGCATGGATATTCTTCAAGACGAAGGAAATCTTCAAGTTCTTAATAAGGAAAATAGTGTTCGTCCTAGTAACTCATTGAATCCAACCATGCCGGTAACTCCAAGTTCGGAAAAAAAAATGTTGAATGTCGTCTCTTTATTGACAATGTTTCGAATACCGGTGTCATTCATGTTGCGGACGGACAGGCGTACAATATTGGAGCCGTAATTCACTTTACACCAGCGGAGGAAGAAAATGTACGAGTAAGTGTTTTAGGAGTGTTGGTTAAAAAAGCGAAACTGCCAATTCCTACCGAAGAAGCCATCACCGTTGAAGATGACATGGGTGGGTTCGTTGAGTGGCCAAAGAGGTTGGTGGAATTTGATGCGGCAAAGTGGAGTCGCGGTCCGGTTGTCAAACAAAATTAAAAAATGACTAATGAGAATCAACCGAGTCCCGATGACGGTAAGTCTTTATTTTACACGTTTTTTTTTCATAAATATCTAAATTTTCGTGTCTTGAGGAAATTAATATTTTGATTTTTATAGTTATCTACGTCCAAGGTTAGAAAGTTAAAGAAAAATCACGATTATCTATTTCTCGATCCGAGTGTAAGTTCTCACATGCCAACAACAACGAAGATGATTTTTTGTCTAAATAAGTCAAGGACGTTGTAAGTATTGTACGGAAATGTAGGATCGATCAATTAGTGTTGATGCCGTATAATATAAATGCGCATTGGATGCTCGTTGTTTTTTACCTTTGGAGAGATAATGCCTCGTTTTTTATCCATTAAACAAGAAAGTACCGCAAGATCTAACTCGGTTGATAAAAAGGTAATAATTTATTTTCAGATCAAGAAATTAATGTACCTTCATCTCTTAACGTTTTTCTTATGTTTTTGATGTAGGGTGTGTGCGGATTTTAAGGTCGAGCACCAAGACGCCGATTGTAACGGGCAATAACCTTACATCAAGCAATGCGTAGCTCCGAGGCAATGCGGAAACACTGAATGCGGGTATTTTGTGTTATCACCACAGCGGAGATTGTACATGGCTGGGGGGATAATTTTTTGGAAATTATAAGTTTCCCACAACGGATAGTACGCGTTGTGGGATGTCAAAGATCCCACAACGAATACTAAACGTTGTGGGAGATCAATTCTCCCACAACGGTTACCTAAGCATTGTGGGAGCTTCTACAATGCAGGATCCCACAATGCTTAAAAATCATTGTGAAAGATTTCTACAACTGTTAATAAGCGTTGTGGAATCCAGTTTTTGTAGTAGTGTACTTAGATTCGATTGCTCTATCAATCTTAAGATTGCGAACAAATGTTTTAAACTAGTCACAAGGGGCTACCTTCTCAAGTCTATACTAAGCACCTCTTTCGTTGATGACAGTTTCAGAGTGTAGCATTCATACATAAACACAAACATAATAAAGAATGAATATTTATTTATATTAATGTCTCAAAAATATTAAATACAAAATTATTTCAATGTCTAATATCTTCTATGTGGGCACAAATCCCAACAAACTCACACTTGACTCAAATGAGATGCGAACGATCCTTCAATCCCAATCCTTTAAGGTGTCCCTCGAAGACTTTACCCATTACAGGCTTCGTGAAGGGATCAGCTGTTGAAATTTAGTTAACAATTAACCTAATTTAATTACGAAACACATCAATATGTGGCGGAATTTCATAATTCAATTTAACATATCATAAACGTTTAAAAAATGTTCGATAACCATATCATTAAATCTAACCTAACATGTCAATAAATTTACAATAATATTAATAAATTTATCTAAGCATGCAAACGAATAATCCAAATACATATAATCATTCTAAAACATCATATCATTCAGATTCAATTCGTTCGAGGGACACTCACATAGGGTTTGGATCTGCGAAGACGAGTCTCGGGATGCCTACAAAGAGTCGGCCGATCCTCTACACCACGCGCGTCAAGGAAATCCTCATGATTGTCGAGCCTCCGTTGCTCCAAAAGTGGCCGGCCCTGTGGCAGGAAAAATCACTCAAACAACCACAAGTTGAGTCAATGATAATACTCAAGGGATTTTTAGGAGACAAAGAGGGTGGGCTCTTTCGTGGGAACAAGAGAAGAAGGAATAAAAGGAAAGACTCTCAACGAATTCACTCTCTCAATTCTCTTTGGGATTTTGGCCAAGTATTTTACTCCTTGGGAGAGAGCAAATAGTCGGCCAAGAGGGAAGGGGGAAGAGAGTTTTTGGCCGTGTGAAACTTAGGTCAAAAGAGAGAGAGAAGAGTTCCTTTTATTTCAGGGAGAATGGGCTTAATTAGGTCAAAAACAATTAATGACCCATTAATCAAACTTAAGCCCGATAAATCATTTAAGCAATTTTCCAACTCACTTATTAGTGATAAGTGGCCGGCCACATTATACAATTTATCTCCCAAATATTTTCGGTTTATTTCTAAAATAATATTTAATTAATTTAGAACATCTCATTTATTTAATGACAAGTCATTAATTATTTTCATACTAAACAATGTAGTACGAAACGAGAAAATATTTATTTTCATCTTTTATTTATTTGAATCATCAAATTATATTATTATCAATATAATAACATAATATGATTCGTTAAATAAATGTAACAATAAATAACCAATTATTTATTTAATTACTTAGAAAATAATTTTCTTGGCGTAAATCATAATTTACGTTTATGAGAAAATCGATCTTTTCTTGTTCACTAATATCTCATCCAAGAATCTATCATTGAGACCTTATGGATCCACATGAACGAAGCTTTAGAATAAAGATAGGACGCAAAAGTTCACAAACTTTTCCCGACTTTTAATTCTTAATATTAGTCGATTCCACTAAAGGACCAAGATTGAATATCTCTAAGTTCATATGCGTTTATATTTTCGTTTGATGTGATAAAACTATTCTTCACATGGTCCACGGTGTATTTTACGATATTACCCTTTGTGTGTATCATTAACTCAAAGGAATGTAAAATTACCGTTTTACCCCAGAGTTATTATTTCACCAAGTCCTCTGTTATTTGTGAACGAGAAAAACATAAAGTGAGATGTCTCAACATGTCACATGTTTTATTTCAAAGAATTCTTTATTCGATGAATACCAGGCCTGGTTTATTCGCTCACACTCTCATAACAGAGCATGGTGTGATACTAATGCCTTAGCATTGTTTCAACACAAATTCCATATCTGTGAATCACATTTTTCAACGAAACAGTATTATGACACCAACCGTCGAGTCAATGAAACTTCATTTAGCCATTGCCCATTGACAAATCAAATGTATAAAGTGTTACAAGAAAACATGTACTCACTTCATGATTTAGGTAATTACTAAAATACCCCTCGTATGTGAGTTTGAGGTTTCGAGTGATTAAACGGTTTTATCTCGAATTTCAAAACTTCACAAGTCTTTTTCAATATCTTCATTAAGATATCAAGAATGAATTACAGAGTCACAACTCTCCATATCACAAGATAAGATATCGTTTAATTCATTCTAACAATCATTACTAGGAATCGATTGCCCAATCGATCTTTAGATTGCGAACTATCATTTAAACTAGTCATAAGAAGGTATCTTGTCAAGTCTGTACTTAGCACTTCTTTCGTTGATGACAGTTTAAGAGCGTAGACATTAATGCATAAACACAATCTTAAATAAGAATGGATATTCAATCTTTATTTAATTTCAAAGCAAAACAAATACAAGAGTATTTAATATCAAAAATCTCCTTTGTGGGCATAAATTTTGGGAATAAGGCTTTATTATTGAATAACGTTTATTATGTTCCAGATTTTTGCAAGAACTTAATTTCTTTTGGTCGTTTAGAAGAACAACATTATGAGTTTAAAGTCAATGAAATTCTGTTAGCCGCTCAACCAATTGTCACACACAGAAGTTATGACAATGTGTGTAACAATCAACGAGCAAGATATAGATGAAATAAATAACAGTATAAAGTAAATAGAACACACACGATTGGTAACCCAGTTCGGAGCAACTTCTCCTACATCTGGGGGGTATGATAACCCGGTGGAAATGATTTCACTATATAATAGTTTTAAGTACAGATGGACTTATATGAATCAACAACAATCTCAAAACCAAATTACAAACTAAGAAGTGAAGAATCTAATTCAGTCCTCCCCCTGAATTAGTGACCCAATCACAGATCCACAAAGACACACTCACACGTGTTCTTTTATCACAATAAACTTATAGAGTATTACACGAACTCACACAGTATAACAACACCAACAACACAAATCTTTCACAGTGGGTGAAAGGATTTTACACTCCAATTCTCTGAACACGTAGCTTTCCAGTCCGCCAACTTTCACGTCTAGAAACCCTACAGATTCAGAGTAAAGCATCAAGGAGATCAATGGTAGCCACCGCTGCTTTTATGATCACCCAAAGAAGAAAGGTCAACGCTCGAGAATCATCACTCATTAACCACGTGAGCATATATGAGGAAAGACCTTTAACCATCATGATAAATAGAATATATGCTGAATATATTCAGATCCTGAAATATCGCAGAATGTTAATGCCGAAGATTATGAGGAAGATATGCAACAAATTTTGACGAGACTGAATGAGACTTGCCTAATAAAAAATAAGCCAATCAAAGTAATAACAAACTCCCCCTTTGGCTATTTTTTTAGGCAAGCATGGAAGTATGATAATCAACGAAACCACATCAATTATCTAGAAAGAGTATCAAACAGTACATTTCTCCCCCTGATTGCCTCAAAATATCAGTCAAAGGCAATGATATACCAAGATAGAGGGAAAACAAAGAAACAATCTTGTCGCAGAAACAGCAAAAACACGCAAAAACACGAATGTTTTAAAAGCAGCAAACATCCAAGAAGGTTTTAAACAACACCCAGAAGACATATAATCCAGAGCAATTAAACAGACATCGTATCAGAGGAACTCGCAGTAGCTTGGGCTTTTGAAGTAGATGCTGTTGAAGAATTCTTCATGACTTTGATCATACTGTCAACAGTTGACTTGCGCTTGATGGCATTCTGAATAACGTCATGAAGAAAAGCAGACTCCTGAAGTAAGAGATTAAAGACATCCTTCTGAGCATTTGGACAGAGAGAGATACCTGACCCTGAGACATTTTCCTCCACGACAGGTTCAGTAGAAGGAGGCTCAATATCACAGAAGTGCTTTCCTTCAAAATGTCTGAAATGAAACGTGAGGGGAATGGCAGGTTTTCCAAGAACATCATCAGAGCGAAGTAAATCTCTTCTTTGATCAAGAAGAATCTTTGTAATAAGGCAGGGAAAACCGATAGGAATCTTAGCGGCATAAGACTTTGCATGACGAACAAAGTGATCATAGACAATGGCTCCAAAATCGAACTTACAGTGAGTTCCAACCTGGTATATGAATTTTCCCACATCAGTTGACACCAAGGAACCATTTGAGGTAGGAAACCAGGTAGTAGCTGCAATACAAGCCAGAATGGAGTACTTGGCAGTGAGTTCCGATGCAGATAGACCACCTTTAATCGGCCATTTGGCAGTCTCATTGCTAGTAATAATCTTCACGATGATGTCAAGACTCGGCAGGGGATCCGAATGAGTAGATGTTGAACGACACAGAGTGGTGTTGATTAAGGCAGGAGTAAACTCAAACACATGACCACGAAGATTCACCTTCCCATACTCGGGACTACTGGGAGAGTGCATGTCAGGAGAAAGACTGATAATAAACTCCTTTATCAGTTTCGGATAGTAGGGACCAAGATTACTTACAGTGGACAGTAGACCAGATTCTTGAAGGAGATCAAGAATGACAGAGAACTTGGTCGCATCCACAGATAATTCCCTCTCAGGGAAAATAGTTCTTGCATAAACAAACTTCCACTTTGCCACCTGAGCTTCAGTCCGAAAGAAACCATTATCAAGCGGAGCAGAAGGAATGTTAGTAGGAATCTTCCGACCATCCTTGTACTTTGGGTTTACTAACACAGGAGAAGGAGGAGCTCCAATAGGCTCATCAAACTCAAAAGGGACATCCTGTGGAGGAGAAATCTTCGAGTTGTGGAGGTTTGAAATCTTCTTTTTCTTGGCCTTGAAGGCAACTGATTTCTTCCTGTTGAGAAACACTTTACGCACCGGAGAGGCTTGAGGAGAATTTGTAGGAGTGGACTCTTTTGGAGGGGATTGCACTTCCTCAGTCGGGGTAGTCAGCTTGGCCTTTTTCTTAGCCTGTCGAAATGCACTAAGAATGGTGTCATCATCACCAGGAACATCATCACAATTAGGGCTATTATTCTCCGGATTCTCCACAGAAACTGACACGAAGGTGTCAGAACAAACCTGGTCGACAATTGGGGATTTTCGACCTTCTTCACTCAAACCCAACAGAATATTGATCCTTTCTAATTCCTCAGGAGGAGGTTTCATATTCAAAGGCATGCAAGTCGGATCATTGCCTTTACGAGACACAGGGGTACCTGAATCAGAGTTGAATGGAGATTTTCCTTGATCCTCCTTGTCGGGTGCATGAAGATCATCAGAACTTCTTGAATAATATCTCGTGATGTCATGTATCGTTAAGGGGCGGTTCAAAGGCTGAGAGGTAGTAGAATCGTGACCTCTTGCAGAAGTACCTCCGGCCTGACCATCGGCACTAACTGCAGAGGAAGATCCTAACCCCATAGATGCCTTCTCTTGAACATGCGGGGTAACAATTTTTCGAGGAACACTTTTCTTCTTCATCTTCGCAGGCTTTCATGGAAAAGAAGTGTGAATACCGCTCCGGGTTCCAACCATGGTAATGATAAGCATGAAAACGGATAGGCAGTTGAGAGAAGATTTCAAAATATGGCAGTTGAAACTGTCGATCAAGGAGTTATGGGGAACAAGAAACTCACAGCTTGGAAATATGCGAACCGTCGCTGAGCAATAGTGAAAGAAACGACACATTGTTTTGTCGTTTTTTATTGAAATATTCGGTGCACACTGTGACAGAGTTTGGGCCAAACCAGAACAGGCCCAAAAAATCAATAATTGCTACTGCTCCACAATGCATAAGCCAATAGAAGCACGAAGATTTTCAAAAGTATTCACATCTAGTGCCTTTGTGAATATATCTGCAAGTTGTTTCTGAATTTGAATGTACTCAAGACGAATCTTTTTATCTTCAACAAGATCCCTGATAAAATGATGTCTAATATCAATGTGTTTAGTTCTGCTATGTTGAACAGGATTCTTTGAAATATTGATAGCACTCCGATTGTCACAGAACAATGTCATGACATCCTGTGACACACCATACTCAGCAAGCATTTACTTCATCCATAACAATTGACTACAACCACTTCCTACAGCAATATATTCAGCTTCAGCTGTCGAGAGAGAGATGCAATTTTGTTTCTTGCTGAACCAAGAAATGATGTTATTACCGAGAAAGAAACATCCACCAGATGTACTTTTACGATCAGTGGCACTTCCTGCCCAATCAGCATCACAATACCCAACAAGAGTTGAAGTAGTATCGAATGAGTAGTGAAGACCTAAATTTGAAGTCCCTGAAACATAACGAATGATACGTTTCACTTGACTCAGGTGACTTGCCTTACGATTTGCTTGATAGTGAGCACAAACACCTACAGAATAGGTTATATCAGGACGACTGGCAGTGAGATATAGAAGGCTTCCTATCATGCTTCTGTATAGACTCTGATCTGCAGGAGTTCCAGTATCATCTTTTGTAAGTTTAATATGAGTGGCAGCAGGAGTTCGCTTGTGAGAAGATTTTTCAAGACCAAACTTCTTGACAATAGCTGTAGCATACTTACTTTGAGAGATAAAAATTCCATCTGTCATCTGCTTAATTTGAAACCCAAGAAATAAACTGAGTTCCCCAACCATACTCATCTCAAATTCACTTTTCATTTGAATCACAAATTGTTGAACCATCTTATGTGACATTCCTCCAAACACAATGTCATCAACATATATTTGAGCTATCAAGAGTATACCGTCTTCCTTCTTCGCAAATAGAGTTTTATCAACACCACCTCGAATATAACCTTTCAGGATAAGAAATTCAGTCAATCTCTCATACCATGCACGCGGAGCTTGTTTTAGACCATAGAGAGCTTTTCGGAGTTTATAAACATGTTCTGGATAGTGTGGATCTGTAAATCCTTTGGGTTGAGCCACATATACCTCCTCGTTAAGATATCCATTCAAGAAGGCACTCTTGACATCCATCTGAAACAATTTAAATCGAAAATGACAAGAAATACCTAGAAGAAGATGTATGGCTTCCAGTCTGGCAACAGGTGCGAAGGTTTCATCAAAGTCAACACCCTCCACCTGAGTATAGCCTTGAGCAACAAGTCTAGCTTTGTTTCTGGTAATGTTACCATATTCATCAGATTTGTTTTTGAAGATCCACTTAGTTCCAATGATGTTTACTTGCTCAGGTTTAGGAACTAGATCCCAGACAGAATTTCTCTCAAATTGAACAAGTTCTTCTTGCATAGCATTCATCCAAAACTCATCATGAACAGCTTCATTTATGTTCCTTGGCTCAACCTTAGAGACAAAACAGATATTCCTAATCATCTTAGGATTCTTTCTCCTAGTCTGCATACTATCGTTTACATCACCAATAATGCTGTCAATAGGATGATTCTTCTGAATTCTTGTAGAAGGAATTAACTCGTGGCTAACTTCATTCGATGAATCTGTTTCAGTAGGTTCATAAGAGTCATCATCCCGATTATTACTTTCAATAGCTGTGCTTTCAGAAGTATTATCATTGCTAGAGGGTTCTTGAGGAACAATGTCAGAGACAGATGGCGTAACATTCTGCCTAACAATGTCAGAAGCAGATGGCGTAACATTCTGTCTAACATTGTCTCTTCTATGACCAAAATCACCTTTAACATCAGGCATATAAATATCTGTTGTATCCTTAACCACGACATTAACAGATTCCATTATAGCTTTTGATCTCAGATTGTAGACACGGTAAGCAACACTGTTTCTTGAATAGCCTACAAATATTCCCTCATCGCTTTTGGCATCGAATTTTCTTCTGGCTTCTCTATCAGCCAAAATATAGCATGTAGACCCGAAAATATTTCACATTTGGTTTTCGTCCTCTCCAGATTTCGTACTGAGTAGTGGTAGTTCCAGGTCTTATGGACACCCTGTTACGTATGTGACAGGCAGTGTTTAACGCTTCAGCCCAGAACCGTGTAGGAATATTCTTTGCTAACAGCATAACTCTTGCCATCTCTTGAAGAGTTCTGTTTTTCCTTTCACCAATGCCATTCTGTTGTGGAGTGATAGGTGCAAAAAATTCATGAGCAATTCCTTCCACGCTGCAAAAGTTAGAGAACCGAGAATTTTCAAATTCCCTACCATGGTCACTTCTTATTCTGACAATCTTCCCAGTAGAATCTTCTTTCTGTCTCTGAAGAAGTCTACACAATTCTTCAAATACATAAAATGTTTCAGATTTATCTTTTAGGAAATAAACCCAGGTAAATCGAGAAAAATCATCAACGCAGACAAAAACATATTTCTTTCCACCCAGACTTTCAGTTTGCAATGGACCCATCAAATCCATGTGTAATAGTTCCAGAACACGAGTGGTGGTGTATATTTTCACAGGCTTATGAGAACTCTTAACCTGTTTTCCAATTTGACATTCACCACATATCTGTCCCTCAATGACTTTAATATCTGGAACCCCAGTCACAGTGTTTTCAATGATGATTTTACGTAGACTTCTGTAATTCAGATGACCAAGACGCTGATGCCACAATTTCGCTTCATCAGCTTTAGAGATCATGCATGATTTGACTTTAAGACTTTTGTCAGAAGACCACATGTAGCAGTTATCTGGAGATCTTTTTCCCTTCATAAGAATGTCATCATGAAAAGTCTTAACAATGCACTCATCACGAGTAAAATTGACAGTTAGGTCAGAATCACACAGTTGACTAATACTGATAAGATTAGCAGTGAGACCTTCAACCAAAAGAGCTTCCTTTAAGCACACCAATCCTTGGAACTTCATTGTACCTTTGCCAATTATCTTAGCCTTAACTCCATCTCCAAATGTAACAAAGCAGTTTGAGTATGGCTTCACATCAGTAAGATAGTTTTTGACACCTGTCATATGTCTTGAACAACCATTGTCAAAATACCAATCGTCGTAGGTTGAAGCACGTAAAGATGTATAGGCAATATTTGCATAATGATCATTTTTAATTTTCCAAACAAAATGATTGCTCCTGTTTATCTTTCTGTAAGTATCAGTATTAACCTTAGTACGATAGTCCCTTTTGTTTAACAATTTATAACAATAGGGTCGTATATGACCTTTTCTTCCACAATAATGACATATCCAGGGTAATCTGTTGACATGAGCAACCACACTTTGTTGAGACAATTTTTTGTCATTTAGATCCTTCCTTTTCTGGGGAACAACTCTGGTATGAGATGTAGAAGCACCATGAGAGTATCCAATTCCTGTCATGCTTTTGCCAGTCTTTCCAGAAGTCAGAATTTTGTCCAGATCATCTGTTCCTGAGTTCAACATTCTAACGGATCTTGTCATTTTGATAAGCTCACTATTTAGACGAGCAACTTCAATCTTCAATTCAACAATGGTTTCAAGTAATCTCGTCTTATTAGTTGTGAGAGTAAAAATCATATTGTTGAGCTTGTCTAAATATTCAGTCATATCAATATCATGAATAGAAGAATTGTTAGAGCTTATAGTGTGATCAGCTTCATTTTTCTCCAGATTCTCAATAATGGATGTGAATGCGAGGAAATTATTCCCATTCTCTGAATCACTTTCATCTTCTTCATCGGAGAGAGTAGCATTGTATCATTTCTTTTGCTTACGGAGAAAGTTGGCACAATCTTTTTGAATGTGACCATATCCTTCACATTCATGACATTGAACACCTTTGGCTTTATATCCAGATAGTCTGTCTCCATTTCTGCTACTTCTTTGGGAGGAATTTGCTTTGAAAGACTAAAATTTTGTCTGATTGTCACGACCTTCAGTGTTGACATTTCTGGGAGGGAGTCTAGCAAACTTCTTCATGACCTTGTTATAGTTCTTAGATAGAAGAGCAATAGTGTCATAGATATTTTCTTCAGATTCAGATGATACCTGATCCGTGGATTGCTTTACTGAGCTCTTCAAAGCCAGACTTTTGTTCCTTTTCTCAACACGAGGAATGGAGAGTTCATATGTCATAAGAGACTCAATAAGTTCATCAAGCTTCATAATAGACAGATCTTGAACTTCCACAATGGCAGTAACCTTCATTTGAAATCTTTGGGGAAGAGATCTGAGAATTTTGCGAACAAGCTTTTCATCTGACATAGGAACACCAAGAGAAAAAGATTCGTTAGAAATGTCACGTATTCTAACATTGAATTCAGCAATAGTTTCATCTTCATTCATAGTAAGAGCTTCAAATTGAGTGGTCCGCATCTGAAGCTTTGAACTGCGAACTTTAGCTGTTCCTTCATGAGCAACCTCAAGAATTTCCCAAGCCTCTTTAGCACTAATACAAGTGTTGATGATTCTGAAGATGTTCTTGTCAACAGCATTATAGATTGCATTAAGAGCTCTGGAATTTCCGAGGGCTTCTTCATCTTCAGCAGCAGTCCAGTCCCTTTCTGGTTTTGGTGTACTCACACCAGTTTCCTCATTAACAATAACAGGAGGTTCCCATCCATTAAGAATAGCTTTCCAAGTCCTGTTGTCCAAGGCCTTCAAGAAAGCACACATCCGAGCTTTCCAATACCCATAATTCGACCCATCCAAGTTTGGTGGTCGATTAACAGATCCTCCTTCTCTAAAATTGTCCATCTAAACAGAATTGAAACACCACAGGAAACCACCTTGCGAAAAAGCTGCATGCTCTGATACCAATTGAAATTCTGTTAGCCGCTCAACCAATTGTCACACACAGAAGTTATGACAATGTTTGTAACAATCAACGAGCAAGATATAGATGAAATAAATAACAGTATAAAGTAAATAGAACACACACGATTGGTAACCCAGTTCGGAGCAACTTCTCCTACATCTGGGGGGTGTAATAACCCGGTGGAAATGATTTCACTATATAATAGTTTTAAGTATAGATGGACTTATATGAATCAACAACAATCTCAAAGCCAAATTACAAACTAAGAAGTGAAGAATCTAATTCAGTCCTCCCCCTGAATTAGTGACCCAATCACAGATCCACAAAGACACACTCACACGTGTTCTTTTATCACAATAAACTTATAGAGTATTACACGAACTCACACAGTATAACAACACCAACAACACAAATCTTTCACAGTGGGTGAAAGGATTTTACACTCCAATTCTCTGAACACGTAGCTTTCCAGTCCGCCAACTTTCACGTCTAGAAACCCTACAGATTCAGAGTAAAGCATCAAGGAGATCAATGGTAGCCACCGCTGCTTTTATGATCACCCAAAGAAGAAAGTTCAACGCTCGAGAATCTTCACTCATTAACCACGGGGCATATATGAGGAAAGACCTTTAACCATCATGATAAATAGAATATATGCTGAATATATTCAGATCCTGAAATATCGTAGAATGTTAATGCCGACGATCATGAGGAAGATATGCGACAAATCTTGACGAGACTGAATGAGACTTGCCTAATAAAAAATAAGCCAATCAAAGTAATAACAGTCAATAATGGTATTGAAATTTTTCTTAATGGTTGATTTATTTCTAAAGCTCATCGAGTAGATTCTATTTATTATCTATATCCTAATGAGCCGACAATCTTGGACACTGAGGTGAATAGTGATTCACTCAGGAAGCGTAAGACATTTCATAGTGATGAAACGGATGATACATATCTATGGCACTTACGTCTTGGACATATTGGCCTAGATAGGATTAAGAGGTTAACAAAGGATGGTCCTTTGAAATCTCTAAACGTGGGATCTATGCCCACGTGTGAATCATGTCTTGAAGGCAAGATGACCAAGAGACATTTCTCTTCGAAAGGTCTAAGAGCCACACAAGTATTGGAACTCATACATAGTGATGTATGTGGTCCAATCAGTATTCAGGCAAGAGGAGGTTACGAATACTTTGTAACCTTCACTGTTGACTACTCACGTTTTGGTCATGTTTTCTTAATGCGACACAAATCCGATACTTTTGAAATGTTCAAACAATATCGGGCCTTGGTTGAGAAGCAAAGAGAGAGAAAAATCAAAACCCTTCGATCAGATCGAGGCGGAGAGTACTTGTCTGATGAGTTCGAGGATCTTCTTAAAGAAGAAGGCATTCATTCTCAGCTTACAGCACCTGGCACTCCACAACAAAACGGTGTGTCAGAGAGAAGGAACCGAACGCTACTAGATATGGTGAGATCAATGATGAGTTACTCATCTCTTCCTGATTCGTTCTGGGATATGCCTTAGAAACGGCAGCTCAGATTTGAACAAGGTTTCGTCAAAAATGGTTCCCGGCACTCCCTACGAGAGATGGTGTGGTAAGAAATCTGTTCTAAACCACATCAAGATCTGGGGTTGTCCAGCACACGTGCTGAGACAAAAGACTAGCAAGTTGGCTAGTCGTTCGGAATTATGCTTTTCATAAGATATCCGAAAGAAACAAAAGTGTACACATTCTATAGTCCTACTGACAAGAAAACATTCGTTAGCACGAACGCTAGGTTTCTTGAAGAGGATTATATGAAGAATATCGTACCAAGAAGCAAACTTGTGTTGAAGGAGATGTTGGGTGAAGTAGCTGGTACTTCACAAGATAGGACAACTCCTACACCAACAATAGAAGAACCACATTCGGAACTTGAGCCTCCTACGATTCGTCGCAGTAGCAGGATTGTACGACAACCTGAGCGATTGATGTACATTTGAGAGGCCTTTGCTGCAGTCGCATACAAGGAGGAAGATGATCCAGTATCATTTTCCCAAGCGATGCAGAGTTCTGAAGCAAACCTATGGCAAGAAGACATGAACGTTGAAATGCATTCGATGTATGTCAACGAAGTCTGGAAACTTGTAGATTTACCTGAAGGCATCAAGCCTGTTGGATGTAAATGGATCTACAAGAAGAAAAGAGGACCGGATGGAAATGTCGAGACATTTAAAGCACGACTTGTGGCGAAGGGGTTCACACAAAAGGAAGGTATCAATTATGAAGATACCTTCTCGCCCGTGGCGATGCTAAAGTCCATTCGTACTCTTTTATCCAGTGTTGCCGCCCTAGATTATGAAATCTGGCAGATGGATGTCAAGACTGCATTTTTGAATGGAAATCTTGACGAGCGCATTTACATGGCTCAACCAGAAGGGTTCATGGAGAAAGGCCAACAGGGCAAGGTTTGTGAGTTGCTAAAGTCCATTTATGGACTAAAGCAAGTATCTAGATCGTGGAATATTAGATTCGACGAGACTGTGAAAAGCTACGGTTTTGATTAGTCCTTAGATGAGCCATGTGTTTATAAGATGGTAAACGATGGCAAAGTGGTCTTCTTAATCCTTTATGTAGATGACATACTACTCATTGGGAATGATGTGGGAAAGTTATCAGAGGTTAAGATCTGGCTGTCAGAGCAGTTTGAGATGAAGGATCTTGGAGAAGCGGCTTACATTTTGGGGATTCAGATCTTTAGAGATCGGAAGAACCGAAAGTTAGCGCTTTATCAAGCATCTTATATTGATAAGATCATGGATCGCTTCAGTATGCAGAACTCCAAGAAAGGACAGCTACCTTTCAGACATGGAGTGCATCTATCTAGTGAGCAGTCTCCCAAGACTCCTCAAGAGATAGAGGACATGAGACAAATTCCCTACGCCTCAGCCGTAGGAAGTCTCATGTATGCAATGCTTTGCACTAGGCCAGATATTTGTTACGCAGTGGGCGTGGTGAGTAGATTCCAATCGAATCCTGGACCCGAGCACTGGGTTGCGGTCAAGCATATTCTCAAGTATCTGTGGTCTGGAGGAGTATAAAGCAAACTTGTGTTGCTGACTCGACCATGGAAGCCGAGTATGTGGCAGCTTGCGAAGCTGCAAAGGAGGCTGTGTGGCTGAGGAAATTCCTGATGTACTTGGAAGTAGTTCCAAGTGCCAACGAGCCCATTACACTTTATTGTGATAACAGTGGAGCCGTTGCTAACTGTAAGGAACCAAGAAGTCACAAGCGCTTAAAACACATCGAGCGGAAATACCACCTGGTACGAGATATAGTTCATAGAGGGGACGCGACGGTTATGAAGATCTCAACGTTGGACAACCTTGCTGATCTCTTCACGAAGCCTTTAACCAGTAAGGTCTTCGAGGGACACCTAGAAGGATTAGGACTGAAAGATCATTCGCATCTCCTTTGAGTCAAGTGGGAGTTTATTGGCATTTATGCCCACAAAGGAGATTTTTGATATTAAATACTTTTGTATTTGTCTTGCTTTGAAATTAAATAAAGATTGAATATCCTTTCTTGTTTAAGATTGTATTTACGCATTTATGTCTATGCTCTGAAACTGTCATCAACGAAAGAAGTGCTAAGTACATACTAGACAAGATACCTTCTTATGACTAGTTTAAATAATAGTTCGCAATCTAAAGATCGATTGGGCAATCGATTCCTAGTAATGATTGTTAGAATGAATTAAACGATATCTTATCTTGTGATATGGAGAGTTGTGACTCTGTAATTCATTCTTGATATCTTAATGAAGATATTGAACAAGACCAGCGAAGTTTTGAAGTTCGAGATAAAACCGTTTAATCACTCGAAACCTCAAACTCACATACGAGGGGTATTTTAGTAATTACCTGAATCCTGAAGTGAGTACATGTATTCTTGTAACACTTTATGACATTTGATTTTTCAATGGGCAATGGCTAAATGAAGTTTCATTGACCCGACAGTTGGTGTCATAATACTGTTTCGTTGAAACATGTGATTCACAGATATGGAATTTGTGTTGAAACAATGCTAAGGCATTAGTATCACACCATGCTCTGTTATGAGAGTGTGAGCGAATAAACCAGGCCTGATATTCATCGAATAAAGAATTCTTTGATAGAAAACATGTGACATGTTGAGACATCTCACTTTATGTTTTTCTCGTTCACAAATAACAGAGGACTTAGTGAAATAATAATTCAGGGGTAAAACGGTAATTTTACATTCCTCTGAGTTAATGATACACACAAAGGGTAATATCGTAAAATACACCGTGGACCATGTGAAGAATAGTTTTATCACATCAAACGAAAATATAAACGCATATGAACTTAGAGATATTCAATCTTGGTCCTTTAGTGGAATCGACTAATATTAAGAATTAAAAGTCGGGAAAAGTTTGTGAACTTTTGCGTCCTATCTTTATTCTAAAGCTTCGTTCATGTGGGTCCATAAGGTCTCAATGATAGACTCTTGGATGAGATATTAGTGAACAAGAAAAGATCGATTTTCTCATTAAACGTAAATTGTGATTTACACTAAGAAAATTATTTTCTAAGTAATTAAATAAATAATTGGTTATTTATTATTACATTTATTTAACGAATCATATTGTGTTATTATATTGATAATAATATAATTTGATGATTCAAATAAATAAAAGATGAAAATAAATATTTTCTCGTTTCGTACTACATACTTTAGTATGAAAATAATTAATGACTTGTCATTAAATAAATGAGATGTTCTAAATTAATTAAATATTATTTTAGAAATAAATCGAAAATATTTGGGAGATAAATAGTCTTAGGTGGCCGGCCACTTAATGCAAATTAGTGGGTTGGAAAATTGCTTAAATGATTTATCGGGCTTAAGTTTGATTAATGGGTCATTAATTGTTTTTGACCTAATTAAGCTCATTCTCCCTGAAATAAAAGGAGCTCTTCTCTCTCTCTTTTGACCTAGTTTTCACACGGCCAACTTCTCTCTCTCCCAAGGAGAAAAATACTTGGCCAAAATCCCAAAGAGAATTGAGAGAGCGAACCGTTGAGAGCTTTTCCTTTTATTTCTTCTTCTCTTGTTCCCACGAAAGAGCCCACCCTCTTTGTCTCCGAAAAATCCATTGGGTATTATCATTGACTCAACTTGTGGTTCTTTGAGTGATTTTTCTCTCCCCAGGGCTGGCCACATTTGGAGCAACGAAGACTCGACGGTTTTGAAAATCTCTTGGACGCGCGTGGCGTAGAGTATCGGCCCACCACCTTGACGTACACCGAGACTTGCTCTCGCAGATCCAAATCTTATGTAAGTATCCCTCGAACAAATTGGATCTGAATAATATGATGTTTTAGAATGATTATATGTATTTGGATTATTCGTTTGCATGCTTAGATAAATTTATTGATGTGATTATAAATTTATTGACATGTTAGGTTAGATTTAATGATATATTTATCGAACATGTTTTAAAACGTTTATAATATGTTAAATTGAATTATGAAATTCCGCCACATATTGATGTGTTTCGTAATTAAATTAGGTTAATTGTTAATCAAATTTCAACAATCATAATAACGTTGTATAAGTCGGAGTTAAAGTAAGTTAGGTCATCTCCAATGCAATGGAGAACATTAAATTTGATATGAAAAATTTCTCCAATTATATTGCATTTTTAACACCAAATTTAGTGTTATAAACAATACCACGCTATATATTTAATATATATTAATCATTTTATAAACACCTTATATATATATATATATATATATATATAAAATACCAAAATTCTTAATAACCGAGAATGACTATGCTAACTTCGATAATTCGTTTGACGTAATTTATTTTTCAAATATATGATTTTTATGTTATTTTTTAAGTAATGTAATTTTATTTATTTATTTAGTTTGGTTTTTGGGAAAATTTTGTTTATCACTTAATTACAAAATGAAAATATTATAATTATTTATGAAAATATTTGTAAATGAAAATATGATATAAATTCAATAATATAATAGGTGAATAGTATTGTTGGTTTAAATTTGGTGTTGTGGTTGGAGACGGAAAAAGTTTAATACCAAATTTGATGTTAAATTAACACCAAAAATACTATTCACTATTATTATATTATTTAATTTATATCATCTTTTAATCTATAAATATTTTAATACATATAAAAGGATTAAAAACATTTTTTCCGGGTGAACAGTACCACGAAAATTACGGTATTTTGCACCAAACGTGCTATTTTGCTGGCCCATTGGAGATGACATCTCCAACTCATAACACCAAATTTGGTATAAATTTTTTTTATCTCCAACAACAACCTCAAATTTTACACCAAAAATACTATTCACTACGATTATATTATTAAATTTATATAATCTTTTTATCAATAAATATTTCAATAGGTAATTATAATATCTGAATTTTTTAATTATGCGGTATTAATTATTTACACCACAATAGCCAAAATAAATAAATAAATAAAATTACAATATTTATTAAAAAAAAAAATAACATAGAAAGTTATATATTTGAAATATAAATTAAATTAAACTAATTATCGAAATTAGCATCAAACTAATTTTAAATTACATCAAACTAATTTTAAATTACATAAAACTAATTTTAATTTTAGTCTGTTTAAATTTTTTATGTTTTAATTGAAACTTATTTTTATATGTCTCTGGTAATTAACTTAAGATTTTTGGTGTTTCGTAAATATATATAGAGTTATAATGTTTATAAATATAAAAAGATTCAAAAAAATTGACGGATGAACAGTTACACGCTAAATATGACGTGGTATTGTTATGCATATTTGGTGTTAAAAATATAATATGATTTAAGACATTTTTACACCAGATATAATATTATGACGGCCAGGTTGAATGAGCTAGAGATGCCCTTATACCAACAACACAAATTAGAGTATTTATGTACTTACTCATGCACGAAACAAAACATCAAGATTAATTTTGTAATATCAAATCGAGTGAAAATTCGACTTATTTAATTCTGAAGAGATTCAAAATCGATCATATAGCATATAAACTCAACTATAATTGTTATGATTTGGGATTCGTTTTTCAGTTTGCTAATTCATGTCGTCACAATATGGAGTTTGCCTCTCTATTTTAAGATGTAATACTTGACAGAGAAATAGACCAAACTATCATTTTTCTTTTCTCACTTTTTCATAATCCACCAAATTGCACTTTTTTTTCAAAATACAAGTATTTTTCACTTGAAATAACCATTTTCTCTTTAAAAATTATAAAACTTTTATAAATGCCCTACACTACAGTATCAGTCAAATAAAATAAAAAAATTAAAAAGAAATTAAATTTGTAGTGGTGGAATAGTTTTAGTTTAAATTTTGTTTTAAAAAAATAGATAGTAACCGATTATTATAGATATGGAATAAAATGTATAAAAAAAATTATTTTAAAGGTATTTTGATATTTTATAGAGACATTTGAGGAAAAAATTAATTTTACTGAATTTTGAGAAAATCAAATATAAATTGTGGTATTTTGAGCAAAAATTCACAATTATTACTAAATTGTACTAACTATGACATGTTTTGGAATATTACCGTGTTGATGATGTCAACAAAAAATAGATGAAAGTGACAGAGTGTCAAACTTAAAACGACCTTAATTTGCACAATAACGTCTAGTAAAAAATGAGGATATCTCCAAGAAAAAGTATTTTCAAGCTTAATATTTTTTTTTGTACAGTATGATATAAGTGAACTATTTTTTATCCGTAGATGTGAATCTTTTCTGAGTAAGTACTTTTCACCATACATAATTACCAGCAAATGATTTTCAGTTATATATTTAATTGACTTTTTTAAAACACCTTTGTTGCGAATATGGTTCGAACCCACAACCTCTCAACTAGAAGTCATGTGATATTACAACTAAACTATCATAAATACCACATGTATTTGATTGATAATCTCTAAATACTAGTAATTTTATAAAAATCGATTACTTATTAAACAAGTCGTCACAACAAAATAATCGAAACCAACTATTTAACATTAGGAACTAATTTCAATGAATATATACTCATATATGTGCTGGGATTGGTGCCCACAAAAGAGGTATTAAACATTGAAATACTTTTATATTTAATTTTGCTAAGACATTAATATGAATAAATATTCATTCTTTATTATGTTTGTGTTTATGTATGAATGCTACGCTCTGAAACTGTCATCAACGAAAGGGGTACTAAGTATAGACTTGACAGGATAGCTCCTTATGACTATTTTAAAACATTTATTCGCAATTTTTAGATCAATAGAGCAATCGAATCTAAGTAATGATTGTTTGAATGAATCATGATATCTCATATTGTGATATAGGGAGTTGTGACTCTGTGATTTCATTCTTGATATCTTGTAGAAGATATTGAACCGGACCAGTGATACCTAGAAGCTCGAGATAAAACCATTTAATCACTCGTAGCTTCAAGATCACATACGAGGGGTACTTTGGTACTTATCTGAATCCTGAAGTGAATGCATAATTGACATGACACCTTGTGACGTTTGATTTGTCAATGGGCAACGACTAAGTTATAGTTGCATCTGACCCGACGGTTGGTGTCATAACATTGTCATATTGGGTTATGTGATTCATAGATATGGAATTCATGTTGAAACAATGCAAATGCATTAGTATCATACTATGCTTTGTTATGAGAGTGTAAATGAATAAACCTGGCCATGTATTCATCGAATAAGAACATTCTTTGATTAAAACATGTGACATGTAAATACATCTCACTTTATGTTTTTCTCATTCATAAATAACAAAAGAATTAGTGAAATAATATCTCAAGGGGTAAAACGGTAATTTTACATTCCTCTGAGTTAATCATACACATGAAAGGTAATATCGTAAAGTACTTCGTGGATCGTGTGAAGAATTGTTTTATCACAGCAAACGGAAAATATACGCACATGAACTTAGAAAGTCTCAAAATTAGTCCTTTAGTGGAATTGACTAATATTAAGAATTGAAAGACAGAAAAGGTTTGTGAACTTTTGAGTCCGATCTTTATTCTAAAACTTCGTTCATGTGGGTCCATAAGGTCTCAATGATAGACAGTTAGAAGAGATTAAATGAATAAGAATATTTGATTTACTCATTGAATATAAATTATGATTTATATCGAGGAACTTATTTTCTAAGTAACTTGATAAATAATTAGTTATTTATTGTTAAATTTATTTAATGAATCACATAGTATTATTATATTGATAATAACACATTTGATTGATTCAAATAAATAAAAGAAGAAAATAAATAATTTCTCGTTTCGTACTTCTTTGAGAAGTATGAAATTATTCAATGAAATGTCATTAATAAGTGAGAGTTCTAAATTAATTGAATTTAGAAATAAATCAAAAGAATTTGGGAATAAAATAAATCATTATGGCCGAGTAATAGGAGGAGAGATGGCCGAGTATCTTAAGTGACTGGGTCATGAGTTTGACCCAACATAAACCCGTTTGACTTGCTTATATAAGGGTTTTAGGAAACCCTAATCACTTAACCTAACCCTAATTGAAATCTCGGCCAGAAGCTCTTCCCCTTCCCTTGTGTGTTTTGGCCAACTCCTTTTGAGAGAGAGGAAGGAAGAAAATTTGTTTTTTTCTTCCCTGAGTGATTCCCATTTAACAGAGTGTTCATAGAAGAGCCCACCTTCTCAATCTCACTATAATTCTAAGTGTATTATCTTTGATTCTATATTATGGTGTTTGGGTTAATTTTTTTTCCTTAGGGTCGGCCAATTCCTTGAAGAAACTGATTTAAAATCAATTTGAAGGTTCATCACTCCTTACCGAATCCAATCCGGCTAGACAGCCCCTGTCCAGCGATCTCCCAAGCACACATGTACGTGTCCAGCGACAGTCTCCAGGCCCAAGGCCAATCCAGCGAGGATCCCAGGCGCGTGCGCCCTGTCCGGCGAAGGCGTCCAGGCGTGCCCCAGTCCGGCGAAGTTGTCCAGGCGTGCTCCAGTCCGGCGAAGGAGTCCAGACGCGATCCCAGTCCGGCGAGGGCTTCCCAAACACGTCCTAATCCGGCGAAGGTCCACCAGTCTGGCGAGTCTCCCTCTCAGCGACCCTCCCTGTCCGACGAAGCTCATTTCCAACGAGTTCCTGCTCCCTGTCCGGCCAGCGCATTTCCAAGCCAATCCGACGAGCATTGTTCACTCGTTTGACTCGACGAGGCCTTCGAGTGATAGCTAGCAACATCCGGATTGTTTACAATCTCAATTGTAAGTCATTCTCAACAAATTGGATGCATATAAATATATAAATTGTTTATATAAGTTGATAGTGTGTTCAGTTGTTTAATAACATTTTAAAATAAAATAGTTTATTGACATGTCTATAAATTTCAATGCCTAGTTTGTTTGAATATATTAAAAATAATTTTTAATATATTAGATCTAATTATATATTTCCGCCACATAGGATATGTTATATAATTAAATTGTTTAAATAGTTAAATAAATTCCAACAATATGCACATTTATGGTTGTACCTCGCTTTATTTGTTTCTAAACTATTGAGAGTTATTTTATCAGTGGCCATGTCTCCGACGGTCTTGGCTGCCTCGCTGGTCTTGTTTCCGATGGTCTTCGCTGCCTCACTGGCTAGCCTTGTCTGACACATCAGCTCTCACTCTCATCTTTTGATCACCAAATATTACGATCTTCCCATTGCCATTGACGGTCACGATTGTGCTGATGGCATAATAACTGATCTTCTCTTTTATTGATGAAGAGACTAGTACTCATTAATATTGTTGTAGTTTGAGTCCTCGAAGGAGGATATTTTTGTGGTGCAACTACAAGAAGTAAAAGATGATGCTTATTAATATATGGACAACCTGTCGACGCTTTAAGTAAAGAGAATTTGGCCAGTCTATCACATTTGTTCAGTTAATTTCTCAAAATTCACTAAAAATAACTTTTTCCCAAAATGCCAGTGCAATAGACCAAATTCCCTTAAAAATATTTTTTCTTGAATTTTCATCCTCTTTGATTTTTTCTTCTTTGAAACCGGTTAAAAAAAACAAACCTCTTCATTCTCTCTCTTCTCTCATGCTCTCTTCACTTTCGACATTTGCTCTCTCCTGGTCTCAACAAAGCTCTCTCTCTCTCTCTCTCTCTCTCTCTCTCTCTCTCTCTCTCTCTCTCTCTCTCTCTCTCTCTCTCTCTCCGCTCTAAGTCACTCGCTGCTCTTCGTCAATTGTCAGTCGCCGTCACTGGCCTCTATCTATCTCTCTTTCGTCGGCGGGGGTAAGAAATAAATCATGTATTTTTTTTTCCAGATTTAGGATTTCTCTCTCGCCTCAACATTCTTTGGTTTATTTTCGGATTTAGGATTTTATGTTCGTGATTTTAAGGTTTCCCTGGTCAGTTTAGGGTTTTTCTTGGGTTTGGGTTTGTGTTTTGTTTTTTCATGGGTTTGAGTTTGTGTTTATTTTGGGAAATTACCAATATGTAATAATGCACAAAATAATAAGAGATATTTCTCTCGCTTCTCTATGATTCTTGGCACAATTACACCTACAAGGGAGGAGATTCAAGATGCTTCCTTATTTCTTTTAAGCAAGTTCTAAAAATACTCATTATAGAATTAATATTCCACAAATAATGAAATTAATTTCATAATGCCTTAAACGACTTCTCAGATTGAGAAACTAATTTTCATTTCCATCTTATGAATATATTCAGAATCTTATTTTGACATTCACATCATCTATGTCAATGTTGAAAAAAATACCCTTTAGACATTTTCTGAGAAAACATCTAGTTCAACACTTGAACTTATTTTCACTTAGCTTCTAGTTTAACAATCCTACTCTAATGACCTGTAATAGTGACCTTATAAATCTAAATGAACAAAGCTTGAGCTACTATACTCGGACTCAAAAGGTCACAAACGTTTTCCGAGTATTAGCTTAATGTTAACTTACTCTACTAAAGAGTTGACATTGAGAATCTCTCGGTTCAAATGTATATATTTTCTACTCAAATCAACTTAATTATATTGAGTCGATCCATTGAATGTCATCTATGATTACCCTTCATGAATATTATCAACTAGATGGGATTTATAAATTACCATTTTTCCCTTTTAGTTGTTATATTTTAAACTCCTTTGTTACTAGTGAATAAGTTAGAAACAATGTATTGACGAGGAGCTAAAAAGTCACATTGTTTCATCCAAATAAAGTCGTTACTTAATTTTGGATACCACTCAGTTCATGTATTCACAATCGAAGTAATAAAGCATGAGGCGATATATATTTCATTTTAGCAATCTTGTACATAAATTCCATATCTATAAGAACTTCACAAAGCTGGTTCATGACATCTTCATAACTTAATATCTCACCAATTACTCTAGCCTAGATCACAATGTGGACCTATAAGTTATGAAATGACATGTCTCATTTCAAGATTTAGGTAAGCACGATGCAATTCATATATAGTAACCTTGCGACAGAAGAGGTTAAATGGTTTATTCTTACATTGTCTCTAAAGGTGCACTGGTCAATTCAGTATCTTCAGAAGATAGATTGGAAGAACTATAGAGTTCCTAACTCTCTATGCCTCGTAACCAGACATCATAGATTCTTCCAACAAGCATACTAGGACTAATAGTTCGTTGATCTTTAGATTGTGAATATTTCATTTTAACCAAACCATGAAAAGTTTTTTCACGCAAATCTACATTTGTCTCTTTATACATTGTTAGGTTTGATAAGGACTATAAGACTATTGGATATCATAAATCTTCAAACAGACAAAAAAGGAATGAATGAACGTTTCAAATTTTATTAAATTAATCAGCAAATTACAATAAGGAATCATGAGAGATTTATATTACATCGATATGTAAATAAATAATCTTCTTGTGGGCGTCTCTACTAACAACTACGCCTACAAAAGAAGAAGCTATGATCATGAAATCATATATGAAGGTCAACAAGCTTAGGAAGAAAAACAAAGAAGGGGGTTGGATCAAGACCGATCAGGTAGGTTTCAATTGACATAGTGTAGTTTGAATACATACGATATTGTAGACTACTTTGAATTGTAGACTAGATTGTATACTAAAATGTAGACATAATTTTAGACTGGATTGTACACTAATTTTTGTGTTATTACAACATGTAGACGTGGTTTCCTACTACCTCTGGAAGAAGAGGTGGTTCGACGAGCTGGAAACGTCGTTTACGATTATGAATTGTTATTTTGCCTCGTACGTTTAGCAGACATGTTCCGGATAGCAATAGCAAACAAAGACGACTTCGTCTGGAGTCAACATTCAAGGGTCATCGACTATGTCACGGCCTATCCAAAGTCAATGTTGTATACTTGGGCGTGGTGTAGTATAATAGATGTTTAAATACCTTTATGTTTGCAAGAACTCGGTCACTGGCTTCTTTTTATTTTGAACATCCCTTACCGGACGTTGACTATATACGACTCCATGTCAGAGATCAAATACCACGTCACCCAAATCGCTCCCATCGTCCAGAGATTTGAAGATTTCATCCTACTGATCCTCACCGACCTAAATGTCTTCGAGCATTTAAGGATTGAAGATACCAGCTTTTCGTCCTTTGCGGTCAAATTCTATGTGTCGATGCCTCAACAAGATAATGGGTACGTATTTATTTGTTGTCTAATATGAGTTTAGTACACATAGATTGTCTATTAAATATGATTGTATCGGTATGGAAACAATGGAGATTGTGGCATGTTCGCGGTGAAGGCCATGGATTACATGGTTCACGGCCAATCTGTTGGACGGGTACACCAAGAGGACATCTGTCACTACCGCCAACAACTTTGTATTGATTTGTTTCGACATGGATTGTTGAAGATTGCGAAGGGAGTCGTTTCCGAAACTGAGATGTAGATTAGTTTTCATACATTATCATGTAGGTCTTTTTGTGTTGTGTATTTAGAAGTGAAAATCTCCGTATTTATCATTTTGTGTTGTCTATTTTGTATTCAGAAACATCATCGTTATCGACATTGTAGACATTGTAGACAATGTTTGTAGACAATTCTGTAGACAAATTTGTAGATTACAGTACGAACATTGTAGACAACTTTGTAGATAACTATACGAACATTGTAGACAACTTTGTAGACGACTTGGTAGACAACCCTATAGACACTGTACAAACATTGTAGACAATTATGTAGACAACCACATAGAGAACTCTATAGACAACATATCAAACATTGTAGACAATTTTAGGTGCAATGGTCTATTTCAAAAACATTGTAGACAAGTTTGTAGACAACAATACAAACATTGTAGACAATTGTGTAGACAACAGATCAAACATCGTACGCAGATTTGTAGACAACATATTCAACATAGTAGAAAAGGGATTCAACAATGTACCAAAAAAACATGTGTTCTTATTCTCGAGACAAAGGAGTAGCACTATTGCATGTTTGTCGGTTATGACCTATCGCACCACAGCGTGTACACTTCTGTCGCGTTTAATCTTCACCTTGTGAGAGTATTCTTCTCTTTTTTGGGCGACCAGCAGCACGTGCTTTGTACGTCGGTAGAAGAACTTTTATATTCTCTACCTCTTGTGGAATATCCCAACTTCCTATGTCGTTGTGAGGAAGATGTACAGCTTTGTACGTAGCCCTCCAATACTATGTACTATAATACTTTGATATATGGGGCTTTACTAAACAGTTACAAACTCAACAAGCAGCGATTTCATGTGGGCAAATGAAATTGTGGATCTCCCATCTTCGACAAGAGCATGTACTATCCGCCAAGTTAACTGCAAACACAGTTCTGTCTCTGTCCACAACTTCAAACTCGTCGACCGAAGACGTCCTCACCTAAAACGTACATCAAAAAGAGAAGGAACATAGTAAACTGATCAGTCTATACTGCATCATTCAGCCTACAATATATTATAATTCAGTCTACAATGCAGTCTATAATTCAGTCCACAATTTAGTCTATAATCCAATCTACAATGCAGTCCACAATTTAGTCTACAATGCAGTCTACAATTTAGTCTACAATCCAATCAACAATATAGTCTACAATTTAGTCTACGAATTTGTCTACAATCACTCTACAGATTACTCACATACAGAAAATAAAGCAATCACTTACAACCATACACATATCATACGCATTGTATTTGTCGGCTCGTTGTTGGTATGCTTTCCTAAGCAAAGTTTGGGTTTTTGCAGCGGCTTCTCGACAGTCATAAAACCATCCATCAAGTGAGAAACAAGAAATTGTCTCACCTTAACATTCAAAGCATTTAACAACTTTGCGATTTTGTTCGTCATCATACCGTACCGCTTTTCTCTACACATACTTCAAGCCCATCTTTGGTAACCAACGATGTTGGCTAAATATCAGCTTATTTCGGGATTTTCAGCGTCCAACATGACCATGAAACTATCAAATTCTCGTTGAGTTTCGCAGCGCCGTAGAATTTCCACTTCACCTCCTTCGTAATCTCTCTAATTCATAGTAATTATAGGGCTATTTTGATTGTATTAAATGTCGAAAATTATTTCTATGTATTCAGACGATTTCTTATGTTAATTGACTTTCCATTTATGTGTTTTTTAAGATAAGTTTTTTCTTGAAAAGTTTGAAATCCTTTCCATGTTATTTTAGTCGAATTCAAATAGCACCGAAAATTCAAATTTTCGCATCTTGTTTTATTACTCCTTTCTTAAAGTGTTGATAAATTAAAAAAGGAAAATAACCACAAAAAATTATTTTTCATTTACAATCGGAATTTATTTTCTTTCCGAATTTCAGATCACAACTAAAATGGATTTCACTGTTGACCAGAATGCTTCGTTTCGAGATTCTAGCTAGTGTATAAGTTTTCAATATTTTCGACAACATTGGTTGTGTTTGGCAGTTCAATTGTTTGAACGCCAATGTTTTCAATCTCGCGAAGATGAATGTATTTATATTGAAGAGCATAAATATTCCGACATAGTACAATTCGATAAGTCTGAATTGAAGAATTTTCCCATGCAAATTGAGATTAATGTTAATATTTTTTTCACTACGAAATGTGTTCTTCAAAATGCTCTTTGTATTTTGGCGGTTAGAAATTCTTTCGAATTTATTACTGTGAAATCCAACAAAACTAGATACCAGATTCGTTGTAAGGATTTATAATGTTTATGGTTGTTATATTCCAATGGAAACCCTAAGTCTGTTATGTGGGTGATAAGGAATTTTTACAGAGAACACACATGTTTTAGTAGAGTTGTTATTCACAAAAATAAGCATGCATCTTCTAGGCTTATTAGTACGTGTGTAAAATATGGGTTTAGAGGTTCAATAGCAAATTAAATTAAGCCTGCTGGGGTTGCGGAGATTATGCGCACTTGTTGGAATGTTGAAGTTTCTTATTTCCGGGTGTGGAAGGGTCAAAAATCTGCTCTGATTTACTTGCGTGGAGATTTTTATTCATCCTATAGTCATTTACCTATAATAGGACCCATGATTTGTGAAAAAATTCCGGTAAGTTTTTAAATTTTTAGTAAATTAATTATAATTTATTGTGTATTTTTCTCGTAAATTACTATTCTTTTACAACTGTTATTTTCATTAAAGTTGTTAATTGATTATTGATTTACTAGTATAATTGCTATAATGTTAATAATTTACTTTGTAAATATTAAACAGGTTCTTATAGCCACACGGTAGTTGACAATTATGGCTCATTCAAGTACTTTTTCCTTGCATTTGGTGCATCAGTTCATGGTTTTCATTTTTGTCGATATGTGATTTCTAAGGATGGTACTTTTTTGAAGGGAAAGTCGCATGAGAATTTGCTTCTAGCAACTGCTCAAGATGAGGATAATCACTGGTTTTCTTTGGCGCTTAGCATTGTCGACTCAGAGAATAATAATTAGTGGTCATGGTTTATGAGGCAGCTTCGTATTGTCTTTGGTTTTCTACAAGACATGGTGATTGTCTCTGACAGACACAAATCCATTCATAAATCAGTAAATATTGTGTTCCCTGAAGTACTTTGGGAGTCTTAAATGCAAAAATTTTGGGGTAATGGTAAAGCACAATTTGGAAGTAGTCATATTCAGCCTCTTTTTTACAAGTGTGCTAACGCATACACACCAGTGACTTTGATTTTTGGCTTAATCTCTTGTCTATTGGTGATCGTAAAATCAAGAAGTATTTGCTAAACTCTAATACTGAACTATGGTCTCGTAGTCATTTTCCGGGTAAGAGGTTTAATATCACGACGACCAACATTTCGGAATGTTTGAATGCTGTATTGCATGAAGCAAGAGGTTGGCCGGTTGCATGTTTGGTATTGAGTTATCGAGACCTTATTCAAAGATGGATTGTTAAGAAGAGGAAGCTTATTCCAAAAGGTTGTCTGGATTAACTAATACAGGTTATCAGACTTTGAAGGATGCTCAAGAAGCGGCGCGGTGTATGAATGTAAGTACAAATTCATTTTTCAAATTAAGTTAATTATATTATCATTTACTCAGTTTTATTTAACAGCTTTAATTTACTAGGTTAATGCAATTAACGAGAATCATTTGAAATTGTGGATGGGGCTATGCGTGAGTTGTTGATGTTGAACAAAAATCATGCACTTGTCATTTTTGGTAACTTGAAGATTTACTGCATTGTACCATAGGAATTTATGTCTCATTGACTATGTGTCTCCTTACTTCGAGCAAGATTTTTTTTAGTAAGACGTACAAGCAAGATGTCTTTCCTAGTTCATATGAAGGTGATTGGGGATTGCCTCCTGAAGCAAATGTGATCAAACCGCCATGTCATAAGCAGCACGTTGGAAGGCCTAAAGAGAAGAGATATCGATCAAAAAATGAAAAGTTTCACCCGTACGTTCAACGTTGTAGTAAATGTGGTCAGAGTGGCCACAATAAGCGTGGTTGCAAAGTAAAAAAGGATACATAGATCGTGTATTAGGATTTTTTTTCTTGTTAGTTTTTTGTGTTTGAACGATTTGTTTTTACTCATTATTTAATGTATGCGATTACTTCTTTAGTTTCTGTGTTATTTTGTTGTTGGAATACAGCAATTATTGTTAATTTCTCGTAAGTTGCTTTCATTTTCAGTAGTTAATTTTATTTACGGTGTTAATTAGTCTATAATTTACTAGAAAACGTATCTTTTAGTAAATGGTTATTCGATTTTTGACATGTTTTTTAAGAATTAATATTGTTGGTTTACTGATGTTATTAAATTTATTGTGCAACAACTTTAGTAAATTACTTTCAGGGATTGATCTAAACCATTTAAACGAAACACAATAATACTTATATCGACAAAACACAACTTAGGTTTCAAAGTTTGATGTTCCAAAATATAATTACCTAAAATACTTATAAATACCTTGTTCCAAAAAATAATTTTATCTAATTTCCAAAGCAGAACATTCTAATTAACATATTTTTAGTGATATCACAGCTTCAATTATATTCCTAAATCGAACAATGGCTGGCTGGCGGGGTCATCTTCCTCGGTTGCATTAGCCTGTCTTGCACTTGTGTTTTGCGTTTTGGCCTTCTTCAATTTTTTATCAGCAGTGTATAGTGGCTTGTGGTATACCGATTTGCGGACTGTCCTTTTTCCCCTTACAAGCATCCCTTCTTGTTCTTCTTGTGTTGGTACCTGTTACAATAAAAAAAATTCACACATTATAATCTGCTTATTTACCCAATCAGAAAATCAAAGTTTGTTACACTTCATGGATATTACATTTTCTGTTGGTATTTTTGGCAAATTTGCTGGTTTTCCTTTTTCGCCGATTTGGATGATTTCTTCAACTTGTTGTACCTGTATAATAATTTTATAATTTACATGTTTTTACACTACAACTTATAGATTATAATCATCCAGAATATAGCATTTTACCATTACATGTACCTTATTTTGGAGACCACTCCTTTTCAACATTGAGTGTGTGGCGGAGACGTTTAAAAGCCTTCCTTTTCTGAGTATCTGTAACGTTTATTTTATGCGTTTGTTCATAAACGTTCTCGTTAATTTCCATGTCCAAAACGTCATTTATAGAAAATAACCAATCATCTTGTAGAAAACGTAATCTCTCCTGTTAATAAACATGTAAGATTCATCGATTTAACAATTAAATTAATATTCTATTTTATATTTAAATAAATATTTACCGGTGTCATATTAGATGCTTTCTCCACTCCTATTAATGGTGATATATTCTGATTAATGTTAGCATCTTTTGGATGTGGTGACACAATCGGATCATCTTTTTTCCCTACATCTCTATCCTTCGGCTTTTTAAACTGAAAAAACATTTACGTAGTTAGTCATTTCAAGTTAAATATATTAATTGAAATTTGAATTTGTTCAGCATTTCTTACCGGTGTTATATTTGCATTTTTTTGGGTTGCCTTTCTATTTTTGGGATCCGGTGTCACAATAGGATTTGCCTTTGGTCCAACTTCTCTATCCTTTGGTTTCTTAAACTGATAAAACAATTGAAAAAGTTAATAAATTAGGGTTAATCGATTTCATTATAACTAAATTAGTAAATAATTTACCATTTTGGTTAATGTTAGTTGGTCGTCCTCTTAACTGTTTTTCCAATCTCATTCTCTGTATAAAGTTTTTGTTTACGTTCATTTACCTGAAAGTCAATACAATGTTAATTTAATATAGAAACATACTTAAGAAAACAAAGTGTTGTTTCACTTACCGATGGCTCTATTGGTTCATTGATTTGTAACCTTAGATATGTTTTTGTTGGTTTTATTGTCGGTTTCATGACGATGACCACTAACTTTTCCCTTGCCTTTTTATCCACTTTTGTTGAGCTGATTGGTTTTGTAGGCGCCATATCCACTACCTCATTTGTATCAACATCGGTACTTATTTTGTTTTGAACTTCTCCAGCTCCTCTCCTTCCAAATAGACATCTACTATGTCGAGCATCACATTGCATGTCTCATGACATTTTTCCACTATTTGTTTAAGCACCTTGATCTCCATTAGAGCCTCATCCAATTTATCATAAACAGCTCTCATCTCTGATAATGTCACATACTCGTCGCGTGATCGTGAGGAGCTGGCTACATTTGGTTTCTTTGGTGCTTTGTTTTTCCATCTCGACTGGGTGCTCATCCAATTATGGACCTCCAATGTCCAATTCTTCTTCATTAGGTGAGAGGGTAATAAGCTACAACTTCAATTTACACAGTTAATTTGTTAGTAATTAACTTAAAACAATACAAGTTAATTACCTAAATAGTGAAATAAATTTTTACCTATTCGTCCATGAGAATATATTCCAGATCATGAGTTTCTACATTGAATTGGTAGGACCACTTTAACATTCTTCGAAATTTCTATATTTTGGTGGATTTGGCAAATCCATTTTCTTCAAATGCGAGAATAAGCTCGTAAACCCATGCGATTAACGGGTGTAAAAAACCATAAATGTTGAATCCTGTTTTACTACATGAAATCTTGATTCTTTTGAATGATTCGCACAAGCCTAGGAAGCTGTCCCTTCCCCATGGATCTTCTTTAAACATTTCATCGTTGGTGGCCATCTTCAATATTCGGTTGGATATAACGTGGTTCCTTTATCGTGGCAATATCAACAACTATATGATAGCAATAGTGACTAATGGTAATCGTTCTTTGTCATTACCTCCAAATTTACCTTTTAATATGCCTAGGAGGATGTGTGTCTTTCACACTGAAAAATTGTTCCTTCAATGGATTTCCAATGATCAAGTCTTCGTCGATGTTTAGAATTTCATCACAATTTAAACCAGTAAATTAAAAGAAAATTATAATTGTCAGTAAATTAATTATAAATTTACACACATAGTACTAATTGAAATCGAATTCCTTGATTGTGAATCGGTGAATTATGCCTCCTATTTTGAAGTGTAGCTCATCAATTTTACCCGATTCAACTTGGCTGAGTACCAACATATGTACCAACCTTTTAGGGAATACCTCGCCTTTTAGATGTTGGAAGTGGGCGAATGGTGATTTGTCAAACATATTGAATTGCTGCTTGGTGTCCAGTGACGACAATATTTGCCTTATAGCGGTGAAGTTCGTGTGCACTATTATTCTCTGGTCGATGTCCCAGTCTTTTGGTTCTATAAAATATGTTCCAACATAAAAAATTGTGTAAATAAAATTCATATTAATTAAGTGGTTAAATCACTAACAAATTAACTGTGTAAAAAATAAATCGGTAAACATTTAAACATTTTTACCTCATAATCAGAGTTTTCTTGATTTCATCGGCCTCTTTTTTTTCCCACACTCATATCTCCTAGTTTTTTTCTTCTTCTTGTCCATTTGTCCACGCCTTCAACAACTACTGCACATCACCCAACATTCTTAAATAAAAAACTCGACTAACATATACATTCGAATTTAAACAAATCACATGCATATTAAGAAGTAAATCGAAAACACATCCAGAAATTATATTCAGATTATTTTCTTTTTTTGTAAATCGTTTTTGTGAAAAAAATTAATTAACTACAATCAGTACCTACAGCCATTCCAAAATATTGTTTACGACATTGAAATACCTACACGCAGATTTTAGTATTAAACCACAACTCTATTAATCGATTTTTTTCAAAATCATTTTCTTGGATTTGCATATCGTTTTCGTGAAAAAACAAAATGAACAACCAGTCCTGAACCCTACGATATTGATTTATGAGGGTTGAAATACCATCAACCATCGGTTTGAATAGGGTTCAACCAAAACAGTTCAAATCATATTTTCCAAAATCTTTTCTGCGATTTTGTAAAACATTTTCGTTGAAAAAAATGAAGAACAACCCTTCGGATACCTAGATTTCAATATCTTTATATGGAAAGTTAAATCATTTTTTTCAAAAACATTTTTGGGGTTTTGTAAAAAAAATTCGTGGAAAAAAAATGAAGAACAACTCTTCGAATACTCAGATTAAATATGGATTTACTGTTTTTGAAAAAACGCATACATCGGTTAGAGATGACTTCTTCCGGGTGATTGAGATGTCTTCTTCCTGGTGTTTGTGCGCGACGGTGTTTATGGAAAGAGGAAGAAGATGGTCGGTTTTGTTTCAGAGAATCTACTCGAGTGGATTCTTTCTCTTTCCTAGTATTGATCAAACTCTTCATGGTTGGGTTAAAACGAAATATTCACAATCTAAAGATCAACGGACTATTGATCCTAGTATGATTGTTGGAAGAATCTATGATGTCTGGTTACGAGGCATATAGAGTTAGGAACTCTATAGTTCTTCCAGTTTATCTTCCGAAGATACTGAATTAAAAAGTGCACCTTTATAGACAATGTAAGAAAAAACCATTTAACCTCTTCTGTCTCAAGGTTACTATGTATGAGTTTTATCGTGCTTACCTTAATCCCAAAATGAGACTTGTCATTTCATGACTTCAATACATTCATTTGAGAAAGCTACACTCTAGATTGAAGTTTGTGAAATAGATGCACTCTATTGGTGATATATTGGGTTGTGAAGTTGACATGGATATACTTTGTGAAGTTCTCATAGATATGGAATTCATGTACAAGATTGCTAAAATGCAATGTATATCACCTCATGCTTTATTACTTGGATTGTGAATAAATGTACTGCGCGGTATCCAAAATTAAGTAACGACTTTATTTGGATGAAACAATTTGACTTGTTAGCTCCTCGTCAATATATTGTTTCTAACTTATTCACAAGTACCAAAAGAGTTGAGGAAATAACAACTATAAGGGTAAAATGGTAATTTTATGAATTCCATCTAGTTGATGATATTCAATGGATCCGCTCAATATAATTAAGGTTAATTTGAGTAGAAAATAAATTCATTTGAACTGAGAGATTCTCAGTGTCAGGTCTTTCAACAATCTTATCCATGAATTCCATATCTATGAGAACTTCACAAAGCTGGTTCATGACATCTTCATAATTTAATATCTCACCAATTAGTTAGTCTAGCTCACTTAGTAGACCTAGAATTTCACTTTCTCAAATGAGAATATTGAGGCTATGAAATGACATGTCTCATTTCAGAATTTAGGTAAGCAAGATGCAATTCATACATAGTGACCTTGATACATAAGAGGTTAAATGGTTTGTTCTACATTGTCTCTAAAGGTGCACTGGTCAATTCAGTATCTTCGGAAGATACATAAGAAGAACTATAGAGTTCATAACTCTCTATGCCTCGTAATCAGACATTAGAGATTCTTTTAACAATCATACTAGGATCAATAGTCCGTTGATCTTAGGATTGTGAATATTTCATTTTAGCCACACCATGACCAGTTTAGTCACGCAAATACTATAAGCCTATTGAATATCATAAATCTTCAAACAAATGAAAAAGGAACGAATGAACGTTTCAACTTTTATTAATTTAATCAGAAAATTAAAATAAGGACTTGTGAAAGATTTATATTACATCAAAATGTTAATAAATAATATTCTTGTGGGCATCTCTGCAAACAAACTCCCACTTTACTCAAAGAAGATTAGAGTAGTCCTTCATGCCCAATCCATCTCGATATTGGTCGAACACCTTGTTGGATATGGCCTTGGTGAATGGATGTGCAAGGTTGTCCACCGTTGAGATCTTCTTCACCTCCACGTCTCCGTGTTGCACGATCTCTCTAATCAAATGGTATTTCCTCTCAATATACTTAGAGCGCTTAAAGCTTCTAGGTTCCTCAATAGCCCCACTATATCATAATAAAGTGTCATGGGCTCGTTGTTATTTGGAACGACTTCCAAATACTTAAGTAATTTCTAAGCCATACAGCCTCTTTAGATTCGTCATAAGCAGCCACATATTCTGCTTCCATGGTGGAGTCAGCAATACAAGATTTTCTTGATACTCCTCCAAACAACAGATCCACCATTCAAGATGAACACAGATCCTGAAGTGGATTTCCTGGAATCCTTATCCGCCTAAAAATTGTAATCGGTATACCGCGTCATAGTAAAGTTCCTAGTCCTCCAAAGATACTTAAGAACATGCTTAACAACAATCCAGTCCTCGGGTCCAGGATATGATTGGAAACGGCTAACTAAGCCAACAGTGAAAAATGTATCCGGTCTAGTGCACATCATAGCATACATGAGATTTCCTACGGCTGAAGCATAGGGCTTCTTTCTCATGTGTTCAATCTCTTTTGTAGTATTGGGAGACTGGTCTTTAGAGTGTGAGACTCCATGTCTAAAGGGGTTTGGCCCTTTTTTTAGAGTCTTGCATAGCAAAGCGATCCATGACCTTATCTGTATAAGATGTTTGGGAGAGCGACACGGTCCGGTTCTTTCGATCAAGAAAGATCTTAATCCCCATAATATACGCAACTTTCCCTAGATCCTTTATATCAAACAGCTTAGCTAACCAGATCTTAACCTCATATAATTTACTCACGTCATTACTAATGAGTGATATATCATCGACATACAATACCATAAACACGACCTTGACCTCGTGTATCAACTTATAAACACAAGGTTCATCTATTGACTGTTAAAAACCTTAGCTTTTTACAGTTTCATCGAATCTAATATTCCATGATTTAGATGCTTGCTTTAATCCATAAATGAATTTAAGCAACTCACAAACCTTGGTCTCTTCACCACCTTCCACAAAACCGTGTGGTTGAGCCATAAAAATGTGCTCGTCAAGATTGCCATTTAGAAAGTTAGTCTTGACATCCCTTTGCCAGATCTCGTAATCGAGAGCGGCAACTTTGGATAGAAGTATGCGGATGGATTTAAGCATTGCGACAGGTGAGAAGGTTTCTTCATAATCAATACCTCCCTTTTTGGGTGTAACCCTTAGCCACTAGTCGCGCTGTGAACGTCTCAACGTTCCCATTCGGACCCCTTTTCTTCTTATAGATCCACTTACACCCTACGTGTTTATCCCCTTCGAGTAGGTATCCAAGTTTCCAGACTTTGTTGACATACATCAAATGCATCTCAACTTTCATGGCGTCAACCCAAAGGTTTGATTAAGAACCAACCATTGTTTGGCTGTAGGAAACTGGGTCATCCATGTCAGAGACGGCTACGAGAGTATTTCCATTCGACATGTACCTATCGGGCTTTTCAGAAACCCTCCCACTATGTTGACGTACCACTTGATGAGGATCTGAATTGTTAGGTTGGGTTTCAGTTGGGGTAAGAACAATTCTTACAGATGATGTAGAAGCATCCTCACCCAGCTTTTCTTCAAGCACAATTTTTCTTCTAGGTTTCTTATTCTTCATATAGTCCTCCTCAAGGAAACGAGCATTAGTGCTGACAAACGTTTTGTCGTCCTCGAGACTATAAAATGTGAAACCTTTGGATTCCTTTGGATATCCAACGAATACATATAATTCAGACCTACTAGCCAACTTACTAGTCTTTTGCATAAGCTCATGTGCAGAGCAACCCAAATTTTGATGTGTCTTAAACTAACTTTACGCCCAGTCCATAGTTCATAAGGAGTAGCAGAGACCATTTTAGACGAAACTTGGTTGAGAATGTATGTTGCAATTTCGAGGGCATATCCCCAAAAGGAATTAAGGAGTGATGAGTAACTCATCATTGATCTAACCAACTCCATTAGAGTTCGACTCCTTCTCTCTGACACTCTGTTATGTTGAGATGTGCCAAGTGATATAAGCTGAGAAGCGATATTTGTTGAAATAGGTCTAGAGTTAAGAAAAATTTATCATTATCACATTAATGGCGGAATATAAAAATTTCTTTTACTAGTAAAACAATTTTTACTAACCTAAACAAAGTGCATATACATGTTATAATTAAAATATTATTTAGAGAGCTTGAATACTAACCTTTCTTTAACCTTGATTTGGATGGATCTTGAGAAATGTTGATCTTCTCTTCTAGCTCGATTCTTCAAGTTTAAACGTGAACTTGAGAAACTTAAGATTTCTATTACAAGAGTCTATAGAGGTTTAGAAGGATTTGTGTGTGGGCACAATTAAACACAATAGCTCAAGAACAAGTCTATGAGCTAGAGAGCTAATTAAGCCTAAGCTAATGAGGAATTAGGTGCCAAAATAAAAGAAGTATTTTCTAGAGAGAGAGAGAGAGAGGGGTCGACCAAAATTGAGAACACAAGAGCAAGAAAGCTTATTTTTCACATCTATATGTGAGGCTCTATTTATAGGAGAAGGAAAATCAAGAAATGTAAATTACCTTTTCCTATTATGCATTCATGACACAATATTTGATTTTCTCTCCTATTCGTCTGTGTATATTGCCGGCCATTCTATGAAATAAGTGATGGAAATTTGTTTCCTCACTTATCACATTTGTTTCATTCTCAAAGAAATTCATTTCCTCTTTTCCTTTTGGGTAATTATCTTTATAATCAAAGGCAAAAGAATTTCTAGAAATAATTTCCTTCTCTCTATGATGCTTGGCCGAAATTCTACCTAGGGGGCGCTTCTAGATGCTTCGTTATTTATTTTAAGACAATTCTTAAAATACCCATTGTAGAATTAATATTGCATGAGTAATGAAATTAATTTCATAATGCCTCAAACGACTTCTTGGCTTTAGAAACTACAACCAAAACTCAAAAAATAAAATGGTGACTTACTAATTCTAGAATCAGGCCATAAAACAAATGTTCTACAAAGATAAATAGAATTCTTATTTTCAATTGACTTTTTTTCTTTACTTCTTTTTTTCATGCTTTTTTTTGCACTCTTTTTTTTGCCTTTTTTTGTTGCAACTAAAAGAGATACGAGAATAAAAGAAATAACACTAGTTTTTTTGGCTGAAAAAACAAAATTAAATACAAGGATAGACAAACTTTTCCTTAGAACCCATGGTCTGATACCAAATGATATGATTCTTACCAACAAATGTGATAAGACCCAAAACAAGAATTGGAAATAAAACCCCAAGATCTGAAAATGATTAGAATGTTGAGATTTGACCCAATATCTATAGAGATAAGAACCAAACCTACGATCTTTATGACGCCACACCAAAATACTCAAGATGAATGCTTAAGAATCAAGATGATAAGTCAAGTTGCTGAACGCCATAAGATAACTTGATAAGTTCAAAGACACCTTTTCAAGAATAAGAAAAAACACAAAACTCACATATAATTCATTCAGAAAGGTAATTGTCTGATTACAATGTTCTAACACTTAGTTATAACATTTGAAAGGCTTTACAACCCGACCGAAACGTTTTTCCCACCACTCTGTTTGGTAATAAACAGAAGTTCATAAATTTAAATGATTACTTTGTTTGGTAACAGTTTACTTTTCTAATTGCTTTAAAAAAAACATATTTTTACGAAAGCTATTTAGTGTTTGGTAAACTACTTTTAATTTAGCTTTTTGTAAAAAAAAATTGATTTAGCGTTTTGTTAAACAAACAAATTATAAAAAAAGACTAAAATAACTTTGAAAATAAATATTTAAATAATTATTATAATTTTGATGTTTAATTTATAGGTACATATTAATACTACATAGTATCGGCGAGATAGACCAACAAAATGAAATTTCATATTTAAATATAAATTATTTTATTTACAAACATGTAAACTATTACTTTATCGATTTTATTAAATTTGCGACAATCTCATCTCTCAAGTTATCCAAACAACTCGTACAAGTAATACGCTGTTCAAATTGATCTCTAATTTTTTTAAAGATTTACAATTTAATAGATTTTTTTCGTAGGCAAATTTATAGAGAACTTATTAAACTGTTTGAACGTGTAATCTCATTATTAGGATAATTATGAGAGTAAGATAGTAAAATGTAATATGCAGCGAAAAACTAAAAAATTTTAACAAACACCTAAAGTTGCTTTGTTTGGTAACGTGATTTTAACAAACACCTAAAAAATATTTTAATTTTTTATAAAAAATTAAAATAATTTTAATAAGTGATACCAACTGCAGCCACTTATTTATTAATAATGTGATTATTTGCAATGAAGTAATTCGCTGTCTATTTTTAGCATCATACAAGGTTTTGCAATTCGTTGTCTTCTATTTATTAATACAAATAAAAATCGAATACTTGGCACAAATAGTCTTATCATGCGTCGTTTGTGTGTTTTTTCTGCTGAACTAGTATGATCATAGAAGGTTACAATTGTAAAACTCGAATTCTCAACAAAAAATAGTCTTAAAGACACTCGAACTAGAAAATGTCACTTACTGCTTAAACTAATTCATTATCAAGACTTTTCAAGATGCTCAGAAGATAAGTAAATAATATCCGTGTAATTATTTAGAACGAGGCATAATCAATCATTTAACGTAGTACTAGACTACTAGGTCGTCGATGGTTGACAAATGCCTAAAAAAGAAAAATAATTGCAAAGCGGTTAAACGACGCTAATATGATTTATAAGTGTCGCATAAGAAAATATGATGATGGAAATGATGATACATGATAACGACGATGACGTTACATCATCATGATAAATAAAAAATATCATCATGGTCATGGAAGCGCATGGCTTGGGATAATATATAAAAAATAAATTTAATTTAATTTAATATTTATCGACGTATTTCATACGCGTGTGTACAATTACTCTACTACTCGCCGTATATCATACACTCATCAAAAGACAAGTCAATCAATAAATTACACACCAAACAACACACAAACACAACTAATACTAGTAATCAATTGAATTTTGAATAAGCTGTTCGTTTATTTATTGTGTTTTGGGTTTCTTTAATTATTATTTTTTTAGCTTTTATTTTCATTTCTTGTTTCAATCAATTCGATTCTAGTCGGAGCCGGAGTAGCATTATTATTATCTCATTGGACAGTGATGCTCTGATACTGAAGAAAAAGAGGGGAAGAAGTGGAAACCCTAGATTTCCTCGTCGGAGAACCGCCGTATCGGCGATGGAGAACGGATACGATCGGAGGCTCGAGGAGAATTTCTCCGGCATGAAGCTAGGGTTAGGCCGCGAGCCGTCGTCTTCTTCTTCGGCGGCCATGGCGGCCTCGGCGGCGCTGAGCGAGTCGGCGTCGGAGAATCCGAACGATAGTTTGTTTCAGGTCATGAAGGCCGTCGAGGCCGCGGAGGCGACGATCAAGCAACAGGTCGAGGAGAACAACCGTCTCCGGCTCGAGCTGCAGAACAGGAATCTTCTGATCGAGAAACTCGTGAGTTCTCTTCTTTCCATTTCAAAATCGATTTCCGTGTTTGTAAAATGTTAATAGGTTAAGAGTTAAGAGCAGTCGATTTTCGCGAAAGATGATATGTTTAAGATGGGCGACGAAAACGAAAACGAAAATGTAGACTGAAATGTGACTATAAATTTTTACGTGTGGATTGGAATTGGACGGTTTAGAAATGTGAATGCCACATGAGAAGATGAAGAAAAGCATCAGAGAATTGTTGGCCTTGTAAAATCAACAGCGAGGGATTGGAGGTGAACTCGAAATGTCTTTAACTCAGTGTTCATGTGTGTTTTAGAACGACTGAAACTCTAACATGTGATAGACGTGGAAAGTAAGTGAGGACTGAGGAGTTATGGACCTCTAAAACTCGAATGCATGGTCTCATGTTCGGGTTATGGCTCTTTAGACAAAAAATTCAATTCTCTTGTGTTGAATAAGTGCTGAATGAATGGCTTTATTTTCTCTTAAAGTTTAAGTATCCATTTGTTCATAATGATACATCTGGAAAATTGATCATCGGCAGAAACTAGATGAATCGATGTCACAAAGGCCTGTTACACTCCAAAATCCACCAGGCAGGATAAAGCAGGATAATGATCTTTCGATGGCACAAAATCTGACGGAAAATCGCATTGAAGGTGGCAAGATGATGAATGGAACAATTAAAGGGCTTCCTGGTCAACAAACTGCAGATAATGCTGGCTTCTCTTCTCCGTCCACTGGTTCTTTCTCTCCAAGAAGGTACTCAAATTGGAAGTGAACGATGGTTCTATGTATATTTTGTGTCGTACTAAATAATATGAACATTTTAGGTACTGTTGTGTTTGTGTATTAGGTTGGATGGAGAGCATGATCAACGTTTAAACTCTGGACAGGGGTTGATACCAATAACTGAATTGAATCATCAGAACAGTCTCTGGAAGCAGGTAATTATTTATATTTTGTTTTCTATTTTTTATGTTGCGCCGCTGAAGATAAACTTCTTTTGCATCTTTTTTTTTTTTTCCTTTTGTAATGCTCAAGTTCGATTTTATTTTGTATTTTGTAGGATCTCAGTCAAAAGGTACAGGAACATGAAGAAGAAATTATGCTATTGCGTAAACACCTGGCAGATTACTCAATAAAGGTACATTAACATAACTTTTACAATGCGTCAAAGATCACAATTTCTTTTGTGTCTGATGCGGCATTTAGTACCATCGGATAGATAGCGTTTTTTAAGACAAACTCCTCGTAACTGATGACCTTTTGGGATTCAATAAATCATTTGATTTCTCTATGGATTTCAGCTTTAGTTTCTGCCGTTTTATTATATTTCTCGGGTGGGCCTCATTCGAGATTAGGCAGTTGCCTCTAGGTTGTATATATTGCATTGGTTCCCGAAAGCTTTCCTTTTATTTTATTTTATTTTGTTTTATTTAAGTGCTTATATTAAAAAATGTATGCTTTGTATCACACTTGTTGTTCTTTCTATTCCTGTGGCATTTTGGTTACGTTATACGCAGACTGTCTAATGGCTAGCTTATGACAGGAAGCACAAATACGGAATGAAAAACATGTTTTGGAAAAGCGAATTGCTTATATGCGTTTGGTAAGGAAGACATCATTTTTTTCCTTCACATTTATACTTCTATTGCCCTCTTTGTTTTCCATAGGTTTTTCAGCAAGCAATTTTACTCTCTTAAAGTCAGGCGCATCATCAATAATAGAAGAATTCAGTTCCTCTGTATTTGGTTTATCTTATACTTGGTTGTCCATTTAATGGGTTTTATATCATGCCATCAGGCCTTTGACCAGCAGCAACAGGACCTTGTTGATGCTGCATCGAAAGCTCTATCGTACAGACAAGATATTATTGAAGAAAATATACGTCTGACATATGCATTACAGGTATTCCTTTTTTTATAATTACTATTCTTTTATTGTAGACAATGACTACGTTAATGATGCTGAAGGAGAAGTTACAAAGGTTTTGCTAATCTGCAAACGTTTTAATTTTGTTTCCTAGGATGCTCAACAAGAAAGATCGACATTTGTTTCATCATTATTACCCCTTCTGGCAGAGTACTCTCTGCAGCCACCAGTTATTGATGCCCAATCAATTGTGAGCAATGTTAAGGTCAGCCTTAAATAAGCTTGGTTAAATTGTAACGTTTATTTTTTGTTTTATATATATTAGGATTTTGTGAGTGAAGTATAGATGTTACAAACTTAGCGTTTTTTTTACGAGTAGAAAATAAGACAACTGAATACAAGATAGTTTCTGGACTTTTGAGAGAGCAGACTTTTGAGATGGCCACTCTCTCATGAAAATGAATTTCTTCCTCTTCCCACATTAGTCTTACAAATAGCATACTTTTCTTCTATTATTATATTGCTTATCATAGACTATCGACTTTTACCCATTATTTTAAACAAATAATTTTACTAATTCTCATAATCTATATTTTATAGATCCTAACGGTAGACTCCTTGGCTCAAAGAGAGACAGTTAGGTACAAGCTGACTTTCTAGCATATATTCTCCCTGTGGTGCGAGACATAAAAAGGGCCATCACTATAAATTCTATCCAGCTTTCAAGTTTTTTTTCTTGTTTTGTGTGTGTGTGTGGATATATTAGGGATTGGCCTAGTGGTTTATGTTCATGATCGATTTTTTTATATATATAGTTTTACTTGATTTTATAAATCTGCCAATGAAGTGCAAGTCTGTCTCCATGTAGAAGTTCTTTCTTTTTGTATTATGTGGTAGGTGTTTTGCTCGTTGTTTTATGAACTTCTAAATATGTTGAAGAGGATTCTCTTCAGTTTGCTATTTCGATGGGTGTGTCATTAGAGTGACTGAAATTGGGCTAACGCCATCTAGTATGTATGTAGTTCATTCTAGATGAAACATTCTTTCTTTATTTCCTTGTTAATTTAGTTTTTGTAGTTTCTTTACCAAAAGAAAAAAGAATGGTTGCTGCGGTGTAATCCGTTTTATCTTTTGGTATCGAGTTCTTTTTTGGTGTCCTTAGAATTTGTTTTTTGAGATTGAGTTTAATTTAGCACAAGACCAACCTTAGTGCCGAGGTCACTCCATATTGAAATTGCTACGATGTAAGATAACCCCACCATGCATTCTTTCCATCGCGTGAATGTGTTTTGTGTTAGTCTGAGACTGGGCTATTAACTAATCAAACTTGTGAACACTTCCTTATCAGTGGTTGAGTGTGTGGTTGACCTTTCCCTTTTTCTTTTTCCTCTGAACTTCTTTCTCGCAGGTTCTTTTCAAGCATTTGCAAGAGAAGCTTCTCCTTACCGAGGTATGCACTGCCAGTGAAAACTCTCACTTCTTTTCGTTCTTATCAGCCTCCTCAACTCGCTTGATTGAAGTGTATATCATAGCTTGATGTGGGATAAATCTTTAAATCAAGACATTTTCTTATATTTTATTTTATTGTAGACAAAACTCAAAGAGTCGCAGTATCAGTTAACCCCTTGGCGAGCAGATGTCAGCCAATCAAATATCGCCACACATTCCGCGTCTCATCCTATTGGCACTGCTCTGACAAATTCCGTATGATCAGAACTCCTTATGTCTCACCATTATAATGGTGCCAGTTTTTCTTTCTCCATAATTTGCTTTGTTTCTTTCTTTTCCTAGAACACGAATGGGCTTGAGTTGGTTCCGCAGCCGGTGTATTCCCAAGGAAAAGCACCTGAACCTAACGCCAATGCACAACCAGCTGCCGAATTGGATTTGTGGGTTCAGCAACAACCAGCAGGCGTGAGTGGTGTTGCACAGAATTCGGAGCACGATGACATGGGAAGGTATTCACCGATTCCAAGCAGGTGAGCCTCGTCAAAAATGGTGGTGGGTTCTAAATCCATTTTAACTGTAGGTCGATGACTTTGATGACCGTATATGCATGAACTTTTCCAAAACAATTTGCAATAATAGGCGATGATATGTTTTTAGCAATTATTGGCAACCGAGATTGAAGGCTTGCTTGTAACTTTCGGACAGTTCTCTTTCTGATAAACTATGCAAAAATAGTCCCTTTTTTGGTATAGGAGTAACATTTCTTTTTTCTTTTTTTCATACAGTAAGGCACTGTGAGCCCGTCGTGCATTCTTTACTTTTATTGTTTTATAATTTTAGATATGAAAATGAAACAAGTTCATGATGTTCCCTGCTAAGAAAACATATTTTGTAACCCCTTGAATGATATATAGGTTCCCAAGATATGTTGATGCAGAGATTGTCATTGGTTGTTAGTAAATCTTATTGCATATTTGCATAGAAAAATTTGATTGTTGGTGATATATATTCCCCGTGTTTAGTCATGCAAGTTTAGCGCAAGATATGCCTACCCAAGTAAACATGAGTCGTGGCCCTCGTTATGGTGAAGAAATGGCAAATAAACAGGTCACATTTCGTGATCCTGTCACCAACACTGAGATGGAAGATCGTGATGTTGAAGGAAACCAAAACGAGAGAGAAGCACAGGCTAATTGGAGTTCAGGGAACCCTCCTTACTCAACAACAATGGATGATCCTAGTCCTTCCTATTCTCCATTTCTACCACCAGTTCTGGAAGAACCGTCTTCCTCTTTTTCCGAGGGTAATAATTTCTAGCATCTGATAATCTTTTCCAGTTCTGCTATTGGCTTCTACTTGCCAAGTTTGTCTATTTTTTCTGTTTCCCCGTTCTGAATTAAGCTTCTACAAATTTTAGCTGCGGATGAGGATCCTTTACCAGCAATAGAAGGTCTTCAGATTGCAGGCGAAGCGTACCCGGGGCGAGAACTTCAAGCATCTGGATACTCTATCAATGGAACGACCAGTTGTAATTTTGAGGTGCTGTGTTAATTTTTTTTTATAATTATTATTAATGATGCTCTCTGAAACATAACTAAGCCAAAATAGTGAATGGCACAGTGGATTTTTGTTTTATGTACTAAGTGCGTTCCTGTTCTTATCTGGCACTTGCAGTGGGTACGGTATCTTGAAGATGGATCTGTAAATTATATCGAAGGTGCAATGTTGTTTCTTCTCTCTCTCTTTCAATGGTCTTTTTCCGGTAGTGCTTCTTTCAGATAGATATCTAAATTCTATTGCATCACAGGAGCTAAACAACCTAACTATCTTGTCACTGCCGATGATGTCGATACATACCTTGCATTAGAGGTCCAGCCTCTGGATAATAGGAAGCGAAAGGTATTTGCTCTGAAATTATTTCAAGATTTTCAATAAGGCTGGTGGAAAAATATTGGTTTTGTCAAGTATAGGGAAAGAGAAGAAAAGAACAACCCATGAGCTGCCAATTCTGTTTTTCCAAAAGAAACTCTGCACGTGCACACACACACACCCACACGCGCGCGCGCGCACACACACACACACACACACATATATATATATATATATATATATCTGTAATATGCTGCTGCTATGTCTTGTTTACTTCTGTAAAAAGAACTTCGAAGTGTTATAGTTTCGTGTTTATTTTGTAGGGTGAGCTTGTAAAAGTCCTTGCCAATGACCATAGAAAGATAACATTTGGTGAGTAATCTTTTCACCCTTTACTCTTTTTTTCTCACTTGATTCTTAAGAGTAATTAAGACTCAAGTAATAACTTCAAAAAAATGATGCTCTTTCTGTTGCATTTGATAGAATCTAGTGGGTATAAGATGTCTGTTTTGCCTGGATATGCTAATTATATTGCTTATACTGATGTGTGGTAAATTAATAATTTTTGTTGGAGTGGTATGTAAATTTTGAATCTAGAATGGTAAAATAATTTTGTTTTCCAGGTTTAGTTCAAGTATAGATCACTAGCTGATTGGTAAACTATTTTCATTAATAAAATTTTAACTGATTTAATTTTAAACATAGAAAACGCCAAGTATTTATATGTTGCCAACATCTTTCAGGTCCTAATGTATATCTCTCTATCTCGCTGACTTAAAATTTTGAGAACTATTCCTTGACGGTTTGTTTACTGTGCTATTATGCTATGTAGATCCTGAAATGCAGAACCACATTGAGAAAACTCTTCATTCTGGCCGTGCGTCTTACAAAGTCTCGATGTCGGTAAGATTTTGCTGCATATTTGCAAAGTTTGCATGCTATATTTCGTTCGTTTCTGCAACCTAAAAAAATAAAAGTAAATTACTTCTGTTTTGCAGACAAAATATTTAGACATATGGGAGCAAGCCATATTGGAAGTTAAGAGGGAAGCTTGCACTATTAAGTGCACTGGCGCCAGCGGTCTTGTAATCACAGAAAAGTTTTCACCCACCACAACCGTATGTATCCCTACTTCTTTTACCCGAAAAAATTGTACAAAATAGCTATTCGAAACTAATTGATTAGTAAAATAGCCAAAGTTTCAAGTTTTTTAGTAAAATAGCCATAACTACCTTTTTCAATTTATGACAGCATTGTCAATAAATAAATTGGTAGGTAAAAAATCTGGTACGCTTGCGCATTTTTGTAAATTTTGGCTATTTCGCTATTTTTTTTTACAAACTTTGGATATTTAGCGTATTCATTAGTTTCAGCTGACTCTTGGCTTGTACCACTCAATTGTGAAAAGTTATAAAGAGGTTTTCAATCGCAATGGAAAAGCTGCCCTATTCATGAGTGGTTTTTGGGTCAAACCGAATAGGATTGTTTTGGTCAAAAAGTGTTTCACGTGTCCTTGTAATACAGGTTCTGATTCCTTATGGGACCCCGACGGAATTTGTGATCACTGGTTCGGGTGAGGTTCAACATATCCTAAAAGTAGACGATGAACCCGATATGTAAGTATAAACTATCACATGATGTTAATATAATATTATTGAGTCGTTAGAATTTACCATTACTATATATATTTTCATTTGCTGCTATAAACTCTTTTGAAGCTCGTGGCCATTGTCTATAAAACTATTTATGTTGGAGAGCAAGGAAATTAACCCGTTTAAAATAATTATTCCGGATTGTAAGTTAGAACATTATGCATAGGAGATAAATTTAATGCTTTTAACACTTGTCGTAAACTAGATTACCCTTCCATATGAACTGGTTTCAAATTTTGGTGTGACAATGATTCAACTTACAAAATGTAATTTCTTTTCTTCTTCTCTGTGTTGCAGTTCAAGAGATACAGTGGTGGTCATCTTGAGATTATTCATTATGAGGGTATGTGCTCCAATCTCTTTCTCTTCATGTTTGTTGTCATTCTCATAAAAATGTTCCATTAATTTCTGAGATTTGGTCTTTGATTAGCAGGCTGGTGAAAGAAGAAAAGCAAAGAAAAGGAGTTTATTCTTTAGCAAGTAGATTGATTAGTGCCTCTAATTCTGCCAAAAAAAAAAGGAGCCAGCTGGCACTGGAGGTCTATATTAGTCTTTTTTTTTTGTTTTTCTTTTTTCTGGGAGCTTTGTATGTAATCACAGTAAGGAAGTAGTTAGTTGATGCCGTAGTAATTTCTGGGCACCTGTCACTTATTCATATCACTCTTGAAGTCAATTTTTTGTTTACAATTTTGTTAATCAATCATCATGAATACGACATTTGCCTTCTTACACGCACAATTTACACGGAAAATAACTAAAGACATTCCATTCCGACTCAAGTCCAACGCCGGAAAAATTCCAACAAAACAGTATACTGAATGAATGAATTGGGTCGTTAATTCTAGTTAGGAATAGCTAATTGAAATTTGAAAATGCTCTTTTGTATGAATAAAGAAAACTGTATTTCCAAAAGTTTGACCACCGCCGTTGCACCGGACATAAAATTGATAAACCCATGATAATTTTTAAAGATTTTGTGCCAATGTGGCAGTGACTAATTCTTTGATAAACTTCACGTCTAATGAGGTACCAAGCTCATCATATATCTTCTTCACCTTTGAAGTTCAAAGAAGTGGCAGAACTTGGAACGTCAAAGCCAAAAAAGCCAAACATCGCAATGAAGCCACGCGGATGAGCCTAGAACTCCTCCGAAATGGACAGGGTTCTCGGCTAATAAATTGACCTTAGGTTCTCGTCTAATAAATTGACCTTCGTGGCCGGTGCCATCACCACAGTCTCGATCACCAAACTTTTATGCCTCTTCTCCGCCTGGTCAGCAAACTTAGGTAGCGTAACTTGATACGAAACACCGCCATAGGAGAAGATGACGCCAGTTCCTATACAATATAAGAAGTCATTAAAGTTTTAGATGCCCAAAATAGCAAACATATGTCGGCAAGCCCGAGCCTCCTTAACTCAAACACGAACTAAGGGGGTCACTCATACTTGAGCGCATGGTCTCGTGGCATGAAAAGCTCCCGTCACATGACCCAAACGGATTCGAAGAAATGAGCCCGCGCATGAAACCAGACTGCTAGAAGACCACCATGTTGGAAATTATTTAACGATTAACAAATAATATTATATAACATATCTCAATATGGCGGAATTATATAATATGATCTAATTTGTTAAAACTCGTTTTAAATATATTCAATTAACCTAGGCATTAAAAATTACTAAAATGTTAATAAATTCTTATTCTAAACATGCTGTCAACGAATTGATCACACAACTAACAACCTATAAACAATTTATAAAATGCGTTGCAGATCCAATTCGTTTGAGAGACTTACATATGATGTTGTAAACAACCTCGTAAGTTGCTAGCTTACGTCGGAATGACTCGTCGAAATTCAGCCTAACTCACGCCTTTGCCACGCCGGAATGCACACCTAGCATTCGAGTGAAGATCCTTGGACCCGCGCCTACGAGTGGCTGGATACGGGACCTGCAGACACTCAAACCAAGCTGTGCCGAGAGGGACTACACATGCTGGCCAAAACACGCCAGATAGAATCAGTCCAGCCGCCGGAATGGTCCTGCCCAAGTCTTGCCGGATGCGCCTAGGAGAAGTTTGCGGCTTAGCCAGCCTTGTGCCTGCCCTTTTCCGCTCAAATGATCCTTCTTTGAGCCCGCACAACCTCTGGAAGAAGAGGCCCAAAGTGCGCCTACGATGTGCCTTCAAAATCCCTCGCCGGATTGCACAAAGATTGTCGCTGGAATGCCTTCACACGCGCCTAAGGAGTCGTTGAGTCACCTTGCCTTCTTGCTTCAATTATGGCCGGCCCTGTGGAAAATATTCTCACAAAAACACCAAAAGAATAATCAGAGATAATTTTCTCGGGTTTTCGAGAGATTAAAAGGGTGGGCTATTTGATTGAACAACAGGAGAAGGAGAATCACTCAATAAACAAGATCAAGAATCAAGAAACGATTTCTTAATCTCTCTTTCTTTCTCTAACTCGGTCAAAATCCATTAATACATGAGGGAGCGGGGTTATGTTAAGTCAAAATCCAATTTTGACCCGTTAGTCAAACTATCTTTTTAATGAATTTTAAAATAATTTCCCAGCCTAATTCTCTTAATTATGGCCGACCAAATCATTTTATTTCCTCCAAAAAATATTTGATTTATTTCTAAAATAATATATAGTTATTTAGAACATCTCATTTATTTAATGACAAGTCATTAATTCTTTTCATACTATGCAAACAAGTACGAGACGAGAAAATCTTTATTTTCATCTTTTATTTATTTGAATCATCAAATTATATTATTATCAATATAGTAACATAATATGATTTATTAAATATATATAACAATAAATAACCAATTTATTTATTTAATTACTTGAAAAATAATTTTCTTAGTGTAAATCACAATTTACAAAATTTCACAAATTTTTTCTGATTTTTAATTCTTAATATTAGTCGATTCCACTAAAGGACTAATATTGAAACTTTATAAGTTCATATGCGTTTATTTTCCGTTTGATGTGACACAACAATTCTTCACACGATCCACATAGTATTTTACGATATTACCCTTCATGTGTATCAGTAACTCAGAGGAATATAAAATTGCTGTTTTACCCCTTAGTTATTATTTCACCAACTCCTTTGATATTTGTGAATGAGAAAAACATATAGTCAGATGTCTTTACATATCACATGTTTTAATCAAAGAATATTCTTATTCAATGAATACATGGCCAGGTTTATTCATTCACACTCTCATAACAAAAAATAGTATGATACTAATGCATTAACATTGTTTCAACACGAATTTCGTATCTGTGAATCACATAACCCAACATGACAATGTAATGGCACCAACCGTCAAGTAAGATGCAACTATAACTTAGTCATTGCCCATTGACAAATCAAATATCATAAGATGTCATATCGATTATGCATTCACTTCAGGATTTAGGTAAGTACCAAAATACCCCTCTTATGTGATCGTGGAGTTTCGAGTGATTAAACTGTTTTATCTCGAGCTTCAGAGTATCACTTGTCTTGTTCAATATCTTCTATAAGATATCAAGAATGAAATAGAGAGTCGCAACTCTCTATATCACAAGATTGTTGGCGGAGATGCCTTTAAGAAAATTATTTATTTACATATTGATGTCCTTATTGTAATTTATTGATTAAATTAATAAAAATTGAAACGTTCATTCATTCCCTATTACTTTGATTGAAGATTTATGATATTCAATAGTCTTACAGTGCTTAATCAAACCTAACAATGTATGAACAGACAAATGTAGATTTGCGTGAACAAACTCTTCATGGTTTGATTAAAGAGATATACACACAATCTAAAGATCAACAAACTATTGATCCCAGTATGATTGTTGGAAGAATCTATGATGTCTGGTTATAAGGCATAGATAGTTCGGAACTCTATACTGAATTGACTAGTGCATCTTTAGAGACAATGGAAGAACAAACCATTTAACCTCTTCTGTCTCAAGGTCACTATGTATATATTGCATCATGCTTACCTAAATCCTGAAATGAGACATGTCATTTCATTGGTGTGATATTCTCATTTGAGAAAGTCAAATTCTAGATCCATTAAGTGATATAGAATAGACCAATTGGTGAGATATTAAATTATGAATATGTCATGAACCAGCTTTATGAAGTTCTCATAGATATGGAATTCATGTACAAGATTGCTGAAATGCAATGTATATCACCTCATGCTTTATTACTTGGATTGTAAATAAATGAACCGCGCGGTATCCAAAATTAAGTTGCGACTTTATTTGGATGAAACAATGTGACTTGTTAGCTCATCGTCATTACATTGTTTCTAACTTATTCACAAGTAACAAAAGAGTTGAGGAAATAATAACTAGAAGGGTAAAATGGTAATTTTAGAAATCCCATCTAGTTGATGATATTCATGAAGGGTAAACATAGATAACATTTAATGGATCTACTCAATATAATTAAGTTGAATTTGAGTAGAAAATAAATTCATTTGGACCGAGAGATTCTAAGTGTCAACTCTTTAGTGGACTCAGTTGAAATTAAGCTAATACTCGGAAAAGGTTTGTGAACTTTTGAGTCCGAGTATAAAAGCTCAAGTTTTTTTCATTTGGATCCATAAGGTCACTATTACGGGTCATTAGAGTAGGATTGTTAAACTGAAATCTAAGTCAAAATAAGTTCAAATATTGAACTAGACTTTTTTTCGGAAAATGTCTAAAGGATATTTGTTGTCCACATGGACATTAAATGATGTGAATGTCAAAATAAGATTTTGTATATTTTCATATAATAAAAATATAAATTATTTTCTAAAGCCGAAAAGTCGTTTGAGGCATTATGAAACTAATCTCATTATTTGTGTAACAATAATTCTACAATGGGTATTTTAAGAATTGTCTTAAAAGAAATAAGGAAGCATCTAGATGCCCCTTCCCTAGCTATAGAATTCAGCCAAGACACATGAAATGAGAAGATAATTATTTTCCTTTAATTATAACGATAATTACTCAAAAGGAAAATGGGAAATGAATTTCCTTGAGAAGGAAACAAATGTTCTAAGTTAGGAAACAAATTTCCTCACTAATGCACCAAGGTTGGTCGACCATGTACTAGAGGAAGAGAAGAGAAAATGAACTATTATGTCATGAATGCATAATAGGAAAGGTTAATTACCCTTTCTTGATTTTCCTTCTCCTATAAATAGAGCCTCATATAGAGATGTGAAAAGAAGCATTCTTGGTCATACCTCAGCCACGCATCGTAGGCGTCCTTGTCTTCCTTACTCGAGTCAGGACTCGGAGGCGGAGGATACGCGGTCGTGAGAACATACTTCTGCTTTTTCACCGTCAGCACAATGTCGAGGTTCCGTTTCAAGTCAACGTAATTATCATCCTCGAGTTTGTTTGAACTTAAAATCGTTTGTAGTGGGTTAAAAGACATTTTGCTGAAAACATAAATAAAATAAATAAATTTAGTACGTGCTACGATTTCAAATTATATGCATGAACAACCCTAATATGGTAAAGAAAGCGTTAAATAATTCATGGTATTATGAACAATAATGGTTAATTACTTTTCCTATGGGGAAATCGTAATCAACCGTCTTTCATTGTCGTGACACATCACTATTTAGTTTGAACCATCCAAGAAGTCACAACTTCTAGTTCTTACTAATTACCATAAACATTTGGTCACTTATTTTTAATGAAGGGCCTCTAGGTGAGGATTAGGTTTAAAACATAAGTTTAAGTGTACAACCGACATGATAGCGGTTCACCTATGTGGAGACCCCGCTTCATCATTTCTCTTTAAGGCTTAGTTCACAACAGTTTAATTAACAAAATGCTTCTGAAGTACTCCCATTGAAGGGATGGCCACTATGTGTGACTCTTAGTTCATCGCAAATTTAGTTAATTAAACTCATCTCGGGGACCGCGGGTTGCTTCAATGATAAACAACCCTCTCACTTAGTTTTTGCAAAAAATCATTATCTTTGTTGAAAAACAGTTACATTTTTATAACTCTTTTATAAATTATAAACTGCATGAACAGTTCATTTAAATATGATGTTGACGATTATCCTACATGACATGTGAGGTGATTACTTATATGAGATGAAATAAAATTAAAATGTAAAATATTTAACTCACATAAGCCAATTTCTAATTAAAACCCATAAGAAAAACTTAAAGAAAAATAAACTATTTATTTTCTAAGCTTGGTTGGCCAACGAGCCTTGTGACGCGTCATCTGATATCTCGGGTCAGCCTCCACACGTTCTCCAACGTGCGGTCAAACCCGAGTTGCTGCCCTTCTTGTCTTCTCGTCGCCAGATTACAATTAAATAAATTTACAATATAAATTGAACTCGCAAGTTGAGGCTCACAAATTTAAAATTAAACCCGAGACGATAACCGGAAAAATCCTAGGGCCATAATAATGAGGATCCATGCACAATAACACACACACACACAACAACCATAATGCAACATTTGATCGTACAAAAATGGCAACACCAACTAGTAAAAAAAAATTCAAAACTAGTCATCAACCTAATTTTTAATGCCTTTAATTAGTTATGATACCATTTATTGGAATTTATCTAACAATTAAACAAAAATATTATACGACATATCTAAATATGGCCGAAATACATAATCAATCCTAATATGTTAAAACACATTTTATTGATCTCTCAACAACACTCGGGAGATCACTCAACAACACTCGGGAGATCAAGAAAAAATTTATTGATCTCTTTCTCTCTTTATTATAATTAGTGAGGGACTTGGTCGAGTATGTGTGTTAGGGTTATTATAATTAGGGTTTCGAAAATCCCTTAAGTAGAGAGAGAAAGTGAGCTTTTTTTAGGTCCAACCCATTAGTCAAACTTAAGCCCGTTGTTCATTTAAATTAATTTAAAAAATTAATCCCTTGGTCTAACTCCTTAATTTGGCCGAGTGACATCTTTGTATTCTCAAAAATTTTCTTTTGATTTATTTTTAAAATAATATTTAATTGCTTTAGAACATCTCATTTACTTAATGACAAATCATTAAATATTTTCATACTATACAAAATAGTACGAAATAATAAAATATGTATTTTCATTTTTTATTTAATCACTAAAATATATTATTATCAATATGATAATATAATATGATTAAATAAATAAATGTAATAATAAATAACCAATTATTTATTCAATTACTTAGAAAAACGTTTTCTTAGTGTAAATCAAAATTTACCTTAAATCATAAAATAATATCATCCTATTTAAATAGATCTCGTCCGAGAGTTTATCATTGAGACCTAATGGACCCACTTCAACGAAGCTTTATCATAAAAATCGGACTCAAAAGTTCACATACCTTTTTCATCTCTTAAATTCTTAATATTAGTCGATTCCACTAAAGGACTAATATTGAAATTCTCTAAGTTCATGTGCGTTTATTTTCCGTTTGATGTGATAAAAAAAATTCATTACACGATCCATATAGTACTTTACGATATTACCCTTCATGTGTATTAGTAACTCAGAGGAATGTAAAATTACCGTTTTACACCTGAGTTATTATTTCACTAACTCCTTTGTTACTTGTGAATATGAAAAAAATAGAGTGAGATATCTTTACATGTCACATGTTTTAATCAAAGAATGTTCTTATTCGATGGATATTTGGCCAGGTTTATTCAGTCACACTATCATAACAAAAACATAGTGTGATACTAATGCATTAGTAGTGTTTCAACACGAATTTCGTATATGTGAATCACATAACACAAGATGATTACGTTATGACACCAACCGTCGGGTCAGATGCAAATATAACTTAGCCATTGACCATTGAAAAATCAAATGTCATAAAGTGTCACATTGATTATGTTGGGATTGGTGCCCACAAAAGAGATTTAAGACATTATAAATACTTTGTATTTGATTTTTTTGAGACATTATATAAAGTTAAATATTCATTCTTCCTTTAAGTTTTTGTTTATGTATGTATGTTACGCTCTAAAACTGTCATCAACGAAAGGGGTGCTAAGTATAGACTTGACAAGATAGCCCCTTATGACTAGTTTAAACATTTGTTCGCAATCTTAAGATCGATGGAGCAATCGAATCTGAGTAATGATTGTTTGAATGGATCATGATATCTTATCTTGTGATATAAAGAGTTGTGATTCTGTGTTTCATTCTTGATATCTTATAGAAAATATTGAACAGGACCTTTGATACTCTGAAACTCGAGATAAAACCGTTTAAACACTCGAAACTTCAAGATCACATACGAGGGGTATTTTGGTACTTACCTAAATCCTGAAGTGAATGCATAATCGATGTGACACCTTATGACATTTGATTTGTCAATGAACAATGGCTAAAATTATAGTTGCGTCTGACCCGGCGGTTGGTGTCATAACCCTATCATGTTGGGTTATGTGATTCACAGATACATAATTCATGTTGAAACAATGCCAATGCATCATGATTCAAATAAATAAAAGATGAAATTAAATATTTTCTCATTTCGTACTATCTTGCACAGTATGAAAATAATGATTTGTCATAAAATAATGAGATATTCCCAAATAATTAAATATTATCATGGAAATAAATCAAAATAAAGATTTTCAAAATATATAGGATTATACTCGGCCATAGTTGGTGAATTAGGTCAGATAATTAATTTTTGAAATTAATTAAAAGAATAATGGGCTTAAGTTTGATTATTGGGTTTGACCTAGAAAAAGCCTGTTTTCTCTCTACTTAAAGGGTTTTTCGAAAACTCTTACCCAAACCCTAATCACAATTTGGCCAACCTCCCACTCCCCCTTCGCCTGAGTTCTTTGGTCGAAATTCTAGAGAGAGAGAGAGATCAAGAAATATTTTCTTGATCTCCCGAAAGTTCTTGAGTGATTCCGATCTCCTGAGTTCTTTGGTCAAAATTTTAGAGAGAGAGATCAAGAAATATTTTCTTGATCTCCCGAAAGTTCTTGAGTGATTCCGAGTGTCTCTTGTTGTTCAATTGAAGAGCCCACCCTCTTAATCTCATCAAATACTGAGGGCATTACCATTGACTCTTCAATTGGTGTTTGAGTGACTTTGTACACGCATGTATTCACTCGAGACGCGAAAAAATCGAGCGAAACGGAGCGAGGCTCATTTCAGCCAGCTGGCCGGACTGGAGGACCTCGCCGGACTCAAAACGTGCCTAGCTCACCCCCAGGAGTTTGACGAAGAATCTGGCCAAATATTTTACAGGGACCTAGCCCTAGGTGTCTTCCACGTTACTGCAACTTTTTGCGGTCAGATTCCACCGGAGGAAGCCCCAGCGTCGCAAGCCAATTTTTGGCTGGCCGACCAGAATCCAATCTGGCGGGTCAAAACTTCCAATCCGGCGGGTCAGATTTCAGAATTTTGATGAGGCCGTCAGGAGTTAGCTACCAACGCATGAGGTTGTTTACAACCTTACATGTAAGTGTTCTAAACGAATTGGATCTGTTTTAATGATTTACAAATGTGTTTATAAGTTGTTATATGGTTTGGTTCAATTTGTTGACATGTTTAGAATAAATAATTTATTGACATGTTTATGATTTTTAATGCCTAGGTTGTTAGTTTATTAAAATGAGTTTTAATACAAATCATATTATATAATTCCGCCACATATAGATGTGTTATGTAATATTATTATTTAAATTGTTATATAATTTCCAACATATTATGCATTCACTTCGAGTGATTAAACGGTTTTATCTCGAGATTAAGAGTATGTTCAATATCTTCTATAAGATATCAAGAATGAAACACAGAGTCACAACTCTCTATATCACTAGATAAGATATCATTATTCATTCAAACAATCATTACTCGGATTCGATTAGTCTATCGATCTTAAGATTGCGAACAAATGTTTAAACTAGTCATAAGGGACTATCTTGTCAAGTCTGTACTTAGCACCCTTTTCGTTGATGATAGTTTCAGGGCGTAGCATTCATACATAAACACAAACATAATAAAGAATGTATATTTAATTTTTATAAATGTTTCAGCAAAATCAAATTTAATGTCTTTACAATGTAATATCTCCTTTTTGGGTACCAATCCCAACAATTCCCTCGAAACTGCATCATATATTCTAAACCAAATTTGTTTAAAACGGTCTTGGTACTCCTTATGAACGATGGATTGGGTGTAAAGTTAGTTTAAGCCACATCAAAATTTAACAAGTTGCTATTAGGTAAGAATTATGTGTATTCGTTGGATATCCAAGCAAACTAAAGGTTTCACATTCTATAGTCCCCGAGAACAACAAAACGTTTGTCAGCATTAATGCTCGTTTCATTGAGGAAGACTTTATGAAGAATACGAAACCTAGAAGCAAAATTGTGCTTGAAGAAAAGTTGGGTGAGGAAGCTTCTACCTCATCTGTAAGAATTGTTCTTACCCCAACTGAAACCCAACCAAACATTTCAGAACCTCGTCAGGTAGTAATGCGACGTACGGGGAGGGCTTCTGAAAAGCCCGACTGGTACATGTCTTATGGCGATACTCTGGTAGCCGTCTCTGACATATATGACCCTGTTTCCTATACCCAAGCAATAGCTGGTTTTGAATCAAACCTTTGACTTGACACTATGAAAGTTGAGATGAATTCTATGTATGTCAACAAAGTATGGAAACTTATAGACCTACCTGAAGGGGTTAAACCCGTAGGGTGTAAGTGGATCTATAAGAAGAAAAGGGGTCCGGATGGGAACGTTGAGACGTTCAAAGCGCGACTAGTGGCTAAAAGTTACACCCAGAAGGAAGGTATCGATTATTAAGAAACCTTTTCCCCAGTCGCAATGCTTAAATCTATCTGCATACTTCTATCCATTGTTGCCGCTCTCAATTACGAGATCTGGAAAATGGATGTCAAGACTGCTTTTCTGAATGGAAATCTTGACGAGCTCATTTTCATGGCTCAACCAGACGGTTTCGTGGAAGGTGGTCAAGAAACCAAGGTTTGAGAGTTGCTGAATCCGTTTATGGATTAAAGCATGCATCTAGATCATGGAATATTAGATTCGATGAAATTGTAAAAAGCTCGGTTTTGAACAGTCAATAGATGAACCTTGTGTTTATAAGTTGATACACGAGAGAAAGATTGTGTTTCTAGTATTGTATGTCGATGATATACTATTCATTTGTAATAATGTAGGTAAATTTTTTGAGGTTAAAATCTGGTAAGCTAAGCAGTTTGACATGAAGGATCTAGGGGAAGCTGCGTACATTCTCCCAAGCATCTTATATAGATAAGGTGATGGATTGCTTCGCTATGCAAGACTCTAAGTAGGGCCGAACCCCCTTTAGATATGGAGTTTCACTCTCTAAGGACCAGTTTCCCAAGACTGCACAAGAGATTGAGGACATGAGAAAGATTCCTTATGCTTGAGCCGTAGGAAGTCTCATGTATGCTATATTGTGCACTAGACCGGATATATGTTTTGCCGTTGGCGTAGTTAGCCGTTTCCAATCAAATCCTAGACTCGAGCATTGGGTTGTTGTTAAGCATGTTCTGAAGTATCTTCGGAGAACTAGGAACTTGATGCTTAGATACTCAGGTACTGACCTGACTATGACGGGGTATATCGAGTCCGACTTTCAGGAGGATAGGGATTCCTAAAAATCCACATCAGGATCTGTGTTCATCCTGAATGGTGGATCTGCTGTTTGGAGGATTATCAAGAAATCTTGCATTGCCGACTCCACCATGGAGGCAGAATATGTGGCTGCTTGTGAAGCATCCAAAGAGGCCGTATCGCTTAGAAAATTCCTTAAGTACTTCGAAGTCGTTCGGAATGTCAACGAGCCCTTGACACTTTATTGTGATAATAGTGGGGCTGTTGTTAACTCGAGGAACCTAGAAGCCATAAGCTCTCTAAGCAATTAAGAGGAAATACCATTTGATTAGAGAGAGTATGCAATGCGGAGACTTGGAGGTGAAGAAGATCTTAACGGTGGACAACCTTACAGATCCTTTCACCAAGGCCCTATCTATCAAGGTCTTAGACCAACATCGAGACAGATTAGGCTTGAAGGACTACTCTCATCTTCTTTGAGTCAAGTGGGAGTTTGTTGGAAGAGATGCCCACAAGAAGATTATTTATTTACATATTTATGTAATATAAATTTTTATAAGTCCTTATTGTAATTTCTGTTTAAATTAATAAAAGTTGAAACGTTCATTCATTCTTTTTTCGTTTGTTTAAACATTTATGATATTAAATATAGTCCTTAATCAAACCTAACAATATATGTAGAGACAAATGTAGATTTACGTGAACAAACTCTTCATAGTTTGGTTAAAAATGAAATATTCACAATCTAAAGATCAACGGACTATTAATCTTAGTATGATTGTTGGAAGAATCTATGGTGTCTGATTACGATGCATAGAGAGTTAGGAACTCTATAGTTCTGTCAGTGTATAACCTACCTTGAGCAAAATATGAGTTTTGGACAATGAGTCAACCCTGTAGCGATCCCCTGAATTTAAAATAAAACACCTGGGAAATTTAATTGAAGAATGAGCTCATTGTTTTTTTAAATAACTAAGTTCTCCAATAAACTGGGGATTAATGTTATCTAAAGTTTTCCCGTTCCCAAAATATGACAGCCGAATCCAAATAAAGAACACAAATAAACCTAGCCCATTAGGAACACAGTTTGGAGTCACCTCACTAATGACAGATGACATAGTCATCTCACTTAAGGACCATCTCGTCTACACCTACTAAAAAAATTCGGATTCGTCACTCGGAGTCGTCTCACCTCAGACGACCCAACGTCGTCTTGCCTACGACAGCCAACCGGAACAAAGAACATCGACGAGTTCGGACCATCGACCAATAATTCTGGGTCACACCGTCTCTCCTTAGATAACATATTGTTGCTTCACCTCAAACAATGCAGTGTCGCCGCACCTTAAATGAAGCATTGTCAACCCGCCTCAGACGATGCAGCCTTGCCTCACCTTAGACAATGCATCGTTGCCTCGCCTCAGACCATGCATCGTCTTCCCTTCTCAGAAGATGATACCTCGCCTAGTCTTTGAGAAATTGTCTCATCTCATACGACATATTTTCGTCTCGTCTCATACAACGCAGCGTCCCATCGCCTCATACAACGCAACGTCCCATCGCCTCATACGGCGCAACGCCGCTTTGCCTCAGATGACGCAATGTCGTCTCGCCTTATACAACTCATACGCAAGGTCTTCCCGCTTCATAAGAAACAACGTCGCCTCGCCTCAAACGACTCAACATCACCTTGCTTTAGACGACTCAACGTCGCTTCTCATACGACGGGTACTCGCCTTGCCTCAGACGACGCAACTTCTCCTCCCCTCATACAACGCGGTATCCCCTCGCTTTAGACAACTTGGCGTCGTCTCGTTTCAGTCCAGCATGTCTCGACAAATGACAAACTTACCCTAATGCCCCATCAACCCCTTGTAAATATATGATGCCAAAACAACTTTTGAAGAGAACTCTCTCTCACGTCAATTAAGCTACTCTCTCTCTCTCTCTCTCTCTCTCTCTCTCTCTCTCTCTCTCTCGGTAAAACGTCGTTGAAAATAAAATCAAGAACGACGAGAGATCAAACCCACCAAATCCATCAACTATCATACCGAAAAGAGAAATGATCTTCTTCCATTCTCTCTAGATCAGAAGAAGAGAAATTCACCCACTCTCGTATCCAAAGGCTTCCGAGCCAAAATATACTTTTTTACAAGATGTTCAAGAATTCGGAAAATCAATTCTCGTGTTTTCACTTAACAAGAGAGATATCTCATAATTAATCACATAAATTCAAAAACATGTAATTAAGTCCGCTCACGTCACGAATCTGTAAATATTAATCTAAAAAATGATTTAACGTAAATAATATTGCTTCATTTCTTGTTTGGAAAAACGTCGTATATTTAGTCTCACTGTAAAAGCTGTTTTTAAACTAAATAATTAAAAAGTTATTGTATATAAACTAGAGCCATTTGGTCGAAATTTAGATAAATAAGTATAAAACTGAGTCCATGGTCGAGGAAAAATGATTAAGGAAATGAGTCGACGCATCATCATGGTCATGAAAGATCACCACGAAATAGAAGCACTATGCATGTATAATTAATAATTTGACTTTTAACTCATGTATTTTACTAGAGAAATTTCATTAATTGGGCTTAAAATGCTATGAAATATCAAAATTGGACTTGCTATGTAACTCTCTGTCTAATATTAGACTTTAAGGTATTAATGGTACAAAAATACCCTTCTCAGCTCTTCTCTCTTACCTCTCTCCCCGATGGAATCCGATACATCTCCTCTCTTCCCTGATCTCTTCTTCTTCTCATCTCTTCCCTGATTTCTTCTTCTCCTCTCTTCCCCGATTTCTTCTCATAGCTGTCTTCTCCGATTTCCGCCCTCCACTAGCCTTCGACCTTCGCCAGACGATAGCTCCGCCTCAGGCTCGCCTCCGATACACTTCACGGACGACCTTGGCGACATTGGCCTCCGACGCCTCTTCGATTCCGATGAAGCTAAAGGTACGAATTAGGGTTTAAATTTGTAAAAAGCTTGGTTCTGTTAGATTTAGGGTGAAATTGTTGTGGTAGATAGGTTTGATTTAGGGAATGATTGTTAGTTTTCGAATGAAATCGGATTTAGGTGTTTTTTGCAGATTCCGATGATTTCCGATGAAATCGGATGAAATCAGATGAAATGCATACATTCTTGAACTGTTGTTTTTTGAAAAATCCGATAAAATGCGATGGTATCCGATGCTTTCCGTTACGTTTTACAAAATTTAATTTATTAAAAAATCCGATAGTATAGGATGGAATCATATGAAATTCGATGAGTTTTTAATTTTTGAAGAACTGATACTTTCCGATGGTTTCCGATGATATCCGATAGTTTTAAAAAATTTGGTTTTAAAAAATTCCGATGATCTGTGATAGAATCCGATGAAATCAGATGGTATTTATTTTAAAAAAATAATAATGATTTCCGATGGTTTCCGATGATATCCGATAGTTTTAAAAAAGTTGGTTTTTAAAAAATTTCGATGATCTATGATAAAATCCGATGATATCAGATGTTATTACTTTTTTGAAAAAATGATGATTTCCGATGGTATATGATGATATCCGATGGCTTCAAAAATGTTGGCTCTTTAAAATTCCGATGATATATGATGGAATCGGATGAAATCCGACGGTTTTTTAAAATTCAAAAATTCCGATAGATTCCGATTGTATCCGATGATATCCGATGGCTGTGATGATTTTTTGAAAAATGTTGTTTTTTTGAACAAAATTTGATGAAATTTGATAAGTTTTTTTTAAAATTTATACATAGTTTATGTTTTGTTTAGAATCCGATGATAATATGTATCGATGTTATGTTTATGTTTTTTATATGTATTTTGAATAAACTTGTAAAATTTCAGGAAAAGATAGTGTATATATGCGACAAAATATTTCTGGGGCGGATCTCATACGGGGGATCTGGCGTGTTATCAAAGGTGAAGAAGAAGTTTACCGAACTCGGGTTGATTGACCGAGTTCGAGAGACTCCGTTCGCGCAATTTTTTCAAGTAGATCAACTTAACTTCTCTCCGGTAATCATTCATGGACTTCTTCAACGGAAAGTTCATCCAACCGAGAGAAACGAGATTCAGTTCGGTCTCGGAAACGTTAGAGTCAGGTACGTCTACGTCTATATAACAATCACGAGTATATAATGATTCTATTTGACTATATCGCATGTTTATTACTTAGGTTTGGTCGATCCGAGTACGCACTTATTACCAGTTTATCTTGGGGTGACGGTCCTACTGCGGCTGAAGAAGACGCACATTCAGGAGGTATTTTGTTACGCGAGCAATTAAACAATCAGAAAAATGTGACTGTCACTTGTTTGATGACGGCGTTGGAGAAGTGCTCTAATACGGACGATGTTTTCAAGATAGGATTGTGCGCATTCGTCTACAGATACCTCCTGGGAGTCGACTTGAGCCGAAATTTAGACAAGAAGTACATCTTATTCGTAGACGATCTCCCGTTCTTCTTCAGCCTACCGTGGGGCCAAATTAGTTGGACAGCGACTTTCGCATCTCTCTCGGTGAACTTAGAGCGTTTATACGAGAGTTATCAGAAGAAGTTGGCTGATCCAAAGGTGAAACAAAAGGAAGCAAAATACAGTCTCACTGGAAATTTGCATGCAGTGCAATATTGGGCGTACGAATCCATTCCGGAGTTGAGTTTGTTGGTCGCTAAGCATGTCGGCAATGCTATTCCGAGGATGCTCTCATGGAATAGCGGTGCCGTTGTGACTACCAAAGACGTCGAGAAAGTATTATGCAAGAAAACGGTAACTTCAAAATCTTTTAACTAATCGTATTTGTCTTTATACGATTATGATTAAAGTATTTGTTTTGAACTAATCGTAAACATTGTAGTTGGGTGTTTTAGAATTGCTGAGACCTCGGGCCGGTGAAGAGGAGTTTCACAAGAAGCTAGAGGATCAACTTCGTATAATATTCTACCCGCCTGAGCATGAGGACGTTGGGGAGCCGCAAACCATCGAGGACGAGATTGATCTTATCGCTTCAACATCTCGTGTTCGCGACCAGTGGAAAATGCATGAGAACTTGTGGAGCGACGAAGAGGTCTTCGACGAGGAGGAGTTCATTGAGAACACTCAACCATTGGTATGTTGATTTAACGAATTGTTTAAGAACTTTCTAAGTGCAAATTCATGAAAACACTTTAACATGATATTTTAGGTTGCTCCCCTTCCCGATCTTCGCGCTCCTACTCCTGTTCCCACCTCTGCTGCCATTGTAGCTTCCTTAGCCACCTCCTCTCATGGTACTGCTCCCACTCCTACGTTTGTTATGACTGCAGAGATGTGGAGTAGGCATGAGGATGCGTTACGGGAGTTCAGGGAGGAGCAACATAAGGTCGCAAATGATCTGCGACACGCAAATGGGATAATACTGCATTGTTTGGCTGACTTTGGTCGTCGGCAAAACCGAATTCGACGAGATCAAGTAACGTTTGTAAATTTTACGTTATTATCTATGTAAATATTTTTTGAAATAACAAATGTGGTTTCTTTTCACAGCTTGGTATGTGGAAGAGATTGAACATGATATTCGAGGATGTTTGCAAATTACCTCCGGGCGACATTCCTACAACGCAAGCTGGACAGAAACGAGATCCTCCGCCTCCGCCTCCACCTTCGGCTCCGCATGATCCTCCTCAGTCTCCCCATGCGCCTTCCTCTCCGAATCCTGCTCAGGCTCCGGATGCGCCTTCTTCTCAGGATCCTCATCAGGCTCCGGATGCGAATTCTTCTCAGGATCCTCCTCAGGCTACGGATGCGCCTTCTTCTCAGGATCCTCCTCAGGCTCCGCATGCGCCTTCGTCTCAGGATCCTCCTCCATCGGCATCTCAGGATCTTCCAGTTGCGTCCAAGACATATAGGAGGCAGAAAGGAAAACGAGTAGCAGACGTGGTGCCGACGCTGAAGTCAAAGAGAATTCGAAAAGGTAATTAGGGCGTTGTATTTTGTATGTTTTATGAATATTTTTGTTTGTGTATGTTTCATATTTTGTAGACATTTTGTAAAAAAAAGTTGTACGTTTTGATATATGTTTTATGTACACGAGGTACTTCATGAACTAAACTTTTTAGGTACTTTTCCTTCCGATTTTACTGACCCAACACGACTTAAGTACTCGAGATCGACTTTTTCTCCTTTATCTCGAGATCCATTAAGGTGTCCGAACGTTGATAAACTCATCAGTGTACGCAACTGGACTACCTCCGGCATTTACAATGGTAAGAAGTTAGAGAGAAAACATTTGACGACCGTCGACGCCGATCCCAAGTTCTTCCGGGTTATGTTAGAGAAAGGTCAATGGCTAACGGCCACGGTACGTCCCGCATGATATAGTTCAATTTTTATAGTAATAACACAATCAATTTAGTGAGTTTGTTACCATTTGTGTAGCATATTGACGTGATCATACGTATGTTATGGAGACGTCAACATAACTTAAAAGCATACGGAGAACATGTTCGTGTGATGGATACAATTTGGGTTCAGAACGTATACGGACGATACATGAAAGAATTGGCGGATCAGAAAGCCGTTGATTCGGGGGCGGTTGTCTCTCACGTCGAGTGGGGTGAACGATCGATTTTTTTGCCAATGACTGGAGACGGTTCGGCTTTGATATCATCGTGGATGGGTGCCAGAGAGATATTTTTCGTTGTCAACTACAAGAACGAACATTGGTTCACTTTGCGAGCCGACTTACGAGATTGGCACATCCATGTTTTGGATTGTCAGAGGAACATTTGCAACAACTCAGTTGAGTTCAAGAATATAATGGAGGTGAGCTACATTGAAATTATATTACTTACGGTACATGTGAAATTTTTTATGTGACGTTTGTAGAGGTCAGTTTTCACCGGGACTCTTTCAGTCACAAGGATTAAGTTATTATCGTTTTACGCGTGGGGGTTATCTTTTTATGCTAATTATCCTTGAGTTTATATGTATGGAGCTCGGTCTTTCTCGTTTATTAGCTTGGAAGCTCTTCGAAGAAATACAGACGATGATGAACAGTAATGGATGAAATTTCTCTCTTTATCTTTTCTCTAGGGTTTCGACTTGGGGATCCCGGATCCCTTCCTGGTTTTTCCCCTTTGATATTTATACCTCCCCCCTTTTCTCAGTTCCTCTCTTCTTTCTATTAGGGTTTCCCCTTTCGGCCATACTTCCTTCTGACCGGTCCCCTGATTTCTTCCTGATCCTTACCCACTAATTTCCGTGATTGCCGTTCTTTCGACTGACTCTCTGACACCAAGTCTTCTCGAGCACGCTTCCATTTTCCTGCCATTTTCATAGCGACGATCCCTTCTTGGAATGATATCCCTCCTCGCAGGTGGAACGAGGAGGATCGAGAGGATCTTCCTCGCAGGGGAACCTTCTTCGCGAGGAGGACCCCTCGTGAATGACAATCCCCCTTGCTTGGGAGCCAATCCTCCCTCGCGGGCGCGGTTTCCCCTCCTCGCATAGCTGTTGCCAGATGTGGGACCCGTTCGCTTCCAGCTATTTCGTCGTTTAATAGTCAAAACGACGTGCGTTTTGGTTAAGAGGGATTTGACGAAATCCCACCTTAACAGTTAGTCCCCCATTTTATCAAGTGTGGACACTTGGTAAAATAATAAAATGGACGCCGATAATGGGCCCTCATTTGCTGGGCCGGGCCTTTCATCGATTGACCAATCGCTGGCGCTTCTGTCCTTCTCGCTTCCTTTTAGGCGCGTGGCATTGATTCTCGTGAACCGCCCTGCGGGCAGGGTTCTTGAGTGCCTGCCTACGCGTAGGACTGTTCCCACCGCTTCCGTCCGTACATCAGTTCCCCAGGCATTCTTATCGCTCAGCGTCCCTTCGTATTCCATCCGTTGATTCAACTGTGTCGCTTCGAATTTCCACCGTTAGATCTTCCTTTTCCCCTATCCGTCGATTTACTTGTGTCGCTTCAAATCTCTACCGTCAGATCTCTCCTTTTTCCCCCCCTATAAATTGAGGGTCTTAGTGGGGAATGGGGTTTCAAACGTCGCACTTATGCTCTGCTCCGAAAAACCCTTAAATTGGCATCCCGCCTAATCTCTGCTATTTGAATTTTCGTTTCGCCGCTACTCCCCTGCCTTCTTGATGGCCTTGACCCTGGACTCCTCAAATCTCGGCCGCGTTCTCCGACGTGGCCCTGGACACTCCATCATGACCCGGGAGCGGCTCCGCGTCATCCAGGAGGAGTGCTGTGACGGAGATGTCTGTCAGGTCCGCCTCCCGTACCCTGGTGAACAGCCGGAAGACCCTTTGGACGAGGGATGGGTTGCCGTATATGAGGGGTTTTTCCTCGAAGCGGGGCTCCGTTTCCCGATCCCGTACCTTCTCATTTCCTTCCTCCGTGCCTTCGGAATCCCCATCGGCCAGATGCATCTCAGCGCCATCCGTCTCGTCCTGTGTACCATGGGAATCGCTGCCGAAACGGGGGTGTTCCTGACTCTGGAGGATTTGATGCGCTTGTACAGGCCATTTTGGATTTCCAGGGACATAGGGCGCTTCACGCTCATCCCTTATGATCGGGATCTGATCGTCCTCAACGCTCCTGTCGAGGCGTCGGGGTGGCAGAGCCGCTATTTCTTTGTCAGGGTCGACCATAGCTCCTTCGGCTACCACCACGAGTCGCTGCCCACGCAGTGGGTAGAGGTCAACCAGTCCCTCCCGGCCTATTCACCCAGCTCCGGCGATCCTAACGAGGCGGTTTTCCGGGGAGTCCGCCGAATTCTTCTTTCGAGTACGCGTCGCGACTGGCGGAAATTTTTCCGAGAGCCCCGGCGGCTGTCGGAGCTCGGAATGTACCGAGAGGAGTACATCAGCGGTCCCTCCATCCCCGAATGCTTTCCGGCTGGGTTTCGCGGACCGGAGCTCGCGATTGGAGGCCCTCCTCCCGACGCGACCCTAGCCCGGGCTAGCTCGGCATCGCGAACCGAAGCGGAAGATCCTGAAGACGAGGGAGGTTCGCCCGAGCGACCTCTCTTGCTGAGGCGTAACCGTCCCCCTCGCTCGCCGAGGGCTCTTCCAGGGGTCTCGCGTCGTGCCGAGATCGCAGCGGGGAAACGCCCGGTCGAGAGCGATGCTGGTGGCCGAGCCGCGAAGGGGGCTAGGAATGAGGGTGTATCCGGCACAGCGCCGCGTGCCGAGGGGGTCCGCATTGCTTCGCCGAGAAGGGAGCTCCCTCCTGGTGCTTTTTCAGGATCTCCTCGGCCATGCGCTCCCTCTCCTCCTTCGCTTCCTCTTCAGGTCCTTCTTCCATCCTCCGCTTCCTTTTCTTCTCACTCTTCGCCTCCCGTTTCTTCTCACTCCTCTCCTCCCGTTTCTTCTCACTCCTCGCCTTCTCTTCCTTCTCACTTATCACTACCTCCCCCCGCTCTTCTGTCCTTCGCTTCCGCTCCTCTCTTCTCTTCACCTCCTCCTTCTCCCTGCCGTCATCCCCCGACCGGACCTCGTCCGCCTCCCATCGTCACCCCCGGTGAGCTAGGCTGGGATTCGCCCATCGAGATGTGGTGGGAGTACTCCCTGCGCACGTACCGGGACCTATCCAAGGGGACTTCCGGCTCCTCCACTCGTCACTCTGTCGCAGAGGTTGACGGGTACCCCGAGGCGGCGGCCTTTTTCCTTGACGAGGTTGCTTGGGTTAATGATGTCATCCTCCGCGAGGCCAACAGATCTTCGATGGTGGAGGAGTCTATGGGCGCCTCTCATCAGGCATCGGAGCTACGGGGGCAACTCGAGCTCTCTCGCCACGACGAGCGTCTATCTCGAGGGGAACTCGCGAGGCTCGAGTCGGTCTTGGCCAGGGAGAAACGGGACCGCGTCTCCGCCCAGGTCGATTTGGCGGAGTTCAAGGCTCAATCGGGGCGGAAGATCGAGGAGTTCGAGCGGCGACTCTCCGCTCGCAGGGCTCTTCTGGAGGAGGAACGGAGGCGGCATCAGGAAGCCTTGGAGCTTTCTCGCCATCGGGGTGAGCTCCTCGCACAACACGGCGAGGCCGCGGGCGTCTCTGCCGTCACGAAGGAGGGACTGTCCCCCCAGGTTCGAGGCGCCTTGCGGACACTTGCCGATGAGCTGGAGACGGCTCGTGCCGAGGCGGAGAGGGAGCGTCGAGACCGTCTGCGTCTCTTCGAGGAGGCCAAAGGCAAGCTCGAGAGGGCTACCTTGCGCTTCAAAGCTCTCGGGGGCTCTGTTGAGGCCAACCGCATGGCAGCCTCCTATCAGGCTCGCCAAAGGGCGGTTGACGCGCTTCCCCTCGGAGCGTCGGCCGAACTTCTCCGTGCCCGAGTCCCGGAGTGGGAGCAGGACCGCCTCCGGGAGGAGGCCCTCGTTTCAGCGCTCGAGGAGAGGATCGCGGTCGATCCCAATTCTCCTCCTCTATCTCCCGGCGGCCCTCCGCTGCCTGCGCCTCCTCGCTCGCCCTCCGTCGCCACTGGGAGTCCTTCGGCTGCTCCCGGGTCGTTGGATGAGCCGGCGGACACCGAGGCCTGATCTCGTTTTTGGTGGCCCGGGCCTTTTGCAGCTTGTGATTGTGTTCTTTTTCTTCCAGCTGTAGGGGTTTACTTGATCGCTGTATTTGTAATTTTTACCACCTACTTGTAACTTATTGAGATTAAATGAAAAGCAACTTATCCTTTTTTTTTAAAGTGTTGTCTCTTACTTCTTCTGCATTTGGTCACGGTTAATTACCTGCTCGCCTTGTATATTGCACCACAATCGTACCTGTTTGACACTTTCCGAGTTTGTTCGCTTCGTTGGCACTTGCCACCGAGGCAGGCAACATTGCGTCGTGGGGATGGCCAGCCCCCCTTTCTTTTATCAAGTGTAAACGCTTGGTGAAAGAAAGAAAAATCGTGCCCAACATTTGCTCGAAGTTGTCTGCCTCGACGGTCCTCGCGCTTGGTGCGAGCAGCCTCGACGCTAATGCGAGGACAGCCACATAGATGCGAGCAGCTTTGGTAGGCTGCATCGATGCTGACGTGGTGACTGCCAGCCCCCCTCTGTTTTATCACGTGGACACTTTTGATAAAAGAAAAGAGAAAAACCGCATCGAACCGCTAATTTATTACGTGTGGGTGCGTCTCCTCGGTTTTCGCAATTTTCTCTCTCCTCATTAAAGCTGGTGCAGGTACTTGAGTGCGAGTGACCTTTGAGAATCCGTCACTTCGAACGACTCCTGGGCTTCTGTTCCTTTTATCGATCCACGTGTCCCTTTGCAGGACGTGGGGTCGGGACGCGTCACTTCATCTGGCCTCGCCCCTTATAAAGTTGGAAACCCTATTTTGGGATGTGGTTTCGCTTTCGTTCAAACCAGATACCTCCGAAAACGCAGATACGTTCTTTCCCCTTTCTCTTTTTCCGTTCAACACCCGCTGCTTCCGAATATGTCTCGCACCCACGGCGTCGGTCCCATCTTCACTACCCGATCCCCTCCCTCGGCGATGACGAAGGAGACTCTGAAAAATTTCCGGGAGGAGTTTGTCCTGGAGCCAAAGGTCGCTCTTCGACTTCCTCGCCACGATGAGCTCGCCGACGCTCCGAGGGACGATTGCGTCGCCCTGTACGAGGTTTTCTTTCGGAAGACGGGGCTCTATCTTCCCATTCCATCGCTCATCGTGGATTTCTTTTGCGCCTTTCTGGTGCTTATCACCCAGGTGAGTCCGAACTCGATCCGTCTTCTTGTATGTACCATAGTCGTGGCCTTAGAGGCGAATGTCGATCTCACTTTGGAGGATCTCATGCGGCTGTTCAAATTCTCCAAGAACCCCAAGAACATTGGTCGCTATTCCCTCTCCCACCGGGTTGCTGGCCACGTCATCGATGGCTCCGTCGAACGAGTCTGGATGGGAGGATAAGTTCTTCTTTGTGTCAGTGGACGAGAACAGCTTCGGGTGTTTCCACAAGTATTTGCCCAGGGAGTGGCTTGTTGACCAGCCTCCTCTCAGGTACGTTCCGAGCGCTGGTGATGAAGCTGCTCAACGTTTTGAGGTGACCCATCGGAAACTCCTCGCCGTGCCCAATCGTAATTGGGCTGCCGACTTCTCCGCCGCTAGGGTCAAGAGGTCCGGGATTTTCTCATGGCCCTATCCCTCCGGGATGAGCCTCCGGGATCTTATTCTGTCCTCTGGGTTCGGCGGCCTCTCGTCGTCCGGGGTTTCGTCACAGGCTGCTCGTGGTGGAACTCAAGAACCGCGGAAAAGGAAGGCATCCCAGGGAATTTCGACCGTCGCAGGGAGCCGTCTGTCACGGAGAGGGAGCGCCTCCCCGGGTGGATCCCCGACGAAGAGGCATCGCGACGACGGGCACTCAGCCGGTGCTTCTCTTGGGGCCAGGGGCTCCGGCGGGCGAGCTTCCGAGGGGCCCCGAGATGGCCGTTCTCCCAAGAGGGCAAGGGTGTCTTCCTCGGCTGGCGGAGTGTGGGAGTCATCGATCCCTCGAGAAGGTATGTTCCTGAGCCGAGCGTCGTCGTCGATCCCGAAGAGTCCTCCTCCGAAGCGGGCTGTGGCCGTCTCTTCCGCTGTCGTTCCTTCTTGCGAGGCAGGCGACCGTTCCCCGAGGCGGGTTAGGGCGCCTTCGTCGTCTAGTGGAACGCGGGATGTGTCGAATCCTCACGATTGGGTTCCCTCGGGTCAGGCGCCGGTGCCGACCCCAAGTCCTGTTGCGCAACCGGTTGTGGCCGCTCCGCCCGCTGCCGATCTTCCTAGCGAGGCGGGGGCTGTTGCGTCGGATGTCCGCGAACTTCCACCTCCCCCACCAAAAGCCGAGTGTGGGCTCCCCGTAAAAGGGGGTGCTGGGGGTGGGCGTTCTTCCTCGCGTCCGCGAAGAAGGCCGGCTGTCGCGGTGAAGGTTGCCATCGATACCGCCACAGTTGTGACCGGGGCGGTTGGGACAGAAACGACAGTCGTCGCCGCAGGTTCCCCGCTGCCTCATGGTCGCCTGGAGGAGCCTGGGGGTGCAGAGGCGGCGCCTTCTAAAGAGGGAGATGTTCCCACAAAAGTCTCGGGTCCCCTGGACTCTGCTGTGCTGGAGTTGGAGGGGGTTGTTTTTGGGGCCGATGCGCCGGCGGTCGCCGATCCTCCAGCGTCGCCAGATGTCGCCCGCGCAGGGTCTCCGCCTGTCGTGGAGCAAGCCGTGCAGGGGGCTGAGGATAGAATTCTCGAGCCTGCGAATTTGATCGTCGCGACTCTTGCCTCGACGTCGGGGGGTTCCCCTGCGGATGAACTCTCCTCGCCTTCCGAAGGAGGGGTGTACTTGTCCCCGCTTCGATTTACTGGTGCTCCACCCTGCGTCCCTGCTGCGGATGCTCCCGACAGTGTGTGGGAAACATATTCCGCGTTCATGTGCCAGGGACTGACGCGCTGCGCGCCTGGGACGCGCAGGCCTGGTTTAGCCCTCAGCCAGTACGAGCAGTATCTCCACGGTATGGGGCTCCTGTTTCAGGGCGTCGCGTACCTGAACGATTTGATCCTTCTTGAGCGCGATCAGCGGATGTTGGCCGCGGAGGAGTCTGAGAGCGAAAAGCGGAAGACTCAAGAGGTCAATGAGCAACTCGGTGCGTCTATAGCCCGTGCTCGGGAGAACCGCGAGCGAGTCGAGCAGGTTGAGGCCGAGCTGGCGGACGAGGTTGCTCGGAAGGAAGCCTTCCGAGCCTAGCTCGCTGAACTCAAAGTCAAGACGGATAGAGAGATCGAGGATCTGGGCGCGAGCTTGGCCACATGCGAGGAGACATTGGCTGACGAGAAGAAGAGACATCTGGACACGATGGGCATGTTGAAAGAGTACGACAATCATTTTGCCCAGGCGTGTGAGATCCTGGGGGCGACCGGCTTGGAATGGGCATCGCTGCCGGCGACGACCAAGTCCGTTGTGGAGGGGCTTCGTAGCGACCTCGCGACGGCTCGAGCCTTGTCGGAGGAAGAGCGGAGCGCCCGACTCCGCCTCTACGAAAAAGCACGCGCAAAGCTTGACAAGGCATCGGCCAGACTTCAGGCCTTAGACTCGGCGATCGACTCTCATCGCCTCGCCGCGTCGCATCAGGCCAACATCGCGATGATCAACGCTCTTCCTGTCGGGGCCTCGGCTGAACTGCTCCGATGCCAGCTTCCGGAATGGAAGCAGCTTGAGGAGGAGAAGCAGGCGGAGGCTGACGAGCTCGAGAGGGAGGCTGAGGTTGATCCCGAGTCTCCCCCTCTTTCGCCGTGCAATCCTGCTCCGGCAGAGGGCGCCCAGCCCGCATCTCCAGAAGCGTAGCCTCCCCTTTTCTTTCGCAACTACTTGTCTTTTTCAAAGGACACAAACTTCTCGTCTGTAATAATAATTTATTTTCCTTCTCTGCGAATATGTTTATATTTTCGTGACTGCGTATGAACCTGTTGGCTGGGTGTCGTTTTCTTCAATTTGAATATAGTAGATTAAATGTTACCTCTTTTTTACTCGGCAAGATTCATGGGCTTACATGGGGCTGTACCGCCGAAAGGTCTGGCAAACGCGGTAGGATGCTCTCGTTCCTCGCTTGTCCGCTGGGATGACCTTAGCCGTTCCTGCGTAATACATTTTGTTCGTCCCGCTCGCTTGGGAGCGTTTCGGCAGTGCTCGCTAGGAGACTTTCACTGATAATGTATGTTTATGTGATTTTTGGGCATTCTTGCCTCTTTAATGCTCGCTGTGGAGTCTTTTAGTTTGCTCGCAGGGAGGCTTTGTTTGCTCGCTGGGAGGCTTTAATAGGCGATGTATGCCTTTAGTAACTTTTGGGCACTCTCGCCTCTTTTATTGTGGGCACTCTCGCCTCTTTTATGCTCGCTGTGGAGTCTTTTAATTTGCTCGCTGGGAGGCTTTGTTTGCTCGCTGGGAGGCTTTATTTGCTCACTGGGAGGCTTTATTTGCTCGCTGGGAGGCTTTAATAGGCGATGTATGCCTTTAGTAACTTTTGGGAACTCTCGCCTCTTTTATTGTGGGCACTCTCGCCTCTTTTATGCTCGATGTGGAGTCTTTTAATTTGCTCGCTGGGAGGCTTTATTTGCTCGCTGGGAGGCTTTATTTGCTCACTGTGAGGCTTTATTTGCTCGCTGGGAGGCTTTAATAGGCGATGTATGCCTTTAGTAACTTTTGGGCACTCTCGAAAACACTGTAATTTCACCCCCCAATGCGCACAGAAATTCCTGAACCTCTTCGAGATAAACTGCGAACCGTTGTCGGCGATGATCTCCCTTGGTAGCCCGAAGCGCGTAAAGATGTTCTTCCACACGAACCCTTCCACGTTAGAGTCTTTGATGTTGGCGTACGCTTCCGCCTCCGCCCATTTGGTGAAGAAGTCCGTGACCACCAACATGAACCTCCTTTGTCGCGTGCTTACGGGCATTGGGCCGACGATGTCCATAGACCACTTCATGAAAGGATACGGGACAGTCACCGTGGACAGCTCCTCGGCCGGGCAATTAATAGCCGGGGCGTGTCGCTGACACTTCTCGCATCTCTTAGCGTGGTCGGCGCAGTCTGCCACCATCGTGCTCCAAAAGAATCCCTGGCGCTTGGCCTTCCTCAGCAGAGATCTTCCCCCGGCATGGTTCCCGCATTCCCCGCTGTGAATCTCCCTCATCACGTAGTCGGCCTCTTTCTTGCCGAGGCACCTGAGGTAGGGTCCGGTGAAGCTTCTCAGGTAAAGCTTTTGCCTGATTATAGTGTACCTCGCGCTCTTGGTCTTGATTTTTCTTGCCTCCTGGCGGTCATCTGGCACGACCCCTTCCTGGATATGTCCGCCAGTCTTCCTCGTCGTCGTCCTCCACCACTCCTCGCTCGTCATCTTCTGGCTCTCCGCTCACGAGCTCGTGGATGCTGGGCTCTCCGGAGGGCTTGTCCAGCTCCCCGCTCACGCCTCGAGGCTTCTTCTTCGCAGGGCCTTCTTCCCTACTTATACTTGGCCTCTCGACCGTCTCCACCGTAATGGACCGGAGTTCGCCTACCTCCGTCGTCGAACCCAAGCCTGCTAGCGCATCGGCGTGGGTGTTGTCTCCTCGCGTCACCTGTGTCAAGCTGAAGTATTCGAACTTCTCAGAGAGCGACTCCACGAGCGCCGCGTAAGCCCCCATCCTCTTGTCGCTTCTCTCATACTCGCCGCTGACTTGCTTGACTACTAGCTGGGAGTCCGAGAACACGCTGACGTTCTTCACGCCGATTGCGAGGGTTGAATTCAAGCCCAATAGTAGAGCTTCATACTCGGCCTCGTTGTTCGTGGCCCGGTAGGCCAGGCGGCACGCTTTCTCGACGACCTCCCCCATGGGTGAAGTGAGTCTGACGCCGGCGCCTGCCCCTTCGCGGTGGAAGATCCGTCCACGTGCAGCTTCCAAGTCTCATCCTCATTGCTTAGATCGAGAGGCTCTCTCGGTAGCTCGATCAGGAAATCCGCGAGGACTTGAGATTTGAGACTCGTTCGGAGTCTGTACTCAATGTCGTGTGCTCCGAGTTTGATCGACCACTTCGTGATCCGCCCGGATTGGTTTGGACTGTGGATGATGGTGCGCAATGGCCTGTCGGTCATGACGACGATAGGGTGCCCCTGGAAATGAAATCTAAGCCTCTCCGAAGCGTCATAGACGGCTAGGGCCAGCTTCTCCACCAGCGGGTACCTTGTTTCGGCGTCGAGGAGCTTCCGACTGATATAGGCCACCGGCTTCTGCTCCCCTTCGTCTTCCCGCACCAATACCTGGCTGATTGCCTGGTCTGAGACGGCGACGTATAGGTACAACGTCTCTCCCGGGTTCGGCTTTGTCATCACTGGGGGTGTCGAGAGGTACGCTTTCAGAGCTTGGAAAGCCTCCTCGCACTTGTCGGTCCACTCGAACTTCTTGTTCTTCTTCAGCAACTCATAGAAGACGAGTGTTCTATCGGCCTTCCTCGAGATGAAACGGCCTAGGGCGGCGATCCTCCCTGTCAGCCTTTGAACTTCTCTTCGATTGCGCGGGGATGGCATGCTCTTGATCGCCTCGATCTGCTCGGGATCCGCCTTGATCCCTCGCCGGGTGACCATGTGACCCAAGAACTTCCCGGAGGAAATGCCGAAAGTACACTTGGAAGGATTTAGCCTCATTTGGTGGCGGTTTAGGACCTCGAAGCATTCCGCCAGATGTTCGATGTGCCTCTCCGCCTTCATTGTCTTGACGACCATGTCGTCGATGTACACCTCCATGCTTTTCCCAATCTGTTCGTGGAACATCTTGGTTACCAGCCTCTGGTAGGTCGCACCGGCGTTCTTCAGTCCGAACGGCATCACCTTGTAGCAGTACGTTCCCCGCTCGCTGATGAAAGCGGTCTTCTCTTCGTCGTCCGGATGCATTCGTATCTGGTGATATCCCGAGTACGCGTCCATGAAACTGAGGAGCTCGTATCCCTGCGTGGCCTCGACGAGACGATCGATATGCGGCATTGGGAAACTGTCCTTCGGGCAAGCTTTGTTGAGGTCGGTGAAGTCTACGCAGACTCGCCACTTTCCATTCTTCTTCTTGACGACGACCGTGTTAGCCAACCATTCGGGGTACTTCACCTCCCTGATGGTGCCCATGGAGAGCAGTTTATCGACCTCCTCGTTAATCACCCTGTTCCTGTCCGGGGCCATCTTCCTTCTTTTCTGGATGACGGGACGGTGGTTCGGGTCGGTGTTGAGACGGTGGGCGATCACGGACGGGTCCACCCCCGGCATGTCCTCGTGGGTCCAAGCGAAGCTCCTCCGATTCTCCTTCAAAAAGGCTACCAGTCTGGCTTTGATCTCGGGGTCGAGCTCCGCCCCTATGCTGGTCGTCCTTGTCAGGTCGGACTCGTCGATGCAGACTTGTTCGACTGCCTCGACTTGTGGCCCTGCCTCGCTCCTCAAGTCCCTCCGTCGCTGACGATTCGAGGGGTAGTAACCTCGGACTCTTCCCTCCGCTCTCTTGCGAGCCGCTCCCCGGCACCTCGCCTCCCTTGTTTGGCTGGGGAGGGGCTAGCTGCTACAAATCGGCAGCTTCCTCCTCGCTTACCTCCGCCGGCGTCTTCTCCCCGTGCACTTGACGGTGGTGCAGCATGTAGCAAACGCAGTAGGCGTCCATGTCGCCCCGTATTTCTTCTATCGTCCCGGCCTCCCCGGGGAACTTGATGCACTGGTGGTAAGTGGAGGGCACGGCCCTCATCGAGTGGATCCAGGGTCTTCCCATGATCACATTGAAGTGCGAAGGCACGTCAAGGACCATGAACTCAACCATCCTTTGCACCCCTTTCGCGCGGACCGGGAGATGGACCGTACCCAGGGAGATCGCTACGTCCCCGTTGAATCTCGAGACCTTCCGTCGTCGCCCTCCGATCTCTAGGCCTTCAATCTTCATCTTCTCGAGGCAATCATAGAAGATGACGTCGACGGCGCTCCCGTTGTCGACGAGGACCCGGCAGACGTCGGCGTTGCCAATCTCGAGTACGAGAACCAGGGCATCGTCGTGCATCTCCGCGCATTCCCTCGTTTCGATGAATTCGATTTTGGCCTGGGGCCCGATCGCCATTGGATCCCCGCGGTTGTGCTCCTTCCCCCGTCGTTGGAAAGCTTTGATGTTGTTCACGGAGTCGCCGCACAGCCGCGACCCTCCCATGATTACTTCGATCCTGGCCCTTGTCGCCGGCCTGTCTTCCGCGGCCCGGTCCGCTGCCTGCCTCCCCGCGGTCGGGTCCCTTCTTGCCTCTTCAGGAGCCCCTTCGGCGCTTATGTTGTGAAAATCGCAAAACTTGCTCGCGTCTTTGGGCCAAGGCTTCCTTTCGAAACTTCCTCGTCCTCCCGAGGGTCCTCTTCCCCCTTCGGTGTGGCCTCCTCGACTGCCAGAAAACCCTCCTCGGGTCGAGACGAAGCCTCCTCGCTGGCCTCCCCTCTGCTCGCTCGAGAAGTCCCCTTGCGGCCGCTCCCTCTCAGCAGGCTCTCTCCTTTCTTCCACTTGATAGACCCCCTTCCTTGGAGCCTCGCGACCTCTTCGATCTCCTGGAGCTCCCCAGCTATCTCGCCGTACCATCGCGGTTCGAGCCTCAGCCTCGTCTCGGTGCTCCCTCCTCTCTGGGTGCTTTCCTCTTCCACCTCCCTCGTGGATCTTCTTCAACGCCGCCTCTTCCTCTTCTATCTCCATAAAGATCGAAGCCCGGTGGAGAGCATCCTCGATTGTCGAGGGGCGCATCTTTTCCAGCTCAGGCCGAAAAGGGGAGGTGTAGAACAAACCGTTCTTCAGAGCCTGGATCGCGATTAGCCCATCCAGGTTCGATATCCGGACCATGACTGCTTTGAACCGCTCGATGTAGTGGCGGAGCGTCTCTCCCCTTTCCTGGGCGAGGTTCCACAGCGTCGTGATCGTTGCGTCACTCTGCACGTACATTGAGTAGTGGCGCAGGAACGCCGCGACGAGATCATCGGAGTCGTCGATGGACTCCGAAGGTAACTTGGCGAACCAGTCGCTGGCTGGTCCTTGCAGGCTCTCCACGAACAGGCGGCAGAGGATGGCTTCCACCTTCTCCGCCTCTCCGGTGATGCGCTCCGTCACGATGCGGAACGACTTCACGTGAGTGTTCGGGTCCGAGGTCCCTTTGTAAGGGGTGATTTTGACCTTTGGGAGCTCTCCCAGCTCCACTCCTCGGATCTTCGACGAGAAAGGAGTGGCTCTCGCCTCTCTGACCATTCGGTCAATCTCCGGTGCCGAACTCGTTGCCTGGTGCACCCTAGATGCAACCTGTCCCATCCTGGACTCCATTCCTGAAGATAACTCTTTCACCATTTTCTTTACCTCTTCTATCATAAGGGGGTTCAGGGCGGGGCGAGCATTCGCAGCTGCTGCTGGATCCTCTTCCTCCGCTGTAGACAGTGTGAGCACGGTGGTCTGGAAGAGATTTCTGTGGACTGGGGCTCCAGGTGCCGTCCATCCTCCTATCCCTCCGTTAGTCATGAATTGGTCCAGGCGGGCCGCGAGCTCCCTGTTCAGCTCGGCTTGCTCTTCGGCCCTCCTGTTGGCCTCTTGCGCCGTCGCAAGAGCTTCGGCCAACTGCTGCCGTAGCACTCCTTCCTCCGCCACCTGTTCTTGGCTTCCCCTTGCGTTGCTGTCGTTGTTCGCCATGTCCTTCGTCTTCGTGAGCTTCCTGGCTAAAAGATAGAAAAAGACAGAGCCCCACGGTGGGCGCCAAACTGTAGAGGTCGGTTTTCACCGGGACTCTTTCAGTCACAAGGATTAAGTTATTATCGTTTTACGCGTGGGGGTTATCGTTTTATGCTAATTATCCTTGAGTTTATATGTATGGAGCTCGGTCTTTCTCGTTTATTAGCTTGGAAGCTCTTCGAAGAAATACAGACGATGATGAACAGTAATGGATGAACTTTCTCTCTTTATCTTTTCTCTAGGGTTTCGACTTGGGGATCCCGGATCCCTTCCTGGTTTTTCCCCTTTGATATTTATACCTCCCCCCTTTTCTCAGTTCCTCTCTTCTTTCTATTAGGGTTTCCCCTTTCGGCCATACTTCCTTCTGACCGGTCCCCTGATTTCTTCTTGATCCTTACCCACTAATTTCCGTGATTGCCGTTCTTTCGACTGACTCTCTGACACCAAGTCTTCTCGAGCACGCTTCCATTTTCCTGCCATTTTCATAGCGACGATCCCTTCTTGGAATGATATCCCTCCTCGCAGGTGGAACGAGGAGGATCGAGAGGATCTTCCTCGCAGGGGAACCTTCTTCGCGAGGAGGACCCCTCGTGAAGGACAATCCCCCTCGCTTGGGAGCCAATCCTCCCTCGCGGGCGCGGTTTCCCCTCCTCGCATAGCTGTTGCCAGATGTGGGACCCGTTCGCTTCCAGCTATTTCGTCGTTTAATAGTCAAAACGACGGGCGTTTTGGTTAAGAGGGATTTGACGAAATCCCACCTTAACAACGTTCTTACTTGTTTAGATTTGGATTCGAGCACTTCCGCTTGTTATGGCTCGTTCAAACTTATTCGACGATCATCCAAAAGCTTATCGAGAGGTGAATGTGAAACATCTAAAGCTCCCTGTTTTTACTTGGTCAGTGGACAAAACCGTCCCACAGTGTGATGACAGGTAATTATAATATTTAACTATTTTATTTATTTTCCTAACTTTGACACACTAACTTCAATCTTTTCCTAATTTTCAGTGACGATTGCGGGATGTTCGCTATCAAGTACATTGAGCACATTCTTGTCGGTTGGAATTTCAAGGTTTTGACAAGTGGGAACATGCATATTTTTAGGCAAAAATGGGCGACGGATTTATTTTTCTCAGGACGTCAATGTTTGAGCATGATATCTTGTTATTTTATATGTTTATTTTTTCAGGACGTTAACCTTGAATCTCGTTTATGTTTATGAAATATGAAATGAGAATCTCTTTGAATCTCGTTTATGTTTACATTCAGTTGTAAATGATGATAGCACGTTCCATGAGGGATTCCGGGGAACACTACTTCAACGACGTGAATGATGTTTACGTGTCGATCGGATACAAATGCCAAATCAGGTACGTCTCCACCGATGGCTTCTCTCAGGTTCCTCATAAACCATATCCACGAAGGATGACACTCACTGTCTACAACGCCAAATGCAAGAGGATATAATTGCGAATTCGCGTCCATCCCAATAGCACATAGTAATTGTCCACCAAATTTTATCTTCAAGAATGCACCGTCTAATGAAAGTATCGGCCGACATGATGCGAACCCCCTCCTACAAGCTCCAAGACAAAAGAAAGCGTACTTGAACTTGTCACCTTCGACCACTAAGTCAGTCAAAGTCCCGGGATTCTTCTCCTTTAGCATGTACAACCAAGACGGTACCTTCTGATAAGATTGTTCAGGAGTACCCCTCACGTATCCATGTGCTTTCTCCCTAGATCGCCAAGCCTTCAAGTACGATATGTCAACGCCCCATCTTGTCTTCACTTCTTCCCTAACGTTATGAGCTGAATAATCAGCCATCGAGCTAATACTGTACTTGTCTTTGAAGACGTGACCAATGACCCACGGGGCAGCTCCCTTATGCCCGTCTGGTCGAACTACTCGCGAGCAACTGTGTTTACTCTCATAAGCTGTAATCTCCCACATGTCCGACCACTGCAAAACACCCCTCAACTTCCACGTGCACATATCGTTCTTGCAAATGACGTACCACCTCTTCGTAGACGATGATTTCACCCTCAATTCAAAATTGTTTTTCAGTGCGTACAAGTGTACATCCCGCTTCAACGTTTGCTTGTTCTCAAACGCCTTCCCGAGATATATTTCTTCGGAGCTACCTATTACATCATATGTACTCTCAAAGTTAAAAGTTTAAAGACGTTTAGGAAGTAAAAGAATATAAGTGGAAAATATTTTTACCTGTCGATGAAGTTGGAAACTGAGTTTGTTCTTCTTTCACAACGTCCTCGGCCGTGAATTTCGGAGCTTGCCAAAAGTATGTTTCATGCCGAGACTCTACGAAGGGGGGATCTTCATATGATGTCGCATCAAAATCTACTGGCGGTTGAGATAATTCTCTCACATGTTCTTCGTATTCTTCACTGTTCGCGAACTCATCATAATCATCAAAAGGGTCCGCATACTCGGGATTGTCATCTCCTTCACTAGGGCTCTCATCATCACCTACTTTACTATATTGCTCACGAACTTCATTTTGATACACTTCTTCTTCAAAGGCGTCTTCGGTGTCAACAAACGGATGAGGTGAATCTTCAATCATGACATACTTCTCTTTTCTTTTCCCGTTATCTCTTCGTTGAATCGGCACTGGAACTTCTTTTGAAACCGCAGTTACGCATAAAGGGAACTTCTTATGGTTCTGATACTTCATATAGTACGCCACATCATCATCATTCTCTAAAACAACTGGAGTCATACAGATCGTGTCGACTGCGTTCGGAACTTCAAGTTTCAAATTAAACTTTAAACAGTCGACACGGGTCGTCTTGTACGATAAAGCAACAAGTTCATCGAACGTGATATTCTTTGCAAGCTCGACACTGTAAGTCTTTGCACTATTAAACATCCATAGGTTATTTTCTTTCACCCAAGTGCCGTTATACATCATGTACCCTGAAAACATCAAAAAAACAGACTAAATCATCAAAAATCAAACAAACCAGAAAAGCATCGGATATCATCGGATTTCATCGGATATCATCAAAATTTATAACTATCGGAAACCATCGGAGACTATCGGATTCTATCGGAACGTTCAATTTTTTTTAAAAAAAAAGTGCTCCCTTGTTATCGGATTCTATCGCATTCTATCGGATTGAGAGAAGAGAAAGTTGAGAATGAGAAGAGAACGTGAGAAAAAAAGAAGAAGAAAAGAGAGAAAGATAGAGAGAAAGAGGGAGAAGGGATTCGGAGGGTATTTTGGTCCAAAAATAGGACAAAAGTCCAATTTTAGATAGAGTATATACATAACAAGTCCAATTTTGATATTTCATAACTTTTTAAGCCCAATTAGTGAAATTTCTCTTTTACTACGCGTATAGTTAGATAATTACCATATACGCTCTTTTAGTATTTCAATTTACATGTATGCCATTGAGTTAAATTACATAACTCACTAACACTTTTTTTTAAGGCAGCTCAGATGCGTACTAACTTAAAGGCATGTAAAGCAAATACCTAGAGTATCCTATCTACCACTAACTCACTAATACTTAAACGGGAAATTTTATTATATAAGTTTTTAAAGTTAATAAAATATCAAATATAAATAGGTTGCTTAAAAAGTACATAAAAATAAATTTTTGGATGACAAAGAATGTCAGGACGTTCATAAAGTATTTTTATCCGTTAAAAATAAAATTCTAATTTTAAATATATTGAAATAAAGAGTTTAAGTTTTATATTTTATAAGAAATTATCATAAAGCTCCTGCCTCTATAAGAAACCGTAATAACTTATCAAAACTACAAATTGCCACTAAAATAATAAGAAGATTGACATGAGATAGAAAAAGTCGAGACTCGAGAATACTGTGGAAAGTGCCTCACTCACCGCGCGAAGCAAATTCGCCGGATCTCTTGTCGCCTATTAATATATATATATATATATATATATAGCTAGGTTTAGGGAACGAACAATCGTAATCTTCTCCGGGCATGGCCGCGGCGGCGTCGGAGAATCTTCCGATCGATAAACTCGTGAGTCCTCTTTACACTTTGCAATCAATTTCTCTGTTCTGAAGTGTTGGTAGGTTGAGAATTCTTGGTTGTCGTTTATTTATGAGCGTGAACGAAGTGGAAACTAATCATCGAATACGCGCTAGGTACTGAAAAGTTTGCCGTTTCTTCATACTCGCTCACAATCGAATCTACATGATTGCCTATTGCAGGACTTCACGCAGATTCCATTAATGACTAACAAACTGGCTTTGAATTTGATTGATCCTGATGCCAAGTAAGGTTTTACTTTTTGTTTTTTTTATTTTATATATATATATATATATATATATATATATATAGATATATAGTGATCTAGTTTTGGACTTCGTATATATTTATTTATTTTGACATTGGATATAGTGTGAAGTCTAGTATGAAGAAATCGTAATTCGATCAGTGATGAGTTCTGATATTTTCAAACGTTGAACTATGTTTTTCCAAAACAAAAGTTTCTATTTAGTTATTTTCGGAAATAAGATTCTAATTTTATATTGAATTTTTTTAGTGACAGAGTGTATGTGGTTCTAGTCACGACCGGAAGTTTCAATCCTCCAACATTCATGCATTTACGCTTGTTTGGTTAGCTTTATACGCCAATTGGTTATTTGCATTCTAAGCTCTTGTTAATTTGTATTTTGATTTTCAGGGCTCTTTTTATTATTTGCATAATTGCTCATATAACATTAGTACAATTTTAATTTTAATCTTATTTATAGAGTTGGCAAGAGATACGCTGAATTCGGAAGGTCTTTGCGTTATAGGAGGTTATATGTCACCTGTTAATGATGCTTACAAAAAGAAAGTAAGTGTTTTAATATTCTAAATACACGTTCTATTTTTCATAGATGTTCACATGGTCTAACAAAATATCGTCTCTCGATGTAGGGCCTCGTATCTGCAGATCATCGTATAGAAATGTGTAGGCTTGCCTGTGAAAGTTCTGATTTTGTCATGGTAGATTCGTGGGAGGTATTTTATAAATTGTCTTAATAATGTGCTCTAAATTGGACGAGCATATAACGATATGGAGCTTTTAATCTTTTGTACAGGCAAGACAAAGTTCTTACCAACGAACTTTAACAGTTTTATCGAGAGTCAAAACTTCCTTGTGTGAAGGAGAGTTGAAAATACCAAGAGGTCAGGATTTGTCTTTTTACCTTTTGTTGCTTCAAATGCAATAATTTATCCGTGGTGACATTTCTTTTTGTGTTACGTATGTTTAGAGTTTTTGAAAGTCATGATTGTTTGTGGTTCTGATTTACTCCAATCTTTTTCAACTCCTGGAGTTTGGATACCTGAGCAGGTACTATTTCAAAAGCTATGTACTTCTTATTGGTGCTTTACAATGTTAGAGCGAGGAAAAAAATATGTATTTGAAGTTGGTTTTTTTCTGTATCATCAGGTCAACAAAATATGCAGCGAGTATGGTGTTGTTTGTATTCGGAGAGAAGGACAAGATATCGAGAAAATTATCTCAAACGACCCCATATTGTCCGAGAATAAGGTAAACCAGCTAGAACTCTCTCTCTCTCTCTCTAGTTTACTTTTTCTATTTTACTTTTTAGTAAGGAAATATGGGGTTTGATATCTAACCAGAACACTTTTCTCTGTTTGAATCATTGCAATGTTGGTAAATTTTATAGGAAAGCCAATCTCTTTTCATGATTTTTTTCTCTGCTCAATCTTGCATTTGTTTGCAGGGAAACATACGAATTGTGGACGAACTCATACCGAACCAAATTAGCTCAACAAGAGTAAGGTACGAAGTAAATAAATGCATTTGTAAACTGAAATGTCAAGATTTACCAAGGTCAACTAACTTGTAATTTTAGGGATTGCATTTCCGGAGGGCGTTCGATAAAATACTTGACGGAAGATGAAGTGATTGATTATATAAAAGAAAATCATATCTACCTGAACTTGGACAAGTGACCCTTTCTTTCCTTAGCAATGTAACATGTAAATCTATTATTGTTTAAGCAAGATAAGAAAAAATAAATTAAATCTCAATAGTTTAAGAGCTTTGTATAGTAATCAATGGAAGAAAATTGCTTGTAACTATGTTTATTGGCAGAATTCTGGGCAGCTTTGAATTGATTTTTTGTCTGCTTGATATAAAATATCCTATATGTATTTAAAAGTTTACAATAAAATTCAACTTCTTTAGTTCTAAAATTGTAGCTTCCTTAGTTTTAATATTTCTATTCCTTATCAATGTGGGAGGGACTAATTTCGAGTGATTGGCTTCTATAAACGTTCTTTATTTTCAAAGCGTGTCAAAGTTATTAAACTATCTTTTTAATAAAATAAAGTTTGAAGTATTTTTTAAAAGCGACGTGGGTTATTGAGATACTTGCTTAGTTTTTTTGTTATTGTTGTAACTAGACAAATTGTTACTTAAAAAAAATTAAAATTGACTCAACAGATACTTGCATCTTTATAATACAGCGCATGTCTTACTTGAGCTTGGCCTATTTAATACGAGTTAATTTAGTATATAGCAATCTACACTAGTGCTAATTGGAAAACCAAACGTTTGGTCATTGTTAGAAAGTGACATCTGTTTACAATGATAAATGTTTTGGGTAATCTGAACAAAACTTTAATTTTAGACATACGTCGCATTAACACTGGTAATATACCATTTATTTACGAAATGTTAGGTATTTTTAAATTGCCAACGTTTAAATTGGTTATTTATTCTTCCTCAAAAAAAGAAAAATTGGTTATTTATTTTTAAGGTCTTTTATCTATATACTCATAAAAGCGTTTACTAATTTTAAAATATTCAACGTTTTGTAAATTTAGTATAAATACTCTCAAAATGTTTACATAATTATTTGGACCATTTTGTTCCGAATTTGGAATTGTTTTCAAAGCTAGAAGACGAATGTAGTTTGGACTCAATATTCGTGTAAACGGAACTGAGTGATTATTTACAAAAAATTTATAAAACGTTGGTTATTTTGAAACACTAAACATAAAAGTGGATAAAGAACCATTTTTTATTTTATTTTTTATAAATAATTACCGATGAAATACATCATCAATTTAATATAATTAATGAACATAACATGTTATGGCCGAATTTCAATATTTCTTTTAATATGAAAACACATTTTCAACATACTAAAATTAACTATGACGTTAAAAACAAAAATCATTCATTCAAAAATATTAATATTATAATTACGTAAACAAAGAATTCTATAAATCAAAATCATAATTACTTATAAGATTAACATATTTAGAATTCCATATTTACTATGGTTTTTGTCGTCAACTTCATGAATCGTCATTCTGTCTTAAATTTTCGAGAACCGTTCCTCCGTCTCCGATCAAACAACCACGATGGATTCAAAGTTATGGCCTTCGGGGTTTAGTGAGAATAAGAAGGTGGACTCTTTATGAACAAGTTGAGAAAACAATTGGGAACTTCAACCACTTGTGTTTCTCTTTCAAAATTGACAAAAGGGAAGAAAACTTTCTCTCTCTAAATTAGACACAATGAAGAGCAAATTCTCTCACTTTTTCTCTCTATTTGGTCGGCCAGACTTGTGTGCGGGAGAGGAAAAATGTATCAAATTTATAAGAGAGTTAATGGGTATAATCTCTAATCAATATGAAATATTCACCCAATATCTTTTTGCAAAAATTTGAGGCAATAGTCACCCCTATGCACCGCAATATGGCCGGCCATGTATGTTCCAATATTGTGTCAATATTGCTTGATTGATACCAAAAATAATCCAATCAATTTCATATGATATTTTTTTATAAGTATTATCATGAATTAAATTGGAATATCTCATTGATTTTCATGAGCTAACGGTGGACATGATGACATGTCATCAATACTCTCCATATTATATTAACCAATAGGAATTAAAGAATTAATTATCTCTACCTTTAATTTATTAAAATTCGATAACTACATAATTACCAATATAATTATACAACTTGAAATATTAAATTGAAGTGATTAAATAAAATAACTATTTATTTATTTAGTCCTGAGAAAAATAATTACCATAGTGCAAATCACAATTTACACTCAATGAGAAAGTTATCAAAAAATATTTCAATTCAATAATCGAACTTAAAGTATGATTTCAAAAAATCAGTTTTATTTTTTTAATACTTATTTTGTTCATCAAAATCTCGTCCGAAAGTCTAACATTGAGACCTCATTGACCCACATGAATGAAACTTTAGAGTAAAGCCAGACACAAAAGTTCACAAACTTTTTCCGAACTTATGATTCTTAATATTGGTCGATTCCACTAAAGGACCAATAACGAGGATCTTTAAGTTCATATGCGTTTTCATTTCCGTTTGATGTGATATAACTATTCTACACACGGTCACAATTTATTTTACGATATTATCTTTTGTGTATATCATTAACTAAGAGGGATGTAAAATTACGGTTTAACCCCTCAGTTATTATTTCATCAAATCTTTTGTTGTTTGTGAACGAGAAAAACATAAAGTGAGATTCCACACCATGTCACATGTTTTATTCAGAAAACATATTATTCACTGAATACCAAGCCTAATTTATTTGCTCACACTTCAAATAACAAAGTATAGTGTGATACTAATGTCGTAGTATTCTTACAACACAAATTTCATTATGTGAATCACATAATTCAACGAGACATGTATATGACATCAATCGTCGGGTCAATGAAACATTATTTGGACATTACCCATGGACTAATCAAATATCATAGAGTGTCACAAAAAAATATGCATTCACTTCAGAATTTAGGTAATTACGAATATACCCTCGTATGTGATTTAAGCTTCGAGTAATAGAATGGTTTTACCTCAAACTAAGTGTCACAACTCTTGTTCAATGCCTTCATTAGGACATCAAGAATAAATTTTAGAGTCACAACTCTCAATATCACATGATACAATATCAGTAGTTTATTCAAACAATCATTAATCGGATACTATTGCCCTATCGATCCTTATAGCACGAACTGTTTATTTTAAACTAATCAAGAACAAGTATTTTAATAAGTCTGTACTTAAACCTCTTTTTGTTTATGATAGTTTCAGGACGTAGACAGACATGAATAAACACATACTTAAATAAGAATGAATAATTAATCTTTATTTAATTTTCAGCAAAAGAATGTAATTGTATTTTTACATTAAATACTTTAGGTATAACCTACTTTATTGCTAATAGGTTATTCATGTCTCATTTGTGGACATATATCTTAGCAATTATTAATGTCGGCAATATTGGAGCCAGGATCGTCATCTTCTAAGATCTTATATGAATCCGTGTAGTATCGAAGAAGAGACTGAAACTTCATTATCCTGTTGAGCTTCCACCGTTAAAAATGGAACATGATTTTATTCGATGAAAACGACTAAGGGAAAAACTCTAAGTAGAGCCCCGTAATGTTGCATCTTAGATAATAATAAAAATTAAGAAGGTTTAGATTATCAATATCCCTAACCCTATCATAAAAATATATGTTTATAAGTGCAAGTAATGTGTAAGAGTTACAAAGGAAAATTACTATAACCACGTCGAAATTGAAAAACTTTTAAAAAAGAAAATCCCGAGAGTATTTTTGTCCAGATTTTTAACCCGTGAGGATGAAAAAAAGAAAATTGAACCTGGAAATCATCCTCACAAACTAAAAATCTGGAAAACAAATACCCTCAATATTTTACTAATACCCTCAAGATTTTACTTCATTATCACAAATACTATATCTTCCCTCTGTCATTGTAAAAAAAAGTAATTTGTAGAGATAATCGCTTGAAGTAATAGTATAATATAATTTACATGGAACGATGTATTTTTATAATCATTATGAGAAATAAGTTAAAATAAAAGTATACTTTTGTAAACTAAGTCACTCAAATAATTAATATGAAGTGAAACAAAACAAGTCCCCTAGGGTAAAGGAGTTTAGCCAACTCTATTCATAGATATTATATTTTATCAAGTTCAGAATATAGTCTATAGAAGAGGGGGGTATAATAACATCGACGACATTCTCTCTGTACAAAAAGCGCTTCTCTATACTCATTGAACACAATTAGATAACATCGCCGGTAATCATCTATTTCGTCGGAAATGGATGATTTGTGCGAAAAATGGTCCGATATGGGCTTCGAAGATGAAGCCGATGCTACTGATCTGCATTCCGAAGATGATGAGCTAGCAAGCTCCAAGGTGGACTTCTTTGGTTGTCTGCTTGGTAGGCTACTGAAGAAATAAACATACAACCAAAATGCGATGAAAGCAGTTTTAGCAAAAAATTGGCACATCAAAGGGAAGTTCTCAATCTCAGACTATAAAGATGGTATTGTGTGATTCAGGTTCGAGAGAAAGGATGAGAAAAAATTGGGGAGCGTGTCCCTGGTGCTTTGATAAATCATTGCTTGTGCGTAAGGACCCTGAAATAGCAACCTCGGAAAAGAAGACTCATGCTTTTCAGACTTCTGGGTTCAAATTTTCGGAGTCCCGGAGAAGTACCGGTCTCCCAAAATGGGAGAGATGGTCGGGAAAAGGATTTCCAGAGTCATTCAAGTGGACCAAGACGGTGAGAGATGGACCAACGGAGACTCTATCAAGATTCGAGTCTCTACCAAAATCTAGAAGGCTCTGGTGAAAAGGCTTTCTGAACAGGCTCAGAGAAGACATGGTTTTTTTTTTTATACGAACGATTACCTGATTTCTACTATCGATGCGTCTGCCTGGGGCATGGGATGAACGACTGTGAGATCGAAGTTGAAGGAGCTGCCAAACTGAGCTATGGACCTTGGCTCAGAGGAGACACATTGCACAGACCCGGCTCAGAAAATACCTGGCACTTCAAGGAGTCGAAACTGAAGGTTGGCCCTGGATGGGCCCCTGCTCATCCGGTCTCCGTTCGAAGGGAAAACCGAACAAGGAACCTGCTCAGGTTGCTCGTAGCCATAACTCACCCTCAATGGAGCCGGGTAGCTCGAAAGGTCTTGCGCCATCTCCTCTAAAAAAGCCAAGCTCGTCTCAGGCGAAACAGGGTCGTGGCCCAAATGTATCGTCAGAGAAGCTCCAACCTCTTGTGGTGCCTTCGTCTCTTCCGAAGTCTGCGGAAACCTCTACGGTTCCCCCGCAGCAGCCACTAGGGAACCAGATGCGGAAGAAGACACACGTGACAAAGTATCTTCCGAGGTCGAAGGCTACCACGACGTCGTTAGTCAATGCGCGTAATTCAAAGAAAGCGAAGTAGCCCCGACACGATGGCGACGAAAAAATGACAGATTCGCTTGTCCCGATTCCAGATTCCAACAAGCGACCGAAGGGGTAATCATCACCAACGTCCGGCGAGTGATTGTCACGCGCAACCCTGCCCTGCGATTGCTAAGATAAGAGAGGGAAATCATCAACAATGACTGGCCGGTGAGGCTGAAGCTCATCCCAGTCCAGCGATATCTCAGATCGAAGACTCACCACACGTCTCGTGAGGAGTCATGCCTCAATCGCCGGGGAATGTCAGAACGGTAACTCCCTTAGGTTGTCGTGGAGCAAAGAACGAGTAGAGACGGTCCTCCGCTTAGCGTCAGGAGTGTGACAAAACTTGGCCGAAAGCTCTTCCGTGAAAACCATTTTTACGGCAAGAGTAAAGCCTTTTCTTGTTCGGTCATGGAAATGTTTTGCCAAATTTGGCTATGGAGGTGCATCGAGGACCATGTCCTAATATCCATAGGGAAGAGATGGGTCCCATGTGAGGATTCGGCGATCAAGCGACACATGGCTCCCTCATCTCACCCAAATAACCCTTAATCTCAGCTCTCCCTTCCCATCTTACTGGGATTGGTGCTTACAAAGGAAATATTAGACATTATAAATATTTTTGTATTTTTTTTTATTGAAATATTAAATATTTATTCTTGATTAAGTATTGTGTTTATGTATGTTTGCTATGCTCTGAAACTGTCATCTACGAAATGGGTGCTAAGTACAGACTTGACGAGATAGCCCCTTGTAACTAGTTTTTATAATAGTTCGCAACCTAAAAATCGATAGGGCAATCGAATCTGAGTATTGATTGTTTAAATGAATCAGGATATCTTATTTTGTGATATAGAGAGTTGGGACTCTGTGCTTCATTCTTGATATCTTACAGAAGATATTGAACAAGACCTGAGATACTCTCAAGCTCAAGATAAAATTGTTTAATCGCTCGAAACTTCAAGATCACATACGAGGGGTATTTTGGTACTTAGATAAATCCTGAAGTGAATGCATAATCGATGTGACACTTTATGACATTTGATTTGTCAATGAGCAATTGCATCTGACCCGGCGATTGGTGTCATAACGTTGTTATATTGGATTCTGTGATTTAGAGATACGAAATTCGTGTTGAAACAATGACAATGCATTAGTATCACGCTATACTTTGTTATGAGAGTGTGAATGAATAAACTGGGCCTAATATTCATCGAATAGAACATTTTTTGAATAAAACATGTGACATGTAAAGACATCTCACTCTATGTTTTTTTCATTCAAAAATAACAAAGGCGTTAGTGAAATAATAACTTAGGGTAAAACGATAATTTGACATTCCTCTGAGTTACTGATACACATGAAGGGTAATATCGTAAAATACTCTGTGGATTGTGTGAAAATGTTTTGTCACATCAAAAGAAAAATAAACGCATATGAGCTTAGAGAGTTTCAATATTAGTCATTTAGAGGAATCGACTAATGTTAATAATTAAAAGACGGAAAAAGTTTGTGAACTTTAGAGTCCGATCTTTATTCTAAAGTTTCGTTCATGTGGGTACATTATGTCTCAATGATAGACTCTCCGACAAGATTTATTGAACTAGAATGATTTGATTTTTTCATTTAATGTAAATTATGATTTACACTAAAAGATTGATTTTCTAAGTAATTGAATAAATAATTGGTTATTTATTATTATATTTATTTAATGAATCATATTATGTTATTATATGAATAGTAATATATTTTGATGATTCAAACAAATAAAAGATGAAAATAAATATTTTCTCGTTTCGTACTACTTGAAGATAATAATTGTTGAAAATAATAATTAATGACTTGTCATTAAATAAATGAGATGTTCAACAGTAATTAAATATTATTTTAAAAATAAATCAAATATATTTTTGAGAATATTAAAGAGAATACTCGGCCATAATTAAAGAATTAATTTGAGAGATTAATTTTTGAAATTAATTTAAAAGAACAATGGTTTGACTAATGTGTTTGACCTAATCAAAGCCCGCTCTTTTTCTATTTAAAGAAGTTTTTTGAAAACCGTAGCAACTTTAACCCTAAGAGATACTCGGCCAAATCCCCTCCTCTTGTGTGTGTTGTTGGCCGAGAGTTTTTGAGAGAGAGAGAGAAGTCAATAAACAATTCCTTGATTTCTCGATTCGTTCTTGAGTGATTCTCTTTGTTCTTCGTTGTTCAATTGAAGAGTCCACCCTCTTAATCTCCCCAAAACCCGAGAGAATTATCATTGACTCTTCTCATGGTGTTTGAGTGACCTTTTCATCTGCTATTAATCAGCCAAAACGTGAAGAAAACGAGCGTGCCGCAATAAAGCTCATTTCAGCCTTCCAGCCAAACGAGTGTGTAGGTCCTCTTCCCCGGACAAGTGTGCCTCGCGTGCGCTTGTGTCACCACACGAGTTCCAGGTTGATCCAGTTTGAGCCACTCCTCCAGCCACGTGTCCTAGCCCCTGTCCACCTAGGCCCATAGGTCCCGCAGCTCCAACGACTCGCAGGAACCCGCAGGCTCACAGCCCAATCCTGACCGTCCGGCCAGTCTCCATTCCGGCGGGACAAACTCTCTAATCCCACGAGGCAGCTCCTAGGAATTCGACGGGGCGCTCCGACGTTAGCTAGCAACACACGAGGTTGTTTACAACCTCTAATGTGAGTCTCCTAAATGAATTGGATGTGCGATTGAATTTTATAAATTGTTTATAGGTTGTTAGATCGTTTATTCAATTTGTTGTCAACATGTTTAGAATATATTGTTTATTGACATGTTAGTAATTTTTAATGCCTATGTTGCTTGATATGTTAAAATGTGTTTAAGGTATTTTTGAGATCTTATTATATATTTCTGCCACATATTGATGTGTTATATAATAATATTGATTAAACGTTAATTAATTTCCATCACGTACCTAGCCAGCCCAAGTCCCATTTATCAAGGACTCTTGCTAGAGACAAGGTGGGGCTGGAATAAGGAAGAGATACATTTGGCAGGGCTTTAGCCTCTTCAATTTCTACAAGCCTACTCCTACCAAAGAAGATAAGACCTTATGAAGTGCAGACCCACGTGACCGATGCCCAAAGTGAGCTGCCTCTCATGTTATTACCTGAAGACATTAAGGGCTTTAGCTGTTGGAAATTAATTAACAATTAATCAATAATATTACGTGGCATATCTAAATATGGCGGAAACAAAGTAAAATGACCTAACATGTTAAAACACATTTTATACATGTTCAATTAACCATGGCATAAAAAATTCGAACATGTCAATAAATTTATTTAAACATGTTAATCAACAAATTGAATACACTACCAACCTATAACATTTATATAATTACAGATCAATTCGTTAGAAAACTCAGATATGAGATTACAAATAATCTCGTGCGTTGCTAGCTTTCACCGAATTGCCTCGTTGGGATTCACGATCTGCGTCAATCTCCTCGGTTTGGCCGAGAACAACGAATCGGTCGTGGAACCTGTGAGTTATAAACCTGCGTCACGCGTCCTCACTTTGGCCGAGTGTTGCTAGAAGAGGGGCAGCCACACGCGCGCAAGGCTGATCCCAATTCCGCTTAACGCACGCGCCTAGGAAGACAAAAATCGTCCTTGCTCCTTTGATCAATAAAACCGCCCTGTACTCCCAAAATCACTCAAACAACCACAAGTTGATTCAACAATAATACTCATGAATTTTGGGAGATCAAGAGTGTGGGCTCTTTGTGTGAACAACGGAAGAAGGAATTATAGAAAATAAATCAACGCTTTTTGGGAAATAAAATTTCTCTCTCTCTTTCTCTCTGTGTAAATTTGGCCGATTGTTTTTCTCTTGGGGCAAAAAATAAGTCGGTCAAAATGTGTTTAGGGGGAGAGAGAATGCGTGTGAGAGAGCTAGGGAAAATGAGAGTATAAGGGCTTCTTTTATTTAAGGGAGAATAAGTTTAAGTTAGATCAAAATCAAATAATGGCCCATTAATCAAACTAAAGCCCTATAATCCATTTAAACATTTTTCCAGCCCATTTCTACCCTAGATGTGGCCGGCCAAGATGTCGAAAAAGTATTCCAAATTTATTAGATTTATTTCTAAAATAATATTTAATTAAATTAGAACATTTCATTGTTTTAATAACACGTCATTAATTCTGCTCATACTATGCAAACAAGTACGAACCGAGAAAATATTAATTTTCATATTTTATTTATTTGAATCATCAAATTGTATTATTACAAATATAATTATACAATATGATTCATTAGATAAATGTAATAATAAATAATCAATTATTTATTTAATTACTTAGAAAATAACTTTCTTAATGTAAATCACAATTTACATTAAATGAGAAAATCAATTATTCAAGTTCACTAAAACTCGTCGGAGAGTCTATCATTGACACCTTGTGGACGCACATGAACGAAGCTTTAGAATAATGTACGGACTCAAAAGTTCACAAACTTTTTCCGACTTTTAATTCTTAATATTAGTCAATTCCACTAAACGATTAATATTAAAACTTTCTAATTTCATATGCGTTTATTTTCCATGTGATGTGACAAAACAATTCTTCACATGATCCACATAGTATTTTACGATATTACCCTCCGTGTGTATCATTAACTCACAGGAATGTAAAATTATTGTTTTACCCCTGAGTTATTATTTCACTAACTCCGTTGTTTGTGAATGAGAAAAACATATAGTGAGATGTCTTCATATGTCACATGTTTAATTCAAAGAATGTTCTATTCGATGTATACCAGGCCTGGTTTATACTGGAATAAGTCTAGGGTTCAGAAAAATTTATCATTAACACATTAATGACGAAATATAAAAATTTCTTTAGAAGTAAAACAATTTTACTAACTTAGGCAAAGTGCATGAACATGTATAAATTTAAAACCATTATATAAAGAATACTGACCTTTCTTTTGTTGCTTTATTTTGGAGTCCCTTCTTGGATGAAGATCCTTCTCCTTGTCTCGCTGTCTTTTGACTTTGGATTCTCAAGCAACCACGACACTTTCTACCACTTGAGTCTTCGAGCGTTTTTAAGAGTTTAATAAGTGGGCACTATTAAACAATATTAACTAAGAACAATTCTTGGATGATAAGCTAATTTTCTAGATCAAGTGATGATTTAGGTGCCAAAATAAAAGAGTATTTTAGAGAGAGAGGGAGGAACATAGTCGGCTAGAAGAGAGAGAGCAAGACCAAAAAGTTGTTTTTCACATCTCTATGTGAGGCTCTATTTATAGGAGAAGAAATACAAGAAAGGGTAATTACCCTTTCCTTTTGTGTATTCATGACACAATTTTTTATTTCCTCCTCCCTTTCTCTTCTACATGGCCGCCCAACATATGTCATAACTGAGGGAAATTTGTTTCCTCACTTAGCACATTTTTTTCCTTCTCAAAGAAATTCATTTTCTCTTTTCTTTTTGGCAATTACCAATATGCAATAATGCACCAAATTAAAGAAGATATTTCCCTCTCTCTCTTGATGTAAAGTGGCCGGCCATATGACTGTCTACACACATATGTTCTTCCTAATTTGTTCTTAACAAATTACGGAAATTGCCCATACAATAACATGTCACAAAATTTAATTCACTAAGCATGTAAACCAATTTTCAAGCGTGTGACTTTAAATTAAATTGTAAGAAAAGTCAAAATATTATTTTGACATTCAAAATCTTCTTTTGACATTTTACATTAATTATCCTTAAGGACGAAAATACCATTTAGATCATTTTCGTAAAATACGTCTAGTTCAACAATTGAACTTATTTTGACTTAACTTCTAGTTTACAAACTCTACTCTAATGACTTGTGATAGTGACCTCATGGACCCAAATGAACAAAGCTTTAACTAGGAATTTTGGACTCAAAGTTCACAAACTTTTCCAAGTCTATTTTAATGTCAACCGACTCCATATAAAGAGTTGACACCGAAAATATCTCGGTTCAAATGAATATATTTTCTACTCAAATATCTACTTATTTGTGATGAGCGGATCCACTGAATATTATCAAATGATTACCCTTCATGAATATCATCAACTAGATGGTATTTATAAAACTACCATTATACCCTTCTAGTTTTCATTTCTTCAGCTCATTTATTACTTGTGAATAAGTTAGAAACAATGTATTGACGAGTAGCTAACAAGTCATATTGTTTCATCCAAATAAAGTCGCTACTTAATGTTGGATACCGCGCAGTTCTTTATTCACAATCCAAGTAAAGAAGCATGAGGTGATATAAATTGCATGTCAGCAATCTTGTATATGAATTTCATGTCTATGAGAACTTCACAAAGTATACTCACGTCAACTTCACAGCCCAATATATCACCAATAGAGCGCATCTAGTTCACAAACTTGGATCTAGAGTGTAGCTTTCTCAAATGAATATATTGAAGTGATGAAATGACATGTCTCATTTCAGGATTAAGGTAAGCACGATACAATTCATACATAATTACCTTGAGACAGAAGAGGTTAAATGGTTTGTTCTTACATTGTCTCTAAAGGTGCACAAGTTAATTCAGTATCTTCGAAAGATATACTGAAAGAACTATAGAAGTCTCTATGCCTCGTAACTAGACATCATAGATTATGCCAACAATCATACTAGGATCAATAGTTCGTTGATCTTTAGATTGTGAATATTTCATTGTAACCAAACCATGAAGAGTTTGTTCACGCAAATCTACATTTGTCTCTTCATATATTGTTAGGTTTGATTAAGGACTATAAGACTATTTAATATCATAAATCTTCAAACAAACAAAAAAGGAATGAATGAACATTTTAACTTTTATTAATTTAATCAGCAAATTACAATAAGAAGGAATGAACTCTAGCCATGTAACTAAAGCAAGCAGGAAATTTGTTTCCTCACTTAGCTTATTTATTTCTTTCTCAACGAAATTTATTTCCTCTTTTTTTTTTGGGTAATTATCTTTATAATTAAAGGGAAATAAAACTCTCCTCTTCATGCATGTTGGCCGAAATCCTACCTAGCGAGGAGCTTCTAGATGCTTATGTATTTCTTTTAAGACAATTCTTAAAATACCCAATGTAGAATTATAATTGAATAAATAACGAAAATAATTTCATAATGCCTTAAACGACTTTTCGGCTTTAGAAAATAATTTATATTTTCATCATATGAAAATATTCAAAATCTTATTTTGACATTCACATCATTTTATGTCTATGCGGACAAAACTACCCTTTAGACATTTTCCGAGAAAAAGTCTAGTTCAACATTTGAACTTATTTTGACTTAGCTTTCAGTTTAACAATCCTACACTAATGACCTGTAATATTGACCTTATGGATCCAAATGAAAAAAGCTCGGACTTCTATACTCGGACTCAAAAGTTCACAAACCTTTTCCGAGTATTAGCTTAATGTCAACTGACTCCACTAAAGAGTTGACACTGAGAATCTCTCGGTTCAAATGAATTTATTTTCTACTCAAATTCAACTTAATTATACTGAGCGGATCCATTGAATGTTATCTATGTTTACCCTTTATGAATATCATCAACTGGTTGGGATTTATAAAATTACTATTTTACCCTTCTAGTTGTTATTTCCTCAACTCATTTGTTACTTGTGAATAACTTAGAAACAATGTATTGGCGAGGAGCTAACAAGTCACATTGTTTCATCCAAACAAAGTCGCTACTTAATTTTGGATACTGCGCAGTTCATTTATTCAAAATCCAAGTAACAAAGCATGAGATGATATATATTACATCTCAGCAATCTTGTACATGAATTCCATATATTTGAGAACTTCACAAAGTTGGGTCATGACATCTTCATAACTTAATATCTCACCAATTGGCCTAGTCTAGATCACATAATGGATCTAGAATTTGACTTTCTCAAATGAGAGTATTAATATTATGAAATGACATGTCTCATTTCAGGATTTAGGTAAGCATGATGCAATTCATACATAGTAACCTTGAGATAGAAGATGTTAAATGGTTTGTACTTCTATTGTCTCTAAAGGTGCACTGGTAAATTTAGTATCTTCGAAAGATACACTGGAAGAACTATAGAGTTCCTAACTCTCTATGTCTCGTAACCAGAAATCATAGATTCTTCAAACAATCATACTGGGATCAATAGTCCGTTGATCTATAGATTGTGAATATGTCGTTTTAACCAAACCATGAAGAGTTTGTTCACGCAAATCTAAATTTGTCTCTTTATACATTGTTAGGTTTGATTAAGGCCTATAAGAATATTGAATATCATAAATCTTCAATCAAACTAAAAATGAATGAATGAACGTTTCAACTTTAATTAATTTAATCAGCGAATTACAATAAGGACTTTATAAAGATTTATATATTACATCAATATGTAAATACACAATCTTCTTGTGGGCATCTCTGCCAAAAAACTCCCACTTGACTCAAAGAAGATGAGAGTAGTCCTTGATACTTAATCTGTCTCGATGTTGGTCGAAGACCTGGTTGGATAGGGCCTTGGTGAAAGGATCTGCCAGGTTCTCAACCGTTAAGATTTTCTTCACCTCCACGTCTCCTCGCTGCACGATCTCTCTAATAAAATGGTATTTCCTCTCAATTTGCTTAGAGCGCTTATGGCTTCTAGGTTCCTTTGAGCTAGCAATAGCCCTACTATTATCACAATAAAGTATCATGGGCCCGTTGTCATTTGGAACGACTTCCAAATACTTAAGGAATTTTCTAAGCCATACGACCTCTTTGGATGCTTCACAAGCAGCCACATATTCTGCTTCCATGGTGGAGTCAGCAATGCAAGATTGCTTGATACTCCTCTAAACTACAGATCCACCATTCAGGATGAACACAGATCCTAAAGTGGATTTCTTGGAATCCTTATCCACCTGAAAGTCGGAATCGTCGGAGGGTCTATCATTGAGACCTAATGGACCTACATGAATGAAGCTTTAGAATAAAGATCGGACTCAAAAGTTCACACACTTTTTCCATCTTTTAATTCTTAATATTAGTCGATTCCACTAAAGGACTATTATTGAAACTCTCTAAGTTCATGTGTATATTTTCCGTTTGATGTGACAAAACAATTTTTCACACGATCCACAAATTATTTTAGGATATTACCCTTATTGTGTATTAGTAACTCAGAGGAATGTAAAATTACAGTTTTACCCTTGAGTTATTATTTCACTAACTCCTTTGTTATTTGTGAATGAGAAAGACATAAAGTGAGATGTCTTTACATGTCACATGTTTTAGTCAAAGAATGTTCTCATTCGATGAATACTTGGCCAGGTTTATTCATTCACACTTTCATAACAAAGCATAGTGTGATACTGATGCATTGGTATTGTTTCAACATGAATTCCGTATTTGTGAATCACACTACCCAATATGACAACGTTATGACACCAACCGCCGGTCAAATGCAACTATAATTTTAGCCATTGCCCGTTAACAAATCAAATGTCATAAGGTGTCACATCGATTATGCATTCTCACCCAACTTTTCTTCAAGCACGATTTTGCTTCTAAGTTTCGTATTCTTCATATAGTCCTCCTCAAGGAAACGAGCATTAGTGCTGACAAACATTTTGTCGTCCTCGGGACTATAGAATGTGAAACCTTTGCTTTCCTTTGGATATCCAACGAACACATATAATTCTGACCTACTAGCCAACTTTCTGGTCTTTTTCCTTTGCACGTGTGCAGGGCAACCCCAAATTCGGATATGGCTTAATCTAGCTTTACGCCCAGTCCATCGTTCATAAGGAGTACTAGGGACCGTCTTAGACAGAACTTGGTTCAGAATTTATGCGGCAGTTTCGAGGGCATATCCTCAAAAGAAATCAGAGAGTGATGAGTAACTCATCATTGATCTAACCATCTCCATCAGAGTTTGATTCCTTTTCTCTGACACTCCGTTCTGGTGAGGTGTGCCAGGTGCTGTAGGCTTAGAAGCGAAACCTTCTTCTTTAAGAAAGTCATCGAACTCTTTAGACAAGTACTCACCGCCTCGATCAGATCAAAGGGTTTTGATCTGTTTGCCAGTTTGCTTTTCCCGTAAAGCCCGAAAAACCTTAAATACGTTAAATGTTTTGGATTTGTGTTTGAGCAAATAGACAAATCCATATCTTGAGTAATCATCGGTAAAGGTAATCGTATCCTTCCCGTGTCTGAATTCTGAATGGACCACATACATCAGAATGTTCTAGTTCCAGCAACTAAGTGGCTTTTCGACCTTTATAAGAGAAAGGTCGTTTAGTCATTTTTCATTCTATATAGGATTCACAAGTCGGTAGTGAACCTATTGCAAAGCCTTTGAGTGGACCATCCCTCACAAGTCTTTTAATCCTATCTAGACTAATATGACCAAGTCTTAAGTGCCAAAGATGTGTTGATTTTATTAGATCAGAGGAGTCATAAGGTTTGATCCTCTTTGGTTCCCTAATTAGATCATCATCTATTTCAGTGTTTAACAGCAAATGTTGTGTAGGATAAAGATAGTATAAACCATTCTTTAAACATGCATCAGTGACAAATGAATTGGAAGAAGTAATACGAATTCCATTATCTATAAACTTCTACTCAACAATTTGAGCTACATATATTAAGTTTTTCCTAAAGGAAAGAACAAAATACATATTATTCAAATTTAAAGTTTTTGTCTTCAAAAGACAATGTCACGGATCCCATAGCCTTAGCAGACACCAAGCTCCCATCACCCCACTTGAAAAAGAAATCCCCATCCTCTAAGCTTTTGCTTTTCCTGAACCCATTTGAGGAACAACAAATTATCAGCTACTAAAGAAGCTTCAGTAATCAGTATAATACCTTTCCCTTTAGCCTTGAGGTAGGCAGGACAATTTCTATGCTAGAGTCCCTCAGCGGTGTGAATCTCCTTCATCCACTCGGTAACAGTTTACCCTAGCCTGTTGATGGAGTAGTTCAGCTTGAAAGTATCGAAAGATTCAGGGAGAGTTTCTAAGATCATATCTATTTTGATTTCTCCATCAATCTCAGATCCAAAGATTTCCATGTCATTGAGATAACTTATGACAATATCATGTGTTCTCTAACATGAGTCTTAGCTTTCATACGATTGTTCACAAACTGTCGAACCGCTTGTTATCTAGCGTGACACAGTTTCCCTTCAAACATCTCATAGAGATTTAAGAGCATGGTTTAAGCTGAATCAATATCACGATGAGGTTGTTGCAACATATTGTTCATTGATGCTAAAACATAGCATCTCACAATCTCATCTGATTGGATTTAGGCCGCTAGGGCGTCCGTGTCTTCTTGAGTTGAATCATCATTCGTTTCAAAAGGACATGGGGTGGTGAGTACCTATTTGTGCTTGTCATTCGTAAGAACGATGTCTAGGTTATGTTTCTAATCTACTTAGTTTTTCTGTTCCAGTTAATTTGAGGAAAGGATGATTGAGATAGTGTTTAGATACATGTTGCTGATTGTTGAAACAATTTATGATTAGTCTTTTGTTTAGGATTTTAAATTTGAGTTTAGATAAGAAAAATCCAAAGGTGTTATGAAATAAATGACACTTTACTCCTTCGAGGGAAGGCCGCAAAGAGTCGTCTTTCATAAGTAAATGACATATCATTAATGCATAGTCATGATATCAACACATCAGGGTCTGACTAGCCAGCTTATAAACAAGTTTGATCACTCAAAAATTTTCGCAGGGCCTCGAGGGAGGATTACTAGAGTTTGACTCTAAGTGTGTAACCAACCACTTAGTTCAACAAGATCTACTTTTAAAACAATCCGCCTCCCCTAGGCCTTGTCTCATTGTTTCAGTTTTGAACATAGCTATAAAATCAATGTTAGGAGCAATGCGTCTATGAGTACTCTCATTTAAGAGAGGGTCACGAGGGTGACTCTTTGTCTGACGACATAAGCACTTCACATTAGTATTGGGGATCGTGGGTTGCAAACAATAAGTATAACCCTCCCACTTAGTTTTTAGAAAATAAGGGGATCCTGGGTTGTAAACAATAAGTGCAACCCTCCCACTTAACTTTTGGAAAAAGGCACGTCTACTCTTGTACGTATAGGAAACATATTTCCATTAGTAAAGAGAGATAGAGTGGATCACTAGAAAAAAGAATCCTAAAATCGATATTTGTGATGGGAGAGCAGTGTTAATGCACTAAGGCGAAAAGAACATACTCGGATCTTTTTGTCTATTAATTTATTTTTCCTAGGGAAAGTGTGTGAGATTAATAAATCATCACATTTCCACTTGAAAGTTTTTGAGATTACAAATCTCCTAAAACTAATAACTTCATCTTCATGACATCTTCCTTTAAGGCGTCTTCATGCTGGTTGAGCGCGTGAATGTCGAAAAACTACGATAGCATCAAGAAGAGGGAGGAAGCTTGGAGTCACAAAATCCGGATTAAAAGTCCTGGACTCGCGGAATGCCGTACACATCGGACTTAAAAGGTCATAAATAACACATCCGGTATCTGATTGAGCTAAAACTAATTGCATTTGATAGCTAATTTCCGTACCTTTAAGTTGGTTCAAGAACCACTAATTTTTTAGTTCCAAGCAAAGAGGTATGCCCGTTTTACTGAGACATAACAATTTGTCCAGAATTTGAAAAACAATTAAAAAGTACGTCGGATCTAGGTGTAAAGAGAAAGAGGTTTATTGAAACATTTTAATTGTATGTTTTGATTTCAATTGTGTGTTATATTAACATGTTAATAACTAAATACAATATAAATAAACAACATGATAGAAAACATTCAATAATAAATTTAAACTAGAAGTGCAATGAACTAGTTTAAACTATGTACACAAATTTTCAAACTTGTCAAAAAATTGATTTTGAGTATGCTAAACATAAAATAATTAAAATCTATTTTAATGTATTTATATAGCATATTCAAGAAGTGGAAAATCAACACAAATTTAATTTTAAAGGTCGTACCAAAAAATTAAATATTTGTAAGATCTAGTCTTTGAAAACCATTATTTAAGCAAATTTGGAAACCAATTTTCTTATAATGATTTTAAATAACATGTACATGCTTATACTTTGACCATAGCTCTGATGCTATTTGTTGGAATAGGTCTAGGGTTAAGAAAAATTTATCATTAATCATATTAATGGCGGAATATAAAAATTTCTTTACTAGTTAAACAATTTTACTAACCTAGATAAAGTGCATATACATGTTATAAATATAAAAAAAATTATTTAATTATTTGAATACTAACTTTTCTTGTAGCTTGATCTTTAACGGATCTTGAGAAAGGTTAATCTTCTCTTCCAGCTCGGTTCCTTCAAGCCTAAACGTGAACTCGAGAAATCTAAGGTTTCTATTACAAGAGTCTATAGAGGTTTAGAAGGATTTGTGTGTGGGCACAGTTAAACACAATAACTCAAGAAAAGGTCTATGAGCTAAAGAGCTTATTTAGCCCAAGTCTAATGAGGACTTAGGTGGCAAAATAAAAAAATATTTTGAGAGAGAGAGGGAGAGAGAGAGAGAGAGAGAGAGAGAGAGAGAGAGAGAGAGGAGAAGGGTCAGCCAAAAATTGAGAGAGAGCAAGAATGAAACTTATTTTCACATCTCTATGTAAGGCTCTATTTATAGGAGAATGAAAAATCTATAAGGGTCAATTATGCATTCATGAAAGAATACTGCATTCATGACACAATATTTGATTTTCCCTTCCCCTTTCTCTCCTAAGTTGGCCGACCATGTAACTCAAGCAAGGAGGAAATTTGTTTCCTCACTTAGCTTATTTATTTCTTTCTCAAGGAAATTTATTTCCTCTTTTTTTTGGGTAATTATCCTTATAATTAAAGGGAAATAAAACTCTCCTCTTCATGCATGTTGGCCGAAATTCTACTTAGGGAGGAGCTTCTAGATGCTTCCTTATTTCTTTTAAGACAATTCTTAAAATACCCATTGTAGAATTATAATTGCACAAATAACGAAATTAATTTCATAATGCCTTAAACGAATTTTTAGTTTTAAAAAATCATTTATATTTTCATCATATGAAAATATTCAAAATCTTATTTTGACATTCACATCATTTATGTACATGTGGACAAAAATACCCTTTAGACATTTTCCGAGAAAAAGTTTAGTTTAACATTTGAACTTATTTTAACTTACGTTTCAGTTTAACAATCCTACTCTAATGACCTGTAAAAGTTACCTTATGGTTTCAAATGAACAAAGCTTGAGATTTTATACGCGGACTAAAAAGTTCACAAACTTTTTCCGAGTATTAGCTTAATGTCAACTGACTCCATTAAAGAGTTGACACTGAGAATCTCTCGGTTCAAATGAATTTATTTTCTATTCATATTCAACTTCATTATATTGAGCAAATCCATTGAATGTTATGTATGTTTACCCTTCAGGAATATCATCAACTAGTTGGAATTTATAAAATTACCATTTTACCCTTCTAGGTTTTATTTCCTCAACTCCTTTGTTACTTGTGAATAAGTTAGAAACAATGTATTGACGAGGAGCTAACAAGTTACATTGTTTCATCCAAATAAAGTCGTTACTTAATTTTGGTTACTGCGCAGTTCATTTATACACAATCCAAGTAATAAAACATGAGGTGATATATATTGCATCTCAGCAATCTTGTACATGAATTCCATATCTATGAGAACTTCACAAAGTTGGGTCATGCCATCTTCATAACTTAATACCAATTGGCCTAGTCTAGATCACATAATGGATCTAGAATTTGACTTTCTCAAATGAGAATATTAATGCTATGAAATGACATGTGTCATTTCAAGATATAGGTAAGCATGATGCAATTCATAGATAGTGACCTTGAGATAGAAGATATTAAATGGTTTGTTCTTCTATTGTCTCTAAAGGTGCACTGGTCAATTTAGTATCTTCGAAAGATACACTGGAAGAACTATAACCAGACATTATAGATTCTATTGATCCTAGAGAGTTAGGAATTCTATAGTTCTTCTAGTGTATCTTCCGAATATACTAAATTGACCACTGCACCTTTAGAGACAATGTTAGAACAAACCATTTTACCTCTTCTGTCTTAAGGTCACTATGTATGAATTTCATCGTGCTTACCTTAATCCTGAAATGAGACATGTCATTTCATAAATTCAATATATTTATTTGAGAAAGTTACATTCTAGATCAAAGTTTGTGAACTAGATGTGCTCTATTGGTGATGTATTCAATTATGAAGTTGACATTAGTATACTTTGTGAAGTTCTCATAAATATGTAATTCATGTACAAGATTGCTGAAATGCAATGTATATCACCTCATATTTTATTACTTGAATTGCGAATAAATGTAACGGACGGTGTCCAAATAGGATAACTGATTCTTTTGGATGAAACGTTGTGAATTGTTAGTTCCTTGTTGATACATCGTTTCTAACTTATTCAAAAGCATTAAAGGAGTTAAGGAAATAACTACTTGACAGGTAAAATGGTAATTTTGCAATTCCAATCTAGTTGATGATATTTATGAAGGGTAATCATTCGATAATATTCAGTGGATCCGCTCATCACAAATAAGTAGATTTTTTAGTAGAAAATATATTCATTTGAACTGAGAGATTTTTCAGTGTCAACTCTTTAGTGGAGTCAGTTGACATTAAACTAGACTTGGAAAAGTTTGTGAACTTTGAGTCGAAGAGTACTAGCTAAAGTTTTGTTCATTTGGGTCCATAAGGTCACTATCACTTGTCATTAGAGTAGAGTTTGTGAAACTAGAAGCTAAGTCAAAATAAGTTCAATTGTTGAACTAGACTTATTTTCCAAAATTGGTCTAAAGGGTATTTTCGTCCTTAAGGATAACTGATGTAAAATGTCAAAATAAGATTTCGAAATTTTTTTCACAAATTGATTTAAAGTCACACGGTTGAAAATTGGTTTTCAAGCTTAGTGAATTAAATTTTATGACATGTTATTGTATGGGCAATAATGTGAAGGCTTTTTCTTTACTTTGTTGTGAACAAATTATGAAGTAAATATGTGTGTATAGACACCCACATGGCTGACCATATTACATCAAGGGAGATAGAGAAATATCTATTTTTATTTGGTGCATTATTGTATATTGGTAATTTTCCAAAAGAAAAGGGGAAATGAATTTCTTTGAGAAGGAAACAAATGTGCTAAGTCTGGAAACAAATTTTCGTCACTTATGATATATGGTGGCTGACCATATAGAAGAGAAAGGGAGGATGAAATAAAATATTGTGTCATGAATACACAATAGGAAAGCGTAATTACCCTTTCTTGTATTTCCTTCTCCTATAAATAGAGCCTCACATGGAGATGTGAAAATAAACTTTTTGGTCTTGCTCTCTCTCTTCTAGCCGACCACTGCTCTCCCTCTCTCTCTAAAATACTCTTTTATTTTGGCACATAGATCCTCAATTGATCTAGAGAATTAGCTTATGATCCAAGAATTATTCTTGGTTTATATTGTTTAATAGTGCCCACTCACTAAACTCTTCAACACTCGAAAACTCAAGTGGTAGAAACTTTCGTGGTTTCTCGAGAACTCAAAGACAAAAGGCAGCGAGACAGGGAGAAAGATCTTCATCCAAGAAGGGTCTCCAAGATCAAGCAACAAGATAAATATTAGTATTTGCCTTTAATTATAAAGATAATGTATCTTGTCATAAGAAGATACCTTGTCAAGGCTGTACTTAGCTCTTCTTCCGTTGATGACAGTTTAAAGGCGTATACATACATGCATAAACACAATTTTAAATAAGAATGACTATTTGATTTAATTTAACTTTTAGCAAAAAAATACAAAAATGTATATAATATCTTATATCTCGTTTGTGGGCATAAATCCTAACACTCTTCCCTCTGGCCATAGTTCGACACTTGAGTTTTTGGAGATCAGATCGTAGACCTCTTTTACTGCTTACATCGGGATTCAGGGATCGTTGGTGGAGCAGGAGGCGGATGAGATATTTCTTTGAGGAGTCCTGGATAAGAGAGCCAAAGTATGACGAGCGGATCTGGAGAGCATGGGGGACTAGCCAGAGTGGTGATCAGAGACCGGGCTTAGATGATGCGATCAATCAGTGCAGAAAGATCAGAGATATGATTGAGAGGCAAAAGAAAATCTTCGAGCTTGTGGGATGATCGGGCCCGGATTTTTGTATGGAGTCTTTCAGACGAGATGAGAGACAACTTGACGTCTTAGTAGAAAGGGAGGAGCAGTAGTGGAGACAAAGGAGCAAAGTGATCATGATGCAGCGAGGGGATAAGAATACTAAGCTATTTCAGCGCAAGGCTTCTGCTATGAGGAAGAGGAACACCGATTGGCACAACAGGGAAAGTGATATAGAGAGGATCATGTCTGGTTACTTAGGTTACATTTTCTCTTCGGGCAGGCCTTGTTTGCAGAGTATTGAGTTAGTGATGCAGGAATACAGCCTATGATTTCAGAGACTTTGAACGCCTAGTTGGAGCGCCCTTTCAAGCCTGGGGAGGTGAAAATGCAGTTTTCTTACTGGATGCGATCAAGACCCCGGGGAGCAGCAATTTTCCCGCGCTATTCCATCATAGATATTGGGACATAGTGGGCAAGTCGGTCTTGAAGATCTGCCTTGGGATTCTTAACAACGAGGATGAGGTGGCTAACATTAATGAAATTGTTGTCACCCTCATCCCAAAGTAGAGGACCCGAGACGAGTCAGCGACTTTAGACCGATTAGCCTATGCAATGTGATCTATAAGATAGTAGCCAAGTGTTTGGTCAACCGTCTTAAAATCATTTTGCACAATTCTTTTTCAGAGTCTCAGGGCGTGTTTTTAGGAGGTAGACGTATGTTTGACAATGTCATGGTTGGATTTGAGGCTCTCCATACGATTAAGCGAATCTCTTCGGAAATGAAAACTTTGCGTCTCTCAAGCTTGACATGGCAAAGGTATTCGACATGGTCGAGAAGGTCTACTTGGAGTCGGTGATGTTGAGACTAGGGTCATGAGATTTATTACCTCAGTCTGGTTTGCTTTCAACATCAAAAGCTCCACCCCAGGCAGTGAGACTCCCTTTAGAGGCGTCCGCCAGGGGGATCCTCTCACCCCCTTTCTATAACACTTTTGCTCCGAGAGGCTCTCCAGCATCTTTCGAGCGAGCGAGGATCCATAAGCGATCACATGCATCCGATTCTGGGATTTACACATGTCTTACCTATTATTCACGGATATTATGTCGAGCGAGATATTATGTCGAGCGAGACCCGATGAGTGTGAGAGGGTCACACACATTTTACAGACTTATTTTGCGGCCTCGGGCCGGATGGTTAACTTTCAAAATTCCGATGTTTATTTCGGTGACGATGTTAGCGTTGAGGATAGTGAGACTTTGGCTCGGTATCTAGGGGTTAGGAGGACAAAGTGCCATACGTGATACTTGGGACTCCCCGCGTTCACCAATCGGAGGACGACAGAGCTTTTTGATTTTGTGAAAGGCCGTGTTTATTGGAAAGAAATTAAGAGCTGGAATAGTCTCTCTCCCTTGTAGACTGGCAGAGAGGTACTCGTTAAGTCCGTTCTTCAGTCGATCCCCAGCTACGTGGCCTCATCTTACTAGATCTCGATGCATTTGATCAGAGACATCCATCGATTGCCATATTTTGGTGGGGGGCCGACACACGACTGGGAAGATCCACTGGTGCAAGTAAAAGGTCCTTACGAGACACAAGTCAGAGGGCGGGATGGACTTTAGAGATTTAGAGAAATCCAACCAGGCCTTTATGGCTAAGAGTTTCTATAGGCTACTCGGGAGACAGGACAGTTTGGTGGGGCGAGTCTATAGACGAGCTATTTCTCCAACAAAGATATTATGTCGGCCCATCCAGGGTTGTGTAGCTCATGTTGGAATAAGTCTAGGGTTAAATTTTTTTTTTATCATTAACACATTAATGGCGGAATATAAAAATTTCTTTTACTAGTAAAACAATTTTTACTAACCTAAACAAAGTGCATATACATGTTATAATTAAAAACATTATTTAAACTACTTGAATATCAACCTTTTTTGTATCTTCAAAATTGAAGTGTCTTGAGAAAGGTGGATCTTCTTCCTCGGCTCGATTCCTTCACGTATAGTCTTGAACTTGAGAAACCTAACTTTTCTATTACAAGAATCTATAGAGGTTTAGAAATATTTGTGTGTGGGCATACTTAAACAATGTGAACCAAGAACAATTCTTGGATCATAAGCTAATTCTCTAGATCAATTGAGGATCTAGGTGCCAAAATAAAAAGGAGTATTATCTAGAGAGAGAGAGGGTCGGCCACAATGCAAGAGAGAGCAAGAATAAAGCTTATTTTTACATCTCTAGGTGAAGGTCTATTTATAGGAGAAGGAAAAATCTATAAAGGTCAATTATGAATTCATGAAAGAATAATGCATTCATGACATAATATTTGATTTTCTCTTCCCTTTTCTCTCCTAAGTTGGCCGGCCATGCATTGTGCATTGTTGAGGAAATTTGTTTCCTTATTTAGCACATTTATTTCCTTCTCAAGGAAGTTCATTTCCCTTTCCTTTTGGGTATTAATCTTAATAATTAAAGGGAAATAAAAACTCTACTCTTTAATGTATGTTGGCCGAATTCTATACGAGAAATTTTATTTTATCGGCTTAATAATGTTTAAGATATCAAAGGTGGGCTCACTATGTCATTTCTATCTTAAATTATAATTTTGACCCATTTTCGGACAAAAATACCCTCTAAATGTGTTTAAACCTATTCTCCTCTTTCACTCCTACATATTTACTACTCTTCAACAAATTCAACTTCTCTCTTCAGAACTTAACACTAAATCCTTATGTTGTGAGCTAAATATCATTGTATAATGGGTACGTTTCTTAACTTTTATGTAATGATTTTGATTTTTATGCATAAAGATCTAAGTTTTGAATGGGCGAGAATGTAGAACTACATTTTAGTTGAAACCCGGTTTTCTTTTATTTCCGATAATTTCAGATGGTTTAAGATGAAATTTATCAAAATTTCCGATGAAATGCATACAGAAAATAAAAAAAATCCAATATCTTTTCAAAAAGATAACCAAGAGATTTTTCTTTTCAAAAAGTCTAAGAGCCACGCAGGTACTAGAACTCATACATAGTGATGTATGTGGTCCATTTAACATCCAAGCAAGAGGAGGTTACGAATACTTAGTAACCTTCTGTGATGACTACTCTAGATTTGGTCACATTTTCCCTATGTGACACAAATTCAATAGTTTTGAAATGTTCAAAGAGTATCCGGTTTTGGTTGTAAAGCAAACGGAGAAACGGATCAAAACCCTTCGATCAGATCGAGTGAGAGACTACTTGTCAGGAGAGTTCGAAGACCTCCTTAGAGAAGAAGGCATTCATTCTCATCTTACACCACCTGGCACACCACAGAAGCATAGTGCGTCAGAGAGAAAGAACAAACTCTGCTAGATATGGTGAGATCGATGCTGAGTTACTCATCTCTTCCTGTTTCGTTTTAGGAATATGCCTTAGAAAACCGCGGCTTATATTCTGAACCATGTTCCGCCGAAGACGGTTCCTGGTACTCCCTATGAGAAATGGAGTGGTAGAAAATCTATTTTACACCACTTATGAATCTGGAGTTGTCTAGCACATATGCTGAGACGAAAGACTAGCAAGTTGGCTTGGCATTTAGAATTATGCCTTTTAGTGGGATATTCTAAAAAAATAACAAGGGTACATCTTCTATAGTCCTGCTGATGAGAAAAGGTTCGTTAGCACTAACGCTAGACTTCTCGAAGCAAACTATATAAAGAATTTTGTACCGAGAAGCAGACTTGTGCTGACGGAGCTGTTGGGTGAAGTACCTGGTACTACACAAGCTAGGACGAGTCCTATACCTACAGTGGAAGAACCACGATCGGAACCAGAGTCTCATGTGATTCGTCGCAGTAACAGGATTATATGATAACCTGATCGATACATGGGTGTCGGAGAGACTTTCACTGCTTTCGCATACAAGTAGGAAGATGATCCAGTATAGTTTTCCCAGGCGATGCAGAGTTCAAAAGCAAACCTATGGCAAGAAGCCATGAACATTGAAATGCATTTGATGTATGTCAACGAGGTCTGGAAACTTGTAGATTTACCCGAAGGCATTAAGCCTATTGGATGTAAATGGATCTACAAGAAGAGAATAGGATCGGATGGAAATGTAGAGACATTTAAGGCACGACTTGTGGCGAAAGGATTCACACAAAAGGAAGGTATCGACTATGAAGATACCTTCGCGCCAGTCGCAATGATGAAGTCCATCTGTACTCTTTTATCCATTGCTGCCGCCCTGGATTATGAAATCTGGCAGATGAATATCAAGACTGCATTTCTGAATGGAAATCTTGACGAGCACATTTATATAGCTCAACCAGACGGGTTCGTAGAGAAATGCCAACATGGCATGGTTTGTGAGTAGCTGAAGTCCATTTATGGACTAAAGCAAGCATCTAGATCGTGGAATATCAGATTTGACGAGACTGTGAAAGGCTACGGCTTTGGTCAGTCATTAGATGAGCCATGCGGTTATAAAATGATAAACGATGGCAAAGTGGTCTTCTTAGTCCTATACGCAGATGACATACTACTCATTGGGAATGATGTGAGAAAGTTATCAAAAGTTAAGATCTGGTTGTCAAAGCACTTTGAGATGAAGCATCTTGGAGAAGCGGCTTACATTCCGGGGATTCAGATTTTTCAAAGATTTGAAGAACTAGAAGTTAGCGCTTTCTCAAGCATATTATATTGATAAGATCATTGATTTCTTCAGTATGCAGAATGCCAAGAAAGGACAGCTGCCTTTCAGACACAGAGTGCATCTATCTAGTGAGCAGTCTCCCAAGACTCCTCAAGAGGTAGAGGACATGATACACATTCCCTACGCCTCAGCCGTGGAAAGTCTCATGTACGCGATGCTTTGCACTAGGAAAGATATTTGTTACGCAATGGGCGGGGTGAGTAGATTCTAATCGAATCCTGGACCCGATCACTGGGTTGCTGTAAAGCATGTTCTCACGTATCTCTGGAGAACGAGAAAGTATATGCTTGCATACTCAGGTGAAGCCCTGAATATGACGGGATATACCAATTCCGACTTTCAGGCGGATAAGGATTCCAGGAAATCCACATCAGATCTGTGTTCACCCTGAATGGTGGATCGATGGTCTGGAGGAGTATGAAGCAATCTAGCGTAGCTGACTCGACCATGGAAGCTGAGTATGTGGAGCTTGCGAAGCTTGAAAGGAGGCTGTGTGGCTGAGGAAATTCCTAATGTACTTGGAAGTAGTTCCAAGTGCCAACGAGCCCATAACTCTTTATTTTGATAACACTAGGCCCGTTGCTAACTGTAACGAACCAAGAAGTCACAAGCGCTCAAAACACATCGAGTGGAAATATCACCTAGTACGAGATATAGTTCACAGAGGGGACGCGACGGTTATGAAGATCTCAATGTTGGAAAACCTTGTTGATCGCTTTACGAAGCCTTTAACTAGTAAGGTCTTCATAGGACACCTAGAAGGATTAGGACTGAAAAATCATTCGCATGTCCTTTGAGTCAATTGGGAGTTTGTTGTCATTTATGCCCACAAAGGAGATTTTTTATATTAAATACTTTTGTATTTGATTTGTTTTGAATTTAAATAAAAATTGAATATCCATTTTTATTTAAGATCGTGTTTAAGCATGAATGTCTATGCTCTGAAACTGTCATCACTGAAAGAAGTGCTAAGTACACACTTGACAAGTTACCTTCTTATGACTAGTTTAAATAACAGTTCGTAATCTAAAGATCGATTGGGCAATCGAATCTTAGTAATGATTGGTAAAATAAATTAAATGATATCTTATCTTGTGATATAGAGAGTTGCGACTCCGTAATTTATTCTTGATATCTTAATGAAGATATTGAACAACACGAGTGAAGTTTTGAATTTCGAGATAAAACCGTTTAAACACTCGAAACCTCAAACTCACATACGAGGAGTATTTTCGTAATTACAATGCATATCTTCGTGTAACACTTTATGACATTTGATTAGTCAATGAGCAATGGCTAAATAAAGTTTCATTAACCCGACGATTGTTGTCATACTGTATCATTCACATATGTGATTCATGAATATGGAATTTGTGTTGAAACAATGCTAAGGTATTAATATTACAACAATCTCTGTTATGAGAGTGTGAGCGAATAAACCAGACGTGGTATTCATTGAATAACGAATTATTTGAAATAAAACATGTGACATGTTGGGAAATCTCACTTTATGTTTTTCTCGTTCACAAATAACAGAGTACTTGGTGAAATAATAACTCAAGGGTAAAACTGTAATTTTACATTCCTCTGATTTAATGATACACACAAAGGCTAATATCATAAAATACATCATGGACCGTGTGAATAATAGTTTTGTCACATCAAACGGAAATATAAACGCATATGAACTTAGAGATGTCCAATATTGGTCCGTAGTTGAATCGACTAATATTAAGAATTAAAAGTCAGAAGAAGTTTGTGAACTTTTGTGTCCGATTTTTATTCTAAAATGTCGTTCATGTGGGCCCATAAGGTCTCAATGATAGACTTTCAGATTTGGTGAAAAAAAATTGATTGATTTTCTCATTCAACATAAATTGTGATTTACGCTAAGAAAATTATTTTCTAAGTAATTAAATAAGTATTTGGTTATTCATTATTACATTTATTTAATGAATCGTATTATGTTATTATATTGATAATAATATAATTTTTTTGATTCAAATAACTAAAGATGAAAATAAAAATTTTCTCGTTTCATACTTGTTTTAATAGTATGAATAGATTTAATGAAATGTCATTAAATAAATGAGACGTTATAAATTATGTAATATTATTTTAGAAATAAATCAAATAAATTTGGGAGATAATATAGACAATATGGCCGGCCACTTCTAGGGTAGAAGTGAGGTGGAAAATTATTTAAATGAATTATTGGGCTAAAGTTTGATTAACGAGCCATTAATTGTTTTTGACCTAACTTAAGCCTATTCTCCCTGAAATAAAAAGAATGCTTTCTTCTTTCTCACTTGACCTAATTCACACGCTCAATTCTCTCTCCCCCTAGCGTGTTCTGGTAGATTATTTTTTCCTCCCCAAAGAGAATTCACACAGCCAAAATTTCCAAAGAGAAAAGAGAGTGTGAAATTTGATTTCTCCTTTAAGCCTATATTTTATTCCTTATCCCCTTGTTCCCATACAAGATTCCACCCTCTTAATCTCCTAAAAACTCCTAGAGAATTATCATTGATTCAACTTATGGTTGTTTGAGTGATTACTGATCAACAAGGTCGGCCACTTTTTGGAGAAACGGAGTGATGCCAGATTTCGTGACATCCTAGACGCGCCTGGGAAGGAGTTTTGGCCGTGGACTTAGACACACACCCCGAGAGAAATTCACGCAGATCCAAATCCTCTGTAAGTATTGTTGAAATGAATTGGATCTGAATTAAATATTCATTTTAGGATTGTTAGTGTGTTTAGATCGTTCGTTGTGTGTTTGAATAAATTTATTGATATGTTTATAAATTTATTGACATGCTAAATTATATTTAATGATATGGTTAATGAATATGTTTTAAAAGATGTTCTAACATATTAAAATGAGTTATGAATTTCTGCCATATATCGATATGTTTCATAGTTAATTAGGTTAATTGTTAACTAAATTCCAATAAATAAGGTGATGGATCGCTTGTGAAATTTATTTAACCATTAAACAATTAATTATATAACATATCTTAAACATGGAGGAAATATATAATTAGATCTAATATATTAAAAACTATTTTAATACACTACTACTAATAAATTGACCTTTTGAAGCGACGAGGGACATTAGAAGCGACTAGTCGCTTCTAATTAGAAGCGACTTTTCAGCTTTAGATGCGACTAGATGCTTCTAACTTAAACACCCTTATTTTTCCCGAAAAATTAAAATTTTGATATTTAGAATCGACTAATCGCTTTTAATTGTCCAAGTCGACACATTAGAAGCGACAAGTCGCTTCTAAAGGCCAAAAATATTGGTTCGCACCCTCCGCGCCAAATATTTCAGCAGTTTGGCCATTAGAAGCGACAAGTCGCTTCTAATGTCGCCTCTAATGCCCAAATTATTTGGCTGCAAAATTTCTCCTCCAAAATTTCACGTGCGAAGATATTAGAAGCGACTAGTCGCTTCTAATGTCCTCACTTACCAAAACGACGTTGTTTTGGTTTTGGTGAACATTAGAAGCGACTAGTCGCTTCTAATGTCCCTAGGGATTAAAAACACGTGCCCCTCCTCTTCTCTTCCTCTCTCATATTTTCTCCTGCCCCACTCTCTCTCTCCTGCCCCTCCTCTCTCTCTCTGGCGGCCCCGCCGCCCCAGTTTCTCTATCCGGCCGCCCCTCCCCCCCTCTATCGCTCCCGCCCCTCCTCCTCTCTCTCCGGCCGCCCCTCCGCTCCTCTCTCTCTTCCGCCTCTCCTCTCTCTCTCTCTCTCTCTCTTCGGCCGCCCCTCTCTCTCCCGCGCCTCCGCCCCTCTCTCTTTTTCGGCCGCCCCTCTGCCCATCTCTCTCACGCCCCTCCACCCCTCTCTCTTTTTGGCCGCCCCTCCCCCTCCTTTATCTCCCGCCCCTCATCTCTCTCTCTCCGGCCGACCCTCCGCCCCTCATCTCTCTCTCCGGCCGCCCCTCTGCCAATCTCTCTCCGGCCATCCCTCCGCCCCTGTGATGCCGATCTCTGCCCTCCGCCCCTTCCACTACGTTCAATTCTCTAACAAGGCCATTTTTTTGTTTTTTTCTTTTCCGTTCTAATTCCCTTATTCCGGTCAGCCATTTTCCGGCCCCGACCTTGACACCGACATCACCTGTCTGCTCCGGCCACCTCTTCATTGCTCCGGTATCAGTAAGTTTTTATTTCATTTTGGTTATTATATTTTTTAGACTGTTAATTGTTACCTAGTTTTTTTAATCCGGTTTTTAATATTTATTTAGATTTTTTCTCTTTTTGAGTTTATCGCAGCCTCGTAGTGACCGCCGTCTCATTCGCCATAACTCGTTTCCTCTCACAACGATAATATTATGTTAATTAAATAACTAAAAATTTAGTTGAATATGTTAAGTTGAATATGTTGAATTTAAGTTTAGTTGAATATGTTAATTTGAATATGTTAAATTTAAGTTTAGTTGAATATGTTGAATTTAAGTTTAGTTGAATATGTTGAATTTAAGTTTAGTTGAATATTTTAATTTTATGTTAATTTGAATATGTTAATAATTTGAATATGTTGAATATGAATTAATTTGAATATGTTGAATATAAGTTAATTAATAAGTTGAATATGTTAAGTTGAATATAAATTAATTATAAGTTAGAATATGTTGAATATAAGTTATATACGTAGTTTGCTTTATGTAGATTTTAAATTTATTGATCAGTAGGATAGTTCTGGTTAGTATATATATGCTTTTTACAAATTTCAGGTTTTTGGTTTGTCTATATTTCAGGGGAAACTCTGATCAAATTTTTGTAAATATTTAAGTATACCAATTGATCAAACAAATCATTAATTAGTTATATCTAAAATCAATAACTTTCCGATATCATATCATCACCAATCAACTCGTATATACTATGTATATTTTCCAGTAGTTCTCAATCTCACAACTTTCCTAATTTCAACATCCAGCGTCATGTAAAATCCAAGTCGAGATTGGATAACTGAAAATAACCGATGTAGTCTTGAATTCGAAATGGGCATGAACAAATTTATTCAAGTTGCACGATTCCAAAATGAACAGCGAGCACAAAATTAAATGTCCTTGTCGTTGTTGCAATAATGCGCTAACTCAACAAATCCCAGTGTTTCGAGCGGATCTCATGTTCAAAGAATTTACTCCATATTACACTCGGTGGTATCATAATGGCCAGTCACGTGAAGAGGTCATTCATGCGCTTAATGATTCAAACGACAAAGACGACATTGGTGGAGTCCATAACGCAATCGAAGATATCAGGAATGATATTGATATTGATCATGACAATTTTAATGATCCAACTGCAAAAGATGTGGCTAGAGAAGAGTAGATCGCGGATCTATTTTCCGAGTTGAATGCAGAGTTGTATCTCGGCTGTAAGGATTTCTCATTATTATCATTCTTGGTCCAATTAATGCATATCAAAGTGACGAACCATTGGATAAACAATTCATTTACAGAACTTCTGAAACTCTTGAAAAAATCTCATCCTGTTGGGAATACAATTCCAGAAAAACATTACGAGGCAAAGTCAAACTTGAAGCGATTTGGCATGGGATATGAGATGATTGACGTGTGCCCGAATCATTGCATCTTGTTTTGGAAGGATATGAAAGGTGCAGATGTTTGTCCGTGATGCAATCAAAGCAGATGGGTTGTTGGGAAAAAGATACCGCGTAAAGTTTTACGATACTTTACTATGAAAGATCATCTCACGCGGTTGTACGTTTCCCGATACACAGCTATTGAAATGAAGTGGCATGAGAAAGAACGAGTGATTAAAGAAGGTGTTCTACGTCATCCTGCTGACGAGAAAGCGTGGAAGAAGTTAGATGAAACATACTCGGACTTTGCCAATGAGCCGAGAAATGTACGACTTGGACTTGGTGAAGATGGTTTCAATCCTTTCGGAGAAATGAGATTATCGTACATTATGTGGCCGGTGGTATTGACGACGTATAATTTGCCACTGTGGTTATGCATGAAATCCGAGTACTTGATGTTGGCGCACTTAATTCCTGGTCCGAAATCGCCTAGGAAAGACATTGATGTATTTTTACAACCGCTCGTTGAAGAATTGAAAGATTTGTGTGGGCGTTCGAGTACAAGATGGGTCTAACCATAATCATGTCTTCCTTTTGTGGGCAGCACTTTTGTTTACTTTAAACAATTATCCTGCTCGTGGCAGTGTGTCTGGGTGGAGTGGTCAATGGTACCTTGCATACCCAATCATTGTTCGTTAGAAACAGAGTCGTGTATTACGATCATCGATGATACTTGCCCGATTCTAACCGAATGAGAACATGCAATGGTCACTATGCAACACGTGTTGAGAAACAAAGGCCTCCGAAGAAGCTCACTGAATGCCAGATTATCGACCAGCTGAACAGTCTTCTTTAATTGATTCCGGGCAAGCACTCTACGAGTTCGAAATGAAAGCGAGGCGAGAGCGAACTGAATTGGACCAAAAAACTTACATTTTCCGAGTTACCATATTGACTCGATTTGACGTTGAGGCACAACCTTGAGGTGATGCACATAGAAAAAAATGTGTGCGAGAACTTGCTCGGGACGTTACTTAGCATTGACGAGAAAGATAAGGACACCGAAAAGGCAAGACAAGACTTAAAAGACTTGAAGATTAAGTCTAGTTTACACTTAGAGAAGCGTGGAAACAGGTGGTTCAAACCACAAGCTTCTTACGTTCTCACACCCACACAACGGAAAATGTTTGCAGATTTTCTCAAGTCCATTAAGTTTCCCGACAGTCTCGCAGTAAATTTGAAAAACAATGTCACTCTCAATGGAAAAGTAACCGGGTTGATGGTGCATGACTTGCACGTGATAATGCAAAGGTTGTTAGCAGTGGGTATCGGTCCTCATGTTTCGAAACAAATCCAAGAGACGATTGCAGAATTTGGAAATTTTTTTAGCTCATTTGTTCCAAGACGTTACGAGTGGAGGATCTCGAGCAATACACTCCGGATAAACCACGTCGACGCCCTGACGAGCTTTCGCCTTCATCATTTCCCACCGACCCTGAGCCCGACACCGAGCCTCCTTCAGGACCCAGCGGAAGACACGGAGAACGAAGTCGAGGACGCAGAAGAAGATCTTAGTTTTATCATGTTGTAGACTTATCGACTTTTTATAACTATCTCGTTTATAATTTTTATTAGTTTATGACTGTTTATGAATTATCGACATGTGAATTTGAATGTTAACATTTCGACTTAATATTTATTCCGTTTTTGTTTATTTAAACTCAATTAGTATATTTAATTATGATTCATTTTAATTATATTCTATACAAATTTTAATTAATTAAATAGTTTATAAAATTAAATCGGATGAAATTTAGAAACATATTATTTTGACTTTTAGAAGCGACAATTTCGCTTCAAAACTCGATTCTAAATATTGCGGGTAATACTTATAGAAGCGACAAACTCGCTTCTAAATGTTACCCGCCAAATTTTTCCACCCTTTTTTCACATTTTTTGGACCCTTAGAAGCGACTTAAGGAGCGATTTGTCGAATAATTTCGACGCTTAAAATACGTTTAGAAGCGACTTTAGACCTTTAGAAGCGAAAAAATAGCTTCTAATGTCGCTTTTAAAAGTAATTTAGAAGCGACTGTTAGACCATTAGAAGCGACTTTTGTCGCTTCTAAAAACCTTTTTTTTATCCTAGTGTACTTATTTAACGTAGACATTAAAAATTATGAACATGTCAATAAAAGATTTTATTCTAAACATGTTAAGCAACAAATTGAACACACTAGCAACCTATATAAAGAATTTATATATACACATCAAATTCGTTGAGAATAACTTTCAAAAAGGATTGTAAACAGTACGGGCAATGCTAGCTATATCCGGAACGCCTCGTCAAGTCACCACGTGAAGGGAGCTCATCGAATTTGATGTGAGAAGCACATGCGGATAAGGATGCATGCTAGACAGGGACAGGCGGATAGGGAGGCACGCTGGGTAGGTGGCTCGCAGGATCGGTACTTCTGTGCACCTTGGGTCTTCGCCAGAAAGAAGGTGGCTCGCGGGATTGGGACTTCTGTGCACCTTGGGTCTTCGCCGGAAACGGCGTGTGCGCCTAGGCAGGTCGCCGGACAGGGAGGCCTAGGAGGTTTACCAGACAGGGTTGTCTGGCCATACAGGGAGAGGCACGCCTAGGCTGAATCCGGCGGGTGAGCGTCGAGACTTTGATTGAGTTTAAAATCAAATTTTCCACAGATTTGGCTGGCGCTAATGAAGATAAAATCACCCAAACACCACAATGATGAATTAATAATAATACACTCCAAATGAAAGGGAGATTAAGAGTGTGTTTCCTTCTATGAACGCTCGGGAATAAGGGAACCTCTCAAGAACGAAGAAAACAATTTTCTTTTTTGTTCTCTCTATTGACTTTCGGCGGAAATACACACAAGGGGTAGAGGGAGAGATGGCCGAGAGTTTTTTTGTTAGGTTAGGTTAGGTTTTAGAGTTTCCTTATTTCTTTAAATAAGAAGCCAAATGGGGTTAATCTGGGTCAAACCCAATACTTAACTTTAAACCATTTTATAAACCATATACCTATTATTTTCAGCCAAGCCATGTCAAAACACACGACCAAAAATAATTCATTTACTCCCATATTCTTTCGATTTATTTGTAAATTCAATTAATTTAGTAGTCTCATTTATTAATGACATTTCATTAAATAGTTTCATACTTCAGAACTAAGTACGAAAAGAGAAAATATTTATTTTCTTCTTTTATTTATTTGAATAACTAAAATGTATTATATCAATATAATTATACAATAAGATTCATTAAATAAATGTAACAATAAATAACTAATTATTTATTAAGTTACTTATAAAAACATTTCTCGATATTAATAACAATTTATATTCAATGAGCAAATCAATTATTCTTGTTCATTTAATCTCTTATGAGTGTCTATCATTGAGACCTTATGGACTCAGATGAACGAAGCTATTGAATAAAGATCGGACTTAAAAGTTCACAAACATTTTCCATCTATTAATTCTTAATATTAGTCGATTCCACTAAATGACTAATATTGAGACTCTCTAAGTTCATATGCGTTTATTTTCCGTTTGATGTGACAAAACAATTCTTCACATGATCCATGGATTATTTTACGAAATTATCCTTCATGTGTATAATTTACTCAAAGGAATGTAAAACTACCTTTTTACGCCTGAGTTATTATTTCACTAACTCCTTTGTTATTTATGAATGAGAAAAACATAGAGTGCGATGTCTTTACATGTCACATGTTTTAATCAAAGAATGTTTTACTTCAATGAATACCTGGCCAAGTTTATTCATTCACACTCTTATAACAAAGCATAGTGTGATACTAATGCATCAACATTTTTTCAACACGAATTCCATATTTATGAATCACATAACCCAATATGACAATGTTATGACACTAACCATCGGGTTAGATGCAACTATAACTTAGTCATTGCCCATTGACAAATCAAATGTCATAAGGTGTAATATCATTTATCCATTCACTTCAATATTTAGGTAAATACCAAAGTACCCCTCGTACGTGATCTTGAAGTTTCGAGTGATTAAACGGTTTTATCTCGAGCTTCAAAGTATCACTGGTCTTATTCAATATCTTCTATAAGATGTCAAGAATGAAAAACATAGTCACAACTCTTTATATCACAAGATAAGATATTATGATTCATTCAAACAATCATTACTTAGATTCGATTTCTCTATCGATCTTAAGATTGCGAACAAATGTTTAAACTAGTCAGAAGGGGCTATGTTGTCAAGTCTGTACTTAGCACCCCTTTTGTTGATGAATGTCTCAGAGTGTAGTATTCATACATAAACACAAACATGATAGTAAAGAATGAATATTTAATTTTATTATTGCCTCAGCAAAATCAAATATAAAGTATCTCAATGTCAAGTATCTCCTTCGTGGGCACCAATCTCAACAAATCCTACTTGACTCAAAGGAGATGCGAATGATCCTTCAATCCCAGTCCTTCTAGGTGTCCCTCGAAGAATTTACTCGCTAAAGGCTTCGTGAAGGGATCGGCAAGGTTGTAAAACGTTGAGATCTTCTTGACTTCGGCATCCCCTCTGTGAAGGATGTCTCGTACCAGGTGATACTTGCGCTTGATGTGTTTAGAGTGCTTGTGACTTCTTGGCTCCTTACAGTTAGCGACAGACCCACTGTTATCACAATAAAGTGTGATCGGCTCGCTTGCACTTGGAACTACTTCAAAGAACATAAGTAATTTCCTCAGCCACACAGCCTTCTTTGTAGATTCACAAGCTACCACATACTCGGCTTCCATGGTCGATCCAGGAACGCAAGATTGCTGGATACTCCTCCAGACCATAGATCCATCATTCAGGGTAAACACAGACTCTGACGTGGACTTCCTGGAATCCGTAACTGCTTCAAAATCGGAGTCAGTATATCCCATCATATTTAGGTCATCACCTGAGTATGCAAGCATGTTGTACATGCTTGACATCAATCTAGTGCTCAAGTCCATGCCTTTTGCATATAAAATATCTGGCCTCGTGCAAAGCATAGCATACATGAGACTTCCTATGGCTAAAGCGTAAGGAATATGACTCATGTCCTCAAATTCTTGAGGATTCTTGGGAGACGCTCACACGAGAGATGCACTTCATGTCTGAAAGGTAGCTGTCCTTTCTTGGAGTCTTGCATACGAAATCGATACATGATCTTATCAATATAAGATGCATGAGAAAGTACTAACTTCTAGTTCTTCCGATCTATGAAGATCAGAAACCCCAGAATGTAAACCGCTACTCCTAGATCCTTCATCTCAAACTTCTTTGACAGCCAGATCTTAACCTCTGATAACTTTCCTACATTATTCCCAATTTGTAGTATGTCATCCATGTATAGGACTAAGAAGATCACTTTTCCATCGTTTATCAACTTATAAACGCATGCCTCATCTATTGACTGATCAAAGTCGTAGCCTTTCATAGTCTCGTTGAATCTGATATTCCACGATTTAGAAGCTTGCTTCAGTCCATAAATGGACTTCAGCATTTCACAAACCTTGCCATGTTGGCCTTTCTCCATGAACCCGTCTGGTTGAGCCATATAAATGCGCTCGTCAAGACTTCCATTCATAAATGCAGTCTTGACATCCATCTGTCGGATTTCATAATCTTGGGCGGCAACTATGTATAGAAGAGTACATATGGACTTCAACATCGCGATTGGCGAGTAGGTATCCTCATAGTCGATACCTTCCTTCTGTGTGAACCCCTTTGCCACAAGTCATGCTTCTAGTGTCTCAACATTTCCATACGGTCCTCTCTTCTTCTTGTAGATCCATTTACACCCAACAGACTCGATACCTTCTGATAGATCTATAACTTTCCAGACCTCGTTGACCTTCTGATAGATCTATTCTTGCCATAGGTTTGCTTCGGAACTCTTCATCGTTTGGGAAAATCATATTGGATCATCTTCCTCCATGTATGCAACAACAATGAAAGTCTCACCGATACCCATGTATCGATCAGGCTTTCGTACAATCCTATTACTGCGAGTAATCACAAGAGGCTCCCGTTTCGAATGTGGTTCTTGCACTGTTGAAATAGGACTCCTCCTATCTTGTGGAGTACTAGCAACTTCACCCGCCAGGTCCTTTAGCACAAGTCGGCTTCTCGGTACAGGTGTCCTCGCACGGATGGTTCTTGCCAAGCGATGGTGTCCTCGCACGCTGAAAGTGTTGGGATTGGTGCCCACAAAGGAGATATTAGACATTGAGATACTTTATGTATTTATATTTTGCTGAAACATTGATATTAATAAATGTTCATTCTTTTTTAAGATTGTGTTTAGTTATGTTTAAGCTATGCTCTGAAACTGTCATCAACGAAAAGGGTGTTAAGTACAGACTTGACAAGATAACCCCTTGTGACAAGTTTGAAACATTTGTTCGCAATCTAAAGATCGATAGAGAAATCGAATCTTATTAATTATTGTTAGCATGAATCATGATATCTCATCTTGTGATATAGAGAGTTGTGACTCTATGATTCATACTTGGTATCTTATAGAAGATACTGAACAAGACCAGTGACACTTAGAAGCTCGAGACAAAACTGTTTACACACTCGAGGCTTCAAGTTCACAACTAAAGGAGTATTATGATACTTACCTTAATCCTGAAGTGAATATGTAATTGACATTGCACTTTGTGACATTTGATTCGTCAATGGGCAATGACTAATTTTTAGTTGCATCTGACCCGACTGTTGGTGTCACAAGGATGTAATGTTGGGTTACATGATTCAGAGATATGGAATTCATGTAACAACGATGCAAATGCATTAGTATCACACTATGCTTTGTTATGAGAGTGTGAATGAATAAACCTGGCCAGGTATTCATTGAATGAGTTCATTCTATGATTAAAACATGTGACATGTAAAGACATCTCACTTTATGTTTTTCTCATTCACAAATAACAAAGGAGTTAGTGAAATAATAACTCGAGGGGTAAAACAGTAATCTCATTCCCCTCAGTTACTGATACACATGAAGGGTAATATCGTAATATACTCCGTGGATCGTGTGAGAAAGTGTTTCATCACATCAAACATAAAAGATACGCACATGAACAGAGAGATTGTCAATATTGGTCCTTTAGTGGAATCAACCAATATTAAGAGTTAAAAGACGGAAAAAGTTTGTGAACTTTTATGTCCGATCTTTATTTTAAAGCTTCGTTCATGTGGGTCCATGAGGTCTCAATGATAGACACTTGGAAGAGATTAAAAGAACTGTAAAAGTTGATTTACTCATTAAGTATAAATTTTGATTTATATTGAGAAAGTTATTTTCTTGAAACTCGATAAATAACTAGTTATTTATTTTGTTCATTGAATCACAAGATGTTATTATAATGATGATAACATTCTTGAGTGATTAAATATGTTAGAAGAAGAAAATAAATTATTTCTCATTTCGTACTTATTCGATAACTATGAAATACATTATATGATGTGTCATTAAATAATAATGAGAGTTCTAAATTAATTTTAGAAATTAAATCAAATATATTTAGGAACAAAATTCAAAGATGTGGACGAGTAAGGGGAGAGGATTTTGGCCGAATTCCTTAAGTGAATAGGGTCATGGGTTTGACCCAGCTTAAACCCATTTATAACCTGTATAAATAAGGCTAAGAAACCCTAATCACCTAACCCTAACCCTAGAGAATTTTCGGCACACACTCTCTCCTCCCCCTGTGTGTTTCTCGGCCGAAATCCCCAAACAAAAGAAAAGATAAATAGTTTTTCATTCTTCCATCTTTGTTTCCTAATCGTTCTTAAGAGCCCACACTCATAATCTCAATAATTTCCTTGTGTATTATTGTTGATTCATAACTTGTGGTGTTTGAATGATTTTGTGAATTGTTTTAAGGTTTATAAACTGTTTTAAAAGCTTTGATTCAGCCAAAAACGTCCCTAGGGCAATCTGGGTTCATTCCGGCGAGTTTCCCAGCTTCAGGCGATCCAATCCGGCGAGACAGATCCAATTCGGCGAGGCGTATCTGTCAGGCGGGCCCAATCCGGCGAGGCGTATCTGTCAGGCGGGCCCAATCCGGCGAGGAGCTCCAGTCCGGCGAGGCGAATCCGGAGAGAGCAATCCGGCGAGGCAATCCGGCGAGGCGTCCCAGAGATTTCCCATCCGGTGAGGCTTCCCAGTCTGGCGAGGCTCTCCAGTCCGACGAGCTCCCTGGGAGGGGGATGGCCGGCCGTCCCGTCTATGGGAGACCCCTGGTCGGCCACCAAAACCCCGGGATGGGGCTGGCCAGCCGCCCTCCCCTCGGGAGATACCTGGTCGGCCGCCAGACTCCTGGAGCGGGGTCGGCCGGCCGCTCGGCCTCGGGGAGGTGCGTGGTCGGCGGTGGGCGCCTCGGGCGGAGCCCACGCCACCGAATTGACGCCGGCGCACACGAACCCGGAGCTCCCGACCCGCGGCGCGCCTCCCGTGACTCCGCGCGCAGGGGAAAGACCACTCCCGCCGCCCTGGGCCTCGTCGCGCCTCGCCTCGACCGGTGCGCCTCCGCCTGCGTCGCCGGGATCCCCGACGCTGCCAGATCCACGCGCCTCGACCCATAGCGCATCCCCCAAGGCGCCACGCGCGCACCTAGGATTTTCCCTGCCGGCCCTGGCACGCACGCTCGCGCGGCCGGCCGCTCCCCGCTCTCCCGCGTCGCCGCTGCCAGGCTCGAGGGAGCCCAGCCGGGGATCCACCACCATCGCGCCACACACAGGCCCGGGGCCATCCTTGCGCTCCCGCGCCCCCGCAATCAGGCCTGGGGGAGTTCCACTGGTGATCCGCCGCCGTCGCGCCGCGCACGAGCCCGGGACTACCCCCGCCCTCGAGCGCCGCCGTGCCTCCCTCGCCGGTGACCCCCGACGCTCCTCTGGCCTCGCGCCCCTCGCCGGGCGACGCCCCTCCGCCGGGTTGCTCGCCGGGCGTCCCAACAAGGACGGCCGCCCCTACCTCTGGCGTCAAAATTCCGTCGGCGGCCATCCACGCGTCCAAATCGTCGTCGTCAAACAAGAGAGAGAGAGAGGATTCGGGATTCGAGGAAAAGGGTAAATTGGGGATTGAAAAAGTATTGCTCTCAGGAGAGGATAAAAAAGAACCAACGAAGTCATCAACGGACCCATCATCCACGTCAAAGGGCGCGGGGTCCATGACACGATGCAAAGAAAAAAAAGAGAAAATATAATAAATTAAAGGCAAGGGTGCTTATAAAGCTACCTGATCTCCTCCACCTCCTTGAGGGTTCCCTAAAGCGCTGCTCTCCGGCCCGGCCCGTCGGTGCACGCCCGACTTTGGGTGTAGAGCGCCCGTCGGAAGGCGCCACTCCTGAGTTCGCTCTCGACCTCAAACTCGACATCGAACTCGGGGGGCTAATGTTGTCGCCGTATTCCCGGCGACAGCGTTAAATATATATATCCACCTTTATTTCGAAGGCGCGAAGGGGAGACGCCTCACCCGGGACAACCGTGACTCGCCCTCGCGCGCCTAGCCGATCGTTCCCACGCTTGGGAGAGGCCTGGCCGGCCGCCCCCGCGCCGGGGAGGGGCCTGGCCGGCCATCCTCACCCAGGGGAGGGACCTGGCCGGCCGTCCCCACACCCGGTAAGGACCTGGCCGGTCGTCCTCACCCATGGGAGGGACCTGGCCGGCCGTCCTCACCGATGGGAGGGGCCTGGCCATCCTCACCCTTGGGAGGGGCCTGGCCGGCCATCCTCACCCAGGGGAGGGACCTGGCCGGCCATCCTCACCCATGGGAGGGGCCTGGCCGGCCGTCCCCACACCCGGGAGGGACCTGGCCGGCCGTCCTCACCCATGGGAGGGACCTGGTCGGCCACCGACGCCCAGAGGCTCCCCACTCGGTCCCAAGGTTACATCCGCGGCTATAAATAGCCCTCCATGCCCTCTACACAGGAGGTAAGTTCTTGGCTCAGAAAAGAGACACGTTTCCCTTATTCTCTAGATATATATCATACCCCCACGTGAGGTATTTCGGATATTCTCTCCCGACCGGAAGAATACTCCCTAAAGATCCGAGATCCGAGCTCCGAGACACCTGCGATCCTAGTATCCTCGTCTCACTCGATCTCGTCGATCCCTCCTCGTCATCCTACAAACTCCACCCACATTGCACTAATGTTGAGCGTCAGAGAGGTAAACAGAGGACCCCCCTCTGTTTTCCCTTCTTAGTTCACGTCTGTTTACTCTTTTCAGATAACAGAAGGACTCGAAGACCCCAAGACAGCTAAGAGACGATCCGGGACACCGGATTTGACATGCTTAGGCCGAAGCGAGGGTCACCCGCCCTGAGCGAGGATCTGACCGCTTAGGTCTCTGAACGTTGTCCAAATTTCAGCGACAACAGACTTCAGGAAATCGCTTGTGCGGATCCCTTTAGTGATTTCCGTGATCGCATCTTTGATGTCGAATCCGTCGACCTTATGTGACTCTTCGGTGAAACGCGCGAGATACTGTCTCAGGGTCTCATCCCTACCTTGTCGAATTGACAAGAGATGAGTTTTTTATTTATTTTGCGCCACGAGGGTTGCGAAGCGGGTGAGGAAAGTTTCCCTCAGAGCCTTGAACGAAGGAACGCTCCCTGGCTTCAAGCTTCTGAACCATTCGAATCCCGGCCCGGAGAGAGTCAGACTAAAGGCCTGGCACAAAGTGGCATCCGACTGCCCTTGCATTGACATCCACGTTTCGTAGTGTTGGATGTGGAAATGGGGATCCGTTCGTCCGTCGTACGGGGGAATCGAAGGTAACTTGAAATTTCCCCCGCAAGGCTGTGGCAAGATCTGGGCGGAGAAAGAAGAGTAGGACTCTTCGATCCCTCCGTAGGGCCTCGGCTTCCCAGACTCCCTCATCTCGATGATCTGGTTTTGGAGACTTTGGATCATTGTCACCATATCAAGCCCGTTGGTCGGGCTGACGGCTGGAGCCATGGGAATCACATGTTGCCGCTCGTTAGACGCCTGATCGGCCGCATTGGTTCGCGGTCGACCGAGCGTGACGGCCGACAATGCGTCCCTTTGAGAGTTCAATCTCTGGCGGAGATCCTCACCCCTGAAGTTTCTCTGAGCCGTTAGGTGTTCCCTTAGATCCACATTGAGGCCCCTACGAGGTGAATCCGGCCGGTGCCGAAACGTCTTTCGGTTCCCCGGCTGTCCGCCCCTTCGTCCCATCAATGTTTCCGCGTTCAACCTGCGGACGCGACCGAACGCCTCTAGATGCCGAGGACGACGTGCCCCTGCAGACCTGGCGGTCGAGTCGGCGATTGCTGACGTGAAGGCGGCCTCGCGCTCGCCTCCCGAACAGAGTGGGGAGTTACCTCGTCCGTTCGAGACTCTTCTACGTACTTAGGGTCAGATCCATCTCGGAAGGAACTTTTGTCGATGTCATATCCGAGGAGGTTGGCTATGAGCGAATTATCCACACCAGGACGATCCATAATCTCCGTGAGCCGCCGAGCCGTATCCTCTCGGAGAGCGTCGTCGGGATCATCCCTCGAGCCTCGGGACCGGCCCTCGTTATCACGAGGCTGATCGCCAAGTCGGTGGGAGATGCTTCAGAGGCCATATCCGGCGTTCGTTGCTCAGGTGCTGGTGGATGCAACGGGAATTTGACTCATCCAATCGGAGGTCGTTGACGGGGAACATGGCGAGCCTCATCAAGAAATGAGAGTACCCGGTCTAATATTCCCCCTCCTTCTAGCGCCAAAATGTTGTCGCTCGTTTTCGGACAACGATTTAGGAACCCTGAACGGTTAGACCCAAGACCAGACCAAGTGATCGCGTTCGGGCTCTAGCGTGTCGAACTTGGTATCCTAACTCATCCCTTAGCTGTCAGTGGGGTTCACTTCGTGTGGGTACCTGAAATGTAAAGAGGTCACGTGAACTACAAAGGGGAAACAGAGGGGGTGCCTCTGTTTACCTCTCTGACGCTCAACAATAGTGTGATTGAGGTGGATAACGAGGTTAGGTGTTTAGAGGGCTAAGGTTTGAGAGAAACGAGTGAAGTACGAGTTCAGCAGCGTTTCAATACTCAAATTTGGATTACATGTCTCGAGGGTCGTGCACCGTATTTATAAGTGACCAAGGGACATTTTTGAGGCCCCTTGGCCAAGTGAAGAGATTTGGTCGGCCTTTGGCCGAGCCAAGGGACTTGGGATGACCCTTGGCCGAGTGAGGGAGAGTCTGGATAGCCCTTGGCCGAGTGAGAGGGCTTGGGACAGCCCTTGGCCGAGTGAGAGGGCTTGGGACAGCCCTTGGCCGAGTGAGAGGGATTGGGACAGCCCTTGGCCGAGTGAGAGGGCTTGGGACAGCCCTTGGCCGAGTGAGAGGGCTTGGGACAGCCCTTGTGCGAGTGGATGCAAGCTTGGGACAGCCCTTGGCCGAGTGAAGGCTTGCTTGGGACAGCCCTTGGTCGAGTGAAGGCTTGGGACAGCCTTGGCCGAGTGAAGGCAAGCTTGGGACAGCCCTTGGCCGAGTGAAGGCTTGGGACAGCCCTTGGCCGAGTGAAGGCAAGCTTGGGACAGCCTTTGGCCGAGTGAAGGCTTGGGACAGCCCTTGGCCGAGTGAAGGCAAGCTTGGGACAGCCCTTGGCCGAGTGGAGGCAAGCTTGGGACAGCCCTTGGCCGAGTGAAGGCTTGGGAAAGCCCTTGGCCGAGTGAGGGCTTGCTTGGGACGACCTTTGGCCGGGCGAGGGACCTTGGGACAGCCCTTGGCCGGGTGAAGGTTTGCTTGGGACAGCCCTTGGCCGAGTGAAGGCTTGGGACAGCCCTTGGCCGAGTGAAGGCAAGCTTGGGACAACCCTTGGCCGAGTGAAGGCTTGGGACAGCCCTTGGCCGAGTTACGGCAAGCTTGGGACAGCCCTTGGCCGAGTTACAGCAAGCTTGGGACAGCCCTTGGCCGAGTGAAGGCAAGCTTGGGACAGCCCTTGGCCGAGTGAAGGCTTGGGACATCCCTTGGCCGAGTGGAGGCAAGCTTGGTACAGCCCTTGGCCGAGTGAAGGCTTGGGACAGCCCTTGGCCGAGTGAGGGCTTGCTTGGGACGACCTTTGGCCGGGCGAGGGACCTTGGGACAGCCCGTGAGACGGAGAGCATGGGATGGCTCTTTATCATGTCCTCGTCGCTCGTCAGGTCAATAACAAACCCTTCCACTTAGTTTTTGCAAAAAATCATGTTTTTGAAAATCAATTTACAATTTTTAACCTCTTTTATCAATTATAAACTATATGAACCATTCATTTTAAAATGATGTTTGCTTTCTATCCTATATGACATGTGAGATGATAAGAAATGAGATTAAATAATTTAAAGTATGAAATATTTAACTCATCTAATGGCTCATTTCTTAATACAACCCAAAAGAAAAATAAATCGAAAATTAAACAAATTTACTCTTCAACTTGTAAACCGACCAAGGGACGTTTTGAAGCGTCATCAAAATGTCTTATGTCTTGCCCCCACACGTTTTCCAACGTGCGGCCTCCCTTGTCTTTGTTGGGATTGGTGTCCACAAAGGAGATTTAAGACATTATTAATACTTTGTATTTGATTTTGCTGAGACATTAAATAAAGTTAAATATTCATTCTTTATTTAAGTTTGTGTTTATGTATGTATGTTACGCTCTGAAACTGTCATCATAGAAAGGGGTGCTAAGTGTAGACTTGAAAAGATAGCCCCTTGTGACTAGTTTAAACATTCGTTCGCAATCTTTAGTTCAATGGAGCAATCGAATCTGAGTTTTGATTGTTTGAATGGATCATGATATCTTATCTTGTGATATAGAGAGTTGTGACTCTGTGTTTCATTCTTGATATCTTATAAAAGATATTGAACAAGACGTGATACTTTGAAGCTCGAGATACAACCGTTTAAACACTTGAAACTGCAAGATCACATAAGTGAATGCATAATCGATGTGACACTTTATGACATTTGATTTGTCAATGGGAAATGGCTAAGTTATAGTTGCACCTGATCTGTCGATTGGTGTCAAAACGTTGCTATATTGGATCATGTGATTCACAGATACATTAGTATCACACTATGCTTTGTTATTAGAATGTGAATGAATAAACCAAGCCTGGTATTCATCGAATATAATATTTTTTTTATTAGAATTTGTGACATGTAAAGACATCTTACTCTATGTTTTTCTCATTCACAAATATCAAAGGAGTTAGTGAAATAATAACTCAGGGGTAAAACGGTAATTTTACATTCCTCTGAGTTATTAATACACATGAAGGGTAATATTGTAAAATACTTCATGGATCGTGTGAAGAATTGTTTTGTCACATCAAATAGATAATATACGCATTTGAACTTAGAGAGTTCCAATATTAGTCCTTTAGTGGAGTCGACTAATATTAAGAGTTAAAAAACGGAAAAAGTTTATGAACTTTAGAGTCCTATCTTTATTCTAAAGCTTCATTCATATGGGTCCATAAGGTCTAACTGATAGACTCTCGGACGAGATTTGTTGAACTAGAAACAATTGATTTTCTCATTGAATGTAAATTGTAATTTAAACTAAGAAAATTATTTTCTAAGTTATTCAATAAATAATTGGTTATTTATTATTACATTTATTTAATGAATCATATTATGTTAATATATGGATATTAACATATTTAAATGATTCAAATAAATAAAAGATGAAAATAAATATTTTCTCATTTCGTACTATCTTGAATAGTATGAAAATAATGATTTGTCATTAAATAAATGAGATATTTCAAAATAATTAAATATCATTGTGGAAATAAATGAAAATAAATATTTTCGAAATATATAGGATTACACTCGACCATAATGAATGAATTAGGTTAGAGAATTAATTTTTGAAATTAATTTAAAGAATAATGGACTTAAGTTTGACTATTTGGTTTTACCTAAGAAAAACCCGCTATCTCTCTATTTAAAGGGTTTTCTGAAAACCCTAACCCGAACCCTTATTATAAAATATTCGGCCAACCTCTCTCTCCCCCTTCTCTGGAGTTCTTTGGTCAAATTTTTAGAGAGAGAGAGATCAAGAAATATTTTCTTGATCTCCCGAAAACTCTTGAGTGATCCCGAGTTTCCCTTGTTGTTCAATTGAAAAGTCCACCCTCTTAATCTCATCAAATCCTGAGGGAATTACCATTGACTATTCTATTTGTGTTTGAGTGACTTTGCGCCCCAGGTATCCACTCGAAACGCGAAGAAATCGAGCGAAACGGAGCGAGCCTCATTTCAGCCTGCTGGCCGGATTGGGTCGCCTGACTGGAGTTTTTTGTCGGACGCAGAATGTGCCTAGATCACCACGGGAGTTTCACGGAGAATCTGGTCAAGCCCTTTTAAAGGGACCTATTCCTAGGTCTCTTCCACGTTCCTGCAAAGTTTCGCGATGAGATTCATCCGGAGGAAGCCACAGGGCCGCATGCACATTTTTGGCCGGCCGGCCAGAATTCATTCCGGCAGGCCAAAGCTGTCCATTCCGGCCAGAGTCTATTTTTGAAGAAATTTTAGACGAGGCCTTTCGGAGTTAGCTAGAAAAGTCCTAAAATGTATTGGATTTGAAAATAATAATTTATGAATATGTTTATAAGTTGTTAGATGACTTGGTTCAATTTGTTGACATGTATAGAATAAAGAATTTATTGACATGTTTATGATTTTTAATGCCTAGGTTGTTAGTTTATTAATACAGATCATATTATATAATTCTGCCACATATAGATGTGTTATGTAATATTATTGTTTAATTTTTTAAATAACATCCAACAGTCTTCTCGTCGTCATATTACATTTAAATAATATTACAATTTAAATTTCCTCGCAAATTGAGGTTCGCAATTCAAATAAATTTAAAATTAAACTTGTACGATAACCGGAAACAAAATTCTAGGGCCATATAAATGAGGATCCATCCTTAAACACATTCACACCATTCATAACATTCACAATGCAATAAAAAATCATACAAAAAATGCAAACACCGACTAGTCAAACAAGTTTCAAAACTAGTCATTTAAACCTAATTTTTAATGCCTTTATTTAGTTCTGATACCATTTGTTGGAATTTATTTAACGATTAAACAATTAGTTATAGAACATATCTTAAATATGGCGAAAATATATAATTAGATCCAATATATTAAAAACCATTTTTAATATACTTAAGTAACATAGGCATTAAAAATTATGAACATGTCAATAAAAAAATTTATTCGAAACATGTTAAGCAACAAACCGAACACACTAGCAACCTATATAAACAATTTATATATACACTTATCCAATTCATTGAGAATCACTTACAAAAAGGATTGTAAACAACCTGGACGTTGCTGTGAGGAGAGCTCGGAAGGCCTCGTCAAGTCACCGCGTGAACAGAGATCGTCGAATTTGATGTGAGGAGCACGGCCAGACAAGGAGGAACGCCAGACAGGGACATCGCCGGACAGGGAGGCATGCGGGTGGGAGGCTCGCCGGATTGGGATTTCTGTACGCCTTGGGTCTTCGCTGGACAAGAGCTTGGAGTCCACCGGACAGGGCCTGTGCGCCTGGGCAGGTCGCAGAAAAGGGAGGCCTTGCGCCTAGAACACGCCTGACAGGGACCTGGGAGGCCTGGGAGCTTCACCGGACAGGACTGTCTCGCCGGATAGGGAGAGGCACACCTAGGCTGAATCCGGCGGGTAAGCTTCGAGGCTTCGATTGAGTTTGAAATCAAATTCTCCACATATTTGGCCGGCCCTATTGAAGATAAAATCACCAAAACACCACAAATCAATAATAATAGACTCAAAATGAAAGGGAGATTAAGAGTCTGGGCTCTTCTACGAACGCTCGGGAATAAGGGAATATCTCAAGGGGGAGAGGGAGAGATGGCCGAGATTTTTTAGTTAGGTTAGGTTAGGTTTTAAGGTTTCCTTATGTCTTCAAATAAGAATTAAAATGGGCTTAAGCCGAGTCAAACTCATTACTTAACTTTAAACATTCTTCTAGTGTATCTTCCAAATATACTGAACTATAGAGTTCCTAACTCTCTACGCCTCGTAGCCAGACATCATAAATTCTTCTAAAAACCATACTAGGTTCAATAGTTCGTTGATCTATAGATTGTGAATATTTCGTTTTAACCAACCCATGAAGAGTTTGTACACGCAAGTATACATTTTTCTCTTCATATATTGTTATGTTTGATTAATGAATATAAGACTATTGAATATCGTAAATCTTCAAACAAAAGAAAAGGGAATGAATGAACATTTCAACTTTTATTAATTGAATCAGCAAATTACAATAAGGACTCACGAGAGATTTATATTACATCGATAATGTAAACAAATAATTTTCTTGTGGGCATCTTTGCCAACACAAATTTCGTAGACGGCGACATATTGGACGATATCTTCAGTTGGATATATGTTCTTGAGGTTCCTTCCCCTGAGCTTTTCTTTAGTATTATTTCTGAACTTTGGAATCACATAAACAATGTCCTTGCCGGGAGCAGCATGAAGCCAGCCACAGCTAGTGCAGTGGACGGTGAGCTTCCTTGAGGAGTAAAGACTGGCTACGGCTGGGCAGACTTTGACGAATAGTACGTGACTATGACCCCTAGATGGACCCCCCAAGGGATGTGACCCTCTCGATTAATGTTGACGCAACACTAGCTCGAAACACTGGAGGCTTTGGTCTTGGTTGTATAGTTCAAGATCACACCGAAGAGGTGATCGCCTTGCATATGCTTTTCCTGGCTAGGAGGTTATCCCCCGAGTTTGCGGAAGCATATGTTGTCCTCCGTGACATAGAGCTAGTTCATAGCGCCGGTGGCAGGAGTGCGGAAATGTAATCTGACTTCTTGGGCTAGTAAGGATGATCGAGGTGTTGGAATAGGTCTAGGGTTAAGAAAAATTATCATTAATCATATTAATGGCGGAATATAAAATACTTTTACAAGTAAAACAATTTTTACTAACCTAGGAAAACTACATGAACATGTGTATATTTAAAAATATTATTTAAATATTTGAACACTAAAATTTCTCTTGTTGCTTGATCTTGGATCCCCTTCTTGGATGAAGATCCTTCTCCTTGTCTCGGTGCCTTTCGTCTTTGGATTCTCAAGCAACCACGAAAGTTTCTACCACTACCATCTTCAAGCGTTTGAAGAGTTTAGTGAGTGGGAACCATTAAATAATATGAACCAAGAACAATTCTTGGATCATAAGCTAATTCTTTAGACCAAGCGAGGATCTAGGTGCCAAAATAAAAAAGTATTTTAGAAAAAGAGGGAAGAGTTTGGTCGGCTAGAAGAGGAAGAGCAAGACCAAAAAACTTGTTTTCACATCTCTATGCGAGGCTCTATTTATAGGAGAAGGAAATAAAAGACATGGCCTTTTCCTATTGTGTATTCATGACACAATATTTGATTTCCTCCTTAATTTCTCTTCTACATGGTCGGCCACCCTATACCATCAGTGAGGAAAATTTGTTTCCTCACTTAGCACATTTGTTTCCTCTGGGCGTCGGTGGCCGGCCAGGTCCCTCCCACGAGTCGGGAAGGCCGGCCAGGTCCCTCCCCTGAGTGAGGAAGGCCGGCCAGGTCCCTCCCCTAGGTGGGGAAGGCCGGCCAGGTCCCTCCCCTAGGTAAGGAAGGCCGGCCAGGTCCCTCCCTTGGGTGAGGAAGGCCGGCCAAGTCCCTCCCCTAGGTGGGGAAGGCCGGCCAAGTCCCTCCCTTGGGTGAGGAAGGCCGGCCAGGTCCCTCCCCTAGGTGGGGAAGGCCGGCCAGGTCCCTCCCTTGGGTGAGGAAGGCCGGCCAGGTCCCTCCCCTAGGTGGGGAAGGCCGGCCAGGTCCCTCCCCTAGGTGGGGAAGGCCGGCCAGGTCCCTCCTTCGGGTGAGGAAGGCCGGCCAGGCCCCTCCCATGGGTGAGGATGGCCGGTCGGGCCCCTCTCCTGTGTGATGGTGGTCGGTCAGGCGTGCGAGGGTGGGTCACGGTTGTCCCGGGGAAGGCGTCTCCCCTTCGCGCCCCGGATATAAACGCGGATATATATATTTAACGCTGTCGCCGGAAATACGGCGACAACATTAGCCCCCGAGTTTGATGTCGAACTTGAGATCGAGAGCGAACTCAGAAGTGGCGCCTTCCGACGGGCGCTCCACACCCAAGATCGGGCGCGCACCGACGGGCCGGGCCGGAGGGCAGCGCTCCAGGGAACCCTCACGGAGGTGGAGGAGACCAGGTAGCTTTATAAGCACCCTAACCTTTAATTTATTATATTTTTCCTTTTTTTCTTTGCATTACGTCATGGACCCCGTGCCGTTTGACGTGGATGACGGGTCCGTTGACGACTTTGTTGGTTCCTTTTTATCCTCGCCTGGGAGCAATACTTTTTCAATCCCCAATTTACCCTTTTCCCCAAATCTCGAATCCTCTCTCTCTCTCTTCTTTGACGACGACGACTTGGACGCGTGGATGGCCGCCGACGGAATCACGACGCCGGAGGTACGGGCGGAGGCCCTGGCAGGTGAGAAATCCGGCGAAGGGGCCTTGCTCGGCGAGGGGCGTGAGGTCAGAGGGACGTCGGGGGTTACCGGCGAGGAGGGCTCGGCGGCGCCCAAGGGCGGGGGCGAGCCTGGGCTCGCGCAAGGCGCAACGGCGGCAGATCGTCGGCGGAGTGTTCCCGGGTCTGACCTTGGGGGCGCGGGCGAGCGGGAGGTAGCCCCGGGGACCGCCCATGGATCTGCGGCACTCGGGCGTGAGGACGGCACCGGATCTGTGCGTGGCGCGGCGGCGGGTCCCTGGTCAAGCTCCCTCGGGCTTGGCGATGGCGGCGCGGTAGGACGGGGTGCGGCCGGCCGTGCGAGTGTGCGTGCTAGGGCCGGCGGAGACAGCCACAGACGCGCGCGTGGCGCCCCGGGGGACACGCCTCGGGCTGGGGCGCGTGGATCTGGCCGGATCGGGAGCCCCGGCGGCGCGGGAGGAGGCTCGCCGGCCGAGGTGGAGCGCGACGGCGTTCTGGGCGACGGAGGCGGGCCATCCCCGGTGCGCGGAGTCGTGGGAGGCGTGTCGCAGGTCGTGGGCTCCGGGCTCGTTTTCGCCGGAGTCCACTCGGTGGCGTGGGCTCCGCCCGAGGTGCCCACCGCCGACCTCACGCCCCCTCGGGGGCGGGCAGCCGGCCAGCCCCCTCTTGGGGCTTTGGCGGCCGACCAGGGGTCTCCCCCGGATGGGATGGCCGGCCGGCCCCCTCCCAGGGACCCGATGGCCGACCAGGTGCCTTCCCCGGATGGAGTGGCCGACCAGCCCCCTCCCAGGGATTCCATGGCCGGCCAGGGGCCTCCCCTGGATGAGACGGCCGGCCAGCCCCCTCCCGGAGGTTCGGTGGCCGACCGGGGGACCTTCGGGCATCGGCCGAGCGGCCGGGGGTCTCCTACGAGGCGGGAATCGCCCGAGAGCCCAACGGGGGACTCGAGACCTCCCGGGCAGTCGTCGGCCGTGGGTACCCTTCCGACTTTAGCCCAGTTGGGGCGTGGTCGCGTGTCGGAAGAGAACGAGTGGACCCTTGCCTTCCCGGTCACTGTGTCCCGGATTCGGGGGGCCTTCCCCTGCGAGGGGGTCGACTCCCCTTCCCTTGTGTCGCTCGCTCAGTTTCGGGGGCTTCGCGAGGAGTTCGGGATCCCGCCGAGTATCGACATTTTGCGTCCTCTCCCGGAGGATCGGCCTTCGCGCCCTCGGCTCGGGTTCGCCGCGGTTCATGTGGCCAGTCTTCGGAGCGGGCTCCGGTTGCCTTTTCCTGGCGTGGTACAGGAGCTTCTGCGTCGATTGGAAGTGCACACAGCCCAAATGCTGCCCTCGTTCTACCGGATGGTGGCCGCCTGCCATATGATGTTCTTTCGAGAATGGAAGAGGGCGGTCACGGCCGATGAATTCTTGGAATTTCTATCGATCGTGGAAGGGTCGAATAGGGCTGGGTCGTACCGGGCGTATCACACCAAACAGTTTGCCGTGGTCACCAATGTACCCACAAAGTATCGATACCCTTGGGTGTGGGTTTCGGAGTCCGCGTTTGGCTCGGCCCCTCTTGAGTTTGGGCCTGCGAGGATCCCAGATTCGGCTGTCGACCCAGAATTCACGGAGCTTGGCAAAGTCGTCCACCGTCTCCCGTCTGTCCGTCGTCAGGCTTCGATCTTCGCGTCGCCCGACACTATGGCAATCACAGGGTGGTTCGTTTCGAATACTCCCCCGTTCCCCCGAGCGCGTGGCCGAGGGCGGAACGATTCGGATTCAGAACCCGACGAAGAGGTCCTTCCGGCCGATCGTTGTAGCGGTACGAGGTACCCCTTATTGTGCGGTTCATTTTTGCCTACTAACTTGGTTGCTCTTTCGTTAGGCGGTTCTCGTCGACGACCTCGAGGAGGTGTTACGACCTCGCCGCCTCCGCGCGAGGCTCATGCTGCGAGGCGGCCGAGCCCATCACGGGAGCGACCAGAGTCTCAACCCCCATCGGCACCTCAGGAGGGCGGGAGCAGCGGCCCCCCGCGGAAGCGCCCCGCCGTATCCTCGGCGAGTGACGCGCCGTCGGGTTCTCGGAGACTGGTGGAAGCGACCTCTACCGGTGGCGGCGGGTCGCTCTATCTCGCCGAAGCGAACGACTTGAAGGATCGGAGTGCTCGGGGCCTCGCGGATTCATCCCCCAAGTGCTTTAAGGAGCTCGTCGTTGTCAGCGACATGGAACTCTTTCGGCAAGGGACTCGCGACGCGCGAAAGGTTAGTCATTTGTGTGCCTCCTATTTCGTGTCTTTCCTCTCTGTGCCATGTTCATTTGTTGTTGCACTGTAGGCCTTGGCGCGCCACGAGCAGATGGAGCTCGTGATGGAGGAGGCCGCTCGCCGTGAACGGGCGTTGAAAGAGGCGTTGGCCAATGCGATTTCCAGTCGAGACGCGGCCGAGGCTAAATTCGTGGAGGAGAGGGCCTCGAGGGAGCAAGTGGAGCGATCTGCGAGCGCCTTCTTGGCGGAAAGCAAGGCGATGGAGAAGGCCTTGGCATCCCGCGATGCCGACCTCGCTTCCGTTCGTGGTCGGTTGGCTGTGAGCGAGGCTGCCCACCTGAGAGCCGTTGAGGAGAACGATGCCCTCCTGGCGGAAATGCAAGCCGTCGTCGATGACCGCGATGAGGCCGTGCGCATCAAAGAGCGCCTGAAGGATGATTGGGAAGTCGCTGTATACGAGGCCCGACATGCCGCGGCCGTCCGCGTCCGGGATGCCATTGTCGCCGAGAACAAACCCCGCGAAGTGTCTTCGCATTCTTCGACGCCATGTTCCCGCCGATTGAAGGCAACGCGGGCTTCGGCGATCGCGGCGGTTGGCGTCCCACCGAGACTACGCAGTCCTCGGTGGGAACATCTCCCTCTCAACCGAGCGCGGGCCCAGGCGAAGAGCAGCTTGACTTCGGCTCCGACTAGTGTTTTGTTTCGTCCGCGCCTATGTTTAGCGCATCCTTCTTCTAATTTACTTGACTTGTTTCGGATGTTTTAAGGCTTTCCATATTTGCAACATTTGTCTTTCTTTCTCGCAATCTTCTCTTTATCAAATGAAAAACCCCGCGGGTTCGCGTTGGCTTCTTTTTTGCGATTCTTGTGTTGCTTGAAGTTTTTGATCGTCGGATTCCAAGACGCTTGGGGCCTTCGATTTACGATGGGCCTCCTTGGCGAGATGCAATCGATGATTGGGAATTTCCTTTGCCGTCGTCGGCTTACTACGGCCGGCAACCAGCTTTAACGGCATGTCGCGCGTATTGCGTGGTCGATGGTGGGAGACTTACTCGGTAACTCGTCCGACTTTCCTCTTGGGCACGTCTGTGTCTCGAGGAATGTTCATTGTCTCATCCACTTACGCCTTGCTTCCTTGGCGACATCCGAGCTCGCATTCTTCGGTTTTGGGTATTTTTTCCTCCCAACCGTGTTTTGAGCTTCTTTATTCGTGAGCTTTCGACGATGGCCTGTCGGCTTACGGCTTGGCTCTACGACGGGGGAATCCCGAGATTTGGCTCGATCGATGACTCGTCGATTTGTGACGTTGGTTTACGATTTGCCTTGTTGGTGTCGCGCGCATTCATCTCTAGGGTATTCGTTTTACGTCTTAGGATTGGGTATTGACATTGGCCCGGTTGTGTGTCAATCGGGGTTTGCCAACCTTCCTCAAATCCATGGACGCCCAGATGCAAGCTTGTTGCCTTGTTACTGGTTTTTGGTGGAGATTTCTCCGGCCACGGGGTTCGTACCCCGCGGTTTTGTGGGTCTTTGATTTTCTCGAATGCAAACCGTTATGATTTTGTTATCGATTCACCCATTGGTGGAGGGTTTCGGTCCCTATTAGCGTATCGTCGCTTTGTTGGGTTTACCTCCAGCCCCCCAAGTTTTTAGGGATAATAACAATTATTTCTAGGAACTTATAGCGGGAAATTAACCAAAATGATGACACAAAACGATCTTTTATTCGATGTTCAAATGGATACATTTATTGAATTACGACAATCGTGGCTTTGTGTTTACATTTGTTGGAAATCTCGCATTTCGCTTGGCCTTCATGCGTGATACATTTTTAAATGTTCGGCGTTCCAAGGGTGGGTGAACGCGAGCCCGTCCATGTTTTCTAGTTCGTATGTGTCGTTGTGAATGGCTTTCCGAACTCGGTACGAGCCTTCCCAGGTTGGGCCTAACACACCAGCCCCTTGTACCTTGGTATTTGGGAATACTTTCCTCAAAACCAGGCTGCCGTCGGGGAAGCTCCGAGGTTTAACCCTTGCGTTGTAGTAGCGCTCGACCTTTCTTTTTTGGGCTGTTAGGCGCGTGAGTGCGTCGGCCCTATTTTCGTCGATCAGGTCGAGGTTTGCTCTAATGGCTTCCTCGTTTTCTTTTTCGTGGAAGACCTCCATTCGGAACGTGGGGAGCGTGGTTTCTATCGGGACCACGGCCTCTACTCTGAAAGTCAAGGCGAACGGGGTCTCCCCCGTTGCGTTTCGCGCCGTGGTGCGATATGCCCATAACACGAAGGGTAATTCGTCTGCCCACGCGCCCTTACGGGTTTCCAATTTCTTCTTCAAATTTTCTTTTATCGTACGGTTCGCCGCCTCCACTTGGCCATTAGCCTGGGGGTGCCTTGGGGAGGAGTAGGTTTTACTAATCCCGAGCTGTTCGCATATCTCGCGCAATCGCGCGTTGTCGAATTGTCGACCGTTATCAGTCACGATCGATTCCGGAATACCGTGGCGGCATATTATGCTTTTACATATGAAGTTCGTTGTGTTTGCCTCTGTGATTTTTGCCAGCGGCTCGGCCTCAACCCACTTGGTGAAGTAGTCGATTGCAACTATGGCAAATCGGAGCTGCCTCGGGGCCGTGGGCGATTCACCGATCAAATCGATTCCCCATTTGGTGAATGGTCGAGGAACGATGATCGGGCAAAATGGCGCCGGGGGTTGTCTGGGAACATGGGCGAACCTTTGGCACTTATCGCACTGTCGGGACCAGCCGTGGGCGTCTTTTTTCAAAGTTGGCCAAAAGTAGCCTAATTTTAGGAGCTTCATGGCCATTGACTGTCCTGCCGTGTGGTTCCCACATAGTCCTTCATGGACTTCTTTCATGGCTCGTCTCGCTTCTCTGTTGTCGAGACAGCGAAGGAGAGGCATCGAGTAGCCCCTCTTGTATAGCACATCCCCGCGCATCGTATATTTTGACGCCAAGTGTTTCAATTATTTGGCATCTTCACTATTCTCTGGAGTGACTCCCTTCACTATGTAGTTTTTTAGGGGTGTCAACCATGACAAACCGATGAGTTACTAATTATCCCTACATCGCTCCTCGAGATGTAGGGTCTGGTTAGAATTTCGATCGGGACTTCTCCATCTTCGTTCGGATCTATGCTTGAGTCGCACCAAAGCATCCGCCTCGGCGTTCTCCTCTCTGGGGATTTGAACGATCTCGAACCAAGCTATCGCTTCTAGGTTCTTTAGGGTTTTTGCCAAATAAGCCACCATGTTTGGATCCTTGGCGGCGAATTGGCCTTTGACCTGATTCACGATCAATTGCGAGTCGCAAAAGATGTGCAAGTTTTCAGCGCCGAGCCGGTGAGCCAGCTCCAAACCGACTATTAGGGCCTCGTATTCTGCCTCGTTGTTGGAGGCCTTGAATTCGAAGCGCAGCGCGTACTTCATTTTTTCCCCGTCGGGGTTGGTTAGAATTACTCCGGCCCCGGCCCCTTTAGCGTTTGATGCGCCGTCGACGCACAACACCCATGCTGGCCCGGATGGGCCAGGGCCCCTCTTTTTTGGAGATTTTGGTGTGAGGGCCTCGCCTTCATTCTTGATCCCCGGCGTAAATTCCGCCACAAAATCTGCCAGGGCCTGGCCTTTGATGGCGTTTCGCGGTTGGAAAAGTACCCCGTACTCATTAAGCTCCTGTGACCATATGGCCATCCTCGTCGAGGATCCTCTTTGTAGTGCCTTTTCGATCGGATGACCGGTCCGCACGATTATCTGGTGTGCTTGGAAATATGGGCGCAGTTTCCTGGCGCTCATGACGAGTGTGAGTGACAATTTTTCGATCTCAGGATATCGGGTCTCAGCGTCTAGGAGGGCCTTGCTGACATAATACACCGGCCATTGTCCTTGCGCTTCCTCACGGATAAGGACCGCGCTCGTAGCCCTTTCGGACACTGCGAGGTAAAGCATGAGAGGCTCATGGTCCATAGCCCTTTCGGACACTGCGAGGTAAGATCCGATGCTGCCAGGTTTCAGACTTCTGAACCATTCAAAGCTTGACCCCGTCAGTGTCAAGCTGAACGCCTGGCAGAGAGTTGCGTCCGACAACCCTTGCATCAACATCCATGTCTCGTAATGTTGGATGTGGAAGTTGGGGTCGGAGCGCCCATCATAAGACGGGATGGTGGGGAGCTTAAATCCCCTTCCCGGCGGTTGTGCTAGCACTACCGCCGCGAAAGGCGAGTATGAGCCCTCCAGACCGTTGTAAGGTCTGGAGCCCCCCGAGCCTGCTCCTCGGAGCTCGATGATTTGATTCTGGAGTCCCTGAATCATCGTCATCATCTCGAGCCCGTTGGCGGTTCCCGCGATGGGCCCCATAGGCATCGGCCCCTGCCGCTCATTAGATCCTTGATCCATGAGGTTGGGAGGAGGGTTCCCGAGGGTTGTAGCCCCTGCCGCAGTCCGACGGGCGTTCAACTTCCTTCTCAAATCCTCCTCTTGAGGACCCCTCCGCGAGTTAAGGCGAACCCTGAGATCGTCCCCCGAAGGGTGCGAGGGCTTCGCCATCGGCGGGCGACCTTCGCGGCGGACCTGATGGCTCTCCGCACCATCGTCGCCCCGTCGGGACTGCGCATGCCGCGGACGCCTAAATCACCTGCCATGGGAAGCGTTACCGCTTCCCGGCACCCATGGGTTACTGGACCCCTCAAGTTTTGAGCCCATTCGTTCTCGGGTAGCCGACGAACCCAACGGAGCGTCGCCTATGTGGGCCAAAGGCGAGGGAGTGAAAGTTTGACTCGTGTCTGTTTCTGGGATCACATCGTTTCCGATGTAATCCTCATCTTGGGTCGAGTTAGCCTCTTCCTCGTACCCAAGGAGGTTAACAAGCAAACCCTTGTTCACTCCCGGCCGCGCCAAAAGTTCCGCCAATCGGCGATTGGTTTCGTCTCGCAGGTCGTCCCCGCTGTCGCGAATGGCCGGATTGGCGTTTTCGATCCCCCTTGCGGGAGCCTGCGGCCTTGCCTCTCGATGAGGCAAATGTCGGAATTAGTATCGCGAGCCGGCAGCTCGGACGATAGGGTTACTCGATCGAGCATCCGCAGGAGTCGCAGGGACGCTACTCATTTCGTATGAAAAATAAAGAAAAGAGATGAGAATAAAGAAATGTGGATCGGGTGAACTTTAAGGTCAAAAGCCCCCTCCTTCTAGCGCCAAAATGTTGTCGCTGAAATTTGGACAACGTTTAGAGACCTAAGCGGTCAGATCCTCGCTCAGAGCGGGTGACCCTCTCTTCGGCCTAAGCGTGTCGGATCCGGTGTCCCGGATCGTCTCTTAGCTTTCGTGTGGTCTTCGAGTCCTTCTGTTATCTGAAAAGAGTAAACAGACGTGAACTAAGAAGGGAAAACAGAGGGGGGGGGTCCTCTGTTTACCTCTACGACGCTCAACATTAGAATAATGCGGGTGGAGTTTATAGGATGACGAGGAGGGATCGACGAGATTGAGCGAGCCGAGGATACTAGGATCGCTGACGTCTCAGAGCTCGGATCTCGGATCTTTAGGGAGTATTCTTCCGGTCGGGAGAGAATATCCGAAATACCTCACGTGGGAGTATGATATGTGTCTGGAGAATAATGGAAAAGTGTCTCTTTCTGGAGTCAAGAGCTTCCCCCCTGCGTAGAGAGCATCGAGGGCTATTTATAGCCACGGGTGTAGCCTTGTGGCCGAGTGGGGAACCTCTGGGCGTCGGTGGCCGGCCAGGTCCCTCCCACGAGTCGGGAAGGCCGGCCAGGTCCCTCCCCTGAGTGAGGAAGGCCGGCCAGGTCCCTCCCCTAGGTGGGGAAGGCCGGCCAGGTCCCTCCCCTAGGTGGGGAAGGCCGGCCAGGTCCCTCCCTTGGGTGAGGAAGGCCGGCCAGGTCCCTCCCCTAGGTGGGGAAGGCCGGCCAAGTCCCTCCCTTGGGTGAGGAAGGCCGGCCAGGTCCCTCCCCTAGGTGGGGAAGGCCGGCCAGGTCCCTCCCTTGGGTGAGGAAGGCCGGCCAGGTCCCTCCCCTAGGTGGGGAAGGCCGGCCAGGTCCCTCCCCTGGGTGAGGAAGGCCGGCCAGGTCCCTCCCCTAGGTGGGGAAGGCCGGCCAGGTCCCTCCTTCGGGTGAGGAAGGCCGGCCAGGCCCCTCCCATGGGTGAGGATGGCCGGCCGGGCCCCTCTCCTGTGTGATGGTGGTCGGTCAGGCGTGCGAGGGCGGGTCACAGTTGTCCCGGGGAAGGCGTCTCCCCTTCGCGCCCCGGATATAAACGCGGATATATATATTTAACGCTGTCGCCGGAAATACGGCGACAACATATAAGGCTGTAGTTGAAAAGCAGACGGAGAAACAGATCAAAACCCTTCAATCAGATCGAGGGGGAGAGTATTTGTCTGGAGAGTTCGGAGACCTTCTTAGAGAAGAAAGCATTTATTCTTAGGTTATGACACCTGGCACCCCGCAACAAAATAGTGTGTCACAGAGAAGGAATCGAACTCTGCTAGATATGGTGAGATCGATGATGAGTTATTCATCGCTTCGTAATTCGTTCTGGGGACATGCCCTAGAAACGGCAGCTTACATTCTGAACCAGGTGCCATCCAAGACGGTCCCTGACACACCCTATGAAAGATGGAGTGGTAGAAAATATGTTTTACACCATGTTTGCATCTGGGGTTGTCCAACACATATACTGAGACAAAAGACTAGCAAGCTGGCTAGTCGTTCAGAGGTCTGCCTTTTCGTGGGATATTCCAAGGAAACTAAAGCGTACATCTTCTATAGTCCTGCTGATCAGAAAACGTTCGTTAGCACGAACGCTAGGTTTCATGAAGTAGATTATATGAAGAATTCAGTACCGAGAAGCTGAGTTGTGCTTAAGGCTCTGTTGGGTGAAGTAGCTGGTAATTCACAAGATACGGCGAGTCCTATTCCAATAGTGGAAGAGGCTCCTGTGCTTCGTCGCAGTAACAGAGTTGTGCGACAACCTCTTCGATACATGGGTATCGGAGAGTCCTTTACTGCAGTCGCATACAATGAGGAAGATGATCCAGTATCATTTTCTCAAGCGATGCAAAGTTCCGAAGCAAACCTATGGCAAGAAGCCATGAACGTTGAAATGCATTTGATGTATGTCAACGAGGTCTGGAAGCTTGTAGATCTACCTGAACGCATCAAACCTGTTGGATGTAAATGGATCTACAAGAAGAAAAGAGGACCGGATGGAAATTTTGAGACATTTAAGGCACGACTTGTGGCGAAGGGATTCACACGGAAAGAAAGTATCGACTATGAAGATACCTTCTCGACAGTCGCGATGCTGAATTCCATCCGTACTCTTTTATCCATTGTTGCTGCCCTAGATTATGAAACCTCGCAGATGGATGTCAAGACTGCATTTTTGAATGGAAATCTTGACGAGCGCATTTACATGGCTCAACCAGACGGGTTCATGGAGAAAGGGCAACAGAGCAAGGTTTGTGAGTTGCTTAAGTCCATTCATGGACTGAAGCAAGCATCTAGATCGTGGAATATTAGATTCGACGAGATTGTGAAAGGATACGACTTTGATTAGTCAGAAGATTAGTCGTGTGTTTATAAGATGATAAACGATGGAAAAGTGGTCTTCTTAGTCCTATACATGGATGACATGCTACAAATTGGGAATGATGTAGGAAAGTTATCAGAGGTTAAGATCTGGCTGTCAAAGCAGTTTGAGATGAAGGATCTAGGAGAAGCGGTTTACATTATGGGGATTCTGATCTTCATAGATCGAAAGAACCGGAAGTTAGCGCTTTCCCAAGCATCTTATATTGATAAGATCATGGATCGCTTCAGTATGCAAGACTCCAAAAAAGGGCAGCTCCCTATTAGACATGGAGTGTGTCTCTCAAGTGAGAAGTCTCCCAAGACTCCTCAAGATGTTGAGGACATGAGACACATTCCTTACGCTTCAGCCGTAGGAAGTCTCATGTATGCTTTGCACGAGGCAAGATATTTGCTACGAAGCGGGGGTAATGAGTAGGTTTCAGTCAAACCCTGGACCCGAGCACTGGGTTGCTGTCAAGCAGGATCTCAAGTCTCTTCGGATAACGAGAAATTACATGCTTGCATACTCAGGTGGTGACATGAATATGACGGGATATACCAACTCCGACTTTCAGGCGGATAAGGATTCCAGGAAGTCCACATCAGGGTCTGTGTTCACCCTCAATGGTGGATCCGTGCTCGGGAGGAGTATCAAACAATCTTGCGCTGCTAACTCGACCATGGAAGCAAAGTATGTGGCAGCTTGTGAAGCTACGAAGGAGGCTATTTGGCTGAGGAAATTCCTTATGTTCTTGGAAATTGTTCCAAGTGCTAGCAAGCCTATTACACATTATTGTGATAATAGTGGGGCAGTCGCTAATTATAAGTGCCAAGAAGTCACAAGCGCTCTAAACAGATAAAGCGGAAGTATCACCTGGTTCGAGACATCGTTCACATAAGGGATGTTGAAGTCATGAAGATCTCAACGTTAGACAACCTTGGTGATCCCTTCATGAAGCCTTTAACGAGTAAAGTCTTCGAGGGACACCTAGAAGGATTGGGACTGAAGGATCATTCGCATCTCCTATGAGTCAAGTGGGAGTTTGTTGGGATTGGTGCCCACAAAGGAGATATTAGACATTGAAATACTTTTTGGATTTGATTTTGCTGATGCATTGATATTAATAAATATTCATTCTTTATTATATTTGTGTTTATGTATGAATGCTACGCTCTGAAACTGTCATCAACGAAAGGGGTGTTAACTATAGACTTGACAAGATAGGCCCTTGTGACTAGTTTAAACATTTGTTCGCAATCTTAAGATTCATAGAGCAATCGAATCTAAGTATTGATTGTTTCAATGAATCATGATATCCAATCTTGTGACATAGAGAGTTGTGATTATATGATTCATTCTCGATATCTTATAGAAGATATTGAAGAAGACTAGTGATACTTAGAAGCTCGAGATAAAACTGTTTAAACACTCGAAGCTTCAAGATCACATACAAGGGGTACTTTGGTACTTACCTTAATCCTAAAGTGAATATATAATTGATATTATACTTTGTGACATTTGATTTGTCAATGTGCAATGACTAAGTTTTAGTTTCGTCTGACCCGACGGTTGGTGTCACAAGGATATGATATTGGGTTATATGATTCATAGATATTGAATTCTTGTTGAAACAATGCAAATGTATTAGTATCACACTATGATTTGTTATGAAAGTGTGAATGAATAAACCTGGCTAGGTATTCATCGAAAAGAACTTTCTTGATTAAAACATGTGACATGTAAAGATATCTTACTTTATGTTTTTCTCATTCACAAATAACAAAGGAGTTAGTGAAATAATAACTCAATGGGTAAAGCAGTAATTTTACATTCCTCTTTGTTACTGATACACATGAAGGGTAATATTGTAAAGTACGATGTTGATCGTGTGAAATTTTTTTTTGTCACATCAACCATAAAATATACGCATGCGAACAGAGAGAGTGTCAATATTGGTCCTTTAGTGGAATCGACCAATATTAAGAATTAAAAGACGTAAAACGTTTGTGAACTATTGTGTCCGATCTTTAGTCTAAAGTTTCGTTCGTATGGGTCCATGAGGTCTCAATGATAGACACTTGAAATAGATTAAATGAACTAGAATTTTTAATTTACTCATTGAATATAAATTATGATTTATATCGAAAAAGTTATTTTCTTTATAACTTAATAAATAATTAGTTATTTATTTTGTTTATTAAATCAAGCAGTATTATTATGTTGATAATAATACACTTAAGTAATTCAATTTAATAAAAGATGAAAATAAACAATTTCTCATTTCGTACTCATTTGATAACTATGAAATTATTTCTAAAATATTATTAAATAAATGAGAGTTCTAAATTAATTTTAGAAATAAATCAAAAGTATTTGGGAATTAAATTAATGCATTTTGGACGAGTAGGAGGAGGGATTTTTGCCGAGATATTTAAGTGATTAGGGTCATGGGTTTGATCCAACTTAAGCCCATTTTAAAACTGTATATAAATAGGCTTGAAAACTCTAATCACATTAACCTAAATCCTAATTTTTTCAGCCACTCGCTCTCTCTCCCCCTTGAGTAACTCGGCCGGTTGTTCCCAAAACAAAAAGAGAAAAGGAAAAAAAATTCTTGTTCTTGATTTAATTCTCGAGAGTTCTTTGAAACCTCACCCTTTATATCTCAATAAATCTTCATGTGGTTAGTGTTGATTCAATTTTTGTGGTGTTTGGTGTAATTGAATTTTTAAAATTAGTTTCGGAATTGATTTTGAAGCCTAGACAGCTTCCTGCCGGCCGGATTCCCTTCCAGTATCCAGTCCGGCGACCTGCAGTCCAGCAAGCCCAATCCGGCGAGAAAATCCCAGCGAGGGCGACTAGGCGTCCCAGTCTGGTGGTCCCAGGCTCGAAGTCTCCAGTCAGGCGAAAGTTCTTGTTCGGCGATCCCAGTCCGGCGAACAGGTCCTTGTCCGACGTGATCTCCAACGACCCAGGCATGCTGATCCCAATATGGCGAGCCGCTGTCCAGTGTGTCTCTGTCCGGCGAGCTTCGTGAAGGTTCTCAGTCCGGCGAAGACGCGTCTTGACCTGTCCGGCGAGCCTCTTTCCCGTTTTGAACTCGGTGTGGCATTCCGGTGTTAGCGAGCAACGCCGAGATTGTTTACAATCTGTACTGTAAGTCTTCTCAACGATTTGGATGTCTATAATTATGTAAAATTGTTTATATAGAATTATAGGATGTTCAATTGTTGATTGGTGTGTTTTAATAAATTTGTTTATTAGACATGAAATTAAATATTAATGCCTTAGGTTGTTAAACATACTAATTTTTTTTTAATATGTATAGATTCAATTATATATTTCCGCCACATAGGATGTGTTATATAATTATATTATTTAATTTGTTAAATAAATTTCAACAATACATTGCATTTCAGCAATCTTGGATATGAATTCCATATCTATGAAAACTTCACAAAACTGGTTCATGACATCTTCATAACTTAATATCTCACATTAAATTTTAGTGCCTTATATTGTTAAACATATTAAGATTGTTTTAATATGTATAGATTCAATTATATATTTCCGCCACATAGGATGTGTTATATAATTATATTATTTAACTTGTTAAATAAATTCCAACAATACATTGCATTTCAGCAATCTTGTACATGAATTCCATATCTATGAGAACTTCAACAAAGCTGGTTCATGACATCTTCATAACTTAATATCTCACCAATTAGTCTATCTCTTACTGGATCTAGACTTTAACTTTCTCAAATGAGAATATTAAAGCTATGAAATAACATATCTCATTTCAGGATTTAGGTAAGAACGATGCAATTCATACATAGTGACATTGAGACAGAAGAGGTTAAATAGTTTGTTGTCACATTGTCTCTAAAGGTGCACTGGTCAATTCAGTATCTTCAAAATATACACTAGAAGAACTATAGAGTTCCTAACTCTTAATGTCTCGTAACCAGACATCATAAATTCTTCCAACAATCATACTGAGATCAATAGTCCGTTGATCTTTAAATTGTGAATGTTTAATTTTAACCAAACCATGAAAAGTTTGTTCACGTAGATCTACATCTGTCTCTTCGTATATTGTTAGGTTTAATTAAAGACTATATGACTATTTAATATCATAATTCTTTAATCAATCGAAAAAGGAATGAATAAACGTTTAAACTTTTATTATTTTAATCAGTAAATTAAAATAAGGACTTATGAAAGATTTATATATTACATCAATATCAATATGTAAATAAGTAATTTTCTCTTGGGCATCTCTACCAACACGAGGAGGGCGCAACGTCAGCGACAGATCATGGTACGATATTATACCACATCTTCAGAGATATGAGAGAGCCTGATAATTTTAGCATTATGCATATTTCTCGTTTATGTAATGTCACGGCGCATAATTTAGCGCGTTATGCGGTTAACCATCACTCCTCTTTGACTTGACTGGGTTCAATCCCGCCTTGTTCGGAGGAGGCCACTAGAGTCGATGATCGCGAGTTGAGTTCCCGCACGACAACCGAGTGCCCGTTTATTTCCTTGAGTTTATTGCGTTTCATTTTATTATCGGTGGTTTATGTTTTATTCTTATATTTGTAACCACAGTTTTTCTCTGTCATATTTGAGGGTTTATATGATATTTCGTGGCACCGATCACGCTTCCTAAAAAACATAAAATATTCAAAATTTATCTAAATTCGAATTATATTCAGAAATAGACTTTTTTGAAAATTATTTAAATTTACTAAAAGAATTCCTTAAATTTTATTAAAATGAAAAGAAAAAGGAAATAGTTGGGCTCTTTTGCCAGGGCCCGTAACAGAAGTACGTACCAAAAGTTCACGAGATGAAAATAGACAAAATTATCTACACTACTACTAGAATCCCATAAACAAAAGAAAAAAAAAACCATTCGCGTAAATGAGTGAGAGAGATACTGGCAAGTGTGAAGAACGCAACAAAACACAAAGTCACGAGGCATTACAAGACAACCCAAAAACACAAAACAATTATATCACCCCTTGCCATATATATACATATATTTCATATTTGGATTCTCTTTCTCTCTCTCTCTCCCCATATAATTTAGAGCCTAGACGATCTATACAAAAGCTCTCTCTCTCTCTCTCTCTCAACCCTGAAGCTGTTCTTTCAAGCTTCTAAATCAAGAAAATGGTTCATCAACAGCACTCGTCAAAGTTGATCCAAAACTACATTTCTTTAATATTTATTGCCTTATTTTGCTTGGTCTCTTCCAGTTATGCCCTAAACATTGGAGTTCAAGCCACGGGTACCTCCGTCGCTGTGGTATATCATCACAATCTATAATTTTTCTTTTTATTATTAATTATATATATATATATATATATATATATATATATATTTAAACCCTAGTAACGATGATATGTACTCATTTATTTTTCTTGTCTAAATATAGAGCAAAACTTGCAGCAGAAAATGTGAATCGGATTTCTGCTCAGGTATATATATAGATCAATTAATTATTGATTTAATCTTTGTTACATGTATTAATTCAATTGAATATTTAAATTTTTTGTAAAAAATTAGTTCCACCATTTCTGAGGTATGGGAAGTACTGTGGGCTGCTGTACAGTGGATGTTTGGGGGAGAGACCTTGTGATGGTCTTGATGCTTGTTGTATGAAACATGACAACTGTGTTCAATCCAAGAACAGTGAGTTTTTTTTATACCTAATTTTATTTATTTATTACCATTCTCAATTCATAAATTACCTTATTTGATTTAGTATTCAGAGGTTTTTGCCTATAAAATAGTATGTATTGTGGACCAAATCACGTTTCAACGGTTTTCAGTCCTTCCCTATATTATTTATTTATGTTAATATTTTCACTTCCTATATTTAGGTACCGTATAAGGGTTTTTTTTCCAGTAGGGTAGTTGCGTAATTATCGGACCTGGATTTTATTAGAACTTTGAATTTTTTTAGATTTATTTAGCAAGGTGATTAGCAAATATGCTAAAATTCTGGATTAAATTTAGAAAAATTACCAGTTTTATGAGCTGGTTGGATTTCTTAGAGCTGTCATTTCACACGTGTTTAAACTCTCGAGCAAGCAGTTTCAGAATAATTTTTAACGAATTAATTTTCTTTAGAAACAAAAAAAAAATTCTCATGATTACATAGACAGAAACGTAATTTTAAGTGCAAACCACACTATTATTCCTAAATAAATTATGAGTAACATTTGACCACCAACCTTTTATTAATGAAATAATCATCGAATTTTTTGAACTTATGTAAATATAATTTTCTTAAAGATACTTAACGTCTAATAGCTATAAACATATAATTAGTAAAACTTTAATTTTTTCTTTCTAGTTTAGAAAATATAGTTAAAAAACACAAATCTCACGCTAACAATCCAAAGTCGTATACCATGTTCATTGCCTTTAGAGTTATTATATTAAAATTATTATTTTTTTATAAATAATTTAATAACTGTCTTGTATAAATATACGGTTTAAACCCATTTAGTTTTTAATGGACTAAAGTCATATAGCTAGCTATATGACCATATTGCGTATACTTTGAGAGGGATAAGATACAATAATTTTAGATCCCGTGACGATTCGAAAGATGTAGCAAAAAAGGTTGAATTAAAATATAGATAATAGGCCATATATACATATATTAATATATATATATATATATATATATATAACATGTATACAAGATATTTGTAGCCCTAATATTTATTTCCTTATTGTCATTGTCACTTCTTGTGGTTGATCACTATTTTTGTCCGTGCATTAAATAGTAAGAAAATAAATTAGAATAACAACATTATTTGTTGTTTTCCATTTTTGAAAAAAAATAACATCATTATATAATCATGTCAATTTTGTTAATTTTTCTTTTTGGCTTCACATGCATGTATTGCCATTTTCTATATGATTTTGATATAATAGACATTCAGATCATCTATGTTGTCATATCGTTTTTCTTTCTTGAGCCTAATTAATTCAACCATAACAAACTACCACCATTTAATATATATATATATATGTATTGTTGTGAGAAAATGAGTACTTAAAGACGAATTATAACGAAACTAATGATGGTAAGAATGTTTTTTTTATCCAATAATAAGTACAAGCAATATTTTCTTTCAAATGAAATTCACATTTTTTTTTTTCCCGCAGATGATTATTTAAGTCAAGACTGTAGTCAAAAGTTGATAAATTGCATGACAAAGTTCAAGAAATCGGGTGCCATGTCATTCAAAGGAAATACTTGCGACACGGACGAGGTCATTGACGTCATTACACTTGTAATGGAGGCCGCTTTGCTAGCTGGCCGAGTTTTTCACAAGCCTTGAGCTCTTTTATCATCGTCATGACTACAACAAACACTAACCGAGATTTATGTGGTGTTTCCGTAATTAAATAATCATGTTTTCTTTTATTTCCATGAATTTGGTATTTGCAGTTTCGTTTTTATGGATTATTTGAGTACCTGACTTTTATTACTTTTAAAAGTGTTATGTATATGCATTTGAATTTGAAAAAATTGCCTATTTTTTAAGTTTCCAAATTCATAATTTTGCAATCAACATCATAATGCAACATTATGGACAATCAAAATTAATAAACTGTATATCATTTATAAAATTATGAAGAAAAACATCAATGTTAAGTCGGAGAGCTGATTTTTCAAGCACAATAAGTTCAAAAAAATAAGAGTGCGAGAAATATTTTTCTCTAGGAAACGTGCATATTTTTTTAGTGCTTGAGTGTGTCGTCGTGGCCTGATTCCAACTAGAGAGAGTGACCTTGAAGGAGAACAGGTGCCCATTCTTACCACAATTTCTACAAGGATGCGGGTACAGTTTCACCCTTTGACCAATACTTCTTCTAATTTGGCCTCCCGGCGTGTCAGTTGTTAATAGGAGGTTTTATAACTTGAGCATGAAGAGGCAACTCCTAGTTACTTTCATGCGAAATAAGAAAAATGTATTGAGCATCTCAAACGATTCCTTCTTATAAAACAGTGACATGTAGTCAAGTATGAGTAAATTTCGACGAATAAGGCAGGACACGCATGAGAGTAAGAAAAATATTCCAGCTGCCAGTAACAGTATGTGCAAGTCCTCCCTTCTACATCGACAACTCTACGAATGGCACCATCAACCACCTCAAATAAGTTTTTAAAGAATTATTAAGTATAATAGTCTTTAAATCATATGGGTTTTTGGAAGTGGCCTACGTTTTATAAAACTACTGTAAATGTTCAGCCCAGAGTTTCACAAAAAATTTAAGACAAATTTGGCCCCATTTGATTCTCTCCCTAGCATCTTGTCACTTGGAATAAAAAAAATATTAATTGCGCTAGAGATATTTTGTAGCGATATTGTTTTGAGTAGCGTTTTTTAGGTCTCTTAATTTCAAGGTGTGTTATTTTGTGAATTATGTATTGTTTCAGATATTAGATATGTTGATATGTTTTTGTTGATTTCCATGTAACATTAGCTTTGGCTTTTGTTGTTTTTGTTTGAAAATATTGATTAACGACTAGTTGGTATATTAGAATTTGTTGGTTAGGTCAGAAGATGATAATATGGAAAATAACGAATACAAATTAGAATTTCATATTATTTGTTATTCACTAACCTCTGTTTTGATTTGTTTCATATGTTAAACCTTTTTAATCAACCGGTTGTAAACATTACTGGACTACATATGACTCTATCAACAAACTCAAAATAAATTCACATTAGCTTTTACCTGTAAATAATATGTAAACAGTGAACACATTAAACGCCATACACAATTCTAATTTTCACCATAAACCACAATCAGGTTTTTTCATTTTAAGAATAAAAGATACTAAACGGCAAAAGAAACAAATGATTATCTCCATCTTGAGTGGTAGCTAACAACAAACACATATGATCTCCCTTAAAAAAAAGATTCATTAACTTATATGATTGGTCTTTAAAATCTTAACTCGTGCACAAAAGCCCGAAATGCCAGAAAAGAATACTTAAAATTATCATTAGATTCAACTTTCAACGGTGTAAGTATATGTGTAATAAATGACATATAAATATAAGTAAATGACATGTATGTAACGCGTAAGTTCTATGTAAATAATAGTAATGATAATAAAAACAAAAAAAAGTATCGATATTTTTCTCTTTACCATTTCAACAACAATTGGAAAATGGTTATATGACATCTCAAAATCACCACGAAAATCGTTCAAAATATCTTATCAACCCTTCCAAGACGATCATATGATACTCTACATTGAACCGAGTACTCATTATTTTTGCCACACCGGCTGGCTTAGTCTCTAGTGAACCCCTAACGGTCGTCTTTCAGACACTTTCTTATAAGCATTGAAAATTCATGTTTATTATTATGAACTGAAAACTACCCATAATTCATGTGACATGGGGATTTAGCATAGCCATGATGTTCCTCGGGATACCGATACCCTTCCTCATGATAAAGGCCCGAGAAAAATAAACTCGAGGACCACCTAAGATAAGGAACATTACATTCATAAGTTAAGAAAAGATCCTACGATTCAAAGTCTTCGAAGAGAAGAGAAGATGATAGGTCAAAGACTAGTCAAAACAAAATAATACGTGTAAATAAAACTACTCGGATTGCTACAACGACCAAGTGTAAATCTGAATATACTGACGAGACAAATCTCGTAGTAAGGACTTGGGATTGATCACCCCACGGTCCATTAAATTCACAAACCCACTAATTATAATAACCGCCGGGGAGTTAAAAACAATAACTATAAAAGGAAACATGAGGCACAAAGGGAAGGACAAAAAAAATCAGAGAACTATTGTTAAGGTGGGATTTCGTCAAATCCCTCTTAACCAAAACACATGTCGTTTCGGCCTTCAAACGACGAAATGGTTGGAAGCAAGCGGGACCCGCATCTGACGATAGCTATGCGAGGGGAGAGATTCGCCTCCGCGAGGGGAGTTTAGCCTCGAGCAAGGAGGATGGGAGGAGATCCCCTCGATGAGTCTCTCCTCGCCCCACCCGTGAAGGGGTATTGCCTCAGAGAGGCATCGTCGTTGTGTAAATGGCGGGAAAGCGGAAGCGTGCTCGAGATGGTTTGGTGTCAGAGAGTCAGTCGAAAGAGCGGCAATCACGGAAATTAGTAGGTAAAGATCAGGAAGAAATTACGGGACTGCTCAGAGAGAGGCAGGGCCGAAAGAGGAAACCCTAATGGAGGGACGGACCCGAAAGAGAGGAGGGATATAAATATCAATGTAAAATGACCACATAGGAGATCCCCAATCGAAACCCTAGAGAGAGAGAGATATCAGTCATTACTGTTCATCATCGTCTGTATTTCTTCGATAAGCTTCCATGCTAATAAACGAGAAAGACTGAGCTCCATATACATAAACTCAAGGATATTAACATATAACTAGACCCTCACATATTAACGACAACCATTTTAAATCCTTGTGACTGAAAGAGCCTCGGTGAAAACCGACCTCTACAGTTTGGCGCCCACCATGGGGCCTTGTTTTTTTCTATCTCACAGCCAGGAAGCTCGCGAAGACTGAAGACATGGCGAACAACAACAGCAGCGCAGGAGGAAGTCAAGAGGAGATGGCGGAGGCAGGAGTGCTCCGACAGCAGCTGGCCGAAGCCTTGGCAACGGCGCAAGAGGCCAACAGGAGGGCCGAGGAGCAAGCCGAGCTGAACAGGGAACTCGCGGCCCGCCTGGACCAGTTCATGACTAACGGAGGGATGGGAGGATTCGAAGTTCATCTCGAAGAGGTTCAAGAATTTCTATGCGCATTGCGGGGTGAAGCTGCACACGTCAACACCAAGATACCCCCAGGACAATGGGAACGCCGAAGCGGTCAATCGGACGATCACCGACAACATCAAGAAGAGGCTCGACGCCAAGAAGGGACTCTGGGGTGATGAGCTCCCTGGCATCCTCTGGGCCTACCGAACAACTCCGCACTCGGCCACCGGCCAAACTCCGTTCTCTTTGTCGTATGGTGTAAAAGCGGCCAAATTCCGAGTCTTCGCCGACTACTGGCCCCAGGGGACGAAGAAGCCAACGGACAAAGCCTGCTCGACCAGCTCGATCATATAGACGAACAACGCAAACAAGTATCCACGTCGCTAACTACCAGAACGCCGTCGCTCGCTACTACAACAAGCAGGTACGCCCTAGGAGCTTTCGGATCGGGGAGATGGTTCTTCGACGAGTCTTCCAGAACACAGCCGAGGCCAACGCCGGGAAACTGGGGCAAAGTTGGGAAGGGCCATACAGGGTCACTGGCCTCGTCCGACCGGGGGTCTACGAGCTCGAGAACACCGAAGGCGCCAAGGTGATGAGGAGCTGGAATGTGAAGCACCTGAAGAAATTCTACTGAAGGAGAGACCATATTCTGTTTCCCATAGACTTACCTTAAATCCATGTAAGCATTCTAACATTTCTGTCAAATTTGTCTTACGGGGACCCCGACCTTTTTACTCGGGAACACTGTTATGGCTTCGGCAAATCATATATATATATATATATATATATATACGGGTCGAAGGGTTTGAAACATACAACCACACAAAATAAAGAGGCGAGAGTGCCCAAAAGTTACTAAAGGCATACATCGCCAATTAAAGCCTCCCAGCAAGCAAATAAAGCCTCCCAACGAGCAATTAAAAGACTCCACAGCGAGCATAAAAGAGGCGAGAGTGCCCACAATAAACGAGGCGAGAGTGCCCAAAGGTTACTTAAGGCATACATCGCCAATTAAAGCCTCCCAGTGAGCAATTAAAGCCTCCCAGCGAGCAAATAAAGCCTCCCAGCGAGCAAATAAAGCCTCCCAGCGAGCAATTAAAAGACTCCACAGCGAGCTTAAAAGATGCGAGAGTGCCCACAATAAAATAGGCGAGAGTGCCCACAATAAAAGAGGCGAGAGTGCCCAAAGGTTACTTAAGGCATACATCGCCAATTAAAGCCTCCCAGTGAGCAATTAAAGCCTCCTAGTGAGCAATTAAAGTCTCCCAACGAGCAAATAAAGCCTCCCAGCGAGCAATTAAAAGACTCCACAGCGAGCATAAAAGAGGCGAGAGTGCCCAAAGGTTACCTAAGGCATACATCGCCGATGAAAGTCTCCTAGCGAGCACTATCAAAAGCTCCCAAGCGAGCAAAACATATAAAATGAGTCAACAGGAACAGCTAAGGCCAATCCAGGAGGCAAGCGAGGAACGAGAACATCCTACCGCGTCTACACAGCCCCATGTAAGTTCGTGTATTTTACCAAAAAAGAAAATATCATTCCATCGACTCCATCCAAAACATAGAAAAATATCAAACACGACTCCCAGCCAACAGATTAATACGCAGTCACGAAATATCAACAAGCTCGCAAAGGAGGAAAATAAATTATTATTACAGACAAGAAGTTTATATCCTTTGGTCCGTTAAAGAAAATGGTTGTAAAAGAAAGAATCTATGCCTCTGGAAACGCGGGTTGAGCGCCCTCTGCCGGAGCAGGATTGCACGGCGAAAGAGGAGGAGACTCGGGGTCGACTTCGGCTTCCCTCTCGAGCTCGTCAGCCTGCGCCTGCTTCTCTTCCTCGAGCTGCTGCCATTCCGGAAGCTGGCATCGGAGCAACTCGGCCGAGGCCCCAACGGGAAGAGCGTTGATCATTTCAATGTTGGCCTGATGCGACGCGGCGAGGAGATGGGAGTCGATTGCCGAGTCTAAGGCTTGAAGTCTAGCCGATGCCTTGTCGAGCTTTGCGCGTGCTCTTTCGAAGAGGCAAAATCGGGCGTTCCGCTCTTCCTCCGACAAGGCTCGGGCCGCCGCGAGGTCACCACGGAGTCCTTCCACGATGGACTTGGCCACCGTCGGCAACGATACCCTTTCCGAGCCAACTGCCCCCAGGATCTTGCACACCTGGGCGAAATGCTCGTCGTTCTCCTTCAGCACACCCAACGTATCCAGGTGTCTCTTCTTCTCGTCGTCCAAAGTCTCCTCGCGAGCAGCCAAGCTCGCACCAAAATCCTCGATCTCGCGATCCGTCTTGACTTTGAGTTCAGCGAGCTGAGCTTGAAAGGCCTTCTTCCGGGCAGCCTCATCCGCCAACTCGGCCTCGAGCTGCTCAATTCACTCACGGTTCTGACGATCCCGGGCCATAGACGCGCCGAGCTGCTTGTTGACCTCTTGGGTCTTCTGCTTCTCGCCCACCGACTCCTCCGCGGCCAACATCCGCTGATCGCGCTCGAGGAGGATCAAATCGTTCAGATAGGCAACGCTTGGAATAGATGTCCCGTGGCGTGAAGGTACTGCTCGTACTGGCTGAGGGCCAAACCGGGCCTGAGTGCCCCAGGCGCGCAGCGCGTTAATCTCTGGCACATAAACGCAGAGTATGTTTCCCACACCTCGTCGGGAGCATCCGCAGCAGGGACGCAGGGCGGACCATCAGTAAACCGAAGAGGAGACAAGTACGTCCCTCCTTCGGAAGGCGAGGAAAGTTCGTCGGCAGGAGCGGCCTCCGACGGCGCGGGAAGATCCACGACGACCAGGTCCTCGGGCTCGAGGACTCTTTCCTCCGCCCCCTGCACGGCCTGGTCCACGACAGCCGAGGTCCCAGTGCGAGCGGCATCTGGCGACGCTGGAGGGTCCGCGATCGCCGGCGCCTCGGCCTCGAGGGCAATCCCCTCCGACGCTTGCACAGCCGAGTCTAGGGGATCCGAGACCCTGGCAGGAGCATCTCCCTCTTTAGGCGGCGTCGCCCCCGCATCTCTGGACTCCTCCAAGCGACCGCGAGGCCGTGAGGAACCTGCGGAGATGGCCGCAACACCTGCCCCGACTACCGCGGTCGCGATCTCGGAAGTGTCAACGGCAACCTTCACTGCGACCGCCGGCCTCTTTCGCGAGCGCGAGGAAGAACGTCCGCCCCCAACGCCCCCTTTCACGGGGAGCCCACACTCATCTTTGGGAGGAGGAGGTGGAGGATCGCGATTCCCCGTCGAGGCGACCTCCGCCTCGCCGAACGGGCCGATAGCGGACGAAGCAGCTGAAATCTGTTGTGGGGCAGGACCTTTGGGAGTCGGCATCGGCGCCTGACCCAAGGGAACTCCTTCCTGAGGATTCGACGCATCCCGCGTTCCACTGGATGAAGGAGGCGCCCTGACCTTCTTCGGGGAGCGGTTACCCGTCTCGCGAGAAGGAACGACAACGGAGGAAGCGGCCGAAGTCTGTTTCGGGGCAGGACCCTTTGAGATCGGCGACGGCACTTGGCTCAAGGAGGCACCTCCCCGAGGGTTCGACGCCTCCCGAACCCCGCCAGACGGAGGAGATACCCTAGCCCTCTTAGGGGAACGGCTGCCCCCGGGCCCATCGGAAGCGCGCCCGCCGGTGCCCCTGGGTTTAAAAGGAACACTGGCAGAGCCCCCATCGCTGCGAGGCCTCTTTGCGGGGGGCCCATCCGAGGAAGCGTTCCCTCTCTGCGACAGACCACTCCCGTCGACAGCCGGGACTCCTCGGGACACCTTCCTTTTTCTCTGGTCTTGAGTCCCACCTCGAGCGGCCCGCGACGAGACCCCGGATGACGAAAGGCCGCCGAACCCAGAAGACGGAAGAAGGTCCCGGAGATTCATCCCGAAGGGATAAGGCCATGAGAAAATCCCGGACTTCTTGACCCTAGCGTTGGAGAAGTCTGAGGCCCAATCACGGTTGGGTACGGCAAGAAGCCTCCTGTGGGTCACCTCAAAGCGACGAGCAGCCTCATCATCGGTGTTGGGAACATACCTAAGAGGGGACTGGTCGACAAGCCACTCCCTGGGAAAATACTTGTGGAAGCACCCAAAGCTGTCCTCGTCCACTGACACGAAGAAGAATTTATCCTCCCACCCGGACTCGTTCGACGGAGTGCTGTCGATGACATGGCCAGTAACCCGGTGGGAGAGGGAATAGCGACCAATGTTCTTGGGGTTCTTGGAGAATTTGAACAGCCGCATGAGGTCCTCCAAGGTGAGATCAACGTTCGCCTCCAATGCCACAACTATGGTACAGACAAGGAGACGGATCGAGTTTGGACTCACCTGAGTGATGGGCACCAGAAAGGCACAAAAGAAAGCCACGATGAGCGACGGAATGGGAAAACAGTGCCCCGTCTTCCGAAAGAAAACTTCATACAGGGCGATGCACTCGTCCCTTGGGGCATCGGCACGCTCACCATGGCGAGGAAGTCCAAGAGCGACCTTCGGCTCCAGGACAAATTCTTCCCGAAAACGTTCCAAGGTCTCCTCCGTCATCACCGAGGGAGGAGATCGTGTAGCAAAGATGGGACCGACGCCGTGGGTGCGAGACATAATCGATCGAAATTTGTAGAGCGACGGACGTTGGACAAAAAGAGGAGAAGACGAAGAACGAATCTGCGTTTTCGGAGGTATCTGGTTTGAAAGAAAGTAAAACTATGCCTCAAAGTAGGGTTTCCAATTTTATAGTGGGAAGAGGCGAGGCCATGGGAATCGACGCGTCTCGACCCCACGTCCTGCGAAGGGACACGTGGATCGACAAAAAGAAACAGGAACCCAAGAGCCGTTCGAAATGACGGGCTCTGAAAAGTCATCCACACTCAAGTACCTGCACCAGCTTTAATATGGAGAGAAAAAATCGCGGAAACCGAGGAGACGCGCCCAAAAGTAATGAATAAGCAGGTTAATGCGGACGTCACGTGCGGGGGGATCACCACCTCGAGCGGCCCAGTAAGGCCCGGACTCTTTCTTTTTCTTTTATCAAGTGTTTCCAATTGATAAAACAAAGGGGGCTGGCAGTCCCCACGTCAGCATCAATACCGCTCTCCGAAGCTGCTCGCATCGATGTGGTCGTCCCTGCATCGGCGTCAAAGTTGCTCGCGTCGATTGCAAGGGCCGTCGAAGCAGACAACTTCGAATAGTTTTTGGGCACGGATTTCTTTCTTTTACCAAGTGTTCCCACTCGATAAAACAAAGGGGGGCTGGCCGTCCCCACAATTTTAACGACATAAAAAGTTGTTCGCATCAATGGCAAGGGTCGTCGAAGCAAACAAACTCGAGAAGTGTCAAACAGGTACGACAAGGTAATGCAATGCGAAGGGGGCGAGCAGGTAATTAACCATGACCAAATGCAGAAAAAGTAAGAGACAAAACTTAAAAGAAGGACAAGAATATTTCATTGAATTTCAATAAGTTACAAGTAGGTGGTATAAAATTAAAAGCACAGCGATAAGGCAACACCCTACAAAAGCCGACTAAACCCCTACAGCAGGAAGAGAAAGAACAAAAGTCACAAGCTGCAAAAGGCCTAAGCCGCCAAAAACGAGATCAGGCCTTGGTGGCCTCTTGCTCGTTCGGTGACCCGGGAGCAGCCGAAGGACTCCCAACGACGAGGGGTGACGAGTGAGGAGGCGCAGTCGACGGAGGGCCGCCGGGAGACAGAGGAGGAGAATTGCGGTCGGCCGCGATTTTCTCCTCGAGCGCCAAAACGAGGGCCTCCTCCCGGATGCGGTCCTGCTCCCACTCCGGGACTTGGGCACGGAGAAGTTCGACCGACGCCCCGGGAGGAAGCGCGTCGACCGCCCTTTGGTGAGCTTGGTAGGAGGCCGCCATGCAGTTGACCTCGACAGAATCCCCAAGAGCCCGGAAACGCGAGGAGGCTCGCTCGAGCTTACCCTTGGCCTCCTCGAAGAGACGCAGCCGAGCTCGACGCTCCTTCTCCGCCTCGGCACGAGCCGCCTCCAGCTCATCAGCGAGTGTCCGCAAAACGCCACGAACCTGGGAGGGCAGACCCTCCTTCACGATAACAGGGGCGCCCACGGCCTCGCCAATTTGTGCGAGGAGCTCATCCTGGTGGCGAGAAAGCTCCGAGGCTTCCTCATGGCGCCTCCGTTCCTCCTCCAGAAGAGCCCCGCGAGCGGAGAGTCGCCGCTCGAACTCCTCGATCTTCCGCCCCGATCGAGCTTTGAACTCCGCTAAGTCGACCTGGGCGGAGGTGCGGTCCCGTTTCTCCTCGGCCAGGGCTGACTCTAGCCTCGCGATTTGCCCCCGAGATAGGCGCTCGTTGTGGCGGGAGAGATCGAGCTGCTCCCAGAGCTCTGATGTCTGATGGGAGGCGTCCATGGACTCCTCCACCATCGAGGATCTGTCGGCCTCGCGGAGGACGACATCATTCACCCGAGCAACCCCGTCGAGCAAAAAGGCCACCGCCTTGGAGTACCCATCGACCTCTGCGACAGTGTGACGAGTAGCGGAGGAGCCGGAGGTCCCCTTGGACAGGTCCCGGTACGTGCGCAGGGAGTACTCCCTCCAAGTCTCGATGGGCGAGTCCCAGCTAGGCTCACCGGGGGTGACGAGGGGAGGCGGACGAGGGCCGGCCGGGGGATGGCGGCAAGGAGAAGGAGGAGGTGAAGAACGGAGAGAAGCGGAAGCAAAGGACAGAAGAGCGGGATGAGAAGGCGAGAAGTGAGAAGGAAGAGAAGGCGAGGAGTGAGAAGAAACGGGAGGTGAGAAGTGAGAAGAAACGGAAGGGGAAGAATGAGAAGAAACGGAAGCGGAGGATGAAAAGAGGACCTGAAGAGGAAGCGAAGAGTGAGAAGAAACGGAGGCTGATGAAGGAGGAGAGGGAGCGCATGGGCGACCCGGTCGTCGCTGGGGAAGCTCCGGTCGAGGAGATCCTGAAAAAGCGCCAGGAGGAGCGCATTGCTGCGAAGCAATGTGAACCCCCACGGCACGCGGCGCTATGCCGGATATACCTTCGCTCCTAGCCCTCTTTGCGTTACGGTCACTAGCACCACCTCCGACGGGTCGTTTCCCCGCAGCAATCTCGGCACGACGCGAGGCCCCTGGGAGACCCCTCGGCGAGCGAGGGGCACGGTTACGCCTCAGCAGGAGGGGCCGCTCGGGTGAGCCCTCCTCGTCTTCAGGATCCTCCGCTTCAACTCGTAGTACCGAGCTCGCCCCCGCCATGGTCGCGTCAGGGAAAGGGCCTCCAATCGCGAGCTCCGGTCCGCGAAACCCAGCCGGGAAGCACTCGGAGATAGGTGGGCCACTAATGAACTCCTCCCGGTATATTCCGAGTTCCGACAACCGCCGAGGATCTCGGAAAAATTGCCCCCAGTCGCGATGCATGCTCGAAAGGAGGGCCCGGCGAATTCCCCCGAAAATGGCCTCGTGGGGGTCACCCGAGCTGGGTGAGTAGATCGGGGGAGACTGGTCAGTCTCTACCCACCGCGTGGGCAATGACTCGTAGTGGTAGCCGAAGGAGCTGTGGTCGACCCTGACAAAGAAATAGCAGCTCTGCCATCCCGGCTCCTCGGCAGGAGTGTTGAGGACGATCAGGTCCCGATCGTAAGGGATGAGCGTGAAACGCCCTATGTCCCTAGAAATCCGAAACGGCCTGTACAGGCGCATCAGATCCTCCAGGGCCAGGAACACCCCCTTCTCGGCAGCGATTCCCATGGTGCACAGGATGAGACGAATGGCGCTGAGGTGCATCTGGCCGAGGAGGATGCCGAACGCATGAAGGAAGGAAAGGAGAAGGTATGGGATTGGGAAGCGGAGCCCCGCGTCGAGGAAGAAACCCTCGTAGACGGCGACCCATCCCTCATCCAAGGGGTCTTCCGGCTGCTCACCGGGGTATGGAAAGCGGACCTGACAGATGTCCCCGTCGCAACACCTCTCCTGGATAACGCGAAGCCGCTCCAGGGTCATGATGGAGTGGCCGGGGCCACGTCTGAGGACGCGGCCGAGATTTGGCGGGGTCGGGATCAAGGCCATTGAGAAGGCAAGAGGGTAACAGCGGAGTGAAATTCGAATAATAAAGATTAGGCGGGATGCCAAGTTTGGAGTACTGCAGAACGAAAGAATGCGACGTTTGAAATCTCATTCCCCACTAAGACCCACAATTTATAGGGGGGAAAAGGGGAGATCTAACGGTGGAGATTCGAAACGACGCAGGCGAATCAGCGGATGGAATGCGAAGGGACGCTAAGCGAAAAGACGTCCTGGGGAACTGTTGTACGGACAGAAGCGGGGAGAGGAGCAGTCTTACGCGGAGGCAGGCACTCGAGTACCCTGCCAGCAGGGAGGTTCACGGGAACCAAGGCCACGCGCCTAAAAAGAAGCGAGGAGAGCAGAATCGCCAGCGAGTATTCAATCAACAGAAGGCTCGGCCAATAAGCGGGGGCCCATCAACAGCATCTGTTAAATTATTTTACCAAATGCCCACACTTGATAAAATGGGGGACTAACTGTTAAGGTGGGATTTTGTCAAATCCCTCTTAACCAAAACACATATCGTTTCGGCCTTCAAACGACGAAATGGTTGGAAGCAAGCGGGACCCGCATCTGAAGATAGCTATGCGAGGGGAGAGATTCGCCTCCGCGAGGGGAGTTTAGCCTCGAGCAAGGAGGATGGATCTTTCGCGAGGAAGATCCTTCACGAAGGGGATCTCTCCTGCGAGGAGATCCCCTCGATGAGTCTCTCCTCGCCCCACCCGTGAAGAGGTATTGCCTCAGAGAGGCATCGTCGCTGTGTAAATGGCGGGAAAGCGGAAGCGTGCTCGAGAAGGTTTGGTGTCAGAGAGTCAGTCGAAAGAGCAGCAATCACGGAAATTAGTAGGTAAAGATCAGGAAGAAATTACGGGACCGGTCAGAGAGAGGCCGGGCCTAAAGAGGAAACCCTAATGGAGGGACGGACCCGAAAGAGAGGAGGGATATAAATATCAATGTAAAAAAACCACATAGGAGATCCCCAATCGAAACCCTAGAGAGAGAGAGATATCAGTCATTACTGTTCATCATCGTCTGTATTTCGTCGATAAGCTTCCAAGCTAATAAACGAGAAAGACCGAGCTTCATATACATAAACTCAAGGATATTAACATATAACTAGACCCTCACATATTAACGACAACCATTTTAAATCCTTGTGACTGAAAGAGCCTCGGTGAAAACCGACCTCTACAACTACTAACTATTATTCACCTATTTCTTTGTAAACATTATATCATATTTCTCTCTTGTATTCAACTCATTGTTATACGAGAAAGTCTTGTTCTTATTCTTCTGAAACTGACTTGGTATCCCGAGGAAATTGGAAAGATATTGTTGTACCATTTTTTCATGTTAACAGTTGGCGCAAGAAGGAGGGGGGAAAGCGTTGAATATCAATGGCTAGTTCATTAACTCCCGTAGGAAAAGAAGTTATGAACGACCAAGAGGTCGAGCACCACAATCATACACTCCCTCTCACCGAGGAAGAACTTGTTGACCTCCTTCTGGAACCTGATTTGCACGTCTAATTCCAAAAAATAAAACAGCGTCTTAAGGGGCTTTGGAAGCCAAAAAAAAAAAGGAACTGCAAGGGAGGCTGCAAGCTAAAAGGGTCACTTTGCGAAGCGCAATTGTGATCCCCGATGAAGAACCCTTGTACCGATCAGGGAAAGAATCTGTCGGCTCCGAAGTTCAAATTAAAAAATCCAAAAGGCATGCCAAGGATCGCTATGAAAGGTAAGAACTCGTGGAATTGGAAAAAGGCGTGGACGCGTCAGAAAAGATTCCGGAGCGTTACCAACCGTCTTGTGAAAAAAGCCGCTAGGGACTAAGAACCCTAGACAAGTTGGAAGATACCGAAGACAGCCGAGCACCAAGGAAACATAATTCAAAAGATTGGAGAGGAGAATCGAAGAGGTCGATCTGGGTCAAAAAGAGCCCGTCCAAAAGATTGGAGAAGCAGTCTCACCTTTCACGACAAAGGTACTCGGCCATCCAGTGCCTGAAATGTTCAGGATGCCGAACATTCCTGCCTATGATAAAAAGACCGACCCGGGTGACCATCTCGATACTTTCTCTTCTTGGATGCTTATGCAGGGAGCAGGCCCTGAAGTTATGTGCCGAGCATTTTCCATTACCCTTTCAGGCTTAGAAAATAGGTGGTATATGAAGCTCATGCCGAATACAATAGGCTCGTGGGATCAATTGGCACGAAGATTCGTGAAACAGTTTGTCGGATCAAGTTCAGGGAAGACCCCTTTTGGCCATCAAGCAAGCTCAAGACAAGTCATTTAAGAATTACATCAACCGCTACTCGGAGTAGGCGTTACAGGTTCACGACCTTAGTGAGGACTTCAAGCTCTTTGGGATCACTTTGGGGATCAGAACAGAATATAAATTCTGGTGGTCACTTTAGAAAACCAGTCCTCGGGATTACAATGATTTCCTTAAAAGAGCCCACAAGTATATAACTGTCGAAGAAGCTAGGTCGGCAGCTAAGAAGGCTGAAGCACCTAAGCCTCGGCACAAAAAACGAAAAGAAATACGTACCGAGGAAGATCAACCTCGAAAGAGGATGCCATCCGGAGCGAGGCGGAAGAAACCTTTCAAAAGCAAGTATGATCAGTATATCCCACTGAATACTTTGATAAAAGAAATTTTCACTTACCCATGAAAAGGAAGATTTCCCAAGGCCAGCCAAGATTAAGAAAGATATTAGCAATGAGGGACTAGACGAATTATTGTGCTTTCCACGCTGATGTAGGCCACAGAACAGCCGATTGCTTCAATCTGAAGGAAGCAATAGAAGCTTTGATCCGACGAGGAGCTTTAAAGAAATTGAAAGCTGGGAGTAGGGAGGAGCCGTTGGAACCTAAAGAAGCATATGAGGAAATTTATCTCATAATAGGAGGACCACACATCGGAGGAAACTTGAAAAGCTCACAAAGAAGTTACATGAGAGAGGCTCAAGCGGGGTGTAGACACATCATGTTTGCTGATAATGAAATACCGACAAAACTTTCAAATTCGGAAACAGAACCGATCACCTCTACAAAAAAAGACCCATGTTGGGTGTTATTCCAGCACAACGACTGAATGTTATCTATGATTACCCTTCATAAATATCATCAACCAGATGAGATTTACAAAATTACCATTTTGCTGTTCTATTTATTATTTCTTGCACTCCTTTGTTACTTGTGGATAAGTTAGAAACAATGTGTTGATGAGGAGCTAACAAGTCACATTGTTTCATCCAAATAAAGTCGTTACTTAATTTTGGATACCGCGCGGTTCATTTATTCACAATCCAAGTAATAAATCATGAGGTCATATATATTGCATTTCAGCAATCTTGTACATGAAATCCATATCTATGAGAACTTCACAAAGTTGGTTCATGATATCTTCATAACTTAATATCTCACCAATTAGTCTAGTCTAGATCACTTAATGGATCTAAAATTTGACTTTCTCAAATAAGAATATTAAAGCTATGAAATGACATGTCTCATTTCAGAATTTAGGTAAACATGATGCAATTCATATGTAGTGACCTTGAGACAAAATAGGTTAAATGGTTTGTTCTTACATTGTCTCTAAAGGTGCACTGATTAATTCAGTATCTTCAAAAGATACAGTTGAAGAACTATAGAGTTCCTAACTCTCTATGCATGGTAACCAGACATCGTAGATTTTTCCAACAATCATACTGGGATCAATAGTCCGATGATCTTTAGATTGTGAAGAGTTTGTTAACGCAAATCTACATTGTGTCATCATACATTGTTAGATTTGATTAAGGACTATAAGACTATTGAATATCATAAATCTTCAATCAAACTAAAAACGAATGAATGAACGTTTCAACTTTTATTAATTTAATCTGAAAATTACAATAAGGACTTGTGGGCATCTCTGCCAACAAATAGACCTCATTGAAGCACTACCGACAGGAAAAAGAGGATGCAGGTATGTTGTCGTAGCAATAGAATATTTTTTCAGATGGGTTGAAGCTGAACCATAAGCACTTTCACAATAGAAATATTTGTTAGGAAAATATAATCACCAGATTCGGGATACTGATCAAAATAATTTTAGATCATGGTACCCAATTTGACTGTGATTCATTCAAACAATTTTTTTAGAAGTCTGGTTTTAACAACAAATAATTCACTCCAGTAAGACAACAATCCAACGGATTAGTGGAGGTTGTCAACAAGACCATCAAGCGTGGCCTAAAGACGAAACTGGACGGTCACAAAGGAGATTGGGTAGAAATGCTACCCAAAATATTATGGTCATATCGGATCACCAACCACTCCGCAAGTGGCACAACGCATTTCTCATTGGTATACGGAACATACGCCCTTATTCCAATAGACGTCACAATTCCTATTATCCAAAGAGAAACATACATCGCCGAGGTAAATAATGAAAACCTTAACCTAAAATCTGGCTAACCAACAAATGGTTGCTCGGTATTTCAAAAGAAAAGTCTGCCCTAGATATTTCGCTGTCAGTGATAAAATCCTTAGAAATGTTTTCCTCCACAACAAGGTACCACAAGAAGGGATCCTCGGAGAAAATTGGGAAGGACTATACATCATCAAAGAATACTTCGGAAATAGAGCCTATAAGCTTCAAAACATGAAAGGGGAAATGGAAAAAAATCAGTCGAATGTCGAGCATCTCAGAAGATTTTATGTTTAATTAATTTTAATATTCAAAAAATGGCTTGGCCATATGTGTTTAAATTCAAAAACCGGCTTGGCCGCAAAAACTTGCATTGTATTCTCCCGTTTTCTTTTAGTTAAATTCAAAAACCGGCATGGTCGCAAGTTCTTATATTTTGTTTATATTTAAAACCTCGGGATACTGAGGAAAATTCCTGACGTCATTCACTCAAAATTTCTTTTCGCATAAAATTTTCAAGTCAACAAAATTAAGATTAGTATTTAAGCATCCTTATAATTTCTGCACCGTTTAATCTTGTTCTCGACATTTAACTTCAAATACAATAAAACAATAGGGGAGGAGTATAGAATTACAATCAGAACCCCATATAAAACATTATCTTTACATATCATTTCAACAAAAAATTATCCCAAAATAAAGTGTCAAGAAACACATCCATACACAGTAGAAAATAAAATATCCAAAGTCGAGATACTAAAAAATTAATATTGCAAAAGTATTAAAAGATCCGATCACGGATCAATAGTTTGAAATTAGAAGTAAGAAAAAAAAATTATATAAACATAAACTATTCTTCGGCGGCCTCGTCGATAGAGTCAGATTCCAGATCCTGGTCTTCGACATTGAGCTCGGGATTCTTGTGGCAAAGATTAGAGACAAACTCACGAAGAGCGTGGTTATACAAGAGGTATATTGTCACTGAAATTTGGATAACGTTTAGAGACCTTAGTGGTCAAATCCTCGCTCAGAGCGGGTGAACCTCGCTTTGGACTTAATGTGTTGAATTTGGTGCCCGAATTGTCTTTAGTTGTCTGAGAATCTTCGAGCTCTTCTGTTATCTGAAAAGAGTAAACATACGTGAACTAAGAAGAGAAAACAAAGGGGGGTCCTCTGATTACCTCTCTGACGCTCAACATTAGTTGGGTTGAAGTGGAGTTTGTAGGATGACGAGGAAGGATCGACAAGGTCGGGGGAATCGGAGGCCCTAGGGTCGATCTCGTTTCAGCGCTCGAACCTTGGATATTTTGGGAAAAATTCGACCCCTCGGGAGTAAATTCTTGAATATAGGATTTAGAGATAAACTTAGGGTCGCGCTTTCTCGATTAGGAATCACGTACCTTTTCTCGTGGTGGATCTTGGCTATTTATAGCCGAGATGGGCGAGACGAGGCGGCCAAGAAAAAGCCTTGGCGAGCAAGGGAGGACGGAGCTTGCCAGCCGGCCGAGGCTGACACCGAAGGTGAGATCGCCTGGCCGACTTGGGTATCGGCCGGCGCCTGTCGGCCGGCTGGAGCGAGCCAGGAGGTCCCCAGGCCGGCCAGGGACTTGGCCGGCGGTCGCCTATCGAGTGAGACCAGGCTGGCATTAGCGGCCGGCCTTGACTTAGAGAGACAAGAAAAGAGGGAGCTTCATCTGAGGCCAATCTTGCCCTTAGGCGGGCCCGTGGACCGCGGTCAATGTGGAGGAGGCGGGACGCCCCTTATAAATGCGTTGTCGCGGGGGCGCGGCAACAACATTAGCCCCTATAGTTCGGTGTCGAAGGTGCGATCGAGAGCGAACTCAAATTCGGAAGCACGCCTTCCGACGAAGCATGGAACCTGCCCAATCTCCGACGGGCCGGGCCAACGTTCAACGCGCGCCAGGGCTTTCCAGGACACGGAGTTGGTCAGATAAATTAATATATCCCTTCCCTATTTGTTTATTATTTTATTTCCTTCTCTGCCGCGCGTCATGGGTGATTCGTACTTTTCCCTTTATGGTGGGTACGCGGATGATTTTGTGAATTAGTTTTTTATCAACGCCTGAAGAAGGTAATTTCTCGTTATTTTCTTCTTCCCTACCCCCAAAATTCTCTCTCTCGGTTTCTTTGACGATGACGTGTTGAGCGCGTGGATGGCATCAATGGGTTTGGACGGAGTCGGAATGGAAGTCCCTAGGGAATCGACGACACCAGCGAACGCACACAGAGGCTTTGCCGCCGGCGATTGGGTTCGGTCGAGGCTGGAAGGCTTGAATCGACCGGGTCCGGTCGTGCCAGGGGGGAGAGGTTGTGCGGGTCGATGCCAGCCGAAGGGGCAGATCCTTGCGCGGGCGAGGCAGCTGTCGGGAACGCGCGCAGGGGGTTGCCCGGCTTCAGGCGACCGGTGGCGGGCTGGCGAGGAGGGTCTTTGCGATCACTGATGGCCCGCTTGTCGTCGCGCCGGTCGCCCGGGCTTCGTGTTCCGCTTCGCCGACCGAGCGAGATCCGCCCAAGCCCTCGCCAGCCGAGGGGAGTTGTCGCCGAGTGGGTGAGGCTCGCCTAGGCCCTTCCCGACCGAGGAGGGTTTTCCACCGGGCGGGCGCGGCTCTCCCAAGCCCTTGCCGGCCGAAGGGGGTCCGCCACCGAACATGCGCGGCTCGCCCAGGCCCTTGCCGACTGAGGAGGGTTCGCCGCCGGGTGGACGAGGCTCGCCCAAGCCCTTGCCAGCCGAGCGAACCCCTCCCAGGCCGCTACTGGCCGAGCGGGCCATGCCCAGGGTCGTGCCAACCGAGCGGGCTTTGCCCAGGCCTTTGTTTGTCGTGCGGGACACGCCCCGGCCACGGCCGGCCGAGTCCTTCTCGCCCCAAACTCTGCGCCTCGGATCGGGCTCGTTCGGGCCCTCGTCGGCCGAGCAAACTTCACCCGGATCGCGACTAGAGGACCAGTCGCCGCATGGGACGTCGTCGGGCAGGCGGATTTCAGTGCCGGGGAGTAAAGAGCTTCATGTCCTCTCCTGAGATTACGGTAGCTACGTCACCCCTCTATCGCTGTATGAGAAGGAGGAAAGGACCCGATATTTTCCAATAGGCGAGTCTCGCGTGTTGGGGATCTTTACATGTGACAAAATCGACACTCCCTTGGTTCCAACTCTGACGAACTTCCACAAGATGCGTAAGGACTTCGACATCCCACCGCAAGTCGACATGCTTTGCGCGCTCGCGATGGACATGATGACTTGTCCACGGCGCGGGTTCGCCGCCGTCCACGTGGGGAGCTTAAAGGGGTCGCTTCGGTTGCCATTTTCCTTCGTGATCCAAGAGATCATTGCTCGACTAAGGGTCCACGCGATTTAGATGTCCCCATTTTTCTATCGTGTGGTCACAGAATGCCACATGATGTTCTTTTGTGACAAGGGGCGCGCGATGACGGCCGACGGCTTACTGGAGTTTTTATCGATCGTGGAGGTGTCGTCTCGGGATGGGTCGTACCAAGCCTTCCATAACAAAAAATTTCCCGTAGTCACCAATATGCCCTCAAAGTACCGGTACCAGTGGGTCTGGGTTTTGGAGGCGGCTTTCAGGGCGGCCCCTTTGGATTTTGGGCCTCCGAGGATTCCGGTGCTGGCGGAGAAGCCCGAGCTCTCCGAGCTTGGGGCAGTAGTCCACAGGGTACCGGTGACGCGACGTCGATCCTCCGCCTTTGAATCCCCCGATGCCATGACCGTCAGTGGCAACTTTGTCACAAACGTCCCACCGCAGCCCCGACCTCGAGGTCGGAGGCGACACAATATCGGCTTGGTATCCAAGGATGACGACTCTATGTTGGGTTTTTCTCTTTTTCTTAATCGTTCTTTGTTTCAGGTGACTCTCGAAGGCGGAGCCAAAACCGCGTGGCTGCGCCACCCGTCTCCTCGGACGCCCGGACCACGGTGATGGCTTGTTTGGTGGAGAGACAGGCGAGGGCCCTCGCATCGGCTCAAGCCTCTGGGGATGCGAATGGATGGCCTTCAAGGAAGAGGGCGGCTGCATCCTTCGCGAGCGACACCCCGGCCAGCTCCAAGCGTGTGGTCGACCCTCCTGCGCCTAACGTCGGGGGGTCCTTTTACCTCGGCGAAGCGACCGGCTTATGCGATTGAAGTTCCCGCCATTTCGCAAACTCCTCCCCGAAATGCTTCAAGGAGATTGTCGCCGTTGGCAACACGGAGCTCTTCTGTCAGGGGACTCGCGACGCCCGGAAGGTTAGTTGCTCGATTCGAGGGCTTCCCTTTTAAGCCAGGTATTTATGCCATGATCGCATTGCAGGCCTTGGCGCGCCAGGAGCACATGGACTGGGCACTGAAGGAGGCCCTTGACCGACAGGACCGCTGCCGCTACGCGGAGGCCATGGCCGGTCTGGAGGCGGCTGATGCCAAGTTTGCGGAGGAGAGGTCCTCAAGGGAGCACGTTGAGAAGTCTGCTCACGCATTCCTAGCCGAGGCCAAGTCTCTCAAGGTCAAGCTGAAATTAGTGCGGGACAAACTGGCTGCGAGCGATCGGGGACGCGGGAAGATGTTGTGAGAGGCCGAGTCATTCCTGAGAGAGATGCAGGCGGTCATTGATGAACGTGACGCGGAAGTGCTAGCCAAGGTTCGCTTAGAGGAAGATTAGGAGGTGGCGCTCTACGATGCTTGGCATGCCGCGGCTATTCGCGTTCGAGACCCTGCCCTAGCCGAGAACGGCTCGCGTGAGGTCTCGTTCCGATTTTTTGACGCCATGTTCCTCCCATTGGAGGACGGGGCGGATCTTGAGTATCCCGCAGCCGGTCGCTCGACCGAGGCCACGCATTCCTCAATTGGCACGTCTCCTTCCCTTGCGACGGTGGTCACTTTGGCCGACGAGGAGCACCTCCATTTCGGATCCTATTGAGTTTTGGTTTGTTTTTGTTTTTTTTCTGCGCCTTTGTGTTAGCGCATTCCGCACTTTATTTATTGATTCGTTCTAGACATTTCTCGTTGCACTTTTATGACTTTTGCTTTCTATAAAAAACGTGTCTTCTTTATCATTGCTTGTGCGGTTTGATGTTATATCTGAGTGGCTGCTTTCGCATGGCCCATCGCCGGCGCTTCTCTGCTCAAACCTCACGTCGCCCACGACTCTTGGGTCCACGGTGCATGACTTCGGGCCAGGGGTTTGTCGACATCTGGGGTCTTCCATCGCCGTCGATGACCCGTACTGCCCACGACTCATGGGATGGGAAAGGTTGGCGGCGTGTCATGCGTTCTTGCGAGGTCGACGGTGGGAGGCTTTCGTGGTTAACTGCCTGGGTTACCCCGGGGGGATTCCCACGATCAGGCAGTGACTTGAGCCTTTCCGACTTATAACTCGTTTATTTGATGACACCCGGGCTCTCTTTCTTTGGCGTAGGAATTTTGTTGCGACTGTGTTTCGAGCACCTTCGTCCGTTAGCCTTCACCGATGGCATACTTGCTTACGATTGTGCTCTATGGCGCGGGAATCCCGAGATTTGGCTCGATTGATGACCTGTCGGTTTACGATTTCCCTTTACGGAGTCGCGCGCATTTATCTCAAGGGTATTCGTGTTCCGCCTTAGGACTTGGTTCGGCATCGACCCAACCGTGCATCGGCCGAGTTTTGCCGATTTTCCTCAAATCCATGGGCATCCATATGCAAGGTCGTTTCCATGCTACTGGTTTACAAATTTCTCCGGCTACGGGGCTATCACTTCGTGGTGTTGTTTTTTTTTTGGTTTGATTTTCTCGATACACAAGGCCATGATGGCTCTTAGTTGCCGGTTCACCCTAGCCCCCCAAGTTTCATGAATTTTGAGTTTTGAAACGAGAAAATTTAGAAACTTTATATTGGGGAACAACACATGATGACACAATAAGCCTTTTCATTTTATTCGATGTTCAAACAAGTACACATATTGAATTACGACAGACGTGGTACTGTGTTTACATTCAAAGGGAATCGGGGCGCGTCGTCGCTGCCTTTATTGTTAAAACGTCCTTAGATGCTCGGCGTTCCATGGGTGGGTGAATATGAGACCGTCCATGTTTTTGAGTTCGTAAGTGTCGTTGTGAATGGCTTTTCGAACTCGGTATGGCCTTGCCCAGGATGGACCTAGGACGCCGGCTCCTTGCACTTTGGTGTTTGGGAATACTCTCCTCAAAACGAAGCTGCCTTTGGCGAAACTTCTGAGCTTGACCTTCGAGTTGTAATATCGCTCGACCTTTCTTTTTTGGGAGGCAAGGCGGGTGAGTGCGTCGGTCCTTTCTCGTCGATGAGGTCGAGCTCTGCCCGCATTGCCTCTTCGTTTTCCTCTTCACGGAAAGTCTCGATACAAAACTTGGGGAGAGTGGTCTCTATCGGTACCATGGCCTCGGCCCCGAAGGTGAGGGAGAATGGGGTTTCCCCTGTTGCGTTCCGCGCCGTGGTACGAGAGCCCACAATACGAAGGGCAACTCATCCGCCCAAGCGCCCTTTTTGGGCTTCAAGTTTCTTCTTTAAGTTGTCTTCGATCGTGCGATTAATTGCCTCCACTATGTCGTTGGTCAGGGGGTGTCTCGGGGAAGAGTCGGTCTTACTTATCCCTAGTTGTTTGCAGATTTCCCGCAATCGCGCGTTGTCTGTCACGATCAATTCTGGAATCCCATGGCGGCGTATGATGCTCTTTCATATGAAATTCGTCGTGTTTGCTTCTGTGACTTTGGCCAGCAGTTCAGCCTCAACCAATTTAGTGAAAGAGTCGATTGCTACTATGGCGAATCGAAACTGCCTGGGCGCCATGGGGAGTTCGCCGATCAAATCTATTCCCCATTAGGCAAATGGTCGGAAACGATGATGGGACACAGTGGGGCCAGAGGATGCCTAGGTATGCGGGCAAACCTCTGACATTTATCGCACCACCGGGACCAATTGTGCGCACCTTTCTTCAAGGTCAGCCAAAAGTAGTCCGACCTTAAAAGTTTCAATGCCATCGACTGTCTCGTGGCGTGGTTTTGACATAGGCGCTCGTGCACCTCACTCATAGCTTGTTTCGCTTCACTTTCGTGAAGGCAACGCAAGAGTGGCATCGAGTAGCCCCTTTTATACAGCATGTAATACGCGCATGGTATATTTTGACGCTAAGTTTTTTAACTTCTTGGCATCTTCACGATTTTCTGGCGTGATGTCGTTCGCGATGTACTCCTTCAAGGGAGTCATCCAGGAAAATGGGTTTGGAGAGTTGCCAATCGTTCCCACGTCGCCCCTGGAGACGTAGGGTCGGGCTAGCACCTCAATTGGGACACTCCCATATTCCTCTTTGTCAATGCCAAATGCGAGGCGCACCAAAGCGTCGGCCTCGGTATTTTCTTCTCGAGGGACTTGTATGACCTTGAACTAGCTATCGCTTCAAGGTTCTTGAGTGCCTTAGTCAGATACACGGCCATATTTGGCTCCTTGGCGATATATTCGCCTTTCACCTGATTTACGATTCATTGCGAGTCGCAAAAGATGTGTAGGTTTTCGACCCCGAGTCGGTGAGCTAACTCCAAACCAACTATTAGGCCTTCATATTCGGCCTCATTATTGAAGGCCTTGAACTCGAAGCGGAGGGTGTACTTCAACTTTTCCCCGTCAAGGTTAGTCAAAACCACTCCGGCGCCAGCCCCCCGAGCGTTGGACGTGTAGGGTCCACATCGGGCTTATAGGCTCGGAGCCCCGTTTCATTGGCAATTCCGACGCAGTCTCCGCATGCCCAACTCCGACTCCAGGCGCGAATTCTGCCACAATTGGTATTGCACCCCATACTCGTTGAGCTCTTGCGACCATATGGCCATCCTTGTCGAGGAGCCTCATTGGAATGCCTTTTCGATCGGGTGGCCAGTGTGCACAATTATTTGGTGTGCCTGGAAGTATGGACATAGCTTTCTTGCACTCGTGACTAGCGCAAATCAAAGCTTCTCGATCTCTGGATACCGAGTCTCAGCGTCCAGGAGAGCTTTGCTGGCGTAATATACTGGCCATTGGCATTGCCCCTCCTCACGAATGAGGATCGAACTTGTAGCCCTATTGGACACCGTGAGGTAGAGCACTAGGGGCTCATGATCGACGAGTTTTGATAGGAATGGGGGCGTTGAGAAGTATGACTTCAATCGCATAACGCTTTCTCACATTCCGGCGTCCACTCAAACCCGTCCTTCTTCTTCAGCGCCTAGAAGAAGGGTTGGCACCTGACAGTTTCCTTAGAATTACCGAGATCTTTTCGAGGTTGGCTTCGATTCCCCTCTTGCTGACCATGTAGCCAAGGAACTTTCACAATTCTACTCCGAACGCACATTTGTTGGAGTTTAATTGCATCCCATATTGGCGAAGGATCTTGAACATAGTCCTAAGGTCGTGGACATGGTCAAGGTCCAGCCGGTTTTTTACCAACATGTCATCCACATAGACCTCCATGGTCTTGCCGATTTGGTCGACGAACATGCGATTGACCATTCTCTGGTAAGTGGCGCCGACGTTTTTGAGGCCGAACGACATTACCTTGTAATTTTAAAGACCTTTGTTCGTCACAAAGGTCGTCTTTATTTGGTCATCCTTGCATCCGGATATGGTTATAGCCTGAATAGGCATCTATGAAGTTGAGTAACTCGTGGCCCGCGGTCGCATCCACAAGCTGCTCTATCCGGGGAAGGGCGAATCTACCTTTTGGCAGGATTTGTTAAGATCTTTATAATCTATGCAAATGCGCCACTTCTCGTTGGGCTTTTTTACCATCACCACGTTGGACACCACTTAGGGTGCTCCGCCTCTCTTATAAAGTCGGCAGCGAGGAGTATGTCAACTTCCTCTCCTATGGCGAGATATCTTTCCCCGCTAATGTTGTACCCGTTCGGGTATGTTATGGTCATCGTTTAGGCAATGTACCATAACCTTCGGGTCTATGCCCGACATGTCTGTGAGGTCCACGCAAAGACGTCTTTATGCTCCCTGAGGAAGGAAGCCATCGATTCTTGCCTTTCGGCGGATAGTTGGGCACCAATCTTGACCGTTTGGTCAGGTTTGGCGAGGTCGAAGACTACCGTGACAAGGTCGTTGGGAGTTTCCAAGTGCCGACGCTCAATCTTGTCGCGCTGCTCTAACTCTCCAAAGGTCCCTGTTGGCAGAGATGCCCACAAGAAAATTGTTTATTTACATATTGATGTAATATATAAATCTTTGTAAAGTCCTTATTGAAAGATTGTTTATTTATATACTGATGTAATATATAAATCTTTGTAATTTGCTGATTGAATTAATAAAAGCTGAAACGTTCATTCATTCCTTTTTAGTTTGATTGAAGATTTATGATATTCAATAGTCTTATAGTCCTTAATCAAACCTAACAATGTATGAAGAGACAAATGTAGATTTGAGTGAACAAACTCTTCATGGTTTGACTAAAACGGTATATTCGCAATCTAAAGATCAACGGACTATTGATCCCAGTATGATTGTTGGAAGAATCTAGGATGTCTGGTTATGAGGCATAGAGAGTTAGGAAATGTGTAGTTCTTCCAGTGTATCTTTCAAAGATACTGAATTGAGCAGTGCACCTTTAGAGAGAATAGAAGAACAAACCATTTAACATCTTCTATCTCAAGGTCACTACGTATGAATCGCATCATGCTTACCTAAATCCTGAAATGAGACATATCATTTCATAGCATTAATACTCTCATTTGAGAAAGTCAAATTCTCATAGATATGGAATTCATGTACAAGATTGCTGAAATGCAATGTATATCACCTCATGCTTTATTACTTGGATTGTGCATAAATCAACCGCGCGGCATCTAAAATTAAGTAACGACTTTATTTGGATGAAAAAATGTGACTTTTTAGCTTCTCGTCAATACATTGTTTCTAACTTATTCACAAGTAACAATGGAGTTGAGGAAATAACAACTAGAAGGGTAAAATGGTAATTTTATAAATCTCATCTAGTTGATGATATTCATGAAGGGTAATCATAGATAACATTCAATGTATTCACTCAATATAATTAAGTTGAATTTGAGTAGAAAATAAATTCATTTGAATCGAGAGATTCTCAGTGTCAAATCTTTAGTGTAGTCAGTTGACATTAACCTAATACTCAGAAAAAAGCTTGTGAACTTTTGAGTCCGAGTATAGTAGCTCAAGCCTTGTTCATTTGGATCTATAAGGTCACTATTACAGGTCATTAGAGTAGAATTGTTAAACTAGTAGCTAAGTCAAAATAAGTTCAAGTGTTGAACTAAACGTTTTCTCGGAAAATGTCTAAGTTCAACTATGGTGGCGTAACAGAGTGCACCTAGTGAACATAAGTTCTGACTCATATTAGTGAGCAATCACAATTTATGTACCCTTCATAACTATGCTCACTAACTACCAATTTATAGGAATACTTTGGTCATATGAGCAACCACCGGTTGGTTCATACATGACTCGACCCAACATTCCAGTGAGAAAAGTCTAGCCCTAAGCACTAATCTAGCTAATACACGCAGAGATCAACCCTCCCATGTATCGTCACAAACACAACCTTAGTATTGGAATAAGAAAAGCCTGTCCCGAGGAATAGACATTCTATCTCTTAAAAGAGCGCAGGTCCCGCAAGGATCTTTCATCTGTTGAAATAGGTCTAGGGTTAAGAAAAATTTATCATTAATCGTATTAATGGCAGAATATAAAAAAAATTACTAGTACACCAATTTTTACTAACCTAGATAAAGTGCATATACATGTTATAAATTAAAAACATTATTTAGTCTACTTGAATATTAACCTTTCTTGTGTCTTCAAACTTGAAGAGTCTTGGTAAAGGGGGATCTTCTTCCTTGGCTCGATTCCTTCACGTCTAGTCTTGAACTTGAGAAACCTAAGGTTTCTATTACAAGAGTCTATAGAGGTTTAGAAGGATTTGTGTATAGGCACAATTAAACACAATAGCTCAAGCACAAGTCTATGAGCTAGAGAGATAATTAAGCCTAAGTCTAATGAGGACTTAGGTGCCAAAACAAAAGAAATATTTTGAGAGAGAGGGGGGGTTTGGCCAAGTTGAGAGAGAGAGAGGGGGTTTAGCTCAAGAACTAGTTTTCACATCTCTATGTGAGGCTCTATTTATAGGGGAAGAAAAAAACTATAAAGTTCAATTATGCAGTCATGAAAGAATAATGCATAATTGACACAATATTTGATTTACTCTTCCCATTTCTCTCTTAGTTTGGCCGGCCATATACCTCAACTAAGGAGGAAATTTGTATACTCACCTAGCTTATTTATTTCCTTCTCAAGGAAATTCATTTCCCTTTTTCCTTTTGGGTAATTATCCTTATAATTAAAGGAAAATAAAACTCTCCTCTTGATGCATGTTGGCCGAAATTCTACCTAGGGGGGGAGCTTCTAGATGCTTCCATATTTCTTTTAAAACAATTTTTAAAATACCCATTGTAGAAATATAAATGCACAAATAATGAAATTAATTGCATAATGCCTTAAACAATTTTCGGCTTTAGAAAGTAATTTATATTTTCAACATATGAAAATATTCATAATCTTATTTTCACATTCACATCATTTTATGTCCATGTGGACAAAAATACCCTTTAGACATTATCTGAGAAAAAGTCTAGTTCAACATTTGAACTTATTTTGACTTAGCTTTCAGTTTAACAATCCTACTCTAATGACCTATAATAGTGACCTTATGGATCCAAATGAAAAAGCTTGAGCTTCTATACTCGGACTCAAAAGTTCACAAACCTTTTCCGACTATTAGCTTAATGTCAACTGACTCCACTAAAGAGTTGACACTGAGAATCTCTCGGTTCTCATGAATTTATTTTCTACACAAATTCAACTTAATTATATTGAGCGGATCCATTGAATTTTATCTATGTTTATCCTTCATAATTATCATCAACTAGTTGTGATTTATAAAATTACCATTTTACCCTTCTAGTTGTTATTTCCTCAACTCCTTTAGTACTTGTGAATAAGTTAGAAACAATGTATTGACGAGGAGCTAACAAGTAACATTGTTTCATCCAAATAAAGTCGCAACTTAATTTTGGATACTGCGCAATTCATTTATTCACAATCCAAGTAATAAAGCATGAGGTGATATATATTGCATCTCAGCATGAATTCCATATCTATGAGAACTTCACAAAGTTGGTTCATGACATCTTCATAACTTAATATCCCACCAATTGGCCTAGTCTAGATCACATAATGGATCTAGAATTTTACTTTCTCAAATGAGAGTATTAATGCTATGAAATAACATGTCTCATTTCAGGATTTAGGTAAGCATGATACAATTCATACATAGTGACCTTGAGATAGAAAATGTTAAATGGTTTGTTCTTCTATTGTCTCAAAAGGTGCACTGGCCAATTCAGTATCTTCGAAAGATACACTGGAAGAACTATAGAGTTCCTAACTCTCTATGCCTCGTAACCAGACATCATAGATTCTTCCAACATTCATACTGGGATCAATTGTCCGTTGATCTTTAGATTGCGAATATATCGTTTTAGTCAAACCATGAAGAGTTTGTTCACGCAAATCTACATTTGTCTCTTCATACATTGTTAGGTTTGATTAAGGACTATAAGACTATTGAATATCATAAATCTTCAATCAAACTAAAAAGGGAATGAATGAACGTTTCAACTTTTATTAATTTAATCAAAAAATTACAATAAGGACTTCAAAAAGATTTATTATTACATCAATATGTAAATAAAAAATCTTCTGGTGGACATCTTTGCCAATATCATCCTCACGGTGTGGTGGTAATGTTAGAGGCCTAAGACTTAATATACTTTTAGTATTTTAATTTTCCTAGCATTTATATTAATGTAGGTGATCCACTACGAGTTTAATGAATCATATTAAAAACTCGTGTGTTTCTAAGTTACCCTTAAAAACATATGTTTCGATATAGCTTAGGTTTAAGGTAATACGTGACATCTATTCTTGATTAACATAAAAGCATTCTTACACAGAAAAGCTCCCATTTGAGAAGGTGAGATAGTAGGTCTTCTTAAATACCGTCTTCTTAAATACCCCCATCTTAGCCTCTTATCGGCTTTGTGACAAAGCTTTCTGATGCCTTCAACTCATTCATTAATTAACAACTGTAATTATATTAGATAAGGTTTAAATGTATGAAAGCCCAAGACATCCATAAACAAACGGTACAATATCTAAGCTACCGCAAACAATCATAGCAAAGCAATTAAATATACAAGCAAATCAAGCATGTTTAGATTCGTGTTGATCGTATCCTAATTGACTCTTAATAAATTAAAACGAGATAAACCTAATTATATTAGTTCATGGATGAAAGTTGAACACAATCATATGCTTCAACAGGAAAAATAAATCTTTTGCAAAAATTTGCAATTCGTAACATTTTTTGGAAAATTCAATTTTAATATAAGCCCATCATATGTATTTTTGAAAAACAAATCGATATCAAAGTCATTTTTTTCAGTGTTTCAAATAATATTTAAATGATTCCAGCGCATTTAAATAAATTAAATAAAAATTTAAATTTAAAATTAAAAAATTAAAAAAAATTCGGATGGGCCTTAAGGCCCATCTTGCATCCGGGCCCAAGCTCAGATCATCCTCGAGCCTAACCTGAGTGGGTTGGGCATGTGCCAAGGGCCAGCCTTGTCCCAACCGAATGCCTTGGCAAGGCATGTCATGCGGCCGGCCCTAGCCCTAGAAGGCTCACAACCGATTTTGCCTCTAAGGCCTGTAGGGCAGTCTATCGGTCCCGTTATGTCCTCGTCACAGAATCGTCTCTCGCCGATCGTTAGATTACAACAATGACAATAATAATAATAATAATAATAATAATAATAATAATAATAATAATAATAATAATAATAATAATAATAATAATAATAATAATAATAATAATAATAATAATTGAAAATATTTAAATTTTACATAAAGCCCATACCCTTTGAATTTTGGGTTTACACAAATTTTTATGAAGCGAGAATCAACAAATCTACAATCAACCACGAATAACAATTCACATATCACATATTGAATTGTAACGAATTTCATATCACAATAGAAATTCATTTAAACCAAATTTAATCACAAGAACAAATCAATTAAGTTAATAAATCATCTCCCTCTGATACCACTTGTTGGTGATTGATGCACCTTCGCAACCATATTAAATGCGAAAAATCATTAATTACACTCACAATAACCAATTAATAATAATGATTGCTAAAAATATCTAAATTTATTAATTGAATTCATTTACGAAAGCGATTCAGCAACCAATAATAGAAGAGGCGTTCAGAACACTTACATGGATTTTACCTCAGCTACAAAATGGTACAATCAAATTCTCATTTTGTTTTCAAGCTTTCATAACTCCTTCGTCTGATTTAGTACTCGAGGATGTCACTGTAGTCTTTCGAAACGTAATCTCCGAGACAAATAATAAATATGAGTGGGCACAATCAATATCTCAGTAGATCTCGAAACTAGATTATTTCGGGATCTCTCTCCTATTATTTAAGATTGGAATTAGCAATTTTAAGGAATAGGGGAAGAGAAAATTCGGCCAAGATAGAGAGAAAGTGTTGGCCAAGTATCCTTGAATGGATTGAGTGAATTTTCCTCTTCCACTTCATCCCTATTTATAGCGTTTAGGGAGAGATAACCCCTGAGAGATTTTCTCTCCTTTCTGTTGAGATATTCCCTCCTTCTAGAGATATTCTCTCCTTTGGATATAATCTAGGCCATTATATCTTAACAGTGAATCTAAACTCTCTCTTATCTATAGTTGAGTTTTTCTCTCGGCCATTCTCTAGGCCAAGCCCAATCCAAAATTCCCAAGCCCAAAATTCCAAGTAATTACTTATTTTCTTGATCCATCATTAAATAAACAATTATGCTATAAACATTTAGTTAACTCTGCGAATACCCGTCTTCCAGAATTAATGATGTCAGTCACCATTGCAGCAAGTGAGATTTAAATATTTAATTACATTATTATTTAAAAGTTCATATCCGCCTTTATCAGAGCCGAATCGGGGACTATGGACCTAGTAGTATAAGCTTAACGAACCCGACAAAAAAGACGATACATGACTATCTTTTTTTTTTATCGATTCGTCTAGTCTTTATTGATACTCCACCCTATAATCAAAGACTGAACCCTTCTTTAATAAAAAATTTATATTTATTCATCATGACGAGTGTCCACTTATATAGTCAGTTCGTGATCAAGATCCTTCAGGTTCAACCGGTGCCAAGAGAAGTCAATTTATTTCGTTATACTTCTCTTGATACATATCAACCCTAAGCATTGTTGCTTCCCTAGCAAAAAATTCTTTCAAACGTTACCTTACTTTGAAAGTGCGCGAAATAATTGTTGTAGAATCAACCCTTAGGTGAGTTAACATTAACCTCCTTTTATGGAGGTTGGATTCCTTTCGGACAGGACTCCCAATACATAAGATGTGATTAGCACAAATAGCCTTTTAGTGAATGAGTTAAAGAGTTCAGAAACATGATCAGTGTCCATGAACACTTTGGGATTTAAATCAAGTCTCACCGTGACCATCATAGTGGCATCGGTTAGTGCGTCGTGACGGTCCTTAAACGACACATCTATCCTAAGGCATGTACGGGTTGTACTCTTGTTCTCTCTTGTTTTGGCCGACAAAAATTCATCCTCCCTCTCTAAATATCTCTTTTATTTTGGCACATAAGTCCTCATTAGACTTAGGCTTAAATTATCCCTTTAGCTCATAGACTTTTTATTGAGTTATAGTGTTTAATTGTGCCCACACACAAATCCTTCAAACACTCTATAGACTCTTGTAATAGAAACTTTAGGTCTCTCGAATTCAAGACTATGCGTGAATGTAATGAGCAAGAGGGACGTTCTACCTTTCCCAAGGCCCATCCAAGATATGGCTACAAGAGAAAGGTAAATAATAAGTAATTAAATATATTTTCTAAATAACAACATGTTCATGCTTTTTGCCTAGATTAGTAAAATTGTTTTACTAGTACAGAATTTGTTATAATCCGCCATTAATGTGTTAATTATAATTTTTTTTCTTAACCCTACACTTATTCCAACAGAATAGCCTTTTAGCGAATGAGTTAAAGACCTTAGAAACATGATCCAATGTCCATGACCACTTAAGGAATTAGATCAAGTCGCACTGTGACCATCATAGTGGCCTTGGTTAGTGCGTCGTAACGGTCATTAAACGACACATCTACCCCAAGGCCTGTATGGGTCGTACACTCCCCATGTGTAGAATGCTCCCACATAGTGATTAGTCTTCACTCATGTGTTCCACATATATGACTTTCGATATAGATCCTTAGGCGTATATCAGTCATAGACCTCGTTTTAGCACACCGCCCGAACTCAGATGCCCAACACGTGACTCAGTTTGATACGGAGGCTATGGAATGATGAATGTTCTATAAATCTTAATACATAAGAAATAACCATTTCAATTCGAATAAATTATAAATGTCAAACTTTATTTTATTAATAATGTCGACGAGAATTTACATGAGTGTCTTCTCAAGCGGGCAAGAATTCCTAACATATTATCCCCTAAATTTATAAAAAAATATACTTAAAAAAATCTCCAATTTTCATAAATAATTAATTAAAGAAAAACAAAACTCTTCATCACAAAACAGAGTAATCGAAAAAAACTTTATACAAAACTTCGACGAATTTCCCTAGTTTACAAACTCATTTTGGAAATGTCTAACATTTCGTAAAGCTCATTTAAATGTACACAATGCTTACGTGTTATATTAATTTATGTTGTTAGTTTACATTAATGCCTTGTTATTTTTTCAGCTAATTTATTTGATTTTTTTTTGGAAATTGGAGTTAAAAATTTGAATTAACAACTGAAACAATTCAAATAAGGCAATTTCATTAATATTATAGATTTGTTCCAATAATTACTGGAAGATCCTATAAAAATTGAAAGTTAACATATTAAATATTCGTTAATTATTCTTAATTAATTAACAATATTTATTTCATTTCGATTGCCAGTTTTGTTAATTATTTTCAGCCGGTCATAATTTGTATTTAGTTTTTAACTCCAATTCTGGAATAAATTATTTCAACCTGCCATAATTTTATCTTCTTCATATTTGATTTTACAACGTAAATTCAGTTGAGTTTTATAACGTTAATTGATTTTTATAACATTAATTCATATTTGGCTAAAAAAAATTTTGGGAAATGCAACTTAAAAGTTTGAATTAACAGCCAAAATAATTCAAATTTGGCGGTTTCGTTAGTATTAAAGATTTTTCCTATAATTAGTGATTTATTCTACAAAAATGAAAAATTAATATATTCAATATTCGTTAATTATTCTTATACTAATTAACAGTCTTTATTTCGATTTTTCCACTTCTGAAAATTATTTTTCAGCCGGCCATAATTTATATTTAATTTATACTTCCAATTTTGGAAATTATTTCAGCTGACCATAGTTTTATCTTCTTCGTATTTGATTTTACAACATAAATTGAGCTGAGTTTTACAACGTAAATTGAAGTTTTTCATCGTTAATTGCATATAATTTAACAAAACACGATTTTGATTTATTTTACTAGATCAAAAAATTACAAGGATCGTATAATTTCCCAATTCTCTATGACTGAATTCATAACATATTTCTCAGTTCAGGTATGTACTCAAATCAATTTAATTACAAATATAGCACCGCTTTGCTTCGCAATTTTTCAGTTTTTCTCGTCGATCCTCAACAGCCCTAACGCCTCCGGTTTAGCGTTATGGACGACTTGGTGGCCCTCTTCAACGTCGCTCACTGGCGCTTCCTCAATCACCGCATCTCCGCCAAAGTTTCTCCCTCTTGTATCCTCAAAAATTACCTATGAAGTCTCACGATCCGACCTCAAGTCTTACGTGTCATTGATCGTAGATCCGTACGGTCGGATCAAGGATGTCAGTCGACACGCGAGCTTAGAAACAAAATAAGAAAACCACAATTACCCTAAACCCAGAAACAAAAAAAAATAAATGAGGGGTAGAAACAAAATTGTTATTCACTACAACTTTTACGCTGTTGGAGAACCTCAAAATATTTCGCTGAAGTTTTACGATGAACAAAAATGGCGAATCGTGTTTTTTTTTTCTTCGATTATGAGATTTTCAAGAGAAAATGCGAAATTGTTTGCATGCGCTTGATTTAAATTTCTCTCTCCAGAATATTTATGGTTTAATTGATAGTGTTAATTAGTTTTCAGATTTTTAGGTAGTAATTAATTTCATAAATTAATTTCTTTCTTAATTTAATATTACATTGGGTGAGAACTTATAAATTGGGTCCATTTCGGTATGAATTCTTTTATAATAAAGTGGTGGACATTTTTACTGGTTTTATGAGACGTTGGACATTTCCAAAATAATTCAACTTTATAGATATATAATTAAATTATATTTAAAATTCATCTCTATTTTCATTTTAATATCTCATATTTATATATATTATATTATATATATATATATATGGTAATGTTTGAAATTAGTGTTTGAAATTCAAGTTATAATACATGATTTCAATTAATGAGTTATATCTTTAATGACTAGTTTAATTTTGTTATGATTTCAATGCAATTCAAGTTACGATTACTAGTAATGACTAGTTTAATTTTGTTCCTTATTCGGTAAGAATGAGTTATATCATCTTTATATCTTCAATTCTGTTAAGAACTCTATACACATTAATTTGACCACACTAAGGAAAAAGAAAATTTTCAGATGCGCATGGCGGGTATGATCTCTAACAAAAAAACAAGATGATATATATTTTTGTGTAGTGAACTGATTAGCAAATAGAAAGCGTAACTAAATTGTATTGCAATAGTAAGTTTTCTAATTCTAATTATTATATATATTTTCGATTAAAGTTAAAGCGTTATAACTCTTTATGGAAAAAAAATTAGAGGCCAAAATACGAAGGCTCCGTTCCGGTACAATGGTATTGGCAAGGATTTTATAACGGGAAATTTATCGTTATATAATGAAACAAAATGACATTTTGACGATAAATTTTGACAATATTATAAAACATGAACGATAATTTTGAATTTTTATCGTGTTTTTGTTTTTGACAATATTTTTGCCATTATATCATCAGTTACCGGCGATAATTTGATCCTTGCAATATTATTGCTCACATATTATACAATATAAAACATTAAAGAAAACAGTTTATACATAAATTTATTTTAATTATATAAATAAATATTAAGGTAAAGCCCAATTGAAATTGGATTTTAGAAAATACTTAAAATAAAAAAATGGCGCCAGTAATAATAAAATATATTCTAACGCAAATTATGTAGTGTTGCGTTGAATATTTTGTAAATCACATTTTTTAGATTTAAAGGAATATTTGGTTCACAGCAAAAACTTAAATCTATAATTTTTTGAGTTTCGTCCGTGATGGCTTTTTGAATATAGCATAGACGTAGAGCTGATCAAGAAGTTGATCCTTAGGTCCTAAATATTTTTGCTATTATATAATTTTTTTTCGAAACCATTGGTTACACAAATTTTAAATTATAGCGATAAAATGACGTGACTTTTTTTATACAAAGATTGATTAAGTTAACAACCGTTGCTACACAAGAGAATACTAGAACCACATTATCTAAGCAAGCCTAGAATAATAATGCAAAAAAGAAATTAATCAAAAAGAATGGTTTGCTAATTCAGTTAGAGCTTAGTATTGTAAGACAAAAGAAGAGGAATTGGCGGCATAAATACCTTAACTTTCAAGTTATATACACTTAAATACTCAAACTTTTTTTTCACCGGCCAAAATACCTTAAGTTTGTTCTGTTTGCACCATTCATACCCAATCCTACATGGTGTCCGTTACAGTTAAATCTTGGCCACATCACATCTCACGTGGCATTCGACATATGGTTTTATATTTTATTTGTTGCCACATCATATCCACATCTCCCACATCTCGTTTTTTAATTCCTAAAATCCCTAAAATCATTGTTCTGAGCAGATCTCCCTAAAAACCCTAAAATTCCTAAATCGACGTCTTGAACCCTGGAGGAAATCTTCGTCGCGATTTCTGTCGTCGGAGGTAAAGTTGCTTAAATTCATAGAGACTGGGTATTCATAACCTTAAAATCCTGTTTTGGTCGTCATGTAGTTACTACGAAAATGACATCTGAATATTCATCGCGCGAACGTCGAGTATCGAAGGGTTGTTGTTATTGCGGCGAACCACTAGTCGAGAGAACATCGTGGACTGCCCGGGAGAAGGTTCAACAATTGCAACATTTCATAGGTATCTTATTTTCTTCTATACAGTCTACGCTGTCGATGATAGTAATTTTGATTGTTTATGGTTTAAGGCTGATGGAGATAAGATTGATCATGAGATGTGTGAGAGATCAAAACGGGTAATACCTGGTTTGATTAGAAGAATCAACATACTCGAGATGAGGCAATTTGATGCTGAAGGACTGGATATGAAGATTAACCAAGATTTAGGGAAAAGGTTCAAGTGTAGAGAACTTGTTGTTCCATTTATTATAGGAATTGTAAGTACATGTATTGTACAAATTGTGATTATGATTTTAGTTTGATATGTACGTAGAAAAGACTTGTTTTCCGAGGTATTTAGTTTTTTAACTGCATATGAAATGCAATGAATTCTGAGTTCTGTTGTTTTGTAACTGCTATGTAATGAAGTCGAGTTATGAAAGTGATTATGAGTTTGGTTTCGGTTTGAACTGTGTTTTTGGTTAACTGAAACATGAAAACACTGAAACATGAAAACAATACTTGAGCACATGAAAACACTTACTGCTTGTAAACACTGAAACATGAATTCAATACATGAACACATGAAAACTCTATCTGATTGTAAACACTGTCTGATTATAAACACTGAAACATAAAAACACTATCTGAAACTGAAAACTGAAACATGAAAACATGAAACTAAACACTGAAACATGAAAACTGTCTCACTGAAACATGAAAACTAAACACTAATTGAAACAAAACATGAAATTGAAACAAAATACATGAAAATAACATTAACAATGTCTGATTGAAACAAAACATGAAATTGAAACACTGCTCATTGAAACAAACATGAAATTGAAACACTGTCTGATTGAAACAAAATATTGAAACAAATCAATGTAACTAAACAATACAAAATACTGAGACATGTAACTAAACAGTCTTTTGTTTTTGCTTACTTGCTCGTCTTTTAAGCGTCTCAGCGGTAGAATTAGTCTTCATTTTTCTCCCTGGTTTCTTCTTTGCCATAGTCAACATTGATATATAATCATACCTGCTAAATTGCCGCAGGGTTTGGACAAGTTGATCTTTTGTGTCCGGGTTCGTTACAATTGACACAACGATTGAGTTGACCGGCTCTAGGCTGTTTTGACTTTGCATAACCAGATGGTGGCGCTGGCTCGTCATTAGTTTTGTTCATCTTCTTTTTTGGCCTTCCCGTTAGTGTTTGTTCGATAGGTTGAATAATAGGATTAAGGCCATCTTGAGGCCACTTATACGGTGTCTTCATGGGCTCAACAATGTCGCTATAAGATCCAGTATGTGCTGCCTTTTTGTACCAATCATCAACAAAGTCCAATACTTGTAAACCTAACACTTAAATGCTAGAGAGTGCATGTCCACAAGATATTCCGGTTAACTGAAAACTCTGACATGTGCACACCCTAGCCTTCAAGTCTACAACAAATTGCTCGACACCTAAAAAGGTAACTTCAAACTTTCCATTACCGGCTAGTGTTGATTGGCAATACTTGGACATTCTTTTATTTTTCTATGAGTTCCAAGATCCTGTTACCCACAGGTTGCTTCCATTTTTCAACCTCAAGTCGTTTCTTTGAAAATCTATATATAATCCAAAATCGGACTTTCTCAAGCAGCATTACAATGTTGGCAGAGATGCCCACAAGAAGATTGTTTATTTACATATTGATGTAATATATAAATCTTTATAAAGTCCTTATAGTAATTTGCTGATTAAATTAATAAAAGTTGAAACGTTCATTCATTTCTTTTTGGTTTGATTGAAGATTTATGATATTCAATAGTCTTATAGTCCTTAATCAAACCTAACAATGTATGAAGAGACAAATGTAGATTTGCGTGAACAAACTCTTCATGGTTTGACTAAAACGATATATTCACAATCTAAAGATCAACGGACTATTGATCCCAGTATGATTGTTGGAAGAATCTATGATGTCTAATTACGAGGCATAAAGAATTAGGAACTCTATAGTTCTTCCAGTGTATCTTTCGAAGATACTGAATTGACCAGTGCACCTCTAGAGACAATAGAAGAACAAACCATTTATCATCTTCTATCTCAAGGTCACCATGTATGAATCGCGTTATGCTTACCTAAATCTTGAAATGAGACATGTCATTTCATAGCATTAATAATCTCATTTGAGAAAGTAAAATTCTAGATCAATTACGTGATCTAGAAAAGGCCTATTGTTGAGATATTAAGTTATGAAGATGTCATGAACCAACTTTGTGAAGTTCTCATAGATATGAAATTCATGTACAAGATTGCTGAGATACAATTTATATCACCTCATGCTTTATTACTTGGATTGTGAATAAATGAACTGCGCAATATCCAAAATTAAGTAGCGATTTTATTTGGATGAAACAATGTGACTTGTTAGCTCATCGTCAATACATTGTTTCTAACTTATTCACAAGTACTAAAAGAATTGAGGAAATAACAACTAGAAGGGTAAATGGTAATTTTATAAATCCCAACTAGTTGATGATATTCATGAAGGGTAAACATAGATAACATTCAATGGATCTGCACAATATAATTAAGTTGAATTTGAGTAGAAAATAAATTCTTTTGAACCGAGAGATTCTCAGTGTCAACTCTTTAGTGGAGTCAGTTGACATTAAGCTAATAATCGGAAAAGGTTTGTGAATTTTTGAGTCCGAGTATAGAAGCTCAAGCTTTGTTCATATGAATCCATAAGGTCACTATTGCAGGTCATTAGAGTAGGATTGTTAAACTAGAAGCTGAGTCAAAATAAGTTCAAGTGTTAAACTAGACTTTTTCTCGGAAAATGTCTAAAGGGTATTTTTGTCCACATGGACATAGAATGATGTGAATGTCAAAATAAGATTTTGAATATTTTCATATGATGAAAATATAAATTATTTTCTAAAGCCGAAAAGTCGTTTAAGGCATTATGAAATTAATTTCGTTATTTGTGCAATTATAATTCTACAATGGGTATTTTAAGAATTGTCTTAAAAGAAATAAGGAAGCATCTAGAAGCTCCCCCCTAGGTATAATTTCGGCCAAAGAGGGCATCAAGAGGAGAGTTTTATTTCCCTTTAATTATAAGGATAATTACTCAAAAGGAAAAGGGAAATGAATTTCCTTGAGAAGGAAATAAATAAGCTAAGTAAGTAAACAAATTTCCTCATTGCTTGAGGTGTATGGCCGGCCATCCTAAGAGATAAAGGGGAAGAGAATCAAATATTGTGTCATGAATACATTATTCTTTCATGAATGAATAATTGACCTTTATAGATTTTTTCTTCTCCTATAAATAGAGCCTCACATAGATATGTAAAAGGTGAAGCTTTTGCCTTGTTCTCTCTTGCTTTTGGCCGACCCCCCCCCCCCCCCCCCTCTCTCTCTCTCTCTCTCTCTAGAAAGTACTCCTTTTTATTTTGCACCTAGATCCATACTTGATCTAGAAAATTAGCTTATGATCCAAGAATTGTTCTCGGTTCATATTTTTTAATTGTGCCCACACACAAATCCTTCTAAACCTCTATAAACTTTTGTAATAGAAACCTTAGGTTTCTCAAGTTCAAGACTAGACGTGAATGAATCGAGCCAAGGAAGAAGATCCACATTTCCCAAGACGCTTCAAGTTTGAAGACACAAGAAAAGTTTGTATTCAAGTTTGACATTAATCATGAAATGGGATTTTGACCATTCTTTTGCGTCTTTCTTAAGTAACCATTCACAGGCTTTGACATCCTCGACCTTTATCTCATTCATTCTTTTGTTGAAATTTGTAACTGTAGTTGCTCGAGCACAATTCCATAACAACAGTTTAAGTAAAAGGCGACTATGTAGTTTCTTGAAATTTGCATGGAGATGTCTAACACAGAACCTGATTTCAGCCCCTGGGAATATTTCTTCTAAAGCCTTCTCAAGTCCCTTTTGTCTGTCACTCATCATAGTAAATATCCCAGGATCATCAATGTCTAAATCTTTACGCAACAACTCTAGAAACCATGTCCAGCTTGGTGTATTTTCTTTCTCAACCACAGCCCATGCGACTGGAAACTGTGAGTTTTAAGCATCCAAACCTATTGCAGCAAGTAACATGCATGTACAAAAACCTTTCAAGAAGCATCCATCGAATCCTAATAAAGGCCTACAACCCTTGTTGAACCCTTCTTGGCAAGAACTCGAACATATGTAAACTCTTTCAAAATATCTTTGAACATTAACTAGACTTGTTTTCAACAATGCAGTGATCCTAAAAACAAAGTGAGAACAACAATGAACTTAATGAAAACAACTTGAATGAACTTAAAAAGTAATAAACAAAGACATAAACAAAAAACAAACAAACAAAGACAACAACTAAAACAAAGTGAGAACAAGAATGAACTTAAACAAAAAATGAAAATACCTGGACTTGTTGATGTTAACTGCCTACAATATTCATCAAGAATGGCATATTGATCTCTCACCGAACCTTCCAACATATCTCTAGCAATCTTTTTTGCTCTATAGAACTTTGTCTTTCCAATGTCACTAAATTGAGTACTAGACACAAGTTCTCGGAAACTCTAATAATCCATGTTCTGGTTTAGTTTAAAACTTTCGAAGAAATGCCTGGCTAACCAAGGAGAAATTACTAACCAATTGTCAAACAGAATCCCACAATCATGGTTATCAGACAGCGTATTAATCCTCACTATTTTATTGTCTGAATTGGTAACTTTTGCATACAATAGCAAATTGAAAACTTTTTTCTTTACATTTCACTTTGATTCTAATCCTGTCATTAACTACATACTCGAAGTCTCTGTTTTCTTTTATAAATTGTTCAATAAGTCGATGCCTAACATGCTCTATTCACAAAAATTTCATACCTAATCTGAACACGAAGTTTTCTTTACTCGAATGTGGATTGTACTCTTGCCTTGATTTCTTCATTGTGTCTTCTTCATCGTCAGTGCAAAGGCTGTCCAGATCACTCTCTTCGCGTACACCATCAGAATCGTCGTTCACTGCATCTCCATTGTTACAACCTTCAGTCACCACAGACCACCAGCTTGTATTTTCGACGTTGGCCTCGCCGTCCGGTTCATCTTCTCGTTCTTCAGCCTGGTCGTACTCTTCCTCCACAAAAGTAAAATCACCTCCGTCCATGTAGAAAAACTTTTGTCTACCAGACAGAGTGATTCGCTCGTGCCGTAGAAGTGGTTTAAAAATTGTTTTTCAATCCTTTCTAAAAGGAGATGTGGTGTGGTTTGCGAATATGAGATTTTCTTAAAATAGAAATCAACCATTCGCGAAGTATATGAAGGCAAACGAGATCTGATGTGGCTTTTTTTAAACCATATGTCGAATGCCACGTGAGATGTGATGTGGCCAAGATTTAACTGTAACGGACGCCACGTAGGGCTGGGTATGAATGGTGTAAACAGAACAGACTTAAGGTATTTTGGCCGGTGAAAAAAGTTTGGGCATTTAAGTGTATATAACTTGAAAGTTAAGGAATTTATGCCACCAATTCCTCACAAAAGAATAAAGAATTGGTATGATAGATAGGTATTTAAAAAATCTGACCCGAACTTGAGAGAGGTGTCGGACTCTAGAGGAGCACCGTCAGTCACAGACTCCGATGAAGGCTCGCTTCTTCTTCCTTCTCCTCCAGTTGAATCATAAACCTTAAGTAATTAACTAATCATAAGTATTATATACTCTTAATTAATTTTTAATCAGGTATGCACATTTAGCGAATTTATTCATTCTATGAACATTTCTGTTTAATGATCATAATTCTCCTCCCTATTGTTGAATTTTTGAATCTTAAGTTGCCATTTAATACTGACATTGTGATTTATTAGTTGTTGGATATATTTATCTTTAATTGATATTATTGTTGGCTCACTCGCCGTTTAAGTCGTTCCTTTTCTTCATCCAGCTGCCTTCCCTGCATACAACACTTCCCTTAATCAAATCCAATATTATATATATTTAACTAATATTGCGTCTTTCACTAAAAAAATTGAGTTTGTTTGAGTCTGACCATTTCCCGGAGGTCCTCAATTTCTTTCATGAGGTTCTGGGCCTGAAATCAATAACCTCGATCTTCACTAACTTTGGATGAATAATTTTAGATGTAGTAAAATTTGTTAGTCAATTATATACTCAAACGATTAACCTTCTCACTCCTAACGCGGGTAAGTCCGACGTCTAAAGATTTCTCCAAGTCTTTAAGTTCCTCCAAGCTCAGGCTTTGAAGCTCTTGTCCTCTCATCTGCCTATTCAATTTTTAGTCAATCATTATTTGACGAAACAAATAATATATAACGTGTTTACATTAAAGTACCTTAGCAGGAGAGTTTTGTCTGCTATTTGCTCGCATAGCCTAGAGCAGTTGCTGTTCTCCGCTAACTACATATAGATGAAAGTTTTTTTAGTGTTTAGTAATTAGAAAGAAAAATAATAAGTTATATTTATGAGCATTTTTTTAAGAATTAGTTTACCTGTAGCTCAAGGCATGGTTGTTCCGGTTTCTCGAGGTTCTTGGACTGCAAGTTATGCCTCTCGAGTATTTCCTTCATGCTATATTATTTTGATAAATGAGAAAAAAGTGCATTTTAGCATCATAAATTTTATATATCCGAAAACTAAACGATATATATATATATATAATATATATATATATATATATATGTTGGGATTGGTGCCCAAAAAGAGATATTTGACATTAAAATACATTTGTATTTAATTTTGCTGAAACATTATATTAAAAAATATTCATTCTTTATTATGTTTGTGTTTATATATGAATGCTATGAAACTGTCATCAACGAACGGGGTGCTAATTACAGACTTGACAAGATAGCCCCTTGTGACTAGGTTAAACATTTGTTCGCAATCTTAAGATCGATGGAGCAATCGAATCTAAATAATGATTGTTTGAATGAATCATGATATCTTATCTTGTGATACAGAGAGTTGTGACTCTATGATTCATCCTTGATATCTTATAGAAGATATTGAACAAGACCTGTGATACTTAGAAGCTCGAGATAAAACTGTTTAACCACTCGAAACTTCAAGATCACATACGAGGGGTACTTTGGTACTTACCTAAATCCTGAAGTGAATGTATAATTGATATTACACTTTATGACATTTGATTTGTCAATGGGCAATGACTAAGTTATAGTTTCATTTGACCCGACAGTTGGTGTCATAACGTTGTGATATTGGGTTATATGATTCACATATATGAAATTCATGTTGGAACAATGCAAATCTATTAGTACCACATTATGCTTTGTTATGAGAGTGTGAATGAATAAACTTGGCCAGGTACTCATCTAATAAGAACATTCTTTAATTAAAACATCTTACATCTAAATACATCTCACTCTATGTTTTTCTCATTCCCAAATAACAAAAGAGTTAGTGAAATAATAACTAAAGGGGTAAAACAGTAATTTTACATTCATGAAGGGTAATATCGTAAAGTGCTCTGTGGATCGTGTAAATTTTTTTTGTCAAATCAAACGAAAAATATATGCGTATGAACAAATATGAGTTTCAGTATTAGGCCTTTAGTGGAATCGACTAATATTAAGAATTGAAAGACGGAAAAAGTTTGTGAACTTTTGAGTCTTTATTCTAAAGATTTGTTCATATGGGTCCATAAGGTCTCAATGATAGACACTTTGACGAGATTTAATGAACGAGAATTATTGATTTACTCATTAAATATAAATTGTGATTTATATCGGGAAAGTTATTTTTCTAAGTAACTTAATAAATAATTAGTTTATTGTTACGTTTATTTGTTGAATCAAAGAGTGTTATTATATTGATAATAATTTCTCATTTCTTACTTATTTGCAAAGTATGAAATTATTTTAATGACATGTCATTAAATAAAATGAGAGTTCTAAATTAATTTAATATAGAAATAAATCAAAAATATTCGGGAATAAAATAAATAAAGATGGAAGATTATGGGGAGGAGAGTTGAGCGAATTATTTAAGTGATTGGGTCATGGGTTTGACCCAGTTTAATCCCATTTTAAAGTTGTTTATAAAAGGCTTGAGAAACCCTAATCACTCTTAACCCTAACCCTAATATTTTTAGCCAAGAGACTCTCCCTCTCCTTGTGTGACACTCGGCCGAAATCCCCAACCAAGAAAGAAAATAAAAATTGTTTTCATCCTTTTTGTTGTGTGATTTCTTATTCTCGAGAGTTCATGAGAGCCCACCCTTTAAATATCAATTGAATTCCTCGTGTATTATCGTTGATTCTTCATTGTGGTGTTTGGTGTTTCTAATTCTGTGAAACTATGAATTTTAGAATTAAATTTGAGGTCCCGAAGGTTTTGCAAAATTCTGTCCGTCGAGTATCACAGTCAGGCGAATGCTCCAGTCCGGAGAGAATCGCAGTCAGGCGAAGGCTTCAGTCCGGCGAGAATCCCAATCGAGCGAAGGCTCTAGTCCGGCGAGAATCCCAGTTCGGCGAAGGTCCTTGTCTGGCGAGAATCCCATCCGGCGGAAGCGTCCAGGTCCCAGTCCGGCGAAGGTGTCCCTGTCAGGTGAACAGGTCTTGTCACCTGATCCCTGTCCGGCGAAGGTTCTTGTCTGGCAAATTCCCAGTCCGACAAGCAGGCCCTGTCGCCAGATCCTAGTCCGACGAGTCCCATTGTGCTCCCCAGTCCAGCAAAGGCCCTGTCCGCGTCCCTACTCTTCTTGTCCGACCAGCGTGCGCCTAGGGCATTCCGGCGAGCTCTCTTGGATTTGGTGTGGCCTTCTAGAGATAGCGAGCAACGTTGAAATTATTTATACTCTCAACAGTAAGTCTTTCTCAACGATTTAAACTGCTTAAATTATATAAATTTGCTTATATAGGTTGTTAATGTGTTCAAATGTTGTGCAATATGTTTTATTAAATTTTTTATAAACATGTCAATAAATTTTAATGTTTAGATTGTTTAAACATATTTAAAAAATAGTTTTAATATGATAGATCTAATTAAATTTTTCCGCCACATAAAATGAGTAATATAATTAAAAAAAATTAATTTGTTAAATATATTCCAACAATATATGTTATAGAATAACATTCCAGTGTGTTCTGAATACTAATAGTAATAAATAAATAAATAGAAATTAACCTCAACTTTACACATGCACTTATTAATTTTTATAGGTGTAAGTGTAATCAATTGTTTCATTTTCTACCGACACACTCTCTCTTTTTTGTTTCTCTTTATCGTCATGAGTATTTCACTCACATTTCACTTTTCAGATATCAGATTCATCAAGATTTGCTACAAAACTTATTTTGATTCACTCTTATTTTTTTACAAGACTGCTCGTTCTGCGTTTGACACTATATATATCACTACTATCTCTGGACCACACAATTTTCATAATATTTGAACTCTGAAGTAATTAGTAGGTAATGGTAAAATAGGAGATTGAAATAATTAAACGTTAGCTAACTGATAAAATAAATTATAATTAGAATAATCGAAACTATCCAATTTTTAAGAAGATTACCGAAAATTCAGGGTTAAAGAAGTAAATTGAGATGTACATCTATAAGCTGGAATAGAGGGTAATAAAAAACTAAAATAAAAAAAATAAACCTAACACGTACAATTATATAACATGTGAAAATATCATACGAGGATATTGAGTGAAAATACCATACGAGGATATTGGTGGCTGTCATTATTATTCTCCTCTCCCCTTTATTCTCCGAAATATAATAACGTTCTCCAATGCTCAAAAAAAATTTAACGATATCTATGTCTTTCTTTTTCTTTTTCATAGAAAATAAATAATAAATAATATAAACCTAGAGGCAGTTGTGTTGTACTGATGTATTAATGAGCGATGGAGTGGCGTCTAAGAGCTGAAGGACAAGACTGAAGTACAAATTTATAAAATTTTCCAATAAAAAGTACAAATTTATACCCATAAATATTTATTAAGTCTGGTAATTTCTAATTAAACCCTCAAACTTAAGCTTTTCATTTTTCTCAGTTCATAATTTTCAGGGATATTTACGGATCGCTATCTATGGCCTCATCATCATCAAAGTCACATACCACACGACACAGCCAACGCGCAAGATCTAGAATGTTCACGAGCTAAATCCATTGATTAACCTAACAACCTCTCTCTCGTTCGTGTCCGGATGGAATATCATATGCGATGAGATAGATAGAGAGAGACCTTGTGTTGGCATATTTATAGAGTTTTCCGGTAGAGGAAAAGATGACAAGAGCGACATCGGCGTCGCAGAGAACGGAAAGATCCTCCGCTTTCTTAAAAAGGCCTCTTCATCTCTTCGAGAACGTCACCTGCCTTGCCATCGCGTTTGTTATCTTCTTTATTTCAATCTTTTCCCTGGCCATGTATTTCACGAAGAAGAAGGAAGAGAATGATCAATTAAATATTTCGGGGTAGTGAGATCAGAAGGATAAGGTCATGTACTAAAAGGTTGCTAAAAATGGGTGTGGGTTTTGTGAGAGTGAGGGAAGCGTGCGTGTGCGAGAGATAGAGAGTTAAGAACATCTCCAACCATAAACTCAAATTTCGGTTAATTTAATTTATTACCAAATTTAAAATGATCGTATATAAATTTCAACATCAATGCCACTTTATCTAATACTATATGTAAAAAATCAAGGACTCCTTATTGTGACGACCCGACTTTTGGACCGTTATTCTTATCTAAATTCTTTAACTTAAAATATCCTTTATTTGCATATAAATTCTAAACCTAAAATAAGAACAACTTTGAAAATAGTATTTTTTTGGCATTTTAAATCATACAAAATTTAAGTAAAAGGAATTACCAAAGTATATAGTTGAAAGTGATCAGAAAACCATAAACATGAAATTCAACTAAAATCTTTTAAAACTAAATAATTTTTGAAAAGATAAGTATTAAGTATTAAACCAAATACTTAAAATGCGTAGCAGAAGTCTTTTAGTAAAAAGTGAGCGGAAACCACAACCCCACCCATTAACCATCGAGCGCCGCTGATCCACCCTACTCACATGCCATTTGTTGTTTACCTACAACACAGACGAATATACATAGTGAGCTAATGCTCAGCAAGAATAACTAAGCTCACAAAATGAAATGCATGAATCGATTATTAATATTTTAAATTAAAATCGTTACATAAAATATCTTAACATAATGTTTACATACTTTTAGTTTGGGGTCCCCTAAAGTAGTTGTATCAATTCAGTACACTTTGGAAACGAATTACGTGTTGCAGCCTCCCATACTTCGCATCATTATAAACATATTACATATGAGAAAACTCTATTTTTTTAGATCGTAAGTCGACTCGAGAGACTTCTCTTATTACCTTTGTAACTCGAAGCGGTACGACCCTCTTACTTATTTTATCACTTGAATTATTTACATTTCATACAAACGTGACATATAATATAAACATAAATCATACTATGACTAAGCGTAATAACATGTTATGCATATTCTAATAAGTCATACATATGCTTATCGTAACAAAGCATACAATAATCATCACTCATATTTATCAACACATACTCGAGCATACATAAAATATCACACATTCAAACATAACCCACATAATAAGATACTCGTCATATTAAACATTTAACTAATCCGTGTTGCAGTGAAATTATTCGCACCTTGACTCGAAAACGTAGGTCTTTATATATTCAAACTATCAGAAAAAGTATTCGACATGAGACATAATCGAAGAAAGATTGGACAGATTAAGGTTCTACAACAATCTGAGAGACGATTTTGACAGAAAAAGACAAAAATACCATTTGCCCTAATTTTCGATAAAAATATTAATTTCCGAGAAATATTCTGGAAAATTTCCAGAAGTTAGGAAAACCTAATTCAAGTGTTTTCTTCTTTTGTAACGTATTAAAAATCGAAATGAAAAATAAGGAAAGCGTAAATAACAGTTTATAGTGTATAAACAGTCTTTTGGTAAATCTGGACACTTGTTCGTAATAAAATCATAAATAAATATGGGCTGATTAAAAACTTTTTTATATTTTTATCCTACAAAAATAACAGATGGAAGTATTTTGTATAAATATTTCATTCCTAAATTCGCACGGTAACTATTTTAAAATAAATCGATTAACATGTTATTCCTAACAAGTTAAAACTCATTCCGCGCTGATCATAATTTATTTTTAATATGCAAACCGTTTATCCAAAAATCTTGAAATTTTAAATTCGAATATGAAACAAACTAAATATTTGTACACAAAAAAATCTAGATCAAAATAATAATGCATTTTATTCCTGATTAATATAAATCAGTGAAATAAATATGTAAAACAAAGTTTTGGTAATACCTTGAAAGACTTAAAATATGGTTGTATTGTACGTTGGACGTTTTCAAAATCTTTATCGCCGTAGTAAGAAATAAATTGTATTGCGAGTATATGGGAAATATAATTTTTGGAGAAGAAGGATTAACGTTTGACTGCTAATTTCAAGAGAGATAGGGAATTGAAAATGGTATTCAGAACAATAAGAAAAACATACCATGTGAGGCTGATTGACTCGATCACTTTAATATCATTAAAGAAAATGAATGCAAATAAATGTCAATTATACCATCTTATTCCCTATATATTGCCGCAATGAATTATATATAAATCTATTTTCTACCATTAATGATAAATCTTATATAGATCCATTCTCCTTTAAATGAGATAACGATTGTTAAGGTCGGATTTCGTCAAATCTCTCTTAACACCACTTGTGTCGTTTTTATTCCCTAAAAGACATGAAACGAAGGCTTGTCCCGAGGAAGGATGCCTTCGCGAATAGAACTCGTCCCGAGGAAGGTTTGTCCCAAGGAAGCCTTGTCCCAAGGAAACCTTGTCCCGAGGAAGCCTTGTCCCGAGGAAGCTTCGTCGTCAAGATCCCGAGTAGCGGCAACAAAGTTTAAATAGGAAATATAATCAAAGAGTCAAACCGAATACAAAAACCGCGGGATTAGTTGGTAAATCTCGGAGAGCATTTCGTACTTTCGGCAATTAAGATAGGAAACAAATGAGGAAACCCTAATGGACCAAGGAGAAAACCCTAGAAAACATTTCGGGAAATCCTTGAATCTATAAATATGAATGTAAAACCTCAATGAAAGGGGTTCGAAAATTTACGCCGCATACAAATTCATACTTTTAATATTCTTTGCATTTTCTTCAAGGTTCCCAGCTAATAAACGAAAGAGACCGAGCGTCAATACATACAAAAATCAACGATATTGCAACAAACCCATATTATTTTTCTTATTATTATTCCTATAATCCATGTGATTGTTTTAGAGTTCGGTGCAAATCGACCTCTACAGTTTGGCCCCCATCCTGGGGCTTAGTTTCTTTCTAGCTCACAACCAAGAAGTTGAAGGAAGTTGACGGAGAAATAAGCAGGATGACAACCGGAGGAAACAACGCTGACGGAAGTCAGAACGAAGCCGCCGAGACACGAGCACTTCAACAACAATTGGTCGACGCCATGGCGTCGATAGCAGAGGCCAACAAGAAGGCCGAGGAACAAGCCGAGCTGAACAAGCAACTCATGGCTCGTCTAGACCGCATAGCGGCCAGCGGAGGATTAAAATGATGGACACCACCAACATCGCCAATCAACAGAACTCTCTTCCAGACCACTGCTCTCACACCGGCGACGGCTCAAGAGGGAGGTCCGGCGACCACGTTGACGCTGACATTGGAGGAGGAAATCAGGAGGATGGTGAAGGAGATGTCATCGGGCATCGAGTCGAGGATGGGACAGGTAGCGTCCCAGGTGCACAAGGCGACGAATTCGGCGCCTAAGAGTGACCGGATGGTCAGAGAAGCTAGGGCCACCCCGTTCTCGTCGAAGATTCGCGGCGTGGCACAGGGAGAGCTGCCCAAAATCAAGATCACGCCGTACAAGGGGACGTCGGACCCGAATACCCACATGAAGTTGTTCAGGATTGTGACGGAGCGCATAACGAGCAAGACGGAGAAGGTGGAGGCTATCATGTGTCACCTCTTCGTCGAAAGCCTGCACGGCCTGGCGAGGAGGATCCTCATGAGGACGAGGGGGCCCCGAAAGGAAATTCTGGCCCAAGGACCCAAGTAAGTTTTGCGACATCCACAACATGGACAGCCACTTAACCGAGGAGTGCGCCATGTTGAACATGGAGCTTCAGGAAAGGTACGCGCAGGGGGAGCTGAAGGACTTGCCCAGCCGCCGCGAGCCTTGGAAAAATGACAATCGTACGTGGCGGAAGCCACAAAAAGAACTGGCCCAAGCTGGCGGAGGTAGCCAGAGCGGGGCAAGGAGGAACTCTGCCACTGAGAGGCAGGTGGTTGAACGAGCCGAGAACGATCGACTGGCAAGAAGGGCAAGGATCGAGGTGTTGGCATTTATGCCCACAAAGGAGATTTTTGATATTAAATACTTTTGTATTTGTTTTGCTTTGAAATTTAAATAAAGATTGAATATCCATTCTTATTTAAGATTGTGTTTACGCATTTATGTCTACGCTCTGAAACTCTCATCAACGAAAGAAGTGCTAAGTACAGACTTGACAAGATACCTTCTTATGACTAGTTTAAATAATAGTTCGCAATCTAAAGATCGATTGGGCAATCGATTTCTAGTAATGATTGTTAGATTGAATTAAACGATATCTTATCTTGTGATATGGAGAGTTGTGACTCTGTAATTCATTCTTGATATCTTAATGAAGATATTGAACAAGACCAGTGAAGTTTTGAAGTTCGAGATAAAACCGTTTAATCACTCGAAACCTCAAACTCACATACGAGGGGTATTTTAGTAATTACCTAAATCCTGAAGTGAGTACATGTATTCTTGTAACACTTTATGACATTTGATTTGTCAATGGGCAATGGCTTAATGAAGTTTCATTGACCCGACATTTGGTGTCATAATACTGTTTCGTTGAAACATGTGATTCACATATATGGAATCTGTGTTGAAACAATCCTAAGGCATTAGTATCACACCATGCTCTGTTATGAGAGTGTGAGCGAATAAACCAGGCCTGGTATTCATCGAATAAAGAATTCTTTGAAATAAAACATGTGACATGTTGAGAAATTTCACTTTATGTTTTTCTCGTTCACGAATAACAGAGGACTTGGTGAAATATTAACTCAGGGGTAAAACGGTAATTTTACATTCCTCTGAGTTAATGATACACACAAAGGGTAATATCGTAAAATACACCGTGGACCGTGTGAAGAATAGTTTTGTCACATCAAACGGAAATATAAACGCATATGAACTTAGAGATGTTCAATATAGGTCCTTTAGTGGAATCGACTAATATTAAGATTTAAAAGCCGGAAAAAGTTTGCGAACTTTTGTGTCCGAGCTTTATTCTAAAGCTTCTTTCATGTGGGTCTATAACGTCTCAATGATAGACTCTCGGACGAGATTTTGGTGAACAAGAAATGATTGATTTTCTCATTCAACGTAAATTGTGATTTACGCTAAGAAAATTATTTTCTGAGTAATTAAATAAATGACTGGTTATTTATTATTACATTTATTTCACTAATCATATTATGTTATTATATTGATAAAAATATAATTTGATGATTCAAATAAATAAAAGATGAAAATAAATATTTTCTCGTTTCGTACTACATTGATTAGTATGAAAATAATTAATGACTTATCATTAAATAAATGAGATGTTCTAAATTAATTAAATATTATTTTAGAAATAAATCAAATAAATTTGCGAGATAATTAGGACAATATGGCCGGCCATAATAAGTGTTTTATGGGCTGGAAAAATTGTTTAAACTCATTAAAAGGAGTTTTGGGCTTAAGTTTGACTATTGGGTCTTAACTGGATTTTGACCTAACTTAAGCCCATTCTCTCTGATATAAAAGGAGGCTTTCTCTTTGGTAACAGTAGCCTAATTTCGACCAACACTCAGTCAAACCTCTTCCCCCTTGTGCTTGAGAGGTTTTGGCCAAAATTAAGAGAGAAAGAGAGAGGGGAAAACTGTTTCCCGGCAGCCCTTCCTTTTCTTTGAGTTTCCCTTTCTTCCCTTGTTCCCACAAAAGAACCCACCCTCTTTGTCTCCTAAAAATCCCTTGAGTATTATCATTGACTCAACTTGTGGTTGTTTGAGTGATTTTTCTCTCCCAGGGCCGGCCACTTTTGGAGGAACGAAGACACGACGGATTTGAGGATCTCCTTGACGCGCGTGGTGTAGAGGATCGGCCGATCACCTGGACGTACACCGAGACTTGCTCTCGCAGATCCAAACCCTATGTAAGTGTCTCTTAAACGAATTGGATCTGAATGATATAGTATTGTAGAAAGATTATATTTATTTAGATTGTTCGTTTGCATGCTTAAATGAATTTATTGATATGTACATAAATTTGTTGACATGTTAGTTTAGATTTAATGACATGGTTATGAATATGTTAGAAAACGTTTTTAATATGTTAAATTGAATTATGAATTTCCCCCTTTTGGCGGCGATGGTCATGGTGCAGAGGATGAGGCGGATGGCATGGAGCTATACCTAGGGGATGGGGACGTTGAAGGCGCAGAGGAAAGTGAGGAGAAGGTACGGGACCGGGAAGCGAAGGCCCACCACCTTAAAGAAAGCCTTGTATACGGCGACCCATTCCCATCTTGGGGATCGTCAGCGAGCTCATCAGGCCGAGGAAGACGAATCTGGCAGACGTCATTGTTGCAGTACTCTCGTCTGATGACATTTAGACGCTCCTGAGTCATGGTGGAGTGGGGAGAATTAGTCTTGAAGATGTGTCCCGGAGCCGTCGTGGATCTAGGGTTCATGGAGAAAAGGAAAGAAGGTTGGGGACGAAAAGTCTTGACGAGGATTTGAGAAGAATCTTTGAGAGTGAGAGAATGCAAAGTTTCGGAAAGTTCCATTCGAACAATGGGTTTTGAATGTATAGAGAAAATCAAACAGATCCAACGGCCGAGATGAAGAATCTGAAGCGGTCTGAACGAATCTAGCGGCCCGAATGCGAAGGGGGTTTGACGTAATCAACAGTGAAATACAGATGGCCGGGAAAATGCTATGACGAAAATGTTATAGGCACTCGAGTGCTCGCCATCTGCATTTAATGATGAGAGAGGTTCGCGGGATTCGAGGAGACGCGCCCGAGGGGAGGAGGTAAAGGTGAAACCCGGTGCGGACGATTGTCGAAGAAGCTCATCGCTACGCCCAAAAGTTGCCAGCGCTCGGGAAAGCTCCTCGGGATAACCTGTATTTCATTTTACCAAGGTTTACTCTTGATAAAATGGGGGACAAACTATTAAGGTCGGATTTTGTGAAATCCCTCTTAACACCACTTGTGTCGTTTTTATTCCCAAACGACATGAAACGAAGGCTTGTCCCGAGGAAGGATGTCTTCGTGAGGAGAACTCGTCCCGAGGAAGGCTTGTCCCGAGGAAGCCTTGTCTCGAGGAAGCCTCGCCCCGAGGAAGCCTTGTCCCAAGCGACTAGTCGCTTCTAAAGCCTGAATGTCGCTTCTAATTAGAAGCGACTAGTCTCTTCTAATTCCCCTTGTCGCTTCTAAAAGTATCTTTTGTAGTAGTGCCCGAGGAAGCTTCGTCGTCAAGAACCCGAGTAGCGGCAACAGAGTTTAATTAGGAAATAGAATCAAAGAGTTAAACCGAATACGGAAACCGTGAGATTAGTTAGTAAATCTCGGAGAGCATTTCGTACTTTCGGCAATTAAGATAGGAAACAAATGAGGAAACTCTAACGGACCAAGGAGAAAACCCTAGCAAACATTTCGAGAAATCTTTGAGTTTATAAATATGAATGTAAAATCTCATTGAAAGGGGTTCGAAAGTTTATACCGCCATACACTGAATCAATACTTTTAATATTCTTTGCATTTTCTTCAAGCTTTTAAGCTAATAAACGAAAAAGACCGAGTCTCAATACATACAAAAATCAAGTATACTGCAAACGTAACCCATGTTATTTTTTTATTATTATTCTTATAATTCTGGTGACTGTTTTAAAGTCGGTGCAAATCGACCTCTACAACGATCTCTTCAATTATATATATCACCTTTAATGGTATTCACATGCACTTACATATAAAGATTAATATATATACCTATATAATTACCCACACATATTTATAACAAATCAGTATCTACACCAATTAATAAAGATTTGTATCCATATAATTTTATAGTACGTAGATGTGTATATCATGTATTCATAGTACTATCAATAATATTACTACATATTTTAAAAATCAATATTACTATCTATTTTATAAATCAATGTTGAAACCTATAATAAATTATATGAGCATTTTATTACCATTAACCTATACGAGTACATTTACTTCAAATATAAATATATATAAATATACCGAATACCGAATACCGAATACCGAATACCGAATATACATATATATAATATATATGCGCGCATATCTACATCTCCAATGGTACACATATAATACATATACATACTATATATACACGTTTTTATTTACTTCTTCATTCACATACTCAAGAAAAAGAAAGCAATAAATTTGTTTGATCAGTTAATCACTATATATAGTTTAATGTCACGTGCCCACTCTCTGGCCCAATACACGTGACCAGCCCAACCCACTTTTACAAAAGAATCTCAGCGCAGGCAACATTCTAGCCCAACACTCAAGTTGGCCCAAGGGGAAATTTCGGCCAATACACCATCTAGAGGCTTCTCCAAGCCTCCAAGAGACAAGAACCCTCTAGAAGGTGTCCATATTCGAGATATCCCTCAAGAAGCCACTAGAAGGGGCATTTTTGTACTTTTACCATAGGATTCTAGAAAATTCTTTCATTGTAACTCTCCCTATAAATAGGGGAGCCATTTCACGTTGTTGGCATTCAGAAAATCACCCACTAAAGCCTTGTATTGGAGAATAATACAAAGTTTTTTCATTGTCATCCTTTTCCTTCCCACTCACTCACCAACTTTCCATCTTTTGCCATTCTTTTAGGCTGACTTAGTCCTTCTGAGGATCTAAGGCCGCACGGTTTAGTCCAACAAAACTAAGCCCGTGACAAGTGGTACCAGAGCCAGGTTGTTATGGCAAGGAACGCAGAACCATCCCACACCAGCGAAGGAGAAGGCACCCAACAGTACAGGGGAAGGGAGGAGAAACGCACGGAGAAGATGACCCGCGCCAAGTCCATGGAGGCCCTTACCAGCATGGGAGAGAGACTCAAGAGGGTGGAGAACATCGTCAACGGCTCGGAAGACCGCATTGAAGAAAAGCTCGAGGCCCTCAAAGACATGCAGATTCGTCTAGAGGACGGCTCGAGGAGTTCAAGGGCGAGGAGGAGCCAAACAACGAGAGGATCGACAACCTAGAGGAGGAGGTGTCGGAACTGATAGCCACCATCAAGGCGAGACTCATGAAGCTGGAGAAAGAAGTCTACTCGAGAGAAGCAGACGAATGGAAGGCCGAAATGAAAAGGATGAGAGGCGCTCATCAACGGGAAATGGTCGGAGTCCTAGTGCAAGTGGAAGAGTTGAAGGTTACATTGGCTTCTGTCCAAGAGAAAGGGGTGTTGGGCATTGTAGAAGAAATGAAGGCCGACTTAGCCTTGTTCAAAAGGGCTTTCTCGGCAGGACAAGGACAAGGGACACCCATGGAGGTACGGAGAGCAGATGCACCACACCCAAAGAGTTTCAACGGCACCCGCAATGCACGAGAGGTTGATAACTTCTTGTGGGGCTTGAAACAATACTTTGGAGCAACGGGGATCACCAATGGGGCATCTCAAGCCCAGACAGCTTCCCTCTATCTAGAGGACGTAGCCATGCTTTTGTGGAGGCGACGACAAGAAGACGTGGAACAGGGCTCATGCGTCATCGACACGTTCGAGGACTTCAAGACCAAACTGAAGAGGCAATTCTATCCAGAGAATGCTGCAGATGAAGCTTGGAGCCGACTTCGAAAACTCAAACAGACAGTGACAGTTCGAGACTACATCAAGGAGTTCACAAACTTGGTGCTCGAGATCCCTAAGATGGGAGATGAAATGCACTTTTCTTCTTCATGGACGGACTACAATCATGGGCCAAGGTGGAGCTGAAGAGAAGAGGGGTTCAAGACTTAGCTTCGGCGATTGCCACCGCCGAAGGATTGGTGGACTTCTCCAAACCCAGAGAGACTCGACGAAAGGCCGAAGCAACCGACCCACACAGGGCCGAGGCGACACCACCCAGCAATCGTATGCACCAGCTGAAGGGAGCAATTCGTCGAGTTCGTCCAAACCACGATACCAAAGCCAATCCACTGCCACTCAATTCAAACCGAAGAAGTGCTTCCTATGCGATGGCCCGCACTTCATGAAGGACTGCCCGACGAAGAATGTTTTGACGGCACTCACGGCAACACTTGACAAGCCAGAATCCGACAATGGAGACGCTATGGGATCGATGCGACTACTCAACATCCTCCAAACCACACCCCAAATCACGTCTCCCGGGCTGCTGTACGTGGATGCCATTGTGAATGGTCACCCAGTCAAAGCCATGATAGACACTGGAGCGTCAAGCAACTTCATGTCAATCGAGGAAGCACAACGGCTAGGGTTGAAGACAACAAAAGGAGGAGGATCATTCAAGGCCGTAAACTCGGAGGCAAAGCCCATTCAGGGAGTTGCTCGGGGAGTAAAGGAGTAAAGACCACACTCGGCTCTTGGGAAGGGGCGATCGACTATGCGGTAGCACCGATGGACGACTTTCGCATCGTACTCGGCTTGGACTTCATGGACACGGTAAAAGCCTTCCCCATTCCCTTTGCCAACTCGGTATGCATTGCAGATGGACATGGCGCATGCATGGTCCTAACTTCCCGAGGAAACCAACCCAAGACTATGGCATTATCGGCCATGCAATTCAAGAAGGGAACCCAACGAGACGAAGAAAGCTACCTGGCCATTCTCAAACAGTACGACGAAGAAGAAATTCACGAGGAGGAAGCCCCCCCCCCCCCCGAAATACAAAGTGTGCTGGAAGAATTTCAAGATGTCATGCCACCCGAACTTCCGAAGAGGTTACCTCCGAGAAGAGAAGTGGACCATCATATCGAACTAGAGCCAGTCACCAAGCCACCTGCCCGCAGTCCTTATCGAATGGCCCCTCCCGAGTTAGCAGAAATGAGGAAACAACTCGGGGAACTGCTAGACGCGGGATACATCCGCCCTTCGAAAGCCCCTTATGGTGCGCCAGTCTTATTCCAGAAGAAGAAGGACGGATCTCTCCGGATGTGCATCGACTATCGGGCGCTCAACAAGTTCAGCATCAAAAACAAGTACCCTGTACCATTGATAGCTGACTTGTTTGACCAACTGGGCCACGCCAAGTACTTCACAAAGTTGGACCTTCGATCGGGGTACTACCAAGTCCGGATAGCCGAAGGAGACGAAGCCAAGACGACATACGTAACAAGGTATGGCGCTTATGGATTTCTTGTCATACCATTTGGGTTGACAAATGCCCCCGCAACATTTTGCACCCTCATGAACAAGATCTTCTACCCCTACCTCGATCGCTTTGTAGTTGTCTATTTGGACGACATTGTCATCTACAGCAACACTCTCGAGGAGCATAAGGGACACTTGAGGGAAGTGTTCAGACTCCTGAGGGACAAGGAGCTATATGTGAAGAAGGAGAAGTGCTCGTTCGCCCAAACAGAAGTGTTGTTCCTTGGGCACAAGATCAAGGACGGGACACTAATGATGGAGCAAAAGAAGGTAGAGGCCATTAGAGAGTGGGAACCACCCGTCAAGGTTCCAGAACTACGTTCATTCCTCGGCCTCGTCAACTACTATCGACGATTCATAGCAGGCTACTCCGCGATTGCTGCTCCCCTCACCGACTTGCTAAAGAAAGATAAGTCGTGGGAATGGACAGAGAAGTGTCAAGAAGCCTTCAATGGGCTGAAACAAGCAGTGTGCAACGACCCGGTACTTGCGCTACCGGACCACTCCAAACCCTTCGAAGTCCACACCGACGCGTCAGATTTGCCATTGGTGGAGTACTAATGCAAGGCGGACACCCAATCGCGTACGAAAGCCGGAAGTTAAACGACACGGAACGGCGCTACACCATCCAGGAGAAGGAGATGACGGCCATCGTCCACTGCATGAGGACGTGGCGCCCCTTTCGTGGTAATGACCGACAACATTGCCACCAGATATTTCCAGACCCAGAGGAAACTAAACCCCAAACAAGCTCGTTGGCAAGACTTCTTAGCGGAGTTCGATTAGCGACTGGAGTACAAGCCCGATAGAATCAACATCGTTGTCGACGCTCTGAGCAGAAAGGCAAATCTTGCCGCCATCAGCCGAGTAACCAGCCCGGTAATGGAACGCATCAAGATGGGACTCAAGGAGGAACCACTAGCCAAGGCCCTCGTCAACATGGTACGGGAAGGGAAGACTAGACGCTTCTGGCTAGAGGACGGGCTACTCTACTCGAAGGGGAGTCGAGTCTACATACCGCGGTGGGACAACCTACGGAGGGAACTCGTTAAGGAGTGCCACGATTCAATGTGGGCGGGACACCCTGGAACCAGGCGGACTCTGGCTCTATTAAAGGAGTCATACTATTGGCCTCAAATGCGGGACGATGTAGAAGCCTTTGTGAAGACTTGTCTGGTATGCCAACAAGACAAGATCGAGCAAAAAGCATCCGGGGGACTACTGGAGCCACTGGCCATTCCGAAGAGACCGTGGGAAAGCATCTCCATGGATTACATCACGTCGTTGCCTAAATCCGAGGGGTTCGGGAGCATCATCGTCGTAGTCGACAGGTTCAGCAAGTACGCTACATTCATAACCACACCATCAGACTGCACGGCAGAAGAGACCGCCCGACTACTACTCAGCAATGTGGTGAAGTTGTGGGGAGTACCAGAAACCATCGTGAGCGATCGAGATCCTCGGTTCACGGGACGTTTTTGGACGGAGTTATTCAAGCTACTGGGATCCGACTTCAACATGTCTACAAGCTTTCATCCCCAAACGGACGGACAAACGGAGAGAATAAATGGGCTTCTGGAGCTATACCTGCGCCACTACGTAAGTGCAAACCAACAAGATTGGGCTAAACTTTTAGATGTGGCACAGTTTTCCTATAACCTGCAGAGAAGCGAGGCAACAAATAAGAGCCCGTTCGAGCTTACAATGGGACACCAACCGACCATACCACTATCCCTCGTCACCAGTTATGAAGGAAAAAGCCCCGCAGCTTTCAAGTTCGCCAAGGCGTGGCACGAACAGGCAGAGGTGGCGCGAGCCCACCTCCTGAAAGCAAGCAAGCGGATGAAGAAATGGGCAGATACGCATAGGAGGCAAGTCGAATTTGCCGTAGGCGACAAGGTCATGGTGAAGCTCCTACCCCAGCAGTTTAACGCCTTCCGAAAGGTTCATAAGGGACTCATCCGACGCTACAAAGAGCCGTTCGAAGTAACAAGTCGAGTTGGATCGGTGGCATACAAGGTCCAACTCCCGGCAAAGCTGAAGATTCATCCGGTATTTCACGTAAGCCAACTCAAGCCATACAACGAAGACCCGGAGGAGCCGTCAAGAGGGGAGTCGTCTAGAGCACCCACAACCGTCACTACTTTGTTTGACAAGACTGTCGACGAGATTCTGGCGGACCGGACTATTAGGAGACGAGGAGTGCAACCATACAAAGAATACTTCGTGAAATGGAAGTGTCTACCGACAAGCGAGGCAAGCTGGGAACAGGAAGACACGCTCTGGCAGTTCAAGAAGCTCATCCAATAATTCGAGACTAACAACGCGACGGGGGCGTCGCGTTATTAGGTGGGGGAGAATGTCACGTGCCCACTCTTTGACCCAGTACACGTGACCAGCCCAACCCACTTCAACAAAAGAATCTCAGCCCAGGCAACATTCCAGCCCAACACTCAAGTTGGCCCAAGGGAGACTTTCGGCCAAGACACCATCTAGAGGCTTCTCCAAGCCTCCAAGAGACAAGAACCCTCTAGAAGGTGTCCATATTCAAGATACCCCTCAAGAAGCCACTAGAAGGGGCATTTTTGTACTTTTACCATAGGATTCTAGAGAATTCTTTCATTGTAACTCTCCCTATAAATAGGGGAGCCATTTCACGTTGTGGGCATTCAGAAAATCACCCACTAAAGCCTTGTATTGGAGAATAATACAAAGTTTTTTCATTGTCATCCTTTTCCTTCCCACTCACTCACCAACTTTCCATCTTTTGCCATTCTTTTAGGCTGACTTAGTCCTTCTGAGGATCTAAGGCCGCACGGTTTAGTCCAATAAAACTAAGCCCGTGACATTAAGCATCCAATCCTATATACAAAAAGAAATCTACTTAAGATTCAAATAAATATTCTCTAATAATTAAGTTTCAAAAAATATTAACATAGCTAAAACTTTGACGTGAGTACGGTGAGACTTCACATCACAAAAATAATATTATTTTCAAGGGTTTCACATGCTAAATTTTAGGGTTTCACACTTATGATTTAGAGATCACTCTCAGTTCCACTTTTCAAACATCCACCCGATGTTTGGTCGCATCAATAAACATTCGTTAGGATTTTAATCACGCAATCACAAAACTCGCACTTCTCTACTCATGTAGTTTATGAATAAATGTTTAGAAAAATATACAGCCATGTACAAATAGTGTAGAGATTAGAACCCTAAAGATTTGATGAAATTGGCGTTCTTGATTAGTTCTAAGGAAGACCACAGAACTTTTTATCGCAGTCCTACAAAGTGAAAATCCTTCTAGGGTTGCCTCATCTTTAAATGTAGAAGAATATTAATTACGCTCACAATAGTAAATTAATAATTATGATTGATAAACAAGATCTAGATTTACTGATTTAATTTATTAACGAAAGCAATTCAGCAACCGATCAGCTAAGTCTTTTAAATGCTTACATGGATTTCGGCTCAGCTATAAAACGCTCCGATCCTACGTATGCTTCGTCTTCGTGCTTCGTCAAAATTCATAACTCTAGGATGACATTGTAGTCTTCCAAAATGTAATCTCCAAGACAAATAAGAAAGATAGGAAGGCAGAATCGATATCTCAATAAATTTCGAAACCAGATATTTCGGGATCTTACTCCTATTTTCTAGAAACGAAATTTGCAATAACAAGGGGAGAGGGGAAGGGAGGTGCACAACCACAAAGGTGGGAGTAAAAAATATTATACTTATTTAGGTTAATTGATTTGGCAAAGGTGCCCACAAGACGATTCATTATTTACCTATCGATGTAATATAAATCTCTCATGAGTCCTTATTTTAATTTGCTAATTAAATTAATAGAAGTTGAAACTTTCATTCGTTCCTTTTTTGTTTGTTTGAAAATTTATGATATTCAATACTCTTATAATCCTTACTCAAACCTAACAATGTAAGAAGAGACAAATGTAGATTTGTGTGAACAAACTCTTCATGGTTTGCTTAAAACGAAATATTCACAATCTAAAGATCAACGGACTATTGATCCTAGTATGATTGTTGGAAGAATCAATGATGTCTGGTGACAAGGCATAGAGAGTTGGGAACTCTATAATTCTTCTGGTGTATCTTTCGAATATACATAATTGACCAGTGCACCTTTAGAGACAATGTAAGAACAAACCATTTAACCCCTTCTGTCTCAAGGTCACTATTTACGAATTGTATCGTGCTTACTTAAATCCTGAAATGAGACATGTCATTTCTTAACTTGCATATTCTCATTTGAGAAAGTCAAATTTTATGTCGACTATGTAATCTAGACTAGACTAATTGGTGAGATATTAAGTTATGAAGATGTCATGAACTAGCTTTGTGAAGTTCTCATAGATATGGAATTCATCTACAAGATTGTTGAAATACAATGTATATCACATCATGCTTTATTAATTGGATTGTGAATAAATGAACCACATGGTATCGAAAATTAAGTAGCGACACTATTTAGATGAAACAATGTGACTTGTTAGCTCCTCATCAATACATTTTTTCTAACTTATTCACAACGCACAAAGGACTTGAGGAAATAACAACTAGAAGGGTAAAATGGTAATTTTATAAATCTCATCTAGTTGATGATATTCATGAAGGATAATTATAGATAACATTCAATGGATCTACTCAATATAATTAAGTTGAATTTGAGTAGAAAATAAATCCATTTGAACCGAATGATTCTCAATGTCAACTCTTTAGTGGAGTCAGTTGAAATTAAGCTTATACTTGGGAAAAAGTTTGTGAACTTTTGAGTCCGAGTGTAGAAGTTCAGGCTTTGTTCATTTGGATCCATAAGGTCCCTATTACAGATCATTAGAGTATGATTGTTAAACTAGAAGCTAAGTCAAAATAAGTTCAAGTGTTACACTAGACGTTTTCTCAGAAAATGTCTAAAGGGTATTTTTGTCCACATGGACATAAAATGATATGAATGTCAAAATAAGATTTTGAATATTTTCATATGATGGAAATATAAATTATTTTCTAAAGCCGAAAAGTTGTTTGAGTTATTATGAAATTAATTTCATTATTTGTCCAATATTAATTCTACAATGGGTATTTTAAGAATTGTCATAAAAGAAATAAGGAAGCATGTAGAAGCTCGCTCCCTACACATAGAATTCGGCCAAGCATCATAGAGGAGAGAAAGAAATATATATTATTATTTTGTACATTATTGTATATTAGTAATTGCCTAAAAGAAAAGAGGAACGAATTCCTTTGAGAATGAAACAAATGTGTTAAGTGCGGAAAGAAATTTCTCTCACTAATGCACAAGAGTGGCCGGCCATATACTAGAGAAAGAGGATAGAAAATCAAATATTGTGTCATGAATACACAATAGTAAAGGGTAATTATCTTTTTTATATTTCATTCTCCTGTAAATATAGGCTTACATTGAGATGTGAAAAATAAGTATTTCATCTTGTTCTCTCTATAGTGGCCGAGCCTCTCATCTCTCACTCTCTCTAAAATATCTCTATTATTTTAGAACCTAAGTCCTCATTAGACTTAGACTTAAATTAGCTCTTTAGCTCATGAACTTGTTCTTGAGTTATTGTGTTTAGTTGTGCCCACGGACAAATCATTCAAATCCTCTATAGACTCTTGTAATGGAAACCTTAGGTTTCTCGAGTTCACGATTAGGTGTGAAGGAAACGAGCATGACGAGACGATCAACCTTTCCTAAGGCTTCCTAAATATCAACCTACAAGAAAGGTTATTCCCAAGTAAACGAGTAATTAAATAATGTTTTTAAATAATTAGATGTTCATGCATTTTGCCTAAGTTAGTAAAATTGTTTTACTTGTAAAGAAGTTTTTATATTCTGCCATTAACTTGTTAATGATAATTGTTTCTTAACCCTAGACCTATTCCAATAAATGGTATCAGAGCGTAGGTCAAAGTATAAGCATGTACATGTTATTTAAAATCGTTTTACGAAAATTATTTTCAAAATTTACTTTGATAATGATTTTACAAAGACTAGAGCTTAGACCATTTTAATTTTTTGGTATGACCTCTAAAATTAAATTGATATTTATTTTCTACATGTTAGAGATGCTATATAAACACATTAAAATCAGTTCTTAAAGATTTTATGTTTAGCATACTCAAAATTAAATTTTGACAAGTTTGAAAATTTGTGTACATTGTTAAACTATATTATTCCACTTCTAGTTTAAGTTTATTATTGAATGTTTTATATTATGTTATATGTTTTGTTTTGTGTAAATCATTAATATGTCAATATATCACACAATTGAAATCAAACAAATTAATAAAATAATTCAATAAACTTTGTTTCTCAAACACCTTGACCCGACGTACGCTTTAATTGTTTTTCAATTTCTGGACAACTAGTTATGGCTCCGTCAAATGGGCATAATTTTTTTCGATAGGTTGAACATTCGTGGTTCTTAAAGGTATGGATGTTAGCTATCCAATGCAATTGGTTTCAGCTCAATCGGATATCGGAGTCCAGGATTTTAAATCCGGATTTGCGACTCCTTGCTTATCGACGTTCACACGCTCAACCATCATGAAGATGACTTTAAGGAAGATGACATGAAGCCGAATAAATTAGTTTTAGGGAGATTTATAAGTCTCAAAACTTTCAAGTGCAAAATTAAGATTTATGAATCTCACACACTTTCGTTATGAAAATTATAATAGAAAAAAAAAACCGAGTATGTTTATTGTGCTTTAGTGCATTAACACTGATCTCCCCTCACAAATATCAATTTTATGGCTCTTTTTTCTAGTGTTCTGCTCTATCTCTCTTTACTCAAGGAAACATGTTTCCAAATGTACAAGAGAGGTTGTGCAAATTCTAAACCTAAGTGGGAGGGTTGTACTTGTTGTTTGCAACTTACGTAGATTAGAAACGTAACCTAGACATCAAAAATGAGTAATCACCACGCCATATCCTCCTGAAACGAATGATGATTCTACTCAAGAGGACAATGACGCCCTAGTGGCCTAGATCCGATCCGATGAGATTGCGAGGTGCTATATTTTAGCATGGATGAACAATGTATTGCAATAACAACATCGTGATATTGATTCGGCCTGTAGCATGCTCTTCAATCTCCACGAGATGATTGGAGGACAAGGGCGTCAGACTAGAAAACAAGCGCTTCGACAGTTTATGAACTGTCGTATGAAAGTAGGGACTCCCGTTAAAGAACATATGATGCTGATCATAAGTTATCTCAATGAAATGAAAATCTTTGGATCTGAGATTGATGAAGATACCAAAATAGATATGATATTGGAAACTCTCCCTGATCTTTTGATATTTTCAAGCTGAACTACTCCATGAATAACCTAGGGTACATTGTTACCGAGCTAATGAAGGAGCTTCACACTGCTGAGGGACTCTTGAAGAAAAAGAGGGCTAATGGAGATGCTCGTGCTACTGAGCACAGAGCCTCCACCTCTGGATCTAAGAAGAGATCTCATAGAGCCGAGAAGAAGAACCCTATCAAGGCTCAAAAGAAAAAGGTGCCACGGGTTATCAAGTTGGACAAGTCTATGGACAACTGTCACCATTGCAATGAGCCCGGACACTGGCGCAGGAACTGTCATGCCTACCTCAAAGCTAAAGGGAAAGGTATTGTACTTATTACTGAAGCTTATTTAGTAGATGATAATGTATCATCGTGGATTCTTGACTCCGCTGCTACTAACCATATTTGTTGTTCCTTGAATGGGTTTAGGAGAAGAAAAATTTTAGAGGATGGTGACTTCTGCTTCAAGTGGGGTGATGGAAGCTTGGTGTCTGTTAAGGCTGTGGGATCAATTACATTGAGTTTTGAAAACAAAACTTTAAATTTGAATAATGTGTATTTTATTCCTTCCATCGGGAAAAACTTAATATTTGTAGCTCAAATTATTGAGTAGAATTATTATTTAGAGTTTATTGATAATGGAACTCGATTTTTTTTTCAAATTCATTTGTAGCTAATGCTAGTTAGGGAACCAAAGAGGATAAAACCTAATAAGTCCTATGATCTAATAAAATTAACACATCTTTGGCACACTCAAAGCCTTTGCAATAGGCTCGCTGGAAACTTGTGAATCCAGTATAGAAGGAAAAAATGACCAAGCGACCTTTCTCTTATAAAGTTCGAAGAGCCATTGAGTTGCTGGAATTAATACATTGTGATCTATGTGTTGGAATTTAGTAAACAATTAACCTAATTAATTATGAAACATATCAATATATGGTGGAAATTCATAATTCAATTTAACATGTCAAAACGTTATAAAACATATTCAATAACCATGTTATTAAATCTAATCTAGCATATCAATAAATTTCTAAACATATTAATAAATTCATTCAAACATGCAAACGAGTGATCTAAAATTTCTAACAATCCTACAATGATTATAATATTCAGATCCAATTCGTTTTTAGGAGACTTACAGTGGGTTCGGATCTGCGAGAATCAGCCTTGGGGTGTGCGTCCAAGTCCACGACCGAAGCTCTTTCCCACGCGCGTCTAGGATGTCACGAAATCCGTCCCCTCTCCGTTAATCCAAAAATTGGCCGGCCCTATGGATTAAACATCACTCAAATAGATAATTTTCTAGGATTTTTTAGGAGATCAAGAGGGTGGGCTCTTTGGTGGGAACAAGGGAAGAAGGGGAAACTCAAAGAAAAGGAAGGGCTGCCGGGAAACAAATTTAATCTCTCTCCTTCTCTCTAAAATTCGGCCAAAACCTCTCAAGCACAAGGGGGTAGAGGTTCGGCTGAGTGCTAGTCGAAATTAGGCTAGGGTTATCAAATAGAGAGCCTCCTTTTATATCAAAGAGAATGGGCTCAAATTAGTTCAAAATCCAATTAAGACCCATTACTCAAACTTGAGCCCAAAACTTCTTTTAATGAGTTTAAACAATTTTTCCAGCCCATACAACCCTTACTATGGCAGGCCATATTGTCTTCCCTTTCTCCCAAATTAATTTAATTTATTTCTAAAATAATATTTAATTAATTTAGAACATCTCACTTATTTAATGACAAATCATTAATTATGTTCATACTCTTCAATGTAGTACGAAACGAGAAAATATTTATTTTCATCTTTTATTTATTTGAATCATCAAATTATATTATTATCAATAAAATAAAATATTATGATTCATTAAAGAAATGTATAATAAATAATCAATTATTTATTTAATTACTTAGAAAATAATTTTCATAGCGTAAATCACAATATACGTGGAATAAGAAAATCAAACATTTCGTGTTCACCAAAATCTCGTCCGAGAGTCTATCATTGAGATGTTATGGACCCACATGAACGAAAATTTAGTATAAAGCTCGGACACAAAAGTTCACAAATTTTTTCCGACTTTTAATATTTAATATTAGTCGATTCCACCAAAGGACCATTAGTGAACATCTCTAAGTTCATATGCGTTTATATTTCCGTTTGATGTGACAAAACTATTCTTCACCCGGTCCACGGTGTATTTTACGATATTACCCTTTGTGTGTATCATTAACTCAAATGAATGTAAAATTACCGGTTTACCCCTGAGTTATTATTTCACCAAGTCCTTTGTTATTTGTGAACGAGAAAAACATAATGTGAGATGTCTCAACATGTCACATGTTTTATTTGAAAAGAATTATTTATTCGATGAATACCAGGCCTGGTTTATCCGCTCACACTTTCTCATAACAGAGCATGGTGTGATACTAATGTCTTAACATTATTTCAACACAAATTCCATATCTGTGAATCACATATTTCAATGCAGTAGTAATATGACACCAACCGTCGGATCAATGAAACTTCACTTACCATTGCCCATTGACAAATCAAATGTCATAAAGTGTTAAGAGAAGATATGTACTCACTTTAGGATTTAGGTAATCACTTCAAAACTTCCCAGGTCTTGTTCAATATCTTCATTAAGATATCAAGAATGAATTACAGAGTCAAAACTCTCCATGTAATAAGATAAGATATTGTTTAATTCATTCTAACAATCATTACTAAGAGTCGATTGCTCTATCGATCTTTAGATTGCGAACTATTATTTAAACTAGTCATAAGAAGGTACATTGTCAAGTCTGTACTTAGCACTTCTTTAATTGATGACAGTTTCATAGCGTAGAACACAATCTTATATAAGAATGGATATTCAATTTTTATTTAAATTTAAAACAAAACAAATACAAAAGTATTTAATATCAAAAATCTCCTTTGTGGGCATAAATGCCAACAGTATGTAGTCCGGTCAAAATTCAGGCACTGGGAGGATACGAATACTTTGTTACCTTTAGGTTTTTATGCTTTAGTGAAAAGCAAACCGGTAAACAAATCAAATCCCTTCGATCTGATCATGGTGGTAAGTACTTGTCTGAAGAGTTCGATGACTTTCTTAAAGAAATAGGTATCGCTTCTCAGCTTACAGCACCTGGCTAACCTCAGAATGGAGTGTCAAATAAAATGAATCGAACTATAATGGAGATGGTTAGATAAATGATGAGTTACTCATCACTCCCTACATTCTTTTGCGGATATGACCTCGAAACTACTACATACATTATGAATCAAGTTCCGTCTAAAACGGTCCCGAGTACTCCTTATGAACGATGAACTTGGCGTAAAGTTAGTTTAAGCATCAAAATTTGGGGTTGCCCTGCACATGTGCTAAGGCCAAAGACTAGAATGTTGGCTAGTAGGTCAGAATTATGTGTGTTTATTGGATATCCAAAGGAAACCAAAGGTTTCATATTCTATAGTCTCTAGGAAGACAAAATGTTTTGTCAGCACTAATGCTCGTTTCCTTGAGAAGGACTTTATGAAGAATAAGAAACTTAGAAGCAAAATTATGCTTGAAGTAAAGTTGGGTGAGGATTCTTCTACTTCATCTGTAAGAGCTGTTCTTACCCCAAGTGAAACGCAACCTAACAATTCTGAACCTCGTCAAGTAGTAATTCGGAGCAATGGGAGGGCTTCTGAAAATCCCGAAAGGTACATGTCTTATAGCGATACACTCGTAGTCGTCTATAATATGGATGACCCTGTTTCATATAGCCAAGCAATGGGTGGTTCTGAATCAAACCTTTGGCTTGACGCCATGAAAGTTGAGATGCATTCGATATTTGTCAACAAAGTCTGGAATATTGTAGACTTACCTAAATGGGTTAAACCCGTAGGGTGTACGTCGATCTATAAGAAGAAAAAAGGTCCAGAAGAAAACGTTGAGACGTTCAAAGCGCGACTAGTGGCTAAGGGTTACACTCAAAATGAAGGTATAGATTATGAAAAAACCTTCTCGCCTGCCGCAATTCTTAAGTCAATCCGCATACTTCTATCCATAATTGTCGCTCTTGATTATGAGATCTGGCAAATGGATGTCAAGACTACCTTTCGGAATAGAAATCTTGACAAGCGCGTTTTCGTGGCTCAACCAGACGATTTTTTTGAACGTGATAAAGATGTTGGAATAGGTCTAGGGTTAAGAAAAAATTATCATTCACATTAATGGCAGAATATAAAAATTTCTTTACTAGTAAAACAATTTTACTAACCTAGGCAAAGTGCATGAACATATTGTTATTTGAAAACATTATTTAATCATTTGTTACTAACATTTCTCTTGTAGTTTAATCTTTGATGAGTCTTGGGAATGGTAGATCATCTCTTACTTGTTACCTTCACACCTAAACGTGAACTCAAAAAACCTAAGGCTTCTATTACAAGAGCCTTTAGAGGTTTAGAAAGATTTGTGTGTGGGCACAATTAAACATAATAGCTCAAGAACAAGTTTGTGAGCTAGAGAGCTTATTAACCGTAAGTCTAATGAGGACTTAGGTGCCAAAATAAAAGGAATTTTCTAGAGAGAGAGAGGGGGTCGGCCAAAAATAGAGAGACTAGAGCAAGAATGCTTATTTTCACATCTCTATGTAAGACTCTATTTATAGGAGAAGGAAAATCAAGAAAGGGTAATAATCCTTCAATTGTGTATTCATGACACAATATTTGATTTTCTCTCCTCTTTCTCCTTGTACATGGCCGGCCAACATATGCATTAGTGAGGGAAATTTGTTTCAAACCTTAGCATATTTATTTCCTTCTCAAGGAAATTCATTTACTCTTTTGCTTTTGGGTAATTATCCTTAAAATTAAATGCAAATAATTCTCTCCTCTTGGGGTGTGTTTTGGCCGAACTCTTCATCTAGAGAAGGATCTTCTAGATGCTTCATTATTTCTTTTAAGACAATTCTTATAATATCCATTGTAGAATTAATATTGCACAAATAATGAAATTAATTTCATAATCCTTCAAAAGACTTCTCGGCTTTAGAAACTAATTTCTATTTCCATCATATGAAAATATTCAAAATCATATTTTGACATTCACATTATTTTATGTCCATGTGGATAAAAATACCCTTTAGACATTTTCAGAGAAAACGTCTAGTTCAACACTTGAACTTAATTTGACTTAGGTTCTAGTTTAACAATCCTACTCTAATGACCTGTAATAGCTACTTTATGGATCCAAATGAACAAAGCTTAAGCTTCTATACTCAGACTCAAAAGTTTACAAACTTTTTCCGATTATTAGCTTAATTTCAACTGACTCCACTAAAGAGTTGACACTCAGTTCAAATGGATTTATTTTCTACTCAAATTCAACTTAATTATATTGAGTTGATCCATTGAATGTTTCTATATTTACCCTTCATGAATATCATCAGCTAGATCGGATTTATAAAATTATTATTTTACCCTTCTAGTTGTTATTTCATCAACTCCTTTGTTACTTGTGAATAAGTTAGAAAAAATGTATTGACGAGGAGCTAAGAAGTCACATTGTATCATCTAAATAAAGTCTCTACTTAATTTTGGATACCGCGCGATTCGTTTATTCATGATCCAAGTTAAAAAGCATGACGTGATATATATTGCATTTCAGCAATTTTGTACATGAATTTCATATCTATGAGGACTTCACAAAGCTGGTTCACGACATCTTCATAACTTAATATCTCACCAATTAGTCTAGTCTACATCACTTAATAGATCCAGAATTTGACTTTCTCACATGAGTATATTAAATCTATGAAATGACATGTCTCATATCAGGATTTAGGTAAGCATGATGCAATTCATACATAGTGACCTTGAGACAGAAGAGGTTAAATAGTTTGTTCTTACATTGTCTCTAAATGTGCACTCGTCAATTCAGTATCCTCAGAAGATACACTGGAAGAACTATAGAGTTCCTAACTATCTATGCTTTGTAACCAGACATCATAGATTCTTCCAACAATCATACTAGGATCAATAGTCTGTTGATCTATAGATTGTGAATATTTCATTTTAACTAAACCACGAAGATTTTGTTCACGCAAATCTACATTTGTCTCTTCATGCATTGCTAGGTTTGATTAAGGACTATAAGATTATTTAATATCATAATCTTCAAACAAACAAAAAAGGAATGAGTGAGTGTTTCAACTTTTATTAAATTAATAAGAAATTAGAATAAGGACTAATAAAGATTTATATTACATCAATATGTAAATAAATAATCTTCTTGTGGGCATCTATGCCGACAAAGTTCTCAGAGATACGGAATTCATGTACACGATTGCTAAAATGCAATGATTATCACCTCATACTTTATTACTTGGATTGTGAATAAATGAATCGCGCGATATCAAAAATTAAGTAACGATTTTATTTGGATGAAACAATGTGACTTGTTAGCTCATCGTCAATACATTGTTTCTAACTTATTTCTAAGTAACAAAAGAGTTGATAAAATAACAACTAGAAGGGTAATATTGTAATTTTATAAATCTCATCTAGTTGATGATATTTATGAAGGCTAATCATAGATAACATTCAATGGATCCACTAAACATAATTAAGTTGAATTTGAGTAGAAAATAAATTCATTTGAACCGAGAGATTCTCAGTGTCAACTCTTTAGTGGAGTCAGTTGACATTAAGCTAATACTCGAAAAAGGTTTGTGAACTTTTGAGTCTAAGTATAGTAGCTCAAGCTTTGTTCATTTTGATCCATTAGGTCACTATTACAGGTCATTAGAGTAGGATTGTTAAACTAGAAGCTATGTCAAAATAAGTTCAAGTGTTGAACTATACGTTTTCTCGGAAAATGTCTAAAGGGTATTTTTGTCCACATGGACATAAAATGATATGAATGTCAAAATAAGATTTTGAATATTTTCATATGATGGAAATATAAATTATTTTCTAAAGCTGAAAAGTCGTTTGAGGCATTATGAAATTAATTTCATTATTTGTCCAATATTAATTCTACAATGAGTATTTTAATAATTGTCTTAAAAGAAATAAGCAAACATCTAGAAACGCCCTCCATACACATATAATTTGGCCAAGGATCATATAGGAGAGAATGAAATATCTCTTATTATTTTGTACATTAGTGCATATTTGTAATTTCCCAAAAGAAAAGAGAAAATGAATTTCTTTGAGAAGCAAATAAATGTGTTAAGTTAGGAAACAAATTTCTCTTCACTAATGCACAAGAGTGGCCAGCCATATACTAGAGAAAGAGAAGAGGAAATCAAATATTGTGTTATGAATACACAATAGAAAATGGTAATTACCCTTTCTTGTATTTCCTTCTCCTATAAATAGAGCCTCACATTGATATGTGAAAAATAAGTCTATCCTCTTGTTCTCTCTATAGTTGCCTAACCTCTCATCTCTCTCTCTCTCAAATATCTTTTATTTAGGCACCTAAGTCCTTATTAGACTTAGGCTTAAATTAGGTCGTTAGCTCATAGACTTGTTCTTGAGTTATTGTATTTAATGTTGGCATTGATGCCCACAAGTAGATTATTTATTTGCATATCAATGTAATATAAATCACTCATAAGTCCTTATTGTAATTTGCTGATCACAATTGAGTAGATTTTTTAGTAGAAAATATATTCATTTGAACCGAGAGATATTCAGTGTCAACCCTTTAGTGGAGTTAGTTGACATTAAACTAGACTTGTAAAAGTTTGTGAACTTTGAGTTCGAGAGTCCTAGTTAAAAATTTGGGTCCTTGAGGTCACTATCACAAGTCATTAGAGTAGCGATTTTTAAACTAGAAGCTAAGTCAAAATAAGTTCAATTGTTGAATTAGACGTAATTTCTGAAAATGGTGTAAAGGTATCTTCATCCTTAAGGATAATCAATGTAAAAATTTCAAAATAAGATTTTGAATTTTTTCACAAATTGATTTAAAGTCACACGGCTGAAAATTTTCTTTCATGCTTAGTGAATTAAATTTTGTGACATGTTATTGTATGGGCAATAATGTGAACTCTTTTCCTTATTTTTTTGTGAACAATTAGGAAGTAAATATGTGTGTAGACACCCATACGGCCGAACATATTACATAAAGGGAGATAGAGAAATGTCTCTTTTTATTTGATGCATTATTGCATCTTGGTAATTGCCCAAAAGAAAAGAGGAAATGAATTTCTTTGAGAATGAAACAAATGTGCTAAGTGATGAAACAAATTTCTCTCACTTATGACATTGGGTGGCCAAAAATATGGAAGAGAAATGGAGGAGAAAATCAAATATTGTGTCATGAATACACAATAGGAAAGGGTAATTACCCTTTCTTATATTTTCTTCTCCTATAAATAGAGTTTCACATAGGGATGTGAAAATACTCTACTAGCCGACCAACCTTCTCCCTCTCTCTCTAAAGTACTTTTTTTATTTTGGCACCTAGATCCTCACTTGATCTAGAGAATTAACTTATGATCCAAGAATTGTTCTTGGTTCATATTGTTTAATAGTGCACACTCACTAAACTCTTTAAACGCTCGAAGACTTTAGTGGTAGAAACTTTCATGGTTGCTCAAGAATCGAAACACGAAAGGCAGCAAGACAAGGAGAAGGATCTTCATCCAAGAAAGGACTCCAAGATCAAGCAACAAGAAAAAGGTTGTAAGTCTTTTTCATATTTATTATATGTTTTAATTAAAAACATGTTCATGCACTTTATTAAGGTAGTAAAATAGTTTTTCACACGTTAAAAACAATTTTTTATATTCCGCCATATATGATATGATAATTAATTGTTAAATCTTACATCGATTCTAGCATTTAGTTGTGCCCACACACAAGTCCTTCAAACTCTCTAAAGACTCTTGTAACAAAATCTTAGGTTTCTCGACTTCACGATTTGGTGTGAAGGAAACGAGCAAGACGAGACGATCAACCTTTCCTAAGGCTTCCTAAAGATCAAGCTATAAGAAAGGTTAGTCCAATTAAATAAGTAATTAAATAATGTTTTTAAATATTTAGATGTTCGTGCACTTTGCCTAGGTTAGTAAAATTATTTTACTTGTAATTTTTTTTATATTCCGCCATTCAATTGTTAATGATAATTTTTTCTAAACCCTAAAACTATTCCAACAATTTTTTCTCTTCTCATCAATCTCTATTAATATTTAGAAGGGGATAACTCCTTGGAGATTTTGTTGGGATTGGTGCCCACAAAAGAGATATAAGATATTGAAATACATTAGTATTTAATTTTGTTGAGATATTAATATAAATAAATATTCATTCTTTATTATGTTTGTGTTTATGTATGAATGCTACGCTCTAAAACTGTCATCAACGAAAGAGGTGCTAAGTATAGACTTGACAAGGTAGCCCCTTGTGACTAGTTTAAACATTTGCTCGCAATCTTAAGATCGATAGAGCAATCGAGTCTAAGTTATGATTGTTTGAATGAATCATGATATCCTATCTTGTGATATAGAGAGTTGTGACTCTGTGTTTCATTCTTGATATCTCTTAGAAGATTTTGAACAAGACCTGTGATACTATGAAGCTCGAGATAAAACCGTTTAATTACTCGAAACTTTAAGATCACATAAGATGATAAACGATGGCAAGGTGGTCTTCTTAGTCCTATATGTAGATGACATACTACTCATTAGGAATGATGTACGAAAGTTATTAGAGGTCCAGATCTTTACTGTGAAAGCAGTTTGAGATGAAGGATCTAGGAGAAGCGGCTTACATTCTGGGAATTCAAATCTTTAGAGATCGGAAAATCCGAAAGTTAGCGCTTTTCCAAGCATCTTATATTGATAAGATCATGGATCCCTTCAGTATGAAAGACTCCAAAAAAGGACAGCTACCTTTCAGACATGGAGTGCATCTCTCAAATGAGCAGTCTCCCGAGACTCCTCAAGAGGTTGAGGACATGAGACATATTCCATACGCCTCAGCCGTAGGAAGTCTCATGTATGATATGCTTTGCATGAGACCAGATATTTGTTACGCAGTAGGTGTGGTAAGTAGGTTTCAGTCAAACCCTGGACCCGAGCACTGGGTTGCTGTCAAGCATGTTCTCAAGTATTTTTGGAGAACGATCAATTACATGCTTGCATACTCAGGTGGTGACCTGAATATGACGGGATATACCAGTTCCGATAGTCAAGCGATAAGGATTTTAGGAAGTCCACATCAGGGTTTGTGTTCACCCTGAATGGTGGATCCGTGGATTGGAGGAGTATCAAGCAATCTTGCATTGCTGACTCGACCATGGAAGCCGAGTATGTGGCAGCTTGTGAAGCTGCAAAGGAGGCTGTGTGGCTGAGGAAATTCCTTATGTACTTGGAAGTGGTTCCAAGTGCAAGCGAGCCTATTACATTTTATTGTGATAATAGTGGAGCTGTCGCTAATTGTAACGAGTCAAAAAAGTCACAAGCGCTCTAAACACATAGAGCGGAGGTATCACCTGGTACGAGATATCGTTCATAGAGGGGACGATGAAGTCATGAAGATCTCAACGTTAGACAACCTTGATGATCCCTTCACGAAGCCTTTAACGAGTAAAGTCTTTGAGGGACACCTAGAAGGGTTGAGACTGAAGGATCATTCACATCTCCTTTTAGTCAAGTGGGAGTTTGTTGAGATTGGTGCCCAAAAAGGAGATATAAGACATTGAAATACATTTGTATTTAATATTGCTGAGACATTAATATAAATAAAAATTCATTCTTTATTATGTTTGTGTTTATGTATGAATGCTACGCTCTGAAACTGTCATCAACGAAATGGGTGCTAAGTATAGACTTGACAAGATAGCCCCTTGTGACTAATAACATTTGTTCGCAATCTTAAGATCGATAGAGCAATCGAGTCTAAGTTACGATTGTTTGAATGAATCATGATATCCTATCTTATCATATAGAGAGTTGTGACTTTGTGTTTCATTCTTCATATCTTGTAGAAGATATTGAACAAGACCTGTGATACTATGAAGCTCGAGATAAAACCGTTAAATCACTCGAAGCTTCGAGATCACATACGAGGGGTACTTTGGTACTTACTTAAATCCTAAAGTAAATACTTAATTGATATTACACCTTATGACATTTGATTTGTCAATGGGTAATGACTAAGTTATAGTTGCATCTGACCCAACGGTTGGTGTCATAACGTTGTCATATTGGGTTATGTAATTCACATATATGGAATTCATGTTGAAACAATGCAAACGCATTAGTATCACACTATGCTTTGTTATGAGAGTGTGAATGAATAAACATGGCCAGGTATTTATTGAATAAGAACATTCTTTGATTAAAACATGTGACATGTAAAGACATCTCACTCTATGTTTTTCTCATTCACAAATAACAAAGGAGTTAGTGAAATAATCACTTAGGGGTAAAACAATAATTTTACATTCCTTTGAGTTAATGATACACATGAAGGGTAATATCATAAGTAATGTGTGGATCGTCTGAAGAATTGTTTTATCACATCAAACGGAAAATATACGCACATGAACTTAGAGAGTCTGAATATTAGTCATTTAGTGGAATCAACTAATATTAATAATTACAAGACGAAAAAAGTTAGTGAGCTTTTGAGTACGATCTTTACTCTAAAGCTTCGTTCATGTGGGTCCATAAGGTCTCAATGATAGACACTCAAATGAGATAGAATGAACAAGAATAATGGATTTATTCATTAAATATAAATTGTGATTTATATCGAGAAAGTTATTTTCTTAGTGAGTAAATAAATTATTAATATTTTCTCGTTACATTTATTTTATGAATCATAATGTATAATTATATTGATATAATACAATTTAATGATTCAAATAAATAAAAGAAGAAAATAAATGTTTTCTCATTTCGTACTTATTTGTGAAGTATGAAATTAATTAATGAAATATCATTAATGAATGAGAATTCTAAATTAATGGAATTCTGAAATAAATCAAAAGAATTTGGGAATTAAATATATTGTTTTGGCCGAGTATAGGATGCTTGTTGACCAAAAAAATTAGGTTTAAAGTTAAGTAATGAGTTTGGCCCAGTTTAAGTCCATTTGACTTTATTATTTAAAGGAAAGGGAAACTCTAACTGACCAAAAAACCTAATCACTATTCTCGGCCAACTCTCCCTTCCCCCTTGTGTGTATTTTTGGCCGAGAGATATAAGAGAACAAAGGAGAGAAAAACGGTTTTTCTAGTGTCTTGAATTGTTCAATATCTTCCATAAGATATCAAGAATGAAACACGGAGTCACAACTCTCTATATCAGAAGATAAGATATCATGATTCATTCAACCAATCACTACTTAGATTCGATTGCTCTATCGATCTTAAGATTGCGAACAAATGTTTAAACTAATCACAATGGGCTATCTTCTCAAGTCTGTACTTAGCACCCCTTTCGTTAATGATAGTTTCAGAGCGTAGCATTCATACATAAACACAAACATAATAAAGAATGAATATTTATTTGTATTAATGTTTCAGCAAAATTAAATACAAATGTATTTCAATGTCTAATATCTCCTTTGTGGGCACCAATCCCAACAAGTGAGCGAACATTAATTTTCTTTCAAGAAGACTGGATTCCGTGTTTGTAAATCACTTCTCACTCGAATCATGCTCTCAGAAAACTCTCAAGACATAAGTTGTGATTACCATTATTAGCCTTTCAGCGAATGAGTCAAAGAGCTCATAAACATGACCTGTTTTGCTGGTGATTGATGCACATTAGTAACCATATTAAATGTGGAATATCATTAATTGCATTCACAATAGCCAATTAATGATAATGATTACTAAACTAGATCTAGATTTATTAATTTAATTCAATTACGAAAGCGATTCGGCATACAATAATAGAAGAGGCGTTCAGAACACTTACATGGATTTTGGTTCAGCTACAAAATGCTTTAATCCAATGCTTGTTCCGTCTTAAAGCTTTCACAACTCCTTTTTCTTATTTAGTACCCGAGGATGACACCGTAATGTTCCAAAATGTAATCTTCGAGACGAATAAGAAATATGAGTGGGCACAATCGATATCTCACTAGATCTCGAAATTAGATTGTTTTGGGATCTCGCTCCTATTATTTAGGATTAGAATTAGAAATTTTGGGGAATAGGGGAAGAGAAAATTCAACTGAGAGAGAGAGAGAGAGAGAGTTGGCCGAGTATCCTTGAATAGATTGAGTGAATTTTCCTCTTCCATTCGATCCATATTTAAAGCATTTAGGAGGGATAACCTCTGAGAGATTTTATCTCCTTTTTGTTGAGATATTCTCTCCTTTCTAGAGATATTCGCTCCTTCTAGAGATATTCTCTCTGTTAGATTTAATTTGGCCAATTAGATCTCAACAGTGAATCTAAACTCTCTCATCCTTTAGATCAATATCTATGGTTGAAATTTTCTCTCTTCAGAGAGAAATTCAGGGAGAGATAGGGGGAGATAAATCGGACACCCCTAGGGTCTATCCTTAGGAAATGTTCGGCCATTCTCTAGGCCAAGCTCAATCCTAAATTCACAAGCCCAAAAATCCAATTCATTACTTATTTACTTGATCCAATAATGAATAAACAATTATGTTATAAACATTTAGTTAATTCTGCGAATACTCGTTTTCCAAAACTAATGTTGTCAATCACCATTAAAGTAAGTGAGATTAAATAATGAATAACATTGTTATTCGAAAGTTCTTATCCGCCTTTATCGGAGCCGAATCGGGGACTATGAACCTAGTAGTAGAAACTTATCGAACCCGACAAAAAGGACAATATAGTTCTATCTCTTTTTCATCGATACGTCTAGTCTTTATCAATACACCACCGTGTAATCAAAGACTGAACCCTTATTTAATACTAGAATTATATTTACTCATCGTGACGAGTGTCCATTGATATAGTCAGTTCGTGATCAAGATCCTCCAGGTTCAAACCGTGCCAAGAGAAGTCAATTTATTCTGTTATACTTATCTTGATACATAACAGCCCCAAACATTGTTGCTTCCCTAGCGAAAGATTCTTTTGAACGTTAACTTACTTCAAAAGTGCGCGCAATCAATCGGAACTGGAATCAACGCTAAGGTGAGTGAACATTTACCTCCTTTCAGGGAGGCTGGATTTTGTGTTTGTAAATCAGTTCCCACTCGAATCTTGCTCTTAGAGGACTCCCAAGACATAAGTTGTGATTAGCATGGACAGCCTTTTAACGAATGCGTTAAATAGTTCAGAAACATGATCCAGTGTCCATGACCACTTCAGGATTTAGATCAAATCTCGTTGTGACCATCATAGTGGCCTCGGTTAGTGCGTCGTAACGCTCCTTAAACGACACATCTACCCCAAGACACGTCCAGGTCGTACACTTACCACAAGTGTAGAAGGCTCTCACATAATGATCAGCCTTCACCCATGTGTTCCACAGATATGGCTTTCGATATAGCTTTTCAGGTGTATATCATTCATCGACCTTGTTTTAGTACACCGCCCAAACTCAGGTGCCCAAGACGTGGCTCAGTATAATACGGAGGCTACGAAAGAAAGTTGTTATAGATTCTAATTATTTCCTTAAAGCTCAACCTACTAATCATATAATGCTTGTATAGTAATCTTATTATCAAATTTAGTAATTATTCAGTCGTCATATTCAAGTGGGCAATATTTCTAACATGTTCACGATCACTTCAGGATTTAGATCAAGTCTCGATATGACCATCATAGTGGCCTCGGTTAGTGCGTTGTACCAGTCCTTAAACGACACATCTACTTCAACGCATGTACAGGTCATAAACTCTCAAATAGTGATCAGCATTCACTGATGTATTCCACATATATGACTTTAGATATAGTTTTCCAAGCATATATCAGTCATCGACCTTGTTTTAACACACCGCCCTAAATCAGGTGTACAGCACGTCACTAAGTTTAATATGGAGGCTATGAAAGATAGTTGTTATTTATTCTAATTATTTAGAACTCAAACCACTAATTATCGCTAATAAAGTATATTGTTATTCTATTTAGTAATCATTTGCTATTTTATTATCTCCCGTAGAATATAATTCCTAACAATATGGATGTAATGATACAACATTTATGACAAAATCTGTCAAAACATGAAACTTTTCAAATATCACGAAATTTTAAAGTAAAGACATTTATTACAAAATCTGTAAAAACATGAAACTTTTCAAATATCACGAAATTTGAAAGTTAAGACATTTAATACAAAATCTGTCGAAAAAGCAAAATTTCCAAAACATACGTAAAAGATATCTTGAGGAAGTTAAGACAAAAATCATGATATCTTCCATTTGGATATTAGACGAAAAATTCCAACACAATTAATACCATTGTAACAACAAGATGAAAATGCGCAAGCGACTGAGCTAATTATCACAAACACCAAAATATGGGATCAAGGAAGAGTGTTGAATGCGTGTGGACTATAGATATTCAATAAGGTCATGATCATCAAGTCGCCACTACACAATAATCCAAATATGTTGTTAGGAAGATTAGGCTCATTTGGAGGAGACAAATTCAGGAAGATTAGGTGTTAAGTGTTGGCAGAGATGCCCACAAGAAGATTATTTATTTACATTGTAATATATAAATCTTTCATAAAGTCCTTATTGTAATTTTCTGATTAAATTAATAAAAGTTGAAACGTTCATTCATTCTTTTTTCGATTGTTTGAAGATTTATGATATTAAATAGTCTTATAGTCCTTAATCAAACCTAACAATATATGAATAGACAAATGTAGATTTGCGTGAACAACCTCTTCATGGTTTGGTTAAAAGGATATATCACAATTTAAAGATCAATGGACTATTGATCCCAGTATGATTGTTGAAAGAATCTATGATGTTTGGTTACGAGGCATATAGAGTTAGGAACTTTATAGTTCTTCCAGTGTATCTTTTGAAGATACCGAATTGACCAGTGCACCTTTAGAGACAATGTAAGAACATACCATTTAATCTCTTCTATCCCAAGGTCACTATGTATGAATTGCATAATGGTTACCTAAATCCTGAAATGAGACATGTCATTTTATAGCTTCCAATATTCTTATTTGAGAAAGTCAAATTCTAGGTCCACTAAGTGATCTAGACTAGACCAAATGGTGAGATATTAAGTTATGAAGATGTCATTAACCAGGTTTTAGAAGTTCTCATAGATATGTAATTCATGTACACGATTGTTGAAATGCAATGCATATCATCTCATGCTTTATTACTTGAATTGTAAATAAATGAACCGCGTGGTATCCAAAATTAAGTAGCGACTTTATTTGGATGAAACAATGTGACTTGTTAGCTCCACGTCAATACATTGTTTCTAATTTATTCACAAGTAATAAGGGAGTTGAGGAAATAACAACTAGAAGGGTAAAATGGTAATTTTATAAATCTCATCTAGTTGATGATATTCATGAAGGGTAATCATAGATAACATTTAATGAATCCACTCAACATAATTAAGTTGAAATTTGAGTAGAAAATAAATTCATTTGAACCCAGAAATTCTTAGTGCCAACTCTTTTGTGTAGTCAGTTAACATTAAGCTACTACTCGGAAAACGTTTGTGAACTGTTAAGTCCAAGTATAGTAGCTAAAGCTTTGTTCATTTGGATCTATAAGGTCACTATTACAAGTCATTAGAGTAGGATTCTTAAACTAGAAGCTAAGTAAAAATAAGTTGAAGAGTTGAACTAGACGTTTTCCTCGAAAATGTCTAAAGGGTATTTTTGTCCACATGGACATAAAATGATGTGAATGTCAAAATAAAATTTTAAGAAATGGAGTGTTATATGCAATGAGTAAATAAATTTAAATATCGAATATAAAAATATTTAACTCATCAATAGGCCCATTTCTATAATACAACCCTTGTAAAATATAAGAAATGAAATTAAACTATTTAATCTTCATCTTGAATGACGCGTCATCAGATGTCCCGGGTTAGCCCCCACACGTTCTCCAACGTGCGGCCAATCCCGAGGTGCTGCTACCTTGTCACTTCGTCGTCGAATTACAATAAATTTAAATTACAACTTTAAATGACCTCGTAAATTGAGGCTCACAATTTAAATAAATAAATTTAAAAATCCGGGACGATAACCGGAATAAACATCCTAGAGCCATATTGAATAAGGATCCATACATCAACACAAGCACATACATCAAGCATTCATAATGCAAACATTCCATCATACAAAAACGCCAACATCAACTAGTCAAACAAATTTTGAAACTAGTCATTAAATCTAAATTTTAATGCCTTTAACTAGCTCTGATACCATTTGTTGGAATTTATTTAACAATTTAAACAATATTTATTATAATACACATCGTATGTGGCAGAAAATTATAATATGATATAATATGCTAAAACTAATTTTAACATATTCAACAACCTAAGGCATTAAAATTTATCAAGTGATCATAAACAACTTATAACACACGTGCTCAAAACAAATAAATTAACTAAACAACCTATATAACATTTATATAATTTTTAGCTAATTATTTAATTGAGGATTTACTCACATCAAAGGTTGTAAACCACCTTGGCGTTGCTAGCTATCGCCGGAATGCCTCTCCTTGTCCAAAAGGTCAAAAAACGCTCGCCGGAATGCTGGAAAAACGTCTTCGCCGGAATGGAAGTGCTCGCCGGACTGGGCGCTGGCTGGAGGGCTCGCCGGAGTGGACCTGGTCGCCAGACTAGTCGCTGGTCGCTGGTCGCCGGACTGGAGATCCTGGGACGCCTCACCGGACGCGCCTCACTGATCACCCTCGCCGGATAGGATCCTCGCTGGGATCCTTCGCCGGACTGGACGCTGGAAGCCTTGCCTAACAGGTCGCTGGACTTCGCCGGACTGGACGCTGGACCTGCTCGCCGGATTGGATCGCTGGGAATCCCTCGCTGGGATTCTCCCTCGCCGGACTGGAGCGCCTGACTGGCCGCTGGACACGCCTTGCTGGGGATGCTCCTCGCCAGACTGGACGCCTCGATGGACGCTGGGATGGTCGCCGGATTGGAGCGCTGGAGGCAGGGAGGTCGCCGGAATGCACCCTGGACGTCCGATTTTGGCTGGCTGAGAGCTTTTCAAACAATTTTAAAAACTCTAAAAAATTCCCTAAATTATTCTAAACACCACGAGTAGAGAATCAACAATAATACACAAGGAAATTATTGAGATTGAAAGTGTGGGCTCTCAAGAACAATTAGGAATCAATAGATGAAGAATAGAAAACAATTTTCTCTTGATCTTTGTTGGGAATTTCGGCCGAGTATCTCAAGGGAGAGAAGTGATCAACTTAGCCGAAAATTGACTAAGGTTAGGGTTAAGTGATTAGGGTTTGTTAAGCCTTATTTATACAGTTATAAATGGGCTTAAACTGGGTCAAACCCATGACCCTATTCACTTAAGGAATTCGGCCAATCCCTCTCTCCTACTCGTCCAACATCTTTGATTTTGCTCCTAAATATATTTGATTTAGTTTCTAAAATTAATTTAGAACTCTCATTATTATTTAATGACATATCATTAAATTTATTTCATAGTTATCGAATAAGTACGAAATGAGAAATAATTTATTTTCTTCTTTTAACAAATTTAATCTATCGAGAATATCATCATCAATATTATAACAGTTTGTGATTCAATGAACAAAATAAATAACTAGTTATTTATTGAGTTATAAAAAAATAATTTTCTCGGTATAAATCACAATGTATACTTGATGAGTAAACCAACATTTACAGTTCTTTTAATCTATTCCAAGTGTCTATCATTGAGACCTCATGGACCCATATGAACGAAGCTTTAGAATAAAGATCGGACACAAAAGTTCACAAACCTTTTCCGTCTTTTAATTCTTAATATTGGTCGATTCCACTAAAGGACCAATACTAACACTCTCCTGTTCATATGCGTATCTATTTATGTTTGATGTGATGAAACACTTTCTCACACGATCCACGGAGTATATTACGATATTACCCTTCATGTGTATCAGTAACTAAGAGGAATGTAATATTACTGTTGTACCCCTTGAGTTATTATTTCACTAACTCCTTTGTTATTTGTGAATGAGAAAAAACATAAAGTGAGATGTCTTTAATTACATGTCACATGTTTTAATCAAAGAATGAACTCATTCAATGAATACCTGGCCAGGTTTATTCATTCACACTCTCATAACAAAGTATAGTGTGATACTAATCCATTTGCATTGTTATTACATGAATTCCATATCTGTGAATCATGTAACCCAACATCACATCCTTGTGACACCAACAATCGGGTCAGATGCAACTAAAACTTAGCCATTTCCCATTGACGAATCAAATGTCACAAAGTGTAATGTCAATTACATATTCACTTCAGGAGGATGAAGGTAAGTATCATAATACTCCTTTAGTTGTGAACTTAAAGCTTCGAGTGTGTAAACAGGTTTGTCTCGAGCTTCTAAGTGTCACAGGTCTTGTTCAATATCTTCTATAAGATACCAAGCATGAATCATAGAGTCACAACTCTCTATATCACAAGATGAGATATCATGATTCATCCAAACAATCCTTACTAAGACTCGATTGCTCTATCGATCTTTAGATTGCGAACAAATGTTTCAAACTGGTCACAAGGGGTTATCTTGTCAAGTCTGTACTTAACACCCTTTTCGTTGATGACAGTTTCAGAGCATAGCTTAAACATAACTAAACACAATCTTCAAAAGAATGAACATTTATTAATATCAATGTTTCAGCAAAAATTAAATACATAAAGTATTTCAATGTCTAATATCTCATTTGTGGGCACCAATCCCAACGGGCATGTTAAGAATTTTCTTAGAAAGAAATAAGAAAGCATCTAAAAGCTCCTCCTATGGGTATAGAATTCGGCCAACGTCAAGAGAGGAGAGAAATTATTGTTGGAACTTAGTTAACAATTAACCTAATTAATTATGAAACATATCTATATATGGCGGAAATTCATAATTCAATTTAACATATTAAAAACGTTTTTTAACATATTCATAACCATGTCATTAAATCTAAACTAGCATGTCAACAAAATTTATGAACATATCAATAAATTCATTTAAGCAGGCAAACGAACAATCTAAATAAATATAATCATTCTACAATACTATATCATTCAGATCCAATTTGTTTAAGAGACACTTACATAGGGTTTGGATCTGCGAGAGCAAGTCTCGGTGTACGTCCAAGTGATCGGCCGATCCTCTACACCACGCGCGTCAAGGAGATCCTCAAATCCGTCGTGCCTTCGTTCCTCCAAAAGTGGCCGGCCCTGGAGAGAGAAAAATCACTCAAACAACCACAAGTTGAGTCAATGATAATACTCAAGGGATTTTAGGAGACAAAGAGGGTGGGCTCTTTCATGGGAACAAGGGAAGAAGGGGAAACTCAAAGAAAAGGAAGGGCTGCCGGGAAAAAGTTTTCCTCTCTCTCTTTCTCTCTTAATTTCGGCCAGAACCTCTCAAGCAGAAGGGGAAAGAGGTTTGGCTGAGTCTTGGTCGAAATTAGGCTAGGGTTACCAAAGAGAAAGCCTCCTTTTATATCAGAGAGAATGGGCTTAAGTTAGGTCAAAATCCATTTAAGACCCATTAGTCAAACTTAAGCCCAAAACTCCTTTTAATGAGTTTAAACAATTTTTCCAGCCCATAAAACACTTATTATGGCCGGCCATATAGTCCTAATTATCTCCCAAATTTATTTGATTTATTTCTAAAATAATATTTAATTAATTTAGAACATCTCATTTATTTAATGACAAGTCATTAATTATTTTCATACTAATCAATGTAGTACGAAACGAGAAAATATTTATTTTCATCTTTTATTTATTTGAATCATCAAATTATATTATTATCAATATAATAACACAATATGATTCGTGAAATAAATGTAATAATAAATAACCAGTTATTTATTTAATTACTCAGAAAATAATTTTCTTAGCGTAAATCACAATTTACGTTGAATGAGAAAATCAATCATTTATTGTTCACCAAAATCTCGTCCGAGAGTCTATCATTGAGACCTTATGGACCCACATGAACGAAGCTTTAGAATAAAGCTCGGATACAAAAGTTCGCAAACTTTTTCCGGCTTTTAATTCTTAATATTAGTCGATTCCACTAAAGGACCAATATTGAACATCTCTAAGTTCATATGCGTTTATATTTCCGTTTGATGTGACAAAACTATTCTTCACACGGTCCACGGTGTATTTTACGATATTACCCTTTGTGTGTATCATTAACTCAGAGGAATGTAAAATTATCGTTTTACCCCTGAATTATTATTTCACCAAGTCCTCTGTTATTTGTGAACGAGAAAAACATAAAGTGAAATGTCTCAACATGTCACATGTTTTATTTCAAAGAATTCTTTATTCGATGAATACCAGGCCTGGTTTATTCGCTCACACTCTCATAACAGAGCATGGTGTGATACTAATGCCTTAGCATTGTTTCAACACAAATTTCATGTATGTGAATCACATGTTTCAGCGAAACAGTATTATGACACCAACCGTCGGCTCAATGAAAATTCATTTAGCCATTTCCCATTGACAAATCAAATGTCATAAAGTGTTACAAGAATACATGTACTCACTTCAGGATTTAGGTAATTACTAAAATACCCCTCGTATGTGAGTTTGAGGTTTCGAGTGATTAAACGGTTTTATCTCGAACTTCAAAACTTCACTGGTCTTGTTTAATATCTTCATTAAGATATCAAGAATGAATTACAGAGTCACAACTCTCCATATCACAAGATAAGATATCGTTTAATTCATTCTAACAATCATTACTAGGAATCGATTGCCCAATCGATATTTAGATTGCGAACTATTTTTTAAACTAGTCATAAGAAGGTATTTTGTCAAGTCTGTACTTAGCACTTCTTTCGTTGATGACAGTTTCAGAGCGTAGACATAAATGGGTAAATACAATCTTAAATAAGAATGAATATTCAATCTTTATTTAATTTCAAAGCAAAACAAATACAAAAGTATTTAATATCAAAAATCTCCTTTGTGGCCATAATTGCCAACAATTATATCTAGAAATTCCTTTGGCCTAAAGTATGAAGATACTTGCCAAAAAATAAAAGAGGAAATGAATTTCTTTGAGTAGGAAACAAATATGCTAAGTGAGGAAACAAATTTCTCTCACTAATGCACATAAGGCTTGGTCAACTACAAGAGAAATAGAAGAGTAAATTAAATATTGTGTCATGAGTACAAAATAGGAAAGACTTGTTACCATTTCTTGTATTTCCTTGTCTTATCAATCGAGCCTCACATTGAGATGTGAAAATGAATTATTTGCACTTATTCTCTCTCTCTCTCTCTCTCTCTCTCTCTCTCTCTCTCTCTCTCTCTCTCTCTCTCTCTCTCTCTATGGCCGAGCATTCTCTCTCCCTCTCTCTCTCTCAAATATCAATTTTATTTTGGCACCTAAGTGCTCATTAGACTTATACCTAAATTACCTCTTTATCTCTATAGACTTATTCTTGAGTTATTGTGTTTAATTGTGCCGACACACAAATCCTTCAACCCCTCTATAGAAGTCGAGAGGTTGTAACGAGACCTATTTTAAAAAAAATTATAAAATTATGAACAATCAACAAGATATTTTTTAAAATGACCTATGTTTGTGTAAATGTGTTTTGTTTATAAATTCATTAGATACATATACAAGTTAATTAGCCTTTATCTCAATTTGCACAGTTTAATACTACACATAGATTACAAACAAGAAAAATAGATACATGCATACATAGCTTATATATGCAACCATAAAAACATTGCTTATGGTGGACATGTCAAAAGAATTAAGTTAGCTAAAGGATGAGTAAGAATATCAAATTAAGCTTAAGCCTTGTACTACAATATCGATCTAATTTATATATAATTATTGTACTACAATATTGATCTAATTTACGTATACTTATCGCAGAACAAGTAAATTTCATGAACGATAAACATATTTATTTTTACATAGATACGGATTAAGCAAATTGGAGGTCATGTGCGAGGAAAAAAATAAAGGTATTTTGTAATTATAATTTTATTTCATTTAAAAAAAGTCAAATTACAAAATATAAAGCAAAAATGCTATTCAAAATTCAATTTTTTTCTTTTTTGAGATACAATTCAGAAATCAAATCTTTTTACTCAATCTTGTCTATCAACTCTTTTTTAACCGATAAACTTGTGAGTTCACTGAGTCTTTCTTGGTACGTGGTTGATCTCAAAGAAGACGATCAATTTCAACTTGGAAAAATTTCTCTCTGCGGAAGTAACGGTAACAAGAATAGTCAACATTATTCTATAAGCAACATAAGCATTATAAAAAAATCAATGTTCTTAATAAGATTAAGTATTTCCATCGAGTTACTATTATCCTTTTGAAAGATTTTCTGAAAAAAATTTGGCTCAGAAAATAAATCCAAACCATCTAAATCAGAATCTCCATTATACTTTAAAAACATTCAAGATTCAAACAACACTTTCTCAAAATATCTCCATCAATGGCTAAAGTTTTTTTAAAGCTGAACAAAAAATCAAATAGATTTTCAATTACTTAAGTTATTCAAATCTATTTCTAAGAGAAGTTACTATGTGATCATACCCTAAATAATTCCTCAGAAGACTTTATTTTATCATCAAATGATTTTATTAACGAATTACTTTTTTTACAAAATTTAAGAGGTATTTTTATCTCATTTGCAATTTCTTTTGTAAAATCATAGTGGATACAAATCCATTTTCACGATAATTTTGAAGAAAAATAAATTTGGCCTTTTAACAAGTAGAAATAGAATAATAAAATACCATTTACACGGTATAAAACTTTATACCGTTTGGATTTCCAAATTCATACGAAAATTAATTTTTTAACGTTAACATTAAATAAGAACGACTTTTTATAGCCTAAACACCACTAAATTCGCAGTTAATTGTTGTTGAATTTTTTAAAACGCTGCAAACTCCAAAACGAGCTTTATTTTCTAAAATAGTACAGCCTAGATAAAGAAAATTAATGTGCTGAAGTCTGAACATATAATGATGGGATATTCTCATGTATCAGTAATTTCTATTGCTTCTTTCGGCGAATCGCATGTAATAATTTTTTTCAAGAACGAATGCCTTCATTGACTGGCATTGACTGGAGGCCTCGTGTCGCCGCCCATCTCGCCTCTCCCCTGGGCCGAGTTTCACATCTTGTGACAAATGTCGAAGCTTGAATGACTTTTTTTCTTTTGAGAGAGTAGTTAAATGACTTGATTGGTGGTTATATCATCAATTTTATCGCAAACACATTATAATTTTTAAATGCGGTTTAAAATATAATATGAAATCTATAGTTGACGTTGCACGTCATATGAGCTATAAAAAGCGTAGGATATTCAAAAAATTGAGATCTACACAATTTTTTTTTTCCGAAAATGGATTCGTACATGCTCATGTGAAATTTGATACATCAATGAGTGTCTAGAGTAGAGACTATAACAAAGAGATATACATGATATATTAAACGAATCGAATTTCAATTTAACCTAAGAGACACGTACCACATTTTTCTCGTAACCTTAGTATGTGTAAGCACATATCTCTGTTTAATATTTAATATTTAATATTTAAAAAGGGAAATGATAAATAATGTGTGTATATGTATATTAGGTTGAAAATGAATCTTGAATGCAATAATAATAATAATAAATTATTGTCGTTTCGATGCTAAATAATTATTAACTAAAAAGAGTGTTAGTTTGGCGGAAATTTATAATGCTTTAATGTTTTCTTTTAGTATTGGCCATAGTTAAAACAATAATAAAAAGAAATCAACGAAAATGATATAAATATTTGCTCAAACAACGAAAATGATATCGAGTATAACTATTTCAAATTTCTGTGTTAACTTTGGAAGCTTTCGACATAACATAGAGAGAGTTGAGCTAAAAAAAAAGCTTCAATTTCAATGACAGCCATGAGAAAGACGATATTTTCAATCGCCGCCGTGGTTGTTATTACAGCCTCTCTCTGCTCGGCTTCATCGCAGACTGATTTCGTCGAAAAGACCATTAAGTCCCACGACATTGTTATCTTCTCCAAATCATACTGCCCGTACTCTCTCTCTCTCTCTCTCATTTAGGGTTTTGTGTTCTAATACATGTAGATTTTACAAAAGAGATCTGGCGATTGCTTTGTGTGTTTCGTCTCGAAATTCTTTCAACGGATCTGAAAAATAACTTTTTAAAACTTTTTTTTTTTATGTTTATCTCGTATTAAGCTCTTTTAATTGATTGTCTGAGACAATTGGGAGATCTTGCTTGTCTGCTTTAAAAATTAGAACTTAGTTACTGGGTTATCGATTTTGCTCATTGCTGATAGATTTGATTGGAAATTCGCTGAGGTATAACCTATGGTGCTTTACTTGTAAAGAAGCTTAGGAGAAAATAAAAAATCAAAGTTCATAGGAGAGATTCTGATTTTTTTATTTTTTTTATTTTTTTTATTATTGGTTGTAATTCGCAGGTATTGTAGAAGGGCGAAAACAGTTTTCAAAGAGCTAAAGCAAAAACCATTTGTCATCGAGCTCGACGAAAGAGGTTCGTTACGATCTCTCTCAAGTTTTTATTTATTTCAGGGCTTGAGAAATCGTTGTTTCATGGATCAGATTTGTCGTATACAGTGTCTGTATATTCTTTGTTCTTTGTTTCACTATTTTCTTCTTGTATTGTATTCGTGAATAGATATCTTTGAATTTGAAATTATAAGTTCAAAAAGTTGGGTCCATAGCGACTAGAAATTTGTATATAATTTTGTAAACGTCTAATAAATACCCATCAGTTACACTACTTTACACTCCATATTACTTTACCCTCTGAAATTTCTGGTAAACGATTTTGGGCTGGTTACCCGTTTACAAAACCTTGGATATCTCCAAAACACTATACGTTTATATGAGTATATACTTCCATTAATCAAGCTGTTAAAGTCAATTTGGAGAGTGATTTTCGAGCGGAAATTTGGTGGTTTGTTTGAACAGAGGATGGTCAAGAGATTCAAGATGCCTTAAGCAAGATCAATGGAAGACGAACTGTACCACAAGTGTATATACACAAAAAGTTCATCGGCGGATCAGACGGTACGTAGAAAAGATTAATTCTTTATCAACGATATATTGTTTTTCAAAGGCGATTTGTGTTCTTATCACGATTTGCAGATACGGTTGAAGCGTATGAAAGCGGAAAGCTGGCTAAGCTTTTTGGACTGACCGAGACCCACGATGATCTTTAAACTGTCGAACCGATGATGATGATGATGATCTTGTTGTAGTTTTGAGCTATTTCGAAGCTTTTTTATTTTTGTGTTCTAGAGTTTATTTGAACCATTCCTCAGTACCAAGTTCCTACTGACACTTAGAGAGAAAAAGAAAGTTATGATATGAATTACTAGTCTTCAAGACTTGCTTCAAATCTAAATAAGATAAGATAAGTATTTGCTTCATGGTGAAAATTTTGTGTTTACGTAATTTAAATGTTTATAAAATAAAGAAGTGAGGGACTTAGACCTTATATTTTAGCAGGGGGAAATTAATGTCTTGATGTAAGTTCTGGCAATTTTCTCTGATTTCTATTGGCATTTTACAACCTCTAGTTAAATAATTTATTTTTTTACCATTAGATTTTTCCATTAATCTTAATTACCAAATCAATTGATTTACATAGTGGCCAGTAATTAAAAAAATAAAATAAACTCCATTTATCCAAGACGACAAATCACTTAAACTTTGTCAAATTTGTTATAGATGGTAACAAATTACATAAGAAAATACTCACGTGTTAATGCACTAAATGTAATATTATATATATATAATATATGTGTGTGTATAAATATAATCAACACTAATTGTAATATATACACTCCAGTATAAAAGAACACAAGAAAAAATTCACGTGTTTATGCACTAAAATGTTATATACTCCAATGTAATCGTGACTAGTGTATAATGTAAGATTTTTTAAAATACTTATAGTTTCGTATTATATGGTCATATTTTATTTTTCTTAAATATAAAAAAAGAAGCAAAAAAAAAAGAGTGAAGTTTGTGATGTGCTCTGGTATCTGACTGCTTTGGCAAATATCAACGAGAAGTAACTAGAACTTTCTTTCTCTCCTCCTAGTTGCTACCTTAATTAGGGTTTTAGGATTAGGGTTTATTACAGTGGTCGATTCATTTCTCCACCATTCCCAAATCGATACCTCTCAAATCCCTAAATCCCCGAATCGACAATAATGGTTCGCTCCAATGGCGTCAAGCTCCTCCGATGCCTCGCTCATCGCACCGTGCGTACCTTTCCACCACACAGAAACTCTTCGCTCTTCGTTTTCATTTTTAGTTGTTTGATTTCTCTCAATCGAATCAATTGTAGATTTACGATTCGACGACGGTATCTCGAGACTATTCTAGAAGATTCCACTCTGGCTTTCGCAACGACGCGTGCAGAGTTTCGTCGAAAGATTCTAACACTTCCGATCATGGTTCAGTTTTATCTCTTCTTAAATTATCCATTTTCATTTCATTGTCTAGTAAATTTGAAGTCTCTGATTGTATTTTGCAGTGCGTAGAAAAAATTTATTTTCTTTGGGAGCTCTCAATTCCAAATTGAGAACGTTGAGGTCGATTCATGGCACTGGTACTTTCTTATTTGATCTACATATGTATTTTTCTAATCCCTCCTTAAGCTGATAAAGTTTAAGCATAAAAGGACAACATAAATTACTGTGAAAGAAGATTATTTGTGGTTGTTGCATAAAAAAAATTCAATTCATTAGATTTAGGACGTTGTTTCATGGAGATACTGTTATTCCTGTTCGTTACATTAGTTGGAAAGAAATATAAATGGAAATAATTCTTACAGTGCTCTTGCTTGATTTACTTCTCGGTCGTTTACATTTTTCTCTTGGTAGCTTCATTGGCTTCGAAAGATTTTTATGAAGTACTTGGAGTTGGAAGGAACTCAAATGCGTCAGAGATAAAGAAAGCTTACTATGGGGTATGTAATTAGCTCATTTTTGCTTATCAAGGCTATTTATTTGCATTCTGGTTTTGGGTACTGAAAATGTAATATCTGATTTGGTTAGTTTCCACTGGACAAAGAGATGTTCACAAGATTTTCTTATGAATACTGTTTAGTTGATTTATTCATGTTAGAAACGCAAATTTATTTAAAATAAAGTAAGGAAGCTTCTTCAAGAACAAAGGAAGTAAAAGCTTATCGCTCTATCTTGGGAGAGATCGGAACGGCTAAAACTGGAGAATCCTAATTAAGGCTTGTAAATATATTTTCCCAGAAATCTTTGAGCGAGAAGACCTTGTCGACGAAAATACATCTACTTATTCTATTTAATATATAATTCAAATTTACTATACAGCTTGCAAAGAAACTCCACCCCGACACAAACAAGGATGATCCCGAGGCTGAAAAGAAGTTTCAAGAAGTTCAAAAGGCTTACGAGGTTATATTGGCCTTTTCCGTGTCCCGAATCTGGTATTTTCCTTCTATTAATTTGCTGAGATTTGACCTTTGGAATGATCTAATTTTTCTAGGTTTTGAAAGACGAGGAGAAGCGCCGGCAATACGATGAGGTATCACAAATAATTCACTCTTCTCAACCCTCTTGTTATATCGCGCAGTTCTGTGTTTAAAATTATTTAATTACTTTTTTTCGTCGTTAAACTTAGTAGCGGATATAGATTCGTATTTCCTTCTTCCAAGGCAGGTGTCTACTAGCCTTAAGTTTTGTATTTCACGCATGAAAGTTTTAACTGTTATGTTTCCCTCATGACATATTTTAAGTGGTTGAAACTTGTGTCGGGTTGAAGATAAATATTCCATTTGTACCCAGTGTATAACTCCCTTTGTATAATCCATGACCCTTGTGGCTGTGGAGAACCAGGTATAGCATATAGCTAGTATTTACAAACATGAGCTAGCTTTTCTCAAGTTTTTTTGTGAAAGGAATTTTGGCTGCAGTTATGAACTATCTGGTTGTATCCCATTTTCTTTTTGTTGATCCTTTTATTTTCTTTCTATTGTTTTTGTTTGATCTGTTTGAATACTTAGAAATAGTATTTAAGCTATGCTACCGTTTTACTCTATATTGTCATGCACTGGAAATACTTTATTTACGTGATAGAATTCAATAGTTGTCGGTGATCGGAGATAAGACATATGGGTGATTTTCTTGGGAAGAAGAATAATTACCGTCACTTGTGCTATTGTTTCCTTATATCTATTTCGTCTTCTTCCATGTTAACTTGGTTTATGGGTACGACTTATATTGCTGATGTGCTTAATGCTTCAGATTGGCCATGCTGCGTTTGAAGAACACGCGTCAGGCTTCTCCAATGATTTCAAGAATCCTTTTACTGATATCTTCAACAATGATGTAATGACCACTTCATGTTGTATTTCTGCTTTTTTTATAATTATTTTCTTAAATTTTCTCTCTAGTATAGATTGTGGATTCTGAGGTGTCAAAAATAGGGAACTATAAGTTAAAGAAAAAACTAATTGCACATCCCTATCCTTTTCTTTTTAAGTTTTTACTGAATACAGATCCCATCCAATTTTTTGTGGATGTGATTATTGAAATTTGGTATTTTATTCTCAAAATATTAGCCGTTTAATTTGGTCTATTATGCATGATGTGGCAGATTTTCAGCATGTTCCGTCAGAATTTTGGAGGTCAAGATGTCAAGGTTTGTACAAATCTATCAAAGCGTACGACTTTGATGTGCGTTTTCATTCTTCTCTGTAATCAGCTGTTTGATTCACTTTCAATGCTCACATAGGTTGCTCTGGAAATATCATTTATGGAAGCTGTACAGGGGTGCACTAAAACTGTGTCATTTCAAGCTGCAAAGCCCTGCGAAGCTTGTGGTATGCAAATTGACTTCATTAGCGTATTCTGGTTTTATGCGACTGTCTTGACTTGTTATCGACCTTTTCATTTGTCAACAATACCAAAGAAAAAAAGAATCCTAAGTGCTGGCTGAGAGACGGGTCGCTCGTGTTGAAGGGCCTAGAAAGGGGCATTATTTGGTCTAAATACATTAGGATATATTTTTACTGCACAATAATTAGTATTCATAGTGTTGAGACTCGATTAAGAAAAGGTATGTTGTAAGCGTAGACCTACCTATGAATGAATTGGTGTTTCTAGTTAATGAAGATGATCTTTCAGTCAAATTAATATACTCACACAAGGAGAGATTGGGTCTAGTTTAAGAAACAAGCTTTTGCATTCTAGTTCCATCATAACGGCTCTGGTAATGAGATCCAAATCCGGGGTCGTGTCTTTGATTCTGGATTTAGAAAATAATGTTTATGCCTTTGGTTCTGAAATTTTTTCTGACTCACAATTGGTTCTTCTCTCACATTTTCTTTAGTAACTTAGTGACATAATTGATATGTTTTTTCAATCCCCAAATTAGGTGGTAGCGGTGTACCTCCCGGAACAAGACCAGAAACTTGCAAGCGCTGTAGAGGCTCTGGCACGGTTAGTTCTTGACTTTTGGATTTCATGACAGTTCAAAGATCAATTCTGAATTGATTCCCTGCTCATGCTATTTCATATCCAGACTTTCATGCAAACTGGGCCGTTTCGGATGCAATCGACTTGTACGAGTTGCAGTGGTACCGGGAAGATGTTTGCGGTAGGATTTACTTCTTCATCACATTAATTGGTTACAGGAATAGAGCGGTTAGGCATTCAGTGATTTACCTTTTTTTATGTTTTTGCACCAACGAGATATTTGTGTTGATGATTTTTTATTCCTCCAGAACCTTTGCAAGTCGTGCAGCGGAGCTCGGGTAGTGAGTGGAAGTAAAACAGTAAAATTGAATATCGTGCCAGGTATGTTGTTTATAAACAGTAAGACAAACTTACTCGCTCTAGTCCGGATAACTATCTCATATTTTCAATCTAAAGTGATATTGTTGATTGAATGCTTTATGCATCCATCCTGATTTTCTTTATAATGTTTGCTTTTTCCATTACATTGACTGGAACTTCAAAATAAATTAAAAAACTGACAAATGAAAGACAAGCTTTTGCATCTGGATCGGATGGAATACATGCACTAATACTAGTAGCAGTCAAAGTCCTTCTTGAATAATGTTGATTATTTCAAATATTATATGCTTAAATCAGACTAGTAGGGGATGCCAATTAGCTGAACTAACAATTAATACCAAACAAACAATGGGTCTGTGAAAGCATAACTTTTGGAAAAAAGGACCAATGTTAACTCAGTTATACAGAAATGGTTCTCCTAATTCCCGTTATTTGTGCGCAACATCAAACACTAAGAATTATTTGTGCACTATATCGTAGGATTTAAAATCTAGGAATACACTGGGTTGCAATGTTCATGTGGTACCTTTGTAGCTTTTATTCTGTTGGAACTTATAGGTAATGTTTTCAGAATAGTAATGAACCCACTTTGTTCATTTTGAAACGTATTTCCCAGGCTATACTTATCGTGTGTGTATGTGTTGTGTGTGTAGGCCAATATGTTCTTTATACTCCAGTTGAGCTCCTTATAATGGGAAAAACTAAGATTTAGGACATCCAAATGTTCTGTGCTTCAAGACCAAGAGATGTTTTTTTTCAAATATGCCCTAATTTTACTGCCTTACTGGTACAGGAGTTGATAATAGTGAAACCATTAAAGTGATTGGTAGTGGTGGCGCAGATCCCGATGGGAATCAACCCGGTGATCTTTATGTTACGCTTCGGGTATATTACTCTAGATTATTTATTTTGCTGTGTAACCTGGTGCTTCCTGTTTTCCTTCATATTTTTCTATTTTTTATTTTCTTCTTTCTTTCCAACTTGGGATTTGCAGGTTAGAGAAGATCCTGTATTCCGTCGAGATGGTTCTGACATCCATGTTGATGCTCCTTTGAGCATTACGCAGGTGAAGCTCTTACTGTATTTTTATCTTTTCAAATCTAACTTTTTTCTCTAATTTTTGGAGGGGTTTCTGAGTTTTTATGATTAATATTTTGCAGGCAATCTTAGGGGGAACAATTCAAGTCCCCACTTTAACTGGAGACGTCGTTCTGAAGGTACGTCAACAAATCCGATATTCACCCAAATTCATACTAAAAGAGAAATAAAATAAAGAGGTTTTCTGACAATTACCAAAACTTTGTAAAAGACTGAGTCGATAACATATCTATAATGAACAGTATATAATTCCTTTCCAACTAAATGAGGCGCCTAAAAAAATAGGGAGAAAGAGTAATATAGCCTTTTGAATATAAGAATTGCAAAATAGCCAAAGTTTTGTAATTATTGGTTAGCCTTATGTTGCAAATTTACCCCTATTCAAAACTGCAAAAATAGGAAAATGAAAATTTCAGAAAATAAAAAAAGAAAAAGAATTTAAAAACAGACATTAATAAACCACTAACCGACTAATAAAAATCTAAAAAAGAAATTAACCCCACTAACAAGTATAAAAACAAGTATACAGTAAGGGAATCAACAAAAATGAAAAGATAGAAACGTAAAATAAACCGATATTAACGCGTCATACCAGAGTCAAAGAGATCCCAGAATTATGAAGATTTGAAACTAGTTAAATATATACCAGAATTTAAATATGGAAAAGTTAAATATAATGGAAGGACAGCGAAATAATATAATCGCGAATATACCGGCATAAATTAATTTCGGAATTTAAAAAAAAAATAACCAGTTTGAAACCGCTCAACAGGTGTACGAATTTGAAAAAAGAAACAGGCATATCTTTCGAATTCGAAAACAATTTAATACGAATTATAAAAAAAATAAAAGCCAATTTCTCTCTCCTACGTAAGAACATATTAGTCAAAAACAAAATACAAAAAAAGCCACCACATCAATATTGGCTATATTTTTAAATACTCCAAGCGTTTGGCCATATAGCAATTTTTATGTTTGTTTTGGTCAATTGGAGCAATTTTTCAAAAAAATAACAGGCTCTTTGAGTTTGCATAAAAAATTATTCACATTAATATATAAAAAATTGTCTTGATCTGTCTCATTGCAATCTTATTTTGTCTGTTTTTATAACTGCAGGTTCGCGCTGGAACGCAGCCCGGTCAGAAAGTAGTTCTCAAGAAGAAAGGTGAGAAACTACATCATCATTTTATGTTTGCTTTTCAAGTCTTCTTAATCCAATAAAATATCCTTCATTTTACCAGCAATGGCTGACTTCTCTGATTCTGAAATTGTCTTCTTATCCTTGAACAAAACTCTACAATGCTAATTGGAATCCGGTCTCGTTGTTTTGTTAAAGGGATCAAAACGAGGAGTTCATATACATTTGGGGACCAATTTGTACACTTTAATGTCTCCATACCCACGTAAGCATTGCTTGTCTTTGCTATAAAATTCAAAAATATTAATTGTTGAAAATTTAATTTTTATTTTTTCGTTATATGCAGTAACCTCACTCAGAGACAGCGGGAATTGATCGAAGAATTCTCGAAAGAAGAGCAAGCAGAAAAGTCTGATAAACGTGCCGCCGCCGGAGCTTCCGGATAAGAACCCTAATCTCGAAAATCATGTACTTCCGTCGTATAAAACACTAACGGGGAGGTTAGAATATTATTTTTGTTCAGAAACGACGCTTCTGGCTATATAAAATTTTGTAGGGGAGTTATTATGGAGTTTTTTTTTTAAATGTATTATTGCTCTAAAAAAATTACAACGATATTTATGTCAGGTTTGTTGGATGGCATTGTACATAAACCTCTTTGCTATACAAATACTGTGGCCATAAAAATCATGAAACCGCTCTCCTATTTGGGGTTGAGGAGTGATGAACATACCTTTTAATACGAGTGCTATGTGAGTCTCAGTGGGGAAAATATAAATTGAGAATGGAACAGTAATTTTCGCCATTTAGCATTCAGATTCGTTTAAGAAATATATACAACATACACTAAACGTTATATAAATTTGAATTTGCTATGGATATTCAATGTAGTCTTGAGGAGTAATCGGTTTATGTAAAAATTATCAGAAATATATATTTTTCAATATTACATCATTACATAACGATAATTAGATTTTTTTGTATATATTATGTCATTTAAAAACAAAATAAACTTTTTTTTCTTATCTCTCAAACTATTTCGATTAGAATTATTTTAATGATCTCCAATTACTTCTGACAATCTCGAACAAACAACGCAAAATAAATCAAATATATATATTTTTTTCATTTTGACTCTATTGCTAAAGAGAAAATTTTCAATTGTCTCTTAGTATGCAAAATATAAAAATTAAACTCATTTTTAAATTTTTATTTAAAAGTGGACAAAATATTTTTATAAGCAATACACTTTAATTTGTTTGTTAAAACTTATTAATTGTTGTTTATACAGTAAAACCGATGGTTTAAGCTGAGTTTGAGACTTAGGGGATTAAAAAACGATAAACACGTTAAATTTTATAGAACGTACGATAAAATGCGAAAGAAAAATTTTAGAAAATAAATAAAAAATACTTTAAACGCATTTATTTAAAAAGCAACGAATTGTCCCGTATCGGTCGAAAAAATCTCTTCGAGAGGAGAGCCGCGACCAAGTTACGATCATACACAAACGCCACAACTATTCAGATGGACATCATCGCCATGATGACATCTAGGTCCGACTCGAGCCAACGCTTCACGGAATTCATCCATCTCAAAGAAAGTTGAAGGCCCGATTTGCGACTACTGCAACAAGCCAGGACATATCAAGGCCAAATGTTGGAAGCTCCATGGCAAGTCAACCATCTCAGCGATCCTCCCGCGGCGAAAAAAGTGTCCATCAAGCATCTTCCAGCGAGCCAACCGTCAAAACTTCATCATCTTAGAAGAACTTCTTCAAGAAAGAGATTTAGCTGGACCTCACATAAGTCATCATCTTCACCTTCCTCATCGTCGCTTGCCTAGAAAGAAAGCCTTAGTTGTCTCCACAAAAACACTGATCATTGGATCATACATCAATGCCAACTGATCATATGACAGGATCCTCGGATATGTTCGACTCATATTTTCCATGTTCTTGCCATGAAAAAGTAAAAGTTGCAAATGGACAGCTATTCTTGAAGAAGATTCCATCGGGATCTCACCACCCATAACTCTAAACAATGTCTTACATGTTCCAAAGCTAGCATACAATCTGTCCACAAATTAACATGTGATTCTCAATTTAAACTCCTTTTTCACCTATTGGTTGTGACTTTCCAAAACCTATGCTTGGGAAAGATGATTGACAGTGCTAAAGCACACAAGTGGCTTTACTGCTCTCATAGATCAAATCAAGTAATCAAATTCAGAAACTTTAGTGTTCAAATTTTGTTTCCTTGTCTGCTAAAATAATGTTATAGTATTTTCGCTTAGATCATCCCATCTTTGTGTATTTTACACATTTGTTTCAAAATAAAAGTATTGATTCTTTACAATGCGAAGTTTGTGAGTTAGCCAAGCATAAAAGAGTCTCATTTCCTTCTCATAAATATATGTGGAGATCATCTCGAATAAAAAACATTCCACAATCTAAATATTTCATCAATTTTATTTATGACCACACTAGGAGCACATGGATATATTTGCTGAAAGAAAAATACGAGGCAGCAAATACATTAAAAAGTCTCTACTCTATAATTCAAACTTAATTTCAGATTCAAATTTTAAGGACTGGCAATGGTAGATAATATTTCAATGGAATCTTAAGACAATTCTTAACTGGAAAATGCACCACCCATCACAGTTTTTGCGTTGATACACCTCAACAAAATTGTATTGCTGCAAGTAAATATTGGAATCTACTTTAAATCGTCGAGGTTCAATGTCTTCTATGAATGTTCCCAAGTGTTTGAGAGATGCTTTACTAACTGTTCCATATCCAATTAATAGAATGTCAAGGAATATACTAAGCTATCAAACTCCGTTACAATCACTTCAAAATCATTTTCTGGAAAATAAATGTGTTTCTAATCTCTCGCCAAAAATATTTGGCCGTACTATTCTTGTTTATATTCATGACCATAACACATGTAAATTTGATTCAAAATCTATTAAACGTATTCTTTTGAAATTTTCTCCAATACAAAAAAGGTTTCAAATGCTTTAATTCTAGCTCGGGTTAATCTTATGGATGCCACATATTTTAAACAACCCTTTTTTTTTAGTAAACTTCTCTTCAGAGGGAAATCGCTCATAATGAAGATCATTTGGGAAGTAGAAGTCTTACTTATATATGAAAACATTGAAAATAACCACCTGTCACATGTTGTATCTAGGAATGAGAAATAACAACAATAGTATTTCACCGTATAATGAAATTAGTCCCATTGAGGACCAAACTACTAATTTTGGGTTCACACAAGAGGACCTAACTCGTGACGTCGCAATCATCCAAACCGAGCATCAGTCTAGGTAACATACCCTCATTGCTTGATCCATCCCATTAAATTGAATCTCAAGAAGAGCATGTCGACCCTGAATCGGTAAAATCATCCCTAAATGAACCCATAGCCTTAAGAAAAGGAGCCCGAACTTGCATAAAATACCATTCGTATATGACTTAGGGCATTCACAACCAGTATAATTAACAAAATTTAGGCGCCCTAACTTGCAAACTTTGGTTTTGTCCAACATTTCGTAAAAATTTTGTAAATTTCCAAAACGCCTACGTGACACTTTAGTTTATGCATTAAAGTTACTTTTATACCCTTCAAATTTCGAAATATTTGAAGCTTTAATTTTCCCAAAAATTTGAATAATTTTCGTTATTATTCCATATCCGACAGTTTTTTTTTTTTTTGCAATTTTCCAGCAGTTAATTATGTTGTTAAGAAGAAAACACAAAGAAGAATAAGAAGAACGTAATTGCTTATTAGTTGAATTTGAATCAGAGAAGATAACTAGAAAAACGATTTTTATAAAAATAATTGATTTTGTAAAGAAGCGATCTTGAATTGACAAAAAGGATTTTTCAGAGGCAATTTATCAAACACATTAAGTGCATATTCTATTGTTGAAGCATCTGAATGAACAAAATCTATCAGATTTCCATCGAACACGTGGTAAACCTGATCGCCGAAATCAAGAAGAGACGCATCTTCAAAAGTGGATTCTTGAACTGGACAAAACACTTCGTTGTAGAACTCTTCGTCGGAATCAATGCTCACGCTCACCGGAGATAAGAAGTTTTCATACGGTATTTTTATCCAAAAAAGAGTCATCCATCGCCGCCGCCTCCTCCACGATCGAGTTCCACAGACCAGTCTCCTCGCTCTTCCGATCCGCTTCTGACGATGTCATTCGCGACTCGGCGTCGTGGAACGCCGATCCGTCGCCTTCAGTCCCGCTCGCAACCGGTCGGAGTCGGCGCGGCAGTGGCAAAAGCGGGACTGTGACCTACGCAATAGACGGTGAAATTGGCAAGGAGGATTAGAACGTATAATCCCACGTTGATGGCACTACTTCCGCCCAGACTCGCCTTCGCGTGCTGTCGTCGGAGATGAAGGTTTGAGCGAAGATTTCGCCGGTGTTGAAGAAGGAAACCGATTTACAAAACACGTCTATTTACAAATCATTTCTCACTCCTATTTCCCTATTTCCCAGAGTATTAAATGCATAATATTCTCTTGAGCGGTTTATTAGCATTTAATTAACCGAATTCTAATTTTAAATTTCATTTTATTTTTCGGCAGGATTTCAAAATTTAAGAGTATTTTTGGAACGAAAAATTTGATTAATTAAAAGTCTATACATTTACAAAAAATTTACGACAAAATCAAAATATTAAACCCTATATACTACATTAAATTAATGATGAGAGTCTATACACAGAGCTCTAAGTATCCCCAAATGAAAGGAAGCTGTCTTATAAAAGGTAAGAGCTCTAAACAAAAATGAGATATGGGAGATGTCCGAATTACCACGGGAAAAACGCACAAGTGGATAATAACTAGGCTGAAATATAAGCTGATAGTAACTAGTTGCTCGTGGGTTCACTCAGACCTATGTCTAAATTATGAGGAAACATTTGCGTTCATGGCCAAGCTTAACACTATTAGAGTTTTGATCTCTTTAGTTGACCTGGATTTGCAATTATTACAATTTGATGTAAAGTACGCGTTATTAAACCCCTAGAAGAAAAAAGTATTCATACAAGTCCACTAAGTTTTTGACAATAACTTGGATGGAAGGCCTTATATGGCATCAAATAATCTTCCCGGCCTAGTTCTGAAAGTTTTCTAAAGCGATGAAGGATTAAGACTATAAACAGACTCAATCTGATCATACCGTGTTTTACAAGCACACTCCGAGACGTAAAAAAAAAGCTATACTGATTGTTTGCGTAGATGACATGGTTATGAGAGGAGATGACGAAGTTGATGTCAGAGAACTAAAGTGTTCCTTAGCTCAACAAATTGAGATACTTTATGAAAATGGAAGTCGCAAGATCGACAGAGGGAATTGCAAACCTCTTTTCTGAAATTGGTCTCCTTGGGTGCAAACCAGCTTCCACACCGATTAATCCCAACCACCGGCTCAACAAAGAATGAAGATTTCCGAAAAACAAAACAAGGTATCAGAAACTTATTGGAAAATTGATTTATCTCCCATACTCGCCGACGTCACTTTTGCCGCGAGTTCTTGTAAATAAATACGTGCATAATCCATATGAAAGCTGTATACATACAAGAGAAACTGCATGCCATTCGTTCTAATTACATACTCGCAAAAGAGTCAAATAGTTCAATGATTCTCAACAAGTTAGCCATGAAAGCTATTTTTACAGGGTGTTAGATTGTGTGATATTTGTAATTAGTTAGCCATGTTAGTTCCTATATCTCAAGACCAAGTATATGCTTTATTTTATACTTTATGCTGTTAAGCTTTTAGAATAATCAGCTCTATTAGTTAGAGCTATAAGTTAGTTCAGTTTGTATTTTATTTATAACATATTATAGAGAAGAGCACACATTGGGCTTAAATATATTGCTCCGAGTTACGAAAACAAACAAAATTTATGATAGAAAGAGTCTAAACAACTTTGACATCTATCTTTTATTGAAGAAAGCTTGACTAAAAACTCCAGCGACATCTATTTATTTCTGTTTTAGTTTCTCAGAATAGTTACTTGCATACAATTGGAATGCTTATGCAACGAAAAAATAAAATTTCAAAATTGGGAATACTTAATTTCCAATAATTTATCCAAGCACCCACCCATACAGGAGACACGTGCCTAAACGTTCTAACGAGAATAAAAACCAATAAAAATAAACCCGGTTAAAGGGTATCAAATGAGCCACCAGTCCAACTTAACCAGAAACAGAACCCCCCTGTGATCAATCCTGATATAGATTAAAAAAAAAAAAAACTGAAATCATCCTACCATGGCAAGGGCCTTTCACTCCGCAGATTTGGGTTTGGACTTGTGTTTCTTGGCATCCAAGGAAGCCAAGCCTTTACCGAGCCCAGCGGGGGCAGAGGCTTGGGCTTGTTCTTCGGTCTGGGTTTCGGAGTTGATGATGTTGATGAGGTGAGTGAGAGGAGGCAATGCCTGGACGGGAACTCCGTGGGGTCGGATGGAAAGTCCTCTTGCGGCGGCTTTCTTCCTGACTTCCGCCGCCGCTCGAGCCGCCCGCTCGTCCACGCCTCTCCCGACCCGCGGCAGCACAGCCTCTCCTCCGCCCATCAGAGCCGAGTTCACTGATTTGCTGTTCCCCGCCGCCGCCGCCGCTTGGAACGCTTGCATCAAGTCCGGGTGTGCCTATTCATGCCATTCACTTCCTTTACTTTTCTCTACTTTATATACAGATCTTCCTCAAAGATTATAAAATATTCGAGATTACACCTCTTATTTTATAAATATCTAAAAGTGGACTTCCTATTTCAAACAAAATTACACTTCTGACCATCATGCGTACGATGCCATATAATAAGTAACGTATTTTTGTATGACATAAAGAACAAAAGTTCGGATATCTTCTCAACAGTTTTGATATTTTGTCAGCGCATAATGAAATTTCTCTTCGTCTCCGGAGGAATTATGGAATAAAAAAGCGAGGGATTACATTCTGAAGTGGGTTATCTGTTGAGTTTCCACATTTTTTAGTCAGAGCCTGGACATTTGTATCTTTGTGTATTGGGTTTTTCCGGGCTCAGTTTTATTTGTTTGCTCTCAACAATCCGAGGGGAGGATAGATTTTTTAGGGATTTATTCGGCATAAAATAGAAGAAAGAAGTACTAAGTGTGTTTACCTTTAATATATCGATGGCTTTCTGAGTAGAGTTGGCATTAAGAGCTTGACCCTTTTGCTTTTGTGCATTGAACTGCGATGACAATGAAGCGCTTTTTAGATTCTAAGTGACCCTACAATAAGAGCTCTTTTTTAACGGTTTTAATGCTCAATCATTCTGAACTGTTCATCCAATTCACCTGTAGCTCACGCATCTTAAACGTTTTCATCCAGTTTTCGGAATCCCGTGTCCTTGAATCCTCTTCACCAAGTTGCTTGACAAGGATATCGTATGTTTTCTTCTCGTGCTGTGCAATCAAAAACCACCAGAATCATTTTAGGCAAACAAATGTCATCACAAAAACAAAGGTTGAATCTTTTCTTGCTTTTACTGCTATATCGGGAGTTACTCCACGTATTGCTTGACGTAAAACAGGTAGTGGATTTGTTTGTCTTTTGTTGAATCTTTTTCATGGCTCGATAGATAATTTGATAAGAATATTCGGTCCATATGCTTTATTTTTTGAACTAAAGACATTCTCTTAAGAGACGAAGGTGAAATAAATGAGAAGTTTAAATAAATTACAGAGACTTGTCAGTTCCATATTGCTAATGAGGCCGACGAAGTCGTATATTATGTTTGAGAACAAAGATATACAATCCCGGAAACTTACCTGGTGCGAAAGCTTGAAAGCACCCATGCAATTGAAAGCAATTGCAAGGGCATGATAGCAAACTGCTGTTTGGATATGTTCCTCGCCCAAGAGCCTCTCGTTCTTCTTCAAAGCTTCTTGCAAATAGCGAAGCGCTGTGTTCATTTTCCCAATATCCTGATACATCATCGCCACGTTTATAAAAGTCGCTGCAACGTCGGGATGATCGGGACCGGACGACAAGCTTAGCAACAGCAATGCCCGTGACATGTGCCTCAGTGCCAGTTCGGTTTGGTTTAACCCATGGTAGAAAAGAGCCATATTTCCATAACTGGGTTAAATACACAAAACTGTTAGCAAATACAGAAGACAGAAACTAGAACTCGCTGAAAACAATTTCTAAACCAAGAAAACTAGGAAATTATTGGGACACCTATTATATTCAGCAAAAAAAGAATGGACATCTATTAGTTTTTATTTTAAAACCAAAACCTTGTACATGTTCCATAGCACGAGGATTGGTGCTTTCAGAATTGGAGAAAAAGCCATTATTTGGCTTGAGTTTATCTACATTGATTTTAGACATTATATACTAATTATTTGCATTAGTATCTCGAGCTATTGCATACAGCCAAAAAAGATAAATTAAACATAACTATAGAGAGCTAGTATCTTAAAGCAAGGAAACTATTGTTGCTGATAAAATGTCAAAACATGGCACTACTAACAATAATAGGCATGAGCTGCCAAGGAAGAGAATAGAGAGCTTGAAGCATTACCTGTGAGCAGTGTCGGGATGATCTAGGCCCAGACAACGTTCATTAATGATGAGTTCCTTATGCTGTTGAATTATTGCTCCGGCCATATCTCCGGCGTGATATAGAACCATAGCAAGGTACCTGAAACACACAAAAAATTAATAACAAAAAACAGTGAAATATTATAATATAAAATGAGTTGGAAGTGAATAAGGTTATTGTATCTACCGGCAGCAGTTTGCAACCTCTCGATGCATTGGACCAGTGACCTAAATCCAACGAGTCAAAGAGACCATTTAAACCCATGAAGTAGACATACACATTAAAAAATTACAGCATTGCATATGTATAACATGTATCACATTAAGTTTACAGCGTTGCATATATCTACCGAGCCGATGCCAAGCTTATTTTCACAATATATAAAATATATCTCATTAACAAAAATTATGAAGTCTTGCTATTGCCTAACTTGACTATGCATTCATGTAAGCCCAAATGATCAAACAATAAAGTATACCTGCTGAAGAATAGAAAATGCCTCGGTAAATAAGGTGTAAGCTTCACTAAGCATTCCCTGAAGAAGAAAAAGAAAATATTTGAACATTACATGGGTTATATAATTTTATTCATGATAGAGAGCAAGATTTTTTGAGCTGTAAAGATTCACAAAACACAAACTGAGCTCCACATACCTCAGCTAATTGGAGCTTTCCAGTTTCAATGAGATCCTTTGCTTCTGTACACACCGGAACCGAGTGCTTAAGCACGGGCTGAAGATTCATAACATCCGCGGCCTGAAACGGTGTCGTAGCATTGAGGTCATATCTCCGTGCTGCGATTGTAACTCCAACCTGCACACAGAATATACATAAAATAAAATAAAAATTTAGAAGAAAAACTACAAGTAGAACTTAAATTACAAGTTATGTTTGTAACGATCTGATTAGACAATTATTTCATGATAAAGAAAAGGCATCACTTGAGTGGGAAATAGCGTATGGTAATAATATTGTTCAAAAAAGGAACAAAATATAGTAGACGACATTTGGCATCCGATCTTGGTTAAATAACAGCAGCTTCATACTTACCTTTAAGCAGAAATTACGGATCACTGAAACTTTCTTGATCCGAGCTCTAGCGTCCTCTGGAATCTCAAACTGTAAAAGAGGAAGATAAATCATTTTTATTGACCTTGAATGAACTTTCAAATGGTTGAACGCATCATATTACATGACAAGGAAACGCCATACCTGATATTTAAACTTCGCAAATTGTTGAATATCTGACCACAAGGTATCAGAACTAACGCTTAAATACATAACTGGATTTTTTTTGGATGCTCCACTTCTCATCCTTCGCCCCTTGGAAAACTTTCCAGCATGAGCTGTTTGGTCCTGTAGATGATGGAAAATGAGGCATCATTTATTACTACTTAAAGAAAACCTAAGATATTTTCTGTTGGGAAATGAAAGAGCTACATTTTAGATTGACACTGAGAAGGGCTAGAACGTTTTGCATAAAATAATCAGAAAAAACGTATTCTACTGAGGACATTGGAAGTCAATAGTAAAAGACTTAATTGGATAACAGTGAACAAATTTATACTTTTAATGCAACAGACTTGTTTTCCCTGAAACAATGAACTAATCATTGCGTGTTCTACAAGGGGATATTATGAACTTTAGAGAAAGCACTGTTATCACGGCTGGAGCACTTGCAATTTAACTAAAATATTAGAATAATTTGTAATATTTTAGTTTATAAAAAAATTGAGTGGATGAAGGTGTGCGAATCCATATTATCATTCATTTTATCCAATTTTTATTAACTGAACGAGGTTCTTAACAAAAATCGAATTCGAGAAATTATGATCCCCGAACTTACTTTTTTTGGAGTTTTAGACACTGAGTTACTTCCGGCACCTCTTGCTCCTTGACAATTTCCGAAAAGACAATTGAAGAAGTGAGATATCGCTGGCCCAAGATCATGATCTTCTGTTTCTCTTAAAACATCCTGCACAATTGAAAAAAAAAATTGTTTAAAGCTGAACATATACTTTTAAGAAAAAAAAACTGAACATATTCATGACATATTTAAATTTATAATTTGTAGAGCACAAGTTAATCATGTTACTCTTTGACTAAAATAACTAGGAATTGAACATAGAGCATTAGTCAGCTATCTAGCACTGACGAGAAATCGAAGAACATTATAAAAAAAAATGATCACCTTAAATATATGTTTCGCAGACCTAACCACAATCTCATTAGAACAAATATCCCACAAGTGAGGTAAATGTCTTGTTCCTTCAGTCACCTGTCATAAATGTCAATTTAAACCCCCATGTAGAAAAAATCTGATTAGGACAAAGTAGAAAAAGAATGCGTACTTTTCCAATGTACCGAACATTAATTCCATGGGCATGTAGTGCTTCAGTTAGTGTTTGCCCGTCCATAGGAGACACTTCAAGTGTGCAGAGATCTTGTACAAACTTCGGAAGCACTACATCTAGAAGGTATGAACTGACTTCTCTCACTTCTTCTTCATCAGCTGTTATTTCCTGAAATATCCAATAAGAAATAACATGGTAAATCAACTGATTGGGACGAAAAAATAATATTATCTATGACTAACCTTTGGATTTCCAGCCAGCTTGAAGTCAGTGAAGACATTTGGGTTGAAAAATATATCGTCCTCTGATTCACATGTTTTAACTGTGGCAGATGCACACTCTTGAATATCCTTGGAATTTTCTTCTTTGGTCTTATCCTACACAAGATTGTGCGACAAGTATAAGCGTTCTTAGTTATTATTTGGGACATGAAGAAACTGTTTAGCCAAATTTCAAAGTCTGGCTCAATAATTTACAAATGTAAGTACTGGTCCACCGATTTTGAAATTCGTTTATAGTCCTTGGATAAACCATCTTCATATAAACAAGAAAAACACCGGTATATTACTGCTCTTGTACTTATTCCTTACTGGTCCACGAGATAACTGTCGAGCATTTAATATAATTTCGGTTTTGGACAATTCTGCTTGGGTAGAAGATGGGCAGACAAAATATGAAGTTGAAAAACAATTCAATATGCATGTTCAAGTAATCAATATAACATAGGTGGAGGAATAACACAAAAAAACTGGCAGAGATAAACAACCATTGTGCGTTGTTAAATAGAGAATAGTAATTTCACCCCAAAGAAGTCTTATAACTGTAAAGACGCAATGATAAACCAGCTAAAACACTAGGAAGCTCGATTAAGATCTCACCTGTTTGTCATCACAGGCTCCATGGCCATTTTCTTCAGAATGAGACAAACACTTTGATAATTGTGCTGAAACAGTCTTCTTCATCTGCGGAGAAATGTGAATGAGAATGTAACCAGAAAACATTTGTAACCAAACAAAAATTATTAGATTATCTACCTGGCAATAGGCTGTGATTAGCTCAGGTCTCAGAATACAGAATCTGGAGCCGGGTCCAGTGTAGTTTGCATCGCGAGGTGTTACTCTCATCAAGTCGAGAAGATAATGCCTGTTTTGTCCACGCATTTGAATTAAAAACTAACTATTCATTTGATCATAACCTCAATGTTGGCCAAACAAGCAAACTAAAACCAGGGCGGGGTAGAAACAAAATAGATGCTGAAGAAGGGAGTTATAGCTAAGGTACATATGGGTTATGAATAAGGTTCACAGAATAGAATACCTCTCATCACTACCAATTATCCCCTTGCATTCCACTGGTGCAGCTAATCTGAAAGCATTATCAGATCCATCCAAGACCATGTGCTCCTTCAGATGCAGGCGCTTTGCAGCCTCTACCACCTGGAAAAAAAATTAGGCTGAAATTTCATTAATAAAATGCATGTAAACCTTGATAAATCAAGAAGTATGAAAAACTCTCAACATCACCTTGGAATGAAACTCTTCACTCCATGATATCTTCTTGCCATTGTCAACAGAGCCATACAAAAGAGCCTTCGATTTATCCCCTTGAAGAATACCTGGCAAAACACTCTGCAGCAGGAATGCAAGCCAATAACTTGGATGTTTGAGATAAAAGAGCAATATAATGAAAAGAAAACTATCCTTTATTTCTTCTTTAATTCATCAAAAGGAAGTTGTTAAAAAACATAACAATATGACCAAGCATACAATTTATGTCTACAAATAATATGTAGTTTTTTTCTTACAACACACTACTTTCACTATATGCCAGAACAGGATCATGTAAAAAAAAAACAAATAAAGCTTAAAGTTTACCTGGGCAACAACTCTATGACCCCGGTAATCAACTATTGCCATAGCAAGATTATAGATTCCTGGGACATCGGCTTCCTGATACGCTTTGGTGCCCTTCAAATCATTATTTGCAGAAGCGTATGTCGCTTGCTCAGTCTCAGCAGACTCTTCTTCTGACTCTGGAGTCAATCCATCACACTGTGGCCCGTTCGAGAGTTCTGTTTTGGACGCTGATTTTTCTGACATACCTTTGTTGGTGACTTGATCAAGATCCGCATCAATTGCGAAACTGAAGAATATATTATTATGAACGTACCTGAAGCAAGAAAAATCAAATGTAACCACAGTTAATCCGGCTGACATGCTGGCACAATCTTGAATGATTGCATATGTGAGTTAAACTATGCCAGCTAACCCAAGTTAGAACGAAGAAAAGAAAGACGCACAGGATGCCATTTATCTTCACAATTATAAGACATCAACAACCAAAATCAGAGGAACAATTTACTTATATGGAATAAAAATTACAAATTGTGAATTCTAATTAGATACACATTCTATAAAATTAATAGAAACTGAAAAAATTAAAGATCTACACAAGGAAGAAAAAATACAATATAATTATTTGGATTTTGTAACCCCATCGAGTCCGATATTTGAACCAAAGTCAGGAATAAAATGCAATCCGCCAAAAGAAAAAAAATAATTATGAATTGTGATCACACTCACATGTGAAAGCACTCCGGATCAGTTGGATTTATTGGAGGTATGCATTTGTTTATTACACCAATAGCTCCATTAATCGCAGCATCAACAAAGTCCAAAGTTACTTTGTATAGTGCCCTGTCCCGTAAGATTCTGTCGAAATGATAAACAGAGGAAATCTCAGATTGAGATACGTCGATCATAAACCACAAAAAAGTACATAAATCATTGACACTTATGTTCACAAACCTTTCTTGAGGAGAGCTGTGAGGGAATTCTCGGCATGATTGCAACTCTTCATTCCAATCACGCTGCATGCCAATCAGCTCACTACCATATGAAAGTACGAGAGCGTCCTCGGCTCTTGTTGCATCACGTTTGTGATCTAACAATAGCATTTCAAGGCACATTACTTACTTAAGTTCTACCTTCATAGAGGAATCATGGTCTTAATATTTATTCGAAAAATAAGACGCTATTTTGATAGTGGAAGCAGTTTAAGCCTAGGAGACACGCACCAAATCTCTATGCGAAAGGCTTGAGATTTCCATTTGAAAAGAAGCATTGTGATTTTACATGGTTCAATCCCAGAAGCTATATAACATTCTAAATGGAAGAAGATCAAAAAAAGTAAGAACTAAACTAACCGGGAACAGGATATGATCCAAGCCATGAATGGGGTGGTAACATGGATTGGACACTCTCAAAGGGATGTGCAATAGATTTCCGCTCCATAATTTCACGAAACACTTCGAAAGCGAGAAAACAATAGAAATAACCAAATAAGCATATTTCTTCATATTCTATCGAAATACAAAGCGGTACAATGCTAGATTACCCTTTTTGAACTTAGGGCTGATCTTTTGCAAGAGTCCAATTAGAGTTGTCGCTTCATAATTAGATTTACTTGGTCGGGGGTCAAGGCTGTTCCCGGTACTTGAATTGACATAGAACATTTTTGTAGTCCCAGTAATGCAATGTTTATTCCCCTCCAAAGTCACCACATCCAGATATAATAGATCCCCAACAAGCCTACAGAGAGAAATACAGAAGGTATTGTTTATATCCATATGCATAAAAAAATCGACATCCAAAATAGATTCAAATTAGTTTACACCTTCGATAGCTTGGAGGTGGGTTAAAAGTCGAAAACACTACACTTTCGACACACTTGACATCTTTCACGCCATTATATAGTAGATTGCTCAATGAGCCAGGAACGTCATCCATAAAACCAAGACCATCAAGCTCTGGAACCTCCACATTCGGGGTGTTTGAACCTGTCATTCGGAACAGAAACAAAAAGAAAATAAATTCTCGCTTCTCCATGTAAGAAGACAAGATCGTTCATCCAGGAATAAGGTTTGACTTCACCTCCTGAGCTTATTTTATTCTGCACCGTCTCCGATTGCAGTGCCAGTGATGTAGACAGTGAGGCGTGAACCGAGGAGAGTGTAAGTAAATCCCGAGTACGATAAACATGAGCTCTTGAAGATCTATCATCATATAGAGCTGTCAAAAGAAGAAAATTGTTAAGACTTGTAGATATATTTACGCTATACACACAGACAGAAAGAGAGAGAGAGAGAGAGAGAGAGAGAGAGAGAGAGAGAGAGAGATAGAGAGAGAGAGAGAGAGAGAGAGAGAGAGAGAGAACATCCGAGCATACCCGGAACCATCTCCAAGGTGCATCCACCAGTGGTTATATCCGCTACCTCAGATATTTCATTAAAATCTTCAAGCAGATGACAAGAGCCATCTTTTGTGTGGAGCAACAAGTCATAGCATGTGAAAAAACACGACTCTGGAGCATCGAGAAGAAACTGTCTAATATCCATAACTGAATCCCCTGGGTTCAGCTTAGAGAAATAAGAAAAATAACGAAAAGAATACATACATATCAGTAGCTTCCAGATTGTATGAACATCAATCAATGTACATAATAACTTCCATCTTCAGATCAGGTAATTATATGGTTAAAAATATCTATAAAAAAAACTCACCTGCAGCTCAAGCTTCTCACCACTTTGTGTTTTAACGGAAACAGCAAAAAGATGAAGCTCGCCTGGAAAATAGACAATGGGTGTTGTAAAACTATTAGCATAATACAAACATACTCCAGATATAGCTATATATTACTAAACTTATACTTATTCGCCCTCCTAGTAACGGTTTATCTTTTATACTTGTAGTTAAATATAGAATATAGATATTTGTGACACGTCAAAGGAAATTCCAAAAAACCATACACGCGGTAAAGCTGGATCTTTTTAAGTCCTCTATAACAGGGAAAATCAATGTTCATTATAGCAGTCAATTCAGCAAAACAAAACAAAAAGCATTACAACTTGCCACACTTGAATACATAGAAATTCAAACCGCAATATTCCTTAGGTATTTGAAATATAATCAAAATTAATGTGTTGAAAAAATGACACTTTATTCGGGTCTAGTCTAAATACTAACCTTGCTTTGATTGAGCATCAGAATTCTCAGCTTCAGAGGCTTGTGGCTCCTCGGGCTTGGTATCATTAGGTGGCTCGGCTGTGACTGAGACCCCATTGGCCTCTTTTGCCAACTCTATCGAGCCTGAATCGACTTGGCTCGGAGCATCATTTGGAACAGACTCGGACTCCACAGGCTTCGAGACCACAGTGGGGTCCACAGGCTTCGAGACCACAGTGGGGTCCACAGGCTTCGAGACTACAGTGGGGTCCACAGGCTCCGAGACCAGAGTGAGGTCTACAGTTTTCGAGGCCGTGGCGGGGCCTGCAGATTTTGAAGCCGCAGCGGGGCCCGCATTGTTCGGCCCCTTCCGGTTCTTTCCTCTCCCTGACTTTCCGGCCATATTATCGCCTCCTTTATTCTGCAAATAAGAGGTTAAAATACAATGTGTACATCTATATATAAGAAATCTCATTTCCGATTAATAACTACTGCAAAAGTGCTCCAACTTTACTGGAACCTAGAGCAACTCTCTTCACAATGGATTTTTAAAACGATTCAAAATTAAATACAAAATAATAATTGTTTCATCGAACAACCAGCAGTTTGTATTAAGAATAACGAAAAAGAAACTGCAACTCTAAAACCCTTCCTATGGAAGCAAAAAAAAACTACTTTATCACAAAGGTCAAACAACAAAAATCAAATAAGTCATTTCCCAACAGAATCGGAGACAGAGACGAGCATAATCGAAAACCGTTGGTTTCTTCCTCTTTCGCGCGAAATTGTTATTGCACAACGTCTCTTTTCGTCTCGAGAAACAAACAGGCGATACAGTGTACAAGAAAGAGAGAACGGAAACAGAAGAGATATTGAGTTTAGAGAAAGAGTACCGATGATAAAGCGAGCGCGAATAGAGGTCCGAAGCGTCGGCGATGAAGTTCAGGGGTTTTAGATAGAGAAAGTCGCGGAGAGAGAAGGGGTTTTAGGCTGTTGAGAGAGAAATGAAATGAAATGAAGTGGCTGAGAGGCGGCGAGAGAGAGTCAGACGAGTCGCATAACCCAATCATTCATTCTTGGGCTTTTTAGGGCCTTTTTATTCTTACACACTTTTAGTCTCTACTACATGCACACTTTACAAATCAAATATTTTATTACTGTTCCTGTAAAAAAAAAAATTATATGTGTGTATATATAGTATTATTACTGTTCCTGTCAAAAAAAAATTATATGTGTATATATATATTATTACTGTTCCTAATTATTATTATTACCCGTTAAATCTAATTAATTTTTTTGTGGTACCCAATTAAATTTTTTTTCCAATTAGAAGATGGTAAGTTTGATTCTCATCCGCATGAAAAAGCTAGATTCAGAAATAAAATCTAATTAAAGAAGACGAAACCGAAAGAAGAAAATTTATAATTATTAATTACCTAAACGAGGACCGAAATTTCTTTCCTTTACGGAACTTGGATATTATGTTCCGGCTATTAACGGGAGCATTTTGATCTTCCTTCCGTCGAAAAAAATTTATAATAAATGTTTACCATATTCGAGAAATATATTTCTCTTTCAAAAATGGTAACGTTAATCACCCGAAAAAAGCTTCATTTTCTAATTGACAAAAATTACAACTTCAAATGAGTGCAAACCATTTTTTTATGAGTTTTGGACAACTCTAATAATTAATAACTTTTTTTGTGGAAATGAGTTAATAATCACTCCATTTCTAAAATATGTTTAATTTTCCAAAAAAACAAAAATAGGAGTCATCAAAAGAGAGGATTTTTTCCAAAGCAAAGAGAAGTGTATAGATCAAACTACCTTTAAACTTTTAAGTTTATTTATTTAACATTTATATAAATTAATATTAAATATTTAAATATTATCAACCAATCAAAACACACACAAAAATTCTTTATCATTTGACCTCACAAACTTCATATCAATATTTTTTTCTTTTATATTTTTATTATATTTCTTTGTTTTACCAAAATAATTATCATATTTATTATTTTCACCACACTTTCATCTTTTTCAATAATAATTATTTTTCTCATTTTATTTCTTATATCGAAAAAAAAATTAAAAATCATGACTGGCAGGTAAAGCAGCTACAAAAGTTATGTCTGTCAATCGAGTATGGGATTTTGGATTAGCTCCTGGGATTTCGGGCCGTTTTACTCTCTTTCAAACAGTAGATTTTTCAACCATTTTCGCTCATGCTAGTGCCCCCAGAAATTCTTGGATTTCTTGCAGTATAAGATTGAATGCCATAACACTTATTTGTATTTTACTTTTTATTGGTGCTGTTGGGAAATCTGCACAGATAGGATCGCATACTTGGTCACCCGATGTTATGGAGGGTTAGTCATTAATGAAATATTTACACATGGTGTAACTAATTCACAAATATGTAACTAAATTTAGTTTTGTGTGTAACTAATTCAGTTTTGTGCGTAACTAATTTGGTTTTGTAACTAATTTGATTTTATATGTAATTAATTCGATTTTATGTAACTAATCTTGATATTTATGTAATTAATTTTGTTTTTATGTATCTAAACTTGTTTTAATGTAATTAATTAATCAGATGGAAAAATATATCATATTCCTGCTACTATACATTTCTACTTTAGTTACATATAAATATGTTTAGTTACATACATTTCCATTTTAATTACATGTAATCTGTTTAGGTACATACATTTCCACTTTTAGTTACATGTAAATCTGTTTAGCTACATACAATTTCACTGCATAAATAACACATACGCATTAGTTTCATAAATATCTGTTTAGTTCCAAAATAGTTACAACATCCAACTTAGTGTCATTTAATTGTTACTCGCCATATTTTCTCACGCTTTTTTGGCGATTTTTGGGACACTTAGAAGCGACAATGGAAGCGACTAGTCGCTTCTAATTTTGTCGCTTCAAAACATTAGAAGCGACTTATCTTTAGAAGCGATACATTAGAAGCGACATTTTGCCCTTTAGAAGCAACTTTTGTCGCTCTAAAAGCCTTTTTTCTCCTAGTGTACATACCAAACAACGTTAAGCCGGTGGGTTGCAAAATAGTTACAAGAACTAAATTACTGTCACATATTACATACTACACAATCATACTTCATTCGTCGTTGTCTGAGTAAGGAAATGAGTTTGAGTTCTTGATTTTGGTTTACGAAATAAAAAATGAATCTATATATCGTCACTAATAATGAAAAGTTGCACACTAATATCGAATATTTCAACACCAATCTAATTAGTTACATAAATTTCCAAATAGTTCAATACTGAAACATTTTAGGTACATAAACGTGTTGTTGGATTCTTCGGATTGGTGGGGGTGGATTTCGTCGAGCGTTCGGCCTCTTCTTCGCGAAGATTCTCTTCGCAGCCTTTTGTACCATCAACGTGTTGATGGTCTCGATAACGTGTTGAGTAGTTACGTACATTTTATTGAATAGATACGTTTAAATTTATTAGTTACTTACATATTACTTAATAGTTACTATTACATCTAATTAGTTGCATATATTTTATTGAATATTTACGTTTAAATCTGAATAGTTGCAAAACATATTACTGTATAGTTACATACATTGTACAAAATAGTTACGTTTAAATCTAAAAAGATCGTAAGGCGATTGAAAAAAATGATTTGTGAAGACTTAGCTGTCGGCGGTTGGAACTGCCAACAGAATCTCTTCTACGACGCCGATTTTGTATAATTAATTTGATTTTGTATGTGACTAATTCAGTTGTGTGTGTAACTAATCTGGTTTTATATGTAACTAATTTGATTTGTATGTTATGAAGCTAGTCTTTTTTATGTAATTAACGTTTTAGTAATTGATATTTTAGAATAGATGATTGGATATAACTAGGACCCCATCATGTTCCTTATTTTCATTATCTTCTTTCTTCCCGTCGTCTTTCTTGTCACATATTTAGTAATTGTCAAGTTTTTGAAGCAAATTTGTATTGAATGATGAAACTAAACTTTTTATTATGTCAGTTTGTAGGCGGAGTTTAAGGCAACAGGCACTTCATGGCCAGAGCAAGAAATGCAGATCATCCCCTAACAGTTTCCTTTGTTCTTTAAGTGGAGGTAGTCGGTTATGTGAGCCTTAGATACCCTTTTAGAATGATGGCCTCGATTATGTTCGGTCGACACCACAAAGCCATATTCGCATCTCTGAAGCGGAAGCTGTTTTTCATGGGCACAAACGATAGATTCACTATCGTAAAGTAGTTCAAAAGCAAGGTCAAGACTCATCTCATCGACATAGTCAGCCATCTTCAGATGGTAGGTTGTGATTACGACGCACAAATGGTCAATCTCATCCACAATTTCCTTTCGTCTTTTGTAGGGTATGTAACTAATCAGTAAAAGATATGTAACTAATCAGTAAAAGGTATGTAACTATTTAGATTTAGACGTAACTATTCAGTAATATGTGTGTAACTAATCATATTTAAACGTAACTTATTGGATCAATCTGTGTAACTTATTAGATATAAAGGTAACTATTCAGTTAGAGTTATGTAACTAATAAAAATAAAGGTAACTATTCAATAAACGTATGTAACTAGTCGGAAATAAAGGTAACTATTCAGTCAAAGTTATGTAACTAATCGGAAATAAAGGTAACTATTCAGTAAACGTATGTAACTAATAGAAAATAATGGTAACTATTCAGTCAAAGTTATGTAACTAATCGGAAATAAAGGTAAATGTTCAGTCAAAGTTATGTAACTAATCAGAAATAAAGGTAATTAATACAACATGTAACTAATCGGATATGAATGTAATTATTCAGTCAAATGTATGTAACTAATCGAAAATAAAAGTAAATATTCAATATGTAACTAATCGGATATAAATGTAATTATTCGGTCAAAGTTATGTAACTAATCGTAAATAATGGTAAATATTCAGTAAACGTATGTACCTAATCGAGTATAAAGGTAATTAGTCAATCAAAGTGATGTAACTAATCGGAAATAAATGTAACCATTCAGTCAAAGTTTTGTAACTAATCGGAAGTAAAGGTAACTTCTCAATATGTAACTAATCGGATATAAATGTAATTCAGTTAAAGTTATGTAACTAATAGTAAATAAAGATAATTTATTCGGTAAATGAATGTAACTAATCATATATAAAGGTAATTAGTCAGTCAAAGTTATGTAACTAATCAGAAATAAAAGTAACTATTTAGTAAATATAAATATATATATATATATATAAATATAATTAGTTACATTCAAACATGTGTTAAGTTACATATTAATCCACGAGGTCCTGGCAAGAGACCTCCACCGGCCTCCAAGTTTTTAACTCAAAAGTAAAAATGGGATGTGCATAAACTCATATATTTCAACTAAACAAACTGTTTCCTAGAGAAAGAAATGCAAATAATCACATCGCAGATTGAGACGCCTAATGGTACTATTGGCAAAGATACCTACAAGAAAATTATTTATTTACATATCGATGTACTATAAATCTCTCATGAGTCCTTATTGTAAGTTGCTGATTAAATTAATAAAATTTGGAACGTTCATTCATTCCTTTTTCGTTTGTTTGAAGATTTATGATATTCAATACTCTTATAGTCTTTAATCAAACCTACCAATGATGAGGATACAAATGTAGATTTGCATGAATAAACTTTTCATGTTTTGGTTAAAACAAAATATTCACAATATAAAGATCAATGGACTATTGTTCCTAGTATGATTGTTGAGATAATCTATGATGTCTGGTTACGAGGCATAGAGAGTTAGGAGCTCTACAGCTCTTCCAGTGTATCTTCTGAAGATACTGAATTGACCAGTGTACCTTTAGAGACAATGTAAGAACAAACCATTTAACCTCTTCTGTTTCAAGGTCATTATGTATGAATTGAATAGTGCATACCTAAATCCTGAAATGAGACATGTCATTTCATAGCTTACATATTCTCATTTGAGAAAGTCAAATTTAAGGTCCACTCAATGATCTAGACTAGACTAATTGGTGATATATTAAGTTATGAAGATGTCATGAACCAACGTTGTGAAGTTTTCATAGATATGGAATTCATGTACAAGATTGTTGAAATGCAATATATATCACCTCATGATTTATACTTGGATTGTGAATAAATGAACTGCGCAGTGTCAAAAATTAAATAACAACTTTATTTGGATGAAACAATGCGACTTGTTAGCTCCTCGTCAATACATTGTTTATAACTTATTCCCAAGTAACAAAGGAATTGATGATATTCACAACTAGAATGATAAAATGGTAATTTTATAAATCATACTAGTTGATGATATTCATAAAGGGTAATCATAGGTAACATTCAATGGATCCGCTCAATATAATTAAGTTGAATTTGACTAGAAAATAAATTTATTTGAACCGAGAGATTCTCAGTGTCAACTCTTTAGTGGAGTCAGTTGACATTAATATAATACTCGGAAAAGGTTTGTGAACTTTTAAGTCCGAGTATAGAAGCTCAAGATTTGTTCATTTGAATCAATAAGGTCACTATTACAGGTCATTAGAGTAGAATTGTTAAACTAGAAACTAAGTCAAGATAAGTTCAAGTGTTGAACTAGACGTTTTCTTGGAAAATGTCTAAAGGGTATTTTTGTGCACATGGACATAAAATAATGTGAATGTCAACATAAAATTTTGAATATTTTCATATGATGGAAATATAAATTAGTTTCTAAAGCCGAGAGGTCGTTTTAGGTATTATGAAATTAATTTCATTATATGTGAAATATTAATTCCACAATGGGTATTTTAATAATGGTCTTAAAAGAAATAAAGAAGCATGTAGATGCCCTTCCCTAGTGTAGAGTTCGACCAAGATACATCAAAGGGGAGATACTTATTTGCCTTTAAGTATAAAGATAATTACCCAAAAGGAAAAGACGAAATGAATTTCCTTGAGAAGGAAACAAATATGCTAAGTGAGGAAACAAATTTCCATCACTAATGCATATGTTGGCGGACCATGTACAAGGGGGAAGAGGAAAGAAAATCAAATATTTTGTTATGAATGCACAATTGAAAAGAGGTATTACCCTTTCTTGATTTTCCTTCTCCTATAAATAGAGTCTCACATCAAGATTTAAAAATAACCATTCTTGCTCTTGTCTGTCTCCTTTTGGCCAACCCTCTCTCCCTCTCTACAAAATCCCTTTTTATTTTGGCACCTAAGTCTTCATTATACTTAGGCTTGATTGGCTCTTTAACTCATAGACTTGTTCTTAAGTTATTGTGTTTAATTGTGCCCACATACAAATCCTTCTAAACCTCTAAAGACTCATGTAATAGAAACCTTAGGTTTCTCGAGTTCGAGTTTAGGTTGAAGGAATCGAGCCAGAAGAGAAGATCAACATTTCTCAAGACTTCTCTAAATTAAAGGTACAAGAAAGATTTGCAATCAAGCTCTTTAAATAATGTTTTAAATTTATACATATTCATGCATTTTGCCTAGATTAATAAAATTGATTTACTTGTAAAGAAATTTTATATTCCATCATTAATATAATTAATGATAATTTTTCTTAACCCTAAACCTATTCTAACAGTAGAAGCATCCTCACCAAACTTTTCTTCAAGCACAATTTTGGTTCTAGGTTTCATATTCTTCATATAGTTCTCCTCAAGGAAACGAGCATGTGTTGACAAACGTTTTTTCGTCCTCGGGACTATAGAATATGAAACCTTTAGTTTCCTTTGGATATCCAACGAACGCACATAATTCTGATCTACCAGCACACTTGCTAACCTTTTACCTTAGCATATGTGCAGGGCAACCCCAAATTTTGATGTGGCTTAAACTAACTTTACGCCCAGTCCACTGTTCATAAGGAGTACCTATTGGAATAGGTCTAGGGTTAAGAAAAATTTATCATTAATCATATTAATGGCGGAATATAAAAATTTCTTTTACTAGTAAAACAATTTTTACTAACCTAGATGAAGTGCATATACATGTTATAAATTAAAAACATTATTTAATTACTTGAATACTAACCTTTCTTGTAGCTTGATCTTCAATGGATCTTGAGAAAGGTTGATCTTCTTTTCTAGCTTGATTCCTTCAAACCTAAATGTAAACTCAAGAAACCTAAGGTTTCTATTACAAGAGTCTATAGAGGTTTAGAAAGATTTGTGTGTCGGCACATTTAAACACAATAACTCAAGAACAATTTTATGAGCTAAAGAGCTAATTTAGCATAAGTCTAATGTGGACTTAGATACCAAAATAAAAGAAGTATTTTGAAAGAGAAAGAGAGAGGGGAGAGGGGTCAGCCAAAAAAATTAAAAGAGAGCAAGAATGAAGCTTATTCTCACATCTCTATGTGAGGCTCTAATTATAGGAGAAAGAAAATCTATAAAGGTCAATTATGAATTCATGACACAATATTTGATTTTCCCTTCCCCTTTCTCTCCTAAGTTGGCCGGCCATGCACCTCAAGTAAAGAGGAAATTTGTTTCCTCACTTAGCTTATTTATTTTCTTCTCAAAGAAATTTATTTCCTCTTTTCCTTTTGGGAAATTAACCTTATAATTAAAGGTAAATAAAACTCTCCTCTTGATGCATGTTGGCCGAGACTCTACCTAGGGGGGAGCTTTTAGATACTTCATTATTTCTTTTAAGACAATTCTTAAAATACCCATTATAGAATTATAATTGCACAAATAACGAAATTAATTACATAATGCGTTAAACGAAGTTTCGGCTTTAGAAAATAATTTATATTTTCATCATACAAAAATATTCAAAATCTTATTTTGACATTCACATCATTATATGTCCATGTGGACAAAAATACCCTTTAGACATTTTCCGAGAAAAAGTCTAGTTCAACATTTGAACTTATTTTGACTTAGCTTTCAGTTTAACAATCATACTCTAATGACCTGTAAGAGTGACATTATGGATCCAAATGAACAAATCTTGAGCTTCTATACTCGGACTCAAAAGTTCACAAACCTTTTCTAAGTATTAATCTAATGTCAACTGACTCCACCAAAGAGTTAACACTGAGAATCTCTCAGATCAAATGAATTTATTTTCTACTCAAATTCAACTTAATTATATTGAGTGGATCCATTGAATGTTATCTATGTTTACCATTCATGAATATCATCAATTAGATGGGATTTATAAAATTATCATTTTACCCTTCTAGTTATTATTTCCTCAACTCCTTTAGTACTTGTGAATAAGTTAGAAACAATGTATTGACGTGGAGCTAACAAGTCACATTGTTTCATCCAAATAAAGTCGCTACTTAATTTTGGATACACCGCAGTTTATTTATTCACAATCCAAGTAATAAAGCATAAGGTGATATATATTGCATCTCAACAATCTTGTACATGAATTCCATATCTATGAGAACTTCACAAAGTTGGTTCATGACATCTTCATAACTTACTATCTCACCAATTGGCCTAGTCTAGATCACATAATGGATCTAGAATTTGACATTCTCAAATGAGAGTATTAATGCTATGTAATGACATAAGCCGATTTTCAATCCTTTTCCAGGTATACTCTCATTTCAAGATTTAGGTAAGCATGATGCAATTCATACATAGTGATCTTGAGATAGAAGATATTAAATGGTTTGTTTTTCTGTTGTCTCTAAAAGTGCACTGGTCAATTCAGTATCTTCGGAAGATACACTGTAAAAACTATAGAGTTCCTAACTTTCTATGCATCGTAACCAGACATCATAGATTCTTCCAAAAATTATACTGGGATCAATAGTCCGTTGATCTTTAGATTGTGAATATATCGTTTTAGTTAAACCATGAAGAGTTTGTTCACGCAAATCTACATTTGTCTCTTGATACATTGTTAGGTTTGATTAAGTACTATAAGACTATTGAATATCATAAATCTTCAATCAAACTAAAAAGGGAATGATGCCCACAAGCAGAATATGTGGCTGCAGTGAAGCATCCAAAGAGGCTGTATGGCTTAAAAAATTCCTTAAGTATTTGGAAGTTTTTCCAAATGTCAACGAGCCCATGACACTTTATTGTGATAATAGTGGGGCTGTTGCTAACTCAAAGGAACCTAGAAGCCATAAGAGCTCTAAGCATATTGAGAGGAAATACCATTTCATTAGAGAGATCGTGCAACGTAGAGACGTGGAGGTGAAGAAGATCTCAACGGTGGAGAACCTTGCAGATCTTTTCACCAAAGCCCTATCCAACAAGGTCTTCGACCAACATCAAGACAGATTAGGCATGAAGGACTACTCTCATCTTCTTTGAGTCAAGTGAGAGTTTGTTGGCAGAGATGCCCACAAGAAGATTGTTTATTTACATATTGATGTAATATATAAATCTCTATAAAGTCCTTATTGTAATTTGCTGACTAAATTAATAAAAATTGAAATGTTCATTCATTCCCTTTTTAGTTTGATTGAAGATTTACGATATTAAATAGTCTTATAGTACTTAATCAAACCTAACAATGTATGAAGAGACAAATGTAGATTTGCGTGAACAAACTTCTCATGGTTTGGATAAAACAATATATTTTACAATTTAAAGATCAACGGACTATTGATCCTAGTATGATTGTTGGGAGAATCTATAATGTTTGGTTACGATGCATAGAGAGTTAGGAACTCTATAGTTCTTCCAGTGTATTTTTCGAAGATACTGAATTGACCACTGCATCATTAGAGACAATGTAAGAACAAACCATTTATTCTCTTTTGTCTCAAGGTCTGTATGTATGAATTGCATCATGCTTACCTAAATTCTGAAATGAGACATGTTATTTCATAGCTTTAATATTCTCATTTGAGAAAGTTAAATTCTAGATCCATTAAGTAATTTAGACTACACTAATTGGAGAGATATTAAGTTATGGAGATGTCATGAACCAGCTTTGTGAAGTTCTCATAAATATGAAATTCATGTACAAGATTGTTGTAATGCAATGCATATCACCTCATGCTTCATTACTTGGATTGTGAATAAAAGAACTGCCGCAGTATCCAAAATTAAGAAGCGACTTTGTTTGGATGAAACAATGTGGCTTGTTAGCTCCTCGTCAATACATTGTTTCTAACTTATTCACAAGTAACAAAAGAGTTGAAGAAATAACAACTAAAAGGCTAAAATGGTAATTTTATAAATCTCATCTAGTTGATGATATTCATGAAAGGTAAACATAGATATCATTCAAAGGATCCACTCAATATAATTAAGTTGAATTTGAGTAGAAAATAAATTCATTTGAACCTAGAGAATCTTAGTGTCAACTCTTTAGTGGAGTCAGTTGATATTAAGCTAATACTCGGAAAAGGTTTGTGAACTTTTGAGTCCGAGTATAGAAGCTCAAGTTTTGTTCATTTGGATCCATAAGGTCACTATAACATGTCACTAAAGTAGGATTGTTAAACTAGAATTTAAGTCTAAAATAATTTCAATTGTTGAATTAGACTTTTCTTGGAAAATGTCTAAAGTTATTTTTGTCCACATGGACATATAATGATGTGAATTTTAAAATAAGATTTTGAATATTTTCATATGATGAAAATATAAATTATTTTCTAAAGCCATAAAGTCGTTTGAGGCATTATTAAATTAATTTCATTATTTGTGCAATATTAGTTCTACAATGGGTAATTTAAGAATTGTCTTAAAAGAAATAAGGAAGCATCTAGATGCCCTTTCCCTATGTATATAATTCGGCCAAGACACATCAAAGAGGAGAGTATTCTTTGCGTTTAATTACAAAGATAATTACCCAAAATGAAAATAGGAAATGAATTTTCTTAAGAAGGAAATAAATAACCTAAGTGAGGAAACAAATTTTCTTCCTCTTGAGCTTGAGATGGCCGGCCATGTTAGAAGAGAAAGGGAAGAGAAAATCAAATATTTTGTCATCAAATTCATTATTGTTTCATGAATACATAATTGACCTTTATAGATTTTCCTTCTCCTATAAATAGAGGTTCACATAGAGATGTGAAAATAAGTTTTTTTCTCTCTAGTTTCTTTCATTTTGGCCGTGCACTTTTCTCCTCTCTCTCTCAAAATACTTCTTTTTATTTGGGCACCTAAGTCCTCATTAGACTTAGGGTTAATTAGCTCTCTATCTTATAGACTTGTTCTTGAGCTAGTTTGTTTAATCGTGCGCACACACAAATACTTCAAACCTCTATAGACTCTTGTAATAGAAACCTTAGGTTTCTCGAGTTCAACATTAGACGTGAAAGAATCGAGCCAAGCAAGAAGATCAACATTTCTCAAGACTCTTCTAAATTAAAGGTACAAGAACGGTTAGTATTCCACAAATTTAAATAATGTTTTTAATTTATAACATGTTCATGCACTTTGCCTAGGTTTGTAAAATTGTTTTACTTGTAAAGAAATTTTATATTCCGCTATTAATATGATTAATGATAATTTTTCTTAACGCTAGATCTATACAAACAGACCTTCCCACCACATCAACTTTACTTAGAGAAAGTGGCCAATCACACTATACGAGACAATCAACCTCATGGTGGAGGAAGTACATCAAGTAATGAACTTGCATAACGATGCCTTCTTTGTCGGGGCACAAGTAGAAAATAGCATGGTAAGAAGGGTCCTTGTCGAAATTGGGAGTTCGGCTGACATCATGTTCAAAGCAGCCTCAAGTAAATGGACCTTGGTGGAGTCCACCCTACTCCCGTCAAGACCTCGCTCTTCGGATTTGCAGAAGAATGTGTATTCAGAGGAGGCTACATCAGCCTCCCAGTCAAGTCCGGATATGACAGGGGAGTCTAGACCACACGCAGTAAACTTCCTGATCGTCAGCCGACCATTTATCCACAACATAATCATAGGGCGACCAACACTGAACATGCTTTGCACAATCACCTCAACATAAAACATCATCATCGAGTTCCCAATACCAACAGGAATGGGGGTAGTCAAATTGAGTCGAGAATGTGCCATATCCAAGGGTCTCAAGGAAAGTGAGACAAAGTTACAGTGGGAACCAACCACCAAAAAAAACGACATCCCGTTCAGCACCGTAGATGCATAGATGTTTGAAAACATGGACCTAAAGGAAGAAGACATGACCAAAAAAGTAAAGACGTCAAGCGACCTCACAGCCGTAGTACTCGACCAGGACCAGCCAAAGTGCGTCGTCGTAATCAGAGTAGTTCTAATGATCGAACTGAAGGAGCGGCTCAGAACTTCCCAATGGAAACACATGGAATTCTTTGCTTGGACGCATGCGAACATGCCAATTATTGACACAAAATTCACCACTCAACGATTCAACGTACTCCCGTAAGAGAAAGGAAAGATCCAGAAGAGTAGATCGTTCAACTCTGATAGGTACCTCGCGATAAATGAAGAGTCCGAAAAGCTAATCGCCATCAAATTTATTTGCGAGTTCCATGACACCCAAATTCTAAGAGCGGGAGGGCTCATATCAAACTGGGAACGACCATATTAGATTTCGAAGGTATTTTGAGAGGGGACCTACTACCCTGACGAAAAGAGAGGCACACAGATAAGACACCCCCGGAACATAGAGCACCTCCCAGTACTATTAGTATACCAACATGCATCACATCACAAGACCGAGCTGACAACAGTGTAGCCAAACCCACTACCATGTTTCACAACACTTTTACTTTAAAATGTCATTTTAATTTCCCAAACTGGCCATTGGCCCATGTATAATTATCTACCCAGAAGCGGTCGTATACCCAAGCATTGAATGAAATCAAGAAAGTATTTGGCTCATCACATCTATCATACAGCCCTAACAAAATGCACCAAAATTCGTGACGACGAGGGGCTCGCAACCCCAAACGAACCCCAAAGCATCCATGAAGTCAAAGTGCCCAAGGGCCAACTCATTGTATACTGCAAACGCTTCATGCGACAGGGATGAGGAGACTCGTGCAACCGACTCTTCGACCATCCTCAAATCGTTAGTGGGATCAGGGAAGGGAGTCTCGCCACGTCAAACTTCCAACCTACCCCAAAGTATCCCGCATGACTAGAGATGAGGGGACTCACACCATCGACTCCCCGACCAACCTTAAAGTGTTTGCGCAGTCAAGAAAAAATAGTTTGTCAATAGAGAACTCTCTGCTAACAACTCCGTGCAACTCAAGATGAGGAGACTCCTGTAATCGACTCTCCGAACCAAAACACAACGCGTCAAAATATGTGACGATGAGGGGCTCGCGACCCCAAACAAACCCTAAAAAATCCATGGAGTCAAAGTGCCCAAGAGCCAAATTAATGCAGACCAAAACTAATTCCATGTGACGGCGATGAGGAGACTTGTGCAATCGACTCTCAAGCCATCCTCAAAGCGTCCGCGGGATTAGGAAAGTTGAGTTCCGTCATGTCGAACTCCCAACCTACCTGAAAGAATCCTACGCGACCAGAGATGAGGGGCCTCGCACCATCGATTCTCTGACCAACCTCATAGTGTTCACAGAGTCAAGGAAAAAACGTATTTCCAAGCAAACCAAGATAAGGAAACTCGTCTCCGAACAACCTCAAAATATTAGCAGGAACCGAGGTAGAAAAATGCATCACGTCAAAGGCAAAACTCTATACCAAAAAGCCTTGCAAAGACAGACAACCTTATAAAACGCAAAATATCCAAAGACCAACACGCAACAAAAACAGGTGGGAAATGCCCTCATCCCGCCATCCACGCGTTACAAAAGAAGTCCAAGCAACCACCAACTAGGCGCACAAATGACCACACCGTCCCAAAAGAAAAAAAATGTGTGACCTACCGACGACGCAAAAGAGTAATGCCGACAACAACAACAACGACAAAACATTAACTTAGATAAAATGTGGACGACTACCGCTGAGGAAGGATTAGATGGAGCTTCGAGAGTTAGAGAAAAAGGGATACCTTGACAAGATTTAAAGGAAGTGTCAACCCCGACCCAGAGATGAGAATAACCATAAAACTAACAATCCCAAGCCACTCGAAGATCAACACGAAGTTTTTTGAACAGCTAGGTTCTTCAAAAAATAGGGGGCTAATGTTATGAGGAATATTTCAGACTAAAAGAAAACACGTAAATCCAATCCAACTCGAGTCTGGTTCGTCCGACCCATAAAGTCAAAATGTCAATACCAAAATTCGACTAAATACTTTGGACCCCCTCCCAATGGTGACACATCTCAATGCCAGCACAAAATTTGACTAAGTATTTTGGACCCTCCATGAAAATATGTTATGTTCAAAGATAGTTGTAAAAGTCTAAGTCAACTTGAACATGTAGTCCAACCTTAAACAGAGAAGTTCAATTAAGGAATTCAGATCTACGGATGACTCCCACGTAAACACCCCTAACAGGGACCTCCTTCCACCAAGACCCCCTTCCAGGGGGACCCCTCCCCCCTCCACGAGGAACTCCCCATGGACGTCATAGGAAATACTTTATGTTCACAGACGAACCCCACGGGGACTCCCCCTCAACGGAGACCACCCATGGCGACACCTTTATATAATAAAATTCTCTAAAAGAATTCAGAGCTGCAGATGACTCGCATGTAGAGACCCCCTCCACAAGGACCACCTCCACTTAAGACCAAACAAAAAAATCCAAGATCACACAGCAAAGATGAATAATTTTTCTTCCCTTTTCTCTAGATTGGAAGAAAAACATTCATTCCTTCTAATACCCAAAATCTTCCGGACCAAATTTCATCCTCTCTATACGAGTATTAAAGGACTCGAGAAAATTATTCTCGTGTTCATCACTCTACAAAAGAAAAATATCATCGTTCGTTCTACAAATTACAACACACGTGACTCAACTCACATTCACAACGTGTCTATAAATGTTAATAAATAAAACAACTTAACAATGAATAAGTGATTTCGGTCAAAGAAATCGATGAAAGTGAAACCCGTTATCTTTCGTAAATGTGAAAACACCCGATTAAAAATGTTCCATTCAAAATTATTTGAAACTTGTGTCGACTTTCGTTTTGAATCCCTAGATATGTTACTTTCGATTTTTTTTGTGTGGTTATTTTTTAGTCATCAATGCAAACAACCAAGCAATTACAACTACAAATTGGAATAATATACGTAATGTCATTATTTTCAATTTTTCATAGCTCAACATACCATATGTTATAATTTTACACACATTTTTCAGGTGTTTATATATTTGTCGATAGGTCTAAGAGTATCGGTTACATCCTGCTTAATTTTTAGTTCAATATTTTTACGCGATATGGATAAGAGATATAAGGTACGTAAAATAAAAATAATATATTATAAGGTAACATCAAGCATCTTAACTAAAAACAAGAATATGTTTGATTGAGAAGAATGAGATTATTGAAAATTTGATTTCAAGTCACTGTATTCATTTAAGTCGGTCCATATAATCATAACTTAAAGTTAAGTGCTGAATATTCCTCGCGGTTGTTTTGTGTTCGTCGAACTATATTAAAATATCGTGCTTACGAGACTTATACACACGAAGTTTAAACATGGTTTGGTAAAATTGGGTTTGATCCAAGATGTTTAATTATTGACTTGTATCTTATAAATTTTTATTAAATATGATTTACTTGATATAGGAGGCTTATGATATTCCACCATGCTAACCATGTTCTTAACTTTTTCAAAACTAACATACTCTCAGTATATAAGATAATTACTGAACTATTATGAATGAAGACTGATTGATAAAAAACTGTTGCCAATATCGTATTCGTTAGCGACTACACATTTACGGACCCATAACTTAAACGAAAAGTAGCAACCACATTAATTATTTCTAATTGTCATCACCATTTGCAACATATCATTTCGTTTACGAGCTTGTGATAAATAAATTAGCGTCGAGTGATTTATTTGAATATTTTAGTTAGGTTTAAATTTAAGTTTTACACGAAAAGATTTGATCATTACTAGTTTTAAAGTAAAATAATTTCAGTCTCATTGTCAGCAATAAATTCAACGTCGTCACGTCGGCATTACTCGTTTATTTGATAGCAATCACGTTGATTATAGAAACGTTTATTGACAACAAGAGAATCGTGATTTTATAAATCTTAGAAATATATCATTACCTATTTAGTTTTTAGTACAAATTAATCCTATTAATTGAAAAAGGAACGAATTAATGAAAATTCCCTTGAATAAACATGAAATAGGCTAACTACTGATTTATGTGTTTTTGTTCCACTTAAACGAAACTGGTTTCCTTTGTGATGTTTTTCTTTTTGCAAAAGTAGGTCTCATTAAAAAATCTCGCCTCAAACAGTTGCGAGAAAAAGGGTACCCTACCTCGATTCATTAAAAATATGATCCCGAATAGGAGTCGTGATCTCCCCGAGTCTATAAATACCTAACTCGTTCGAGTCAAAGACTCATTTTACTAGACCATAAGCTACCAAATTACAAGATCGTTTGACCTAAACAAAAGCACAAAATCTAAAAGATGTCTTAATCTCAATCAAATTTTAGCACAGATTAATTTTTCTCCAATCCGGGCAGGTAGATCCGACCTTTAAGTGTCTTAAGATACTTTGAATATCCAGTAACTTAATTTTGAACATTGTAAAACTTACCTAACTTGGTCGCCAAAACTATGACCTTCATCTCCGCTTCGAGGACACTTTTTGCTGTTATTGGACTTCTGAACATCCATTTCACCTGACCGTTGTTGTCTCTTGCCACAATCCCCATCGCCTCCTTGCCTTCCAGGTGCGATGCATCTGTATTAACTTTAATTATTTCTCCCAACAGAGGTGTCCAATTCTCTGTGTTTTGAGCTCCACTAGAGTGTAAGGCCATCGAGATTGATTCTTCACTCCTCTTTATATCATCTTTTTTTATGTCAATGATGAGAAACTCAATTTATTTATTTTCCTTTCGGAAGAAAATGTCATTTTTATATCTCCACACTATATCAATTAGGGCCACTGTAATACGAATAAACTTGTCGGAGTTGAGTATGATAAACGTCTCAATCTTACCCTCTAGTACAACCTTTAGCGCCTCTCATCCTGATCTCCAATTTGATGTGTCCCAGCGAGTCCCATAAGCCACCGCGAGCCAAAGACGTGAGGCTAAGTCGCATTCAAAAAAAATATGGTTAAATGTTTCAGCACTTGAATTGCATACTACAGTTTGAATCCCAGTTTTGAAAATAGTTCGTCAATTTGGTTGTCGTCGAAACAAATCTTGGTCTAAAATGTCCACATAATAAACTTGAATATGAAATTAAATTTATATTTTCAGATTGCTCCCATATCTCGTTTATTGGATCAAAGGAAGCTCTCATATCACCGAGAAATTACCAATTGCAGGGGATCTCGGCACGTAGTGATCTGTCTTGGTAGGTCTTGGTTGGATATTCATGATTTATTGACATAACTGTCACTTCAGAACTCTCTTACTTTTGCTAAATTCCAACTTCTCGTACCTTGAACAAATAGTTATTCTACTTTAACATTCGTCTATGCAGATGAGTTCCAAAACTTCTTTAGAAACGAAGTAGTAGACATAGAGTATGCTGGTAAGCTTTGAATAACGGGTTTGATCAATGTTGTCCTTTTCGATCTCGAGATAGACTTTTCCATCCAACCTTTAAGATGGCTCACCACTTTTTGTTTGATTGTTGCGTAGCTCTTAGATTTATTTCTCCTTGCAAATAGTAGATCTCCCAAATAAACAATCTTGCTATTACATTCTTCATTCCCAGACTGAGTTTGATACTCTCCTTAACAGTTTTATGCATTTTTTTAGAAAAAACAATTCCAGACTTTGCCACATTTTTTTGCTGACCAAAAAATCCCTTATAAATCTTCACACATTGCATTATGGCATTGACCTCTTCAATTTTAGCATTGCAAACAATAATGTATCATCTGCAAAAACCAAATGAGATATCGATGGCGCCTGCCTCCCAATATAGATACCACTAAGGTACCTTAAGCTTTCATATTTAACCACCTACCTACTCAAAATTTCACAAGCAGTAATAAATAGATAAGGTGACATTGATAACCTTGTCTAAGACCTCGTGAAGGTTTGAAACCTTTGAGTGGAGTGCTACTTAGTAGGATAGAACTCGAGGTCGAGGAGATACATTCTTTAATTAACTTCAAAACCTGGACATTCATTCCAAATTTCTTAAGCACATGAAACCACAATATGCCCAATTGAAACTAATGGAAGAGTCTAATGAGACTCAGAACGTGGAAGGCCCGACTCTGCTCCCACACTGAGGCCAAAGTGGCTAAAATTACAATAAATTTGGTCAATTCTTTTGAAATGGGAAGGCTGGTACTAACTTGAAGACCAATGAAGCTAAAGGAATATTGATCATCAAGGCTAAGAAGACGGCGATGACTAGAAAGAGTAAGAATGAAGCAATACTACTTCAAGTTCCTATTAATTGAGAACTACTCTACTCAAAATCAAGAATCAAACACGGATGATGAGGCGACCCTAAACAATCCCCAATACAATAAATGTTAATTTTGTCTTGGAATTGTTGTGGTCTTGCGAGAGACGCGACTTTAGTGGCTATGAAGAGCGTCTTGAGGGTACTTGATCCGGATGTTTTAGTCTTATTGAAATCTAAACTTAATTACGGAAGGATGTGGAAGTTTAGAGAAAGATTTGGATTTTGGGGTGGAGTCGCGGTTTTGGCTCAAGTGTCGAGCAGGAGGGATGTGTATATGGTGGACGAAAGAATTGAAGATAGATGTTGTTGGCAGAGATGCCCACAAGAAGATTATTTATTTGCATATCGATGTAATAAAAATCTCTCATAAGTTCTTATCGTAATTTGCTGATTAAATTAATAAAATTTGAAACGTTCATTTATTCCTTTTTCATTTGATTGAAGATTTATGATATTCAATAGTCTTATAGTTCTTAATCAAACCTAACAATGTATGAAGAGACAAATGTAGATTTGCATGAACAACGTCTTCATGGTTTGTTTAAAACAAAATATTCACAATCTAAAGATCAACGGACTATTCATCTTAGTATGATTGTTGGAAGAATCTATAATGTCTGGTTACGAGGCATAGAGAGTTAGGAACTCTATAGTTCTTTAAGTATATCTTCCGAAGATACTAAATTGACCGGTGTACCTTTAGAGACAATGTAAGAACAAACCATTTAACATGTTCCGTCTCAAGGTAACTATTTATGAATTGCATCGTGTTACCTTACTCATGAAATGAGACATGTCATTTCATAACTTCAATATATTCATTTGAGAAAGTTAAACTCTAGATCTAAGTTTGTGAACTAGATGCGCTCTATTGGTGACTTATTTGGTTATGAAGTTGACATGAGTATACTTTGTGAAGTTTTCATAGATATGGAATTCATGTACAAGATTGCTGAAATGCAATGTATATCACCTCATGCTGTATTACTTGGATTGTGAATAAATGTACCGGCCAATATCCAAATTGAATAAAGGATTCTTTTGGATGAAAAGTTGTGACTTGTTAGCTCCTCGTCAATACATCGTTTCTAACTTATTCACAAGTATTAAAGGAGTTGAGGAAATAACAATTAGAAGGGTAAAATGGTAATTTTGCAAATCCCATCTAGCTGATGATATTCATGAAGGGTAGTCATTCGATAATATTTAATGAATCCGCTCATCACAAATAAGTAGATTTTTTAGTATAAAATATATTTATTTGAACCGAGAGATTTTCAGTGTCAAACTCTTTAGTGGAGTCAGCTGACATTAAACTAGACTTGAAAAAGTTTGTGAACTTTGAGTCCAAGAGTCCAAGTTAAAACTTTATTCATTTGGGTCCATAAGGTCACTATGACAAGTCATTAGAGTAGTGTTTGTTAAACTAGAAACTAAGTCAAAATAAGTTCAATTGTTGAACTAGACGTATTTTCCGAAATGGGTATTTTCGTCTTAAGGATAATTGACGTAAAATTTCAAAAAAGATTTTGAATTTTTTCACAAATTAATTTAAAGTCACACGGCTGAAAATTGGTTTTCAAGCTTAGTAAATTAGTTTTTGTGACATGTTATTGTATGGGCAGTAATGTGAAAGTTTTTTTCCTTATTTTGTTGTGAACTACTTAGGAAGTAAATATGTGTGTGTAGACACTCATATGGCCGGCCATATTACATCAAGGGAGATAGAGAAATATTTCATTTTATTTGGTGCATTATTGCATATTGGTAATTGTCCAAAACAAAAGAGGAAATGAATTTCTTTGAGAAGGAAACAAATGTGCTAAGTGAGGAAACAAATTTCTCTCACTTATGACATAGAGTGGCCGACCATGTAGAAGAGAAAGGGAGGATGAAATCAAATATGGTGTCATGAATACACAATAGGAAAGGGTAATTACCATTTCTTGTATTTCATTCTCCTATAAATAGAGTCTCACATTGAGACGTGAAAAAAAGTTTTTTGGTCTTGCTCTCTCTCTCTCTCTCTAAAATATTCTTTTATTTTGACACATAGATCATCTCTTGATCTAGAGAATTAGCTCATGATCAAAGACTTGGTCTTGGTTCATATTGTTTAATAGTGCTCACTCACTAAACTGTTCAAATGCTCGAAGACTCTAGTGGTAGAAACTTTTGTGGTTGCTCGAGAATCCAAAGACAAGAGGGTTGTGAGAGTGTGAGCGAATAAACCAGGTCTGGTCTTCATCGAATAAAGAATTCTTTGAAATAAAACATGTGACATGATGTGACAGCTTACTTTATGTTTTTCTCGTTCACAAATAATAGAGGACTTGGTGAAATAATAACTCAAGGGTAAAAACGGTAATTTTACATTCCTCTGAGTTAATGATTTACACAAAGGGTAATATCGTAAAATATACCGTGGACCGTGTGAACAATAGTTTTGTCACCTCAAAGGGAAATATAAACTCAAATGAACTTAGAGATGTTCAATATTGGTCCTTTAGTGGAATCGACCAATATTAAGAATTAAAAGTCTGGAAAACTTTGTGAACTTTTGTGTCCGAGCTTTATTCTAAAGCTTCGTTCATGTGGGTCCATAAGATGTCAATGATAGACTTTCGGACGAGATTTGGTGAACAAGCGTTGATTAATTTTCTCATTCAACGTAAATTGTGATTTATGCTAAAAAAATTATTTTTTATGTAATTAAATAAATAATTGGTTATTTATTATTACATTTATTTAATGAATCATATTGTGTTATTATATTGATAATAATATAATTTGATAATTCAGATAAATAAAAGATGAAAATAAATATTTTCTCGTTCCGTACTAGTTTGAATAGTATGAAAATATTTAATGAAATGTCTTTAAATAAATGAGACGTTTTAAATTAATTATATATTATTTTAGAAATAACTCAAATAAATTTGGGAGATAATATAGACAATCTGACCGGCCACTTCTAGGGTAGAAGTGAGGTAGAAAATTGTTTATATGAAATATTGGGTTTAAGTTTGATTAATGGACCATTAATTATTTTTTTTTAATCTAATTTAAGCCCATTCTCCCTGAAATAAAAGGAAAATTTTCTCATCTCTCTCTTGACCTAATTCCACACGCCCTTTCTCTCCCCCTATCCCTGTTTGGCCGAATATTTTTCTCTCCCCAAAGAGAAGATACACGGCCAAAAATCCCAAAGAGAAAAGAGAGAGTGAAATTTGATTTCTTCCTTAAGCCTTTATTTTATTCCTTCTCCCTTTGGTCCCATAAAAGAGTCAACCCCATTAATCTCCTAAAAACTCCTAGAGAATTATCATTGATTTAACTTGTGGTTGTTTGAGTTATAATTGTTCAACATGATCTGCCACTTTTTGGAGCAACGGAACGAGGACGGATTTCGTGACATCCTAGATGCGTGTGGGAATGAGTTTCGGCCATGGAGTTGGACGCACACCCTGAGGAAAAATCTTGCAGATCCGAACCCTCTATAAGTCTTCTTAAAACAAATTGGACCTGAATATGATAATCGTTGTAGGATTGTTAGTGTGTTTAGATCATTCGTTTGCATGTTTAAATAAATTTATTAATATGTTTAGAAATTTATTGACATGGTAGATTAGATTTAATGACATGGTTATTGAATATGTTTTAAAAGGTGTTATAACATATTAAATTGAATTATGAAAGACGATCAATTGTGGTTTCCCATAGGAAAATCAATTAATCATTTTTGTTCATAATACCACGAATTATTTATCGTTTTCTTCACCAATTTAGCATTGTACATGCATCATAATTCAAAATTATAGCACATGCTAAATATATTCAATTAATCTAATTTCAGCAATATATCATGAATGCACTTGCATCTATTTTGAGTTATAACAAACTCGAGGGTGAGAATTACGTTGATTGGAAACGTAACATCGACATCGTATTGACGATGGAAAAGCACAAGTATGTTCTCACTACCCCGTGTCCTCCAGCTCCGAGTGTTGACTCAAGCAAGGAGGACAAGGACGCCTATGACACGTGGGTTCGGTCTGATGAGATTCCAAGTGTTATATCTTGGGTTCCATGAGAAATGTGTTGCAACAATCTCACAAGGACATTGCCACAGCATATGATATGCTCTACAATCTTCATGACATGTTTGAATATCATGGACGTCAGGGAAGGCATCAAGCAACCCGCAATTTCATGAATTTCCGGATGAAGTCGAGAACCTCAGTCATGGACCACAGGCTAGTGATAATAGGTCACCTGAACGACATGAAGATTCTCGGATCGGAGATCGATGGAATCACCAAGGTTGACATAATCTTGGAGACTCTGGCCGAATCTTTCGATAGCTTCCGTCTGAACTACTCCATGAACAAACTCGATTATTCTGTAACCGAGCTCATGAATGAGTTGCAGACTGCTCGGGGACTTCTCCCTAAGACCAAGAAGGAGACTGGTGAAGTCAATAATGCTGAACACAGGGCTTCCACTTCTGGTTCTAAGAGGGTGATGAAGGGTCCCAAAAACGCCAACCGAACGGGATCCAAGATGTCTTACAAGAAGGCTACGGATGTCAAGGGCAAGGACAACACAAAGGTGGATAAGTCTAAACCCAAGTCCCACCATTGCGGAGAGGTCGGCCATTGACGAAGGAACTGACCTGCCTATCTCGAGACTGTCAAGGGGAAATGTATGGTTTTTGTCACTCAAGCATGTTACATGACATAAAAAGAATCAACCTGGATTTTAGACTACGGGGTTTATGATCATATTGTGTGTAATCTGAATGCTTTCAGGAAAATCAGGCGCTTAGGTGATGTGGCGTTCACGTTCAACTGGGGGAATGGAACAAAGGTCAGAGCTAGATCTATCGGAACCATGAAGCTAAATTTTGGAAAGATGACTTTATTATTGAATAACGTTTATTATGTTGCAGATTTTTACAAGAACTTGATTTCTTTTGGTCGTTTAGAAGAAAAACATTTTGAATTTAAAGTCTATAATGGTATTAAATTTTTCTTAATGGTTGTTGCATTACTAAAGCTCATCGTGTGGATTCTATTTATCATCTATATCCAAATGAGCCGAGAATCTTGGATACTGAGGTGAATAACAATTCACTTAGGAAGCGTAAGACGTTTTATAGTGATGAAACGGATGACACATATCTATTGCACTTACGTCTTGGACATACTGGCCTAGATAGGATTAAGAGGTTAACAAATGATAGTCCTTTAAATTCTCTAAACGTGGGATCCATGTCCACGTCGAATCATATCTTGAAGGCAAGATGAACAAGAGACATTTCTCTTCAAAAGGTCTAAGAGCCACGCAAGTATTGGAACTCATACATAGTGATGTGTGTGGTCCAATCAATGTTCAGGCAAGAGGAGGTTACGATTACTTTGTAACCTTCACAAATGACTACTTGCGTTTTGGTCATGTTTTCTTAATGCAACACAAACCTGATACCTTTGAAAAGTTCAAAGAATATCAGGCTTTTGTTGAGAAACAAAGAGAGAAACAGATCAAAACCCTTCGATCAGATCAATGCGGAGAGTACTTGTCGAGGAGTTCGAGGATCTTCTTAAAGAAGAAGGCATCCATTCTTAGCTTAGAGGACCTGACACTCCACAACAAAACAGTGTATCAGAGAGAAGGAATCGAACTCTGCTAGATAGAGTAAGATCGATGATGAGGTACTCATCTCTTCCTAATTCGTTATAGGGTTAGGCCTCAGAAACGACAGCTTATATTTTGAACCAGGTTCTGTCAAAAACAGTTCCAGACACTCCTTATGAGAGATGGGAAGAAATCAGTTTTAAACCACATCAAGATCTGGGGTTGTCCAGCACACATGTTGAGACAAAAGACTAGCAAGTTGGGTAGTCGTTCAGAATTATGCCTTTTCGTAGGATATCCTTAAGAAAAAAAGGGTATACATTCTATAGTTCTAATGACAACAAAATGTTCGTTAGCACAAACTATAGGTTTCTTAAAGAGGATTACATGAAGAAAACTGTACCGAGAAGTAAACTTGTGCTGAAGGAGATGTTGGGTTAAGTAGCTGATACTTCAGAAGTTGGGACGATTCCTACACCAACAGTGGAAGAACCACACTCGGAACCAGAGCCTCCTGCGATTTGTTGCAGTAACAGGATTGTACGACAACCTGAGCGATTGATGTACATCGGAGAGGCCTTTGCTGCAGTCGCAAACAAGGAGGAAGATGACCTAGTATCATTTTCCCAGGCGATGCAGAGTTCCGAAGAAAACTTATGACAAGAAGCCATGAACGTTGAAATGCATTCGATATATGTCAACGAGGTCAGGAAACTTGTAGAATAACCCGAAGACATTGAGCATGTTGGATGTAAATGGATCTACAAGAAGAAAAGAGGACCGGATGGAAATGTTTAGACATTTAAGGCACGACTTGTGGCAAAAGGGTTCACACAAAAGGAATGTATGAACTATGAAAATAGCTTATCGCCAGTCGCAATGCTGTTACTTTCTCATTCAACGTAAACTGTGATTTACGCTAAGAAAATTATTTTCTAAGTAATGTAATAAATAATTGGTTATTTATTATTACATTTATTTAATGAATCATATTATGTTATTATATTGATAATAATATAATTTCTTGATTCAAATAAATAAAACATGAAAATAAATATTTTCTCGTTTCGTACTTTTTTGAATAGTATGAAAAGATTTAATGGAATGTCATTAAATAAATGAGACGTTCTAAATTAATTATATATTATTTTTAAAATAAATTAAATAAATATGGGAGGTAATATAGACAATATGGCCGACCACTTCTAGGGTAGAAGTAAGGTGAGAAATTGTTCAAATGAAATATTGGGCTTAAGTTTGATTAATGGACCATTAATTGTATTTTTTAATCTAATTTAAGCCCATTCTCCCTTAAATAAAAGGAAGACTTTCTCATCTCTCTCTTGACCTAATTCCACACGCCCTTTCTCTCCCCCTATCCATGTTTGGCCGGATATTTTTTTCTCCCCAAAGAGAAGATACACGGCCAAAAATCCCAAAGAGAAAAGAGAGAGTGAAATTTGATTTCTTTCTTAAGCCTTTATTTTATTCCTTCTCCCTTTGGTCCCATAAAAGAGTCAACCCCCTTAATCTCCTAAAAACTCCTAGAGAATTATCATTGATTCAACTTGTGGTTGTTTGAGTGATAATTTTTCAACAGGGCCAGGCACTTTTGGAGCAATGGGGCAAGGACAGATTCGTGACATCCTAGACGCGCGTGGGAAGGAGTTTCGGCCGTGGAGTTGGATGCACACCCCGAGGCAAAATCTTGCAGATCCGAACCCTTTGTAAGTCTTCTTAAAACGAATTGGATCTGAATATAATAATCGTTGTAGGATTGTTAGTGTGTTTAGATTATTCGTTTGCATGTTTAAATAAATTTATTAATATGTTTAGAAATTTATTGACATGCTAGTTTAGATTAAATGACATGGTTATTGATTATGTTTTAAAAGGTGTTATAACATATTAAGTTGAATTATGAATTTCCGCCATATGTATAAATATTTCATAATTAAATAGGTCAATTGTTAACTAAATTCTTACATAGAGAGGTGGCATGTCGTTTAAGTGGAGATCGGGTGCCATAGGATGAACATTTACGTTGTTGAACGGTCAGACGGGAGTAAACAATATCATGTAAATACTCGATAGAGCCATAGCTAGTGGAGGTTGGCTGCAAAAACTCCTTAAGGTGGGAGTCAAACACTTTCCGATTTTAGCATCAGACCATGTGCCAGTTCTTCTTGATTGTTTAATGTTGGGCGAGAGAGGAATAAAACCTTTTCTATTTTTATGAGGCCTAGATAGAAGAACTGGAATATGGGAATATCTTGAGTCCAGTGTGGCCAGAGCAAAGAGGTAATCACAGTGGAAATTTTCTAAAGAAGCTAATGATGGCTGTGAAGTACTTGAAGAATAGGCAAAACAAAAGGTGGAGATAAGTCAACAGCCATAATGAAATTTGCCAAGGCAGATTATTAGAGATTCAGGCGGGCAAAACTACTAAGGTTTGAGAAGAAAAAACTCTTCGGAATGAAGTCAAAGAGATAGATCATATCCAAGAAATAGTCTGCAGACAAAAGACCAGAGAATTGTGGCTCAGAAGAGGAGATGCTAATTCAAAATTCTTTCACAATGCAATACTAATTCAAAATTCTTTCACCACATCAGAGCACTTAAAATGACAGAGGGTGTATGGATCGAGAATAGACAAAAAATTGAAGAATTCTTAAATGTCAGTTTCTCATAGTCGCTTACTACTTTAAGGCCAAACTTTCCAGAGGAGTTAGATGATTTAATTCAGCCTTTCTATCTACAACAAATAAGGGAGAGATAGGCAAAAATTCCAACCCCGATTGAGATTAAAAATATGGTGCCTGAGATGCATGTATTAAAAGCTCAGGCCAGACGGAGTTCAAAGTATATTCTATAACAAATAATGGAGTATTTTGGGCGCATATTTGATCAATTTTACACAAAGTTTTTCTAGACAATAAGAATTGAGCCTGAAGTAGACTATGCACGCACTGTTCTTATTCCTTAAACAAAAGTGACTGATAAAGTGGATAAACTAAGGCCGATTAGTTTATGTAATTTTTTGTTAAAGTCATCACGAAGATCCTTACCTCGAGTCTAAGGAAACATTTGAACTCCACAAATGTTCTATTAATTAAGCTTTTTGTCCTGGGATGGTGGATCGCGGAGAACTCTATTTTGGCGAGAGAAGTGATAGAAGTTATGAAATGCAAACAAGTAATACAGGGGTGGTGGAGATCAAACTGGATATGAGTATTGATGGCCTACCCTTTATCTGGGCCAAACTCCTTTAGGGCTAAGAGGTTATGCTTTGTCATTGGCAATCTCACATGGACTTTTTCTTTGGGACCACTAGACTATTTGTTTTTTGGTTTTGGCTATGTGCATCCTTACGTTGACTCTTTCTTTGGGACCACTAACACTGTCCATCTCCTTCTCCTCTTTTCGCTAGTTTATGAATATTTTGTATGGTATGACTTACCTCTGCATGGTCACAATGATTTCTTTTTGCGCCTCCACTAGTACTGTTTTGTCCTTGGCCTCAACTCTTGTCCTCTCAGTATTGTTGTTCTCCGGTGATTGTTTGACCGGATGTTCTCGCCTGAGCTTTAAGCACTTCTCCATCTTTCCATTATTATTAACTTTCCCAACTAGGTGTTTCACCCCGGAGAAATATTTTTTCAACCTTGACTCAGCAAAAATCAAGCTTCCATCAGCTTTTACTTTCGGGGAATGTGCTACATTGATCATAGCCCAGTACAGGCTCTTGCAATCATCTACATTGATCATAGCAGAATCTCTCCAATTTTTTATACTTCCATTGAATTCATAATGGAGACAATGACCTCTATCAAAGACATGCCTGAGCACAGTGGACGTCTCACATCGATTTGAATTTTTACTTTTAGATCTTCTCCTTCCCTACTAGTATAGTAAAGGAACTTCCCAAACTTTAGAGCTGTTCCTGCTGCACTAGATTCGTTGATAAAACCTGGTGGAAGACCTCTTAGTTTCAACCAAATCGGGACATCATTTGCCAGGTCGCTCTTTTGATGGTTTAGATTCGGTCTCGAATTTGAATCCGATAAAGTCTCGTTCCACTATGAACATGATTTAAATAAGGTCGAATTTGAATAAAATATATTGTATCGCGTATGAAAAAATTTGCTGATTTTTATTTTTCGTTCTTTAAATAAATTCAAGTTCTGATAGACAAAAGCATGCACCGGTAGCATCCATCTACAACCAAATTAAATTAAACTACTTATCTACGATACTACTTTGTTGATTAAAAATTAATGATCATGTATTACACACCAACATTCATTTTTCATGCTGTACTATTCCATTCTAGTAATTCATTCATTAAATCTCTCCATTCTACGATAAATGGTTCATTGTCCTCTCTTAAGCATTCAAATTGCAAATGACTATGAATTAAAACTTCCAGCATTCTAGTTTCAGCATACAAGATGTTTTAATTACCTTTAAAATGACACGAAGTTAGTAAAACTACATATTTGACCGTGCGAAAAAACTTATATATATGCATATTTTAAGTCTTTTTAAAACTTATTTTTAGCAGTTACCAAAATAATACTGAATCTTCTTTAATACATCACCAAATTCATTGACTAAGTTGTCTATTGTCGCTGAAATTTGGACAACGTTCAGGGACCTAAGCGGTCAGATCCTCGCTCAGAGCGGGTGACCCTCGCTTCGGCCTAAGCGTATCAGATCCGGTGTCCCGGATCGTCTCTTAGCTGTCGTGTGGTCTTCGAGTCCTTCTGTTATCTGAAAAGAGTAAGCAGACGTGAACTAAGAAGGGAAATCAGAGGGGGGTCCTCTGTTTACCTCTTCGACGCTCAACATTAGTATAATGTGGGTGGTGTTTTTAGGATGACGAGGGAAGATCGACGAGGCGAGGTAGGAACAGAGACTATGAAATCAGCGTCGTTTCCAAGCTCGAACCTCGGATCTAGGGAGAATACTCGGGGAAGGATTCTCTCTTTAGCTATTTTTTATTCGTTACCTTTTGTGAGAGGCGTCTTGGGCCATTTATAGCCGAGACGATCGACCATGCGTGCCCAAGACGGGATAGGGCCGGCCAAGGAGTGCCAGAACCGGCCAAGGGAGGGCCAGGGCCGGCCAAGGCATACCAGGGCCGGCCAAGGCGTGTCAGGGCGTGCCAGGGCCGGCCAGGACGTACCAGGGCCGGCCAAGGCGTGCCAGGGCCGGCCAGGACGTGTCGGGACCGGCTGAGGCGGGTTAGGGTCGGCTGGGGGCGTCTCACGGTCGGCCAAGGGCTAATGGGGCCCGTCGGGACCGGCCGATGCATCGAGAGAGCCCGTGGCACCCTTCGGTGGCCGGGCCTGGGGTCGTCCGAAGACAATGTATTTATACTCATTGTCGCCAGGAAAAACCGACGACAACATTAGCCCCCCGAGTTCAATGTCGAGCGTTCGATCGGGAATGAACTCAGAAAAGGAGGACCGGCATCGACGTCCGCGCCGAAGCATCGAGCGAGTTCCGGCGGGCCGGGCCGAAGGTCAACCGACGAGAGGCCCCTCTCAAAGGGGGAGGAGGAATGGTAATATAAGCGGCTGATTCTTCCTTTTCCCCTTTTTTTTCTTTATTATTTTGTTTTGCACGCGTCATGGATCCTTTGTCTTCTACTGTTGATGGTGGGTCCATGGAGGACTTTATTAGTTCACTTTTGTCCAACCCTGATAACATTGATCGTCCTTTGACTTCCCCAAATTACCCCCGAAACTCCGAGCCCTTTTCCCCTTTGTACTTTGACGAGGAAGCGTTGGACGCGTGGATGGCGAGCGTAGGCGGCGAGGCGGCGACAACGCCGACGGGAGGGGCAGACGCGGACGGCGGTCGCGAGGTGCCGGCCGTCGGTGACCCGGTCGCGTGCGGGGACAGCGGCGCGGAGACCGCCGCCAGACGGGAGATCGACGCGGCGCAATCGGGAGAGCCGGGCGCGCCTGGGTCGGCCGTGCCGCGTGAGGGTGACGCGGGGCCCACCGCTGGCCGATCGTGGGTCGTCGCGCGGAGGAGACCTGATCTGGCCGAGCCAGATCTGGGCGATTGCGGAGAGGGGTCGGCGGTGGCCAGGCCGGCCGTGCTGTGCGCGGCCGCGAGACGCGGGGACGAACTCGGCGCCGCGCGGGGGGGACCGATCCCGGATTGGTCGAACCCAGACGGTGGGGACGCGGGAACTTCCCGGGTCGTCTTCTTCGTCGGCGTCGGCGGCCCCGACGTGCCCGCATGGGAATTGGCAGCCCCGCCTGCGGCGATTGAGTCGGCTTCGGCCGCCTGGGATCCGGCCCGAGCTCTCATGGCCGGCCCTGGGCGGCCTGAAATGCGGCCGGCCGGCCTTGCCGAGGCGGGGCTTGTGCCGGCCGGCCCTAGGCGGTCCGAAACGCGGCCGGCCGGCCCTACCCAGGAGGGGTTTGCGCCGGCCGGCCCTGGGCGGCCTTAAATGCGGCCGGCCGGCCCTACTCGGGCGGGGCTTGCGTCGGCCGGCCCTGGGTGGCCCGAAACGCGGCCGGCCGACCCTACCCGGGCGGGACTCGCGCCGGCCGGCCCTAACCTGGCCGAGTTTCGGCCGGCCGGCCCTACCCGGGCCGAATCCCGGACGACCGGTTCTGCCCAGACCAAAATCCGATCGGCCGGTCCGACCCGGGTCGATTCGGGGTCGACCGACCCAGGTCTGGGAGCTGCCTTGTCGGTCGGCCTCGGGGCGACTATCGACCGGCCGACCGTCTCCGCCCAGGAAGTTTCCTCGTCGGGCGGAGACCTTTCGGCGGACAGGGTGGCCCCTAGCTCGCAGTCGGGCAGCCGCACCTCTCAGGTTCTGCCATCGAGTCGGAGTTCGTCGCGAAATGCTCGAGGCAACCGCGACTCGTCTCTTAACGGCGAGGGAGGAGGACAAGAGGATGATGTCCTACGCGATTACGGCACAACGGGTCAGGGGAGATTTCTCGTGTGACGGGATCGACTCTGCGTGGGTCCCGACCCTTTCCGCCTTCCAGAGGCTTCGTGAAGAGTTCGGCATCCCCTCTTGCTTCGATATTCTCCGACCAATCCCCGGCGATCGCATGATCTATCCTCGACTTGGTTATGCCACCGTACATGCTGCGAGCCTTCAAGCGGGGCTTCGATTGCCGCTCCAACCTGTGCTACAGGACCTCCTTTCCAGGTTGGAGGTTCACCTGGCATAGATGGCGCCGATCTTCTATCGCTTTGTCGCCGCCTGCCACATGATCCTCTTTCGCGAGAAGCGGCAAGCGATGACGGCGGACGACTTCTTGGGGTTCTTACCGATCGTGGAAGTGTCGTCGCGAGTTGGGTCATATCGGGCGAACCACGCTAGGAACTTTGCGGTGGTCACCAACACGCCATCGAAATACCGATATCATTAGATCTGGGTATCTGAGGCCGCATTCGGGACCGCCCCCCTCACCTTCGGACCGGCGAGGGTGCCTGCACCGGTGGTCGATCCTGAGCTTACCGAACTTGGACAAGCGGTCCATCGGCTCCCGGCGACCCGGCGTCAGGCGTCCATCTTTGTATCGCTTGACATGATGGCTACAACGGGGTGGTTCGTTTCGTCGGTCTCTCCGCCGCCACGTCCTTGGGCAAGGGATCGGCGAGATTCCAATTCGGGATCAGACAGCGAATCTCACGTGGTCGATCGCCCTCGTGGTACGAGGCATCCCTTGTTTTACTATCGGTTTGCCGAGTTTTTCTGACGATGTCCGTTGTTTATGTCTCAGGTGGTTCCCGATGGCGCGTTCGGAGAAATGGCGATGCGCCATCGTCGGGCATTGGGGTTCATTCCTCGGATCGATCCCGCCTCCCCGCCGGCCGACCAGTTGTGGCTACTGAGGCCTTGGCTCCATCATGGGAGGAGGGCGGCACCTCGCGGAAGCGCCCCGCGGTCTCTTCAGCGAGCGGCGTACCCTCGAGTTCGCGTCGCCTAGTTGATCCGCTTTCGCCGGGCGGGGGAGCGTCGTCCTTTATGGAGGAAGCCACGCGCTTGAAGGATCACAGTTCGCGAGGTCTCGTGGACTCGTCGCCGAGATGCTTCAAGGAGCTCGTCGTGGTGAGCGACATGGAACTCTTCCGCCAAGGGACTCGAGACGCTCGAAAGGTAGACCTCCCAACTTCTTTCTTCATATGAGCTATATGCTTACACGATGTTCCCTTTAGGCCTTAGCTCGCCACGAACGAATGGAGTCGCTGATGCTGGAGGTCGTTCATCGCGAACGCGTGTCGGTGGAATCGAACAACCAGAGGGAGCGACAACATGTCGAAGCTATGGCAAAAGTCGTTGCGGAGCTCGAGGCCGTGAAGGCGAAGCTGGCGGAGGAGAGGGCCTCGAGGGAACAAGCGGAACGATCGGCTGTCTCCTTTGCCGCCGAGACGAGATCGCTCGAGAGGACGGTGGCAGCTCGAGACGCGGAATTGGGAGCGATTCGCGGCAAGCTTTCCGCGTGCGAGATCGAGCGCGAGGATGCACTCCAAGAGAACGAGTCTTTCCTGTCGGAGATGCGGGCCGTCACCAAGGAGCGTGATGAGATTGCACGCTCCAAGGCTCGGGCCGAGGAGGACTGGGAGGTGGCTTTGTACGAGGCTCACCATGCTGCAGCGGTACGGGTCCGGGATGCCACAATAGCAGAGAACGGGTCGCGCGAGATTTCTTTTGCGTTCTTCGACGCCATGTTCCCGCCATTGGAGGATGATGCGGATGCCGATGATCTCACGGACTCTCGTCCAGCAGATACCACTCATTCCTCTGTTGGCACATCGTCTTCGCAGGTGGGGGCACCTTCTTCGGTCGACGAGGGACATGTCGATTGAAGCCTTGAGTAGATTCTTTGTTTTGGTTGCGCCATTTGTTTAGCGCTTTTTACTTTGCTTTGTAGACCTTCCTTTTTATCAAAGAAGACCATTTCTCCATATATTGAAGTTTGTTTTGTTTTTTTTTCTTCCGGGATGTTGTGCGCTTCGTATGGTCGATGATGGGCAATCTTGTCAGCTCGCTCGTCCGAGTTCTTTCAGGAATTCGGGTTTTGCGGGCGGTGGTTGTGTTGCCATTTTGTGATTCGTTTACATCGGCGTTAAGACCGTGTTTCGAGTGTTTTGTCCGTGAATGCTTTCATTGATGGCATGTCGGCTTACGATTACGTTCTACGGATGGGGAATCCCGAGGGTTGGCGCGATCGATGACCGAGGGTTTACGAATGTGTCAATGACCGATCGGTTTACGATCTATCCTTAGTTGGAATCGCGCGCATTTTTACTCAAGGGGAATTCGAGTATCGTTTTAGGATTGGGCCCGACGTTCGTCGGTTTTCCTCAGATCCATGGGCGACCGGATGCAAGGTTGTGGCCTTGTTTTGGTTGGGTCGGTCGGTGTTGCGACCAAAGTACCCTAGCCCCCCAAGTTTCATAAAATTTTGATATAAAAAAAAATTAGAAACTTAAAGAACAGCACATGATGACACAAATACGCTTTTATTTCGATGTTCAAAAAAGTACAATTGGACTAAATTGAATTACGACAGCTACTGTGTTTACATGAAACGCGGTTGGGCGCAGATCTGCCGCCGGTATTGGTGGTACTGCCTTAGGTGCTCGGCGTTCCACGGGTGGGTAAATACGAGGCCATCCAGATTTTCGAGTTCGTAAGTGCCGTTGTGAATGGCTTTTCGAATCCGGTATGGCCCCTCCCATGTTGGACCCAGGACGCCGGCTCCTTGTACCTTGGTGTTCGGGAACACCCTTCTTAGTATTAGGCTCCCGTTCGCGAAGCTTCGTAGCTTGATTTTCGAATTGTAGTATCGTTCGACTTTTCTTTTCTGGTTGGCAAGACGGGTGAGTGCGTCAAACCTTTTCTCATCGATTAGGTCGAGTTCTACCCGCATTGCCTCTTCGTTTTCCGCCTCGTGGAAGGTCTCGGTGCAAAGCGTGGAGAGCGTGGTCTCTATCGGGACCACTGCCTCGACCCCGAAGGTGAGGGCGAATGGGGTTTTCCCCGTTGAGTTCCGAGCTGTGGTCCGATAGGCCCAAAGCACGAACGGGAGTTCCTCCGCCCAGGCGCCTTTTCGGGTGTCCAATCGCTTCTTCAAGTTTTCCTTAATGGTGCGATTGACTGCCTCCACTTGGCCGTTGGCTTGGGGGTGCCTAGGGGAAGCGAAAGTCTTGCTTATCCCCAACTGCTCGCACAACTCGCGAAGGCGGGCGTTGTCGAACTGTCGTCCGTTGTCGGTCACGATGGATTCTGGAATCCCATGTCGGCATATTATGCTTCTCCAAATGAAGTTTGTTGTATTTGCCTCGGTGATCCTTGCCAGCGCTTCGGCCTCCACCCACTTTGTGAAGTAGTCGATTGCAACTATGGCAAACCGGAATTGTCTCGGGGCCATGGGGAGTTCCCCGATCAGATCGATTCCCCACTTGGCGAATGATCGGGGTACGATGATAGGGCAAAAGGGGGCCGGCGGTTGTCTAGGCACATGGGCAAACCTTTAACATTTGTCGCATTGCCGGGCCCAGTTGTGCGTGTCCCTCTTTAGGGTTGGCCAGAAATAACCTAACCTTAAGAGCTTCAGGGCCATTGATTGCCCCGCGGCGTGATTTCCGCACAACCCTTCGTGCACTTCGCACATTGCCCGCTTTGCCTCGGCCTCGGCCAGGCAGCGCAGGAGCGGCATCCAGAAACCGCGCTTGTATAGCGTGTCCCCACGCATGGTATACCTTGATGCTAAGCCTTTCAGCCTTCGAGCGTCGTCGCGGTTCTCGGGCAATTTTCCGCCTCCGAGGTACTCCGTTAGCGGAGTCATCCACGACGGGTTTGGGGAGTCGCCGATCGTTCCTACGTCACTTCTGGAAACGTAAGGTCTGGTCAATACTTCGTTAGGGACATCGCCATTTTCTTCCTCATCGATCCCCGAGGCGAGGCGTGCTAACGCGTCGGCCTCGACATTTTCTTCTCGGAGTATCTGTATGACTTCAAACCAAGCTGTCGCTTCTAGGTTTTTGAGAGTTTTTGCCAAATATGCGATCATGCTAGGCTCCTTGGCGGCGTATTCACCCTTTACTTGTTTCACGATCAGCTACGAGTCGCAAAAGATGCGCAAGTTATCGACCCCCAATCGGCGAGCTAGCTCTAAACCGACTATCAAGGCTTCGTATTCGGCCTCGTTGTTGGAGGCGCGAAACTCAAAGCGTAGGGCATACTTCAATTTATTCTCGTCGGGATTAGTCAAAACCACCCCGGCGCCAGCCCCCCGGGCGTTTGAAGCGCCGTCGACATGAAGGGACCATGTTGGGCCTATCGGCCCGATGTCTCTTTTCCTTGGGGGGTCCGACAGGTTGTTGTCTAATTCGACTTCGATCTCTACGGGTGCGAATTCTGCCACAAAGTCAGCCATAGCTTGGTCCTTGATGGCTATTCGCGGTTGGAATTTTATCCCGTACTCGCTGAGCTCTTGCGACCAAATCGCCATCCTCGTCGAGGAGCCTCGCTGAAGTGCTTTTTCGATAGGATGTCCAGTGCGCACCACTATCTGGTGTGCTTGGAAGTATGGACGCAGCTTTCGCGCGCTCATGACCAATGCCAATGACAGTTTCTCGATCTCTGGGTACCGAGTCTCGGCGTCCAGGAGAGACTTACTGACGTAGTAGACCGGCCGCTGGCATCGGCCTTCTTCCTGTATGAGGACTGCACTTGTGGCCTTATCAGACACTGCGTTGTACACTATGAGGACCTCGTGGTCGACGGGCTTTGCCAAGAATGGGGGGGGTCGCGAGGTATGACTTCATCTCCCGAAACGCCCTTTCACATTCCGCAGTCCATTCGAACCCATCTCTCTTCTTTAGAGATTGGAAGAAAGGGTGGCACCTATCGGTGGCCTTGGAGACGAATCGGGCTTGCGCCGCAATTCGCCCTGCCAGACTTTGGACCTCCTTGGGTTTTTGCAGGGACCTCATCTCGAGAATGGCTGTGATCTTCTCGGGGTTGGCTTCGATTCCCCGCTTACTGACCATGTAGCCGAGGAATTTTCCCGATTCGACCCCGAATGCACATTTGTTGGGATTCAACTTTATCCCGTATCTTCGGAGGATCGTGAACATGGTTCGGAGGTCGTGGACGTGGTCGGGAGCCAGTTGGCTTCTTACCAACATGTCGTCCACGTAGACTTCCATGGTTTTGCCAATTTGGTCAGCGAACATACGGTTGACCAGGCGCTGATAGGTTGCTCCGGCATTTTTTAGACCGAATCGCATTACCTTATAGCAATACAAGCCTTTGTTCGTCACAAAGGTTGTTTTTATCTGGTCGTCCTCGTGCATCCGGATTTGGTTGTAGCCTGAATAGGCGTCCATGAAGCTAAGGAGCTGGTGGCCTGCTGTCGCGTCCACGAGTTGCTCTATCCGGGGAAGGGGGAAGCTATCCTTCGGGCAGGCTTTGTTAAGGTCTTTGTAATCTATGCAAATTCGTCATTTCCCGTTAGGCTTTTTTACCATCACCACATTCAACACCCACTTGGGGTGTTCCGCCTCTCTTATAAAGTCGGCGGCGAGGAGTTTTTCAACTTCCTCTCCTATGGCGAGATATCTTTCCCCGCTAAACGCCCTCCTGGGCTGAACCCTTTCGAGTATGTTATGGTCATCGTTTAAGCGATGCACCATGACCTTCGGGTCAATGCCCGGCATATCCGCGTGTGTCCACGCAAAGATGTCTTTATGTTCCCTCAGGAAGGAAGCCATCAACTCCCGCCTTTCGACGGAGAGTTGTGCGCCGATTTTGACCACTTGGTCAGGTTTGGAGGGATCCAGGACAACCGTGACGAGGTCGTCAGGAGTTTCCATGCGCCGACGCTCGATCTCGTCGCAATGGTCCAACTCGCCAAACGTTCCCTCCTCCTCGGGTTTGCATGGGAGTTCGTCATTGAGTTGGTACACGGTGCAGACCTCTTTCGCTCCCTTAAGTTTGGCAATTTTGTCACTGGCGGCATGTACGTGACACGATCGTGCCATGGCCTGATCCCCTGCCATGCATGCGATTCCCCTCTCGGTGGAAAACTTCATCATGAGGTGATATATCGACGTAATGGCCTTGAGGCCCACCAGGGTTGGCCTTCAAATTATCATATTGTAGGCTGTCGGTTCGTTGACGATCAAAAATGTTACAATCCGAGTGACCTCGGCACTATCTCGGGTCCCAAAGGTGATGGGAAGATCTATTGACCCCTCCGCCCACACTTTTTCCTCGGAAAAGCCATATAACGGGGTCCGGATCGGGGCGAGCCTTACTCTGTCGAGTTTCATTTGCTCAAGCGCCGATTTGAATACTATGTCCACCGCGCTGCCGTTGTCAATCAAGATTCGTCGAACCTTGTTGTTAGCCACCGTTGCAGTTACGACGAGAGCGTCGTTATGCGGATGGAGTATTCGTCTCGCTTCCTCCTCGGTGAAGCGGATGTCTTCAAAGGGAGTAGGTGGGGGAGCGACATACGTGAGGTTGATTCCATTTCTAACCCTCTCGTTGGTCACTGCCCTCAAATACTTTTTCTTCTGATTGCTCGATTTGCCGCAATCAAGCCCCCCGGTGATTGTTCTCACAATGTTCATCTTGGGATTTTCGTGCTTGCCACTAATGGCGGCGACGGCTGGGGCCTTTCCTTTGGTCGAGCCCCCATATTGGGCAGGTGGGCGATCCTCTGGGATTGTCACCCCGACGGCTCTCATGACAAACTCTTTGAGCTTGCCATCCTGAATCAGGGCCTCTATCTGTCACTTTAACTGGTAACACTCGGAGGTCACGTGTCCGTGGTCCCGGTGATACTCACAGTACTTGCTCTTGTCCGCGTTGCGGAACCTTTTTTCAATGGCATCGGGGACCCGAGCTTGTCCCTATGAAGGGCCAAAATTTGAGCCGGGGACGCATTGAGCGGGGTGAGAGCTTCCCCCCGGAATTGATCCGCGAACGGCTTCCTCGGTCGAGGGAGAGGGTCAGCCTTGGTGATGTTGGTATTCCTCCCCCGCTTTCCTCGAGCATTGGGGTGATCGCCCGATCGAGAATTATCTCTGTGGCCCTCGCCCTTCTGGCTGTTGAGGTAGTCTTCGACCCCCGTGTGCGTTCGAGCGCATGCCATGAGTTCGGCCATGTCCCTTGGGACCCTTCCTACGATCGACTTTAAAAAGTCGCTCGGTTCGGAGCCTTCCGTGATGGCCACGATGGCGTCTCGATCATCGAAGTCCTCCACCTTGTGGGATTCCTCGGTGAACCAAGCCAGATACTCACGCAAGCTCTCGCCTGGTTTTTGCCTGATCGTCCACAAATGCGTTTTGGACTTTTTCTGCGCGACCATCGTGGCGAATCGAGCGAGAAAGGATTCCCTGAGGGCGCGGAACGAGCCGATGCTGCCTGGCCTCAAGTTCCGGAACCACTCGAATCCTGATCCTGCCAGTGTCAAGCTAAAAGCTTGACAAATCGTTGCCCCCGAGAGTCCTTGCATTGTCATTCAAGTCTCATAGTGCTGGATATGGAAATCGTGGCATGGCGGGGAGTTTGAATCCCCGTCCCGGGGGTTGCGAGGACCGCTTCTGTAAAAGGCGAGTATGATCCTTCCAAACCGTTATACGGTCTGGAACCTCCTGAGCCTGTCCCCCGCAGCTCGATGATCTGATTCTGGAGGCCCTGAATCATGGTGATCATTTCGAGCCCTTTTGCCGCTCCTGGTCCCATTGGCGTAGGGACCTGTCGCTCATTGGACCCCTGGTCCAAGGCGTTCGGAGGAGGATTTCCGAGGGTGGTAGCCCCGGCGGTGGTCCGGCGGGCGTCCAACTTCCTCCTTAAGTCCTCCCCCTGGGGACCCCGCCGTGAATTAAGGCGGGTCCTCAGATCTTCCTCGGCGGAGCACGAAGGTCCAAGCGGATGCGGGCGGTTTTCGCGACGGGCCCTACGACTAACCACACCCCGTCGGGAGGATGCACGGTGCGTGCGTCGAGACTGCCCGCTCCGCGAAGCGCCTTGCGCCGTCCGGGGGCGGGGGTTGCTCGAACCCTCCCGTCGCGAAACCTCCTGCCGCAGCTCGGCCTGCGGGTCGAATGGAGCGTCGCTCACATTCTCCACGGGCGAGCGGGTGAGCGCCAAGCTTTTTCTTGTCTCGGGGACGACATCGTCCATAGCGTAATCTTCGTCCTGAGTCGAACTGCCTCCCTCCTCGTATCCGAGGAGGTTCACGAGTAGGCCTCTACTCACCCCGGTCGAGCCAACAATTCCGTCAAGCGGCGGTTGGTCTCGTCTCTCAAACCCTCTTCGTTCTCACGAGGGGCGGGGATGTCGCTTTCCAAACCCCTGGTCCCAGGTTGTTGCCCGTTCCCTCGGTGGGGGAGTCGCCGAAACTCGTATCGTGAGCTAGCAGCTCGAACGAATGGATTGCTCGATCGGCTAGCTGCGGAAGTTGCCGGAACGTCACTCATTTTCGAATGAGCGGAACAGAAAGGAGATGAAATGGAAAAGTGTGAAATGAGCGAATTTACGATCGAGAAATTAACCCCTCCTTCTAGCGCCAAAATGTTGTCGCTGAAATTTGGACAACGTTCAGGGACCTAAGCGGTCAGATCCTCGCTCAGAGCGGGTGACCCTCGCTTCGGCCTAAGCGTGTCAGATCCGGTGTCCCGGATCGTCTCTTAGCTGTCGTGTGGTCTTCGAGTACTTTTATTATCTGAAAAGAGTAAGCAGACGTGAACTAAGAATGGAAAACAGAGGGGGGTCCTCTGTTTACCTCTCCGACGCTCAACATTAGTATAATGTGGGTGGAGTTTGTAGGATGACGAGGGAAGATCGACGAGGCGAGGTAGGAACGGAGACTATGAAATCAGCATCGTTTCCAAGCTCAAACCTCGGATCTAGGGAGAATACTCGGGGAAGGATTCTCTCTTTAGCTATTTTTTATTCGTTACCTTTTGTGAGAGGCGTCTTGGGCCATTTATAGCCGAGGCGATCGACCATGCGTGCCTAAGACGGAATAGGGCCGGCCAAGGAGTGCCAGAACCGGCCAAGGGAGGGCCAGGACCGGCCAAGGGAGGGCCAGGGCCGGCCAAGGCGTGTCAGGGCGTGCCAGGGCCGGCCAAGGCGTGTCAGGGCGTGCCAGGGCCGGCCAAGGCCTTGCCAGGACCGACCACGACGTGCCAGGGCCGGCCAAGGCCCTGCCAGGACCGGCCAGGACGTGCCGGGACCGGCCGAGGCGGGTTAGGGACGGCTGAGGGCGTCTCACGGTCGGCCAAGGGCTAATGGGGCCCGTCGGGACCGGCCGATGCGTCGAGAGAGCCCGTGGCACCCTCCGGTGGCCGGGCCTGGGGTCGTCCGAAGACGATATATTTATACTCATTGTCGCCGGGAAAAACCGACGACAACATTGTCGTCAAGTTGGTGATCCATTTTCATCTCCTACGAGGTTAATACTAAACTGATTATTTGAAAAATATATATGAAATTGAGTTTTCGTAAAAAAAAATTGAACAAAAATACATTATGAAGATATTTATCGTGGAAAAGCATTGTAAACCATTGAAAAGTACTCTAATGAGATCATCGAGTTATCGTCGGAGGTCCAGGCTGAAATCGTCAATCATTGAGTTGTCATTTCGTAAGGACATCATCATCAGACTTTGGGTTGTCATTGAAAATCATTGTAAACTCACGTAAAACTACGAGTAAAATATGATATAATCAGGTCACTAGAAAATAATCACAATATATCGAAAATTGTAATAAAATTTCATTAATAATTAAGGTTTATGTACTCTCAATGACATTTTGTCGAAATATAGTCTAAATATACAATTCTATATGTTTTAAAAAAATATTGTAGAACGACATTTTTCGTATTGTGTTAAATATTAACTGTAATGAAATTTCTCTACTAAAATACACACGAGAACAAAAAAAAAATTATGTATCCATATTTAAAGTTTTTTTTTTTTAACATTACCCTAATAATGTTGAATCTTCTTAAATACATCACGAAAATCGGATGAAGAAAAAAAGGGTGTAAAGTGTGTACGTCGAGGCTCTATCAAGGATTGAATCCCCTGGCGGCGAATTGTTGGTCCGTGGGCGGGCCCGGGCTCTCAGGCTGCGGCGGGCCCACACCAACATATTGTTGCACAACGAGGACCGACACGGTGGCGGCAAAATCGGCGGAGGCCAAAAGGTCTCCGATTGCCCCCAGCTCAGGGCACTCGCTCCAATCCGTGAGCCCGGCGGTGAGGGGTGAAACGGTCCCTTGGCCTCTTCCGACAACGAACAAATCGTGCTCGCTCTCCATGGCTCGGATCACTGCGACAGTCTCCTCCCCGTTTCGCACGACCCTCTCGTCCAACAAGATCGAGTCGTCACCGGATGTTCGAGTTCGGAAGTCGTTAACCAAGTCGTCGTCGAGTTGTCTTTCCATCAAGACGTCGTCGTCGTCGGCTTCCACGTCGTTGTTGTCGTTGTTGTTGTCATCGTCGCTGGAGACGAATCGGACCACGGTCAGGTTCGTCCCTGGACGCTCTCCCATTCTCCAACCGTACGACAAAGCTTCTCTGTCGTCTGGGCCTCCAAAGAAGATCACTGCCACGTTGTGACTCACCTGTCCGACAAAAATGTTTAAAAAAAATAAGCCAACTTTTTTTTGCTGCTTGTGAGATCGAACGAGTGATCTCTTAACTGCAAGTGATGTTGTATTAGCAGTAGGTTATCGTAGCTACTCTAAGAAAATGTATATTATAGAGTAATATGTCAAAAAAAGATTTAGTTGTACATTTTCAAGCTGAGGTAAGAGAAACTGATTCAAAAAGTTATTTACGTTGATCATTAGGCGTTTTATTTCTTCAACTTTTTGGGCGTCAATAATTTGTTTGCATGGTAAATTACATAAAATTCAAAAGAGAGAGAGAGAGAGGGACCTGGTTGGCGGGGGCGAGTCTGGAGGAGGCGTTGAGGCCACGGTCGACGAGGATAGCGACGGAGCAGGGGGCGTTGGCGAGGACGTTCTGGTTGACGAGGCGGAAGGCGGGATTGGTGGCCTCCATCCCTCCGTCCACGGTCTGCTGCTTGTGGAAGGGGATCACGATGAGCGCCACCCTCTTGTCCTCCGCCAGATTGCATATGTCTTCGTGCATTGTCGAGTACGGCGATATCGCCGTCAACGGCTGCACCGCCACCGTCCCCGCTTGCTGCCCCTGCTCGTAGCTCTCGAACGCCGATATTATGTGGTCCGACTGCGCTTGCGTCCTGTTCAGAGCCGGCCGACTCGTCCCCCCTGCTGCATATTCAACTTTAGCTTACTCTTTTCTTTTTTGTTTAGAAAAAAAGGGTGATATACGGACCTGAGCCTCTCCGGGTATTGTGGACGATGAGCATGGCGGAGGCTCTGCCGGTGAGCTCGACGAGGTGGACGATGTAGATGCAGAGCGGGGACCTCTTCGTGGGGTTCGAAGCCTCCACGAGGCCCACCATGGTGGGGACATTTCTGGGCGAGTGAACGCACACGCACACTCGCAGCTCTCCTCCCTCTCCGGGCAGCTTCGACGACTGCACCGTCCTCCTCTTGTACGGCAGGAACCTCCGAGCCGGCTTGTAGATCATCGTCACCACCGGCGTGATCACTCCCGTCATGATCACCGCCACGATCACCATGATCGCGAACGACTCGTCGTCCAGCACTTTCTGGTCGCGTCCCACGTTGAGAACGATCATCTCCACCAGCCCTTTCGTGTTCATGAGGAGCCCCAGAGTGAGCCCCTCCTGCGCCGGCATCCGGTAGTAAAGGCAGACGAGGAGAGTTCCGATCACTTTCCCGGCGCAGGCGAGGACGACCAAGAGCATCAGGAAACCCCAAGTTCCGACGCCGGAGATCGCCGTCACGTTCGTCTTCAGCCCGCTGATGGCGAAGAAGAGAGGCAAGAGTAGACCGGAGACGAAATCCTCGAGCTTTTCCATGAGCGTGACTCCGAGGGGGCCGTTGGGGATGACCAGCCCGAACACGAAGGCCCCGAACACCGAGTGGGTCCCGATGGCGTCCGTGACGAACCCGGCGACCATGACTCCGGTGAGGATCACGCAGAGGTGAAACTCCGAAAAAGTGTCGCCGTCGGGGGTTCGCCGGACCATCCACGCCACGGCGGGTCTGACGATGGCGACGCAGAAGGCCACGAAGGCCGCGCTGGAGAGGACGACCCAAAGCGAGGCGAGCGAGGTGGAGTGATTCTCGGCCAAAGCGATGGCGAGAGCCAAGAGCACCCACGCGCACATGTCGTTCACCAGAGCCGCCGACATGGCGATCCGTCCCAGGTCGGTGTTGATCAGCTTGAGCTCGGCCAGGATCCGAGCCAGCACCGGAAAAGCCGTCACTGATAAAGCCACTCCGAGGAAGAGGATGAACGTGCCTTGCGTCATGTTCTCGTCTTTCCCGTGAAGGAAGAACGAGAAGCACCCCGCGATCGCGAATGGGAGGACCATCCCGGCCATCGCTATCGCCACTGCTTTCTTCCCCGTCCGCCGAATCACCGACAGATCCATTTCAACTCCGACCAGAAACAGAAAGTACAGAAGACCCACGTTTGCCATCGTCTCCAAAACCATCACGCTTCGCAGCGGAAAAACCGTGTTCGCGAATTTCAAGTTCCGACCCAGAACCGACGGTCCCAAAAGCACACCGCCCTGTTCATATCATTGTCAGATTCAGACCGATCAATATCATAACATGCATGGTTGGTTATTCTGAACATGAAGAAGTCTTTTTTTCTTTTTTACCAAGATCTCGGCGATGACACGTGGCTGGCGAAATGGGCGGAGGAGAAAGACGAGGAGGCGAGTGGTGAGAACGACGAGAGTGAGTTGAAGGATGAAAAGAGGAAGAGAATAGTCGAGAGGATTATCGCCTTGCCAAACTCCGTTCGTCGTGATCATCGTCGGAGCGTAGCAGACGATCGTGTCGTCCGATTTGCCGCCGGGACTAGACCCCACCGTACTAGCCATTCTTCTATAAACTATTTTATATTTGTTTCAAAAATTATATTTGAAGAAGAAGAAAGAAGAATGTGATCGTTCTTGCACTACACGATGTATGGTGAAAGTTGCACTGTATTAACTTCCATTATCTCCCAATTTTGATGACGATGATTATGAGATTTACGTTTACTTTTTTTTTTTTTTGGAGAATAAAATGTCTTGGTGTTGTGCATCTCTTCATTTCTATGTATGGCCGAAATGGGAAGCTATTTTAAGGCTGTCCCAAATAATAATTAAAAAACGTAAATTATATTTGAATTGAAACACAAAATGAAAGAAAAGGAGAGATTCGTAAGCTACAATCACTCGCTCTCACTCAACCATATATATTATTTCATGTAACTTATAAGGGATAACGATGTTTGTTTTGAGTCAAAAGAGAACAAGATCGAGCTTTCTATTTCCAACTGCGAAAATAATAAGTGGAAATGTTGTCGTTGCTCATTTGGTAGTTAGTATCACATTATAAGAACAACCTTATTTTGTAAAATTATCAAGCGGTTAAACCAGGGCAAACACACTGTAAATTATAAAATCTAATATATAAAATAAAAATGTGAAGTTACAAAGTTAATATTTGTTGGTTGCAAAGTTACACAAAATTATACTTTTTTTGACATGTTTTTAGACAAAGAATACCAGTATGTTCAATTTCTTAACGTTGTGAATTTCATTAGTATCCAGATTCATGGAAATCAATTTTTATTAAAAAATTGATTTCACGGGCGGCAATAACTTTTGAATTTCTTGCTATAGAGAATACGATAATGTCGCCTTAAAAAAAAATGAATACGATAATGTCGTTTCTCCTTAGTTCGTTTAGTTTTACTGCTTGTCATTTATTGTACTTGAGTCATTTTTCATATTCCCGGTTATTTGTACAAAAAATTGGCTCCGTAACAACTAAATTACCAACAGATTTTTAAATACCCAATGTTCTACAAATAGGTTGTAAATCCTCATTCCATGATGACGTGGCTATAAATTCAACCGATATTACTCATGTCACGAATTTAATTTTTGGACATAATGGTCTAATTTCGTAAATAGATTTGGGTGGGCATTTACAACCCGTTTACCAAATGTAGGGATTTCAAAATTTATATATGTTTGTATGAGTATATACTAAAATTGCATCTTAAGCAAGTTCAAAGTATAAATACTAAGTCCTGTATTCATAATCACAATCAATGATACTAGCGCAAAAAATGATTTCTAGAAGTGCATTTTATCTTTAGAAAAATACAAGTCATTTCTACATCATTTAAACCAATTTTTTTGCGAAAATAAATATTTTACTTTTAAAAGCGACAAGTTGCTTCTAATAGTCAAAACGACAAGTTGCTTCTAATAGTCAAAAGCGACTAGTCATTTTTAATCTCTCAAAATCATTGGCTCGGTTTATTTTTCGCCAAAATTTTGCCAAGTATATTTTTTTGGCATTAGAAGAGACTAGTCGCTTTTAATGTCCAAATTATTTGGCTCCAAACTTCTTACACCAAAATTTTGGTAAGTATATTTTTTTTGACAATAGAAGCGCCTAATCGCTTCTAATGTCCAAAATATTTTGCTCCAAACTTCTCCCTTCAAACTTTAACTTTTGGGGACACTAAATCCAACATTATAAGCACTCGTCGCTTCTAATAAAGCTTCTAACCTAGGTTACAATTGATAAGGAGATTCTCTTCTTCTTCTTTGTCATTTGCGATTTGTTACATAACTTCACCTAAAAACCGATTCCTTGCAACCAAAACTCTTCGTCCACCGTTCCAAAACTCTGTATTGCGTTCCTCGTCCGCCGCATTCTCCATCGACCGCCTCCGTTGATGCCAACAATCTAATCTCCATGATTCTCGTCGTACCGTCCACGTTCCCTAGCCATTCTCATCGTTGTTCGCCTCTACACACCTTCGCATAGGAGCACGCGGCCACGTCCGTCGCCTCTGCACACTAGCCACATCACAAAGGAGTTTCTTGCTCGCGACCCCACCACCTTTTCCGACCACCGCCTTCGTTTTGCAAAAGGTTCTCTCCCTATGGCTCTCTCTTTCTCTATCTCTGGGGCCCATCATGTTTTTCATTTCTCTTTCAGATTTTTAAGCCAATTGTTTTTGGCGCCTTCGTACATTTACACATCGCTAGTTCTTTTTTGATTTTTTCGAATTTCAGGGTCATTTTTGACCGCCTCCACCACCGACTCACAAGCTTCGCTTGTTGGGATTTGTGCCCACAAATGAGATATTAGACATTATACATACATTTTGTATTCGTTTTGCTGAAACATTAAATAAAATTAAATATTCATTCTTGTTTAAGTTTGTGTTTATGTATGTTTGCTACGCTCTTAAACTGTCATCGACGAAAGAGGTGCTAAGTAAAAACTTGACAAGATACCTTTTATTACTAGTTTTAAATAATAGTTCACAATCTAAAGATCGATTGGGCAATCGAATCTAAGTATTGATTGTTTGAATAAATCAAAAGATATCCTATCTTGTGATATAGAGAGTTGTGACTCTGTGATTTATTCTTGATGTGTTAATGAAGACATTGAACTAGACTAGTGATGCTTTGAAGCTTGCGATAAAAACATTTAATCACTCGAACCTTCAAGATCACATATAAAGGGTATTTTGGAAATTACTTAAATCCTGAAGTGAATACATATATTTTTGTAACACTTTATGACATTTGATTTGTCAATGGGAAATGAGTAAATGAAGTTTCATCTGATCCGGTGATTGGTGTCATAATAATTTTTCGTTGAATTTTGTGATTTACAGATACGAAATTTGTGTTGAAACGATGCTAAGACATTATTATCACACCATACTTTGTTATGAGAGTGTGAGCGAAAAAATAGGGCCTTGTATTCATCGAATAAACATTCTTGGAATAAAACATGTGACATGTACAAACATCTCACTTTATATTTTTCTCGTTCACAAATAACAAAGGAGTTGGTGAAATAATAACTTAGGGGTAAAACAGTAATTTTACATTCCTCTGAGTTAATGATACACACAAAGGGTAATATCTTAAAATACTCCGTTGATTGTGTGAAGAATTGTTTTATCACATCAAACACAAAAATAAACGCATATGAAATTAGAGAGTTTCAATATCAGTCCTTTAGGGGAATCGACCAATATTAAGAATTAAAAGTCGGAAAAAGTTTGTGAACTTTCTGTCCGGACTTTATTCTAAAGTTTTGTTCATGTGGGTCCATAAGGTCTCAGTGATATACTCTCGGACGATATATATTGAATTAGAACGAATGATTTTCTCATTAAATGTAAATTGTGATTTACTATAAGAAAATATTTTCTAAGTAATTAAATAAATAATTAGTTATTTATTATTGCATTTATTTAATGAATCATATTATGTTATGATATAGATAATAATATAATTTAATTAGTCAAATAAATAAAATATGAAATAAATATTTTCACGTTTCATATTTGTTTGCATAGTATGAAAAGATTTAATGAATGGTCATTAAATAAATGAGATGTTCTAAATTAATTAAGGTTGCGAATCAAATTTTAAAACTCATTAAAAGTTTTAATAGGGCTTAAGTTAGCTATTGGGTTTGACCTAACTTAAACCCGTTATCCCTAAGTATAAAAGGATCAAAAATTTCTCTCTAAACCCTAACCCTAGCATGATCACTCATCAAACTCTTCCCCTTCCCTAGAGAGAATTTTGGCCGAGAGTTTGAGAGAGAAGGAAAGACCACTAAATCGTTTCTTGATTGTGGATTTGATTCTTTTGAGTGATTCTCTCTTCCTGTTCTTCAATTAAAGAGCCCACCCTCTTAATCTCCTATAAATTCCGAGAGAATTATCCATGAATTCATTGTGGTGTTTGTGTCAGATATCTTTTTGTCATTGGGCAAGCCAAAAGGTCAACTTCAAGGCAAGATCGAGCTACGCGCGCATGAAGGCAAACCGGTGGCGTATTGGCCCAAACCGGCTAGTGACTTAGGCATGCGAGTCAGGTGTGTTTTGAGGCATATCAGAGGCTACCCTTAGGCGTGGAGGGGCTGTGAATAGGCGCACATACACAGGCCATTCCGACCGGTGAAAGGCAGCCACACCATGCTCAACATCCGGCGGGAATTGGCGCGCGGCAAAGGTGAATTCCGGCGAGGGCTTAGGCGCGACAGGTTGCAGTCCGGCGAGCTGCGAGGCGCACGTGTGTGCAGTTCATTCTGGTGAGTCTCACACGTGCAGGCAGGTCACTTCCTTGGTGATTCATAGGCGTGGGTCCAAGGTTCTCTCCACAGGCATAGGCGCGCGTGAACCCTTCTGGCAAGGCTTTGGCGTTGCAATCCGGCGAGGCATTCCGGCGATAGCGAGCAACGCTCGAGGTTGTTTACAACCTCATTTGTATGTCTCTTAATGAATTGGATCTGCGACGCAAATAAATTGTTTATAGGTTACTGATGTGTTTATTAAATTTGTTGACAACATGTTTAGAATATAATTTATTGGCATATGTTAATAATTTTTAATATCTTAGTTATTTGAACATGGTTAAAATGCGTTTTAACATGTTAAGTTTTATTATGTGTTTTTGCCATAATTAGATATGTTACATAGTTTATTACGTTAATCGTTAATTAATTTTCAACACTGCTCCGCTACGCCGTCGACCAGATATTCTGCGATTCTCTATTTGTTGTGGATATGGAATCATAGGTTATGTTATCGTCATGTTTTGATCTCACCTCTATAAATATAGTTTGTTATTTTGAATAAATTGGATAATCACTTAGTCATTTAGGTTAGTTTCAAATACAAGCTGTAAAATAGGAATTGAGGCTGATTAGTTTATTAGTGAGAGATGTTTTATTTATTTTCTCACTTTTATTGTTTTTTTTAATATTTTTACTTGCATTTCGATTTTTTCTTCTCAGCTTTCCACTTCGTTGTCACTGCCTCGCCATTGCATCGTCGTTGTCTCACTAGGTCAAAGCTTTAGCCGGTAAGTTTTTAATTATTTTTCTAATAATATTTAATAATGATTTTAAAATAAAATTTAAAAAGATTGACATTAGAAGCGACTAGTCGCTTCTAAAACCGCTTTTAAAATATGGAGAATAAAAATTAGAAGCGATTAATCGCTTTTAGTTTCAAATTACAAAAATTTTGAGGCCAAATAGAAGAGAATCGCTTCTAAAATATGGAGGGTAAACATTAGAAGCGACTAATCGCTTCTAATTTTTACTCGCCATATTGTAAACTCTTTTTATATGCCTTTTTAGACCTTTATAACTGGCTATAGATGCAGCAAATCGCTTATGTATTTCTCGTTTCTAATATTTAGAAACAACTTACCGTTAGAAGAAAACTATTAGAAGTAACGCTTCTAGCGTCACTTCTAAAGACAAATTAGAAGCGACTTGTGGGCCTGTCTTTAAAAGCAACTTTTGTCGCTTCTAAAGACCTTTTTATCCCAGCGTGAGAAAAATTCTTGGAAGGATTTATTCATAATCATTTCTAAATCTTAAATCTTTTTTCTCATTTTCACGAAAAGTAATATGGTATCATTGCAAAAGAATTTTGCCCAAAAAATATGTTCACAACAATTCGATTCGATATGGATCCTCTTATTTCCCTCATTCATCGCCGAGCTCAAATCAATCAATGAATTCCTTCAAGAACCATGAAAACTCAAAATCCAGAGTCTGAAAAATCCAGAATTGCTCCTCAGTCAACGAGGAAAATTTCAAGATCACAGACCAGAGAATCCAAAAATTCGATCGCACCTTCTACGCCTAAAAAATATGTGTTCAGAAATCCTATGAACCCCTTCTTCATCCATCACAACGACAATCCAAGAGTTGTTCTGGTGTTGTTATTTCTGAATCAGGACAGCTATTTGCTGTGGAGCATATCAAACCTCATTGCGGATTCAATTAAAAATATATTGAGCTTCATCAGAGGCTCCATGAATCTTGGGGACGAAGTAACAATATTGTCGTTGGGTGGATAATCAACATCATGAATCTTGAAATCGCGGCAACCATACAGTTTCAAGACTCTGTTGGAATTGGTGTCCATAAATGAGATTTAAGACATTATAAATATTTTGTATTTGATTTTGCTGAGACATAAAATAAAGTTATATATTCATTCTTCATTTAAGTTTGTGTTTATGTATGATTATTATGCTCTGAAAATGCCATCAACGAAAGGGGTGCTAAGTATAGACTTGACAAGATAGCCCCTTGTGACTAGTTTAAACATTTGTTAGCAATCTTAAGATCGATAGAGCAATCGAGTCTGAGTAATGATTGTTCGAATGAATCATGATATCTTATCTTGTGATATAGAGAGTTGTGACTATGTGTTTCATTCTTGATATATTGTAGAAGAGATTGAACAAGACATGTGATACTCTTAAGCTCGAGATAAAACCGTTTAAACACTCGAAACTTCAAGATCACATACGAGGGGTATTTTGGTACTTACCTAAATCCTGAAGTAAATGCATAATGGATGTGACAACTTATGACATTTGATTTGTCAATAGGCAATGGATATAAGTTATAGTTGCATCAGACCCGGCGGTTGGTGTCATAACCCTGTCATGTTGGGTTATGTGATTCTCATATACAGAATTCATTTTGAAACAATGCCAATGCATCAATATCACATTATGCTTTGTTATGAGAGTGTGAATGAATAAACCTGGCCCGGTAGTCATCGAATAAGAATTTTTTTTATTAAAACATGTGACGTGTAAAGACATCTCACTCTATGTTTTTTTTTCATTCACAAATAACAAAGGAGTTACTGAAACAATAACTCAGGGGTAAAACGATAATTTTACATTCCTCTTTGTTGCTGATACACATGAAGGGTAATATCATAAAATAATCTGTGGATCGTGTGAAGAATTATTTTTTCACATCAAACGAAAAATATACGCATAATATGAACTTAGAGAGTTTCAATATTAGTCCTGTAGTGGAATCGACTAATATTAAGAACTAAAAGATGGAAAATTTTTGTGCACTTTTGAGTCCGATCTTCATTCCACTAGAGGAAACCACAGCGTCGCAGGCAAGTGTCTGGCCGGCCAGCCCAGGTCCAGTCTGCGAGCCTCAAGTTCCAGTCCGGCGGGTGACTTTCAGATAATTGACGAGGCGCTCCGACGATAGCTGGCAACGCACGAGGCTGTTTACAATGTCACATGTAAGTCTTTTAAACGAATTGGATATGTGATAATAATTTATGAATGTGTTTATAAGTTGTTAGATAGACCAATTTGTTGACATGTTTAGAATAAATAGTTTATTGACATGGTTGTGATTTTTTATGCCTAGGTTGTTAGTTTATTAAAATGAGTTTTAATACAGATCATATTATATAACTCCGCCACATATAGATGTGTTATGTAATATTGTTGTTTAATTTGTTAAATAATTTACAACAAATGGTATCAGAGCTAGTAAAAGACATTAAAAATTAGGATTTGTTGACTAGTTTATAAATTGTTTGACTAGTTTGGTGTTGGCGTTTTTTGTATTATTTGAATAGCGTTATGAATGATTGTGTGTGTGTTTTATGGATGGATCCTCATTGTTACTGCCCTAGGAATTTTTCGGCTATCGTCTCGGGTTTAATATTAAATTTCAAATTATTTGAATTTGTGAGCCTCAATATGCGAGGACAATTTAAATTGTAATTTCATTATATTGTAATACAACGACGAGAAGACAATGAAGGCAGCACATCGCGCTTTGCCGCACGTTGAAGAACATGTAGGGGCTGACTCGAGACATCCGATGCGCAGTCACAAGGAGTCCTTGGTCGGTCCTACATTGAAGTTTAAATTCATTGTATTTTTCCTTATGGGTTGTAATTAGAAATGGGTCATATGATGAGTTAAATAATTTATTCTTTATTTTATTTAATCTCATTGAATGAATCACCTCATATGTCATATAGGATAGGACGCAAACATCACATTAAAATGAATCGTTCATATAGTTTAGAATTAATAAAGAGTCTTTTTTCAAAATTTGAATTAATTATTTAGCGGTTCAACAAATATTGACTTTAATCTGTTTTCGAAATTTTTGAAATATTAAATTCTAAAATCGGCTGGCAAAAATAAGTGGAAGTGCTTTGCATTATTTTAGATTTTTTGTGTGCGTAAATCATTTGACCTGCTTATTTACACAAAATTAACAAAAATGAGCTATTTTTATTTTATTTTTCAATCCACTTAACTCCGAGGTGGCTATTAAAAACACAAAACCTTTAATATTAATAAATATTTTTGTGTGCAGGTTCTGGCTAACAGCTTGAGATACTTTCTAAACCTTTAATATTAAAAAAATATGATTTTTTTCCAAAAACTAAGTGGGAGGGTTGTTTATCGTTGAAGCAACCTACGGTCCCCGACGTGAATTTAATTGACTTAATGTGTGATGAACTAAGAGTCACCCTCGTAGCCGTCCCTTTAATGGGAGTACTTCGGAAGCATTAAGTTAATCATTTGAGAAAGTCAAATTCTAGGTGCATTACGTGATCTAGACTACGCCAATTGGTGAGATATTAAGTTATGAAGATGTCATGAACCAACTTTGTGAAGTTTTCATAGATATGAAATTTATGAACAAGATTGCCGACATGCAATATATATCACCTCATGCTATATTACTTGGATTGTAAATAAATGAACTGCGCAGTATCCAAAATTAAGTAGCGACTTTATTTGGATGAAACAATGTGATTTGTTAGCTCATCGTCAATACATTGTTTCTAACTTATTCACAAGTACTAAAGGAGTTGAGGAAATAATAACTAGAAGGGTAAAATGATAATTTTATAAATCTCATCTAGTTGATGATATTCATGAATGGTAAACATAGATAACAATCAAGTACTGTAAATAATGTTTTTAATTTATAACATGTATATGCACTTTATCTAGGTTAGTAAAAATTGTTTTGCTAGTAAAAGAAATTTTTATATTCCGCCATTAATGTATTAATGATAAATTTTTCTTTACCCTAGACCTATTCCAACACAATGTGTTGCAACAATCTCATCGAGACAACATATCACATCCTCAAAAATCTTCAAGAGATGTTCGGAGGACGTGGGCGTCAGGCTAGGCAGCAAGCTATCCACAATTTCGTAAACTGCAGGATGAAGCCATGATCTTCTGTTCGGGATCACATGCTAATGATCATGGGTCACATGAACGAGATGGAAATTCTGGGTTCAGAGATTGACGAAGACACCAAGATTGACATGATCATGGAGATTTTGAGTGAATCTTATGATAGCTTCTGCCCGAACTACTCCATGAACAAGCTCAATTACACTCTAACTGAGCCCATGAAGGAGTTGTAGACTGCCGAGGGACTTCTCCCTAAGAACAAGAGGAAGTTTAGAGAACTCAATGTTGCTGAACACATGGCCTCAACTTCAAGTTCTAAGAGGATGATGAGAGGACCCAAAAACGCCAACGGAATGAGTCTCGTTACTCAAGCGTGTTACATCACAAATAAAGAATCGCCCTGGATATTAGATTGCGGGGCTTCTGACCACATTGTGTGTAAGTTGAATGGTTTCAAGAAAATCAAACGCTTAGATAACGGAGAGTTCACGTTCAACTGGGAAATGGAACGAATGTCGGAGCAAGATCAGTCGGGACCTTAAAGCTTAAATTTGGAAACAAAACTTTATCATTGAATAATGTTTATTACATTCCGGATTTTAGTAAGAACTTTGTTCTTTTGGTCGTTTCAAAGAGCAATTCTTCAAATTTAAAATTATTAATGGTAGTGAAATTTTTCTTGATGATTCGTTCATTACTAAAGCTCATCGTGTGGAATCGATATATTATCTATATCCAAATGAGCCAAAAATATTGGAAACCAAAGTGAATAGTGATTCACTCAGGAAGCGTAAGATATTTCATTGTGATGAAACTAATGACACATATCTATGGCGCTTACGTCTTGGACATATTGGCCTAGATAGGATTAAGAGGTTGACAAATGATAGTCCTTTGAAATCTCTAACCGTGGGATCGATGCCCACGTGTGAATTCTGTCTTGAGGGAAAGATGACCAAGAGACTTTTCTCATCGAAGGGTCTAAGAGCCACACAGTTGTTGTGTTGGGATTAGTGCCCACAAAGTAGATATTAGACGTCAAGATAGATTGTATTTAATTTTGTTGTGAGATTAATAAATTAAATCTTCATTCTTTATTTTTATGTTTGTGTTTATGTGTGAATGCTACGCTCTGAAACTGTCATCAACGAAAGGGGTGCTAAGTTCAGACTTGACAAGATAGCCCCTTGTGACTAGTTTAAACGTTTGTTCGCAATCTTAAAATCGATAGAGTAATCGAATCTAAGTAATGATTGTTTGAATGAATCATGATATCCCATCTTGTGATATAGAGAGTTGTAACTCTATGATTTCATTCTTCATATCTTGTAGAAGATATTGAACCAGACCAGTGATACTTAGATGCTTGAGATAAAACCGTTTAATAACTCGTAATTTCAAGATCACATACGAGGGGTACTGTGGTACTTACCCGAATCCTGAAGTGAATGCATAATTGATATGACACCTTGTGACATTTGATTTGTCAATGGGCAATGACTAAGTTATAGTTGCATCTGACCCGACGGTTGGTGTCATAATGAGGTCATGTTGGGTTATGTGATTCACAGATACGGAATTCATGTTGAAACAATGTCAATGCATTAGTATCACACTATGCTTTATAATGAGAGTGTGAATGAATAAACCTGACCAGGTATTCATCGAATAAGAACATTCTTTGATTAAAACATGTGACATGTAAAGACATCTCACTCTATGTTTTTCTCATTCACAAATAACAAAAGAGTTAGTGAAATAATAACTCAGGGGTAAAATGGTATAGTTATATTCCTCTGAGTAACTGATACAAATGAAGGGTAATATTGTAAAGTACTCTGTGGATCATGTGAAGAATTGTTTTGTCACATCAAACGGAAGATATACGAATATAAACTTAGAGAGTCTAAATATTAGTCCTTTAGTGGAATCGACTAGTAATTAAATGACGGAAAATATTTGTGAACTTTTGAGTCCGATTTTTATTCTAAAGGTTCGTTCATGTGGTTGCATTAGGTCTCAATGATAAACAGAAAATATTTTTCTAAGTAATCAAATAAATAATTGGTTATTTATTGCTACATTTATTTAATGAATCATATTATGTTAATATATGGATATTAACATATTTAAATGATTCAAATATATAAGAAATCAAAGTAAATATTTTCTCATTTCATACTATCTTGAATAGTATGAAAATAATGATTTGTCATTAAATATATGAGATATTCCAAAATAATTAAATATTATTATGGAAATAAATGATGATAAATATTTTTGAAATATATAGGATTATACTCGGTCATAATTAATGAATTAGGTCAGAGAATTAATTTATGAAATTAATTAAAAGAATAATGAGCTTAAGTTTGACTATTGAGATTGACATAAGAAAAGCCCGCTCTCTCTATATTTAAAGGGTTTTTTGAAATCCTAACCCTAACCATAATCATAAAATTTTCCGCCAACCTCTTTCTCCCCCCTCCCCTGATTCGTTGGTCGAACTTTAGGGAGAGAGAGATCAAGAAATATTTTCTTGATCTCCCGAAAGTTTTTGAGTGATCTCGAGTGTCCCTTGTTGTTCAATTGAAGAGCCCACCATCTTAATCTCATCAAATCCCGATAGAATTACCATTGACTCTTCTATTGGTGTTTGAGTGACTTTGTACACGCATGTATCCACTCAAAACGCGAAGAAATATAGCGAAACAGAGCGAGACTCATTTCAGCCTGCTGTCGGATTGGGTAGCTGGATTGGGTTGCCTGACTGGAGTTTTTTGCCGGACGCAGAGTGTACCTAGCTCACCACGGGAGTTTGACAAGGAATCTGGTCAAGCCCTTTTACAGGGACCTAGCCCTAGGTCTCTTCCAAGTTCCTACAAAGTTTTGCGATCAGATTCATCCGGAGGAAGCCACAGCGCCGCAGGCACATTTTTGGCCGGCCTGCCAGAATCCATTCCGGCGAGCCAAAGCTGTCCATTTCGGTCAGAGTCTATTTCTAATTTTCGATGAGGCCTTCTGGAGTTAGCTAGCAACGTCCGAATTTTTTTTACAATCTCAACTGTAAGTTTCAGAAAACGAATTGGGTATGAAAATAATGATTTATGAATGTGTTTATAAGTTGTTATATGGTTCGGTTCAATTTGTTGACATGTTTAAAATAAATAGTTTATTGACATGTTTATGATTTATAATGCCTAGGTTGTTAGTTTATTAAAATGAGTTTTAATACAGATCATATTATATAATTCCGCCACATATAGATGTGTTATGTAATATTATTGTTTAATTTGTTAAATAATTTCCAACAAGAACACCCACACCAAAATTAGAAAACAAAACCCCATATGAGCTTTTGTATTCCACACAAGTCAAAAATGATTATCTTAAGTTATTTGGATGCCTTGCTTTTACATTCAACTCAAAATCTAACAGACACAAATTTCAACATAGAGCTAGGAAGTACGTGTTTATAGGATATCCACCAGAAATTTCAACATAGAGCTAGGAAGTACGTGTTTATAGGATATCCACCAGAAATTAAGGGATACAAATTTTGAATCTACATACTCATGAAATTATCATCTCTAGTTGTTATATTCCATAAAAGTTTGTGTCCCTACACAAAGTGATCATCCACAAATTATAACATCAATCCATTTCATGACCTAGTGTTCCCAGCGCTATCCTAAAATTCTTCAAACACAATATGCTCAACATAATCTTCGGCACAACATTAACTCCACTGACACCATCAAAATTTATGAACACTCTCAATCTCCAATATATGATCATTCACACATTTAGACAACCCTACTGAAACTACTAATGATCATCCTACAAACACTCAGACCGTTAGCAGGAAATCAACTAGGCTCCATAAACCACCAAGTTATTTAGAAGATTATCATTGTAACATAGCCAAGTTAGATAAAATAGTAAAATCACCTCACCTCATCACATTTCAAAAGTCTTAGGATATGATTCATTGTCATATGTTCACATGAATTTTGTTTTAAGTGTGTCTATTAATTATGAACCAAATTTATTTCCACCAAGCTGTCAAATACAAGGAATGACAATCAGCTATGCATGAATAATTAGATTCCATGAAGGCTAATATGATCTGGTCGATTGTCCTTTTACCACTTGACAAAAAAAAAACTGGATGTCGCTTGTTTTAGAAGAATAAGTACAATTCAGATGGTCAATTGGCAAGAAATAAAGCTTGATTTGTAGCTAAGGGGTACAAAAAAGGAATATATTATCTACATACATTCTCACATGTGAACAAAATTGGTTCTTAACTCAATTAGACATTAATAATGCGTTCCTAAATGGTGACTTATTTTAAGAAGTTTACATGTACATTACTCTAGATTGTGAAAGACATGAAAATGAACTAGGAAGTGAAATGGTTTGCAGACTTCATAAGTCAATCTATGGCCTCAAACAATCCTTTGGATAGTGGAATTTTAAGTTCGCTGAAGTTTTGCACAATTTTGATTTTCAACAATCAAAATCTGATTATTCCTTGCTCACTAAAGGTCAAACTAACTCATTTGTTGCCATTTTATTGTATGTGGATGGCATTGTAGTTTTACAAGTCCCTCTATATAGTTTATAGATCAGGTCAAGCTACAATTATACAAAAAATGGGGAACATGAAGTACTTTCTAGGATTGGAGATTTTTAGGAGTAAAAAAGGCATTCACATCTCATGGAGGAAATGCACGATGAATATGCTTGGAGAAGCAGGGTTATTGGACAACAAGCTGACCGAGACTCCGTCAGATCAAAGAATATCACTGATTGATCAAGCAGGTGATCTAGTTGATAATCCTACTGAATACATAACTCTAGTAGGGAGATTTTTATATCTTACCATAAATACACTAGACATAATGTTGAGTGTTCATAGGCTTAGTCAATATTTTGCACCTCCTCAACTTAGTCACTTGGTAGCAGCTCATCATCTACTCAAATATCTCAAAGGTCAATCTGGATTATGATTTTTTATCCTACTGCCTCCATACTTCACCTGCGAGCATTCTTAGACGCAAATTGATGCAATTTTAAAGGCTCATGTAGGTCAATTATAAATTTCTATGTATTCATTGGTGACATACTAATCTCCTGGAAGTCAAAGAAAAATTCTATTATGTCTCGCACGTCGGCTTAAGTTGAATATCGAGCATTGAGATCGATCATTGCATAAGTCATATGGTTACAATCTACTGAAGGTGTCTGGTGTTACCTCGACACCAGTGGCCACAATATTCTGCGATTCCCAAGCTGCAATTTAGATTGCAAACAACCCAACTTTCCACGAACAAACAAAGTACATTGGAGCGGATTGTCATTTCATCCGCGATCATATCAACTCATGGGTCATTAAGCTATTTTCCATTTGGTCTTCATCATAGTTAGTAGACATGTTTACCTAGTCCTTAGCTTCACCGACATGACGTAGCTTACAGTCCAAGATTTCTCTCCTAATTACTTTTGGTCCATCTTGAGGGGAAGTACAGAGAAAATGATAATGTTGTTTCTCCTTAGTTAGTTTAGTTTTACTTAATAGCTTGTTGTTTATTGTACTTAAGTCACATACTTCCAATTAATTATATCTTAAGCAAGTTAAAAGTATGTATAAATACTAAGTCTTGTATTCATAATCAAAATCAATTAGAAAGTTTCTTGGCAGGATTTTATTAGAATCCATTCTAAATCTCAAATACTTTTCTCAGCTCTTAAATTCACTTTATTTTGTGAGGTAAAACAAATCCTAAAATGTGAAAAAGCACAAACATGGCTGGAAATAGGAGATGATCTAAGCTAGGTAAAATAACTATTAAGTATATCTTTACATATATATATATATATATGTATGTATATGTAATTTATGAACAAATATTCTCAACGAAAATTATGTTGGTGATTGATGCACCTTAGCAACCATATCAAATGCGGAAAATCATTACTTGCGCTCACAATAGCCAATTAACAATAATGATTACGAAACAAGATATATATATTAATATAATTCAATCATGAAAGCAATTCAACTACCGATACTAGATAATTAAGTTTATAGAAAACATACGGGTTTGAGATCAGCTACAGAACCCCCGATTCAACGCGTGCTCCATTTCGTCCTTCTTAATCGACTCTGTTTCTTCCTTATTCTGAATCGGGTACTCGAGGATGACACTGTAGTCTTCTGACACGTAATCTCCGAGACGAATAAAAAATATGAAATGGCACAATCGATTCTCACCAGATCTCAAAACCAAATTGTTTCAGGATCTTTCTCCTATTATTTAGGATCGAAATTTTGCAATTCCTAGGGAAAGGGGGAGAGGAAATTCGACTAAGAGAGAGAGGACTTGGCCGACTATTCAGTTTTTAATGGAATTATTTTTCCTCTTCCCTTCTATCCTATTTATAGCATTTAGGAAGAGATAACGTCATAGAGATTTTCTATTTTTTCTATTGAGATATTCTCTCATTTCTAAAGATATTCCCTCCTTCTAAAGATATTCTCTCATTTGGATTTAATCTGGGCCATTAGATCTCATTAATGAATCTAAACTCTCTCTCATCCATCAGATCAATATTTATGGTTGAGATTTTCTCTCCACAGATAGAAATTCAGAGAGAGGAAGGGGGAGGGAGTTCGGCCAACCCCTAGGGCATATCCCTAAGGGATTTTTGGTCACTCCTATGCACAAGCTCAATCCGAAATTCCCAAGCCCGAAAATCCAATTAATTATTTATTTATTTGATCCAACAATAAATAAACAATTATGCTATAAACACTTAGTTAATTCTGCGAATGCTCGTTTTCCAGAATTAATGTTGTCAATCACTACTACCGCAAGTGAGATTAAATAATGAATAACATTATTATTAAAAAGTTCTTATCCACCTTTATCAGAGCTGAATCGAGGACTATGGACGTAGTAGTAGAAGCTTAACCAACCGGACGAAAAAGACGATACAGCCCTATCTCTTTTTCATCGATTCGTCTTGTCTAAATAAATACTCCACCGTGTAATCAAAGACTGAACCATTCTTTAATACTAGAAATGTATTTACTCATCGTGACGAGTGTCCACTGATATAGTCAGTTCGTGATCAAGATCATCCAGGTTCAACCCGTGCCAAGAGAAGTCAATTTACTTTGTTATAATTCTCTTGATACATATCAGCCCTAAGCATTGTTGCTTCCCTAGAGAAAGATTCTTTCAAATGTTAACTTACTTCGAAAGTGCGCGCAATCAATTGGTTCTGGAATAAACTTATGTGAGTGAACATTGACCTCCTTTCAGGGAGGCTGGATTCCGTGTATGTAAATCACTTCTCACTTGAATCATGCTTAGAGAACACTCCCAGGCCTCGTCGGACAGGCGCTGGAATGCTCTTGGGAGTTCGCTGGACGCGCCTATGCTGGCCGGTAGGATTGGGCTTCTGGCTCGCCGGTCGGACAGCCTTGTGCGTGTGATCAGCCTAATTGGCCTGAGTGCAATCCGGCGGGTGAGTGAACTTTGCGCCTTCAATCGATTCGAAACGATTTCTTCTTCAATTATGGCTGGTCCTAATGAACAAAGAATCACTCAAACACCACCATTAAGAATCAACGATAATACTTTCAGATTTAAAGAAGATCAAGAGTGTCGGCTCTTAATTGAACAATCGAGAATAGGGAACTCTCAAAGAAAACAATCGTTGAAGCAAGAAAACGATTTTCTTCTTCTCCTTCTTTTCTTTTCTCTCGGCCAAAACACACACACAGGGGAGAGGGGAAAATGGCCGAATGAGATTAGGGTTAGGGTTGAAATTAGGGTTTCATTTGAGTATGGGTCAAACCCATAATTTAATTTAAACTATTTTAAAAACCCTTTAATCAATTTCATAAATTAATTTCGGCCAACCTACAACAATTATACTCGGCCAAAATCAATTTATTTTTTTCCCAAATTCTTTTGATTTATTTCTAAATTCAATTAATTTAGAACATCTCATTTGTTAATGATATTTAGTTACTTAGAAAATAACTTTCTTAATGTAAATCACAATTTACATCAATGAGTAAATCATTTATTCAAGTTCATTAAATCTCGTCCGAGAATCTATCATTGAGACCTTATGGACCCACATGAACGAAACTTTAAAATAAATTACGGACTCAAAAGTTCACAAACTATTTCCGACTTTTGATTCTTAATATTAATCGATTCCACAAAAGGACTAATATTGAAACTCTCTAAGTTCATACGCGTTTTTTTCCGTTTGATGTGACAAAACAATTCTTCACACGATCCACATAGTATTTTACGATATTACCCTACATGTGTATCAGTAAGTCATAAGAATGTAAAATTACTGTTTTACCCGAGAATTATTATTTCATTAACTCCTTTGTTATTTGTGAATGAGAAAAACATAGAGTGAGATATCTTTACATGTCACATGTTTTAATCAAAGAATGTTCTATTCGATGAATATCTGGCCAGGTTTATTCATTCACACTCTCATAACAAAGCACGTGTGATACTAATCCATTAGCATTGTTTCAACACGAATTCCGTTTATGTGAATCACATAACCTAACATGACATCGTTATGACACAAACCGTCGGGTCAGATGCAACTACAACTTAGCCATTTCCCATTGATAAATCAAATGTCATAAGGTGTCACATCGATTATGCATTCACTTCAAGATTTAGGTAAGATGTGATCTTGGAGCTTCGATTGATTAAACAGTTTTATCTCGAGCTTCAGAGTATCACAGGTCTTGTTCAATATCTTTTGTAAAATATCAAGAATAAAAAACAGAGCCACAACTCGATTTATCACAAGATAAGATATCATGATTCATTCAAACAATCATTACTCAGATTCGATCGCTCTATCTTAAAATTCCGAACAAATGTTTAAACTAGTCACAAGGGGCTATCTTGTCAAGTCTATGCTTAGCACCCATTTTGTTGATGACAGTTTCAGAGCGTAGAAAACATACATAATGTTGGAATTTATTTAACAATTAAACAATAATATTATGTGACATATCTAAAAATGGTGGAAACTCATAATCGATCCCAATATCTTAAATTTTTTTAAAAAAATATTCAATTAACCTAGGCATTAAAAATTATTATATGTCAATAAACAACTTTATTCTAGACATACAAGTCAAAAATTAAACGATTCAATCTAACAAACTATAAAAAAAATTATATTGCAGATCCAAATTGTTTAGAATACCTATAATTAAGATTGTAAACAATCTCTGACGTTGCTCGCTAACTCCAGAAGGCCTCGTAAAAAATTTGATCAAAAATGCTCACCGAGTGGAATGTATGGATTGGGCCGGCTGAATGGATTCTGGCTGCCGGCAAGAAATGAGCCTGTGAACCTGTGGCTTCCTGCGACCAAACGAAGCTCTGGGACCTGTGCACTAGGGTAGGTTTAGGTATCTGTGAAGTGGCTCGACCAGACTCCTCGTCAAACTGCTATAGTGACCTAGGCGCATTTTGCGCCCGGCAAAACTCCAGTCCGGCGAGCCAATTCGGCAACTCCAATCCGGCCAGCAGGTTGAAATTAGCCTCGCTCCGTTTTGCTCGATTTATTCGCGTTTCGAGTGAAATCCTGCAACTAAAATGTCACTCAAACACCAATAGAAGATTCAACATTAATTACCTCGGATTTTTGGGAGATTGAGAGGGTGGGCTCTTCAATTAAACAACGAAAAATACTCGAGATCACTCAAGGACACTCGGAAGATCAAGAAAACACTTCTTGATCTCTTTTTCTCTTTGTTTGTCTCGGCCAAAAACAAGCACACCACATGGTGTCACATCGATTATGCATTCACTTCAAGATTTAGGTAAGTACCAAAATATCACTCGTATGTGATTTTGAAGTTTCGAGTGATTAAACGGTTTTATCTTGAGCTTTAGAGTATCACTAGTCTTGTTTAATATCTTCTATAAGATATTAAGAATGAAACGTAGAGTCACAACTCTCTATATCACAAGATAAGATATCATGATTCATTCGAACAATCATTACTCAGATTCGATTGCTCTATCGATCTTAAGATTGCGAACGAATGTTTAAACTAGTCACAATGAGCTATCTTGTCAAGTTTGTACTTAACACCCCTTTCGTTGAATAATGGAAAAACCATTATTCAAGCAAATTTAGAAAACAATTTTCTTATAATGATTTTTAATAACATGTACATGTTTATGCTTTACCATAGCTCTGATACCATTTGTTGGAATAGGTCTAGGGTTAAATAAAAAATTTAACATTAATCAAATTAATGGCGGAATTTAAAAATTTCTTTTTCAAGTAAAACAATTTTACTAACCTAGAAAAAAGCATATACAAGTTATATATTAAAATCATTATTTAATTTACTAGAACACGAACCTTTCTACGAAGCTTGATCTTGAAGCGTCTCGAGAAGGTAGGTCTTCTTCCTTGGCTCGCTCGTCACCTTCGCACCTAATCTTGAACCCTAGAAACCTAAGATTTCTATTACATGAGTCAAAAGAGGTTTAAGAAGGATTTGTGTGTGGGCACAATTAAACCATATGAACCAAGAACAATTCTTGGATCATAAGCTAATTCTCTAGATTGAATGTGAATCTAGGTGCAAAATAAGAAGAGTATTTTGTAGAGAGAGAGGGAGGGAGGTTCGGCCACAATAGGGAGAGAAGAAGAAAATTGCTTAACCTTCACATCTCTATGTGAGGCTCTATTTATAGGAGAATGAAAAATCTATAAAGGTCAATTATTCATTCATGAATTAATAATGTATTCATGACACAATATTTGATTTTCCCTTCCCCTTTCCCTCATTGTATGGCCGGCCATATGGGTGCATTAGTGAGGAAATTTGTTTCCTCACTTAGCACATTTGTTTCCTTCTCAAGGAAATTCATTTCCTTTTTTCTTTTGGGTAATTATCCTTATAAGAAAAAGGAAATAAAACTCTCCTCTTTGATGCTATGTTGGCCGAATTCTTCATAGGGTGAGGGAACATCTAGATGCTTCCTTATTTCTTTTAAAACAATTCTTAAAATACCCGTTGTAGAATTATAATTGCACAAATAACGAAATTAATTTCATAATGCCTCAAACGACTTCTCGGCTTTAGAAAGTAATTTATATTTTCATCAAATGAAAACATTCAAAATCTTATTTTGACATTCACATCATTTTATGTCCTTGTGGACAAAAATACCCTTTAGACATTTTCCGAGAAAAAGTCTAGTTCAACATTTGAACTTATTTTGACTTAGCTTCTAGTTTAACAATCCTACTCTAATGACCTGTAATAGTGACCTTATGGATCCAAATGAACAAAGCTTGAGCTTCTATACTCGGACTCAAAAGTTCACAAACCTTTTCCGAGTATTAGCTTAATGTCGACTGACTCCACTAAAGAGTCGACACTGAGAATCTCTCCGTTCAAATGAATTTATTTTCTACTCAAGTTCAACTTAATTATATTGAGCGGATCCATTGAATGTTATCTATGTTTACCCTTCATGAATATCATCAACTAGTTGGGATTTATAAAATTACCATTTTACCCTTCTAGTTGTTATTTCCTCAACTTCTTTAGTACTTGTGAATAAGCTAGAAACAATGTATTGACGAGGAGCTAACAAGTCACATTGTTTCATCCAAATAAAGTCGCTACTTAAATTTGGACACTGCGCAGTTCATTTATTCACAATCCAAGTAATAAAGCATGAGGTGATATACATTGCATCTCAGCAATCTTATACATGATTTCCATATCTATGAGAACTTCACAAAGTTGGTTCATGACATCTTCATAACTTAATATCTCACCAATAGGCCTTGTCTAGATCACACATGGGACCTAGAATTTGACTTTCTCAAATGAGAGTATTAATGCTATGTAATGACATGTCTCATTTCAGAATTTAGGTAAGCATGATGCGATTCATACGTAGTGACCTTGAGATAGAAGATGTTAAATGGTTTGTTCTTCTATTGTCTATAAAGGTGCACTGGTCAATTCAGTATCTTCGAAAGATACACTGGAAGAACTACAGAGTTCCGAACTCTCTATGCCTCGTAACCAAACATCCTAGATTCTTCCAACAATCATACTGGGATCAATAGTCCGTTGATCTTTAGATTGCGAATATACCGTTTTAGTCAAACCATGAAGAGTTTGTTCACGCAAATCTACATTTGTCGCTTCATACATTGTTAGGTTTGATTAAGGATTATAAGATTATTGAATATCATAAATCTTCAATCAAACTAAAAGGAATGAATGAACGTTTCAACTTTTATTAATTCAATCAGCGAATTACAAATATTTATATATTACATCAGTATGTAAATAAACAATCTTTCAATAAGGACTTTACAAAGATTTATATATTACATCAATATGTAAATAAACAATCTTCTTGTGGGCATCTCTGCCAACAAACTCCCACTTGACTCAAAGAAGATGAGAGTAGTCCTTCATGCCTAATCCGTCTCGATGTTGGTCGAAGACCTTGTTGGATAGGGCCTTGGTGAAAGGATCTGCAAGGTTGTCCACCGTTGAGATCTTCTTCACCTCCACGTCTCCACGCTGCACGATCTCTCTAATCAAATGGTATTTCCTCTCAACATGCTTAGAGCGCTTATGGCTTCTAGGTTCCTTTGAGTTAGCAACAGCCCCACTATTATCACAATAAAGTGTCATGGGCTCGTTGACATTTGGAACAACTTTCAAATACTTAAGGAAATTTCTAATCCATACAGCCTCTTTGGATGCTTCACAAGCAGCCACATATTCTGCTTCCATGGCAGAGTCAGCAATGCAAGATTGCTTGATACTCCTCTAAACAACAGATCCACCGTTCAAGATGAACACAGATCCTGAAGTAGATTTCCTGGAATCCTTATCCGCCTGAAAGTCGGAATCAGTATACCCCGTCATAGTCAGGTCAGTACCTGAATATGTAAGCATCAGGTTCCTTGTATTCCTAAGATACTTGAGAACATGCTTAACATCAATCCAGTGCTCGGGTCCAGGATTTGATTGGAAACGGCTAACTACGCCAACTGCGAAACATATATCCGGTTTAGGGCACAACATAGCATACATGAGACTTCCTACGCTGAGGCATAGGGAATCTTTCTCATGTCCTCAATCTCTTGTGCAGTTTTGGGAGACTAGTTCTTAGAGAGTGAGACTCCATGTCTAAAGGGGTTTTCACCCCTCTTGGAGTTTTGCATGGCAAAGCGATCCATCACCTTATCTATATAAGATTCTTGGGAGAGCGACAAGGTCCGGTTCTTTCGATCTCGAAAGATCTGAATCCCCAGAATGTATGCAGCTTCCCCCAGATCCTTCATATCAAATTGTTTAGCTAACCAAATTTTAACCTCTGATAATTTACCTACATCATTCCCAATGAGTAGTATATCATCGACATATAATACCAGAAACACAACCTTACCCTCATGTATCAATTTATAGACACAAGGTTCATCTATTGACTGTTCAAAACCGAAGCTTTTAACAGTATCATCGAATCTGATATTCCATGATCTAGATGCTTGCTTTAATCCATAAATGGATTTAAGCAATTCACAAACTTTGTTCTCTTGATCATTTTCCACGAAACCGTCTGGCTGAGCCATGAAAATGCGCTCGTCAAGATTGCCATTCAGAAAGGCAGTTTTGACATCCATCTGCCAGATCTCATAATCGAGAGCATCAGCTATGGATAGAAGTATACGTATAAATTTAAGCATTGCGACTGGCGAGAAGGTTTCTTCATAATTGATACCTTCTCTTTGGGTGTAACCCTTAGCCACTAGTCGTGCTTTGAACGTCTCAACGTTCCCATCCGGACCCCTTTTCTTCTTATAGATCCACTTACACCCTACAGGTTTAACCCCTTCAGGTAGGTCTACAAGTTTCCAGACTTTGTTGACATTCATCGAATGCATCTCAACTTTCATGGCATCAAGCCAAAGGTTTGATTCAGAACCAGCCATCGCTTGGCTGTAGGAAACAGGTTCATCCATATCTGCGACGGCTACGAGAGTGTCGCCATAGGACATGTACCTGTCAGGTTTTTCAGAAACCCTCCCACTACGTCGAATTACCACTTGACGAGATTCTGAATTTAAAGGTTGCGTTTTAGTTGGGGTAAGAACAGTTCTTACAGATGAGGCAGAAGCTTCCTCACCCAACTTTTCTTCAAGCACAATTTTGCTTTTAGGTTTCGCATTTTTCATATAGTCCTCCTCAAGGAAACGAGCATTAGTGCTGACAAACGTTTTGTCATCCTCGGGACTATGAGAATGTAAAACCTTTGGTTTCCTTTGGATATCCAACGAATACACATAATTCTGACCTACTAGCCAACTTGCTAGTCTTTTGCCTTAGCACATGTGCAGGGCAACCCCAAATTCTGATGTGGCTTAAACTAGCTTTACGCCCAGTCCATCGTTCATAAGGAGTACCAGGAACCGTCTTAGACGAAACTTGGTTCAGAATGTATGCGGCAGTTTCGAGGGCATATCCCCAAAAGGAATTAGGGAGTGATGAGTAACTTATCATTGATATAACCATATCCATCAAAGTTCGATTCCTTCTCTCTGACACTCCGTTTTGTTGAGGTGTGCCAGGCGCTGTAAGTTGAGAAGCGATACCTTCTTCTTTAAGAAAGTCATCGAACTCTTCAGACAAGTACTCACCACCTCGATCAGATCGAAGGGTTTTGATCTGTTTGCCAGTCTGCTTTTCCACTAAAGCCCGAAAGACCTTAAATACGTTAAAGGTTTCGGATTTGTGTTTGAGTAAAAAGATAAATCCATATCTTGAGTAATCATCGGTAAAGGTAACGAAGTATTCGTATCCTCCCCGTGCCTGAATTCTGAGCGGACCACATACATCAGAATGTATTAGTTCTAGCAGCTCAGTGGCTCTTCGAACTTTATCAGAGAAAGGTCGTTTGGTCATTTTTCTTTCTAAACAGGATTCACAAGTCGGCAATGAGCCTATTGTAGAGGCTTTGAGTGGACCATCCCTCACAAGTCTCTTAATCCTATCTAGACTAATATGACGAAGTCTTAAGTGCCAGAGATATGTTGATTTTATTAGATCAGAGGAGTCATTTAGTTTGATCCTCTTGGGTTCCCTAATTAGATCATTATCTATTTTAGTGTCTAAAAGCAAAGGTTGTGTAGGATAAAGATAGTATAAACCATTCTTTAAACATGCATCAGTGACAAATGAATTGGAAAAAGTAATACGAATTCCATTATCAATAAACTTTAAATAATAATTCTGCTCAACAATTTGAGCTACTAATATTAAGTTTTTTCCCAAAGGCAGAACATAATACACATTATTCAAATTTAAAGTTCTGTCTTCGAAAGACAGTGTCACAGATCCCACAGCCTTAGCAGACACCAAGCTCCCATCACCCCACTTGAAGCAGAAGTCGCCATCCTCTAAGCTTTTGCTTTTCCTGAACCCATTCAAGAAACAACAAATATGCTTAGTAGCAGTCAAGAATCCACAATGATACATTATCAGCTACTAAACAAGTTTCGGTAATCAGTACAATACATTTCCCTTTAGCCTTGAGGTAGGTAAAACAGTTTCTATACTAGAGTCCCTCAGCGGTGTGAATCTCCTTCATCAGCTCGGTAACAGTTTACCCTAGCTTATTGATGGAGTAGTTTAGTTTGAAAGTATCGAAAGATTCAGGGAGAGTTTCTAAGATCATATCTAATTTGATTTCTCCATTAATCTCAGATCCAAAAATTTCCATGTCATTGAGATAACTTATGATCAATATCATGTGTTCTCTAACAGAAGTCTTAGCTTTCATACGATAGTTCACAAACCGTCGAACCGCTTGTTATCTAGCATGGCGTCTTTGCCCTTCAAACATCTCATAGAGATTGAAGAGCATGGTTCAGGACGAATCAATATCACGATGATGTTGTTGCAACATATTGTTCATCGATGCTAAAATATAGCATCTCACAATCTCATCTGATCGGATTTAGGCTGCTAGGGCGCCATTGTCCTCTTGAGTCGAATCATTATTCGTTTCAGGAGGACATGGGGTGGTGAGTACCTAATTGTGCTTGTCCTTCGTAAGGACGATGTCTAGGTTATGTTTCTTATTTACGTAGTTTTCGATTCCAGTTAATTTGAGGAAACGATGATAGAGAAAGTGTTTAGAGACAAGTTGCTGATAAGTTGAAACAATTTACGATTAGTCTTTTGTTTAGGATTTTAAGTTTAATTTTATTTAGACAAGGAAAAAATCCAAAGGTGTTATGAACAAAATGACACTTTACTCCTTCGAAGGAAGGCCGCAAAGAGTCGCCTTTCATAAGTAAATGACACATCATTAATGCATAGTCATGATGTCAATACATCAGTGTTTGACTAGCCACCTTATAAAAATGTTTGTCCCTCAAAACTTTTCGCAGGGCCTCGAGGGAGGATTACTAGAGTTTGAGTCTAAGTGTGTAACCAACAACTTAGTTCAACAAGATCTACTTTGAAAACAATCCGCCGAGGGGAGGCCTTGTCTCATTGTTTCACTTTTGAACGTACCTATTAAAGCAATGTTAGGAGCAATGCGTCTATGAGTACTCTCATTTAAGAGAGGGCCACGAGGGTGACTCTTAGTCCGGCGACATATGCACTTCACATTAGTGTTGGGGATCGCGGGTTGCAAACAATAAGTACAACCCTCCCACTTAGTTTTTAGGGAAAAATAAGTGGACAGTGGATTGCAAACGAGTGCAATCCTCCCACTTAATTTTTGGAAAAATGGCACGTCTACTTTTGTACATATAGGAAACATATTTCCATTAGCAAAGAGAGATAGAGTGGATCACTAGAGAAAAAGAACCCTAAAATTGATATTTGTGAGGGGAGAGCAGTGTTAATGCACTAAGGCATAAGGAACATACTCGGATCTTTTTGTCTATTAATTTATTTTTCCTAAGGAAAGTGTGTGCAATTAATAAATCGTCACTTTTGCACTTGAAAGTTTTTGAGATTAAAAATCTCGTAAAACTAATATGTATATCTATATATATATATATATATATATATATATATATATCTTGATGACATCTTCCTTCAAGGCGTCTTCATGGTGGTCGAGCGCGAGAACGTCGGAAATCCACGATAGCATAAAGAAGACGGGAGAAAGCTAGCAGTCGCAAAATCCGGATTAAAAAATCTAGATTCGCATACTGCCGTACACCTCGGACTTAAAAGGTCATAAATGACACATCCGGTATCCGATTGAGCTGAAACCAATTGCATTGGATAGCTAACATCCGTACCTTTAATTTGGTTCAAAAACCACTAATTTTCAAGGTCGGAGCAAAGAGTTATGCCTGTTTTACTGAGCCATAATAATTTGTCCAGAATTTGAAAAAAATTAAAAGTACGTCGGATCTAGGTGTAAAGAGAAAGAGGTTTATTGAAAACATTTTAATTGTGTTTTGATTTGAATTGTGTGTTATATTAGCATATTAATAATTAAACACAATATAAAATAAACAACATAATATAAAACATTCAATAACTAATTTAAACTAGAAGTGCAACAAACTAGTTTAAACTATGTACACAAATTTTCAAACTTATCAAAAAATTGATTTTGAATATGCTAAACATAAAATAATTAAAAACTGTTTTTTATTGTATTTATATAGCATATATATCAAGTGGAAAATCAACAAAAAAATTAATTTAGAGGTCGTACCAAAAAATTAAAATTTTGTAAGATCTAGTCTTTTGGAAAAACCATTATTCAAGCAAATTTAGAAAACAATTTTCTTATAATGATTTTAAATAACATGTACATGTTTATGCTTTTACCATAGCTCTGATACCATTTGTTAAAATAGGTCTAGGGTTAAAGAAAAAAATTAACATTAATCAAATTAATGGCGGAATTTAAAAATTTCTTTTTCAAGTAAAACAATTTTACTAACCTAGAAAAAAGCATATACAAGTTATATATTAAAATCATTATTTAATTTACTAGAACACGAACCTTTCTACGAAGCTTGATCTTGATGCGTCTCGAGAAGGTAGGTCTTCTTCCTTGGCTCGCTCGTCACCTTCGCACCTAATCTTGAACCCGAGAAACCTAAGATTTCTATTACATGAGTCAAAAGAGGTTTAAGAAGGATTTGTGTGTGGGCACAATTAAACCATATGAACCAAGAACAATTCTTGGATCATAAGCTAATTCTCTAGATTGAATGTGAATCTAAGTGCAAAATAAGAAGAGTATTTTGTAGAGAGAGAGAGAGAGAGGGAGGTTCGGCCACAATAGGGAGAGAAGAAGAAAATTGCTTAACCTTCACATCTCTATGTGAGGCTCTATTTATAGGAGAATGAAAAATCTATAAAGGTCAATTATTCATTCATTCATGAATAATGTATTCATGACACAATATTTGATTTTCCCTTCCCCTTTCCCTCATTGTATGGCCGGCCATATGGGTGCATTAGTGAGGAAATTTGTTTCCTCACTTAGCACATTTGTTTCCTTCTCAACGAAATTCATTTCCTTTTTTCTTTTGGGTAATTATCCTTATAAGAAAAAGGAAATAAAACTCTCCTCTTTGATGCTATGTTGGCCGAATTCTTCATAGGGTGAGGGAACATCTAGATGCTTCCTTATTTCTTTTAAAACAATTCTTAAAATACCCGTTGTAGAATTATAATTGCACAAATAACGAAATTAATTTCATAATGCCTCAAACGACTTTTCGGCTTTAGAAAGTAATTTATATTTTCATCAAATGAAAACATTCAAAATCTTATTTTGACATTCACATCATTTTATGTCCTATTGGACAAAAATACCCTTTAGACATTTTCCGAGAAAAAGTCTAGTTCAACATTTGAACTTATTTTGACTTAGCTTCTAGTTTAACAATCCTACTCTAATGACCTGTAATAGTGACCTTATGGATCCAAATGAACAAAGCTTGAGCTTCTATACTCGGACTCAAAAGTTCACAAACCTTTTCCGAGTATTAGCTTAATGTTGACTGACTCCACTTAAGAGTCGACACTGAGAATCTCTCGGTTCAAATGAATTTATTTTCTACTCAAGTTCAACTTAATTATATTGAGCGGATCCATTGAATGTTATCTATGTTTACCCTTCATGAATATCATCAACTAGTTGGGATTTATAAAATTACCATTTTACCCTTCTAGTTGTTATTTCCTCAACTCCTTTAGTACTTGTGAATAAGCTAGAAACAATGTATTGACGAGGAGCTAACAAGTCACATTGTTTCATCCAAATAAAGTCGCTACTTAAATTTGGACACTGCGCAGTTCATTTATTCACAATCCAAGTAATAAAGCATGAGGTGATATATATTGCATCTCAGCAATCTTATACATGAATTCCATATCTATGAGAACTTCACAAAGTTTGTTCATGACATCTTCATAACTTAATATCTCACCAATAGGCCTTGTCTAGATCACACATGGGACCTAGAATTTGACTTTCTCAAATGAGAGTATTAATGCTATGAAATGACATGTCTCATTTCAGGATTTAGGTAAGCATGATGCGATTCATACGTAGTGACCTTGAGATAGAAGATGTTAAATGGTTTGTTCTTCTATTGTCTCTAAAGGTGCACTGGTCAATTCAGTATCTTCGAAAGATACACTGGAAGAACTACAGAGTTCCTAACTCTCTATGCGTCGTAACCAGACATCTTAGATTCTTCCAACAATCATACTGGGATCAATAGTCCGTTGATCTTTAGATTGCGAATATACCGTTTTAGTCAAACCATGAAGAGTTTGTTCACGCAAATCTACATTTGTCTCTTCATACATTGTTAGGTTTGATTAAGCACTATAAGACTATTGAATATCATAAATCTTCAATCAAACTTAAAGGAATGAATGAACGTTTCAACTTTTATTAATTCAATCAGAACATTACAAAGATTTATATATTACATCAGTATGTAAATAAACAATCTTTCAATAAGGACTTTACAAAGATTTATATATTTCATCAATATGTAAATAAACAATCTTCTTGTGGGCATCTCTGCCAACACTAATATCTCTTATTTGGGCACCAATCTCGACAAATAAACACAAAAATAATCAAGAATGAATATTTAATTTTATTAATGTTTCAGCAAAATTAAATACAATTTATTTACAATGTCTAATCTCTCATTTGTGGGCACTAATCCCAACAGTGTATGATCAAGATATCCGGAAAACAAGAAAAGTAAAAAAAAAATTTGAATAAAGGAAATCTCGAACAGTTGGTTATCTCAAATGTGTAAATATCGATGTTGACTCGTTATTTCGATGAAATATTTCTTTGGACAAAATAAGATTATGTAAACACTTATCTGAATTAGATTCCATTGTGGAAGATACAATTGTTTTTTGAAGACTTATGAAATTTGTACAACATTTCCGATGAAATTCATGTCCAAAAAGTCAAATTTCGGATACGCTGCGATAAATTATGATAATTTACGTTCTAGGAGGGTGTGGATGAGTACTGGATAATTCTTAAGCAGATTTAACTTAAAAAATGCGCGAATGAAGTCCCTTCAACATACTCGACCGCCATCGTGATTCGATCGAAAACAAATGATTGCATATATACGCCATTTTTTCCTAAAAAAAAATGAAACATTTGTTAATCACCGATAAATTAAATTTTTTTAACCGTCAGAGAATAAACAATCGTAAATCATGTAAATGACCGTAATTCATCATAACTTGTCGTAAATTTTATTTTCCATCGTAATTAATCGTAAAACATAAAAAATGCTCGTAAACTATCAAGAATATTCTTGGTTCCCATATCAGAAAACCATAACGTAAATTATCCAAAAATATTGTAATTTATCGTAAACCATCAAGAACTCAACGTATATCACTGGATGCTCATCATAATCCATCGTAATATACCTGACTTTGATTGCATTTCATCAAAAAACCATAACGTAAATTATCCAAAAATATTGTAATTTATCGTAAACCATGAAGAACTCATCGTATATCACTGGATGCTCATCATAATCCATCGTAATATACCTGACTTTGATTGCATTTCATCGAAAATTTCTTGGTTTTTCATTCAATTTTTTTAAATTTTAAAACCCTAAAGTCTATAAAGACCCACATGAGCAATCATTATTGACGGAATACGAAATCTAAACTGTGTTTAAACTATAATAAACTAAGGGTGAACTTGTTGAATGTTGATAATTAAGCGATGACTCCAAATACGGAATGTCGTTTACCGAATGAAATTTCGACGGAAAAATGTGGAAATCTGAAAGAGGAAGGCCAACGAGAATGTCATTTTCCGAATGGAATTTCGATAGATTACAAAAATGTTGACGAAAGAAATTGCATAATTTAAAACATAAAGTGCATACAACAAAAATTTCCAAAATGAAATTACTAACAAACTTTATAAAATCATAAACAAAATAAAACATAAATTAAAATTTTTGAGCCTAAAAAAATATTTGAATTTTTTTCAAACTTCTTCGATTTCAGTCAACATTTTCCAAAAGAATCATAAACTCCATGAACTCAAAATTTCAACTAACGAATATTATCGAACCATAAGAGACCTACACTTAAAAAATTACATCATATCCAGAACACCATTTCTAACAATTTTTATTTTAGAAACAATCTCCAAAATAAACCAAAATCTGTATAAATTAGACCAGTCAACTAAAAAGTTTAAGTATCATAGTCAAATTTCGTCAAATGAAAATAACATAACCAAATATTAAATGATTCAAACATGAATCAACATGTTCTATTCTCAAACAAAATTGAGTCATACTAAAAAAATTATTTCTAACAACTTTTATTTCATAAACAATAAAAAAAATCAAAATCTGCATAAACTACATTATTCAATTATATAACTTAAATAACATAATTATGGATTTGACGATTTAAACAAAAATTAACGTTTCCGATTTTATAAAAAAATCCGAGTATTGTATCATATGTAGAACACTATTTTTAACAACTTCTATTTCAGAAACATTCTAAAAAACCAAATCTTAAAAAAATTTAGCTTTGAAGACCGTACGAAATTTCTTTGAATGAGAATTGCGTGAAATTTCTGAAAAAACGTTGTTGTATACCTAACGAACAATGTGGGAAAACGATGAATTTCCACGAAAATAACGACGAAAGGTTTACAATAGTGGTCGGCGACTTTCGAAAGACCGAATTTCGGTCAAATAGCAAAATTTACGGCTATTTAATCCTTATAATAAACCAACAATAATTATAAATGGAGTTTAAAATTAACACTTTTTCATATTTAGATCCGAGATTTGAAGAGAGATGGCTTTGAAATTCGGCGGAAGAGGCCGAAAATTATCGACGGAGTGTTAGAAACTATTGGAGCTCGTCGGAGGAGCGTCGGAATGACGTTGTAATTTGTCAAAAATTTCCGGAGTGAGTTGAGTGGTTTTTGATGAGATTTTCAACGAGGGAGATAAAGTATGGAAACGAAATGTTAGAAAAACTTTATTTAATTTTGATGTATTTTTGTCCGAAATAAGTCGAGATTCATTTTTAGATAAAAAAAATATATATATCTATGGGTCTAAGTTTGATATTTGAAACACTTTTTTAGTTTTAAAGATGATATGTGTGTCTGTATATCTATTTTTTCTCTTGTTCTTTTATTTTTTATTTTTATAATAATTTAGATTAAGAAAAAAATAAACATAAAAGGAGCCAGGTATATAAGGAAGAGAAGGAAATGGATTGACAGCGTGCATGTCATAAAACAGGAAAGGAAAACGGAAAGAAAAAAAAAACGCGATTCGTTTACACTCTCTCTCACTCAACCATGATAATGATATATATAGTGCTTTAAATTCAATCATTAAAAATATAAAATAAACAAAACGATACTCGAAAAAGAAAAAAAGAAATATGGACGTGTCTGTGGTTGACGTGTCGGAGTATCTTTCCGGGGGCGAGAATGCCGGCGAGCTGTGCGGCGAGGTCAGCCGATCGCTGCGCGAGACCGGCGCGCTTCTGGTGAAGGATCCGCGGTGCTCCGCCGCCGACAACGATCGGTTCCTCGACATGATGGAGCGCTATTTCCAGTCTCCCTCCGACTTCAAGCTCCGCCACGAACGGCCTCATTTGCATTACCAGGTGCGTCTCTCTCATGGCGCCGAGTTCGGTTCCGTTCCGTTCCGAGTTCGCTTGAGAATCCTAATCGCCTCTTTCCTCCGAGGCGAGTGTTGATGTGTGTTTTCTCGACATTTAGCGTTCAAAGCACTAGTGGATTACGATGATTTCAATGCTAACCTTTCTGCTAGATTGACTTTAGAATCCGCATCGCTAGTGTAGAAGTGGCTTTGACATTATTTTTGTAGTTTCTTGTTAGGCTTTGATGATGATATCAGTTGTGTCCAAATATTTTTGGTTGACTTGAATTCGGCGGCCGTCTGTTGATGCGAATTCATATCGCTCCTTTCTGATGCAAGTGTCATTTGTTGGCCTTTATGGAGTTTATGTCGACTGGTATACGATTATTTTAATTCTAATTCTGACTGTTTAAGTTTCCTTAAGACTTCGATGCTGATTTCAATTGTATCTCGTTCTGTTCTGTTGACTTGATTTCAGTCCAATTCAACATTACAAGTGACTATGTGTTGACATGAATTTTAAATCCCGGAGGAAGTGTTGATACGTTTTGTAGCCTCTAAGAGTTAATTTCTATGGTAATATGATTCCTTCACTAGCTCTTTTTGAGGTGAGTGATGGCATGCTTTCTAATTTTTGAAGTTAAATTTCTACCAAAGTTGATTGTGATTTCAAGCTATGTCTCTCATGGCGAGTTCGGTTCTATCTAGACATTTGATTATGCCAATGCTAATCTGTTTGGTCCAATTGACTTTGAATTCTGTCTCTCTGTAAGCGAGTCTTAAAGTGCTTTTAACATTTTTTTAGTTAATTTTCGTTAGGCTTGGTGGTGTTTTTAATTGTATACAATTCAGTTTTACAAACGACTGTTCGTTGCCGCGACTTCAGATCGCGTCTTTCTGAGGCGATTGACAAGTATTTTTTGGCCTTTTGAGTTCATTTCTATTGGAATACCAAGGTAGTTCACGTGACGACTGTTTGTTGCCGCGAATTCAGATCGCGGCTTTCTGAGGCGATTGACAAGTATTTTTTGGCCTTTTGAGTTCATTTCTATTGGAATACCAAGGTAGTTCGTGACTTTAAAGCTCATTTCCCTTCCACTTTTATGGTGATTTTAATTGTATCTCATTCTGATCTGTTGGCTTGAACTCAATCCAATTCAATTGAACAATACTCTCTGTTGACATGAAATGAATAGCTCCGAGGCGAGTGCTGATATGTTTTGTAGCATTTTTTAGTTCGTTTCTACTATAATATGATTATCTCAATAGCTATTTTGAGGTGAGTCCTGATGTGCTTTCTAATTATTTACCATTAGAGTTGATGGTGATTTCAATTGTATGCCATTCAATTCTGTTTGACTTGAATTCAATATTACAACAGTCATTCCTAGGCTGCCAAAAAGCAATGGGGTTTGACCATTTACTTTGACTACTGAATAGCTTGATTGCTTGATTAGCCTACATATTGTGTTTGGTTAGATTTCTATGACTAATAACAACGGCGCAATGTGTAGATTCTAGGCATAGTATTATTAGTAGTGGTTACGATTTCAGGTCCTCTTTTCGTTACAAGTATAGAATTATCTCGATTTTTATTGGAATTATGTTGCTATGAGGCGGTTCTGGAGTGATTTTGAAATGGTGGGTCAGGTTGGCGTGACACCGGAGGGCGTGGAGGTTCCGAGAAGTCTGGTGGACAAAGAAATGCAAGAGAAGTTGAGAGCGATGCCTGAAGAGAATCGCCCAGCACAGCCCAACGGCCCCGATTGCAAGTGGCGTTACATGTGGAGAGTTGGTCCACGACCCTCCAACACCCGCTTCAAGGTCTCCAAAATCTCTCTCTCTCTAGTATAAAATTATGCTTGATTTTGCGTGTGTTGATTAATCAGACAATTTGTCAGTTTAATGATCTATCTGTCTGGTGACGAATATTTGTTGTTAGGTTGAGTGAAGACATTATTAAGATATTAATATTATTTTACTTTATAATGTTATATATATATTATAAGCATGCATTGGTTATATATTTTTGGGACTTTTTTCTTAGGAACTCAATGCGGAGCCTGTCATACCCGAGGGTTTTCCTGACTGGCAGGAGACTATGGACTTGTGGGGGCACAAAATGATATCGGCAATAGAGGTAGAGAAAGAAAGAGATAAAAACCGGCAGCTTTTGTCAGTTTTTTGTGAGTCTTTTAATTTGTTGATATTAGTCGTTTTTTTATATCTTTTTTATGCAATCCATGTGTTTGGTTTCTACTCAGGTCGTTTCCGAAATGGCTGCCATTGGATTTGGTTTACCAAAAGATGCGTTTACTTCGCTAATGAAGCAGGTGACACGACCTTTTATTCTTCTTCTTTTTTATTTTTCAGCTTAACCCTTGATTATACAGAAACTTCATTTACTAAACGGAAAATATTGAATCTTTGAATTAGGATATATATGGCTCTTTTTAGTCACTCTTTCCTCTGCTATTCTCTTTGTGAAATGCTATCTGCTGCACTTAGTTGGTTATTGTCATTGTTCAAGTCAGATTGTTCTTTGTTCCATGCTTGGATGTTCCAGTAAGGTTATTACGGGGAAGAGGATAGATACAACTTAAAATTGTGAGACTGTTTTATAAGTTTCAAAGGCTAGTTGTTGGATGATAGTAATTAGAGTGGGACTGATGCAAGGGAAGAAGAATCGGCTGACATACAAGTGGAATTTTATATTTATATTATTGTTGCGAAGCTAATAAAAGTATGTAAAATAAATAAAACAGGCTTGGTTATATATAGATAGACGGTCTGATCCAAGCCTCTATACACAGATAGTAACTTGTGAAAACATGTAATCCCAGGTTAGATTTAGTTTATTATGCATAGTATCATGTTGTATCATAAATAGATGTCTATCATTCTTGGAACAGCACGGTTTTCCTTTATCTCGTTTTCCAGTCGATTTCTGATTATAGAATGGAAATTAGACTGACTATTCATGTATCGGGAACCTCAGGGGCCACATCTTTTAGCCCCCACTGGAAGTGACCTTCAACGCTATGGAAAAGAGGGCACTGTTTTTGCTGGATATCACTACGATCTTAACTTCCTGACGATTCACGGCAGGAGTAGATTTCCCGGCTTAAGCATTTGGCTAAGAAATGGGAAAAAGATTTCAGTGAAAGTCCCAGTTGGTTGCCTTTTAATTCAGACAGGGAAACAGGTGACAATTTTTGGGATTTATATCCCTTCAAAATCAGGAAAGCATTTGGTTTTTCTCGTTTGTGCTCTCTGAGGAGGGACCCATAATTGATCCGTCATTAGTGATCTCTATGAAAATTGTACATAATTACCAACTTTGTCGAACATAGATGTAATGTACTCATTCACCCACCATGGTTTACTCTATATATATAAAACTTGTCCCGAAATGGAAGCTTCTGCAAGTTATTTTACTTCTAATCGCAGGTTCATTTAATCTCGATCATTATTATATCAAATCAATACAGTTTGACTTTTTGTGTGTGTGTGTGAATGTAGATAGAATGGTTGACTGGAGGAAACTGTATAGCTGGAATGCACGAGGTTGTTGTCACAAACCGAACGACAGAAGCAATCAAACAAGCAATCGAGCAAAATCGCAGCCTCTGGAGGATTTCTTCTACGGTGAGTAAAGACACAAAAAGGTTAATGAAAGAAACATGTAAATGAATTTTTTGCTGTTTCTTAACCCGTCAAAATGAACCCAAAGGTTAATTTAAATTAATTATTTTTTGTAATTAACCCAAAAAAAACACACTTGAGGCAAATGCTAAGAGAGAAAATCACTTTTAAACCATTGCTCCACCTTAAACGGTAGGGAGATTCGAAAAAGGCAAGGAAAGTAAGAGAGAAAATCGAAAGTATATGTTGTGTCTGGAAATCATGGAAAGTAAGAGTGAAAATCGAAATTATATGTTATGTCTTGAAATCACGGAAAGTAAGAGTAAAAGAAGAAGAGAATCTCTTTTCATTTTTCCCGTTGTTTCCTTTCCAATCGGATTCCTTCGATCAAAACAATGCAAGGAATGTTCATTTTCATTTCCCTCCGGTTCCAAAGTGACCCATCTCTTAATCTGTGTTTATTTTTTCTTTTGATATATATATATATATATATATATATATATATATATATATATATATTTAGTTGTTTGCCCACATAGCCTCGGACGCAGTGCTGAAACCTTTAGGCCACTTTGCGGAATCTCCACTTTCCGGCGAATATCCGGCCATCTGCGCCGGAGAGTATGTTGAGAAAGAGCTCTCGGTGATCAATCTCAAAGGACGAGTGAACGGAGAAACTTGACTTTTTATGCTAAACCATTTTCTGGTTGGCCCGAGAAGAATTCCGAGCTCTGCATCTTATAATAATGATGTGTTGCTGAAACATAAGCCGACACGGCTCTCTCGGGTTTAATTCCGTATCTTTTTCTTGGGGGTTTACTTAACGATTCGAATTCATTTTCGGTTATTAAAACCAAAAACGCATCAACATATGAGGAAATTATAAATTGGTCTTGATGAAAAAATGAGAAGGAAATAGATTACTTCATATTTCTGAAAATACACATAGTTTAATGTTGTCTTCAAGTTTTAGAAAGAAAAAGAATACAATTATCATGTTTATCGTTAATGTTTAAAAATTATTTTCTGTTCAATCTCGAGTTAACGTCTCAAACGAAATAACTAAGGCTTTCGGCAATTTTATATTTCAGTGTCCATCAAATAGTGTCGGATCAAGAAATTGCAAATTCAAATAGTATTTGCCCTATTAGTCTATGGAGAATGTTCTTCTGCTCCGACTCCTCGCGTTAAACACAAAGCCTTGAGCTGTTGTTCTCTAAAGTTATGTCTCTTTATAAGTCATTACAAGTTATTCGTAGATAAACTAACTGACTTCAAAACATAATCGAGCTGTCATAAATAAACCCGAGAATCATTCGATGTGTAAACGATCATTCCCTTTAAATTTGAAGCATAGTAACGTAAACAATTTTTTTAATTTTTTTTTTGCGTTTAATTTAAGTGTTTAGCAAAATAGCGAGATTTCATAAGTTAGTGCATTCTGATCCATTATAAAGTAAAGATACTTGTATTTTTAATTATTTTCAAGATAATTAATTTAAGTTTTCAAATGAGTTCAAAAAATGTAATCCACTCTTAGATGCACGAAGTTGAAAAAGGAAAACGATTATGGATTTGATCTGCAAAAAATGAGATCTCTCTTGAACGACAATCTTGGAGGTCTTGGATTGCCTGAAAATCTTTATCCTTAGAAGGTACTAACTTCATCCCGTAGAGGACGAGTTGCACCAACCTCTGAAACAGTCACAAGGATTAATTAACAATAATAATAAATGAATAATGTGATCACGGTTTGCAATATCCTTGATTTATGTGTGTAATGAGGCTCGATTTCTCTCGTTTATTAGCTTAGAAACTTGAAGAATTACAGGGAATATTTATGGTAAACTCGAAGTATGATAACAGACTATCGCCCTCATGCCCCTTTTTCAATGAAGATTTACATTGGTATTTATAGATCCACGGTTACCCGAATTGTCTGCTAGGATTTTCTCATTAATCTCGGATCTTAACTGCTTAAAATACGAGATATTCTCCGAGATTTACCGAATATGTTACATAATTATCTCATTCGTTTTGATCATTTGATTTCGTTTCCTATTTAAACTCAACCATATCTTCGATAAAGATTACTGGCGATGAGCCTTTCCTCGCGAAGACGTCCTTTCTCGCGACAGAGTCTTCCTCGCGACGAGCTTTCTCGCGATGGACTCTTCCTGACGACGACCGTTTCCTTGCGAAGACGTCCTTACTCGCGACGGAGTCTTCCTCGCGACGAGCTTTCTCGCGATGGAGTCTTCCTGACGACAAGCTTTCCTCGCGATGACGTCCTTCCTCGCGATTGAGACTTCCTGACGACGAACTCTCCTCGCGAAGACGTCCTTCCTCACGATGGAGTCTTCCTCGCGCGGTCCTTTGCTTGTGCTCGCGACGAGGCTTCCAGAGATCAAGCCCATCCCATTCATTGACCTTAGGCCAAATGAGAATTCTCGCCTCCATTTCTCGTCGTTTCACTACTACAAATGTTGGATCCCACAAAGGGTCTCCCACAACGCTTATAATAAGCGTTGTGGGAAATAGGGTTCCTACAATGCTTAAGAATAAGCGTTGTGGGAACCAGAGATCCCACAACGTTTGTCTTCAACCATTGTGGGAAGACCGATTTCCCACAACGTTTATCCGCAAACGTTGTTGGATCTTTGATTTCCACAACGCTTAAACTAACCATTGTGGAAAATTGGTGGATAACAACTCTCCCACAACGTTTATTTGTACCGTTGTGGGAATCATGCCGCAGCGAAGTACAAATCATGCCGCAATGAGATGTTCCCAGAACGCTTAAGCTAACTATTGTGGAAAATTGGCGGATAACAACTCTCCCACAACGCTTAATGAATCCGTTGTGGGATCCTCGCCGCAGCTACATACAAATCTCGCTGCAGCGAGAAGTTCCCACAACGCTTAGGTTAAGCGTTGTGGGATTGAGATATGGAAAAGAACTCGCTGCAGAGAGAAATTAACATCGCTGCAACGAGATGTTCCCACAACACTTATATTAAGCGTTGTGGGAAAGTTCTCGTTGCAGCGGTACCTAAATCTCGCTGCAGCGAGATATTTTTTTCCGCCCAGAACTAGTCTCGCCGCAGCGGTGCCTAATCCTCATTGCGGCGAGAAATCGCGATTTGCCCTAAATTCACATATAAAATCTTCTTTTTCTTTTCTTTCCTTCATTTCTCACACTCCTCCCAATTCCGACCCTCTCTGGCGATTTTCTGCCTCTCCCCGCCGCCGCGAAATCTCGCCTCCTCCCCGCCGTCGCATGTTCTCGCCTCTTCCCGCCGCTGCGAGATCTCGTCTCTTCTCCGCCGCCCGAGTTCGCCCTCCTCCCCGCTCCTCGTCGCCCGAGTTCTGCCTTCCCCCCCTCATCGCCGCCCGAGTTTGCCCTCCTCTCCGCCCGAGTTCTGCCTTCCCTCCAATGCGGTCAATCGAAGCACTCTACGCGATTCAATTATTATGTCCCTCCAAGTTTGAGCAAAAAATGAGAAGAAGATGCAACAACAATTAAATATGCTTACGTCATTAGTCATGGCGAAATAGGAGGAAATGAAAGCATAAATTTGAATGAGTATATGTCTAGTTGTGATAATGTGAAGGAGCGTAGTCATGGGCATGTGAAAGAAAATATGAATGTCGACGAGATACCAAATGAGAAGATACCCAATCTCGACAAAGAGATGGTCAACGATGAAGTCCCAATTATACCAACCGCGAATTTAGGTAAGTTTTTTGTATTCTTATTAGTATATATTTATTAGATGTTTATGTATAGCGTTATGAATGTTTATTTATTTTTGTAAGACACGATGATGTGGGCATGGATATTCTTCAAGACGAAGGAAATCTCCAAGTGGTTAATAAGGAAAATAGTGTTCGTGCTAGTAACTCATTGAATCCGACCACACCGGTAACTCCAAGTTCGGAGGAAAACGTCAAATGTCGTCTATTTATTGACAATGTTTAGAATACCGGTGTCATTCATGTTGCGGAAGGACGGGCGTACAAGATTGGAGCCGTAATTCACTTTACACCAACAGAGGAAGAAAATATACGAGTAAGTGTTTTAGCAGTGTTGGTTAAAAAAACGAAATTGCCAATTCCTACCGAAGAAACCATCACCGTTGAAGATGCCATGGGTGGGTTCGTTGAGTGGCCAAAGAGGTTGGTGGAATTTGATACGGAAAAGTGGAGTCGCGGTCCAGTTGTCAAACAACAATAAAAAATGACCAATGAGAATCAACCGAGTCCCGATGACGGTAAAAAATTCAATACAAGCTTATTAATGCAAAATTTCGATTGCTCGCTCAACATGCCAACAAAATCATGTTACCTCGAGGGGATGTAATCATGGTTCTTTCAAGTCTCGCTGCTATCCTGATTTTGATATGCTTTGATGATATTTCCCATTTTTTTGCGGTACACGAAATTGGCGCGGGATGCATATTGATATACATGGAGTAAGTCTTTATTTTACAAGTTTTTTTTCTTCATAAATATCTATTTTTCGTGTCTTGATGAAATTAATATTTTTTTTGTTATAGTTATCTATGTTCAAGGTTAGAAAAGGTAAAGAAAAATCACGATTATCTATTTCTCGATTCGAGTGTAAGTTCTCACATGCCAACAAACAACGAAGATGATTTTTTGTCTAAACGAGTCAAGGACGTTGGAAACATTGTACGAAAATGTAGGATCGATTAATTAGTGTTGATACCGTATAATATAAATGCACATTGGATGCTCGTTGTTATTGACATTTGGAGAGACAATGCCTCGTTTTTCGATCCGTTGAACAAGAAGGTACCGCAAGATCTAACTCGATTGATAAAAAGGTAATAATTTCTTTTTCACATCAAGAAATTAATGTACATTAATCTCTTAACGTTTTTCTTATGTTTTTCATGTAGGGTGTGTGCGGATTTTAAGCTCGAGCACCAAGACGCCAATTGTAACGAGAAATCAACTTATATAAAGCAATGCATAACTCCGAGGCAATACGGAAACACATAATGCGGGTATTTTGTGTTATCGTATATGCGTGATATATTTGTAGGAGGTATATCAAAATTACTAAGTAGGAAATCATATACGCCGGAAGATTTAGAGAGAGTGAGAGAGGAATGGGTAACTTATATTCAAACATTTATAGAATGTGATGATTAGATTATTTGTGGATAGATTTTGATTTTTGGATGTAAATATTATATTTTGGATGTTACAATTTGGTTTATCAGGTATATTCGCAATTGTGCAGTCACTAGTTTTTGTGAATTCGGATTTTGCAGATTTTGATAATTTTGTTGACATCGTTGCCGCAGCGAGATTCATCCCTCGCTGCGGCGAAATTTTTGAAAATCTTATTTTTTGTCCCACAACACTTAAAATATCCATTGTGGAAACTCTCGCCGCAGCGAGATTGAAGCAGTTTGCAGCAAGATTGAAAAAATTCTCGCCGCAGCCATGTACAATCTCCGTTGCGATGAGAGTTCCCACAACAGATATTTTAAGCGTTGTGGGAAATCTCGCTGCAGCGGAGATTGTACATGGCTGCGGCGAGATTTTTTGGAAGTTATAAGTTTTCCACAACGGATATTACGCAATGTGGGACGTCAAAGCTCCCACAACGGTTAGCTAAGCGTTGTGGGACGTCAAAGCTCCCACAACGGTTAGCGCAGGGGAGATTGTACATGGCTGCGGCGAGATTTTTTGGAAGTTATAAGTTTTCCACAACGGATATTACGCGTTGTGGGACGTCAAAGCTCCCACAACGGTTATCTAAGCGTTGTGGGAGCTTCTACAATGTTGGATCCAACAACGCTTAATAACCATTGTGGAAGATTTCTACAACTGTTAATAAGCGTTGTGGGATCCAATTTTTGTAGTAGTGTTTGAGGAATAAAAATGACACAAGTGGTGTTAAGATGAATTTGACGAAATTCGACCTTAGCAGTTAGTCCCCCTTTTTATCAAGTGTAAACACTTGGTAAAATAAAATACAGGTTGTCCCGACGAACCTTCCCGAGCACTAGTTGTTTTGGACGTGGCGATGAGCTTCTCATCGGTGATTGTCAGTACCAGGTCTCACCTTATCCCCTTCTTCAGACACACTTCTTCGAATCCTGCAAACATCTCTCTTTATTAAATGCAGGTTGCGAATACTCGAATGCTTTCATCCCCTTATAACGCCACTATAACGGCCAGCTACATCCTTCTGTCGCTTCTACTAATGCCTCTTCGCATTTGGAATGTTGGATCTGCTTGCACAGCTTCAGATTCCTCTTCGCTATCTCCTATAAATTTGAGACTTTTTGTTCGAAGGAAACTTTCGAAATTCTTACAACACCAATATCTTTCACGCCCCCAATTTATTTAAAACCTTTTCGAACCCTCTGCAAAAACTTTCCTCTTTCAAATCTTTTCCTTTCTCCTCCAAACCCTAGATCTGCAATGGTTCCGAGACGAATCTTCAAAACCAATTATCCTCGTTCCATCATAACAGTTGAGTGCCTAGACGCGATCAGGCGAGATTGCTGTGACAGCGATGTTTTCCAACTCCGCATTCCTCACGACGGCGAGCTGGCCGACGATCCTCGAGACAGGGAATGGATCGCTGTGTACAAGGCTTTTTTCAGGGTCGCTTCCTGGTACCATACCTCCTCGTCGCCTTCCTCCGCGCCTTCAACATCCCTATCACTCAAGTGCAACTTCATTGAATAAGTCTCATTCTCTGGACCATCGCCATCGCGCTTGAGGAGAAGGTGGCTCTTACTTTAGAGGACTTGATGCGCCTCTATAAGTTTTCCAAGAATCCCAATAACTTGGGGCCCTTCTCTCTCTCCCACCACGTCAGAGAGCACATCATCCTCAACGCCCCCTCGAACGAATCCGGATGGGAACATTCTTATTTCTTTGTCAGGATCAACGCTCGTTCCTTTGGCTATAACAACAAATCGTTGCCGGTGAAATGGGTCGAAGCTGATCAAACGCTTCCCCAATTCAAACCCAGCGTCGGCACTGAGGCCGAGGCCAGGTTCAAGATAATTCACGCGGCGCTTCTTGCAAGTGATCGTCGTGATTGGGTGAGGGACTTCACTGAGTCCCAACGGCTAGTGGATGTCGGGGTCTTTATAGAAGCCAACATCCATGGTCCTCATATCTACACCCAGTTCTCGACTAGGTTTCGTAACAGCGAAGCGCAGGAGGATGCTTATGTCCACATCGAGGAGGCTCCTCCTCAGGAGGAGGACTCGTCCCCGGACGAGCCTCTCATGAGAAAACGCCCTCCAAGAGGACACAGACGACCCCTCGCCCGAAAAAACAGAGAAGTTATGAGGGGCAATCATCTCAGGCAGGGGCCTCCGCGACCAAGGGGGCCTTCGAGAGCGCGGATGATGCTCCTCCAACGAAGAGGGCTAAGGTTTCCGCGTCAGCCGGCGGACCCCCGGCTGCCACTCCCGCCGAGAGAGCTGTTTCCAAAGCTCGAGGCGCCTCACTGCCGAGAGCGATTCTTTCTTCGGAGGAGGCTCATGAAACTCCTCCGGTCCTCGCTCCTTCTGGAAGTACCGAGTCTGCCCGGGAAAATATTCTCGACCTTCCGAGCTATGCTACTACAGGTGTGGTCGGACAGGCTGCAGAGGCGCCTGTCGGGGATGCGAGCTCTTCTCGGCGTTCAAGGAAGAGGCAGGACCTTGTCGTGGACTTCAGTGACATAGTCTCGGTGACGACTACTCCTACTCCGGACGCCGCGGGCTCTTCCATCCAACTTTCCCCGCGTCCTCCCCTCGACAACCTTTCTGAGGAGGCGAGGAAGAATATTATGCTCTTGGCCCCTCGAGCACCTTCCTCGTCCGACGGGGCTCCTCCCCCATCCGCTGAGGAGCAAGACGCTTCTGCTCCTTTCCCCGTCGCAGAGTCCGTCGAGCGAGACGGAGAACGGGAGAGCGGGGAGCCTGGTCCCGACGGAGTCCACCCTGAGGAATCGACCGTCGTGGCTCCTGCGGAAGATGTGGGGGCATTGCCTGTTCTTGAACTGGGACTCGTTCCCTTCATTCCACCTCCATCTTCCCCCCGTCGCTCACCCCGACGTCATTTCGGATTCGGGTCGTCACACCCTTCCTCTCGGGTCTTTATAGGTTCTCATCGCGTACCCTTTTTGGGCGCATCTTCCGAGGACTGGAGAGAGTACTCCTCTTACTCGTGCCGGGATCTATCATTGCAAGCACCTGGCTCACTTGACGTCGGCAAGCCTCTTGAAGATTTTGAGGGCTATCCAGAGGCTACAGCTTGTTTGTTCAAGGGTGTGGCTCAGATGAACAATTTGATCATCGATGAGCGCCACAATGCTAATATGGCGGCTCAAGAATCAGGGGAGCTTGCGTCCAAACTCTAGAAAGCCCAGAGGGAACTCGAGATTTCCATTTCCGGTGAGGTAAGTATCGCGAGCAATCCGAAAAGCTGGAGTCGGACTTGGCGGCAAAGACTTCTTGATGCAAATTTCTTGAGGTCAAACTCGCCCAGCTCAAGGTCAAGGTGGGGCGAGAACTCGGAGAGCAGAAAATCCTGCTGGTCGCCAAGGAGGGTCTTTTGGTAGAAGAGAAACGACGCCACCAAGAGGTTGCAGAGGCCCTCAGGAGGAAGAATGAGCTCCTCGCTCATATTGGCGAGGTTGTGGGCATCCCTGTTGCCGAGGAAGGTTTCCTGCCTTCTAAAGTCAGGTATACTCTGAGGAAGCTCACATGGGAGCTTGAGATGGCACAGGCTGAGTCGAGCGAGGAACGTCACACCCGACTGCGCCTCTTCAAGAGGGCCAAAAGCAAACTCGAGCGGGCATCGGCGAGATTCCAGGCTCTCGACGAGTCTATTGATGCTAACTGCATGGCGGCTGCTTATCAGGCCAAAATCAACGTGGTCAACGCTCTCCCGGCCGAAGCGACAATTGAGCACCTCCGGGCTAAGCTGCTGGAGTGGCAGCAGGGCCACGACGAGGAGCATGCAAAGGCAGAGGAGCTTGATGACAAGGCCGCCGTGGACCCTAACTCTCCTCCGTTGTCCTCGTGCAATCCTCCGGCGATCGAAAGCCATCGCTTATCGGCCCTCATTGCGGGGAATCCTTCCACCATCCCCAGCTCGCTAGGCAAGCATGGGTCTAACAAAGACCTCATTTCTCTTCGGGAGCTGGCGGCGTAGACTTCTTTCCCCCTTTTTTTGTATTATTATTCTTATTTTATGTAATCATTTTGTAAAGCATGTGATGTTTTGTAATCGTGACTTTGCCTTATAATGCAACTTGCCTTTCTCGTATTTTACCTTTGCAATGCGTGTTTATTTTTGTAGATTGGGCATACTCGTGTGTGATTGATCTGAAATGTTAATCTGATGAGCTAACATATAAATTGTAATTGTGAGTTAACTTGCATAATATAAGACATAAAATTCAAATAGCATCTTCAGTAAAAAATTCAGTTATTTAGAGAGATGAAAGAATGTACATCTCCCACTCCCCCCCTAGTTTTTGAAATGAGAAGGGAGCAAAGTATAAGATTCACTCTTATAACGTCATGTGTAAATTTTTATTTGTTGACTTGCCTTGTCACTTAAGGACATTCTTGCTTCTTTAACTTGTGTAAACATGGTCCTCTCGCTTCTATGTTTTGTTATTGGGCATCAGGAGCCTCATTTGACTTTTGGCATACGGAGCCTTTTGAAACTTTTGGCATCGAAAAGCCTTTTTTTTTTAATTTTTGGCATCGGGGAGCCTTTTGAACCTTTTGGCATGGAGGAACTTTTATTTTAAATTTTTTTGGCATCGGGGAGCCTTTTGATACTTTTGGCATCAAGGAGCCTTTTGAAACTTTTGGTATCTAGGAGCCTTTTTTGAATTTTTGGCATCGGGGAGCCTTTTGAAACTGTTGGCATCGAGGAGTTCTTTTGAATTTTTGGCATCGGGAGCCTTTTGAAACTTTTGGCATCGAGAAGTCTTTTTTGAATTTTGGCATCGAGAGCCTTTTGAAACTTTTGGCATTGAGGAGCCTTTCTTGAATTTTTGGCATCGGGAGCCTTTTGAAACTTTTGGCATCGAGGAGCCTTTTTTTTTGAATTTTTGGCATCGGGGAGCCTTTTGAAACTTTTGGCATCGAGGAGCTCTTTTTTTTGACTTTTTGGTTTCATTTGACTTGCTCGGCTCAAGCTGGCCATTTTTTGAACAACAGGCCTCATTAAACCCTTCGAGTCCCCTGATCGGGTGCGGCTCGTGAGGGAAGAGTACCCTACGTATACTGAATACAAGGCCGAAACCACGCATATGCTCCCGAACAGAAGGGGTCGGGACTCCCCGGTAATTGAAAAGAAAACAATAAAATAAGAGAATTTGAAAAGAAAACTTGCAAGTTACTCATTAAGAATCAAAACTGGGACGATGAAGTCTCTAGTAAAACCTTTTCAAGTGCTTCACGTTCCAGCTTCTGATTACTTTGAGGCCTTCGGTGTTCTTGAGCTCGTAGACTCCCGACTTGATGACAGTGGTGACTATGTATGGGCCATCCCAGCTTTGCCCTAGCTTTCCGGCGTTCAGCTTGACTGTGTTCGGGAAGACTCGTCGGAGGACCATCTCGCTAACCCGAAACTTCCTCGGTTGTACCTTTTTGTTGTAGTAATGAGCAACAATGTTCTGGTAGTTGGCAATGTGTACGCTTGCTTGCTCGCGCCTCTCATCCACGTGATCGGATTGGTGGAGTAGATTTTGGTCGTTGACTTCCTCGTCGCACGGTGCTATTGCTCGTCGGAGGCTTGAGACTCCTACTTCCGCCGGGATCACGGCCTCAACTCCAAATGGTAAGGAGAAAGGGGTTTGGCCAGTGGCGGGATGAGGGATTTTTCGGTAGGCCCAGAGTATTCCGGGGAGCTCGTGGGCCCAGAGCCCCTTTTTCTCGTCAAGTCTTCTCTTGATGTTGTCGGTGTGTCCGGTTGACTGGCTCGGCGTTTCCGTTACCTTGGGGATACCTGGGCGCTGAGGTGTTCAACTTCACCCTCCATCGTGCACAGAAGTCCTTGAACCTCTTCAAGAAGAATTGAGAGCCATTGTCTACGATGATCTCCCTTGGTAATCCGAAGCGCGTGAATATGTTCTTCCACACGAACCTTTCGAGGTCGGAATCCTTGATGTTGGCGTAGGACTCAGCTTTTGTCCATTTGGTGAAGAAGTTTGTGACAACTAGTATGAATCTTTTTTGCCCTGCTCCGATGGGCATGAGACCGACGATGTCCATTGACCACTTCATGAAGGGGTATGAGACGGTCACCGGAGAAAATTCCTCGGCCGGACAATTTATCGCCAAGGCGTGTCGCTGGCACTTCTCGCATTTCCTGGCGTGGCTGGCACAGTCAACGACCATGGTCTCCTTGAAGAAACCTTGTCGCTTAGTCTTCCTCAGTAGGGAGCGTCCACCGGAATGGTTTCCACATTCCCCACTGTGGATTTCGTCCATTACATACCTTGATTCTTTCTCGCCGAGACATCTTAGGTAAGGGGCGGTGAAGCTCCTCAGGTAAAGCCTTTGTCCGATGATGGTATATTTGGAGCTTTTGGATTTGACCTTCCTTGCTTCTTGGTGGTCGTCGGGCAATGTCCCCTCTAGGATGTACTTCCTGATGGGTGTTCGCCAATCTTCTTCTTCGTCGTCGTTCACCACTCCTTGCTCGTCGTCCTTGTCTCCTTCGTTTTTGAGCTCGTTAATGTTGGCCTCTTCTGCTTCTGCTTCTCTGCCTTCGTCGCTCGATCTGAGATTTTTTTTTTGCCGGGCCTTCTTCTCGCTTGATGCTTGGTTCTTCCACTGTCTCTAACGTGATTGATCAAAGTTCGCTGACCTCGGTCGTCGAGCCCAAACTTGCCAAGGCGTCGGTGTGGGTATTGTCTCCTCGTGTCCCTTGCGTTAGGCTGAAGTTTTTCTTGTACTCCCCGCTGACCTGTTTTACGACCAGCTGGGAATCCAAGAAGGCGTTGATGTTCTTGACTCCCACATCGAGAGCTGACTGCATGCAGATGATGAGAGCTTCATACTCCGCCTCATTGTTGGTGGAGCGGTAGGCGAGTCGGCATGCTTTTTCTATGACCTCTCCCATCGGAGAGATGAGCCTGATCCTTTCCCCCGATCCTTGCAAAGTGGTGGATCCATCGACGTGTAGTTTCCACATGCCATCTTCGTCGCTTAGATCGATCGGCTCCCTCATAATTCGATGAGAAAATCAGCGAGGACTTGAGATTTGAGACTCGTTCCGAGTCTGTATTCGATGTCATATGCTCACAGCTTGATTGATTATTTGGTAATCCGACCCGACTGATTTGGGTTGTGGATGATGGCATGGATCGGCCTGTCAGTCATGACGATGATGGTATGGCCTTGGAAGTGATGCCTCAATCTCTTTGAGGCGTTGTATATCTCCAAGGCTAACCTTTCAATCAATGGATACCTCGTCTCAGCGTCGAGGAGCTTTCTGCTGATGTAAGCGACTGGTCTTTGTTCTCCTTTTTCTTTTCGTACCAGCACTTGGCTAATCGCTTGATCAAACACTGCGACGTACAAGTACAATGGTTCCTCGGGCTGTGGCTTTGTCATTGTGGGAGGCGACGGGAGATAGGCTTTCGGTGCTTGGAATGCCTCTTTGCACTTGCCAGTCCACTGAAACTTCTTATTCTTCTTCAATAGTTCGTAGAAGAAAAGCGTTCTATCGGCCTTCCTTGAGATGAATCGACTCAGGGCATGTTCTTAATCGCTTCGATCTGCTCGAGATCTGCCTCAATTCCTCTCCGAGTGACTATGTAGCCCAAGAACTTTACCAAGGATATGCCAAAAGTGCACTTGGTGGGGTTCAGCCTCATCTTGTGTTGATTGAGGATTTCGAAGCATTCTTCCAGGTGTTCGATGTGCGTTTTGACGACCATGTCATCAATGTAAACCTCCATAGTCTTCCTCACCTGCTTATGGAACATCCTGGTTACCAGCCTTTGGTAGGTCGCACCAGCATTTTTCAATCCCAAGGGCATGACTTTATAACAATACGTCCCTCTCTCACTGATGAAGGCGGTTTTTTCTTCCTCGTCTGGGTGCATTCTTATCTGGTGATACCCCGAGTAAGCATCCATAAAGCTGAGGAGCTTGTACTCGTGGGTGGCTTCGACAAGGCGATCTATGTGCGGCATCGGGAAACTATCTTTTGGGCAGGTCTTGTTGAGGTCGGTGAAGTCTACACAGACTCTCCACTTGCCATTTTTCTTCTTCACAACGATAGTTTTGCTAACCACTCGGGATATTTTACCTCCCTGATTGTGCCCATCGAAAGTAGCTTGTCGACTTCATCGTCGATGATTTTATTCCTATCTGGGTCCATTTTCCTCCTCTTTTGTATGACGGACTTGTGGCTCGGGTTGGTGTTGAGGCGATGAGCTATCACTGACAAATTAATTCCCGGCATGTCTTCGTGAGACCACGCGAAACTTCCTCGGTTTTTCTTCAGGAAGTCTATCAACTGGGTCCTGATCTCCGGGGTGAGCTCGATGCCTATGCCAGTTGTCCGAGTCGGATCAGACTCGTCAATGCAAACCTGTTCCACTGCCTCAACTTGTGGTCCTCTCCTTCTTTCCTCGACTGCCTGCTCCTCGAGGTCTTCGGCGACGAGTACGTGGGCGTTCTTGTCGTCTCATTCCTTCCCCTTCTTGCTTCTCCTTCTTCTCTGCGTTTCTTTCGGGGTGGCCGCGGCTAGTTGCTATAAATCGACTGCTTTTTCCTCGTAAACTTCCTCGGGCGTCGGCCTCCCAAGGGTCCTCCTCGCCCTCCTGTGTGGCATCCTCGGCCTCCGGAGAACCCTCCTTGGTTGGCAGAGAAGTCTCTTCGCTGATAACCCTTCTGGTTGTCGGAGGAGTCTCCTCGCTGCTGATTCCCCCTATCGTGTTCGCGATCCTTCTGTTCGTCCATATGGTACACTCCTCTTTTTGGGATCACTCGACCACGACGCTTTGCCAGGGATTCCCCAGTCATCCTCTCCTCCTTTTTCCCTTAGTGGTCAGGCCTCTCCTCCATCCCGATGTTCTTTCTTATCAGAGTGTCAGCCTCTGCCTCCGGCCTCATGGATCTTTTTCAAGGCTATTTCTTCTTCTTTAATTTCCATGAAGATTGTTGCTCGATGGAGGGCATCTTCGATGGTCGACGGCGCATCTTCGCCAACTCCGGACGGAAATGAGATGTGTAGTATAGGCCGTTTCTCAGTGCTTGGATCGCGACAACACCGTCGAGATTTGAGATCCTGACCATGACCGCTTTAAACCTTTCAACGTACTGCTGGAGTGTTTCATTCTTCTCCTGTGAGAGGCCCCATAGGGTCGTGATCGTCGCATCACTCTGCACGTACATCGAATAATGGCGCAAGAAAGCTGTGACAAGGTCGTCGGAGTCGTCGATGGATTCTGAAGGTAGCCTCGTGAACCAGTCACTGGCCGGGCCGTGCAGACTCTCGACGAAGAGGCGGCACAAGATAGCCTCTACCTTCTCTCTCTCGCATGTCATGCGTTCCGTCACAATCCTAAAGGACTTCACGTGGGTGTTTGGGTCCGACGTCTTCTTATACGGCGAGATCTTGACTTTCGGTAGCTCTCCTAGTTCCACGCTGCGGATCTTGGATGAGAACGGAGTGGCCCTACCTTCTCTGACCATCCGATCAATTTCAGGCGCCGAGTTCGTCGCCTTGTGCACTTGGGACGCCACTTGCCCCATTCTTGATTCGATGCCCGAAGACATCTCCTTCACCACCTTCCTGATCTCTTCTTCCAACGTCGGCGTCAACGCGGCCGCCGGGCCTCCTTCAGGGCTTGTCGTTGATGTATGGGTGGTGGCGTTGATGAGGTTTCTGTTGACCGCCGGTGTCGGTGGCGTCCATCCTTCCAATCCTCCGCCGGCCATCATATGATCCAGACGGGACATGAGCTGCCTATTCAACTCGGCTTGTTCTTCCGACCTCTTATTGGCTTCCGCTATTGCCGTCCTGGCGTCGGCTAGCCGTCGTTGAAGCGTTCCTACTTCTACGGCCTCGCTTTGATCAGCGCCGACGTTCTTTCCTTCGGTTGTCATCTTGCTTCAAAACCCTTCCCTGAATCTCTTCAACTTCCTGGCTGTGAGATAGAAAGAAACTCAGGCCCCACGGTGGGCGCCAAAATGTAGAGGTCGAGTTGCACCAACCTCTGAAACAGTCACAAGGATTAATTAACAATAATAATAAATGAATAATGTGATCACGGTTTGCAATATCCTTGATGTATGTGTGTAATGAGGATCGGTTTCTCTCATTTATTAGCTTAGAAACTTGAAGAATTACAGGAAATATTTCTGATAAACTCGAAGTATGAAAACAGACTATCCCTCTCACGCCCCTTTTGCAATGAGGATTTACATTGGTATTTATAGACCCACGGTTACCCGAATTGTCTGCTAAGGTTTCCTCATTAATCTCGGATCTTAACTGCCTAAAATACGAGATATTCTCCGACATTTATTGAATACGTTACATAATTATCTCATTCGTTTTGATCATTTGATTTCGTTTCCTATTTAAACTCAACCATATCTTCGATAAAGATTACTGGCGATGAGCCTTTCCTCGCGAAGACGTCCTTTCTCGCGACAGAGTCTTCCTCGCGACGAGCTTTCTCGCGATGGACTCTTCCTGACGACGACCGTTTCCTTGCGAAGACGTCCTTACTCGCGACGGAGTCTTCCTCGCGACGAGTTTTCTCGCGATGGAGTCTTCCTGACGACGAGCTTTCCTCGCGATGACGTCCTTCCTCGCGATTGAGACTTCCTGACGACGAACTCTCCTCGCGAAGACGTCCTTCCTCGCGATGGAGTCTTCCTCGCGCGGTCCTTTGCTTGTACTCGCGACGAGGCTTCCAGAGATCAAGCCCTTCCCATTCATTGACCTTAGGCCAAATGAGAATTCTCGCCTCCATTTCTCGTCGTTTGAGGAATGAAAACGAAACAAGTGGTGTTAAGATAGATTTGACGAAATCCGACCTTAACAGTCGCTAGCTTCGATCTATCGCCACCCATTAACCTAAATAGTGCTTTTTTAGTCCATAAAATAGCAACGGTAAAAATAATATGTATTTTAAAATTAACACGATCATATATTTCTATTTTATGTTCATATTTTAAATTTGGGTATACTAATCTTAAGAAATAGGTCAAATGCGAATATAGGTAATCCAAGTCTTTGTTAAATTCGTTAATGTAGATATCTATCACCATACCATATTTTTCGTATTAACAAAGCAAATAATAATAATTTTTTTGCCAACAAGTTACAAGCAGACCCTCATAAAGAATTACTACTAAAATAATTTTAACTGAAGGGCGTCACGAAATTTAACTCCAACAACTGTTCCCCTCGTCCACACTAATTGTCACTTTTGACATAAAAAAGACGAAGATGTATATACTCTAAAGCGAGTGGATTCAAAATATAGTTTGCATTGGAAGTGTGAATTTAGAGTTAGGATGGTAATGAACATGGCATGACTAAATTTTCTAAAAAAATAAAATAAAGCAAACCTCCCCTTATATATATATATATATATATATATATAAATAACACTAACGTATAAGGAAGAATCACAAATATCACAATTGTAATTAAAGAAAAAAGATAAGAAATGAAGAGCGTGACGGTGCTAGTTTTGGTTTTGGCGGTGGCGGTGACGGCAGGCCAAGAAGGGGTCGTGTTGGGCCAGATGATGGGCCCACAAATACCGGGGGGCCCACAAATTCCGGGCCCACAAGTGCCTTCGATGACATGCATGAGCACGTTTATTGGGGCGTTGGTGCAGCTAATACCTTGCCGGGCTGCGGTGGCTCCGTTCAGTCCGATCCCACCGAGCCAGGCTTGTTGCAATTCGGTCAAAGCCCTTGGTCAACCCTGCTTGTGCGTTTTAGTCAACGGCCCGCCAATCTCAGGCGTTGACCGCAACATGGCTCTCATGCTCCCACAAAAGTGCACCACCAATTTCGAGCCATGTAGAACATTTTTATTTTATTTTTTACTTATCCTAATTTTCCTTAAAATTATATAGATGTTAGGAAAACTAAAAATTAGGGCATTCGAACACGTTTTCTGACCAAAACAATTATTGCATTTTCTGAACACAACAAATTTAAATACATATGAAAATGGTACACTTCATTCTTTGAAAAATGTACGGCCAATTTGGAGATTTGTAAGAAACAAAATTATATCCTTTCACATATCCTAGTTTTCCTTAAAATCATATAAAATGTTTCGAAAAATATTTAGGCCATACTAACACAATTTTTTTACTATAAAAAAATTACTACATTTTTTAACATAACTAGTTTGAATACATATGATAATTTTTTTACTGCTAATCTAGGTTTTTTACCTATCCCTATCTTCCTCAAAATTACATATCCCAATCTTCCTCAAAATTGTATACATGTTTGGAAATTTTATTAGGCCATTCGAATCGCACATTTTTTTTTACCAAAAAAGTTATTGCATTTTTTAACGTTACTAATTTAAATACATATGAGGACGGTACTTTCCCGGAAAGTGTTGACCGCTAATTTCAAGCCATGTTATAATTTATTTATTATACCTGTACTATCTTCCTTGTTTTCGGAACAATCTTTAACCATTTTTATGATGAAAAACTTGTACATTTTGAACACAATTAATTGTGAATACATGTGAGCATGGTAGTCTAGCTTCCCCAAAAAAGTACGCACCCCTCATTTCAAGCCATGTTATAAATACTTATAACCTATCCTAATTTTCCAAAGAAATATATAAATTTTAGGAGTTTTTATTTTCAACCATTTGAACACATTTCTTTCATATTTTTAACAAAACAAATGTACATTGTGAATACAACTAATATTAAATACATATGAGCATGTAATTCAAAAAGTGTGCACCCTCAATTTCGACCCATGTAATTAAAAAATATAACTTTTTTCTTATCTATCTTAATTTTCTTAAAAATATATAAATCTTCGGAGTTCTTTTAGGCATTCGGACGTAAAGTTATTTATTCAGCATAAAACCATTTTTTTAAATTATGGTTTTTGTTGATGCAGGCCAGGCGATATGAAGAAGTGGGAAGGAAGACAAAGTTTGAATTGAAGGTTTTCCTACAGAGAATAACTAGTGTGTCTAATTCTATGGTTTCTAGGGACCGATTTCAATAGCGTACCTCTAAATCAGCTCTAATTTCAATAATGGGTTTATGTATGTCGCGTGGAACAAATTTTTTGAGTAGTTTTTTTATGTCCTATATTTGCACCGTGCCTTGTCTAATTTATGCTCATTCTAGCTGAATTAGTTTATGAGTAATAAAGTTGCTTAATTTCTATTCTTTTGTTCGTTTTATATTCTTTTTACTGTGATTTTATTTTTACATTATGTATATAAGACCAAATAGTAACATTACAAATTACAAAATAAGAACTAATTTTAATAGCGAACCAATTCGCAACATAATCAAAACAAAAAGAATAAAAACATCACATCAAATTACGCGGTTCGGATGCTTACATCCATGGAACTTCTTAATCGAAGTATTCGTCGCATTTCATTTATCACCGGTCAAGACATGACCTTTTATTTTGTTTTACAAGATCAAAAATTACAGCATAACTCTTGAGATCAATTCCTTTAAGAAAACACCTTCTCACATATATAAACTCATTTCTCTCTACTCTCTTACAATCACACTAGAAGTATAAACAATAATAACGAAATTAACGCTTCCTTTCTTCATCTCCACAACTTATATACACTAAATTCTTGATAGTTTTGGGAACTGAATTCAACATCACCCGTAGATGGAATGAGATGATCTGAGACAAGATGAACACACGAGAGTAGAGAATCTATCGGCCCACTTCGTCAAGAACGTTTCTTCATGCTTGCTTTTTTTTATATGCGTTTCATTTTATCCGTTTATTTTCGTTCTTCATTTTCAATCTTATTTTTTTTATATAACAAAACCCAAGGCTCGTATCAAATTATATCCTAAAACTTAATTTAAATCTGATAAATCAAATTTGATCATTAAGCAACGAATAAATGGCATCAATAATAATTGTTGATGTCGAAATCGGACTCAACAATCACGAAGTAGAGAATATGATAATTTACTACGGTTTGATGGTTTTTATGTAAAATAATAAATAGGGAAGGTCTCGACAAAATGTCGTATTGATAATATAAAATACTTCCAATAACAGAATATGACGAACTCAAAATGAATGAACAAATTAATATAGAGTTTTTAGCACTCAATATGTTCGATCGGATATAAATGAAAGAAGAAATCGAGCTCGATAGATATCATTTTTTAATGAGATCAAAAAATGACAAGAATATATGGGACCACCCAATAATCGGATCACGCCTCTTCATTTATAATCTTGACCGATCGAGATCCGAAATGAGCGGGCCTTCGGGGATCTCGACATGTGGCTCGCCGAACACTGAGGTGGCACTTGGTCTCATCTTCGTTCCTAGTCTTGGGGAGAGAAAGATGCTAACTGGGCTTGCTTCGAGTTTCGGGCTTTGGGCTTGAGGAGGTCGAAACATAATTGGGTCAATATTGCACTCCCACAAACAGCCCCCAGTATTTTTTATCATGGAATATTAAAGATACTTAATGCCGGTGCCGATCTATTCAAATCATGCAAAAACGACGTAGTTGTGGGCACGTGTCTCGTACGTTGTCTCGTTGAAGTCGAAGGGTCGAAAGCGGTTTTGCCTGTTTTGCTAATTTTGAGGCGAATTATTACGATATGTCAGTTCGATGGGACGCAATTTTCTCGATTTTGTTAAAGCGTATGCGGTATAAATAATCTAAGAGCCGTGGTCGTTAAGTTATACTGCTCTCTGTCAAAGTAACAAGGTAAATTTTATTTTCTTTCATCTCTCTACTTTCTCTCTCTAGATCTTGTTATCGTTTAATCGAAACCTTGTGTTCGACATGTCCCTTCAAAATATAACATATTTTCTTTGTCTTTGCTCGAGTCCTTTACTTCGATAATATTAAGTGTCTAGTTTCGTATTCCTTTGGGTCGATATAAGTTCCTCTGATATCTGTCGATCCACTAACGTGGATATGTTGAATCCTACGGCCATTACTCCCGAGGAATTCGAAACTTTCCGATTCCCCTACGATATTTCTCCCGGTCTTAGGGCCTTTTTACCGACTTCGAGTACGACCGCCGATACCGTCATAGACGGTTATTGCTGCGTCTACGAAGTCTGGTTTCAATCTTGTGGCCTTCGCTTTGCTATCCATCCACTTCTTCTTGATTTCGCAGACGCTCTAGGCATTACATTGCCTCAGATGTGTCCGAATTTGTTAGGATGGTACTCTGTTTCGCTCTCCTCGCCAAAGAGCAAGAGGTCGATACGGACCTTTTCGATTTGGTCTGGTTGTGCGTTGTGAGAGAGAACTCGAAACATCATCCTAGATGTTTCTACCACTCCCGATATCCACAAAGAGTCGTCCTCGAAGATCTTCCAAAGAAATATTTCGCCTGGGGTCGTCGCTATTTCTTCGTAGCGGTGAATGAACTTTCCATGGGAAATCGAGCCAGGTCTTTTAGGTCGAAATGGGTCGAGTCTGCGAGTGCGTTGGGTTTTGTTGTTAAAGTTTTTTTAGTTTCGAATCTCGAAATAATTTCTTATTATTATTATTTTTATATAGGAATTATCAGAGCTCCTCGTGCTGGGATCCGATTTGGACTGAGGATCGATCAACTGCGTCGAGGTCGGGTCAAGTGGTCAGAATTCACGGATTCTCGATACGCCGAATCGGGATTTTAGCCTTCTCCCGACGTTCCCGAGGACGAAGACGAAGAAGGTGGGGTTCGATTTCGTCAAACTTTTTGTTTTTTATTAATTCTTGGGATCGTATTTTACTTATGTTTGCGTACTTGCAGTCGATATGTATATTGAAGTGTCAGCTCGCAGCGCACGTCGCGAGAAGAAGACGCAAGCTACTTCGGCCGAACCCTCAGCCCCGGTGATCGTCAGTCTCGGCTCCGAGATCGAAGAGAGTCCGGCTCCGGTCGTGCACCCTGCCGTGCATTCTGCTATATCTCCTGCCGTGCCGACTGTTGTCGAGACCGTTGGAGAAGATGTTGACGGGGTTGGAAGGACTAACCTGATTCCTCGCAAGAGGAAGCAAGCGGGTGTTCGTCCCGAGGGAGTCTCTTCTTCAGGCGACGAGGCCGAGAAGAGGAGGAGGAAGAAGAAGAAAGGGAAAGAGAAGGAAGATGATAAAGAGGTTCGTCAGCCTAACCAAACTCCTTCTGCAGAGCCGGGGGCTGCAAGAGCTGCCTCCTCGAGAAGTACCGGTCGATCTCGCCAATTGACCCCCAAGAGGTACCACACCTTCGTATACAACTCTGAGGTGATGTTGGCTGAGGATGCCTATCAGTCGGCCGGATTGGTTCGACAGATCACCCACGAGAATTTCCCACTTCCGAAGGTTCCTGATCTCGCCAAGCCTGCGTGGTACAAGACCATGTCCTCGCAGATCACCTTGGTACGTTTTATTATTATTATTTTTTATAGATATATATGCCCCTTTTTTACATCTCTGTTCAATTCAGCTCGCTTCTCATCTGAATCTCGGCGTCCATATCTATGAGTGCCGAATTTGGGAAGCTGAAGAGAAAGCGGCTCGATTTGCCGAAGTGCAGGACGGAACAGAATCTCTGAAGAAGGAGTTGGAGGAGGTGAAAGCGAAGTTGGAGGAGCTGTCTAAGGAGATCGTCGCAAAGGAGGCAATCATCGCTAAGTGGAAGGCTGCTCACAAGGACCTTGCGTTGGAGTTGAGCATGGTTCAGTCCAACTACAAGGTGAAGGCCGACCGGCTCAAGCTGGTCGATCAGGCGAACTACCGGCTCGAGCAGGAGCGAGATCAGCTGGAGGCATAACTGGAGAAGGTTCAGAGGACGACGAAGTCTGAGAGGGATTGGGCCATATAGCGGCAAAGAAGGCTACCTCGCTCCGCTATCGGGATCATCAAGTATCGGGCTCAGAGGGAGAAGATGGACGAACCATCGTGGTTCTGAGAAAGCTCGAACAGTGCAAGGGGAACAAAGAGCTTATCTCGGAGGTCCTTGGGGGTGAGATGCCGGACTGGTCGAACGAGCTCAAGGATACTGAGGCCGATATTGAAGCGTACAACGCCCAATTCGCCTCCATCGATATCCCGGATCGATGACATTCCGTTTTTGCCCTACCCTGATGCGTCACCTTCAGAGCTCCCTGATGAGGAAATTGCTCGTTTTTTGGAGGAAGGTCCTTCGGGCGAGGTGCTGGCTCCAGTTCCCGAGGTCGATGAAGCAGGGACGTTGGTGTGAAGACTCCCTTCTTCTATTTTTTTTATTTGGGTTTGTTCTGGCCCCATTTCCTTTCGAACAATTCGTCATGGGCTCTTCCCTTTGATTCGGTCGAGCTGGATTTGCTTTGTGTTTTTATATTTTCGTTTCTTTCGAATGTTTGAGATGACTTTGATTATTTATGAGAATAATTTTTGAAGCCTTTTTGATGGTTTGCTTCACTTTGAGGTTTCTAAAATTGTGCTTAGGCATTTCGTCTCGATTTTGAAGATATTCGCCTAAGTTATTTAAATAGCTCGTTTTGATTTGAGATATCTAAAAGTGTGCTAAATATTTCAGCTCGATGGTGAAGATATTTGTCGAAACCTATTTAAATAACTCGATCCGATTTGAGGTATTTAAAATTATGCTAAGTATTTCAGCTTGATTGTGAAGATACTTGCCGAGATCTATTTAAATAACTCATTTCGATTTGAGATATTATGCTAAGTATTTCAGCTCGATGGTGAAGATACTTGCCGAGATCTATTTAAATAACTCACTTCGATTTGAGATATTTAAAATTATGCAAAGTATTTCAGCTCGATTGTGAAGATACTTGTCGAGATCTATTTAAAGAACACTTCGATTTGAGATATTTAAAATTATGCTAAAGTATTTCAGCTCGATTGTGAAGATACTTGCCGAGATCTATTTAAATAACTCACTTCGTTTTGAGATATTTAAAATTATGCTAAGTATTTCAGCTCTATGGTGAAGATACTTGCCAAGATCTATTTTAATAACTCATTTCGATTTGAGATATTTAAAATTATGCTAAGTATTTCAGCTCGATTGTGAAGATATTTGCCGAGATCTATTTAAATAACTCACTTCGATTTTAGATATTCAAAATTATGCTAAGTATTTCACCTCGATTGTGAAGATACTTGTCGAGATCTATTTAAATAACTCACTTCGATTTGAGATATTTAAAATTATGCTAAGTATTTCAGCTCGATTATGAAGATACTTGCCGAGATCTATTTAAATAACTCACTTCGATTATAGATATTTAAAATTATGCTAAGTATTTCAGCTCGATGGTGAAGATACTTGTCGAGATCTATTTAAATAACTCATTTCGATTTGAGATATTTAAAATTAAGTATTTCAGCTCGATGGTGAAGATACTTGCCGAAATCTATTTAAATAACTCATTCCAATTTGAGGTATTTAAAATTATGTTAAGTATTTCAGTTCAATGGTGAAGATACTTGCGGAGATCTGTTGGGCGGTTTGCCGTGTGTATATACATATCCTTCCCCCCTTTTATTTTTTGGACTGTGCCTCTTAAGAAGAGCTGATTACTTACCCTTCGTGGGATCAAGTCCTACGTTGTTCGGGATCAAGTCCCACAATAATCACCGGGTCACATAGCCGTTTAAATAATGTCGACACATTTACAAAAACTATAAGCTCAAAAAGTAATTAACTAGTATGCCAAATAACATGTTATAGCTCGTCAACAGATATGTAGCCAATGGCCTCACTATGTGTGGATGAGCTGACTAGTATATCTTTCATTGTTTATTTGATAAAAGATACAATAAATGAAAAACTAATAAATGTGCAATGACTATCAAAAGTCAAACGTTCGTTTATATATTGTTTGAATAAAACTGGAAAATATTAAATTTATAGGGGTTATCTTTTTTTTAATTATTATTAAACATGCGTTCGCATTTGTTTATAAAACTGTTTGACTTAAAACTTCAATTCCCTTTTTTTATTTATTACAAAAGCTACAAAACAAAAAACACAAGAATTTTTTTTCTTCATCTTTTTCGTTAAGTATTAACCAAACAACAAACACTTTCATTTGTAAATAAACGAACCAATTATACCGTCATTGTTTTTATTTTCAGAAACAAAATAAAATAGGGTTTATAAAAACAAACGTATTAGTTTTATGAACAACATGATTGTTTGTAAAAAAAAAGCCAATTGCAAATTATGTTTAAAACCATTTGATGCTTTACAGATTCGAAAAGTATTCCAAAAGTTGCCAGAATAAAATGCTCAACCAAATAAGAAAGAATTAGTTTCAAGAATATTAAAATAATTTTTTTTCTAAAATAATAAAAATTGTTAATTATTTATAATGATAGTTTGTGTAATTTTTTCAATAATATAAATAAATGATTATGCTTATGTATCCCTAACCCTAAATTATACTTTAACCAATAATAAAAAAAGTTAAATTTCTTTATTAGTCTCAAATATGCTTTGGAAACGATGTATATACCAATATTTACATCAGTATTATTCTTAAAGTTCATTTTTTCGTTTGACAAACAACAAACCATGATCTCATATTGTTCGATTGTAATTAAACTTTGTCCACAAGGTCGATCCAACTAGGAGCGAAACATAAAAATGAAACCTTATAAATAAACAAATGAGAAATCGTATCCAAATAACTAATAAAATAAATAAACATACAAACAAAAAAATTTAGTAATAAATATTTATAGAACCTCAACTTTTCTACCCATTTGTATGAAAACACGTTAATTAAATCTTCGAATTCAAGTTGACGTAACATATTTTTGTTCAATTTACAACATAGCTAACTTATTCAACTTTCTTGCAACATAGTTGATTTTAATAAGATTTATTAATTTAGACTTTCATAAACTTCTTTTGACGCAGACCACAATTATGAAAATAGTAAGTGATATCCTATAAGCAATGCATGTATTTAAAAAGAATCCAAATTTTTAATTTAATCAAATACTTTTACTGGACTATTATTTTTTTCACTAAAATTTCTCTTATAAATTTTAGTTTATCAAACAAATCTAGTTTATCATTGTCATAAACTCCATTACATTTTAACACGTCTTCAAGATTCAATGAATAATTTTTAAATATCAAATGATTTGTAACTACTTTTTCAATTTCGTTACAATCATCAATGACTTTTTCATTACCATTTGTATTCTATTTTTTTTTACCACCATTACATTATTTTCATTTTCATGCACATTTTCATTGAGTATAATCATTTTTCTTTAAAAAATTTAAAATGCTCTTTTCTTTACCAAGTCATTTATCGTTTCTTTTTTACTTTTCCAAAGCTGAGGCGAGACACGATTAGTTTGTGTCCCAAATCAAACAAGAAGTAAAAAAAATAGATAATCAAACGAACTAATTTAAATATTCAAAATTTAAAATACACAAGCTAGAAGATAAAACATATGTTTGAGGTCAATGAATGCTTATTTCTCTCTCTTTTTTTCCATCTTGGATTCAATATATATTTGTCTATAAATTTCTCAAATGCAGGAAAACAAAGTAGTGATTATGAAAATAATATATAAGTAAATAAACTTATGATCCAAAATTACTTTTGAGTTTAAGCTTTTAATTGGTAAAACTGTGTGAATAAAAAGTATATCAGCAAAACAAAATATAACAAACATCCAAAATGATGAAACGGCAGTTAGAGAATAATTTGTGGAAAAAGGAATACTAAAAATCTTTAAATTTCGAATCTATTTCATCCGTGAAACTGTCATCATTAGGCTTTTTTTTTACAGGTTTTTGGACTTTAAATTTTCAATAATTATGGCTTTTTTAACAATTTTATTTTACCTTAAATAAAGCTTAGCTTGCCTATTCTGGTATAAATATGAATATACCAAACACCAATACCGACAAAAATATTAGTTGATAATAGTTAATAGTCATACACAAACATATCTTTAAACATCTGACCAGAAAGTGTTAAAAATTTGTCTAATTAAACGATCAAATCTGCACTATAATTAATCCACTTGATGATTTAGGCAATTACATTTTGACGTATCATTTTCATTGCTAGGAAAAACGGATACAAATATTGGACAGAATCGCCTAACTTACAAATTTATTTTGGAATTGACCAACGTTTAGTTAATTTTTTGTAAATATCCAAAACGCCTAGGTGGTACATTCATTACCTATGTTTAGTTATTGGTTTGTCCCTATTAATTTTCGGCGTTAATATTAATCGTGTTTTTAATTTTTATTTTTGAAATTTTGAATGTTTTTGAAATACTGCCGGTTCTCAAATTAGCTATTTTAGATCCTATAATTTAGGGCAGTTAATTGACTGAAAGTTTTATATCACAATTAATTTAAAATATCCGATTTTAATGTCGAAATCAGTTATTCTTTGAAAGTTTTTATTTTATATTTACATAATTTTAGCTCAAATTTCTCGAAAATTACTATCATTACTTGATACATCATTACCTTACGACAATGCAATTTACATGAATCATATCAGTTGATCTGGTTTAATTCATCATATTTACTTTGTTATTTATATTCTTAATAACACATGTTCATACTTATTCAGTAAAAATGCATATGTAATTAACATGGTTATTGATATACACAAACAAACAAACAACATTCGGTTAATTTTGAGTAATAAGTTTATTCTTATACAGTTAATTGGTAAATTTTGGAACACATGATTTATACTATTTGTTAACATTTCAATTTTTAAAAGCGATCGAGTTTTGTAAAGTATATAACAGTAATACTGCACCAATTACAAGTGTACAGTAAGAAAAATAAACTTAAGAATTCAACATTAACAGTAATCAAAGCCAAATCCAAAGTCAAAATAAAACAGAGTTAAACGTTACAGTCATCGAAATACGATACTACAATGACCCTAAGCATTACATAAACTTGGGCATAGTTTATAGAACATTATACGTCAAATTTATTGTTCATTAAATTCCTAAATCAAAGGATGGGAAGCTACTTGAATTGTCTTTTTTGAATATGTAGAGGCGTCGGTAGGTGCTTATGTTTGTAATTTTTTTTGGGCGTTTTTCTGCTGAGTAAGGAGGCTGTCAGTAGGATTCACAAGATATTCTCCAACCATACAGAAGTAAATTTATAATTTATTTCCAAAGTAAATTCAAAAGTCATTTCCTAAGTAAATTAATATTTTATTTACCAGCGAATTTTTTTATTCATTTACCTCGTGCGGTTCATCATCTACTTCTCCATATGGCCGTTTTTTTTCCAACACTTTTATCGGGGACTCCTTTTGTTTTTTCTTCCCATTCTACAACATTTAAAACTTTGTTACCCAGTGCATTATTTGATGACTTGAAAAACACTAAAGAAGATTACATAATTTATCATATTTTCCGATTGAGTGCATTTAACAGAGATTGAAAAGCCTATTAACCATGTTTTGGCCGTAATAAAGACTGGACAAATATTGAACAACCTATTAACTACCAAAAAATTTAACAAATATCAACAAATGTCTAAAATGCGTAGGTGAATCATTCAAAAAAATGATTTAGTTTTGTTCGACACGGGTGTTAAAATTTTCCCGACACGAAATATCAAATAAAAATGATTTGGCTTGAGGAAATCCTTCAAAACATTTTTGCTCCGTGTAAATAAAAAAAAACCCTCGTCTGGTGTAAATCATCAGAGATTTCGTAAAGATTAACATAATTAACTTTGAATACTTGTATATCTGTTGATGGGAAGGTTTATTTCGTCGACAGAAGGATTACTTTTTCGATTTTTCGACTGAATGATTTCGAATCGGTGGGAGAAATATAGTTTTTTGGGGGAAAATGAGATTTTTGCATACTTTAAACCGTCATTAATTTTCTCTCTCTATTATATTGATTGATGTGATTAATATCAATCGGCGTAAATGTTTTTTTTTTAATTTTCAATTATATTTGAGGAAATTCGAATTGGGATAAATGTGATATGAAAATTTGGTAAATTAAACTTGTGAACATTTACAAAAAATTAATCAAACGTAGCCCAAATCCAAATTTCTAAACTCCTATAAAACTATTACCTTCTTTAACGAAAAAGATAACTCAAGTTTTGACGCATCGCCATTGAATTTTCTGTCGTTTGACAAAATAAAAGTAGAAGAGACATTATATGATGTTAAGAAAAAGAGGCGAATTATAATGCAAAAGTTTAGCTACAAACGTGCATTTCATTTTTCTTTAATACCGGCTGAGATTCGAGAATGTGAACAAATTGCATGTTTTTATCAGAGTTTGAAATACACGTCACTAATATAACAGCACTATAAATATAGCTACTTTACAAAAATCAAAATAAGAAACATCAGCACATGATCTGATCTATATAATATAATATTAGCTCTTCTATATCCTTATTATAACCTTGTCTCCATGGCTTTAGTGTATTTTGCCCTATTGGCAGTCTTCTCTTTCATAGGTATAGTATAGATATATCTTTTTCAGTTTTTACCACACATATAGAATTATAAATGTATAATGAATACAAATATATATTATTTTTCTAATTCTTTATTATCAACACTTACTACTTTTAATTAGAATGTTTGGTGGATATAGAATAATTTGCTGATTATAAGATATTAATCTCCTCTTTATTCTATATCTTCATACACGCTCGAATCAAATGATTATTGATTTATGTTGTTGAAGTCCAGTCCTGTTTGTTTTAGCGTGTGACCAATACTAAAAAAAGTACTATTTTTTTACGATATATAAAAAAATTACGCAAGACATTCATTCGAAGCTAATTTATTAGAAAAAATATTCAAATTTTTTAATTTTTCAATAAAATAAAGTTAGTTGTCTAATGTCGTTCAAAAAGATTGAAACTACATACAAGTAATTTACCATCTAGTAAAGTTATTGAGAAGTGCACATTGTTATAAATCTTTAACTATTTCACGTATCCATAAGGAAATCTTGATTGTTTTACTATAACATCATTATATAGGTTCGGAAGCTGCAATATTCACGCTAGAGAATAAATGTCGTGACACAATATGGCCCGGGATTCAACCCGGGGCGGGCCACCCTAATTTGATGGAGGGCGGGCTCGAGTTGGGCCCGGGCCAGAGCATGAACGTCACGGCTCCAACGGGGTGGTCAGGCCGCGTCTGGGGCCGCCGCTGGTGCACCTTCGACGCGTCCGGCTCCGGCACCTGCGCCACAGGCGACTGTGCTGGACGTCTCCGATGCAGAGGTGCAGGGGGCTCGCCCCCTGCCACCCTTGCAGAGTTTACCCTAGATAGCCCCCTCGACTTCTACGACGTCAGTCTGGTCGATGGATTCAACATGCCTCTCTCCATAACTCCTTCCGGATTCGAACATGGATCATCCGAATCTGGGTCGAGTTGTCGGACGGTGCAGTGCGTATCAGACGTGAACCGTCAGTGTCCGGCAGAGCTTCAAGTGAGAAGCGTTGTCGATGTGTCAAACAATGACGCGTGGCGTGTCGTGGCTTGCAAAAGCGCGTGCGCGGCGTTCGGGGGGGATCAATTTTGCTGCACCGGGGAGTACGCCAACCCACAGAGCTGTCAGGCAACAGCGTATTCGAGGGTTTTCAAGGACGCATGTCCTTCTGCGTATAGCTACGCTTTCGATGATTCATCTAGCATTGTTACTTGTCAAAGCCCTATTTACTACCAAATCACTTTTTGTTCGTGATCCTATAGCTTAGTATATGTTGCGCTTTACGAAATATAGTTGTTAGAGAATAATTACTGTTAAAACATGGTGACTTTTCATATATGCAAATAAAATAAAAGCTTTGCTTTTTTTACTTTTACTCTCTTCTTCTAATTGAGAAAGTATTATATGTTTAATTAAATTGCACAAACTTGTTTCAAATTTTAAATATTATCAGAAGTAAATCACATGTATCCCGTTAGTGTTATACTTTATTTTATTATACTTTATAATTAACAAGAAAATGAGCTCTATATCCATATTTATGTTTACTAATTTCATTAGAACCAACGTTACGTTAATTTTGTGTAAATATTCATTCTAAGCTATTTACGAAAACATAGGACTATTTTGATTAAATAATTTATTTAATTTTTTCAACTTACACCGGATATTTATACAAAATTAACGTAACGTTGGATATATTGAAATTGGTAAACATAAATATGGATATATACCTAAAAGAATCTAGTTTAAAATGTTGTTGAATTATTAATTACTTAAAAAATATGGCCATTATAATTTTTTTATATGAAATCATCCTACATATTTAAGTTTCTTAAAAAAACACGGAAAACATATATGAAGAGCACTTTCATTAATCTTAGATGAAAGTATGTTTAGTAGTATGAGAAGGATTCTGTTTAGCCAAATAAGGAAGTAGAAGCGACTTGTAGTTTTGACTTTTTCTAATTAAAAGTGACTTTGCTTTAAGGATTTGTTTTAGTAGTAGTAGCTTTAAGAAACTACAAGTCACTTGTACTACTACTAAAACAAATTCTTAAAGCAAAGTCACTTTTAATTAGAAAAAGTCAAAACTACAAGTCGCTTCTACTTCCTTATTTGGCTAAACAGAATCCTTCTCATACTACTAAACATACTTTCATCTAAGATTAATGAAAGTGCTCTTCATATATGTTTTCCGTGTTTTTTTAAGAAACTTAAATATGTAGGATGATTTCATCGCGAGGAAAGCTCATCGTCAGGTTTCTTTATCGAAGATATGGTTGAGTGTAAATAGGAAATGAAATCAAAGGATCAAACCGAATGAGATAATTATGTAATGTATTCAGTAAATCTCGGAGAATATCTCGTCTTTTAGGTAGTTAAGATCTGAGATTAATGAGGAAACCCTAGCAAACAATTCGGGTAACCGTAGGTCTATAAATATCAATGTAAATCCTCATTGAAGGGGATTCCATACGAGCTATAGTTGGTTTTCATATTTTGAGTTTACTAGAAATATTCCTTGTAATTCTTTAAGTTTCTAAGCTAATAAACAAGAGAAATCGAGCTAAATTACACACATAAATCAAGGATATTGCAAACCTCACATTATTCATTTATTATTATTGTTAATTAATCCTTGTGACTGTTCCCTTGAGGTTGGTGCGTAGCGACCTCTACAGTTTGGCGCCCACCGTGGGACTGAGTTTCTTTCTATCTCACAGTCAGGAAGTTGAAGCAATTCAGGGAAGGATTTTTAAGCAAGACGACAACTGAAGAAAACAACACCGGCGATGATCAGAGCAAAGCCGCAGAAGCAGGAACGCTTCAACGACAGCTAGCCGACGCCATGTCGGCAATAGCAGAAGCCAATAAGAGGTCGGAAGAGCAAGTCGAGCTGATTAGGCAACTCATGGCCCGTTTGGATCATATTATGGCCGGCGGAGGATTGGGGGTATGGACGCCACCGGCGCCGCCAATCAATAGGAACCTCTTCAAATCCGCTGCCCATACATCAACGACAGGCCAAGAAGGAGGTCTGGCAGCCGCGTTGACGCCGACGTTGGAAGAAGAGATCAGGAATGTGGTGAATGAGATGTCTTCGGGCATCAAACCAAGAATGGCGCAAGTAGTATCCCAAGTGCACAAGGCGACGAGCTCGGCGCCCGAAATTGACCGGATGGTCAGAGAAGTCAGGGCCACCCCGTTCTCATCCAAGATCCATGGCGTGGAACTGAGAGAGCTGGTGAAAATCAAGCTCTCATTGTATAAGGGGACGTCGGACCGAAACATCCATGTGAAGTCCTTCAGGATCGTGACAGAACGCATAACAGGCGAGAGAGAGAAGGTAGAGGCTATCTTGCCTCTTCGTCGAAATTCTGTACGGCCCAGCCAGTGACTGGTTCGCGAAGATACCTTTGGAATCCATCGACGAACTGCGACGACCTTGTCACAGCTTTCCTGCGCCATTATTCAATGTACGTGCAGAGTTACACGATGGTCACGACCCTATGGAGCCTCTCCCAGGAGAAGAATGAAACACTCCGAGAGTACGTCGATAGGTTTAAAGCGGTCATGGTCAGGATATCAAATCTCGACGGTGTCGTCGCGATCCAAGCACTGACAAATGGCCTTTACTACACATCTCCTTTCCGTCCGGAGTTGGCAAAGATGCGTTCGTCGACCATCAAAGATGCCCTCCATCGAGCAACAATCTTCATGGAAATTGAAGAAGAAGAAATGGACCTAAAGAAGATCCACGAGGCCGGAGGCAAAGGCAGATACTCCGATAAGAGAGAACATCGAGATGGAGGAGAGGCCCGACCAGTAAGGGCGAGAAGAGGAGAGGATGATTGGGGAATCCCTGGCGAGCGTCGTGTCCGGTTGATCCCAAAGAGAGGAGTCTACCATATGGACGAACAGAAGGATCGCGATCACGATAGGGGGAATCAGCTGGAAGGGGACTCCTCTGACAACCAGAGGGGCTATCTACGAAGAGACTTCTCCACCAACCGAGGAGGGTTCTCAGGAGGCCGAGGAGGCCACACAGGAGGGAGAGGAGGACCCTCAGGAGGCCGAGGAGGCTATGAAAGAAAGTTCTGGCCGAAAGCCCCGAGCAAGTTTTGCAACTTCCACAACATGAGCGGCCACTCCATCGAAGAGTGTGCAATGTTGAACAGGGAACTCAAGAAGAGATATGCTTGAGGGGAGTTGAAAGACCTGGTATTCGACCAGCGCGAGTCATGGAAAAATAACAACCGAACATGGCGAAAACTGCAAGAAGAACCAGTCCAGACTGGCGAAGGCAACCAGAATGGAGAAGGAGGAATCCTGCTGCTGAGAAGCTGATAGTAGAGCGCATCGAGGACGATCGACCGACTACAAGAGCGAGGATCGAAGTGATCATGGGCGGGTCCCGTATGTGTGGAGATTCCGTCAATAGCATCAAGGCTTTCCAGCGAAGGGGAAAGGATCACAACCGAGGAGATGCTGGAATGGTTGGTTCTCACGCGAAGATAGAGTTCGTCGAGAATGAAGAATGTGCCGATGCACACGACTACGCCTTGGTCCTCGTGCTCAGGATCGGCAACATCGATGTTTGCCACGTCCTCATCGATAATGGAAGCTCGGTCGACGTCATCTTCTTCGAATGCCTCGAAAAGATGAACATTGAAGGGTTGGTGATCGGGAGGGACGCCGTCGTAAGGTGTCAGGATTCAACGGGGACGTTGCCATCTCGCTGGGAAAAGTCCATCTCCCAGTCCGCGCGAAGGGGGTCCATCGGATGGTGGAGTTCATGATGCTGGATGTCCCGTCGCACTTCAACGTGATTATGGGGAGACCTTGGATCCACTCCATGAGAGCCGTGCCATCCACATATCACCAGTGCATCAAGTTCTCCGGAGAGGAAGAAGTAGTGGTCGAGGAAATCAAAGGAAGTAGAGACGCTTATCGCATCTGCTATATGATGCACCATAAGCAGGTGCACGACAAGAAGATGCCCGAGGAACTCTACGAGGAAGAAGCGGCCGATTTATAGCAACTAGCCGCGACCGCCCCTTATGAAAGGCAAAGGAGAAGGAGAAGCAAGAAAGGGAAGGAACGAAACGACAAGACCGCCAAGGTACTCGTTGCCGAGGACCTCGAGGAGCAGGCTGCCGAGGAAAGAAAGAGAGGACCTCAGGTTGAGGCAGTGGAACAGGTTTGTATTGACGAGTCTGATCCGACTCAGAAAACTGGCATAGGCATCGAGCTCGCCTCGTAGATTAGGACCCAGCTGATAAACTTCCTGAAGAAGAACCGAGGAAGTTTCATCTGGTCTCACGAAGACATGACATGGATTAATCCGTCGGTGATAGCTCATCGCCTATACACCAACCCAAACCACAAGCCCGTCATACAAAAGAGGAGAAAAATGGTCCCAGACATGAATAAAATCATCAACGACAAAATCAAAAAGTTGAACACTCTCGATGGACACAATCAGGGAGGTAAAATATCTCGAGTGGTTAGCGAACACTATCGTCGTGAAGAAGAAGAATGGCAAGTGACGAGTCTGCGTAGACTTCACCGACCTCAACAAGGCCTGCCCAAAAGATAGCTTCCCGATACCGCACATAGATCGCCTTGTCGAAGTCACGCACGGGTACGAGCTCCTCAGCTTCATGGATGCTTACTCAGGGTATCACCAGATAAGAATGCACCTGGACGACCAAGAGAAAACCGCATTCCATCATGACTGACAGGCCGATCCGCGCCATCATCCACAACCCAAATCAGTCGGGTCGGATGACCAAATGGTCAATCAAGCTGGGAGCATATGACATCGAATACAGGCTCCGAACAAGTCTCAAATCCCAAGTCCTCGCTGATTTTCTCATCGAACTACCATGGGAGCCGATCAACCTAAGCGACGAAGATGACATGTGGAAACTACACGTCGATGGATCCGCCACTTCGCAAGGATCAGGGACAGGGATCAGGTATTGGAATTTAGTTAACAATTAATCTAATTAATTATGGAACATATCAATATATGGTGGAAATTCATGACTCAATTTAACATGTTAAAACGTTTTAAAACATATTCAATAACCATGTCATTAAATCTAATCTAGCATGTCAACAAATTTCTAAACATATTAGTATATTCATTCAAACATGCAAACGAACGATCTAAAATTTATAACAAACCTACAATGATTATTATATTCAGATCCAACTCGTTTATAGGAGACTTAAAATGGGTTCGGATCTGCGAGAATCAGCCCCGGGGATGCGTTAACAAGCACAGCCGAAACTCCTTCCCACGCGTGTCTAGGATGTCCTGAAATCCGTCCTTGCTCCGTTGCTCCAATAAGTGGCCGGCCTTGTGGGTTAAAAATCACTCAAACAACCACAAGATAAATCAATGATAATTCTCTAGGAGTTTTTAGGAGATCAAGAGGGTGGACTCTTTGTGGGAACAAGGGAAGAATGGGAAACTCAAAGAAAAGGAAGGGCTGCCAGGAAACAAATTTCCTCTCTCTCTTTCTCTCTAAAATTCGGCCAAAACCTCTCAAGCACAAGGGGGAGAGGTTCGGCTGAGTCCTGGTCGAAATTAGGCTAGGGTTATCAAAGAGAGAGCCTCCTTTTATTTTAGAGAGAATTGGCTTAAGTTATGTCAAAATCAAATTAAGACCCATTAGTCAAACTTAAGCCCAAAACTCCTTTTAATGACTTCAAACAATTTTTCCAGCCCATAAAACCCTTATTATGGCCGGCCATATTGTCTTAAATATCTGCCAAATTTATTTCATTTATTTCTAAAATAATATTTAATTATATAGAACATCTAATTTATTTAATGACAAGTCATTAATTATTTTCATACTAATCAATGTAGTACGAAACGAGAAAATATTTAGTTTCATCTTTTGTTTATTTGAATCATCAAATTATATTATTATCAATATAATTACATAATATGATTCGTTAAATAAATGTAATAATAAACAACCAATTATTTATTTAATTACTTAGAATAATTTTCTTAGCGTAAATCACAATTTACGTTGAATGAGAAAATCAATCATTTCTTGTTCACCAAAATCTCTTCCGAGAGTCTATCATTGAGACCTTATGGACCCATATGAACGAAGCTTTAGAATAAAACTCGGACACAAAAGGTCAAAAACTTTTTTCGACTTTTAATTCTTAATATTAGTCGATTCCACTAAAGGACCAATATTGAACATCTCTAAGTTCATATGCGTTTATATTTCCGTTTGATGTGACGAAACTATTCTTCACACGGTCCACGGTGTATTTTACGATATTACCCTTTGTGTGTATCATTAACTCAGAGGAATGTAAAATTACCGTTTTACCCCTGAGTTATTATTTTACCAAGTCCTTTGCTATTTGTGAACGAGAAAAACATAAAGTGAGATGTGTCAACATTTTACATGTTTTATTTCAAAGATACTTTATTCGATGAATACGAGGCCTGATTTATTTGCTCACACTCTCATAACAGAGGATGGTGTGGTACTAATGTTTTAACATTGTTTCAACATAAATTCCATATCTGTGAATCACATATTTCAACGAAACAATATTATGACACCAACCGTCGGGTCAATGAAACTTCACTTAGCCATTGCCCATTGACATATCAAATGTCATAAAGTGTTACAAGAAGATATGTACTCACTTCAGGATTTAGGTAATTACTAAAATACCCCTCGCATGTGAGTTTGAGTTTTCGAGTGATTAAACAATTTGTCTCGAACTTCAAAACTTCACAGGTCTTGTTTAATATCTTCATTAAGATATCAGGAATGAATTACAGAGTCACAACTCTCCATATCACAAGATAAGATATCGTTTAATTCATTCTAACAATCATTACTAAGAGTCGATTGCCCTATCGATCTTTAGATTGCGAACTATTATTCAAACTAGTCATGGGAAGGTACTTTGTCAAGTCTGTACTTAGCACTTCTTTCGTTGATTACAGTTTCAGAGCGTAGACATCCATGCATAAACACAATCTTAAATAAGAATGGTTATTCAATTTTTATTTAAATTCAAAACAAAACAAATACAAACTTATTTAATATCAAAAATCTCTTTTATGGGCATAAATGCCAACATCAGGCTCATCTCTCCGATGGGAGAGATCATAGAAAAAGCGTACTGACTCGCCTACCGCTCCACCAACAATGAAGCGGAGTATGAAGCTCTACTCATCGCCATGCATTCAGCTCTCTCTTTGGGAGTCAAGAACATCAACACCTTCTCGGATTCCCAGCTGGTCGTAAAACAAGCCAGCGAGGAGTACAAGAGAAATGACAAAAAAATGGAGGCTTACGCAAAACTCCTAGAAGACCTCTCAAATAGGTTCAACTACTTCTGCCTAACGCAAGTGACACGAGGAGACAATACCCACACGGACGCCTTGACAAGTTTGAGTTCGACGACCGAGGTCCGCAAAATCCGACCGATCACGGTAGAGACAGTGGAAAAATCAAGCATCGAGTGAGAAGAAGGCTCGGCAAAGAAAAAGCTCAGATTGAATGAAGAAGGCAAGGACACAAAAGCAGAAGAGGCCAACGTCAACGAGCTCGAAAACGAAGGAGACGAAGACGACGAGCGCGAAGTGGTGGACAATGACGAAGAAGAAGATTGGCAAACACTCATTAGGAAGTACATCTTGGACGGGACATTGCCTGACGACCACTAAGAAGTGAGGAAGGTCAAATCTAAAAGCTCCAAATATACCATCATTGGACAAAGGCTTTACCTGAGGAGCTTAACCGGCCCTTACCTAAGATGTCTCGGCAAGAAAGAAGCAAGGTATGTAATAGAGGAAATCCACAGTGGGGAATGCAAAAACCATTCCGGTGGACGCTCCCTACTGAGGAAGACTAAGCGACAAGGTTTCTTCTGGGAGACCATGGTCGCCGACTGTGCAAGCCACGCCAGGAACTGCGAGAAGTGCCAGCGGCACGCCCCAGTGATAAACTTCCCGGTCGAGAAATTGTCTTCGGTAACCGTCCCATACACCTTCATGAAGTGGTCAATGGACATCGTTGGTCCCATGCCCATCCGAACAAGGCAGAAAAGATTCATGGTAGTTGTCAAAGACTTATTCACCAAATGGATAGAGGCTGAGTCCTACGCCAACATCAAGGATTCCAACGTTGAAAGCTTCATGAGGAAGAACATATTCAAGCGCTTCGGATTACCAAGGGAGATCATCGCAAACAACGGCTCTCAATCCATCTCGAAGAGGTTCAAGGACTTCTGTGCACGATGGAGGGTGAAGTTGCAAACTTCAACGCCCAGGTATCCCCAAGGCAACGGAAATGCCGAGGCAGTCAACCGCACGATCACCGACGACATCAGGAGAAGACTTGACGTGAAAAAGGGGCTCTGGGCCGACGAGCTCCCTAGAGTACTCTGGGCCTACCGAACAACCCCTCATTCCGCCATCGGCCAAACCCCTTTCTCCTTATCATTTGGAGTTGAGGCCGTGATCTCGACGGAATTAGGAGTCTCAAGCCTTCGGCGAGTAGTAGCACTGGGCGACGAGGAAGCCAACGACCAGAATAGAGATGTGAAGGTTAAGCATTTTTCTTCTTCTCTCCCTATTGTGGCCGATCCTCTCCCTCTCTTTCTCTAGAAAATACTCGTCTTATTTTGCACCTAGATTAACATTCAATCTAGAGAATTAGCTTATGATCCGAGAATTGTTCTTGGTTCATATGGTTTAATTGTGCCCACACACAAATCCTTCCAAAACCTCTATTGACTCTTGTAATAGAAATCTTAGGTTTCTCGAGTTCAAGATTAGGTGCGAAGGTGACGAGCGAACCAAGGAAGAGGATCTACCTTTCTCGAGACGCTTCAAGATCAAGCTACAAAGAAAGGTTCGTGTTCGAGTAAATTAAATAATGTTTTTAATGTATAACATGTATATGATTTTTCTAGGTTAGTAAAATTGTTTTACTTGAAAAAGAAATTTTTAAATTCGGCCATTAATTCGATTAATGTTAAATTTTTCTTTAACCCTAGACCTATTCCAACAAATGGTATCAGAGCTATGGTAAAAGCATAAACATGTACATGTTATTTAAAATCATTATAAGAAAATTGTTTTCTAAACTTGCTTGAATAATGGTTTTTCAAAAGACTTGATCTTACAAAATTTTAATTTGTTGGTACAACCTCTAAAATTAATTTTTTGTTGATTTTCCACTTGATATATATGCTATATAAATACATTAAAAATAGTTTTTAATTATTTATGTTTAGCATATTCAAAATCATTTTTTTGACAAGTTTGAAAATTTGTGTACATAGTTTAAACTAGTTTGTTGCACTTCTAGTTTAAATTAGTTATTGAATGTTTTATATTATGTTGTTTATTTTATATTGTATTTAATTATTAATATATTAATATAACACACAATTGAAATCAAAACATACAATTAAAATGTTTTCAATAAACCTCTTTTTCTTTACACCTAGATCCGACGTACTTTGAATTTTTTCAAATTCTGGACAAATTGTTATGGCTCAGTAAAACGGGCATAACTCTTTGCTCCGACCTTGAAAATTAGTGGTTTTTGAACCAAATTAAAGGTACGGATGTTAGCTATCCAATGCAATTGGTTCCAGCTCAATCGGATACCGGATGTGTCATTTATGACCTTTTAAGTCCGAGGTATATGGCAGTCCACGAATCTAGATTTTTTAATCCGAATTTTGCTACTCCTAGGTTTCTCCCGTCTTTTTAATGCTATCGTGGATTTCCGACGTTCTCGCGCTCCACCACCATGAAGACGCCTTGAAGGAAGATGTCATGAAGATATATATATATATATATTTATATATATATATATATATACATATTTGTTTTACGAGATTTTTTAATCTCAAAAACTTTCAAGTGCAAAAGTGACGATTTATTAATCGCACACACTTTTCTTAGGAAAAATAAATTAATAGACAAAAAGATCCGAGTATGTTCCTTGTGCCTTAGTGCATTAACACTGCTCTCCCCTCACGAATATCAATTTTAGGTTTTTTTTCTCTAGTGATCCACTCTATCTCTCTTTGCTAATGGAAATATGTTTTCTATATGTACAAGAGTAGACGTGCCATTTTTCTAAAAATTAAGTGGGAGGATTGCACTTGTTTGCAATCCAGTGTTCCCTTATTTTTCCCTAAAAACTAAGTGGGAGTGTTGTATTTATTGTTTAAAACCCGCGATCCACAACACTAATGTGAAGTGCATATGTCGCCGGATTAAGAGTCACCCGCGTGGCCCTCTCTTAAATGAGAGTACTCATAGACGCATTGCTCCTAACATTGCTTTTATAGCTACGTTCAAAAGTGAAACAATGAGACAAGGCCTCCCCTCGGCGGATTGTTTTCAAAGTGGATCTTGTTGAACTAAGTTGTTGGTTACACACTTAGACTCAAACTCTAGTAATCCTCCCTCGAGGCCCTGCGAAATGTTTTGAGTGATCAAACATTTTTATAAAGTGGCTAGTCAAACACTGATGTATTGACATCATGACTATGCATTAATGTTGTGTCATTTACTTATGTAAGGCGACTCTTTGCGGCCTTCCTTCGAAGGAGTAAAGTGTCATTTTGTTCATAACACCTTTGAATTTTTTTCCTTGTCTAAATAAAATTAAACTTAAAATCCTAAACAAAACACTAATCATAAATTGTTTCAACTTTTCAGCAATGTCTCTAAACCCCCTCTCTACTATCCTTTCCTCGAACAAACTGGAAGGTGATAACTACGTAGATTGGAAACGTAACCTAGACATTGTCCTTACTGTGGACAAGCACAAGTGGGTACTCACCACCCCATGTCCTCCTGAGACGAATGATGATTCAACCCAAGAGGACAAGGATGCCCTTTCAGCCTGGCTCAGATCCGATGAGATTGCGAGATGCTATATTTTAGCATCGATGAACAATGTGTTGCAACAACAACATCGTGATATTGGGTCAGCCTATGAAATGCTCTACAATATCCAGGAGATGTTTGGAGGGAAAGGGCGTCAGGCTAGGCAACAAGCGGTACGACAGTTTATGAACTGTCGTATGAAAGCAGGGACTCCCGTTAGAGAACATATGATGCTGATCATAAGTTATCTTAACGAGATGGAAATCCTTGGATTTGAGATTGATGAAGAAACCAAGATAGATATGATCTTGGAAACTCTCCCTGAATCTTTTGATACTTTCAAGCTGAATTACTTCATGAATAAGCTTGGGACACTGTTACCGAGCTAATGAAGGAGCTTCACACCGCTGAGGGACTCTTAAAGAAAAAGAGGACTATTGGAGAAGCTCATGCTACTGAGCACATAGTCTCCACCTCTGGACCTAAGAAGAGATCTCATAGAGCCGACAAGAAGAACCCTAGCAAGGTTCAGAAGAAGAAGATGCCTCGGACTGCAAAGGTGGACAAGTCGAAGGACAACTGCCACCATTGCAATGAACCCGGACATTGGCGTAGGAACTGTCCTACCTACCTCAAGGCTAAAGGGAAAGGTATTGTACTTATTACCGAAGCTTGTTTAGTAGCTGATAATGTATCATCATGGATTATTGACTCCGCTGCTACTAACCATATTTGTTGTTCCTTGAATGGGTTCAGGAAAAGCAAAAGCTTAGAGGATGGCGACTTCTGCTTCAAGTGGGGTGATGGGAGCTTGGTGTCTGCTAAGGCTGTGGGATCCGTGACACTGTATTTCGAAGACAGAACTTTAAATTTAAATAATGTGTATTATGTTCCTTCCTTTGGGAAAAACTTAATATCTGTAGCTCAAATTGTTGAGCAGAATTATTATTTAAAGTTTATTGATAATGGATTTAATTAGGGAACCTAAGAGGATCAAACTTAATGACTCCTCTGATATAATAAAATCAACATATCTCTGGCACTTAAGACTTGGTCATATTAGTCTAGATAGGATTAAGAGACTTGTGAGGGATGGTCCACTCAATGACTCTGCAATAGGCTCACTGCCGACTTGTGAATCCTGTTCAGAAGGAAAAATGACCAAACGACCTTTCTCTGATAAAGGTCGAAGAGCCATTGAGCTGCTAGAACTAATACAATCTGATGTATGTGGTCCGCTCAGAATTCAGGCACAGGGAGGATACGAATACTTCGTTACCTTTACCGATGATTACTCAAGATATGGATTTGTCTTTTTGCTCAAACACAAATCCGAAACCTTTAACGTATTTAAGGTCTTTCGGGGTTTAGTGGAAAAGAAACTAGCAAACAGATCAAAACCCTTCGATCTTATCGAGGTGCTGAGTACTTGTCTGAAGAGTTCGATGACTTTCTTAAAGAAGAAGGTATCGCTTCTCAGATTACAGAACCTGGCACACCTCAACAAAACGGAGTGTCAGAGAGAAGGAATCGAACTTTGATGGATATGGTTAGATCAATGATGAGTTACTCATCACTCCCTAATTCCTTTTGGGGATATGCCCTCGAAACTGCCGCATACATTCTGAACCAAGTTCCGTCTAAGACGGTCCCTGGTACTGCTTATGAACGATGGACTGGGCGTAAAGCTAGTTTAAGCCACATCAGAATTTGGGGTTGCCCTGCACATGTGCTAAGGCAAAAGATTAGCAAGTTGGCTAGTAGGTCAGAATTATGTGTATTCGTTGGATATCCAAAGGAAACCAAAGGTTTCACATTCTATAGTCCCGAGGATGACAAAACGTTTGTCAGCACTAGTTCTCGTTTCCTTGAGGAGGACTATATGAAAAATACGAAACCTAGAAGAAAAATTGTGCTTGAAGAAAAGTTGGGTAAGGAAGCTTCTACCTCATCTGTAAGAACTGTTCTTACCCCAACTGAAACACAACCTTTCAATTCAGAATCTCGTCAAGTAGTACTTCGACGTAGTGGGAGGTTTTCTGAAAAACCTGACAGGTACATATCTTATAGCGACACTCTCGTAATTGTCGCTGACATGGATGACCCTGTTTCCTACAACCAAACTATGGCTGGTTCTGAATCAAACCTTTGGCTTGATGCCATGAAAGTTGAGATGCATTCGATGTATGTCAACAAAGTCTGAAAACTTGTAGACCTACCTGAAGGGGTTAAACATGTAGGGTGTAATTGGATCTATAAGAAGAAAAGGGGTCTGGATGGGAACGTTGAGACGTTCAAAGCACGACTAGTGGCTAAGGGTTACACCCAAAGAGAAGGTATCAATTATGAAGAAACCTTCTCGCCAGTCGCAATGCTTAAATTTATACGTATACTTCTATCCATAGCTGATGCTCTCGATTATGAGATCTGGCAGATGGATGTCAAAACTGCCTTTCTGAATGGCAATCTTGACGAGCGCATTTTCATGGCTCAGCCAGACGGTTTCGTGGAAAATGATCAAGAGAACAAAGTTTGTGAATTGCTTAAATCCATTTATGGATTAAAGCAAGCATCTAGATCATGGAATATCAGATTCGATGATACTGTTAAAAGCTTCGGTTTTGAACAGTCAATAGATGAACCTTGTGTCTATAAATTGATACACGAGGGTAAGGTTGTGTTTCTGGTATTATATGTCGATGATATACTACTCATTGGGAATGATGTAGGTAATTTATCTGAGGTTAAAATCTGTTTAGCTAAACAGTTTGATATGAAGGATCTAGGGGAAGCTGCATACATTCTGGGGATTCAGATCTTTCGAGATCGAAAGAACCGGACCTTGTCGCTCTCCCAAGCATCTTATATAGATAAGGTGATGGATTGCTTTGCCATGCAGAACTCCAAGAGGGGTGAAAACCCCTTTAGACATAGAGTCTCACTCTCTAAGGACCAGTCTGCCAAGACTGCACAAGAGATTGAGGACATGAGAAAAGTTCCCTATGCTTCAGCCGTAGGAAGTCTCATGTATGCTATGCTGTGCACTAGACCGGATATATGTTTCGCAGTTGGCGTAGTTAGCCGTTTCCAATCAAATCCTGGACCCGAGCACTGGATTGTTGTTAAGCATGTTCTCAAGTATCTTAGGAATACTAGGAACCTGATGCTTACATATTCAGGTACTAACCTGACTATGACGGGGTATACTGATTCCGACTTTCAGGCGGATAAGGATTCCAGGAAATCCACTTCAGGATCTGTGTTCATCCTGAACGGTGGATCTGTTGTTTGGAGGAGTATCAAGCAATCTTGCAATGCTGACTCCACCATGGAAGCAGAATATGTGGCTGCTTGTGAAGCATCCAAAGAGGCTGTATGGCTTAGAAAATTCCTTAAGTATTTGGAAGTTGTTCCAAATGTCAACGAGCCTATGACACTTTATTGTGATAATAGTGAGGCTATTGCGAACTAAAAGGAACCTAGAAGCCATAAGCGCTCTAAGCATATTGAGAGGAAATACCATTTGATTAGAGAGATCGTGCAGCGTGGAGACGTGGAGGTGAAGAAGATCTCAACGGTGGACAACCTTGCAGATCCTTTCACCAAGGCCCTATCCAACAAGGTCTTCGACCAACATCGAGACGGATTAGGCATGAAGGACTACTCTCATCTTCTTTGAGTCAAGTGGGAGTTTGTTGGCAGAGATGCCCACAAGAAGATTGTTTATTTACATATTGATGTAATATATAAATCTTTGTAAAGTCCTTATTGAAAGATTGTTTATTTACATACTGATGCAATATATAAATCTTTGTAATTTGCTAATTGAATTAATAAAAGTTGAAACGTTCATCCATTCCTTTTAGTTTGATTGAAGATTTATAATATTCAATAGTCTTATAGTCCTTAATCAAACCTAACAATGTATGAAGAGACAAATATAGATTTGCGTGAACAAACTCTTCATGGTTTGACTAAAACGGTATATTCGCAATCTAAAGATCAACGGACTATTGATCCTAATATGATTGTTGGAAGAATCTAGGATGTCTGGTTACGAGGCATAAAGAGTTAGGAACTCTGTAGTTTTTCCAGTGTATCTTTCGAAAATACTGAATTGACCAGTGCACCTTTAGAGACAATAGAAGAACAAAGCATTTAACATCTTCTATCTCAAGGTCACTACATATGAATCGCATCATGCTTACCTAAATCCTGAAATGAGACATGTCATTTCATAGCATTAATACTCTCATTTGCGAAAGTCAAATTCTAGGTCCAATGTGTGATCGAGACAAGGCCTATTGGTGAGATATTAAGTTATGAAGATGTCATGAACTAACTTTGTGAAGTTCTCATAGATATGAAATTCATGTACAAGATTGCTGAGATGCAATGTATATCACCTCATGCTTTATTACTTGGATTGTGAATAAATGAATTGCGTAGTGTCCAAATTTAAGTAGCGACTTTATTTGGATGAAACACTGTGACTTGTTAGCTCCTCGTCAATATATTGTTTCTAACTTATTCACAAGTACTAAAGGAGTTGAGGAAATAACAACTAGAAGGGTAAAATGGTAATTTTATAAATCCCAACTAGTTGATGATATTCATGAAGGGTAAACATAGATAACATTCAATGGATCCGCTCAATATAATTAAGTTGAACTTGAGTAGAAAATAAATTCATTTGAACCGAGAGATTCTCAGTGTCGACTCTTTAGTGGAGTCAGTCGACATTAACCTAATACTCGGAAAAGGTTTGTGAACTTTTGAGTCTGAGTATAGAAGCTCAAGCTTTGTTCATTTTGATCCATAACGTCACTATTACAGGTCATTAGAGTAGGATTGTTAAACTAGAAACTGAATTAAAATAAGTTCAAGTGTTGAACTAGACTTTTTCTCGGAAAATGTCTAAAGGGTATTTTTATCCACATAAGATTTTGAATGTTTTCATTTGATGAAAATATAAATTATTTTCTAAAGCCAAAAAGTCGTTTGAGGCATTATTAAATTAATTTCGTTATTTGTGCAATTATAATTCTACAACGGGTATTTTAAGAATTGTCTTAAAAGAAATAAGGAAGCATCTAGATGCTCCATCTCCCTATGTAGAATTCGGCCAACATAGCATCAAAGAGGAGAGTTTTATTTCCTTTTTCTTATAAGGATAATTACCCAAAAGAAAAAGGGAAATGAATTTCCTTAAGAAGGAAACAAATGTGCTAAGTGAGGAAACAAATTTCCTTACCAATGCAAGGTGTATGGCCGGCCAAAAAATGATGGAAAGGGGAAGGGAAAATCAAATATTGTGTCATGAATACATTATTCATTCACAAATGAATAATTGACCTTTATAGATTTTTCCTTCTCCTATAAATAGAGCCTCACATAGAGATGTGAAAGTTAAGCATTTTTCTTCTTCTCTCCCTATTGTGGCCGATCCTCTCCCTCTCTCTCTCTAGAAAATACTCGTCTTATTTTGCACCTAGATTAACATTCAATCTAGAGAATTAGCTTATGATCCGAGAATTGTTCTTGGTTCATATGGTTTAATTGTGCCCACACACAAATCCTTCTAAAACCTCTATTGACTCTTGTAATAGAAATCTTAGGTTTCTCGAGTTCAAGATTAGGTGCGAAGGTGACGAGCGAACCAAGGAAGAGGATCTATCTTTCTCGAGACGCTTCAAGATCAAGCTACAAAGAAAGGTTCGTGTTCGAGTAAATTAAATAATGTTTTTAATGTATAACATGTATATGCTTTTTCTAGGTTAGTAAAATTGTTTTACTTGAAAAAGAAATTTTTAAATTCGGCCATTAATTCGATTAATGTTAAATTTTTCTTTAACCCTAGACCTATTCCAACAGAGTTTTGGTGCTTTGTTTTTCCATCTCGACTGGGTGCTCATCCAATTCTGGACCTCCTTTGTCCAATTCTTCTTCATCAATTGAGAGGGTATTAATCTCCAGCTTCATTTTTACGTTAGTAATTAACTTAAAACAATACAAGTTAGTTTACTAAATAGTGATATAATTGTTTACATCTTCATGCATGAAGATATGTTTCAGATTGTGAGATTCTGCATTGAAGTGGTAGGACCACTTTAGCATCCTTTGAATTGGCGTTGTTTTGGTGGATTTGGAAAATCCATTTTCTTCAAATGCAGGAATAAGTTCGTAAACCCATGCGATTAACGGGTGTAAAAACTCGTCAATGTTGAATCCTAGAAGTGGGCGAATGGTAATTTATCAAATATTTGCTCGGCGTCCAGTGACGACAAGATTTGCCTTATGGTGGTGAAGTTCCTGTGCACTCCTATTCTTTGGTCGAGATCTCAGTCTTTTGGTTCTATAAAATATGTCACAACCTACGAATTTGTGTAAATAAAATTCATATTAATTAACTTGTTAAATCTATTAAAAATTTACACAATTTTACCTCATGTTCAGAGTTTTCCTGATTTCCTCGGCCTTTTTTTCCCCACACTAAGATCTCCAATTTTTTCTTTTTCTTGTCCATTTGTCCATGGCTTCAACAACTATTACACATTACCAAACATTATTAAATCCAAAACTCGAGTAAAATATATAATCAAAGTTAAATCACATGCATATTAAGAAGTTAAATTGAAAACATACCAGGAAATGAAATCAGTTTAAATCAGTTAAAGGTATGTTCATATTGTATAAATAATAAATTTAATCAAGTTTTTTAATAGCTTCTTTTATTGTTTTTGTATATAGTTTTTCTGAAAAAAAGAACAATTAGTCAAAAACCCAAACTACAATATCGATTTACGAAATTTGAAATACCTACATGTATCGGTTTGAATAGGTCTAAACTAAAACGGTTTAAATTGATTTTTTCAAAATATTTTTCAAGGTTTTGTAAATCGTTTTCATGAAAAAGAATTGATGAACAACAATCAGTCAAACACTCAAACTACAACATCGATTTACAAAATTTGAAATACTACATGCATCGGTTTGAATAGGGTTAAACCAAAACGGGTTTAATCGATATTTTTCAAAATCTTTTTCAAGGTTTTGTAAAAAGTTTTCGTGAAAACAAATTAATGAACAATAATCAGTTGAATACCAAGATGACAATATCGATTTACGAAATTTGAAATACCTACATGCATCGTTTGAATACGATTAAACCAAAACAGTTTAAATTATTTTTTTCAAAATCTTTTTCCGGGTTTTCTAAAACGTTTTCATGAAAAAAAATGAAAAACAGCCATTTGAATACTCAGATGAAAATATCTATTTGTGGACAGTTTAAATCATTTTTTTCATAAACCTTTTCGGGGTTTTGTAAAATGTTTTCATGAAACAAAAATAAAGAACAACCTTTCGAATACCCAGATGAAAATGTCGATTTACAATTTTTGAAGACCTATATGCATCGGTATTAAAATCACTTACTTGTTTCCTTTGTCGACGTTAAGCTTCTCCCAGAATTTTTTAACGCCTTCTTCCTTCCGCGGTGATATTTTTGAAAATAGGAAGACGATGGACGGTTTTTTTTGCAGAGAATCTAATCGAGTGGATTCTTTCTCTATCTAAATAAATAAGATTTATTGAATGGATTAAATATAAATTTAAGTTTTGAAGCTGACGTGTAATCGAGTAAATTGAATTTCATTTTTGATTTTGTATTTAATATTCGTTTGGGCAAGAGAATGTTTTTTGGCTTTTTGGGAATGGAATTTTGGCCGAAATGATTTACTGGGCTATACAATGTTGATAAGGCAAAGTGAAATTAGGAAACCTATATAGAGCTATACTATACAATTGAGTTTGCAATCTAAAGATCGATAGGGCAATCAAATCTAAGTATTGATTTTTTGAATGAATCATGATATTTTATCGTGTGATATAGAGAGTTGGGACTCTGTGTTTCATTCTTTATATCTTACAGAAGATATTGAACAAGACATGTGATACTTTGAAGGTCAAGATAAAAATGTTTAATCACTCGAAGCTTCAAGATCACATACGAGGGGTATTTTGGGACTTCCTATATCCCGAAGTGAATGCATAATCGATATGACACTTTATGACATTTGACTTGTCAATGGGCAGTGGCTAATTAAAGTTGCATCTGACTCGACGATTGGTGTCATATCGTTGTTACATTAGATTATGTGATTCACAGATACGAAATTTGTGTTGAAACAATGCCAATGCATTAGTATCACACTATGTTTTACTATGAGAGTGTGAATGAATAAACCGGGCCTGGTATTCATCGAATATAATAATCTTGACATATAAAGATATCTTACTCTATGTTTTTCTCATTCCGAAATAGCAATGAAATTATTGAAATAATAACTCAGGAATAAACGGTAATATACATTCATCTTAGTTAATGATACACACGAAGGGTAATATTATAAGTACTTTGTGGATCGTGTGAAGATTTATTTTATCGCATCAAACGGAAAAATAAAGGCATGTGAACTTGGAGAGCTAGATATTAATTAAAGCAAAATGAGCTCGCGATGTCGAGCTAGATATTACAAAGAAATAGGAATAATTTTATGCGATTACTTAGGGAAAATAAATTGAATGGATGCTTCAACTTGATGGGGATTCTTATTTATAGCCTCTTCCAAATTGGCATTTATCGACGTGTGCTTCCGACTTGATGAGAAGTCACCACATCGTTCATCATCTTGCGGATTAAGGCTTATTACTCGTTCGTAGTCCGGTTCTTTTGGTGAGATTCGCGCCTATAGTTCGACTTCGTCTTCACGATCTTGAGGTACAACAGATGAATAGGCTGAGGTGCTTTACTTTGCTGCTGACATGGCCGGTTCGGTGGGATGCGCCTGTAACTAATTACCTCGGAGATTTTATTAGTCCATTAGGCTCTATAATCGGCGTAATATTTTGCGAGGTCAGTTTATACCCCCACAATCAGTCCCCTGTATTTTTTTAATATTGTGTAATATTAAAAATATACTTAGTCTTAAATCGTTCGTGGCGGGAATGCGACACTTTCAAAATTTTAAACGGGAGTCAAAACGGAAAAAGCCGGTAAATTGGGGGAAGATCGAAGAATCTTGTGACGTGGAAGGCAATAATTTTACGTGTGTTGGTTTTTCATGATGGTCTAAGTCCTATGGTCGGATGCGGTTGAGATTTCTATGCAATATTAAGGATACTTATTGCGTTTTGTCAGGTTGATAAGACGTGATTTTCTCGAATCGGTTAATAAAGTGACCTATAAATGTTTACGAATGGTCATTTTGTTTCATTTATACTGCGCGGTGAAGAAATTTGTAAGGTACGATTTTTACTTCTCCCTTCGGTTATCTTTCTTCTTTGAACTATTTTCCTTTTTTTCTCTCTTTACTCTCAAGTTTCGTCTTCTTTCTTTGAGTTTGCGAATATCAGGATTTCGCTTTTTTATAAAAAAAAATTTGAAACTACCTTATCATGTCGAATTATGCTTCCAGTAATAATTCCGATATGCTCCACCAAACTAGGATTTCTCCCAGTGATTTTGAAAGATTTAAGTTTAAATACGATATCACCCCTAGCATGCATATAATTGTCCCTCATCTAGATGTTATAGCCGACACCATCGTTACTGGTTATTGTTTTGTGTATAAGGTTTGGTTTGCACCTTGTTGTCTTAGATTTCCCACGCCAGCTCTTTTAATTGACTTCCCCTATCAATTAGGTATCTCTTTCCCCCAGATGTGTTCGAATTTTGTACGGATGATTATGGGGTTATCTCTTTTATCTATCGTGCAGGGGGTAGAATTAACTATTTTTTATTTAGTTTGTCTCTGTGTGGTCAAGGCGAACTCAAAACACGATCCCAAATGTTTATAGCTATCGAAAGCTCAACGTCGGGGGGTTTTAGAAGGTATTTCTAACAAAGATCAGGATTGGGGTCGTAGATATTTTTTGTCGAAGTAAACGAAAAATCTTTCGGGGGTTATGCCAGTTTTATTCGAAAGAGTTAGGCGAGCTCGACGAGTAAAAATCTTTTTTTTTATATATATATACACATCGATAGATTTCTCATTGTTAGTTTTTTTTATTAGTAAAAATTCGAGTTCCTCCTACCGGGTTGCTATTTAAAGAGAAGCTCGAAAGACTTTGGTTGGGTCGGACCGATTGGAAGGACTTCTCCGAATTCCGTTCCGTTGGCGCGGGGTTGTAGGATAAACTTCACGTTTCAGAAGGAGAAGAAGGTTGGTTTTCTTTCGAAAAAGAATATCTGGTGTATATTGCTCGTAATTTACGAACTGGTGTGTTATTTTCAGAGGCAGTAGACAACATGAATACCAAAGTCTCTGCACGCAGCTCGAGAAGGGAGAAGAAGAAACAGTCGGTACTCCTGATGCTTCGGTTCCTCCTGTTTCGATCATCAATCTCGACTCGGAGGTGGAGGCTGACCGTGTTATTATCCCGGCTGCCGTGGCCGAAGTCCCGGGTGATTTTTTAATTCCAGCCGAGGCCAATGTACCAAACAACTCAAGGGCTGATTTGACTCCACGCAAGAGGAAGGAGCCCGCTCACAGTGATGAAGGAGTTGGGTCTCTTGATGGCGAGGGCGGGAAGAAGAAGAAGGAGAGGGTAAAAGGTAAAGAGAAAACGACAGAAGCGACTGTCGATGATTAGACAAAGGAGAGATCGACTTCATCCAGAAGTGGGAGCAGGTCGGGATCTCGCCACTCTGACCTGAAGAATTACTATCACACTTTCATGTGCACCCAGGACAACATGCTGTGTGAGGATCCGTTCTGCTTGGCGGTTCTAATCCGTCACCTCACTTTGGTACATATCGATCGTGAGAATTTGTTTTTATTTAGATATTTTGTTTTAATTTTGTCGTTATATGTTTTTAGTTGGCCTCTCATTTGAACCAAGGTGTTCATCTTTATGAACGCCGAGTTCGGGATTCTGAAGAGAAGGCAGCTCGTCTCGCCGAATTGTAGAATAGGCACGAATCTTTGAAGAACGAGATGGGGGAGATGAAGTCTAAGCTCGAACTTTGTGGGGGAGAAATTCAAGCTTGTTATGCCACCATTGTTAAGGCTAAGGCACGTATTAAGGATTTGGCTTTGGAGATGAATGCCGTCTAGTCGGATTATGAAGACAAGATCGACAAATACAAGAATTTGGACAAGGCTCACTACCAGCTTGAGTGGGAATGTGACCGATTGAGGGCGGAGTTGGAGAACACTCGTAGATTCTCGAAGGCTGACCTTGACCCAAAAATCTATGATGCTAAGAAAGCTACTTCCATGCGATATCGAGAGTACATTCTCAAGTATCGGAACCAGAAAACGAAGATCGATTAGGTCGTGGTCGTTTGAAGAAGTTGGAGCTTTTGAGATTGGTGCCCAAAAAAGAGATTTAAGACATTAAATAAAGTTAGATATTCATTCTTCATTTAAGTTTGTGTCTATATATGTTTGTTACGCTCTGAAATTGCCATCAACGAAAGGGGTGCTAAGTAAAGACTTCACAAGATAGCCCCTTGTGACTAGTTTAAACATTTGTTCGCAATCTTAAGATTGATGGAGCAATCGAATCTGAGTAATGATTGTTTGAATGAATCGTGATATCTTATCTAGTGATATAGAGAGATGTGACTCTGTGTTTCATTCTTTATATCTTATAGAAGATATTGAATAAGACCTGTGATACTCTGAAACTCGAGATAAAACCGTTTAACCACTCGAAACTTCAAGATCATATACGAGGGGTATTTTGGTAATTACCTAAATCCTGAAGTGAATGCATGGTCGATGTGCCACTTTATCACATTTGATTTGTCAATGTGCAATGGCTAAATTTACAGTTGCATCTGACCCAACGGTTGGTGTCATAAAGTTGTCATATTGGGTTATGTGATTCACAGATACGGAATTCGTGTTGAAACAATACTAATGCATTAGTATCACACTATGCTTTTTTATGAGAGTATGAATGAATTAACCTGGCCAGGTATTCATCGAATAAGAACGTTCTTTGATTAAAACATGTGACATGTATAGAAATCTCACTCTATGATTTTTCTCATTCACAAATAACAAAGGAGTTAGTGAAATAATACACATATGAACTTAGAGAATTTCAATATTAGTCCTTTAGTGGAATCGACTAATATTAAGAATTTAAAGACGGAAAATGTTTGTGAACTTTTGATTCCGATCTTTATTCTACAGTTTCATTCATGTGGATCCATTAGGTCTCAATGAAAGACCCTCATACGAGATTTATTGAACTAGGACGATTATATTTTCTCATTTAAGTAAATTGTGATTTACACTAAGAAAATGTTTTTTTTTTTCAGTAATAGAATTTCATTATTACATTTATTTAATGAATCATAATTATGTTATTATATCGATAATAGCATATTTAAATTATTGAAATAAATAAAAGATGAAAATAAATATTTTCTCGTTTCGTACTACTTTGAAGAGTACGAAAATAATTGATGATTTGTCATTAAATAAATGAGACGTTCTAAAGTAATTAAATATTATTTATAAATAAATCAAAATAATTTTTTTGAGTATTTTGGGATGTCACTCGACCAAAATAAAGATTTAGGTCGAAAATTAATTTATGAAATTAATTTAAAAGAACAACGGGCTTAAGTTTGACTAATGAGTTTGACCTAAGAAAATCCCATTTTCTTTGTCTATTTAAAGGCTTTTCGAAACTCGAATTGACCTAACCCTAACACATAATCTCGGCCAAACCATTCCCCTCCCTTGTGAGAGTGTTGGTCGAGAGTTTCTAATAGCGAAAGAGATCAAGAAACGTTTTCTTAATCTCTCGAGTGTTCCTGTGGTTGGAATACGTCTAGGGTTAAGAAAAATTTATCATTAACACATTAATGGCGGAAATAAAAAATTCTTTTACTAGTAAAATAATTTTTACTAACCTAGATAAAGTGCATATACATGTTATGAATTAAAAACATTATTTAATCTACTTGAATACTGACCTTTCTTGTGTCTTCAAAACTTGAAGCGTCTTGGGAAAGATTGATCTTCTCTTCTACCTCGATTCCTTCAAACCTAAACGAGAACTTGAGAAACCTAAGGTTTCTATTACAAGAGTCTATAGAGGTTTAGAAGGATTTGTGTGTAGGCACAATTAAACAATATGAACCAAGAACAATTTTTGGATCATAAGCTAATTCTCTAGATCAAGTATGGATCTAGGTGCAAAATAAAAAGGAGTATTTTCTAGAGAGAGAGAGAGAGAGAGAGAGAGAGAGAGGGTCGGCCAAGAGCAAGAGAGAACAAGGCAAAAGCTTAAACTTCACATCTCTATGTGAGGCTCTATTTATAGGAGAAGGAAAAATCTATTAAGGTCAATTATTCATTCATGAAAGAATAATGTATTCATGACACAATATTTGGTTTTCCCTTCCCCTTTCTCTCTTAGGATGGCCGGTAATACACAAGGCATTAGTGAGGAAATTTGTTTCCTCACTTAGCACATTTGTTTCCTTCTCAAGGAAATTCATTTCCCTTTTTCTTTTGGGTAATTATCCTTATAAGAAAAAGGAAATAAAACTCTCCTCTTGATGCTTCTTTGGCCGAAATTCTACCTAGGGGGAAGCTTCTAGATGCTTCCTTATTTCTTTTAAGACAATTCTTAAAATACCTATTGTAGAATTATAATTCCACAAATAACGAATTTAATTTCATAATGCCTTAAACGACTTTTCAGTTTTAGGAAATAATTTATATTTTCATCATATGAAAATATTCAAAATATTATTTTGACATCACATCATTCTATGTCCATGTGGACAAAAATACCCTTTAGACATTTTCCGAGAAAAAGTCTAGTTCAACACTTGAACTTATTTTGACTTAGCTTCTTGTTTAACAATCCTACTCTAGTGACCTGTAATAGTGACCTTATGGATCCAAATGAACAAAGCTTGAGCTTCTATACTCGGACTCAAAAGTTCACAAACCTTTTCCAAGTATTTGCTTAATGTCAGCTGACTCCACTAAGGAGTTGACACTGAGAATCTCTCGGTTCAAATGAATTTATTTTCTACTCAAAATTCAACTTAATTATATCGAGTGGGTCCATTGAATGTTATCTATGTTTACCCTTCATGAATATCATCAACTAGTTGGGGTTTATAAAATTACCATTTTACCCTTCTAGTTGTTATTTCCTCAATTCCTTTGTTACTTGTGAATAAGTTAGAAACAATGTATTGACGAGGAGGTAACAAGTCACATTGTTTCATCCAAATAAAGTCGGTACTTAAATTTGGACATTGCGGAGTTCATTTATTCACAATCCAAGTAATCAAGCATGAGGTGATATATATTGCATCTCAGCAATCTTGTACATGAATTCCATATCTATGAGAAATTCACAAAGTTGGTTCATGACATTTTCATAACTTAATATCTCACCAATAGGCTTTGTCTAGATCACGCAATGGACCTAGAATTTGACTTTCTCAAATGAGAGTATTAATGCTACGAAATGACATGTCTCATTTCAGGATTTAGGTAAGCATATGATTCATACATAGTGACTTTGAGATAGAAGATGATAAATGGTTTGTTCTTCTATTGTCTCTAAAGGTGCATTGGTCAATTCAGTATCTTCGAAAGATACACTGGAAGAACTATAGAGTTCCTAACTCTCTATGCCTCGTAACCAGACATCATAGATTCTTCCAACAATCATACTAGGATCAATAGTCATTTGATCTTTAGATTGCAAATATACCGTTTTGGTCAAACAATGAAGAGTTTGTTCACGCAAATCTATATTTGTCTCTTCATACATTGTTAGGTTTGATTAAGGACTATAAGACTATTGAATATCATAAATATAAAAAGGAATGAATGAACGTTTCAACTTTTATTGATTTAATTAGCAAATTACAATAAGGACTTTATAAAGATTTATATATTACATTAATATGTAAATAAAAAACCTTCTTGTGGGCATCTCTGCCAACACCTGAGTCATCCCGAGTACTCTTCGTTGTTCAATCGAAGAGCCCACCCTCTAAATCTCCCAAAAATCCGTGGGAATTACCATTGAATCTTCTATTGGTGTTCGAGTGACGGTTTGAGTTCACAGGAAATGCAACGAAATCGAGCGAAGTGGACCGATACTCATTTCATCTTGCTGGCCGGATTGGTCGCCAAATTGGAGGATCTAGCCGGACAGAAAACGTGCCTAGCTCACCACGGGAGTTTGACGAGAAATCTAGCCAAGCCACTTCACAAGCACCTAGCCCTAGGTCCTAGATATGGTGTTGCACAAGTCCTGCGGCTAAATTCCACCGGAGGAAGCCACATGACCGCATGCGCCCAGCCAGTGTCCAATCTGGCGAGTTTGATCTGCCCATTTTGGCAGGTGGCATTTTTTGAGGAAATTTTTGACGAGGCCATCCGGAGTTAGCTAGCAACGTCCGGAATTGTTTATTATCTCAATTGTAAGTTTCCTAAAATGAATTGGATATGAAAAATGAAGTTTATAAATGGGTTTATAAGTGTTAGGTCGTTTTATTCAATTTGTAGACATCTTTAGAATAAATTTTTTATTGACATGTTAGTGATTTTAATGCTTAGGTTATTAGTTTATTAAAATGAGTTTTAATTTAATTCAAATCATATTATATAATTCCGCCACATATACATGTGTCATATAGAATAATTGTTTAAATTGTTAAATAATTTACAATAGGAGCAATGCATGGGAAACAAGGAGATGATTTCCGTGGTCATTGGCGGCGAGGTGCCAGATTGGTCATATGAACTGAAGGATACAGAGGCCGATATCAAGGAGTATTATGCTCAGTATGTGGCGATTGAGATTCGCACCGTTGATGAGTTCCCTTTCACTCCTTATTCGGAGACTCGCCATTCGAACTTCCTTATGAGGAGATCCCTCGCATTCTTAGCTTATTATCGAGGTCCTTCCTTCGGTTCCTGAGGGAAACGAGTCTGGAGCTTGCACGGCCTGATGAGGATGTCTTTAATTTATTTTGCTGCCTCGAATAATTTGAACTATTGTGCGCACTGTCGTTTTTGGGCATGTTTGTTTATTTTCTTTTTAGTTGGATATTTGAACTCCGGGCCCCTTTGTTTTGGGCGAGTTGGATTAATTCATTGCTGCTAGATGAGACAATTTTTTTTTCCTTTCTGTTTTGTTGGAATAACTATCCTTTTGATTTTTTTGTCTAAGTAAATTGTTCGATTGCTAAATAATATGGTGCTTTTAAATAAATCGGTTCGAGTTGAATTATTAAATGTACGGTTCAAGTATTTCAGCTCGGTTGTGAAATAGCTTAGAGATGAAAATAAATCAGTTCGAGTCTGATTTATTTAATGTATGGTTCAAGTATTTCAGCGCAGTAATAGCTTGACGGTTAAAATAAATCAGTACGAGTTCGATTTATTTAATGTATGGTTCGAGTATTTCAGCTCGGTTGTGAAATAGGTTGACGATTAAAATAAATCTGTTCGAGTTTGATTTATTCAATGTGCGGTTCAATTATTTCAGCTCGGTTGTTGAATAGCTTACCGATTAAAATAAATCAGTTCGAGTTTTATTTGTTCAATGTATGATTCAAGTATTTCAGCTCAGTTGTGAAATAGCTTGACGATTAAAATAAATCAGTTGGACTTTGATTTATTTAATGTATGGTTCAAGTATTTCAGTTCGGTTGTGAAATAGTTGACGATTTAAATAAATCAGTTCGAGTTTGATTTTTTTAATGTGTGGCTCAAGTATTTCAGCTCGGTTCTGAAATAGCTTGATGATTTAAATAAATCAGTTTGAGTTTGATTTACTTAATATATGGTTCAAGTATTTTAGCTCGGTTGTGAAATAGCTTGACGATTAAAATAATTCAGTTCGAGTTTGATTTATTTAATGTATGGTTCAAATATTTCAGCTCGGCTGTGAAATAGCTTGACGATTAAAATAAATCAGTTCAAGTTTAATTTATTGAATGCGTGGTTCAAGTTTTTAGCTCGGTTGTGAAATAGCTTGACGATTTAAATAAATTAGTTCGAGATGGATTTATTTAATGTATGGTTAAGTATTTCAGTTCTGTTGTGAAATAGCTTTACGATTTAAATAAATAAGTTCAAGTTCGGTTATAAGGTAGCTCCCCCCATTTTATTTTTATTTTTATTTTTTTGTGTTTCGAGCTGATTTATTTGTTGTGAAATTGGGATTGTGCCTTCCGAAGAGAGATGCCTATGTACCCTTTGCAGGGATCAAGTCAATTGTAGTTCGATTCTTATCATGATTAGCAAAAATACTTCTTTAGGTTTATGATGTTCCAAGACCTTAGGACGGGTGTTCTGTCCAAAGTTTCGAGCTCATAAACGCCCGAGTGAATAACTTTAGTCACTCGGTACGGGCCTTCCCAACTTGTTCCAAGTTTCCAAGCATTTGGTTCTGCGATATTTTTACAAAACGTTTTGAAGGACTAAGTCTTCTACTTGAAAGTTTTGTCGACTAACTTTTCTGTTGTAGAACTTTGCTATAGATTGTCTATATTGCGAAAGTCTTATCTTAGCCTTTCCTCTTTTTTCTTCAATGAGGTCTATGGAGTCTTGGAGGGCGGCACTATTGTCTGTACTATGTCCGTCATCGTGCGGAGGGTTTCTCTATGGGGATTAAAAATTCAACGCCATGCACTAGTCATAATGGGGTCTCGCCGGTGGGGCGCCTATGGCTGGTTTGATATGCCCAAAGCACGCCAGGTAGTTCATCTGCCCATCTTCCCTTTTTGAGGGTTAATATTTTTTTTATAGAGTTTACTATTGTTTTGTTTGCTGCCTCGGCATGTCCATTCCCTTGGGGATATCTTGGAGACGACATTTTAAGTTTGACGTTAATTTTGAAGCAGAAAGTCCTGAGTCACTTGGATATGAATTGGGACCCGTTGTCGGTTACTATTCCTTGGGAGACCCCGTGTCGGCATATGATGTTTTTCCATAGGAATGTTTCCACCTCCGAGTCTTTAATCAGGGGGAAGGCTCCTGCTTAGATCCATTTGGAGAAATAGTCCGTGAGACCTAGCGGGTAGCGCAATCCCCATGGGGCGATAGGCATTGGTCCTACTATGTCCATTGACCATTTCATAAATGGTTAAGGTGCCGAGATCGAAAAAATTTCCTCAGCTAGTACCTTAATGTTGCACGCGTGTCTTTGGCATCGGTCGCAACTCTTGGAATGGTTTTCGGAGTCGGTGAGCATTGTTGGACAGAAATAACCTTGTCTTTTTATTTTGATGGCCAGGGCTCTTCCTCCTACGTGGTTCCCACATTCTCCTTCGTGGACGTCTGCTAGTATTGTTTCAGCTTTAGTTGTTCCTACACATCGAAGGTATGGTCCCGAAAAGCTTCTTTTGAACAAGGTTTCGTTTACTCTTGAGAGTCGTGTGCTTCGAAGAATAAATTTTCTTCTAGCTTGGTTGTTTGTCGCGGTTGTACCAGCGGAGATGTAATTGTATATCTCGTCCCTCCAATCCCCACCAATTATAGTCATCGTGGTTTTAAGCGCGATGTCTATGGATGGTTTGTTTGATCGTATCAACGGGTATAACCCGTCTTAGGTCTCCGTCGGAGGTGGAAGCCAGTGCGGCCAACGCGTAGCGGTGGAATTCTCACTTCTCGGGATGCGGGTCATTTTGAATTTTGCAATTTGTTCTGTCAGACTTTTGACTACTTTTTAAGTATGCTTCCATGTGTTCGTCCTTAGCTTTGTATTCGTCAGAGTAGTGGTAGGCTACTAGTTGAGAGTCACAAAAAGCATATACTTGTTTGGCTCCTATAGTTTGGGTCAGTTGAAGTCCGACTAAAAGGGCTTCTTATTCAACTTCGTTATTAGATGCGGAGAAGTCCGATATCAAACATTATTCTAGGATTTCGCGTTGTGCTGAGGTGAGGTGGACTGATATTCCAGCCCCTGATATTGATGATGCTCCTCCACTTTGAGTGTCCAGGTTCCGTCTGCTGCGGTGATCGATGTGTTTTCCTTCGGGAGTTCGATTAAGAAATCTGCTAATACTTGTGATTTCGCGCAAGTTTTAGCATGATATTATATTTCTTACTCGCTGAGTTCTACTTCCTATTTGGTTAACCATCCCAATTGGTTAAGACTATGTAGAAAACTTCGTAGGGGTTGCGTCGTCATCGCGACTATCGTATGGGTCTGAAGTATGGTCTCAGTTTTCGCGCTACTTAGATTACTGCTAAGGCGAGTTTTTCCATTCCTGGATATCTAGTTTGGGCGTTTGTGAGTGATCTACTGGTATAGAATACCGGTTTCTGGTCTCCTCAATCTTCTTTTACTAGCACTCCACTTACGGCAGCGTGGGATACGTCGACGTAGGGGTAGAGTGGTTCCCCGTCTTCCGATTTTGTTAACACCGAGGGAGTCTCTAGCTATTCCTTTAATTCTTTGAAAGCCTCTTCGCACTTATCATCCCATTGCGCATTTTTATTGGCTTTGCGCAATTTGTAGAATGGGAGCCATTTGTTGGTAGAACGAGAGATGAATCCATTTAGTTTGGCGATCCTGCCCGTTAATCTTTGTATCTCTCTTCGGTTTCGGGGTGAATGCATCTATCACATAGCATGCAATTGGTCGGGATTGGCTTCTATTCCTCTTTTCATTACTTGGTACCCGAGGAAATTGCCGGATGATATCCGAAAGAGCATTTGGAGGGGTTGAGTTTCATCTTTTACTTGTTCAAGATTTCGAAGCATTCTTCCAAATGGGGTATGTGCTCTTCCTCCCACAAGGACTTGACGAGAATCTCGTCGATATAAATTTCCATTGTTTTTCCTATCTTTTCGGCGAACATTTCATTCACGAGCCTTTGATAGGTATCTCCGGCGCTTTTGAGTCCGGAGGGCATTACCTTGTAACAATAGGTTCCCTTATCTATTATGAACGCCATTTTTTCTTGGTCGTTTGGATGCATCAAGATTTGATTGTATCCTTAAAATGCGTCCATGAAGGAGAGCATTTTATGTCCGGCAGTGGCTTTTACGAGTTGGTCGATATGTGGCAGCAGAAAGCTATCTTTCAAGCATACCCTGTTTAGATCTGTGAAGTCAATAAACACTCTCCATTTTCCGGTTTTCTTTTTCACCACGACGGTATGCGTTAACCAATCGGCGTACCGTACGGGGCGGATGAAGTTGAATTTGAGCATTCGTTCGACTTCTTCTTCTATGATTCTGGCTCGGTCTGGTCCGAGCTTCCTCCTTTTTTGCTTTACGGGTTTGAAACAATGGTCGACGTTGAAGTGATGTGATATTATTTCGGTGTCAATTCTGGGCATATCTTCGGTCTTCCAAGCGGACGTCGACTTAGGTTTTTTCAGGAATGCAATCATTTCACGCCGTGTTCTTCCTTTTAATCCGACCCAGATTCCAACGCATTTCGTGTTGTCGGTTCCGTGGAGTTATATCAGGACTGTTAGTTCGATGCTTTCGAATTCGGTGTCGTCTGGGTCATCTTTTGAAGCGGCGTCTGCATCCGTATCCGCCGTTTCAATAATCATTAATTGTTAATCCTTTCCGGTTTTGAGTTTACGGCTTACGAGGTAGAAATTCCTTGATACTTCCTGGTCACCTCTGATCTCCCCAATTTTGCCGGGGGTGGGGAATCGGACTCTCCGATGATAGGTTGATGGGACTGCCCTCATTCCGTGTATCCAGGGTCTTCCTAATATTATGTGTTAGGGGGATAGGCAGTCGATGAATTAAAATTCGACCATCTTGTTTAAACCTTTAGTATTTACGGGTAATTTGATCCCTCCAAGTGAGGGGGTGGTTACTCCGTCAAAACCTGTCAAATGGGGTGATTCTCTTTCAATTTCTGATTCGTCGATTCCTATCTTAGTCAAAGTTTCTTTAAAGATGAGATAGATTGAGCTTCATACGTCGATGAGAACCCGAGAAACTTCGCAGTTCAAAACTTCAGTGGTCACGGCAAATGCGTCATCGTGGGGTCCTGCTGTTTCGGAAGCTTCTCTTTCGAGGAAAGCGATTTGAGTTTCTTTTCCGCGAATGCCATTGTTTGGTCGGTTATTCAATTGTAGTTGGTATGCTTTGATGGAGTTGATCGAATTACCGTAGTACTTCAACCCTCCCATGAATAAGTCTACCCGATGCTTGATGCCGGTCGGGGTCGGGACTGATTCCTCCCCTTCTTTGTCGGGTCGAATTTGTTTTGGCAAGGGGTTGGTGTTCGGATTGGTGCCCACAAAGGAGATATTAGACATTATAAATACATTTGTATTTTGTTTTGCTGAAACATTAAATAAAATTAAATGTTAATTCTTGATTAAGTTTGTTTTTATGTATGTTTGCTACGCTCTGAAACTTTCATCGACGAAAGAGGTGCTAAGTATAGACTTGACAAGATAGCCCCTTATGACTAGTTTAAAATATTAGTTCGCAATCTAAAGATCGATAGGGAAATCGATTCTGAGTAATGATTGTTTGAATGAAGCAGGATATCTTATCTTGTGATATAGAGAGTTGTGACTCTGTGTTTCATTATTGATATCTTACAGAAAATATTGAACAATACCTGTGATACTTTGAAGCTCGAGATAAAACCGTTTAATCACTCGAAGCTCGAGAAAATGGTATCAGAGAGAATGAACGAACTCTGCTAGAAATGGTGAGATCGATGATGAGTTACTCATCTATTCCTCATTCGTTCTAGGAATATGCCTTAGAAAACGACAGCTTATATTTTGAACCAAGTTCCGCCGAAGACAGTTCCTAACACTCCCTATGAGAAATGGAGTGGTAAAATATATGTTTTGCACCACGTCCTTATCTGGGGTTGTCCACCACATGTGCTGAGACAAAAGACTAGGAAGTTGGCCAGTCGTTCTAATTATGCCTTTTCGTGGGATATTTCAAAGAAACACAAGGGTACAAATTATATAGTCATACTGACAAGAAAACGTTCGTTAGCACGACTGCTAAGTTTCTAGAAGAGGACTACATGAAGAATGCTTTACCGAGAAGCTGACTTGTGCTGAAGGAGATGTTGGGTGAAGTAGCTGGTACTGCACAAGATAGGATGAGTCCTATACCAACAATGGAACAACCACGTTCGGAACTATAGTCTCCTGTGATTCGTCACAGTAACAGAATTGTACGACAACTTGATCGATACATGGGTGTCGGAGAGACTTTCACTGCTATCGGATACAAGGAGGAAGATTAATATCCATCATTTTCCTAAGTGATGCAAAGTTCTGAAGCAAACTTATGGTAAGAAGCCATGAACGTTGAAATGCATTCGATGTTTGTCAACGAGGTTTCGAAGCTTGTAGACATACCTGAAGGAATCAAGCCTATCGGGTGTAAATGGATCTACAAGAGGAAAAGAGGACCGGATGGAAATCTTGAGACATTTAAGGCACGACTTGTTGCGAACGGGTTTACACAAAAGGAAGGATCAACTTTGAGGATACCTTTTCGCCAGTTGCGATGCTAATACCGCCATAGATTATGAAATCTAGCAGATGGATTTCAAGACTGCATTTCTGAATGGGAGTCTTGAAGAGCGGATTTATATGGCTTAACCAGACGGGTTCATGGAGAAAGGCCAACATGGCAAGGTTTGTGAGTTGCTGAAGTGCATTTATGGACTGAAGCAAGAATCTAAATTGTGGAATATTAGATTCGATGCGACAGTAAAAGGCTACGGCTTTGATCTGTCAGTAGATGAGCCATGTGTTGGGACTGGTGCCTACAAATGAGATATTAGACATTGAAATACTCTTGTATTTGACTTTGCGAAAACATTAATATAAATAAATATTCATTCTTTATTATATTTGTGTTTATGTATGAATACTACGCTCTAAAATTATCATCAACCAAAGAGGTGATAAGTACAAACTTGACAAGATAGCCCCTTGTGACTAGTTTAAACATCGGTCGTAATCTTAAGATCGATAGAGCAATCTAATCTGAGTAATGATTGTTTAAATGAATCATGATATTTTATCTTGTGAATAGAGAGTTGCGACTCTGTCTTTCATTCTTGATATCTTACAGAAGATATTGAACAATACCTGTGATACTCGGAAGCTCGAGATAAAACCCTGTAATCACTCGAAGCTCCAAGATCACATACGAGAGGTATTTTGGTAATTACATAAATGCTGAAGTGAATGCATGATCGATGTGACACCTTATGACATTTGATTTTTCAATTGGAAATGGCGAAAGTTATAGTTGCATCTGACCCGACGGTGGATGTCATAACGTTGTCATGTTGGGTTATGTGATTCACATATATGGAACTCGTGTCGAAACAATACTAATGCATTAGTATCACACTGTGCTTTGTTATGAGAGTGTGAATGAATAAATCTGGCTAGGTATTCATCGAATAAGAACATTATTTGATTAAAACATGTGACATGTAAAGATATTTCACTCTATGTTTTTCTCATTCACAAATAACAAAGGAGTTAATGAAATAATAAATCAGGGGTAAAACAGTAATTTTACATTCTTCTGAGTTACTGATACACATAAAGGGTAATATCGTAAAGTACTCTGTGGATCGTGTGAAGAATTTTTTTTCACATCAAACGGAAAAGATACGCATATGAACTTAAAGAGCTTCAATGTTAGTCCTTTAGTGGAATCGACTAATATTAAGAATTGAAATACGAAAAAGGTTTGTGAATTTTTGAGTCCGATCTTTATTCCATATCATCAATTATGTGGGTCCATTACGTACCCATATAATAACATAATATGATTCAATAAATCAATGTCATAATAAAGAACCAATTATTTATTCAATTACTTAGAAAAAACATTTTCTTAGTGTAAATCACAATTTACTTAAATGAGAAAATCAAATCGTGCTAGTTCACAAACATAATGGACCCACATAATTGAAGATATGGAATAAAGATCAGACTCAAACGGTCCACAAACTTTTTCCGTCTTTTAATTCTTAATATTAGTCGATTCCACTATAGGACTAATATTGAAACTCTCTAAATTCAAATGCGTTTATTTTCCGTTTGATGTGAGAAAACAATTCTTCACACGATTCACGGAGTATTTTACGATATTACCCTTCATGTGTATCAGTAACTCAGAGGAATGTAAAATTTACCCCTGTGATATTATTTCACTAATTCCTTTGTTATTTGTGAATGAGAAAAAACATAGAGGGAGATTTCTTTACATGTCACATGTTTTAATTAAAGAATATTCTATTCGATGAATACCAGGCCTGGTCTATTCATTCATAGTATCATAACAAAGCATAGTGTGATACTAAAGCATTAGCATTGTTTTAACATGAATTCCGTATCTCTGAATCACAAAATTCAATATAACAACGTTATGACACCAACCGCCAGGTCAGATGCAACTATAACTTAAGTCATTGTCCATTGGGAAATCAAATATTATAAAGTGTCACATCGATTATGCATTCACTTCAGGATTTAGGTAAGTACCAAAATACCCCTCTCTAGAGCTTCAAGTGATTAAACGGTTTTATCTCGAGTTTCAGAGTATCACAAGTCTTGTTCAATATCTTATGTAAGATATCAAGAATGAAACACAGAGTCACAACTCTCTATATCACAAGATAAGATATCCTGCTTCATTCAAAAGATCATTACTCATAATCGATTGTCCTATCGATCTTTAGATTGCGAACTAATATTTTAAACTAGTCATAAGGGGTTATGTTGTCAAGTCTGTACTTAGCACCCCTTTCGTGGATGGAAGTTACAGAGCGTAGAAAACATAGATAAACACAAACTTTATCAAGAATGAATATTTAATTTTATTCAATGATTCAGCAAAAAACAATACAAATGTATTTATAATTTCTAATATCTAATTTGTGGGCACCAATTCCAACAAACTCCCACTTGACTCAAAGGAAATGCAAATGATCTCCTCTGTGAATGACGTCTCGTAGTAGGTGATACTTCCGCTATATGTGTTTTGAGCGGGTGTGACTTCTTGGCTCCTTACAGTTAGCTACAGCCCCACTGTTATCGCTATAAATTGTGATAGCCTCGCTTTCACTTGGAACTACTTCCAAGTACATAAGGAATTTCCTTAGCCACACAGCCTCCTTTGCAGCTTCACAAGATGCCACATACTCGGCTTCCATGGTCGAGTCAGCAGTGCAAGATTACTTGATACTTCTCCAGACAACGGATCCACCATTCAGGGTGAATACAGACCCTAACGTGGACATCTTGGCATCCTTATCCGATTGAAACTCGGAGTCGGTATATCCCGTCATATTCAGGTCACAACTTGAGTATGCAAGCATATAGTTTCTCGTTCTCCGGAGATACTTGATAATATGCTTCATAGCAACCTAGTGCTGGGGTCCAGGGATTGGCTTAAACCTACTCACCACGCCCACTGCGTAGCAGATATCTGGCCTTGTGCAAGGAATATGTCTCATGTCCTCAACTTCTTGATGAGTCTTGGGAGACTGGTCACTTCAGAGATGCACTACATGTCTGAATGCTAGCTGTCCTTTCTTGGAGTCTTGCATACTGAAGCGATCCATGATCTTATCAATATAAGATACTTAAGAAAGCGCTAACTTCGATTCTTCCAATATCTGAAGATACGAATCCCTAGAATGTAAGCCACTTCTCCTATATCCTTCTTCTCAAACTTCTTTGACAGTCAGATCTTAACCTCTGATAACTTTCCTACGTCATTCCCAATGAGTAGTATGTCATCCACATATAGGACTAAGAAAAACACTTTTGTATCGTTTTTTATCTTATAAGCGTATGGCTCATCTATTGACGGATCAAAGCGATTGCCTTTCACAGTCTCGTCGAATATGATATTCCATTTCGGAATGAAGTCTCTCGTCAAGACTTCCATTCCGAAATGCAGTCTTGACAATCATCTGCCAGACTTCATAATCTAGGGCGGCAGCCATGGATAGAAGAATACAGATGGACTTCAGCATCGCGACTGGCAAGAAGGTATCGTCATATTCGATACATTCCTTCTGTGTGAACCCCTTCGCCACGAGTCGTCCTTTAAATGTCTCAACATTTCCATCTGATCCACTCTTCCTCTTGTTGATCCATTTACACCTAACAGGCTTGATGTCTTTGGGTAAATTTACAAGCTTCCAGAACTCGTTGACATACATCGAATGCATTTCAACGTTCATGGCTTCTTGCCATAGGTTTGCTTCGGAATTCTGCATCGCCTGAGAAAACGATACTAGATCATCTTCCTCCTTGTATGCGATAGCAGTGAAAGTCTCTCCGATACCCATGTTTCGATCAAGTTGTCGTACAATCCTGCTACTGCGATGAATCACATGAGACTCTGGTTCCGAACGTGGTTCTTCCATTGCTGGTATAGGACGTGTCCTATCTTGTGTAGTACCAGCTACTTCACCCAACAACTCGTTCAACATAAGTCTCATTCTCGGTAGAAAATTCTTTATATAGTCTGCTTCGAGGAATCTAGCGTTCGTGCTAACAAATGTTTTCTCATCAGCATGACTATAGAAGATGTACCCTTTTTGTTTCTTTAGAATATCCCATGAAAAAGCATAATTCTGATTGACTAGCCAAGTTGCTAGTCTTTTGTCTCAGCACATGTGCTGGACAAGCTCAGATACGGACGTGGTGCAAAAGATATTTTCTACCACTCTATCCCTCATAGGGAGTGACAAGAACCTTCCTTGACGGAACCTGGTTCAAAATGTAAGCTGCCGTTTCTAAGGCATATCCCTAGAACGAGTCGGGATGTGATGAATAACTCATCATCGATATCACTATATCTAACAGAGTCCGATTCCTTCTCTCTCTCACACACCGTTTTGCTGTGGAATGCCAGGTACTGTAAGCTGAGAATGAATGCCTTGTTCTCTAAGAAGGTCTTAGAACTCTCCAAACAAGTACTCTCCCCCTCGATATGATCGAAGGGTTTTGATCTGTTTCTCCGTCTGCTTCTCAACTAAAGCCTTATACTCTTTGAACATTTCAAAGGTATCCTACTTATGTCGCATAAGATTGACATGACCAAATCTTGAGTAGTCATCAGTGAAGGTTACAAAGTATTCGTAACCTCCTATTGCCTGGATGTTGATTGGACCACATACATCACTGTGTATAAGTTCCAACACCTGCGTATCTCTCTGATGTTCGAATTTATTTAACAATTAAATAAATAATTATATAACATATCTAACATATGGCAGAGTTATATAATTAGACTTAATATATTAATTACAATTTTTTTATATATTTAAACAACCTAAGCATTAAAATTTATAGACATGTTAATAAACAATTTTATTTAAATATGTTCATAAACAATTGAACACACTATCAACGTATATAAAGAATTTATATATTTATACGCATTAAAATCGTTGAGAATCACTTATAAAAAGGATGGTTAACAATCCAGGCATTGCTAGCTATCTTCGAAAGGTCTCGCCGAGTCAAAACTGTGAAAGAGGCCTGTCGGACGGGCTAGGAAGCACGCTGGTTGGACAGAGGGCAGAAGCTCACTGGACAGGATCTTCAGGATACTCCCCGGATTGGTGGACCTGTGCGCCTCTAGACCTTCGGCGGAGTGGAGCAGGGAGGCACGCCGGAGAGCCTGTGCGCCTCTAGACCTTCGGCGAACTGGAGCAGGGAGGCACGTCGGAGAGCCTGTGTGCCTGGACAACTTCGCTGGACTGGGGCGCACCTGGGAGCCTTTGTCGGACAGGGGAGTCTTGCCGGACTGAAGGCCTATGTCGCCGGACAGGGGGATGCACGCAGGACAGAAACCGACAGGGACCTCCGAGGGTTCGAAATTGATTCTAAATCAATAGTTCACAAATCTTGGCCGGCCCAATGCAATATTGATTCACTCAAACACCATTAAATAGAGTCAACAATAATACACTCAAATTTATGCGAGATTAAGAGGGTGAACTCTTAATTGAATAATAGGGAATAGGGGAATCACTCAAGAAACTATGAGCAAGCAAGAAAAAAATATTTTTCTTCTTCTCTTTTGTCTTCTCTTTCAGCCGAACACACACACAGAGATTAAGAGGGTGAACTCTTAATTGAATAATAGGGAATAGGGGAATCACTCAAGAAACTATGAGCAAGCAAGAAAAAAATATTTTTCTTCGTCTCTTTTGTCTTCTCTTTCAGCCGAACACACACACAGAGACAGGAGAAAGAGTGGCCGAACGTTTTAGTCTCGGTTAAGTTATAATTAGGGTTTCCCTTAAGCCTTTATGTATAAAAGGTTAAATGGGTTTAAGCTGGGTCAAACCCATTACTTAATTTTAGACCTATTCTCTTTATTATTTTTGGCCAACAAGCATCATTATGCTCGGCCAAAACAATATATTTTATTAATAAATTCTTTTGATTTATTTCTAAATTCAATTAATTTAGAACTCTTATTTATTAATGACATTTCATTAAATAATTTCATACGTCACAAATAAGTACCGAATGAACATATATTTATTTTCTTTATTTATTTATTTGAATCAATAAAATGTATTATTATAATTATACATTATGGTTTGTTAAATAAATGTGACAATAAATAACTAATTATTTATTTAGTCACTTAGAAAACAACTTTTTCGATATGAATCACAATTTCCATTCAATAAGTAAATCAATTATTCTTTTCATTCAATCTCATACGAGTGTCTATCATTGAGACCTTATGCACCCATATGAACGAAGCTTTAAAATAAAAATCGGACTCAAAAGTGTTGGGATTGGTGCCCACAAAGGAGATATTAGACATTAAGATACTTTATGTATTTATATTTTGTTGAAACATTGATATTAATAAATGTTCATTCTTTATAAGACTGTGTTTAGTTATGTTTAAGCTATGCTCTGAAACTGTCATCAACGAAAAGGGTGTTAAGTACAGACTTGACAAGATAACCCCTTGTGACAAGTTTAAAACCATTTGTTCGCAATCTAAAGATCGATAGAGCAATCGTATCTTATTATTGATTGTTAGCATGAATCATGATATCTCATCTTGTGATATAGAGAGTTGTGACTCTATGATTCATACTGAGTATTTTATAGAAGATACTGAACAAGACCAGTGATACTTAGAAGCTCGAGACAAAACTGTTTACACACTCGAAACTTCAAGTTCACAACTAAAGGAGTATTATGATACTTACCTTAATCCTGAAGTGAATATGTAATTGACATTGCACTTTGTGACATTTGATTCGTCAATGGGCAATGACTAAATTTTAGTTGCATCTGACCCGACTGTTGGTGTCACAAGGATGCAATGTTGGGTTACATGATTCACAGATATGGAATTCATGTAACAACAATGCAAATGCATTAGTATCACACTATGCTTTTGTTATGAGAGTGTGAATGAATAAACCTGGGCAGGTATTCATTGAATGAGTTCATTCTTTGATTAAAACATGTGACATGTACAGACATCTCACTCTATGTTTTTCTCATTCACAAATAACAAAGGAGTTAGTGAAATAATAACTCGAGGGGTAAAACAGTAATTTTACATTCCTCTCAGTTACTGATACACATGAAGGGTAACATCGTAATATACTCCGTGGATCGTATGAGAAATTGTTTCTTCATATCAAACATAAAAGATACGCACATGAACAGAGAGATTATCAATATTGGTCCTTTAGTGGAATCGATCAATATTAAGAATTAAAAGTCGGAAAAAGTTTGTGAACTTTTGTGTCCGTACTTTATTCTAAAGCTTCGTTCATGTGGGTCCATGAGGTCTCAATGATAGACACTTGGAAGAGATTAAAAGAACTTGAAAAGTTGATTTACTCATTAAATATAAATAGTGATTTATATTGGGAAAATTGTTTTCTTGAAAATCGATAAATAACTAGTTATTTATTTTGTTTATTGAATCACAAGATAACATCATATTGATGATGACATTCTCGAGTGATTAAATATGTTAAAAGAAGAAAACAAATTGTTTCTCAATTCGTACTTATTCGATAACTACGAAATATATTTAATGAAGTGTCATTAAATAATAATGAGAGTTCTAAATTAATTTTAGAAATTAAATCAAATAAATTTAGGAACAAAAATCAAAGACATGGACGAGTAAGGAGAGAGTGTTTGGCCGGATTCCTTAAGTGAATAGGGTCATGGGTTTGACCCAGCTTAAGCCCATTTATAACCTGTATAAATAAGCTAAGAAACCCTAATCACCTAAGGCAACCCTAAGTGATTTTCGGCAACTCTCTCTCCCTTTCCCCTTGTGCAATTCTCGGCCAAAACCCCAAACAAATAGAGAAAAATTGTTTTCCCTTTTTCATCTTTGATTCCTAATTGTTCTTGAGAGCCCACACTCTTGATCTCAATATTTTCCTTGTGTAATATTGTTGATTCATCACTTGTGGTGTTTGAATAATTTAGAAAACTGTTTTGGAATTTTTAAAATTGTTTTAAAAAGGTTTCAGCCATCACAAAACACCCTAGGTCGTTTTCTGTGCATTCCGGCGACCTCCCAGCCTCCAGGAGCCCATTCCGGCGACCCAGATCCAATCCGGCGAGGGCTACCAGTCAGGCGGATCCAATCCGGCGAGACAGAGGCAATCCGGCGAGGCAGATCCAATCCGGCGAGTCTGTCTGTCAGGCGAGGAGATCCAATCCGGCGAGGGCATTCCGGCGAGGGCATTCCGACGAGGGCAATCCGGCGAGGTCATCAGGCGAGGGGTCCCAGTGATCTCCAGTCCGGCGAGAAGTCCCAGTCCGGCGAGGCTCCCAATCCGGCGAGTTCCCTGTCAGGCAGGTCCCTGCGCGGCGACAGACCCCAGTCCGGCGAGGCTCCCAGTCCGGCGAGGTCACCCATTCTGGTAGGCTCCCTGTCAGGCGAGGAATCCCAGTCCGGCGAGGCTTCCAGGAGCTGTGCAATCCGGCGACAGCTTCCATTCCGGCGAGGACGCTCCTGCGCATTCCGACGAGCTTTTTCTCGGGATTTGGGCGTGACGTGGCATTCCGGAGTTAGCTAGCAACGTCATAGTTGTTTACAACTATTTACGTAAGTCTTTCTCAATTAAATAATTATATAAATGTTATATAAATTATTATTATTTGATTGAGCTTGTGAATTATAAATTGTTTATAATTACTTAATAAATTTTAATGCCTTAGGTTGTATAATATATTAAAATTAGTTTTAATATATTAGATCTAATTATAATTTTCCGCCACATAGGATGTGTATTATAATTAATATTGTTTAATTGTTAAATAATTCCAACAAATGGTATCAGAGCTAGTAAAAGGCATTAAAATTTAGATTTAATGACTAGTTTGGAAATTTGTTTCACTAGTTGGTGTTGGCGTTTTTGTATGAATACATTATGAATGTTTTTGTGTGTGCGCTTGTGAATGAATGGATCCTTATTCAATATGGCCCTAGGATGTTTTTATTCCGGTTATCGTCCCGGATTTTAATTTATTTAAAATTGTGAGCCTCAATTTGAGAGGACATGTAAATTTGTAATTTATTATTGTAATTCGACGACGAAGGAGCGAGAAGGCAGCATCTCGGGATTGGCCGCACGTTGGAGAACGTGTGGGGGCTAACCCGAGACATCCGATGACGCATCATTTGAAGATGAAATTTAAAATGTTTTATTTCATTTATTTACAAGAGTTGTATAATAGAAATGGGCCTATTGATAAGTTAAATAATTTTTCATATTTGATATTTAAATTTATTGATCTCATTGCATAAAGCACTCACATGTCACATAGGATAGAACGCCAACATCATTGAAAATGAAATTGTTCATGTAGTTTATAATTAATAAAAGTTATGAAATAATTATAAACTGTTATAAATGAATATGATTCATTTGCAAAAACTAAGTGGGAGGGTTGTTTATCGTTGAAGCAACCCAAGGTCCCCGACACGAATGAAATTAATTAAATATGTGATGAACTAAGAGTCACACATAGTGGCCCTCCCTTCAATGGGAGTACTTCGGAAGTATTTAATTAATCTCATTGTTAAAGAACTAAGCCTAAAAGAGAAGTTTTGAAACGGGGTCTCCACATAGGTGAACCGTCTTCAAAGCAACTTGATTGAGGGCCCACGTGCCGGTTATACACTTAGACTTATGTTTTAAAGTAATCCTCACATAGAGGCTCTGCATTAAAAATAAGTGACCAAAATTTATGGTAATTAGTAAGAACTAGAAGTTGTGACTTCTTGGATCGTTCGAACTAAATAGTGATGTGTCACGACTGTGAAAGGAGGTTAATTACGGTTTCCCCATAGGAAAAGTAATTAACTATTGTTGTTCACAATACCATGAATTATTTTAACGCTTTCCTCACCATATTAGGATTGTTCATGCATGCATATAATTCGAAAATATAGCACATACTAAAGTCATTTATTTTATCAATGTTTTTCAGCAAAATGTCTTTTAACCCACTACAAACGATTTTAAGTTCGAATAAACTCGAGGGTGAGAATTACGTTGACTGGAAACGTAACCTCGACATCGTACTGACGGTGGAAAAGCACAAGTACGTTCTCACGACCCCATGTCCTCCTGAACCGAGTGCTGACTCGAGCAAGGAAGACAAGGACGCCTTCGATGCGTGGATGAGATCTGATGAGATTGCTCGTTGCTACATTTTAGCATCGATGAGCAATGTGTTGCAACAATCTCATAGAGACATCGCCACTGCATATGAAATCCTTTTCAATCTCCATGAGATGTTTGGATGTCATGGGCGTCAGGCAAGGCAGCAAGCTATCCGAAGTTTCATGAACTGTAGGATGAAGCAAGGAGCTTCCGTACGGGAACACATGCTATTGATCATGGGTCACCTGAACGATATGGAGATTCTTGGTTCGGAGATTGACGGAGAAACCAAGATTGACATGATCTTGGAGACTCTTACGGAATCTTTTGATAGCTTCCGTCTGAACTACTCCATGAACAAGCTTAATTACACTGTGACTGAGCTTATGAAGGAGTTGCAGACTGCCGAGGGACTTCTCCCTAAGAACAAGAAGAAGTCGGGAGAGCTCAATGTTGCTGAACACAGAGCCTCGACCTCTGGTTCTAAGAGAATGATGAAGAGGCCCAAAAAAGCCAACCGAGCGGGTTCTAAGAAGCCTTACAAGAAGGCTGTGGATGCTAAGGGCAAAGGCATCGCAAAGGTGGACAAGTCTGAGCACAAGTGTCACCATTGCGGAGAGGCTGGCCACTGGCGTAGGAACTGCCCTACCTACCTCAAGAGTGTCAAGGGGAAAGGTAAGATCTTTGTTACTCAAGCTTGTTATACTACAAACAAGGCATCGCCCTGGATTCTTGATTGCGGGGCGTCTGACCACGTTGTGTGTAATTTGAATGGTTTTAGGAAAACCAGGAGCTTAGGTGACGGAGAGTTCAGATTCAACTGGGGTGATGGAACGAAGGTCGGAGCAAGATCTGTCAGGACCATGAAGCTCAAGTTTGGAAATGAAACTTTATTATTGAATAATGTTTACTATGTTCCGGATTTTTGCAAGAATTTGATTTCATTTGGTCGTTTAGAAGAACAAGGTTTCAATTTTAAGATCAATAATGGTATTGAAATTTTTATTGATGATTGTTTTATTACTAAAGCTCAACGTGTGGATTCAATATATTACTTATATCCTGCTGAGCCGACAATCTTGGACACCGAAGTGAATGGTGATTCACTTAGGAAGCGTAAGACGTTTCATACTGATGAAACTGACGACACATATCTATGGCATCTGCGTCTTGGACATATAGGCCTAGATAGGATCGAGAGACTAACAAAGGATGGTCCTTTGAAATCTCTACACGTGGGAAGCCTTCCCACATGTGAATCCTGTCTTGAAGGCAAGATGACCAAGAGACCTTTCTCAACAAAGGGTCTTAGGGCCACGCAAGTATTGGAACTGATACATAGTGATGTATGTGGTCCAATTAACATCCAGGCAAGAGGAGGTTACGAATATTTTGTAACCTTCACTGATGACTACTCTAGATTTGGTCAAATCTACCTTATGCGACATAAGTCAGATACTTTTGAAATGTTCAAACAGTATAAGGCTTTAGTTGAAAAGCAAACGGAGAAACAGATCAAAACCCTTCGATCAGATTGAGGGGGAGAGTACTTGTCTGGAGAGTTCGAAGACTTTCTTAGAGAAGAAGGCATTCATTCTCAGCTTACATCACCTGGCACTTCGCAGCAAAACGGTGTGTCAGAGAGAAGGAATCGAACTTTACTAGATATGGTGAGATCAATGATGAGTTACTCATCGCTTCCTAATTCGTTCTGGGGATATGCCCTTGAAACAGCAGCTTACATTCTGAACCAGGTTCCATCTAAAACGGTACCTGGCACACCCTATGAAAGATGGAGTGGTAGAAAATCTGTTTTACACCATACTCGCATCTGGGGTTGTCCAGCACATGTGCTGAGAAAAAAGACTAGCAAGTTGGCTAGTCGTTCAGAAGTATGCCTGTTCGTGGGATATTCAAAAGAAACAAAAGGGTACATCTTCTATAATGCTGCTGACCAGAAAATGTTCGTTAGCACGAACGCTAGGTTTCTGGAAGCAGATTATATGAAGAATACAGTACAGAGAAGCAGACTTGTGCTAAAGGAACTGTTGGATGAAGCAACTAGTACTTCGCAAGATAGGACGGGTCCTATTCCAACAGTGGGAGAACCAAGCTCGGAATCAGAGACTCCTGCGCTTCGTCGTAGCAACAGAGTTGTGAGACAACCTGTTCGATACATAGGTATCGGAGAATCTTTTACTGCAGTTGCAAACAATGAAGAAGATGATCCCGTATCATTTTCCCACGCAATGCAGAGTTCCGAGGCAAACCTATGGCAAGAAGCCATGAACGTTGAAATGCATTCGATGTATGTCAACGAGGTCTGGAAGTTTGTAGATCTGCCTGAAGGCATCAAGCCTGTAGGCTGTAAATGGATCTATAAGAAGAAGAGAGGACCGGATGGAAATGTCGAGACATTTAAAGCACGACTTGTGGCGAAGGGGTACACACAGAAAGAAGGTATCGACTATGAGGATACCTTCTCGCCAGTCGCAATGCTAAAATCCATCCGAACTCTCTTATCCATTGCCGCAGCCCTAGATTATGAAATCTGGCAAATGGATGTCAAGACTGCATTTCTGAATGGCAATCTTGATGAGCGCATATATATGGCTCAACCAGACGGGTTCATGGAGAAAGGCCAACAGGGCAAGGTTTGTGAATTGCTCAAGTCCATTTATGGACTCAAGCAAGCATCTAGGTCGTGGAATATTAGATTCGACGAGACTGTAAAGAGCTACGGCTTTGATCAGTCTGTAGATGAGCCATGCGTTTATAAGATGATAAACGATGGCAAAGTGGTTTTCTTAGTCCTTTATGTTGACGACATACTACTCATTGGGAATGATGTAGGAAAGTTGTCAGAGGTTAAAGTCTGGCTATCAAAGCAGTTTGAGATGAAGGATCTAGGAGAGGCAGCCTACATTCTAGGTATTCAGATATTTAGATATCGAAAGAACCGTAAGCTAGCACTCTCCCAAGCATCTTATATTGATAAGATCATGGATCGCTTCAGTATGCAAGACTCCAAGAAAGGACAGCTACCTTTCAGACATGGAGTGCATCTCTCAAATGAGCAGTCTCCCAAGACACCTCAAGAAGTTGAGGACATGAGACACATTCCTTACGCTTCAGCCGTAGGAAGTCTCATGTATGCTATGCTTTGCATGAGACCAGACATATGCTACGTAGTAGGCGTACTGAGCAGATTCCAGTCGAACCCTGGACTCGAGCACTGGGTTGCTATCAAGCATGTTCTCAAGTATCTTCGGAGAACAAGAAACTACATGCTTGCATATTCAGGTGGTGACCTAAATATGACGGGTTACACCGACTCCGATTTTCAGGCGGACAAGGATTCCAGGAAGTCCACATCAGGGTCTGTGTTCACCCTGAATGGTGGATCCGTGGTTTGGAGGAGTATCAAGCAATCTTGTGTTGCTGACTCGACCATGGAAGCCGAGTATGTGGCAGCTTGTGAAGCTGCAAAGGAGGCTGTGTGGCTAAGGAAATTCCTTATATACTTGGAAGTTGCTCCAAGTGCAAGCGAGCCTATTACACTTTATTGTGATAATAGTGGGGCAGTCGCTAATTGTAAGGAGCCAAGAAGTCACAAGCGCTCTAAACACATAGAACGCAAGTATCACCTCGTTCGAGACATCGTTCACAGAGGGGATGCAGAAGTCATGAAGATCTCAATGTTAGACAACCTTGCTGATCCCTTCACGAAGCCTTTAACGAGTAAAGTCTTCGAGGGACACCTAGAAGGATTGGGACTGAAGGACCATTCGCATCTCCTTTGAGTCAAGTGGGAGTTTGTTGGGATTGGTGCCCACAAAGGAGATATTAGACATTAAGATACTTTATGTATTTATATTTTGTTGAAACATTGATATTAATAAATGTTCATTCTTTATAAGACTGTGTTTAGTTATGTTTAAGCTATGCTCTGAAACTGTCATCAACGAAAAGGGTGTTAAGTACAGACTTGACAAGATAACCCCTTGTGACAAGTTTGAAACCATTTGTTCGCAATCTAAAGATCGATAGAGCAATCGTATCTTATTATTGATTGTTAGCATGAATCATGATATCTCATCTTGTGATATAGAGAGTTGTGACTCTATGATTTATACTGAGTATTTTATAGAAGATACTGAACAAGACCAGTGATACTTAGAAGCTCGAGACAAAACTGTTTACACACTCGAAACTTCAAGTTCACAACTAAAGGAGTATTATGATACTTACCTTAATCCTGAAGTGAATATGTAATTGACATTGCACTTTGTGACATTTGATTCGTCAATGGGCAATGACTAAATTTTAGTTGCATCTGACCCGACTGTTGGTGTCACAAGGATGCAATGTTGGGTTACATGATTCACAGATATGGAATTCATGTAACAACAATGCAAATGCATTAGTATCACACTATGCTTTGTTATGAGAGTGTGAATGAATAAACCTGGCCAGGTATTCATTGAATGAGTTCATTCTTTGATTAAAATATGTGACATGTACAGACTTCTCACTCTATGTTTTTCTCATTCACAAATAACAAAGGAGTTAGTGAAATAATAACTCGAGGGGTAAAACAGTAATTTTACATTCCTCTCAGTTACTGATACACATGAAGGGTAACATCGTAATATACTCCGTGGATCGTATGAGAAATTGTTTCTTCATATCAAACATAAAAGATACGCACATGAACAGAGAGATTATCAATATTGGTCCTTTAGTGGAATCGATCAATATTAAGAATTAAAAGTCGGAAAAAGTTTGTGAACTTTTGTGTCCGTACTTTATTCTAAAGCTTCGTTCATGTGGGTCCATGAGGTCTCAATGATAGACACTTGGAAGAGATTAAAAGAACTTGAAAAGTTGATTTACTCATTAAATATGAATAGTGATTTATATTGGGAAAATTGTTTTCTTGAAACTCGATAAATAACTAGTTATTTATTTTGTTTATTGAATCACAAGATAACATCATATTGATGATGACATTCTCGAGAGATTAAATATGTTAAAAGAAGAAAACAAATTGTTTCTCAATTCGTACTTATTCGATAACTACGAAATATATTTAATGAAGTGTCATTAAATAATAATGAGAGTTCTAAATTAATTTTAGAAATTAAATCAAATAAATTTAGGAACAAAAATCAAAGACATGGACGAGTAAGGAGAGACTGTTTGGCCGGATTCCTTAAGTGAATAGGGTCATGGGTTTGACCCAGCTTAAGCCCATTTATAACCTGTATAAATAAGCTAAGAAACCCTAATCACCTAAGGCAACCCTAAGTGATTTTCGGTAACTCTCTCTCCCTTTCCCCTTGTGCAATTCTCGGCCAAAACCCCAAACAAATAGAGAAAAATTGTTTTCCCTTTTTCATCTTTGATTCCTAATTGTTCTTGAGAGCCCACACTCTTGATCTCAATATTTTCCTTGTGTAATATTGTTGATTCATCACTTGTGGTGTTTGAATAATTTAGAAAACTGTTTTGGAATTTTTAAAATTGTTTTAAAAAGGTTTCAGCCATCACAAAACACCCTAGGTCGTTTTCTGTGCATTCCGGCGACCTCCCAGCCTCCAGGAGCCCATTCCGGCGACCCAGATCCAATCCGGCGAGGGCTACCAGTCAGGCGGATCCAATCCGGCGAGACAGAGGCAATCCGGCGAGGCAGATCCAATCCGGCGAGTCTGTCTGTCAGGCGAGGAGATCCAATCCGGCGAGGGCATTCCGGCGAGGGCATTCCGACGAGGGCAATCCGGCGAGGTCATCAGGCGAGGGGTCCCAGTGATCTCCAGTCCGGCGAGAAGTCCCAGTCCGGCGAGGCTCCCAATCCGGCGAGTTCCCTGTCAGGCAGGTCCCTGCGCGGCGACAGACCCCAGTCCGGCGAGGCTCCCAGTCCGGCGAGGTCACCCATTCTGGTAGGCTCCCTGTCAGGCGAGGAATCCCAGTCCGGCGAGGCTTCCAGGAGCTGTGCAATCCGGCGACAGCTTCCATTCCGGCGAGGACGCTCCTGCGCATTCCGACGAGCTTTTTCTCGGGATTTGGGCGTGACGTGGCATTCCGGAGTTAGCTAGCAACGTCATAGTTGTTTACAACTATTTACGTAAGTCTTTCTCAATTAAATAATTATATAAATGTTATATAAATTATTATTATTTGATTGAGCTTGTGAATTATAAATTGTTTATAATTACTTAATAAATTTTAATGCCTTAGGTTGTTAAATATATTAAAATTAGTTTTAATATATTAGATCTAATTATAATTTTCCGCCACATAGGATGTGTATTATAATTAATATTGTTTAATTGTTAAATAATTCCAACAAAAAGTTCACAAACCTTTTCCGTCTTTCAATTAATAATATTAGTTGATTCCACTAACAGACTAATACTGAAACTCTATAAGTTCATATGCGTATATTTTTCGTTTGATGTGACAAAATAATTCTTCACACGATTCACGAAGTACTTTACGATATTACCTTCATGTGTATCATTAACTTAGACGAATATAAAATCACCGTTTCACCCCTTGAGTTATTATTTCACTAACTGTTTTGTTATTTGTGAATGAGAAAAACATAGAGTGAGATGTCTTTACATATCACATGTTTTAATCAAACAATGTTCTTATTCGATGAATACCTGGCCAAGTTTATTCATTCACACTCTCCTAAAAAAAACATAGTGTGATACTATTGCATTTGCATTGTTTCAACGTGAATTCCATTTCCGTGAATCACATAACCCAATATGACAACATTATGACACCAACCGTCGGGTCAGATGCAAATATAACTTAGTCATTGCCCATTGACAAATCAAATCTCACAAAGTATCATATCAATTATGTATTCACTTCAGGATTCAGGTAAGTACCAAAGTACCCCTCGTATGTGATCTTGATGTTTTGAATGATTAAATGATTTTATCTCGAGCTCCTAAGTATCACTGGTCTTGTTCAATATCTTCTACAAGATATAAAGAATGATACACATAGTCACAACTCTCTATATCACAAGATAAGATATCATGATTCATTCAAACAATCATTACTTAGATTCGATTGGTCTATTGATCTTAAGATCGCGAACAAATATTTTAAACTAGTCAAAAGGGGCTATCTGTCAAGTCAATACTTAGCACCCCATTCATTGATGACAGTTTCAGAGCGTAGCATTCTGTTGGCAGAGATGCCCACAAGAAGATTGTTTATTTACATAATGATGTAATATATAAATCTTTATGAAGTCCTTATTGTAATTTGCTGATTAAATTAATAAAAGTTGAAACGTTCATTCCTTCGCATTTAATTTGATTTAAGATTTATGATATTCAATAGTCTTGTAGTCCTTAATCAAACCTAACAATGTATGAAGAGACAAATGTAGATTTGCGTGAACAAACTCTTCATGATTTGATTAAAACGATATATGCACAATCTAAAGACCAACGGACCATTGATCCCAGTATAATTGTTGGAAGAATCTAGGATATCAGGTTACGAGGCATAGAGAGTTAGGAACTCTATAGTTCGTCCCGTGTATCTTTTGAAGATACTAAATTGACCAGTGCACCTTTAGAGACAATAAAAGAACAAACCATTTAACGTCTTCTATCTCAATGTCACTATGTATGAATTGAATAAAGCTTACCTAAATCCTGAAATGAGACATGTCATTTCATAGCATTAATACTATCATTTGAGAAAGTCAAATTCTAGATCCATTATGTGATCTAGACTAGGCCAATTGGTGAGATATTAACTTATGAAGATGTCATGAACCAACTTTGTGAAGTTCTCATAGATATGGAATTCATGTACAAAATTGCTGAGATACATAGATATCACCTCATGCTTTATTACTTGGATTGTGAATAAATGAACTGCGCAATATCCAAAATTAATTAGCGATTTTATTTGGATGAAACAATGTGACTTGTTAGCTCCTCGTCAATAAATTGTTTCTAACTTATTCACAAACAACAAATGAGTTGAGAAAATAACAACTAGAAGAGTAAAATGGTAATTTTATAAATCTCAACTAGTTGATAATATTCATGAACGGTAAACATAAATAACATTCAATGGATCCGCTCAATATAATTAAGTTGAATTTGAGTAGAAAATAAATTCATTTTAACCGAGAGATTTTCAGTGTCAACTCTTTAGTGGAGTCAGTTGACATTAAGCTAATACTCGGAAAAGGTTTGTGAACTTTTGAGTCCGAGTATAGAAGCTCAAGCTTTGTTCATTTGGATCCATAAGGTGACTATTACAGGTCATTAGAGTAGGATTGTTAAACTGAAAGCTAAGTCAAAATAAATTCAAATGTTGAACTAGACTTTTTCTCGGAAAATGTCTAAAGGGTATTTTTGTCCACATGGACTTAAAATAATGTGAATGTCAAAATAAGATTTTGAATATTTTCAAATGATGAAAATATAAATTATTTTCTGAAGCCAAAAAGTCGTTTAAGGCATTATGAAATTAATTTCGTTATTTGTGCAATTAGAACTTTACAATGGGTATTTTAAGAATTGTCTTAGAAGAAATAAGCAAGCATCTAGAAGCTCCCCCTAGGTAGAATTTCGGCCTACACGCACCAAGAGAAGAATTTTATTTCCCTTTAATTATAAGGATAATTGCCCAAAAGGAAAAGAGGAGATAAATTTCCTTGAGATGGAAACAAATAAGCTAAGTAAGGAAACAAATTTCCCCCTTACTTGATAGAAGTGGCCGGCCACATTATAAGAGAAAGGAGAGAGGAAAATCAAATATTGTGTCATGAATGCATAATAGGAAAGGGTAATTACCCTTTCTTGATTTTCCTTCTCCTATAAATAGAGCCTCACAAAGAGATGTGAAAACAAGCTTTTTTGCTCTTGTGCTCTCAATTTGGCCGACCCCTCTTCTCTCTCTCTCTCTCTCTCTCTCTCTCTCTCTCTCTCAAAATACTTCTTTTATTTTGGCACCTAGATCCTCAATTGATCTAGAGAATTAGCTTATGATCCAAGAATTGTTCTTGGTTCATATTGTTTAAGTGTGCGCACACACAAATCCTTCTAAACCTCTTTAGATTCTTGTAATAGAAATCTTAGGTTTCTCAAGTTCAAGACTAGACGTGAAGGAATCGAGCCAAGAAGAAGATCCACATTTCCCAAGAGGCTTCAACTTTTAAGATCCAAGAAAGATTAGTATTCAAGTAGATTAAATAATGTTTTTAATTATAACATGTTCATGCACTTTGCCTAAGATAGTAAAATTGTTTTACTTGTACATAAATTTTATATTCCTCCATTAATATGATTAATGATAATTTTTCATAACCCTAGACCTATTCCAACACATTCATCCATAAAAACAAAAATAATAAAGAATGACTATTTATTTAGATTAATGTCTCACCAAAATTAAATACAAATGTATTTTAATGTCTAATATCTCCTTTGTGGGCAACAATCCCAACATCAGACCATTTGAAGAGAAAGATCTCTTGGTCGTTTTGCCCTTGAGACTTCAAATGACCATCCTTTGTTAACCTCTTAATCCTATCTAGGCCAATATGTCCAAGACGCAAGTGCCATAGGTATGTGCTGTCAGTTTCATCGCTATGAAACATCTTACGCTTCCCAAGTGAATCTCTATTCACTTCGGTATCCAAGAATTTCGGCTCATTTGGATATAGATAATATATCGATTCCACACGATGAGCTTCAGAAATGAACGAATCATCAAGAAAAATTTCAATACCATTAATGATTTTAAACTTGAAGAACTGCTCTTCTAAACGACCAAAAGAAAACAAGGTTCTTACTAAAATTCAGAACGCAATAAACATTATTCAATAATAAAGTTTTGTTCCCAAATTTAAGCTTCACGGTCTCGACTGATCTTGCTCCGATATTAGTTCCATTTCCCAGTTGGTTTTCCTGAACCATTCAAGTTACACACAATAGGGTCAGAAGTCCCGCAATCTAATATCTAGGGCAATTCTTTATTTTGTGATCTAACACGCTTGAATAACGATAATCGTTCAGTTGGCGTTTTTAGGACCTTTCATCAACCTCTTAGAACTAGAAGTCGAAGCCCTATGTTCAGCATCATTGACTTCAGTAGGCTTCTTCTTTTTCTTAGGGAAAAGTCCCTCGCAGTCTGCAACTCCTTCATGAGTTCAGTCACAGCATAATTGAGTTTGTCCATGGAGCAGTTCAGAGAGAAGCTATCAAAAGATTTTGTTGGAGTCTCCAAGATCATGTCAATCTTGGTGTCTCCGTTAATCTTTGAGCCGTGAATCTCCATATCGTTCATGTGCCATGATAAGTAGCATGTGTTCACGAACTGAAGATCCTGGCTTCATCCTGTAGTTCATAAAACTGTGGATAGCTTGCTGCCTTGCCTGACGCCCATGACATCAAATAGGTCATGAAGATTGTAGAGCATCTCATATGCTGTGGCAATGTCCCGTAGAGATTGTTGCAGCACATTTCTCAAAGATGCTAAGATGTAGTCTCATCGGACATCATCCATGCATCATAGGAGTCCTTGTCCTCTTTACTCGAGTCATACTCGGATCTGGAGGACATGGGGTCGTGAGACCATACTTGTGCTTTTCCACCATCAGCACGATGTCGAGGTTACATTTCCAGTCAACGTAATTCGCATTCTCGAGTTTGAACTTATAATCGTTTGAAGATAGTTAAAAGACATTTTACTGAAAACATAAATAAATTTAGTATGTGCTACAATTTCAAATTATATCCATGAACAATCCTAATATGGTGAGAAAAGCGTTAAATAATTCATGGTATTATGAACAACAATGGTTAATTACTTTTCCTATGGGGAAACCGTAATTAACCGCCTTTCATAGTTGTGACACATCACTATTTAGTTCGAACCATCCAAGAAGTCACAACTACTAGTTCTTACTAACTGCCATAAATGTTTGGTCACTTATTTTTAATGCAGGACCTCTATGTGAGGATTACTTTAAAACATAAGTCTAAGTGTATAACCGACATGTGGGTCTTCAATCAAGTCACTTTGATAACGGTTCACCTATGTGGAGATCTCGCTTCATTTTTTCTCTTTAAAGCACGCGACTATAGTCAAGTAGCTAGGATTGACTATGGTAAAATATTCATTCCAATAACTAAGCCATCCATACTAAGAATCATAATATGTACAAAGAAAATTAACAGATTACCAAATACATGTTGATAATACCTTTCTGAATGGAGATTTGAAAGATGAAGTGTACATGAAACAACCATTTGTGTTTGAAAACAATGTGAGACCATAGTTATATGTAGATTGATCAGGTCTCTCGATGACTCGTAACCAGACATCATAGATTCTTCCAACAATCAGAGTCCGTTGATCTTTAGATTGTGAATATTTCATTTTAACCAAACCATGAAGAGTTTGTCCACGCAAATCTATATTTTTCTCTTCATATATTGTATGGTTTGATTAAGAACTATAAGACTATTTAATATCATAAATTGTCAAACAAACGAAAAACAAATGAATGAACGTTTCAACTTGTATTAATTTAATCAGCAAATTACAATAAGAACTTATGAAACACTTATAATAAATCAATTATAAATAATCTTCTTGTGGGTTTATCTGCCAACAAACTCACCACCCCATGTCCTCCTAAAACAAATGATGATTCGACTCAAGAGGACAAGGATGCCCTAGTAGAGTGGATCCGATTCGATGAGATTGCGAGGTGCAACAACAACATCATGATATTGATTCGGCCTAAAGCATGTTATTCAATCATCATGCTATTCCTTAAGTATTTGGAAGTCGTTCCGAAATTCAACGAGCCCATGACACTTTATTGTGATAATAGTGGGGCTGTTACTAACTCGAAGGAACTTAGAAGCCATAAGCGCTCTAAGCATATTGATAGAAAATACCATTTGATTAGAGAGATTTTGCAGCGCAGAGACATGAAGGTGAAGAAGGTCTCAACAGTCAACAACCATCCAGATCCATTGACCAAGGCGCTATCCAACAAGGTCTTCGACTAACATCGAGACATATTAGGCATAAAGGACTACTCTTATCTTCTTTGAGTCGAGTGAGAGTTTGTTGGCATAGATGCCACCAAGAATATTATTTATTTACATATAGATGTAATATAAATCTCTCATGAGTCCTTATTATAATTTGATGATTAAATTAATAAAAGTTGAAAGGTTCATTCATTCCTTAATCAAACCTAACAACGTATGAAGAGACAAATATATACTTGCGTGAACAATCTTTATGATTTTCTTAAAACGAAATATTCACAATCTAAAGATAAACGTACTATTGATCCTAATATGATTGTTGGAAGAATCTATGATTCTTGGTTACGAGACATAGAGATATATGAACTCTATAGTTCTTCCAGTGTATCTTTCGAAGATACTGAATTAACCAGTGCACCTTTAGAGACAATGTAAGAACAAATCATTTAACCTCTTTTGTCTCGAAGTCACTATGTATGAATTGCAACGAGCTTACCTTAATCCTAAAATGAGACATGTCATTTCATAACTTCAATATTTTCATTTGAGAAAGCTACACTCTAGTTGTGAACTAGATCCGCTCTATTCGTGATGTATTGGGTTAAGAAGTTCACATGAGTATACTTTGTGAAGTTCTCATAGATATGGATTTCATGTACAAGATTGCTGAAATGCAATGTATATCGAAAATTAAGTAATGACTTTACTTGGATGAAACAATGTGACTTGCTAGCTCCTCGTCAATACATTGTTTCTAACTTATTTACAAGTAACAAGTTGATGAAATAACAACTAGACGGGTAAAATTGTAATTTTATAAATCCCATCTAGTTGTTGATATTCATGACGGGTAACCATAAATTACATTCTATGAGTCCACTCAATATATTTAAGTTGAATTTGAGTACAAAATAAATTCATTTGAACCGAGAGATTCTCAGTGCCACCTCTTTAGTGGAATCAGTTGACATTATGCTAATACTTGAAAATAGTTTGTGAAATTTTGAGTCCGAGTATAGTAGATCAAGCTTTGTTCATTTGGATCCATATGGCCACTATTACAGGTCATTAGAGTATGATTGTTAAACTAGAAGCTAAGTCAAAATAACTTCAAATGTTGAACTAGACGCTTTCTAGGAAAATGTCTAAAGGGTATTTTTTGTCCACACGGACATAAATGATGTAAATGTAAAAATGAAATTTTGAATATTTTCATATGATGGAAATATAAATTATTTTCTAAAGTCGAAAAGTCGTTTGAGGTATTATGAAATTAATTTCATTATTTATAGAATATTAATTCTACAATGGGTATTTTAAGAATTGTCTTAAAAGAAACAAAGAAGCATCTAGAAGCTCCTTCCCTAATGTAGAGTTCGGCCAACATCATCGAAAGAGGAGAGGAATTATTTTCCTTTAAAAGAGGAAATAAATTTCTTGAGAAGGAAACAAATGTGCTGAGTGAGAAAACAAATTTTCTTCACTAATGCTACAAGGTGGCCGCCCATATACTAGAGTAAGAGGAGAGGAACTCAAATATTGTGTCATGAATACACAATAGAAAAGGGTAATTACCCTTTCTTGTATTTCTTTGTCCTAGAAATAGAGCCTCACATAGAGATGTGAAAACAAGCTTTCTTGCTCTTGTGCTCTCCCTCTTGGCCGACCACTCTCCTCTCTCTATCTCTCATTAAAATATATCTTTAATTTTGGAACCAAAGTCCTTATTAGACTTAGGCTTAAATTGGATCTTTAGCTCATAGACTTGTTCTTGAGTTATTGTGTTTAATTGTGCCCACACACTAATCTTTCAAACCCTCTATAGACTCTTTTAATAGAAACCTTAGGTATCTCGAGTTCACAATTAGGTGTGAAGGTAACGAGCAAGACGAGATGATCGACCTTACCTAAAGCTTCTCAAAGATCAAGTTTAGAGAAAGGTAGTAACAAGTAACTAAATAATGTTTTTTAAATAATATGATGTTCATGCACTTTGCCTAGGTTAGTAAATTTATTTTACTAGTAAAGAAATTTTTATATTCCGTCACTAACTTGTTACAATTTTTTTTTTTAACCCTAGACCTATTCAGAAAATAGTACCAGAGCATAGGTCAAAGTATAAGCATGTAGATGTTATTTAAAATCATCATACGAAAATTGTTTTCAGAATTTTACTTGAATAATGGTTTTGTTAAGACTGGAGCTTAGATAATTCCAATTTTTTGGTGCGACCTCTAAAATTAAGTTGGTGTTGATTTTACACTTGTTAAAGATGCTATATAAACACATTAAAAGCAGTTTTTAAAGATTTTATGTTTAGCATGCTTGAAATCAATTTTTTGTTAAATTTGAAAATTTGTGTACATTCTTAAACTATAAAATTAGTGGGTTTTGAACATAATTATAGGTGCGGAAGTTAGCTATCCAATGCAATATGTTACAGCTCAATCGGATACTGGATGTGTCATTTATGACCTTTTATGTCTGAGGTATACGTCAGTCCGCGAGTCCAGGATTTTTTAATTCGGATTTGCGACGCCTAGCTTCTTCTCCTCCTGTTGTTGCAATTGTGGCTTATCGACGTTCACGCACTCAACCACCATGAAGATGCCATGAAGGAAGATGATGAGAAGACCAAGAATTCAAGTTTAGGAGATTTTGAATCTAAAAAAATTTCAAGTGCAAAAGCGAGACTAATTATCTCACACACTTTCCTTAGGAAAAATAAAATAAATAGGAAAAAATATTCGAGTACGTTCCTTGTGCCTTAGTCCATTAACAGTGCTCTCCCCTTACAAATATTAATTATAGGGCTTATTTTCTAGTGTTCCACTCTATCTCTCTTTACTCAAAGAAACACGTTTCCAAACGAACAAGAGAAGATGTGCCAATTCCAAAAAACGGGAGGGTTGTACTTGTTGTTTGCAACCCACGATCCCCAACACTAATGCTAAGTTCAATTGTCACCAGACTTAGAGTCACCCTCGCGACCCTCTCATTAATGAGAGTACTCAACTGCGCTTTGTCCTTAACTTTACTTGTAGAGCTACGTTCAAAAGTGAAACGATGAGACAAGGCCTACCCTCGGTGGATTGTTTTCAAAGAAGATCTTCTTGAACTAAGTGGTTGGTTACACACTTAGACTCAATTTCTAGTAATCCTCCCTCGAGGCCCTGCGAAAAGATTTGAGTGATCAAAATTCTTTTTAAGGTGGCTAGTCAAAACATTAATGTATTGACATCATGACTATGCATTAATAATGTGTCATTTAATTATTAAAGGCGACTCTTTGCGGCATTCCCTCAAAAGAATAAAGGTTCATTTTATTCATAACACCTTTGGATTTTACATGTTCAATATAAAACTTATAATACCAAACAAGAGACTAATCATAAATTTTTTCAACTTTCACTACTACAAATGTTGGATCCCACAACCGATTTTCCACAACACTTATTAGTAAGGGGTGTGGATTCCAAGATCCCACAACCCTTATAACTAAGGGTTGTGGGAAGGGCTGAATTTCAGTGTATTCCACAACCCTTAGAATATTAGTTGTGGAATATACCTTATTCTACAACCATTGTTATAAGGGTTGTTTAATTTTACTTATTTTAAAATGTCCCACAACCCTTAATGCATTCGTTGTGGGAGCGGCGCCGGGGGGACGCCTTATGGTGCCGCAGCGCCACTTCCGACAACGGATCCAAAGATCCGGTGTGGAAACTATAAAAAAAAGTCGTCGCCGCGACACCACTTCCACAACCCTTCTCAAAAGGGTTGTGCAACCTCATGAGAGGTATTTTGAACTCGGCGCCGCGGCCCCATATTAACGTCGCCGCGGCGCCGTGGACACAGAGTCTACCTAGACTCTGTAAGTCACGGGGGCCGCGGCGAAGTTCTTTTTGGGCCGCGGCCCCCTTTTCTGGGAATGTTGTCGCCGCGGCCCTAGGTACACGTCGCCGCGGCGCCGCTTCCACAACCCTTCTCACAAGGGTTGTGGAATGTCTAAAATTCGTGAAAATTTCAAATTTTTCATAATCCCGCCCAAATTCGCACAAAAGTAATATTTCGACTTCTTCTTCTTCATTCTTCATTTTCACTCCAAACTCATTCTCTCTCAAAACCCATTCTCTCTGAAAACCCATTCTCTCTCAAAACTCATTCTCTCTCAAAAATCTTATCTTCTCCGGCGACCCATAAATCTTCGGTCACTTCAACGAACTTTTCCGTCCGGTCTCTCTTTCGCTCCATCTCCGACGTCTCTCTTTCCCTCCACCCTTTCTTCACTCCGCCCTCTCTTCACTCCGCCCTCTCTCTCGCTCTCACTCCGCCCTCTCTTTCCCTCCATCTCCGACCTCTCTCTTTCTCTTCACCATCTCTTTACTCCGCCCTCTCTCTTTCACTCCGCCTCTCTCTCTCTCTCTCTCTCTCTCATTACGCCCTCTCTCTCACTCTCACTCTCTCCACTCTTTCCTTCCCACGCCCATGCCCTCTTTATCTCCACCCTTTCCTTCCCTTCGTCCTCTATCTCCGCCTCACTTTTCACCGGAAAGTTCACCTCCGCCATCAACGGCTTCTCATCACATTGGTTAGTTATTGTTTATTACTAATTTTGGTCTGAAATTGATAATTAGTTTAGGTTGATATTGAGATATTTTTTGTTGTGTTTTGAATGGATAATATGGTTAGATAATTAGAGTATGAGTTCTTGAATTAGTTTAGGTTTATATTGAGATATTGAGGTTGTATTTTGATTGTGTTTATAGATTCAATGTCGAGTACTACTAGTTCTAGCCATGGTTGTAAAAGGAAACCTAGACGACATTACCATTAAACTAATTCCAAGGTATGTATTAACCTAATCTTTACATATGTATTGATTGTCTACATTAATTACAAGGTAATTGATTCAAAGTTTAAATTGTTACAAGGTAATTAGTTCCAAGTTTAAATTGTTCGCTCAACATGTCAACAAAGTGATATTAGCGCAAAGGAAACGTTATCCAAGATAAGGTTTGTCCAACAATCTTCGATATCTTGTTATAAACAAATTTCACAAGACTTATTTTATTTGATAAAAATGTATTTTTTTTCCTTATTGAGCGTTTGTTAAACAAGGTACATACTTTTCATTTTATAGGGTGTTTTTCAAATTTCAAGCTCGAACGCAAAGGTGCTCTTGGTGACGGACAATCAACGTACATCTAGTCAATGGTCACTCGAAGACAAAGTGGTAACACAGAATGTGATATAGTTTAGTAAATTAGAAAACAAAAAGAAGTATATAAATGTAAAAATAGAGAAAGTAAAAGAAGAATGGATTAGCTATGTACAATTAATTATTGAATGTGATGATTAGTTACATTTTGTGATTTTGGATGTAAGTATTTCACACGATTTTAAATGTATATGATGATCTTGGATGACTTTTGGATGTATGAATGTTTTTTAGATTGATTGTGTATATTTAAAGACATTCTGCATCTATTATATGGTTTATGAGAGTTAATTACATAAATTTTGAGGGGAATCACTCACTGGACAAGGGCGCTGCGGCGACGTTATACTGGCGCCGCGGCGCCGACTCCCACAACGGATGTTTTGATCCGTTGTGGGACATGGTGCCGCGGCGCCGTTATAACGTGGCCGCGGCGCCGGATGTTCAACAAAATTTGAATTCTACAACCGAAAATTGATTGGTTGTTGAATATTTCACAACCAATATACATCCGGTGTGGAAAGTATGAACATTCCACACCGGATGTCTAAGGGTTGTGGAAAATTCCACAACCCTAGATCTCACAACCCTTAATAAGGGTTGTGGGAAAATTCCACACCCCTTATTAAGGGTTGTGGGATCCAGTTTTTCTACTAGTGTTTGAGCAACATGTCTCTAAACCCCCTCTCTACTATTCTTTCTTCAAACAAACTAAAAGGTGATAATTACGTAGATTGGAAACGTAAACCTAGAAATATTCATTACTGTTGACAAGCACAAATGGGTACTCACCATCCCATGTCCTCCTGAAACGATTGATGATCCGACTCAAGAGGACAAGGATGCGCTTTCGGCCTGGCTCAGATCCGATGAGATTGCGAGATGCTATATTTTAGCAGCGATGTAAAAATGTTGCAACAACAACATCGTAATATTGGGTCTGGCTAGACAACAAGCGTTTCGACAGTTTATGAACGACAGTTTATGAACTGTCGTATGAAAGCAGGGACTCCCGTTAGAGGACCTATTTTTATTAGAGGAAACAGAGATTTATAAAAGTGAAAAAGATAGAAATCGTCAATAATGAAGAAGAAAAATACAATCTAGAAGGCGCTAAACCAATCTCTAATAAGGTCGGAAAAAGGAAACATATTAAAGTGAGGATCAAGAACCCCAAGTCAGAAACCGATAGAACGGTTAATGTTGGCCCAGGTGCTGTTAAAACTTGTTAAAGAGTCTTCAAAGATGCATTTGTTTCTATTCTTCCAAATCTCCCAACACATAGCGCGAAAGACGACTTTGATCCCGGATTTGGACTTTTTATTCTTGCCCAGAGACGCGAAACAGAGACTTAATTCTTTGAACGAAGAATCTTGTCGAGCAGATTCTGGACCAAATTCCGAAGGTAAAGGCGCAATCTCTGAAAAGATGGTCCCTAGAATCAACTGCCTATCCAAAGAGATTACATCTCGAGGGGAAACGAGGCGAGTAAGGGTTTATCGCTAAATAACATCGTCCGTGCTAAGCTTGTTGGAGATGAGAAACCAACCAAAGATGTGGATTTTTGACGAACCTTAGTCCACAAACGGTCACTCGGGACGACACGCGGCAAGAGAAATAGCGGAAGACATGGACTTCACCGAAAAGTCTTCGGCACCTTCGGGGCATCCTTCTATCCGAAAGTTCATTCCATAACTTGAAACTTTCTAACTTGGCGAGCAAATCGGAGACCTCGCCGATTTCTCTCTGATATAGATTTCGAGAGAAATTGAAGTTCCAAGACACTTTCCCAATAACCGATGAGTCCGGGGAGGAGGAAAAACCAATTGTTTCTGAGGGGCTTGAAAAAAGTCTTTCCGAGCGCGGAAACTCGAACTCAAGAGGAGTGACGGAAATCCACGAATCTTTCCAAAATCGGACCAAGGACCCTTTAACAACTTTCCAACTGACTCTAGAGTAAAACACGTCACTAACCGAAGAAATGGCCTTCCGAGGACTGGGAAGTGTGGAAGAAGCCGCGAGCCCCGGATCAAAGTTGTTTTCCTTCATGCCTTGGATGTCCTTGATTATACGGTGCCAAAGATCATCGGTTTTGTTCGGGAATCTCCAAAGCCACTTAGCAAGGAGGCTAGTGTTTTTTATCTTCAATATTAGTGATTTCGATCCCCCTTTGTACTTCAGGAGACAACACAACTCCTATCGCACCGAATGGATTCCCTTATTCTCTTCGAAGCCATCCCATAAGATCAACTTTTCAATAACTCCGCATATCCCCTTAGGAATTTGGAAGATGGAAAGTATTGGTTAGGCAAGGATGAAAGCACGGCTTTGATGAAAACTAACTTTTCACCTTTGCATAGAAAGCCCCGCTACCACCCGACGAGTCGTTTAGAGACCACCGGTTCCCAAAAATCCTTAGCTCTAGGATTTCCACCAAGCGGAGCACCGAGATAGGTAATCGGCCAAGGCTCCGAAGAACATCCAAAGTAGGCCGTCGAAGATGTCATAGAACTCGGAAGAATTAATATCCACAAAAGATCATTTACAAAGGTTTACCTTCTAACAAGACATGTCGAAAAGGCTTTGATTGAATTAGTGAGATGAGTCCTATTTTCTTGGGCCTGGTATCCAAAAACGAGGGTGTCGTCCGCGAATTGAAGATGAGATATGGGCAGCCTCTCTGCTCCGACGAAGAGCAGCGTAAAAGTCCCAACTCGCAGTCCCGGAAGATCATCCGAGAGAGAACATCTGCCACCAAGGTGAATAAGAATGGAGAAAGTGGGTCACCTTGTCTCAATCCTCTCAAACATTTAATTTTATCGCGCAGCTTGCCATTGATGAGAACTAAGATCAACGAAGATGAAATGCAGCCGAAGATCCATTTTCGCCATCTTTTTTCTAGGACGAGGTCGAGAAACTTCAATTAACTCGATCGTAAGCCTTCTCGAGATCGAGTTTGAGAACAGCCCCTTCTTCTCCACTTTTAAACACCGCTTCCACACCTTCGTTGGCTATAAGAATAAGGTCGATCATTTCACGCCCTTCAACGAAGGCTGCTTGCTCTTCCGCCACCATTTCTCATAACGAGTCGTGAAAGAGGTTGCAAAGGACTTATTGTACCAAAAGTCGGAGATCTTTGCCATGATGTCGGACTTCAAGATCTCCCAATAGTCTTGGAAGAAAGCCATAAAAATACCGTCCGGCCCCAGATATTTGTCTCGCGTTAGGCTAGATAAAGTTGTCTTGACTTCTTCTTCAATGAAAGGAATGGTCATTTCCTTTTTAAAATCGTCCAAAATTGGGTGCCAAAGGATATCCACCTTCGAAGGCACTGATACGGGATCCGTGGTGAAAAGACGGGTGTAAAACTCGCATCGGATTTTTCCAACTTCTAAATCTTGTTTTTGGCTTTCCTAGTGTTCATTAACACGTTAAAATATTTGGAATTAGCGTCGCCTTCCTTAGCCCAAGTGTTCTTAGAAGAGACACGAAACTTGCGATTCTATAAAAGACTAATCTCCTTGAGATTATCTTTTATTTCCCATCTTTCGTGTCGAAAATCATCGTTCCTCATTGAACCTCCTTCGAGACTATCAAGAAACACAAGGCGGGCTTCCAGCTAAAGTTTGTTTCCCTCGAGAACACGCTTCTTCTCGGCAGCCCACTCCCGAATGTGGTTTTTGAGAACTTGAAGCTTGTACATGAAGGCGTGGCTTTCCCACCCCTGTTGAGTAAGAGGGAGCTCGGACCAACGAACCTTTAGTAAGTCCCGGAGAGACGCATCCTCCAACCAACTATTGTCAAACCTGAAAGGAGCCGCCCCCCACTTAGGAGGTGTAGTGGACAAAGAAATTGCAGAGTGATCCGAGACTCGCAAAGGTGAGCTTCTTGTTTGCCAAAGCGGAAACGAGATTTCCAACCGCTTCCGAGGAGAAATCGATCACGCTGACAACATGTGGGAGAGGATCGAAAAGAGGACCAAGTGAAGACCGCGTTGTTGAGAGGTAGGTTGTCAAGAATCGAGTCGGTGATGAATTCGTTGAATTGCTTCATCCCCCTTCTAGCCCGCGAGGGACTCGATCTTTCATCTGACGTTGAAATACCCCGCAAGGCACCAGATGCCGCATAACGAGGCGAGACCGGCTAGTTCATCCCAAAATTGATATCTCTCTAATCTGGAACATGGGCCGTGGACGCCCGTGAACCACCAATCTTTTTATTCACTGGAACCTTGAATAGAGATAGAATATTTTCCGACAAGATTATCGTAGACCAACACTCTACGAGAATCCCAAACAACCAAAATGCTTCCCACCGTGCCAATTTTTGGGAGAAGAATCCTTTCTTTGAATCAAGAGCTCCAAATGCTCCAAATAAAACCACGGTTCACCGATTGCCGCTTGACTTCTTGAAGAACCACTAAATCGGGGGAGAGAGTGCTTTAATAGCACTACGTTTGTCCGGGGATCGCAAACCCCGGATATTCCACCAGAGGATCTTCATTTAAGCCCGATTCTCCCTTTTAGGATGTTAGAGGAGAATTCCACATTGAATTTTTTTTTTTAGCTCTCTCCATTTCTTCCTAGTACGTATAGATGCTGATTTGAAACTTTTAGAAGGGAAATATAAAAAATTTCCTTCGAGGACAAGGACTGCAAGTTAAGGGCAGTTTCTGGGCTAACGGGATCGTCGGAGCTGGATGCAAAAGAGTCCTCGTTGGACGAATTGTCCTCGCATGAAGAATCACCTTCCAATTGTTCCAGAGTGTTCTTGTCGTTAGATTCATCGTCAAAATCAAAAGGTTGATGCAGGGGATTAAGAAGGCGAGTTTGGGAAGCCCGTTTCTGTCGGGAATACTTATTGGAAAATATTCCGCCACCTCCGGGGAGCACATTCTCAGGTGCGCTCGAGTACGCACATTCTCAGGTGCACATTCCGTTTGATAACATATGATGTAGATCATAAGTTATCTCAATGAAATGGAATTCATTTGATCTGAGATTGATGAAGATACCAAAATAGATATGATCTTGGAAACCCTCACCGTCGGGGTCGAAGCATTCGTACCGATAGAGACCACGCTCCCCACGTTCCGCATTGAGACCTTCAACAAAGAGGAAACGAAGAAGTAATGCGGGTAAAGCTCGACCTTATGATGAAAAAAGGGCTGGCGCCCTTACCCGTCTCGCCACCTAGAAAAGAAAGGTCGAGTTGTACTATAACTCAAAGGTCACGCTCAAGAACTTCACCAACGGCAGCTTAGTTTTGAGAAGGGAGTTCCCAAACACCAAATTGCAAGGCACCAGCGTATTGGGACCAACTTGGGAAGATCCCTATCGAGTTTGAAAGGCCATTCACAATGGCACATACGAGCTCGAAAACATGGACGGCCTCGTTTTGACTCACACGTGGAATGCTGAGCACCTAAGACAATACCACCAATGAAGGCTGCCAATCACAACAAACACTGTATATTTCATATGTAACCACATGTTAATGACTTCGTATTAAATTATGTACTATTGAACATCGAATAAAAGTCTCTTTGTGTCATCATGTTTTGTTCCCTAACTTGCAAAAGTTTCAAAAAATTTATGACAATCTCAAATTTCATGAAACTTGGGGGCTAGGGTGAAACGATAACAAGCGATGTCTCGACCTTGCGTTCGGAACATGAGAAACCCAAAAAATGGGCCAAGCGATAACAAGGTGTCACAATCTTACATTCGGGAAAATCAAAGACTTAGAAATAAAGCCACGAGGCGATAGCCCCATGGCCGGAAAATTTCCATAAAAAACGGTAACAAGGCAACAATCTTGCATCCAGACGCCCATGGATTTGAGGAAATTTGGAAAAACCCCGACCCACACTCGGCTAGGAAAATGTCATACCTAATCCTAAGGCACAAATCGAATGCCCTTGAGATGAATGCTCGTGACGCCCTATGCAGCAAATTGTAAACCGACGTGTCATTGATCAGGCCTTAAAAAGGCGGGTCGTAAACCGACGTGTCATCGGTCGAGCCAAATCTCGGGATTCTTCCATGGTATAGCATAGTCATGAGGTGCTAGGCCATCAACGAAAGGCCATGAATAAAAGTGCTCAAAACACGGTTGTGGCCAAAACGCCGAGACCGAAGAAAGCGAGCTCGGATTTTGCCAAGTAAGCGAGGCGTAGACCGGTGAAACCACGGCCATTCCCAAAGTCCGGGCATCGATCCCGTGGAACGGATGACATGCCGCCAACCTCCACAGTCGCATGGGTTGTGGGTCCAATGGACCGTCAACGACGAAAGGAAACCATAATCAAGTCCAATCCTCGATCGGAAATGTGACCATAAGCCCGCGGCCATTTGTAACGCAGCAATTGGATGAATAGTTGTCACAGAGGCACTACCTGCAGGCACACGGCGTGATGGCATCACAGCCGCGCACGAAGTTCACATGGATATAATGAAGTTTGCGTTAGAAGATATGATTAAAGAACTTTCAACAAAAAGAAGAAATCATAAAACAGCATTTGGTAATATCCAAAGTTGAACAACGCCGCAACCAAATACAAAGTGCTAAAAAAATGCGCAAACAAAGGAAATACTCAATAAGACCGGAAGACAATACGCTCCTCAAGAGAAGGTGGAACAGGCTTAGATGGAGATTTCCGGACAAAATACTTAGTAGTCTCGGCCGGCCGTCTATCCATAGGTCCTCGAAGTCCACCTCATCCTCCAACGGCGGAAACATGGTGTCGAAAAAAGCGAACGAAACCCCACGCGACTCGTTCTTCGCCATGGTCGCGTCCTAGACGCGTATGGCGGCAGCATATCGAGCCTCATACAAGGCTACCTCCCAATCACCCAATGCGAGCATTGGCCCGCACGGCCTCGTCACGCTCTTCAAACACAGCTTGCATCTCTTCAAGGAGAGGTTCGGTCTCCTTGGTCATCTTCTCGCGAGCCGCATCATTCCCAGCCAGCTTGCTCCGCCCAAAATTTAACTCCACCTTCCGAGCCATTACAACCTCCTTGAGATCCTTGGTCTCCGCCAAGAACGCCCGAGCAGACCTTTCGACTTGCTCCCTCAAGGTCCGCTCCTCCGCAAAATCAAGGAATTTGGCAAAACAAGCAATTCAGGAAACTAACCTTTTCAGGGTCGCGGGTTCCTTGGCAGAAGAGCTCTGTATCTCTAATGGCGATGACTTCCTTGAAGCACTTCGGCAAGGAGTCTTCCAAACGACCGGAACTCCGATCGCCAAGATTGGGCTCCTCAGCAAGGAAGAATGACCCCCCGCCGTTGTGCAAAAGAGGATTGATCACTCGCTTTGAGCTCGACGGGGTGTCGCTCACAGATGAGATGGCCGGACGCTTCCTTGAAGGCTCCCCGCTCTTGGCGCTGATGCTGGTGGCGTGGCTACAGGTCTCCCTTGCCTCTCTGCAAGCTGAGTCATCACCGCCGCGCGAGCACCCGAGAGAGCTGGCGGCGCAACCGCGCGACCTCGGTCTCGCCTCCGAGAGTCCCCTGACACGGAAACAAAAAAGATTAGAAACATTAATGAGGAGAAAAAATGAGGGATACATCATACCACTAGATCGCTCTGCTATAAGGTCGTTGCCCTCGACTTCTGAGTCAAAAACTCCACAAACCGCGGTTCCGTGGATGAGGACGAGGCACGAAGCTCGTGCCGATCCATCTGGTGATCGCCATCGTGTCGAGACACTCGAAGATGGAAGCCTAGCGCCGAGACGTCAGAAGTTTCTTGACCGCCCGTCCAAGTTCCATCACTTCAGGCTTTTCGGCCAACACGAACGGGGTGGCCAGGCCAAACTCTAGGGGGGTGGCTTGGAAGGCCGTCTCTGACACCCATACCCACTGGTATTGATACTTCGAGGGCATATTTGTAACCACTGCGAATTGCTTACTATGGTAAGCCCGGTATGAGCCGACTCGACACGGTACCCCATCTATAAACAAGTACTCTAAAAATTTCTCGACCGTCATCGCACGCTTCTGGTCACACAATAACATCATGTGGCAAGCGACAACAATGCAGAAGAAGGATGGAGACATTTGGGCTGCGTGAACACGCAGCTGAGTGGAGATCTCCTTGATTACGGGCGCGAATGGCAATTGAAGCCCGCCCTGAAGGCTCACCAGGTGAATCGTGGAAAACCCGAGCCGGGGGCAGGTCATCCAATCTTCCGGGAGTGGACGAAGAATGTCGATGTGCGGGGGAATTTCCAATTCCCTATGAAGATTCCATAATGCGGCGGGCGCCGGAAGCCACGCTGCATCAATCTCGTCGCACGAAAAAATAATCTTGGACTCTTATCCCGGCGATGGGGGAGGCTCGACTCCGCTTCTCCTCCTCGCTCGCCGACAAGACCCGCGCAAACGTAGGGAGAGCCCTATAGGCTGAGGTCGACCGGGGGCAGCGCGTGCCAACGAAGAAGAGTCCGATGAAGCATGGCTGGCCGGCAACCCGTGAAGCAAGGGCGGGTCGACCGGTGATGGATCAGACCTGCCCGAGCGAATCGGTGTCGTTCCAGACAAGATTTGGCTGACTAGCAATTGGCCGGGTGGCGCCCGGCAAATCAAGACAGCCTCAGGCGGGCTAGCCGGCAGGCGCCCAATACCCAGCGAGCCGGCCGGCGGGTGCCCAGGTAGTGGCCCAAACCCAGGCGGGCCGGCCGGCAGATGCCCAGCCCCAGGCAGAATAGCTGGCAGGCCTCCAGTCCCAAGGGAACTGGCCGGCGAGTGCCAGGGCCTAGGCAGGCCGGCCGAAAGGTGCCCAACCCCGGGAAGGCCGGCCGGCAGGTGCTCAAGCCCAGGTGGGTTGGCCGCAGGTTCCCAGCCTCGGGCAGGTTGGCCAGCAGGTACCCGGACCCAGAGGCCAGCAGGCCCCAAGCCTCTAATGGGCCGGCCAGCATTGGCCCAGCACCAGGCCAACATGCAGCATGGAAAGCCCATCAGGGCTGGCCGGTTGGAACCCTAGCAGGAGTAGGCCAGCCGGCAGGGGCATGAGATCACGAAAGCCAGTCGACCGGCACCTAAACGCAGGCGATCCGGCCGGTGTCTCCACAAAAGCAGACGATCCAGTCGCCGCCCTTCCCTCGAAGTATGGCCCCTGCTCCCGGCCAGACGCGTTCGCCACCTTAGGGCAGGAGCCTCCACGTTGTGCGAAGCAAAGGCGTTGGCGCTTCCGTCGCTGTCGCCCCTCCCTCGAAGTATGGCCTCCGCTCCCGGTCAGACCCATTCACCGACCGCCGGGCCTGGGCCTCCACTTCGCGCGACACGAAGGCGTCAACTCCTCTGTCGCGAGCGACCCTGTTGGCCGGATCGCCCTTCCTCCATGCGCACCTTCCTCCCGGCGTGGCGCGACGATGCCTTTCTCGACCGGCGAGGACTCGCGCGCCAAGAGCATGTCCTCCCCGACTCGGCCTCTCCGGCGAACACCCCCTAAGTCTCGCTAATCCCGAGGATCTCTGAGCTAGGCGTGCACGCGTCTCCGTGCTAGGCACCCCCGTCGCCATCCATGGCGGCCGTCTCGGGTGTCGCCATCACGAAAAGGATTTCCGCTGCGGTCCGCAACGAATTGGCCGAAATTCCCTCGAAAGCTATCCACGCGTTACAATTTTCTTCGTCGAGAAAATCAAAAAGATGTGGATCGGGATTTTGAAAAATATAAGGAGATAATGGAGAATTGTTTCTTTCACCTGTTGATAAAAGAGAATCAACAAAATCATGCATGGATCCCCCATTGGCGGAAAAAAGTGAGTAATCTATGAAGCGCGACGAGAAATGTAAAATAATAAAATAAGGCTATGAACCTTATATATTACCTACCAACCTGGACCGTCTGAGGGTCCTCTCTGTCGCTCGCCCGCCGGCTCGCCTGCCAGAGATCGCGCTGGGTCCATGCTCATTCGACGATTGGAATGCTCCAATTCTTCGTTCACACCCGAACATGCTTTCGACATCAAACTCGGGGGGCTAATTTTGTCGTCGTATTTCCGGCGATGACTCGTTTAAAAGGATCTTCGCCTCCTCCATATCGGGGACGCTATGTGGGCCCGTTTCGATTACCGATCCCTGCAAAGGAAGCCCTAAGGTCCCCTTGGGCGCCCGTCGTCGACGCCTCCGGCCGTATAGAGCCTTAGTCGACCGGAAGGCCACTCCTTGGCGCATGGCCGGCCGGCAGGCCCCTGCTTGGCAGCTTGGTCTGCCGGTAGGCCACATACTGGCCTACTGGCCCATAGCCTAGGCCCTTGTCCCTTGGTCGGCCGGCGTGCCACTCCTTGGCACGTGACCAGCCTGCAGGCCCCTATTTGGCCCCGTGGCCGGCGGGCAAGTCACCTCTTGGCCCATGGCCGGCAGGCAGGCCACTCCTTGACACATGGTTGGCCAGTAGGCACCTGCCTAGCCCCTGGCCGGCTGGTAAGCCACTATTTGGCCCATGGCCGGCTCCCTGGCCCCTGGACGGCCAACATAGTCACGCCCTAACCCCTGGCCGATCGGCAGATGCACGGATAGCCCCGGCGGCCCTCCAACTCCGTCCTCCCCCATCAAGGTCCCCCTTTGGCCGGAACCTTGGCCCTCCATATGCTATAAGTATCCTACTCCGTCTCCAACAAAGGTAACTCATTTTTTACCTCTCGAAATCCTGCCCAAATCTTGTTTTTCTCTCTCCTCTCTCTCTCTCTCTATACTTTGCCTCCCGTGTGAGGTATAAAGGGGAACGAGTTTCGACAGGAAGAGTTCACAAGGATCCTAGACCGGAGTCCCGAAATGACATTTACTCAATCGTCTCTGTACTCTTGGTCTTGTCGATCCCTCCTCGTCATCCTATAACTATGTCTGTATTCTACTAATGTTGACTGTCGGCGAGGTAAACAGAGGACCCTCCTTTGTTTTCCCTTCTCAGTTCAAGTATGTTAAGTCTTTTCATATAACAGAAGGACTCAAAGACCCCACGACAGCTAAGAGACAATCCGGGACGCCGGATCCGACACGCTGAGGCCAAAAGGGAGTGCCACTCGCCCCGAGCGGGGATCTAACCGCCGAGGTATCTGAACGTTGTCTGAATTTCAGCGACAACAAAACTAATTAATATTCAATGAAGGACCGGTCAAGGAACCTTGCGATGCACCATTGGATGTCTCGGTTCAGCCCCCGCACGTTATCCATCGTGCGGCCAATCCCGAGGTGCTCCCTTCCTTGTCTTCTCGCTTCCGGATTACAATTAAATGTAATTACAATTTAAATTGTCCTCGAAAATTGAGGTCCAAAAATTTAAAATTATAAAAATTAAACCGAGACGATAACCGAAAAATTTGCAGGGCCACTGCAATGAGGATCCCCCCATAAATCACACTCAATATATTCACATTGCAATCAACAATCATACAAAAACGCCAACACCAAACTAGTCAAATAATTTCAAAACTAGTCATTAAAACCAAAATTTTAATGCATTTATAGATCTAATAACATTTGTTGGAAATTAATTAACGATTAATCAATAATATTACGTGCCATATGGCAGAAACACGTAAAATGACCTAACATGTTAAAACACATTTTATATATGTTTAATTAACCATGGCATTAAAAATACTAACCTGTCAATAAAAATTTTATATATGCCACGGGCATCAACAAATTGAACACGTTCAATCTACCAATCCTATAAAAAAAATTATATTTGCAGACCAATTCATTAAAGAGTGACTTACACGTGAAGTTGTAAACAACATTGTATGTAGCTAGCTCACTCCTAAATGCCTAGTCAAATTTCCTCGCGGGAATGGAGATTCTGACTCTCCGGAATGAAGGAGGCCCAAACTCGCTGGATTGGTAGAATCTGGCTCGCTGGATTGCTTCAAGAAGTTACTGGCCGGATTGGCAGCTGGCCAGACTGAGTCTGCCGGACGGGAGAAGTCAGCCTGCGAGGCTACGAGTACCTGAGAGTTGCTGGACGTGGGACCGGTGCAACAAAGTAGGTTGGGACTAGGGACACGTGGCAGAGGCACTGGATCACACGGAAAATCAACAGGACACGCATGATAGCAAACGCCCACCTGGACCACTGGCTGGCCGAAATGATGTCTGGCCGGCTGGGCCTGTTTGTCCTGCAGATTTCCCTACGTTGAGCCTAGCTCGATTCTCTTTGATTCTTGGGCGTTTTCTGCAAGAAAAATTCACTCAAATACCACTAGTTGAGTCAATGATTTAAATCTCGGAATATCTAGGGAGATTGAGAAGGTGGGCTCTTTTAAATCGAACGACGAATAAGCGAAACTCTCAAAGTCGAACAAGAAATAAAGAAACGATTTCTTGATTCATTTCTCTCCCACACACTGATAGAATCAAGAGAGAGAGAGATAACGAAAGAAGACTTGAATGAGAGAGAAAGATAAATTCTCATTACTGAAAGATTGTTTACAGCTTAGTATTAATACAAGATGAAAAATAGTTATAACAGAAAGTACCACATGGCATTCTGTGAGAGGCTAGGTTATACTCTTTGGTCATTAGTCCCCTTCAAATGCAGCGCGGAGAGGTCCTCAACACAAAGCTTCAGCCGCCAGGAACTAAAACTTGAGTTGGAGATAGCCTTTGTCAACACATCAGCAACTTGAGCATGCGCCGGAATATGCCGCACCACTACTTCACGGCCAGCAACTTTCTCACGCACGAAATAAATGTCAAGCTCTATATGCTTCATGCGAGCATGCAAGACTGAGTTAGTAGAGACAAGCATAGTGCTGAGATTATCACACCACACAATCGGTGAAGATGGCTGAGGAATCTGAAGTTGAAAGAGAAGCGACTTAAGCCATGTGAGTTCAGCAACGACACAGGAAAGGCTCCGGTACTCAGCCTCACTGCTGGAACGACACACAACTTGTTGTTTCTTGGACTGCCACGTCACAAGATTAGACCCCAAGTAGACAGTCATCCCTGAAGTTGACCTACCATCTGTTGGCAGAGATGCCCACAAGAAGATTGTTTATTTACATGTTGATGTAATATATAAATCTTTGTAAAGTCCTTATTGAAAGATTGTTTATTTACATACTGATGTAATATATAAATCTTTGTAATTCGCTGATTGAATTAATAAAAGTTGAAACGTTCTTTCATTCCTTTTTAGTTTGATTGAAAATTTATGATATTCAATAGTCTTATAGTCCTTAATCAAACCTAACAATGTATGACGAGACAAATGTAGATTTGCGTGAACAAACTATTCATGGTTTGACTAAAACGGTATATTCGCAATCTAAAGATCAACGGACTATTGATCCCAATATGATTGTTGGAAGAATCTAGGATGTCTGGTTACGAGGCATAGAGAGTTACGAACTCTGTAGTTCTTCCAGTGTATCTTCCGAAGATACTGAATTGACCAATGCACCTTTAGAGACAATAGAAGAACAAACCATTTAACATCTTCTATCTCAAGGTCACTACGAATGAATCGCATCATGCTTACCTAAATCCTGAAATGAGACATGTCATTTCATAGAATTAATACTCTCATTTTCGAAAGTCAAATTCTAGGTCCAATGTGTGATCTAGACAAGGCCTATTGGTGAGATATTAAGTTATGAAGATGTCATGAACTAACTTTGTGAAGTTCTCATAGATACGAAAGTCATGTAAAAGATTGCTGAGATGCAATGTATATCACCTCATGCTTTATTACTTGGATTGTGAATAAATGAACTGCGCAGTGTCCAAATTTAAGTAGCGACTTTATTTGGATGAAACAATGTGACTTGTTAGCTCCTCGTCAATACATTGTTTCTAACTTATTCACAAGTACTAAAGGAGTTGAGGAAATAACAACTAGAAGGGTAAAATGGTAATTTTATAAATCCCAATTAGTTGATGATATTCATGAAAGGTAAACATAGATAACATTCACTGGATCCGCTCAATATAATTAAGTTGAACTAGAGTAGAAAATAAATTCATTTGAACCGAGAGATTCTCAATGTCGAGTCTTTAGTGGAGTCAGTCGACATTAAGCTAATACTCGGAAAAGGTTTGTGAACTTTTGAGTCCGAGTATAAAAGCTCAAGCTTTGTTCATTTGGATCCATAAGGTCACTATTACAGGTCATTAGAGTAGGATTGTTAAACTAGAAGCTAAGTCAAAATAAGTTCAAATGTTGAACTAGACTTTTTCTCGGAAAATGTGTAAAGGGTATTTTTGTCCACAAGGACATAAAATGATGTGAATGTCAAAATAAGATTTTGAATGTTTTCATTTGATGAAAATATAAATTACCTTCTAAAGCCGAAAAGTCGTTTGAGGCATTATGAAATTAATTTCGTTATCTGTGCAATTATAATTCTACAACGGGTATTTTAAGAATTGTCTTAAAAGAAATAAGGAAGCATCTAGATGCTCCCTCACCCTATGAAGAATTCGGCCAACATAGCATCAAAGAGGAGAGTTTTATTTCCTTTTTCTTATAAGGATAATTACCCAAAAGAAAAAGGGAAATGAATTTCCTTGAGAAGGAAACAAATGTGCTAAGTGAGGAAACAAATTTCCTCACTAATGCACCCAAATGGCCGGCCATACAATGAGGGAAAGGGGAAGGGAAAATCAAATATTGTGTCATGAATACATTATTCATTCATATGAATGAATAATTGAACTTTATAGATTTTTCCTTCTCCTATAAATAGAGCCTCACATAGAGATGTGAAGGTTAAGCAATTTTCTTCTTCTCTCCCTATTGTGGCCGATCCTCCCCCTCTCTCTCTTTACAAAATATTCTTCTTATTTTGCACCTAGATTCACATTCAATCTAGAGAATTGGCTTATGATCCAAGAATTGTTCTTGGTTCATATGGTTTAATTGTGCCCACACACAAATCCTTCCAAAACCTCTATTGACTCATGTAATAGAAATATTAGGTTTCTCGGGTTCAAGATTAGGTGCGAAGGTGATGAGCGAGCCAAGGAAGAGGATCTACCTTCTCGAGATGCTTCAAGATCAAGCTTCGGAGAAAGGTTCGTGTTCTTGTAAATTAAATAATAATTTTAATATATAACTTGTATATGCTTTTTTCTAGGTTAGTAAAATTGTTTTACTTGAAAAAGAAATTTTTAAATTCCGCCATTAATTTGATTAATGTTAAATTTTTCTTTAACCCTAGACCTATTCCAAGACCATCGTCCGGGCTATTTTCCCTGTCAGCATCACAAAAAGCCATGAGACTCAGATCATAACAGCGACGAAGATGGAGCCCAAACTTCATCGTTCCACAATGATACCGGAGTATACGCTTGACTGCCTTCTAGTGCACATCAGAGGGACTTTGCATGAATTGACAGACTTTGTTGATCGAGAAGGCTAACTCAGGCCTAGTCACAGTGACATACTGCAGAGCACCCACAACACTTTGGTAGAGGGGAGGATCTGGCAAGGGAACATCATCCTGCTTAGATAAGTGTTGACTACTCACCATAGGAGTAGAAATACCCTTCGCAGTGAACATATTAGTCTTGCGCAGCAAGTCACGAATGTACTTGGTTTGATTGAGTAACAAACTATCTGTCGTGTTATTGACTTGAATACCAAGAAAGAAATCAAGCTCACCTAGATCCTTCAAAGCGAACATTCTATGAAGGCTGCCAATGACTAACTGAACATGAGTGTTTTGGCTGCCAGTGATGAGGATATCGTCAACATAAACCAAGACATACATTATATCTTGACCTGTAGATCGAATGAATAGAGAATTGTCGGACTTACAACTGGTAAAGCCAGACAACCTGCGAGCAGCATGGAGTGTGTAAAACCAAGCACGCGGCGCCTGCTTTTGGCCATATAATGCCTTGTGAAGTCAACAGACCTTTGTCTCAGTTCCTGGAACAACAAATCCCTCAGGCTGACACATGTAGACTTCCTCGGTTAAAGTGCCATTGAGAAATGTATTATTTATGTCAAGCTGAGAAATACTCCAATTTCTACTCAGGGCAACAATGATAACAATACGCACAGATGCAGGTTTGATAACAGGGCTAAAAGTCTCTGAGAAATCAAAGCATGGGGTTTGGTGAAACCCTTTTGCAACCAAACGAGCTTTGAGCTTGTTCAAGGTGCCATCCACATTTGTTTAAGCCTGTACACCCATTTGCAACCAATGGCACGTCCATGTGGAGGGAGATCAACCAGAGACCAAGTTCTATTCTAAGTCAAGGCATCAAATTAGCTTTATTCCAATCAGCATCATTCAGGGCATTAGCAACCGAGTCAGGTTCAGTCATTATTGTTAGGAAGGCTTTTGGTTTGAAAATGCCTGCTTTAGACCTGGTGAGCATGGGATGATCATTTTCTGGTTGCCTGGGTTGAACAATGAGAGGTAAGGAATGGAGTTGAGTATCTGACTGATGAGGTTGTCGTGGAGATGAGTGAGTGGTCAGAGGATGAGGTGAATTTATGGAAGTGTGAGCATATAATTGAGGAGAGGGAGACTGTATGAGTGAGGTAAATGAACCATAGCTACGTGTGAGATTGAGAGATCTAGGATTTGAGACAACAGGTATATGAGCAGGTGGCTGTGAGGTAGTGGGTGAGGATGAAATATCTGACTGTGTGGCAAACAGGGAAGGGTAGGGAAAGCATTGTTCATCAAATAGCACATTGCTGGAGATGAAGATTTTACCTGTGTGATCCATACACTTATAGCCTTTGTGGTTTATGCTGAAGCCCAAGAACAGACACGGTTTTGACCTGAAGTCAAGTTTATGCTGATTAAAGGCCTTTAGATTAGGGAAACAAACACAGCCAAATGTCCTGAGAGACGAGTAATCTGGACTTTTGTTGAACAAAACTTGCAAATGACATTTGTTGTTTATTATTGGAGACGACAGTAGATTGATGAGATACACTGCTGTTCGAAAAGCCTCATCCCAGAAGATCATATGCATGAAAGCTCGAGCAAGTAAAGTCAATCCAGTCTCAGCAATGTGTTGATGCTTTCATTCAACTAAGCCATTTTTCTGATGTGCATATGGACACGAGATACGATGTTCAATACCATGTTGAACAAGGTAAGACTTGAAGGCACGATACTCACCACCCTAGTCTGTTTGTATGGCCTTGAGTTTATAACCAGTTTGCAGCTCAACTTTGGTTTTAAAATTCACAAAACACTGGAATGCCTCTTATTTGTTGTGAAGAAGATAAATCCACATGAATCGAGAGTAATGATCCACAAAGTGGATGTAATATCTGTAACCATTAATCGACGGTGGTGGAGACGGTCCCCAAAGATCAGAGTGAACCAACTGAAGAGGCAAGTTGTATACATTTTGTGAGGGATGATAAGGTAAGTTATGAATTTTTCCTTGACAACATGAAGTACATAAGCGAGACTCAGCTTTATTTTATTTCTTAAGCAACAAGTTACAACTATTCAGAATAGACTTTACAATTGGCAGGGCTGGATGACCTAGCCTTTCATGCCATATAGAGAGAAGAGGATTCTGTTGTAACATTAGCTGAGTTTATTGGAATTTGAGCTGAAGACTGATCATCAACAGCAGTTGTTCCTGAGTAATGTGCAGACTAATTATGAGAAGGCTTTGTAGATGTCGAAATGGGCAGTGTGTAGAGTCCGTTGTGCACTGATCCCTCAAGAATTGTTTGCTTGGTTACCTGATCCTTGACACAGCATTTAGAGGCATGAAACTCAAAATAAACACAGTTGTCATTCGCAACCCGAAAAACACTAAGCAAGTTCTTTTTTATCAAAGGAACATGAAGAATATTCTGTAGCTTGAGAGAAGACTTGAATGAGAGACAAAGATAAATTCTCATTGGTGAAAGATTGTTTACATCTCAGTATTAATACACGATGAAAAACAGTTATAATAGAAAGTGCCACATGGCATTCTGTGAGAGGCTACGTTATACTCTTTGGTTATTACACACTCGGCCAAAACAACACACACAAGGGGAGAGAGGAATTCAACCGAATATGTTGATTAGGGTTAGGTTTTAAGGTTTCATAAACTCTATTTGTATTTGAGAGTGCGGGCTTCACTTAAGTCAATATAATCTTAAACCGTTAGTCAAACTTAAGCACAAAATTCTTTTAATGGATTTTAAAAATAATTCCGACCCCTAATCTCAATTATGGCCGAGTATTTTCTCATTTTTATTCACAAAATTTATTTGATTTATTTCTAAAATAATATTTAATTAGTTTACAAGATCTCATTAATTTAATGACAAGTCATTAATAATTTTCATACTTCTCAAACAAGTACGAAATGAGAAAATATTTATTTCATCTTTTATTTATTTAAACCATCAAATCATATTATTATCGATATAATAACATCGTATGATTAGTTAAATATATGTAGTAATAAATAACAAATAATTTATTTTAATTACTTATAAAATAATTCTCTTAGTGTAAATCACAATTTACATTCAATGAGAAAGTCAATCGTTCTAGCTAAATAAATCTCGTCCGAGAGTCTATCATTGAGACCTTATAGACCCACATGAACAAAACTTAGTTCACAATTTTTTTCCGTCTTTTAACTCTTAATATTTGTTGATTTCACTAAAGGACTAATATTGAAACTCTCTCATACGTTTATTTTCCATTTGATGTCACAAAACAATTATTCACACGATCCACAGAGTATTTTACGATATTACCATTTGTGTGTCTCATTAACGCGAAGGAATCTAAAATTACCGTTTTACCCATGAGTTATTATTTCACTAACTCCTATGTTATTTGTGAATGAGAAAAACATAAAGTGATATCTCTTTAGATGTCACATGTTTTATTCAAAGAATCTTCTATTCGATGAATACTAGGTTTAGTTTATTCATTCACACTCTCAAAACAATAGTTTGATACTAATATTTCAGCATTGTTTCAACACGAATTTCGTATCTGAGAATATCATAATCCAACGAAACAACGTGATGACACCAACCGCCAAGTGAGATGAAATTTCAATTAGTCATTGCCCATTGACAAATGAAATCTATAAAGTGTTCCAAGAATATATGTATTCACTTCATGATAAAGGTAATTACCAAAATACCACTCGTATGTGATCTTGAAGTTTCAAGTGATTAAACAGTTTTATCTCAAGATTGAAAGTATCACAGGTCTTGTTCAATGTCTTTTTTGAGACACCAAGAATAAATCACAGAGTAACAACTCTCTATATCACAAGATAAGATATTGTGATTCATTTAAACAATCAATACTCAGGTCCGATTTCCCTATCGATCTTTAGATTGCGAACTATTATTGAAACTAGTCACAAGAGCGTATCTTGTCAAGTTTGTTATTAGCACCCCTTTCGTTGATTACAGTCTCAGAACGTAGCAAACATACATAAACACAAACTTAATCAAGAATTAATATTTAATTTTATTTAATCTTTCAAAAAAACGAAATACAAATGTATTTATAATGTCTAATATCTCCTTTGTTGGCACCAATCCCAACATGAAAACCCATGACGGCCATAAAGAAACTATACATTATCTAAGTTATAGCAAACAATCAAAGCAAAGCAATTAAATAAACTAGCATAACAAGCATGGTTTGATTCGTGTTGATCGTATCCTAATTGACTCTTTATAAATTAAATCGAGGTTAACCTAATCACATTAGTTCACGAATGTAGGTTAAACAAAATCATATGTTTCAAAGGAAAAACAAATCAGTTTCGAAATATTAGTTTTTCGTAATTTTTCAGAAAAGTTTTATTTGACTCAAGGGCATCATATGTCCTTATGAAAAGAAAGATATCAAAATATATTTTTTTAATGTTTTCAATAATATTTACTTGGACCTAGTCCATTAGTTAAATTAAATAAAGCTTCAAATTTTAATTTTCAATGAAAAATATTTTTTCCGGTTAGGCCTTAAGGCCCACCGGGCATCCGGGCACAGCCCCGGATCATCCTCGAGCCCTGCCCGCCAAGGTAGGGCCCGATCCGAGTTGGCTCGGCCGCCGGAAAGGGGCAGCCTTGGCCCAACCGTGTATAAGGCTAGGCATAGGGTGCAACCGGCCCATGTCCCGAAGGGGGCCACACAACTAAGACTTCTCTAGAGGCCTAGACGGCAGCCCTTCGGTCCCGTTATGTCTCCTCGTTGTGGATCCATCTCTTGCCGATCGTCCTGATCAAGAATATGGTCGTCATATCGCAACAATAATTGAAAAAAAAAAATTACAAAAATCCTATACCTTTGAATTTCGGGTTTACAAAGATTCTAATAAAGAGAGAATCAGAAAATCAACGATCAACCACGAACAACAATACACATATCACATATTGAACTGCATGAATTTCCTGAATTTCATATCACAATATAAATCCATTCAAACCAAATTAAATTAAATTTCTATAATGAATCAATTAAATCAGTAAATCAAATAGCTCAGATACCATTTGTTGGTGATCAATACATCTTAGTAACCATATTAAACGCGGAAAGGTATTAATTGTACTCACATTAGCTAGTTAATATTAATGAGTACTAAACAAGATCTAGATTTACTTATTTAATTTATATATGAAAAGAAATTTTGCAACTGATACCCATTCATTAAAACAGTTACATGGATTCTGGATCAGCTACAGAAAGCTCTGATCCAGAGCGTGCTCCATCTTCGTGTTCATCTGACCTGAGTACTCGAAGACGACAACGTAGTCTTCCGAAACGTAATCTCCGAGACAAATACGAAATATGAGTGGGCAAAATCGATCTCACCTGATCTCGAAACCAAATTGTTTTGAGATCTTGCTCCTATTATTTAGGAATGAAATTCACAATTCCTCGGGAAAAGGGGGAGGGAAATTCGACCACAGAGAGAGAGAGAGAGAGAGAGAGAGAGAGAGAGAGTGGCCGAGATTATCTATTCAGCTTGAGTGAATTTTCCTCTTCCCTCCTATTCCTATTTATAGCATTTAGAAAGGAGATAACTCTTGAGAGATTTTCTCTGCTTTCTGAGAGATATTTTCTCCTTCTAGATATATTCTATCCTATGGATTTAATCTGGGCCATTAGATATCAAAAATGAATCTATAATATTCTTTCCTATGGATTTAATCTGGCCCATTAGATATCAACAATGAATCTATAATCTCTCTCATCCATAGAATTTAGGATTGAGGAGTTATGATCAGCCACCCCTAGGGCATAACCCTAGGAGATTTCGGCCAAAGCAATCCCAACTCCAACCCAAGAATTTCCAAGGCCCATTTGCTTAAAATCGAACTAATTATTTATTTACTTGATCCAACAATTAATAAATAACTATGATATAAACATTTATTTAATTCTACTAATACCCATTTTCCAGAGTTAATGTTGTCAATCACCATTACAGCAAGTGAAATTAAATAATGAACAACATTATTATTCAAAAGTTCTTATCCTCCTTTATCATAGTTGAAATGGGGACTATGAACTTGGTAGTAGAAGCTAAACGAACTCGACGAAAAAGACGATACATTCCTATCTCTTTTTCATCGATTTGTCTACTCTTTATCAGTACTTCACCATGTAATCTAAGACTAAACCTTCTTTAATACTATCATTATATTTACTCATCGTGACAAGTGTCCTTTTTATATAGTCAGTTTGTGATCAAGATTCTTCATGTTCAACCCGTGTAAAGAGAAGTCAATATTTTCGTTATACTTCTCTTGATACATATCAGCCCTAAGCATTATTGCTTCCCCATAGAAAGATTCTTTCGAACGTTAACTTACTTCGAAAGTGCGCGCAATCAATCGGTTCTAGAATCAACCTTTAGGTAAGTGAACATTAACCTTCTTTTAGAAAGGTTGGATTATGTATCCGTAAATCACTTCCCAATTGAATCATGCTCTGAGAAAAATCCCAAGACATAAGATGTATTAAGCGTGAATGGAATTTTAGTGAATTAATAAAAGAGCTAAGAAACATGATCTAGTGTCCATGATCACTTCCGGATTTAGATCAAGTCTCATTGTGACCATCATAGTCACATTGGTTTGTGCGTTATATTGGTCTTTAGATGATCCCAAGGCATGTCCGGGTCATACACTTACCACAACTATAGAATGCTCCCACATAGTGACCAGTCTTAACTCATGTTTTCCACATGTTGGAAATTAGTTAAAATCTAAATATAGCAGAATTATATAATATGATCTTAATATGTTAAAACTTATTTTTAAACATATTCAATTAACCTAGGTATTAAAAATTACAAATATGTCAATAAACTTTTTATTATAAACATGTGATCAACAAATTGAACGAACGATCTAACAACCTATAAACAATTTATACATTTCCATCGCAGATCCAGTTTGTTTAGGAGACTTACATAGAATCACACGGGACGCATGCTGGCACGCAAGAAGGCTGGCAAGCCCACGCACGGGAGGTGCAGGCGCACGGGAGGCGTAGGTGCACGCTGGCAGTGACTCGCCGGATTGGCCTATCCCTTGCCGGATTGAGCCTTCTATGCATCTAGCTCGTTTCTCCTTGTATTTGGCCGGCCCTGTGACAATAAAAATAACTCAAACACCACAAGAGGAGTCAGCGATAATTCTCTCGAGTTTTTGGGAGATCAAGAAAGTGGTCTCTTTTATTTAAACAACGGAGAAGGGAATCACTCAAACAATTGAATCAAGATCCAAGAAACTGATTTTCTTGAACTATCTCTCTCAAGAACTCTCGGAAAAACTCTCTCTAGTTAGGGGAGTTGGTCGAGTGATATGTTATGGGATTAGCGTTAAGCTTTCTGTAAAACCTCTTATTTATATCTTGAGAGACAACGACCTTAAGTTATGTCAAATTCAATAGTCAACTTAAGCCCTATTTTACCTTTCAATGAGTTTTTATATTTAATATCCAGCTCTAATTCAATAAACATGGCTGGCTAAACTTAAATGTATTCCCTAATTATAATTGATTTATTTCTAAAATAAAATTTAATTAATTTAGAACATCTCATTTATTTAATGACAAGTCATTAATTCTTTTCATACTTCTCAAACAAGTACGGAACGAGAAATTATTTGCTTTCATCTTTTAATTATTTGAATCATCAAATTAAATTATTATCAATATAATAACATAATATTATTCATTAAATAAGTGTAACAATAAATAACTAATTATTTATTTAATTACTTAGAAAATAATTCTCTCAGTGTAAATCACAATTTACATTTAATGAGAAAATCAATCGTTCTAGTTTAATAAATCTCGTCTGGGAGTCAATCATTGAGACTTTATGGACCCACATGAACGAAGGTTTAGAATAAAGTACGGACTCAAAAGTTCACAAAAAAATTTCGACTTTTAATTCATAATATTAGTCGATTCCACTAAAGGATTAATATTGAAACGCTCTAAATTCCTCTGCGTTGATTTTCCGTTTGATGTGATAAAAAAAATTCTCCACACGATCCACGAAGTATTTTACGAGATTACCCTTCGTGTGTATCATAAACTCATAGGAATATAAAATTACGGTTTTACCCGTAAGTTATTATTTCACCAACTTCTTAGTTATTTGTAATCGCGAAAAACATCAAGTGAGATTTCTTTACATGTCACATGTTTTATTCAGAGAAATTTTTTATTCGATGAATACCAAGCCCGGCTTATTCATTCACACTCTCATAACAAAGCATGGTGTGATACTAATGCATCAGCATTGTTTCAACACGAATTCTGCATTTGTGAATCACATAAGCCAACGAAACAACATTATGACACCAACCGCCGGGTTAGATGAAACTTTAATTTGTCATTGCTCATTGACAAATCAAATGTCATAAAGTGTTACACGAATATATGAATTCACTTCATGATTAAGGTAATTACAAAAATACCCCTCGTTTATGATCTTGAAGTTTGGAGAGATTAAACGGTTTTATCTCAAGTTTCAAAGCATCACTGGTCTTTATCAATGTATTAATTAAGACATCAAGAATAAATCACAAAGTCACAACTCTCTATATAACTAAAAAACATATCGTTGATTTATTCAAACAATCAATACTCATATTCGATTTAACAATCAATACTCATATTCGATTGCACAATCGGTCTTTAGATTGTGAACTATTATTTAATTTAGTCATAAGAGGGTATATTGTCAAGTATGTACTTAGCACCTTTTTCGTTGATGAAAGTTTCAGAGTGTAGCAAACATACATAAACACAAATTTAAATAAGAATGAATATTTAATTTTATTTCATGTTTCAGTAAAAGGAAATAGAAAGTGTATTTATAACGTCTAATATCTCCTTTGTGGGCACAAACTCAAACAAACTCCCACTTGACTCAAAGGAGATGTGAATGATCTTTTAGCTCTAAGCCTTATGGTGTACCTCGACGACTTTACTTGTTAAAGGCTTCGTGAAGGGATCAACAAGGTTGTCCAACATTGAGATCTTCATGACTCCAGCGTCTCGTCTGTGAACAATGTCTCACACCAGGTGATACTTCCGCCCTATGTGTTTTGAGCACTTGTGACTTATTGGTTCCTTACAGTTAGCAACAGCATCACTGTTATCACAATAAAGTGTAATGGGCTCGCTTGCACTTGGAATTACTTTCAAGTACATCAGGATTTTCCTTAGCTACACAGCCTCCTTTGCAGCTTCGCAAGCTGCCACATACTCGGCTTCCATGGTGTAGTTAGCAAGATTGCTTTACACTCCTCAAGACCACGGATCCACCATTCAGGGTGAACACAGAACCTGATGTGGACTTCTTAGAATCCTTATCGCTTGAAAATTGAAGTTGGTATATCACGTCATATTTAGGTCACCATCTGAGTATGCAAGCATGTAATTTCTCGTTCTCAGAGATACTTGAGAACATGCTTGACAGCAACCTAGTGCTCGAGTCTAGGGTTTGATTGGAATCTACTCACCATGCAAACTGCATAACAACTATCTGGCCTTGTGCAAAGCATCATATACATGAGATTTCCTACGGCTGAAGCGTAAGGAATATGTTTCATGTCCTCTACCTCTTGAGAAGTCTTTGGAGACTGCTTACTAGAGAGATGCACTCTATGTCTGAAAGGTAGTTGTCCTTTCTTGCAGTCTTGCATACGGAAGCGATCCATGATCTTATCAGTATAACATGCTTGAGACAGCGCTAACTTTCGGTTCTTCCGATCTCTAAAGATCTGAATCCTCATAATGTAAGCCGCTTCTCCAAGATCTTAACCTCTAATAACTTTCCTACATTATTCGCAATAAGTAGTATGTCATCGACATACAGGACTAAGAAGACCACCTTGCAATCGGTTATCATCTTATAAACGCATGGCTCATCTAATGACTGATCCAAGCCAACGCCTTTTACAGTGGCGTCGAATATGGTATTCCACGACGTAGATGCTTGCTTCTGTCCATAAATGGACTTCACCAACTCACAAACCTTGCCCTCTTGGCGTTTCTCCATGAACCCGTCTGGTTGAGCCATATAAATCCGTTCGTCAAAATTTCCATTTAGAAATGCAGTGTTGACATCCATCTCCCTGATTTCATAACCTAGAGCGGCAACAATGGATAAAAAGAGTGCGGATGGACTTCATCATCGCGACTGACGAGAAGTTATCCTCATAGTCGATACCATCCTTTTGTGTGAACCCATTCTCCACAAGTCTAACCTTAAATGTCTCAACATTTCCATCTGGTCCTCTTTTCTTCTTGTAAATTCATTTACACCCAACAGGTTTAATACCTTCTAGTGGATCTAGAAGTGTCCCGACCTTGTTAACATACATCGAATGCATTTCAACTTTCATGGCTTCTTGCCATAGGTCGCTTGGGAAAATGGTACTGGATAATCTTCTTCCTTGTATGCGACTGCAGTGTAAGCCTCTTCGATAAATATGTATCGTTCAGGTTGTCTTAAAATCATGTTACCGCGACGAATCACAAGAGGTCGTGTTCCGAGTGTGGTTCTTACAATGTTGGCGTAGGACTCGTCCTAACATGTAAAGTACCAACTACTTCACCCAACATTTCCTTCAGCACAAGTTTGCTTCTCGGTATGGCATTCTTCAGGTATTCCTCTTCAAGAAACCTAGCGTTTGTGCTAACGAACATTTTCTTGTCAGCAGGACTATAGAATGTGTACCCTTTCATCACTTTTAGGATATGCGACGAAAAGGCATAATTCTAGTCTTTTATCTCGGCACATTTGCTTGACAACCCGAGATTCAGATGTGGTGTACAACAGGTTTTCTACCACTCCATCTCTCATAGAGAGTACCAGGAACTGTCTGTTGGGATTGGTGCCCACAAAAGAGATATTAGACATTGAGATACTTTGTATTTGATTTTGCTGAGACATTAATAAAATTAAGTATTCATTCTTTATTATTATGTTTGTGTTTATGTATGAATGCTACGCTCTGAAACTTTGATCAACAAAAGGGGTGCTAAGTACAGACTTGACAAGATAGCCCCTTGTGACTAATTTAAAAATTATGTTCGCAATCTTAAGATCGATAGAGTAATCGAATTTAAGTAGTGATTGTTTGAATGAATCATGATATCTTATCTTGTGATATAGAGAGTTGTGACTCTGTGTTTCATTCTTGATATCTTATAGAAGATATTGAACAAGACCAGTGATAGTTTAAGACTCGAGATAAAACCATTTAATCACTCAAAACTTCAAGATCACATACGAGGGGTACTTTGGTATTTACCTAAATCCTGAAGTCAATACAGAATTGATATTACACCTTATGACATTTGATTTGTCAATGGGCAATGACTAAGTTATAGTTGCATCTGACCCGATGGTTGGTGTCATAATGTTGTCATATTGAGTTATGTGATTCACAGATATGGAATTCGTGTTGAAACAATGTTGGTGCATTAGTATCACACTATGTTTTGTTATGAGAGTGTGAATGAATAAACTTGCCCAGGTATTCATCGATAAGAACATTCTTTGATTAAAATATGTGATATGTAAAGACATCTCACTCTATGTTTTTCTCATTTACAAATAACAAAAGGAGTTAGTGCAATAATAACTCAGGGGTAAAGCGGTAATTTTACATTCCTCTGGTTTACTGATACCCATGAAGGGTAATATCGTACAGTACTTTGTTGATCGTGTGAAGAATTTTTTTGTCACATCAAACAGAAAATAAACGCATATGAACTTAGAGAATTTCGGTATCCGTCCTTTAGTGGAATCGACTAATATTAAGAATTAAAAGAAGGAAAAGATTTGTGAACTTTTGAGTCCGATTTTTATTCTAAACTTTCGTTCATGTGGTTCCATAAGGTCTCAATGATAAAACTTCAGACGATATTAAATGAGCTAGAATAAATGATTTGCTCATTGAATATAAATTGTGATTTATATCGAGAAAGTTATTCTCTAAGTAGCTTAATTAATAATTAGTTATTTATTGTTACATTTATTTAATGAATCAAATAATATTGTTATATTGATAATAATACATTTGAATGATTCAAATAAATAAAAGAAGAAAATAAATAATTTCTCGTTCCGTACTTATTTTATAAAAGTATGAAATTATTTAATGAAATGTCATTAATGAATGAGAGAACAAAATTAATTGAATTTAGAAATAAATCAAGAGAATTTGGGAATAAAATAAATGGTTTTGGCCGAGTATTAGAAGGATTGTTGGCCGAATTTTTTTAAGTGATTGGGTCATGGGTTTGACCCAACTTAAGTCTGTTTGATTCGCTTATATAAGTGCTTAAAGAAACCCTAATCACAACTTAACGTAGAGAAGATTTTCGGCCAAAATTCCCCCTTTCCCTTTGTTGGGATTGGTGCCCACAAAGGAGATATTAGACATTGAGATACTTTATGTATTTATATTTTGTTGAAACATTGATATTAATAAATGTTCATTCTTTATAAGACTGTGTTTAGTTATGTTTAAGCTATGCTCGGTGTTAAGTACAGACTTGACAAGATAACCCTTGTGACAAGTTTGAAACCATTTGTTCGCAATCTAAAGATCGATAGAGCAATCGAATCTTATTATCGATTGTTAGCATGAATCATGATATCTCATCTTGTGATATAGAGAGTTGTGACTCTATGATTCATACTAAGTATTTTATAGAAGATACTGAACAAGACCAGTGACACTTAGAAGCTCGAGACAAAACTGTTTACACACTCGAAACTTCAAGTTCACAACTAAAGGAGTATTATGATACTTACCTTAATCCTGAAGTGAATATGTAATTGACATTGCACTTTGTGACATTTGATTTGTCAATGGGCAATGACTAAATTTTAGTTGCATCTGACCCGACTGTTGGTGTCACAAGGATGCAATGTTGGGTTACATGAATCACAGATATGGAATTCATGTAACAACAATGCAAATGCATTAGTATCACACTATTCTTTGTTATGAGAGTGTGAATGAATAAACCTGGCCAGGTATTCAATTGAATGAGTTCATTCTTTGATTAAAACTTGTGACATGTATAGATATCTCACTTTATGTTTTTCTCATTCACAAATAACAAAGGAGTTAGTGAAATAATAACTCGAGGGGTAAAACAGTAATTTTACATTCCTCTCAGTTACTGATACACATGAAGGGTAACATCGTAATATACTCCGTGGATCGTATGAGAAATTGTTTCATCATATCAAACATAAAAGATACGCACATGAACAGAGAGATTATCAATATTGGTCCTTTAGTGGAATCGACCAATATTAAGAGTTAAAAGATGGAAAAAATATGTGAACTTTTGTGTCCGTCCTTTATTCTAAAGCTTCGTTCATGTGGGTCCATGAGGTCTCAATGATAGACACTTGGAAGAGATTAAAAGAACTTGAAAAGTTGATTTACTCCTTAAGTATAAATAGTGATTTATATTGGGAAAGTTGTTTTCTTGAAACTCGATAAATAACTAGTTATTTATTTTGTTTATTGAATCACAAGATACCATCATAATTGATAATGACATTCTCGAGTGATTAAATATGTTAAAAGAAGAAAACAAATTATTTCTCATTTCGTACTTATTCGATAACTACGAAACATATTTAATGATGTGTCATTAAATAATAATGAGAGTTTTAAATTAATTTTAGAAATTAAATCAAATAAATTTAGGAACAAAAATCAAAGGACATGGACGAGTAAGGAGAGAGTGTTTGGCCGGATTCCTTAAGTGAATAGGGTCATGGGTTTGACCCAGCTTAAGCCCATTTATAACCTGTATAAATAAGGCTAAGAAACCCTAATCACATAACCTAACCCTAGGTGATTTTCGGCAACCTCTCTCCCTTTTCCCCTTGTGCAATTCTCGGCCAAAATCCCCAAACAAAAGAGAAAAATTGTTTTCCCTTTTTCATCTTTGATTTCCTAATTGTTCTTAAGAGCCCACACTCTTGATCTCAATATTTTCCTTGTGTAATATTGTTGATTCATCACTTGTGGTGTTTGAATAATTTAGAAAACTGTTTTGGAATTTTAAAATTGTTTTAAAAAGGTTTCAGCCATCACAAAACACTCTAGGTCGTTTTCTGTGCATTCCGGCGACCTCCCAGCCTCCAGGAGTCCATTCCGGCGACCCAGATCCAGTCCGGCGAGAGCTACCAGTCAGGCGGGTCCAATCCGGCGAGACAGAGGCAATCCGGCGAGGCAGATCCAATCCGGCGAGTCTGTCTGTCAGGCGAGGCGATCCAATGCGGCGAAGTCGAATCCGGCGAGGGCAATCCGGCGAGGTCATCAGGCGAGGGGTCCCAGTGATCTTCAGTCCGGCGAGGACTCCCAGTCCGGCGAAGCTCCCAGTCCGGCGAGCTCCCTGTCAAGCGGGTCCCTGTGCGGCGACAGATCCCAGTCCGGCGAGTGACCAGTCCGGCGAGGGCATCCATTCCGGCGAGCTCCCTGTCAGGCGAGGAATCCCAGTCCGGCGAGGCTCCCAGGTGCTGTGCAATCCGGTGACAGCTCCCAATCCGGCGAGGACTCTCCCGAGCAATCCGACGAGCCTTTTCTCGGGATTTGAGCGTGACGTGGCATTCCGGAGATAGCTAGCAACGTCATAGTTGTTTACAACTATTTACGTAAGTCATTCTCAATTAAATAATTAAATATAACTTATATAATTGTTATATAAATTATTATTATTTGATTGAGCTTGTGTATTATAAATTGTTTATAATTACTTAATAAATTTTAATGCCTTAGGTTGTTAAATATATTAAAATTGGTTTTAATATATTAGATCTAATTATAATTTTCCGCCACATAGGATGTGTATTATAATAAATATTGTTTAATTGTTAAATAAATTCCAACACCCTTCTTGTGAGACTCGGACGAATTCCTCAAAGAGGACAAAGAAAGAAGAATTGTTTTCTTTCATTTCTTGAGTGATCCCTTTATTCCCGAGAGTTCATAGAAGACCCCACTCTCTCAATCTCAATAATTTCTTTCTGTATTGTTGATTCTCAGTTGTGGTGTTTCAGTGAAATATATTATGTGAGAACTTTTTTTTAAGAATCAATTTGAAGCCTCGGAGGTCCCTGCCGGCTTTATCCCTGCGCGCTTGTCCCTATCTGGCGAGTCTTCCCATGTCCGGTGATTCCTCCTAGGCGCAAGACCCTGTCTAGCGACTCTTCCCAGGCGCCAACCTTCCCTGTTCGGCAAAGGTGTCCAGGCGCACAGGCTGTCCGGCGTGCCTCCTTGCTCCAGTCCGGCGAAGCTCCAGAGGCGCACAGGTCCTCCAGTCCGGCGAGTCTCCCTGTCCGACGTAGGTCCTATCCGGCGAGCCCCTACTCCCTATTCGGCCAGCGTGTGCCCAAGCCAATCCGACGAGCCTCGTTCAGTTGTTTGACTTGGCGTGACCTTCTGGAGATAGCTAGAAACGTCCGGATTGTTTACAATCCTTTTTGTAAGTCATTCTCAACTATTTGAATATATATTAATATATAAATTGTTTATATAGGTCGATAGTATGTTCAATTATTGATCAACATGTTTAAATAAAATTGTTTGTTAACATGAATATAAATTTTAATGTCTAAATTGTTTAAATATATTAAAAATTGTTTTTAATATATTAGAGCTAATTATATAAACAAATTTTTATATATTTGGTTTGTATAATTTGGTGTCATATTCTGCTTCAAATTCTCATCTTCCTTGGAAAAAAGTTTCAAAGGTAGCTAGAATGAATTAGCGTAAAAGTCAAACTCAACATGCGTATCAACGCCGATGTTATTTGCGTTTGACTAAAAAGTCAAACTCAAGATGGTCGTTCCAGCGTTTCTCGTGCATGCTAAGATTGTAATAATTAGGTAACAAATTAATCAAATATCGACAGTCAACCATAAACAATTTCATTTGTATATCTTCTTGAAAACACAAAGAATACATTCATTGATTAATCTTTAATCAGCTTGGACACCCTGGATTGCACGGTAGACACAAATTTTTAATAGTTTTATTATTATTTTATACATATGTAATACAAAATATTTATATTATAAGCCTCTCTTCTTCTTGACATTGAAGTGCGTTATATTAATTTTAAATTCTTTTTACAAGCCCACAGAATACTCGAAGTAGTTTGCCCATAATGGTAGGTCCCACAAAGCTAACGTTTCACCTTTTGACTGTTCCTCCGCGTGGTTGTGGAACAACACGAAACTACTCCTCGAAGACTTTCATTTATTAAAAGAATCAATCAAATTTATTATTATTTGCCGAGAAAAAGAAAAAAAAAAACTCATATGGTATTATAAATTCCCAGTCCCTTCTACACTAGCAAAAATAAAATAAAAACTTGAGAGTTGAGCCGCGAATTTCATGTACATGGGATATTATGTAGTGGACTTTTTTTTTATTCTATTCCTACTTTCGAAGTCACGCTATGGTTTACTCCGTTTGTGACGGACCTTCACTGTCACAGACGCGTGTGAAACTGAAATGACGACGTTTTGGACTCGAGTCTGTCTGGTAGCGGCGTGGGAATTCTGCTAGAGTGACTGTGCTCGTACTCGTAGGTGACGATCAGCATCGCCGGATCGTCTTTAGCTCGCTCCACGTGTTTCCTCGCCGGACAGCCTTTCACACTACTACACTTGTAATATCCACTGCATTATTTCAAATACAGAAAGGATTAGAAACTAATTATTTATGGATTAATTATCGGTGTAATGAGAATTTAAATTGTAGTGATGATTATATACCGAGGGAATTGTGAGCCTTTGATCGGCTTCTGACCATACTTTCTCCATGAATACTCGTCCAGAGGAATATCGGCGATCTTCGAGCTTATCGCCAAAGCTCTGATCGTCTTCCTAACCCTAGTTTTTCTGCAAATTCATAGCAATCACAGCCAAACAACATCAATATGTGTAATCAGGTAATCAGGATCAAATTAAGCAAGCGATTGAATAGTACCTTTTCTTGTGGCAGTGGCAGTTCGAGGAATCGTGGCACGGTCTCTTATTTCCGGCCAAAGGAGGCTTTCCGGTGGAAGATCTCGGCGGAGGGAAGAGAATCGGCGCCGCCATCGGAAGCTTATTCGAGACACTTCCGTCTCCGGTGACGGACGAGCTCTGACTCGCCGACGATGAAGACGACGGCGAAGGCTCATCCTCCGGCACCGCCTTCTTCTCAGGCGGAGATTCCTGCTTCTTCTGCTCGGCCTTGCGCCGGAATCTGGCGTGTCCGGTACGGCTGACGACGGAGATCACATCCTTGAATCTGGAGACGGTGAAATCCGCGGCTTCTCGGAATTCTCGGCCGTCGGCCCCGGAGAGAACTCGGAGGAGGTGTTCCATGCTTCTCAGTCCCGCCGTGGCGGCTTCCTGGATCGCGGTGTGGTCTTCGATGCTCGTGAATCTCGCCAGATCGATCGCAGCCATTGATGAAGGTCTTGTTTGATGAGAGAGAGAGAGAGAGAGAGTTTGTTTCTTTTTAATTTGGAGAGAATATGATAGACGGTGAAGGGGATTTTATATGAGAAAAGAAATGAAAGGAAAACTCAAGTAAAGTGAAAGAGGCGTTTGGTCAAACCCAATAGTGGAGATTTTGGTTGGACTTTTCTATTTAATTTAATGTAATCTTTAATTGTGTTTTATTTAATTTTTGTTTTACGGAAAATGGTGAGAAGTAGGACTTTGGAGAAGGAGACAAAAAAGTAGTTGCTTGCTGTAAAGTAATAGTGGTGGTGGTGGGCCCACTTGTAGAGCCAACCGCACTTTCGAATTTTCAATAATAAAAGAAATATTCGATTTCGTTGATTTTGGTGATCGTCAACGCCTCGTTGTTTACAAAGCAACTTGTTACATAGATTTTTTTTTTTTTTCTTTCTCTTTTTTAAGGAAAAGAAGGATTTACATGTTATAATATGAAAATACTGAACTTATCTGTATCGTACTTACCAGAATGGTAATTTAGCCATTTTTTATTTTGGGCCTTTGAAGACTAAAATCCATGCGAGATTAAAAGGACGAAGGCTTAAAACTATCTTTAGAGCGGATAGGTCTACGATAGTGAAATCGGTGATTTCAGGTATACCATCTTAAAGGTATCTGGATTCAAAGCGGTTCGGACAATTGGGGCGAGTGAGATAGTAGATAAATTCTTTGATTCAGAGTCTGTGAATTAGAATTTTGATAGAGAATTCGAATCCTGTGGTCCGATTAGGGTTGCTAGTATGTTGATAATTAAGTTTAGAGTCGGGGACAAGTTTAACAAAAGAATATTGACCGTAACTTCTTCAGGTTAGTTTAGCGTCAAATCGGCTCATTCATTCATTACCTTAGTTTTGCAACAATGTTAAATTTACAAGGTTAATTAAAGAGTAGTACCTATTGTCCATTTTACCTTTAAAATAATAAAATTACATTTTATTGATAAAATACTTCAACAAGTGAAATTAATTAACTAATATTATATAATTTATTTAAAATTTACCCACCAGCTTTAATAAAATAAACTAACTTGATTAACAATAACTTGCTCAACTATTTTCATAATAAAAATAAAAAAATTGACTTGAGTTTTTTTAAAAAATTAAGATTTTGACTTGTTGCAAACTTGCAATACTGTCACTTAAAAATATTAAAAAAAACTAAGCAATTCTCAATTTATTTGGTAATATGTGCATGTCTGTTATATTGAATTACATATTTTGAGCATATATATGTTATTGGATGGTGTCATTATGTTTTCAAATTAGCTGGTTGATGATATGTTCATTATTAATTTTCACAATATTTTCATTTAATAAACGCAAGTAACTCAGCTGGACATGTGAAACCTTATAAACACAAGATTTGGATTTAGCTGTGATTTTTTTTCCGACATATCCAAGTAAAACATATCTAATTTTGTTCTCATTCCTCTAAATTTAATTTTTCTACAAACATGGAATATATTTATAAAGTAACATGAGATATATATATATATATATATATATATATATATATATATATATATATATATTCTCACAGACATATATTCGTGATGGGGTGAAATTATAACATTGAATATTTTTAACACGAAATTGAGTATTAAACTACAACAAATCAAAAAATATTCAGTATTGGAGTTGGGCTTCAATTTTATTTTCTGTTGAAAACATTTCTCATTTTCAGGATTGTCTCCTGAAATTATATTCTATTATTTAAAATGAGATCATAGTGGATGGGTGTGTAAATAATTAGAAGAAAAGCAAAGTTTCCGTTAGATGGCGTAAGCGCAATATTAAGTTTGGAAAAAGTAAAAGATTGGTAATCTGAAAAGCAAAACTAAATTGCAATTTGGACTTTTACTTTTGTCTCGAAAAAGTCAACTATGCCTTGCGTTGATATGATCAAAAGTTATTCCAACAGAACAAACTTTGATCTCAAGAATGCTCTCTATGAAGTGCATGTAAAGCCTCTATATATGCTTCTGCTAAAAAACAAAAAAAAAACATAAATGTTCAAAATAAAAGTTATAATATTTGTTGTTATTTTTCTTGTATAATATATTGTACACTTTCTTACATTCAAATTATAGCTTCCAAAAAATAAAGCAGCATAAGAGTTACAAGTTGACACTTCTTCTTGGACTACCTTTTTTTTTTAATAAAATAAAGCATCATAAAGGTTTTATAACAAATAGAAATCATAACATCTATTTACTTCTGATACTCATTCATCAATATCGTTTCAATTAAATTAATGAAATAATTATTTATTTAAATCTTAAGTACTTATTCAAATAGCTAAGAAAACCATTAGAATTTGAATATAAATTGAACAATGCTAAGATCTGATATAGAAAATTATTTACTGTACGCTCTTTTAAATAGACGAAGTTCAAATATTTTAGTACATGACTAGATAATTTACATCCCAGCTATTAAAAAAAAGAGTATAACTATAATTTACATCAAATAAGAAAATCACATAAGCATTTCTCTATATCCTATCACTATATATATCTATATATATATATATGATAGAATATCAGTTCCTATTAGACTTTATCATAAGTCATGTGTTTGTAACTATCCTGGTCGACCATAAACTTAATACATAAAAAGAAGAATATTAAAAAAATGTGCAAACAAGTAATTGTCGATAGAATCTTCTTGTATCTGATCTGTAAAATTCACTGACGTATTGTTCATAACTAGTTTATTTTGCTAGTTAAACTAGTTTAATTGACACAAATACATGACGTATTGTTCGTACCTAGTATTATTATTTTTGGCAAGTCATAAGTAGTTTAATAGACGCGAATACATTTAAAATAGTTGAACTTCATTTCACACATGACTCGCATTCAAATACATCAAATATGTGAATATTCTATGTGGTACTTATTTTATTTTTCCATCTATTTGACCAAATGGACAACTTAATTCTTTTTTCAAATTCAGATAATATAAAACATACACATAAAAAAACAGCAGACTTTTCAAATGTCCACAACATTATCAACATTATGGAGTTAGCTCAATTGATAGCGGTACCCATTGACTTTTAAACAAATTTCATGAACATTGACTTTGATCATATTTAGATTTTTTGACAATAACTCAATACCACGCTACGCCTATAGTTTACCGGTAAACAATGTAAATTATTTATATTAATGTCAAATTCTGTTTAATTAGAAACAACATATAGGAATAATTTATGTTTCTCAATCTTTCTTAGTTACTTGTTATTGGAACTAGTTTTTTTCTTCGAATAAGAAAGTTTGATTTTGCAATGTATAAACACCGTGTAAAAATGATTATTCAATTATGTGCACCGTCACGTATTGTGCAAGGTAGTATGCCCAATAAAAACAAATTTGCTATTCAATAAATTATATGTACAACATTTTAGTTATATGTATTGAAATTTTGTTAGACGCTCTTTAAAATGTTACTTAGTTAGAACATCGTGTGAAATACTTTATTGAGCAAACGTAAGATAACATTAATTTAATGCAAAAAATGTAAATGAAACAAGATGTGGTAATGCAATTCGGTTTAACGTCACCTAAATTTGGGGAATATTCAGCCTGGGGGAAAAGAATGCAGTAAACAATATCATTAATAATACAATGATGGTCTTATATGAATAGCCGCAATATCAATGCCAAGTTTAATTTAATTATATTTGAATACTAATCAGTCTCGCGATAATTGCCTAATAAAATAAGTTAATTAGAACGTCACAACATGTACGATCCCCGCTTTAACATCTTGTTTCTTATTAATACCAGTAGATAAGATCTACCCTCGATTTACTATCAAACACTCTTCAAGTGTTTCGTTATCTTTGTCATCAAAACTCACAAATCTTTAATCCCGAAATCATAAACTTAACAAAAACCTAACACTTAATTAAATGATGAATATCATTTAGAGTATTAATTCATACAAAAATAATGATGTTCAACAATATTTTAGAAAAAGAAACGAAACAAGGAAGATGGGTTGTTAATATCAAATTCAATAAAACGCCGGAGTACAAGATCTCGTGACGGAAAACTCGATATTCAATTATATTTAAAGACAATAACAATGAAGGAAACGAGAAGAAAGAATGAAGAAAAAGAGTTGTGAATCTCAAATTTGTTTTGCATCGGAATACAAGATCCACTACAACAACTCTTTTTTTCACTTCTAAACTTCTTAAACAAGAGAAAACTAAACAAGAGTATTGAAAGACATATTGACAGAGATCCCCACAAGAAAGATTATTTATTTGCATATCGATGTAATATAAATATCTCATGAATCCTTATTGTAATTTGTTGTTATATTAATAAAGGTTAAAACTTTCATTCATTTAGTTTTTCGTTTGTCTTGAGGCATTATGATATTCAATAGTCTTATAGTCCTTAATCAAACCTAACAACGTATGAAGAGTCAAATGTAGATTTGTGTGAACAAACTCTTCATGATTTGCTTAAAACAAAATACTCAAAATCTAAAGATCATCGGACTATTGATCCTAGTATGATTGTTGGAAGAATCTATGTTGTCTAGTTACGAGGCATAGAGAGTTGAGAACTCTATAATTCTTCCGGTGTATCTTTCGAAGATACTGAATTGACCAGTGCACCTTTAGAGACAATGTAAGAATAAACCATTTAACCTCTTCTGTCTCAAGGTCACTATGTATGAATTGCATCTTGCTTACCTAAATCCTGAAATGAGACATGTCATTTCATAGCTTACATATTCTCATTTGAGAAAGTCAAATATTAGGTCCACTTTGTGATTTAGACTATACTAATTGGTGAGATATTGAGTTATGAATATGTCATGAACTAGCTCTGTGAATATGTCATAGATATAGAATTCATGTATAAGATTCATGAAATGCAATGTATATCACCTCATTCTTTATTAGTTAGATTGTGAATAAATGAACCGTGCGGTACCCAAAATTAAGTAGCAACTTTATTTGAATGAAACAATGTGACTTGTTAGCTCCTCGTCAGTACGTTGTTTCTAACTTATTCGCAAGTATTAAATGAGTTGTGGAAACAACAATTAGAAGGGTAAAATGGTAATTTTATAAATCTCATCTAGTTGATGATATTCATGAAGGGTAATCATAGCTAACATGCGATGGATCCACTCAACATAATTAAGTTGATTTGAGTAGAAAAAAAATTCATTTGAACCGAGAGATTCTAAGTGTCAACTCTTTAGTGGAGTAAGTTGACATTATGCTAATACTCGGAAAAGGTTTGTGAAGTTTGAGTCCAAGTATAGAAGCTCAAGCTTTGTTCATTTGGATCCTTAGGGTCACTAATACAAGTCATTAGAGTAGGATTATTAAATTAAAAACTAAGTAAAAATAAGTTCACGTGTAGAACTAGAAGTTTTCCCGGAAAATGTCTAAAGGGTATTTTTGTCCACATGAACATAAAATGATATGGATGTCAAAATAATTTTTTTAATATTTTCACATTATGGAAATATAAATTGTTTACTAAAGCTGAGAAGTCGTGTGAGGCATTATGAAATTAATTTCATTATTGGTGCAATATTAATTCTAGAATGAGTATTTTAAGAATTGTCTTAAAAGAAATAAGGAAACATCTAGAAGCTCCTCCTATAGGTAAAGTTCGGCCAACATCAAGAGAGGAGAGAAATTTTATCTAGAAATTCGTTTGCCTTGAATTATGAAGATAATTGCCAAAAAGGAAAAGAGGAAATGAATTTCTTTGAGTAGAAACAAATGTGCTAAGTGAGAAAACAAATTTCCCTCTCTAATGCACTATAGATGGCCGGCCAAACACATAGAGAAAGAGGAGAGAAAATCAAATACTGTATCATGAATGCACAATAGAAAATGGTGATTGCCCTTTCTTGTATTTCATTCTCCTATAAACAGAGGCTCACATTGATATGTGAAAATAAGTGTTTAGCTCTTATCCTCTCCCTTTTGGCTGACTATCTTCTCTCCCTCTCTCTCTAAAATATCTCATTTATTTTGTCACCTAAATCCTTATTAGACTTAGACCTAAATTAGCTCTTTAGGTCATAGACTTATTCTTGAGCTATTGTGTTTAATTATGCCCATACACAAATCCTTCAAACCCTCTATAGAATCTTGTAATAGAAATCTTAGGTTACTCGAGTTCACAACTAGGTGCGAAGGACACGAGCCTTTTGTGGAGACGAAGTTAGGAGCAAGACCAGATGATCAACCTTTCCTAAGGTTTCTCAAAGATCAAGTTACAAGAAAAGTTAGTCCCAAGTAAATTATAATTATATAATATTTTTGTAAAATAATTTGATATTCATGCAATTTTCCTAGGTTAGTAAAATAGTTTTACTTGCAAATATATTTGTATATTCTGCCAACTTGTTAATGATAATCTTTTCTTAACCCTAGACCTATTCCAACAACAAAAAGTATAGAATAAAGAGATGAAATGTTTGAGAGCAAGGTGCGATCAGAGAAAAGGTTCTTGAGCGTCCTATTTATATATTTTTGAAGTGAGGTCTAAGGTTTTTGGAATAAAAAAGGGGTCATAAGATTGCATTGATGACAAAATTCTCAAGATTCTTATTTCCAATGTTGAAGATTCTTATATACTTTTTATTTGATTTTACTGAGATATTAATAAAATTAAATATTCATTCTTTATTATTATGTTTGTGTTTATGTATGAATGCTACGCTCTGAAACTGTCATCAACAAAAGGGGTGCTAAGTACAGACTTGCCAAGATAGCCCATTGTGGCTAGTTTAAACATTATGTTCGCAATGTTAAGATCGATAGAGCAATCGAATATAAGTAATGATTGTTTGAATTAATCATGATATTTTATCTTGTGATATAGAGAGTTGTGATTCTGTGTTTCATTCTTGATATCTTATAGAAGATATTGAGTAAGACTAGTGATAGTTTGAAGCTCGAGATAAAACCGTTTAATCACTCGAAGCTTCAAGATCACATACGAGGGGTACTTTGGTATTTACCTAAATCCTGAGGTGAATGCATAATTGATATGACACCTTATGACATTTTATTTGTTAATGGGCAATGGCTAAGTTATAGTTGCATCTAATGTTGGGATTGGTACCCACAAAGGAGATATTAGATATTGAGATAATTTGTATTTGATTTTGCTGAGACATTAATAAAATTAAATATTCCTTCTTTATTATTATGTTTGTGTTTATGTATTAATGCTTCGCTTTGAAACTGTCATCAACGAAAGGGGTGTGAAGTACAGACTTGACAAGATAACCCATTGTGACTAGTTTAAACATTATGTTCGCCATCTTAAGATTGATAGATCAATTGAATATAAGTAATGATTGTTTGAATGAATCATGATATCTTATCTTGTGATATATAGAGTTGTGACTCGTTGTTTCATTCTTGATATCTTATAGAAGATATTGAACAAGACCAGTGATACTTTGAAGCTCGAGATAAGACCTTTTAATCACTCGAAACTTTAAGATCACATACGAGGGATACTTTGGTATTTACCTAAATCTTAAAGTGAATACATAATTGATATTACACCTTATGACATTTGATTTGTCAATGGGCAATGACTAAGTTATAGTTGCATCTGACCCGACGGTTGGTGGCATAACGTTGTCATATTGGGTTTTCTGATTCAGAGATACAGAATTCGTTGAAACAATGTTGATGCATTAGTATCACACTATGCTTTGTTATGAGAGTGTGAATGAATAAACCTGGCCAGTTATTCATCGAATAAGAGCTTTCTTTGATTAAAACATGTGACATGTAAAGATAGCTCACTCTATGTTTTTTCTCATTCACAAATAACAAAGGAGTTAGTGAAATAATAACTTAGGGGTAAAACGGTAATTTTACATTTCTCTGAATTAATGATACACATGAAGGAAATATTGTAAAGTAGTCTGTGGATCGTGTGAAGAATTTTTTTGTCACATCAAACAGAAAATAAATGCATATGAATTTAGAGAGTTTCAGTATTAGTCCTTAAGTGGAATCGGCTACTATTAAGAATTAAAAGACAGAAAAAGTTTGTGAACTTTTGAGTCCGATCTTTATTCTAAAGCTTCGTTCATATGGGTCCATATCAATGATAGACACTCAGTCGAGATTAAATGAACCAGAATAATTGATTTGCTCATTGAATATAAATTATTATTTATATTGAGAAAGTTATTTTCTAAGTACCTTAATAAATAATTAGTTGTTTATTTACATTTTTTTATTGAATCATATTGTATAATTATATTAATAATAATACATTTTAATGATTCAAAATAAATAAAAGAAGAAAAATAATTTTTTCTCAATTTGTACTTATTTGTGAAGTATGAAATTATTTAATGAAATGTTATTATTAAATGAGAGTTCTAAATTAATTGAATTTAGAAATAATGTAAAGAATTTGGGACTAAAATGAATTGTTTTTGGCCGTGTATATTGATACATGTTGGCCGAAAATAGTTAAGTGAATAGATTTAAAATTAAGTAATGGGTTTGATCCAGTTTAAGTCTATTTAACCTTTTTATATAAAAGTTTAAGGGAAACCCTAATTCAAAATTACCTAACTAAAAACTCTCGGCCAACTATCCCTCTCCACTGTGTGTGTTTTTTGGCCGAGTGACTAGAAAGAAAAAGAAAAGAAAATTTGTTTTCTTTGTTCTTCAATTGCTCTTGAAAGATTCTCATATTCACAATTGTTCAATTAAGAGCCCACCCTCTTAATCTCCCATAAATTTGAGTGTATTATTGTTGACTCTATTTTATGGTGTTTGGGTGATTTTATCTTCATTAGGTCCGGCCAAATATGTGGAGAATTTGATTTAAAACTCAATCAAAGCCTCGGCGCTCATTGGCCGGATTTAGCTTAGGAGTGCCTCTCCCTGTCCGGAGAAACTCTTGTTCGGCAAAGCCCCTGTCCAGCGAAGCGCCTGTTCGGCGAAACTCCTGTCCGGCGAAGCCCCTGTCTGGTCAAGCCCCTATCCGGCCAAGCCCTTGTCTGGCCAAGCCCTTATCTGGCCAAGCCCTTGTCCGGCGAAGCACCTGTCCGGCGAAGAACCTGTCTGGCAAGCCTCCCAATCTGACGAGCCTCCTTCACGGGTTTGACTCGACGAGGCTTCCGGAGATAGCTAGCAACATCAGGATTATTTACAATCTTTTTTAAAAGTCATTCTCAACGAATTGGATATGGGAATATATAAATTGTTTATATAGGTTGCTAGTGTGGTCAATTTGTTGGTTAACATGTTTATAATAAATATGTTTATTGACATGTTCATAATTTTAATGCCTAGGTTAATTAAATGTATTAAAAATAGTTTTTAATATATTAGATCTAATTATATATTTCTACCGTATTGAAGATATGTTATATAATTAATTGTTTAATCATTAAATAAATTCCAACATCTGACCCGACGGTTGGTGTCATAACGTTGTCATATTGGGTTATGTGATTCACAGATATGGAATTTGTGTTGAAACAATGTTGATGCATTAGTATCACACTATGCTTTGTTATGAGAGTGTGAATGAATAAACTATTGGCAGAGATGCCCACAAGAAGATTGTTTATTTACATATTAATGTAATATATAAATCTTTGTAAAGTCTTTATTGTAATTTTCTGATTAAATTAATATAAGATGAAATGTTCATTCATTCTTTTTTAGTTTGATTGAAGATTTATGATATTCAATAGTCTTATATTCCTTAATCAAATCTAACAATATGAAGAGACAAATGTAGATTCGCGTGAACAAACTCTTCATGGTTTGACTAAAACGATATATTCGCAATCTAAAGATCAACGGACTATTGATCCCAGTATGATTGTTGGAAGAATCTAGGATGTCTGGTTACGAGACATAGAGAGTTAGGAACTCTATAGTTCTTCCAATGTATCTTTCGAAGATACTGAATTGACCAGTGCACCTTTAGAGACAATAGAAGAACAAACCATTTAACATCTTCTTTCTCAAGGTCACTATGTATGAATCGCATCATGCTTACCTAAATCCTGAAATGAGACATGTCATTTCATAGTATTAATACTCTCATTTGAGAAAGTCAAATTCTAGGTCCATTGCGTGATCTAGACAAGGCCTATTGGTGAGATATTAAGTTATGAAGATGTCATGAACCAACTTTGTGAAGTTCTCATAGATATGGAATTCATGTAGAATTTTTTTGTCACATCAAACAGAAAATAAATGCATATGAATTTAGAGAGTTTCAGTATTAGTCCTTAAGTGGAATCGACTAATATTAAGAATTAAAAGACGGAAAAGGTTTGTGAACTTTTGGGTCCAATCTTTATTCTAAAGTTTCGTTCATGTGAGTACATAAGATCTCAATGATAGACACTCAGAAGAGATTAAATGAGCAAGAATAATTGATTTACTCATTGAATATAAATTGTTATCTATATCGAGAAAGTTATTTTCTAAGTAACTTATTAAATAATTAGTTATTTATTGTTACATTTATTTAATGAATCATATTGTATAATTATATTGATAATAATACATTTTAATGATTCAAATAAATAAAAGAAGAAAATAAATATTTTCTCATTTCGTACTTATTTGTAAAGTATGAAATTATTTAATGAAATGTCATTAATAAATGAGAGTTCTAAATTAATTGAATTTAGAAATAAATCAAAAGAATTTGGGAATAAATAAATTATTTTTGGCCGAGTGTTTTGACATGGTTTGGCCGAAAATAATAGGTCAAGTGTTTATAAAATGGTGTAAAATTAAGTAATGGGTTTGACTCAGCTTAAGCCCATTTGACCTTTTATTTAAAGACTTAAGGAAACTCTAATCTAAAACTTAACCCTAGAAAACTTTTGACCACTTTCTCTCCCTTCCCCTTGTGTGTGTTCGGCCGAAAGAAAGAAAAGAGAAAGAAAGAAATTTATTTTCATTCTTACTCTTGTTCTCTTGTTCCTTTATTCCCGAGTATTCATAGAAGAGCCCACTCTCTTAATCTCACACATATTTTGAGTGTATTTTGTTGATTGTTTATTGTGGTGTTTGAGTGATTTTGTCTTCAGTAGGACCGGCCAAAATAGTGAAGTTTTTTATTTAAAATCAATTCAAAACCTCGACGCTTACCCGCCGGATTCACCTAGGCACACCCGTCCGGCAGATCCCAGGTGCACCCAGCAATCCTTCCGATAAGCCCCGCGCTTCCCTGTCCGGCGTATCCTAAGCCTCCCATGAATCCCTGTCCGGCGAAGACCCCAAGCTCACAGAAGGCCTAGTCCGGCGTGCCTCCTAGTCCGGCGAAGCCTCCCTGTACGGCCGTGCACTTAACATTGAATCCGACGAGCTCTCTTCACGTGCTGACTTGGCGAGGCCTTCTGGAGTTAGCGAGCAACGTCCGAAATTTTTTACAATCTCTTTTGTAAGTAATTCTCAACGTATTGGATATGTGATTGTATAAATTGTTTATATAGGTTGCTAGTGTGTTCATTTTGTTGCTTAACATGTTTAGAATAAAAATGTTTATTGACATGCTTATAATATTTAATGCCTAGGTTAATTATATATATTAAAAATGTTTTTTAATATATTAGATCTAATTATATATTTCCACCGTACTTAAGATATGTTATATAATTAATTGTTTAATCGTCAAATAAATTACAACATTTGTACATCGTGCACATCAGCCTGCGTTGTGCGGAATGTTTATCCCGCCACGCACTTTGTAATTCTAAGGCTGCGCGGTCGGCGTGGCGTGCATGCAAAATGTCTCTTTTTATGCATGAGAACTCGTTTTTTGTCAGATTTCTTCCAGGAGCTCTCAACACCTGAAAATGCTACTAAACAACACATAATTTTAAATATACTCAATAACAAGCTCGCTTTTAGTTGGGGATATAAGAGTTTTCTATATCAAATGACACACCTATCAAATACCCCTAAACTTAAACCATTGCTTTTCCTCTAGCAACAACAAATGAAAAACACAAAGACAAAGATAAAATCTACAAAAATAACAACAACAAACAAAAACTACAGAACATAAAGATATGTTCAATATTATTTATATTTTGATTAATTCAAATTTAGACTCTATCTTTCATTTTCAAGACTTTTTAGCTTTTGAAACTCATGGTTTCAAACGCTTCGTTAACTGCTAGAATTAAAAGACTAAATAAAATCTCATACTACCTATAACAGCTTTGCAATGATTACCTAAAAGTGTTCGAATACACTGCTTGTTCTTTTTGACAACCAAAATCATGAAACCACAAAACCGTAATATATATGATAAATTTTACGATATTGACTTACTATATGCCTTATTTTCTCCATTGATATCTGCTAATGTACACGAAGAACTTCTAACTTATAAAAATACTTTATGAGGCTTGTAATGTTAGATTCGGATCAAGAATATGGAAGTGAATTTTTAGTGATTTTGGATTACCTAACATATTATGACATATACTCAATATGAAAATTTCCAATCAATCACCTAATCTATATTCACAACATCATGAATTTTCATTTCAAATTTAATTTAAAAATCAGTTTGCTTATGATAAACATCAACAATCAACCATAATCTACAATTTTTCTATATATATTATATGAACAAAACATTATATAATCTTCAAAATCATCATTTTATAAAGGATAAAATTTGTTCCTGAACACTTATCTCTAAACACTCAAGAATCATAACTCATAAACATATCCAAAATCCAACACCTATTCTATTTATGAACATATTTTATTATTCAACCAACATAATCGTAATCAACATAATATCAGAGAATGAGAAAGCTTACCATGTTGATGATTACGAGATCATGAACACAACTAGAGAATGGTGAAGGTTTTAAAAAAATGTGAAGAGTTTCTTTAGAAAAGTTGGAAGAAGTAGGGAGAAAGAGTTTGCGAGGATTGTGTTTGAGAGAGAGAGAGAGAGAGAGAGAGAGAGAGAGAGAGAGAGAGAGAGAGAGGTGAGAATGAATGTTATGGCCGAGTAAAAGTGGTAGAGGTATTATAAACAAAACAATTTTGACTTTTAAAAATGTTTAGCTGACCTTTAAAAAAATTAAACCATGCATGGCGCGCGCCTGGTCTTGAACACAACACAGATTGCTTACTTGGGACCTATCCGAAAGAAACGTGTCCCACGGCGCGCAAATTTTTTTATGAAGTATTTTCGAGTATTTGTTACGTCATGCGCACCGCGCTGGTGTTGTTGTATGCCACGTGATGTCGCTGCCCAGGAAACTGACCTTTCTTGGTGCTTTTTAACAAGTTAGAAAAATTAACGCCATCGAATCCACATAATCCATCAAATATTATATGAAAAAGAGTAACAATCTTCTTCAATTCTCTCTAGATCGGAAGAAGAAAAGTTCACTCCCTCTCACACCTTAAGACTTCAGAGTCAGAGTATATTCTCTTTACAACGGTGTTCAAGAGTTCGGAAAATCAATTCTCGTGATCTCCACTTAATAAGAAAAATATCTCGTAATTAGTCCCACAAATTCAACGACATGTGATATAGTCCACTTGCGCCACGTGTCCGTAAATATTAATCTAAAAAGCGACTTAACAATTTCAATTTTAGATTGGTAATAGCAAGTTTATATTATGTTTTAACTTGTTTAAGTGTTGAATTTTATATGAAAAAAGTTATATAAACAACGACACAGAAATTACTGTTATAAAATTCAGTCGATGGAGCATGAGATAATTTGAGACCAAAAATTGCTACATTTATCGATAAACAATTAATTTTGTAGCACTTTTTATTAACGGTTGTCCTATTGAAATAGTAATGTAAAAACAATATCCTTAATTTTGTGTAGGGAAAATTTGATTCCATTGTATTTAAATAATCACTAACATAAATTTGTGAGCAAAATGATTTTCAAATGATTGATTTTGTAGCATTACGATTTCAATTTGTGAGAATTTAAATTTATGGAAAGGACTTAAAGTGCTACAAAATCAACAGTCGGAGAATGATTAGATAAATTAGAGATTTTGTGCCTAACAAAATTCATTCTGAATATGTATTAACAATGGAGATTGATCAATGCAGAGCACAGCTCAATAGAGAGGAGTCGCATTTTTGGCTACCGTACATTCACTTGAAGAAGCATCACTCGTTGATGACGTCATTCATTGCATGTGGTATGCCACATTCTTAGATTTCTTAAGCCCTAAGCTAAACACAATGCTGGCAAGTTTGTCTTTGTCATGGTTTTCAACAATTTTTTTATGATATTTGAGTTTTCTTCACTATATTTGAATATCGAATTACAAAAGATCAAAGTCTTTCTACACGCACAACTCTCAAATAGTCATACAATAAGGCTAACAAATCAATCGTACCGCACATTGACTTGTCACTCACGCATCCCCTGTTATGATCCAATAGTCACAACCAAATCAAATTGCGGAAACCTATATTGGATTTCAATAACTTCTTGCGTAAGTCTTATTTTTGTGTTCATTGAGTTTACACTACACTACTGGTGTATTTTAAGTTTTCTTGCGTAACAAGATACCTGAATGTTCGAAATTCTTGATGAGGAAAAAGTTGCAGAAAATGTAAAGGACATTCCAATATACCCTGGTTCAGTTTTTCAACCTACATCTAGTATCAAGGTCACTCTTTATCAAAGAATCACACACTCTTTTCTCACTCCTAATACAATCGACTAATACCTTGCACTACAAACTATCTGATGTGTTCTTGTTTGGACATTCCTCAAACTAAGAACTCTCTAGCTTTTATAATGCATTTCTAAAACTCTATGTGTTACATCTGTAATCATGTGGAAATTTTGTTTAAATCATTTTCATTACAACCTTTGTTTTGCCCTTTTAAATCAAACAATTTGTGTAACAGATTCTGTTACAATCAACTGGCAACAACAACCTATGTTGCTTACAAAAGAAGTAACCGAAAATAAACAGTTTAATAACAGTTCTCCACCTAAATTGAGTGTTTATTCTCATTGTATAGTGAATCATCTTGATATTTAGCCCTGAGGCTTGTCCACTATGTTACTCCTGACATCGACCAGATCCGAACAATGAGTAAATTTGTTGATTAGGACTGGTTTAGTCAATATGTCAGCCGGGTTTGTCTTTTGTTGCTACCTTCTCCCTAGCTATCACACTTTCACTTACCATGTCTCTTCCAAAGTGAATCTTGACATCTACGTGCTTGCCACTGGTACATGTTCCAGTACAAAGCCTAACTCTGTGATAATTCCTTTCAACCAAATGGCGTCTTTAACTCCCTCTGCGATTTCCATGTACTCTGCTTATGTGGTTGAGAGTGTAACCAGTTATTGAAGATTTTATGTCCAGCTCACAACTCCACCACGCAAAGTGAAAATCTAACCGGTTAAGGATCCCATTGTGTTAATGCTTCCTGCATAATTTGAGTCAACATATCATTTCAAATGCACACTATTAATGTGGCTTCAATACATAATTCCTGTTGGAATAGGTATAGGGTTAAGAAAAATTATCATTAATCATATTAATGGCGGAATATAAAATTTCTTTACAAGTAAAATAATTTTACTAACCTAGGGAAAGTGCATGAACATCTATATATTAAAAACATTATTTAAAATTACTTGAACGCTAACCTTTCTTGTAACTTGATCTTGGAAGAGTCTTGAGAAAGGTAGACCGTCTCTTGCTCGTTACCTTCACACCTAAACGTGAACTCGAGAAACCTAAAGTTTCTATTACATGAGTCTTTAGAGGTTTAGAAGGATTTGTGTTTGGGAACAATTAAACACAATAACTCAAGAACAAGTCTATGAGCTAAAAATGTAGTTTAGCCTAAGTCTAATGAGGACTTAGGTGCCAAAAATAAAAGGGATTTTAGAGAGAGATAGAGAGGTTTTGGTCAGCGAAAAACAGGAGACAAGCAAGAGGAATAAACTTGTATTCACATCTCTATGTGAACCTCTATTTATATGAGAAGGAAAAGCTATAAAGGTCAGTTATGCATTCATGACACGATATTGATTTTTCTCTCCCCTTTCTCTTCTAATATGGCCGGCCATCTCAAGCTCAAGAGGAGGAATATTTATTTCCTCACTTAGCTTATTTGTTTCCTTCTCAAGGAAATTCATTTCCTCTTTTCCTTTTGGGTAATTATCTTTATAATCAAAGGCAAAGAACTCTCTCCTCTTTGATGCATGTTGGCCGAACTCTACACTAGGAAAGGGCATCTAGATGCTTCGTTATTACTTTTAAGACAATTCTTAAAATACCCATTTAGAATTAATATTGCACAAATAATGAAATTAATTTCATAATGCCTCAAACAACTTCTCAGCTTTAGAAATTAATATATATTTCCATCATATGAAAATAATCAAAATATTATTTTGACATTCACATCATTTTATGTCAATGTGGACAAAAATACCTTTTAGACATTTTCCGAGAAAACGTCTAGTTCAACACTTGAAATTATTTTGACTTAGCTTCTAGTTTAAGAATCCTACTCTAATGACCTGTAATAGTGACCTTATGGATCCAAATGAACAAAGCTTGAGGTTTTATACTCGGACCCAAAATTTCACAAACCTTTTCCGAGTATTAGCTTAATGTCAACTGACTTCACTAAAGAGTTAACACTGAGAATCTCTCAGTTCAAATGAATTTATTTTGTACTCAAATTTTACTTAATTATATTGAGGGAAAACATTGAATGTTATCTATGTTTACCCTTCATGAATATCATCAACTAGATGAGATTTATAAAATTACCATTTTACCATTCTAGTTGTTATTTCCTCAACTCCTTTTGTTACTTGTGAATAAGTTAGAAACAATGTATCGACGAGGAGCTAACAAGTCACATTGTTTCATCCAAATAAAGTCGCTACTTAATTTTAGATATCACACGGTTCGTTTATTCGCAATCCAAGTAATAAAGCATGAGGTGATATATATTGCATTTCAGAAATCTTGTACATGAATTCCATATCTATGAGAACTTCATAAAACTGGTTCATGATATCTTCATAACTTAATTACTCACCAATTAGTCTAGTCCAGATCACTTAATGGATCTAGAATTTGACTTTCTCAAATGAGAATATTAAAACTATGAAATGACATGTCTCATATCAGGATTTAGGTAAGTATGATGCAATTCATACATAGTGACCTTGAGACAGAATAGGTTAAATGGTTTTTTTTACATTGTCTCTAAAGGTGCACTAGTCAATTCAGTATCTTCGGAAGATATACTGGAAGAACTATAGAGTTCCTAACTCTCTATGCGTCATAACCAGACATACAACAATCATACTAGGATCAATAGTCCGTTGATTTTTAGATTGAGAATATATCATTTTAACCAAACCACGAAGAGTTTGTTCACGCAAATCTACATTTAACTCTTCATACATTGTTAGGTTTTATTTAGGACTATAAAACTATTTAATATCATAAATCTTCAAACAAACGAAAAAGGAATGAATGAACGTTTCAACTTTTATTAATTTAATCAGCAATTACAATAAGGACTTATAAAGATTTATATTACATCGATATGTAAATAAATTATTTCCTTGTGGGCATCTCTACCAACAATTCCTACATGTGGGGATCCCTTAATATATCTTCAAACCAATTTAATTGTATTCCAATGTTCTTTACGCAGGTTAGACATAAATCTGCTAACCAAAGTGCTAACATATGTAATGTCAGGTTTTGAACATAACATTGCGTACACTAGGCTACGTAAGACACTAGCATATGGGATTTTAGGAGATTGTGACATTGAGAGCTTAATATGTTGAGGGATATGAGTTGATACTGACTTAGCATGCAGCATGTCAAAACTTAGAAGTACTTTTATGAGGTAATGTTTCTAATGAATGTTTATAACTCACCTGTTTTTGTATCTAACAATTCAATGCCAAGACTTTTCTCTTCTGGTCCTAAATCCTTCATCTGAAACCGTGTCGTCCACATATAAAAGTAACATGTCGTCCACAGATAAAAGTAAATAAAGCATGATTGGTTTTTTTAATTTTTAAAGTATACACACCAATCATATTTACTTATACTGAAACCATGTTTAAGCATAAATGAATCAAATCTAAAATACCACAATCTTGGAGACTGTTTCGGGGTGTAGAGTGACTTGTGAAGAAAACAAAAAATTTCTCTCTGATTTCCTTCACTGAATCCTTCTGTTTGTTCCATGAAAATAACTTCATCAATATCACCATAGTGGGAAGCTATCTTGACATCCATTTGCTCTAACTCCCAATTGAATCTGGCAACTAGTGCAAGAATTACTCTGATAGATCTGTGCTTGACTACATGAGAGTAAATTTTTATTGTAGTCAATGCCTTCTTGCTGTGAAAAAACTTTGGCCACTAACCTGGCCTTATACCTTGGTTTTTCAACACCTTATTTGGCTGTTTTCAGTTTGAAAATCCAAATGGATTTGACTACCTGTTTGTCTTGGACGATTGAAAATTGTCCATGTCTTGTTGTCCTTTAAAGACTTAAGTTCTTCTAGCGTTGCTTCTCTCCAAGCATGTTTGTATGTGCTTGGTTCTTCTTCCAAAATGTAAGATCCTGTCATAAATGCATAGGATGTAAGATCAGTATCAAACCTCTAAATTGGTTTTTAAATTCTCATTTCCCTGTGAGATTATAATCCAAGATTTCTTAATCAACATCATTTTCTCGAGGTTGATCAATTTGCTCATCAAGCTCAACATTTTGGTTTTGTTTAGGTTCTTGTCCTTCAAATTTTGCTGGTTCTTGTTGAAGCTCCACCTCAATCTTATCGTCATTTTGATATGTGCTCTCAAGTGGTGAAGATTAATCTTCTGACTGTGTTCTTCCTTGAAAATCTTGCTCATTGAATCTGACATCTCTATTGATTATGCATTTTTATGGCATGTTTTTAAACACCAGAGTCTGTAGCCTTTTACTCCATTTGGATAGCCAGTAACATTTCAAAGCTCTACCATCAAGCTTTTCAAATTTGATGTGTGCATATGTTATGCAGCCAAAAACCTTGAGCCTTGAGTAGTCTTTCTTGTGGTCAGACAACATCTACATAGGTGTCTTCAAATTTATGGCCATGGATGGGAATCTGTTGATAAGGTAGAAGACAGTGTGTGGAGCCTCTTCCCATAAGGTGTTTGGTAATTTAGCATGCAGTACATGTATCTAACCCTCTCTATCACAGTCATGTTGAATCTTTCAGTATATCCATATTTCTGAGGGGTATGAAAAACATTGTGATTCCTTCTGATGCCTGATGCCTTACAGATGTCGTTAAAGATCTCAGAACAATATTCTAAGTCATTCTCTGTTCTGAGAGCCTTGATCTTCTTTCCAGTCTGATTTTCAATAAGTGTCTTCCAATCCTTGAAAGTGTCTGCAGCTTGACTTTTCTGTTTTATCAGAAATATCCATGTCCTTCTTGAATAGTCATCTATGATAGACATATAATATCGGTTGCCACCATGAGAATTAACTCTTGAAGGACCCCATGAATCTGAATGAACGTAATCCAAGATTGATTTCGTTCTCACCAACATGGCCGAGTCTCGAATGCAAAGTCTTTGTCATGTCCTTTGATGATGCAACACGTGCAATTCCTGTGACTGACTGGCCAACAAGAAAATACATTCCATTTTTTCTCAATCCCTTCATGACAATTCTAGTCCCTTTAGTGACAATTACATATCCCTTTTTCGAAGCAAAATTATATCCAGATTTCTCAAGGGTTCTCAGTGATATTAAATTTTATTTGAGATCAAGGACAAATCTTACATCACTAAAAAAATTAATCTTTCCTTCATGGTTTTTATTCTACTTTTACCTTTATCGGTGGCACAATAGGCCTTGTTATTGCCAAGAGGGACAGAGCCACAATCTTCTTGAATAAAGTCAAAAAACTAGTCTCGATTTGGTGAAATGTGGTATGTGTAGCCACTGTCAAGAACCCATTCTTGATGAATTTCATGATTTGTGATGATCAATGCCTCTGCACTATCATATCCTTCTTCAATAATGGCAGCCTTTGCTTCCTCTTTTGATTTCTCAAATATCTTGACTCTGTCTGGGAAATCTTTCTTCACGTGGCCATCCCTTTGACAATGATAACATTTATATGGAAAATCTTGATAGTTAGATACCTAAGACTTAGACCTGTTTCAAGTTTTGGATTTCTAGCTTTTCTTGTATGGCTTTCTTTTGACTTCCATTCCACATGCACGTCCTCAAGAGTCAGAGATTCACGACCATATTTAATTGTTTCCACAAAATTAGAATAGGATTTTCAGAGAGAATTTAATATCATGACAGTCTGATCTTCATCTTCAACTTTCACATCAATATTGGCTAGGTTGATGATGATTCGGTTGAATTCATCCAAGCCTTCAAAAATTGGCTTATCTTATGTGATCTTAAAACAAAATAATTTTCCTTTCAAGTGGACCATATTCATCAGAGACTTAGTCATGTAAAGAGATTCAATCTTTGACCAGATCCCGGCAGCGGATTATCCTTTGGAGACTTCGCAAAGGACTTTGTCTCCGAGATTGATGATAATGGGGCTATATGCGATTTCGATGATGTCTGCCTTCTCGAGTGGGGTGAGTGATTATGGAAAATCCTTTTCACCTCCGAGGGCCTTAGACATTTTCATTTGAACAATAATCGCCTTCATTCGTGTTCACCACAAGGAGAAATCGCATTTGTCGTCGAATTGCTCCACCTGAACCTTACTTACCCCCATTTTTGAGTTCTTCGAAACCAGAACAAGGCTCTGATACTAATTGTTATAACCAAAATCAATTTTGACAGAATTTCAATAATTCTGAGTTTTCTTGCGTAACAAGATAGCTGAATGTTCTAAGTTCTTGAAAACGAAAAAGTTGCGGAAAATGTAAAAGGACACACAAATTTATTCTGATTCGGTTTTTCAACCTACATCCAGCATCAAGATCACTCTCTATTAAAGAATCTTCTAGGTGTCCCTTGTTGTCGCCATATTTTTGGCAGCGACTTGAATATATAGTTCCCCAGGTCCTCCGCTGGCCTATCACGATGACAAACTCCTCACGGACTCCCCAAGCTCACCATGACCTCTAGGGTAGGCGTTGGGCCCTTCTCGGCCGCTGAAAAAACTACGACAGTCAGAAGGCCCCCTCAGGTTTTTAGGTTCAACCTGGCCTACCGATTCCGCCTGGCCGTCCAGGTCCCTCTTTGCCGGCCGGGTCAGTCCTGGCCGTCCGAGTCCCTCCTAGCCGACTGGGTCCCTCATGGCTAGCCTGGTCCCTATTGGCCGGCCGGATCTCTCATGGCCGGCCCGGTCCCTCTCGCTGTCCGGGTCTCTTTTTGGCCGCCCTTCTTTGTTATCCTAAGGCTATAAATATCCTCCCTCACCTCTCAAAAAAGGTGCACAATCGTTTCCTAAGGAAATTCCGCTCTCTCTAAACACGAGAATTCTCTCCCGATGGGAAGAATTCTCACTATAACTCTGCCCACATTATACTAATGTTTAAACGCCGGCAATCCAAATACCCCTGTTCCACTCGGTCTCGTCGATCCCTCCTCATCATCCTATAACTCTACCTGCATTCTACTAATGTTGGGCATTGGAGAGGTAAACAGAGGACCCCCCTCTGCTTTCCCTTCTTAGTTCACGTATAGTCATCTATTTAAGGTACTAGAAGAACTCGAAGACCCCAAGACAACTAAGAGATGATCCACGACACTAGATCCGACACGCTAAGGCCAAAGCGAGGGTTGTTGGTATAGGTCTAGGGTTAAGAAAAATTATCATTAATCATATTAATAGCGGAATATAAAATTTGTTTACAAGTAATTTTTTTTTACTAACCTAGGTAAAGTGCATGAACATGTATCATTTAAAAACATTATTCAAAGTGCATGAATACTAACCTTTCTTGTACTTTTAATTTAGAGCAGTCTTGAGAAAGGTTGATCTTCTCTTGCTCGTTACCTTCACATCTAAACGCGAACTTGAGAAACCTAAGATTTCTATTACATGACTTTATAGAGGTTTAGAAGGATTTGTGTGTGGGCACAATTAAACACAATAACTCAAGAACAAGTCTATGAGCTAAAGAGCTAATTAAGCCTAAGTCACCCTAAACGGCCACAATAGAGAAACAAGAGCAAGAATGATTATTTTCACATCTTTATGTGAGCCTCTATTTATAGGAGAATGAAAATCAATTAACGGTAATTATGCATTAATGACACAATATTTTGATTTTCTCTTCTCCTTCTTATTGTACATGGCCGGCCATCTATATGCTTTAGTGTAAGAAATTTGTTTCCTCATTTAGCATTTATTTCCTTCTCAAGGAAATTCATTTCCTGTTTTTCTTTTGGGTAATTATCTTTATAATTAAAGGCAAATAATTCTCTTCTCCTTGATGTATCTTGGCCGAACTCTACACTAGGGAAGGACATTTAGATGCTTCCTTATTCTTTTTAAGACAATTCTTAAAATACCCATAGTAGAAATAATAGTGTAGAATAATGAAATTAATTTTATAATTACTCAAACGACTTTTCGGCTTTAGAAATTAATTTATATTTCCATTATATGAAAATATTCAAATTCATATTTTGACATTCACATCATTTTATGTCCATGTGGACAAAAATACACTTTAGACATTTTCCTAGAAAAAGTCTAGTTCAACACTTGAACTTATTTTGACTTAGCTTCTAGTTTAAGAATCCTACTCTAATGACCTGTAATAGTGACTTTATGGATCCAAATGAACAAAACTTGAGGTTCTATACTTGGACTCAAAAGTTCACAAACCTTTTTCGAGTATTAGTATAATGTCAACTGACTCCGCTATATAGTTGACACTGAGAATCTCTCGGTTAAAATGAATTTATTTTCTACTTAAATTCAACTTAATTATATTGAGTTGATCCATTGAATGTTATCTATGTTTACCCTTCATGAATATCATCAAGTAGATTGGATTTATAAAATTACCATTTTACCCTTCTAATTGTTATTTCCTCAACTTCTTCGTTACTTGTGAAGAAGTTAGAAACAATGTATTGACGAGGAGCTAACACGTAACATTGTTTCATCCAAATAAAGTCGCTACTTAATTTTGGATACCACGCAGTTCATTTATTCACAATCCATGTAATAAAGCATGAGGTGATGTACATTGTATTTCAGCAATCTTGTTGATGAATTCCAAATCTTTGAGGACTTCATAAACCTGGTTCATGACATCTTCATAACTTAATATCTCACGAATTAGTCTAGTCTAGATCAATTAATGGATCTAGGATTTGACTTTCTCAAATGAGAATATTAAAGTTATGAAATGACATGTCTCATTTCAGGATTTGGGTAAGCACGATGCAATTCATACATAGTGACCTTGAGACAGAAGAGGTTAAATGGTTTGTTCTTACATTGTCACTAAAGGTGAATTGGTCAATTCAGTATCTATGGAAGATACACGAGAAGAACTATAGAGTTCCTAACTCTCTATGCCTCGTAACCAGACATCATAGATTCGTCCAACTATCATACTAGGATCAATAGTCCGTTGATCTTTAGATTGCGAATATTTTATTTTAACCAAACCATGAAGAGTTTGTTCACGCAAATCTACATTTGTATCTTCATACATTGGTAGGTTTGATTAAGAACTATAAAACTATATAGTATCATAAATCTTCAAACAAAGGTATGAATGAACGTTTCAATTTTTATTAATTTAATCAGCAATTACAATAAGGACTTATAAAGATTTATATTACATCAATATGTTAATAAATAATCTTCTTGTGGTCATCTCTGCCAACAAGGGTCACTCGTCCCTGCGGGGCTCGTACCCCCGAGGTCTCTGAACGTTGTACAAATTTTAGTGACAACATTTTGGCGCTAGAAGGAGGGTACCTCTCTACCTTGAAATTTCTCCTACCCACATCTCTCTTTTGATCTCCTTTCTCTTCCACTCGTTGAAGTAATGAGTGATGTTCCAGCAGCTGCTGATCGTATAGGTGCTTGGCAGAATTACTAACGCAGCTAGGGGTGAACAAGAGTTTACTCGTGAACCTACTCGGATACGAGGAGGAAGACGGTTCGACCTGGGACGAGAATTACGTCGAGGACAACGTCATCCTGGAGACTGACACAAGTCAATCCTTCACATGATCTCCCACTGTGTGCGGGAGCGACGCTCCGCGCATTCCCCTGGAAAGTCACACTAGTACCTATTCGCGACGCGAAGGATCGAGTAACCCTCAAGCGAGGGTGACTGGTAATAACTCCCATAGTGTGAGATCCCGAAGTGTGCACCGTACGTCATCACGAGGGGGCAGCAACGAGACATATAGTCGCTGGGTCCGCCGCAAAGGTCACCCGCCCATGGCTAGAACCTCGTGCGGCGCTGAGGAAGATCTTAGGGCCCATCTAAGATCGCGAAAGGGTACTCGTAAGGAATATCTAAGACAAAGGTTGGATGCTCGACGAGCAACCGCCGGAGCTACTACCCTTGGGATTACTCCTATCAACACCATGGACCATGGGTCGAGTGAGCGAAGAGTCCCCACACCAGTAAGGCCCGTTGAAAGTACCGTTAATGGGCTTAAAGTGATTACCATGATTTAGGGACTCCATAATCAGATTATCAAGCTCCACGAAGTGGGCTAAGGAGGGTTTAGGTCATACAATGGCCTGGAAGGTTCGTATTCACCTTTCGCGGCGACAGTGCTTGAACAGCCACCAAAAAGAGGATTCAAACTCCCTACCATACCTCCGTACAACGGACGCTCTGACGCCAATTTCAACATCCAACATTATGAGACTTGGATGATGATGCAGGGGCAGCCGGATGCGATACTCTGTCAAGCGTTCGGTCTCACCCTGACATGGTCAGTCTTTGAATGGTTTCATAGCCTGAAACCAAGAAACATCGTATCATTCCGAGCTCTTCGGGAGGCTTTTCTTGCTTGCTCGCTACATTAGTAACACAAAAGAAGTCCAAATCTTATCTTTGAACAATCAAGAAAAAGAATGGTGAGAGCCTACGGCGGTACTTAACTCAATTTACAGATGAATCTCATAAAGTCCACGACTTTGATGATAGAGATTCCATCCCCGCCATAGGGTCTGAACCTAGTGACTTTCTGAAGTATATTGTGCTAAATGTCCCTAGGGACATGGCCAAACTTGTGGCAAAGTCAAGGGCCATTATGAAGATAGAAGAATATCTCAGTGGGAGAAAAAGGGGGAGGGATAACTATGTCTCCAATGACAACCCCCGAACAAAGTCAAAGAGGCCACCAATAGACGAATTCCGAAATGAGGTTCTCACTCTGCTAGGTGCATCCCTAGCCTAAATTTTGGCTCTTCACCGAGATAAGCTCGGGTCGCCCGCTCCATTGAAAAAGGGCTCTGCGACGCTGGACAAGAGTAAGTTCTGTGAATACCATCGGGATCATGGACACACGACCTTTGACTTTTTCAAGCGAAAGAAGCGAATCGAGGCGTTCATGCAAGATGAAAGACACAAAGAAACCATTGCATGCTCTTCCGAGTCGAGTAACTCAGCAAGAAGCTCGCCCACAACTATACCCACCTGCTCGACAAGATAAGGGTGACCACAACTATACCCTACATAGGCTCTGTCCCATTCCAATGTATCTAAAATAAGGCCACGAGCACAAAAACTTTTCTTAATTTCTGTTTTGCAATAAAAATTGTGCTTTCCTATTCGTCCTATGTCGTATTCTCCATATTAGAGTTCCCTAGTTGTTCCACGACTCCACAAAACTTAGGGGGCTAACGCAAATCGACGACAAAATCGATAATTGACGATGAAAATTCTGTCCAAAATAATTCCAAACAGACACCGAGTCTTGGATAGTCTACTTGACTAAGCAAACCCCACCTCAAGGCGCTGATAGCTCACGTAAAATTCGATTCAACAATTTCAAAACACCACGCACGACCGATAGGTCAACAACGAAAATGCGTCGCTCCTAAACGACGTCCGAGTGAGATCCTAACCACTCGACGAAAATACGTCCCTCCAAAATGACGTCTGAGTCAGCCCCTAACGGTAACTCGACGAAAATAAGTTGCTCCTAAACGATGTCCGAGTCAGCCCCTAACAGCAACTCGACGAAAATACGTCGTTAATAAACGACATCTAAGTTAACTCATAACGGTAACTCGACGAAAATACGTCGGTCCTGAACGACGTCCGAGTTAGCTCCTAACAGCAACTCGATGAAAATACGTCGCTCCTAAACGACGTCCGAGTTAACTCCTAACGGCAACTTGACAAAAATATTTCGCTCCAAAACGACGTCCGAGTCAGCCCCTAACGACGACTCGACAAAAATACGTCGATCCAAAACCGAGTCAGCCCCTAATGACAACTCGACGAAAATACGTCGCTCCTAAACGACGTCCGAGTCAGCCCCTAATGGCAACTCGATGAAAATATGTCGCTCCAAAACGACGTCCGAGTCAGCCCCAAACGACAATTCAAAAAAAATACGTCGCTCCTAAATGACGTCCGAGTTAGCTCCTAACAGCAACTTGACGAAAATACGCCGCTCCTAAACAACGTATGAGTTAGCTCCTAACAGTAATTCGATGAAAATACGTCGCTCCAAAACGACGTCGCAGAAAACAACACATCGCCGCTTGAAGAGATGGCCGAGCGAACACATGCGCTAGAACCAGGCAGGGTAATACAGCAAGGGGGCTATGCACATGGGGGCACATTGAGGTGCAACTGTTATGATAGAACAACCACATGCCGTGAGAAGAACGCAACTCAAGCTGCTAGAAGTTGCAGGAAATATTTGGCCAACAAAGTCACATCACAACACCCCTTTGTAGGTCCCCCTTGACATTTAAAGTACCGAGGCATCCCTTGCAAGGTGGATCTATGGGCTCTTTCGATAGAGAGTCGGACGACAGTTGGAGGACCCTGGATCTGAGTTCATTCTTGATCGCACACTCGACATTGAACTCAAGGGGCTAATGTTGTCGCCATATTTTTGGCGGCGAGTCGGATATATAGTTCCCCTAGTCCTCCTCCGGCTTATCACAATGACAGACTCTTTGCGGACTCCCCAAGCGCACCATGAACATCTAGGGTAGGCGTTGGGCCCTTCCCGGATGCAGGCCCCCCGCTGACAAAACAATGATAGTTGGATGGGCCCCCATGGTCCTTCCTGGCCGGCCGGGTCCCTCTTGGCCGGCTGGGTCCCTCAGGCCGTCCGGGGCCCTCTTGCCGGCCGGGTCCCTCATGGCCGGCCAGGTCGCTCATGGCCGGCGGGTCCCTCTGGCTGGCCGAGTCTCTTTATGGTCGCCCTTCATCTGTCCTAAGGGTATATCTAGCCTCCCTCACCTATCAAAAAAGGTACACAATCCTTTCCTAAGGAAATTACTCTATCTGAACGACTAGCCAACTTGCTACTCCTTTGTCTCAGCACATGTGCTGGACAACCCCAGATTCGGATGTGGTGTAAATTAGATTTTCTACCAGTCCATCTGTCGTAGGGACTGCCTGGGACGGTCTTAGACGGAACTTGGTTTAGAATATAAGATGCCGTCTCCAGGGCATATCCCCATAACGAATCGGGAAGTGATGAGTAACTCATCATCGACCTTACCATATCTACTAGAGTTTGATTCTTTCTCTCTGACACACCGTTTTGCTGTGGAGTGCCAGGTGCTGTAAGCTGAGATTGAATACCTTCTTCTCTAAGAAGTTCTTCGGAATTTCCAGACAAGTACTCTCCCTCCCGATCCGATCGAAGGATTTTGATATGCTTTTCCGTTTGCTTCTCAACCAAAAGCCCGATATTCTTTGAACATTTCAAAAGTATCGAATTTGTGTCGCATAAGGAAAATATGACCAAACCTTGAGTAGTCATCAGTGAAGGTTACAAAGTATTCATAACCTCCTCTTGCCTAGATGTTGATTGGACCACATACATCACTATGTACAAGTTCCAATAACTGTGTGGCTCTTAGACCCTTCGATGAGAAAGGTCTCTTGGTCATCTTGCCCTCAAGACATGATTCACACGTGGGTATGGATCCCACGATTAGAGATTCTAAAGGACCATCCTTCGTTAACCTCTTGATCATATCTATGCTAATGTGTCCAAGATGTAGATGCCATAGATATGTGTCGTCAGTTTCATATGAATCGTCTTACGCTACCCGAGTGAATCTCTATTCACTTCGGTATCCAAGACTGTTGGCTCATTAGGATATAAATAATGAATTGAATCCACTCTCTGAGCTTTAGTAATAAAAGAATCATCAATGTAAACCTCAATACCATTATTGATTTTAAAATTGAAACATTGTTCTTGTAAACGACCAAAAGAAATTAATTTTTTGCAATAATCCGGAGCATAATAAACATTATTCAATAATAAAGTCATATTCTCAAACTTGAGCTTCATGGTCCCGACAGATCTTGCTCCGATCTCCGTCCATCACCCAGTTGAATCCGTACTCCCCGTCATTCAAGCTCCTGATTTTCATGAAACCATTCAAATTACACCTAACATGGTCAGATGCCCCGCAATCTAATATCCAGGGCGATACCTTGTTCATAGTTTAACAAGCTTGAGTAACAAAGATCGTACAATTTCCCTTGATGCTTTTGAGGTGGCCAGCCTCCCCGTAATTGTGACACTTGTGCTCAGACTTGTCGACCTTTGCAATGCCATTGCCCTTGGCATTCGCAGCCTTCTTGTAAGGCTTCTCGGAACCCGCACGGTTGGCGTTTTTTGGGTCCTCTCATCACCCTCTTGGAACCAGACGTCGAGGCTCTGTGTTCAGAAACATTGAGCTCTCCTGACTTCTTCTTGTTCTTAGGGAGAAATCCTTCGGCAGTCTGCAACTCCTTCATGAGCTCAGTTATTGTATAATTGAGCTTGTTCATGGAGTAGTTCAGACGGAAGCTATTGTAGGATTCTGTCAGAGTTTCCAATATATTTAAACAACCTAAGGCATTAAAATTTAATTACATGTTTAATAAACACTTTATTAAAACACGCACTCAACAAATAAAATTCTAACAACCTATATAAACATTTTATATTTTATTAGTAATTTAAATCGTTGAGAAAATACTTACAAATTGGATAATAAATTATCACGACGTTGCTCGCTATCGTCAGAAGGCCACGCCAATTCCACGATTGAAAGGAGGCTCGTCATATTGCCCTAGGCGCGCGCTGGCCGGTCAGGAAGCAGGGACGCCGGACAGGGACTTCTCGCCGTGCATGGGACTCGCCGGATAGGTGACCTTTACCTGACAGTTGACTCGCCGAACAGGTGACTTTCGCCGGCCAGGTGACCTTCGCAGGACTGGTGACCTTCGCCGGACAGGTGACCTTCGCCGGAATGGTGACCTTCGCCGGACAGGTGACCTTCGCCAAACTGGTGACCTTCGCCGGACAAACGACTTTCGCCGAACAGGTGACCTTCGCCAAATTGGGACTTCTTCGCCGGACTGGGATCTGGACGCCTTCGCTGGACACTGGAAGGGACGCCGGACTGGAGACCTTCACCGGATGGCTTGCCTGACACGGTGGGACGCCGGACAGGGATGTAAGAGGGGATCCCTTTGCCGAATTGCACGCCTAACAGGAAGACTTCTCCGGATTGGAGGCTGGAAAGGAATCCGGCCGGCTGGGAGCTTCAAAAACTTTTTAAAACAATTCTAAAAACAATTTTTCAGAATAAAATTACACCAAACACCACAAGTATTAATCAACGATAATACACGAAGGATTCAATCGAGATTGAAAGGGTGGGCTTTCAAGAATTTCAGAAATTGAATCATGAACACGAAAAAACAATTTTTTTTCTTTTTCTCTTTTTGGGATAGTCTGCCGAGAGACACAAGGGAGAGGAAGAGAGTCTTGGCCAAACAAAATTAGGGTTAGGGTTAAAAATGATTAGGGTTTTTGCAGCCTTTTATAAATAGCTTTATAATGGGCGTAACCTGGGTTAAACCCATGACCCTAATCACTTTAAAAATTCGGCCAACTCTCCCTCTCATACTCGTCCATAATATTTTATTTAATTTCCAAATACTTTTGATTTATTTCTAAATTCAATTAATTTAGAATCTCATTTTATTTAATCACATCTCAGTAAAATGATTTCATAGTTATCGAATAAGTACGAAATGAGAAATTGTTTATTTTCTTATTTTATTAAATTGAATTACTCAAGTGTATTATTATCAACATAATAATACTCTATGATTCAATAAACATAATAAATAACTAATTATTGATTAAGTTATAAAGAAAATAATTTTTTCGATATAAATCATAATTTATATTCAATGAGAAAATCAATCAATTCAAATTCTTTTAATCTCATCCAAGTTTCTATCATTGAGACCATATGGACCCATATGAACGAAGCTTTAGAATAAAGATCGGACTCAAAAGTTCACAAACCTTTTCTGTCTTTTAATTCTTAAAATTGGTCGATTCCACTAAAGGACCAATATTGACACTCTCTCTGTTACGCGTATATTTTCTGTTTGATGTGACAAAAAAATTCTTCACACGGTGCACAGAGTATTTTATGATATTACCCTTCAGGTGTATCACTAACTAAGGGGAACGTAAAATTACTGTTTTACCCCTTTAGTTATTAATTCACTAACTCCTTTGTTATTTGTGAATGAGAAAAACATAAAGTGAGATGTCCTTACATGTCAAATGTTTTAATCAAAGAATGTTCTTATTCGATGAATACCTGGTCAGGTTTACTCATTCACACTCTCATAACAAAGCATAGTGTGATACTAATGCGTTTGCATTGTTCCAACATGAATTCCATATATGTAAATCATATAACCCAATATCACATTGTTATGACACCAACCGTCGGGTCAAATGAAACTATAACTTAGTCATTGCCCATTGACTAATCAAATGTCATAAAGTGTCACATCGATTATGCATTCACTTCAAGATTTAGGTAAGTACCAAAATATTCGTCGTATGCGATGTTGAAGTTTTGAGTGATTAAATGATTTTATCTCGAGCTTCAGAGTATCACAGGTCTTGTTCAATACCTTATGTAAGATATCAAGAATGAAGCACAGAGTCCCAACTCTCTATATCACAAGATAACATATCCTGATTCATTCAAACATTCAATACTCAGATTCAATTGCCATATCGATCTTTAGATTGCGAACTATTATTTAAACTAGTCACAAGGGGGTATCTCGTCAAGTTTGTACTTAGCACCCATTTCGTTAATGAAAGTTTCAGAGCGTAGGAAACATACTTAAACACAATACTTAATCAAGAATGAATATTTAATTTTATTTAATATTTCTGCAAAAAAAAACAAAATACAAAAGTATTTATAATGTCTAATATCTCCTTTGCAGGCATCAATCCCAATAGGTCATCCATGTCAGAGACGGCTATGAGAGTTTCACCATAAGACATGTACCTTTTAGGCTTTTCAGAAGCCCTCCCACTACGTCTAAGTACTACTCGATGAGATTCTGAATTGTTAGGTTGCGATTTAGTTGGGTTAAGAATAGTTCTTATGGATGAGGTAGAAGCATCCTCAGCCAACTTTTCTTCAAGCACAAGTTTTCATCTAGGTTTCGTATCTTTAATAAAGTCTTCCTCAAGGAAAAGATTATTGAGAAAGTGTTTAAAGACGTATTGTTGATTGCTGAAACAGTTTATGATTAGTCTTTTGTTTAGGATTTTAAGTTTAATATTGAGAAGGAAAAATCCAAAGGTCTTATGAACAAAAAGACACTTTACTCTTTCGAGGGAACGCTGCAAGGAGTGGCCTTTCATTACTAAATGACACATCGTTAATCCATAGTTATGAAGTCAATACATCAATGTTTTGACTAGCCACCATATAAAGAAGTTTGATCATTCAAATATTTTTGTAGGGCCTCGAGGGAGAATTACTAGAGATTGAGTCTAAGTGTATAACAAAGCACTTAGTTCAAGAAGATCTTCACGAGGGTGACTCTTAGTCTGGCGATAATTGCACTTAGTATTAGTGTTGGGGATCGTGGGTTGCAAACAATGAGTACAACCCTCTCACTTAAATTTTGGAATTGGCACATCTTCTCTTGTATGTTTAGAAACATGTTTCCTTGAGTAAAGAGAGATAGAGTGGAACACTAGAAAAAGAGCCCTAAAATGATATTTGTGAGGGAAGAGCAGTGTTAATACACTAAGGCACAAGTAACATACTCAGATCTTTTTTCTAGTATTTTTTTTCCTAAGTAAAGTGTGCGAGATTCATATATCTCACTTTTACACTTTAAACTTTTTGAGATTCAAAATCTCCTAAAACTAATTTCTTGGTCTTCTCGTCACCTTCCTTCAAGGTATCTTCATGGTGGTTGAGTGCGCAAACATTGATAAGCCACGATTGCATCAAGAAGAGGGGAAGAAGTTAGAAGTCGTAAATCCGGATTTTAAAATCATGGACTCGCAAACTGCCGTACACCTCTTACTTAAAAGGTCATAAATGACACATCCGGTATCAGATTGAGATAATACCAATTGCATTGGATAGCTAACTTCCGTTCCTTAAATTTGGTTTAAGAATGACTAATTTTTGTGTTCGTAGCAAAAGGTGATGCCCATTTTACTGAGCAATAACAAGTTGTCCCAAAATTGAAAAATAATTACAAGGTACGTCGGATCAAGGTGTTTGAGAAAAAAAGGTTATTGATTTATTTTAGTTATTTCTTTTAATTTCAATTGTGTGTTATATTAACATACTAATAATTTACAAAAAATAAAACAAACGATATAATATAAAACATTCAATATCAAATTTAAACTAGAAGTGCAATAAACTAGTTTAACAAAGAAAACAAATTTTCAAACTTGTCAAAAAATTGATTTCGAGCATGCTTAACATAAAATCTTTAAAACATTTTTTTAATGTGTTTATATAGCATCTTTAAAAAGTGGAAATCAACACCAATTTAAATTTAGAGGTCGCACAAAAAAATAAAAATTGTCTAAACTCTAGTCTTAGCAAAACCATAATTCGAGTAAATTTTTTGAAAACGATTTTCGTATAATGATTCTAAATAACATGTAAATGCTTATACTTTGACCTATGCTCTGATACATTTGTTGGAATACGTCTACCGTTAAGAAAAAATTATCATTACTAAGTTAATGGCAGAATATAAAAATTTCTTTTACTAGTAAAACAATTTTACTGACCTATGCAAAGTGCATGAACATTTAATTATTTAAAAAATATTATTTAATTACTTGTTTACTTGGGACTAATCTATCTTGTAGCTTGATCTTTGGTAAGCCATAGGAAAAGTTTGATAGTCTCGTCTTGCTTGTTTCCTTCACACCTAATCGTGAACTCGAGAAACCTAAGGTTTCTATTACAAAAATCTATAGAGGGTTTGAAGGATTTATGTGTGGGCAAAATTAAACACAATAACTCAAGAACAAGTTTATGAGCTAAAGAGATAATACAAACCTAAGTCTAATGAGGACATAGGTGTCAAAATAAAAGAGATATTTTAGAGAGAGATAGAGAGAGGAGGGGTCGGCCAAGGGGGAGAGCGCAAGAGAAAAAAGCTTATCCTTGCATCTCAATGTAAGACTCTATTTATAGGAGAAGGAAATCCAAGAAAGGATAATTACCCTTTCCTATTGTGTATTCATGACAAAATATCTGATTTCTTCTCCTCTTTCTCTATCAATATGGCCAGCCATATTCATGCATTAGTGAGGAAAAGTTGTTTTCTCACTTAGCACATTTATTTTCTTCTCAAAGAAATTTATTTCCTCTTTTCTTTTGGGCAATTACAAATATGTAATAATGCACAAAATTATAAGATATATTTCTCTCTCTCTCTCTCTCTCTCTCTCTCTCTCTCTCTCTCTCTCTCTCTCTCTCTCTCTCTCTCTCTCTCTCTCTCTCTCTCTCTCTCTCTCTCTCTCTCCCTCTCTCTCTCTCTCTCTCCTCTATGATGATTGGCCAAAATTCTACCTAGGTGGAGCTTCTAGATGCTTCTGTTATTCTCTTAAAACAATTCTTAAAATACCCATTGTACAATTAATATTGCACAAATAATGAAATTAATTTCATAATGCCCCAAAAAACTTCTCGGCTTTAGAAACTAATTTATATTTCCATCATATGAATATATTCAAAAACTTATTTTGACATTCACATCATTTTATGTCCATATGGATAAAAATACCCTCACGACATTTTCCGCGAAAACGTCTAGTTCAAGACTTAAACTTATTTTAACTTATCTTCTAGTTTAACAATCCTACTCTAATGACCTGTAACAGTGACCTTATGGATCTAAAAGAACAAAGCTTGAGCTACTACACTCGGACTCAAAAATTTGCAAACTTTTTCCGAGTATTAGGTTAATGTCAACTAACTCCGATAAAGAGTTGATACTGAGAATCTCTCGGTTCAAATGAAGTTATTTTCTACTCAAATTGAGCTTAATTATGTTGAGTGGATCCATTGAATATTATCTATGATTATCCTTCATGAATATCATCAACTAGATGAGATTTATAAAATTATCATTTTACCCTTCTAGTTGTTATTTCTTGAACTCCTTTGTTACTTGTGAATAAGATAGAAACAATGTATTGACAAAGGACCTAACAAGTCACATTGTTTCATCCAAATAATGTCGTTACTTAATTTTGGATACCGCGCGGTTCATTTATTCAAAATCCAAGTAATAAAGGATAAGGTGATATACATGAATTCCATATCTATTAGAACTTCACAAAGTATACTCATGTCAACTTCACAACCCAACACATCACCAATAAAGCTTATCTAGTTTACAAACTTGGATCTAGAGTGTAGCTTTTTCAAATGAATATAACAAGTAAATCTACGCCAGGGGAATTAGTAATGTGTCAGGAAAAATTGAGTTATGAAATGACATGTCTCATTTCAGGATTACGTTAAGCATGATGCAATTCATACATTGTGACCTTGAGACAAAAGAGGTTAAATGGTTTGTTCTTACATTGTGTGTAAAGGTGCACTAATCGATTCAATATCTTTGGAAGATACACTGGAAAAACTATAGAGTTCCTAACTCTCTATGCCTCGTAACCAGACATCATAGATTCTTCCAACAATCATACTAGGATAAATAGTCCGTTGATCTTTAGATTATGAATATTTCGTTTTAAGCAAACCATGAAGAGTTTGTTCACGCAAATATACATTCGTCTCTTCATACATTGTTAGGTTTGATTAAGGACTATAAGGCTATTGAATATCATAAATCTTCAAACAAACGAAAATGGAATGAATGATAGTTTCTACTTTTATTAATTTAATCAGCAAATTACAATAAGGACTCATGAGATATTTATATTACATCGATATGTAATTAAATAATCTTCTTTTGGGCATCTCTGCCAACAGCTTATTCATGGCGTAGTTCAGCTTGAAAGTATCAAAAGATTCAGGGAGAGTATCCAAGATCATATCTATTTTGATAACTCCATCAATCTCAAATTCAACGATTCCCATGTCATTGAGATAACTTATGATTAGCATCATATGTTCTCTAACAGGACTCCCAGCTTTCATACAATAGTTCATAAACTGTCGAACCGCTTGTTTTCTAGTCTGACGTTCTTGCCCTCCAATCATCTCATCGATATTGTATAGAATATTTTCGGTCGAATGAACATCACGATGTTGTTTTTGCAACACATTGTTCATCGATGCTAATATATTTCACCTCGCAATCTCATCGGATCAGATCCAGGCGGTTAGGGCATCCTTGATCACTTCAGTCCAATAGGGGTGGTGAGTCCCAATTGTGCTTGTCCATAGTAAGCACCGTGTCTAGGTTACATTTTTAATCTACGTAGTTTTCCAATTCCAATTTATTTAAGGAAAGGAAAGTAGAGAGAGGGTTTAGAGAAATGTTGCTGAAAGTTGAAAACATTTATGATTAGTTATTTGCTTAGGATTTTAAGTTTTTAAGTTTGACAGTAAAAAACCAAAAATGTTATGAACAAAAAGACACTTTACTCCTTCGAGGGAAGGCCGCAAAGATTCGCATTTCATAACTAAATGACACATCATATTTCATAGTCATGATGTCAATACATCAACGTTTGACTAGCCACCTTAAGGAAAGTTTGATCAATCAAATTTCTTTACAGGGCCTCGAGGGAGGATTATAGAGATTGAGTCTAAGTGTGTAACCTACCACTTAGTTCAAAAGATCTACTTTGAAAAAAATCCACCGAGGGGAGGCCTTCTCTCATTATTTCATTTTTGAACGTAGCTCTACAAGCAATGTCAAGAGCAAAGCGCCGTTGAGTACTCACATTAAAGAGAGGGCCACGAGAGTGATTCTTAGTCTGACGACATTTGCACTTAGCATTAGTGTTTGAGATCGTGGGTTGCAAACAACACGTACAACCCTTCCACTTAGTTTTTAGAATTGGCACATCTTCTGTTGTATGTTCGGAAATATGTTTCCTTGAGTATAGAGAGATATAGTGGAACACTAGAAAAAAGCCCTAAAATCGATATTTATGAGGGGAGAGCACTATTATTGCACTAAGGCACAAGGAACGTACTCGGGTCTTTTTCTTTAATTTATTTTTCTAAGGAAAGTGTGTGATATACAAAGTCTAAATTTTGCACTTGCAAGTTTTTTAGATTATAAATTTCTCTAAAACTAATTTCTTTGGCTTCTTGTCATCTTCCTTCAAGGCATCTTCATGGTGGTTTAGCGCATGAACATTGATAAGCCACGGTTGCATCAAGAAGAGGGGATGAAGCTAGGAGTCGCAAATCCGGATTCAAAATCATGGACGCGCGGACTGTTGTACACCTTGGACTTAAACGGTCATAAATGACACATCTGGTATCCTAATGAGCTTAAACCAATTGCATGAGATAGCTAACATCCGTACCTTAAATTGGGACCAAGAACCACTATTTTTCATGCTCGGAGCCAAAATTTATGACCATTTTACTAAGACATAACAATTTGTCCATAAAACTGAAAACAATTAAAAGGTACGTTAGATTAAGGTGTTTGAGAAACAAAGTTTATTTAAGTGTTTTATTTATTTGTTTGTTTTAAATTTTGTGTTATATTAACATATTAATGATTCACACAAAGTAAAACGATCAACATAAAATAAAACATTCAATAATGAATTTAAACTATAAATACAATAAAGCTAGTTTAAGGATGTACACAAATTTTCAAACTAGTCAAAACACTATTTTTTATTATACTAAACATAAAATATTCAAGAACTAATTTTAATGAGTTTATAAAACATCCCTAGCATGTATGAAATCAATATGTTATTTATTTTAAAATCATACACAATAAAATAAAATGTTGAGCACAAACCTAGCATATTCAACATCTAAGGAAATTTCAAAAACAATTTCATTTGTTGCAGTTTTAAAACCATGTTCATGTTTACACTTTAACCCATGCTCTGATACCATTTGTTGGAATCGATGTAGGATTTAACAATTAATTATCATATCATATACGGCGGAATATAAAAAATTGTTTTTAACACGTGTAAAACTATTTCCTACCTAGACAAAGTGCATGAACATGTTGTTAATTAAAACATATAATAAATATGAAAAAGACTTCGAACCTTTTTCTTGTTGCTCGATCTTGGAGTCCCTTCTTGGATGAAGATCCTTCTCCTTATCTCACTGGATCTCGTCTTTGGATTCTCAAGCAACCACAAAAATTTCTACCACTAGAGTTTTCGAGCGTTTGAGGAGTTTAGTAAGAGGGCACTATTAAACAATATGAACCAAGAACAAATCATGTATCATAAGCTAATTCTCTAGATCAAGTGAGAATCTAGGTGCCAAAATAAAAGAGTATTTTCGAGAGAGATTTTCGAGAGAGAAAGAGATATATATATACATATATATATATATATATATGTATATATATATATATGGTCGGCTAGAAGAGAGAGAGCAGGATCAAAAAACTTATTTTCACATTTCAATGTGAGGCTCTATTTATAGAAGTATGAAATATAAGAAAGGGTAACTACCCTTTCTTATTGTGTCTTCATTACACAATATTTGATTTTCCCCTCCCTTTCTCTTCTACATGGCTTGCCATCTATGTCAATAAGTGAAGAAAATTTGTTTCATCACTTAGCACATTTGTTTCATTCTCAAACAAATTCATTTCCTCTTTTCTTTTGGGCAATTCCCAATATACAATAATGCACCCGATAAAAGAGATATTTCTCTATCTCCCTTGATGTATCATGGCCGGCCATATGGGTGTCTACACGCACATATTTACTTCATAAATTATTCACAACAAAATGAGGAAAACCCTTCACATTTTTTCCCATACAATAACATGTCACAAAATTTAATTCACTAAGCATGAAAACCAATTTTCAGTCGTGTGACTTTAAATCAATTTGAGAAACTATTCAAAATTTTATTTTTACATTTTTACATCAATTATCCTTAAGGAAGAAAATACCCATTAGACTAATTTCAGTATATACGTCTAGTTCAACAATTGAATTTATATTGACTTAGCTTCTAGTTTAACAAACTCTACTCTAATGACATGTGATAGTGACCTCATGGACCCAAATGAACAAATCTTTAACTAGGACTCTTGGACTCGAAGTTCAAGAACTTTTCCAAGTCTAGTTTAATGTCAACTGACTCCACTAAAGAGTTGACACTGAAAATCACTTTATTCAAATGAATATATTTTCTACTAAAAAATCTACTTATTTGTGATGAGCGGATCCACTGCATATTATCGAATGATTACCCTTCGTGATATCTTATCTTGTGATAGAAAGGGCTATATTTTATATAAGATATTGGACAAGACCAGTGATACTTCGAAACTCGAGATAAAACCGTTTAATCACTCGAAACTTCAGGATCACATACGAGGGGTACGTTGGTATTCACCTAAATCCTAAAGTGAAGCATAATTGATATGACACATTATGACATATTATTTTTCAATGGGCAATGACTAAGTTATAGTTGCATCTGACCCGACGGTTGGTGTCATAACGTTGTCATATTGGGTAATGTGATTCACATAGATGGAATTCATGTTGAAACAATGCTGATGCATTAGTATCACACTATGTTTTGTTATGAGAATCGGAATTAATAAACCTGGCCAGGTATTCATCAAATAAGAACATTCTTTGATTTAAACATGTGACATGTAAAGACATCTAACTTTATGCCATTTCTCATTCACAAATAACAAAGGAGTTAGTGAAATAATAACTCAGAGGTAAAACGGTAATTTTACATTCCTCTAAGATAGTGATACACATGAAGGGTAATATCGTAAAGTACTTTGTGGATCGTGTGAAGAACTACTTTGTCACATCAAACGGAAAATAAACGCATATGAACTTACAGAGTCTCAGTATTAGTCCTTTAGTGGAATGGACTAATATTAAGAATTAAAAGACGGAAAAAGTTTGTGAACTTTGAGTCCGATCTTTATTCTAAAGCTTCGTTCATGTGGGTCCATAAGGTCCCAATGATAAACACCCAGAAGAGATTAAATGAACAAATTGATTTACTCATTGAATATAAATTGTGATTTATATCGAGAAAGTTATTTTCTAAGTAACTTAATAAATAATTAGTTATTTATCATTACATTTATTTAATGAATCATATTGTATAATTATATTGATAATAATACATTTTAATGATTCAAATAAATAAAGGATGAAAATAAATATTTTCTCATTTCGTACTTATTTGTAAAGTATGAAATTGTTTAATGAAATGTCATTAATAAATGAGAGTTCTAAATTAATTGAATTTAGAAATAAATGAAAAGAATTTGGGAATAAATAAATTATTTTTGGCTGAGTGTTTTGACATGTGTTGGCCGAAAAATAATAAGTTAATGTTTATAAAATAGTTTAAAATTAAGTAATGGATTTGACCTAGCTTAAGCCCATTTGACCTCTTTATATAAAGGCTTAAGGAAACCCTAATCTAAAAAAACCTAGAAAACTTTCGGCCATTCTCTCCGTCCCCCCTTGTGTGTGGTCGGCCGAAAGAAAAAGATAAGAGAAAGAGGAGAATTTTTTTTTCTTGCTTACTTTTGTTCTCTTGAGATTTCCCTTATTTCCGAGCGTTCATAGAAGAGCCCACACTCTTAAACTCCCTTATATTTTGAGTGTATTATCGTTGATTCAATATTGCGGTGTTTGAGTTATTTTGTCTTCAATAGGGCCAGCCAAAACAGTGAAGAAATTGATTTAAAATCAATCGAAGGCTCGACACTTCGCTGCCGGATCCACCTAGGCGCAGGCTCTCCCTATCCGGCAAAAGCTCCCAGTCCGGAAAAAGTCACAGGCCCAACAGGGTCCGTGTCCGGTGGTCCTAGGCTCCCTGTTCAGCGAAGACTGCAAGCGCACAAAAGGCCCAATCGGCGAGCCTCCCAGTCCGGCGAGCTTCCATGTCCGGCGAAGCCCTTGTCCGGCAGCCTCCCAATCCGGCGAAGGGTCTGTGCGGTGAGCCTACCAGTCTGGCGAAGCCTCTCTGTCCGGTTGTGCACCTCACATCGAATCCGACGAGCTCTCTTCACGTGTTAACTTGACGAGGCCTTCCAGAGTTAGCGAGCAACGTCTGGGATTTTTTACAATCTCTTTTGTAAGTATTTTTCAACGAATTGGATATGTGATTATATAAATTTTTTATATAGGTTACTAGCGTGTTCAATTTGTTGCTTAACATGTTTAGAATAAAAATGTGTATTGACATGTTTATAATTTTTAATGCTTAGGTTAATTGTATATATTAAAAATGGTTTTTAATATATTAGATTTAATTATATATTTTTGCCGTATTTAAGATATGTTATATAATTAATTGTTTAATCGTTAAATAAATTACTACATCCACCATTCAGGATAAACACAGATCCTGAAGTGAATTTTCTGGAATCCCTGCATAGTCAAGTTCCTGGTCCTCCTAAGATACTTAAGAACATGCTTAACAGCAACCCAGTGCTCGGGTCCAGGATTTCATTGGAAACGGGTAACTACGCCAACAGTGAAACATATATCTGGTGAAGTGTACATTATAGTATACATAAGACTTCCTACGGCCTAAGTATAGGAAATCTTTCTCATGTCCTCAATCTCTTGTGCAGTCTTGAGAGACTGGTCCTTAGAGAGTGATACTCCATGTCTAAGGGGGTTTTGGCCCTTCTTGGAGTTTTGCATAGCGAAGCGATCCATCACCTTATCTATATAAGATGCTTGGGATAGCAACAGGGTCCAGTTCTTTCGATCTCGAAAGATCTGAATCCCAAGAATGTACGTAGTTTTCCCTAGATCCTTCATATCAAACTACTTAGCTAACCAGATCTTAACCTCAGATAATTTACCCACGTTATTCCCAATGAGTAATATATCGACATAGAATACTAGAAACACAATCTTGCCCTCGTGTATCAAATTATTCACACAGGGTTCATCTATAGACTGTTCAAAACCAAAGCTTTTTACAGTTTCATCGAATCTAATATTCCATGATCTTGATGATTGCTTTAATCCATAAATGAATTTAAGCAACTCACAAACCTTGGTCTCTTGACCACCTTCCACGAAAACGTCTCAACATCCTCATCCGGACCCATTTTCTTCTTATAGATCCACTTACACCCTACAGGCTTAACTACGTTAAAAGTTTCGGATTTGTGTTTGAGCAAATAGGCAAATCCATATCTTGAGTAATCATCGGTAAAGGTAACGAAGTATTCGTATCCTCCCCGTGCCTGAATTCTGAGCGGACAACATACATAAGAATGTATTAGTTCCGGCAACTCAGTAGCTCTTCAACCTTTATTAGAGAAAGGTTGCTTGGTCTTTTTTTCTTCTATACAGGATTCACAAGTTGGCAGTGAGCCTATTGCAGAGGCTTTGAGTGGACCGTCCCTCACAAGTCTCTTAATCTTATCTAGACTAATATGACCAAGTCTTAAGTGACATAGATGTGTTGATTTTATTAGATCCGAGGAGTCATTTGGTTTGATCAACTTTGGTTCCCTAACTAGATCATTATCTATTTCAGTGTCTAATAGCAAAAGTTGTAGGATAAAGATATTATAAACCATTATTCATACATGCACCAGTGACAAATGAATTGAAATAAGAAATTCGAATTTTATTATCAATAAACTTTAAATAATAATTCTGCTCAACAATTTGAGCTACAGATATTAAGTTTTTCTCAAAGGAATGAACAAAATATACATTATTCAAATTTAAAGTTCTTTCTTCAAAAGACAATGTCACGGATCCCACAGCCTTAGCAGACACCAAGCTTTCATCACCTCACTTGAAGCAGAAGTCGCCATCCTCTAAACCTTTGCTTTTCCTGAACCCATTCAAGGAACAACAAATATGGTTAGTAGCAGCGGAGCCAATAATCCACGGTGATACATTATCAGCTACTAAACAAGCTTCAGTAATAAGTACAATACATTTCCCTTTAGCCTTGAGGTAGGTAGGACAGTTCCAACGCCAGTGCTGGGCTCATTGCAATGATAACAATTGTCCTTAGACTTGTCCATCTTGATAGCCCGGGGCACCTTCTTCTTCTGAACCTTGCTTGGGTTCTTCTTATCGGCTTTATGAGATCTTTTCTTAGATCCAAAGGTGGAGGCTCTGTGCTCAGTAGCATGTCCTGGAATTTATTTACCGATTAAACAATAAAATTATATAACATATCTAGTATATGGTGGAATTATATAATTAGATCTAACATATTAAAAATCATTTTTAATATATTTAATTAACCTAGGCATTAAAATTATAAACATATCAATAAACAATTTTATTCTAAACATGTTGATCAACAACTGAACACACTAGCAACCTAATGGACAAAAAATTGCCGAATTAGGTCTGCGGGACAGGTTTCGCGCGCCTGCGAGATAACGACCACATCTCGTCGATCTGAGACCTCACGCCTATGGAGCAGCCTAAAGGACACCTGAGGCTAGGTGCTAGAAGCGCGGGAGCGAGCAGAGGAGGCGCAAGATGTCAGGAAAGGCTCAGGCGCGCCTGAAAAGGCAATCTGGTCGGCAGGCTGTTGGACGGGAGAATCTAGCCGGCAGGAAGGCTGATTTCCGCCTCAACGTGCCTCGATCGAATTCTTCACGTTCTGACCTCAATTTCTGCAAAATAAAATCACTCAAACACCACAATGGATTCAGGGATATGGATCTCGGATTTATGAGAGATCTAAGAGTGTGGGCTCTTCGTATGAACAACGGGAATTGAGATTTCTCAAGGTTGAATCAAGAAATCAAGAAACGGTTTCTTGATTACTTTTGTCTCTCAAGACTCTCGGCCAAAGACCTCACAAGGGGGTGGGAGAGGCTGGCCGAGTGTCTATGTCCTTAGGGTTAGGGTTTACCTGAAAAACTCTTATTTATAAGGAGAGACAACGAGCTTAAGTTAGGTCAAACTCATTAGTCAACTTAAACTATATTCAACCTTTTAATGAGTTATTTAAAATTAATTATCAGCCCTATTCTCTAATATGGCTGAATATATCATTAGTTTTGCTCCCAAAATTTATTTGATTTATTTCTAAAATAATCTCAAATTAATTTAGAACATCTCATTAATTTAATGACAAATCATTAATTATTTTCATACTTCTCAAAGTAGTACGAAACGAGAAAATATTTATTTTCATATTTTATTTATTTGAATCATCAAATTATATTATTATCAATAATACGATTCATTAAATAAATTTAATAAAACAGAACAAATTATTTATTTAATTACTCAAAAAACAATTTTCTTAGCGTAAATCACAATTTACATTTAATGAGAAAATCAATTGTTCTAGTTCAATAAATCTCGTCCAAGAATCTATCACTGAGATCTTATAGACCCACATGAATGAAGCTTTGAAATAAAGATCGGACTTATAAGTTCACAAACATTTTCCATCTTTTAATTCTAAATATTAGTCTATTCCACTAAAAGACTAATATTGAAACTCTCTAACTTCACATACGTTTTATTTTCTGTTTGATGTGACAAAATCATTCTTCAACCGATAAACAGAGTACAGTACGATATTAGCCCTATTCAACCTTTTAATGAGTTATTTAAAATTAATTCTCAGTCTTATTCTCTAATATGGCTGAGTATACCATTAATTTTGCTCCCAAATGTATCTGATTTATGGTCGAGTCAGCAACGCAAGATTGCTTGATACTCCTCCAGACCATGGATCCACCATTCGGGGTGAACACAGACCCTAATGTAGACTTTCTTATCCGCTTGAAAATTGGAACCGGTATATCCCATCATATTCAGGTAACCACCTGAGTATGCAAGCATATAATTTCTCGTTCTCCGGAGATACTTCAGAACATGATTGACAGCAACCCAGTGCTCGGGTCCAGCGTTTAACTGAAACCTACTTACCACGCCTACAGTGTAGCAAATATATGGCCTCCTGCAAATCATAGCATACTTCAGACTTCCTACAGCTGAAGCGTATGGAATATGTCTCATATCCTCAACTTCTTGAGGAGTCTTAAGAGACTGCTCACTTGAGAGATGCACTCCATGTCTGAAAGGTAGCTGTCCTTTCTTGAAGTCCTGCATACTAAAGCGATCCATGATATTATCAATTTAAGATTCTTGAGAGAGCGCGAACTTCCATTTCTTCCGATCTCTGAAGATCTGAATTCTTAGAATGTAAGCCGCTTCTCCTAGATCCTTCATCTCAAACTACTTTGAAAGCCAGATCTTAACTCTCTGATAACTTTCCTACATCATTCCCAGTTAGTAGTATATCATCCACATATAGGGCTAAGAAGACCACCTTGCCATCGTTTATCATCTTATAAACGCATGGCTCATCTACTGACTGATCAAAACCGTAGCCTTTCACAGTCTCGTCAAATATGATATTCCACGACCTAGATGCTTGCTTCAGTCCATAAATGGACTTCAGTAACTCACAAACCTTGCCCTGCTGGCCATTCTCCATGAACCCGTCTGGTTGAGCCATATAAATGCGCTCGTCAAGACTCCCATTTAGAAATTCAGTATTGATAGCCATCTGCCAGATTTCATAATCCATGGGAGCAGCAATGGATAAAAGAGTACGGATGGACTTCAGCATCGCGACTAGCGAGAAGGTATCCTCATAGTCGATACCTTCCTTTTGTGTGAACCCTTTCGCCACAAGTCGTGCCTTAAATGTCCCAACATTTCCATCCGGTCCTCTTTTCTTCTTATAGATCCATTTACACCCAACAGTCTTGATGCCTTCGGGTAGGTATACAGGTTTCCAGACCTCATTGTCATACATCGAATGCATTTCAACGTTCATGGCTTCTTGCCATAGGTTTTCTTCGGAACTCTGCATCGCTTAAGCAAATGATACTGGATCATCTTCCTCTTTGTTGGCGACGTCTATGAAAATCTCTCTGACACCCATGTATCGACCAGGTTGTCATACAATCATGGTACTACGACGAATCACAGGAGGATCTCATTCCAAATGTGGTTCTTCAATTGTTGGTATAGGACTCGTCTTATCTTGTGTAGTACCGGCCACTTCATCCAATAGCTCATTTAGCACAAGTCTGCTTCTGGGGACATAATTCTTTATATAGTCCGCTTCAAGAAACCTACGTTCATGCTAACGAATGTTTCCGATGAGCAGGGCTATAGAAGAAGTACCCTTTTGTTTCCGTTGGATATCCCACGAGAAGGAACAATTCTAAACGACTAGCCAACTTGCTAGTCTTTTGTCTCAACACATGTGCTGGACAACCCTAGACTCGGACGTGGTGTAAATTAGACTTTCTACCAGTCCGTCTCTCATAGGGAGTGCCAGACACCGTCTTTGACGGAACCTGGTTCAAAATATAAGATGTCGTTCATTACTTTAGAACGTCTCATTTGTTTTATGAAAAATCATCAATTATTTTCATACTCTTCAAAGTAGTACGAAGCGATAATATATTTATTTTCTTAAATAAATGTAATAATAAATAACCAATTATTTATTCAATTAAATATTTACGATATTACCCTTCATGTGTATCAATAACTCAGAGGAATGTGTAAAATTACCATTTTACCCCTGAGTTATTATTTCACTAACTCCTTCGTTATTTGTGAATGAGAAAAAACATAGAGTGAGATGTCTTTACATGTCACATGTTTTAATCAAAGAATTTTCTTATCCGATGAATACCTGGCCAGGTTAATTCATTTACACTCTCATAACAAAGTATAGTGTGATAATAATGCATTAGCATTGTTTCATCACGAATTATATATCTGTGAATCACATAACCCAATATGACAATGTTATGACACCAACCGTCGGGTCAGATGCACTTAAAACTTTAGCCATTGTCCATTGAAAAATCTAATTTCATAAGGTGTCACATCGATCATGCATGCACTTCAGGATTTAGGTAATTACCAAAATATCTCTCGTATGTGATCTTTAAGTTTCAAGTGGTTAAACGGTTTTATCTCGAGCTTCAGAGTATCAAAGGTCTTGTTCAATATCTTCTATAAGATATCAAAAATGAAACACAGAGTCACAACTCTCTATATCACAAGATAAGATATCATAATTCATTCAAACAATCATTACTCAAATTCGATTGCTCCATCGATCTTAAGATTGCGAACAAATGTTTAAATTAGTCACAAGGGGCTATCTTGTCAAGTCTGTATTTAGCACCCTTTTCGTTGATGACAGTTTCAAAGCGTAACAAACATACATAAACACAAATTAATGAAGAATGAATATTTAACTTTATTTAATGTCTCAGCAAAATCAAATACAAAATATTTATAATGTCTTAAATCTCATTTGTGGGCACCAATCCCAACATTGAGTCCGATCATTATTCTAAAGCTTTTTTATGTGGATCCATTAGGTCTCAGTGATAGACTCTCAAACAAGATTTCTTGAACTAGAATGATTAGATTTCTCATTGAAAGTATATTGTGATCTACACTAAGAAGAATTATTTTCTAAGTAATTAGTTCTTTATTATTACATTTATTTAATGAATCATATTATGTTATTATATGGATAATAATATATTCTGATGATTCAAATAAATAAAATATGAAAATAAATATTTTCTCGTTTTGTACTACTTTGAAAAGAATTAATTACTTGTCATTAAATAAATGAGATGTTCTAAAGTAATTAAATATTATTTTAGAAATAAATCAAATATATTTTTGGAGAATATTAATGTATATACTCGGTGAAATTATAGAATTAGGTTGAGTAATTAATTTTTGAAATTCATTTAAAAGAACAATGGGCTTAAGTTTGACTAATAGGTTTGACCTAGGTAAAGCCCGTTCTCTCTATATTTAAGGGGATTTTCGAAAACCCTAATGAGTAACCCTAGCAAATTATTCTCGCCCAAAATCCCCTTCCCCTTGTTTGTGTTGGCCGAGAGATTCAGAGAGAAAGAAATCAAGAAATAGTTTCTTGAATTCTCGATTCGTTCTTGAGTGATTCTCCTTATTTTTCATTGTTCAAATTGAAGAGTCCACCCTCTCAATATCCCCAAAATCCGAGAGTAAATATTTATTCTTCTCGTGGTGTTTGAGTGACCTTTTCTTTTGCAGAGAACCGTCCAAAACACGAAGAAAATGAGCGAGACGCGACGAGGCTCAAATCAGCCTCATATCCGCCGGACAGGACCACTCGCCGGACAGACGTGCCTCGCATGTGCCTGAGCCACCACGTGAGTTCCAGGCGCCTCCAACTCGAGTCACTCCTTGTGTCAAGTGCCCTAGCCACTGTCCACTAGGCGCACAGGTCTCGCAGGTTCAGCAACTCGCAGGGACCCGCAAGCTCACAAACTCATCCTGATCGGCCGGCCAGCCTCCAATCCGGCGGGACACACTGTACAATCCGGCAAGGAAGCTTCAAACAATTCGACGAGGCACTCTGATGATAGCTAGCAACACACGAGATTGTTTACAACCTCAAATGTAAGTCTCCTAAACGAATTGGATCTGCGATAGAAATGTTTATAATTTTTTATAGGTTATTAGATCATTTGTTCAATTTGTTGTCAACATGTTTAAAATAAATTGTTTATTGACATGTTAGTAATTTTTAATGTCTAGGTTGTTTAATGTTAAAATGAGTTTTACATATTGTAGATTTTATTGTATAAGTCCATATTTAGACATGTTATATAATGTTGTTAATTAAAAGTTAATTAATTTTCAGCATTTTGAATAATTAACCATATTTTAAACTTTTGGTGAAATTTAAAACTGCCATAATTAAAATCAATTAATGTCGTAAAACTCAACTCAATTTACGTTGTATAAATCGAATATGAAACAGTTATAAAATCGTTACGTGTCTAAACGATTCTAAAAGAAGACTGACTTTGAACTTTTTATGAAAGATTAGGGGTAATAATTAATAATCTTTAGATATAGAAACGAATGTGATGATGATCGAGAAATATATTATTTTCGAAAATGAAAATAAAAATAACATAATTAAATTACGTTGATATTAAATGCGTTAATAGTCAACCCATTAATGTAGGATCTAATACCAAATAATGTTCAACCGACCAAATTTGAAAATTTTATGAAATATTTAAGAGTTTAACACGAATTAATACATTTTAAAATTCAAAAATTAAAATAATTTAGCCAAAATAATACAAGGGTGTTAACGTAAATTACATCATAAATTAATAAGTCACGTAAGCCGAATGGCCATTTACATGAGTTTTACAAAACGTTGGACACAACCAAATTGAGTTTGCAAACTAGGGCTATTACGTCAAATTTTGTATAGAAAATTTAAGAGATTAAAGGGTAACATAAAAAATTGTTTGCTGCCAACGATAACAAACGGTTCTTTTTTCTGATCTGTTGGATCACAAATTTACTATTTCAAAAAATTAAAATCGGACCGGACTTGACCATCTGATCCGTTAAACAGCAGTAATGGACCTGTCTAATTCGTTTAGAAAAACAAAATGAACCGATCCGGGTCCGTTTCAATAAGTCACGTTTACTGATGACCACACAAAATACTTAAACGAACAACATAAGCAAACACATATCTGGAAAGAAGAAGTTTGAACATAGATACCAGAACAAGAGACTGATCAAAACATGATATCAAAGAAAAAAATGAGAAGACCACAGATATCATCATCTTCAGATTCATTCTATGCAAATAAAGATTAATACAAATCACTGTCTCAACTCTCGATCAGTTTTCTTCTTCCCTAATGTTACCAAAGATTAATACAAAGACGAATTGCAAAGTGCTACTATTTTTACTTGATTTTCCCAAAATTTACTAAAATTGATTTTTTCTCAAAATACTACAACAGAACAAAATACTCCTAAAACAATTTTTTTACATTTTATTCCATATCCATATTAACCGGTTATTATCTATTTTTTTTTATAAAAAAATTAAACTAAAAAATCTATAAACTATTACACCCTTTAAAATTATATATATTTTTTAATTCTTTTAATTTTTTTAAATTTTTTCGACCAATAATATAGTGTAGGATATTTGTGTTAGTTTTATTTTTTTAAAAGAAATTTTGTCTTTTCACACGAATTATATTTTTATTTTAGGAAAAAAATATGTTTAGGTGGATTTTGGAAAAATCAACAATAAAAAATGATATTTTGAGCCATATCTATAATACAAATCACATTTGCAACTGTTTTTAGCGTCAAACAAAGAAAAAACAATTTTTTAAAATGAGAAAAAATAGTGATATATATATATATATATATATATATATATATATATATATATATAATATTCTGAGAAATTCCTCTTAAAAAATTATGTTGGATCAAAATAATTTTATACGTGGCTCATTTCAAAAAATAGAAAGCCTTAGAATCAGCCACAGGTAATTTTAAATAATGAATTCGCAAAACAATCAAAATTTATTTAGAATAGTAAAATACTTAAAATGTGCAGCTTAAAAATAACTCAAGTTTAATATTTTTGAAAGTGATAAATGCTTATAGATAATCGTGAAAACATTTAATTTTTGTGTAAAAAATAATTTATAACGTAATTTTAGCTATTTTGACGAAAATATAAATTTTAATTATTTAACTAACTATATAGTTCAAATAACTGTTGTGTATGATTTTTCAAAATATCTGGTACTTTTTAATGTGTGTTGAAATTTTATCTATTTTTCCACTCAAGAACTCATACTTTATGAGTAACCCAATATAAACCTTATTAATTTAAAATGGATTAATCCAAGCATTTGGAGTTGTTCTAATCTCTCTTGGCTATTCATATAACTACAAAAGGAAAATAAAGAAAGAAAATAGCGATTCTAATTTTGACTTGTTTTTAATTCGTATACTAAATACAAAATTAAACGAACTATTTAATACAATTTACTGAATAATCAACTTCATTATATGAAATTAAATTCCTGATTTTTTTTAACTGTTTGCCACCATTTTTTCATACAATATATTATATATATTTGAAAAAAAATATTTAACAATTTTTGCAAATATTATTAAAATCCATCTTTCCTAAAATATAAAAATATAAATTATTTATGCTGATTATTACAAAAAAAATATTTTATTTCGCAATTCACTTCACTTTGTCGTGGCCATAACGAAAATGAAATAATAAATAAGTGTAATTTTATGACATATTTTTGTCGGAAGAAATTTATTTAACAATTTTGCAGATATTATTAACTTTCATCTTTCCTAAAATTTCAAAATATAAATTATTTCTGCTGATTATTACAAAAAAAATATTTTATTTCGCGAATGAAAATGAAATAGTAAATAAGTGTAATTTTAGGACATATTTTTGGCGGAAGGAAAATGATAGCCGAGTTTGCAGTGTGGAGTTGAGAGAGAGAAAGAGCGGATAAAGAAGACGAGACTGGTAATGGAATCAACCGCCATCAGAGCTCTCACGAGTCCTCTCTCCCATTTTCGCTGCAAATCATTCTCTCCTCTCCTTCGCCGCTCTCTCCAGAGCTTCAACCCTCCGCGACGCAACTCCTCTCTCTCCCCTCTCTGCTCTCTCTGTAACTTCTGTCTTCTTCTTTTTCTTCTGTCTCTCTCTCCATCTCTCTCTATCTCTATCCCTCTGTATATATGCATCGTGCATCTGTTTTCACAGTCACGCTCACATACGCAATCAATGCGGTGATTTTTTCAGCTGAAGGAGCGCAAGAAAGTAGTCTTCCAAATGGAATCGGAAAAGCGCTTCCAAATGCCTCAAATCACAAGATTCTTCAAGTCGTTCTCGTCTCTCCTCAGGTTCCATCCCGATTTTGTTTGGCATTTGTGATTAATTTCTGTGAAATAGTGTCGCAAGCTGTGTAAATTGGATGATATTCGGTTCATACTGATTAATCGTAAGTTCACAAGTTCCGTTCAGAATCTATTTGATTTCATTTGGAAAAAGAGGAAAATATTATAAATAAAACAAACAAGCAACAACTTAGGTTTGTAATGAAAAATAAGTCTCTTGTCATATTTTTTTTTCAGTCTGCATCATCAAGGGTAAATACCAGAGATTCAATTTTGATGTTCTTGTTGTCTTTTTTTAGGAATTGTAGATTAGATAGAACTTCTCAAATTTGTTGTGTTCTTACAGATTCCGGGGAATTCGGGTTGCATAGCTAGAACTTGCGCTGCATCGGCGGTTGGCCTACACTTAGTCGGGGTTGGTATTTCATGTTTGTAATTGAGCTCTTTTCGCTTTTATGATGATTAATTTAGCTTCCAGACAACAACAATAAGTAAATTAAAATCATGGTTGTTGATATTCTGTATCTGACTATTTCTTTTCATGTGTATTTTCTTCTCTTTCAGCCGCTAGGATTTCAGATAGACGATACAAAGCTAAAACGTGCCGGTCTTGATTATTGGCCGTATCCTCAACGTTTTTATTCTTTTTATTATAACTATATGACAAAAATTATCATATAAAGATGCAATTAATGAGCTCGCTCTTGTATTTTTTATGGCCAAGGACATTCGTTTTTTTTAACTCGTGCCCTTAGATACGTCGTCGTTAAAGTTCACGAGTCGTGGGCAGAGTTCAAGCAATATCTGAATGAACAGGTTTTGTAGTTTTTTCTTAATGAATATTCATATGGTTTTGCTTTAAATTTTCTTTTTCTTTTCTTGGGCTTGTAAATCTTACATAAAGGTATTTTTTTCGTGCCAGGACGGAGAAAAGCGGTTGCTGGCATTTACTAAACGAGGAACAAACATTCATTCAGTAAGTTCACTCACTCACTAACGCTGGGAATTAACAACGGTTAAAAACCGATGAATAGAGAAGAACATGAATAGAGTTTTTAAAGTTCCTCTGTTGTTCAATCTCACTTTGAAAGCTGCTTATGATGCATCACAATTCTGAATCTAAAGCCGAAGGAAAAGGCTGTGAAATAAGTAGTTCTTGTAGAAAAGCTGTATGTTATAATAAGATAACATTCCATTTTTGCTATGCAATTAAGTGGGTTATTTCATCTTCTACACTAGAAGTCGTAGACGGGGATTGGTAGATTAAGTGCGACACTAGAGTAAATCTTATCATGATCGTTAGGGTTGTTTCATATCTCGCCGGAACTAAACTTGCACTGGATATTTCTTGGTCGGCAAACTCAAAAGTCAAAACTAACATTGTCCGACCAGTTTCCGATCCTTCTCTTGTGTTTATCTGTGTATCTATCTTACTAATCCAGTGGCAACGGATTCTCTGTTGTGCTTAGTACTACAAATTGGTGATTTTTTAGGGTAACTGTAGATACTACTAGCTATATAGTGTACAAGATTTGAAAATAGCCCACGTTTTTAAATAATGGGTAAGTATTCGGCTCGGTCTATTTACACTCACGAGAAAATAGCTCATTTGGGCAGTTATTTACAAATTATTTACAGGTAACAAATATTTAAGAATTTAATGTCACGTAAACACTTAGATTATTTACTAATAATTAACGAAACATTGGCTATATTCAAATTCGCAAGGTTAAAACTGACTAATTATCCAGTTTTTTTTGTTTTTTAATGGATTTGTAATGTCACTGCCTTACAGGATTTCTCTTACAAACAAGGTGATTATCTAGTATTCGGCTCAGAAACTTCTGGACTTCCGTCGGAAGCCCTTGAAGACTGCAAAGGCGGATCTTTTGGTGGTGGGACTGTGAAAATTCCGATGGTTGAGACGTACGTAAGATGTCTTAATCTTTCCGTTAGTGTTGGAATAGCTCTCTACGAGGCATGTAGACAGCTAGATTATCAGCAGTTTCAAATCCCCGACGAACAATACCCCTTTATCACCGAAGATATTTTTGCTTAATACATTAATCTGGAAAAAATCCATGATTCTTTTTGTTCGAGTCTTTTTAGTTTTTGCCCAGATACAATTATCATTATGGAAATGCGTTTCAGTATTAATTAAAAAATGAAATATTACGTTTCGGATTCGAACCCGATGTTCCAAAAGCCTTCTGGGGTTAAAGGAGGAACATATTTATACCGATGCCTAGAAACACCTTCATGGTGTTCGCACCGGGCGGCGTAATTACCGTCCCTGCCCTCGTCTCCGCAAAGAACGGCATCGTAAAACTTCTTGCACTGGTTACACTCGACGCCTTTTAGATTTTCCCGATCGGCTTTCTTTCTCACTGGCTCGACATACTTGAACCCTACTCTCTCTCCTTCCTTGGCCACCATTGGATTCTTCTTCTTGGCCTGCCAATAAAAGTGGACATTTGCATAAATCAACTATTAATAAGAATTTGTGAGGTACACTGTTTACTATGATTTTTCTCATTTTTCACCGAAACATTAATTGTGTGGGAACTGCCAGTCACCTTAGTGTGGAGATAAAATATTATCTTTTACTCGATAAATTTTTATTTATAATTTCACACTAACTATTATTTATGTACGAGAATGAGATTAAAGAATCTTTTAATAATTAAATGCATTTAGTCCTCCACGCCAACTTTAACTAACAGCATTTTAATTATTAAAAGATTTTTATTAAAATGTCGTGTTTTGATCAGAGTTGGTGTGAAATTGTATATGAAGCAAAGAGCTGCATTATAGTCGCACTCACTTACTAACATTTTGAGCGAAATTAGGATTTTGGTGGAAGATATGAGCTATTAAACAGGTTACTTAGGGGAAAAGTAACCATTTAATCGTTTTTGAGTGGTTATTGGTTAAGCTTTAAACCGTTTAAAACAGGTTTACCCATTCTTACCTGCGGATGATTGCTCAGGTCTTGAGTCTCGTCATCATCGGTGGGAGGGTCTTCTCTCGCGGCTATGTTTCCTCTCGCAATCTCCAACGGGGTGTCGAGGAAATCGTCATGTGGGTCCCGCCCCTTCTTGCCTTGGTGGGCCCGCGTGTCTCTCCAGATAGAAGAAGCGACCCGCTTCGTGCCCAATGCTTCACCTTGCTTTTCCTTGTTCTGAGTTTTTCTGGTTAAGCTCTTTGGAGTGTCTTCGAGATCTGATAAACGAGGAGAATTACAATTTAAGAGGACGCAGAAATGGAAAAAAAGGAAAAAGGAAAAAAGAAATGTACTTACCGGGTGAAGTAATTTGATTCTGGTTATTCGTAAACGAATCGGAATCCTCTTGTGATTTAAAAGGGGATACCATGTTTTCCTTGGAAAGACCGAACTGCGAGCACAGAAAATTGTACTGGGATTTCAGCCTTCTGTAAGCCTCGATAGCTTCTGTTTTTAACCTCCTCTCGGTCTGTAACTCTGCAGTTTTCGATTCAATCTCTTCGAGCGTCTTCTGATACAATTCCACTCCTCTGTTCACTTTCTCCAAAAGTGCTTTCTTCTCCTTCTCGCTCTCTTCCGAGCGTTCTAGTTTCTGGGTCAGCGCTCGTCTCTCGTTTTCGATATTTGTGATCTCTGAATCTCTGGACTCGACCTTCTTCAGCAAATTTCCGGTCAACTCGTTTCCTTTCACCACTTCTTCAGCTTTGGCCCGGATCGCCTCTTGGAGGGCTTTCACTTTTTTCTCGAAAACGTTCTTCTGTTCCTCGTTCTCTCTCAGCTGTTTGTCTTTCTCGACGAGAAGTTGCACGAGATCGGCGTGCAGTTTCAGACCCTCGTCTACTTCCTTGGATTTCTTTCTCAGATCAGACTCGAGCTCATCGGCTCTGATATGGCGGGCCTCGGCTCTGGCGAGTTCTTCGAGAGCCCGTTGCTTCTCAAGCTCGAGCCTTTCCACTCTCTCCTTCCATTCTCCGTCCGAGGCTCTCTTCGCCTCCGAATAAACCTTTCGCAGGAGTTTTGATTTCGACTTGAAATTCGGGTAGAGTTGGTTGCAGAATATATACTCGATCTGAGCAATCCGATCTTTCGCTTCCTGTATAGTTGCAACGAGTACGGTGCTAAGCCCAGAAACGTACTTAACATCGTCATTTTCGGTCGGAGAGCTCTGAAGCTGAGCCTCCATTTGGCACTGAAAAGATGACTGTCGAAAGAATTGAAAGTAATAACCAATAAAACTGAAATATTGGGAAAAAGAGACCTCTCGAGTCTGAACCTACAAAAAAGATTGATTGGGAAAAATGAAAGTTGCTAAGTCCATTAAGCAATATGTAAGCTAAGAACTGCTTTGAAAATAATTTGTACGAGATTTCCGATCAGAAGCACTGTAAAAAAGTATTTCTTTCATTAAATTTTCTTTTATAATAAATTCATTATTTGGGAAAAGAGATCAGCGAACAAGAGAATGGGAAAAATGAAATTTTGCTTAGTCCACTAAGCGATTCATGGACAGTAAGATTTTGAAGATCCAATAAAAACGATGAGACGCAAGTCTCGATCAAAGAACTACTTCGCAAAATCAATTCGCCTGGGATTTCCGATTAGAATCACTCTGCTAGGCTTTAATTTTACTTTATTTTAGTTTTCATTATGAATTGGTTGATTCTGTCTGAACCAAAAGCCAAATGGAATCGCAACACGACCAAATCTCAGAGTGATAGAGAAACCGCAACTGATATCGAGAGAATAGTTCAGCAAACGGTGCGCAGAGTTACGAATCTAGAAACTCGATGCCTTAATCAGACGGAGACGAACCAGCGAGAAAATGATTACAAGAGAGAGATAGAGAGGATTCGTTACCTCTGGAGGAGAAGAATCTGCGATGGAGGTCGTACCAGAGCCGCCGGAAAAAAGGCTATAGCTTGTCGGAGAGAGAGAGAGAGAGAGAGAGAGAGAGAGAACCAAGCGAGGGAGATTTGAAAAATGAAGGAGTTTATTGACTGGTGGTGATAGTTTCGACAGAAATTTCGCAAAAGTCCCCAAGGTTTAACCCTAAATACCACTTAAGCCCCTAAACATGTTTTTTTTTTTGTATATGACTTGTCCCTAAATATTTTTTAGTAGATCACTTATGTCCTCAGGGTTTACCCTAATTAACACTTAATATTTTGTGCATCCAAATTTGTGCCAAAACTGGACTTTTAATCCGACTATGGACAACAATATCTCACCATCTAAATTTTTTCGAAATTCATTAGAACAGGTCGAGTCATCGAAGATGTATTTTTATCCGAAATTGGATAAAAATTTCATTTTCGAATATTTTTAAACTTTTGAGCATAATTTAGTATTTTGCACACATTTTAATTTACAAACAAAATTAGCTGATGTGTTTTACTATGATTTTGTCGCATAAGGTATATGTGACCAAACCTAGAGTAGTCATCAGTGAAAGTTACAAAATATTCGTAACCTCCTCTGGTCTGGATGTTGATTGGACCACATACATCACTGTAAATGAGTTCCAACACCTACGTGGCTCTTAGACCCTTTGAGGAGAAATGTCTCTTAGTCATCTTGCCCTCAAGACATGATTCACACGGGGCATGGATCCCAAAGTTAGAGATTTCAAAGGACCATCCTTTGTAAACCTCTTAATCCTATCTAGGCCAATATGTCGAAGACGTAAGAGCCATAGATTTGTGTTGTCAGTTTCATCACTATGAAACTCTTACGCTTCCCGAGTAAATCTCATTCACTTTGGTGTTCAAGATTATCGGCTCATTTGGATACAAGTAATAAATAGAATCCACACGATGAGCTTTAGTAATAAAAGAATCATCAATATAAATTTCAATATTGTTATTGATTCTAAAATAGAAACCTTGTTCTTCTAAACGACCAAAAGAAATCAAATTCTTGCAAAAATCCGGAACAAAATAAACATTATTCAATAATAAATTTTTGTCTCCAAACTTGAGCTTCATGGTCCCGACAGATCTTGCTCCGACTTTCGTTCCATTACCCAATTGAACGCGAACTCTCCATCACTTAAGCTCCTAGTTTTCATGAAACCATTCAAATTACACACAATATGGTCAGAAGCCCCGTAGTCTAAAATCCAGGGCGATTCTTTGTTTGTTGTGTAACAAGCTTGAGTGACGAAGTTCATACCTTTCTCATTGACAGTCTTGAGGTAGGCAGGACAATTCCTTCGCCAATGATCGGTCTCTCTGCAATGGTGACACTTGTGATCAGACTTATCCACCTTTGCGATGCCTTTGCCCTTAGCATCCACAACCTTCTTGTAAGGCTTCTTGGATCCCATTCAGTTGACGTTTTTGGGTCCTCTTATCACGCTCTTAGAACCAGAAGTCGAGGCCCTATGTTCAGCAACATTGACCTATCCAGACTTCTTCTTGTTCTTAGGGAGAAGTCCCTCGACAGTCTGCAACTCCTTCATGAGCTCAGTAACAGTATACTCGAGCTTGTTCATGGAGTAGTTCAGACAGAAGCTATTGAATGAGTCTGTTAGAGTCTAGATCAAATGAGAATCTAGGTGCCAAAATAAATGAGTATTTGAGAGAGAGAGGGAGAATGTTGGTCGGCTAGAAGAGAGAGCAGGACCAAAAAGCTTATTTTCACATCTCTATGTGAGACTCTATTTATAGGAGAAGAAAATAGAAGAAATGGTAATCACCCTTTCCTATTGTGTATTCGTGACAAAATATTAGATTTTCTCATCTTTTCTCTTCTATTGGTTTTATATGTAACTAATTCGGTTTTGTATATAACTAATTCAGTTTTGTATGTAACTAATTCGATTTTTATATAGTTAATGATGATATTTATGTAATTAATTTATTTTTTAATGTAACTAAATTGGTGTTTATGTACCTAAACTAGTTTTTATTTAATTAATTAATCAATAAGTGGACAAATATCTCATATTCCTCCTCTTACACATACGTTCCTCCTCTTTTATGTTATTAAACTAGTTTTTTTTTATGTAACTAATGTGTTAGTAATTGATATTTTAGAGTAGAGGATTGGATATAAATAGGACATCATCGTGTTTTTCCTTTTCCTTATCTTTCTTTCTTCTCATCGTCTTCCTTCTTTTCCTTGTCGTGTCTTACCGCTCAAAGAATCATCATCCGATCATTCTTCTACTTCCTCTTTCTGTTTGTTGGTGGTTCCTTACGCCGACATTCGTCCTCTTCTTCGCGCATCTTCTCCTTCACAACCTTGTGTACTAAAAATGTGTTAATGGTCTCGATGACGTGGACAAGGTCCTCTGAAAACATATAAGTCTAATTAATTAGATACACAAACATGTTAATTACATTCAAACATGTGTTTAAATACATATAAATTGTAATTAGTTACATTTAAAGTAGTTGTGTTTAATTATATACAAATCTAATTAGTTATAGTTACATATAAAACTAATTAGTTACATTCAAATATGTGTTTAATTACAAATAAATCTAAATAGTTACATTTAAACCGCGCACACCATTTTTCACCATTCAAAATAGAGGCTATGAATATTGAGTAGTTCCTAGTGCTATTCTTTGTCATGCTATAACTTGTTCTTGTCCACCAATCAATACACATATAAATGCGAGTAAGTGAGAGAGAGAGACCATTTTCCATTAATCAATTCTTATGCTTTTTTAAGTATAAAATTATATATCGACTATATATAAACTAGTATTGGGTCTGTATTAATAATGACGATGATGAGATGATATTTGTGTTAGTTGTCTACCAATCACCTTTTGTGTGGGTGTTCTTTCTTTTATCATTTCTCTACACTCTTGCTAAACTTTTTATTATATCTGCACAATCACAATAATGTGACAATAAATAAATTGATTTGAATCGAATATACATGGTCAAACCACTCAAACAAAGACTTGAGAATTGAACGAGTGAAAGTTATGTAACTGATTAGATTTAAACGCAACGTATTGGATTAATGTTGGTAACTAATCAGGTGTAACTAATTAGATATAAAGGTAAATATTCAGTCAAATTTATGTAATTAATCGAAAATAAAGTAACTATTGGATAAATGTATGTAACAAATCAGATATAAAAGTAACTATTCAGTCAAAGTTATGTAACTAATCGAAAATAAACGTAACTATTCAATAAACGTATAAATCTAGTTATATACAGATCTAATTAGTTACATATAAATTTAGTTAGTTACGTTCAAACTTGTGTTTAGTTACATATATAAATCTCATTCATCAAAGTATTGAACTTTCAATATCCTTTGTTCTTTTAGTGTTAGGTAGTCGGGTACGTGAGCCTCGAATACCCTTGTAGAATGATGGCCCGATTATGTTCGAGCGACACCACAAAGTCATACTCGCATCTATGAAGCGGATGCTATTTGTGATGGGCATAAACGACAAATTCATGGCCTCTATTTGTGATGAGATGAATACTCACTTGCAAAATGGGTTTCGACATTTTTTTTGTACCTGTGAAATGAAGCAACGATTGGCGAAAGCATCTATTGAAGGTCGGTCGGGACGATGGGGGACAGCGGAGGGAAGCAACAATCGGAGTTTAGAGAGGGGGCTTGAGTGACTGGGTTTTGGGTCGGTGAAAACAGGGTAAAACACAGAAGATGAAGGTGGGTAAAACGGGTTTCTGGAGGTGCGCGATGGCCGGATACAGATAGTGACAACAGAGGTAAGGCCGGAGGTGTACTTGGTCGGTGTTCTCGGGGGTGGAGATGGAGGTGGGTTAAATGAATAAAGAATAAACATAAGTAAAAAAAAAATTGTGTTTAATGTAGGAGGAGGGAGATGAAGGTATTATGGACATTACACTACTTACATTCAAATGCCTACTTCTAGTTTTGTACTTTTAAAAACATAAGTATTAGTTTGATCAAATTATGTTCTTCATTTAAATAAAAGATTTTTCTATTATAATCTGTTGCGTTTCCAAGTTTCAAGTATACGACAAGATCCTTCCATTTGAGAAATAGATAGACAATTATACTGAATCAAAGATAGGGAAAACAAAAAAGAGAAATACAGTCATCCATTGACTTCGAATAAAGATTTTATCTTTCTAAATTACTTATTTTAAATTTGAATATTTAGATTAGTGTGATTTGGTTAGTTTTTCTTTTACTTCTTGTGTGATTTAGAACTAAAAAAATGTCTTATCGTAAATATGTATCCGGTGTGAAAATTTTTAAAAAAAGAATTAGTTAATTCTAAAAAATAATCTCTTGATAAATTTCTAAAGAAAAATGATCTAGTAATTGATGAAAAAGTGCATGAAAATGAAAAATTGTGAAATGATGTAGAAGAATATAGAGATAAAATTGATAACAAAGAAGAAATCGGTGATTGTAATGAAATTGAAATTGAAATTTAAAAAGAAGTAAAAAAATCATGTAAATGATAAGTTTATAAATAATAATGATCCAAGAAGATGGAATAATGTGGATAATAATTTTAGAGATATACTTGTTGAAAAATGTCCAATTAGAGAAAATGATGTTAGTTTTCTGAAAGATAATGTTTTAGACATTTTTCTCATTCTTACTATCTTAGAAAATTTCCAAATGAAGAAAAGTATGATTCAAAATATCTTGATAAAGTATATTATATTTGTTGCAAATTATTTAACATTCAAAATAAGAATCAATTTGATGATGAATAGACAAATGATTGGAGAAATCTAAGTAAGAAATTGAAAAGTCACGAGATAAGCAACGATCGCATAAAAAGTATGAGCTCTTGGTTTGAGCTCAAACAAAGATTAGTACAAAATAAAACAATAGAAAATCATGATCTAGAAAGAATAAATAAGCAAAAAGAACATTGGATAAATATTTTGGTAAGAATCATCGCAATTGTGAAATTTTTAGCTAAGAATAATCTAGCATTTCGTGGAATAAATTAAAAAATATATCATGAAAATAATGAGAAATTTTTTAGTCTTGTTGAGATGTTAGTAGAATTTAATACTATAATACAAGAACATATTAGACGTATTCAAATTGGTGATATTCATAATCTCTATTTGGGACATAAGATTCAAAATGAGTTTATTCAAATGTTAGAACTTGAAGTTAAAAAACCAAAATTTGAAAACTATATAAGAAGCAAAATAGTTTTCGATTATATTTGATTGTACTCCGGATTCAAATCATATAGAGCAAATGTCTATCATATTAAGGTGTTGGAATAGGTCTAGGGTTAAGAAAAAAAATATCATTAACAAGTTAATGGCGGAATATAAAAATTTATTTACTAGTAAAACAATTTTACTAACTTAGGCAAAATGCATGAACATTTAATTATTTAAAAATATTATTTGATTACTTGTTTATTTGGGACTAAACTTTCTTGCAGCTTGATCTTTGGGAATCCTTAGGAAAGGTTGATCGTCTCGTCTTACTCGTTTCCTTCACATATAATCGTGAACTCGAGAAACCTAAGGTTTCTATTACAAGAGTCTATAGAGGGTTTGAAGGATTTGTGTGTGGGCACAATTAAACACAAAAACTCAAGAATAAGTCTATGAGCTAAAGATCTAATTTAAACATAAGTTTAATGAGGACTTAAGTGTCAAAATAAGAGAGGTATTTTTAGAGAGAGAGAGAGAGAGGATGTTGGTCGGCCAAAACAAGAGAGAATAAGAGGAAAGACTTATTTTCACATCTCAATTTGAGCCTTTATTTATAGGAGAAGGAAATATAAGAAAGGGTAATTACCATTTCCTATTGTGTACTCATGACACAATATTTGATTTCCTCTCCTCTTTCCCTTGTAGATGGCCGGCCACAACTATGCATTAGTCAGGGAAATTTGTTTCCTCACATAGCACATTTGTTTCCTTATCAAAGAAATTCATTTCCTCTTTTCCTTTTTGGAAATTATCTTTAGAATACAAGGCAAAGGAATTTTTAGAAATAGTTTCCTTCTCTCGATGTTGGCTGAAATTATACCTAGGGAGAGCTTCTAGATGCTTTTTTATTTCTTTTAAAACAATTCTTAAAATACCCATTGTAGAATTATTATTGCACAAATAATGAAATTAATTTCATAATGCCTCGAATGACTTCTCAGCTTTAGAAACTAATATATATTTCCATCATATGAAAATATTCAAACTCTTATTTTGACATTCACATCATTTTATGTCCATGAAAACAAAATACCCTTAAGACATTTTCCTAGAAAACGTCTAGTTCAACAGTTCAACATATTTTGACTTAGCTTCTAGTTTAAAACGAAATATTCACAATCTAAAGATCAACGGACTATTGTTCCTAGTATGATTGTTGGAAGAATCTATGATGTCTGGTTACGAGGCATAGAGAGTTAAGAACTCTATAGTTCTTCCAGTATATCTTCTGAAGATACTGAATTGACCAATGCAACTTTAGAGACAATGTAAGAACAAACCATTTAACCTCTTATGTCTCAAGGTCACTATGTATATATTGCATCGTGCTTACCTTAATCCTGAAATGAAACATGTCATTTCCTAACTTCAATACATTCATTTGAGAAAGCTACACTCTAGATCAAAGTTTGTGAACTACATGCACTTTATTGGTGATGTATTGGGTTATGAAGATGTCATGAACCAGCTTTGGGAAGTTCTCATAGATATGGAATTCATGTACAAGATTGCTAAAATGCAATGTATATCACATCATGCTTTATTACTTGGATTGTAAATAAATGAATCCTGCGATATCCAAAATTAAGTAGCGACTTTATTTGGATGAAACAATGTGACTTTTTAGCTCCTCGTAAATACATTGTTTTTAACTTATTCAAAAGTAACAAAGGAGTTGAGGAAATTACAACTAGAAGGGTAAAATTGTAGTTTTATAAATCACATCTACTTGATTATATTCATGAAGGGTAATAATAGATAACATTCAATACACTCAACATAATTAAGTTGTAGAAAATAAATTCATATGAACCGAGAGACTCTCAGTTTCAACTCTTTAGTGGAGTCAGTTGACATTGAGGTAATACTTGGAAAATGTTTTTGAACTTGAGTCCGAGTATAGAAGCTCAAGCTTTGTTCATTTGCATCCATAAGTTCACTATTACAGGTCATTAGAATAGGATTGTTAAACTAGAAGCTAAGTCAAAATAAGTTCATGTGTTGAACTAGACGTTTTCTCGGAAAATGTCTAAAGGTTATTTTTGTCTACATGGACATAAAATGATGTGAATGTCAAAAAAAGATTTTGAATATTTTCATATGATGGAAATATAAATTAGTTTCTACAGCCGAGAAGTCGTTTGAGGCATTATGAAATTAATTTCATTATTTGTGCAATATTAATTCTACAATGGGTAATTTAAGAATTTTCATAAATGAAATAAGGAAGCATCTAGAAGCTTCTCTCTAGTTAGAATTTTGGCCAAGCATCATAGCGGGGAGAGAGAGAAATATCTTTTATTATTTTGTGCATTATTACATATTGGTAATTTCCCAAGAAAAAAAGAGTAAATGACTTTTTTTGAGAAGGAAACAAATTATCTATGTGAGGAAACATATTATCTATGTGAGGAAACAAATATCCTTCACTAAAACAAGAGTATGGCCGGCTATGTACAAGGTAAAGAGGAGAGGAAATCAAATATTATGTCATGAATACACAATATGAAAGGGTAATTACCCTTTCTTGTATTTCCTTCTCCTATAAAGAGGAGATGTGAAAATAAGTTTTTCCTCTTGTTCTCTCTTGTTTTGGCCGACCAAAATTCCTCCTCTTTCTCTAAATATCTCTTTTATTTTGACACCTAAGTCCTCATTAGACTTAGGTTTAAATTAGCTTTTTAGCTCATAGACTTGTTCTTGAGTTATTGTGTTTAATTGTGCCCACACACAAATCATTCAAACACTATATAGACTCTTGTAATAGAAATCTTAGGATTCTCGAGTTCACGAAAAAGTGTGAAGGAAACGAGGAAGAAGAGACGATCTACCTTTCACAAGGCTCATCAAAGATCAAGCTACAAGAAATTTTAGTAACAAGTAATTAAATAATGTTTTTAAATAACAACATGTAGATGCACTTTGCCTAGGTTAGTAAAATTGTTTTACGAGTAAAGAAATTTTTATATTCCACTATTAATGTATTTATGATAAATTTTTCTTAACCCTAGAACTATTCCAACAAATGGTATCAGAGCTAGGGTCAAAGTATAAGCATGTACATGTTATTTAAAATCATTATACAAAAATTGTTTTCAAAATTTACTTGAATAATGGTTTTGCTAAGACTAGAGATTAAATTTTTTTATTTTTTTGGTGCAACCTCTAAAATTAAATTGGTGTTGATTTTCCACTTGTTAAAGATGCTATGTAAACACATTAAAAACATTTTTTAAAGGTTTTATGTATAGCATGGTCAACATTAATTTTTTAACAAGTTCAAAAATTTGTGTACATTGTTAAACTAGCTTATTGCACTTCTAGTTTAAATTTGTTATTGAATGTTTTATATTATGTTGTTTGTTTTAATTTCTTGTAAATAATTAATATGTGAATATAACACACAATTGAAATCAAAATAAACAAATAAAAAAAATTCAATAAACTTCTAGTCTCAAACACCTGGATCCGACGTACCGTTTAATTATTTTTTAAATTTTGGACAACTTGTTATGGCTCAGTAAAATGGACATAACTGTTTACTCGCAACTTGAAAATTAGTGGTTTTTGAACTAAAGTAAAGGTATGGACGTTAGCCATCCAATTCAATTGGTTTCCGCTCAATCAAATATTGTATGTGTCATTTATGACATTTTAAGTCTGAGGTATACAGTAGTCCGCGAGTCCCGAATTTTAAATTCGGATTTGTGACTCCTAGCGTGTTCCCCTCTTCTTCATGCAATCGTGGCTTATCGACGTTCACACACTCAACCACCATGAAGATGCCTTGAAGGAATATGATGAGAAGACCAAGAAATTAGTTTTAGGTGATTTTGAATTTCAAAAACTTTCAAGTGGAAAAGTGAGATTTATGAATCTCACTCCCTTTCCTTAGGAAAAATAATAATATGAAAAAAGATCCAAGTATGTTCTTTGTGCCTTAGTGCATTAACACTATACTCCCCTCACAAATATCAATTATAAGGCTCTTTTTCTAGTGTTCCACTGTATATCTCTTTACTCAAGGAAACGTGTTTCCAGACGTACAAAATAAGATGTGCCAATTCCAAAAACTAAGTGCGAGGGTTGTACTTATTGTTTGTAACCCACGATCCCCAACACCAATGCTATGTGCAATTGTCGCTAGACTAAGAGTCACCCTCGTGGTCCTCTCTTTAATGAGAGTACTCAACGGCGCTTTACCATTAACATTACTTGTAGAGCTACGTTCAAAAGTGAAACGATGAGACAAGGCGTCCCCTCAGTGGATTGTTTTCAAATTAGATCTTCTTGAACTAGTAATCCTCCCTCGAGGCCCTGTGAAAATATTTGCATTATCAAACATCTTTTTAAGGTGGCTAGTCAAAATTTTGATGTATTGACATCATGACTATGCATTAATGATGTGTCATTTACTTATGAAAGGCGACTATTTGCAGCCTTCCCTCGAAGTAGTAAAGTGTCATTTTAATCATTACACCTTTGGATTTTTCATGTTTAATATTAAACTTAAAATCCTAAACAAAAGACTAATCATAAATTGTTTCAACTTTCAACAAAATGTCTCTAAACTTTCTCTCTACTATCCTTTCCTCAAACAAAGGTCATAACAACGTAGATTGGAAACGTATCCTAGACATCGTCCTTACTGTGGACAAGCACAAATGGGTACTCACAACCTCATGTCCTCCTGAAACGAATGATGATTTGACTCAAGAAGACAAGGACACCCTTGCGGCCTGGCTCAGATCTGATCCGATTTTAGCATCGATGAACAATGTGTTGCAACAACAACATCATGATATTAAATCGGCCTATAGCATGCTCTTCATTCTCCATGAGATGTTTGGAGGGCAAGGGCGTCAAGCTAGATAACAAGCGGTTCGACAGTTTGTGAACTGTCGTATGAAAGCTATGACTCATGTTAGAGAAACGCATGATGCTGATCATAAGTTATCTAAATGACATGGAAATCCTTGGATCTGAGATTGATGGAGATACCAAAATAGATATGATTTTTTGGAAACTCTCCTTGAATCTTTTGATACTTTCAAGCTAAACTACTCCATGAATAAGCTCGGGTACACTGTTACATAGCAAATAAAGGAGCTCCACACCGCTGAGGGACTATGGCGTAAGAACTATCCTGCCTACGTCAAGACTAAAGGGAAAATTATTGTACTGATTACCGAAACTTGATTAGTACCTGATAATGTATCATCGTGGATTCTTTGTTGGCAGAGATGCCCACAAGAAGATTGTTTATTTACATATTGATGTCATACATAAATCTTTATAAAGTCCTTATTGTAATTTGCTGATTAAATTAATAAAAGTTCAAACATTCATTCATTCCCTTTTTAGTTTGATTGAAGATTTATAATATTCAATAGTCTTATAGTCCTTAATCAAACCTAACAATGTATGAAGAGACAAATGTAGATTTGTGTGAACAAACTCTTCATGGTTTGGTTAAAACGATATATTCACAATCTAAAGATCAATGGACTATTGATCCCAGAATGATTGTTGGAAGAATCTATGATATCTGGTTACGAGACATAGAGAGTTAAAAAAATCTATAGTTCTTCGAGTGTATCTTTCGAAGATACTGAATTGACCAGTGCACCTTTAGGGATAATGGAAGAACAAACTATTTAACATCTTTAGTCTCAAGGTCACTATGTATGAATTGCATCATGCTTACCTAAATCTTGAAATGAGACATGTCATTTCATAACATTAATACTCTCATTTGAGAAAGTCAAATTGTAGATCCATTACGTGATTTAGACTAGGCCAAATGGTGAGATATTAAGTTATGAAGATGTCATGAACCAACTTTGTGAAATTCTCATAGATATGGAATTCATGTACAAGATTGCTGAGATGCAATATATATCACCTCATAATTTATTACTTGGATTGTAAATAAATGAACTGCGCAGTATCCAAAATTAAGTAGCGACTTTATTTGGATGAAACAATGTGACTTGTTAGCTCATCGTCAATACATTTTTTCTAACTTATTCACAAGTAACAAAGGAGTTGAGGAAATAACAACAAGAAGGGTAAAATGGTAATTTTATAAATATCATCTAGTTGATGATATTCATGAAGGGTAAACATAGATAACATTCAATGGATCCGCTCAATATAATTAAGTTGAATTTGAGTAGAAAATAAATTCATTTGAACCGAAAGATTCTCAGTGTCAACTCTTTAGTGGAGTCAGTTGACATTAAGCTAATACTCGGAAAAAGTTTGTGAACTTTTGAGTCCAAGTATAGAAGCTCAAGCTTTTTTCATTTTGATCCATAAGGTCACTATTACAGGTCATTAGAGTAGGATTGTTAACCTAGAAGCAAAGTCGAAATAAGTTCAAGTGTTGAGCTAAACGTTTTCTTGGAAAATGTCTAAAGGGTATTTTTGTCCACATGGACATAAAATGATGTGGATGTCGAAATGAGATTTTGAATGTTTTCATATGATGGAAATATAAATTATTTTCCAAAGCCGAAAAGTCGTTAGAGGCATTATGAAATTAATTTTGTTATTTGTGAAATATTAATTCTACATTGGGTATTTTAAGAATCGTCTTAAAAGAAGTAAGAAAGCATCTAGAAGCTCATTCCCTAGTGTAGAGTTCGGCCAACATTATCGAAAGAGGAGAGGAATTCTTTGCCGTTAATTATCAAGATAATTACCCAAAAGGAAAAGAGGAAATGAATTTCTTTGAGAATGAAACAAATATGCTGTGAGGAAGGCAATTTCCCTCACTAATGCACAATAGTGGCCGGCCATGTTGATAGAGAAAGAGGAGAAGAAATCAAATATTGTGTCATTAGTGCACAATAGGAAAGGGTAATTACCCTATCTTGTATTTCATTCTCCTATATATAGAGTCTCACATAGATATGTGAAAATAAACTTTTGGTATTGCTTTCTGTAATTCTAGCCGTCCACTTCCTCTTTCTCTCTCTCTCTCTAAAATATCTATTTTATTTTGGCACAAAAGTTCTCATTATACTTAAGCTTAAATTAACTATTTAGCTCATAAACTTGTTCTTGAGTTATTGTGTTTAATTGTGCCCACACACAAATCCTTCAAATCCTCTATAGACTCTTGTAATAGAAACCTTAGGTTTCTCAAGTTCATGTTTAGGTGTGAAGGTAACGAGCAAGAGATGATCTACCTTTCCGAATGCTCATCAAAGATCAAGATACAAGAGAAAGATTAGTAAGAAGTAATTAAATAATATTTTTAAATAACAGCATGTTCATGCACTTTGCCTATGTTAATAAAATTGTTTTACTATTAAAAAAAAATTATATTCCGCCATTAATGTGTTAATGATAAATTTTTCTTAATCCTAGGGAATGAGGGTCTCTGAGCTTAAAGATATCACGGGGGCGTGGAATATACCATTATCGAGGCGACGTTCTCTCCTGAGGACGTGGAGGCAATTCTGAGCATTCCCTAGAACCGAGGATGAGGGCTCAATATGCTCCTCTGGCAGTACACAAAGGACGGAGAATATCTGGTCAAAAGTGGATACCGTATAGCGTCGGAGAGGATATCCATGGCGAGTATGTCGGGCCACTCGGGCAATATGTAATAGTGGGATAAGTTGTGAAAACTCGACATCCCTCCTAAGGTCAAGTCCTTCGTCTGGAGGTTCTGCTGAGGTTGGATTATGGCTCGTATTATTTTGAGGCATCGCCATGTCTTGACGGACGCCCGGTGTCCGATCTGTGAGAGTATGCAGGAGTCGATCTTTCATGCTTTATGGGGATGTTATGGGGCTAAGAAGGTGTGGAAGATCAGGGGCTTCAAAGAGATGTTTAAGGGGTTTAGGGACGAGGATACGATCGGGACACTTCTCCTTGTCTCTTCCAAAATAAAGATACTCGAGCTTTAATTCTTTTTTATTATTATGTTGGAACTTTGAAATCACAGGAACGACGTTTGTGCGAGAAGGATGAGATGGAACCCAGAAGATCTTGTCGAATGGTCAGGGAGATTCTTGAAGGAATACCAGTATGCCTGTATGAGTCCAAATAATGGGACCGGGCCGGCGAGGGCGACATGGAGGCCTTCTTCGGAGTGAATGGTGGTAATCTCGGTGGACGCGGCAGTCCACCCAAGATGCATTGGGCTCGGAGTGGTGGTGCGGGATTGCAAGGGTGATATCCTCGGGTCGGAGACGAAGATGGTGCACTTGGGCCTTTGGCCCCAAATTGCGCAAGCTATGTCGACTCTTCAAGGTATGTCTTTTGCTCTCCAGATGGGTTGGGTCGTGTGGTGATTCAGTCAGATTGTCTTAAGGTGATTTCGGCCGCTCGGAGACTATCCTTGCCTTTTATAGAGTTAGGTATGGTGTTGAATGATATATATTGCTCCGTCCTAACTTTGAGAGTGTAGAGTTTTTTTGTCACCCTCGGAGTTGTAATAGGGCTGCTCATGCGCTTGCTTGTATTGCTTTTAATTTTAATCCGGGTGCCCGGTGGTTGGGATTGGCCCCTCCATGTGTTCTTAGAGAGGCTGTGAAGGACTCCCGTGGTATTAGTACTCGTTGTAACCACGGTATTCCTCCATCATTTTAAGTGATGACTCTTAATTTATCTTCCCGTCGTGCCGCCCACGGTTCTTCAAAAAAATAAACTTCCAACATTTTCTTTTTAAACAAACTTCCAACAGTTTTAGTTTTCAAGTTTCCGAGCTGAAGCGAATATTTGGTACACACTTTTACTTCAGTCAATAATTTAATTACGACTGCCGGATGAATCGTTGATGGTTAATTTACAAAGACAAACATTTTAGATAAAAATTACGGGAAAAGAACCCTGTCATTAGATCATTCAATAGGAATATAGAAATGTGATTAGTAGAACACACAGAATTGTCAACTATCAATGAAATTTAATTGAAAGAAGTCTACTTAATTTTAACAAAATTTAATCATAATGAAAATAATAAATTACAGTAAGAAAATAGCGAAAATAAATAAGCGAAATTCATAATTAAATATATCTTTAAACCACAGAAGGTGTTTTAATAAACTGAATCGTTCAAGTTTATGCCGACTATTATGTTTGTATCAACTTTGTATGAGAAACGAACATAATCAAAAGCAATTTTGAAGTAGTGGAAGATCTAAAGAAATTAAAGACTAGCTTGTCAAAACAGAATCTACCATAATCACCAATTGACCCACATGCGTTAAAAAAGTTATCAAAATAACTTTCACACGCACGAAATAAATAGTTATCAACATCCCTATAAATTTGACTATAATTAACTTATGTCTTAGATTTCTAAAAAAACTTATGTCTTAGACAATTTAAGGATTATTCTCGCCTATCATCAGTATTCTCAATGTTTATTTATTATTTTTTTATGTAACTAAATTGTGTATCATATAAAAATCCGGGCTAAATATTCTTATAGTCTAAAATTCAGCGAATATAAATTTTGTAAATTAAATTATATTAACTGCTCGGATAAGTATCACACGCTAATAGTGTAACAGTATATGTAACACTTGACAAGAAAATAGAGATGAAATTAAACAACACGTAAATAATTGAAAACGACACATACATTAGTAACCCAGTTCGGTGCAACGTCACCTACATCTGAGGGGTGTGATAACCTGGTGGTAATTATTTCACTAAACAAATAGTTCTCATTACAAATGGACTTATATGAACACCTTATTCAACAGCGCCAAATTACTAACTATAAGCATGAAAATCTAATTCAATTCCTTCTCCCTAAGTTAGTATCTCCACATAGATCCACGAAAGACACCTTTTCAACGTGTTCTTTCAATCACCAATAATCTCCAAGCGTGATTAGTTAATTCACGAACAAACAACAATCCAAAACGCGAATCAATCACAAAGGTTGATTCGATTTTATACTGATCTTCACCATGTTCACAGTTTTCCAGCCCGCCAGTCTTGCATGTCTAGAAAGCATCAAGAAGGCTAATGGAAGCAACATAGCATTTTCTAGCATCCAACAAAGGAAAGTCTTCTCTAAGGTTTCCTTGTAATCAACGCGTCAGTACCAGCATAAACAATTTGAAATCCTTATCTCCAAAAATCAGGAAACTGTCCAAATATAGTTTCAAAAAATCGTACATTGTTAAAGCAAAGAATCTCTGCATATTAATACAATATATTACGTCAGATATTGCCTAACAAAAATCATTCAATCCAAACTAATAAAAAACTACCCATTTGGGTTTTTTTTTAGGCAAACACACAAATTGAATCTTCAACAAATTTCTAATTCAAAACTTATGGAACAATGTCTCTCCCTGATGCCTCAAATATAGCGCAAAGGCAATGATATACCAACACAGTGGAAGCATAAGAACAATACACGAATAGTCTTCAAATGCAAGAAATATATCTTCGAAGAAACAAAAGAAAGTCTTGAGAACATAACCAAAGTAGACAAACACTCAGTAGACTAAAGACAACACACGAAGTCTTGACAGAGTACATTCCAAAAATAACCAGACAAGAGACAGAATGCTCTAAAAATAAGATGTGTCATCAGCTGTTGCAACATCTGGAGCACCAGTAGGAGCATAAGTAGAAGGAGTAGCACTAGTTCCAATCTTATGCGTGTTTTTTGATGTTGAGGCAGTAGGCTTGTTAGAGGTCTTCATAACCTTGATCATCCCTTCAAAAGTGGCCTTGCATCTGGAGGAATTCTGGATGATATCTTGCAGAAAAATTGCCTCCTGGATAAGACTCTGAAGGATGTTAGCTTGAGAAGATGGACTAAGAGGAACAACAGTAGGGGCATACTATCAACACTCATTTGAGGAGAATTGTTACCTGATTCATTCTTGGAATTGTGCGATGCTTTTATACCAGAGTGAGTTCCTTCAGACGAATCATTTGAAGGCTGACCAGTAATATACAAAATTGTCAAAGATGGGCGATGATGATAGATGGCATTACGATACTTCCTTTTCACAGAGGCATCCCCAGCCTGACCATCGGCACGCTCTGTGGAGGTATGTCCTAAATCCCTAGATTCTTGCACCATTACATAATCGCGAACAACCTTTTTGGAACATTCTTCTTCTTCATTCTCAGGGCACAACAAGGAAAGGATATATGAATTTCATTTCTAGTTCCAACCATGAATTCCACTTCTAGTTCCAAACATTACGAGGAAAGCGTCTGAGGAAGAGATTCGAAATGAAACGGTTGAAACTGCTACGGTCGAGGTGGTTATAGTTTTTGAAACCAACAATCTCATATTTTGTAGGAACATAAACCGTCTCTCTCCTGTGTATGTTCAAACGACAACACAACCTGTCGTTTTTCAAACTATTGGGCTTAAACTGCGATCAAACTGTTTTGATATATAATCAGCTAGTTTGACGAACTGAAATGGGTACAATAATAATAGCAAAATGAACAAATAAAATATGATAGAACGTAATGATGTCGATCAACTAATGTAATCTATTTATAATAAAAATAGGAGCTAAGGACTCTATACACGCAGTGTTGAGATCCTAGATGAAATTTCCATGTCGCATACCTTCATTAATATTGCGGATTAGACTTTGTCTTCGATCAAGTTCTTGCGGGGTGGTTCACTCTATGAACTAAAGACTTCAACTTCGTCTGATGGGCCTTGCCTTGACTGATGGATTTGCTTAATGAATGACTTTAGATATTGACCATGTATTGGCCGATATACTAAATATATTAGTTCGATTTTATACCCCCACATTTACTTGAAGATGTTATCATTGATAAGTTTTTTTAAATGATTTTGTTGTTAAAACTTATTAAATGTTGTTCATATAATGATTTTTAGGAACATGTATGTTAAATCAGATTAATTTATGTTAAATTTAAACTGATTTTGAGTTGTGCTTTAAAGAACAATGAACACTTTGAATTTAATCATTCTTACAATAACGTACGATACGATAAGTAAAAAATAAAAATTGACAGTTAAGACGTCAATTTGTAAAGAGCGAAGGCTAAAGTGTCGTATACCATCGTACGTCATTGTATCGTACCGTATACCATAATACACTTTAAACATCGCTTTTTTTTAAATGACGTCTAAAACATCGTACACTATCGTATCGTATTGTTTACCTAACGCACAATGAATTTTAAAGTGTTCATCATTTTTAAAAATCAAAACTTAAAATCGGATTAAATTTAACCAAGATTAATTTGAATTTACATAAATGCTGCTAATAATCGCTACACGAACAGCATTTAATAATTTTTAACAAAAAATCATTAAAAAACTGGTTAATGATCAAATCGTTAAGTAAATCTCTTAAATTATTTAAAAAAATTAAGTGTTTTGCCTATTAGAGTATTTTATCCGATTTTGGTCCACTTTTAGATATTTTCAATGATGCATCAAAATTGGATACTTTCTATAGTTTGAGGTTTATAAAATGAAATTTCTCTAACATAAATTACATTAAGAGTGTAATTTTCTTCTAAAATATATGAAAATTGTAAGGAATATTGCCCACTTGAAGATGAAGAATGAATAATTACTGAATTCAATAATAATATTACTTTATTAGCACTATATGATTAGTTAGTTGAGTACTAAAATAATTAGAATCAATAACAACTATCTTCTACAGCCTCCGTATTAAACTGAGTTCGGGCGGTGAGCAAAAACAAGGTTGATAAACTGATATCTGGCTAGAAAGCTATATCTAAAGTCAAATATGCGGAACACATAGGTGAAGGCTGATCGTGATGTGGAAGCATTCTACATTTGTGGTAAGTGTACAACTTGGACAGGCCTTGGGGTAGATAAATCGTTTAAGGACCATTACAACCCACTAACCGAGTCCACTATGTGTTAGGAATATTGCCCACTTGAAGATGACAAATTAATAATTACTGAATTCGATAATTAGATTACTATATATGCATTATATGATTAGTGGGTTGAGTTCTAAGTAAATAATTAGAATCAATAACAACTATCTTCCATAGCCTCCGTATTAAACTGAGTCACGTGTTGGGCACCTGAGTTCGGGCGGTGTGTTATAACAAGGTCGATGACTGATATACGCTTGGAAAGCTATATCGAAAGTCATATATATATATATATATATGGAACACATGGGTGAAGGTTGATCACTATGTGGGAGCATTCTACACTTGTGGTAAGTGTACGACCTGGACAGGCCTTAGGGTAGATGTGTCGTTTAAGGACTGTTACAACGCACTAACCGAGGAAACTATGATGGTCACAGTGAGACTTGATCAAAATCATAAAGTGATCATGGACACTGGATCATGTTTCTGAGTTCTTTGACTAATTCGCTAAAACGCTATCCATAATAATCACAGCTTATGTCTTGGGAGTTTTCTGAGAGCATGATTCGAGGGGGAAGTGATTTACAGTCATAGAATTCAGCCTTCCCAAAATAAAGTTAATGTTCACTCACCTAAGGGTTGATTTCATAACTGATAGGTTTCTAGAACTTTCTAAGTAAGTTAACATTCGAAAGAATCTTTCCCTGGGAAGCAACATTGGTTAGGACTCATATGTATCAAGAGAAGTATAACGGAAAAATTGACCTCTCTTGACACGAGATGAACCTGTAGGATCTTGATCATGAACTGACTATATCAATGGACACTCATCACGATGAGTAAATATAATTCTAGTATTAAAGAATGGTTCAGTCTTAAATTACACAGTGGAGTATTGATAAAGACTATACGAATCGATGCAAAAGAGATAGGACGATATCGTCTTTTGTGTCGATTTTGTTAAGCTTCTACTACTTGGTCCAGAGTCTCCGATTCGGCTCTGATAGATGCGGATAAGAACTTTCGAATAATAATGTTAATCATTATTTCATCTCACTTGTTGTAATGGTGATTGATAGCATTAATTCTAGAAAATAGGTATTCGCATAATTAAATAAATGTTTATAGCATAATTTTTCATTTATTGTTGGATCAAGTAAATAAATAGTTGATTGGATTTTTAAGCAAACGGGCCTTGGAATTTTGGGCTTTGCTTGGCACAAGAGTTTGCTAAAAATCACCTAAGGATAAGCCCTAGGGGTGGCCGAACTTCTCCCTTGTTTTTCTCTCAGATAGTCTGTTCCATATATATTGATCTGATCAATGAGAGAGATTGTAGATTCACTATTAAGATCTAATGGCGCAGATTAAAATCAATATGAGATAAAATCTCTCAAATAAAAAATATCTCTAGAAGGAGGGAATATCTCCGAAAAGTAGAGAATATCTCAAGAAAATAAGAGAAAATCTCTCAGAGGTTATTTCCTTTGAAATGCTATAAATAGGGATCAAATGGCAGAGAAAACTCATTTCATTCTCAAAATAATTTTTGACCACACACTCTCTCTCTATATCTCTCTCTCTCTTTAGCCGAATTCTCTCTTCCCCTTTTCCCTTAAATTGCAAATTCCGTTCATAGAAAACAAGAGTAAGATCCCGAAACACCTGGTTTCAGAGATTTAGTGAGATATCGACTGTGTGTACTCATATTTCTTATTCGTCTCGAAGATTAAGTTTGGAAGATTACAAAAGAAGGACGAAACAGAGGATGTGTTGGATCAGAGTGTTCTGTAGCAGATCCAAAATCTATAATTTTTCTAATAAACTTATTCTCATATATCAGTTTCTGAATTTCTTCCAGTGTTAATTAATAAAGTATATTTAGAACTTGTTTGGTAACCATAATTTTTGATTGGCTATTGTGAGCGTAATTAATATTATTCCGCACTTATTATGGTTGTCTATGTGAATTGTTTATCTACAAGTGGTATCAGAGCGATTGTTCGTGTATGATACTCATTGGTTTCACCAACAAGCAGTATTAGAGCGATTTTACGTGTCTGATACGCGCTTGATTCACCAATAAAAACACGTTAGGAGCAGGTGTTAATTTAGCACAATTATTTTGTTAATTTAGCACCAATATTTTTTTCAACACCAACCAGAACATCAAAGTTAACATTAAAATATTATTCGCCATTATTATATTATTGTAATTATACAATCTCTTTATTTTAATAAATTATTATAATGTTTGATTTTTAATTAAGTGATAAAAAATATTTATTACTTACAAATATTTAACAAAAGTTAAACAAAAATAATAAAATACATTACTGAAACAAAAAAGTTCATATAAATAATTTTACATAAAAATACATTTAAAATGTAAATGAAATCAAACTAATTACCGGAATTAGTATACTCATCCAACAAGTAGTCTATTATTTTTATTTAGTGTGTTTAATTTTTGTTTTAATGTGCTTGAATTTTTTATTTTTTTATCAAAGTTTATGTTAATGTATTTTTTGTAGACAATTTATGAATTTTTTTTTGTTTTATAAATATATAGAGTTGAATGTATTAATTAAATGAATTGTAAAAAAGCATTTTCATTTGCGCCAAATTGTGACAAACATTAAATTTGATGTAAAAAAGGCATTATGGTTGGAGAGCTTCCGCATGGCAAATTTAGTATTTTTTTTCGTGTGATTGGAGATGGTGTAAGGTAAGGGCAACTCCAACCCAAATACAAAATTTGGTCTTAATTTAACACAATATTTGTATTAATTTAACACCAATTTTTCTCCAATTCCAACCACAACACCAAATTTCATACCTAAAATATTATTCTCGTTATAATACTATTGAAAGTATACAATCTCTTTATTAATAAATATTGTAACAAATAATTATAATATTTGCATTTTTTTCAAGTAAGTGGTAAAAAGTATTTAATTTACCAATATTTAATAAAAGCTGAACGAAAAATATTACTTGAAAGAAGTATTTCATTTAAATAGTTTAACATAAAAACAATAAATTACATCAAACGAATTATCGAACTAATATATTTATTCTATAAGTGCTTATTTATGTTTATTTAGTGTATTTAAGTTTAGTTTAAATTGTTTATGTTTGAATTGAAATTTATGTTAACGTGTCTTTTGTATTCAATTTATGATGTTTTTTTGTGTTTTATAAATGTATATAGAGTTTAATGAATTAATGAAAATATTTAAAAAAAAATTGGCGTGTGAATAATATCATGTTAAATATGGCGTGATATCTTACAAATTTGATGCTAAAAATGATGTTTAGTTGGAAATTTTTCACACGACAAATTTAATATTTTACCGTGTTGTTAGAGTGAGCTTTAAACTAAAATTTCACCTTGACTATTATAGACAGAATGTTCCGCCTCTGGAATTTTAAAGTCCCAAGATGAGGTAATGAGTTTTGCTTTATAATACTTCCCTAAAGTTTTTTAAAGGCATAAATATAGTTTTTAGACGCTGAAATTCTCGTGTCATTTTCTCGTAGTGTTCAGAAGTTCTAGCTTTGTTCTTCAAGTTTTTAGTTATATAACTTTCTTTAGTTCCTACGCTAGCTCAAGAAGAAAATGTCCATATCCGGAAACTATGCTCTTTAAAAATAGTATATAATCATAACCGATGACTGTGTGTATAGAGTGATGAGTTCTCATATTTGAACAAATCTTTGTTTGACATGTAACCATTTTAGCATAGTACATAATGATAAATATGTAACAGTGCACGCCTATAATTTTTTTTTCCTTCGTGATGAAGTCTACCTTTATCGTGGCTCAACGGCCAATCACGACCCAATTTTCTACAAGACACTCAAATGAGTTTAAATTCTCTAAAAATAACATCATCTCAACTTGATAATTATTGTGAAATTTTCATAAACACCATCTTATTTTACGTTTGCTTCTTGTTTCTTTTAAAAATAATCATTTTTCTAAATTTGACTAAAAATAAGTTTTAACAGATCATTTACCTTTTAATATTTTTATAGCATTTTTATCACTGTTTTTAAATTCGCTGGTTAATTAGTAAATATCAAAATTATTCTAAGAGAAAATGAAATGTTGAGTTCTGAATAGTTTTTTATTTTTTTATTAATTATTCAGGAATAATTAAGAGTTGGGATGAAAAATATTAAAAATAAAAATAAAATGTAACTGGTAATTACACATTTATTAGTGATAAATAGTAAATAAATTGGAAAAATGAAAAAAAAACATAAAGAAAATAATATTTTGTGGCAAAAATTGCTAATTATTATGCATATATATAAAAATTGCTAAATTTATGAACTTGCAATGCTTTAAGAGCACGTAAAGCGCCGGTTTTGTTAGCAATATTACAACAATAATATTGGCAACAAACATACGAGAAAATGAAATTTAAATTCGAAATGAAAAGCAAACAAATGTAGGTCGTCGAGGCCCGTTAGACAGTTTTTTTAAAGTTTTATATTGGCTTCTCAGGTACGAGATGTCTCGAGCAATAGCTTCAACAACGAATAAACCGAGCTTAATTAGTACCACTCCACTCGACTTCGACGAAGTGACTTCTCGTGTTGAACTACCACCACACTATAAAGACTAAAAAAATAATATCAAGTGAGGAAGAACCGTTTGATTTCTATGAAAATCTATGAATTCTCTTCAAGCTCTGTTCAAGCTGTCTCTCATAAGACTGAACTTTGGACGGTTACAAAACCATCTTTTAATAATGGAAATTCATTTCCATTAAAGCACATTCATTATGCTCGCCCAAAAAACGTTTGTCATAAACGTTGTATATTCATTTACTGCAATTTGTCCATTTGGATGCAGTAAAAAACTGTTCACGGTTTAGAACATAATTCCCATAATAACTTACAAGTTATTTATGGAATTAAAATCTTAAGAAGTGAGATTTGTAATAAAAGGATAATATTTATTACAAATAATCTAATCTCGCCCGCAAGCCCGAAAGTCCAAGAAGAGTCCAAATTACCAAGGTCAAAGACCCAAGCCCGAGCCCGAGTTCGGCCCGGCTTGGCTCGGCACAGCACGGCGACGGCGCGCGTGTGTGTGGCGTGTAAGGTTAGGACTAACCCACCCACACTCTCTTACCTTAGACTTTGATGTCACCTTAAGGAGGATAATCCTTTATAAACACCTCACCAACACATCGTCCTAACCAATGTGTGACTCTTTACTCACTTCATGAATACATTCATGACAACATTGATACACATATTCATGTGGTTTTAGAAATATTTTGAGCATCAATCTCTCATTCATTATACAGTTGTTTTTGGCAAACAAATACTCAATCTTATACCTGTCAGAACGAGGAATAAGAATACTAATGAATTCTTCAATTTCGTTGAGTGTATTGTTGGCAGAGATGCCCACAAGCAGATTATTTATTTACATATCGATGTAATAAAATCTCTCATGAGTTCTTATTGTAATTTGCTGATTAAATTAATAAATGTTGAAACTTTCATGCATTCATTTTTCGTTTGATTGAAGCTTTATGATATCCAATAGTCTTATAGTCCTTAATCAAACCTAAGAATGTATGAAGAGTCAAATGTAGATTTTCGTGAACAAACTCTTCATGGTTTGCTTAAAACAAAATATTCACAATCTAAAGATCATCAGACTATTGATCCTAGTATGATTGTTGGAATAATCTATGATGTTTAGTTACGAGGCATAGAGAGTTGAAATTCTATAGTTCTTCATGTATATTTTCCGAAGATATTGAATTGACCAGTGCGCCTTTAGAGACACTGCAAGAACAAACCATTTAACCTCTTCTGTCTCAAGGTCACTATGTATGAATTTTATCGTGCTTACCTAAATCTTGAAATGAGACAGGTCATTTCATAGCTTACATATTCTCATTTGAGACATTCAAATGTTAGGTCCACTCTGTGATCTAGACTAGACTAATTGGTGAGATATTGAGTTATGAAGATGTATGAACTAGCTTTGTGAAGTTCTCATAGATATGGAATTCATGTACAAGATTGCTGAAATGAAATGTATATCACCACATGCTTTATTACTTGGATTGTGAATAAACAAACCGCGCGGTATCAGAAATTAAGTAATGACTTATTTGGATGAAACAATGTGACTTCTTAGCTCCTCGTCAATACGTTGTTTATAACTTATTCAAAAGTAACAAAGAAGTTGAGGAAATAACAATTAGAAGGGTAAAATGGTACTTTTATAAATCTCATCTAGTTGATTATATTCATGAAGGGCAATCATAGATAACATCCAGTGGATCCACTCAACATAATTAAGTTGAATTTGAGTATAAAATAAATTCATTTGAATCGAGAGATTCTCAGTGTCAACTCTTTAGTGGGGTAAGTTGACATTAACCTAATACTCCGAAAAAGTTGGTGAAATTTCGAGTCCAAGTATAGTAGTTCAAGCTCTCTTCATTTGGATCCATAAGGTCACTATTACAAGTCATTAGAGTAGGATTGTTAAACTAGAAGTTAAGTCAAAATAAGTTCAAGTGTTGAACTAGACGTTTTCCCCGAAAAAGTCTTTAGAGTATTTTTTTTCCACATGGACATAAAATGATGTTAATGTCAAAATAAGGTTTTGATTATTTTCATATGATGGAAATATAAAGTATTTTCTAAAGGCAAGAAGTTGTTTGAGGCATATGAAATTAATTTCATTATTGGTGCAATATTAATTCTACAATGGGTATTTTACGAATTGTCTTAAAAGAAATAAGTAAGCATCTAGAAGCTCTTCCCATACGTACAATTTGGCCAACATCAAGAGAGGAGAGAAATTATATCTAGAAATTATTTTCCCTTTAATTATGAAGATAATTGCCAATAAGGAAAAGAGGAAATAAATTTATTTGAGAATGAAACAAATGTGCTAAGCGAGGAAATAAATTTCTCTCACTAATGCACATGTATGGTCGGCCATATCCTAGAGAAAGAGAAGATGAAATTAAATATTGTGTCATGAATACACAATAGGAAAGCGTAGTTACTCTTTCTTGTATTACATTCTCCTATAAATAGAGCCTTACATTGTGATATGAAAATAACCTTTTTTGCACTTGCTCTCTCTCTCTCTCTCTCTCTCTCTCTCTCTCTCTCTCTCTCTCTCTCTCTCTCTCTCTCTCTCTCTCTCTCTCTCTCTCTCTCTCTCTCTCTCTCTCTCTCTCTCTCCATTTGGCTGACCATCCACTCTCCATCTCTCTCTAAAATATCTCTTTTACTTTGACACCTAATTCCTCATTAGAATTACACCTAAATTAGCTCTTTAACTCATAGATTTGTTATTGAGTTATTGTGTTTTATTGTGCCCACACACAAATCCTTCAAAGCCTCTATAGACTCTTGCAATATAAACCTTAAGTTACTAGAGTGCACGACTAGGTGCGAATGAGACGAGCATTCCGTGTAGACGAAGATTGGAGAAAGACGAGATGTTCAACTTTTCCTAAGGCTTCTTAAAGATCAACCTACAACAAAGGTTAGTCCGAAGTAAATTAAAATAAAATAATGTTTTTAAATAATCTGATGTTCATGCACTTTGCCTAGGTTAGTTAAAATAGTTTTACTTGTAAAGAAATTTTTATATTCCGCCATTAACTAGTTAATGATAATATTTTCTTAACCCTAGACCTATTCCAACATGTACCCCATGTTGGCGGAGAAGCCCATAAGAAGATTATTTATTTGCATAAATGTAATATAAATCTCTAATAAGTCATTATTGTAATTTATTGATTAAATTAATAAAAGTTGAAACGTTCATTCGTTCCTTTTTTTATTGAAGATTTTTGATATTCAATAGTCTTATAGTCCTTAATCAAACCTAACAACGTATGAAGAGAAAAATTTAGATTTGCGTGAACAAACTCTTCATGGTTTGGTTAAAACGATATACTCACAATCTAAAGATCAACGGACTATTGATCCCAGTATGATTGTTGGAAAAATCTATGATGTCTGGTTACGAGACATAGAGAATTAGGAACTCTATAGTTCTTCCAGTGTATCTTTCATAGATACTGAATTGACCAGTGCACCTTTATAGACAATGGAAGAACAAACCATTTAACCTATTCCGTCTCAAGGTCACTATGTATGAATTGCATCATGCTTACCTAAATCCTTAAATGAGACATCTCATTTCATAGCTTCAATATTCTCATTTGAGAAAGTCAAATTTTAGGTCCACTAAGTGATATAAACTAGACGAATTGGTTTGCTCATGCTTTATTACTTAGATTGTGAATAAATGTACCGGCCACTGACAAAATAGAATAAAGGATTCTTTTGGAGGAAATGTTGTGACTTGTTAGCTCCTCGTCAATACATCATTTCTAACATATTCACGATTATTAAAGGAGTTGAGGAAATAACAACTTGAAGGGTAAAATAGTAATTTTGAAAATCTCATCTATTCGATTATATTCAAGAAGGGTAATTATTCGATAATATTCCATGGATCCGCTCATCACAAATATTTAGATTTTTTAGTAGAAAATATATCCATTTGAACTGAGAGATTTTCAGTGTCAACTCTTTAGTGGAGTTAGTTGACAATAAACTAGACTTGGAATAGTTTATGAACTTTGCCTTCAAGAGTCCTAGTTACAGCTTTGTTCATTTGGTTCCATGAGGTTCACAATCATTAGAGTAGAGTTTGTTAAACTAAGAGTTAAGTCAAAATAAGTTCAATTGTTGAACTAGACGTGTTTTCCGAAAATGGTCTAAAGGGTATTTTCGTCCTTAAGGTTAACGGATGTAAAAATGCCAATAAGATTTTGAATTTTTTCAAAAATTGATTTAAATTCACACGGCTGAAAATTGGTTTTCAAGTTTAATGAATTAAATTTCGTGACATGTTATTGTATGAGCAATAATGTGAAAGTTTTTCCTTATTTGGTTGTGGACAAATTATGAAGTATGTGTGTAGACACCCATATGGCAGGCCATGTTACATCAAGGAAGCTAGAGAAATATCTATTTTTATTTGGTGCATTATTGTATATTGGTTGCTCGAAAGAAAAGAAGAAATGAATTTCTTTGAGAAGGAAACAAATGTGCTAAGTAAGGAAATAAATTTCCTCACTTATGACATAGTTTGGCCAGCCATGTAGAAGAGAAAGGGATGAGGATATCAAATATCGTGTCATGAATAAACAATAGGATAGGCTTGTTACCCTTTCTTGTATTTCATTCTCCTATAAATAGAGCCTCACATTGAGATGTGAAAATAAATTTTTTAAATAAGTTTTTTGGTTGTTCTCTTTCTCTTTCTAGCCGACCAACCTTCTCTCTCTCTCTCAAATACTATTTTAGTTTGGCACCTAGATCCTCACTTGATCTAGAGTATTAGCTTATGATCCAAGACCCGTTCTTGGTTCATATTGTTTATTAATGCCCACTCACTTAACTCTTCAAACGCTCGAAGACTCTAGTGGTAGAAACTTTTGTGGTTGCTCTAGAATCTAAAGACGAGAGGCAGCGAGAGAAAGAGAAGGATTTTCATCCGAGAAGGGACTCTAAGATCAAGCAACAAGAAAAAGGTTCTAATTCTTTTTTATATTTGTTATATGTTTTAATCAACAACATGTTCATGCACTTTGTCAAGGTAGTAAAAAAGTTTTATACGTGTGAAAAACAATTTTTTATATTCCTCCAGATATGATATGATAATTAATTGTTAAATCCTAGATCGATTCCAACACCCAACTCAAATATTAAGCCAAAAATCACTCTTACATTAGATATAAAATACTCTTTTATATCTATTTTCTAAAAATCCCCCATATGAATGAAATTGTAGACGACAATTAGAAAAACACGACACAACTCAAGGTGGTGATAGTTCCGCCCTCAATACCTGTTTAAGATAGGTGGGAAAAACCTTTGAACCTTCCCTTGAAAACTATGTCATCTTTTCTGACTATTCAGTAGATACGATATCCTTGACTTGTTTGCCGTTTTGTAGAAAGTATAAACATATTCCCCACTGATATCTCCCTGACACAAGTTCAGTTCTCATGGTAATGTTCATTTTGGCCTAGAACATATGCTTGGTTTTGCAAGAGTTTCTAAAGAATTAAGCCCGATTAATTCTCTTTCGAAGCGGTCCCACTTCTCTCTCACATAGGTGATTCTTTTACCAAAAGTAATCATGCATTACTTATTCGGATTCTCAACAATCTATTTACACATAATCATTAAAAGCTCTAAGCTTATCCTCGTACAAGAATCACTATATAATAGGAATAGAAGCAAGGGTTTCCTCCACAGTGACCTTACTTCGTCATTGACAATTAGCTTGTCCTTTTGAATCAAGATCTCGCGATCTCCGGTCATCATGGTTGGGTTTCATTTGCCTTAGCTTTATTCGCCATGGGCTTTAGTCTCATTCCTTTTGATGTCTTCTCTACTAGGTCCCTGTTTAACCCTTTGGTTAACGGATCCGCAATTTTCTCTTTGGACCTCACATAGTCAATACTTATGACTCCAAATGAGAGAAATTGTCTAATTGTATCATGTCGTCAACAAATATGTCTATACTTACCATTATACATCACACTGTGTGCTCTACCAATAGCATGTTGGTTATTGCAATATACACATATTGCAGGCACATGTGTATTCCAACCAGGAATATCTTCGACAAAGTTTCTAAACCATTCAGCTTCTTGGCTACATTTATCCAATGCAACAAACTGAGATTCCATAGGATCTAGTTCTCACTGTTTGTTTGGATGATTTCCAAGATATAACCGCTCCTCCCAGAGTGAACACATATCTACTGGTGGCTTTAGAATCTTGAATATCAGAAATCCAACTCGCATCAGTGTAACCTTCAACTCCTTCGGGATATCTCATATAGTTTAACCCATAATCACGAGTGAATCGTAGATACCGTAGTACTCTCACGGTTGCTTTCCAGTGTTCAGCACTAGGATTACTCGTATAACAAGCGAATCTACTAACAGTGTAGGCTAAGTCATGTCTTGTACAACTCATCAAGTACAAAAGACTCCCGATCACTCTAACATACTCAATTTGAGAAAAACCTTCTCCTTTATTTTTAGACAAGTGTTGACTTTTTTGAATTGGAGTTCTAGAGATTCTAGAATCCTTGTTCCCAAACTTGTCTAAAATTTTATCAACGGAGTGTGATTGATCTAGGACAATTTCATTCTCCGTCCGAGTAATCTTAATCCCTAAGATTACATCAGCAAGTCCTAGATCTTTCATATCGAACCTCGAGTTCAATATATCTTTCGGGGACTTGACCATACAATCATTGCTTCCTACAATGAGCATTTCATCAACATATAGACATAAAATCACATATCCTTGACATCATTGCAGTGTCAAATTCTCATGCCAATGCTTTGGGGCTTGTTTAAGGCCATAAAGCGATTTGACCATTTTACAAACTTTCCTTTTTTGTCCACTAGCAATACAACCCTCTGGTTGAGCCATGTAAATCTCTTCCTCAAGATCTCCATTAAGGAGAGCTGTTTTTACATCCATTTGATGCATTTCTAAATTTTGCAACGCGGCAATTGAAATTATCGATCTTATGGATGTTATTCTTGTCACATGAGAATAAGTATCAAAGTAATTCAACCCTTCTTGTTTTCTATATCCTTTGAGAACAAGTCTAGCTTTATACTTATCAATACTACCATCGAATTTCATCTTCCACTTGAAGATCCCGGAGGAAGATCAACCAACTCCCAAATATGATTTTGTAAGATATAATCTATCTCACTTCTTATGGCATCTTTCAATAAGCGACCTTTAACGGAGTTTACAGCCTCCTTATATGTTTGAGGTGGAGCCTCCAGCATATAGATCAAAAAATCATAACCAAATTATTTTTCTACCTTTGCTCATTTGCTTCTTTTAATTCCTTCAGACTCTTGAGCTATCTCGTCCTCAAACATGTCATCATTTTCTTGAGTATTTTAGAAATATCGTCAAAACGTTGATTAGATAAACTCAGTTAATCTTCATTAGACTTATAAGGAAACACTAACAAAGCAATTTTAGATTCTATAATTGAATCATTATGTATATTGGGGTTTTTCGAATCATACACAAGAAAGCGACATGCATTACTATGGTGTGCATATCCAATGAAGACACGTTCAACCGTTTTCTATCCTATTTTCATTTTCTTATGAGGAGCCATTACTTTGGCTAAGCACCCCCATGTTCGCAAATATTTATAAGAATGTCTTTTTCCTGTAAATGATCAGATAGAGTCTAATCCTCCTTCTTCTGGGATATCTTGTTCAAAATACAATTTGCAGACAAGATTGCCTCCCTCCACATTTCTCGGGGTAACCCAGAATGTAACAACATCACATTCATCATCTCTATGAGAGTGCAATTCTTTCGTTCGAAAACGATGTTTGATTGAGGAGAATAAGGAGGAGTTACCTCGTGAATAATATCATGGTGCGCACAAAATACCCCAAATGGTTCAACATATTCACCTCCTCGCTCACTTTGGACCATTTTAATCTTCTTATTAAGTTAATTCTCAACCTCTAGTTTGAAGATGGAGAATTTCTCAATTCTCTCATCTTTACTCTTAAGCAAATAAACTGACCAATATTTTGTACAATCATCAATGAAAGTCACAAAATATTTATTACCTCTTATTGTTGGCATGAACATTAAATCACATAAATCAGTATGGATTAAGTCAAGATGGTCATTACTTGTTTCAACACTATGAAATAAAGTTCTCGTTAATTTTATTCAACACAAATCTCACATTTATGTTTTATGTCAATTTAAACTTTGGTATACAATCCAAGTTAATTAACTTTCGCAACGTGTCATAATTCACCCGACCGAGTCTATCATGCCATAAATTAAACGATTCAATGATATAAGCGGAAGAATCATTCTTATTCATTTCATTGGCCTTCATAGAGATTACATTCATCTTGAACATGTCATTCTAAATATTGTTGGAATTTATTTAACGATTAAATAATTAAGTATATAACATATCTAATATATGACGGAGTTATATAACTAGATCTAACATATTATAACTATTTTTAATATATTTAATGAACTTAGGCATTAAAAATTATTAACATGTCAATAAACTTTTATTCTAAACATGTGATCAACAAATTGAACAACCAATCTAGCAACCTATAAACAATTTATATTCGCAAATCCAATTCGTTGAGAATACTTACAATTGAGATTGTAAACAATTCCGACGTTACTAGCTATCTCCTGAAGGCCTAGTCGAGTCAATCGGGTGAAAAAGGCTCGTCGGATGGGCTAGGGAGCAAACCGGTCGGACAAGGAAAGAAGGCTCGTCGGACAGGGAGGCTTGTCGGATGGAAGGCTCGCCAGACTAGAGGACCTGTGCGCCTAGGAGTCTTCGCTGGGTAGGGAGTTAGTGCGCCAGGAGGGTCGCAGGACAGGGACCTGTGCGCCTGGGAAGCTTTATCGGACAGGGGGCCTTGCGCCTGGAATGTCTCGCCTTATTGGAGCTGTCACGCCGGACATGGCCTTCTCGTCAGATTGGAGCTGTCTCGCCGGACAGGGCCTTCTCGCCGGATTGGAGCTGTCTCGCCTAGGAGGGATCCGGCGGGGAGCGTCTCGAATTGATTCTAAATCAATACTTCACAGATCTTGGCCGGCCCTACACAATATAACTTCACTCAAATACCATAAAAGATAATCAAAGATAATACAGTTAGAACTATAGTGAGATTGAGAGAGTAGACTCTTCTATGAACACTCAGGAATAAGGGGTTCACTCAAACAAGGAAGAAAAAAAATTCTCTCTTTGTTTTCTCTTAAATATTTCGGCCGAGACACACACAAGGGGGGAGAGGGTTCGGCCAAAAATCACTGTTAGGGTTAAACTTTGGTTAGGGTGTCCTTAAGCCCTTCTATAAGCAAGTTAAATGAGTTTAAGTTGGGTTAAACCCATGACCTAATCACTTAAATAATTCGGCCAATACTCATCGTAATACTCGGCCAAATTGATTTATTTTATTCCCAAATTCTTTTGATTTATTTCTAAATTCAATTAATTTAGAACTGTCACTTATTAATGACATTTCATTAAATAATTTCATACTTCACAAATAAGTACGAAATGAGAAAATATTTATTTTCTTCTTTTATTTATTTAAATCACTCAAATGTATTATTATCTATATAATTATATCATCAAATAAATGTAATAAAATATAACTAATTATTTTTTAAACTACTTAGAAAATAACTTTCTCGATATAAATCACAATTTATATTTAATGAGAAAATTAATTAATCTTGTTCATTTAATCTCTTCTAAGTGTCTATGATTGAGACCTTATCGACCCACACGAACGAAACTTTAGAATAAAGATCGGACTCAAAAGTTCACAAACATTTTCCGTCTTTTAATTCTTAATATTTGTCGATTTCAGTAAAGGACTAATACTGAGACTCTCTAAGTTCATGTGCGTATATTTTTCGTTTAATGTGACAAAACAATTCTTCACACAATCCACGGAGTACTTTACGATATTACCCTTCATGGGTATCGTTAACTCAGAGGAATGTAAATTTATCGTTTTACCCCTTGAGTTATTATTTCACTAACTCCTTTGTTATTTGTGAATGAGAAAAACATAGAGAGAGATGTATTTACATATCACATGTTTTGATCAAAGAATGTTCTTATTCGATGAATACCTGACCAGGTTTATTCATTCACACTTATAACAAAGAATAGTGTGATACTAATGCATTCGCATTGTTTCAACATGAATTCCATATCTGTGAATCACATAACCCAATATGGTAACGTTATGACACCAATTGTCGGGTCAGATGCAACTACAACTTAGTCATTTCCCATTGAAAAATCAAATGTCATTAAGTTATAATATCAATTATGTATTCACTTCAGGATTTAGGTAAGTACCAAAGTACCCCTCGTATGTGATCTTGAAGTTTCGAGTGATTAAACGGTTTTATCTCGAGCTTCTAAGTATCACTGGTCTTGTTCAATATCCTCTATAAGATATCAAGAATGAAACACAGAGCCACAACTCATTCTAACAATCAATACTTAGATTTGATTGCTCTATCGATCTTAAGATTGCGAACAAATGTTTAAACTAGTCACAAGGGGCTATCTTGTCAGGTCTATACTTAGCACCCCTTTCATTGATGACAGTTTCAGAGCGTAGCATTCATACATAAACACAACCATAATAAAGAATGAATATTTATTAATATCAATGTATCAGCAAAATCAAATACAAAAAGTATTTCAATGTCTAATATCTCATTTGTGGGCACCAATCCCAACAAACTCCCACTTGACTCAAAGGAGATGTAAATGATCCTTTAGTCCCAATCCTTCTAGGTGTCCCTCGAAGACTTTACTCGTTAAAGGCTTTGTGAAGGTATCAGCAAGGTTGTCTAACGTTGAGATCTTCATGACTTCAGCATCCCCTTTGTGAACGATGTCTCGAACCAGGTGATACTTCCATTCTATGTGTTTAGAGCGCTTGTGACTTCTTGGCTCTTTACAATTAGCGACTGCCCCACTATTATTGCAATAAAGTGTAATAGGCTCGCTTGCACTTGGAACAATTTCCAAGTACATAAGGAATTTCCTCAGCCACACAGCCTCCTTCGCAGGTTCACAAGCTGCCACATACTCGGCTTCCATGGTCGAGTCAGCAACGCAAGATTGCTTGATACTCCTCCAGACCACGGATCCACCATTCAGGCTGAAACACAGACCTTGATGTGGACTTCCTGTAATCCTTATCCTCCTGAAAGTCGGAGTTGGTATATCCCGTCATATTCAGGTCACCACCTGAGTATGCAAGCATGTAGTTTCTCGTTCTCCGAAGATACTTGAGAACATGCTTGACAGCAACCCAGTGCTCGGGTCCATGGTTTGACTGAAACCTACTCACCACGCCCACTGTGTAGCAAATGTCTGGTCTCGTGCAAAGTATAACATACATGAGACTTCCTACGACTGAAGCGTAAGGAATATGTCTCATGTCCTCAAACTCTTGAGGAGTCTTGGGAGACTGATCACTTGAGAGATGCACTCCATGCCTGAAAGGGAGATGCTTTCTTGGAGTCTTGCACACTGAAGCGATCCATGATCTTATCAATATAAGATGCTTGGGAGAGCACTAATTTTTGGTTCTTCCAATCTATGAAGATCTGAATACCCAAAATATAAGCGGCCTCTCCTAGATCCTTCATCTAAAATTGCTTTGACAGTCAGTTCTTAACCTCTGATAACTTTCCTACATCATTCCCAATGAGTAGTATGTCATCTACATATAGGACCAAAAAACCACCTTGCCATCGTTTATCATCTTATAAACACATGGCTCATCTACTGACTAATCAAAATCGTAGCCTTTCACAGTCTTGTGATATTCCACGATCTAGATGCTTGCTTCAGTCCATAAATGGACTTAAGCAACTCACAAACCTTGCCCTGTTGGCCTTTCTCTATGAACCCGTCTGGTTGAGCCATATAAATGCCCTCGTCAAAATTTCCATTCAGGAATGCAATCTTGACATCCATCTGGCAGATTTCATAATCCAAGGCAGCAGCAATGGATAATAGAGTACGGATGGACTTCAGCATCGCGACTGGCGAGAAGGTATCTTCATAGTCGATACCTTCTTTCTGTGTGAACCCCTTCGCCACAAGTCGTGTCTTAAATATCTCAACATTTCCATCCGGTCCTCTTTTCTTCTTGTAGATCCATTTACACCCGACAGGCTTGATGCCTTCAGGTAAATCTACAAGCTTCCAGACCTCGTTGACATACATCGAATGCATTTCAACGTTCATGGCTTCTTGCCATAGGTTTGCTTCGGAACTTTGCATCGCTTGAGAAAATGATATTGGATCATCTTCCTCATTGTATGCGACTGCAGTAAAGGACTCTCCGATACCCATGTATCGAACAGGTTGTCGTACAACTCTATTACTGCGACGAAGCACATGAGCCTGTGGTTCCAAAAGTGGTTCTTCTACTGATGGAATATGACTCGTCCTATCTTGTGAAGTACCAGCTACTTCACCCAACAGATCCTTAAGCAAAAGTCTGCTTCTCGATACTGAATTCTTCATATAATCTGCTTCCAGAAACCTAGCGTTCGTGCTAACGAACGTTTTCTGATCACCAGTACTATAGAAGATGTACCCTTTAGTTTCCCTAGAATATCCCACGAAAAGGCATACCTCTGAACTACTAGCCAGCTTGCTAGTCTTTTTTCTCAGCGCATATGCTGGACAACCCCAGATGCGAACGTGGTGTAAAACAGATTTTTTACCACTCCATCTTTCATAGGGTGTGCCAGGGACCGTCTTGGACGGAACCTGGTTTAGAATGTAAGCTGTCTTTTCTAGGGCATATCCCCAGAACGAATTAGGAAGCGATGAGTAACTCATCATCGATCTCACCATATCTAGTAGAGTTCGACTCCTTCTCTCTGACACACCGTTTTGCTGCGGGGTGCCAGGTGCCGTAAGCTGAGAATGAATGACTTCTTCTCTAAGAAGGTCTTCTAACTCTCCAGAGAAAACTCTCCCCCTCGATCCGATCGAAGGGTTTTGATCTAATTCTCCGTCGGCTTTTCAACTAAAACCTTATACTCTTTGAACATTTCAAAAGTATCTGACTTATGTCGCATAAGGTAGATGTGACCAAACCTTGAGTAGTCATCAGTGAAGGTTACAAAATATTCATAACCTCATCTTGCCTGGATATTTATTGGGCCACATACATCACTATGTATGAGTTCCAAAACTTGTGTGGCTCTTAGACCCTTTGAAGAGAAGGGTCCCTTGGTCATCTTGCCCTCGAGACAGGATTCACACGTGGGAAGACTTCCCACGGTTAGAGACTTCAAAGGACCATCATTTGTTAATCTCCTAATCCTATCTAGGCCAATATATCCAAGACGTAATTTTCATACATATGTATCGTCCACTTCATCACTATGAAACGTCTTACGCTTTCTAAGTGATTACTATTCACTTCAATGTCTAAGATTGTCGGTTCAACGGGATATAAATAATAAATAGAATCCACTCATTGAGCTTTAGTAATAAAGGAATCATTAATATAAATCTCAATACCATTATTGATTTTAAAATTGAAACCTTGTTCTTCTAAACGACCAAATGAAATCAAATTCTTGCAAAAATCCGGAATATAATAAACATTATTCAATAATAAAGTTTTATTTCCAAACTTGAGCTTCATGGTCCCGACAGATCTTGCTCCGACCTTCGTTCCATCACCCTAGTTGAATTCGAACTCCCCGTCATTCAAGCTCCTAGTTTTCCTAAAACCATTCAAATTACACACAACGTGGTCAGACGCCCGCAATCTAGGATCCAAGGTGATGCCTTATTTGTAGTATAACATGCTTGAGTAACTTAAATCGTAACTTTCCCCTTGACGCTCTTGAGGTAGGTAGGACAGTTCCTCCGCCAATGGCCAGCCTCTCCGCAATGGTGACACTTGTGCTCAGACTTGTCCACCTTTGCGATGCCTTTGCTCTTAGCATCTACAGCCTTCTTGTAAGGCTTCTTCGAATCCGTTCGGTTGGCGTTTTTGGGTCTTTTCATCATCCTCTTCGAACCAGAGTTCGAGGCTCTGTGTTCAGCAACATTGAGCTCTCCCGACTTCTTTTTGTTTGTAGGGAGAAGTCCGTCGGCAGTCTGCAACTCCTTCATGAGCTCAGTAATTGTGTAGTTGAGTTTGTTCATGGAGTAGTTCAGACGGAAGCTATCATATGATTCCTTCAGAGTTTCCAAGATCATGTCTATCTTGGTCTCTACGTCGATCTCTGAAACAAGGATCTCCGTATCGTTTAGGTGACCCCTGATTAGTAGCATGTGTTCCCGAACTGAAGATCATGGCTTCATCCTGTAGTTCATGAAATCGCGGATAGCTTGCTGCCTTGCCTAACGTCCATGGCATCCGAACATCTCATGGAGATTGAACAGGATTTCATATGTTGTGGGGATGTCTCGATGAGATTGTTACGACACATTGGCATCAATGCCAATATGTAGCATCGACCAATCTCGTCAGACCTCATCCACACATCGTAGGCGTCCTTGTCTTCCTTACTCGAGTCAGCACTTGGAGAAGGAGGACATGGGGTCGTGAGAACATACTTGTGTTTTTTCACCGCCAGTATCATGTCGAGGTTACATTTCCAGTCAACGTAATTCTCACCCTCGAGTTTGTTAGATATTAAACTCGTTTGTAGTGGGTTACATGACATTTTGCTGAAAACATAAATAAAATAAATAACTTTAGTATGCGCTACTTTTTCGAATCATATGTATGCATGAAAAATCCTAATATGGTGAGTAAAGCGTTAAATAATTCATGGTATTATGAACAACAATAGTTAATTACTTTTCCTATGGGGAAACCGTAATTAACCGCATTTCATAGTCGTGACACATCACTATTTAGTTCGAACCATCCAAAAAGTTACAACTTCTACTTCTTACTAATTACCATAAACCTTTGGTCACTTATTTTTAATTCAGGGCCTCTATGTGAGGATTACTTTAAAACATAAGTCTAAGTGTGCAACCGACACGTGGGTCTTTAATCAAGTTACTTTGAAGACGGTTCACCTATGTGGAGACCCCGCTTCATCGTTCCTCTTTAAGACTTAGTTCTTAGCAGTATGAATAACTAAATACTTCCGAAGTACTCCCATTGAAGGGAGGGCCACTATGTGTGACTCTTAGTTCATCGTATATTTAGTTAATGATACTCGTGTCGGAGACCTTGGGTTGCTTCAACGATAAACAACCCTCCCACTTAGTTCTTGCAAAGAATCATATTCTTTTAAAACAGTTTATAATTGTTATAACTCTATATTAATTATAAACTATATGAACAATTCATTTTAAAATGGTGTTGGCGTTCTATCCTATATGACATGTGAGGTGATATGCAATGAGACTAAATAATTTAAAGTATAAAATATTTAACTCATTAAATGGTCCATTTCTAAATACAACCCAAAAGGAAAATAAAATGAAAATTAAACTATTTTAATCTTCAAGCAAGAATCCGTCCAAGGGGTCTTGTGACGCGTCATCGGATGTCTCGAGTTAGCCCCCACACGTTCTCGAACATGCGGTCAAGCCCGATATGTTGTCTCCCTTGTCTTCTCGTTGTCGAATTACAATAATTTAAATACAATTTAAATGTCCTCGCAAATTGAGGCTCACAATTTAAATAAAAATAAAACTCGGGGCGATAACCGGAAACAAAATCCAAGAGCCATATTAAATGAGGATCCATCCATAAATACATTCACACAATTTATAACATTCATAATGCAATAAACAATCACACAAAAAAATCCAACACCAACTAGTCAAACAAATTTCAAAACTAGTCCTTAAACCTAAATTTTAATGCATTTAATTAGCTCTGATACCATTTGTTGGAATTTATATAACAATTTAATTATATAACACACCCTATGTGCCGAAAATATATAATTAGATCTAACATATTAAAAACTCTTTTTAATATATTTAAAAAACCTACACATTAAAATTTATTGACATGTTAATAAACTAATTTATTAAAACATGTTAAACAACAATTGAACACACTACCAACCTATATAAACAATTTATATAATTATAGGGATCCAAATCGTTGAGAATTACTTACAATTGAGATTGTAAACAATCCCAACGTTGCTCGCTATCTCCGGAATTCCACACCGAGTCAAAACGATGAAGAAAGCTCGCCGGATTGCCTTAGGCACGCGATGGCCGGATAGGGAACATAAATTCTCCGGACTAAGAACCTTCCTCGGACTGGGATGCGCGCAAGGAATCACGCAGGACTGGGAGACCTTCGTTGGACTGGGACCTAGTCGTTTTCGCCGGACATGAGCATGCATAACATCTTCGCCGGACTTGAATCACCTGGACGCGCGCTGGGACGAGTCGCTGGACTTGCTGTCAGGCCGGACAGGGAGCCTCGCCAGATTGGACGCCTGACTGGGATTCTCGCCGGATGGATGCCTGACTGGGATTCTCGCCAGATTGACCAAAACTTTTGGGACTTCAAAATTAATTCTAAAAATCAAATTATGTAGAATTAAATCACCAAACACCATAATTTCATAATCAACAATAATACACTAAAATATATGGGAAATTAAGAGAGTGGGCTCTTAATTGAACAATGGAAATTGGGGATTCTCTCAAGAACAATTCAAGGAACAAGAAAAACCAGTTTTCTCTCATTTGTTCTCTCTAATCTCTCGGCCAAAAACACACACAAGGGGGAAGGGAGAGTTGGCCGAAAATTTTGATTAGGTTAAGTCAATTAGGGCTTCCCTTTCCTTTAAATAATAAAGTCAAATGGGCTTAAACTGGGTCAAACTCATTACTCAATTTTAAACCTAATTTTTTCGGCCAACAAGCATCCTATACTCGGCCAAAACAATATACTTAATTCCCAAATTCTTTTAATTTATTTCTAAATTCAATTAACTTAGAAATCTCATTTATTAATGACATTTCATTAATTAATTTCATACTTCTCAAATGAGTACGAAATGAGAAAACATTTATTTTCTTATTTTATTTATTTGAATCATCAAAATGTATTATTATCAATATAATTATATATCATGATTCATAAAATAAATGTAATGATAAATAACTAATTATTTATCTAGTCACTAAGAAAATAATTTTCTCGATATAAATTATATTCAATGAGTAAATCAATCATTCTTGTTCATTCAATCTCATTCGAGTGTCTATCATTGAGACCTTATGGACCCACATGAACGAAGCATTAGAATAAAGATCGGACTCAAAAGTTTACAAACTTTTTCCGTGTTTTAATTCTTAATATTAGCCGATTCCACTAAAGGACTAATACTGAGACTCTCTAACTTCATGTGCGTATATTTTCCGTTTGATGTGATAAAACAATTCTTCACACGACCCACGGAGTACTTTACGATATTACTATTCATGTCTATAATTAACTCAAAGGAATGTAAAATTACCGTTAATGGATTTGAAATAGTTATTGGATTTTATTAATATTTGAATTCGTCAACTGAATAATTAACGATTTTTTTGTTGTTTTCATTAAATAAATATATTAATGACTCAATTTTTTTTGTAATTATCATTTGATACTAATCCAGATTGCAGATTACAGTTGAAGTAGATTCCTCCATCTATAATATTGGTTAATTTATGTTCGTTTCCGTTAAACTTATATTAATTTGCGTTAATTTATTCGACGTCAGGATTGCTCTAACTATTTTGAGAGCAATTATCATATTTGAAACAGTCATTTAATGGATTTAATATATTTTTGAATAATCAACTTGCGTTAAATTGTTAACTAATGGATTAAATATCTATCTGAAATAGTCAACTTGTACCGTTTTCAAGTTACAAGTGAAATATATTCGTCCATATATAATACTAGTTAATTTGCGTTAATTTATTTTTGAGAAGACAATGAATCATTCAAATCATATCCACTGAGTTCATGAATTTGAAATAGTTAATTACTTGATTTGATTAATATTTGACTTAGTCAACTGAATAATTAACGTTTTTTTGTTGATTTCATTAAATAAATATATTTCATTAATGGTTGGATTTTTTTAGTAATTATCATTTAAAACTAATCCGGATTGCGGATTACAGTTGAAGTAGATTCGTCCATCTGTAATATTGGTTAATTTCCATTAATTTCCTTTAAACTGATATTAATTTGCGTTAATTTATTCGACGTCAGGATTGCTCTAACTATTTTGAGAGCAATTATCATATTTGAAACCGTTATTTAATGGATTAATATCTTTTTCAAATAGTTAACTTGCGTTAAACTGTTAATTTATAGATTAAATATCTATTTGAAATAGTCAACTTGTGTTAAACCAGTTTCAAGTTTCAATTGAAGTATATTCGTCCATTTATAATACTAGTTAATTTGCGTTAATTCATTTTTACAGAGACAACGAATCATTCAAATTATATCCCCTGATTTCATGGATTTGAAATAGTTAATTAATGAATTTGATTAATATTTGAATTAGTCAGCTGAATAATTAATGTTTTTTTTTGTTGATTTCATTAAATAAATATATTTCATTAATGACTTGATTTTTTTTAGTAATTATCATTTAATACTAATCTGTAATGCATATTACAGTTGAAGTAGATTCGTTCATCTGTAATACTGGTTCATTTCCGTTAATTTCTATTAAACTGATGTTAATTTGCGCTAATTTATTCGACGTCAGGATTGTTCTAACTATTTTGAGAGAAATTCCTGTGAGTACTTTGATTCAGCAACCATTAATTTTGTGTATCATATAATGATAGACAAACATAAATATAAGAGAAAACATAAATATAGAAGACATCCTCTTCTCGCGTTTCGAATCGTCATTTGAAGGCATCGTTCCAGGGATCTTTGCATGGAGGACCGTGATAATCAGGTCAATTTCGTGATCGATCTCTTCCACCAGTGAGTCGAGGAGTCTAATCTCTTCCATAATCGACGATTTGGTCGCGGAGGCGCTCGGAGAGTCGAGCTTCGGCATCATCGAAGAAAATCTCGACCGTCTCAATTTAGGGCTAGAGTTAGGGTTAGGCTCATAAATAGAAAGGAAGGAAGGAGTGTTCGTGTTCTTGGTCGTGGTCATGTTTGTGTTCGGATTGAAGAGAGAAAAATGGTTGAGGATAATTGCAGAGAGAGAGAAATCGGTGGTGTTAGAGAGAGAATAAATAATATAAGGCGTGTTGAAAAGGTTTTGGAGTTTAAGAGGAAAGATGTAGTATATAACAACTCCCCAAAATTTCTCCTTCCCACATTTAAAACACCATTGATTTTGTATAATTTACCAAATATTCGGACATTTAATGGAGAGAGAATGTGAGTATACCTAATCAAATTTTAAAACCGGCTATATTAATTTTAAGAAATTATTGTTTCATATTTAATAACTCTTAAATAAATTGGAAAGGGTATATTAGTCATAAATTTCCATTAATTTCTCTAACCGGGTAGTAACCAAAACTTTTAATAAGTTGGATATTTTGCAAACTAAATACTATAAAAAGGTATATATCTCTTTATCCCCCTTTGTAATGTAGTAGCCCACAATTTAGCTTAGTTTGCGGTAATCATAACTCAAGTTTAACATGGATTAGACTTGTCTCTATATGTTTGGAGGAGAATATTAGGGTTGATGATCGATATTTGCGATGCCGTACGAGAGGCTAGAGCCGTCTTGATTTTGATATTGTTCATGTTCGCATAGTTTCAATATTTATTTTACACTATATCTTGTAATTACGATATTCATTCGTCATATGTGATGACTATATATAATATATTTCGTGAAGTCGGTCACGCTAAAATGAAACGAAAAAGACTCATTAGAGTCTACACTTTTTGTCTAATTTTATATTTTTCTCATGTTTTTCACTTTGAAAATTTACAAATTATATATGTGTATATATATATATATATCTATTAAAAAATTCATTTTGTAAATTTTGCAACTAAGAAACTATCAATATTAAACCTCTTAATTAAATAAAATTAAAATTAATTTTCAACTAGGACCTGGACAAATACATTTTCAACTAATTTCACCTCTAATCTCTTATAATTTTTTATGAGTTTCTTCGGAACTCATATGAATTTATCGAAACAATCGCAAGATGAACTTTTTGGCTAATTTATATATTAAAAAAAAGCTTTTTAAACGCCAATTTATTAAAAATGACGTTAAATCATGTAAGACATCGGTATTTAACATTGTTTTATTAAAGCATGATGTTTAAAGACATGTTTATATATATATATATATATATATATATATATATATATATATATATATATAAATTATTCTAAAAATCGAAACTCATATGTGTTCCGATAAAACAAGATGGCATTCTGAAAATAAAAACGGAAATTAAATAGATAAATAGTTGCAGGATGTAATTTTACTCTAGACCTATGAAAATATTTAAAATAAATTTTTGGAATAAAACCGGACAAAAGTATTTTTAAAAGCAAAACACTTAATTTTATAAAATAAATTAAGAGATTTACTTGAAAATTTGATAATTTAACGACTGTTTTTTAATATTTTTTATTAAAACATATTAAATAATTATTAACAGCATATGTAGTCGAGTTAATTTTAGTTAAATTTAAGTTGATTTTAAATTTTTGGCCTCAAAAAATCATGAACTTTTTGAATTTCATCGTACATATGATGTCATACAATATGATACTATATAAAAAAAACAAAATTTAAAACTGTAAACGTTTTTCTAAAAAGCGACTTCTAAATTATCGTACACTATCGTATCACATTGTATGCTATCGTATAAAACCAAAATATATTTTCCTATCGTACAGTATCATATTCTATCGTACGTACGCTGAAATTCAAAATGTTCATCGTTTTTTAAAGTTTAAAACTTAAAATCGACTTAAATTTAACCAAAATTATCTGATTTAACATATACGTCGCTAATAATTCCTATACGAACAACATTAATTAGTTTTAATAAGAAAATCACTAAAAGAATAATCGGTTAAAGTTCAAATCTTCAAGTAAATTTATTAGAAATTTTTGGAAAAACTTAAGTGTTTTACCAAAAATGAAGTCTATTGTTTGGTAACCTTTTTTTTTGAAGAGGAATATCAAAACTACCACCTTTTACTTTTATTTTCCCAAAATCCACCAAATCATGTTTTTTTTTTCTCAAAATACAATTAAATTTCATGTGAAAAGAGGAAATATCCTTTAAAAAATAAAACTAACACAAATGCCCTAAACTATACTACCGACCAAAATAATTAAGAAAAAATTAAATTGGAGCAATTTTTATCTTTTAAAGTTTAATTTATTTTAAAAATAAATAAATAATAACCGATTTATATGGATATGGAATAAAATATAAAGCAATTATTTTAGGGGTATTTTATACTTTTGTACTAGTATTTTAGGAAAAAATTAATTTGAGTGCATTTTGGGAAAATCAAGTACAAATGGTAGTACTTGGGGCGATTTCTCTTTTTTTAATGGATAATCTCATTAACACAGAGATCCGCCAAAAGCTTTACAAGCAAATCGGACAGAGGCTAGAACCTCATACGCACAATAACAAGTTTGAGATACTAATAAGTAGCAGAAGACAAGAATCATAATAAATGAGCCGATTTGCTAATTGTAAACTAAAATTTAGTCCATCAATAACACTCTCGGACCATTTCAAAAAAGTTTCTGCAAATCCTAAAGCGCGGATAGAGCGTCACCAACCCAAACCTCGGCCACTATGATTAATGATCATAGACTAGACATAAAATCATTTTCTAACTACATTTTTTTTCTTTTGTAAAAATACAACTTTTTGCCTACCTCTAACTCAAAAAAAGAAACTCACTAAGAATTAAAACATACGAAATAGAACAATCAATTAACCAAATAGCTAAATAAAATGCACCTACAAAAATTAAACTACCCATCGAAATGAAACTAAAAACTAAAACTCCCCGCTTCGCCTTTCAATACTTTCAATTACACCCATACTCCTTTCTAATAAGATCTGTAACGGAAGAAATGCGGTGCTCGACGAGCTCCTTGATGTTACTCCATTAAGCGGACCGTCGCGCGACAGCGCCGCCGAACAGAAATCTCGTCGAAGAGGATTTCAAATCTCCGGCGACGAAGTCGTCACAACGTGAATGAACCAGATTCGAAGCGCCGCGATCCGAGCGGGAGTCGTCGTTGTCGAGTACCGCCAAGTCATCACCAACCGACGATCAGATTTGTCGGCCTCGTCAAGAGCTGGAAATCTCGCCGCCACTTGACCTCCGATATCCAAGAAACGAAACGGAACTTGACCGAGATCAGAGATTTGCCAAAGCGTGCGCTGGCGTGGATTTGGTAACTTGGAGGTCTATGAAATAAAAGTTTCTTCTTTCAAATTTGAGTGACAAAATTCCAATTTTTAATATTTTCACTAAGAGGACAAATGCTATCTGAAATATTACCGTTGTGCTTTATATTAGTCCGAAAAGGACTATAGAGTCTACATATAAAGCATCGTTACAAAATATCGTACGAACTGCCTTAAAATATATATATATATATATATATATATATATATATATATATATCATACGAACACAAAAATAAAATCCCAAAAGGTCATAACATGTTTGACCATTTTCTTTAAAGCATTCTGTTAACTTCTACACAGATATCTGGTCATATTTCGAATCCTACAGAGAAGGAAAAGAAAGAAAAAAAAAACGTATTTATAATTCAGTGGAAAGAGCGAGAAATCACCTGGAAAGTTCATAAAACACCAAATCCAAATTCGTGGGGTATCTTATTCCCCAATAATATACTTTAATTACACAGTAACTAAAGAGATGTGCCTTGCTTGCACCAGTAAAAGCTTTTCAATAATTAAAGAGAGATTAAAGCTTTTATTTGTTTGGAAAGGTGATATTACCCATAGAGCTACTTATATAATTCTATGTGAAATTAAAAAAGAAGGTGATGCATATATATATATATATATATATATATATATGCATAGTGAGCTGATGAAAAATATATACATCGTTAAAATATCTGTCATAAAAAAGACACGTCAGTACGTTTAGTAAACAGATTAGCTAATCTACTTCAGACACACACACATATATATATATATATATATATAATATATGCACAATTATGATTTCCCTTGGAATGAGTTTGGTATCATAGTCTTTCTCCTCCTTCTTCTTCTTCTTCTTCTTCTTCTTCTTTGTTCTTCTTCTTATTCTGATATATTATAATTATCCCTATAAATCTAATACGAGTATTAAAGACGTACTTCCTCGATAATCCATTCTTCAAATTTGAATTCCAAGGGTAATCTCTTTAGCTGAACAGCATACGGTTTTTCTCTTATTGGAAAGCAAAAAAAAAAAAAAAAGCTTATTACAGAAGTGAATTTATGTACAAAGGCTTTATTGGCAATCATGCAGATATTTTTCTTTTGCTTTTGAATTCTGCTGAAAATTTTCTCACAGGTACGTATGTTCTGTAAATATATATTATATATATATATACACTCTATTGAATTATCGATATATCATTACGTTTATTTAGAACATATTTATGTAATTTCATTCATGTTCATATCTATTTAAGTATTTCTATTCTTTTTCTACTTGTATAGTCGGCAATAAAAATTAATTTGATATATCTTTATAAATACAGAAAAAAGTTCTTTTTTTTAATTGTTCCGCAATTTTCTTGCCGACTGAACGCATCATATATAATAAATTAATAACTTACCGACGATGATGACGTGTTCCTATTTTCCTCGATCGATAATTGTTTTTTTTTTCTTTGTTTTAGCACAAAAATATGGAAAGTTTTTCAACTACTTTCAATATTCAACCTTATTTTACACTCAACCATCTTTTGACTTTTGCTCCAAGTTTCAAACCATACATATTAAATAACCAGAATTTATGGACATAACTGAGTTTTTTCTTGGAAAATGACGTGATATTGTCGACATAGTTTCGGTGCTAATTTATTTCACCCGTAAATATATTTCACTAGTTTAGTATATCTAACTTTTAAAACATAATTTATACGCCAGTACCATTTTTGTAAGTAAACATAAATATTTTTACAAGAATATTTGACATATCAAGATTACTATATATGTATTGGTAAATTTAGTATATACATATATTTAAATTAAAATTAATTTGAATATATCTAACGTTTTGTAAATAATTTGTAAATACTCAAAAAAAATTATTTACATGCAAAAATGCTCGAAATATATTAAAAATTAAAACGAATATTAAAAAGTAGATTAGACAAAAAATTAATTATAAATAAATAATAATAATATTTATTCAAGATTTATATATAAAACGTTGAGTTATCCAAATTATCAATATTTAAAATAGTAGAACGGACGAAGTATGGAGAAAACAATTATAAAAGTAAATAGCGACTATTTATATATTGAAATTTAAATGTACGACGTCTTGCAAGTGCAGTGCTGGCGTCAGAATCTCACGAAAAGATCAATTCAGTTTATTACATATATAGTAAGAAAATATCTAATCTAATATGCTCTTGGAATATATTATATATATGCCAATAAAAGTTCTAAAATCCGTTTCCCATGCTACAAGGATAACCCATTGATTCTGTAGGAGCATATGAACTTGCGTCTAATATAAGCACGCAAAAAGCACTAAATTTTCTTAGTCGCAAATTACTTTACCTTTTCTTAATTACTTATTTTGTAGTGTTGTTTTATTTATTATCTTGATAATAAAAGTTCTTATCACATAGACTACTTTGCAAAATTATATTTTCATTTTTTTTTATAGATTTATTACTACTATAATATATGTATATATAACTGACTATGTAATACTAAAGAATAATATATTGATGTAATAGTAAAGAATAATAAGAGGTAACATCTTAAGAATTGCATATGGTTAAGTGATAAAAAAAAAGTCAAACTTATTTAGAGTAAAAATTGGTCATTGCGTGATTCCATCTGTTTTCTTTTTTCGAAGAACTAATGTGTGATCTTGGTTTTATTAGCGCATATGATCTTTTTTTTTTGAAGGGTGTATTAGTAAATCGCAAAATTTTGAGAGAGAATAATGAAAACTCGATGAAACAAAATAAAATTTGATTTCGTTTTATTTTTCTTCATAATTTGTGTAATTCACAATCAGATTTCGTTTTGGAAAAAATCGGCAGCAAAAATGAGAAAAAGTAAATTTGCACATTTTAGTTGCACTTCATAGATTTTCATTTTAGTTTCTCTAATTACGTTGTTTGAATTTTTTTGTTTAGCTTGTAAAATTCAGGTTCAATATGCATCAATGTTTTTTTTTTATAAAAAATTGCCCAGAATGTCACATTCAACATTAATTTTTTAATTTCCTTAAATTTATTTATTTATTCAATTTTACCATTAATTCGACAGACTATTACCTTTATATACCATAAGTGTTCGTTGTTGATTGATGATGTCATTATAAACATCTATTCAAGTGGTGATATTTTCAACTATTTTTAGTGATAAACTGCATTTTTTTTTTTAAGAATAATTCAAAAGAATTAGTGCTGAATATGATATTTTGAGTTACTTCTCTTAGAAGCCATTCCATGTTGCTGGAATTAGTAGTAATATATATATATATATATATATATATATATATATATGCTTAAAGTAACCTTCCATATAATTTATGACGCGTTTCTTACGTGTTTAATTTTGATTAAGTTTTTCCTAAATAAAAAGCAAAAACAAATTGATATCCTATCCAATCATAGCTTAGCACAAAAGGAAAATAACGCACTAACCACACCAAACTATGCCCACACGGAAACACACATCACGAAGGAATTTAAATTTAAATCTAGGAACTATCTTTATGCGCGTAGATATTTATGACTATTTATAAACTCGTAACTAAATATAGAATATTAAAAAAACATGAAGTATAAATAACCATAAAAATAAGAACAGCAGTTAATGATAACCTACCAAAACATGAAGTACAAAAAATATCTTTGTGTAATATCGGGAAAAAATATCTTTGTACACCGCTATTCCTTTTAAAGAAAGTACAGCGCTATTAAGTCTTATATAATACGTAATATTTATATACACGTAAAATTTACTAGCCTTTGTTTGATATTAAATATCTTACTTTAGGAGTGGTGCACCAAACAAGTAACAACGCGTTATATAGTGACAGTTTAGCCACATATGCTTTTATGATTAAATTGTTTATATAATATGCCTGGGTGATATGTTTTTGGAGAGTTGTAATTAAAAAATGAAATTATTTTTTGGCATTGTATCCTAATTTTGTCTGAGGGAGTATGGTCGGGTTGGATTGTTTATTTTTTTAAGGGTTTTTCCAACTCAACTCCATAACTATAAGTGCAAAATATTGTCATATAATTGAATTTAATTTTGCACACTGAACTAATTTTTAAATTAAATTCTGGTTAAACTTAAAGTTCAAAAATTGATTAGTTGCAACAAATATCAAAAGTTTAATATACTCTATTAAACTTCGCAATTTATTTGGTAATTTGGTGTGGGTGTTTTATCAAGATTATTTTCACGATATACACTTTTTAACAGCATACAATCTTATTCAATATTTATTATATATCAAAACATATATAAGGCATGGAAGTATTAGCGATTTTAATCACTAAAAAACCTAATTAGTATTTCAATCTATAATTAAATTAAATGATTAACGTTACGACTATCAAATTAATTTTTTGTAGTATTGTTGATATTATCAGATTGGAATACTAAATGTTACTAACATACACATTAAGTCACTATTTTTTAAACTCTATTATTGATGCCAATTTGCACTAATATGTACAGCAATAAAAAATATTATTGCTTTTGTTTAGTACGTGTCACGCGATATATACTTTACTTCTATCCAATTGCCACGCTACCCTAGTGTCACTACACATGTATGATACTAATGCCAGCGCAAAAAATTTATCACTTTTATATTTATTTAAATGTTTGTTATATAATTATATTAGGGTATGCCATGTTATCATTACGTGATGATCAATAATTCTTTTAGGTCCCAATCCAATAAAATATTAATTATTTTAAATGGGTGTTTTCCTACTAAAGGTGAATTCGTACAATATTTTATCATTCATTATGTCCCTTCGAATTCGTTTACTTAATTTTTTCAAACTCTAGATCATTGATATATATGTTTTTTTTAACCTTCGGAAAAAGTTGGATCCTTTGAGAAAGAATGTACATTGATGGAAATATATAAACAAGATTTTATTTTGGAAAGAGAAGTAGAAGGGTGAGAATTATACTTAGATCATGTCAACGCATAAAAAATGTTTTTTTTTGTCGTACACAGGACGGAATATCAGTAACACATAAACTATATGATAAAAAATATTTTTAGAATATCATAAATAATTTTTTTTATAAGTAGAATTATTTATTATTTTTTACGCGGTATACGAGATATAAGTTTTTCTTTAAAAATTTGAATTTTTTATATTTGAAATGTTTATATATAATTTTAATTTATTTTCAAAATTTTGAAATATTAAATTTTAAAATCAGCTGAAAAAATAAACGTTTTAAAATATTTTTTTATCTTTTGTGTTTGTAAATTGGTTTGAACGATTTGTTTATACAAAAATAATTAAAATAAATTATTTTTTTAATCTACTTAACTTTGTGTAGCTACTAATCATAAAAATACGTAACAAATATTATTTTTCGGTTAAAGTGATATTTTTTAAAAATATGTATAGAGTAGTCTTATTCACATTTCACACTATAGCATGATAAATATGTTCATGCAAAAACTAAAGAAAGTATTTATAACCGCTTTCTTGTTTTAGGGACATGTCACACGTTCGTGCATGTGAATATATGATACTGATACAACTGTGCACGCATAATTTATTTCATCAAAAATAAAATAAGGTCATTTAAATATAAATTTTTTGAATCTATATCCTTCAACAGTGTTGTAGAAAATAACCTTAGTTTTCCCTCTTCTTTTAATACAAATTTAACTTTACATATTTTTAATTAGTAGATCTAAACTTGATACATACCAAAATATATTATTCAACTCGGTAATTAGTAGATTTCTCTAATTATATCTAAATATTAATAGTTACTAAATTGGTAAGATTACGAATCGTGAACTAGGTTTTTTTTCAAATAAATTGCTTTTTGTAGCAATATTCCAAGCATTATTCGCTTCTAGCTAAATATCACTTTTTCATTTTACCATTCTTCTTTGCATTTCAAAAAATAGCTAAACGATTTTGTTTTAAACTTTTTTGTTTTTTGTTATTTTTTTTACCGCTTTAGACAAAGACAAGAAGGAAAGAGTATCGAAGAAGGTCTGAAGCAAAACCTGTGGGGTCTGAAGAAACTCTGTGAAGTATCGACATCTTTGAGTCGGTTCTTCCTGTAAAAATCCTTAGGTAAGTCCAAAATACTATTATTTTAATAATAACGAAAAGGAAATTAAAATCCTCTGTAATTGTAGGGTTTTAAATAATTTTATTTTGATTATTGAAGTCGTTATTTTAGTAACCCTAAAGTGTGTGCAAGTTCATTTCTACGTATTCTCAACGAAGTTTTAGTCGAAAACGATATTGGAACTGAAATTGTTGTATTTGAGAGTTTTGAGTGACTGAAAATCGACGGCTTTTCAGCTTTGAGAATTCGAAAAATAATTTTTTTTTAATGTTTGTTGACTCTTCACAGATTCTCGTTTTAAGATTCTGAGAGAATCCTTGACGAAGTTTGAGTTGTAAACGATATTGGGAACTGAACTCGTAGAGTTTTGAGTGAATGAAATCTATGATCCTGTGGTTTTATTAGGAGCTCTAACGGTGCCATCTCTCCTGCGACAGTGTTCTTCGTTGATTCGATGTCGAACAACAGCAACAAAGGCTCGCCGTACCGGCGACAGTCCGACCTCGAGGCTGGAGGCCGCTCCGGCGACCTCGACGACGAGGAGGAATATTCCGGTCCTTTCGACATTGCTCGCACCAAACACGCCTCAATTCATCGGCTCAGGCGATGGCGGGTATGTACTGTTTGAGTATTTTGAATGTGTATTTGGCTGTATATGTGCCAGTTCTTCTCTTAATTATTCTGTTTCTGTTGCTCAGTTGTGGTTCTTGCCTGGAAAACTGACTTGAGATAGAGATTTGTATATATTTGTTAATTTTTTTCGTTCATTTCCACGCGTTGTAAACTCTAAGCCAGTGTAAAAGACTTCAACAAGTTTCGCAGATGAATGCTTCTTTATGTCACCATGGTGGCTTTTCGTTATTAATAATTAAATCTATTGTTGAGCTCAATGCTCTTGCTCTAACTTTTTTTTACCCCGAATATTGTTTTTGGCGTTAGTTTCTTGTGCTCATTTCTGGCCTGAAGTAGGTTTCATTTTGTAGCAAGCGGCACTTGTGCTGAATGCTTCCCGCCGATTCCGGTACACTCTAGACTTGAAAAAGGAAGAAGAAAAGCTGCAAATGTTGAGGAAGATCAGAGCTCATGCGCAGGCTATAAGAGTAATTAACACAAAACAGTGCTTCTAAATTTGTTCTAGCTTTTTAGTTTTTATTTTTTTTAATCTGCTAATATCTGTATTTTGTGTATTTTATTAGGCCGCTTACTTGTTCAAAGCCGCTGGAGAACAAGTTAATGGTACTTGGCTTACATTCGCCCTGATGCATTTACTCAATTTAGGAAAAATAAAAAAGAAAGAATGGATTACAACTAATTTGTTAGTTTATCTCTATCTGATTCCCCGTTGTGATTTACCCTATACGTATTGGGCATGGTCTCCCTAGACTGGTATTCATGCAGAATGGTGCGTGGTCTGTTTTCTGGTCATGTAATGTCGCTCTGAAATTTGGAGATATTTAAATGGCTGATGTGGAAATGAATTTAGTTAAAGTCTCTATCTTGGTCCCGTTATTTAGACGACAAGTTTGATTTAGATTTTCCTTCTTCATTGACAGAGTCTACAAGTGATCTAACAGCTGACATGTGGTTGGTTTATCTACTTTCAGGTGATACAATGCCAACTCCAGTGACCAATGGTGATTTTGCAATCGGACAGGAGCAGCTTGCAGCCATGACAAGGGATCACAACCTTCCTATTCTGCAACAATACGGAGGGGCAAGTGCATTTAGAACAAGTTTATTATTTTTCTTTTTAGTAACTTTTTTACCACTCTTTCTTGACATTCCTTTTGGTTAAATTCAGGTTAATGGGGTCGCAGATCTACTAAAAACAAATGTAGACAAGGGAGTCAATGGTGATGACGAAGAATTAATTAAGAGGAAAAATGCTTTTGGATCCAATACTTATCCAAAGAAGAAAGGAAGGAGTTTTTGGGTAAGTTCTATGAGAAGTTAAGAAGCCCAGTTATTATTTCAATGAAAAAAATTTGCACTTGCTAAATCTCACTCTCCCTCGTAGATGTTCCTATGGGAAGCATGGCAAGATCTTACTTTGATCATACTTATGGTAGCTGCTGTGGCTTCTCTTGCTTTGGGTATAAAGACAGAGGTAATCATTTTGCTGAATTATTATATTTTTTTAGTTTATAAATGAAGTGAATAAGGATTTTTTTTATATTCAGGAAAGCTGTAAAAAAGAGTATTTAAAATAAGTTTCTCTGTTCAGAAACATGGTTACAAAAGGCAAATACCCTTCAAAGCTGAGTTTGAACCCAATATAATGATCTTAACATTTTACACTCTTTTAGTGTGCTTGATACACTTTTTTTCATTATTATTTTCTTCCATAAAAAGACAATACAGAGGTTGAAGCATTCTCATAAAAAACAGAAGAAGACCACTCTTTAACAATACAAAAAATTGGCTCTATAACCTTATAAAACGTTTCCATTTTGGATATACCCAAGGTTTCGTTAACAGATTAAAAATACCCAGACAGATTCGTTTACATGTCGTAAACAGTCCCAAATGCCCTTAATTCGTTCACATATTGAAAACATTTTTTGGGGTATTTTTGTCTGCAAACTTTTGTAAACGATTTTGCCTGAGTATTTTCAATCTATTAACGAAACCTTGGGTATATCCAAATTACACATAGTTTACACGGCTATACATCAAAATTACCCTTTTTATCAGGAAAAAGAAATTTTGGGTTTAAAAATATAGACGGGCCAAAACAACAACATTGTTCTCGGTATTGTAGATCTTTTCTCCTGTTATTTTTAAGCTTTTTTTTTTCATTTGTAGGGTATTAAGGAAGGATGGTATGATGGAGGAAGCATTGCCTTTGCAGTTCTTCTTGTTATTGTAGTTACAGGTATTTAATGGTGTTTTATATATTATTTTATTTGATCTCAATTTTGATTTTTAATTAAGCCTTTGACATCATTAAGTAAAGCATAAAAAAGCAAACTTATGCTTCCATTCATCTATTCAATTGTGAAATACGTGGCATCTACTTGGCAAAAACTGGACCTCGTTGAATGAAAAGTTTCTAGTGACTTTGACAGTAAATAAAATGAATGTGCCGTAGAGTTTCCAAGCCAGCATATCAATACCTATATCACAGCAGCTTGTGTCCAATTTCTTTTTCTTAGCAAATTTAAGAAAAGAAACATCTCTTCCTTTTTCCTTATTCGAGCTATACACAACATTCTCTCTTGCATAAAAATTTGAGGCATGTTAAAATAAATGATTTTGCAGCTGTTAGTGACTACAGACAATCTCTTCAGTTCCAAAATCTAAATGATGAGAAGAGGAACATACATCTGACGGTATGTCCTTTCAGTATCAAGTAATAGTGTGCTTTGTTTCTTTCATCTGTTTTTGGCTTTCTGATTCTATGCTTGCTTTTAATGCCTGCAGGTCATAAGAGGCGGAAGAAGAATTGAAGTCTCAATATATGATCTCGTTGTTGGTGATGTTGTACCCCTTAACATTGGTAACCAAGTATGTAGACCACACTCGATCTATCAATATCTTCTCGTGTTTAAAAATTTCTGCACAACTAAATTATCTCCTTTAAAAAATATTATGCAGGTTCCTGCTGATGGTATTCTGATCTCTGGCCACTCGCTTGCGATAGATGAGTCTAGCATGACAGGGGAGAGCAAAATTGTGAGCCTCTCTCCACCTTTGTTTTCTGAACTGTGTTATCCATATTATTTGCTGTTTTGTCGTTGAAGTTCAACAAATTTTGTTATATAGGTTCACAAGGACTCCAAGGAACCATTTCTAATGTCTGGGTGTAAAGTAGCCGATGGTAGCGGTACCATGCTGGTAAACCCTTGGTCTTTTTATTTTAATTTTTTATTTTATAACTTTTTTGAGGACTTAATAGTTAGTTCTTACACATGCACATAATTTTCATTAATAAGGTTGCAGTATTTTATTTTTATCATACCTAAAGAAAGCCTTCACACCTTGTAGGGTAGAGTTTTTATTTATTTATTTACCTAAAAGACACATGGTTTGTTCATGGTGGATTTGTCAATTTCGTTGTCACTTTAAGCTTCCTTTTTAAAATAATATATAACGTAGTTGAATGGAACCAATTTATATACGCCCTTCATAGGTTTTCACTAATTATGTATTTATTTAATTTTTTATATTCCTTTTTTTTGTGTATATCTACTTCTAAGGTAACAAGTGTCGGAATTAATACTGAATGGGGGTTGCTCATGGCAAGTATTTCGGAGGACACTGGGGAAGAAACACCTTTGCAGGTTTGTCTTTCTTCCCTCTGCAATTTGTTGTTCTCCCGACCTAAAAGATGTAGTATTTACGCAATTGATATATTAAAATAGGTGCGCTTAAACGGGGTTGCAACTTTTATCGGAATTGTTGGCCTTACTGTGGCGTCAGCTGTATTGGTAATCCTTCTGGTTAGGTAAAGCTCTGTTTCATCCTCTCTTTTTCCTCTTGAAATATTAGATACGCTTGAATTGATATCTCACACATAATTTGATCTCCTTCAGATTCTTTACTGGGCATACAAAAAATCCAGATGGAACTCGTCAGTTCACAGCAGGGAAGACTAAATTTAATAAGGCCGTAGATGGAGCCATCAAGATTGTCACTGTTGCGGTATGTATACATTTCTCAAGGATGTATCAAATATGTATAAGTGTACCAATTGTACGTAGTACCTACTTTTACTTACATTGGAATATTGCAGGTTACCATTGTTGTAGTTGCTGTGCCTGAAGGGCTTCCTTTAGCAGTTACCTTAACGTAAGTACGCGATTTCTATAAAAATCAGAGGCAATTGTTTTCAGGATGTTTTATTTTACTTTTTATTTTCAATTATTTCTGGCAACATCAATCCTCTGATAAAACAACAGGACCGTGGCTCATTACAACAATTATTTATTTTGTATTATTTTTCTTTCTTCAGCCTTGCGTACTCAATGCGGAAAATGATGGCGGATAAGGCTTTGGTGAGCTACATGGATATTCTTCTTCAAAATATGAATCTACTACTGTACTTGTCTTTTCTGGGTTTTTGTACATCTTGTGTCATGATGAGTGTTAATTGCAGGTACGAAGGCTTTCTGCTTGTGAGACAATGGGATCTGCGGAAACCATTTGCAGTGATAAGACTGGAACACTAACTTTAAACCAGGCATGTTCGGTTTTTTTATTACTCTTACAATTATTTGTCATTTTATGTTATATCCACTTATTTAACATCAGGAGTGCTGGAAAATAGACCAACCATAACATAATAATGTCACTAGATGAAAGTTAAGACTATACAGGAATTAATGAGTGAATGATGATTTTTTCAAGAGTGTGGTCCATAGTATATATATTGTTGGGTATTCTATGACATGATGATTAAAGTTCTATGAACTATAGGGTGTTGAGTATCACTACAATTGCTAATTCCTAGCTCATAAATACCTTCCCTAATTTCACAAATAATATGCCCTGAGATGGCTCATGGGCAAGTCAAAATTATGCGGGAATGTTTTTCCTGATATTGGATTTTCTATATCCAATTGTTTAATTTTCTTTAATGTAATGGGTGTTGGGTATCAGTACAGTTTTTGATTTCTAGTTCATGAATGCATTTCCTAATTTCATCGACAATAAGCACGTTCGTGCGGACATATGCTGCTGAGGCGGCACATAGGGAGGCCATGATTACTGACAACATATTATCTGTTGCAGATGACTGTTGTTGAGGTCTATGCTGGTGGGAAAAAAATAGACTCTCCTGATAATAAGTCACAGATGTCTCCGATGCTTTCTTCTCTACTAATTGAAGGAATTTCCCAGAACACAAATGGAGGTGTTTACGTGCCTGAGGTATTTAAACGATTCTGTTGCTTGTTATAGGTCTTCACTCAGATACACATTTCAATACTAAGTGTGGACTGGATTGTAGGGTGCGGGTGAAGTCGAGGTTTCTGGATCACCAACGGAAAAGGCCATTCTCTCCTGGGCAATTCAGGTTCAATATCCAAATCTTATTTCTGAATACTCAGTTTCGCCTGGTCTTGTCAATAAAAAGTGTTTCTTGTCCAAAAAAATAAAATTGAATTATACTACTGGCTTGTCTCTCCGCTTTAATTGACGTACACAACTTTTATTTGCAGCTTGGGATGAATTTTGAAAAGGCCAGATCAGAATCGTCAATTCTGCATGTATTTCCATTTAATTCTGAGAAAAAACGAGGCGGTGTTGCAGTAAAACTGGTGAGACTTGGCAATCAAACATGTTTCTTTGGATTGTTCTCACAGTATCAAGTTATTAAGTAGAATTCATGGTAGTTTAATCCACATGTCTGTAGATTATGGTAAAACATAATTAACTGAAAGAAAAACAATATGGCATCTCCACATATCAAAGTCTAAACCTAAGAAATGACAGTTATTCTGGTTGCATTTTGATCACTTTGTTTATAAAATGGTCGTTTTGATTGGTGCTGTTTATTTTTAATTATGAAAATAGTAGACTTGATAGCTAACCATCAGATTTTGGGTTCCCTACAGCTTATTCAAATTTGAAGTACTACTTTCTGGGAACATGAGTTATAATTCTGAACTATGATTAAAAGTGGAATAATTTGTCTATTCATATTAAGACATTGCTATGTTCGTCAGATATTTTGTAAATGGGAGGACTTCTCATCCTCTTCCTGTGTATTTATATATGTTTGTGTGTCTGCACACATCTCTGTGTACAAATGTACGTATATTGTTTGGGTTAGGGAATTCTGCTTCAAATTGAAGGTTTTTTTCCTTGTTGAGCTGACTTTCGTTCCGACTGTCTGGTCAAAGTCAAACTCGTCACTTTTAATTGTATTATTATATATGTTGGTCTATTGCAGCTGGACTCTGAAGTTCACGTCCACTGGAAAGGAGCTGCTGAACTGGTGCTGGCATCATGCACAAAGTACCTTGATGTTACAAATGAAGTGGTTCCTTTGGATGATGATAAGGTACGAGAATGTGTTGGCATTTTTATTGGTTATGTTTCGGAGATCATGTTTAATCAGTCAAGGTTTCTTCTGCTCTTTCGATAGTCTATCTAAATTGCTTCGTTTTAGTAGTTTCAATTCACTAATGTGCTGCTCAGTTTCTTTTAAAAATTATAGCTTGTAGTATTACTCATGCATCAAGTCACTCAAGTTACCTTTCATATGTTCTGGACAGGTTGCATATTTCAAGCAGGCTATTGGAGATATGGCTGCTCGTACGTTGCGTTGTGTTGCTATTGCATATGTAACCCAAGACCTAGCAAGTGTTCCAGCTGATGAAGAAGAATTATCTAAATGGGCATTACCCGAGGATAATCTTGTTCTGCTTGCTATTGTTGGTATTAAGGTATAAATACACATTATGCAATATATTCGTCTGCTTGTTGTTTTTTTGCTTGCAATTGTTTTGTGCTCTGTTGGACTTCTCTAGGGACTGGACTCATGTTTTGTGCGTGTAGTTCCCTGTTTTTTTTATTAATTTTTGTTTTCAGTCTCTCTTTTCTTTCTCTATAATTTGAATGATTAAAAATATAATCTAAGAGTTGTTGATCTAGTGGCCAGGCCCTTAGTGGATTTCCAAGTCAAGCGCGGAACCTAGGGATTAAACCCTATACTGAGAATAAACTAATCATAATTTTAAAGATATACTTGTGTATAATATTTCTTTGATTTAGTTCCTTATTGTTTCTGTATGCTAATGATGGGTTGAAACTATCGCATAGTTTGGACTATAAAACTAATGTTGCGTTCCCTTTCGATATTCCCAAGATCCATTTTTATCATGGTGAATTATATTAAGCAGCTTTTGGTTGGTTCATTTTTTTAATATTTGCTTTGAGTGCTTATATAAAACTTGAAATGAACCTTGGAAATAATTCTGTTATACCAGCATATTGTAGTAATTTTATGTTACATTTAGTCTCTGCACTATTAATATATTTTCGGTCAATATTATTCTTACCGTTGATTAAAAGTTATTGTAGCTAGTCTTTGTGTTACATTTCTGCTCTTCCTATCTTTCCTTGTTATATGTATATTTTGACTTATGCCTTTACGTTTTTTTTCGATTTTGTTAGCTCATTCGGATACTGTATTGCAGGACCCTTGTAGACCGGGTGTAAGAGATGCAGTTGAGCTGTGCAAAATAGCTGGTGTGAAGGTATTTGTTTTAAAGTTTAAGTGCAGCAGTACTAACAAGTTCGGTTCCTACTTGCGAGTCCAGATCCAGTTTCATAATTTCCTGTTTCATTAGTTTGATTTGTCATAAACAGATATATTAAGACTAATAAGATAATTTGTACTTCTCCATTAGACAACAACAATCTTACTTGATCAGTAGTAATTAATGGTTTTCTTACAATAGATGAAAAGATGGTTTAGTCAATGATTCTCGCAATTTCAAAAAAATATTATTAATATAAGAATGATGCTATGCAAGTCATGAGCGTCTCTGAGTGCTGTTTCCAATTCTTTGCATGCTCAAGGTATTTGACAAATACTATTCTGGGATGTAGGTACGCATGGTTACCGGTGATAATCTTCAAACTGCTAAAGCAATTGCGCTGGAGTGTGGCATACTTGGTTCAGAAGAAGATGCCACCGAGCCAAATCTAATAGAAGGAAAAGCATTCCGTGCGTATTCTGAAAAAGAAAGAGAAGACATAGCCGAAAAGATTACGGTATAGTTAAAAACTATTTCTATCTGTCGCACCCTGCAAATTGTTGCCGGTATAACATTTTCACACAAAATTACTCGTGACTGAATTTTAGAAAAGCTCAATCTTGTCCAATATTTAGGTTATGGGACGTTCTTCCCCGAATGACAAGCTTCTCCTCGTGCAAGCACTGAGAAGAAGAGGACGTGTTGTTGCCGTCACCGGAGATGGGACAAACGATGCTCCTGCTCTGCATGAGGTACAATAAAAACTTCATTACTCGAGAGTTTCTCTCCCTCTGCTATTTTTACATAACAGGTAGTCTATTTTCTTTTTCTGTTTATATTTTTTATTCAACTTCTTGTTTGCCTTGGAGTGTAGGCTGATATTGGTCTTGCTATGGGGATCCAAGGAACGGAAGTTGCCAAAGAAAGCTCGGATATCATTATTTTAGATGACAATTTTTCTTCGGTCGTGAAGGTAGGACCCTTTCTCATCCAAGTGTGCTTCTGTTTTCTCATTTTCGTTTGCACTTTCTGGAGGACAAGGGATGTCTGGTGATCATATCCGTTTGTGAAGCTATTTTAGTCTATAACACACTGATCTGGATGGTGTATAAAATTATATATTGTTGGGCTCTTAGGGATCACTGGGAACGCTGTTTAAAAATATCCTCAACCACATGCGGATTTCGGGCATTACACATTCAGAAGTTTGTTGAAAAGCTGAAGTTTCCTTTGGATGTAGGTCGTGAGATGGGGTCGATCTGTGTATGCAAATATCCAGAAATTCATTCAGTTCCAGCTCACAGTTAACGTTGCTGCGCTTGTCATAAACGTCGTGGCTGCAATTTCCTCTGGCGATGTTCCTCTCAACGCAGTGCAGGTATGTGTTTTCGAAGTTCATTTTTGTTCGTTTTTCAGCTATAATGGTTGCTATATACATGATTATCATCTTGTTTTGCGCAGCTTCTTTGGGTCAATCTCATTATGGACACTCTCGGCGCACTAGCATTGGCTACGGAGCCTCCTACAGACCATCTTATGCACAGACCCCCAGTTGGCCGGAAGTAAGTTTTTCAACTGATTCTGATAGTGAGCCTCTGATACCATTTGTTTTGAACTTCTTTATCAATGATCGAGTCTCCGGGTAATTCTAAGAGACATGGGGCTCTCCAATTTCCTCTCTCAGAAATTCGAAACAGAAGTGATTCGATAATCTTCTCTTAACAAATTTATACTCCATTACACCACTCAAGATGTTATCATATTAATCTCGTTACTGATAATAATACTAAGTACTCCATTATTAATATCATAATAATAGTTCAGTGTTATCTTGTCCTGTTCGAGCTTTTGATGCCTTTGTTTCTCCTGTGTAGAAGGATGAGAAACCCAGATTGTGATTACCTTCCCTTGAACCAATTCCATATCCCCTCTTTTACTCTAATAGAAATATATGCTTTGACCTTTTAGTCCGTCTGAAATGTAATTCTCCTGTCATCTGTATTTTCCAGAGAGCCTCTCATCACAAATATCATGTGGAGAAACTTGCTGATCCAGGTATGTATTTAAATGTCTTATAACCGTTTAGTAGGAAAAGATTCAAGTCATGGATAGTGTTGATATGTTTGGTCTGATTCTTTTACGATGAAATAACTGTGGATATTTTATGTACAGGCTGCTTATCAAATCACCGTCTTGCTTATCCTCAATTTCGGTGGGATTAGCATACTTAACTTGAAAGGTGACAAAACCCACAATATCATAGAGAAGAATACGCTGATATTCAACGCCTTTGTCCTTTGTCAAGTAAGTCTTTCACCTCAAATTCACTTTTCTTGACTGTCAAGGTCATCTATCGGCTCTTCTAGCACCTCATATTCTATTTAAAATCATACCGTCACTTTCCGTTTTCCTGCAAAAGGATACAGTTTTTTAATACAAAAATACAAACCTCAATTTTTAATTGTGATGTATAGAAATTTCCGCAATTTTTATGATCTTCTATAGTTGTAGTACATGCCAATAATATTTTAGTATTTTGCACAATTAAAAACAAGGGTATTAATTAGTTAAGAAATAACCTAAGATAGTATGTTGCACTTAGAAAAAGTAAGGCTGTTATTTAGCAGGAAAATGAGAAGTGGGGGGTTTTACGCTCAAAGCCTAGTTAACAACAAAGATTTCGTATTTGGGTTATGCTTTAATTTGTTTTCGAATCTGATCCGACTGTTCCTTTTTGTCTTTGGGGCAGATATTCAATGAGTTCAATGCAAGGAAACCGGACGAGTTCAATATATTCGCAGGAATAACTAAGAATTATCTTTTCATGGGAATCATTGGAATTACTCTAGTGCTACAAGTGAGAGTCATACATACATACATATATATATTTTTCATGTTTTAACCGCAATTACGTTTTTGCTCATTTTTATGCACTGTAAATTGCAGATCATCATCATCGAGTTTCTTGGGAAGTTTACGACCACTGTGAGGCTGAACTGGAAGCTGTGGCTGATCTCTGTGGCGATTGGGTTCATCAGGTTTGTAGCTACATCCCTGAAAATATTTGTTCAACCTTTGCTTCTTATTCAAGAAAACAGTTCTAATGCATTTATCTCGTGATTATTCAGTTGGCCTCTTGCCGTTGTTGGAAAATTCATTCCAGTCCCGGAAATGCCGATCAGCAAGTTTTTCACTAGAAGGTTCCAACGACGAAGAGGCTCAGGCTCTTCGCGGAGTAAGTTCTTTGTTTTATGATAACTTAACATCTGTGCTGATAAAATTATGTGTTCAAATTTAATGTTTTTATTTTCTTTCTTTCTTTGTCTTACAGATTAGGCAGTAGGCAAATTCGTTTCACGTAGAGTTTTGTGCAGTTGTTGGTGTCGGACTTTTATCGAGGAGTTTTCGGACACACGGGGATGGTGGATATATATAAATATACATGTGGTGGGGTATAATCTGTTGCGTTTGTCATATATATATACACCCGTTTTTAACAAAGCTTTCACTTTTTTAAAGTAGTTCAGTCAACTGTATTTCTCGGCTGATTTTACTTGTGCAGTATTGAGATTTTCCAGCTTTCTTTGACTTTGAAATATTTCTGTAAATTTGTTTTGATAAAAAAAAGAGTGGGATTTTATGCTAATCTAGTTAGTCTCCGATTCTTCTTTAATATGGAATTGGGTTTTTATTATCTTAGTGCCATAAAGCTATCGGGAGACAGTGTTGACAAGAGTAACTAATCTAAGTGGGATAAAATTTGTCTAGTCGGCTGGTTTAGGGCTTCATAATATGGAAGTATTTAATAAGGTATTCATCGCCAAGCTAACTTGGAAACTGATCTATAGTCCCAATTAACTTTGGGTGGACATCTTAAAGAAGAAGATACTGAGTTAATGAGTCTTTTTTGCACCACAAAATTCCATCTCAGGCATCGGGCACTTGAAAAGATATGTGTATGAGGAATCTTATTAAACTGGAAAACTGAATTCATTGTACATCATATGTGATGGTTAGCAAACTAGAATTTATGAGGACTTATGGCGGGAAGGGCGTCTGATTGTTTGTCAAGAGCAGCTTAGGGTCAGTAGAGAAGAATTAGTTGCGAAGCTTTTCGTCCTGGAATGAGATAGCGGGATCCAGTGGAGGTTAGTCAAACTGAACATGGTGGTTTGGGAGAATAAAATTGATGGACAGTCATAGTGTTAAAACTGCCTATCCAATTGATGAAATTTGGAAATTAGTCTGGAATTTCACGTTCAACTTAAGATATTAATTTTTACTGTGGAGACTAAGCAATGATTGTTTCCCGATACCTTCTAGACTTTCAGTTGGCACTTTACAAATAGATGCAGAATTTGTAACCAGGTTACTGAGTCTGTAATGAATTTATTTTTTGGATGCGATCTTGCGAGTAGATTGTGGTTCGCGGTGGCTCAAGGTAAGAGATGGAGAACTCAAAGTGGAGGTCAGGAATGAATGTTTTAAGCGAGTTACTATGTAATGAAGAGACTATTCAAGCTCTTGGTCTAAATTCATTTATTCACATGAAAATAGCGATCAACAATATTTGAAAGTGTAGGAATGACTTGGTGTTCCGAAATTCCAGATTGCCTATTCAGAATCTTATTCCTAAATGAAAGTTAACGTTGAAGATATTTTTAAAAGCGAAGATCAGAAAATACTTGGTTCATCGTCAGTTGGCAGAGCAGAAGGTTTGGTTAAACCAGAGTTAGAGATTATGATGGTAAATTCTGATGCGACATTTAAGGATGGGACTGGAGTGGTCAGGATTGTTGCGCGAGACTGTGCCGGCGAGATGAAGTGGATGTTTCGGAGTCATATCTAAGAGATTTTCTCAACTCTAGGAGTAAATTTGGGTGTTTTTCCAACTATACTTTTTTTTTTCAAAAAAGGACGTAATTAGGAGTTCGGGTGGAGAGAGTAATATTTTGTATCATGTTTACCCTCACTTTTTGAAACTGGAATAACTGTTTTATCCTTATTGTTAACTACTATAATCACGCTTAATTTACCTTAATCTAGTAATCAAAACTATAATCCCATCTCTCTCTCTCTCTCTCTCTCTCTCTCTCTCTCTCTCTATTTCTTCGTTTAGGCGGTCACTCTCCATATGATTTCCATCACATCAAACCGTCTCTCTCTCTCTCTCTCTCTCTCTCTCTCTCTCTCTCTCGCTTCAGTTTGAATTTCGTGAACTAAAATTTGTTACGAATTTCGGGAGTTAATCTTCATCTTTCTCTTCTCTACGCCGCCACCCAAGACACTACCTTCGATTGTAAGCCTTCTGTTCTTCGTCTGTAAGCTTTCTCTTCGTTTATCTTCCCTTATGCAAAACCCAAAAGATGAAAAAGAAAACCTCATCTCCGAAACCGAACCCATACAAGAGGAAGAAACAGAGTTTAGGTCACCAAGCAGACCACCCAAGGTGCCTTTGGAAACTCAGTTCACGCCTCGCCGGAATCCAAAAGTGGGTCACGAAGTGGTCCGCGATAGAAGCCAAACTCCAACCACCGGGTTTACAAAGAAGCGGAGATCTCGTATGTCTCAGGGGACCCCCGCAAAAAAAAGCTGAAGAAATTTGAAGCACTATCTTCTGGGTCATCCGATTTTGATCATGCGCCTATATCATGCAAGCAATGCTTGAGAAGAAGAAGGGCCAGTGGTAAGGAATCTGGTAAGGAAACTGTTACATTATGGTGTTTTACTTAGATAATGCATGCAATGATATTTCACGTCAACAAACTCTTCATAAGGTGACAACACTTTCATGAAACAATGTGTGGGTGACGAAGTTGTCCCGTGCACATTGTTTCCTAGCAGCGTTGTCACATCGTCACGAAACACAATATACAACAAAGTGGTCATGAACACAATATTTCGTGACGAAGTGGTCACAACACTCTATATCGTGACGATGAAGTGGTCACGAAACAATGAATTGTGACCACTTCGTCACAGACACAATGTTTCGTGATGACGTGGTCACAATCACAATGTTTCGTGACGTAGTGGTCACGAACACAATGTTTCGTGACGTAATGGTGACGAATAAAATATTTCGTGAAAAAATGGTGACGAACACACTGTTTCGTGACGACGTGGTCATGATATACATCTTTCGTGAAAATTTTATGGACTATTATACTGGAGTTTTGGTATAAAGTTAACCAGGTTTTGAATCATGTTAATAAGTGTGCTTGACTATGGTTACAGTGTTGCATCCGGCATATTCAAGAAGAGGATATCAAAGAGGGATATTATTTTAACTTCCATGGAAACCATAATGATTTCGGTGAGGATACTGGTATGAAAATCTCCCAAAGAGAGCTGTTCAGGAAGAGTTGTTTCGGGCAGTTTCTCAATTTGCCGTATCTGATGAAGTCGTCCAAGATAATTAGTCACCTGCTTCTAAGTTCAAGCTATTTTGGCAATACTGGAGTGTCAATAGACACTCTTTATATTGGAATTGGTGGATGCCCAAGAGAGTTTAACAAAGAACAGTTCGCGCAGATAACAGAGCTGAAGTTTGACCCTGACTTTGATTATTGAGAAGAGTACTCCAACATGGTTGACAAAGGATTGTACCAAGAAACGTATGGTGATGGCACCCTGTGTACTAAGTATGACAACATTGCTTCTATTGCGACGCATGTCAACCAGACATAGGATGACGAGAAGAGGGTAAGGTTTCTTCTCACACACTTCTTGTACAATGTCCTCCTCGCGTCTGAGAAGGCGGTCAACCTTCCCAACAAAAAATTCATCAAGATGGTGGATGACCCCGACGTGTTTAACGCGTATCCCTGGGGCAGCGTAGTGTGGAACGTTTTCATGGAGTCAGTAACCAACTTCGTCCTGAAACCGAAGAAGAACTTATCTTTAAGGAAGGGCAAGCACAATAAACTTCATCTTCTAGGTTTCCTAATCCCGCTCTAGATTTGGAGCTATGAATGTATTCCTAAGTTTAGCACAGTCCATTTTGCTCGTGTCCTGAACCCAAATTCGAGTCCATTGATCAAGAAATGTATAGCTGCGACGGAAGGGTGTTCGAGTAACACATAGCTCGAATTCGTTTTCAGGATGTAAAATATTGCGTGCTATAAAGTTGTATACATAATTGTGCTTTTTTAAGCCTAATTGTTATTTTTTCAGCTCGAATTCAAACCCATCGGGGGTCCGATCGAATTACCAGAGCCTGTGATGAAATCACAGTTGGAATAGGTCTAGAATTAAGAAAAATTATCATTATTCATATTAATGGCGGAATATAAAATTTCTTTACAAGTAAACAATTTTACTAACCTAGGCAAAATGCATGAACATGTTCTAAATTAAAAACATTATTTAAAGTGTTTGAACACTAACCTTTCTTGAGCCTTTACTTTGAAGCGTCTTGAGAAATGTGGATCTTCTTCCTTGGCTCGATTCCTTCACGTTTAATGTAGAACTCGAGAAACCTAAGGTTTTTATTACAAGAGTCTATAGAGATTTGAAGGATTTGTGTGCGGGCACAATTAAACACAATAGCTCAAGAACACGTTTATAAGCTAGAGAGGTAATTAAGCCTAAGTCTAATGAGGACTTACGTGCCAAAATAAAAAGGAATTTCTAGAGAGAGAGAGAGAGAGGATGGTCGGCAAGATATAGAGAGAAAGACAAAAAAAACTAGTTTTCACATCTCTATTTGAGGCTCTATTTATAGGAGAAGGAAAATCAAGAAAAGATAATTACCCTTTCCAATTATGCATTCATGACATAATATTTGATTTTCTCTTCTCTTCCTCTAGTACATGGCCGGCAACCTTTGTGCATTAGTGAGGAAATTTGTTTCCTTAGCACATTTGTTTCCTTCTTAAGGAAATTCATTTCCCCTTTTCCTTTTGGGTAATTATCCTTATAATTAAAGGGAAATAATTATCTCCTCCTTTGATGTGTCTTAGCTGAATTCTATAGGTAGGGAAGGGGCATGCAGATGCTTCCTTATTTCTTTTAAGACAATTCTTAAAATACCCATTGTAGATTTATAATTGCACAAATAACGAAATTAATTTCATAATGCCTTAAACGACTTTTCGGCTTTAGAAAATAATTTATATTTTTATCAAATGAAAATATTCAAAATCTTATTTTGACATTCACATCATTTTATGTCCTTGTGAACAAAAATACCCTTTAGACATTTTCTGAGAAAAAGTCTAGTTCAACACTTGAACTTATTTTGACTTAACTTCTAGTTTAACAATCCTACTCTAATGACCTGTAATAGTGACCTTATCGATCCAAATGAACAAAGCTTGAGCTTCTATACTCGGACTCAAAAGTTCACAAACCTTTTCCGAGTATTAGCTTAATGTCGACTGACTCCACTAAAGAGTCGACACTGAGAATCTCTCGGTTCAAATGAATTTAATTTCTACTCAAGTTCAACTTAATATATTGAGCGGATCCATTGAATGTTATCTATGTTTACCCTTCATGAATATCATCAACTAGTTGGGATTTATAAAATTACCATTTTACCCTTCTAGTTGTTATTTCCTCAACTCCTTTAGTACTTGTGAATAAGTTAGAAACAATGTATTGACGAGGAGCTAACAAGTCACATTGTTTCATCAAAATAACGTCGCTACTTAATTCTGGATACTGCACAGTTCATGTATTCACAATCCAAGTAATAAAGCATCATGTGATATATATTGCATCTCGCCAATCTTGTACATGAATTTCATATCTTTGAGAACTTCACAAAGTTGGTTCGTGACATCTTCATAACATAATATCTCACCAATTGGCCTAGTCTAGATCACATAATGGACCTAGAATTTGATTTTCTCAAATGAGAGTATTAATGCTATGAAATGACATGTCTCATTTCAGGAATTAGGTAAGCATGATGCAATTCATACATAGTGACCTTGAGACAGAAGAGGTTAAATGGTTTGTTCTTCCATTGTCTCTAAAGGTGCACTGGTCAATTCAGTATCTCCGAAAGATACACTGGAAGAACTATAAAGTTCCTAACTCTCTATGTCTTGTAACCAGACATCATAGATTCTTCCAACAATCATACTGGGATCAATAGTCTGTTGATCTTTAGATTGTGAATATATTGTTTTAACCAAACCATGAAGAGTTTGTTCACGCAAATCTACATTTGCCTCTTCATACATTGTTAGGTTTGATTAAGGACTATAAGACTATTGAATATCATAAATCTTCAATCAAACTAAAAGGGAATGAATGAAAGTTTCAACTTTTATCAATGTAATCAGCAAATTACAATAAGGATTTTATGAAATATTTATATATTACATCAATATGTAAAAAACAATCTTCTTGTGGACATCTCTGCCAACAACCACCCCAATCGGGGATTAAGAGGAAGCCTGTTAACGATGGCCTTAGATCGTCAGACCTGGAGGTATAATATAATAACTGATAACATAGATAGAAAATTGTAATATTTCTTGACTATGTCTTGACAGTGTTGTCGCAAAATTTATTGGTTTCTTGACAATATTGTAACGAAAATTTCAAATATCGTGAAAATATTTTCTTTTTCATAGGTTCGACTTTCGAAATTGGAATCTGTAGTCCAATCTTTTCCAGCAAAATTTAGTAGGTTTAAGAAGGATGCATTTTCTTTGATATGCGACGAAGTAAAAAAAATCGTCGAAGCACATGTTCTCCCTCCTCCCTCCTCTAAATTAATCTCAGCCAATGAGTCTTTGTCAAGATCTAGCAACGACAAAGACGACGAGGGAGAGAAGAATGTCGCAGAGGGAGACAAGGAGCAACAACAAGATATATATGTTGAAGAGAAACAAGAAGAAGAATTAAAAAAAGAAAAAGAAAAAGAAAAAGAAAAAGAAGAAGAAAGAGGATGAAGTTTTGCAGGCAGCAGACGACGAAGATGATGAGAAAAAGGAAGAGGGGAAAGATGGTCGTAAAGTGGACAACCTTTTACGGAACGACGGTGATGATCACGATGAAGACAATCATGCCGATAATCTGACAAAGGATCACGACGACCAGGACTAGACTCCCTAGGGTAGTGACTGCAGGGCAAAGACGAAGCGTAAGTGACTCAAGAATCCAAAACTCCCAATCGTCCAATCGAGGGTGTTGGTGAGGTAAATTCCTCGGTTGTTTTTGTGTCATCCCCGAAGATGAATCCCCAGAAGTTGATAATGGTGACCTCTTCACCTAAGAAGTCATTAAGGCCGAGGAAGCTGCGGCCCGTTACACGCCTACACCACTACCTCCCATAATTCAAAAGTTTATAAAATCACAGAAGAAGTTAGAGAACTATCATTTTTCCGAGCCAATAGTTTACCCCTTAAAAATTGAATTGGATAGCCTAGAGAAATGGATAAAAATTGGTATGCTAAAGTCCATGAAAAACATGTAAGTATATTTTAGTTCGTGACAACATGGTAACAAACACGCTTTTTGTGATGACATGGTCACGAAGACCCTTTCCGTGACAACATGGCCACGTAAAATTCTTAACAATTTGATAACGGTTGAAAATACTTGGTTTCATTTTGCAGGTCCATTTATAGGAGAAGGATGAAAACATCAATCCTCGTTTCATTTATACTGTGGTGACCATTACCAATAAGACTTGGTTTTATAATCTGTGGGACACGAATCGTTGGTTGGATGGGGATGTACGTCACGAATTGGTTTATTAGCGCCACCGGCTTCACACATGGAATTTCTGTTGGAAGAGATGCCCACAAGAAGATTATTTATTTGCATATCAATGTAATATTAATCTCTCATAAGTCCTTATTTTAATTTGCTTATTAAATTAATAAAAGTTGAAACGTTCATTCATTCATTTTTTTTGGTTTGATTGAAGATTTATGATATTCAGTAGTCTTATAGTCCTTAATCAAACCTAACAACGTATGAAGAGACAAATGTATATTTGCGTGAACAAACTCTTCATGTGTTGCTTTAAACAAAATATTAACAATCTAAAGATTAACGGACTATTGATCCTAGTATGATTGTTGAAGAATCTATGATGCCTGGTTACGAGGCATAGAGAGTTAGGAACTCTGTAGTGTAGTCAGTTGACATTAAAGTAGACTTGAAAAAGTTTGTGAACTTTGAGTCCAAGAGTCCTAGTTAAAGCTTTGTTCACTCCCTAATTCCTTTTGGAGATATTCTCTCGAAACTACTGCATATATTTTGAACCAAGTTCCGTCTAAAATGTTCTGTGGTACTCCTTATGAACGATGGACTGGGCGTAAAGTTAGTTTAAGCCACATCAAAATTTGGGGTTGCCTTACACATGTGCTAAGGAAATAGAGTAGCAAGTTTGCTAGTAGATCAGAATTATGTGTGTTCGTTGGATATCCAAAGGAAACCAAAGGTTTCACATTCTATAGTCTCGAGGAAGACAAAACGTTTGCCAGCCTAATGCTCATTTCCTTGAGGAGGACTTTATGAAGACTACAAAATCTAGAAGCAAAATTGTGCTTTAAGAAAAGTTCGGTGAGGATGTTTGTACCTCATTTGTAAGAACTGTTCTTACCCCAAGTGAAACACATCCTAACAATTCAGAAGCTCGTCAAGTAGTACTTAGACGTAGTGGGAGGGCTTCTCGACAGGTACTTGTCTTATGGCCAAACTCTCATAGCCGTCTGTGACATGGATGACCATGTTTCCTATAGCCAAGCAAGGGCTGGTTATGAATCAAACCTTTGGCTTGACGCCATGAAAGTCGAGATGCATTCGATGTATGTCAACAAAGTCTAGAAACTTGTAGACCTACCTGAAGGGGTTAAATTCGTAGGGTGTAAGGGGATCTATAACAAGAAAAGGGGTTCGGATGGGAACATTGAGAGTTCAAAGCACGACTAGGCTAAGGGTTATACCCAAAAGGAAGATATCAATTATGAAGAAATCTTCTCGCTTGTCACAATGCTTAAGTCCATCCGCATACTTCTATCCATAGTTGCCGCTCCCGATTATGAGATCTGGCAAATGGATGTCAAGACTGTCTTTCTGAATGGAAATCTTGACGAGCGCATTTTCATGGCTCAACGAGACGGTTTTGTAGAAGGTGGTCAACTGACCAAGGTTTGTGAGTTGCTTAAATTCATTTATGAATTAGAGCAAGCATCTAGGTAATGGAATATTAGATTCAATGAAACTGTAAAAAAACTTCAGTTTCAAACAGTCAATAGATGAACATTGTGTTTACAAATTAATACATAAGGGCAATGTTGTGTTTCAGGTATTGTATGTCAATGATATATTACTCAATGGTAATGACGTGGGTAAATTATCTGAGGTTAAAATCTGGTTATCAAAGCAGTTTGATATGAAGGATCCAGGGGAAGATGCGTACATTCTGGGGATTCAGATCTTTTGAGATTGAAAGAACCGGACCTTGTCTCTCTCCCAAGTATCTTATATAGATAAGGTGATGGATTTCTTTGCTATGCAAGAATCTAAGAAGGGCAAAACTCCCTTTAGACACAAATTCTCACTCTCTAAGGACCAGTCTCCCAAGACTACACAAGAGATCGAGGACATGAGAAAGATTCCCTATGTTTCGGCCATAAGAAGTCTCATGTATGCTATGTTGTGCACTCGACCAAATATATGTTTCGCCATTGGCGTAGTTAGCTGTTTCCAAATCAAATCCTGGACCCGAGCACTGGGCTGCTGTTAAGCATGTTCTTAAGTATCTTTAAAGAACTAGGAATTTGATGCTTACATATTCAGGTACTGACCTGACTATGACGGGGTATATCGATTCCAACTTTCAAGCAGATAGGGATTCCAGGAAATCCACTTAAGGATCTGTGTTTATCTTGAATGGTGGATTTGTGTATGGCGGAGTATCATGCAATCTTGCATTGCTGACTCCACCATAGAAGCAGAATATGTGACTGCTTATGAAGCATCCAAAGAGGCTGTATGGCTTACAAAATTCCTTAAGTATTTGGAAGTCGTTCCAAATGACAACGACCCCATGACACTTTATTGTGATAATAGTGGGGCTGTTGCTAACTCAAAGGAACATAGAAGCCATAAGCGCTCTAAGTATATTGAGAGGAAATACCATTTGATCAGAGAGATTTTGTAGCGCAGAGACGTGAAGGTGATGAAGATCGCAACGGTTGACAACCTGGCATATCCTTTCATCAAGGCCCTATCCAACAACGTCTTTGACCAAAATCGAGACGAATTAGGCATGAAGGACTATACTCATCTTCTTTGAGTCAAGTGGGAGTTTGTTGGCAGAGATGCCCACAAGAAGATTATTTATTTGCATATCGATGTAATATAAATATCCCATAAGTCCTTATTGTAATTTGCTAATAAAATTTATAAAAGTTGAAACGTTCATTCATTCTTTCTTTTGGTTTTATTGAAGATTTATGATATTCAATAGTCTTATAGTCCTTAATCAAACCTAACAACGTAAGAAGAGACAAATGTAGATTTGCGTGAACACTCTTCATGGTTTGCTTAAAACGAAATATTCACAATCTAAAGATCAACAGACTATGATCCTAGTATGATTGTGAACTAGATGCGCTCTATTGGTGATGTATTGGGTTGTGAAGTTGACATTAGTATACTTTGTGAAGTTCTCATAGATATGGAATCTATGTAAAAGATTGCTGAAATGCAATGTATATCACCTCATGCTTTATTACTTGGATTGTGAATAAATGTACTGGCCGGTGTCCAAATAGAATAAAAGAATATTTTGGATGAAACATTGTGACTTGTTAGCTCCTCGTCAATACATCGTTTCTAACTTATTTACAAGTATTAAAGGAGTTGAGTAAATAACAACTAGAATGTAAAATGGTAATTTTATAAACCCCATCTAGTTGATGATAATCGTGAAGGGTAATCATTCGATAATATTCACTGGATCCGCTCATCACAAATAAGTAAATTTTTGAGTAGAAAATATGTTCATTTGAACCGAGAGATTTTCAGCGTCAACTCTTTTGTGGACTCAATTAAACATTAAACTAGACTTGGAAAATTTTATCAACTTTGAGTCCAAGAGTCATAGTTACAGCTTTGTTTGATTAGTGCCCACTAAGGAGATATTAGATATTGAAATGCTTTTGTATTAGATTTTGTTGAGACATTACTAAAATTAAATATTTATTCTTTATTATATTTGTGTTTATGTATGAATGCTCGCTCCGAACTGTCATCAACAGAAGGTGTGCTTAGTACAGACTTGACAAGATATCCCCTTGTGACTAGTTTAAACATTTGTTCGCAATCTTAAGATCGATTGAGCAATCGAATCTAAGTAATGATTGTTTGAATGAATTATGATATCTTATCTTGTGATATAGAGAGTTGTGACCCCGTGTTTCATTCTTGATATCTTATTGAAGATATTGAGCAAGACCAGTGATACTTTGAAGCTCGAGATAAAACCGTTTCATCACTCGAAAATTGAAGATCACATACGAGGGGTACTTTAGTATTTACCTAAATCCTGAGGAAATGGCTAAGTTACAGTTTCATCTGACCCGACGGTTGGTGTCATAACGTTGTCATATTGGGTTATGTAATTCATGGATATGGAAATCTAGTTGAAACAATGATGATGCTTTGTTAGTATCACAGATATGGAATTTGTGTTGAAACATAACGTTGATATTTGATTAGTATAACACTATGCTTTGTTATGAGAGTGTGAATGAATAAACCTGGCCAGATATTCATCGAATAAGAACATTATTTGATTAAAACATGTGACATGTAAAGACATCTCACTCTATGTTTTTCTCATTCACAAATAACAACGGAGTTAGTGAAGTAACAACTCAGGAGTAAAACGGTAATTTTACATTCCTCTGAATTACTGATACACATGAAGGGTAACATCGTAAAGTACTCTGTGGATCGTGTGAAGGATTTTTTTGTCACATCAAACGGAAAATAAACGCATATAAACTTAGAGAGTCTTTGTATTAGTCCTTTAGTGGAAAAGGTTTGTTAACTTTGGAGTTCGACTTTATTCTAAAACTTCGTTCGTGTGGGTCCATAAGGTCTCAATGATAGACACTCAGAAGAAATTAAATGAACAAGAATAATTCATTTACTCATTGAATATAAATTGTGATTTATATCGAGAAAGTTAGTTTCTAAGTAACTTAATAAATAATTAGTTATTCATTATTACATTTATTTAATGAATCATATTGTATAATTATATTGATAATAATACATTTTAATTCTACAAAAGAATAAAAGATGAAACTAGAACATTTTCTCATTTCGTACTTATTTGTAAAGTATGAAATTATTTAATGAAATGTCATTAATAAATGATAGTTCTAAATTAATTGAATTGAGAAATAAATAAATAAAAATTGGGATAGATAAATTATTTTTGGCTGAGTGTTTTGACATGGTTTGGCAGAAAATAATAGGTCAAGGGTTTATAAAATGGTTTAAAATTAAGTAATGGATTTGACCTATCTTAAGCCCATTTGACCTTTTATTTAAAGGCTTAAGGAAACCCTAATCTCAGAGTTAACCCTTAAAAATTTTGGGCCAACTTTCTCTCCCTCCCCCTTGGGTGTGTTCGGCCAAAAGAAAGACCCGAGAAAGAAAGATTTTTTTTTCAGTGCTTGCTTTTGTTCTCTTGAGATTTCCCTGATTCCCAAGCGTTCATAGAAGAGCCCACACTCTTAATCTCACATATATTTTGAGTGTATTATTATTGGTTCTTCATTGTGGTGTATGGGTGATTTTGTCTTCAATAGGCCCGGCGAATACAGTGATGTTTTTATTTAAAATTAATTCGAAGCCTCGACTCTCACCCTAGATTCACCTAGGCAAACCCGTCCGACAGATCCTTGACGTACCCAACAGTCCTTCCGGCGAGCCCCGCGCCTCCTTGTCCGGCGTGTAATAGGCCTCTCACACCTCCCTATCCGGCGAAGACCCCAGGCGCACAAAAAGCCCAGTCCGGCGTGCCTCCCTGTCCTGCGAAGCCTCCCTGTCCGGCCGTGCACCTCACATCGAATCCGACGAGCACTCTTCACGTATTGACTTGACGAGTCCTTCTGGAGATAGCGAGTAACGTCCAAGATTGTTTACAATCGCTTTTGCAAGTAATTCTCAAATAATTTGATATGTGATTACATAAATTTTTTATATAGGTTGCTAATTATATATTTCCGCCGTATTTAAGATATGTTATATAATTAATTGTTTAATCGTTAAATAAATTCCAACATTGTTCATTTGGGTCCATGAAATCACTATCACAAGTCATTAGAAGGGTTTGTTAAACTAGAAGCTAAGTCAAAATAAATTCAATTGTTGAACTAGACGTATTTTTCGAAAATGGTCTAAAGGGTATTTTCGTCCTAGAGGATAATTGATGTAAAATGTCAAAATATGATTTTGAATTTTTTCACAAATTGATTTAAAGTCACACGGCTGAAAATTGGTTTTCATGCTTAGTGAATTAAATTCTGTTACATGTTATGGTATGGGCAATAATGTGAAGGCTTTTTACTTATTTTGTTATGAATAAATTATGAAGTAAATATGTGTGTGTAGACACCCATATGGACGGCCATATTACATCAATGGAGATAGAGAAATATCTCTTTCTTATTTGGTGCATTATTGTATATTGGTTATTGCCCAAAAGAAAAGAGGAAATGAATTTCTTTGAGAAGGAAACAAATGTGCTAAGTGAGGAAACAAATTTCCCTCACTTATGTCATAGGGTGGCCGACCATTTAGAAGAGAAAGGGAGGATAAAATCAAATATTGTGTCATGAATACACAATAGAAAAGGGGAATTACCCTTTCTTATATTTTCTTCTCCTATAAATAGAGTCGCACATAGAGACGTGAAAATAAGCTTTTGGTCTTTTTCTCTCTCTCTTCTAGCCGACCACTTCTCTCCCTCTCTATCTAAAATACTCTTTTATTTTGGCAACTAGATCCCCACTTGATCTAGACAATTAGCTTATGATCCAAGAATTGTTCTTGGTTCATATTGTTTAATAGTGCCCACTCACTAAACTCTTCAAACGCTTGAAAACTCTAGTGGTAGAAACTTTCGTGGTTGCTTGAGAATCCAAAGACGAAAGGTAGCGAGATAAGGAGAAGGATCTTCATCCGAGAAGGGACTCCAAGATCAAGCAACAAGAAAAAGGTTCTAAGTCTTTTTCATATTTATTATATGTTTTAATTAACAATATGTTCATGCAATTTGTCATATTTAGTAAAATAGTTTTACACATGTTAATTTTTTTTATACCCGGCCATATATGATATAAGAATTAATTGTTAAATCCTAGATTGATTCCAAAAATTTCCCCTGCTGTCTTTTAATGGGTGCTTATTTGAATTATTTTATATTATGCGAGTTGTCGTTTTTCATAAGAACGCTGTGACATATTGTAGAATAATATGTTATACTTTTTTCTATTTGTGTGGTTGTAATAACTGACAATAAAGAATCCTCAAACTAAATAAAATATATATGGTATTTTTCCGCTTATGTGTTGAATTCGTCATGTTTAGTGACATGATTGTCACGTTTTGTTTGACATATAGTTTAGTGACCAAGTTGTTATCTGCGACCAAAATATTGACACATTATTCATATTAATACATCATGATTTGACACACCGATTTATATTGTTGCAGCACATTAATGTTGCATTCTACTATTTCAGGAAGAATGAGAAGTTTCTAAAGATGTTTGAGTCATCAAGGCTCTAGACACCTACTTCTTTGTCCTCTTGTCCCCCATAAAGAATGAGTTGGATACGGTCAATGACAAAAGGTTATTCAACTGGTCGAAGTATATTATTACTAAATCATATACTTGGAGAAGGTAATGAATATTTGATGTTGAAAGCGTGGTCGGAGGTGGCGAAAGTATACATGCCCATACACATATTAGATCACCGGATTCTTTTCGTCATCGATTTTCGTCGGCGAAACATCATGGCTTACGACTCAATGAGCTCATCGTATGCACGTTGCAGAGATACCCACAAGAAAATTATTTATTTTCATATCGATGTAATATAAATCTCTCGTAAGTCCTTATTGTAGTTTGCTGATTAAATTAATAAAAGTTGAAACGTTAATTCAATCCTTTCTGTTTGATTGAAAATTTATGATATTCAGTATTCTTATAGTCCTTAATCAAACCTAACAATGTATGAATAGACAAATGTAGATTTATCTGAACAAACTCTTCATGGTTTGATTAAAACGAAATATTTACAATGTAAAGATCAACGAAGAATTGATCCCAGTATGATTGTTGGAAGAATCTATGATGTCTGGTTACGAGGCATAGAGAGTTAGGAACTTTATAGTTCTTCCAGTGTATCTTCCGAAGATATTGAATTAACAAGTGCACCTTTAGAGACAATGTAAGAAAAAACCATTTAATCTCTTCTGTCTCAAGGTCACTATGTATGAATTGCATTGTGCTTACCTAAATCCTGAAATGAGACATGTCATTTCATAGCTTACATATTCTCATTTGAGAAAGTCAAATTCTAGGTCCACTAAATGATCTAGACTAGACGAATTGATGATATTAACTTATGAGGATGTCATGAACCATCTTTGTGAAGTTATCATAGATATGGAATTCATATACAAGATTGCTGAAATACAATATATATCACCTCATGCTTTATTACTTGGATTGCGAATAAATGAACTGCGCGGTATCAAAAATTCGTTTGAGACATTATGAAATTAATTTCATTATTGTGTTATAATAATTCTAAAATGTGTATTTTTAGAATTGTTTTAAAAGAAATAAGGAAGCCTCTAGATACCCCATCTCTAGCTATAGAATTCGGCCAAGCCACATCGAAGAGGAGAGAATTCTTTGTCTTTAATTATAAAGATAATCACCCAAAAGGAAAAGAGGAAATGCATTTCCTCGAGAAGGAAATAAATATGCATTGTGAGAAATTTTTTTTTCTTAACTTGTGATAGCATATGGCCGGCCATATTAGAAGAGAAAAGGGAGAGAAAATCAAATATTGTGTCATGAATGCATAATAGGAAAGGGTAATTATGCCTTCTTGATTTTCCTTCTCCTATAAATAGAGGTTAACATATAGATGTGAATATAAGTTTTTTGCTCTTGTTTCTCTCATTTTGGCCGACCCCCTCTCTCTCTCTCTAGAAAATCCCTTTTTATTTTGGCACCTAAGTCCTCATTAGACTTCGGATTACTTAGCTCTCTACCTCATAAACTTGCTCTTGAGGTATTGTGTTTAATTGTACCCACACACAAATCCTTCTAAACCTCTAAAGATTCATGTAATAGAAACCTTAGGTTTCTCGTGTTCACGTTTAGGTTTGAAGGAATCGAGCCATACGAGAAGATCAACTTTTCTCAAACTCCTCCAAATCAAGGTACAAGAAAGGTTTGTACTCAAGCACTTTAAATAATGTTTTTAAATTTATACATGTTCATGCATTTTGCCTAGGTTAGTACAATTGTTTTACTTGTAAAGAAATTTCATATTCCGCCATTAATATGATTATTGATAATTTTTCTTAACCCTAGACCTATTCCAACAGACTTAGGTGCCAAAAATAAAGAGATATTTTTAGAGAGAGAGAGGGAGACTTTGGTTGGCCAAAAACAAGAGAAAACAATAGCAAAATCTTGTTTTCACATCTCTATGTGAGACACTATTTATAAGATAAGGAAATACAAGAAAGGTTAATTACCCTTTCCTATTGTGCATTCATGACACAATATTTTATTTCCTATCCTCTTCCTCTATGTATATGGCCGGCCATTTAATTGCATTAGTGGGAAAAATTTGTTTCCTCACTTAGCACATTTATTTCATTCTAAAAAAAATTCATTCTCTCTTTTCTTTTGGGCAATTACCAATATTGTGTTGTCTTAAAGGAAAATTTATTTGCTTCTCACTAATGATGTTGGCCGAAATTCTACCTAAGGGGAGCTTCTAGATGCTTCCTTATTTCTTTTAAGACAATTCTTAAAATACACATTGTAGAATTAATATTCCACAACTAATGAAATTAATTTCATAATGCCTCAAACGATTTCTCGAGTATAGAAACTAATTTATATTTCTATCATATGAAAATATTAAAAATCTTATTTTGACATTCACATCATTTTATGACCATGTGGACAAAAATACCCTTTAGACATTTTCCGAGAAAACGTCTAGTTTCACAGTTGAACTTATTTTTACTTAGCTTCTAGTTCAACATTCCTACTCTAATTACTTGTAGTAGTGACCTTACAGATCCATATGAACAAAGTTTGAGCTACAATACTCGGACTCAAAAGTTCACAAACTTTTTCCGAGTATTAGATTAATTTCAGCTGACTCCAGTAGAGAGTTGACACTGAGAATCTCTCGGTTCAAATGAATTTATTTTCTACTTAAATTCAACTTAATTATATTGAGTTAGTAGAAAATGTATTCATTTGAACCGAGAGATTTTCAGTGTCAACTCTTTAGTGGAGTCAGTTGACATTAAACTAAACTTGGAAAATTTTGTGAGTTTTGAGCCACGAGTCCTAGTTAAAGCTTTGTTACGTTTGGGTCCATAAGGTCACTATCACAAGTCATTATAGTAGAGTTTGTTAAACTAGCTTCTAAGTCAAAATAAGTTCAATCGTTGAACTAGACTTATTTTCCGAGAATAGTGTAAAGGGTATTTTTGTCCACATGGACATAAAATGATGTTAATGTCAAAGTAAGATTTTGAATATTTTCATATGATGGAAATATAAATTATTTCTAAAGCCAAGAAGTTGGTTGAGGAATTATGAAATTAATCTCATTATTGGTGCAATATTAATTCTACAATGGATATTTTAAGAATTGTATTAGAAAGAAATAAAGAAGCATCTAGATCTCCTCCCATGCATGAAAAATCGGCCAACATCGATGAGAGAACGAAATTATCTCTTGTTATTTTGTGCATTATTGTAAACTGATAATTGCCCAAAAGAAAGAAATGAATTCATTTGAGAAGTAATAAAATGTGATAAGTGAGGAAACAAATTTCCTTTACTTATTGACATATATGGTTGGCCATGTAGAAGAGAATGAGAGGAGGAAATCAAATATTGTGTCATCAATGCACAATAGCAAAGAGTTATTACCCTTTCTTGTATTTCATTCTCCTATAAATAGAGTCTCACATTGAGATGTGAAAATAAGTTTTTGGTCTTACTCTCTCTCTTTCTAGCCGACCATATATATATATATTTCTAAAATACTCTTTTATTTGGCACCTAGATCCTCACTTGATCTACTGTAATAGCTTATGATCCAAGACTCGTTCTTGTTTCATATTGTTATTAGTGCCCACTCACTAAACTCTTCAAACGCTAGAAGACTCTAGTGATAGAAATTTTCGTGGTTGCTCAAGAATCAAAAGATGAGAAGCAGCGAGGCCAGACGTAGGATCTTCATCTGAGAAGGGTCTCCAAGATCAAGCAACAAAAAGAAGGTACTAATTCTTTTCCATATTTATTATATGTTTTAATTATAATATGTTCATGCACTTTGTTTAGGTAGTAAAATAGTTTTACAAGTGTGAAAACAATTTTTTATATTCCGCCATATATGATTTGATAATTAATTGTTGAATTCTACATCGATTACAACAGAACTGTTATCATTTGATTCATTTCTTCCCCATGTTCTCAACATATTTGATATGGACGACAGAAAGCTTTCTCTGTTTTCATTGTCATGTGCGGATACTCCCCAACAAACCAATGAGTAAGAATTATAGTTTTATATTTAATCAATGCTAAATGTTTTACTAAATGTAAATGTTTTTTTTGGAGAGGCTGTGGAATGTAGTTTATTAAGGTGGCAGAGTACCTTATACACGACATTCCACTGAAATATTTGACGCCAGCATCCACGGAAAACCACCGAAAGAAACTCATGATTGAACTCATAAAGCATGGTGCGATATGAAGGTCTTAAACCACGAAGAATCGGTTTAGTCTTTAACAAACAATATTGATTTTTCGGTGCCATTTGCAGTGTCACATAACATGATTAACTTATACATGTTTCTTATATACCACTAATTGAAACTTATTAGCTAGACTCTTTTGTATGTATGTGTTACTGATTTTTGGGATGTATAATATTCACCTACTGATTTTGTACTAAAATATGTTTTACTCATTTTTACCATTTATAAAATTTAGCAATATTGTCCAAAAGTCAGGATTTCATGACGATGTCGTCACGAGAACATGATATTGTCAAGAAATTGCGATTACTAACCACACATATACATCTAATATAAATATAAAATTCTTAGTTCGACTACTTAAAATAAATTACAATAATATTCAAGACTTACACAAACAAAGCAACCGTTAACAAACGAACCAAGCGTTAACAAACAAACCAAAGCTCCAAGCGTTAACAAACTAAAGAAATACATAAAACTAACCTCCAAAATAAGATAAAAAAAAACTTCAAAATGTCGTATAAGAGGCTTTAACTTGTCTATAAACAACATCTATGTCGATTCCGCTCGATTTGGTGAAAAAGCATAATATTTCGTGACCAAGTCCTCACGAACATTTCATATTCGTGACAACATTTTGACAACATAGATAACATTCAATGGATCCGCTCAGTATAATTAAGTTGAATTTGAGTAGAAAATAAATTCATTTTTAACCGAGAGATTCTCAGTGTCGACTCTTTAGTGGAGTCAGTCGACATTAAGCTAATACTCGGAAAAGGTTTGTGAACTTTTGAGTCCGAGTATAGAAGCTCAAGCTTTGTTCATTTGGATCCATAAGGTCACTATTACAGGTCATTAGAGTAGGATTGTTAAACTAGAAGTTAAGTCAAAATAAGTTCAAGTGTTGAACTAGACTTTTTCTCGGAAAATGTCTAAAGGGTATTTTTGTCCACAAGGACATAAAATGATGTGAATGTCAAAATAAGATTTTGAATATTTTCATTTGATGAAAATATAAATTATTTTCTAAAGCCGAAAAATCGTTTAAGGCATTATGAAATTAATTTCGTTATTTGTGCAATTATAATTCTACAATGGGTATTTTAAGAATTGTCTTAAAAGAAATAAGGAAGATCCTAGAAGCTCCCCCCTAGGTAGAGTTTCGGCCAACATGCATCCAGATGAGAGTTTTATTTCCATTTAATTATAAGGTAGTTACCCAAAAGGAGAAGAGAAAATAAATTTCCTTGAGGATGAAATAAATAAGCTAAGTGAGGAAACAAATTTCCCCCTTGCTTGATAGAAGTGGCCAGCCACATTAGAAGAGAAATGAGAGAGGAAAATCAAATATTGTGTCATGAATGCATAATAGGAAAAGGTAATTACATTTTCTCTATTTTCCTTTCCTATAAATAGAGCCTCACATAGAGATGTGAAAATAAGCTTTCTTGCTCTTGTGCTCTCAATTTGGCTGACCCCTCTCTTCTCTCTCTCTCTCTCTCTCTCTCTCTCTCTCTCTCTCTCTCTCTCTCTCTCTCTCTCTCTCTCTCTCTCCCTCTCTCAAAATACTTCTTTTATTTTGGCACCTAGATCCTCAACTGATCTAGAGAATTAGCTTATGATCCAAAAACATTTATTGGTTCATATTGTTTAATTGTGCCCACACACAAATCCTTCTAAACCTCTATAGACTCTTGTAATAGAAACCTTAGGTTTCTCAAGTTCAAGACTAGACGTGAAGGAAACGAGCCAAGGAAGAAGATCCACCTTTCCCAAGATGCTTCAAATTTGAAGATTAAATAATGTTTTTAATTATAACATGTTCATGCACTTTGCCTAGGTTAGTAAAATTGTTTTACTTGTAAAGAAATTTTATATTCCGCCATTAATATAATTAATGATAATTTTTCTTAACCCTAGACCTATTCCAACAAAATATTGTATACGACAACTAGCTAGCTAGATCGGGTTCTTACCCAGTATTCATCTTTCCAACATCTAATTGGATGGTAATATATATATATATATATATATATATATATATATATATATAATGTAACTTAAATTTGTACTTGTTTCGTAATATGTCATTGCATGATTTTTTATATTTTAGTTAGTTAGCAGCAAGTATCACATTATTAAACCAAACCAAATTCATTAAAAAAAAATAAGTATGTAAGTTAGTTGTTTATTAAAAAATCAAGACGACCATTGTACGTGATCTATGACTACATCACATACAATGGTCGTCTTGATTTTTTGTAGAGTAACATATGAGTTCATTGTTTATTTATTAATTTTTAAATTCATCAAAATGTCGTATAGTAGGCTTTAAATCGTCTATAAACTACATCTATGTCGATCCCACTCAATTTGGTGAAAAACCATAATATTTTGTGACCAAGTCGTCACGAACATTTTGAGAATTTTGTGACGACTTTGTCACGAAATTCTCAATTTCGTGACAAACTCTTTTCACAAAATTAGAAATTTTCGTGACGAAGTTCTCACGATACTGTCAAAATGTTGTCACAAAATATTAAATGTTTTTTCATACACTACTACTACCTAACTATATGGAGTTAGTTTCCAATATTTATATTTCATTTCATCTAATTGTATCGTAAACTATCACTGTGAATACAAAATATTTTAAATAAATTCGTGCCTCATCATACAATATTGATCTTTTCCAGATATCGTTCAATAGTAAAATACCACTGTTCATACAATACATTTCAAATAGTAAAATTTGTACCTCGTCGTATAGTGTACGCGACCACATAAGATTTCGTTACAACACTGTCACAAAACTTAATATCTCTTTGGGTTTGAAGTCTTATGTTTCGTTTAACATACTAGATGGTGTCATTAAGTTTTCCAAGCATATCACTATCAGTCAAAATTTGTGGAACTGCAAAAGTTCGACAGAAAACCAGGTTATATGAAAATGAAAAATTTACCGGAGTGAACAGATTGGGAGGTGGAGATTATTCGGAGCTTTGTTTGCTGAATCGGGTGAAATTGAAAATGCCGAAAATTAAGAGTTTTTATGTTATGGATTTTGTATGACGCGGGTGGTAAACGTGTTTCTGGGTATGCCATTGACGAGGATTAGGAGGCCAGACGGAGAGGAAATATGATTTCTAGGTATAGCCATTGACGGGGATGACGAGGTGAGAGGAGAGAGACAAGTTAGATTATAAAAGAAGAAGAGGAGATACAGAGAGAGAGAGAGAGAGAGGGAGAGAGATGGTATTAAACATGAAGGTATATTAGATATATTATTTTCTCTCTCTTCCTTAGCTTTTAGTTGAGTCATTTAAAAAAATAACATACTTGAAATTCATCCCGATTTTACTTCTAAAGATGGCAAATTTTACATATTTAAGTCAAGAGTGTTTTTGAGGCAGAGATGAGGTTATCTTGGTTGCGGTTAATTTGTGTAGCTTCTTTAATAGTCCTTGTGTGGAGTTTGAAGGTGACAATCAATCGATAATGATGCAAATCGAAGAGAATGGATCATGCCTAGTGTGAAGACTCGTGGAAGATTTTGAACAAATTAGTAAGGGGGGAATTTCTGTGTGCAAGTTTAAATGGGTTAATAAGAATAGAATTTTCCATCCATAGGAGTAAATTCGAGCTGAATTTGAACTATACTTTTTTTTAAAAGAACTTAACTAGGAGTTTGGCAGGAAAGAGAAACAAAAATTCTCTACTATATCGTTAAAAGATAATCTGGGTTAATATATTATATCTTCTTTCTATTTTTCTCCTGATTTGTTTGAATCGTATCTCTACTTCCTTCCTCATGTATGTCGGTGCTCATACCATTAATCACCTTTGTTATCTCCACCAACTTCGGTCACCCTTCCCGCCTCTATAAAAGGTAGGACAAGCACCTCCGTCGACCGAAGAAACTTAAATAATAAATTTTAAATAATAAACTCGAATATTATCTCCCAAATATTCCCCGTAGATGCTCATACCATTAATAAAATTCATCATCTCCACTGCCTCCGGTCATCCTTCCCACTTCTGAAAAAGACACGACAACCATTTCCGCCGATCGAAGAAAAATCAAATTATAAATTTTAAATATTACACTCGAATATTATCTTTAACATGTTCCTCATGATCAATTTGGTATGTTAATATACTACCCACGCGTATATAACTAAATAATAACCATAATATGACATGTTAAAATATCAAATTATAGTTAAACTACTTGAAAGTATAACTCACGAACTTAGGAGCTTGTTGATGATCAAGTTTATCCAACCACTTAAGGTTCTTAATCACTTATGGTAGATTTAAAATGTAGCTTTGATTTCGTGACAACATCTAGTCGGTTTGGGGACAACTTAGTCACAAAAATTTGGGTTTCGTGACCAAAACATTGTCAAAAAATTCACGAAACATGTATTTTCTAGTCATGAAAACGATAAATTTAATGAAACTTTGTCACGAATTTTTTTTTCTTTCATCAATTCTCATAAGATCGAATTGATTGGATATTATAGACGTGGTCCAACCTCGTACGAGATGTTTGGTTCGATTGAATTTTTTTTAAATATTCAGGTACTTATATGTTACTCGACAACTCATGTATACCATCAATGTAAGAGATATAGACATAGAATATTAGCATATTACTTTGCATACGAACTTAACTTTCAAATTATAATTTTTAATTAGTATTATATGTAGTATGTTATGTTAATATACTACTCACGTGCATATAACTAATTAATAATCACAACATGACATGTTAAAATATTAAATTATAGTTAAGTTACTTGAAAGTATAACTCACGAACTCAGGAGCTTGTTGAACAAACAAGTTTGACCAATCACTGAGGTTTCTAATTGGTTATGGTAAATTTAAAATGTACGTGGGTAGTATATTTACTACTCACATGTATAACTATACACATGATATATTGAGTATAACATATTATACGCAATATGTTATGCTAATATAGTACAAACGTGTAGATAACTAACTAATAATCATAACATGACATATTAGGATATTAAATTATAGATATGCTACTTGAAATTATAACTCACAAACTCATGAGCTTGTTGAAAGGATAAGTTTGACTACCAACTTAAGGTTCTTGATTGGTTATGATAGATATAAAAAGTAACTTTGATTTCGTGACAACATTTAGTCTATTTCGTGACAACTTAGTCACGAAAATTTTGGTTTCGTGACCAAATAGTTGTCACGAAATTAAGAATTTCATGACAACTTTTTCACGAAACTCGTATTTTCTAGTCACGAAAACAATAAATTTAGTGACAAATTCGTCACGAATTTTGTTTTTCTTTCATCAATTCTCATGAGATCGACTTGGTTTGAGTTTATAGACGTGATCAAACCTCATACGTGATCTTTTGTTGGATTAATTTTTTCTAAAAATTATCATGTACTTATATGTGCCTCTCCTCTCCTAATGATGTAGACCAACAATGTAAAAGATGTAGCCATAGAATATTAGTATACTACTATGCACAAAAACTTATTTTTTAAATTACAATTTATAATTAGTATTGTACTCAATTTGGTATGTTAATATACTACTCACGTCCATATAACTAACTAATAATCATAATATGACATATTAAAATATCAAGTTAAAGTTGAGCTACTTGAAAGTGTAACTTACAAACTCGGGAACTTGTTTAATAGACAAGGTTGACCAACAAATTAAGGTTCTTAATTGGTTATGGTAGATATAAAAAGTAGCTTTGATTTTGTGACTACCTTTAGGCTATTTCGTGACAACTTAGTCACGAAATTTTTTGTTTCGTGACCAAATAGTTGTCACAAAATTAAAAATTATGTGACAACTTTGTCACGAAACTCGTATTTTCTATTAACAAAACGATAAATTTGTTGCTGATTGATGCACCTTAGCAACCATATTAAATGCAGAATATCATTAATTGCACTCACAATAGCCAATAAACAATAATGATAATTAAACAAGATCTAGATTTATTGTGAATCATATAACTCAATATGACAACCTTATGACACCAACCGTCGGGTCAGATGAAACTAAAACTTGGTCATTGCCCATTGACAAATCAAATTTCATAAAGTGTAATATCAATTATATATTCACTTCAGGATTTAGGTAAGTACGAAAGTACCCCTCGTATGTGATCTTGAAGTTTCGAGTGTTTAAACCGGTTTTATCTCGAGCTTCTAAGTATCACTGGTCTTGTTCAATATCTTCCATAAGATATCAAGAATGAAACACAGAGTCATAAATCTCTATATCACAAGATAAGATATCATGATTCATTCAAACAATCATAACTTAGACTCGATTGCTCTATCGATCTTAAGATTGCGAACAAATGTTTAAACTAGTCACTAGGTGCTATCTTGTCAAGTCTATATTTAGCACCCCTTTCGTTGATGACTGTTTTAGAGCGTAGCATTCATACATAAACACAAAAATAATAAAGAATGAATATTTATTTATATTAATGTCTCAGCAAAATTAAATACAAATGTATTTCAATGTCTTATATCTCCTTTGTGGGCACCAATCCCAACAAACTCCCACTTGACTCAAAGGAGATGCGAATGATCTTTCAATCCCAATCCTTCTAGGTGTCCCTCGAGGACTTTACTCGTTAAAGTCTTCATGAAGGGATCAACAAGGTTGTCTAACGTTGAGATCTTCATGAATTGTGCGTCCCCTCTGTGAACGATATCTCGTACTAGGTGATACTTCTGCTCTATGTGTTTAGAGCGCTTGTGATTTCTTGGCTCCTTACAATTAGCAACAGCCCCACTATTATCACAATTATGTGTAATAGGCTCGCTTGCACTTGAAACTACTTCCAAGTATATAAGGAATTTCCTCAGCCACACAGCCTCCTTTGCAGCTTCACAAGCTGCCACATACTCGGCTTCCATGGTCGAGTCAGCAACGCAAGATTGCTTCATACTCCTCAAGGCCAAGATCCACCATTCAGGGTGAACATAGACCCTTATGTGGATTTCCTAAAATCCTTGTCCGCTTGAAAATTGGAGTCGGTATATCTCATCACATTCAGGTCACCACCTGATAATCCAAAGATGTGGTTTCTCGCACTCCGAAGATACTTGAGAACAAATTTGACAGCAACCGACTGCTCAGGTCCAGGGTTGACTGAAACCTACTCACCACGCCCACTGCGTAGCAAATATCTGGCCTCGTGCAAAGCATAGCATACATGAGACTTCCTACGGCTGAAGCATAAGGAATATGTCTCATGAACTCTACTTCTTGAAGAGTCTTGGGAGACTTCTCACTTGAGAGATGCACTCCATGTCTGAAAGGTAGCTGTCCTTTCTTGAAGTCTTGCATACTGAAGCGATCCATGATGTTATCAATATAAGATGCCTGGGAAAGCGCTAACTTTCGGTTCTTCCGATCTCTAAAGATCTGAATCCCCAGAATGTAAGCTGCTTCTCCCAGATCCTTCATCTTAAACTGCTTTGACAGCCAGATCTTAACCTCTGATAACTTTCCTACATCATTCTCAATGAGTAATAGGTCATCTACATGTAGGACTACGAAGACCACCTTGCCATCGTTTATCATCTTATAAACACATGGTTCATCTACTGACTGATTAAAGCCGTAGCCTTTCACAGTCTCGTCGAATCTAATATTTCACGATCTAGATGCTTGCTTTAGTCCATAAGTGGACATCAGCAACTCACAAACCTTGCCATGTTGGCCTTTCTCCATGAACCGTCTGGTTGAGCCATATAAATGCGCTCGTAAATATTTCCATTCAGAAATGCAGTCTTGACATCCATCTGCCAAATTCCATGATCGAGGGAGGTAGCAATGGATAAAAGAGTACGGATGAACTTCAGCATCGTGACTGGTGAGAAGGTATCTTCATTGTCGTTACCTTCTTTCTGTAAACACCTTTGCCACAAGTCGTGCCTTAAATGTCTCAACATTTCCATCCGGTCCTCTTTTCTTCTTGTAGATCCATTTACACCCAACATCCTTAATGCCTTCAGGTAGATTTACAAGCTTCCAGATACCGTTGACATACATCGAATGCATTTCAACGTTCATGCCTTCTTGCCATAGATTTTCTTCGGAACTCTGCATCTCTTGAGAAAATGATATCGGATCATCTTCCTCATGATATGCAACCACAGTGAAAGACTATCTGATACACATGTATCGAACAGGTTGTCGTACAATCATGTTACTGCAATGAATCGCAGGAGGCTCTGGTTCTGAATGTGGTTCATCTACTGTTGGAATAGGACTCGTCCTATCCTGTGAAGTACCAGCTACTTCACCCAACAGTTCCTTCAGCACAAGCCTGCTTCTCGGTACACAGTTCGTCATATAGTTTGCTTCCAGAAACCTAGCGTTCATGCTAACGAACGTTTTCTGATCAGCAGCACTATAGACGATGTACCCTTTGCTCTCTTTGGAATATCCCACGGAAAGGCATACTTCTGATGAGTAGCCAACTTGCTAGTCTTTTGTCTTAGCACGTGTGTTGGACAACCCCAGATACGAACGTGGTGTAAAACATATTTTCTACCACTTCATCTTTCACAGACAGTACCAGAGACCGTCTTAGACGAAATCTGGTTCAGAATATAAGATGTCATTTCTAGGGCATATACCCAGAAGGAGTTAGGAAGCGATGAGTAGCTCATCATCGATCTTAGAATATCTAGCAGAGTTCGATTCCTTCTCTCTGACACATCGTTTTGCTGTGGAGTGCCAGGTGCTGTTAGCTGAGAATGAATGCCTTCTTCTCTAGGAAGATCTTTCAACTCTCCAGACAAGTACTCTCCCACTCGATCTGATCGAAGGGTTTTGATATGTTTCTCCATCTGCTTCTCAACTAAAGCCTTATACTCTTTGAACTTTTCAAAAGTATCCGACTTATGTTGCATAAGGTAGACATGACCAAACCTTGAGTAGTCATCAGTGAAGGTTACAAAATATTTGTAACATCCTCTTACTTGGATGTTTATTGGACCACATACATCACTATGTATGAGTTCCAATACTTGCGTGGCTCTCAGACCCTTTGAAGAGAAGGGTCTCTTGGTCATTTTGCCCTCGAGACAGGATTCACACGTGGGAAGGCTTCCCGCGGTTAGAGACTTCAAAGGACCATCATTTGTCAATCTCTTAATCTTATCTAGGCCAATATGTCCAAGACGTAAGTGCCATAGATATGTGTAGTGTTTCATCAGTATGAAACGTCTTACGCTTCCTGAGTGAATCTCTATTCACTTCGGTGTCCAAGATTGTCGGCTCAAGAGGATACAAATAATAAATAGAATCCACTCGTTGAGCTTTAGTAATAAAAGAATCATCCATCAGTATCTCAATACCTTATTGATCTTAAAATTGAAACCTTGTTCTTCTAAACGACGAAAAGAAATCAAATTCTTGCAAAAATTCGGAACATAATAAACATTATTCAATAATAAAGTTTTATTTCCAAACTTGAGCTTCATGGTCCGGACATAAATTGCTCCGACCTTCGTTCTATCTCCCCAGTTGAATCCGAACTCCCTATCACTCAAGCTCCTGGTTTTCCTGAAACCATTCAAATTACACACATTGTGCTCAGATGCCCCGCAATCTAGGATCCAGGGCGATGCCTTGTTTGTAGTGTAACAAGCTTAAGTAACAAAGATTGTACCTTTCCCCTTGACACTCTTGAGGTAGGTAGGCCAGTTCCTCCGCCAGTGGCCAGCCTCACCACAATGGTGACACCTTTGCTCAAACTTGTCCACCTTTGCGATGCATTTGCACTTAGCATCCACAACCTTCTTGTAAGTCTTGTTGGAACCCATTAGGTTGGGGTTTTTGTGTCTTTTCATCATCCTCTTAGAACCAGAGGTCGAGGCTTTGTGTACAGCAACATTGACCTCTCCCGACTTCTTCTTGTTCTTAAGGAGAAGTCCCTCAGCAGTCTGCAACTCTTTCATGAGCTCAGTTACTGTGTATTTGAACTTGTTCATGGAGTAGTTCTGACAGAAGCTATCATAAGATTCCGACGGAGTTTCCAAAATCATGTCTATCTTGGTCTCTCCATCGATCTTAGAACCAAGGATCTCCATATCTTTCAGGTAAACCATGATCAGTAGCATGTGTTCCCGAACAGAAGATCATGGCTTCATCTTGCAGTTCATGAAACTGCGGATAACTTGCTGCCTTGCCTAACGCCCATGGCATCCGAACATCTCATGGAGATTGAACATGATTTCGTATGATGTGGGGATGTCTCGATGAGATTGTTGCAACACATTGCTCATCGATGCCAATATGTAGCATCGAGCAATCTCGTCAGACCTCATCCACGCATCGTCGGCGTCCTTGTCTTACTTACTCGAGTCAGCACTCGGAGAAAGAGGACATGGGATCGTGAGAACATACTTGTGCTTTTCCACCGGCAGTACGATGTCGAGTTTATGTTTCCAGTCAACGTAATTCTCACCCTCGAGTTTGCTAGAACTTAAAATCGTTTGTAGTGGGTTAAAAGACATTTTGCTGAAAACATAAATAAAATAAATAACTTTAGTATGTGCTACTTTTTTCGAATTATATGCATGCATGAACAATCCTAATATAGTGAGGAAAGAGTTAAATAATTCATGGTATTATGAACAATAATAGTTAATTACTTTTCCTATGGGGAAATCGTAATTAGTCGCCTTTCATAGTCGTGACACATCATTATTTAGTTTAAACCATCCAGTAAGTCACAACTTCTAGTTCTCACTAATTACCATAAACCTTTGGTCACTTATTTTTAATGCAGGGCCTCTATGTGTGGATTACTCAAGTTACTTTGAAGACGGTTCACCTATGTGGAGACCCCATTTCATCGTTCCTCTTTAAGACTTAGTTCTTAACAGTATGAATAACTAAATACTTCCGAATTACTCTCATTTAAGGGAGGGCCACTATGTGTGACTCTTAGTTCATCACATATTTAGTTAATTATACTCGTGTCGGGACCTTGGGTTGCTTCAACGATAAATAACCCTCCCACTTAGTTTGCAAAGAATCATATTCTTTCAAAACAGTTTACAATTTTATAACTCATTATTTAATTATAAACTATATGAACAATTCATGTTAAACTATATGATATGTGAGGTGATATGTGAGGTGATATGTAATGAGATTAAGTAATTTAAAGCATAAAATATTTAACTCACTAAATGGCCATTTCTAAATACAAACCCAATAAGAAAATAAAATCTGAATATTAAACTAATTTAATCTTCATGTGAGAATCCGGCCAAGGGTCTTGTCACGCGTCATCGGATGTCTCGGGTTAGTCCCCACAGGTTCACCAACGTGAGACAAAGCCCGAGGTGCTGCCCCCTTGTCTTCTCGTCGTCGAATTACGATAAATTTAAGTTACAATTAAAATGTCCTCGCAAATTGAGGCTCACAATTTAAATAAATAAAAATAAAACCCGGGACAATAACCAGAAACAAAATCCTAAGGCCATATAAAATGAGGATCCATCCATAAACACATTCACACAATTGATAACATTCACAATGCAATAAACAAACATACAAAAACGCCAACACCAACTAGTCAAACAAATTTCAAAACTAGTCATTAAACCTAAAATTTAATGCCTTTAATTAGCTCTGATACCATTTGTTGGAATTTATTTAACAATTTAAAAAATTTAATTATACAGCACATCCTATGTGGCGGAAATATATAATTAGATCTAATATATTAAAAACTATCTTTTAAATATTTATACAACCTAGGCATTAAAATTTATTGACATGTTAATAAAAAAAAATTATTAAAACATGTTAAGCAACAATTGAATACACTATCAACCTATATAAACAATTTATATATTTAAAATGCATCCAAATCATTGAGAATTACTTACAATTGAGATTGTAAACAATCCCAACGTTGTTAGCTATCTCCGGAAGGCCACACCAAGTAAACTATTGAAGAATCCTCGCCAGATTGCCCTAGACACCCGCTGGCCGGACAGGGCAAAAAATCGCTAGACTAGGAACCTTCACCGGACAGGGAGACCTTCGCCGGACAGGGAGACTTTCGCCGGACTGGGAACCTTCGTCGGACTGGGAGGCCTGTGCCGGACTAGGAGATCCGCCGGACTGGGACCTGGACGCTTCCGCCGGACTGGGAGCTTCGCCGGATGGGATACTCTCTGGACAGGGAAGTCACCGGGTATGACCTGTTCGCCTGGAGGTATCGCCAGACCGGGAGGATCTCGCCGGGCAGGGGAGATCTCGCCGGACAAGGTGGTTTTAGAGCTTCGAGACTTTTAAATTAGTTCAAAAAATCAAATTTTTGCAGAATTAAATCATCAAACACCATAACAAAGAGTCAATGATAATTCACAAAGAATTCAATGAGAAAGAGAGGGTGGGCTCTTCTATGAACACTCGGGAATAAGAGAATTCTCAGAGAAGGAAAAAAAACAAATTTTCCTCCTTGCTTTCTCTCAAGGGAGACGGCCGAAACACACAAGGGGAAGGGAGAGAGTGTTTTTCCCGAGTGATTTAATTAGGGTTAGGTTAAGTGATTAGGGTTTACTTAAGCCCTTATATAAGCAAGTTAAATGGGCTTAAGTAGGGTCAAACCCATGACCCAGTCACTTGAAATTCTCGGTCAATCTCTCTCATTTTACTCGGTCATATTGATTTATTTTATTCCCAAATTCTTTTGATTTATTTCTAAATTTAATTAATTTAGAACTCTCATTTAATAATGACATTTCATTAAATAATTTTATACTTCTTAATTAAGTACGAAATGAGAAATTGTTTATTTTCTATTTATTTGAATCATCTAAATGTATTATTATCAATATAATAACACTATATGATTTATTAAATAAATGTAACGATAAATAACTAATTATTTATCCAGTTACTCAGAAAATAACTTTCTCGATATAAATCACAATTTATATTCAATGAGCAAATCACATATTCTTATTCATTTATTCTCTTCTAACTGTCTATCATTGAGACCTTATGGACCCACATGAACGAATCTTTAGAATAAAGATCGGACTCAAAAGTTCACAAACCTTTTCCGTCCTTTAATTCTTAATATTAGTCGATTCCACTAAAGGACTAATACTAAGACTCTCTAAGTTCATATGCATATATTTTCCGTTTGATGTGATAAAAAAAATTCATCACACAATCAATAGAGTACTTTATGATATTACCCTTCATGTGTATCATTAACTAAGAGGAATGTAAAAATTACCGTTATACCCTTAAGTTAATATTTCACTAACTATTGTTATTTGTGAATGAGAAAAACATAGAGTGAGATGTCTTTACATGTCACATGTTTTAATCATAAAATATTTTTATTTGATGAATACCTGGCCAGGTTTACTCATTCACACTCTCATAACAAAGCATAGTGTGATATTTATGCATTTGCATTATTTCAACATGAATTTTATATCTGTGAATCATATAACCCAATATAAAAACCTTATGACACCAACCGTCGGATCAGATGAAACTAAAACTTCGTCATTACCCATTGACAAATCCAATGTCATAGAGTGTAATATCAATTATATATTCACTTCAGGATTTAGGTAAGTACCAAAGTACCCCTCGTATGTGATTTTGAAGCTTCGAGTGTTTAAAACGGTTTTATCTCGAGATTCTAAGCATCTTGGTCTTGTTCAATATCTTCCATAAGATATCAAGAATGAAACATAGAGTCACAACTCTTTATGTCACAAGATAAGATATCATGATTCATTCAGACAATCATAACTTAGACTCGATTGCTCTATCGATCTTAAGATTGCAAGCAAATGTTTAAACTAGTCACAAGGCGCTATTTTGTCAAGTCTATACTTAGCACCCCTTTCATTGATGACAGTTTCAGAGCGTAGCATTTATACATAAACACAAACATAATAAAGAATGAATATTTATTTATATTAATGGCTCAGCAAAATTAAATCAAATGTATTTCAATGTCTTATATCTCCTTCGTTGGCATCAATCCCAACATATTTGCGCGTCGAGCTTCGGGACCTCAATTTTAATTCTAAAAATTAAAATTTCACATATTACAAAACACCAAACACCATAATTCAGAATCAATGATAATTCACTCAAATATATGAGAGATTAAGAGGGTGGGCTCTTAATTGAACAATATGGAATGAGGGAATCTCTCAAGATAAATTCAAGAATAAGAAAACAATTTTTCTCTTCTTATTCTGTGTAATCACTCGGCCAAAAACGCACACAAGGGGAGACGGAGAGCTGGCCGAGATATTTTGTTAGGGTAATCACAATTAGGGTTTCCTTTTTCCTTTAAATAAAAGGTTACATGGACTTAAGCTGGGTCAGACCCATTACTTAATTTTAAACCTAATTTTTTCGGCCAACAAGCATCTTATACTCGGCCAAAACAAAATATTTATTCCCAAATTTTTTTGATTTATTTCTAATATTCAATTAATTTAGAACTCTCATTTATTAATGACATTTCATTAATTAATTTCATACTTCACAATTGAGTACGAAATGAGAAAACATTTATTTTTTTCTTTTATTTATTTGAGTCATTAAAATGTATTATTATCAATATAATTATCATTTTGAATCACTAAATAAATGTAACGATAAATAACTAATATTTTTTTAGTTAGTCAGAAAATAACTTTCTCAATATAAATCATAATTTATATTCAATAAGTAAATTAAACATTCTTGTTCATTCAATCTCATATGAGTGTCTGTTATTGAGACCTTATGGACTCACATGAACGAAACTTTAGAATAAATATCGGACTCAAAAGTTCACAAACCTTTTCCGTCTTATAATTCTTAATATTAGTCGATTCCACTAAAAGATTAATATTGAGACTCTCTAAGTTCATGCGTGTATATTTTCCGTTTGATGTGACAAAACAATTCTTCACACGATCCACGGAGTACTTTACGATATTACCCTTCATGTGTATCACTAACTCAAAAGAATATAAAATTACCATTTTACCCCTAAGTTATTATTTCACTAACTCCTTTGTTATTTGTGAATGAGAAAAACATAAGGTGAGATGTCTTTACATGTCACGTGTTTTAATCAACGAATGTTCTTATTCGATGAATATATGACCAGTTTTATTCATTCACACTCTCATAACAAAGCATAGTGTGATACTAATGCATTTGCATTGTTTCAACATGAAATCTATATCTGTGAATCACATAACCCAATATGACAATGTCACGACACCAACCGTCGGGTCAGATGAAACTATAACTTAGTCACTGCCCATTGACTAATAAAATGTCATAAAGTGTAATATCAATATATAGTCGCTACAGGATTTAGGTAAGTACCAAAGTAACCCTCGTATGTGATCTTGAAGCTTCGAGTGGTTAAACGGTTTTATCTCGAGCTTCTAAGTATCACTGGTCTTATTCAATATCTTCTATAAGAAATCAAGAATGAAACACAGAGTCACAACTTCTATATCACAAGATAAGATATCATGATTCATTCAAACAATCATTACATACATTCGATTGCTCTATCGATCTTAAGATTGCGAACAAATGTTTAAACTAGTCACAAGGGGCTACCTTGTCAAGTCTGTACTTAGCACCCCTTTCGTTGATGATAGTTTCAGAGCAAAACATTCATACATAAATACAAACATAATTATAAAGAATGAATATTTAATTTTATTAATGTTTCAGTAAAATCAAATACAAAGTATCTCAATGTCTAATATCTCTTTTGTGGGCATCAATCCCAACAATTAGACCTTATTAAAGTCTAAACCATTTTATTTATATATTTATAGATCTCTCTATTCCTTTAAGCTAATAGCTTAACAAGCGAATCTATCAAATATGAGCTAATAACTTTTAGACAAGTTAGTTTGATCGAGAGTGTAATCTCAAGATTATGCATTTCCATTTAAGGAAAACTTATTGTTGATGAGAGTGACAAGGATCCTTATTAGGATGCTCCCACTAGTTTATTTATTTTACTGGCAAGGTAATTCAAAATTATCATTCCTTTAAATTCATTGATTCATGTGGCAAGATAATCATTGATTATTCTTCCACTTAATTATTGAATAATAGCTTATTTATTCCGGTTTAAAGGATGTCATCTTCAATGATGGATTCTATCCTGTGAAGGATGTTGCTATTGATTGAACAACAAGTGGCTAGATTTCATTAATGAACACTACCATTATTTCTTTAAACAATAATGACTAGAATCATACTAATGATGCTTCTACTCAATAATATGTTTTTAGTGGCTAGGTTCCACTTAAGGATGCCCCCACTAAATTAATGAACTAGAATAGCTAGGTTACATTTAAGGATGCTCCTACTCAATTTATTGAACTATAGTGGCTATGATCTATTTAAGGATGCTCCCACTCAACCAACATAAACATTAGTGACTATGTTCCGATTAAGGAAGCTCCCACTGATTCATCAACTCTAACTTTTTAGTTGTGTTTCCTCTATTACTTCTTATTCGCACAAACTACTGTCGAACAAATATAATAGTAATTTAGACGCATTCTGAAGCTCTAAACAGTTATAAAACAACAAAACATATTTAACATAAGAATTTAATAAAGCAACAAAACCTAATTACAATTCTTATAAAGATAATAACTTAGAACATATATTGTGCTTCTATATGGTATATGAACGGAAAAACATGTCCTTCATATCATATATCCATAACTCAAGGGAATAAGTATTTATGCATCATAAAGTATCGTAAACAGATTCAAGGTCCATTTAATGACACAATCATGTGTTCATAAATAATGTAATAAAACATAAGGAAATAAAGATTCATCATTTCTGGAATAACTATAAAAGCTACACTCCAGAAAATCTCGGATTACTAAATGACACATCCCGTGTTCAAGAATATATCCAAAAATGAAAGTAATAAAACTAGCAAGCATTTAGATCTTTACACGGTGCATGAGCTTCTCCACAATTCGGGTTTGAATCCGACATTGTTCAGCAAGGTCATAACACCCATGTGTTCCACCAGATATATTCTACAACAAGAGAAGGAGTATGCTCATGAATAATTATCCTCAAAACATTTTTTAGATATCTCTAATCATGAATTTTAAGGTACCATACATACATTCTTTTTATTTTTCTCAAGCTCGGCCAAGTACAAAGAACAATGCCTCTTCCAAAGGCCTTCAGTGTTGCAGTGGTGACATTTGCCAAAGCTTTCTCACTTCTTCTCTTTTCCTTTTCCACGTCTCTTGAAGTTCCTCCTTTCCTTCTTAGCGGGACCTATCCCCTTAGAAGTATTCGGATGTGCCTTAGATGATTCAACACCAGAAGTCCACTTATTATTGGTTTAGGCGAAGAACTCTTTTCAGCATACAGAGCTAACCATTTGTTCTTCCCATGTCGAGTGATAGACTCGAAAGTCTGTAATTCATTCAACAGCAGCTGTATGAAGTCACTCGAAAGAGAATTCGGGATTATTCCCACTTGAGTGACCTCATCCATATGTGCCCCATGAAGTTCAGCTTCGGTGAAATAGTTAGTCATTTTCATGACATGATCTCTCATCGGAGTTCTCGCAGCCATCCATGTGCTAGTTCACTTACAGATGAGCTCAATGCGGGCTTGCTCATTTTACATCCCAAAACTCTGTTGCAATGAGTCAAGGATCTCCACTAAGTATACATCCCTTCCGTATTAGTTTGCAACACATCAGATATGCTTGCAAGCATGTATCCCACCGCCTTGTTATTGGCAGTGCTCCACATCTCATAGTCCTCCTTCATGTTTCGGGACGAATTCGAAGTAGGGAAGGGAGGTCCTTTTTTAGTGACGATAAAGCGAATGCTTTCACTCAGGAGCATAATGTTGAGATTCGACTTCCATTTAGGGAAGTTATCTCCTATTAAGACGTCTTTCGACAACAAGTCCATGATAGGGTTCGACATAATTACTAAAAACATTAAATGAAACTTTATAAGCAATATGAAAAGAAACAGACTATCAAGATGTCTAGGATATAAAAACATAATGCATAAGCACGGGGAAAAATACTAATCTTTGAAAAGACCCATTTTTTATATTCCAGGGTAATCACCAATAGTCATAGTCCATTCCACTATGGTGGCGTAACTGAGTGCACCTAGTGAACATGAGAACCATATCATATTAGTGAACAATTACAAATCATGTACCCTTCGTAGCTATGCTCACTAACTACCAGTTTATAAGAATAATTTGGCCATATAAGCAACCACCGGTTGGTTCATACATGAGTCCCAACATTCCAGTGAGAAAAGTCTAGCCATACGCACTAACTTAGCTAGTACGCGCAGAGATCAACCCTCTCACCTATCGTCAAAAACACAACCTTGGTATTGGAATAAAAAAAGCATGTCCTGAGGATTAGACCTTCCATCTCTTAAAAGAGCGCGGGTCACGCATGGGATCTTTCATCCTCAGGATGTTGTGTCAATGTTGGGGGCCTTAAAAACTCAACATACTTTAGGTATTTATATTTTTCTAGCATTAACATTAATCTAGGTGATTCACTACGAGTTAACTAAATCATATTAAAAACTCGAGTGTTACTAAGCTACCCTTAAAAATTTATGTTTTGATATAGCTTAGTTATTATGTATTTTATGACAACTAATCTTGATTAACCTAATAGCATTCCTTCACAGAAAAACTCCCAGTTGATAGGGTGAGACACTAGGTCTTCTTAAGTACCTCCCAGCTTAGCCTCTTATTGGCTTGGTGACAAAGCTTTCCGATCCGTTCAAGTCATTCATTAATTAACTATCCTAGTCAACAACCATAAACAAACGATACAATTTATAAGTTATAGCAAACATTCACAGCAAAATAATTAAATAAACAAGAAAAACAAGCATGGTTTGATTCATGTTGATCGTATCCTAATTGAATCTATTATAAATTAAAAGGAGATGAACCTAATCGTGTTAGTTCATGGATAACAGTTGAACACAATCATATGCTCAACAGAAAAAAAAAATCATTTTCAAAATATTTGCATTTCGTAACATTTCGAAATAATTCAATTTGAATCTAGGCCAATCATATGTCCTTTTGAAAAATAAGTCGATATCAAAATCATTTATTTTTAAATTTTTTAAATAATATTTGCATGAACCCGGGCCGTTTAAATAAATTAAATAAAACTTTAAATTAAAAAAAATGGATGGGGTGGCATCTGGGTCTAGATCATCTTCTTGCCCAACCCGCCATCGTAGGGCCCGACCCGAGTTGGTTGGACTTGTGCCAAGGGGCAGCCTTGGCCCAACGCTATGCCTAACCTAGGGATACCATGCGGCCGGCCCTAGCCCTAGAAGGCACCTGGCTGGTTTGCTCTTGTGGCCTGAAGGGCATCCCTTCGGTCTCGTTATGTCTTCTCGTCGCTCGTCCGATTCAACAATGATAATAATAATGGAAAAAATAAATTTTACATAATTCCTATACCCTTTAAATTTCGGGTTTACAAAAATTCTAATAAAGTGAAAATCAATAAATCACGATCAACCATGAACAACAATTCACATATCACATATTGAATTTTAACGAATTTCATATCACAATATAAATCCATTCAAACAAAATTAAATCACAAGAACGAATCAATTAAATTAATAAATCATCTAGCTCTGATACCACTTGTTGGTGATCGATTCACCTTAGCAACCATATTAAATGCGTAAAATCATTATTGCACTCACAATATCCAATTAATAATTATGATTGCTAACAAGATCTAGATTTATTAATTTAATTCATTTATGAAAGCAATTCAGCAACCGATATAAGAGAAGAAGTTTATAGAAAACCTACGGGTTTGGGATCAGCTACAAAACGCCCCGATCCAACGCGCGCTCCTTTTCTTCCTTCTTCTGAATCGACTCTGTTTCGTCCTTCTTCTGAAAAAAGTACTCGATTATGACATTGTAGTCTTCCGTAATGTAATTTCCGAGACGAATAAGAAATATGAGTGGGCACAATTGATTCTCACCAGATCTCGAAACTTGATTGTTTCGGGATCTTTCTCCTATTATTTAGGAATAGAATTTTGCAATTCCTAGGGAAAGAGGAAATTTGACCAAGAGAGAGAGGACTTGGCGGGGTGATTCTATTAAGAATGGCATGATTTTTCCTCTTCCCTTTTATCATATTTATAGCATTTGAAATGAGACAACCATTGAGAGATTTTCTCCCCTTTCTGAGAGATATTCTCTCCTTTCTATATATATTCTCTCATTTGGATTTAATCTGGGCCATTAGATCTCAAATATGAATCTAAACTCTCTCTCATCCATCATATCAATATCTATGACTGATATTTTCTCTCTTTTGGCTTAACCAAAAAGAGAAAACTTAGAAGGGAGTTCGGCCAAGGTGGTTTACACACCCAAGGGATTTATCCACTTCATGTGCCAAGCCCAATCTAAAATCCCCAAGCCCAGACAATCCAATTAATTATTTATTTACTTGATCCAACAACAAATAAACAATTATGCTATAAATATTTATTTAATTATGTGAATACCCGTTTTCCATAATTAATGATGTCAATTACCATTACAGCATGTGAGATTAAATAATTATTCAACAATATTATTCGAAAGTTTTTATCTGCCTTAATCATAGCTGAATTGGGGACTATGGACCTAGTAGTAGAAGCTTAACGAATCCGACAAAAAATACGATACAGGCCTATTTCGTTTTCATCGATTCGTTTAGTCTTTATCAATACTCCACCGTGTAATCTAAGACCGAACTCTTCTTTAATACTATAATTATATTTACTCGTCGTGACGAGTATCCACTGATATAGTTAGTTCGTGATCAAGATCCTCCAAGTTCAACCCGTGCTAAGAGAATTAGATTTATTATTCTATACTTCTCTTGATACATATCAGCCCTAAGCATTGTTACTTCCCCAGCGAAAGATTCTTTCGAACGTTAACTTGCTTCGAAAGTGTTAGCAATCAATCGGTTCTAAAATCAACCCTTAGGTGAGTGAACATTGACCTCCTTTCAGGGAGGCTGGATTACGTGTCTGTAAATCACTTCTCACTCGAATCATGCTCTGAGTAGACTTCCAAGAGAAGACTCCCAAGACATAAGCTGTTATTAGCATGAATAGCCTTTTGGCGAATGAGTTAAGAGCTCAGAGACGTGATTCAGTATCCATGAGCACTTCAGGATTTAGATCAAGTCTCACTGTGACCATCATAGTGGCCTCATTTAGTGCGTCGTAACGGTCCTTAAACGACACATCTATCCCAAAGCCTGTCCATGTCGTACACTTGCCACAAGTGTAGAATGCTCTCACACGATGATCAGGCTTCACCCATGTGTTCCATATATATGACTTTAGACATACCTTTTTAGGCATATATCAGTCATCGACCTTATTTTAGCACACCGCCCCAACTCAGGTGCCCAACACCTGACTCAGTTTAATACGGAGGCTATGGAGATAGTTGTTATTGATTCTAATTAATTATTTAGAACTCAACTCACTAATCATATAATGCTTATATAGTAATCTAATTATCGAATTCAGTAATTATTCATGCGTCATCTTCAAGTGGTTAATATCCCAGTGGTCACGAAAAATTTAAACGTCCGTACAACTTGGGTTTGTTCCGAGGATCGGGAAAAATGGAGAAAATAAAAAAACTGAAAGATACAAAGTGTTGGGATGGTCGGAAAAATCTAATAAAAACTGGTAGTTGACAAAAATGAGGAAGATATGAGATATATTATTTGAATTTAATATTTAAAATTTGAAATTTCGGAGATATTTCCGGTAGAAAATGGTTTGATTTTTTTAGGGGGTGGAAGGTTAGATGGAGATTCTTTGATAAAAAATAAGTGAGTTATTTTGTCGACGGTTTCTAGGACGTCGTGACCCGCTCTTAGATTATGCAAAAACAGTAGACGATGGCGTTTTTATGGGTTAAAAAAAATTGATGAAAAAGATGAGGTGTTAGTGAAGAAGATGAAGTCTGGAGGAAGAAGATGAAGACTGGTGAAGAAGATGAAGACTGGTGAAGAAGAAGATGGAGAGAGAGAAAAAAATTAATTAATCAAGTAAATTAATTTAGTAAATTAGTTCGTTAATTATAAGGGTAAAATAATAGTTGTATTTGCAAAAAGTAAAAGTAAACGTGAGACAAAAAAAAATTATCTCTTCCCGAACTCCTAATCAAGTCATTTAAAAAAAAATATAGTTGAAAAAACTATAAAAGTTTTAGTTGAGAAAATCCCTAATAAGAATAGTAATAGGCCGGCCCATGCCCTTAGTGTGGGCTTTCGAATCATCAGATTTTGGCATGCGTCGTTTAAACACAAAACCTTAGTTTTGTCTAAAAGGTGTCAAAAGTTTTTGACCGGTTAAAGGTGGGGAAAACGGTTTTTCGTTAAAGTAGAAAGTTTAATTGCTTAACCGTTTAAAAATTGTTAAAAAGATTAAACATTAACAGTTTAAATTGTTTAATTTAGCACACAAGTGTAAATTTATTAACTATAAAGACACTTCGATGAATTTTAATTAGCACGAATAGAAATGATAACCAGTTATAACTAATTTCAGCCGGATAAGATTATTAGTTTTTTAAAAGCAATTTTGCTACGGATGAAAATCGAACCCACGACGTTCTAACGGAAAGTCATTTGAAATTATCACTAGAATATCCTAACTACCACGATAAGATGACTATTAATTGGATATAATGTCCATGTTTATGGCTACACCAACTTGACATTTTTATTTTCAAAGTCCAATTGAGGTGTGAGTCTTGGCCAAAGCTTTTTATTCGAGGGTTAGGCGGAGGCAAATCTAGCCTAAGAATCAGAAAGACCTTGTGCACAAAACAGTGACAAAGCGGTCACCTTTAGCTGACCTTTTCTAATACATTTACCAGACCCTCGAACTCTCTCGATTATTTTTAAACTGCTTTTTGACCTTTGACTCGGCATCCCGAGATCTCTATTAATCGATTCAGTAATTAGTGGGAGCCATTAGTGTATGAGTATGACTCAACTTTTATTTTATTCCAAGTCCACACTTATCTACAGATCAATTAACTTCACTCAGTGTCTATTTGAGCAATTTATTTTGTTAAACCATTATGAAGCATAATATGGAAATGGTGCATTGCCTTTTCAACGGTCGGAGCATATCGACCGACAGAATACGCCGGCGACTCGAGGCCCCTTTGAACACCTTCACATAAGATCACATCTTCAATCTGCACAAAAGAAAAATATTATATTCAAAGACAAAGATGGTACTAAAAAAAGTCAAACAGGACGGGTTTGAGATGTTGAAAAACATACCTGCACTTTTTCACTATCTTTTAAACTTCTCTCTATGAAAGCTTTGTCGTCCTAAAATGGACACTAAACTTCAGCGCTTTGGAGTTTCTTGTATTTAAAGAAAAAAAACTTCTAAATGAAAGATTAAACAATTACTCTGACAGAAGTTTCGAGAAAATAGTCAAACACGACCCGGCATTTTTTCGGTCCTAATGGCAGTACTAGATTGGTATCCAACCATGGACCATACCTATAGAAGAGACCATTGATGAGCATTGTTACATTTTAACAAATCAAGACAAATAACTGCTAAATGATATTTCATATATTGTGTTACCTATTAATCATGAAATTAGGATAAACAAAAGCATACAAAGCCGTGGACCCAAGTCGGTCATAACCAGTTTTTCCTTTGGCTGAACCTCCCTCACATCTCTGGATGCTAACTTTTTCAAATATCTATGCCACAATACAAATATATATCAATCCCATGAAAAGATTGAAACCAAAAATACAGTGCAGCGATTAATTGATCAATTAATAGTCATACCGTGGTGGAATAAGAGTCGAGATCGAGACCAGTTGAAAGACCTTTATGTGCATAAGGAACATGATATCCTCCATCTAAATAATTGTCACAGAATACCTATAAAATATTAAAATAAACATCTTAACCTGTCATCTGTGACTGGTTTATTTCAGTTCGAAACCACACTAAATATAGCTGAGGTGAACTTGTACCAAACACCCTTGTAAGGTAAAATGGTTTTGGAATCACGGGTACCTTCCAATTACAGTCGATTATGTATTCACGCCGTAAAATATAGCTTAGCGACGAGTTGACGATGCTATCATGCAGAATCTCGGAAGAGCTACCAAGCCATTCATTTGCAACATCACCGATTCCATTTTCTTCTTCTGAATCCATTTTCAGGAGAACAAACGGACCCCATAAAGCCACTTGAATCGGCACCAACCCAAATTCCTTCCTTCCAATTGTCCAGACCAAAAGAGTAAGACTATATAATAACAATAATTACCATTACCACTGAACCAAGCTTACATTTACATCAAAGTTTCGAATTCCCGTAGTTCTTGTCGCCTTGAGAAGCGATCCGTTCAATCCATATGTCCATCCCTGCGGAAAACGAAAAAGAAAAGAAAAGATCTTTTTCATCTTCCATGATTCATTATTGATATTCTTATGATAATTTCTTAATTACGTGATAAGGGCAAACGAAGCATGAAGTTTTCCCGGTTCCGTAGGCAAGGAGTGAAGCGTGATGTCGACACACGTTGTGGAACGCCCGAATCTCTCCGTCCTCGTCTCTACACACCACAAACTCTACACTTCCTAATCTGCCACAAAAAACAAAAAATGTGTAAACAGAATTCCGATTAATTTAACAAAAAATTGGGTAATTAGCCAACGTAAACCTAAGTGATTTGGATATAGCCAACTTTTTTGTTAATTGGTTGTTAATAGCCAACCGGCTTATGTGGCATCAAATTTTCGTAAATTTCTTACCTGTTTTCCTTCCGATTGAGATCATTGGAAAGTTGTAAATAGATTGGGCCGGCTATTTACCAACAATTTACAAAACCTGGACTAAATACAAAATCCATATAGTTTGAAAGGCTAGTAATTACAATTACCCCCATTTTGATATTGGTAAATTTTGTGGGAACTTTGTTAAGCTCTCAGGTTGATCTCTGCTTCAGTAGACTTGCATCACTAGAGTTTCTTTCTTGCGGGTAAAGCTGTGTTCCATGGGTTATAATTTGACTCGCCATTAATTTTTCTTTTTTCTTCCTCAGATCAGCGCATGACCATGAGAATTGTTTTGAATTTTTTTTTAAGATTAAGATGAAACTAGGTGTCAATATCCGGAATTTTTTTATTTTGATCATCACATTCTTGAAAAATGATGAATAAATTGTCATGTCCACTCTGTTTTCTTGTAGAGCTGTTTTTCTTTAACTGGATTCCTTTTACTAGCATCCCGGGCTAATATATATTTTCCTTAATTTTATGCATATACATATATATTGTAATGTTGGGCGTGAAATTCTTTATGGAAAGATATTTACGCACCTTCCTGTAAAAAAATCGCGACGATCTTTGATGTGTTCCGTACACCCTGACAACAGAGAATAACAAAACCATTTCTTACTGATTTCGCTCTGCGATCATTCAATTGCGACCTAAAAGTGTTCCAGGTTGCGATTTAAATGATTCGGATTAGTTACGATTTACAAATCAGGGGAAACTGAGAGACTCGAAGAAGAGGATTGTGGTTTCGAACGAACCTACGATTTGCCAGCCGTTGTAGAAGACGCGTTGGAGCTCTAGATCCAGAAAATTGGGACTCGTGTACCAAGAGCTCGGAGGAGTCACAGCTTCTTCGATGGCGATTTTGGGGTCGAATTCATGGACTAGCTTTTCTGAGCTCTCCGAGTTTGTTCGGACGCAAAAAGTCTTTGATCTTTGGGTAGGGATCTTGGCTTGTTGTCGTCGGATGCTAAACGACGTCGCCATTAAGTTTGTCATCTTCATCGCTGTCGCCATGGCTATCTGCTTCACTTCGCGCTACTCGTCCTGAAAGTTTATCATTATTATTAATATTATTTTATTTTTAATAATAAATAAAATTAAAAATAAAATAATATTAATAATATTGATAAACTTTGTTTTCTATAAGTTACCGTGCAATGCAAATACTCACAACACTTGATGTCAATTTAGACGATCTCCATCGTGCTGCAAAACCAGAAAATGCAGTTGGGATTTACTCTATTATCACATCATAACTCACTCTATTTTTGGAGTTTGTTACAGTGTCACGTCATATTTAGCGTGGCACTGTTCACTATTGCATTTTTTTTTATTTTTTTAATCTTTTTAAGTTTATTTTTTAAATTTATTTTTCAAAACCATTGATTATATTTTCAACAATTATACCATGTCTATATTGATTTGTAATTTACATATTTGTAAATTTATATTATATTTGTGTTGATTTATAATTTACACATTTGTAAAATTATATGATGTTTAAGAAAGTATAAATTTATTATATTAAATTTTTAAAATATCACAAATACTGTTATAATATTGATACCGAAAGAAAATAACATTAATATCAAAGTCGAAATAAAACATTATAATACTTGGACATTATAATATTTATTTGTGTTGTAATGTCATTTTAGTTCGTGTGTATTTATGTATTAAATTATTTTATGGAGCGATAATTTGTTTAAATAAGTGATATGAATGAAAGATAATAAGTAAATATAAAGGTATAAAAATAAATAAAAGAAGTTGAATATAAAATTAATATATCAATTTGGTGTTAAAAAAATGGAGTAGGGATGGAGATGAGATAGTGTTTGATGTGATATTTACTGAAAAATGAAGTAGAAAATGGTGTAATGTGATGGAGATGGTGTAAAAAATAGAGTGGGGATGGAGATGAGTTAGTCTTTGACCACGTGACTATCACGTGTTAGATTATGGTTTAATCTTTGAGAAATAATACATTGTACCACCTTTTATTAGTCACTTTTTCTAAATCTATCAAAATTTATTTTCTTCTCAAAGTACAAATTTTTTCAGTTGAAAAGACCTGTTACCCTTTAAAAATTAAAAACTTACAACCTCCCTCTCAAAAAGAGAACCGGCTAAATTCTAAAAAAAAATATAAAAAAAAATTAATGTGACTTAAAGAATTTACTAGACCGATTCCAATTAATCCTGGCTTACCGAACCGGACCTCGTGGGTCCGTTAAGGGTAACGGACCGAACCAGATCGGTCCGCTACCAAGTGCTACCGGAACGGGAGGTCCGATCCAGTAGTGATATAATTTAATTTTTTTTAAAAAAAAAAAATTAGGCTGTTGGATGTAAAATCCAATGGCCATAATTATTTTACCGTTAGTTACCATTGGCACCCCCGGCGGTAACTTTCCCTGTTTTTCTTTTTTAAACTTTTTTCCGAATTCTATTAACCCCCCTCCCCCCAATTTACTTTTCTTTACACCATTTCTTCGCACTTCTCTCAACTTTTCTCAATTCTCTCAAGTTCTTTTTTAGATTCAACTTTGATTTCAGTTTCAGATTCGATCTTATTTTCAAGGTTGGTTTCATTTTATACTACAAAATTCATTCCGGTTTTTAAATTCAAACTTGTTTTATTTCACTCTCGTTTTTATTTACATAATCATTCTCTCTCAATGGTTTCCTCATCTCAAAACCGAGGCCGAGGTCGTAGGGGAAGAAGTTCACAAGATCCACAAATTCACCAATTTGAAAGAAATTGGTTGAATTATTCTCAAGAAAATGAAGATACGGTATATTTTTTCGATCCTAATTATGTCCCCTCAAATGTCTTGGATTTCATGGGCACCCAAATTCCAAACACACAACCATCCATTCAACCTAAAATGAATCCCGAGGAGGTTTATCAAGCTCAACTTCCACAATCCGACGGCTACCAAGTGTATCAAAAATTCTCTCAACGCATTGGAATAAGAAGAAGAACAACAACAATGAGGAGACGAAACCGAAGAGTCGGACGAGGAAGTAGAAGAACCGGAGCCCGTTTGCAATACCATTCCTCGACCACGAGAATGTGAACAATGAGAATCAATGCAACAACGACAACAACGGGCCTGCCAATACCAACAACAACAATACGAACGTCAACAACAACCACAACAACACGAGGCTCCCGAAGCAGAACCATGTCAATCCAAAAGAAAGCACCGATCGGCAATGTGGAACTTCTTCACGGAGGTAAACTACAACGGCGAACGACACGGGCAATGCAACGCTTGCGGGAAGCTCGTGAGCGCTCAGTGTTGGCAGAGATGCCACAAGAAGATTGTTTATTTACATATTTTGTAATATATAAATCTTTATAAAGTCCTTATTGTAATTTGCTGATTAAATCAATAAAAGTTGAAACGTTCATTCATTCCTTAGTTTGGTTGAAGATTTATGATATTCAATAGTCTTATAGTCCTTAATCAAACCTAACAATGTATGAAGAGACAAATATAGATTTGCTTGAACAAACTCTTCATGGTTTGACTAAAACGATATATTCGCAATCTAAAGATCAACGGACTATTGATCCCCGTATGATTGTTGGAAGAATATATGATGTCTGGTTACGAGGCATAGAGAGTTAGGAACTCTATAGTTCTTCCAGTGTATCTTTCGAAGATACTGAATTGATCAGTGCACCTTTAGAGACAATGGAAGAACATTCCATTTCACATCTTCTATCTCAAGGTCACTATGTATGAATCGCATCATGCTTACCTAAATTCTGAAATGAGACATTTAAAATCCGGTTAGCTGAGTAGTTTGATATGAAGGATCTACAGGAAGCTGCATACATTCTGGGGATTCAGATCTTTCGAGATCGAAGGAACTGGACCTTGTCGTTCTCCCAAGCATCTTATATAGACAAGGTGATGGATAGCTTCGCTGTGCAGAACTCCAAGAAGGGCCAAACCCCTTTAGACATGGAGTCTCACTCTCTAAGGACCATTCTCCCAAGACCACACAAGAGATTGAGGACATAAGAAAGATTATCTATGCTTCAGCCGTAGGAAGTCTCATGTATGCTATATTGTGCACTACACCGGATATATGTTTCGCGGTTGGCGTAGTTAGCCGTTTCCAATCAAATCCTCGACCCGAGCACTGGGTTGTTGTTAAGTATGTTCATAATTATATTCGGAGAACTAGGAACTTGATGCTTACATATTCAGGTACTGACCTGACTATGACAGGGTATACCGATTCTGACTTTCAGGCGGATAAGGACTCCAGGAAATCCACTTCAGCATCTGTGTTCATCCTGAATGGTGGATCTGTTGTTTGGAGGAGTATCAAGAAATCTTGCATTGCTAACTCCACCATGGAAGCAGAATATGTGGGTACTTGTGAAGCATCCAAAGAGGCTGTATGGCTTAGAAAATTCCTTAAGTATTTGGAAGTCGTCCCGAATGTCAACGAGCCCATGACACTTTATTGTGATAATAGTGCGGCTGTTGCTAATTCAAAGGAACTTTGAAGCCATAAGCGCTCTAAGCATATTGAGAGGAAATACAATTTGATTAGAGAGATCGTGCAGCGCGGAGACGGGGACGTGAAGAAAATCTCAATGGTGGACAATCTTACAGATCCTTTAACCAAGACCCCATCCAATAAGGTCTTCGACCAACATCTTCTTTGAGTCAAGTGGGAATTTGTTGGCAGAGATGCCCACAAGAACATTGTTTATTTACATATTGATGTGATATATAAATTATTATAAAGTCCTTATTGTAATTTGTTGATTAAATTAATAAAAGTTGAAACGTTCATTCATTCTCTTTTAGTTTGATTGAAGATTTATGATATTCAATAGTTTTATAGTCCTTAATCAAACCGAACAATGTATGAAGAGACAAATGTAGATTTGTGTGAATAAACTTTTCATGGTTTGACTAAAACGATATATTCACAATCTAAAGATCAACGGACTATAGATCCCAGTATGATTGTTGGAAGAATCTATGATGTCTGGTTACGAGGCATAGACAGTTAGGAACTCTATAGCTCTTCCATTGTATCTTACAAATATACTGAATTAACCAGTGCTCATTTAGAGACAATGGAAGAATAAACCATCTTCTATCTCAAGGTCACTATGTATGAATTATATCATGCTTATCTAAATCCTGAAATGAGACATGTCATTTCATAGCATTAATACTCTCATTTGAGAAAGTTAAATTCTAGATCCATTAAGTGATCTAGACTAGAATAATTGGATCCATTGAGCGAATCCATTGAATGTTATCTATGTTTACCCTTCATGAATATCATCAACTAGTTGGGATTTATAAAATTATCATTTTACACTTCTAGTTGTTATTGCCTCAACTCATTTGTTACTTTTGAATAGGTTAGAAATAATGTATTGACGAGGAGCTAACAAGTCCCATTGTTTCATCCAAATAAAGGCGCTACTTAATTTTGGATACTGCGCAATTAATTTATTCACAATCCAAGTAATAAAGCATGAGGTGATATATATTGCATCTCAGCAATCTTGTACATGAATTACATATCTATGAGAACTTCACAAAGTTGGTTCATGACATCTTCATAACTTAATATCCCACCAATTGGCCTAGTCTAGATCACATAATGGATCTAGAATTTGACTTTTTCAAATAAGAGTATTAATGCTATGAAATGACATGTCTCATTTCAGGATTTAGGTAAGCATGATGCAATTCATACATAGTGACCTTGAGATAGTAGATGTTAAATGGTTTGTTCTTCTATTGTCCCAAAAGGTACACTAGTCAATTCAGTATCTTCAAAATATACACTGGAAAAACTATAGAGTTCCTAACTCTCTATGCCTCGTAACCAGACATCATAGATTCTTCCAACAATCATACTGGGATCAATAGTCCGTTGATCTTTAGATTGTGAATATATCGTTTTAGTCAAACCATGATGAGTTTGTTCACGCAAATCTACATTTGTCTCTTCATACAATGTTTGGTTTGATTAAGGACTATGAGACTATTTAATATCATAAATCTTCAAAAAAACGAAAAAAGAATGAACGAACGTTTCAACTTTTATTAATTTAATCAGCAATTACAATAAGGACTTATATAAATTTATATTACATCAATATGTAAATAAATAATTTTCTTGTGGGCATCTCTGCCAACACTGTCTAGCCTTGAATGGTTGAGAGGCTACCCAAATGCAGGGGTGAAATGTTGTTGTTTATGCCCACAAAGGAGATTTTTTATATTGAATACTTTTGTATTGATTTTGTTTTGAATTTAAATAAAAATTGAATATCCATTCTTATTTAAGATTGTGTTTAAGCATGAATGTCTATGTGTTGAAACTGTCATCAACGAAAGAAGTGCTAAGTACAGACTTGACAAGATACCTTCTTATGACTAGTTTAAATAACAGTTCGCAATTTAAAGATCGATTGGGCAATCGAATCTTAGTAATGATGTTAGAATAAATTAAATGATATCTTATCTTGTGATATGGAGAGTTGTGACTCTGTAATTTATTCTTGATATCTTAATGAAGATATTGAACAAAATCAGTGAATTTTTGAAGGTCGAGATAAAACCATTTAATCACACGAAACCTCAAACTCACATTCAAGGGATATTCTGGTGTTTACCTAAATCCTGAAGTGAATACATATCTTCTTGTAACACTTTATGACATTTGATTAGTCAATGGGAAATGGCTAAATGAAGTTTCATTAACCCGACAGTTGAAGTCATAATACTGTTTCGGTGAAATATGTAAATCACAGATATGGAATTTGTGTTGAAATTCACACACCATGCTATGTTATGAGAGTGTGATCGAATAAACCAGGCCTGGTATTCATTGAATAAATAATTCTTTGAAATAAAACATGTGACATGTTGAGACATCTAACTTTATGTTTTTCTCGTTCACAAATAACAGAGGACTAATAACTCAGGGGTAAAACGGTAATTTTATATTCCTTTGAATTAATGATACACACAAAGGCTAATATCATAAAATACACCGTGGACCGAGTGAAGAATAATTTTGTCACATCAAACAAACATATAAACGCATGTGAACTTAGAGATGTTCAATATTGACTCTTTAGTGGAATCGAGTAATATTAATAAATAAAAGTCGGGAAAAGTTATGAATTATTGTGTCCGAGCTTTATTCTAAAGTTTCGTTCATGTAGGTCCATTAAGGTCTCAATGATAGACTCTCAGACGAGATTTTGGTGAACAAGAATTGATTGATTTTATCATTCAACGTAAATTGTGATTTACGCTAAGAAAATTATTTTCTGAATAATTAAATAAATAATTGGTTATTTATTATTAAAAAATTTCAATGAATCATATTATGTTATTATATTGATAATAATATAATTTAATGATTCAAATATATAAAAGATGAAAATAAATATTTTTTCGTTTTGTACTTATTTGAATAGTATGAAAAGATTTAATGAAATGTCATTGAATATATAAAAGAGATGTTCTAAATTAATTAAATATTATTTTAGAAAAAAATTTGGGAGATAATGAAAACAATATGGCCGTCCATAATGAGGGTTTTATTGGATGGAAAATTGTTCAAACTCATTTAAAGAAGTATTGGGCTTAAGTTTGACTAATGGGTCTTAATTGGATTTTGACCTAACTTAAGCCTGTTCTCTCTGATATAAAAGGAGGCTTTCTCTTTGAAAAACCTAACCCTAATTCGACCACAACATAGTCGAATCTCTCTCCCTTTGTGCTAGAGAGGTTTTGGCAGAATACTAGAGAGAGAGAGAGAGAGAGAGAGAAAGAGAGAGGAAATTCGTTTCCCGACAGCCTTTCCTTTTATGTTTTGAGTTTCCCCTTCTTCCCTGGTTCCCATAAAGAGCTCACCCTCTTGATCTCCTAAAAACTCCCAGAGATATATCATTGAATTAACTTGTGGTTATTTGAGTGATATTTGTTTTATAGGGCCGGCCACTTTTTGGAGCAAAAGAGCGAGGACGGATTTCGTGACATCCTAGGAGCGCGTGGGAAGGAAAACCGGCCTAGACTTAGACGCTCATCCCGAGGTAGAATCTCGCATATCCGAACCTTGTGTAAGTCTTCTCGAAACGAATTGGATCTGAATTTAATAATCGTTTTAGGATTGTTAGTGTGTTTAGATCGTTCATTGTGTGTTTGAATAAATTTGATGACATGTTTATAAATTTATTGACATGGTAGATTAGATTTAATGACATGGTTATTGAATATGATTTAAAAGGTGTTGTAACATATTAAAATGAATTATGAATTTCCGACATATATTGATATGTTTCATAATTAATTATATTAATTGTTAACTGAATTCCATCATTTCCAAGATCATATCTGTTTTGATTTCTCCATCAATTCCAGATCCAAGGATTTCCATGTTATTGAGATAACTTATTATCAGCACCATGTATTCTCTAACATGAGTCCTAACTTTCATATGACAATTCACAAATTGTCTAACCGCTTGTTGTCTAGCCTGACGCCATTTTCCTCCAAACATCTCATAAAGATTGAAGAGCATGCTATAGGCCAAATCAATATCATGATGTTGTTGTTGCAACACATTGTTCATCGATGCTAAAATATAGCACCTCGCAAACTCATTGGATCGGATCCAGGCCACTAGGGTGTCCTTGTATTCTTGAGTTGAATCATTATTCGTTTCAGAGAGACATGGGGTGGTGAGTACCCACTTGTGCTTGTCCATAGAAATGACGATGTCTAAGTTACGTATCTAATTTACGTAGTTTTTCCGTTCCAGTTTATTCGAGGAAAGGATGATTGAGATAGTGTTTAGAGACATGTCGCTTATTGTTGAAACAATTTATGATTAGTATTTTGCTTAGAATTTTAAGTTTAACATTAAACAGAATTAATCCAAAGTTATTATGAAAAAATGACACTTTACTCCTTCGAGGGAGGACCGCAAAAAGTCTCCTTTAATAAGTAAATGACACATCATTAATGCATAGTCATGATATCAATACATCAACGTTTGACTACCTTATAAAAAAATTTGATCACTCAAATCTTTTCGCAGGGCCTCGAGGGAGGATTACAAGAGATTGAGTCTAAGTGTGTAACCAATGACTTAGTTCAAAATGATCTACTTTGAAAACAATCCGCCGAAGGGAGGCCTTGTCTCACCGTTTCATTTTTTAACGTAGCTCTACAACCAATGTTAAGGGCAATGCGTCTATAAGTACTCCACTCTTGTCAAGGAACTACGGCACTGCGTCTTTGAGTATTTTAGAGAGAGTAAGACCAAAAGCTTATTTTCACATTTCTATATGAGGCTCTATCTAAAGGAGAATGAAATATAAGAAAGGGTAATTACCCTTTCCTATTGTATATTCAAGACAAAATATTTGATTTCCTCCTCCGTTTCTCTTCCAAAATAGTCGGCCACCCTATGCCATAAGTGAGGGAAATTTGTTTCCACACTTAGCACATTTGTTTCTTTCTCAAAGAAATTTATTTTCCCTTTTCTTTTGGGCAATTAACAATATGCAATAATGCACCAAATAAACGAAGATAATTCACAAAATTTACTTCCTAATTTGTGAGAGAAGCAGTCCATATGGGTGTCTACACACACATATTATTTACTTCCTAATTTGTTCATAACAAATTACGGAAAAGCCCTCACATTATTGCTCATACAATAACATGTCACAAAATTTAATTCACTAAGCATAAAAACCAATTTTCAGCCGTGTGACTTTAACTTAATTTGTGAGAAAATTCAAAATCTTATTTTGACATTTTACATCAATTATCCTTAAGGAAGAAAATACCCTTTAGACCATTTTCGGAAAATACGTCTAGTTCAACAATTGAATTTATTTTGACTTAGCTTCTAATTTAATAAACTCTACTCTAATGACTTGTGATAGTGACCTCATGGACTCAAATGAACAAAGCTTTAACTAGAACTCTCGGACAAGGTGCAAAAATAATAGAGTATTTTAGAGAGAAAGAGTCTAGTTTAATGTCAACTGAATCCACCAAAGAGTTGACACTGAAAATATTTCGGTTCAAATGAATATATTCTCTACTAAAAAATTTACTTATTTGTGATGAGCGGATCCACTGAATATTATTGAATGATTACCCTTCATGAATATCATCAACTAGATGATATTTATAAAATTTGCATTTTACCCTTCTAGTTGTTATTTCCTCAACTCCTTTGTTACTTGTGAATAAATTAGAAACAATGTATTGACGATGAGCTAACAAGTCACATTCTTTCATCCAAATAAAGTCGCTACTTAATTTTGGATACCACGCGGTTCATTTTTTCACAATCCAAGTAATAAAGTTTGAGGTGATATACATTGCATTTCATCATTCTTGTACATGAATTCCATATTTATGAGAACTTCACAAAGTATACTCATGTCAACTTCACAACAAACACATCACAAATAGAACGCATCTAGTTCACAAACTTAGATCTAGAGTGTAGCTTTCACAAATGAATATATTGAAGACATGTCTCATTTCAAGATTAAGGTAAGAACGATGCAATTCATATATAGTGACCTTGAGACAGAAGAGGTTAAATGGTTTGTTCTTACATTGTCTCTAAAGGTGCATTGGTCAATTCAATATCTTCGGAAGATACACTGAAAGAACTACAGAGTTCCTAACTCTTTATCCTCCGTAACCTGACATCATAGATTCTTCCAACAATCATATTAGGATCAATAATTCGTTGATCTTTAGATTGTGAATATTTTGTTTTAACAAAACCATGAAGAGTTTGTTCACGCAAATCTACATTTGTCTCTTCATACATTATTAAATATCATAAATCTTCAAACAAACAAAAGAGAAATGAATGAACGTTTACACTTTTATTAATTTAATCAGCAAATTACAATAAGGACTCATGAGAGACTTATATTACATCGATATATAAGTAAATAATCTTTTTGTGGGTATCTCTGCAAACAATCCTAACCATCCCGGTCTCGAAGGTGTCATCGAAGGCGGCGTTTTGTAGTGCAAGGCGCATCATCGACGAACAATGATGCAGTCTGAAACCATAGATGGTTGAAGCACTCACATGCGGAAAAGATTGGCTTCTTCACAAGAATTGAGCCCAAGAAACATTCCATTATTTTGACCTTTTAGACGATTTTGATTTTGAATTTTCTACATTGCACATTAACAATCAGTTTTATTTACTTGTAGTACAACAAATCGATTTCCTGCCCTTGTCTGGAATTTTTTTTTCTATTTTAATCGATGCAAGAGATACTCTTTTTCCTCACCATCGCACATTTTCAAGGGTCGGTTAGGTTTTTAACAATGCCCGTTTTAAAATTCATCTAGGCTACGTTTTATAATTTATTTTCTCTTTTTACAATCTCGTTATAAGTTATAAGACTAAATTTTGAGTCTTTACAATTAACAACTATAATATAAAAATCTTTCATTTTAATCCCTCCAAAAAATCCCTAAAAACCTTCTATTAAAAAAACAACCGGATCGGAATGGAATGTCCGGTCCAGTTAAGGTCCGGTATGTTAGCTTAACGGACCGGACCTAAGCGGACCGACGAACCGGACGGCCCGATCCGGTCTGTTAGTCTAGGTTTAGTTGCAATGGTCATTCATTCTACTTAGAACCAGCCATGTTCATTTTGTTGTTAGAGATGCCCACAAGAAGATTGTTGATTTTACATATTGATGTAATATATAAATCTTTATAAAGTCCTTATTGTAATTTGCTGATTAAATTAATAAAATATAAAACGTTCATTCATTCTTTTTTAGTTTGATTGAAGATTTATGATAATCAATATTCTTATAGTCCTTAATCAAACCTAACAATGTATGAGGAGACAAATGAAGATTTGCGTGAACAAACTCTTCATGGTTTGACTAAAACGATATATTCGTAATCTAAAGATCAACGGACTATTGATCCCAATATGATTGTTGGAAGAATTTATGATGTCTGGTTACGAGGCATATAGAGTTAGGAACTCTATAGTTCTTCCAGTGTATATTTTGCAGATACTGAATTGACCAGTGTATTTTTTTGAGACAATAGAAGAACAAACCATTTAACATATTCTATCTCAAGGCCACTATGTATGAATTGCGTCATGCTTACCTAAATCCTGAAATGAGACATGTCATTTCATAGCATTAATACTCTCATTTGAGAAAGTCAAATTCTAGATCCATTATGTGATCTAAACTAGGCCAATTGGTGGGATATTAAGTTATGAAGATGTCATGAACCAACTTTGTGAAGTTCTCATAGATATGTAATTCATGTACAAGATTGTGAATTTCGGCCAAAACATGCATCAAGATGAGAGTTTTATTTCCCTTTAATTATAAGGATAATTACCCAAAAGGAAAAGGGAAATGAATTTCCTTGAGAAGGAAATAAATAAGCTATGTGAGGAAACAAATATTCTACCTTGCTTGAGGTGTACGGCCGGCCATCCTAAGAGAGAAAGGGGAAGGAAAAATCAAATATTGTGTCATGAATACATTATTCATTCATGAATGAATAATTGACCTTTATAGATTTTTCCTTCTCCTATAAATAGAGCCTCACATAGAGATGTGAAAGTTTAAGCTTTTTCCTTGTTCTCTCTTGCTCTTGGCCGACCTCTCTCCCTCTCTCTCTCTAGAAAATACTTCTTTTATTTTGGCACCTAAGTCCTCATTAGACTTAGGCTAAATTAGCTCTTTAGCTCATAGACTTGTTCTTGAGTTATTGTGTTTAATTGTGCCCACACAAACCCTTCTAAACCTTTATAGACTCTTGTAATAGAAACCTTAGGTTTCTCAAGTTCAAGACTAGACGTGAAGGAATCGAGCCAAGGACGAAGATCCACCTTTCCCAAGACGCTTCAAGTTTGAAAGCACAAGAAATGTTTGTATTCAAATAGATTAAATAATGTTTTTAATTTATAATATGTTTATGCACTTTGTTATTACAATGACATTCATTGTAATTTATTGTGTTGGCTTATTTTTGGGCAAAGAATATATTCTGCATGCTCATTTTGGGAAGTTCTATATGTTGACTTATTTGGTGATTAAAGGATTAATTTCGGATCTTATGTTATTTGGGAAGTTTCTTTTTTGACAGATTTCGTCATAATGTCACGCATTGGTGTAACAATCGTCTGCTACAGTTGGATATTTTGGGAAGTTTACAAGGAAGACTTTTTGACAGATTTCGTAATAAGTCTCATAATGTCGCGTTTATTGTCACAACAAATGTCTGCGACAGTCTTCTATTCTAGGAAGGTTTTATTAAAGGGTAAGGAAACCCTAGGGAAGACTTCCACTTTGAAGGAGTGCTATATAAGCCGAGTAGCTCTCCATTGGCAGGAATGAAAAACGCCACTGTTCACATCTATATGGTTGTAATTCTCTAAACACTCATTTATATACTATAAGTTTAGAGAAGTATCGGTTTGTGCTTGCACGATTGAAGTTCTCGCGATTTGTTCATTGAAGTGGCCAAACATCGGGTGAGTGTTTGAAGAGTGGAATTGAGAGGGGTCTCAAAGTCAGGGGGAGTCCTTGATTTAGTTTTCACGTATAGTATTAGCCAAAGTGGCGTTGATGTCGAGATTCATGTAAGGCCATTGTTGTACTATTGACTATCATTAGTGAATTCTTTTCCACTGGGTTAAGAGCCCCCCAGATGTAGAAGACGTTGCTCCGAACTGGGTAAACAATTGTTGAGGGGATGTATTTATTAGCTTTTTAATGTCACTAGGCCCATGGAGAACATGGTGGAAGTATGTATGTCATGTGATTGTGGTGGATTTTACTTTTTTAAAAAATTATTACAAAGAAACGTTGTACACTGCCTGTGGAATGGATGGGAACAAGAAAATTTTTCCATTAGCCTACTCAATTGGAGAGCGAGAACAAGCAAATATGATAAATGTAGATAAATATGATGTTTCGGGATACAAAATAAAAATAAAAATACTAAATGTGGTTGTTGCCGCTTATATATACATGAACGCATAATAACATAAAAGTTGATAATGTCTAGTAACAATGAAAAGTAATCTACATTGTCCGAACCGGCTCTCTTGGCAAACTTCAACCATGCATGTCGAAACAAATCGATACAAAGTTGTTGGCGATAAGCACACATGTCCTCTTGGTGTAAGGGCCCAACTAATTGGCCGTGAACCATGTAATACATGACCTTGCATGCCACAATCTCTGCTATTTATATACCGATACAAACATATTTAATAAAATACCAATATATACTAAAACTCATATTAGACATAAACAATACGCACCCATTACTTTGTTGAGGCATAAGATCCATGAATTTGGCCGCAAAAGACGAGGAGCCGGAAAAGGCACCGGAACAAAGAGCAGTGAAGACATCGTATGTGTGTCACTCATTTCCGTAGGTGAACAAATGAGAAGATCATGATCTCTTTATCATCGCTATAAAGTCGCGCTATCCATGTCTATGCCATATGAGATCTATACAACATGACCTTTAGTAAATAAAAGCCCCAAATTATCTATGAATCTCTGTTACGCCTTCTACAACGAACTACATAATCAAAATAATAAAACTGGAAGCCCCAGCTACTTGTTTATTGATTCAAGGTTCTAAACACTATGATGTTATAAATGTTTTGTACGGAAGTAATTTGTTATAAATGTTATTTCAAAAAAACGACCATGTAGTCGTCAAATGTTTAAAAGAGAATCTTATACTGAAACACACGCTCACAAACACACTTGAAATCCTGCCAAATGTATTGCAAACTTAGAATGTCAAATCATACAAAAACCTGGTCACAAAGACACAAATCTATGTTCTGAAAGCGAATTTCATATCCAATGATCAATATTCATGTATGGGCCATTTGAAACAAAAAGTTTCTAAGGTATGTATAATCACAGCGCTATAGAAAATTAAATACAACATAAATTCCTCAAACATGTAGCGTGCATTCATCATCTTCAACAACAAAAAGATTAAAATCAATACTAAATAATAAATAAATAAATTGGAGTTATTCGATGAAATCAGAAATTGGCAAGAGCAAAAGCAATACAATCAAAAATCAGGAAGAGACGAATCAGCAACAGAGAAAACAAACCTTCGCTGTTGATGGAGAAGCTTGAGCGCCGAGACTTAGAGGCTCTCTCTCTCCGTTGCTTCTCTTCCTCGCTGCACTTACAGAGATTCTCAGATAATTTCGTCGAAGACGAAAACGAAGTAAGTTTCGATGAGTAAAAGAGAGGTTTTCTCGAAGAGGCTCAGGCCGGAGATGAAGAGACCAGGAGAGAGAAGGCAAAAACGTTTTGGGCTTGATTTTTTTATTTTTTATTTTTATTTTTTGAAGTAAATTGAAGGAAAATTTAACTTTAAGCGCATTTGGTCACTAGTCTTTTGAAAAAAAAAATAGTAAATTTTGGGAAATAGAGTTAAAAAAAAATGGTAGTTCGAGCAGACTGAGCCTCACCCGCAGGGGCGGTGTGAGGAACAGAGAGGTTCGAGACCAGATCGAGAAGCAGAAGAAGGTCGTCGAGCTCGCTGGTCGTTCGAGCCCTGATTTCTGCATGGAATCATTCAGACGGGAGGAGAGACAGCTTGACGCCCTTATTGAGAGAGATGAGAAGTACTGGCGCCAGAGGAGCAGAGTGTCCTGGATGCGGTGCGGGGATAAGAACACGAAGCTCTTTCATCGCAAGGCTTCTGCTAGGAGGAAGAAGAACGCCATCAGAGGATTGGAGGACGAGCATGGCGTTTGGCACAGTGGAGACTCTGAGATTGAGAGGCTCGTCTCGGGTTACTTTGGGGACATTTTCTCTTCGCCGAGGCCCTCTCTTCAGAGCATTGAGTTAGTGACGGCTGGCATACAGCCTAGGATCTCGGCAGCGTCGAATGCCGAGTTGGAGCGCCCTTTTGAGCCAGGGGAGGTGAAAAAAATGCTTTTTCTCTATGGATGCGATCAAGGCTCCGGGGAGCGATGGTTTCCCTGCGATTTTCTTTCAGAGATACTGGGACATTGTTGGCGAGTCGGTCTTGAAGACCTGCCTCGGGATTCATAACGATGGGGATGACGTAGTCACCATTAATGACACCGTGGTCACCCTCATCCCCAAAGTTGAGGACCCGAGACGAGTCTGTGACTTCAGACCGATCAGCCTGTGCAATGTGATCTATAAGATAGTGGCCAAGTGCTTGGTCAACCGTCTTAAGGTAACTATGCATGACGCTATTTCTGAGTCCCAGAGCGCTTTTGTTGGAGGTAGACTGATCTTCGACAATGTCATGGTTGGATTTGAGGCTCTCCACACGATGAAGCGGAAACGCTTCGGAAATGGAAATTGTGCAGCTCTCAAACTCGATATGGCGAAGGCATTCGACAGTGTCGAATGAGTCTACTTGGAGTCGATGATGTTGAGACTGGGGTACAGCACGCAGTGGGTGCACCTTATCATGAGATGCGTTACCTCAGTCAGATTTTCTTTCAACATCAACGGCTCCACCCGAGGTAGTGTGACTCCCTTTAGAGGTCTCCGCCAGGGGGACCCTCTCTCTCCCTTCTTATTCCTCTTTTGCTCTGAGGGCCTCTCAGGCCTCTTTCGAGCGAGCGAGGATGCTGGAGAGATTTTTGGAGTTCGATTCTGGGATCTTCACGTGTCTCACCTTCTTTTCGCGGATGATAGCATGGTATTCTGCGGTGCGAGACCTGACGAGTGTGAGAGAGTCACTGACATTTTACGGACTTATTATGAGGCCTCGGGCCAGTTGGTGAACTTTCAAAAGTCTTATTTCTGTTTTGGTATGGATGTGCGTCAGGATGAGGGGGAGGCCTTAGCCCAGATCCTTGGTGTTAGGAGGACTGAGTGCCACGAGCGATACTTGGGTCTCCCCGCGTTTACTGGTCGGAGTTCTACGGAGCTTTTTGGGTTTGTGAGAGACCGTGTTTGGGATAAAATCAAGAGTTGGAACGGTCTCTCCCTCTCGCAGGCCGGCAGATAGGTTCTCATTAAATCCGTCCTCCAGTCGATTCCCAGCTACGTGGCCTCATGCCATAGGATTCCCCAGCATTTGATTAGAGACATTCACTCGGCGATCGCCAGATTTTGGTGGGGGGGGTGGCACGGCGACTAAGAAGATCCACTGGTGCAAGTGGAAGGCTCTCACGAGACACAAGTCAGAGGGTGGTTTGGGCTTCAGAGACCTGGAGAAGTCCAACCAGGCCCTGCTGGCTAAGAGTGTCTGGAGACTCCTCAGGAGACCTGAGAGTCTTGTTGGACAAGTTTACAGACAGAGCTACTTCCCTGACGGGGATATTATGACGGCTCGTCCTGGCTCTTTTTGCTCTTCCATTTGGCGCAGTCTCCTCTGGGGTCGTGAGATTATTCAGTCCGGTTTGAGATGGCGGATTGGGGACGGCGAATCGGTCCTGGTCATGGGCGATAGTTGGGTTCCCAGAGACAGACCTGCCACTTGGGTCGATCCCCCATGGATTCCTCCTGACATGCGGGTTGCCGAGCTTATGAGATTCGATGGCAGCTGGGATGTTGATCTTATTACAGCGATGTTCGGAGAGGAGGACGCCGCGGAGATCTTGAGCATCCCGTGTGATTTTCAGAGCGACATTTGTCCTTGAGGTTCGTTTCCATGAGCTTTTCGTTACTATTCTTTGGGAACTTTGGAACCACAGGAACAATGTCCTTGCCGGGAGATCCTCTTGGAGCCAGCCTCAGCTTGTCCAGTGGACGGTGAGCTTTCTCGAGGAGTACAGAGCGGCTACAATTGGAGATACCCAGACGAGCACGAGGGTGACTTCGACCCCCAGATGGACCCCCCCAAGGGACGGGAGCCTCTCGATTAATGTTGACGCGGCTCTAGCTCGCGACCGTATAGGATTCGGTGTTGGTTGTATTGTTCGAGACCACACCGGAGAGGTGATCGCCTCGTGTACGCTTTTCCTGGCTAGGGGGTTCCCCCCCCCCAGCTTGCGGAAGCGTATGCTGTCCTCCGTGGCATAGAGCTAGTTCGCAGCGTCAGCGACAGGAGAGCGGAGATCCAGTCTGACTGCTTGGGGGTGGTGAGGATGATCGATGAGGGCGCGATGCCTGCGATAGAGCTTAGGACGATCTTGCACCGCATCTTCAGAGAGGTTAGGGAGCTCGAGGAGTTCAATATTAGACATATCTATCGTCATTGTAATGTTGCAGCACATAACCTTGCGCACTATGCGGTTAACCATCACTCGTCTTCAACCTGGTTGGGTTTAGTCCCGCCATGCTCGGAGGAGGCCATTAGAGCCGATGATCGCGAGCTGAGGTCCCGCACGGCCACTTAGGCCCTTGTTGATTGAGTTTACTTGCGTTTACATTTCTTTATTACCGTTGGTTTCGTTTTATTCATATCTTGTAACCACGGTTTTCCTCCGCCATATGTGAGGGCTTTTATGATATTTCGTGGCACCAACCACGCTTTCAAAAAAAAAATCATTTTATTTTACTTTCTTTATTACTTTGTATGTACGTACGTACGTACGTTTGTTTTTCTAAAAAATCAAAGATATTGTGCCGGTCTTTTTTGTTTGAGAAAATCCCTAAATCCAAAAACTAGAGCAGCGATGTATATGGTGGTTTTAAGTTTTTTATGCATGTTATGAAGCTAGTCGAGCCGAAAATTGATGGTATTTAGTAACATTTCGTTTTTGCAAAGAAAATCTTGCACGTATTTAGAATAGGTTTTGCGTTTGTTTTCAAAATAGAGGCTTTTAATCTTAAATCGTCAAACAACAAATTCGAATTTTACCATAATAATGTGATGCTATGATCATAAATGGTAATTTCTGGATCGTTGAAGAGCATAATTTCGGAATCACCGAAGACCTTAGACGAAAGGTATATTGTTGATTGTTTTTGTAATTTTGTTCAAGTAATGCACGGTGCTGATTTATGAAGACAAATTTATATAGGGTGTTGCGCAAGTAAAAACTATAATATGTGAACTTATGTGGATAATTTTCAGAAGTTTATTAAATGAACAAATTTCTTTCGATACAAAAATTACGTCCAATGAAGATAACAATACATATCATAATTAGTTTTTTTCTATGCTCCTTTTGTAATGTTTCAGTATCTAAAGTTTTTAGAGGCTTTTTTATTGACGATAACAAGTAAAGTAATGTGTCTATTTCGATGTTTAAAACTTTGGTTGTTACAAAAATATATATTTATCAAAATTGGGAGAAAATTGCATTTTTATATCAATTTTCATGTAATTGCAATCACTCATTTACAATTTATTGTTGTCTTTTATGTGTTGTATGTTTAAGCTCTCTTTCACGTATTACTTTCACATGCTTAAAGATACTTCATTAGAAAATACATAAATAAACATTGTTAAGTCAATTCAATTTCATTTTGTTATGTGATGTTCAATTATTGTTACTATTATGGTGAATTTGATCGACATTTATGCCAATTTGAAATCCATAAAAAGATAGATATTTTTGTAATATTTTTTTTCCTTGACACGATCATCTAGGAGCAATTTATGTCCCGTGAAAAAACTGGCGAATTGCATCACCCAAAAAGACGGCGTGTTGTTCCTCGTTCGAACCTTTTTTCCAGACTTTGATTTGCAAATCACGATCCCTGGTCTTGAGACACTTGCTAAGCGTTGACATTTTGAACGGACCAGCTTTGCGACCGTGAGCAGTCCGACAATACCATAATTCAGACTCCTTCACATCCCCAAAAGGCTGATTACACAAAATCTCGGCTTTGAAACTCCTCGTTGGGATTTCCTCCGAAGTAGGTCCTCTACAATCTGCTTTCGAATCTGAAGCAGAAATCAAAATTAAACCGAGAAGCATGGTCCCAAACAAAGTCCCTAAGAAAAATGTAACATACTGCAATTAAACTTGAATTATAATAAGATAGCAATAGTAATAACAAAGTCAGTGAAGACCTTGGCCTCCATAATCTTTTTTCTTTATTTGCAAACAAACCCTTTTGTGTTTTTTGCTTATTCATGGAATAAAATCAAACTAGCATTTTTATCAAATAAAAGTTAAAATTGATCCCCTACAAATACCTTTATAATTAAGAAATATATCAAAAAAAAAAATTTGTTATTGCTCTTAAAAAAATAACCTTGCAAAAACTTATTTTTGACATTTAGGCCCCTAATTTTCAAATTTGGCATGTGACCATCTTCAAATTTAGTTTCCAACTCTGCCCCGATAATAATAACGATAATGACGATGATATTATACTCTTACCAAGGTCTCTGTTTACTGGAGTTTCAGGTTCTGCCTCACTGTCACTTAACTCTATCAACTCGACTTTTGAAGTGCTTTCATATTCCAACACCATCACCGAACTCATACTATCTTCACGTTTCTGCAGTAATTCTTTGGAAATCGGCCTTTCGCAATGTCTCGTGTCAATTCCGGGTTCAAGCACGCGATATTTTTCATTACTTGAGCTCACAGATTGTCTTCTCTGATATTTTTCTTCTGAGATATAATAAAGTTGTATGTATTTGAGCACTCTAAGAAACTAAAATAAACAAGACAATGATGATCTATAACTGAGATGATATGACTTTCTTTTTTGGGTATTTTAGCTATATACCCATAAAAACGTTTATTAATTTCAAAATATCCAACATTTTGTAAATTTTGTGCGAATATTCACGTCAAATTGTTTACAGAATTATTTTGACTATTTTAATCTGAATTTGGAATTGTTTACAAAAGGTGGAAGAGGAGAGTAGTTTAAATCCAAATATTCGTGTAAATAAAACTGGGTGATTATTTACAAAAAATTTACAAAACCTTGAGTATTTTGTAAACAGTAAATATAAAAGTAGTTAATGAGCCAATTTTTTTTTTTTTTGTGTAAATAATAATAATGATAAGCTGAATCAATGGCATCACAATTTGGCTTGAAAACTAACCAGTGTCCATTTTATCATCTTTGAGAGCGTTATCACCAACTTCTAGTTCAAGAGCACGACAATCTCGAATCGGATTTTCATCAGCCGATGCTACACATTCTTGATTGTTAGTGTCTGAGATACATAAAAGCTGCATTAAGTTTTGAGATAGGAACGTAAGAAAATACTAATAATTTGTAACTCTCTAAACCTAAGGGAAACACTTAGTAACATGTACACTTAGAACAGGCTAGAGAGATTGTCACATTTTTTTGTCCATCCTATTATTGACTGGAATCTCTAAACATGGACATAAAAGAAAACGAAAAGAAAAGGTATTTACCAGATTCGTACGAAAAATTATCACTGCCATAATCACTGCTAACTGGATCATATTCATTTATGTCATATTTTTCAAAGTTCTGATCGACTAGGGGTTCAGCGATAATTTCTGGAAGGTTGTTGAATAATCTTTGTCGCTCCGATTCATCACCAAGAACCTTGATTCTGTCTAGGTACTCGCTCAATGTATATTTCGGGTCAAGGTTTCACCAACAAAAGAAAGTGCTATGAAATGTTACATTAAAAAAGGATATTCTCTTTTCCACCCCTTTTCGTTGGCCAGATCGATTCGCCTCTGTAGAAGTTCCATCTCTTTCGGTATCCACTGAACCAAATTCAGTGTGAATTATATACAATTTGTGGTACATAATGAGAGAGAGAGAGAGAGAGATTACATGATTTATCATATCTTTATGCAGACTCCTTGCCTTTTGCTCGAGCTCGACCTATAAATCATGGCGATCGTCGTAAGAAGTAAAAAACATTGGTGTAATAATGGAAGACTGGAAGCTTTGTAAAAGAGAAAATAAATGAATACTAACAACGGTTAGCTTTTTGAGCACTCCGTTATTCATCCTGTCACGCAAATCTTCACACTCTTCCTGCATTGATTTCATTTTATTTTAGTACAAATTCCATACTATAAGAATATATATAAATAAATAAAAACCATTGAAACATCATTAACTATATAACCTTGGTGAAATCATCATTTGAGAACTTCTCGAGAGGGAATTCTTCATGGCAATCGGAGAATTGTAAGAGAATCTGACCAGTAATTGATGCGGTTATGCCTGTTTATAAACAACAAAAGTTTCCTTGATAAATAATAATAATAATAATAATAATCAATTTGAAATTAGGTTATTCGCAAAGAACACACCGCTGACTTGCAAGAGCTGGTGAGAATTCTTCTGCAGATAATCATTCGGATTGCATTTCACTCTGACGAAGCTTCCAACGACTTTCTCCAAGAGCTCTAATGGTTTCTTCAAGAGTTCCTCCAATAAACTCCTCTTCAAGTACACGAGCTTGAGATTCTCGCTATTCACCATCGCATAACAGCACTTCTTTTGAACCTCGACCAATTCTTGTTTTTCCTCCGCCTCCTTGGAAGAAACACTGTCGGAAACCTCGTCTCCGGTGGAATCTTCGAGATTCGAAGCGAAATGGACGGCCAAAAGATTGTTCAGGCTATTCTTGAAAACGATTTTCCTCTTCAGAAGCAAACGAAGCGTTTCATCGCAGAGGATTCTATTCCTCTTCTTCTTCAGCGGATCGAAGAGCTTTTTCTCGATACAGTACTTGATTACAACGGAGATAACTTCGTGTTCTACCATCGGTTTACTGGTTTCTTCACCGACGGAATCCAAGAACTCCAAGAGCGATTTCGATCCCCATCCAACAAACTCGATCTTCTTTGATCTCTCTTTCCCCTTCTTCTTCTTATCTGCCTTGTTCTTGAAGAAACCTCTTTTCCTGCCCGGCTTGTTTTCCTCATAATCAGACACAATACAGTCTTCTTCTTCTTCTTCTTCCGAATTCGCAACAGCATTTCCGTCGATTTTCTCGGTGCCGAGGAAATACGGATCCGATCTGTAATTACAATTGCTTCTCAGTAATTCATTTGCTGAGCGAACATGTTCCTTGTTTAGGCCTTCTTTCTTCTTGATATTCTCCCAGTAGTTGGCGAAAAAGAACTCATACGTCTCCTCATCTTCGAAATCTACTCTGACCTACAAAACAAAAACCATTCGAGATATTCATCCATTCTCGCATTATCGATATACAGAAAATTTACAAGAAGGCCTCATTAATTCATCGAAAAGACCATGAGAAAATCTCACAAGAATTTCAAGCATGAATCTGTTTGACCTGACCTTACTTCTCCTATTCATTCTCGGATCGCCTATGTTCGTCTCATATACTTATTGTGTTATTTGAATTGTTTTTTAGTTTGCTTCGCGTGTAAGGTTCAAATCCTAACGTCTTATTTTACCTCTTCGGAATCGGGAGGCAAAACGTGCTCGATGAGCGAAGCGAGTCTCAAACAGTTCTGACAGAATCCCTTCGCGCCTTTGACGACGACAAACTCGGAATAGAACACGCACCTTCCACACACGGCTAAAGAGCAGCAGAGACACCGAAATTTCGATGACTTGTTGCATATGAAACAAGAATGCCAATCTGTGATTCATTGCAACTCAATAAATCATCACTTTTCAAATCTATTATTTAGAGCAATACAAACTTCAAAGAAAATCAGTCAAAATAAATAAACTGCTCTTCAAACTCTTCGTTTGAGCTTGAAATTTAAAAAAAAAAAAAAAAGGTATGATATGATATCTCACCGCAGCTCCAACTTTCTGCGGACTCCAAAAAAGATTTATCCTTTCCGACACATTCCGGGTGATATGCTTTGAGACAGTCCCTGTAAAATCAATTCAAAAAATCTTATAAAATACATTATGAGAATTTCATGGCAATGTCACCACTACAAATATAAATTCACCTATTATAAACTATACGACAAGAAACCTCCCTAAATTTGATTAGCGGGGATGGTCAATAAATAAACACGTTTGTTATCCACTAAATTCTATAGTGTTTTGAATATATTCAATGTTTTGTTAAAGATTGTTAAATACTTAGCTCAATGTGTTTATACGAATTTGTTGTTCATATTATTCTTATAATTATTTCGAATTTCGGTTATTTGAGCTAAAATGATCCCAAAAATGATCCCAACAATTTACAAAATGTTTGGTATTTCAAAATCCCTAAACGTTTATGTAAGTATATACCTCGATTAATCTTTTAAATAAGGGTAATTTTTGTATATACCCAACTAAAGTATAGTCAATTTGGATATACCCAATATTTTGTAAATAAGTCGTAAATAAACAGAGAGATCCGTTTATAGACGAAAATGCCCAAAAATTGTTAAAAATTAAAATAAAATAAAAGATAAATTGGAAAAAATTAACTGTAAATAAATAATAATGACTATTTACGACTTGTTTACAAACGTTGGATATATCAAAATTGTTTGTGTTTGAAATGGGTATAGAGCAAATTTAAATAGGGATAAGTAGTTATATAGCTATTAGAAACATATAAATTGTAATATACCAACGTTTGAAAGTTTTTGGTTTATAACCACTACTCAAAATAAATCGAAAAAAATTGTTTAATATACCCCTATTTTTAAGCAGCAAAAACATAAATAAATAAAAAATGAAAACCACCCACTAACGATTATTTAATCTGAAAATATTTAAAAGACAAAATAAATGAAATAATTCAACAATTCATTTATTTCAAAAACCAAACATTTCTCTCACAATATTTTTGAATAAAACCTCTCAACTTCTGATTATATCACCAACAAAAATCCAAATCGCATAAAAAAAATCTCCATCCAGCGAACGTTGCAATCAAAATTTTTGAACCAGAGTAAAGGTATGGAACTCCTTTATTTTTCAGTAGCCGAAATATTGTATATAATAGCCTTATATACCTTTGCTATTTTGGATATGTATAGCGTTTCGTAAAACTCATGTAAATGGTCCTAGTGCTTAAGTGTCATGTCAATTTTCGTTGTTATTTTATAGCATAAATTGAGTTTTACAACGTAAATTAACATGACGCATAAGCACTATGAACATTTACACAAGTTTTACAAAACATTGGATATATCCAAAATGAGTTAGTAAATTTGGGCTATTTCGCCTAAATTTTGATGATTAAACATGCAATGTATAAAGTTGTGATTTTTAAAAACGATATAGATATAAACCGAAATTAACACGAAACTTGTCAACAAAAATATAACGAAAAGAACAAAGAAGAAAGTAAATTTTGAATATCAATATTCCGCTTGATTAAAGTTTTAAGCAGTAAAAATTATGATTAGTGCTAGCTCAAACGTATTAATAGTTAAAATCTTGGAAATTAATAAATAACTGATTAAAACAAAAGTAATGGCAGTTAATATCTCAAAAAAACAATATATCTATTATGATATTACATAGATAACCGAAATTAACGCGATTTAAAAATATCAATTTGGTCTAAAAATACAGTTAAAAACTTTTGAATTTGAATTTCTCAAATTGAATCTAAAATATATATATGGCGATATATAATTAAATAACTGAATATAAAATTGTTAAGTATTATCTCGTCTCAACAAAAGTATCAAAATAAATAGGAGAAACGGTTTCGGATTCAACATCAGATAACTAACTAAAATATTTCAAATCAATTAATTATAATGACCAAATTAAATTAATTGAAATATATGATACAAAATAAAGGATAAAAACGTATACTCAAATGTGTATAAATTATCATGTCAGCAAAATTGACTATTTATCAAAAATGTATACAATTTGGACAAATAGCAGATAAAGCAATTCTTGTTTTAAATATATGCGACCATTTAAGCCAACGGTGAAATCGATATGAGTTTATATGTATAATGTACTGAAGTTTGAAAGTTTGTATAGACCTCGAACAAATCGATATTAAACCCGCTGATATTCGAACCATATCAAAAAAAACAACTGAAGTATTTTATATTTTTTTATCTTAATTTTAAAAACGAAGTGCCTATATTTAAAGCTGTAATTCCAACACCAAATAACCAGTATGTATGACTCACTTAAAATTTAAATATCAACAAGCAGACAAAAACGATGATAAATTTGTTTACCAAAACCTTTAAACCATCAATATATTGTAAAATATTACTTTGGTTTTTATTATTATAATGAGATAATATTATGTCTCACTTGTACTCGCATATTATGAGATCTCCTCCATCTTTGCAGCTGAAGCAAAACCATTCACAAATTTCTTCCTTTCTTCTCTTGTTCTTCCTCGCCATTATCTGACATTTATATTAAAAGAAATGTTCAAAAAATATATATCAGCGTTTTTTAAAGAAAAAAAAAAAGTAAAACAGACCCATTTTCTTAAGAAGAAAATTGTATGAATACAGCCATCGATACCTCCTCTGAAACAATAACAACTACAAAAAATGGGTTTTGGTTAAACTAGAAAAAAGAAACTGTTCATTTGCCAAGCATTGTTCTCGCTCTAATTCTTCATTTTTTTAAAACGGAAACGAAATACAGGACTGAACGTACAAGACTGAGCGCAATTAACTTCTCGCTTAGAGAGAGAGAGCTCAAACTTACTTCAGTACACAATCTGCAATGTTAATAATTAGAAGGAAAAAAAAAACTAAAAATCTGCTAAGCGACGAGAGACTGCTCGTTTGAAATTTCAGCAACAAGAAATCAAAAATGAAAAGGCGAACTTTATTTATTTATTTTTTAAGTAGAAAAGGCGAACCTTAAGGCGCTTGAGAGAAATGGTGTAATGAGAACCCAAAGGCCATGAGATATACGTGCTTTTCTCGTAGTAGTATACAGGCACTATTTTATGTACTTTTTATGGAAACACCCCTTATTTCCCAAAATGCCACTGATTGTACAAATCTCTATTATAACCTTCCATTTAATTTCTTTACATAAAATATTTTAATAATTAAAATGTATTTCAATATTTAAAAGATATTTTAATTATGATAAAAAGGATATTTTAATTATGATAAAAATATATTTTAATTAAACTCTCATACCTTGGTAAAAATTGGTGTGAAATCGTAAAAAAAAAAACTGAAGAATAATATAATATTTGCACATGAAAGATAATATAATATTTGTACACTAGGATACTAGTATTTTGAAAAACAATTAGTGCTTGGACGGAAAATGAGAAACAACTTAGTAAATAGTGATGTTTTAATTGTTTGTTCGAAAAGAAATTAGTGATATGACTTGTTTTGACAACTGAAAGAAAACCAAATAGAAAAGATCTTGGAAAATATTTATGCAAAAAGAGGGCTAAAGAATTATTGTTTACCTATACCCATATTTTAAATAATTTATGTACGCATTGGACAAGCTGGAACTAACATTTTTCCCATCATTTCCTTATAAAAAATGGAAATCAAAATAAGGTAATAAAAAATCATTTATCCATATTTTTGTAAAAGGGTGGGGATCGAATTACCATTATATTATATTTCGGGAAGTATGTGTGATATCGGGCTAATATTTTGTTTTTATGTGTCATGAAGCTATATTATGAAATATATGTGTTAAATGACAAAAATGTCCTTAATAACAGTTTGATCAGTTGCGGTATGTTGCGGTCGATTGCGTTATCTTCTAGAATTTAATATTAATTGTTTATGTTGCGGTCAAATTTTGTAAAAGATTTTTTTTATTTTTCGAGACATATAATTCGTAATAAAACTTCACCACACATAAAAACAGAATATTACCCTATTATTACACATAATTTTTGAAATTCCCCCACCATTTATCCATATCTGAATGATAAAAAATAAAGGGACTATTTGTAGCAGACATTTTTCCATATTTTGACAATTATTAAAAATCAATAACAACTCAAATATTTGACACATTTAATACCAAAATTAAAATGGTAGATAAGATGAACTATTAGTAATAGCACATAACAGTTTTAACGTGTGAGTTAGATCTCCACCCATATTAAAACTGTCTTAAAGAAAACCAAAATTATATAATAAATATATAATATATATATATATATATATATATATATATATATATATAAATCATTCATCAGTTGCGCTCAACCACTTTCTTTATTATTTTGATGTGTTTATTTTATTGCGTGTGTTCTCTCTTTCTTTATCTTCTTTTTCTTTTCAAATTTCATATATTCTTTTTCATTTTCATATCCGATGTCCTATGATCTCGTTAGAATTCCACCGTGAAGCTTGACTGAATCTCGCAAAGATAGTACATCCTCTCTTTCTTATCATCTTCCCCTCGTATCATCACTTAAAAATTAATAGGATTTGCCTTAACTACAACTTTTGAGGGTCCCCATTCCAAAAATGTAATTATAAACCCAAAAACCAAAAAGACAAAACTAGGAGTAGGCATTTGAATTATGATTATATAATGTCGAAAATACCCTTATCTCCCTCCTCTTTCTTTATTTCCTATTTTTTTTTATTTCACCTTCTTCTCCTTCTTCTTTCTTCTTCTTTTCTTCTTTCTCCGGCCGTAAACCCAAACCCATTTTGTGTCAAACCGAACACGTTGTTCTTCAAGTTTTTTTTCCGGCCACCCTAAACTTCCACAAACTCAAGACCCTCTCTTGTAGTTACATTTCGAACTATTTTTTTTCCCGACCGAAACCCTCTTCGTCAAACCCACGCAGAGCGTTGCCCCCCCTTGTCGCGGATCGTTGCCGACCGACCTCCATTTGCTCGTCGCCGATCGTTGCCTCCTTTCCCAGGTATAAATCATCTTCCCCATTTACTCAGTGACTGTTCATCTTTCCGAAAATAGCAGTTTTTTATTTTTCGCGATTTTGAATTTTAGGATCTTGTAGACGTGTAGAGATTTTGGAGAAATGATTCCTCGGCCTAAGGTGAAGGCGCATGCAAGTACACGGAAAACCCAATCTAGTCGTTCTCATCCCAAAGGCGAGGACTCCAGTCCACGCCGAAGTGAGCGGCTGTCGCCGAAAAAGTCCCGCGGTGGATCTTCAACTTCGAAGACGACAGGGAAAAAGAGTGGGTCTGCACCGAAACCCCCAGCCCCCAAAAAAACAAAGCAAACCGGAGAATCGTCGGGATTGGCTCTTACAGAACGAGTGGTAGGGACGTCGGTAAGTTTTTTTGTTGTTTTTAGTGTCTAATATTCACTGAGTACTTACCAGTATTTAGGTGTAGGTACAAAAGTTTTGTCTGGTAGTTCCTATTAGTTCCTGGAAATTGTTGTTGTAGTTATATTTAGTTCCAAATAGTTCGGTAGAGTAGTTACATTTAGTTCGTATTACTTCCAAATAATGCATGTGTAGTTACATTTAACTACTGCTAGTTCCAAATATTTTGTCTGAATAGTTACATTTAGTTCGTATTACTTCCAAAAAATGCATCTGTAGTTACATTTAGTTCCTATTAGTTCCAAATATTTTGTCTGCATAGTTACATTTAGTTCGTATTACTTCCAAAAAATGCATGTGTAGTTACATTTAGTTCCTATTAGTTCCAATTATTTTGTCTGAATAATTACAATTAGTTCCTATTACTTCCAAAAAAATGCATGTGTAGTTCCAATTAGTTCCTATTAGTTCCAAATATTTTGTCTGAATAGTTACATTTAGTTCCTATTACTTCCAATAAATGCATGTGTAGTTACATTTAGTTCCTATTAGTCCCAAATATTTTGTCTGAATAGTTACATTTAGTTCGTATTACTTCCAAAAAATGCATGTGTAGTTACATTTAGTTCCTATTAGTTCCAAATATTTTGTCTGAATAGTTACATTTAGTTCCTATTACTTCTGGTTCCATGCATAGTTTCATAAAAATCGTTACGTGTAGATATGAGTAGTTATATAATAGAACTGTTGTTTACAGCGTTGGACGAGGTATGTCCCCGACGAAATGGAGGTAAACTTCAACTTCAACTTCCATGGGAATGTCATGATGTTCAAGGAAGAAGCAATGATGACGAAGAGGCAAGAGGAATTGTTCCGGGAGTCCTGTTTCGGGCAATTTCTTGACATGCCGTCAATCACGAGGTCCTCTAAGATCCTGAGCACCCTGATGCTGAGGACTGGTTATTTTGAGGGAGTTCCATGTCGAAGTCGTCATTGCTGATAGACGTCGGAGGGGACCCCCGAGAGTTCACTGTTAAACACTTCAGTGAGATCACCGGACTTAATGTCCATGAGGGGTTCAAACCTTCCCAAGCGAACGCTTTTGAGACTGAAATCCCTGGGGGATTATATGTCGAGACTTTCAAGTGTGGTGTCCTTGCGACAAGGGCGAATATTGGGCTATTTCTAAAGGACAATGAACAATGGGATGACGACGAGAAACGCTTTCGGTTTCTCCTCGTCTACTTCCTGTAAGACGTGCTCCTACCGGGGCAACGGACTGTGGCCTTGAAGAACAAGTCGTTCATCAAGATGGTCGACAACCCGTGCGAATTCAACGCGTTTCCATGGGGGAACTTCGTTTGGGACCATTTTTATGGGAGCGTACAGGCGTTGCTCCAAAAATCTCAGAACCACTCAAGCACCGAAAAGACGAGAAAGGTCCACGTAGAAGGGTTTTTACTACCCCTGCAAATATAGGCCTACAAATGCATACCCAGGTTGGCTCAGATGGGATTATGCAACATTGTTCAGCCTAATGCCACCCCGCTGATGCTCTGGCGGTCGTCCACGGCTAAAGTGCACGCCCTGAAATTGGACGACGTAAGTTTTTGTAACATTTTTAATACAATGAATTTCATATGTAAACGTTATGGTTGTGGTTTGTGATTGTAGGCTGAGTTTAAGCCCATGGGCACGACATGGCCGGAGAAAAACATGCAGATAATCTCGTCACAGGTTGGGGGTGAGGACGGTACTCCCCGGAAATCTTCTGTCGGTGAGAACTCTGCAAATATTGAGGTAATGGTCTATTAGAAGTTTCGTAGTAGTTACAGTAATTAGTTATAGTTAGGTACTTTTAGTTACGTTTGTTTGAGGTACTTGATACGTTTAGATACTTGTAGTTATAGTTGTTTCAGGTACTAGATACGTTTAGGTACTTGTAGTTACATTTAGTTGTTTTAGGTATTAGATACGTTTAGGTACTTGTAGTTACATTTATTTCAGGTAGTAGTTACGTTTAGATACGTGTAGGTACAATGGGTACAGTAGTTAGTTATGGTTAGGTACCTGTGGTTACGTTTGTTTCAGGTAGTAGTTACGTTCAGATAGTTGTAGTTACATTTATTTTAGGTAATAGTTACGTTTAGATACGTGTAGGTACAATGGGTACAGTAGTTAGTTATGGTTAGGAACCTGTAGTTACATTTGTTTCAGGTAGTAGTTACGTTCAGATAGTTGTAGTTACATTTATTTCAGGTAATAGTTACGTTTAGATACCTTTAGTTACATGTATTTCAGGTAGTAGTTACGTTTAGATACTTGTAGTTACATTTACTACAGGTAGTAGTGTCATTTAGATACTTGTAGTTACATATTGTGGGTTGTTTTGGTTGTAGGAGAGGTTGTCGAACGTGGAGTCGGACGTGCGTCAACTCCACGTTGAATTGACCTCTCTTGTCGGCGAGGTGAAGAGACATTCCGATGACCTTGTCCACGTTGTAGAGACCATCAACACGTTGATGCTTCAAAAAGCAGCGAAGGAAAAGCTTCGTGAAGAAGAGGCGGATAGGTCAGCGTAAAACACCCCCACCAAGCTGAAGAACCAAAACCAGGAAGGTCATTCTTCAAGCGAAGAGTCCTCCGGTGACGAGGTTGAGAGCACTGATGAAGAGGACGATGTGGTGAAGGAGGAGAATCAGGCCGAAAAGAAGGTCGAGAAAGAGGACGAGGACAAGGACGAGGACGACGACGACGACAACGACGACGACAGCGACGACAGTAGTGATGAGAAGAAAAAAGACGACAAGAAGGAGGAGAAGGACGATAAGAAGAAGGAGGAGAAGGACGACAAGAAGAAGGAGGACAAGAAGAAGGAGGAGGAGAAGGACGACAAGAAGAAGGAGGACAAGAAGGAGGAGGAGAAGGACGACAAGAAGGAGGACAAGATGGACGAGAAGAAGGAGGAGGACAACAAGAAGGAGGAGGAGAAGGACAAGAAAAAGAAGGAGGAGAAGGACGAGAAAAAGAAGGACGAGAAAAGGATGACAAGAAAGAAGACGAGGCAAAAGAACACGGCACTTTTGGTGGAGGATATCGAAGTCCTGACGAGATTTCAGGTATACTGCGGTATCTTCGGTCTGAAAATGCGTACACGTATGGAGGTCTGGAGTGTTTTGGTCCAGGGTGCGACCTTGAGAGTTCCGAGGAAGAGAGTTCCCAGATCGTAATTAACATTACAGAATCTCCGGAACGACCCAAGCGCGTGCACTACTACAAAAGATACTTTTAGAAGCGACAGGGAGAATTAGAAGCGACTAGTCGCTTCTAATTAGAAGCGACTTTTGACAATTAGAAGCGACTAGTCGCTTCTAACTTCAATACCCAGATATTTACAAAATTATCAATATTTTGTCAATTAGAAGCGACTAGTCGCTTCTAATAGTCATAATTATTGAATTTTGGCATTAGAAGCGACTAGTCGCTTCTAATGTCGCTTCTAATGTCCCAATATTTTGGCTCCAAATTTTCTCCGCCGAAAATTTCGCTAAGTATAGAAATTGGGGCATTAGAAGCGACTAGTCGCTTCTAATGTCGCTTCTAATGCCCCAAAATTTTGGCTCCAAATTCACTCCGCCAAAAATTTCACTGAGTATAGATATAGGGCATTAGAAGCGACTAGTCGCTTCTAATGCCCCAAAATTTTGGCTCCAAATTCCCTCCGCCAAAAATTTCGACAAGTGCAGAAGTTAGGGCATTAGAAGCGACTAGTCGCTTCTAATGTCGCTTCTAATGCCCTAACTTATTTAAACGGTGTCGTTTTGGTTATTTAGCGACATTAGAAGCGACTAGTCGCTTCTAATGTCGCTTCTAATGTTTCTAGGGCTTTAAACCGGCCAAGCCTCCCTTTTTCCTTATTTCTTCACCTCTCTCCCTCTCACTCTCCCTAGAAAGATCCGGCCAGCCCCCTCCTTCCCGCCGCCGCCGCCGGCCTTCTCCCTCCCGCCGCCGTCCCTCTCCCGCCTTTATCCCTCCCGCTGCCGTCCCCTCCCCTTGTTTCTCCCAGGTTTTGTCCCTCCCCTTCTCCCCTCTCCCTCCGACCAGCCACCCCCTCCTCCGCCGCCGCCGTCCCTCCCCTCCTCCGACCAGCCACCCCCTCTCCCTCCCCCGCCCTTCCTCCCTACCCGTACCCCCTTCTCCCCTCTCCCTCCGACCAGCCACCCTCTCCACCGCCGCCGCCGTCCCTCCCCTTCTCCCCACCAGCCACCCCCTCTCCCTCCCCCGCCTCCGTCCCTCCCCCTCCTCCCCTTCTTATCTTCGCCGCTTCCCTCCGTGCCCTCCTCCGCCCTCCCTCTCGCTCTCAGCCCCTCCTTCGCCGTGCTCCGCCCCTCCTTCGCCGTGCTCCGCCCCTCCTCCGCCGTGCTCCTCCCCTGCGTCTCCACCGCCGAGCTCCGACTCCCCCTCCTCGTCAAGGTACGTTTAGTTTATAATTAGTCTAATATTGTTATAGGTTAGTCTAATTTCGTTTTATAAATATTATGTTAATTAGTTTTGATTTATTATTGTCGTCGCAGCCTCGTCACCGGTTGTTTGTCGCTGAACCTGCGCCTCGTTGTAACCTAACTCCTCGACTCGGATCGTTGTTTTTGAAGGTATATATATGTTAGTTTTAAAATTATTGTAGTTATATTTTGTTTTATGGTTTTAATTTTATGTTTTATTTGTATTTAGGTATTTGTGCGTTTGTTGTTCGTCGCGTCGTCTCGTTGAGTGTAGACTTTGCTCGTCTCGTCCCGCCAAGGTTAGATATTTATGTTTTTTGAAGCGTATGTTTAATAATGTAGGTATGCAATTGAAATTAGTAATTAATTAGGTATGCAATTGAAATTAGTAATTTCGTGATATATTTAATTTGCTCATGTAAGTATGTAATTGAATAATTAATATGTTAAATCAATGAATTTGTTAAATAAAGTATTTTGTTATGAATGTACGATATTAATAAGGGTATTCATAATTTGAATTACTTAATTTGTTAAATATAGATATATAATTTGTTTAGTTATGTTAATTTGAATGTGATAAGTAGTTACTTAATTTGTTAATTTAAATATGTTATTTGAAAGTTATTAAATGTTTAGGATAGTTCTGGCTGGTATATATATATAGATTTTGTGAATTGCAGATTTTTGGTTTGTTCATATTTTAGGGGAAACTCTGCCCAAATTTTTGTAAATTTTTAAATAATTAAGTGAACTACTAAAACAATTGTAATCTCTTAGTTATTTGAATCTCTAAACTTTCTTAGGTCAAATCCTTATCCGTCTTCTAAATGATCATCACAATGTCACAAATATCCTAACTTTCGTTGTCCTAATTTTCAACAATCAGCGTCATGTCAAACCCAAGTCGAAATTGGATTATTGAAAATAATCGTTGTGGGCTTGAATTCGAATTGGGGCGTGAACGAGTTTATTCGAGTTGCACGATTCCAAATGAACAACGAGCACAAAGTAAAATGCCCTTGTCGTAGTTGCAATAATGCGTTAAGACAACACATAGGAGTTGTTCGAGCGCATCTCATGCACAAAGGATTTACTCCGTATTACACTCGATGGTATCATCACGGCGAGTCACGTGAAGAAGTCGTTCATGTACCAGCAATTCTCGATGATTCAAACAATCAAGACTGTATTGGTGGAATCCATGACGCAGTTGACGATATTAGGAATGATCCTGATTTTTATAATGATCCAACTGCTGAAGATGTGGCTGACGAAGAGCAGATCGCCGATCTATTTGCCGAGTTGAATGCAGAATTGTATCCTGGTTGTAAAGAGTTCTCGTCATTATCTTTTTTGGTTCAGTTAATGCACATTAAAGTGACGAACCATTGGACGAACAAGTCATTTACAGAACGTTTGCAACTCCTGAAAAAATCTCATCCTGTTGGGAATAGAATTCCTGATAAACATTACGAGGCAAAGTCAAAGCTGAAGCGATTTGGCATGGGCTACGAGATGATTGACGTCTGCTCGAACGACTGTGTCTTGTTTTGGAAGGATTTGAAAGATGCAGATGTTTGTCCGATTTGCAACGAAAGTAGATGGGTTGCTGGAAAAAAAGTACCGCGTAAAGTTTTACGGTACTTTCCTGTAAAAGATCGTCTCAAGCGGTTGTACGCTTCTCGACATACAGCTGTTGAAATGCAGTGGCACGCAAAAGAACGTGTGGTTGAAGAAGGTGTTCTACGTCATCCTGCTGATGGGAAAGCGTGGAAGAAGTTAGATGAAACATATCCAGACTTTGCCATTGAGCCGAGGAATGTACGACTTGGTCTTGCTGCAGATGGTTTCAATCCCTTCGGAGAAATGAGCCTATCATATAGCATGTGGCCGGTTGTGTTGACGGCGTACAATTTGCCACATTGGTTGTGTATGAAGTCCGAATACTTGATGTTGGCTCTCTTGATTCCTGGTCCGAAATCGCCTGGGAAAGACATTGACGTGTTCTTGCAACCGCTCGTTGAAGAGTTGAAAGAATTGTGGGAATTGGGTATCCGAGTGCGAGATGGGTCTAACCATAATCATGTCTTCCTTTTGCGAGCAGCACTTCTCTGGACAATAAATGATTTTCCTGCTCGAGGAAGTTTATCTGGGTGGAGTGGTCAAGGGTACCTTGCGTGCCCGACGTGCACCAAAGACACTCCATCGCTTTCCGTTAGAAATAGAGTCGTGTATTACGATCACCGACGATATTTGCCCGATTGTCACCGGATGAGAACATGCAGTGGTCACTACACAAAGCGTGTCGAGAAACGAAAACCTCCGAAGAAGTTGACTGAAAGCCAGATTCTCGAGCAATTAAACAGTCTTCCTGAATTGATTCCGGGCAAGCAGTCTATGGCTTCGAAACGGAAGCGGGGCGAGAGCGAGCTAAATTGGACCAAGAAAAGTATCTTTTATGAGTTACCTTACTGGTCTGATTTAACGTTGAGACACAACCTTGATGTGATGCATGTAGAAAAAAAATGTGTGCGAAAACTTACTCGGGACGTTGCTCAGCATTGACGGGAAAGATAAGGACACCGATAAGGCGAGACAAGACTTAAAAGACTTGAAGATTAAGTCTAGTTTACACTTACAGAAGCGTGGAAACAGGTGGTTCAAACCACAAGCTTCATATGTTCTCACACCCACGCAACGAAAAATGTTTGCTGAGTTTCTCAAGTCAATTAAGTTTCCCGACGGTCTCGCAGGGAATTTGAAAAAGAATGTCACTCCAGATGGAAAATTGACCGGCTTAAAGGCACATGATTTGCACGTGATAATACAAAGGTTGTTGGCAGTGGGTATTGGTCCTTATGTTCCGAAACAAATCCAAGAGACAATTGCAGAACTTGGAAGCTTTTTTAAGCTCATTTGTTCAAGAACGTTACGAGTGGAGGATCTCGAGAAAGCCCAAAACTCCATCGTTGAGATATTGTGTAAGATGGAAATAATTTTTCCGCCTGCTTTCTTTACGATCATGGTTCATGTCATCATTCATCTCCCTGCGGAAGCTCTCGAAGGTGGTCCAGTGCATATGAGATGGATGTATCCATTTGAAAGATATCTTGGAACACTTAAACATTTTGTTCGAAACAAAGCGAGACCCGAAGGATCTATAGCTGAGGCTTACGTTGTGGAAGAAGCTTTGGCATTCGTTGCAAGGTACTTTGAAGATGCCTCGACTGATGTCGTTCAGCCTCACGAGTTCTCTATTTTTCAATCCGAGAAGTGTTTGCCTTATGGGAAGATGAGTCCGACGCGCTTAGACGACAAGTCGAGGGAAATGGCAGAGTGGTACATCTTGACAAATTGTACCGAAATTGATCCGTATATGACGTGAGTATTCTTAATCGTATAAATTACGTACATTTGTTTTTTTTTATTTCTCTAACTTCTTGAACGTATAAACAGTGAGCATTGGAATCTCATGGAATCTGAACGTCGCTATGATGTTGATGAAGCGCATCGAAAAGAATTTCGAGGCTGGTTCGCCAAAAAAGTGTACGACCAATTAATTGGCGGAGTCGATGTGTCTGACGAGTTGTATGCATTGTCGGTCGGACCATTACTGAATGTTCACATTTATCCGAGTTGTGTGGTGAACGGCGTCAAATTTATCACTTCTCGTCGCGATTCAATGCGTACTACTCAAAATAGTGGTGTTTGCGTACCTGTGGACGGCTACACGTTCTACGGAAGGATGGACGATGTTGTCGTGCTGAACTATCGACATGATTGCAGAGTAGTACTATTTTGGTGTCGTTGGTATGGTGACAAGCACGATTCACGCAGACGCATTCGCAAAGATAATGTATGTGGAACAACGAGTGCGTATGTGGCGAAAGAATGGTTTCCAGATGAGCCTTTTATACTCGCTACTCAAGCCAAACAAGTGTTTTACTTGCCTGATCCTCGAAATCCTGAAAAAGGGGAATGGAATGTCGTCGAAGATTGTAATCATCGATTCGTATGGGATTTGCCTGACATTGACGTTTCATCGTCAGCTGTAGTTCCATTGTCCGTACAACATACTGATTTCGCGAGTTTGTCTCATCTTCACGATAATTGTGATCTGATTCTAGTTGATGATGCTATCGAAGATGAGCCTACCGACGACTTCATAGACGACGATGATCAAGACGTTGATGTTGACCATTTCCTTAGAGATAATGTTGATGATGATCTTGAAACAGATCAAATTGACCTCTTAAGTGACGATGAACAAGATTGAGTAAATTGTTTAACTATATTTAAGATTCTTCTAAATTTAATGTATTTCATAAACTAAAAATCTAATTTATCTTTTTTGCTTTGCAGTATGTCGACTAGCAGAGATGAGCCTCCGCTGCCTTTGTCCGGACGAGGTTCGACTACGGGTCAAAGCTCGCAAAGAGCTAGAAAAGGGAAGAAAGTCAAGATTATATTCGACCCCGTCCGTCTCCAATTTTTTCCGCCACTCAGCAGAGGTGATGACGAGAGAGTCAAAAAAGGAGAGCGCATTGGCACGTTTGCAAATAGTCTTGGAGTTTTGGTGCGAGAGCACATCCCTCCGACGACGCCGAGCTGGAATGACGTCTCGGCGCAACAAGTAGCAGCCATTTTGTCTGGTATAAACGCAGAGTATGACTTTGTGTACGAGGACGAGTCGGGAGACATTATTCCAGCAACGTGCCACTCGAGTCTTATCGAGAAGACTATTATCCGCGACGCGAAGAAGCGTCTGCGAGACGGAAAGTCGAAGTATAGTCGATTTTACCGGATTGAGTGCGGCGGAGACAAAGAGGAGGCGTTCCAGAGAACGCCCAAGGGTCTGACGAAACAACAGTTGTCCGAGATGATTGATAGAATGTCCACAGAAACGTTCCAGGTATAAATTAGATTAAACATATTAATCAATTATTCTTAAAAATAATTTTCTAACCAATGTTATTCTCTAGGACATGTCCAAACGGAATACGGCGAATCAAAAGAAGAAGACCACGAAGAGTCGACAGGGCACGATCTCATTTTATGAGTATCGTCATAGTCACGTTAGTATATTTTCATTCAATTTCAAATTACATAAGTTATATATTATAGTTATAATGCGTTATATGCATATGCAGCGGGTAGGAGAAGGCAGGCAGATGCTAGGACCGCTCGGTGCGTGGGAGAGGGTGCACACGACTCCCAATGGTCAGTGGACTACGCCAGCTGCTGGAGAGTATCATGTAAGTATATAGGTTATTAATTAAGTTTCCTTATAATTGTTGTTATTAATAATTACTTTAATTTGTATTGTGTATGTAGGCTCGGATAGTAGCTCGGGTGGCTGATCTACAAGAACAAGCTCGGGAGTCGGGACGTGAGGTTAGCTTGCCATCTTTGGAGGAGACTGCTATGAGCGAAATCCTCGGGACGCGACGTGATTGGGCTACGGGAATTGGGCCTCTAATTCCGCGCTCCGACATGCTAGAAGCTCAAGCCCACGACAGCTCATCGTCTTCCGTAGGGAATGTGAGTTCGAAGTCCTCATCTGATATGGAAGAGAAGCTAGCGGCTCTCCAACAAGCTGTGTTTGGCATGGCTGCTGGTTTGAGCCAGACCCCAGACTTCACTCCGACTCCCGTGTTTAGGGCGACTTTGGACCACTACATGACCCAGTTCGGACCTCGTGAAGGCGATTGGGGCAATGCAGGCGCTTCGGGTTCAGAGCAGAGACCAGATCGACCTTCGACTCCCACCGACACCGAACCAGAAGAGCCTCCACACGTTTTATTATATTACTATCGACTTTTGATTATATTATATTTATGTTTAATTTGATTTAAAATAGTAAATTTTAGTATTATTAAATTTAATTACTGATAATAATATTTAATTAACATTTAAAACCGGATATCAATTTTTAAAAATTAGATTTTACACTTTTAGAAGCGACTAGTCGCATCTAAAGTCGCTTCTAAAATATGGCGGGTAACAATTAGAAGCGACTAGTCGCTTCTAAAATCGCTTCTAAAATATGGCGGGTAACAATTAGAAGCGACTAGTCGCTTCTAAAGTCGCTTCTAAAATATGGCGGGTAACATTTAGAAGCGACTAGTCGCTTCTAAAGTCGCTTCTAATTGTTTCCCACCACCTCTTCCCACGTTTTTTTGGTCTGTGTTAAGGGCATTTAGAAGCGACTTTAGAAGCGACTAGTCGCTTCTAATTTCGTCGCTTCAAAACATTAGAAGCGACTTTAGAAGCGACATGGCTTTAGAAGCGAAACATTAGAAGCGACAAAGTCGCTTCTAATGTCGCTTCTAAAGCCAAATTAGAAGCGACTTTTTGGCCTTTAGAAGCGACTTTTGTCGCTTCTAAAGGCTTTTTTTCTCCTAGTGGTGAGGCGAAGGCCTATTATCTTCACGCCCACTACCCAGCCTGGAATTTTCCATGCCTTCAAGAGGGGTCAACCAAAAGCTATGAAACATCAGCTAGCCAACCCATTTACGCCACCTGATCAACATGACAGGTCATTACTCCAAAAGTGGATACTGAGTGGTATTACGAGGTGAGTTGGACTTGATTTGTACTTTGTAGTCATTAATGCAAATGTGATGTAATTAATATGTAATGTTTATAGGGTAGTCGAGTCTGACAGGATGTATTCCGAATATGAGGACAAAATCCGCCCTAGAGGATTTGATTATCGTGTTGCGGTCTTGGAGACGAAGACGTGGTTCTACAAATTATGGACCTCTGCCGCCTGGCTTACCGGATCGGTAAGTTGTTAGGGTATATGTGTGTTTGAACTTTGAATGTTGTAAGCGGATCTTTGTTCTATGTTTTTACTTGTTTGTGTGTGGACTGCTTTATTACGTTGGATACAGTAAGTACTTCCCATTAGTTACCTATAGTTACTCTTATTTACATTTGCAGAGGATAATAGTTACATTTAGAGACAGTTATTAGTTACGTTTAGATACGGGTAGTTACATTTTGTTTCAGATATTTGTTACCTTCAAGTACTGATAATTACAGTGGATTCAGTGCGTAGTTACGCCGACATGTATGTTACCTTGAGTTACTGGTCGTTAAATTATTTTTCTATTTCATAACCAGCATATGAACGTCGTCTTTTATTACCTAAGCAAGCTGCAACCCAAAACTGGGAACATGTACACGACGGCAGACTCTCATTTCTCTCAGTTGGTCATGAGGACACACGGGGAATGGACCCAAAACAAGGCCAACTATGACTGGTGGAGGCGTAGTTTGTTGGTCGAAGCAATATTGGCAGAGAGGCCAAAGAATTGTGCCGAAATGTCATGGATAAAATCGGGATACGCATATGTTCCCGTCAATGTGAATAATAACCATTGGGTACTAGCGAGGGTTTGCATCCCCGAAAGACACATCAACGTGTACGTTTCCTTTTTATCGGACGAAAGGTACAAAGAAATCGAATACATGGCTGATTTGATTCCCGAAATCTTATTCAAGCGGGTGTGGGAAGTCCAACGGAAAAAATATGAGTCTCCTCGACCTTATTCAATCACGTACGAGCCATACATGCCGCGGCAAAAAAATGGATAAGACTTTTAAAGAAATGTTCATATTATTTGGAGTTTGTCTAATATTTAATTTGGCAGAGGGGATTGCGGCATGTTTACTATCAAAGCGGCTGAATTCCTCGCCCACATGGAGCCTGTAACGTGTTTGAAAGCAGACGACATGATCATGTATCGGCACAAACTGTGCATAGATCTTTTCAAACATGGGCTAATAAAGAGCTCAAACTCTTGTCCGTTATCGGACAATGAAGACTAGTTACATATGGGGGAGTACTTTTGGAACTAAGCTGTACACGTTGTCAGTTTTTGGATGTATATATATCGTAGATGTTGTTGTCGATATTTTCCGACAATGTGAGTGAGCGTCTCGCGGACGTCGGACATTTTATAGCGGCGGCCCGAGACTAACACCTCGGGGGATACATGGCGGTCGGTGACCTCGACCGGTGCCTCCGCCGAGCAGCTGGGACGACCAGTGGGGCCTCTGGACGTCCTCGGAAAGGCCTGGACGTCCTCGGAGAGGCCTGGACGTCCTCGGAGCGGGCTGGACGTCCACGGAGAGGCCTGGACGTACTCGGAGAGGCCTGGACGTCCTCGGAGAGGCCTGGACGTCCTCGGAGAGGCCTGGACGTCCTCGGAGAGGCCTGGACGTCCTCGAGAGGCCTGGACGTCCTCGAAGAGGTCTGGACGTCCTCCGAGAGGCCTGGACGTCCACGGAGAGGCCTGGACGTCCTCGGAGAGGCCTGGACGTCCACGGAGAGGCCTGGACGTCCTCGGAGAGGCCTGGACGTCCTCGGAGCGGCCTGGACGTCCACGGAGAGGCCTGGACGTCCTCGGAGAGGCCTGGACGTCCTCGGAGAGTGCCCTGGACGTCCTCCTGGAGGCCTTGACGTCCACCTGGCGGCTTGGAGGCCTGGACGTCCACCTAGACGTCCTGCGAGGTGGCCTGGACGTCCACCAAGGGCCTGGACGTCCTGGAAGGTGGCCTGGACGTCCACCGAGGGCCTGGACGTCCTGCAAGGCGGCCTGGACGTCCACCGAGGGCCTGGACGTCCTACAAAGCGGCCTGGACGTCCACCAAGGGCCTGGACGTCCTGGAAGATGGCCTGGACGTCCACCGGGGGCCTGGACGTCCTGCAGGGCGGCCTGGACGTCCACCGAGGTGGCCTGGACGTCCTCTTGCCTTCCACACGCCCAGGGAGTCTCTTGGCCGGCCCTAGAGCTCTCCTCATCCTATAAATAGCCCCACGACCCTCACAACAAAGGTACACCAGTTTTCCCCAGTGAAAACTATACTCTCTCTCTCTTACTCTCTCTCTATCTCGGCCATACCCTCCTCGGGAAGCTGAGTCGGGAACAACTTCCCATAGGAATTGTTCCCTAAGATCCAAGGTCCGAGCGTCGAAGCGACGTTGACTCTTAAGTCTCCGTTTCCGCCCGATCTTGTCGATCCTTCCTCGTCATCCTACTAACTCCACCCACATTATACTAATGTTGAGCGTCGGAGAGGTAAACAGAGGACCCCCCTCTGTTTTCCCTTCTTAGTTCACATCTGTTTACTCTTTTCAGATAACAGAAGGACTCGAAGACCACACGACAGCTAAGAGACGATCCGGGACACCGGATCTGACACGCTAAGGCCGAAGCGAGGGTCACTCGCCCCGAGCGGGGATCTGACCGCTTAGGTCTCTGAACGTTGTCCAAATTTCAGCGACAACAGATGTGACGTGTAATTATTTAACTATTTTGGTGCTCAGGTTGTCGGCAGTTTCTGGTCGAAAACGTATGTAAGTACTATGCGTAGGACGTAACTATTCAGAACTATATGTAACTACAACTGTATTTAAGTAACTAATCTCCACTATAAGTAACTACTGTACGGCAGTAGTCACGTGCAGATACTAACAGTTACTAGAGTGTACATAACTTATCATAACTATTTGTAGCTCATCATAACTATTCGTAACTAATTCCGGTCAGTAGTTACGCTCACATACTATTAACGAAAATCAGTTTTCTACGTACCTAAATGTCAAACATCAGTTTTCGACGTACCTAAATGTATATACCTAGAGGATGCCCTATATAAGAAGTTCATACTCCCTTCAAAACCCTAAATACATATTATTCAACCAAATATCAAATGGGAGACAAGCCGACACCTTCAACCAACGACCCTACTACAAATCCGAAACCAGGAATATATATTACACCCGATGAGTCCTCTTCGTCAACCAAGTTATTGAAGAAGTTCGCCGCCGACCACAATGAAGAAGAAATCAACGAATACGTCGAGAATAATGCGGGACGCCAAGACCGTAGTCCAATATTAATAGCACCATCGGTGCTCGAGGAAATATTTGGAGATAACTACGTCCAGACTTTGAAGAAAGAGGGTCACCTAATTGAAATGGCGCCTCCAAAAGAAGCCTTGCCGGAAGATATGAAGAGATAAAGTCGTCGGAATCCAATATGCAACGTTATAAGGTCAAAATCGGCATTAATGGCGGTAGTATCCGCCAACCACTTTTATTTATTATCATTTATGTATTTACAGTCATTAAGGGCTTTTATAATATCATTAATGCGGTTAGGTAACCACTTTTAATATCATTAATGCGGTTAGGTAACCACTTTTAATATCATTAATGCGTTTGTCAGAATTATGTAACTAGACATAACATATTTGAACAAAACAAGTAAACTCGATTTCATGTAACTAAAAAAGAATATAAATAACTAATCTGTCAGAATTATGTAACTAAACATAACAAATTTGAACAAAACAAGTAATCTCGATTTCATGTAACTAAAAAGGAATATAAGTAACTAATCTGTCAGAATTATGTAACTAGACATAACAAAAATTAGAACAAAACAAGTAATCTCGATTTTATGTAACTAAAATGGAATATAAGTAACTAATCTATCAGAATTATGTAACTAGTGCGATCTAATAGTAACTAGACACAACAAATTTCAACAAAACAAGAAATCTCCATTATATGTAACTCAAATGGAATATAAGTAACTAAAAGCTCATAAATATGTAACTACTGAGATCTAATAGTAACTATACATAACAAATTCGAAAAAAACAACGTGTCCTCCACGTTTGCATCGAGAACATTTTTTCCCACTTCCAATATACTCATCACCTTGCGACGGGAATATTCTCTTCTTCAGCCTACCAGGCGGTCGACTCATCATCTTAGGTGGTCTGACAATTATATTCCTGACGTCCTCGGGTATATTCCAAGATTGCGCATCCCCGTACGAATGAATTACTCCCGTCTAACAAGACTTCCAATACTCCGTCGTGTAATACGCCGAATAATATTCTTCAACACCATAATTTCGAAAACGACAACACGCGATTCCGTGTGAGCATATAAAGTTGTCAATTTGGAAGACACGACACGTGCATGTCTTTCTTAATAAATTGACCGCCCATGAATGTCCAGTGCGATCAACTACTTCAAACTCGTTGACTGATGAAGGTCGTACCTAATCAACAACATGTTCTCGAAAGAGTTAAACATGTTCTCGAATGTATCTACCTATAATATGGGTAACTAAACATGTTTGAAAATGTAACTACCTAGAACTAATGGTACCTAAACGTGTAGGAGAATGTAACTACCTAGAATTATGGGTACCTAACCGTGTATGACAATGTAACTACCGAGAATTAAGGGTAACTAAACATCTAAGAGAATGTAACTACCGAGAATTAAGGGTAACTAAACATATAAAAGAATGTAACTACCTAGAATTAAGGGTAACTAAACATGTAGGAGAATGTAACTACCTGTACTTATAGGTAACTAAAGAAGGAGGAGAATGTAACTAAACATTTACTGGAATGTAACTACTTGTACTTATGGGTAACTAAACATTTACTGGATTGTAACTAATTGTAATTGTGGATAACTGAATCCGTACCCAAATGGAAAAAGCAGTACCTGCATTCCACAAGCGTCGAAAATGTTCTCCAGTAGTCTTTCGTTTGGTGCCACAGCCAGTGTAGTTACTGTTGGCAGAGATGCCCACAAGAAGATTGTTTATTTACATATTGATGTAACATATAAATCTTTGTAAAGTCCTTATTAGAAGATTGTTTATTTACATATTGATGTAATATATAAATCTTTGTAATTTGCTTATTAAATGAATAAAAGTTGAAACGTTCATTCATTCCTTTTTAGTTCGATTGAAGATTTATGATATTCAATAGTCTTATAGTCCTTAATCAAACCTAAAAATGTATGAAGAGACAAATGTAGATTTGCGTGAACAAACTCTTCATGGTTTGACTAAAACGGTATATTCGCAATCTAAAGATCAACGGACTATTGATCCCAGTATGATTGTTGGAAGAATCTAGGATGTCTGGTTACGAGGCATAGAGAGTTAGGAACTCTGTAGTTCTTCCAGTGTATCTTTCGAAGACACTGAATTGACCGGTGCACCTTTAGAGACAATAGAAGAACAAACCATTTAACATCTTCTATCTCAAGGTCACTACGTATGAATCGCATCATGCTTACCTAAATCCTAAAATGAGACATGTCATTTCATAGCATTAATACTCTCATTTGAGAAAGTCAAATTCTAGGTCCAATGTGTGATCTAGACAAGGCCTATTGGTGAGATATTAAGTTATGAAGATGTCATGAACCAACTTTGTGAAGTTCTCATAGATATGGAATTCATGTACAAGATTGCTGAGATGCAATGTATATCACCATATGGTTTAATTGTGCCCACACACAAATCCTTCCAAAACCTCTATTGACTCATGTTATAGAAATCTTAGGTTTCTCGAGTTCAAGATTAGTTGCGAAGGTGATGAGCGAGCCAAGGAAGAAGGATCTACCTTTCTCGAGACGCTTCAAGATCAAGCTCCAAAGAAAGGTTCGTGTTCTAGTAAATTAAATAATGTTTTTAATGTATAACATGTATATGCTTTTTTCTAGGTTAGTAAAATTGTTTTACTAGAAAAAGAAATTTTTAAATTCCGCCATTAATTTGATTAATGTTAAATTTTTCTTTAACCCTAGACCTATTCCAACAGTTACTGTTTTAGAAGCCTTCTCTCTCCTTTCATAAAACCATTTCGTCATCCTCTCCCTCAAGAAATCAAATATTTTTGAAATAGGAAACTCCCGAGTTTTTACGAGCACCGAGTTCAATGATTTTGCATTATTCAAAGTGATAATGGAGTACCTCTTTCCGGTACAGTACGCCCGAGACCATTTCTCATTCCCTACCTCTTTCTCAAGGTAGGTTCGGATATCAGGATCCTCATCGTCAAGCATTGACATAAACTTCTCCCACTCCGCGGGTGTGTACGCCTGTTGGCATTTATGCCCACAAAGGAGATTTTTGATATTAAATACTTTTGTATTTGTTTTGCTTTGAAATTAAATAAAGATTGAATATCCATTCTAATTTAAGATTGTGTTTACGCATTTATGTCTACGCTCTGAAACTGTCATCAACGAAAGAAGTGCTAAGTACAGACTTGACAAGATACCTTCTTATGACTAGTTTAAATAATAGTTCGCAATCTAAAGATCGATTGGGCAATCGATTCCTAGTAATGATTGTTAGAATGAATTAAACGATATCTTATCTTGTGATATGGAGAGTTGTGACTCTGTAATTCATTCTTGATATCTTAATGAAGATATTGAACAAGACCAGTGAAGTTTTGAAGTTCGAGATAAAACAGTTTAATCACTCGAAACATCAAACTCACATACGAGGGGTATTTTAGTAATTACCTAAATCCTGAAGTGAGTACATGTATTCTTGTAACACTTTATGACATTTGATTTGTCAATGGGCAATGGCTAAATGAAGTTTCATTGACCCGACGGTTGGTGTCATAATACTGTTTCGTTGAAACATGTGATTCACAGATATGGAATTTGTGTTGAAACAATGCTAAGGCATTAGTATCACACCATGCTCTGTTATGAGAGTGTGAGCGAATAAACCAGGCCTGGTATTCATCGAATAAAGAATTCTTTGAAATAAAACATGTGACATGTTGAGACATTTCATTTTATGTTTTTCTCGTTCACAAATAACAGAGGACTTGGTGAAATAATAGCTCAGGGGTAAAACGGTAATTTTACATTCCTCTGAGTTAATGATACACACAAAGGGTAATATCATAAAATACACCGTGGACCGTGTGAAGAATAGTTTTGTCACATCAAACGGAAATATAAACGCATATGAACTTAGAGATGTTCAATATTGGTCCTTTAGTGGAATCGACTAATATTAAGAATTAAAAGCCGGAAAAAGTTTGTGAACTTTTGTGCCCGAGCCTTATTCTAAAACTTCGTTCATGTGGGTCCATAAGGTCTCAATGATAGACTCTCGGACGAGATTTTGGTGAACAAGAAATGATTGATTTTCTCATTCAACGTAAATTGTGATTTACGCTAAGAAAATTATTTTCTGAGTAATTAAATATAATAAGATAATATGATTCGTGAAATAAATGTAATAATAAATAACTGGTTATTTATTATTACATTTATTTCACGAATCATATTATGTTATTATATTGATAATAATATAATTTGATGATTCAAATAAATAAAAGATGAAAATAAATATTTTCTCGTTTCGTACTACATTGATTAGTATGAAAATAATTAATGACTTGTCATTAAATAAATGAGATGTTCTAAATTAATTAAATATTATTTTAGAAATAAATCAAATAAATTTGGGAGGTAATTAGGACAATATGGTCGGCCATAATAGGTGTTTTATGGGCTGGAAAAATTGTTTAAACTCATTAAAAGGAGTTTTGGGCTTAAGTTTGACTAATGGGTCTTAACTGGATTTTGACCTAACTTAAGCCCATTCTCTCTGATATAAAAGGAGGCTTTCTCTTTGGTAACCCTAGCCTAATTTCGACCAACACTCAGCCAAACCTCTCCCCCCTTGTGCTTGAGAGGTTTTGGCCGAAATTAAGAGAGAAATAGAGAGAGGAAAACTGTTTCCCGGCAGCCCTTCCTTTTATTTGAGTTTCCCCTTCTTCCCTTGTTCCCACGAAAGAGCCCACCCTCTTTGTCTCCTAAAAATCCCTAGAGTATTATCATTGACTCAACTTGTGGTTGTTTGAGTGATTTTTCTCTCCCCAGGGCCGGCTAATTTTGGAGGATCGAAGGCACGACGGTTTTGAGGATTTCTTGGACGCGCGTGGCGTAGAGGATCGGCCGACCACCTTGACGTACACCGAGACTTGCTCTCGCAGATCCAAATCTTATGTAAGTGTCCCTCGGACGAATTGGATCTGAATATATGATGTTTTAGAATAATTATATGTATTTGGATTATTCGTTTGTATGCTTAGATAAATTTATTGATGTGATTGTAAATTTATTGACATGTTAGGTTAGATTTAATGATATGGTTATCGAACATGTTTTAAAACGTTTATAATATGTTAAATTGAATTATGAAATTCCGCCACATATTGATGTGTTTCGTAATTAAATTAGGTTAATTGTTAACTAAATTCCAACAACGCCTTCGTAGCGCTTGCAAATTTCCATGACGCTTCTTTCATCAAACCCTTGAATTTATTACGCACGTTCTTCAACAAGTGGTACATGCAATATCCGTGGTCTGATTTTGTGAAAACCTGAGCAACTGCTTTGATAATTCCTTTATTTCTATCCGACACAATCACCTGATTCTGTCTCTCGCCAACTGCATTTTTTAACTGTGTCAGAAAATAAACCCACGACTCCGTAGACTCTGAATCTCCGACTTCAAACGCAAGTGGATAGATCTGTTCGTTTGCATACATTCCACAAGCGGTAAACAACGTGCCTTTGTAGTAGTTCGTCAAAAAAGTCCCGTCAATTATGATAACGGGACGAACATACTTCCATCCCCTTTTCCAAGCGCTCAGAGACATAAAAAAATATTTAAAAAACTGTGATTGAGGGGTCGTCTTTAGGTCGAACGTCGAACCTGGATTTGCCGTCTCCATCATGTATTTCAACGCCGGCAAGTGTGAAAACGACCCATCTTCAGTTCTGTACAACGACTCTAATGCTTTCTCTCTAGCTCTCCAAGCTTTTTTATAACTCATTTGCACCCCATAGTCTTGTTCCATGTGTGCCATGATGTCTCTAGCCTTACACGGTGATAAAGTCGGATCTATTAGCCTAGGTTTTACGACTTCACCGACCAAAGTCATTGTCGCCTGAGGATGGTGTCCTTGCCTGTAATTAGCCCACATGTATGGTCGGCGTCAAACATACAACATCAAAAATAAAATGTAAGTGTACACACAGAAGCAAAAGAATATTGTAACTAAAAGTATCTAAAGCAACAGAACATTGTAACTAAAAGTATCTACCCGTAACTAAAGAAAACGAAAATCGTAACTACAAGTATCTAAACAAACAGAATATTGTAACTAAACGTATCTACCCGTAACTAAAGACAACGAAAATCGTAACTACAAGTATCTATCCGTATCAGAATATTGTAACTAAAAGTATCTACCCGTAACTAAAGAAAACGAAAATCGTAACTACAAGTATCTATCCGTATTAGATTATTGTAACTAAACGTATCTGCCCGTAACTAAAGACAACGAAAATCGTAACTACAAGTATCTATCCGTATCAGAATATTGTAACTAAAAGTATCTACCCGTAACTAAAGAAAACAAAAATTGTAACTACAAGTATCTATCCGTATTAGATTATTGTAACTAAACGTATCTGCCCGTAACTAAAGACAACGAAAATCGTAACTACAAGTATCTATCCGTATCAGAATATTGTAACTAAAAATATCTACCCGTAACTAAAGAAAACGAAAATCGTAACTACAAGTATCTAAACCAACAGAATATTGTAACTAAAAGTATCTATCCGTATCAGAATATTGTAACTAAAAGTATCTACCCGTAACTAAAGAAAACGAAAAATCGTAACTACAAGTATCTATCCAACATAATATTGTAACTAAAAGTATCTACCCGTAACTAAAGCAAACGAAAATCGTAACTAAATGTATCTATCCGTAACTAACCCAAACGACTAACGTAACTACAAATATCTAGCCGTAACTAAAGCAAATGAAAATCGTAACTATAAGTAACGAACCGTAACTAAAACATACCTTCGAACCTGAAATATACGAGTTTTCTTCAATTGGACTGCACGCACGGCCCACGCACAAGACTCATCACGGCAGACGACGTGGCAATATTTTGTGGTAGACGTCCTGACCTTGAAAGTGAAGTGGTTTTTTATTGCATACATTGCCAAATGTTTTTGCAACGTAGATTTGTTGGCATACAGTCCTCCTTATCGTAACCTTAAAGGAGAATGTATGTCCATTACGTCCAACACAGAAGAATCGCCAGACTGAACAGGTGTCCCTGAATGTGAGGATGTACGACTGTGTGGACGTCCTCCATCTGCGTCGAAATCTCGATAGGCCCCAGGTCCTCTGGCGACGGGCGGGGTGCTATGTTCTCCAACATCTGGGGGGGTGCTGTGTTCTCCAACATCTGGGGGGGTGCTGTGTTCTCCATCAACATGAGTAGAGCTTTGTTCGCCGTTTGCTGGAGGAGTGCTCGGTTCACGCTTAATATCGTTTGTGTTCGGATTCGAACCGACATGCGTAGGCGACGTTACCAACGACTCAATTTCCAACACCAGAGACATTTTAGATGTGTCGATTTTCTCCTTCCGGATATGTAAATAACAAGTTAAACTGATGTCCGAGTCAATGGTCACAGGTTTTACCAAGCCCTCTGTCTCGTACTTCACGCTCAATACGTTATGGGTATTCTCATGTAGTCTCCCACCGGAACACGTGAACAATAGTTTTGTTAGACCCTCAAATGTGGTGGTCGGTGGAATGAGGGCTGCGAAAGAACCGCCGACCTCGTAATAATCATCTCTCAACCATTCGCCACCGTACTTGACGTACGTAAAAACATCCCCTTTCATAACTGCATCCAATTGGTATACACAGTTCAAAATTCAGGTCTTATTACATTAATTTCATAACTATTCCTATTTAGATACATTTACCAACCACAATTCAAAATTGTACCTTTTCCCCGGATCTAAAACCTTCTCTCCTTCTAATTCTTCTACGCAAAGGAACTGATAATTTTAGGGGACGTGGCCGGAAAACTCGATCGGAAAATTCGACCAAAACTGACGTAAATGGTCGAGGCCGAAAAACTCGACGAAATACAGGGGACAGCCGTTGGGAGAGCTGCAGCTGTAATAAGTTATTTTAGGTTAATCAAATGTCGACCTCGAATGAAAACCCAAGCTATATCTCCGACGAAGTTGTATTATTTCAGACGTCCGACCGAGAATATTTAAAAACCAGAGGATGTCGAAAAAAACCGACACAAATCGCAGATCGGCGGAGGCACATATATGAGAGACTAAGCTGCAACGTCGACGACCTCGGGCTGAATCAGAGCCTGAAACGGCGGCGACTCTGATACTCGGAAAAAAAATGGGTTCCAATAACCAGACCGGGTCGCCGACGAACAAAACCCGAAAGCATAAAGTTGGGATCCAATACCGACGCTCGTTTCACGCTTGTTGGCCGACCTTCAACGCATCAATGGAGAAAACGGAAAAAAATGGAGCTGCAAGATCTGTTAAGGCCGGATAAGGTTTTAGAAATATAATGGGTATTTTCGACTTTTTTTTTGCCTCTCTCCTTTGACCGAAACCCTCCCTCAGTTGACTACTCCTACTTTTGTCTTTTTGCAAACAAAATAATATTTCTGGAATAGAGTCCTCCTAAATTACTACAATTGTCCAAAGACCAAAAATTAATTATACTCTAATATTAAGTTATGTGACCGATTTATGTATTTTGTGACTCGTGTGTCACAAAATGTGTGTATTTTGTGCGACATATGTCATAAAATGCCGTAATTTCGTGATATATATACATATATATGGCTTCATGACAAGTTGTCACCAAATAATATGATTTTGTGACATAATTATCCCGGAATGATTAATTTAATCCAACCAAAATTAACTAGATTAAGGAAAAAGATTTGTTTAAAAGGTCGAGGAAATAATTTTCATTTACTCATTTGTTGGAGTTATCGGAGATACAATTTTTCCTTCCAGTTTTGTTTTTGCTGAGAGCGTCCAATTTGGGTACTCCAATCACTTATCCAACAAAAAGGATATAGTGATACTTAAATTTGGTATAAATTATTATACTAAATGAACAGTATTATGCTAAATTTGATGCACCATTATTCAATATTTTGCGCAGGAACATCAAATATATAGTTTTAGAGTTTTTACTATAAGAGTGCTTTTGACTCTACTTATATAATTCTCTAAATGATTAATGAGATGCTATAAACGATTAATAATTAACTGTTATAATAAGTCATAGTTTATTTGGTTAACAATTAAGCTCATTTTTACTCATGAATTAATCCTATGGACGCGATTAAATATTCAAAATTTTGGCGAAATACCCCTAGTTTACTAACTCATTTTGAATATGTCTAAAATTTCGTAAAACTCGTGTAAATGACTCTAATGTTTACGTGTTATGTCAATTTACGTTATAAACTCATTTACGCTGTAAAATAACAACGTAACTGACATGACACGTTAGCATTATGGCTATTTACACACATTTTACGAAATATTGTACATATCCAAAATAACAAACCTGTATATAGGGCTACTATATACAATAACCCTTAAATATTAAAGGATATTGTGATTGAGGAGGGTGCTAATGGAATTTGCCACTATGATGGCTAATTTGGAAAATAATTTATTTAAGAAGAATAACATGTGAATTTATTATGTAATCTAAGCAACAATTACGTACATAATATTAAATAAAAATTAAAAACCAATAATATATACAAGATATTGTATTTGATAGGCCTCTTTCAAGGTTATTAGATCCACTTGTGTTCAAAGATGATCTATAGTTTATAGAATAACTACGTATCTAATTTCGACGAACTTGGAAGTTAGATTAGAGAGTACTAAATTGAAAAGGAAATAAAATTAGGGAGACTATTCTACAATGTTTGTAGGTAAAAAATGTCAAAACAAAATATAAAAATGAGCGAACATTTCAACAACAATAAATGAAGGGAAAATTATAGCTCACCCTAGATTAGAACTGAGTTTGTGCTTGGGTGACACTTATTTTTATACGATGAAAAATTATTCATATACAAATTTAAAGATTTTATTTTTAATTTATAGTTAAATATTTAATATAATCAATTAGCTATACGCCTATCCTTGTAATTGTATAAATGAGAAAATAAAAAAGCATGGTCCATAAAATGCCAAGCATGCGGACCAAAATTCACTTGGTGATTAATTAATTTATTAAAGTTGTTCAACAGACATAAATGCATTACGGTTTTCTTTTCTTTGCGTGTGTGTCTCGTCTTCCTAAATAGCTACATTCTTTGCCAATCGATCCATACTTATCGGTCTGAATAACAATTTAAGGTTATTTAAAAGCTTTATGCGTTTGTCTAATAAAAGAAAATCACGGTCATAACATGTAAGACCTTGCTCTGGAAAATACTCAACGTTTGATAAATTTTTCGTAAATAACCAGCAAAAATTGTAAATTATTTACACGTTTTATGTACTATAATATATTCATTAACAATCGCTATTTATAGTCCATAAAAACGTGTAAACAATTTTTACTGAATATTTACGAAAAATTTACCAAATGTTGGATATTTTAAAATTAGTAAACAATGACATGGATGCGAATGTGACAATTTAGAAGGAGCTAATTTTAACCTGACGAAATGTAACAGTCTCTTACGTTGAAGTTTAAGAGTTACGCGCATTAATTTGTGTTTGAATGTCCTCCAATGTAATTGATGACATTATGTTAGATTTATAAATAATAAAAAAACACACGCATAATCATATAAGAGAAAAATGATTATTTCTCCTTTTATTAACAACAAACGTCATGAGATTTACAAGATGAGAAAAATGAGTTCATTTACTCTTTTCTTTATATGTGTTTTAATTGTCTCTCTCTTTAATAATTCTTAATTTATTTTGTATTGATTATATGAAACATGGCGTTCATGGGATTAATTATTTTCTATTTTTCCAACTTATATTTTTGTATTCTGAATAGCATCTAGATTTTCTGATTTTATCATAATAGGTAATATATTGTTCAACCATATTGTTGTAAATATTAATTGAATAGTTGATTGATTTTAATCCAATTTAAGTAATTTTAATTGAAAGAAATTATGACACGTAACATACAATTAGGCTATTCACGTCTATGTGTACGTTCAGGTGAAAAAAAAATACACTAATAATTAGTCAAATAGTACCAAAATTATTAAGTTTGACAAATTTTTATTAGCAAACACTTTCATCTTTTAAACTTTTGGATTTCAATTACAATTTAAGTTCTATTTAGAACTAAAACACTCTTCTTTACTTTCACTTGATCTTCTCCGAATACCAATAATGTCACAATCCAAAATACGTTCTCACACTTAATATGACAGAACAAAAGTTTCGAGTTGTTGAAAGTTTGTCGTCGATGATATTTTTGAAGCTGTATATGCAAACTTCAAGTCGAAATTAGTGATTTATCAAATCATTTTTTCAGATTCATCAAAATTATATATAGTTGTTCTCCACGAATTTGGAGAATCATAACGCACACTAAATCCTAACTTTTATATGATTGAATTAGAATGACTTACTTCCGAAAAAAGAGAAATGATAATACTTAGAATTTTAGTTATCGGTAAAATTTACGTGTGAAATCATAGCTGTTAAGGTAGGATTTCATCAAAATCCCACTTTAACACCTCACGTGTCGTTTAGGCGTTCAGACGACGAGGGACGAAGAGTAAAGGGGTCTCACGCAAGACTCATGGTCGGCTAGAGGGAGGCGATCCGCTGTTTCCCACTTTAATGCGTCGAAAGGAAGAATCTTTAGGCGAGGAGGATCCAGTAGTGAGGAAGCCCATTGCGTGAAGGGATTACCGCGAGGAGTTTCTGCCCGAGGATGTTGTATCCCGAGCGGGTGCTCGTCGCCAGGGGTCTGCGCGTCAGCGGTAACGACCGACTAAGGACTGGTGTTAGAGAGTTAGTTGGAAAAAGGGGCGACAATCACGGGATTAGTTAGGACATCCCGGAAAGGATCTCGGGAGCGGTCATAAGAGGGATGGGCCGAAAGAGGAAACCCTAGTAAAGGAAAGGGATCCGAGAGATCATTGTGAGGAAGGGGAATGAGAGTATAAATAGAGAGGTAAAGACCTCATGAAGAGGGTCATAAAATTATCAGCCGTCACAATACACTAAGTTCATATTTTTGCTCTGTTTTCCTTGAAACTTCCAAGCTAATAAACGAAAGAGACCGAGTCCTTACAAATATAAACTCAAGGATATTAATATACAGACCTCACTATTATTCATTGCAATTTAAATCTCTAATCTTTATGACTGTTTAAAAACCGGGGTAAATCGACCTCTACAATAGCTTCCAAATATTGTATCTTTATTATGATGCCTATGTTGCCAATACAGGGTTGTTCTTCGTAGTTTTCTAAGTACATCGATTTAAAAAAATTAGATTAAATACATGAATGAATATGTATTCCCAAGCATAAAATATAATTTTTTATTCATTACAGTTACGTCCCAATTCATGCATTTTATGATGGACGGACTTTGTGTTTGTCGTTGGATTCGTGCAAGCGTGGCCCAATCGAGGCCATTAGAGAGATAGTGCACTTTTCGTATTAAGAATCATTGCACCACAGTTAACTTAATTAACATAACGTTCTCTTTACGAGTCATTTACAAAACTGCCCTTAACGAATAACCCACTTATTATATATATATTATATATATATATATATGGATATATATGGATATATATGGAGAGATATGTATATATATGGATATATATGGAGAGAGAAATTTCCATGGACCCAAAAATAATTAAAAGATCCAATTAAATCCCTCTTATTCAAAATATTCAAAATGGACTTTATTCTCTAAAAGAGACAAAAATACTATTTCTCTATCTTTCCCTCTCCCCTTCTCTTTTCTCGGCTGAAACTCACCCTTCATCATTTCAAAAAAAAAAATTCAAATCTATCTTTACAAGTGCAACTATAGAGATCACGATTGCATACAATGTCTTCGAGCTCGGAAAATCATTTAACTGGCAGGGGAGACGCCGGAAAACTCAAGAAACGTCACAAGAAAAAAATCCAAAAAAAGTATGATTTATGCTTTTTGTTTTTTTAAATCAGTTGAATGTAGTTTATTTAGTGTTTTCGACCATAATGTATGTTAAATCGATTTGATTTGGGAAGATTTGAGCTAGTTTAGAGATTTTAGGGTTTTAGGTTTTCCGTAAAAATGACGAACACGACGAAAAACATCGTAGACATCATCGTACGATATCATACGATACCATATGATGGTCGTACGATATCATACGATATTGGAAGATAACATGCGATAAAATCCTCTTTTTTGTACGATAGTCTTAATTTTTTGTGTTTTTGTGTAGGACCACTTGAAATTCCTCATTAACGAGACTTTCTCGAGGCGTATAACTTATGGTGGAACCGCCGTGTTGAAAAATGTGAAGAGCCGATTCGAAGAAATGAAACTTATCGAGCAACTCCGAGGGACGGTGTTCGAGCATTTCTTCTTCGAAAATAGCGAGTTGAATTTCGCGCCCGTTCTCATGCACGCCCTTTTGGAGAGGAATGTCGAGTCTATCAAGTACGGAGAGATTCAATTCGGTCTTGGTGAAAAAGGGTTCGATTTGGTCGTCTCGAGTATGCCCTAATCTCGGGTTTAGACTACACCGACAGTCCGACAAAAGATGAGAAAGACAAACGATCTTCTAGAAGGCTCATTGATGATTACTTTAATGGGACAAACAACATCAAATTCAGTGCACTCATCGGATTTTGGAATGCGTGCAAGAACCCCGTAGATGTTTACAAGATCGGGTTGTGCGTCTTCGTTCTCGGTTATCTATTGGGACAACCGGCGAACAAAGTTATCGAGCCGAAGTGGCAACCGTTCGTGCAATATGTAGAAGATATCCTTTTCTTCTACAGTTTTCTGTGGGGGAGCATGAGTTGGGCCGAGACGTTTCAATCGCTCTTCAGTCGACTTGACTATCACCTCGAGGGTCTCGAGACGAAGTTAAAGAAGAAGTCCGACGTTCAACAAAAGGAGGCAAAATACACATTGTCTGGGAATCTTCACGCCTTTCAGTATTGGGCGTACGAGGCGACCCCAAAGATTGAGCCTTCGGAACAAGCATCGGAAACTGAAGGTCGAGAATGCATTCGTGGTGGGGCACCATCGTCGTTCTTAGGAAGGACGTCGAGAAGATTCTGAAGAAAAAATCGATAACTTTTATTGATCTTTCATATATTTTTTTAATTGATATTGATCTTTAAAAAATCATAACATTTTTCTTATGTTTTCAGCTAGGCGTCCTTCAAATGCTTCGACCTAGACCGGCAGAGAAAGGCTTCTTCGGTATTCTTGAAGACCAGACGAAGAAATGTCTATATCCGATAGACATCGAAGGAGAAAATGTGGCCGAGCCAAGGAACGTCCACGAAGAGATCACCATCGTCGTTTGAGCTGCGGAGGAAGCCGACTTCCTTGGCCACGACGAGGAAGAGAACGATGATGAGGAGTATATCTCTGATACTCCTCGAACGCGTCCAACGAAAGAGTCGAAAGCTCGCCCTCCTCGTCCTGACCCTCCTCGTCCTAACTCTCCTCGTCAACGGAGCCCAAGAACTTCGCCTCCTCCACAACCTTCTGGTTCCGAGCCAAGCGATGAGGACCCAATTGTCATAACAGTGGGAATGTGGAACGAGCTTTGTCAAGGAATATGATACATACTCTAGACTATGGCTACCTAGGGCGCGGCATGGACGTAGTTAACATGAGAGTTGAGCGCATACGCCACAGTCAGGTAATACGATTGTTTGAAAATTATAAAAGTTTATTACAAATCTAACTAACGATTTTTACATATTTGTACCTGGGAGCTTATGAATCACGTATTCTGTGACGTTACGGGGATTCCAGGTGGACCCATTCCTACCATGCAAGCGCGTGTTTCTGATACGCAAAAGAAGATGAACAAGGACAAAGATGCTAAACCTCGTCCCCCTCGAGGCTCCACGCCTCCCCCTGGACCCTCCACGCATGTTCCTGATAATAGGCCTCCATCGCCGTTTATGCCTGAGAGCAGTCGGAGCCCTTCGTCGACAATCCCGGATAAACAAGCCGGCTTATTCAAAAGACCAACGATGCAACGAGATGAGAACTTTAAGGGTCCTGCCGTCGAGAGACCGTCGAAGCGTCAATGGGGCGAGCCACTCAAATCTCCAGTGAAGGCACCACCCCAGAAACCAAAGAAGTGGGACGACTTTACCGATCCGACGAAGCGCAAGTACACAACACGTACAACTTTTTTCAAGGCGGTCAAGGAGCCTAACCCAAAGACTATGCCGAGATGATGATCTGGGTGACGACGGGGAAGTACTTTGACCGCTATATGCGTAACGTTTGGTTAGTGACGAGGGAAGTGGGTCCGAAGTTCTTTGCCCCGATTTTGGACGTAGGAGTTTGGTTGGCTGATGAAGTACAATGCATTTTATTTGTTCAATTGTCACATATTAGATATTTTGTATTAATCATATGTTTATATTGCAACATATCGACGCAATTCTGCATATGTTGAAGACTCGACAACATGAACTCAGTGGATATCGGCAAGATGTCCGCATTATGGACACTGCATGGGTTCAAACGTCTTTGGGAGGTACAAGCAAGAGCATGCGAACATAGATGCGGATATAGAGAAGGCGAAAGAATTGGGGTTTGAACCCGAGAGAGTTGATTGGGATCATAAATCTGTCATTGCGTCGATGACGGGATACTGAGACATCAAGATCAAGCCGTGGAGGGGTGCTAAAGAGATCCTCCTAGTCGTCAACTTTAGGAATGTCCACTGGTTCACATTTCAAGTTGATTTGACAAAGTGGACGATCACGGTTCTTGATTGTCATAAGGCACTAGTTGAGCAGGAGCAACATTCGGCATACTTTATGGAGTTCATGCACGTAAGTTTCAATCTGACTCGAACAATATATAATTTTATAATAAATTTGTAATTGCTTAACATTTTTTTGGAATACTGCAGGATTGGAGTCTCGAATTTCCACGAGTAATGCTGTTCAAAAACCACCCGAAAATGTATCAACCTCTCTCAACAAGTCGACCGACGCTTCATGAGCTCACATGGTTCATTGACCAAAAAGTCCCTCAGTCAACTCTAAGGTAAACGTTTAGCATTATATTATTTTTTGTGCAAAAACTTATTCGTTGACGCATTCTTATGTATCGTTATTGTAGCGGTGATTGTGGGATGTTTTCCATCAAATACGTGGAGCATCTTCTCGTTGGAGCTCCCTTCGACACACTCATAACAGAGAACATGAAGATATTCAGGAAAAAGTGGGCGGTTGACTTGTTTTTAGATAGAGTTACCCGATGACTTATTTTTATATTAAAACACTTTTACTTTTGTTTTTGTCGGATGATATAATTTTGATTGTGTATAACTTGTCAAAATGAAACATAATTCAAAATGATTCAACAACATAATTCAACAACAAATAACTTCAATATATCAACAACGGCATTTTATAGAACATAATTCACACTCTACTCTCGCCATGTGCATGTCTTTCTACTGTGATCTAGACCACCGCACTTGCCGCAATTTCGCCTTACAACGACTTTTTCACCTTGAGATGGATATCGGGTTACCCTTCGCCTTCCTTATTTACTTTTTCTTGGACGACCAACTTATTTTTTTTCAACGGGAACCAATACTTTCATATGCTTAATATTTTATGGAACGTCCCATTGTTCTTCACTCCCAACTGGATAGATGGCGTCTTTATACATTTCGATCCTTGTTTTCTTTACGTAGAAAGGATTACATAGAGAGTATACATCCACCGAACGATGTTAAGCTGATGCAATGACATGTTCGCAAGGGATATCTAGAAGTTGAGGAATTCCACAAGTGCAAGTATTTTGTTGCAAGTTTACATCGTGCTCACCCCCACCGTCTTTTATGTGACATTCGTACAACCCAAGCCCATACGCGTGCACAATTGTGCTTTATTGCTCATATTCTCAAAGTCAGCTTGCCACCTTGGTGTAAGTTCCGTGTTTAACTTCTGTGCAATGTCTTTTTGTTTGAAGAACCAATTTTGTAGTGTGAATCTTATGAGCTCAATAAGCGTCGTTATCGGGAAAGATCTCGCATGCCTTGTTTTAGCGTTAAAACTTTCGACGTTGTTACTCGTCATAATATCATACTTGTCAAAAATAACAATTAAGATTTTAGGAAATGAATATTTGATTACAAGTTATTGAATTTTACCTTTTCCCAGGAAAGAACGGTCTTTCCCAAAGATCAAACCCGGTGTCTTCGATATATTTTTCCATTTCGACATCTTTTTGCCTCAGCTGTCTAAAGTGAGCTTCGAATGACGTCTTATTGAAACAATAAGCATCTTCGTATAATTCACCGCAACAATGGTATGTCTTAAACTTGTGTTGAACGTTAATCTGCATATGATGGTAGCAATAACCATGAGGTATTCCCGAAAAAGCAACTTCAACACCATGATTGATACTAACATGTCGATCAGATATGAATGCCAAATCAAGTACGTATTCCCCAATGACTTCTTTCAACTTCAACAAAAACCACGTCCCATGATTCATGCACTCACTGTCGACAACGCCAAAAGCGATTGGATACAATTGTGAATTCGCATCCAATGTAATCGCTACAAGCAACTGTCCCCCGTATTTAGTCTTCAAAAATGAACCATCCAAAGATATGACCGGCCGACAATACTTAAATTCTCAAAGACACGCCCCAATGACAAAAAATGCATATTTTAATTTGTCACCATCTTACACAAAATCAGTAACCGTGCATGAGTTTTTTTGCTTCAACATGTACAACCAAGAAGGAGTTTCTGATACGACTGTTCATGTGTACCACGAACGAGTTCAATAGCTACTTCTTTAGATCTCTACGCCTTCAAATACGATATGTCTAGCCCCCATCTTGTATTCACTTCTTCTCTAACGTTGTGTGTTGAATGATTGGCCATTGAGTTGATGGAATATTTGTCTTTAAACACGTGTCCAAATAACCCACATTGTAGGTCCTCGTTGACCTTCTGCTCAAACTACACGCGAGCACGAGTGAGATTTTTCGAAAGCCACAACCTCCCATATTCCTAACCACTATACGACGCCCCAAAGTTTCCACGTACAACTCTCATCTTTGCAAAGAACGTACCACCTTTTTGTCGAAGATGATTTAACTCAAAACTCGAAATTATTTTTCATGGCGTATAGGTGCACATGTGTCTTCATTTCCAATTTGTTCTCAAACTGTTTTCCAAAATACAAGTCTTCTGAGCTACCTATTACATTAGATGATAAACGGTTAAGTTCAAAACATAAATAAATTATATGTGCACTTGAAAAATTACCTGTAGAGGATTGAGTCGGGCCGTCACGATATTCTATCTCCTTACCTAATTGTTCTTGCGTGAATTGAAGATATTTCCAAGTATAAGTTTCCAAAGATCCTCAACAAGGATTAACTTCGGGATGGTAGTCACCATAAGGAACTTCGTAGTCCTCAAAAAGTCCTCGTACTCTTCATCATTCCCAAACTCTTCAAATTCTTCAGCGTCTTCAACGTTCATCATCGTTGTCATCATCTTCATTTCCTTCAAAATCTTCGAAATCGACATCTAATGGATCTCTATCACGCCTATACGTTTCATCTTCGTCGCTCGTGTATTCGAGAAACTCATCCTCGGCAACCGAACGTTCATCGTTTGGTTTCGGATTACTTTGTGAGACTTCAATTGCGAGAGGATAATGTTGTCTTCTGCTTTCAATGCGAGGAGCCTTCAACACTTGTTTTCCTTTTCTCTTCGGATCCAAATCGTTAGCAATTGGTGACATTATTCGTTTCGGTTCAAAGCTCAAGAAAATAGGACATTTAGTCCAGTAGTCGTGGTTCATATAATATGTGAAATCATCATCTGACACCAAGACTGATGACGCCAACACAACGTTACCTAGAGTGTACATACTTCAATTTTTTAAGTCATACGTCATCCTGTCCATATTGGAAATTTGGTAAACCATATGGACCAACTCATCATACGTTGTTTCTTTTGTAGCATTCACCGTATACGTACGAGCTTTATTAAAATCCCACCTGTTGCTTTTCCTCACCCACGTTCCACCAACACTGATGAAAACTGCAAAACATATACATAAAAACTTGCTTAAAACTAATCAGACATACTATAATTAAATCATCAAAAAATTGGAGAATTGGCCCTGGCATACAAACTGATTTTGGATTTGTCCAACGTTTCGTTAAACTTTCGTAAATGTTCAACTCGCTTACGTAGCTTTTTAATTTATTTATTTAATTACTCTATTACCCTTTTTAATTTGGCCAAATTTTTTAAAATTTGTTGATTTGAATTTCAAATTTTTGGTGTAAATTTCAAACTATATGGCCGGATTGAATTTCAATTCTTTTCACTCGAATTTCAATTTCAAAATGTTGCCTTTTATAATTATTAAGCGTGTTTTATTTGTGAATGGATTAGTAGATCCGAGAATATTGGGTTGTATCTTTGACTTGTTTAATTAAGCGGTTAGTAATTAATGGATATTTAGTTTCCCTTGATATTATGTATTTATTGAGCATTCAAAGCCTGTAAAAATTTATTCAATTTACGAAAATAGTGGTTCATCTTGTGTTTCATTTTCAACAGTTTTTTGCTTTTAATTTACGCAAAATGGTATATGTGGATGGCGAGGGATCTTCTTTACGACAATCCGGTATGTTATCTATTCTCTTGAGTTTATTTTCGATTTAATTATGTTTTGAAATTATTTTTATTTTTTGCAGTTGAAATTTTTGAACGACAATGTTCTCAATCACGAGATGTTGAGACTATTGTCAGTGAAGAAACTACAAAGGATGATGTAGTTTTGTTTGATCACGCTGATTTGAAAAATTTCCCAATGAAATTTGATTTAAACGTTGACAATGTTTTCACTAGCAAATCAGTTCTACAAACAACTTTGAGTATGTTGGCGGTTTGTAATAGGTTTGAATATAGGACTATAAAATTGAACAAGACAAGGTATTGTGTTTGTTGTAAGGATCTTAATTGTTCTTGGATGTTATATGCTAATATGAGCCATAAATCTGGAATTTGGGTCATTAGAAGTTTTTCCAAAGATCATTCATGTTTTGGCCGCGTAGTTATCAACAAAAATAAGCATTCATCGTCTATGCTAATTAGTTAATGTGTTAGAGATGATTTTAGGGGATCTTTAGCTACTGAAATTAAACCCGTCGGAGTTGCTAAGATTATGAGGACTCGTTGGAATGTAGAAGTTTCTTATTATCGGGCGTGGAAGGGACGAAAAAAATGCTTTGACTGATCTTCGGGGTGATTTTGATTCTTCTTACAGTCATCTTCCTATCATTGGTGATATGATATGTGCGAAAAACCCTGGTAAGTCTATGATTTACAACGTTAATTATTATTCAATTTACATATGTTGAAAACATTAGTTGAAGATGATGGTACATTCAAGTATTTTTCCTTGCTTTTGGAGCTTGTGTTCATGGGTTTAGATATTGTCGCCCTGTGATATCCGTATATGGTACATTTTTTAAAGGAAAATCGCATGGGACGTTATTGCGTGCTACCGCTCAAGATGGGGATAATCATTTGTTTCCATTGACATTTAGTATTGTGGATTCAGAAAATGATAAATCATGGTCGTGGTTTATGACGCAGCTTCGTCATGTTTATGATGTACGTGATGAAATGGTCATCGTATCGGATAGGCACAAATTCGTTCAGAAAGCTGCGATCAAGGTATTTCCGGAGGTGAAATGGGCATCTTGCATGTAACATTTATGGGGTAATGATAAAGCTCAATTTGATAATAGTCATATTCAGCCCCTTTTTTACAAGTGTGCAAAGGCTTACACATCTAGAGAATTTGATTATTGGCTGAATTTATTGTCTACCAAAGATCAAAAAATTAAAAAATATTTGCTAAAAGCAAATCCGGAGGTTTGGGCTCGTAGTCATTTTTCAGGGAAGAGATTTAATATCATGACTACCAATATTTCGGAGTGTTTGAATTCAGTTTTGCATGAAGCTCGAGGATGGCCTGTGTCTTGTCTTGTTTTGAGTTACCGATATCTTATTCAAAGATGGATAGTCAAGAAGAGGAGACTCATTCCTAAGATGTCAGGTTTAACCGACATTGGGCTTACAATATTGAAGGAAGCTCAAGAAGCAGCACGTACTATGAATGTAAATTACATGTACGATTTCGTACGATGAGCTTCAAGGCAATTCATCGTACAATTTTGTCCAGATTTTTGACGAACTTTTTCTTTCCCGATCCAAAAACGATTTTAACACAAAAAACGACGACAATAATGATTTAAACAGAGTTACGGATCTTACGTGACTTCAACGAATTTAAGGAGAATTTGATTGAATTCGAAGGTGAAAATGAGATTGAAATATATCAAGACCTTATATATAAGTTTCAAGGGTAGTTTTGTCCGAAAAATGGTCTAAAGTTCATTTTAAGATATTTAGCAAATGATGAGTGCAATGTGGATATTTTAATTATTTTTGGGTCCATATTGTGAAAATTTTCTATATATATATATATATATATATATATATATATATATATATATCATTTTGGTGTCGAATTGAGTATTAAGTTTTAATGTTTATTAAAACACAGAAATTAAGCATATTTGAGTCTCGACTTACAAAATACTTAAATTCAAAGGAAAACGTTGGTAAGTCAGTTTTTAAACAACATTACAGATACCTGGTGTAGACGGATTGGGTCACGTGTCATTGAATTCGTGGATACTATTTATGAGATATTTCTCTTATTGTGTGAAAAACACGAAAATGAGTTTCTCGAGTTCTTAAATACTTATATATAGATAGTGAATTTTGGCCCGAAAACTTTTGGGTGTAGGAAGAACTTAATGTATTTTCTTCCAATCTAGAGAGAAGGGAAGCAAATTATTCCTCTATTATGAAGGATATTTGATGGATTTTTGTGTGTTTGATTTTATGGTGTTCTTCGTCTTGCTCTCAAACATGTTTTTCTTGGAAAAATTGGTCTTGAAGAGGATTCTTGTAAGTTTTTCTCCATGATCCGTCAAAAGTCCATTTTTTGTGTTTTAGCATCGAGTATTTATACTAAGCTAATGATGCGTCGGGGCAAAGTTGTCATTTGGCGAGTTAGATCGTCATGAGTTAGCTTGTTACTTGACAAGGCAGGTCGCCATGAGCTAGCTCGTGATCACTTGGCGAGACGCGTCATCATTGTGTAGCTCGTTATTCGACGAAGCGAGTCGTCATGAGGTAGCTCGCCACTTGGCGGGGCAGATCGTCACGAGGTAGCTCGTCATTTGATGAGAAAGATCGTCATGAGATAACTCGTCACTTGGCGAGACAAGTCGTCATGCGATAGCTCATCACTTGACGAGGCGTGTCATCATGAGGTAGCTCGTCATTTGGCGAGACATGTCGTCATTAGATAGCTTTTCACTTGACGAGGCGTGACGTCATGAGATTGTTCGTCACTTGGTGAGACGCGTCATCCTCTTGTAGCTTTAACTATTTTGATTATAAAAAATGTTTTAAATGATTATTTTGTATAATTTCTACTAATGTTGTTGTCGAAATATTACCTTCACTCTAGTATCATCATTAAAGATAAAAAGTTATTTGTTTTTTATATTTCTGACTCACGGTTTTAGAAAAATAAAACTTAGGGTTAATGATGTAATTTAACCTCAAGCAAATGATCATTTTTAATTTGATTTCTTATTTGAAAAGGGAAATACATCTTCTTCAAAATAGCCTTCCACATTCATCTCCACAGCAGCGGTGTAAAAAGCTAGTCCGAATAAAAGAAAAGGAAAAAAAAAACGCTGTCATCGTATCGCGTTCATCTTCAAAATGTGGCGTTCCGTTCTCCGGGGAGTTCGATTCCCTTCTAACCGATCATCGCTCGTCAATACCTCCGCCAGATCTCATGTTTCTAGACTCTTCTCCTCCGAATCGGTATTCCTCACTCCAGATTTTTTTTCCTTTCGCACGACTCTTAATCCGATTCGAACGTCCTTCAATCTTGCAAGAGCTTTGTCGAATGGATTCGATTTCCTCTGATTGGAGTGGATTGAATTGGATTTTTTTTCATTTTTAACTTTCAATGTTTTAAGCTTTGTTGAGGGTTTAATTGCAGACATCAAAAGAATCGTCGTACACGGTGGTGGACCACACGTACGATGCGGTGGTCGTCGGAGCTGGGGGTGCCGGTTTGCGAGCTGCCATAGGTCTTTCCGAGCACGGCTTCAACACTGCTTGCGTTACCAAGCTTTTTCCTACCCGTTCCCACACCGTCGCAGCCCAGGTACGATATATATATATATATATATATATATATATATATATATTATTTTATGTATTGTCTATGAAGTTGATGGTTTGTATTGCTATGTTCTTAAATTTTGTTTTTGGCTCAAGTTAGTTTCTCTGATAAAGGATTGGGAGGCTTATTCTCGTGTAAAGGGGCTTGTTTTTTTTTTTGTTTTTTTTTATTTTTAAGTAGTATTGTTATTCCTATAAAATCTAATAAAACCAATTTGGTTTAATATATTTAAAAAAAATTCAGGAGTCAAAAATGCCAAACTTAAGGTATTTATTTTTCGTTGAATCTGGGTATATCACGTCTGGGTTTAAGGCATATAGTAACTTGAAAATTTTCAATCATGATAAGCTTTTAACATTCAAATTATGGTGGTGCTTGTTGCAGAACTGTAATTTGGGAGTGAAACCTGTTTGTTATATTTTTTGCTCTAATTATAAATTTATAATAATTTGTCTTAGAGCCCAAATGGCCCAACACCACCATGTTCCGATAGCCCGTAGGGGGGGTTTTTATAGTATTGCTGATCTATAATTCATATAAAAAAACAGTAACTTTAAATTATTAGGTTTGTGATATTAAGAGGTAAATATGTGGTTGAATTACCCGCAATGATCCAAACAAACCATTCATGGTACTTGAATATTATTTACTTGTATATGTTCCTATTTGGAACCGAGAAAGAAAGTCTGCTTCGAGCAAACCAAACTCTTCTTATAAGATATGGTATGGCTAGCCATCATCGTCTAATGAGTAAAACGCTTATGTATAGATGTAAAAACTTTACCTGATATGATGCGTATGAAAATGAATCAAACTAGCAAATGATAACTCACTAATATATTGAACCCAAAGGCAGAATAGCTTATGTTTTGCTAAACAACTATAACAAGCTAATGTTTTGAACTAAAAATGATTAATTTCGTTGAGTCCCTTATCTATGTGTAATTTTTACAAAACTGAATTTTCATCAAAACATGTTAAGTATGTGCTATTTGGTTATGCATATATAACATATTTCACCCTTCTGGTTATGTCTATATCTTTTTAATTTTAATTAAATTATGATAAACATAATTGTGCCTTGCGTAATCAAGTTTGAACAACTTAAATAAGTGTCATCCTAAATTTAATATAATCTGCTCCTCCATTCGGGTTGTGTTTAGGGTGGTATTAATGCTGCTTTGGGAAACATGTCTGAAGATGACTGGAGGTGGCACATGTACGACACCGTCAAAGGAAGTGACTGGCTAGGTAAGTCAACGATTATGATTATGTGTTCTTACACGTAGTCCATTTATCAATCGGGCACCATATACGAATCGCTATATGATGACTTTCAGCTTGGTGTGATTTCTTTATTTTATTTTTTTGAAGGAGCTTGGTGTGATTTCTTTGCTTCGATTTACTAAATCTGAAAGAGTTCCTCATCTATGAAATACAGGTGATCAGGATGCAATTCAGTACATGTGTAGGGAGGCGCCAAAAGCTGTGATTGAGCTTGAAAACTACGGGCTTCCGTTCTCTCGAACTGAAGATGGAAAGATATACCAGCGAGCCTTTGGTGGTCAAAGTCTTAACTTTGGAAAAGGTAGATCAAACGTGATTGTATTTTATCTCATATTCGGCACTTCGATGTGTTTTACACTTTCTTATTATTAAAAAATTTCAACGTTTAGGTGGGCAAGCATATCGTTGTGCCTGTGCTGCTGACAGAACTGGGCATGCGTTATTGCACACTCTCTATGGTCAGGCTATGAAACACAATACACAGTTTTTTGTGGAATATTTTGCGCTGGATCTCATAATGAGCAGTGACGGTAAGTTATTATATTATGTAAAGTTAATTCTATGATTTTTTCAAGATGTAAAACTTCAACGTTGTGCACTCATATTCAATTTACCAGTTAATAAACTATTTCCAATGACTAATAAATGTTTATCACTCTTAACTTTATAGGCATTTATATCTTTAACGTTGTGAGTTCCAAAAAAAACGTCGTGAAGCATAATGTTTTAAGTCCACATTCTCATTTTAGCAAAGATTAAGGGGTGGTGTATTCCTTTTTTCCCTGCACAAATACATCTATTGTTCAATTGTTGTGAACAGTGTTTGACTTTCGTAATTGGATATACAGGTGTCTGCCAAGGAGTAATTGCGTTAAATATGGAAGATGGTACTTTGCATCGCTTCCGTGCTGCCTCAACAATTTTAGCCACAGGGGTATCTCCTTTTTCATTTCCATTTCTGGAACCACCTTCATTGACCACTTACAACTTTTATACACCTCTTTCTTCTGTTCTTATTTTAGGGTTACGGTAGGGCTTACTTCTCTGCAACCTCAGCACATACATGTACAGGAGATGGCAATGCCATGGCTGCCCGAGCTGGTCTTCCTCTCCAGGTATTTAATTTATGATTTACTCTTTGACTTTGTTTTTGGTGGATAAATGTAAATCTTATGCATAAGTTTTGTTGGTTATCCCTGCACAGGATCTAGAGTTTGTTCAGTTTCACCCAACTGGCATCTATGGCGCGGGGTGCCTGATTACAGAAGGTTTGTTATAAAAAGAAGTTGTATTTATTGTATTTAAGCAACGGATACGGTTGTCAGATCTCTCAATTTGTTTTTTTCTTCTTTTTAAATAATTTTTGGTGCCCTATAGGATCTCGTGGTGAAGGTGGAATTCTTAGGAACAGTGAAGGTGAGCGGTTCATGGAGCGATATGCTCCTACAGCAAAGGATCTTGCATCAAGAGATGTTGTTTCCAGATCTATGACAATGGAAATTCGAGAGGGACGTGGTGTAGGTACTGGCTTTTGTTCCCAAGTGTGCGATACAATATTGACAATGTCCTATATTCAGTTTAGAAAGGAAGCAACATTCTGAAAAGTCTTCTGCAAAGATCAGATACATCAATGTGATCCTGATTTATGTGATTTCTCGAATTGTGGGATTGATTCTCAACAGGACCTTTGAAGGACCATATCTATCTCCACTTGAATCACTTACCGCCAGATGTGCTCAAGGAGAGGCTTCCTGGTATCTCTGAAACTGCTGCTATTTTTGCTGGTGTCGATGTCACAAAGGAGCCTATTCCGGTCCTACCCACCGTTCATTATAACATGGGCGGTATTCCGACAAACCACCACGGAGAGGTATAGATAGAAAAGCCTATGTGAAGAAGGCCTTCACAAGATATATGAATATGTATTTCTTCAAATACTCGGTTCGTTTTGTTGTTGAACAAATCTAATGTTGCAAAAGAATGACCATCTACATTTATTTTGTAGGTTGTTACGATTAATGGCGATAATCCAGACAGTATAGTCCCTGGACTGATGGCCGCTGGAGAGGCAGCTTGTGCATCGGTGCATGGAGCCAATAGGCTTGGTGCTAATTCTCTCCTTGACATTGTTGTTTTTGGACGAGCTTGCGCAAATAGAGTTGCAGAGATCAATAAGCCAGGCAAGTTTAATTGGAATACTTTGCTTATCACTGTTGTTTTTATTATATTTTCTCAAATGCAATGTATCACCACTAAATTGTTGTCTGCTTGAGCTCTTGCAGGAGCGGAACAAAGGCCTTTGGAGGCAGATGCCGGAGAGAAAACGATTGCCTGGTTGGACAAACTAAGGAACGCCAATGGTTCGTTGCCAACTTCGAAAATCCGTCTCGATATGCAACGCGTCATGCAAAACAATGCTGCCGTGTTTCGAACACAAGAGACTTTGGAAGAAGGTATGAATTATTAGGACCCGGAAGGGTAAAATTGTTTTGTTTATTCATTCATTTAATTTATATATAATATAAGTATGTTATTTTCATGGGATAGATGTGATTATTATTTTATTTTCTTTGGTGGTAGAGTAATGTAATCTCGGAGATATTGGTTCGCCTCTTGAATTTTGAACCGAACTTATAAAAAACATGAGTAATATGTGCTCCTTTCTTCATGTTTTGGCTGGCAAATAAACCTCTTCAGTTTATCAATCCCTTTTCTTATTGATGTGGTATTTATTGAGGAATTTTCTGTTCAGGTTGCCAGTTGATCGACAAAACATGGGAGAGTTTCCATGACGTTAAATTGAAGGACCGAAATTTGATATGGTAAGTTTTGGGCTTAGCAAGATTGAATTTTTTTCTACTTTGTTCTCTCTTTAGTCTGCGTGCTGATATATTAAAATATTCTTTTTAGGAACTCGGACTTGATAGAGACCATAGAGTTGGAAAACCTTTTAATAAATGCCTGTGTCACAATGCACTCCGCTGAGGCTCGGAAAGAAAGTAGAGGCGCACATGCTCGGGAAGATTTTACGGTCACTATTCTTTCCCTTTAAGTAATTCAACGATATATGCTTACATCTAGTATCGCATTTACTTATCTTTTTTAATATATTTTTATTTGTAGACAAGAGATGATGAGAACTGGATGAAGCATACTGTCGGGTAAGTTCTATTTTTGTTGTAAAGTATAATCAAGCTTATTGTTTTACCTCTATTCACAGCACCTGGGAACTCTTTGTGAAACTGTTTATATGTTCAATTTGGATGTAATGTGAAATGCAGGTATTGGGAGGACGAAAAGGTCCGACTGGATTATCGGCCAGTTCATATGAACACGTTAGACGATGAAATCGAGACGTTCCCACCCAAAGCTCGTGTCTACTGAGTCTCTCTCCTTGCAAAATCGATGTTTTTAAGCTTCGACGCATTTTTTTATTTCTGAAGACTGCAAGATTACAATAGGAAAAACTATTTTTGACGAATAAAGTGTTGCATTGTTTTGCAATTTAATCGGCACCAAACTGTTATGAGCCGGAAAAGCTGGTTTCAGTATTTGCATTTCACAGCACAGATGAAAAAGAAATAAATGAAAAAGGTAACTGTTATTTATTATCTGTTGGGAGTTTGTATTGTATTACTACAAATGAGAACTATGGCGTTGATTTTGGTTCATCATAGGAGATTAAAACAATAATGTTTGCACTTATATTCAATTTATTTCGCAAAGGTAATATTATAGCGACACTAATCAAAATAATGTATACCCATTCCTATATGGATTCCCATTCTATATTTGTTTTCCATGCATTCACAGTATTCTGGCTATTGTTGTATTTTACGAAAGAGCTCTATGAGATCGTGGAACTCGAAGCATTGAACTTGTGCCTTGCAACTTCAAAGGCTAAGAGCCATCCTATTATTAGTATTGTAAATTTAAATAATAGAACTCAGATTTCGTCTGGCTAGTAATTTGTTCTGAACAAGGATCACTAGCACACATGGTTGAGCCACCTTGTTCACCAGCCGAAATCTCAACTGAACAAAACGGAATGAATAACAAGAGACCAAAATGAACGATTCTTATTCCTGTTTTCTTGTCGCTTTCAATGACAGCTAGTCGAAGTAGATGCCAAGCAATTCTGCTTCATAAAGTGCATCCATATTCGACTTCGATGAAGCCTCGAGTTGATATTTGTGGGTTCGACCCACTTTTACAAACCCCATTGAAAATTGATATGTTTACTTCACTTAAACTTCCATTATTCTTTTCACTGTACCATTGTCCTATAAAGAATCTACCTTCGAATTTCTATTTCAACCAAGTTTAGCAACGAAAACATAGTTAATATATCGACAAAAAGCCTATCCTGCCATATCTCTTTGGTTAGCAAGAGCTTCGTATTGCACAAGAGTTGTTTGACCCGTCTCAGAGAGTGATTTTACCATCAAACCTTTTAGTTTGGTGAAAACTTTCATTTCGAGATCCTAAAACTTAACATACGAATGTGACCAATAAAGAGCGATTTGCCAAGAGACACTACATCGTATTCTCGTGTCTCATCGGCTTCATTTTATCAAGAGGACTAAATTGAAAGTGGAAGAGCTCTTCGTGGCTGGAACTCGTCGATGGGACAGAGAAAAAGGTTGACGGCTTTGTGACACTGATCGAGAATGCGATCTTTTGAAGATAGAGCAGAGGCCTTTCCAGCAAGACAAGTTGCTCTGGGTTGAGATTGATGACGGGAGTTTCAGCTTTAAGAAAGCACACACAGCCGTGAAAGAGAATTGAGATTATCCAGATAAGATGTGGAATGCGATTTGGAAACTCAAACTGAATGAAAGGTACAAAATGGTGTTGTGGCGCTTGGGAAGGGATAACTATCCGACGACAAACACGTTGAAGAAGAGCATAGCTGCCATTGACGATATTTGTCCCATGTGGTGCACAAGTATTGGACAACTTTCACCTTTTCTTTGACTGTGGACTGGCAAGACAACTATGGGTGATGAATGACATGGGTATGAAATGGCCGATCAGCCCAAATAGATCAGGTAGCCACATGTTGAGTGAAATTCTTGTCTGCAACGAAGAATTTGATAGGCTTGGCAAAGAGAATCTCTTCATCTTCTCGGCGATCACAATTATTTCAATAATCTGGAAGCACAAGAATGACAAAGTCTTCAGAGGGCAGGCTACAATTATCGAGGAGATTAGTGCAAGAGCTACCCAGGTCCTTGAGGATATCTTATCGAGCTCCATCAACCTTCATCCTTTCCAGGTGCAAAGTGCTGGCGGGGCTCTATCAGGAGAAGGGAACCAAAGGTGATGCAAACCTCCTTTAGGCTTAGTCAAGCTGAATGTGGATGCAGCCTTTTCAGCAGCAGGTGCAACAGTCGGAGTCGTAGCGAGATCAGCCTCTGGTGCAATTCTTTGGGCGTGGAGGAGCCACATTGCTGCCAAGGACGCCTTTGAGCGGAAGCAAAAGCTGCGAAGATTGCGGTGCAGTTGGAAAAGTTCTATAACTGGCCAAATATCTGCATTAAAGGGGACAACCAGATGATTATGTCCACTCTGCAGAGAAGAAGTCCGACCACAAGGTGGCAATGTCTCTCAATCTTTGAAAATATAGTATCACTTCTAGATAATTTTGCAGTATGTGAATTTAGTTGGATTGGGACTGAAAACATATTTGCACATGCTTTAGTCAATTGGGTAATGTCATCGGAGTCGCTTGGTTTGTGTACTCTAAGGGAGATTCCGACCCTTATTCGGAATCAATGCGAGCTAATGGACACTCTTTTTCCCTCCGTCGTACCGCGAGGGATCGGGAGTTTTGATGAGGCTCTTTTTCAAAGAAAATTATACTACCGTTGGGAACGATGAATTATGAATCCGTTGAAATTGATTGCTCGGTAATACTCTTTTTCAAAAAAAAAAAACTACCGTTGGGAACGATGAATTATGAAGCTGTTGAAATTGATTGCTCGATAATACAGAAAAATCCCGGGCCTGCTACTTTTGTTGATTTATGTGAGATTAAAATGTTCGACCATAGTGACAAACTGTCAAAGTTTACTTTTTAAATCAAATATACTCTTAAGAAAAGGTGATTGATCGACAAGTCGGAAACAAAACTTCCACATAAGTTCTTAGACATTTTAATCATTGAAGTTCACCACATAGTCGCTTGGGATAAGCGAGAAAAAACAGTACACGATGAGATCTTGTCATCTGCAAATTTGACATTATGCTCGTCTCTGTATTTGCGCTCACAGTTGTCGATTCGTACAAAAGAGTCTAAATAAAATGAGTTAAATTGTCGGCTGGAAATAGAACAGGTATACACGAGGATTTCTTGATATTTCTGGTTCAGTGTACGTCTCATTTAATGAGTAATAAACTTGACCTGGTTTCTCAATCAACAATTCTAAGTAACTTGAATACACTTTCTCATGCAGAAACTAAGGCTATGGTTCACGTACAAGCCGCAATTATTGACTGGCCACCAAATTAGGTATGCATAAAGATTGAACATCATATTAAGAGTATCCATACTACCCAAGATATTGATCTCTATGATTTTAGAGTAGAGCTACAATATATAAATATAAATATATATGAGGTAACTAACCAACAAGTTTTGAATTGGTATAGACCAACGTAAAATGACTATATACCTAATTTATATAAATATATATGTATACAAATCAAAGACAAATCTATAGTAAAAAAGTGAATCCTTGACCCAGAACAAGCTTCATTTTTTCTTTTAGTTAAGTAGTGAATCCTTGGTACAGAACAAGTTTTCTTATTTTATTTTCTACTTAATTTTCTTGAACACCATATTATTTATATCTAAATTAGACACACATTATATTTAATGTTAATGACCAGCACATGAGATTTTCCTTGATCAATAGATAATGATGGATCTCAAGGGATTTAATGCACACAAATAATATCATAAAAATGATTTTTTTTTTCTTTCTGCGAACCGAATTGCGAGGAATGTACCTTAATGACTCCTGTTTTCAACCTCTAAGCCTAAAGACGGTTCTTCATTAAGAGAAAGAGAAACCTTTTTCTCTATAAGAACTCTATTATAATGTTTATTGCAGCAAAGGGAACATCTAGTGCATTTCTCTCTTTGCTAAACCAAACCTAGCAAAACTGATCCCTGAGAAGCCACCCCTAGATAAAAACTAACATAAGAAATTTGAGCTTATTCGACAAGCTATATTTGTTCTGTAGCTGATAACAACCGAAGCTTTTTCGTCAATTTTCAAGATTTTCTCGAACAAGAAAATAGCCCGAGTTTTATTGAGCTTAAACTCACACAAAATCAACTTTGACTCGGGCCAAATTTCGCTTTGAATCATCCTGATTTGGCTTATATCACACAAACTAGAAAACACATTCTGAAGAAAACAGAAGTTTCCATATTCTCAAGATATGAATATCAGCTATAGAGAAAATCCTTTTCAAGAACTTCAATGAACAAGCAAATATGGTTTCTCTAACTGATTTGGATCACCGAACTCGTGCTTGACAAATTTTAGGGTAATGCTCCTTGGTTTCTAGAAAATTATTAAGCATTAAATGAGACTGAGACAAATAGTAATAACAAAGAAACAGCTTTACTTGTAATTACAGGTTCTCCAACAAGAACTCTGTAAGCACACATCACAATTTTAATTACACATCAAAAGGAAGACAAAAAAATCTCAGACCAACTATTAGCTTATATTATACCTAACCAACTATCAAATCCCAGCATACGAAAATAGTTTGCCAGAAAGATTTGTACAAATTATAATATAAACATTATGAGCTAACCAATGGTTACACAGCTGGAATGTTGGCGAAGGAGAATCCTTTGTATCCTTTGTAAGCATAGTAAGCAATCCTCGTGTAATAGAACCCAGGAATGAACAAGATCGCTCCAAGAACAGCAAAGAAACTCCCTGAATCAGAATCAAAATTCGAATTTCAAAATCAAAGGAAATCACATCAAATTTCACACAAAAAAAAAATCCGCGGCAGAGAACACAGGTGAAACCCTAATCTTTGACCTCAAAACTAACAACGAACAATAATTAGCTGTTGCATAAACAGATTATACTCTAAATCAACAACTAGACACCGATGAAACCCTAATTGTTTTTCCCCGCACTTCGACGATGAGCGAAAGAGAGAGAATAGAGATTTCGGTACCGTGAGCCCGATCGCCGCCGACGTGATTATAGGCCATGAGGGAACCGACGACGATGGCTAGGGTTCCGAAGACGAGAAGAGCGACGGCGAGGGCGATCTCCTTGATCGGAGGCCTGTTGTTGACGATGTACGAGGTCTCCATCATAATATCCTCGTCCGTGATCGAGAACGCGTGGTCTACGTACGCCATTTGTGTAGCTTCGACGATTCTGAAGAAAGAGCTTGTCTCTTTTGGTACGCCAAAACTGTGTTGTGTTTTTAATTAATGGGAGTGCTGTGAAAGCTAAAGTTGGTATTTTCGGAATATAAGTTTCTGTCGTAGTCGTGTAGATCGATTAATTCTTCCAGATTTGTGCATACATCCATATCTCATTATAACTTTATTTTTATATATTTTATCTCATAAATGAACTTCTCCTTAATTAATCATAGCCGTCCACCTGCATATACAGATCTATCTCGATCTACAGCAAAAAAAGAAAGATATTATCGATAAGAAATTTCATAGTATAGACCCAAAAACGTTAAAAATATCCACATTAGACTCATCAATTGTTAGATATCTTAAAATGAACTTTAGACCAATTTTCGGACAAAAATACCCTTCAACTCATATATAGGTTTAATTCAAATTTCAATCTCATTTTCACCTTCGAATTCACTCAAATTCTCTTAAAATACGTTGAAATCACATAAGATCATCGTCATAATGGGTATGTTTTTTCGTTAACTCTGTTTAGATCATTTTTGTAGTCATTATTGGTGTTAGAATCATTTTTGAGTCGGGAAAGAAAAAGTTCGTCAAAAAACTGGAAAAATTGTACGATAAGTTACCTTGCAGGGCATCGTACGACATCGTACGATGTCGTAGGGCATCGTACGACGTCTTATAAGTTTAAATGTTTATCTGACAGTTTTTTGGCATGTTTTGGCATTTTTTTGACATGTTTTGATGGTTTTGGACAAGTTTAGATGAATTTTGGAAAGGTTTAGATGAATTTTCGACAAGTTTAGATGAATTTTGGACAAGTTTAGATGAATTTTGGACAAGTATAGTTTAATTTTGGACAAGTGTAGTTGTTGACAGGTTTTTATGAATATGTTTACAGTGTTCATCAGTGTTGGTGGAACGTGGGTGAGAAAAAGAGATAGGTGGGATTTTAGTAAAGCTCGTACGTATACGGTGAACGCTACAAAAGAAACAACATATGATGAGTTGGTCCATATGATTTACCAAATTTCCAAGATGGATAAGATGGCGTATGACTTAAAAATTGAAGTCCCGTACACTGTGGGTGACGTTGTGTTGGCGCCAGCAGTCTTGGTGTCAGATGATGATTTCGCATATTATATGAACAACGACTATTGGACCAAATTTCCTATTTGCGTGAGTTTTGAACCAAAACGAATAATGTCACCAATTGCTAACGATTTGGATCCTAAGCGAAAAGGAAAACAGGTGTTGAAGGTTCCTTGCATTGAAGGCAAAAGACAACATTATCCTCTCTCAATTGAAGTCTCACAAAGTAATCCAAAACGAAACGATGAACGTTCGGTTGCCAAGGACGAATTTTCAGCAGACAAGAGCGGCGAATTTGAAATGTATAGGCGAGATAGAGATCCCTTTGACGTAGATTTTGAAGACTTTGAAGAAAACGAAGATGATGGTGACGGTAATGACGTTCAAGACTGTGAAGATTTTGAAGAGTTTGTGAATGATGAAGAGTACGATCACCTTTTTGAGAACTACGAAGTTCCTTCTGGTGAGTATCATCCCGAAGTTAATCCTTGTGGAGGATTTTCGGGAACTTATACTTGGAAAGATCCTCAATTCACGCAAGAACAATTGGTTAAGGAGATAGAATATTTTGAAGGCCCGACTCAATCCTCTACAGGTAATTCTTTTAAAGTTCATGTATAATTTATTTATGTTTTGAACTTAACCGTTTATCGTTTAATATAATAGGCAGCTCAGAAGACTTGTTTTTGGGAAAACAGTTTGAGAACAAATCAGAAATGAAGACACACGTGCACCTATACGCCATGAAAAATAATTTTGAGTTTCGAGTTAAATCATCATCGAAAAAAAGGTGGTACGTTCTTTGCAAAGATGAGAGTTGTACGTGAAAACTCCGGGGCGTCGTTCAGTGGTCAGGAATATGGGAAGTTGTGGCTTTCGAAAAAGCTCACTCGTGCTCGCGTGTTGTTCGAGCAGAAGGTCAACGAGGACCTGCACCGTGGGTTATTGGACACGTGTTTAAAGACAAATATTCCATCAACTCAATGGCCGATTATTCAGCACATAACGTTAGAGAAGAAGTGAAGACAAGATGGGGTTTAGACATATCGTATTTGAAGGCGTGGAGATCTAAAGAAGTAGCTATTGGACTCGTTCGTGGTACACATGAACAGTCGTATCAGAAACTACCTTCTTGGTTGTACATGTTGAAGCAAAAAAACCCAGGCACGGTTACTGATTTTGTGAGAGATGGCGACAAATTCAAATATGCATTTTTTGCCATTGGAGCGTGTCTTCGAGGATTTAAGTATTGTAGGCCGGTCATATCTTTGGATGGTTCATTTTTGAAGACTAAAATACGGGGGACAGTTGCTTGTAGCGATTGCATTGATGCGAATTCACATTTGTATCCAATCGCTTTTGGCGTTGTCGACAGTGAGTGTCACGAATCATGTACGTGGTTTTTGTTGAAGTTGAAAGAAGTTATTGGTGAAGACGTACCTGATTTGGCATTCATATCCGATCGACATGTTAGTATCAGTCATGGTGTCGAAGTTGCATTTCCGGGAATACCTCATGGTTATTGTTACCATCATATGCAGCTTAACGTTCAACAATAGTTTAAGACAGATCATTGTCGCGGTGAATTGTACGAAGCTGCTTATTGTTTCAATAAGACGTCATTCGAAGCTCACTTCAGTCAGCTGAGGCAAAAAGATATCGAGATGGCAAAATATCTTGAAGACATCGGGTTTGATCGTTGGGCAAGACCGTTCTTTCCTGGAAAAAGGTAAAATTAAATAACGTGTAATCAAATATTCATTTCCTAACAATTTAATTGTTATATTTGGTAGGTATGATATTATGACGAGTAACAACGCCAAAAGTTTTAACGCTAAAACAAGGCATGCGAGGTCATTCCCGATAACGACGCTTCTTGAGTTCATAAGATTCACACTACAGAATTGGTTCTTCAAACGAGAAGACATTGCACATAAGTTAAACACGGAACTTACACCAAGGTGGCAAGCTGACTTTGAGAATATGAACAATAAAGCACAATTTGTACACGCGTACGGGCTTGGGTTGTACGAATGTCACGTAAAAGACGGTGGGGGTGAGCATGATGTAAACTTGCAACAAAATACTTGCACTTGTGGAATTCCTCAACTTCTAGGTATCCCTTGCGAACATGCCATTGCATCAGCTCAACATCGTTCTATGGACGTATACTCTTTATGTAGTCCGTTCTATGTAAAGAAAACGTGGATCGAACAGTATAAAGACGCCGTTTATCCAGTTGGGAATGAAGAACAATGGGATGTTCCAGAAGATATTAAGCATATGAAAGTATTGGTTCCCGTTGAAAAGAAACAAGCCGGTCGTCCAAGAAAAAGTAAACAAGGAAGGCGAAGGGTAAACCGATATCCATCTCAAGGTGAAAAGGTAGTTGTAAGACGAAAATGCGGAAAATGCGGTGGTTTAGGTCACAATAGAAAGACTTGCACATGGCGAGAGTGAGCGTGACGTTGAACTTTTTGGAATTATATTGAACTCTTTTTTAATGACGTTGAACTCTTTTGAATTATATTGAATTATGTTGAACTCGTTTTTAATGACGTTGAACTTTTAAGAATTATATTGAATTATTGAACTCTTTTTAATGACGTTGAACTTTTTGGAATTATATTGAACTCTTTTTTAATGACGTTGAACTCTGTTGAATTATATTGAATTATGTTGAACTCGTTTTTAATGACGTTGAACTTTTTAGAATTATATTGAATTATTGAACTCTTTTTTAATGACGTTGAACTTTTTGGAATTATATTCAACTCTTTTTTAATGACGTTGAACTCTTTTGAATTATATTGAATTATACACAATCAAAAAGTGTATAATTTAAAACCAAAATTTATACACAATCAGAAAGTGTTTAAATATAAAAACAATCATCGGGTTATTCTATCTAAGAACAAGTCAACCGCCCACTTCTGCCTGAATATCTTCATGTTCTCCGTTATGAGTGTGTCAAAGGGAATTCCAACAAGAAGATGCTCATATCCCACAATCACCGCTACAATAACGATACATAAGATACATAAGAATTTGTCAACAACTTAATTTTAACAAATATAATTAAAACGTTTACCTTAATCTTGATTGAGGGACGTTTTGGTCAATAAACCATGTGAACTCATGAAGCGTCGGTCGACCTGCTGAGAGAGGGTGATACATTTTCGGGTGGTTGTTGAACAGGCCACTCAAATTCATTACTCGTGGCAATGCGCGACTCCAATCCTATAGTATTCCAAAAAAATGTTAAGTAATTACAAATTTATATATAAATATTGTTAGAGTTTAAAGAGTATCTATTTAAACTTACGTGCATGAACTCCATGAAGTCTGCTGAATGCTGCTCCTGCTCCACTAGTACCCTCTGACAATCAAGAACTGTGATCGTCCACTCCATCAAATCAACTTGAAATGTGAACCAGTGGACATTCTTGAAGTTGACGGCCAGGAGGATCTGCTTAGCACCCTTCCACGATTTGATTTTGATGTCTCGGTATCCCGTCATCGGCGTAATGACGGATCTCTGATCCCAATAAACTCTCTCGGGTTCAGTCCCCAACTCTTTCGCCTTCTCTATGTTTGTCTGCTCTTGCTTGTACCTCCCGAAGACGTTCTGAACCCATACAGTGTCCATAATGCGGACATCCTGCCGATACCCACTGAGTTCATGCTGTCGAGTCCTCAACATATGAAGGATTGCGTCGATATGCTACAATACAAACATATAATTAATATAAAATATCTAATAGTTGAACAAATAAAATGCAGTGTACCTCATCTGTCAGCCAAACTCCTACGCCGACAATGGGGTCAAAGAACTTTTGACCCACTTCTCTCGCCACTAACCGAACGTTAGGCATAAAGCGGCCATAGTACTTCCCCGTCTTCACCCACAACATCATCTCGATAAAGTCTTTTCGGTTAGGCTCCTTAACCGGCTTGAAAGAAGTTCTTCTATGTGTTGTGTACTTGCGCTTCGTCGGGTCGGTGTAGTCGTCCCACCTATTCGATTTCTGAGGTGGTGCCTTCGCTGGAGATTCGGGTGGCTCGCTCCGTTGACGCTTTGACGGTCTCTCGAAGGCATGGCCCTTTAACTTCTCATCCTGTTGCGTTGGTCGTCTTTTGAATAACCCTGCTTGTTTATCCGGGATTTCAGGTGAAGGGCTCCGACTGCTCTGGGGCGTAAAAGGCGATGGAGGTGTAGGAGGATGAGGAGGAGCATCCATCGGGGGCTCCGACTGCTCTGCTTGTTTAGCATTCTTCGCCTTCCTCTTGCTTTGCTTTTGCGTATCAGGACCACGCGCTTGCGTGGTAGGAATGGGTCCACCTGGCATCCCCGTAACGTCACGGAATACGTGATTCAGACGCGTCCATGTACGAATCTGTAAAAATTGTTAGTTATACTTTGAATAAAATTTTATAACTTTCAAACGACCTTATTACCTGACTATTGCGTATGCGCTCAACTCGACTGTTAACTACGTTCATCCCTCGTCCTAGGGTGGCCATCGTCTGGAGTATGTATCCTATTCCTTGACGAAGCTCGTTCCACATTCCCACCGTTATGACAATTGGGTCATCATCGCTTGGCTCGGAACCACGAGGACCTTGTGGAGGAGGCGAAGTTCTTGGGCGAGGAGAATCGGGACGAGGAGGTCGAGCATCAGGACGAGGAGGTCGATCAACGGAACGAGGAGTTCGAGTTTTTGACTCTTTCGTCGGACGCGTTCGAGGAGTATCAGAGATATACTCCTCATCATCGTCCTCTTCCTTGTCGTGGCCGAGGAAGTCGGCTTCCTCCGCAGCTGAACCAACGATGTTGATTTCTTCATCAACGTTCCTTGGCTCCGCCGCATTGACTCCTTCGATGTCTATTGGATATAGACATTTCTTCGTCTGGTCTTCGAGAATATCGAAGAACCCTTTCTCTGCCGGTCTAGGTCGAAGCATTTGAAGGACGCCCAGCTGAAAACATTGAAAAATGTTATGACTTCTTAAAAATTAATCTCAATTAAAGAAAATATGGAAAATCAATAAAATTTACCGATTTCTTCTTCAGAATCTTCTCGACGTCTTTCCTAAGAACAACGACGGTGCCCGACCACGAATGCATCCTCGGCAATCGATTTCCACTGCTTGTTCCGAAGGCTTGCCCAATCTCCGGGATCGCCTCGTACGCCCAATATTGAAAGGCGTGAAGATTCCCAGACAATGTGTACTTTGCCTCTTTTTGTAGGACGTCGGGTTTCTTCTTCAACTTCGTCTCGAGACCCTCGAGGTGATACTTCAAGTCGACCGAGAGCGATTGAAACGTCTCGGCCCAACTCATGTTCCCCCACGGCAAACTGTAGAAGAAGGGGAGATCTTCTATGTATTGCACGAATGGTTGCCACCTCGGCTCGATAACTTTGTTCGCCGGTTGTCCCAGTAGATATCCGAGAACGAAGACGCACAAACCGAGCTTGTAAACGTCTACGGGATTCTTGCACGCATTCCAGAAACCGATGAGTGCACTGAACTTGATGTTGCTTGTCCCGTTCAAGTACTCATCAATGAGCATTCTAGAGGATTGTTTGTCCTTCTCGTCTTTTGTCGGACCGTCGGTGTAGTCTAAACCCGATATTAAGGCATATTCGAGACGGCCGAATCGAACCCTCTTTCCTCCAAGTCCGAATTGAATCTCTCCGTACTTGATTGACTCGACCTTTCTCTCCAAAAGCGCGTGCACAAGAACGGGCGCGAAATTCAATTCGCTATTATCGAAGAAAAATTGCTCGAAGACCGTCCCTCGTAGTTGCTCGATAAGTTTCATTTCTTCGAACCTAGTCTTCACATTTTTCAACACGGCGGAGCCACCATACGTGATACGCCCCGAGAAAGTCTCGTTAATGAGAAATTTCAAATAGTCCTACAAAAAACACAAAAAAAATAAGATAACAATACACAAAACGAGCAAAAAATAGCAACCATCGCACGATATCGCACGATATCGTACGCTATCGTGCGATATCGTACGATGGTGCCTCGAAGGCCATCGTACGATATCGTACGTCCATCGTACGGTATCGTACGATGGCCTCTACGATGGCGTTCATCGTTTCCCCGGAAACCTTAAACCCTAAAATCTGAATCCTATCTCAAATCGTCCCAAATCAATCCGATTTAACCTACATTACCGTCGAAAACACTATACAAACTAATTTCTACCGATTTCAAACAACAAAACCCATAAATCATACCTTTTTTTGAGATTTTTTTTCTCTTGTGAGCTCTCTTGAGTATTCCGGCCGTCTCCCCCTCCAACGAAATGAGTTTCCGAGCTCGAAGACATTTGTTTTGAGACTATTTCCATCGTGGACCTCTACTTTTGCACTTGTGAAGATTGATTTGAAGAATTTTTTTTTTGAAATGGGTCTCTATATTTCGGCCGAGAAAGAGAAGAGAGGGAAGAGAAGGGAAGAGAGAAAGTGAATAGAATGAGGAAGAAGGGTATTTTTGTCCATTTTAGTGGCTAAAGTTCATTTTTGGATATTTTGAATAGTATGAGTTTATTGTGGATATTTTAATTGTTTTTAAGTTCACATTATGAAATTTCTCTTATCGATTGAGTACTTATAAAAGCACAATTATCACAATCGAAAATTCATATCTCTAAATAATTTAGACGCGACATGTCGCATATGAAAGTTTGCACATTTAGATGCACTTTATCGCACTATAATAAAATATATACAAATTTTTTTTGGTACGGTAATTGACTTTTATATACGACATGTCGAGTCCGATAAATTTTCCACCAATTTTTTTTAATGCGACTTGTCGCAATTAAATGGAGTTTGGACTTAGCTTCTAGTTTAAAAATCCTACTCTAATGACATGTGATAGGCTTATGGATCCAAATGAACAAAGTTTGAGCTACTATACTTGGACTCAAAAGTTCACAAACTTTTTCCGAGTATTAGCTCAATTTGAACTGACTCCACTAAAGAGTTTACACTGAAATCTCTCGATTCAAATGAATTTATTTTCTACTCAAATTCAAGTTAATTATGTTAGTGGATCCCTTGAATGTTATCTATGATTACCCTTCATGAATATCATTGACTAGATGAGATTTATAAAATTACCATTTTACCCTTCTAGTTGTTATTTCCTCAACTCCTTTGTTACTTGTGAATAAGTTAGAAACACTGTATTGACGAGGAGCTAACAGATCACATTGTTTCATCCAAATAAAGTCATTACTTAATTTTGGATACCGCGCAGTTCATTTATTCACAATCCAAGTAATTAAGCATGAGGTCGTATACATTTCATTTCAGCAATCTTGTACATGAATTCCATATCTATGAGAACTATACAAAGTATACTCATGTCAACTTTATAACCCAATATATCACCAATAGAGCGTATATAGTTCATAAACTTGGATCTAAAGTGTAACTTTCTCAAATGAGTATATTGAAGTTATGAAACGACACGTCTCATTTCAGGATTAAGATAACTGTGATGCAATTCATACATAGTGACCTTGAGACATAAGAGATTAAATGGTTTGTTCTTACATTGTCTCTAAAGGTGCATTGGTCAATTCAATATCTTCGGAAGATACACTGGAAGAACTATAGAGTTCCTAACTCTCTATGCCTCGTAACCAGACATCATATATTCTTCCAACAATCACACTAGAATTAATAGTCCGTTGATCTTTAGATTGTGAATATTTCGTTTTAAGCAAACCATGAAGAGTTTGTTCACGCAAATCTACATTTGTCTCTTCATACGTGTTAGGTTTGATTAAGGAATATAGACTATTGAATATCATAAATTTTCAAACAAACAAATAAGGAATGTATGAACGTTTCAATTTTTATTAATTTAATCAGCATATTACAATAAGGACTCATGATAGATTTATATTACATCGATATGCAAAAAAATAATCTTCTTGTGAGCATCTCTGCCAACAAACTCTACCGAGCCAACTCCGGCATATACATCACAAACGTCTCTTGTTCCATAGGTGATGATTTTGTTTTCCTGATCAATTGAGCTCGGGTTAGGGTTTGATTTTTAGATTAGGAGTTTTATTTTTGTCAAAAAATATGTGTAATATTTGTGAACGTAGGGGTCATTAGGATCGTGTTTGAAAATATGGTGGTTGAGTTATTTTGAAAATAAAAGAAAAACTTTTTTGGACGTAGACTAAAACTGATGTCGAGCGTCTAGTTCGGGGAAATATTATTTTCTACTAATATTTTTGGCGTATAGTAGAGGTTCTGCGCTTTCTAAAATATACAAGAACATAAAACTCCGTTGAGTATTGGGTGATTTATGAACTTTTAAGTTTGAGTTTTCAAAACTGTAAATATGAAATTCTGATCCAGCGAATTTTGTTACGAGATGTTTTTGAGATAGTTCTCCTCATTATAATTTGTCTTGTAATATACCGTTAGAAAGCTCGCATTCTAGATTTTCTATGGAATTGGAATCGTGTCGTTTGAGTTTGTGAAACTCGAGTTATGATGAATTTCTCGGTCACTATCCAAACGTATGTGAACCGAATAGTCGGACCGCTAATTTTGTGACAAATTATATTTTCTTGACTTGCTGCATGCATATGAAAGTAAAACCCGAGGTTTTTCCACGATTAAGGTTGATTATTCTTTTGTGGTAGTTTTTAATCGGATGGACTATTTGGTTTAAAAAATTGGACATGGGAACCTGTTTGCTTGCACTGAGTTCGGCGTGATGCTCAGGAAATTGTCAAGGATTGAGGACAAGCTCTGATCTTAGACTAATCGTGGGTTCCATTTTCTTATCTAGCGTTTAATCTCTCGTGTTACATCGTCGATCGACGTGTCAATTTAAATTCAATATTTAATTTGAAATTAATAAAAAGACGATCGAGAATTTAATTGTTGGGTTATTTAAATAACTTGACTTATAAAATTTTAAAATATGATTTAATGCTCATAAAAGAGTTAAACGGTTAATAGTTCAGAATTATTTTTCTAACCGTTTTTATTACTTTAATTTGGATTATAGGTCTTATATAATGGTTAAACTTCAAAAGTTGGGAATTAATAAATTAAATTTTTGAACACTCAAACCAACAAGTGTTAAATTTCATCAACGAATTCAAACTCAAATTGTTAGCATTCACTGGTCAACCGATAAGTGAAACTTTTATAAAAATTCTAAAATTCTATTGATGTTCAGGACGTATCGAGGTTTTCCAAGAAGCGTGTAGAGTAAAGAAACATAAAATGCAGTGTTGAGATTTGCAATGAACAAAATTTTGTGATAGAGGTAAGTGTAGAGACCTAAGTGAACTACTTATCAAGGGAATAACTTTGTTTATGTGCATATACTTGTTAATAAACTATTGGGATTGGTGCCCACAAAAGAGATTTAAGACATTATAAATACTTTATATTTGATTTTGCTAAGACATTATATAAAGTTAAATATTCATTCTTCATTTAAGTTTGTGTTTATGTATATATGTTACGATCTGAAACTGTCATCAACGAAAGGGGTGCTAACTATAGACTTGACAAGTTAGCCCCTTGTGACTAGTTTAAATGTTTGTTCGTAATCTTTAGATCGATGGAGCAATCGAATATGAGTAAAGATTGTTTGAATGGATCATGATATCTTATCTTGTGATATAAGAGTTGTGACTCTGTGTTTCATTCTTGATATCTTATAGAAGATATTGAACAAGATCTGTGATACTCTGAAACTCGAGATAAAACAGTTTAAACACTCGAAACTTCAAGATCACATACGAGAGGTATTTTGGTACTTAACCTAAATCCTGAAGTGAATGCATAATCGATGTGACACCTTATGACATTTGATTTGTCAATGGACAATGGCTAAAATTATAGTTGCGTCTGACCCGACGGTTGGTGTCATATCGCTGTCATGTTGGGTTATGTGATTCACAGATACAGAATTCATGTTGAAACAATGCCAATGCATCAGTATCACACTATGCTTTGTGATGAGAGTGTGAATGAATAAACCTGACCATGTATTCATCAAATAAGAACATTCTTTGATTAAAACATGTGTTTATCTCACTTTATGTTTTTCTCATTCACAAATAACAAAGGAGTTAGTGAAATAATAACTCAGGGGTAAAATGGTAATTTACATTCCTCTGAGTTATCGATACACATGAAGGGTAATATCGTAAAATACTCCGTGGATCGTGTGAAGAATTGTTTTGTCACATCATACGGAAAATATACGCATATAAACTTAGAGAGTTTAAATATTAGTTCTTTTGTGGAATCGACTAATATTAAGAATTAAAAGACGGAAAAGGTTTGTGAACTTTTTAGTCCGATTTTTATTCTAAAGCTTCGTTCATGTGGGTCCATTAGGTTTCAACGATAGACCCTCGGACGAGATTTATTGAACAAGAACAATTTGATTTTCTCAGTTAAGTAAATTGTGATTTACACTAAGAAAATAGTTTTCTAAGTAATCAAATAAATAATTGGTTATTTATTATTACATTTATGTAATGAATCATATGTTAATATATGGATATTAACATCTTTAAATGATTCAAATATATAAAAGATGAAAATAAATATTTTCTCATTTCGTACTATCTTGAATAGTATAAAAATAATGATTTGTCATTAAATAAACGAGATATTTTAAAATAATTGAATATTATTATGGAAATAAATCACAATAAATATTTTCGAAATATATAGGATTACACTCGGCCACGATTAATGAATTAGGTCATAGAATTAATTTTTAAATTAATTAAATAAATAATGGGCTTAAGTTTGACTATTGAGTTTGACCTAAGAAAAGCTCGCTCTCTCTCTATTTAAAAGGTTTTTTGAAAACCCTAACCCTAACCCTAATAAAAAAAATTCGGCCAACTTCTCTCTCCCCCTTCTCCTAAGTTTTTTGGTCGAAATTTTAGAGAGAGAGAGAGAGATTAAGAAATATTTTATTGAGTGATCCCGAGTGTCACTTGTTGTTCAATTGAAGAGCCCACCCTCTTAATCTCATCAAATCTCGAGGGAATTACCATTGACTCTTCTATTGGTGTTTGAGCGACTTTGTACATGCATGTATTCACTTGAGACGCGAAAAAATTGAGCGAAACAGAGCGAGGCTCATTTCAGTCTGCTGGTCGGATTGGGTCGCCGGATTGGTCGCTGGACTGGAGGACTTCGCCGGACTCAAACCGTGCCTAGCTCACCACGGGAGGATGACAACGAATCTGGCCAAGCCCTTTTACAGGAACCTAGCCCTAGGTCTCTTCCATGTTCCTGCAAATTTTTGCGGTCCGATTCCACCGGAGGAAACCACAGCGTCGCAGGCCAATTTCTGGCCGGCCGGCCATAATCCAATCCGGCGGGTCAGAACTTCCACTTTGGCGGGTCAGATTTCAGAATTTTGACCAGGCGTTCAGGAGTTAACTAGCAACACACGAGATTGTTTACAACCTCACATGTAAGTGTTCTAAACGAATTGGATCTGTGTTAATGATTTATGAATGTGTTTATAAGTTGTTAGATGGTTTGGTTCAATTTGTTGACATGTTTAGAATAAATAATTTATTGACATGTTTATGATTTTTAATGTCTAGGTTGTTAATTTATTAAAATGAGTTTTAATACAGATCATATGATGATGATGATGATGACGACTTTCTTAATTCTTCTTCTTCTTCATATCCCAAGCCTTCGCCATAAAATACTAACAAGCAATTAACATGGGCACTCATATTCTTTGGAATTTATACGAGATGATCACCTGTAAAATAGAATAGGTGAATGCTCTACATGTGGCAGATGTCGGTGTTGGAATAGGTATAGGGTTAAGAAAAATTATCATTAATAATATTAATGACGGATTATAAAATTTCTTTACAAGTAAAACAATTTTACTGACCTAGACAAAGTGCATGAACATGTATAAATTTAAAAAACATTATTTAAAGTGCTTGAGTACAAACCTTTCTTGTACCTTGATTTGGAGGAGTCTTGAGAAATGTTGATCTTCTCGTATGGCTCGATTTCTTCAAACCTAAACGTGAACTCGAGAAACCTAATTTTTATATTACATGAGTCTTTAGAGGTTTAGAAGGATTTGTGTGTGGTCACAATTAAACACAATAGCTCAAAAACAAGTCTATGAGCTAGAGGGCTAATTAAGCCTAAGTCTAATGAAATAAAAGGGGATTTTCTAGAGAGAGAGAAGGAGTCCGCCAAAAAGAGAGAGACTAGAGCAAGAATGCTTATTTTTCACATCTATATGTGAGACTCTATTTACAATTGTGCATTCATGACACAATATTTGATTTTCTCTCCTTTTCTCCTTGTACATGGCCGGCCATCTATATGATTTAGCGAGGGAAATTTGTTTCCTCACTTAGTATATTTATTTCCTTCTCAAGAAAATTTATTTCCTCTTTTGCTTTTGGGTAATTATCTTTATAATTAAAGGCAAATAATTCTCTCCTCCTTTATGTATCTTGGCCGAACTCTACACTAGGGAAGGGCACCTAGATGCTTCCTTATTTCTTTAAGACAATTCTTAAAATACCCATTGTAGAATTAATATTGCACAAATAATGAAATTAATTTCATAATGCCTCAAACGACTTCTCGACTTTAGAAACTAATTTATATTTCCATCATATGAAAATATTCAAAATCATATTTTGACATTCACATCATTTTATGTCCATGTGGACAAAAATACCTTTTAGACATTTTCCGAGAAAACGTGTAGTTCAACACTCGAACTCATTTTGACTTAACTTCTAGTTTAACAATCCTACTCTAATGACCTGTAATAGTGACCTTATGGATCCAAATGAACAAAGCTTGAGCTTCTATACTCGGACTAGAAAGTTCACAAATCTTTTCCGAGTATTAGCTTTGTTTGAATAAGTTTAGAGTTAAAAAAAAATTATCATTAACTCATTAATGGCGGAATACCAAAATTTCTTTATAAGTAAAACAATTTTTACTAACCTAGGCAAAGTGCATGAACATGTACATATTTAAAATACTTGAGTACTAACTTTTCTCTTGTTGCTTGATCTTGAAGTCCCTTCTTGGAAGAAGATCCTTCTCCTTGTCTCGTTGCCTTTCGTCTTTGGATTCTTGAGCAACCACGAAAGTTTCTACCACTAGAGTCTTCGCGCGTTTTAAAAGTTTAGTGAGTGGGCACTATTAAACAATATGAACCAAGAACAATTTTTGGATCATAATCTAATTCTCTAGATCAAGTGAGGATCTAGGTGCCAAAATAAAAGAGTATTTAGAGAGAGAGAGAGAATGTTGGTCGGCTAGAAGAGTGAGAGCAGGACCGAAAAAAAACTTTTTTCACACCTCTATGTGAGGCTCTATTTATAGGAGAAAGAAATACAAGAAAGGGTAATTACCCCTTCCTATTTTGTATTCATGACACAATATTTGACTTCCTTCTCCTTTTCTCTTCTACATGGCCGGCCAACATTGTGTCATAAGGGAGGGAAATTTGTTTCATCACTTAGCACATTTGTTACCTTCTCAAAGAAATTTATTTCCTCTTTTCTTTCGCGCAATTACCAATATGCAATAATGCACTAAATAAAAGAAGATATTCTCTCCCTCCCTTGATGTAAAGTGGCCGGCCATATGGTGTCTACACACACATATACGGAAAAACACTCGCATTATTGCCCATACAATAACATGTCACAAAATATAATTCACTAAAAATGAAAACCAATTTTCAGCCATGTGACTTTAAATTAATTTGTGAGAATATTCAAAATCTTATTTTGACATTTTACATCAATTATTCTTAAGGACGAAAATACCCTTTAGATCATTTTTCGGAAAATACGCCTAGTTCAAGTATTGAACTTATTTTGACTTATCTTCTAATTTAACAAACGCTACTTGTGATAGTGACCTCATGGACCAAAATGAACAAAGCTTTAATTAGGACTCTTGGATTCAAAGTTCACAAACGTTTTCAAGTCTAGTTTAATGTCAACTGACTCCACTAAAGAGTTGACACTGAAAATATCTCGGTTCAAATGAATTTATTTACTACTCAAATTCAACTTAATTTTATTGAGTGGATCCATTGAATGTTATCTATGTTTACCCTTCATGAATATCATCTACTAGGTGAGATTTATAAAATTATCATTTTATCTTTCTAGTTGTTATTTCCTCAACTCCTTTGTTACCTGTGAATAAATTAGAAACAATGTATTGACGAGGAGCTAACAAGTCACATTGTTTCATCCAAATAAAGCTGCTACTTAATTTTGGATACCGCGCGGTGTTGGAAATTACTTAACGATTTAAATAGATTATTATTAACCATAACAAATTATGTGCGGAATTAATAATAAAAACGATCAAGCATATTAAACTATTTAATATCTAACGACCTATTGCCATTAAAATCATAAGCATGTGAATTAACAATTTAATTCTAATCTATGAACATGTTAATTAACGATTAATTCTAAACATATTATTTCAATAAAATCAAACACGCCAAACAATCATATAACAATTATATTAATTAAGATTATTTAAGGTTATCAAAGCTTACATCGTCGGGTTATAAATAACTCGGTCGAGGAATTGAAAACGAGTTCGAAGCGAGAATCTTCAAGCTTCTCCAATTCCGGGTTTGCAAGAGACTTCCTCGGCTCGTCAACACGGGCAGCGAAGGCGGCAAGGAGGCGCAGTCTTGGGGCTGGTCCGGGAAGCTGGCAGCAGATGGCGCGCGGTCCTCGGCAGGCTGGGAACGGGCGTCAGCGGCTGGACTCGTCCGACGCAGAAGGCAGCGGCTCAAGGAGGCGCCGGAGCGGCTGGGAGGGGCAGGCGCCGCTGGGCTTAGGCGGAGCAGCAGCAGGGACGTCGGCAACGTCGTGGGCAGAGGCAGGCTCGGCAGGACAAAGGCGGCAGGCGGCTGGGACTCGCAGAGGCGCTGTTTGCCGCAGTCAGGCGCAGGCAGACTGCAGGCGAAACTTCACGACGACACCAAGAGCTCTAGGAAGCTCGGATCCGGATGCCGTTTTTTGCGTTGCATCGGAAATGAACTGACTTAAATGGGTTCAAAAAGATATCTGGGTTTCCAGACTCGGTTTCGTAGGATTCATTGAATCTTTGGTTCGAAGGTGGGATTTCCAGAAAAATAAATGTTAATGAAAATATACCAAACAACCACAAGTCGATTCAATGATGACACTAGAAGAAATATGAGAAGATGAGTGTGGGCTCGAAATGAACGCACACGAGAAAATAAAAAAAAGGAATTTCGTCTTCCCGGGTGATGGAATGGTCGGCCAAGAGGGAGAGAGAGAGCTGACTTTTCAGCTTAAAAATAATGAGGAAGGCTAAATGTTTCCACAAACCCTTTATTTATAGGCATTATTAAGGGGCTCTCATGTGAGATTTTGTTGAATCAATACTTAGCCCAAAACCATGTTAATGGCCGACCCTATGTCCTACTCGTCTCTCAATTTTGTTTCTCAAATTGCCTTGATTTAATTTCCAAATTCGACTTAATTTAGAACTCTCATCTATTTAATAAATGGTTATTAAATTGTTTCATGGTTATCGAATAATATAAAACATGAAACATTTTATTTTCTATTATTGTTATTATGAATTCTCTAAAAAATTATTATCTCAATAATAAAGTTCTTTAATTCACAAAATCAATAATTAATGAATAACACATTATTCATTAATTCGTTTGGAAAATAAATTTCTCTATACAAATCACAATTTGTATTTAATAAGTAAATCAATTTATTGCGTTCAATTAATCTCTTCTAAATATGCATCATTGAGACCTTATGGACCCACATGAACGAATCTTAAGAATAAAGAACGGACTCAATAATTCACAAATTATTTCCGGCTTATTATTCTTAATAATGGTCGACTCCACTAAAGGATCAATATTGAAAATCTCTAAGTTCACGCGCGCATATTTTTCCGTTTGAAGTCACAGAACCTTTCTGTACTCGATCCACGGTGTACTTTACCAAAATACCCTTCGTATGTATCAGTAAGTCCCGGGAATGTAAAATTACCGTTTTACCCCTAGAGTTATTATTTCACTAACTCCTTTGTTACCTGTGAATGAGAAAAACATAAAGTGAGACGTCAATACGTGTCACATGTTTTAATCAAGGAATCTCACATTCAATGATTATCTGGCCAGATTAATTCTTTCACTCTCTCGTAACAAAGCATAGTGTGATACAATGACTTTCATTATGTTTACACGAATTCCATATCTGTGAATCACATAATCCAATGCTACAACAATATGTCACCAACCGTCGGGTCAGATGCAGCCATTACATGGCCATTGCCCATTGACAAATCAAATGACATAAAGTGCAGCATTGACTATGCACTCACCTCGGGATTAAGGTAGTTATCGAAGTACTCCTCGTATGTGGTCTTGGAGCTTCTAGATTAAACGGTTTTATATCGAGCTTCCATAGAATCACTAGGTCTTGTTCAATATCTTCTATAAGATATCAAGAATGAAATCATAGAGTCACAACTCTCTATATCACATGATTCATTCAAACAATCGTTACTTAGACTCGAATGCTCAATAGGTCTTAAGATTGCGAACAAATGGTTTAAACTAGTCACAAGGGGTTATCATGTCAAATATGTATTTAACACCATTTTCGTTGATGACAGTTTCAGAGCGTAGCATACATACATAAACACAAACTATAGGAAAAGAATGCTTATTTATTAATAATAATGTTTCAGCAAAATATTACAAATAATAAATAAGATGTCTAATATTCTCATTTGTGGGCACCAATCCCAACACGCGGTTCATTTATTCACAATCCAAAAAATAAAGCATGAGGTGATATATATTGCATTTCAAAAATCTTGTACATGAATTCCATATCTATGAGAACTTCACAAAGTTGGTTGATGACATCTTCATAAATTAATATCTCACCAATTAGTCTAGTCTAGATCACTTAATGGATCTAGAATTTGACTTTTTCAAATAAGAATATTAAAACTATGAAATGACATGTCTCATATCATGATTTAGGTAAGCATGATGCAATTCATACATAGTGACATTGAGACAAAAGAGGTTAAATGGTTTGTTTTTACATTGTCTCTAAAGGTGCACTGGTCAATTAAGTATCTTCGAAAAGATACACTGTAAGAACTATAGAGTTCCTAACTCTCTATGCCTTGTAACCAGACATCATAGATTCTTCCAAAAATCATACTAAGATCAATAGTCTGTTGATCTTTAGATTGTGAATATATCATTTTAACCAAACCATGAAGAGTTTGTTCACGCAAATCTACATTTGTCTCTTCATACATTGTTAGGTTTGATTAAGGACTATAAGACTATTTAATATCATAAATCTTCAAACAAACGAAAAAGAAATGAATGAACGTTTCAACCTTTATTAATTTAATAAGCAATTACAGTAAGAACTTATAAATATTTATATTACATCAATATGTAAATAAATAATCTTCGTGTGGGCTTCTCTGCCAACAAATTCTCACTTGACTCAAAGAAGATGAGAGTAGTCCTTCAAGCCTAATCTATCCCGGTGTTGGTCAAAGACCTTATTGGATAGGGCACTGGTGAAAGGATCTGCAAGGTTTTTTACTGTTGAGATCTTCTTCACATCCACGTATCCATGTTGCACCATCTCTCTAATAAAATGGTATTTCCTCTCAATATGCTTAGAGCACTTATGGTTTCTAGGTTCCTTTGAGTTAGCAACACCATCACTATTATCACAATAAAGTGTTATGAGCTCGTTGACATTCAGTACGACTTCCAAGTACTTAAGGAATTTTCTAAGCCATACAACCTCTTTGGATGCTTCACAAATAGCCATATATTCTGCTTTCATGGTGGAGTTAGGAATGCAAGATTGCTTGATCCTCCTACAAACTACATATCCACCATTAAGGATGCACACAGATCCTGAATCGGTATACCTATCCGCCTGAAAGTCGGAATCGGTATACCTTGTCATAGTCAGGTCAAGTACCTGAGTATGTAAGCATCAAATTCCTAGTTCTCCGAAGATAGTTCAGAAAATGCTTAACAGCAACCAGTGCTCGGGTACAAGATTTGACTGGAAACGGCTAACTACGCCAACGGCAGAACATATATCTGGTCTAGTGCACATCCTAACATATATGAGACTTCCCACGACTGAAGTATAATGAATCTTTCTCATGTCCTCAATCTCTTGTGCATTATTGGGAGACTGGTCCTTAGAGAGTGAGACTCCATGTCTAAAGGGAGTCCTTAGCAAAGCGATCCATCACATTATCTATATAAAATGCTTGGGAGAGCGACAGGGTCCGGTTGTTTCGATCTCGAAAGATATGAATCCCCAGTATGTACGTAGCTTCCCCTAGATCTTTCATGTCAAACTTCTTACCTAACCAGATTTTAACCTCAAATAATTTACCTACATCGTTACCAATGAGTAGTATATCATCGACATACAATACCAGAAACACAACCTTTTCCCTTGTTGTATAAACACAAGGTTCATCTATTGACTGTTCAAAACCAAATCCTTTTCAGTTTCATCGAATCTAATATTCCATGATCTAGATGCTTGATTTAATCCATAAATGGATTTAAGCAACTCACAAACCTTGGTTTCTTAACAACATTCCACAAAATCATCTGGTTGAGGCATGAAAATATGCTCGTCAAGATTACCATTCAGAAAAGTAGTCTTAACATCCATTTACCAGATCTCGTAATCGAGAGCGGCAACAATGGATAGAAGTACGCGGATGGATTTAAGCATTGCGACTGGCGAGAAGGTTTCTTCATAATTGATACCTTCCCTTTGGGTGTAGCCTTTAGCCACTAGTCGCGCTTTGAACGTCTCAACGTTCCCATCCGGACCCCTTTTCTTCTTATAGATCCACTTACACCCTACAAGTTTAACCCCTTCAGGTAGGTCTACAAGTTTCCTTACTTCGTTGACATACATCAAATGCATATCAACTTTCATGGCGTCAAGTCAAAGGTTTGACTCAAAACATGCCATTGCTTGGCTGTAGGAAACGTGGTCATCCATGTCAGCGACGGTTGCGAGAGTATCGCCATAAGACATGTACCTGTCGGGAATTTTGGAAGCCCTCCCACTACATTGAAGTACTACTTGACGAGGTTCAGAATTGTTAGGTTGCGTTTCAGTTGGGGTAAGAACAGTTCTTATAGATGACGTAGAAGCTTCCTCACCCAACTTTTCTTCAAGAAAAAGTTTGCTTCTACGTTTCGTATTCTTCATATAGTTTTCCTTAAGGAAACGAGCATTAGTGCTGACAAAAGTTTCTTTTTCTCGGGACTATAGAATGTGAAACCTTTGGTTTCCTTTGGATGTCCAACGAACACACATAATTCTGACCTACTAGCTAGCTTGCTACTCTTTTGCCTTAGCACATGTGCAGGGCAACCCCAAATTTCGATGTGGCTTAAACTAGCTTTACGCCCAGCCCATCGTTAATAAAGAGTACCAAGGACCGTCTTAGACGGAACTTGGTTCAGAATATATGCGGCAGTTTCGAGGGCATATCCCTAAAAGGAATTAGGGAGTGATGAGTAATTTATCATTGATCTAACCATCTCCATCAGAGTTCGATTCCTTTTCTCGGAAACCCCGTTCTATGTAGGTTTGTCAGGTGCTATAAGCTGAAAATCGATACCTTCTTCTTTAAGAAAGTCATCAAACTCTTTAGACAAATACTGACCACCTCGATCAGATTGAAGGGTTTTGATCTATTTTCCAGTTTGCTTTTTCACTAAAGCCTGAAAAACCTTAAATATGTTAAAGGTTTCGGATTTGTGTTTGAGAAAATAAACAAATCCATATCTTAAGTAATCATTGGTAAAGGTAACAAAGTATTCGTATCCTCCCCGTGCCTAAATTCTGAGTGGACCACATACATCAGAATTTATTAGTTCCAGTGGCTCTTCGACCTTTAACAGAGAAAGGTCGTTTGGTCAGTTTTCCTTCTATATGGGATTCACAAGTCGACAGCGAGCCTATTGCAGAGGCTTTGAGTGGACCATCCCTCACAAGTCTCTTAATCTTATCTAGACTAATATGACCAAGTCTTAAGCGTTAGAGATGTGCTGATTTTATTAGATCAGAGGAATCATTATGTTCGATCCTCTTTGGTTCCCTAATTAGATCATTATCTATTTCAGTGTCTAATAGCAAAGGTTGTGTAGGATAAAGATAGTATAAACCATTCTTCATACAAGCATCAGTGACAAATGAATTGGAAAAATAAATACGAATTCCATTATCAATAAACTTTAAATAATAATATTTCTCAATAATTTGAGCTACATATATTAAGTTTTTCCTAAAGAAAGGATTAAAATACATATTATTCAAATTTAAAGTTCTGTTTTCGAAATACAATGTCACAGATCCCACAGCCTTAGCAGACACCAAGCTCCGATCACCCCATGTGAAGCAGAAGTTGCCATCCTCTAAACTTTTGCTTTTCCTGAACCCATTCAAGGAACCAAAAAATTGGTTAGTAGCAGTGGAGTCAAGAATCCACAATGATACATTATCAGCTACTAAACAAGCTTTGGTAATCAGTACAATACCTTTCCCTTTACTCCTGAGGTAGGTAGGACAGTTTCTATGCCAGAGCCCTTCAGCGGTGTGAATCTCCTTCATTAGTTGGTAACAATGTACCCTAGGTTGTTGATGGAGTATTTCAGCTTGAAAGTATCGAAAGATTCATGGAGAGTTTCCAAGATCATATTTTGGTTTCTCCATCAATGTCAAATCCAAGGATTTCCATGTTATTGAGATAACTTATGATCAGGATCATGTGTTCTCTAACAGGAGTCCTAACTTTCATACGAAAGTTCACAAACTATCGAACCGCTTATTATCTAGCATGACGCCCTTGCCTTTCAAAATATCCCATACAGATTGAAGAGCATTCTTTAGGCTGAATCAATATCACGAGATGTTGTTGCAACATATTGTTCATCGATGCTAAAACATAGCACCTCGCAATCTCATCTGATCAGATTCAGTCCACTAGGGTGTCCTTGTCTTCTTGAATCGAATCACTATTTGTTTCAGGAAGACATAGGGTGGTGAGTACCCATTTGTGTTGGTCCATAGAAAGGAAGATGTCCAGGTTACGTTTCTAATTTATGTAGATTTTCCATTTCAGTTTATTCGAGGAAACGATTATTGAGAAAGTGTTTTACAGACGAATTGCTGATTTGTTGAAACAATTTATGATTAGTCTTTTGTTTAGGATTTTAAGTTTAATATAGACAGGAAAAATCCAAAGGTGTTATGAACAAAAATGACACTTTACTCTTTCTAGGGAAGGCCGCAAAGAGTCGCCTTTCATAATTAAATGACACATTATTAATGCATAGTCATGATGTCAATACATCAACATTTGACTAGTCACCTTATAAAAAAATGTTTGATGACTCAAATCTTTTCGCAGGGCCTGGAGGGAGGATTACTGGAGATTGAGTCTAAGTGTGTAACCAACCACTTAGTTCAATAAGATCTAATTTGAAAACAATCTGCCGAGGGGAGGCCTTGTCTGATCGTTTCACTTTTGAACGTAGGTCTACAAGCAATGTTAAGGGTAATGCGTCTTTGCGTATTATCATTAAAGAGAGGGTCACGAGGGTGACTCTTAGTCTGGCGACATATGCACTTAACATTAGTGTTGGGGATCGTGGGTTGTAAAAAATAAGTACAACCCTCCCAATTAGTTTTTGGAATAAGGGTATCGTGGGTTGCAAACAATAAGTACAACCTTCCCATTTAGTATTTGGAATAAGGGACATCTACTCTTGTACGTTTGGAAACACGTTTCAATGAGTAAAAAGAGATATAGTGGATCATTAGAAAAAAGAACCCTAAAATTGATATTTGTGAGGGGAGAGCAGTGTTAATGCACTAAGGCACAAGGAACATACTCGGATCTTTTTGTCTATTAATTTATTTTTCCTAAGGAAAGTGTGCGAGATCAATAAATCTATGAAGAATTTTCCTTATTTTGTTGTGAACAAATTAGGAAGTAAATATGTGTGTGTAGACACTCATATGGCCGACCATATTACATCAAGGGAGATAGAGAGATATCTCTTTTTATTTGGTGCATTATTGCATATTGGTAATTGTCCGAAAAGAAAATAGGAAATGAATTTCTTTGAGAAGGAAGCAAATGTGTTAAGTGAGGAAACGAATTTTTCTCACTTATGACATAGGGTGGCCGACCATATGGAAGAGAAAGGGAGGAGGAAATAAAATATTGTATCATGAATACACAATAGAAAAAGGTAATTACCCTTTCTTGTATTTCCTTCTCCTATAAATAGAGTCTCACATAGAGATGTGAAAATAAGCTTTTTGGTCTTGCTTTCTCTCTTCTAACCGATCAACCTTCTCCCTCTCTCTCTAAAATACTCTTTCGTTTTAGCACTTAGATCCTCACTTGATCTAGAAAATTAGCTTATGATCCAAGAATTGTTCTTGGTTCATATTGTTTAATAGTTCTCACTCGCTAAACTCTTCAAACGCTCGAAGACTCTAGTGGTAGAAACTTTCGTGGTTGCTCAAGAATCCAAAGACGAAAGGCAGCGATACAAGGAGAAGGATCTTCATCCAACAAGGTACTCCAAGATCAAGCAACAAAAAAAAGGTTGTAAGTCTTTTTCATATTTATTATATGTTATAATTAACAACATGTTCATGCACTTTGTCTAGGTAGTAAAATAGTTTTACACATGTTAAAAATAAATTTTTTATATTCCGTCATATATGATATGATAATTAATTGTTAAATCCTAGATCGACCAACAACATAGTTTCAGATCGACCAACAACATAGTTTCCAAATATTAATTAATTGTGTCGTTGGTACCCACGAGGTCATGTCTTATGTTAGGACCAAAATGATCTTGAGCGTGATGAGTACTCCAATTTAGCGAGTGTTGCTCGTAAGCGTATCACTCAGGTGATTGTTCCGATGAGCCCATTATTCATGCTCGTAAGCAGCGAGCGCTTGCGCCCGAAAAAGATGGCATTATTAGTGGATCTCAAACAACTATAAAGCAACAAGCTGATAAAAGATATAAGAACTTATTACACATTGTTAATGTCTTCTAACAATATGAACACATAAAAACGGAAGCAAAAAGGCTCGGTTTACCTCCCACCATTGTTGTGGGTTTCCAGCGACTTCGGAATCTGATTCTGGCGAGCTTTGAACTCCGACTCCGGCGAAATTCTTGAGGATATTCTAAACTCTGTCTCTCTCACACATTTAGATGGTTTTTGTAAATGAATGTGTGAGTCAGTTTAGAGACCCCAATACCGTTTTATTTATAGGCTCCAAACCATCGATGGAGAATATTACCCTCATAATTATGAGATAACGATTTGATTTCCGGCATTAATATGAACGTTATTAATGGGTTTAATTCTCAATATATGGATCATAATGAGAAGAGATTATATCATATTATTTCCTTAAGTGCACAATGAAATATTCTTTATTAATGAAATAGTCTTACATTCTCCCACTTGATCCATACAACCCAAACGCTCACCTTGAAAGAAACAAAATACACAAATCATGGCGATAGGTTCTCTATATGCAAGTATTATCTTCCATGTCTTACATTATATATGTCTCTCATCTCAATAACATTCTTATTCTTTAGTGAATAAACCATGTGTTTATTTCTGGTCCACTTAAACGATATTTCTCAATAAAGTAAAATGAATGTGTACAATAATATGAGAAATTTCAAACTGAATAAGAGTTTATAAAAGTACATTAAAAGATTACATCATGGAACCAAGTCCCATGTATTCAACATAATTCTTAAATTTCTTTGGTGGCATGCCTTTAGTTAAAGGATCGGAAATCATCAAATCAGTGCTAATGTGTTGGATGATCACTTTACCATCTTTAACACGTTCTCTAATAGCTAGATACTTGATGTAGATGTGTTTTCTTTGATTTCCACTTTTTTTATTCTTAACAATAAAAACAGCAGCTGAATTGTCACAATACAACTTCAGGGGCCTAAAAATATAGTCAACAACTCTAAGCCAAGATATGAAACTCTTCAACCAAACATTGTGTTATGTAGCTTCAAAAAAGGATACGAATTCCGCCTCACATAGTGGAAGTAGCAGTCAATGCCTGCTTTGTGCTTCTCCAAGACACTGCTTTGCCAGCTAGCATAAAAACATATCCTGAAGTGGATTTTCTTGACTCAATGCAGCCAGTGTAGTCAGAGTCAGAGTAGCCAATCACCTCGGATTTATCGGTCCGTCTAACCATAAGCATGTAGTTATTTGTTCCTTAAAGGTATCTCATAACCTTCTTTGCAGCTTTCCAATGGTCAAGAACGGGAAGAAGGGCCAGAACCCCTTTAGACACGGAGTCTCACTCTTTAAAGACCAGTCTCCCAAGACTGCACGAGAGATTGAGGACATGATAAAGATTCCCTATACTTCGGCCGTATGAAGTCTCATGTGTGCTATGTTGTGCACTAGACTGGATATATGTTCGTTGTTGGCGTAGTTAGCCGTTTCTAATCAAATCCTGGACTCAAGCACTGGGTTGCTGTTAAGCATGTTCTTAAATATCTTCGTGCAACTAAGAACTTGATGCTTACGTATTCAGGTAGTGACCTGACTATGACAGGGTATACCGATTCCAACTTTCAGGCGGATAGGGATTCCAGGAAATCCACTTCAGGATATGTGTTCATCCTGAATGGTGGATCTGTTGTTTGGAGGAGTATCAAGCAATCCTACATTGCTTACTTCACCATGGAAGTGGAATATGTGGCTGCTTGTGAAGCATCCAAAGAGAATGTATGCCTTAGAAAATTCCTTAAGTATTTGGAAGTCGTTCCAAATGACAATGAGCCCATGACACTTTATTGTGATAATAGTGGGGTTGTTTCTAACTCAAGGGAACCTAAAAGCCGTAAGCGCTTCAATCGTATTGAGAGGAAATACCATTTGATTAGAGAGATCGTGTAGTGCGGAGACGTGGAGGTGAAGAAGATCTCAACAGCTGAAAACCTGGTGGATCCTTTCACAAAGGCCCTATCCAAGAAGGTCTTCGACCAACATCGAGACAAATTAGGCATGAAAGACTATACTCATCTTATTTTAGTCAAGTGGGAGTTTGTTGGCATAGATGCCACAAGAAGATTATTTATTTACATATCAATGTAATATAAATCTCTTATAAGTCCTTATTGTAATTTTCTGATTAAATTAATAAAAGTTGAAACGTTCATTCATTCGTTTTTTATTTGATTGAAGATTTATGATATTCAATAGTCTTATAGTCCTTAATCAATCTTAACAACGTACGAAGAGACAAATGTAGATTTGCGTGAACAAACTCTTCATGGTTTGCTTAAAACGAAATATTCACATTCTAAAGATCAACGGACTATTGATCCTAGTATGATTGTTGGAAAAATCTATGTGTCTGGTTACGAGGCATAGATAATTAGGAACTCTATAGTTCTTCCAATGAAGATACTGAATTGACCAGTGCACCTTTAGAGACAATGTAAGAACAAACCATTTAACCTCTTCTGTCTCAAGGTTACTATGTATGAATTGTATCGTGCATACCTTAATCCTGAAATTAGACATGTCTTTTTATAACTTCAATATATTCATTTGAGAAAGTGACACTCTATATCCAAGTTTATAAACTAGATGCGCTCTATTGGTGATGTATTGGGTTGTGAAGTTGACATGAGTATATTTTGTGAAGTTCTCATAGATATGAAATTCATGTACAAGATTGCTGAAATGCAATGTATATCACATCATGCTTTATTACTTGGATTGTTAATAAATGTACCGGCCCGTGTCCAAGTAGAGTAAAAGATTCTTTTGGATGAAACGTTGTGACTTGTTAGTTCCTCTTTCCACATGTGAGCTCATCTTTCCACCTGAATAGATGCAGTGCTCACTTCCCACTGGCTTCCGTAGGTTTTGCATACCCTTCAAGGTATTTGAAACATGGATTGTAGAACCAGAGTCAAGCCACCATGTATGATGACTAACATCAATTAGATTAGATTCATAACATACAAACAAAAGTTGAGTACATTTCTTGTCAAGCCAAGCTTTGAAGTTAGGGTATTTTTTCTTCATGTGTCCCTTCTTCTTGCATAAGAAACACTTTGACTCTTTCTTAATGTCTGGTTTGACAGAGATCTTACCTTTATCTTTCGCACGATCTTTTTTCTTCCTTTCGGGGAAGGTCAGGTTCACTTTCTCACCCTGTTCCATAGCCAATCCATGCTCGTCTTGAACACAGGTAGTCATAAGTTCATTAATTGACCATTTATCCTTATGTGAGTTATACGAAATCTTAAAAGGGCCGTGTTGTTGGGGCAGTGTGCACAGAATAAAGTGAACCAAAAAGGTTTCAGAAATTTCAACTTCCAATGTCTTTAATTGAGCCGCAATATCACTCATGTCCATGATATAATCACGCATACCTCCTATTACAGTGAGCTTCATGGATGAGAACTTCATGATTAGAGTACTTGCCAAAGCCTTATCTGAAGTGAAAAATTGATCGTCTATAGATTTCATTAAGAGACGAACATTTTCATATTGCTCAATTGAACCTCTAATCCCATCAGATACTTTGGTCTTTATGAGCATAACGCAGAGGCGATTAGATCGCTCCCACTTCTCATAAAGACCAACCTAATCAGGGGTACTTTCCTCAGTGATTGAGGGGGTTAGGCTTCCTTATGGCATAGTTAATATCCACTTATCCCAATTGGATGAGTACTCTCTCTCTCTAGACTTTAAAATTGTCCCCTTTGAGTTCATGAACATCGCATTTAGTATCAGAGTAGCCTATAGTTTGACTAGCTGCAAAGTACATAAAATAAACATGCTTATTAAAATATGTTTTGGAGAAAATAACCATATCATGTTCTACCAATGTAAAAACATGTATTACTCAATGAATCTATAGGCATAAAACTTGCCTGTGGGCTGAAGTTCTAATTAAGTTAGATTCGCACATTCATGATAAAATTATCAAAATATGTTCATTTTCCTAATTCTTGTGGTTAAATAGAAAATATAATTTCATATTTTATCCTAATTAATTATACAAGTATTATAAAATATATGTGGGTAAATTTTATAATATATCAAATAATTAATCATTATTTAATGTGATTTTCATTCTAGATATACAACTTAAATTAATTAAAGATGTTGTAGCTACTCTTTAATTAATTAAGATCATATAAATCACAAAATAATATAATTTACTACCTAACATTGTACTAATCACAATTAACAAAAGTTATATGCACATTATAAGTAATAATAAAACATACACCACCTAAACAAATGCTCTATTATTACAATAATATTTAAACATTGTATTATATCTGAATGATTCAAATATGATTTATTATTTATTTTTCCATAAAATATGATCACAAATAATATACTGTATGTTTGAATGTCATTATATATATATTAATGAAAATTATAAAATAGATTTGAAACGTAGATGAAAATCAGTACAATATGCAACACCTTAAATTACTGTATAACATAGAATTTCAACGTACATTATACTATTTAAATTAAGTGGGCCGAAGAATATCATAGGCTCAAGCCGAAAAGAAGAAATAATAATGCTCCATAAACAATAAGTTAGTTTTAAATAAAAAACGACAAACTTTTAAAAAACGATGGAAGAGAATAAATGACATGTCGTTGTGGTCGTCTTCAACCTCTAGATGGGTAATTCCGACCCGGTTGAGACCCGTGTCAAGATCCAACTCGTTCTCCGCTCCGAATTAAGCGATTCAAAAGCCAAAACAATCACAAAACAATTTTCTTAAAGATTTCCACAAAAATAATTAAATTTTAACGTAAAAAACGCAAAATCATAAGCACACAAGAATATGGAATTTTTCAAAAACGAGGTGGAAGTTATGTGAGGCTCTTGTACCAAATGTAAGAACTTATTACACATTCTAAATGTTTTCTAACAATATGAACTAGTAAAAGCGGAAGCGAAAAGACTCGGTTTACCTACAGCCATTGTTGTGGTTTTTCGGCGAGTTTTGGACTCCGACTCCGGCGAGATGTCTTGAGAATCTTTTAAACTCTCTCTCTCTCTCTCACATTTAGATGGTGTTTGTAAATGAATGTGTGAGTGAGTTTAGGGACTCCAAAACCGTTTTATGTATAAGCTCCAAACCATCAATGGAGAATATTACCCTCATAACTCTAGGATAACGATTTGATTTCCGGCATTAATATGAACGTTATTAATGAGTTTATTTCTCAATATATGGATCATAATGAGAGGAGATTATATCATATTATTTCCTTAAGTGTACAATGAAATATTCTCTATTAATGAAATAGTCTTACAAAAGACTGTGACTCGAGATTTAAAGTTGGCTTCATATTGTTCCAAGAGTTGTGACAGTCGGAGAATGTTGGACAACCTTGTGGAGACAAGTGACTAGATGAATGTGGCACATGCATTATGCAATGAAACTAGACTAGTTATACATCCTTATGTGTTTGTTTGCATGTCACATGACATTAGTTGTTTTTATTTTTAAGTTAGACTCCCGTTTACTGAGTCAATCGGTTCATAGTTTTATAACCCTTGGTAGTGTAGATAACGGCAATATCGCAAGTTGCAAGTGGAGTTGAAAACCGAAACCGAGCATGTATAGTTTTAACTTATAGGCCATGAAGTCTCACAAACCGGGGATGCAATTTTTTACATTTTAAAAAAAAAAACCTTTCAGAAGGTGTTTGTAAAAGAGTTGCTATAAAACTCGACGTTTATATTTTAACATAGAAAAAAAATTATCTGAATTTTCGTAAACTATTTTTGCATCTGATATCCATCAGTAGACGTTAATATTGTTTTTCGATTTATAAATATTTTATTATATTTGTGTTGATCGATCGCGACTCGTGGGCAAGTTAATGCTCACGAGTCGTGACAACTCTTTTGATACAATGAAGACGTGTGCAAATGTTCAATCCATTGACTGAACATATTTCATAAGAAATTTACTAGAAGATCATAATTTAAATCCTATATAAAAATATTTACTTACCGATGTCATTGTTGCAGTGACCAAGACATTTTGAAATCATTACCCATCAGGTTATCCATGCGATGCTTCAACGGAGCAATGAAATTGTGAATGTCGGGTCCAAAACAATGATTGAACATGGTATCTGTTTCATCTAAAACCTGCCAAGAGTAGCCATCATCTTCTCAAGCTCGATTGAGAACCATAATTATGCGAATTATAAGAAGAAGAAGAACTAGCAAAAAAATATGTGATGGTGGTCGATTTTTCAAAGAGAAGAGATGAGAGAAAGAGACCAGAGAAAAAAAACAGATGATAGAGGAAGAAGAAGTAAAGAATGATACGACCGAATAAAGAAAAAAAAGAAACTTAAAAACGAAAAAAAAAAAAAATAGAGAGTATTTTAACCATAATAAAAAAGTTTTCTCTCGTTTCACACTTTAGTGCGACTTTTTGCATCTGAAAGTCGATATATGTGACATGTCGTATTTGATAGTTTTCGTATCATAAAGGCTAATTTTGCAGTAAAAAAATAGTTTGTAAGTTATGATCTTCTTGCTCACCTTGTGCGTCGAGGTTGGATATGATTTATGCTACAACACTTGTGTAGGTTGATTTGATCTTCTAGGACCAATCGAAAACACATTCTGAATGATGCTCGAGTCTTTAGAAAATACTATTTTATGATTTGAATGAGCGAGCTTGCAGTCCACATGACCCGCTCACGACGGGATATATTATGTGGTTTTATCTTCGATTGTGGGCCCAATATACGTGAATTGGATAATTTGTAAATGATGTTTAATACGGCTCACGATACCAGTTATAGAGGACAAAGTGGAACATCAATAGACATTCCACAAGCCTTATGAGTGTGAGTTAAGCTCACATTTCTAACACTCCGATGTACTTGTTGATTTTCGAGCTCCCTTTACTTAATAAGGGAGGCCAGAGAGAGAAAGAAGATTAGTATAAAATATCACACGTACCTCTAGTTCAGATTAATGGAGAGTTCGTATACTAAGAAACGTTTGTTCGGATGTCAAAAATATTTTTGTTGTTTCATTCTAGTAACTCTTACAAAATACTTTGTCATCACTAAAAACGTAAGCTCGTGCTAGTTAATGAATGTTCCAATAATCATTTATTGTTTTTTCTTGATATTCTGCATCAGCGCTTAAGCATTTGGATCACTGAAAGAAGTGGATACACTTCTCTGCTCCAAGTTTGTTATTTCTCTTCTGGTCTATTGGTGTTCGAAAGATTGGAGACGGAGAAAGAAGAAATTAATGAATCTTCGGAGTCTCAATTTAGCTTTGGATGTCTAAACTTTGTCTAGCCAGATTTCTTATAAATAATAAAAGATAATGTAAAAAAAATAGAAATAGTTACCATTAGAGTACATACATATACATATAAGAAGATGGGGTTAACGTACGCTAAAAAAAGCTTAGTTTAAGAGTAGAGAGATGACAAACACTTATAAAGAGCACATTACTCAATGTACTCAATCAATCTGAGCCATTTTAAAGTTTCGTTATCAAGCCCAAGATATGGATAACTAGAGCGCGAAATTTGTGAGAATGTCTATTCACGATGTGGTCTCACAATCAGAATAGGCCCCTATATGATATAGTATTTAAAGTATAATGTGGTTCTATCTCGAAATCAATTGACAATAGAGGAATAATCCATAATTTTAATAAAGAATATGAAACTTATGATATAGAGGGAAAGGTGTAGAATGCCCTTGTCGTTTAAGACTTCAATATCGGGAGCACGGCCATAGAAAAAAAAGCAAGCGAAAGTGTTTGAAACCACTCCTTTCTATTGGGAAATAACTTCATCCGTAGACACGCAAGAGACGAGATCTTTTGGAGATTTCATACGGCTCACGAAGAGCGTTTCGCGAGTGATTCATTTGGAGGCTACTTTTGAACCCTTAAAGAGAACTAATACTTAATTTGGTGTATTGACTGTAGGCTGTAGCTATGGCATGCCACGACAATCTCTCTGGGGCAAAATCGACAATTGTTGGTTTATCGAGATGAAAACATTAAATTTTTGAAGGTGATTACTTTAAAAGTTTACATTTGAAGTAAAATAAATACACTTTCACTAATTATAGACAAACTTTAGTAATGTTGCAAATCTTTTACCTTAACCGGCTATCACTCATAAGCTACTGATCATTAGTCCACATTCCACAGATCAGATTTAAACAGGCAAAAAAAAAAAAAAAGAGTAAAGACACCACCAAGGAGTAACAGGCTTCTTCAAATTATCAATCCCTAATTTATGTAAAGATCTACTTGTCAAAATTCATACCAAAGAAACAATCAAAACCTGTCTTACTATCAAGACTTATTTCACTCCTGATATCATGAATAGACCAGTGAAGAGTTACTGTAATAGAACATCTCAAATAGTGTATCAGAAACCTATTTCACTCCTGATTTGTTACAAAACCAAGAGAACTTCAAAAATCATCAACCGCTGATAATAACCTTCCCTTTGATGAATAGGCCAATGAAATTCTTACAAAGAGAAAAATAATAGACCATATAATCCCAAAAATGGCAAAAAAAAAAAACAGAAAAACATTCCAGAGCAAATTTAAAGCGAAAAAGAAAGACAGATTTTCCATCATCAGACGGTTGTTGAAGCGTACTAAGGAGTAATAGTCTTCTTCTTGAGCCTCTTGACGGCCTTGCGGGCCCGCTTTGCCCTCATTGGCTTGCTGGCCCGCTTGGCCTGCTGAGTCAGCGCATCTCTGACGGGCCCCGCCGGAACCCCTTTCTTCAGAGCGCTGCCACGTGGCGTCGCCGACGGAGGCAACCTCAGGCTGTGAGGTGGCATCGGACTCTGCCCTTTCCAGATCAGGTTGCTCTTCATCGAGAATTTCACTTTCTTCTTCTCTTTCTTCGCCTCTGTTTCCTCCGACGAGTTCTTGTCCTTCTTCTTCTCCGACCGCTTTCGCTTCTTTGAGACCATGACTGTCTTGGTCGGAGACTCGCAGGAGCTGGGAACTTCCTCGCTCAGCCCCGCCTCGGCCGCGATCTTCTCGAACTGGCTTTGCAGGTTCGATATCGCTGACTCGTCCAGCTTCACTGCTTCTTCCTCTTCTTCTGCCTCTTTCTCTTCCAAAGACTCCACCTTCTTCTTCTTCTTCTTCTTCTTCTTCTTGGAGACTCCGTTGTTGCAACACTTCTTCAGAGCCTCGATCGGGATTGGGACGAGCTCGGGGATTTCCTCTTCTTCCTCGACCCCGGAAGAAGCCAAGTCCTTCTCGAGCTTCGAGAAATCCTCGTGGAGAGCGAAGATGGTTCTTCGATTCCCTTGAGCGCACTCCGCGGATGAGCCCAGTTCGTAAAGGCGTTTGGCCAACCCCATGGAGAGAATCACGGAAGCCACTCTGGGCTCGGACTTGTTTCCAAGAAAGGCTTTACCTCTCTGGGCCAGAGCGTCGAAGACATTGCTCTTGATCTTAAAGAGCAAGACTTTATCGGAAAGCCTCCCCAGCATCGAGAGGAACGGGTCGAACAAGACCTCGACGGCCTCGGGTCGAACCGGGAGAAACGCGAAAAGCTCGTCGAGGAAGACGGACGCGACGTGGTAGCTCACGCCGTGGCCGCGGAGCTTGTCTTCGGCGAAGAACACGCTCTCCTCGAGGACCCCAACGTACCGGCGCGTGAGGTCCAAATCCCAGGAGTTTTTCCTCAGCGAGACGAACATGGAGTTCACGAATCTCCTAATCAAGAGGTAATACTTGTCTAACCTGAAGACGTCGATGCCGGACCATTCCCGGCGCATGGTGAGGAAGAACACCGACAGGAACTGGATCGAGACGGCGGGGTCGAGGTCCACGAAGGACGAGGAGAGCTTGTCGGCCAGCTCCGATTGCGCCGGAAACTTGTCGGAGTGCCAGAACGCGTAAAACAGTCCCTTCCAGAGCTTCCTCATAAGCTCGTCGGATACCTCGGGCTGGGACGGAAGCCACGTGTCCATCAGCTGAGAGATCGCTCGATCTCGGCTTCCCTTCTCGCACGAAGCCAGTTGCTTTATCAGAGACAGACCCAATTCGGATCTCGCCGTCTCTTCCTCCATTTCTGTCGTTTCTTTGATTCTTCGGAAGGTCTCTCCGCCGATTGCGAGGGTTGAGAATGAAACCCTAAAGAAACAAAAACGCGGACTCTGACGATACTCCCTCTTTATATTATTAGGAGACCCTTTTCTTTTCATGAAAATTGCAACAACGACCTCAAAGTTAATACCTGGACATAATTTTAAAATTTTAATTATTTTGATTGAGTTTCTTAATCAGATTTAGTTGCATAATTATTTTAATTATTTTGGGACGGCGGTAGAGACAATCAGTTCTCAGTTATTATATATTTTTTAAACTGTAAATAATATACACTTTATATACTCACTTTGAAAGAAAAAAGAAAATAAATGTTAGTGTTCTGTTTTAGTATTTTAATTTACTTATTTTTCCATCATTTTAGTTACACCCTTTAAATCCGGACTATCAAGGCTTTTAACTATACGCACTTTCCAACTAGAATTTTCTTTGGTGACCTGAAAACTCACGTCGCGAAGATTTCTTTTGCTTCTCTCTGAGGAAGCCTTCCTCTTCTTGAGGAGTTTCATCTCCTTCATGCTCAACACAATGGAGTTTGACCAACCTGAAACCGATGATATCGACTCACTGGCTGACCTGGCTGAGGGGCTTTCCATGAACGAAGAAGATTGGGAGATCAAGCCTGACAACCTTGCAACGGGAGATCAGATGTCAAGGAGCGGACTATCAGCGGTAGGTAAAATTTGAAGCCAGAAAGTGGGTTCAGTGAAACTGTTAAACACCATCCTGCAGGGCTTTGGTGGGACGTGAAGGGCTGAAAATCGAGGCTCCTCAGTCAAGCCGATGGTGCCATGTTTGTTGGCTTTGAGTTCTCCTCTCCCGAAATCTGTCGAAAATTCCTTAATCGAGGGCCATGGTGCTTTAATGGTGGCTGCCTGCTCTTGGAAGAATGGCCTCGTTTGGGGAATTGGAAAGACTGCACATTCGTTTCCATTGACATGTGGGTTAGGATCTTCGGAGTTCCATCTCCTAACAGACTAATATATATATACACGTTTACATTCTCTGTGACGAGGCAAGTTGGTGAAATGTGAGGGTAAGTTTGCCATTTGATGAGGCTAGATGTACTTGGGTGTACTTTTCCGTTTATTCACTTGATTTCGTAGGCTGAATTACCTGGTCAAATTGGGTTGAACTTTTGTAATTTTCTTTTAGTGGAAAATAAATCCTACCACACAATATATTTTCATTAATATTAACGTCGAATTTTAATATTTCAAAGCAAGATATTTGTACTTATCTTAACTTTGATATTCACGTATTTTATCCTAACTATGACATTTGCTTCGACATGTTAGCCGAGTTTAACGGAGTTTTAAATTTTTTAAAATGTTTTTCTAAATCCAAAATTAAATTAAAATGTATATGAAGGAAAAAGGAAAATTAATAGAGAAACTTCATCTTATAAATTCACAATTGTATAAAATATCAAATTTAGGCACCTTTTGACAACTTTATTTGAAAATAGACTTTTCTTTTTATCTATTTTCGGATAATAAATCTTTTCTTATACATTTTCCTCTTTCACCAAGAAATAATTTCAAAAATTTTCAATAAAATTTGACAGTTTTCCGACAACTTACGACGGTCTCCATCACTTGTCTTTAAAGTCATATTCATCTACTTTCTTTAAAATCGAAAACGATAATGCCAAACAAAATTTTCTCTATATTTTTATTTGTATTTTTGTTTTGAATGATTTGATATTGTTTATGGTTTAGAGTTATTTTTCGAGATTATTTGATGATTTAAAATTTAAATTTATAAGTAAAAGATTTTGAAGCACAAATTTTTTGATGGATTGCGATGACGATTAAACTTTTTCTCGGTGAATTTTGTCGGATTCCACGATATTTGATGATCTTCAATCAACTTTTCCTTTTTTTGAAAATATTTTGTTCCAAAATAAGTTAAAAATATAATTTCGAATAAAATCCTAAGCTTAATTTATAAAATGAAATTCTCAAGTAATATATCTGTGGGTTTTGATAGAATTAAGAAAAAAAAAACAATTTATGATCGAAAAATTGCAACGGTTTCGTTGTACTGATTTTTCTTTAATTGTTGATCGATGAATAAACACTTCTTTTGATGGTACTCAGCGTGGGTGTACGGAAGGAAGGAAGATCCGTATACCGCCCAGGCGAAATTTTTTCTTCCGCGGAAAGCGGAATTTCGTCCACCGATCGAGCGGATTCCGGTACTGTGCGGAAGGAGGAATTTCGCCGGAAATACTTCCTTCCGTCGGTACCGTTTGTGATAAAAAAAATAAATAAAAAATAGATTAAATGGTATATTTGAAGGAGTTAAATGTAAAAATTTGAAACTAAGGTAATATTATGAAATGTAATCGATATTGATAAGTGAAAATTTTTTACAAAATTTTAAGATCGAAACATTATGAAATTGTAGAACTTTTAAAGAGGTTTTATAAACTTAAGAGAATTTGTAGAGAAATTATAAAGAGGAATTATTGAAATTGTAAAGAGAAATTCGGATGAGTTTGTGAGATTTGTTATGAGATTGGTTTATATGTTGAAATTTAGTTACCAATTAACCTAATTAATTATGAAACATATCTATATATGGCGGAAATTCATAATTCAATTTAACATATTAAAAACGTTTTTAAAATATATTCATTAACCATGTCATTAAATCTAATCTAGCATGTCAACAAATTTATACACTTATCAGTAAATTCATTCAAACATGCAAAAACGAGCGATCTAAAATTTCTAACAATTCTACAATATTATATCATTCAGATCCAACTCGTTTATAGAAAACTTACATTCGATTCGAGTCTGCGAAATTGAGTCTCGGGATGCGTCCAAAAGGTCGGCCGATCCTCTACACCACGTGCGTCTAGGAAATCCTCAAAAGCGTCGTGCCTCCATTGCTCCAAAAGTGGCCGGCCCTGTGGGAGGAAAAATCACTCAAACAACCACAAGTTGAGTCAATGATAATACTCAAGGGATTTTTAGGAGACAAAAAGGGTGGGCTCTTTCGTGGAACAAGAGGGAGAAGGAATAAAACTCAAAGAAACGGAAGGGCTGTCGGGAAACTAATTTCCTCTCTCTCTTTCTCTCTAAAATTCGGCCAAAACCTCTCAAGCACAAGTGGGAAGAGGTTTGACTGAGTGTTGGTCAAAATTAGGCTAGGGTTACCAAAGAGATAACCTCATTTTATATCAGAAATAATGGGCTTAAGTTATGTCAAATTCCAATTAAGACCCATTAGTCAAACTTAAGGCCAAAACTCCTTTTAATGAGTTTAAACAATTTTTCCAGCTCATAAAACCCTTATTATGGCCGGCCATATTGTCTTAATTATCTTCCTTTATTTGATTTATTTCTAAAATAATATTTAATTAATTTAGAACATCTCATTTATTTAATGACAAGTCATCAATTATTTTCATACTAATCAATGTAGTACGAAACGAGAAAATATTTATTTTTATCTTTTATTTATTTGAATCATCAAATTATATTATTATCAATATAATAACATAATATGATTTGTTAAATAAATATAATAATAAATAACTAATTATTTATTTAATTACTCATAAAATAATTTCTTAGCATAAATAGCAATTTACGTTGAATGAGAAAATCAATCATTTCTTGTTTACCAAAATCTCGTCCGAGAGTTTATCATTGAGACCTTATGGACTCACATGAACGAAGATTTAGAATAAAGTACGGACTCAAAAGTTCACAAACTTTTTCTGACTTTTAATTCTTAATATTAGTCGATTCCACTAAAGGACCAATTTTGAACATCTCTAAGTTCATATGCGTTTATATTTCCGTTTGATGTGACAAAACTATTCTTCACACGGTCCACGGTGTATTTACGATATTACCCTTTGTGTGTATCATTAACTCAGAGGAATGTAAAATTACCGTTTTACCCCTAAGTTATTACTTCATGAAGTCCTCTGTTATTTGTGAACGAGAAAAAGTGAAATGTCTCAACATGTCACATGTTTTATTTCAAATAATTATTTATTCGATGAATACCAGGCCTGGTTTATTCGCTCACACTCTCATAACAGAGCATGGTGTGATACTAATGACTTAACATTGTTTCAACACAAATTCCATATCTGTGAATCACATATTTCAACGAAACAATATTATGACACCAACCGTCGGGTCAATGAAACCTCAATCAGCCATTGCCCATTGACAAATCTAATGTCATAAAGTGTTGCAAGAAGATATGTACTCACTTCAAGATTTAGGTAATTACTAAAATACTTCTCGTATGTGAGTTTGAGGTTTCGAGTAATTAAACGGTTTTATCTCAAACTTCAAAACTTCACAGGTCTTGTTCAATATCTCATTAAGATATCAAGAATGAATCACAGAGTCACAATTCTCCATATCACAAGATAAAATATCGTTTAATTCATTCTAACAATCATAACTAAGAATCGATTGTCCAATCGATCTTTAGATTGCGAACTATTATTTTAAACTAGTCATAAGAATGTATCTTGTCAAGTCTGTACTTAGCACTTCTTTCGTTGATGACAGTTTCAGAGCGTAGACATTAATGCATAAACTCAATCTTAAATAATAATGAAAATTCAATCTTTATTTAATTTCAAAACAAAATAAATACAAAAATATTTAATATCAAAAATCTCTTTTGTGGGCATAAATGCCAACATTATATTTATAGATAAAATTTCGAATGAGGTTAAATTAAAATAACAGACAAATTTTTTCATCTATTGGATTGAAAACCGATTAAAACATCAACCCCAAAATTCCGCCACGTCACGAACAATTTTTTTTTTCTAACGGTATTAGCTTCTTCCGAGTCCGCCGCATATATTCCTTCCTTCCGCATACTGCATACCACTTTCGGCGGAATTTTGGCAACCGCGTGTCAGTGGAAGGAATCTTCCTTCCGTTGTCCGTGAAGCCAGGGTGAGATGGTACTAAACAATAAATAAAACACAATCTTCGGGAATGTCTGTTCGAAAGTTGAATGAATGATAATTAAATGGCGGTAACAGCAACGAGTCGCTTCGCTGTGCTAATTCTCATCTTCTTCCTCTTCGCCGTTTTTCTCTTCACCCAACGAGCTCTCGAACCGACTCTCTCTTTTTCTCTCTACAGAGATCTCATTTCCCAAACACCATCGTCTTCATCATCTTCTTCTTTTTCCTCTGCCCCGGCGATCTTACCAATCTCCGCTGCCATTTCTCCGGAGCCTCAGCCTTCCACGGACTACACTGAGGCAGGCATTGAGATCCTCGGCGAAGAGCTCGCGGAGCCAAGCGACGAAAATCCAGTTGGTGGAAACGAAGGAGCTGATTCGGGATACGAGATCCGAGGGCTCGAAAACTGCGATCTCTACAGCGGGACTTGGGTGAAAGACGGTGATCAGAGGTATCCTCTGTACGGAGCGAGGTCTTGTCCGTACGTTGACGAGGCTTTTGACTGCCAAGCCAACGGAAGACCTGACTCGGAATATCTCCATTGGCGGTGGAAGCCTCACGGCTGTGATCTTCCCAAGTATCACTCTCTCTCTTAATCATTTGAATTTGTGTTTATAGCTTGTTAGGGTTAGGAACATTACAAGACAACGAGAACTACTAAGGAATTGTTGATGCAAGAATTCATATAAAGATGGTCATGAATCACGTGTCAATTCATTTTAAGACTGTCAGTTTCAAAATTGGTATGGTTAAGATTTAGCTGCCATTTTTTGCTTTTGTTTTTTTGCGTCAAGATAAGGACACTCTGGTCCTGGACTTAGCTTGGTTTTTCTTTCCTTTCTTTTTCTTGCCATTTGATGATTTAAGGTATTAAATGTGTTGGTTTGGAAATATGAGGTAATGTATTATGTTCCCAAGATTATGCAGCAACACTAAAGACTCGTATTTATTTGTGAATGTGTGTATTTACGAAGAGAACGCCAATTTACTGTACAACTATGTGCTACTGAGTTTGTTTCTGCCCTCATGGATACTATTATGTTGTATTTGATACTTCTAAATACAGAAAGATGATCTCGTTAATCTGTGACAAACTTCTGAATCAATGTACTATTACATGACAAACTTACTAGCACTCAATGTCTTATGGATTAGGATATTAACAACTGGGTTCAATCCCATAGCAGCAAAGCTGCCTATATAAAAAAAGTTATCATAACTGTATATAAGCAGAACCTTTTCTATTTTTATTTTTAATTTTGCGTTGCCTTTATTTGGTGCTATAGTTATCTACTTTGGGTTTATTAATCGATGACTTATTTCGCAGTCAGAGTTGCAGCTCATTTTATAAGAACGGCATGCTAATTACGATCCAAAAAGAAAGTCCGGTCTTATTGCGAGTATGGGTTTTATTTATTATATTGTTTACTTGTAATGTATTTGAATGATAATGGACCAAAAAAGAGTGCAAGATATTTATTATGGATATGTCAACTCCACCGTGGCTCAGTTACTCTTCTTCATTATACTCACTCACCTTTTTTTGTTGTAGATTCGACGCTTCAGGTTCCTGGAGACACTCCGTGGGAAGAAGATGATGTTAGTTGGAGATTCTGTGAATAGGAACCAGTATGAGTCAATTCTGTGCCTTTTACGCGAGGGCTTGAGCTATAAAAGCACCATGTACGAAGCTTATGGCCATAAAATTACAAAGGGAAGAGGTTACTACGTTTTCAAATTCGAGGTAATGAATCCTACTTTACTGAGCTTGTCCATTTATGTGATCCATAGTTTTAGAGGACACATTGGATATAACCACAAAAGAAAGATAGAAACAACAACTCAAACCCAAAACCAGAGATAGCTTGCTGAACCAGAAACGAAGAACAGTTGAGAAGTATAAATACGAAAGACACAGCAAATTTATATGATCCTAAACCGGGTTTGCATGATATACAATATTTGTATATATTATTTTCAAGAAGAAATCCCGATAATTTAATCACAACCCGATCAATCCCTCATAAAAAAATTGCAAGGTGTTTCATACAAAACAAGAATCTTTTTATGTACTTCTCAGATTTCGCGATCAGTCAGTATGAAATATGACATGCCCATCAAAGTGGAGATCATGGATTAGATCCCCATTGGTAAATGCCATTCAAAAAATAACAGAATGCTCAACAACAAAAAGAAAGAATCGAAGTCTTAGACATAAACATTGGTTTAGCGTACGATATTTTTTTAATCATGCAAGATTATCTTTTGATGAACATGTAACTTCGTGATTAGCTTCTGAGTTCAATAGTTAATTGTAATCTATTGTACCAAATGTAGTTACACCTTAGAATATACTTATCTTTATTCTAATATGCAATGAACTTCATAGTAGGTAGTGGCCATATGGAAATTGTTTCATAATATTAGAAAAATTTCTTTGTTGATCTTTGAGTGCTATTACGGTGAGAGAATGATGGTTGATATTTATGCTCATCGGTATCTGAATCTAAATACTTAATCGGGCTGGATTACAACTGTACGGTGGATTTCGTGCAGTCGCATTTTCTAGTGAGAGAAGGAGTCCGATTGAACGGCGATGGAAATTCTAATCCGACTCTTTCGATCGACCGAATAGACAATTCCGCTTCTCGCTGGAAACGGGCCGACATTCTCGTCTTTAATACGGGTCATTGGTGGACTCATGGAAAGACTGCTCGAGGGTAATTTTGACAAACTGCCAAGTTTTATAATCTAATATAAACCATCCTTATGTAAATACACAAAATAAATAAAAAATAATTACGAAGATGAAGGAAATTACGCTGTTGGGTGTTATCTGAACACCTTTTATGACCTGTTAAAGAAGTTTGTTTTGGAATCAATATTTTTTAGCGTAACTACTAGCCTTTCAAACTATATGGGTTTTATATTTAGCTCAGGGTTTGTAAATTGTTGGTAAATAACCGGTCCAATTTTTCTGCAACTTTCTAATGATCAAAACTGAAAGGGAAAACAAGTAAGAAATTTACGAAAATTTGATGCCACATAAGTCGATTGGCATAGGAAAAATTGGCTATGTTGACTAATTACCCAATTTGTTGTTTTTTTATCCTTCCCCTTCCCTCTTCTACTAACAGTTCATGCAACGTTAATAGGTTACTTGCTATAGGAAAAATTATTACAAAGAGGGAGACTTTGTTTACCCGAAATTCGATGCGGTCGAAGCCTATCGAAGGTCTTTAAAAACTTGGTCTAATTGGATCGACAAAAACGTTAACTCGAAGAAGCAGTTGGTCTTCTACCGCAGATACTCCGCAGCACATTTCAGGTAGTATTTTTCATATAAATTTTCATATAAAGTTGTTCATCTAAAAAACAAAAAAGAAACATTGATACAGAGGTGGGGATTGGGATTCCGGGGGGTAGTGCAACGGGGAAACAGAGCCGGCGTTTAGCGGGGCTGTTCTTGATAATTTTCCGGTGAAAATGAAGATAGTAGAGGAAACGATCAGAGGCATGAAGGTTCCGGTGAAACTGTTGAATGTAACGAGGCTGACCAATTTTCGAAAGGACGGTCATCCGTCGATCAACTTTACGGCGGGTAAAAAAGTTTCGAAAAGACGAGAAGATTGCAGCCACTGGTGTCTTCCCGGGGTTCCCGACACGTGGAATGAGCTTATTTATGCCTCCTTACTTTTACACCAAGCCAATTGTGTAAGCAAGTAAAACTCACTCCGGTGAGAATATTTTTGTATTGTTCTACTGTTTGCTAACTTTAATATGTAGACTTTTGACTTGGTTTAGAGGAGTGATTAAAATCATTAGAAGTTACCCAAGTATCAGAGGGAATTTTATGATGCCCATATTTTATTTTCTGTTGATTTTCTATTTTTTGTTTGCTAAATTTCCACTGAAATCTTGCCAAAGTAAAACAGAAAACCACCAAAGTAAAATAAAAAAAAACCACCAAATTTCGCTGGAACTCTCTGGATTAATTGGTCCTCTCCCGGAGTTTCGATTTTTTGTACTGGAAATGAATTAAATGTCTTTCTTGAGCTAGTAACTAGGGAATGATAAATTTATGGTCAGCAACATTATCACAAAATTTGATATTTTTTGTGATAAAAATGTCATAAATTCTAAAGTTTTTTTACGACATGGCTACGCAATATTAATAGTATCATTTTAAATTCGTCCAAGTTTTCTTAAATACAGTAATTTCCTTCTAGATTTCGTTACCTAATAATTACGTCGCTAATCTTCCAATAGGAAATCGATCCGGACATCTTTGATTGACACGTTGGCAATCCTCATCATATTTGACTACTTACGTGGTGTTTGTAGGAGTCATATGAAGGATTAATATGATATATATTTAACCAAGATATTCTGAGCCTTTATATAATAATTAAGACCTAGAATCTAATTAGTATCTCTAAAATGTATTGACTGATCGAGCCATATAATAATAAAGCACTGAAGATTGGTTGTGAAATGATTAAGATATTTGTAAAAATTAAGGTGAGATTGTAATCAGTATGCAAATATATTACCTTCTAGTTCTGAATTTTCAATTTTATTTTCAAATAAAAACATTTTGTCTTCTTCTGTATTTACTATTTAGAATATACTATTGCAACAAAAAAGAAGAAGGAAAATGAATGAAAGGCAAGGCATATCGTCAGATAGCAAACAATAGTCATAGCACTTATTCCACAAAATAACACAAGTCGTTGCCAATAATTCAGCCGTTAGTTGTTGAATATTCTTAATTACTTATTAAGAACCAAATGCAGCCATAATATAATTTGACGTTATCATTTTGACTTCAATTATGACTGTCTCGTATGACCAGGAATAAATTAAAGAGTATATTTCACATATAATGTTGACTAAAGAAAAATAAAATACAATTAAAAAAACGTTGCATAAATATGTCCGAAGTACATGCTGCCACGTCGGTACATACATCTTATTGACGCTTCATATCATATGCTTGTTAAGATTATATTCAAGGCAAGGAGATACTAAGACCATATGATAATAAATATTTATATTTTCAAATATTAGCATCTCAGTAAAAAAAATTAACCTCTTTCTACTTTTTTTTTATATTATTTAAATAGATATTTCTGATAATTTGATGGTGCGTCACTCATAACTTATAAGGTTGAGAAGTCAAGTAACCAGTCTTCATGTCTATTATTCAGATTAGGTATAAAAAAAATACTATTTTTTAACATTGGCTTCATGTTTATTACGTAATTTAATTTACTCTGGTGAATTTATTTTTAAATATGAGTAATAAGGGCCATGATAATAATTTGTTCCTGATAGTTGGGAGAAAAATGATAATAAAAAACAAAAGTGTTAACTTGAACAGGTTTATTAAGTCATTTGATGCTAACTTTTATTTCTTATTGAAGAAAATAGCTAAATTTGTTGAATTTTTAACAAAAAGCAAAAAGTATAACAGTGTGAACAGTAATTTATTAACACAGATTAGTTTAATAATTTTCATGAGCATTTAAAAAAAATATTAACTCCCTTGTACTTTGTTACTAACTTTAGATAAACTTTGATTATTTAGCAACAAAAAGAAAATCCAGTATATGATATTTATTGCCAGAAAATAAATATGACCAATCATTTTCTTAATATAGTTAAAAAAATGTACGGACTTTGCTTATGTTAAAAAAGAATATCGAGTTGTCAACTACTAATTTATGACAAATTATTCCGTCTAGTTTATACGGAAACGAATCCCCATCAATTATATGACCAGATATTCACCTATATTGAAATACCAGTGATAAGATACTTATTGGACCAAAATTAGAGGTAATAAAAAAGATTTTAAGTTATAAAATTTAAAAAGACAAAAAAAAAGAGACGAAGTCGTGGATGAAAACGTAAACGGAAACTCAAGTAAAATTAAAAAGGAAATAAAAAAAAAACAAATGTTTTTTTTATAATAATTGGACTATGAGCAATTAAATATTTCCGGTGATAAAGAAGTCAAACGTGAAATTAGTGATTCTCTTACATCATACTATTTAATGAAAAAAAATTAAAGACATTTCCGTTTTTGGTTTCCTACGAGGAGTCACAATATATATCTCTAACGCGCATTTTCTCATTAATTATATATACTCAATAGCGTTTGCGTAATATAATTGATATCGGAAAAGAAGTTTTTTTTTTTTTTTTTTTCCAAAATAATTCAATCTGTGCGTGATTCCATGGGAGACACTGACCTTCAATTAGGGCTTGGTTTGGGAGAGCATTACTATGCTCCGCCGCCGAGGAAAGACGGCGATCCATTCGAGAAGAAACCGCCATTGATTTCCTTTGATATTCGATTTTCGTCGGAGATTTTCTCGAGAGATAACTTGGACGACAAGGCAAGTATCGGCAACAACGAAAGCAAAAATTGTGAAGCTGCTATGAAAATCGATGATCGGAAAAATGGCTGCAGAAAAAAACTGAAGCTCACGCAAAATCAAACGAGCACTTTGGAAAGTTATTTCAAATCAAATACTACTCTAACTCAGGTATAAATATATTTCTGTGTATAGTTTTTTACTCTAGTTTTTATATTTATTTATTAATTTTGGTTTTTTGTTGTTGTTGTGAATAACGATTTTATATAAAGGCTAAAAAAATCATCTTCCATGTCTCATTTTGGTATTTCTTTAAATACAAATATAGTAATTTTAATTTTTGGAAAAAAATAATTGTAGGCAAACAAATTGGAACTTGCTGGGAAGTTGAATCTGAAGCAAAGACAGGTTGAAGTTTGGTTTCAAAACAGAAGAGCAAGGTTGGTTTAACTATATTATTATTTTATTTCGTTTGTGAAATGATCTTGTTTAATATCTGTGCTAGTAATTTTAATCATCATCAAAGTTTTTCTCTTCCCGGTTATGGGTGATTTTAATTACATAAGTTCAATTCAATATATCTGTTTTTTTTCCTTTCTTCTTTGCTGTTGAGTAATTACTAATTTTGAATTAATGAAACTAATAATAATTTAATCACTACTAATCCGTATATATGAATAACTGTAGGACCAAAGTGAAGCAGACCGTAGAAGATCGTGAGATGCTAAAGAGGTGCTGTGAGAGTCTCAAGAGCGAGAACAAAAAGTTGAAAAAAGAACTTCAAGAGCTCCGATCACACTTTCCGAGCTACTTATCTTGCGAGAAATCGCCGTCCCACTAAAATTAATAAAGGCTAGAACAACGGTAGAAAACACAAATTATTTTATTTAACGGCTACCAATTGTTTACTCGAATTTTTCTCACTTAGTAGTTAAACTATTTTAGCTCTACTTTTCCCCTAAGTATAGTAATTAGGGTTCTTAGCTTAACTTTGAAATTGATGATTAATAAATAATTATCTATGTTGAATACTTGTTAGGAAGTTTATTTTCAATTAACATCGCCAATTGAGTTGAAATTTTGTTTTTTGTTTTTGTTTTTTCGTTTCCTCTCATTACATACTCATCTTTTAAATTTTGGCTGGAGTATAGATGATTTTAATTGAACTCGTCCCTTTTGTCCAATTAAGATTGACAAGAATATATTTTTGAAACAATATTGTTGCTAAATTGTATTTTAGTGTTCGATAGTGGCAACTTTAGTTGAAGTGAATGAGTTTCTCATATTACCTTGCTTGGAGAGTTTCGAAGCACTGAATACACGTTTTAAAGAAACCTCAAATATTAGGAAAGAAAAGGCGTCACAAAGGGAACTATTATGCCCCTAAAAAAAACAGGGAACTATTATGTATAAGGTTCAATGTATATCTAAAATAAATTGTATTTAAAAAATCATTTTTTTTATTCTGCTCTAAAGGTCAAATAATAGTTAGGGTTTCGAGTATAGTAAAGTGGGTGGATTCAAAGACATGATCTTACAAGTGACATGATCTTACACAACCATTGCCTGGTTTTTGTGGTGCTAGCTATACTCGCACAAAATTAACGGGTAATTAACCTCTTTCTAGTCTATAAAAGTTTTAATCGCTTATGAAACCTATTATAGCTTTATATCTCAAGTCCCATTATTACAATCTGAAACATATAGAAATAAAATTTTATAGTTACACAAGAGTTTAAAATTTCTCAAACTTCCCCAGCTCATTCAGGTTAACTATATTTTTCTAGTATGGTTATTTATCCTCTTCAAAATTTAATAAATCCTAGATATATTATAAATTGGAAGCCTAGCACTAGATTGACAATAAGCATATATAGTGAAAATTCAAGAAAGGAGAAGAGAAAAAGATTTTCGAGAAAAATTCAAACTAATTAACGTATCCATAAAATTAATCAATAAATGAGGGCAAAAATTACGACTTTTTTCTTAAATTTAAATATTGGCCCGTAGCATGGTTTGAGCTTACGTGTTCTACAAAATGTTGCATGAACGGAATTTTGCTTCTTGGTACAAGGAATTGTTTGGTGTTCTCATGTAGATATAGTTGGTCCAAAGCTTATTGAAAGCTTTAGTTAATTCTTTAAAGAAATTCTTTATATATCTAAAATACCCTTAAATAAACGTCATTTTATTCCAAACTAGTCCATTTAGTACTTTGAAAATTTGAGACCAAGTGGATTGACTAGCTACTTAAGTGCCATAATTTAAAGATCACAATGAGCAATAATTTATAGGTCGTAATGGTTGCAAATCATTCCTTAACATACAATCAATCAAACCAAACCAAATCAGTGAAGTATCTTCGCTTGCAAGTAAACCAGAAAACATAAAACCAACACACGAACAATTTAACGAGGTTCCTTTTATAGACTTAGTAGTTCGGTTACAAGCATGCAAAATGTTCAAAAATGCTCATGGTTAATGACAACTACCTCCGGACATTAAACCTCTTCTTAATGCTTACCTAACTTCATAAAACCGCCCCTTAATGCTGATCACACCGACCACCCAAAGGTCACATGACCGTTTTTGTATGTTGGACGAGCCCAAAATAACACACAAGTTATTTGTGAAATTAAAATTTATTTGAAGTTAAGTTTGTAATAAAAAGATAAGGATTGGGCCAGAAAGCTCAAGAAGAGTCTAAATTGCGAAGATCCAAGATTTAAGATTCGAGGCCCGACCCGGCCCGGCTCGGCTCGGCGGCGACGCATGTGAGCGCGATGAGTTAGAGTTAACCCACCCACACTCTCCTCCCATAGACTTAAATGTCACCTTAAGGAGAAGAATCCCTTATAAACACTACACCAACGCACACTCTCAACTTATGTGAAACTCTTTTCATTACACAACCTCTCACTTCTCTAAACACCACATATCATATGTGATTTTTAGCATTTTTAGAGTATCAATTTCTCATTCATTATAAAAATGATTTTGGCAAATAAATACTCAATCTTATACCCGTCGTTACGAGGAATAAAAATATGGAAAAATTATCCAATTCCGATGAGAGGAGTCCACTCAAATATTTGACAAAATATCATTAACACACTAGGTAAAAATACACTTTTTACCCTTTATTCCAACAGATTAGGCAGAGGACTTCTAAGACTAATACCTAAATCATAAATTCAATAAAATCTTAATCACAAATTAACTAAATCATAACCTGAAATAATTATTTTAACTAATCTAATTACAAATAAAAAAATTAACTACGTGAGACGAGCCTGAGTAACAAGCTGCAACTTCAGTCGTCCTTAGGAGATCGCAAGTGTTAGTTCGGAGAGACAAACGTCAAAGAAAGTCAAAGAGACAAAGAATAACTTAGTTGATAAGCTAAGGAGGCTTCCGTGGAGGAGCTCGATGTTGTTAGTATCGGCGTCTGTAGTGTCGTGAAGCGTGTTGAGGGAGATGAGGCAGTTGCTAATAGTGTTTGCAAGGGAAAACTATATTTCTTTAATTTTTCTATTAGATGCCACTAGCCGCATTTAAATGTTCATATAGACGCGACTATTTGCATTTAAAAATCACCCCATCAGAAAGTTTTATTTGTAGTATTGTATTCTTGGTTTGAATCTCGTGTCTCCTCTAGTGGTGTGATTTAGTGTGCCTTCGAGTCCACGTAGATCACCTTGAGGCCTATCTAGTAAGTAAATATTTACTCTGATTACACTGTTTCCAGTCTTTTCTTAACAAACAATCAATCAAAACTATTAAAAACCAGTAAAGTACCTTCAGTTGCAAGTAAGTAGAAAACATAAAATCAACACACATAATTTAAGGAGGTTCAACGTTAATGAGCCTAATTGTTTAGATAAAAGAAATGTTCGATTTCCACTCAACAAATGAAACACAAGTCCAATCACAAGACTTAGTACAATTACAAACTCGATAAATAGTAATCTTGTTTTTAAAAGTCCAATCACAACTTAGTACAATTACAAACTCGATAAATAGTAATCTTGTTTTTAAAAGTCCAATCACAACTTAGTACAATTACAAACTCGATAAATGGTAATCTTGTTTGTAAAGCATCTTCAAGGAATAACTTAGTTACAACTAATTCCTAGAACTGAGGGAATAATCCCAACTCTTAGTCCACTTGACGTGCTACGTAGTCCACATCAATTCTTCACCGAGGCACTTGAAGAATGTCAGTTGTCCTTGTCTTCATCGGGACTGAATTCATCAGTAATATTGTTTGGCAGCTACGGAGTACGTTCAGGCTCATCAGAGCTTAAGCTCTCCCTAAATATTTATATTTTTATTCAAATTTATTTTCTTATTTCTTTTCTCTTGAAAAATTACAAATTAGCTCTTATAATTTTCTTCAGCCGTCAAATAAAGTCTAGCACCGTCACTGTAACTCCTTCAAATAAACCTAATGTCAGCAAATAAAGAAACCATCGCGTGTAACCTTCACACGGTGGATTTTTTTTATAGACACTGTGGTGTAAATTATAAGGTTACGAGGCTTGGCGGCGACTATAATATATATATTTTTAAAATTATTTTTCTTGTTAAATTACGAGTTTCAATTTTTCTTGACTTATTTTTTTGGGGTACGAGTGAATTTTAGATGCGACTAGTCGCATATAAAAATCATAAGATACGAGTAGTCGCATTTGAAAGTCATAAGATACGACTAGTGTTTATCAACAATGTCATTATAAAAAAAAGTTAAGCATAAAATCTGTAAGTTTTTTTTTGCTAACAAATGCGAAATTGTCGCATTTAAACGTCTGAAAAAGTTAGGCTAGGTAGTGTTGGAATAAAAGATATAAAAAGAGTATTTTTACCTAGTGTGTTCATGATTTTTGGCTAAATATTTGAGTGGGGTCTACTCATCGGAGTTGGATAATTTTTCCATATTCTTATTCCTCGTTGCGACGGGTATAAGATTGAGTATTTATTTGTCAAAATCATGTTTATAATGAATGGGAAATTGATGCTCAAAGAATGCTAAAAATCACATATGATATGTGTTGTTTAGAGAAGTGAGAGGTTGTGTAAAGAAAAGAGTGTTCGCAGAGATACCCACACGAAGATTATTTATTCACATATTGATATAATATAAATCTCTCATGAGTCGTTATTGTAATTTTTTGATTAAATTAATAAAAGTTAAAAACGTTCATTCATTCTTTTTTCGTTTGTTTGAAGATTTATGATATTCAATAGTCTTATAGTCCTTAATCAAACCTAAGAACGTATGAAGAGACAAATGTAGATTAGCGAACAAACTCTTCATGGTTTGCTTAAAACGAAATATTCACAATTTTAAGATCAACGAACTATTAATCCTAGTATGATTGTTGGAAGAATCTATGATGTCTGGTTACGAGGCATAGAGAGTTAGGAACTCTATAGTTTTTCCAGTGTATCTTCCAAAAATACTGAATTGATCAGTGAACCTTTAAAGACAATGTCAGAGCAAACCATTTAAACTCTTATGTCTCGAGGTCACTATGTATAAATTACATCCTGCTTACCTTAATCCTGAAATGAAACATGTCATTTCATAACTTCAATATATTCATTTGAGAAAGCTACAGTCTAGATCCAAGTTTGTGAATTAGATGCGCTCTATTGGTGATGTATTGGGTTGTGAAGTTGACATGAGTATACTTTGTGAAATTTTTTATAGATATGGAATTCATGTACAAGATGGCTGAAATGCAATGTATATAACCTTATGCTTTATTACTTGGATTGTGAATAAATGAACCACGCGGTATCCAAAATGAAGTAACGACTTTATTTGGATGAAACAATGTGATTTGTTAGCTCCTCGTCAATACATTCTTTCTAACTTATTCACAAGTAACAAATGAGTTGAAGATATAACAACTAGAAGAGTAAAATGATAATTTTATAAATCCCATCTAATTGATAATATTCATGAAGGGAAATCATAGATAACATTCAATGGATCCACTCAACATAATTAAGTTTAATTTGAGTAGAAAATAAATTCATTTGAACCGAGAGATTCTCAGTGTCAACTCTTTAGTGGAGTCAGTTGACATTAAGCTAATACTCGGAAAATGTTTGTGAACTTTTGAGTCCAAGTATAGTAGCTCAAGCTTATTTCATTTGGATCCATAAGGTCATTATTACAGGTCATTAGAGTAGGATTGTTAAACTTGAAGTTAAGTCAAAATAAGTTCAAGTGTTGAACTAGACGTTTAAACAAAAAATGTTTAAAGGGTATTTTTATCCACATGGACATAAAATGATGTGAATGTCAAAATCAGATTTTTAATATTTTCATATGATGAAAATATAAATTATTTTCTAAAGCCGAAAAGTCGTTTGAGGCATTATGAAATTAATTTCATTATTTGAGCAATATTAATTCTACATTAGGTATTTTAAGAATTGTCTGAAAAGAAATAAGGAAGCATCTAGAAGCTCCTTCCCTACGCATAGAATTTGGCCAACATCATCAAAGAGGAGAGAAATTCCTTTTCCTTGAATTATAAGGATAATTTCCAAAAAAAAAAAAAAGGAATTGAATTTCTTTGAGAAGGAAACAAATGTGCTAAGTGAGGAAACAAATGTCCCTCACTAATGCACTTGTATGGCCGACCATGTTGATAAAGAAAGAGGAGAGGAAATTAAATATTGTGTCATGAATTCACAATAAGAAATGGTAATTACATTTTATAAGTAGAGGCTACATTGAGATGTGAAAACAAACTTTTTTCTTGCTCTCTCTTGTATTTGGCCGACCGAAACTCTCTCTCTCTCTCTCTCTCTCTCTCTCTCTCTAAAGTACCTCTCTTATTTTGGCCCCTAAGTCCTCATTAGACTTAGGCTTAAATTAGCTCATAGATTTCTTGAGTTATGGTGTTTAATTGTGCCCACACGCAAATCCTTCAAACCATCTATAGACTCTTGTAATAGAAACCTTAGGTTACTCGAGTTCACGAATAGGTGTAAAGGAAACAAGAAAGACGAGACGATCAACGTTTCCTAAGGGTCCTCAAAGATCAAGCTATAAGAAAGGTTAGTCCTAAGTAATTATATAATGTTTTTAAATAATATGATGTTCATGCACTTTTTCTAGGTTAGTATAAATTGTTTTACTTGTAAAGAAATCTTTATATTCCGCCATTAACTCATTAATGATAAATTTTTCTTAACCCTAGACCTATTCCAACAAAGAGTCCCACATTGGCTGAGAGTGTGTGTTGGTGAAGTGTTTGTAAGGTCCTTAAGGTGACATCTAAGTGTAAGAGAGGAGAGTGTGGGTGAGTTAGCTCTAACCCCTTGCGCGCGCACACACATGCGCCGCCGCCGAGCTGATCTGGGCCAGGCTCGGGCTTAGGCCTTGGATCTTGGAAATTTAGGCTCTTTTTGGGCCTTCGGGATTCCGGGCCAATCCTTAAATTTTTTTATTACAAATTTCACTTCAAATGAGTCTTAATTCCTCAAATAACTTGTGTATTATTTTGGGAATAAAACCAAAATCGTGTAAACGGTCATATGACCTTTGGATGATCGGAATTAAGTGTATTAACACGCTTTAAAACTCATGTTAATGGCCGGAGGTAGGTGGAATTAAGCTTGACGTTTATTTGACTTTTTCTTGATGTTTATTTGACGTTTTCTTGACGTTTGACACTGTAAATCAAGCCTTCGGATCTCATTCTAGAAACTGAAAAACGCAATCAGATAGCTTCCTCTCTCCCTCTCTGAAATTGTCTTTCTTTTGTAGTCCGGCGGAAGTTCGACGCTTTTGTTCAAGTTCGTTGAAGTCAATCCAAGTGGTACTAAACTTGTCTTGTCAAAGTTGTATTGGAGACGATATCGCTCATCTTATCCAGCACTTGTGGAGGGCGATAAATAACTTCAAGGAAACCATTTAACGAGCCTCGACAAATCTACATCCTTGTTACATTTTGTACTACTTCGGGTTTCGTATTCATCTTATTTCCTTGTATTTGTCTCTTGTTAATTTCAATATTAATAATTATACTGATAACAATCTTGAAGCTGTTTATCTAGACAGATTGCGAGGAAAGAATATTTTACTTATCCGGATTCAGATCTATTTTCGATTAAGCTAATCATATTGATTTTGTTTGTAGAAAAATGTCGTACATCAATGACACGACCAACGTGAATGCTAATGGGAGTACCACCGGGAATCTCCCCGCGGTGACCACGCCAACCACGATGATTGGTCAAATTCCAGTGACCTTGGTGTTGGGTTTGGTGCCCATAAAAGTGATATTAGACATTGAGATACTTTGTCTTTGATTTTTCTAAAACATTAATAAAACTAAATATTCATTCTTTATAATTATGTTTGTGTTTATGTATGAATGCTACGCTCTGAAACTGTCATCAACGAAATGGGTGCTAAGTACATACATGACAAGATAGCCCATTGTGACTAATTTAAACATTTGTTTGCAATCTTAAGAATGATAGAGCTATCAAATCTAAGTAATGATTGTTTGAATGAATCATGACATCTTATCTTGTGATACCGAGAGTTGTGACTCTGTGTTTGATTCTTGATATCTTATAGAAGATATCGAACAAGACCAGTGATACTTAGAAGCTCGAGATAAAACGGTTAATCACTCGAAGCTTCAAGATCAAATTAGAGGGGTACTTTGGTATTTGCTTAAATCATGAAGTGAATACATAATTGATATTACACATTCTGATATTTGATTTGTCAATGGGCAATGACTAAGTTATAGTTGCATCTGACCCGACGGTTGGTGTCATAACGTTGTCATATTTGGTTATGTGATTCATTGATATGGAATTCATGTTGAAACAATCTTTGATTAAAAAATGTGACATGTAAAGACATCTCACTCTATGTTTTTTCATTCACAAATCACAAAGGATTTAGTGAAATAATAACTCATGGGGTAAAACGGTAATTTTACATTCCTCTGAGTTAATGATACACATGAAGGATAATATCGTAAAGTACTCCGTGGATCGTGTGAAGAATTGTTTTGTCACATCAAACGGAAAATATATGCACATGAACTTAGAGAGTCTCAGTATTAGTCCTTTAGTGGAATCGACTAATATTAAGAATTAAAAGACGGAAAATATTTGTGAACTTTGTAGTACGATCTTTATTCTAAACTTTCGTTCATGTGGGTCCATAAGGTCTCAATGATAGACACTTAGAAGAGATTAAATGAACAAGAATAAATGATTTTCTCATTGAATATAAATTGTGATTTATATCGAGAAAATTATTTTCTAAGTAGCTTAATAAACAATTAGTTATTTATTGTTACATTTATTTGATGAGTTATATTGTATAATTATATAGATAATAATACATTCGAATGACTCAAATAAATAAAAGAAGAAACTAAATATTTTCTCATTTCGTACTTATTTATGAAGTATAAAATTATTTAATGAAATGTCATTAATAAATGAGAGTTCTAAATTAATTGAATTTTGAAATAAATCAAAAGAATTTGGGAATAAAATAAATCAATTTGACCGAGTATTTGGATGGGTATTGGCCGAATTCTTTAAGTGATGAGGTCATGGGTTTTACCCAACTTAAGCCCGTTTGACTTGCTTATATAAGGGCTTAAGAAAACCGTAATCACAAGCTTAACCCTAATAAGGTTTTCGGCCAAAATCCCTCTCCACTCTCTTGTGAGTCTCGGCCGAAATTCCTCAGAGAAAACAAAGAGAGAAAATTGTTTTTCTTATTTTTTAGTGATCCCCTTATTCCCGAGTGTTAATAGAAGAGCCCACCCTATCAATCTCACTATAATTATAAGTGTATTAACTTTGATTCTATTTTATGGTGTTTGAGTGATGTAATGTTGCATAGGGCCGTCCAAGATCTGTGAAAAATTGATTTAGAATCAAATTCGAAGCCTCGAAGGTCCCTGCCGGTTTCTGTCTTGCACGCAAGCCCCTGTCCGGTGAGACAGGCCCATTCCGGCGAGCTAGCACTGTCCGGAGAAGTCCCAAGCTCACAGGCCTCTAGTCCGGCGAAACTCCCCTGTCCGACGAAGGTTTCCAGGCGTTGTCCATCTCCTGTCCGGCGAGGCTCCAGGCGCACAGGTCCAATCCGGTGAGCATCCCTCCCGGTGAGCCTCCCTGTCCGGCGAAGGTCTTGTCGGGCGAGCCTATTGTTTCCTTTCCAGCCGGCGTGTGCCCTTGCCTGTCCGACGAGCCTCTTTCACCCGATTGACTCCACGAGGGCTTCAGGAGATAGCTAACAATTTCGGGATTGTTTACAATCTCAATTGTAAGTTTCTCAACGAATTGAATCTGCGAATATAAATTATTTATAGATTGCTAATTTAAATTTTTAATCACATGTTTATAATAAAAAGTTTATTGACATGTTAATAATTTTTAATGCCTAGGTTAATTAAAAATATTAAAAATAGTTTTAATATGTTAGATCTAATTATATAATTCCTCCATATACTAGATATGTTATATAATTAATTGTTTAATCGTTAAATAAATTTCAACAAATGATATCAGAGCTAAATAAAGACATTAAAATTTAGGTTTAATGACTAGTTTTGAAATTTGTTTGACTAGTTGGTGTATGCGTTTTTTGTATGATTATTTATTGAATTATGAATGTTATGAATGTGTGAATGCGTTTATGGATGGATCCTCATTGATATGGCCCTAGGAATTTGTTTCCGGTTATCGTCCCGGCTTTATATTAAATTTTAAATTGTGAGCATCAATTTGCGAGGAGATTTAAATTGTAATTTTAAATTTATTGTAATCCCGACGAAAAGAAGACAAGGGAGGCAGCACCTCGGGCTTGACCGCATGTTGGAAAACGTACGGGGGCTGACCCGAGACATCCGATGACGCGTCACAAGATCCCTTGGCCAATTTTGCTCTTGAAGATTAAATTTGTTTAATTTTCAATTTATTTCCTTTTCGGGTTGTATTTAGAAATGGGCCATTAGTTGAGTTAAATATTTTATGCTTTAAAATTATTTAATCTCATTGCAATAACCTCACATGTCATATAGGATATAACAACATCATTTTTAAAATAAATTGTTCATGTAGTTTATAATTGATTAAGAGATTATAACAATTGTAAACTAATTTTCAAAAATATGATTTTTTGCAAAAATTTAGTGGGAGGGTTGTTTATTATTGAAGCAACCAAGGTCCCTGACATGAGTTTAATTAACTAAATGTGTGATGAACTAAGAGTCACACATAGTGGCCCTCCCTTCAATGGGAGTACTTCGGAAGCATTTTGTTAATTAAACTGTTACGAAGTAAGTATTATAGAGAAACGATGAAGCGGGGTCTCCACATAGGTGAACCGTCTTCAAAGTGACTAGATTAAAGACCCACGTGTCGGTTGCACACTTAGACTTATGTTTTAAAGTAATCCTCACATAAAGGCACTAAATTAAAAATAAGTGACCAAAGATTTACGGTAATTAGTAAGAACTAGAAGTTGTGACTTGTTAGATGGCTCGAACTAAATAGTGACGTGTCACGACTATGAAAGGCGGTTAATTATGGTTTCCCCATAAGAAAAGTAATTAACTATATTTGTTCATAATACCATGAATCATTTAACGCTTTCCTCACCATATTAGGATTGTTCATGCATGTAATTCGAAACTGTCGCACATACTAAAGTTATTTATTTTCATTTATGTTTTCAGCGAAATGTCTTTTAACCCACTAAAAACGATTTTAAGTTCTAACAAACTCTAGGGTGAGAATTACGTTGACTGGAAACTTAACTTCGACATCGTACTGACGGTGGAAAAGCACAAGTATGTTCTCACGATCCCATGTCCCTTTCCTCCGAGTGCTGACTCGAGTAAGGAGGATAAGGACGCCTATGATGCGTGGATGAAGTCCAATGAAATTGCTAGATGCTACATCTTAGCAGATATGAGCAACGTGTTGCAGCAATCTCATTGTGACATGGCCACAACACAAGACATGTTATACAATCCCATGAGATGTTCAGATGTCATGGGCGTCACGCGAGGCAGCAAGCTATCCGCAGTTTTATAAACTGCAGGATGAAGCAAGAATCTTTAGTTCGAGAACACATGCTACTGATCATGGGACACCTGAATGACATGGTGATTCTGGGTTCTGAGATCGACAGAGAGACCAAGATAGACATGATCTTGGAAAATCTAACAGACTCATTCGATAGCTTTCGTCTGAACTACTCCATGAACAAGCTCGACTACACAGTGATTGAGCTTATGAAAGAGTTACAGACTGCCGAGATGTAGACATTTATGCCCACTAAGGAGATTTTTGATATTAAATACTTTTTGTATTTGTTTTGTTTTGAAATTAAATAATGATTGAATTTTCATTCTAATTTAAGATTGAGTTTATGCATTAATGTCTACGCTCTGAAACTGTCATCAACGAAAAAAGTGCTAAGTACAGACTTGACAAAATACCTTCTTATGACTAGTTTAAAACAATAGTTCTCAATCCAAAGATCGATTGGGCAATCGATTCTTAGTTATGATTGTTAGAATGAATAAAACAATATCTTATCTTGTGATATGGAGAGTTGTGACTCTGTGATTCATTCTTGATATCTTAATGAAGATATTGAACAAGACATGTGAAGTTTTGAAGTTCGAGATAAAACCGTTTAATTACTCGAAACCTCAAACTCACATACGAGGGGTATTTTAGTAATTACCTAAATCCTGAAGTGAGTACATATCTTCTTGTAACACTTTATGACATTTGATTTGTCAATAGGCAATGGATAATTGAAGTTTCATTGACCCGACGGTTGGTGTCATAATACTGTTTCGTTGAAATATGTGATTCACAGATATGGAATTTGTGTTGAAACAATGCTAAGGCATTAGTATCACACCAAACTCTATTATGAGAGTGTGAGCGAATAAACCAGGCCTGGTATTCATCGAATAAATAATTATTTGAAATAAAACATGTGACATGTTGAGACATTTCACTTTATGTTTTTCTCGTTCACAAATAACAGAGGACTTGGTGAAATAATAACTCAGGGCTAAAACAGTAATTTTACATTCCTTTGAGTTAATGATACACACAAATGGTAATATCGTAAAATACACCGTGGACCGTGTGAAGAATAGTTTTGTCACATCAAACGGAAATATAAACGCATATGAACTTAGAGATGTTCAATATTGGTCCTGTAGTGGAATCGACTAATATTAAGAATTAAAAGTCGGAAAAAGTTTGTGAACTTTTGAGTCCGTACTTTATTCTAAAGCTTTGTTCATGTGGGTCCATAAGGTCTCAATGATAGACTCTCGGACGAGATTTTGGTGAACAAGAAATGATTGATTTTCTCATTCAATGTAAATTGTGATTTACGCTAAGAAATAATTTTTTAAGTAATTAAATAAATAATTGGTTATTTATTATTATATTATTTAACGAATCATATTATGTTATTATATTTATAATAATATAATTTGATGATTCAAATAAATAAAAGATGAAAATAAATATTTTCTCGTTTCGTACTACATTGATTAGTATAAAAATGATTGATGACTTGTCATTAAATAAATGAGATGTTTTAAATTAATTAAATATTAATTTAGAAATAAATCAAATAAATTCGGGAGATAATTAAGACAATATGGCCGGCCATAATAAGGGTTTTATGGGCTGGAAAAATTGTTTAAACTTATTAAAAGGAGTTTTGGGCTTAAGTTTGACTTATGAGTCTTAATTGAATTTTGACCTAACTTAAGCCTATTCTCTCTGATATAAAAGGAGGCTCTCTCTTTGGTAACCCTAGCCTAATTTCGACCAACACTCAACCAAACCTCTTCCCCCTTGTGCTTGAGAGGTCTTGGCCGAAGTTTAGAGAGAGAGAGAGAGAGAGAGAGAGAGAGAGAGAGAGAGAGAGAGAGAGAGAGAGAGAGAGAGAGAGAGAGAGAGAGGAAATTTGTTTCCCGGCAGCCCTTCCTTTTCTTTGAGTTTTATTCCTTATCCCTCTTGTTCCCACGAAAGAGCCCACCCTCTTTGTCTCCTAAAAATCACTTGAGTATTATCATTGACTCAACTTGTGGTTGTTGAGTTAATTTTCCTCCCACAGAGCCGGCCACTTTTGGAGCAACGGAGGCACGACGCTTTTGAGGATTTCCTAGACGCACGTGGTGTAGAGGATTGGCCGACCTTTTGGACGCATCCCGAGACTCAATTTCGCAGATTTGAATCGAACGTAAGTTTTCTATAAATGAGTTGGATCTGAAAGTTATAATCTTGTAGGATTGTTAGAAATTTTAGATCGCTCGTTTATGTATGTTTGAATGAATTTATTGATAAGTATATAAATTTGTTGACATGCTAGATGAGATTTAATGACATGGTTAATGAATATGTTTTAAAAACGGTTTTAATGTGTTAAATTGAATTATGAATTTCTGCCATATATAGATATGTTTCATAATTAATTAGGTTAATTGTTAACTAAATTCCAACACGAGAGACTTCTCCCTAAGAACAAGAAGAAGTCTTGGGAGGTCAATGTTGCTGAACATAGGGTCTCAACTTCAGGTTGTAAGAGGATGGTGAGAAGACCCAAAAACGCCAACCGAACGGGCTCTAAGAATCCTTATAAGAAGACTGTGCATGCTAAGGGCAAAGGCGTCCCAAAGGTGGACAAGTCTGAGCACAAATGTCACCATTGCGGAGAAGCTGGCCATTGGCGGATGATTTGTTCTACCTACCTCAAGAGCGTCAAGGGGAAATGTATGATCTTTGTTACTCAAGCTTGATACACGACAAACAAGGCGTCACCCTGGATTTTAGACTGCGGGGCTTCTGACCACATTGTGTGTAATTTGAATGGTTTCAGGAAAACCAGGGGCTTAGGTTACAGAGAGTTCGCGTTCAATTGTGGTGATGGAACGAAGGTCGGAGCAAGATCTGTCGGGATCATACATCTCAAGTTAGGAGATAAAACTTTATTATTGAATAACATATATTATGTATCGGATTTTTGCAAGAATTTGATTTCATGGTTTCAATTTTAAAATCAATAATGGTATTGAGATTTTTATTGATGATTCTTTTATGACTAAATCTCATCGTGTAGATTCTATTTATTTTCTATATCCTAATGAGCCGACGATCTTTGATACCAAAGTGAATAGAGATTCACTCAGGAAGCGTAAGAAGTTTCATGGTGATGAAACCGATGACACATATCTATAGGACTTACGTCTTGGACATATTGGCCTAGATAGAATTAAGAGATTAACGAAGGATGGTCCTTTGAAATCTCTAATCGTGGGATCCATTCCCACGTGTGAATCCTGTCTTGAGTTCAAAATGACCAAGAGACCTTTCTCTTCGAAGGGTCTAAGAGCCACACAAGTGTTGGAGCTCATACATAGTGATGTATGTGGTCCAATCAACATCAAGGCAAGAGGAGGTTACGAATACTTTGTAACCTTCACTGATGACTACTCAAGGTTTGGTCATGTCTACCTTATGCGAAATAAGTTGGATACCTTTGAAATGTTCAAAGAGTATAAGGCTTTAGTTGAGAAGCAGACGGAGAAACAGATCAAAACTCTTCGATCAAATCGAGGGGGAGAGTACTTTTCTGGAGAGTTCGAAGACCTTCCTAGAGAATAAGGCATTCATTCTCAGCTTACAACACCTGACACTCCACAGGAAAATGGTGTGTCAGATAGCAGGAGTCAAACTCTATTAGATATGGTGAGATCAATGATGAGTTACTCATCACTTCCCGACTTCGTTATGGGGATATGCCTTAGAAACGGCTGCTTACATTCTGAACCAAGTTCCGTCAAAGACGGTCCCTGGTACTCCTTATGAGAGATGGAGTCGTAGAAAATCTGTTTTACACCACGTCTGTGTCTAGGGTTGTCCAGCACATGTGCTGAGAAAAAAGATTAGCAAGCTGGTTAGTCGTTCAGAAGTATGCATTTTCGTTGGATTTCCAAGGAGACTAAAGGGTACATCTTCTACAGTGCTGCTAAGCAAAAAACGTTCGTTAGCACGAACATTAGAAATGGAAGCAGACTATATGAAGAACTCGGTACCGAGAAGCAGACTTGTGCTAAAGGAACTGTTGGGTGAAGTAGTTGGTACTTCACAAGATAGAACAAGGCCTATTTCAACAGTAGAAGAACCACATTCAGAACTAGAGCCTCCTGTGCTTCGTCCCAGTAACAGGATTGTACGACAACCTGTTCGATACATGGGTATTGGAGAGTCTTTCACTGCTGTCGCATATCATGAGGAAGATGATCCAATATCATTTTCTCAAGAGATGCAGAGTTCTGAAGCAAACCTATTGCAAGAAGCCATGAACGTTGAAATGCATTCGATGTATGTCAACGAGGTCTGGAAGCTTGCAGATCTACCTGAAGGCATCAAGCCTATTGGGTGTAAATGGATCTGCAAGAAGAAAAGAGGACCGGATGGAAATGTTGAGACATTTAAGGCATGACTTGTGACGAAGGGGTTTGCACAGAAAGAAGGTATCGACTAGGAAGATACCTTCTCACCAGTCGCAATGCTGAAGTCCATCCGTACTCTTTTATCCATTGCTGCTTCCCTGGATTATGAAATCTAGCAGATGGATGTCAAGAGTGCATTCTGAATGGAAATCTTGACGAGCGCATTTATATGGCTCAACCAGACGGGTTGATAAAGAAAGGCCAACAAGGCAAGGTTTGTGAGTTGCTGATGTCCATTTATGGACTGAAGTAAGCATCTAGATCGTGGAATATCAAATTAGACGAGACTGTGAAAGACTACGGCTTTGATAAGTCAGTAGATGAGCCATGCGTCTATAAGATGATAAATGATGGCAGATCGGTCTTCTTAGTCCAATATGTAGATGATATACTACTCATTGGGAATGACGTAGGAAAGTTATCATAAGTTAAGATATGGTTGTCAAAGCAATTTGAGATGAAGGATCTAGGAGAAGCGGCTTACATTCTTGGGGATTCGGATCTTCAGAGATTGGAAGAACCAGAAGTTAGCACTTTCTCAAGCAATTGATAAGATTATGGATCGCTTCAGTATGCAAGACTACAAGAAAGGACAACTACATTTCAGACATGGAGTGCATTTGTCAAGTGAGTAGTCTCCCAAGACTCCTCAAGAGGTTGAGGACATGAGACATATTCCTTACGCTTCAGCCGTAGGAAATCTCATGTATGCTATGCTTTGCACAAGACCAGATATTTTCTACGCTAGGGCGTGGTGAGTAGGTTTCAGTCAAACCCTGGACCCGAGCACTGGGTTTCTGTAAAGCATGTTCTCAAGTATCTCCGGCGAACGAGAAACTACATGCTTGCATACTCAGGTGGTGACCTGAATCTGACGGGATATATCGACTCCGATTTTCAAGCGGATAAGGATTCTAGGAAGTCCACGTCAGGGTATGTGTTCACCCTTGAGTGGTGGATCCGTTGTCAGGAGGAGTATCAAGAAATCTTATGTTGCTGACTCGACCATGGAAGCCGAATATGTGGCAGCTTGTGAAGCTGCAAAGGAGTCTATGTGGCTGAGGAAATTCCTTTTGTACTTGGAAGTAGTTCCAAGTGCCTGCGAGCCTATCACACTTTATTGTGATAACAGTGGGGTTGTCGTTAACTGTAAGGAGAGAAGAAGTCACAAGCGCTCTAAACACATAGAGCGCAAGTATTACCTGGTACGTGACATCGTTCACGGAGGGGACGCCGAAGTCATGAAGATCTCAATGTTAGACAACCTTGCTGATCCCTTCACGAAGCCTTTAACGAATAAAGTCTTTGAGGACACCTAGAAGGATTGGGATTGAAGGATCATTCGCATCTCCTTTGAGTCAAGTGGCAGTTTGTTGGGATTGGTGCCCACAAAGGAGATATTAGACATTGAGATACTTTGTATTTGATATAGCTGAAACATTAATAAAATTAAGTTTGTGTTTATGCATGAATGCTACACTCTGAAACTGTCATCAACGAAAGGGGTGCTAAGTAAAGACTTGACAAGAGATTCCCTTGTGACTAGTTTAAAGATTTGTTCGCAATCTTAAGATCGATAGAGGAATCGAATCTAAGTAATGATTGTTTGAATGAATCATGATATCTTATCTTGTGATATAGAGAGTTGTGACTCTGTGTTTCATTCGTGATATCGTATAGAAGATATTGAACAAGACCAGTGATACTTAGAAGCTCGAGATAAAACCGTTTAATCACTCGAAAATCCAAGATCACATTCGAGGGGTACTTTGGTATTTACCTAAATTCCGAAGTGAATACATACTTGATATTACACCTTATGACATTTTACTTGTCAATGGGAAATGACTAAGTTATAGTTGCATCTGATCCAACGGTTGGTGTCATAACGTTGTCATATTGGGTTATGTCATTCATTGATAAGGAATTCATGTTGAAACAATGCAGATGCATGAGTATCACACTATGCTTTGTTATGAGAGTGTGAATAAATAAACATTGTCGGGTATTCATCGAATAAGAACATTTTTTGATTAAAAAATGTGACATGTAAAGACATCTCACTCTATGTTTTTTCATTCACAAATCACAAATGAGTTAGTGAAATAATAACTCAAGGGGTAAAACGGTAATTTTACATTCCTCCGAGTTAATGATACACATGAAGGATAATATCGTAAAGTACTCCGTGGATCGTGTGAAGAGTTTTTTTGTCACATCAAATGGAAAATATATGCACATGAACTTAGAGAGTCTCAGTATTAGTCCTTTAGTGGAATCGACTAATATTAAGAATTAAAAGACGGGAAAAAGTTTGTGAACTTTTGAGTCTGATCTTTATTCTAAAGTTTCGTTCATGTGGATCCATAAGGTCTCAATGATAGACACTTAGAAGAGATTAAATGAACAAGAATAAATGATTTTCTCATTGAATATAAATTGTGATTTATATCGAGAAAGTTATTTTCGAAGTAGTTTATTAAATAATTAGTTATTTATTGTTACATTTATTTGATGAGTCATATTATATAATTATATAGATAATAATACATCTGAGTGATTCAAATAAATAAAAGAAGAAACTAAATATGTTCTAATTTCGTATTTATTTGTGAAGTATAAAATTATTTAATGAAATGTCATTAATAAATGAGAGTTCTAAATTAATTAAATTTTGAAATAAATCAAAAGATTTTGGGAATAAAATAAATTAATTTGGCCGAGTATTAGGATGAGTGTTGGCCGAATTCTTTAAGTGATTAGTTCATGGGTTTTACCCAACTTAAGCCCGTTTGACTTGCTTATATAAGGGCTTAAGGAAACCCTAATCACAAGCTTAAACCTAATAAGGTTTTCGGCCAAAATCCCTCTCCCCTCTCTTGTGAGTCTCGGCCGAAATCCCTCAGAGAAAACAAAGAGAGAAAATTGTTTTTCTTATTTTTTGAGTGATCCCCTTATTCCCGAGTGTTCATAGAAGAGCCCACCCTATCAGTCTCTCTATAATTATAAGTGTATTATCTTTGATTCTATTTTATGGTGTTTGAGTGATGTACTGTTGCATAGGGCCGGCCAAGATCTGTGAAGAATTGATTTAGAATCAAATTCGAAGCCTCGGAGCTCCCTTGCCGTTTCTGTCCTGTGCGCGAGCCCCTGTTCGGCGAGACAGGCCCATTCTGGCGAGCTAGCCCTGTTCGGCGATGTCCCAAGCTCACTGACCTCTAGTTCGGCAATACTCCTCTGTCTGACAAAGGTTTCCAGGTGTTGTCCAACTCCTGTTCGGAGAGGCTGCAAGGCGCACAGGTCTAATCCGGCGAGGTCCCAGTCCGGCGAGCATCCCACCCATTGAGCCTCCTTGTCCGGTGAAGGTCCTTTTTTGTCGAGCTTGCTGTCCCTGTCCGGTCGGCGTGTGCCCTTGCCTATCCAACGATTCTCTTTCACCCGATTGACTCGACGAGGCCTTCAGGAGATAGCTAGGAACGTCGGGATTGTTTACAATCTCAATTGTAAATATTCTCAACAAATTGGATCTGCGAATATAAATTGTTTATAGGTTGCTAGATTGCTTGTTCAATTTGTTGATCACATGTTTAGAATAAAAAGTTTATTGAGATGTTAATAATTTTTAATGCCTATGTTAATTAAATATATTAAAAATATGTTAGATCTAATTATATAATTCCGCCATATACTAGATATGTTATATAATTAATTGTTTAATCGTAAAATAAATTCCAACGCTTTGGTCATACCTCGATGGCGGCTACGACCGGAAACGGACATGCGGGTCTAATCCAACCAATTGGCTGTATGGCCATGAACAGTCTTAGTGGTTCAGCGCCACAAGTGCCGACCATCATACCGGATGGGAAACCGGAAAAGTTCACAGAGTTGAACTTCAAACGTTGGTAACAAAAGATGTTGGTCTACTTGAAAACTCTTGGCCTTCCTCGGTTCTTGACCGATGATCCACCGACTCTTTGCGAGGACGAAATCGATCGCAATGTGTTAATGGCGTTTAACGCATAGATAGATTTTGACTACTTGTGTTTTGGTTGTGAATAGTCTTAACGACTCGCTGTACAACGTGTATAGCTCCAAATGCTCCTCAAAAGAGCTTTGAGATTCATTGGATATAAAGTACAAAACCAAGGACGCGGGTTCAAAGAAGTACATTGTATGCCGCTTCCTCGAGTATCAAATGGTGGATTCGAAGACCGTGGTGAGTCAAGTGCAAGAGCTGCAACTTATCATCCACGAGATTCATGTTGAAGGAACGACCATAAGCGAGCCATTTAAAGTTGCCTCGACCATCGAGAAATTACCCTCGAGGTGGAAGGACTTCAAGAACTATCTCAAGCACAAGCGAATAGAGATGAGTTTTGAAGACTTGATTGTGCATCTCCGCATCGAGGAGGATAACCACGGCTTAGACAAGAGGTTCAAGACTCAATCCGAGAGGCCAACGTCATCGAGCATAGCGAGAGCTCAAAGGGAAAGAAACCCGCCCATAAACTTGGGCCGAAGGGAGGATCTTTCTAGAAGAAGAAGCACTAGCCGAGGTTCGCTGGCAAGTGCTTCAACTATGACAAAGAACGTCACAGGGCCGCCGATTGCAGGAAACTGAAGAAGAAGAAGAAGGAAGCCAATGTCGCTGAAGGCGATATCGAGCTTCTAGTTGCCGTAGTCTCTGATGTGAACATGGTGGACTCGAATCCCAAAAAAAAGTGGCTGGATTCTGGAGCAACCCGCCACATATGCTCTGATAGGAACTCTTTCTCCACTTTCGATGTGACAAAAAATGGAGAGAAATTGTGCATGGGAAACACTGCCACATCTGAAGTGACGGGGTCGGGCAACGTATTTCTCAAGATGACATCCAGGAAGGAGTTGAAGCTCACCAATGTGCTCTATGTCCCCAACAAACGTAAGAATCTCATCTCTGGGACTGTGCTATGTAACCATGGTTTTAAGATGGTTTTAGAGTCTCAACAGATTGTATTGTCTAAGAATGCTATGAATGTGGGCGAAAACTATATTAAGAATGACATGTTCAAGATGAATGTAATTTTCATTAAGGCCAATGAAATTAATAAGAATGATTCTTCTGCCTATATTATTGAGACGTTTAATTTATGGCCATATAGACTTGGTCATGTGAATTATGACAGGTTGAGAAAATTAATTAACTTGGATTTTATACCAAGTTTTAAAATTGACTTAAAACATAAATGTGAAATTTGTGTTAAAGGAAAATTAACAAGATTTTCCTTTCAAAATGCTGAAATAAATAACGAACCTCTTGACTTAATCCATACCGATTTATGTGATTTAAAGTTCATACCAACAAGAGGAGGTATTAAATATTTTGTGACTTTCATTGATGATTTTACAAAATATTGTTACGTTTATCTGCTTAAAAGCAAAGACGAGGCTATTAAAAAATTTGCAATCTTCAAATTAGAAGTTGAGAATCAACTTTATAAGAAGATTAAAAAGGTCCGAAGTTACCGAGGAGGTGAATATGTTGAACCATTTGGGACATTTTGTGCACAACATGGTATTATTCACGAGGTAACTCCTCCTTATTTTTCCCAATCGAACGGCGTTGCCGGACGAAAGAATCGCACTCTCAAAGAAATGATGAATACGATGTTGTTGCATCTTGGGCTACCCCAAAAAATATGGGGGGAGGCAATCTTGTCTACAAATTATCTTTTGAACAAGATACCCCAAAAGAAGGAGAATAAGTCTCCATTTGAATTATTTCTAGGTAAAAGACCTTCCTATAAATATTTACGAATGTGGGGGTACTTAGCCAAAGTGATGGCTCATCTTCCAAAGAAATTGAAGATCGGACCAAAGACGGGTAGATTGTGTCTTCATTGGATATGCTCACCATAGTAATGCATATCGATTCATTGTGTACGATTCGAAAAATTCGATATACACAAAGATTCAATTATGGAATCTAAAAATGCTTCTTTCTTTGATTAACTGTTTCCTTATAAGTCTAAGGATGATGAACCAAGTTCTTCAAAACAACTTCTTGATGATTTTGGTGAAATAAGTCAAGAAAATGATGACACTGTTGGAACTTAGTTAACAATTAACCTAATTAATTATGAAACATATCTATATATAGCGGAAATTCATAATTCAATTTAACATATTAAAACGTTTTTTAACATATTCATAACCATGTCATTAAATCTAAACTAGCATGTCAACAAAATTTATGAACATATCAATAAATTCATTTAAGCATGCAAACGAACAATCTAAATAAATATAATCATTCTACAATACTATATCATTCAGATCCAATTCGTTTAAGAGACACTTACATAGGGTTTGGATCTGCGAGAGCAAGTCTCGGTGTACGTCCAAGTGATCGGCCGATCCTCTACACCACGCGCGTCAAGGAGATCCTCAAATCCGTCGTGCCTTCGTTCCTCCAAAAGTGGCCGGCCCTGGGGAGAGAAAAATCACTCAAACAACCACAAGTTGAGTCAATGATAATACTCAAGGGATTTTAGGAGACAAAGAGGGTGGGCTCTTTCGTGGGAACAAGGGAAGAAGGGGAAACTCAAATAAAAGGAAGGGCTGTCGGGAAACAGTTTTCCTCTCTCTCTCTTTCTCTCTTAATTTCGGCCAAAACCTCTCAAGCACAAGGGGGAAGAGGTTTGGCTGAGTGTTGGTCGAAATTAGGCTAGGGTTACCAAAGAGAAAGCCTCCTTTTATATCAGAGAGAATAGGCTTAAGTTAGGTCAAAATCCAGTTAAGACCCATTAGTCAAACTTAAGCCCAAAACTCTTTTTAATGAGTTTAAACAATTTTTCCAGCCCATAAAACACTTATTATGGCCGGCCATATTGTCCTAATTATCTCCCAAATTTATTTGATTTATTTCTAAAATAATATTTAATTAATTTAGAACATCTCATTTATTTAATGACAAGTCATTAAGTATTTTCATACTAATTAATGTAGTACGAAACGAGAAAATATTTATTTTCATATTTTATTTATTTGAATCATCAAATTATATTATTATCAATATAATAACATAATATGATTCGTGAAATAAATGTAATAATAAATAACCAGTTATTTATTTAATTACTCATAAAATAATTTTCTTAGCGTAAATCACAATTTACGTTGAATGAGAAAATCAATCATTTCTTGTTCACCAATATCTCGTCCGAGAGTCTATCATTGAGACCTTATGGACCCACATGAACGAAACTTTAGAATAAAGCTCGGACACAAAGTTTGCAAACTTTTTCCGACTTTTAATTCTTAATATTAGTCGATTCCACTAAAGGACCAATATTGAACATCTCTAAGTTCATATGCGTTTATATTTTCGTTTGATGTGATACAACTATTCTTCACATGGCCCACGGTGTATTTTACGATATTACCCTTTGTGTGTATCATTAACTCAGAGGAATGTAAAATTACCGTTTTACCCCTGAGTTATTATTTCACCAAGTCCTCTGTTATTTGTGAACGAGAAAAACATAAAGTGAAATGTGTCAACATGTCACATGTTTTATTTCAAAGAATTCTTTATTCGATGAATACCAGGCCTGGTTTATTCGCTCACACTCTCATAACAGAGCATGGTGTGATTCTAATGCCTTAGCATTGTTTCAACACAAATTCCATATCTGTGAATCACATGTTTTAACGAAACAGTATTATGACACCAACCGTCGGGTCAATGAAACTTCATTTAGCCATTGCCCATTGAAAAATCAAATGTCATGAATTGTTACAAGAATACATGTACTCACTTCAGGATTTAGGTAATTACTAAAATACCCCTCGTATGTGACTTTGAGGTTTCGAGCGATTAAACGGTTTTATCTCAAACTTCAAAACTTCACTGGTCTTGTTCAATATCTTCATTAAGATATCAAGAATGAATTACAGAGTCACAACTCTCCATATCACAAGATATGATATCGTTTAATTCATTCTAACAATCATTACTAGAAATCGATTGCCCAATCGATCTTTAGATTGCGAACTATTATTTAAACTAGTCATAAGAAGGTATCTTGTCAAGTCTGTACTTAGCACTTCTTTCGTTGATGACAGTTTCAGAGCGTAGACATAAATGCGTAAACACAATCTTAAATAAGAATGGATATTCAATCTTTATTTAATTTCAAAGCAAAACAAACACAAAAGTATTTAATATCAAAAATCTCCTTTGTGGGCATAAATGCCAGCAGACACGTTTGAGGAAGAGATAACTCAAGAGTCCGAAGGACTTAGACAAAGCAAACGAGCAAGGGTAGAAAAATCATTTGGTTCTTATTTTTTGACGTACATTCTTGAGGCTCCACTTCAAACATATAAGGAGGCTGTAAACTCCGTTGAAGGTCATTTATGAAAAGATTCCATTTGAAGTGAGATAGACTCTATCTTACAAAATCATACTTGGGAGTTGGTTGATCTTCCTCCTGGAAGTAAAACATTTGGTTCAAAGTGGATCTTCACGAGGAAGATGAAAGTCGACGATACTATTGATAAGTACAAAGTTAGACTTGTTATCAAAAGGTATAGACAACAAGGATGTTTGGATTACTTTGATACTTATTCTCTTATGACGAGAATAACATCCATAAGATTGATAATTGTAATTGCCGCATTGCAGAATTTAGAAATTCATCAAATAGATGTAAAACAGATTTCCTTAATGGAAATCTTGAAGAAGAGATTTACATGGCGCAACCCGAGGGTTGTATTTGTTAGGAATTCTTGCCCACTTGAGAAGATACTTATGTAAATTCTCGTTGACATTATTAATAAAATAAAGTTTGAAATTTATAATTTATTCGAATTGCAATGATTATTTCTTATGTATAAAGATTTATAGAACATTCATCATCCCATAGCCTCCGTATCAAACTAAGTCACCTGCTGGGCACCTAAGTTCGGGTGGTGTGCTAAAACGAGGTCGATGACCGATATATGCCTAGGAAGCTATATCGAAAGTCATATATGTGGAACAGATGAGTGAATACTGATCACTATGTGGGAACATTCTACACTTGTGGTAAGTGTACGACCTGGACAAGCCTTTTGATAGATGTGTCGTTTACGACGCACTAACCGAGGCCACTATGATGGTCACTGTGAGACTTGATCTAACTCCTGAAGTGATCATGGACACTGAATCATGTCTCTGAGCTCTTTGACTCATTCGCTAAAAGGCTATACATGCTAATCACAACTTAAGTCTTGGGAGTCTTCCCCTGGAAGTTTTTTCAGAGCATGATTCAAGTGGGAAGTGATTTACAAATACGTAATCCAGCCTCCCTGAAAGGAGGTCAATGTTCACTCAATACGGATTGATTCTAGAACCAGTTGATTGCGTGCACTTTTGAAGTAAGTTAACATTCTAAATAATCTTTCATTGGGGAAGCAACGATGCTTAGGGCTGATATGTATCAAGAGAAGTATAACAGAATAAATTGACATCTCTTCGCACAGGTTGAACCTGTAGGATCTTGATCACAATCTGATTATATCAGTGGACACTCACGATGCGTAAATATAATTCTAGTATTAAAGAAGGGTCCAATCTTTGATTACACGGTGGAGTATTGATAAAGACTAGACGAATCGATGAAAAATAGATATGACTATATCGTGTTTTTCGTCGGGTTTTTAAGCTTCTACTACCAGGTCCATAGTCCCCGATTCGGCTCTGATAAAGGAGGATAAGAACTTTTGAATAAAAATGTTAATTCATTATTTAAATCTCACTTGCTGTAATAGTGATTGACAGCATTGATTCTGGAAAACTGGTATTTGCAAAAGTAACTAAATGTTTATAGGATAATTGTTTATTTATTGTTGGATCAAATAATTAATTGGATTTTTGGGATTGGAGATTTCGAATTGGGCTTGGCCTAAGGAGTTGGCCGAAAATTCCCTAGGGATAGACCCTAGGGGTGGCCGAACTCTCTCCCCCTTTCTCTCCTTGAGTTTCTCTCTAAAGAGAAAATTTCTCAACCATAGATATTGATATGATGGATGAGAGAGAGTTTAGATTCACTGTTTAGATCTAATGGCCCAGATTAAATCCAAAGGAGAGAATATCTCTAGAAGGAGAAAATATGTCCAGAAGGAGAGAATATCTCAACTGAAAGGAGAGAAAATCTTTAAAGGGTTATCTCCCTATCAATATTATAAATAGGGATAGAAGGGAAGAGGAATAAGAATTCCATTCTTCATAAAAATTTTGGCCAACTCTCTCTCTCTCTCTCTCTCTCTCTCTCTCTCTCTCTCTCTCTCTCTCTCTCTCTCTCTCTTGGCCGACTATTTCCCTTCCCGTATTCCTCGGAATCACTAATTCCAATCCTAAATATTAGAAGCGAGATCCCGAAACAATTTGATTTTGAGATCGAAGTGAGATATCGACTGTGCCCACTTATCTTTCTTATTCAGCTCGGAGATTATGTTTTAGAAGGCTACGCTGTCATACTCGAGTACTAAATCAGACGAAGGAGTTATTAAAGCTTGAGGATGGAACGAGATTGGATTGGAGCATTCTGTAGTTTAGCAAAAATCAATGTGAGTGTTTTGATCACCTCTAAATGGGTGTTGAATTGCTTTCATAATTAAATTAAATTAATAAATCTAGGTCTTGTTAGCCATCATAATAATTAATTGGCTATTGTGAGTGAAACTAATTATTTTCCGCATTTAATGTGGTTGCTAAGGTGCATGAATCACCAACAAGTGTTATCAGAGCTAGATGATTTATTAATTTAATTGATTCGTTCTTGTGATAAATTTGGTTTGAATGAATTTATATCTTGATATTGAATTTGTTACAATTCAATATGTGATATGTGAATTGTTATTCGTGGTTGATCGCAGATTTATTGATTCTCGCTTTATTAGATTTCTTGTAAACCCGAAATTCAAAGGGTATAAGGTCTATGTAAAATTTATTATTTTTCAATTATTATTTTTATTCTCATTGTTGTATACCGACGATTGGCGAGTAACGGAGCTGCGTTGAGGAGACATAACGGGACCGAAAGACTGCCCTCCGAGCCACATAGTACTGCCGCACGTAGCCTTAGGGGCTAGGGCCGGCCGCACCCTATGATGCCCTAGGCAGCCAGTTGGGCCTTGGCTATCATTTGGCGGAGGCCCAACCAACTCGAGTCGGCCCTTATCATGTTGGGTTGGTTTGAGGATGAAATGAGATGGACTCATTTGAAAGTTTTATTTAATTTATTCAAATGGGATGGTCTCATTTAATTATTATTTAAAACATAGAAAAATAAATGATTATGATATTGCTTTATTTTTCCAAAAGACCAATGATGTGCTTTTATTCATATTGAATTTTTCAAAGATGTTACGATGAAGAAGCCCTCGCCGGATTGGAGATTACTGGGACACCTCGCCGGATTGGCCTCACCGAACACGCCTCGCCGGTCTGGAGTCTCCTCGTCGGATTGGCCTCGCCGAACACGCTTCACCGGATTGGAGTCTCCTCGCCGGATTGGCCTCGCCGAACACGCTGGATGCTGGAAAAGTCGCCGGAATGGACGCTGGACGTCCAACGGGGATCCTTCGCCGGAATGAACCCTAGAATGGAATTTTTTGGCTTGCGAGATGTTTTTAAACAATGAAAACAACACAAAAATTAATCAAACACCACGACTGGAATTCAACAATAATACACAAGGAATTATTGAGATTGAAAGGGTGGGCTTTCAAGAACGATTACGAATCAATAGGTGATGAATTGAAAACAATTTTTCTCTTGATCTTTTCTTGGGAATTCGGCCGAGTATCTCTAGGGAGGGAGAGAGTGTCTTTTTGCCGAAAATTAACTAGGGTTAGGGTTAAGTGATTAGGGTTTTATTAAGCCTTTATTTATAAAGTTATAAATGAGCTTAAACTGGGTCAAACCCATGACCCTACTCACTTTAAGAATTCGGCCGACTCCCTCTCTCCTACTCGTCCAAAATTCTTTCATTTTTTTCCCAAATATATTTGATTTATTTTCCAAAATTAATTTAGAACTCTCATTATATTTAATGACACATCATTAAAATTATTTCTTAGTTATCAAATAATTACGAAATGAGAAATTATTTATTTTCTTCTTTTATCAAATCACTCAAGTGTATTATTATCAACATAATAATAATACTCTATGATTCAATAAAAAAAAAAAATAACCAATTATTTATTGAGTTACACGAAAATAACTTTCTCGGTATAAATCACAATTTATACTTAATGAGTAAATCAACACTTCCAGTTCTTTTAATCTCTTCTAAGTGTCTATCATCAAGACCTCATGGACCCACATGAACGAAATTTAAGAATAAATATCAGACACAAAAGTTCACAAACCTTTTCCGTCTTTTAATTCTCAATATTGGTCGATTCCACTAAAGGACCAATACTGACAATCTCTCTGTTCATATGCGCATATTTTATGTTTGATGTGATAAAAAAAAAATTCACACGATCCACGGAAATATTTTACGATATTACCCTTCATGTGTATCAGTAACTAAGAGGAATATAAAATTACTGTTTTACCCCTTGAGTTATTATTTCACTAACTCCTTTGTTATTTGTGAACGAGAAAAATATAAAGTGAGATGTCTTTACATGTCACATGTTTTAATTAAAGAATGAACTCATTCAATGAATACCTGGCCAGGTTTATTCATTCACACTCTCATAACAAAGCATAGTGTGATACTAATGCATTTGCATTGTTTCAACATGAATTTCATATCTGTGAATCATGTAACCCAACATCAAATCCTTGTGACACCAACAGTCGGGTCAGATGAAACTAAAAGCCATTGCCCATTGACGAATCAAATGTCACAAAATATAATGTTAATTACATATTCACTTCAGGATTAAGGTAAGTATCATAATACCCCTTCAATTGTGGTCCTGAACCTTCGAGTGTTTAAACAGTTTTATCTCGAGCTTTTAAGTATCACTGGTCTTGTTCAATATCTTCTATAAGATATCAAGTATGAATCATAGAGTCCCAACTCTCTATATTGCAAGATGAGATATCATGATTCATCTAAACAATCATTACTAAGACTCGATTGATCTATCGATATTGAGATTGTGAACAAATATTTAAACTAGTCATAAAGGGCTATCTTGCTAAGTTTGTACTTAGCACCCTTTTCGTTAATGATAGTTTCAGAGCATAGCAAAACATATATAAACACAATCTTCAAAAAGAATGAACATTTATTAATATCTATGTTTCAGTAATAAATTGAATACATAAAGTATTTCAATGTCTAATATCTCCTTTGCGAGCACCAATCCCAACAGCTAAGCTAGCGGGTATTTAAGAAGAACTAGTGTCTCACCTTCTCAAATGGGAGATTTTTCGTGAAGGAATGCTTTTAGGTTAATCAAGACTAGATGTCACGTATTACCTAAAAGCTAAGCTATATTGAAACATAATTTTTAAGGGTAGCTTAGAAACACTCGAGTTTTTAATATGATTTAGTAAACTCGTAGTGGATCACCTAGATTAATGTAAATGTTAGGAAAATTAAAATACTATAAGTATATTGAGTCTTAGGCCTCCAACATTGACACAACACTATGAGAGTGAAAGATCCCTGCGTGGCCCGCGCTCTTTTAAGAGATGAAAGATTTATTTCTCAGGACATGTTTTTCTGATTCCAATACCAATGTTGTGTTACTGACGATGGGTGGGAGGGTTGATCTCTGCGTGTACTATCTAAGTTAGTGCGTAGGGCTAGACTTTTCTCACTGGAATTTTCGGTCGACTCATGTATGAACCAACCGGTGGTTGCTGATATGGCGACATAATTCCTATAAATTGGTAGTTAGTGAGCATAATTATGACGATTAGATGAACTATGATTGCTCACTAATATGAGTTGGACTCATGTTCACTAGGTGCACTACGTTACGCCACCATATTGATTTATATATTAGTATTTTTTTCCCGTGCTTGTGAAAACATTAAGTTTGTATTTCCTAAAAATATATGATGAATGTTTTCTTTTCTAATTATTATTTATGTACTTGTATTTTATATAAATTCAGCATGACTTCGAACTATAATCTGTTAAAAGAAACAATGGATACAAAGATGCAAGTGCGAGAGTATGCTATGGACAACATGAAGTCATTGACCGATAGAATGGATCTGATCGGTATGTGTGTCATACAGATAAAGCTACTCAAGTAGGGATCTGATCGGTATGTTCTTGAATCGCTCTATGATGAGTACTTTGACTTTAAAGAGGACTTCCGAGGAAGGTTCTCTAAGTATGTCATGATAACGTTCGGTGGTGAACTTATGAGTTGGAGAGATGGACTGATAAGGCAATCTTGCCTAAGTCAATTGCATTATGAAATGGCAATACCAACAGATGACTACTCCCCTGTATCTACACCAATGGAGAATATTCTCACAGTGGGAGAGCTTTCATACATCGATATCTTCGATGATGAGGAAGTAAGCTCTACCCCTGAGTTATGTGAAGGTACGGTACCATTCAAAAACATACATGTATTAGAGGAATCTTATGCTGGAGATTCATTCTCGCCCTGGATAATTGATTCGAGGACTACTAATCATGTGTGTACATATTTACAGGTGTTTGACTCGTGGGAGGAACTGAGAGGAGATGAACTACGACTTAGTGGTTGGAATGGAGAGTCCATCACGACTAAGGCTTTAGGAGTGGTTCAACTCCGTCTTGGAAATGAATTATTGATATTAGATTCAATTTATCTTATTCCTGGTTTCTGTTTTTGAGTTACTTAAACATAAATTTTCTTTGTCTATGAATCAGAATGCTATTAGTGTTTCTTTTGATAGAAGAATTTTATGTGAGACTTACTTATGCAATGGTTTAAATGTTCATGTGGAAATGCTTAATGTAACAAAACCCACTTCTAATAAAAGAATTAAAATATCTAGTGATGAACAAATCTATTTATGACACTTAAGACTTGGTCATATTAATATAAAGGGGCTAGAAAGACTTTCAAGGCTTGGGCCGTTGAAACAACTCCAAGTGGGAACTCTGTCTGTTTGTGAATCATGTATAGGAGGAAAAATGACTAAGCGGTCTTTTGCTGGAAAAGGATTAAGAGCCACTGATCCTCTGCAACTAGTTCACTCTGACGTCTGCGGACCAATGAGTGAAGCTGAGAGAGGCGGATAGGGATATTTCGTCACGCTCACTGACGATTATTCCTACGGTTTCATTTACCTAATGCACATAAAATCTGAAACTTTTGATAAGTTTAAAGAATTTCGTGTTTGTTTTGAGAACCAATTAGGTAAAACTATTAAGACCTTCCAATCAAATTGGGGAGGCGAGTTCTTAGATACAGAGTTCACCGAATATATGCTGGAATATGGAATTATTTCGCAGATCTTGGCTCCTGGTAACACACAACAAAATGAGGTTGCTGAAATGAGCAATATAACTTTATTAGACATGGTAAGTCTAGACATATTCGTTGAGGACATATTACCATTAGACAACTCCTCTTGTTTGGAGTCATAAGTATTGACTATGTGAGATCCAAAGAGAATATTGCGTATCCGTTAACCAAAGGGTTAAACATGGACCTAGTAGAGAAGACATCGAAAGAAATTTGAGTAAAGCCCATGGCTAATAAAGCTACGGAAAAGGAAACTCAACCATGATGACTGGAGATTCCGAGATCTTGGTTCAAAGGGACAACTTAACTATCAATTGCTAAGTGAGGTCACTGAGGGGGAAACCCCTGCTCCTATTCCTATTAAACAGTGATTCCCGTACGAGGTTAAGCTTAGAGCTTTTAATGATTCTTATAAACTGGTGCTGAACTTTCACCACCGTGAGTCATGTCGTGTCTTTATGATTGTTGTATACAATTTCATTCACGTGGGAGATTGTTGGAATAAAAGGTATAGAAAGAGTACTTTTACATAGTGTGCTAACATGTAGGATTCTTTCTTTTCTTTATTTATTGAAAATAATCTACTTTTTAATTTTATTACCATCATTGCATCTGACTGTTTATAATCGCATGCAATTATTATTGGGTTTAGACTTATGTTATTCGGGTGATTCCATCTTTTCATTTACTCTCTCTTTCGGCAAAAATCAGAGCACAAAACCTCCTCAACCCCACTCGACGCTCTATTTTCTTCTCAGCCTACTGGCGGCCGCCGCTCATTCCACCACTATGCATCCCTTCCTTTCCAGACCGCCACTTGCCACTCACTCTATGTCCGTCTCCGATTTCATCTTCTTTACAGTTCCGTGGGTAGAACACCAATGTGTCTATTTTGAGTTTGCATGTGTGAAATTTGTCTAGATGTGATAATTGAATATAAACACAGTTTTGACGTCAAATTGATAAAAGAGTGACGTTTAGATGCGACTATGGGTAAGATTGTCGCACTTACAAGATGTTGGATTTTTAAATGCAGCATGTCGCATCCGACATTTTCGGGTACATTTTTTTGGATGCAACCGCTGTTGCATTTTATAGAATATTATGAGATGTGAAAGCCTTATTTGTCAATGTCTATTGTGTGTTAAGCTGATTATTGATATAGATAATACATCGAGTTAATACAAAGTGTACACAAACACGTGCCTACAAAGTTGATTCATAAATATATTAAGGGTCCGTTTGGAACTCGAAAAATACGAGGGTAAATAAAATGAAATTCCCTTACATTTTCTTTAGTTTGTTTGGACTAAGGAAAACAGAAGGAAAAAATTTTAGGATGGAAAATAGAAGATAAAGTGTATAACTAAAAACTAAATTTCATTTTCCTCTAAAAATGTGTTGGAAAATGAAAACCTCTCTTATTTCACACATGTGGAACATATTCATTTTCCATCCACACACGTGTGTACAAAAAAAATGTATTATAAATATTTTTTTTTATTATATATGCATACATACATAGAAAAAATATTTTATTCAGAAAAAAAAATTGGTTTCTTTTTTGCTTAAAAAAAAAGAAAAAAATTAATTGAATAAATTAAATAAAATATATCTTATTCACAAAAAAAATTTAGTTTCTTTTTTTTTTCTTAAAGAAAACCATAAAATATAAATAAAAAAAGAAAATTTCAAAAAGTCTTAAAAAAAATTATTCATTAAAATAAATAAATAAATTATTAAATAAAAAATAAAAAATAAAAAATAATTCATAAAAAAAATGTAAAAATAAAAACTAAAAAATTCATAAAAACGGAAAAATATATTATTCACAAAAAAAAAAAAATGAAAAATGTCTTATTCACATAAAAATATTAATTTCTTGTTTTTCTTTAAAAAACCATAAAAGAAAGATTTTAAAAGTAAAAAAATAAAATATAAAAAATTTCATAAAAAAATGAAAAAATAAAAAAAATTCAAAAAAAAAGATGTACATATTTTTTTTATTGTGTTTTCTGTCTTAATGTTTTTAGTATTAACGAGAAAATATTAGAGATTTTTTTTTTTTTTTTTACATTTTCCAACCTTTCAAACAATTTAAAATTTTGGTTTTCTCATAAAGTATTTATTCTGTACCAAACGGACGTTAGGTGTCTCGTGAAAAAGACATTCATGCCACACAAAAGATAATCTGAAATTGTGATCATATCCATGGTTCCCGAGTTTAACTCGATACTAATGTGTGACAACAAACTTAACTAAATTATCATCGTTGGTAGTTGATAAAACGTCGTTACGTAGATTATCTTACTTAACCGAACAAAGAAAAAAAACTGAACCAAAAGAAGAAAGAAATCAAATCTGAATTCGGTTTCAAACGTTTCGGAAACAATCGGAAATATATATTACGGATCTTCATATTCTATACAGACCTCAAACATCTGATAGATATATATATATATATATATATATATATATACATAATTGTTCATGTAACTGACTTATATATATATATTACAGATTGTAATTTGTGAATGTGATCATGAAGTAGTCCTAAGAATGTCCCACATTATCCGTACGTCTTCGTATCCGCACATCTCGATGTCGTTTTGCAGTTTGAGGAGACCAGTATCGTCGTTTTCGTTTCGGCCACTATTGCCGTCGCAGCTCGCATTCTTGATCATCGGAAACCCACACTCTCTCTGATCTTTCCGACGAAATCTTTCTCTCCGTCGCCTAAGCCGTTCCAAGCCCGTTAACCAAGCTCTTCCCACCTTGATCACCCATTTCATTTTCTTTTTATCTCACATGTCACTGTCTATCTCTATACATATATACACACGCATTGTATATATGTAAGTGTGATATGTATATCTGTGTATATAAATACCCTGAATAGAAGCATATAAAAAAACGTCCACGCGGCAGGGAAGGAGTAACACGTTTCTTGATTGACGTGCCAAGCGTCCCATTTTTGAAGCCACGATCTCTCTCCCTCTATATAATATGTATATTATCGGCTAGTCTTGGCCGTTTCTTTCTACTTCACGCGTACTTTCATCATCATAACTTCTCTTCTAATTTATAAGGTGTAATTTGTTTTATGGCCGTAGTTGATTGTATTAACTACGTACGGTTAGTGGTATGTAAACAGTCTTGATTATTTTCGTTTATACGTTAAACAGTAATTGTATTTGTAATAATTTGTATATTTATGCAGAAAATAAATTATCCTTTACTTGTAATCACACATGAGCAGTAAATGATTATTTATTATAGGTGACCGAATACGTTGTAGTAAAATATAGTAAATCATAAGAACTGATCACGATGTAAATATTGATTTTATTTCTTTAAAAAATCACTTAGCATTGGATCCGCTCGCATATTATTTTTAATTTATATAAAAAACAGAAATAAGATCAAATTAAAATAAGAAATCACGGCATCATAATATTAAAAAATAACATAACTGGAAATCGTGTTTTCATTAGCGTTTAAAGGAGTTGATGACTTGACCTACGACTGGATTATATCGGCTGTATTTGGTAACAATTTACTTTTGAAAAAGTAATTTTAAAAATTGCTTTAAAAGAAAAGCTATTTTTTTCAAAAGTTATTCAGTGTTTGGTAAATTGTTTTTAATTTAGGTTTTATAAAAGCAAAAACTAATTTAGCGTTTGATAACACTTTGCTTATTATAGAAAAAAAACTAAATTGATCATGTTTTTGTATATAATTTATATGTACATATTGATACTAACGTAATGTTTAAATTACGACAAAATAAACAAAGACAAAATAAACAAAGTGAAATTTCCAACTAAGACTCTATATACATTTTTTCCAAGAATTACAAGAAAACTATTTGATGGTAGTTGTATTAAATTTAGTTTAACGTTACACATGAAAAAAGAGTAGTAATAAGCAACATTGACTTGATAAAAATGCTTGATTATCTTGAATGCCAGATAGATACGGGAATATAAAATTAATTATATTTGATGAGTTATTGTTGGACACGAAATTCCTATGTATTTTTTAACCCTACTTTGGGCTCAACACTGTTGTGACCAATTACAAAAGTAGCATGTTTATAATGTAATATGTCAAATATAGCAGCTAATTAAATAAAATTGTAACAATATATAATATGTGTTCGGAAACAAAACTATGATATTCCAACTGGACTTTAGAATACGAAGAGGTGATCACTTAATTTTTATTGTTTTTGTACCTGGGATAATGTGGGTTTATCTTTTAGAAACATGTTGTTGAAAAATATAAATAATGGAAATGCTGAAAACACAACGCACTAGTACGACCCCATAATCTCGAGAAAGAGAAGAAATTTCGGATGAATATAAAAGGGTAATACAGTAAATGAATAAATAATTGTCAAAAATAAGAATCCAAAAGCTATGTTTTTTAGGTTTTGTTAAAATCTACAATTACGTCGTTCTAAAAATAACTGTGATAAGCACTTGTGAATTTTTTTCTAAAATTTGTTTTTACCAAACGCCTAAAACTGTTTTAACTTCTATAAAAAAACAAAAGTGGGCTTCAAAAGCGTTACCAAACGTACCCATCATCGGACATAAGTTATGGGTATGAAAATTATTTTTTCACGTCGTTTTAGTCTTGCCTATTAAGTGTGCGAAAGATTCAGAAAAAATGATGAGTGCATGAATATGATTACAAGAGTTTGGTATGAATACAACAATTACAATAATAGATATAACTAATTCATAAAGACTTTCACTAATGCGTGAAGCACTTGTGAAGCACTCTTTTTTTTTTATTGTAATTAATGAATTCTTCTGTTTATTTTTAGAACGAATACAAGCTCATCCTAGCGAATTGTTTTTCAAGGAAAAATCAGAACGACTTCACCTAAGTTGCGTGCTTTGGAGGCACTTTTTATGGACTCTTGATTTGTCGTTGCCGATTTATGGCATATTCACAACGTCATTGAAGAGGAAGAAGGTATGTCAAATTTATTTTTAGTCGAGGTCTGATACCTAGGAAATAAATCTACTTTATTTTCTTTTAAATCAGGTATTGTTGACAACATGAACGTCGAAACACCTACTCGCAGCTCCCGAAGGGAGAAGAAAAAACAAATGAGGTATGCCGGACCTTCACTACTACAAAAAAGACTTTTCGAAGCGACATGGACTTTTAAAAGCAACTAGTCGCTTCTAATTAAAAGCGACATTTTACCTCTAGAACCAACTAGCCGCTTCTAACTAAACACCTAATTTTTTCCGAAAAAAATGATATTTTTGACTTTTAAAAGCAACTAGTCGCTTCTAAAGGTCCGAGTCGACATATTAGTAGCGACTAGTCGCTTGTAAAGTTCCAAAAACTTTGGCTTGCTTTTTTTCCCTCCATTTTTCATTGTTTTGGGGCATTAGACGCGACAATATCGCTTACAATGTCCAAAATATTTTGCTCAAATTTTTCTCCACCAAATTTTCACTAAGTGTGGAAATTGGTGTTGAAATTTATTAACGATTAAACAATTAATTATATAACATACCTAATATATGGCGGAATTATATAATTAGATCTAACATACTAAAAACCATTTTTAATATATTTAATTAACAAAGGCATTAAAAATTATGAACATGTCAATAAACTATTTTATTCTAAACATGTTATTCAACAATTGAACACACTAGCAACCTATATAAACAATTTATATATTTACACATTCAATTCGTTGAGAATGGATTGTAAACAATCCGGATGTTGCTAACTATCTCCGGAAGGCCCCGTCGAGTCGAATGCGTGAAGAGACTCGTCGGATGGGCTAGGGCACACGTCGGCCAGACAGGGACAGCAGGCTCGCCGGACTGGGACCTCGCCAAATTGGACCTCTGCGCCTAGAGCCTCGACTGACAGGAGCTGGACAACGCATGGAAGACTTCGCCGGACAGGGCAGTCTCGCCAGACAGGAAGCCTATGCGCCTAGGACCCTTAGCCAGACAGGGCTGTCTCGCCGGATTGGGGCTGTGTGCCTAGGATAGATCCGGCTGGGAGCGTCGAGCTTTGAATTGATTTTAAATAATTTTTTTCAAGGAATTGGCCGGCCCTAATGAGAACAATTCACCCAAACACTACAATATAGAATCAACAATAATACACTTAGAACTATAATGAGATTGAGAGGGTGGACTCTTCTATGAACGCTCGGGAATAAGGGGAGAACTCAAGAAAGGAAGAAAATAATTTTCTCTCTTTGTTCTCTGTGGGAATTCGGCCGAGACACATACAAGGGGCAAGAGAGGGTTTGGCCGAAAATCACACTTAGGTTAAGTTGTGATTAGAGTTTTCCTTAAGCCTTTATACAAGAAAGTCAAATGCGCTTAAGTTGGGTCAAACCCATTACCTAATCACTTAATATTTTTGGCCAACATGCATCCATATACTCGGCCAAAACAGCTTTATTTTATTATCAAATTATTTTGATTTATTCCTAAATTCAATTAATTTAGAACTTTCATTTATTAATGACATTTCATTAAATAGTCTCATACTTCTCAAACAAGTGCGAAACGAGAAATTATTTATATGAGATTATAAATAATGTCGTGCGTTGCTTGCTTTCACCGCAAGGCCTCGTTGGGATTCACGATCTGCGTCAACCTCCTTGATTTGATCGAGAACAACGATCGGTCGTGGGACCTGTGGGTTATGCATCTGCGTCATGGGACTTCACAGTGGCCGAGACTTGCTGGAAGAAGGGCAGCTACACGCATGCAAGGCTGGATCCAAAAACTCTCCATGCACGCCTCTACGAAGACAAAAAACGTCCTCTCTCCTGGATCAATGAAACCGGCCCTGTACTCCAAAAATCACACAAACAACCACAAGTAGATTCAACAATAATACTCAGGGAATTTTGGGAGATCAATAGGGTGGGCTCTTTGTGTGAACAACAAAGAAGGAATTGTAGAAATAAACGAAGGTTTTTGGGAGAAAACAAATTTCTCTCTCTCTTTCTCTCTGTGGGATTTATGCCGATTGATTTCTCATTGGGGAGAGAAAAATAGTGGGCCAATATGTGTATGGGGGGAGAGAGAATGCGCGTGAGAGTCTAGGGCAAATGAGAGTTTAAGAGCTTCTTTTATTTCAGGGAGAATGAGCTTCAGTTATGTCAAAATCAATACCCATTAGTCAAACTAACCTATAATTCATTTAAACACTTGTCCATTACACTTCTACACTAGATGTGGCCGGCCAAGATGTCCAAATATTGCTCCAAATTTATCTGATTCATTTATAAAACAATATTCAATTAAATTAGAACATATTATTTTATTAATGACAAATCATTAATTATTTTCATACTCTTCAAAGTAGTACGAAACGAGAAAATATTTATTTTCATCTTTTATTTATTTGAATCATCAAAATATATTATTATCCATATAACAACATAATATGATTCATTAAATAAATTTAATCATAAATAACTAATTTATTTATTCAATTACTTAGAAAATAACTTTCTTAATGTAAATCACAATTTACATTCAATGAGAAAATCAAATAATCAATTTCACTAAATCTCGTCCGAGAGTCTATCATTGAGACCTAATGGACCCACATGAACGAAGCTTTAGAATAAAGTACGAACTCAAAAGTTCACAAACTTTTTCCGACTTTTAATTCTTAATATTAGTCGATTCCACTAAAAGACTGATATTGAAACTCTCTAAGTTCATATGCGTTTATTTTCCGTTTGATGTGACAAAACAATTCTTCACACGATTCACGGAGTACTTTACGATTTTACCCTTCATGTGTATCAGTAACTCAGAGGAATGTAAAATTACAATTTTACCCCTGAGTTATTATTTCACTAACTCCTTTGTTATTTGTGAACGAGAAAAAAATCAAGTGAGATGTCTTTACATGTCACATGTTTTATTTCAAAGAATTATTTATTCGATGAGTACCAGGCCTGGTTTATTCGATCACACTCTCATAACAGAGCATGGTGTGATACTAATTCCTTAGCATTGTTTCAACACAAATTCCATATATGTGAATAACATGTTTCAACGAAACAGTATTGTGACACCAATTGTCGGGTTAATGAAACTTCATTTAGCCATTGCCCATTGAATAATCAAATGTCATAAAGTGTTACAAGAAGATATGTATTCACTTAAGGATTTAGGTAATTACAAAATCACCCTCGTATGTGAGTTTGAGGTTTCGAGTTATTAAACGGTTTTATCTCGAACTTCAAAATTTCACTGGTCTTGTTCAATATCTTCATTCAGATATCAAGAATAAATTACAGAGTCACAACTATCCATATCACAAGATAGGATATCGTTTAATTTATACTAACAATCATTACTAATATTCGATTGCCCAATCGATCTTTAGATTCCTAACTGTTATTTAAACTAGTCGTAAGAAGGTATCTTGTCAAGTCTGTACGTAGCACTTCTTTCGTTGATAACAGTTTTAGAGCATAGAAAGTCATGCATAAACACAATCTTAAATAAGAATAGATATTCAATTTTTATATCAATTCAAAAGAAAACCAATACAAAAGTATTCAATACCAAAAATTTCCTTTGTAGGCATAAATGCCAACACTTTCTTCCTCGAGTCAATCCATAATTCCTCTTTTGTAGCCCATACTCAAATTTCATTATACTACAATAATAAAATTGATCAACAAAGAATTAAGTAATATGAAGTAAATATCAATTAAAATAAATCTAACCTTTGTATCGAGTTTTCGATATCCATTTCGGCCGGTTCGCGATTTCTATTTGATTTTTGAGGTATATTCTTTTCCACTATCTGATGATTGTTTGAATACTATGGTTTTTCTGTACTCCACAAACCTAATCCAATCTTCTTCGGTAATACTTGTGAAGAATTTCAATACACAACTCGGTCTCTTTAAAACGCTAGGTTCGTTGATTTTGTCTTTGACTAGATCATAATACAACTCATGACAAAATAACCTTGCCGCTTCTCCAACTCGCAGTGGACAATCGTGCGTCCGTTCAATTGGAATTTCAGATCCTTCTTGTATTTCGTTATAAATACGCTCTTTTATTTGATTGTTCTCATTTAATCTCCAATCTCGCATCGAAATATGAATGCGCTCTCTATCTAACACACCAAAATAACTCAACAATTTTCCCCCTCTTTTTAACTATTGGTTGACCTTTTTCATGAAATGATAACTATGTCTTTCTTCCTATAGTTTTGACCTTATTAACTCGGCTCATAAGAGTATTTCTTCGTTTTCCGGATTTCCAAAAATTTACCGATAAGAGTCTTCTAATTTTCTTAAGACTATTATCACAAGTATTAGTGGTAGTGGACAACATCGAACCTAGTAAAACACAAATTAAAACGCAATTCCAACAAAAAAAACAATATAACAAAAAACATTCTAATTCAATTTCAACACAAGTTATAATTCAAACTCACAATAACATTCTAAATAACTTTACATTCTAATTTAATTTCAACACAAAATGTTATAAATCAAAATCACACTAACATTCTAATTAAAATTAACATTCTAATTCAATATCAACACAAAACCTTATAATTCAAATTCACACTAACATTCTAATTAACACGCACAAATCTAATTAAAACTAACATTAACATTCTAATTAAAAAGCATAAAAAACAAAAGAAAACATACTTAAGGGAGGCCAAAGTGAGCGTAAAGGCCAGATAGAGTAGCGTGAGGGAGAGGAGAGAGAGGAGAGGGCAAGAGGGAGGAGAGGGAGGAGAGGGGGGAAAGGGCGAGGACGAGCGGGATAGGGCGAGAGAGAGGAGAGGGAGGAGAGGGCGAGGGTGAGAGGGAGAGGAGGAAGGGGAGAGCAAGAGGGAGGAGAGGGAGAGGGCGAGGCCAAGAGGGCGGAGGGAGAGGGCGGAGAGGAGGAGAGGGCGAGAATGAGAGGGCAAGTGGGAGGAGAAGGAGAGGTCAAGAGGGAGAGGGCAAGACGGAGAAGAGGGAGAGAGTGGAGGGAAGGGCAGGAGAGGGAGAGGACGAGAGGGAGGAAAGGGCGAGTCGGAGGAGAGGGTGGGAGGGAGGAGAGGGGGGGGGAGAGAGGGAGAGTGAGGAGAGCAATAGGAAGAAGATAAAAATATATATGTTTTAGTCGAAAACATTTCGGCGGGAATTGAAAATCTCGAAAATATATTCATTTCATACAATCCCACAACGCTTACCAAAATCCAATGTGGAATCTCGATGCAACCATGTACAATTTTCGCTGCGGCGAGATCCCACAACGGATTTTGGTACGCGTTGTGGGAGTTTTTTCCCGCAGCCATATTTTCTCATCGTCGCGGCGAGATTGCTTGCGGGATTTTGGGTAGGCTCTAGTCAAATCTCGCCGCGACGAAGTACAAAACCAGTCGCGGAAAAACCAATTTCGCCGTAGCCAAATTTAGTCGTCACCGTGGCGAGAATGCTTGCGGGATTTTGGGTAGTTTATGATCGATTCTTGCCGCGGAGACGCACAAAACAGGCCGATGCAGAATACATCTCGCCGTGGCCAAATTTCTTTATCCCCGCGGTGAGACTGCTTTGTGGGATTCTGGGTAGTCTCTGGTAGAATCTCGCCGCGGCAAGGCACAAAACAGGCCCGGCGAAATACATCTCGCCGCAGCCTAATTTTCTCATCACCGTGGCGAGAATGCTCCCACAACATTTATAATTACCATTGTGGGAGATCTCGCCACGACACAATCGAAATCTCGCCGTAGCAAGATTTTTGGGAATATATAAACTTTTTTATTTTTCTGTTGTTAACACATTTTCAATTTCGAAAATCATTACAAAATCCTATTCGCACGGTTCTATGTTGTTCTCTCAAGCAGATCTAGTGTATACATTCAAAACTTGTAAGTGTTTCTTAATATTAATGTCAAATTTGTGTTTGTTAATATTATATGCTAACTAGGGTTGTATATTTTCATGAAGATGAGAAATTGGATGCAGTAGAATAGATTAAGTTATATATATGAAAAAGGTGTGGATTAGTTTTGTGATTTTTCTAGAGAAAATATAAAGATGAGTCGATTCATTGTCATTGTGTGCAATGTGGAAATCATAGACATTTTCCAAATAAGATTGTTCGGAATCATTTGTTTGCACATGGAATAATGATGTTGTATCAAATAAGGTTCTACCATGGTGAGGTTTTTAGATCTAAAGCGACATACAAAAACGATCTTGATGAAGATGATGTTGATGATGATGTGTGTTGAATGATGAATGATTTGGAGGACAATTTTGTTAAGCGGCCGGAATTGTTTGAGTAGATGATGAATGATGCAGAAACACCGTTGTATGAAGGGTGTATAAAGTTTTTTGAAGTTATTATTCTAGTAACTTTATTCTATTTTAAGGCATCGGGTGGTTGGACAAATACAAGCTTTACGTTATTGATGCAAACACTTAAAGATGCATTTCCGCATGATAATAAAGTGCCTTTGAGTATGTATGAGGCAAAAAAAAACTTTGGGCACATTAGGCATGAAGTAATAGAAGTTTCATGCGTGTCCGAATGATTTGTGTTTTGTATAGGAACGAGAATGAAGATCTTGAATACTGTCTGACATATGGCGATTCAAGGTGCAAGAAGGGTAAAATTCCATGTGACGGAGTTAAAGGAGTCCCGATTAAGGTACGCAACTTATTTCAATTTAATTATTAAATTCCATGTTTATAATTTTTGTATTGATTAAATTTATTTCATCGTACATTTCTCCAATGTTGCGGTTTCGACGATTGTTTACTAGTGTCACACACGCGAAAAACATAGTTTGATACTCCGAAAAGCGTTGTGGGAACCCTATTTCCCACAATACTTATTATAAGCATTGTGGGAGACCCGTTGTGGGATCCAACATTGTAGTAGTGATTGCATGAATTTCATATCATAATAAAAATTCATTCAAACCATATTAAATTTAATTACTAGAACGAATCAATTAAATTAGTAACTCATCTAGCTCTTATACCACCTGTTGATAATTGTTACAATTTAGCAACAATATTAAGTGCGGAAGATTATTAATTACGCTCACAATAGCCAATTAGTTATTATGGTTACTAAACAAGATCTAGATTTACTAATTTTATTCATTAACGAAAGCAGACTCAGCAACCGATGAGCTAACGCTATAGAGTACTTACATGGATTTTGGCTCAGCTACAAAATTCTCCAATCCAATGTATGCTACGACTTCAAGCTTTCACGTCTTTGTGTGTCATATTTTTTTAGTACTCCTGGATGACACCTTAGTCTTCTGAAACTTAATGTCCAAGATGAATAAAGAAGATGAGTGAGCACAATCGATATCTCACTAGATCTCGAAACCAAGTGTTTCGGGATCTCATTCTTATTTTCTAAGGGGAGAGGTGCAAGGCCTCTATGGGGAGAGGTGTTGGCAGCGATGCCCACAAGAAGATTGTTTATTTACATATTTATGTAATATATAAATCTTTCATAAAGTCCTTATTGTAATTTGTTGTTTAAATTAATAAAAGTTGAAACGTTCTTCCATTCCTTTCAGTTTGATTGAAGATTTATGATATTAAATAGTCTTATAGTCTTTAATCAAACACAACAATGTATGAAGAGACAAATGTAGATTTGCGTGAACAAACTCTTCATGGTTTGGTTAAAAACAATATATTCACAATCTAAAGATCAACGGACTATTAATCCTAGTATGATTGTTGGAAGAATCTATGTTGTTCTGTTACGAAGCATAGAGAGTTAGGAACTCTATATTTTTTCCAGTGTTTCTTTCGAAGATACTGAATTGACCAGTGCACATTTAGATACAATGGAATAACAAACCATTTAACCTCTTTAGTCTCAAGGTCACTATGTATGAATTGCATCATGCTTACCTAAATCCTGAAATGAGACATGTCATTTCATAGCATTAATATTCTCATTTCAGAAAGTCAAATTCTAGATCCATTAAGTGATCTAGACGAGACTAATTAGTGAGACATTAAGTTATGAAGATGTCATGAACCAACTTTGTTAAGTTCTCATGGATATGGAATTCATGTACAAGATTGTTGAAATGCAATATATATCACCTCATGCTTTATTACTTGGATTGTGAATAAATGAACTAGGTAATATCCAGAATTAAGTAGCAACTTTATTTGGATGAAACAATGTGACTTGTTAGTTCCTCGTCAATACATTGTTTCTAACTTATTCACAAGTAACAAAGGAGTTGAGGAAATTACAACTAGAAGGGTAAAATGGTAATTTTATAAATCCCTTCTAGTTGATGATATTCATGAAGGGTAAACATAGATACATTCAATGGATCCACTCAATATAATTAAGTTGAATTTGAGTAGAAAATAAATTCATTTGAACCGAGAAATTCTAAATGTCAAATCTTTAGTGGAGTCAGTTGACATTAAGCTAATACTCGGAAAAGGTTTGTGGACTAACTTTGTTCATTTGGATCCATAAGGTCACTGTTACAGGTCATTATAGTAGGATTGTTAAATTAGAAACTAAGTTAAAATAAGTTCAAGTGTTGAACTAGACGTTTTCTTGAAAAATGTCTAAAGGGTAATTTTGTCAACATCGACATAAAATGATGTGAATGTCAAAATAAGATTTTGAATATTTTCATATGATGAAAATATAAATTATTTTCTAAAGCCGAAAAGTCGTTTGAGGCATTAAGAAATTAATTTCATCATTTGTGTAACAATAATACTACAATGGGTATTTTAAGAATTGTCTTAAAAGAAATAAGGAAGCATCTAGATGCTCCTTCCGAGCTATAGAATTCGTCAAACATGCATGAAAGATGAGAGTTTTATTTCCCTTTAATTATAACGATAATTACCCAAAAGGAAAATAGGAAATAAATTTCGTTGAGAAGGAAATAAATAAGCTAAGTGAGGAAACAAATTTTCTCCCTATAATGCTTGATATGGCTGCCATATTAGAAGAGAAAGGAGAAGAGAAAATCAAATATTGTGTCATGAATACATTATTCTTTCATGAATGAATAATTGGCCTTTATTAATAGAGTCTCACATAGAGATGTGAGAAAAATGCTTCATTCTATTTTTCTCTTGGTTGTGGCCGACCAATCTCTCTCTCTCTCTAGAAATTCATTTTTATTTTGACACCTTGATTCACACTTGATCTAGAGAATTAGCTTATGATCCAAGAATTGTTCTTGGTTCATATTGTTTAATTGTGCCCACACACAAATCCTTCAAACACTCTTCAAGACTAGACGTGAAGGAATCGAGCCAAGGAAGAAGATCCACCTTTCTCAAGACGCTTCAATTTAAAGATTCAAGAAAGATTAGTATTTAAGTAGTTAAATAATGTGTTTAATTTATAACATGTTCATGCACTTTGCCAAGGTTAGTAAAATTGTTTACTTGTAAAGAATTTTTATATTCCACCATTAATATGATTAATGATAATTTTTCTTAACCCTAAACCTATTCCAACAAGAGTGAGCCATGAAATCCTCTTAATGAATTACGTTACAATTTCTCATCTCATCAATCCCTATTTATAGCAAAAAAAAGAGATAACCTCTAGGAAATTTTCTATTCTTTTCTAGAGATATTCTCACCTTTCGGAGAAATTCTCTCCTATAAGATATATCATAATTTATTAAATCTAGGCCATTAGATCTTAGCCAGTGAACCCCAGTACCTAGTATGTGAATTAGTTTAATACGGAGGTTGTGTAAGATATTTGTTATTGATTCTAATTATTTAGAGCCCAACCTACTAATCATATATTGTTAATAAAGTAAATCGTTATTCTATTTGGTATGTCCACGCCCAAGCAGTCCATGCTGCCGCGGATCGCCGATTCACCAACGGGGAAGGTGTTGGGATTTGTGCCCACAAAGGAGATAATAGACATTAAATACATTATGTATTTGTTTTTTCTGAAAGTTAAATAAAATTAAATATTCATTCTTATTTAAGATTGTGGTTATGCATGTTTGTCTACGCCCTGAAACTGTCATCAACGAAAAAAGTGCTGAGTACAGAGTTGACAAGATACCTTCTTATGACTACTTTAAATAATAGTTCGCAATCTAAAGATCGATTCGGAAATTGTATTTTAATATTTTTGAATGAATTAACAATATCCTATCTTGTGATATAGAGAGTTGTGACTCTGTAATTTATTTTTGATATCTTGATGACGATATTGAACAAGACAAGTGATAATTTGAAGTTTGAGATAAACCAGTTTAATCACTCGAAACTTTAATATCACATACGAGGAGTATTTTCGTAATTACCTAAATCCTGAAGTGAGTACATGTATTCTTGTAACACTTTATGACATTTGATTTGTCAATGGGCAATGGCTAAATGAAGTTTCATTGACCCGACGATTGGTGTCATAATACTGTTTCGTTGAAACATGTGATTCACAGATATGGAATTTGTGTTGAAACAATGCTAAGGCATTAGTATCACACCATGCTCTGTTATGAGAGTGTGAGCGAATAAACCAGGCCTGGTATTCATCGAATAACGAATTCTTTGAAATAAAACATGTGACATGTTGAGACATTTCACTTTATGTTTTTCTCGTTCACAAATAACAGAGGACTTGGTGAAATAATAACTCGGGGGTAAAACGGTAATTTTACATTCCTCCGAGTTAATGATACACACAAAGGGTAATATACACCGTGGACCGTGTGAAGAATAGTTTTGTCACATCAAACGGAAATATAAACGCATATGAACTTAGAGATGTTCAATATTGGTCCTTTAGTGGAATCGACTAATATTAAGAATTAAAAGCCGGAAAAAGTTTGTGAACTTTTGTGTCCGAGCTTTATTCTAAAGCTTCGTTCATGTGGGTCCATAAGGTCTCAATGATAGACTCTCGGACGAGATTTTGGTGAACAAGAAATGATTGATTTTCTCATTCAACGTAAATTGTGATTTACGCTAAGAAAATTATTTTCTGAGTAATTAAATAAATAACTGGTTATTTATTATTACATTTATTTCACGAATCATATTATGTTATCATATTGATAATAATATAATTTGATGATTCAAATAAATAAAAGATGAAAATAAATATTTTCTCGTTTCGTACTACATTGATTAGTATGAAAATAATTAATGACTTGTCATTAAATAAATGAGATGTTCTAAATTAATTAAATATTATTTTAGAAGTAAATCAAATAAATATGGGAGATAATTAGGACAATATGGCCGGCCATAATAAGTGTTTTATGGGCTGGAAAAATTGTTTAAACTCATTAAAAGGAGTTTTGGGCTTAAGTTTGAGTAATGGGTCTTAACTGGATTTTGACCTAAATTAAGCCCATTCTCTCTGATATAAAAGGAGGCTTTCTCTTTGGTAACCCTAGCCTAATTTCGACCAACACTCAGCCAAACCTCTTCCCCCTTGTGCTTGAGAGGTTTTGGCCGAAATTAAGAGAGAAAGAGAGAGAGGAAAACTGTTTCCCGACAGCCCTTCCTTTTCTTTGAGTTTCCTCTTCTTCCCTTGTTCCCACCAAAGAGCCCACCCTCTTTGTCTCCTAAAATCCCTTGAGTATTATCATTGACTCAACTTGTGGTTGTTTGAGTGATTTTTCTCTCCCCAGGGCCGGCGACTTTTGGAGGAACGAAGGCACGACGGATTTGAGGATCTCCTCGACGCGCGTGGTGTAGAGGTTCGGCCGATCACTTGGACGTACACCGAGACTTGCTCTCGCAGATCCAAACCCTATGTAAGTGTCTCTTAAACGAATTGGATCTGAATGATATAGTATTGTAGAATGATTATATTTATTTAGATTGTTCGTTTGCATGCTTAAATGAATTTATTGATATGTTCATAAATTTTGTTGACATGCTAGTTTAGATTTAATGACATGGTTATGAATATGTTAAAAAACGTTTTTAATATGTTAAATTGAATTATGAATTTCCGCCATATATAGATATGTTTCATAATTAATTAGGTTAATTGTTAACTAAATTCCAACAAGTACTTCGGAAGCATTTTCTTAATTAAACTGTTATGAACTAAGCTTTAAACATAAACGATGAAGCGGAGTCTCCACATAAGAGAACTGTTATCAAAGTAACTTGACTAAAGGCCCACATGTCTGTTATAGACCTATACTTATGTTTTAAAGTAATCCCCACATGCTAGGCTCTTCATAAAAAATAAGTGACCAAACGTTTATGGTAATTTGTAAGAGCTAGAAATTGCAACTTCTTGGATGGTTCGAACTAAATAGTGATGTGTCACGACTATGAAAGGCGGTTATTTGCGGTTTCCACATAGGAAACGTAATTAACTATTATTGTTCATATTACAATGAATTATTTAACGCTTTCCTCACCATATTAGGATTGTTCATGTATATAATTCGAAATTGTAGCACATACTAAATTTATTTATTTTATTTATGTTTTCAGAAAAATGTCTGTTAACCCACTACAAACGATTTTAAGTTCAAACAAACTTGAGGGTGAGAATTACGTTGACTGGAAACGTAATCTCGACATCGTGTTGACAGTGGAAAAGCACAACTACGTTCTCACGACCCGGTTTCCTCATCCTCCGAGTGCTCACTCGAGTAAGGAAGACAAGGGCACCTATGATGCGTGGATGAGGTCTGACGAGATTGCCAGATGCTATATATTAGCATCGATGAGGAATGTGTTGCAGCAATCTCATCGAGACATCACCACTGCATATGAGATCCTCTTCAATCTCCATTAGATGTTAGGATTTCATGGGCGTCAAGCGAGACCGCAAGCTATCCGCAGTTTCATGAACTGCATGATGAAGTCAGGATCTTCAGTTTGGAACACATGCTACTGATCATGGTTTACCTGAACGACATGGAGATTCTCGGATCCGAGATCGACGGAGAGACCTAGATCGACATGATCTTGGAAACTCTGATGGACACGTTCTTAGCTTCCGTCTGAACTACTCCATGCACAAGATTGAGTACACTGTTAACCAGTTCTTGAAGGAGTTGCAGACTGCCGATGGACTTTTCCCTAAGAAGAAGAAGAAATCTGGAGAGGTTTATGTTGTTGAACATAGGGCATCGACTTATGTTTCTAAGAGGGTGATGAGAGGACCCAAAAACGCCAACCAAACGGGATCCAAGTGTTGCAATAGGCCTAAGGTTAGGATAAAATTACGTTAAAACATTAATGGCGGGATATAAAATTTCTTTATAAGTAAAACAACTATACTAACCTAGGCAAAGTGCATGAACATGTATATATTTAAAAGCATTATTTAAAATACTTGAACACTAAACTTTCTTGTAGCTCGATCTTGGATGAGCCTTGAGAAAGGTAGATCGTCTCTTGCTCGTTACCTTCACTCCTAAATGCTAACTCGGAAAACTTATGTTTTCTATTACATGAGTCTATAGAGTGTTTGAAGGATTTGTGTGTGGGAACAATTAAATACAATAACTCAAGAACAAGTTTATGAGCTAGAAAGCTAATTTAGTCTAAGTCTAATGAGGACTTAGGTGCCAAAATAAAAGAAGTTTATTGAGAGAGAAGAGAGAAAAGTGTTAGGATTAGTTCCCACAAAGGAGATTTAAGACATTATAAATACTTTGTATTTGATTTTGCTGAGATAATAAATAAAGTTAAAATATTCATTCTTCGTTTAAGTTTGTGTTTATGTATGTTTGTTACGCTCTAAAATTGTCATCAACGAAAGGGGTGCTAAGTATAGACTTGATAAGATAGCCCCTTGTGACTAGATTAAATATTTATTCGCAATCTTAGGATCGATGGAGAAATCGAATCTGAGTAATGATTGTTTGAATGAACCATGATATATTATCTTGTGATATAGAGGGTTGTGACTCTGTGTTTCATCCTTGATAGCTTATATATGATATTGAACAAGACCTATGATACTCTGAAGCTCGAGTTAAAATCGTTTAATTGCTCGGAGATTCAAGATCACATACGAGGGGAATTTTGGTAATTACCTAAATCCTGAAGTGAATGCATGATTGATGTTACACCTTATGTTAAATCAATGGGCAATAGCAGAAGTTATAGTTGCATCTGACCCGACAGTTGGTGTCATAACGTTGTCATATTGAGTTATGTGATTCACACTATGCTTTATTATGAGAGTGTAAATGAATTAACCTGGTCAAGTATTCATCGACTAAGAAAATTCTTTGATTAAAACATGTGACATGTAAAGACATCTCACTCTATGTTTTTATCATTCACAAATAACAAAAGAGTTAGTGAAATAATAACTCGAGGGTAAAACGGTAATTTTTACATTCCTCCGAGTTACTGATACACATGAAGGATAACACCGTAAAGTACTCCGTGGGTCGTGTGAAGAATTGTTTTGTCACATCAAACATAAAAGATACGCATATGAACTTAGAGAGTTTCAATATTAGTCCTTTAGTGGAATCGACTAATATTAAGAATTAAAAGACGGAAAAGGTTTGTGAACTTTTGAGCCCTATCTTTATTATAGAGTTTCGTTCATGTAGGTCCATTAGGTCTCAATGATAGACCCTCGGATGAGATTTATTGAATTAGGACGATTTGATTTTCTCATTTAAGTTAATAATGATTTACACTAAGAGAATTATCTTATAACTTATTGAATAAATAATTTGTTATTTATTGTTATATTTATTTCATGAATCATATTATGTTATTATATTGATAATGACATATTTAAATTATTGAAATAAATAAAAGATGATAATAAATATTTTCTCGTTTCGTACTACTTTGAAGAGTACGAAAATAATTGATGATTTGTTATTAAATAAATGAGACGTTCCAAAATAATTAAATATTATTTTAGAAATAAATCAAAATAATTTTTTCGGGTATTTAAGAATGTCACTCGGTCAAAATAAAGATAAAGGTCAAAAATTAATTTAACGGAACAACGGGCTTAAGTTTGACTAATGGGTTTGACTAATGAGTTTGACCTAAGAAAAACCCACTTTCTCTCTCTATTTAAAGGGTTTTCGAAACCCTAATTAGACTAACCCTAACTCAAAATCTCGGACAAACCCTTCTCCTCCCTTGTGAGAGTGTTGGCCGAGAATTTCCAAGAGAGAAAGAGATCAAGAAACGTTTTCTTGATCCCCCGAGTGTTCCCGAGTCATCTCGAGTACTCTTCGTTGTTCAATCAAAGAGCCCACCCTCTAAATCTCCCAAATATTTGTGGGAATTATGGTTGAATCCTCTATTGGTGTTTGAGTGACGTTTTGGTTGCAGGAGTTCACTGGAAAAACAAAGAAATCGAGCGAAATGGACCGAGACACATTTCAGCCTGCTGGCCGAATTGGGTCGCCGGATTGGAGGATCTCGCCCGATAGAAAACATGCCTAGCTCACCACGGGAGTTTGACGAGGAATCTGGCCAACCCACTTCACATACACCTAACCCTAGGTCCTCTCTGTTCCAGCACATGTCCCGCGGCTAAAGTTCATCAGATGAAGCCATAGCACCGCATGCGCATTCCTGGCCAGCCAGCCAGTGTCCATTCCGGCTGGTCAGTTTTGCCCATTGTGGCAGGAGGCTGATTTTAAGGAAATTTTTTACAAGGCCTTCCGGAGTTAGCTAGAAACGTCCGAGATTGTTTACAATCTCAATTGTAAGGTTCCTAAAACGAATTGGATCCTAAAATGAAGTTTATAAATGTGTTCATAAAGTGTTGGGTCATTTTTATTCAATTTATTGACGTGTTTAGAATAAATGGTTTATTGACATGTTAGTGATTTTTAATGCCGAAGTTATTAGTTTATTAAAATTAGTTTTAATTCAGATCATATTATATAATTCCGCCACATATAGATGTGTTATGTAATATTATTATTTAAATTGTTAAATAATTTCCAACAAAAAGATGGACGGCCAAAATGAGAGAAACTAGAGAAAAAACTTATTTTCACATCTCTATGTGAGGCTCTATTTGTAGGAGAAGAGAAAACAAGAAAGAGTAATAACCATTTCCTATTATGCATTCATGACACAATATTTGATTTTCTCTCCTCTTCCTCATTGTACATGGCCGGCCAACTCTTTGCCATAGTGAAGGAAATTGTTACCTCACTTAGCAAATTTGTTTTTTTTTCAAGGAAATTCATTTCCTCTTTTCCTTTTGGGTAATTATCTTTATAATTAAAGGAAAAAAATTCTCCAATCTTTGATGTTTTTTGGCCGAACTCAAAACTTAGGGAAGGGCATCTAGATGCTTCCTTATTTCTTTTAATACAATTCTTAAAATACCCATTATAGAATTAATATTGCATAAATAATGAAATTGATTTCATAATGCCTCAAACGATTTATCGGCTTCAGAAACTACTTTATATTTCCATCATATAAAAATATTCAGAATCTTATTTTGACTATCACATCATTTTATGTCCATGTGGACAAAAATACCATTTAGACATTTTCCAAGAAAACGTCTAGTTCAACAGTTGAATTTATTTTGACTTAGCTTCTAGTTTAACAATCCTACTCTAATGACATGTAATAGTGCCTTATGAATCCAAATTAACAAAGCTTGAGCTACTATACTCGGACTCAAAAGTTCACAAACCTTTTCCAAGTATTAGCTTCATGTCAGTTAATTGCACTAAAGAGTTGAGACTGAGAATCTCTCGGTTCAAATGAATTTATATTCTAATCAAATTAAACTTAATTGTATTGGGCGGATCCATTGAATGTTATCTATGATTACCCTTCATGAATACCATCAATAGATGAGATTTAAAAAATTACCATTTGTTACTTCTAGTTGTTATTTCTTAAACTCATTTGTTACTTGTGAAACAATGTATTGACGAGGAGCTAACAAGTCACATTGTTTCATCTAAATAATTTCGCTACTTAAATTTGGATACCGTGCGGTTCATTTATTCACAATCCAAGTAATAAAACATGAGGTGATATACATTGCATTTCCACAATCTTGTACATGCATTCCATATCTATGAGAACTTAACAAGTATACTCATGTCAACTTTACAACCCAATATATCACCAGTAGAGCGCATCTAGTTCACAAACTTTGACCTGGAGTGTAGTTTTCTCAAATAATATATTGAAGTCATGAAATAACATGTCTCATTTCAAGATTAAGGTAAGCAGGATGCAATTCATGCATAGTAACCTTGAGACAGAAGAGGTTAATGGTTTATTCTTATATTGTCTCTTCGTAAGATACACTGGAAGAACTATAAAGTTCTTAACTCTCTATGCCTCGTAATCAGACATCATAGATTCTTCCAACAATCATACCAGGATCAATAGTCCATTGATCTTTAGATTGTGAATATTTCATTTTAACCAAACCATAAATAGTTTGTTCACACACATCTACATTTGTCTCTTCATATATTGTTAGGTTTGATTAAGGACTATAGGACTATTTAATATCATAAATCTACAAACAAACGAAAAAGGAATGAATGAATGTTTCAACTTTTATTTATTTAATCAACAATTACAATAAGGACTTATAAAACATTAATATTACATCTATATGTAAATAAAAATCTTCTTGTGGGCATCTCTGCCAACAAACTCCCACCTAACTCGAAGAAGATGAGAGTAGTCCTTCATGCCTAATCTGTCTCGATGTTGGTCAAAGACCTTGTTGGATAGGGTCTTAGTGAATGGATTTGCGAGGTTATCCGCCGTTGAGATCTTCTTCACCTCCACGTTTCTGCCCTGCACGATCTCTGTAATCAAATGGTATTTACTCTCAATATGCTTAGAGCGCTTATGGCTTCTAGGTTCCTTTGAGTGAGCAACAACCCCACTATTATCACAATAAGGTGTCATGGGCTCGTCATCATTTGGAACGACTTCCAAATACCTAAGGAATTTTCGAAGCCATACAGCCTGTTTGGATGCTTTACAAGCAGCCACATATTCTGCTTCCATGGTGCAGTCAGCAATGCAAGATTGCTTGATACTCCTCCAACCAACATATCCACCATTCAGGATGAACATAGATCCTGAAGTGGATTTCTTGGAATCTCTATCCTCCTGAAAGTTGAAATCAGTATACCTCGTCATACTCAAGTCAGTACCTGAATATGTAAGCATCAAGTTCCTAGTCCTCCATAGATACTTAAGAACATGCTTAACAGCAACCCAGTGCTCGAGTCCATGATTTGATTCCAAATGACTAACTACACCAACGACGACACATATATCTGATCTAGTGCACATCATAGAATACATGAGACTTCCTACGGCTGAAGCATAGGGAATCTTTCTCATGTCCTCAATGCGACGGGCGAGTAGGTTTCTTCATATCGATACCTTCCTTTTCGGTGTAACCCTTAGCCACTGGTCGTGCTTTAAATGTCTCAACATTCCCATCTGGACCCCTTTTTTCTTTTAGATCCACTTACACCCTACGGGGTTAACCCATTCAAGTAGGTCTTCAAGTGTCAAGACTTTGTTGCCATACATCGAATGCATCTCAAATTTCATGGCGTCAAGCCAAATATTTGATTCAGAACCAGCCATTGCTTTACTGTAGGAAGTAGGTTCATCCATGTAAGACATGTACCTGTCGGGGTTTTCAGAAACCCTCCCACTAGGTAGAAGTTTCCTCATCCAACTTTTCTTCAAGCACAATTTTGCTTCTAGATTTCGTATTCTTCATAAAGTCCTTTTCAAGGAAACGAGTATTAGTGCTGACAAACGTTTTATCGTCCTGGGGACTATAGAATGTGAAACCTTTGGTTTCCTTAGGATATCCAATAAACAACATAATTCTGTTTGCCGGTTTGCTTTTCTAAAAAAACTTAAATACGTTAAAGGTCTCGGATTTGTGTTTGAGCTAATTGATGTGACAAAACAATTCTTCACACGATCCATAAACTATTTTACAATATTACCTTTTTTCTGTATTAGTAACTCAGAGAAATGAAAAATTATTGTTTTACCCCTGAGTTATTATTTCACTAACTCTTTTGTTATTTGTGAATGAGTAAAACATAGAGTGAGATGTCTTTACATGTCACATGTTTTAATCAAACAATGTTCTTATTCGATTATAACCTGGCCAGGTTTATTCATTCACACTCTCATAACAGAGCATATTGTTATACTAATGCATCAGCATTGTTTCAACACAAATTTTGTATCTGTGAATCACATAACCCAATATGACAACGTTATGACACCAACTGTCGGGTCAGATGCAACTATAACTAGTCATTGCCCATTGACAAATCAAATGGTATAAGGTGTAATGTCAAATATTTATTCACTTCAGGATTTAGGTAAATACCAAAGTACCCCTCGTATGTGATCTTGAAGTTTCGAGTGATTAAACGGTGTTATCTCGAGCTTCAAAATACCACTGGTCTTGTTCAATATCTTCTATGAGATATCAAGAATGATACAGAGAGTCACAACTCTTTATATCACAAGATAAGATATCATTATTCATTCAAACAATCATTACTTAGATTTGATTGCTCTATCGATCTTAAGATTACGAGCAAATATTTAAACTAGTCATAAGGGGCTATCTTGTCAACTTTGTACTTAGCACGCCTTTCGTTGATGAAAGTTTCAGAGCGTAGCATTCATACATAAATACAAACATAATATAAAAGAATGGATATTTGATTTTATTAGTGTCTCATTAAAATCAAATACAATGTATCTCAATGTCTAATATCTCTTTTGTGGGAACCAATCCCAACAAACATAACCACGTTATCTCTAACCGCATTATGAAGATGGCCACAAACAGGGAAATGTTTAACACATATCCATGGGGAAGGGACCGTTTTCTACGTTTAGGCGAATCATTCAAGAGTATAAAAGTTTCTGGAAGTAAAACAGGATTTAACATTGACGGGTTTCTACACACACTAGTCACATGGGTGTACAAACTGATTCCCGCGCTTGAAGAAAAGGGATTTTCCAAATCGACCTAGAAGATGACAGTCCCAAGGATGCTAAAATGGTCCTACCACTTTAATGCAGAGTGTGAGGGCCAGAATAAGATGAGAACTGAGTCTATAATGCTAATAAAAGTAACAAAACACCACCAGCCAAAATAAATGTAGCCAGCTCCTCACGATCACATGGAGAATATGTGATTTTATCGGAGATGAGAGCTGTTTAAAACCAGTTGGATGAGGCTCTCAATGAGATCAAGGTTCTTAAACAACGAATGGACAAATTTAATGAGACATGCGACGTTATGCTAGACATAGTTAATGTCTACGTGGAAGGAGAAGAGCTAGAGAAATTCAAGGTATTGAGTGAATTGTAATTGAATGTATTTTATTAACATGTTTACATCATCTTAACTTTCTTTTGTTTTTTACAGGCAGCAACCATTCAGATAAGATTCCAAACACAAACATACCCAGGGACACCAACCAGTGTTCTTATAACTGAGGTACCTGAAACGGCGCCTACAGAACAAATCAGCCCAACAAGAATCGACAAAAAGGGAAAAGGAAAGGTTGTTCGCCCAACTAGAGTCCTAAAACCAACAAGAACATCTCCAAGGTTCAAGTTATAGATCAATGAACCAGTGGATCAAACAGTTTGTAAATTAACAATTCATCTACGTAATTATGTTCATATATAAAATTAAAATTACTTTTGACTTACAGGTAAATGGAACAAAACGACAACTTCAAACGGAAAATGGACTACAAAACCCGTAGAAGACGAGGATCAATTGACATTCCCAAAAATAGTAAATGATTTACTAAATAAATTAGTATGTCTATAACTAACAAAAATTTACTAACTATGTAAATTGTTATAACAGCTCAAAATATCAAAAAATAGAGAAGTTGGAATGAAGGTTGATCCAATGGTGTCACTATATCCCAATAGATGGTAAAAAAACACAGGATGTATCTCCATTAATTGAAGTCAAGAAGGCAGCAAGTAGGACCCCGGTAAGTATATATTTCCCAACAAATTTCGTATTGAATTACTTATTACAATGGATGAACCTTACATAGTTATTAACACGAGATTACGTATGCTACAAGATGATTGAGTATTTTATGTAGCTAACGTTATGGACATGGATATTAACGAAGACGTTTATAACCAAACGCAGAAAGCAAACATTGCAGGTACTTCAAAACAAGGAAAAAAAGTTCAAACGTATCCGCAAAGGAATAAGTGTTGAAAAGGAATGGACTCCAAAAAATCAGGTTCAAAACATCAAACAGTGTATACTATATTCTATTAATGATTATATTTTTAATAATGTAGATTATAATGTAACATCTAACTAATGTACAGGTACAAGAAGTTGTAAAAAAACGCTCCAATCAGCACAACGACTAAGCCAGCGGAAATTCCAAAAATACTGATACAAAAGGTAATACACATTAACTTGTTAAAGTAAAAAATCAATTAGTTTTCCTGACCAATTAATAATGATTGATATTTGTTAACATTGTGAAAAAAGGTATCAACACAACAAGATCATGAAGGAATACTTAAAAGGGCCAAATGGACTGTAGCAAATATGTATATCACCAGCCACCCTACACTGGTGATAAAAACCGAAGAAATCAAAAACACAAGACACGGTCATGGCACAGACAAATGCAAACTTAGAAGAAAAATAAGCCAGCCAGCCATCGTTTGAATTAGGGATCAAATTCTGATGTAATAGCCGATAGGAGGCATAAAGAGTTATGTTAATTAGCCGGTTAAGATTTTGGAAGTAGACAATATCATAGGGTTATTAAACCAATTAACCGGTATTTTGATACACGGTAATTATCAGTTAATTAGATTATAAGTTTTTGGAAGGATTGTATTGAAAATCTTATATATGAAGATTATTGTGTGTTGAGACAATTCTATTATGAAGTTTGAAATCATGACTATAAAAGTAGGCCAACATTTCATTCAAATTTTGTAAATAAAGAAGTATTAATCTCGTATGAACCCGGGTAAATGGCGAAATAATTTACGTAAAGAAGTAAAAAGTAAAATTTAAAAACATAAGTAAATCCACAAGTAATTAACAACGTTGATACATATCTACGTGTATAAATGGTTTGATAATTTACGTGAAAAATAAAAAACAAAAGAAAAATTAAACAACATAAAAATAACATCACAATATTAAAAAATGTAATCTTATGGAAACAAAACAAAACATCCAATAAAAACAAGAGGTTACAAACGTTCAACAACTAAAAGAAATAAAATAAACAAAAAATACTATTTTTTAAGGATTTTAAATTTTGGAACCATGCTTATTGTGGCCACTATGACCACATTTACCATTACGTTGAACGTATAAATGAAACTTTTCACTTTTAGATCTGTATTCGTTCTCTTTGAGCCTCCCAGCTTGCCGCTTTTGACATGGCGGTTTGATCACAATTGCTTTAGGTGGAAAACCCCAATCACCTTCATGTGAAATCTGGAAATCATCTTACCCATACGTCTTACTAATAAATTCTTGCTTGAAGTAAGGAGATACATAGTCAATGGGACATAAATTCCTACAGTACAAAGTGGCGCACGCATGGGAACAAGTTAAATCTTTAAGTTTCCAAATGTTGGCAGAGATGCTCACAAAAAAATTATTTATTTGCATATCGATGTAAAATAAATCTCTCATTAGTCGTTCTTGTAATTTGCTGATTAAATTAATAAAATTTGAGACATTCATTGATTCCTCTTCACTTGATTGAAGATTTATGATATCCATAGTCTTATAATCCTTAATCAAACCTAACAACGTATGAAGATTCAAATGTAGATTTGCGTGAACAAACTCTTCATGGTTTGCTTAAAACGAAATATTCACAATCTAAAGATCAACGGACTATTGATCCTAGTATGATTGTTAGAAGAATCTATGATTTCTGGTTACGAGGCATAGAGAGTTAGGAACTCTATATTTCTTCAAGTGTACCTTTCGAAGATATTAAATTGACAAGTGCACCTTTAGCGACAATGTAAAAACAAACCATTTAACCTCTTCTGTCTCAAGGTCACTATGTATGAATTGCATCATGCTTACCTTAATTCTGAAATGAGACATGTCATTTCATAACTTCAATATATATTTGAAAAAGTTACGCTCTAGATCCAAGTTTGTGAACTAGATGCGCTCTATTGGTGATGTATCGGTTTATGAAGTTGACATGAATATACTTAGTGAAGTTCTCATAGATATGGGATTCATGTACAAGATTGCTGAAATATCACCTCATGTTTTATTACTTGGATTGTGAATAAATGTATCGGGCGGTGTCCACATAGAATAAAGGATTCTCTCGGATGAAATGTTGTGACTTGTTAGCTCCTCGTCAATACATTGTTTCTAACTTATTCACGAGTATTAAAGGAGTTGAGGAAATAACTGTTGGCAGATATGCCCACAAGAAGATTGTTTATTTACATATTGATGTAATATATAAATCTTTATAAAGTCCTTATTGTAATTTTTTGATAAAATTAATAAAAGTTGAAACGTTCATTAATTCTATTTTAGTTTGATTGAAGATTTATGATATTCAATAGTCTTATAGTCTTTAATCAAACCTAACTATGTATGAAGAGACAAATGTAGATTTCCGTGAACAAACTTTTCATAGTTTGATTAAAACGATATATTCGCAATCTAAAGATCAACGGACTATTGATCCCAGTATGATTGTTGGAAGAATCTATGATGTCTGGTTACGAGGCATAGAGAGTTAAGAACTATATAGTTCTTCCTGTGTATCTTTCGAAGATACTGAATTGACCAGTGCACCTTAAGGGACAATAGAAGAACAAACCATTTATCATCTTCTATCTCAAGGTCACTATGTATGAATCGCATCATGCTTACCTGAATCCTGAAATGAGACATGTCATTTCATAGCATTAGATCTCATTTGAGAAAGTCAAATTCTAGATCCATTACATGATCTAGACAAGGCCTATTGGTGAGATATTAAGTTATGAAGATGTCATGAACCAACTTTGTGAAGTTCTCATAGATATGGAATTCATGTACAAGATTGCTGAGATGCAATATATATCACCTCATGTTTTATTACTTGGATTGTGAATAAATGAACTGCGCAGTGTCCAAATTTAAGTAGCGACTTTATTTGGATGAAACAATGTGACTTGTTAGCTCCTCGTCAATACATTGATTCTAACTTATTCACAAGTACTAAAGGAGTTGAGGAAATAACAACTAGAAGGGTAAAATGGTAATTTTATAAATCCCAACTAGTTGATGATATTCATGAAGGGTAAACATAGATAACATTCAATGGATCCACTCAATATAATTAAGTTGAATTCTGAGTAGAAAATAAATTCATTTGAACCGAGAGATTCTCAGTGTCAACTCTTTAGTGGAGTCAATTGACATTAAGCTAATACTCAGAAAAGGTTTGTGAACTTTTTAGTCCGAGTATAGAAGCTCAAGCTTTGTTCATTTGGATCCATAAGGTCACTTTTACAGGTCATTAGAGTAGGATTGTTAAACTAGAAGCTAAGTCAAAATAAGTTCAAATGTTGAACTAAACTTTTTCTCGGAAAATGTCTAAAGGGTAATTTTGTCCACATGGACATAAAATGATGTGAATGTCAAACTAGGATTTTGAATATTTTCATATGATGAAAACATAAATTATTTTCTAAAGCCGAAAAGTCGTTTAAGGCATTATGAAATTAATTTCGTTACTTGTGCAATTATAATTCTACAATGGGTATTTTAAGAATTGCCTTAAAAGAATTAAGGAAGCATCTAGATGCCCCTCCCCTAGGTAGAAGTTCGGCCATGTATTAGCATCAAGAGGAGAGTTTTATTTCCCTTTTCTTATAAGGATAATTACCCAAAAGAAAAAGGGAAATGAATTTCCTTGAGAATGAAACAAATGTGCTAAGTGAGGAAACAAATTTCCTCACTAATGCCTTGTGTATGGCCGGACAAAATAAGAGGAAAAGGGGAAGGGAAAATCAAATATTGTGTCATGAATACATTATTCTTTCTTGAATGAATAATTGACCTTTATAGATTTTGCTTTCTCCTATAAATAGAGCCTCACATAGAGATGTGAAGTTTAAGTTTTTCCTTGTTCTCTCTTGCTCTTGGCCGAACCCTCTCCCTCTCTCTCTCAAAATACTCTTTTTATTTTGCACCTAGATTCACACTTGATCTAGAGAATTAGCTTATGATCCAAGAATTGTTCTTGGTTCATATTGTTTAATTGTGCCCACACACGAATCCTTCTAAACCTCTATAGACTCTTGTAATAGAAACCTTAGGTTTCTCGAGTTCACGTTTTAGGTGTGAAGGTGACGAGCGAGCCAAGGAAGAAGATCCACCTTTCTCAAGACGCTTCAAGATCAAGCTACAAAAAAGGTTCGTATTCAAGTAGGTTTAATAATGCTTTTAATTTATAACATGTATATGCTCTTTATCTAGGTTAGTAAAAATTGTTTTACTTCTGAATGAAATTTTTATATTCCGCCATTAATATGATTATGATAAATTTTTCTTTAACCCTAGACCTATTCCAACAATAACAACTAAAATGGTAAAATGGTAATTTTGCAAATCTCATATAGTTGATGATATTCCTGAAGGGTAATCATTCGATAATACTGAGTGGATCCGCTCATCATAAATAAGTAGATTTTCTAGTGAAAAATATATTCATTTGATACGAGAGATTTTCAGTGTCAACTCTTTAGTGGAGACAGTTGACATTAAACTAGAGTTGGAAACGTTTGTGACATTAAAGTTTTGTTTATCTGGGTCCATGAGGTCACTGTCACAAATTATTATAGTAGAGGTTGTTAAAATAGAAGCGAAGTCAAAATAAGTTCAATTGTTGAACTGGACGTATTTTTCGTCCTTAAGGATAATTGATGTAAAAATGTCAAAATAAGATTTTGAATTTTTCCACAAATTGATTTAAAGTCACATGGCTGAAAAATTGGTTTTCAAGATTAGTGAATTAAGTTTTTTGACATGTTATTGTATGGGCAATAGCTTTTCCTTATTTTGTTGTGAACAAATTAGGAAGTAAATATGTATTTGTAGACACCCATATTAAATTTTGTGACATGTTATTGTATGGGCGTAAAGTTAGTTTAAGCCACACATAACTTTGCGGTTGCCCTGCACATGTGCTAAGGAAAAAACCTACCAAGTTGACTAGTAGGTCAGAATTATATGTGTTCGTTGGATATCCAAAGGAAACCATAGGTTTCACATTCTATATTCCCGAGGTCGACAAAACGTTTGTCATCACTAATGTTCGTTTCCATGAGGAGAAATTTATGAAGAATACGAAACTTATACGAAAAATCATGCTTGGAGAAAAGTTGAGTAAGGATGCTTCTACCTCATCTATAAGAACTGCTCTTACCCCAACTTAAACGCAACCTAACAATTCAGAATCTCGTCAAGTAGTACTTAGACGTAGTGGGAGGGCTCCTAAAAAGCCAGACACGTACATGTCCTATGGTAAAAATCTCCTAGCCGTCACTTGTTAGAATAGGTCTAGGGTTAAGAAAAAAATGTCATTAACACATTAATGGCGGAATACAAAAATTTCTTTACAAGTAAAACAATTTTACTAACCTATGCAAAGTGCATGAACATGTTTATATTTTTAATTCATTATTATTTACTTGATTACTAACTTTTCTCTTGTAGCTTGATCTTTGATGAGCCTTGGGAAAGGTAGATTGTCTCTTGCTCATTACCTGCAGACCTAAACGTGAACTTGAGAAATCTAAGGTTTCTATTACATGAGTTTATAGAGGATTTGAAGGATTTGTGTGTGGCCACAATTCAACACAATAACTCAAGAACAAGTCTATGAGCTAAATGGTTAATTTAAGCCTAAGTCTAATGAACACTTAGGTGCCAAAATAGAGATATTTTTAGAGAGAGAGAGAGAGGGGGGGGGGGGGATTTTTGGTCGGCCAAAGGGAAAGCATAAGAGCTCAAAAACTTATTTTCACATCTCTATGTGAGGCTCTGTTTATTGGAGAAGGAAATAAAGTAAAGGGTAATTATCCTTTCCTATTGTGTATTCATGACACAATATTTTATTTCGTCTCCTCTTTCCCTTGTACATGGCCGGCCATACTCAAACATTAGTGACGGAAATTTGTTTCCTCACTTAGCACATTTGTTTCCTTCTCAAAGAAATTCATTTCCTCTTCTCCTTTTGGGTGATTATCTTTATAATTAAAGACAAAGAAATTTCTAAATATAATTTCTCTCCTCCATGATGCTTGGCCGAAATTCTACCTAGGGGGAGCTTATAGATGCTTCCTTATTTGTTTTAAGACAATTTTTAAAATACCCATTACATAATTAATATTGCACAAATAACGAAATTAATTTAATAATGCCTCAAACGACTTTTCGGCTTTAGAAACTAATTTATATTGCCGTCATATGAAAATATTTAAAATCTTATTTTGACATTCACATCCTTTTATGACCATGTGGACATAAATACAATAGACATTTTTCGAGTAAACGTCTAGTTCAACACTTGAGCTTATTTTGACTTAGCTTTTAGTTTAACAATCCTACTCTAATGACCTATAATAGTGACATTATGGATCCAAATGAACAAAGTTTGAGCTACTATACTAGGACTCAAAAGTTCACAAACTTTTTCCGTGTATTAGCTAAATCTCAACTGACTCCACTAATGAGTTGACACTGAGAATCTCTTGGTTCAAATGAATTTACTTTTCCACTCAAATTCAACTTAATTATATTGAGCGGATCCATTGAATGTTATCTATGATTACCCATAATGAATATCATATATTAGATGGGATTTATAAATTACCATTTTAACCTTCTAATTGTTATTTCCCCAACTTCTTTGTTACTTGTGAATAAGTTAGAAACAATGTATTGACGAGGAGCTAACAAGTCACATTGTTTCATCCAAACAAAGTCGCTACTTTATTTTGGATACGGCGCGGTTCATTTATTCACAATCCAAGAAATAAAGCATGAGGTTATATACATTGCATTTTAACAATTTTGTACATGAATTCCATATCTATGAGAACTTCACAAAGTATATTCACGTCAACTTAACAGCCTAATACATCACCAATAGAGCGCATCTAGTTCACAAACTCGGATCTAGAGTGTAGCTTTCTCAAATGAATATATTGAAGTCATGAAATGACATGTCTCATTTCAGGATTAAAGTAAGCACGATATAATTCATGCATAGTGACTTTGAGACAGAAGAGGTTAAATTGTTTATTCTTACATTGTCTCTAAAGGTGCACTGATCAATTCAGTATCTTTGAAATATACACTAGAAGAACTAATCTCTATGCCTCGTAATCAGACATCATAGATTTTTCCAACAATCATACTAGGATCAATAGTCCGTTATTCTTTATATTGTAAATATTTTGTTTAACCAAACCATGAAAAGTTTATTCACGAAATCTACATTTGTCTCTTCATACATTGTTAGGTTTAATTAAGGACTATAAGTGTGAAACCCCAAATTTACCTTAATATATATAGATATATATTGGTGTATATTGAAATGTTACACACATTAGGTACTACATGAATTATTAATTGTTTAAATAAAGAAGTGTGTATATATATATGTATTATTGTAGATATGTAATAGCATGCATATTTTGTTACAATAACATAGGACATATATAGCTAGTGCATATATATATATATATATATATTCAGTGTAGTTATATAAAGGACATATATAGCTAGTGCATGAAATTTAATTGTTTAAATAAAGAAGTGTGTGTATATATATATATATGTATGTATTATTGTAGATATGTAATAGCATGTATATTTTGTTACAATAACATAGGACATATATAGCTAGTGCATATATATATAAATATTCGGTGTAGTTATAGATATATTTGAAGTAAATGTGTTTATATACGTTAGTGGAGGTGGTAATATAATGAATTAAAGTTGTTTTAAAAGTCCAAATCAATACTAAAGTCTGCATCAATGTTTTGAGCGCATAATTAGAGCAAATGAATATTCTTTCATAAATTGAAAATCAATCGTTAGACTTAATGGTCAATTAAATAAATAAATAAATATTTTGTGCGTTGATTTGTAATGGGTCTATAGAATTTATTTTTATCTAATATTTTATAAACGAACATTTAAATTGTTTCATAATCGGTTTTAAAATTTCATGATTTTTTGATAAGCGTTTTGCAGATTAAAAATATATTACGATCGATGCGCTGTAAATTAAACTTATTTTCAACAGTATGTTTATCGATTTATTTTAAATAGCTACAGTACAAATTTTCGAACGAAAATTTTATACAAAATAATTTCATATATTATTGTTATAGGATAAAAATATTAAGAATTTTTAAGCAGCCGATATTTATTTATGATTTTATTACGAACAAGTGTCCAGATTCACCAAAAGATCTTTTATACACTACAAACTCTTATTTAGATTTTCCTTATTTTTCATTCCGATTTTAATCATGTTACAGAAGACGAAAACGTTTGAATTAAGAATTCCTAACTTATGGAATTTTTCAGAATTTTTCTCGGAAATTAATATTTTTATCGAAATCTAGGGCAAATGGTATTTTCGTCATTTAGCGTCAAAATCCGTCTCTCAGATTTGTTGCAGAACCTTAATAGGTCAAGTATCTATTTTCTTAGATATTAATGATTTTTCTACGATTAGGTCTCGAGTCGAATACGTTTTCCGACCGTCCGATGATATAAGTCCTACGTTTCTGAGTTAAGGTGAGAATAATCTCACTGCAACACGGATTAATTAAATGTTTAATATGATGAGTATCTTATTATATGTGTTATGTTTGACTGTGTGGTATTTGTTGGAATAGATCTAGTGTTAAAGAAAAATTTAACATTAATCAAATTAATGGCGGAATTTAATAATTTCTTTTTCAAGTAAAACAATTTTACTAACATAGAAAAAGCATATACATGTTGTATATTAAAATCATTATTTAATTTACTAGAACACGAACCTTTCTATGAATCTTGATCTTGAAGCGTCTCGAGAAGGGAGATCCTTTTCCTTGGCTCGCTCGTCACCTTCGCACCTAATCTTAAACCCGAGAAATCTAAGATTTCTATTACATGAGTCAATAAAGTTTTGGAAGGATTTGTGTGTGGGCACAATTAAACAATATGAACCAAGAACAATTCTTGGATAATAAGCTAATTCTCTAGATTGAATGTGAATCTAGGTGCAAAATAAGAAGAGTATTTTGTAGAGAGAGAGAGAGAGAGGATCGGCCACAATAGGGAGAGAAGAAGAAAATTGCTTAACCTTCACATCTTTATGTGATGCTTTATTTATAGGAGAAAGAAAAATCTATAAAGGTCAATTATTCATTCATGAATGAATAATGTATTCATGACACAATATTTGATTTTCCCTTCCCCTTTCCCTCATTGTATGGCCGGCCATATGGGTGCATTAGTGAGGAAATTTGTTTCCTCACTTAGCACTTTTGTTTCCTTCTTAAGGAAATTCATTTCCCTTTTTCTTTTGGGTAATTATCCTTATAAGAAAAAGGAAATAAAACTCTCCTCTTTGATGCTATGTCATAGTCATGATGTTAATACATCAGTGCTTGACTAGCCACCTTATAAATATATTTGATCACTCAAAACTTTTCGCAGGGCCTCGAGGGAGGATTACTAGAGTTTGAGTCTAAGTGTGTAACCAACAACTTAGTTCAACAAGATCTACTTTGAAAACAATCCGCCAATGGGAGGCTTTGTCTCATTGTTTCACTTTTGAACGTAGCTATAAAAGCAATGTTAGGAGCAATGCGTCTATGAGTACTCTCATTTAAGAGAGGGCCACGAGGGTGACTCTTAGTCCGGCGACATATGCACTTCACATTAGTGTTGGGGATCGCGGGTTGCAAACAATAATTACAACCCTCCCACTTAGTTTTTAGGGAAAAATAAGGGGACACTGGATAGCAAACGAGTGCAATCCTCCCACTTAATTTTTGGAAAATTGGCACGTCTACTCTTGTACACATAGGAAAACATATTTCCATTAGCAAAGAGAGATAGAGTGGATCACTAGAGAAAAAGAACCCTAAAATTGATATTTGTGAGGGGAGAGCAGTGTTAATGCACTAAGGCACAAGGAACATACTCGGATCTTTTTGTCTATTAATTTATTTTTCCTAAGGAAAGTGTGTGCGATTAATAAATCGTCACTTTTGCACTTGAAAGTTTTTTAGATTAAAAATCTCGTAAAACTAATATGTTTATCTATATACATATATATATATATATATATATATATATATATATATATCTTGATGACATCTTCCTTCAAGGCGTCTTCATGGTGGTAGAGCGCGAGAACGTCGAAAATCCACGATAGCATTAAGAAGACGGGAGAAAGCTAGAAGTCGCAAAATCCGGATTAAAAAATCTAGATTCGCGGACTGCCGTACACTTCGGACTTAAAAGTTCATAAATGACACATCCGGTATCCGATTGAGCTGAAACCAATTGCATTGGATAGCTAACATCCGTACCTTTAATTTGGTTCAAGAACCACTAATTTTCAAGGTCGAAGCGAAGATTTATGCCCGTTTTACTGAGTCATAACAATTTGTCCAGAATTTGAAAAAATTAAAAGTACGTCGGATCTAGGTGTAAAGAGAAAGAAATTTATTGAAAACATTTTAATTGTATGTTTTGATTTCAATTGTGTGTTATATTAACATATTAATAATTAAACACAATATAAAATAAACAAAATAATATAAAACATCCAATAACTAATTTAAACTAGAAGTGCAACAAACTAGTTTAAACTATGTACACAAATTTTCAAACTTGTCAAAAAATTGATTTTGAATATGCTAAACATAAAATAATTAAAAACTGTTTTTAATCTATTTATATAGCATATATATCAAGTGGAAAATCAACAAAAAATTAATTTTAGAGGTCGTACCAAAAAATTAAAATTTTGTAAGATCTAGTCTTTTGAAAAAACCATCATTCAAGCAAATTTTAAAAAACAATTTTCTCATAATGATTTTAAATAACATGTACATGTTTATGCTTTTACCATAGCTCTGATACCATTTGTTGGAATAGGTCTAGGGTTAAAGATAAATTTAACATTAATCAAATTAATGGCGGAATTTAAAAATTTCTTTTTCAAGTAAAACAATTTTACTAACCTAGAAAAAGCATATACATGTTATATACTAAAATCATTATTTAATTTACTAGAACACGAACCTTTCTATGAAGCTTGATCTTAAAGCGTCTCGAGAAGGGAGATCCTTTTCCTTGGCTCGCTCGTCACCTTCGCACCTAATCTTAAACCCGAGAAACCTAAGATTTCTATTACATGAGTCAATAGAGGTTTTGGAAGGATTTGTGTGTGGGCACAATTAAACCATAAGAACCAAGAACAATTCTTGGATCATAAGCTAATTCTCTAGATTGAATGTGATTCTAGGTGCAAAATAAGAAGTGTATTTTGTAGAGAGAGAGAGAGAGGATCGGCCACAATAGGGAGAGAAGAAGAAAATTGCTTAACCTTCACATCTTTATGTGATGCTCTATTTATAGGAGAAGGAAAAATCTATAAAGGTCAATTATTCATTCATGAATGAATAATGTATTCATAACACAATATTTGATTTTCCCTTCCCCTTTCCCTCATTGTATGGCCGGCCATATGGGTGCATTAGTAAGGAAATTTGTTTCCTCACTTAGCACATTTGTTTCCTTCTTAAGGAAATTCATTTCCCTTTTTCTTTTGGGTAATTATCATTATAAGAAAAAGGAAATAAAACTCTCCTCTTTGATGCTATGTTGGCCGAATTCTTCATAGGGTGAGGGAGCATCTAGATGCTTCCTTATTTCTTTTAAGACAATTCTTAAAATACCCGTTGTAGAATTATAATTGCACAAATAACGAAATTAATTTCATAATGCCTCAAACGACTTTTCGGCTTTAGAAAGTAATTTATATTTTCATCAAATGAAAACATTCAAAATCTTATTTTGACATTCACGTCATTTTAAGTCCTTGTGGAAAAAAATACCCTTTAGACATTTTCCGAGAAAAAGTCTAGTTCAACATTTGAACTTATTTTGACTTAGCTTCTAGTTTAACAATCCTACTCTAATGACCTGTAATAGTGACCTTATAGATCAAAATGAACAAAGCTTGAGCTTCTATACTCGGACTCAAAAGTTCACAAACCTTTTCCGAGTATTAGCTTAATGTCTACTGACTCCACTAAAGAGTCGACACTGAGAATCTCTCGGTTCAAATGAATTTATTTTCTACTCAAGTTCAACTTAATTATATTGAGCGGATCCATTGAATGTTATCTATGTTTACCCTTCATGAATATCATCAACTAGTTGGAATTTATAAAATTACCATTTTACCCTTCTAGTTGTTATTTCCTCAACTCCTTTAGTACTTGTGAATAAGCTAGAAACAATGTATTGACGAGGAGCTAACAAGTCATATTGTTTCATCCAAATAAAGTCGCTACTTAAATTTGGACACTGCGCAGTTCATTTATTCACAATCCAAGTAATAAAACATGAGGTGATATACATTGCATCTCAGCAATCTTATACATGAATTCCATATATATGAGAACTTCACAAAGTTGGTTCATGACATCTTCATAACTGAATATCTCATCAATAGGCCTTGTCTAGATCACACATGGGACCTAGAATTTGACTTTCTCAAATGAGAGTATTAATGCTATGAAATGACATGTCTCATTTCAGGATTTAGGTAAGCATGATGCGATTCATACGTAGTGACCTTGAGATAGAAAATGTTAAATGGTTTGTTCTTGTATTGTCTCTAAAGGTGCACAGGTCAATTCAGTATCTTCGAAAGATTCACTGGAAGAACTACATAGTTCCTAACTCTCTATGCCTCGTAACCAGACATCCTAGATTCTTCCAACAATCATACTGGGATCAATAGTCCGTTGATCTTTAGATTGCGAATATACCGTTTTAGTCAAACCATGAAGAATTTGTTCACGCAAATCTACATTTATCTCTTCATACATTGTTAGGTTTGATTAAGGACTATAAGATTATTGAATATCATAAATCTTCAATCAAACTAAAAAAGAATGAATGAACGTTTCAACTTTTATTAATTCAATCAGCAAATTACAAAGATTTATATATTACATCAGTATGTAAATAAACAATTTTTTCAAAAAGGACTTTACAAAGATTTATATATTACATCAATATGTAAATAAACAATCTTCTTGTGGGCATCTCTGCCAACAGTATTTTTATGTATGCTCGCGTATGTGTTGATATATTATGTGTGATGATTATTATACGGTTTGTTACGATAAACATATGTACGAGTTATTAGAATATGGACGACATGTTATTACGCTTAGCCATAGTATGATTCATGTTCATGTTTTATTTCACATATGTATGAAACGTAATAATCAAGTGATAAGATAAGTAAGAGAGTCGTACCGCCTCGAGCTACGGAGGTAATAAGGGAATTCTCTCGAGTCGACTTACTGGCTCAAAAAGAGAGTTTTCTCATATGTTATATGTTTATGATGGTGCGAACTATGGGAGGTTACAGCCCCATAGTTCGTTTCCAAAGTGTACACTGAAATTGGTACGACTACTCTAGGGGACCCCGAATTAAAAGTATGTAAACATTATGTTAAGATATCTTATGTAACGATTTTAATTCAAAATATTAATAATCGGTTCATGTATGTGCATCACTTTGTTTTGTGAGTTTTAGTTATTCTCGCTGAGCGTTAGCTCACTATATATATATCCGTCCGTGTCGTAGGTAAACAGAAAATGAATGAATGAGGAGGGTGGATCAGCGGCGCTCGATGGCTAAGGGGAGGAGTTGTGGTTTCCGCTCACTTTTGTTTACTAAAGACTTCCGCTACGCAACTTTAAGTATTTAGTTTAAGATACTTAATGGTTAAGAATTATATTTTCAAAGCTTATTTAGTTTTATAAGATTGGAGTTGAATTTCGTGTTTTGGTTGATCACTTTCAACTATATACTTTGGTATTTCTTTATACTTAAATTTTGTATGATTTAAAATGTCAAAAAAATATTTTCAAAATTGTATCTATTTTAGGTTTAGACTTGTATGCAAATAAAGGATGATATTTAAAAAAAAATTATCTTCATTTTTTATAAGTTAAAGAATTAAGATAAGAACGACGGTCCAAAAAGTCAGGTCGTCACAATAAGACTATTGAATATCACCAATATTCAAACAAACGCAAAAGGAATGAATGAACGTTTCAACTTTTATTAATTTAATCAGCAAATTACAATAAGGACTCATGAGAGATTTATAATATATCGATATGTAAATAAATAATGTTCTTGTTGGCATCTCTGCCAACAAACTGGTACTTGACTCAAAGAAGATGAGTATAGTTCTTCATGCCTAATCCGTCTTGATGTTGGTCGAAGACCATATTGGATAGGACCTTGGTGAAAGGATCTACCAGATTGTCAACTGATGAGATCCTCTTCACCACCACGTCTCCGCGCTGCACAATCTCTCTCTAATCAAATGGTATTTTCTCTCAATATACTTAGAGCGTGTATGGCTTCTATGTTCCTTTGAGTTAGCAACAGCCCCACTATTATCACAATAAAGTGTCATGGACTCGTTATCATTTGGAACGACTTTCAAATACTTAAGGAATTTTCTAAGCCATACAGCCTCTTTGGATGTTTCACAAGCAGCCACATATTATGCTTCCATGGTGGAGTCAGCAATGCAAGATTGCTTGATACTCCTTCAAACAATAGATCCACCATTCAGGATGAACACAGATCGTGAAGTGGATTTCCTAGAATCCATATCCGCCTGAAAGTCGAAATCGATATACCTCTTCATAGTCAGGTTAATACCTCAATATGTAAGCATCAAGTTTGTAGTCCTCCGAAGATACTTAAGAACATGCTTAACATCAATATGCAAATAAGACTATTGAATATCACAAATCTTTATACAAACGAAAAAGAAATGAATGAACCTTTCAACTTTTATTAATTTAATTTGCAAATTACAATTAGGACTCTTGAGAGATTTATATTATATCGATATGTAAATAAATAATCTTGTTGTGGGCATCTCTCCCAACATCACTGACATGGATGACTTTGTTTCCTATAGCCAAGCAATGGCTTGTTTTCAATCAAACCTTTGGCTTGACACGATGAAAGTTGAGATGCATTCGTTGTATGTAAATAAAGTCTGGAAACTTGTAGACCTACATGAAGGGGTTAAACCTGTAGGGTGTAAGTGGATCTATAAGAAGAAAAGGGGTCCGGATGGGAACGTTGAGACGTTCAAAGTACGATTAGTGGCTAAGGGTTATACCCAACAAGAAGGTATCGATTATGAAGAAACCTTCTTGCTTGAAACTTATCAGATTTATGAAAATAAATTTATCTTTTACACTAACCTAAATCTCGAAATGATGAAGACTGATCACCGGTAAATTCCATCATCCTTGTAAAAAGAAAATCAATTGCTGACAACACAACTTGGATGAAATACTGTCTAAACTAAAACAAATTTTGGTATCTATTTCTCAAAGGAGAAGGTATTATTTGTTTCCGGCTGGAAACCAGGAAATAACAAATATTTCCTTGTTAATGTCCCTCCCCTTTAATTAGGGACTACTAATAAATATTCTTCGAAATATTTAAAGTAGACTGAAAAACAACCCTAAAATTTAAAATTTTCAAACAAAAAATAATTAAAAAGCGGAAAATATCAAATAATATCTACCATTCATAAAATCATGATCCCTGTAAATGGAAAGTCAATTAACGACAGAATATAAAATCGAATGAACAAATGGAAATAATTTTGACCTATTTTTTAATTAAAAAATAAACGGAAAATAAATCATTTCCAAATATAGAAATGTTAACTAATTGTGGGGTAATAAATCTGTTCGACATTAAAATGGAAATAATCTTGAATTAATAAGTTAATCTTTAATTAAAAGTAAACCTATTAATGTAGGATACAATAATAAAACACTTTTAAACCGCCATATGTACTTCGGAAACAAATTTGAAATTTCAAACAAAATTAATATTCAAAATTCAAAATATTCGGCCAAATTATTAAGGGTTTAAACGTAAAACTATATAGATTAAAATTATGACACGTCAGTTATACGACTATGTACGAAAATTTTACAAAAAGTTGGACTTTTCCAAATTGAGTTTGCAAAACAGGGCCAATTCGTCGAATTTTTGATTAATTAATTTGCACACTCATATTAATGACAATTTTAACAAATTAGTGTTGATAATAAATGAGAAAAAATTGAGTAAATAGCGGTACTCTGGCCAGATTCTCATATTATTACATGATTTTATTTGGGATAATAAGTTATATAGCCATTTCAAACTTAACAATTGCTAAATAGCCAAATTTCTGAAAAAATTGGTTTATAGCCATAAACGAAAATAAACCGCTTATAATGACAATATTACCCCTAAATAAAAAAGCGTAATTAGAAAATTTAAATTCGAAAAAAAAGATCAACCGATATTAATACCCACTACCAAAAAAAAAATCAGCCCCACTATCGACGGTTATTTTTAGAAATAGGCGGTTATTTATAGAAGTAGGCAGTTACTACCGGCGGTTATTTATAGAAATAGGCGGTTATTTAAAAACAGAATAAATAAATATGAAAAAACGGTTTTGTTATAAAAATAGTGTCTTATTAATTACGAAAAAAATAATGTTTTGAACAGGTCACTATTGGAAGTAAAATAAATAGATAATCCACGTCATCTTTTTTTGCTATATCTTTAAAAATGCAAAACGTATAACTAAATTGCAATAAGATTGTTTGCAAGTGTTATTTAGTCTAATTTTTCATTTTATTTCAAGGCCGTCGACGGAAAATAGCTATTTGGTTTCAAGAGGAAGAGGCAGAATGTTCGACTTACAATTGCCTAATCACTAAATTGACCTTTGACCTTTGAGACGAGATTAAAATTGTAGATATTTAGTGTGACTATAATTATAAGTACCATAGCAAGATAAGTGGAGAATGTTTTGATGAAATTCAATAATTTCGTTCAACATTTCTTGGTGCTTTACTTTGTGCTGTTACATTTAGATTGTTGAGCAAAACAATAATGAATTGCCTTGATCCATTTAATAAAAAGATCATATATGATAGGACGATTGTGATTAAGTGTTAATATCTCCTAAAAAAAACTAAGTGCTAATATAAAGATAAAGATCAAATGAGAAGGTACATAAAAATACAAATTCACCGACAGACCAACTCATTAAGATATAGTCAACAATAACACATTTTCTTTGATAAAATAGAAAGCAATAAATAATGAATTCGGAAATCCACGTGGTTCCGATTTCCCAGTGTCTCCTTCCTTGCTCCCCCAATAATTGCACCAGATATGGCGTCACGAGCTTTGTCTTCATCTTCATCGTCTCTGGTCCCGACGCCCTTTCTAATTCTCTCTTCCTTTCTCATCCGTTTGGCTGTCGTTTCGCGTTGCGACACCCAAGCCGTCCCAGACGCGTGTTGTCGTCGTTTCAGAGCCTCTCCGACGCGCTCACGATCATCATCTCCGATTGCAGCGAGATTAGATCTGACGGCTCTACATCGCTCCACATGTACTCATTATTATTATTATTATTGCTATTCCCGGGCCCACCACCACCTTCTCCTCGTCGCCGATCTTCCAGAAGCTTCCCGTCTTTCCTATTATTAATACTCGTTTTTAGTCTCTTCCAGCTGTCGAGGGATCGCCGGAACGAGGCGGCGTCGAGGAGCTGGAAGACTCTCTCGCCGGCGGAGGAGTGCCGGTTGCTGATGACACGTGGCTCGATGGTGACCGGGCGCGGAATATTCCGGAGGAGGAGAACGTCCTCGGGGTCGACGCGGAAGCGGCAGAGGGGACACGTGGAGTGAGCGTCGAGCCACGTATCCACGCACTCCACGTGGAAGGCGTGACGGCACTTCGGAAGCAGACGGAGAACCTCCGACCGGTCATACCTCCCCAAGCACACGGCGCACTCCGCCGCGCCGGGAAACACTCCTCCGCCTCCGCCGAATCGGAAGACCGGGAGAGACTCCACCACCAAGCGGGAGACGCCGGAGTTTTTCCTCTCCGGCGCGACGGCGGGGTAGTATCTGCGGCGGCGGTCGGGAGAGGTGGAGCTGACGTGGCGTGCGTACAGGAGGAGGAGGAACGTGATGGCGAACATGGCGGTTAAGGCTCCGACGATCACCGTGACGGTGGGCTTGAATGGAGAGAATTCCGGTCTCTCCGCCGGCGCCGGAGAAGGGTTTCCCGAGACTGAGAGAGAAGAGAGGATTACGGAAAGGGACATGATTCAGAGGAGAAAGAAGGGTTTATTTTGGACCATTATTATTATTGCCTTTGGATTTGAAGTTTTACTCGTCTGGGGTTAATTTGGGATGTGAAGATTCTTTAAAAGAGGGTAATAATGATACCCAATTTTGGACGTGACAATGGCATCAAAACTGGCTTGATGGTGATGGGTTTTCCTTTTTTATATTTATTGTTTAATAGGTTTTGATAATAATTTCATTTACTTCCCTTTCTGCGTGGAATATGTAGAGGGGTTAATTTGGTTTGTAGTGAGAGTTTGGGAAAAAGGACAAAAAGAAGAGCAACGGAAAGGAAAAAGGGTGAAAATCTTGAGAAAGCGATAAAGGGAAAAAGAAAGAAGAAAAGCTGCGAGAGGTGGTTGGGGGGAGAGATAGGAGTTTTAACGGCCTTTATGTGACGATATAGAGAGAGAGAGAGAGCAAGCAATAGAGGAGAGAGAGAGAGAGAGAGAGAGAGAGTGGACATAGAGAGAGAGAGAGAGAGAGAGGGAGAGAGTCGTGTATGGAAATCTATGAGCTCAATGAAAGTGATAGTCTAATAGTAACCCATCTGCAATATGCAACTTATGGTGTGGGTCTTTGGGTCGTTACCACCACTAATTTTTATCATTAGTTGAAGTTCGAAGATAAATTTTATTTTGAGTCAAATATTGGAAATTTGCTATGGGTATAGTATTCTAAATTATGCTTTTGTAACATATTTTGGAAAATTATATATCATTTCAAATAGATTCTCTCACTTTTATATGTTTTTAATTCTATAGAAATTCAAAGTGCTTTTTTGATAATTAAGCTCAATTGTGATAACGTCATGGTCGCACATCATACGATAAATAGATGTAAATTTGGTAATGGTAAATGCACGTTCCTTAGGCTTGATATGACAAAAGTGTAAAATTGAGTAGAGTGTACTTTTTGGGAGAACATTATGTTGGAATTGGGTTACAACTCACTATTGCTATTGCTGTTCTTTCGTACCCAAGTGAACCTATTCGCTCAAGTAGTAAAGTTTTTAAATACAAGTCGATCCAACGAAAAAAATATTTAATTAAATTGACAACATTACTAGCATGAATTGAACTTAATGAGTTGATGATTGTGATGATTATCAAAACGAAAAAAAATTAAAATCAATTAAAATATAAAAGCTTACGATAATGAGAAAGCAAGAATTATGGTTTCACAAGTTATTTTTATGGTTTGGATTTGTAAATCTAGCACAAAACACACCCTCTTATGTTTACTAATCACGTTCACGATAATTGTAATCTAAGATTTCTCTCGAACATCTAAGAATCTAAACCAACGCCGAGATATCTTCTCTCGATATCAACCCCTAAAAACAAATGTTAACATTAAAAGCAAGAACGTTCACACGACTCCGAAACAACCTAGATATTTCTAGCCTAGGAATGTATCCCGGTAAATTAATCCTTATGCACGAGACCTTTCAACAAAATTTTAATAATTGAAGTTTTTCTATTTGGACGTGTATAAAAATAAATTTTGAACGTATTTCAAGATAAAAAAAATCAACAATTTGAGCTTATTTTTGTTTTAATTTAACATACAAAAAATAATAATTAAATAATTTTTCTTTCGTTTGTTTCGAGAAATATATCTATCAATTCCGAAGAAAAATATCTTAATTTATTTACTTTTTTTTATTTTATTGTACTTTTTATTTAGTAATAAAAAAATATAAAGTAATGTAAGAGAGAAAAATAAGTTGCTGACGTCTGCCTAGTGTCGGAAGGTCACTAATCTAATCTCTTCCGAGTATCAAGCAATCCTAATATCATGAAAACAATAGCTAATCGAATTTAAGCATTACACACGAAATTAAAATAAACAAATATGATAGAGAATATGAATATTAATCTGACATGATTGAATCCATAACCATATTCCTAACTCGCTACACCATAGCTCTTAACGAATTTAGTGCATAATTGGAGAATAAACGAAGATGAATATAAGAACCTCAGGAATAAAAACTGAATTATATTAACAAAACGGGAGTTCCAAAGATTCAGAAAATAGAAATAAAAATTGTAGATGGCAGAAACGGAGTTGTGGTAACGATGATCCTCTCTAAACGCTTCTTTTCCTTGGATTTTAACGGCCGAAAAGTAAACCAAAAACTAAAAATAAAGCAAACGATCTGTTTCTCAATAAACTAAAATGTTTTTGTACATTTTTTAAGTTTTTTGAAGCTCATATGGACCGTCGGATCGCATCCAACGGCTTGGATTACAATTAAAATGTGTGACAAATAGGAGGTAATCGGAACCTTTGCGTCGCACACATCTTCTTGTGCACAACACATGTCTTTCTGGGAAGCATGCACCGCACACAAAACACACAGGGTGAACGCACAAGATCTTCAAATGGATGTGCACCGCACACCAAATGCACATGACTCTATACGTTCGTGTGTTGCTTCGGAGGGCTGGTTCACCTTAAATCACATATCTTCAGTTCCGGGTGTCAAAATTGAGATCCGAAACATATTCTGAACTCCTTGCGATTGTCCCATCATCCTCGAATGCTCTATTTGTCATTTGTGAACACTAAACCTCTAAAGATTAAGAAAAACACTAAAAGAATACGTGAAAATACTCTCAAACAAACTAAAAAACAATCGCGTTTATAACGCTCTTCTCAAATATCCGCAAACTTGAATTTTTGCTAGTCCTCGACCAATAAAATAAAACAAAATCACACAAGAGAAATAAACCTAAAACAAAATGGTAGAACTTGATGTTTCACGCCTCGACCAATAATAATTTGTTTGCCTCAACCATAATGCGTAGACTTACATAAAAGTGAGAATTCGTGATTATAAACTTCAAGCCAACTGCTAAATGCAAAAGAAATAGATCATTTTTCCCATTTCCTTTTCCTCGTATGCTCGGAGTGACTCTCGAGTTATTTTAGCACAAGAGAGAGTGCAAGAGCAATATCGGGAGTTTGATTTGGGAATATTCACGTCTCGCACTTGCAATTTGCAGATATTAGTATGATGTTCTTAAAAGTGCGCCTTGAGTAGTGTGAGAGGGTAGCTAAGATTAGTCGGATATCATCAGAGGCATCGGGTCAGCTAGTGAAATTTCAAAAGTCCAACGTTTATTTTAGCAATGACGTCTTGAAGGAGGATGGGGAGTCTCTTGCCCAGATTATGAATCTAGAGGAAGGAATGCCACAAACGTTATATGGGATTTCCAGCTTTTACAGGGCGCAGGAAGATTAAACGTTTTGAGTTCGTGAGAAAGCCTACTTTCGAGAAGATTAAGAGTTGAAATAGTTTCTCCCACTCGCAGACAGACATAGAAGTTCTCATTAAGTCTGTTATCAAGCCATTTATTGCTATGTGGCTTCATGTCACATGATTTTGGAGTCTTTTATTTCGGATATTCATTCAGCAATCACTAGTCCCTAAGATTTCCTTAGGAGACACAAGTCAGATGGTGATGTGAGCTTTAGAGATTTGGAGAAGTTTAACCATGCTTTGGTCGCGAAGAGTGGCTGGAGACTTCTTCGGCGATCCTATAGTATAGCGGGGAGAGTGTATCGACAGAGTGCCTTTTCATATGGTGAAATTATGACTACCTCTCTTGGTTCAAGTAGTTCTTTCATATGGCACAGTCTGTTATGAGGAGATATTATTTTAACTGGGTCGATATGGAAGATTGGAGATAAAGGTATGTCTTTGTCATAGGCGACAAGTGGGTCCATAGAGAGAGGTCAGCTTCTTGGGTTGAACCCCTCTGGATTCCACCTGATATGGAGTAGAAGAGTTGATGAGGTTGGACGACATTTGGGACAAGGATCTCATCCGAGCGATGTTCAGAGAGGAGGACGTTGCGGCTATTCTGAGTATTCTGAGTGACGGGAAAGAGATCTCAGATGTACGTACATGGCAGTTCGCGAATGATGGAGAATACACAGTCAAGAGTGGTTACATGGTAACAATTTCCTTTATATCGTGGAGGTACGGTGGAAGAAGTTCTTGATACTGAAGATACCTACCAAGGTCAAACTTTTTTGCATGAAAGCTTGCAAGGGTTTGATCTCGACTAGAGCTGTGCTGGTATCGAGACAAGTTATCACGGATGACTTATGCCTTTTGTGCAGGGGAACGCGAAGACTATGTTTCACGAGTTGTGGGGCTGGTGCTGGATTAGGAAAGTTTGGAAAGAATCATGTTTTTTCAGTTTCTATAGACTTTCAGAGATGCCACCGTTTTCGATATCATTGTTAGAGAAGCTAACGTTCTTGAAGTTTGCGACTTTGAGTGTTATATTTTTATTATTTGGGAGTTTTGAAAACCACATTAACAATGTCATCTCTGGGAGGTAAGCGTGGAACTAGTTAGAACTAATCTGGTGAACCAGGAGCTTATTTTAGAGTTTCCAATGCAGTGGACGTACTTGTTGGTGAAACAAGCGAGTATCAGACACGTACAATCCCTCTGATAGTACTTGTTGGTGAATTACATGCGTATCAGACAGGAACAATCGCTCTGATACTGCTTGTTGGTGATTCATTCACCTTAGCAACCATACTAAATGAGGGAAAAGATTAATAAGATCAAGATTTATTAATTTAATTCATTAATGAAAGAAATTCAGCAACATATATTATATAACAAGTCTATAGAAAACTCACGGGTGTGGGATCAGCTACAGAACGCCCCGATCCAACGCGCGCTCTGTTTTGTATTTCTTCTTAATCGACTATGTTACATCCTTCCTTTGAATATAGTACTCGAGGATGACATCGTAGTCTTCCAAAACGTAATCTTCGAGACGAATAAGAAACATGAGTGGGCACAATCGATATCTCATTTCGATGTCGAAACCTGATTGTTTCGAGATCTTGCTCCTATTATTGAGGATTGGAATTAGCAATTTTGGGGAATAGGGGGAAGAGAATTTTGGCCACTTAGAGAGAGAGAGAGGCCGAGTATCCTTGATAGGATTGAGTCAATTTTCCTCTTCCATTCTATCCCTATTTATAGCATTGGTAGGGAGATAACCCATGAGAGATTTTCTCTCCTTAGTATTGAGATATTCTCTCCTTCAGGGAGATATTCTATCGTTTGGATTTAATATGAGCCATTAGATCTCATAAGTGAATTTGAACTCTCTATCATCCATCAGATCAATATCTATGATTGAGATTTTTTCTCTTTAGAGAGAAATTTAGGGAGAACTTCAAGCGATGAAGTTCGGCCATGCTAGGGCATTCCCCTACGGGAATTTTGACCACCCTAGTGCCAAGGCCTAACCCAAGAGTTTTCAAAGCCTAAAAATACAATTAATTATTTATTTACTTGATCCAACAATAAATAAACAGTTATGCTATAAACATTTAGTTAATTATGCGAATACTCGTTTTCCATAATTAATATTGTTAATAACTATTATAGCAAGTGAGATTAAATAATGAAAAACATTATTCTTTAAAAGTTCTTATCCGCTTTTATAGGAGCCGAATCAGGGACTATGGACCTAGTAGTAGAAGCTTAACGAACCCGACAAAAAAGATGATATAGTCCAATCTCTCTTTCATCGATTCGTCTAGTCTTTATCTATACTCCACCGTGTGATCAAAGACTGACCTTCTTTAATACTAGAATTATATTTACTCATCGTGACGAGTGTCCAGTGATATAGTCAGTTCGTGATCAAGATTCTCCAGGTTCTAACCGTGTTAAGAGAAGTCAATTCCGTTATTCTTCTCTTGCTACATATCAGCCATAAGCATTGTTGCTTCCCCAACGAAAGATTCTTTCAAACGTTAACTTACTTCAAAAGTGCTAGTAATCTATCAGTTCTGGAATCAACCCTTAGGCGAGTGAACATTGACCTCCTTTCAGGGAGGCTGGATTCTGTATCTGTAAATCACTTACCACTCGAATCATGATCTAAGAAGACTTTAGGGGAAGAATCCCGAGATATAAGATGTGATTAACATGTATAGCCTTTTAGAGAATGAGTTAAAGAACTCTAAAACATGATTTAGTGTCCATGACTCTTGTAATAGAAACCTTAGGTTTCTCAAGTTCAATACTAGACGTGAAGGAATCGAGCCAAGGAAGAAGATCCACCTTTCCCAAGCCACTTCAAGTTTGAAGATCCAAGAATGGTTAGTATTCAAATAGATTAAATAATGTTTTTAGTTATAACATGTTCATACACTTTCACTATGTTAGTAAAATTGTTTTACTTGTAAAGAAATTTTATATTCCGCCATTAATATGATTAATGATAATTTTTCTTAACCCTAGACCTATTCCAACACTTAATTATATGGAAATGATTAAAAAGAGTACTCACGTCATATACGGATCAATTTTGGTACAATTTGTCAAGATGTACCACTCTGCCATCTCTCTTGACTTGTCGTCCAATTGGGTTGGAGTCATCTTCCCATAAGTCACACACTTCTCGAATTGGAAAATAGAGAACTTGTGAGCCTAAATGACATCGGTCGAGGCATCTCCTAAGTACCATGCAACAAATGCCAAAACTTTTTCCACAACATACGCTTCAGCTATAGATCCTTTGGGTCTCGCTTTGTTTCGAACGAAATGCTTAAGTGTCCCGAGAGATCTTTCAAATGGATACATCCATCTCATATGCACTGGACCACCTTCGAGAGCTTCCTCAAGTAGATGAATAATAATATAAACCATGATCGTAAAGAAAGAAGGCGGAAAATGATTTTCATCTTACACAATATCTCAATGATGGAGTCTTGGGATTTCTTGAGATCCTCCACTCGTAATGTGTTGGAATAAATGAGCTTAAAATATTTCCCGAGTTCTGCAATCGTCTCTTGGATTTGTTTCAAAACATGAGGACCGATACCCACTGCCAACAATCTTTGCATTATCACGTGCAAGTCATGCGCCTTCAACCCAGTTACTTTTCCATCGAGAGTGACATTTTTTTTCAAATTCATTGCGAGACCGTCGGGAAACTTAATGGACTTGAGAAACTTAGCAAACATTTTCCGTTGCGTGGGTGTGAGAATGTAAGAAGTTTGTGGTTTGAACCACCTGTTTCCACGCTTCTCCAACTGTAAGCTAGACGTAATCTTCAAGTCTTTTAAGTCTTGACTTGCCTTTTCAGTGTCCTTATCCTTCCCTTAAATACTAAGTCACGTACCGCGCAAGTTCCCGCACACATTTTTTTCGATGTGCATCACATCAAGGTTGTGCCTCAACGTCAAATCGGACCAATATGGTAACTCGTAAAAGATAATTTTTTTGGTCCAACTCAGTTCGCTCTCGCCTCGCTTTCGTTTCGAACTCGTAGAATGCTGGCCCGGAATCAATTCAGAAAGACTGTTCAGCTGGTCAATAATTTGGCATTTAGTCAGCCTCTTCGGAGGCCTTCGTTTCTCGACGCGCATTGTGTAGTGACCACTGCATGTTCTCATTCAGTGAGAATCGGACAAGTATCATCGATGATCGTAATACACAACTCTGTTTCTAACGGACAATGATGGAGTATCTTTGGTGGACATCGGGCACGCAAGGTACCCTTGACCACTCGACCCAGACAAACTGCCACGAGTAGGAAAATAATTTATCTTCCATAGAAGTGCTGCCCGCAAAAGGAAGACATGATTATGGTTAGACCCATCTCGCACTCAAACGTCCAACTCCCACAATTCTTTCAATTCTTTGACGAGCGGTACATCAATGTCTTTCCCAGGCGATTTCGGACCAAGAATCAAGAGCGTCAATATGAAGTACTCGAATTTAATGCACAACCACGGTGACAAATTATACGCCGTCAATACCACCGGCCACATACTGTACGACAAGCTCATTTCTCCGAAAGGATTGAAACCATCTGCAGCAAGTCCGAGTCGTACATTTCTCGGATTGTTGGTAAAGTCTGGGTATGTTTCATCTAACTTCTTCCACGCTTTCCCGTCAGTGGGATGACGTAGAACACCTTCTTCGACCACTCGTTCTTTCTCGTGCCACTGCATTTCAACAGCTATGTGTCGGGAATCGTACAACCGCGTGAGACGATCTTTCACAGGAAAGTATCGTAAAAATTTACGCTGTACCTTTTCCCAACAACCCATCTGCTTTCATTGCACACCGGACAAACATCTGCACCTTTCAAATCTTTCAAAAACAAGACGCAATCATTCGGGCACACATCAATCATCTCGTATCCCATGCAAAATCGCTTCAACTTTGACTTTTCCTTGTAACGTTTTTCGGGAATTCTATTACCAACAAGATGAGATTTTTTCAAGAGTTGCAGAAGTTCTGTAAATGACTTGTTCGTCACTTTGATGTGCATTAATTGGACCAAGAAACATAATGATGAGAACTCTTTACAATCCGGATACAACTCTGCGTTCAACTCGGCAAATAGATCTGCGATCTGCTCTTCTTCAGCCACATCTTATGCCGTTGGATCATTAAAATCGTCATGATCAATATCAATATTCCTGATATCTTTGATTGCCTCATGGACTCCACCAACATCGTCTTGGTGGTTTGAATCATGTAGCGCATGAATGACCTCTTCACGTGACTCCCCATTATGATACCACCGAGTGTAATACGGAATAAATCCTTTGAACATGAGATGCGCTCGAACCACTAGGATTGAGTTAGCACATTATTGCAACGACAACAAGGACATTTAATTTTGTGCTCGCTAATCATTTGGAATCTCACAAATCAAATAAATTCGTTCACGCCCATTTCGAATTCAAGACTACATCGGTTATTTTCAGTTATCCAATCTCGACTTGGATTTGACATGACGCTGAATCTTGAAATTAGGAAAGTTGTGAGATTGAGAACTATTGGAAAATATACATAGTATATAGGACTATTGAGAACTATTGTGAGACATATTGAGAACTATTTTGAGACTGAGAACTATTGAAATTAGGAAAGTTGTTGAATTTGGATATTGGGCATATAATGATTTGTTTGATCGATTGGCATTACTTAAAAAATTACAGAAATTTGGGCAGAGTTTCCTCTAAAATATAGACAAACCAAAAACCTGAAATTTGTACTAAACATATATATACCGAACAGAACAATCCTATTGATCAATAAATTAAAAATCTACATAAAGCAACTTAACATATTCAACTACAATTCCATTATCAATTTAGTTATAATTAACATGTTATTACTTACATACAAACAAACAAACCTATTCAACTTAACAAATTCAACAACAAATTCCATTATCAATTCAGTTATAATTAAAATATTATTACTTACATACAAACAAATATATTATTAATTAAATAATATAATTAACCAAAAATTCAATTATTAATTAACTTATTAACTACAAATTCTCTGATTACGTAAACTAAATAATTTAGTTAAATACACGTTTCATATATTCTCTAATTATATATAATTAACGTCGTCAAAATTATCTAACAAATTTCTAACTATTTTATTAACTAAACACATTTACGAGGAATGAAAACATTAGAAATTAAAAAAAATAAAACTTACCCAGAGAGATGACCCACGAAGGTAGCAACCGGAGGAGTCGAAGGAGAAACTGGAGGAGACCCGGGGGCTGCGAACGAGGTTGCGAATAAGGCAACAAAAGAGTTAATATGATAAACAACGCAAAGAATAAATAGAGAGACAAAAGAGAACCTACCGGATAGACGCCGACGGAGGCAGAGATTCGGCCTGAGGCGGCGGAGGTCGGAGGCGGCAGCAGAGGTTGGAGGAGGGGGAGGCCGTTGGAGGGAGGCGAAGGAAGGGAGGGAAAGAGAGGGGAGGGGAGGCCGGAGGAGGGGAGGCGGAGGAAGGGGAGGGAAAGGCGAGGGGAGGGGAGGCCGGAGGAGGGAGGGGATGGCGGCGGGGAAGAGGGAGGGCGGAGGGGGAGAGGTTAGAGGCACTAGGACAAAAAAGACATTTAGAAGCGACAAATGTCGCTTCTAAAGGTTTAAAAGTTGCTTCTAAATGACCTTCTTTGTCGCTTCTAAAGGGTCGCTTCTAATGTTTTGAAGCGAAAAAATTAGAAGCGACTAGTCGCATCTACAGTCGCATAAAAAATGTTCGATTTTTATTTTTTTATTTTTGACCTTTAGAAGCGACTTTTTTGACTTTTAAAAGCGACTAGTCGCTTTTTAAAAGTTAAAAAAATTAAAAAAAAATTCAAAACAATTATAAAAAATACATTAGAACTTTTATTACATGTTAAACAAAAATAAGAAATAAACACGCGCAGAAAATGAACGACAAACCTCATATCTAAATTCTAATGAGGTTGCAACTAACTCGATACTCCGATAAATACGAATAACTAAAATATATTTTAAAACCGAATTAAAACTAACAAAAGTTAAAAACACATTAACCAAACCAAGAAAAACAAAAAACACATACCGAGAAGCAACGACGATGCGGGACGAGGTAGGACGCGCGAGACGAGGTTAGACTCGAGACTCCGACCAACATATTATTAATTAAGTGATAATTAATTACAAATTCAATTATTAATTTAATTATTAACAACAAATTCTCTAATTATGTAAAATATTTAAAATATGTTAATGTAGTTACAAACTATACATTTCTTAATTTTTTTAGTTATTTTACTAACTAAATAAATAAGTTAAGAATATATGGAACGATGTGCGAGGTAACAAACTTATATATATCAAAATTATACAACGCTAATATAAAAACATATTAGTGAAACTAAAAACTAATTAACAAACTTATATATATCAAACTAAAAAAACATACCGAGAGTCGTTGTTTGCGGGAGGCGGCCGGAGCAGTGAGATGGGGGCCGGAATTCTACGACCGGAGAAAAAAATAAAATAAAAACATAATAATTTAAGAAACATACCTTAAGTGAAATAGGATTAAAAAAAAGGTAAACACTTACCTCACAGGTCGCCGGAAGAGGGATGACCAGCAGATGCGTCAAGACCGCCGCTTGGGTCGTCGGAAATGGCGTGCCAGAAAAGGGGATCTTCAAGGAGGATATCCAAACAGAGAGAAAAAAAAGAAAAAAGTTACCGGAGAGAGGAGATAGGAGGCAGAGGGGCGGAGACCGGCGGTTGCTGGAAGAGAGGAGAGAGGGGGCGGAGGGTCGGGAGAGAGAGGGGTGGCCGGAGAGAGAGAGGAGGGAGAGAGAGATGGGCGGAGGGGCGGCCGGAGAGAGAAAGAGGAGGGGCGGGAGAGTGAGAGGGGCGGATGGGCGGCCGGAAAGGAGGGAGGTGCGGCGAGGCGGTCGGAGAGAGAGAGGAGGGACAGGAGAGAGAGGGTGGGGCAGGAGAAAATGAGAGACAGGGGAAGAGAGGAAGAGGCGCGGGCGTTTTAAAGCCCTCGGGACATTAGAAGCGACGAGTCGCTTCTAATGTCCATCAAAACCAAAACGACGACGTTTTTGTAAGTGGGGGCATTAGAAGCGACTTGTCGCTTCTAATGACCCTCCGGTGAAATTTTGGCGGAAAGGTTTTGGGGCCAAAGATTTTGGACATTAGAAGCGACTAGTCGCTTCTAATGCCCAAAAATCTATACTTAGTGAAATTTTGGCAGAAAAGTTTTGGAGCCAAATAATTTTGGCATTAGAAGCGACATTAGAAGCGACTAGTCGCTTCTAATGCCTAAAATCTATACTTGGTGAAATTTTGGCGGAGAAATTTTGGAGCCAAATAATTTGGGCATTAGAAGCGACTAGTCGCTTCTAATGCCCAAACATACTGAAATATTTGGCGCGGAGGGTGCGAGCCAATATTTTTGGCCTTTAGAAGCAATTTGTCGCTTCTAATTTCTCGACTCGGACAATTAGAAGCGACTAGTTGCTTCTAAAAGTCAAAAATTTCATTTTTCCGGAAAAATAAGAGTGTTTAGGTTAGAGTCGCTTCTACTGGTTCAAAGTGTTGGGATTGGTGCCCACAAAGGAGATTATTAGACACATTATTATATGTAATATTTTGCTGAATCATTAATAATAATAAATGAGCATTCTCTCTTTAAAGTTTGTGTTTATGTATGTTTGCTACGTTCTGAAACAGTCATCAACGAAAAGGGTTTTAAATACAGATTTGACATGATAACCCCTTGTGACTTGTTTAAACCATTTGTACGCAATCTAAAGACTGAAAGAGCAATCAAGTCTTAGTAACGATTGTTTGAATGAATCATGATATCTAATCATGTGATATAGGGAGTTGTGACTCTGTAATTCATCATTGATATCTTGTAGAAGATATTGAACAAGACCAGTGATACTTAGAAGCTCGAGACAAAACCGCTTAATCACTTGAAGCTTCAAAATCACAAATGAGGGGTACTTTGGTACTTACCTAAATTCTGAAGTGAATATATAATTGATATTGCACTTTATGACATTTGATTCGTCAATGGACAATGGCTAAAATAATAGTTTCATCTGAACCGACAATTGGTGTCATAACGTTGTGATATTGGGTTATATGATTCATAGATATGGAATTCATGTTGACACAATGCATAAGCAGTAGTATCACACAATGCTTTGTTATGAGAGTGTGAATGAATAAACCTGGCCAGGTATTCATCGAATAAGAACATTCTTTGATTAAAACATGTGACATGTAAAGACATCTCACTCTATATTTTGCTCATTCACAAATAACAAAGGAGTTAGTGAAATAATAACTCAAGGGTAAAATGGAAATTTTACATTACTTTGAGTTAATGATACACACAAAGGGTAATATCGTAAAATACTCTGTGGATCGTGCGAAGAACTTTTTTGTCACATCAAACGGAAAATAAATGCATATGAACTTAGAAAGTTTCAAAATTAGTCCTTTTGTGGAATCGACTAATATTAAGAATTAAAAGACGGAAAAGGTTTGTGAACATTTGAGTCTGATCTTTATTCTAAAACTTTATGTGGGTCCATAAGGTCTCGATGATAGACTCACAGACGAGATTTATTGAACTAGAACGATTGATTTATCATTGAATGTAAATTGTGATTTATACTAAGAGAATTATTTTTTTAGTAATTAAATAAATAATTGATTATTTATTATTACAGATTTAACGAATCATATTATGTTATTATATTGATATTAATATGATTTGATAATTCAAATAAATAAAAGATGAAAATAAATATTTTCTCGTTTCGTACTTGTTTGAGAAGTATGAAAATAATTAATGATTTGTCATTAAATAAATGAGATATTCTAAATTAATTAAATATTATTTTAGAAATAAATCAAATAAATTTTGGAAATAAAAATAATAAAACACTCAGCCATATTGAAGAATTAGGCTGAGAATTATTTTTAAAACTCATTAAAATTATATTGGGATTAAGTTTGACTAACGGTCAAGATTAGAATTTGACTTAAGTAAAGCCCACTCTCTCAATTATAAATAGGATTTATGAAACCCTAAACCTAACCATAACTAAGACTATCGCCAAACTCCCTCTCCCATCTCCATGTGTGTTCTTTGGCCACGTTTCTTGAGAGAGAAAGACTCAAGAAAAATTGTTTTCTTGTTTCTTGATTAAACTTGAGAGTTTCCCAATTCCTACGTTGTTCAAGCTAAAGAGCCTACTCTCTTGATCTCCCAAAATCCGAGAGAATTATCATTGACTCAACTTGTGCTGTTTGAGTGACTTTTTCTTTGCAGAGTACCGGCCAAAAGAAGAAGAAAACGAGCGAGACGCGAGAAGGCTCAAACCGGTCAGTTAGCCAACGGCCGGCCAGCCAACCGGCCGGTCGGTGTGCCTCAGGTGGGCCTGAGCTTTCCCGCCCAACCAGCTCTCCTCAGCTGCCACGTGTCTCTGGTCCCTTTCCACCCTTGTGCATCGGTTTCACACCCCCAGCAAGGCTCACAGACCCACAGGCTCACAGGCTCACCCAAATCGGCAAGCGAAGGTCCCAGTCCGGCGAGACTGATCTATGCAATCCGGCAAGCCTGTGCCTTAGTCATTCCGACGAGCCTCCGCCTCAGTCATTCCGGCGAGCCTCCGCCTCAGTCATTCCGACGAGCCTCCGCCTCAGTCATTCCGGCGAGTCCGCGCCTCAGTCATTCCGACGAGGCCATTTCATGCAATTCGACGAGCCTGCCCTTCCTTCATTCCGACGAGGCATTCCGGCGTAAGCGTGACACACATGAGATTGTTTACAACCTCTTATGTAAGTCTCCTAAACGAATTGGATATGCGATAGAAATGTATAAATTTTAACAAATTGTTTGATCGTTTTACTGAATTTGTTGAAAGCATGTTTAGAATAAAAATGTTTATTGACATGTTAGTGATTTTTAATGCATAAGTTGTTTCATATGTTAAAATGAGTTTTAATATATTGTAGATCTCATTATATAATTTTGTCATATTTAGATATGTTATATAATATTATTGACTAATCGTTAATCAATTTTCAAAATAAATAAACTTTATTTTATAAATTCGATAGTTGATAAAATATCATCAGTAGACTCATCTTTGCGTTCACATATGTATATATTTTTGGACTAAAATCTGTAAAAATACCCTTATGACTAAATAGTTTTAAATTGTTATTTTTTGAAACTTTATAGCTCTTTCTATCTCTCATGTATTTTTGAACAATTTTATTGTTAAAAAAAATCTGTATATTTACTTGTTAAAATAAATTTGTATCATATGATGTTCATATAGTGATATATATCGTTTAGGGCTCACCTAGTTAGATATAAGCCAGATTCAAGATTTAAGATTTCATTAAGAGATGGATACTTTATATTTTATTGTATGTACGATAATTTACGATAAAATATGATAGAATATAATTCAATATGATAGGTTTAAAAAAAGATGTTTGTATCGTATTTTATTGTACATCATTATACATAATTTAAAGTGTTATTTTTTTCTGAAATTTCAGGTCTCAGATGACCTTAAATTATCAAATTAATCAAATTTATTATTGTTATTACTCGTAATCGGTATACGAACAATATACAATAATTTATAAACAAGAAAACAGTTAAAAATACCCAGAGAAAGAGAGATAGTGACTTATTGTTTTTAAGTTGTTTATATAATTTTGAAAAAATAAAATTAGTCTAGTATAATGTCATTTTATTCCGGTTTGGAGCTTCTAAATGCAAAAATGGGTTTAGTGGTGATATATTGACAAGTATTTAATCTAGAAAAAACCAATAACTAGATAACTGCACAAGTAAATAAAATAATAAGATGATATAGTTGAACTACTATCATATATTTCAATACGGTTCTCAATTGCAATGCTCCATATTCACATGATTCTATTTATTGAGTTTTGTTTCACTATATTATTTTTGTAAACAGAACTCCTATGAAATTATGTATCCTAGTCACATAAAAAAATATTTTCCTACGGACGCTCAAATAATTGTTTATCTCATTTTCTCTTGAGTACTTATAGTATTCGGGATGTGTCATTCTTTAACATTGTGAAAGTCTGAGCACAAAATAAGTGAACTGGTCTTGAATCATGAATTACTCTCAATCAGATCGATGCATGCCTCGCGAGCGGAGAAGAATCGAGTCGATTCAATCAGAATTGGTTTTACTTCCATGAAGGGTCATACAACTTGCGTTACTACTTTATAATCGTGTAGATCTACATGATAAGTGTCTGCCCGAGCAATACATATACCGTAGATGATCGAAACTTGCTGAGCACTTGTTGCCTTTAAAATATAAGATTAATACTCATTCTCTTGACGACATGTGATACATGATTATTCTCCCCGTGTTATTGATTTCTCTGATTCAAATCGTACTCGTGATTTACAAGTGTTCTTAACACAAAAGCCCCGAGCTGTTTATTTTGAATCATAGTTAGTTATAGTTACATTATTCTGTATTTATTTATAGAGGAGATTTAATCTTGTTATAGAAGTTGAGGCCAAGTCCCAACAAATTTGATTCAACTATTTATTTATTATTAAACTGTCGAGACGGTTGTTCATGTGATTTTTCACGTCAACAATTACTATTTAGTTTCTCATAAAAAAATATATGAATTATCGTATTCGAGTATTCATTCAATATGCCAACCAAAGATGAAATTGCCTAATAAATTTACCGCCACGACTACTACTATAAATCCAATTTTTACAGAAACAAAAACCTAAGCAAAAAATTGCCAAACTGACAAGGCGACAAAAGAAGTTGAATAAAAACACAAAAGAGACATAAAATATATTTACCATGATTCGTTATAAAATACGACTACATACACGTTGAGTACGGAGTGTTGGAATAGGTCCAGGGTTAAGAAAAATTTATCATTAACACATTAATGGCGGAATATAAAAATTTCTATTACTAGTAAAACAATTTTTACTAATCTAAGCAAAATGCATATAAATGTTATAACTAAAAACATTATTTAAAGTACTTGAATACTAACCTTTTTTGTATCTTCAAACTTGAAGCGTCTTGAGAAAATTAGATCTTCTTCCTTGGCTCGATTCCTTTACTTCTAATCTTGAACTTAAGAAATCTAAGATTTCTATTATAAGAGTCTATAGAGGTTTAGAAGGATTTGTGTGTGGGCACAATTAAACAATATGAACCAAGAACAATTCTTGGATCATAACCTAAATCTCTAGATCAAGTATGGATATAGGTGCAAAATAAAAAGGACTATGTTCTAGAGAGAGAGAGAGAGAGAGGGTCGGCCACTATGCAAGAAAGAACAAGGAAAAAACCTCTTTTCACATTTCTATGTAAGGCTCTATTTATAGGAGAAGGAAAAACCTATAAAGGTCAATGATGCATTCATGAAAGAATAATGCATTCATGACACAATATTTGATTTTCTCTTCCCCTTTCTCTCCTAAGATGGCCGGCCATACATTGAGCATTAGTGAGGAAATTTGTTTCCTCACTTAGCACACTTCTTTCCTTCTCAAGGAAATTCATTTCCTTTTCCTTTTGGGTAATTATCCTTATGATTAAAGGGAAATAAAACTCTCATCTTTTATGTGTATTGGCCTAATTCTATAGCTAGGGAAGGGGCATCTAGATGCTTCCTATTTTCTTTTAAGACAAGTCATAAAATACCCATTGTAGGATTATTATTGCACAAATAACGAAATTAATTTCGTAATGCCTTAAACGACTTTTTGGCTTTAGAAAATAATTTATATTTTCATCATATGAAAATATTCAAAATCTTATTTTGACATTCACATCATTTTATGTCCATGTGGACAAACATACCCTTTAGACATTTTCCGAGAAAAGGTCTAGTTCAACACTTAAACTTATTTTGACTTAGCTTCTAATTTAACAATCCTACTCTAATGACCTGTAATAGTGACCTTATAGATCCAAATTAACAAAGCTTGAGCTTCTATACTCGCACTCAAAAGTTCACAAACATTTTCCGAGTATTAGGTTAATGTCAACTGACTCCACTAAAGAGTTGACACGGAGAATCTCTCGGTTCAAATGAATTTATTTTCTACTCAAATTCAACTTAATTATATTGAGCGGATCCATTGAATGTTATCTATGTTTACCCTTCATGAATATCATCAACTAGATGGGATTTACACAATTACCATTTTACCCTTCTAGTTGTTATTTCCTCAACTCTTTTAGTACTTGTGAATAAGTTAGAAACAATGTATTGACGATGAGATAACAAGTCAAATTGTTTCATCCAAATAAAGTCGCTATTTAATTTTGGATAATGCGCAGTTCATTTATTCACAATCCAAGTAATGAAGCATGAGGTGATATATATTGAATCTCAGCAATATATCTATGAGAACTTCACAAAGTTGGTTCATGACATCTTCATAACTTAATATCTCACCAATAGGCCTTGTCTAGATCACGCAATGGACCTAGAATTTGACTTTCTCAAATGAGAGTATTAATGCTATGTAATGAAAAGTCTCATTTCAGGATTTAGGTAAGCATGATGCAATTCATACATAGTGACCTTGGATAAAAGATGTTAAATGGTTTGTTCTTCTATTGTCTCTAAAGGTGCACTGGTCAATTCAGCATCTTCGAAAGATACACTAGAAGAACTATAGAGTTCCTAACTCTTTATGCCTCGTAACCAGACATCATAGATTTTTCCAACAATCATACTGGGATCAATAGTCCGTTGATCTTTAGATTGCCAATACATCGTTTTAGTCAAACCATGAAGAGTTTGTTCACGAAAATCCACATTTGTCTCTTCATACATTGTTAGGTTTTAATTAAGGCTTATAAGACTATTGAATATCATAAATCTTCAATCAAACTAAAAATGAATGAATGAACGTTTCAAATTTTATTAAATATTACATCAATATGTAAATAAACAATCTTCTTGTGGGCATCTCTGACAACACGGAGTACAACAATAGCAAAACAAACACATTGATTACATTGCAGAGAATTTCAATTATCACATTCAACTCTTCAACTCTTTAGAAGTTATTTGTGCGCATGAGGGCACGTGTGTATTATAAAGAGTTTTAATTGCACAAATAACTTTTTAGAAGTTATTTGTGCGCACGAGGGCACGTGTGTGTTATAAAGAGTTTTAATTGCACAAATAACTTGTATGTTATATTGGAAATTAAAGGAGCATTTGCTACAGTTTCAATTTTGTGACAAGTTGGTACATAAATATGCATTCGCTACCGAATTGATTTGGCTACGGTTTTGGTGTTGGTTTTTTTATTTGCATTTGTTGCAAGTGTTAAACACCATTAAGAGTGGTTAGTTGTGGACTATTTTGTGAGCTCAAACCGACCATTCCTTGAATATAAAAGGTCAAGTGCTCTCATTCCAAAATTCACACCGGGATAAGCTAAAAACTTTCTCATTTCCATTTTCCTCTTTCCTTCTCCAAAATTGTGTTTCCTCTTTTATAGTTTGAAGTTGGTTTAGTTTCAAGTTTGGTTCACCGGAGAAGTATCTTTATTACTCAAACAACCTTTTATCAACCATTGTATCCTATGAGATAAATTGCTCATGGTTTCTTGGTAGTGAGAGAGCAATATTACTTTAAGGAAACCATCGAACGGTCTTCAGTTCTATTTCAATCTACTCTATTATCTTGAAGTTGCACTTTCTTTATTTTGTATTATTTCTTCTACTTATAATATGTTCAATTCCGATGAAAAAGAATTATTTTCGTAATTACATCTAACAACAACCACCCTTAATAAATGATGCTCAAAATATTTGTCTTTTCCTCATATGCTGAAGTCTAAGTCCAAGAGTCCAACATGGTCTTTATATATCTTAAATGTTAATATTACAGATTATATGTTACATGTTTGAGAGTAATCCTAGGAGTTTCCAGTTTACAGTTCTGAGTATAAGGATACACCAAATATATGTTGCGGGACTATATATAAAGATTTTGCCTAAACTAGCATCTTTCATAACTCTATTTCCAAAATACACTATAAATAATTTTTTCCTTAAATACTAATGCAAAATATCAAATGCCCTTCAAAACAATTGTTTTTGATATTTTAGTCATATTTAAATGTTAGCATGTTTGTAACCGGTTATAAACTAAAAAAAATCTCTCTCATTTAATGGTCTCTCTCTCTTCACGGCCTCTCTCATTTTACCTTATCTCTCTTCACTCTCTGTCTTTGAAGCTCTCGACGCTGAAACTCCAAAAACAATCATCCCTATAAAAGCTGTCAAGCTCTCGGATCTCTTCACGCTCATCGCTGATCTCCGTCGGTTCTCTCTCTAATTTCACACTCAAGTATGGATCTCGGATTAGATTTTTTTCGTTCATTGTTCTTGTTTTTGTTTGCTTGTAATTTTTTTAGCTGCGGATCTTCTTCATAGGGTTTTCATTTTGGGTTTCATGGTTCTCTGTTCTTGTTCCATGGTTTTCACTCTCCTTGTTTGCATGTTTCCTCCGATGGATTAATTCTTCCATGGTTTGGTTTATTTACGACGATTTCGAGATTTAGGGCTCGATTGTACACTCTGTAATTTTTTCATCTATACTCGATTGTAGACTCTGTAATTTTTAATTGTAAATTCTGTAATTTTTTATTGTACACTCTGTAATTTTTAATTGTAAATTCTGTAATTTTTTATTGTAGACTCTGTAATTTTTTATTGTAGACTGGATTGTAGACTCTGTTGTTTTTTTATTGTAGACTCGATTGTAGACTCTGTAGTTTTTTATTGTAGACTCGATTGTATACTCTGTAATTTTTTTTATTGTAGACTCGATTGTAGACTCTGTAATGGTGCTACTTAGCGGGGTTGGTTGCCTTTATTCAAACTAGACAATCGTGGGAGATGGAGAAGCGAGTGAAGTTCATGTTTGTAGAATTTATGGTAAGAGTGCTACTTAGCGCAACCGGCCATACAAAAGCCCAGTTTCGGTCTCGGAGCAACCGCTTATGCGGCGGTTGAAGACGGTGGTGAACGTTGTGGGAGACGTATCAATTTGTTTTGACATGGATGGTTAGAGTTTGCCAAGAGAGCCAGTTCGGACACCAAATTCTAGAGTAATTTTCATTGTTACCAAACATTACCGAGTTTTAGGTTATTTTGTGTTCATATATATATAAGCTAAAATAACCATATTTAGTATTTTTATTTTCATTTTGTACATTGAAACTGGTGACAGAGATTCCCACAAGAAAATTGTTTATTTACACATTGATGTAATATATAAATCTTGATAAAGTCCTTATTGTAATTTGCTGATTAAATTAATAAAAGTTGAAACTTTCATTCATTCCCTTTTAGTTTGATTGAAGATTTATGATATTCAATAGTCTCATAGTCCTTAATCAAACCTAACAATGTATGAAGAGACAAATGTAGATTTGCGTGAACAAACTCTTCATGGTTTGGTTAAAACAATATATTCACAATCTAAAGATCAACCAACTATTGATCCCAGTATCATTGTTGGAAAAATTTATGATGTCTGGTTACGAGACATAGAGATTTAGGAACTCTATAGTTCTTCCAGTGTATCTTTCGAAGATACTGAATTAACTAGTGCACCTTTAGAGGCAATAGAAGAACAAACTATTTAACCTCTTCTATCTCAAGGTCACTATGTATGAATTGCATCATGCTTACCTAAATCCTGAAATGAGACATGTCATTTCATAGCATTAATACTCCCATTTGAGCAAGTCAAATTCTAGGTCCATTACATGATCTAGACTAGGTCAATTGGTTATATTAAGTTATGAAGATGTCATGAAACAACTTTGTGAAGTTCTCATAGATATGGAATTCATGTACAAGATTGTTGAGATGCAATATATATCACCTCATGCTTTATTATTTGTATTGTGAATAAATGAACTGCGCAGTATCCAAAATTAAGTAGCGACTTTATTTGGATGAAACAATGTGACTTGTTAGCTCCTCGACAATACATTGTTTCTAACTTATTCACAAGTATTAAAGGAGTTGAGGAAATAACAACTAGAACGGTCAAATGGTAATTTTATAAATCTCATATAGTTGATGATAATCATGAAGGGTAAACATAGATAACATTCAATTGATCCTCTCAATATAATTAAGTTGAATTTGAGTAGAAAATAAATTCATTTGAACCGAGAGATTCTCTGTGTCAACTCCTTAGTGGAGTCAGTTGACATTAACCTAATACTCGGAAAAAGTTTGTGAACTTTTGAGCCCGAGTATAGAAGCCCAAGATTTGTTCATTTGGATCCAATAAGGTCACTATTACAGGTCATTAGAGTATGATTGTTGAACTAGAAGCTAAGTCAAATAAGTTCAAATGTTCAACTAGATTTTTTCTCGGAAAATGTCTAAAGGGTATTTTTGTCCACATGGACATAAAATGATGTGAATGTCAAAATAAGATTTTGAATATTTTCATATGATGTAAATATAAATTATTTTCTAAAGCCGAAAAGTCGTTTGAGGCATTAAGAAATTAATTTCCCTTACTTGATCAATGTGGCCGGCCATATACATAGAAGAAGAGGAGAGAAAATCAAATATTGTGTCATGAATGCATAGTAGGAAAGGGTAATTACCATTTATTGATTTTCCTTCTCCAATAAATAGAGCCTCAAATAGAGATGTGAAAATAGGCTTTTGTCTTGCTCTCTCTTGTATTTTTGGCGACCCTCTCATCTCTCTCTCTCTCTCTCTCAATACTTCTTCTATTTTGGCACCTAGATCCTCACTTGATCTAGAGAATTAGCTTATGATCCAAGAATTGTTCTTGGTTCATATTTTTTAATTGTGCCCACCTACAAATCGTTCTAAACCTCTATAGACTCTTGTAATGAAAACCTTAGGTTTCTCGAGTTCACGTTTAGGCTTGAAGGAATCGAGCTAGAATAGAAGATCAACTTTTCTCAAGATCTATCCAAATCAAGGTTCAAGAAAGTTTAGTATTCAAGCTCTCTAAATAATGTTTTAATTATAACATGTATATGCACTTTGTTTAGGTTAGTAAAAATGGTTTTACTAGTAAAAGAAATGTTTATAATCCGCCATTAATGTGTTAATGATAAATTTTTCTTAATCCTAGACATATTCCAACGAAAACATCGTATTTATCATATTTATCTACATTTATCGTATTTATCCCGATACAACTAAGCCATAGTGCCCATTGTAGACTACAACGTCTACAGACGACATCGTCTACATTGTAGACAACAGAGTCTACATTGTAGACGACAACGTCTACATTGTAAACAACAGAGTTTACATTGTAGATTATATTGAAGACATCTAATTGTAGTTCAATATAATAAGAGATCTCATACAATGATAAAAGTTCAACAAAGTATTTGAGATTACAATAAAAATATATTTAATAAAAACATATAAATATACTAAAAAAAATATGTTTTTTTATCCTCGAGACAAAAGTGCTTGAATAAAGATGTTTTTCTCGTGATAACTTATGCCTATCCAAGATTCATTATACTTGAATAACAAATAAATGTCCCCTATCACTGCATAAAAAAAATCCAAAATCAATATTACATTAAGTATCAACATATACAATTTAGTCTACAATAACGTCTGCAATTTGGTCTACAATATTGTCTACATTAAACACCAATGTCTACAATGAAGTTTACAACAACGTCTACGTCTACAACAACGTATACAATATTTTCTACAACAACGTTTACACTGTGGTCTACATCCGGATGTCAACATTATAGGCATCGAATGTCAAAATTGTAAGAGTTAACGTTGAAACTATTTTCTTCATTGTAGACAACAATGTTGACGCGTTTGTAGACTCTGTTACTGATTTGCAGATAACATTGTATACTCTGTTACAGATTTGGAGACAACATTGTAGACTATGTTACATATTTTCCAAGTGAATAAAGACGAAAACATGACGAGAAGAACTTAACCTCGTCTCTAAAAGGTATTTGCGCTGTCTTTGTTGGAGGTGTTGTCTAAGATGGCGTTGTCGGCGTCGTCGGAGATGTCGTCGACGGTGTTGTCTTTAGTCTTTTGGGATCTTGAAGACGAATGTTTTTTGGACTTTTGAAGAAAAATAAGTTTTGAATGACCATTGCAATGGGGTATAGTAACTTTTCTAGGTCTTTATTTTTTGGATTTAGCCGGTTCAACTCTTAAAGGGGGAGTTTGTAAGTTAATAATTTCTAAAGGTCAAATGGTCTTTTACAATTGTATTTTGGGAAGAAAATGGGTTTTGGTGGATTTTGGGAAAGTGAAGGTAAAGGAGTGGTAGAATAGGCTATTTCTCATTTTTTTTTGTAGGGTTAATGTATATAATAGCCCTATATTTGTTTATTATTTTAGAAATGACCATCGTTTCGTTAAATTCGTATAAATGAACCTAATGCTTATGTGTTATGTCAATTTACGTTGTTATTTTACAAAGTAAATTGCATTTTCCAATGTAAATTGACATGACAAAAGACTAAAATATTTTATACGAGTTTTACGAAACGTTGATCATTTCCAAAATAGATTAATAAATTAAGACCATTTCGCCAATTTTTTTTATGGCTTCATTAAATATGAGATGAGATTTGAGAAGAGATTGGATAATGTTTGTTTTCTCGAGCATCCTCAGTGCATGGCATTTTTTAGAGTATTGTGATGACATGGATGACATTCATAATTGATTATGCATTGGAGTAAAAATAAAGAAAAGAGTAATGTTGGCATAGTTGCTTTTATTTAGCACCGGTGCTAAGTAAAGCGCTTTAATTATTTTATATTAATGTAATCCCAACTATCAACACTAATCTTTTTAATCAATTTTTCTTATTCTCAACCTCCAACTCTCACCCACTTCTCTCTCTCATTTCTCTCGTGCACAACTTCAAAACTACACAATATAAATGAAAATAATAAATTATATAGTGTGGTCTCAATTTTCACATATCAATAAATGTATTACTTTTATTTTATTATGTATTATTATACAATAGTGTATGAATTTAATTATTCATATTTTAATTAAAAAAATATTATTATATGAGTCTATTTTTTATATTTTTATTTATTGTGCAATTTTTTAATTTAATTACGTGTATTTGATATTTAAACATATCATATGAGCTGACATTATATAAAGAAAATGTTAGACAATAAAATAATAATAAAATATTTATGGTGTTGGCAACTTTGAAATCAATTTACAGTGATTATTTAAAAGTTGTCAATTTAGTAACGTGAAACAGAGATATAATTAAGTAATAATATTTTAATAGGATTGAAGATGATCTGACGTGGAGGATTTGAATCCATGTCAAGGACTCCTTTTCTTTTGGCTATCTCAGTTTGGAATAAGCTAAGATCGTGTTTGATATGTTTGGAGACAATTGAATTTAAAAACATGCAATCTTTTAGGATTAGTATTTTGTGTGGATGTCATGAAAGCTTATAGTTCTTGTTTTATTTTTGCATCATGAAAGTTATCATACAGGTCTGTAAATAACCAAGGATATCTGAGGAAATAATAAGTGCCCCCATGCAGGATTGAACTACAGACCTTCAGTTTACAAGACTGACGCTCTACCACTGAGCTATAGGGGCACTCATCTACCGACTGATTGTTTTGTAATTAATATAAATATTTATCACTGTTATTGTCATTACATACAATTTTTGAAGAGAAGTTTTATATTATCATCAAATATTGATATTTGATCATGTTGTTATCGATGTTTTTATCAGTTTTTAGAAAAATCGTGATCGCTATTACCAAAATATTATATGTAACCTTCACTTATGATAAATGAAATTATGGTTACAATAAATAAAAATAATAAAATGAAAATCACAAAAATGTAATGCAACTCAGATATAGGGAGCTCTAACTCGCTGCAGGATTTCAACTCACAATAATCGGTTCTAATGGCCTCCTCCACACATGGAGAGACAAGTTTCATCCACGTCGAACTCAAATTATGATTCACGGCATAGCGCACTACATTATGTGCCGCGACATTATAAAAACGATACATATGTAAAGTTTTAAACACCTCAAGCTCACTGAATATGTGGTGCAAGATCGTCCTCAACTTTGTGGTTGAAGTCACTCCATCAACTGCCATCTTCACTACCCCCAAGCAATCAAACTAGATCTTCATTCTCCTTTCGCCGACAGTGCGCGCTAACTCTATGCTCTGAAGGACCGGATACGCATTTACAAGTTGGAGGGAAAACCTCTAGTCTAAAAAAATGTATACGAGACTATCACCGCTCCGATATGGTTACTAGCAATACAATCCACACTGAATCATCCACGGTCGCAAGCCAGCGCCTCATCAACATTAATCGAAATTGTACCGTCCCTCGGGAAGGGGGTGGGGTGGGAGGTTCATCGGTTTAGTCGAGACCTTCGTCGATTCCACGATGCACATTTCGGATTGAATGAGCTACACAATTCCTTGCCCAAACTAAAGTTCCGAGTTGACCATTTCCATTTAATCAATGAATTCCACCCTCGGCCTTGAGTGAATTTTCTGGTCTGAGCCAGACGCCAAATCTTGGTTTTTCTTATGTCGATGATTTCACTTCCAAGCATTCAGAGTCATCATGCCCGATTCGCCCGCACAAATAACAAAATATATCATAATTTTTCATATTTAAGACCAATACAACTTTTTCGCTTCCCACCTTCAGTTAAATATGCAAATTTATTTGCCAGAGGTTTCCCGATGTCTAAGGCCTCCCTCATTCAACCACCTCTCCATAAAATTTTACCATATTTGCTTGTGTCCACTTTGATGAAATCACCGCTCTTCCTGCATATAAACTTTCCCATTTTAGCAAAGCGATTTGTCACCCAGACTCCATATATTTGAACCCAGAACTCCACATAACGAAACTCATCTTCTTGTTTATTCCCTTATCTAGACCATTCAAAAACCAAATATGCTTTGTCAAAATTGTAATTTGCTGATTAAATTAATAGAAGTTGAAACGTTCATTCATTCCTTTTTAGTTTGATTGAAGATTTATGATATTCAATAGTCTTATAGTCTTTAATCAAACCTAACAATATACGAAGAGACAAATGTAGATTTGCGTGAACAAATTCTTCATGGTTTGACTAAAACGATATGTTCGCAATCTAAAGATCAACGGACTATTGATCCCAATATGATTGTTGGAAGAATGTATGATGTCTTATTACGAGGCATAGAGAGTTAGGAACTCTATAGTTCTTCCAGTGTATCTTTTGAAGATACTGAATTGACCAGTGCACCTTAAGAGACAATAGAAGAACAAACCATTTATCATCTTCTATCTCAAGGTCACTATGTATGAATCGCATCATGCTTACCTAAATCCTGAAATGAGACATGTCATTTCATAACATTAATACTCTCATTTGAGAAAGTCAAATTCTAGATCCATTACGTGATCTAGACAAGGCCTATTGGTGAGATATTAAGTTATGAAGATGTCATGAATCAACTTTGTGAAGTTCTCATAGATATGGAATTCATGTACAAGATTGTTGAGATGCAATAAGTATCACCTCATGTTTTATTACTTGGATTGTGAATAAATTAACTGCGCACTGTCCAAATTTAAGTAGCGACTTTATTTGGATGAAACAATGTGACTTGTTAGCTTCTCGTCAATACATTGTTTCTAACTTATTCACAAGTACTAAAGGAGTTGAGGAAATAACAACTAGAAGGGTAAAATGGTAATTCTATAAATCTGAACTAGTTGATGATATTCATGAAGGGTAAACATTGATAACATTCAATGGATCTGTTCAATATAATTAAGTTGAATTTGAGTAAAAAATAAATTCATTTGAACCGAGAGATTCTAAGTGTCAACTCTTTAGTGGAGTCAGTTGACATTAAGCTAATACTCGGAAAAGGTTTGTGAACTTTTGAGACCGACTATAGAAGTTCAAGCTTTGTTCATTTGGATGCATAAGGTTACTATTACATGTCATTAGAGTAGGATTGTTAAACTAGAAGCTAAGTCAAAATAAGTTCAAATGTTGAACTAGACTTTTTCTAAAGGGTATTTTTGTCCACATGGACATAAAATGATGTGAATGTCAAAATGAGATTTTGAATATTTCATATGATGAAAATATAAATTATTTTCTAAAGCCGAAAAGTCGTTTGAGGCATTATGAAATTAATTTTTTTATTTGTGCAATTATAATTATACAATGCGTATTTTAAGAATTGTCTTAAAAGAAATAAGGAAGCATCTAGAAGCTCCCCCCTAGGTAGAATTTCGGCCAAACAAGCATCAAGAGGAGAGTTTTATTTTCCTTTAATTATAAGGATAATTAGCCAAAAAGAAAAGGGAAATGAGTTTCCTTGAGAAGGAAATAAATAAGCTAAGTTAGGAAACAAATTTTCCTCCTTGCTTGAGGTGTATGGCCGGCCATCCTAAAAGAGAAAGGGGAAGAGAAAATCAAATATTGTGTCATGAATATATTATTTTTTCATGAATGAATAATTGACCTTTATAGATTTTTCATTCTCTTATAAATAGAGCCTCACATAGAGATGTGAAAGGTGAAGCTTTTGCCTTGTTCTCTCTTGCTCGGTGAAGCTTTTGCTTTGTCCTCTCTTGCTCTTCACCGACCCTCTCTCTCTCTCTCTCTTGAGTTATTGTGTTTAATTATGCCCACACACAAATCCTTCTAAACCTCTATAGACTCTTGTAATAGAAACCTTAAGTTTCTCAAGTTCAAGACTAGACGTGAAGGAATCGAGCCAAAGAAGAAGATCCACCTTTCCTAAAGACACAAAAAGAGTTAGTATTCACGTAGATTAAATAATATTTTTAATTTATAACATGTATATGCACTTTATCTAGGTTAGTAAAAAAAATTTACTAGTAAAAGAAATTTTTATATTCCGCCATTAATATGATTAATGATAAATTTTTCTTAACCCTAGACCTATTCCAACACCAACTACTTCACCCAACAGCTCCTTCAGCACATTGTGTAAGAACTGACATTACAATTTATTAATTTCTTTCTTTTTGTTTTTTGCAAGTTAACTCCAATGAGTTGGTCCTGCGATAATGGTGATCCTTGTGACCTCAATAGTTATATATAAGATGAAGATTCTCATTGATATGAAGCTAAAAATTGTAGCATACTCAGATAAAGAATTAGGGTTTATCATTGTGCTCATATATATATTCTCATGTAAACAATTTTCTTCAGGATGGTGTCATTCTCGGAGCAGATACTAGGGCAACAGAAGGACCTATCGTTTGCGATAAGAACTGTGAGAAAATTCATTACACGGCACCGAACACTTACTGTTGTGGAGCAGGAACAGCTGCTGATACAGAGGCGGTAACATGTAAGCAAATCGGTTGAAAAATGGGAAACAAGCAAAAATAATACAATTATAATAATAAAAATATCTTCGTATTAGTTGCTTTTTCCTGCACTACAAGGATTGTTGCATTTCTTTAGATATGGTCAGCTTGCAGCTGCAACTGCATCGCTATCACACTGGTCGAGAGTCCAGAGTCATTACAGCTTTGACTCTACGTAAGAAACATCTTTTCAAGTTGACATTGATTTTCTCTTCGAAATTTCTTCTACACATTTTGAATGTACTATATATCTTACCGTTCATATGATGTAAAGATCTCACTCTAATCAACTATCTACTTTTTTACTTTTTAGCTATCAAGGCCATGTCTCTGCTGCTTTGGCTCTCGTTGGTGTCGATATCACTGGACCGCATTTTCTAAGAAAAGGTTTTATGACCCGTCACTGGACCGCATTCCCCGTAATTGTGGTATATAATATATTTTTTTGGCAGATATACCCTCATGGATCGACTGACACGTTGTCGTTTGCTACAATGGGTTCGGGGTCTCTTGCTGCAATGGCGATTTTTGAGTCCAAATACGATGAAGGCCTAACTGTAAGTAATCTTGATAAGATTATACTACGCTTCACCTATATTAGGCAGGGTAACTTACGGTGAAATTCAGGGGTATTATAGTCATATTCTGGTACATGTGACATGAGTATAGTGAGGTCATACAATAGCCCTTCCTTGGCTGAGCTTAATATACTACAATTGTGATGCTAAATCATGTTTAGTTTTGTATGGTATGAGAAGTGGACATGATTTACTCGTACATTTTGTATGAGCTATAATGAGTTATTTGTTGATGTCTTGTTTCATATGTTCCACGTAAGATAGTGAAGGAATATATAGTCTTAATGAAATACTATTTTCCTGTTGCAGAGAGATGAAGGAGTGAAAATCGTAACGGAAGCGATATGCTTTGGTATATTTAATGATTTGGGAAGTGGAAGCAACGTGGAGGTCTGTGTTATAACAAAGGTAATTGTTTCAAATCAACCCATCTTTGTTTTTCTTCTTTTCATTATCGACATAAGTAGCTTTGAACTGCGTTTCGATGGCGATTTAGAGTTGACTTCTCGTGTGTTTATATCTCAGGGACACAAGGAGTACATGAGGAATCACTTGTTGCCGAATCCGCGTACTTATGTCAGTCCCAAAGACTATTCGCTCACTAAGAAGACGGGTCAGTAACACGGTCTACTTTATGAACTTGTCATGTACTTGTGAAAAGTGATCCTCATTTTTGACAGAGGTCCTTTCGAAAAATATTACTCCGTAGAAGGAGAATGTGGTAGCAATTGAAGGAGATGCCATGGAAGAGTGAAATTTAGATTGAATATTAGCGTTTTCGAATTTAAGTTGAAACTTCGTTTTAGTTGGATGTTCGTTTTTCCGACAGAGAATCTTCGAGTTAAAGCTCTATTTCAGGCTTTGTTTCACCATCTGAATCACAGGGAAACTTTGTCTCCCCTTATTTAATTTGGGAATGACTGAAAAATGTTTGCTTGTTGAATTTGATTTGGACAAATGATAGATATGCCAAGATATTCCCTTCTAGTTTTCCTATCGCGGTCACCAAAGTTCAGCTAGTTTTCTAGTTCATTTCGGTGAAATGTCTAGAGTATTTGCCTTTGTGTCATATTTATGTTATCTAAACTGATTCTCATTAATGAATAAATGAATACAACTATCATTACAAATATTCATAACTGATTCATCTAAATTTCTAAAATATATACTTGTCGGTCTTGTATGAAAGCATTAATCATTTTTAGTTACTATTTAATATCGTTTTTGTCTTATTTATAAAATCTCAAAATTGAAACAGTATCAAAAGCGGTCGCATTGCCTTGAGGCGCACCTTAATCCAATTGTTTCTTTTTTCACTGGTTCAAATGGCTAATGAAATTGGGCCAGCCTAAGGGTTAAAAATATAAATTGGGCCGGAGTTGAGTTTTAAAAAGTCAGGGTTTCAACTTCAAACAAAATAAACAACCGGCCATTTCTAAATATCATCTCCTTCCATCTTTTGCTCGGCCATCTCCTTCCATCCAACTTCTTCAATCTCGGCCATTTATTGAAAATTAATTAACGATTAATCAATACGATTACGTGACATATTTAAATATGGCGGAAACACGTAAAAAGAGCTAACATGTTAAAACACATTTTATATATGTTCAATTAACCATGGCATTAAAAATTATAACATATCAATAAATTTATTCTAAACATGTTAATCAACAAATTGAACACACTAGATTTCACCGGAAGGCCTCGCCGGGATTCACGATCTGCGTCAACCTCCTTGATTTGATCGAGAACAACGAATCGGTCGTGGGACCTGTGGGTTATGGATCTGCGTCACGGGACTTCACAATGGCCGAGACTTGCTGGAAGAAGGGCAGCCACACGCACGCAAGGCTGAATCCAAAAACTCAACGCACGCGTCTACGAAGACAAAAATCTTCCTCACTCCTGGATCAATGAAACCGGCCCTGTACTCTAAAAATCACTCAAACAACCTCAAGTAGATTCAACAATAATACTTAGGGAATTTTGGGAGATCAAGATGGTGGGCTCTTTTAGTGAACAACAGAAGAAGGAATTATAGTAATAAACCAAGGCTTTTGGGAGATCAAATTTCTCTCTTTGGGATTTTGGTCGATTGTTTTCTCCTTGGGGAGAGAAAAATAGTCGGCCAATATGTGTATGGGGAGAGAGAGAGAATACGCGTGAGATTAGTCTAGGGTTAGAGAGAATAAGCGCTTCTTTTATTTCAGGGAGAATGAGTTTAAATTAGGTCAAAATCAAATAATAGCCCATTAGTCAACTAAAGCCCTATAATTCATTTAAACATTTTTCCAGCCCACTTCTACCCTAGATGTGTCCGGCCAAGATGTCCCAATATTGTTCCAAATTTATTTGATTTATTTCTAAAATAATATTTAATTAAATTGGAACATCTCATTGTTTTAATGACAAATCATTAATTATTTTCATATTCTTCAAAGTAATACGAAACGAGAAAATATTTATTTTCATCTTTTATTTATTTGAATCATCAAAATATATTATTATCCATATAATAACATAATATGATTCATTAAATAAATGTAATAATAAATAACTAATTGTTTTATTCAATTACTTAGAAAATAACTTTCTTAATGTAAATCATAATTTACATTCAATAAGAAAATCAAATGTTCAAATTCACTAAATCTGGTCCGAAAGTCTATCATTGAGACCTCATGAATCCACATTAATGAAGCTTTAGAATAAAGTACGGACTCAAAAGTTCACAAATTTTTTTCGAATTTTAATTCTTAATATTACTCGATTCCACTAAAAGAGTAATATTGAAACTCTCTAAGTTTGTTTTCCGTTTGATGTGACAAAACAATTCTTCACACGATCCACATAGTACTTTAGAATATTACCCTTCATGTGTATCAGTAACTCAGAGGAATGTAAAATTACCGTTTACTACTGAATTATTATTTCACTAACTCCTTTCTTATTTGTGAATGAGAAAAACATAGAGTGAGATGTCTTTACATGTTCTTATTTGATGAATACCTGGCCAGGTTTATTCATTCACACTCTCATAAGAAAACATATTGTGATATTAATGCATTAGCATTGTTTCAACACGAATTCGTTATCTGTGAATCAAATAATTCAACATGACAACGTTATGACACCAACCTTCGGATCACATGCGACCATAACTTAGCCATTTCCCATTGACAAATCAAATGTCATAAGGTTTCACATCGATTATGCATTCACTTCAGGATTTAGGTAAGTACCAAAATACCCCTCGTATGTGATATTGGAGGTTCGAGTGATTAAACGGTTTTATCTCAAGCTTCAGAGTATCACTAGTCTTGTTCAATATCTTCTATAAGATATCAAGAATGAAACACAAAGTCATAACTCTCTATATCACAAGATAGGACATCATGATTCATTCAAACAATCATTACTCAGATTGGATTGCTCTATCGATTTTAAGATTGCGAACTAATATTTAAACTAGTCACAATGGGCTATCTTGTCAAGTTTGTACTGAGCACCCTTTTCGTCGATGACAGTTTCAGAGCGTAGCAAACATACATAAACACAAATTTAATCAAGAATGATTATTTAATTTTATTTAATGTTTCAATAAAACGACATACAAAAGTATTTATGATGTCTAATATCTTCTTTGTGGGCACCAATCCCAACTAACTCCCACTTGACTCAAAGGAGATGCGAAAGATATTTTAGTCGTTTCCTTTGTGAACAATGTCTTGTATCACGTGATACTTCCGCTCTATGTGTTTTGAGCGCTTGTGATTTCTTGCCTCCTTACATTTAGTGACAGGCTCACTATTATCACAATAAAGTGCGATGGACTCGCTTACACTTAGGAACTACTTCCAAGTACATAAGGAAATTTCCTCAGCCACACAGCCTCCTTTGCAACTTTGCAAGCTGCCACATACTCGGCTTCCATAGTTGAGTCAGCAACGCAAGATTTCTTGACACTACTCCAGACCACATATCCACCATTCAGGGTGAACACAGAACATGATGTGGACTTCTTGGAATCCTAATCCGCTTGAAAATCGGAGTCGGTATATCCCGTCATATTCAAGTCACCACCTGAGTATGCAAGCATATAGTTTCTCATTCTCCGGAGATACTTGAGAACATGGTTGGCAGCAACCTAGTGCTCGGGTCCAGGGTTTTACTGAAACCTACTCGCTACGCCCATTGCGTAGCAAATATCTAGTCTCGTGCAAAGCATAGCATACATGAGACTTCCTACGACTAAAGCATATGGAATATGTCTCATGTCCTCAACTTCTTGAGGAGTCTTGGGAGATTGCTCACTTGAGAGGTGCACTCCATATCTGAAAGGTAGTTGTCTTTTCTTGGAGTCTTGCATACTGAAGCGATCCATGATGTTATCAATATAAGATGGTTGAGAAAGCGCTAACTTCCAGTTCTTCCAATCTCTGAAGATCTGAATCCCCAGAACGTAAGCCGCTTCTCCTAGATCTTTCATCTCAAACTGTTTTGATAGCCAGATCTTAACCTCTGATAACTTTCCTACATCATTCCCAATGAGTAGTATGTCATCCACATATAGGACTAAGAAGACCACCTTGCCATTGTTTATCATCTTATAAACGCATGGCTCATCCACTGACTAACCAAAGCCGTAGCCTTTCACAGTCTCGCGAATCTGATATTCCACAATTTAGATGCTTGCTTTAATCCATAATGGACTTAAGAAACTCAAAAAATTTGATCTGCTGGTCTTTCTCCGTGACTGGCGAGAAGGTATCCTTATAGTCGATACCTTCCTTTTGTGTGAACCTCTTCGCCATAAGTCGTGCCTTAAATGTCTCAACATTTCCATCCAGTCCTCTTTTCTTCTTGTTGATCCATTTACACCAAACAGGCTTTATGCCTTCGGGTAGATCTACAAGCTTCCAGACCTCGTTGACATACATTGAATGCATTTCAACGTTCATGGCTTCTTGCCATAGGTTTGTTGCGAAGGCCTGCTTCTCTTGGAAAAATGATACTGGATCATCTTCCTCCTTGTTCGCGACAGCAGTGAAAGTCTCTCCAATACCCATGTATCGATCAGATTGCCGTACAATCTTGTTACTGCGACGAATCACATGAGGCTCTAGTTCCGAACGTGGTTCTTCCACCGTTGGTATATGACTCATCCTATCTTGTGAAGTACCAGTTACGTCACCCAACAGCTTTTTCTGCACAATTCTGCTTCTCGGTACATAATCCTTCATATAGTTTGCTTCTAGAAACCTAGCGTTTGTGCTAACAAACGTTTTCTGATCAGCATGACTATAGAAGGTGTACCCTTTTGTCTCCGTTGGATATGTCACAAAAAGGCATAATTCTGAACAAATCTGGAACGAATGAGTAACTCATCATCGATCTTACTATATCTAGCAGAGTTTCACTCCTTCTCTCTGACACACCGTTTTGCTATGGAGTGTCAGGTGCTATAAGCTGAGAATGAATGCCTTCTTCTCTAAGAAGGTCTTCAAACTCTCCAGACAAATAATCTCCCCTCGATCTGATCGAAGGTTTTTGATATGTTTCTCGTTTGCTTCTCAACCAAAACCTGATACTCCTTGAATATTTCAAAAGTATCAAATTTGTGACGCATATGGTAGATGTGACCAAATCTAGAGTAGTCATCAGTGAAGGTTACAAAGTATTCGTAACCTCCTCTTGCTTGGATGTTGATTGCACCACATACATTACTATGCATAAGTTCCAACACTTGCGTGGCTATTAAACCATTCGACGAGAAAGGTCTCCTGGTCATCTTGCCCTCAAGGCAGAATTCACACGTGGGCATGAATCCCACAGTTAGAGATTTCAAAGGACCATCCTTTGTCAATCTCTTAATCCTATCTAGGCCAATATGTCAAAGACGTAAGTGCTATAGATATGTGTCGTCGGTTTCATCACTATGAAACGTCTTACACTTCCTGAGTAATCATCATTCACTTCGGTATCCAAGATTTTCGGCTCATTTGGATATAGATAATATATCGATTCCACACGATGAGCTTTAGTAATGAACGAGTCATCAATAAAAAAATTCAATACCATTATTGATTTTAAACTTGAAGAACCGTTCTTCTAAACGACAAAAAAAAAAACAAGGTTCTTACTAAAATCCGGAACGTAATAAACATTATTCAATGATAATTTGTTCCCAAATTTAAGCTTCAAGGTCCCGACTGATCTTTCTCCGACATTCGTTTCATTTCCCTAGTTGAACATGAACTCTCCCTTATCTAAGTGTCTAGTTTGCCTGAAAACATTCAAGTTACACACAATATTTTCAGAAGCCCCGCAATCTAATATCTAGGGCGATTCTTTATTTTTGATGTAACACGCTTGAGTAACGAGACTCGTTCCGTTACCGTTTTTAGGTCCTCTCATCACTGTCTTAGAGCTAGAAATCGAAGCCCAATGTTCAGCAACATTGATTTCTCTAAATTTCTTCTTGTTCTTAGAAAGAAGTCCCTCGGCAGTCTACAGCTCCTTCATGAGCTCAGTAACAGAGTAGTTGAGCTTGTTCATGGAATAGTTTAGACGGAAGCTATCAAAGGATTTCGTAAGAGTTTCCAAGATCATGTCCATCTTGGTCTCTTCGTTGATCTCTGAACCTAGGATCTCCATGTCATTCAGGTGTCCCATGGTCAGTAGCATGTGATCCTTAACGGAATATCCTGGTTTCATCCTGCAGTTCATGAAACTGCGGATAGCTTGCTGCTTCGCCTGACGCCCATGACATCCGAACATCTCATGGAGATTAAACATAATTTCATATGCAGTGGAGATATCTCGATGAGATTGTTGCAACACATTGTTCATCGATGCCAAAATATAACATCGAGCAATCTCATCAGACCTCATCCATGCATCGTAGGCGTCCTTGTCTTCCTTACTCGAGTCAGTACTTGGAGGAGGAGGACATGGGGTCGTGAGAACATACTTGTGTTTTTCAACCGTCAACACGAGGTCAAGGTTAGGGTTCCAGTTAACGTAATTCTCACCCTCGAGTTTGTTCGAACTTAAAATCGTTAGAAGTGGGTTAAAATACATTTTGCAAAAAACATAAATTATATAAATAAATTTAGTATGTGCTACAATTTTGAATTATATGCTGTTGGAATTTATTAACGATTAAACAATTTAATTATATAACATATCTAACATATGGCAACATTATACAATTAGACCTAACGTATTAAAAACATTTTTTAATATATTTTAAACAACCTAGGCAATAAAATTTATAGACATGTAAATAAACAATTTTATTTAAACATGTTAATCAACAATTGAACACAATATTTATCTATATAAACAATTTATATGTTTATTCACATTCAAATCCTTGAGAATCACTTGAAGAAAGGATTGTAAACAATCCGGGCGTTGCTAGCTATATCCTGAAGGGCTCGCCGAGTCAAACGCGTGAAAGAGGCTCGTCGGATGGGCTAGGGAGTACGCAGGCCGGACAGAGGGAAGAGGCTCGCCGGACAGGACCTTTGCTGGACAAGGAGGCTCACCAGATAGGAGACTCGCCGGAATGGAGGACTTGTGCGCCTCTGGACCTTCACCGGACTGGAGCAGGGAGGCACGCCGGACAGCCTGTGCGCCTGGATACCTTCGCCGAACTGGGACGTGGTTGGGAGCCTTCGCCGGACAGGGGAGTCTCGCCGACTGGAAGCTGCGCCTGGGATCTTCGCCGGACAGGGACGCGTCTGACAGCCTTCGCCGGATTGGAGGCTGCACCTGGGATCTTCGTCGGACTAGAGGCAGGACACGCATGGGCTGAATCAGCCAGGAGCTCGGGATTTCAATTTAATACTTAAAATTAAAACTTCACAGAATTTAATTCACCCAAACACCATAATTAAGAATCAAGAATAATACACGAAGAATTATTTGAGATTTAGAGGGTGGGCTCTTCTATGAACTCTCGGGAATAAAGGGATCACTCAAGTAATGAGAGAATTTTTTTCTCTCTCTTTGTTCTCTCTGAGGAATTCGGTCGAGACTCACAAAGGAGGGGAATGGATTTTTGGCCAAAAAATTCTCTAGGTTAAGTTGTGATTAGGGTTTCCTTAATCCCTTATATAAGCGAGTCCAATGGCCTTAAATTGGGTCAAACCCATGACCCAATCACTTAATGAATTCGGCCAACTCTCATCCTTATACTCGACCAAACACTTTTATTTTATTCCCAAATTCTTTTAATTTATTTCTATTTTCAATTAATTTAGAACTCTCATTTATTAATGATATTTCATTAAATAATTTTACACTTTTCAAATAAGTACGAAACGAGAAATAATTTATTTTCTTCTTTTATTTATTTGAATCATTCAAATGTATTATTATCAATATAACAATATTATATGATTCATTAAATAAATGTAATAATAAATAACTAATTATTTATTAAGCTACTTAGAAAATAACTTTCTCGATATAAATCACAATTTATATTCAATGAGCAAATCATTTAATCTCTTCTAAATGTCTATCATTGAGACCTTATGGACCCACATGAACGAAACTTTAGAATAAAGATCGGACTCAAAAGTTCACAAGACTTTTCCGTGTTTTAATTCTTAATATTAGTCGATTCCCCTAAAGAACTACAACTGAGACTCTCTAAGTTCATGTGTGTATCTTTTTCGTTTGATGTGACAAAACAATTCTTCACACGATCCACTGAGTACGTTACGATATTACCCTTCATGTGTATCATTAACTCAGAGGAATGTAAAATTAAAGTTTTACCCCTTGAGTTATTATTTCACTAACTCCTTTGTTATTTGTGAATGAGAAAAACATAGAGTAAGATGTATTCATATGTCACATGTTTTAATGAAAGAATGTTCTTATTCGATGAATACTGTACCAGGTTTATTCATTCAGACTCTCAAAACAAAGAATAGTGTGATACTAATGCATTTTCATTGTTTCAACATGAATTCCATATTTTTGAATGACATGACCAAATATCACAACGTTATGACACCAATCGTCGGGTCAGATGCAACTATAACTTAGTCATTGCCCATTGACAAATAAAATGTCACAAGGTGTCATATATATTATGCATTCACTTCAGGATTCATGTAAGTATCAAAGTACCACTCGTATGTGATCTTGAAGTTTCGAGTGATTAATTTGTTTTATCTTGAGCTCCTAAGTATCACTGGTCTTATTCAATATCTTCTATAAGATATCAAGAATGAAATACAGAGTCACAACTCTCTATATCACAATATAAGATATCATGATTCATTCAAACAATCATTACTTAGATTTGATTGCTCTATCGATCTTAAGATTGCGAGCAAATGTTTTAAACTAGTCACAAGGGGCTATCTTGTCAAGTATATACTTAGCACCCCTTTCGTCGATGACAATTTCAGAGTGTAGCAATCATACATAAACACAAACATAATAAAGAATGAATATTTATTTATATTAATGTCTCAGCAAAATTAAATACAAATGTATTTCAATGTCTAATATCTTCCTTGTGGGCACTAATCCCAACAAACTCCCACTTGATTCAAAGGAGATGCAAATGATCCTTCAATCCCAATCCTTCTTGGTGTCCCTCGAAAACTTTACTCGTTAAAGACTTCGTGAAGGGATCAGCTGGGTTATCTAACATTGAGATCTTCACGACTTCAGCGTCCCCTCTGTGAACGATATGTCGTACGAGGTGATACTTGCGCTCTATGTTCTTAGAGCGCTTGTGACTTCTTGGCTCCTTAAAATTAGCGATAGCCCCACTGTTATCACAATAATGTGTTATGGGCTCGCTTGCACTTGGAACTACATCCAAGTACATAAGGAATTTCCTCATCCACACAGCCTCCTTTGCAGCTTCACAAGCTGTCATATACCCGACTTCCATGGTCGAGTCAGCAACGCAAGATTGCTTGATACTCCTCCAGATCACGGATCCACCAGTAAGGGTGAACACAGACCCTGACATGGACTTCCTGGAATCCTTATCCGCTTGAAAATCGGAGTCGGTATATCTCGTCATATTCAGGTCACCACCTAAGTATGCAAGCAAATATATGGCGACCCATGATCAGTAGGATGTGTTCTCGAACTGAAGATCCTGATTTCATCCTGCAGTTCATGAAACTGTGGATAGTTTGCTGCCTCGCCTGAGGCCCATGACATCCAAACATCTCATGGAGATTGTATAGCATGTCTTGTGCTTTGGCCATGTCACAGTGAGATTGCTGCAATACGTTTCTCATAGATGCTAAGATGTAGCATCTAGCAATTTCCACGTATCATAGGCGTAATTGTCCTCTTTACTCGAGTCAGCACTCGGAGGAAAGGGACATGGGGTCGTGAGAACATACATGGGGTCGTAATTTTCCTCTTTACTCGAGTTTATATTTCCAGTCAAAGTAATTCTCACCTTCGAGTTTGTTAGAACTTAAAATCGTTTGTAGTGGATTAAAAGCATTTTGCCGAAAACGTAAATAAAATAAATAACTTTAGTATGTGCTACTATTTCGAATTTTATGCATGCATAAACAATCCTAATATGGTGAGGACAGCGTTTAAATAATTCTTGGTATTATGAACATCAATAGTTAATTAATTTTCCTATGGGGAAACTGTAATTAACCGCCTTTCATAGTCGTGACACATTACCATAAACTGTTGGTCACTTATTTTTAATGCATGGCCTCTATGTGAGGATTACTTGTCTAAGTGTGCAACTGACACGTGGGTCTTTAACACTTTGAAGACGGTTCACCTATGTGGAGACCTCGTTTCGTCATTTCTCTTTTAGACTTAGTTCGTAACAGTTTGATTAACTAAACGTTTCTGAAGTACATCCATTGAAGAGAGGGCCACTATGTGTGACTTTTCGTTCATCATTCATTGTGATTAAACTCGTTTCGGGGACCTTGAGTTGCTTTAACGATAAACAACCCTCCCACTTAGTTTTTGCAAAAAATCATATTCTTCTAAAACAGTTTACAATTGTTATAACTCTTTATTAATTATAAACTATATGAACAATGCATTTTAAAATGATGTTGGCGTTCTATCCTATATGACATGTGAGGTGATATGCAATGAGATTAAATATTTTAAAGCATAAAATATTAACTCATCTAATGGCCCATTTCTAAATACAACCCAAAAAGGAAATAAAATGAAAATTAAACAACTTTAATCTTCAAAAGCAAAATCAGGGACCTTTCGACGCGTCATCGGATGTCTTGGGTTAGCCCACACACCGTCTCAAATGTGCGGCCAAGCCTGAGGTGCTGCCTCCCTTGTCTTCTCGTCGTCGGATTACCATAAATATAAATTACAATTTCAATGTTCTCGGAAATTGAGGCTTACAATTTAAATAAATAAATATTTAAAATAAAACCGGGACGATTAACAGAAACAAAATCCTAGTGTCATATTAAATGAGGATCCATCCATAAACACATTCACACAATTCACAGCATTCACAATGCAATAAATAATCATACAAAAAACGCCAACACTAACTAGTCAAACAAATTTCAAAACTAGTCATTAAACTTAAATTTTAATGCCTTTAATTAGCTCTGATAGCATTTGTTGGAATTTATTTAAGGATTAAACAATTTAATTATATAACATATCTAATATATGGAGGAATTATATAATTAGACCTAATATATTAAAACCAATTTTTAATATATTTAAACAACCTAGACATTAAAATTTATAAACATGCCAATAAACAATTTTATTTAAACCTGTTAATCAACAATTGAACACACTATCAACCTATATAAACAATTTATATATTTATACACATTCAAATCATTGAGAATCACTTACAAAAAGGATTGTAAACAATCCAGGCGTTGCTAGTTATCTCCTAAAGGGCTTGCCGAGTCAAACGCGTGAAAGAGACTCGTCGGATGGGTTAGGGAGTACGCTGGCCGGACAGAGGGCAAAGGCTCGCCGGACAGGACCTCCGCTGGACAGGGAGGCTCACCGGACAGGAGACTTCCCGAAATGGAGGACCTGTGCGCCTCTGGACCTTCACTGAACTGGAGCAGGGAGGCACGCCGGACAGCCTGTGTGCCTGGATACTTTCATTAAATAAATTCATACTTTTCAAATAAGTACGAAACGAGAAATTATTTATTTTCTTCTTTTATTTATTTGAATCATTCAAATGGATTATTATAAATATGCGAATAATGTTGTCGCCGTCTTTTCAGCGATAGCGCTAATATATACTCCCATTGTTGACTGCATTACTGAAGATCCTCCGAAGCGTCTTCGAGGGATCCTGGCACGCCCCTGAACATCCCGGGCCTCAATACATCGGCGAAATCGTACCGGGGCTAACCTATTGCGCATGGGAGAGGCCCAGCCGGCCACCCTTGCGCCTGGGAAAGGCCTCATTGTCCTTCACCTCCTGGGAGTCTCCCAGCCGGCCACTCCTGCGCCTAGGAGAGGCCTCCTCGTCCTTAGCGTCCTGAGAGTCTCCCAGCCGGCCGATCCTGCGTCTGGGAGAGGCCCCCTCGTCCTTGGCCTCGTGGGAGTCTCCCAGCCGGTCCCTCCTGCGCCTGGGAGAGGCCTCCTTATCCTTGGCCTCATGGGAGTCTCCCAGTCGGTCACTCCTGCACCTGGGAGAGGCCTCCTCGCCCTTGGCGTCGTGGGAGTCTCCCAGCCGGCCAGTCCTGCGCCTGGGTGAGGCCCCCTCGTCCTTGGCCTCCTAGGAGTCTCCCAACCGGTCGCTCCTGCACCTGGGAGAGGCCTCCTCGCTCTTCGCCTCCTGGGAGTCTCCCAGCCACCCATTCACCACCTTGGTTGGCCCCAAGACCTACTTCATGGCTATAAATAGCCTCCTACACTCTTCACAAGAGGTAACACACATTCTACACCCAAAACGCTGTTAAAGAATTAGCCTGTGTTCTTTCTCTCTATCTCTCTCTACTTCACTCCCCGCGTGAGATATCTCGAGGAACGAATTCCGTCCGTAATAGTTCCCTAAGATCCAGTGCCGAAATGACGGTGACCCAAGTGTCTCCGTTTCGCCCGATCTTGTCGATCCCTCCTCGTCATCCTATAACTCCACCCACATTGTACTAATGTTGAGCGTCGGAGAGGTAAATAGAGGACACCCCTCTGTTTACCCTTCTTAGTTCATGTCTGTTTATTCTTTTTAGATAGAAGAAGGACTCGAAGACCACAAGCTAGCTAAGAAACGATCTAGGACACCGGATCTGACACGCTAAGGCCGAAGCGAGGGTCACTCGCCCCGAGCGGGGATCTGACCGCTTAGGTCTCTGAATTTTGTCCAAATTTCAACGAAAACATTTTGGCGCTAGAAGGAGGGGTCGAACCTCCGACTTTGTTGTTAACAACCACATCTCTCCATTCCATCTCTTTCTTTCTCGCTCGTTGAAATAATGAGTGACGCTCCGGCAACTTCCGTAGTTGCCCGATCGAGTAATCCTATCATTCGAGCTACTAGCTCACGATACGAATTCCGACAACTCCCCAACCGAGGAACCAGGCGATAGCCTACGATGAGAATTGTCGGGAATGCCACCTCGGTCTCTCGTGACCACGAAAGTGGCCTGAGAGACGATACCAACCGCCGCCTAGCAGAAATGTTGGCGCAGCCAGGGTGAACAAGGGTTTGCTCGTTAACCTCCTCGGATACGAGGAAGAGGACAGCTCGACCCGGGACGAGAACTATGTCGGAGACGACATGGTCCCAGAAACAGACACGAGTCAAACCTTCACTCCCTCGCTTGTGGCAAATGCGAGCGACGCTCCGTTAGAACCATCGGTTGGTCGAGCTCAGACATACTCGAGGCGCAAGGGCTCTAGCAACCCTCAGGCACAAAGGAACGGAAAAAATTCCCAAAATGGACGGATCCGACGTTTGCGCCGTGCGTCATCTCGACGAGGAGATACGGCGTAGATAGTCGCAAGATCCGTCGCGAAGGTCGCCCGTCGATGGTTAGACCCTCGCGTTCCGCCGGGGAAGATCTTAGGACCTGTCTCAATTCACGACGGGATCCTCACGAGGAGGACTTGAGGAGAAATTTGGACGCTCGCCGGGCTGTTGCCGGGGCCGCAACCCTCGGGAACACTCCTCCCAACGTCATGGACCAAGGGTCTAACGAACGACAAGTTCCCACATTAGTGGGACCGGTCGTAGGGGCCACTAACGGACTTGAGGTGATCACTATGATTTAGGGACTCCAGATCAGATCATCGGGCTCCGTGAAGCAGGCTCAGGGGTTTCCAGACCTTACAATGGTCTGGAGGGGTCATACTCGCCTTTAACAGTAGTGGTGCTCGCACAACCTCTTGGAAGGGGGTTTAAACTCCCCACCTTCCCTTCGTGTGAGGGGCGTTCCGACCCCAATTTCCACGTCCTGCACTATGAAACCTGGATGAAGATGCAAGGACTGTTGGACGCAACTCTTTGCCAGGCATTCAACTTGACATTGACAGGATCGGACTTTGAGTGGTTCAGAAGCCTGAAGCCCGGGAGTATCGGCTCATTCCGAGCTCCCCGAGAGGCTTTCCTCACCTAATTCACCACCTTAGTGGCACAAAAGAAGTCCAAGTTGTACCTTTGGACGATCAGGACAAAGCCGGGTGAGAGCCTTCGCCAATACTTGGCTCGGTTCACCGAGGAATCCCACAAGGTCGCAGACTTCGACGACCGGGATGCCATAGTTGCCATCACCAAGGGCGCCGAACCCAGCGACTTCCTAAAGTCGATTGTGGGAAGGGCCCCGAGGGATATGGCCAAACTCATGGCGTGTGCCAGAACGCACATGGGAGTTGAGGATTACCTCAGCTGTAGAAAGAATGGAGGGCATGGAAATCGCCTCCGCTCCGACGATCGACCCGACACCCAAGGGAAGCGGGGAATGAATAACCATGACAATCCCTCGTCCAGGCCAAGAAGGCCCTTTACTGATCAATTCCAGGGAGAAGCTCTCACCCCTCTTAACGCGTCTCCAGCTCGAATCTTGGCTCTTCACCGAGACAAGCTTGGGTTCGACGCCGTTGAAAAAAGGTTCCGTGACGCGGGACACGAGAAAATTCTGTGAATATCATCGGGACCACAGACACGTGACTTCCGACTGTTTTTCAGTTAAGGCGAGAGATAGAGGCCTTGATTCAAGATTGGAAGCTCAAAGAGTTTGTCATGGGAGCGGCCGAGGTGAAAATCCCGGTAGACCGCCCACAGAATCAGAACAAAGGGCCGGCCAAAGAAAAGGCTATCGTCGTCGCCACCATCAGCGACGGGCCCGAAAACTCTGGGATGAACGTTGTGAGAACGATCACCGGAGGGCTCGAGTATGGCTAGTCGAGCAACCAAAGAAAAAGGTACTTGAGGGGGGTGACTAATGAAATAGTCAGGAATTGTATCAACCTCACTCACGTCACCCCTGCACCAACTCCTTTCGAAGAGATCCGCTTCACCGAGGCTGAAGCAAAAAGGATCCTCCACCCGCATAATGACGCTCTCTTCGTGTCTGCGACGGTTGCCAACAACAAGGTTCAATGGATCTTGGTTGATAACAGCAGTGCGATGGATATAATCTATAAATCGGCGCTAGAGCGAATGAAACTCGATAGAGTAAAGCTCGCCCCGATACGTACCCGCCTCTATGAGGTTTCCGGGGAGAAGGTGTGGACGGAAGGGTCGATAGACCTGCCTGTCACCTTTGGAACTTGAGGTAGTGCGGAGGTCACTCGAATTGTGACCTTCTTAATCATAGACGAGCCGAAGGCCTACAACATGATAAGCAGTCGACCGACCCTTATCGGTTTAAAGGCCATCACCTCGATCTACCAGCTCATGGTGAAGTTCCCTACCGAGAAGGGAATTGCATACATGATGGGAGATCAGGCCATGGCGCGAACATGCCATGTGCGAGCTGTCGAAGAAAAGACCGCCAAGCCCGAAGGCGAGGCGGCAATTTGCACGACATACCAGGTCACTGACGAGCTTCCGTGCAAACCCGAGGAAGGGGGGACCTCTGGGGAGTTGGACCAACGCGACAAGATTGACCGTCGGCGCATGGAGACCCTCAACGACCTCGTCACGGTAGTGTTGGATCCTGCTAAAACTGATCAAACGGTCAAGATTGGCGCCCAGCTATCCGCCGAGGGACAAGGGTCGATGGCTTCTTTCCTCAGAGAGCATGAAGACGTCTTTGCGTGGATACACGCGGACATGTCGGGCATAGACCCGAAGGTTATGGTACATCGCCTGAACGATGACTGTAACATACCCTAACGGGTACAACCCAGGAGGGCATTTAGCAGGGAAAGATATCTCGCCATTGGGGAGGAGGTTTACAAACTCCTCGCCGCCTACTTCATAAGGGAGGCGGAACATCCCAAGTCGTGTCGAACGTGGTGATGGTTAAAAACCCAATGGGAAGTGGCGTATTTGCATAGATGATAAAGATCTTAACAAAGCCTGCCCAAGGACAATTTCCCCCTTCCCCGGATAGAGCAGCTCGTAGACGCGACAACGAGTCATGAGTTGCTCAGCTTTATGGATGCCTACTCAGGCTATAACCAGATCCGTATGCATGAGGACGACCAAATAAAGATGACCTTTGCGATGAAAAAATGTCTCTACTGCTATAAGGTAATGCCGTTTGGCCTAAAAAACGTTGGCACCACTTACCAGCGGTTGGTCCACCGTATATTCGTTGACCATATCAATTAGACCATGGAGTTTTACGTGGTCGATATGTTGGTAAAGAGTCGACTGGCCCTCGACCATGTCCACGACCTCGGGACCATGTTCCAGATCCTCCGCCAATACGAGATGAAACTAAACCCCAATAAATGTGCGTTCGGAGTAGAATCGGGAAAATTCCTTGGCTACATGGTAAGCAAGAGAGTAATCGAAGCTAACCCCGAAAAGATCACAGCCACGCTCGGGATGAAATCCCCCCAAAAGCCCAAAGAGGTGAAAAGTTTGGCAGACAGTATCGCGGCTTTGGCCAGATTCATTTCTAAGGCAACCGATAGGTGCCAGCCCTTCTTCCAGGCATTGAAAAAGAAGGACGGGTTTGAATGGACACCGGAGTGTGAGAAGGCATTACGCGAAATGAAAACATATTACGCGACGCCCCCATTCCTGTCAAAACCTGTCGATCATGAGCCACTCGTGCTTTACCTCGCATTTTCCGACAGGGCTACTAGTGCGGTCTTCATTCGTGAGGAAGGGCAGTGCCAGTGGCCAATATATTATGTCAGCAAAACTCTCATGGACGCCGAGATCCGGTATCCAGAGATTGAGAAGCTCTCACTGGCACTAGTCATGAGTGCGAGAAAGCTACGTCCATACTTTCAAGCGCACCAAATAATTGTGTGCACTATCCACCCGATCGAAAAGGCATTACAACAAGGCTCCTCGATGAGGATGGCCATATGGTCGCTAGAGCTCAGGGAGTATGGGGTACAAAACCAACCACGGGCCGCCATCAAAGGCCAAGCACTGGAAGACTTTATGGCAGAATTCGCGCCCGGAATCGAAATCTTGCCTGGGGAACCCACGCGGGAATTACCAAGTAAGCGGGGTTCCGAGCCGATAGGTCCAACGTGGACATTACACGTCGACGGTGCATCTAACGCCTAGGGGGCTGGCGTCGGAGTGGTCTTGACCAACCCTGACGGGGAAAAATTGAAGTATGCCCTCCCCTTCGAATTATAATCCTCTAATAATGAGGCAGAGTACGAAGCCTTGATAGTCGGTTTGAGCTAGCTCACCGACTCTGGGTCAAAAATTTGCGCATCTTTTGCGACTCGCAATTGATTGTGAATCAAGTGAAAGGCGTATACACCGCCAAAGAACCAAATATGATCGCAATTTGGCCAAAACACTTAAGAACCTTGAAACGATAGCTTGGTTCAAAGTCATTCAAGTCCCTAGAGAAGAGAACGTTGAGGCCGACGTTTTGGCGCGCCTTGCCTCGAGAGCTAGCGAGGGAGAAAACAGAGGTATCCCAATCGAAGTGTTAACCAGGGCCTACGTTTCCAGGAGCGAAAGACCGCGAAGACGCCAAGAAGTTAAAATACTTGGCATCTTAGTATATCTTGCGCGGAGACGTGCTGCATAAAAGAAGTTTCTCAATGCGCTCCTCCGTTGCCTTTGCGAAAGCGAAGTTAAACACACTATATGAGAAGTACACGACGGCCTATGCGGGAACCACGCCACGGGAGTCAATGGCCATGAAGCTTTTAAGGTTGGGCTATTTTTGGCCGACCTTGAAGAAAGATGCACACGACTGGTCCCGATGGTGCGACAAATGTCAAAGGTTCACAACGTGCCCAGACAACCCCCGGCCTCGTTGTGTCCCATCATTGTTCCCCGAACATTCGCCAAATGGGGGATAGATTTGATCGGCGAACTCCCCATGGCACCGAGCCCGTTTCGATTCGCCATAGTGGCGATCGACTACTTCGCCAAATGGGTCGAGGCTGAGCCGCTGGCTAAGATCACGGAGGCAAACACAACAAATTTCATTTGGAAGAGCATTATATGCCGCCACGGAATTTCGAAATCAATCGTGACAGACAACGCGCAACTGCGCAAAATCTGCGGACAACTCCGGATTAGTAAGACCTACTCTTCCCCGAGACATTCTCAGGCTAATGGCCAGGTGGAGGCAGCCAACCGTACAATAAAAGAAAATCTAAAGAAAAAATTAGAGGCCTGAAAAGGCGCCTGGGCGGACGAGTTGCGTTTTGTGTTGTGGGCCTATCGCACCACGGCATGAAACGCAACGGGGGAGACCCCATTCGCCCTGACCTTCGGTGTCAAAGCCGTAGTCCCGATAGAGACCACGCTCCCCACATTTTGCATCGAGGCCTTCCGCGAGGGGGAAAACAAAGAGGCGATACGGGCAGAGCTCAACCTTATCGATGAGAAAAGGGCCGATGCAATCACCCGCCTCACCGCCCAAAAGAGGAAGGTCGAACAATATTACAAGTCGAAGGTCAAGCTCAGAAGCTTCACTGATGGCAGCCTGGTTTTGAGGAAGGTATTCCCAAATACCAAGGTTCAAGGAGCCGGCGTGTTGGATCCATCTTAAGAAGGGCCATAGTGAGTTCGAAAAGCCATTTATAACGGCACTTACGAACTCGAGAGCATGGATGGTCTTATATTCACGCACCCATGGAACGCCGAGCACCTGAGGTAGTACCACACATAAAGGCAGCAACGCACGCCAAATTTCCCTTAAATCTAAACACAATGCCTTGACTGTCGTAATTCAATTCAGTAAAAATGTACTCTTTTGAACATTGAATAAAAAGTCTACTTATGTCATCATCTTTTTGGCTTCCCGTTTGTAAAGTTTCTAAAAATGTTGTTCACATATTTCTAAAAACTTGAGGATCTGGGGGAACCCGATAAGCGATGCTATTTTGACATCGCATTTAGGGGAAAGAACCCAATTAACGGGCAAATTGATAACGAGGCATCACAACCTTACATTCGAGAAAATTGGAACCCGCGAAATAAAGGCACTAGGAAATAGCCCGATGGTCGGAAATATCCTTCAAGCAAGTCAAAGAAATGCAAAAAACAAGTCATTAAGACGCAACCGAAAATATCCAAAACAAGTCAAAGAAATGCAAAAAATGCTAAACATGGGCATGAAGAGAACCAAAATCGACGCGCTCTTCGTCGAGGGATGCGATCGGGTGAGATGGGGATGTGCCGACCGAGGAATGAGTAGTCTCGGTCGGGCGGCGACCCTCGAGGTCCTCAAAATCCGCCTCGTCCTCCATCGGCGGGAACATGGCATCAAAGAACGTGAAGGACACTTCACACGACTTATTCACGGTAACGATGGCGTCCTGAACGCGAACAAACGTGGCATACCAGGCCTCGTATAGCGCGACCTCCCAGTTCTCCTCCAAACGAGCCTTGGCACGCATGGCCTCGTCACGGTCGTGGACAACGGCCTGCATCTCTACTAAAAAGGACTCGTTCTCCTTGATGGCCTTCCCGCGAGCGGCATCACTCCCGGCTAGTTTGTCGTGAACGGATACCAACTCTGCGTTGCGAGCCACCAAGGTCCCTTCGAACGCCTTGTTTTCCGCCAAAAACGCGCTAGCGTACCTCTCAACTTGCTCCCTCGAGACACGTTTTTCTGCAAAATTTTCCTCGCACACCTCTCGACCGGAGATGGAATCGGCCAACGCCTCCTTAAACGCCCGTTTGCGACGGGTAGCCTCCTCCATTACGAGCTCTATCCACTTGTGGTGCGCCAAGACCTATAATTTGGCGATGTATAAATACGGAGCAAAAGATGGGAGGAGAATAGAGGTAACCAACCTTTCGTGCATTGCGGGTCCCTTGCCGGAAGAGCTCCATGTCACTGACGACGACGACCTCCTTAAAGCACTTGGTGGAGGATTTCGCGAGTCCCTAGAACTCCGCCAAACGCCGAGAGCTAGACGGCGTGCCACTCGGGCAAGTGACCCGGCCAGGCGCTTCCGTGGGGGACGCCGCTCCCGCCTTCTCGAATCGATAGGGCGGTAGTGGGTTCCGCTTACCTTCCAGTAGGGCGTGTCCTCGTCACCGCGTGGGCGTCGCGCGGTGGAGGCGATGCTGTCGCAACCCCTCGAGGTCGTCGCCGAGAACCGCTTAGCGAAAGGGAAACATAGTTTCTAAACAGAAAGAATATGGCGTAACAAGGGGTACCTCGTACCACTACATCGATCGGCCGGGGGGACATCCTCGTGGATTCCGAATCTGACCTATTTCGCGCCCGACTTCGTATTCGGGGGAGCGGGGAGGTATTCGTGACGAACCACCCAGTAGTGGCCATGGTATCAAGCGACTCGAAGATCGAGGTTTGACGTCGGGCCATTGGGAGCCGATGAATGACCCTCCCGAGTTCCTCCGAGGTAGGGATCTTTGCGGGCCCGAACTCGAGGGGGGCAGAGCCGAAGGCTGTTTCGGAAACCCACAACCACTGATATCGATTCTTGGTGGGCATGTTGTTGACCACGGCGAAGTTCTTTGGGTGGTAGTCCCGGTACGTGCCGGCTCGATTCAGTCCTTCTATGATCGAGAGAAACTCTAAAAATTCATCTGCCGTCATCGCCCTCTTTCTCTCTCGAAAGAATATCATATAACAAGCGGCCACCACTTGATAGAACGACGCAACATTAGAGCCACGTGCACCTCCAACTGAAGTAAAATATCCTAGACCACAGGAGGAAAGGGTAACCGGAGTCCGCCCCGGAGACTGGCTAAGTGCACCACGGCAAACCCGAGCCGGGGGCAAGTGATTCGATCTGTTGGAAGTGGGTGTAGCACGTCGATGCACGATGGAATATCAAATTCTCATCAGAGATTCTGGAAGGCCGCAAGCAATACGGGGACACGGGGTATCAACTCCCTCGCAAGGATAAGCCCCCCGAACCCGGGACGTGTGATCGGGAAAGCCAGGGTCCTTTCCTCTTCCTCCCATGCCGATGGAGGCGAGACACGCATCGTTCTCGTCAAAGAGGCCCCTACGTTCGAGGAATCAGGGCGTGGTTTGCCTTGCGAGCTTTCCGATTGGACATCGAGAAGTGCGGACACATAGCTGCGGCCCAATTGTATGAGGCTAGGAAGAGTCTCGGTGGCGAACGACCATCCAGGAGACCCCGGCCCGCCCACCGGAGGAAAGGCCTGGCCGACAGACGAAGACCTGGGAGAGGCATGGCCAGCTGCCAAGTCCCTGGGAGAGGGTTGGGTGGCCGCCAAGTCCCTGAGAGAGGCCTGGCCGGCCACCAAGTCCCTGGTTGAGGGCTGACCGGCCGCCACGTCCCTTGGAGAGGCCTGGCCGATCGCCACGTCCCTGGAAGAAGCTTGGCCGGCCGCCGAGGTCCTAGGAGAGGGCTGACCGGCGACTGCGCGCCTGGGAGAGGCCCGCCAGGCTGGAGGCTCATTGGGCGAGACATGCGCGACCAGGAGCACGCCAACCCCTCCGGCCACCGCTGACGACGCACGCGCGAGTCCCATATCGTGCCCGCCTTCCCCATCGCCGCCAGCAGCCACGCCCGTTCTGGAGGCGTCCCGCGCCTGGCTCCGACCGCCCCGCTCACGCCCTCGCCACCCAGGGCGCCGCCATGACCAGATCCTGTCACGCCTGGCTGGGAAGCACTTCCCAGCGCGTCGCGCACCGAGGTGGAGTCTCCCTGCCGGCCCTAGCGCCCTCGAGCCCAGATCCGGCTGCCCCGCTCGCGCCCTCGCCTCCACGCCTAGAACTGGCTTGGTCTCATCGGGGAACGCCCCTCGACGCGTTGTGCGCAGGGCTGGACTTCCCCTCGCCAGCCAGGACGCCCTCGCACCTAGGCTCGGCCGCGCCTCCTTCGTCGCCTGCCTCCACCCTTCCTCGCGAGTATTCCTCCCTTGCGACACGCAAATACGCCACGCCCGGGAAGGACGCCTCCCTGCTTGCCTGTTCGCCGGCCATTCTCGCGAGAATCTCCGCCCCAATCTCGGATGCACTGCTCGAGATCCCCTTGGAAGACATCCACGCATTCAACTCCTCGTCTTTGAAGAAAAAGGGGGGAATGGGGTTCGAGGTTTGAGAGAAAGGGTGGAGATGGTAGTAGAAAATTGTTGTTTTCGGGAAACGATAAGATGGAACCGATGAAGTCATCAATGAACCCACCGTAGACATTGAAAGGCGAGGAGTCCATGACATGACGTAAGAGATTATAGACGCGGGAAAAGAGTTTATACTACCTATTCTCCTCCGTCTCCTCAAAGGCTCCTTGATAGCTTGCTCGCTGGCATGGCCCACCGGGGCTCGCGCAGCCCTCGATTTAGAGCGACGATCTAAGGAATCCACTTTTGAGTTTACTCTCGATCTCACGCTCGGCATTGAACTCGGGGGGCTAATGATGTCGCCGTATTTCTGACGAAAACGCTAATATATAATCCCCCCGTTGACTGCATTATGAAAGATCCTCCAAAGCGTCTTCTGGGGATCCTAACACGCCCCTGCGCATCCCAGGCCTCAATCCACCGCCGAAATCGTACTCGGGCCAACCTATTGTTGGAATAGGTCTAGGGTTAAAGAAAAAATTATCATTAATCATATTAATGGCGGAATATAAAAATTTCTTTTAGAAGTAAAACAATTTTTACTAACCTAGATAAAGAGCATATACATGTTATAAATTAAAAGCATTATTAAATCTACTTGAATACGAACCTTTCTTGTGTCTTCAAACTTGAAGTGTCTCGGGAAAGGTAGATCTTCTCTTCTAGCTTGATTCCTTCAAACCTAAACAAGAACTTGAGAAACCTAAGATTTCTATTACAAGAGTCTATAGAGGTTTAGAAGGATTTGTGTGTGGGCACATTTAAACAATATGAACCAAGAACAATTCTTGGATCATAAGCTAATTTTCTAGATCAAGTATGGATCTAGGTGCAAAATAAGAAGAGTATTTTCTAGAGAGAGAGAGAGAGAGAGAGAGGGTCGGCCAAAAGAGGGAGAGAGCAAGAATAAAGCTTAACCTTCATATCTCTATGTGAGGCTCTATTTATAGGAGAAGAAAAAATCTATAAAGGTCAATTATTCATTCATGAATGAATAATGTATTCATGACACAATATTTGATTTTCCCTTCCCCTTTCCCTCTTAGTTTGGCCGGCCATACACCTCAAGCAAGGAGGAAATTTGTTTCCTCACTTAGCTTATTTATTTCCTTCTTAAGGAAATTCATTTCCCTTTTCCTTTTGGGTAATTATCCTTATAATTAAAGGGAAATAAAACTCTACTCTTGATGCTATGTTGGCCGAACTTCTACATAGGGAAGAGCATCTAGATGCTTCCTTATTTCTTTTAAGACGATTCTTAAAATACCCATTATAGAATTATAATTGCACAAATAACGAAATTAATTTCATAATGCCTCAAACGACTTTTCGGCTTTAGGAAATAAATTATATATTCATCAAATGAAAATATTCAAAATCTTATTTTGACGTTCACATCATTTTATGTCCTTGTAGACAAAAATGCCCTTTAGACATTTTCCGAGAAAAAGTCTAGTTCAACACTTGAACTTATTTTGACTTAATTACTAGTTTAACAATTCTACTCTAATGACCTGTAATAGTGACCTTATGGATCCAAATGAAAAAAGCTTGAGCTTCTATACTCGTACTCAAAAGTTCACAAACCTCTTCCGAGTATTAGCTTAATGTCAACTGACTCCACTAAAGAGTCGACATTGAGAATCTCTCGGTTCAAATGAATTTATTTTCTACTCAAATTCAACTTAATTATATTGAGCGGATCCATTGAATGTTGTCTATGTTTACCCTTCATGAATATCATCAACTAGTTGGGATTTATAAAATTACCATTTTACCCTCTAGTTGTTATTTCATCAACTCCTTTAGTACTTGTGAATAACTTAGAAACAATGTATTGACGAGGAGCTAACAAGTCACATTGTTTCATCCAAATAAAGTTGCTACTTAAATTTGGACACTACGCAGTTCATTTATTCACAATCCAAGTAATAAAGCATGAGGTGATATATATTGCTTCTCAGCAATCTTGTACATGAATTCCATATCTATGAGAACTTCACAAAGTTGGTTCATGACATCTTCATAACCTAATATCTCACCAATAGGCCTTGTCTAGATCACGCAATGGACCTAGAATTTGACTTTCTCAAATGAGAGTATTAATGCTATGAAATGACATGTCTCATTTCAGGATTAAGGTAAGCATGATACGATTCATACATAGTGACCTTGAGATAGAAGATGTTAAATGGTTTGTTCTTCTATTGTCTCTAAAGGTGCACTGGTCAATTCAGTATCTTCAAAAGATACACTGGAAGAACTATAGATTTCCTAACTCTCTATGCCTCGTAATAAGACATCATACATTCTTCCAACAATCATATTGGGATCAATAGTCCGTTGATCTTTAGATTGCGAATATATCGTTTTAGTCAAACCATGAAGAATTTGTTCACGCAAATCTACATTTGTCTCTTCATATATTGTTAGGTTTGATTAAAGACTATAATACTATTGAATAAACAATTTGTATATTACATCAATATGTAAATAAAAAATCTTATAATAAGGACTCTACAAAGATTTATATATTACATCAATATGTAAATAAACAATTTTCTTGTGGGCATCTCTGCCAACACCTATTGGGTCTAGGAGAGGCCAAGCCGGCCACCCTTGCGCCTGGGAAATGCCTCCTCGTCCTTGGGCTCCTGAGAGTCTCCCAGCCGGCCACTCCTGCGCCTGTGAAAGGCCACCTCATCCTTGGCCTCCTGGGAGTCTTCCAACCGGCCACTCCTGCGCCTGGGAGAGGCCTCCTCGTCCTTGGCCTCCTGGGAGTCTCCCAGCAGGCCGCTCCCGCGCCTGGGAGAGGCCCCCTCGTCCTTGGCCACCTGGGAATCTTCCAGCCGGCCACTCTTGCGCTTGGGAGAGGCCTCCTCGTCCTTGGCCTCCTGGGAGTCTCCCAACTGGCCACTCCTGCGCCTGGGAGAGGCCTCCTTGTCCTTGGCCTCCTGGTAGTCTCCCAGCCGGCCACTCCTACGCTTGGGAGAGGCCTCCTCATCCTTGGCCTCCTCGGAGTCTCCCAGCCGGCCATTCCAGCGCTTATGAGAGGCCTCCTTGTCCTTGGCCTCATGGGAGTCTCCCAGCCGGCTGCTCCTGCACCTGGGAGAGGCCTCCTCGTCCTTGGCCTCCTAGGGGTATCCCAGTCGGCTACTCACCACCTTGGTTGGCCCCAAGACCTACTTCATGGCTATAAATAGCCTCTTACACTCTTCACAAGAGGTAACACACATTCTACACCCGAAACGCTGCTAAAGAATTAGCCTGTGTTATTTCTCTATCTCTCTCTACTTCAGGCCCCACGTGAGGTATCTCGAGGAACAAATTCCGACCGGAATAGTTCCCTAAGATCCGAGATCGGATCGCCAAAACGACGTTGACCCAAGTGTCTTCGTTTCGCCCAGTCTTTTCGATCCCTCCTTGTCATCCTATAACTCCACCCACATTGTACAAATGTTAAGTGTCGGATAGGTAAACATAGGACCCCCTCTGTTTTCCCTTCTTAGTTCATGTCTGTTTACTCTTTTTTCAGATAACAGAAGGACTCGAAGACCACAAGACAGTTAAGAGACGATCCGAGACACTGGATCTGACACGTTAAGGCTGAAGCGAGAGTCACTCGCCCCCAGCGAGAGTACTTTACGATATTACTCTTCATGTGTATCATTAACTCGCCGCAAGGAATGTAAAATTACTGTTTTACCCCTTGAGTTATTATTTCACTAACTCCTTTGTTATTTGTGAATGAGAAAAACATAGAGTTAGATTTCTTTACATCTCACATGTTTTAATCAAACAATGTTCTTATTCGATGAATACCTGGCCAAGTTAATCATTCACACTCTCATAACAAAGCATTGTGTGATACTAATGCATTTGCATTGTTTCAACATGAATTCCATATATGTGAATCACATAACCAAATATGACAACGTTATGACACCAATCATCGGGTCAGATGCAACTATAACTTGGTCATTGCCCGTTAAAAAATTAAATGTCACAAGGTGTCATATCAATTATGCATTCAATTCAGGATTCACGTAAGTACCAAAGTACCCCTCGTATGTGATTTTGAAGTTTAAAGTGATTAAACGGTTTTATCTCGAGCTCCTAAGTATCACTGGTCTTGTTCAATATCTTCTACAAGATATCAAGAATGAAACACAGAGTCACAACTCTAATATATCACAAGATAAGATATCATGATTCATTCGAACAATCATTACTTAGATTCGATTGCTCTTTCTATCTTAAGATTGCGAACAAATGTTTTAAACTAGTCATAAGGGGCTATCTTTTCAAGTCCACACTTAACACCGCTTTCGTTGATGACTGTTTCAGAGCGTAGCAATCATACATAAACACAAACATAAAAAAAGAATGAATATTTATTTATATTAATGTTTCAGCAAAATTAAATACGGATGTATTTCAATGTCTAATATCTCCTTTATGGGCACCAATCCCAACACATGCATGAACAATCCTAATATGGTGAGAAAAGCGTTAAATAATTCATGGTATTATGAACAAAAATGGTTAATTACTTTTCCTATGGGAAAATCGTAATTAACCGCCTTTCATAGTCATGACACATCACTATTTAGTTCGGACCATCCAAGAAGTCACAACTTCTAGTTCTTACTAATTACCATAAACGTTTGGTCACTTATTTTTAATGCAGGGCCTCTATGTGAGGATTACTTTAAAACATAAGTCTAAGTGTATAACCGACATGTGGGCCTTTAATCAAGTCACTTTGATAACGGTTCACCTATGTTGAGACATCGCTTCATCGTTTATCTTCAAGGCTTAGTTCGCAACAGTTTAATTAAAAAAAATTATTCCGAAGTACTCCTATTGAAGGAGGGCCACTACGTGTGACTCTTAGTTAATCGCACATTTAGTTAATTAAGCTCATGTCGGGGACCACGGGTTGCTTCAACAATAAACAATCCTAATAATTTTTTTCACTTTTTTTTTATTTGAATCATCAAAATATATTATTATCCATATAAAAAAATTATATGACTCATTAAATAAATGTTATAAAAAATTACTAACTTATTTATTTAATTACTTAGAAAATAACTTTCTTAATGTAAATCACAATTAACATTGAATGAGAAAATAAAATGTTCAAGTTCACTAAATCTCATCTGAGAGTATCATTTAGTACTCATGGATCCACATGAACGAAGCATTAGAATAAAGTACGAGCTCAAAACATCACAAACTTTTTTCGACTTTGAATTCATAATATTACTCGATTCCACTAATATTGAAACTCTCTAAGTTCATAAGCGTTTATTTTCCGTTTGATGTGTTAAAGTAATTCTTCACACGATCTACATAGTACTTTACGATATTACCCTTCATATGTATCAGTAACTTAGAGGAATGTAAAATTAACGTATTACTCCAGAGTTACTATGTCACTAATTCCTTTGTTATTTGTGAATGAGAAAAACATAGAGCGAGATGTCTTTATTACATTTCACATATTTTAACCAAAAAATGTTCTTATTCGATGAATATCTGGCCAGGTTTATTCATTTACACTCTCATAACAAAGCATAGTGTGTGTTGGGATTGGTGCCCATAAAAGAGATATTAGACATTGAAATACTTTATGTATTTAATTTTTGCTGAAACATTGATATTAATAAATGTTCGTTATTTTTGAAGATTGTGTTTAGATATGTTTGCTATGCTCTGAAACTGTCATCAACAAAAAGGGTGCTAAGTACAGACTTGGCAAGATAGCCCCTTATGACTAGTTTAAATATTTGTTCACAATCTCAAGATCGATAGAGCAATCGAGTCTTAGTAATGATTGTTTGGATGAATCATGATATCTCATCATGCGATATAGAGAGTTGGGACTCTATGATTCATACTTGATATCTTATAGAAGATGTTGAACAAGACCAGTGATACTTAGAAGCTCGAGATAAAACTGTTTAAACACTCGAAACTTCAAGATCACAACTAAAGGGGTATTATGATACTTACCTTAATCTTGAAGTGAATATGTAATTGACATTACACTTTGTGACATTTGATTCGTCAATGGGCAATGGCTAAGTTTTAATTCATCTGACCCGACTGTTGGTCTCACAAGGATGCGATGTTGGGTTGCATGATTCACAAATATGGAATTCATGTTGAAACAATGCAAAGGCCTTAGTATCACACTATCTTTTGTTATGAGCGTGTGAATGAATAAACCTGGCCAGGTATTCATTGAATGAGTTCATTCTGTGATTAAAACATGTGACATGTAAAGACATCTCACTTTATGTTTTTCTCATTCACAAATAACAAAGGAGTTAGTGAAATAATAACTCAAGGGGTAAAACAGTAATTTTATATTCCTCTTAGTTACTGATACACATGAAGGGTAATATCGTAAAATACTATGTGGATCGTGTGAGAAATTGTTTTATCTCATCAAACATAAAATATGCGCATATGAACAGAGAGAGTGTCAGTATTGGTCCTTTAGTGGAATCGACCAATCTTAAGAATTAAAAGACGGGAAAGGTTTGTGAACTTTTGTGTTCGATCTTTATTCTAAAGTTTTGTTCATGTGGATCCATGAGGTCTCAATGATAGACACTTGGAAGAGTATTATTATTATACTCATTACGTATAAATTGTGATTTACTCATTACGTATAAATTGTGATTTATACCGAGAAAGTTATTTTCTTGTAACTCAATAACTAATTAGTTATTTATTTTGGTTATTGAATCATAGAGTATTATTATTATGTTGATAATAATACACTTGAGTGATTTGATAAAAGAAGAAAATAAATAATTTCTCATTTCCTAGTTATTTGATAACTGTGAAATAATTTTAATGATTTGTCATTAAATATAATGAGAGTTCTAGATTAATTTTAGAAAATAAATCAAATATATTTGGGAACAAAATAAAAGAATTTTGGACGAGTAGGAGAGAGGGAGTTGGCCGAATTCTTTAAGTGAGTAGGGTCATGGTTTTGACCCAGCTTAAGCCCATTTATAACTGTATAAATAAAGTTTAAGAACCGTAATCACTTAACCCTAACCCTAGTTAATTTTTGGCAAAGGTTCTCTCTCTCTCTCTCCCTAGAGATACTCGGCCGAATTCCTAAAAAAAGATCAAGAATATTTTTTTTCAATTCTTCATCTATTGATTCCTAATTGTTCTTGAAAGCCCACCCTTTCAATCTCAATTATTCCTTGTGTATTATTGTTGTTTTTCTACTCGTGGTGTTTGATTATTTTTGCATTGTTTTTATTGTTTTAAAATTAGTTTAAAACATCCCGCCAGCCCAAAAGTTCGCATCTAAGACTCATTCCGGCGAAGGATCCCCATCAGGACGTCCAGCGTCCATTCCGGCGACTTCTCCAGCGTCCAGCGAGGCCATTTCAACGAGGAGAATCCAGTCCGGCGAGGCAAGTTCGGGAGGCCAATCCGGCGAGGCGTCCCGGCGATCTCCAGTCTGGCGAGGGAGATCTCCAACGAGGAGATCCCAGTGAGTTCCCCCATCTGGCGAGGCCTTTTCCGGCGTGCAAGTCCCGGCGAGGCTCCCCAGTCCGGCGAGCGTCTAATCCGGCGAGGCTTCCCTGTCAGGTGAGCTTCCTGTGCAGCGAAACTCCCCAGTCCCGCGAGCGTCCAGTCCGGCGAGGCTTCCCAGTCCGGCGAGCATCCGGTCAGGCGAGAAAGCCCAGTCCGACGAAGCCTCCCGCAGGCGCCCAGTCTGGCGAACCCTCCCTGTCCGATGAAGGTATTCCAGCGCAATCCGGCGAGCATTTTTCATCATTTTTGATGAGGTTTGGGATTCCGATGATAGCGAGCAACATCAAGATAGTTTGCAGCGTTAGATGTGAGTAATTCTCAATTTATTAAATAGCTAAAAATTATATAAATTGTTATATAGGTTATTTAGTATATTTAATTGTTGAGTGTTGTGTTTTATAAATTGTTTATAATCACATAATAAATTTTAATGCCTTAGGTTGTTTAAATATGTTAAAATTAGTTTTAACATATTAGATCTAATTATAATATTCCGCCACATAGGATGTGTATTATAATTAATATTGTTTAAATTATTAAATAAATTCCAACAAATGGTATCAGAACTAGATATAGGCATTAAAATTTAGAATTAATGACTAGTTGGTGTTGGCTTTTTTTGTATGATTGAATGTATGCATTGTGAATGCTTGTTGTGTGTGTTTGTGACTGTGTATGGAACCTCATTTGATATGGCCCTAGGATGTTTATTCTGGCTATCGTCCCGGATTTTAAATTTATTTATTTAAAGTGTGAGCCTCAATTTGCGAGGACATTTAAATTTGTTGTAATTTGACAACGAGAAGACAAGATGGCAGCACCTCGGGATTGGTCGCACGTTGGAAAACGTGTGGGGGCTAACCCGAGACATCCGATGACGCATCATTGAAGATGATAATTAAATTGTTTAATTTCATTTATTTTATTTTTTAAAGGGTTGTATTTAGAAATGGGCCTATTGATGAGTTAAATATTTTAAATATTCGATGTTTAAATTAATTGTACTCATTGCATATAACACTCACATGTCATATAGGATAGAACGCCAACATCGTTTTAAAATGAAATCGTTCATATAGTTTGTAATTAATAAAGATTATAAAATGATTATAAATTGTTATCAAAGAATATGATTCTTTGCAAAAACTAAGTGAGAGAGTTATTTATCGTTGAAGCAACCCAAGGTCCCCGACACGAGTGAAATTAATTAAATATGTGATGAACTAAGAGTCACACATAGTGGCCCTCCCTTCAATGGGAGTACTTCGGAAGTGTTTAATTAATTTCACTGTTAAAGAACTAAGCCTAAAAGAGAAACTTTGAAACGGGGTCTCCACATAGGTGAACCGTCTTCAAAGTGACTTGAGTGAGGGCCCACATGTCGATTGCACGCTTAGACTTATGTTTTAAAGTAATCCTCACATAGAGGCCCTGCGTTAAAAATAAGTGACCAAACATTTATGGTAATTAGTGAGAACCAGAAGTTGTGACTTCTTGGATGGTTCGAATTAAATAGTGATGTGTCACGACTGTGAAAAGAGGTTAATTACGGTTTCCTCATAGGAAAAGTAATTAACCATTGTTGTTCACAATACCATAAATTATTTATCGCTTTCCTCACCATATTAGGATTTATCATGCATGCATATAATACGAAAAAATATAGCTCATTCTAAAATCATTTATTTTATTTATGGTTTTCAGCAAAATGTCTTTTAATCCACTTCAAACGATTTTAAGTTCTAATAAACTCGAGGGTGAGAATTAAGTTGACTGGAAACGTAACCTCGACATCGTATTGATGGTGGAGAAGCACAAGTATGTTCTATCGACCCCATGTCCTCCTGCTCCGAGTGTTGACTCGAGTAAGGAAGATAAGGACGCCTACGATGCATGGATGAGATCTGATGATATTGCTCGATGCTACATTTTGGTATCGATGAGCAATGTGTTGCAACAATCTCATCGAGATATCTCCACTCCATATGACATCTTGTTCAATCTTCATGAGATGTTCGGATATCATGGGCGTCAGGAAAGGCCGCAAGCTATCCGCAGTTTCATGAACTGCAGGATGAAGCAAGGATCTTCGGTTCGGGAACACATGCTATTGATCATGGGTCACCTGAACGATATGGAGATCCTCGGTTCAGAGATTGACGGAGAAACCAAGATTGACATGATCTTGGAGACTCTAACGGAATCTTTTGATAGCTTCCGTCTGAACTACTCCATGAACAAGCTCAATTACACTGTGACTGAGCTTATGAAGGAGTTACAGACTACTGAAGGACTTCTCCCTAAGAACAAGAAGAAGTCGGGAGAGCTCAATGTTGTTGAACACAGAGCCTCGACATCTGGTTCTAAGAGGATGATGAAGAGGCCCAAAAGCGCCAACCGAACGGCTTACAAGAAGCCTTAGAAGAAGGCTGTGGATGCTAAAGGCAAAGGCATCACAAAGGTGGACAAGTCTGAGCACAAGTGTCACCATTGCGGAGAGGCTGGCCACTGGCGGAGGATCTGTCCTACCTACCTCAAGAGTGTCAAGGGGAAAGGTATAGTCTTTGTTACTCAAGCTTGTTATACTACAAACAAGGCATCGCCCTAGATTCTTGATTGCGGGGCGTCTGACCACGTTGTGTGTAATTTGAATGGATTTAGGAAAACCAAGAGCTTAGGTGACGGAGAGTTCGGATTCAACTATGGTGATGGAACGAAGGTCGAAGCAAGATCTGTCGGGACCATGAAGATCAAGTTTGGAAAGGAAACTTTATTATTGAATAATGTTTATTATGTTCTGGATTTTTGCAAGAATTTGATTTCATTTGGTCGTTTAGAAGAACAAGGTTTCAATTTTAAGATCAATAATGGTATTGAAATTTTTATTGATGATTGTGCTCAACGTGTGGATTCTATTTATTATTTATATCCTGTTGAGCCGACAATCTTGGACACCGTAGTGAATAGTGATTCACTCGGGAAGCGTAAGACGTTTCATACTGATGAAACTGACGACACATATCTATGGCACTTACGTCTTGGACATATTGGCCTAGATAAGATTAAGAGATTAACAAAGGATGGTCCTTTGAAGTCTCTACACGTGGGAAGTCTTCCTACGTGTGAATCCTGTCTTGAAGGCAAGATGACCAAAAGACCTTTCTCTACAAAGGGTCTAAGGGTCACGCAAGTATTGGAACTCATACATAGTGATGTATGTGGTCTGATGACTACTCAAGGTTTGGTCATATCTACCTTATGCGACATAAGTCCGATACTTTTGAAATGTTCAAAGAATATAAGGCTTTAGTTGAAAAGCAGACGGAGAAACAGATCAAAACCCTTCGATCGGATCGAGGGGAAGAGTACTTGTCTGGAGAGTTTGAAGACCTTCTTAGGGAAGAAGACATTCATTCTCAACTTACAGCGCTTGGCACCCTGCAGCAAAACGGTGTGTCAGAGAGAAGGAATCGAACTTTGTTAGATATGGTGAGGTTGATGATGAGTTACTCATCGCTTCCTAATTCGTTTTGGGGATATGCCCAAGAAACAACTGCTTACATTCTGAACCAGGTCCCATCTAAAACGGTACCTGTCACACCCTATGAAAGATGGAGTGGTAGAAAATCTGTTTTACACCACATTCGCATCTGGGGTTGTCCAGCACATGCACATGTGCTGAGACAAAAGACTAGCAAGCTTGCTAGTCGTTCAGAAGTATGCCTTTTTGTGGGATATTCCAAGGAGACCAAAAGGTACATCTTCTATAGTGCTGCTGAGCAGAAAACGTTTGTTAGTACGAACGCTAGGTTTCTGGAAGTAGATTGTATGAAGAATTTAATACCGAGAAGTAGACTTTAGCTAAAGGAATTGTTAGATGAAGTAGCTGGTGTTGGCAGAGATGCCCACAAGAAGATTGTTTATTTACATATTGATGTAATATATAAATCTTTGTAAAGTCCTTATTGAAATATTGTTTATTTACATACTGATGTAATATATAAATCTTTGTAATTTGCTGATTGAATTAATAAAATTTGAAACGGTCATTCATTCCTTTTTAGTTTGATTGAAGATTTTTGATATTCAATAGTCTTATAAGCCTTAATTAAAACCTAACAATGTATGAAGAGACAAATGTAGATTTGCGTGAACAAACTCTTCATGGTTTGACTAAAACGGTATATTCGCAATCTAAAGATCAACGGACTATTGATCCCAGTATGATTATTGGAAGAATCTAGGATGTCTGGTTACGAGGCATAGAGAGTTAGGAACTCTGTAGTTATTCCAGTGTATCTTTCGAAGATACTGAATTGACCAGTGCACCTTTAGAGACAATAGAAGAACAAACCATTTAACATCTTCTATCTCAAGGTCATTACGTATGAATCGCATCATGCTTACCTAAATCCTGAAATGAGGCATGTCATTTTATAGCATTAATACTCTCATTTGAGAAATTCAAATTCTAGGTCCCATGTGTGATCTAGACAAGGCCTATTGGTGAGATATTAAGTTATGAAGATGTCATGAACCAACTTTGTGAAGTTCTCATAGATATGGAATTCATGTATAAGATTGCTGAGATGCAATGTATATCACCTCATGCTTTATTACTTGGATTGTGAATAAATGAACTGCGCAGTGTCCAAATTTAAGTAGCGACTTTATTTGGATGAAACAATGTGACTTGTTAGCTCCTCGTCAATACATTGTTTCTAGCTTATTCACAAGTACTAAAGGAGTTGAGGAAATAACAACTAGAAGGGTAAAATGGAATTTTTATAAATCCCAACTAGTTGATGATATTCATGAAGGGTAAACATAGATAACATTCAATGGATCCGCTCAATATAATTAAGTTGAACTTGAGTAGAAAATAAATTCATTTGAACCGAGAGATTCTCAGTGTCGACTCTTTAGTGGAGTCAGTCGACATTAAGCTAATACTCGGAAAAGGTTTGTGAACTTTTGAGTCCGAGTATAGAAGCTCAAGCTTTGTTCATTTGGATCCATAAGGTCACTATTACAGGTCATTAGAGTAGGATTGTTAAACTAGAAGCTAAGTCAAAATAAGTTCAAATGTTGAACTAGACTATTTCTCGGAAAATGTCTAAAGGGTATTTTTGTCCACTAGGACATAATATGATGTGAATGTCAAAATAAGATTTTGAATGTTTTCATTTGATGAAGATATAAATTACTTTCTAAAGCCGAAAAGTCGTTTGAGGCATTATGAAATTAATTTCGTTATTTGTGCAATTATAATTCTACAACGGGTATTTTAAGAATTGTCTTAAAAGAAATAAGGAAGCATCTAGATGCTCCCTCACCCTATGAAGAATTCGGCCAACATAGCATCAAAGAGGAGAGTTTTATTTCCTTTTTCTTATAAGGATAATTACCCGAAAGAAAAAGGGAAATGAGTTTCCTTGAGAAGGAAACAAATGTGCTAAGTGAGGAAACAAATTTCCTCACTAATGCACCCATATGGCCGGCCATACAATGAGGGATAGGGGAAGGGAAAATCAAATATTGTGTCATGAATACATTATTCATTCATTAATGTATATTCTTTTTTCTAGGTTAGTAAAATTGTTTTACTTGAAAAAGAAATTTTAAATTCCGCCATAAATTTGATTAATGTTAAATTTTTCTTTAACCCTAGACCTATTCCAACAGCTGGTACTTCACAAGATAGGACGGGTCCTATTCCAACAGTGGGAGAACCACAATCGGAACCTGAGACTCATGCGCTTCGTCGCAGTAACAGAGTTGTGAGACAAGCTGTTCGATACATAGGTATCGGAGAGTCTTTTACTACAGTCGCATACAATGAGGAAGATGATCCGGTATCATTTTCTCAAGAGATGCAGAGTTCCAAGGCAAACCTATGGCAAGAAGCCATGAACGTTGAAATGCATTCGATGTATGTCAACGAGGTCTGGAAGCTTGTAGATCTGCCTGAAGGCATTAAGCATGTTGGCTGTAAATGGATCTACAAGAAGAAGAGAGGACCGGTTGGAAATGTTGAGACATTTAAGGCACGACTTGTGGCGAAAAAGTTCACACAGAAAGAAGGTATCGACTATGAAGATACCTTCTCGCCAGTTGCTATGCTGAAGTCCATCCATACTCTCTTATCCATAGTTGCCGCCCTAGATTATGAAATCTGGCATATGGATGTCAAGACTGCATTTTTGAATGGCAATCTTGACGAGCGCATTTATATGCCTCAACCAGACGGGTTCATGGAGAAAGGGCAACAGGGGAAGGTTTGTGAGTTGCTAAAGTCCATTTATGGACTGAAGCAAGCATCTAGGTCGTGGAATATTAGATTCGACGAGACTGTAAAGAGCTATGGCTTTGATCAGTCAGTAGATGAACCATGCGTTTATAAGATGATAAACGATGGCAAGGTGGTTTTCTTATTCCTATATGTGGACGACATACTACTCATTCGGAATGATGTAGGAAAGTTGTCAGAGGTTAAAGTCTGGCTTTCAAAGCAATTTGAGATGAAGGATCTTAGAGAGACATCTTACATTCTGGGTATTCAGATCTTTAGAGATCGGAAGAATCGAAAGCTAGCGCTCTCTCAAGCGTCTTATATTGATAAGATTATGGATCGCTTCAGTATGCAAGACTCCAAGAAAGGACAGCTACCTTTCAGACATGGAGTGCATCTCTCAAGTGAGCAGTCTCCCAAGACACCTAAAGAAGTTGAGGACATGAGACACATTCCTTACACTTCAGCCGTAGGAAGTCTCATGTATGCTATGCTTTGTACGAGACCAGACATTTGCTACGCAGTGGGCGTGGTGAGCAGATTTTCAGTCGAACCCTGGACTCGAGCACTGGGTTGCTGTCAAGCATGTTCTCAAGTATCTTCGGAGAACGAGAAACTATATGCTTGCGTATTCAGGTGGTGACCTGAATATGACGAGATATACCGACTCCGACTTTCAGGCGGACAAGGATTCCAAGAAGTCCACATCAGGGTCCGTGTTCACCCTGAATGGTGGATCCGTGGTCTGGAGGAGTATTATGCAATCTTGTGAAGCTGCAAAGGAGGCTGTGTGGCTGAGGAAATTCCTTATGTACTTGGAAGTTGTTCCAAGTGCAAGCGAGCCTATTACACTTTATTGTGATAATAGTGGGGCAGTCTCTAATTGTAAGGAGCCAAGAAGTCACAAGCGTTCTAAACACATAGAGCGCAAGTATCACCTAGTTCGAGATATCGTTCACAGAGGGGATGCTGAAGTCATGAAGATCTCAACGTTGGACAACCTTGCTGATCCCTTCACGAAGCCTTAACGAGTAAAGTCTTCGAGGGACACCTAGAAGGATTGGGACTGAATGATCAATCGCATCTCCTTTGAGTCAAGTGGGAGTTTGTTGGGATTGATGCCCACAAAGGAGATATTAGACATTGAAATACTTTATGTATTTAATTTTTGCTGAAACATTGATATTAATAAATGTTCATTCTTTTTGAAGATTGTGTTTAGATATGTTTTGCTATGCTCTGAAACTGTCATCAACGAAAAGGGTGCTAAGTACAGACTTGGCAAGATAGCCCCTTATGACTAGTTTAAATATTTGTTCACAATCTCAAGATCGATAGAGCAATCATTTCGTCGATGACAATTTCAGAGCGTAGCAAACATACATAAACACAAACTTAATCACCATCATTTCCTGTACCCTAGACCTAGGGGATAAGATCGTAATGCTTGCTCGGTTCAAATCATTGAATTGCAAATTGCACGAATAAAAAAGTTGAAAAATAAAATCCTAATATTATAAAAAAAATGGCATCATAATCTGACTGACGATCGATTAAATAATCTTTTGTCTTGTGTGTCGCAGTTCACCGTAAATGAAAATGTCGAGAAGATATGATAGCCGAACGACGATCTTCTCACCGGAGGGACGACTGTACCAGGTGGAGTATGTGATGGAGGTGATCGGGAATGCGGGGACGATGATTGGAAAAGTAACCTCCAGGCTTCTCCAAATCTCCACTTTCGCCAAGAAGATGTACAAGATCGACGACCACGTGGCATGCGCCGTCCCTGAAATCATGTCTGACGCCAACATCCATATCAACACCGCTCGCGTCCAGGACCAGGGCTACACCCTCTCTTACCAAGAGCCAATGGCCGTCGAGAAGCTCGTCCAGTCTCTTTGTGACACCAAGCAATGGAGATAAAGCTCCCGTACTCCTATACAAAGAAAAACTGTTCTTAGATTATAGATTAGTGAAAGTAGTGATACATTTACTGGAGATTTTAGTTAAGCAGTGGAGTAGTTTAATCATATATATTGGTTTCACCTTTAGAAAAAGTCTGCCAATAATAATATAAACGATTTGTTATGGAGTAGGTACACCCAGTTCGGTGGGCTGAGGCCGTTTGGGGTAACATTTCTATTTGCAGGTTGGGACAAGAACTTTAGGTTTCAGCTGTACATGAGCGACCCGAGCAGCAGTTATGGCAGTTGGAAGCCGGCGGCGATTGGACCAAACGACCAGGTGGCTCAGTCGATGCTGAAACAGGATTATAAGGACGACATGACCCGAGAAGAGGCCGTTCATTTGGTCCTCAAATTCCTGGACAAGACCATGGACATCACTAGCCTCACCTCAGATAAGCTTGAGCTCGCCGAGGTTTTCCTTTCTCCCTCCGGGGATTTAAAGTACCGAGTTTTCTCCCCCGGCACTCTTGCCAAGTTGCTCGTCAAGTCTGGCGTTACTCAGCCCGCTCCCAAAGCTTATTAAATTTTGTCGCTATGTTCTTGCAGAGCGTGAACGCATTATTGATTTGTTGGTGGATTCTCTCTTTTGCTCTGTTGTATTGTAAGAAATTTTCTCTCTTATCTATTTTCCGACATTTTTTATGTTGTGGTTTTAGAGCTTGTAATTTTTGTGTCTTCTTAAAAATACTTAATGCTTTGGTATGAATCACCACATCTGACTGAAACAATAAAAGGAATAAAATGACTGAAGGTTAGAAGGGAGTGTGATTTGCAAGTTGAGATTTATTTTGCAGAGCATGAAAGAGTTTATGATACAAGATATACTTGATAAATTCTCGTTTTTGCTCTGCTGTAATGTAAGGCATTTCTCTTTTTCTCTAGTTGAAGTTGCTCAATCTACTTTCGTACCATTTTGTCTGGTTTTAGAGCGTTCGGTTCAGAGTTTGCACTCTTGTCATGCTTTTTTTAACCTTTTTTTTCTGAATCACACTTATCTGACTGAAAGAAGAAAAGGAAACAGAATAAGGATATCATGCAATTCTAGCTAGTATTAGAAAGCGGGTCTTTGTGTTTACGTAAATTGTTTCCAACTGCGGAAGGTTCAACGGAAGTGTAATATGCAAAAGAGATTTGGGGATAGATATAAAAATCACATGGCACATGAGACGATTGAACTTATTTGTGGATCGATGTGGTTATCTACATAATTAAATTTGGACAGATAAGTTTAGATTGGTAAAAGGCAAAGACGTTTCAAATTCTTTTAGTGGGTCTATGAGAATGTCGCCAAAGACCAATAGTGATCCGTCTAGGTGAATTCTAAATAGAAATTGTTATTGTAGAAGTAAACATGAAAAATATCACTTTTCTAAAACAAGATCACAAATAAGAGCTCTTTAACGAGAAAGTTTAAATTTCCTGATATATCTTATAAGATTATAACTTTTATTTGGCAATTTTATGACCTTTTCGAATCTCATCAATCAGAGAGATAAGACTTTAAGTCATTTAAGTCATTGCATGTCAAAAAAATATTCATTCACTGGTTATTGCCCGTTTCAGCTTTTGGAAAACACAAAAGCCAATTCCAAAGGTTTCTCCAAGGAAGCGATTTGGATATTCAACTTGCTGAAAAAGTATATACGTACGAACAATTCTAAAATTTTATGGATACAAATGAAATTAATTAACTAGTTCGAAATTACTTCAGAACGACGTGGGACACCTTAGTTGGACACATTATTTTCCTAAAGACGTCAAACAACACCGAATCTTTGAATGTAGTGAACGTCATACATGAAAAGTTGCCGATTCCACATTTTTTTCATGAGAGAATGTCAAAAGGGTTTTACAAGTGTAATGAGAAAACATCGGCAACATTGACGACCTTTACAAAACATGCGAACAAAAAACTTGCCGAATATCTAATGCACTGTTATATTAGTCACATCGCTTTCCAATTGCCCCTGGTCATTGTTATGATAAGACAATTTAATTCAAAAATATCTATCTTCTCTTATCACTACTACACATTTTTGGCTCCCATCACAGGGCATACTCGTTGTGGGAGGATCCACATCGGGTGTGATTTGTTGTGGGAATTCCCAGTGTAGGAGTCTCTCATAGCGGGTTGCTGTCTTGTCGTGAGACTTATATGCTCCCACAACGATACTGACCTATTATATGCTCCCAGAACGAGACCGATCCATTGTGGGACTTATGTCCTCCCACATCGGGTCAAAGGCTCTACACTAAGACACTTTTGCCCTGACAAAGTGTAATCCTCATCGTGGCGAAACCTGCTCTCACAATGGGTCGATCCCGAAGTGGGAGCAAGTAAAAACCGAAACACTTTCGCTTGGGAAAGTGTAATACTAGTCGCGGTTAGACTTGCTCCCACAGCGGGCCTGACCAATTGTGAGAACACGACGAACATGTGCAACTCTCTCTGCGGTAACTTTGTGATTTCAGTGTGGCAAGTAATCGCGTCACAAGGGTCACCAATTTTAGACCCGTTGTGAGAAGCACAACATACAAAAGATTTATCGCGGAAAATATACGATTCTCGCCACCGAGGTATTTGATTCTCCCCTAGTGCAGTTTGCAAAGATCAATATTTAAATCAAATTCAAATCAATATCCAAGTTCGTAAAACTTTTTAAATCTTGTTATATGCTAATCAATATTATAAATGATATATTGATAATAAATATCCACTCGAGTCAAATCAATATCCAAATCTTGTTCGTAACATCTGTACTAGGATTCTGATCTTAAATCTTTTGGATGAACTATATAAGTATACATTATAGGACACTAGTACAAAAATGGAAAACAAATCCATTTTGACACAAACGAACAATAAAATGCTTAAGAAAAGAAAGCGAGGAAATGATAGAGAGAGAGAGAGAGAGAGAGAATCTCGCCATAAAGGAGTCGAAGTTCCTCGAGGTAAGAACCCATCTTTTCCCCCTTCCACACCTTCAAATTTGTTTGATCGATCAAAATTTGTTGGATTTTCTCCAAGATTCCATCATTCGCGAACAAAATTAACTTTTCCCCCAAATTTCAATTTTGCGTTTGTCGTGGAAAATGATTCTGTGTGTTCTGGATTTGATGTCAAATTTCGCTTCTCATTATACTGAGCTTTGTCTACAGAACGTTTTCAAGACTATTCGAAATGGATTTGTTGGAGCTAAACAACGAACAAAGGTTAGCTATACAACACTTTCTCGAGTTTAAGATGAGATTCAAGGAGGACAAGCTTCCGATTAAGATCGAAGAGTTACGTAATTATTTTTATTTATACACACATCTGTTTAGCATTATAATATTTCAGTCTTATGTTTTTTTATTTGTTTTTAAGGGTCCTCTTATGGAGCTGTGATTAATGAGACTGAGCTGAAGAATTTGAACATTACGCATATTCTGACCGTTGCTAATTTCGTTCCTCCGTTTGATGCGATTGAATTGGTCAGTAAGGTAGTAAATGGTAAGAGAGCCGCTTTCGATTTCTTGTGTCAAGACAATGCCTTTTTGTGACTTGTTTCCATGTTTTACCTTTACAATAGTTGCTGATAGGAAAGAGCAGGATATAAGTAAGCACTTCGATGATTGTTTTAGTTTCATCGAAGAAGCGAAAAGGATTGGTGGTGGAGTTTTGGTTCATTGCATGGTAGGAAAATCTAGAAGGTAATTTCCTTAAATGAAAAATTGCCCTATGAATCCTTTGCTACTAATTTTTCTCATTTAAGTGTTTTTTGTTTTCAGTTTGACACTAAAAATTGTTGAAAAAGTCATTTACTTGTATATAATAGACGTGTATAATAAATGTCTACAATAAACAATAAACATCTACTATAGACATCTCCAGTCAACAATAGACTTATATTTTATATAAGGGCAAATGATGTTTTCACTCACTTTTAGGGCATGTTTGTTTGAAGTGGTGTAATGGGAATGGAGATGAGAATGGAATAAAGCATGAATGGAATGGGAATCAAAACTTGATTATTTTATTTGGTAAGCATATTGGAATAACTGATTGAATGTACAATAACAATTTTGGTTATTATTGAAATGTAATGGAATTAAATATTATTTTACAATATTATCCTTGTTATTGCTAAATATGTTTAAAAATTAATTTTTAACTTATTATTAGAATTTGAATAAAAAAATTGGATACGAATAGTATATATACATATGCATGAATGTGTGTATACATATATATATAGTTACAAATACATTCACGCAAATAATTTATAATTTCATAAGCAGTATTATTTATATATATATATATATATTATATAATTTAACTTCACAATGCAACTTTAATTTCATAATTTACCAAAATAATTCATATCAAAATATGATCCACAAAAAGCATGCTTCTAATTTGGTTCATTATCTTATATTCTATATAATTACAATAATTACAACACCATCCAACTACTTTATTGTACCAAAATAAGTCTACCAGCTCAAAATATAATCTATGTAAATCTTCAATTTACTTTCATAAGTCTCCAACAAGAAGACCTCTAGCCCATTCATATTTATCTTCGTCTGCAATGCTAAAAAAGTAAGAAACTAGAGCATTGTCTTGCATAATCATATGATCTAGCTTATGACGTTCCATTTTTGAAATAGTCGTGTTCTTCTCCAATTCGTTGCCGAGGTTCATATGTTTCTCGTTCATGTCTTTCCCAATAGTTTTACTCAAACGAATAGATGCTTTGTCAATGACTTGTGCAATTATCAAAGATGATTTTTTGAGGGATTCAAACATATCTTCCCTTTCTGAAAATTTTCTCTTTTCTTTTGACGACTTAGATGAACCTTCAGATTGAGTTGTAGTGGATCGATGCATAGATTGAGCTTCATTCATGCCTTGCACATTATCACCACTCTCAACAAAATCAGCATCTATATGGTTGTCAACATCGTTTTCGTTGCTAGTTTCTTTTCCATGCCTTTCTAATTCCTCAACCACATCTGTTGGACCCTCTGAATGTTTCCCAGTAGCACGATCTTTGCCATAAAACAAGCTGAGAACATCGTAATATAGAAAAGGCTTGTATCGAAATAGAGTTGCATCCTTGTGACTCTGTTTTTTTATATAAATAAATTAGTACTAAGAATATACTATTGTAAAATCCACAAACAGTAGTACAATAACTAAAAACTACCTGGAGATATGCATCCCATACAAGTTGTTCGGCCGTAACTGTTTGCTTCTCCGAGTCCCATCCAAATCCACTACAATTAGGTCCAGTCAATATTTCATGAACGACTTGAAAGTAAGATTTCAACGTCTTCAACCTTGACCCAATGTGCGGGGTAGCTTCTTAATCACACCCGCGTATCTTCTTATGTAGTTTTATTTCAAAAGCTTTTAAGTGTTAAGCTCTAAAATTTCCTTCGGCCTTGTACTTTCCTTCATCGTGTAGCTCCAACAAGGATTCAATCAACGCTTTATCTTCATCTTCAGTCCAAAACCTCTTATTTTGACCAGGACCTCTTACTTTTGAACTTGCCATCCTGCCATCAACACCATAAACCATTGAAGGATAATGCATGGACACCAAATAAATAAAAATTTGACTAAGAACATATTAAACTCATTAAAATAGACAAGAAGGACAAGGGAAGCACAGTGTCAATTATCATGAACATGAAGTAAAGTTTCATATTCAAAATTTGACTAAGTACAGATTCAATTCATTGAGTAAATAAAAATATAAATAAGAAATAAAATTTCATATGCAAAACAGGAAATGATAATTCATGAGCATACAAAGAAGAAAAATAGTGCAATAATTATAAATACAAATAAGTCATTATCAATCTACTCATATACGTGCTCTCCACTCGTTGTACCTCTCATTAGCAAAATTATTTCTCCATGTCGTCCACTCCTCTAATGGCTCAATATTTGTAATTAAATCATCACCAATATTTTCTTCATCTTCAATATTATCTTCTTCCATATCAATCTCCGTACTTGGAATATCATTTGACATTTCTCTTTGAATAAAGTTGTGTAGTAGACAACAAGCCAATATGATACGATTTTGGGTCTTTATTGGATAAAAAGTAGGACTCCTAAGAATTGCCAACGATTCTTAATGGCACCAAAGCATCTTTCAATGACATTTCTAGCCGACTAATGCTTCATATTAAAATATTCTTTATGACTACTTGGTTGAGGCCCTTCTCTCCATACGGTAACGTGATAGCGTTGACTCTAAATGGAACGAGAAATCCTGGACTATTAGTATAGCTGGCATCTACAAGGTAATATTGACCTAGACAACAAAAGTTTACAGTATAAAAGGTATTTCAACATATAGTGAATAATTTAAACTATATTTGGTCACTGACATACCATTTGGAACTTGAAAACCATTTCTCCTACGTATTGCATCACGTAAACCTCTACCATCGGCCGCTGATCCCTCTCATCCGGGTAAAACGTATATAAATTCCATATCATGTGAGCACACACCTAATACATTTGTTGCTACATCACCTTTATGAGTGCGATATCTTGGTCTTTCTAACATAGGGACTCTCACCTTAATATATGTCCCGTCTAATGCTCCTAGACAATTCTACATAAATAATTACAATATAAGTTAGCTACACTATTTATGAAAATAAAATAAAAATGATCGAAATTAAAAAATACATTCAACCACTTCCACCTCTCATCGGTTGAATTCTCCAAAATAGGTTCGGGTTTTTTCAACAACTCCCCATGTAACCGAATAATCGCATGCATAACATTGTGAAAGTACTTACTAACTGTATCTTTGGATCTCATAAATTGAAACTTGATTACTCTCTTCTTAACATGGTGAGCCAATATATGCAAAAACATAGCCACTTGCTCATCGACTTGTACATACCTATATTCTTTTAATCCACCCCTAGTTTCAAGCAATATACATAAATTTGAGAAGGTTTGCCTATTCAATCTAAGTTGGTCTTTTACACGTGTTATCATTCTCATAAATTAGTTCATAAGCAATCTTTCTATTGGTTGCTATGTCGATGAAATAAAGTTGTCCTCTAAGAGAGTTGGTTGTGATATAATTTTTTATCACGTTCTCCCTTAACTTTATGAACCACTCAACGGTACGCAAATTGTTCAACCAATGTGAAAAAAGAGTCATTATCTCCTTCTTTCTCATTATTTGTCGTTGGACTAAACATAATCGAGCCATTTTCCTACAATAAGTTGAACAACATTATTGATATTTTTCTTATCAACATATTAAGAGGAGCAATTAATATGACAAAAACAAAGACAGAGAAACTCAAATTAAAAAATGGCAAAAGATAGAAAAAAACTCTTCCACAAATCTATTCATATATTATGTGAAAGTGAAAACAGGGACAATGGTTGTTATTTTTAAAAAGTCAATTTATTTTTTCATGATCCATATAAGTGAAAACAAATTGAGCGACATAGTTTTTGGTCTTCGCAGAGTTCAATCCGAGAGGGCTTGGAAAGAGTTTCCAAAGTCTGGCTTTTATATCTATTCAGAAACATAATCTAGGTAATTCGATTATAACCACACTTTGTTGATTTTTTTCAAATGGGTTGTGCTTGAATTTTTTGTTCGTCTTATTCTGTCGTTTTTTTCTTCTTCTAAAGTACGTTTATATTGTAGGAGTGAGAACTGAATTATATAGGAAATGGGAAGTGGGGTTTGATTTGTCAAAGATTCTTGTTAGATTTTTTTTTAATTGCTACCAGAGTGTACGAGAACAAAAGAAAAACCAATCCAAACAAAGCAGAAACAAAAACAAAACCACAACACATATCAATCCAAACACGCATAAATTATAAGAAATCGCCGGAAAAAATGGTCGCCGGAGAAGAGATACAGTACGTACAAAGAGAACTAACCGAGTGTACAAGAAATCAGCTCCGACGACTACGTTGGTGGAGGGCGGCAGCGGAAAGGATGCCGGGAAAGGCGTCAGATGATGGTCGTTGCAGAGATTGGCAAAGATCTATAATTCCGAGTTTACTCAATAGAACAATTTTTTGGGGTTAGGGTTTGTTTACTTCAGGCTTTTATCGCAAAGATTGTAATTTGATGGGGGTAATTTGGAGATTGTAAATATAAAGTTCGAATAGAATTAGCATTCAACTAATACTCCTATTGAATGTTTATTCACTTAAAATGGGTGAATTAGTATTACATTATAAAAGCATTCTTTTATTTATTTTAAAACCAAACATTAGAATGGCCCGATTTAAAGAATCAATATTTCATTCCTGCTCTCATTCCATCAAACCAAACATGCCCTTAGTGATAAACTTGAACAATTTTTTTTTCAAGGAAAATGGATAAGATCAGAGCTGAAGGTGACATTTTGGACAATTTCTCTTTGTTAAGGTTCAATTGGCTTTGACAATTTCCATATGAATGATGAACATCCTCTGAAGTTTTGACTACTTCTGTATTAATCTTCGTGGGTATCGAATTTGCAGTGTGACGATCGCTGTCACGTATCTGATGAAACACTTGGGAATGAGTCTGTCTCAACCCTTAGAACATGTCAAGAGAAAAAGACCGATTGCGTCGCCGAATCGTGGGTTTATCTCACAGCTCGAGGAATTCGAGCAAGTCATCAGTGGTATGTTTAACTACCTTTTATATATTTTTTTAATCAACATTTAGATTCAGAAAATTAAGTCATGATACATCTCGGTCATTGCTTGGGGACATATCTTATAGACCAAGTTCTTCAAATCTCCAATGGAGGCTTTCAAATCTTCATTTCCGTTTTTGGTCTCAAAACTTTAATTTGGGGATTTGAATAGTGAACTTGAGGGTGCACTATTTGTATCCTCTAAAAATATTGTTGGGTTATTATTTATTAGTCGTTGTTTACATTTGTATAAGTTATTAACATTGATCCCATTTTATAAATTTTTATCAAACATATTTAGTTTGGGTATATAAAGATAAATTTATTTAAGTTAGATATTTTTTTTACAAAAAATCGGCTCTATAGCCCTTTTAAACGGACTATACCCAACGTTTTGTAAACAGTTAAATTTTGGTCCAATTTATACTTAATATTTCGCTTAATTATATATATATATATATATATGGCATGTGATGCATGTCAAAGCCTAGTCTTCTTCAAGCCCATTTAATTTTACATGGATGATTCAGATGAACATCATTAATGTAGACATGCACTTGCGTTGAACATCAATGAACGCATACTAAAAAAGTATCATTTTACTTAAATATTCACATCTTTGCATTGACATGTGACTTTATCTCACATACTATATCATCGCTGTTCTAGTTTAGATGCAGGTAATAAATCAATTTTTTTTGGGGGATTCGTTACATGTGCACAAAGCCACAAGTGGTTTTGTTGTTATCTCACTGTCTAAGATCATGCACGATTAAATATCTCTCATTTTAAATTAAGCATGCCTTTAATTTATAATCGGACTTCAAATCCCAATCCGAAAATTCCTGCAGAGTTCTAGTTTATGCGATTACAATTAGATTTCTTAATATTGATTATAATGATGATTATAATTTTTCGACGAGTTTTGATAGAAGACGATGACATTGGGATAAATTCCGACTACTTTCGAGGAAATTCAAAGTATAAGATGATAAATGAATTTTGATAAATTCAAATGAAATTTATCCGATTTTATCGAACTTCATCCGAACTCATGTCAACCCGGATGAAATACACTGGAATTCAGATTAAGTGACATTCTTTGTTCTAAATGATCTCAAAAGTCCAATTTATAGGTTCAATTTTGATATCTTCAATATGAAGTTTCCATACAAATAAACAAAAGCTTAAGAAATATCATTAATTCTCTTAAGACCAATAAATACACCCATCTTTAAAAACATAAACGCTTCATGGTTGATTATATTGAAATATATCCATCATATATACTGTGCATAGACGGCCATGGAAGAACAATGGAGAAACGAGCATGGCTTGCATGATATATATATATATATATATATGTTATGTTGCATTGTATGGTAGTGAGAGAGGTCATGAGAACTTCTATTGCGTTACTTAAACTCACTTGTTTTGGCACGTAATGGATTCTACATAGTAAACGTGAGACGCGTAGTGTATTCATATACTATGAGAGAGAGAGTGTGTAACTTATTATACAAGTACCTCACGAGAGAGTGGCATAGAGGATTTAATGGAAAACTAAGAGGACAGGTTTCTATCTTATAAATAGATAACTGAAGTGCTATGTGGAGAACAAACTGGTATATGCTAAAATTGATCAGAATTCTCAAAATCTAATATACTCACTTCGCTCTAACTTGATTTTGATCATACCAACCATGTCTCACATAGCCGTGGAGAGAAACTGAAGAAGACAAATGAATGACCACCTCAAAGTTCTATGTTCTTTGACCCCATGTTCTACATCAAAAGGGTAAATAAATACAATTCATTGTTATTGAAGGTGATGAACGGCGACGTGAACAAATTATCAATATGCACGATAAAGGTGATGAACGACAATGCGATGGTCTCAATTTGGTAGTGGTGACGAGTGAAATGTCAATCGATCTCAATATGTTTAGTCCGTTCGCTCGTGAAAAACAGAGTTACGAGTAATCTGAATCACACTAGCATAGCAATGCATGGGAGCGAGAGACTAAAGAGTAATACCTAAGTCGGCGAGTAGCCATCTTTATCAAACAATCTCAGCAGTTAAGTAGTCATAACGTGATACTCAGCCTCTACAGAAGATCGAGAGACAATCACATGTTTCTTGCTCTGTCAAGCGATAACAGAGTCACCTAAGATTATGCAAAATTCAGTGGTAGACTTACGATCAGATGGATTCGTAGCTCAACCAACATCCGAGTAAAAACGTAACTCGAGAGAAGAAGTAGACAAAAAGAGCAAAATTTGAAATAGAGTTCCTCAAAGATATCAAAGAATGTTAAGCAGGGCTACTTGTCTATTGAATTATAGTAGAAAAAGTATCAAACTGACTAAAAATATGAACGACATAAACAATATATGACTTGTTGATAGAGAGATAAACTAAGCGACCAACCAATGTTCATGTACAAGGTGAGATCTGAAAGAGCAACATCATTCAAGAGAGAATATCTAGCGAGCATTAGCCTCGAGTGGCATATCCACAATTCGAGAGTCTGAGACACGAGTTTGATCGAGAATATCAACAATGTACTTAAATTTAGAAAGAAGATAACCACAAGGAGAGTATGATACTTTTATTCCTAAAAAGTACCATAAGATATCTAAATCCTTGATCTCAAACTTACGAGTTAAGTGCCTCTTCAACTCTGCAATCCCATTAACATCATCCCCTATGATAATTATATCATCAACATACAATGAGAGCAATGTGCGATAAAAAAGGTGCACTTGACAAAGAACGCCGAGTCATGTGAAATAGGATGAAATCCAAGAGATGATATCACAATGAAAAAATTTATGAACGATATGCCCTGGGAGCTTGTTTAAGCTCGTAAAAGGCTTTCTTAAATTGACAAACTGTACAAGAACTGTGGGAAACACTGAGAGGAGGAACCACGTAAACTTTCTCATGAAGATCCACGTTCAAAATAACATTCTTCACATCCATATGTTCAACACAAGTTTAAGACAGATCATTGTCGCGGTGAATTGTACGAAGCTGCTTATTGTTTCAATAAGACGTCGTTCAAAGCTCACATCAGGCAGCTGAGGCAAAATATGTCAAAGTGGAAAAATATCTCGAAGACATCGGGTTTGATCGTTGTGCAAAACCGTTCATTCCTGAGAAAAGGTAAAAACAATAGCTTGTAATAAACTATTCATTTCCTAAAATTTTAATTGTTATTTTGACAGGTATGATATTATGACGAGTAACAACGCCAAAAGTATTAACGCAAAAACAAGGCATACGAGATCTTTCCCGATAACGCCGCTTCTTGAGTTCATAAGTTTCACTACAGAATTGGTTCTTCAAACGAGAAAACATTGCACACAAGTTAAACGAGGAACTTACACCAAAGTGTCACGTAAAAGACGGTTGGGGTGAGCACGATGTAAACTTGCAACAAAATACTTGCACTTGTGGAATTCCTCAACTTCTAGGTATCCCTTGCGAATATGTCATTGCATCAGCTCAACATTGTTCGGTGTACGTATACTCTCTGTGTAGTCCTTTCTATGTAAAGAAAATGTGGATCAAAATGTATAAACACGCCATCTATCCAGTTGGGAGTGAAGAACAATGGGACGTTCAGAAGATATTAAGCATATGAAAGTATTGGTTCCTGTTGAAAAAAATAAGCCGGTCATCCAAGAAAAAGTAAACAAGGAAGGCGAAGGGTAAACCGACATCCATCTCAAGGTTAAAAATTCGTTGTAAGGAGAAAATGTGGCAAGTGCGGTGGTGTAGATCACAATAGAAAGACATGCACATGTCGAGAATAGAGTGTGAATTATGTTGTGTAAAATGCCGTTGTTGACATATTGAAATTATGTGTTGTTAAATTATGTTGTTGAATCATTTTGAATTATTTTGAATTATATTTCGTTTTGACAAGTTATACACAATCAAAATTATATCTTCGTAACATATATATCATCCAACAAAAACAAAAGTAAAAGTGTATTAATATAAAAACATGTCATCGGGTAACTCTATCTAAAAACAAGTCAACCGCCGATTTTTTCCTGAATATCTTCATGTTATCCGTTATGAGTGTGTCGAAGGGAGCTCCAATGAGAAGATGCTCAACGTATTTGACCGCAAACATCTCACAATTACCGCTACAATCGTGATACACAATAAGTGTGTCAACGAATAAGTTGTTGCAAAAAAAATAGTATAATTCTAAACGTTTACCTTAAACATGACTGAGGGACTTTTTGGACAATGAGCCATGCGAGCTCATGAAGCGTCGGTCGACCTGTTTATAGAGGTTGATACATTTTTGGGTGGTTATTGAACAGGCCACTCAAAAGCATTACTCGTGGCAATGCTGTTGGAATTTATTTAACAATTTAAAAAGCATAATTATATAACATATCATATATGGCGGAATTATATAATAGATCTATACATATTAAAATAATTTTAATATGACTAACAACCTATGTCATTAAAATCAATTTATTAATTTAATAAACAATTTATTAAATCGTAAAAAACTCAACAATTGAACACACTAACAACCTATATGAACAATTCATATATTTAATTTAGCATATTAATTCGTTGAGAAAATTCTTACAATTAAGATAATAAATTATCCCGACGTTGCTCGCTAGCATCGGAAGGCCTCACCGGAATGCCCAAAAAAAATTCTTTGCCAATCTGGGAAGAACCGAGTCGCCGGAATGGAGCCTCGCCGGACTGGAGGCTTCAGGAAACTCGCCGAAAGGAGCTCTCTGGATTGGGCTCGCCGGATGGGAGTCACCGCACTGGGATCGCCAGAATGGACTCACCGGACTGGGTCTCTGAACTTGGGACCCCGGACTGCAGGAAACCTCGCCGGATTGGGGAAATCACGCCGGACTGGGAAGCTCGCCGGACTGGAGCAAGTCGCGGGACTGGAGAAGATCGCCTGACAGAGAAAATCACGCCGGTCGGAACACCTTCGCCGGACTGGAGATCCTGGGCGACTAAAAGCAATCCGCAGAGAAGAAAAAATCTAAAAAAAAATTTAAAAACGATTTTTAAATCAATTTTTCAGAATACAAGAGACACCAAACACCATAAGAGTGAATCAACGATAATACACAAGGAGTTTTATCGAGATGGAAAGGGTGGACTTTCAAGAACACTCGGGATTGATTATAGAAACTAGAAAACAACATTTTCTCTTTTCCTTTTCTTGGGAATTCGGCCGAGACTCACAAAGAGGGAGAGAGGAGAGTCTTTGCCGAAAAAATTAGGGTTAGGGTTGGAGTGATTAGGGTTTAGTTGTCTTTTTATAAACAGTTCATAATGGGCTTAAGATGGATCAAACCCATAACCCTATCACTCTAATTTTCGGCCAAAACACCCTCCTCATACTCGGCCTTAATACAATTTATTTATTCCCAATTAATTGATTTATTTCTAAATACAATTTATTTAGAACTCTCATTTTTATTTAATGACATTTCATTAAAATAATTTCATACTTTCCAAATAAGTACGAAACGAGAAATCATATATATTTCTTTCTTTATCTATTTGAATATCACAAGAGTATTATCATCATTATAATAATTCTCTATAATTCAATAAATAAACGTAACATTAAATAACTAATTATTTAATAAGTTACTTAAGAGAAATATTTTCTTCAATATAAATCATAATTTATATTCAATGAGTAAATCAACGATCCTTGTTCTTTTGATCTCTTCCAAGTGTCTATCATTGAGAGCTTATGGACCCACACGAACGAAACTTTAGAATAAAGATCGGACACAAAAGTTCACAAACTTTTTCCGTCTTTAAATTCTTAATGTTGGTCGATTCCACTAAAGGACCAACATTGATACTCTCTCTAAACGTATGCGCATATTTTATGTTTGATGTGATAAAACCATTTCTCACACGATCCACGGAGTACATTACGATATTACCCTTTATGTGTATCAGTAACCAAAAGGAATGTAAAATCACTGTTTTATCCCTTGAGTTATTATTTCACTAACTCCTTTGTTATTTGTGAATGAGAAAAACATAAAGTGAGATGTCTTTACATGTCACATGTTTTAATCAAAGAATGAACTCATTCAATGAATACTTGGTCAGGTTGTTTCATTCACACTCTCATAACAAAGCATAGTGTGATACTAATGCATTTGCATCGTTGTTACATGAATTCTATATCTGTGAATCATGCAACCCAACATCACATCCTTGTGACACCAACAGTCGGGTCAGATGTAACCAAAACTTAGTCATTGCCCATTGACGAATCAAATGTCACAAAGTGTAATGTCAATTACATATTCACTTCAGGATTAAGGTAAGTATCATAATACTCCTTTAGTTGTGAACTTAAAGCTTCGAGTGTGTATACAGCTTTATCTCGAGCTTCTAAGTGTCACAGGTCTTGTTCAATATCTTCTACAAGATACCAAGTACGAATCATAGTCACAAGTCTCTATATCACAAGATGAGATATCATGATTCATCCAAGCAATCATTACTTAGACTCGATTGCTCAATCGATCTTTAGATTGCGAACAAATGTTTCAAACTGGTCACAAGAGGTTATCTTGTCAAGTCTGTACTTAACACCCTTTTCTTTGATGACAGTTTCAGAGCATAGCTTAAACATAACTAAACACAATCTTCAAAAAGAATGAACATTTATTAATATCAATGTTTCAGCAAAAATTAAATACATAAAGTGTTTCAATGTCTGATATCTCCATCGTGGGCACCAATCCCAACAAATGCGAGACTCGAATCCTACAATATTTCAAAAAAATGTTAAGTAGTTACAAATTTAGTATAGAATTATATATTTTTAGAGTCAGATTGAAACTTACGTGCATGAACTCCATAAACTATGCCGAATGCTGCTCCTGGTCAACTAGCACCTTCTGACGATCAAGAATCGTGGTCGTTCACTCTGTCAAATCAACTTGAAATGTGAACCAGTGGATGTTCCTAAAGTTGACGACTATGAGGATCTCCTTAGCACCCCTCCACGGCTTGATCCTGATGTCTCGGTATCCCGTCATCGGCGCAATGACGGACTTCTGATCCAATCAACTCTCTCGGGTTCAGTCCCCAACTCTTTCGCCTTCTCTATGTTCCCCTGCTCTTGGTTGTACCTCATTAAGACGTTCTGAACCCATACAATATCCATAATGCAGACATCATGCCAATAACCACTGAGTTCATGGTGTCGAGTTTTCAGCATATGCAGGATTGCGTCGATATGCAGGATTGCGTCGATATGCAGCAATATAAACATATGATTAATACAAAATATCTAATATGTGACAGCTGAACAAATAAAATGCATTTTACGTCATCAGCCAGCCAAACTCCTACGTCGACAATCTGGGCAAAGAACTTCGGACCCACTTCCCTCAGCACTAACCGAACGTTAGGCATATAGCGGCCAAAGTACTTCCCCGTGCTTACCCAGATCATCATCTCGGCATAGTCTTTCGGGTTAGGCTCCTTGACCGCATTGAAAGAAGTTGTACGTGTTGTGTACTTGCGCTTCGTCGGATTGGTGAAGTCATCCCACTTCTCCAATTTCTGGGGTGGTGCCTTCGCTGGAGATTTGAGTGGCTCGCCCCGTTGACGCTTCGACTGTCTCTCGATGACAGTGTTGGGATTGGTGCCCACAAAGGAGATATTAGACATTGAAATACAGAGAGACTCTCAGTATTAGTCCTTTAGTGGAATCGCCTAATATTAAGAATTAAAAGACGAAAAAGGTTTGTGAACTTTTGAGACCGATCTTTATTCTAAAGCTTCGTTCATATGAGTCCATAAGGTCTCAATGATAGACACTTAGAAGAGATTAAATGAAAAAGAATAATTGATTTACTCATTGAATATAAATTGTGATTAATATCGAGAAAATTATTTTCTAAGTAACTTAATAAATAATTAGTTATTTATTATTACATTTATTTGTTGACTCATAGTGTATTTTACTATATTGATAATAATACAATTGAGTAATTCAAATAAATAAAAGAAGAAAATAAATAATTTATCACTTCGTACTTATTTTAAAAGTATGAAATTATTTAATGAAATCATTGTGGCTGAGGAAAAGAGGGAGAGTTGGCCGAGAATTTCAAGTCACTGGGTCATGGATTTGACCCAAATTAAGCCCGTTTAACTTGTTTATAAAAAAGCTTAAAATTTTTTTATCAAGAAATCCCCTAACCCTAATAGTTTTGGCCACGAGCAATCTCCCTCTCCCCTTGTGACACTCGGCTGAAATCCCTAGAAAGAACAAAAGGAGAGAAAATTATTTTCATCCCCTCTTGAGTGATTCCTTATTCCCCAGAGTTCATAGAAGAGCCCACCTTCTCAATCTCATTGAATTCCTCGTGTTTTATTGTTGACTCTTTGTTATGGTGTTTGGCGTTTTTAATTCGGAAAATTATGAGTTTTAAAATTAATTTTGAAGTCCAAACCGGTGAGAATCATCCTGTCCGACCGGCGCTCATGTCCGACCTCCAGCGTTACAGTACGACGAGATCTCCAGCAGGCCTCCTTGTCCGGCGAGTTCCTCAGCAGGCGTCCCTGTCCGACAAGATCCCCAGCAGGCGTTCTTGTCTAGCGAGATCCCTGTCAGGCGTCCCTGTTCAGCGGGTGCCCTGTCTGGCGTCCCTGTCTACCCTGTCCGGTGAGCAGGACCCTTGAACTTCTCATCTCGTCGCGTCGTCGGTCTTTTGAATAAGCCGGCTTGTTTATCCGGGATAGTTGATGAAGGGCTCCGACTGCTTTCAGGCGTAAACGGCGATTGAGACTTATTATCAGGAACATGCGTGGAATGTCCAGGGGGAGGCGTGGAGCCTTGAGGGGGATGAGGTTTAGCATCTTTGTCCTTGTTCATCTTCTTTTGAGTATCCGAACACGCGATTGCGTGGTAGGAATGGGTCCACCTGACATTCACGTGACGTCACGGAATACGTGATTCAGAAGCACATACTAGAATTATTGTAGCACATACTAGAATTATTAGTTAGATTTGTAACAAACTTTTATAATTTTCAAACGATCTTATTACCTGACTATGGCGTATGCGCTCAACTCTCCTGTTAACTACGTTAATGCCGCGCCCTAGGGTAGCCATAGTCTGGAGTATTATCCTATTCCTTGACGAAGCTTGTTCCACATTCCCACCGTTATGATAATTAGGTCATTATTGCTTGGCTCGGAAGCAGAAGCTTGTGAAGGAAGCGAAGTTCTTTGGTTCCATTGACGAGGAGAGTCAGGACGAGGAGCGCGAGCTTTCGACTCTTTTGTTGGACGCGTTCAAGGAATATCAGAGATATACTCCTCATCATTGTCCTCTTCCTCGTCGTGGCCGAGGAAGTCGGCTTCCTCCGCTGCTGAACCGACGATGTTGATTTCTTCGTCGACGTTCCTTGGCTCGGGCCGCGTTTTCTCCTTCGATATCTATCGGATATAGACATTTCTTTGTCTGGTCTTCAAGAATATCGAAGAAGCCTTTCTCTGCCGGTCTAGGTCGAACCATTTGAAGGAAGCCCAGCTGAAAACATATGAAAAATGTTATGATTTTTCAAAGATCAATATCAATTCAAGAAAAAATGAAAGATCAATAAAAGTTACCGATTTCTTATTCAGAATCTTCTCGACGTCCTTCCTAAGAACGACGATGGTGGCCGACCATGAATGCATTATCGGCATTCGGTTTTCGATGCTTGTTTTGAACGCTTGTCCAATCTCTTGGATCGCCTCGTACGCCCAATACTGAAAGGAGTGAACATTCCCAGAAAATGTGTACTTTGCCTCCTTTTGTTGAACGTCGGGCTTCTTCTTCAGCTACGTCTCGAGACCCTCGAGGTGATGCGTCAAGTCAACCGAGAGCGATTGAAATGTCTCGGCCCAACTCATGTTCCCCCACGGAAAACTGTAGAAGAATGGGAGATCTTCTACGTATTGGACGAACGGTTGCCACTTCGGCTCGATAACTTTGTTCGCTGGTTGTCCCAAAGGATAACCGAGAACGAAGACGCACTACCCGACCTTGTAAACGTCTACGGGGTTCTTGCACGCATTCCAAAATCCGATGAGTGCACTGAATTTGATGTTGCTTATCCCATTAAAGTACTCATCAACGAGCCTCTTAGAAGATCGCTTGTCCTTCTCGTCTTTGGTCAGATCGTCTGTGTAGTCAAAACCTGAGATTAGGGTATACTCGAGAAGGCCGAATCGAACCCTCTTTCCGCCAAACCCGAATTGAATCCCTCCGTACTTGATACACTCGACCTTCCTCTCCAAAAGGGCATGCACAAGAATGGGCACGAAATTAAACTCGCTATTTTTGAAGACGAAATGCTCGAACACCGTCCCTCGGAGTTGCTCGATAAGTTTGATTTCTTCGAACTGGCTCTTCACATTTTTCAACACGGCGGTTCCACCATAGGTTATACGCCCCGAGAAAGTCTCGTTAATGAGGAATTTCAAGTGGTCCTACACAAAAACACAAAAAATTAAGACTATTGTACAAAAAAGAGGATTATATCGCATGTTATCGCCCAATATCGTACGATATCGTAGGCTATCGTACAATATCGCACGATATCGTATGATATGGCCATGAAGGCCATCGTATGTTATCGTACGACCATCGTATGGTTTCGTACGATATCGCACGATGATGTCTACAATGGTATTCATCGTGTTCGTCGTTTTTCCGAAAAACCTAAAACTCTAAAATCTCTAAACTAGCTCAAATCATCCCAAATCAAACCGATTTAACATACATTATGGTCGAAAACACTAAATAAACTACATTTGGGATTTTTTTTCTTGTGACGTTTCTTGAGTTCTCCGGCTGTCTCCCCTGCCGGTTAAATGATTTTCCGAGCTCGAAAACATTGATTTTACTATATGCAATCGTGGTCTCTATAGTTTTGCACTTGTAAAGATAGATTTGAAGAAAAAAATAATTTGAAATGATGAACGGTGAGTTTCGGCCGAGAGAAGAGAAGGGGAAGAGAGAAAGAGTGAGGGAAAGAGAGGGAAATAGTATTTTTGTCTCTTTTAGGGGCTAAAGTCCATTTTTTGATATTTTGAATAAGAGGGGTTTAATGTGGATATTTCAATTATTTTTGGGTCCATATTATGAAATTTCTCTTTATGATTTGCTGGTGTATTCTCTCTTTTGCTCTACTGTATTATAAGGAACTTTCTCTCTTCTTATCTATTTTTTGACATTTTTTATGTTGTGGTTTTAGAACTTGTAATTCAGGGTTCTTCGTACTCTTTTTATGGCTATTTGTGTGCCTTCTTAACAATACTAAATGTTTTGTTATGAATCACCACATCTGACTGAAAGAAGAAAAGGAAATAAAATGACTGAAGGTTAGATAGGAGTGTAATCTGATGGATTCTCATTTTGTGTCTGGTTCAAGTTGCTCAATCTATTTTCACACCATTTTGTGTCTGGTTTTAGAGCTTTTAGTTTCCGGTTTGCACTCTTGTTATGCCTTTTGTTTTATGCTGTGATCTGAATCACACAGTTCTCCGATTGAAAGATGAAAACGAAAAAAGAGAGGATGTCATGTAATTATTTTTGCTGATAGATTGTTTCGAACTTCGGTAGGTTCAAAGGAAGTGTTATATGCAAAACAACAATGTCATATAGACTGATCAATGTCACAAAAATGTCAAAGATGGTTTATGTTTTTGCTGATAGATTGTTTCGAACTTCCTAATTTTCATAACATTTCTCCATTTCTCTTTAGTGACGATGATGGTTTATTAACCAAAATAGCAATGTCAAATGGACTGATCAATAAATTAATCTGTCATGTTTGTGTCATAATCGCTTCCTGTACCCTAGACCTATGGGCTAAGATCGTAATGTTTGCTTGGTTCAAATCACTGAAATGCAAATCGCAAGAAACGATTATAAAAAAGTTGAAAACTAAAACCCTAAGATTATAGAAAAAATGGCATCATAAACTGACTGACGATCAATTAACTAATCTTTTCTCTTGTGTGTCGCAGTTCATCGTAAAAGAAAATGTCGAGAAGATATGATAGCCGAGTGATGATCTTCTCACTAGAGAGGCTTATGTACCAAGTGGAGTACGTGATGGAGGCGATTGGAAATGCGGGCACGTCGATAGAAATCCTTTCCAAGGACGGGTTGTCCTCGTTGGTGAGAAGAAAGTGACCTCGAAGCTTCTCTAGACCTCTACTTCCACCGAGAAGATGTACAAGATCGACAACCATGTGGCCTACGCCCTCGCCGGAATCGTGTTCGACGCCAACATCCTCATCAACAGTGCCCGCGTCCAGGTCCAGCGCTACACCCTCTCTTATCAAGAGCCAGTGCCTGTTGACCAGCCCGGCCTGTCTCTCTGCGACACAAAGCAAGGGTAATAAAGATCTTGTACTTCTCCTAATATGACTTGTTAGTCTAGTGGAATTGAACAAGGGATCTGAATTCAAATATGCTCCTTGTCCACTTAAACTATTTTTTTTTCAAAAAGAAATTCTTGAACTTTTTTTTGTTGTGGATAACAAGGAAAAAAAGCCTTAGAAGGTTCAAACACAACCTAATCTTGCACACCAACTAGGACCGAAAAGGAAAACACCGTAGATGCAAGATACACAATCATAGACCACTTTTCTCCTTGTTCAGGTTAGAGAGCACTAAGGATTCTCAAGCCCTTTATAAATCTGCTTACGAATAACTTGAGAACTCTTTACTAGGTGACGAAAGCCAGAAACCTAACTCTAGTTTATGTTATCTTGTATCTCACTAATAGAGTTGTAGACATCTTAAATAATTTTGTCGTCTCGAAGCTCCCAAATCGACCACAAAATGCCACCCAAATATTTGGATTTTCTTAGGAACTTGTGCTTTCCACACTGCCTTGTAGAAGTGAGTCCTATCTTTGTTGACGTAGGCAAGATTTCCAAAAGCAGAGACTTTGTCGAGAAGTTTGAGTCGTGTAACATCCAAATTAAGCTTCTCTGATTTCCGTAGATGATGGAGCAGATTATATAGTAAACTTGCTCTGATCTCCTTTGCTCGACTAAGCTCTCAAGGCGATGGAAATTAGAGCAGCAGATCATCCAGTGGCTTTAACAAAGATTTTTAGTCTATATAAATAAAACTTGAGATTCTTCCCTTTTCACACTAGACCAGGAAATATTTTTTGGTTCCCTTGTAGTATGTTAGGGAGGGGTTATTAATCTTTTTATTAAAACGTTTGAGATGGTAATGTAGCTAAAGTTTCGAAAAATTTAGGTAAATAACCACACGTAGAAGTGCCTAGTTACTTTAACATTTACGCCATGGAAATATGAAAGCGACTACTTACCCAAGATTTATGAAACGTTAGCTATTTAGGAATGTCAAACTATAAATGCCCCGCATCTTCCCTCAATTTTTCAAGTAATTCAAAACTCCCACCAGATATATTTTTATTACAAAGAAAAACCGTTCATAACTTACAATTTTCACTTAAATTATATTTTAGTGAAAGTAGTGGTACGTCAACTGGAGATATTAGTTAAGCAGTGGAGTAGTTTAACCATAGAGATCGGTTTTGCTGGAATCGATCTAAGATTTATCAATTAATTATCATATCATATATGGCGGTATATAATTTTTTTTTTGACACGTGTATAATTATTTTACTACCTAGACAAAGCGCATGAACATGTTGTTAATTAAATATATAATAAATATGAAAAACACTTAGAAAATTTTTCTTGTTTCTTGATCTTGGAGTCACTTCTCGGATGAAGATCCTTCTTCTTGTCTCGCTACCTCTCGTCTTTCGATTCTTGAGCAACCACGAATGTTTCTACCACTAGTCTTCAAGCGTTTGAAGAGTTTAGTGAGTGTGCACTATTAAACAATATGAACCAAGAACGAGTCTTGGATCATAAGCTAATGATCTAGATCAAGTGATGATCTAGGTGTTAAAATAAAAGAATATTTTAGAGAGAGAGAGAGATGGTTGGTCGGCTAGAAAGAGAAAGCGCAAGAGTAAAAAACTTATTATCACATTTCAATGTGAGGCTCTATATAGGAGAACGAAATACAAGAAAAGGTAATTACCCTTTCCTATTGTGTATTCATGATAAAATATTGTATTTCCTCCTCCATTTCTCTTCTACATGGCCGGCCACACTATGTTATAAGTGAGGAAATTTGTTTCCTCACTTAGCACATTTGTTTCATTCTCAGAAAAATTCATTTCCACTTTTCTTTTGGGCAATTCCCAATATACAATAATGCACAAAATAAAAATAGATATTTCTCGCTCTCTCTTGATGTAATATGACCGGCCATATGGGTGGCTACACATATATTTACTTCCTAATTTGTTAACAAAAAAATAAGGAAAAGGCTTAACATTATTGTCCATACAATAACATGTTCTGAAAATTTATTTCAATAAGCATAAAAACCAATTTTCAGCCGTGTAACTTTAAATTAAATTGTGAAAAAATTCAAAATCTTATTTTGAAATTTTTACATCAATTATCTTTAGACCATTTTCGAAAAATATGCCTAGTTCAACAATTGAACTTATTTTGACTTAGTTTTTAGTTTAACACACTCTACTCTAATGACTTATGATATGACCTCATGGAACCAAATGAATAAAGCAGTAACTAGGACTCTTGGACTCAAAGTTCACAAACTTTTTCAAGTGTAGTTTAATATCAAATGACTCCACTAAAGAGTTGACAATGAACATATCTCGGTTCAAATAAATATATTTTCTACTAAAAAATCTACTTATTTGTCATGAGTGGATCCACTGAATATTCTCGAATGATCACCCTTCATGAATATCATCAACTAGATTGGATTTGCAAAATTACCATTTTACCCTTCTAGTTATTATTTCTGCAACTCCCTTACTTGTTAATAAGTTAGAAACGATGTATTGACAAGGAGCTAACAAGTCACATTGTTTCATCCAAATAAAGTCGCTACTTAATTTTGGATATTGCGCAGTTCATTTATTCACAATCCAAGTAATCAAGCATGAGGTGATATATATTGCATCTCAGCAATCTTGTACATGAATTCCATATCTATGAGAACATCACAAAGTTGGTTCATGACATCTTCATAACTTAATATCTCACCAGTTGATCTAGTTTAGATCACATAATTGATCTAGAATTTGACTTTCTCAAATGAGAGTATTAATGCTATGAAATGACATGTCTCATTTCAGGATTTAGGTAAGCATGATGCAGTTCATACATAGTGGCCTTGAGATAGAAGATGTAAAATGGTTTGTTCTTCTATTGTCTCTAAAGGTGCACTGGTCAATTCAGTATCTTCAAAAGATACACTGGAAGAACTATAGAGTTTCTAACTCTCTATGCCTCGTAACTAGACATCATAGATTCTTCCAACAATCATACTGGGATCAATAGTCCGTTGTTCTTCAGATTAGGAATATATCGTTTTAACCAAACCATGAAGAGTTTGTTCACGCAAATCTACATTTGTCTCTTCATACATTGTTAGGTTTTATTAAGAACTATTAGACTATTGCATATCATGAATCTTCAATCAAGCTAAAAGGGAATGAATGAATGTTTCAACTTTTATTAATTTAATCAGAAAATTACAATACGGACTTCATAAAGATTTATATGTTACATCAATATGTAAATAAACAATCTTCTTGTGGGCATCTTTGCCAACAAACTCCCACTTGACTCAAAGAAGATGAGAGTAGTCTTTCATGCCTTATCTGTCTCGATGTTGGTCGAAGACCTTGTTGGATAGGGCCTTGGTGAAAGAATCTGCCAGGTTCTCAAGCGTTGAGATTTTCTTCACCTCCACGTCTCCGCGCTGCACGATCTCTCTAATCAAATGGTATCTCCTCTCAATATGCTTAGAGCGCTTATAGCTTCTAGGTTCCTTTCACTTAGCAACAGCCCCACTATTATCAAAATAAAGTGTCATTGGCTCGTTGTCATTTGGAACGACTTCCAAATACTTAAGGAATTTTCTAAGCCATACAGCCTCTTTGAATGCTTCACAAGAAGCCACATATTCTGCTTCCATGGTGGAGTCAGCAATGCAAGATTGCCTGATACTCCTCCAAACTACAGATCCACCATTTAGGATGACCACAGATCCTGAAGTAGATTTCCTGGAATCCTTATCTTCCTGAAAGTCGAATTGGTATACCCCGTCATAGTCAGGTCAGTACCTGATTATGTAAGAATCAAGTTCCTAGTTCTCCGAAGATACTTAAGAACATTCTTAACAGCAACCTAGTGCTGGGTTCCAGGATTAGATTGGAAACGGCTAACTACGCCAACGATGAAACATATATCCGGTCTAGTGCACATCATAGCATACATGAGACTTCCTATGACTGAAGCATAGAGAATCTTTCTCATGTCCTCATTCTATTGTGCAGTCTTGGAAGACTGGTCCTCAAAGAGTGAGACTCCATGTCTAAAGGGGTTAAAGCCCTTCTTGGAGTTTTGCATAGAGAAGCGATCCAACACCTTATCTATATAAGATGCTTGGGAGAGCGTCAGGGTCCGGTTCTTTCGATCTCGAAAGATCTGAATCCCTAGAATGTATGCAGCTTCCCCTAGATCCTTCATATCAAACTGCTTAGCTAACCAGATTTTAACCTCAGATAATTTCCCTACGTCATTACCAATGAGTAGTATATCATCGACATATAATACCAGAAACACAACCTTGCCCTCATGTATCAACTTATAGACACAAGGTTCATCTATTGACGGTTCAAAACCAAAGCCTTTTACAGTTTCATCGAATCTAATATTCCATGATCTAGATGCTTGCTTTAATCCATAAATGGATTTAAGAAATTCACAAACCTTGTTCTCTTGATCACCTTCCACGAAACCGTCTGGTTGAGCCATGAGTATGTGCTCGTCAAGATTGCCATTAGAAAGGCCGTCTTGAGATCCATTTTCCAGATCTCGTAATCGAGGGCGGCAACTATGGATAGAAGTATACAGATGGATTTAAGCATTCCGACTAGCGAGAAGATTTCTTCATAATTGATACCTTCCTTTTGGGTAAAACCATTAGCCACTAGCGCTTTGAACGTCTCAACGTTCCCATCCGAACCCCTTTTTTCTTATAGATCCACTTACACCATACAGGTTTAACCCCTTCAAGTAGGTCTACAAGTTTCCAGACTTTGTTGACATACATCGAATGCATTTTAATTTTCATGGCATCAAGCCAAAGGTTTGATTCAAAACCAACCATTGCTTGGTTGTAGGAAACAGGGTCATCCATGTCAGCGACGGCTACGAGAGTATCGCCATAAGACATGTACCTGTCGGGATTTTCAAAAACCCTCCCACTACATCGAGGTACTACTTGAGGAGGTTCTGAATTGTTAGGTTGCGTTTCAGCTGGGGTAAGAACAGTTCTTACAGATGACGTAGAAGCTTCCTCACCCAACTTTTCTTCAAGCACAATTTTGCTTCTTGGTTTCGTATTCTTCATATAGTCCTCCTAAAGGAAACGAGCATTAGTGCTGACAAACGTTTTTTTGTCCACAGGATTATAGAATGTGGAACCTTTGGTTTTCTTTGGATATCCAACAAATACACATAATTCTGACCTACTAACCAACTTGCTAGTCTTTTGCCTTAGCACATGTGCCGGGCAACCCCAAATTTGATGTGGCTCAAACTAGCTTTACGCCTAGTTCATCGTTCATAAGGAGCATCAAGGACCGTCTTAGACGGAACTTGGTTCAGAATATATGCGGCAGTTTCGAGGGCATATCCCCAAAATGAATTAGGGTGTAATGAGTAACTTATCATTGATCCAACCATCTCCATAAGAGTTTGATTCCTTCTCTCTGACACTCCGTTCTGTTGAGGTGTGCCAGGTGCTGTAAGCTGAGAAGCGATACCTTCTTCTTTAAGAAAGTCATCGAACTCTTCAGATAAGTACTCACCGCCTCGATCAGATCGAAGGGTTTTGATCTGTTTGCCAGTCTGCTTTTCCACTAAAGCCCGAAAAACCTTAAATACATAAAAGTTTTCGGATTTGTGTTTAAGAAAATAGACAAATCTATATATTGAGTAATCATCGGTAAAGGTAACGAAGTATTCGCATCCTCCCTGTGCCTGAATTCTGAGCGGACCACATACATCAGAATGGATTAGTTCCAACCGCTCAAAGGCTCTTCGACCTTTATCAAGGAAAGGTCGTTTGGTTATTTTTCCTTCTATACGGGATTCACAAGTTTGCAGTGAGCCTATTGCAGAGGCTTTGAGTGGACCATCTGTCACAAGTCTCTTAATCCTATCTAGACTAATATGACCAAGTCTTAAGTGTCAGAGATGCTTTGATTTTATTAGATCAGAGGATTCATTAAGTTTAATCCTCTTGGGTTCCCTAATTAGATCATTATCTATTTTAGTGTCTAATAGCAAAGGTTGTGTAGGATAAAGATAGTATAAACCATTCTTTAAACATGCATCAGTGACAAATGAATTGGAAGAAGTAATACGAATTCCATTATCAATAAACTTTAATAATAATTTCTGCTCAACAATTTGAGCTACAGATATTAAGTTTTTCCCAAAGGAATAAACATAATACACATTATTCAAATTTAAAGTTCTGTTTTCGAATGACAGTGTCACGGATCCCAAAGGAATACACATATTGGAAGAAAAGAGGAAATGAACTTCTTTAAAAAGGAAACAAATGTGCTAAGTGAGGAAACAAATTTCCCTCACTAATGCTTGCATATGACCGACCATATTGTGTTATTCATACACAATTGGAAAGGATAATTATTATTTCTTGTATTTCCTTCTCCTATAAATAGAGCCTCACATTGAGATGTGAAAAAAACGTATTGGACTTGCTCTCTCTCTATTCTAGTCGTCCATATTCTATCTCTCTCTCTCTCTCTCTCTCTCTCTATCTCTCTAAACTACCTCTCTTATTTTGGCACCTATGTCCTCATTAGACTTAGGCTTAAATTATCTATTTAGATCATAGATTTGTTCTTGAGTTATTGTGTTTGATCGTGCACACACACAAATCCTTCAAACCCTTTATAGACTCTTGTGATAGACACGTTAGCTATCTCCAGTTCAAGACTAGTCATGAAAGAGATGAGTAAGACGAGAAGATCAACCTTTCCTAAGGCTTCTCAAAGAAGCTATAAGAAATATTAGTCCCAACTAAATAAGTAATTAAATAATATTTTTAAATAATAAGATGTTCATGCACTTTCCTAGGTTAGTAAAATTATTTTACTATTAAAAATATTTTTATATTCCGCCATTAACTCGTTAATGATAATTTTTTCTTAACCCTAGACCTATTCCAACACAAACAACACGGCATTTCAGTTGATGGTGAAACATGATTACAAGGACGACATGACCCGAGAAGAGGCCATTCATTTGGTCATCAAAGTCTTGAGCAAGACCATGGACAACACTAGCCTCACCTCAGACAAGTTCGAGCTCATCGAAGTTTTCCTTTCTCGTACCGAGTTTGCTCCCCCGACGGCCTTGCCAAGTTGATCGTCAATTTCGGCGTTACTCAGCCCGGTTATGAAGCTTCTTAGATTCCCTCGCATTTTTCTTGCAGAGCGTGAACGTATTCATGATTGTTGGTGGATTATCTTGTTTTCTATGCTGTATCGTAAGGAACATTCTCTCTTATCTATTTTTCGACATTTTTTATGTTCTGGTATTAGAGCTTTTAATTTAGGGTTCTTCGTACTCTTGCTATGGTTGTTTATGTGTCTTCTTAAACTACTAAATGCTTTGTTGTGAATCACCACATTGAGTGAAAGAAGAAAAGGAGAAAAAATGACTGAAGGTTAGAAGGGAGTGTAATATGCAAGTTGAGATCTATTTTTCAGAGCATGAAGGAGTTTATGATACAAGATATACACTAGGACAAAAATGGTTTTTAGAGGCGACAAAAGTTGTTTTTAAAGGTTAGTCGCTTCTAAAGTCGCTTCTAAATATTAGAAGCGATAACTTTAGAAGCGACTAGACACATAAAAAGCCACCAAAAATATGGTAGTTTGGAAATTTGAAGCGACTTTTTGACTTTTAAAAGTCAAAAAGCCCATTTTTTTATAATTTAAAAATAAAATTTGTTTATTAATTAAACATATAATTGTTAGGTCTACAAGGAAAGAGTTTGTGATAACACTTCCATAAACAGAGTCCCAACTGTTATAGATACCCTCATCGTCATATTCATGGTTATCGCAAGGCCACACATGTGGACAAAATCTTGGATTGGTATTTCCATTAAAACTGGTTGTGGTGGAGTATGACTAACCTTTAAACCTTATCAGTCAATGATACGAAGATACACTAATGTGACAACAATGCCACAAAGTCTTCGGCCTCCAAATTCAAAATAAAGCAGTCAATAGCCATACGACATTCACCACAAATCAAACGTAAAACTACTCATACAACTTCCTTTTCTCTCGACATAATCTAGTGGACAATCAGACACTCGTCTTAATTATATTTTCAGACCCATTTCTGCTCACCGCTGCATTTCCGACGCCTCTGACTCCCGCAACTTTAGCTCCTCCGCCAAAAGCTCTGAGAAGTTCTTCTCCGTGTCCTCGTTTCAGTTGACGAAGAATAAATATTAGACTATTCAACTATTCTATTGAAAATACATCCAGTGGACGAAGAAGAGCTGTTACGGATTAGAACGAGAACGATTGAAGACTATTAGATTATTATTGACTGACTTTTAATCTTAAAATAAAAAAGGCATATTGGTCGTTATTTTATTACAATAATTGAAGATGGATTTTTTGCGCATTGATTAATTTTAGTTATATAACAGTGAAACATGAAGAAGAAGAAAGAACATAAATGCATTTGTTGGGATTGGTCCCACAAAGGAGATATTAGAAAAATGAAATACATTTGTATTTGATTTTGGTGAAACATTAATATTAATAAATATTCAATCTTTATTATGTTTGTGTTTATGTATGACTCATACGCTTTGAAACTGTTATCAACGAAAGGGGTGCTAGTACAGACTTAACAAGATAGCCCTTTGTGACTAGTTTAAACATTTGTTCGCAATCTTAAGATCGATAGAGCAATCGAATCTAAGTAATGATTGTTTGAATGAATCATGATATCTGATCTTGTGATATAGAGAATTGTGACTCTATGATTTATCCTTGATATCTTATAGAAGATATTGAACAAGACCAGTGATACTCTAAAGCTCGAGATAAAACTGTTTAATCACTCGAACCTCCAAGATCACATACGAGGGGTATTTTGGTACTTACCTAAATCCTGAAGTGAATGCATAATCGATGTAAAACCTTATGACATTTGATTTGTCAATGGGCAATGGCTAAGTTATGGTTGCATGTGATCCAAAAGTTGGTGTCATAACGTTGTCATGTTGAATTATTTCATTCACAGATAACGAATTCGTGTTGAAACAATGCTAATGCATTAGTATCACACTATGCTTTGTTATGAGATTGTGAATGAATAAAACTGTCCAGGTTTTCATCGAATTAAAACATTCTTTGATTAAACATGTGACATGTAAACACATCTCACTCTATGTTTTTCTCAATCACAAATAACAAAAGAGTTAGTTGAATAATAACTCAGGGGTAAAATGGTAATTTTACATTCCTCTGAGTTTCTGATATACATGAAGGGTAATATCGTAAAGTACTCCGTAGATCGTGTGAAAAATTGTTTATCACATCAAACGGAAAATATATACGTATGAATAGAGAGAGTGTCAATATTAGTCCTTTAGTGCAATCGACTAATATTAAGAATTAAAAGATGGAAAAGTTTGTAAACTTTTGAGTCCGATCTAAAGCTTCGTTCATATGGGTCCATGAGGTTTCAATGATAGACACCTGGAAGAGATTAAATGAACTACAATTGTTGATTTACTCATTGAATATAAATTGTGATTTATATCGGGAAAATTATTTTTCTAAGTAACTCAATAAATAATTAGTTATTTATTGTTACATTTATTTGTTGAATCATAGAGTATTATTATATTGATAATAATACACTTGAGTAATTCAAATAAGTAAAAGAAGAAAAATAAAATTTATCATTTCATAATTATTTGATAACTATGAAATTAATTAATGAAATGTCATTAATAAATGAGAGTTTTAAATTAATTGAATTTAGAAATAAATCAAAAGAATTTGGGAATAAATTAAATGTATATGGCCGAGTAGGGTGAGGAGTTTTGGCCGAGAATTATAAGTCATTGGGCATTGGGTTTGACTCAACTTAAGCCCAAGTTAAACTGTTTATAAAAGGGTTTAAGAAAACCCTAATGAAACACCCCGACCCTAATTATTTTCGGAAAAAGCTCTCTCCCTCTCCTTGTGTGACACTCGGCCGAATCTCGCAAAGAAAAAGAGAAGAGAAAATTGTTTTCATCTTCTCTTGATTAATTCCCGAGGGTTCATGAGAGTACACCCTCTAAATCTCAACATATTCCTCGTGTATTATTGTTGACTCTTAATTGTGGTGTTTGGTGTGTTTTTAATTCTGAAAACTGGTTTGAGAATTGTTTTTAAAAGGGTTTTTCGAAGCTCCCTGCCGACCTGATCCTTCAAGCCATCCAGTTCAGCGACCAGGCTTCCAGCGTGTCCAATCCGGCGATCGGCGTCCCATTCGGCGAAGACTCCCTGCCAGGCGCCCTGTCCGGCGAGATTCCCAGCGGGTCTCCCAGCCCGGTGACTAGGTCCAGTCCGACCAGGGTCTCCCAGTCCGGCGACTAGATCCTATCTGACCAGGGTCTCCTAGTCCGGCGACCAGGCTCCTGTCCGACTAGGCTTCCTGTTCGGTGAGCCTCCTGCAGACTCCAGTCTGGCGAACGTCCAGGTGCCAGTCCGGCGAAGACTTGTCCAGTCTTGTCAGGCGAGTGTCTCTCCATCTTTTGACTCGGTGTGGCATTCCAGAGTTAGTGAGCAACGTCTAGATTATTTATAATCTCAACTGTAAGTATTTTATCAACGATTTGGACTGCTAAAAATATATAAATTGTTTACATAGGTTTGTTAGTGTATTTAAATGTTGAGTGACATGTTTTAATAAATCTTTTATGAACATGCAAATAATTTTAATGCCTACATTGTTAAATATATTAAATAGTTTTAATATATATAGATCTAATTATATTTTTCCGCCACATAGAATGTGTAATATAATTAAATTGTTTAACTTGTTAAATAAATTCCAACAACATTACCGGTACATGCAATGGTGAAGAACAAAAAGTAGCTTTTGACGACAGAAACAAGCCACAAATACACCACAACCTGTTGAAAGGCATACGCAAAAAAAACAAAAAATCAAATAAATTTTGAATCACAAAAAACACAAGCCAGGATAAAATATTTTGAATACTGATGTCACACACAATCTTAAATTTCAAGTCATCCAATACAGGTCGATTAATTAGTTGTCGTTAGTGATTAAAAACGATGCTATACTCAAATCTCAAATTGAATTACCAAACTAATGCATAAGAGGACGTAAAAGTTCGAAAGCTTACAAGACAATCGCTTGAAAAGGCTTAATTGCGATTGTGAATTCGCATACGATCCTGAGAGTTTGAGATCGACGAAGGAGGAAGATCAGTTTCTGATGACTGCAGAGGAAGAGAAAAGAGAAGCCACCTAGTGTGTGTGTGTGTGTGAGAGAGAGAGAGAGAGAGAGAGAGAGAGAGAGAGAGAGAGAGAGAGAGAGAGAGAGAGAGAGAGAGAGAGAGAAATTACCTCGGTTCTCGTCGCGACTACGAATCGGAGGGTCAGAGACTACGGAAGTCTCCTCCAGAATTAAGGACCAACGAGAGCCACGAAAACTAGACGCTTCTAATGCCCCAACTTTTATATTTACTGAAATTTTGACGGATAACTTTTGGAGCCCAAAATTTTGGGCATTAAAAGCGACATTAGAAGCGACTAGTCGCTTCTAATTCCTCAAAATACTGGTTGAGCGACTACGGGAAAAAACGAGCCAAAGATTTAGCCTTTAGAAGTGACTAGTTGCTTCTAATATGTCGCTTAGGACCATTAGAAGCGACTAGTCGGTTTTAAAAGTCAAAAAATTCATTTTTTTAAAAACCAAAGTGTTTGCGTTAGAAGCGATTAGTCGTTTCTAATGGTAAAATGCCACTTTTAAAAGTCCCGTCATTTCTAAAAATCTCTTTTGTAGTAGTGATACTTGATGGATTCTCATTTTCTGTCTGGTTCAAGTTCCTCAATCTATTTTCACACCATTTTGTATCTGGGTGTAGAGCTTTCGGTTCAGGGTTTGCACTCTTGTTATGCCTTTTGTTTTATGCTGTGTTCTGAATCACACTTCTGAAAGATGAAAATGAAAAGAGAGCGGATGTCATGCAATTGTTTCGAACTTCGGAAGGTTTAAAAGAAGTGTAATCTGCAAAACAAATTTGGAGATGGATATAAATTAAAGGCACATGATTTTTGTGTATCCACTTAGCTATCATGCACGTTAAGGACTTCTTAGTAAACAAAATAATTTTTAATTAGAATTTAATCGTTATTTTGTATTTGGATATTAGCTTATTTAAACCAATTGACTATAGAATTGATGTGGTACGTCAAATACATGAGATTTACATTGACATGTGAATTAAAATATTAATTTTTCACCTATGTAGATTAAAATATTGTTGATAATAAATGAAAATTGAAAAGTGATTATTCACATATGAATAAACTTAAACTAAAGATTAGTTTAGTAAATGATGTAATAATTTAAGTTAAATTTCATTTTAGCTTATGATCTAAGCGACAAAGACGGTTCAAAGGCTTTTGGTGGGTCATTTCAGATTTAATATGAGAACGTCGCCAAAGACCAAAGATGGCTAACGAGTATAAGGACAGATTTCATTTTCAATATTATTTACGTCACAATTTTTACCAGTGATTGTAATTCTTTTTTCAGCTACAACAACTTTTATAAACACAGCTTTCATGATACTTGTGTCATAATTTCCATATACCGTCGTAATTATGGTTTTATTAGACTGGATACAAGATCAGCTACCCACACGTTCATTCATTTGTTATAGTCTTATAGCTCATGTGGATGAAGTTTTCGTGATAAAAGAGGACTTGTTAAGTGATAGGGTTAAACATCATCAAAATATTGCTCAATTATCACATTTATTTCTTTAGGAATAGTGATACTATTTTATGTACCAACTTGCTTATTTTGTTTTTTGGGACATTTATTATTGGATCCAACAAGTCTATCACGTTTTTGGCGTACTTTAGCTCATTTGGTAGCATATTTTCAATTTCTTCTTTAAGAAGATAAATTTTGCAAGGAACATTGACAACTGGTATATGTGACTTGGTCCCAGTTTTATCATAGGTAAATGCATCAGACTGTGTATTTGCGACTTTCTGTAAGTGGATTATCTTTTGAATTTCAAATTAACATTGATTTGTACGAGAATCAAATGGGAATCTTGATTCATTCCATGAAATTTATTGTCTTTATTATTAGGCTTTTGTTTATCTCCCCCTAATGCAAGACAAATTGTCTAATCAAATTGACATTCGGTAAATTGTGCCTTAAACATATCACATGTCATGAGTTCCAAATATCTATTATTGATGAAAAATCAAACCCAATATAAATTTTCAATGTTTATTAGGGTCCCATTACTACGGTGAAGGGAGATATTGGGACTTAAACTGCACAACCATAAACTTTTAAATGAGAGATATTTGATTTCTGGCCATTGACAAGCTGCTGAGGGGAAAATTTATGATATGCAGTTGGCCTTATACACATTATAGATGCAACGTGCAATATTGCATGTCCCTAATCAAAATTTGATTACTTTGCTCTCATACGTAAGGGCATAGTAATCAACTTAAGTCTCTTAATAAAAGATTTTGCTAATCCATTTTGGGTATAAGTACGACTAAACGATGTTCAATAAAAATTCAATCGACATACAATAATCATTACAAGATGATTTGAATTCTCCTGTGTTGTCAAAAAATATAATCTTTATTGTATGATTCGAAAACTGTGCTTTTAGTCGTATTATTTGAGCAAGAATTCTTCCAACTGCAACATTGCTAGACAACATTCGACCAACGTGTAAATGCATCAATAAGGATCATTAAATACTGAAACAGTCTGCTTGACGGAGTAATAGGTCCATATATGTCTCCTTGAATATGGTCTAAAATGTTGGACATTTAGTCACAACTTTCATCCGAGATGACATTGTTATCAAGTTTCCTTGAAAACATCTTTCACAAAAAAATTATTCATTCAAAAGAATATTTTTACTCTTTAAAGGATGTTCATGTGAATTTTCTATAATTTTGTGCATCATTATGAAATTTGGATGACCTAAACGATATGCCATAAAAGAAAATTTGTTGTTTCCATTGATTGGTTAATCACCATGTATGCATCAACTGAATTTTTAAAGTATAAGATAATCCAGAACTATATGCTAGAGATTATTCTAAGATTTCTTGTTAGAAAATTATTTCTTATTATGAGCTATTATATTTATATAATTATAATAGCTATTAATTTATGATTTTATTGAAAATGAATATTGATAAATATTATGTAACTGATATGGGATAAATGAGTTTATACTAATTATATTTATTAAGGGACTTATGAGTTTCCTTAGAAAAATATATATAAAGACTCTTAGTTATGGTCCCTAATGCAAATCAATCGAGTCTTTCTCTTTCCATAAAGAGTTTGACCTTAAATTTTCTCGTCGGAGATATAAAGTGATTTAGCAAAGGAAGACCACGCACCACCCGATTCACGTTCGTCCCATCACTGATGATCGAAAGTTTTTCCGCATCAAGTGGTGATCGATCTAATGGATTCAGGTATTACTTTAATCCTTAACGTGTTGACTTTGGGAAATGCTATTAATAAATAATTTTTTCCTTGCAAGTGGTATCAGAGCAAACATCGTTTATTAGATTATTATGATTAATTTTCATATATTTCTATTTTGGAATTGTAATCTCTGTATGATTAAAGAAAATTTGGATACTTAAAGCAATAAGAGTCTTGTAAAATACATGTATGTATGTTACCGTGTACAGATGTTTTGCAGTTTTTTTTCCCTTGGATTATAGAAAGATGATTTTGTTTGCATTTCTTCGTCTTCTTGTGCATGTGTACTGGAACTTTTAGTTTTTTGTTTCCTCGATTTTTCTTTCATCGGTTACGCTTTCGTTTATGTATTATTAAAGCATTTATTTTTATTTTATTGCTTTTTGATATACATGGAATGTTTTAAATGGTCGAATATGTAAGAATACCTTTTGGACTTTTTTGGTTGCTACGGTAATATCATAAAATTAAATCTCCTTATCACTGTCTTGATTGCATTAATTGCTAGTTATCAATAGATATATAAGGAACGTTGAAAATATACCGAATAACAAAAAAATCTTCACTAATTAGTTGTAACAAATTAATTGTTTATATAGTCAACTAATTATTAGGACATCAAATCTAGTAAACCTGTTACGTAAATTTAAGGATGTATATAAATTTTGTATGCATATGAAATTAAGTAAGACGCTAATTGTTCCATTTCTAATTTAAAAAAATTATGAATAAGGCTAAGTATATATTTAGTTATATGAAATTATACTTCAGAATATATGTTTTATATCAAATTAAACCATCGATTCAGTATATTTGGTATATTTTAATTGAATTGATTCAAACAATATGTATAGATTTTGTGGAAAATTATTTAATTAATATTATATGTATAAATTTTGTGGGAAATTATTCATGCAAATTATGCTCAGCGCAAAGGAAGACATATTTTGGCCGAATAACAACGTACTTGCAATGATAAGTGTATGATAATTATAAAGTCTTATTCATGTGAACTATGAAAAGTACAAATACATTTCAAAGTTTGACATAATTTATTATCAGTATTTGATCAATGCATTGAGTATACCAATTGCAATTAATTTCTTTGTTCAAAGACTAAGAATTAATTTTTGTGCTAGGTAGCTTGAGATAGTTTATTTTATTGAATTATATACTAAAGTGAGCACATATTTTCTTCATTTTGTTCGGGGATCCAATTTCGATTGCAGCCACTTCTAACATGTCTAGCTAACTAAGCCACATTTTTATGCTACACGAGACAAATTTCAAAGCATAGAAAGAGACCGTGGAAGATTGCAGTTTATGTCTTAAATCGGGAACCAAGTAAATCAGTAACCAAAAGCCCATATGAGCTTTGGACTTATAAACGACCAAACATTAGACACTTACACATTTGGGGTTGTGCAGCTGAAGCTAGGCCTTATAGGCCACATGAAGCAAAGTTGGACTCAAGAACGGTTAGCTGTTATTTTGTTGGTTATATCGAACGCTCGCGTGGTTTCATGTTTTACAATCCCACATCAAGATTATTTTTTTGAAACGGGAAATGCCCTATTTCTTGAGGATATTGAGTTTGGGGGAGAAGAAAATACTAGGAATGTTGTCTTTGAAAAAGAATCTTCAACTATCGGTATTCAAGTTATTATACCTTTTACCGTTCAAGACATAGTTGAAGATATCACTGCTAACATTGTCCCTAACCAGGACAACATTGAGATTCTTCCTCGAGAGCTACCCTTACAACAAACTCAACAACATCAAGAAGTGTCATTAAAGAGATCCACTAGAGAGAGAAAACGTGCGATTTCTGATGATTATATCGTTTTTCTTCAAGAACATGAGGATGGCATTGGTCTGACAGAAGATGATCCAATCAACTTCCATCAAGCCATGCGTTCTTCTAAATCTTAACAATGGATTGATGCCATGAAAGATGAGATAAAATCTATGGAAGACAATGACATTTGGGATCTTGTTGACTTACCTGAAAGTGCGAAGCCAATTGGTTGTAAATGGATATTTAAAACCAAGTTGGATTCGAAGGGTAATGTTGAAATTTATGAGCCTCGTCTAGTCGCCGAAGGCTTTACTCAAAAGGAAGACATCGACTATACAGAGACTTTCTCTCCGGTTTCATCGAAAGACTCTTTTAGGACTAATATGGTACTCGTAGCTCATTTTGATTTATAGTTACATCAAATGGATGTAAAGACTGCGTTTCTAAATGGAGACATTGAAGAGACAATTTATATGACTCAACGAGAGAACTTTGTATCAGGAAATCCAAAGTCTATTGTTTGCAAGTTAAAAAAATCCATCTACGGACTCAAATAGGCATCCTGACAATGGTATCACAAGTTTCATCAACTTATTACTTCATACGGATTCGAGGAAAATATTGTTGATGATTGTGTATACCAAAAGTTCAGTGGGAGTAAATACATCTTTTTTTGTTTTATATGTTGATGAAATTCTGCTCGCAAGTAGTGATATTTGTTTGCTACATAAGACCAAGAAATATCTAAAGAAGAATTTTGAAATGAAAGATCTTGGTGAAGCTTCTTTTGTATTAGGAATCAAGATACTAAGAGATCTCTCTCAAGGTGTTCTTGGATTATCACAAAAGAGTTATATTGATAAAGTTCTGAACAGATTCGTTATGAAAGATTGCAAGCCAGGAGATACGCCCATATCTAAAGGAGACAAGTTCAGTCTCAAACAATGTCCCAGTAGTGATCTTGAAAGAAATGAGATGGAAAAGATTCTCTATGCCTTAATTGTTGGGAGTCTTATGTACGCACAAGTTTGCACTCGCCCCAAAATTGCATTCATTGTAGGTGTCCTTGGTAGATATTTGAGTGATCCAGGTTTGCAACACTGGAAGGCAGCAAAACATGTGATGCGTTATCTAAGACGAACAAAAGACTATATGCTCACCTACCGGAGATCAGAGAATTTGGAGGTTGTAGGTTTCTCTGATTCCGATTTCACTGGATGTCAAGACAGCAAGCGCTCCACATTAGGTTATGTTTTCACGTTGGCAGGAGGAGCTATCTCATGGAAGTCTACTAAACAAAGACTCATAGCTTCTTCGACCATGGCAGGGGAGTTCATAGCTTGTTTCAAAATATCCAACCACGGAATTTGGCTGCGGAATTTTATCACTAGATTGCGAGTTGTAGATGGCATTGACATGCCATTGAAGATTTATTGTGACAATAAAGCTGCAGTTCTTTACTGCAACAACAATAGTAGCTCGACGAAGTCAAAGTTCATCGACATCAAGTTTCTTGTTGTGAAGGAGAGAGTTCAAGATGGACAAATTTCTATAGCACACATAGGAACCAATTTTATGCTAGCAGACCCATTGACTAAAGGTTTAACGCCTAAGGTGTTTCATGAGCACACTGCTCATATGGGTGTTATTCTAGTCAATACCTTGGTTTAGTGGGAGTTTTTGTTATGTGTGCTATGTGTTCTGTATTTCATGTTTTGATTGATGATTTCTGCAGAATAAAGTTTTTTTTATCATCATTGTCCTGAATTATAAAATTTGCGGTATTATATAGCATAAACAAATAACGTCACTAAAGACCATTAAGACCAGTTGAAAATGAACATGCCTAAGGACATATTGCTTGTTATTTTTATGTTACTCATCCATATTTGATCTATGTCATTAAGTGTGTAGGTATGGTGATCATGGTAGTTTAGTCATACCTTCATATGATTAAAATTGCGTTGGTTCAATATCTATGCATGAGATGGACCAGATTGTTTAAGAAAAATAAAACCAAAATAGCATACAGAAACACGCATTCAGAATTTGGTAATATAATTATCGTAAATATATAAGCTTAAGTGGGAGATTGTTAGGAAACTATTTCTTATTATGAGCTATTATATATATATAATAATAATAGCTATTAATGTATGGTTTTATTGAAAATGAATATTGATAAATATTATGTAACTGATATGGAATAAATGAGTTGATACTAATTATATTTATTAAGGGACTTATGGGTTTCCTTAGAAAAATATATATAAAGGCTCTTGGTTATGGTCCCGAATGCAAATAAATCGAGTCTTTCTCTTACTATAGAGAGTTAGACTTTAAATTTTCTCGTCGGAGATATAAAGTGATTTAGCAAAGGAAGACCAAGCACCACCCGATTTGCGTTCGTCCAATCACCGATCATCGAAAGTTTTTCTGCATCAAGTTGTGATCGATCTAATGGATCCAGGTATGATTGTTTTGAGACATTTCAAGGACTACACTCAAAATTGCCGGTCAATGTAAGAAATATAGAGAATTTAAGATAATTACCATAAGTGTCATGATCTCTTAGAGAATTTTTAAAAAATAGACATTGTTTTTGACATGTTAGGCTTTTCTTGAGACATTTTTTTCCTTGAACAACACTCAATATTTTCTTCACTTCATCATACAAAATAAAATAAATCATTATCGTAGAAATGATTATCAAAGTGATGATTTCTTACAATAATCGTGGTGATAACATGTTGTAAAATAAATGAAGATAATATAGTATAATAACGAGAATAAAAAAAACAAAAAAATAGAAGAGAAAACTGTATTGCTTGTGTTCTTCCATAATTTACAATAATCGTTATTTACTGGCCACAAAGTACAATGAAAAGTCACAAATAAAAACATAATAATCTATATAAACTTTATACGAAGAAATAAAAATCTTGAACACAAGATATCATTAAAAAAATCCTAAATATAAACAAAAATTAAATATTTGTGATTACACAATGAGTAAAAGTAATATATGGGTCAATTTGCAAAATACCCATATATAGGTTTACGAATTTCATTTTATCTAACGTTTGGTAAATTTTTCGTAAATAGCCATTGACTTTTGTTAACGAAAAATTTGGCACTAATTTAGTCTTTTTTGGATTCCCGCTCAAACAGTTTGAAGGGCATTTTAGACTAATAAATATCGTAAACAAATTCATTTGGGTATTTACGAGAAATTAACCAAACGTTGGGTATAATGAGATTATCAAACGTAAACATGAGTAAAACGCTAATTTTTTGTATATTTTTTTTTTTGTAGAAACCTCGGACAATTTTCACATAACGTATCCTGTATGCATTTGCTAGTTATTTATTCATGGGATAATAAGATATATAGCCATTTCAAACTTAAGAATTGTTAAATAGTCAATTTTAAAAAAGAATTGGTTTATAGCCATAAACGAAAATAAACCGCTTATAATGACAATATTGCCCCTGAATAAAAAAGCGTAATTAGAAAAATTAAATTCGATAAAAAAACAAATCAACTGATATTAATTCCCACTACCCAAGAAAAATAATCAACCCCACTACCGACGGTTATTTATAGGAATATGCGGTTATTTATAGAAAATGTTGTTACTACCGGCGGTTATTAATAGAAATAGGTGGTTATTTATAGAAATAGACGGTTATTTATAAATAGTAATTTGAAAATAAAAGGTCATAAATGGTAATACACATTTCTTCATAACGCCACATCACTACAAAATGGCTTAAATTAAAAAAAGAAATTTTTTTGGCTAATACACGATAACAAAGTTTCATAAGGCTATTTGGTGCAATTTTTCTTTATTTATATATTATGCCATCCTATATATTATATGAATCCTCATGAAATTGCAAAAGCATTTAATTGGGTTTGGTGGAGATTCTGTTCAATAGACGTGTTGAAGGTTTAGTAGTTTCACTACCTCCGAAATCTCTCTAATAGACTCGGTTACGCGTTCAAATGTGTGATTTGCCTCGTGTTTCTATGTTTGTTTGGGTCAAACGGGGTTCGAAGGTCAACGAGCTCACCGGAGAGGCACTACATTGTCGTCGTCACTCTTCCAGTCGTTTTTCCGACACGAAAGCGACAAGGGAAAACGACTCTTCAATCGACTCCGACGACAAAAGAGTTGTCCCGACTGGTTCCAATCCCTTGCACAACAAGTACCCAACTTTTACAACTATACGTCGATAGTCATGCTCAGCTAATAATCATGTGTGCGTATACAGTACTATATCTTTATTTATCTCAATACGAATTGTACGAAAGAAGAGCGTGAACATAAAAAAGGGTTTCCTAAGTTTCAACAGCTTTTTTGTCACTATATCATGACACAGGTTCTGTTGTTTTTTGGTCAATATATTATATTTTATTTTATATGCTATATGATTTTTGACATGCAGTGGTTGGAAACGAATATGAAAGTTATTATCAGAAACGGTAAACGCTTTCAAGTCTGTGTCCGGAGAGAATTCAATTCTCACATTCTGAAACAAAGCACTTTAATGTCCAACATCTACCAGTCAGCATTTAATTTACTGTATTATTATTATTATTATATATGTATTTATTTAGGAAAAATGACATTTTTAGTCCCTCAGCTTAGGCACTTGAAACAAGTAGGGGCTCGAACTTGAAAATATGCGTCGCTGGTCCCTGTTGTTGGTAAGTGATTATTTCTTCGTCCTTCTGCTTAATTCGTCATCAACTTACACGGACTTCGACCACGTGCCGTTCATGGATGGCGTTGTGATGTTATATTATCCTTTTGCCCTTGATACGAACGAAGCCCCAATTGTGAAAAAAATAGGTTAAACAAAGGAGACGAAATCGGAAGAAGAAGACGAGCTCGAACGATGTCTGCGGCAACGAGCGGCGAGTCGTCGGAAGATGAGACATGGGATGGTAAAGTGGAATCCGATTTCAAGTTTAGTGAGGAGGACATTGATGTTGATGGGGCAGCTGTGGATCTTGCGCTTGCTGGGCTACAAGATAAATGTAAGCGTAAACTCATTGCCCCAAATTTTGATCGAGATGAAGGCTCCAAAACAGATTCAGATGAAGAGACTGAAGAAAAAGATGACAAGTTTCGGAACAAGAGAAACCCGAAAATAATTCTGCCACAATTTCAGGAGTTTAGAGAGGGACATGGTATAACAACGTTGAACTTTAAATTAGGGTTATCGTTCCCTAGTTCAAAAGTCTTCAAGGAGTCTATAAGAGAGTATTCTATCCGAGAGGGTAAGGACATTTACTTCAAGAAAAATGATAGCAAAAGGGTACGTGCATCGTGTAATGACAAAGGCTACAAATGGTTTTGTTACACGTTGAGCATGGGGACGGATGGTCTAGTCATTATCAAGACATACAATCCTATCTACTCTTGCTCCAGAGTTAATAGAAACATATTTGCTACCGCACCATGACTTGCGAAGACGTATATGCAAACATACAAACACAGTGTATCCTGGTACGCACCGGATTTCATGAATCGTGTCCAAAATGATTTTTTCCTAGAGTGTAACACAACGAAGGCATACAGAGCAAAACATTTTGCGACAAAGGTGATTGAAGGCTCTAATAAAGAGAAATATGTAGCACTGTGGGACTACGCAGCAGAATTGAAGCGGTCAAACCCGGGCTCAACTATTGAAATTGCAGCAGAAGCTGGTCTTGATGGTAAGCCCGTGTTTAAAAGGATAAACATATGTTTCCAGGCTTGCAAGTTAGTATTCATTCATTTCCAGCATGTGATCAGTGTTGATGGCTGCCATATAAAAGGTAACCACACTGGCTGATTACTGTCAGCAATAGGGATTGATGCGAACAGCTCAATGTTCACTATTACTTACGCGGTGGTTGCATCAGAAGAGAAATCCTCTTGGAGTTGGTTTTTTAAGTTGTTGAAGGGAGATGTTAAATCAACAATGGAAACCATTGGACGTTCATCTAAGATAAACAAAAGGGATTGCAAGAACCTTTGAATGATTTATGGGACGAGGGATCGGTTCAAGGTAAGCACAGACATTGTGCATGCCATCTTCAAGGAAATTTCAGTAAGGTATGTTAGTGAAATTAGTAGTTTGATTTTAATTGTACAGATGTTAACATATTTGAATGGGTTTTGAAACAAATTTTTAGAGGACAATTTTTGAAGACCAGGATGATGGCCGCTGCTATGGCTTACTCAACGTCACGCTTTGAGGCTGAGTTATAGTTAATCAAGGCCGAGAACAAAGATGCTTACAATTTGTTGATTGCGACCTCAACATTGGGCAAGGAGCTCATTCAGGGCAACACCAAAGTGTGATATCCTGTTGAATAATCTCTGCGAAATTTTTAATGGGACAAGATCAATGCTCATGGCACGACAAAAAGCCGATTATGTCAATGTTGGAGCGTATACCAGTGTATCTACTTCATAGATTCACAAAACAGAGATTGGCTGCAGATAAGTGGAATGGAGAAATTAGGCCTCAATTTTACAAGATTTTGGAGAAAAACAAAGTCCTAAGTGCATATAATTTACCATATTGGGCTGCTGGATCTGATTACCAAGTCTCGAACATGTTTGGTTCAACGTACGCTGTAAATTTTTCACGACGCACATGCTCATGTAACATATGGAATCTTTAAGGTAATATCCGACTCTTGTAACGATTAAAATATTTTTACGAAACTTTACTAAGCGTCTTACTTACTATGCGCAGGATATCATGTAGTCATGCCATAAGTTGCATTTGGCACAAACTCAACGATCTGTTGAATTATTTTTCAATGTAGTACAAGAAGTCATGTTACCAACAGACATATGTTCATGGGTTAATTTTTATTAATCTATTAGAGAAATGGCGACGAATTGAATTGACCCCTATGTCTATGGTGTTGGCAAAGATGCCCACAAGAAGATTATTTATTTACATATTGATGTAATATATAAATATTTCATAAGTCCTTATTGTAATTTGCTGATTAAATTAATAAAAGTTGAAACGTTCATTAATTCCTTTTTCGATTGATTGAAGATTTATGATATTAAATAGTCTTATAGTCCTTAATCAAACCTAACAATATATGAAGAGACAAATATAGATAACGTGAACAAACTCTGCATGGTTCGGTTAAAATGAAATATTCGCAATCTAAAGATCCTAGTATGATTGTTGGAAAAATCTATGATGTCTAGATACGAGGTATAGAGAGTTAGGAACTCTATAGTTCTTCCAGTATATCTTCCGAAGATACAGAATTGACCAGTGCACCTTTGGAGACAATGTAAGAACAAACCATTTAACATCTTCTATCTCAAGGTCCACTACTACGAATGTTGAATCCCATAATGGGTCTCCCACAACGCTTATAATAAGCATTGTGGAAAATAGGGTTACCACAACGCTTATTCTTAAGCGTTGTGGAAATCAGAGATCCCACATGTTTGTCCTTACCCATTGTGGGAAGACCAATTTTCCACAACGTTTATCCACAAACATTGTGGTATCTTTGATTTCCACAACGCTTAAACTAATCATTATGGAAAATTGGCGGATAACAACTCTCCCACAACGCTGATTGGATCCGTTGTGGGAATCTCGCCGCAGCGAAGTACAAATCTATCTGCAGCGAGAAGTTCCCACAACGCTTATCTTAAGCGTTGTGGAATTGGGACAACACTTTTTCTGGAAAAAGAATTTGCCGCGGAAAATTTTAATCTTGGCTGCAGCCTGAGGTTCTCGCCGCAGCACAATCTCTTCATCGCTGTGGCGAGATTCCCACAACGGATGTTTTTAAACGTTGTGGGAGCGTTTAAAATGAAATTTTTTTCGAATTTTTCAGTTCGCGCCCAAAACAATTTTGACCTAAAATGATATTTTAACCTTTCTCTTTCATTTTTTTCATTCATTCTTCTTCCCTTTCTCTCATGCTCTCTCTCTCCGGTCTCCTGCCCATCATCTCTCTCACCCTCTCTCCCACCATGATCCCTCTCTCTCGCTTTCTCACCCTCTCACCCCATCCCTCTCTGTCGCCCTCTCGCCCACCATCCCTCTCTCTTGCCCGCTCGCCCTCCTCTCTCTCGCCCGCTCGCCCGCCCGCTCGCCCGCCCTCTGCCCGCCATCCTCTCTCTCGCCCTCTCGGGTTCTCTCGCCTGCCCTCTCGCCTCCACTATCTCCTGCCTCCACTATCTCCGACCTCCCTTAGGTATGTTTTAAAAAAAAAATAGGTATGAGTGTGGATTATGTATAAATTACTATGTTAATGTTAATGTGGATTATGTATAAATTATAATCCTAATGTAAAGGTGGATTATAATGAAATAATTAGAATGTTAGTGTGAGTTTGAGTTATAACATTTTTTTTTGAAATTGAATTATAATGTTTTGAGTTATAATGTATTTTTGTTGGAATTTGTGTTTTACTAGGTTCAATGTCGTCTACTACCACGAAGAAATACTTTTATAAGGCAAAAAAAAAATAAACCTCGCCGCAGCGGAGATTGTACATGGCTGCGGCGAGAAGTTTTTGGAAATTATAAGTTTCCCACAACGGATATTACGCGTTGTGGGACGTCAAAGCTCCCACAACGGTTAGCTAAGCGTTATGGGACGTCAAAGCTCCCACAACGGTTAGCTAAGCATTGTGGGAGCTTCTACAATGGTGGATCCCACAACGGTTAGCTAAGCATTGTGGGAGCTTCTACAATGGTGGATCCCACAACGCTTAATAACCATTGTGAAAGATTTCTACAACTGTTAATAAGCGTTGTGGGATCCAGTTTTTGTAGTAGTGGTCACTATGTATGAATTGCATCGTGCTTACCTAAATCCTAAAATGAGACATGTCATTTCATAGCTTTAATATTCTCATTTGAGGAAGTCAAATTCTAGATCCAGTAAGTGATCTAGACTAGACTAATTGGTGAGATATTAAGTTATGAAGATGTCATGAACCAGCTTTGTGAAGTTTCATAGATATGGAATTCATGTACAAGATTGCTGAAATGCAATGTATATCACCTCATGCTTTATTCCTTGGATTGTAAATAAATGAACCGCGCGGTATCCAAAATTAAGTAGCGACTTTATTTGGATGAAACAATGTGACTTGTTAGCTCGTCGTCAATACATTATTTCTAAGTTATTAACAAGTAACAAAAGATTTGAGGAAATAACAACTAGAAGGGTAAAATAGTAATTTTATAAATCCCATATAGTTGATGATATTCATGAAGGGTAATTATAGATAACATTCAATGGATCCGTTCAATATAATTAAGTTGAATTTGAATAGAAAATAAATTCATTTGAACCGAGAGATTCTCTGTGTCAACTCTTTAGTGGAGTCAGTCGACATTAAGTTAATACTCGAATAAGGTTTGTGAACTTTTGAGTCCGAGTATAGAACCTCAAGTTTTGTTCATTTGGATCCATAAGGTCACTATCACAGGTCATTAGAGTAGGATTGTTAAACTAGAAGCTAAATCAAAATATGATCAAGTGTTGAACTATACGTTTTCTCGAAATATGTCTAAAGGGTATTTTTGTCCACCAGGACATAAAATGATGTGAATGTCAACATATGATTTTGAATATTTTCATATGATGGAAATATAAATTAGGTTTTAATGCCGAGAAGTCGTTTGAGACATTATGATATTAATTTCATTATTTGTGCAATATTAATTCTAAAATGGGTATTTTAGGAATTGTCTTAAAAGAAATAATGAAACATCTAGATGCTCTTCCTTAGTGTAGAGTCCGGCCAAGATACATCAAGGAGGAGAGAATTCTTTGCTTTTAATTATAAAGATAATCACCTAAAAGGAAAAAAGTAAATGAATTTCCATCAAAAGGAAATAAATGTACTAAGGTATGGCAGCCAAGTTAATAGAGAAAGGGGAGAGAAAATCAAATATTGTGTCATGAATGCATAATAGAAAAGGGTAATTACCCTTTCTTGATTTTTCTTCTCCTATAAATAGAGCCTCACATAGAGATGTAAAAATAAGTTTTTTGGTCTAGCTCTCTCTATTCTAGCCGACGTTCTCCTCTCTCTCTCTCTCTCTCTCAAAATCCCTTTTTATTTTGGCACCTAAGTACTCATTAGACTTAGGCTAAATTAGCTATTTAGCTCATAGACTTGTTCTTGAGTTATTGTGCTTAATTGTGCTCACACACAAATCCTTCAAATCATCTAAAGACTCATGTAATAGAAACCTTAGGTTTCTCGAGTTCACGTTTAGGTCTGAAGATCAACCTTTCTCAAGATCCCTCTAAATCAAGGTACAAGATAGGTTTGCATTTAAACATTTTAAATAATGTTTTAAATATATATGTTTGTTCGTGCATTTTGTCTAGGTTAGTAAAATTGTTTTACTTCTAAAGAAATTTTTATATTTTGCCATTGATGTGTTGTTGATAATTCTTTCTAAACCTTAGACCTATTTCAACAAATGGTATCAAAGCATAGGTCAAAGTATAAGCATGTACATATTATTTAAAATCATTATAAGAAAATTGTTTTCAAAATTTGCTAAAATAATGGTTTTTTCAAAGATTAGATCTTACACAATTTTAATTTTTTGGTACGACCTCTAAAATTAAATTGGTGTTGATTTTCCACTTGCTAAATATGCTACATAAATACATTAAAAACAGTTTTTAATTATTTTATGTTTAGCATGCTCGAAATCAATTTTTGGACAAGTTTGGAAATTTGTGTACATAATTAAACTAGTTTTTTGCACTTCTAGTTTAAACTAGTTATTGAATATTTGATAGAATATTGTTTTTTTTAGTTTGTGTAAATTATTAATATCTTAATATAACACACAATTGAAATCAAAACATACAAATAAAATGTTTCAATAAACCTCTTTCTCAATACGCTTAGATCCGATGTACCTTTTAATTGTTTTTCAATTTCTGGACAAGTTGTTATGGCTTAGTAAAACGGGCATAACTCTTTGCTCAGAACTTGAAAATTAGTGGTTCTTGAACAAAATTAAAGCTGCACAATGAGATTGGTTTCAGATTAATCGGATACCTGCGGTGTCAATTTTGACCATTTAAGTCTGAGGTGTACGGTTGTCCGCGAATCCAGAATTTTGAATCCGAATTTGCGACTCCTAGCTTTTTTCCGTCTTCTTGATGCTATCGTGGCTTCCTGATGTTCATGCGCTAAACCACCATGAAGACGCCTTGAAAGAAGATGACATGAAGACGAAGATTTTAGTTTTAGGAGATTTTGAATCTCAAAAACTTTCAAGTGCAAAAGTGAAGATTTATTAACCGCACACACTTTACTTAGGAAAAATTAAATTAATAGACAAAAAGATCCGAGTATGTTCCTTGTACCTTAGTGCATTAACAATGCTTTCCCCTCACAAATATAAATTTTAGGGCTCTATTTTCTAGTGATCCACTCTATCTATCTTTACTCGTGGAATTGTGTTTCCAACCGTACAAACGATGATGTGCCTTATTCCAAAAACTAAGTGGGAGGGTTGTACTTATTGTTTGCAACCCATGATCCCCAACACTAATGTTAAGTGGATATGTCGCCAGACTAAGAGTCACCCTTGTGACCCTCTCTTTAATGAGAGTACTCAAAGACGCACTGTCGTTAACATTGCTTGTAGATCTACGTTCAAAAGTGAAACGATGAGAAAAGCCCTCTCCTCGGCGGATTGTTTTGAAAGTAGATCTTGTTGAACTAATTGGTTGGTTACACACTTAGACTCAATCTCTAGTAATCCTTTTTTGAGGAATTGCAAAAATATTTGAGTGATCAAACTTTTTATAAGGTGGCTAGTCCAACGTTGATGTATTGACATCATGACTATGCATTAATAATGTGTCATTTACTTATGAAAGGGGACTCTTTGCGGTCTTCCCTCGAAAGAGTAAATTTTCATTATGTTCAATATTAAACTTAAAATCCTAAACAAAACACTAATCATAAATTGTTTCAACTTGCAGCAACATGTCTCTCAACCCCCTCTCTACGATACTTTCCTCGAATAAAATGGAAGGTGATAACTACATATATTGGAAACGTAACCTAAACATTGTCTTTACCATGGACAAGCACAAATGGGTACTCACCAGCCCATATCCTCTTGAAACAAATGATAATTCAACTCAGGAGGACAAGAACGCCCTTACAGCCTAGCTCAAATCTGATGAGATTGATAGATGTTATATTTTAGCATCGATGAATAATGTGTTGCAGCAAGAACATCGTGATTTTGATTCAGCCAGTAATATGCTCTTCAATCTCCAAGAGATGTTTGGAGGGCAAAGGCGTCAGGCTAGACAACAAACGGTTCGACAATTTATGAATTGTCGTATGAAAGCAGAGACTCCCGTTAGAGAACATATGATGCTGATCATAAGTTATCTTAATGAGATGGAAATCCTTGGATATGAGATTGATGGAGAAACCAAGATAGATATGATCTTGGAAACTCTCCCTGAATCTTTTGATACTTTCAAGCCGAACTACTCCATGAATAAGATAGGGTACACTGTTACCGAGCTAACGAATGAGCTTCACACCACTGAGGGACTCTTGAAGAAAAATAGGGCTACTGGAGAGGCTCATGCTACTGAGTACAGAGCCTCCACCTCTGGATCTAAGAAGAGATCTCATAGAGCCAAGAACCCGAACAAGGTTTAGAAGAAGAAGAAGGTGCTCGGGCTGTCAAGGTGGACAAGTCTTTTGCTTCAAGTGGGGTGATAACATTGTCTTTCAAAGACAGAACTTTAGATTTGAATAATGTATATTTGTTCATTCCTTTGGGAAAAACTTAATATCTGTAGCTCAAATTGTTGAGCAGAATTATTATTTAAAGTTTATTGATAATGGAATTCAAATTTCTTTTGTCACTGATGCTTGTATGAAGAATGGTTTATACTATCTTTATCCTACACAACCTTTGTTGTCAGACACTGAAATATATAATGATCTAGTTAGGGAACCGATGAGGATCAAACTTAATGACTCCTCTGATCTAATGGAATGGCAGGAAGAAGCGCGAGAGCTCGACATGAGTCAAGAAGAGCTATTGCCGAGGAGTGCTGATGAATCAGCCAGCTATCGTGAGGCAGCCACCAAGAAAGAATGGCAGGAAGCGGTGAAGAAAGAGTTGGAGTTTGTTGAGAAGAATCAGACGTGGGTTCTTGTCAACCTTCCAAGAGGTCACAAGTCCATTGGTCTGAAATGGGTCAACAAGCTAAAGATGGACTTAGAAGGTAAGATCCTCAAGCACAAGGCTAGACTGGTCGCCAAGGGTTACGTGCAAAAGTAGGGAGTAGACTTTGAAGAGGTGTTTGCCCCTGTAGCCAGGCTCGACACAGTCAGGCTGATCCTAGCCCTCACAGCTCACCGAGGCTAGAAAATCCATCACCTTGACGTCATATTAGCGTTTCTGAATGGTGAATTAGAGAAGAAGTCCACGTTGCTGAATCGGTAGGTTTCATCGTCAAGACCGCAAAGCACAAGGTGTACAAGTTGTCAAAAGCTCTTTAAGGACTACGGCAAGCACCACATGCATGGAACACTCGACTCGACAGTATGAAGAGTCTTGGGTTCAAGAAGTGCTCCCATGAGCAAGCGGTATACACGAGGAACACAATAGAGGAAGCTCTCATCGTCGGTGTGTATGTAGCCGACCTGATCGTGACTGGATCCATTCTAGATGGAGTCAATGGATTAAAGGAGGAAATAATGAAGGAGTTCGAGATTAGCGATCTCGGACTACTCTCATACTACCTCGGCATCGAGGTCGATCAAAAGAAGGAATGTGTCACGATGAAGCAGATGACTTACGCGAAGAAAATCCTAATCAAAATGGCCGATTGCAACCCGAGCAAGTATCCGATGGAACCAAAGCTAAAGCTCGGGAAGGATGCAGAAGGAACCCAAGTGGATACCACGGAGTACAGGCGTGTCGTTTGGTGTCTCAAGTACCTAACTCATACTTGACTTGCATCTCATATGCAGTTGGCATGGTTAGTCGTCACATGGAGAAGCCTACTAGTCTACACCAACAGACAGTGAAGCACATCCTTCGTTACTTGAAGGGAACGACGAGCTCCAAAATCCAGTACGGGGAAGTAGAGCTGAAGAACTAGTCAGTTTTACCGACAGTGACCTAGCCAGTAACATCAATAGTAGAGAAAGTACCAGAGGGATGGCGTTTTATCTCAACGGGAACTTAATCACCTGGTAGTCTCAGAAGCAAAGAACTGTGACCCTATCCTCTTGTGAGGCCGAGTTTATGGCAGCAACTGGAGTGGCGTGGCAAGCAATGTGGCTAAGAATTTTGTTGAGCGAGGTAACCAGAAGCGAGCAAAATCCAACCACCCTCTACGTGGACAACAAGTTCGCAATCGCACTGACGAAAAAACCCAGTATTTTCATGGATGTAGCAAGCACATTGACACTCGCTTTCAGTTTATTTGCGAGTGTGTTGAAAAGCGAGAGATTATCGTGGAGTTTGTTAGCACCGGAGAGCAACAAGTTGACATTCTCACAAAAGCCCTAGCAAGGGTAAAGTTCGTGGAGATGCGAGAATTGCTCGGCCTGAATAACCTCGAGAATTGATCAAAGAATAAAAAAAATTATATATCTTGTTGCGAAAAAATCATTCCGCCGTGACGTGTTCCATTATTAAACGATGAAATATTATGACTGACGTTGAAAATTTGTGTTTAATAAGTATTTCGTCAGGATATTTTCTTTGTAGTCGCGGCAAAGAATGTTTAAATGACGAAAGATATGTCCGATGTTTATATATTTTGTAAATAATAAAATTTTATATTTCTTTTACTGCTTTTTGTCATGACCTTCGAATTTTCTGTTGCGATAGAAAATGCTGAAAGGACGAAAGATATGTCTGTAATTTAAATATTTATATAAATAATTTTAGATATTTTGATTGATTTCTTCATGGGCATAAATTTACGCCGCGACCTGTATGCTTAAATGACAAAACATCTGATTGTCGTTTAGTCATTTAAATAAACAACAAATTTTTATATATTTCTATATCGTCACGACTAAAGATTAACCGTCGGAACATATCTTAATTGAACGTTTAAAGACATGTCCGTCGTTTAACTTTGTATGACAAAATATATATTGTTGTACATCTTGGAATTTTGTCACTATGGAATGGTTTATCGACAGCTTAAACACGCGATTCTAAAAAAAAATCTAACTCAATGTGTTGTTCTTCTTCACTTCGTTTTCTCCGCCGCGACACTAAGCGACTGCTTTTCCGTTTTTTTCTCTTCTCTTATTTCGTGCATCTTCTACTGTTTGTGGCTTCTCTCAAACCCTTCCTTTGTCTCCGCTTCTTCGTTCGTGCATCTCAGTTGCATTTCAATTCGATGACTTTATTTCTCTTCGTTTCCGATAAGAACCTCAGAGAACTGAATATTATTTTTTTTTTGTTACATTTAGGATGTGATTAATAGTTTTAGGATGTGATTAATGTTTGTAGGATGTGATGAATTGTGGTTTGATGATTGTTTTTCAACGGATTAGGGTTTGATGAGTTGAAATTTTGTGGAGTTCATGTTATTCATGTTTGAGTATATAAATATCAAAATGAGTACGAATTGATTTAATAATTTAATGAGAAATTCCAAGTTTTAGGATGAAATGTCCAATTTTTTGGCCAGACTATGGTTTCAGTTGAGGGATTTTAATTTTTGACAAGTTTGTTTGAATTTCGGGTTTAATGATCTTTATGTGAGATTGAACTTTTGTTTGATTTAACTTGTTAAGATTTAGAAAAACCGATTGAAATTGTAAGATTATAATTGCATCGGTAATTTTATATGTGGAATTGTATCGTTGTGATTTATTGAAGGTGCTAATGCCTCTAAGAAATTAAAGTAGAGTCCAAGCTACTAGGTTCACCACTAAAAAAATGTCCCCTTAAAAATCACCTGCTTAAGATTTTACCACTAAAAAGCCCGCTGCCGAATTCTCCAAAGAAAAGGGAAACTTTGCGTGGAAGAGTCTTTCGATAAAGAAATTGTGACTTACAATAGTCGAGTGTTTGGAGCGAGGCAGCTCAGTTGCGATTATTGAAGTTCAAGTCACGTCTAGTGATCTAAGAACGGGAAATTGAAATGGCTCTAGTCTTCAATATTACTGGTGAGCATGTCCACTACATTATCGACGAGCGCAAGCGGAATAAGAGTTGCGCGAAGCCTGATCACATGGAGAACATCAAATTCACGCTTGAATTCTATGTGAATTTACAAGAGCTTAATAAGGGGGTCGTGTATTTTAGCTCGGAAAAAACTAATGAATACCTAAATACTCCGAATGTTCCATATGAAGATGAGGGTTACCTCAATTTCAATATGGAGGGGCCGGATAGATTTAAAGGATTTGATCACAAAGTAAATTATTTGATTCTCGAGGTAGAGATATCTTCTTCGATTCAAAAGCTCTTCAAGACTTAAAAAGATTTGATCGCAAGGCAAAGACAAATTATATAATTAATTTTAAATACGTACTAAATGATCAAGTGTTATTATTTGTTTTATAGGATTTGTTTTAAATTTCAAGCTTGAGAATGCAGATGATAAAGGAAATGGACTACTTTTTATATCTAAAGCACATCCAAAACAACCCCAAAATACAGTGTGAATATTATCCTTTATTATGTACGCACGACATCACGAACGAAAGTATTAAAAAAGTTCAATAAAAATAGTTTATACACAAGATAATATTAATATTGATACTTTATTATGTTACTTCATTTATTGATTTTGGAGACTCTTAAAATTTATTTTGCAGGACGTAATTGTTTGGTCCTATTTTTTCGAGCACATAAAACTTGTCCTATTTCTGTTGAGGGACAAGGTATATCTCTTATGGTTTAATAGATGAAATAATCTAAATTTTGTTGATGGACAACGTATAGTTGTCAGTTTTTGTAAAACAGCTCTATGGATATGATATATACATATAGATTTGGATTCATTTATGAATATTTGTGTATGAAATATCAAGAATATTTACAAGTTTTTGCCACCAATAAACTTAACTTATGCAAGTTTTTCATAAACGAATTCATGAAACAACACCCCGCTGCGACTGTAAATATATTGTATGTAACGAGGTATATTTTAAATTTATTAATTAATCTTTTACGCCGGTATTTTCCGTCGTATAAGCAACACATGCCTGACATCTAATATACATTGACGTCATCAGTTTTTGTGACGATTAAAAAATTCTCGCCGCGACAAAATTATTGATTCTCAGATATTCCCTCGTTAGGATGGAAAAATATCACGCCACGACTCTTTAAACATTCACCGACGGATACTGTCCTTCGTATAATATTAATGTATACGATTTTGTTTGTGGTGACAAGAAAATTATGTGTGATGATAATATTATGCAATGACATACATATTTTCCGTCGTTTATAAAACATTGATACACTCTTACTGGACACGACGAGAAAAAACACCTCATGACGATATTATAAAACCTTCAACGACGACCATTTTTATTTAATTTGTCGCGAAAAAACAACTTTTGTCATGAATATAATATTTTTTAATCTTTTTCAACAACGGAGAATGCCCCTCGTGGAAGGTATTATCCGGACTATGGAAGAACGATTATAATTTTAACAATTTAAGATTTAGACGACGGACATAATCCGTCAAATTATTATGAAGAATTGCTCTAACTAAGCCACATGAAATGTTGCAATTGTGAAATACTCAATCTTTTGCAAACGTTTAAAAAATACAAAATTGGGTCCTACATGGCAGTTTTTACGGGAGATGCAATTCCAATTATGTTGTTTTTTTTATTTTCCTATTAAATTAATTAATTAATCCTGTTTTTAAATATTGAAGATAATTAACATAAAATTTTGGAGTTTCGTGTTCAATTTTCAATTATCATATTTGAAACCATTATTTAATGGATTTAATATCTTTTCGAAATAGTCAACAGGCGTTAAACTTATAACAGAAATAGTCAACTTGTTGATTTCAATAAATAACTATATTTCATTAATGACTGGATTTTTTTTAATAATTATCGTTGAATACTAATCTGGATTGCAGATTACAGTTGAAGTAGATTTAGCCATATGTAATATTGGTTAATTTCCGTTAAACTATATTAATTTGTGTTAATTATTCGACAACATGATTGGTGTAACTATTATTTCCTTCATTTTTCAGAGAGTACTTTGATTCAGCAACCATTCATATCTTTTTGAAATAGTCAACTTGCGTTAAACAATTAATTAATTGATTTAATATATATATGAAATAGTAATCTTGCGTTAAACCGGTTGCAAGTTTCAATAGAAGTGTATTCGTCCATAGATAATACTAGTTAATTTGCGTTAATTTATTTTTAAAGACAACGAATCATTCAAGTCATATCCCCTGATCTCATGGATGTTAAATAATTAATTACTGGATTTGATTAATATTTGTATTATTCAATTGAATAATTAACGAATTTTTTGTTGATTTCATTAAATAAATATATTCATTAATGAATGGACTTTTTTAGTAATTATCATTTCATACTAATCCGGATTGCATATTACAATTGAAGTAGATTCGTCCATCTGTAATATTGGTTAATTTCCGTTAAACTAATATTAATTTGCGTTATATTATTCGACATCAGGATTTCTCTAACTATTCTTTCATTCATTTTTCGGTGGGTACTTTGATTCAGCAACCATTAATATCTTTATGAAATAGTCAACTTGCGTTAAACTGTTAATTAATGGATTTAATATCTATTTGAAATAGTCAACTTGCGTTAAATAGTTTTCAAGTTTCAATTGAAGTATATTCGTACATATATAATACTAGTTAATTTGCGTTAATTTATTTTTAAAGAGACAGCGAATCATTGAAATCATATTCCCTGCTTTTCTGGATTTGAAATAGTTAATTACTGCATTTGATTAATTATCATTTCATACTAATCCGGATTGCATATTATAATTGAAGTAGATTTGTCCATCTGTAATAATGGTTAATTTCCGTTAAATTGATATAAATATGCGTTATATTATTCGACATCGATATTGCTCTGACTCTTTTTCATTCATTTTCCGGTGGGTACCTTGATTTAGCAACCATTAATATTTTTTGAAATAGTCAACTTGCGTTAAACTGTTAATTAATAGATTTAATATCTATTTGAAATAGTCAACTTGCGTTAAATCGTTTTCAAGTTTTAATTGAAGTATATTCGTCCATATATAATATTAGTTAATTTGCATTAATTTATTTTTAAAGAGAACGAATCATTAAAATCATATCCCCTAATTTTCTGGATTTGAAATAGTTAATTATTGAATTTGATTAATATTTGAATTAGTCAACTGAATAATTAACGATATTTTGGTTATTTCAAAATATAAATATATTCATTAATGACTGGTTTTTTTTAGTAATTATCATTTCATACTAATCCGGACTACAAATTACAATTAAAGTAGATTCGTCCATCTATAATATTGGTTAATTTTTGTTAAACTGATCTTAATTTGCGTTAATTTATTGGAAGTCAGGATTGCTCTAAGTATTCTTTCATTCATTTTCCGGTGAGTACTTTGATTCAACAACCATTAATATCTTTTTTGAAATAATCAACTTGCGTTAAACTGTTAATTAAGGAATTTAATATCTATTTGAAATAGTCAACTTGCATTAAACATTTTTCAAGTTTCAATTGAAGCATATTCGTCCATATATAACACTAATTAATTTTCCGTTACTTTATATTTACATAGAAAACGAATCATTCAAATCATATCCCCTGATTTCATGAATTTAAAGTAGTTACTTACTGAATTTGATTAATATATGTTTTAGTCAACTGAATAATTAACGATTTTTTGTTGATTTCATTAAATAAATATTATCATTAATGAATGGATTTTTTTATAGTAATTATCATATCATACTAATCCGGATTGCATATACAATTGAAGTAGATTTGTCCATCTGTAATATTGGTTAATTTTCGTTAACCTTTTATTAATTTGCGTTATATTATTCGACTTCAATATTGCTCTAACTATTCTTTCATTCATTTTCTGAAAGGTACTTTGATTCAGCAACCATTAATATTTTTTGAAATAGTTAACTTGCGTTAAACTGTTAATTAATGTATTTAATATCAATTTGAAGTAGTCAACTTGCGTTAAATCATTTTCAAGTTTCAATTGAAGTATATTCGTCCATATATAATACTAGTTAATTTGCATTAATTTGTTTTTAAAGAGACAACGAATCATTGAAATCATATCCCCTGATTTTCTGGAGTTTAAATAGTTAATTATTGGATTTGATTAATATTTGAATTAGTCAAATGAATTATTAACGATTTTTTGTTGATTTCATTAAAATTATATATTCATTAATGACATGATTTTTTTTGGCAATTATCATTTAATCCTAATCCGAATTGCAGATTACAATTGAAGTAGATTTGTCCATTCGTAATATTGGTTAAATTTCGTTAAACTGATATTAATTTGCGCTAATTTATTCGACGTCGGGATTGCTCTAACTATTGTTAAATTCATTTTCCGGTGGGTACTTTGATTAACAAACCATTAATATCTTTTTGAAATAGTCAATTTGCGTTAAAATGTTAATTAATGAATTTAATATATATTTGAAATAGTCAACTTGTGTTAAATTGTTTTCAAGTTTCGATTGAAGTATATTTGTCCATATATAGTACTAGTTAATTTGCGTTAACTTATATTTACAGAGACAGCGAATCATTCAAATCATATCCCCCGATTTCATGGATTAGAAATAGTTAATTACTGGATTTGATTAATATTAGAATTAGTCAACTGAATAATTAACGATATTTTGTTGATTTCATTAAATAAATATATTCCTTATTGACTGGATTTTTTTAGTAATTATCATTTCATACTAATCCGGATTGCAGATTACAGTTGAAGTAGATTCGTTCATCTATAATATTGGATAGTTTTTGTTAAACTTATATTAATTTGCTTTAATTTATTAGACGTCATGATTGCTCTATATATTCTTGCATTCATTTTTCGATGGGTAATATCTTTTTTAAATAGTCAACTTGCGTTAAATAGATAATAAATGGATTTAATATCTATTTGAAATAGTCAACTTGCGTTAAACCTTTTTCATGTTTCAATTGAAGTATATTCAACCATATATAATACTAGTTTATTTGCGTTAATTTATTTTTACAGAGATAGCGCATCATTCAAATAATATCCCCCTATTTCATGAATTTGAAATAGTTTATTTTTGGATTTCATTAATATATGAATTAGTAAACTGAATAATTAACGATTTTTTGTAGATTTCATTAAATAAATATATTAATTTATAACTTGATTTTTTTTAGTAATTATCATTTAATACTAATCTGAATTGAAGATTACAGTTGAAGTAGATTCGTCCATCTATAATATTGATTAATATCCGTTAAACTGATCTTAAGTGGCCTTAATTTATTCGAAGTCAAGATTGCACTAAGTATTCTTTAATTCATTTTCCGGTGGGTACTTTAATTCAGCAACCATTAATATCTTTTTTAAATAGTCTACTTGCGTTAAAATCTTAATTAATGGATTTAATATCTATTTGAAATAGTCAACTTGCGTTAAATAGTTTTCAAATTTCAATTGAAGTATATTCGTCCATATATAATACTACTTAATTTGCATTACTTTATTTTATAGACACAGCAAATTATTCAAATCATATTCCTTGATTTCATGGTTTTAAAATAATTAATTACTGGATTTGATTAATATTTGAATTAGTCAAATGAATAATTAACGATTTTTTCTTTATATTATTAAATAAATATATTCATTAATGATTGGATTTTTTATTAATTATCATTTTATACTAATCCGGATTGCAGAGTACAATTGAAGTATATTTGTGCATCTATAATATTGGTCAATTTGCGTTAAAATGATATTAATTTGCGTTAATATTCTTTTTGAAATAGTCGAGTTGCGTTAAAATGTTAATTAATGAATTTAATATCCATTTGAAATAGTCAACTTGAATTAAACCTTTTTCAAGTTTCAATTGAAGTACATTCGTCCATATATAATACTAGTTAATATGCGTTAATTTATATTTATAGAGACAACAAATCACTCAAATCATATCCTCTGATTTCATGGATTTGAAATAGTTAATTACTGGATATGATTAATAATTGAATTATTCCACTAAATACTTAATGGTTTTTTGTTAATTTCATTAATTAAATATATTCATTAATAACTTTATTCATTTTGGTAATTATTAGTTAATAATAATCCGAATTGCACAATACAATTGAACTAGATTCGTCCACTTGTTATTTTGGTTAATTTTTGTTAAACTAATATTCATTTGCGTTAATTTAATCGACGTCAGGAATGTTTTAACTATTCTTTCATTCATTTTTCAGTAGGTACTTTGATTCAGAAACCATAAATATCTTTTTGAAATAGTTAACTTGAGTTAAATTGTTAATAACGGATTTAATATCTATTTGAAATGGTCAAGTTGCATTAATCCATTTTCAGGTTTTAATTGAAGTATATTTGTTCATATATAATGCTAGTTAATATGCCCTAATTTATTTTTACAGAGACAACGCATCATTCAAATCATATCCCCTTATTTCATGGATTTGAAATTGTTAATTACTGGATTTTATTAATATTTGAATTAGTCAACTTAATAATTAAAATAGAATTTGTTGATTTCATTAAATAAATATATTAATTAATTACTTGATTCTTTTTGGTAATTATCATTTAATACAAATCCTATTTGCAAACTACAGTTGAAGTAGATTCGTCCATTTGTAATATTGGTTAATTTTCGTTACACTAATATTAATTTGCGTTAATTTATTCGACGTCTAGATAGCTTTAACTATTCCTTCATTCATTTTCCGGTGAGTACTTTGATTCAGCAACCATTAATATCTTTTTTAAATAGTCAACTTGCGTTAAACAGATAATTTATTGTTTTATTATCGATTTAAAATAGTCAACTTGCGTTAAACCTTATTCAAGTTTCAATTGAAGTATATTCAACCATATATAATACTAGTTGATTTGCAATAATTTATTTTTACAGAGATAGCGCATCATTCAAATCATATCTCCTTATTTCATAAATTTGAAATAGTTTATTACTTGATTTGATTAATATCTGAATTAGTGAATTGAATAATAAACGATTTTTTGTTGATTTCATTAAATAAATATATTCATTAATAACTTAATTCTTTTTGGTAATTATCATTTAATACTAATATGAATTGAAGATTACAGTTGAAGTAGATTCGCCCATCTGTAATATTGGTTTATTTTCGTTAAACTGATATTAATTTGCGTTAATTTATTCGACGTCAGGATTGCTCTAACTATTCATTAATTCATTCTCCGGTGGATACTTTAATTTAGCAACCATTAATATCTTTTTGAAATAATCTACTTGCGTTAAAATGCTAATTAATGGATTAAATATCTATTTGAACTAGTCAACTTGGGCTAAATCGTTTTCAAGTTTCAATTGAAGTATATTCGTCCATATATAATACTACTTAATTTGCATTAATTTTTTTTTACAGACACAGCAAATCATTCAAATCATATTCCCTGATTTCATGGATATAAAATAGTTAATTACTGGATTTGATTAATATTTGAATTAGTCAAGTGAATAATTAACTATTTTTTGTTAGTATTACTAAATAAATATATTCATTAATGATTGGATTTTTTAATTAATTATCATTTCATACTAATCCAGATTGCAGAGTACAATTGAAGTATATTCGTGCATCTATAATATTGGTTAATTTGCATAAAACTGCTATTAATTTGCGTTCATTTATTCAAAGTCATTATTGTTCTAACTATTCTTTCATTCGTTTTCTGGTTAATACATTGATTCAAGAACCATTATTATCTTTTTGAAATAGTCAAGTTGCGTTAAACCTTTAAATATTGGATTTAATATCTATTTGAATAGTGAACTTGCATTAAACCTTTTTCAAGTTTCAATTGAAGTATATTTGTCCATATATAATACTAGTTAATATGCGTCAATTTATATTTATAGAGACAACAAATCACTCAAATCATATCCTCTGATTTCATAGTTTTGAAATAGTTAATTACTCGATATGATTAATAATTATATTATTCCACTGAATACTAAATGACTTTTTGCTGATTTCATTAATTAAATATATTCATTAATAACTTGATTCTTTTTGGTAATTATCATTTAATAATAATCCGAATTGCACATTACAATTGAAATAGATTCGTCCACTTGTAATATTGGTTAATTTCTGTTAAACTATTATTAATTTGCGTTAATTTAGTCGACGTCAGGATTGCTCTAACTATTCTTTCATTCATTTTCCGGTAGGTACTTTGATTCAGCAACCATAAATATCTTTTTGAAATATTTAACTTGAGTTAAACTGTTAATTATTGGATTTAATATCTATTTGAAATGGTCAAGTTGCATTAAACCATTTTCAGGTTTTAATTGAAGTATATTTGTTCATATATAATGCTAGTTAGTATGCGTTAATTTATTTTTACAGAGACATTACATCATTCAAATCATATCCCCTTATTTCATGAATTGTAAATAGTTAATTACTGGATTCGATTAATATTTGAGTTAGTCAACTAAATAATTAACAAATTTTTGTTGATTTCGTTAAATAAATATATTAATTAATAACTTTATTCTTTTTGGTAATTATCATTTAATTATAATCCTAATTGTAAATTACAGTTGAAGTAGATTCGTCCTTTTGTAATATTGGTGTATTTTCGTTAAACTAATATTAATTTGCGTTAATTTATTCGACGTCAGGATAGCTCTAATATTCCTTCATTCATTTTCTGGTGAGTACTTTGATTCAGTAACCGTTAAAACCTTTTTTAAATAGACAACTTGCGTTAAACTAATAATTAATGGACTTAATATCTATTTGAAATAGTCAACTTGCGTTAAACCTTTTCCAAGATTCAGTTGAAGTATATTTAACCATATATAATACTACTTAATTTGCGTTAATTTATTTTTACAGAAACATCACATCATTCAAATCATATCCCTTTATTTTATAGATTTGAAATAGTTAATTACTTGATTTGATTAATATATGAATTAGTCAACTGAAATAATTAACAATTTGTTGTTGAATACATTAAATTAATATATTCATTAATAAATTAATTCTTTTTAGTAATTACCATTTAATACTAATCCGAATTGAAGATTACAGTTGAAGTAGATTCGTCCATATGTAATATTGGTTAATTTCCGTTAAAACTGATATTAATTTATGTTAGTTTATTCAACGTCAGGATTCCTCTAACTATTATTTCATTCATTTTCTGGTTAGTAATTTGAATAAGAAACCATTAATATCTTTTTGAAATAGTCAACTTTGTCTAAAATGTTAATTAATGAATTTATTGTCTATTTGAAATAGTCAACTTCTGTTAAATCGTTTTCATGTTTCAATTGAAGTATATTCATCCATATATAATACTAGTTAATATGCGTTAATTTATTTTTACAGAGACAACGAATCATTTCAATCGTATCCCCTTATTTCATGGATTTGAAATAGTTACTTACTGGATTTGATTAATATTTGAATTAGTCAATTGAATAATTAACGATTTTTTGTTGATTTCATTAAATAAATATATTCATTAATGACTGTAATTTTTTTAATAACTATCATGTCATACTAATCCGGGTTGCAGATTACAATTGAATTATATTCATCCATCTGTAGTATTGGTTAATTTCCGTTAAACTGATATTAATTTGCGTTGATTTAATCGACCTTAGAATTTAATCTAACTATTCTTTCATTCATTTTACGATACGTACTTTGATTCACCAACCATTAATATCCTTTTCAAATAATCAACTTGTGTTAAACCGTTAATTAATGGATTTAATATCTATTTGAAATAGTAAAGTTTCTTTAAATCATTTTAAAGTTTCAATTCAAGTATATTCGTCCATATATGATACTAGTTAATATGCGTTAATTTATTTTTACAGAGACAACGCATCATTTAAATCATATCCCTTGATTTCATGGATTTGAAATAGTTAATTATGAGATTTGATTAATGTTTGAATTAGTCAATTGAATAATTAATGTTTTTTAGTTGATTTTATTAAATATATATATTCATTAATGACTTGATTCTTTTTGGTAATTATCATTTAATACTAATCTGGACTGCGGATTACAGTTGAAGTAGATTCGTCATCTATGATATTGGTTAAATTCCGATAAATTGATATTAATTTGGGTTAATTTATTCGACGTCAAGATTACTCTAATTATTCTTTCATTCATTTTCTGGTGAGTACTTTGATTCAACAACCACTAATATCTTTTTGAAATAGTCTATTTGCGTTAAACCGTTAATTAATGGATTCAATATCTATTTGAAATAGGCAACTTGCATTAAACTTTTTTCAAGTTTCAATTGAAGTATATTCGTCCATATACAAAACTAGTTAATTTGCGTTAATTTATTTTTCACAGACATCGAATCATTCAAATCATTTCCACTGATTTCATGGATTTGAAATATTTAATTACTGGATTTGAATAATATTTGAATTAGTCAACTAAATAATTAACGATTTTTTGTTTATTTCATTAAATAAATATATTCATTAATAACTTGATTCTTTTTGATAATTATCATTTAATACTAATCCGAATTGCAGATAACAATTGAAGTATATTCGTCCTTCTATAATATTGGTTGATTTCAATTATACTGATATTAATTCGCGTTAATTTAATCGAAGTCAGGATTGCTCTAACTATTCTTTCTTCCGGTGAGTACTTTGATTTAGAAACCATTAATATATTTTTTTAAATAGTCAACTTGCGTTAAACTAATAATTATTAGATTTAATATCCATTTGAAATAGTCAACTTGCGTTAAACGTTTTTCAAGTTTAAATTGAAGTATATTCAACCATATATAATAATAGTTAATTTGCGTTAATTTTTACAGAGACAGCGCATCATTCAAATCATATACCCTGATTTCATGGATTTGAAATAGTTGATTACTGATTTGATTAATATCTGAATTAGGCAACTAAATAATTAACAATTTTTTGTTGATTTCACTAAATTAATATATTCATTAATAACTTGATTCTTTTTGGTAATTATCATTTAATACTAATCCGATTTGAAGATCACAGTTGAAGTAGATTCGTCCATCGGCAATATTGGTTAATTTCCGTTAAACTGATATTAATTAGCGTTAATTTATTTGAGGTCAGGATTGCTCTAACTATTATTTCATTCATTTTCCGGTGAATACTTTGATTCAGCAACCATAAATATATTTTTGAAATAGTCAGCTTGCGTTTAAATGTTTATTATTGGATATAATATCTATTTGACATAGTCGTCTCGCGTTAAATCATTTTCAAGTTTCAATTGAAGTATATTCGTCCATATATAATACTAGTTAATATGCGTTAATTTATTTTTACAGTGACAACGCATCATTCAAATCATATCCCTTGATTTCAAGGATTTGAAATAGTTAATTACTAGATTTAATTAATATTTGAATTAGTCAACTAAATAATTAACGATTGTTTATTGATTTCATTAAATAAATATATTCATTAATGACCTTATTCTTTTTGGTAATTATCATTTAATACTAATCCGGATTGCGGATTACGATTGAAGTAGATTCGTCCATGTGTAATATCTGTTAAATTCCGTTAAACTGATATTAATTTGTGTTAATTTATTCGACGTCAGGATTGCTCTATCTATTATTTCATTCATTATCTAGTGAGTACTTTGATTCAGCAACCATTAATATCTCTTTGATATAGTCAACTTGCGTTTAAATGTTAATTAATGGATTTAATATCTATTTGAAATAGTCGTCTCGCGTTAAATCGTTTTCAAGTTTCAATTGAAGTATATTCGTCCATATATAATACTAGTTAATATGCGTTAATTTATTTTTAGAGAGACAGTGAAGCATTCAAATCATATCCCCTGCTTTCATGGATGTTAAATAGTTAATTACTGGATTTGATTAATATTTGAATTAGTCAACTTAATAATTAACAATTTTTTGTTGATTTCATTAAATAAATATATTCATTAATAAGTGGATTCTTTTTGGTAATTATCATTTAATACTAATCCGGATTGCATATTACAGTTGAAGTAGATTCGTCCATTTGTAATATTGTTTAATTTCTGTTAAAGTGATACTAATTTGCTATAATTTATTCGACGTCAGGATTCTCTAACCGTTAATTAATTCATTTTCCGGTGAGTACTTTGATGCTGCAACCATGAATATCTTTTTGAAATAGTCAACTTGCGTTAAACTGTTAATTAATGGATTTAATATCGATTGAAATAATCAACTTGCGTTAAATCGTTTTCAAGTTTCAATTGAAGTATATTCGTCCATATATAATACTTGTTAATATTCGTCAATTTATTTTTACAGATTCAGTGAATCATTCAAATCAAATCCCCTGATTTAATGGATTCGAACTAGCTAATTACTAGATTTGATTAATATTTGAATTAGTCAACTGAATAATTAACAATTTTTTGTTGATTTCATTAAATAAATATATTCATTAATGACTTGAATTTTTTAATAATTATCATGTTATACTAATCCGGGTTGCAGATTACAATTGAAGTCGATTCGTTCATCTGTAGTATTAGTGAATTTCCGGTAAACTGATGTTAATTTGCGTTGATTTAATCGACCTCGGGATTGCTCTAACTATTATTTCATTCATTTTTCGGTAGGTACTTTGATTCACCAACCATTAATATCTCTTTGAAATAGTCAACTTGCGTTAAACTTTTAATTAATGGATTTAATATCTATATGAAATAGTCAACTTGCGTTAAACTGGTTTCAAGTTTCAATTGATGTATATTCGTCCATATATAATACTAGTTAATTTAGTTTTACAGGGACAACAAATAATTTAAATCATATCCCCTGATTTCATAGATTTGAAATAGTTAATTATTTTATTTGATTAATATTTGAATTAGTCAACTGAATAATTAACAATTTTTTTGTTAATTAACAATTTTATTAATGACAGGATTTTTTTAGTAATTATCATTTAATACTATTCCGGATTACAGACTACAGTTGAAGTAGATTTGTCCATCTGTAATATTGGTTAATTTATGTTAAACTGATATTAATTTACGTTAATTTATTCGACGTTAGGATTGCTCTAATTATTCTTTCATTCATGTTCCGGTGAGTACTTTGTTTTAGGAAACAGAACCAAAGATATATATAAGGTAAAAAACACTTCAACGAAATAGAATCAAAGATAAAAAGGCTTTTATGTAAGGGACGATTTTTTTACACCATTATCGCCTGAGAAACAAACGAAGAGAAAATCACACCCAAATTAAGAAAGCTTCAATAATCTCTTCCAATGGTGGACGTGACCTTTTTCTAACCCTCGGAGTATAAAGAAGAATTCTCTACAGCTTACTGGTCGCACTGCTCCAAATTCTACCTTTACTCCTCAGATCCAGAAGTCCCTCCCTCCGACCTCTCTCTCCATGCCCAGTTCACCCTAGACGAGGAAGAAGATAACCTGGAAACCGACATCGAAGACGACATCTTCTCGCGCTTCAAATTGATAGCATGGAGGACCGCGATAATCACGTCAATTTTGTGGTCGATCTCTTCCACCAGCAAGTCGAGGAGTCTAATCTCACTAACGATATCGACGATTTGGCCGTGGAGTCGCTCGGAGAGTCGAGCTTTGGCGTCATCGAAGAAAATCGCGATCATCTCGATTTAGGGCTAGAGTTAGGGTTATGCTCAGAATAGAAAGGAAGGAAGGAGTGTTCGTGTTCTTGGTCGTGGTCGTGTTCGTGTGTGTGTTTTTATTGAAGAGAGAAAAATGGTTGATGATGATTGCACAGAGAGAGAAATCGGTGGTGTTAGAGAGAGAATAGATAATAGAAGGCGTGTTAAAAGGAGTTTGAAGTTTAAGAGGAAATATGTAGTATCTAACAACTCCCAAAATTTCTCCTGCCCACATTTAAAACACCATTAATTTTGTATAATTTACCAAATATTCGGTCATATATTGGAGAGAGAATGTGAGTATATCTAATCAAACGTTAAAATCGGCTATATTGTAGTTAATTTTATGAAATTATTGTTTCAGATTTAATAACCCTTAAATAAATCGGAAAGGGTTTATTAGTAAGAAATTTCCGTTAATTTCTCTAACTGGGTATTAACAAAAACGTTTAATAAATTGGATATTTTGCAATCTCAATACTATAGAAAGACATATAACTCTTTATGCCTTTTATTATTGCTTAAACGAAAGACACTGAGTCCATCGTGTAAACCTTTAACAACAAAGGCTTCAGCGACGAACATTGCTTGTCATTTAAACACTTTAAATGACAAGTTTTGTCAGTTGTTCTAGCTACAATTTGTAGCCGCGTTGGCCATTGTTAACGATCTAGTCCAAAAGTCCTAATTGAAAAGAGAAAACAAGAGAGCGATAGACTTAGGCTCTCTCTATATATCTCTTTTATTTTTGGCACCTAAGTCCTCATTAGACTTAAGCTTAAATTAGCTCTTTAGCTTATGGACTTGTTATTGAGTTATTGTGTTTAATTGTGCCCACACACAAATCCTTCAAATCCGATATAGACTTAAAAGCCTTAGATTTTTCGAGTTCACATTTAGGTGTGAAGGTAACGAGCATGAGACGATCTACTTTTCCCAAGGCTCATCCAATATCAAGCTACAAGAGAAAGGTTAGTAATAAAGTAATTAAATAATAATTTTAAATAACAGCATGTTCATGCACTTTGCCTAGGTTAGTAAAATTGTTTTACTTATAAAGAAATTTTTATATTCCGCCATCAATGTGTTAATGATAATTTTTTCTTAACCCTAAACTTATTCCAACAGTCTGTTGACAAGAGGCCTCCCACAATTTTGTTTTCTAAGGAGAAGCGAGTTGTCGTGGGCAAATATCGCGACATGTTGTGCAGCAATTGCGCGAATAGTCCACTCTTCTGTGGAACAAAAACAGTTTTAGAGATGGATGCACCATGAGTAAAATTAATACCTTCCATGTTTTTGGCAGATATTCCAAGAGTAAGAATCTTGTCAAGATTTTTAGTGCTGGAATTCATCATCCTCACAGTTTGTCATCTTTTCAAGTTCACCATTCAGATAAGTGACTCGACGTTTTAATTCAATAATGGTCTCCAACAACCTGCTCTTGTCGATTGTCAAAGATAGAATCATATCAGTCAGCTTATCCATAACCTGAGATTCTTAAACATCTTTGTTATCAATACAATGTAGACTTGATCATGAACATCATTAGAAAAATCATCATCATCACATGAGGTATTATCTTTTTCCGAAGATAAACTAGCAACATCAACGTGATCATCACACATAATATTAGTAGATGTCGGAAACACAACAAAATTACTTGGCTCGGATTCATTATCATACTCATTATCGGCAAGTCGCAACATGACCTTTATTTTATTTTGTAAGGAAGTTTGGACATGCTGTCGTCGGGTTTACGATGACTCTCTCTATATATATATATATCGCCCCCAGAGTTTACCACGGGGGTGGGCGCTCGACCGCCGCGAGTAGGACAATCGGAGAAACCAAGGGCCTCCCCGCACGAGAAATTTGACTCGCGCGCGTGTTGAGGCCGTGTGGCTGGCTCCTCCTCGTCCCGGCCGGCCCTGCGTCACCCTGCCCGACTCTGCCTCACCCTAGCCGTCCCTGCTCATCCCAGCAGGCCCTGCCTCATCCAGGTAGGCCCTGGCTCACCCTGGCCGGCCCTTCCTCGTCCCGGCCGGCCCTGCCTCGACCTAGCCGGCCCCGCCTCATCACGGCCGGCCTCGCCTCGCCTCGGCCGGCCTCGCCTCGCCTCGGCCGGCCTCGCCTCATCCCGGCAGGCCTGCCTCACCCCGGCCAGCCCTGCCTCGCCCTAGCCGGCCATGCCTTGCCTCGGCCAGCTCGGCATTGCTTCGTCTTGGCCATCCCTTCCTCGTCCAAGTCGGCCCTGCCTCGTCTTGGCCGGTCTTGGCCATTTCCTCTTGTTCATTGTGGCTATAAATAGCTCAATCATCATCCATGATGAGGTACGTTCATTTTTCCCCTTTTTAGAGAGATTTCACCCTGAAGCTTGAGCCCCCTTGTATCTTCATCTCTACCCACGAGGTTGTAGAACAAGGCTCGACGTGAGATTTCTCAAGATCCGAGACCCGAGTGAGAAGCGAAGTCAGCTTATGAGCCTCCGTTTTCTGGACCTCGTCGATCTTTTCCCCTGTCATCCTATAAATCCACTCGCAACATACTAGTGTTGAGTGTCAGAGATGTAAACAGAGGGCCGCCCTCTGTTTTCCCTTCTTAGTTCACAGCTGTTTACTCTTTCAAGATAACATAAGGACTCGAAGACCCAAATAAAGCTAAGAGACGATCTGGGACACCAGATTTGACACGCTAAGGCATAAGCGAGGGTAACCCGCTCTGAGCGAGGATCTGACCGCCGAGGTCTCTAAACTTTGTCTAAATGCCATCGACAACATTTTGGTGCTATAAGGAGGAGACTTTCTGCCTTGAAATTCTTCTCATCCACATCTCTCATTTCTAATCTCTTTTCTAATCCACTCGCGAAAATGAGTGACGTTCCGGTAACCTCCGCGCATGTCCGAGCGAGCAACCCGATCGTTCGAGTGACTAGTTCACGATACAAATTTCGACAACTCCCTCACCGAGGGACCGGGCGACGGCCTATGGTGGGGAGTTCTGAAAATGGTCCCTCCGCCCTTCGTGACGACGAAAGCGGCCGGAGGGAGGAGACCAATCGTCGTCTGGCATAGTTGCTAGCACAACTCGGGGTAAACAAAAGTTTGATCGTAAACCTCCTCGAATACGAGGAGGAAGGTAGTTCGACCCCCTACAAGGATTATGTCGGAGACAACGTAGTTCCGGACACGGATACTGACAAAACCTTCACCCGCTCGCCTATGGGGCACGCGAACGACGCTCCGTTTGACCCATCGGTGGGCTAGACCCAAGCGTACTCGCGACGCGAGGACTCAAGCAATCCCCGGATGGTAGGACTCAAGCGTACTCGCGACGTCATGGATCAAGGGTCCAATGAACGACAAGTCTTCTCTTCGGCTTGACGATCCCGGGGACCGCTAACGGGCTCGAGGTGATTACGATGATTCAGGCACTCCATATAAGATCATCGAGCTCCGGGAAATTGGCTCGGGAGGCTCCAGGCCTTACAACGGTGTGGAAGGCTCATACTCAACTTTCACGGTGATAGTGCTCGCACAACCTCCATGGAGGGGGTTCAACTTGTTGAAATAGGTCTATGGTTAAGAAAAAAATCTCATTAACACAGTAATGGCGGAATATAAAAATTTCTTTTACTAGCAAAACAATTTTTACTAACCTAAATAAAGTGCACATACATGTTATAATTAAAAACATTATTTAAACTACTTGAATACTAACCTTTCTTGTATCTTCAAACTTGAAGCATCTTGGGAAAGGTGGGTCTTCTTCATTGGCTCGATTCCTTTACGTCTAGTCTTGAACTTGAGAAACCTAAGGTTTCTATTACAAGAGCCTATAGTGGTTTAGAAGGATTTGTGTATGGGCACAATTAAACAATATGAACCAAGAACAATTCTTGGATCATAAGCTAATTCTCTAGATCAAGTAAGGATCTAGGTGCCAAAATAAAAAGGAATTTCTAGAGAGAGAGAGGGGGTGTTGGACGGCCAAGAGCAAGAATGAGCTTATTTTTTCACATCTCTATTTATAGGAGAAGGAAAATCTATAAAGATAAATTAACATTCATGAAAGAATAATGTATTCATGACACAATATTTGATTTTCCCTTCTCCTTTCTCTATCATATGGACGGCCACTATAACACAAGCAAGGGGAAATTTGTTTCCTAACTTAGCTTATTTATTTCATTCTCAAGGAAATTTATTTCCTCTTTTCCTAGTAGATCATTATCTTTATAAATAAAGAGAAATAAAACTCTCCTCTTTGATGCATGTTGGCCGATTTGTATAGCTAGGGAAGGGGCATCTAGATGCTTCCTTATTTCTTATAAGACAATTTTTAAAATACCCATTGTAGAATTATTATTGCACAAATAATGACATTAATTTCTTAATGCCTCAAACGACTTTTCGGCCTTAGAAAATAGTTTATATTTTCATCATATGAAAATATTCAAAATCTTATTTTGACATTCACATTATTTTATGTCCATGTGGACAAAAATACCCTTTCGACATTTTCCGAGAAAAAGTCTAGTTCAACATTTAAACTTATTTTGACTTAGCTTTCAGTTTACCAATCCTACTCTGATGACCTGTAATAGTGACCTTATGGTTCCAAATGAACAAAGTTTGAACTTCTATACTCGGACACAAAATTTCACAAACCTGTTACGAGTATTAGCTTAATGTCAACTGACTCCACTAAAGAGTTGACACTGAGAATCTCTCGGTTCAAATGAATTTATTTTCTACTCAAATTCAACTTAATTATATTGAGCGGATCCATTGAATGTTATCTATGTTTACCCTTCATGAATATTATCAACTAGATGGGATTTATAAAATTAACATTTTACCCTTCTACTTGTTATTTCATCAACTCCTTTCTTACTTGTGAATAAGTTAGAAACAATGCCTTGACGATGAGCTAACAAGTCACATTGTTTCATCCAAATAAATTCACTACTTAATTTTGGATACTGCGCAGTTCATTTATTTACAATCCAAGTAATAAAACATGAGGTGATATATATTGTATCTCAGCAATCTTGTACATGAACTCCATACCTATGAGAACTTCACAAAGTTGGTTCATGATATCTTCATAACTTAATATCTCACCAATTGGCCTAGTCTAGATCACGTAATGAATATAGAATTTGACTTTCTCAGATAAGAGTATTAATACTCTGAAATGACATGTCTCATTTTAGGATTTAGGTAAGCATGATGCAATTCATACATAGTGATCTTGAGACAAAAGATGTTAAATGGTTTGTTCTTCCATTATCTCTAAAGGTGTACTGGTCAATTCAGTATCTTTGAAAGATACACTGGAAGATCTATAGAGTTCCTACTCTCTATGTCTCGTAACTATATATCATAGATTCTTCCAACAATCATATTAGGATCCATAGTCCGTTGATTTTAGATTGTGAATATATCGTCTTAGTCAAACCATGAAGAGTTTGTTCACGATAATCTACATTTGTCTCTTCATATACTGTTAGGTTTGATTAAGGACTATAAGACTATTGAATATCATAAATCTTCAATTAAGCTAAAAGGGAATGAATGAACGTTTCATTATTAATTTAATCACCAAATTACACTAAGGACTTTATAAAGATTTATATATTACATCAATATGTAAATAAAAAATCTTGTTGTGGGCATCTCTACCAACACAACTGATAAGCATGTCTCTTACATGATTATTAGATGAACTTAAGCGAATAATCGATGTTTATTCTCAAGTATTTTGACAGTTTTTGTAGTTTGTGTGAAGTTTTAAGGACATTCAGATCCGCAAAGATCCATGAGATGAAAAGAAGGGAAAATGAGAATTACAGATGCATAATAGAAAGAGAAATGGCAATGGCAAGGATTCCGGAACATTTTACGAATCTCAATTACGATACCCGGAACTCAAGATATGGGTTAAAAGGTGAAGCAGCGCGCAGAGGGCCAGAATGCCCATCGCAACGCAATGAGGTCCACCGAGATGCGACAGAAGTCCATCGCGACGCGATGGAAACCACATGTCCGTTTGAGTCGTTTGATTAGTTAATTTGACACGTGGATTGCGATTATGAGCCGTTTGATCAATTTTTTAAGGCCAGATCTACAAGAAATTGGAGAGCACGCCTATATAACCTAATAGAAGCCTCTTAGAGAGCATTCTTGGTTTGTTTTAGGTTTTAGAGAGAGGAAATCTTACGTAGGGACATAAGGTAAAGAAGGCCATGGACGTTCTGGAGGCTGTGACGAGCTTGCAACTACCACGAATCTAGTTTTTTTTTCTCCTTCTTCATCTGAAACTATATTTATTTGTTTATGCTTTGTTTATTTATCATGGATCATTGTTCTTATTTTTTTTCTAGTTCTTCCACCATCACCATGAACTAATCTCTTAGAGGGCGATGGTAGATCTTTTCTTGATAATTGTCATGGATTTATTCTAGTTTACTTTGAAGTTTGATTTGATTCTTTGGCTGGTGTTTATTCTATTTTTGTTCTTAATGCTCGTATATGCCTGATCATCGTATGCTTGATTTTAGGATTAGTTATTCTCTCTAGCGAGGTTTAATTAGTCGTGCGAATAAAATAGAATACCATAGTACATTCTGTGAAGTCTAGAGATAGCCACAGCTGCTAGGGAGTCGTGTGAGTGTTCTAAAATGTAAAGCAAGGTAGGTTCTATGACTTGAGAACGAGAGGTAAAAGGAGTTCTTAGTCTTGGGTCATTAATATCACTCTAGCGAGGGTTAGCGATAAAATTCACGTGAACACGATTAGCATGGCCATAGGATTGATCATTTTTCGTTTCTCTAGAAATCCCGACAATAGGATAGAAAAGGGAAACCTCACCCTTGCTCCACACATCCATCTTTTTAAACGTTTTTATTTTAAGTTATTTTAGCAATTTATAAATCACAACCTTCACTTTCATTCTCTCTGGATTAAAATTGCGGTATTGTTAGAATTACATTTAATTATAAATTCTCGTGGGAACAAACTGAACTTACTATCTATATTAGTTGTTCGACGTGTGCACTTGCGCGCGCGATTTTCGCATCAACAACGTCCCCACTGCTCTCCATACGATGGTCTCTCTGACCCCAATTTCCACATCTAGCACTATGAGACCTGGATGATGATGCAAGGTCTGTCGGATGCAACGCTCTGTCAGGAATTTAAATTGACATTGACCGGATCGGTCTTCGAATGGTTCCAAATCCTAAAACCCAGGAGTGTCGGCTCTTACCGAGCTCTCCAAGAGGCTTTCCTTGCCCGATTCGCCACGCTAGTGGCCCAAAAGAAATCCAAATCATACCTTTGGACAATCAAGCAAAAAACTGTCAAGAGCCTTTGCCAATACCTTGCCCAGTTTATCGAGAAATCCCACAAAGTCGAGGACTTTGACGATATGGATGCCATAGTCGCCATCACCGAGGGCGCTGAACCCAGTGACTTCTTAAAGTCAATTGTGGGAAAAGCCCGGACGGATATAGCTGAACTCATCGTATGTGCCAAGACACATATGAGGGTTGAGGATTACCTCAACTGCAGAAAGAGCGGAGGCCACCCCGATACCTAGGGAAAACGGGGGAGAAATGACCACGTCACCAATGACGATCCCCCGCCCAGGCGGAGAAGGTCTTTTGCTAACCTATTTCGAGAAGAGGCTCTCATCCCAAACAATACGTCTTTGGTCTGAATCTTGTCTCTTCACCAAGACAAGCTCGGACCCCAACACCATTGAGGAAAGGTCCCACGACGCAAGACAATAGAAAATTCTGGGAATACCATACGGATCACGAACACGTGACCTCCGATTGTTTCCATCTGAGGTGGCAAATAGAGGCCCTGATTCAAGATGGGAAACTCAAGGAGTTTGTCATGTGGGCGGCCGGTTGACAATTCCGGAAGATCGCCCGCAGAATCAGAGTTAAGGGCTTGCTAGGGATAAAGCCGCCGCCGCCGCCACTATCAGCGACGAGCCAAAAACTTCCGGGATGAACGTCCTGAGAACGATCACCAGGGGGCTCGAATGTGGCAAGTAAAGCAATCAGAGGAAGAGGTACACGAGGGAAGTGACCAACGAAAGGATTAGACACGGGGTCATTCTTGCATACGTCGCTCCCCCGCCTACTCCCTTTGAAAATATCTGCTTCACCAAAGATGAAGAAAAACGGATCCTCCACCCACATAACGATGCCCTCATCGTAGCAGCAACAATAACCAACAACAAGGTTGAACGGATCTTTATTGACAATGGTAGCACGGTGGATATAGTACGTAAATTTGCGCTAGAGAGAATGAAACTCGACAGAGTAAAGCTCGCCCCGATACGCACCCCCCTCTAAGGATTTTCTGGAAAGAAAGTGTGGACGGAAGGGTCGATACACCTACCCATCACCTTCGGGACCCGAGGTAGCGTGGAGGTCACCCTGAGCGTGACGTTCTTGATCATCGACGCGCCTGTGGCTTACAACATGATAATCGGTTGACCGACCCTTATGGGGCTAAAGGACGTTACCTCGGTCTACCACCTCATGATGAAATTCCCTACCGAAAAGGGAATTGCATGCATGATGGGAGACCTGTTGGGATTGGTCCCCACAAAGGAGATATAAGACAATAAAATACATTTGTAATTAATTTTTCTGAGACATCAATATAAATAAATATTCATTCTTTATTATGTTTGTGTTTATGTATGAATGCTACGCTCTGAATTTGTCATCAGCGAAAGAGGTGTTAAGTATAAATTTGACAAGATAGCCCCTTGTGACTAGTTTAGATATTTCTTAGCAATCTTAAGATTGATAAAGCAATCGAGTCTAAATTATGATTGTTTGAATGAATTATGTTATCATATCTTGTGATATAGAGAGTTGTGACTCTTTGTATCATTCTTGATATCATGTAGAAGATATTGAACAAGACCCGTGATACTATGAAGCTCGAGATAAAACCATTTAATTACTCAAAGCTTCAAGATCACATACGAGGGGTGTTTTGGTACTTACCTAAATCCTGAAGTGAATACATAATTGATATTACACCTTATGACATTTGATTTGTCAATGGGCAATGACTAATTTATAGTTGCATCTGACCCGACAGTTGGTATCATAACGTTGTGATATTGGGTTATGTGATTCACAGATATGGAATTCATGTTGAACAAAGCAAACGCATTAGTATCACAATATGCTTTGTTATGATAATGTGAATGAATAAACTTGGCCAGGTAATTCATCGAATAAGACCATTCTTTGATTAAAACATGTGACATGTAAAGACATCTCACTCTATGTCTTTCTCATTCATAAATAACAAGGGAGTAAGTGAAATAATAACTCAAGGAGTAAAATTGTAATTTTACATTCCTCTTAGTTAATGATACACATGAAGGCTAATATCGTCAAGTACTCCGTGGGTTGTGTGAAGAATTGTTTTATCACATCAAACGAAAATATACGCATATGAACAAAGAGGTCTCAGTATTAGTCTTTTAGTGGAATCGACTAATATTAAGAATTAAAAGGCGGAAAAGGTTTGTGAAGTGTTGAGTCCGATCTTCATTCTAAAGCTTCGTTCATGTGGGTCCATAAGGTCTCAATGATAGACACTTGGAAGAGATTAAATGAACAAGAATAATTGATTTGCTCATTGAATATAAATTGTGATTTATATCGAGAAAGTTATTTTCTAAGTAGCTTAATAAATAATCAGTTATTGATTGTTACTTTTATTTATTGAATCATATAGTATTATTATATTGATAATTATACACTTGAGTAATTCAAATAAATAATAGAAGAAAATAAATAATTTCGTACTTATTTGAAAAGTATGAAATTATTTAATGAAGTGTCATTAATAAATGAGAGTTCTAAATTAATTGAATTTAGAAATAAATCAAAAGAATTTGGGAATACAATAAGTGTTTGGCCGAGTATAGGGATGAGAGTTGGCCGAAATTTATAAGTGATTGGTTAATGGGTTTGACCCAGCTTAAACTCATTTAACTTGTTTATAAAAAGGCTTAAGAAACCCTATTCACAGTAACCCTAACCCAAGATTTTCGGCCAAGGACATTTTCCCTTTCCCCTTCTGACACTCAGCCGAAATCCCCGGACATAACAAAAGGATAGAAAATTGTTTTCTTCCTTTCTTTAGTGATTCCTTATTCCCGAGAGTTCATAGAAGAGCCCACCCTCTCAATCTCAATAATTCCTTGTGTATTATTATTGACTCTTAATTATGGTGTTTGGTGTCTTGTAATATGTGAAGTTTTAATTTTAGAATTAAATTTGAGGTTACGTAGCTCGATGTGCATAGCAGCCTGCGGACCGTTCAAATCAAGGCGTCCAGCCTCCAATCTGTTGGGATTCGTGCCCACAAAGGAGATATTAGACATTGAAATACTTTATGTATTTAATTTTTGCTCAAACATTGATATTAATAAATGTTCATTCTTTTGAAGATTGTGTTTAGTTATGTTTAAGCTATGATCTGAAACTGTCATCAACGAAAAGGGTGTTAAGTACAGACTTGACAAGATAACCCCTTGTGACCAGTTTGAAACATTTGTTCGCAATCTAAAGATCGATAGAGCAATCGAGTCTTAGTAATGATTGTTTGGATAAATCATGATATCTCATCTTGTGATATAGAGAGTTGTGACTCTATGATTCATGCTTGGTATCTTATAGAAGATATTGAACAAGACCTGTGACACTTATAAGCTCGAGACAAAACTGTTTACACACTCGAAGTTTTAAGTTCACAACCAAAGGAGTATTATGATACTTACCTTAATCCTGAAGTGAATATGTAACTGACATTACACTTTGTGACATTTGATTCGTCAATGGGCAATGACTAAGTTTTAGTTGCATCTGACCCGACTGTTGGTGTCACAAGGATGTGGTGTTGGGTTACATGATTCACAGATATGGAATTCATGTAATAACAATGTAAATGCATTAGTATCACACTATGCTTTGTTATGAGAGTGTGAATGAATAAACCTGGCCAGGTATTCATTGAATGAGTTCATTCTTTGATTAAAACATGTGACATGTAAAGACATCTCACTTTATCTTTTTATCATTCACAAATAACAAAGGAGTTAGTGAAATAATAACTCAAGGGGTAAAACAATAATTTTACATTCCTCTTAGTTACTGATACACATGAAGGGTAATATCGTAATGTACTCTGTGGATCGTGTGAGAAAGTGTTTCATCACATCAAACATAAAATATGCGCATATGAACAGAGAGATTGTCAATATTGGTCCTTTAGTGGAATCGACCAATATAAAGAATTAAAAAACGGAAAAAGTTTGTGAACTTTTGTGTCCGTGAGGTCCATGAGGTCTCAATAATAGACACTTGGAAGAGATTAAAAGAACTGGAATTATTGATTTACTCATTAAGTATAAATTGTGATTTATACCGAGAAAGTTGTTTTCTTATAACTCAATAAATAATTAGTTATTTATTTTGGTTATTGAATCATATAGTATGATTATGTTGATAATAATATACTTGAATGATTTGATTCGATAAAGGAAGAAATAAATTATTTCTCATTTCGTAGTTATTCGATAACTATAAAATAATTTAATGATGTGTCATCAAATATTTTTGGGATCAAAATGAAAGAATTTTGGACGAGTAGGAGAGAGGGAGTTGGCCGAATTCTTTAAGTGAATAGGGTCATGGGTTTGACCCAGTTTAACATCATTTATAACTGTATAAATAAGTCTTAACAAACCCTATCACAAAAACCCCAACCCTAGTTAATTTTTGGCAGCCTCTCTCTCTCTCTCTCTCTCTCTCTCTCTCTCTCTCTCTCTCTCTCTCTCTCTCTCTCTCTCTCTCTCTCTCTCTCTCTCTCTCTCTCCCTCCCTTGAGATACTTGGCCGAAATTCCCAACAAAGATCAAGAGAAAATTGTTTTCTATTCTTCATATAAAAAATTGTTTATTATTTCCCACTCGTGGTGTTTGATTTGTATTGTGATGTTTTAATGTTTTAAAAATTGTTTTTAAAAACATTTAGAAAGCCAAAAATAAATTTTAGGTTTCAATCCGGCAAGTTTTGGCCTTCCAGCGTGCATTCCGGCGACCTCCCTGCCTCAAGCGCTCCAATCCGGCGAGAATCCCAGCGTCCAGCAAGGCGCCCAGTCCGGCGAGGAGCATCCCCAGCGAGGCTAGTCTTGCGGCCAGTCAGGCGCTCCAGTCCGGCGAGGGAGAATCCCAACGAGGGATTCCCAGCGATCCAATCCGGCGAGCAGGTCCATCATCCAATCCGGCGAGGTCCAGCGTCCAGTCCGGCGAGGCCTCCAGCGTCCAGTCCGGCGAGGGATCTCAGCGAGGCTCTTGTCTGGCGAGGGTGACCAGCGAGGCGTGTCCGGTGAGGCGTCCCAGGATCTCCAGTCCGGCGACCAGCGACCAGCGACCAGCTCTAATCCGGCAAGTCCTCCAGCCAGTGCCCAGTCCGGCGAGCACCTCCATTCCGGCGAAGACGTTTTCCAGCATTCCGGCGAGCGTTTTGCGACCTTTTGGACAAGGAGAGGCATTCCGGCGATAGCTATCAACGCCAAGGTTGTTTACAACCTTTGATGTGAGTAAATCCTCAATTAAATAATTAGCTAAAAATTATATATAGGTTGTTTAGTTAATTTATTTGTTTGAGCATGTGTTTTATAAATTGTTTATAATCACTTGATAAATTTTAATGCCTTAGGTTATTAAATATGTTAAAAATAGTTTTAGCATATTAGATCATATTATAATTTTCTGCCACATAAGATGTGTATTATAATAATTATTGTTTAAATTGTTAAATAAATTCCAACAAATGGTATCAGAGCTAGTTAAAGGCATTAAAATTTAGATTTAATGATAGTTTCGAAATTTGTTTGACTAGTTGATGTTGGGGTTTTTGTATGATTGAATGTTTGCATTATGAATGCTTGATGTTGATGTATGGATTCTTATTCAATATGGCCCTAGGATGTTTATTCCGGTTATCGTCCCGGATTTTGAAATTTATTTATTTAAATTGTGAGCCTCAATTTGTGAGGACATTTAAAGTTGTAATTTAAATTTACTGTAATTCGACGACGAAGTGATAAGGTGGCAGCTCCTCAGGCTTGGCCGCACGTTGGAGAACGTGTGGGGGCTAACCCGAGACATCCGATGATGCGTCATTCAAAATGAAGATTAAATAGTTTAATTTCATTTCTTATATTTTACAAGGGTTGTATAATAGAAATGGGCCTATTGATGAGTTAAATATTTTTATATATTCGATATTTAAATTTATTATACTCATTGCATATAACACTCACATGTCATATAGGATAGAACGCCAACATCGTTTAAAATGAAATCGTTCATGTAGTTTATAATTAATAAGAGTTATAAAATGATTATAAACTGTTAATAAAGAATATGATTCTTTGCAAAAACTAAGTGAGAGGGTTGTTTTTCGTTGAAGCAACCCAAGGTCTCGGACACGAGTGAAATTAGTTAAATATGTGATGAACTAAGAGTCACCCATAGTGGCCCTCCCTTTAATGGGAGAACTTCGGAAGTATTTAATTAATCTCAATGTTAATGAACTAAGCCTAAAAGAGGAACTTTGAAACGGGGTCTCCACATAGGTGAACTGTTTTCAAAGTGACTTGAGTGAGGGCCCACGTGTCGGTTGTACGCTTAGACTTATGTTTTAAAATAATCCTCATATAGAGGCTTTGCGTTAAAAATAAGTGACCAAACATTTATGGTAATTAGTAAGAACTAGAAGTTGTGACTTCTTGGATGGTTCGAGCTAAATAGTGATGTGTCACGACTATGAAAGGAGGTTACTTACGGTTTCCCCATAGGAAAAGTAATTAACTATTGTTGTTCACAATACCATGAATTATTTATCGCTTTCCTCACCTTAGTAGGATTGTACATGCATGCATATAATTCGAAAATATAGCACATACTAAAATCATTTATTTTATCAATGTTTTTCAGCAAAATGTCTTTTAATCCACTTCAAATGATTTTAAGTTCTAATAAACTCGAGGGTGAGAATTACGTTGACTAGAAACGTAACCTCAACATCGTATTGGCGGAGGAGAAGCACAAGTATGTTCTCACGACCCCATGTCAATCTGCTCCGAGTGCTGACTCAAGCAAGGAAGACAAGGACGCCTACGATGCGTGGATGAGATCTGATGAGATTGCTCGATGCTACATTTTGGCATCGATGAGCAATGTGTTGCAACAATCTCATCGAGACATCTCCACAGCATATGAAATCCTGTACAATCTTCATGAGATGTTCGGATGTCATGGGCGTTAGGCAAGGCAGCAAGCTATCCGCAGTTTCATGAACTGTAGGATGAAGCAAGGATCTTCGGTCCGGGAACACATCCTATTGATCATGGGTCACCTGAACGATATGGAGATTCTTTGTTCAGAGATTGATGGAGAAACCAAGATTGACATGATCTTGGAGACTCTAACGGAATTTTTTGATAGCTTCCGTCTGAACTACTCAATGAACAAGCTCAATTACACTGTAACTGAGCTTATGAAGGAGTTACAGAATGCCGAGGGACTTCTCCCTAAGAACAAGAAGAAGTCGGGAGAGCTCAATGTTGTTGTACACAGAGCCTCGACCACTGGTTCTAAGAGGATGATTAAGAGGCCCAAAAATGCCAACTGAACGGGTTCCAAGAAGCCTTACAAGAAGGCTGTGGATGCTAAGGGCAAAGGCATCACAAAGGTGGACAAGTCTCAGCACAAGTGTCACCATTGCGGAGAGGCTGGCCACTGGCGGAGGAACTGTCCTAACTACCTCAAGAGTGTCAAGGGTAAAGGTATAGTCTTTGTTACTCAAGCTTGTTATACTACAAACAAGGCATCGCCCTGGATTCTTGACTGCGGGGCGTCTGACCACGTTGTGTGTGTAATTTGAATGGTTTTAGGAAAACCAGGAGCTTAGGTGACAGAGAGTTTGGATTCAACTGGGGTGATGGAACGAAGGTCGGAGCAAGATCTGTCAGGACCATGAAGCTCAAGTTTGGAAAAGAAACTTTATTATTGAATAATGTTTATTATGTTCCGGATTTTTGCAAGAATTTGATTTCATTTGGTCATTTAGAAGAACAAGGTTTCAATTTTAAGATCAATAATGGTATTGAGATTTTTATTGATGATTGTTTTATTACTAAAGCTCAACGTGTGGATTCTATTTATTATTTATATCCTGTTGAGCCGACAATCTTGGTCACCGAGGTGAATAATGATTAACTTAGGAAGCGTAAGGCATTTCATACTGATGAAACTTACGACACATATCTATGGCACCTACGTCTTGGACATATTAGCCTGGATAGGATCAAGTGATTAACAAAGGATGGTCCTTTAGAATCTCTACACGTGGGAAGTCTTCCTACGTGTGAATCCTGTCTTGAAGGCAAGATGACCAAGAGACCTTTCTCAACAAAGGGTCTAAGGGCCGCGCAAGTATTGGAACTTATACATAGTGATGTATGTGATCCAATAAACATCCATGCAAGAGGAGGTTACGAATATTTTGTAACCTTCACTGATGACTACTCTAGGTTTCGTCATATCTACCTTGTGCGACATAAGTCAGATACTTTTGAAATGTTCAAATAGTATAAGGCTTTAGTTGAAACGAAGACGGAGAAACAGATCAAAACCCTTCGATCAGATCGAGGGGGAGAGTACTTGTCTGGAGAGTTTGAAGACTTTCTTAAGGAAGAAGGTATTCATTCTCAGCTTATAGCACCTGGTACCCCGCAGCAAAACAGTGTGTCAGAGAGAAGGAATCGAACTCTGTTAGATATGGTGAGGTCGATGATGAGTTACTCATCGCTTCCTAATTCGTTCTGGGGATATGCCCTAGAAACAACTGCTTACATTCTAAACCAGGTCCTATCTAAAATGGTACCTGGCACACCCTATGAAAGATGGAGTGGTAGAAAATCCGTCTTACACCATACTCGCATCTCGGGTTGTCCAGCACATGTGCTGAGACAAAAGACTAGCAAGCTGGTTAGTCGTTCAGAAGTATGCCTTTTCGTGGGATATTCCAAGGAGACAAAAGGGTACATCTTCTATAGTGCTGCCGATCAGAAAACGTTCGTTAGCATGAACGCCAGGTTTCTGGAAGCAGATTATATGAAGAATTCAGTGCCGAGAAGCAAACTTGTGCTAAATGAACTGTTGGGTGAAGTAGCTGGTACTTCACAAGATAAGTTGGATCTTATTACAACAGTGGGAGAACCACACTCGGAATTTGAGACTCATGCGCTTCGTTGTAGTAACAGAGTTGTGAGACAACCTGTTCGATACATAGGTATCGGAGAATCTTTTACTGCAGTCGCATACAATGAAGAAGATGATCCAGTATCATTTTCTCAAGCGATGCAGAGTTCCGAGGAAAACCTATGGCAAGAAGCCATTAACGTTGAAATGCATTCGATGTATGTCAACGAGGTCTGGAAGCTTGTAGATCTGCCTGAAGGCATTAAGTCCGTAGGATGTAAATGGATCTACAATAAGAAGAGAGGACCGGATGGAAATGTTGAGACATTTAAGGCACGACTTATGGCGAAAGGGTTCACACAGAAAGAAGGTATCGACTATGTAGATACCTTCTCGCCAGTCGCTATGCTGAAGTCCATCCGCACTCTCTTATCCATTGCCGCAGCCCTAGATTATGAGATCTGGCAAATGAATGTCAGGACTGCATTTTTGAATGACAATCTTGACGAGCGCATTTATATGGCTCAACCAGACGGGTTCATGGAGAAAGGCCAACATGGCAAGGTTTGTGAGTTGCTCAAGTCCATTTATGGATTGAAGCAAGCATCTAGTTTAAACTATGTACACAAGAAACAAGAAACATAATATAAAATATTGAATAATAAATTTAAACTACAAGTGCAATCAACTAGTTTAAATTATGTACACAAATTTTCAAACTTGTCAAAAAATTGATTTTGAGTATGCTAAACATAAAATAATTAAAAACAGTTTTGAATGTATTTATATAACATTTTTAACAAGTGGAAAATCAACACAAATTTAATTTTAGAGGTCGCACCAAAAACTAAAATTTTGTAAGAACTAGTTTTTGAAAAAAAAAACATTATTCAAGCAAATTTTGAAAACAATTTTCTTATAATGATTTTTAATAGCATGTACAACCTTATACTTTGACCATAGCTCTGATACCATTTGTTGGAATAGGTTTAGGGTTAAGAAAAATTATCATTAATCATATTAATGTCGGAATATAAAATTTCTTTACAAGTAACCAATTTTACTAACCTAGGTAAAGTACATGAACATGTTATAAATTAAAAACATTATTTAAAATACTTGAATACTAACACTAATCATGTTTCTTGATATTGGAGTCCCTTCTTAGAAGAAGATCCTTCTCCTTGTCTTGCTGCCTTCCATATTTGGATTCTCGAGCAACCACGAAAGTTTCTACCACTAGAGTCTTCGAGCGTTTTAAGAGTTTAGTGAGTGGGCACTATTAAACAATATGAACCAAGAACAATTCTTGGATCATAAGCTAATTCTCTAGATCAAGTGAGGATCTAGGTGCCAAATTAAAAGATTATTTTAGAGAGAGCGGGAGAATGTTGGTCGGCTAGAAGAGAGAGGCAACACCAAAAAGCAATATATGGTAAATAAAATCAAGAAAGGGTAATTACCCTTTCCTATTATGCATTCATGACATAATAGTTGAGTTTATCCTCCCTTTCTCTTCTACATGGTCGACCACCCTTCTGTTTTAAATAAGGGAAATTTTTTTCGTCACATAGCACATTTGTTTCATTCTCAAAGAAATTCATTTTCTCTTTTCTTTTGGTCAATTACTAATATGCAATAATGCGCCAAATAAAAGAAGATATTTCTCTCCCTCCCTTGATGTAAAACCAATTTTCCGCCATGTGACTTTAAATTAATTTGTTGGAAAATTCAAAATATTATTTTGACTTTAAATATTATTTGATATATCAATTATCCTTGAGGACCAAAATACCCTTTAGACCATTTTAGGAAAATACGTCTAGTTCAACAATTGAACTTATTTTGACTTAACTTCTAGTTTAATAAACTCTACTCTAACGACTTGTGACAGTGACCTCATGAACCCAAATGAACAACTCTTTAACTAGGACTCTTGGACTCATAGTTCACAAAATTTTCCAAGTCTAGTTTAATGTCAATTGACTCCACTAATGAGTTGACACTGAAAATCTCTCGGTTCAAATGAATATATTTCTGCTCCAAAATCTACTTATTTGTGATGAGGGGATCCACTGAATATTATCGAATGATTACCTTTCATGAATGTCATCAACTAGATGCGATTTATAAAATTACCATTTTACCCTTCCAGTTGTTATTTCCTCAACTCCTTTGTTACTTATGAATAAGTTAGAAGCAATGTATTGATGAGGAGCTAACGATTCACATTGTTTCATCCAAGTAAAGTCGCTACTTAATTTTGGATACCGCGCGGTTCATTTATTCACAATCCAAGTAATAAAGAATGAGGTGATATGCATTGCATTTCAGCAGTCTTGTACATGAATTTGACTTTCTCAAATTGGTCTAGTCTAGATCACGCAGTGGACCTAGAATTTGACTCTCAAAGAAGAATATTGAAGCTATGAAATAGCATGTCTCACTCAGGACTTAGGTAAGCATGATGCAATTCATACATAGTAACGTTGAGAGAGAAGAGGTTAAATGGTTTATTCTTACATTGTCTCTAAATGTACATTGGTCAATTAAGTATCTTCGAAAGATACACTGGAAGAACTATAGAGTTCCTAACTCTCTATGCCTCGTAACCAGACATCATAGATTCTTCTAACAATCATACTAGGATCAATAGTCTGTTGATCTTTAGATTGTGAATATATCGTTTTAACCAAACCATGAAGAGTTTGTTTACGCAAATCTACATTTGTCTCTTCATACATTATTAGGTTTGATTAAGAACTACAAGACTATTGAATATCATAAATCTTCAATCAAACAAAAAAAATGAATGAACGTTTCAACTTTTATTAATTTAATCAGCAAATTATAATAAGGACTTGTGAAAGATTTATATATTACATCAATATGTAAATAAATAATATTGTTGTGGCCATCTCTACCAACATGCAGATCTTTTGCGACTTGCAACTGATCGTGAATCAGGTAAAGGGAGAATACACCACCAAGGAGCCAAATATGGTGGCGTATTTGACCAAAACCCTAAAGAAACTAGAAGCAATAGCTCGGTTCAAAGTCGTGCAAATACCTCGAGATGAGAACTTTGAGGCCGATGCTTCGGCACGCCTCGCCTCGGGTATCGACGAGGAAGAGGATGGGAACGTCCCAATCGAGGTGTTGACCTGACCCTATGTATCTTGGGGAAACGTAGGGACGGCCGGCGACTCTCCACCCCATCCTAGATGACTCCCTTAACAGAGTATATTGCGAATGGCATCTTGTCGAAGACCCGCGAAGACGGCAATAGAATAAGAAGCTTGGCGACAAAGTACACCATGCGTGGAGACGTGTTGTACAAGAGGGGCTTCTCGATGCCGCTTCTACGTTGCTTTCATGAGAGTAAAGTGCAACAAGCCATGAGTGACGTACACAAAGGCCTATGTGGAAACCATGCCGCGGGATAATCCATGGCGCTAAAGGTTTTAAGGTTGGGCTATTTTTGGCCCACCTTGAAGAAAGATGCACACGATTGGGCCCGAAGGTGCGATAAATTCCAACGATTCTCTCATGTGCCAAGAAATCCCCCCCCCCCCCAACTATGCCGTGTTGTCGTCCCCCTATCATTCACCAAATGAGGGATCAACTTGATCATCGAGCACCCCATGACACCGAGGCAGTTCCGATTCGCCATAGTGGCAATCAACTACTTCTGAAAATGGGTCAAAGCAGAACCCCTGGCCAAATTCACCGAAGAAAACACAACAAACTTCATCTGGAAGAGGATTATATGCCTCCATGGAGTGCCCGAGTCAATCGTGACAGACAATGGCAAGCGATTAGGTGGAAGCGATCTATCGCACAATCAAGGAGAACTTGAAAAAGAAGCTCGAATCCAGAAAGGGCGCTTGGGAAGATGAGTTGCCATTTGTGATATGGGCGTATTAGACCACGGCACAGAATGCAACGGGGGAAACCCTATTTTCCCTTACCTTCGGGGTCGACGCAGTGGTCTCAAGAGAGACCATGCTCCCCTTTATTCTGCATCGAGAACTTCCACGAAAGGGAAAATGATGAAGCAATGCAGGCAGCGCTCAACCTTATCGACGAAAAAAAGGCCAACGCACTCACCCGCCTTGCTGCCCAAAAAAGGAAGGTCGAGCGATATTATAACTCAAAGGTCAAGCTAAGAAGCTTCGACAACGGTAGTTTGATGTTAATAAGAGTGTTTCCAAACACTAAAGTGCAAGACGCCGACGTACTGGGCCCAACATGGGAAGGCTTGTACCGAGTTCAAAAATCCATTCACAATAGTACATAGAACTCGAAAGCCTCATATTCACCCACCCATGGAAAGCTGAGCACCTGAGGTAGTACTACCATTGAAAGCGGACCGCTAACGCCTTCGCTTCCCCTTATAATTATGTGTAAACACAATACCACAAATTTTCGTAATTCAATTGAATCGACTATGTACTTCTTGAACATCGAATAAAAATGTCTTGTTGTGTCATCACATGCTGCTCCCTAATTTTAAGTTTCTAAATTTTTATTGTTGTCACAAAATTTCATGAAACTTGGGGGCTAGGGTAAACCGATAACAAGGACTTACAACCTTGCTTTCGGGAAAATCAAAACCCGATAAATAAAACCAAGAGGCGGTTGCCCCATGGTCAGAAATGTCCACCAAAAACAGTAACAAGGTCACAACCTTGCATCTGGACGCCCATGGATTTGAGGAAGATTGACAAACTCCGACCGGAAAACAATCGGGTCAATGTCGAGCCCGATCCTAAGGCGCAAAAAGAATGCCCTTGATATAAATGCACACAACGCCATATGCGGAAAATCGTAAACCGACAGGTCATCAATCGAGCTAAATCTCAAGATGCCCCCCGTAGAGCACAGTCGTAAGCCGATAGACCATCGAAGAAAACTCACTGACAAAAGTTCTCGAAACACGGTCGGCAAAATACCCGAACCGAAGAAAGCGAGCCCGGGTGTAACAAAATTAACAAGGCGTAAGTCGGCAAGACCGTAATTGCTCCCAAATTTCGGGTCCACACCAAAGTGACCCAGGTAAAACTGGGAGAGTCTCCCACCATCGACTGCGTGAAACGCGTGACACACCGTCACCATCCCCGATCGCATGGGTCGTGGGCCCAACCAGTCATGGACAGCGATAGGGAACTATGGTAAAAAAGGAGTCTTGATCGGGAAAGCGACCATGAGCCCACGACCATGACGGCGCGGCAATCGTATGGGAATGAGACAATCGACATGATACTCTCACAACCATGCAAGATGTCTCTATGGGTATGATCGGTTTGCGTGAAGTAAGGCGATCTAAAGACTTTCGGTAGATATCAAAAACTTGCAAAGCAAATGATTGAAAATGTCCAAGGTTAAACAAAAAGATGAAAGCGCTAAGCAGAACCAAAGACGACGCGATCTTCGTCGACAGGGGGAAGCGCCGTCAGGTGTGAAGGCGATGTGCCAACATAAGAGTGGGTTGTTTTTGTAGGATGAAGATTTGCGAGGTCCTTGAGGTCCACGTTGTCCTCGAGTGGCAGAAACATCACGTCAAAGAACGTGAATGTGATCTCGCGCGACCCATTCTCCGCGATGGTGGCGTCCCGAACGTGCACTGCGGCAGCATGGCGGGCCTCGTACAAGGTCACCTTCCAGTCCTCCTCTACGCGAGCCTTGGCGCGTGCATTTCATCGTGCTTGTCAATGATCGCCCGCATCTCCGACAAGAAGGAATCCCTCTCGTGGAGCGCCTCCTTGCGAGCGGTGTTGCTATCGGAAAGCTTCCCTCAAACCGACCCCACATGCGCTTCTCGGGCCGCCACCACCCTTTTGAGCCCCCTGATCTCAGCCGTAAAAGCAACCGCTGTGCTCTCACCTTGCTCCATTGAGGTATTTTCTCCCGCAAATTCCGCCTTGGTAGCTTCCAACTCCGATGTGGCCTTCGCCAAGGCCTCCCCATGCCGGCGATCCTTTTGATCGCCCGCTTCCCTCGATGCCTGCTCGCGGCGAGCGGCCTCCTGCATCAGCAGTTACATTCGCTTGTGGCGAGCCAAGGCCTACAAGCATATGGCGTATAAGGGCGGGATACAAGATAAATAAAGAACAATAGAGGACCTACCTTCCGGGCGTCGCGAGTTCCTTGACGAAAGAGCTCCATGTCGCTGACCATGAGTTCTTTGAAGAATTTTGGTGACGATTCTGCAAGGCCTCGAGAACTCTGATTCCTTAGACGCGCTACAACCAGGCGACGCGAGCTTGCGGGTGCGTCACTCATAGAGGAGGCAGCCTGGAATTTCCGCGAGGAACCTCATTCCCCCCTCGGCAAGACCGACGACTCGATGATAGGTTCCGACTGCTCATCCACGAGACGAGCTCTCGCCGCCAAACGGGTGCCAACAGACGGTGGTGGTGCGGCATTGCTCCTCCGAGAACGCCGTCGAGGACCACGTGAAACGAAATGGGCGCAAGGTCAAAGCAATCTATTAAAAAGACAATAAAATTAGGGGTACCTCATACCACTTGGCGTTTGACTACGCGAGACTCGCCGTCGGACTATGGATCGGAACCCCGTCGCCCCCAAACTCGTGGACGGTGCGGAGGCAAGACCGTCGAGACAAACCACCCAGTCGTTGCCATCATGTTGGGGGACACAAAAATTGACGCTCGACGTCAAGAACCCGGGACTTGTTAACCGCTGGCCCGAGTTCTTTAAGTTTAGGGTCGGCCACCGACGCCGAGATCTTCACGGGCCTGAATATAAGGGGAGCAGAGCCAAAGGTCGCCTCTGAAACCCAAAACCATTGGTACAGGCACTTCGAAGGTGCATTTATGACCACAGCAAAATTTCTAGCGAGGCTCGCCCGTTACGAGCCAAATCGGGGTGGTGCCTCCACAATCGACAAATATCACAGTAACTCGTTCGCCGTTATCCCCCATTTTGTTTCTCGGAAGAGAATCATTTGGCAGGTGGCGACGGTCCGGTAAAAGATGGGCGCCATCTGGCCAGCCGAGAAAGCATTTCCTGCACCACGGGCGAGAATGGCAACCGGAGCGCCTTAGAGGCTCGCCACTTTCACGGCAGCAAACACGAGTCGAGGGCTGGTCATGCGATCGCCGAGAGAGGTCGGAGGATATCAAAGCATGATGGGATCCCGAGCTCCTCCCGAAAGCCTCGAAAAGCCACGAGTGTTGGGACCCATGCAGCGTCAATACCGGCGCATTAAATCCTCTCTTACTCTTCACCCGCTGAAATGGCGAGGCTCGCGACCGCCTCGATAGTCTCATGCCCAACACTGGTAAGGATAGGAAAGTTCCCACGAGTGTACTGTAGGACGGACAGGCCAGAACCGCCCAGCAGCGAGTCGGGCTGGTCTCCAATCAGGTTTCATCCGGCCGGCCCGAGCCTAGGGTGGCCAGCGAGAAACTGGCCGAGCCATGACCGGTTCACGACACCCTAGTTGACATAGGGTCGACCGGCAAGAAAGTAGTTAGGTCAGGGCCGGCCGGCCGCATCCTGGGCGACCTGGGCCGGCCAAAAGGGCCCTGGCCGGGTCCCTGTCGGCCGATGAATTCCTAGGCGGGCCAGACCTGGCCCGTGCTGATGCGGCCAGCGCGAACCCAGACGGCATAGGCCCGGCCGGCGCAGATACGAATGGCACAGACCCAGAGGACACGGGCCCTGCCGGCACAAATCCGGCCTGCGCGAATTCGGCTGGTGCAGGCTGGGGTAGGCCTGATTCGGCCGAGGCTTTGACGAGGAACACGCCCCTGAGCGTTCGCCACCCTTCTCCGACCGGATCTGGCCCCCCCAGATTTGGCCTCTCTCCTGCAAACGACGCGCGCCGGCCCGCCACCTCCTCCGGCATTGATCTTGGCATGGACGCACCCGGCGGAATTCCGCGATTTGCCGACGATCGGATCTGGCACGACCTGATCCGTATTCCTTCCCGCGACGGCGTGCGCTAGATCGTCGTAGCCCTCCGCCATTCCTGTCTCTGCTCTATCATGTCTCTGCCTCGGGAGAGAATAGAGGGAAATTGTTGTCCTCGGGTGTGGATAATAGAGAGCTAATAATGTCTTCCATGAACCCACCATTGATTGAGAAAGGCGGAGGATCCACGACGCAACAATAAAAAAATAAAATTTTAAAAACTAATAAGTGTCGAGCGTGGCGACATGTATATTACCGTGTCTCTGCCTCCTCCGAGGTAAGGCCCTCGTCGACGGCCCGTCGGACCGGCCCGCCGATCCTCGCGCGCCATCGAGGTCAGGACGACGGCTGCAATTTTACATCTCTAAGTTCATTCCCGATCGTACGCTCGAGATTTAACTCGGGGGGCTAATGTTTTTGTCTACTTTACGGCGACTCGATATATATATCACCCTTGAAGTTTACCGCAGGGGTGGATGCTCAATAGTCGCAACTAGGGCAATCGTACAAGCCGCAGGCCTCCCCGCGCAAGAAAGTTGAGCCGCGCGCGTGTAGAGGACATGCATTGTAGAAGCTCCCACAACTCTTAGCTAACCGTTGTGGGCGATCCATCTCCCACAACGTTTAGTATCTGTTGTGAGATCTTTGACGTCCCACAACGCTTACTATCCATTGTGGGAAATTTATAATTTCCAACAAAATCTCGCCGCAACCATGTACAATCTTCGTTGCGGCAAGATTTCCCATAATGGATAATTTAAGCGTTGTGGGAAATCTCGTCGCAGCGGGGATTGAAACAGCTGTTGTGAGATTGAAAAAAGTCTCGCCGCAGCCATGTACAATCTTTACTGCGGCGAGATTTCCCACAATGCTTAACATTTTCGTTGTGGGAAATCTCGCCGTAGCGAAGATTGTACATGCCGGCAGCAAGATTATTTTAAATCTCGATGCAGCTATTTCAATACTCGCTGCGGCGAGATCTCCCACAATAGATCATTTAAGCGTTGTGGGACAAAAAATAAGCTTTTTAAATATTTTGCCGTAGCGAGGGATGAATCTCGTTGCGGCGACGACGTTAACAAAATTACCAAAATCTGCAAAATTCGAATTAAAAAAAACTGCACAATTGGGAATATACCTGATAAACCAAACTGTAACATCCAAAATATAATATTTACATCCAAAAATCAATATCTATCTACAAATAATCTAATCATCACATTCTATAAACGTTTGAATATAAGTTACCCATTCCTTTCTCACTCTCTCTAAATCTTCCGGCGTATATGGTTTCCTACCTAGTAATTTTGATATACCTCCTATAAATATAACACACATATACAAAAACACAAAATACCCGTATTTTCTGTTTCCGGATTACCTCGAAGCTACGCATTGCTTGATGTAAGTTGATTGCTCATTACAATTGGCATCTTGGTGCTCGAGCTTAAAATCCGCACACACCCTACATGAAAAACGTTAACAGATGAATGTACGTTAATTTCTTGATGTGGAATGAAATTATTACCTTTTTATCAATCGAGTTAGATCTTGCGGTACTTTCTTGCTCAATGGATCGAAAAACGAGGCATTATCTCTCCAAAGGTCAATAACAACGAGCATCCAATGCGCATTTATGTTATACGGCATCAAAACTAATTGATCGATCCTACATTTCCGTACAATGTTTCCAACGTCCTAGACTTGTTTAGCTAAAAGATAATCTTTATTTTTTGTTGGCATGTGAGAATTTAAACTCGTATCGACAAACAGATAACCGTGAATTTTCTTTACCTTATCTAACCTTAAACGTAGATAACTATAACAAACAAAATATTAACTTCATCAAGACACACAAAAATTATATATTATTAAAAAAAACATGTAAAATAAAGACTTACTCCATGTATATCAATATGCATCCCGCGCCAATTCTTCGTACCGCAAAAACTCCGAAATATCATCAAAGCATATCGAAATTGGGATAGCGGCGAGACTTGAAAGAACCATGATTACATCCCCTCGAGGTAACATGATTTTGTTGGCATGTTGAGTGAGCAATCAAATTTTTTTATTAATAACCTTGTATTAAATTTTTTTACCGTCACGGGGACTCGGTTGATTCTCATTAGTCATTTTTTTGTTTGACAACCGGACCGCGAATCCACTTTGCCGCGTCAAATTCCACCAACCTCTTTGACCACTCAACGAACCCACCCATGGCATCTTCAACAGTGATGGCTTCTTCGGTAGGAATTGGCAATTTTTCCTTTTTAACCAACACTCCTAAAATATTTACTCGTATATTTTCTTCCTCCTTTGGTGTAAAGTGAATTACGGCTCCCGTGTTGTACACCCGTCCGTCTACAACATGAATCACCCCGGTATTCAAAACATCATCAATAAAGAGACGAAATTCAACGTTTTCTACGAACTTGGAGTTACCAGCGTGGTTGGATATAATGAGTTACTAGCATGAACACTATTTTTCTTATTAACCCCTTGGAGATTTCCTTTGTCTTGAACAATATCCATGCACACATCACCGTGCTCTACAAAAATAAATAAACATTCATAATGCTACACATAAACATCTAATTAATATATACTAATAAGAATACAAAAAACTTACCTAAATTCGCGGTTGGTATAATTGGGATTATATCGTTGACCATCTCTTTGTCGAGATTGGGTATCTTCTCACTTGGTATCTCGTCGACATTCATATTTTTTTTACATGCTCATGATTATGCTCCTTCACATTATCACAACTAGACATATACTTATTCAAATTTATGCCTTCATTTCCTCCTAATTTCGACATGACTAATGACGTAAGCATATTTTATTGTTGTTGCATCTTCTTCTCAATTTTGCTCCACTTGGAGGGACATAATACTTGAATCGCGTGGAGTTCTTCAGTTGACCGTATTGGCGAGATGTTCCCAAGGATTCTTGTAATATATTTTTTCTATTTTCCGGTCTCGAAAACCCTTCGTTTTCTTGTTGCGATAACAATTACTATACGCATACTATTGTTAGTTAACAATAAAATATTAATGATATAAAACATATATAAGACTTACAATTTTTTCCGCCAATGCTTTGACGTCATTGTCCTTGAATGTTGTTTCGTATTTCTTCCTCGAGTCAATTCACAATTCCTCTTTTGTAGCCCATACTCCCATTTTATTATACTGCAATAATACATTCGATTAATAAGAATTAAGTAATATGAAGTAAATATCAATTAAAATAAATATAACATTTTGTTGATCGAGGTTTCGATATCCATTTCGACCGCTTTGCGATTTGTATTTGATTTTTGAGTTAATTGCTTTTCCACTATCCGATGATTGTTTGAATACTTCAGTTTTTTTGTATTCCACAAACTTAATCCAATTTCTTCGGAAATACTTGTGAATAATTTCAATACACAAGTCGGTCACTTTAAAACGCTAGGTTCGTTGATTTTTTCTTTGACTAGATCATGATACAACTCATGACGAAATAACCTTACCGCTTCTCCAACTCTCGTAAGACAATCGTGCTTCCGTTCAATCGGAATTTCAAATCCTTCTTGTATTTCAATCCAAATACGATCTTTTATTTGATTGTTCTCCTTTAATCTCTAATCGCGCATCGAAATAGGAACGTGCTCTCTAGCTAACATACCAAAATAACTCAACAATTCGTCCCCCTCTTTACCTATTGGTTGACCTTTTTCATCAAATGATAACGATATCTTTCTACCTATAGTCTTGACCTTATTAACTCGACTCATAAGAGTATTTTTTTCGTTTTCTGGATTCCTCAACATCTACTGATAAGAGTCTTCTAACTTTCTTAAGGATATCATCGCTAGTACTAGTTGCAGTAGACGACATCGAACCTAATAAAAAATAAATTAACATTAACATTCTAATTCAATTTCAACACAAAATGTTATAATTCAAACTCACACTAACATTCTAATTAACACACACAAATCTAATTAATACTAACATTAACATTCTAATTAAAAAGCATAGAAAAACAAAGGAGAGCGTGTAGGTTAGATAGAGCAGCGTGAAGGAGAGGGAGAGAGAGGAGAGGGCGAGAGGGTGAGGGCAAGAATAGGAAGAGAGGGAGAGAGGGAGGAGGGCAAGAGGGAGGACAGGGAGAAGAGAGCGAGGGCGAGAGGGAGGAGAGGGAGGAGAGGGAGGAGGGCGAGAGAGAGGAGAGGGAGAGGGAGAGAGAGAGAGGGAGAGAGGGAGGAGAGGGCGATAAAGAGAGAGAGAGGAGGGCGGAGAGGGCGAGGAAGGAGAGAAGGCGAGCGCGGAGAGGGGGGAGAGGGCGAGGGTGGAGAGAAGGCGAGGGCAGAGAGACGGAAAGGGCAAGAGGGAGGAGAGGGCGGAGAGTAGGAGAGGGAGAGAGGGAGGAGAGGTAAAGGGCGAGAGGGAGAGGGCAAGAGGGATGAGAAGAAAAGGGCGAGAAGGAGTGGGCGAAAGGAGAGGGCGAGAGAGGGCGAGAGAGAGGATAGGGCGGGAGAGAGTGAGACTGAGGATCGCAATAGGAAGAAAGATAGAAAATATATGTTTTAGGTCGAATTTTTTTGGGCGGGAACTAAAAATCTGGAAAAAATAATTCATTTTAAACGCTCCCACAACGCTTACCAAAATTTGGTGTTGGATCTCGCCGCACCCATGTACAAAATTTTGCCGCGGCGAGATCCCACAACAGATTTGGTAAGCATTGTGGGAGTGTCTCGCCGAAGCCAAAGTTGGTCGTCACCGCGGCAAGATTGCTTGCGGGTTTTTTGGTACGTTCTGGGCAAATCTCGCCCCGATGCAGTACAAAATCACCTGCGTTGAGACCAGTCTTGCCGTAGCCAAAGTTGGTCGTCGCTGCGGCGAGATTGCTTGCGAGATTCTAGGTAGGTACTAGGCAAATCTCGCCACGGCGAAGTAAAAAATCAGCTGCGGTTAGACCAGTCTCACTGCAGCTAGAGTTGGTCGTCGCCGCAGCGAGATTGCTTGCGTTATTTCTGGGTAGGATCTGGGCAAATCTCGCCTAGGCAAAGTAGAAAATAAGTTACGGCGAAACCAGTCTCGCCACAGCCAAATATGTTCGTCGCCACGGCGAGATTGTTTGCGGGATTATCGGTATGCTCCAAGCATATCTCGCCGCAGCCAAAGTTGGTCGTCGTCGCGGCGAGATTGCTTGCGGGATTCTGGGTAGGATCTGGGCAAATCTCGCCGCGGCGAAGTAGAAAATCAGTTTCGGCGAAACCAGTCTTGCCACATCCAATTATTGTCTTCGCCGCCGCGAGAATGCTCCCACAACGTTAATAGTAACCTTAGTAGGAGATCTCGCCGCAGCGAGATTTTGGGAATATATGAACTTCTTTATTTTTCTGTTGTTAACACATCTTCTATTTCAAAAATCATTACAAAACCCTATTCGCATGGTCCTGGGTCATTCTCTCATGCAGAATTAGTGTATACGTTCAAAACTTGTAAGTGTTTCTTAATATTAATGTCAAATTTTTCATGGTTTACATTATATGGTAACTAGGGCTGTATATTTTTCATGAAGAACTTAAGAAGATGAGAAATTGGATGTGGAAGAGTAGATTAAGTGATATATACAAAAAAGGTGTGAATGAGTTTTGTGATTTGGCAAGAGAAAATAAGAAAGATGAGTCGATTCGTTGTCCTTGTGTGCAATGTGGAAATCATAGACATATTGTTCGGAATCATTTGTTTGCACATGGAATAATAACGTCGTATCTAATATGGTTCTACCATGGTGAAGTTTTTAGATCTAAAGCGACATACAAACACGATCTTGATAAAGATGATGTTGATGATGATATGTGCAGAATGATGAATTATTTGGAGGACGATTTTGTTGAGCGGCCGGAATTATTTGAGTCGATGATGAATGATGCGGAAACACTGTTGTATAAAGGGTGTACAAAGTTTTCAAAGTTATCATTTTTAGTAACTATATTCCATTTGAAGGCATCAGGTGGTTGGACAAATACAAGCTTTACATTATTAATGCCAACGCTTAAAGATGCATTTCCGTAGGACAATAAAGTTCCTTTGAGTATGTATGAGGCAAAAAAAACTTTGGGCACATTAGGCATGAAGTACGAGAAGTTTCGTGCATGTCCGATTGATTGTGTTTTATATTGGAACGGGAATGAAGATCTTGATCAATGTTCGACATGTGGAGAGTCAAGGTGGAAGAAGGGTAAAATTCCATCTCACGGAGTTAAAGGAGTCCCGATTAAGGTACGCAACTTATTACAATTTAATTATTAAATTGCATGTTTATAATTTTTGTATTGATTAAATTTATTTCAGTCATTATGGTACATTCCTCCAATGTCGCGCTTTCGAGGATTGTTTCCTAGTGTCACACAGGCTAAAAACATGGTTTGGCACTCCGAAAAGCGTATCAATGATGGTATGTTGAGACATCCTGCTGACGCTTCACAATCGAAATCCTTCGATTTAGAGTATAAGGATTTAAGTCTTGATCCTCGAAATTTTCTTCTTGGTTTAGCGTCTGATGGCATGAATCTGTTCAGTACAATGAGTAGTAAATACAGTGTGTGGCCGGTTATACTTGTGAATTACGATCTCCCTCCAAAATTGTGTATTAAGAGAAGGTTTTTTGATGTTAACGCTATTGATATCAGGACCGGGCCAACCAGGTAATGATATTGATGTGTATTTAGCTCCATTGCTTGATGACTTGAAGATGCTATGGGAGAAAGGATTTGAAGTCAAGGACGCTTACCGCGGGGATTTTTTCAACTTAAGAGCAATGTTGATGTGGACTATTAACGATTTCCGGCATATGGAAACTTGTCAGGATACTCAGTGAAATGCTCGATTGGTCCAATTTGCATAAAAGAGACATCCTCCATTCGGTTGAAGCATGGGAAAACGACAGTTTTTCTTGGTCATCGACGTTGTTTTACCAGCAAATCATCCGTACAGGCGATTGAAACGGGCATTTGATAAAAAAACAGAAGAACGAATCCCTCCTATAATTTTTTATGGAGAAGATGTCTACAAAATGGTTAAGAACATCAAAGAAGTGCTCGGGAAACGAAAACGGCATGTTAGTACTAAAGAATCATTGAAAGTTAATCCTTGGAAGAAATAATCAGTTTTTTACCACCTCACGTATTGGAAGACGCACTATGTTCGACACTGTTTGGATGTTATGCACATTAAAAAAAATTGCGAATCGATAGTCGGAACGCTTCTTGATGATCCAAATAAATCGAATGATGGAATAAAAGCTCGAATGGATCTCAAGGAGATGAATATCAAGAGCATTTTGCATCCTCAAGAAGGAGGGAGAAAAACAAAATTACCACCGTCAAAATACACTCTAGATCGGAATGAGAAGAAGACGTTGTGCAAATGGTTCGTATCGATCAAGGTACCCGATGGTCATTCTTTAAATTATAAGAGATTTGTATCTTTAAAAGATTCTAGACTCATTGGGATGAAAATTTACGATTGTCATGTGTTACTACAACAAATGTTACCTCTCGCTTTACGTGGTATATTGTCAAGAGATGAGAGATTTGCAATATCCAAGGCATGCGTATTCTTAAACTCGATATGCTTAAAATTTATCGATCCCGTTCGTTTGGATTATATGCAATCAGAGTTAGTGAAAACTTTGTGTATGCTAGAAAAGTTCTTCTCACCTTCGTTTTTTGACATCATGGTTCACTAAACCATTCATTTGGTACGTGAAGTGAAATTATGCGGGGCCCGTGTTTTTGAGGTGGATGTATACAATCGAGCGTTATATGAAAGTATTGAAGAGTTATGTTTAAAACTACAATAGACCAGAAGGGAGCATAGTAGAAAATTACATAGGAAAAGAGTTTGTCGAGTTTTTTTTCTTCTGAATATTTAGCTAAAGCAAACGAAATTGGCGTGCTGAAAAATATGAGTTATGAATAAAAATCCTTATCTACAAGTATCCTTTAATGGTTACACTTTATATTTAGTTAAATCCATATAATATTATATAACCACGTTTATGTGCAAGTATTTATTCTACCGTCGATCGCAAAGAATGGGAGCGAGCCTCTCTTCACGTGTTACACAACGTTCATACTTTATTACTTGGATTGTGATTAAATGAACTGCGCAATATCCAAAATTAAGAAGCGACTTTATTTGGATGAAACAATGTGACTTGTTAGATCCTCGTCAATACATTGTTTCTAACTTATTCACAAGTAACAAAGGAGTTGAGAAAATAGCAATTAGAAGGGTAAAATGGTAATTTTATAAATCCCAACTAGTTGATGATATTCATGAAGGGTAAACATAGATAACATTCAGTGAATCCGCTCAATATAATTAAGTTGAATTTGAATAGAAAATAAATTCATTTGAACCGGGAGATTCTCAGTGTCAACTCTTTAGTGGAGTCAGTTGACATTAAGCTAATTCTCGGAAAACGTTTGTGACCTTTTGAGTCCGAGTATATAAGATCAAGCTTTGTTAATTTGGATCCATAAGGTCACTATTACAGGTCATTAGAGTAGGATTGTTAAACTGAAAGCTAAGTCAAAATAAGTTCAAACGTTGAACTAGACTTTTTCGTATGATGTCTAAAGGGTATTTTTGTCCACATGGACATAAAATTATATGAATGTCAAAATGTGATTTTGAATATTTTCATATGATGGAAATATGAATTATTTTCTAAAACCGAAAAGTCGTTTGAAGCGTTATGAAATTAATTTCGTTATTTGTGCAATATTAATTCTAGAATCGGTATTTTAAAGATTATCTTAAAAGAAATAAGGAAGCATCTAGAAGCTCCTTCCCTAGGTGTAGAGTTCGGCAAAAACACACCCCAATAGGAGAGATTTTTTGCCTTTAATTATAAGGAAACGAATTTTCCTCACTAATGCATATGTTGGTCTGCCATGTACAAGGAGAAAGAGGAGAAAAAATCAAATATTGTGTCATGTATACACAATTGAAAAGGGTTATTAACTTTTCTTGATCTTACTTCTCCTATAAATAGAACCTCACATGGAGATGTGAAAATAAGCATTCTTGCTCTTGTCTCTCTCCTTTTGGCCGACCCCCTATCTCTCTGTAGAAAATCCTTTTTTTATTTTGGCACCTAAGTCCTCATTAGACTTAGGGTTAATTTGCTCTCTAGCTCATAGACTTGTTCTTGAGCTATTGTGTTTAACTGTGCCCACACACAAATCCTTCTAAACCTTTAAAAACTCATGTAATCGAAACCTTAGGTTTCTTTAGTTTAACATTAGATGTGAAGGATTTGAGCCAAGGAAGAAGATCAACTTTTCTCGAGACGCTTCAAATTAAAGGTACGAGAGAGGTTTGCACTCAAGCACTTTAAATAATATTTTTGAGTTTATACACGTTCATGTCTTTTGCCTACGTTAGTAAAACTCTTTTATGTGTAAATAAATTTTATATTCCGCCATTAATATGATTAATGATAATTTTTCTGAATCCTAGACTTATTCCAAAAAATGGTATCAGAGCTATGGTCAAAGTATAAGCATGTACATGTTATTTAAAGTAATTATAAGAAAATTGTTTTAAATTTTTTCTTGAATAATGGTTTTTTCAAGTACTAGATCTTACGCAATTTTTATTTTTTGGAATGACCACTAAAAATTAAATTTGTGTTGTTTTTCCACTTGTTAACTATGATATATAAATATATTAAAAACAGTTTGTAATTATTTTATGTTCACCATACTCGAAATTAGTTATTGAATATTTTATAGAATATCATTTTTTTTATTTTGTGTAAATTATTAACATGTTAATATAACACATAATTGAAATCAACATATACAAATAAAATGTTTCAAGAAACCTCTTTCTCAATACGCCTAGATCCGACGTACCTTTGAATTATTTTTCAATTTCTGGACAAGTTGTTATGGCTCCGTAAAACCGGCATAACTCGGGTATTGGATGTGTCATTTTTTACCTTTTCAATTATTAACATGTTATTGAATGTTTTATATTATGTTGTTTATTTTATATTGTGTTTAATTATTAACATGTTAATATAACACACAATTAAAATCAAAACATACAATTGAAATGTTTCAATAAACCTCTTTCTCTTTACACCTAGATCGGACGTACCTTTTAATTCTTTTTCAAATTAAGGACAAATTTTTATGGCTCAGTAAAATGGGCATAACTCTCTGCTCTGACCTTAAACATTAGTGGTTCTTAAACAAAATTAAAGGTACGGAAGTTAGCAATCCAATGCAATTAGTTTCAGCTCAATCGCACATGGGATGTGTCATTTATGACCTTTTAAGTCCGAGGTATACGGCAGTCCGGGAGTCCAGATTTTTTAAATCCGGATTTTGCGATTCCAAGCTTCCTCCCCTCTCCTTAACGCTTTCGTGGTTTTCCGACGTCTCATGCTCACCACGATGAAGACGGCTTGAAGGAAGATGTCATGAAGATGAAGATATTAATTTTAGGAGATTTTTAATCTCAAAAACTATCAAATGCAAAAGTGATGATTTATTAATCTCACACACTTTCCTTAGGAACAATACATTAATGGACAAATAAATCCGAGTATCTTCCTTGTGCGTTAGTGCATTAACATTGTTCTACCCTCACAAATATCGATTTTAGGGTTCTTTTTTTCTAGTGATCCACTCTATCTCTCTTTGCTAATGGAAACAAGTTTCCTATACGTACAAGAGTAGACATGCCTTTTTCCAAAAATTAAGTGGTAGGGTTGCACCTATTGTTGCAACCCAGGATCCCCTTATTTTCTAAAAACTAAGTGGGAGGATTTTACTTATTGTTTGAAACCCGCAATCCTTAACACTAATGTGAAGTGCATATGTTGCTGGACTAAGAGTCACCCTCGTGACCCTCTCTTAAATGATAGTCCTCATAGACGCATTGCTCCTAACGTTGCTTTTATAGCTACGTTCAAAAGTGAAACAATGAGACAAGGCCTCCCCTCGACGGATTGTTTTCAAAGTAGCTATTGTTGAACTAAGTTGTTGGTTACACACTTAGACTCAAACTCTAGTAATCCTCCCTCGAGGCTATGCAAAATGTTTTGAGTGATCAAACTTATTTTAATGATGACTATGCATTAATGATGTGTCATTTACTTATGAAAGGTGACTCTTTGCGGCCTTCCCTCGAAGGAGTAAAGTGTCAGTTTGTTCATAACACCTTTGGATTTATTATTGTCTGAATAAAATTAAACTTAAAATCCTAAACAAAAGACTACTCATAAATTGTTTCAACAATCGGCAACATGTCTCTAAACACTTTCTCAATCATCCTTTCCTTGAATTAACGGGAACGGAAAACTACGTAAATAAGAAACATAACCTAAATATCGTCCTTACGAAGGACAAGCACAAATAGGTACTCACCACCCCAAGTCCTTTTGAAACGAATGATGATTCGACTCAAGAAGACAAGGACGCCCTAGCGGCCTGAATCCAATAAAATGAGATTGTGAGATGCTATGTTTTAGCATTAATGAACAATATGGTGCACCAACATCATCGTGATATTGATTTGGCCTAAACCATGCTCTTTAATCTCTATGAGATGTTTGAAGGGCAAAGGCGTCAGGCTAGGCAACAAACGGTATGAACTATCGTATGAAAGCAGGGACTCCCGTTAGAGAACATATGATGCTGATCATAAGTTATTTTAATGAGATGGAAATCCTTGGATCTGAGATTGATGGAGAAACCAAGATAGATATGATTTTGGAAACTCTTTCTGAATCTTTTGATACTTCCAAGCTGAACTACTCCATGAATAAGCTAGGGTACACTGTTACCGAGCTAATGAAGGAGCTTCACACCGCTGAGGGACTCTTAAAGAAAAAAAGACTATTGGAGAAGCTCATGCTACTGAGCACAGAGTCTCCACCTCTGGATCTAAGAAGAGATCTCATAGAGCCGACAAGAAGATCCCTAGCAAGGTTCAAAAGAAGAAGATGCCCAGACTGCCAAGGTGGACAAGTCTAAGGACAATTGTCACCATTGCAATGAGCCCGGACACTGGCGTAGGAACTGTCCTACCTACCTCAAGGCTAAAGGGAAAGGTATTGAACTTATTACCGAAGCTTGTTTAGTAGCTTATAATGTATCATCGTGGATTATTGACTCCGCTGCTACTAACCATATTTGTTGTTCCTTGAATAGATTCAGGAAAAGAAAAAGTTTAGAGGATGGCGACTTCTGCTTCAAGTTGGGTGATGGGAGCTTGGTGTCTGCTAAGGCTGTGGGATCCGTGACACTGTCTTTCGAATATAGAACTTTAAATTTGAATAATGTGTATTATGTTCCTTCCTTTGGGAAAAACTTAATATCTGTAGCTCTAATTGTTGAGCAGAATTATTATTTAAAGTTTATTGATAATGGAATTCATATTAGTTCTTCCAATTCATTTGTCACTAATGCATGTTTAAAGAATTGTTTATACTATCTTTATCCTACACAACATTTTCTATTAGACACTGAAATAGATAATGATCTAATTAGGGAACCCCAAGAGGGTCAAACTTAATGAATCATCTGATCTAATAAAATGAACACATCTGTGGCACTTAAGACTTGGTCATATTAGTCTAGATATGATTAAGAGACTTGTGACGGATGGTCCACTCAAAGCCTCTGCAATAGGCTTACTGCCGACTTGTGAATCCTGTATAGAAGGAAAAATGACCAAACGACCTTTCTATGATAAAGGTCGAAGAGCCACTTAGTTGATGGAACTAATACATTCTGATTTATGTGGTCTGCTCAGATTCAGGCACGGGGAGGATACGAATACTTCGTTACCTTTACTGATGATTACTCAAGATATGGATTTGTCTATTTGCTCAAACACAAATCTGAAACCTTTAACGTATTTAAGGTTTTTCGGGCTTTAGTGGAACAGAAAACTAGCAAAAAGATCAAAACCCTTCGATCCGATCGAGGTGGTGAGTACTTGTCTGAAGAGTTCGATGACTTTTTTAAAGACAAAGGTATCTCTTCTCAGCTTACAGCACCTGGCACACCTCAACAAAATGGAGTATCAGAGAGAAGGAATCGAAATTTGATGGACATGGTTAGATCAATGATGAGTTACTCATCACTCCCTAATTCCTTTTGGGGATATGCCCTCGAAACTTCTGCATATATTCTGAACCAAGTTCCGTCTAAGACGGTCCCTGGTACTCCTTATCAACAGTGGACTGGGCGTAAAGCTAGTTTAAACCACATCAGAATTTAGGGTTGCCTTGCATATGTGCTAATGCAAAAGACTAGCAAGTTGGCTAGTAGGTCAGAATAATGCGTGTTCGTTGGATATCCAAAGGAAACCAAAGATTTCACATTCTATAGTCCCGAGGACGAAAAAACGTTTGTCAGCACTAATGCTTGTTTCCTTGAGGAGGACTATATAAAGAATACGAAACCTAGAAGCAAAATTATGCTTGAAGAAAAGTTGGGTGAGGATGATTCTACCTCACCTGTAAGGACTGTTCTTACCCCAACTTAAACGCAACCTAACTATTCAGAACCTCGTCAAGTAGTACTTCGACGTAGTGGGAGAGTTTGTGAAAAGCCTGACAGGTACATGTCTTATGGCGAAACTCTCGTAGCCGTCGCTGACATGGATGACCCTGTTTCCTAAAGCCAAGCAATGGCTGGTTCTGGATCAAACCTTTGGCTTGATGCCATGAGAGTTGAGATGCATTCGATGTATGTCAACAAAGTTAGGAAACTTGTAGACCTACCTGAAGGGGTTAAACCTATAGGGTGTAAGTGGATCTATAAGAAGAAAAGGGGTCCGGATGGGAACGTGGAGGCGTTCAAAGCGCGACTAGTGCTTAAATCCATCTGTATACTTCTATCCATAGTTGCCGCTCTCGATTATGAGATCTAGCAAATGGATATCAAAGCTGCCTTTTTGAATGGCAATCTTGACGAGCGCATTTTCATGGCTCAACCAGACAAATTCGTGGAAAGTGATCAAGAGAACAAGGTTTGTGAATTGCTTAAATCCATTTATGGATTAAAGCAAGCATCTAGATCATGGAATATTAGATTCGATGAAACTGTAAAAGGCTTCGATTTTGAACAGTCAATAGATGAGCCTTGTGTCTATAAATTGATACACGAGGAAAAGGTTGTGTTTCTGGTATTGTATGTCGATGATATACTACTCATTGGTAATGATGTAGGCAAATTATCCGAGGTTAAAATCTGGTTAGCTAAGCAGTTTGATATGAAGGATCTAGGGGAAGCTGCGTACATTCTGGGGATTCAGATCTTTCGAGATCGAAAGAACTGGACCCTGTCACTCTCCCAAGCATCTTATATAGATAAGGTGTTGGATCGCTTCGCTATGCAAAACTCCAAGAAGGGCCTAAACCCCTTTAGACATGGAGTCTCACTCTCTAAGGACCAGTCTCCCAAGACTGCACAAGAGATTGAGGACATGAGTTAGATTCCCTATGCTTCAGTCGTAGGAAGTCTCATGTATGCTATGTCGTGCACTAGACCGGATATATGTTTCGCCGTTGGCATAGTTAACCGTTTCCAATCAAATCTTGGACCCAACCACTAGGTTGCTATTAAGCATGTTCTGAAGTATATTCGGAGAACTAGGAACTTGATGCTTACATATTCAGGTACTCACTTGACTATGACGGGGTGTACCGATTCCAACTTTCAGGCGGATAAGGATTCCAGGAAATCCACTTCAGGATCTGTGTTCATCGTGAATGGTGGACTATAGTTTGGAGGAGTATCAAGCAATCTTGCATTGCTGACTCCACCATGGAAGCAAAATATGTGGCTGCTTGTGAAGCATTCAAAGAGGCTATATGGCTTAGAAAATTCCTTAAGTATTTGGAAGTTGTTCCAAATGTCAACGAGCCCATGACACTTTATTGTGATAATACTGGGGCTGTTGCTAACTCAAAGAAACCTAGAAGCCATAAGCGCTCTAAGCATATTTATATGAAATACCATTTGATTAGAGAGATCGTGCAGCGCGGAGACGTGGAGGTGAAGAAAATCTCAACGGTTCAGAACCTGACAGATCCTATCACCAAGGCCCTATCAAGCAAGGTATTCGACCAACATCGAGACGGATTAGGCATGAAAGACTACTCTCATCTTCTTTGAGTCAAGTGGGAGTTTTTGACAGAGGTGCCCACAACAAGATTGTTTATTTACATATTGATGTAATATATAAATCTTTATAAAGTCCTTATTGTAATTTGCTGCTTAAATTAATAAAAGTTGAAATGTTCTTTTTAGTGTGATTGAAGATTTATGATGTGCAATAGTTTTATAGTCTTTACTCAAACCTAACAATGTGTGAAGAGACAAATGTAGATCTGCGTGAACAAATTTTTCATGGTTTAACTAAAACGATATATTCACAATCTAAGGATCAACGGACTATGTATCCTAGTATGATTGTTGGAAGATTCTATGATGTCTGGTTACGAGCCATAGAGAGTTAGGAACTCTATAGTTCTTCCAATGTATCTTTCAAAGATACTAAGTTGACTAGTGCACCTTTAGAGACATTAGAAAAACAAACCATTAAACAACTTCCATCTCAAGGTCACTATGTATGAATTGCATCATGCTTAACTAAATCCTGAAATGAGACATGTCATTTCATAGCATTAATATTCTCATTTGAGAAAGTCAAATTCTAGATCCATTTCGTGATCTAGACAAGGCCTATTGGTGAGATATTAAGTTATGAAGATGTCATGAACCAACTTTGTTAAGTTCTCATAGATATGGAATTCATGTACAAGATTGTTGAGATGCAATATATATCACCTTATGGTTTATTACTTGGATTGTGAATAAATGAACTGCGCAGTGTCCAAATTTAAGTAGAGACTTTATTTGGATAAAACAATGTGACTTGTTAGCTCCTCGTCAATACATTGTTTCTAACTTATTCACAAGTACTAAAGGAGTTGAGGAAATAACAACTAAAAGGGTAAAATGGTAATTTTATAAATCCCAACTAGTTGATGATATTCATGAAGAGTAAACATAGATAATATTCAACGGATCCACTCAATAAAATTAAGTTGAATTTGAGTATAAAATAAATTCATTTGAACCAAGAGATTCTCAGTTTCAACTCTTTAGTGGAGTCAGTTGACATTAAGCTAATACTCAGAAAAGGTTTGTGAACTTTTGAGTCCGAGAAAAGAATCTCAAGCTTTGTTCATTTGGATCCATAAGGTCACTATTACAGGTCATTAGAGTAGGATTGTTAAACTAGAAGCTACGTATAAATAAGTTCAAATGTTGAGCTAGACTTTTTCTTCGAAAATGTCTAAAGGGTATTTTTTTCAACATGGACATAAAATGATGTGAATATCAAAATAAAATTTTGAATATTTTCATATGATGAAAATATAAATTATTTTCTAAAGTCGAAAAGTCGTTTGAGGCATTATGAAATTAATTTCGTTATTAGTGCAATTATAATTCTACAATGAGTATTTTAAGAATTGTTTTAAAAGAAATAAGGAAGCATCTAGAAGCTCCCCCCTAGGTAGAATTTTTGCCAAAACATGCATCAAGAGGAGAGTTTCCTTGATAATTACCCAAAAGGAAAAGGGAAATGAATTTCCTTGAGAAGGAAATTAATAAGCTAAGTGAGGAAACAAATTTTCCTCCTTGCTTGAGGTGTATGGCCGGCCATCCTAAGAGTGAAAGAGGAAAGGAAACTCAAATATTATGTCATGAATACATTATTCTTTCATGAATGAATAATTGACCTTTATAGATTTTTCCTTTTCCTATAAATAGAGCCTCACATAGAGATGTGAAAGTTTAAGCTTTTGCCTTGTTCTCTCTTGCTCTTGGCCGACCTTTCTCCCTCTCTCTCTAGAAAATACTTCTTTTATTTTGGCACCTAAGTCCTTATTAGACTTAGGCTTAATTAGCTCTCTAGCTCATAGACTTGTCTTTGAGCTATTGTGTTTAATTTTTCCCACACACAAATCCTTCTAAACATATATAGACTCTTGTAATAGAAACCTTAGGTTTCTCAAGTTCAAGACTAGAAGTGAAGGAATCGAGCTAGAAGAGAAGATCCACCTTTCCCAAGACGCTTCAAGTTTGAAGACACAAGAAAGGTTAGTATTCAAGTAGATTAAATAATGTTTTTAATTTATAACATGTATATGCACTTTATCTAGGTTAGTAAAAATTGGTTTACTAGTAAAAGAAATTTTTATATTCCCCCATTAATATAATTAATGATAAATTTTTCTTAACCTTAGACCTATTCCAACAGGAATAGGGTCAGAAGCCCCACAATCTAATATCTAGGGCGATTCTTCATTTCGTGATGTAACACGCTTGAATAACGAGACTCATTCAATTGGCCTATTTAGGACCTTTCATCAACCTCTTAGAACCAGAAGTCTAAGCCCTATTCTCAATAACATTGACTTCACTAGACTTCTTATTGTTCTTAGGGAGAAGTCTCTTGGAAGTCTGCAACTCTTTTATGAGCTCAATTACAGTATAACTAAGCTTGTTCATGGAGTAGTTCAGACAGAAGCTATCAAAAGATTATGTCGGAGTCTCCAAGATCATGTCAATCTTGGTCTCTTCGTCAACCTCTGAACCAAGAATCTCCATATCATTCAGGTGACCCTTGATCAGTAGAATATGTTCCCGAACCGAAGTTTATGAAACTGCGGATAGCTTGCTGCCTCGCCTGACGCCCATGACATCCAAACATCTCATGGAGATTGAACAGGATTTCATATACAGCGGCAATATCTCGATGAGATTGCTGCAACACATTGCTCATCGATGCTAATATAGCATCTAGCGATATCGTCAGACCTCATCCACGCAACGTAGGCGTCCTTGTCTTCCTCAATCGAGTTAGCACTCGGAGAAGGAGGACACGGGGTCGTGAGAACATACTTATGCTTTTCCCAACCAGCACGATGTCGCGATTACGTTTCCAGTTAACGTAATTATCACCCTCGAGTTTGTTTGAACATAAAATCGTTTGTAGTGGGTTAAAAAAATCTTTTTGCTGAAAACATAAATAAAATAAATAAATTTATTATGTGCTACTATTTTGAATTATATGCATGAAAAATCCTAATATGGTGAGGAGAACGTTATATAATTCATGGTATTATGAACAACAATGGTTAATTACTTTTCCTATGGAGAAACCGTAATTAACCGCATTTCATAGTCGTGACACATCACTATTTAGTTTGAACCATCCAAGAAGTCACAACTTCTAGTTCTCACTAATTACCATAAACGTTTGGTAACTTATTTTTAAGAGAAATTGCCCAAAGTACCACCAGTTGTATTTGGTTTTCCCAAAATTCACTAAAATTAACTTTTTTCAAAATATTAGTACAAAAGTCTAAAATACCCCTAAAACAATATCCTTACATTTTATTCCATATCCATATTAATCGGTTATTATTTATTTATTTTTTAAAAAAATTAAAGTTTAAAAGGTAAAAACTACTCCAACCCTAAAAAAATTAAATTTTTTTTTATGTTTTAAATTTTTTCTTAGTTATTTTAGTCGGTAGTATAGTGCAGGGCATTTGTGTTAATTTTATTTTTTTAAAGGATATTTCGTCTTTTCACATGAAATTTACTTGTATTTTTGGGAAAAAAAAATCATGTTTGGGTGGATTTTGGGAAAATAAAAAATAAAAGATGGTACTTTGGGCAATTCCTCTATTTTTAATGCAGGGCCTCTATGTGATTATTAATTTAAAAACATAAGTCTAAGTGTATAACCGACATGTGGGCTATTCATCAAGTCACTTTGATAACGGTTCACCTATGTGGAGACTTTTCTTTGTCGTTTCTCTTTAAAGGTTAGTTTGTAACAGTTTAATTAACAAAATGCTTCCGAAATACTCGCACTAAAGGGAGCGCCACTATGTATGACTCTTAGTTGATCACACATTTAGTTAACTAAACTCATTTCGGGGACCGCGGGTTGCTTCAATCATAAATAATCCTCCCACTTAACATTTGCAAAAATCATATTTTTATTAAAAATAGTTTACATTTTAGAAATATTTTATAAACAATAAACTATATGAAAAATTCATTTTAATATGATGTTGGCGTCCTATCCTATATGACATGTGAGGTGATTATTCATATAAGATTAAATAAAATAAAAACATAAAATATTTAACTAATGGCCCATTTCTAATTAAACCCATAAGAAAAAAGTTTAAGAAAAATAATCTACTTATTTTCTAGGCATGGTCACCCAAGGAGCCTTGTGACGCATCATCGGATGTCTCGGGTCAGCCCCCACACATTCTCCAACGTACGGCCAAGCCTGAGGTGCTGTCCTCCTTGTCTTCTCGTCGTCGGATTACAATTAAATAAAATTACAATTTAAATTGTGCTCACAAATTTAAAAAAATTAAAATTTAAAACTTAAACCCGGAACGATAACCGGAAAATTCCTAGGACACAAGCATTCATAATGCAAAATCAAATCATACAAAAAACACCATTTGTTGGAAAAACCCTAAGTTTTAATGCATTTAAATAGCTCTGATACCATTTGTTGGAAATTAGTTAAAGTTTATCCAATAATATTATATAACATATCTCAATATGGCGGAATTATATAATATGATCTAATATCTTAAAACAAATTTTAAACATATTCAATTAACCTAAGCATTAAAAATTACTAACATGTCAATAAATTATATTCTAAATATGTTGTCAACATATTGAATGAACACACTAACAACCTATAAACAATTTACAGTTGTAGATCCAATTCATTAGAGAACTTACATGTGAGGTTGTAAACAACCTCGTGCGTTGCTAGCTTACGCCGGAATGCCTCGTCGAAAGGCACTCGCCGGAAGTGAATCTGGAAGGTCACCGGATTGAGGTTTCCTTGGGCCTGCCGGTTTGCCTTGCCGTTCGCCGGATGGAGCCTTCGCGAGTCTTGAATCCTTTTCTTCAGGTCTTGGTCGGCCTTGTGAATAAGATTTTCAGTCAAACACCACAAGAAGAGTCAAAGATAATTCTCTCGGCTTTTTGGGAGATCAAGAGAGGGTCGGCTCTTTGATTAAACAACGGAAGAAGGGAAATCGCTCAAGAAACAAGATCGAGAATTCTTGATCTCTTTTTCTCTCTCAATCTCTCGGCCACAAGAAGGGAGGAGAGGTTCTGGCCGAAATTATGAGTTAGATTATGTTAAGCTTTCACAAATTTCCTTTTATATCTGAGAGAGCGGGCTTCAGTTAGGTCAAACTCTAATTATGGCTCGTTAGTCAAACTTAAGCCCAAAGATCTTTTTAATGAATTTTAATATAATTTTTCAGCCTAATTCTTTTAATTATGGCAACCAAATCATTATATTTTCTCCAAAATAATATTTGAGTTATTTCTAAAATAATATTTAATTAATTTAGAACATCTTATTTATTTAATAACAAGTCATTAATTCTTTTCATACTATGCAAACAAGTACGAAACGAGAAAATATTTATTTTCATCTTTATTTAGTTTAATCAGCAAATTATATTATTATCAATATAATAACATAATATGATTCATTAAGTAAATGTAACAATAAATAACTAATTATTTATTTAATTACATAGAAAATAATTTTCGTAGTGTAAATCACAATTTACATCCAATGAGAAAATAAATCGTTCTACTTCAATAAATCTCGTCCGAGAGTATATCACTGAGACCTTATGGACCCACATGAACGAAGATTTAGAATAATGTCCCGACTCAAAAGTTCACAAACTTTTTCCGACTTTTAATTCTTAATATTAGTCGATTCCACTAAAGGACTAATATTGAAACTCTCAACGTTCATATAAGGTTATTTTCCGTTTGATGTGATAAAAAAAATTCACACGATCCACAGAGTATTTTATGATATTACCCTTCGTGTGTATCAGTAACTCGAGGAATGTAAAACTACTGTTTTGACCCTGAGTTATTATTTCACTAATTCCTTTGTTATTTGTGAATGAGAAAAACATAGAGTGAGATGTCTCTACATGTCACATGTTTTAATCAAAGAATGTTCTATTCGATTAATATCAGGCCTGGTTTATTCATTCACACTCTCATAACAAAGCATAGTGTGATATCAATGCATTAGCATTATTTCAATAGGAATTTCGTATATGTGAATCACATAACCGAACATGACAGCGTTATGACACCAACCGTCGGGTTAGATGCAACTTCAATTTAGCCATTTCCCGTTGACAAATAAAATGTCATAAGGTGTCACATCGATTATGCATTCAATTCAGGATTTAGGTAAGTACCAAAATACTCCTCGTATGTGATCTCGGAGCTTCAAGTAATTAAATGGTTTTATCTCGAGCGTCAGAGTATCACAGGTCTTATTGAATATCTTTTGTAAGATATCAAGAATGAAACACAGAGTCACAACGCTCTATATCACAAGATAAGATATCATGATTCATTCAAACCATCATTATTCAGATTCGATTGCTCTATCGATCTTGAGATTGCGAACTAATGTTTAAACTAGTCACAATGGGCTATCTTGTCAAGTCTGTACTTAGCACCCCTTTTGTCGATCACCGTTTCAAAGTGTAGCAAACATACGTAAACACAAACTTAATAAGGAATGAATATTTAATTTTATTTAATGTTTCAGAAAAACGAAATACAAAAGTAATTATAATGTCTAATATCTCCTTTGTGGGCCCCAGTCCCAACAAAGAATTCTCTGAAATTATACATGTGAAATGTTGATGCATCTCTATTTATGTTTTTCTCGTTCACAAATAACAGAGGACTTGGTGAAATAATAACTCAATGGTAAAATGGTAATTTTACATTTCTCTGAGTTAATGATGCACACAAAGGGTAATATCGTAAAATACACCGTGGACCGTGTGAAGAATAATTTTGTCACATCAAACGGAAAAAGAAACGCATATGAACTTAGAGATGTTCAATATTGGTCCTGTAGTGGAATTGACCAATGTTAAGAAATTAAATTCGGGAAACGTTTGTGGACTTTTGTGTCCGAGCTTTAGTCTAAACTTTCGTTCATATGGGTTCATAAGTTCTCAATGATATACTCTCGAACGAGATTTTTGTGATTTACGCTAAAAAATTATATTCTAAGTAATTAAATAAATAATTGGTTATTTATTATTACATTTCTTTAATGAATCGTATTATGTTATTATATTAATAATAATATAATTTGTTGATTTAAATAAATAAAAGATGAAAATAAATATTTTCTCGTTTTAATTGTTTGAATAGTATGAAAAGATTTAATGAACTGTCATTAAATAAATGAGACATTCTAAATTAATTATATATTATTTTAGAAATAAATCAAATAAATTTGTGAGATAATATAGACAATATGGCCGGCCACTTCTTGGGTAGAAGTGAGGTGGAAAATTGTTTAAATGAATTATTGTGCTTAACTTTGATTAATGGGTCATTAATTGTTTTTGACCTAACTTAAGCTCATTCTCCTTGGAATAAAAGGAAGGCTTTCTCCTCTCTCTCTCTCTCGACCTAATTTCACACGTTCATTTTGCTCTCCCCATACCCTGTTTGACCGATTATTTTCTCCTCCCCTAAGAGAACATACACGGCCAAAAATCCCAAAGAGAAAAGATAGAGTGAAATTTGATTTCTTGCTTAAGCCTTTGTTGATTCCTTCTCCCCTTGTTCCCATAAAATAGCCCACCCTCTTTATCTCCTAAAACCTCGTATAGAATTATCATTGATTCAACTTGTGGTTGTTTGAGTGATAATTGTTCAACATGACCAGCCACTTTTTGGAGCAATGGAGCGAGGAAGGATTTCGTGACATCCTAGACGCGCGTGGGAAGGAGTTTCGGCCGTGGATTTGGACGCACACCCCGAGGCAAAAACTTGCAGATCCGAACCCTCTGTAAGTCTGCTTGAAACGAATTGGATCTGAATAAAATAATCATTGTAGGATTGTTACTATGTTTAGATCATTTACTTGTATGTTTGAATAAATTTATTGACATGTTTAGAAATTTATTGACATGTTAGATTAGATTTAATGACATGGTTATTGAATATGTTTTAAAAAGTGTTTTAACATATTAAATTGAATTATGAATTTCCGCCATATGTATATATGTTTCATAATTATTTAGATTAATTGTTAGCTAAATTCCAACATATACGTGAGACTTCAATCACGCAATCACAAAACTGATACTTCTCTAATCTTGTAAGATATGAATATAAGTGTTTATAGAATTACAACCATGTACAAATCAAATTTTCTCAGTCCGCCAATCGAGCACGGCTAAGAACCCTATAAAATTGTTGAAGATGGCGTTTTTCCATCTTACTAAGGGAGAGCTACTCGACTTTTATAGCACTCCTTCAAAGTGAAAGTCTTCCTAGGGTTTCCTTACCATTTGATAAAACCTTCCCAAAATAGACAACTGTATCAGCCGATTGTTACAACATTAGAACGCAACATTATGACGAGATGTGTCAAAAAGTTTTACTTGCACTTTCCAAAATAGACAACTGTAGCAGACGTTCGTTACACAATTATGCGAGACATTATGACAAAATCTGTCAAAATAGGAAAAATTTCAAATATTATAAAATCCAAAGTTATATACATTTATCATGATATATAAAATTTAGATATTTGACAAAAATAAACCAACGCAATAAATTACAATGAATGTCATTGTAATAACACTTTAGAGTATGTGCATTTAGATATTTGGACCACACCTACCGGCTTCATTGTGAAAGTGTAAGTGTTTCCTATCTTTTGTGGGTTCTTTCAACAAGTTTGTGGCATGAAAACGCTTTTTGGGGAATTAAACAAATCGAAGAGTTTTGTGACTTAGGATAGTGATCTATAACTGATTTTGACAATATTTTTGTGTTGAACAAGGTATTTATAGAAAACACGTATGTCCTTACACCCTAAAAAAATATGGGGTACATAGCATAAATATACAAGACTAAAGTGAGATGCATGGTATCCGAATATGGTTTATCAAATATTTTTGGGCTGAAGCTGCATCTACAATTATTACTTGATTAACACATCACCTAATTCCTCAGTGGATTATAAATTCTCAAAAGGAGTTTGGTATGCTCTCAAACCAGAATATAAACATCTAAAGTGGCTCTATGGCTTAAGTACATACACGTCAAGGGAAGCTAAAGCCTAGGGCTAAGAAAAGTGTTTTTGTTAGATATCCTAAAGGTAATTGAGTATGGCTGATTGATGATAAGAAAACAGTTATTAGCAAATATGTGCTTTAATGAATTTGTGTGCTATAAGTCTATATCAAGACTGATAAAGCACTCAGGTTGATGAATGCAACATGAAATCAGACATGCACACTTGGGATTCGACACAAAATTACAAATCCAATATCAAGGTGAAGCTATTGGCAATGAAGATCATCAGAATCAGTATAAAAATATTGGCCCTGATACAAGATCAAGCTGGGACTCATCTACAACTACAAGATGAGGATGAGAATCAAGGGCTTAGGGATTATTTTTTTGCAAGTGATCCGACAAGATTAGCAACAATTTAACCTGCAAGATTTAGTGAGGCTATGTTCATAGCTTTTTTCTCTCAAAGCTGCATAAGAATTTGAAGAAGATGTAAAGTGTGTTACCGCAGTTTTTGTCGGCCAGTGCAATTTCGATCGGTACAATGTCTTCAAATTTTCACATTATACTTTTCGCAATTTAAATATCGCCCCCATTTTGGGTTCATATCATTTTAAACCTACCTAAGAACAACAAATGCTATTTTACAATCTTTTTACCATATATCAAAGGCCCATATTTTGATTATACATCAAAAGAGATGCTTTTTGAAAAATTAGATTGTGCAGAGCCGAATTGTTAAAAGGGATAAGTAGTATAATAATCATTAGAAACATATTAATTGCTATATAACTAACGTTTGAAAAAAATTAGTTAATAACAATTAACCAAATTAAATCGATATACATTAACTAGTCTACTCCTATAAATATTGAAAACCGCTACAATAACTGTTTATTTATAGCGAATTAATAACAAAAAAAACACAAATGATCTCTTTTTAAAGTAACAGAATATATGAAAAGGATAAATGGTACAAAATAATATCTAAGTGACATTTCATCAAATATGAGTATACACTAAATAAATTAAAATAATTGACCAAATTACAATTTTATTATTTTTTTGATTAATTAGAACAATTTTTGTTGTTTTGAAAAGCTAATATGTGTGAACTGCAAAAGATTACGTATTATTGATTTTCTCGAAATATATTATCAATGATTTATACGAATGCCAATGTGTGTTAGTTTTTTTTTTTTTTTTTTTCTTTTTAACCGTGTGTGTTAAATTTGGTAGATATGCATTGAATTTTCTCTTACCAAAAAAGCAGCATGTAGAAAGTTATCTTCTAGCTGTTTCTGATCCGACACGTAATATATTCGTTGCAATATTGAATTTATTCCGATACATATAAATATTATAGCTAAAACTAGAGGTTGGACATAGAGCTTCTTTTCAATAAAAATTCAGATATATTTTCTTTTTTTCGCGGGGTCTAGAGAACAAATGCTAAATCTAACTTAGATTTTTTTAGGTTGTAAATCTAACTTTGTTAATGCGTATTTAATTATTATCATGATCCATCGATCAGACAAGTATTATTATAAGTTTACGTGGAACCAGAATCCTTTTAAATTAGACAAATGATATTAAATATGATAATGGAGAAACTTAAAAGATATGAAGATTTGGTCCTCAAGATCATGCGCCGGCTTCTCGGAGACAATACCTAAAAATGGAACTGTACGTATAAACAAGTAAGGCTTCACTATTTATTTAGCCTAGTAAAGGTTCACTACTTTTTAGAGAGAGTATAAAATTTCGACAAAAATAGAGAGCGTATTAAAGCAATGTAGGGAGTTAGAACAAAACAATAATTAGTTTAATTACATGATTTTCCTTTTGCAGATTTTTTAGAAGATATTAATAAATGTAATTACATATTAATTTCCTCTTGCACCGCACATTTTACTTTTCTATAATATCGAAAAGGATTCATAGGATGACATTTTTGGTGTGATTAATCTCTATTATCTTATAGTGCACTACTGGCATTATTAAGTTTCAAGTGTTGGAATAGATCAATGATTAAGAATAAATTAACAATACAAGTTAGTGGTGGAATATAATTTTTTATATTAGTAAAACATTTTTATTAAACTTGGAAAAGTGCATGTATATATTATTTATGATTATTTATTTATTTACTTGAAACAAATTTTTTTTGAAGCTAGATCGTTAGAGAAGTTTTTGGAATGGTTGAACTTTCGTCTCCCTCCGATGCTCGTCTCTTTCACGTTTAGCTCGAACCTAAGTAACCACAAGAGTTTCTACCACTAGAGTGTTCAAAAGATTAGAAGGATTTAGTGTGTGGGCACCATTTGTAACAATATTTTTATTACACATCCAAGCGCGCGTATCGCACAAGTAGTATAAAATTTAAAAATTCAGAGTACGTTCCCACATAGACTATCAAAAGGAATTTTGGTAAACTTCACGTCAATTCATTTTGATTTAAAAGATTGGTTATTTAAAACTAATATTCAAGACATTAAAAAGAGTGAATTAAAAAGGTTTGAATGTAAGTTAAAAATGTAGGGGTCACAATTTCACCGGGATAACTTTGGTTTGGGGTTTTTGTTAGAAATATTGCCCACTTGAAGATGACGTATGAATAATTACTAAATTTGATACTTAGATTACTATATAAGCATTATATGATTGTGGGTTGAGTTCTAAATAATCAAATTAGAATCAATAACAACTATCTTCCATAACCTCCGTATCAAACTAAGTCACATGTTGGGCACCTGAGTTCGGGGGGTGTGCTTAAAAAGGTCGATGACTGATATATGCTTGGAAATCTATATCGTAAGTCATATATGTAGAGCACATGGGTGAAGGCTGATCATCTCGTGGGAGCATTCTACATTTTTGGTAAGTGTACGACTAGACAGGTCTTGTGGTAGATCTGTCGTTTAAGGACCGTTACGACGCACTAACCGAAGCCATTATGATGGTCACAGTGAGACTTTATCTATTAGACACTAAATCATGTCACTGAACTCTTTAGCTTCTTTGCTAAAAGGCTATTCACGCTAATCATGTCTTATGTCTAGGGAGTCATTCCTTGGAAGTCTTCTTAAAGCATGATTCGTGTGGGAATTGATTTACAAATACGGAATCCAGCCTCCCTGAAAGGTGGTCAATGTTCACTCACCTAAAGGTTGATTCCAGAACTGATAGATTGCTAGCAATTTCGAAGTAAGTTAACATTCAAAAGAATCTTTCGCTGGGGAAGCAACAATGCTTAGGGCTGATATGTATCAAGAGAAGTATAACAAAATAATTTGACTTCTCTTGTCATGGGTGATCTTGATCACGAACTGACTATATCAGTGGACACTCGTCATGATGGGTAAATATTATTCTAGTATTAAAGAAGGGTTCAGTCTTTGATTACACGGTGGAGTGTTGATAAAGACTAGACGAATCGATGAAAAAGAGATAAGACTATATCGTCTTTTTCGTCGGGTTCGTTAAGCTTCTACTACTAGGTCCAGAGTCCCCGATTTGGCTTTGATAAAGGTGGATAAGAACTTTTGAATAATAATGTTGTTCATAATTTGATCTCACTTCCTGTAATGGTGATTGAAAACAACAATTTTTGAAAATGGGTATTCGCAAAATTAACTACATATTTATTGCATAATTTTTTATTTATTGTTGGATCAAGTAAATAAATACTTAATTGGATTTTTGGGTTTGGGAATTTCGGATTGGGCTTGAACTAGTTATTGGCCGAAAATCCCCTGGGGATATGCCCTAGGGCTTGGCTAAACTCCCTTCCCCCTTTCTTTCCCTGAATTTCTCTCTGAAGAGAAAAACTATCAACCATAGATATTGATCTGATGGGTGAGAGAGAGTTTAGATTAACTGTTGATATCTAACGGCCTAGATTAAATACAAGGAAGAGAATATCTCTAGAATGAGACAATATATGTAGAAATGAGGGAATATCTCTAGAAAGTAGAGAAAATATCCTGGTGGTTATCTTCTTCCTAAATGCTAAAAATAGGGATAGAAGGGAAGAGGAAAATTTACTCCAATCTCTCATAGAATTCTCGGCCAACCTTCCCTCTCTCTTGGCCGAATTTCTCTTCCACCTATTCCCTTGAATTGGTAATTTTCAATCGTAAATAATAGGAGCGAGATCCCAAAACAATCTGGTTTCGAGATCTAAGTGAGATATTGATTTTTCCCACTCATCTTTCTTTTTCGTCTCGTAGATTATGCTTTAGAAGACTACGGTTCTATTGTCGGGTACTATATTCAAACGAAGGACAAAAGATAGTCGATTGAGAAGAAGTACGAAACGGAGCGCGCGTTGGATCGGGCCGTTCTATAGTTGATCCCAAACCCGTAAATTTTCAATAAACTTCTTCTCTAATGTCGGTTGTTGAATTGCTTTCATAAATGAATTAAATTGATAAATCTAGATCTTGTTAGCAATCATCATTATTAATTGGCTATTGTGAGTGCAATTAATGATATTATGCATTTAATATGGTTGCTAAGTTGTGTGAATCACCAACAAGTGGTATCAGAGTTAGATGATTTATTAATTTAATTTATTCGTTCTTGTGATTAAATTTAGTTTGAATGGATTTATACTGTGATATGAAATTCGTTACAATTCAATATGTGATATGTGAATTGTTATTCGTGGTTAGTCGTAGATTTATTGATTCTCGCTTTATTAGAATTTTTGTAAACCCTCAATTCAAAGGGTATAGGTTTTATGAAATATTATTATTATTATTATTATCATGGTTGTAATCCGACGAGCGACGAGGAGTCAGAACGGGACCGAAGGGTGTTGGGATTGGTGCCCACAAAGGAGATATTAGACATTAAGATACTTTATGTATTTATATTTTGTTGAAACATTGATATTAATAAATGTTCATTCTTTATAAGACTGTGTTTAGTTATGTTTAAGCTATGCTCTGAAACTGTCATCAACGAAAAGGGTGTTAAGTACAGACTTGACAAGATAACCCCTTGTGACAAGTTTGAAACCATTTGTTCGCAATCTAAAGATCGATAGAGCAATCGTATCTTATTATTGATTGTTAGCATGAATCATGATATCTCATCTTGTGATATAGAGAGTTGTGACTCTATGATTCATACTGAGTATTTTATAGAAGATACTGAACAAGACCAGTGACACTTAGAAGCTCGAGACAAAACTGTTTACACACTCGAAACTTCAAGTTCACAACTAAAGGAGTATTATGATACTTACCTTAATCCTGAAGTGAATATGTAATTGACATTGCACTTTGTGACATTTGATTCGTCAATGGGCAATGACTAAATTTTAGTTGCATCTGACCCGACTGTTGGTGTCACAAGGATGCAATGTTGGGTTACATGATTCACAGATATGGAATTCATGTAACAACAATGCAAATGCATTAGTATCACACTATGCTTTGTTATGAGAGTGTGAATGAATAAACCTGGCCAGGTATTCATTGAATGAGTTCATCCTTTGATTAAAACATGTGACATGTACAGACATCTCACTCTATGTTTTCCTCATTCACAAATAACAAAGGAGTTAGTGAAATAATAACTCGAGGGGTAAAACAGTAATTTTTACATTCCTCTCAGTTACTGATACACATGAAGGGTAACATCGTAATATACTCCGTGGATCGTATGAGAAATTGTTTCTTCATATCAAACATAAAAGATACGCACATGAACAGAGAGATTATCAATATTGGTCCTTTAGTGGAATCGATCAATATTAAGAATTAAAAGTCGGAAAAAGTTTGTGAACTTTTGTGTCCGTACTTTATTCTAAAGCTTCGTTCATGTGGGTCCATGAGGTCTCAATGATAGACACTTGGAAGAGATTAAAAGAACTTGAAAAGTTGATTTACTCATTAAATATAAATAGTGATTTATATTTGGAAAGTTGTTTTCTTGAAACACGATAAATAACTAGTTATTTATTTTGTTTATTAAGTCACAAGATAACATCATATTGATGATGACATTCTCGAGTGATTAAATATGTTAAAAGAAGAAAACAAATTGTTTCTCAATTCGTACTTATTCGATAACTACGAAATATATTTAATGAAGTGTCATTAAATAATAATGAGAGTTCTAAATTAATTTTAGAAATTAAATCAAATAAATTTAGGAACAAAAATCAAAGACATGGACGAGTAAGGAGAGAGTGTTTTGGCCGGATTCCCAAAGTGAATAGGGTCATGGGTTTGACCCAGCTTAAGCCCATTTATAACCTGTATAAATAAGCTAAGAAACCCTAATCACACAAGGCTAACCCTAAGAGATTTTCGGCAACTCTCTCTCCCTTCCCCCTTGTGCAATTCTCGGCCAAAACCCTAAACAAAAGAGAGAAAATTGTTTTCCCTTTTTTTTTATCTTTGATTCCTAATTGTTCTTAAGAGCCCACACTCTTGATCTCAATATTTTCCTTGTGTAATATTGTTGATTCATCACTTGTGGTGTTTGAATAATTTAGAAAACTGTTTTGGAATTTTTAAAATTGTTTTAAAAAGGTTTTAGCCATCACAAAACACCCTAGGTCGTTTTCTGTGCATTCCGGCGACCTCCCAGCCTCCAGGAGCCCATTCCGGTGACCCAGATCCAATCCGGCGAGGGCTACCAGTCAGGCGGATCCAATCCGGCGAGACAGAGGCAATCCGGCGAGGCAGATCCAATCCGGCGAGTCTGTCTGTCAGGCGAGGAGATCCAATCCGGCGAGGGCATTCCGGCGAGGGCATTCCGACGAGGGAAATCCGGCGAGGTCATCAGGCGAGGGGTCCCAGTGATCTCCAGTCCGGCGAGAAGTCCCAGTCCGGCGAGGCTTCCAATCCGGCGAGGTCCCTGTCAGGCAGGTTCCTGTGCGGTGACAGACTCCAGTCCGGTGAGGCTCCCAGTCCGGCGAGGTCACCCATTCCGGCAGGCTCCCTGTTAGGCGAGAAATCCCAGTCCGGCGAGGCTTCCAGGGGCTGTGCAATCCGGCGACAGCTTCCATTCCGGCGAGGATGCTGCTGAGCATTTTCTCGGGATTTGGGCGTGACGTGGCATTCCAGAGTTAGCTAGCAACGTCATAGCTGTTTACAACTATTTACGGAAGTCTTTCTCAATTAAATAATTATATAAATGTTATATAATTTATTATTATTTGATTGAGCTTGTGAATTATAAATTGTTTATAATTACTTAATAAATTTTAATGTCTTAGGTTGTTAAATATATTAAAATTAGTTTTAATATATTAGATCTAATTATAATTTTCCGCCACATAGGATGTGTATTATAATTAATGTTGTTTAATTGTTAAATAAATTCCAACAAATGGTATCAGAGCTAGTAAAAGGCATTAAAATTTAGATTTAATGACTAGTTTGGAAATTTGTTTGACTAGTTGGTGTTGGCGTTTTTGTATGAATACATTATGAATGTTTTTTGTATCTGCGCTTGTGAATGAATGGATCCTTATTCAATATGGCCCTAGGATGTTTTTATTCCAGTTATCGTCCCGGATTTTAATTTATTTAAAATTGTGAGCCTCAATTTGAGAGGACATGTAAATTTGTAATTTATTATTGTAATTCGACGATGAAGGAGCAAGAAGGCAGCACCTCGGGATTGGCCGCACATTGAAGAATGTGTGGGGGCTAACCCGAGACATCCGATGACGCGTCAATTGAAGATGAAATTTAAATGTTTTATTTCATTTATTTACAAGAGTTGTATAATAGAAATGGGCCTATTGATAAGTTAAATAATTTTTCATATTTGATATTTAAAATTATTGATCTCATTGCATAAAGCACTCACATGTCACATAGGATAGAACGCCAACATCATTAAAAATGAAATTGTTCATGTAGTTTATAATGAATAAAAGTTATGAAATAATTATAAACTGTTATAAATGAATATGATTCGTTTGCAAAAACTAAGTGGGAGGGTTGTTTATCGTTGAAGCAACCCAAGGTCCCCGACACGAATGAAATTAATTAAATATGTGATGAACTAAGAGTCACACATAGTGGCCCTCCCTTCAATGGGAGTACTTCGGAAGTATTTAATTAATCTCATTGTTAAAGAATTAAGCCTAAAAGAGAAGTTTTGAAACGGGGTCTCCACATAGGTGAACCGTCTTCAAAGAGACTTGAGTGAGGGCCCACGTGTCGGTTATACACTTAGACTTATGTTTTAAAGTAATCCTCACATAGAGGCTCTGCATTAAAAATAAGTGACCAAAAATTTATGGTAATTAGTAAGAACTAGAAGTTGTGACTTCTTGGATGGTTCGAACTAAATAGTGATGTGTCACGACTGTGAAAGGAGGTTAATTACGGTTTCCCCATAGGAAAAGTAATTAACTATTGTTGTTCACAATACCATGAATTATTTTAACGCTTTCCTCACCATATTAGGATTGTTCATGCATATAATTCGAAAATATAGCACATACTAAAGTCATTTAATTTATCAATGTTTTCAGCAAAATGTCTTTTAACCCACTACAAACGATTTTAAGTTCGAATAAACTCGAGGGTGAGAATTACGTTGACTGGAAACGTAACCTCGACATCGTATTGACGGTGGAAAAGCACAAGTACGTTCTCACGACCCCATGTCCTCCTGAACCGAGTGCTGACTCGAGCAAGGAAGACAAGGACGCCTTCGATGCGTGGATGAGATCTGATGAGATTGCTCGTTGCTACATTTTAGCATCGATGAGCAATGTGTTGCAACAATCTCATAGAGACATCGCCACTGCATATGAAATCCTGTTCAATCTCCATGAGATGTTTGGATGTCATGGGCGTCAGGCGAGGCAGCAAGCTATCCGCAGTTTCATGAACTGTAGGATGAAGCAAGGAGCTTCCGTACGGGAACACATGCTATTGATCATGGGTCACCTGAACGATATGGAGATTGTTGGTTCGGAGATTGACGGAGAAACCAAGATTGACATGATCTTGGAGACTCTTACGGAATCTTTTGATAGCTTCCGTCTGAACTACTCCATGAACAAGCTCAATTACACTGTGACTGAGCTTATGAAGGAGTTGCAGACTGCCGAGGGACTTCTCCCTAAGAACAAGAAGAAGTCGGGAGAGCTCAATGTTGCTGAACACAGAGCCTCGACCTCTGGTTCTAAGAGGATGATGAAGAGGCCCAAAAACGCCAACCGAGCGGGTTCCAAGAAGCCTTACAAGAAGGCTGTGGATGCTAAGGGCAAAGGCATCGCAAAGGTGGACAAGTCTGAGAACAAATGTCACCATTGCGGAGAGGCTGGCCACTGACGTAGGAACTGCCCTACCTACCTCAAGAGTGTCAAGGGGAAAGGTAAAATCTTTGTTACTCAAGCTTGTTATACTACAAACAAGGCATCGCCCTGGATTCTTGATTGCGGGGCGTCTGACCACGTTGTGTGTAATTTGAATGGTTTTAGGAAAACCAGGAGCTTAGGTGACGGAGAGTTCGGATTCAACTGGGGTGATGGAACGAAGGTCGGAGCAAGATCTGTCGGGACCATAAAGCTCAAGTTTGGAAAAGAAACTTTATTATTGAATAATGTTTACTATGTTCCGGATTTTTGCAAGAATTTGATTTCATTTGGTCGTTTAGAAGAACAAGGTTTCAATTTTAAGATCAATAATGGTATTGAAATTTTTATTGATGATTGTTTTATTACTAAAGCTCAACGTGTGGATTCAATATATTACTTATATCCTGCTGAGCCGACAATCTTGGACACCGAAGTGAATGGTGATTCACTTAGGAAGCGTAAGACGTTTCATACTGATGAAACTGACGAGACATATGTATGGCACCTGCGTCTTGGACATATAGGCCTAGATAGGATCAAGAGATTAACAAAGGATGGTCCTTTAAAATCTCTACACGTGGGAAGCCTTCCCACTTGTGAATCCTGTCTTGAAGGCAAGATGACCAAGAGACCTTTCTCAACAAAGGGTCTTAGGGCCACGCAAGTATTGGAACTAATACATAGTGATGTATGTGGTCCAATTAACATCCAGGCAAGAGGAGGTTACGAATATTTTGTAACCTTCACTGATGACTACTCTAGATTTGGTCAAATCTACCTTATGCGACATAAGTCAGATACTTTTGAAATGTTCAAACAGTATAAGGCTTTAGTTGAAAAGCAAACGGAGAAACAGATCAAAACCCTTCGATCAGATCGAGGGGGAGAGTACTTGTCTGGAGAGTTCGAAGACTTTCTTAGAGAAGAAGGCATTCATTCTCAGCTTACAGCACCTGGCACTCCGCAGCAAAACGGTGTGTCAGAGAGAAGGAATCGAACTTTGCTAGATATGGTGAGATCGATGATGAGTTACTCATCGCTTCCTAATTCGTTCTGGGGATATGCCCTTGAAACAGCAGCTTACATTCTGAACCAGGTTCCATCTAAAACGGTACCTGGCACACCTTATGAAAGATGGAGTGGTAGAAAATCTGTTTTACACCATACTCGCATCTGGGGTTGTCCAGCACATGTGCTCAGACAAAAGACTAGCAAGTTGGCTAGTCGTTCAGAAGTATGCATGTTCGTGGGATATTCAAAAGAAACAAAAGGGTACATCTTCTATAATGCTGCTGACCAGAAAACGTTCGTTAGCACGAACGCTAGGTTTCTGGAAGCAGATTATATGAAGAATACGGTACCGAGAAGCAGACTTGTGCTAAAGGAACTGTTGGGTGAAGCAACTAGTACTTCACAAGATAGGACGGGTCCTATTCCAACAGTGGAGAACCAAGCTCGGAATCAGAGACTCCTGCGCTTCGTCGTAGCAACAGAGTTGTGAGACAACCTGTTCGATACATAGGTATCGGAGAATCTTTTACTGCAGTTGCAAACAATGAAGAAGATGATCTCGTATCATTTTCCCACGCAATGCAGAGTTCCGAGGCAAACCTATGGCAAGAAGCCATGAACGTTGAAATGCATTCGATGTATGTCAACGAGGTCTGGAAGCTTGTAGATCTGCCTGAAGGCATCAAGCCTGTAGGCTGTAAATGGATCGATAAGAAGAAGAGAGGACCGGATGGAAATGTCGAGACATTTAAAGCACGACTTGTGGCGAAGGGGTACACACAGAAAGAAGGTATCGACTATGAGGATACCTTCTCGCTAGTCGCAATGCTAAAATCCATCCGAACTCTCTTATCCATTGCCGCAGCCCTAGATTATGAAATCTGGCAAATGGATGTCAAGACTGCATTTCTGAATGGCAATCTTGATGAGCGCATATATATGGCTCAACCAGACGGGTTCATGGAGAAAGGCCAACAGGGCAAGGTTTGTGAATTGCTCAAGTCCATTTATGGACTCAAGCAAGCATCTAGGTCGTGGAATATTAGATTCGACGAGACTGTAAAGAGCTACGGCTTTGATCAGTCTGTAGATGAGCCATGCGTTTATAAGATGATAAATGATGGCAAAGTGGTTTTCTTAGTCCTTTATGTTGACGACATACTACTCATTGGGAATGATGTAGGAAAGTTGTCAGAGGTTAAAGTCTGGCTATCAAAGCAGTTCGAGATGAAGGATCTAGGAGAGGCAGCTTACATTCTAGGTATTCAGATATTTAGAGATCGAAAGAACCGTAAGCTAGCACTCTCCCAGGCATCTTATATTGATAAGATCATGGATCGCTTCAGTATGCAAGACTCCAAGAAAGGACAGCTACCTTTCAGACATGGAGTGCATCTCTCAAATGAGCAGTCTCCCAAGAAACCTCAAGAAGTTGAGGACATGAGACACATTCCTTACGCTTCAGCCGTAGGAAGTCTCATGTATGCTATGCTTTGCACGAGACCAGACATTTGCTACGCGGTAGGCGTAGTGAGCAGATTCCAGTCGAACCCTGGACCCGAGCACTGGGTTGCTGTCAAGCATGTTCTCAAGTATCTTCGGAGAACGAGAAATTACATGCTTGCATATTCAGGTGGTGACCTAAATATGACGGGTTACACCGACTCCGATTTTCAGGCGGACAAGGATTCCAGGAAGTCCACATCAGGGTCTGTGTTCACCCTGAATGGTGGATCCGTGGTTTGGAGGAGTATCAAGCAATCTTGTGTTGCTGACTCGACCATGGAAGCCGAGAATGTGGCAGCTTGTGAAGCTGCAAAGGAGGCTGTGTGGCTAAGGAAATTCCTTATATACTTGGAAGTTGTTCCAAGTGCAAGCGAGCCAATTACACTTTATTGTGATAATAGTGGGGCAGTTGCTAATTGTAAGGAGCCAAGAAGTCACAAGCGCTCTAAACACATAGAACGCAAGTATCACCTCGTTCGAGACATCGTTCACAGAGGGGATGCAGAAGTCATGAAGATCTCAACGTTAGACAACCTTGCTGATCCCTTCATGAAGCCTTTAACGAGTAAAGTCTTCGAGGGACACCTAGAAGGATTGGGACTGAAGGACCATTCGCATCTCCTTTGAGTCAAGTGGGAGTTTGTTGGGATTGGTGCCCACAAAGGAGATATTAGACATTAAGATACTTTATGTATTTATATTTTGTTGAAACATTGATATTAATAAATGTTCATTCTTTATAAGACTGTGTTTAGTTATGTTTAAGCTATGCTCTGAAACTGTCATCAACGAAAAGGGTGTTAAGTACAGACTTGACAAGATAACCCCTTGTGACAAGTTTGAAACCATTTGTTCGCAATCTAAAGATCGATAGAGCAATCGTATCTTATTATTGATTGTTAGCATGAATCATGATATCTCATCTTGTGATATAGAGAGTTGTGACTCTATGATTCATACTGAGTATTTTATAGAAGATACTGAACAAGACCAGTGACACTTAGAAGCTCGAGACAAAACTGTTTACACACTCGAAACTTCAAGTTCACAACTAAAGGAGTATTGTGATACTTACCTTAATCCTGAAGTGAATATGTAATTGACATTGCACTTTGTGACATTTGATTCGTCAATGGGCAATGACTAAATTTTAGTTGCATCTGACCCGACTGTTGGTGTCACAAGGATGCAATGTTGGGTTACATGATTCACAGATATGGAATTCATGTAACAACAATGCAAATGCATTAGTATCACACTATGCTTTGTTATGAGAGTGTGAATGAATAAACCTGGCCAGGTATTCATTGAATGAGTTCATCCTTTGATTAAAACATGTGACATGTACAGACATCTCACTCTATGTTTTTCTCATTCACAAATAACAAAGGAGTTAGTGAAATAATAACTCGAGGGGTAAAACAGTAATTTTTACATTCCTCTCAGTTACTGATACACATGAAGGGTAACATCGTAATATACTCCGTGGATCGTATGAGAAATTGTTTCTTCATATCAAACATAAAAGATACGCACATGAACAGAGAGATTATCAATATTGGTCCTTTAGTGGAATCGATCAATATTAAGAATTAAAAGTCGGAAAAAGTTTGTGAACTTTTGTGTCCGTACTTTATTCTAAAGCTTCGTTCATGTGGGTCCATGAGGTCTCAATGATAGACACTTGGAAGAGATTAAAAGAACTTGAAAAGTTGATTTACTCATTAAATATACATAGTGATTTATATTGGGAAAGTTGTTTTCTTGAAACACGATAAATAACTAGTTATTTATTTTGTTTATTAAGTCACAAGATAACATCATATTGATGATGACATTCTCGAGTGATTAAATATGTTAAAAGAAGAAAACAAATTGTTTCTCAATTCGTACTTATTCGATAACTACGAAATATATTTAATGAAGTGTCATTAAATAATAATGAGAGTTCTAAATTAATTTTAGAAATTAAATCAAATAAATTTAGGAACAAAAATCAAAGACATGGACGAGTAAGGAGAGAGTGTTTTGGCCGGATTCCTTAAGTGAATAGGGTCATGGGTTTGACCCAGCTTAAGCCCATTTATAACCTGTATAAATAAGCTAAGAAACCCTAATCACACAAGGCTAACCCTAAGAGATTTTCGGCAACTCTCTCTCCCTTCCCCCTTGTGCAATTCTCGGCCAAAACCCTAACCAAAAGAGAGAAAATTGTTTTCCCTTTTTTTTTATCTTTGATTCCTAATTGTTCTTAAGAGCCCACACTCTTGATCTCAATATTTTCCTTGTGTAATATTGTTGATTCATCACTTGTGGTGTTTGAATAATTTAGAAAACTGTTTTGGAATTTTTAAAATTGTTTTAAAAAGGTTTTAGCCATCACAAAACACCCTAGGTCGTTTTCTGTGCATTCCGGCGACCTCCCAGCCTCCAGGAGCCCATTCCGGTGACCCAGATCCAATCCGGCGAGGGCTACCAGTCAGGCGGATCCAATCCGGCGAGACAGAGGCAATCCGGCGAGGCAGATCCAATCCGGCGAGTCTGTCTGTCAGGCGAGGAGATCCAATCCGGCGAGGGCATTCCGGCGAGGGCATTCCGACGAGGGCAATCCGGCGAGGTCATAAGGCGAGGGGTCCCAGTGATCTCCAGTCCGGCGAGAAGTCCCAGTCCGGCGAGGCTTCCAATCCGGCGAGGTCCCTGTCAGGCAGGTTCCTGTGCGGCGACAGACTCCAGTCCGGCGAGGTCACCCATTCCGGCAGGCTCCCTGTTAGGCGAGAAATCCCAGTCCGGCGAGGCTTCCAGGGGCTTTGCAATCCGGCGACAGTTTCCATTCCGGCGAGGACGCTGCTGAGCATTCCGACGAGCTTTTTCTCGGGATTTGGGCGTGACGTGGCATTCTGGAGTTAGCTAGCAACGTCATAGTTGTTTACAACTATTTACGTAAGTCTTTCTCAATTAAATAATTATATAAATGTTATATAATTTATTATTATTTGATTGACCTTGTGAATTATAAATTGTTTATAATTACTTAATAAATTTTAATGCCTTAGGTTGTTAAATATATTAAAATTAGTTTTAATATATTAGATCTAATTTTAATTTTCCGCCACATAGGATGTGTATTATAATTAATGTTGTTTAATTGTTAAATAAATTCCAACAAAGGGCTGCCCTTCAGGCAACAAGGTTAAAACCATACAAGAGATGATGTGCAAGAGATCATGTGCTTATTCCAAAACTAAGTGGGTGGGTTGTACTTATTGTTTATTGTTTGCAACCCACATCCCCAACACTAATGTTAAGTACATGTGTTGCCAGACTAAGAGTCACCCTCGTGACTCTCTCTATAATGAGAGTACTCAAAGACGCATTGCTCTTAACATTGCTTTTAAAACTACGTTCAAAAGTGAAGCGATGAGAAAATGCCTCCCCTCGGTGCATTGCTTTCAAAGTAGATCTTGTTGAACTAAGTTGTTGGTTACACATTTAGACTCGAACTCTAGTAATCCTCCCTCGAGGCCCTGCGAAAAATTTTGAGTGATCAAACTTCTTTATAAGGTGCATAGTCAATGCATTGATGTGTCATTTACTTATGAAAGGAGACTCTTTTCGGCCTTCCCTCGAATGAGTAAATTGTCATTTTGTTCATAACACCTTTGGATTTTTCTTTTCTAAAATTAAACTTAAAATCCTAAACAAAAGACTAATCATAAACTGTTTCAACTTTTTGAGCAACATGTCTCTAAACCCTCTATCTACTATCCTTTCCTCGAATAAACTGGAAGGTGATAACTATGTAGATTGGAAACTTAACCTAGACATTTTCCTTACCGTGGACAAGCACAAATGGGTACTCACTACCCCATGTCCGCTTGAAACGAATGATGATTCAACTCAAGAGGAAAATGAAACCCTCATAGCCTGGCTCAAATCTGATAAGATTGCGAGATTCTATATTTTAGCATTGATGAACAATGTGTTGCAGCCACAACATAGTGATTTTGAGTCAGCCAGTGATATTCTCTTCAATCTCCAAGAGATGTTTGGAGGGCATGGACGTGAGGCTAGACAACAAGCAGTTCGACAGTTTATGAATTTTTGTATGAAAGCAGGGACTCCCGTTAGAGAACATATGATGATGATCATAAGTTATCTAAATGAGATGGAAATCCTTGGATCAGAGATTGATGGAGATACCGAGATAGATATGATCTTGGAAACTATCCCTGAATTTTTTGATACTTTCAAGTTGAACTACTCAATGAATAACCTAGGGTACACTGTTACCGAGCTAATGAAGGAGCTTCACACCGCTGAGTGACTCTTAAAGAAAAAGAAGACTATTGGAGAAGCTCATGCTACTGAGCACAGAGTCTCCACCTCTGGATCTAAGAAGAGATCTCATAGAGCCAACAAGAAGAACCCTAGCAAGGTTCAGAAGAATAAGGTACCCCGGACTGCCAAGGTTGACAAGTCTAAGGACAACTGTCACCATTGCAATAACCCCGGACACTAGTGTATGAATTTTCCTACCTACCTCAAGCCTAAAGGGAAGGGTATTATACTTATTACCAAAACTTGTTTAATAGCCGATAATGTATCATTGTGGATTATTGACTCTGCTGCTACTAACCATATTTGTTGTTCCTTGAATGGGTTCAGGAAAACCAAAAGTTTAGAGGATGACAACTTCTGCTTCAAATGGGAGCTTGGTGTCTGCGAAGGCTGTGGGATCTGTGACATTGTCTTTCGAAGTTTAAATTTGAATAATGTGTATTTTGTTCCTTTCTTTGGGCAAAACTTAATATCTATAGCTCAAATTGTTGAGCAAAATTATTATTTAAAGTTTATTGATAATGGAATTCGTATTACTTTTTCCAATTCAATTATCAAGACTGCATGTTTGAAAATGGTTTATACTATCTTTATCCTACAAAACCTTTTCTATTAGACATTGAAATAGATAATGATCTAATTAGGGAACCAAAGAGAATCAAAATATAGGGATTCCTCTGATCTAATAAAATCAACGCATCTCTGCCACCTAAGACTTGGTCATATTAGTCTAGATATAATTAAGAGATTAGGCTCACTTTTGACTTGTGATTCCTGTATAGAATGAAAAATGACCAAATGACCATCATAGAATGACCAAATGACCATTCTATGAAAAATGACCACTGATTAGGCTCACTTTTGATGTATGTGGTCCACTCAGAATTCAGGCACGAGGAGGATACGAATACCTTTACCGATAATTACTCAATATATGGATTTGTGTATTTACTCAAACACAAATCCAAAACCTTTAACATATTAAAGGTTTTTTGGCTTTAGTGGAAAAGCAAACTGGAAAACAGATCAATACCTTTCGATCCAATCGAGGTGGTGAGAATTTTTCTGAAGAGTTTGATGACTTTCTTAAAGAAAAAAATATCGCTTCCCAGCTTACAATACCTGGCACACCTCAACCGAACAGAATGTCAGAGAGAAGGAATCGAACTCTAATGGAGATGGTTGGATCAATGATGAGTTACTCATCACTTCCTAATTCCTTCTGGGGATATGCCCTCAAAACTGCCGAATATATTATGAACCAAGTTCCGTCTAAGACGGTCCCTAGTACTCCTTATGAACGATGGACTGGGAGTAAACCCAGTTTAAGCCACATAAAAATTTGGGGTTGCCCTGCACATGTGCTAAGAAAAAAGAATAGCAAGTTGGCTAGTAGGTCAGAATTATGTGTGTTCGTTGGATATCCAAAGGAAACCAAATGTTTCTCATACTATAGTCCCAAGGACGAAAAAATGTTTGTCAGCACTAATGCTCGTTTCCTTGAGGATGACTATATGAAGAATACAAAACCTAGAAGTAAAATTGTGCTTGAAGAAATGTTGGGTGAGGATGCTTCTACCTCATCTGTAAGAACTAATCTTACCCTAACTAAAATGCAGCCTAATAATTCAGAACCTCGTCAAGTAGTACTTTGACGTAGTGGGAGGGCTTTTGAAAAGCCCGACAGGTACATTTCTTATGGTGATACTCTCGTATCCGTCGCTGACATGGATGACTCGGTTTCCTACAGCCAAGCAATGGCTGGTTCTGAGTCAAACCTTTGGCTTGATGCTATGAAAGTTGAGATGCATTCAATGTATGTCAACAAAGTCTAGAAACTTGTAGACCTATCTGAAGGTGTTAAACATATAGGATGTAAGTGGATCAATAAGAAGAAAAGGGGTCTGAATGGGAACATTGAGACGTTCAAAGCTCACCGCGTGGCTAAGGGATACACCCAAAAGGAAAGTATGGATTATGAAGAAACCTTCTCGCCAGTCGCAATGCTTAAATCCATCCGCATACTTCTATCTATTGTGGATTCCAGGAAATCCACATCAGGATATGTGTTCATCCTGAATGGTGGATATGTTGTTTGAAGGAGTATTAAGTAATGTTGTAATGCTAACTCCACCACGGAGGCAGAATATGTGGTTGCTTGTGAAGCATTCAAAGAGGCTGTATGGCTTTAAAAAATTCATTAGGTACATGGAAATCGTTCCGAATGTCAACGAGCCCATGACACTTTATTGTGATAATAGTGGGGCTGTTGCTAACTCAAAGGAACCTACAAGCTATAAGCACTCTAAGTATATTCAGAGGAAATACCATTTGATTAGAGAGATCGCGCAACCCGGAGAGGTGGAGGTGAAGAAGATCTCAACAGTGGATAACTTTGCATATCATTTCACCAACGCCCTATCCAACAAGATCTTCAACCAACATCGAGACGGATTATGTTTGAAGGACTTCTCTCATATTTTTTGAGTCGAGTGGGAGTTTGTTGGCAGAGATGCCCACAAGAAGACTATTTATTTACATATTGATGTAATATAAATCTTTATAAGCTCTTATTGTAATCGCTGATTAAATTAATGAAAGTTGAAACATTCATTAATTCCTTTTTTGTTTTTTTGAAAATTTATGATATTAAATAGTCTTATAGTACTTAATCAAACCTAACAATGTATGAAGAGACTAATGTAGATTTGCGTAAACAAACTCTTCATGGTTTGGTTAAAATGAAATATTCACTATCTATAGATCAGTGGACTATTGATCCTAGTTAGATTGTTGGAAGAATCTATGATGTCTAGTTATGAGACATAGAGAGCTAAGAACTCTATAGTTCTTCTAGTGTATCTTCCTAAGATACTGAATTGCCAGTGCACCTTTAGAGACAATGTAAGAACAAACCATTTAACCTCTTCTTCCTTAAGGTCACTATGTATAAATTGCATCATGCTTACCTAAATCCTGATATGAGACATGTCATTTCATAGTTTTAATATTTTCATTTGAGAAAAATCAAATTCTACATCCATTAAGTGATCTAGACTAGTCTAATTGGTGAGATTTTAAGTTATGAAGATGTCATGAACCAGATTTATGAAGTTCTCATAGATATGGATATGTATAAGATTGCTGAAATGCAATATATATAACCTCATGCTTTATTACTTGGATTGTGAATAAATGAACCGCGCGGTATCCAAAATTAAGTAGCAACTTTATTTGAATGAAACAATGTGACTTGCTCGCTCCTCGTCAATGCATTGTTTCTAACCTATTCACAAGTAACAAAGGAGTTGTGGAAATAAAAATTAGAAGGGTAAAATGGTAATTAAATAAATCTCATCTAGTTGATGATATTCATGACGGGTAAACATAGGTAACATTCAATGGAGTTACTCAATATATATAAGTTCAATTTGAGTATAAATTAAATTCATTTGAACCGAGAGATTCTCAGTGTCAACTCTTAGTAGAGTCAGTTGACATTAAGCTAATATTCGGATACAGTTTGTGAACTTTTGAGTCCGAGTATAGAAGCTCAAGCTTTGTTCATTTGGATCCATAAGGTCACTATTACAGGTCACTAGAGTATGATTGTTAAACTAGAAGCTAAATCAAAATAATATCAAGTGTTGAACTATATGTTTTCTCAGAATATGTCTAAAGGGTATTTTTGTCCACATTGACATAAAATGATGTGAATGTCAAAATATGATTTTGAATATTTTCATATGATGGAAATATAAATTAGTTTCTAAAGCCCATAAGTCGTTTGCGGTTATGAAATTAATTTTATTATTTATGCAATATTAATTCTACAATGGGTATTTTAAGAATTGTTTTAAAAGAAATAAGGAAGCATCTAGAAGCTCCTTCCCTAGGTGTAGAGTTCGGCCAAAACACACCCCAAGAGGAGAAATTCTTTGCCTTTAATTATAAGGATAATTTCCCAAAAGGAAAAGAGGAAATATATTTCCTTGAGAAGGAAATAAATATGCTAAGTGATGAAACAAATTTCCCTCACTAATGCATATTTTGGCCGGCCATGTACAAGGGGAAAGAGGAGAGAAAATCAAATATTGTGTCATGAATACACAATTAAAAAGGGTTATTACCCTTTTTTTAATTTCCTTCTCCTATAAATAGAGTCTCACATGGAGATGTGAAAATAAGCATTCTTGACCTTGTCTCTCTCCTTTTGGCCGACCCCATCTCTCTCTCTAGAAAATCCCTTTTATTTTGGCACCTAAGTCCTCATTAGACTTAGGGTTAATTAGCTCTGTAGCTCATAGACTTGTTCTTAAGCTATTGTGTTTAATTGTGCCCACACACAAATCCTTATAAACCTCTAAATACTCATTAAATATAAACCTTAGGTTTCTCAAGTTCAACATTAGACGTGTAGGAATCGAGTCAAGGAAGAAGATCAACCTTTTTGAAGACGCTTCAAATTATAGGTACGAGAAAGGTTTGTACTCAAGCACTTTAAATAATGTTTTTAAATTTATACATGTTCATGCACTTTGTCTAGGTTAGTAAAATTTGTTTACTTGTAGAGAAATTTTATATTCCTCCATTAATAAGATTAATGATAATTTTTTTTAATCCTAGACGTATTCCAACAGCAACGTGTTCTGGCACCAAAAGAATGTGGACCAAGATCTGGAGACTTGTTATTTATAGTCTGGTGTATAATCTAAAAGTATGCAAATTGGTAATATGTTCTAATTAAATTAATTTACTACGAACGAATTGATTTGACCTTAAATGGGAAGTCAAAGAACACTTGTAAGAATGTATGAACTAGAATCATACGAAATGGGACATATGTCTTATCGGCATAAATGAAAGAGTAAAGAGTAAACTGAGAATCCATATGATGGGAATCTCAATCGTAGGCTAAAGTCTGGATCGTCTATTAAGATGCCAAAGAATTAAATTGGCGAGAGGGATCTTCTCTGGTCAAAATGGGAGATTGTTAGGAATATTTCTCACTTGAAGATGACGTATGAATAATTACTGAAATCGATAATTAAATTACTATATAATCATTATATGATTGTTGGGTTGAGTTCTAAATAATCAAATTAGAATCAATAACAACTATCTTGCATAGCCTCCATATTAAACTGAGTCACGTGCTGGGCACCTGAGTTCGGGCGGTGTGGTAAAATAAGGTCGATGAATGATATATGCGTGGAGAGCTATATCTAAATTCATATATATGGAACACATGTGTGAAGGTTGATCTTCATGTGGGAGCATTCTACACTTGTGGTAAGTGTACGACCTGGACATGACTTGGGGTAGATGTGTCGTATATGGACCATTACGACGCACTAATCGAGGCACTATGATGGTCACAATGAGACTTTATATAAATCCTAAAGTGTTCTGGGACACTGAATAATGTCTCTAAGTTCTTTAACTTATTTGCTAAAAGTCTATTCATGCTAATCAGAGCTTATGTCTTGGGAGTCTTCCCTTGTAAGTCTTCTCAGAGCATGATTCAAGTGGGAATTGATTTACATATATGAAATCTAGCCTCCCTGAAAGGAGGTCAATGTTCACTCACCTAAGCGTTGATTCCAGAACTAATAGATTGCTAGCACTTTCAAAATTAGTTAACGTTCGAAAGAATCTTTCGCTGGCGAAGTAAGAATGCTTAGGGCTGATATGTTTTCAGAGAAGTATAACGGCATAAATTGACTTCTCTTCGCATGGGTAGAACCTGGAGGATCATGATCACGAACTGACTATATTAGTGGACACTCATCATGTTGAGTAAATATAATTCTAGTATTAAATAAGGTTTTAGTCTTTAATTACATGGTGGAGTATTGATAAAGACTAGATGAATTGATGAAAAGGAGATAGAACTATATCGTCTTTTTTGTCGGATTCGGTAAGCTTCTAATACTAGGTCCATAGTCACCGATTCGACTCTGCTAAAGGCGGATAAGAACTTTTGAATAATAATGTTGTTTATTATTTGATCTCACTTGCTGTAATGGTGATTGACAACATTAATTTTGGAAAACGGGTATTCGCAGAATCAACTAAATCTTTATTGCATTATTGTTTATTTACTGTTGGATCAAGTAAATAAATAATTAATTTGATTTTTGTGCTTGAGAATTTCGGATTGGGCTTGGAACTAGTTACTGGTCGAAAATCCCTTCCCCCTTTCTCTCTGAATAGAAAAATTATCAACTATAGATATTGATTTGATGGATGAGAGAGATTTTAGATTCACTGTTGATATCTAATGGTCTAGATTAAATACAAGGACGAGAATATCTCTAAAAGGAGAGAATATCTCTATAATGGAGGGAATATCTCTAGAAAGGAGAGAAAATCTTTAAGTGATTATCTCCTTGTTAAATGCTATAAATAGGTATAGGAGGGAAGAGGAAAATTTACTCCATTTTCTCATTGAATTCTCGGCCAACCTTCTCTCTGTCTTAGCCGAATTTCCTTTACCCCTATTCCTCGGAATCCCTAATACGAATCATAAATAATAGGAGTGAGATCCTGAAATAATCTGGTTTCGAGATCTAAGTGAGATATCGATTCTGCACACTCATCTTTCTTATTCGTCTCGGAGATCACGTTTTGGAAGACTACAATTTCATTACTGGGTACTATAGTCAAACTAAGGACGAAACAAAGTCGATTCAAAAGAAGTACGAAACGGAGCGCGCATGTGATCGGGGCGTTCTATACCTGATCCAAAACCCGTAAGTGTTCTATAAACTTCTTTTCTAATGTCGGTTGCTAAATTTCTTTCATACAATAATTAAACTTATAAATCTAGATCTTGTTATCAATCATCATTATTAATTGGCTATTATGAGTGCAATTAATGATTTTCTGCATTTAATATGGTTGCTAAGGTATGTGACTCACCAACAGTTTTGGGTTCAAATTAACATATTACTTTTTATGAAAAAAATAATCTCATTCAATCAACATCATTCAATAGGCTCTCTCGAGTGATCTAGGAAACCTATGTAATTTTTCGATTATTATTCTCTCGACATCTAACCCTATTAAGCCAATTAAACGGAATTAAACATGAGTTCAAATGATTACATAAATTGCCTAAGCTTTCTACTAACCTAGGATCAATTATGTTATCATAATTATTTAACTCTTTCTCAAGTTGTTATTTATAATGGTGATCAAGTACTAGAAAGCATTATACAAAATTTATGATAAGTACTTAATGGTGAGAATTTAATAAGTCTCTCCCTAATGAAGGCCCCAAACCATCATTTTGCGTAGCTACATCACAACCCCATAAGAAACTTAGTCGCTAAAGGAATCATGATTATAGATATGCTTATAATTAAAACAGCGAGCATAAGAATGAAAAGAGAGTTGAAGAGATAATTCATATATAAATAACGATGTTCAATTCATACTAAAGTTTCAAGAGATTAAAAAGAGTGAATTAAAAAGGGTTGAATGTCGGTTAGAATAGGGTCTTTGGATCTCTATTATAGATTTTTGGAGTTGGGTTTAGAGTTTTTGGAGCAAAAAATAGGCAATAAAATTGCATTGATGGCAAAATTCGCTCAAATCTTTATTTTGTTGGTTTTGTTTTGCGCTTCGCGCACCACGTGCACCTTTGTCCAGCCATCTTACGCAGCGTGCAAACTCTTTTGCGCGCCGCGTGATTTGCTTTTTTTTCTCTTTTGCAATTTTGAAAGCGTCAAGCACGGCGCGGTGCGCAATACCAATTTCCAGCACATATGGACGAGTCGAAAAACTCTATTTTTGATCCACGAAAACTATTATTTTCTCCCATTTAACTCATAGAAGCTCGCTTTAATAGTAAACACTAATAAACCACCAAAAATATCAAATAGACTCAATAGTAAGCTTGGTTTAAGTCAGAATAATATGAGTTTTGCATTAAATAAGCGACTATTAAACACAATGGTTTAAGAATAAGGCTTAAAACAAAAGAGTTAACAAAAAAACCTAGGTGCCAAAAAACCAAAAGAGAAATAGAGAGGAAAGAGGGTGAGGGTGCACAGATTTGAGAGAGAGAGACAACCTTCATATTCTGTATTTTATCATATGTGAATGTGATAGTGTATTTATAGGAGAAAGAATAACATGAAGGGGTAACAAACATTTCCTATTGTGTGAATATCAGATACGCACAATGTTTATTTCTCATTTCTATAACTAAATATTATGAATATAAATTTCTTTTTATTCTCTCTGTCTCTTTCCTTACCGTGGACATCCTTTATTTATGACAGAGATATGTTTCCTCTATTTCTTTTTGGCAAGTATCTTGATACTTCAAGGAAAAAAAATAATTTCTCTTTCTTTGATGTGTTGGCCAAAATTTATCTTCTAGAACAAGCTTCTACATATTCTCTATTTACCTAAAACAATACTAGAAATAGCCTTAGAGTTTCCCATAAAGTCCACAAAAAACAAAATTAATTTCTCAGTGACATAAAAGATTTATTGGCTTAGAAAGTAATATAATTTAACATCGTATGATAATTTTAAAAATATTATTTTGACATATAATTACCCTTTAGACGTTTTTTTTTAAAAAATGTCTAGTTCAATATCTGAACATGTTTTGAGTCAGCTTCTAGTGCAACAAATCATACTCTAATGACTCGTGATAGTAACCTTATGGATCCAACGGACAAACTTTAAGCTACTATACTTGGACGAAAAAGTTCACAAACCTTTTCCAAATTCTAGCTAAATGTCAATTGACTCCACTAAAGAATTGATGATGAAAATCTCTCGGTTCAAATGAATTTATGTTTTACTCAAAGTTCTACTTAATTGTGATGAACGGATCCAATGAATGTTACCTATGTTTACGCTTTATGAATATCATCAACTAGATGAGATTTATAAAATATCATTTTACCCTTGTAGTTGCTATTTCCTTAACTCATTTGTTACTTGCGAATAAGTTAGAAATAACATATTGACAATGAGCTAGCAAGTCACATTGTTTCATCCAAATAAAGCTATGTCTTAATTTTAGACACTGCATAGTTCATTTATTGACAATCAAAGTAATAAAGCTTGAGGTGATAGACATTGCATTTCAACAATGTTGACAAAAATACCTTTTAGACATTTTCCAAGAAAACGTCTAGTTCAACACTTGAAATTATTTTGAATTAACTTCTATTCTAACAATCCAACTCTAATGACCTATAATAGTGACCTTATGGATCCAAATGAACAAAAATTGAGCTACAATACTCAGACTCAAAAGTTCATAAACCTTTTCCGAGTATTAGCTTAATGTCAAATAACTCCACTAAAGAGTTGACACTGAGAATCTCTCGGTTCAAATGAATTTACTTTCTACTCAAATTCAACTTAATTATATTGAGTAGATTTATTGGATGTTATCTATGATTACCCTTCATGAATATGATCAACTAGATGTGATTTATGAAATTACCATTTTCCCCTAGTTGTCATTTTCTCAACTCCTTTAATACTTGTGAATAAGTTAGAAATGATGTATTGATGAGGAGCTAACAAGTGACAACGTTTCTTTACTAGTAATTTTGTTTTTACTAACCTAGGTAATATGCATGAAAATGTATATATTACAAACATTATTTAATTACTTGAACACTAACCATTCTTATAGCTTGATCTTTGATGAGCCTTGGGAAAGGTAGATCGCCTCGTCTTGCTTGTTACCTTCACTCCTAGTCTTAAACTCGAGAAACCTAAGGTTTCTATTATATGAGTCTAAAGATTTTTTGAAGGATTTGTGTATGGGCATAATGAAATACAATAACTCAAGCACAAAACTTGCCTAGTCTAAAGGTCTAAAAGTTGCTTCTAAATGACCTTTAGAAGCGACATTAGAAGCGACAATGATTCGCTTCTAAAGGTCTAGAAGCGGCTTTATTGCTTCTAAATGTATTTTAAGCGTCGAAATTAGAAGCGACAAGTCGCCCATAAAGTCATTTCTAATGATCCAAAAAATGTGAAAAGCGGGTGGGAAAATTTGGCGGGTAACGTTTAGAAGCGACTTTTTCGCTTCTAAGAGTATTACCCGCCATATTTAGAAGCGATTTTTGAAGAGACATTGTCGCTTCTAAAAGTTAAAATGATATTTTTTAAAAAAATTTCCTATTTAATTTTATTATTAATCAATTAAAATCTGTATGGAATATAATTAAAATTAATCATAATTAAATATACGAATTGAATTTAAATAAACGAAAACAAAATAAATACTAAGTCGAAATGTTAAACATTCAAATTCAAATGTCGATAATTGATAAACACACATAAACAAATAAAAATCATAAACGAAATAGTTCTAAAAAGTCGATAAGTCTAAAACATGAATAAAACTAAGATCTTCTTTCGCGTCCTCGACTTCGTGCTCCGCGTCTTCCGCTGGGTCCGGAAGGAGGCTCGATGTTGGGCTCGGGGTCGGTGGGAAATGATGAAGGCGAAGGCTCGTCTGGCGTCGACGTTGCTGATCCGGAGTGTATTGCAAACATGAAGCGCTCGAGGGTCCGAACCGAGACATGTATTGGTTCAATGTCGCATTAAACGCAGGGTCGACATTGATGCTCTGGTTTTGGCTCAAACTGGCGGCCATGCTGAACACAACATCTCTGAGAGCTGCCAACTCTTCCTTCTCATATGACGATTTCGAACTCTTGTTCCCAACAGAACAAGATGAGTCGTCCTAGGCCTTGACTTCAAGCAACTCCGAGCGCGGGATGAGTGGCCCAATTCTCGTAGCCCAGCCACGCCGCATCCCGAGGACTTCGGTCATAGCAATCTCTTCCAAGTTAGTCATGTCAACCGGACGTCCCAAAGCCCAAGATTGCTTTTGTAGATCAGCGACACGAGCTACTATCCGAGCCTGCAAACACAATATAAAATATATTATTTATTCATTCAAATTATAATGGAAATTTTGAAAAATATTTATACTTACGTGATACTCTCCAGCAGTAGGCGTAGTCTACTGACTATCGTGTGTTGTATGCATCCTCTCCCATGCGGCGAGTGGCCCTAGTGCTTGTCTCCCTTCTCCGACCCACTGCATTTAATACATTATGACTAGTATATATAACTTATGTAAAATATTTATAGTTAATTTGTAATTGAATGAAAATACACGTACGTGACTATGACGATACTCGAGAAATGAGATCGTGTCTTGTCGACTATTCGTGGTCTTTTTTGTCTTATTTTGTTTATTTGTTTTGGACATTTTCTGTAAATAAACATTGGTTAGGGTAAGAGAACTTGTTTTTAAAATTAAAATGATTTATTAAAGGTTTAATCGATCTAATTGATACTTGAAACTCGTCTGTGTTCATCCTATCTATCAGCTCGGACCACAGTTGGTTCGACATGCCCTTGGGCATCTGTGCAAGCGCCTCCGCTCGATCTCCCCCGCAGTCAATCCGGTAAATCTGAATGTACTTTGCCTTCCCGTCTCGCAGACGCTTCTTCGTGTCGCGGATAATGGTCTTTTCGATGAGTCTAGAGTGGCATGCCTCCGGAATGAGTTCTCTCGACTCACGCTCGTACACAAAGTTTTACTCTGTGTAAATGCTAGACAAAACCTCCGCTTGTTGTTGCGGCGAGACTCTATTCCAATTGGGCGTCGTCGGAGGGATGTGCTCTCGAACCAAGACTCCAAGGCTGTTGGAGAATGTCCCAACACGCTCGCCTTTTTTGACACTCTCTCTTTCACCCCTACTCAAAGTAGGATAAAACAAGAGGCGAACGGGGTCGAAGACAATGACCACTTTCTTTCCTCGTCTAGCCTTTTACAAAGTTTGACCCGTGGTCAAACCTCGTCCGGACGATCGAGGGTCATCGCCGCTAGTCGACATACTGCAAACCATAGAAGTTAATTTCGAATTTTAGTTTATGAAAACCATTAAATATAGTTTAAATAATACATTGTTAAAAAAAATTACTCAGTCTTCATCATCATCAGTTATGAAGTCAGTTTGATCTATTTCAAGATCATCGTCAAAAGGATCTCCGAGAAAATGATCAACGTCGTCGTCATGATTATCGTTTATGAAGTCATCGATAAGCTCATCTTTGGTAGCATTATCCACCAGAGTTGGTTCACATCTCTCATGAAGATGAGATAACTGATCGAAGTCATTATGTTGTACGGACAATGGAACGTCAGCTGATGATGAAACGTCAATGTCAGGCAAATCCCACACGAATCGGCAATTACAATCTTCGACGACATTCCATTCTCCTTTTGTAGGATTTCGAGGATCGGGCAAGTAAAATACTTATTTTTCTTGAGTAGCGAGTATAAATGGTTCGTTTGGGAACCATTCTTTCGCCACGTAAGCACTCACCGTTCCACATACGTCATCCTTGCGAAAGCGTCTATGTGCATCGTGATTGTCACCAAATCAACGACATTGGAATAGTACGATTCGGCAGACATGTCGATAGTTTAGCACGACAACGTCATTCATCCTTTCGTAGAAGGTGTAGTCTTCTCCAGGTACGCTAACACCGTTATTTTGAGTAGTACGCATCTCATCGGGACGAGAAGTAATAAGTTTCACGCCGTTCACCACACAACTCGGAGAATGTGAACATTTTAAAAGGGTCCGACCGACAATGCATACAACTCGTCAGACACATCGACTCCACTGGCTTTTTGGTCGTAAACTTTTTTAGCGAACCAGACTCATGTCAACATCACTGTGACGTTCAGATTCCATGAGATTCCAATGCTCGCTATACATTATTGAATCGAGAACATAGAAATATAAATTTATGAACTTAATTGTATCGAAACGATTAAAAGAGTCCCTACCTCATATACAGATCAATTTCGGTACCATTTGTCAAGATGTACTACTCTGCCATCGCTCTTGACTTGTCGTCCAACCGGGCTGGATTCATCTTCACATAAGGCAGACACTTCTCGAATTGGAAAATAGAGAACTTCTGAGGCTGAACGACTTCGGTCGAGGCATCTCCTAAGTACCATGCAACAAATGCAAAAGTTTCTTCCACGAAATACGCTTTAGCTATAGATCCTTCTGGTCTCACTTTGTTTCGAACGAAATGCTTAGGTGTCCCGAGATATCTTTAAAATGGATACATCCATCTCATATGCATTGGACCACCTTCGAGAGCTTCCTCAGGTAGATGAATAATAACATGAATAATAACATGAACCATGGTTTTCATCTTGCACAATATCTCAATGATGGAGTCTTGGGCTTTCTCGAGATCCTCCACTCGTAACGTCTTGCAACAAATAAGCTTAAAAATTTCCCAAATTCTGCAATCATCTCTTGAATATGGTTCGAAACATGAGGATCGATACCCACTGCTAACAACCTTTGGATTATAACGTGCAAGTCATGCGCCTTCAGCCCGGTTACTTTACCATTGAGAGTGACATTTTTTTTTTAAATTTCCTGCGAGACAGTCGGGAAACTTAATGGACTTGAGAAAATCAGCAAACATATTTCGTTGCGTGGCTGTGAGAACGTAAGAAGTTTGTGGTTTGAACCACATGTTTCCACGCTTCTCCACGTGCAAGTGTTGTCGCTGAAATTTGGACAACCTTCAGAGACCTAAGCGGTCAGATCCTCGTTCAGGGCGGGTGACCCTCGCTTCAGCCTTAAAGTGTCAAATTCGGTGTCCCGGATAGTCTCTTAGCTATTTTAGGGGTCTATTAGTCCTCCTGTTATCTGAAAAGAATGACATGCATGAACTAAGAAGAGGAAACAGAGGAGGGTCCTCTGTTTACCTCTCAGACGCTCAACATTAGTGTAATGTGGGTGGACTTATAAATGACGAGGAAATATCGCTGGGCCAATGTCGTTTAAACGCTTGCATCTTGGATCTTGTATGGAGAATTTGTCCCATCGGGAGCAAGCTCTTGGGTGTGAGGTCTCGAGGTTAGCTTTGGACAACGTTTCCCTGGGCTATTTATAGCCGAGATGGGCAAGATGGAGCGGCCGATGAAGGCCTTGGCCAGTAAGGCAGGCTGGCGCCTTCCGGCCTTCTGAGCGAGGTGGGAAGGTATGTGCCGGCCGGCTGAGCGAGCCAGGAAGCCCCCTAGCCGGCCATGGACTAGGCCGACGCCTGCCAGCCGGCTGGAGCGAGGTGGGAAGGCACCTGCCGGCCGGCCGAATGAGCCATGAGGCCCCCTAGCCGGCGCCTATCGGCCGGCTGGAGCGAGGTGGGCAAGCACCTGAGGCCGGCCAAGCGAGCCAGGAGGCCCCCTGGCCAGCCAGGGACTAGGCCGGCGCCTGCTTGTTGAGCGAGGCTAGGCAGGCACTCGCCGGCCGGCGGAGGGTTGGCTTGGAGAAGGCCGGCCGACCTTGGCTTGAGAGGCAGGAGAAGAGTGGGAGGTCCCTCGTCGGGTGGGGAGCTTTTCCCGCGGCCATTCCTACCCTTAGGCGGGCCCATAGGCCGCGCCTAATGTGGAAAGGCAGTATGGGGCGAGGAGGTGTCCGAATGGGGCGATCCTCACGCGAGCGAGGCGTCGGCCGAAGTGGGCGATATTCGCCTAGGCTAGACGGCGGTCGAGAACGCGCTGAACAGGTCGCTTGGCCTGGGGCGATCGGCGGCGGACGAGGTGACGATGGGGCAGGCCTTCGACCTTGCCGGAGACGCCGGATCTGGTGCGAGAGGGTTTTTGCGATCGCCGGTGGTTCCTTCGTCGTCGCGTCGGCCGCCCAAGCCTCAAATCGCCGCCCGAGCAAGATCCAATCACGCGATTGCAGGCCGAGGGAGGATCATCGCCGAGCGAGCGGGATGCGTTCAGTCCCGCGCCGGCCGAGGGGATTTCTCCTAGGCAGCTGCCGGCCGAACGAGACGGCCCTAGGCCGCTGCCGACCGAGGGGGATGCGTCCAGGCCCGGCCCGGCCGAGCATTACGCGCTCAGGCCCGTGCTTGCTGAGCGGGCCTTGTCAAAGCCTTCGTTAGGCGGATCGAGTTCGTCTCAGCCACCGTCAGCCAAGCAAACTCCACCCGGATCGCGGTCGGCCGATCGGGCGTCAAACGGGGCATTACCAGGTGGGTGGAATTCGACTTTGTTGACTGGAAAGTTCCACGTCCTCACTTGGGCCTACAGACTATGTTGCTCCTTTTTCTATGTTCGAGGAGGAAGAGTGTACTCGGTCTTTTCCGACGGGCGAATCCCGTATTTTGGGGACCTTTCAGTGGGACGAGATTAACGTCCCTTTGGCTCCAACCTTGACTGCCTTCCATAGGATGCGTAAAGATTTTGACATCCCATCGCACATCTACGTGGTTTGCCCGATCGCGACGAACAGGATGACTTGCCCACAGCACGGGTTTGCCGCCGTCCATGTGGCGAGTCTAAAGGGGGGGCTTCGGTTGCCTTTCCCCCTTGTGGTCCAGGAAATTCTCGCTCGTTTGGGGGTTCATGCAACTCAGATGTCCCCGTCGTTCTATCACGTGGTCACAACCTATCACTCGATGTTCTTCCGCGAGAAATGGCGTGCGATGACGGCTGATGGTTTTTTGGAGTTTTTGTCGATCGCGGAAGTGCCGTCTCGGGCTGGTTCGTATTGAGCCTACCACAACAAAAAGTTTCCCATCGTTTGCAACTTCCTTTCAAAGGATCGATACGAGTGGGTCTGGGTCCCGAAGCGGACTTCGGGGCGGCCTCTTTCGATTTTTGGCCCGCGAGGATTCTGGTGTCGGCGGAGGAGCCCAAACTCACCGAGCTCGAGGCGGTGGTCTATAACGTGCCGGAGGCTCAGCGTCAATCCTCGGTCTGTGAATCTCCCGACGCCATGACCGTCAGCGGGTGGTTTGTTACAAATTCTCCACCGCAGCCCCGATCTTGGGTCCCGGGGGAGCATGACAGTGGCCCGGTATCTGAAAGTGATGACTCCACTACCAAGTTATCCGACGGTACGAGAAATCCTCGTCGTTGAGTTTGTTCATCCCTATTCTTAACCGGTTGTTTTTGTTTCAGTCGACTATCAAAGGCGGAGCCGAAATCGCGCGATCGTGCCGCCTACCCCCTTGTATGCCCGAACCACGGTGATGGCCCGTTTGGCGGAGAGACAGGCAAGGCCTCTCGCGCCGGCCCAGGCGTCTGGCAGCATGGTTGGAGAGCCTTCGAGGAAGCGGGCGGCCGCGTCTTCTGCGAGTAACACCCCTGCCAGTTCTAGGAGCGTGATCGACCCACTCGCGCCCAACGTCGAGCGGTCTTTTTACCTCGGGGAAGCGAAAAATAGTGGAGCTCCCGCCACCTCGCGGACTCCAGACTAAAGTGCTTGAAGGAGCTCGTCATTGTCGGTGACACAGAACTTTTCCGCTAGGGGACTCCCGACGCGCGGAAGGTTAGTTGCTTGATCTGAGCGTTTTTCCTTTAAGTCGCATACTTATGCTATGATTGCATTGCAGGTGTTGGCTCCACTAGCGCATGGAGTTGATATTCGAGGAATCCATAGGCTGCAAGAGAGCGTTGAAGGAGGCCTTTGATTGCCAAGATCACCGCCATGCGGAGGCTTTGGCCGAAGGAATCGCCGGATGAAAGGCGGCTGAGGTAAAGCTCCCGGAGGAGAGGTCCTCTAGGAAGCCGGTCGAGAAGTCTTCTCACGCGTTCCTGGACGAGGCCAAGACTCTCGAGGCCGAATTTAAGTTGGCGCGGGAGAAGCTGGCCGTGAGTGAGGCGGGCCGCGGGGACATGTCGCGAGAGGCCGAGTCATTCTGGGGAGAGATGTAGGCGGTCATTGACGAACGTGACAAGGCCGTGTAAGCCAAGGCTCTCCTAAAGGAAGATTAGGAGGTGGCGCTCTATTAGGCTCAATATTCCGCAGCGATTCGCGTCAGAGACGCTGCCTTGGTTGAGAATGGCTCGCGCGAGGTCTCGTTCTAGTTTTTCAACGCCATGTTCCGCCTGTTGGCGAACGAGGCGGATCTTGAGGAGCCCACATCTGGTCTCCCGGTCGAGGCTGCGGATTTCTCAGTCAACACGTCTCCTTCCCTTGCGATGGTGACCTCTCCAGTCGACGAGTAGCACCTTGATTTCGGCTCCGATTGAGTCTCATTTCGCTTTTTGTTTGCGCCTTTTTGTTAGCGCTTTCCGTACTTTGTTTCTTGATTTATTCCGGATATTTTTATTTCATTTTGATGACATTTGTTTTCTATCAAAACACGTTTCCTTTCATCGTTGCCGGTGCGGATTTTTATTATCTTTGTACGGCTACTTTAGCATGGCCCATTGTTGGCGCTTCTTTGTCCGACTTTCATGTTGTCCGTGGCTTGTGGACCTACAGCGCATGATTCCAGGTCGGGAGATTGTCGATATCTAGGGTCTTCCATCTCCGTCGATGATTAGTAGGACCCACGACCCGTGCGATTGGACAGGTTTGCGGCGTGTCACGCGTTTTTTACGAGGTCGATGGTGGGGCTTTCGAGGTCACCTGCCTGGGTTACCCTGGGGGTGGGCCCCATAATCCAGCAGCGATTTGAGCCGTTCCGACTTACGCCTTGCCTCGTTTGGTGACATCCGGGCTCGTTTTCTTTGGTAGAGTGATTTCGTCGCGACTGTGTTTCTAGCACTTTTATCCGTGAGACTTTACCGAAGGCCTATCGGCATACGATTGTGCTCTACGTCGTGGGAATCCCAAGAGTTTAACTCGATCGCTGACCTATTGGTTTACAATTTCCGCTTATGGAGTCGCGCGCATTTGTCTCAAGGGCGCCCGTGTTCCACCTTAGGATGGGGTTCGACGTTAACTCAACCGTGCGTCGGCCGGATTTTGCCAATTTTCCTCAAATCCATGTGTGTTCAAATGCTAGGTCGTTGACATGTTACTAGTTTTCGGATTTCTCCAGCCACTGGGTTATTACCGCGTGGTGTTATTTTTCAGGGGTTCGATTTTACCGAATGTAACGTTGTGACGCCCTGTTATCGGGTTACCCTAGCCCCCAAGTTTCATGAAATTTTGCAACGAACATAATTTTTAGAAACTTTATAAGCGGGAAACAACAAAAAATGATGACACAAACAGACTTTTATTTGATGTTCAATAGAGTACATATATTGAATTACGACAGTCGGGTTGTGTTTAGATTTAAAAGGAATCAGACGCGTCGTCGGCGTTTCTACTGGTAGTACTTCCTTAGGTGTTCGGTGTTGCATGGGTGGGTGAATATAAGGCCATCCATGTTCTCGAGTTCGTAAGTGCCGTTGTGAATGGCCTTTCCGACTCGGTATGGCCCTTCCCATATTGGACCCAAGATGCCTGCTCCTTGTGTTGGCAGAGATGCCCACAAGAAGATTGTTTATTTAAATATTGATGTAATATATAAATCTTTGTTAAGTCCTTATTGAAAGATTGTTTATTTACATACTGATGTAATATATAAATCTTTGTAATTTGCTGATTGAATTAATAAAAGTTGAAACGTTCATTCATTCCTTTTAGTTTGATTGAAGATTTATGATATTCAATAGTCTTATAATCCTTAATCAAACCTAACAATGTATGAAGAGACAAATGTAGATTTGCGTGAACAAACTCTTCATGGTTTGACTAAAACGGTATATTCGCAATCTAAAGATCAACGGACTATTGATCACAGTATGATTGTTGGAAGAATCTAGGATGTCTGGTTACGAGGCATAGAGAGTTAGGAACTCTGTAGTTCTTCCAGTGTATCTTTCGAAGATACTGAATTGACCAGTGCACCTTTAGAGACAATAGAAGAACAAACCATTTAACATCTTCTATCTCAAGGTCACTACGTATGAATCGCATCATGCTTACCTAAATCCTGAAATGAGACATGCCATTTCATAACATTAATACTCTCATTTGAGAAAGTCAAATTCTAGGTCCCATGTGTGATCTAGATAAGGCCTATTGGTGAGATATTAAGTTATGAAGATGTCATGAACCAACTTTGTGAAGTTCTCATAGATATGGAATTCATGTATAAGATTGCTGAGATGCAATGTATATCCCCTCATGCTTTATTACTTGGATTGTGAATAAATGAACTGCGCAGTGTCCAAATATAAGTAGCTTATTCACAAGTATTAAAGGAGTTGAGGAAATAACAACTAGAAGGGTAAAATGGTAATTTTATAAATCCCAACTAGTTGATGATATTCATGAAAGGTAAACATAGATAACATTCAATGGATCCGCTCAATATAATTAAGTTGAACTTGAGTAGAAAATAAATTCATTTGAACCGAGAGATTCTCAGTGTCGACTCTTTAGTGGAGTCAGTCGACATTAAGCTAATACTCGGAAAAGGTTTGTGAACTTTTGAGTCCGAGTATAGAAGCTCAAGCTTTGTTCATTTGGATCCATAAGGTCACTATTACAGGTCATTAGAGTAGGATTGTTAAACTAGAAGCTAAGTCAAGATAAGTTCAAATGTTGAACTAGACTTTTTCTCGGAAAATGTCTAAAGGGTATTTTTGTCCACAAGGACATAAAATGATGTGAATGTCAAAATAAGATTTTGAATGTTTTCATTTGATGAAAATATAAATTACTTTCTAAAGCCGAAAAGTCATTTGAGGCATTATGAAATTAATTTTGTTATTTGTGCAATTATAATTCTACAACGGGTATTTTAAGAATAGTCTTAAAAGAAATAAGGAAGCATCTAGATGCTCCCTCACCCTATGAAGAATTCGGCCAACATAGCATCAAAGAGGAGAGTTTTATTTCCTTTTTCTTATAAGGATAATTACCCAAAAGAAAAAGGGAAATGAATTTCCTTGAGAAGGAAACAAATGTGCTAAGTGAGGAAACAAATTTCCTCACTAATGCAACATCATGGCCGGCCAAACAATGTGGGAAAGGGGAACGGAAAATCAAATATTGTGTCATGAATACATTATTCATTCATGAATGAATAATTGACCTTTATAGATTTTTCCTTCTCCTATAAATAAAGCCTCACATAGAGATGTGAAGGTTAAGCAATTTTCTTCTTCTCTCCCTATTGTGGCCGAACCTCCCTCTCTCTCTCTCTACAAAATACTCTTCTTATTTTGCACCTAGATTCACATTCAATCTAGAGAATTAGCTTATGATCCACGAATTGTTCTTGGTTCATATGGTTTAATTGTGCCCACACACAAATCCTTCTTAAACCTCTTTTGACTCATGTAATAGAAATCTTAGGTTTCTCGGGTTCAAGATTAGGTGCGAAGGTGACGAGCGAGCCAAGGAAGAAGACCTACCTTCTCGAGACGCTTCAAGATCTAGCTTTATAAAAAGGTTCATGTTCTAGTAAATTAAATAATGATTTTAATATATAACTTGTATATGCTTTTTTCTAGGTAGTAAAATTGTTTTACTTGAAAAAGAAATTTTTTAAATTCCGCCATTAATTTGATTAATGTTAAATTTTTCTTTAACCCTAGACCTATTCCAACACCTTGTACCTTGGTGTTCGGGAAGACTCTCCACAAAACCAAGTCACCATTAGCGAATCTTCTAAGCTTAACTTTTGAGTTATAATACCGTTCAACCTTCCGCTTTTGGGTGGCAAGAGGGGTGAATGCGTCGGCCTCTTCTCTTCGATGAGGTCGAGCTTTGCCCGCATAGCTTCTTCGTTTCCCTCTTCACAGAAAGACTCGATACGAAATGTGGGGTGTGTGGTCTCTATCGGAACCAGGGCCTCTACCCCGAAAGTGAGGGAGAACGGGGTTTCTTCTGTCGCGTTCAGCGCCGTGGTTCAGTAAGCCCACAACACGAAAGGAAATTTGTCCGCTCAGGTACCCTTCCGGGCCTCAAGCTTCTTCGTTAAGTTTTCTTTGATCATTCGATTGACCGCCTCCACTTGACCATTGGCCTGGGGGTGTCTCGGAGAAGAGTAAGTCTTACTTATCCCGAGTTGTTCGTATATTTCACGCAGTCGCGCGTTGTCGAATTGTCGACCGTTGTCAGTCACGATCGATTATGGAATCCATGGCGGCATATGATGCTCCTCCATATGAAATTCGTCGTGTTACCTTCCGTGACTTTGGCTAGTGGTTCTGCCTCAACCCATTTGGTGAAGTAGTCAATTGCCAATATGGCGAATCGAAACTGCCTCGGTGCCATGGGGAGTTCGCCAATCAAATCTATCCCCCACATGGCGAATGGCCGGGGGACGAGGACGGACACAGCGGGGCCGGAGGTTGCCTAGGTATGCGGGCGAACCTCTGACATTTTTCGCACCGTCGAGACCAATCGTGAGCATCCTTCTTCGAGGTCGGCCAGAACAAGCATAACTTTAAGAGTTTCAGCGCCATCGATTTTCCCGCGGCGTGATTTCTGTACAGGCCCTCATGCACTTCATTCATAGCCCGTCTTGCTTCGCTTTCATGAAGGCACCTTAAGAGCGGCATCAAATAGCCTCTTTTGTATAGCACGTATGTGCGCATGGTATACTTTGACTCCAATTTTTTTATCTTCTTGGCGTCCTCACGATTTTACGGCGTGGTTCCGTTCACTATGTACTCTTTCAGGGCAGTCATCCAGGACGATGGGGTCGGAGAGTCGCTAGACGTTCCCACGTCGCCCCTGGAGATGTATTGTCGGGTCAGTACCTCGATCGGGACACTCCCATCTTCCTCCTCATAGATGGCTGGGGTGAGGCGCGCCAAGGCATCGGCCTCAGTGTTTTCTTCTCGAGGGACTTGCATGATCTCAAACCAAGTCATCGCTTCAAGGTTCTTGAGTGCCTTAGTCAAATACGCGGCCATGTTTGGCTCTTTGGCGGTATATTCGCCTTTCACCTGATTCACAATTAACTGCGAGTCGCAAAAGACAGAAGGTTTTCGACCCCGACTCGGTGAGCTAGGTCCAAACCGACTATTAACACTTCATATTAGGCCTTGCTGTTGGTGGCCTTGAAGTCGAAGCGGAGGGCGTACTTCAATTTTTCCCTGTCGGGGTTAGTCAAGACACCTCCGGCGCCAACCCCCCCTGGCGTTGGATGTGTCATCGACGTGCAAGGTCCATATTGGGCCTATCTGTTAGGAACCTCGCCTCCTTGGTAATCTCGGCGCGGGTTCTGTGAGTCTATCTTTGATTTTAGGGTGAGAATTCTGCCACGAAGTCTGCCAGTGCCTGGTTTTCGATGGCAGTTCGTGATTGGTATTGTACCCCATACTCGCCGAGTTCCTGCAACCATATGGCCATCCTCGTCGAGGAGCCTCGCTGCAACACCTTTTTGATCGGGTAGACAGTGCGCACGACTATTTGGTGTGCCTCAAAATATGGACGTAGCTTTCTTGCACTCATGACCAACGCAATGAGAGCTTCTCTATCTCTGGATACCGGGTATCGGTGTCCAGTAGAGCTTTTCTGACGTAATATATCGGCCATTGGCATTGCCCCTCTTCACAAATGAGGACCGCGCTTGTAACCGTGTCGGACACGGCGAGGTCGAGCATGAGGGGCTCGTGATAGACGAGTCTCGACAAGAATGGGGGCATCGCAAAATACGACTTCATCTCGCAGAACACCTCCTCACACTCTGGCGTCCATTCAAACCCGTCCGTCTTCTTCAATGCTTGGAAGAAGGGCTGGCACCTGTCGGTTGCCTTAGAAACAAATCTAGCCAAGGATGCTCCTATCCGCCAAGCTTTGCACCTCTTTGGGCTGTTGGGGGGATCTCATCCCGAGAATGGTCATGATCTTCTCGGGGTTGGCTTTGATTCCTCTCTTGCTCACCATGTAGCCGAGGAACTTTCCTGATTCCACTCCGAACGCGCATTTATTGGGGTTTAGTTTCATCCCATATTGGCAGAGGATCTTGAACATAGTTCTGAGGTCGTGGACATGGTCCAGGGCCAGTCAGCTCTTTACCAACATGTCGTCCACGTAGACCTCTATGGTCTTGCTGATTTGGTCGGCGAACATGCGATTGACCAATCACTGGTAAGTGGCGTCGGCCTTTTTGAGACCAAATGGCATTACTTTGTAGCAGTAGAGACCTTTGTTCGTCACAAAGGTCGTCTTTATTTGGTCATCCTCATGCATCCGGATCTGGTTATATCATGAGTAGGCATCCATGAAGCTGAGCAACTCGTGGCCCGTTGTTGCGTCCACCAGCTGTTCTATCCGGTGAAGGGGGAAACTATCCTTCAGGCAGGCTTTGTTAAGATCTTTATAATCTATGCAAATACGGCACTTCCCGTTGGATTTTTTTACCATCCCTACGTTCGACACCCTCTTGGCCTGTTCCTCCTCCCTTATGAAGTCGGCGATGAGGAGTTTGTCAACTTGTTCCGCAATGGCAAGATATCTTTCCCTGTTGAATTCCCTTATAGGTTGCACCCGCTCGGGCACCTTCTGGTCATCGTTAAGGCGGTGTACCATAACCTTCGGGTCTATGCCCGGCATGTCCGCGTGTGTCCAGGAAAAGACGTCTTTGAGCTTTTTGAGGAAAGAAGTCATCGACTCTTGTTCTTTGGCAGATAGTTGGGATCCAATCTTGACTGTTTGATCAGGTTTAGCAGGATCCAGCACTACCAGAAGAAGGTCGTCGAGAGTCTCCACACGCCGACGCTCGATCTCGTCGTGCTGGTCCAACTCTCCGAAGGTTCCTCCTTCTTCGGGTTTGCACGGGAGCTCCTCATTGAGTTGGTACGTTGTGCAGACCCCTATCTTCCCCTCGTGTTCGGTGACCTTCTCGTTGACGTCCCGCACATGGCATGACTATGACATGGCTTGATCACCCATTATGCACGCAATTCCCTCATATGTGGGTAATTTCATCATGACGTGGTAGATCGAGATAATGACTTTAAGTCCAATATGGGTCGGGCGACCGGTTATCATGTTGTAGGCCATGGGCTCGTCGACGATCAAGAACGTCACGATTCAAACAACCTCTATACTACCCCGGGTTCCAAAAGTGACGGGTAAGTTTATTAACCCTTCCGTCCACACTTTCTCCCTGAGAAGCCGTAGAGAGGGGTACGTATCGGGGCGAGCTTTACTCTATCGAGTTTCAATTTTTCTAGTGCCGATTTAAATATGATGTCCACCACACTGCGATTATCAATCAAGATCCGTCATACCTTGTATTGTAATCCGTCGCCTACACGACGAGACCGTCGTTATAAGGGTAGAGAATCCGCTTTGCTTCATCTTCCGTGAAGCGGATCTCTCTTCAAAAGGTGGAGGCGGGGGGCGGGGGACGGGGACGGGGGGGGGGGGGGGGGGGGGGGGGGGGGGGGGACGGGGCGGGTTGGGAGGGGGGGGAGGGGGCAGGGGGTGACGAGAGTGAGGTTGATACCTTTTCTTGTTGGAATAGGTCTAGGATTAATGGCAGAATATAAAAATTTCTTTTACTAGTAAAACAATTTTTACTAACCTAGATAAACTGCATATACATGTTATAAATTAAAAACATTATTTAATTATTTGAATACTAACCTTTCTTCTAGCTTTATCTTTAATGGATCTTGGGAAAGGTTGATCTTCTCTTCTAGCTTGATTCCTTCAAACCTAAACGTGAACTTGAGAAACCTAAGGTTTCTATTGCAAGAGTCTATAGAGGTTTAGAAGGATTTGTGTATGGGCAGAATTAAACACAATAACTCAAGAACAAGTCTATGAGCTAAAGAGCTAATTTAGCCTAAGTCTAATGAGGACTTAGGTGCCAAAATAAAAAAAGTATTTTCTAGAGAGAGAGAGAAGAGAGGGGTCAGCCAAAGAGCAAGAATGAGCTTAGAAAAACCATATTTTCATATCTCTATGTGAGACTCTATTTATAGGAGAAGGAAAAATCTACAATGTTCAATTATTCATTCATGAAACAATAATGTATTTATGACACAATATTTGATTTTTCCTCCCTTTTCTCTTCTAATATGGCCGGCCATACACCTCAAACAAGGAGAAAATTTGTTTCATCACTTAGCTTATTTATTTCATTCTCAAGGAAATGTATTTCCTCTTTTCCTTTTGGGTAATTATCCTTATATATAAAGGGAAATAAAATTCTCCCCTTGATGCATATTTTGGCCGAAACTCTACCTAAGGGGGGAGCTTCTAGATGCTTCCTAATTTTTTTAAGACAATTCTTAAAATACCCATTCTAGAATTATAATTGCACAAATAACAAAATTAATTTTATAATGCGTTAAACGACTTTTCGGTATTTAAACCATATGAAAATATTCAAAATCTTATTTTGACATTAACATCATTTATGTCCACGTGGACAAAAATATCCTTTAGACATTTTCTGAGAAAAAATCTTGTTCAACATTATACTTGAGCTTATGGATCCAAATGAACAAAGCTTGAGCTTCTATACTCGGACTCAAAAGTTCACAAACCTTTTCCGAGTATTAGCTTAATGTCAACTGACTCCACTAAAGAGTTGACACTGAGAATCTCTAGGTTCAAATTAATTTATTTTCTACTCAAATTCAACTTAATTATATTGAGTGGATCCATTGAGTGTTATCTATGTTGACCCTTCATGAATATCATCAACTAGTTGGGATTTATAAAATTACAATTTTCCCTTCTAGTTGTTATTTCTCAACTTCTTTAGTACTTGTGAATAAGTTAGAAACAATGTATTGACGAGTAGCTAACAAGTCACATTGTTTTATCCAATGTATTGGACACTGCGCAGTTCATTTATTCACAATCCAAGTAATAAAGCATGAGGTGATATATATTGCATCTCAGCAATCTTGTACATAAATTCCATATGTATGAGAACTTCACAAAGTTGGTTCATGACATCTTCATAAGTTAATATCCCACCAATTGGCTTAGTCTAGATCACAAAATTGATCTAGAATTTGACTTTCTCAAATGAGATTATTAATGGCATGAAATGACATGTCTCATTTCAGGATTTATGTAAGCATGACCTTGAGATAGAAGATGTTAAATGGTTTGTTGTTCTATTGTCTGAAAAGGTGCACTGTTAATTACCTTGAGATAGAAGATGTTAAATGGTTTCCTCTTTTGCTTTTGGGTAATTACCTTTATAATTAAAGGCAAAGAATCCTCTCATCTTGGGGTGATGTTGGCCAAATTCTACAACTAGGGAAGGAGTTTCTAGATGCTTCCATATTTCTTTTAAGACAATTCTTAAAATACTCATTGTATAATTAATATTGCACAAATAATGAAGATAATTTCATAATGCTTCAAACTACTTCTCGGCTTTAGAAACTAATTTATATTTTCATCATATTAAATATTCAAAATCATATTCTGACATTAACATCATTTTATGCCCATGTGAACAAAAATATCCTTTTAGACATTTTCAGAGAAAACGTCTAGTTCAACACTTGTACTTATTTTGACTTAACTTGTAGTTTAACAATCCTACTCTAATGACCTGTAATAGTGATCTTATGGATCCAAATGAACAAAGCTTGAGCTTCTATACTCTTACTCAAAAGTTCACAAACATTATTCGAGTATTAGCTTAATGTTAACTGACTCCACTAAAAAGTTGACACTGAGAATCTCTCGGTTCAAATGAATTTATTTTCTACTCAAATTCAACTTAATTATATTGAGTGGATCCATTGAATTTTATCTATTTTTACCCTTCATGAATATCATCAATTAGATGAGATTTATAAAACTATTATTTTACCCTTCTATTTGTTATTTCATCAACTCATTTGTTACTTGTGAATAAGATATAAACAATGTATTGACGAGGAGCTAACAAATCAAATTGTCTAATCCAAATAAAGTCGCTACTTAATTTTGGATACCGCGCGGTTCATTTGTTCACAATCCAAGAAATAAAGCATGAGGTGATATACATTGAATTTCAGCAATCTTGTTCATGAATTCCTTATCTATGAGAACTTCACAAAGCTGATTCATGACATCTTTATAACTTTATATCTCACCAATTAGTCTAGTCTAGATCACTTAATGGATCTAGAATTTGACTTTCTTAAATGAGAATATTAAAGATATGAAATGACATGTCTCATTTCAGGATTTAGGTAAGCACGATGAAATTCATAAATAGTGACCTTAAGAGGTTAAATGGTTTGTTCTTACATTGTCTCTAAAGGTTCACTAGTCAATTCAATATCTTCGAAAGATACACTGGAAGAACTATAGAGTTCCTAACTCTCTATGCCTCGTAACCAGACATCATAGATTCTTCCAACACTCATATTGGAATTAATAGTCCGTTGATCTTTAGATTGCGAATATATCGCTTTAGTCAAACCATGGAGAGTTTGTCCACGCAAATCTACATTTGTCTCTTCATACATTGTTAGGTTTGATTAAGGACTATAAGACTATTGAATATCATAAATCTTCAATCAAACTAAAAAGGAATGAATGAACGTTTCAACCTTTATTAATTCAATCAGGAAATTACAATAAGGACTTTATAAAGATTTATATATTATAGGAATATGTAAATAAACAATCTTCTTGTGGGCATCTTGCCAATAGTCATTAGAGGAGGATTGTCAAACTAGAAGCTAAGTCATCAAAGGGTATTTTTGTCCTCATGGACATAAAATGATAAGAATGTCAAAATAAGATTTTGAATATTTTCATATGATGAAAATATAAATAATTTTCTAAAACCGAAAAGTCGTTTAAGGCATTAGGAAATTAATTTCGTTATTTGTGCAATAATAATTCTACTATGGGTATTTTAAGAATTGTTGTCGCTGGAATTTGGACAACGTTCAGAGACCTCAGCGGTCAGATCCCCGCTCCGGGCGAGTGACCCTCGCTTCGGCTTTAGCTTGTCGGATCTGGTGTCCCGGATCGTCTCTTACCTGTCTTGGGGTCTTAGAGTCTCTGTTATCTGAAAAGAGTAACCAGACGTGAACTAAGAAACAGAAACAGAGGGGGGTCCTCTGCTTATCTCTCCGACGCTTAACATTAGTGTAATGTGGGTGGAGTATGTTGGATGACAAGGAAGGATCGACAAGATCGGGCGAAACGGAGACACTTGGGTCAACGTCGTTTCGGCGCTCGGGTCTTGTATCTTTGAGGACTATTCCGGTCGAAAGTCGTACCTCGAGACGCCTCACGTAGAGGGGTGAAGTAAGTTGAGAGAGAGAGAGAACATGTGCTAATATTTTAGTAGAGTTCCGGGTGTAGAAAGTGTCTTACCTTTGTGAAGGGTGTAGGGGGCTATTTATAGCCACAGAATTAGTCTTGGGGCCGACCAAAGTTGTGAGTGCTGGCTGGGAGACCCCTATAAGGCCAAGGACAGGGAGACCCCTCCTAGGCATGTAGGTGGCTGGCCACGCCTCTCCCAGGCACAAGGATTGCTAGCCGGGAGACCCCTGGAAGGCCAAGGACGGGGAGGCCTCTCCCAGGCACAAGGATGACCGGCCGGGTGACCTCTGGAAGGGCAAGGATGGGAAGGTCTATCCCAGGCACAAAGATGGCTGGCTAGGAGATTCTTGGAAGGCCAAGGATGGGGAGGCCTCCCCCAGGCACAAGGATGGCTGGTTGGGAGACCCCTGGAAAGCCAAGGATGGGGAGACCCCTCCTAGGCATGTAGGTGGCCGGCCAGGCCTCTCCCAGGCACAAGGATGGCTGGCCGGGAGACTGTTGGAAGGCCAAGGATGGGGAGACCCCTCCTAGGCGTGCAGGTGGCCGGTCAGGCTTCTTCTAGGCACGAAGATTGGTCTCGGAAGTGACTTCACCGACGGGCCGAAGTTCTGGACGCGTTATGGCGTGTCACGATCCCTCAGGAACATTCCGAAAGGGTATTTTCATATTTACCCGACGGGGATAAATATATATTAACATTATCACCAGAAATACGGCGACAACATTAGCCCCCCGAGTTCAATGTCGAACATGAGGTTGAGAATGAACTCAGAAGTAGAGTCTTCTGGTCGCCGTTCCAAATCGAGGGCCGCCCGGTCTATGGTGGGCTAGGCCGGCGAGAAGGATTCCCAAGAGCCTTTGAGAAGACGGGGGAGAATAGGTCATATTATAAACCAACTCCCGCACTTAATTTTTATTATTTTATAATATCGTGTCTTTTGATGTTGACGGTGGGTCCGTCGACGATTTCATTGGTTCTTTTTTATCTTCTCCCGAAAACAATTCTTCTTTAATTCCCACTCTATCCTTCACCCTTAATTCCGAACCCTCTTCCTCCCTCTTCTTCGATGACGAAGATTTGAACGCGTGGATGGACTCCGAAGGGATCTCGAGCGGCGCGTCGGAGATTGGGGCGGAGATCCACAAAGGGAAGCCAAAATAGATGATGACACGATGAGACATTTTATTTGATGTTCAAACGAGGACATGCTTATAGAATTGAATTACAACAATCATGGAATTGTGTTTACGTTTAATAGAAACCGGGCGAACGTCGCTGCCTTTATATGTGGTATTGTTTTAGGTGCTCGGTGTTCCCTGGGTGGGTGAATACGAACCCATCCACGCTCTCAAAATCATAAGTACCATTGTGAATGGCCTTTTGAACTCGGTATGGCCATTCCCAGGTTGGGCCAAAAATGTCGGCTCCTTGTACCTTGGTATTTGGGAATTCCTTTCTAAAAACTAAGCTGTCATTGACAAAGCTTCTAGGTTTGACCTTCGAGTTCTAATATCGCTCGACCTTCCTCTTTTGGCCTGCTAGACCGGTTACTGCGTCGGCCCTTTTTTCGTCGATATGGTCGAGGTTTACCCGTATTACTTCTTCGTTTTCCCCTTCATGGAAGGCTTCGATTCGAAATGTGGGGAGCGTGATCTCTATCGGGACCACGGCCTCGACCCCGAAGGTCACGGAGAACGGGGTCTCCCCCGTCCTGTTTCGCGCCGTGGTGCGATAGGCCCACAATACGAAGGGCAACTCATCTGCCCAAGCGCCCTTTTGGGCCTCTAACTTTTTCTTTAGATTTTCTTTTATCATGCGGTTGGCTGCCTCCACTTGGCCATTAGCCTGGGGGTGCCTCGGAGAAGAGTAATTTTTGCTAATCTCGAGCTGCTCGCAGATTTTGCACAATCGCGCATTGTCGTAGTGTAGACCGTTGTCTATCACAATCGATTCTGGAATACCATGACGACATATTATGCTTTTCCATATGAATTCGTTGTGTTTGCCTCCATTTTTTTTTCCAGGCTCTCAGCGTCAACCCACTTGGTGAAATAGTCAATTGCTACTATGGCAAACCGAAACTGCCTCGGGGCCATGGGGAGTTCGCCGATTAAATCGATCCCCCACTTGGCGAATGGTCGAGGAACGATGATGGGGCACAACGAGGCCGGGGGTTGTCTAGGTACATGGGCAAACCTTTGGCACTTATCGCACGATCGAGACCAAACATGCGCGTCCTTTTTCAAGGTCGGCCAAAAATAACCCAGCCTCAAGAGCTTCATGGCCATTGACCGTCATGCCACATGGTTTCCGCACAACCCCTCATGGACTTCTCTCATATCCTGCTTTCCCTCGCTCTCGCGAAGGCAACAACGGAGTGGCATTGAGAAACCTCTTTTATATAGCACGTCTCCATGCATGGTATATTTCGATTCCAAGTGCTTTAGCTTCTTGGCATCTTCACGACCGTCTGGCATGACACCGTTCGCGATGTATTATTTTAGGGGAGTCATCCAAGACGGGGTTGAAAAGTTGATAACCATTCCCACATCGCTCCTTGAAACATTGGGCTTGGTTCGTACTTCGATCGGGATCTTCCCGTCTTCTCCCTCGTCAATGCCCGAGGCGAGGCGCGCCAAGGCGTCTGCCTCAACGTTCTCTTCTCTAGGGACCTGGATGATTTCAAACCAAGCTATCGCTTCAAGTTTCTTGAGTGTTTTGGCCAAATATGCGACCATATTGGCCTCTTTGGCGGCGAATTTGTTTTTAAACTGATTCACGATCAATTTCGAGTCGCAAAAGATGCGCAAGTTTTCAGCGCCGAGCCGATGAGCAAGTTCCAAACCGACTATTAAGGCTTCGCATTCTGCCTCATTGTTAGAGGCTTTGAATTCGAAGCGAAGGGCGTATTTTAGAATTTCCCCGTCGGGGTTGGTTAAAACTACTCCGGCGCCGGCCGCTTGGGCGTTGGATGCGTCGTCAACGTGTAATGCCCATGTTGGGCCTATCGGCTCAGAGCCTCGTTTTTTTGGTACTTTATGTGCGGGGTTCGCGGGCTCAATTTTGACTCTCGGCGTGAGCTCGGCCACAAAGTCTGCTAGTGCCTGGCCCTTGATGGCAGTCTGCGGTTGGTATTGCACCCCATACTCGCTGAGCTCTTGCGACCATATGGCCATGCTCGTCGAGGAGGCCCGCTGTAACGCCTTTTCAATTGGGTGGCTGGTTTGCAAAATTATTTGGTGTGCTTAGAAATATGGACGTAGCTTTTTAGCACTAAAGACTAATGCCAATGATAGTTTCTCAATCTCTGGATACCGGGTTTCGGCATCCAAGAGATCCTTGCTCATGTAATAAACTAGCCATTGGCTCTGCCCTCTTCACGAATGAGGACCACGCTGGTGGCCCTCTCGGAAACTGCGAGGTAGAGCATAAGCAGCTCATGGTCGACGGGTTTGGACAATCGTGGGGGCGTTGTGAAGTATGATTTCATTTCACGAAACGCCCTCTCACATTTGGATGTCCATTCGACCCATCCTTCTTCTACAATGCTTGGAAGAAGGGCTTAGACCTGTCGGTTGCCTTGGAGACAAATCTAGCCAATGTTGCGATCCTTTCCGCCAAACTTTACATCTCTTTGGGCTTTTGGGGGGACTTCATCCCAAGTATGGCGGTGATCTTTTCGGGGTTGGCTTCGATTCCCCTCTTATTGACCATGTAGCCAAGGAACTTCCCCGACTCTACTCCAAACGCGTATTTATTGGGGTTTAGTTTCATCTCGTATTGGCGGAGGATTCGGAACATGGCCTTGAGGTCGTGGACATGGTCGAGAGCCAGTCGGCTCTTTACAAACATATTGTCCACGTAAACCTCCATGGTCTTGCCGATCTGGTCGGCGAACATGCGATTTACCAATTGCTGGTAAGTGGCGCCGATGTTTTTGAGACCGAAGGGCATTACCTTGTAGCAATAGAGACCTTTGTTCTTCATAAAGGTCCTCTTTATTTGGTCGTCCTCATGCATCCAGATTTGGCTATAGCCTGAATAGGCATCCTTGAAACTGAGCAATTCGTGGGCCACTTTCGCGTCCACAAGTTATTCTATCCGGGGGAGGGGGAAGCTATCTTTTGGGCAAGCTTTGTTAAGATCTTTATAATCTATGCATATGCACCACTTCCCATTGGGTTTTTTAACCATCACCACGTTTCACACCCATTTCGGGTGTTCCGCCTCCCTTATGAAGTTGGCGGCGAGGAGCTTGTCTACCTCCTCCCCAATGGCGAGATACCTTTCCCCGCTAAATACCCTTCTGAGCTATACCCGCTCGGGTACATTGCGGTCATCATTCAGGCGATGTACCATAATTTTCGGGTCTATGCCCGGCATGTCCGCGTGTGTCCACGCGAAGACATCTGTGTGTTCTCTAAGGAAACAAGCCATCGTCTCCTGCTCTTTAGCGGACAGCTGGGCGCCGATCTTGACCATTTGGTCAGGTTTAGCGGAGTCCAGAGCTATGGTGACGAGGTCATCGGAGGTCTCCGCGTGCCGGCGCTCGATTTCGTCATGCTGATACAACTCTCCAAAGGTCCCTCCTTCCTCAGGTTTGTACGAAATCTCGCTTATGAGGTGGTAAGTTGTGCACACCGTCGCCTCCCCCACATGGCACGTTCGTGCTATGGCCTGATCCCACATCATGAATGTAATCCCTCATCGGTAAGGAATTTTATCATTAGATGGTAGATCGAGGTAATGGCCCTTAAACAAATAAAGGTCGGTCGACCGATTATCACGTTATAGGCCGTTGGCTCGTCTAAAATTAAGAAGGTCATGATCCGAGTGACTTCCGCGCTACCCCGGGTCCCGAAGGTGGCGGGCAGGTCTATCGATCCTTCCGACCACACATTTTCTCCAGAAAATCCGTAGAGGGGGTGCGTATCAAGACGAGCTTCACTATGTCGAGTTTCATTAGGTCTAGTGCTGATTTATAGATTATATCTACCGCCCTGCCGTTGTCAACTAAGATCCGTTGGACCTTGTTGTTGGCAACCGTCGCGGATATGACAAGGGTGTCGTTATGTGGATGCAGGATCCTTTTTGCTTTAGCCTCGGTGAAGTGGATCTCTTCGAAAGGAGTTGGCGGAGGGGTGACTTGAGCAAGGTTGATACCGTTCCTGACTCTCTTATTAGTCACCGCCCTCAAATACCTTTTGCTTTGATTACTTGACTCGCCACACTCGAATTCTCTGGTGATTTTTCTCACAATGTTCATTCCGGAGTTTTCGGCCCCGTCGCTAATGGTAGCGATGGCGATGGCCTTTTCCTTGGCCGGCCCTTTGCCTTGATTTGGTGGGCGTTCTTCCGGGATCATCACCCCGGCCGCCCGCATGACAAACTCTTTGAGTTTTCCATCTTGAATCAGGGCTTCTATTTTCCGTTTTAACTGGAAATAGTCGATGGTCATGTGTCCATGATTCTGATGATATTCACATAATTTACTCTTGTCCCGCGTCGTGGAACCTTTTCTCAACGGCATCGGGGACCCGAGCTTGTCTCGGTGAAGAGCCAAGATCCGGGCCGGGGATGTGTTGAGCGAGATGAGAGCTTCTCCCCGAAATGGGTCGGTAAAAGGCCTCCTTGGTTTGGATGAGGGGTCATCGTGGTCATTCCTTCCACACTTTCCCCGAACGTCGAACCGTTCACTGGAGTGGTGGCGACTAACATGACCACCACTCTTCCGACAATTTAGGTAGTCTTCCACCCCCATGTGCGTTCTGGTACACACCATAAGTTCAGCCATATCCCTTGGGGTCTTTCCCACAATCGACTTTAAGAAGTCGCTGGGTTCGGCGCCCTCGGTGATGGTGACTATGGAATCTCGGTCGTCGAAGTCATTAACTTTGTGGGATTCCTCTGTGAATTGAGCCAGGTACTGACGAAGGATTTCGCCCGGCTTTTGCCTAATCGCCCACATGTATGATTTAGACTTTTTATGCGCCACGAGCGTGGCGAATCGAGCGAGGAAAGCTTCCTGAAGGGCTCGGAACAAGTTGATACTTCCGGGTTTCAAACTCCTGAACCATTCAAAGCCTCATCCCGTTAGCGTCAGGCTCAATGCTTGGCAAAGGGTCGCGTCCAACAGTCCTTGCATCAACATCCAGGTTTCGTAGTGCTGGATGTGGAAGTTAGGGTCAGAACGTCCGTCATATGACGGGACGGTGGGGAGTTTAAACCCCCTCCTGGGAGGTTGTGCTAGCACTACCATCGTGAAAGGCGAGTATGACTGGTGCCAATGGCGTGGGCCCCTATCGTTCATTGGACCCTCGATCCATGATGTTGGGAGGAGGGTCCCCGAGAGTTGCGGCCCCGGAAACAGCCCGGCGGGCGTCTAACTTTTTCCTCAAGTCCTCATCATGAGGACCTCGTCATGAATCTAGCCGCCGGTGGGCGACCGTCGCGACGGACCTTAAGGCTATCCACACCGTCGTCACCTCGTCGAGACGACGTGCAACACAGACGCCGAGTCCGTCCGCTGTGAGAACTGTTGCCATTTCTCCGTGCCCGAGGATTACTAGAACCCTCGAGCCTCGAACCTGCTCGAGCTCAGCCAACCGACGACTCTAACAGAGCGCTGCTCGCGTTTTCCAGGGGCGAGGGAATGAAGGTTTGACTTGTTTCCGTCTCTGGGACCATGTCATTACAGGCATAGTTCTCGTCTCGGGTCAAGCTATCATCCTCCTCGTATCCGATGAGGTTAACGAGCAAGCCTTTGTTCACCCCTGGCTGCGCCAGAAATTCTGCTAAACGGCGGTTGTTCTCATCCCGCAGGTCATTTTCGTCGTCACGAAGGGTCGGGGCGACGTTCCTAACATTCCTCATCGCAGGCTGTGGACTAGTCCCTCGATGGGGGAGCTGTCAGAATTCGTATTGTGAGCTAGTAACTCGAACGATAGGGTTGCTCGATCGGGCAACTGCAGAAGTTGCCGGAACGTCACTCATGTTATGTGAGTGGATAAGAAAGGAAATGAAATAGAGAAATGTGGATTTGATGAGCCTCAAGATTGAAAGCTCCCTCCTTCTAGCGCCAAAATGTTGTCGCTGAAATATGAACAACGTTCAGAGACCTCAGCGATCAGATCCCCACTCGGGGCGAGTGACCCTCTCTTCGGCCTTAGCGTGTCGAATCCGGTGTCCTGGATCGTCTCTTAGCTGACTTGGGGTCTTCGAGTCCTTCTGTTATCTGAAAAGAGTAAACAGACGTGAACTAAGAAGGGGAAACAGAGGGGGTCCTCTATTTACCTCTTTGACGCTCAACATTATTGTAATGTGCGTGGAGTATGTTGGATGATGAGGAAGGATCAAAAATATCGAGCGAAACAGAGACACTTGGGTCAACATTGTTTCGACGCTTGGGTCTTGGATCTTTAAGGACTATTTTGGTCGGAAGTCGTGCCTCGAGACACGTCACGTAGAGGGGTGAAGTAAGTTGAGAGAGAGAGAGAACATGTGCTAATATTTTAGCAGAGTTCCGGGTGTAGAAAGTGTCTTACCTTTATGAAGGGTGGAGGGGGCTATTTATAGCCACAGAATTAGTCTTGGGGCCGACCAAAGTGATGAGTGCCGGCTAGGAGACCCTTGGAAGGCCAAGGACGGGGAGACCCCACCTAGGCATGTAGGTGGCCACCCACGCCTCTCCCATGCACAAGGATGGCTGGCCTGGGAGATCCCTGGAAGGCCAAGGACGGGGAGGCCTCTCCCAGGCACAAGGATGGCCGGCAGGGAAACCCGTGGAAGGCCAAGGACGGGGAGACCCCTCCTAGGCATGTAGGTGGCAGGCCACGCCTCTCCCAAGCACAAGGATGTCCAGCCGCGAGACCCCTGGAAGGTGAGGGCCGGGAAGGCCTCTTCCAGGCACGAAAATGGCCAATTGGGAGACCTCTGGAAGGCCAAGGACGGAGAGGCCTTTCCCAAGCACAAGGATGGCCGGCTGGGAGACCCCTGGAAGGCCAAGGACGGGGAGACCCCTCCTAGGCATGTAGGTGGTCGGCCAGGCCTCTCCCAGGCACACGGATGTCCGGCCGGGAGACTCCTGTAAGGCCAAAGAGGGGAGCCCCTCCTAGGTGTGCAAGTGGCCGGCCAGGCCTCTTCCAGGCACGAAGATTGGTCCCGTATGTGGCTTCACCGATGGGCAGAAGTTCTGGACGCTTGAGGGCGTGTCACGATCCCTCGGGAACATTCCGAAAAGGCCTTTCCATATCTACCCACCGGGGGGAAATATATATTAACGTTATCGCCGGAAATACGGCGAGAATAAGAATTGTCTTACAAGAAATAAGGAAGCATCTAGATGCCCCTTCCCTAGCTATAGAATTCGACCGAAACACATAAAAGATGAGAGTTTTATTTACCCAAAAGGAAAAGGGAAATGAATTTCTTTGAGAAGGAAACAAATGTGCTAAGTGAGGAAACAAATTTCCTCACTAACGCACAATGTATGGCCGGCCATCTTAGGAGAGAAAGGGGAAGAGAAAATCAAATACTGTGTCATGGATGCATAATTGACTTTTATAGATTTTTCATTCTCCTATAAATAGAGCCTCACATAGAGATGTGAAAATAAGCTTCATTCTTGCTCTCTCCCTCTTTTGGCTGACCCTCTCTCTCTCTCTCTCTAGAAAATACTACTTTTTATTTTGCACCTAGATCATTACTTGATCTAGAGAATTAACTTATGATCCAAGAATTGTTTTTGGTTCATATTATTTAATTGTGCCCACACACAAATCCTTCTAAACCTCTATAGACTCTTGTAATAGAGACCTTAGGTTTCTTAAGTTCAAGATTAGAAGTGAAAGAATCGAGCCAAGGAAGAAGATATAAGTTTCTCAAGACGCTTCAAGTTTGAAGATACAAGAAAGGTTAGTATTCAAGTACTTTAAATAATGTTTTTAGGTATAACATGTATATGCACTTTGTTTAGGTTAGTAATAATTGTTTTACTAGTAAAAGAAATTTTTATATTCCGTCATTAATATGATTAATGATAAATTGTTCTTAACCCTAAACCTATTCCAACAAGAACTTGGTTAAGAATATATGCGGCAGTTTCAAGGGCATATCCCCAAAAAGAATTAGGGAGTGATGAGTAACTCATCATTGATCTAACCATATCCATCAGAGCCCGAAAAACCTTAAATACGTTAAAAGTTTCGGATTTGTGTTTGAGCAAATAGATAAATCCATATCTTGAGTAATTCATTTCCCTATTCCTTTTGGGTAATTATCGTTATAATTACAGGGAAATAAAACTCTCCTCTTTTATGTGTTTCGGCCAGGGAAGGAGCTTCTAGATGCTTCCTTATTTAGTTTAAGAGAATTTTTAAAATACCCATTGGATAATTAATATTGGACAAGTAATGAAATTAATTTCTTAATGCCTCAAAAAACTTTTCGGCTTTAGAAATAATTTATATTTTCATCATATGAAAATATTCAAAATCTTATTTTGACATTCACACAATTTTATTTCCACGTGGACAAAAATACCATTTAGACATTTTCCGAGAAAAAGTCTACTTCAACATTTGAACTTATTTTGACTTACCTACTAGTTAAACAATCTTACTCTAATGACCTGTAATAGTGACCTTATAGATCCAAATGAACAAAGCTTGAGCTTCTATACTCGGAATAAAAAATTCACAAACATTTTCCGACTATTAGCTTAATGTCAACTGACTCACCTAAAGAGTTGACACTGAGAATCTCTCGGTTCAAATGAATTTATTTTCTACTCAAATTCAACTTAATTATGTTGAGCGGACCATTGAATGTTATCTATGTTTACCCTTCATGAATATCATCAACTAGATGGGATATATAAAATTACCATTTTACCCTTCTAATTGTTATTTCCTCAACTCCTTTCTTACTTGTGAATAAGTTAGAAACAATGTATTGACGAGGACCTAACAAGTCACATTGTTTCATCCAAATAAAGTCGATAATTAATTTTGGACACTGCGCAAATCATTTATTCACAATCCATGTATTAAAGCATGAGGTGATATATATTGCACCTCAGCAATCTTGTACATGAATTCCATATCTATGTGAACTTCACAAATTTGGTTCATGATATCTTCATAACTTAATATCTCACCAATTGGCCTAAACTAGATCACGTAATGGATCTAGAATTTGACTTTCTCAAATGAGCGTATTAATCCTATGAAATGACATGTCTTATTTTAGGAGTTAGGTAAGCATGATGCAAGTCATACATAGTGACCTTGAGACAATAGATTTTAAATGGTTTGTTCTTCGATTGTCTCTAAAGGTGCACTGGAATTTAGTATCTTCGAAAGATACACTGGAAGAACTATAGAGCTCTTTAGATTGTGAATATATCGTTTTAGTTAAACCATGAAGAGTTTATTCACGGAAATCTACATTTGTCTCTTCATACATTGTTAGGTTTGATTAAGGACTATAAGACTATTGAATATCATAAATCTTCAATCAAACTAAAAGGGAATGAATGAATGTTTCAACTTTTATTAATTTAATCAGAAAATTACAATAAAGACTTTATAAAGATTTATATATTACATGAATATGTAAATAAATAATCTTCTTTTTGGCATCTCTGCAAACACACGATGGGACCGCCGATGAAGGCCTTGGCGAGCACGCAGGCCGGCGCCTGCCGGCCAGCTTGAGCGAGGTAGGAAGGCACCTTTCGGGTGGCCAAGCAAGACAGGAGGACCCCTGGCTGGCCAAGGACTTGGCCGGCGCCTGCCCGCCGGCTGGAGCGAGGTGGGCAGGCACCCACCGGCCGGCCGAGTGAGTTAGGAGGCCCTCTGGCCGGCGAGGGACTAGGCCGGCGCCTGCCTGTTGAGCGAGGCCAGGCAGGCACTCGCCGGCCGCCCAAGAGTTGGCCCAGAGAAGGCCAGCCGACCTTGGCTTGAGAGGCAGGAGAATAGGTGGAGGCCCATCCCCGGGTGGTGAGCTTTTCCCGTAGCCAGCCCTACCCTTAGGTGGGCCTGGGGCCGCAGCCGATGTGGAAAGGCAGTATGCCCTTTATAAATTAATTGTCATCGAGGCGCGGCGAAAAAAGTAAGCTAGACTTAATCTTCAAGTCTTTTAAGTCTTGCCTCGCCTTTTCAGTGTCCTTATCTTTCCCATCAATGCTAAGTAACGTTCCGAGCAAGTTCTCGCACACAATTTTTTCTATGTGCATCACATCAAGGTTGTGCCTCAACGTCAAATCGGACCAATATGGTAACTTGTAAAAGAAACATTGCTTGATGCAATTCAGTTTTCTCTCGCCTCGATTTCATTTCGAACTCGTAGTGTGTTGCCCGGAATCAATTTAGGAAGACTGTTCAGCTGGTTGATAATCTGGCATTCAGTCAGCTTCTTCGGAGGCCTTCGTTTCTCTACACGCATTGTATAGTGACCACTACATATACTCATTCGGTGATAATCGGGCAAGTATCATCGATGATTGTAATACACGTCTCTGTTTCTAACGGACAATGATAGAGTACCTTTGGTGCAAGTCTGGCACGCATGGTACCCTTGACCACTCCACCCAGACAAACTGCCACGAGCAGTAAAATCGTTTATTGTCCACAGAAGTGCTGCCGCAAAAGGAAGACAAGATTATGGTAGACCCATCTCGCACTCGAATTCCCAACTCACACATTTCTTCAACGAGAGGTTATAAAAACACATCAATGTCTTTCCTAGGCGATTTCGGACAAAGAATCAAGAGCGTCACATCAAGTACTCGGATTTCATGCACAACCAGGGTGGAAAATTATATGCCTTGAATACCACCGGCCACATACTATCCAATAAGCTCATTTCTCTGAAAGAATTGAAACCATCTTCAGCAAGTCCGAGTCGTCATTTCTCGGCTCGTTGGCAAAGCTCTAGTATGTTTCATCTAACTTCTTCCACGCTTTCCCGTCAGCAGGATGACATAGAACACCTTCTTCAAGCACTCGGTCTTTCTCGTGCCACTCCATATCAACAACTTTGTGTTGGGAAGCGTATAACCGCATGAGACGATCTTTCACAGGAAAGTATCATAAAACTTTACGCGGTCCTTTTTCCCAACAACCCATCTGCTTTCATTGCACACCGGAAAAACATATGCACCTTTCAAATCCGTCCAAAAAAAGCTGCAATCATTCGGGCACACGTCAATCATCTCGTATCCCATGCCAAATCGCTTCAACTTTGACTTTGAATCGTAATGTTTTTCTGGAATTCTATTCCCTACAGGATTGAGATTTTTTCAAGAGTTGCATAAGTTCTATAAATGACTTGTTCGTCCAATGGCTCGTGACTTTGATGTGCCTTAATTGGACCAAGAAATATAATGATGAGAACTCCTTACAACTGGGATAGAACTCTGGATTCAACTCGGCAAATAGATCTGCCATCTGCTCTTCTTCAACCACATCTTCTGCAGTTGGATCATTAAAATCGTCATGATCAATATCAATATAATTCCTGATATATTCGATTCTGTCATGGACTCCACCAACATCGTCTTGGTCGTTTGAATCATCCAGCGCAGGAATGACCTCTTCATGTGACTCCCCATGATGATACCAATGTGTGTCATACGGAGTAAATCCTTTGACCATAAGATGCGCTCGAACCACTAGGATTTGTTTAGTTAGCGCATTATTGCAACGACGACAATGACATTTGGTTTTGTTCTCGATTTATATTAAGAATCATGCAACTCGAATAAATTTGTTCACGCCCATTTCGAATTCAAGAATACATCGATTATTTTTAGTTATCCAATCTCGACTTGGATTTGACATGATACTGAATGTTGAAATTATGAAAGTTATGAGATTGAGAACTATTCGAAAATATACATAGTATATAGGAGTTGATTGTTGATGATATGATATCGGAAATTTATTGAATTTAGATATAACTAATTAATGATTTGTTTGATCGATTGGTATTCCTTAAAAATTCACAGAAATTTGGGCAGAGTTTCCCCTAAAATATAGACAAACCAAAAATCTGAAATTTGTACAAAACATATATATATTAACCAAAACTATCCTCTTGATCAATAAATTAAAAATCTACATAAAGGAAACTACATATATAACTTATATTCAACATATTCAACTTATAATTAATTTATATTCAACTTAATATATTCAACTTATATTTAACATATTCAACATAGCATATTTAACTTATAATTAACTTATATTCTGTTGTTGTCGGTTTTGCGACAACTCGGAATATATATATATCACTCCTGAAGGCTCTCTCGAAGGCAAGGGTCCGACCGCCACAAACAGGACCGTCGGAGGCGCCACAAACTCCCTCGGTGAGAGAAAACTGGCTCTGCCGCGTTCTGGCCGGCCCTAACACGCCGTGACCGGCCCTAACACGCCCTGGTTGCCGTGACCTGCCTTGGCCGGCCCTAACACGTCTTGGCTGGCCCTGACCCACCTTGGCCGGCCCTTTGTGACGAAGATAGCGACCCGAGAGACTAGATCAACCGCCGCCTAGCACAGTTGTTGGCGCGCTCAAGGGTGAACAAGGGCATGCTCGTTAATCTCCTGGGATACGAGGAAGATGACAGCTCGGCCCGGGATGAGGATTATGTCAAAGATGATGTTATCCCAGAAACGTACGCGAGTCAGACCTTCACTCCCTCACCCGCGGGAGACGCGAGCGACTCTCCGTTAAAGCCGTCGGTTGGTCGAGCTCAAATAGGCTCGTGGCGCGAGGGCTCTATAACCCTTGGGCGCCAAGGAACGGCAACAATTCACCCAGCAGGTGGTCTCGACGTGTGCGTCGTGCGTCATCCTAACGAGGTGACGACAGCGCAGATAACCGAAAGATCTGTCGCAAAGGTCGCTTGTTGGCAGCTAGACCCTCGCGTTCAGCCGGGGAAGACCTTAGGACCCGCCTTAACTCACGACGGGGTCCTCTCGAGGAGGGTTTGAAGCGAAAGCTGGACGCCTGTCGGGCCGCTGCCGGGGCCGTAACCCTCGAGAATCCTCCTCCTAACCTTATGGATGAAGGGTCCAACGAGCGACAGTAGCCCACGCCAATGGGACCAGTCGCTAGAGCCGCAAACGGTCTTGAAGTGATCACCATGATTCAGAGACTCCAGAATCTGATAATCGATCTCCGGGAGGCAGGAAGGGGGGGCTCCAGACCTTACAATGGTCTAGATGGCTCATACTCGCCTTTCAAGGCAGTGGTTCTTGCACAACCGCCTAGAAGGGGGTTTAAACTCCCCACCTTCCCTTCGTACGACGGGCGGTCTGACCCTAATTATCACGTCCAGTACTACGAGAACTGGATGGCGATGCAGGGGCTATCAGATGCGATCCTCTGCCAGGAATTTAGCCTGACATTGACTGGGTAGGGTTTCGAGTGGTGTAGGAGCTTGAAGCCCGGGAGTGTCGGCTCGTTCCGAGCTCTTCGAGAAGCTTTCCTCGCCCGATTCGCCACCCTAGTGGCGAAGAAGAAGTCCAAGTCGTACCTTTGGACGACCAGGAAAAATCCGGGCGAGAGCCTTCGCCACTCGAAACCCTAAACCCTAAACCCTAAACCCTAAACGCTTTGCCAGTACCTGGCCCGATTCATTGAAGAATCCCATAAGGTCAAAAATTTCGACGATCGGGATGCCATAGTTTCCATTACCGAGGGCGCCGAACTCAGTTACTTCTTTAAACCGATTGTGGGAAGGGCCCCAAGGGATATGACCAAAATCATGGCATGTGCCAGGACTCACATGGGGGTTGAAGACTACCTCAACTGAAGAAGGAACGGTAGGCGTGGTGGCCGCCCCTGCCCCGAGGAGCGCCCATGATGATCCTTCGCCAAGGCCTAAAAAGCCTTTCCCCGACCAATTTCGGAGGGACATCCTCACCGCACTAAATGTGTCGCCGGCCCAAATCTTGGCTCTCCACCGAGACAAACTCGGGTTTCCAATACCATTGAGGAAAGGTTCAGCGACGTGGGATAAGAGTAAATTCTGCGAATATCATCGAGATCACAAACACATGACCTGATTACTTCCAGTTGAGGCGACAAATAGAGGCCTTGATTCAGGATGGGAAACTCAAGGAGTTTGTCATGGGGGCAGCCGGGGTGACAATCCCAGAAGATCGCCCACATAATCCAAGCAAAGGACTGACCAAGGAAAAGGTTGTCGCCGTCGCCACAATTAGCGGCGATCTTGAAAACTCTGGGATGAATATCGTGAGAACAATCACCGGAGGGCTCGAATGCGGCGAATCGAGAAACCAAAGGATAAGGTACTTGAGGGCGGTGACTAATGAAAGAGTCAGGAATAGTATCAACCTCACTCACGTCACCCCTCTGTTGACTCCTTTTGAAGAGATCCGTTTCACTGAGGCTGAAGCAAAAAATATCCTCCACCCACACAACGACGCCATCGTCGTTTCTGCAACGGTTGCCAACAACAAGTTCCAACAGATCTTAATTAACAACGGCAGTGCGATGGACATAATACACAAATCGACGCTAGAGCAAATGATACTCGATAGAGTAAAGCTCGCTCTAATACGCACCCCTCCTACGGGTTTTCCGAGGATAAGGTATGGATAGAAGGGTCGAAAGACTTACCCGTGACCCTCGGACCGAAAGCAGCGCAGAGGTCACCCGAATCGTAACATTTTGGGGTGTTCCGCTTCTCTTATGAAGTCGGCAGCGAGTAGTTTATCTACTTCCTCCCCGATGGCGAGATATCTTTTCCTGCTGAATGCCCTTCTGGGCCGTACCCGCTCGGGTAGGTTATGGTCATCGTACATGCGAAGAATAATAACCCTCGGATCTATGACCGACATGTCCGCATGTGTCTACGCAAAGATGTCTTTCTGCTCCCTTAGGAAGGATGCCATCGCTTCTCGCCTTTTGTCGGAAAGCTGGGCACCAATCTAGGCCGTTTGATCAGGCTTAGTAGGGTCCGGCATTACCGTGATAAGGTCGTCGGCAGAGATGCCCACAAGAAGATTGTTTATTTACATATTGATGTAATATATAAATCATTATAAAGTCCTTATTGTAATTTGCTGATTAAATTAATAAAAGTTGAAACGTTCATTCATTCCTTTTTAGTTTGATTGAAGAATTATTATAATATTCAATAGTCTTATAGTCCTTAATCAAACCTAACAATGTATGAAGAGACAAATGTAGATTTGCGTGAACAAACTTCATGGTTTGACTAAAACGATATATTCGCAATCTAAAGATCAATGGACTATTGATCCCAATATGATTGTTGGAAGAATCTATGATGTCTGGTTACGAGGCATAGAGAGTTAGGAACCCTATAGTTCTTCCAGTGTATCTTTCGAAGATATTGAATTTACGAGTGCACCTTTAGAGACAATAGAAGAACAAACCATTTATCATCTTCTATCTCAAGGTGACTATGTATGAATCGCATCATGCTTACCTAAATCCTGAAATGAGACATGTCATTTCATAGGATTAATAATTTCATTTGAGAAAGTCAAATTCTAGATCCATTACGTGATCTAGACAAGGCCTATTGGTGAGATATTAAGTTATGAAGATGTCATGAACCAACTTTGTGAAGTTCTCATAGATATGGAATACATGTATAAGATTGCTGAGATGCAATATATATCACCTCATGCTTTATTACTTGAATTGTGAATAAATAAACTGCGCAGTATCCAAAATTAAGTAGCGACTTTATTTGGATGAAACAATGTGACTTGTCAGCTCCTCGTCAATACATTGTTTCTAACTTATTCGCAAGTACTAAAGGAGTTGAGGAAATAAAAACTAGAAGGGTAAAATGGTAATTTTATAAATCCCAACTAGTTGATGATATTCATGAAGGGTAAACATAGATAACATTCAATGGATCCACTCAATATAATTAAGTTGAATTTGAGTAGAAAATAAATTCATTTGAACCGAGAGATTCTCAGTGTCAACTTTTTAGTGGAGTCAATTGACATTAAGATAATACTCGGAAAAGGTTTGTGAACTTTTGAGTCCGAGTGTAGAAGCTCAAGTTTTGTTCATTTGGATCCGTAAGGTCACTATTACAAGTCATTAGAGTAGGATTGTTAAACTAGAAGCTAAGTCAAAATAAGTTCAAGTGTTGAACTAGATTTTTTCTCGGAAAATGTCTAAAGGTTATTTTTGTCGACAAGGACATAAAATGATGTGAATGTCAAAATAGGATTTTGAATATTTTCATATGATGATAATATAAATTATTTTCTAAAGCCGAAAAGTCGTTTAAGGCATTATGAAATTAATTTCGTTATTTTATGCTCATCCCTATGTAGAAGTTCGGCCAACATGCATAAAAGAGGAGAGTTGTATTTCCCCTTAATTATAAAAATAATTACCCAAAATGAAAAGGGAAATGAATTTCCTTGAGAAGGAAATAATTAAGCTACGTGAGGAAATAAATTTCCCCTTACTTGTTGTGTACATGGCTGGCCATATTAAGAGAGAAAGGGGAAGGGAAAATCAAATATTGTGTCATGAATACATTATTCTCTCACGAATGAATAATTGACCTTTATAGATTTTTCCTTCTCCTATAAATAGAGCCTCACATAGAGATGTGAAAATAAGCTTCATTCTTGCTCTCTCCCTCTTTTGGCTGACCCTCTCTCTCTCTCTCTCTAGAAAATACTCCTTTTTATTTTACACTTAGATCCATATTTGATCTAGAAAATTAGCTTATGATCCAAGAATTGTTTTTGGTTGATATTGTTTAATTGTGCCCACACACAAATCCTTCTAAACCTCTATAGACTCAGTAGAAACCTTAAGTTTCTCAAGTTCTCGTTTAGGTTTGAAGGAATCAAGCTAGAAGAGAAGATCAACCTTTCCCAAGACGCTTCGAGTTTGAAGACACAAGAAAGGTTAATATTCAAGTAGATTAAATAATGTTTTTAATTTATAACATGTATATGCACTTTATCTAGGTTAGTAAAAATCTTTTTACTAGTAAAAGAAATTTTTATATTCCGCCATTAATATGATTAATGATAAATTTTTCTTAACCCTAGACCTATTCGAACAAGTCGGTTTGGAGTTAGCTCACCGACTCGGGGTCGAGAACTTGCACATCTTTTGCGACTCGCAACTGATCATGAATCAGGTGAAAGGCAAATATACCGCCAAAGAGTTGAACATGATCGCGTTCCTGGCTAAGGCGATCAAGAACCTCAAAGAGAGAGGTTGGTTCAAGATCATACAAGTCCCTCAAGAAGAGAACGATGAGGCCGATCGAAGGGCTAACCCGGCCTTACGTCTCCAAGGACGACGTAAGAACAATCAGCAAGTCTCCGATCACATCTTCCTGGATGACTCCTCTAAAGGAGTATATCGAGGGTCTGCGCGGAAACCATGCCGCGGGCTAATCGATGGCATTGAAACTCCTGAGGTTAGGCTACTTTTGGCCGAGAGGGTCGGCCACAATGCAAGAGAGAGCAAGAATGATGCTTCTTTTCACATCTCTATGTGAGGGTCTATTTATAGGAGAAGGAGAAATCTATAAAGGTCAATTACGCATTCATGAAAGAATAATTCATTCATGACATAATATTTGATTTTCTCTTCCCCTTTCTCTCCTAAGTTGGCCGGCCATGCATTGTGGATTAGTGAGGAATCTCTCGGCTCAAATTAATATATTTTCTACTCAAATTCAACTTAATTATATTGAGCGGATTAATTGAATGTTATGTATATTTATCCTTCATGAATATCATCAACTAGATGCGATTTATAAAATTACCATTTTACCCTTCTAGTTGTTATTTCCTCAACTCCTTTAGTACTTGTAAATAAGTTAGAAACAATTTATTGGCGAGGAGGTAACAAGTCACATTGTTTCATCAAAATAAAGTTGCTACTTAATTTTGGATACTGCGCATTTCATTTATTCACAATCCAAGTAATCAAGCATGACGTGATATATATTGCATCTCAGCAATCTTGTACATGAATTCCATATCTATGAGAACTTCACAAAGTTGGTTCATGACATCTTCATAACTTAATATCTCACCAATTGGCCTAGTATAGATCACGTAATGGACCTAGAATTTGACTTTCTCAAATGAGAGTATTAATACTATGAAATGACATGAAATGACAAGTCTCATTTCAGGATTTAGGTAAGCATGATGCAATTCATACATAGTGACCTTGAGACAGAAGAGGTTAAATGGTTTGTTCTTCCATTGAAACAATTTATGATTAGTCTTCTTGTTTAGGATTTTAAGTTTAATTTTATTTAGACAAGAATAAATCCAAAGGTGTTATGAACAAAATGACAATTTTACTCCTTCGAGGGAAGGCCTCAAAAACTCGTCTTTCGTAAGTAAATGACACATCATTAATGCATAGTCATGATGTCAATACATCAATGCTTTGACTAGCCACCTTATAAAAAAGTTTGATCACTCAAAACTTATCGCAGGGCCTCGAAGGAGGATTACTAGAGTTTGAGTCTAAGTGTGTAACCAACCACTTAGTTCAACAAGATCTACTTCAAAAACAATCCGCTGAGGGGAGGCCTTGTCTCATCGTTTCACTTTTGAACGTAGCTATAAAAACAATGTTAGGAGCAATGCGTCTCTGAGTACTCTAATTTAGGAGATGGTCACGAGGGTGAGTCTTAGTCCGGCGACATATGCACTTCACATTAGTATTGGGGATCGTGGGTTGCAAACAATAAGTACAACCTTCCCACTTAGATTTTGGAAAATGAGGGGATCCTGGGTTGCAAACAATAAGTGCAACCCTCCCATTTAATTTTTGGGAAAAGTATATCATCTCTTGTACGTTTAGAAACATGTTTCCAGGTGTAAAGAGAGATAGAGTCGATCGCTAGAAAAAAGAACCCTAAAATCGATATTTGTAAGGGGAGAGCAGTGTTAATGCACTAAGGCACAAGGAACATACTCGGACTTTTTTGTCTATTAATTTATTTTTCCTAAGGAAAATGTGTGAGATTAATAAATCTCACTTTTGCACTTGAAAGTTTTTGAGATTTAAATTCACCTAAAACTAATATCTTCCTTCAAGGCTTCTTCATGGTGGTTGAGTGCGTGAACGTCGGAAATCCACGAAAACATCAAGAAGATGAGAAGAAGCTAGGAGTCGCAAAATCCGGATTCAAAATCCTGGACTCGCGGACTGCCGTACACCTCAGGTATAAATGTTATAAATAACACATCCGGTATTCGATTGAGCTGAAACCAATTGCATTGGATAGCTAACTTCCGTACCTTTAATTGGGTTTAAACCACTAATTTTCAAATTACGAGCAAAGAGTTATGACCGTTTTACAAAGCCATAACAATTTGTCAGAAATTTGAAAAACAATTAAAAGTACGTCGGATCTATGCGTAATTGAAAAGAGGTTTTTTGAAACATTTTAATTGTTTCTTTTGAATTCAATTGTGTGTTATATTAACATATTAACAATTAACACAATATAAAACAAGCAACATAATATAAAACATTCAATAACAAATTTAAATTAGAAGTGACACAACCTAGTTTAAACTATTTCAATAGATTTTCAAACTTGTTAAAAAATTGATTTTGAGTATGCTAAACATAAAATAATTAAAAATTGTTTTTATATAGCATATTTAACAAGTGGAAAATCAACACAAATTTAATTTTAAAGGTTGTACCAAAAAATTAAAATTTTGTAAGATCCAATCTTTGAAAACCCATCAAGCAAATTTTTAAAACAATTTTCTTATAATGATTTTAAATGACATGTACATACTTATACTTTGACCATAGCTCTGATACCATTTGTTGGAATAAGTCTAGGGTTAAGAAAAATTATCATTAATCTTATTAATGGCGGAATATAACATTTCTTTACAAGTAAACTATTTTACTAACCTAGGCAAAGTGCATATTCATGTTATAATTAAAAACATTATTTAAACTACTTGAATACTAACCTTTCCTGTATGTTCAAACTTGACGCGTCTTGGGAAATGTGGATCTTCTTCCTTGACTCGATTCCTTCACGTCTAGTCTTGAACGTGAGAAACGTAAGGTTTCTATTACACTAGTACAAATGTTGGATCCCACAACGGACTTTCCACAACCCTTATTACTAAGGGTTGTGGACTTCGAGATCCCACAACCCGTACAATAAAGGGTTGTGGGAAAAGCTTGATTTCAGGTATTCCACAACCTTTATAACTATCGGTTGTGCAAACTAGCTTATTCTACAACCATTGTTCTAAGAGTTGTTTAATTATAATTAATATAAAAGGTCCCACAACCCTCACTCTCTCACTCCTCCCTCCCTCTCCCTCACTCATCACTCCTCACTCTCTCACTCCACCCTCCCTCTCTCACTCCTTCACTCCGCCCTCCATCTTCATTTTGTCGTCTCCCTCTCCCGGTTAATTCACCTCGTCCCTCAACGGTTAGTTTTTTTTACTATTATTTTTGGTTTGAAATTGGTAACTAGTTTAGATTCACATTCAAATCTATTTTGTGTTTGGAATGGTTTAGGTTGACATTTATTTTGTGTTTGGAATGGATAATTAGTTTAGACGCATTGATATATATTTTGTGTTTGAAATTGTATTTTGAATTGTGTTTATAGATTCAATGTCGACTACAACTACTACTACTTCTAGCGACGATATTAAAAAGAAACCTAGACGACTATTAGCATTAAATCCCGATGAGAAAGGAAAGAGAAGAAACACCCTTATGAGTCGTGTTAATAAAATTAGAAGTCTTGGTAGAAAAATCACGATAGAGTTAGATTCCAAAGGGCAACCAAAGGGTAAGGAAGGTGATGTGTTGTTGAGTTACTTTGGCGTATTAGCTAGAGAATATGTTCCACTTTTGACTCGTGATTGGAGATTAAAAGAGAACGATCAATTAAAAGAGAGGATTTGGAACGAAATATGTGAAGGATTTTTTATTCCAATAGAACATAAGCACGATTGCCTCATGAGAGTAGGTGAAGCCGCAAAACTATTTCGTCACGAGTTATATCACGATCTTCCCAAAGACAAAATCAATGAACCAAGCTCGTTAAAAAGACCAAGTTGTGTTTTAAAATTTTACACGACTATCACCGAAGAAGATTGGGTGAAGTTTGTTGAGTATAGACGAAGCGCAACTTTCAAACAAACGTCGGAGCAAGGGAAAACTAATTCCGCTAAAGTGGAATACAAATCTCGATGTGGCCGAGATGGATATCGAAAACTAGATCAACAAAAGGTTGAGTTTTTTCATTTATTTATTTTGTATTCGGTTTTAACATTTAATATATGATTAATATGATTACTTGTTAATTAATAGCACGACGAAACCGGGCAATGGGCAACGTTAGAAGAATTATGGATTGACTCGCGTAAGAAAGACGGGATAGACGGAAAAGAGTTCAAGAATGACAAAGATCGACTAATGGGAGAATCAATTGTAAGATTTTAAATAATGTAAGTTATATTTTTAATATTTTTATTTACAAATTATTATAATATGTTGCAAAAATTATCTCAACAAGCAATCGAAGGTACTTTTATCCCGGAAACGGGAAAAAGTATCTTGCAAGAAGCCATGGGAGCAAAGAAACATGTTTGCGGTCAATCCAAACATGTTGCCAAGCGTTTCAAGTATTTTGTTCCTCCGACTCCAAATGAAGAACTTAACAAGATGCGGCTCGAAATGCGTCTCGAGTTGATGGAGTTTAAAAATGATATCTTGAAAGCGGTTAATGGTCGTGGTGGTACAAGTGTTGGAGAAGCGAGTGTTGATCTAGTTGAAGATAATATTAATGCAAGTGGCGTTAATATTGAAGAGAAGACTAAGATTCAAGAAGTCGTCGAAGAGGTCGTCTCTTTAGGTAATCTTTATTCATGCTTATTTATTTACTTCAAAAGTTTGCTTATTTTCGGTATTAAATCGGTGATTTTCATAGGACATGACGATATACATAAACCTCCGAAAGTCGATCCGATTATTGTGGAAAAACTAACTAATGTTCGGGCTAGTTGCTCATTGAATCCAACCACACCGGTGACACCGTGTTCGAATGAAAGTGTCGAATGTTTTCTCTACATTGACGATATCGTGGAAGGAAACACAATCCATGTTGCAAATGGGCGAGTATATTTGAACGAGGGCGTAATTCACTTCTCAAGTTTAGAGGAACGAAATGCACGTGTGAGCGTTTCTGGCGTTTTGGTTAAGAAAGCCAAATTACCGATTTCCACCGAAGAAGCTCTAACCGTAGAAGATGCAATGGGAGGTTTTGTCTCGTGGCCGCGACGATTAATAGAAACTGAGACTGCGGCAAAAGAGAGTCGCGGCCCTCACAAACTCGAATCTACGAGTCAACCTACTCCCGACGATAATAGGAGAATTAATTACAAGGTAATATATTTTAACCTACTCATTATTATGTATTGATTGTTCAAATTAGTTATAAGATAATTAATTCAAAGTTTAAATGGTTACAAGGTAATAAATCTCAAGTTTAAATTGCTCGCTCAATATGCCAACAAAATGATGTTAGCACAAGGAAACGTTATTCAAGTCAACGTTTGTCCAACAATCTCTGCTATACCGATTATGTTGGGATTTGATGATATTTTCGAATTTTTACAATTTTCGGAAATTGGGGCATCAAGCATATCTCTTTACATGGAGTAAGTGTTTCTTTCATGATTTTTTTTTAATATTGATGATTGAATATTGAGTGTTTTAACTATTTGAATAATTTGGAATGTAGTTGTATACGCGCATCGATGTCAAAGTTGAAAAAATAAATTTGTCTTTGTAAACGCCGCGTTAGCTTCTCACATGTCTACAAATGACGAAGATTACCATTTGTCGACACGAGTCAAAGAGGTTGGCAACGCGGTGCGAGCATGCACAGTTGGGCAACTAGTTTTCATGCCCTACAATCGAAACTTTCATTGGATGCTTGTTGTCCTTGACTTATGGAAAGATTGTGCTATGTTTTTTGACCCGTTGAATAAACAAATTCCACAAGACTTGGTTTTGTTGATAAAAAGGTAAGTTTTTTTACTTATATATTGAATATTTGTTATAAAAGATACTCATACTATTTCTTTTGTAGGGTGTTTTCAAATTTCAAACTTGAAAACAAAGGCGCTATTGGCCACGGACAATCAACATACATAAGGTCAATGGCCGCGCCAAGACAAAGCGGTAACACGGAATGTGGATATTTTGTTTTATGTTATATGCGAGAAATAGTTGTAGGAGGTATAAGTAGATTAGAAAACAAAAACACGTATACACCTTTGGATATAGAGAGAGTAAGAGAAGAGTGGATTAACTATGTACAAACATTTATTGAATGTGATGATTAGTTACATTTTGTGATATTGAATGTATATTTTTTAGATGATTTTGAATGATTATGATGATTTTGGATGTATAGTATGTTTTTAGATTGATTGAGCATGTATTATGCAGGTAATTATATGATATTTGGGTTTAATCCAATAATAATGAAGAGATGCACTCTTCGGACAATGGCGCCGCGGAGACATATGTTTGGAGCCGCGGCCCCAAGTCCCACAACGGATTCAAAAATTCGTTGTGGGAGCTGCGCCGCGGCACAGAGTGTCCAAGCCGCGGCACAAGGTGTCCCACAACAGGCGCCGCGGCGATCCTTTATGGCGCCGCGGGGCGGCGGCCCACAACGGATGTTGGGATCCGTTGTGGGACTCCGGTGCCGCGGCACCGATTGGTGGGGCCGCGGCGACCCTTTACGGCGCCGCGGCCCCAAGTCCCACAACGGATCCAACCAACCGTTGTGGGACCTGGGGTCGCGGCGCCGTAAAGGGTCGCCGCGGCGATGAATTTTCAAAAATAAAAAAATTTTACAACCGATAATTGATTGGTTGTTGAATTTCCCACAACCCATAGACATTCGGTGTGGGAAATATGAACATTCCACACCGGAAGTTTAAGGGTTGTGGGAAATTCCACAACTCAGGATCCCACAACCGTTATTAAGGATTGTGGGAAAATTCCACACCCCTTATTAAGGGTTGTGGGAACAAGTTTTTCTACTAGTGTTACAAGAGTCTATAGAGGTTTAGAAGGATTTGTGTGGGCACAATTAAACAATATGAACCAAGAAAAATTCATGGATCATAAGCTAATTCTCTAGATTAATTGAGGATCTAGGTGCCAAAATAAAAAAGATTATTTTCTAGAGAGAGAGAGAGAGGGTCAGCCACAATGCAAGAGAGAGCAAGAATGATGCTTCTTTTCACATCTCTATGTGAGAGTCTATTTAAAGGCGAAGGAAAAATCTATAAAGGTCAATTATGCACTCATGACACAATATTTGATTTTCTCTTCACCTTTCTCTCCTAAAATGGTCGGCCATGCATTGTGCATTAGCGAGAAAATTTGTTTCCTCACTTAGCACATTTGTTTCTTTCTCAAGAAAATTTATTCCTTTTTCCTTTTGGGTAATTATCCTTATAATTAAAGCGAAATAATTCTCTCCTCCTTTGATTTGTTTTGGCCGAATTCTATAGCTAGGGAAAGTACATCTAGATGATTCCTTATTTCTTTTAAGACAATTCTTAAAATACCCATTGTAAATTATTATTGCACAAATAACGAAATTAATAATGTAATGTCTTAAATGACTTTTCAAATTTAGAAAATAATTTACATTTTCATCATATGAAAATATTCAAAATCTTATTTTGATATTCGCATCATTTTATGTCCATGTGGAAAAAATACCCTTTAGACATATTCCGAGAAAAAATCTAGTTCAACATTTGAACTTATTTTGACTTAGGTTTCAGTTTAACAATCCTACTCTAGTGACGTGTAGAATAGAAGTTTATTGAATTGTTTTATATGTTTGTTTTGATTTCAATTGTACGTTATATTAACATATTAATGATTTACACAAAATAAAACAAACAACATAATATAATACATTCAATAACAAATTTAACTAGAAGTGCAATAAACTAGTTTAACAATATAAACAAATTTTCAAAACTTGTCAAAAAATTAATTTTGAGCATGTTTAACAACTAGAAAATCAACACCAATTTAATTTTAGAGATCGCACCAAAAAAATAAAATCGTCTAAGCACTAGTCTTAGCAAAACCATTATTCAAGCAAATTTTTTAAAACAATTTTCGTATAATTATTTTAAATAACATGAACATACATATACTTTGACCTATGCTCTGATACCATTTGTTGGAATAGGTCTAGGGTTAAGAAAAAGTTATTATTAACACATTAATGGCAGAATATAAAAAATTATTTACTAGTAAAATAATTTTACTAACTTAGGCAAAGTGCATGAACATGTTGTTATTATATAAATTATTTTATTACTTTTTATTTACCTTTCTCTTGTACCTTGATCTTGGATGAGCCTTTAAAAAGGTAGATCTTCTCTTACTCGTTACCTTCACACCTAAACATGAACTAGAGAAACCTAAAGTTTCTATTACATGACTCTATAGAGGATTTAAAGGATTTGTGTGTGGGCACAATTAAACACAATAACTCAAGAACAACTCTATGAGATAAATAGCTAATTTAAGCCTAAGTTTAATGAGGACTTAGGTGCCAAAATAAAAGATATATTTAGAGAGAGGAGAGAATGTTCGTCCAGAAAGAGAGAGAGCAAGACCAAAAGCTTATTTTCACATCTCTATGTGAGACTCTATTTATAGGAGAAGAAAATAAAAGAAAGGATAATTACCCTTTCCTATTGTGCATTCATGACACAATATTTGATTTCTTCTCCTCTTTCTCTATCAACATGGCCGGCCACTCTTGTGCATTACTACATTTGTTTCCTTCTCAAGAAAATTCATTTCCTCTTTTTTTTCTCAAGGAAATTCATTTCCTTCTCCATAATTCCTCTCCTCTTTGGATGCTATTGACCGAACTCTACACTAGGAAATGAGCTTCTAGATACTTCCTTATTTCTTTTAAGAGAATTCTTAAAATACCCATTGTAGAATTAATATTGTACAAATAATGAAATTAATTTCATAATGCCTCAAACAACTTTTTGGCTTTAGAAAATAATTTATATTTCCATCATAAGAAAATATTCAAAATCTCATTTTGACATCCACATCATTTTATGTCCATGTAGACAAAAATACCCTTTCGACATTTTCCGAGAAAACGCTTAGTTCAATACTTGAACTTATTTTGACTTCACTTCTAGTTCAACAATCATACTCTTATGACCTGTAAAAGTGACCGTATGGATCCAAATGAACAAAGCTTGAGCTTCTATACTCGGACTCAAAAAATCTCATACTATTCCCGAGTATTAGCTTAATTTCAACTGACTCCACTAAAGAGTTGACACTGAGAATCTCTTAGTTCAAATGAATTTATTTTCTACTCAAATTCAACTTAATTATATTGAGTGGATCCAGTAAATGTTATCTATGTTTACCCTTCATGAATATCATCAACTAGATGCGATTTATAAAATTATCATTTTACCCTTCTAGTTATATTTCATCAAGTTAAAAACAATGTATTGATGAGGAGCTAACAAATCACATTGTTTCATCCAAATAAAGTCGTTACTTAATTTTGGATACTGCGCAGTTCATTTATTCACAATCCAAGTTATAAAGCATGAGGTCATATACATTGCATTTTAGCAATCTTGTACACGAATTTCATATATATGAGAACTTCGCATAGTTGGTTCATGATATCTTCATAACTTAATATCTCACCAATTGGCCTAGTCTAGATCATGTAATGGATCTAGAATTTGAATTTCTCAAATAAGACTATTAATGCTCTGAAATAACATGTCTCATTTCAGAATTTAGGTAAGCATGATGCAATTCATATATAGGACCTTGAGACAGAAGATGTTAAATAGTTTGTTCTTCCATTGTCTCTAAATGTGCAGTGGTCAATTCAGTATCCTCAAAAGATACACTGGAAGAACTATAGAGTTCCTAACTCTCTATGCCTCGTAACCAAATATCATAGATTCTTCCAACAATCATATTCGGATCAATAGTCCGTTGATCTTTAGAGTGTGAATATATCGTTTTAGTCAAACCATGAAGAGTTTGTTCATGCAAATCTACATTTGTCTCTTCATGCATTGTTAGCTTTGATTAAGGACTATAAGACTAATTAATATCATAAATCTTCAATCAAACTAAAAGCGAATGAATGAACGTTTCAACTTTTATTAATTTAATCAGAAAATTATAATAAGGACTTTATAAAGATTTATATATTACATTAATATGTAAATAAACAATCTTCTTGTGGGAATCTCTGCCAACAGATTTTTGGGTACATTTGCAATGTCATAAATAAAGTAGTAATCTTTTGAAATTTAACTATGTATGCTCTTTTGGAACGTATAGGTACTCTTTTTGTTATATTAAAAACTTTGACTGTATATGTTATAATTATGTGCGATAATGTTTTTTTATGTAGAAGTTTTGTGACAATTTTGTCAAGAATCTAAGTAGTAACACAATATTGGAAATTCGTGACAACTTTTTTTGGGTTACGGGACAATTTGTCCCATAATTTTGAATTTTTGTCCCTACATTCACCTTCTCCAGACATGGCATATCGGGCTGAGGAGAATCATCTAGTGTTGAGTCGTGGTTGGGGTTAGCATAAGATACATTCACCGGCTCCGAACATGGAAGAGTATAATCAACTCGTGTCGAGTTGTATTTGTGGTTCACATATGCTATACTCAATGACTCTTGACATATCACTTTACTCCGAGGATAATCAACTATTGCCGAGTCAGTTTTCGCTACTAAAAACACTTTTAGAAGAGACAGTGGGAATTAGAAGCGACATTTTACCTTTAGAAGCGACTAGTTGCTTCTAACGTATTGTTGGGATTGGTGCCCACAAAGGAGATATTAGACATTGAGATACTTTATGTATTTGAATTTTGTTGAAACATTGATATTAATAAATGTTCATTCTTTTGAAGATTGTGTTTAGTTATGTTTAAGCTATGCTCTGAAACTGTCATCAACGAAAAGGGTGTTAAGTACAGACTTGACAAGATAACCTCTTGTGACAAGTTTGAAACATTTGTTCGCAATCTAAAGATCGATAGAGCAATCGAGTCTTAATATTGACTGTTAGGATGAATCATGATATCTCATCTTGTGATATAGAGAGTTGTGACTCTATAATTCATACTTGGTATCTTATATAAGATACTGAACAAGACCTGTGACACTTAAAAACTTGAGACAAAACTGTTTACACCCTCAAGGCTTCAAGTTCACAACTAAAGGAGTATTATGATACTTACCTTAATCCTGAAGTGAATATGTAATTGACATTGCACTTTGTGACATTTGATTCATCAATGGGCAATGACTAAGTTTTAGTTGCATCTGACCTGACTGTTGGTGTCACAAGGATGTGATGTTGGATTACATGATTCACAGATATGGAATTCATGTAATAATAATGCAAATGCATTAGTATCACACTATGCTTTGTTATGAGAGTGTGAATGAATAAACCTGGCCAGGTATTCATTGAATGAGTTCATTCTTTGATTAAAACATGTGACATGTAAAGACATCTCACTTTATATTTTTCTCATTCACAAATAACAAAGGAGTTACTGAAATAATAACTCGAGGGGTAAAACAGTAATCTTACATTCCCCTCAGTTACTGATACACATGAAGGGTAATATTGTAATATACTTCGTGGATGATGTGAGGAAGTGTTTCATCACATCAAACATAAAAGATACGCACATGAATAGAGAGATTGTCAATATTGGTCCTTTAGTGGAATCGCCAATATTAAGAATTAAAAGATGGAAAAAGTTTGTGAACTTTCGTGTCCGATCTTTATTCTAAAGTTTCGTTCATGTGGGTCCATGAGGTCTCAATGATAGACACTTGGAAGAGATTAAAAGAACTGTAAAAGTTGATTTACTCATTAAGTATAAATTGTGATTTATACTGAGAAAGTTATTTTCTTGAAACTCAATAAATAACTAGTTATTTATTTTGTTCATTGAATCACAAAATGTTATCATATTGATGATGACATTCTCGAGTGATTAAATATGTTAGAAGAAGAAAATAAATTATTTCTCCTTTCGTACTTATTCGATAACTATGAAATATATTTAATGATGTGTCATTAAATAATAATGAGAGTTCTAAATTAATTTAAGAAATTAAATCAAATATGTTTAGGAATAAAAATCAAAGATATGGACGAGTAAGGGGAGAGGGATTGGCCGAATTCCCTAAGTGAATAGGGTCATGGGTTTGACCCAGCTTAAGCCCATTTATAACCTGTATAAATAAGGCTAAACAAACCCTAATCACGTAACCCTAACCCTAGTTAATTTTCGGCCACTCTCACTCTCTCCCCCTTGAGATACTCGGCCGAAATTCCCAACAAAGAAAAGAGAAATTGTTCTTCTAATCTTCCATCTTTGATTCCTAATTGTTCTTGAGAGCCCACACTCAATATCTCAATAATTTCCTAGTGTATTATTGTTGATTCATCACTTGTGGTGTTTGGAATAATTTTGTGAAAGGTTTAGAGGTTTTTCAATTGTTTTAAAAGCTTTCAGCCAGCCAAAAACGTCCCTAGGCCGATTTGGGCTCATTCCGGCGACTTCCCAGCCTCCAGCGATTCAGTCCGGCGAAGAAGCTCCTGTCAGGCGAGATCCAATCCGGCGAGGCGCTCCAGTCCGACGAAGGGACTCTTGTCAGGCGAGTCCAATCCGGCGAGGTGTTCCAGTCCGGCGAGGCAAATCCGGCGAGGCTATCCGGCGAGGCGTCCCAGTGATCTCCAGTCCGGCGAGGCTTCCTAGTTCGGCGAGTGTGCATTCCGGTAGGCCTTCCATGTCAGGCGAGTACCCATGCGGCGATAGTCACCCATCCGACGGATGCCCAGTCCGGCGAGGCTCCCCAATCCGGCGAGCTGCCTGTGAGGCGAAAAACTCCATTCCGGCGACCCTCCCCAATCCGACGAAGACGTTCCCAAGCATTCCGGCGAGGATTTTTTCTGCCTTTTGAACATGACGTGGTATTCCGACGATAGCTAGCAACGTCGAGGTTGTTTACAACCTTTAATGTAAGTATTTTCTCAATTAAATAATTATATATAAATTATATAAATGTTATATAAGTTGTTAGTTTAATTTATTTGATTGAGCATGTGAATTATAAATTGTTTATAATTGCTTGATAAATTTTAATGCCTTAGGTTGTTAAATATATTAAAATTAGTTTTAATATATTAGATCTAATTATAATATTCCGCCACATAGGATGTGTATTATAATTAATATTGTTTAACCGTTAAATAAATTCCAACACGTAAACAACCCAGTTTAAAAAAAATGAATATTTAGACAATTAGAAGCGACTAGTCGCTTCTAAAAGTCATAGTCGACATATTAGAAGCGACTAGTCGCTTCTAATGCCCAAAATCTTTGGATTGCTCCATCTCCGCCAATTTTTTCAGTATATTGGGGAATTAGAAGCGACTAGTCGCTTCTAACGTCGTTTCTAATACCCCAATTATTTGGCTCAAAAATTTCTCCACCAACATTTCACTAAGTAAAGAAATTAGGGAAATTAGAAGCGACTAGTCGCTTCTAATGTCAGTTCTAATTCCCCAATTATTTGGCTCGAAAATTTTTCCGACAAAATTTCACTCTAAGTATGGAAATTGAGGTATTTGAAGCGACAAGTCGCTTCTAAATGTCGCTTCTAATACCCAATTTTTTTGGACCCAATGCTCTTCCGCCAAATTTTCAGTTATGGGTACATTAGAAGCGACATTGTCGCTTCTAATGTCCCCATTAATCAAAACGGTGTTGTTTTAATTGTCAAGGACATTAGAAACGACTAGTCGCTTCTAATGTTGCTTCTAATGCTCCTGGGGCTTTAAAACGCCCGAGCCTCCCCCTCCTTCCCTAGTTTCCCTTCAAAAAAATCTCCCTTCTCTCCTCCTCCCCGGGTGACGTTCCTCCGCCCTCACCCCGACCTCCGCCCTCCCCTTCTCCCTTACCCTCCGTCCTCACGCTGCTCCGTCACCCTCTACCCTCATTCCCCAGCCCCGATTCCTCCCTCACCCTCCGCCAGCCCCTCCGCCCTCACCCTTCGCCAGCCCCTCCGCCCTCACCCTTCTTCCCCAACCTCCGCCTACACCCTCCGCCTTTCCGTCTCCGGCCCTCCGCCCTCACCCTGCGCCCTCCCCTCCGGCCCTCGACCTCCCCTCCGCCGCTCCCCTCCAGACCTCAGTTTCTCTCCCTCCTTCCATACATCCTTCATTCCACCTCCGCCCAGCCCCGTCTGACCTCCGCCCAGCCCTCCTCCGACCTCTGCCCAGCCCTCCTCCGACCTCTGCCCAGCCCTCCGCCTGCATCCCTCTCTTCTCCCTCCGGCCGAGTCTCTCCTTCCGCTGGCGTCCCTCTCCTCACCATATAGCCGCTTCTCCTCCTTTGGGTAGGTTCTCTCTTTGTCTCTCTCTTACGTTGTTGTCACCTTCTAGTCGGGTATTTTTGTTTCTCATCTTTAAATTTTAGCACCCTTGTTCGCAGCCCCCGTTTGAACCCGCCGTACCTCCGGCCGAGTCTCTGCCTACTTCCTGCATCGCTCATCTCTCCAGGTGAGTTTATTTTTTTATTTCTTTTTTTTTGTTCCTCGCCGATTATTATATGTGCTTCTGTTATAAGTTTTGTTCTAATCCAGTTTTAAATGTTGATTTAGTTTTTTCATGTTGGTTGGAGCTTCGAGTTGATCATAGCCTCGTATTGATCATCGCCACATTTCGGTCGTCGCCTCGTTCGCCGTTGCTCATTATTTCTCACATCGCCTAACAAGGTTAATTATATTCTTAACTTAATTATTTAACTAATAAAATAACTATAAATTTGTTATATAATTTTGACGACGTTAATTATTTCATAACAGAATATATGAAATGTATAGTTAACTAAATTATTTAGTTTATGTAATTAGAGAATTTGTAGTTAATAACTTAATGAATAGTTGAATTTGTGGTTAATTATAACTTAATTAATAATATGTTAGTTTGTAATGTAAGTAATAATATGTTCCGGCAGCGTGCTACTAGAGTCTTATCCAGAAGACTATTATCTGCGACGCAAAGAAGCGACTGCGTGACAGAAAGGTAAAGTATAGTCGGATAGACCGGATCCAGTGCAGCGGAGATCGAGAGGAGGCGTTCGAGAATACTCCCAAGGGCATGGTGCAACAATAGTAGCCTGAGATGCTTGATAGGATGGAGAAAGAGGCGTTTCATGTATAAATTAGATTAAACGTATTAATCAATTGTTTTATTCTTAAAATAAATTTTTACTCGAACCAATGTTGTTTTTTAAGACATGTCCAAACAAAATAAGGAGAACCAAAAGAAGAAGACCACAAAGAGCCGACAAGACACGATCTCTTTTTTTGAGTATCGTCATAGCTACGTAAGTATATTTTCATTCAATTCCAAATTAATCGTAAATAAATTATATAAGTTATATTTTATAGTTATAATGTGTTAAATTTAGAGGGTGAGAGCAGCCAGACAGATGCTAGGGCCGCTCGGTGCATGGGAGATGATGCATACGACTCCCGATGGTCAGTGGACCACACATGCTGTTGGAGAGTATCATATAAGTATAAATATTATCGTAAATTTACATCATAATTGTTGCTATTGATAAGTAATTTAATTTGTATTATGTATGTAGGCTTGGATAGTAGCTCGGGTGGGTGATCTACAAGAGCAAGCTCGGGCGTCGAGACGTGAGATGGACTTGGGTGGTTTGGAGGAGGTTACTATGAGCGAATTCCTCGATACACGACGTGATTGGGCTACGAGAATTGGGCCACTCATTTCGCGCTCGGACATGCTTGAAGTCAAAGCCCACGACAACTCATCGTTTTCCGTAGGGAACGCGAGTTCGAAGTCGTCCTTGACATGGAAGAGAAGTTAGCATCTCTCAAAGGAACTGTGTTTGGCATGCCGCTGGATTGAGTAAGAACCCAAGCATCAATGTGGATCCCTTGTTTCAAGCGACTTTGAGCCAGTACATGTCCCAGTTTGGACCCTCGATGAGCTCTTCGCGTTTGCAGCAGACACGGGATCAACCTTCGCCTCCCGCCGACACCGAGCCAGACAAGCCTCCCCACGGACCCGCCGGAAGACGCGCATGACAAGGACGAGGATGATGTTGTAGTTTCTTCTATGTTTTAGAGTTATCGTTTTACGTTTATTAACTTACCAACTTTCCCTTATGTTATTACCGACTTTCGACTTTCGATTATGTTATTATTGATTTTATATCTATTTAGTTTATATTTTATTTGAATTCAATTAGTAAATTCCAATATTATTAAAATTACTTATATTTTAGAATAAATTGAATTAATTAATAATAAATTTTAATTAATTAATTGATAATAACAACTCGGATAATAAATTTTTAAAAAAATAACAAATACTAAGCTTTAGACGCGACATTGTCGCTTCTAATGTCATGTCAATAAATATTTTGAGGTCATTTTGAAGCGACTAATCGCTTCTAAAGTCGATTCCAAATATATGGCGACTAACCTTTAGAAGCGACTAGTCGGTTCTAAAGTCGCTTCTAAAGGTTACCCGTCATATTTTCCCACGTTTTTTCACGTTTTTCTGGAACCTTAGAAGAGACCAACTAGTCGCTGCTAAATTCTTCACTTCAAAACATTATAAGTGACTTGTCTTTAAAAGAAACCCTTTAGAAGCGACATTTTCGCTTCTAATGTCGCTTCTAAAGGTGATTTAGAAGCGACATTTTTGCCTTTAGAAGCGAATGTCGCCTTTAAAGACCTTTTTTGTCCTAGTGTTTGTTGTTCACATAAACTACACTCAATGGCTCTGGACACGGCATATCCGGTCGAGGATAATCAATTTGTAACGGGTTAAGGTTGAGGTTCTTAATAGCTACACTCAACGGCTCCGGACACGGCATATCAGGCCAAGGAAAATCAACTAGTGCTGACTCATGGTTGGGGAACTCCGGAGCCATACCCTCCTGCTTTATATCCGACATATCAAGTTCAATTTCAATGAAAGCACTAACATCTACTTTTGGGCACGTTATATTCTCAATCACCGCTAACAAATTAAATTTTGATTTATCTATTTTCTCCTTTCAACAATGCAAATAACATGTCAAACTTATGCCCGACTCAATGTGAATTGTTAGCACCGTCCCTTCTGTCTCGTACTTCACATCGACCTTATTATTAGAAGGTGACATACAATAGTTGCAAAACTTGTTCGTATGTCGCTTTGACAAGTATTAACAGTCTCACTACTTTTGTTCAAGTAGCGTGAAGGTTTCACTAATCGTCCACTATGCTTGACAAATGTATGAATGTGCCTCATCACTACAAATAATCAAATATAAAGATAAATCATTTCATAATTTATAACATAAATGAACGACACATATATATACTTAATGTTTTTGTGGGTTGTCATAAAATTTTAATTTTATTACAACATCGTCTAACGTGACAACATGTTCATGAAACTAGTGGTTTCTTGACGACATTGTCATGAACGGGTTATTTCGCGACGATATTGTCAGGAAATGGTAATTCAGTGACGACATTTTCACGAACAGGTTGTTTCGTGACGACATTTTCACGAACAGGTTGTTCCGTGACGACATTTTCATGAACGAGTTGTTTCTTTTACAAAGTTTTCACGAGAAAAATAATTCGCGACGACATTATCATGAAACAACCGAGTTCTTGATAACGTTGTCACAAAGTTTAACACCAAATCTTGATTTTTGTCAAATGTTTCTTGACTTTGTAGTCACGTACATATTAACTTCTTATAACAAGTTTAAGAAGTCTTCCTCCAAAATCTTTCCAAATATGTAATTATCTGCAAATGTTAACCGAAATTTCAGGTCACATGAACACTTACCGGAGTACCTTGATGTGCGGCAGAAATCAGTCAGACCTTCGTTTGCTGAATCGGAAGACGAAAAAATCCTATTTTTTTTTTTTTATGTTTTAAGGTTTTTATGGGATCCAAAAATGAACTTATGGGTTTACGTCTTTGTCAAAGGTCAGTGTTTTGATGTGGCCGTAGATGATTTGTAAACTCGGATTCCGATGAGGTATATGAGTTTTGGGAATGAAAATTGGCTGAGATGAGGAATGTAAGTTTTAGGTATGAACATTGACGTAGATGAAGTGACATGGAGATGAGGAGGAGATTCAATACAGAGAGACTCATGAGATTCGAAAAAAAAAACAAGACAAAGATAGAGAAATATATTAAGTATATGAATATATTAGAGAAATTTATTTTCTCTTTCCGAACTAATGAATGTAATTCAATCTCATTTTACTCGTATAAATATCATAAACCAACACTATAAATTAGCCCTCAAGGCCCAATGAGGCATGTGGTAGGCATGACTTGGATTTGTTTTTTTAAAACTCAATTAGATTGAGGTTTATCTTAAATAAGGAATAAATATGATCTTATTTGGTGAATATATAATCTAATAAGGACTATGAGAGTCTCTTGAATATAGTCTCTATTATTCTATTCATATTTTATTGTGAAATTTAAATTAGATATGGTAAGATAATTTTTCTTTTAAATATGTTGACGAAATTTGATTTATTCCTCCATAAATTAAAATTTCATAACAAAAGAAATGATCAAAATAAAACAAATTCAAGAAGGTAAATAATTATTTGATTAAACTATAATACTATATAAAGAGGTTCAGAATTTTGTCTAACGTAGTTCAGTTTTTCAATTCGAATTTATGTCTCCCATCTCTTTCTGTTTGGTGTACTTTGCTTTCACTCGGATTTTCAATCCATCCATACTTCAAATAATGAGAAATTATTCCAACAGCTTGTTAGAAACCGCTCGAAAGACTTGGTTTTGATCGATCGAAATATGAAGACTATTAACCGGCGTGGAAAAATCAATTAATTAAATATCATGTAAGATTATTGATCTCGTTATTTAATTGTCTTATGATTGTTTTGTTAGCTGAATTTTCATCTAGATTAGTTTTTTTCTCTCGAAACTCATAACGACTACAACAGTTAAATAATAAAAACAATAAAGAAAATGATTTCGGATTAAACAATAAAAGCATTTTTATTGGTTTTTTTTCCGCTATTAGCTTCATGAACTCATACTAATAGTCTAATTTTAAAATAAAGAAATTCACAAAAAATAGGCTTAAAAAAAATAAAAGAAGGCACGAATGTATGGTTTAAAAGCAAAAAAATACTGCCTCTAAATAGAAGCTACGTTAAATGTGAAACCGTTGTTTAAAAAAAATCTAATTCATATGTATAAAAATTGGATATTTTTCACTTCTAAATTTAGAAATGAAACTCATTCTAAAACTTATTCCATTGAATGGGAACATGAATTCAGAAGTGGCACGTGGTCTAAAATTATTTCATACCTTTAGCATGAAGTCAATAGGAGCGTATTTTTGTTTTAAATGTTTTCTGGTTTCATTAGAAAAGGACACATGGCTTTTAATAATTTATATTGATTTTAAAAGAAATTTAAATTTGTTGTTACAATCGAGTTTTTTTATTTTTATTAGGCAAGTATCGCGCGAAAGATATATTATTAAATATGAAGACATTGGCTCTATAGCCTTATTAAACGTTTATGTTTTGGATATACCAAAGGTTCATTTACATCACATGAACATACCAAATTGTCTTTTACCGAATTTATTTTCGAAAAATAGTTTTAAAAAAATTGAATTCGAATATGGATTTCGAATTTCGAATCACCATAATTAGTGGGTTGACCAAATTATATTCTCGAAATATTGTATCCAATTAATTTTAAATATCATAATAAGTTAGAATCCTCTATTAAAGGAAATATTATCTCTTTTTTCATATTAATTACCTAAAATTATTTACTCACTCATTTTGGCCGGCCAAAACTTAATATCAACCATCATAATTTCTGATTTGATCGGAAAAAAAACAATTCGAGAGTAATGGGATTGTTTGAAGAAGATGATTTTTCGTTGCAAGATTCTGGTACGCGCTTCTGGTAACATTTTATTTTCGTTATATTTACACTGTATTTATGTATTTCTTCTTTCTATTTACACGATTAATCTTGTTTTTTTACAGTCCATCTTTTTGAACGCCACTGTTCATAGTCCCGTGAACTGGATTCGATCAACGAAAATAGTCAAAAGGGATCTGAGATTATTTTATACGATGAATCCGACGTAAAGGACTTTCCGATGAACATGGAATTAAATACCGGAAACTTTTTTTCCAGGAAAGACATTCTTCAAAGTGCTATTAATATTCTTGCAGTCCGAAACAGTTTTGAATTTCGAACTATTAGGTCTTGTACACAAATATATGGTGTCGTTTGCAAATATATTTTTTTCATGGAAATTGTCAGCCTCTATATGTTCTTCATCGGGATTGTGGGTTGTTAAAATATTTTCAAAAATTCATATGTGTTATGGAAAATCTCTAGTTCACAAAAATAAACATGCATCATCCATGCGTATAAGCAAATGTGTCAAAGATGATAATAGGGGTTCATTAGCAACCGAGATAAAGCCGGCAGGTGTTATTGAAATCATGATATCTCGGTTTAATGTTGAGGTCTCATATTATCGTGCTTGGAAGGGTCGAAAAGATGCTTTGAGAGATCTTAGGGGTGATTTCGAAACATCTTACAGTCATCTACTGATTATTGGTAACATGATCCGAGAAATAAATCCTTGTACGTTTTTTTAAAGCAAAATATTTATTTTCATTTACAGATGATTTACAGGATGATCAGAAATTAACTGTTTATATACCAATTTGCAGGTTCCTAGCAAATGAGTGAGTTTTTTTGGGTACATGTCCCCATGTATGTGTTGTAAGTTCGCAAAAGGTCCGTTATTGAAAATGTCCACTTAATTATCTGTGTTAATAGCCCCAATAAGCTGTCGAACTAGTTGGAAGCTCGTGTGGCATATTATCCGTTGGGACGTATCCCATTTGTTGGGTACAACATAGTACTGTCCAACCTGTTAACATGATATTAACAAAATATAAACAACTTATTTACATTGGTATACAACATGATTACAGAATTCATTCAACGTACCTTCACAACATTTGAACCTCTTTTATCATTTTTCGTCTTGTTGACACTTGACGGTTTTGCAATCACCTTTTTCTTCCCCATTGAATTATCTGTTGCATATTATACACATGAATTTTATGTTATTTCCGAACCATAATTTTTTTCAAACATTCAAACATCATAACAATATGTTAACAACCAAATAGAAAATAGTCGGTAAAATAACCATGATATGAAATAAAATGTTGAAACCCTAAAATGTTTAACTCAGAATCAAAAAAGTATGAATAATACCCATGAAAGGGATCTATAAACAACAAACAAGAAACATGCAAACATCTCTGATGGTAAGGGACAATGTGAAAAGTGTTATTCGTGTGAAATCGAGCGGAGGTACTAATTCAGAGGAAGAGATTTAATTAGTATCCACATATAGTTAATATTTGGCATCGATATTGAGGCTATTCATATAAAATTATCGTTGTATTATTAACTATACTATTTAGTGAATTCTTTTTCATCAGGCTGTATACCTTCCTCCCGATGTAGGTGATGTTGCAGCGAACTGAGTTATCACATTCTGTATCATTTACTTTTTTACATTAAATTATTGTCATCTTATATTTGCTCGAACAATTTACACACCTTGTCCCAATATTATGAGTAACATGTTGCAGAGCATCTAATATAATTTCAAATTTTAAATAACAAAAACTCATAACCACGAAAAAGAAAATACATAAAACGGGACAGACAATGATACAAGTGTACATATACACATGGATATATACATGTATGATAGTAAAAAGTAAAAAAGTAGAAAACAAGTAGGAACGAATGACAAAGTCCAAAATTGATCGAAACTTATGTTTCCGCGTCGGTAACATCCTCCTCCGCATCTGCTTTTGAGACATGTACACACGGTTGATTCTGATGGAAGCTCATTGGATTGTGACTCTATGCTTAAAGTTATGTATGTGAATTTTCGTTAAGTCCATGACAATCTAATAAGATTCTTTCTTTGCATGTCTTCGTCAGTCAATCGAAAGACTAACTACTGGCATAGATGAGAGGAATGTGCCACTGAGATTTCTCACCGCGCTCAACAACTTGGAAATCTAGGTCAAATTTAAATAATGTTACACCCCAAGAAATATGTGTATGAAAGTTGACGATAATAAAGTATCTATAAATCTAATAAAATATCTCAAAATATATTTCGAGCAAATTACTTTACACGTCCAAAAAAAAGTGAAATTTGAAAACGGTAACAATTTCTTGCAACAGAGAACTTATTACCACTTCGGTGACTAACTTAAAAGCTTAAATGGCGCATCTAAAACTCAAATGTCTTTTGCAATTAAACGCAGCACGTCGACCATTTCTAAAAAACCGCTGTCAATTATAAAGTCAATTTTATAATAGTGAACAGATTATTGGATTTCTTTAGCTGGTCTGGGAACGTAACTTCTGTTTTCCATATAGAAATATTTTAAAAAATGAAAAGAAAAACTAATTGTTAACTCTTTCAACTCAATCTGCATATCATATTCTCACTTTCATTTTAATACTAGATAAATTTTGCAAGGAATTTAATTAAAAATGTGCGCTATTTGCCATATTGAGTGTTATTATTAATAATATCAAATGCACAATTTGTTTTCCTCCACTAAGGCTAAATTTTATTGATTGACCCCTATTATAAAGGGCACGTTCACTATACCATATAAACAATGAATTAAATCATTGCGTGTTTTTTTAATTGTATCCCTGTTATCGCGATACTCATGCACAGTTATTATCCGAATGTACAAAGTTTGAAATGAAATTTCTTACATTCTATATTCCAGTGAGTTGGGTTACTATTTGCACCTTTATAATTTTGACACTTTTCATGCGTAATATAAAATATACCACCAAATCGTTAAATAAAGTTATGGTGAATTATAATATAAATAAATTCTTTCGGCTATCCTAAACACGGGCTCCTTCATTCTGATTGGTTACGTTAATTAAGTGCTTGGTGCACGTATGCTCTCGATCGTGAAATTATTGATTGCTCGTTAATTGCCATAACTAGCAAGAACATTATGATCCACATATATTTTTTTTATTTTTTTTATTTGCGAGACGTCGCTATATTGCGGGTTGTCAGTCTCACCGCTTAATTGCAAGATGTATGGATTGCTTTGGAACTACAAATTGTGAGAAAGTAAAATTTTGAAAGAAATGAAAATGGTAAACGTAAAATAATCAAATTTCGGCGAAGATCTAAATTTTTCTCTCCTTTTTCTAAATTCAAACGAAATTAGCGAAGACTTTGTTAAGGTAGGATTTCGTCAAAATCCTACTTTAACAACTCGCGTGTCGTTTAAGCGTTCAGACGACGAAAGACGGGGAGCAAAGGGGTCCCACGCGTGACTCTTGGTCAACTGAAGAGAAGCGACTCGTCGTTTCTCACCTTATTGCGAGCGGGAATGAGAAGATTTAGGCCAGGAGAGTTTGCCGCGAGGAAGCCCATCGCGTGGAAGACTTATCGTGAGGAGGCTCTGCCCCGAGGAGGTTGCGTACCGAGTAGAAGCTCGTCGCCAGGAGTCAGCGTGGCAACAGTAGCGTTCGACTAAGGTTTGTCGTCAGAGAGTCAGTAGAGAAAGGGGCGGCGATCACGGAATTAGTTAGGAAATCTCGGAAGGATATGGGAAAAGGTCAGAAGAGGGATGGGCCGACAGAGGAAACCCTAGCAAAAGGAGAGAACCCTAGAGATCATCCAGGAATGAGAAGGAGACCATAAATACGAATGTAAGGACCTCGTGGAAGGGGTTCGAAAAATTATCAGACGTCACAATATTCCGAGTTCATACTTTCGCTCTATATTCCTTCAAGCTTCCAAGCTAATAAACGAAAGAGGCCGAGCCCCCTTTACAAAGATAAACTCAAGGATATTAACGAACTGAACCCATTATTTTCCACCATTATTATTATTTCTTAATTTTTGTGACCGTTTAAAGACCGGTGTAAATCGACCTCCACAAACATAACCAAGTTCTCATTTGTTGTGATTCACATATTTAGGGTTATAACAAACCATGTGTAAAGATTCCGAGCATAATGCTTTATGGCTAGAAAGATCATGTGGTTGCATGTGGTTCAGCTGGGACCGACCATAAAAAAATGAGGACAAAATTCCAATTAAATTTATAGAACTCTATGAAAAATTTGTAGCTTTGAAATTTAAGTTCAATTTTTTTTTATGTCAAAAGGTTAAATTTAAAAAAAAAAAAAATTGAACCGTAATTTCTTTCCAGGGTCATGACTTTTTTACTTATGAGACTTTTATAATATGGAGTCCATCTAATGCATATATTAGTTAGATTTTCTGATTTTGTCCTTTCCCTCGGAAAATGCAGCACTAACATAATTAGCTAGTATAGGATCGTAGGCATAATAGGCTTTCCAATCTCCACTTTGTATATTACTGGTTTATAGTACTATCCCGGATGATAATGTTCTTTTCTTTTATTTCCCTTACTCTTTTGCTGGAACGGATAATCTTTATACATATAAATTGGAATCATACAATAGACATGTCCAATATGTAAAAGTTTGTGTGTATATTTATTATAAATGTGGATACGCAATACTTCAAGACAGTCCACGTACTATGGACTCATTTGAACATATTTGATATGAAAATGGATTTCACGGACGTGGCCATAGTATATCCCAATACTATGCAGGTACTCATTGAGTCCCATTAATACTAGTTAGTATATAAACCTGCAATACCACCCACAAAATATAGTACACCAAAAGTCTTCTAACCACTCGAGAAAAATGAAGACAATAACAAACTGTTTTGGTTCGTTCAGTACTAGGAAAAACCCATGCAGTAGTCCTTCTCTCATCACCAAAATATTCCACCGTTTACTCTTCAACACTAATCCATTCTTGATCAGCCTTGCTTATTTCTTAATCCTTTCTTTCATTGGTCACGTGACTTTAAGCCTATCAAAGGCTAGGGTTACGATCAAGCCATCCACGTTGGATATATTCTTCACTTCCGTTTCGGCCACCACGGTCTCCAGTATGTCCAGCGTGGAAATGGAGTCTTTTTCTAATTTCCAGCTCATAACCCTCACAATTTTGATGCTCATGGGCGGTGAGGTTTTCACTTCCTTCCTCGGAATCCAATTTCAAGATATCCGTTTCCGAAAATCCCAGGTTGTTAAAATCTTTAGGACAGAATCCGAACCCGATTTCTCTCCGGAAGATCGGAGTAGTTTAGATACGGAAACCCATTGTCTAAAGCTAAACTCGGTTCGAGTTTTAGGCTTTGTTATTTTAGGCTATCTTTTGGTGGTCCACATACTTGGTTCAACCTTGCTCTTTTCTTACGTTAGTAAAGTTTCTTCCGTGAACCGTGTTCTTCGAGCCAAAGGGATTGACCTACAAACATTTTCTGTCTTCACAGTCGTCTCAACTTTCTCAAATTGCGGGTTTATTCCCACGAACGAGAACATGATCGTCTTCAAGCGAAACACGGGTCTTTTATTGCTTGTAATGCCTCATGTCCTTTTAGGGAACACGCTTTATCCGGTTTTCCTCCGCGCCACGCTCTTCGCTTTGGAAAAAATTACAAAGAGGAGAGAGTTTGCGTATTTGGTAAAGAGTCGAAACGAGGTCAATTACGATCACTTGTTGCCCGGGTTTCGTGTGTGTCTTCTTGCCCTAACCGTGATCTCGTTCATCACGGTGCAACTCGTGTTGTTTTGTGTGATGGAGTGGAATTCCGAGGCCATGAATGGTTTGTCTTCCTACCAAAAGATTGCGGCTTCCTTGTTTCAGGTCGCTAATTCAAGACATTCCGGTGAATCGACCTTCGATATCTCTTTAATATCGCCGGCGATTTTGGCGCTCTTTGTCGTCATGATGTAAGCTTCTTCCTTCCTTCATTCGTGCTTTCATTTTCTCAAATATTAAGTATCTTCGTAAGAAAGTCATGGTAGAAAGAATAATATGACTAAATATGAAGTGGCAAATAAAGGACTTTCAATACAATAAAATAGAAAGCTCCAAATTGAAATTTCACTAGTGGTCCAACATCTAGGCAATCGGAAAGAAAAAAATTAAACTACTTCTCAATAAGATTTATGATATATTTTCTTAAACTATATAGAAGTTCTTTAAGTACATATATATACTAATCGATTTATAATTCTATGACTAGTTTTTTTCCAAAGCTAGCATGTGACTAAAATATTGACATATGTCTTAACTATTTATATCCAACGTCTCATGAAGTACACATTGTAATTAAATTAAACAAAATAATTCGTCACGCAAATTTATACTTGTTAAAAAGTACGTAATGTTCTTAAAAAAAACAGTACGTAGTATATGGCTTATATGAGGAAAGTTTTTATCTTTTGCTAGAGTATAAGAGGAAATTATATTATATATATAAGAGAATTTTTTTCTTTTTTTGCTGGAATATAAGAGGAAAGTTTGTGGTCCACTTAAACCCTTTTGATCAATGCGCATCTAACATCACTCCGCAGGACAAGACGATATTGGTTTTCATCTCTGTGTTGCACTTCGAAGCAAAAATATACGTAGATGAAGGAATATATATATTCATACTTATGTATAATTTATACACACGTGTATATTTGTAAAAGAAAACTAGTTTTTTTTCTTTCTCTTGCAGTGAATTTTTAATTATTCATGGTTAGTAAAACAAGTTACTAATTAAGAGGCGTTTATAAATTAAGTAAGCACATACTTATCAACTTAATAGTAGAACACTAGGTTGACGATATTTTTAATAAATTTATGGTCACTAAGTGAAACGTATAAGTTTTAAATTTAAGCTTTTGTCACATAGGTATCTACCACCGTACACTTGTTTTGTACCGATCAAGGGCAAAGGGAACAAAGCTTGTTCAAGAGACGGTGCTTCTAGAAGAGTCAATCTCATTGACTTTGTGGCGTTGTCAAACCTCTCTTATTTAGCCATATTCGTGGTTCTCATTTGCATTTCGGAGAGAGAGAGCATGAAGAATGACCCACTCAACTTCAACGTCCTTAACGTCGTCATTGAAGTCATAAGGTTCGTTTCTTATTCGTTATAATTTTCAGAATGAATAACACTATTCTCGTCAGAGCCCTATTTTTCGAGCACCTCAAAATGAAACTTTATTCTCCTTCATCGGAACTTCAGATTTTTCTCCATAAATTTTTGTTATTACACATCAATTCTCAATATGTATTAATATTAAATATTTATAATACTTACATAAATAATAAAACATACATAACTTATATATTGCAGTCTATAATTTTAGTCTGTATTAATCTAAATCTATAATATTTATAGTACATGAGTTTCATTTAATTTTTTTTATTCATCCACACATTTAGCTAAACTAAATTTATTTTTATGAATTAAAATAAATATATTTTAATTAAAATTATAAAATAAAATCAATTTAACGAACTTATCCAAACAATATTGGAATCCAAAAATCCTCAAAATGAAAATCAAGGGTCTCCATTTGAGATTGTAGATGCTCACTTTTATTGTAATCATTTTCAAATCATAATATCAATTTGATTTAGCATTCACAAAATATGAATAAATAAATAGATTATTTCATGGCTTTCCAAATGGGCTTCCAAAATAAAATTATTTTTATTTGAACAATTTTAATTTCTATGGGTGCGCTAGTATTTGAATACCACAAATATCCCATTTTGGATGTAATGATTTTTTGTATATCTAACTTCTCAAATATTTCATAAATATCCCATTTTTAAAATGTCAAATGATTTTTCCGTTATTTTAGAAACAATTTCAAAGTGAGATAATATCGGAATAAACTGAGCATCCACAAGATAAGAAATGGGGTACAAACGAAAGTGTATTTTAAAAGGAAGAAGGTCGAATAATTTGTTAGTGGAAAAGAAAGGATCATTTGAATTGGAGAGTAAAAAAAGGATCACTAGAGTAATTATTACCATTCATATATTCTAATCATACTTTATTGAACGTTAATTTTTCTATAAATAAATTTATATAATATAATGATCAAGAGATATGAACTGCTTGGGAAGTCAATTCCCTCTCATTAATTCAGCCGCCCTTATTCTCAAATTTTTAGCAGATTTAATTGAGAAAAATCAAGCTTATTTTATATGTACATCATATTATAGTAATTAAAAAATGTATTATATATAGATCCTCGTACAAAAACATCTCCTTGATAATTTTGAACCAACAGTCATATTCTTCTTTGTTACTCATAAATAAAGAGAATAACAACGAGTTTGCCAAACGAGCTCTGAATCGGTCTAAAGAATTTAAATAATTCGGAAACAATTTATGGGACGATTCAATTTAAGATTTACTGCTATCATATCTTGCAGTGCATACGGCAACGTTGGATTCTCAACTGGGTATAGCTGTGAAAGAAGGCTGAACCAAGAAGATGATTGTACGGACAAGTTTTTTGGCCTTTCTGGGAAGTGTACTTCTACGGGAAAAATTCTCTTAATCATTGTCATGCTTTTTGGAAGACTGAAGAAATTCAATATGAAAGGAGGCAAAGCTTGGCAATTTTAGTTTGTTAAATAAACTATATATATATAAACCCTAGGCCTGTTTGTGTATAGTAATATATCGACTTTCATAAATTATATCTCTTTTTAAACAGTCCTGCAAAGTATATACTACTAGTGTTATCAACGGGGGAGTTATAAATTTGAGCTAAAAATATAAAAAATAAAATTGATAAAAATTTGACACATACAATTAGAGTTATCGGAGAACAATTTAAAAGTATAAAATTTTAGGGCGTTTCTCGGGAAGCGTGTTACTTTCAGTCAAAATTCTCATGGATTTTATAAAGGGAAACTTGTAAAAACCAATGCTCTTGACACACAGCATGGAAAAATCAAAATATAGTTCAGACACGTTACTAAAACTAAGGTCGTGACTCGTGGGGCTATGAAATGTACAAATCGACCTTATAAATTCTTCACATTATTCCCTTTGACCAAACCGACACACGCAATGTAAATATGTAAGACATCGTATAACCACATCATCTCAACATGTATTTCACGCCATGTCTGCTGAAACTTGCGATGTATACCACCCACAAACTATAGTACACGAAAGGTCTTGTATCCCCACTTGAGAAAAGAAAACTGAGCAATTGTTTTGCTTCCTTTAGTACTAGGAAAAGTCCATGCATACTTGTCTCCTCACCAAAATATATCACCGCGCGCTTACTCTTCAACACTCATCCAACCTCCTTTTTTTTGTCAACTTTGGCTATTTCTTAGCCATGTCTATCATTAGCCACGTGGTTTTGTGCCTCTCGAAGGCTAGGGTTACGAACAAGACGTCCATGTTGAGCTTGTTTTTCACGGACTCGATCTCAAGTTTGTTCACCTTGGTAATTGATTCTTTCTCTAATTTACAACTTATAGCACCCACGATTTTAATGCTCATGGGCGACGAGGGTTTTACATCGTTCCTACGAATTCAATTCCAAAACAGCCCCGTAATACACTAATTAAATTTTCGGTAGTTTGGACTTAGAAACGTATCTTTTCTAAAGTTAAACTCAATAAGGGTATAGTAATAGGCCTAACTTTAGAACTTTCCAGGCACAAAGCAAATTTATTTTTATTGCTTTTTTAATATATTTATTTAGACTATTTCAGCATTTACACCTAAAATATATTCTACATTTGAGCCTTTTTTATACATAAATATAGACTTTTACAGTGGGGCCTAAATAATTGCTGTGTATTTAAATATAGAACTTTATAGTTCTTTCTGTCTATTTTTATACATAAATATAGAACTTTATAGTTCTTTCGGTGTATTTTTCAAAGGTACCGAATTGACCAGTGCCCCTTTAAAGACAATGTAAGAACAAACCATTTAACTTCTTTTCTCTCAACGTCACTATGTATGAATTGTATCGTACTTACCTAAATCCTGAAATGAGACAAGTCATTTCATAGCTTACATATTCTCATTTGAGAAAGTCAAATTCTAGGTCCACTAAGTTATCTAGACTAGACTAATTTGTGAGATATTGAGTTATGAAGAGTTCATGAACTAGCTTTGTGAAATTCTCGTAGATATGGAATTCATGTATACGATTGCTGAAATGCAATGTATATCATATCATGCTTTATTACTTGTATTGTGAATATATTAACCGCGCGGATTTATTTGGATGAAAAATCCTCGTCAATACATTGTTTCTAACTTATTCATAAGTTACAAATGAGTTGAAGAATAACAACTACAAGGATAAAATTGTAATTTTATAAATCTCATATAGTTTATGGTATTCATGAAGGGTAACCAGAAATAACATTCAATGGATCCACTCAATATAATTAAGTTGAATTTGAGTAGAAAATAAATTCATTTCAACCGAGAGATTCTTAGTGTCAACTCTTTAGTGGAGTCAGTTGACATTAAGGTAATACTCGGAAAAAGTTTGTGAAATTTTGAGTTCGAGTATAGTAGCTCAATCTTTGTTCATTTAGATCCATAAGGTCACTCTTACAGGTCATTAGAGTTGGATTATTAAACTAGAAGCTAAGTCAAAATAAGTTCAAGTGTTAAACTACATGTTTTCTCGAAAAACGTCTAAAGGGTATTTTTGTCCACATTGACATAAAATGATGTGGATGTAAAAATGAGATTTAGAATATTTTCAAAATCCAAAAAGTAGTTTGAGGCGTTATGAAATTAATTTCATTATTTATGCAATATTAATTCTACAATGGGTATTTTAAGAATTTTCTTAAAAAAATAAGGAAGCATCTAGAAGCTGCTTCCCTAGTGTGGAGTTCGGTAAACATCATCCAAAGAGGAGAGAATTTTTTTTCCTTTAATGATAAAGATAATTACCCAAAAGGAAAAGAGGAAATGAATTTCCTTGAGAAGGAAACAAATATCCTAAGTGAGCGAACAAATTTCCCTCACTAATGCACAAGAATGGCCGGCCATGTTTATAGAGAAAGAGGAGAAGAAATCAAATATTGTGTCATGAATGCACAATAGGAAAGGATAATTACCCTTTCTTATATTTCATTCTCCTATAAATAGAGCCTCACATAGAGATGTGAAAATAAGCTTTTGGTTTTGCTCTCTCTCATTAGCCGACCACTTCCTCTCTCTCTCTCTATATTATATATTTTATTTTGGCACCTAAGTCCTCGTTAGACTTAGGCTTAAATTAGCTCTTTAGCTCATAGACTTGTTCTTGAGTAATTATGTTTAATTGTGCCCACACACAAATCCTTCAAATCCTCTATAGACTCGTATAATAGAAACCTTAGGTTTCTCGAGTTCACGTTTAGGTGTGAAGGTAACAAGTAAGAGACGGTCTAACCTTCCCAAGGCTCATCAAAGATCAAGCTACAAGAGAAAGGTTAGTAACAAGTAATTAAATCATGTTTTTAAATAACAACATGTTCATGCACTTTGCCTAGCTTAGTAGTATTGTTTTACAAGTAAAGAAATTTTTATATTGCACCATTAATGTGAAAATGATAATGCTTTTGTAACCCTAGACCTATTCCAACAAATGGTATAAGAGCATAGGTCAAATTATAAGCAGGTACATGTTATTTAAAATCATTATTCGAAAATTGTTTTCAAAAATTTACTTGAATAATGGTTTTGCTAAGAATAGAGCTTAGACAATTTTAATTTTTTGGTGCGACCTCTAAAATTAAATTGATGTTGATTTTTCACTTGTTAAATATGCTATATAAACACATTAAAAAAAATTAAAGATTTTATGCTTAGCAGCCTCAAAATTAAGTTTTTGACATGTTTTGAAAATTTGTTTACATTGTAAAACTAGTTTATTGCACTTCAAGTTTAAATTTGTTATTGAATGTTTGGTATTATATTGTTTGTTTTATTTTGTGTTAATCATGAATATGTATATAACACAATTGAAATAAAAAAAACAAATAAAACAATTCAATAAACTTTTAAACTCAAATACTTTCAAGTGCAAAAGTCAAATTTATGAATCTCACACACTTTCCTTAGGAAAAAATAAAAATAGAAAAGGATCTGAGTATGTTCCTTGTGCCTTAGTGCATTAACACTGCTCTCCCCTCACAAATATCTATTTTAGGGTTGTTTTTCACTCTATCTCTCTTTACTCAAGGAAACGTGTTTTTAAATGTACAAGAGAAGATGTGCCAATTCCAAAACCTAAGTGGGAGGGTTGTACTTATTGTTTGCAACCCACGATTCCCAACACTAATGCTAAGTGCAATTGTCGCCAGACTAAGAGTCACCCTGGTGACCCTCTCTTTAATGAGAGTACTCAACGACGCTTTTCTCTTAACTTTGCTTGTAGAGCTACGTTCAAAAGTTAAACGATGAGACAAGGCCACCCCTCAAAGGATTGTTTTCAAAATAGATCTTTTGAACTAAGTGGTTGGTTACACACTTAGACTCAATCTCTAGTAATCCTCCTTCGAGACCCTGTGAAAATATTTGAGTAATCAAACTTCTTTATAACGTGATTAGTCAAAGCATTGTTGTATTGACATCATGACTAAGCATTAATGATGTGTTATTTACTTATGAAAAAGACTCTTTGCGGCCTTCCCTCAAAGGAGTAAAGTGTCATTTTGTTCATAAAACCTTTGGATTTTTCTTGTTCAATATTAAAATTAAAATAATAAACAAAAGACTAACCATAAATTGTTTCAACAATCAACAATACGTCTCTAAACACTTTCTCAATAATCCTTTCTTCAAACAAACTGGAAGGTGATAACTACATAGATTGGAAACCTAACCTAGACATCGTCCTTACAGTGGAAAAGCACAAATGGGTACTCACCACCCCACGTCCTCCTGAAACAAATGATGATTCATTTCAAGAGGACAAGGACGCCCTTGCAGTCGGGATCAGATCCTATGAGATTGCAAGATGCTATATTTTAGCATCGATGAACAATGTGTTGCAACAACAACATTGTGATATTGAGTCAGCCTATGAAATTCTCTTCAATCTCCAATAGATGTTTGGAGGGCAAGGGAGTCAGGCTAGACAACAAGCGGTTCGACAGTTTATGAACTGCTGTATAAAAGCAGGGACTCCCGTTAGAGAACATATGATGTTGATCATAAGTTATCTCAATGAAATGAAAATCCTTGGATCTGAGATTGATGGAGATAGCAAAATAGATATGATATTGGAAACTCTCCCTGAATCTTTTGATACTTTCAAGCTGAACTACTCCATGAATAAATTAGGGTACACTATTACCGAGCTATTGAAGGAGCTTCACACTGCTGAGGGACTTTTTAAGAAAAAGAGGGCTAATAGAGAGGCTCATGCTACTGAGCACAAATCCTCCACCTTTGGATCTAAGAAGAGATCTCATAGAGCCAAGAACCCGAGCATGGTTTATAAAAAGAAGAAGGTGCTCAGGTTGTCAAGGTGGACAAGTCTAAAGACAATTGTCACCATTGCAATGAGCCCGGACGCTGGCGTAGGAACTGTCCTACCTACCTCAAGGCTAAAGGGAAAGGTATTGTACTTATTACCGAAGCTTGTTTAGTAGCTGATAATTTATTATCATGGATTCTTGACTCCGCTGCTATTAATCATATTTGTTGTTCCTTGAATGGGTTCAGGAAAAGAAAAGGCTTAGAGGATGGCGACTTCTGCTTCAAGTGGGGTGATTGGAGTTTGGTGTCTGCTAAGACTGTGGGATCCGTGGTATTGTCTTTTGAAGAAAAAACTTTTAATTTGAATAATGTGTATTTTGTTCCTTCCTTTGGGAAAAACTTAATATCTATATATCAAATTGTTGAGAATAATTATTATTTAACGAATTTCTTTTTCCAATTCATTTGTCACTGATGCTTGTATGAAGAATGATTTATACTTTCTTTATCTTGCACAACATTTGCTGTTAGACATTGAATAGATAATGATCTACTTAGGAAACCAAAGAGGATCAAACCTAATGACTACTCTGATCTAATAAAATCAACACATCTTTGGCACTTAAGACTTTTTCATATTAGTCTAGATAGGATTAAGAGATTTTTTAGGGATGGTCCACTCAAAGCCTCTGCAATAGGCTCACTGCCGACTTGTGAATCCTGTATAGAATTAAAAATGACCAAGCGACCTTTCACTGATAAAGGTCGAAGAGCTACTGAAATGCTGAAACTAATACATTCTGATGTATGTGGTCCGCTGTGAATTCAGGCACAGAGAGGATACAAATAGTTCGTTACCTTTACCGATGATTACTCAAGATATGGAGTTGTTTATTTTCTCAAACAAAAATTCCAGACCTTTAACGTATTGGAGGCTTTTCGGGCTTTAGGTGAAATGAAAATTGGCAAAATGATCAAAACCCTTCGATCCAATCGAGGAGGTGAGTACTTGTCTGAAGAGTTTGATGACTTTCTTAAAGAAGAAGGTATCGCTTCTCAGCTTTCAGAAGCTGGCACACCTCAACAAAACGGACTGTCCGAGAGAAGGAATCGAACTCCGATGGAGATGCTTAGATCAATGATGAGTTACTCATCACTCCCTAATTCGATTTGGGGATATGCCCTCGAAACTGCCACATACATTTTGAATCAAATTTTGTCTAAAACGATCCCTGGTACTCATTACGAATGATGGACTGGGCATAAAGTTAGTTTAAGCCGCATCAAAATTTGAGGTTGCCCAGCACTTGTGCTAAGGCAAAAGACTAGGAAGTTGGTTAGTAGGTCATAATTATGTGTGTTCGTTGGATATCCAAAGGAAACCAAAGCTTTCACATTCTATAGTCCCGAGGAGGACAAAATGTTTGTCAGCATTAATGCTTGTTTCCTTGAGGAGAACTTTATGAAGAATATAAAACCTAGAAGCAAAATTGTGCTTGAAGAAAAGTTGGGTTAGGATGCGTCTACCTCATCTATAAGAATTATTCTTACCCCAAATGAAACTCAACCTAACAATTCAAAACCTCGTCAAGTAGTACTTCGACGTAGTGGGAGGGCTTCTGAAAATCCCGACAGTTACATGTCTTATGGCAATACTCTTGTAGCCGTTTTTGACGTGGATGACCTTGTATCCTACAGCCAAGCAATGGCTGGTTCTGAATCAAACCTTTGGCTTGACTCCATGAAAGTTGAGATGCATTCAATGAATGTCAAAAAAGTTTGGAAACTTTTAGACCTACCTGGAGGGGTTATACCCGTAGGGTGTAAGTGGATCTATAAGAAGAAAAGGGGTCCGGACGGGAACGTTGAGACGTTCAAAGTGTGACTAGTGGATAAGGGTTACACCCAAAAGGAAGGTATCAATTACAAAGAGACCTTCTCGCCTGTCACAATACTTAAATCCATCCGCATACTTCTATCTATAGTTTCCGCTCTCGATTATGAGATCTAAAAAATGGATGTCAAGACTGTCTTTCGGAATGGAAATCTTGACGAGCGAATTTTCATGGCACTACCAGACGGTATTGCGAAAGGTGGTCAAGAGGCAAGGGTTTGTGAGTTTCTTAAATCCATTTATGGATTAAAGCAAGCATCTAGGTCATGGAATATTTGATTCAATGAAACTGCTAAAAGCTTCGGCTTTGAACAATCAATAGATGAACCTTGTGTTTATATGTTAATACACTAGGTCAAGGTTGTGTTTCCGGTTTAATATATCGATAATATATTGCTCATTGGTAATGACGTGGTTAAATTTTATGTGGTTGAAATATGGTTAGCTAAGAAATTTGATACGAAGGATATAGGGGAAGCTGCGTACATTATGGGGATGTAGATCTTTCGAAATCGAAAGAACCAAACCCTGTCGCTCTCACAAGCATCTTATATAGATAAGGTGATGGATCGCTTCTCTATGCAAGACTCTAAGAAGGGCCAAAACCCCTTTAGACATGGAGTTTCACTCTCTAAGAACCAGTCTCCCAAGACTGCACAAGAGATTGATGAAATGAGAAAGATTCGCTATGATTCGACCGTAGGAAGTCTTATGTATGCTATGATGTCCACTATACGAGATATATGTTTCGCCGTTGGCGTAATTAGTCGTTTCCAATCAAATCCTGGACCCAAGCACTGGCTTGCTGTTAAGCATGTTCCTAAGTATCTTGGTGGAACTAGGAACTTGATGCTTACATATTCCGACTTTCAGGTGAATAAGGATACCGGAAATCCACTTCAGGGTATCTGTTCATCCTAAATGGTGAATCTGTTGTTTGGAGGAGTATCAAGCAATCTTTCGTTGCAGACTCCACTAGGGAAGCAGAATATGTGGCTACTTGTGAATCATCCAAAGAGGCTGTACGGGTTAGAAAATTCCTTAAGTATTTGGAAGTCGTTCCAAATGACAACGAGCCCATGACACTTTATTGTGATAATAGTGGGGTTGGTGCTAACTCAAAGGAACATAGAATCCATAAGCGTTCTAAGCATATTGAGAGGATATACCATTTGATTAGAGAGATCATGCAGCGCGGAAACGTGGAGGTGAAGAAGATCTCAACGGTGGACAACCTTGCAGATCCATTAACGAAGGCCCTATCCAACAAGGTCTTCGACCAACATCAAATCAGATTAGGCATGAAGAACTACTCTCATCTTCTTTGAGTCAAGAGGGAGTTTGTTTGCAGCGATGCCCACAAGAAGATTACTTATTTACATATCGATGTAATATAAATCTCTCATGAGTCCTTATTGTAATTTGCTGAATAAATTAATAAAAGTTGAAACTTTCATTCATTCCCTTTTAATTTGATTGAAGATTTATGATATTCAATAGTCTTATAGTCCTTAATCAAACCTAACAATGTATGAAGAGATAAATGTAGATTTGCATAAACAAACTCTTCATGGTTTGGTTAAAACGATATATTCACAATCTAAAGATCAATGGACTATTAATCGTAGTATGATTGTTGGAAGAATCTATGATGTCTGGTTACGAGGCATAGAGAGTTATGAACTCTATAGTTCTTCTAGTGTATCTTCCAAAGATACTGAATTGACCAGTGCCTCTTTAGAGACAATGTAAGAACAAACCATTTAACATCTTCTGTTTCAAGGTCACTATGTATGAATTGCATCGTGTTTACCTAAATCCTGAAATAAGACATGTCATTTCATAGCTTACATATTCTCATTTGAAAAAGTCAAATTCTAGGTCCACTAAGTGATCTACATTAGACTAATTGGTGAGATATTAAGTTAAAGTGTTGAACTAGACGTTTTCTTGGAAAACGCCTAAAGGGTATTTTTGTTCACATGGACATAAAATGATGTGGATGTCAAAATGAGATTTTGAATATTTTCATATGATGGAAATATAAATTATTTTCTAAAGCTGAAAAATTGTTTGAGGCATTATGAAATTAATTTCATTATTTGTACAATATTAATTCGTACAATATTAATTCCACAATTGGTATCCTAACAATTGTTTTAAAAGAAAGAAGTAAGCATCTAGAAGCTCCTTCCCTAGTGTAGAGTTTGGCCAACATCATTTAATTATAAACATAATCACTCAAAAGGAAAAGAAGAAATGAATTTCCTTGAGAAGGAAACAAATGTGCTAAGTGAGGAAACAAATTTCACTCACTAATGCATAAGAGTGGCCGGCCATGCTGATAGAGAAAGAGGAGAAGAAATCAAATATTGTATCACGAATGCACAATAGGAAAGGGTGATTACCCTTTCTAATATTTCTTTCTTCCATAAATAGAGCATCGCATAGATATGTGAAAATAAGTTTATCGTCTTGCTCTCTCTAATTCTATCCGACCACTTTCTCTCTCTCTCTCTCTCTCTCTCTCTCTCTCTCTCTCTCTCTCTCTCTCTCTCTCTCTCTCTCTCACTCTCTCTCTCGCTCTCTCTCTCTCTTTTAAATATATCTTTTATTTTGGCACCTAAGTCCTAATAAGACTTAGGCTTAAATTAGCTCTTTAACTTATAGACTTTTTCTTGAGTTATTGTGTTTAATTGTGCCCACACACAAATCCTTCAAACACTCTATAGATTCATGTAATAGAAACCTTTGGTTTCTCGAGTTCAAGACTAGGTGCGAAGGAAACGAGCAAGGCGAGACGATCTACCTTTCCCAAGGCTCATCAAAGATCAATCTACAAGAGAAAGGTTAGTAACAAATAATTAAATAATGTTTTTAAATAACAACATGTTCATGCACTTTGCATAGGTTAGTAGAATTGTTTTACTAGTAAAGATTTTTTTATATTCCATCATTAATGTGTAAATGATAATGTTTTCATAACCCTAGACCTATTCCAAAACCCTACTCTTTAAACTTACATTCAAACCTCTTTAATTTACCCTTTTTAATTATACACTTCATTTTAGTAAAAGGGACATCCACTCTTTTATTCATAATTAATTGATAGCAAGTTTACGAAAATTTATTTTGTTAGTGTTTATGGGAACGAACTTTGAATCTCTATATTCTATACTACTTATGAAATATGTGCGCTTGCATGTGCGATAAATATTGCATTAAAATCTACATGATAAAATCATTTCCATAACTCTTGGCAATGCTGCAAACAACGACACTATGATTAGAGCTATACAAGTTAAGGACTATTGCGTGCGCGCTTATGTTTTTCTAAAACAATATACTCACAAATTTCATGAACAAATAACTATTGATCTATGTACGATTCTTAGGAGAACTTATGAAGTCAAATTATGAGATATAGATAGTTGAAACTTGATAGTTCTTCCTAGGTATCTTATGGAGATAGTTAATTGACTAGTGCACGTATTGAGACATTTAAAAAATTAATAATTTAATATCTTTTATCTCAAAATCACTATGTATTAATTGTATCATTTTTTTATCTCAATGCTGAAATGAAACATGCTATATCATAGCTTACTATAAAACCCTCATTATCTCTTCTTCTCCCTCTCCCTCGCATGTAGGTTCCTCCTTTAAGCAACCTCCATCTTATATTTATTTATTTCCTCTGCTCCCGAGTGGCCCCCACCTATCCCTCACTCTCTCTCCTAGTACCATGTGTCCCACTAATTCCCTCACCTCCCTTATTTTTTTTCTCTTTCTTGTGACTCTCCTCACTTCATCCTTATCTCTCTCTTTCTTTCGTTCTTCTCTCTCACCTTAGCGATACTCTGTTTTCTTTTTTCATAATCACAATAAAAAAATTCAACTCTCTCTTTCTCCACCGGTCTTCTCTCCAAGCTCCATCGTCGCCGCCCTTTTCACGAAAAAACTTCATCTGTTCGTCGTGAATATGTTTATCTAGCTCCGCCACAGATCTGTCCCTTCTTACCCCTCTTCTTCTTCTTCTGCGTCGTGACGAACGAAACTCCACGCCGGCGATCGGTCCCGTATCAGTGCGTTCAAGCTTCGAGAAAACTCAAGATCCACCTGAATTTTACAAATCAAAGCTGAGCCGGGATCGATTTCATTTTACCTATGATTTTGATTCTTAATTTTGAAATTTAGAGTTCGTCGGGAATTTTGGGGTTTTGAAGAGTTGAGTTCGATGTGATGAAATTGAATGTGTTTATGTGTATGTGACCTCTAAATTGTATTTGGGTTTTAGTTGTTGTAATTTCATATTAAAATATATTTTGAATTCAAAAATTGGAGTTCTTTATAATCAAATTTGTGGGTATTTGATTTGTTCGATAACGTTTTCGGAATTGATTGTAATTGTAACACGAGTTGTAACTGAATTGTGTATTGGAACTGGTTTCGAGATTTTTTTAGTTGTTTAGGCGCGGGAATTTTGAAATTGGGTTATCGCTCGGATTTTGAGGATATGAGATCTAACCGAGTATAACCTGATTAATCGCGTTGCAATTATTCTTGAGAATATTGTAATCTGAATCCGTACGTTGTAAATTAGAATTTGAAATCGAGAGGTTCGGGTTTTGTAAGGTATTTCAAAAGTTGAAATTACTAGAGAGAGAATTTAAATGCGATATAGTTTCTTAAATCCCGAAAGAAATTCTATGAATATCACGAGACTATGATTTTATTTCAGAAGCCAATGGAAGATTAGCGGACTTTGTTTGAACTCGGGTTTTTGATTCGTTAGTCGGGAGTTGAAATTCGAATTTCGGAAGTTGGGAGTTTTTATGAATTTTTTTCAGAGAAATAATTCATTCTCGAATTCTATTATCTATTTTTAGATATGCGTGAAAGTTTGAAGATTGACTAAGACAAAACTCTGGGATAAGTTTCGAGACTTGAAAGCTAATTATCAAGGTTAAAGCTCCGTCCTCTCGTAAGTATTAATCACTTATGGAATTTAATGGTATTCCGAAAGTAAATATAAAGTTTTCTTCCATTATTATTTCGTAACTTAAATAAATAATGTATAAATATTTATTTAAGGATGTTTAAGGATTTAAATTCGTTATTTAATCAAAAGTAATTTTTCGATTATTTATTTCAGATTCATTAATTCATTTTTGACTCATACTTGTTGCCTGACTCTATTACGTATTGTTTTCAATACGAGAATAGGTGAGTCTGAAACAAGTTTAGTGTATGATAACCGAAAAATTATAAATTAAACCATTTAACTAAGAATAGATTTAAATTTCTTTCGTCAACTGAATTCGTTAGTTTTTATTATTATTGAACTCTGTGTCTAACAGACTTTCAACTCTGGATTCTAGTTTTTTCAACGTTCGGCAAAGTGTCAAGTATCTCGGGGATCGTGACATCCGAGATATCTATGAAAATCATGGGACTTTCTGCCGAGGTAGTCCATGTAAGTGAGGAGACATAAGTCAACTACTTACCAAGGGAATAATCTTGATTGTCTGTGCATTTTGCTTGATAATAAACAAGATTAGGGAAAAGTCCTAAAATATACAATTTGAACTTTAATACTTCGGCCACCCTAATTTGATCCATCCATATTTACAATATGGATAGTCAGATCCATCCTAACTCTATAAAATAAGCTAAGACTTCATCTCTAGTAAAGCATCAGATGCCCGAATTCGACCAAGAAAAAAAGAAGCGAAAGTCACACTTCAACCTTCTGTATAAAATACTAAATGAGCACAAAGGGAAACAATAAATACCTCTGGGGTATAACCCACTCTTCCGTAAACGAAACAACATGTACACTGCTAGTCGCAACGTACATGAACATAACAAAACTAATGTCGGTTGTACCCACGAGGTAATGCTTATTTTTAGGACCAGAGGGTCCTGATGGCGCTGAATACTCAAGTTTAGCAGGTCTCGCCCGTAAGCGTACCGCTCAGGTTATCGCTCAGGCGAGCATATTTCTTTGGGCCCGTAAGCACCGAGTGTCGGTGCCCAGATGAAGATGGTACCACTAGTGGATCCTTAACAAGTGATAAAACTCAGGTCAGTTAAAGACTGCGGCTAAAATTCTAAAGCGAGTCTTTGGTCGGACCGAAGATTATGGGTGTGGGGAGATCATAATCTTACGGAACGGCCAGTGTTCGTATGATGTGCACGCATTAATAACTCTTAGGTGATAGCTGCGTTTTGCATCCCTATGTGTCTGTTTATACATCATATGATTTGCATTAGACTCGTTTATCTTCCTTTGTTAGACTTCTACTTACTGATTCAATCGACTCGTAGCTCTATCACCCTTGGTAATGTAGATAAGGGGAAGGCGGCCATGCAGTAGTTTTGAAAGGAGACCATATCCGAAATGTGTATCTCTCGACCTATGGGCTATGGGTAATTGTTTGAACATTGGTTAACATTATACCTATTAAATAATGAAACATATCTAATAGGAATTTCAAATTTTCAATTTAATATCCGAAACTCATTTTGTAACATATTCAATAACCATGGCAATAAAAACAACCTAACATGTCAATAAATTTTCTAAACATGTAAATAAATAATCCACACACACACTATGCTATACGTAAGTATAGAATTGAAAAGAAGAACGGATCGCTAAAACGTTATGGTTGTTGTCGACAACTTGTCGACAACTTACGGCGTCACGCGTCAAACACCTTGGCTGAGAGCCTATTGGGATTTGTGCCCACAAAGGAGATATAAGACATTTAATACATTTTCTATTACTTTTGACGAAAGTTTAATAAAGTTAAATATTCATTCTTATTTAAGATTGTGTTTATGCATGTATGTCTACGCTCTGAAACTGTCATCAACGAAAGAAGTGTTAAGTACAGACTTGACAAAATACCTTCTAGTGACTACACTACTACAAAATATATTTTTAGAAGCGACATGAGGAATTACAAACGACTGGTTGCTTCTAATTAGAAGCGACATTTTAGCTTTAGAAGCGACTAGTCGCTCCTAACCTAAACACCCCAAATTTTCTCAAAAAATGAAATTAATGACTTTTAGAAGCGACTAGTCGCTTCTAATGGTCTGAGTCGACTTATAAGAAGCAACTAGTCGTTTCTAAAGGCCAAAATTGTTGGCTCGCTTCTTTCTCGCCAATTTTGTCAGTATGCTTGGGCATTAGAAGCGACAAATCGCTTCTAAAGTCGTTTATAATGCACAAATTATTTGGCTCCAAAACTTCTCCCCCAAAATTTCACTAAGTATAATTATTGGGCATTAGAGACGACTAGTCGCTTCTAATGTCACTTCTAGTTGCCAAATTATTTTGCTCCAAAAAAATTTCGCCAAAATTTCGCTCAGTATCAAAATTTGGGATTTAATTGTCGCTTCTTATGCCCAAATGTTTTGGCTCCAAAATCCTTCCGCCAAAATTTCACCTACGTGGACATTAGAAGCAACATTGTCAATAAGTTTTCAAAATAATGAATCATATCTATTATAGCGACATTTGAAATCGGTTAACATTTAACCTATTAAATAATGAAACATATCTAATATGGCGGAATTTCAAAATTTTAATTTAATATGAGAAACTCGTTCGTAAGATATTCAATAACCATGGTAATAAAAACGATCTAACATGTCAATAAGTTTTCTAAACAAGTAAATAAACAATCCACACACAGACACAATGCTATAATTAATTATAGAATTGAAAACAAGAACCGATCTCATGAAACTTACGGTTGTCGTCAAGAACTTCTCAAGTCTCCTCTCCTTTTTCGATCTGCAAAATCTAATCCAAAGCCACCCGTCCAACCCATGGCCGAGGACTCCCCTACGCGCACTTGAAATTGAACCTGAGTCTGAATCTTATTGTTGGGAAGGAGGAATAGTGCTCAGCCAAAATTAGGGTTTCACTCAAATAACCACGAAACAGAGTCAACGAAAAAATCTCAGTATTTATATGAGATTAAGAGGGCGGGCTCTTCTACGAACAAGGAGAAGGGAATGATCACCCAATAAATGCAAGACAAAGCGAGAAAACGTTTTTCTCAACTCCTAGGGTTCTGGTAAATAGACCAAAACGGGCTAGTGTTTTGAAGAATTTCTCTCTCTCTAGGTATAATCGCCTAAAGAAAGGGGAGTCTCTCTCTCTCTCTCGAGTTTTGATACTTGGCTAGAATGATTAGATTAAGAGGAGAGTCAAATTTGTGTTTATTTATTAAAGAGATAACAAGCCTAGGTTAAGTTAAGCTCATTAACCAAACTTAAGTCCACTAACCCGTTATGAGTTTAAACAAATCACCATCTATTGGCCAGCCATATTGTTTTAATTTCACTCTACATCTATTAGATTTATTTCTAAAACAATATTTAATTAAATTAGAACATCTCATTTATTTAATGACATGTCATCAATCCTTGACATATTGTATACAAGTACGAAACGAGAAATTATTTATTTTTACCTTTTATTTATTTAAATTCAGAAATTGTATTATTATCAATATAATTATAAATTCGACTTATTAAATAAAGGTAAATTAAAAATAATTAACTACTTATTTATTTAATCATGAACGAAATAATCAAAGTACAAATCACAATTTACATTCAATGTGAAAATGAACTTATTCTTTTTTATTAAAATCACATTCGAAAATCTATCATTGAGACCTCTTGGACCCACATGAACGAAACTTTAGAATAAAGGCCTGGCACAAAAGTTCACAAACTTTTGCCGACTTTTAATTCTTAATATTGGTCGATTAAACTACAGGACCAATATTGAATATCAATAAGTTCATATGCATTTATATTTTAGTTGATGTGATGAAACTATACTTTACACAATCCACAGTGTATTTTACGATATTACCCTTTGTCTGTATCATTAACTAAGAAGAATGTAAAATTACCGATTTACCCTGAGTGATTATTTCACTAACTCTTTTGTTATTTGTGAACGAGAAAAACATAAAGTAAGATGTCACAACATGTCAAATGTTTTATTCGTTGAATATCTGGCCCGGTTTAGTCGCTCACACTTTAAAAATAAAGCATGGTGTGATACTAATGCCGTAGTATTCTTGCAACACAAATTTCATATATGTGAATCACATAATTCAACGAAATAGTATTATGACACCAATCGTCGGGTTTATAAAAACTCATTTAAAAATTTCCCAATGACTAATCAAATGTCATAAAATGTTACAAGAAAATATGTATTCACTTCAAGATTTAAGTATTACAAAAATACCCATCGTTTGTTATTTTGAAGTTTCGAGTGATTTAACAGTTTTATCTCGAACTTCAAAGTGTCACAAGTCTTGTTCAATGTCTTCATGAAGACATCAAAAATAAATTTCAGAGTCATAAATCTCTATATCACAAGATAAGATATCGTTAATCTATTCAAAAAAATATTACTCAGATACGATTGCCCAATCGATCTTTAGATTGCGAACTATTATTTTAAGGGATAAAGAGCTATATACCCTTCTATAGTATTGAGTTTGCAAAATACCCAATTTTTTGTAAGTTTTGGTTAATACCCAGTTGTAAAAATTAACGCAAATTATCGGACTATTATACCCTTTTCGGTTTTGTAATTTTTGGAAATTAATTTCCGAAAATTAAATAAATTATGGCCGGATTTTATGCATAAAGATAGACTCAATTTCTCTCTCCAATTAAAGAGCCGGATATGTTGGAAATTAATAAAAATTAATGAAGACTTTTAATTTTTGGAGGGAGAAATTGTTTTGGAAAGTTGTTATATATCCCATCAAATCTCTTAAACTCTAACCCCCTTCAACACTCAAACTTACTCTCTCTCATTCCCACCGAAACACAAACGCACGTAACTATTCTCTCTCTTGAATCCGAATTGTCACTTTCTCTCACTCTAAACCAATACTACTATCTCATCTCTTCTCTCTCTACGAAGAAAAATCTACGATTTCAATGGCCTCGAAGGAAGATAAGAAGCCAGCGAAGGAGAAGTTGGTGGAGGAGAAGAAAACTCCGGCGACCGAGAAAGCTCCAAATCAATAGAACCCGAAATAATGAAAGAAACTTCCCCCGGAGAGAAGAAGAAGAAGATGATGAAGAAGTCGGCGACCGGCGAAAAGAAAAAGAGTATGACGAAGAAGAACGTTCATATAGTTTTTATTTTATTGTAATTACATCTGTAATTTGTTTCCCCCTCAAATATTTCAATTAGATCTGTATTTTCTTTTCCCCTAGAATCATTATGAACTTTTTCGTCACAGAATTTAACGAAAATTAATAGTTACTGTACAACACGTTATTAACAGAGAGACAAATTAACCAAAATTAATAAGAAAATCATATAAATTTTGGGAATCAGTAACATAACTGAATTATAAAATAAATTTTTAAATTTCAAAATCTCAAGATTATATTTAACTGATATAAATTTCATTTATTAGTAATAAATACCGAATATTTGGTCACCATTTTTGGAAATAAAAAGGTAAAGTTTATTTTTTAAATAAAAAAAAGATTTTAGACTAAACATATTCGGAAAGAATATATCTTAACATCAATTTGGAATTATTCGAATTAATAGTTAAAACTATTAACAGAATGGAATAAGGCTACAAAACAGGAAATTCGTAACTATGCACCACAAATTAACCAAAATTAACACGTAAAATGGTGTTATTTTTCATATCAGTTACCATATTTTAAGTTTCAAAATCAAAAATTAAATTTCAAGATTCAAGATTATATTTGACTGATTCAAAATTTAATTATTGACTATATGAATTATAGATAAAAAGGGAAATATCAATTAATTTTATAATCAATAACAACTACAAAATATGATAGGATATTTGTAACTGTACAACATACTAGCAGTAGATGCACATATTAACCAAAATTAATACGAAAATCATATAGATTTTGGGAATCAGTAAACATAAGGGAATTACAAAATAAATTTTTAAAGATCAAATTCTCAATATTATATTCGATTGATATTAATTTCATTTATTAGTAATAGATACCGAATATATGGGCATCTTTTTAGGAAAGAAAAAGATAAGATTTTATTTTTTAAATCAAACAAGATTTTAGGCTAAATATATTCGGAAAGAATATATCTTAATTGGAATTATTCGCATCAATAGTTAAAATTAAAAACAGAATGGAATATATCAATTAATACTGCAAAAAAAAAAGGCTACAAAACAGGAAATTCGTAGCTGTACACCAGAAATTAACCAAAATTAACACGTAAAACAGTGTCTGTTTAAAATAGCCATTAATGACAGAAATGAACTAATTCGATTGTAAATTAAAGAAGATAGTTGACTATATCAAAAAAATATTAAAACCATTAAATAACGATTTCAAATCTGAAAGTTGAAAATTAACGTCGAAATCCCGTGATCTAAGGTAAATATGCGTTAATTGAGTCCCATGAAATCAGGTGGATAGATAAGATTAAAATGTGCGTGTATATAAATTAACGCAAATTAACTAGTATTTCATGCTCGTAATTTGTAACCGATTAGAAAATATAGCAATTAATAAAATATATCTGAATAAAATTAAAGAAAAAATAAAATGGTTTATGCATTTATTAGTTGACTAATTAAAAAATATCCTGAATTAACTAAAAAACAAATTCGCTGTTTAAAATAAGAAAATTAAACAAGATTTCCCTAAAAATCAGGTTAATTTTCGTTAATATAAAAAGACTGAAAATAAATAAATAAAACACATGAAAACTAAAATAAAAAGGACAAAAATGGAATTGCAATTGCCTAATAATATGCCACGTAGGACTAATTGGGTATCTTTTAAACGTTTGTAAAAGATTGGATATTTTACAATTGCAACGTTTCATGTGACTTAGTTAGAGCAATTCTTCTTATTTTAAACTATTCACTAGAAGGTATCTTGTAAAGTCTGTACTTAACACTTCTTTCATTGATGACATTTTCAGAGCGTAGACATACATGCATAAACACAATCTTAAATAATAATGAATATTTAAACTTTACTTAACTTTCAACAAAAAAAAAATACAAATTCATTAAATGTCTTATATCTCCTTTGTAGGCTTAAATCCCAACAGTTATGACTCAGGAAGTGTTTTGTAGTAAAATACTATATGTAATGTCAGCCTTTTCAGAAAAAGTATTTTGTATTTCTAAATAAATTGAGAGCTTTTACGTATATATCATAAGGATCTATGTATGAAGGTCAATTTTCAACTTATATAAATGAAAAATAAGTATTTTGTATTTCTAAATAAACTGAGAGGTTTTATGTATATATCATAAGGATCTATGTATGAAGGTCAATTTTCAACTTCAGTATCTGGAATATAAACGAAAAATATCACGAGATTTTTACCCACTATTATATTATACGTTTCCGCATTTTTAATTAAATCGTACTTTATTTATTATATGTTGATTAAACCGTATTTTTATTTTGATTATTTTATTTATACATTATCACATGATAATGATTTGCTGTCGATATTATATATGATGTGATGTTGGACTGGTTGGAGTCGCGGTCTGCGGGTGAGGTGATGACGCTTGCGGGTTGTGACAAGATTTTGTGGTATCAGAGCCCAGGTTTAGTCGTTCTGTAGACTTGAGATATGTTTTTTTGGTTGGATAATGTTAATACTTGTGATGAACGTTTGCCCGGCGTTTTGGATGGTAGGATGGCGCAAGGACCGATATTTTCTTACGACTAAGCGCTCAAGGTTGTACTTCTATCTGCTCTGATCTTTAGCTGTGCTCCAGGTACGTTGTCCTGGACGCGGTGGCTGGGATCCACGTTGATGGATGTTGTATGGATGCCTGAGCTTTATTGTACATGAGTCGCTATGACCCTTCTTAGGGGTCAATCCTGGACCGGTGGTCCAGGCATGTAGCGTTAGGGAGTCATTTTTTTATCGTGGTACATGTTTGAAGTGATCATGGGTGTGACTTTTTCGGCCCAAGGTCGGGCAAAGAATGGTCCGACATCGCCCAAGAATTTTGTCAGTTGGAGTATGAGTCCGTGTCTTTGTACGAGCACCGATTTGAGGATCAGATCTTAGAATCATGTCCTTTCCAGGTAGAGGATACGCAACAGCAGATTATCTTTTATCAGGGTTTGCCCCTTGAGTTTAGAGATCCTACGCTGTTGCAGGGATGCGTGTCCATGACTGATCTTCGAGCGCGAGTGGGGTCTTTAATTTGAACAATTGGAGAAGGGGATCACTCAACGAATCAAGATCAAGAATCAAGAAAACAAATTTTCTTAATTTCTCGGCCAAGAATGATATGTCTAGGGTTCGGGTTTTGTCTCACAAAATCTCATTTTTAAACCCAATAATCATTTTAATGAGTTTAAAAATAATTTTTCAACCCTTAAGTCAATAGTTAAGGCCGGCCATATCAATTATTTTTATCTCCATATTTATTTGATTTATTTCTAAAATAATATTTAATTAAATTAGAACATCACATTGATTTAATGACATGACATTAAATCTTTTCATATTATGTAAACAAGTACGAAACGAGAAAATATTTAATTTCATCTTTTATTTATTTGAATCATCAAATTATATTATTATCAATATAATAACATAATATGATTTATTAAATAAATTTTATAATTAATAACTAATTATTTAATTAATTACTTAGAAAATAATTTTCTTAGTGTAAGTCACAATTCATATTCAATGAGAAAATCAATCGTTCTAGTTAAATAAGTCTCGTCGGAGACTCTATCACTGAGACCTTATGGACCAACATGAACAAAGCTTTAGAATAAAGTTTTGGCACAAAATTTTATAAAGTTTTCTCGACTTTTGATTCTTAGTATTGGCCGATTGCAGTAAAGGACCAATATTGAATATCTCTAAGTTCACATGCGTTTATATTTTTGTTTGATATGATGAAATTATTCTTCACACGATCCATGATATATTTTACGATATTACCATTTGTGTGTATCATTAATTCAGAGGAATGTAAAATTACCGTTTTACCCCTGAGTTGTTATTTCACCAATTCTTTGGTTATTTGTGAACGATAAAAACATAAAGTGAGATATATGTACCTGTCACCTATTTTATTTAAGGAATCTTTTATTCGTTGAATACCAGGCCCGGTTTATTCGTTCACAATCTCTTAACAAAGCATGGTGTGATACTAATGCCTTAGCATTGTTTCAACACAAATTTGGTATTTGTGAATCACATAATTCAACGAAACAGTATTATGATACTATCTGTCGGGTCAATGAAACTTCATTCAATCATTGCCCATTCACAAATCAAATGTCATTAAGTGTTACAAGTATATATGTATTCATTTCACGATTTAGATAATTACCCAAATACCCCTTGTATGTGATCTTGAAGTTTCGAGTCATTAAACGGTTTTATCTCGAGCTCCAAAGCATCACTGGTCTTGGTCAATGTCTTTATTAAGAAATTTAGAATAAATCAAAGAGTCACAACTCGCAATATCACAAGATATGACATTGTTGATTTATTCAAACAATCAATACTCAAATTCGATTGCCCAAACGATCTTTAGATTATGAACTATTATTTAAACTAGTCATAAGAGGGTATCTTGTACCATCTCTTTCGTTGATGACAGTTTCAGAGCGTAGCAAACATACATAAACACAAACTTAAATAAGAATTAATATTTAATTTTTATTTAATGTTTAAGCAAAAAAATACAAAATGTATTTAAATGTCTAATATCTCCTTTGTGGGCACAAATCCCAATAGAAGACAGCTTTAGACTGGATAAGAGTGACGTTTTGCGATGCAATGACAAAGTCTGTGTGTTCGAACGAAGGAATCAGAAGGCAGCTGATAGAAAATGTTCACCGAACGCCGTACTTTGTACAACCAGGTGTGTTTTAAATGTATCAAGCCTTTAGAAAGTCTATTGGTGGCCAAGAATGAAAAAATATATGGCTACATTTGTTCAAACATGTTAAACCTGTCACCAAATCAAGGCAAAGAACCAGAAACTAGCCAAAATGTTGCAACCTTTAGAAGTTCCACTATGGAAATGGGAACAAATCATGATGGATTATCGTGTCAAGTTTGCCGAGAATGATCGCTGGTCATAATTCTATATGGGTCATTTTTGAAAGATTAATTAAGTCATCACATTTTCTCCTGATCAAAACCACTCACGCTGTGGATAAGCTTGATGAGCTTTATATCAAGGAGATTGTTCGTCTCCATGGAATTCCAAATTCGATTATTTATGATCGTGACACTTGTTTCACATCAAAATTTTGGAAGTGCGTGCAAGAGAATTTGGGAACGAGGCTGAAGTTCATTACTGCTTTTCATCCGCAAACTGATGGTTAGAGTAGGCGTACGATTCAGATATTGGAGAATATGCTCAGGGCATGTGTCCTCGACTTCCATGGCTCATGAGTTGTTATCTTCCTTTAATTGAATTTTCGTACAACAACAGTTACCAAGCGACAATAGCAATGGATCAGTATGAAGCTCTCTACGGACAAGAGTGTCGTTCTCCAATTCAATGGGATGAAGCTGGAGAAAGTAAGTTGTTCGGGCATTAGTTGGTAGAGCAAACCACTGAGGCAATCAAGAATATTCGAGCTCGGATGAAGACTTCACATAGTCGTCAGAAGAGCTATGCTAATAAGCGAAGGAGACCTTTGGAGTTTGAGATTGGAGAGAAATTTTCTTAAAGGTTTTGCCGATGCGTGCTGTAATGGGGTTTGGTAAAAATGGCAAGTTTAGTCCGAGATATGTCGGACCTTTTGATATACTAGAGAGTGTAGCCATGGTAGCTTACGGTCTAACTTTGCCACCCTCTATATCCATTCTCCACGATGTGTTCCATGTATCGATGTTGCGAAGATATATATCCGATCGTTCACATATGGTTCAAGACCAAGAAGTTCAGATTTCTCCTGACGTTACATATGAAGAGCCAACTGTTGATATCCTTAAACGAAAGGGCCAGTTCATTATCTCTTCTTCTCCCTCTCCCTTACACGTGGGTTCCCCCTAAGCTACCTCCACGTTTTATTTCTTTCTTTCCTTTCCTGCCGCATGGCCCCTACCTATTCCTCACTCTCTCTCCTTGTGTCATGTATCCCACAAAATCTCTCACCGTCTTCTCACTTTTTTTCTTGCTCGTGACTCTCTTCACTTCATCCTTATCTCTCTCTTTCTCTCGTGCTTCTCTCTTTGTCCCTAGCTAGACTCCGTTTTCTTTTTTCTTCCTCACAAAAATAATTCAACTCTCTTTCTCTCTCTCCACCGGTCTTCTCTCCGAGCTCCATCGTTGTCGCCCTTTTCAAAAAACAGCTTATTTTCTTCGTCACGAAGCTTTCTACCTAGCTTCGCCACAAATCTGTCCCTTCTCACTCGTCTTGTGCTTCTTCCTGCGTCACGACGGCCAAAACTCCATCGCTGGCCACCGGTCCCGTTTCGGTGTGTTCAAGCGTCGAGAAAGCTCAAGATCCACCTGAATTTCACGAATCCAAGGTGAGCCAGGATCGATTTGATTTTTTTATGATGTTTGGGTTTTTAAGAATTGAGTTTGATGTGATGAAATTGATTGTGTTTATGTGTATGTTACCTTTGATATTTATTTCGGGTTTGAGTTGTTATAATTTTGGATTGAATGATATTTTGAATTCGAAAATTAGGGTTCTTCAGAGTTAGATTTGGGGGTTTGGGATTAGATCAGGTCGGTTTGTCGGATTTGATTGTAATTGTAACTTGAGATGTAACAGAATTGTGTATTGGAACTAGTTCGGAGAATTTTCAAGTTGTTTTCGCCCGAGAGTTTTGGAATTGGGTTATCGCTCGGGTTTTGAGAATATGAGATTCAACCGAGTGCAACCTGATTAATCGCGTTGGAATTATTCCTGAGAATATTGTAATCTGAATCTGTATGTTGTATATCTGAATTTAAAATCGAGAGTCTCGGGTTTTTGTAAGGTATTTCAAAAGTTGAAAATATGGGAGAGAGAAACTAAATGCGATATAGTTTTTGAAATCCCAAAAGAAATTCTATGAATATCACGAGACTATGATTTTATTTCAGAAGTTAATAGCAGATTAGCAGATGTTGTTTGAACTCGGGTTTTGGGTTCATTAGTCAGGAGTTGAGATTCAGATTTTGGAAGTTGGGAGTTTTTATAAATTTAAGTCAGAGAATTAATTCATTCCCAAATTCTATTATCTATTTTCATATATGCATGAATGTTTAAAGATCGACCGAGACAAAAGTGTTGGAAATTATTTAACAATTTAAATAACAATATTACATAACACATCTATATGTGGCAGAATTATATAATACGATCTGAATTAAAACAAATATTAATAAATTAATAACCTAGGCATTACCTGTCAAAAAATTATTTATTCTACACATGTCAACAAATTGAAAATAACGATCTAACATTTTATAAACATATTCATAAATATCAATCGCAGATCCAATTCGTTTTAGAAGACTTACATGTTAGGTTGTAAACAACCTTGTGCGTTTCTAGCTAACTTCAGAGCTCCTCATTAAATTTTTGAAGAAATTGACCCGCCGGATTGGAGGACAAGACTCGCTGGATTGGAAGCAGGCGGCCAGAGATGCGTCTGCGACGCTGTGGCTTGCTCTGGTGAAATTTGATCGTGGGACCTGTGCAGGAGAGTAGGGGAGACCAAGGGCTAGGTTTTTGTGAAAGGGCTCGAGCTGGATCCACCTGAGTCTCCTGTGGTGGCTTAGGCGCACCTGGAACCCGGCTGGTCAGGAAATCCGGCGAGCAGTCCGGCCGGCAGAAAGGCCGAGTTGCGCCTCGATGTGCCTCATTCAAATCCTTTGCATTTTGACCTTGAAATCCGCAAGATATGATCACTCAAATATCATAAAAATTTGAGTTTTATGGATCTCGAATATTATAAGAGATTTAAGACTGTGGGTTGTTCAATTGAGTAACGGGAATAGAGAACCCTCAACGGTCGAATCAAGAAATCAAGAAACGATTTCTTAATCGTTTTTTTCTCTCAATTCTCTCGGCCAAAACTTAAAAAGGGGGAGGGGATTATGGCCGAGATTTTTCATAATGAAATTCAGGCTAGGGTTTCTTTAATTCAGCCCTAATTATATTAGAGAGACGATGGACTTCAGTTAGATCAAACTCAATTATCAAGTTAAGCCCGATTCAGCCTTTTAATGAGTTTTAAAATTAATAACCAAACATTTATTTAATGAAACTTGGCCGGCCATATTTTAAACACATTCCCTAATTGATTTATTTCTAAAATTAATATTTAATGAATTCAGAACATCTCATTTATTTAATGACAAATCATTAAGTAATTTCATACTTCTCAAAATAGTACGAAACGAGAAAATATTTATTTTCATTCTTTATTTATTTGAATCATCAAATTATATTATTATGATATAATAACATAATATGACTCATTAAATAAATGTAACAATAAATAACCAATTCTTTATTAAATTACCCATAAAATAACTTTCTTTATGTAAATCGCAATCTACATCTAATGAGAAAATCAATCGTTATATATTAAAATTCTGTTAGCCGCTCAACCAACTGTCACACCCAATTATTATGACAATGTGCGTAACAATTGACGAGCAATATAAAGATGAAATAATTGAAAATATAAAGTAAATAACACACACGATTGGTAACCCAGTTCGAAGCAACGTCTCCTACATCTGGGGGTGTGACAACCCAGTGGAAATGATTTGACTATATAATAGTTCTCAGTACAAGTGGACTTATATGAACAATATAAACATCAAAGCCAAATTACTAACTATGAAGTGAAAACCTAATTCAGTCTTCTCCCTGTATTAGTGACCTAATCACAAATCCACAAAGACACACACACACACGTGTTCTTTTATCACAATGTACTCACAGGTGTGGCTAGATACTCTGCGCAATAATCACATAACCAAAACCACGAATTTTTCACAGTGGGTGAACAAATTCAAACACTGCTCTTCACTGAGATTGTAGATTTCTAGGCCTACAACACTAGAGAAAGCATCAAGTTTGCTAACGGTAGCAACCATTGGCTTTTATAGCGTCCAAAATAAGAAAGGTCAATGCACGGAATTATTCATAGATAATACGCTGACATAGATAATTAATCCATGATATTCGCAGATCTAATCAGAGCCCAGAATATCGCAAAATGTTAAAGTCAAAGATCACATGATAATCTTGCAACAAATCTTGGCGAATACTGATAGAACACTTGCTTAATAAAAATATGACAACACACGTAACAACATATTTCAATACATTTAATCCAAGAATCTACCACTGAGACCTTATGGACCAACATGAAAGAAGCTTTATAAAGATCGGACTCAAAAGTTCACAAATCTTTTTCGTTTTTCAATTCTTAATATTAGTCGATTCCACTAAATGACTAATATTGAAACTCTCTAAGTTCACATGCGTTTATTTTCCGTTCGATGTGACAAAACAATTCTTCATACGATCCACAAAGTACTTTACGATATTACCCTTCATGTGTATCAGTTACGTAGAGGAATGTAAAATTATTGTTTTACCCCTGAGTTATTATTTCACTAACTCCATTCTAATTTGTGAATGAGAAAAACATAGAGTGAGATGTCTTTACATGTCACATGTATTAATCAAAGAATGTTCTTATTAGACGAATACCAGACTAGGTTTATTTATTCACACTCTCATAACAACGCATAGTGTGATACTAATGCATTTGCATTGTTTCAACATGAATTCCATATTTGTGAATCACATAACCCAATATGATAACGTTATGACACCAACCGTTGGGTCAGATGCAACTATAACTTTAGTCATTTCCTATTGACAAATCAAATGTCATAAGATGTCATATCGATCAAGCATTCACTTCAGGATTTAGGTAAGTACCAAAATACCCCTCGTATGTGATCTTGAAGCTTCGAGTGATTAAACGGTTTTATCTCGAGTTCTGAGTATCATAGGTCTTGTTCAATATGTACTATAAGATATCAAGAATGAAACAGAGAGTCACAACTGTCTATATCACAAGATAAGATATCATGATCCATTCAAACAGTCATTATTCAGATTAGATTGCTCCATCGATCGTAAGATCGCGAACAAATGTTTAAACTAGTCATAAGGGGCTATCTTGCCAAGTCTATACTTAGCACCCCTTTCATTGATGAGAGTTTCAGAGCGTACCATACATACATAAACACAAACTTAAATTAAGAATAAATATATAACTTTATTTAATGTCTCGGCAAAATCAAATACAAAATATTTATAATGTCTTAAATCTTCTTTGTGGGCACCAATCCTAACAAAAACTCTAAGATCGATTTCTAGACCTAAAAGCCAAATATCAAAGTTTAAAGCTCCGTCATCTGGTAGTATTAATTTCTTACGGCGTTTAATGGAATTCTGAAATTAAATTGAAAGTTTTCTTTCATAATTATTTCGTAACTTAAATAAGTAATGTATGATTATTTATTTAAGGATTTAAATTGTTTAATTAATCAAAGTAATTTCTCGGTTTTTTATTTCAGATTGATTATATCATATGAGACTAGTATTTTATTGTCTGACTCTATTACATATTATTTTCAACACGAGGGTAGGTGAGTCTTAAACAAGTTTAGTCTATGATAATCAAAATATTATAAATTAAATCTTTTTACAAGGAATCGATTTAAATTACTTTTGTCAGCTGAATTTGTTAGTCTTCAATATTATTGAACTTCGTGTCTGACAGACTTTCAAGAATGTGAATAACAAATTCACGACTCTCCAAAATCCAAATGACAAATTTTCGAAGAAGATGACGACGAAACCCAAGATCCAAATGAAGAAGAATATGTCGAATCAGAAGAAGAGATACCGGCACCTCCACAACGGAGTCGAAGTCTGAGCTCACCTTCATTTGTTGTTCCTCGTCCTCGACAACATCAACAACAAGAAGAGACGCAACAACGACGATAACAAAAAAAAACCGCCGGCTGGGGATCTCGAAGCCCCACAAAAAATCCAACCTACAGGATGGAGGAACCCTAGGTCCGCAATTTGGACAATGTTTGAACAAGTTACTCACAACGGCGTCAAATTTGGAAAATTTTACGGTTGTAGGAAGATCTGCAACGCTCACAACCATAGAGTCGAGACGTTGCTTTTATGGATTCACAACAAATACTGCAAAGGAGATCGATCTGGAGCCTCTTCAAATAATGTAAGTCATATTGCCTCACTTCTATTACGAAAACAATTAGTAGAATACTTTGTTTCAACTATCAATCTTTTCAACATATAGAATCTCAAGGATTTGTTAGTTTTTTAAGTTATTTATTTTCGGGAGTTCAAATAATGTCTAGAAAAGCTTTGAGAGCCGATATACAAAAATGGTTTTTAGATAGAAAAGAAAAATTAAAATCCACAATATCAAACGGTAGATATAGGCTAGCATTAACCTCGGATATATGGAGGGGTCAAGCTAAAATGTATTGCATGAGTGTTATAGTTCATAATTTAGATGACGCGTGGAATTTGAACATATGTATAATAGCATTCAAGAGGAAAGAAGGATCTCACACTAGTCAAAATATTTTAGATATAATGGTTAGTGTATTAGAGGAATGAAGTTTAACAAGTAGGATTATCTCTGTAATGTTAGATAACGCCACAAGTAACAATGCTATGATAAGAGATTTAAAAGAAAATCTTCAAACTAATGATTCTCTTTTGCACCAACAATGTGCTACTCATATAATAAACCTAATAGTTCAAGCCGGGGTAACTAGTTATGAACGTTCAATAAACAAAATTAGGACTTACATTAGTTAGATAAACAGCTCAACAAGTAGGGTAGACTAACTTAAGAGACGTCTTAGGCACAACGGTCTCCACGAATGCAGTTGGCATCTAGATAACAAGATTAGGTGGAACTCAATATTTTTAATGTTAACAAACTTTTTATTGGTAGGTTATGTAGATGTTGTTATAGATTATATTAACAATGAACATGGTGAGGACTCTATTTCTGAATATGATATGAATGGTTGAGTCGTTTGTTTCCTTTCTTAACAATTTTTATAAAGAAACTTGTAATCTTTCCGTCATTTACACTCCTACTTTTTTTCTTGGCCTGCATACTATTACTGCAATTGCACTTCATTTAAACAAGTATAGGGAACAAACTATTTTTCAAGATTGTATTAAAGTAATGGAAGGTAAAATTTTAAAATATTGGGGGACTGGGAAGGTTCCTTTACTTTAAGGTTTTGGAGTCATTCTAGACCCACGATGCAGAGTAGTTGGTTTGAAAAAAATTCTTAGGTACATTAAACAATTTTTTGTCGATCAAGATTACTATATACTAGATTTTCCCAGAATCGTGGAAGCGTTTTATGCTTTTTCAGGGTCTACAAAGTTAACCTTCTCCCGCTGTATCGGACGCAGCCTAGTCAGTCACAGATGCAGCATCTACGACGACATCAATTCCATAATGTGTTCATCAACGCTCAGCGTACAGTCCATCTCCGCAACAACACGAGGCCGGGTTTAGTCGACCGAGCTCAGTCGACACACACTCTCATCCCGAGATAATGGAGTACGATTGGAACAAGTGGGTCAAACCGGATGACGAATGGTTAGACCTATTGGTTTGGTGGAGACAGAATTCAAGGAGATTTTCGATGTTGCATACCATGGCTCAAGACATACTCACCATTCTTGTTTTGACCGTGCCATCGGAGGCGGCTTTAAACAGCGCGGGACGCATCATCGACAACAAAAAATGTAGCTTGCATCAACAAATGGTAAAAGCATTAATATGCAGAAATGATTGGCTTCAACATAGGCATAGAGCACAAGACACATTTCAAATGTTTGATATTGTTGATGATTTTGATGTTAACTTTTCTAACATAAACATCAATAATTAGACTTAGAGTTATGAACTTATGATAAAGGGATATCCTGGCCCTTGTCAGGAATAATTTTTCAAACTATTATCGATAAAAAGGGTACTCTTTTTCCTCACCGTCGCACCTTTTTAGGGGTTGGCGAGGTTTTTTAAGAGGCCCATTTTTAAGTTAACATTTGTCTACATTATGTCTGTTCGGTAATTTTGTTTAAATTTCTCTTAATTGAGTCATTCTCGATTTTTAATTTTTATTCTTTTAAATAAAAATGTTACAATTAACACCTTAACACTATTTATTTCAAACTTCTTTTATTTAATTATAATTACGTTTTAAAATTAATTTTTTATTCTTACCAATAGGCCCATACCGCTTCGGATATTACCAGAAGTCTTCGGTACCTTCCGGTAGGCCACGTTTACTTATATCTATTAAAATGTGTGATGATCCACCAAATATCGACCCTCGCATAAGAATGTTTATGGAGTACCGATGATATATATGGTATATTGATGGTAAATTTCAAATTTAAGTTTTAAAAATTTCTCTTTTTTGGTAATTAAATCATTTTAACTCATGCTTTGTGAAATATTTTACATATTTTGATATTAGGAATTTTTTTCTTTCAATTACCTGAATATTTGTAAAGTTTTCGTCAAGTTTTTAGTTTTCTCTTACAACTGCTTCAAAATTTGTTTTCAATTTTTTAATTTTTAGCATTAAATAATTATTTTAAATTTATTGTTTTTCATAATAAACATTTTAGTATTTGATTTTTATTTTTATAATTTCAATTTGATGATTTTTATATAGTTTGGCTTATTAAAATAAATAATTGTTATAATTTTTTTTTCGATAATCAATATATTTCAGTAGTAAGATTATTATAAATTACTCATTTATGTATCATCAAAACTTTTTGATGGGTGGAGTATTTTTAATAACCCAATAAAGAGAAAATATTATCTAATAGACTAAGTGCTAAGCACATTTTTAAACAACTATATTCATTGTATATTAGTAAGAAAAGTGTATAGTGTTGATTGGTAATGATGGATATCCATTGGCCCGTATCAGTGATAAGCGAGTGGGCTCAATGCCGTGCTTTAAGCGAGTGGAGCATTAATATATAATATGTTTCATGATCATATCTTATCAAATTCGTATAGAATTTGCATCCACTACAAGTAGTAGTTGGTAATAATGGATTAACTGGCCTCCCTATTTCATTTATACGCGACTGGGCACATTCATTACTCCACATAAAAAACAATGAATTCAAATTATTGCGTTATTTTTAAAAATATATTACAATAGTGTTGTCGCGATCCTGTATCGCATGTTGGTTGTTGACTTCATTTTTAATGAATTGACCATGCATGCGTAACATAAAATGACATCATATTATAGTGAAAAACACGAAAATTATTTTCGATTCAATATTACATTTGATTACTAAATCTCGGCGGCTAGATTAGCCGAAAGATGGTTATCGGTTCAAGGACGTAAGGTGTCCCTGTTTTTTCAAGGTACGAAGGGGTAGAGAAAATATCTCGAGCCAATGTTCGAATACCAAGACGCTACGTCGTTGAAGTAACCGATCGCATACTCCCAGGAAAAGCTCGAACGACCTTCAATCAATATTACATTTGATTCCTAAATTCTGGTTACTACTAAACTATTAAATATAGATGAAGATACCATGTGCCGGACCATATTATATCGATATCGTTACCGAAATTTTTATTTTTGGGTATATTTATCGACGAGTATATCAATGAATATTTTATAAAAAAATTTACTGACTATCGTTTATACCGAAAAATTATCGAAAATATACCGAATACTGATAAGTATACCGACAAATATCAAATAATACATATATTTTTAACAATACTTCTATTTGAGGATAAAATTAAACCTACCTTCGCAATACTTCCAAAAATCACATGACTTTCTCTCTTCCATTGTTAAGAAAATTCGCCAACATTTTCACCATTTCTTTCTATTAAGATATAACTAATAACTATGATAATATATTTGATATTGACACTTCATAATCAACTTCAAAACCATAGAAGCTAGTAATGAGAAATTTCAAAATATATGCGCAATAGTGGGGTAAACTTTAATTTCTATGTGTGATAAAAGTTTATTGTTTAATATATGTCCAAAATGACAAAACATTTCTTAGTAAGACTTTGGTCAATTATGATATATTGCAGTCGATTATATTATCTTACATGATTTAATATTAACTGCGGTATGTTGCGGTTTGTAACAGTCAAATTTTGTTAAGAGTTTTTTTTATCTTTCGGCACATACATTTCGTGATAAAATTTTTATCACACATAAAAACAGAATATTACTCCACTATCGCACAAATCGAATTCGTCATAGTAATCCTCCATAATGTTCTTCCCCAGGCGTTTTGGATAAGAAGTTACTACTTCCATGAGAAGCAGCTTGATACATTGATCCGGCTCAAGGGACAAGTTCAACATGGGATCCCAAGTATTAAAACGCTCGCTAGTCATCTCAAAACAATTATTTTATTTATTTCTTAACCTTTGATAATTAAATGAAGAGAAATTGCTCTTATTAAATCAATCCAAACGATGAAATTTCATTTTAGCTAATGTTTCTAAATTCTTTGAATACTAGACAATTTAATGACGGGAATGATTTTTGAGAGTTATGTTTACAATTATGCCCTTTTAGAATTTTCATTAATTTTTTTGTGATTGGTTGTCAGCATACTTTGTTTCCTTTATTAGATCAGTTTCAAAATTTCAAATTTCAATTCTGATAAGAAAAATGTTAAAATATTTATGGATCTTCAACTCTTAATACAAGATTAATTTCGGTTTATTTTGATTAATTTTCATACATAATTGATACTATTAAATGAGATTATCTATTTATTTATTTTCCATTTGGACTACTTAATCAGTTGTCTAAATATTTTGTTCCCTTCATTAATTGACTTGAAAGTTTCAAATTTCAAATCTGGAGTCTTAAGAGAATATGGGAACTTTCACCTAGTTCTTTTAAAATGTCCTCGTGAAGAATCCTTTAAATCAGCCAACAATGAAAACATGACTGATTAATACCTTGCTCATGGGCATGACATCATCATGTCACATCCTATTTCAAAATATCTCAATCTGGATTCACTAAAGATTTTTTAAATAAAGATGAGCTAAGTGATGAAGTTTTGATAAAAGCTTACAATACCTTGTTTGTCAAGTGGGGTGATGAATCAAATGACTTTGTTAAGCAGCATAAAAGGATTGCAAATCTTGAAAATGTCAGGCTGAAATTCTTGAGCAAATTCGTGAATTAGAAGGAGACTCTCCGGTTTTTGTTAAACAACGAATTATTTCTTTACTTTATGAGAAAACTAATTTGTTGACAATGATTGGAGGTCTTCAATTTGAAGTTACTCGATTGACCATGGAAGTTGCAAAAATGTCCAAGTCAGTCAAATGCATCACGGAATTGACATTTTGATGATATATTGAAGAGTGAGAAGTCTGCCTCGTATCGGTCTAAGTTAGGATCTGGTTATTCTTCATTGCATCATTCTAACTGAGATCGAAGTTCATCCAAGGCTGTTTTTGTTCTAGTTTAAGTCAACCATCCCTTTAGTCTCAGATCTCATTCTACTTTCGAATCATTCCTCAAGTATCATATCTCATAATGCTTCTTCAAATGTTAGACACTCCTTCAGGAATTTTTTCGCTCTAGACTCCAGACATCAAGGCTCTGGAATCTCTCGTTTTCCTGGAATGAGGCACAATTGGATTTTTCACCATTGTTGAAAACCCGGTCATATTTGCCCTTCCTGTTTCAAGCAAGTTGGAAGGAATATTTTTTTTAACAAATCAGAGATATCCTCATGGTGCTTTTCAAAGCAATGCTCCAAGGGTGAAAATTGATTTAACTCTATCCTTCATTTGTGTTACTAAGAATTGGAGAGTCAAAAACCATCATCGAGCATTCGTTACATATACCTACTTCAAAGCTATACCCAAAGAGGAAAGATATTTAACATGAGGTGTTCTCGTCACATGACCCGAGTGTCTGACTTTCTAGCCAATTTTCAGCCTTGTTCAAAGGGTAGTGTCACTATTTGGGGTGCTTCAACTAAGTCAGTTGTTGATAGGGTAAAACTGAATGTTGTTGGTCTTCTTTGCTTGGACAAAATTTTACTAGTGAATGGGTTGAAAGCTAATTTGATAAGTATAAGTCAATGTGTGATCAAGATCTCATAGTCACGTTGACTAAATCTGGGTGCAAAGCATGCAATGCTGACAATTCTGAACTTATGTCTGGTTCAAGATCGATAATTGTTACATGTTGAACCGTCCATCAAAGTCCTTTTCCTCATGTCTTATCAGCCAAGAGGATGCTACAGATCTATGGCGTAAACGACTGGGCCTTATTAATCTTCGTAGCATGGGAAAACTCAACTCGAAAGAAGTTGTATTTGGCCTCCCCTCTCTTCGAACTTTTATTCATAAAGTTTGTGGAGAATGAAAAATAGGTAAACATGTAACAGCCTTACACAAAAGGGTTGATTTTATCACCACCTCCGGCATTTTTTAACTCCTCCACATGGATCTCATACGCCCGATGCAAGTTGAAAGCTTAGGTGGTAAACACTATATTCTTGCAGTTGTTGATTATTTCTCTATATATACTTGAGTGGAATTCCTTCGTGAAAAGTATGATGCGTTTCAAGCTTTCTCCTTTATTTCTCTTTTCCTTCAACAATCTAAAGAGGTTTTTTTTGGAACATAGTCAGGATTCGAATTGATCATGATCGTGAATTTGAAAACAACAAATTAACGGACTTATGCTCTTTTGTAGGAATTTTCATGAGTTCTCGGCTCATATTACTCATCAATGCAATGGCATTGTTGGATGGAAGAACATGACCATTCAGAATATGGCTCGTGTCATGTTGCATGGTAGGAACATCTCCTATCGCTTTAGGGTGGAAGCGGTTAATACAACTTGTCACATTCACAATCATGTGTCTATTTGTTCAAGTACCTGTTTCAAAAATTATGAAATCTGGAGGGGGAGAAAACTGAATGTAAGATATTTCCATATTTTTGGAAGAACATGTTACATCTTGGAAGATCGTGATCAGAGGAAAAAGATCGACGCCAAGAGTGGTGAAGTTTTTTTATTGGGCTATTCTTCGAACAATCGTGCTTTCCGGATTTTCAGCAAAAGGACACAAGTTGTCATGGAATCCATGAATGTTCTAATAATTGATGAAGAACATCTCCCTTCCTTAGTTTGAAGTGATGAAGCTTTGATTTTTGTTCCAGATACTCCTCATACTGCTGTCGCAAACAATGTTTATAACATTAAGACTAACGCTTATGTCATCTTTGAAGAGGTTAGTGCTCTTGCTCCTACAACTCCATCAATTAAGATAAAAAGTAATCAACCTATCAAAACAATCATAGAAAATCTGAATGAGAGAGTAGTGAAAAAAGGAAAGACCCGTTAACCTATCAAGAAATGATTTGGAATGTTTATTTCACTTCTATAATTGAACCGAAGAATGTTTCAGAAGCCATCTCGGATGAGTTCTGGGTTTCAGTTATGCAAGAAGAATTGTCCCAATTTGAACAAAATTATGTGTGCGTTCTGGTTCCAAAGCAAAATGTTAATGTGATTGTATCTAAATGGATCTTAAAAAAAAGTATGATGCAAAAGGAAATGTTGTTGGAAACAAAGCAAGACTAGTAGCTCAAGGCTAGACTCAAGTTAAAGAGGTTGATTTTGATGAAACTCTTTCCCCCGTTGCCAGACTCGAGGCCATTAGTCTTCTTCTAGGAATTGCTTGCCTCAATAAATTCAATGGATGTCAAAGGTGTCTTCCAAAATGGAGTGATAACTATAGAAGTGTTTGTGGAGCAACCTAAAGGATTAACTGATCTTAAATTTCTTGATCATGTGTTCAAACTCAACAAAACCTTGTATGGCTTGAAAGAAGCTCCCAGAGTCTGGTATGATCGTGTTTCCATATACCTAACATCTCAGGGCTACAATCGAGATATTATACATCAAACTCTGTTCAGAAAGAAATTTGAAAAATATATTATGTTTGCTCAGATTTATGTCGACTATATAGTGTTTGGTGGGATGTCTCAGTCAGAGACTTTATTGAGAACATGCAGTCTGTATTTGAAATGAGTATGGTGGGGGAATTATCATTCTTCTTGTCTTTTTAGATCAATCACGTAGAAGATGGAATCTTTCTTTCTTAGAGTAAATATGCTAATGAACTAGTAAAAAAATTTGGTCTTCAGTCGGAGAGGCCTAAGCAGGCTCTTCCTTCATTGACTGTGAACTGACCAAAGATAATCAATCAGATGTTGTATATACTAAGTTATACAGGAGCATGATTTGAAGTTTGCTCTACCTAACAGCAAGCAGGCCCGATATTGTGTTCTCAGTCGGGGTAAGTGCAAGGTATCAGGCCAATCCTGTTGGGATTGGTGTCCACAAAGGAGATTTAGGACATTATAAATACTTTGTATTTGATTATGCTGAAATATTAAATAAAATTAAATATTCATTCTTCATTTAAGTTTGTGTTTATGTATGTTAGTTACGCTCTTAAACTGTCATCAACGAAAGGGGTACTAAGTATAGACTTGACAAGATAGCCCCTTTTGACTAGTTTAAGCATTATGTTCGCAATCTTAAGATCGATAGAGCAATCAAATCTAAGTAATGATTGTTTGAATGAATCATGATATCTTATTTTTTGATATAAAGAGTTGTGACTGTTTGTTTCATTCTTGATATCTTATAGAAGATATTGAACAAGACCGTGATACTCTCAAACTCGAGATAAAACCGTTTAATCACTCGAAACTTCAAGATCCCATACAAGAGGTACTTTGGTATTTACCTAAATCCTGAAGTGAATACATAATTCATATTACACCTTATGACATTTAATTTGTCAATGGGCAATAACTAAGTTATAGTTGCATCTGACCCGACGGTTGGTGTCATAACGTTATCATATTGGGTTATGTGATTCACTGATACGGAATTCGTGTTGAAACAAAAGTCAAACCGGTTAACCAACTACATATATCATTTAACTTATAATTATTTATTTATTGTAATAGTAACATCTCAAAAATTTAAATTAACAGTGTTAACATACTTTCGGTTCGTATCTGTGTAACTTTTAAAGAGTTTGTACAATTTTAACTCAAGTTTTCTTATTTAATTATTTTCTTACTTTTATCATTATATTCTTGTACGTCGTTTTCTGTAAAAAATAGTTAACATGCAGCTCCTCCCTCCATTATAATAGGTTAATTTTAAGTGCGTGTGCACGTATGTCCGTGGAATTATTAAATGCTGTGTTTATTAATGTCAGAACTTTTAGAAGATTTTAAAATATGTATGTGTATATATATATATAATATTTTACATCACTATGTTGCGGGTTGTCGCTCTCAAATTTGTATTTAATACGATTTGTCAATGATATTTGAAGTGGAGATAAAATTAATGCTCCAGATACTCTAATGTGTATTCTGAGTGTAGCCCAGCCTAAATATTTATACGGATATTCTAATAAACTAGCAAGTTGAAATTTGACTTTTTATGTAATTTATATACAACAAAATAATTTTAAGTTAAATAATCGGGACACTTTTAAGATAATTTCTAAATATAATTTACTAACTACTTTTTTTAATGAAAAATTAAAAACTACAGAGATTAATAACTTCTTTGTTTACTCGAACTCAAAATGCTTGATATCATCGCTTTCCAGAAATATTATTTATGTTCCTTCAGTTTAATAAAATTAATATATATCGCACTTAAAAGTATCTTATATTTTAAACATCATCATTTTCGTTTAACTGTTTACAAAGAGAGAGGTAATTCAAATACTTTTTCTGAGTTTTTCAGTAAAAATAAATGAAAAAGTGTTAGGATATGTCACATATATTAAATTAAAAGGATATATCTAAATTTTCTGGGAATAAAAGATGTACCCGTATTTCGATTCCTAAACATAATGTAAATATAGCTAAAACTATTAGGAGTTGAACTTCAGTTGTAGTCTGTTATATATGAATTTGTTTTCGCTTATGCTTGAGTGACGGTTATTCTGTTATTTCCGGGAATGTTGTTTATTACACATTATTTGTAACTTACAGTATACCTCTAAAGTATATATAATGTTGCATTGTACATGTTTAAATACGTCAATAACATTTTCTATCGAGTCATTTCATAGACTCGTTTCCCCAATTCATTCTTATCTGAAAGTTCTTTCATTCACAAACTCAAGAATTCAATATGGTATCAGAGAGCAAGCTATAGAGATTGCGCAAACTCTGTTCAGTGAACAATTAGAAGATCTGAATCATTCCGCACAAGATCGACATCAACGAAACGGATGAACTCGAATCAACAGTTCAAAAGGAACGATCGGAAGAAACACCATCAAGCGTCAAGAATTCAGAGACAACTCCGAGGACAATAACGACGCCTCAGCTTGAAGATCCATCGCAGAATCCGTTTTACCTGTACCATGGAGATAATCCAGGAAAAGTGATCATCTCAAAAATCCTTACTCGCGACAGCTACGCGAACTGGAGCAATTCAATGTTACTCGCAATCTCGGTGAAGAATAAGCTAGGTTCCTCGATGGTACAATCCCTAAACCTAACCCAGGCGAGCCGAGAATCAATTCTTGGCAATGGTCGAACAATATCGTCGTCTTGTGGATCCTCACTTCTGTCTCAAAAGAAATCGCGAGAGCAATCAGATATGGACATGTGGCGGTGCTGGTCTGGAAAGACCTAAAGGAGAGATACCAAAAGAGAAATGAACTCAGAGTCTTCACGACGCTGAAAAAATTGGTCAATCAACACAAGATGTCGGTTCTAACAAATCAGTTCACAAAAATTAAGGTGTTGTGGGAAGACTTCCAGAAATTCAAGACAATGTGTTCATGCGCAGGTTATCCTGTGGGACGGCCAAAGAATAGGCAAGATTTGATGAAAACGTTTATTTGATGATATTCCTAATGAGACTTACACGGCAACGAGGGGACAGCTCTTACTTATGGAACCGATCCCTCCAATGAACAAAGTCTTCTCCCTCGTCACACAAGAAGAAGACCATAGAGATGCAGGAACAAAAACACATCAAAGCGACCTAACCAATGCAATGTCGATGGCGTTGAAGGATGAAGCCAATCCCAAGAAATTCAACATGAAGGACAAGCCATATTGTTCAACACTGTAAGATATTGGGACACACCATCGATAAATGTTTTAAGATTCACGGTTATCCTCCGGGATATACACCGAAAGGAAAAGGACAATTAACAACGACGAACCAAAATCAGATAAGAAGAACACTGCTGTCAAAGCTCTGACTGATGAACAGTGTCATCAGGTCATCACTCTCCTCTTTAAAAACCTGACTGCACTAAAAGGAGTAGTCAACAACATGGAAGCCAATCTTGCATCTTGCTCCATTGTCCTCACATGTTCTTATTTCCGATACACTTGATTATGACTACTGACAATTTTCTTGATTCTTGGATTCTAGACTCGGGTGCGTCGAGACACATTTGTAACAAAGAATCCATGTTCACATCATTGAAACCATGAGCTAGATCGACAATGACCCTTACCTAACAATGCAGTAATCTCTGTGTTTCAATATGGTGATGATAAAGTAACTCTAATCTCATTCTAAAAGACGTCCTGTTTGTACCAACTTTTAAATTATGTTTGCTGTCAGTAAGTTCTTTGACCAAACAGAAATTTTTTAGAGTTTCATTCACTGATTCTGGTTTCTTTATGCACGATATGAACACAAAGAGGACGATTGGCAAGGGTGAATATGTTCATACTCTCTACATATTGAAGAATGAAAGCAACCATGAAAGCAAGCCATGACATAGTCAAATCAATTCTGTTACATCGTCAATATGGCACAACCGCCTCGGTCATGCCTCATTTCATAAAATTCTTGTACTCAAAGATAATCTTCAAATAAAGTCTAGTAATATCTCTCATTTATGTGAAATTTATCCTCTTGCTAAGCAACACCAATTACCCTTTCGAAATTCTCTTACTAAGACTAAGTTTTGTTTAAAATTATTACATTGTGATGTGTGGGAACCGTTCCAAACTACTTCTCATAATGGATTTCGATTTTTCCTCACACTTCTGGATGATTTTAGCAGATTTACATGGGTGTATATGTTGAAAAATAAGTCTGATGTTATCAAAGTAGTACCTAAGTTCATAACTATGATTGAGAATCAAGTTAACCTAAAGGTTAAGAAGTTTCGTTCAGATAATGCTAAGGAACTATACTTCACAGATTTTTTCGAAACAAAAGGAATTATACATTGATTCTCTTGTATAGAAACACGTCAACAAAATGCAATTGTCGAAAGTAAACATCAGCACCTATTAATCGTTAGCCGAAAAACCAATGCTAGTTTATTAACTGATAATTTAAAATTCTACATAAATTAAAAAATAATTTATAATCAAACCAATTTAAAGATAATCACTTCAAAAATTTAGACCACCAATTTTTAAAAGTTAATGTTACATATATATATATATATATATATATATATATTGGCAAATAATTAAGAAGTTAAAATCATAATATATATATATATATATATTGGCAAATAATTAAGAAGTTAAAATCATAATATATATATATATATATATATTGGCAAATAATTAAGAAGTTAAAATCATAATATTATTTTTGAATTGTAACATCATAAATATTGATTATTTTGTTTGAAACCTTGAAACAATGAATAGTTTTATTGTTGAAGAAATTCACGTTCTCACTGTTAGTCTGTTACATATATATCATTGGAGATATTCAATACACCACTAAAATTTCGTATACGGGTTTGAATCTAGGGCTATATATTTTCCAGAATTTGTTGCAAAGCTCGAAAACTGAATAAGTTAAAAATTTATTTTATATGGTATGTATTCACAATATTAAAGTTACTTTCGTCATTTAGTCATATTTTCTCAATAATATTATTTCCAAATTTTCCTCAAAAAATGCTAAATTTAATAGAGATCATTGGTAATCCAATCTCCACTATATATCTAGACGTACGCACAAAAGTATAATTTTATGTTATTCTTCTTTGCTTTTTTGACGTGGAATCTTTAAACACATATTGGAACAATTCACTAATACACATGTCCAATAAAACTACATGGATGTACATTACATATGAAATGCTTATAAAGTTATCAAGACATGTATACAGTACTAGTAATGATTATTAGTCTTTTCTATACCTATATAAACCTGAAATATAGCACCGCAAACTATAGTACACCAAAAGGCTTCTCAAGCATGAAGATAATAACCAACTGTTTTGCTTCCTCAAGTACTAGGAGAAATCCATGCAAAAATACTCGTCTCGTCACCAAAAAGATTCACCGCCTGCTCTTCAACACTAATCCATTATTGATCAGCTTTGCTTATTTTCTAGCCTTGTTCATCACTGGCCACGTGGCATTGTGTCTTTCCAAGCCTAGGGTGACGACCAAGCCATCCACGTTGGACTTGATTTTCACTTCTGTCTCCGCGGCCACGGTCTCGAGTTTGTCCACCATTGAAATTGAATCTTTCTCCAATTTTCAGCTCATAGTACTCACGATCTTGATGTTCATGGGCGGCGAAGTTTTCACTTCGTTCCTAGGAATCCAATTCCGAAACATCCAGCTCCGTCAAACCCTAATTAAAGTCTCCATATCAAAACCTGAACCCGGTACCTCCCTAAGGGATCGGAGTTTGGACACAGAAACGTGTCGTCTAAAGTTAAATTCGGTTACGGTTTTAGGGTACGTTGTTTTAGGGTATTTATTGGTGATCAACATAGTTTGTTCCACCTTGGTCTTCTCATATGTTAGTAGGGTTTCTTCGTCAAGCCGTGTTCTTAGGACCAAGAGCATTGAGCTACAAACATTTTCATTTGCCACGAGCTTCTCGAACTGCGGGTTTATTCCTACAAACGAGAACATGATCCTGTTCAACCAAAACTCGGGTCTTTTATTGATTTTAACCACTCAAATCCTTCTAGGGAACACGCTTTACCCGGCTTTCCTATATGCTACAATCTTCGCTTTGAAAAAAATTACAAAGAAGAGAGAGTTTTCCTATATGATACGAAACGAGATCAGTTACGATCACTTGTTGCCCGGGTTTCGTGTGTGTCTTCTTGCCCTAACCGCAATCGCGTTCATCGCGGTGCAGCTCGTGTTGTTTTGTGTGATGGAGTGGAATTCGGAAGCCATGAATGGTTTGTCTTCCTACCAAAAAATTGTGGCCTCCTTGTTTCAGGTCGCTAATTCAAGGCATTCCGGTGAATCGACATTCGACATCTCTTTAATCTCTCCAGCGATCTTGGTGCTCTTTGTCGTCATGATGTAAGCTTCTTCTATTTTTTTTAATAAATTTATTAGCTTGCTATTTTAGCTCATATATTGTTTCTAGTTAATAAGGAGACTCTAGATATATAGTCATATGAAAATTTAAATATTTTCATATCGATAACTCTTGATGAATTTTATATAAATAATCTCAAGAAAATTAATAGTTGTAAATTCGTCAATAATAGTAAATAATCATCAGACTCCAAAGACATGCATGGAATGCTAAAAAAGTTCATACAATGATATTACTATCGAAATGACTATTTATTTTTATAATAAAAAATTAGTTACTTCCCAAATCTCTAAGTTATGCTGGCTTGGTTACTCAACCAATTGTTTAAATAAACTCTATAAGAAAGTCACGTAAGAAAAAGGATATGAAGGATAAACAATATATATATATATATATTGATAATACCATCTAGGCTTAGAAAATTAGTAAAATCCTTTAAAATATTATGGTAGATATCTAAATATATTTCTCAAATTTTATAAGAATTTATTTAACAATTGCTAACCAAGTTTATAGATTTAGCCATAGACTTTTCCAATTTATGGTGGGCACTGTTGCGGCTATACACGTATTTATCGATATATTTTTTATTAATTGACAAGTTATAAGTCAAATAATTTTATAATCTATTTGTTGATGTTACTAACTTCAGTTTACTCGCTCAGTCAAACACAATGAAATGATTATTCAGCTCGGTAATAGCCTATATCTGAGAGATAATTCCGGTGAAATAGAAAACTCACTATGTTAGTGCAATCTTGGCTTGTTTTGTTGTGTCAAAACCTTGTTGTTTTTGTAGATATTCTTAACAAGTTTTTAAGAACATGTCTCCGTACTTTCTCTAACGTGTAGTACATCCTTCACTGTTCATCGGCGCTCTCAGTATCATATGTACTTCTCGAGTGAAGTGAGTCATCGTCGTTTGTGTAGTATATAAACTCTCTCTTACACTTTGCTAGGGTTTATGTATTCTCACTTTGCTCGCGCCTTTTCACCCAAGAAAAAGGAAGTCAGCCTCACTTCTCTTGCGCGTCAGTTTAATGAATAGCTTCTAGAATGAAAACTTTTTCAATAAGTGCATATTTCTTGTCCCTTCAGTGTTTAAGACACAGACAAGGACACGGTTCTTGTTAGGGTAAAAGCGTGAGTGAGGCTCACACTTAGGAGGAGCCTTAGGTAGACTGATACTTCAGAAAGAAAGAAAGTGTTAGGTTTATGAATTGTTGATTCGCTTGTAAAACCTCTATAACTTTTCTCTTCCAACTTATAGTATACTCTTTCACCGGGATACACTATCCCTAGATGTAGGCAGTTGTCGAATTGAGAAACCAACGTCTGTGTGTTCATTATTTATTTTATCAAGTTCCTATTGTTTGTATGAGTGTTTATGACATACTATATAACATCACAGAAACAATGCATATCTTACTTTGATTAGATATCAGAGCGGGAACCCTAATTTATTGGATAAACGATTCCTTCTTGTTAACTGTTTTGTGTATACTAGAATGGACTCTTTTAGATAAGGTGGGTCGGTGAGCAGAGCTTCGTTACTCGATGGTCAAAATTATGCGTATTGGAAAGCACGAATGGTAGCTTTCATAAAATCCATTGATCAAAGACATGGAAGTCACTTGTTGTGAGATCGCATAACATTGGAGGATTTCTCAGCTCTTGAATGAGACATGACATTTCATAACTAGTTATTTAGATCTAAGTACTTAAATATATTTATTTGAGAAAGTTACACTATAGATCTAAGTTTGTGAACTAGATGCGCGCCATTGGGGATGTATTGGGTTGTGAAATTGACATGAGTATACTTTGTGAAGTTCTCATAGATATGAAATTCATGCACAAGATTGCTGAAATGCAATGTATATCACCTCATGCTTTATTACTTGAATTGTGAATTAAATGAACCGCGCGGTATCTAAAATAAAGTAACGACTTTATTTGGATGAAACAATGTGACTTGTTAGCTTCTTGTAATTACATTGTTTCTAACTTATTCATGAGTAACAAAGGAGTTGATAAAATAACAACTAGAAGGGTAAAATGGTAATTTTATAAATCCCATCTAGTTGATGATATTCATGAAGGGTAATCATAGATAACATTCAATGGATCCGCTCAATAAAATTAAGTTGAATTTGAGTAGAAAATAAAATCATTTGAACAGAGAGATTCTCAGTGTCAACTTTTTAGTGGAGTCAATTGACATTAAGCTAATATTCGGAAAAAGTTTGTGAACTTTTGAGTCCGAGTATAGTACCTCAAGATTTGTTCATTGGGATCCATAAGGTCACTATTATAGGTCATTAGAGTAGGATTATTAAACTAGAAACTAAGTCAAAATAAGTTCAAGTGTTGAATTAGACGTTTTCTCGGAAAATGCCTAAACAATATTTTTTTCCACATGGACATAAAATTATGTGAATGTCAAAATAAGATTTTGAATATTTTCTTATCATGAAAATATAAATTAGTTTCTTAAGCCGAGAAGCCGTTTGAGGCATTACAAAATTAATTTTATTATTTGTGCAATATTAATTATGCAATGGGTATTTTAAGAATTGTCTTAAAATAAACAAGGAAGCATCTAAAAGCTCCCACCTAGGTAAAATTTCGGCCAAGCATCATAGAGGAGAGAAATTATATCTAGAAATTCTTTTGCCTTTAATTATATAGATAATTACCCAAAAGGAAAAGAGGAAATAAATTTCATTGAGAAAGAAATAAATATGCTAAGTGAGGAAACAAATTTCCCTCACTAATGCTTGAGTATGGCCGGCCATGTACAAGGGAAAGAAGATAGGAAATCAGATTCATAAATACACAATAGGAAAGGCTAATTATCATTTCTTGTATTTCCTTATCCTATAAATAGAGTCTCACATAGAGATGTGAAAATAAGTTTTTGAGCTCTTATTCTTTCCCTTTGGCCGACCAAAAATCCTCTCTCTCGCTAAAAATATGTCTTTATTTTTGCACCAAATTTCTCATTAGACTTAGGCTCAAATTAGCTCTTTAGCTCATAAACTTGTTCTTGAGTTATTGTGTTTAATTGTGCCCACACACAAATCCTTCAAATCATCTATAGACTCATGTAGTAGAAACCTTAGATTTCTTGAGTTCACGTTTAGGTGTAAAGGTGATGAGCAAGAGACGATCTACTGTTCCCAATGCTAATCAAAAATCAAGCTACAAGAGAAATGTTAGTAATCAAGTAAATAACAATGTTTTAAATATAAACATGTTCATGTACTTTACCTAGGTTAGTAAAATTGTTTTACGAGTAAAGAAATTTTTATATTCCGCCATTAATGTGTTAATGATAATTTTTTCTTAACCCAAGACCTATTCCAACAGCTTCCCTTTCTAACTCCAAGGCTCTAAATGCAATCTTCAATGGAGTTGACAAGAACGTGTTTCGTCTCATCAACACCTCCTAGAGTACGAAAGAGGCGTGGGACATACTCGAGACCACTTATGAGGGAACCGATAAAGTCAAAAACTCTCGTTTGTAATTACTCACTTCAAAATTTGAAAGTTTAACGATGTCAGAAGATGAGTCCATCAATGATTTTTATGTAAGAGTTCACGATCTCTCTAACGAGTCTCATTCTCTGGGTGAGCCTATACCGATGAAAAAATTGTGAAGAAAATCCCCAGGCCACTTCCTGAGAGATTCAAAATAAAAGTCACTACAATTGATGAGGTCCACGAGCCTCCTCCATAAGAGTTGAAAAACTCATTGGGTCCTTGCTTACTTATGAGATGTATGTGTCCTCCAACTCTGACAAGTAAAAACTATGGTTGTTCTTAAATCTACTGGCCCTGACTAATCCAGCTCAAAATGTGATGACCTCTCTGATTCGTATGAGGATTCCCTAGCCCTTTTGGCGAAAATTTTTAGAAGGTTTAAGAAGAAGTGTGATAGGAAACATGTAATTTCCTCTAACAATTTAAGCTTCAAGCCTAAGTAGTGTCAGACAATGATGGTCGTTATAATAATAATTTCCTTTCTTTTGTCAGCCAATGTAGTGTATCCTCCGAATAGAATATTGGGATTTCCTTAACTCTTGCAGATCTGGATCTTCCTGACTCTCCTCGAGAACAATCCTTCATGTATGCTAATAGCTCGGATCTCTCTGATGAGTTTCTGGCTCATGCCTATGACATCATTTCGTCTCAACCAAACTTCAAGATATCCAACTCTGACTCTCTCAGAGCCAACTCGGAGGAAGATGAAATCAGCAATGAAGTGTTAATTAATGCCTACAAAACTCTATTTGTCAAATGGGCTGATGAGTCGAATGCCTATGTCATTCAAAATGACAAAATTGTTGCTTTGGAGAAAACTCAAGCTGAGTTGTTGGAGCAAATTCAGGAATTGAAAGCAGACTCTCCTCTCTCTGTTAAGGAATGTATTTCTTCTCTCCTGGATGAGAAGACCCATCTCCTTGAAGTTATTGGTTCTCTAAAGCTCAAAGTGGCTCGGGTTACAATGGAAGTTTCTAAATTGACTTAGTATGATGATCTTCATCCATGCACTGGAATGTTAAATGACTTACTGAAGAGTGGTAAGTTTGGGTATGACAAATCTGGTTGGGGTTTTGTTGGACATCTAAAATTCAATCTCAGTCAAAATTGTTCCTGCATCTGGAAGTTCTTATCATCCTCAACGTCAGACCAAATTTTCTTCAGCTTTTCAACATGGTCTACAATATTTTCCTAACTCTCCCAGAAACATTATGCCTAACTCTCGCAGACCTAGTAATATCAAACAACTAGAGAAGTCAATTTTTGTGGAAAATTAGGGCATATTCGTCCCTTCTATTTCAAACTCTTCAGAAGAACCCCCTACTTAACCAGGCAATGGTTTCCTCCAAGGAGTTTTCAAAAACCTTTTCCCCGTCAGAAGATTGATTTTCTACCTCCTAGACATAAAACTCAACAACGATGAAAAGTTAAAACATGCTCAGACTGCCCATGTAGCGTCTACCTCTTTAAAAGCTACCTCAAGATATGACTGGTACTTTGATAGTGGCTGCTCTAGATACATGACTGGAGGTTCAACTGTGTCAGTTGTTGGTCGTGGCAATCTAGAGGTATCTGGTCTTCCGACTCTTGATAATAGTCTTCTGGTTGATGGTCTGAAAGCAAACTTGATCAGCATTAGTCAACTTTGTGATCAAGATCTTACTATCACCTTCACAAAATCCGATTGTTATTGTTCGAATAGGTTTAGGGTTAAGAAACAATTATTATTAACACATTAATGGCGGAATATAAAAATTTCTTTAGAAGTAAAACAATTTTACTAACCTAGACAAAGTACACGAACATGTATAAATTTAAAATATTATTTAAAGTGCTTAAATGCAAACATTTCTTGTACCTTGATTTAGAGGGATCTTGAGAAAGCTTGATCTATTCATCTGGCTTGATTCCTTCAAACCTAAACGCGAACTTGAGAAACCTTATGTTTCTATACATGTGTTTTTAGAGGTTTAGAAAGATTTCTGTGTGGGCACAATTAAACACAATAAGTCAAGAACAAGTCTATGACCTAAAAAGTTAATTTAGCCTAAGTCTAATACGGACTTAGGTGCCAAAATAAAAAAAGGATTTTGAGAGAGAAAGAAAGGAGAAGGTCGGCTAGAATAGATAGAGCAAGACCAAAAAACTTATTTTCACATCTCTATGTGAGCATCTATTTATAGGAGAAGGAAAATCAAGAAAGGGTAATTATGCATTCATGACACAATATTTGATTTTCTCTTCAATTTCTCTATTAACTTGACCGGCCATCCCTTGTACATTAGTGAGCAATTTTTTTTCCTCACTTAGCACAGTTGTTTCCTTCTCAAGGAAATTCATTTCCTCTTTTCCTTTTGGGTAATTATCTTTATAATTAAACGCAAAGAAATCTCTCCTCCTTGATATATCTTTGCCGAACTCTACACTAGGGAAGGGCATCTAGATGCTTCCTTATTTCTTTTGAGACAATTCTTAAAATACCCATTGTGATTAATATTGCACAAATAATGAAATTAATTTCATAATGCTTCAAACGACTTCTCGGCTTTAAAAACTATTTATATTTCCATCCTATGAAAATATTCAAAATCATATTTTGACATTCACATCATTTTATGTCCAGGTGGATAAAAATACCCTTTAGACATTTTTCGAGAAAACGTCTAATTCAGCACTTGAACTTATTTTGACTTAGCTTCTAGTTTAACAATCCTACTCCAATGACCTATAATAGTAACCTTATGGATCCAAATGAACAAAGCTTGAGCTTCTATACTCAACTCAAAAGTTCACAAACCTTTTTCCGAGTATTACCTTGATGTTAACTGACTCCACTAAAAAGTTGACACTGAGAATCTCTCGGTTCAAATGATTTTATTTTCTACTCAAATTCAACTGAATTATATTGAGTGGATCCATTGAATGTTATCTATGATTACCCTTCATGAATATCATCAACTAGATGATATTTATAAAATTAGCAATTTACCATTCTAGTTGTTATTTCGTCAACTTCTTTGTTACTCATGAATAAGTTAGAAATAAATTAATTACGAGAAGCTAACAAGTCACATTGTTTCATCTAAATAAAGTCGTTACTTAATTTTGGATACCTCGCGGTTCATTTATTCACAATCAAAGTAATAAAGCATGAGGTGATATACATTGCATTTCAGCAATCTTGTACACGAATTCCATATCTATGAGAACTTCACAAAGCTGGTTCATGACATCTTCATAACTTAATATCTCATCAATTAGTCTAGTCTAGATCACTTAATGGATCAAGAATTTGACTTTCTCAAATGAGAATATTAAAGCTATGAAATGACATGTCTCATTTCAGGATTTAGGTAAACACGATGCAATTCATACATAGTGACCTTGAGACAGAAGAGGTTAAATGGTTTGCTCTTACGCTGTCTCTAAAGGTGTACTGGTCAATTCTGTATTTTCAGAAGATACACTAGAAGAACTATAGAGTTCCTAACTCTCTATGCCTCGTAACCGTACATCATAGATTCTTCCAACACTCATACTAGGATCAATAGTTCGTTGATCTTTTGATTGCGAATATTTCATTTTAACCAAACCATGAAGAGTTTCTTCACGCCAATATAATTTGTCTCTTCATATATTGTTAAGTTTGATTAATGACTTTAAGTCTATTTAATATCATAAATCTTCAATCAATTAAAAAAGGAATGAACGAACGTTTCAACTTTTATTAATTTAATTCAGCAAATTACAATAAGGACTTATAAAATATTCATACATAACATCAAAATGTAAATAAATAATCTTCTTGTGGGTATCTCTGTCAATAGTTATGTCTTTAATGGCCCGAATTCTGAAGTGATGCGGGGTTCTCGTTCCTTTGACAACTGCTATATATAGTCCTCTCCAGTCTCTTATGCTAAATGTCTTCTTAGCAAAATGGAAACTTCATCTATGTGGCATCCTCGTCTAGGTCATCTTATCATGCGAAGAATAAGTACTCTCATTTCCAAGGAAGCGGTTATTGGTCTTCCCCCCATCTCTACCTCTGATCTGAGAGTATGTGGAGATTTTCAAATCGGCAAACAAACTCGTGTTCCTCACAAGAGTATTGACTTCATCACAACCTCTCATATCCTCGAACTTCTTCACATGGATCTTATAGGTCCCATGCAAGTGGAGAGCCTTGGCTGAAAGTGTTATATTCTGGTTGTTGTTGATGATTTCTCTAGGTTTACCTGGGTGAAATTTCTTCGTGAGAAATCGGATGCTTTTTAAGCCTTCCATTCTCTTTCCCTAAAGCTTATGTGTTCCAGGTCCGAAGAGATAGTTCGTATCAGGACAGATCATGGCCGAGTATTCGAAAATAGCAAGTTCTCTTATTTATGCTATGCTGAAGGTATTTCCTACGAGTTCTCTGCTCCTATTACTCCACAATCTAATGACATTGTGTAACACAAAAATAGGACCATTCAGGAAATGGCACGGGTGATGCGACATGCTAAGAATATCTCATATCGGTTTTGGACTGAAGCTGTCAAGACAGCTTGTCACATCCATAACTTGTGTCGATTCGTCCAGACACTTCTTCCACAAACTATGAATTTTGGAGGGGGAGAAAGCCTAATGTCAAATATTTTCATGTTTTAGGAACTTCGTGCAACATTCTTGCTGATAGGGAACCAAAGAAGAAGCTCAACCCTTGCAGTGATGAAGGTTCCTTTCTTGGATACTCTTCCACTAGTCGAGCTTTCAGAGTTTTCAACAATAAGACTCAAGTTGTGATGGAATCAATGAACGTAAAATTTGATGATGAAGGAGTCCTTGCTCCGGGTTCTCCAGCTGATGAAGTCTATTTTCCCCTGATCCTCTATCTCTTGATATCTCATATGATGTCTCTAACACTGAAACTGCCTCTTCTATCACCACTAACGTTGTTTCTTCTCCAGTTTCTAAGACTCCATCTAGCAGAGTTTCCTTGAATCATTCGATTGATGTTGTGATTGGTAATCTTCATCAGGACATTACAACTAGAAGGAAGGACCCTGCAAATTATGTTGAACTTATTGGAAATGTTTGTTTTACCTCAAGATTTGAACCAAAAAATGTGTCTGAGGCCATACTTGATGAATTACAGATCTCTGTGATGCAAGAGGAACTCTCTCAGTTTGAAAGGAATGATGCATTGGTACTTGTTCCCAGACCTTCTGAAAGAATAAATCAAATGCTCTTGGTAATGTCACTCAAAATAAATCTAGGTTGGTTGCTCAAGGTTACACTCAGATTGAGGGCGTAGATTTTCATGAGACTTTTGCTCCAGTTTCTCGTCTTGAAGCCATCCGTCTTCTGCTTGGCATTGCTTTCCTGAAGAGATTCAAACTCTTTTAGATGGACGACAAGAGTGCTTTCTTGAACGGATTAATCAATGAAGACGTTTTTGTTGAACAACCTAAGGATTTTTTGTCCTCAATTCCTTGATCATGTTTTCAAGCTGAATAAAAATATAGTGGACCTGGATAACCATGCCTACCTTCTAAAATTTATTACTTATGTTGGTCCTTATCACGTGACCCTTGTGAGGGAGTTTATTATCAACCTTCCTGAAGACATCAATGACTCGGCTTCCCCAAACTTTCAGAAAGTTCATGTTTGAGGCAGATGTTTCTCATTTTCCCCAAAGGACATTGCCATGTTGTTGGATCTTCCTCAGGCAGTCACCCAGCCTCCTCGCCCATCCAAAGTTAGCCTGATGAAAGAGCTATCAGGTGGCAGAGATCTCAAAGGGTTGCCTGATTGTGGTCCCTATCCAGCGTCCAACGTCAGCTCCAAATACTTTGTTCTACACAAAATTGGGATTAAGAATTGGTTTCCAACAGCTCATCATACCGGTTTGTCTTTGTCTCTTGTTGGGTTCATCTATATGATTGTGACTCAATCTCTTGTGGACTGTTAATTTCTTCTTCGAGCAAGTGCTTCATCATGCTGGTTCCATAGCTATTAAACTCCCTATTCGCTTCTCGTCCATGATATGTGGGATTCTCCTCTCGGAGGCTCCCGATATCTTATCTGAGTCTGAGAAGCTTGAGTGCAGTAACTCACCGGGAAAGATCTCGTTCAATTACAAGTTGTTTCAAGCTCATCATGCTTCGGATATGGCTCCACCTCCTCTGACAAGCTTTCCTCACTCCATCTTCTTTGGAAACTCAGATCCTGTTATCCCTCCTCTCTTATCTGAGACTCGGTCCTCGGTTGATGTCTCCCTATCTGACGAGCTCAAGTTTTTGGACGGAATTATTACATCCACCACTCTGCATTGCCAAAAGTTGTCTGATCTCCTCCGAGCAGTTGTTCCTATGCAAGCTGCTACCTCCGCTGCCCATCCTTCCACCTACTGATCGCGTGGTTTTTAGATGTTGTATTTGCTTTTTGGTCTGTAATATATACACTTTTTTGTTGTTATGTGTAAACTTTTTCCTCTTCTGTCTCATTTGCCTTTGTTGAGGCAAATAGGGGGAGTAGTTTGGAGTCGTTTCTTTGTGACTCTGTGTTTCAAACTTCTGAACTGGTTAGTTTCCTTTCTTGTTTTTTTTTTATTGGTTTTGGTTTTCTTCTGTCAGTCAATGTGGCATGAGTTGATGCTTCAGAGTTCGTTATGTGAAAGTTGTTGTTTTGTGCCTTAGGTTTTGCTTCCTCAAAACCAAAGGGGAGTTTGTTAGTGCAGTCTTGGCTTGTTTGCTGCGTCAAAACCATGTTGTTCTTGTAGATTTTTTTTACAAGCTTTTAAGAACATGTCTATGTACTTTCTCTGACGCGTAGTACCCGCTTCACTGTTCATTCGGCGCTCTCATTTCCAACTGTGCTTCTCGAGTGAATTGAGCCCTCGTCGTTTGTGTAGTATATAAGCTCTCTCTTGCACTTTGCTAGGGTTTATGCATTCTCACTTTGCTCACGCGGTTTATCCAAGAAAAAGGAAGTCAACCTCACTTCTCTTGCGCGTCTATTTAAATAATAGCTTATTGAAGGAAAATTTTTTATGTAAGTGCATCTTTCTTGTACCTTCAGTGTTTAAGACACAGACAAGGACGCGGTTCTTATTAGGATGAAAAAGTGAGTGACGCTCACACCTAAGGGGAGTCTTAGGTAGAGTGATACTTCGGAAAGAAAGAAAGAAAGTGCTAGGTTTAGAAATTGTTGATTCGCCTTTAAAACTTGTGTAACTTTGCTCTTTCGACTTATAGTATACTTTTTCATCAGGATATAATATTCTCCAAATATAGGCAGTTACCGAACTGGATTACCAACGTCTATGTGTGCATTATTTACTTTGTCAAGTTCTTATTGTTAATATGAGTTTTTAAGACATACCATATAACATCACAGACAAAGCATATCTCACTTTTACACTAGATAAAGCAACACGTATACGATGGATACAAAAGATGATAATCTTCCCAAAATTCTAACTCAATAGTCCTAGATTTCCTCTAAGGATGCACTCCTCTCTCATTTAAACACACTTAAAGGTGTTTGAATATCACTCAACAATAAACAATTAAAAACATAAAAAAAAAAAAAACAAATATTTTGTTCTTATTCCAAGAAACAGGAAGCTGGACAATGTTGGACACCACTATCTCTTTTTCAGCATAGGGAATGTGTTATCCGACACGTGAAAGACAACATCTTTTTTAGATTGAAGCAGAGACAATTGACGCGTATGCATTAGATAAATCGTAGATAGTAGATTATAAATTTGTCAAGTGTCTTCCCATACGAATCCATTAAATTGCGCCTCTTCTTATTACTGATACACTTCTCGAGTTTGACGTTCCTCTCTAATGTAAATTTGTGACGCTTGAGCCGCAACAATCTCGTACCATGTGATAGATATATTAGTTTAACGACTACAAAACAACCTCAAAACTTATAGCAGTTTATCCTTTTATGTTTCGTTTTTATTAACTTATCACATAATTATTTACACAATTATTTTATTTACTTTATTTTCATCTGGTAAACTATCAATTGCCATACATGATAAAAAAAATAAAACTACTCATATTTAAATAAAAAACCACATATATATTATAAAGAGTTATTACAATACTAATTCACTGCATGCAAATTAAAAAATAAATTTCACGACGTACATACATTAAATAAACCCTAAAACTAAATTGCTAAATATATTGCACTATAGGAATTAATTAAATTGTAAACAATATAGACACAAATTACTTATTGTATTCGGGAAATGTAACATGTGCTTTAAATTTTTGGAAATGTAAAATTTAATTAGTATTTCATTATAAGATGTTTACTTTAGATGCAATGCGTATTTAGTTCATAACATAAAAAATTCATATTAGTATGAGAGTCAAACAGTCGTAAATTTATGTTAATGTATATAATTATTTAACATAATTACAGACAAAAGATATAAGCTAAACATATAAACAAATATATATATATATATATATATATATATATATATATATATATACATAGTGTAATGAATAGGAAGTTATTACTTATTTATAAAATAATATAGAGAAACAGAACACACATGTATTTTTTGTGTGTTAAAAATGAGTATTCGGTTGAAGATTGGACAATGTTCGATGTTATCGAGACTGCATTGTATTCCCTTCAGCATTGGATTGGATATACTCAAGTTTTACTTTAGTTTAGAGTGTAAGAAACATTAGGTTGGAGATGCGTTTAATAATTTACGGCCACTTATTAAAACGTATTAAATTTTTTTATTTCAATAAGCTCTGTGACAGGTATCTGCCACCGTACACTTGTTTTCTACCGATCAAGGATCAAGAGAACAAAGCTTGTTCAAGAGACGGTGCTTCTAGAAGAGTCAATATCGTTGACTTTGTGGCGTTGTCAAACCTCTCTTATTTAGCCATCTTCGTGATTCTCATTTGCATTTCGGAGAGAGAGAGCATGAAGAATGACCCACTCAACTTCAACGTCCTTAACGTCGTCATTGAAGTCATAAGGTTGGTTTTCTATTCGTATTCAAGTAAGAACCCTATTTTAGTGCTGAGACATGTTTATCATATTCATCTTTCAAACCATGATAAAGAAAATACAAGTTAATAATATGTGGAATTGATGGTTGGAATAATTTTCAGAAACAATGGAAGTATATTCGTTAGAACCCTATTTTAGCGGCAAGACACTTTCATAATATTCTCAAACCATGATAGCCATTTGAGTTTTTTTAAAATCATAAAAAATAAATCAGATCGTTTTTTAGTTTTGAAGAATGACTTTGACTTTAAAGTTGGAAAATGGTTTATCTACAAGTAAATTTGGGCAAATGTCCTCTATAAAAGAAGAAAAAGGAAAAGTAAAGAAAAAAGACACACGCATCATTATACCTTCGTAACAGTATTGTCACAAACTGACTATTTTTTATTTTTGACATTTGTCAAAAAGATGATCGTATAGAAATGTCATTTAGAGCTAGAATGAAAATACTATCCACTCACGTCAATGCTTAACATTGTCATTGACTTGATAAGGCTAGATTTATATTAATAATTTAGTAAGAACCCTATTTTACTGAAAATATATTTGAATCGTATTCTTTTTCCAAGCGATGATAGTCATTTGAGTATAATACAAATAATATTAATAATAATTATTGGTCGTTGGTGGTTGGAATAAATTTCAAAACGAGTATTTCTGTAAGCATGTCCAACTAAATTGAGAAAGATCAAGCTTATTTTAATACTGGAAAGAAAAAGCAAGTGTCAAGTTTCTCGCATGAAACTCTCTCCTCAAAATATAAATCAAATCGTTCATATATTCTGCTTAATGACTCATACATGAACAAATACATTTAATTAGAATAAGTTTGTCAAACGACCTCTGGGTTGAATCGAGCGTTTGAAAGATTCGAAAACAATTTATGGGTCGATTCAATTTAAGATTTACTGCTATCATAATTTGTAGTGCATACGGCAACGTTGGATTCTCAACTGGGTATAGCTGTGAAAGAAGGCTGAACCAAGAAGATGATTGTACGGACAAGTTTTTTGGCCTTTCTGGGAAGTGTACTTCTACGGGAAAAATTCTCTTAATCATTGTCATGCTTTTTGGAAGACTGAAGAAATTCAATATGAAAGGAGGCAAAGCTTGGCAGTTTTAATTTATACTAAAATCTCTATATATAAACTCTAGCCATATCTGTGTTTAATAAATCAATTTCTGAGACTTCACGTTCAAGTCACCTTATAACGCTTATTTTTTCTTTCTGCTCGGAACCCTAATTATAATTTACACAATGTTGTAAGCTGAAAATTAAAACACAGAAATTCCAGTTTATCTAAATTTCTCTGGTCCCAAACAAATAAAACGAGTGGTAAAACATTCAAAAGAGAATTCTCGGCTCTTGATAGCTTTGTAGATGATTCATTATATAACTCGGGCACAATCACCGGCTTCGCAAACTAGAACAGCAATATCATTGCTCAGGTTATTTGCAAGCTGGTGCTGAAGATTCCGATACTCTCTTCGCACGAAAGACACTGCTTCTGATGCACATGCGGGGTCCACCAAAGCTACACAGCACCCTCGAAAACCAGCGCCGCTAAACCGAGCGCCCAATATTCCTCGAGTTCTCACCAGTATTTCGTAGAGTTGGATCAGCGCTTCCGATCCTGGTGAGTCACCATTCACATTACGAGCCACAGAGTCCGATCTTTGATACCACGCCCAAAGATTTCAAGTAAAGTAATTTCTATTTGAAAATCAAACCGGCTTTGTTTTATTTTATATATCAAAGGCTATTTGACATGTTTTAATTGAAATCTATCACCAAAACTGCTTAAATGACGGATATTCCAACTCAGATAACTTTTTATCTAATTAAATGATATTTTTCCACTATGAATGTTAAATAAAAGTTGACAATTATGAATTTCAAGTAAAATTTGTTCCATTGAATACTTACTTTAATTTATAAATACATTTTAAGGTTATTGAATATGATAATATAGTTTAAAAAATGGCTTCGGGAGTAAAAGGTCACTCGCGTAGTAGTTCAGGGATATTTTATAAAAAAAGAAAGCCTTTTATTTCATAAATTGGAATCGCTCGTTCTAGCTAAAAAGCAAATTAGAAGTAATGGTTGCAAAATAGTCAATGATGTCTAAAACTAGTGAAATAGCTCAACTCTAAAAACCCGGACAGGGTAGCTTTAGCTAATATGCTAGAAACATACAAAGTTTGCCTACTTCGCTAAGAAATTAGTGTAATTGGCTTTCATATTATATTTCTTTAAGCTATGTTGCACCTTCGTAAAGGGTTATTTCACCAAAGCTTTCTGATGCTAGGTGAAAAAATGAATCATATCAATAAGCATTGAATTATAAAAACATGAAGAAAAAAACTAACCACATTCATAGTTCTGAATAGAACTTAGACCAGAGGCTGTTATAAGCTTTCCAAACTCTTCCAAATTTCCTGAAGCCCAAGCTTCAATTCCTGATGTTAAGGATCTTATGTTAGTGAAAATGGTATAGAACAGATTAACGGAAAGTTGACATGATTGAGAGCACATAACTTTGCGTAAAAAGGGATTAAATAAAATACCTATGTTGACGCGCAAATTTTCTGTGAAGTAATGCTCTGCCCTTTTAGCCAGATTGGGTTCTAATTTGCTCTGCCATCACAAACACAATGATGAATCAAGCAGAGATATGAAGACCACAAGCTTGATAACAGAAAAATACATCAAACACAGACCAATATATTACCTTGTGTTTGTGATAGTCTCCTGATTCAACTGTTTCAAGAATAAACAGAAAAAAACGAGAAGTAAAATATTCTGTTGATGAAAATTAAATTAATTTATTTTATAACCAGCAACTATAAGAGTGCAGTTTCTACAATGTCAATAATCTTTTAAGCTAGTAAACTCCGATTTGCATCCTGTACTGATACCGGCTTTAGGTATTTTTGTTCGAACTAATTATTGGCCGGGACTCATTTCTATTTGGTATAAAAGGCTTATAGGAACTCAACGAATTAAAATTTATAGACATGGTAATTACCTATGTCAAGGCAATACACAGTTTTTCTTATCCTCAAAAGTTAACTTACCATCAGATAACACCACATTCTCTTTTCCCGCTCCAAAAGCGCTGTGCACAAGGATAATGGCACATTAGATAAGTAGGATATAATCCAATCAGGTTTTAAATTTAAATGTCAAGATACGGACACACATAGAGATAATACATACATATATATATACCTTAAAAGGATTCTCGCGGCTTCACGGCACTCAGAAACGCGACAGTTATAACCAGGATTATTAGTCAAAGCTTGCTTCAACCCCGAGAACGCCAGCAATATTTTGTATGATTTTTGCATTTCCGAAGGACCGTGTATAAGTTTATGTTCTTTAGTCTATTCACAGATCATTCAATTACGAGTCAGAAGAACACAAAACAAACGCGATACCCTTATACAGACAGGAGAAATTTTAAACGGGTCTTTTAGGTATATACCTATATTTATGTTAATTTTAATATACTCAACATTACGTTAATTTTGTGTAAATACCCAATATAAGTTGTTCACGGAAAATTTCGGACTTTTGGCCCTTTTATTTGAATAAATTAAATAAATTATTTATACAAAATAGTCTTAATATTTTCGTAAACAACTTACAGTGGTTATTTACACAAAATTAACGTAATGGTGGGTATATTGAAATTGGTAAACATAAACATGGATATAGAGATAATTTTTTTTTAATTTTAACTAGTACCACAAATACTTTACCTTAATACCAGATTAAGGCAACGCCATGTTTTCACTCCCTCTATATTAATAAGGGTATTGTTGTCTAAGAAACTATATTGTATCAAATTTGCGTTTTTAGAATAAAATATTTTTTTCTAAAAAAAAGATATTAAACAGCTATTTTTTATTTTGTTTAAAAAATAGGCCTATGCTTTTGCTCCCATATGGTATGGGGCTTGATACCTCATGTGGGACCTACCAAGTAATTAACTTGAGTTTCCTTCTTCAAATTTGTGGAGTTCGGCCGTTGGACCAACTAAAATAATAAAGAAACAAATAAAATAAACAGCTAGATTTTTCGCTAAAATTAATAATATAAATAGTTACTGATTTGTCCTTGAAACCCGCGAGAACCACAATCATACTAAAGCGTGGCAAATCTAGATGAATTTCAAGAGTCAGTCTAACACTGATGCCAGAAAAGAAAAAAGGGGATGAGAGGTGTACGCATAAGTTTTAATTTTTCCTTATAGTAGTTAATAGTTACTGCATATAAATAAATACATCTATATACGTATATGTATATACATAGTGAGTACCTTGCAGTTCATACTCAAAAGACAGCCATAGCTTGAAAGTAGTATAGCAGATTGATCCAATATGCCATTTTTCAGACCCAAGTAATCATTTTCAATCAACCTACGCAATGATACTACATGACTATGGAGATTATTATAAAATACATTATAGATTAACAAAATCCAAAACAGCAATGATACATTAACATCTATGGTTCGCCAGTAAATTCCTCTGTGTACTCTGATATTTCATGTTTAACTAACTCTATTGACTAGTTTCTCTAGATTATTTTTCCATACACTACAAATTTTTTATCATCTATAATGCAAACATGTGAACTGAATCATCATGCTCGATCTATAGAAACTTACCGATCATACTCGATATTTTCCACAGGAGACACCATGAGATCATTTGCAGTTTCAAAAGCCAATAGATACGCTACACCAACCTGCATAATCACATCTACTATGACGACAAAATATCAACGGTAAGGTAAAATATGTTATATCATCTTCTGAGTATTATTATCTTTAAAAAAATCCTTTATTGCAACGCAAAAGAATCTAAACAAAGTTCCAAGGATGAGAAATTCTTGGGAATATATTTGAAAAAAAGTTAATGGTATACAAAAGCATATACAAATGTTTTTTCGTAGCTTGGGAATTTTTTTCCTTTTTTGTTAAAATTTAACTCCTTTTAGAATCATCAACATTTTTATATGATTTACAACTTGAGCATCTTACAGCAGCAGAAGAACTAAGACCAGAAGAATCTAGACCCTCAGAACCACATATGTACCCGGTGATACCCTGCAACAACAGTTTATAGTTTGTCAACAATAATAATACAAAGCATTGTAATACGTCGCATCAAGAGACAAAAAAGATTTCTAATACAAGTTTGAATTCTATTTATTTGGGGAGTAATTTACATAGATTCTGCTTTTAACTTGGCAAAAAGATTAAAAATCCGAGCACCAGTGCTAACTTCAATCGATCCTTGAAATAAACAGTGAGACTGACAGTATAGCAGTTAAAATTATATATATATATATACACATGTATACATATACATATATTATTCACCTGGAATAAGCGATTCCCTTTGCTCTGTAGCGCAAAAAGTGCTCCTCTTGCATAATTTCCCCACTCACATTCTTCTTGCCGTTTGAGCGAAGCAATTGAATCAAGCTTATTGTTGTCTGTATAACTATCGTTAGGGTATTGCGGTTCATCAATGCTACAATGAATGAATGGGACTATGAGAAACTGATATAAAGATAATGATATCATGTATGAACACAGATTTTAATCTAGCAAGAGCACACTTGATTAGCTTCGATATCCCAAATGTTGTTAAGATATGGAAAAATCTTAAAAAGTGTTTGTAGATAACGATTATTCACCTGAGTCTCACTTCTCCTTTGAACTGTCCGGACCGTAACACAACCTACAAAACAGTTTCAGTTATACGACGCACAAAAACATAGGAAATTGATTATATAATTTCAGATCATTACTTCAAACTTGGAAAAATAAATTTACTAATCATCTCCGCGTCTCGATGAGCGCTGCCCTCAAATTATGTTCTCACTGCAGCGAGTTCAGACATATTCCTCTAATTCAGTTCTCCTCAGTGATTAGACGAGCGTTGTTTATTCAAGATACTTTTTCTCATTTTTTCCTACGCTCCTTTCCTTCTCTCTTTATTTCCTCTTGTGTCGATGATATTTATCTACGTAGGCTTTGTTTCTCTGTCATGAAATATTCATCAACCTCAACAACTTTGATGTTGGAATCTCCAGTAAAGGTGTTTAAGTCGGTGAAATCTCAAAATTGATCGCTAGCTTTTTTTCTTCTCTGATTCTACAGTGACCATCACTATCTGATTTACAATATTCTCTTCCAGGAAATGGCATAAACATGTCTTAAGTCTGCTATTACATAAGGTTTTGAACATAAGCCAAATATAGATCGCCTAACCTACAAAATTCAAGACTCTAATTTCTCTCTCTTTTCCTCTAAAAAATTCTAATCTTAAACGGTTGACAGTGAAGTAATAACCAACAAATAACTTACATTGCTGTTTCCCGAAGGAACGAACCCAAGAAGTATCCCCTTATTAATCGTCATTGCAGACACCGTTCCGCCCTGAAAATTTTAATAATAATAAAGGTACATTTTAGTATCACCTGGAAAATCATAAATAAAACAATGATCATGATCGTTTTTTAAATCGAAAATCAACCTGATGATCAATATGAGCTCCTAACGGACAGATTCGATACGGAGACGCAACGACTCGAACGTCTTCAACGCCTCTCCCGGCCATTGTCGAAACTATTTCTCGAACCTCATTCAACTGGAAATATTGATCACCGAAATTACAGTGTTGCATTGAGACATATTATCAAACGGCTCTAAGGCATTACTGGGAGATCCGCGAAGGAATGACAAATTTAAGAGCCACATTAATTACCTCTGATTCAGAAGGCCAAGATACGACATTCATCGTCGCTTGAAGTAGCTCTGTAAAAATGGCTTGGAATCGGTTTCGGTTGATTGAATAAAAATGAAAAGATAAATAAATAAAAGAAAAAGAGAATTGGCCGTGGCTACTTAAAGTGAGTCGTATTAATCAAGAAATGAACGGTTAATACCGATGAATTGCCCATCACTCAGAAAGCACGAAAATGTCGTTAGTCGAACGAAATTTTGATATAAAAAATGTGGAAAACGAAAAAGAGAATGTCGATGAAATTGTCGTTGACCGATTCGAAATTTGACAAAAATAAGATAAATTCGACGAAAAAAATGTTGATGACTCATTTAGTTCAGAAGATGAATTTATACATATACCAAAAGTTGAAAACATAAAGTTTATATATATCATACATGCATTAAATTCATCCATCTATGAAGTTCATAAAGAAATCATACACAATTAAGTTCATACATATCATATAACATAAAGTTTGAAAACGACTATACGAAATTTTGAAAACGACCATACGAAATCCAACAACATATCAATCGTAACTAGAATGACGTGGTGACTGATAAAATCCACATGATCGTGTCTGAAAGTTACAGTAGTCGTACCATGTCATTTGGACCGCGTACGATGACGTGTAGTTGATGACATGGTTGTTGTAGTTGTCTTGAGTTCCGCCGACAACTTTGCACAATATGGAGTACTGGGGTAGTAGTCCTTGAATCTCTGCACCGATAATTACTGGAACTGGATACGGAACGAGGTAAGGATAAGCATATGAACATTAACCTTCATAAAATTGTGTAGACATTTGGTCAAATGACATTGACTCAAATTGAGTGGAAATGGAGTCAACGGCGTAATCTGTAGAACTCATAGACTACATTCCCACTTGTCGACCTCCTGGATATTCCGCAGTCTCAAAGTCAAAGAACTCGTCCGATCTAGTAAACATTAAGTTGGATGAAAAAATGTAAGATAATAATGCATGTAACATATTAGTACCTGTCCCGATCGCGCACTCCGTAATCTTCATCTTGAGTAGCCCAATTCCATAGTCCATAGATCGTAATGTTGGAATAGGTGTAGGGTTAAGAAAAAATTATCATTAACACATTAATGGCAGAATATAAGAATTTTTAGTAAAATAATTTTTACTAAACTAGGCAAAGTGCCTAAACATGTATATATTTAAAAACATTATTTAAAATACTTGAACACTAACATTTCTTGTAGTTTGATTTTTTATGAGCCTTGGGAAAGGTAGATCATTTCTTGGTCGTTACCTTCACACCTAAACGTGAACTCGAGAAACCTGAAGTATCTATTACATAAGTCTAGTGTTTGAAGGATTTGTGTGTACAATTAAATACAATAACTCAAGAACAAGTCTATGAGATAAAGAGCTAATTTAGCCGAAATCTAATGAGGACTTAGGTGGCAAAATAAAAAATATATATTTTTAGAGAGATGGGAGAAAAGTTGGACGGCCACAATAGAGAAATAAGAGCAAGAAAACCTTTGAAAAGCTTATTTTAACATCTCTATGTGAGACTCTATTATAGGAGAAGAAAAATCAAGAAAGCGTAATTACCCGTTCCTATTGTGCATTCATGACACAATATTTGATTTTCTCTCATCTTCCTCTAGTATATGGCCGGCCAATATGCTCTCATTAGTGAGAGAAAATTGTTTCTTCACTTAGCATATTTATGTCATTCTCAAGGAAATTCATTTCCTCGTTTCCTTTTGGGTAACTATCTTTATAATTAAAGGCAAAATATCCTCTCCTCTTTGATGTGTCTTGGCTGAATTCAATACCAGAGAAGAGCATCTAGATATTTCCTTATTTCTTTTAACACAATTCTTAAAATACTCATTGTAGAATTAATATTGCACAAATAATGAAATTAATTTCATAATGCCTCAAACGACTTCTCGGCTTTATAAACTAATTTATATTTCCATCATATGAAAATATTCAAAATATTATTTTGACATTCACATCATTTTATGTCCATGTGGAAAAAAATACCATTTACAAATTTTCCGAGAAAACGTCTAGTTCAACACTTGAGCTTATTTTGACTTAACTTCTAGTTTAACAATAGACCTGTAATAGTGACCTTATGGATCCAAATAAACAAAGCTTGAGCTATTATACTCGGACTTAAAAGTTCACAAATCTTTTCCGAGTATTAACTTAATGTCAACTGGCTCAACTAAAGAGTTGACACTGAGAATCTCTCGGTTCAAATGAATTTATTTTCTACTCAAATTCAACTTAATTATATTGAGCGGATCCATTGAATGTTATCTATGATTACCCTTCATGAATATTATCAACTAGATGAGATTTATAAAATTATCATTTTACCTTCTAATTGTTATTTCCTCAACTCCTTTGTTACTTGTGAATAAGTTATAAACAATGTATTGGCGAGTAGGTAACAAGTCACATTGTTTCATCCAAATAAAGTTGTTACTTAGTTTTAGATAGCGCATAGTTCATTGATTCACAATTCAAATAATAAATCATGATGTGATATACATTGCATTTCAGCAATCTTGTACATGATTTCTATATCTATGAGAACTTCATAAAGTATACTCATGTCAACTTCACAACCCAACACTTCACTAATAGAGCCCATCTAGTTCACAAACTTCGATCTAGAGTGTAGTTTTCTCAAATGAATATATTGAAGTCATGAAATGACATGTCTCATTTCAGGATTAAAGGTAAGCACGATGCAATTCATACGTAGTGACCTGGATACAGAAGAGGTTAAATGGTTTGTTCGTACATTGTTAATAAAGGTGCACTGCTCAATTCAGTATCTTCGGAAGATACACTAGAAGAACTATAGAGTTCCTAACTGTCTATGCCTTATAACCAGACATCATAGATTCTTCCAACAATCATACTAGGATCAATAGTCCGTTGATCTTTAGATTGTGAATATTTCATTTTAACCAAACCATGAAGAGTTTGTTCACGCAAATCTATATTTGTCTCTTCATATATTGTTAGGTTTGATTAAGGACTATAAGACTATTTAGTATCATAAATCTTCAAATAAACAAAAAATGAATGAATGAACGTTTCAAATTTTATGAATTTAATCAGCAATTACAATAAGGACTTATGAAAGATTTATACTACATCAATATGTAAATAAATAATTTTCTTATGGACATCTCTGCCAACACGTAACCCGTACCTCTGTTGGTGCCACTTCCAACACCAACACTTGTGCTGCCACCATCACCAACGCTGCCAACTCCGTCACCACCTCCGCCACCATCCCCACCATCATCGTCACTAGATGATTACACATCAACCTCTTGAGAGACGACCCGGTTTACATTAATGCCTTCGGATCGGGCCTGTGAGGCTACTTGCGGATCAGGATGGTTTGATTTATCATCAAGGCTGTATGCCGAACCCACTCAAGAAGAGCTTCGTCGTCGGCTTCATCTCCCATAGCTTGCATAGATTTCTCTAAGATTTCTAAGGGGTCTCGGAGTTCATTGTTTTCGTATTGAGCTTTGCGATTTCGGATCTGTAATTTCATGTTGTATTACGCAAGACGGCTGCGTTGTTTCGTGTGAACTAACGCGAACGCGCTCCATTTTATCTCACAAGCCAAAGAAGATGCAGTTTGTGATAAGATTCGCATGGCCAACCGACGTAAAACAGGTGTGTTAGTTCCAAACATTCTCCACCATTCAACTAAAAAAAAATCAAATAATGTTAATAAACTCGACAAACATATCGTACCTGCAGCCATATAATCACGATTGCCAACCGCTGTCTTCTTTCCAAATAGTCCACATGCATCTCGAAAGGCAATGAGATGTGTACATAAAATGTCACAATACGGTGAAGGAACATAAATAGATGAAATTAGGTACCTCATTTCCAAGAACGGAACAATGATCGTGTGGATGTAAGACCTCACAAATATTTATAACAGCAGTTAGATGTTCTGGCTTCGTCCTAATCTCTGGGTTGTATTGACACATCAGGTTTAAGTAATAACTTGTTTTGTGCAACGGGTGACAAAGTTGTCTCTCCCATCTGTCGACAACGATATCGACAACCCATCTTTTGTTTGGTATCTTCTCCAACTTTGCCTTCACTAGATCGAAGACGTGATAAAGTGCACCTAACGTCATAAAGACCTGTATGTCCATGAACCGAAGACCTGTTGCATTAACTCCAAATCTTAATACGTCTAAAAAAATCATACAACAAATATTATACTACAAACGTCATACCTTACACACTCCATCATGATGTAGCCAAAAATTCGGATCGACGACTTTTTGTTCAACAAATGCTCCTGTCAAGGATGTGAGAAATGTCAATCTCTCCCACCAATTGGAGTTGATTATCGCCTTCAATGCTTGTCTCTTGCTACGCAAGCTTGAACGAATTAAAAAATTGGTAGCGAACCTTGTAGGACAGGGACGAATGATCTCACCTTCACTTTTTTCCCTTAACTTCCCTAATACAAGACCGCGGTTATAAATGAATTTCATTATGCGCCTAGCGTCATCCATGACACAAGAAATGGTGTCTCGTTTAGACATGTCTTCCAACATAAGGTCAATGTAGTATGCGACACACGGTGTCCAATAACAATTGAATTAAACTTACTCATCAACTTTTGGGTAGCTTTTTTATACGCCGACCCGTTGTTCGTGACAATTTTGATAACATTGTGGCGTCCAACATCGTTAATCACATCACTCAAGAGTTTGTAGATGTATTCCAAAATTTTTATGTTGTTTGACACGTCAACGGACTTCAAGAACACGGATGGACCAGCTGAATAGACCATAACATTAATAATGCGCAACCGTATCAGACACGTGAACTCGTCAGACATTATAATGCACATGTACTTTTCCCAAACCTTACGTTGACTATCGACTTATGCTTATGCCTCAATAACCTCTTCTTTAAGGTGTTGTGAATCTTGTACGAGGTAGGGACTGGAACGTTAGGGCCTGTTAACATGAAAACATATTACGTTAAAATACAAAGCATATAAAGTACGTTAAAAAATATTCTTCATATACCGAGTTCTGCAGCTTCGTGCATCATGTTTGAAAATGATGCGACTTTTTTTTGGGCGCTGGAACACTCTCGTGTATGAAAAACCTGCTCACAATTGTTCCAACTCGCTTCTTGAGAGACATGTTTTCCGCGGTAGGGATTGTTTGTTGCCCTGCCGAATCAGATCGATAAATAGAGGGTTAGATTGGTGGAATGGACCCCATTACTCGTTAGGATCCAAAACCTCCTTCAGGCCTTGATATGAACGGTACAACATCGGCCTTTTGGCGACTACTCTTCATTGCCTCGTACAAGTCTTTGTCTTCTTGTTGATCAGGACGCTGTCCAAATTTGCACGCAACTCTTGATGAATTGTTTCTTCCATCATTCTCTTATTCTTTTTTTGTTGGGATTGGTGCCCACAAAGGAGATATTATACATTAAAATACATTTGTATTTAATTTTGCTGAAACATTAATATATATATATATATATTATGTTTTTGTTTATGTATAAATGCTATGCTCTAAAACTGTCATCAACGAAAGGGGTGCTAAGTATAGACTTGACAAGATAGCCCCTTGTGACTAGTTTAAGCATTTGTTTGCAATCTTAAGATCGATAGAGCAATCGAATCTGAGTAATGATTGTTCGAATGAATCATGATATCTTATCTTGTGATATAGAGAGTTGTGACTCTGTGTTTCATTCTTAATATCTTAAAGAAGATATTAAATAAGACCTGTGATACTTAGAAGCTCGAGATAAAACCGTTTAATCACTCGAAACTTCAAGATCACATATGAGACAATGACAGTTGGTGGCACAATGTTGCATTTGTGATACTTAGAAGCTCGACTAAGTTATAGTTGCATCTGACCCGACGGTTTGGTGTCACAATGTTGTCGTGTTGGGTTATGTGATTCACAGATACAAAATTCATGTTGAAACAATGCAAATGCATTAGTATCATACTATGCTTTGTTATGAGAGTGTAAATGAATAAACATGGGCAGGTATTCATCGAATAAGAACATTTTTTGATTAAAATATGTGACATGTAAAGACATATCACTCTATGTTTTTTCTCATTCACAAATAATAAAAGAGTTAGTGAAATAATAACTCAGGGGTAAAACAGTAATTTTACATTCCTCTAAGTTATTGATACACATGAAGGGTCATATCGTAAAGTATTGTTTTGTCACATCAAACAAAAAATACACGCATATGAACTTAAAGAGTTTCAATATTGGTCCTTTAGTGGAATCGACTAATATTAAGAATTGAAAGACGGAGAAGGTTTGTGAACTTTTGAACTCGATCTCTATTCTAAAGCTGCGTTCATGTGGGTCCATTAGGTCTCAATGATAGACCCTCAGACGAGATTTATTGAAAAGGACTATTTTATTTTCTCATTTAAGTAAATTGTGATTTACACTAAAAAAATATTTTTCAAAGTAATTGAATAAATAATTGGTTATTTAATATTACATTTATTTAATGAATTATGTTAATATATGGATATTAACATATTTAAATTATTCAAATAAGTAAAAGATGAATATATATATATATATATATATATATATATATATAAGTTATAGCATACAATCATAGAAAAGCAATTAAATTAACAAACAAAACAAGCATGGATTGATTTGTGTTGATTGTATCCTAATTGACTATTTATAAAATAAAACGAGATGAACCTAATTATATTAGTGCATGGATGATGGTTGAACACAATCATATGTTTCAACGGAAAAATCAAATCATTTTCAAAATATTTGCATTTTGTAACATCTTTGAAAAATTCAATTTAAATAAAGGCCCATCATATGTCATTTTGAAAAACAAATCGATATCAAAATCATTTATTTTTAATGTTTTAAATAATATTTAAATGAGTCCAGCCCATTTTATTAAATTAAATAAAAACTTCAAAATAATTTTTTTTAATATTTATTTTTTAGTACCATCCGGGCGTAAGCCCATATCATCCTCGACCTTAACCCGCTATGGTAGGGCCCGACCCGAGTTGGTTGGGCCTCCGCCAAGGGGCAGCCAAGGCCCAACCGGTTGCCTAAGGCAACCAAGGACTGTGGCCGGCCCTAGCCTTCTAGGGTAAATAGGCTGGTTTGCTATGTGGCTAGTAGGGCAGCACTTCGGTCCCGTTCTTTCTCCTAGTCGGAGATCCGTCTCTCGTCGATCGTCGGATTACAACAATAACAATAATAATAGTAATAATTGAAAATAATAAACTTTACATAAAGCCTATACCCTTTGAATTTCGGGTTGACAAAAATTATAATAAAGCGAGAATCAATAATCTACGATCAACCACCAATAACAATTCGCATATCACAAATTGAGTTGTAACAAATTTATATCAAAATATAAATCCATTCAAACCAAATTTAATCACAAGAACGAATCAATTAAATGCGGACAATCATTAATTTCACTCATAATAGCCAATTAATAATTATGATTGCTAACAAGATCTAGATTTGTTAATTTAATTCAATTATGAAAGAAATTCAGCGACCAATATAAGAGAAGAAATTTATAGAAAACTTACCAATTTGGGATCTGCTAAAGAATGCCCCGATCCAACACGCGCTATGTTTTGTCCTTCTTCTGAATCGACTCTATTTCGTCCTTCTTCTAAATATAGTACTCAACAATGACACCGTAGTCTTTCAAAACGTAATCTCTGAGGTGAATAAGAAAGATGAGTGGGTATAATCGAAACCGGATTGTTTCAGGATCTCGCTCTTATTATTTAGGATTGGAATTAGCAATTCCGGGGAATAGGTGAAGATAAAATTCGGCCAAGAGAGAGAGAGTGTTAGGCGAGTATCCTTGAGAGGAATAAGTGATCTTTCCTCTTCACTTGTATCCCTATTTATCGCATTTAGGATGAGATAACCATGTTGGAATAGGTCTTGGGTTAAGAAAAATTATCATTAACAAATTAATGGCCGAATATAAAAATTTATTTACAAGTAAAACAATTTTACTAACCTAGGCAATGTGAATGAACATTTAATTATATAAAAACTATTATTTAATTACTTGTTTACTTGGGACTAACCTTTCTTGTAGCTTGATGTTTGAGAAGTCTTAGAAAATGTTGATCACCTCGTCTAGCTCGTTTCCTTAATACCTAATTGTGAACTCGAGAAACCTAAGATTTTTATTGCAAGAGTCTTTAGAGGGTTTTCCGGATTTGTATGTGGGCACAATTAAACACAATAATTTAAGAACAAGTCTATGAGCTAAATGGCTTGTTTTCGCTGAAATTTGGACAGCGTTCAGAGACCTAAGCGGTCAGATCCCCGCTCGGGGCAAGTGACCCTCGCTTCGGCCTTAGCGTGTCGGATCCGGTGTCCTGGATTGTCTCTTAGCTGTCTCGTGGTCTTCGAGTCCTTCTGTTATCTGAAAAGAGTAAACAGACATGAACTAAGAAGGGAAAACAGAGGGGGGGTCCTATGTTTACATCTCTAACGCTAACCATTAGTACAATGTGGGTGGAGTTATGGGATGACAAGGGAAGATCGACAAGATCGGGAAAAACGGGGATACTCGGGTCAACCTCGTTTCGGCACTCAGGTCTTGAATCTTTGAGGACTATTCCGGTTAGAAGTCGTTCCTCAAGTCGCCTCACGTGGAGGGATGAAGTGGGTTGAGAGAGAGAGAGAGCGCGTGCTAAGATTTTAGCAGAGCTCTGGGTGTAGAAAGTGTCTTACCTTTGTGAAGAATGTGGGGGGCTATTTATAGTCGTGGAACCAGCCTTGGGGCCGGCTAAAGTGGTGAGAGTCGGCTGGGAGACTCCTAGAAGGCCAAGGACGGGGAGACCCTCCTAGGCGCGTGGATGGCCGGCCGAGAGGCCCCCAGGAGGCCAAGGACGGTTGGTCGGGCCCCTCCCAGGTACAAGGATGGCAGGCCGGGATGCCCCTAGGAGTCCAAGGATGGGGAGATCCCTCAAAGGCGCATGGATGGTCGGCCGGGCCCCTCCCAAGCACAAGGATGGCCGGCTGGGAGGCCCTCAGGAGGCCAAGGACGGGGAGACCCCTCCTAGGCGCATGGATGGCCGGCCAGACCTTTCCCGGGTGCAAGGGTGGCCGGCCGGGAGATCCCTAGGAAGCCAAGGACGAGGAGACCCCTCCTAGGAGCATGGATGGCCGGCCAGGGCTCTCCCAGGCGCTAGGATGGCCGGCCAGGCCTCTCCCAGGCACAAGGATGCCGACCAGGAGGCCCCCGGGAGGCCAAGGATGGGGAGACCCCTCTTAGGCGCATTAATGGCCGGACATGCCTCTCCCAAGCGCAAGGATGGCCGACCGAGAGTGGTTTCATCGGTATGTCGAAGTCCGGGACGCGCAAGGGCGTGACAAGATCTTCTGAATGTGTTCCGAAAGGTCTCTTTGATATTTAATTGACAGGGGGGGGGAGTATATATTAACTTCATCGCCAAAAATACGGCGACAATGGAGCTAATTTAAGCCTAAGTTTAATGAGGACTTACGTGTCAAAATAAAAGAGATATTTTAGAGAGAGGGAGGGAGAGAGAGTCGGCCACTTTAGAGAAAACATGAGGAAGAAAACTTATTTTCATATCTAAATGTGAGCTTCTATTTATAGGGGAAGGAAATACAAGAAAGGGTAGTTACCCTTTCGTATTGTGTATTCGCATAATATTTGATTTCCTCTCCTCTTTCCCTAGCATATAGTTGGCCATCTCTTTGCTTTAGTGAATGAAATTTGTTTCCTCACTTAACACATTTATTTCCTTCTAAAAGAAATTCATTTCCTCTTTTCTTTTAAGCAATTACCAATATACAATAAAGCACAAAATAATAAGAGATATTATTTCCTTCTCTCTATTGATGTTTGCCGAAATTCTACCTACGGGGGAGCTTCTAGATGCTTCCTTATTTCTTTTAAGAAAATTCTTAAAATACCCATTGTAGAATTAATATTGCACAAAAAATGAAATTAATTTTATAATGCCTCAAACGATTTCTCGGCTTTAGAAACTAATTTATATTTTCATCATATGAAAATATTGTTAGAATTTATTTAGCGAATAAACAATAAAACTATGTGACATATCTAAATATGGCGGAAACACATAATAGATCCTAATCTGTTAAAACACATTTTAAAGATATTCAATTAAGGCTTCAAAATTACTATATGTCAATAAACAATTTATTTTAGACGCACAAACAACAATTGAACAATTCAATCTAGCAATCTATATAAAAAATTTATATTTGCATCAAACTCGTTAGAAAGGACTTAAACGTGAGATTGTAAAGAATCTCGTGCGTGACTTGTTTTCGTCAGAATGCCTCGTCAGATTGCTTGAAAATGGTCGCCTGATTGCCTTGAAACAGGTCCACCAGATTGCACTGGCCAGATGGGTGTGCCGGGTGGAGTCTGTGCGTCTGTGCGACTACGAGCTCCCCGAGTTGATCTAGGGATCCACACATGTGCAGGGACCTAAAAGACACATAGGGCTAGGTGCTGGGAGGTGTTGGAAAGGAGTGAAGATGCGCAGCACGTCGGTGAGAGCTTAGGCGCACCTGGGAGGGCAGTCCGGCCGGCTGAAAGGCTGAAATGCGCCTCTATGTGCTTGATTCCTTCACGTTCTGACCTCGTTTTCTGCAAAAACAAGTCAATCAAACACCACAATGGATTCAGGGATATGGATCTCAGATTTTTGTGGGAGATTTTAGAGTGTGGGCTCTTCAATTGAATAACGGAAATAGGGAACGCTCAACGGTTGAATCAAGAAATCAAGAAACGATTTCTTGATCACTTATCTCTCTCAAAACTCTTAGCAAAATTGCTTACAAGGGAGAGGGGAATTTTTGGCCGAGTGTCTATGTTGTGATCATGATTAGGGTTACTTTGAAAATGCCCTATTTATATTAGAGAGATACCGGGCTTAAGTTAGGTCAAACCCAATATTCAACTTACGCCATATTCAACCTTTTAATGAGTTATTTAATTGAATAATCAGCCATAATTAATTAAATAGGGCTGGACAACATTAAACTTATTTCCCTAATTGATTTATTTCTAACATAATATTTAATTAATTTAAAACATGTCATTTATTTAATGACAAGTCATTAATTCTTTTCATACTTCTCAAAGTGTTACGAAACGAAAAAATATTTATTTTAATCTTTTATTTATATCAATCATAAAATTACATTATTATCAATATAATAATATAATATGATTCATTAAATAAATGTAATAATAAATAACCAATTATTTATTTAATTACTTAGAAAATAACTCCGCTAGTGTAAATCACAATTACATTTAATGAGAAAATCAATCGTTATGTTTCAATAAACCTCGTCTGAGAATCTATCACTGAGACCTTATGGACCCACATGAACAAAACTATAGAAATAAAGATCAGAGTCAAAAGTTCACAAACCTATTCCGTTTTTTAATTCTTAATATTAGTTGATTCCACTAAAGGACTAATATTGAAACTCTCTAAGTTCATATGCGTTTATTTTCCGTTTGATGTGACAAAACAATTCTTCACACGATCCATGGATTATTTTACGATATTACCCTTCATGTCTATCAGTAACTCAGAGAAATGTAAAATTACCGTTTTACCCCTGAGTTATTATTTCACTAACTCCTGTGTTATTTGTGAATGAGAAAAACATAGAAAGAGATGTCTTTACATGTCACATGTTTTAATAAAAGAATGTTCTATATTCATTCACACTCTCATAACAAAGCATAATGTGATATTAATTCATTAGCATTGTTTCAACATGAATTCCGTATCTGTGAACCATATAACCCAATATGACAGCGTTATGACACCAATTGTCAGGTCAAATGCAACTTTAACTTAGCCATTGCCCATTGACAAATAAAATGTCATAAAGTGTCAGATCGATTATGCATTCACTTTAAGATTTAGGTAAGTACCAAAATACCCCCCGTATGTGATTTTGGAGTTTCGAGTGATTACACGGTTTTATCTCGAGCTTCAGAGTATCAAAGGTCTTGTTCAATTTCTTCTGTAAGATATCAATAATAAAACACATAGTCAAATTTCTCTATATCACAAGATAAGATATAATGATTCATTCAGATAATCATTACTCAGATTCGATTGCTATATCGATCTTAAGATTGCGAACAAATGTTTAAACTAGTCACACAGGGCTATGTTGTCAAGTCTTTACTTAGCACCCCTTTCGTTGATGATAGTTTCCGAGCGTTCCAACATACATAAACATAAAAATAATCAAGAATGAATATTTAATTTTATTAACGTTTCAGCAAAATCAAATACAATGTATTTACAATGTCAAATATCTCCTTTATGGGCACCAATCCCAACAAACTCCCCCTTGACTAAAAGGACATGCGAACGATCCTTCAGTCCCAATAGTTCCAGGTGTCCCTCGAAGACTTTACTCGTTAAAGGCTTCGTGGAGGAATCGACAAGGTTGTCCAACGTTGAGATCTTCATGACTTCGGCTTCCCCTCTGTGTACGATGTTTCATACCAGGTGATACTTGCGCTCAATGTGTTTTGAGTGTTTGTGACTTCTTGGCTCCTTACAGTTACGACCCCACTGTTATCACAATAATGTGTGATAGGCTCGCTTGCACTTAGAACTACTACGAAGTACATAAGGAATTTTCTTAGCCACACAGCCTCCTTTGCAGCTTCGCAAGCTGCCACATACTCGGCTTCCATGGTCGAGTAAGCAACGCAAGATTGCTTAAATCCAGCTGTATAATTCTATCCATTGTTGCCGCTCTCGATTACGAGATCTGGCAAATGGATGTCAAGACTGCTTTTCTGTATGGCAATTTTGATGAGCGCATTTTCATGGCTCAACCAGACGGTTTATTGGAAGGTGGTCAATAAACCAAGGTTTGTGAGTTACTTAAATCCATTTATGGATTAAAGCAAGCATCTAGATCATGAAATATTAGATTCGATGAAACTGTAAAAGGCTTCGGTTTTGAACAGTCAATAGATGAACCTTGTGTTTATAAGTTGATACACGAGGGCAAGGTTGTGTTTCTGGTATTGTATGTCGATGATTAACTACTCATTGGTAATGATGTAGGGAAATTATCTGAGGTTAAAATCTGGTTAGCAAAGCAGTTTGATATGAAGGATCTAGGGGAAGCTGCATACATTCTGGGGATTCAGATCTTTTGAGATTGAAAGAACCGGACCCTGTCACTCTCCAAAGCATCTTATATAGATAAGATGTTGGATCGCTTCGCTATGCAAAACTCCAAGAAGGGCCTAAACCCCTTTTGACATGGGAGTCTCACTCGCTAAGGACCAATCTCCCCAGACTGCACAAGAGATTGAGGACATGAGAAAGATTCCCTATGCTTCAGGCGTAGGAAGTCTCATGTATGTTGTGCTGTGCACTAGACCGGATATATGTTTCGCCGTTGGCGTAGTTAGCCGTTTCCAATCAAATCTTGGACGCGAGCACTGAATTGCTGTTAAGCATGTTCTTAAATATCTTCGGAGAACTAGGAATTTGATGCTTATATATTCAGGTACAGACTTGACTATGACGGGGTATATCGATTCCGACTTTCAGGCGGATAGGGATTCCATGAAATCCACTTCAGGATATGTATTCATCCTAAATGGTGGGTCAATTGTTTGGAGGAGTATCAAGCCATCTTGCATTGCTGACTCCACCATGGAGGCAAAATATAAGGCTGCTTGTGAAGCATCCAAAGAGGCTGTATGGCTTAGAAAATTCCTTAAGTATTTTATTGTGATAATAGTGGGGCTGTTGCTAACTCAAAGGAACCTAGAAGCCATAAGCGCTCTAATCATATGGAGATGAAATACCATTTTATTAGAGACGTGGAGGTGAAGTAGATCTCAACGGTTAAGAACCTGGCAGATCCATTCACCAAGGCCCTATCCAATAAAGTGTTTGACCAACATTGAGACAGATTAGGCTTGAAGGACTACTCTCATCTTCTTTGAGTCAAGTGGAAGTTTGTTGCCAGAGATGCCCACAAGAAGATTATTTATTTACATATTGATGTAATGTAAATCTTTATAAGTCTTTATTGTAATTGATGATTAAATTAATAAAAGGTAAAATGTTCATTCATTCCTTTTTCGTTTGTTTGAGATTTATGATATTAAATAGTCTTAAAGTCCTTAGTCAAACCTAACAATATATGAAGAGACAAATGTGGATTTCGTGAACAAACTCTTCATGGTTTGGTTAAAATGAAATATTTACAATCTAAAGATCAACGGACTATGGATCCTAGTACGATAAATGAAATGCAATGTATATCACCTCATGCTTTATTACTTAGATTGTGAATAAATGAACTGTGCGGTATCAAAAATTAAGCAGTGATTTTATTTGGCTGAAATAATGTGACTTGTTAGCTCATCATCAATACATTGTTTCAAACTTATTCTTAAGTAACGAAGGAGTTGAGGAAATAACAACTAGAAGGGTAAAACGGTAATTTATAAATCTCATCTAGTCGATGATATTCATGAAAGGTAATTATTCGATAATATTCTGTGGATCTGCTCATAAGAAATAAGTAGATTTTTTAGTAGAAAATATATTCATTTAAACCAAGAGATTTTCAGTGTCAACTTTTTAGTGGAGTCAGTTGACATTAAACAAAATTTGGAATAGTTTGCGAACTTTGAGTCCAAGATTCCTAGTTAAAGCTTTGTTCATTTGGGTCCATGAGGTCACTATAACAAGTCATTAGAGTAGAGTTTGTTAACTAGAAGCTACGTCAAAATAAGTTCAATTGTTGAACTAGACGTATTTTCCGAATCTTCCTTAAGGATAATTGATGTAAAATGTCGAAATAAGATTTTGAATGTCAAAATAATATTTTGAATTTTCTCACAAATTAATTTAAAGTCACACGGCTGAAAATTTGTTTTCATGCTTAGTGAATTAAATTGTATGACATGTTATTGTATGGGCAATAATACGAGGGCTTTTCCTTAATTTGTTATGAACAAATTAGGAAGTAAATATGTGTGTGTAGACATCCATATGGCCGGCCACTTTACATCAAGGGGGGAGAGAAATATCTTCTTTTATTTGGTGCATTATTGCATATTGGTAATTTCCCAAAAAAAAGAGGGAATTAATTTCTTTGAGAACGGTTCGAATGTGCTAAGTGAGGAAACAAATTTCCCTCACTTATGACATATGTTGGCCGGCCATGTAGAAGAGAAAGGGAGGAGAAAATCAACTATTATTTCATGAATGCATAATAGGAAATGGTAATTACCCTTTCATTTATTTTTCTTCTTCAATAAATAGAGACTCACATAGAGATGTGAAAAAACATTTTTTAGTCTTTCTCTCTCCCTTCTAGCCGACCACTTCTCTCCCTCTCTCTCTAAAATACTATTTTATTTTGGCACCTAGATCCTTACTTGATCTAGAGAATTAGCTTATGATTTAAGAATTTTTCTTATTTCATACTGTTTATCAGTGCCCACTCACTAAATTCTTCAAACGCTCGAAGACTCTAGTGGTAGAAACTTTCGTGGTTGCTCGAGAATTCAAAGACAAAAGGCAGCGAGACAAGTAGAAGGATCTTAATCCAAAAAGGGACTTCAAGATCAAGCAACAAGAGAAATGTTAGTATTCAAGTGTTTTAAATAATGTTTTTAAATTGATACATGTTCATGCAGTTTGCCTAGATTAGTAAAATTGTTTTACTTGTAAATAAATTTTATATTCCGCCATTAATATGATTAATGATAATTTTTTTAACCCTAGACCTATTCCAACATGTGGCTGCTTGTTAAGCATCCAAAGAGGCTGTACGGCTTAGAAAACTCCTTTAAGTACTTGGAAGTCGTTCTGAATGTCAACGAGGCCATGACACTTTATTATGATAATATTGGGGTATTGCTAACTCAAAGGAACCTAGAAGCCATAAGCAGTCTAAGCATATTGAGAGGAAATACCATTTTATTAGAAAGATCGTTCAACACGGAGACGTGGAGGTGAATGAGATCTCAACGGTGGACAACCTTGCAAATCCTTTCACCAAGGCCCGATCCAGCAAGGTCTTCGACCTCCATTGAGACGGATTACGCATGAAGGACTATAATCATCTACTTTGAGTCAAGTGGGAGTTTGTTGGCAGAGATGCCCACAAGAATATTATTTATTTACATATCGATGTAATATAAATCTGTTATAATTTCGTATTGTAATTTGCTGATTAAATTAATAAAAGTTGAAACATCATTCAATCTTTTTTGTTTGTTTGAAGATTTATGATATTAAATAGTCTTATAGTCCTTTATCAAACCTAACAATGTATAAAGAGAGAAATGTAGATTTGGTTGAACAAACTCTTCACGGTTTGGTTAAAATGAAATATTCGCAATCTAAAGATCAACGGATTATTGATCCTAGTATGATTGTTGGAAGAATCTATGATGTCTAGTTACGAGGCATAGAGAGTTAGGAACTCTATAGTCTTTCCAGTGTATCTTTGGAAGATACTGAATTGACTAGTGCTCATTTAGAGACAATGTAAGAACAAACCATTTAACCTCTTCTCTCTCAAGGTCACTATGTATTAATTGCATCATGCTTACCTAAATCCGGATATGAGACATGTCATTTCATAGTTTTAATATTCTCATTTGAGAAAGTCAAATTCTAGATCCATTAAATGATCTAGACTAGACTAATTGGTGATATATTAAGTTATGAAGATGTCATTAACCAGGTTTGTGAAGTTCTCATAGATAAGGAATTCATGTACAAGATTGCTAAAATGCAATATATAACACCTCATGGATTGTGAATAAATGAATCGCGCGGTATAAAAAATTAAGTAGTGACTTTATTTGAATGAAAGAATGTGACTTGTTATCTCCTCGTCAATACATTGTTTCTAACTTCTTCACAAGTAACAAAGGAGTTGATAAAATAACAACTAGAAGGGTAAAACGGTAATTTTTTCAAATCCCATCTAGTTGATAATATTCATGAAGGGTAATCATAGATAACATTCAATGGATCCACTTAGTGTAATTAAGTTGAATTTGAGTAGAAAGTAAATTCATTTGAACCGAGAGATTCTCAATCTCAACTTTTTAGTGGAGTTAGTTGACATTAGGCTAATAATCGAAAAACGTTTATGAACTTTTGAGTCCGATTATAGAAGCTAATGGTTTGTTCATTTGGATCCATAAGGTCACTTTTACAGGTCATTAGAGTAGGATTGTTAAACTAGAAACTAAGTAAAAATAAGTTATAGTGTTGAACTAGACTTTTTCTCGCAAAATATCTAAAGGGTTTTTTTGTCCACATGGACATAAAATGATGTGAATGTCAAAATACGATTTTTAATATTTTTATATGATGAAAATATAAATTATTTTCTAAAGCCGAAAAGTCGTTTAAGGCATTATGAAATTAATTTCATTATTTGTGTAATAATAATTCTACAATGGGTATTTTAATAATTGTCTTAAAAGAAATAAGGAAGCATCTAGATGCCCCTTCCCTAGCTATAAAATTCGGCTAAGACGCATCAAAAGAGGAGAGAATTATTTGCCTTTAATTATAAAGATAATTAAGCAAAAGGAAAAGAGGAAATGAATTTATTTGAGAAAGAAATAAATAATCTAAGTGAGGAAACAAATTTCCTCCCTCTTGGGCTTGAGATGGCCAGCCATGTTAGAAGAGAAAGGGTAGAGAAAATCAAATATTGTGTAATGAATGTATTATTCTTACATGATGCATAATTGAATTTTATAGATTTTCCTTCTCCTATAAATGGAGACTCACATAGAAATGTGAACATAAGTTTTTTCCTATTGCTTCTCTCTTGTTTTTGGCCGACCAAAACCTCTTTCTCTCTCTAAAATCCCTTTTATTTTTGGCACCTAAGTTCTCATTAAACTTAGGGTTATTTAGCTCTCTAGCTCATAAACTTGTGCTTGAGCTATTTGTTGTCGCCGTATTTTCGGCGACAGTGTTAAATATATACATCCACGATTATATCCGAGGCGCGGAGGGGAGACGCCTTCCCCGAGACGACCGAGACCCACCTTCGCACACCTGACCGACCACCGTCGCGCAGGGGAGGGGCCCGGCCGGCCACCCTCTCCCATGAGAGGGGCCTGGCCGGCCTTCCCCACCCGAGGGAGGGACCTGGCCGGCCTTCCCCACCTAGGGGAGGGGCCTGGCCGGCCTTCCCCACCCGAGGGAGGGACCTGGCCGGCCTTCCCCACCTAGGGGAGGGGCCTGGCCGGCCTTCCTCAACCGAGGGAGGGACCTGGCCGGCCTTCCCCACCTAGGGGAGGGGCCTGGCCGGCCTTCCTCGCCCGAGGGAGGGACCTGGCCGGCCTTCCCCACCTGGGGGAGGGGCCTGGCCGGCCTTCCCGACCCATGGGAGGGACCTGGCCGGCCACCGACGCCCGGAGGCTCCCCCACTCGGCCACAAGGCTACACCCGTGGCTATAAGTAGCCTTCGATGCTCTCCACGCAGAGGTAAGCTCTAGAGACGAAAAATAGACACTTTCTCCCTTACTCCCTATATACATATCATACTCCCACGTGAGGTGTTTCGGATATTCTCTCCCGACCGGAAGAATACTCCCTAAAGATCCGAGATCCGAGCTCTGGGACGCTAGCGATCCTAGTATCCTCATCTCGCTCAATCTCGTCGATCCCTCCTCGTCATCCTGCAAACTCCGCCCACATTATACTAATGTTGAGCGTCGGAGAGGTAAACAGAGGACCCCCCTCTGTTTTCCCTTCTTAGTTTACATCTGTTTACTCTTTTCAGATAACAGAAGGACTCGAAGACAACACGACAGCTAAGAGACGATCCGGGACACCGGATCTGACACGCTCAGACCGAAGCGAGGGTCACCCACTCTGAGCGAGGATCTGACCGCTTAGGTCTCTAAACGTTGTCCAAATTTTAGCGACAACATTTTGGCGCTAGAAGGAGGGGAGATTTTTGACCTTAAAATTCGCCCAACCCACATTTCTCTATTTTCATCTATTTCCTTATTTTTCATACGAAATGAGTAGCGTTCCCGCGACTCATGCGGATGCTCGATCGAGCAACCCTATCGTCCGAGCCGCCGGCTCGCGGTACGAATTCCGGCAATTGCCTCACCGAGAGGCAAGGCCGCAAGCTCCCGCAAGGGGGATCGAAGGCGTCAATCCGGTCGTTCACGACGGCGGGAACGACCTGCGAGACGAGACTAATCGCCGATTGGCGGAACTCTTGGCGCGGCCGGGAGTGAACAAGGGTTTGCTTGTTAATCTCCTTGGATACGAGGAAGAGGCTAATTCGACCCAAGATGAGGATTACATCGGAAACGATGTAATCCCGGAGACGGACACGAGTCGAACTTTCACTCCCTCGCCTTTGGCCCACATGAGCGACGCTCCGTTGGGGTCCTCGGCTAGCCGAGGACGAATGGGTTCAAAACTCGAGGGGTCCAGTAACCCGCGAGTGCCGGGAAGCGGTAACGCTTCCCAGTGCAGGCGATGTAGGCGTCCGCGGCGTGCGCAATCCCGACGGGGCGACGATGGTGCGGAAAGCCGTGAGGTCCACCGCGAAGGTCGCCCGCCGACGGCGAGGCCTTCGCACCCTTCGGGGGAGGATCTCAGGGTTCGCCTTAACTCGCGGAGGGGTCCTCAAGAGGAATATTTGAGAAGGAAGTTGAACGCCCGTCGGACTGCGGCGGGGGCCACAACCCTCGGGAACCCTCCTCCCAACCTCATGGATCAAGGATCTAATGAGCGGCAAGGGCCAACGCCGGTGGGACCCATCGCGGGAACCGCCAACGGTCTCGAGATGATGACAATGATTCAGGGACTCCAGAATCAAATCATCGAGCTCCGAGGAGCAGGCTCGGGGGGCTCCAGACCTTACAACGGCCTGGAGGGTTCATACTCGCCTTTCGCGGCGGTAGTGCTAGCACAACCGCCGGGAAGGGGATTTAAGCTCCCCACCATCCCGTCTTATGACGGACGCTCCGACCCCAACTTCCACATCCAACATTACGAGACGTGGATGTTGATGCAAGGATTGTCAGACGCGACTCTCTGCCAGGCGTTCAGTTTGACATTGACGGGGTCAAGCTTTGAATGGTTCAGGAGCCTGAAACCTGGCAGCATCGGATCTTTCCAAGCCCTTCGGGAGGCTTTCCTGGCTCGGTTTGCCACACTTGTGGCACAGAAAAAATCTAAATCATACCTATGGACGATCAAACAAAAATCGGACGAGAGCCTCCGTCAGTATCTGGCCCGATTCACGGAAGAATCCCATAAAGTCGAAGACTTCGATGATCGGGATGCCATAGTCGCCATCACCGAGGGTGCCGAGCCTAGCGATTTCTTAAAATCGATTGTGGGAAAGACCCCGCGAGATATGGCTGAGCTTATGGCATGCGCCAGGACGCACATGGGGATAGAGGATTACCTAAGCTGTAGGAAAGGCGATGGGCGCTCAGGACGCAACCGTCCTGACGAAAGGCCTGAAACTCGAGGGAAACGCGGAAGGAATAACCGCGCGGAACCCTCTCCCAGATCAAGGAAACCTTTCGTCGACCAGTTTCGGGGGGAAATCCTCACCCCTCTCAATACGTCTCCAGCCCGGATCTTGGCCCTACATCGAGATAAACTCGGGTCCCCGACGCCTTTGAGGAAGGGTCCCGCGATGCGGGATAAAAGTAAATTTTGTGAATACCATCGAGATCATGGACACATGACTGCCGATTGTTTTCAGCTAAAGCGACAGATAGAAGCCCTGATCCAGGATGGGAAACTCAAAGAGTTTGTCATGCGGGCCGCAGGGGTAGCTGTCCCGGAGGAACGTCTTCCGAATCAGAGTAATAAGCTGATAAAGGAAAAGGCCGCCGCCGTCGCCACTATTAGCAGCGAGCCCGAAAATCCTGAAATGAACATCGTGAGAACAATTACTGGAGGGCCCCAATGTGGCGAATCAAGCAACCAAAGGAAAAAATACCTAAGGGCGGTGACAAACGAGAGAATCAAGAGTGGCGTTAACCTCACTCAGGTGACCCCCCCACCAACTCCGTTTGAAGAAATTCGCTTCACCGAGGATGAGGCGAAAAGAATTTTGCACCCGCATAGCGATGCCTTGGTTGTGTCTGCCACGGTGGCTAACAACAAGGTCCAGCGCATCCTAATTGACAACGGAAGTGCGGTGGATATAATTTACCAATCGGCGCTTGATCGAATGAAACTCGACGGAGCGAGGCTCGCCCCGATCCGCACCCCCCTATACGGGTTTTCAGGAGAAAAGGTTTGGACGGAAGGGTCGATCGATCTCCCCGTAACCTTCGGAACCCGGGGTGGTCCGGAAGTCACTCGAATTGTGACTTTCTTGATCGTGAGTGAACTGACGACGTATAACATGATTATCGGTCGACCGACCCTCGTCGGTTTAAAAGCCATCACCTCAGTCTAACACCTCATGGTAAAATTCCCAACCAGCAAGGGGATTGCATGCATGATGGGAGATCAAGCCATGGCGCGAACGTGCCATGTGCGAGCCGTAAAGGAAGAAGTTACCAAACCAACAGGGAACGCGACAATTTGCACAACCTACCAGCTCTCGGACGAGCTTCCCTGCAAACCTGAGGAAGGGGGGACCTTCGGAGAATTGGACCAACGCGACGAGACCGAGCGCCGTCGCGTGGAAACCCATGACGACCTCGTCACGATAGTCCTGGACATCGCTAAGCCCGACCAAACGGTCAAGATCGGTGCTTAATTGTCTGCCGAGGAGCAAGAATCGATGGCCCACTTCCTTAGAGAATACAAAGATGTCTTCGCATGGACACATGCGGATATGCCGGGCATAGACCCGAAGATTATGGTTCATCGTTTGAACGATGATTGCAATGTGCCCGAGCGGGTACAGCCTAGAAGGGCATTCAGTGGGGAGCGGTATCTTGCCATCGGAGAAGAGGTTGACAAACTTCTCACCGCCGATTTCATACGAGAAGCGGAACACCCCAAGTGGGTATCCAATGTAGTAATGGTCAAAAAGCCCAACGGGAAGTGGCGCATTTGCATAGATTATAAAGATCTTAACAAAGCCTGCCCGAAGGATAGCTTTCCACTCCCCCGGATTGAGCAATTCGTGGACGCAACAGCGGGCCATGAGCTGCTCAGCTTCATGGATGCCTACTCAGGCTATAACCAGATCCGGATGCATGAGAGTGACCAGATCAAGACGACCTTTGTAACCAACAAAGGTCTCTATTGCTACAAGGTAATGCCGTTCGGCCTCAAGAATGCCGGCGCAACCTACCAGCGATTGGTCAACCGAATGTTCGCCGAGCATATCGGAAAAACCATGGAAGTCTACGTGGACGACATGTTGGTAAAAAGCCGATTGGCTTCAAACCACATCCGCGACCTGAAGACTATGTTCCAAATCCTCCGCCAATACGAGATGAAGCTAAACCCCAACAAATGCACCTTCGGGGTAGAATCGGGAAAATTCCTCGGCTACATGGTTAGCAGGCGAGGAATTGAAGCCAACCCTGAGAAAATCGCCGCCATACTTGGGATGAAGTCTCCCACGAAACCCAAAGAGGTCCAAAGCCTGGCGGGTAGGGTCGCGGCTTTAGCTAGATTTGTTTCCAAGGCGACCGATAGGTGCCAACCATTTTTTCAGGCGTTGAAGATGAGGGGCGGGTTCGAATGGACATCCGAATGCGAGAAGGCATTCTGCGAAATGAAGGCTTACTTCGCAGCACCCCCGTTCTTGTCGAAACCCAAGGACCTTGAGCCTCTCGTGCTTTACCTCGCTGTGTCCGAAAGGGCCACGAGCGCGGTCCTTATCCGTGAGGAAGGGCAGGGGCAATGGCCGGTGTATTATGTCAGCAAGGCCCTCCTAGACGCTGAGACCCGGTATCCTGAGATCGAGAAATTATCGCTCGCACTCGTCATGAGCGCCAGGAAACTACGCCCGTATTTCCATGCACACCAGATAGTCGTGCGGACCGGTTACCCGATCGAAAAGGCACTACAAAGAGGATCCTCGACGAGGATGGCCATATGGTCACAGGAACTTAGCGAGTACGGGGTACAGTTCCGACCACGAAACGCCATAAAGGGTCAGGCCCTAGCAGATTTTGTGGCAAAATTTACGGCAGGAATCGAGAATGAAGGCGAAGCCCTCACGCCAAAATCTCCAGAGAAGAGAGGCCCTGGGCCCATCCGGGCCAGCGTGGGTGTTATGCGTCGACGGCGCATCAAACGCTCAAGGGGCCGGGGCCGGAGTAATTCTAACCAACCCCGACGGGGAAAGGTTAAAATACGCGCTGCGCTTCGAATTCAAAGCCTCCAACAACGAGGCAGAATACGAGGCCCTAATAGTCGGTTTAGAGCTCGCTCACCGACTCGGCGCAGAAAACTTGCACATCTTTTGCGACTCGCAATTGATCGTGAATCAAGTCAAAGGCGAATTCGCCGCCAAGGAGCCAAACATGATGGCTTATTTGGCGAAAACCCGAAAGAACCTAGAAGCGATAGCTTGGTTCGAGATCGTTCAAATCCCCAGAGAGGAGAACGCCGAGGCAGATGCTCTGGCGCGACTCGCTTCGGGCATAGATCCGAACGAGGATAGGGAAGTCCCGATTGAGATTCTAACCAGGCCTTACATCTCGAGGAGCGATGTAGGGATGGTTAGTAAATCATCGGCTTTGTCTTGGTTGACACCCCTAAAAAACTACATAGCAAAGGGAGTCACTCCAGAGAATAACGAAGAGGCCAGGAAACTGAAACATTTGGCGTCAAAGTATACGATGCGCGGAGACGTGCTATACAAGAGGGGCTACTCGATGCCTCTCCTTCGCTGTCTCGACAACAGCGAAGCGAGACGAGCCATGAAAGAAGTCCACGAAGGACTATGTGGGAACCACGCGGCAGGACAGTCGATGGCCATGAAGCTTCTAAAGCTAGGCTACTTTTGGCCAACTTTGAAGAAAGACGCCCATGACTGGTCCCGGCAATGCGATAAGTGCCAAAGGTTCGCCCGTGTTCCCAGACAACCCCCGGCGCCACTGTGCCCGATCATCGTTCCCCGACCATTCACCAAGTGGGGAATCGATTTGATCGGTGAATTACCCACGGCTCCAAGGCAGCTCCGATTCGCCATAATTGCAATCGACTACTTCACCAAGTGGGTTGAAGCCGAGCCACTGGCAAAGATCACGGAGGCAAATACAACGAACTTCATATGGAAAAGCATAATATGCCGCCACGGTATCCCGGAATCGATCGTGACCGATAATGGCCGACAATTCGACAACGCGCGATTGCGCGAGATATGCGAACAGCTTGGGATTAGTAAAACATACTCCTCCCCAAGGCACCCCCAGGCTAACGGCCAAGTGGAGGCGGCAAACCGTACGATAAAAGAAAATTTGAAGAAGAAATTGGAATCCCGAAAGGGCGCGTGGGCAGACGAATTACCCTTCGTATTATGGGCATATCGCACCACGGCACGAAACGCAACGGGGGAGACCCCCTTCGCCTTGACTTTCGGTGTGGAGGCCGTGGTCCCGATAGAGACAACGCTCCCCACGTTCCGAATGGAGGTCTTGGACGAAAAAGAAAACGAGGAAGCCATAAGAGCAAACCTCGACCTAATCGACGAAAAGAGGGCCGACGCACTCACGCGCCTAACAGCCCAAAAAAGAAAGGTCGAACGGTACTACAACGCAAGGGTTAAAACTCGGAGCTTCCCCGACGGCAGCCTGGTTTTGAGGAAAGTGTTCCCAAATACCAAGGTACAAGGGGCTGGTGTGCTAGGCCCAACCTGGGAAGGCCCGTACCGAGTTCGGAGAGCCATTCACAAAGGCACATACGAACTAGAAAACATGGACGGGCTCGCGTTCACACACCCTTGGAACGCCGAACATTTGAAAATGTATCACGCATGAAGGCCAAGCGGAGTGCGAGATTTCCAACTAATGTAAACACAAAGCCACGATTGTCGTAATTCAATAAGTGTATCCATTTGAACATCGAATAAAAAATCGTTTTGTGTCATCATTTTGGTTATTTTCCCGCTGTAAGTTCCCAGAAATAATAGCTATTATCCCTAAAAACTTGGGGGGCTGGAGGTGAACCCAACAAAGCGACGATACGCTAATAGGGACCGAAACCCCCCACCGATGGGCGAATCGATAACAAAACCATAACGGTTCGCATTCGAGAAAATCAAAGACCCACAAAACCGCGAGGTACGAACCCCGTGGCCGGAGAAATCTCCACCGAAAACTAGTAACAAGGCAACAACCTTGCATCTGGGCGTCCATGAATTTGAGGAAGGTTGGCAAACCCCGATTGACACACAACCGGGCCAATGTCAATGCCCAATCCTAAGGCGTAAAACGAATACCCTAGAGATGAATGCGCGCGACGCCAACAAGGCAAATCGTAAACCAACGTCACAAGTCGACGAGTCATCGATCGAGCCAAATCTCGGGATTCCCCCGTCGTAGAGCCAAGACGTAAGCCGACAGGCCATCGTCGAAAGCTCACGAACAAAGAAGCTCAAAGCACGGCTGGAAGTAAAAAATGCCCAAAACCGAAGAATGCGAGCTCGGATGTCGCCAAGGAAGCAAGGCGTAAGTGAATGAGACATTGACCGTCCCTCGAAACACAAACGTGCCCAAGAGGAGAGTCGGACGAGTTACCAAATTAGTCTCCCACCATCGACCACGCAATATACGCGACATGCCGTTAGTGCTAGTTGCCGGCCATAGTAAGCCGACGACGGCAAAAGAAATTCCCGATCATCGACCGCCCCTCGCCGAAAGGGCCCGCCGTAAATCGAAGGACCCGAGCGTCTTGGAAACCGACAATCGAAAACTTCAAGCAACACAAGAATCGCAAAAGAAACCAACGCGAACCCGCGAGGTATTTCGTTCGATAAAGAGAAGATTGCGAGAAGATTGCGAAAAAGTAAATGTCACAAAGATGGAAAGCCTCAAAACATCCAAAATGAGTCAGGTAAATAAGAAGAAAGATGCGCTAAACACAGGCGCAGACGAGACAAAAACACTAATCGGAGCCGAAGTCAAGCTGCTCCTCGCCGGGGCCCGCGCTCGGGTGAGAAGGGGATGTACCCACCGAGGACTGCGTAGTCTCGGTGGGACGCCGCCCCCCGCGATCGCCAAAGCCCGCGTCGCCCTCGATCGGAGGGAACATGGTATCGAAGAATGCGAAAGACACTTCGCGGGGTTTGTTCTCGGCGACAATAGCATCCCGGACGCGAACGGCCGCAGCGTGTCGGGCCTCGTATACCGCGACTTCCCAATCATCCTTCAGGCGCTCTTTGATGCGCACGGCTTGATCACGGTCGTCGACGACGGCTTGCATCTCCGCCAAGAGGGCGTCGTTCTCCTCGACGGCTTTCAGGTGGGCAGCCTCGCTCACAGCTAGCCGACCGCGGACGGAAGCAAGGTCGGCATCGCGGGAGGCCAAGGCCTTCTCCATCGCCTTGCTTTCCGCTAGGAAGGCGCTCGCGGATCGCTCCACTTGCTCCCTCGAGGCCCTCTCCTCCGGGAATTTCGCCTCGGCCGCGTCCCGACTAGAAATCGCCTTGGCCAACGCCTCTTTCAACGCTCGTTCACGGCGAGCGGCCTCCTCCATCACGAGCTCCATCCGCTCGCAGCGCGCCAAAGCCTACAGTGCAACGACAAATTAGCATGGCATAGAGAGGAAAAACACGAAATAAGAGGCACGCGAATGACTAACCTTCCGCGCATCGCGAGTCCCTTGCGAAAGAGTTCCATATCGCTGACGACGACGAGCTCCTTAAAGCACTTGGGGGATGAGTCCGCGAGGCCCCGAGCGCTCCGATCCTTCAAGTCGTTCGCTTCGGCGAGATAGAGCGACCCGCCGCCACCAGTAGAGGTCGCTTCCACCAATCTTCGAGAACCCGACGGCGCGTCACTCGCCGAGGATACGGCGGGGCGTTTCCGCGGAGGGCCGCTGCTCCCGCCCTCCTGAGGTGCCGACGAGGGTTGAGATTCCGGCCGCTCCCGTGACGGGCTCGGCCGCCTCGCAGCATGAGCCTCGCGCGGAGGTGGTGAGGTCGTAACGCCTCCTCGAGGTCGTCGACGAGAACCGCCTAACGAAAGAGCAACCAAGTTAGTAGGCAAAAGTGAACGACACAATAAGGGGTACCTCGTACCGCTACATCGATCGGCCGGTAGGACTTCTTCGTCGGGCTCTGAGTCCGAATCGTTCCGCCCTCGGCCGCGTGCTCGGGGGAACTGAGGAGTACTCGAAACGAACCACCCTGTGATTGCCATAGTATCGGGCGACGCGAAGATCGAAGCCTGACGACGGACAGACGGGAGACGATGGACGACTCTGCCAAGCTCCGTGAATTCTGGGTCGGCGGCCGAATCTGGGATCCTCGCGGGCCCAAACTCAAGAGGGGCCGAGCCGAACGCGGACTCCGAAACCCACACCCAAGGGTATCGGTACTTGGTGGGCACATTGGTAACCACGGCAAACTGCTTGGCATGGTACGCCCGGTACGACCCGGCCCTATTCGACCCTTCCACGATCGATAGGAATTCCAAGAACTCCTCGGCCGTGACCGCCCTCTTCCATTCTCGAAAGAACATCATATGGCAGGCAGCCACCATCCGATAGAACGAGGGCAGCATTTGGGCTGCGTGCACCTCCAGTCGACGCAGAAGCTCCTGTACAACGCCAGGGAAAGGCAACCGAAGACCGCTCCGGAGACTGGCCACATGAACCGCGGCGAACCCGAGCCGAGGACGCGAGGGCCGATCCTCCGGGAGAGGACGCAAGATGTCGATACTCGGCGGGATCCCGAACTCCTCGCGAAGCCCACGGAACTGGGCGAGAGACACGAGGGACGGGGAGTCGACCCCCTCGCAGGGGAAGGTCCCTCGAATCCGGGACGCGGTGATCGGGAAGGCAAGGGTCCGCTCGTTCTCTTCCGACACGCGACTACGCCCCAGCTAGGCCAAAGTCGGAAGGGTACCCGCAACCGACGTCTGCCTGGGAGGTCTCGGGTCCTCCGTTGGACTCTCGGGCGATTCCCGCCCCGTAGGAGACCCCCGGCCGCTCGGCCGATGCTCGAAGGTCCTCCGGTCGGCCACCGAACCCCCATGGGGGGACTGGCCGGCCATCTCAATCAGGGGAGGCCCCTGGCCGGCCATGGGATCCCTGGGAGGGGGCCGGCCGGCCATCCTATCCAGGGGAGACCCCTGGCCGGCCATCGGGTCCCCGGGAGGGGGCCGGCCGGCCATCACATCCGGGGGAGACCCCTGGTTGGCCACCACCCCCCTGGGAGAGGGCCGGCCGGCCATTTGACTTGGGGGAGACCCCTGGTCGGCCACCGCCCCCCTGGGAGAAGGCCGGCCGGCCATCTGGTTCGGGGGAGGCCCCTGGTCGGCCGCCAGAGCTCCGGGAGGGGGCTGGCCGGCCGCCTGGCCCTGAGGGGGCGTGAAGTCGGCGGTGGGCACCTCGGGTGGAGCCCACGCCACCGAATGAACTCCGGCGAAGACAAGCCCGGAGCCCACGACCTGCGACGCGCCTCCCACGACTCCGCACACCAGGGGTGGCTCGCCTCCGTCGCCCAGGGCGCTGTCGCGCTCCGCCTCGGCCGACGAACCTCCGCCCGCGCCGTCGGTGCTCCCGATCCAGCCAGATCCGCGCGCCTCCGCCCGGGGCGTGTCCCCCGGGGTACCACGCGCGCGTCTGTGGACGTCTCCGCCTCGCCCTGCCGCGCCGCCATCTCCGTGCCCGAGGGGCCTCGCCCAAGGATCCGCCGCCACGCCACGAGCAGATCCGGCGCCGCCCTCACAGCCAAGGGACGCAGACCCATCGGTGGTCCCCGAGGCCACCTCCCACTCGCCCGCGCCCCCAAGGACAGACCTGGGAGCGCTCCGCCGGCGATCTGTCGCCGTCGCGCCCTGCGCGAATCCGGGTTCGCCCTCGCCCCTGGTCGCCGCCGAGCCCTCCTCGCCGGTAACCTCCGAAGTCCCTCCGACCTCACGCCCCTCGCCGAGCAAGGCCCCTTTTCCGGGCTGTTCACCGGCCAGGGCCTCCGCCCTCGCCTCCGGCGTCGCGATTCCGTCGGCGGCCATCCACGCGTCAAGGTCGTCGTCGTCAAAGAAGAGAGAAAGAGAGGATTCGGGATTTGGGGAAAAGGGTAAATTGGGGATTGAAAAAGTATTGCTCCCAGGCGAGGATAAAAAGGAACCAACGAAGTCGTCAACGGACCCGTCATCCACGTCAAACGGCACGGGGTCCATGACGCAACGCAAAGAAAGAAAAGGAAAAATATAATAAATTAAAGGTTAGGGTGCTTATAAAGCTACCTGATCTCCTCCACCCCCGGGGAGGTTCCCTGGAGCGCTGCCCTCCGGCCCGGCCCGTCGGTGCACGCCCGATCTTAGGTGCGGAACGCCCGTCGGAAGGCGCCACTTCTGAGTTCGCTCTCGATCTCAAGTTCGACATCAAACTCGGGGGGCTAATGTTGTCGCCGTATTTCCGGCGACAGCGTTAAATATATACATCCACGATTATATCCGAGGCGCGGAGGGGAGACGCCTTCCCCGAGACGACCAAGACCCACCTTCGCACACCTGACCGACCACCGTCGCGCAGGGGAGGGGCCCGGCCGGCCACCCTCTCCCATGAGAGGGGCCTGGCCGGCCTTCCCCACCCGAGGGAGGGACCTGGCCGGCCTTCCCCACCTAGGGGAGGGGCCTGGCCGGCCTTCCCCACCCGAGGGAGGGACCTGGCCGGCCTTCCCCACCTAGGGGAGGGGCCTGGCCGGCCTTCCTCACCCGAGGAAGGGACCTGGCCGGCCTTCCCCACCTAGGGGAGGGGCCTGGCCGGCCTTCCTCGCCCGAGGGAGGGACCTGGCCGGCCTTCCCCACCTGGGGGAGGGGCCTGGCCGGCCTTCCCGACCCATGGGAGGGACCTGGCCGGCCACCGACGCCCGGAGGCTCCCCCACTCGGCCACAAGGCTACACCCGTGGCTATAAGTAGCCTTCGATGCTCTCCACGCAGAGGTAAGCTCTAGAGACGAAAAATAGACACTTTCTCCCTTACTCCCTATATACATATCATACTCCCACGTGAGGTGTTTCGGATATTCTCTCCCGACCGGAAGAATACTCCCTAAAGATCCGAGATCCGAGCTCTGGGACGCTAGCGATCCTAGTATCCTCATCTCGCTCAATCTCGTCGAACCCTCCTCGTCATCCTGCAAACTCCGCCCACATTATACTAATGTTGAGCGTCGGAGAGGTAAACAGAGGACCCCCCTCTGTTTTCCCATCTTAGTTCACATCTGTTTACTCTTTTCAGATAACAGAAGGACTCGAAGACCACACGACAGCTAAGAGACGATCCGAGACACCGGATCTGACACGCTCAGGCCGAAGCGAGGGTCACCCGCTCTGAGCGAGGATCTGACCGCTTAGGTCTCTAAACGTTGTCCAAATTTCAGCGACAACACTATTGTCTTTAATTGTGTCCACACACAAATCCTTCAAACACCCTATAGACTCATGTAATAGAAACCTTAGGTTTCTCGAGTTCAAGACTAGGCGTGAAGGTAACGAGCGAGACGAGACGATCTACCTTTCCCAAGACTCATCAAAGATCAAGATACAAGAAAGATTAGTGTTCAAGTAATTAAATAATATTTTTAAATATATACATGTTTAATGCATTTTGCCTACGTTAGTAAAACAATTTTACTTATAAAGAAATTTTTTATATTCCGCCATTAATGAGTTAATGATAAATTTTTCTTAACTCTAGATCTATTCCAACATTACGTACAATAGTATACGATGGTACTCATAGCGTACGATATATTTTGTACGATAGAGTATGATTGCGTACGATAATATAGGATATGTTTGAAAAAATACGATGATCTACGATGGTTTTGTACGATAACTGATGTAAAGATGATTTTTTTATTGTTTTTTGTGTAGGACCACTTGAAATTTCTCCTTAGCGAGAGTTTCTCTAGGTGAATCACCTATGGTGGAACCTCCATCCTTAAAAATGTGAAGAGCCGGATCGAAGAAGTGAAACTTATCGTGCAACTCCGAGGGACGTTGTTCAAGCAATTTTTCGAAAATAGCGAGTTGAATTTCGCTCCCATCCTTCTGCACGCCCTTTTGCAGAGGAAGGTCGAGTTTATCAAGTACGGAGAGATTCAATTCGGGCTTGGCGGAAAGAGGCTTCGATTCGGCCATCTCGAGTACGCCATAATCTCGGGTTTAGACTACACCGACGGTCTGACGAAAGACAAAAAAGGACAAATGATCTTCTAGAAAGCTCATTGATGAGTACTTTAACGGGAAAAGCAACATACAATTCCGTGCACTAATCGGATTTTACAAGATCGGGTTGTGCGTCTTCGTTCTCGGTTATCTATTGGGACAACCGGCGAATAAAGTTATCGAGCCGAGGTGGCAACCGTTCCTGCAATACGTAGAAGATCTCCCTTCTTCTATAGTTTACCGTGGAGGAACATGAGTTGGGCCAAGACGTTTCAATCGCTCTTGGTCGACTTGAGCAATAACCTCGAGGGCCTCGAGACGAAGGTGAAGAAGAAACCCGGCGTTCAACAAAAAGAGGGAAAGTACACGTTCTCTGAAAATTTTCACGCCTTCCAGTATTGGGCGTACGAGGCGATCCCGGAGATTGGGCAAGCCTTCGGAACAAGCACCGGAAACCGAATGCCGAGAATGCATATTTGGTCGGGCACCGTCCTCGTTCTTAGGAAGGACGTAGAGAAGATTCTGAAGAAGAACCCGGTAACTTTTATTGCTATTTCATATTTTTCTTTAATTGTTATTGCTCTTTAATAAATCTTAACATTTTTCTTATGTTTTCATGTGGGCGTTCTTCAAATGCTATGACCTAGGCCTGCAGAGAAAGGCTTCTTCGATGTTCTTGAAGACTAGACGAAGAAATGTCTATGTCCGATAGACGTCGAAGGAGAAAATACGACCAAGCCAAGGAACAATGACGAATAAATCAACATCGTCCGTTCCGTCGCGCAGGAAGCCGACTTCCTCGGCTTTGACAAGGAAGGGGACGATGATGAGGAGTATATCTTTGATACTCCTCAAACTCGTCTGACGAACAAATCAAAAGCTTGCCTTCATCCCAACTCTCCTCGTCAACCGCGCCCTATAGCTTCGCCTTCTCCACAAGCTCGTGGTTCCGAGCCAAGCGACAATGACCCTTTTGTCACTACGGTAGGCATGTGGAAGGAGCTTCGTCAAGGAATCGAGTACATACTCCAGAGAGTTGAGCACATACGTCACGATCAAGTAATAAGGTCGTATAAAAAGTTTAAAAGTTTATCACAAATTTAACTAACTATTTTTTTACAAATTCGTACCAGGGAGCGTCTGAACAACGTATTCCATACCACAGGGGATGCTCAGTGGACCCATTCCTACCACGCAATGTAGTCTTGATACGCAAAAAAAGAAGAGCAAGGGTAAAAATGTTCCCCTTCCTTGTTGGGATTGGTACCCACAAAAGAGAAATTAGACAATGATAATACATTTGTATTCATATTTTTGCTGAAACATTAATATCAATAAAAATTCATTCTTAATAAAGTTTGTGTTTATGTATGTTAGTTACGCTCTAAAACTGTCATCAACGAAGAGGGTGTTAAATACAGATTTGACATGATAACCCCTTATGACTAGTTTAAACCATTTGTTCGCAATCTTAAGACCGAAAGAGCAATCGTGTCTAATCAACGATTGCTTGAATGAATCATGATATCTTATCATGTGATATAGAGAGTTGTGACTCTATGATTCATCCTTGATATCTTATCGAAGATATGGAACAAGACCAATGATACTTAGAAGCTCGAGATAAAACCGTTTAAACACTCGAAACTTCAAGATCACATACAAGGGGTATTTGGATACTTACCTTAATCCCGAAGTGAATGTATAATTGACATTACACTTTATGATATTTTTGATTTGTCAATGGGCAATGACTAAATCTTAGTTTCATCTGACCCGACGGTTGGTGTCATAATGTTGTGATGTTGGGTTATATGATTCACAGATATGGAATTCATGTTAATGAAATGCAAACACATTATTATCAAACTATGCTTTGTTATGAGAGTGTGAATGAATTAACCTGGCCAGTTATTCATCGAATAAGAGGATTCTCTGATTAAAACATGTGATATGTACAGACATCTCCCTTATGTTTTTCTCATTCACAAATAACAAAGGAGTTAGTGAATAATAACTGAAGGGGTAAAACGGTAATTTTACATTCCCCTTAGTTAGTGATACACATGAAGGGTAATATCGTAAAGTACTCCGTGGATCGTGTGAATTTTTTTTTGTCACATCAAACATAAAATATGCGCATACGAATAGAGAGAGTGTCAATATTGGTCCTTTAGTGGAATCGACCAATATTAAGAATTAAAGACGAAAAAAGTTTGTGAACTTTTGTGTCCGATCTTTATTCTGAAGCTTCGTTCGTGTGGGTCCATAAGGTCTCAATGATAGACACTTGGAAGAGATCAAAAGAAAAAGGATTGTTGATTTACTCATTGAATATAAATTATGATTTATATGAGATAATTATCTTTCTTAAGTAACTTTAGAAATAATTAGTTATTTTGCGTTACGTTTATTTATTGAATTATAGAGCATTATTATAATGATAATAATACGCTTGTAATATTCAAATGAATAAAGTAAGAAATATATAATTTCTCGTTTCGTACTTATTTGGAAAGTATGAAATTATTTGAATGAAATGTCATTAAATAAAGATGAGAGTTCTAAATAAATTGAATTTAGAAATAAATCAAATTAATTGGGAATAAATAAATTGAATAATGGCTGAGTATTAGAAGAGTGTTTTGGCCGAAAATTAGAGTGATAGGGTCGTGGGTTTGACCCAGCTTAAGCCCGTTACGAAGTTGTTTATAAAATGGCTACTAAACCCTAATCACTCCAAACCCTAACCCTAGAATTTTCGGCAAAGCAATTCTCTGTCCCCTTTTGAGAGTCTCGGCCGAATTCCCAAGAAAAGGAAAAGAAGAAAAATTGTTTTTGAAGTTTCCATTGTTAATCCCGAGTGTTCTTTAAAGCCCACCATTTCAATCTCGATAAATTCCTTGTGTATTATCGTTGATTCTAACTTGTGGTGTTTGGTGTACCTTTTGTATTCTGAAAATTCTTTTAAAATCGTTTTTAAATTTTCTTTTTTGAATTTTTTACACTCTCCCGGATTGCTCGCCCATGACTTCCAGTTCAGCGAAGGCATTCCGACCGGCGAGGATCTCTCTATTAGGCGAAGGCGTTCAATCCGGCGTAGCTGCTCTAGTCCGGCGACCTGCTCCTTTCCGGTGAGCTTCCCAATCCGGGGACCTTCTCCCAGTCCGGCGACGTTTATCCCTGTCCGGCGAGCTCAATCCGGCGAGCTCATTCCGGCGAGTTTCCTGAATCTTTGCAGTCCGGCGAAACCCCATTCCGGCGACCCTGTTCTTCCCAGTCCGGCGAAGAAGTTTTTGGGCATTCCGACGAGCTTGTTTTTCGACAAGGATTCGGTGAGGCCTTCCGACGCTAGCGAGCAACGTCAGGATAATTTATTATCCTAACTGTAAGTGTTTTCGCAACAAATTGTAATGCTAAATTAAATATATGAATTTTTCATATAGGTTGTTAGTGTGTTCAATTTTTGAGTATCTTATGATTTGATAAATTTTTTATTAAATCCATAAATTGATTTTAATGCCATAGGTTCTTATTCATATTAAAATTGTTTTAATATGTATAGGTCTATTATATAATTCCGCCATATTTGATATGTTTTATAATTATTTTGTTTAAATTGTTAAATAACTTCCAACAAATGGTATCAGAGCTATAATTGGCATTAAAATCTAGGTTGTAACTAGTTTTAAAATTTGTTTTGACTAGTTGGTGTTGGTTTTTTTGTGATATGATTGTTTTATTGCATCATGATGTGAATAAAATTGTTAATGTGTTTATGGATGGATCCTCATTGAAATAGCCTTAGGTATTTATTTCCGGTTACGTCCGGGTTATTTTATTTTCTTTTTAAATTGTGAGCCTCAATTTTCGAGGACATTTAAATTATAAAATATTAGTTTTAATTCGGCGACGTAAAGACGAAGGACAAAGGAGACTCAGCATTGGCCGCACGTTATTGAACGTGTGAGAGCTAAACCGAGAGACTCAATTGGCCACACGTTGTTGAACGTGTTTGTGCTATTTGAGTGGGAGGAAATCGGAGTTGGCCGCACGATGGAAACGTGTGGGTGCTAATCCGATCGGTTCAACGACACGTCTTATAGTGCCTCTATTGGATACTCATAATATCAAATAGGATTTGATAGTCTAGGTTATTTCCTTATGGGTTGTATTTAGAAATAGTCCATTCGATGAGTTAAATTATTTATGCTTTATTTAATTTAATCTCTTTCCATTGCACGTCACATATCATATAGGATAGAACGTCAACATCAAAATCATATGATTTGTCATATAGTTTATAATAGAATAACCAGTTATAAAATTATAAACAAATGAATTCATTTCGTTGAAAAACTAAGTGGGAGGGTTGCTTATCGTTGAAGGAACCCAAGGTCCCCAACACGGTTTTAAGTAAACGAGTGTGTGATGAACTAAGAGTCACCCATAGTGGCCCTCACTTCAATGTGAGTACTTCGGAAGCACTCGGTTAATTAATTCGTTAAGAACTAAGTCTTAAAGAGAAACGATGAAGCGGGGTCTCCACATAGGTGAACCGTCTTCAAAGTGACTTGGTTAAAGACTCACGTGTTGGTTATGCATTTAGGCTTATGTTTTAACATAATCCTCACATAGAGGCTCTGCGTTAAAAATAAGTGACCAAAATTCATGGTAATTAGTAAGAACTAGAAGTTGTGACTTCTTGGATGGATCAAACTAAATTGTGATGTGCCACTACTATGAAAGGAGGTTAACTACGGTTTATCCATAGTAAAAGTAGTTAACGGTTGAGTTCATAATATCATGAATTACTTACATGCTTTCATCACCATATTAGGACTGTTGCATGCATCATGTAATTCGCATATTGTAACACGTACTAAATTTATTTATTTTATTTATGTTTTCAGCAAAATTTCTTTTAATCCACTTCAAACAATATTAAGTTCGAATAAACTAGAGAGTGAGAATTACGTTGACTGGAAACGTAACCTCGACATCGTATTGACGATGGAACAGCACAAGTACGTTCTCACGACCCCATGTCATCCTGCTCCGAGTGTTGACTCGAGTAAGGAAGACAAGGATGCCTACGATGCATGGATGAGATCTGAGGAGATTGCTCGATGCTACATTCTGGCATCGATGAGAAATGTGTTGCAACAATCTCATCGAGATATCTCCACTGCATATGACATCTTGTTCAACCTTCATGAGATGTTCGGATGTCATGGGCGTCAGGCAAGGCAGCAAGCTATCCGCAGTTTCATGAACGGCATGATGAATCAAGGATCTTCGGTTCGGGAACACATGCTATTGATCATGGGTCACCTGAATGACATGGAGATCCTTGGTTAAGAGATTGACCGAGAAACCAAGATTGACATGATCTTGGAGACTCTAACAGAATCTTTTGATAGCTTCCATCTGAACTACTCCTATGAACAAGCTCAATTACTCTGTGACTGAGCTTATGAAAGAGTTACAGACTGCTGAGGGACTTCTCCCTAAGAACAAGAAGAAGTTGGAAGAGCTCAATGTTTCTGAACACAGAGCCTCGACCTCTGGTTCTAAGAGGATGATGAAAAGACCCAAAACCGCCAACCGAACGGGTTCCAAGAAGCCTTACAAGAAGGCCGTGGATGCTAAGGGCAAATGCATCGCAAAGGTGGACAAGTCTTGTCACCATTGCGAAGAGGCTGGCCACTGGCGGAAGAATTGTCCTACCTACCTTAAGAGTGTCAAGGGAAAATGTACGATCTTAGTTACTCAAGCATGTTATACAACAAACAAGACATCGCCTTGGATCCTTGATTGTCGGGCGTCTGACCACGTTGTGTGTAATTAGAATGGTTTCAAGAAAACAAGGAGCTTGAGTGACGGGGAGTTCGGATTCAACTGGGGTGATGGAACGAAGGTCGGAGCTAGATCTGTCGGGACCATGAAGCTCAAGTTTGGAAATGAAACTTTATTATTGAATAATGTTTATTATGTTCCAGATTTTTGCAAGAATTTGATTTCTTTTGGTCGTTTAGAAAAACAAGGTTTCAATTTTAAAATCAATAATGGTATCGAAATTTATATTGATGATTCCTTTATTACTAAAGCTCAACGAGTGGATTCTATTTATTATTTATATCCCGTTGAACCGACAATCTTAGACACCGAAGTGAATAGTGATTCACTCAGGAAGCGTAAGACGTTTCATATTGATGAAACGCATGATACATATCCATGGAACTTGTGTCTTGGACACATTGGCTTAGATAGGATTAGGAGACTAACGAAGGATGGTCCTTTGACGTCTCTAACCGTGGGAAGGCTTCCCACGTGTGAATCTTGTCTTGAAGGCAAAATGACCAAGAGGCCCTTCTCTTCAAAGGGTCTAAGAGCCACGCATGTATTGGAAATCATATATAGTGATGTATGTGGACCAATAAACATGCAGATAAGGGGAGGTTACGAGTACTTTGTAACCTTCACTGATGACTACTCAAGGTTTGGTCATGTTTACCTTATGCGACATAAGTAAAATACTTTTGAACTTTTCAAAGTATATAAGGCTTTAGTAGAAAAGCAGACGGAGAAACAGATCAAAACCCTTTGATCTGATCGAGGGGGAGAGTACTTATTTGGAGAGTTCGAAGACTTTCTTAGAGAAGAATGCATTCATTCTCAGCTTCCGGCACCTGGCACCCCGCAGCAAAACAGAGTGTCAGAGAGAAGGAATCTAACTCTATTGGATATGGTGAGATCGATGATGAGCTACTCATCACTTCCTAAATCGTTCTGGGGATATGCCATGGAAACGGCAGCTAATATTCTGAACCAGGTACCATCTAAAACGGTACCTGGAACTCCCTATAAAATATGGAGTGGTAGAAAATCTATTTTACACCGCATTCGCATCTGGAGTTGTCCAACACACGTGCTGAGAGAAAAGACTAGCAAGTTGGCTAGTCGTTCAGAGGTCTTCCTTTTCGTGGGATACTCCCAAGAAATAAAGGGTACATCTTCTATAGTGCTGCTGATCAGAAAATGTTCGTTAGTACGAACGCTAAGTTTTTGGATGAAGACTATATGAAGAATGCAGTACCGAGAAGCAGACTTGTGCTTAAGGAACAGTTGGGTGAAGTAACTGGTACTTCACAAGATAGGACTAACCCTATACCAACAGTAGGAGAACCACATTTGTAACAAGAATCTCCTTTGCAACGTCGCAGTAATAGAGTTGTGCGACAACCTGTTCGATACATGGGTTTCGGAGAATCTTTCACTGTAGTTACATATCAAGAGGAAAATGATAAAGTACCATTTTCTCAAGCAATGCAAAGTTCCGAGGCAAACCTATGGCTAAGGAGATCCTCCTGTCGTTAAATTTAGGAATACCCATTGGTTCACATTTCAAGTAGATTTGACAGACTGGATGATCATGGTTCTTGATTATCAGAAGATGCTAGTTGAGCAGGAGCAGCTTTTGGCATACTTTGTGGAGTTCATGCACTTAAGTTTCTTTCTGACTCTAACAATAGGTAATTAAAAATTAGTTAATGAACCACACTCTGTCAAGAACCAATGGGCATTCCTAAAGTTGAGGACACGAGGATCTCCTTAGCACCCGTCTACAACTTGATCTTGTTGTCTTTGTAGCCCGTTATCGGCGCAATGACAGACTTCTGATCCCAATCGACTCTCTCTGGCTCAGTCCCCAAATCATAATTTATATTCAATGAGTAAATCAACAATCCTTTTTCTTTTGATATCTTCCAAGTGTCTATCATTGAGAACTTATGGACCCACACAAACGAAGCTTTAGAATAATGATCGGACACAAAATTTCACAAACTTTTTCCGTCTTTTAATTCTTAATATTGGTCGATTCCACTAAAGGACCAATATTGACACTCTCTCTGTTCGTATGCGCATATTTTATGTTTTATGTGACAAAACAATTTTTCACACGATCCACGGAGTAATTTACGATATTACCCTTCATGTGTATCACTAACTAAGGGGAATGTAAAATTACCGTTTCACCCCTTGAGTTATTATTTCACTAACTCCTTTGTTATTTGTGAATGAGAAAAACATAGAGTGAGATGTCTTTACATGTCACATGTTTTAATCAAAGAATCCTCTTATTTGATGAATACCTGGCCAGGTTAATTCATTCACACTCTCATAACAAAACATAGTGTGATACTAAGGCGTTTGCATTTCATTAACATGAATTCCATATCTGTGAATCATATAACCCAACATCACAACATTATGACAACAACCGTGGGGTCAGATGAAACTAAGATTTAGTCATTTCCCATTGACAAATCAAAAATTTCATAAAGTGTAATGTCAATTATACATTCACTTCAGGTTTAAGGTAAGTATCCAAATACCCCTTGTATGTGATCTTGAAGCTTCGAGTGTTTAAACGGTTTTATCTTGAGATTCTAAGTATCACTGGTCTTGTTCAATATCTTCTGTAAGATATCAAGGATGAATCATAGAGTCACAACTCTCTATATCACATGATAAGATTTCTTGATTATTCAAACAATCGTTGATTAGACACGATTGCTCTTTCGGTGTTAAGATTGCGAACAAATGGTTTAAACTAGTCATAAGGGGTTATCATGTCAAATCTGTATTCAACGCCCTCTTCGTTGATGACAGTTTTAGATCGTAGCTAACATACATAAACACAAAGTTCATTATGAAAGAATATTTATTGATATTAATGTTTCAGCAAAAATATGTATACAAATGTATTTCATTGTCTAATTTATCCTTTGTGGGCACCAATTCCAACAAACTCCCACTTGACTCAAAGGAGATGTGAATGATCCTTTAGTCCCAATCCTTCTAGGTGTCCCTCGAAGACTTTACTCGTTAAAGGCTTCATGAAGGGATCAGCAAGGTTATCTAACATTGAGATCTTCATGACTTCAGCATCCCCTCTGTGAACGATGTCTCGGACTAGGTGATATTTTCGCTCTATGTGTTTAGAGCGCTTGTGACTTCTTGGCTCCTTAGAATTAGCGACTACCCCACTGTTATCACAATAAAGTGTGATAGGCTCGCTTGCACTTGGAACGACTTCCAAGTACATAAGGAATTTCCTTAGCCACACAGCCTTCTTTGCAGCTTCAGAAGCTGACACATACTTGGCTTCCATGGTCGATTCAGCAACGCAAAATTGCTTGATGCTTCTCTAGACCACGGATCCACCATTCAGGGTGAACACAGACCCTGATGTAGACTTCCTGGAATCCTTATCCGCCTAAAAATCGTAGTCGGTATATCCCGTCATATTCAGGTCACCACCTGAGTACGCAAGCATGTAGTTTCTCGTTCTCTGAAGATACTTGAGAACATGCCTGACAACAGCCTAGTGCTCGGGTCCAGGGTTTGACTGAAACCTACTTACCATGCCTACTGCATAACAAATATCTGGTCTTGTGCAAAGCATAGCATACATGACACTTCCTACGGGAGAAGCATATGGAACGTGTCTCATGTCCTCAACTTCTTGAGGAGTCTTGGGAGACTGCTCACTTGAGAGATGCACTCCATGTCTGAAGGGGAGCTGTCCTTTCTTGGAGTCTTGCAACTGAAGCGATCCATGATGTTATCAATATAAGACGCTTGAGACACTGATAATTTTAGGTTCTTCCGATCTCTGAAGATCTGACTACCTAAAATGTAAGCAGCCTCTCTTAGATCCTTCATCTCAAATTGCTTTGACAGCCAGATTTTTACCTCTGATTACTTTCTCACATCATTCCCAATGAGCAGTATATCACCTACATATAGGACCAGAAAAACCACTTTACCATCGTTTATCATCTTATAAACGCATGGTTCATCTACAGACTGATCAAAGTCATAGCCTTTCACAGTCTCGTCGAATCTAATATTCCACGATCTAGATGCTTGCTTCAGTCCATAAATGGACTTAAGCAACTCACAAACCTTGCCTCCTTTGTCCATGAACTCATCTGGTTGAGCCATGTATATGCGCTCGTCAAGATTTCCATTCAGAATTGCAGTCTTGACATCCATCTGCCAGATTTCATAATATAGGGCGGCAACGATGGATAAAAGAGTACTGATGGACTTCAGCATCGCGACTGGCGAGAAGGTATCCTCATAATCGATACCTTTTTTCTGTGTAATCCCTTTCGCCACAAGTCGTGCCTTAAATGTCTCAACATTTCCATCCGATCCTCTTTTCTTCTTGTAGATCCATTTACACCCGACAAGCTTAATGCCTTCAGGCAGATCTACAAGTTTCCAGACTTCGTTGACATACATCGAATGCATTTCAACGTTCATGGCTTCTTGCCATAGGTTTGCCTCAGAACTTTTCATTGCTTGAGAAAATGATACTGGATCATCTTCCTCTTGATATGCAACTGCAGTGAAAGATTCTCCGAAACCCATGTATCGAACAGGTTGTCACACAACTCTGTTACTGCGACCCAGCGCATGAGATTCTTGTTCCGAATGTGGTTCTTCTACTGTTGGTATAGGGTTAGTCCTATCTTGTGAAGTACCAATTACTTCACCCAACAGTTGCTTAAGCACAAGTCTGCTTCTTGGTACTGCATTCTTCATATAGTCTTCTTCCAAAAACCTAGCGTTCGTGCTAACGAACGTATTCTGATCAGAAGCACTATAGAAGATGTACCATTTTGTTTCTTTGGAGTATCCCACGAAAAGGCAGTCCTCTGAACGGCTAGCCAACTTGCTAGTCTTTTGTCTCAACATGTGTGCTGGACAACCCCAGATGCGAATGTGGTGTAAAATAGATTTTCTACCACTCCACCTTTCATAGGAAGTTCCAGGTACCGTTTTAGATGGTATCTGGTTCAGAATGTAAGCTGTCGTTTCCAGGGAATATCCCCAGAACGAGTTAGGAAGTGATGAGTAGCTCATCATTGATCTCACCATATATAATAGAGTCCGATTCCTTCTCTCTGACACTCCGTTTTGCTGCGGGGTGCCAGGTGCCGTAAGCTGAGAATGAATACCTTCTTCTCTAAGAAAGACTTCGAACTCTCCACAGAAGTACTCTCCCCCTCGATCAGATTGAAGGGTTTTGATTTGTTTCTCCGTCTGCTTTTCTACTGTCGCATAAGGTAAACATGACCAAACCTTGAGTAGTCATTGTTGGAAATTACTTAACGATTTAAGTAGATTATTATTAAACATAACTAATTACGTTCGAACAACCTATTACTGTCGCATATAAATGATCTAGCATATTAAACTATTTAATATCTAACAACCTATTGGCATTAATATTATAAGCATGTTAATCAACAATTTAATTATAATCTATGAACATGTTAATTAAAGATTAATTCTAAACATGTTATTTCGGTAAAATCAAACACTCCAAACAATCATATAACAATTATATTAATTAAGAGCATTAAGGTTATCGAAACATACATCGTCGAGTTATAAATAACGCGGTCGAGGAATTGTGCTCGAGTTCGAAGCGAGAATCTTCAAGCTTCTCCAATTCCGGGTAGCAAGAGACTTCCTCGGCTCGACAACATGGGCAGCGAAGGCGACAAGGAGGCGCGACCTTGGGGCTGGTCCGGGAAGCTGTCAGCGCATGCGCGCGGTCCTCGGCAGGCTAGGAACGGGCGGGAGCGGCGGGACTCGTCCGACGCAGGAGAAACAGCAGGGACTTCGGCAGCATCCTGGGCAGAGGCAGACCCGGCAGGACAAGGCGGCAGGCTGCTGGGACTCGCTGAGGAGCGGTCGGGCGGAGTCAGGCGCAGGCAGATTGCAGGCAAAACTTCGCGACGACGCCGAGAGCTCTAGGAAGCTCGGATCGGGATGCCGTTTTTGCGTTGCGTCCGCAATGAACTGATATAAATGGGTTCGAAAAGAGATCTGAGTTTCCAGACTCAGATTCGTCGGATTCATCGAATCTTTGGTTCGGAGGTAAGATTTCCAGAAATATAAATTTTAACGAAAATGGATCAAACAACCACAAGTTGATTCAACGATGACACAAGAAGAATATGAGAAGATGAGTGTGGTCTCGAGATGAACGCACACGAGAAAAAAAAAACGAAATTTCTTCTTCCCGGGTGTTGGAATAGTCGGCCAAGATGGAGAGAGAGAGAGAGAGAGAGCAAATGTTTGACCTAGGGTTTCCTCAAACCCTTTATTTATACGCATTGTTAATGGGCTCTCATGTGGGCTTTTGTTGAATCAATATTCAGCCCAAAACCATGTTAATGGCCGCCCCCTATGTCCTACTCTTCTCTCAATTTTGTTTCCCAAATTGCCTTGATTTAATTTCCTAATTCTACTTAATTTAGAACTCTCATCTATTTAATAACTTTGTTATTAAATTGTTTCATGGTTATCGAATAACATAAAACGAGAAATGTTTTATTTTCTAATATTGTTATTATGAATTCTCAAGAAAATTATTATCACAATAATGAAGCTCTTTAATTCACAAAATCAATAATTAATGAATAACACATTATTCATTAATTCGCTTGGAAAATAAATTTATCTATACAAATCACAATTTGTATTTTATGAGTAAATCAATTTATTGCGTTCAATTAATCTCTTCTAAATGTTCATCATTGAGATCTTATGGACCCACATGAACGAAGCTTGAGAATAAAGTATAGACTCAATAATTCACAAATTATTTTCGGCTTATAATTCGTAATAATGGTTGACTCCACTAAAGGACCAATATTGAAAATCTCTAAGTTCACGCGCACATATTTTTCCGTTTGAAGTCACAGAACTTTTCTGTACTCGATCCACAGTATACTTTACCAAAATACCCTTCGTGTGTATCAGCAAGTCCGGGGAATGTAAAATTACCGTTTTACCCCTAGAGTTATTATTTCACTAACTCGTTTGTTACCTGTGAATGAGAAAAAAACATAAAGTGAGACGTCAATACGTGTCACATGTTTTAATCAAGGAATGTCATATTCAATGATTATCTGGCCAGATTAATTCATTCACTATCTCGTAACAAAGCATAGTGTGATACAATGACTTTCATTATGTGTACACGAATTCCATATATGTGAATCACATAATCCAACACTACAACATTATGTCACCAACCGTCGGGTCAGATGTAGCCATTACACGGCCATCGCCCATTGACAAATCAAATGACATAAACTGTAGCATCGACTATGCACTCACCTCAGGATTAAGGTAGTTATCAAAGTACCCCTCGTATGTGATCTTGGAGCTTCTAGATTAAACAGTTTTATATCGAGCTTCCATATAATCACTAGGTCTTGTTCAATATCTTCTATAAGATGTCAAGAATGAAATCGTAGAGTCACAACTTTCTATATCACATGATAAGATATCATGATTCATTCAAACAATCGTTACTTAGACTCGAATGCTCAATCGGTCTTAAGATTGCGAACAAATGGTTTAAACTAGTCAAAAGGGGTTATCATATCAAATCTGTATTTAACACCCTTTTGGTTGATGACAGTTTCAGAGCATAGAATACATACATAAACACAAACTATAGGAAAAGAATGCTTATTAATTAATATTAATGTTTCAGCAAAATATTACAAATAATAAATAAAATGTCTAATATTCTCCTTTGTGGGCACCAATCCCAACAGTCATCAGTGATGGTTACAAAGTACTCCTAACCTCCCCTTGCCTGGATGTTTATTGGTCCACATATATCACTATGTTTGAGTTCCAATACATGCGTGGCTCTTAGACCCTTTGAAGAGAAGGGCCTCTTGGTCATTTTGCCTTCAAGACAGGATTCACAAGTGGGAAGGCTTCCCACGGTAAGAGACTTCAAAGGACCATCCTTCGTTAGTCTCCTAATCCTATCTAGGCCAATGTGTCCAAGACGCAAGTGTCATGGATATGTATCATGCATTTCATCAGTATGAAACGTCTTACGCTTCCTGAGTGAATCACTATTCACTTCGGTGTCTAAGATTTTCGGTTCAACGGGATATAAATAATAAATAGAATCCACTCGTTGAGCTTTAGTAATAAAGGAATCATCAATATAAATTTCAATACCATTATTGATTTTAAAATTGGAACCTTTTTCCTCTAAACGACCAAAAGAAATCAAATTCTTGCACACATCCGGAACATAATTAAAATTATTCAATAATAAAGTTTCATTTCCAAACTTGAGCTTCATGGTCCTGACAGATCTAGCTCCGACCTTCGTTCCATCACCCCAGTTGAATCCGAACTCCCCGTCACCCAAGCTCCTGGTTTTCCTGAAACCATTCTAATTAGACACAACGTGATCAGACTCCCCGCGATCAAGGATCCAGGGCGATGTCGTGTTTGTTGTATAACATGCTTGAGTAACTAAGATCGTACCTTTCCCCTTGACCCTCTTAAGGTAGGTAGGACAGTTCCTCCGCCACTGGCCAGCCTCTCCGCAATGGTGACACTTGTGCTCAGACTTGTCCACCTTTGCGATGCCTTTGCCCTTACATCCACGGCCTTCTTGTAAGGCTTCTTGGAACCCGTTCGGTTGGCATTGTTGGCCTTTTCATCATCCTCTTAGAACCAGAGGTCAAGGCTCTGTGTTCAGCAACATTGAGCTCTCCCGACTTCTTCTTGTTCTTAGGGAGAAGTCCCTCAGCAGTCTGTAACTCTTTATTAAGTAATTTAAGTCATCGAATGGCCTATTTCTAAATACAACCCATAAAGAAATAACCTAAACTATCAAATCCTATTTGATATTCGGTTGGAATCTACTCACCACGCCCACTGCTTACAAATATCTGGCATAGTGCAAAGCATCGCATACATGAGACTTCCCATGGCTGAGGCGTAGGGAATGTGTCTCATGTCCTCTATCTCTTGAGCAGTCTTGGGAGATTGCTCACTAGATAGATGCACTTCATGTCTGAAAGGTAGCTGTCTTTTCTTAGAGTTCTGCATACTGAAGCGATCCATGATCTTATCAATATAAGATGCTTGAGAAAGCTCTAACTTCCGGTTCTTCCAATCTCTAAAGATCTGAATCCCCAAAATGTAAGCCGCTACTCCAAGATCCTTCATTTCAAACTGCTTTGACAGCCAGATCTTAACCATTGATAACTTTCCCACATCATTCCCAATGAGTAGTATGTCATCTACAGAAAGGATTAAGAATACCACTTTGCCATCATTTGTCATCTTCTAAATGCAAGGCTCATCTAATGACTGATCAAAGCCGTAGCCTTTTACAGTCTCGTCGAATCTAATATTCCACGATCTAGATGCTTGCTTTAGCCAATAAATGGACTTCAGCAACTCACAAACCTTGCCATGTTGGCCTTTCTCCATGAACCCGTCTGGTTGAGACATGTAAATGCGCTCGTCAAGATTTCCATTCAAAAATTCAGTCTTGACATCCATCTGCCAGATTTCATAATCTTGAGCGGCAGCAATGGATAAAAGAGTACGGATAGAACTCTGCATCGCCTGGAAAAACGATATTGGATCATCTTCCTCCTTGTATGCGACTGCAGGGAAGGCCTCTCCGATGTACATCAATCACTCAGGTTGTCGTACAATCATGTTACTGTGACGAATCGTAGGAGGCTCAGGTTCCGAGTGTGGTTCTTCCACTGTTGGTGTAGGACTTGTCCTATCTTGTGAAGTACCATCTACTTCATCCAACATCTCCTTCAGCACAAGTTTGCTTCTCGGTACAGTATTCTTCATGTAATCCTCTTCAAGAAACCTAGCGTTCGTGCTAACGAACGTTTTCTTGTCAAAATGACTATAGAATGTGTACCCTTTTGTTTCTTTGGGATATCCTATGAAAATTCATAATTCTGAACAACTAGCCAACTTGCTAGTCTTTTGTCTCAACACATGTGCTGGACAACCCCAGATTTTGATGTGGTTTAGAATAGATTTCTTACCACACCATCTCTTGTAGGGAGTGCCGATAACCGTTTTTGTCAGAACCTCGTTCAGAATATGAGTTGTCGTTTCTAAGGCATATCCCTAGAACGAATCAGGAAGAGATCAGTAACTCATCATCGATCTCACCATATCTAGTAGAGTTCGATTCCTTCTCTCTGACACACCCTTTTGTTGTGGAGTGCCAGGTGCTGTAACCTGAGAATGGATGCCTTCTTCTTTAAGAAGATCCTCGAAGTAATCAGATAAGTACTCTCCGCCTCGATCTGATCGAAGGGTTTTGATTTGTTTCTCTCTTTTCTTCTCAACCAAAGCCCGATATTCTTTGAACATTTTGAAAGTATCAGATTTGTGTCGCATTAAGAAAACATGACCAAAACGTGAGTAGTCATCAGTGAAGGTTACAAAGTATTCTTAACCTCCTCTTGCCTGAGTATTAAATGGACCACATACATCACTATGTATGAGTTCCAACGTGTGGCTCTTAGGCCTTTCGAAGAGAAAGGTCTCTTGGTCATCTTGCCTTCAAGACAGGATTCGCATGTGGACATAGATCCTACATTTAGAGATTTCAAAGGACCATCTTTTGTTAACCTCTTAATCCTATCTAGGCCAATATGTCCAAGACGTAAGGGCCATAGATATGTGTCATCCGTTTCATCACTATGAAACGTCTTACGCTTCCTAAGTGAATCACTATTCACCTCAGTATCCAAGATTGTCGGCTCATTCGGATATAGATTATAAATAGAATCTACGCGATTAGCTTTAGTAATAAAACAACCATTAAGAAAAATTTCAATATCATTATTGACTTTAAATTCAAAATGTTGTTTTTCTAAACGACCAAAAGAAATCAAGTTCTTTCAAAAATCCAGAACAGAATAAACGGTATTCAATAATACAGTTTTATTCCCAAAAATCAGCTTCATGGTCCCGACAGATCTGGCTCTGACCTTCGTTCCATTTTCCCAGTTGAACGTGAACTCCTCATAAATTAAACGTCTGATTTGCATGAAACCATTCAGATTACACACAATATGATCAGAAGCCCCGCAGTCTAAAATCCAGGGTGATTCTTTATATGTCGTGTAACATGCTTGGGTGATGAAAACCATACATTTCCCCTTGACAGTCTTGACGTAGGCAAGGCAGTTCCTTCGCCAATGGCCGACTACTCCGCAATGATGACACTTGTGTTTAGTCTTCTCTACCTTTACGATGCCCTTGCCCTTGACATCCGCACACTTCTTGTAAGGCATCTTGGATCTCGTTCGGTTCGCGTTTTTGGGACCCTTCATCACTCTCTTAGGACTAGAAGTGGAAGCCCTATGTTCAGCAACATTGACTTCACCAGTCATCTTCTTGGTCTTAGGGAGAAGTCCCTCAGCAGTCTGCAACTCCTTCATGAGTTCAGTTACAGAATAATTGAGCTTGTTCATGGAGTAGTTCAGACGGAAGTTATCGAAAGATTCGGTCAGAGTCTCCAAGATCATGTCGACCTTGGTGATTAAATCGATCTCCGATCCGAGAATCTCCATGTCATTCAAGTGAACTATGATCACTAGCATGTGGTCCCTGACTGACGTTCCCGGCTTCATCCGACAATTCATGAAATTGGGGATTGCCTGCTGTCTGACTTGACGCCCATGACATCCAAACATGTCATGAAGATTATAGAGTATGTCAATAGTCGTGGAAATTTCCTTGTGAGATTGTTGCTACACATTGCTCATGGAACCCAAGATATTAGATTTGGCAATCTCATCGTACCTAACCCACGTCTCATAGGCGTTCTTGTCCTCTTGGCTTGAGTCAGCACTCAGAGCTGGAGGACACGGGGAAGTGAAAACATACTTGTGCTTTTCCACCGTCAATACGATGTCGAGGTTACGTTTCCAATCAACGTAATTCTCACCCTCGAGTTTGTTGCAACTCAATATAGATGCAATTAGATTCATGATGTATTGCTGAAATTAAATCAAATGAGTATATTTAGCATGTGCTACAATTTCGAATTATGATGCATGTACAATCCTAATTAGGTGACGAAAGCGATAAATAATTCATGGTATTATGAACAAAAATGATTAATTTCTTTTCCTAGGGGAAACCGCAATTGATCGCCTTTCATAGTCGTGACACGTCACTATTTAGTTCGAACCATACAAGAAGTCACAACTTCTAGTTCTTGCTAATTACCATGGACTTTGGTCACTTATTTTTAACGCATAGCCTCTATGGAGGGTTACTTTAAACAATAAGGCTAAGCGTGTACCCAACATGGGGGCCCTTATCCAAGTCACTTTGAAAACGGTTCTCCTAAGGGAGACCCCGCTTCATCGTTCCTCTTTAGAGCTTAGTTCGTAACAATTCAATAACTATGTGATTACGAAGTACTCCCATTAAAAGGAGGGTCACGAGGGTGACTATTAGTTCATTCACACAAGTTAATTAAATTTATGTTGGGGACCTTGGGTTATTTCAACGACAAATAACCCTCCCACTTAGTTTTTGCAAAAATCACATTTTCATGGATTTTCATAACTAACAATTTCATATAGTGTTGGCGTTCTATCCTACATGACATGTTAGATATGAGATAAGATTAAATAAATAAAAACATATATTTAACTTATCTAATGGCCCATTTCTAAGTTTACAACCCTTTACAAAAACAAAAATAAATAAACTATTTAATTTCTTGTCTTGCGTCGAGCCGTCGATATTACGAGTTATAAAACTTAGAGATTAATATCTCCCAGTCAAATAACTAAATCCACTTTTATTATTTCAAAAATAATATAAGCAAATTTCAATTATTCAAGATTTTAAATTTATTCCGAAACAATTTCCGAATCTCGGACGTCGAACCTAACCCTAGCTAGCACGCGCGTGTCCGAAGACACACGGCCACGCTAAGGTTTTGGCCGATCCAAACAGCCCGCATGCGTCTCATGAACAGATCCTTGGGCCATTCGGAATGGTCCGGGAAAGCCCCCACACGTTCTATAACGCGCTGCCATTCCCGGTGGTTGCCTCCTTTATTCTTGACATCCCGGATTACAAAATTACAAAATTTAAATTTACAACAAATTACAAAAATAAATAAAACCAGGACGTAACCCAAAAATAATCATTGGGCCAATTAGAATATGGATCCATCCATAAAACGCACATACATATCTCAAGGAGGTTTTATGAGACAAAGAGAGTGGGCTCTTTTGTGGAACAAGGGGAGAATAAGTAAAACAAAGGCTTAACAATTTCTCTCTCTCTTTTCTCTTTGGGATTTTTGGCCGTGTATAATTCTCCTTGGGGAGAGAAAAATAGTCGGCCAAGAGGGATGGGGAAGAGAGAATGAGAGTATGAAATTCTAGGTCAAGAGAGAGAGAAGAGCCTTCCTTTTATTTCAGGAAGAATGGGCTTAAGTTAGGTCAAAAACAATTAATGGCCCATTAGTCAAACTTAACCCCAATAATTCATTTAAACAGTTTTCCGACTTACTTCTACCTTATAAGTGGCCAGCCATATTGGCAAAATTATCCTTCAAATTTATTTGATATTTCTAAAATAATATTTAATTAATTTAGAACATCTCATTTATTTAGTGACAAGTCATTAATTATTTTCAAACTATTCAATGTACTACAAAAACGAGAAAATATTTATTTTCATCTTTTATTTATTTGAATCATCAAATTATATTATTATAAATATAATAACATAATACGATTCATTAAATAAATTTAATAATAAATAAAAAATTATTTATTTAATTACTTAGAAAAAAATTTCTTAGCGTAAATCACAATTTAAGTGGAATGACAAAATCCATCATTTTTTGTTCACCAAAATCTCGTCTGAGAGTCTATCATTGAGACCATATGGACCCACATGAACGAATCTTTAGAATAAAGCTCGGATAAAAAAGTTCACAAACTTTTTCCAACTTTTAATTCTTAATATTAGTCTATTCCACTAAAGGACCAATATTGAACATCTCTAAGTTCATATGCGTTTATATTTCCGTTTGATGTGACAAAACTATTTTCCACACGGTCCACGGTGTATTTTATGATATTACCCTTTGTGTGTATCACAAACTCAGAGGAATGTAAAATTACCGTTTTACCCCTGAGTTGTTATTTCACCAAGTTCTCTGTTATTTGTGAACGAGAAAAAAATAAAGTGAGATGTCTCAACATGTCACATGTTTTATTTCAAAGAATTCTTTATTCGATGAATACCAGGCCTGGTTTATTCGCTCATACTCTCATAACAGAGCATGGTGTGATACTAATGCCTTAACATTGTTTCAACACAAATTGCATATCTTTGAATCACATATTTCAACGAAATATTATTATGACACCAACCTTCGGGTCAATGAAACTTCACTTAGTCATTTCCCATTGAAAAATCAAATTTCATAAAGTGTTACAAGAAGATATGTACTTACTTCAGGATTTAGGTAATTACTAAAATACCCCTCGTATGTGAGATTGAGGTTTCGAGTGATTAAACGATTTATCTCCAACTTCAAAACTTCAAAGGTCTTGTTCAATATCTTCATTAAGATATCAATAATGAATTATAGAGTCACAACTCTCCATATCATAAGATAAGATATCGTCTAATTCATTCTAACAATCATTACTAAGAATCAATTGCCCAATCGATCTTTAGATTGCGGACTATTATTCTAAACTAGTCATAAGAAGTTATGTTGTCAAGTCTGTACTTAGCACTTCTTTCGTTGATGACAGTTTCAGATAGTAGACATTCATGCATAAACACAATCTTAAATAATAATAGATATTCAATTTTTTATTTGAATTCAAAACAAAACAAATACAATAGTATTTAATATAAAAAATCTCCTTTGTGGGCATAAATTCCAACAATACCTTCTTCTTTAAGAAAGTCATCGAACTCTTCAGACAAGTACTCACCACCTCGATCGGATCGAAGGATTTTGATTTGTTTGCTAGTTTGCTTCCTTAAATACGTTAAAGGTTTTGGATTTGTGTTTGAGTATATAGACAAATCCATATCTTGAGTAATCATCGATAAAGGTAACGAAGTATTCGTATCCTCCCCGTGCCTGAATTCAGAGTGGACCACATACATCATAATGTATTAGTTCCAGCAACTCAGTGGCTCTTCGACCTTTATCTTAGAAATGTCGTTTGGTCATGTTTCCTTCTATACAAAATTCACAAGTCGGCAGTGAGCCTATTGTAGAGCCTTTGAATGGACCATCCCTCACAAGTCTCTTAATCCTATCTAGACTAATATGACCAAGTCTTAAGTGTTTGAGATGTGTTGAGTTTATTAGATCAGAGGAGACATTAGGTTTGATCCTCTTTGGTTCCCTAATTATATCATTATCTATTTCAGTGTCTAATAGCAAAGGTTGTGTTGCATAAAGATTGTATAAACCATTCTTCATAAAAGCATGAGTGACAAATGAATTGGAAAGAGAAATACGAATTCCATTATCAATAAACTTTAAATAATAATTCCGCTCAACAATTTAAGCTACAGATATTAAGTTTCTCCCAAAGGATGAACATAATACACATTATTCAAATTTAAAGATTTGTTTTCGAAAGACAATGTCACAGATCCCACAGCCTTAGCAGACACCAAACTCCCATCACTCCACTTCAAGTAGAAGTCACCACCCTCTAAAGTTTTGATTTTCCAGAACCCATTGAAGGAACAACAAATTTAGTTAGTAGCAGTAGGGTCAAGAATCCACAATGATACATTACCAGCTACTAAAAAAGCTTCGGTAATCAATACAGTACCTTTCGCTTTAGTCTTGCGATAGGCAGGACAGCTTCTATGCCAAAGCCCTTCAGCGGTGTGAATTTCCTTCATTAGCTTGGTAACAGTGTACCCTATCTTATTTATGGAGTAGTTCCGCTTGAAAGTATCGAAAGATTAAGGGAGAGTTTCCAAGATCATATTTTGGTTTCTCCATTAATCTCATATCAAAGGAATTCCATGTTATTGAGATAACTTATGATCAGCATCATATGTTCTCTAACGGGAGTTCCTGCTTTCATATGATAGTTCACAAACTGTCGAACCGCTTGTCAGCTAGCTTGACGCCCTTGTCATAGAGATTGAAGAGCAAGCTTTACGCCAAATTAATATCACGATGATGTTGTTGTAACATATTGTTCATTGATGTAAAACATAGCATCTCGCAATCTCATCTGATCGGATTCAGGCCGCTAGAGCGTCATTGTCCTCTTGAGTGGAATCATTATTCGTTTCTAGGAGGACATGGGGTGGTGAGTACCTATTTGTGCTGGTCCTTAGAAAGGACGATGTCTATGTTATGTTTCTAAGTTATGTAGTTTTTCCGTTCCAGCTAACTTGAGGAAAGGATGATTGAGATAGTGTTTAGAGACATGTTGCTGATTGTTGAAACAATTTATGATTAATATTTCATTTAGGATTTTAAGTTTAATTTTATTTAGACAAGAAAAATCCAAAGGAGTTATGAACAAAATGACACTTCACTCCTTCGAGGGAAGGCCGCAAAGAGTCGTCATTCATAAGTAAATGACACATCATTAATGCGTAGTCATGATGTTAATACATCAACGTTTGACTAGCCACCTTATAAAAAAGTTTGATCACTCAAATTTTTTCGCAGGGCCTCGAGGAAGTATTACTTGAGATTGAGTCTAAGTGCGTAGCCAACCACTTAGTCCAACAAGATCTACTTTGAAAACAATATGTCGAGGAGAGGCCTTGTCTCATCGTTTCACTTTTTAAAGTAGCTATAAAAGCAATGTTAAGAGCAATGTGTCTATGAGTACTCTCACTAAAGAGAGGGTCACGAGGGTGACTCTTAGTCTGGCGACATATGCACTTAACATTAGTGTTGGGGATCATGGGTTGCAAATAATAAGGGGATCGTAGGTTGCAAACAATAAGTGCAACCATCCCGCTTAATTTTTGGAAAAAAAGGCACGTCTACTCTTGTACGTTTAGGAAACATGTTTCCATGAGTAAAGAGAGATAGAGTGGATCACTAGGAAAAAAGAGGCCTAAAATCGATATATGTGAGGGGAGAGCATTGTTAATGCACTAAAGCACAAGGAACATACTCGGATTTTTTTGTCTATTAAATTAATTTTTTCTAAGGAAAGTGTGTGAGATTAATAAAATCGTCACTTTTGCACCTGAAATTTTATTTTTGAGATTCAAAATCTCCTAAAATTAATATCTTTGTCTTCATGTCACCTTCCTTCAAAGCGTCTTCATGGTGGTTGAGTGCGAGAACATCTGAAAGCCACGACAGCATCAAGAACATGGGAAGAAGTTAGGAGTCGGAAATACGAATTCAAAATCCTGGACTCGCGGACTGCCATACACCTAAGAATTAAAAGATTATTAATGACACATCCGGTATCCGATTAAGCGGAAACCAAATGCATTGGATAGCTAACCTCCGTACCTTTAATTTGTATCAAGAACCACTAATTTTCAAGTTTTGAGCAAATAGTTATGCCTCTTTTACTGAGCCATAACAATTTGTCATGAAATTAAAAAACAATTAAAAGTCCGTCGGATCTAGGCGTGATTGGAAAGAGGTTTATTGAAACATTTTAATTATTTATTTTGATTTCAATTGTGTATTATATTAACATATTAATAATTAACACAATATAAAACAAGCAACATAATATAAAACATTCAATTACAAATTTAAACTAGAAGTGCAATAAACTAGTTTAAACTATGTACACAAATTTTCAAACTTGTCAAAAAATTGATTTTGAGTATGCTAAACATAAAATACTTAAAAACAATTTTAATGTATTTATATAGCATATTTAATAAGTGGAAAATCAACAAAAATTTAATTTTAGAGGTGGTACCAAAAAAATTAAAATTTTGTAAGATCTAATCTTTGAAAAAACATTATTCAAGCAAATTTTGAAAACAATTTTCTCATAATGATTTTAAATAACATGTACATGCTTATACTTTGACCATAGCTCTGATACCATTTGTTGGAATAGGTCTAGGGTTAAGAGAAATTATCATTAATCATATTAATGGCGGAATATAAAATTTCTTTACAAGTAAAACAATTTTACTACCCTAGGTAAAGTGCATGAACATGTTATAAATTAAAAAAAATATTTAAACTACTTGAATACTAACCTTTCTTGAACCTTTAAATTGAAACGTCTTGAGAAAGGTGAATCTTCTTCCTTGGCTCGATTCCTTCACGTCTAGTCTGGAACTTGAGAAACCTAAGATTTTTATCACAAGAGTCTAAAGAGTGTTTGAAGGATTTGTGTGTGGGCACAATTAAACAATATGAACCAAGAACAATTCTTGGATCATAAGCTTATTCTCTAGATCAAGTGAGGATGTAGGTGCCAAAATAAAAAGGAATTTCTAGAGAGAGAGAGAGAGAGAGAGAGAGAGAGAGAGAGAGAGAGAGAGAGAGAGAGAGAGAGAGCAATGAACGGCTAAAAGGCAAGAGAAAAGAGAATGAAGCTTATTTTTCACATCTCTATGTGAGGCTCTAATTATAGGAGAGGGAAAATCTATAAAGGTCAATTATTCATTCATGAAATAATAATGTATTCATGACACAATATTTGATTTTTCCCTTCTCCTTTCTCTTCTAATATGGTTGGCCATATCAAGCATTATAAGGAGGAAATTTGAGTCCTCACTTAGCTTATTTATTTTCTTCTCAAGGAAATTCATTTCCTCTTTTCCTTTTGGGTAATTATCCTTATAATTAAAGGGAAATAAAACTCTCCTCTTTGATGCATGTTGGCCTAATTCTATAGCTAGAGAAGGAGCATCTAGATGCTTCCTTATTTCTTTTAAGACAATTCTTAAAATACCCTTTGTAGAATTATTATTACAGAAATAATGAAATTAATTTCTTAATGGCTCAAACGAATTTTCGGCTTTAGAAAATAATTTATATTTTCATCATATGAAAATATTCAAAATCTTATTTTGACATTCACATCATTTTATGTCCATGTGGACAAAAATAATCTTTAGACATTTTCCGAGAAAAAGTCTAGTTCAACATTTGAACTTATTTTGACTTAGCTTCAGGTTCAACAATCCTACTCTGATGACCTGTAATAGTGAATTTATGGATTCAAATGAACAAAGCTTAAACTTCTATACTCGGACTCAAAATTTCACAAACATTTTTCGAGTATTAGCTGAATGTCAACTGACTCCACTAAAAACTTGACACTGAAAATCACTCGGTTCAAATGAATTTATTTTCTACTTAAATTTAACTTAATTATATTGAGCGGATTCATTGAATGTTATCTATGGTTACCCTTCATGAATATCATCAACTAGATGAGATTTATAAAATTACCATTTTACCCTTCTAGTTGTTATTTACTCAACTCCTTTGTTACTTATGAATAAGTTAGAAATAATGTATTGGCGAGGAGCTAACAAGTCATATTGTTTCATCCAAATAAAGTCGCTACTTAATTTTGGGTACTGCGCAATTCATTTATTCACAGTTCAAGTAATAAAGAATGAGGTGATATATATTACATCTCAACAATCTTGTACATGAATTCCATATCTATAAGAACTTGAAGAAGTTGGTTCATGACATCTTCATAACTTAATATCTCACCAATTGGTCTAGTCTAGATCACTTAATGTATCTAGAATTTGACTTTCTCAATGAGAATATTAATACTATGAAATGGCATGTCTCATTTCATGATTTGGGTAAGCATGTTGTAATTTATACATAGTGACCTTGAGACAGGAGGGGTTAAATGGTTTGTTCTTCCATTGTCTCTAAAGGTGCACTGGTCAATTTAGTATCTTCAAAAGATACACTGGAAGAACTATAGAGTTCCTAACTCTCTATGCCTCGTAACCAGACATCGTAGATTCTTCCAACAATTATATTGGGATCAATAGTCTGTTGATCTTTAGATTGTGAATATATCATTTTAACCAAACCATGAAGAGTTTGTTCACGCAAATCTACATTTGTCTCTCCATACATTGTTAGGTTTGATTAAGGACTATAAGACTATTGAATATCATAAATCTTCAATCAATCTAAATGGGAATGAATGAACTTTTCAACTTTTATTAATTTAATCGGCAAATTACAATAAGGACTTTATGAAAGATTTATATATTACATCAGTTGTAAATATACAATCTTCTTGTAGGCATCTCTGCCAACACTTGCATACTTAGGTGGTGACCTGAATATAACGGGATATACCGACTCCAATTTTCAAGCGAATAAGGATTCCAAGAAGTCCACATCAGGGTCTGTGTTTACCCAGAATGGTGGATCCTGTGTCTGGCGGAGTATCAAGCAATCTTGCGTTGCTGACACGACCATGGAAGCCGAGTATGTGGCAACTTGCGAAGCTGCAAAGGAGGCTGTGTGGCTGAGAAAATTCCTTATGTACTTTGAAGTAGTTCCAAGTGCAAGCGAGTCTATCACACTTTTTGTGATAACAGTGGGGCAGTCGCTAACTTTAAGGAGCCAAGAAGTCACAAGCGCTCAAAACACATAGAGCGCAAGCATCACCTTGTACAAGACGTTGTTCACAGAGGGGACGCCAAAGTCATGAAGATCTCAACGTTGGACAACCTTGGTGATCCCTTCACGAAGCCTTTAAAGAGTAAAGTCTTTGAGGGACACCTAGAATGATTGGGGCTGAATGATCATTCGCATCTCCTTTGAGTCAAGTGGGAGTTTGTTCGGATTGGTGCCCACAAAGGAGATTTAAGACATTATAAATACTTTGTATTTGATTTTTGCTAAAACATTAAATAAAATTAAATGTTCATTCTTCATTTAAGATTGTGTTTATGTATGTTTGGTATGCTCTAAAATGGTCATCGACGAAAGGGGTGCTAAGTACAGACTTGACAAGATACCCTCATGTGACTAGTTTAAATATTAGTTCGCAATCTAAAATAGATAGGGCAATAAAATCTTAGTAATGATTGTTTGAATGAATCAGGATATCTTATCTTGTAATATAGAGAGTTGTGTCTATGTTTTCCATTCTTGATATCTTACAAACAATATTGAACAAGACCTGTGATACTCTGAAACTCGAGATAAAACCGTTTAATTACTCGAATCTTCAAGATCACATACGAGGGGTATTTTGGTACTTATCTTAATTCTGGAGTGAATGCATAATTGATGTGACACCTTATGACATTTGATTTTTCAATGGGCAATGGCTAAATTGAAGTTGCGTCTGACCCGATGGTTGGTGTCATAACGCTGTCATATTGGATTATGTGATTTACATATACGGAATTTCGTGTTCAAACAACACTAATGCATTAGTATCACACTATGCTTTGTTATGAGAGTGTGAATGAATAAACCAGGCCTAGTATTCCTCGAAAAGAACATTCTTTGATTAAAACATATGACATGTAAAGACATCTCACTCTATGTTTTTCTCTTTCACAAATAACAAAGGAGTTAGTGAAATAATAACTTAGGTGTAAGACAGTAATTTTACATTCCTCTGAGTTACTGATACACATGAAGGGTAATATCGTAAAATACTCCGTGGATCGTGTGAAGAATATTTTTGTCACATCAAACGGAAAATAAACGCATATAAACTTAGAGGGTTTCAATATTAGTCGTTTAGTGGAATCGATTAATATTAAGAATTAAAAGACGGAAAAGGTTTGTGAACTTTTGAGCCCGATCTTTATTCCAAAGTTTCGTTCATATGAGTCCATTTGGTCTCAATGATAAACTCTCGGACGAGATTTATTGAACTTGAACGATTTGATTTTCTCATTGAAAGTAAATTGTGATTTACACTAAGAGAGTGATTTTCTAAGTAATCGAATAAATAATTAGTTATTTATTATTACATTTATTTAATGAATTTTATTATATGGATAATAACATATTTGAATGATTCAAATAAATAAAAGATGAACATAATTATTTCCTCATTTCGTACTACTTTGAAGAGTATGAAAATAATTAATGATTTTTCATTAAATAAATGAGATATTCTAAAGTAATTAAATATTATTTTAGAAATAAATCAAATATAATTTTTTGGAAAATATTGAAGGATACTCGGTAAAGATTAATGAATTAGGTCAAGAGATTAATTTTTGAAATTAATTTAAAGGAAAAACGAGTTTAAGTTTGACTAATGGGTTTTACCTAGGAAAAGCACGTTCTCTCTCTTATTTAAAGCGTTTTTTCGAAACCCTAATCCCCAAACCTTAATCATATCACTCGGCCAAGTCCCTCCCCTATGTGTTTGTGTGTTTGCCGAGAGAGTTAGAGAGAGAGAGAGAGATCAAGAAATATTCTTGATCTCCCGAACGTTCTTGAGTGATCCCGAGTATTCTTCGTTGTTCAATTGAAGAGCCGCCTTCTAAATCTCCCCAAAAACCCGAGAGAATTATCATTGACTCTTCTCTTGGTGTTTGAGTGATGTTTTACCTGCATGGATTCACTCAAGACACGAATAAATCGAGCGAGACGCGACGAGGATCATTTCAACCTCACTGTCGAACAGCCTCGCCAGAATGACTCGCCAGACAAGATCACCTCTCAGGTCCCGCGCGTGGCTAAACCACCACAGGAGCTTGGAGCGGATCTAGATCGAGCCACGTCATCAGCACCCAGCCCTAGTCCATATCTACCCTAGTGCACAGGTCCCGAAGCTCCAACGACTTGCAGGAACCCACAAGCTCGCAGGGCAATTCATGTCGGCCGGCCAGAGTCCAATCCAGTGGGTCAGACCCTTCAATCCGGCTAGGCAGATTTCAGAAATTTGATGGAGGCATTCTGACGTTAGCTACCAATGCACGAGGTTGTTTACAACCTCACATGTAAGTTTCCTAAAACGAATTGGATCTGTGATTAATTTTTATAAATGTATTTATAAGTTATTAGATCGTTTCATTCAATTGGTTGACATGTTTAAAATAAACAGTTTATTGACATGCTAGTGATTTTTAATGCCTAGGTTGTTAATTTATTAAAATGCGTTTTAATATATTTCAGATCTTATTATATATTTCTGCCACATATAGATGTGTTATATAATAATATTGTTTAAATTGTTAAATAATTTCCAACAAGTTTCGTGTTTAACTTGTGTGCAATGTCTTCTCGTTTAAAGAATCAATTCTGTAGAGTGAATAATATGAACTCAAGGAGCTTCGTTATCAGGAAAGACTCGCATGCCTAGCGTTAAAACTTTTGACGTTGTTAGTCGTCATAATATCATATCTGTCAAATATCACAATTAAGATTTCAGGTATTGAATATTTGATTCAAAGTTATTGAATTTTACCTTTTCCCAAGAAAGAACGGTCTTGCCCATCGATCAAACCCAATGTCTTCGACATATTTCGCCATTTCGACATCTTTTTGCCTCAGTTGTCTAAAGTGAGCCTCGAACGACGTCTTATTGAAACAATAAGCAATTTCGTACAATTCACTGCGACAATGATCTGTCTTAAACTTGTGTTGAACATTGATCTATCTTAAGCAAGAGTGAGCTTTTTCAAAAGTCACAACCTCCCACATTCCTGACCACTGTACGAAGCCCCAAAGTTCCACGTACAAGTCTCATTTTTATAAAGAACGTACCACCGTTTTGTCGAAGATGATTTAATTCGAAACTCAAAATTCTTTTTCATGGCGTTTAAGTGGGAGGATGCACATGTTTCTTCATTTACGATTTATTCTCAAACTGTTTTCCCAAGTAAAAGTCTTTTGAGCTACCTATTATATTAAATGATAAACAGTTAAGTTCATGACACAAACAAATTCTAAGTATTCGATAAATTACCTGTAGAGGATTTACTCGGGTTTTCACGATATTTTATCTCATGGACTACTTGATTTTGCGTGAACTGAGGATCTTTCCAAGTATAAGTTCCCGAATATCCTCCACAATGATTAACTTCAGGATGGTAATCGTCAGAAGGAACATCAAAGTTCTGAACAAACTCGCCATACTCTTCATCATTCGGAAACTCTTCGAATTCTTCTGCATCTTCAACAACCTCACTGTCTCCGTCATCTTCGTTTCCTTCAAAATCTTCAAAATTGACTTCAAAGGGATCTCTATCACGTCTATACGTTTTATCTTCGTCGCTCTTGTATACGAGAATCTCATCTTCCGCAACAAAGCGTTCATCGTTTGGTTTTGGATTACTTTGTGAGACTTTAATTGCGAGAGGATGATGTTGTCTTCTGCTCTCAATGCGAGGAACCTTCAACACTTGTTTTCCTTTTCTCTTTGGATCCACGTCGTTAGCAATTTGTGACATGATTTGTTTCGATTACAAGCTCAAGCAAATAGGAAATTTACTCCAGTAGTCATGTTTCATATAATATGCGACATCATCATCGGTTACCAAGTCTACGACGCCAACACAATGTTACCCAAAGTGTACGGGACTTCAATTTTTAAGTCATACGTCATCCTTCAGCCTTGGAAATTTGGTAAATCATATCGACCAAATCATCATACATTGTTTCTTTTGTAGCATCCACCGTATACGTACAAGATTTACTAAAATCCAACATGTCGCTTTTTCTCACCCACGTTCCACCAACACTAATGAAACCTGCAAAACATATTCACAAGAACTCGTCAAAAACTAATCAAACATGCAACATATTCATCATAAATAGTCAAAAACTAAGAAAACATGTCTAAAACTAGACAAACATCTAACATAATCTTCATAACGTGTAATAAAACCATCTCAAGTTTTCCAAAAATATTCTAAATATGTCCAAAAATCATCTTAACTTGTCGAAAAATCTATTTTTAACATTCACCATTCAAAATCATTGTATGACATCGTAGGACGTCGTACACTATCGTACGACGTCGTACACTATTGTATGACATCCTACGATGTCGTACGATAGCGTACGACATCACACGATGGTGTTTGATGTCGTACGATTTCATACGATGATCTTCAAATTAATTCATCGTACGATTTAGCCCAGATTTTTCACAAACTTTTTCTTTCTTGATCCGAAAACGATTCTAACACCAATAATGACTACAAAATTATTTAAAAATAGTTAATGAAGTAACATACCCATTATGATGATGATCTTAAGTGATTTCAACGGATTTAGAGAAGATTTGAGTGGATTGGTAGGTGAAAATAAGATTGAAATCTCTAATAAATCCTATATATGAGCTTAAGGGTTTTTGTCAGATTTTTGGGGATAAAGTACAATTTAAGATATTTCCCAAAATATGAGTCCAATGTGGATATTTTAAACGTTTTTTAGTCCATCAGAAGTCATTAGAATCAATCGGAATACGGTAAAGTTCACATAAAAGAAAATCTAATCTTTTATATAAAAAATTATCGGAATCGTCGAAATCATCGGAAAAACATGAATTTCATCTGAAATAATAAGTTTTAAATGGGTTTGTTTGAGTCGAAATATATTTTTGTCCGAAAATAAGTCAAAAATTCAAGTTTATATAAAAATAGCATAATGAGTATACGTTTTACTATTTTCTACAAAACTAAACTCACGAAATGAAATTTTTCTTTCTTAACTTCTAATTTACTTTTTGCAACAAAGTTTTGGATTTCGGAACCATCTGGGAGAATATATTAAAAATTACATGCCTACGGATTTTGACTTTGCTCTCTGTTCATATATATAGCATATCCGATCTCATTCGAGAATGGCCTAGTACTCTTTTAGCTTGTATTTTCTCCTCTAAATTATTAACTTTCGTTTTTAAAGTAAGGACATTGGTTTTACTGGCATTTCTTTTTGGCTTTGTACAGACTCTTCTCAACCCCCTTCACTTGCCCGGTTCCTGATTTACATCATCGCACTTTGACACCGAAGTTTGTGCCCTTTCAAGACATATTTCTGAAGGTTCATCTATATGTTTATTGGAGTAATAGTAACCATAGTTTCAGGAATATTTCTTTAGCATTGTTTGATGGGAGGTAAGTGATTTCTCAGCGTGACATATCATTGTGCATGAAAGTGATTGGTTTATAATTCTCTAAATCTTCTCATAGGGTTTTGTTCTTTGTGTAGTATACACTTACAGATTGGTTTTCTTGATTGAGGGTCATGATGTCCCGCCTGATTTTGAAAATTCGTGAGGAATTTCCTTGTTCATAACGTTCGCGGAGATCTTGCCACACATCGACTGTTGATTCGCCATAGGTGACGCTCGAGGAAATCTCTTTGGTGCAGGAATCAACGATCCATGCTGAAACGATGTTATCATTTCGCATCCAATCTTCAAGAAGATTCGGATCCAAATAATCAGGTTTGGGCATGCTTCCATTGATGAAACCTAGCTTCATTTTGATTTGTAAAGCGAGTCGCCATTCATTGGCTGATTTACCAGAATCATATCAGGTGAATCCGTGTGATGCAATATTTAAGGATCAATCGACTCGGTGGTCTTCTTGATCGATTATGTTTCTTTCTTGATCACCGGACTTGTTTCAGATCGCGTCACTGATAATTCTCCACTCAAAGATCTTTCGATGGACATTGTTTTGATATTTGGAAGGTAGGAATTTGATATGGAAAAAATGATTTTAGGACAGCTTTTTGATTGTTTGAAAAATCATATTCTTGCTCTAATACCATATTACTTTAATCTCATATTCGTATGAAGAATATGAGGTTTCAAGGAGAGAGATTGAAGAATGAAAGACAAAACTTTGTATTGAATTGATCTGAATGAATGCAAAATGAACGAAGTAACTTGCTATTTAAGGCACTTAACAAACTTAAACTTGCATATTATGTTATAACAGATTCTAAACAAAGGAATAAAGCTAACTAACTAATTAATAAATACAACTAATCATTCAATTAACGTATAAATACATTACTTCCTAATGTATCGGTCCAAAAATATTTATTTTTTTTAAAAGAAAATTAAAAATTTTAGTGGTGAAGCAATTTTTAATTTTTTTAGTTTAATTTTTTGTTTTGAAAAATAGATAGCAACTAATTATTATAGATATGAAATAAAATTTAAAAAAATTGTTTGAGACGTATTTTAGTCTTTTGTACAGGTATTTTGGAAAAAATTAATTTTAGTAAATTTTAGAAAAACTAACTATAAATGGTGGTACTTTTGGACAATTTCTCTTTTTGTATGTGTGGACGTATGTTGTGTATCTTTATGAATTTGTTTTGCATTCTGTGTTTGAATTTCGTGTTTCTTTGTTACTTTTCTTCTTATCACTTTGCTCGATCACTGATTAGTAGATTCCAAAGTTCAGTTCATGTGATTTCGAGTTGGGAGATTGATTATGGGATAATACTTAGGGAATTGTTTAAAGTACCACCATTTGTAGTTGCTTTTCTCAAAATTCACTAAAATTAATTTTTTCCTAAAACATCAGTACAAAAGACCAAAATATCTCTAAAACAATTATTTTACATTTTATTTCATATCTATAATAACTGGTTACTATCTATTTTTAAAACAAAAACTAAATTAAAAAGTTAAAAACTATTTCACCACTACAAATTTTAATTTTTTAATTTTTATTTTTTTGACCGACGGTATAGTATAGTGTAAGGCATTTGGTTTTATATTTTTAAAAACCAAATAATTTTTTCAAATAAAAATCATTTGTATTTTTGAAAGAAAATGAATTTTGGTGGATTAGGGAAAGCGAGAAAAAAAAAGTGATAGTTTGGGCTATTCGCGGAAAGTGTCTCTTCTAAGAATATCGAAGAAGACATTGAATAGTGTGGTTATGATATTGTTGAAGGGAAAGTAGGAACAAAATTGGATGATGTTCTGAGTCTAATAGGTAACGAAAAGGATATTCTTCTTCGCCATAGACAAATTAGTCGAAGAGTCTGTTGTTTGAGAAATCCAGAAATGTAACATCGGAGATATGGAAGTTCTTTATCGAGAACACTTCTGCGACAAGTAGGAGAACATATTGAACAATTTTACAAGGGGAGATTTTTATAAACTTAGGTAGCTTAGGAAATTAGCGCATCTGGGTCCAAAACAATAACCCGGGCAGAGCTTCGAACACGGAAACCATGGCCAATGCTGTTTTCTTGGCTTCTAATTTACTTTTTGCAGCAAAGTTTTGGATTCCATGACCATCTAGGAGAATAATTAAAAACGACAAGCCTACGGATTTCGACTTTGCTCTCTGTTCATATATGTAGCATGTCCGATCTCATTCGAGAATGGTCTAGTGCTCTTATAGCTTGTATTTTCTCCTTTAATTTGTTAACTTCCGTTTTTAAAGTAAGGATATTGGCTTTATTGACTCTTTTTTTGCTTTGTACAGACTCTTCTCAACCCCCTTTACTTGCCGGGTTCCTGATTTACATCATCGTACTTTGACACCAAAGTCCGTGCCCGTTCAAGAAAATATTTCTGAAGGTTCATCTATATGTTTATTGGAGTAATAGTAACCATAGTTTCAGGAATATCTCCATGTATTTGTACCATGGTGCTATCTTCCCTTGTGCTGTGATTATATTTTCTTATGTTTTTGCCACAACTATATCATGATTTATAAAACCAATTCCAATTTTGAGCGCCTTGTAAGGCTGTTTAATTTCTGGTCACTGGGTCGGGTCTGCAATGTGTTTTGAGTCTTGAGGTTAGTAAGTTATCAGGCCATAATTGAACATATGGCAAAACATGCATATGAAATACTATGAGAAACATAAAGTTCAGACTTCAGAGTCACAATATCACTTGTTAATATTTACAATAGTAGTGGGTCACGGAGTTGTTAAAAGTTTGTTAGCGTTTTGCTCTTCTCATAGAAGAAATATATGCAAATTTGAATTTGTAATAGAATATATGGGGAGCCAAGCAAAATCCTTTTTGGATAGTTCCGGCCATTCAAAATTTCAGTAAACTTAGTGAGTTACCAAAGTAACAATTTGAAAGTAGAAGAATCTTGGTTGAGGGAGGTTTCTATAACTGGATACATGGTTAGCTTAGCCAAAAAAATCTAGTCGTTAGTTGAGGAAGAAAACGAAACACCATATTTTCTTGCTTTATTTTCTCAGTTAATTTTGAAGGCAACCGATAATACCAAAACCGTAAAATAATCTCTTATATTCATTACAAACAAGTTTCATTTGAAATCAACAGCAATCACATCTCCGACTGTTTAAAGAAGAAGAAAAACCTAATCGGATTCCATGACACTCCTGATGGTAGGGGCGTAGAGGCTGTACACCACGGCCTGTCTCCGGGCGACCTCGAGCTGCTTCTTCCCGTCGGAGAACGCGGCGGCAGCGGCGGAGGGATCGGAGATCGCTTTGTTATGGCGGAAGGCGTCACCGGACCGGCGCTTGGTGTACTCTCTAATGTTGTAGTCGCTGAACGACCTGGCTGTTCTCAGCAGACACCGATACAAACTCAGCACCTCAACTCTGCTCGGCGCTGCCATTGATTCCTGTTCGATTGACAGAGAGAATTAGGAAATTAGCAGATTTAGGGCTAGGGACGAGAGACTGAAAAATTCTCCGTAATTTCTGAATCAACCAATGATCGCCAAACAATAAACACAGACACGAAGACTATTCATCATCTGGAACTGAAATAACAGATGATTCGCTTCAATGTTTCAGGATGCTTCTCTTATACAATAGCCCCAAACCAAAACCGTAAACAAAATTATAAATAGAAAAAGAAACACTGTAATTAGATAGAGAAACGCGTTACCTTTGCTGTGCTATACGGTTCTGACGCAGCAGCGGCGATGAGGTAAGCTCCGCCTCGGGAGAGAGACTGCAACGAGGAATGAACGAGAGAGAGGGATAGAGAGAGTAGTTAACTGTAATATGGAATATAGGTTTTGGCTATTTTGAGGAATTTCTCTTCTTATAACTTATAAAAGGCCTATTTATTTTCTCATAAATTTAATTTAGACCAAAAAAACATGTTAAGTATCTAGATTAAAACCCATATTACCTATAGACGGATTTAAATCCAAAATCGAAAAGATAAATTAGACAAAATACTTAGTTTTCATCATTTTGTGTTTGCATAATTTTATTATTATAATTTATTGAATGTTCTAGTACAGAAGAATTGCTTAAAATACCACCTATTATTATTGATTTTACCAAAATCCATCCAAACATATTTTCCTCCCAAAATACAAGTAAATTTTACATGAAAAGACGAAATATCCTTTAAAAATATAAAACTAACACAATTTCCCTATACTATATTATCGGTCAAAAAAACGAAAAAAAAATTATAAAATTAAGAAAAAATTAATTTTTTTAGGGGTGGAGCTGTTTTTAATTTTTTAATTTTAATTTAAAAATAAAAATAAATAGTAACCAATTAATAAGGATATATAATAAAATGTAAAGAAATTATTTTAGGGGTATTTTAAACTTTTATACTAGTATTTTGAGAAAAAAAATTAATTTTAATGCATTTTTGGGAAAATCAAATACGAATGATGATACTTTGGGTAATTTCTCATTAGTATATTGATTATTAGTAACATATATGTTAAATCGAATTAATTTTGATTATATTTCAGTCGATTTTAAACTTTGGACTTTGAAAAACTTTAAACTTTGGACTTTGAAAAACAATGAACATTTTGAATGTCATCACACTTAAAATAAAACCTATGAATTTCATCGTACGTATGATACGATAAGAAAAAAACAAAAAAATAAATAAACGACGTCTAAAATTTCATTTTTATGTCCTTTATATCGTACGCTTTGGTACGTACCATTAAATTCTAAATTTTCATTATACGTACAATAACATTCAAAGTGTTTATCGTTTTTAAAACCAAAAACTCAAAGCGATTTAAAATTAATTCGATTTACTGTATATGTTGCTAATAATTACAATACAAATAATATTTAATTTTTAACAAAAAAATCATGCAAAAACAACCGGCTAATTATCAAATCTTTATAGAAATCTTTTTAGAAATTTTTGAAAAAAATTAAGTGTTTTCTTAAATGCTATCTGTTTTACATTCTATTGTCTGAACTTTGTTTCTTATTAATACTTTTTCTTTTCTTTATTTATTTGTTTGTTTTGATACTTATTTTTTCTTCTTCAAAATAGAAAGGAAAATCATAAATTTAATCCAGAAAAGCAATGAATTCATGAATCGAATGCATTTATATAAGATTGAACGTTTTAAATATTGGCTATGATCAATAACTGTAACTATTTAATTAACCAATCAAATGTTGGTTATGATTTAATAGCACTTACTATCACTTGATAATAGTTTATGAAAGTAACTTTAAGAAGCTCTAAATATGTATAACTCACCTAGTTTTTCTAAGAGATATATTATATTATATATACATATTTAACTAATATGTATATGTCACAACGTGAAAACACTTTTCATAGGAGAACTAAAACACTTTTCATACGAGTGCTGTGAAAATAAATTAGAAACAGGCAACTGAACTACCTCTCCAAAATCAATTCAAAGAAGACAAGTAAATCAATTCAAAGAAGGTTTACCTATCTCTCACTTCAGAATTCATTGACGTGTTCAAAATTTTGTTTGTGCCGATTGTTGACCTCAGTTCTTCTTTGCCAAGAGTGAGTTTGGTCCGTACTTTAGAGATATGCGCTGAGGAGACACGCGGGGCTGAATGTCGTCAATGGTCGATGAAGTTCTGGCGATGACGAGCATCGGCGAAGGTCTGAACGAGAGGTAAATAAAATAATTTTTGGTTCAGATATTTTGAATTTCTCTACGCACAATGTTTGATGTAATGTCCGTACCATGAAATAAACTAATGGTGTAGTCTGGAATATCGTCTTCCTCCTCACCAAGAGATTGGAATGTCATTTCTTTCTTCCCCTGCCTATCACTTAGTACTGTGCATTTTCTATGTTATAGCGTTGTGCATTTTCTATATTACCTGCTAAACCCTCTTTCTCTCATTTTTATAATGTAAGGGAAACATTGCTAGGTGGTTAAAAAAGGAGGGTGATAAGCTTTTACCCCTGGTGAAGTTCTTTGCAAAATTGAAACTGTAAGTTATTTAATTTTCTTCCCTAGATTTACATCCCACAAATGAATAGTTATATTTTGTTGATGTGTTGATGGAATAAAAATAGTGTTTTTAATATACAACCCCATGCACAGTCCCAAAATTGATATTCCCAGTCGAACCGCCGGTGGGTTTAGTTTAGCAATGCCCTTTAAAAAATTATGCCGTTATAAATAGCATATAAATTGTTTTTGTAGGATAAATCTACCGTTGAGATGGAGTTATTAAAATTATAAAGCTACCAGTGGTGCCTAAGCATTCAGCTCCTGCATCATCAGATTACACTGATGTCCCAGTTTCTCAGATTCGAGAGATAGTTATTAATCTTCACAGTCCGGATTCATGCTGAATTTTAATTTTTGGTATTTCATAACCCAGTATTTTTTTGGTTTTGGTATTTTGCTTGCTTTGTTTGATTGACGTACTTGAAACAGTGAACACAGATTACTGTTTCATGTTTTATTTATGTAGACGAGTTGAAATTTGCTTGCTTGATTTGTCTACATTTCATATAGTTGTGTAGTGCTTATACCTCATATTTATAGTTCCAGATTCGAAGTTTAACAAAATTTTACGCCAATTTCTTGTATAACTTCAACAGATTACCGCATCACGTTTATTGTACTCGAAGCAAACTATTCCTCATTATTATTTGTCGGTGGATACTAATGTCGATAAACTTATGGAGTAAGGAATTCTTTCAATTTTATTTAATGACGAGTCTTTTATTTTTCCAACTCTCACTAAAAGAATTTATTTGTTGCTGAAGATTGCGAGGTCATCTGAATGAATTGCAAGCCTCATCGGGTGGGAAGCGGATATCTGTTAACGACCTCGTAATTAAGGTATGAGATTTAACTATATCTCGTACATGTTCAGCAATATCCATGTTATTTGTCGCAGTATTTGTTAATTCGCGAGGTTGAGCCTGTAACATGTGTAGTTTTTTTTTACTACACTTTTCAGTTTGAATAACATTTTGAAAATTTCCGTAAATAATTTGTGTAAATAAATTAATATTTTGAAAACTTATGTAAAACCTCTTTCCTTATCTGTTTAAATATGATATCTATTTAAATATGAAATTTAGCCTGTACAAATGCACACATATAACATGAAGTATATTTTGTACATCTTTTTTCCTTATCTGTTTAGCACATTCATATTCTAGTATATATATATACTAGGATAAAAATGTGCTTTGCACGTGGGACATATAAAAAATATAGAGATTTAGTTGATACGTGGATGAATGTTATTGGATACCTTATGAACAGTGTTTCAACCATTGTGACATATATATATTAGTTAGATATATATATATATATATATATATATATATATGTGTGTGTTTGTGTACGTGTGTATTTACTTATACGTGATATAACTTATAAAGTATTGAAGACTATATTTACGAGAAATATAAATTTTGCTCATTGTTTTTTGTTGTGTTTGGATTTTACTTTGACTTTTATTTTTATTGTTTGGGTTTTAAGGAATAAAAAGAGTGAGAGAAATGGAAAATTAGGGAGAAAATAACGGACGATAAAATTTTAATAGAATTTTCCTAAAATAGTATTTATGAGAGTCTCTATTATGAACTTTATGTTTCCAAAAAGAAAAGACTAGGAGTAGACACCAGGTGCAAAGTCTATTTTACCTTTTTTATTTTTTTTTATATATTTTTTTATATTTGTTGTCGCTGAAATGTGGACAACGTAAAGAGACTTAAGCGGTCAGATCCCCATTCAGGACGAGTGACCCTCGCTTCGGTCTTAGCGTGTCGGATACGGTCCCGGATCTTTCTTAATTGTCGTGTGGTCTTCAAGTCCTTCTGTTATCTGAAAAGAGTAGACAGGCGTGAACTAAGAAGGGAAAACAGAGGGGGTCCTCTGTTTATCTCTCTGACGCTCAACATTAGTATAATTTGGCTGGAGTTATAGGATGACGAGGAGGGATCGACAATATCGGGTGAAACGGAGACACATGGGTCGGCGTTGTTTCGGCGCTCGGATCTTGGATCTTAGGAAACTATTCCGGTCGGAAGTCTTTCCTTGCTATGCCTCACGTGGGGAGTGAAGTAAAGGGAGAGAGAGAGAGAGAGAGAGAGAGAGAGAGAGAGAGAGAGAGAGAGAGAGAGAGAGAGAGAGAGAGAGAGAGAGAACACATGCTAATTTTGTAGCAAGGTCTCGGGTGTAGGGTTTTGCGTTACCTTTTGTGTAGGGTGTAAGGGGTTATTTATAGCCTTGGAGTGGCCGAGAGACACCAGAGGGGAAAGTGGCCGGCCAGGCCTCTCCCAGGAGCCAGTGGTCGGGTGGTCCTCTCCCAAATTTCTAGTGGTCGAGTGGACCTCTCACAGGGAGCTAGTGGCGGCCATGCCTCCCCCAAGGGGCCAGTGGTCGGCTGGGCCTCTCACAGGGAGCTAGTGGCCGCCCAGACCTCTCCTAAAGGGCCAGTGGCCGGCTGGGCCTCTCCCAGGGAGCCAGTGGCCGGCCAAGCCTCTCTTAGGGGACAGTGGCTGGCCAGACCTCTCTTAAGGAGCCAGTGACCGGCTGGACCTCTCCTAAGAGGCCAGTGGATGGCTAGGCGTGGCTTCGACGGTCGGCTAGGGCTCGGGGCGCGTCAAGGCGTGCGGAGATCCCCTGAGGGGATCCCAAAGAAGGTCTAATCCCTTTGTCGATGGGAGGAATGTATATTAGGGTTGCCGCCAGAAATACGACGACAACATTAGCCCCCCGAGTTCAATGTCGAGCGTACGATCAAGAATGAACTCAGAAATGGAGTCTTTTGATCATTGCTGTAACTCGAGGGCCGTACGACCTCCGGTGGGCCGGGCCGGCGAGCATGCTGCGAGGGAGCCTTTGAGGAGGCGGAGGAGGTTAGGTAATATAAACTACTCCCCCGTATTTTATTATTATTATAATATTTTTTGTAACACCGCGTCATGGATTCCCCACCTTTCAACGTCAATGGGGGGTCCGTTGACGATTTCATTGGTTCTTTTTATCTTCCCCCGAAAACAACAATCTCTTATTATTTTCTCACCCCTTTCCCACAAATCCCGAATCCCCTTCCCCTTGTTTTTTCGACGACAAAGTGTTAAGCGCTTGGATGGCCTCTGAGAGAATTTCGAACGGCTCGACGGAAATTGGGGCAAAAATTCTCGCGGGGGGGGGGGGGGGGGGGGGGAGAGGGGGGATGGGCGTGCTCATGGTCGCCTAGGCCTCTCCTAGGGATCCAATGGCCGGAAGGGCCTCTCCCAGATCCCCAACGGCCATCTAGGCCTCTCCCATTCCTTCAGTGGTCATTCAGCCCACTCTCAGGGCTTCAGCGATCGACCATCCCTCTCCCAGGGCTTCATTGGCCGGCCATCCCTCTCCCAGGAAGCCAGTGGCCGACTCGGTGTCTCTCGAGCGTCTACCCGTCTTCAGAACTCTCCCCAGTCTCACGCAGATCAATTGGGAGTGTGCGTATGTGCTCCTCGATACCCGAATTGCCTCGTCCGGGCCCGGGGATCGACCAGCGGGCCCTCGAGACGAGCAATGTCTTGATTCCTCGACCGAAGGGGCTTCTTTGACAAGTGTGCGGCGTGTCTCATTCTCGTCGGCGCGGGAGGATTAGGAGAGGACCCGGGCTTTCCCGATCACTACATCGGGGGTCCGGGGAACTTACCCATGCGAGGGAGTTGACACGCCGTGGCCTCTGTCGCTCGTGACTTTTCGGAACGTCTGGAAAGAGTTTGAAATTCCGCCACATATCGACGTGCTCCGTCCGCTCTCGACGAATCGACCCACATGCCTTCGACTTGGGTTTACCGCGCTGCACTTTGCTAGTCTCCGGAGAGGACTCCGACTACCCTTCCTGCTCGTGGTCCAAGAAATTTTGGCTCGATTGAAGGTGCATGCGGCCCAGCTGTTCTCGTCATTTTATCGGGTGATGGACGCTTGCCACATGATGTTCTTTCGAGAGAAAAAGCGGGCGATGACGGCCGACGATATTTTGGAATATCTCTCGATCACGGAGGTACCGACCCGAGTCGGCACGTATCGGGCCTTCCACCTCAAGTGATTCGTTGTAGTTACCAATATGCCCACGAAGAACCTATTTCAATGGTTGTGGGTTTTTGAGGCGGCCTTCGGCTCCGCTCTCCTTGACATCGGGCCCGCAAAGATCCCCAAATCGGCGGATGTCCCTGAGTTCACGAAACTTGGGAGGGTCTTCCATCGGCTTCCGGCGACCCGACGCCAAGCTTCGATCTTTGAGTCGCTCAACACCATGGCCACTACCTGGTGATTCGTCACGAACTCTTCTCGGCTTCCCCAAAAGCGGACTCGAGGGCGAAATGAGTCTGATTCGGAATCCGACGGAGATGTCCTCCCGGCCGACCGATGTAGCGGTATGAGGTATCCCTCAGTTATATCATCTTTTTATGTTTTCTAACCTCGTCGTTCTCTTGTCAAGTGGTTCTCGGCGACGACGTCGAGGCAGCGGACAGCATCATCTCTGCCCCATGATGCCCATGTACCGACGAGGGCCCGCCTCTTGGAGAGGCAAGCGGGATCCATCATCGTGTCGCCAGCTCGGGAAGGCGGGAACGGTGGCCCCCTGCGGAAGCGCCTAGCCGTGTCCTCAACAAGCGATGCACCGTCTAGCTCTCGACGTTTGGTGGAGCGTCCCTCATCTGGTGGCGGGGATCGCTTTTTTCCTTGCCGATGCAGCCAACTTGAGGATTGGAGCTCTCGAGAACTCACAGAATCCTCCCCCAAATGCTTCAAGGAGCTCGTAGTCGTCAGCAATATGGAGCTCTTCCGATAAGAGACTCGCGATGCCCGAAAGGTTAGTTTGTTGCACCGTTAGTTCACCTTTCGCTTTGTATTTATACATTTCTCAATCGTAGGCTTTGGCGCGTTATGAGCGGATGGAGCTTGTGATGGAGGAGGTTTCTCGTCGTGAGCGAGCGTTGAAGGAAGTGTTGGCCGACGCCATCTCCAATCGAGAGACGGCCGAAGAAAAATTCGCTGAGGAGCATGCCTCAAGGGAGCAAGTGGAGAGGTCTGCCAGCGCATTTTTGGCCGAGAAAAAAATGCGCGAAGGGACCTTGGACACTCGAGACGCGGAATTGGTCTTTGTTCGAGACAAAGTGGCCGAAGATGATATTGCTCACGGGAAGGCTATCCGGGAGAGTGAGTCCCTCTTGGCGGAGATGTGGGTTGTCATCGACAATCGTGGCAACGTCGTGCGCACCAAGATTCCCATGGAGGAAGACTAAGAGATGGCCCTATATGTGGCCCGCTACGCCGTTGTCTTCCGTGTCCGGGACGCAATCGTTGCCGAGAACAAGTCATGTGAAGTGTCCTTCACGTTCTTCGATGCCATGTTCCTGCCGCTGGAAGACAAAGTGAACTTCGAGGATCTCGTGGATCACCGCCCGGTCGAGACAACCCTTTCCTCGGTCGGAACGTCCCCCTCTCATCCAACCGTTCTCATTGACGAGGAGCGCATCAACTTTGGCTCCGATTGAGATTCATATTTCTATTTGCGTCATTGTTCAGCGTTTTTGATTTATTGCGCCATTGTTTAGCGCTTTTCGCATTTCTTAGACTTTATTTGCAACTTTGTGATTTTTTTTCTCTCCATGAAAAGTCTTTTTAACATGCATGTGTGAGTTTTCCTTTGATTAATCCAATCCTTTTCTTGTGATCGAATTTTTTCCTCACTGAGGTATGTTTGATGTGTTTTGGCTAGCCAAACAGAGTGCCCATCGTGACGCGGTCAAGCCGCATCGTGTCGCAATGAGCAATCAGGTGGGGCCTCGCCGGATGTTTCGTCGCGTTTCGGCTAGCCAAACAGATTGCCCATCGCGACGCGCCCAAGCCGCATCGCATCGCGATGGGCAATCGGGTGGTGCTTTGTCGGGCTTACTTTCCTTAGTTTGGGCGTTTAGCCACAATGAGCTTTGAACACTTCTAATCCGTGAGCTTTCATTGATGGCATGTCGGCTTACAACTATGGTCTACGGTGGTGAAATCCCAAGATTTGGCTCGATTGATGACACGCTGGTTTACAATCAACCCTTGTGAGGTTCGATTGATGGCACGTTGGTTTACAATTTTCCGCGTAGGGCGTCGTGCGTATTTATCTCAAGGGAATTCGATATACGCCTTGGGATTGGGTTCGACATTCGCCCAAGCGTGTGTTGGCCGGGTTTCGTCAATTTTCCTCGAATACATGGGCGTCCGGATGCAAAGCTGTTGCCTTGTTACCGTTCTTCCTTATGGAAATTTTCTGTAGGCTTTGATTTTCCCGAATGCAAGGTTGTGATGCCTTGTTATCGGGTTACCCTAGCCCCCAAGTTTCATGAAATTTGTGGTGAATATAATTTTTAAAAAATTTGTTATTGGGAAACAACCAAATGATGACACAAAGAAACCTTTTATTCGATGTTCAAAAGTACAAAATCGACTTGATTGAATTGCAAAAGTTATTTCATTGCGTTTATATTTACTAAAAAGAAAAAGAAAATAGGCGTATCGCCAAGCTGCCGTCATTGATACTATTGTCTTAGATGTTCGGCGTTCCATGGGTGGGTGAAGACAAGGCCATTCATGTTCTCGAGTTCATACGTGCCATTGTGGATGGCTTTCCGAACCTGATATGGACCCTCCCAGTTGCGGCCCAAAACGCTCGTGCCTTGCACTTTGGTGTTCAGGAACACCCTTCTCAAGACTAGACTGTCGTTGGCGAATCTTATGAGTTTGACCTTCGAGTTATAATATCGCTCGACTTTCCTCTTTTGGGCGGCAAGGCGGGTGAGTGCATCGGCCCTTTTTTCGTCGATGAGGTCGAGCTCTACCCGCATTACCTCTTCGTTCTCTCCTTCGTCAAATGTCTTGATGCAAAATGTGGGAACGTGGTCTTTATCGGGACTACCGCTTCAACTCCAAAGGTGAGGGCAAACGGGGTCTCTGCCGTAGCATTTCGGGTCATGGTTTGATATGCCCATAATATAAAAGGTAACTCGTCCGCCCACGTGTCTTTTTTGGCCTCTAGTTTCTTTTTCAAGTTCTCCTTGATTGTGCGATTTACCGCCTCTACTTGGAAATTAGCTTGGGGATGCCTCGGGGAAGCATAGGTTTTGCTTATCCCAAGTTGTCTGCAAATATCGCGCAGTCGCATTGTCGAACTGCTTGCCGCTGTCTGTTACGATCGATTCGGGCACTCCATGGCGGCATATTATGCTCTTCTAGATGAAGTTCGTAGTGTTTGCTTCAGTAATCTTCGGTAAAGGTTCCGCTTCGACCCATTTGGTGAAGTAATCGATTGCCACTACGGCGAATCGAAACTGCCTTGACGCCATGGGAAGCTCACCGATCCAATCGATTCCCCATTTGGCGAATGGTCGGGGAAGGATGACTGGGCACAATGAAGCCGGGGGCTGCCTGGGCACGTTGGAGAATCGTTGGCATTTGTCGTACTTTCGGGCCCAATTGTGTGCATCCTTCTTCACGGTGGGCCAGAAGTAGCCCAACATTAAGAGTTTTAGCGACATCAATTGCCCCGCAGCGTGATTTCCACATAAGCCTCGTGTACCTCACTCATAGCCTGTTTTGCTTCACTATCGTGAAGACAACGCATGAGCGGCATCAAAAACCCCCTCTTGTACAACACGTGTTCGCGCATGGTGTATTTTGACGACAAACTTTTCAATCTTTTGGCGTTTTCGCGATTTTCTGATAAGATGCCTCCCGTGATATATTGTAAAGGGAGTCATTCAGGATGGGGCCGGAGAGTTGTTAACCATCTCCACGTCACTTCTGGAGATGTAGGGTCGGGTTAAGATCTCAATCGGGACGCTTCAATCCTCTTCCTCGTCAATACCCAAGTCGATACGTGCCAAAATGTTAGCCTCGGTGTTCTCCTCTCGGGGAATTTGTATGACTTTGAACCAAGCTATCGCTTCTAGTAAAGGTTCCTTGGGCTTGGCTTCGTCTCCTGATGCAAATTCTGCCACGCAGTCTGCCAATGCCTGGCCTTTAACGTAGGCTCGTGATTGGTATTTTACCCCATACTCCCTGAGTTCTTGTGAACATATGACCATTCTCGTCGACGAGCCTTGTTGTAAGGCCATTTCTATCGGTTGCCATGTGCGCAAGATGATTTGGTGCGCTTGGAAGTATGGGCGTAATTTCCTTGGGCTCATGACCAATGCTAATGATAGCTTCTCGATCTCTGGGTACCAAGTTTTGACATCCAGGAGAGCTTTGATGACGTATTAGATCGGCCATTGGCTTCGATCCGCCTCGAGAATAAGGATTGCACTCGTGGCCCTATCGGGTAGAGTATCAGGGACTTGTGGTCGAAGGGTTTTGACATGAAAGGGGGCGTCGCGAAGTATGACTTCATTTCGCGGAATTCCTTCTCACATTCCGGGGTCCACTCAAACCCGTCCTTCTTCTTCAAGGCTTGGGAGAAGGGTTGACACATGTCGGTTGCCTTGGACACGAACCTAGCTAGGGCCGCGATCCTTCCCGCCAAGCTCTGCACCTCTTTGGGCTTCTGAGGGGATATCATCTCGAGAATGGCCGTGATTTTCTCGGGGTTGGCTTCGATCCCTCTTTAGCTAATAATGTAGTCGAGGAACATCCCCGACTCTACTTCGAATACGCACTTGTTCGGATTTAGTTTCATCCCATATTGGCGGAGGATTCTGAACATGGCTTTGATATCGTGGACGTTCTCAGAGGCCTGTCGGCTTTCAACATGTCGTCCACGTAGACCTCCATGGTTTTGCCGATCTGGTAAGCAAACATGCGATTGACCAACCGCTAGTAGGTCGCGCCGCCGTTTTTAAGGCCGAACGACATTACCTTAAAGGTCGTCTTTATTTGGTCATCCTCATGCACCTGGATTTTGTTGTAGCCCGAATAACCATCCATGAAACAGAGAAATTTGCGACCCGTTGTCGCGTCCACGGGCTGCTCTATACGAGGCTGGGGGAAGCTATCCTTTGGGCAGGCTTTTTTAAGATCTTTGTAATCTATGCAAATGCACCACTTCCCGTTAGATTTCTTTACCATCACTATATTGGACACCCACTTGGGGTGCTCCGCCTCCCTTATGAAGTTGGGCAACGAGTTTGTCAACTTCCTCTCCAATGGTGAGATATCTTTCCATGCTGAAGGCCCTCCTGGGCTGTACCCGTTCAGCTATGTTACGGTAATTATTCAGGTGATGTACCATAATCTTGTTGGAATAGGTATAGGGTTAAGAAAAAATTATCATTAACACATTACTGGCGGAATATATAAATTTTTGTACAAGTAAAACCATTTTACTAACCTAGGAAAAGTGCATAAACATGTATATATTTAAAAACATTATTTAAAGTACTTGAACGCTAACTTTTCTTGTAGTTTGATCTTTGATGAGACTTGGGAAAGCTAGATCATCCCTTGCTCGTTACATTCACACCTAAACCGGAACTCGAGATACCTAAGGTTTCTATTACATGAGTCTATTGAGTGTTTGAAGGATTTGTGTGTGGGCACAATTAAGCACAATAACTAAAGAACAAGTCTATGATCTAAAGAGCTAATTTAGTCTGTCTAATGAGGACTTATGTGCCAAAATAAAAGAAGTATTTTTAGAGAGAGGGATAAAAATTTTGACGGCCACTTTGAGAGAAACAAGAGCAAGAAACTTATTTTTACATCTCTATGTGAGGCTCTATTTATAGGAGAAGAAAAAACAAGAAAGGATAATTACCTTTCCTATTCTGCATTCATGACACAATATTTGATTTTCTCTCCCATTTCTCTATTAATATGACCAGCCATCTTCATGCTCAAGTGAAGAAAATTTGTTTCCTCACTTAGCATATTTATTTCCTTATCAATGAAATTCATTTCCTCTTTTCCTTTGGGGTAATTATCTTTATAATTAAATTCAAAGAATTCTCTCATCTTTGATGTATCTTGGCCGAATTCAACACCTAGGGAAGGGCATCTAGATGCTTCCTTATTTCTTTTAAGACAATTCTTAAAATACCCATTTTAGAATTAATATTGCACAAATAATGAAATTAATTTCATAATGCCACAAACAACTTTTCGGCTTTAGAAACTAACTTATATTTCCATCATATGAAAATATTCAAAATCTTATTTTGACATTCACATCTACTTATGTCAATGTGGACAAAAATACCCTTTAGACATTTTCCGAGAAAACGTCTAGTTCAACACCTGAACTTATTTTGACTTAGCTTCTTATTTAACAATCATACTCTAATGACCTGTAATAGTGACCTTATGGATCCAAATGAACAAAGCTTGAGCTACAATACTCGGACTCAAAAGTTCACAAACCTTTTCCGAGTATTAGCTTAATGTCCACTGACTCCATTAAAGAGTTGACACTGAGAATCTCTCGGCCCAAATGAATTTATTTTCTACTCAAATTCAACTTAATTATATGGAGCGAATTTATTTAATGTTATCTATGATTACCCTTCATGAATATTATCAACTAGATTGGATTTGTAAAATTACCATTTTATCATTCTAGTTGTTATTTTCTCAACTGCTTTGTTACTTGTGAATAAGTTGTTGGAATAAGTGTAGGGTTAAGGAAATAATATCATTAACACATTAATGGCGGATTATAAATAAGATTTTACTAATAAAACAGTTTTTACTAACCTAGGCAAAGTGGATGAACATGTATATATTTAAAAAAAACATTATTTAATTACTTGAATACTACCTTTATTGTACCTTGATCTTTGATAAGTCTTGGGAAAGGTAAATCATCTCTTGCTCGTTACCTTCACACCTAAACGTGAACCTCGAGAAAACTAAGGTTTCTATTACATGAGTCAATAGAGGATTTGAAGGGTTTGTGTGTAGGCATAATTAAACACAATAGCTTAAGAACACGTCTATGAGCTAAAGAGCTAATTAAACCTAAGTCTAATGTGGACTTAGGCGCCAAAATAAAAAGGTATTTTAGAGAGAGAGAGAGATGGAGATTTTGGTCAGCCAAAAACAAGATAGAAAACCAAGAAAAGTCTATTTTCACATCTCTATGTGAGGCTCTATTTATAAGATAAAGAAAATCGAGAAAGGGAATCCCTTTCCTATTGTGCATTCATGACACAATATTTTATTTTCTCTCATCTTCCTCTAGTATATGGACGGCCAATATGCTCTCATTAGTGAGAGAAAATTGTTTCCTCACTTAGCATATTTATTTCCTTCTCAAGGAAACTCATTTGCTCTTTTCCTTTTGGGTAATTATATTTTTACTTAAAGGTAAAGAATCTTCTCCTCTTTGATGTGTCTTGGCCGAATTCAACACCTAGGGAAGGGGCATCTAGATGCTTCTTTTTTCTTTTAAGACAATTCTTAATAAAACCCATTATAGAATTAATATTGCACAAATAATGAAATTAATTTCATTTTGCCTCAAACGATCTCTCGGCTTTAAAAACTAATTTATATTTCCATCATATAAAAATATTCAAAATCTTATTTTGACGTTCAAATCATTTTATGTCCATGTGGACAAAAATAATGTTTAGACATTTTCCGAGAAAATGTCTAGTTCAACACTTGAACTTATTTTGACTTAGCTTCTAGTTTAACAATTCTACTCTAATGACCTGTAATAGTGATCTTATGGATCCAAATGAACAAATATTGAGCTACAATACTCGGATTTAAAAGTTCACAAACTTTTTCCGAGCATTATCTTAATGTCAACTGACTCAATAAAAGAGTTGACACTGAGAATCTCTCGGTTCAAATGAATCTATTTTCACTTAAATTCAACTTAATTATATTGAGCGGATGCATTGAATGTTATCTATGATTAGCCTTCATGAATATCATCAACTATATGGGATTTATAAAATTATCAGTTACCCTTCTAATTGTTATTTCCGCAACTCTTTTGTTACTTGTGAATAAGTTAGAAACAATGTATTGACGAGGAGCAAACAAGTCACATCCAAATAAGTCGCTACTTAATTTTGGATACAGTGCGGTTCATTTATTTACAATCCAAGTAATAAAGCATGAGGTGATATACATTGCATTTCAGCAATCTTGTACATGAATTCCATATCTATGAGAACTACACAAAGTATACTCATGTCAACTTCACAACCCAATACATCACCAATAGAACACATCTAGTTCACAAACTTGGATCTAGAGTGTAGCTTTCTCAAATTAATATATTGAAGTCATGAATTGACATGTCTCATTTTAGGATTAAGCTAAGCACGATATGATTCATACATAGTGACCTTGAGACTAAAGAGGTTAAATTATTTTCTCTTACATTGTCTCTAAACGTGCAATGGTCAATTCAGTATCTTAGGAAGATACACTGGAAGAACTATAGAGTTCATAACTCTCTATGTCTCGTAACCAGACATCATAGATTTTTCCAACAATCATACTAGGATCAATAGTCCGTTGATCTTTAGATTGTAAATATTTCGTTTTAACCAAACCATGAAGAATTTCTTCACGCAAATCTACATTTGTGTCTTCATGGTTTAGTTAAAACGAAATATTCACAATCGAAAGATCAACGGACTATCACAATTTACTTTAAATGAGAAAATCAAATCGTCCTAGTTCAATAAATCTCGTCCGAGGGTCTATCATTGAGACCTAATGGACCCACGTGAATGAAGCTTTAGAATATAGATCGGACTCAAAAGTTCACAAACATTTTCCGTCTTTTAATTCTTAATATTAGTCGAATCCACTAAATGACTAATATTGGAACTCTCTAAGTTCATATGCGTTTATTTTCCGTTTGATGTGAAAAAACAATTCTTCACACGATCCACGGAGTACTTACGATATTACCCTTCATGTGTATCAGTAACTCAGAGGAATGTAAAATTATTATTTTACCCTTGAGTTATTCTTTCACTGACTACTTTGTTATTTGTGAATGAGAAAAACATAGAGTGAGATTTCTTTACATGTCACATGTTTTAATTAAAGAATGTTCTTATTCGATAAATACTTGACCAGGTTTATTCATTCACACTCTCATAACAAAGCACAATATGATACTAATGCATTAGCATTGTTTCAAGACGAATTATGTATCTGTGAATCACATAACCCAACATGACAACGTTATGACACCAACTGTCGAGTCAGATGCAACTATAACTTTAGTTATTTCCCATTGACAAATCAAATTTCATAAGGTGTCACGTCAATCATGCATTCAATTCAAGATTTAGGTAATTACCAAAATACCCCTCATATATGATCTTGAAGCTTCGAATGATTAAACGGTTTTATCTCGAGCTTCAGAGTATCACAAGTCTTGTTCAATATCTTGTATAAGATATCAAGAATAAAACATAGAGCCACAACTCTCTATATCACAAGATAAGATATCATGAATCATTCAAACAACCATTACTCATATTCGATTGCTCCATCGATCTTAAGATTGCCAACAAATGTTAAAACTAGTCACATGGGGCTATCTTGTCAAGTCTGTACTTAGCACCCCTTTCGTTGATGACAGTTTCAGAGTGTAACAAACATACATAAACACAAACTTAAATGAAGAAGGAATATTTAAATTTATTTAATGTCTTAGCAAAATCAAATTCAAAATATTTATAATGTCTTAAATCTCCTTTGTGGGCACCAATCCCAACACGAGCGGCCGCGGAGGCTGCCGAAACGTCACTCATTTTCGTGAGTGGAAGAGAAAGAGATGAAATGGAAATGATGTGGATGAGACAGATTTCAAGGTAGAAAATCCCCTCCTTCTAGCGCAAAAATGTTGGCACTGAAATCTGGACAACGTTCAGAGACCTAAGCGGTTGGATCCCTACTCGGGGCGAATGACCCTTGCTTTGGCCTTAGCGTGTCGGATCTGGTATCTCGGATCGTTTCTTAGCTGTCGTGTGGTGTTCGAGTCCATCTGTTATCTGAAAAGAGTAATCAGGCGTGAACTAAAAAAGAAAAACAAAGCGGGGTCCTCTGTTTACTTCTCTGACGGTCAACATTAGTATAATGTGGGTGAAGTTATAGGATAAGGAGGAGGGATCGATAAGATCGGGCAAAACGGAGACACTTGGGATGGCATCGTTTCGGGTCTTGGATCTTGGATCTTAGGGAACTATTCTGGTCGGAAGTCGGTCCTTGTTATGCCTCACGTTGGGAGTGAAATAAACGGAGAGAGAGAGAGAGAGAGAGAGAGAGAACACGTGCTAATTTTGTAGCAAGATCTCGGGTGTAAGGTTTTGCGTTACCTTTTGTGGAGGGTGTAAGGGGCTATCTATAGTCTTGGAGTAGGTAATGGGGCCGATGGTCGGCTGGGAGATCCCCGAGGGGATAATGGCCGGCCAAGCCTCTCCTCATGATTCAGTGTCCGGCTGGGCCTCTCCCAATTGGCTAGTAGCTAGCTGGGCCTCTCCTAGGGAGCTAGTGGCCGGCCAGGCCTCTCTCAAGGGGCCAGTGATCGGCTGGGCATCTCTCACGGTGTCAGTGGCCGCCCAGGCCTCTCCCAAGGGGCCAGCCGCTGGCGTGGCCTCTCCCAGGGAGCTAGTGGGCGCCAAGGCCTCTCCCAGAGGACTGTGACTAGCCAGGCCTCTCCCAAGGAGCCAGTGGCCGGCTGAGCCTCTCCCAAGAGGCCAGCAGATGGCTAGGCGTGGCTTCGCCGATCGGTTAGGGCTCGGGGCACATCAAGGCATGCAGGGATCCCTCAAAGGGATCCTGGAGAAGGTCTAATCCCTTGGTCGATGGGAGGAATATATATTAGGGTTGCCGCCAGAAATACAGCGATAATAATATTCTATTTCCTCACTTTATTTAATTTGCAAATAAAGATTCAGACTTTTTAATTTAAAAAACTAAGTTATCTCGCATCTCTTCTTAATCATCCCCCCCCCAAGCATAAATAAAAGTACAGACTGTTGGCATTTATACCCACAAAGAAGATTTTTTTTGATATTGAATACTTATGTATTGGTTTTGTTTTGAATTTAAATACAAATTGAATATCCATTCTTATTTAAGATTTGTTTTATGCATGAATGTCTATGCTCTAAAGCTGTCACCAATGATAGAAGTACTACGTACAGACTTTACAAGATACCTTCTTATGACTAGTTTAAATAATAGTTCACAATCTAAAGATCGATTGGGCAATCGAATCTTAGTAATGATTGTTAGAATAAATTAAACAATATCTTATCTTGTGATATAGAGAGTTGTGACTCTGTAATTTATTCTTGATATCTTAATGAAAATATTAAACAAGACCAATGAAGTTTTGAAGTTCGAGATAAAACTATTTAATCACTCGAAATCTCACACTCACATACGAGGGGTATTTTAGTAATTACCTAAATCCTGAAGTGAATACATATCTTCTTGTAACACTTTATGACATTTGATTTGTCAATGGGCAATGGCTAAATGAAGTTTCATTAACCCGACGATTGGTGTTATAATATTGTTTCGTTGAAATATGTGATTCACATATATGGAATTTGTGTTGAAACAATGCTAAGGCATTAATATCACACCATTCTCTGTTATAAGAGTTTGAGCGAATAAACCAGGCCTGGTATTCATCAAATAAATAATTTTTTGAAATAAAACATTTGACATGTTGAGACATCTCACTTTATGTTTTTCTCGTTCACAAATAACATGTGACGTGTGAAGAATAGTTTTATCACATCAAACGGAAATATAAACGCATATGAACTTAGAGATGTTCAATATTGGTCCTTTAGTGGAATCGACTAACATTAAGAATTAAAAGTCGGAAAACGTTTGTGAGCTTTTGTGTCCGAGCTTTATTCTAAAGCTTCGTTCATGTGGGTCCATAAGGTCTCAATGATAAACTCTCGGACGAGATTTTGGTGAACAACAATTGATTGATTTTCTCATTCAACGTAAATTGTGATTTACGCTCAGAAAATTATTTTGTAAGTAATTAAATAAATAACTGGTTATTTATTTTTACATTTATCTAATTAATCATATTATGTTATTATATTGATAATAATATAATTTAATGATTTAAATAAAGAAAAGATGAAAATAAATATTTTCTCGTATCGTACTTGTTTGATTTGTATGAAAAGATATAATGATATGTCATTAAATAAATGAGATGTTCTAAATTAATTGAATATTATTATAGAAATAAATCAAATAAATTTGGGAGATGATAATAACAATATGGCCAGCCACTTCTAGAGTAGAAGTGGGGTGAAAAATTGTTTAAATGTATTATTGGGCTTAAGTTTGATTAATGGGTCATTAATTATTTTTTACCTAACTTATGCTCATTCTCCCATAAATAAAAGGAAAGCATATTCTCTCTCTAGCCCTAGGTTTTATACACGCTCATTCTCTTCCCTCTACCTTGTTTTGGCCGACGGTTTTTCTCCCCTTAAGGGGAAAACACACGGCCAAATATCCCAAAGAGAAAAGAGAGAGTGATATTTGATGTCTCCCTTAAGTCTTTTTTTATTCCCTTTCCCCTTGTTCCCAAAAAAGAGCCCACCATCTTAAACTCCTAGAGAATTAGCATTAGTTCAACTTGTGGTTGTTTGAGTGAAAATTGATAAATAAGGCCGGCCAGTTTTTGGAGCAACGGAGCGAGAACGGATTTCGTGACATCCTAGACGCGCATGGGAAGGAGTTTCGGCCGTGGACTTGGACGCACACCCCGAAGCAAATTCTTGTAGATCTGAACTCTCGGTAAGTCTTCTTGAAACGAATTGGATCTGAATTTAATAAACATTTTATGATTGTTAGTGTGTTTAGATCGTTCGTTGTGTGTTTGGATAAATTTTTGACATGTTTATAAATTTATTGACATGATAAATTAGATTTAATGACATGGTTATTGAATATGTTTTAAAAGGTGTTTTAACATATTAAAATAAATTATGAATTTCTGCCATATATCGATATGTTTCATAATTAATTAGGTTAATTGTTAACTAGATTCCAACAAAGTATCAGAGCAAGGTTATCATTAAATCGATGTTAAGTGTTGGCGTTTTTGCATGAATTGCATTTGTTAATGTATGTATTAATTTTTATGTTTTATTGATGGATCCTAATTCTAATTGGCCATAGGATTATTTTACGGTTACGTCCCGATTTTATTTTATTTAAATTTGTAATATGTTGTAAATTTGTAATCCGGGTGGACAAGAAGAAAGGAGGCAGCCACCGGGAATGGCCGCGAACGCGTGTGAGCTATCCCGGATCATTCCGGACACACCCAATGATCTGTGTCTCGGACACACGATGGCTGTTTGGAATGGCTAAAAACCCTAGCATGGTCGTGTGTCTTTGGACGCACACGATCTAGCTAGGGTTCGGTCCGACGTCTTCGGAAATTGTTTCCGAATGAATTTAAAATCTTGAATAATTAAATTCGCTTATTATATTTTTGAAATAATAAAAGTGGATTTAGTTATTTGAGTGGGAGATGTTGATCTCTAAGTTTTAAAATTTGGAATTTGACGCCTCGACGCAAGACAAGGAATAAAATTAGTTTATTTATTTTTCTTTTGTAAAACGGTTGTAAATTTAGAAATGGACTATTAAATAAGTTAAATTTATGTTTTTATTTATTTAACCTTATCTCATATTCACTCACATGTCATATAAGATAGAATGCCAACACTATATGAAATTGTTCATGCATCATTGTAGTTTAATTTATAAAACAAGTTATGAAATTAAACACAATCAACAAATATATGATTTTTGCAAAAATTAAGTGGGAAGGTTATTCGTCGTTGAAATAACCCAAGGTCCTCAACATGAATTTAATTAACTTGTGTGAATGAACTAAGAGTCACCCTCGTGGCCCTCCCTTTAATGGGAGTATTTCGGATGCAAATAGTGAATTATATTGTTACGAACTAAGCTGTAAAGAGGAACGATGAAGCGGGGTCTGTCCTAGGAGAATCGTTTTCAAAGTGACTTGGATAAGGGCCCACATGTTGGTTACACGCTTAGACTTATTATTTAAAGTAACCCTCCATAGAGGCTATGCGTTAAAAATAAGTGACCAAAATCCATGGTAATTAGCAAGAACTAGAAGTTGTGACTTCTTGTATGGTTCGAACTAAATAGTGATGTGCCACGACTATGAAAGGCGATCAATTGCGGTTTCACCTAGGAAAAGCAATTAATCATTTTTGTTCATAATACCATAAATTATTTATCGCTTTCATCACCTAATTAGGATTGTACATGCATTATAATTCGAAATTGTAGCACATGCTAAATATATTCATTTTATTTAATTTCAGCAATACATCATGAATCCATTTGCATCTATATTGAGTTGTAATAAACTTGAGGGTGAGAATTACATTGATTGGAAACGTAACCTTGACTTCGTATTGACGGTGGAAAATCACAAGTATGTTCTTGTAGAGGTCGGTTTTCACCGAGACTCTTTCAATCACAAGGATTAAGTAATTATCGTTTACGCGTGGGGTTCTCGTTTTATGCTAATTATCCTTGAGTTTATATGTATGGAGCTCGGTCTTTCTCGTTTAATAGCTTGGAAGCTCCTCGAAGAAATACAGACGATGATGAACAGTAATAGATAAACTTTCTCTCTTTTCCTCTAGGGTTTCGACCGTTAGATTTCTCCTTTCCCCGCTATAAATTGAGGGTCTTAGTGGGGAATGGGGTTTTAAACGTCGCATTTATGCTCTTAACCAAGGTGGGATTTCGTCAAATCCCTCTTAACCAAGCGACTGGTTCACCAAGTTACCCTCGGAGTCCATCGACGACTCCGACAACCTCGTCGCGGCGTTCCTACGCCACTACTCAATGTACGTGCAGAGCGATGCAACGATCACGACGTTGTGGAACCTCGCTCAGGAAAGGGGAGAGACGCTCCGCCACTACATCGAACGGTTCAAAGCCGTCATGGTCCGGATATCGAACCTGGATGGGCTGATCGCGATCCAGGCTCTGAAGAACGGTTTGTTCTACACCTCCCCTTTTCGGCATGAGCTGGCAAAGATGCGCCCCTCGACGATCGAGGACGCTCTCCACCGGGCTTCGATCTTTATGGAGATTGAGGAGGAAGAGGCGGCGTTGAAAAAGATCCACGAGGGAAGTGGAAGAGGAAAGCACCCAAAGAGGAGGGAACACCGAGACGAGGCTGAGGCTCGGACCGCGACGGTACGACGAGACAGCTGGGGAGCTCCAAGAGAGCGAAGAGGTCGCGAGGCTCCGAGGAAAGGGGTCTATCAAGTGGAAGAAAGGAGAGAGCCTGCTGAGAGAGAGCTGCCGCGAGGGAACTTCTCGAGCGAGCCGAGGGGAGGCCAGCGAGGGGGCCTCGTCTTGACCCGAGGAGGATTCTCTGGCGGTCGAGGAGGTCACATCGAAGGGGGAAGAGGATCCTGGGGAGGACGAGGAAGTTTCGAAAGGAAGCCTTGGCCCAAAGACGCGAGCAAGTTTTGCGATTTTCACAACATGAACGACCACGCCACCGAGGAGTGCGCCATGCTAAATCACGAGCTCCAGAGGCGGTATGCACGGGGAGAGTTGCGAGATCTGGCTTCGAGCCACCGCGAACCATGGAGGAACGATAACCGAACGTGGCGAAGGCCGCAGGGTGCCCAGGCGCGAGGCGCCGAAGAGGGTCCTGAAGAGGCAAGGAGGGATCCGACCGCGGGGAGGCAGGCAGCGGACCGGGCCGCAGAAGACAGACCGGCGACAAGGGCCAGGATCGAAGTAATCATGGGAGGGTCGCGATTGTGCGGCGACTCCGTGAATAGCATCAAAGCTTTCCAACGTCGGGGGAAGGAGCACAACCGCGGGGATCCAATGGCGATCGGGCCCCAGGCAAAAATCGAATTCATCGAAACTGGGGAATGCGCGGAGATGCACGACGACGCCCTGGTTCTCGTGCTCGAGATCGGCAACGCCGATGTCTGCCGGGTCCTCGTCGACAACGGGAGCGCCGTCGACGTCATCTTCTATGATTGCCTCGAGAGGATGAAGATTGAAGGCCTGGAGATCGGAGGGCGGCGACGGAAGGTCTCGGGATTCAACGGGGACGTAGCTATCTCCCTGGGTACGGTCCATCTCCCGGTCCACGCAAAGGGAGTGCAAAGGATGGTTGAGTTCATGGTCCTCGACGTGCCTTCACATTTCAACGTGATCATGGGAAGACCCTGGATCCACTCGATGAGGGCCGTGCCCTCCACTTACCACCAATGCATCAAGTTTCCCGGGGAGGCCGGGACGATAGAAGAAATACGGGGCGACAGGGACGCCTACCGCGTTTGCTACATGATGCACCACCGCCAAGTGCACGGGGAGAAGACACCGGCGGAGGTAAGCGAGGAGGAAGCTGCCGATTTGTAGCAGCTAGCCTCTCCCCTGCCGAACAAGGGAAGCGAGACGTCGAGGAGCGGCTCGCAAGAGAGCGGAGGGAAAGGTCCGAGGATACTACCCCTCGAATCGTCAGCGACGGAGGAACTCGAGGAGCGAGGGGCAGATAGAGAGCGGCCGGGGCCACAAGTCGAGGCAGTCGAGCAAGTCTGCATCGACGAATCCGACCCGACAAAAACGACCAGCATAGGGGCGGAGCTCGATCCCGAGATCAAAGCCAGGTTGATAGCCTTTTTAAAGGAGAATCGGAAGAGCTTCGCTTGGACCCACGAGGACATGCCGGGGGTGGACCCATCCGTGATCGCCCACCATCTCAACACCGACCCGAGCCACCGTCCCGTCATCCAGAAAAGAAGGAAGATGGCTCCGGATAGGAACAGGGTGATTAACGAGGAGGTCGATAAGCTGCTTTCCATGGGCACCATCAGGGAGGTGAAGTACCCCGAGTGGCTGGCAAACACGGTCGTCGTCAAAAAGAAGAATGGGAAGTGGCGAGTCTGTGTGGACTTCACCGACCTCAACAAAGCTTGCCCGAAGGACAGCTTCCCTATGCCGCATATCGATCGCCTCATCGAGGCCACTCAGGGATACGAGCTCCTCAGTTTCATGGACGCGTACTCGGGATACCACCAGATAAGAATGCATCCGGATGACGAAGAGAAGACCGCTTTCATCAGCGAGCGGGGAACGTACTGCTACAAGGTGATGCCGTTCGGACTGAAGAACACCGGCGCGACCTACCAGAGGCTGGTAACCAAGATGTTCCACGAACATATTGGGAAAAGCATGGAGGTGTACATCGACGATATGGTCGTCAAGACGATGAAGGCGGAGAGGCACATCGAACATCTGGCGGAATGCTTCGAGGTCCTAAACCGCCACCAAATGAGGCTGAATCCCTCCAAGTGTACTTTCGGCATTTCCTTCGGGAAGTTCTAGGGTCACATGGTCACCCGGCGAGGGATCGAGGCGGATCCCGAACAGATCGAGGCGATCAAGAGCATGCCATCCCCGCGCAATCGACGAGAGGTTCAGAGGCTGACAGGGAGGATCGCCGCCCTGGGCCGTTTCATCTCGAGGAAGGCCGACAGAACACTCGTCTTCTATGAGTTGCTGAAGAAGAACAAGAAGTTCGAGTGGACCAACAGGTGCGAGGAGGCTTTCCAAGCTCTGAAAGCATACCTCTTGACACCTCCAGTGATGACAAAACCGAATCCGGGAGAGACACTATATCTATACGTCGCCGTTTCGGACCAGACAATCAGCCAGGTACTGGTACAGGAGGATGAAGGAGAACAGAAGTCGGTGGCCTACATCAGTCGGAAGCTCCTCGACGCGGAAACAAGGTACCCGCTAGTAGAGAAGCTGGCCCTGGCTGTCTACGACGCTTCGGAGAGGCTTAGATTTCATTTCCAGGGGCACCCTATCGTCGTTATGACCGATAGGCCATTGCGCACCATCATCCATAGTCCAAACCAATCCGGGCGGATCAGGAAGTGGTCGATCAAACTCGGAGCATACGACATTGAGTACAGACTCCGAATGAGTCTCAAATCTCAAGTCCTCGCGGACTTCCTGATCGAGCTACCGAGAGAACCTCTCGATCTAAGCAATGAGGATGGGACTTGGAAGCTGCACGTGGACGGATCCTCCACCGCGCAAGGGGCAGGTGCCGGCGTCAGACTCACTTCACCCATGGGAGAGGTCGTCGAGAAGGCGTGTCTCCTGGCCTACCGGGCCACGAACAACGAGGCCGAGTATGAAGCCCTCCTCTTAGGTTTGAATTCAGCCCTCGCGATCGGCGTGAAGAACGTCAACGTGTTCTCGGACTCCCAGCTAGTAGTCAAGCAAGTCAGCGGCGAATCTGAGAGAAGCGATGAGAGGATGGGGGTTTACGCGGCACTCGTGGATTCGCTCTCTGGGAAGTTCGAATACTTCAGCTTGATACAGGTGACGCGAGGGGACAACACCCACGTCGATGCGCTAGCAGGCTTGGGCTCGACAACGGAGGCAGGCGAATCCATTACGGTGGAGACAGTCGAGAGGCCAAGTATAAGTAGGGAAGAAGGCCCTGCGAAGAAGAAGCCTCGAGGCGTGAGCGGGGAGCAGGACAAGCCCTCCGAAGAGCTCAGCATCCACGAGCTCGTGAGCGGAGAGCCAGAAGATGACGAGCGAGGAGTGGTGGAGGACGACGATGAGGAAGACTGGCGGACGCCCATCAAGAGGTATATCCAGGAGGGAGTCGTACCCGACGACCGCCAGGAAGCGAGGAAAGTCAAGGCCAAGAGCGCGAGGTACGCTATAATCAGGCAGAAGCTTTACCTGAAGAGCTTCACCGGGCCATACCTCAGGTGCCTCGGCAAGAAAGAGGCCGACTACGTGATGAGGGAGATTCACAGCGGGGAATGCGGAAACCATGCCGGGGGAAGATCTCTGTTGAGGAAGGCCAAGCGCCAGGGCTTCTTTTGGAGCACGATGGTGGCAGACTGCGCTGACCATGCTAAGAGATGCGAGAAGTGCCAGCGACACGCCCCGGCTATTAATTGCCCGGCCGAGGAGCTGTCCACGGTGACTGTCCCGTATCCTTTCATGAAGTGGTCTATGGACATCGTCGGCCCAATGCCCGTAAGCACGCGACAGAGGAGGTTCATGTTGGTGGTCACGGACTTCTTCACCAAATGGGCGGAAGCGGAAGCATACGCCAACATCAAAGACTCTGATGTGGAAGGATTTGTGTGGAAGAACATCTTTACGCGCTTTGGACTGCCAAGGGAGATCATCGCCGACAACGGTTCGCGGTTCATCTCGAAGAGGTTCAGAAATTTCTGTCCGCACTGGGGGGTGAAACTGCACACATCAACACCAAGATATTCCCAGGGCAACGGAAACGCCGAAGCGGTCAATCGGACAATAACCGACAACATCAAAAAGAGGCTCGACGCCAAGAAGGGACTCTGGGCTGACGAGCTCCCTGGTGTCCTCTGGGCTTATCGGACAACTACACACTCGGCTACCGGCCAAACTCCTTTCTCTTTGTCGTACGGTGTAGAAGCGGTCATACCAGCGGAGATGGGAATTCCGAGTCTTCGCCGACTGCTGGCTCCAGGAGACGAAGAAGCCAACGGACAAGGGCTGCTCGACCAGCTCGACCATGTCGACGAGCGCCGCGAGCAGGCAAGCATCCACGTTGCTAACTACCAGAACGCCGTTGCTCGCTACTACAACAAGCAGGTACGCCCGAGGAGCTTTCGGATCGGGGAGATGGTCCTTCGTCGAGTCTTCCAGAACACAGCCGAGGCCAACGCCGGGAAGCTAGGGCAAAGTTGGGAAGGAACGTACAGGGTCACTGGCATCGTCCGACCAGGGGTCTACGAGCTCGAGAACACTGAAGGCGCCAAGGTGATAAGGAGCTGGAACGTGAAGCACCTGAAGAAATTCTACTAAGGAAGAGACCATCTGTATTTCCCATAACCCTACCATAATCCCTGTAAGCATCCTAACTTTTCAATCAAATTTCTTTACGGGGACCCCACCCCTTTTATTCGGGAACACTGTTATGGTTGCGTCGCGTCTCATATATATGCATGTCGGTCGAGCAAATTAAAAGACTCCATAGCGAGCATAAAAGAGGCGAGAGTGCCCACAATAAAAGAGGCGAGAGTGCCCAAAAGTTACTAAAGGCATACATCGCCTATTAAAGCCTCCCAGCGAGCAAATAAAGCCTCCCAGCGAGCAAATAAAGCCTCCCAGTGAGCAAATAAAGCCTCCCAGAGAGAAAATTAAAAGACTCCATAGCGAGCATAAAAGAGGCGAGAGTGCCCACAATAAAAGAGGCGAGAGTGCCCAAAAGTTACTAAAGGCATACATCGCCTATTACAGCCTCCCAGCGAGCAAATAAAGCCTCCCAGCGAGCAAATAAAGCCTCCCAGTGAGCAAATAAAGCCTCCCAGTGAGCAAATAAAGCCTCCAAGCGAGCAAATTAAAAGACTCCATAGCGAGCATAAAAGAGGCGAGAGTGCCCACAATAAAAGAGGCGAGAGTGCCCAAAAGTTACTAAAGGCATACATCGCCTATTAAAGCCTCCCAGCGAGCAAACAAAGCCTCCCAGCGAGCAAACTAAAAGACTCAACAACGAGCATTAAAGAGGCAAAAAAATCACCTGAAGCATACATTATTAGTAGAAGTCTCCTAGCGAGCACTACAGAAACGCTCCCAAGCGAGCGGGACATATAAAATGTATTACACAGGAACGGCTAAGATCACCCCAGAAGGCAAGCGAGGAACTAGAGCATCCTACCGCGTCTGCCAGACCTTTTTGGTGGTACAACCCCATGTAAGCTCATGAATCTTGCCGAATAGAAAAGAGGTATCATTTAATCTACTATATCCAAGCCAACAGGTTCATACGCAGTCGTGAAAGTATAAACAAATCCGCAAAGGAAAATAAATTATTATTACAGACGAGAGTTTTGTGTCCTTTGACCATAAAAGAAAGTAGTTTTAAAAAAAATAATAATAATAAAGGGGGGCTACGCTTCTGGAGACGCGGATTGGGCGCCCTCTGCCGGAGCGGGATTGCACGGCGAAAGAGGGGGAGACTCGGGATCAATCTCAGCCTCCCTCTCGAGCTCGTCAGCCTCCGCCTGCTTCTCTTCCTCGAGCTGCTTCCATTCCGGAAGTTGGCATCGGAGCAGTTCGGCCGAGGCCCCGATAGGAAGAGCGTTGATCATCGCGATGTTGGCCTGATGCGACGCGGCGATGCGATGAGAGTCGATTGCCGAGTCTAAGGCCTGAAGTCTGGCCGATGCCTTGTCGAGCTTTGCGCATGCTTTTTCGTAGAGGCGGAGTCGGGCACTCCGCTCTTCCTCCGACAAGGCTCGAGCTGCCGCGAGGTCGCTACAAAGCCCCTCCACGACGGACTTAGCCGCCGCCGGCAGTGACGCCCATTCCAAGCCGGTCGCCCCCAGGATCTCACACGCCTGGGCCAAATGCCCGTCGTACTCTTTCAATACGCCCATCGTGTCCAGATGTCTTTTCTTCTCGTCGGCCAAAGTCTCCTCGCATGCGGCCAAGCTCGCGCCTAGATCCTCGATCTCTCTATCCGTCTTGACTTTGAGTTCAGCGAGCTGAGCTCGGAAGGCTTCCTTCCGGGCAACCTCGTCCGCCAAATCGGCCTCAATCTGCTCAACTCGCTCGCGGTTCTCCCGAGCGCGGACCATAGACGCGCCAAATTGCTCATTGACCTCTTGAGTCTTCTGCTTTTCGCTCACAGACTCCTCCGCGGCCAACATCCGCTGCTCGCGCTCGAGAAGGATCAAATCGTTCAGATACGCGACGCTCTGAAACAAGAGCCCCATAGCGTGGAGGTACTGCTCGTACTGGCTGAGAGCCAAACCAGGCCTGCGCGTCCCAGGCGCACAGCGCGTCAGTCCCTGGCACATGAATGCGGAATATGTTTCCCACACACTGTCGGGAGCATCCGCAGCAGGGACGCAGGGTGGAGCACCAGTAAACCGAAGAGGGGACAAGTACGCCCCTCCTTCGGAAGGCGAGGAGAGTTCATCCGCAGGGGAGCCCCCCGACGTCGAGGGAAGAGTCGCAACGATCAGATCCCCAGGCTCGAGAATTCTCTCCTCCGCCCCCTGCACGGCTTGCTCCACGATAGGCAGAGACTCAGCGCGGGCGGCATCTGGCGATGCTGGAGGATCTGCGACCGCCGGCGCATCGGAGTCCAGGGGATCCGAGACTTTGGCGGGAACATCTCCCTCTTTAGACGACGCCGCCTCTGCACCTCCAGGCTCCTCCACGCGACCGCGAGGCAGTGGGGAACCTGCGGCGACGACTGTAGTATCTGCCCCAACCGCCGCGGTCACAACTGTGGCGGTATCGATGGCAACCTTCACCGCGGCAGCCGGCCTTCTTCGCGAACGCGAGGAAGAACGCCCACCCCCAACACCCCCTTTCACGGGGAGCCCACACTCAGCTTTGGGAGGGGGAGGTGGAAGGTCGCGGATATCCGACGTAACAACCCCCGCCTCGCTAGAAAGATCGGCAGCGGGCGGAGCGGCCACAATCTGTTGCGCAACAGGACCTCCTGGGGTCGGCCCGGCGCCTGACCCGAGAGAACCCCATCCTGAGGATTCGACACATCCCGCGTTCCGCTAGACGACGAAGGCGCCCTAACCTGCCTCGGGGAACGGTCGCCCGCCTCGCGAGAAGGAACGCCATCGGAAGAAACGGCCACAGCCTGCTTCGGAGGAGGACTCTTTGGGATCGGCGACGACACTCGGCTCGGGAAAGTACCTTCTCGAGGGATCGATGCCTCCCGGACTCCGCCAGCCGAGGAGGACACCCTAGCCCTCTTGGGAGAACAGCCACCCCGGGACCCCTCGGAAGCACGCCCGCCGGAGCCCCTGGCCCCAAGAGGGGCACCGAATGAGTGCCCGTTGCCGCGATGCCTCTTCGCCGGGGACCCACCCGGGGAAGCGCTCCTTCTCCGTGACAGACCGCCCCCTTCGACGGTCGAAACTCCCTGGGATGCCTTCCTTTTTCGCGGCTCTTGAGTTCCACCGCGAGCGGCCCGCGACGAAGCCCCGGACGACGAGAGGCCGCCGAACCCAGAGGCCGGAATAAGATCCCGGAGGCTCATCCCGGAGGGATAGGGCCATGAGAAAATCCTGGACTTCTTGACCCTAGCGATGGAGAAATCTGCAACCCAGTTACGATTGGGCACGGCGAGGAGTTTCCGGTGGATCACCTCGAAACGTCAAGCAGCTTCGTCACCAGTGCTCGGAACGTATCTGAGAGGGGACTGGTCGACAAGCCACTCCCTGGGCAAATACTTGTGGAAACACCCGAAGCTGTCCTCGTCCACTGACACAAAGAAGAACTTATCCTCCCACCCGGACTCGTTCGACGGAGTGCCGTCGATGACGTTGCCAGTGACCCGGTGGGAGAGGGAGTAGCGACCAACGTTCTTGGGGTTCTTGGAGAATTTGAACAGCCGCATGAGGTCCTCCAGAGTGAGATCGACATTCGCCTCTAAGGCCACAACTATGGTACAGACAAGAAGACGGATCGAGTTCGGACTCACCTGGGTGATAGGCACCAGAAAGGCACAAAAGAAAGCCACAATGAGCGACGGAATGGGAAGGCAGAGCCCCGTCTTCCGAAAGAAAACTTCGTACAGGGCGACGCAATCATCCCTCGGAGCGTCGGCGCGCTCACCATGGCGAGGAAGTCGAAGAGCGACCTTCGGCTCCAGGACAAACTCCTCCCGAAAATTTTCCAGAGTCTCCTTCGTCATCGCCGAGGGAGGGGATCAGGTAGTGAAGATGGGACCGACGCCGTGGGTGCGAGACATATTTGGAAGCAGCAAGTATTGAACGGAAAAAGAAAAAGGGGAAAGAACGTATCTGCGTTTTTGGAGGTATCTGGGTTGAACGACAGCGAAACTATATCCCAAAATAGGGTTTCCAACTTTATAATGGGCGAGGCCAGATGAATCGACGCATCCCGACCCCATGTCCTGCAAAGGGACACGTGGATCGATAAAAGGAACAGGAGCCCAGGAGCCGTTCGAAGTGACGGGTTCTCAAAGGTCACTCGCACTCAAGTACCTGCCCCAGCTTTAATGAGGAGAGAGAAAATTGCAAAAACCGAGGAGACGCACCCACACGTAACAAATAAGCGGTTCGATGCGGCTTTTCTCTTTTCTTTTATCAACAGTTTCCACTCGATAAAACAGAGGGGGGCTAGCAGTCCCCACGTCAGCATCGATGCAGCCCACCGAAGCTGCTCGCATCCATATGGCTGTCCTCGCATTAGCGTCGAGGCTGCTCGCCCGAGGACCGTCGAGGCAGACAACTTCGAGCAAATGTTGGGCACAATTTTTCTTTCTTTCACCAAGCGTTTACACTTGATAAAAGAAAGGGGGGCTGGCCATCCCCACGACGTAAATGTTGCCTGCCTCAGTGGCAAGGGCTAACGAAGCGAACAAACTCGGAAAGTGTCAAACAGGTACGACTGTGGTGCAATATACAAGGCGAGCAGGTAATTAACCATAACTGAATGCAGAAGAAGTAAGAGACAAGACTTTAAAGAAGGATAAGTTGCTTTTCATTCAATCTCGATAAATTACAAGTAGGTGGTATAAATTACAAATACAGCGATCAAGTAAACCCCTACAGCTGGAAGAAAAAGAACAAAGTCACAAGCTGCAAAAAGCCTAGGCCACCAAAAATGAGATCAGGCCTCGGTGACCTCTGGCTCGTCCGACGACCCGGAAGCAGCCGGAGGACTCCCAATGGCGACGGGTGGCGAGCGAGGAGGCGCAGGCGACGGAGGCCCGCCAGGAGATAGAGGAAGAGAATTGGGGTCGACCGCGATCCTCTCCTCGAGCGCTGAAACGAGTGCCTCCTCCCGGAGGCGGTCCTGCTCCCACTCTGGGACTTGGGCACGAAGAAGTTCGGCCGACGCCCCGAGGGGAAGCGCGTCGACCGCCCTTTGGCGAGCGGGCTGCCATGCGGTTGGCCTCAACAGAGCCCCCGAGAGCGTTGAAGCGCAAGGAAGCTCGCTCGAGCTTGCCTTTGGCCTCCTCGAAGAGACGCAAACGGGCTCGACGCTCCCTCTCCGCATCGGCACGAGCCGCCTCCAGCTCATCGGCAAGTGTCCACAAGGCGCCTCGAACCTGGGAGGACAGACCCTCCTTCGTGACGACAGAGACGCCCGCGGCCTCGCCGTATCGTGCGAGGAGCTCACCCCGATGGCGAGAAAGCTCCAAGGCTTCCTGATGGCGCCTCCGTTCCTCCTCCAGAAAATTCCTGCGAGCGGAGAGTCGCCGCTCGAACTCCTCGATCTTCCGCCCCGATCGAGCCTTGAACTCCACCAAATCGACCTGGGCGGAGACGCGGTCCCGCTTCTCCCCGGCCAAGACCGACTCGAGCCTCGCGATCTCCCCTCGAGATAGACGCTCGTTGTGGCGAGAGAGCTCGAGTTGCTCCCGGAGCTCCGATGTCTGATGAGAGGTGCCCATAGACTCCTCCACCATCGAAGATCTGTCGGCCTCGCGGAGGACGACGTCATTCACCCGAGCAACCCCGTCGAGAAAAAATGCCGCCGCCTCGGAGTACCCGTCAACCTCTGCGACAGAGTGACGAGTAGCGGAGGAGCCGGAAGTCCCCTTGGATAGGTCCCGGTACGTGCGCAGGGAGTACTCCCTCCACGTCTCGATGGGCGAGTCCCAGCTAGGCTCACCAGGGGTGACGATGGGAGGCGGACGAGGCCCGGTCGGGGGATGACGGCAAGGAGAAGGAGGAGGTGAAGAGAGGAGAGGAGCGGAAGCAAAGGACAAAAGAGCGGGGGGAGGTAGTGAGAAGTGAGAAGGAAGAGAAGGTGAGGAGCGAGAAGAAACGGGAGGAGAGGAGTGAGAAGAAACGGGAGATGAAGAGTGAGAAGAAACGGGAGGCGAAGAGTGAGAAGAAACGGGAGCGGAGGATGAGAAGAGGACCTGAAGAGGAAGCGAAGGAGGAGAGGGAGCGCATGGCCGAGGAGATCCTGAAAAAGCACCAGGAGGAAGCCCCCTTCTCGGCGAAGCAATGCGAACCCCTACGACACGCGGCGCTGTGCCGGATACACCCTCACTCCTGGCCCCCTTCGCGGCTTGGTCACCCGCATCGCTCTTGACCGGGCGTTTCCCCGCTGCAATCTCGGCACGACGCGAGACCCCTGGAAGAACCCTCGGCGAGCGAGGGGGACGGTTACGCCTCAGCAAGAGAGGCCACTCGGGCGAGCCACCCTCGTCTTTAGAATCTTCCGCTTCGGCTCGCGGTGCCGAGCTAGCCCGGGCTATGATCGCGTCGGGGGAAGGGCCTCCAATCGCGAGCTCCGGTCCACGAAACCCAGCCGAAAGCATTTGGGGATGGATGGACCGCTGATGTACTCCTCTCGGTATATTCCGAGCTCCGACAGCCGCCGGGGCTCTCAAAAAAATTGCCGCCAGTCGCGACGCGTACTCGAAAGGAGAATTCGACGGACTCCCCGGAAAACGGCCTCGTTAGGGCCACCTGAGCTGGGTGAATAGATCGGGAGGGACTGGTCAACCTCTACCCATTGCGTGGGCAGTGACTCGTGGTGGTAGCCGAAGGAGCTATGGTCGACCCTGACAAAGAAATAGCAGCTCTGCCACCCCGGCGCCTCGACTGGAGCGTTGAGGACGATCACGTCCCGATCATAAGGGATGAGCGTGAAACGCCCTATGTCCCTGGAAATCCGAAATGGCCTGTACAGGCGCATCAAATCCTCCAGAGTCAGGAACACCCCCGTTTCGGCAGCGATTCCCATGGTGCACAGGCAAGACGGATGGCGCTGAGGTGCATCTGGCCGATGGGGATCCCGAAGGTGCGGAGGAAGGAAAGGAGAAGGTACGGAATTGGGAAACGGAGCCCCGCTTCGAGGAAAAAGCCCTCGTATACGGCAACCCATCCGTCGTCCAAAGGGTCTTCCGGCTGCTCACCAGGGTACGGAAGGCGGACCTGACAGACATCTCCGTCGCAGCACTCCTCCTGGATGACGCGGAGCCGCTCCCGGGTCATGATGGAGTGTCCAGGGCCGCGCCGGAGGACGCGGCCGAGATTTGAGGAGTCCGGGGTCAAGGCCATCAAGAAGGCAAGAGAGTAGCAGCGGAACGAAAATTCGAATAGCAGAGATTAGGCCGGATGCCAATTTAAGGGTTTTTCGAGCAGAGCATAAATGCGACGTTTAAAACCCCATTCCCCACTAAGACCCTCAATTTATAGGGGGGGAAAGGAGAAATCTAACGGTGGAGATTCGAAGCGACACAGTTGAATCAACGGATGGAATCCGAAGGGACGCTGAGCGATAAGACGGCCTGGGGAACTGATGTACGGACAAAAGCGGGGAGGCGAGCAGTCCTACGTGTAGGCAGGCACTCGAGTACCCTGCCCGCAGGGCGGTTCACAAGAACCAATGCCACGCGCCTAAAAGGAAGCGAGAAGGGCAGAAGCGCCAGCGACTGGTCAATCGACGAAAGGCCCGGCCCAGCAAATGAGGGCCCATTATCGGCGTCCGTTACATTATTTTACCAAGTGTCCACACTTGATAAAATGGGGGACTAACTGTTAAGGTGGGATTTCGTCAAATCCCTCTTAACCAAGAACGCACGTCGTTTTGACTATCAAACGACGAAATGGCTGGAAGCGAACGGGTCCCACATCTGACAACAGCTATGCGAGGAGGAAAAAAACCGCACCCGCGAGGGAGGATTGGCCCCAAGCGAAGGGGATGGTCCTTCGCGAGGAAGATCCCTCGCGAAGAGGGTTTCCCTGCGAGGAAGATCCTCTCGGTCCTCCTCGCTCCACCTGCGAGGAGGGATATCACCCCAAGAAGGGATCGTCGCTATGGAAATGGCGGGAAAATGGAAGCGTGCTCGAGAAAACTTGGTGTCATAGAGTCAGTCGAAAGAACGGCAATCACGGAAATTAGTGGGTAAAGATCAGGAAGAAATCAGGGGACCGGTCAGAGGGAAGCATGGCCGAAAGAGGAAACCCTAATGGAAAAAGAGGAACTGAGAAAAGGGGGAGGTATAAATACCAAGCGAGAAAGACCACTAGGGGGATCCGAGATCCCCAAGTCGAAACCCTAGAGGAAAAGAGAGAAAGTTTATCTATTACTGTTCATCATCGTCTGTATTTCTTCGAGGAGCTTCCAAGCTATTAAACGAGAAAGACCGAGCTCCATACATATAAACTCAAGGATAATTAGCATAAAACGAGAACCCCACGCGTAAACGATAATTACTTAATCCTTGTGACTGAAAGAGTCTCGGTGAAAACCGACCTCTACAGTTCTCACTACCCCATGTCCTCCAGCTCTGAGTGCTGACTCAAGAAAGGAGGACAAAGACGCCTATGATACGATGGTTAGGTCTGATGAGATTGCCAACTGTTATATATTGGGTTCCATGAGAAATTTTTTGCAACAATATCACGAGGACATTGCCACGACATATGATATTCTCTACAATATTCATGACATGTTTGGATGTCATGGGCGTCAGGCGAGGCAGGAGGCAATCCGCAATTTCATGAATTGTTGGATGAAGCCGGGAAGGTTAGTCAGGGACCACATGCTAGTGATCATAGGTCACTTGTACGACATGGAGATTCTCGGATAGGAGATCGATGGACTCATAAAGAATCACCCTGAATTTTAGACTCCGAGGTTTTTTTATCTTATTGTGTGTAATCTGAATGGTTTCAGGAAAAACAAACGCTTAGGTGATGAGGAGTTTACGTTCAACTGGAGTAATGGAATGAGGTCAGAGCCAGATCTGTCGTGACCATGGAGCTGGATTTTGGGAATAAGCCTTTATTATTGAATAACGTTTATTATGTTCCGGATTTTTGCAAGAACTTGATTTCTTTTGGTCGTTTAGAAGAACAACATTTTGAAGTTAAAGTCAATAATGGTATTGAAATTTTTCTTAATATTTGTTTCATTACTAAAGCTCATCGTGTGGATTCTATTTATTATCTATATCCAAATAAGTCGACAATCTTGGACACTGAGGTGAATAGCGATTCACTCAGGAAGCGTAAGATGTTTCATAATGATGAAACGAACGACACATATCTATGGCACTTACGTCTTGGACATATTGGCCTAGATATGATTAAGACGTTAATAAAGGATGGTCCTTTGAAGTCTCTAAACGTGGGATCCATGCCCACGTGTGAATCATGTCTTGAAGGCAAGATGACCAAGAGACCTTTCTCTTCAAAAGGTTTAAGAGCCACGCAAATATTGGAACTTATACATAGTGATGTTTGTGGTCCAATCAACGTTCAGGCAAGAGGAGTTACAAATACTTTGTAATCTTCACTGATGACTACTCATGTTTTGGTCATGTTTACCTAATGCGACACAAATCTTATACCTTTGAAATGTTCAAATAGTATCGGGCTTTGGTTGAGAAGCAAATGGAGAAACATATCAAAAACATTCGATCATATCGATGAGGAGCGTACTTGTCTGAGGAGTTCGATGATCTTCTTAAAGAAGAATGCATCCATTCTCAGCTTACAACACCTGGCACTCAACAAAAAAATAGTGTGTCAGAGAGAATGAATTGAACTCTGCTAGATATGGTGAGATCGATGATGAGTTACTCATCTCTTCCTGATTCGTTCTGGGGTTATGCCTTAGAAACGACAGCTTATATTCTGAAACAGGTTCCGTTGAAAACGGTTCCCAGTACTCCCTATGAAGATGGTGTGGTAAGAAATCTATTCTAAACCACATCAAGATCTGGAGTTGTCCAGGACACGTGTTGAGACAAAAGATGAGCAAGTTGGCTAGTCCTACTGACAAGAAAACGTTTGTTAGCACGAACACTAGGGTTCTTGAAGAGGACTACATGAAGAATGTTGTACCGACAAGAACACTTGTGTTGAAGGAGATGTTGGGTGAAGTAGCTGGTACTTCACAAGTTAGGACGAGTCCAACAACAACAGTGGAAGAACCACACTCGGAACCAAAGCCTCCTGCGATTCATCGCAGTAACAGGATTGTACGACAACCTGAGCGATTGATGTACATTGGGGAGGCCTTTGACGAAGTCGTATACAAGAAGAAAGATGATACAATCTCATTTTCCCACGCAATGCAGAGTTCCGAAGCAAGCCTATGGCATGAAACCATGAACGTTGAAATGCATTCGATGTATTTCAACGAGGTCTGGAAACTTGTAAATTCACCCAAAAGCATTAAGCCTATTGGATGTAAATGGATCTACAAGAAGAAAAGAGCACCGGATGGAAATGTTGAGACATTTAAGGCACGACTTGTGACGAAGGGGTATCGACTATGAAGATACCTTCTCGCCAGTCGCAATGCTGAAATCCATCCGCACTCTTTTATCCATTGATGCCGCCTAAATTATGAAATCTTGCAGATGGATGTCAAGACTGCATTTCTGAATGGAAATCTTGACGAGCGCATTTACATGGCTCAACCAGACGGGTTCATGGAGAAAGACCAACAGGGCAAGATTTGTGAGCTGCTGAAGTCCATTTATGGACTAAAGCAAGCGTCTAGATCGTGGAACGTTAGATTCGATGAGACTGTGAAAGGCAACGGCTTTGATTTTTCATTAGATGATCCATGCGTTTATAAGATGATAAACGATGGCAAATTCGTCTTCTTAGTCCTATATGCAGATGACATACTACTCATTGAGAATGATGTGGGAAAGTTATTAGAGGTTAAGATCTAGCTTTCAAAGTAGTTTGAGACAAAAAATCTTGGAAAAGCGGCTTATATTATGGGGATTCAGATCTTTAAAGATCGGAAGAACTGGAAGTTAGCGCTTTCTCAAGCATCTTATATTGATAAGATCATGGATCACTTCAGTATGCAGAACTCCAAGAAAGGACATCTACTTTTCAGACATGGAGTGCATCTATCTAGCGAGTGGTTTTCCAAGACTACTCAAGAGATAGAGGACATGAGATACAATCCCTACGCCTCATCCGTGGGAAGTCTCATGTACATGATGCTTTGTACTAGGCCAAATATTTGTTACGTTGTGGGCGTGGTGAGTAGATTCCAATCGAACCCTGGACCCGAGCACTGGGTTGCTGTCAAGAATGTTCTCAAGTATCTCCGGAGAACGAGAAACTATATGCTTGCATACTCAGGTGAAGACCTGAATATGACAAGATATACCGATTCAGACTTTCAAGCGAATAACGATTTCAAAAAATCCACATCAGGGTCTACGTTCACCCTGAATGGTTGATCCATGGTCTGGATAAGTATAAAGCAATCTTGCATTGCTTACTCGAGATGGAAGCTGAGTATGTGGCAGCTTAGGAAGCTGTGAAGGAGGCTATGTGGCTGAGGAAATAGCTGATGTACTTGGAAGTAGTTCCAAGTGCCAACGAGCGCATTACACTTTATTGTGATAACAGTGGGGCCGTTGCTAACTGTAATGAACCAAGAAGTCACAAGCGCTCAAAACACATCGAGTGGAAATATTGTTGGAATAGGTCTAGAGTTAAAGAAAAATTTAACATTAATCAAATTAATGGCGGAATTTAAAAATTTCTTTTTTAAGTAAAACAATTTTACTAACCTAGAAAAAGCATATGCATGTTATATATTAAAAGCATTATTTAATTTACTAGAATACCAACCTTTCTTTGTAGCTTGATCTTGAAGCGTCTTGAGAAAGGTAGATCCTCTTCCTTGGTTCGCTCGTCACCTTCACACCTAATCTTGAACTCGAGAAACCTAAGATTTCTATTACAAGAGTCTATAGAGGTTAAGAAGGATTTGTGTGTGGGCACAATTAAACAATATGAACCAAGAACAATTCTTGGATCATAAGCTAATTCTCTAGATCAAATATGGATCTAGGTGCAAAATAAGAAGATTATTTTTTAGAGAGAGAGAGAGAGAGGGTCGGCCACAATAGGGAGAGAGCAAGAAAAAGCTTTAGCTTCACATCTCTATGTGAGGCTCTATTTATAGGAGAAGAAAAAATCTATAAAGGTCAATTATTCATTCATGAATGAATAATGTATTCATGACACAATATTTGATTTTCCCTTCCCATTTCCCTCTTTGTTTGGCCGGCCATGCACCTTGCATTAGTGAGGAAATTTGTTTTCTCACTTAGCACATTTGTTTCCTTGTTAAGGAAATTCATTTCCCTTTTTCTTTTGGGTATTTATCCTTATAAGAAAAAGGAAATAAAACTCTCCTCTTGATGCACTATCTTGGCCGAACTCTACCTAGGAGGGGAGCATCTAGATGCTTCCTCATTTCTTTTAAGACAATTCTTAAAATACCCATTGTAGAATTATAATTGCACAAATAACGAAATTAATTTCATATTGCCTTAAACGACTTTTAAAATCGTATTTTCACATTCACATCATTTTATGTCCTTGTGGACAAAAATACCCTTTAGACATTTTCCGAGAAAAGGTCTAGTTCAACACTTGAACTTATTTTGACTTAGCTTCTAGTTTAACAATCCTACTCTAATGACCTGTAATAGTGACCTTATGGATCCAATGAACAAAGCTTGAGCTTCTATACTCGGACTCAAAAGTTCTCAAACCTTTTCCGAGTATTAGCTTAATGTCGACTGACTCCACTAAAGAGTCGACACTGAGAATCTCTCGGTTCAAATGAATTTATTTTCTACTCAAGTTCAACTTAATTATATTGAGCGGATCCATTGAATGTTATCTATGTTTACCCTTCATGAATATCATCAACTAGTTGAGATTTATAAAATTACCATTTTACTCTTGTAGTTGTTATTTCCTCAACTCCTTTGTTACTTGTGAATAAGTCAGAAACAATGTATTGACGAGGAGCTAACAAGTCACATTATTTCATCCAAATAAATAAGCTACTTAAATTTGGACGTTGCGCAATTCATTTATTCACAATCCAAGTAATAAAGCATGAGGTGATATATATTGCATCTCAGCAATCTTGTACATGAATTCCATATCTACGAGAACTTCACAAAGTTGGTTCATGACATCTTCATAACTTAATATATCACCAATAGGCCTTGTCTAGATCACACATTGGACCTAGAATTTGACTTTCTCAAATAAGAGTATTAACGCTATGAAATGACATGTCTCATTTCAGGATTTAGGTAAGCATTATGCGATTCATACGTAGTGACCTTGAGATAGAAGATGTTAAATGGTTTGTTTTTCCATTGTCTCTAACGGTGCACTGGTTAATTAAGTATCTTCGAAAGATATACTGGAGGAACTATAGAGTTCCTAACTCTCTATGCCTCGAAACCAGGCATCATAGATTCTTCCAACAATCATACTGGGATCAATAGTCCGTTGATCTTTAGATTGTAAATATATCGTTTTAGTCAAACTATGAAGAGTTTGTTCACGCAAATCTACATTTGTCTCTTCATACATTGTTAGGTTTGATTAAGGACTATAAGACTATTGAATATCATAAACCTTCAATTAAACTAAAAGGGAATTAATGAACATTTCAACTTTTATTTATTTAATCAGTAAATTACAATATGGACTTTATAAAGATTTAAATATTACATCAATATGTAAATAAACAATCTTCTTATGGCATCTGTGCCAACAATTTGTCCACCAATTGATTAATAAATTACATTAAAAACAAGTTTAGATACATAAAAACCAAATTAGCTACATTTAATAACAGATTAGTTACATAAACATCGACATTAGTTACATAAAAACCGAATTATTTACATATAAAATCAAATTAGTTACATATAAAATCAAATTAGTTACACACAAAACCGAATTAGTTACACGCAAAACTAAATTTAGTTACATATTTGTGAATTAGTTACACCATGTAAAAATATTTCATTAATGATTAGTCATGATTTTTTTAAAATTAATTTTTCGAATAATAAAAGAATAAATACTAAAAACGATATAAAAAATAAAATGAGAAAATTAATTATTATTAAAAAAAGATAGAGGAGTAGAAAAAAATAATAAATTTGATAATTATTTTGGTATAAATATGAAATATAATAAAAATATTAAAAATATGAGAGAATTGTTTATTTTATTTTTTAGATTGATTGATAATATTTAGTTATTTAATATTAGTTTATGTAAGTGAGTAAATAAAAATAAATAAGTATAAGGATAGTTTTGTATTTGCACTTCTCTCCTTTAAAAAATTATTTCTCCTTTGACTACTCATAGTTTTTTCATTTTAGAAACATAATTATATTTTCGGAATAGAGCCATTTGCATCTCCTACAATTGCCCAAGCCCCAAATTGAAGCATGGAAAATAAGTTATCAAATTAGCAGCATCATAGTTAATTTTTTTAGAATTTTCCTTCTATAAGAGTAAAATCGGGCTGAATTCTAACTATATTTTTTTTGAAAAAATGACTCAACTAGGAGCTCGGTAGGAAAGAGAAATAAAAATTCTCTTATATACCCTTAAAAGATAATATGAGTTAATATATTCTCTCTCCTCTCTCTTTCTCTGCTGATTTTTTTTTAACTTACTCTCTCCTGATTTGTTTGAATCGTATTTCTACTATCTTCCTCATTTATATCGGTGCTCATACCTTTAATCACCTTCGTCATCTCCACCAACTCCGGTCACCCATCCCGCCTCCGGAAAAGGTAGGACAACCACCTTCGTCGAACGGAGAAATTTACATAATAAATTTTAAATATTCAACTCGTTATCTCCCAAATATTCCCCATATATGTATGTGCTCATACCATTAATCACATTAATCATCTCTACCGGCTCCGGTCATCCTTCCCACTTCTGAAAAGACACGACAACCACTTCCGTCGACCGTAGAAAAATCAAATAATAAATTTTAAATATTAAACTCAAATATTATCTTTAACATGTTCCTCATTATCACCAACTAACATTTTTCGATTTTTTTCGACCATTTCTCAGAACTCAGCAACTCTCTATTCTTCGTTTTCTACATTTATTCCGCTTTTCGAAAGAAAAAAAAAACACCAGGTAGTCACGAAATATATCAACGTTTTCGTGACAATGTTGTCACGAAATTCATGATTTCGTGACAACATCTACTCGATTTTGTGACTATTTAGTCACAAAAATTTGGGTTTTGTGACAAAAAATTGTCACGAAATTAAGAATTTCGTGATAACTTTGTCATGAAACTCGTATGGTTTAGTCACGAAAAAAATAAATTTAGTGACAACTTTATCACAATTTTATTTTCCTTTCATGAAGTCTCATACGATCAACTTGGTTGAAGTTTATAGACGTGGTCCAACCTCGTACTAGATTTTTCGTTGGATTAAATTTTTTAAAAAATTTATCATATATTTATATGTGCCTCATCCGATCATTGAATATGAGTATACTAATGTGTATACAATTTGGTATGTTAATATACTACTCATGTGCATATAACTAACTAATAATCATAATATGACATATTAAATATCAAATTATAGTTAAGGTACTTGAAAGTGTAACTCACAAACTCAGGAGCTTGCTGAACGGATAACCTTGACCAACGATTTAAGATTCCTGATTGGTTATAGTAGATATAAGAAGTACTTTTGATTTCTTGACAATATTTATTCTATTTCGTGACAACTTAGTCACAAACATTTTGGTTTCGTGACCAAATAGTTGTCACAAAATTAAGAATTTCGTGACAATTTTGTCACGGATTTCTTATTTTATAGTCATGAAAATGATAATTTTAGTAACAACTTTGTCAAGAAATTTGTTTTTCTTTAATCTATTCTCATGAGATCGACTTGGTTGGAGTTTATAGACGTGGCCCAACCTCATATACGATCTTTTGTTAGATTAAATTTTTAAAAATAATTATCATGTATTTATATGTGCCTCTACTAATCATGTATACCAAAAATGTAAAAGATCTGGTCATAGAATATTAGTATACTACTATGCACACAAACGTCACTTTTAAATTATTTTTAATTAGTAATATAGAAAAATTTGGTATTTTAATATACTACTCACATGCATATAACTAACTAATACTCATAATATGGCATATTAAATATCAAATTATAGTTAAGGTACTTGAAAGTGTAACTCACAAACTCGAGAGCTTGTTGAATGGACAAGCTTGACCAACAACTTATGATTCCTAATTGGTTATGGTAGATATAAGAAGTACTTTTGATTACGTGACAAAATTTAGTCTATTTCGTGACCATTTAGTCACGAAAATTTTGGTTTCGTGACCAAATAGTTGTCACGAAATTAAAAATTTCGTGACAATTTCGTCACAAAACTCTTATTTTCTAGTCACGAAACGATAGATTTAGTAACAATTTTCTCAAGAAATTTGTTTTTCTTTCATCCACTCTCATGAGATCAACTTTGTTGGAGTTTATAGACGTGGTCCAACCTCATACACGATGTTTTGTGTGATTAAATTTTTTAAAAAAATTATCATGTATTTATATGTGCCTCTACTAATCATGTAAACCATTAATGTAAAAGATCCGGTCATAGAATATTAATATATTGCTGTGAACAAAAACTTAACTTTGTTGAGAGTGTAACTCACAAACTTGGGAGCTTGTTGAACGGACAAGTTTGACCAACAAATTAAGGATCCTATTTGTTTATGGTAGATATAAGAAGTACTTTTCATTTCGTGACGACATTTTGTCTATTTCGTGACAACTTAGTCACAAAATTTTTGGTTTCTTGACCAAATACTTGTGACGAAATTAAGAATTTCGTGACAACTTTGTCACGAAACTCGTATTTTATGGTCACGAAAACGATAAATTTAGTTACAGCTTTGTCACGTATTTTATTTTTCTTTTATCCAATTTCATGAGATCGACTTGCTTGGAATTTATAGACGTGGTCCAACCTCAACACGATCTTTTGTTGGATTGAATTTTTTTAAAAAAATAATCATGTAGATTAACAATGTAAGAGATCTAGTCATAGAATACTAGTATACTGCTATGCGCACAAACTAAACTTTTAAATTATAGTTTTAATTAATATTATATTCAATTTGGTATGTTAATATACTACTCACATGCATATAACTAATTAATATTAAATATCAAATTATAGCTAAGGTACTTGAAAGTGTAACTCACAAACTCGGGAGCTTGTTGAATGGACAAGCTTGACCAACAACTTAAGATTCTTAATTGGTTATGGTAGATATAATAAGTACTTTTGATTACGTGACAAAATTTAGTCTATTTCGTGACCATTTAGTCACGAAAATTTTGGTTTCGTGACCAAATAGTTGTCACAAAACTCTTACTTTCTAGTCACGAAACGATAAATTTAGTAACAATTTTCTTAAGAAATTTGTTTTTCTTTCATCCACTCTCATGAGATCAACTTTGTTGGAGTTTATAGACGTTTTCCAACCTCATACACGATGTTTTGTTGGATTAAATTTTTTTAAAAAATTATCATGTATTTATATGTACCTCTACTAATCATGTAAACCATTAATGTAAAAGATCCGGTCATAGAATATTAGTATACTGCTGTAAACAGAAACTTAACTTTTTATATTATAATTTTAATTAATATTATATTCAATTTGGTGTGTTAATATACTACTCACGTGCATATAACTAACTAACAATCATAATATGACATATTAAATATCAAATTATTGTTAAGGTATTTGAGAGTCTAACTCACAAACTTGGGAGCTTGTTGAACGGACAAGCTTGACCAACAAATTAAGGATCATAATTGGTTATGGTAGATATAAGAAGTACTTTTCATTTCGTGACAACATTTAGTCTATTTCGTGACAACTTAGTCACAAAAATTTTGGTTTCTTGATCAAATAGTTGTCACGAAATTAAGAATTTTGTGACAACTTTGTCACGAAACTCGTATTTTTTAGTCACGAAAACAATGAATTTAATGACAACTTTATCACGAATTGTTGTCTTTTCATCAATTTTCATAATATCAACTTGGTTAAAGTTTATAGACGTGGTCCAACCTCGTACTAGATGTTTTGTTGGATTAAATTTTTTAAAAAATAATAATCATGTACTTATATGTGCCCATACTAATCATGTAGACTAACAATGTAAGAGATCTAGTCATAGATTACTAGTATATTACTATGTGCACGAACTAAACTTTTAAATTATAATTTTAATTAGTATTATATTCAATTTCATATGTCAATATATTACTCACGTGTTGATAACTAACTAATAATCATTGTATGACATATTAAATATCAAATTATAGTTAAGCTACTTGAAAGTGTAACTCACAAATTCGGGAGCTTGTTAAACGGACAAGCTTGACCAACAACTTGATGATCCTAATTGGTTGGTAGATATAAGGAGTTGAGGATCCTAATTGAGCATCCTAAACTCAGGTTGTTTTCATGACAACATTGTCACGAAACTTTGTATTCGTGACAACGTTGTCACAAAATTCATTTTTCGTGACAATGTTGTCACAAAAACATATTTTGTGACATAGTGGTCACGAAACTACGTTTTCGTGACGAAGTGGTCACGTCGTGGTGAAGTGGTCACAAAAAATTAAAATGTCCGTACAACCTGAGTTTTTTCTGAGAATCGGGAAAAATGAAGAATATAAAAAAACTGACAGATACAGAGTGTTGGGATGGTTGAAAAAATTGAATAAAAACTGCTAGTTGACAAAAATGGGGAAGATATGAGATATATTATTTGTATTTAATATTTAAAATTTTAAATTTTAAATTTTGTAGATATATTTGGTAGAGGAAGGTTTGACGTAGGTTCTTTGGTCGGAAATAAGTGAGGCTTTTTATCGACGGTTGCTAGAATTTCGTGCGCCACTCTTATATAATGGAAGAATAGTAGACGATGGAAGTTTTATGGGTTTAAAAAAAATTATGAAAAAGATGAAGTGTTGTGAAGAAGATGAAGTTTGGTGGAAGAAGACGAAATCAGGTGAAAAAGATGAAGTCTGTAAACAAGATGGAGAGAGAGAAAATTAATTAAATAAATTTACTTTTTAATTATAAATGTAAAATAATAGTTGTATATGCAAAAAAAAATAAGGATAAACATTTGACCAAAAAATTCTTCCTCTTCCCGAACTCCTAACTGTGTCATTTAAGAGAAAATCCCTAATTTTTTCAACTAACGAGGGACCGTTTCCTAGCTCTTTACTTTGTGGGCCTAAGCCTTTAGTTTTCAAGGTTCAGATTGCTGATGTAATTTGGGCTGTTTAGCAGACGACCAAATCGAAGGGAATAGTATAGTATATATTCCTCACCGATATCTGAAGTTAGGGTTTAGTGAGGTTAAAGGAGCCGATTGAAGAATTCTTCTTCCGTCCACCTTGACAGAGAGATCTACCAGATCTGTCTTGGTCCTCACAGTCTCATCATCAACAGCAGCAATGGGAAAGCCATCGAAGGCGGAGAAGAAAGTGGCGTACGACGCGAAGCTGTGCTCGCTGTTGGACGAGTTCACGCAGGTTTTGATCGTGGCAGCGGACAATGTAGGATCGTCGCAGATGCAGGGAATCAGGAAGGGGCTTCGCGGCGACTCGGTGGTTCTCATGGGGAAGAACACCATGATGAAGAGGTCCGTTCGGATTCACTCCGATAAGACCGGAAACACGGCATTTCTTAACCTTATTCCGCTTCTGGTTGGAAATGTGGGACTCATCTTCACCAAAGGAGATCTCAAGGAGGTTTCTGAGGAAGTCGCCAAGTACAAGGTACTTTTTTGTAATAATCATTTCTCATTCGAATCTTATTCTTATTCACACTGTTGTCAGTTCGTATGAGTGTCTGTAATCTATAATTCTTCGTATTCTCTGATTTGTTTCTAATCTTGGACTATTATTTTTTCAAATTCTAGTTGGCTAATTTCCTTGGCAATTGTTTTTGTTTCTTCTTTACATTCGCGTCAGTGTTATTCAGCCAGTTTCTCCTATTGTCCAACGTTCGCACATGTGGTTGATTTCTAATTAATTTTAATTTTAGTTTCATAATTTTGGATTTAGTTTTTGACATTTTTAGTGAACTACACGGAACTTTCTTACATGTATTTGTGTGTTTAATTTCTACTATGTCTGACGTTAAAGTTCACGATCGTTACGTTTTGCAACTGTAGCTAATCGTTCCATTGTTAACCTATTAAATTATGTAGTACTTTCTGATCATTTTGCTACATTTGAACGTTTACTCTCACTGGCTTATGTGAACTTCAGATTCTCAGACTATAATGTAAAATCTACATGATCATTGTTTTTATCCTAAAGATTGTACACGGCTCCATAGTTAGTATATTCTTAATCTGCTGCGTATTAATATTGTTTTTAACTTTAGGAAACATCATATATTGGTTGTCATCATTCCAGAAACATCTATTCTGTATTCCACGGACTAACAATTCCCTGTAAATGATAACTACCCAAACCTCATTGAGCGTTAACAGTTGAGACTGGAATGTAACATACACATGGATTTATGTATTATCGTTGGTAACTTTTAATACTCTAAACTTCTGATTGTGAGTCCATCCTTGTTCATCCTATTTTAACAATGTACAGTTTCATGGAAAAAAATGAATAACCATGATGTATGATCAACAGAATTTTAGTTGTCCTTGGATAGTCACATATACATCTCTTTTTCTGTAACTTACCAATAACTTAGCCTCGCAGGCTTTGGTGATAAAATTGAAAATTCCATAATGATAATGAAATTATCTGATAATCTAACGCTTACAGGTTGGAGCTCCGGCGCGTGTGGGTCTGGTGGCCCCGATCGACGTGGTGGTCCCGCCCGGGAACACAGGCTTGGACCCATCTCAGACGTCGTTTTTCCAAGTGCTGAACATCCCAACGAAGATCAACAAAGGCACGGTGGAGATCATCACACCTGTCGAGCTGATCAAGAAGGGAGACAAAGTGGGGTCGTCGGAGGCCGCGCTGCTGGCGAAGCTGGCGATCAGGCCGTTCTCGTACGGCCTGGTCGTCCTCTCCGTGTACGACAACGGCTCTGTCTTCTCGCCGGAGGTTCTCGACCTCTCCGAGGATGACCTCGTCGAGAGGTTCGCCGCTGGAGTTTGCAATATGACCTCACTGGCCCTGGCGGTTTCTTACCCGACCCTCGCTGCCGCCCCTCACATGCTCATCAATGCCTACAAGAACATTCTCGCTGTCGCTCTCGCCACCGAGTTCTCGTACCCCCATGCCGATGAAGTCAAGGAGTTCCTCAAGGTAACCACTTTTCCCTAGCTTTCTTTTATTCTGGGTTAGATTAAAAAATAATACACTAGATATGCAAAATTATACTCTTTTTTCAATTTAGGAAAATTTATGAAGTTTGCTATAAGGTTGATGTTAGCTATATGTTATTCTAGTATGGTAAATTATAGGATAGTGTACATATTTATTATTCATAATACATAATTTGGTTTTGCAATAAAATAGTTTGGTGTTGATTATCAGGACCCAAGCAAATTTGCTGTCGCTGCAGTTGGTGGCACCAATGATGCAGCTTCTGTTCCGGCTGCTGCAAAGGTGGTTGAGGAGACAAAAGAAGAGCCGGCTGATGAATCGGACGATGATCTCGGCTTTAGTTTGTTTGATTAATTGGCTTGAGTTTTGATGCTGACTTCATTCGACTTTTCATTTTTTTAAAAGATTTTGTTTGGACTAACACATTGGTCATTTTTGCTAGTGTTATGTCATCATCAGGTTATGTTTTTTACATAGCTTTACACGGAGAAGATAGCCATTCAAATTCATGCGGCTATTCATTTACAAATATTGAATTTGAGACATCCTAAAGATATTAGCTACTAGAGGCACTTTCAATGATGCTCGGGAATGAGAGCTTCTTCGCTCATGCATGACCAAAAAAACGCAAATATTTTCAACATTTGTAAAAGCGATTAAGGATGAGATTTGGAAATAATCCAACCGCCACATATAAGGCTAAAGTGTAGTTGAGTAACGTGAATTCTTCTTTTGTCTCCCTTTCTTCACTTAAATATCCCTCTCCCTCACTTCAGTTTTTCTCATAACTTAAACTTTGTGCCTCTCCCTTGTTTCATAAACTACATCTATAATGACGCGCCTCTCATAAATTACAGTTAACTATCGCTTCCCCCACTTCATTTTTTCAAAGTGTATATGAAATAGTTTATAAGATGCAATCATTATTAGTTTGATCGACCTTTAATATTCAATCACCTCGCAAGACAAGCACGGCGGCGTATTAAAACATCCATGCAAGCACGAATGACGGTACACTTTTGGTGCTATCCTCGGTACAATCCAAAGGATTTCACGCTCGAATGAAAATAATAATCTAGGATTTATTTCAATAATGAAAAAAATATATTATTACAAGAAAACAATGCTTCTGGCAACAACATTCTTTCTGAAACTATCAACCATACCCTAGCGTTGGGATAAATATTCCAAATACTTGAAAATAAATTTTTATATTACTATTACATTTATGTCAAAGAATAATAAAAATAAAAATATTCAGAACATGAAAAATAAAGTGCCGTTATCTTCTATGTAGGTATGATTTAGCTTATTTACTCTCGACAATTGATCTTGTTGATTAATAACGGAACACAATAGAAATGAAATATGTCTAGGAACTAGGAAAAGGCGGTGGAGGAGAGCGGCGGTGGCCGGCGAAGCCTCTCTCATTGATGGCAGTAGGACTAACTCTGTTCGGCGGCAGCACTTTCTTTTAAGAATGTCTGGAGTGAGAGTGACGATGGATTCTGTCCTTTTTGCAATGAAGACGAGAGCAATAATTGCACATTCTCTTCATTTGCGACCTCAAAACCAAATTTATTACAACTCAAAAGCCTCCCACCATTAATTGGATGGATATGAGCAACCAACATGTAGACCATAAAAATGGCTATATATTTCGCACTCATTTTTGGTTTTCAAGTAGCATTGAATGAACGACATTATCGTTCATTATGTAATAGTTTTATTGCTTCTTGTCATTTTACCTCATAGTTTAGTTTTTACTATAAGGTATTGTATAAGTATGAACTCCTTGTAAAAGCTAAACTATTCATTCAATCAAATTCATCTTAGATTATTTTCTTCAACTCGGTTTTCTCTTTGAATGATCAAAGTGTATTCAAACACTGAATCGTAATATTATATCATAGCAAATTCATTCTGCATAATTGTTCTAAAAATTCAAATCGATCCAATTTGAAAAATCACCATCCTCATCACTCTGATCTGAATCGAAGATTCATCATCCTCGAAACATGGAGACAACCTCATCGAACACCAAAGAAATCTGGAAAAGAATCCGTAGAAAGTGCAGCTCAACAATCACGAATAAAAAATCCTATGAGTCATTTCTTCACCCACCACCACGACAATCCATGAGCAATTTTGGTTTCTCAGCTTCTCTCCGGAGAAAGTTATGCATCATGGAGTAGATCGATGCTCATGGCTCTCAAGATATTAAACAATTTAGGTTTTATTTATGGAACGATCGTGAAGCCACCTGAAATGATGCGGGCGCCACTTTTTCTTGGGAACGAAGTAATGGCATTGTTGTTGGATTGATCATCAACATGGTCAATCAAGAAAGCTTTTTCGGCATTCAATTTGGAGACTCGACATATAATGTGTGGAACAATCTACCAGAAATATTTCAAAGACGTAACGGTCAAAGGATCTTTCACATCTTTCGCGATCTGGTCCTACACCAAAATCAAAGCTTTGTGGAAAGAATTCTAGAACTCAAAACCTGTGTACACCTGTGGAGACTTCAAATATAGTGCATCCAAGAAATTGACGGCTTTCAATGAGAACGTCTACGTAATGATATTGCTCATGGGACTAAACGAGTCATACACATGCACAAGATGACAAATCCTGCTCATGAATCCGAGTCCACCGATCAATGAATATTTTTCACTCGTTGATCAACAAGAACAACACAAGATCACTGGAACTGACTCACCTCACGCCTAAATCATCAACTATGGAACCATGGCACTAGCAGTCAAAGATGCCAAGAAGCGTACAAAGAAAGATCGTCCTTACTGCACTAATGTATGATTTCAGGGCACGCAGTGGACAAATGCTACAAAATTCATGGATACTCGCCATGATATAATCCAAAGTTCAAGACACATGCCAATCTCACTCAAACTGCAAATAATTCTCCAATAACTTGAGCTGAATCTCTCACCCATGTTTAATTGCACCAACTGACGAATTGTCCAACAGACTTGTTGCTACAGAAAGTCAATCGGCTCAAGCAACGACTGTTGAAATCAACTTAACCATGAGTGAGAAGTTATTGTTGCATAGTTGAGCCCTTGGTCAAATCAAATAATCCAATTAATGACTGGATATTAGATTCAGGGGTCTCACGTCACATATGTAATAACAGATCATCTTTCTTGAATCTTAAGAAAATCAATAATGCATCATTCACTTTGCCTAATCATACAACAATCTCCGAGTTCATTATCTTGGTGATGTCAAGATCAATTCCTATCTTACATTGACTAACACATTTTATGTTCCTAGCTTCAAGTTCAACTTATTATCTGTCAATACCTTAACTTCTTTACCTCATATTTTTATTGAGCTCACAATTACCAATTTCCTGATACAGGATACACCAGGAAGATGATGATTTTGAGGGGTAAATAAATGGAAGGCCTATATGTGTTGGATGAGGACACCAAATCACATATTAAAGAATCCATCAATACTGTCTCAACAACATTTAAAATATCTATTGTCCTTTACTATTTCAAATAAAATGAGCCATGTTCTATATGTCCATTAGCTAAATAGAACAACATTTTCTAGTCACAAAAACTGTCAAAATCTGTTTTAGACATAATTTGGGTCCCTTTTCACACTATGTCTCACTGTAACCATATATCTTTCTGACCTTGGTGCTTAAATTTAATAGTTTATTGTGATTTTTTAATTCAAAGTTTAAATTATGTAGATATGCCTTACGCCTCATTTAGATTAATATTTAATTTTTCTCTTTTCATTTTATTAAAATGGTTCGCTTTAGTCGTAAGAGTTCTATATATACATGTTTTATTTTCTTCGTGTATTTACTATAGTATAATAAGAAATCTTCTAAAGTAATTTAACCATATCTAATTAGCATTATTAGATTCCCTAAAAGAAAATTAGCATTATTAGATTTTGTATTATTAAGACACATATGATCTTGGATTTTTAATGTACATTAAATGGACACATTATATGCGGTCTTTAAATGTAAATAAGAATTCTAACTATCCCTACTAACGGTCTTTAAATGTTGAAACAACTCCCTGTTCATGGCCAGTCTCAAGTACTCGTTTGAAAGTGCGGTTTGACACTACCATGGCAACACTATTGTTTCGACAATCGCTATGTCAGTTAACGCCACTTTTTCCTCGGAATTACGTGCAAAGGATCCTAATAGAGTACCAAGCAGAAATTGTGCTCTCATTGTCCTGATTATTTTGAAATAATTGTCTTTCAATGAGTTCCCAATGCTGATATCATCGTGAATAGCAGGGATTAGCCACAATCTAGCAGTTTATAATAAGATAACAAAATGTAAAAAAAATGTTAATAAGTAAATACGTAAACATATTATGTAAATAAGCTCGAAATCATATATCGTAAATCGATGTATGATTCCACCTATACGGAAGTGCAACTCGTCGGTTTTCTCTGATTCTACTTGGTTAAGGACAAGTAGATGTGTTAGTTTTTCTTCGGAAAACGTCTCCCCGAGTATGTTACAAAATCAATCTTTTCCATTATCGACGTTAAGCTTGTAACCCAAACATGAAAAAGATATGTTTACATATTATTCTCATTTTCCCGACAGTTCTTCATTTTTTTAGAACGATTAAACAAAATAAAATTACAACCTTCATCGGTTATGCAGAAACAACTAAATGTGTACCTCTTCGCATTTCTGCTATGAAGAAATATTCACCGGCAACGGTTGAAGTTTTCATGGTTAATGTTATCAGCGATTCAAGTTTTTTTTGGAGAAAATTTTGCATGCGGGTTTCCGAATGTTTTGGTTAAGAACTTTCTCTCTTATTCCTTTATTCGCAGTTACTAATTTGGATTCGAAATATTTATTCAATTGTATTAATAATTCCTCGATTGACGCACTTGACATAATGGTCACGTCTGTTCGTTGATGACGTGTACTACTTATTTAAACTAAATGTAGCGTTTCATTTACCGAGTTCCATTAATCATGTTGATGGGAAACATTTTGGGCAGATGAGTGTTAAGGTAGGATTTCGTCAAATCCTACTTTAACAACTCTCGTGTCGTTTAAACATTCAGACGACAAGGACAGGCAGCGAGGGGGTCCCATGCTTGACTTCTGGTCTACTGGGGAAAGGCGACTCATCTTTTCCCCGTCCTATCGCGAGCAGGAATGAGAAGACCTTCGCGAGGAGAGTTCGCCGCGAGGAGGTCGTACCGCGAGGAAGGCCCATCGCATGGAAGGCTCATCGCGAGGAGGCTCCGCCCCGAGGAGATTGCGTCCCGAGAAGAAGCTCGTCGCCAGGAGTCTGCGTGGCAGCGGTAGCGTTCGACTAAGGATTGGCGTCAGAGAGTCAATTGAAAAAAGGGGGACAATCACGTGATTAGTTAGGAAATCTCGGAGAGAATCTCGGAAATGGTCAGAAGAGGGACGAGTCGAAAGAGAACCCTAGAGATGATCCATGCAATAAGAATGAGACTATAAATATGAATGTAAGGACCTCAGAAGGGGGGTTCAGAAGATTATCAGCCGCCAGAATATATTAAGTTCATACTTTTGCTCTATATTCCTTCAAGCTTCCAAGCTAATAAACGAAAGAGACTGAGCCCCCTTACAAATATAAACTCAAGGATATTAACACTCAAACCTGATCATTATTCATTGTTATTCTTATCTCTTAATTCTTGTGATTGTTTAGATACCGGTGCAAATCGACCTCTACGGTTTGGCGCACACCGTGGGGCCTGTTTCTTTCTAACTCACAGCCAGGAAATCGTAGGAGTCTGAGCGAGATGACAAAAAATGACAGCAGCGCTGGAGGAAGCCAAGAAGAAGTCATGGAGGTGGAAGCGCTCCAACAACGGCTGGCCGACGCTTTGGCGACGATAAAGGAGGCCAACAGAAGGGCTGAGGAGCAGGCCGAGGTGAACAGGCGCCTCGTGACTCGCCTGGACCAGTTTTTAACCGGCGGAGGACTAGAGGGGTGAACGACGCCGGGAGCACTAGTCCACAGGAACCTTTTCCAGACCACCGTGCTCACGTCGTCGACGGCCGAAGAAGAAGGGCCGACGGCCGCCGCTGGCGCTCAGCCCGCTATGACGCCAACGATGGCATAGGAGATCAGGAAGGTGGTGAAGGAGATTTCCTCGGGAATCGAGTCAAGGATGGGACAAGTGGCGTCCCAAGTGCACAAGGCAATGATCTCGGCGCCGGAAATTGACCGGATGGTCAGAGAAGCGAGGGCCACTCTCTTCTCATCGAAGATCTGCGGCGTGGAGCTGGGGGAGCTCCCCAAAGGTCAAAATCACGCCGTACAAGGGGACGTCGGACCCGAACACCCATGTTAAGTCATTCTGAATCCTAACGGAACGCATAACTGGGGAAACGAAGAAGGTGGAGGTCATCCTTTGCCGCCTCTTCATTGAAAGCCTGCAAGGCCCAGCGAGCGATTGGTTCGCAAGCTGCCCTCGAAGTCCATCAGCGAATCCGACGACCTCATCGCGGCTTTTCTACGTCATTACTCAATGTACGTGCAGAGCGACGTGACGATCACCACACTGTGGAACCTCGCCCAAGAGAAGGGTGAAACGCTCCGTCATTACATCGAGAGATTTAAAGCGGTCATGGTCAGGATCTTGAACCTCGACGGGATTATCGCGATCCAGGCACTGAAGAATGGCCTGTATTACACCTCCCCCTTCCGCCCGGAGCTGGCGAAGATGCGTCCCTCGACCATCGAAGACGCCCTTCATCGAGCTTCGATCTTTATGGAGATCGAGGAGGAGGAGACGGCGTTGAAGAGAATCCACGAAGGTGGAGGGAAGGGCAAACATCTCGAGAGAAGAGACCATCGGGACGGAGGAGAAGCTCGCTTGGCGAAGGCGAGATGAGGGGATGACTGGGGAATCCCCCGAGAGCGACGAGCCTGAGAGATCCCGAAGAGGGGAGTCTACTAGGTGCAGGAGAGAAGGGACTCCGGCGAGGGGGCCCAACAGGGAGGAAGTTTCTCGGGCGAGCCGAGGAACTTTCAGCAAGGAGGCTTCTCGGCAAGCCGAGGAGGATATTCCAGAGGGCGAGGAGGCCATACCGGAGGGTGAGGAGGACCTTCGGGAGGGCGAGGAGGCCCCGAGAGGAAGCCCTGGCTTAAGGACTCGAGCAAGTTTTGCGAGTTCCACAACATGAGCGGCCATGCAACCGAGGAGTGCGCCATGTTGAACAAAGAGCTCCAAAAGAGGTATGCGCGGGGAGGGCTGAAGGACTTGGTTCCCAGCCACCACGAACCATGGAGGAATGACAATCGAACAAGGTGGAGACCACAGGAGGAGCAAGCACAGGCTAGCGGGAGCGGCCAGGGCGGGGCGAGGAGGAACCCCGCCGCCGAGAGGCAAGTGGTGGAGCGAGCCGTGGAGGGTCGGCCGGCGACGAGGGCAAGAATCGAGGTGATCATGGGCGGATCACGTTTGTGCGGAGATTCCGTTAACGGTATCAAGGCCTTTCAACGGCCGGGGAAGGAACACAACCGCGGAGACGCGGTGGCAACCAGTCCTCGGATGAAGATCGAATTCGTCGAGAACGGGGGATGCACGGAGATGCACGACGACGCCCTGGTCCTCATGCTCGAGATGGGTAACGCTGATGTTTGCCGAGTCCTCGTCGAAAACGGAAGCGCAGTCGACGTCATCTTCTATGAATGCCCCGAGAAGATGAAGATCGAGGGATTAGAGATCGGAGGACGGCGACGTAAGGTGTCCGGGTTCAATGGAGACGTGGCCGTCTCGTTGGGGACTGTCCACCTCCCGGTCCGAGCAAAAGGAGTCTAGAGGATGGTGGAGTTCATGGTGTTGGACGTCCCCTCGCACTTCAACGTGATCTTGGGAAGACCCTGGATTAACTCCATGAGGGCCGTGCCCTCCACTTACCATCAGTGCATCAAGTTCTCCGGGGAAGAGGGAGTGATCGAGGAGATCCGGGGGGATAGAGACGCATACCGCGTCTACTACATGATGCACCACCGACAAGTGCACGACGAGAAGATGCCCGTAGAGGTGGACGAGGAAGAAGCTACCGATTTATAGCAGCTAGCCCCAAGCGCCCTGACGAAGAAGAAGGAAAAAGCGAGGAGCGGCCCACGACGCCGAGAAGAGACAGGACATGAAGGCGGGGTCGCCGGGGTGTTCGTGGCCGAGAATCTCGAGGGGAAAGCAATCGAAGGGAGGAAAGGAGGGCCGCAGGTCGAGGCAGTGGAGCAGGTCTGCATCGACGAGTCAGACCCAACTCGAAAGACCAGCATCGGAGTGGAACTCGACCCGGGGGTCAGAACCAGGCTGATAGCGTTCCTGAAGAAGAATCGAGGGAGCTTTGCCTGGACTCATGAGAACATGTCGGGTGTGGACCCGTCAGTAATTTCTCACCGCCTCAACACGGATCCGAACCACCGACCTGTCATGCAGAAGAGGAGGAAGATGGCGCCGGACGGAAACAGAGTGATCAACGACGAGGTCGACAAGCTGCTCTCGATGGGCACCATCAGGGAAGTGAAGTACCCCGAATGGTTGGCGAACACTGTTGTCGTCAAGAAGAAAAATGGAATATGGCAAGTCTGCGTGGACTTCACCGACGTCAACAAGGCTTGCCCAAAAGACAGCTTCCCCATGCCACACATTGATCGCCTTGTCGAGGCTACTCAGAGGTATGAGCTCCTCAGGTTCATGGATGCCTACTCGGGATATCATCATATAAGGATGCACCCGGACGGCGAGGAGAAGACTGCATTCATCAGCGAGCGAGTGACATACTGCTACAAGGTGATTCCATTCGGCTTGAAGAACACCGGTGCAACCTGCCAAAGGCTAGTGATTAAAATGTTCCACGAGCAAATTGGGAAGAGTATGGAGGTCTACATCGACGACATGGTCGTCAAAACGATGAAGGCGGCGGAACACATCGAGCATCTAGAGGAATGCTTCGAGATCTTGAACCAGCATAAGATGAGGCTGAATCCCGCTAAGTGCACCTTCGGCATCTCCTCGAGAAAATTCTTGGGTCACATAGTCACCCGGCGGGGAATCGAGGCTGACCCCGAGCAGATCGAGGCGATCAAGAATATGCCCTCCCCTCGGAACCGGCGAGAGATACAAAAGCTGACAGGAAGGATCGCCGCTCTAGGCCGATTCATCTCGCGAAAAGCCGACAGAACACTCGTCTTCTATGAGCTGCTGAAGAAGAATAAGAAATTCGAGTGTACTGACAAGTGCGAGGAAGCTTTCCAGGTGCTAAAGGCGTACCTCTCGTCGGCCCCCGTGATGAAAAAGCCGCTACCCGGGGAGCCACTGTACCTGTACGTCGCAGTGTCGGACTAGGCGATCAGCCAGGTGTTAGTGTGGGAGGGATGGAGAACAAAATCCAGTGGCCTACATCAGCAAGAAGCTCCTCGACACCGAAACGAGATACCCATTGGTGGAAAAGCTGGCTTTGGCAGTGTATGACGCCTCGGAAAGGCTGAGGTTCCACTTCCAGGGCCACACCATCGTCGTCATGACCGATAGACCAATCCGCGCTATCATCCATAGTCCGAACCAATCGGGGCAGGTTACCTAGTGGTCGATCAAACTCGGGGCATACGACATCGAGTACAGACTCCGGACGAGCCTCAAATCCCAGGTCCTCGCAGATTTCCTCATCGAGCTCCCAAGAGAACCAAACGACTTGAGCGACGAGGACGGTACGTGGAAGCTGCATGTTAATGGATCCGCCACTTTGCAGGGATCGGGCGCGGGGATTAGACTCACCTCGCTGATGGGGGAAGTTATCGAAAAGGCGTGCCAACTCGCTTACCGATCCACCAACAACAAAGCGGAGTAGGAGGCCCTCCTCATAGGCCTGCACTCAGCCATCGCTGTCCGGGTGAAAAACATCAACGTCTTTTCGGATTCCCAGCTGGTCGTGAAGCAAGTCAGCGGAGAGTACGAAAGAAGTGACGAAAGAATGGAGGCTTACGCGGAGCTCATGGAAGCCCTCTCCAAGAAATTCAGTTACTTCAGCTTGACGCAAGTGACGCGAGGGGATAATACCCACGTTGATGCTTTGGCAGGCCTTGGTTCGACGACGGAGGTAGGCGAGCTCCGATCTATCACGGTGGAGACGGTAGAAAGGCCGAGCATCAAGCGAGAAGAGGGTCCGACGAGGAAGAAGTCTCGAGCCGAGGACGAAGGTCGGGATTTGGTGCCCGAGGGGGTGAGCTCGAAAGCAAAGAGCCCGAGGGCGATGAGCGAGGAGTAGTGGAAGACGACGATGACGAAGATTGGCGAGCGCCCATCATGAAGTACATCCTAGAGGGGACAGTGCCCGACGACGATCAAGTCCAAGAGTGCTCGGTACGCCGTCATCGAGCAAAAGCTCTACTTGAGGAGCTTCTCAGGCCCCTACTTGAGGTGCCTCGGCAAGAAGGAGGCCGAGTATGTGATGGAAGAGATACACAGTGGGGAATGTGGGAACCACTGCGGGAGATCGCTGTTAAGGAAGACGACGCGACATGGCTTCTTCAGGAACACGATGGTCGCCGACTGCGCCGATCACGCCAAGAGATGCGAGAGGTGCTAGCGACACGCCCCAACAATCAACTGCCCGACCGAAGAGCTATCCTCGGTGACCGTCCCGTACCCTTTCATGAAGTGGTCTATGGACATCGTCGACCCAATGCCCATCGGGACGAGGCAGAAGAGGTTCTTGCTGGTCGTCACAAACTTCTTCACTAAGTGGGAAGAAGCCGAAGCCTACGCCAACATCAAAGACTCCGACGTCGAGAGTTTTATCTGGAAGAATATCTTCACGCGCTTCGGCCTACCAAGGGATATCATCGCCGACAACGGCTCACAGTTCATCTCAAAGAGGTTCATGGACTTTTGCGCACGATGGAGAGTGAAGTTGAACACGTCGACACCTAGGTATCCCAGGGCAACGGAAACTCCGAAGCGGCCAACCGAACGATCACCGACAACATCAAATGAAGGCTCGACGAGAAGAAGGGGCTCTGGGCCGACGAGCTCCCCGGCGTGCTCTGGGCCTACCGTACGACCCCTCACTCCGCCACCGGCCAAACCCTGTTCTCCTTGTCATTCGGCGTGGAGGCAGTACTACCGACAGAGGTGGGGATCCCAAGTCTCCGACGAGCAATGGCGCCAAACGACGAGGAAGCCAACAGCCAGGGCCTACTCCACCAACTCAATCACGTGGACGAGCGACGCGAGCAAGCGAGATTCCACATCGCCAAATATCAGAATACAGTCGCTCGCTATTACAACAAGCGGGTGCGTCCGAGGAGTTTCGGAATCGGCGAGATGGTTCTCCGACGAGTCTTCCAGAACACAGCTGAGATAAACCCCGGCAAGCTTGGGCAAATTTGGGAAGGCCCATACGTAGTCATAGTCATCATCAAGCCAGGAGTCTACGAGCTCGAGAACACCGAAGGCGCCAAGGTGATCAGGAGCTGGAACGTGAAGCATCTGAAGAAGTTTTATTGAAAGCCTCCTCGGCCCAGTCATGATCCTGATAAGTAGTTCCACGAGCTTCTTTTTAATTACCAGGAACTCCCAATCCTTTTGTTCGGGGATATTTTTTGGGCAACTTCGCCCCTTTTATGCAATAAAGTGAGGTAATCTTCCCTCGCGAGCCGCACCCGACCAGGGGACTTGAAGGGTTTGACGAGACCTATTCATTAAACCACGACTCTAACAAAACGAGACGCCATCCTACGGTCGAAAAAATCCCATAACGAGCAACCAAAAGAGGCGAGAGTGCCCAAAATCAAAAGAGGCGAGAGTGCCCAAAGTCAAAAGAGGCGAGAGTGCCCAAAATCAAAAGAGGCGAGAGTGCCCAAAATCAAAAGAGGCGAGAGTGCCCAAAATCAAAAGAGGCGAGAGTGCCCAAAATCAAAAGAGACGAGAGTGCCCAAAATCAAAACATAGCAGCGAGAGGGCCTATGTTAAAATAAAAGCCTCCCAACGAGCAAATAAAGCCTCCCAGTGAGCACAAAATATAGCGGCGAGAGGGCCCATGTTAAACCTCCCAGCGAGCAAATAAAGCCTCCCAGTGAGCACAAAACATAGCGGCGAGAGGGCCCATGTTAAGCCTCCCAGTGAGCACAAAACATAGCGGCGAGGGGCCCATGTTAAAATAAAAGCCTCCCAGCGAGCAAATAAAGCCTCCCAGCGAGCACAAAACATAGCGGCGAGAGGGCCCATGTTAAAAAAATGGCCTCCCAGCGAGAAAATAAAGCCTCCCAGTGATCACAAAACATAGCGGCGAGAGGGCCCATGTTAAAAAATTAAAAGACTCTCATCGAGCAAATTAAAAGACTCCCAGCGAGCAAATTAAAAGACTCACAGCGAGCAAATCAAAAGACTCCCAACGAGCAAATTAAAAGACTCCAACGAGCAAATGAAAAGACTCCCAGCGAGCAAAATAAAAGACTCCAGCGAGCAAATGAAAAGACTCCCAACGAGCAAAATAAAAGCCTCCCAGCGAGCAAAGGTGATGCAGAGCCACGAGAAGAATCCCTTATCCCCACCCCCGTCTCATTTTAACAAAAAAAGGGGGAGTGGGAGATGTACATTCTTCCATCTCCGAAGTTGCTATGAGCCTTCCCTCGCGAGGGTCGGGCAAACGCTTCGTTTTGATAAGTTGCATTATAGGTGTCAACGCATCGAACAACCGCATAACCAATAAGGGAATAAGCAAAAGGAATGCAAAACGCAAAAAATAGAGTTGTACATTCATTGAAAGTTCAATCTCATACAAATTAAAAAAAAAAAAAAAACCAAACCACTGTATAGTAGATACAAAAGTGGATCAACCCTCAGCCCCTGACCACTGGAGGATCGCACGGAGAGAGAGGAGCGGAGTTAGGGTCCGCGGCGGCTTCGTTTTTGAGCTCTTCGGCCTTTGCCTGCATCTCGTCATGACGTTGCCGCCATTCTGGGAGCTTGGCACGAAGCAAGTCGACCGACGCCCCAGTCGGGAGAGCTTCAACCATATTGATATTGGCTTGGAACGTGCCCCCTAGACGATTGGAATCGACGGAGTCGTCAAGAGCCCGGAACCTAGCAGACGCCCGTTCGAATTTACCACGCGCCTTCTCGAAAAGACGCAACCGAGCGCGTCGCTCCTCCCCCAGCCCGGTTTGAGCCGCTTCGAGCTCCCCGCCGAGCCTCCCCAACGTGGACTTGACCACAAAAGGCAAGGAATCCTCCCCGGTAACAGGCACGCCCACGGCCTCCCGCACCCGAGCGAGGAGCCCGTCCTTTCTTTCCAAGGCCTCCGCGACCTCTTGGCGGCCTCTTCTCTCCTCGGCCATAAGCTCCTCCTTGGCGGCCAGGAGAGTACGGTTCTCCTCGACCTCCAGCTCCTCCTTGAGCTCCGCGAGCTCGGTCTCGCAAGCTTTACACCGGGAGACCTCGCCCACCAAGTCGGACTCGAGCTTCTCAAACTGCTCGCGACACTGACGCTCACAAAAAATGGAGGCCTCGAGCTACCTTTGGGCCTCCTAAAGTTTCGACCCCATCTCCTCCGACTCCCGCGCAGCCAAAACGGCAGCATAGCGCTCGGCGAGAATTAGATCATTCATTCGGGCCACGCCCTGGAACACACAGGCCGTCACCTCGGGGTATCCCTCGAAGTCATCGAGAGGCTCGTCAACCTCAAACGTGTCGAGCGCTCGTAGCGTTAAATCCCGGCACGAATACGAAGATTACTGTCCCCAGTCTTCAGCAGACGCGCCCGCGGCGGGTGCCCGAGGGGAGCTCCTTGAAACCCGAGGAGAGGGTCGCGACGCCCCGGAATCGAGAGGAGGAGGCCCGACAAGGGGGACGATTCCCGATCCCATTTGAAGGGGCACATCCGTCGGAACCTCGGCTTTGATGACTCCTTCCCCTATCGTTTGTTCGACAGACGTTGGGAGGTTAGAGGCCACGACGACCGCGTCCCCACAGCCGACAAGGTCCGCAGCCATCGGCTCCTTGGCCTCAACACCCTCCTCCTCTCTCTCCCGCTTGGCGGACGTTGGAAGATCCGAGGCCTGGACAGCTGCAGTCCCTTTGTCGACCACACCCGTGGTCCTCGACTCCTCGCCCTCCGCATCTTCCTCCCCTTTCTCCTGCTCGGCGGACGTTGGAAGATCCGAGGGTAGGGGAGTTGAAGTCCCGTCGTCGACCGCACCCGTGATCGTCAGCTCCTCGGCCTCCGCATTCTCCTTCCCTTTCTCCCGCTCGGCGGACATCGGAGTGGCCACCGCTGCTGTTCTCCCGACAGGAGGAGATGTCGTCGGGATCACATCACCGAAGTCTACGGAAAACGCCAGCCTCTTCCTCGGACGCCGAGAGGAACCCACTCCTTCGGAGGAAACCTCTGCGGATTGTCCGGCCCCGCTCGCGGTGATGGGGATCGGAAGGCTGCGGGCCTCATCCTGGGCCGGCACCATGCTGGCAGGAGAAGGAGAAGCCAGAGAATCCACGCGAACCTCCTCCAAAGGGAGGGTCGTCTACGACGACGCAACCACCTGATCCAGGGAAACATTCCCCTCGGAGGAAGCAGCGAGCGGGGGATCCTCGACCGGGGCGGCGGCAGTGACCTCCCGCATTGGAGAATTGCCGCTCGAGCCTTCGGCAGGCCGCGAGGGGCTCATCCGAGACGTAGACGTCCCCTCGATCCGAGGCCTCTTCGCGAGGGGCTCGTCCAAGGGAGTGCCCTCCTTCTGGGAGGGGACGTCCTCGGCGTCACCCGGGGGACTCCGTGGCTTCTTTCCTACATCCTGGTCGAGGGGCCTTCCTCGAAGAGTCTCCGATGAACCCTCCAACGTCGGAGGACAGTGGAACCCGAAGACCAGAAGCTTCTCTTGAAGACTCATCTCGGAGGAGCCAGCCCATGAAAAGACCTCGGAATCTGGGATCCGAGACCCGAGCCCAGCGTCGGCGAAGTCTCTTGACCAGTCGCGGCGGGTGTAGGAGAGAAGAATCGCATGAGTCGCATCGAAACAACGGGCGGCCTCGTCGTCAGCGCTTGCGCTATACTTGGGAAGGTCTTGGCCGACGATCCACTCCCGCGGCAGAGATTCGTGGTAACGACCGCGACGAAGAAATACCTGTCCTCCCACCCGGATTCGTTTGAAGGGGTGTTCAAAACGACGTGGGATTTGATGCGGTGAGAAATGGAGAGGCGTCCCACGTTCTTGGCGTTCTTGGAGAACTTAAAGAGCCGCATCAGGTCCTCTAAGGTGATATCCACCTTCATCTCGAGCGCGATGACGATGGTACAGAGAAGGAGGCAGATCGAGTTTGGACTCACCTGAGAGATGGGGACCCCGAATACACTCAGGAAGGCTATGATAAGGGGGGACCGGAAAGTGGAGGTCCGCTCTCCGGGAGAAGGCCTCGTAGATTACAACGCAGCCGTCCCAGGGGGCTATCAGCGAGCTCACCGTCGAAGGGGAGGCGTAGGATACATTGTCGGTCCCCGACGAACCTGTTCCTCAGTCGTTGCAGGCGCTCCTCCGACATAGTGGACGGAGGGGATTTAGTCTTGAATATGCGGCCGACGACAGGCGGAGCCATTGGCTATGGAAAGGCGAAGACGAGAAAATCCGAAAGGGTGAATAAGAGGAAGAGGAGAGAGAATTGTTTCGCAGAGAAAAGCAGCATAAATTCGACTAAGAAAAAGTGGGAAGGTTTTGTCTATAACGGAGCCTCGTCCTTATAAAGAAAAAGAGGAAGGGAAAGCGAAGCGGTGCGTCCCTATCAAACGGCTCGGAAAGAGACACGTGGATTCATCAAGGGGCCGAGTCGAAGAGTCGTTGGAAGCTGTCACACCCCGACAAGTCGTTTACCATTCCCTCAAAAGTTGGAATTTTTTTTTTCAAAGTATAAACGACATGTCGTGTGACAACTTTTCATATCAGCATACGAGATAACATTGTCTTAAAGTCCAGCAACACCTAGTTTTTATATATGTATATATATATATATATATATATATATAAAATATAACTAACTCCTGAAACATCAAACCTCTAGGTTTAGGCACACATCACACAATATAACAATCATACTATATTTCTATTCGCACACAGTTCACAAAACATTACTCAAAATAACGCCCATCAGGTCAAACTAGTTCATATACGAGGTCTTGCCCGTGTGGAGGCGCCTTTCAGTCAACCCGCTATTGCACCTACGTATATTATTCACACTCCTTACTTGTATCACAAAAATTGAATGAGCTAACGCCCAGTAAGTAGAAACGATGCATATGATATGAATGTCAATTACAACTCAATCTGTTCTTTTCATCTTTTCTCATTTGATAACTTTTCTTCCTTGCGCGCGTGGTATGTGTTGTAAGAGGTTCACCATGTCTTGTCTCACATACATGTATGACTAACTCAACAAAAACCATAAGGTCCCAGACTACATATGGTTTGATGGTCGCGACCAACGGTACCCAGTACTACGTATGGCCCGACAACTCGTGAGACCAATCCTATCTCACGGGCCATGGTTAACTCCCCGATTCTAGGAGTTAACCAAACTGGTTCCCCGATCCTAGGAACCAGCCAAGCCATCCATGAACGACCCACAACACAACACCATTTTTTGAAAACCCTGTTTATCGTTTCAAACTATTTTCACTTCCCTTTTATAATATATGCACATGTATGCAAATGCAATCAACTCAACAAACACATATCATGTAAATGCAAGCATACACACATCACACAACACACCATTTTTGTGATACAGTTGAAATGTTTCTACTTACTGGATACGATTCTTTCGAATCCCGAATCCTTTTTACAACAAAAGTCGTTTCCTTACTTCACGTAGTTTCGTCCACGTACCACCTTTACGCTCGCTGCTATCCTTGCAACGATCTGGACTTGTCTATAGAAGAGAAAGATTGAATGTCGAGGGTACTTAATATCTCGTTCATCGACATACTAACGAACAAATTCTTACTAGAAGAAAGTCCACTTCAAACGTATTCAAAACGTTCCCCTAGTTGCGCTACCCCTAACGTCTCGGTTAACGGCATATAAACACTCAAATAAGAACAAAACATAGGAAAAACATAAGAACGTCCTATATTATTCGACCATCTACTCTTATAACTAGGCAAGTCCCATAGTTTAGAATAGATTTCCGAGAGTCGGAACTAAAAAAATAATGTAAATAAAACATTTCTCGTTGATATTCTCTCTATTATTTTTTTTTTCTTCAAACTAAAAGAGCCGAGCCTATAGTCGAACTCGATTTTTGATATATAACCAAGATAAAAATATTAACTGATTACGTGAAAAATCAACGAGTTTAATAATAATATTATTAATATTTTCCAATAATTTACATCCAATAAGACTTAAAATTGCAACTCTTAATCATTAGAAATATAATAGTACTATAATTAGTAATACATTAAACGACTCGTACAAATAAGTAACGGTTCGTAATCACTTCGAGTCAAGACTCGGGAATTTCTCGACTCGCTACACGCTGAACGAACATTGCACGAGCCTCCGAGCCAAAGCCGAAAGGCCTTTCTTTATCGGCCTGGTCCGACCTCGCCTCGTCGACACCCGCACGACAATTCCGCTACTCCTCGGTCAGCATCCTCGCCATCCCGAACCCGCTGCCCCAAGCCCTGTGCCATCCACCTAAACTGAGCCTAACCCTCGATGACAACCTCACAACAAACACGACTTAATAGCCATATAACAAATCTAAAAAAGTAATGTAAACTCATCACCATGACTTCTCATATAATTCCTTAAAAAATTCTCATATTCATTTCAGCAACTCTATCATGAGCATCACAAAAACATCTGGTCAAAACATAGTAACCACCAAGCATTTGTAACATATGGTACCACATCAACTCAACACCCAGCCAACACAAACAGAACACCACAGGGATAGCAAATAGAAGCCACATTAACATTACTGAATCGATTTCACGCCCAAAACCCAAACATTCATCAACCCAAATCAAGGAACAACAATAACAACTCCTGAAACCACAGAGTCGGCCAAAGAGGACATTGAGAGAAAAATTCCAACAACCAATTCAATATATAGCTAAGAATCATCATCGAAATTAACTCATGAAACCAACATCCAAACAATCTCAGCCGAAACTCTAAACCACAAGGAAATCCCCAAATTCTATAAATTCAAAACCCTAGGTTCATCGATTGAGAAATTGGGACTTTACCTTGAGTCGATCAAACAATCGTCGAAGTTCACCTCGCCATCTTTTTCCTCCGACGACTTCTCTTTCTTCTCCGGCGCGATTCCGACGCGACCACGCTCGGTTTCAATGTCCTCGCCAAGCTCAACCTCGTCGCTCACTCACTCTCATTCTCTCTCTCTCTCTCTCTCTCTCTCTCTCTCTCTCTCTCTCTCTCTCTCTCTCTCGCTCGTGCTCTCTTCTTCTTCTTCTTCTTCTTTCCTTTCTTCTTTCTCTTTCTTTCCGTTCCTTTCTTTCTTTCTTTTTTTTATTTTTTTTCCTGGTTGGGTTTTACCCACGTCGGCCAAGTGAAATAAATCTCTTAGGACAAGATTCCATTCCCTTGGTGATGTGGCAAGATAATACTTATCCTCTTATTTTTTTCCTTTTTGAAAGTGACCCCAAATCCATTTTATTTTGACATTTAAGTCCTTCAATTTTGTAACAATTAGGTCCTTGTCACAAAATGATGTCCATAAATCCATAATAAAAAGGGATAGTCAATTGTGACTAACCCGAGAATTTTCTCGTTACACTTACTCATTTAAATATAGTTAAGGTCTCTCGGAATTTATTATTATCCATTAATAACTCTAACATGTTCACTTCCCTTAACGTAATTTAAATTAATTTTATTTCATTGGACTTCCGATCCACTAAAGATTTACTTGCAACGAAGGAAGCTCGATATATCCCTTAAATTTGTATCATCTAGTATTACAAAAGTTTATACTTTACAGAAGCGGTAAGGATTCAAGGAAGGTAACAGACACTCGAGTACCCGACACCCGCATTTAATCAAACGAGTAAGAAGGATGCATGTACACGTGTCAATCTCATAGTTGTGGGGCCAACCGCATTCAAGCACGAGCCGAGAAAATAAAAGAACGCAGTAACCGGTAAGCAAGAAAGCTTTATTGAAAAGGAAAATTTTATTGAAGTCTCGACAGATTGCAGACGCAAAGTACATTCTAAACAAGTTACACAGCAAATTACAATGAAGCAAAGAAGAAAAATATCCTGGTCGCAGATTCTTGTTCTCTGGGTTGCCCAAATCGCTTTGTCACTCGAGGAAGAGGCACTCTCCGATAGGAGAGATGATCGAAACGAGTTGAGAATGGATTGTTTAGAGCTGAGAGAGACCAACAAAGTCTTACAAGAATTGAAAGAACCCTAGGCCCTTGGCCCTCGAGGAGATATGAAGCCGTGGTTAGACCCATGCTTGCCTAGCGATCCAGACGCGACCGAAATATTACCCGCGACGAGAGCCGACAAACGGTATCCTTCGATAGTCGGGGGATCGTAGGGAGACAGAGGGGGAGAGTTGGGATCCGCGGCAACCTTGTCCTCGAGCTCCGACGCTTTGGCCTACTCCTCGTCGCGACGTCGCTCCCACTCTGGGATCTTGGCCCGGAGAGTGTCGACCGGCGCCCCATCAGCGAAGGCGGTGACCGCGATAACGATAGCCTGGCAGGCGGCCGCCATGCGATTGGAGTCGATTGACTCGTCCAGGGCCTGGAATCTGATCGACGCTCGATCGAGCTTGCTTCAGGCCTTCCCGAAGAGACGCGACCGAGCGTGACGCTCCTCACTCACCTCGCCTTGCGCCATCTCCAGCTCGTCTGCGAGAGTCCGCAAGGTAGCCCGGACATTGGCAGGCAAGCACCCCTCCTCGGCGACGGGAACGCCCAAAGCCTCGCAAACCAGGGCGAGAAGTTTGTTCTTCCGCCGAAGGGACTCTGCAGCCTCTTGGTGACGCCTCTTCTCTTCGGCTAGGAGGCCCTCCTTGGAGACCAGCTGCTGCTCGCGCTCCTCGAGCTTCCGCCCGCCCGGGCCTTGAACTCCGTAAGGTCGACCTCGGCAGAAACACGCCGACGAGTCTCCCCAGCCAGATCCGACTCGAGCCTCTCGTTCCACAGCTGATAGGCGCGCTCGCCAGCAATAGAGAGCTCGAGCTGCCTCTAAGCCTCATTGAGTTGAGTCAAGAATTCCTCGGACTCCTAAGCGACCATGCTGATTTTGTGGCTCTCGGCGAGGACTAGGTCGTTCATCCGGGCTATGCCTTCGAACAAGCAAGTCGTCGCCTCAGAGTAGCCCTCGAGGTCCTTGAGAGAAAAACCGGCGTCGAACGTGCCAAGAGCTCGCAGCGTCAAGTCCCGACATGAATACGAAGAGTATTCCCTCCATTCCTCGCGGTTGAATTTGAGTCGGGGATGCGAGGAGAACCGCTGAAGACTCGAGGGGAAGACTGCGAGGCCTCGAATCCGAAATGGCGACGAGGAGGACGAGGGAGACGATGAGGAGAAGGAGGATGAGAGGGACGAAGATGAGGAGGAGGATGAGAGCGACGAGGAGGACAAGGATGATGATGCAGAGAAAGAGGAGGACAAGGATGAGGAGGCGGCACGAAGGGAACCACCTCCAGTCCGACGACGGGCGACGTCCCCGCACCGTTCCTTCCTCGCTCTCCACTCCGATCAGCGAGCTCGATTGAGGGGGCTACAACGCTAAAATCCACCATGAAGTCCCTTCTCCTCCTACCGCGATGAGTCAGACCCGTGCCCTCGGCGGATCTGTCGACAGCCAGTCCTCGGGCGGCTCCGACATCGCCAGCGGGGAGAGGGGACGGAGGAGTCACCCGAGACTCCCCGGAGAAGGAGGTCATTCGCGCCAGCAAAACGTCTTCGACGTCAGGGACGATCCGCACGACCGGAGTGGCGCTCGCAGCTCCGCTAGCCGAGGCGACGACCTTGGCCTTCTTCGCCCGATGGTCATCCTCGTCACCCTCAATAGGTTGCTTGCCCGCAGTGATCTCGGCCCTAGAAGGGCTCGCCGCAGGGCGCCTCGGGCGATCGCGTCTCAACCGAAGGGGCTGCTCAAGCGAGCCCTCGTCACCATCAGGAGCACCTCCCACGGCAGCGCGACTCGGAATGCCCCCGGACCCTGGGGTCTGCCGCAGTCTCCCCTTTGTTGGAGCGGGTGACGAGGCGCCGGCCTTCGCCGCGGAACCACGAAACCTAGCCGGGAAGCAGTCAGGGATAGGCGGGCCGTGAACGTTGGCCTTGAGATAGATCTCGACATTTACCAATCAATGAGGGTCGCAGAAATCCCTCACCCAGTCGCGACGGTCACTCGCGAAAAGCGCCCGATAGATCTCTCCGAAGCGGGCTGCCGCTGCGTCTCTAGCGTTAAGGTTGTAGCGAGGGGGTAACCGATCGGCCTCGACCCATCGCGTCGGCAGCGAGCCGTGATGGTAGCCGAAGGATCGGGCGTCAACCTTGACAAAGAAGTAAGAGTACTCCCACCCCGACTCATTCGTGGGAGCGTTGACTATGACAGGGCTCAGACCGTAATGGGAGAGAAAGAAACACCCCAAGTTCGTAAGACAATGTATGGGGGCTGATGCCTGCCCTCCGACCGTCCCGGGAAACCCTGTAAAGGCGGATTAGGTCCTCTAAGGCGAGGGGAACCCTTTGCTCGGCCGCGATGGCCATGGTGCAAAATATCAGGCGGATGGCACTGAGTTGCGTCTGGGTGATTGGAACGTTGAATGCGTAGAGGAAAGCGAGCAGAAGGTATGGGATCGGGAAGCGAAGGCCCGCCTCCCGGAAGAACGCCTCGTAAATGGCGACCCATCCTTTGTCCAAAGGATCGTCCGCGAGTTCGCCATGATAGGGAAGGCGGACCTGGCAGACATCACCATCGCAGTAATCCTCTCTGATGGTGCTGAGGCGTGCCTGGGTCATGACAGAACGAGGCGAGTCCGTCTCGAAAACACATCTCGGAGTCACCTGGGTCGGTCGAAGGCCATGGAGACTCCTGCTCAGAAAAGAGAAAGAATCGAAAGGAGGTTGGAAATGGAATAAAGGTTCGAGGTTTCAGATGATGGCGACAGGACACAGGATTTCAAGAAGTTTCCTCACTAAATTTTTTGAATTTATAGACGAAAATAAACGGATCTAACGGCTAGAATCTGAAACGGTGCAAGAGGATCAACGGTCGGAATGCGAATAGACCCTTGCGAAAAGACACTCGTGAAGGACAGCTGTCTATGGGGAGTCGTGAAGGGAAAAATTCAGGGGGAGCATTCCAGTGCTCTCAGTTTGTAATTAATGAAGAGAGAGGCTCAGGAAAATCAAGGACGCGCGCCCGAGGAAAAGGGTAAGAGCGAGATTGGAAGCGAGCAGCGTTCGAGGAGGCCCAACGCTTCGGAAGGCCCGTGAAGGTAATTTGTCTCATTTTACCAAGTACTCACACTTGATAAAATGGGGGATTAACTGTTAAGGTAGGATTTTGTCAAAATCCTTTTTTTTTCGAAATACAAAGTCGCTTTTTTTTCCACAATCAAATTTTTCATATGGCTTCTTCATTCCAAAACTGAGGCCGAGGTCGGAGGGGAAGAAGTTCACAAGATCCACAAGTTCACAGATTTGAAAGAAATTGGTTGAATTATTTTCAAGAAAATTATAATACGGTTTATTCTGTCGACCCTAATTACGTCCCCCCAAATGTAAGAGATTTTCTTGGCACCCAAATTCCAAACACAAAACCACAGATTCAACCCGAAATGAATCCCGAGGAGGCTGATCAAGCTCAACTTCCACAACCCGATGCCTATCAAGTGTACCAAGAGTTCTCTCAACGTATGGAACAACAACAAGAGGAAGAATGAGGCGACGAAACCGAAGAGCCGGACGAGGAAGTGGAAGAACCGGAGCCCGTTCGAAATACCATTCCTCGACCACGCCAACATGAACAAAGAGAAGCGACGCAACAACGACAACAATAACGAGCCCGTCAACACCAACAACAACAAGACGAACGTCAACAACAAGTACAACAACACGAGGTTCCCCAGGCAGAACCACGACTACACAAAAGGAAGCACCATTCGCCGATGTGGAACTTTTTCACGTAGGTAAACTACAACGGCGAACGACACGGGAAATGCAACACTTGCGGGAAGCTTGTGAGCGCTCTACTTACGGAGCACCAAAAAAGTGTGCGGGTAGTCAAACCGCAGGCTCATCAAATGTTGTAAGTCACCTCGATCCCGAAGCATTTCAAACTAGTTTAGTAGCATATTTTGTTTCAACCGATCAATCATTTTGTCATATAGAATCAACGGGTTTTATTACGTTTTTGAGTTATTTAATTCCGGGTGTTCAAATAATGTCTAGGAATGCGCTATGTTCCGATATTTTGAAATGGTTTTTAAAAGAAATAGAAATACTAAAAACTGTAATTGCTTCGGGAAAATTTAGCGTAGCTTTAACTTCTGATATTTGGTCCTGTCAAGCTAAACTGATTACATGTCCGTAGTAGTACATAACATAGACAACGATTGGAATTTAAACAAACGTATAATTGCATTTCTAGTATAGAAGGAAATCACACTAGCCAAAACATTTTAGAAATAATGATAAGTGTTATAGAAGAATGGGGTTTAAAGAATAGAATAATTTCTATAACTTTAGATAACGCAACTAGTAACAGCACCATGATTAGGGACCTAAAAACACGTTTAGAAGATGAATCACTTTTACATCAATGTTGTGCGACACACATAATCAACCTAATAGTACAAGCAGACGCCGCTAACTACGAACCTATGTTCCATAAAATAAGATGTTTTATTAGTTGGATAAACAGTTCAACCGCTAGGGTTGATGAACTTTAAAAAAATTTAGACATAACTTATTAGAAGAACGAACATTTCATTTAGATAACAAGATTAGGTGGAACTCAACCTATATAATGTTAAACAACTTTTTATTACCACGTTATATAGATGTAGCTGTAGCCTATATAAACACCAAATTCGGGGAAGGATCTTTTGTGTCTTTTCTTGATATTTTTATAAAGAAACTTGTTACCTTTCTGCTTGTTATTCTCCGACTTCTCAATTAGGCATTCATATTATGACTGCTTTAGCTACAATTTTGAAAAATACCGGGAATATCCCATTTTTAGCACTTGTATTCAAGACATGGAATCTAAATTTCTTAAGTACTGGGGCGCTGGAAAGGTTCCATTACTCTTTGGTTTTGGAGCCATTCTAGATGCTCGAACTAAAACTGGTGGACTTAATTTTTTTTAAAATTTCTTAGGTTACGTTTCTCTGGTACACAAGATTACGTCTCACTTGATCTTCCAAGGATCTTAGCTGCTTTCTATTCTCTTTCTAGGGTGTACGAGGCGAAACTTCTTCCGCATTATCAGACTCCCCAAAGTCAACAGTCGCAATATGCAAGGAGGCACTAATACAAACGTCTTCACCAATGCTCCCGCATATAGCCCTTCTCCTCAACAAGAAGCTGGACAAAGCACGCCAAGAGGAAGCCAAGACCACCCTCGTACTCAACCCGAGATCCTAGAGTACTATTGCAACGATTAGGTGAGGAATGACGACGAGAGAGACAAAACTCTAGGAGGTTTCCCATCTTGTCCACAATGACTCAAGATTTCTTAACCATTTCGGTCTCAACGGTATCATCAGAGGCGGCGTTTAGTAGTGCGAGACGCATTATCGACGAGCGAAGATGCAGTCTGAAACTAGAGATGGTTGAAGCACTCACTTGTGGAAAAGATTGGCTTCTAAACAAAAATCAAGCTCAAGAAACATTCCACTGCTTCGATATTCTAGACGATTTTGATTTTGATTTTACTACATTGCACATGAACGATTAGTTTAATTTATTTGTAATACACGAAAGCGATTTCCCGACCCTTGTTCGGGATAATTTTTTCTATTTTAATACATTAAAGGTACTATTTTTCCTCATCATCGCACATTTTCAGGGGTCGATGAGGTTTTTAAGGAGGCCAATTTTAAAAATTCAAGTTGTCTATATTTTATAAGATAACATTTAGAGTCTTTACAAATAACATCTTTAACAATAAAGTCTAACAATTTAATCCCTCAAAACAACCCTTAAAAAATCATTAAACTTTTTTTTATTATTATTACCGGACCGGTTAGGGTCCGGTAATTTTTACCGGACCATAACGGACTAACGGACCGGACCGGTCCGTCCGGTGCGTTAGTTCAGGTTTACTCTAGACTCGTACATGTGAAATTTTATACCAACTAAAAAAAATTAACTCACCTGCCCAACATTAAACTATAACTTGAAATTTTATATATGATTTTAAAATATCTAAATTTCTTAATAACCTAATGTTTTATGGGGTTTTAAAGTTAGGATTTCAAATTTGTATTTTGCGAGTTTGAGATTTCTGTTTGAGATTTCTGAGAGATATTGGAGTTGTGGATCAATTTCCTGGTTCGGATTCGTAGAAAAATTATTTCCTCAAGGTTATGTCCGAATTGAATGGGTGTTTGAGATTGTTATGAATTTTGGTTACAAAGACTAGTTGTGGTATTGTAGATTTGGTCAAATTTGGGCTAGGGTTTTATTCAAGATGTGGTATTGTAAATTTGGAGTTAGGGATTTGTGATTAATTTGGTTCTATGAATTTACTATTTATTTTTTTGCAAAATGGCATTGTAAATTTGAAAAAAGTTTGAAAAGCTAAAATTTCTACCTTTTAAATGATTTTGACTCATTAAACTACAAACTATTTTGAACCAAACACTCAAATTTGGGTTAATTTTTTTTTACCAAATTCAGTATTACTCTAGTATTTTTTACTCTAACCCACAACATTAAATCTTACCCCAAAAATATAATTATTTTATAATTTTCAATATTACTTATATTAATTTCATAAAAACCTCTCTATTAATATATTATGTCAATATTATTCTTATCAAACATTAATTTATTTTTGTATGTGAACAATATTAAATTAATTTTATATTAAATATTATGTAATATTACAATATTAAAATTAACTAATAAAATTAAATATTATATGAGATAACATTAATAGAAAAAGAAATTACATAAACAATATATACACATTACAAATATTGATTCTCTTTTCTTATTGATAACATGTATTTTTTGTATAAATTATTTAAATTATGGTCTAAATTACATATTAATATTTTTGTAGGTGAATTTGTAAATAAAAATAGTTTGTCACCAAATTTTGGTGATGGATAGTTGGACTCCAAATTTGAGTAAATACTATTCATCATACCTAAATTTGGGTGAATATTTGGGATGAGTTGGAGCACTCTCACCCCAAAAATGTCTCATCTTCACCCAAATAGTTAAACCATCTCCAACCCACCTTTAATATGGGTGGGGATGTGACATTTTTGGGGTGGGAGTACTCCAAACCACCCGAAATTTTTACCCAAATTTGTGTATGGTGAATAGTATTTACCCATATTTCGAGTCAACTATTCATCACCCAAATTTGGTGATAAACTATTTTTAATTACAACTTCACACATACAAATGTTAATATGTAATTTAGACCATAATTTAAATAATTTATACAAAAATACATATTATCAATGAGAAAAGAGAATAAATAATATGACATTGATAATAATACATAGCATTGATTAATACAATACAACTAAATTAAATACATATCAATTATACTAATAGTTACACAAACAATACATAAAAGTTAAAATCAACGTACGCTATATAACTAGAAAAAATATAAAAGCATGCATAATTTATAATAAACACACAAATTATTTAAACAAGACTATCTTTAATAGTCTGACATATCGAAATTGGTTACTTTGATGTTACTGAAATATTGACTATAATTTTCATAGTCTTGTTGAAATTGATCTTGTGATTGTTGAATAAATTCATCGCTACTTCTTAAAATATTCATTTACCTTTCACAAAAATGTTAATATTTGTAATGTTTATGTAATCTTTTTTAATATTAATGTTATCTAAAATAATATTTGTTTTTATTAGTTAATTTTTTATATTTTAATATTGTAATACTAACATAATATTTAATATAATAATAAGTTAATTTAATATTGTTTACATACAAAATTAAATAAATGTTTAATAAGATTAAATTTTACGTATCATATTAATAGAGAGGTTAATATGATATTAATATAAAGTAATATTGACAAATATAAAAAAAGAATATTTTTTTTTGGGGATAAAATTTAGTGTTGTGGGTTGGAGTGAAAACACTTAACCTACATCAAATTTGGTAAAAATTTAACCCAAATTTGAGCAGAAGGCGATCTTATGAAAAGAGCTCGACGATGACATATCTTATATGACCATCATGTAAATAGGGGTCCGAGGCCCTATAATTTTTCAAAATAAAAAACTCATAAAAAGAGTAGCATTTTATATATATATATATATATATATATATATATATATGACTAGAGTCTAGACTCGAACGTATGACGGAAGACTGATATGTTCACTTAACAAAACTCCTATAAACCAGACTACCTAATTACAAGATATTGCAGAGCGAAATCAAATCAGAAATATTGCATAAAAATCTTCATATATAAAACCCGAAACAAGATAAACACGAAATGTATGAACTTTGTATATAGTAGATGAATGGTACATATTAAACCTGGCTTAACGGGAGTCCGGTACCTCCCGGTAATGCTCCCAGTGGACTCCCGTTAAGCGCAGGAGCAGGAGTCCTAGTCCCGGTTATAACCGGGACGGGAGGTTGACGGGAGACCGGGAGTTTAGCTCCCGGTTTCTATAAAAAACATAATTTTATAAGTTAAAGGATTTGGAAATAAATAAATATAAGGGGTTAATTGTAAGTTTTAATTTAAAGAACTATAAATCAAAAATCGATTATGATTAAATTAAGAGAAGTATAAATAATATTACTTAATAAAAGTAATTTAGACGCTTAAATAAAAAAATGGGCCTTTTAATAAACTTCAGCGACCCCTAAAAAGGTGTGACGATGAAGAAAAATAGTACCCCTTACATCGATAATAGTTTTAAAAATTATTCCGAACAAGGGGCTGGATATCCTTTTATGATAAATTCTAAGTCTAACCATTGATATTTATGTTAAAAAAGTTAACATCAAAATCGTCAACAGTATCAAACATTTCAAATGTTTCTTATGCTCTATGCCTATGTTGAAGCCAATTATTTCGCATGTTAATGCTTCTACCATCCGCAGATGCAAGCTACATCTTCTGTCGTCGATGATCCGTCTCGGCTGCTGAAAACTGTCTCCAATGAAACAGTTGAAACAAGGATGATGAGGATTTCCTGAGCCATCGTAGCCAACATGGAGAACCTCCTTGCATTCTGTCTCCACCACATCAATAAGTTTAAGTCTTCGTCATCCGGTTTGATCCACTCATTCCGGTCGTACTCCGTTATCTCAGGATAAGAGTGTGTTTCGACTGAGCTCGACTGACTGGACCCCGCCTCTTGTTGTTGAGGAGATGGACTGTATGCAGGAGTGTTGATGAATACATTTTGAAATTGATGTCGTCGTGGCTGCTGCATCTGTGAATGACTAGGATGCGCTCGGTACTGCGGAAAGAGTTTGGCTTCATAGACCCCGAAAAGAGCATAAAACACTTCCACGATTCTGGAAGAATCAAGTGCATAATAATTTTGATCAACCAAAAAACGTCTAAGATATTTAAGAAATTTTTTCAAACCAACTATTCTACATCGAAGGTCTAGAATGACTCCAAAACCATAAAGCAATGGAACCTTCCCAACCCCCCAATATTTTAAAAATTTAGTTTAGTCTCTATACTTATCTAAGTGTAGTGCAATTGCAGTAATAGTAGGCAACCCAAGAAAATAAGTAGGAGTGTAAACGGCGGAAAGATAATAAGTTTCTTTATGAAAAATGTCAAAAATGAAACAAATGACTCATCCATTTTGATATCATATTCAAAAATAGAATATTTGCCAGGTTCATTGTTAATATAAGCTACAATAACATCTACATAACTTACGGATAAAAAGTTTGTTAGCAATAAAAAGGTTGAGTTCCGCCTAATTTTGTTAATTAGATATCATGTTCGTTCTTGGAGACCGTTGTGCCTAAGACGTCTCTTAAGTTCATATACTCTATTTGTTGAGTTGTTTATCCAGCTAATGTACGTCCTAATTTGTTTATTGAAAGGTCATAACTGTTGGCAGAGATGCCCACAAGAAAATTATTTATTTACATACCGATGTAATATAAATCTCTCCTAAGTCCTTATTGTAATTTGCTGATTAAATTAATAAAAGTTAAAACGTTGATTCATTCATTTTTTGTTTGTTTGAAGATTTATGATATTCAATAGTTTTATAGTCCTTAATCAAACCTGACAATGTATGAAGAGACAAATGTAGATTTGCGTGAACAAACTCTTCATGGTTGGGTTAAAATGAAATATTCACAATCTAAAGATCAACGGACTATTGATCCTAATATGATTGTTGGAAGAATATATGATGTCTGGTTACAAAGCATAGAGAGTTATGAACTCTATAGTTCTTCCAGTGTATCTTTCGAACATACTGAATTGACCAGTGCACCTATAGAGACAATGTAAGAACAAACCATTTAACATCTGTCTCAATGTCATTATGTATGAATTGCATCGTGCTTACATTAATCCTGAAATGAGACATCTCATTTCATAACTCCAATATATTCATTTGAGAAAGTTACATTCTAGATCCAAATTTGTGAACTAGATGCGCTATATTGGTGATGTATTAGGTTGTGAATTTGACATGAGTATACTTTGTGAAGTTCTCATAGATATGGAATTCGTGTACAAGATTGCTGAAATGCAATGTATATCACCTCATGCTTTATTGATTGGATTGTGAATAAATGAAACGCGTGGTATCCAAAATTAAGTAACGACTTTATTTGGATGAAACAATGTGACTTGTTAGCTCCTCATCAATACATTGTTTCTAACTTATTCACAAGTAACAAAGGAGTTGAGGACATAACAAGAAGGGTAAAATGGTAATTTTATAAATCTCATATAGTTGATATATTCATCAAGGGTAATCATAGATAACACTCAATGGATCCACTCAATATAATTAAATGATGTGAATGCCAAAATAAGATTTTGAATATTTTCATATGATGGAAATATAAATTATTGGTAATTGTATAGTATAGCCCTATGTAGGTTTCCTAATTTCAATTTGTTCAACGCTGTGTAAAACTTTGGTAAAAGTCTAGTAAATCATTTCGACCAAAAATTAATTCCCAAAAAGCCCCAAAACCTTCTCCCTCTCAAACGAATATTAAATACAAAATAAAATATTAAATTAAATCCATTTAATAAATCTCATTTATTTAGAGACAGAAAAAGAAAATCCACTAGATTAGACTCTCTCAAAAAAGCGTCCATCTTCTTCCTCTTTCAAAAACATCACCGCGCAAGAAAGAAGTCGTTGGAAAAAAACCGGGAGAAAGCTTAACGTCAACAAAAGAGCGATTAACAAGTATATTTCTATCCGTCGGTTATTTATTTTTTTGTTTTTAGATTTTGACTCTCAAATTGTGTAGGACGTCCTAGAGTCTGACACGCTAGAACCCGAACGCGATTTGGGATACCGAGTCTGACACGCTAGAACCCGAACGCGATCACTTGGTCCGGTCTTGGGTCGAACCGTTTTGGGTTCCTAAATCGTTGTCCGAAGACAAGCGACAACATTTTGGCGCTAGAAGGAGGGGGAAAGGTTCAGTTTGGCTAAGTACTTCCGCATTCCAACGAAGCCAGCCTTGTTCCCCATCAACAACCTCCGATAGGATGAGCCAGATTCATGTTGCATCTACTGGCACCCGGGCGACAAACGCCAAATATGGCCTTCGAAGCCTCTCCCACCGACTCGGCGATCAACCTCGTGAGAACGAGAATAGGTCCCGAGGCTCGAGGGATGATCCCGACGTCGCTCTCAGAGAGGATACGGCTCGACGACTCGCGGAAATTCTGGATCGACCGGGTGTGGACAATTTGCTCATCGCCGACCTCCTCGGATATGACATTGACAAAAGTTCTTTCCGGGATGGCTCGGACCCCGAATACGTGGGGGAATCTCGGACGGACGAGGTAACTTCTTGCCCTAGTCCAGAAACGTGCGCAAGGCCACCTTCACACCAACCACCGCCGATTCGACCGCCAAGTCCACAATTCGGAGGCGCATCGTCGTCAACATCTCGGGGTGGTCGATCGCGACCGCGGTTTGAGCATAGAAGTACCCGGCGTGATGAAGGGGCGGACAGCCGGGGAACTCAAAGGACATTTCGGCGCCGACCGGATTCGCCTCTTCGGGTCCCCAACGCGGATCTTAGGGAACACCTTAAGGCTCAGAGAAACTCTAGAGGTGAGGATCTCCGCCAGAGACTGAATGGCCAGAGGGACGCACTGCCGACCGTCACGCTTGGTCGTCCGCGAACCAATGCGGCCGACCAGGCGTCTAACGAGCGACAGCATGTTACTCCCATAGCTCCGGCCGTCAGCCCGACAAACGGGCTTGATATCGTGACGATGATCCAAAGTCTCCAAAACCAGATCATCGAGATGAGAGAATCTGAGAAACCAAGGCCCTATGGGGGCATCGAAGAGTCCTACTCTCCTTTCTCCGCCCAGATATTAGCACAATCTTGCGGGGGAAACTTCAAGTTACTCTCGATTCCCCCGTACGACGGACGAACGGATCCCCATTTCCACATTCAGCATTACGAAACGTGTATGTCGATGCAAGGGCAATCTGATGCAACTTTATGTCAAGCCTTTAGTTTGACCCTCTCCGGAACGGGATTCGAGTGGTTTAGGAGCTTGAAGCCAGGGAGCATTCCTTCTTTCAGGACTCTAAGGGAAACTTTCCTTGCCCGCTTCGCCACTCTCGTGATGCAGAAAAAATCAAAAACTCATCTCTTATCAATCCGGCAAAGCAGGGATGAAACTTTAAGGAAATATCTTGCGCGTTTCACCGAAGAGTCGCATAAAGTCGAAGGATTCGACGACAAAGACGCGATCACGGCAATCACTGAAGGAATTCGCACGAGCGACTTCCTGAAGTCGATCGTCGGAAAGGTCCCAAGAGACATGGCAGAGCTAATGGCGCGGGCTCGCACACTCATGGGAGTTGAAGACTACTTGGAAGGCCGAGATGGTGGGAAGGCTAGTGGGCAACATGGCCGACGGTTAGGGGACCACGAGAAGGATTATTGCGATCCTCAAAAGAGAAGGAACAAAGGACAACAGGGCCCCAGCGACCGGTCTTTCTCAGGGGCCCGACCGCCACGCCCCGACAATTTTCGAAAGTTCTCGATCTTCACTCCGTTGAATACCCCCCAAGAGCGAATATTGGTGTTACATCGCGACAAATTGGGTAGCCCAACCCCACTCACAAAAGATCCGGCAAAGCGAGATCGAAGCAAGTTTTGTGAGTACCATCAGGATCACGGCCACATAACTTCTGAGTGCTACCAACTCAAAAGACAAATCGAGGCCCTCATACAGGATGGGAAGCTAAAAGAGTATGTACTCCGAACTCTGAATTCAACGGCGACAGAGAGCGGACGAGGGCGCCGAGAGAGAAAAGATTCCGCAACGATCATTGTGGCTGATCAGGCGACAGCCCGAGAACCGGACGGTTCACAATTGCACATCGTTGGCTCCATCTTGGGTGGCCCGGGCTGCGGAGATTCATCTACCCAGAGAAAGCGATACGCTCGAGAAACCTCTCACAGGGCGGCCGAGCATCATATCAACCACACCTACGCGGCCCCGACTCCGAATGAATTCGAGTCCATGTTCTTCACAGGACAAGAAGCGACAAGAGTCATGCACCCCCATAACGATGCGATAGTGGTCTCAGCCCCGATCGCGAATAACCTCGTCCGAAGAATTCTTATCGACAACGGGAGCTCCGCCGACATTGTCTTCAAGTCAGCTTTGGACAGGATGAAGTTGACCGGGTTGAAATCGACTCCGGTCGCAACCCCACTCTTCGGATTCTCTGGAGAAAGGGTCATGACAGAGGGCGTCATCGACCTCCCTGTCACTTTTGGGACATTGGGAGGGCTCGAGGCCACCCATGTCATACCCTTACTGGTCGTCGACCAGCCGTCGGCTTATAACATCATCATAGGCCGGCCCACCCTCAATCGGCTGAAGGCCATAACTTCCACGTATCACCTGATGATGAAGTTCCCAACTGACAAGGGAGTCGCCACCATGACTGGGGACCAGGCCATGGCTAGGATGTGCTACATCCGGGGGGTCGTCGGAAAAGGAAAAGGAAAAATCGTAAGCGCTGTGTTTTCTGACTCGAAGATGAATTCCCACGTGGAATCGTGAAGGGCGGAACTTTTGACGTCAACAAGTATTTTGTATGAGACATTTGTTTAAGGTCAGTGACCGAGGAATGTAATTTTTCAACAATATTATGAGAATGAAGTTGTTTTTCATTTGCATGACAAATAATCGTATATGGAATTAATTTCTAAAAATCCCTCTTCGAGACCTTAAGAAACTCGGGGGGATATGGGTTAGTTATGCGCTGCTCGCACATCATTTAGCTCGCAAGCTGAAAGATAGCGAGCTCAAAAGGGATCGCGTCCGTGCACCGGACTGCCAATCCCGACGCGTCGTTAATCTCGACGTGTCATTCGTGCGACGCTCTCGCACGACGATCTCCTCGCCTGCCGAAAGGCAGCGAGCTCCACGGGATCGCGTCCGCGCACCGGACCGCCAATCTTGACGTGTCATTCGTGCGACGCTCTCGCACGACGATCTCCTCGCCTGCCGAAAGGCAGCGAGCTCCACGGGATCGCGTCCGCGCACCGGACCGCCAATCCCGACGCGTCGTTAATCTCGACGTGTCATTCGTGCGACGCTCTCGCACGACGATCTCCTCGCCTGCCGAAAGGCAGCGAGCTCCACGGGATCGCGTCCGCGCACCGGACCGCCAATCCCGACGCGTCGTTAATCTCGACGTGTCATTCGTGCGACGCTCTCGCACGACGATCTCCTCGCCTACCGAAAGGCAGCAAGCTCCACGGGATCGCGTCCGCGCACCGGACCGCCAATCCCGACGCGTCGTTAATCTCGACGTGTCATTCGTGCGACGCTCTCGCACGACAATCTTCTCGCATGCCGAAAGGCAGCGAGCTCCACGGGATCGCATCCGCGCACCGGTCCGCCAATCCCGACACGTCGTTGATCTCGGTACGACGTTCTCGCACAAGACCCACCTCGTACTCCAAAATACAGTGGCTCGATGGGATCGCGCCCGCGGACCGGACGGCTGATTTTGACGCATCGTGCCTGTGACATTCTCACCCATCCCCGTGCTGAAAAATTGCGAGCTCCAAATGATCACGTCGGCGCATGAGATCATTGATCCTGGAAGTAACAAAAAACAAAAACAATTAAACAACTTTCCCCCCAACAAGTGGCGCACATCACGGGAAATTGACGAAACAACCAACGTACGTGATACTAATGAGTCATTAAGGCTGCTCAACGGAACGACATAGAGCGGCGCTAGATTGAGTTTACCACACGGTCTACACCGAATGGAAAACTCGGGGGGCTAGTGTTGTGGGCACTAAAAGACACGACGGTTCAACGGAAACACCGAAAGGACGCAAGGTCGCCCTAGCCGGCGCCCAGGGCATAGTAGTTCGGCCAAGGGCCAAGTGAGGCTTTCCCACGGCCAAAGGGAGGCCCAAGGAAGTTCCCTCGGCCAAGGGGAGGCCGAAGCTCCCCCTTCCCTCGGCCAAGGGGAGGCCGAAGCTTCACTCGGCCAAGGGGAGGCCGAAGCTCCCCCTTCCCTCGGCCAAGGGGAGGCCGAAGCTCTTCACTCGGCCAAGAGAAGGCCGAAGCCCTTCACTCGGCCAAGGGGAGGCCGAAGCTCCCCCTTCCCTCGGCCAAGGGGAGGCCGAAGCTCCCCCTTCCCCCGGCCAAGGGGAGGCCGAAGCTCTTCACTCGGCCAAGAGGAGGCCGAAGCCCTTCACTCGGCCAAGGGGAGGCCGAAGCTCCCTCTTCCCTCGGCCAATGGGAGGCCGAAGCTCTTCACTCAGCCAAGGGGAGGCCGAAGCTCCCCCTTCCCCCAGCCAAAGGGAGGCCGAAGCTCCCCCTTCACTCGGCCAAGGGGAGGCCGAAGCTCTTCACTCGGCCAAGGGAGGCCGAAGCTCCCCCTTCCCTCGGCCAAAGGGAGGCCGAAGATCCCCCTTCACTCGGCCAAGGGGAGGCCGAAGCTCCCCTTTCCCCCGGCCAAAGGGAGGCCGAAGCTCCCCCTTCCCTCGGCCAATGGGAGGCCGAAGCTCCCCCTTCACTCGGCCAAGGGCAGGTCGAGGCCCTTCCTCCGGCCAAAGGCCGCCCCAAAATCTCTTCACTCAGTCGAAGAGGTCTTCCATGCTCCCAATACATATCTTATAAATATGGGGCACATTTCCCGAGAACAGGGAACGAATACTTGAGTACTGAAACGCTGTTGAACTCGTACTTCACTCGTTTCTCTCAAACCTTGAACCTCTAAACTCCAAACCTTTTTATCCACCTCAATCCAACTAATGTTGAGCGTCGGAGAGGTAAACAGAGGCACCTCCTCTGTTTCCCCTTTGTAGTTCATTTGATTCCTTTACATTTCAGATACCTGCATAGAACAAACCTCATTGACAGCTAGGGGACGATTTGGGATACCGAGTCTGACACGCTAGAACCCGAACGCGATCACTTGGTCCGGCCTTGGGTTGAACCGTTTTGGGTTCCTAAATCGTTGTCCGAAAACAAGCGACAACATCCTCCAACCGGTCGTACGGATCCACGATCAACATCACGTAGGAGCGTGAGGTCGGATTGGAAGAACTCAAATGGTACTTCGTGGATTCAGAAGAAAAAAATTGTTTTCGTTCTTCTTTTTCTTCTTCTTTGTGTTTTGATTTTGATTTCAAATTCATGTATGAAATTTTTATTTTTTTATCTAGTAAAATAAATTAAAATTGTGTTTTGTTAATTGATAAGCAATTACGTTCTTCTTCTTCTTCTTCTTCTTCTTGTTTTAAATCAGAATCGTGCTTCTATCAGTGTAAAATTCAATTTTCGTTGTAAAACGCAACTCAATTTATGTTGGTATAATTCTATTTAAGTGTAAATTGGATATCAATTAATAAACGTTATTAGGGTAAAAATCAATTTATGATGTAAATCGCAACACAATTAACGTTGGTATAATTCCGATTCAATGTAAATTGGAAATCATAAACGTGGAAATCATAATTATCATATATTTAGGTATCATCAAGAATCGGGTTCATTAAAAAAAACGAGTTTAATAACTAATATGCTGTAAAAAAAATTAATGAATACACAATTTGAAGATAAATCAACAATAAATTTTCGCTACAAAAAAGAAATAACTAATATTACTTACTTACTCTTTAGTAAAATAGTCAAACCCATGTATATAGGAACCAACTAAATAATCGGCCTTTAAACTGCATTAAAATTAAAATTTCGAATTAAAATTTTGAATTTAAACGAATATAATTAATATTAAAATTTAAAAAATTCGTCCGAACAATTATATTTTAGTATAAATTGGATATCAATTAACAAACATTATCAGTGTAAAAATTAATTTACGTTGTAAATCGCAACTCAATTAACGTTAGAATAATTTTGTTTCAGTGTAAATTGGAAATCAAAAATGTGGAAATCATAATTATCATAAATTTAGGTTTCATCAAGAATCATGTTCATTAAAAAAACTAGTTTAATAACTAATATGCTATAAAAAAAACGTAATGAATACACAACTTCAAGATAAATCAACTATAAATTTTGGCTACAAAAAAGGAAATAGCCAATATATTAATAAAATAGTCAAACCCATGTATATAGGAACCAACTAAATAATCGGCCTTTAAAATGCATTTAAATTCAAATTTCGAATTTAAACGAATATAATTAATATTCAAAATCAAAAAATTCGGTCGAACAATTATATTTCAGTGTAAATTGGATATCAATTAACAAACATTATCAATGTAAAAATCACTTTACGTTGTAAATCGCAACTCAATTAACGTTGGTATGATTCTGTTTCAGTAATTGGAAATCATAAACGTGGAAATCATAATTATCATAAATTTAGGTATCATCAATAATCGGGTTTCATTAAAAAACGAGTTTAATGACTAATATGCTGTAAAAAAAACATAATGAATACACAATATCAAGATAATCAACAATAAATTTCGGCTTCAAAAAATGAAATAACCAATATTAATAACTTGCTCTTTAATAAAATAGTCAAACCCATGTATATAGGTACCAGCTACATAATCGGCCTTTAAACTGCATTAAAATTCAAATTTCGAATTCAACGAATATAATTAATATTCAAATTAAAAAAATTCGGCCGAAATTATAAAGGGTGTATAAGTAATATTACAACAAGCCATGTAAACCAAAATGCTATTTACAAAAGTTTTACGAAACGTCGGTCTTTTCCAAATTGAGTTTGTAAGTTAAGGTCATTTCGTCAAATTTTTGCGTAAATTAGTTTCTATAGCCGAGAAGTCGTTTGAGGCATTATGAAATTCATTTCATTATTTGTGCAATATTAATTCTACAATTGGTATTTTAAGAATTGTCTTAAAATAAATAAGGAAGCATCTAGAAGCTCCACCCTAGGTTGAATTTCGGCCAACATCATTAAAGAGAAGGAAATAATATCTCTTATTATTTTGTGCATTATTACATATTGGTAATTGCCCAAAAGGAAAGAGGAAATGAATTTATTTGAGAATGAAACAAATGTGTTAAGTGAGGAAACAAATTTCTCTCACTAATGCCTTGGAATGGGCGACCATGTACAAGGGAAAGAGGAGAGAAAATCAAATATTATGTCATGAATACACAATAGGAAAGAGTATTTACCAATTCTTGTATTTCATTCTTCTATAAATAGAGCCTCACAAAAAGATGTGAAAATAAATTTTTCCTCTGGTTCTCTCTTGTTTTGGCCGACCAAAATTCCTTCTCCTCTCTCTAAATATCTCTTTTATTTTGGCACCTAAGTGCTCATGAATTAGGCCTAAATTAGTCATTTAGCTCATAAACGTTTTCTTGAGTTATTGTGTTTAAGTGTGCCCACACACAAATCCTTCAAACACTCTATAGACTCTTGTATAGAAATTTTAGGTTTCTCGAGTTCACGTTTAAGTGTGAAGGTAATGAGCAAGAGACAATCTTCCTTTCCCAAGGATCATAAGATCAAGTTACAAGAAAGGTTAGTATTCCAGTAATTAAATAATAATTTTAAATAACAACATGTTCATACAATTTGCCTAGGTTAGTAAAATTGTTTTACTTGTAAAGAAATTTTTATATTCCGCCATTAATGTGTTAATGATAATGTTTCTTAACCCTAGACCTATTCCAACAATATCTAGCTTCCCCGGTTTGAACAATTAGGTTAATTATATGAATAACACATCGTTGGTGCAAACGAGAATCGTTAGTTTGAGGTTTTTCTTTTTTCTTTTAAATCTCTTATCATAGCATTGTTATTTGTGGCGTTATCTAACGTTTATGAAATAATCATACGTGTTAAACCTCATTCCTCTAGTACACTAACCATTAAATCTAAAATGTTTTGACTAGTGTGTGAACCTTCTATCCTCTTGAATGCTATTATACGTTTGTTCAAATTCCACTCGTCATCTATGTTATGAACTACCACACTCATGTAATCCATTTTAGCTTGACCCATTCATATATCCGAGGTTAATCCTACACTATATCTACCGCTTGAAATTGTTGATTTCAGTGTTTCCTTTTCATCTGAAAAATATTTTAGTATACCTGCTCTCGAAGCTTTCCTAGACATTATTTGAACACCCGGAATTATATAACTTAGAAAGCTAACAAAGCCTTGAGATTCTATATGTTGAAATGATTGATCCGTTGAAACAAGGTATTCTACTAATTGTTTTCTCAATCGAATAGGGTCAACATGACTTACATTACTTGAAGACTCTCCTGATCGATCACCCTTGCAGAATTTGTTGTGACTCCACAAAAGCAACGTCCCGACTCTATCATTGTGAGCGCTGAAGATCTTTTCACAACAGTAAGATTTTTCAGATTTTTCGCTGTTGTGAATCACATGTTCTTACCACGTTCACACTTGGGAGCTAGGTTGCCTCCATTCGGTGTTGAAATTTATTTAACAAATTAAACAACTTAATTATATTACACATCCTATGTGACGGAAATATATAATTAGATCTATTATATTTAAAACTATTTTAAAACTATTTTAATATGTTTAAACAACCTAAGACATTAAAATTTATTTACATGTTCATAAACAATTTATTAAGACATTTCACTCAACATTTAAACACACTAACAACCTATATAAACAATTTATAAAATTTTAGCAGTCCAATTCGTTGAGGAAAAACTTACAGTTGAGATTGAAAACAACCTCGACGTTGCTTGCTAACTCCGGAAGGCCACACCGAGACCAAAACTGGAAAGAGGCTCGCCAGACAGGTCAAGACGCATCTTCGCCGGATTGGGAACCCTCAGGAGACTCGCCGAACAGGGGCTCGCCGGACTGGGATTAAGCGCGCCTGGGGTCGCTGGATATCTCACTGGACAGGGACTTGTTCGTCGGACTACGAGAATCTCACCGGACTGGGAAGGACTCGCCGGACAGGGAAGGACTCACCGGATTGGACTTGGTCGCCTGACTGGGAATCTGGCCGGACTAGAGGCTTGGTCGCCTGACTGGGATCTTCTCCCCGGATTGGATCTGCTGGACAGCAGATCACCGGATTGAACGCTGGAAGGGGATCCGGCCGGCTGCAACTCTTTTAAAACCTTTTCAAAACAATTTTCAAACAAAATTTCCAGAATCCAATTACACCAAACACCACAAGTGAGAATCAACAATATAACACGAGGATTTATTGAGATTGAAATGGTGGGCTTCTCTCGAGAATTGAATAAAGAACAAAAAAAAAATTATTTTCTCTTTTCTTTGGGATAATTGGCCGAGTGACTCCAAGGGAGAGGGAGAGAAGATGTTGGCCGAATAAATTAGGGTTAGATTTAGTATAGGGTTTCAGCTTAAGCTAACTTATAAACAGTTTATTGTGGGCTTAAATTGAGTCAAGCTCATGGTTCGTTGACTTTTACTTCTCGGCCAAAACACTCTCAACCTACTCGGCCATTTTCATTTAATTCATTCCCAAATACTTTTGATTTATTTCCAAATTCAATTAATTTAGAACTCGTATTTTATATAATGACATTTCATTAAAATAATTTCTAAAAAGTACGAAATGGAAAATTGTTTATTTTCTTCTTTTATTTAATTGAATTTCTCAAGTGTATTATTATCAATATAATAATACTCTATGATTCAATAAATAAATGTAACAATAAATAACCAATTATTTTTTTAGTCACTTAGAAAAATAACTTTTCCGATATAAATCACAATTTATATTCAATGAGTAAATCAACAATCTTAAATCATTTCATCTCTTCCAAGTGTCTATCATTAAATCCTTATGGACCCATACGAACGAAGTTTTAGAATAAAGATCGGACACAAAAGTTCACAAACTTTTTCATTCTTTTTATTCTTAATATTGGTCGACTCCACTAAAGGACCAATATTGACACTCTCTCTGTTCGTATGCGTATATTTTATGTTTGATGTGACAAAAAAAAATTCACACGATCCACAAAGTACTTTACGATATTACCCTTCATGTGTATCACTAACTAAGGGGAATGTAAAAGTATCTTTTTACCCCTTGAGTTATTATTTCACTAACTCCTTTGTTATTTGTGAATGAGAAAAAACATAGAGTGAGATGTCTACACATGTCACATGTTTTAATCAAAGAATCCTCTTATTCGATGAATACCTGGCCAGGTTAATTCATTCAGACTCTCATAACAAAGCATAGTGTGATACTAATGCATTTGTATTTTATTAACATGAATTCCATATCTGTGAATCATATAACCCAAAATCACAACATTATGACACCAACCGTCGGGTCAGATGAAATTAAGATTTAGTCATTGCCCATTGACAAATCAAATTTCATGAGCTTCTAAGTATCACTAGTCTTGTTCAATATCTTCTATAAGATATCAAGGATGAATCATAGAGTCACAACTCTCTATATCACATGATAAGATATCATGATTCATTCAAACAATCGTTAGTTAGACACGATTGCTCTTTCGGTCTTAAGATTGCGAACAAATGGTTTAAACAAGTCATAATGGGTTATCATGTCAAATATGTATTTAACACCCTTTTCGTTGGTGACAGTTTTAGAGCGTAGCATTCATACATAAACACAAACTTAATCAAGAATGAATATTTATTAATATTAATGTTTCAGCATAATGTAAATACAAATATATTTCATTGTCTAATTTCTCTTTTGTGGGCACCAATCCCAACAAACTCCCACTTGACTCAAAGGAGATGTGAATGATCCTTCAATCCCAATCCTTCTAGGTGTCCCTCGAAGACTTTACTCGTTAATGGCTTCGTGAAGGGATCAGCAAGGTTGTCTAACGTTGAGATCTTCATGACTTCAGTATCCCCTCTATGAACGATGTCTCCGACTAGGTGATATTTTCGTTGTATGTGTTTAGAGCGCTTGTGACTTCTTGGTTCCTTACAATTAGCGACTGCCCTACTGTTATCACAATAAAGTGTAATGGGCTCGCTTGCACGTGGAACGACTTCCAAGTACATAAGGAATTTCCTCAGCCACACAAGCTCCTTTGCAGCTTCACAAGTTGCCACATACTCGGCTTCCATGGTCGAGTCAGCAACGCAAGATTGCTTGATGCTCCTCCATACCACGGATCCACCATTCAGGGTGAACACAGACTTTGATGTGGACTTCCTAGAATCCTTATCCGCCTAAAAATCGGAGTCGGTATATCCCGTCATATTCAGGTCACCACCTGAGTATGCAAGCATGTAGTTTCTCGTTCTCCAAAGATACTTGAGAACATGCTTGACGGCAGCCCAGTGCTCAGGTCCAGGGTTTGACTGAAACCTACTCACCACGCCAACTGCGTAGCAAATATCTGGTCTCGTGCAAAGCATATCATACTTGAGACTTCCTACGGCTGAAGCGTATGTAATGTGTCTCATGTCCTCAACCTCTTGAGGGGTCTTTGGAGACTGCTCACTTGAGAGATGCACTCCATGTCTGAAAGGGAGCTGCCCTTTCTTAGAGTCTTGCATACTGAAGCGATCCATAATCTTATCATTATAAGATGCTTGAGAGAGTGCTAATTTTTGGTTCTTTCGATCTCTGAAGATCTGAATACCCAAAATATAAGCAGCCTCTCCTAGATCCTTCACCTCAAATTGCTTTGATAGCCAAATTTTGACCTCTGATAACTTTCTTACATCATTTCCAATGAGTAGTATGTCATCTACATATAGAACCAGAAAAACCACTTTGCCATCGTTTATCATCTTATAAACGCACGGCTCATCTACAGACTGACCAAAGCGATAGCCTTTAACAGTCTCGTCGAATATAATATTCCACGATCTAGGTGCTTGCTTCAGTCCATAAATGGACTTAAGCAACTCACAAACCTTGCCCTGTTGGCCTTTCTCCATGAATCCGTCTGGTTGAGCCATGTATATGCGCTCGTCAAAATTTTCATTCAGAAATGCAGTCTTGACATCCATCTGCCAGATTTCATAATCTAGGGTGGCATGAATGGATGAAAGAGTACGGATGGACTTCAGCATCGCGACTGGTGAGAAGGTATCTTCATAGTCGATACCTTCTTTCTGTGTAAACCCCTTCGTCACAAGTCATGTCTTAAATGTCTCAATATTTCCATCCGGTCATCTTTTCTTCTTGTAGATCCATTTACATCCAACAGGCTTGATGCCTTCAGGCAGATCTACAAGTTTCCAGACTTTGTTGACATACATCGAATGCATTTCAACGTTCATGGCTTCTTGCCATAGGTTTGCCTTGGAACTTTGCATTGCTTGGGAAATGATACTGGATCATCTTCCTCATGATATGCAACTGCGATGAAAGATTCTCCGGTACCCATGTATCGAACAGGTTATCGTACAACCCTGTTACTACAACGAAGCGCATGAGATTCTTGTTCAGGGTGCAGTTCTTCCACTGTTGGTATAGGGTTAGTCCCATTTTGTGAAGTACCAGCTACTTCACCCAACAGTTCCTTAAGCACAAGTCTGCTTCTCGGTACAGCATTCTTCATATAGTCTTCTTCCAAAAACCTAGCGTTCGTGATAACGAACGTTTTCTGATCAACAGCACTGTAAGAGATGTACCGTTTTGTTTCCTTGGAATATCCCACAGAAAGGCAGGCCTCTTAACGACTAGCCAACTTGCTAGTCTTTTGTCTCAGCACATGTGCTGGAAAACCCCTGATGCGAATGTGGTGTAAAATAGATTTTCTACCACTCCATCTCTCATAGGGAGTTCCAGGAACCGTCTTAGACGGAACCTGGTTTAGAATGTAAGCTGCCGTTTCCAGGGCATATCCCCAGAACGAGTTAGGAAGCGATGAGTAACTCATCATTGACTCACCATATCTAGTAGAGTTCTATTCCTTCTCTCTGACACACCGTTTTGCTGCGGGGTGCCAGGTGCCGTAAGCTGAGAATGAATGCCTTCTTCTCTAAGAAAGTATTTGAACTCTCCAGAAAAGTACTCTCCCCCTCGATCAGATCGAAGGGTTTTGATCTGTTCCTCCATCTGCTTCTCTACTAAAGCCTTATACAATTTGAACAATTCAAAGGTATCCGACTTATGTCGCATAAGGTAAACATGACCAAACCTTGAGTAGTCATCAGTGAAGGTTACAAAGTATTCGTAACTTCCCCTTGCCTGGATGTTTATTGGTCCACATACATCACTATGTATGAGTTCCAATACATGCGTGGCTCTTAGACCCTTTGAAGAGAAGGGTCTCTTGGTCATCTTGCCTTCGAGATAGGATTCACATGTTGGAAGATTTCCTATGGTAATAGATTTCAAAGGACCATCCTTTGTTAACCTCCTAATCCTATCTAGGCCAATATGTCCAAGACGCAAGTGCCATAGATATGTATCATCCGTTTCATCAGCATGAAACGTCTTATGCTTTCCGAGTGAATTAGTATTCACTTCGGTGTCCAAGATTGTCGTCTCAACAGGATATAAATAATAAATAGAATCCACACGTTGAGCTTTAGCGATAAAACAATCATCAATAAAAATCTCAATGTCATTATTGATTTTAAAACTGAATCCTTGTTCTTCTAAACTACCGAATTAAATCAAATTCTTACAAAAATCCGGAACATAATAAACATTATTCAGTAATAAATTTTTATTCCCAAACTTGAGCTTCATGGTCCCGACAGATCTTGCTCCGACCTTCGTTCCATCACCCTAGTTAAATTCGTACTCCCCGTCATTCAAGCTCCTGATTTTCCTAAAACCATTCAAATTACACACAATATGGTCAGATGCCCCGCAATCCAATATCTAGGGCGACACCTTGTTTGTAGTTAACAAGCTTGAGTAACAAAGATCGTACCTTTCCCCTTGACGCTTTTGAGGTAGGTAGGACAATTCCTCCGCCAGTGGCCAGCCTCTTCGCAATGGTGACACTTGTGCTCAGACTTGTCAACCTTCGCGATGGCTTTGCCCTTGGCATCCGCATCCTTCTTGTATGTCTTCTTGGAACCCGCACGGTTGGCGTTTTTGGGTCCTCTCATCATCCTCTTAGAACCAGAGGTTGAGGCTCTATGTTCAGCAACATTGAGCTCTCCCGACTTCTTCTTGTTCTTAGGGAGAAGTCCCTCGGCAGTCTGCAACTCCTTCATGAGCTCAGTCACTGTGTAATTGAGCTTGTTCATGGAGTAGTTCGGACAGAAGCTATCATAAGATTCCGTTAGAGTCTCCAAGATCATGTCAATCTTTGTTTCTCCGTCAATCTCTGACCGTGGATCTCCATATCATTCAGGTGACCCATGATCAATAGCATGTGTTACCGAACTGAAGTTCCTTGCTTCATTCTGCAGTTCATAAAATTGCGGATAGCTTGCTGCCTCGCCTGACGCCTATCGCATCCAAACATCTCATGGAGATTGACCAGGATGTCATATGCAGTGGAGATATCTCGATGAGATTGTTGCAACACATTGTTCATCGATGCCAAAATATAGCATCGAGCAATCTCATCAGACCTCATCCATGCATCGTAGGCGTCCTTGTCTTCCTTACTCGAGTCAGCACTCGGAGCAGGAGGACATGGGGTCGTGAGAACGTACTTGTGCTTCTCCACCATCAATACGATGTCGAGGTTACGTTTCCAGTCAACGTAATTCTCACCCTCGAGTTTTTTCGAACTTAGAATTGTTTGAAGTGGATTAAAAGACATTTTGCTGAAAACATAAATAAAATAAATAAATTTAGTATGTGCTACAATTTGCGAATTAGTCGATTCCACTAAAGGACTAATATTGACATTCTCTCTGTTCATACGCGTATGTTTTTCGTTTGATGTGATAAAATAATTTTTCACACGATCCACGAAGTACTTTATGATATACCCTTCATGTGTATCACTAACTAAGGGAAATGTAAAACTACCGTTTAACCCCTTGAGTTATTATTTCACTAATTCTTTTATTATTTGTGAATGAGAAAAACATGGAGTGAAATGTCTTTACATGTCACATGTCTTAATCAAAGAACATCCTTATTCGATGAATACCTGGGCAGGTTAATTCATTCACACTCTCATAACAAAGCATAGTGTGATATTAATGCATTTGCATTTTTCCAACATGAATTCCATATCTGTGAATCATATACCCAATATCACGTCTTTATGACACCAACCGTCGGGTCAGATGAAACTAAAATTTAGTCATTGCCCATTGACAAATCAAATGTCATAAAGTGTAATATCAATTATATATTCACTTCAGGATTAAGGTAAGTACCAAAGTACCCCTCGTATGTGATCTTGAAGTTTCGAGTGTTTAAACGGTTTTATCTCGAGCTTCTAAGTATCACAGGTCTTGTTCAATATCTTCTATAAGATATCAAGGATGAATTATAGAGTCACAACTCTCTATATCACAAGATTAGATATTTTGATTCATTCTAACAATAAATACGTAGATTCGATTGCTCTATCGATCTTAAGATGGCGAACAAATGTTTAAACTAGTCACAAGGAGCTATCTTGTCAAGTCTGTACTTAGCACCCCTTTCTTTGATGAGAATTTCAGAGCGTAGCATTCATACATAAACACAAACTTAATAAAGAATGAATATTTATTAATATTAACGTTTCAGCAAAATCAAATACAAATGTATTTTATTGTCTAATATCTCCTTTGTGGGCACCAATCCCAACTTCTGGTATGTTAGGTCTGTTATGGATCTTTGGGATTCTGAGCCGGCGGTTGTTGTCATCGTTGTTGTGTCTCTTCTTATTGTTGACGTTGTCGATGACGAGGAATGGTAAACGAAGGTGAACTCCCACTTCGGCTCCATTGTGGAGGTGGCGATATATCTTCTTCTTCTTCATCGTTTGGATCTCGAGTTTCGTCATCATTGATGTCAACAGCTTCGTCGATATTTGGATTTTTGGAATCATGAATTTCTTGTTCACATTGTTGAAATGCTTGAAAAGCAATATCGACATCGGGTGGAAGTGGCGGAATATGAGGATAGTAGCCGGCTTCTGTGTTTGGATTTTGATATTCGGAGTAGGCGACATTTGGATTAGTACCGAAAATATAGTTAGGATTGTAAATGTATTCGGCGTTTTGAAAATGGTGCAACCAATTTTCTTCAAATCGATGCATGAGAGGTTCTTGAGAATTCATTACCCTTCGACCTCCCGACCCTTTCAGTTTGGGACGCCAACTTGAGAATTGAGATTGAAGTTGAGAGTGATTGAGAGAAGGAGAGATGATGGTGTGAGAGAATGAAAGAATAAAAAGGGGGTTTTATAAGAAAAAGATTGAGAAAGAAAAAAAAAATAGAGCAATTGCAAAGCAACGGCCATATTGATAACGACTTATTTTTTGTTGGTCCATATTTTTCCTTTTTAAAAAATAAAAACGATCATGAGGGACTGAGAGTCGCCTCCCGGTAGTACAAAAACCGGGAGTTTTGGTCTCGCTCCCGTTTCTGGTACCGAGACCTTCAGTACCGTATTGTTCTCTACTGGGACGGGACTCCCGGTTGGCTCCCGTCCCGGTAGAGACAGGTTTAGTACATATACACTCCACCACCAATTACCCAAAAAATAATAACTTTGATCCTTGACAATGAAATCCACAGATTTTTCCTTGACAAAGAAAAGAGAGCTTAAATGGGTTTACAGTAGAGAAATTCAATCCTCGTCTTCTCGTTCTGATTCCGCGGGCCGAAAGCGGGTCGGGTTGACGGAGCCCCGGCGGCCCATGAGAACGAGATGGAAAAGCTCCATGCGAGCGTCGTATACGGGGTCGCGGCGAGCGAGGCGGTCCCTGTAAAAAGCCTCCCTCAAGAAGATGGTGTGCCTTTTGCCTTTGGTGCAGAGATAGAAGATCCCGGGGTGGTCCAAGAACAAATCGCGGATGTTCATCTCGATCCCGAACCACTTCCCGAAGTGGCTGATCTTCTCTACCTCGATCATCTTCTCCACCGTCAGGCTCACGAACTCGTGCACCACCGCCACCGCCCGCTTCTCCTCCGCCGGGAAAACCGTCTCCGGCGCCGCCCTCCTCCTCTTCTCCGCCGGAGCCGCCTCGTACGGCCCCACGTAGCGCAGCCGCTGCCACCTGTCGACCTTGGCCCTGAATTCCGGGTCGAGCTTCATGCCCGGCGGGTATCCGTGCTTGAACCCGAATCTCATCCCGGAGCAGTCGACGCCGGCCTTGCTCTTGCAACACTCCTCCATTCTCCACCGCTCCACCGCTGCCGTGAAACCGCCGCTCTCGTAGTGCGCTAAACCACCCCAAAACGGTCACTATTTCGGACCACCAACTAAAAGTTAAGGAGAAGGGCGGACCTTTATCGCGGACGAGCTTGAGGAGGTGGGTCCCGGGCTCTTTGGCGTCGAAGAGTCGGAATATTTGGGGGTTTCGAGCGATGACGGAGTCCTCGAAATCATCGGGGAGGCCGAGCTCCCTCCAGACCTTGAAGAGGGCCCGCAGCGGGACGGCTCGCGAGGGAGACATGCAGACGACCCGCTCGAGCCTCTCGACGGCGGCGGGCACGGCGGCGGCGAGGGCGGCGGACTCGCGGCGGAAGGCGGCGAGGGCGGGGCCGGCGAGGGAGCAGCGGAGGTCTCTGTCCCCTCCTCCAGCGGCGGAGGGAGAGAGGCGGAAGATGCGCGGGAAGCGGCGGAGGAAGGAGGCGGCGCCGCGGTTGAGGCGCAGGCGCTGCGAGAGCCTCTCCAGGAAGTCAACGGAGACGGAGCCGTCGCGCCCGCCCGCCACGATCAGGTCTTGGATCGCCACCACTTTCAGCATGTTCTTGTACTTGTGCATGTACTTGTCGAAAGTCGGGTCTCGGGCTCTCTCGTCCACCGCCACCGCGCAGCTCGTTTTCGTGCGACGCGCCATCCCGCTGATGACACGCTGCTGCTGCTTCATCATCCACTGCCTCGCCATCGGATTTCCCAATTTACTGATGTCTACAACACTTCATGGTTTCGTCGAACACCTGGTATGCATAAATTGACGACGACGAAATCACGGCAAAGTTCTTCGAAAGCCTGATTCTTTGCAAAAACAAAAAGAGCTCGACTAAGAATAAAGGAATGGGCTTTAACGAAACGATTCGCTTAAGACTCGATTCATACTCTATTCGCGGCAACTTAGTTTTCCTCTCGCGTAGGATTTGGATCGGGTATGAAAGAGTAGTGATTTGACTATCTCATCATTATATCTACTCGAACTCGACTGAAAGCATATTCATGGCAAGCAACTAACGAAAAATTTCGCCTCACGGGTGGGAGTGAAGAAAGTAGATGCTTTTGTTTACCTACGTTATCATGTCTAAATACTTCAAATTTTAAGACTTACCTCGTTTTTTAAATGTTTTCTTATTATACCTCATTTTTCTCATTCTTACTACGAGAATACCATTCCTCTTTGTACGGTTATTAATAGAGAAATTTCATTTCGGGAATTTCGGAAAATATGTGTTATAATAGAGGTATATTATATTTTTATGTGTGCTGAAGTTTTATTACGAAATATATGTGCCAAATGACAAAAAATATTTGATAATATTTTGGTCAATTGAGGTATGTTGCGGTCGATTGCGTTATCTTGCAGAATTTAATATTAACTATGGTATGTTGCGGTCAAATTTTGTAAAGGGTTATTTTGTCTTTTGACACATATTTCGTAATAAAACTTCAGCACACATAGAAACATAATATACCCCTACTATGGCACATATTTTCCGAAATTCCCCTTTCATAATATGGACCCAAATATAATTAAAATATCCACATTAAACCTCTCTTATTCAAAATATTCAAAAATGTACTTTAACCCTTAAAAGAGACAAAAATACCATTTCCCTCTCTTTCCCTCACTCTTTCTCTCTTCCCCTTCACTTCTCTCGCCGAAACTCACCCTTCACCATTTCAAATTTTTCTTATTCTTCAAATCTATCTTCACAAGTGCAAAACTATAGAGAACACGATTACATACAAAAAATCAATGTATTCGTGCTCGGAAAATCATTTAACCGGCGGGGAGACGGTCGGAAAACTCAAGAAACATCACAAGAAAAAATATTCGAAAAAATGTATGATTTATGTTTTTTGTTCTTTTAAATCAATTGAATATAGTTTGTTTAGTGTTTTCGACCATAATGTATGTTATATCAGTTTGATTTTGGAAGATTTGAGCTAGTTTAGAGATTTTAGAGTTTTAGGTTTTCCGGAAAAATGACGAACAGGATGAGTACCATCGTAGACATCATCGTACGATATCGTACGACCATTGTACGGTGGTCATATCGTACGATATCATGCGATATCGTACGATATTAGACGATAACATGCGATAAAATCCTCTTTTTTGTACGATAGTCATAATTTTTTGTGTATTTGTGTAGGACCACTTGAAATTCCTCATTAACCAGACTTTCTCGGGGCGTATAACCTATGGTGGAACCACCGCGTTGAAAAATGTGAAGAGCCGGTTCAAATAAATGAAACTTATCGAGCAACTCCGAGAGACGGTGTTCGAACATTTCTTCTTCAAAAATAGCGAGTTGAATTTCGTGCCCGTTCTTGTCAATTCGGGCTTGGCGGGAAAACGGTTCGATTCGGCCGTCTCGAGTATGCCCTAATCTCGGGTTTAGACTACACCGACGGTCCGACAAAAGACGAGAATGACAAACGATCTTCTAGAAGGCTCATTGATGAGTACTTTAATGGGACAAGCAACATCAAATTTAGTGCACTCATCAAATTTTGGAATGCGTGCAAGAACCCCCTACACGTTTACAAGATCGAGTAGTGCTTCTTTGTTCTCGGTTATCTATTGGGACAACCGGCGAACAAAGTTATCGAGCCGAAGTAGCAACCTTTCGTGCAATACGTAGAAGATCTCCCCTTCTTCTACAGTTTTCCGTGGAAAAACATGAGTTTTCCGTGGAGACGTTTCAATCGCTCTCGGTCGACTTGACACATCACCTCGAGGTTCTCGATGTTAGCAGAGATGCCCACAAGAAGATTGTTTATTTACATATTGATGTAATATATAAATCTTTATAAAGTCCTTATTGTAACTTGCTGATTAAATTAATAAATGTTGAAACGTTCATTCATTTCTTTTTAGTTTGATTGAAGATTTATGATATTTAATAGTCTTATAGTCTTTAATCAAACCTAACAATGTATGAAGAGACAAATGTAGATTTGCGTGAACAAACTCTTCATGGTTTGTTTAAAACAATATATTCACAATCGAAAGATCAATGGACTATTGATCCCAATATGATTGTTGGAATGACGTCTGGTTACGAGGCATAGCGAGTTAGGAACTCTATAGTTCTTCTAGTGTATCTTTCAAAGATACTGAATTGACCAGTGCACCTTTAGAGACAATAGAGGAACAAACCATTTAACATCTTCTATCTCAAGGTCACTATGTATGAATTGCATCATGCTTACCTAAATCTTGAAATGAGACATGTCATTTCATAGCATTAATACTCTCATTTAAGAAAGTCAAATTCTAGATCCATTATGTGGTCTAGACTATGCCAATTGGTGAGATATTAAGTTATGAAGATGTCATGACTCAACTTTGTGAAGTTCTCATAGATATGAAATTCATGTACAAGATTGCTGAGATGCAATATATATCACCTCATAATTTATTACTTGGATTGTGAATAAATGAACTGCGCAGTATTCAAAATTAAGTAGCGACTTTATTTGGATGAAACAATGTGACTTGTTAGCTCCTCGTCAATACATTGTTTCTAACTTATTCACAAGTAACAAAGGAGCTGAGGAAATAACAAGTAGAAGGGTAAAATGGTAATTTTATAAATTCCAACTAGTTGATGATATTCATGAAGGTAAACACAGATGACATTCAATGGATCCGCTCAATATAATTAAGTTGAATTTGAGTAGAAAATAAATTCATTTGAACCGAGAGATTCTCAGTGTCAACTCTATAGTGGAGTCAGTTGACATTAAGCTGGTACTCGAAAAAGGTTTGTGAACTTTTGAGTTCGAGTATAGAAGCTCAAGCTTTGTTCATTTGGATCCATAATATCACTATTACATGTCATTAGAGTAGGATTGTTAAACTAAAAGCTAAGTCAAAATAAGTTCAAATGTTGAACTAGATTTTTTTCTCGGAAAATGTCTAAAGGGTATTTTTGTCCACATGTACATAAAATAATGTGAATGTCAAAATAAGATTTTGAATATTTTCATATGATTAAAATATAAATTATTTTCTAAAACCGAAAAGTCGTTTAAGGCATTATGAAATTAATTTCGTTATTTGTGCAATTATAATTTTACAATGAGTATTTTAAGAATTGTCTCAAAAGAAATAAGGAAGCATCTAGAAGCTCCCCCCTAGGTAAAATTTCGGCCAACATGCATCAAGAGGAGAGTTTTATTTCCCTTTAATTTTAAGGATAATTATCCAAAAGAAAAAGAGGAAATAAATTTCATTGAGAAAGAAATAAATAAGCTAAGTGAAGAAACAAATTTCCTCTTTGCTTGAGTTACATGGCCGGCCAAATTAGGAGAGAATGGGGAAGGGAAAATCAAATATTGTGTCATGAATGCATTATTCTTTCATGAATGCATAATTGACTTTATAGATTTTTCATTCTTCTATAAATAGAGCATCATATAGAGATGTGAAAATAAGCTTCATTCTTGCTCTCTCTCTCATTGTGGCCGACTCCCTCTCTATCTCTCTCTCTAGAAAATACTTTTTTTATTTTGGTACCTAAGTCCTCATTAGACTTAGGCTAAATTAGCTAATTAGCTCTTAGACTTGTTCTTAAGTTATTGTGTTTAATTGTGCCCACAAAAAATCCTTCTAAACCTTTATAGACTCTTATAATAGAAACCTTAGGTTTCTCGAGTTCACGTTTAGGTTTGAAGGAACCGAGCTAGAATAGAAGATCAACCTTTCTCAAGATCCATTAAAGATCAAACTACAAGAAAGATTAGTATTCAAATAATTAAATAATGTTTTTAATTTATAACATGTACATGCACTTTATCTAGGTTTGTAAAATTGTTTTACTAGTAAAAGAAATTTTTATATTCCGCCATTAATATGATTAATGATAAATTTTTCTTAACCCTAGACCTATTCCAACACTCGAGACGAAGCTGAAGAAGAAGCCCGACGTTCAACAAAATAAGGCAAAGTACACATTTTCTTGGAATCTTCACGCCTTTCAGTATTGGGCGTACGAGGCGATCCCGGAGATTGGGCAAGCTTTCAGAACAAGGATCGGAAACCAAATGCCGAGAATGCATTCGTGGTCGGGCACCATCGTCGTTCTTAGGAAGGACATCGAGAAGATTTTGAAGAAGAAATCGGTAACTTTTATTGATTTTTCATATTTTTCTTATGTTTTCAGCTGGGCGTCCTTCAAATGCTTCGACCTAGACCGGCTGAGGAAGGCTTCTTAGATATTCTTGAAGATCATACGAAGAAATGTCTATATCTGATAGACATCGAAGGAGAAAATGCGGCCGAGCCAAGGAACGTCGACGAAAAAATCAACATCATCGGTTCAGCCGCGGAGATCGTTAAAAGTCATCCTCCCATTCACACTGTTTATTTCATCACAATAAACTAGTTTGTTGTTGAGATTAGTTAGACAAATAATCGGTGAATTGGTCTTATTTTGCAAACGTATTTTGATTTTGTCCAACGTTTTGTAAAACTATTGTAAATGGCCCTGGTGCACATGTGGCACATTAATTTACGTTTTAATTTTACTTTAATGCCCTTATAATTTTTGGCCGAATTTTTTGAATTTTAAATTCGTGTGAAAATTGTAATTATTTCCCAGAAATTTCAAAACGTGCCGGTTTTATATTACGTTAATGGGTTGACTATTTACTCATTTAATATCAATTAATTAATTATGGTTATTTCATTTTTATTGCTAAAAACAATACATTCTCGGACATAATCTTTTTGTTTCTATATATGGAAATGATTAAAAATTTTGCCATTAATTAATCCAATACATTTATAGTCGTAAATTAACATTTCATTTACAATGATCGAAGTTTTATAACGTAAATTTGAGGTTAGTTTACAACGTTAATCGTTTAAGACAACGTAAATTGAAAGTTTTTCTATCGTTAATTGCATATTAATTAACAAAACATGATTTATTTTACAAGATGAAAGAAATCAAAATTTCATAATGAATTGGAAATCAAAATCAAAACATGTAGAAGAAGAAGGACAAAGAAGAACGAAAGTTGTGTTAATGAAAGTTTCACATCTTTCTCCGGCATGAAAACTTCACATCCTTCAACTTCTAATTCTTTTTCGTCATCATGCCGTCGTGTTCCTGTAGGATTTCGTCCCCGTTGGTTCCATTCAAGCGTTGTAGATGAAGAAAACGATTAAAAAATCGATTTACATGTATCCATAAAACATTTCAAAAACAAAAACAAATTAAAGACATAACATAACATAAATATACTTGTTAGTTGCCGACCGATTTACGTCGTTGATCTCTATTATTTTTTGCAGATATGAACCTCGGATTTTTTTGGTGAAGCTTCACGTTCAACAAAAATGGAGATTGTTGGTTTCTTGGTTTTCAAATTCGGGATTTTGGAGAGAGAAAATCGATGTACATGTATTTATAAAAGATTTCGAAAACAAAAAAATTAGATACACAACATAACATAAATACATGTTAATCGCCGACTGATTTACATCGTTGATCTCTATTATTTTTTTCCGATGATGAACTTCGGATTTTTTGGTGAAGCTTCACGCTCAACCAAAAATGGAGATTGTTGGTTTCTGGGTTTTCGATTTTGGGATTTTGGAGAGAGAAAATCGATTTACAGGTACCATAAAAAATTTTAAAAAGAAAAACAAATTAGATACATAACATAACATAATTTTTTGTTAATCACCGATCGATTTACGTCGTTGATTTCTACTATTTTTCGCCGATGATGAACTTAGGATTTTTTTTTGGTGAAGCTTCACGTTTATCAAAAATGGAGATTGTTGGTTTCTGCGTTTTCGGTTTTAGAATTTTGGATAGAGAATGCCGAATTCTTTTTTACTGTTTTTGTAATTTTTTAATTTTTCTCTTCAGGAGTCAAATAGTTTTAATTCGTTGTGTTATTGAATGCGGTTTTCAAGCCCATTATTAAGTGTAATTTTTTTTTTTTAATTCTATGAAATGGGTGGGAATCTTAACCGGATCAAATTTGGAATGAAATCTTTGTAAAATTATTGGGTGAACATTTATTAGTAGTTTTACAAAACGTTATACAAAATCAAATTAACAAATTTATATAAGACTATTATATAGTTATTCGTACAAAATATATTGTTGTAATTCATAACAAGGAAAGAGATATAGAAAGTCTGCCACCTTGCAACAGTAAGGTGAAAAAGGCATCTTTAGTCACTACATAAGAGCTTAATATTTGCCTTTATTGCTATCTTAGTTTTCCTTTTAGCTAATTTGTTTTTCCGAACTTTATATATTTTGTTGACAGTAATTGCTGCCTAAGCAAGAAAGGTATGTGGTTGTAATAACATAATAAAAACAAATAGTTTGACAAAAATAATTAAAAAAAAAAAAAAAATTGACGGTGCAATATATATGTTTAGTAAAGGGCTACTTTAATTTTTTATTTATATTTTTAACAAAAAGGCTACTTGAAAATTAAATGTTCATGGGGAGCTGAAATATAAGATTTACATATAAAGTAATTATAGAAAAAATTATTTAAAACAATCATTTTAGGGGACCCTTAAGTCTAGTAGATAATTGAATGAAAAATATTATAGATATGTACATTTAACATACATCGTATTCGTATAGAATAACTTGTACAAACCGTTTCATTATTATTTTTATAATTTATTACTGTTACAAGTCATGTATTTCCATGTTATGATCAGAATACAGAGCTTGTGAATGAAAGCTTCTTTGTTTAAGACACCGAAACAAAAGAAGATAACAGAACAGTACTAAAACCAAGAGCCTAATAATAATAATACATTCGTTCCTTACTTCCATGGCAGGTCTTCCTTTCTTCCCAGGATCGCCTTCGAAATTATTCCATGTGTATTATTAATCGCCACTCCCGTTGCTTTCTCCACAAGGCTATGCTCACTCTTTTCCACTCCAAATCAAACAAACAAAGAAGGCCACTATTCAAACCCTAACCCTAACTCTAAGTGCAAGTTCAACAAGATGCCGATAGAGAGACGGTCGCGGACGGCGATGAACCCTCCGCCGGCGATGAACCGGGGCGACGAGGCCGATGAGAATATGGGAATGGGAGGGTGGACGATGGGCGAGGAATATGGGAACACGACCACCCACGACCTAGTTGAGCAGATGATGTATTTGTACGTGCGGGTGGTGAAGGCGAGAGATCTGCCGGCGAGTGGGATCACGGCCGGTTGCGACCCTTACGTGGAGATCAAGCTCGGGAACTACAAAGGCCAGACGAGGCACTTCGAGAGGAAAAACAACCCCGAGTGGAATCAGGTATATGGACTACGAATTGTGAATGTTAGTCGTGAGGTTTTATTTTGGCCCCTGGATATAAATATATTGACATTGTGGCCCCCCCTAGGTGTTTGCGTTCTCGAAGGAGCGAGTCCAGTCTTCGGTGGTTGAGGTGTTTGTGAGGGACAAGGAGACGTTGGGGCGCGACGACTACGTGGGGCGAGTGGTGTTTGACTTGAACGAGGTGCCGAGGCGGGTCCCGCCGGACAGCCCGCTGGCGCCGCAGTGGTACCGCCTCGAGCACCGGCGCGGGGACGGCAGCAAGGTCAGAGGCGAGATCATGCTCTCCGTCTGGATGGGCACTCAGGCCGACGAGGCCTTCTCGGAGGCCTGGCACGCCGACGCGGCCTCTGTCTCCGGCGAGGGAGTGCTCAACGTCCGCTCCAAGGTCTACGTCTCACCCAAGCTCTGGTATCTCCGACTTGGAGTCATCGAGGCGCAGGACATCGTCCCTAATGACCGCACTAGGGTTCCCCAGGTTTTCATTAAGGCTCAGGTATGAATTCACCTTTGCTTTCCTACGTCTCCATCATTTGGCCCCACTCCAGACAGAAAATAACAGACAAAATTATAGTGATTTCTCTTCAATAAAGAAAAATCTATTTCGTTTCAAAATCTCACAAAATTTGTTTATAATCTCATTTGCGCTCTACGCTAATTTCGGTCATAGGATATTTATAAGAGACGGCTAGAGCTTATCATCATCCTGAAGTCTTCAATCGTCTTAGATTAGGCTACAGTTACACACATTAAAATGCTTATTATTCAAAATAGTCCTTATAAATTAATTAATGAAGTGTAAAGTAAAAGTTTAAGCAAAATAATCAAAATTAAACTTTATTATCAATAACTTTTCGATAAATAATTTACGATTTTCAAACAAATTTAGGGACAATTATTGACTTGTGTAAATTTTGTTCACTTCACTAAATTCCAAAAAATTTAACTGTTTTACAAAATATTATTAATTTCAATTATCTATTCAAGTAAAACAAGCCACGAAAATACAGTATAAATATAACTTTTTTTCTTTTAAATTGTAAAATTTCCACTCGAAACCACGATGATTTACAACGATATGTTGACATAATATTTGTAGTTAGCATAAATGATCATAACTTTAGATTTTATTTTAATGTAAAAAAAACCGTATATATGTGGTTGAAGGTGGGTAGCCAAGTGCTGAGGACACAGGTGTCAGGGAGCCCGAGCGCGAACCCACGGTGGAACGAGGAAGACCTGGTGTTCGTGGCGGGAGAGCCGTTTGAGGAAGATCTGGTGGTGAGCGTGGAAGACCGCGTCCACGCGTCGAAGGAGGAGCTTCTCGGCAAAGTGAGCCTCCCGCTGGAGACTCTGGAGCGGCGCCTGGAGCAGCGGCGGCCGGTCCAGTCGCGGTGGTTCGACCTGGAGCGGTTTGGGTTCGGCGTGCTCGAGCCCGACCGGGCAAGAAAAGAGTCAAAGCTGTTCTCGAGCCGCGTGCACTTGCGGGTGTGCCTCGACGGTGGCTATCACGTGCTTGACGAGCCCACCGCCCACCTCAGCGACACGCGCCCCACCGCTCGCCAGCTCTGGAAGCCCGCCGTCGGAGTCCTCGAGATCGGGATCCTCGCCGCGCGCCAGCTCCTCCCTATGAAGGCCAAGGACGGCGGTGCTCGAGGTTGCACGGACGCCTATGTGGTGGTCAAGTACGGGCAGAAGTGGGTCCGGACGAGGACCGTCTTGGACTCCTGCGAGCCGCGGTGGAACGAGCAGTACACCTGGGAAGTCAATGACCCTTGTACAGTCGCTACTCTCGGAGTGTTCGACAACTGCCATATCTCTGGTGCTGCTCCGGCCGCCGGAAGGGACTCCCGGATCGGGAAGGTGCGACTCCGAGTTTCGACTCTGGAGGCGCACCGGACGTACACGAGCTGGCACACGTTGCTGGCGGTGCACCCGACAGGGGTGAAGAAAATGGGAGAGTTGCGGCTGGCAGTGCGGTACACCTCCACGGGTTCCTATTCTCCGGCGGTTGCGGGGACGGCACACCTGTATTGCCGCCCCCTCCTCCCGAAGATGCACTATCTCGTCCCCATGTCGGTGAAGCAGGTGGAGAGCCTGCGGCACAGGGCCATGGCCGCGGTGGCCGCCAGGCTGGCGAGGGCGGAGCCGCCTCTGCGCAGGGAGGTGGTGGAGTTCATGCTCGATGCCGACTCCACCGGCTGGAGTATGCGCCGCAGCAAGGCCAACTTTTTCCGGGTCATGGCTCTCGTCTCGGGGCTCGTCTCCCTCGCAAGGTGGCTCGGAGACGTGTGCCGGTGGAGGAATCCGGTCACCACCGTGCTCGTGCACGTCTTGTTTCTCATCCTCGTTTGCTACCCCGAGCTCATACTTCCCACCGCCTTCCTCTACATGTTCCTCATCGGCTTGTGGAATTACAGGTATCATATCATTCTCCACAATTTCTTTGAGCTTGATTAATTAATAAGAGTTATGTATAGGTTGCGGCCGCGGGAGGCTCCGCAGATGGACGCGAAGCTTTCTTGGGCGGAGGCGGCTCAGCCCGACGAGTTGGATGAGGAATTCGACACGTTTCCAAGTTCGAGGCCAAACGACATTGTTCGAATGAGGTATGATCGTCTCCGCAGCGTCGCCGGAAGAATCCAAACCGTGGTCGGAGACGTGGCCACTCAGGGAGAGAGAATTCAGTCAGTGCTGAGCTGGCGCGACCCGAGAGCCACCGCATTTTTCGTCCTCTTCTGCCTCTGCACCGCCGTGCTGCTCTACGCAACACCGTTCAGGCTCGTTGCTTTCGCGGCGGGGCTCTATTATTTGAGGCACCCTAGGTTTCGCAGCAAATTACCCTCTCTGCCCCTCAACTTCTTCAGGAGATTGCCCGCTCGTACCGACTGCTTGTTGTGATCTCGTGTTATGGAAAAATCTGTTTTGAAAATTTTCGTTTTCGATTTGTGTTTTGCAATCTTTGTGCCAATAATATTCCAAGAAAATAACTAAATGAGTGTAAACTGACATGTCTAGAAAGAAAAGAAATTCTGATTTGGTAATATTTTAATAACACTTTAGCTAGTTCCTGGACTATTGTGGGAGATAGTCTTTGATGTATTGAATTTGAGTATTTTAATTATAGGTGAGGAAATTAGCTAGAAATCTCAAAGGAGACACGACAATCTTTGGGGAAACTGGCTTAAATGAGCATAAACAAAGATAATAAATTATGTTTGCCAGGGTAAAAGAGTATTATATACAATAAAACATGAGCACAATTATCTCTCAACTCAACCCTATAATATTTCTATCTCCTCGATCACCATACTCAGCTATAATTAGTTACAGTCACCATTCGCAAGCTTACGCCAAAACGAGGGAAAAACTTACTCAAAAAAAAAAAATTACCATGCGCTTGCAGTAGCTTCTTCATTATGGACTAGTCAGCCTACATATATCAAGCAAATATTAGTGAGCCAAGTAGTTAATGAATCCGTGATTAGTAATGTAATGTAATAAACTACAACTTTATGAAATAAAAAGAATAAAAACTTATATATGTTAATCACCTGATAACTAAACTGTCATATACTTGAGCATGGCTCCACGGAGTTTTTCCATGAATTCAGCTGCTTCTTTCTGCAAGTTGGATATATGCAAATAACCTTGGATTATTATGCAAGTGACATGCTGGTCCCAAAACTAATTTTAGAAAAAACAATATATTTACTTATTTATGATGAAATGAATCACCTTAAAAGCTTATAGATTTGTCAACTTAAGTAACTTGGTACGTTTATACATTACATACATACATATATATATTATATGTATGTATATATATATAAACTACTAACCATAACAACAAATATAAGCAATCTATTCAAGTTGACAAATGTGTATGCTTTAGGTGTCAAATTTTATACCTTAATTAAAATAATACTATTTATATGAAAATGATTTAAATGCTAAAAGAATCATTCGTTTGAGATAAAATATCAATTTGTATATAACTAAGATCACCGAATGTCGATGAAATGGCTAACTCACCTGATTGCTTCTGTTTGCGCTTGCTATGTTTTCGTCGAGCAAGGCCAACAAAGGTCGATTGAGTTCATTTAGCTCTACCATCTCCAATAACTAAACACAGCAAACAGACAAATCGACTCAGATACGTAAATATAAAAGTAAAGAACAAGATATTTTATTACATGTTGAACCATAAGGATTCCCATACAGTTGCTTTAACATCCTTTGACATCAAGATTTTCTTCAGACTCTCGTTCGCCTTCAGAAGCTCAATTTGCATCTTGTCATATGCTTCTGAAAAAAAAAGAGCACGTGAACGGTTTTGAGTTTCCCTAAATGCTGAAAAACTTTCACGGGTTTTGGAATCTTTACATACCTATTCCTTCTTTGAGGGCTTTTTGTAATGCTTCGAGTTCAACCAGCCTATCGTCCATATCCTGGTTTAACAAATTGGCACATGTCATTTCCACAAATGAATAACTCAGTGACTGTGAATGAATAGCTTGTTTTTTAACAACGAACCTCAGTTTTAGCAACTGCAAAACGGATCTGGCCGATCTCAAGTTTCAGGTGCGAAAAGAACTCATCATTCAATCTGCAATAATCAATTTTCAGTCCCACATAATTTACTAGAGTGTAACAATAAATATAATCGGAAACCACGTCGAAACCCGTACGAAATCAGTCCTCAATAAAGCCATTACCAAAGACACAAACTTTAACCAAATTTCAAGTATAGAAACAGCAAAGAAATGACTGGATAAAAAATTACTCAAACAAATATTTAAAACAGTAGAACCAATCAAACTCAGCTATGCTTTAAAACACAAAGATTGCTTGAAATCCTTTAAATGAGTACTAAAATGCCCTGAGCTTTTTCAAGCTTTCGTTACATCATCATACAATTCAACCTGAAATCTCGTACCTCGTTCTCAATCTTCCGATCTCGAATTCGATCTCTTGAGCTTCGGTATCAAGAAAGTATTCTACAAGCCCCGTTAGAGACACCGGAGCCACTCGAGACTGAACGTCAAAACACACAGACCGGTTTAAAATCAAGCAATTCACAACAAACAGAGTTCCAATTAAAAGTTAAAAAATCCAAAATATTAATCAACAAAACCCTAACCTCTCTGAGAGATTGACGACGAGCTTTCTCTTGGATCATATGGTTCTCGAACTCTTTCCTCGCATCAGCGTCCTTCTCGATCCGCCGCTTGAACTCCTGGCGTGCGATTAGGCCCGTCTTCGGTGGACCTAGAATTCCTTCTGGATCCTTCCTTTCGATTAAAACATCACAAATCCCAAAAGAAAATCAGATGAATAAGTCATTGGTTCGGAAACGAATGAGAGATGCGTGGTATATTCTTACCCAGTTAACGCAGGAGATCTTGTTCGTCCTATGTTTGGGAAGCTTGGGACTCGTACGGAAGGAAGTGATTGGTGTGGTGAAGCGGAAAGTGAGAGACGCCATGGATGAATGATTGAATTGAGTATTCGCTCAAGCTCTCTCAGGTTCTGTTTTGTTATCCATTTGAATGGCATGGATTGTAAATAATATGTGATCTTATGGCGGGAATGGCGTTATCTATTAGGAGGGACTCGGCAAGTAAGCGGTTACACGTGTCTACTCTTACTGAACCTACTTTGTTTTCTTTAGAGCATCTCCAATGCATGTCATTCTTTAGAGCATTGTGATGACATGGATGGCATCCTTCATTGCTTTTGCATTGGAGTAAAAATAAAAAAAAGAGTAATGTTGGCATAGTTGCTTTTTTTAACACCGGTGCTACATAAGTTGCTTTGATTATTTTATTGTTTTATATTAATGTGGTCTCAACTACTACCAACAATCTTCTTAAATTAATTTGTCATTTTCCCAACTTTCAACTCTCACCCACTTGTTTCTCTTTTCTCCCTCTCATATCTCTCTCTCGTGCAACACCCTACACAATTATAAATGAAAACAATAAATTGTATTTTGTGGTCCCAACTACAATAGTGTATTTTGTCCAACACTCAACTCTCAACAACCTCCACACCACATACAAACACAAAAGAGAATTGAAAATATTAAATTATTATACAATAAACTAATATAAATTATTACTATATATATGACCATATCTCAACCTCAATAAAATCACATTCTCCTCTTCTCTCATACATATATTTCCTTAAAAAAGTCTCATATATTCAGTCTATATTACTATTTTATTCCAAAAAAAAATGGATTCGTCAAACTCTCAAAATTCTTATGCCTTAAATTTTGGCTCTCCTCCACAATGCACATCGCCATATGCCTACAAAACACCTCCTCGCCGAACACCATCAACACCTATCTCTGAAAGTCAAACTACACCTATCGCAGAAGAGTTGACATCCACGGTGATGCAACAAGAAGAGCAGCCAAAAAGTAGAGGAAAAAAAAACGTAAAATGGAACCAAGAAGCAAGCATACTTCTCATAAGTGGATGGCTTAATACGGAAATGACCAAACATCCACAAGTTTTTGGAATCGGATTGCCGACTATTTCGACAAAAATCGTGCCAAGAAAGAGCAACAAAGATCTGAAAAACAATGCAAAGATCATTGGACAAAAATGAACCAAAAGGTGACACGTTTTAATGGGTGTTACAAACGAGTACAAGAAGCACGTCATAGTGGTTGGTCCGATGAGCAGATTATGGAGAATGCGCATCAAATGTATAGGTCAGAAAATAACAACTCTACATTTACGCTTGATTATTGTTGGAGATTGTTGAAAGATGAACCTAAATGGAATGCAACCCACCAAAGAGAAGGTGCAAAGAGAACAAAAATTTCAGAAACAGGAGGTTATAGTTCATCGTCCAATCCAGAAAAGAGTAACGATGAAGTACATGAAGTTCGCCCGATCGGTCAAAAGGCGGCCAAGAGAAAGGAAAAAGGAAAAGATAAATTAGATACTACTGGTGCATTTCTCGAAGCTCAAACACGAAAAGCAGCAGCACTGGAGAAATTGGTGGAAATAAGAGGGAAGGAAGAGGAAAATAATAGGATGAAACAATATATGGATTATCTCATTGTTGACACATCGTACATGACTCCAGAGCAGAAGAAGGATCATGAAAACATGTGTATTTATATTAAGACTAATTTTCTAAAGTTTTGAATTTTATTATATATTTTTTAATAAAAATATGATTATATGAGTTTATTTTTATTTTATTTTTATTTATTGTGCAATTTTGACACTTACTTTGGTGTATTTGATATTTAAACATATCATATGAATTGAAATTATATAAAGAAAATCTTAGACAATAAAATAATAATAAAATATTTACTGTGTTAACAACTTTGAAAGCAACTCACATTGGAGTAATTTTTTAAAAAATTGTCAATTTAATGATGTGGAAGAGAGATGTAATTAAGTAATAATATTTTGATGATGTGTCAAAAATTGGCAACTCTAAAAGCACTTAAGTATTGGAGATGCTCTTAAGAAAAATTGCTCGAATAAATCACAACAAAAATTGTAATGGCAAAATATCCAATTTTTAGCATCTTTTAAATAAATAGTCATTTAGGACCATGTGACAAATTTTTATTATGTGCATTTATAAATCTTGCCTCTACGTGCGAGTGATTTAAAATAATAAATATTTTCAAAAGTAAGAATATTACATAAGTTAAAAAAATGTCATTCGCATCTTCTATTCAATCAATAGGTATCAAAGATCTAAAACAAGTACGGAAATAATAAAAAAAATGAACCTGTCTTAAATGCTTAGCATAATTTTTTGTAGAAACAATTTTTGACATAAATATATTTTTTCTTGATATGATCTAATAAATTTAATTATAATTGACATCAAATGTAAATTTTAAATATTATTGTCTTGTGTATAAAATTAAATCAATCGCATTTTAAAGATCTCGATTTTTTTAAAATATATTTAGTATAAACGATAATATTTAAAATGACATACATGTATTTGTTCTTGATTTGATCTAATAAATTCAATTCTAATTGATAACAAATGTAAATTTTAAATATTATTGTTTTTGTATAAAGTTAAGTTAATCTCATTTTAACTTACTATTAGTCTACATCTAACAAAAAATGCATGAAACAACTTTTGGTTGTTCTATTTATATTTTTGGTTGTTCTATATGAGTTGTGGTTGTTCTGAATATTCGTTAATAACCACGTGTTTTTCATTGAGGTGCTGACGTGGCAGTCATATAAGAGGTTTCCTAAAAGGAGGTTCTCCTAATTAACTTTGTTATGGATTTTTTTTATTTTAAATCCAAAATCTGAAAAAATAGCCTACATTAACGTAAAATTACAGTGATTTTTGGAATTTATTAGATTTTTTTTCTGTTTTTATAATTGAAATAGTCAACTTGTTCACTTTTTTTTTTAGGAAATTCGTATTTATTTTTAATATTTCATTCATGTTTTGGTTATTTATATTAATTCTTGAGATTCAAATCTGTCGAATAAATTATATTATGGTAATTTATTTTTCATTTTTATAGTTGACATCGTGTTAATTTCGGTTAATTTTACATGCTCTTACTTATGGAATCTGAAAAATATTATATATTATACGTTAATTAACCGTGAGTTATAAGATTTACGTGATTCTTGTTATGTTTTTAGAATTCAAATTGTCATCTAATGAGTTCACTTTAATTTGAGGAATTCAAATTTATTTTAAATATATTTCATTATTATTTCGATGTAATTCTTGAGATTCTATACTGGTAATTAATTTTCCGATTTTATAGTTAATTTCGATTAATTTTATTCATTGATGATAAGATATTTTACAGTTACAATATTTCTTAATTTGCAGCCTTTATTTTGGCAGTTTTTAATTCATTTTCACTCGTCATGATTGAGAGGATTGAGTGGAAAATAAAGTGAGAATTGAAGATCAAGAAAATAGCGTGAGAATCAGAATTTTGAGATGAAAGTGAGAAAATCCGACAACTGGGAATTTAGAGAGAGAAATATATTTTCGAATAAAATGGATTTGAGAATTGAGAAAATTGATTCTGTATAAATGGTTTCCCAAATTAATTTCTCCCGCTAAATATAGTGTTTATTTCTCCATAAATATTTCCGATTAGCCAAAAAAATTGACTTAATTAATATAATAGTCTATTTTCTTATTCTAAATTTCCGAAAATAATTTAGTCATATTTAAAAAATATGGTATCAAAGTCTTATTATTTCCCATAATTTCTTCTATTGAATATTACCAAATTTATTGATTAGTTGGATATTTTGCGAAACAAACATTATAAAGTGCTATTTACCTCAATTGTCCTTTTTTAATTAATATTTATTCGTGTTTATTTTTTTTAGCAAATAAAATTATTAACTTTTATTGCGATAAATTATTTAATTTAATTAATTAACTTATTTTATTAATTATCTCTCCGTCCTTTTCATTTTCTTTATCATATTTCATCTACTTCACGTACATTTCAATTTCTTCATCAAGAATTTCAATTTTTTCAAACTCACAAAAAAATTTAAGTCGACTTTAACGATATTTCGTAGTCCAAGAATGGATCAATACGTCCTAGCGACCGTCGACAAAAAGATTCCACTTGTTTACTAGCGAATAATCTCCATACACTTTTTTCGCTCCGAAAAAGACTCGACAATTATCTCCGTCTACAAGATAAATCTCCAAAATTATAAATTTTAAATATTAAATTCGAATATCATATCTCACATCTTACTCATTTTTTTTCCAAGTAGCAGCTTTTAAATATTAAATTCGATTTTTTTTACCATCTCATCTCTAAGTTTTATTCTACATTTCATTCGCCTCTATCAAAAAATTTTATTTTTTGTGATCTCGTTCTCATGAAATTTATCAATGTTTTCGTGACAATGTTGAAACAAATATTTTGATTTCATAACAACATTTAGTCAAATTAGTGACAACTTAATAATGAAATATTGGGTTTCGTGACCAAAAAATTGTCAAGAAATTAAAAATTTGTGACAATTTTGTCACAAATATCTTGTATTCATGACAATATTTAGTCGGATTCGTGACAACTTAGTCCAGAAAAATTGGATTTTGTGACGAAAAAGTTGTCACAAAATTCTTTGTCATGAAACTAGTATATTGTAGACAAATTAGAAAGTTCGATACTGACAATATTTAATGCTTTGTTAGTTGTACTCTGAAGTAGCATACCTACAATTTGTTATTTTAAAATGCTGAATTATGATTATTAATTAATTAGTTACACGTGAGTAGCAATTAATAAGTAAAATTGATAATATAAATTATAAACTGTAATTTAAAAATTAAGTCCGTGTGTAAAGTAGTATATTAATATCCTATAGCTAGATCTCTTACAATGATGGTCTATATTGCTCGCAGAGGCACATATGAGTATATTATTATTATTTTATATTTTAAATCCAATAAATTACTTTCGAGGGGGCTGGACCTGGCTGGACCACGTCTATAACCAACAACCAAGATGATCTCATGAGAATCGACAAAAGCAAAACAAAATTTGTGTAAGGTCATAAAAAAATTTATGACTTCTGTAACTAAAATAAACGAGTTGGTGACAAGGTCATTACGAAATTAAAGATTATTGACAAAATGTTATCCCAAAACTTTTGAATTTTATTTTAATCTTTCACAATTGACTAGATAGCTCGAGTAGTTTGCCGAGACTGAACTTTTCAACAACTCCTATATTGTTCGTACATACACACATGAGTGTATGATTACTTTTTAAATTTAAAAATTCAACAAAACATCTTCGACGGAGGTGGACCACGTACATAAACTCCAACCAAATTTGATCTCGTGAGAATTGACGAACGAAAAGAAATTGTGAAAAAGTTGTCACAATTTTATTATTTTAGTGACTAGAAAATACGAGTTTCGTGACAAGAGTGTCGTGAAATTAAGACAACTCTTATTTCGTGACAAGTTTGTCATGAAACTCTTAATTTCATGATAAAGTTGTCACAAAATTCTTAATTTCATGTCAACATTTTGGTCTCGAAACCCAATTTTTGTGATTAAGTTGTCACGAAATCAACTAAATATTTTCACAAAATTTAAATACGATTTTCGTGGCAAGTTTGTCACAAAATTCTTAATTTTGTGACAACATTTTTTTATAACAATACCCAATTTTTCGTGATTGAGTTGTCACGAAATCGGACGTGTCACAAAAAATAAGCTACTTAATAAATCTACCACAACTCATTAGCAACCTCAAGTAGTTGGTCAAGCTTGTACATTCAACGAACTCATGAGTTCGTGGGTAATACTTTCAAGTAGCATATCTATAATTTGATATTCTAATATGATTATTAGTTAGTTTATTACATGTGAGTAGCATATTAACAATCTAAATTTATTATAATACTAATTAAAATTGTAATTTAAAAGTTAGGTTCGTGTACGTAGTAGTATACTAATGTTTTATGACTAGATCTTTAACAATGTTGATTTACATGGTTCGTAGATGCACATATAAATACAAAATTATTTTTGAAAAATTTCAAATCCAACAAAACATCATCGACAGGGCTTGACCACGTCCATAAACTCCAAGGAAGTCGATCCCTTGAAAGTTGATGGCAAGTAAAAAAAAATCGTGACGACATTGTCACGAATTTTATCATTTTCCTGACTAGAAAATACGGGTTTCTAGACAAAATTGTCGCAAATTTCGTAATTTTGTAACACCATTTTGATCATGAACCACAACTTTTCGTGACTAAGTTAAGTTTTCACAAAAAAAGATGATACATTTCGTGACAAGTTTATCACGAAAAACTCAAAAATTCACGACAACTTGGGTTTTTTCCGGGAAGGGGAAAAAATACAAAAAATCACAAACTGAGAGATCCAGAGAGTTGAGATGGTCGGAAAAGCGAAAAGCAGCTAATCGATGAGAACGATGAAGACGTGAGATATAATATTTAAGTTTAATATTAAAAATTTAGAGTGTTTTTTCGGTGGACAGAGATGATTGTCAGTCTTTTCCAGATGCGGGAAAGCCGACAGGAGATGGTGAGATGAGTAAGGTGGTGAATGGTATGAGCACAAATATTGATGATGAAAGTGATGAAGATGAGATTCAGAAAACAAGGAGGGAGGGAGAGAGAGAGAGAGAGAGAGAGAGAGAGAGAGAGAGAGAGAGAGAGAGAGAGAGAGAGAGAGAGAGAGAGAGAGAGAGAGAGAGAGAGAGAGAGAGAGAGTATATTAAGTCATATAATCTTAAAGATACATTAGAAAATTTGTATTTCTTTTCTTCGCCAACTCATTTAAATATTTTTTAAAAAAATATAAAAGTGAAATTCAGCCTCGATTTACCTCTATAAATGACAAATATTTAATTTTATAATTATGTTCTTATTTTCACTAACATTTTGACAATATGAGTTTTTAACGCACGAAAAAAAAGATCGTACCATAATATATTGAGCGGAGTGAGAGACGAAGAGCAACGGCATGGACGAGCCAGGCCTGGCTCTACAACTTTTGAGGCCTAGAACAAACATTTTTATATTTATCTGTTTAATACAAATTTATCTGTTTAAACTTAAAAAATATTTTAAATTTTGGGCCTTTTTTTATATTTAAACTTTAAAATATGGACTTTTTTATATTTATATTAAAAAAAAGAAACTTTTTTTTACATAATTATTTAGCGAGTCTAAAGAAATGACTTGACCTGCTTAGTGATCAAGTCGGCCCTGAAACGAGCGAGAGATAAAAAGCGACGAGGATAAGCAACATGACTGTGATCGTGGACGGCGATTTTTTGTTTCTTATTGTGTTGAAATTTGAAGAAAAAGTCGGTTTTTTTTCCTACTGATGTTGCTTGGATATGAAGAGAGAGGAAAAGTTTGATAAATAGGATTGAATTGTTATAAAAAAAAAGAAATCAAAGAGAAAAAGTGAAAATACAATTTTTTAGGAAAGTGAAACAATTTTGTTAAGGTAGATTCAGACAATTTCATCAAATATCAACCCACTATTAATTTTTGAAAATTTTCATTGAAAATGCACGAAGAGCTAAGAATGGGAGAAAGAAACTTGAGTAAACAAGTTGTTGGTAATGAAGGAGGAACTCTCGGAATAAGAGTGAGAAATAAGCTAATCTGGGAAATTTCCACGGTCTCTTGATTTCAGGAGCGGACTGTCCAAGGCTTAGCCCCAAAATCTTCATTCCCAACTCTCACCGAATTCACACTTCCAGGAATAGGGCTTTCATCGGAGTCTCTCTCTCTCAACGTACTCATTTCTCAGTTCAGAAATATTCCGATGAACGCTGGTTCGAAATCTCGAGCGGCGTTGAGCGCGGCGTTCTCTCACTGCGTCAACCAGGTCCGGAGCTACGATTACCACCACTACCTCTGCCTCCTCGAGCTTCCATCTCCGGCGACGAGAAGAGCCGCTTTCGCGATCCGCGCCTTCAACGTCGAGGTCGCCAAAGCCATGGACGTCGCTTCCGATCCCCAAATCGGCCTAATGCGACTCCTCTGGTGGCGCGATGCGCTCGACAAGATCTTCTCCTCCTCCAAGCCGATCGATCACCCCGTCGCGATCGCTCTCTCCGCCTCCGTGGCCTCCGGCAACCTCAAGACCGCCACTGCCAAGGCCTGGCTCAGACGCTCCGTCGAGGCTCGGATCGACGACGCGAACAGAGGACCGAACGAGATTCCTCGGCGAATCGATGATCTGGAGAAGTACGGGGAGAAAACCGCCTCCGGTCTCCTCTACGCCACTCTCCAGTCCGCCGGAATCTCCTCCGCCGCCGCGGACCACGCCGCGTCGCACATCGGAAAAGCGAGCTCGCTCCTTTTGCTCCTCCGATCGATTCCTTACCACGCGAGCCGAAGCCGAGAGCGATTTTACATCCCTCTCGAGGTCGCGGAGAAGCATGGCCTAGGGTTGGGGTTAGGTCCGAGTCTGAACGATCGTCGGGAAAATCTCTCCGACGCCGTGTTCGAGATGGCCTCGGTGGCCGGAGATCACCTGAGAAGGGCGAGAGATTTGGCTCCGACGATTCCGGCGGAGGCTCGGCCGGTTTTTTTGCCGGCGGTGGCGGCGCAGGCGGCTCTGGATGGGCTGAGGAAAGCAAACTTCGATGTTTTCGATCCGAGGCTGAACAGTGGCGTCCTCGGATCGCCTCCCTTGTGGTTTCACCTGAAATTGAAGTGGCATTCTTTGAGAGGGAAATACTGATTGCAGTTTCTTAAACTCGTTTCTGTTTAGGAAAATTTAGTCTATGAATAACAGAGTTTGTCATTGAACTCGAGATCATATACAATCGTACTGTGATCTGTTTGCAGTTCTAAAACATGTTTTGATTTTTATCCCCTGCATTGTATTTTAGAGACGTGTATTTGATTCTGAGGATATTTGCAACAATTGGACTTCTTTGAGGTATATAATTCCAGGTAGCTCTCATTGTTTAGGTACCAGACAGTTTCAAAGATATTCCCAGATATGATAAATGTGAGTTTCTTTTGTGGTTGCAAACGAGAATTCTGTAACAAGAAATAAGGGAGAATTGTTTAGACATCCTGTAACGGATTTCAGTCCAATGGCCAGCGCTCTCAGATTCTTCGACAAATTCTATCAGAGCTCGATGAACTGTTTGAGGCCGAAAGTAACCTCATCAAAGCAAAGAAAATGTCAGTGAAAATAAATCCACTAATTCCAACAACAAAATGTATGTCTTGTATCTCTCTAGAGCCCTAAAAACAAACACCCAAAAAATAGTTAAGAAAGAAAAAAATAGACAACAACGATAACATTTTCCCTCTCAGTTCTCTACTATAACGCGGTCAAACAATGAGCTAAGACCAGCCTCACCTCCAACGGTAACATTTAACATTTCTTATATTGAAGGAAACCAAACAGCGGTCGTAACATAATAATGCAGCCAAAGAGAAAAGGAGGGAAAAAATCAAGCCAACAACACAAGCAATCTCTCTCTGTCTCTCTCTGTCTCTCTCTCTCTCACACACAGACATTTGTGCCTTGATTCATCAGCGATGGGAAAAAGAAAACGCCGTTGATAGGATCGAGAAGGACAACTACATAACGGTGAGCTTTTCTAAGTGTCTCTCTCTCTCTCTCTGTCTCTCTCTCACACACGCACACATTTGTGCGTTGATTCATCAGCGATGGGAAAAAGAAAACGCCGTTGATAGGATCGAGAAGGACAACTACATAACGGTGATCTTTTCTAAGTGTAAAACGGGACTTTTCAAGAAGGCTATGGAGCTTTTGTGTAAAATAATGCTAATGAAAAAGATGAACACTAGAGGAAAAAGTTGTATTTTTACATTAACAATAGCTGTCTATATATACATGAAACAGACAATAAATACAGAGCTTATTCTAAGGAAGTGATAAAGATGATTTACACACAACGGTAATAACATCAATACTGGAAAGAAAATAAAAAATATAAAGATCAAATATAATACATATAATGTTGATTATTTCTTAATACTTCCCCTTAAGTTGGCGAGTGAATATCGTGAAGTCCCAACTTGTTGCGAAGACATAATAACTGATCTTTTCCCAAAGCCTTGGTAAATATATCAGCAAACTGTGATTGTGAAGGTACAAAAGAAGGTTTGACCACTCCAGCCTGAGTTTTTTCACGTACTATATGGCAATCAATTTCGATGTGTTTTGTATGCTCGTGGTAAACTGGGTTCGCCACGATATGCAAAGCCGCTTGATTGTCGCAAAATAACGGAGTCGGTGCGGTTTGGGAGACCATCAAATCGTCGAGTATAAAAAGTAACCAAGTTATCTCAAACCATGTGTTAGCCATGGCTCGATATGTTGGAAATTATTTAACAAATTAAACAATAATATTACATAACACATCTATATGTGGCGGAATTATATAATATGATCTGTACTAAAACTCATTTTAATAAACTAACAACCCAGGCATTAAAAATCATAAACATGTCAATAAACTATTTATTCTAAACATGTCAACAAATTGACCAAACCATCTAACAACTTATAAACACATTTATAAGTCATTAAAACAGATCCAATTCGTTTAGAACACTTACATGTGAGGTTGTAAACAACCTCGTGCGTTGGTAGCTAACGTCAGAGCGCCTCGTGATCAGGACTAGGAAAGCGTTGACCACCGCGAGGGGGCCTAGGTAGGCCTTGAGGATCCAGGCGGGCGAGGCGAATCCGGCGAGGAGGCCCAGCACGGCGAGCACAGATATTATTATCTTTAATCAAATTAAGAAATTATTATCATTAATCATATTAATGTCGGAATATAAAAATTTCTTTTACTAGTAAAATAATTTTTGCTAACCTAGATAAAGTGCAGATACATGTTATAAATTAAAAACATTATTTAATTACTTGAATACTAACCTTTCTTGTAGCTTGATCTTTGATGGATCTTGAGAAAGGTTGATCTTATCTTCTAACTCGATTCCTTCAAGCCTAAACGTGAACTCGAGAAATCTAAGATTTCTATTACAAGAGTCTATAGAGGTTTAGAAGGATTTGTGTGTGGGCACAATTAAACACAATAACTACTGAACAAGTATATGCCTAAAGAGCTAATTTAGCCTAAGTCTAATGATGACTTAGGTGCCAAAATAAAAGAAGTATTTTCTAGAGAGAGAGAGAGAGCAAGAATGAAGCTTATTTTCACATCTCTATGTGACTCTATTATAGGAGAATGAAATATCTATAAAAGTCAATTATGCATTCATGAAAGAATAATGCATTCGTGACACAATATTTGATTTTCCCTTCCCATTTCTCTCCTAAGTTGGCTGACCATGTACCTCAAGCAAGGAGTAAATTTGTTTCCTCACTTACCTTATTTATTTAATTCTCAAGGAAATTTATTTCCTCTTTTCCTTTTGGGTAATTATCCTTATAATTAAAGGGAAATAAAACTCTCATCTTGATGCATGTTGGCGAGACTCTACCTAGGGAGGAGCTTCTAGATGCTTCCTTATTTCTTTTAAGACAATTCTTAAAATACCCATTGTAGAATTATAATTGCCAAATAACGAAATTAATTTCATAATGCCTTAAACGACTTTTCGACTTTAGAAAATAATTTATATTTTCATCATATGAAAATATTCAAAATCTTATTTTGACATTCACATCATTTTATGTCCATGTGGACAAAAAATACCCTTTATACATTTCAGAGAACAAATTTAGTTCAACATTTGAATTTATTTTGACTTAGCTTTCAGTTTAACAATCATATATTCTAATGACATGTAATAGTGACTTTATGGATCCAAATGAACAAAGCTTGAGCTTCTATACTCGGACTCAAAAGTTCTCAAACCTTTTTCGAGCATTAGCTTAATGTCATTTGACTCCACTAAAGAGTTGACACTAAGAATCTCTCGGTTCAAATGAATTTATTTTCTATTCAAATTCAACTTAATTATATTGAGTGGATCCATTGAATGTTATCTATGTTTACCCTTCATGAATATCATCAACTAGTTGAGATTTATAAAATTACCATTTTATCCTTCTAGTTGTTATTTCCTCAACTCCTTTGTTACTTGTGAATAAGTTAGAAACAATGTATTGACGAGGAGCTAACAAGTCACATTCTTTGATCCAAATAAATTCGCTACTTAATTTTGGATACTGCGCAGTTTATTTATTCACAATCCAAGTAATAAAACATGATGTGATATATATTGCATCTCAGCAATCTTATACATGAATTCCATATCTATGAGAACTTCACAAAGTTTGTTCATGGCATCTTCATAACTTAATATCTCACCAATTGGCCTAGTCTAGACCACATAATGGATCTAGAATCTGACTTTCTCAAATGAGAATATTAATGCTATGAAATGACATGTCTCATTTCAGGATTTAGGTAAGCATGATGCAATTCATACATAGTGACCTTGAGATAGAAGATGTTAAATGGTTTGTTCTTCTATTGTCTCTAAAAGTGCACTGGTCAATTCAGTATCTTTGAAAGATACACTAGAAGAACTATAGAGTTCCTAACTCTCTATGCCTAGTTACCATAAATCATATATTCTTCCAACAATCATACTGAGATCAATAGTCCGTTAATCTTTAGGTTGTGAATATATCGTTTTAACAAAACCATGAAGAGTTTGTTCATGCAAATTTACGTTTGTCTCTTTATACATTGTTAGGTTTGATTATGAACTATAAGACTATTGAAAATCATAAATCTTCAATCAAACTAAAAGGGAATGGATGAATGTTTCAACTTTTATTAATTTAATCAGCAAATTACAATAAGGACTTTATAAAAATTTATATATTACATCAATATGTAAATAAATAATCATTTTGTGGGCATCTCTACCAACAATTCCCTCGGGTTTTGATGAGATTAAGAGGGTGGGCTTTTCAAATGAACATCCAGGGACACTTGAGATCACTCAAGAACTTTCGGGAGATCAGAAAAATATTTCTTGATCTCTCTCTGTAAAAATTCGACCAAATAACTCAGGAGAAGGGGGAGAGAGAGGTTGGCATAATCTTTTATGATTATGGTTAGGATTTTCAAAAAATCCTTTAAATAGATAGAGAGAGCGGACTTTTATTAAGTCAAACTCAATAGTCAAACTTAAACCCATAATTCTTTTAATTAATTTCAAAAATTAATTCTCTGATCTAATTCATTAATTATGGCCGAGTATAATCCTATATATTTTGAAAATATTATTTTGATTTATTTCCATAATAATATTTAATTATTGGAATTTCTCATTTATTTAATGACAAATCATTATTTTCATACTATTCAAGTTAGTACGGAGAAAATATTTATTTTCATCTTTTATTGATTTGAATCATTTAAATTTGTTAATATCCATATATTAACATAATATGATTCATTAAATAAATGTAATAATAAATAACCAATTATTTATTTGATTATTTAGAAAAATATTTTCTTAGTGTAAATCTAATTTACTTAAATGAGAAAATCAAATTGTCCTTGTTCAGTAAATCTCTTCAGAGGGTCTATCATTGAGACCTAATGGACCCACATGAACGAAGTTTTAGAATAAAGATCGGACTCAAAAGTTTACAAACATTTTCCGTCTTTTAATTCTTAATATTAGTCGATTTCACTAAAGGACTAATATTGAAACTCTCTAAGTTCATATGCGTATATTTCTGTTTGATGTAACAAAACAATTCTTCACACGATCCACATAGTATTTTACGATATTACCCTTCATGTGTGTCAGTAATTTATAGGAATGTAAAATTACCATTTTACCCCTGAGTTATCATTTCACTAACTCCTTTGTTATTTGTAAATGAGAAAAACATAAAGTGAGATGTATTTACATGTCACATGTTTTAATCAAAGAATGTTCTTATTCGATGAATACCTGACCAAGTTTATTCATTCACACTCTCATAACAAAGTATAGTGTGATACTGATTCATTGGCATTGTTTCAATATGAATACCGTATTTGTGAATCACATAACCCAACATGAAAACGTTCTGGCGCCAATCGCCGGGTCAGATGCAACTATAACTTAGCCATTGCCCATTGACAAATCAAATTTCATAAGGTGTCACATCGATTATGCAGTCACTTCAGGATTTAGGTAAGTACCAAAATACCCCTCGTATGTGATCTTGAAGCTTCGAGTGTTTAAACGGTTTTATCTCGAGCTTCAAAGTATCACAGGTTTTGTTCAATATCTTCTATAAGATATCAAGAATGAAACATAGAGCCACAACTCTCTATATCACAAGATAAGATATCATGATCCATTAAAACAATCATTACTCAGATTCGTTTGCTCCATCGATATTTAAGATTGCGAACAAATGTTTGAACTAGTCACAAGGGGCTATCTTGTCAATTCTACTTAGCACCCCTTTCGTTGATGACAGTTTCAGAGCGTAACATTCATACATAAACACAAACTTAAATGAAGAATGAATATTTAACTTTATTTAATGTCTCAGCAAAATCAAATACAAAGTATTTATAATGTCTTAAATCTCCTTTATAAGCACCAATCCCAACAAACTCTCACTTGACTCAAAGGAGATGTGAATGATCCTTTAGTCCCAATCCTTCTAGGCGTCCCTCGAAGACTTTACTCGTTAAAGGCTTCTTGAAGGGATTAGCAAGGTTGTCCAACGTTGATATTTTCATGACTTCAGCGTCCCCTCTGTGAACGATGTCTCGTATCAGGTGGTACTTGCGCTCGATGTGTTTTAAGAGCTTGTGACTTCTTGGCCCCTTACAGTTAGCGACAGCCCCACTATTATCACAATAAAGTGTGATAGGCTCGCTTGCACTTGGAACCACTTCCAAGTACATAAGAAATTTTCTCAGCCACACAGCCTCCTTTGCAGCGTCACAAGTTGCCACATACTCGGCTTCCATGGTCGAGTCAGCAACGCAAGACCCTAACAAGGACTACCTGGAATCCTTATCCGCTTGAAAATTGGAGTCGGTATATCCCATCATATTCAGGTCAGCACCTGAGTATGCAAGCATGAAATTTCTCGTTCTTTTAAGATACTTGAGAACATGCTTGACAACAACCTAGTGCTCTGGTCCATGGCTTGATTGAAACCTACTCACCACGCCCACATCATAGCATACATGAGACTTCCCACGGCTGAAGTGTAAGGAATATGCCTCATGTCCTCAACTTCTTGAGGAGTCTTGAGAAACTGCTTACTTGAGAGATGCACTCCATGTCTGAAAGGTAGCTGTCCTTTCTTGGAGTCTTGCATACTAAAGCGATCCATGATATTATCAATACAAGATGCTTGGGAAAGCGCTAACTTTCAGATCTTCCGATCTCTAAAGATCTGAATTCCCAGGATGTAAGCTGCTTCTCCTAGATCCTTCCTCTCAAACTGCTTTGACAACCAGATCTTAACCTCTGATAACTTTCCAACATAATTTTCAATGAGTAATATGTCATCCACATATAGGACTAAGAAGACCACCTTGCCATCATTTATCATCTTATAAACGCATGGCTCCTCTACTGACTGATCAAAGCCGTAGTCTTTCACAGTCTCGTCGAATCTGAAATTCCACGATCTAGATGATTGCTTAAGTCCATAAATGGACTTCAGCAACTCACAAACCTTGCCCTGTTGGCCTTTCTCCATGAACTCATCTGGTTGAGCGATATAAATGCACTCGTCAAGATTTCCGTTCAGAAATGCAGTTTTGACATCCATCTGCCAGATTTCATAATCCAGGGCGACATCAATGTATAAAAGAATGCGGAATGACTTCAGCATTGCGACTGACGAGAAGGTATCCTCATAGTCAATACCTTCCTTCTGTGTGAACCCCTTCGCCACAAGTCGTGCCTTAAATGTCTCAACATTTCCATACGGTCCTCTTTTCTTCTTGTAGATCCATTTACATCCAACAGGCTTGATGCCTTCAGGTAGATCTACAAGCTTCCCGACCTCGTTGACATACATCGAATGCATTTCAACATTCATGACTTCTGCCATAGGTTTTGCTTCGGAACCCTGCATCGCTTGGGAAAATGATGCTGGATCGGTGAAAGTCTCACCGATACCCATGTATCGATCAGCTTGTCGCACAATCCTGTTACTGCGACGAATCACAAGAAGCTCTGGTTCCGAACGTGGTTCTTCCACTGTTGGTATAGGACTGGTCCTATCTTGTGAAGTACCAGCTACTTCACCCAACAGCTCCTTCAGCACAAGTCTGTCTCTCGGCACATAATTATTTATATAGTCTGCTTTAAGAAATCCAGCGTTTGTGCTAATGAACGTTTTATGATCAGCAGGACTATAAAAGAAGTACCCTTTTGTTTCCTGATATCCCACGAGAAGGCACAATTCTGAACGACTAGCCAACTTGCTAGTCATTTGTCTCAGCACATGCGCTGGACAACCCCAGATTCGGACGTGGTGTAAATTGTATTTTCTACAAGTCCATCTCTCATAAGGAGTGCCTGGGACCGTCTTAGATAGAACTTGGTTCAAAATATAAGCTGCCGTCTCTAGTGCATATCTCCAGAATGAGTCGGAAAGTGATGAGTAACTCATCGTCGACCTTACCATATCTAGCAGAGTTCCATTCATTCTCTCTGACACACCATTTTGCTGTGGAGTGCCAGGTGCTGTAAGCTGAGACTGAATACCTTCTTCTCTAAGATGGTCTTCTAACTCTCCAGACAAGTATTCTCCCTACTCTCCCCCTCGATCCGATCAAAAGGTTTTGATCTGCTTCTCTATTTGCTTCTCAACCAAAGCCCAATATTCTTTGAACATTTCAAAGTATCGAATTTGTGTCGCATAAGGAAAATGTGACCAAACCTTGAGTGGTCATCAGTGAAGGTTACAAAGTATTCGTAACCTCCTCTTTCCTGGATGTTGATTGGACCACATACATCACTATGTACAAGTTCCAATAACTGTGTGGCTCTTACACCCTTCGATGAGAAAAGTCTCTTGGTCATCTTGCCCTCAAGACAAGATTCACACGTGGGCATGGATCCCACGGTTAGAGATTCTAAAGGACCATCCGTTGTTAACCTCTTGATCCTATCTAGGCTAATATGTCCAAAACGTAAATGCCATAAATATGTGTCGTCAGTTTCATCCCTATGAAACGTCTTACGCTTCCCGAGTGAATCTCTATTCACTTCGGTATCCAAGACTGTCGGCTCATTAGGATATAAATAATAAATTGAATCCACACGATGAGATTTGGTAATAAAATAATCATCAACAAAAATTTCAATACCGTTATTGCTTTTAAAATTGAAACCTTGTTCTTCCAAACGACCAAAAGAAATTAAATTCTTGCAAAAATTCGGAACAAAATAAACATTATTCAGCAATAAAATTTTGTCTCCAAACTTGAGCTTCATGGTCCCGACAGATCTTTCTCCGACTTTCGTTCCATCACCCCACTTGAAACCGTACTCTCCATCACCTAAGCTTTTGGTTTTCTTGAAACCATTCAAATTACACACAATATGGTCAGAAGCCCCGCAATCTAAAATTCAGGGCGACACCTTGTTTGTTGTGTAACAAAGATCATACCTTTCCCCTTGAAACTCTTGAGGTACACATAACAGTTCCTCTGCCAGTGGCCAGCCTCTCTGCAATGGTGACACTTGTGCTCAGACTTGTCCACCTTTGCGATGCCTTTGTCCTTAGCATCCACAACCTTCTTGTAAGGCTTCCTGGAATCCGATCGTTTTGTGTTTTTGGGCTTTCTCATCACCCTCTTAGAACCTGAAGTCGAGGCTCTATGTTCAGCAACATTGAGCTCTCCAGCCTTCTTCTTGTTCTTAGGGAGAAGTCCCTCGGCAGTCTACAACTCCTTCATGAGCTCAATAACAGAGTACTCGAGCTTGTTCATGGAGTAGTTCAGACGGAAGCTATTAAACGAGTCCGTCAGAGTTTCCAAGATCATGTCTATCTTGGTCTCTCCGTCGATCTCGGAACCCAGAATCCTCATGTCGTTCAAGTGACCCATGATCAGTAGCATGTGTTCCCGAGCTGAAGATCCTGGCTTCATCTTGCAATTCATAAAACTGCGGATAGCCTACTGCCTTGCCTGACGCCCATGACATCCAAACATCTCATGGAGATTGTAAAGGATGTCGCATGCTGTGGACATGTCTCGATGAGATTGTTGCAACACATTTCTCATAGATGCTAAAATGTAGCATCTAGTAATCTCGTCAGATCTCATCCACGCATCATAGGCGTCCTTGTTCTCCTTACTCGAGTCAGCACTCGGAGAAAGAGGAAATGAGCTCGTGAGAACATACTTGTGCTTTTTCACTGTCAGCACGATGTCGAGGTTACGTTTCCAATCAACGTAATTCTCACCCTCGAGTTTGTTTGAACTCAAAATCGTTTGTAATGGGTTAAAAGACATTTTGCTGAAAACATTAAATAACATATATAATATGTGTTACAGTTTCGAATTATATATGCATGAACAATCCTAATATGGTGAGGAAAGCGATAAATAAATCATGGTATTATGAAAAATAATGATTAATTACTAATTTGAGGGGAAACCGTAATTAATCGACTTTCACAGTCGTGACACATCACTATTTAGTTCGAACCATCCAAGAAGTCACAAATTCTAGTTCTTACTAATTAGCATAAACTTTGGTCACTTATTTTTAATGCCTCGATGGAGGATTGCTTTAAAACATAAGTCTAAGTGTGCAACCGACGTGTGGGCCTTTAATCAAGTCACTTTGATAACGGTTCACCGAGGGGAGACCCCGCATCATCGTTTCTCTTTAAGGCTTGGTTCGTAACAATTTGATTAACTTAATGCTTCCGAAGTACTCCCATTAAAGGGAGGGACACGAGGGTGACTCTTAGTTCATCACACATTAAGTCAATGAAATTCACGTCGGGGACCGTGGGTTGCTTCAACGATAAACAACCATCCCACTTAGTTTTTGGAAAAAATCATATTTTTTTAAAACAGTTTACAATTGTTATAATTCTTTATTAATTATAAACTATATGAACGATTCATTTGAATGTGATGTTGGCATTCTATCCTATATGACATGTGAGGTGATTCATTCAATGAGATTAATAAAATAAAGCATAATATTTTTAATTCATCCTATGGCCCATTTCTAATTACAACCCATAAGAAAAAAAATACAAAGAAATTAAACTATTTAAACTTCAATATAGGACCGGCCAAGGACTCCTTGTGACGCGTCATCGGATGTCTCGGGTCAGCCCCCACACGTTCTCCAACATGCGGTCAAGCCCGAGGTGCTGCCTTCCTTGTCTTCTCGTCGTCGGATTACAATTAAATGGAATTACAATTCAAATTGTCCTCGTAAATTGAGGCTCACAAATTTAAAATTTAATAAAATAAAATTAAACCCGGGACGATAACCGGAAAATTCCAAAGGCCATAACAATGAGGATCCATCCATAAAACACACACACAAGCATACATAACACAATTTAAATCATACAAAAAACGCCAACACCAAACTAGTCAAACAATTTCTAAACTAGTCAACAAATCCTAATTTTTAATGCCTTTTACTAGCTCTGATACCATTTGTTGGAAATTATTTAACAAATCAAAAAATAATATTACATAATATATCTATATGTGGCGGAATTGTATAATATGATCTGTATTAGTCATTTTAATAAACTAACAACCTAGGCTTTAAAAATCAATAAACTATTTGTTCTAAACATGTCAACAAATTGAACCAAACCATCTAACAACTTATAAACACATTCATAAATCATTAAAACAGATCCAATTCGTTTAGAACACTTACATGTGAGGTTGTAAACAACCTCGTGCGTTTCTAGCTAACATCGGAGCGCCTTGTCAATTTTCTGATATCTAACCTGCCGGATTGGAAGACAGGACCCGCCGGATTGGAATCTGTCTCGCCGGACAGAAACGTGCCTGCGTCGCTGTGGCTTCGTCCGGTGGAATTTGGCTGTGAAATTTTGTAAGAATGTGGGAGAGACCGAGAGGAATGACCCTGTAAAATTTCGTGAATAGAAACGCCCTGAGTCACCGGTGGTGGATTAGGCACACTCGTAGTCCGGTTGGACACTCTGTCAGGCGAAGGACAATCCAGTCGGCCAAGAGGCTGAAACGTGTCTCGTCTTGTTTCGCTCAATTTCTTCGCGTCTTGAGTGGATACATGCGTGTACAAAGTCACTCAAACACCAATAAAAGAGTCAATGGTAATTCCCTCAGGATTTGTTGAGATTAAGATGGTGGGCTCTTCAATTGAACAACAAGGGACACTTGGCATCATTCAAGAACTTTCGGGAGATCAAGAAAATATTTCTTGATCTCTCTCTCTAAAAATTCGATCAAAGAACTCAGGAGAAGGGGGAGAGAGAGGTTGGAAATATCTTTTATGATTAGGGTTAGGTTTTTCAAAGAACCCTTTAAATAGAGAGAGAGAGCGCTTTATTTAGGTAAAACTCAATAGTCAAACTTAAGCCCATTATTCTTTTAATTAATTTCAAAAATTAATTCTCTGACCTAATTCATTAATTATGGCCGAGTATAATCCTATATTTATTTTGATTTATTTCCATAATAATATTTAATTATTTTGGAATTTCTCATTTATTTAATGACAAATAATTATTTTCATACTATTCAATGTAGTACGAAATGAGAAATTATTTATTTTCATCTTTTATTTATTTGAATAATTTAAATATGTTAATATCCATATAATAACATAATATGGTTCATTAAATTATTGTAATAATAATAACCAATTATTTATTTGATTACTTAGACAAATATTTTCTTAGTGTAAATCACAATATACTTAAATGAGAAAATCAAATTGTCCTTGTTCAATACAGCTCGTCCGAGGGTCTATCATTGAAACCTAATGGACCCACATGAACGAAGCTTTAGAATAAATATCGGACTCAAAAGTTCACAAAGCTTTTCCGTCTTTTAATTCTTAATATTAGTCGATTCCACTAAAGGACTAATATTAAAACTCTCTAAGTTCATATGTGTATATTTTTCGTTTGATGTGACAAAACAATTCTTCATACGATCCACAAAGTATTTTACGATATTACCCTTCATGTGTATCAATAACTCAGAGGAATGTAAAATTACAATTTTACCCCTGAGTTATTATTTCACTAACTCCGTTGTTATTTGTGAATGAGAAAAAATATAAAGTGAGATGTCTTTACATGTCACATGTTTTAATCAAAGAATGTTCTTATTCGATGAATACCTGACCAGGTTTATTCCTTCACACTCTCATAACAAAGCATAATGTGATACTGATGCATTGGCATTGTTTCAACATGAATACCGTATCTGTGAATCACATAACCCAACATGACAGCGTTATAACGCCAACTGCCGGGTCAGATGAAACTATAACTTAGCCATTGCCCATTGACAAATCAAATTTCATAAGGTGTCACATCGATTATGCATTCATTTTAGGATTTAGGAAAGTACCAAAATACCCCTCGTATGTGATCTTGAAGCTTCGAGTGTTTAAACGGTTTTATCTCGAGCTTCAGCGTATCACAGGTCTTGTTCAATATCTTCTATAAGATATCAAGAATGAAACACAGAGTCACAACTCTCTATATCACAAAATATATCATGAATCATTCAAACAATCATTAGTCAAAGTTAAACCCGCTGTTTCTTTAAATTAATTTCATAAATTAATTTTCGACCTAATTTTTTATTTTTGGTAGAATGACATCCTTAAATACTCGAAAAAATTATTTTTATTTATTTCTAAAATAATATTTAATTACTTTAGAGAGTCTCACTTATTTAATGACAAATCATCAATTATTTTCGTACTCTTCAAAATAGTACGAAACGAGAAAATATTTATTTTCATCTGTTATTTATTTCAATCATTTAAATATTTTATCATCCATATAATAACATAATATGATTGATTAAATAAATGTAACAATAAATAAAAAATTATTTATTAATTACTTAGAAAAATATATTCTTAGTGTAAATCACAATTTACTTAAATGAGAAAATCAAATCTCCTAGTTCAATAAATCTCTTCCGAGGGTGTATCATTGAGACCTAATGGACCCACATGAACAAAGATTTTGAATAAAGATCGGACTCGAAAGTTCACAAACCTTTTTCATCTTTTAATTCTTAATATTAGTCGATTCCACTCAAGGAATAATAAGAAATTCTCTAAGTACATATGCGTATATTTTTCGTTTGATAAGACAAAACAATTTTTCGCATGATCCACGAAGTAATTTAAGATATTACCCTTCATGTGTATCAGTAACTCAGAGGAACGTAAAATTACCGTTTTACCCATGAGTTATTATTTCACTAACTCCTTTGTTATTTGTGAATGAGAAAAACATAGAGTGAGATGTTTTTACATGTCACATGTTTTAATTAAAGAATGTTCTTATTCGATGAATACCTAACCAGGTTAATTCATTCACACTCTCATAACAAAGCATAAAGTGATACTAAATGCATTAGCATTGTTTCAACACGAATTCCCTATTTGTGAATCACATAACACAACATGACAACATTATGACACCAACCGTCGGGTCAGATGTAACTAAACTTTAGCCATTGCCCATTGATAAATCAAATGTCATAAGGTGTCACATCGATCATGCATTCACTTCAGGATTTATGTAATTACTAAAATACCCCTCGTATGTGATCTTGAAGCTTCGAGTGGTTAACCAGTTTTATCTCGAGTTTCAGAGTATTACAGGTCTTGTTCAATATCTTCTATAAGATATCAAGAATGAAACACAGAGTCACAACTCTCTATATCATATAATATATCATGAATCATTCAAACAATCATTACTTAGATTCGATTGCTCCATCGATCTTAAGATTGCGAACAAATGTTTAAATTAGTCATAAGGGGCTAACTTGTCAAGTCTCTACTTAGCACCCCTGTCGTTGATGATCGTTTCAGAGCGTAACAAACATATATAAACACAAACTTAAATGAAGAATGAATATTTAACTTTATTTAATGTCTCAGCAAAGTCAAATACAAAGTATTTATAATGTCTTAAATCACCTTTGTGGGCACAAATTCCAACACCCCTTCCTCCACCCTCCCCTCATACGGCCTCCCTTCCTCCAGCCCTCCCTCCTCCGGCCTCCCTTCCTTTGGCCCTCCCTCCGGCCTCCCCTCCTCCAGCCCTCCCCTCCTCCAGCCCTCTACTCCTCCAGCCGAGCCTCTTCTGACCCTCCCTCCATTGGCCTCCTCTCCTCTGGCCTCCCCCCCTGCGGCCCCTCCTCCGCCTCCGGGCGACCTCCGCCCCTCTGCTCAACCTCCGCCGCCCTCCGCCACCTCCGGCCGAGTCTGCCCCTCCGTCGGCGTCTATCCGATAGGTTCTTTTTTTTTTTTTTATCTCTCTTACGTTGTTTTTTGTTGTTTATCATTTTTATGTTTTCATAGCCTCGATCGCAGCCTTGTTCGCTCCTCTGTTCCTCCGACCGAGTCTCTCCCTCCGCAGTCATCCCTCTGGTAGGTTCTCTTTTGTCTCTCTCTCTCTCTCGCTCTTACATTATTTTTTTGATATTTTACAATTTTTACATTTTTGTAGCCTCGTTCACAGACCTCGTTTGCTCCCCCGTGCCTCCGACCGAAACTCCAGTTGCTGCCTTCGTCGCTCGTCTCTCCGGGTAAGTTCTATTTTTTTAATGTTGATTTTGTTAATTGTGTTGGTCGGAGCCCCAAGTTGTTCGCAACCTCGTATTGATCGTCGCCACATTTCGGTCGCCGCCTCGTTTCCCATTGTTCGCTGTCTCCGACATTGTCTCTCAAGGTTAATTATATTCTTAACTTAATTATTTAGTTAATAAAATAATTAGAAATTTGTTAGATAATTTTGACGAAGTTAATTATATGTAATTAGAAAATATATGAAATGTGTAGTTAACTAAATTATTTAGTTTACGTAATTATAGAATTTTTAGTTAATAAGTTAACTAAAAATTGAATTTGTGGTTAACCATATCACTTAGGTAATAATTGTTGGAATAGGTCTAGGTTAAAGAAAAATTTAACATTAATCAAATTAATGGCGGAATTTAAAAATTTCTTTTTTAAGTAAAACAATTTTACTAACCTAGAAAAAGCATATACATTTTATATATTAAAATCATTATTTAATTTACTAGAACACGAACCTTTCTTTGTAGCTTGATCTTGAAGCGTCTTGAGAAAGGTAGATCGTCTTCCTTGAATCGCTCGTCACCTTCATGTTGGAATTTAGTTAACAATTAACTTAATTAATTATGAAACATATCTATATATGGCGGAAATTCATAATTCAATTTAACATATTAAAAACGTTTTCTAACATATTCATAACCATGTCATTAAATCTAAACTAGCATGTCAACAAATTTATGTACATATCAATAAATTCATTTAAGCATGCAAACGAACAATCTAAATAAATATAATCATTCTTCAATACTACATCATTCAGATCCAATTCATTTAAGAGACACTTACATAGGGTTTGGATCTGCGAGAGCAAGTCTCGGTGTACGTCCAAGTGATCAGCCGATCCTCTACACCACACGCGTCAAGGAGATCCTCAAATCCGTCGTGCCTTCGTTCCTCCAAAAGTAGCCGGCCCTAGGTATAGAAAAATCACTCAAATAACCACAAGTTGAGTCAATGATAATACTCAAGGAATTTTAGGAGAAAAAGAGGGTGGACTCTTTCGTGGGAACAAGGGAAGAAGGGGAAACTCAAAGAAAAGGAAGGGCTGTCGGGAAACAGTTTTCCTCTCTCTCTTTCTCTCTTAATTTCTGCCAAAACCTCTCAAGCACAAGGGGGAAGAGGTTTGGCTGAGTGTTCGTCGAAATTAGGCTAGGGTTACCAAAGAGAGAGCCTCCTTTTATATCAGAGAGAATGAGCTTAAGTTAGGTCAAAATCCAGTTAAGACCCATTAGTCAAACTTAAGCCCAAAACTCCTTTTAATGAGTTTAAACAATTTTTTCCAGCCCATAAAACACTTATTATGGCCGGCCATATTGTCCTAATTATCTCCCAAATTTATTTGATTTATTTCTAAAATAATATTTAATTAACTTAGAACATCTCATTTATTTAATGACAAGTCATTAATTATTTTCATACTAATCAATGTAGTACGAAACGAGAAAATATTTATTTTCATCTTTTATTTATATGAATCATCAAATTATATTATTATCAATATAATAACATAATATGATTCGTGAAATAAATGTAATACCAGTTATTTATTTAATTACTCAGAAAATAATTTTCTTAGCGTAAATCACAATTTACGTTGAATGAGAAAATCAATCATTTCTTGTTCACCAAAAACTCGTCCGAGAGTCTATCATTGAGACTTTATGGACCCACATGAACGAAGTTTTAGAATAAAGCTCGGACACAAAAGTTCACAAATTTTTTCCGGCTTTTAATTTTTAATATTAGTCGATTCCACTAAAGGACCAATATTGAACATCTCTAAGTTCATATGCGTTTATATTTCTGTTTGATGTGACAAAACTATTCTTCACACGGTCCACGGTGTATTTTACGATATTACCCTTTGTGTGTATCATTAACTCAGAGGAATGTAAAATTACCGTTTTACCCTTGAGTTATTATTTCACCAAGTCCTCTATTATTTGTGAACGAGAAAAACATAAAGTGAAATGTCTCAACATGTGACATGTTTTATTTCAAAGAATTCTTTATTCGATGAATACCAGGCCTGGTTTATTCGCTCACACTCTCATAACAGAGCATGGTGTGACACTAATGCCTTAGCATTGTTTCAACACAAATTCCATATCCGTGAATCACATGTTTCAACAAAACAGTATTATGACACCAACCGTCGGGTCAATGAAACTTCATTTAGCCATTGCCCATTGACAAATCAAATGTCATAAAGTGTTACAAGAATACATGTACTCACTTCAGGATTTAGGTAATTACTAAAATACCCCTCGTATGTGAGTTTGAGGTTTCGAGTGATTAAACGGTTTTATCTCGAACTTCAAAACTTCACTGGTCTTGTTCAATATCTTCATTAAGATATCAAGAATGAATTACAGAGTCACAACTCTCCATATCACAAGATAAGATATCGTTTAATTCATTTTAACAATTATTACTAGGAATCGATTGCCCAATCGATCTTTAGATTGCGAACTATTATTTAAACTAGTCATAAGAAGGTATCTTGTCAAGTCTGTACTTAGCACTTCTTTCGTTGATGACAGTTTCAGAGCGTAGACATAAATGCGTAAACACAATCTTAAATAAGAATGGATATTCAATCTTTATTTAATTTCAAAGCAAAACAAATACAAAAGTATTTAATATCAAAAATCTCCTTTGTGGGCATAAATGCCAACACTTCACACCTAATCTTGAACTCGAGAAACCTAAGATTTCTATTACAAGAGTCTATAGAGGTTTTGGAAGGATTTGTGTGTGAGCACAATTAAACCATATGAACCAACAACAATTCTTGGATCATAAGCTAATTCTCTAGATTAAATGTGAATCTAGGTGTAAAATAAGAAGAGTATTTTCTAGAGAGAGAGAGAGAGGGTCGGCCACAATAGGGAGAGAGGAAGAAAAAAGCTTAACCTTCACATCTCTATGTGAGGCTCTATTTATAGGAGAAGGAAAAATCTATAAAGGTCAATTATTCATTCATGAATGAATAATGTATTCATGACACAATATTTGATTTTCCCTTCCCCTTTCCCTCTTTGTTTGGCCGGCCATATTGTTGCATTAGTGAGGAAATTTGTTTCCTCACTTAGCACATTTGTTTCCTTCTTAAGGAAATTCATTTCCCTTTTTCTTTTGGGTAATTATCCTTATAAGAAAAAAGGAAATAAAACTCTCATCTTGATGTTATGTTGGCCGAATTCTACCTAGGGGGGGAGCATCTAGATACTTCCTTATTTCTTTTAAGTCAATTCTTAAAATACCCATTGTAGAATTATAATTGCACAAAAAACGAAATTAATTTCATAATGCCTCAAATGACTTTTCGGCTTTAGAAAATAATTTATATTTTCATCAAATAAAAATATTCAAAATCTTATTTTGACATGCACATCATTTTATGTCCTTGTGGACAAAAATACCCTTTAGACATTTTCCGAGAAAAATTCTAGTTCAACACTTGAACTTATTTTGACTTAGCTTCTAGTTTAACAATCCTACTCTAATGACCTGTAATAGTGACCTTATGGATCCAAATGAACCAAGCGTGAGCTTCTATACTCGGACTCAAAAGTTCTCAAACCTTTTTCGAGTATTAGCTTAATGTCAACTGACTCCACTAAAGAGTCGACACTGAGAATCTCTCGGTTCAAATGAATTTATTTTCTACTAAAGTTCAACTTATAATTATATTGAGCGGATCCATTGAATGTTATCTATGTTTACCCTTCATGAATATCATCAACTAGTTGAGATTTATAAAATTACCATTTTACCCTTCTAGTTGTTATTTCCTCAACTCCTTTAGTACTTGTGAATAAGTTAGAAACAATGTATTGACGAGGAGCTAACAAGTCACATTGTTTCATCCAAATAAAATCGCTACTTAAATTTGGACACTGCGCAGTTCATTTATTCACAATCCAAGTAATAAAGCATGAGGTGATATACATTGCATCTCAGCAATCTTGTACATGAATTCCATATCTATGAGAACTTCATAAAGTTGGTTCATGACATCTTCATAACTTAATATCTCACCAATAGGCCTTGTCTAGATCACGTAATGGATCTAGAATTTTACTTTCTCAAATGAGAGTATTAATGCTATGAAATGACATGTCTCATTTCAGGATTTAGGTAAACATGATGCAATTCATACGTAGTGACCTTGAGATAGAATATGTTAAATGGTTTGTTCTTCTATTGTCTCTAAAGGTGCACTGTTCAATTCATTATCTTCGAAAGATACACTGGAAGAACTACATAGTTCCTAACTCTCTATGCACCGTAACCAGACATCCTAGATTCTTCCAACAATCATACTGGGGTCAATAGTCTGTTGATCTTTAGATTGCGAATATATCGTTTTAGTCAAACCATGAAGAGTTTGTTCACGCAAATCTACATTTATCTCTTCATACATTGTTAGGTTTGATTAAGGACTATAAGACTATTGAATATCATAAATCTTCAATCAAACTAAAAAGGAATGAATGAACGTTTCAACTTTTATTAATTTAATCAGAAAATTACAAAGATTTATATATTACATCAATATGTAAATAAACAATCTTCTTGTGGTCATCTCTGCCAACAAACTCCCTCTTGTCTCAAAGAAGATGAGGGTAGTCCTTCATGCCTAATCAGTCTCGATGTTGGTCGAAGACCTTGTTGGATAGGGCCTTGGTGAAAGGATCTGCAAGGTTGTCCACTGTTGAGATCTTTTTCACCTCCACGTCTCCATGCTGCACGATCTCTCTAATCATATGGTATTTCCTCTCATTATGCTTAGAGCGCTTATGGCTTCTAGGTTCCTTTGAGTTAGCAACAGCCCCACTATTATTACAATAAAGTTTCATGAGTTCGTTGACATTTGGAACAACTTCCAAATAATTAAGGAATTTTCTAAGCCATACAACCTCTTTGGATGCTTCACAAGCAGCCACATATTCTGCTTCCATGGTGGAGTCAGCAATGCAAGATTGCTTGATACTCCTCCAAACAACAGATCCACTGTTCAGGATGAACACTGATCTTGAAGTGGATTTCCTGGAATCCTTATCCGCCTGAAAGTCGGAATCAATATACCCCGCCATAGTCAGATCAGTTACTGAATATGTAAGCATCAGGTTCCTAGTATTCCTAAGATACTTAAGAACATGCTTAACAGCAATCCAGTGCTCGGGTCCAGGATTTGATTGGAAACGGCTAACTACGCCAACTGCAAAACATATATCCGGTCTAGTGCACAGCATAGCATACATGAGACTTCCTACGGCTGAAGCATAAGGAACTTTTCTCATGTCCTCAATCTCTTGTGCAGTCTTGGGAGACTGATCCTTAGAGAGTGAGACTACATGTCTAAAGGGGTTTTCACCCCTCTTGGAGTTCTGCATGGCAAAGCGATCGATCACCTTATCTATATAAGATGCTTGGGAGAGCGACAACGTCTGGTTCTTTTGGTCTCGAAAGATCTGAATCCCCAGAATGTATGCAGCTTCTCCTAGATCCTTCATATCAAACTGTTTAGCCAACCAGATTTTAACCTCAGATAATTTACCTACATCATTCCCAATGAGTAGTATATCATCGACATATAAAACCAGAAACACAATCTTACCCTCGTGTATCAATTCATAGACACAAGATTCATCTATTGACTGTTCAAAACCGAAGCTTTTAACAGTATCATCGAATATGATATTCCATGATCTAGATGCTTGCTTTAATCCATAAATGGATTTAAGCAATTCACAAACTTTGTCCTCTTGATCATTTTCCACGAAACCGTTTGGCTGAGCCATGAAAATGCGCTCGTCAAGATTGCCATTCAGAAAGGCAGTTTTGATATCCATCTGCCAGATCTCATAATCGAGAGCAGCAGCTATGGATAGAAGTATATCCATTAAGCATTGCAACTGGCGAGAAGGTTTCTTCATAATCGATACCTTCCTTTTGGGTATAACCCTTAGCCACTAGTCGCGCTTTGAACGTCTCAACCCTCCCACTACGTCGAAGTACCACTTGACGAGATTCTGAATTGAAAGGTTGCGTTTCAGTTGGGGTAAGAACAGTTCTTACAGATGAGGTAGAAGCTTCGTCACCCAACTTTTCTTCAAGCACAATTTTGCTTCTAGGTTTCGTATTTTTCATATAGTCCTCCTCAAGGAAACGAGCATTAGTGCTGACAAACGTTTTGTCATCCTCGGGACTATAGAATGTGAAACCTTTGGTTTCCTTTGGATATCCAACGAATACACATAATTCTGACCTACTAGCCAACTTGCTAGTCTTTTGCCTTAGCACATGTGCAGGGCAACCCCAAATTATGATGTGGCTTAAACTAGCTTTACGCCCAGTCCATTATTCATAAGGAGTACCAGGGACCGTCTTAGACGGTACTTGGTTCAGAATGTATGCGGCAGTTTCGAGGGCATATCCCCAAAAGGAATTAGGGAGTGATGAGTAACTCATCATTGATCTAACCATATCCATCAAAGTTCTATTCCTTCTCTCTGACACTTCGTTTTGTTGAGGTGTGCCAGGTGCTGTAAGCTGAGAAGCGATACCTTCTTCTTTAAGAAAGTCATCGAACTCTTCTGACAAGTACTCACCACCTCGATCAGATCGAAGGGTTTTGATCTGTTTGCCAGTCTGCTTTTCCACTAAAGCCAGAAAGACCTTAAATACGTTAAAGGTTTCAGATTTGTGTTTGAGCAAATAGACAAATCGATATCTTGAATAATCATCGGTAAAGGTAACGAAGTATTCGTATCCTCTCCGTGCCTGAATTCTTAGCGGACCACATACATCAGAATGTATTAGTTCTAGCAGCTCAGTGGCTCTTCGACCTTTATCAGAGAAAGGTCGTTTGGTCATTTTTCCTTCTAAACAGGATTCGCAAGTCGGCAGTGAGCCTATTGTAGAGGCTTTGAGTGGACCATCCCTCACAAGTCTCTTAATCCTATCTAGACTAATATGACCAGGTCTTAAGTGCCAAAGATATGTTGATTTTATTAGATCAGAGGAGTCATTAAGTTTGATCCTCTTGGGTTCCCTAATTAGATCATTATCTATTTCAGTGTCTAAAAGCAAAGGTTGTGTAGGATAAAGATAGTATAAACCATTCTTTGAACATGCATCAGTGAAAAAAGAATTGGAAGAAGTAATACGAATTCCATTATCAATAAACTTTAAATAATAATTCTTCTCAACAATTTGAGCTACAGATATTAAGTTTTTCCCAAAGGAAGGAACATAATACACATTATTCAAATTTAAGTCCTATCTTCGAAAGACAGTGTCACGGATCCCAGAACCTTAGCAGACACCAAGCTCCCATCATCCCACTTGAAGCAGAAGTCGCCATCCTCTAAGCTTTTGCTTTTCCCAACCCATTCAAGGAACATCAAATTTGGTTAGTAGCAGAGGAGTCAAGAATCCACAATGATACATTATCAGCTACTAAGCAAGTTTCGGTAATCAGTACAATACTTTTCCCTTTAGCCTTGAGGTAGGTAGGACAGTTTCTATGCTAGAGTCCCTCAGCGGTGTGAATCTCCTTCATCAGCTCGGTAATAATTTACCCTAGCTTATTGATGGAGTATTTCAGTTTGAAAGTATCGAAAGATTCAGGGAGAGTTTTTAAGATCATATCTAATTTGATTTCTCCATTAATCTCAGATCCAAAAATTTCCATGTCATTGAGATAACTTATGATCAATATCATGTGTTCTCTAACAGGAGTCTTAGCTTTCATATGATAGTTCACAAACCGTCGAACCGCTTGTTATCTAGCATGGCGCCTTTGCCCTTCAAACATCTCGTAGAGATTGAAGAGCATGGTTTAGGCCGAATCAATATCACGATGATGTTGTTGCAACATATTGTTCATTGATGCTAAAACATAGCATCTCACAATCTCATCTGATCGGATTGAGGCTGCTAGGGCGCCACTGTCCTCTCGAGTCGAATCATTATTCGTTTCAGGAGGACATGGGGTGGTGAGTACCTAATTGTGCTTGTCCTTCGAAATGACGATGTCTAGGTTATGTTTCTTATTTACGTAGTTTTCGGTTCCTGTTAATTTGAGGAAATGATGATAGAGAAAGTGTTTAGAGACATATTGCTGATAGTTGAAACAATTTATGATTAGTCTTTTGTTTGTGATTTTAAGTTTAATTTTATTTAGACAAGAAAAATCCAAAGGTGTTATGAACAAAATGACACTTTACTCCTTCGAGGGAAGGCCACAAAGAGTCGTCTTTCATACGTAAATGACACATCATTAATGCATAGTCATGATGTCAATACATCAGTGTTTGACTAGCCACCTTATAAAAATGTTTGATCACTCAAAACTTTTCGCAGGGCCTCGAGGGAGGATTACTAGAGTTTGAGTCTAAGTGTGTAACCAACAACTTAGTTCAACAAGATCTACTTTGAAAACAATCCGCCGAGGGGAGGCCTTGTCTCATTGTTTCACTTTTGAACGTAGCTATAAAAGCAATGTTAGGAGCAATGCGTCTATGAGTACTCTCATTTAAGAGAGGGCAACGAGGGTGACTCTTAGTCCGGCGACATGTGCACTTCACATTTGTGTTGGGGATCGCGGGTTGCAAACAATAACTACAACCCTCCCACTTAGTTTTTAGGGAAAAATAAGGGGACACTGGATTGCAAACAAGTGCAATCTTCCCACTTAATTTTAAAAAAAGTGGCACGTCTACTCTTGTACATATAGGAAACATATTTCCATTAGCAAAGAGAGATAGAGTGGATCACTAGAGAAAAAGAACCCTAAAATTGATATTTGTGAGGGGAGAGCAGTGTTAATGCACTAAGGCACAAGGAACATACTTGGATCTTTTTGTCTATTAATTTATTTTTCCTAAGTAAAGTGTGTGCGATTAATAAATCGTCACTTTTGCACTTGAAAGTTTTTTAGAATAAAAAATCTCGTAAAACTAATAAGTATATATATATATATATATATATCTTCATGACATCTTCCTTCAAGGCGCATTCATGGTGGTTGAGTGCGAAAACATCGGAAAACCACGATAGCATTAAGAAGACGGGAGAAAGCTAGGAGTCGCAAAATCCGGATTAAAAAATCTGGATTCGCGGACTGCCGTACACCTCGGACTTAAAAGGTCATAAATGACACATCCGGTATCCGATTGAGCTGAAACCAATTGCATTAGATAGCTAACATCCGTACCTTTAATTTGGTTCAAGAACCACTAACTTTCAAGGTCGGAGAAAAGATTTATGCCCGTTTTACTGAGCCATAACAATTTGTCCAGAATTTGAAAAAATAATTAAAAGTACGTCGGATCTAGGTGTAAAGAGAAAGAGGTTTATTGAAACATTTTAATTGTATGTTTTGATTTAAATTGTGTGTTATATTAACATATTAATAATTAAACACAATATAAAATAAACAACATAATATGAAACATTCAATAACTAATTTAAACTAGAAGTGCAACAAACTAGTTTAAACTATGTACACAAATTTTTAAACTTGTCAAAAAATTGATTTTGAATATGCTAAACATAAAATAATTAAAAAATGTTTTTAATGTATTTATATAGCATATATAACAAGTGAAAAATCAACAAAAAATTAATTTTAGAGGTCGTACCAAAAAATTTAAATTTTGTAAGATCTAGTCTTTTGAAAAACCATTATTCAAGCAAATTTAGAAAACAATTTTCTTATAATAATTTTAAATAACATGTACATGTTTATGCTTTTACCATAGGTCTAATATCATTTGTTGGAATAGGTCTAGGATTAAAGAAAAATTTAACATTAATCAAATTAATGGCGGAATTTAAAAATTTCTTTTTCAAGTAAAACAATTTTACTAACCTAGAAAAAGCATATACATTTTATATATTAAAATCATTATTTAATTTACTAGAAAACTAACCTTTCTTTGTAGCTTGATCTTGAACCGTCTTGAGAAAGGTAGATCCTCTTCCATGAATCGCTCGTCACCTTCACACCTAATCTTCAACTCGAGAAACCTAAGATTTCTATTACAAGAGTCTATAGAGGTTTTGGAAGGATTTGTGTGTGGGCACAATTAAACCATATGAACCAACAACAATTCTTGGATCATAAGCTAATTCTCTAGATTAAATGTGAATCTAGGTGTAAAATAAGAAGAGTATTTTCTAGAGAGAGAGAGAGAGGGTCGGCCACAATAGGGAGAGAGGAAGAAAAAAGCTTAACCTTCACATCTCTATGTGAGGCTCTATTTATAGGAGAAGGAAAAATCTATAAAGGTCAATTATTCATTCATGAATGAATAATGTATTCATGACACAATATTTGATTTTCCCTTCCCCTTTCCCTCTTTGTTTGGCCGGCCATATTGTTGCATTAGTGAGGAAATTTGTTTCCTCACTTAGCACATTTGTTTCCTTCTTAAGGAAATTCATTTCCCTTTTTCTTTTGGGTAATTATCCTTATAAGAAAAAAGGAAATAAAACTCTCATCTTGATGTTATGTTGGCCGAATTCTACCTAGGGGGGGAGCATCTAGATGCTTCCTTATTTCTTTTAAGACAATTCTTAAAATACCCATTGTAGAATTATAATTGCACAAATAACGAAATTAATTTCATAATGCCTCAAACGACTTTTCGGCTTTAGAAAATAATTTATATTTTCATCAAATGAAAATATTCAAATCTTATTTTGACATTCACATCAGTTTATGTCCTTGTGGACAAAAATACCCTTTAAACATTTTCCGAGAAAAAGTCTAGTTCAACACTTGAACTTATTTTGACTTAGCTTCAAGATTAACAATCCTACTCTAATGACCTGTAATAGTGACCTTATGGATCCAAATGAACAAAGCTTGAGCTTCTATACTCGGACTCAAAAGTTATCAAACCTTTTCCGAGTATTAGTTTAATGTCAACTGACTCCACTAAAGAGTCGACACTGAGAATCTCTCGGTTCAAATGAATTTATTTTCTACTCAAGTTCAACTTAATAATATTGAGCGGATCCATTGAATGTTATCTATGTTTACCCTTCATGAATATCATCAGCTAGTTGAGATTTATAAAATTACCATTTTACCCTTTTAGTTGTTATTTCCTCAACTCCTTTGTTACTTGTGAATAAGTTAGAAACAATGTATTGACGAGGAGCTAACAAGTCAAATTGTTTCATCCAGATAAAGTCGCTACTTAAATTTGGACACTGCGCAGTTCATTTATTCACAATCCAAGTAATAAAGCATGAGGTGATATACATTGCATCTCAGCAATCATGTACATGAATTCCATATCTATGAGAACTTCACAAAGTTGGTTCATGACATCTTCATAACTTAATATCTCACCAATAGGCCTTGTCTAGATCACACATTGGACCTAGAATTTGACTTTCTCAAATGAAAGTATTAATGCTATGAAATGACATGTCTCATTTCAGGATTTAGGTAAGCATGATGCGATTCATACGTAGTGACCTTTAGATAGAAGATGTTAAATGGTTTGTTCTTATATTGTCTCTAAAGGTGCACTGGTCAATTCAGTATATTCGAAAGATACACTGGAAGAACTACAGAGTTACTAACTCTCTATGCCTCGTGACCAGATATCCTAGATTCTTCAAACAATCATACTGGTATCAATAGTCCGTTGATCTTTAGATTGCGAATATATCGTTTTAATCAAACCATGAAGAGTTTGTTCACGCAAATCTACATTTGTCTCTTCATACATTGTTAGGTTTGATTAAGGACTATAAGACTATTGAATATCATAAATCTTCAATCAAACTAAAAAGGAATGAATGAACGTTTCATCTTTTATTAATTTAATCAGCAAATTATAAAGATTTATATATTACATCAATATGTAAATAAACAATCTTTTAATAAGGACTTTACAAAGATTTATATATTACATCAATATGCAAATAAACAATCTTCTTGTGGGCATCTTTGCCAACAATAATATGTTTTTTTGTATGTAAGTAATAATATGTTAATTATAACGGAATTCATAATGGAATTTGTAGCTAATTGAATAGTTATGTTTGTAATGTAATTAGATATATGTTTGGTACAAATTTTTGGATGTTAGATATATGTTTTGTACAAATTTCAGGTTTATGCTTTGTCCATATTTTAGGGGAAACTCTGCCCAATTTTTGTTAATTTTTAAGTAATTAATTGGAATATCTAAATTCAACAACTTTCCGATATCATATCATCAAACAACTCCTCTTAATTAACTATATTTTTCAATAGTCATCAATCTCACAACTTTCATAAATTTCAACATTCAGTGTGGTTTTCAATTTGAAATGGTAGTGAACGAGTTTATTCGTGTTGCACGATTCCAAATGAACAACAAACACAAAGTTAAATTTCCTTGTCGTAATTGTAATAATGCGTTAAGACAACATATAGGAGTTGTTCGAGGGTATCTCATGCAATAAGTATTTACTCCGTGTTTTAAGCGACTTTGGGCCAGTACATGACCCAGTACGAACCCTCGACAGGCGCTTTGCGTTCGCAGTAGAGACCAGATCGACCTTCGACTCCCATCGACACTGAACCAGAAGAGCCTCCACACGGACCCGGCGGAAGACGCGCCAGGCGAGGACGACGAGGATGATTGTAATTTATTCCGTGTTTTACACTTATCGGTTTATGTTTATTTACTTATCGACTTTCGTTTATCTTATTATCGATTTACGCGTATGTTATTATCGACTTTAGACATTGTCGATTATGTTAGTATCGACTTTTGATTATGTTATTATCGACTTTTGATTATATTTAGTTTATGTTTAATTTGATTTTAATTAGTAAATTTCAATATTATTAAATTTAATTATATTTTATAATAATTTTTATTAAATAATAATAAAATTTAATTAATTAATAATAATAAACCGGATAATAAATTAATTTTTTTTTTTAAGCTTTAGAAGCGACAATATCGCTTCGAAAATCGCTTCTAAAGTCATGCAAATAATTTTTTTACGTCATTTAGAAGCAACAAGTCGCTTCTAAAAAAATGGCGGGTAATATTTAGGAGCGGCTAGTCTCTTCTAAAGTCGCTTCTAATTCTTACTCGCCATAGTTTCCCATGCTTTTTTTGGCGATTTCTGGGACCCTTAGAAGTGACTGTGGAAGCGATTAGTTGCTTCTAATTTCATCTCTTCAAAACATTAGAAACGACTTGTCTTTAGAAGTGATACATTTGAGGCGACATTGTCGCTTTTAATGTCGCTTTTAAAGGTGATTTAGAAGCGACATTTTGGTCTTTAGAAGCGACTTTTGTCACTTCTAAAGGCCATTTTTCTCCTAGTGATTGTCATCAACATATATGAGGATTGATGTAAAAGAAGTACCTTGGCTTTTGGTGAAGAGTGAATAATCTTCTTTTGATTGCTGATATCCAGCCTTTTCAATGGTGTATGAGAATGTAGCAATCTAGTTTCGCGATGATTGTTTTAGTCCATAAATAGACTTGTTGAGATGACAAACACTATTCTCCCCCTAACGGCGAAGACCGGGCGGAAGTTCCATGTACACAAGTTCATGTAAATTTCCATGCAAGAAGGCATTTTTGACGTCCAATTGATGAATATGCCAATCGCGCGTAGCGGCGACAGTGAGAAGGGATCGAAGAGTCGTAAGCTTAGCCGTTGGTGAAAACGTCTCTTGATAATCAATGCCTTCAACTTGGTTTTATCCCTTAGCGACGAGACGAGCCTTGTACCGTTCAATGGTTCCATCTGAATTATATTTTATTTTGTATACCCATTTGCATCCGATCGGTTTATGTCCAATTGGCGAAGGAACTATGCTCCATGTATTGTTTAGCTGCAATGCTTCAAGTTCTATATTCATAGCTTTTTGCCAGTTTGGATCAAGTGCGGCCCGAGTGTAACTTGTAGGCTCGACGTGTTTTGTCATTGTTGCTATAAAATTTGAAATTGAAGATGAAAGTCGTGAGTACGAAAGAAAGTTAGAGAGAGGATATCATTTACCTTCGTTTGAATGTTGAATCAATGTCGATTGATTAGCTAGAGCAAGTGTCACGTAGTCTCTATGCCATGGTGGAGGTTATCTTATTTGGTTTGATTGACGTAGAAGTGGAGCGGAAGCTATAGGAGTTTCAAGAGAAGTGTTGGAGTTACTTGGAAGTGAGGACTTATTTTCTACTTCGTGGGTGGATGTCGAAGACTCATCGGTCCTAGAGGTTTTATATGGAATCAACGCATGTGTAGGAGAATTAGAATGATCTGGTGTTTCCATTGGTGTTAGGTTGTGAGAATTGTTTTAAGTGGAAAAAGAAATGGTCTAGGAGATGGGATTGAGAATTACAAAATCTGAGTTTTGCGGAGTCGAAACTGATGAGAACGGGAAAATTGTTTCATGGAATTTGACATCTCGACAAACAAAAAAATTATGTTTATCAATATATAACATATAGCCTTTTTGACCAGTTGGATACCTCAAAAATACACAACGATTAGCACTAGTCAAATTTAAATTTTGGATGTGCAACAGTAGAATAACATAGACAACCAAAAACTTTTAAATGATGGAGTGACGGTGGTCGGTTGTATAAAATTTCAAAAGGTGTTTTATTGGACACTAATGGAGACGGTAGCCTATTAATTAAATAAACTCCAGTTAAAAACACATTCTCCCCAAAATTCCAGTGGTAACTTTGATTGAATCATAGTGCACGAGCTACAGTAAGAATATGGCGGTGTTTTCTTTCGACAACTCCATTTTGTTGAGGAGTGTAAACACATGTGCGTTGAAATTCGATCCCATGATGAATTTCTCATTGATGATTGCTTTTATATGAGCATGAAATGCAAAGTCAACAAAAATTTTCAAAATATTCTGAGTTTCTGATTTGTGTTGCATAAGAAATATCCATGTGCATCTTGTGAAATCATCTACTATAGTAAGAAAAAAAACGGCCCCTGAGTGTGTAGGAATTTTATGAGATCCCCAAACATCACAGTGTAATAAATAAAAAAGAGAATGAGTGGATATAGAACTTAATGAAAATGGAAGTCTTGTTTGTTTTGCCATTGGACAAACAGAACAATTGTAATCATACGAAATATCATTTGTGGGTAAGAATGAAGAAGCTAACTTAAGACCAGATGGTGATGGATGACCGAGACGCATATGCCATAAATGTGAAAAAGATGAAGTTTGATAACAAGATGGTGTTCTTTGTAATGGAGGCATGTAATAGAGACCACCGCGCTGCTTACTCGACCCAATCATCTTCCCCGTAGTCAAGTCCTGTAGAATGCAAAACGTAGGAAAAAAAATAACGCAACAATGAAGAGAAGATGTTATTTTACTCACAGAGATCAAATTTCAACTAAAATTAGGGACACAAAGTGCATCATCTAATGTGATGTTTGAATTATAGTGAACAGTCCCACTTGTAACAATTGGAGCAGTGGAGCCTGTTGGTAAATTAACCATTGGTACGCTTGATGGTTTTGTTTTTGTAAAAAGTTTTGAATCAGAGATTATATGATCAGTGGCTCCACTATATAAAATCCAAGGAATTGTTGACACATAATTTATAATAGCACGAGGATAAATAGACAGACCTGCCGCATTTGTGTAAGTGCTTTTATTACCATCGATTTGATTTGTGCTCATCATTGATAAGGCTCGCGAGAGTTGTTGGAGTTGTTCAGCAGAAAAGCCTTTCAATGCATTTGTAGAATCTGGATTTTGATTTATTTTGTTATTTTCCTGTGGTGGAGCTCCAATTGTAGGTTGAGGCGTGTGTCTATGGAATTGGCAGCAACTGTAGAATATTTTATGAAACGACGTAGAGATTGTTGATTGGAGGCGTCACTAGGGATCCATGAACCATTTTTACACCTGCATCTATCCTCTGTATGCCCTCTTTTATTAGTGTTTGCAATGAAGTTTGCGTGTACGGCAATTTTCAATTGTGTGACCTTCTCTGTTGCAATATTCGCGTTGCTTACCCTTTGATTTTGTCCAATGATTCTGAACCACAACAGCAGCAATGGAGAAGTTTTCTGTTGTTTCTGATGCCACCGTCTGTTGCATTTCATCTTGGATGACGAGAGAGTATGCTTGTCGAACATTAGGCAGCTGAGAAATCATTAGAATGTTGCTTCGGACACCGTTATGGGTATCGTTGAGGCCCATGAGAAATTGCATCATCCGGTCATCTTCTCGTTGTTCGGTGTGAGACTTTATCTGGTTGCAAGAGATTATAGGACGATATGTTTCCAACTCGTCCCATAAACCCTTCAATTTTGTAAAGTATGTCGAGACGGTCGTCGAACTTTGTGAAAGAGTTGCAAGAGCCTTCTGAATTTGGTAGATTGCAGGACCATTCTTCTGGGAAGGTTGATCGCGGAAGTCCTCCCACACTTGACGTGCTGTTTAGGCATGGAAAACACCCTTTGCTAGATCTGGTTCCACAGTGTGTGAACCACGATAAAACCATACTATTGCATTGGTTCCAAAGAGCATATTGGGCTGGATTTTCTGTTTCAGAGGGTTGCTCAATGGAGCCATCGATTAAACCGATTTTTTTTTGGCTGTTAAAGCATGAATAATAGATTTACTCCATGATGGATAATTAGAACCATTTAGCTTTGTAGGGACGAGTAAATGACCAGGCTGATCAGAATGATGAACATATATGGATTAAATGAATCCATGTTTTAAATGGAACTTTTGGTTTTTGAATTTTGGGGATTGGAAATTTCTGGCGAATTTCGGCTTATATACGTCATGACACTTTTACTGATTTATGAACAACGATTGAGGAAAAAAATACAAGAATTTGCGCTGATACCGTGTAAAATAATGCTAATGAAAAAGATGAAAACCGGAGAAAAAAGTTGTATTATTACATTAATAATAACTTATATATACATGAAATGGACAAAAAAATTCAGAACTTATTCTAAGGAAGTAGTAAAGATGATTTACACACAACGGTAATAACATCAATACTAGAAAGAAAATAAAAGATATAAAGATAAAATATAATACCATAATGTTGGTTATTTCTTAATATTTCGACCCTCGTCGGAGCTCAGACCGCCACGATCGTCGTCTCCGAAGCCGGCGTTCCCTACCCTACCGGAGATCTACCGGAGACCCAAAACGTCGACAGAGAAGCGGTTGTCGTTTCTTCTCCGGACAAAATTAATGTTGGCAGAGATGCCTTTTTTAATAAACGTTGAAACGTTCATTCATTCCTTTTTTAGTTCGATTGAAAATTTATGATATTCAATATTTTTACAGTCCTTAATCAAACCTAACAATGTATGAAGAGACAAATGTAGAATTGCGTGAACAAACTCTTCATGGTTTGGTTAAAACGATATATTCACAATCTAAAGATCAACAGACTATTGATCCCAGTATGATTGTTGGAAGAATCTATGGTGTCTGGTTACAAGGCATAGAGAGTTAGGAACTCTATAGTTCTACTAGTATATCTTTCGAAGATACTAAATTGACTAGTGCAACTTTAGAGACAATGTAAGAACAAGCCATTTAACATCTTCTGTCTCAAGATCACTATGTATGAATTGCATCGTGCCTACCTAAATCCTGAAATGAGACATGTCATTTCATAGCTTACATATTCGCATTTGAGAAACTGAAATTCAAGGTCCACTCAGTGATCTAGACTAGATTAATTGGTGAGATATTAAGTTATGAAGATGTCATGAACCAACTTTGTGAAGTTTTCATAGATATGAAATTCATGTACAAGATTGCTGAAATGCAATGTACAACATTGCATGCTTTATTACTTGGATTGTGAATAAATGAACTGCGCAGTATCCAAAATTAAGTAGCGACGTTATTTGGATGAAACAATGTGACTTGTTAGCTCATCGTCAATACATTTTTCTAACTTATTCACAAGTAACAAAGGAGTTGAGGAAATAACAACTAGAAGGGTAAACTGATAATTTTATAAATCTCATCTAGTTGATAATATTCATGAAGGGTAAACATAGATAACATTTAATGGATCCTGTCAATATAATTAAGTTGAATTTGAGTAGAAAATAAATTCATTTGAACTGAGAGATTCTCAGTGTCAACTCTTTAGTGGAGTCAGTTGACATTAAGCTAATACTTGGAAAAGGTTTGTGAACTTTTGAGTCCGAATATAGAAGGTCAAGCTTTGTTCATTTGGATCCATAAGATAACTGTTACATGTCATTAGAGTAGGATTGTTAAACTAGAAGCTAATTCAAAATAAGTTCAAGTGTTGAACTAGACGTTTTCTCGAAAAAATGTCTAAAGGGTATTTTTGTCCACATGGACATAAATGGTGTGAATGTCAAAATAAGATTTTGAAGAAAATATAAATTATTTTCTAAAGCCGAAAAGTTGTTTGAGGCATTAAGAAATTAATTTCATTATTTATGTAATAATAATTCTATATTGGGTATTTTAAGAATTGTCTTAAAAGAAATAAAGAAGCATCTAAATTCTCTTTCCCTAACTATAGAATTCGGCCAACATGCATCACAAAAGAGAGAGTTATTTCCCTTTAATTATAAAGATAATTATCCAAAAGGAAAAGAGGAAATGAATTTCCTTAAGAAACAAATAAATAAGGTAAGTGAGGAAACAATTTTTTCCCTCTTGAGCTTGATATGGCCAGTCATATTAGAAAATAAAGGGGGAGAGAAAATCAAATATTGTGTCATAAATGCATTATTCTTTAATGAATGTATAATTAACCTTTATAGGTTTTCCTCCTCGTATAAATAGAGTCTCACATAGAGATGTGAAATGAAGCATTCTTGGTCTTGCTCTCTCTAATCTGGCTGACCATTCCCTCTCTCTCTCTCTCTCTCTATCCCTCCAAAAATTCCTTTTTATTTTTGCACCTAGATCCACACTTGGTCTAGAGAATTAGGTTATGATCTAAGAATTGTTCTTAGTTCATATTATTTAATTGTGCTCACACTAATCCTTCAAACACTCTATAGACTCTTGTAATAAAAACCTTAGGTTTCTCGAGTTCTACATTAGACGTGAAGGAATCAAGCCAAGGAAGAAGATCCACCTTTCTCAAGACGCTTCAATTTAAAGGTTAAAAAAAGATTAGTATTCAAGTACTCTAAATAATGTTTTTAATTCATAACATGTTTATGTACTCTGCCTAGGTTAGTAAAATTGTTTACTTGTAAAGAAATTTTATATTCCGCCATTTATATGATTAATGATAATTTTTTTTAACCCTAGACCTATTCCAACAAATGGTATCAGAGCTACGGTCAAAGTATAAGCATGTACATGTTATTTAAAGTCATTATAAGAAAATTGTTTTCAGAATTTGCTTGAATAATAGTTTTTCAAAGACTAGATCTTACAAAATTTTAAGTTTTTGGTACGACCTCTAAAATTAAATTTTTGTTGATTTTCCACTTGTTAAATATGCTATATAAATAAATTAATTTTTTTAATTACTTCACGTTTAGCTCACTCAAAATCAATTTTTTGACAACTTTGAAAATTTGTGTACATAGTTTAAACTAGTTTATTGCACTTCTAGTTTAAATTTGTTATTGAATGTTTTATATTATGTTGCTTATTTTATATTGTGTTAATTATTAATATGTTAATATAGTACACAATTGAAATCAAAACAAATAATTAAAATGTTTCAATAAACCTCTTTCCAATTATGCCTAGATCCGACGTACTTTTAATTGTTTTTCAATTTCTGGACAAATTGTTATGTTTCAGTAAAATGAGTATAACTCTTTGCTCGGAACTTGAAAATTAGTGGTTCTTGAACCAAATTATAGGTACGAAAGTTAGCTATCCAATGCAATTTATTTATGCCCAATCAGATACTGGATGTATAATTTATGACCTTTTAAGTCCGAGGGGTACGGCAGTCCGCGAGTCAAGAATTTTGAATCCGGACTTTGCAACTCCTAGCTTTTTCCCCTCTTCTTGATGCTTTTGTGGCTTTCCGACGTTCTCGCACTCAACCACCATGAAGATGAATATATTAGTTTTAGGAGATTTTTTATTTCAAAAACTTTCAAGTGCAAAAGTGACGATTTATTAATCTCACACACTTTCCTTAGGAAAAATAAATTAATAGACAAAAAGATCCGAGTATGTTCCTTGTGCCTTAGTGCATTAACACTGCTCTCCCCCCACAAATATCGATTTTAGGAATCTTTTTTTTAGTGATCCACTCTATCTCTCTTTACTCATGGAAATGTGTTTGTTAAACGTACAAGAGTATACGTGCCTTTATCCAAAAAATGAAGTGGGAGGGTATCACTTATTATTTGCAACCCACGATCCCTTTATTTCAAAAACTAAGTGGGAGGGTTGTTCTTACTGTTTGCAACCCATGAACCCCAACACTAATGTTAAGTGCATACGTCGCCAGACTAAGAGTCACCCTTGTGACCCCCTCTTTAATGAGAGTACTTATAGACGCATTGCTCTTAACATTGCTTTTATAGCGACGTTCAAAAGTGAAACGATGAGTTTGTTCAAAGTAGATCTTGTTGAACTAAGTGGTTGGTTACACACTTAGACTCAATCTCTAGGAATCCTCCCTCGAGGCCCTGCGAAAAGATTTGAGGGATCAAACTTTTTTAAGGTGGCTAGTCAAACCCTGATGTATTGACATCATGAGTATGCATTAATGACGTGTCATTTACTTATGAAAGACGAATCATTGCGGCCTGCCCTCGAAGGAGTAAAGTGTCATTTTTTTCATAACACCTTTGGGTTTTCCTGTCTAAATAAAATTAAACTTAAAATCATAAACAAAAGACTAATCATAAATTATTTCAACTTTCAGCAACATGTCTCTAAACCCCTCTCTACTATCCTTTCCTCGAACAAACTGCAAGGTGATAACTACGTAAATTGGAAACGCAACCTAGACATCGTCCTTACTATGGACAAGCACAAATGGGTACTCACCATCCCATGTCATCCTAAATTGAATGATAATTTGACTCAAGAAGACAAGGACGCCCTTGCGACCTGGGTTAGACCCGATGAGATTGCAAGATGGTATATTTTAGCATTGATGAACAATGTGTTGCAACAACAACATCGTGATATTGGGTCAGCCTATGAAATGCTCTACAATCTCTAGGAGATGTTTGGAGGGCAAGGGCGTCAGGCTAGGCAACAAGCGGTACGACAGTTTATGAACCGTCGTATGAAAGCAGGGACTCCAGTTATAGAACATATGATGCTGATCATAAGTTATCTTAATGAGAAGAAAATCCTTGGATCTGAGATTGATGGAGAAACCAAGTTAGATATGATCTTGAAAACTCTCCCTGAATCTTTTGATACTTTCCATCTGAATTAATCCATGAATAAGCTAGGTTACACTGTTACCGAGCTAATGAAGGAGTTTCACACCGCTAAGGAACTTTTACATAAAAAGAAGACTACTGGAGAAGCTCATGCTACTGAGCATAGAACCTCCACCTCTGGATCTAAGAAGAGATTTTATAGAGCCGACAAGAAGAACCCTAGCAAGGTTCAGAAGAAGAAGATGTCTCGGACAGCCAAGGTTGACAAGTCTAAGGACAACTGTCACCATTGCAATGAGCCTGGACATTGGCGTAGGAACTGTCCTACCTACCTCAAGGCTAAAGGGAAAGGTATTGTACTTATTACAAAAGCTTGTTTAGTAGCTGCTAATGTATTATCATGGATTATTGACTCCGTTGCTACTAACTATATTTATTGTTCCTTGAATGGGTTCATGAAAAGCAAAAGTTTAGAGGATGACGAGTTCTGCTTCAAGTGGGGTGATGGGAGCTTGGTGTCTGCCAAGGCTGTTGGATCCGTGACATTGTCTTTCGAAGACAGAACTTTAAATTTGAATAATATGTTTTTTGTTCCTTCCTATAGGAAAAACTTAATATCTGTAGCTCAAATTGTTAAGCATAATTATTATTTGAAGTTTATTAATAATGAAATTCGTATTTCTTTTTCCAATTCATTTGTTATTGATGCTTGTATGAAGAATGGTTTATACTATCTTTATCCAACACATCATTTGCTATTAGACATGAAATAGATAATGGTCTCATTAGGGAACCAAAAAGGATCAAACTTAATGACTCCTCTGATCTATTAAAATCTACACATCTCTGGCACTTAATACTTGATCATATTAGTCTAGATATGATTAAGAGACTTGTGAGGGATGGTCCACTCAAAGCCTCTGCAATAGGCTCACTGCCGACTTGTGAATCCTATATAGAAGGAAAAATGACCAAACGACCTTTCTCTGATAAAGGTCGAAGAGCCACTGAGCTGTTGGAACTAATACATTCTGATGTATGTGGTCCGCTCAGGATTCAGGCACCGGGAGGATATGAATACTTCGTTACCTTTACCGATAATTACTCAAGATATGGATTTGTCTATTTGCTCAAACACAAATCCGAAACCGTTAACGTATTTAAGGTTTTTTGGGCTTTAGCGGAAAAGCAGACTGGAAAACAAATCAAAACCCTTCGATCTGATCGAGGTGGTGAATACTCGTCAAAAGAGTTCAATGAATTTCTTAAAGAAGAAGGTATCGCTTCTCAACTTACATCACCTGGCACAGCTCAACAAAACGGAGTGTCAGAGAGAAGGAAGCAAACTTTAACGGATATGGTTAGATCAATGATGAGTTACTCATCACCACCTAATTCCTTTTGGGGATATGACCTCAAAACTGCCGCATATATTATGAACCAAGTTTCGTCTAAGACGGTCCCTGGTACTCGTTATGAACGATGGACTGGGCGTAAAGCTAGTTTAAGCCACATCAGAATTTGGGGTTGCCTACACATGTGCTAAGGAAAAAGACTAGCAAGTTGGCTAGTAGGTCATAATTATGTACTTTCGTTGGATATCCAAAGGTAACCAAAGGTTTCACATTTTATAGGCCCGAGGACGACAAAACATTTGTCAGCACTAATGCTCGTTTCCTTGAGGAGGACTATATGAAGAATACGAAACCTAGAAACAAAATTGTGCTTGAAGAAAAGTTGGGTGAGGAAGTTTCTACCTCATCTGTAAGAACTGTTCTTCCCCCAACTGAAACCCAACCTAATAATTCAGAACCTCGTCAAGTAGTAGTTTGACGTAGTAGGAGGGTTTCTGAAAAGCCCGACAGGTACATGTCTTATGGCGATACTCTCGTAGCCGTCGCTGACACGGATCACCCTGTTTCCTACAGCTAAGAAATGGCTTGTAATGAATCAAACCTCTGGCTTGATGCCATGAAAGTTGAGATGCATTCGATGTATGTCAACAAAGTCTGGAAACTTGTAGACCTACCTGAAGGGATTAAACTTGTAGGGTTTAAGTGGATCTATAAGAAGAAAAGGGGTCCGGATGGGAACGTTGAGACGGTCAAAACGTGACTAGTGGCTAAGGGTTATACCCAAAAGGAAGGTATCAATTATGAAGAAACCTTATCGCTAATCGCAATGCTTAAATTCATCCGTATACTTTTATCCATAGCTGCCGCTCTCGATTATGATATCTGGCAAATGGATGTCAAGACTGCCTTTTGAATGGCAATCTTGACGAGCGCATTTTCATTGCCCAACCAGATAGTTTCGTGGAAGGTAATCAAGAGAAAAAGGTTTGTGAATTGCTTAACTCCATTTATGGATTAAAACAAGGATCTAGATCATGGAATGTTAGATTCGATGAAATTGTAAAAAGCTTTGGTTTTGAACAATCAATAGATGAACCTTGTGTCTATAAGTTGATACACGAGGGCTAGATTCTGTTTATTGTATTATATGTTGATGATATACTACTCATTGGTAATGATGTAGGTAATTATCTGAGGTTAAAAATTATGATATTCAATAGTCTTTTAGTCCTTATTCAAACCTAACAATGTATGAAGAGACAAATGTAGATTTGCGTGAACAAACTCTTCATGGTGAAATAATATATTCACAATGTAAAGATCAACAAACTATTGATCCCAGTATGATTGTTGGAAGAATCTATGACATATGGTTACGAGGCATAGAGAGTTAGGAACTTTATAGTTCTTCTAGTGTATCTTTCGAAGATACTGAATTGACCAGTGCACCTTTAAAGACAATGTAAAAACAAACCATTTAACATCTTCTGTCTCAAGGTGACTACGTATGAATTGCATCATGCTTACCTAAATCCTGAAATGAGACATGTCATTTCATAGCTTTAATATTCTCATTTGAGAAAGTTAAATTCTAGATCTATTAAGTGACCTAGACTAGACCAATTGGTGATATATTAAGTTATGAAGATGTCAAGAACCAACTTTGTGAAGTTCTCATAGATATGAAATTCATGTACAAGATTGCTGAAATGCAATATATATCACCTCATGCTTTATTACTTGGATTGTGAATAAATGAACTACGCAGTATCCAAAATTAAGTAGCAACTATATTTGGATGAAACTATGTGACTTGTTAGCTCCTCGTCAATACATTGTTTCTAACTTATTCACAACTAACAAAGGAGTTGTGGAAATAACAGCTAGAAGGGTAAATTGGTAATTTTATAACTCCCATATAGTTAATGATATTCATGAAGGGTAAACATAGATAACATTTAATGGATCCTGTCAATATAATTAAGTTGAATTTGAGTAGAAAATAAATTCATTTGAACTGAGAGATTTTCAGTGTCAACTCTTTAGTGGAGTCAGTTGACATTAAGATATTACTTAGAACAGGTTTGTGGACTTTTGAGTCCGAGTATAGAAGCTCAAGCTTTGTTAATTTGGATCCAGAAGGTCACTGTTACAGGTCATTAAAGTAGGATTGTTAAACTAGAAGTTAAGTCAAAATAAGTTCAAGTGTTGAACTAGACGTTTTCTCGGAATAAGATTTTGAATATTTTCATATGATGGAAATATAAATTATTTCTAAAGCCGAAAAGCCGTTTGAGGCATTAAAAAATTAATTTCATTATTTGTGTAATAATAATTCTACAACGGGTATTTTAAGAATTGTCTTAAAAGAAATAAAGAAGCATCTAGATGCTCCTTCCCAAGCTGTAGAATTCGGCCAACATGCATCATAGAGAAGAGAGTTAATTCCCTTTAATTATAACGATAATTACCCAAAAGGAAAAAAGGAAATGAATTTCTTTAAGAAGGAAATAAATAAGCTAAGTGATGAAACAAATTTCCTCCCTCTTGAGCTTTATATGGCCGACCATATTAGAAGAGAAAGGGGAAGAGAAAATCAAATATTGTGTCATGAATGCATTATTCTTTCGTGAATGCATAATTGTCCTTTATAGATTTTTCTCCTCCTATAAATAGAGCCTCACATAGAGATGTGAAAAGAAGCATTCTTGGTCTTTCTCTCTCTAATCTACCCGACCATTCCCTCTCTCTCTCTAGAAATTCCTTTTTATTTTTGCACCTAGATCCACACTTGATCTAGAGAATTAGCTTATGATCCAAGAATTGTTCTTAGTTCATATTGTTTAATTGTGCCCATACACAAATCCTTCAAACACTGTATAGACTCTTGTAATAAAAACTTTAGGTTTCTCGAGTTCTACATTAGACATGAAGGATTCGAGCCAAGGAAGAAAATCCACCTTTCTCAAGACGCATCAATTTAAAGGTTCAAGAAAGGTTAGTATTCAAGTACTCTAAATAATGTTTTTAATTCATAATATATTTATGCACTTTGCCTAGGTTATTAAAATTGTTTACTTGTAAAAAACAATTTATATTCCGCTATTAATATGATTAATGATAATTTTCTTAACCCTAGACCTATTCCAACAAGTAAGAAGTCCGACAGATCTTCTTCGTTGTCGTCGTCATTCTGTGAGCTACTGAACGCAGAGGTTCACGAGTGTGATCGGTCGAAAAGCTTTTGGCTTTAAAGGAGAAACTTATACATATGAGAAATACACTTTCTTTTGCAATGGATTTGCGTTTTGCGAATTCTCTGATTGCCTGACCTTCTTGAGTTTAAGGTTTATAGAGATGGGTTTTGTTGAGCCGTATTTGTAATTAAATAATTTTTAATTATACATGTAATTTTAATTATCTTTGGACACGGCGGTCTGCGGATTCCTCCGACGAGAAAGAGTAGTGGAAATGGGAGAATTAGGGTTATCGCTAAGATGGTCTCTGTTATTAAACAATTTATTTTTTAAAATTATTTCTTTGTGGTGCAAATAGTCCCTCAACTTTATAAAATTTTGGCGAATAGACGTTAGTTTATTATCTAATTTTTGATATTTCCAATGTTTCGTAAAACTCGTGTAAATGGTCTTAGTGCTTACGTGTCATGTCAATTTACGTTGTAAAACTCAATTTACGCAGTAAAACTCAGTTTACGTTATAGAATAACGACGTAAATTGACATGAAAAGTGAGCAATATGAACATTTACACGAGTTTTACGTTAGACATACTCATATTACCTTTTTCGAAAATTGGGACTACAATTTGTTTGAGATGCTACGAAGCGAAGTTTAAAACCAAGGGCGGAATATAACCTTTGGTGACTAAGTGAGCAAGCCTTGAGTAGGAGGAGTTAAATGTGGATACCAAGTAGACTAGAATTATTGATAGAGAAATAAAATATGATACCATTAATGTTGATTATTTCTTAATATTTCGACCCTCGCCGGAGCTCAGACAACCACGATCATCGTCTCCGAAGCCGGTGTTCCCTACGCTACAGGAGATCTCTCTGTCTTTAATCACTTGTTTGGAATCTTCTCCGACGAGACACAAAAGGCCGACGGAGAAGCGGTTTTCGTTTCTTCTCCGAACGAAAGTAAGAAGTCCGACGAATCTTCTTCATTGTCGTCGTCGTTCAGTGAGCTACTGAACGCTGAGGTTCACGAGTGCGATCGGATCAAAAAGCTTTTGGCTTTAAAGGAGAAAATTGAAGATATGAGAAACACAATTTCTTTTGCGATGGATTTATGTTTCGCGGATTCTCTGATTGCCTGACTTTCTCGAGTTCAGGGTTTATAGAGATATGGCTTATTAAGCCGTATTTGTAATTAAATAATTTTTAATTATAAATATATTTTTAAATTATCTTTGGACACGACGGTTGTTGTCGCTGAAATTTGGACAACGTTCAGAGATCTAAGCGGTCAGATCGTCGCTCAGAGCGGGTGACCCTCGCTTCGGCCTAAGCGTGTTAGATCTGATGTCTCAGACCGTCTCTTAGGTGTCGTGTGGTCTTCGAGTCCTTCTGTAATCTGAAAAGAGTAAACAGACGTGAACAAAGAAGGGAAAACAGAGGGGGGTCCTCTGTTTACCTCTCCGACGCTCAACATTAGTATAATGTAGGTGGAGTTTGTAGGATGACGAGGGGAGATCGACGAGGCGAGGTGAAAACGGAGACTATGAAATCAGCGTCGTTTCCATTCTCAAGTCTCGGATCTAGGGAGAATTCTCGGGGAGGAATTCTCTCTTTTAGCTATTTTTTTGTTCGTTACCTTTGTGAGAGGCGTCTTGGGCTATTTATAGCCGAGGCAATCGACCATGGGTGCTCAAGACGGGTCAGGACCGGCCGAGGGCGTGACAGGGCCGGCCAGGGAGTGTCAAGACCGGCCAAGGGAGGGCCAGGACCGGCCAAGGCGTGCCAGGGCCGGCCAAGGCCCTGCCAGGACCGGCCAGGACGTGCCAGGGCCGGCCAAGGCGTGCCAGGACCGGCCAAGGCGGGCCAGGGTCGGCTGGGGACGTCTCGCGGTTGGCCAAGGGCTAATCGGGGCGTGTCGGGACCGGCCGATGCGTCGAGAGAGCCCGTGGTGCCCTCCGGTGGTCGGGCCCGGGGTCGTTCGAATGCGATATAAATATATTTATTGTCGTCGAGAAAAACCAACGACAACATTAGCCCCCCGAGTTCAATGTCGAGCGTTCGATCGGAAATGAACTCAGAAGAGGAGGACCGGCGTCGACGTCCGCGCCGAAGTATCGAGCGAGCTCCGGCGGGCCGGGCCGAGGGTCAACCGGCAAAAGGCCCCTTTCAAAGGGGGAGGAGGAATGGTAATATAAGCAGCTGAGTTGGCGTTCTCCCTATTCCTCTTTTTTATTATTATTATTTTGTTTGCACGTGTCATGGATCCTTTGTCCTCTTTTGTTGATGGTGGGTCCATGGAGGACTTTATTAGTTCGCTCTTGTCCAACCCTGATGACATTGATCATCCTTTGACTTCCCCAAATTGCCCTCGAAATCCCGAGCCTATTTCTCCTTTGTTCTTCGACGAGGAAGCGTTGGACGCGTGGATGGCGAGCGTAGGCGGAGAGGCGGCGAAAACGCCGGTGGGCGGGGCAGACGCTGACGGCGGTCGCGAGGTGCCGGCCGTCGGTGACCAGGTCGCGTGCGGGGACAGCGGCGCGGAGACCGCCGCCGGACAGAGGAGCGATGCGGCGCGATCGAGAGAGCTGGCCGTGCCAGGGTCGGCCGCGTCGCGTGAGGCGGCGCGGGTGCTGCCGCTGGCCGATCGCGGGTCGCCGCGCTGGAGGGACCGGTCCCGGATCGGTCGAATCCAGACTGTGGGGACGCGGGAACCTTTCGGGCCGTCTTCTTCGTCGGCGCCGGCGGCCTTGACGTGCCCGCAGGGGAATCGGCAGCCACGCTTGCGACGGTCGAGATGGCTCCGGCCGCCTGGGATCCGGCCCTGGGTGGCCTGAAATGCGGCCTGCCGGCCCTACCCAAGCAGGGCTTGCGCCGGCCGGCCCTGGGAGGCCTGAAATGCGGCCGACCGGCCTTATCCAGGCAGGGCTTGCGCCGGCCGGCCCTGGGCGGTCTGAAATGCGGCCGGCCGGCCCTACCCAGGCGGGGCTTGCGCCGGCCGGCCCTACCCGGGCGGGACTCGTGCCGGCCGGCCCTGACCTAGCCGACTTTCGGCCGGCCGGACCTGCCCAGACCGAAATTCGATCGGCCGGTCCGGCCCGGGTCGATTCGAGGTCGACCGACCTAGGCCTGGGAGTCGCCCTGCCGGTCGGCCTTGGGGCGACTATCGAACGGCCGACTGCCCCCGCCCGGGAAGCTTCCTCATCGGGCGGGGACCTTTCGGCGGATAGGGGGGCCCCTAGTTCGCCGTCGGGTAGCCGCACCTCTCAGGTTCTGCTATCGAGTCGAGGGACTCTGCCCACGCTCGTCGGAGTTGGTCGCGAAACGTCCGAGGCAACCGCGACTCGTCCCCTGACGGCGAGAGAGGAGGACAAGAGGACGATGTCCTATGCGATTACGACACAACGGGTCAGGGGGGATTTCTCGTGTGACGGGTTCAATGCCGCGTGGGTCCCAACCCTTTCTGCCTTCCATAGGCTGCGTGAGGAATTCGGCATCCCCTCTTGCTTCGATATCCTCCGACCAATCCCCGGCGATCGCATGACCTATCCTTGACTTGGTTATGCCGCCGTACATGTGGAGAGCCTCCAAGCAGGGCTTCGACTGCCGCTCCAACATGTGTTACAGGAACTCCTTTCCAGGTTGGAGGTTCATCCGGTACAGATGGCGCCGATCTTCTATCGCTTCATCGCCGCCGGCCACATGATCCTCTTCTGCGAGAAGAGGCGAGCGATGACGGCGGACGACTTCTTGGGGTTCTTGCCGATCGTGGAAGTGCCGTCGCGAGTCGGGTCATATCGGGCAAACCACGCTAGGAACTTCGCGGTGGTCACCAACACGCCCTCGAAATACAGATATCATTGGGTCTGGGTATCCGAGGCCGCGTTCGGGACCGCCCCCCTCACCTTCGGACCGGCGAGGGTGCCTGCACCGGTGGTCGATCCCGAGCTTACCGAACTTGGACAAGCGGTCCATCGGCTCCCGGCGACCCGGCGACCCGACGTCAGGCGTCTATCTTCGTATCGCCTAACATGATGGCTACGACGGGGTGGTTTGTTTCGTCAGTCTCTCCGCCACCACGTCCTCGGGCAAGGGATCGGCGAGATTCCGATTCGGGATCAGATATCGAATCTCACGTGGTCGATCGCCCTCGTGGTACGAGGTATCCCTCGTTTTATTACGGGTTTGCCGAGTTTTTCTCACGTTGCCCGTTGTTTCTGTTTCAGGTGGTTTCCGACGGCGTGTTCGGGGAAATGGCAATGCTCCATCGTCGGGCTTCGGGGTTCATTCCTCGGATCGAGCCCGCCTCCCCGCTAGCCAACCAGATGCGGCCACCGCGACCTTGGCTCCATCGCGGGATGAGGGCGGCACCTCGCGGAAGCGCCCCGCGGTCTGTTCAGCGAGCGGCGTACCATCGAGTTCGCGCCGCTTAGTTGATCCACCTTCACCAGGCGGGGGAGCATCGTCTTTCATGGAGGAAGCCATGCGCTTGAGGGACCAAAGTTCGCGAGGCCTCGTGGACTCGTCGCCGAGATGCTTCAAGGAGCTCGTCGTGGTTAGCGACATGGAACTCTTCCACCAGGGGACTCGAGACGCTCGATAGGTAGACCTCTCAACTTCCTTCTTTATATGAGTTATATGCTTACACGATGTTCCCTTTAGGCCTTAGCCCGCCACGAACGAATGGAGTCGCTGATGCTGGAGGTCGTTCGGCGCGAACGCGTGTCGGCAGAATCGAACGGCCAGAGGGAGCGACAAAATGCCGAGGCTGTGGCGAAAGTCGTTGCGGAGCTCGAGGCTGTGAAGGTGAAGCTGGCAGAGGAAAGGACCTCGAGGGAGCAAGCGAAACGATCGGCTGTCGCCTTCGCCGCCGAGACAAGATCGCTCGAGAGGACGGTGGCGGTTTGAGACGCGGAATTGGAAGCGATTCGCGGCAAGCTGTCCCTGTGCGAGACCGAGCGCGAGGATGCACTCCAGGAGAACGAGTCTTTCCTATCGGAGATGCGGGCCGTCACCAAGGAGCGTGACGAGATTGCACGCTCCAAGGCTCGGGCCGAGGAGGACTGGGAGGTGGCTCTGTACGAGGCTCGCCATGCTGCAGCGGTACGGGTCCGGGATGCCAAAATAGCGGAGAACGGGTCGCGCGAGATTTCCTTCGCGTTCTTCGATGCCATGTTCCCGCCGTTAGAGGATGACGCGGACGCCGACGATCTCACGGACTCCCGCCCAGCAGATACCACTCATTCCTCCGTTGGCACATCGCCTTTCGCAGGCGGGGGCACCTTCTCCGGTCGACGAGGGACGTGCCGATTATGGCCTCGAGTAGACTGTTCCTTTTGGTTGCGCCATTTGTTTAGCGCTTTTTGCTTTGTCCTGTAGACCTTTCTTTTTTGATTAAAAAAGACCATTTCTCCATATATTGAAGTTTGCTTTCTCTTACGGAATGTCGCGCGCTCCGTATGGTTGACGATGGGCAATCTTGTCAGCTCGCTCGTCCGAGTTCTTTCTAGAATTCACGTTTTGCGGGCGGTGGCTGCGTTGCCAATTTACGATCCATTTGTGGGGCGACATCCAGGCTCGTTTATATCAGCGTTAGGACCGTGTTTCGAGTGCTTTACCCGTGAATGCTTTCATCAATGGCCTGTCGGCTTACGATTGCATTCTACGGCGGATGGGGAATCCCGAGGGTTGGCGCGATCGATGACCGAGGGTTTACGATTTGATCGATGACCGATCGGTTTACGTTTTATCCTTAGTTGGAATCGCGCGCATTTCACTCAAGGGGAATTCGAGTATCGTCTTAGGATTGGGCCCGACGTTCGTCGGTTTTCCTTAGATCCATGGGCGACCGGATGCAAGGTTGTGGCCTTGTTACCGTTTTTTGTTGGGTTGGTCGGTGTTACGACTGAAGTACCCTAGCCCCCCAAGTTTCATGAAATTTTGATATTAAAAAAATAATTTAGAAACTTAAAGAACAACACATGATGACACAAATATGCTCTTATTTTGATGTTCAAAAAAGTACACTTGGACTAAATTGAATTACGACAGCTACTGTGTTTACATGAAATGTGGTTGGGCGCAGATCTCCCGCCTCTATTGGTGGTACTGCCTTAGGTGCTCGGCATTCCACAGGTGGGTAAATACGAGGCCATCCAAATTTTCGAGTTCGTAAGTGCCGTTATGAATGGCTTATCGAACCCGGTATGGCCCCTCCCATGTTAGAGCCAGGACACCGGCTCCTTGTACCTTGGTGTTCGGGAACACCCTTCTCAGTACTAGGCTCCCGTTTGCGAAGCTTCGTAGCTTGATTTTCGAATTCTAGTATCGTTCGACTTTTCTTTTCTGGGTAGCAAGACAGATGAGTGCGTCGGACCTTTTCTCATCGATTAGGTCGAGCTCTGCCCGCATTGCTTCTTCGTTTTCCGCCTCGTGGAAGGTCTCGGTGCGAAGCGTGGGGAGCGTGGTCTCTATCGGGACCACTGCTTCGACCCCGAAGGTAAGGGCGAATGGGGTTTCCCCCGTTGCGCTCTGAGCTGTGGTCCGATAGGCCCATAGCACGAACGAGAGTTCTTCCGCCCAGGCGCCTTTTCGGGCGTCCAATCGCTTCTTCAAGTTCTCCTTAATGGTGCGATTGACTGCCTCCACTTGGCTGTTGGCTTGGGGGTTCCTGCGGGAAGCGTAAGTTTTGCTTATCCCCAACTGCTCGCACAACTCGCACAGGCGGGCGTTGTCGAACTGTCGTCCGTTATCGGTCACGATGGATTCTGGGATCCCATGTCGGCATATTATGCTTCTCCAAATGAAGTTCGTTGTAGTTGCCTCGGTGATCCTTGCCAGCGGTTCTGCCTCGACCCACTTTGTGAAGTAGTCGATTGCAACTATGGCAAACCGGAATTGTCTCGGGGCCATGGGGAGTTCCCCGATCAGATCAATTCCCCACTTGGCGAATGGTCGGGGGACGATGATGGGGCAAATGGGGGCTGGCGGTTGTCTAGGTATATGGGCAAACCTTTGATATTTGTCGCATTGCCGGGCCTAATTGTGCGCGTCCCTCTTTAGAGTTGGCCAGAAATAGCCTAACCTCAAGAGCTTCAGGGCCATTGATTGTAGTGCGGCGTGATTTCTGCACAACCCTTCGTGCACCTCGCACATTGCCCGCTTTGCCTCGGCTTCTTCCAGGCAGCATAGGAGCGGCATCGAGAAACCGCGCTTGTATAGCGTGTCCCCACACATGGTATATCTCGACGCTAAGCCTTTCAACCTTCGAGCGTCATCGCAGCTCTCGGGCAATTTGCCGTTTCCGAGGTATTGCGTTAGCGGAGTCATCCATGATGGGTTCGGGGAATCATCGACCGTCCCTACGTCACTTCTGGAAACGTAAGGTCTGGTCAAGACTTCAATAGGAACATTGCCATCTTCTTCCTCATCGATCCCCTAGGCGAGGCGCGCTAATGCGTTGGCCTCGACGTTTTCTCCTCGGGGAATCTGTATGATTTCAAACCAAGCTATCGCTTCTAGGTTTTTGAGGGTTTTTGCCAAATACGCGATCATGTTAGGCTCCTTGGCGGCGTATTCGCCCTTTACCTGGTTCACGATCAATTGCAAGTCGCAAAAGATGTGCAAGTTATTGACCCCCAATCGGCGAGCTAGCTCTAAATCGACTATCAAGGCTTTGTATTCAGCCTCGTTGTTGGAAGCGCTGAATTCGAAGCGCAGGGCGTACTTCAATTTATTCCCGTCGGGATTAGTCAAAACAACCCCGGCGCCAGCCCCCCGGGCGTTTGAAGCGCCGTCGACATGCAGAGACCACGTCGGGCCTGTCGGCCCGATGTCTCTTTTCCTTGGGGGGTCCGATGGGACATCGTCTGATTCGACTTCGATCTCTGCGGGTGCGAACTCTGCCACAAAGTCAGCCATAGCTTGGCCCTTGATGGCTGCTCGCGGCTGGAACTTTATCCCGTATTCGTTGAGCTCTTGCGACCAAATCGCCATCCTCGTCGAGGAGCCTCGCTGTAGGGCTTTCTCGGTAGGATGTCCGGTGCGCACCACTATCTGATGTGCTTGGAAATATGGACGCAGCTTTCGCGCACTCATGACCAATGCCAATGACAGTTTCTCGATCTCTGGGTACCGAGTCTCGGCGTCCAGGAGAGACTTGCTGACGTAGTAGACTGGCCGTTGGCATTGGCCTTCTTCTTGTATAAGGACTGCACTTGTGGCCCTGTCAGACACTGCGAGGTACAATATGAGGACCTCGTGGTCGACGGGCTTCGCCAAGAATGGGGGGGGTCGCGAGGTATGACTTCATCACGCGAAATGACCTTTCACATTCCGCAGTCCATTCGAACCCATCTCTCTTCTTTAGGGATTGGAAGAAAGGGTGGCACCTGTCAGTGGCCTTGGAGACGAATCTGGCTAGCGCCGCAATCCGTCCCGCCAGACTTTGGACCTCCTTGGGTTTCTGCGGGGACCTCATCTCGAGGATAGCCGTAATCTTCTCGAGGTCCTCCACTTAGACTTCCATGGTTTTGCCGATTTGGTCGGCGAACATACGGTTGACCAGACGCTGATAGGTTGCTCCGGCATTTTTTTAGATCAAACGGCATTACCTTATAGCAATACAAGCCTTTGTTCGTCACAAAGGTCTTTTTATCTGGTCGTCCTCGTGCATCCGAATTTGATTGTAGCCTGAATAGGCGTCCATGAAGCTAAGGAGCTCGTGGCCTGCTGTCACATCCACGAGTTGCTCTATCCGGCGAAGGGGGAAGCTATCCTACGGGCAGGCTTTGTTAAGATCTTTGTAATCTATGCAAATTAGCCACTTCCCATTGGGCTTTTTTACCATCACCACATTCGACACCCACTTTGGGAGTTCCGCCTCTCTTATGAAGTCGGCGGCGAGAAGTTTTTCAACTTCCTGTCATATGGCGAGATATCTTTCCCCGCTAAACGCCCTCCTGGGCTGAACCCTTTCGGGTATGTTATGGTCATCGTTTAAGCGATGTACCATGACCTTCGGGTCAATGCCCGGCATATCCGCGTGTGTCCACGCAAAGACGTCTTTATGTTCCCTGAGGAACAAAGCCATCAATTCCCGCCTTTCGACGGAGAGTTGTGCGCCGATTTTGACCACTTGGTCAGGTTTGGAGGGATCCACGACAATCGTGACGAGGTCGTCCGGAGTTTCCATGCGCCGACGCTCGATCTCGTCGCGCTGGTCCAACTCACCGAACGTTCCTCCCTCCACGGGTTTGCATGAGAGTTCGTCATTGAGTTGATACATGGTGCAGACCTCCCTCGCTCCCTCAAGTTTGGCGATTTTGTCACTAGCGGCATGTACGTGACACGATCGTGCCATGGCCTGATCCCCTGCCATGCATGCGATTCCCCTCTCGGTCGGAAACTTCATCATGAGGTGATATATTGACGTAATGGCTTTGAGGCCTACCAGGGTCGTCTTCCAATTATCATATTGTAGGCCGTTGGTTCATCGACGATAAAAAACGTTACAATCCGAGTGACCTCGGTGCTACTTCGGGTTCCAAAGGTGACGGGGAGATCTATTGACCCCTCCGCCCACACTTTTTCCCCGGAAAAGCCATATAATGGGGTCAGGATCAGGGCGCTTTACTCCGTCGAGTTTCATTTGCTCAAGCGCCGATTTGAATACTATGTCCACCGCGCTGCCGTTGTCAATCAAGATTCGGCGAACGTTGTTGTTAGCCACCGTTGTAGTCACGACGAGAGTGTCGTTATGCGGATGGAGTATTCGTCTCGCTTCCTCCTCGGTGAAGCGGATGTCTTCAAAAGGAGTAGGTGGGGGAGCGACATACATGAGGTTGATGCCATTTCTGACCCTCTCGTTGGTCACTGCCCTCAAATATTTTTTCTTCTGATTGCTTGATTCGCCGCAATCAAGCCCCCCGGCGATTGTTCTCACAATGTTCATCTCGGAATTTTCGTGCTCGCCACAAACGGTGGCGATGGCTGGGGCCTTTCCTTTGGCCGAGCCCCCATTCTGGGCAGATGGGCGATCCTCCGGGATTGTCACCCCGGCGGCTCTCATGACAAACTCTTTGAGCTTGCCATCCTGAATTAGGGCCTCTATCTGTCGTTTTAATTGGTAACACTCGGAGGTCACGTGTCCGTGATCCCGGTGATACTCGCAGGACTTGCTCTTGTCCCGCGTTGCGGAACCTTTTCTCAATGGCGTCGGCGACCCGAGCTTGTCCCTGTGAAGGGCCAAAATTCGAGCCAGGGACGTATTGAGCGGGGTGAGAGCTTCCCCCCGGAATTGATCAGCGAACGGCTTCCTCGGTCGAGGTAGAGGGTCATCCCTGGCGATGTTGTTATTCCTCCCCCGCTTTCCTCGAGCATTGGGGCGATCGTTTGATCGAGAATGATCCCTGTGACCTCACCCTTCCGGCTATTGAGGTAGTCTTCGACCCCCATGTGCGTTCGAGCGCATGCCATGAGTTCGGCCATGTCCCTTTGGACCCTTCCTATGATCGACTTTAAAAAGTCGCTCGGTTCGGAGCCTTCCGTGATGGCTACGATGGCGTCTCGGTCATCGAAACCCTCCACCTTGTGGGATTCCTCGGTGAACCGAGCCAGATACTCACGCAAGCTCTCGCTTTGTTTTTGCCTGATCGTCCACAAATGCGTTTTGGATTTTTTCTGCGCGACCATCGTGGAGAATCGAGCGAGAAAAGATTCCCTGAGGGCGCGGAACGAGCCGATACTGTCTGGCTTCAAATTCCGGAACCACTCGAATCCTAATCCTGCCAGTGTCAAGCTAAAAGCTTGACAAAGTGTTGCCCCCGAGAGTCCTTGCATTGTCATCCAAGTCTCATAGTGCTGGATATGGAAATTAGGGTCAGATGGTCCGTCATACGGTGACATGGTGGGGAGTTTGAATCCCCACCCCAGGGGTTGCGCGAGGACCGCTGCCGTAAAAGGCGAGTATGATCCTTCCAAACTGTTATACGGCCTGGAACCTCCTAAGCCTGCCCCCCGCAACTCGATGATCTGATTCTGGAGGCCCTGAATCATGGTGATCATTTCGAGCCCGTTTGCCGCTTCTGGTCCCATTGGTGTAGGAACTTGTTGCTCATTAGACCCTTGGTCCAAGGCGTTCGGAGGATTTCTGAGGGTGGTAGCCCCGGAGATGGCTCGGCGGGCGTCAAACTGCCTCCCTCCTTGTATCCGAGGAGGTTCATGAGTAGGCCTCTATCCACCCCCGGTCGAGCCAAAAATTACGTCAGGCGGCGGTTGGTTTCGTCTCTCAAGCCCTCTTCGTTCTCACGAGGGGCGGGGATGTTGTTTTCCAAACCCCTTGTCCCAGGTTGTTGCCCAGTTCCTCTGTGGGGGAGTCGCCGAAACTCATATCGTGAGCTAGCAGCTCGAACGAAGGGATTGCTCGATCGGGCAGCTGCGGAAGTTGCTGGAACGTCACTCATTTTCAAATGAGCGGAAAAGAAAGGAGATGAAATGGAAAGATGTGGAATGAGCTAGTTTTACGGTCGAGAAACCCTCCCCTTCTTCTAGCGCCAAAATGTTGTCGCTGAAATTTGGACAACGTTCAGAGACCTAAGCGGTCAGATAGTCGCTCAGAGCGGGTGACCGTCGCTTCGGCCTAAGCGTGTCAAATCCGATGTCTCGGACCGTCTCTTAGCTGTCGTGTGGTCTTTGAGTCCTTCTGTTATCTGAAAAGAGTAAATAGATGTGAACCAAGAAGGGAAAACAGAGGGGGGTCCTCTGTTTACCTCTCCGACGCTCAACATTACTATAATGTAGGTGGAGTTTGTAGGATGACGAGGGGAGATCGACGAGGCGAGGTGAAAACGGAGACTATGAAATCAGCGTCGTTTCCAAGGTCAAGTCTCGGATCTAGGGAGAATTCTCGTGGAGGAATTCTCTCTTTTTGCTATTTTTTTGTTCGTTACCTTTGTGAGAGGCGTCTTGGGCTATTTATAGCCGAGGCAATCAACCATGGGCGCCCAAGATAGGTCGGGACCGGCCGAGGGCGTGACAGGGCCGGCCAGGGAGTGTCAGGACCGGCCAAGGGAGGGTCAGGACCGGCCAAGGGAGGGCCAGGGCCGGCAAAGGGAGGGCCAGAACCGGCCAGGGCGTGCCAGGGCCGGCCAAGGCGTGCCAAGGCCGGCCAAGGCCCTACTAGGACCGGCCAGGACGTGCCAGGGCTGGCCAAGGCGTGCCAGGGCCGGCAGGGCCGGCCAAGGCGTGCCAGGACCGGCCAAGGCGGGCCAGGGTCGGCTGGGAACGTCTCGCGGCCGGCCAAGGGCTAATCGGGGCGTGTCGGGACCGGCCGATTCAGCCCGTGGTGCCCTTCGGTGGTCGGGCCCGGGGTCGTCCGAAGGCGATATATTTATATTCATTGTCGTCGGGAAAAACCGACGACAACAGCGGTCTGTTGATTCCTTCGACGAGAAAGAGTAGTGGAAATGGGAGAATTAGAGTTATCGCTAAGATGGTCTCTGTTATAGAACAATTTTTTTTTGTTAATTATTTCTTTGTGGTGCAAATAGTCCCTTAACTTTATAAAATTTTGGTAAATAAACCTTAGTTTATTATCTCATTTTTTATATTTCCAACGTTTCGCAAAACTCGTGTAAATGGTCTTATTGCTTACGTGTCATGTCAATATATGTTGTAAAACTCAATTTACGTTGTAAAACTCAGTTTAGGTTATAAAATAACGACGTAAATTGACATGAAAAGTAAGCATTATTAATATTTACACGAGTTTTACGAAACGTTATACGTACTCATATTACCTTTTTGGAAAATTAGGACTACAACTTGTTTGAGATGCTACGATGCGAAGTTTAAAACCGAGGGCGGAATATAACCTTTGGTGAATAAGTGAGCAAGCCTTGAGTAGGACGAGTTAAATGTGCATAGCAAGTAGATTAGAGTTATTGATAGAGAAATCAAATATAATACCATTAATGTTGATTATTTCTTAATATTTCGACCCTCGCCGGAGCTCAGACAGCCACGATCATCATCTCCGAAGCCGGCGTTCCCTACGCTACATGATATCGCTCTGTCTTTAATCATTTTTTTGGAATCTTCTTCGACGAGACCCAAAAGGTCGACGGAGAAGCGTTTTTCGTTTCTTCTCCGGGACGAAAGTAAGAAGTCCGACAGATCTTCTTCGTTGTCGTAGTCGTTCAGTGAGCTACTGAACGCAGAGGTTCACGAGTGCGATCGGATCGAAAAGTTTTTGGCTTTAAAGGAGAAACTTGAAGATATGAGAAACACAATTTCTTTTGCGATAGATTTGCGTTTCGCGGATTCTTTGATTGCCTGACTTTCTTGAGGTTAGGGTTTATAGAGATGGGGTTTGTTGAGCCGTATTTGTAATTAAATAATTTTTAATTACAAATATATTTTTTAATTATCTTTGGACACGGCGGTTTGTGGATTACTCTGACGAGAAAGAGTAGTGGAAATGGGAGAACTATAGTTGTCTCTAAGATGGTCTCTGTTATAGAACAATATCTCTAAGATGGTCTCTGTTATAGAACAATTTAGATTTTTTAATTATTTATTTGTGGTGCAAATAGTCCCTAAATTTTTTTTTTTTTTGTTTTTTTTTTGTTTTTTTTTTTGCGGATAGAGCTTAGTTTACTATCTTATTTTCTAAAGTTATGATGAGTTTTTGAAATGTTTGACATGTTTTGATGAGTTTTTGACAAGTTTTAATGAGTTTTTTGTTGGAAATTATTTAACAATTTAAACAATAATACTATATGACACATCTATATGTGGCGGAATTATATAATTTGATCAGACTTAAAACTATTTTAATAAGTTAATAACCTAGGCATTAAAAATGACATACATTTCAATAAACTATATATTCTAAACATGTCAACAAATTCAACAAACGATCTAAACGACCTATAAACGCATTTATAAAATTTAATCGCAGATCCAATTCGTTTTAGGAATCTTACATGTGAGGTAATAAATAATCTCGTGCGTTGCTAGCTAACTCTTGAAGGGCTCGTCAAAATTTTGAAATCTGACCCGCCGGATTGGAAGTTCTGACCTGTCGGATTGGATTCGGGCCGGCCGGCCAGAAATTGGCCTATGACGCCGTGGCTTCTTCCAGTGCAATCTGACCGCAAAACTTTGCAGGAACTTGGAATAGACCTAGGGCTAGGTGCCTGTGAAGTGGCTCGGCCTGATTTGTTGTCAAACTCCCGTCGCAAGCTAGACACGTTTTGAGTCCGGCAAAATACTCCTGGCCGGCTACCAATCCAGCCAGCACACTGAAATGAGCCTCGCTCCATTTCGCTCGATTTCTTTGCGTTTCGAGTGAACTATTGTAACCAAAACATCACTGAAACAAAAAATAGAAGATTCAATGATAATTCTCACAGAGTTTTGGGAGTTTTAGAGGGTGGACTCTTTGATTGAACAACGAAGAGTACTCGGGATCACTCGGGAACACTCGGGAGATCAAGAAAATGTTTTTTGATCTCTTTCTCTCTTGGAAACTCTCGGCCAACACTCTCACAAGGGAGGGGAATGTTTGGCTAAGAATATGTGTTAGGGTTCTTTAAATTAGGGTTTCGAAAACCCTTTAAATAGAGAGAGAAAGTGGGCATTTCTTAGGTCAAACCCATTAGTCAAACATAAACCTGTTTTTTCCTTAAATTAATTTCATAAATTAATTTTTGGCCTAGATCTTTATTTTGGTCGAGTGACATGCTTAAATAATCGAAAAAATTATTTTGATTTATTTCTAAAATAATATTTAATTACTTTAGAACGTCTCATTTATTTAATGACAAATCATCAGTTATTTTTTCGTACTCTTCAAAGTAGTACGAAACGAGAAAGTATTTATTTTCATCTATTATTTATTTCAATCATTTAAATATGTTATTATCAATATAATAACATAATATGATTCATTAAATAAACGTAAAAATAAATAACAAATGATTTATTCAATTACTTAGAAAACTATTTTCTTAGTGTAAATCACAATTTACTTAAATGAGAAAATAAAATCGTCCTAGTTTAATAAATCTCGTCAGATGGTCTATCAATGAGACCAAATGGACCCACATGAACGAAGCTTTAGAATAAAGATCGGACTCAAAAGTTCACAAACATTTTCCGTCTTTTAATTCTTAATCTTAGTTGATTGCACTAAAGGAGTAATATTGAAACTCTCTAAGTTCATATGTGTATATTTTCCGTTTAATGAGACAAAATGATTCTTTACACGATCCACAGAGTACTTTACGATATTTCTCTTCATGTGTATCAGTAACTAAGAGGAATGTAAAATTAACGTTTTACTCCTGAGTTATTATTTCACTAACTCTTTTGTTATTTGTGAATGAGAAAAACATAAAGTGACATGTCTTTACATGTCACATGTTTTAATCAAAGAATGTTCTTATTCGATGAATACTTGGCCAGGTTTATTCATCCACACACTCATAACAAAGCATAGTATGCATTAGCATTGTTTCAACACGAATTCTGTATATGTGAATCACATAACCCAACGTTATGACACTAACCGTCGGGTCAAATGCAACTATAACTTTAGCCATTGCCCATTGACAAATCAAATGTCATAACGTGTCACATCGATCATGCATCCACTTCAGGATTTAGGTAAATACCAAAATACCCCTCGTATGTGATCTTGAAGCTTCGAGTGGTTAAACGATTTTATCTCGAGCTTTTGAGTATCACAAGTCTTGTTCAATATCTTCTATAAGATATCAAGAATGAAACATAGAGACAACTCTCTATATCACAAGATAAGATATCATGAATCATTCAAACAATCATTACTCAGATTCGATTGCTCCATCGATCTTAAGATTGCGAACAAATATTGATAAGATCATCGATCGCTTCAGTATGCAAGACTGCAAGAAAGGACATCTACATTTCAGACATGGAGTGCATCTCTCAAGTTAGCAGTCTCCCAAGACACTTCAAGAAGTTGAAGGCATGAGGCATATTACCTACGCTTCAGCCGTGGGAAGTCTCATGTATGCTATGCTTTGCACCAGTCTAGATATTTGGTACGTAGTTGGCGTGGTGAGTAGGTTTCAGTCAAACTCTGGACTCGAGGACTGGGTTGCTGTGAAGCATGTTCTCAAGTATCTTTGGAGAACGAGAAACTACATGCTTGCATACTCAGGTGGTGACCTATATATGTCGAGATATACCGACTCTAACTTTAAAGCGGATAAGGATTCCAGGAAGTCCACATCGGGGTCTATGTTCACCCCGAAGCGTGGTGTAGGGGATCGGCCGACTCCTTGGACGCATCCCGAGACTCGTCTTCGCAGATCCGAATCTTATGTAAGTTTTCTGTTTTCGCTGAAATTTGGACAACGTTCAGAGACCTAAGCGGTCAGATCCTCGCTCAGAGCGAGTGACCCTCGCTTCGGCCTAAGCGTGTCAGATCCGATGTCCCGGATCGTCTCTTAGCTGTTGTGTGGTCTTCGAGTCCTTCTGTTATCTGAAAAGAGTAAAGACGTGAACTAAGAAGGGAAAACAGAGGGGGGTCCTCTGTTTACCTCTCCGACGCTCAACATTAGTATAATGTGGGTGGAGTTTGTAGGATGACGAGGGAAGATCGACGAGGCGAGGTGAAAACGGAGACTATGAAATCAGCGTCCCTTCCAAGCTCAAGCCTCGGATCTAGGGAGAATACTTGGGGAAGAATTCTCTCTTTTAGCTATTTTTTGTTCGTCACCTTTTGTGAGAGGCGTCTTGGGCTATTTATAGCCGAGGCGATCGACCATGCGTGCCCAAGATGGGATAGGGCCGGCCAGGGAGGGCCAGGACCGGCCAAGGGAGGGCCAGGGCCGGACAAAGCATGCCAGAGCCGGCCAAGGCGTGACAGGGCGTGCTAGGGCCGGCCAAGGCCTTGCCAGGACCGGCCAGGACGTGCCAGGGCCGGCCAGGGCGTGCCAGGGCTGGCCAAGGCCCTGCCAGGACCGGCCAGGACCGGCCAGGACGTGCCAGGGCCGGCCATGACGTGCCGGGACTGGCCACGGCGGGTCAGGGTTGGCTGGGGGCGTCCGACGGCCGGGCACGGGCTAATCGGGGCCTGTCGGGACCTGTCGATGCGTCGAGAGAGCCCGTGGCACCCTCCGGTGGCCGGGCCTAGGATCGTCCGAAGATGATATATTTATACTCATTGTCGTTGGGAAAAACCGACGACAACATTAGCCCCCCGAGTCCAATGTCGATCGCTCGATCGGGAATGAACTCAGAAGAGGAGGACCGACATCAACGTCCGCGCCAAAGCATCGAGCGATTTCCGGCGGGCCGGCCCGAGGGTCAACCGGCGAGAGGCCCCTCTCGAAGGGGGACGAGAAATGGTAATATAAGAGGCTAAGTTAACGTTCTTCCTTTTCCCCTTTTTTCTTTATTATTTTGTGTTGCAAGTGTCATGGATCCTTTGTCCTCTACTGTTGATGGTGGGTCGATGGACGACTTTATTAGTTCACTTTTGTCCAAACCTGATGACATTGATCGTCCTTTGACTTCCCCAAATTACCCCCAAAATCCCAAGCCCTTTTCCCCTTTGTTCTTTGACGAGGAAGTGTTGGACCCGTGGATGGCGAGCGTAGGCGGCGAGGCGGCGACAACACCGGTGGGAGGGGCAGTTGCGGACGGCGGTCGCGAGGTGCCGGCCGTCGGTGACTCGGTCGCGTGCGGGGACAACGGCGCGGAGACCACCGCCAAACGGGAGATCGACGCGGCGCGATCGGGAGAGTCGGGCGCGCCTGGGTCGGCCGTGTGTCGCCGATCGTGGGTCGCCGCACGGAGGAGGCCAGATCTGGCCGAGCCAGATCTAGGCGATTGCGGAGAGCGGCCGGCCGTGCTGTGCGCGGCCGCGGGACGCGGTGACCAACTCGGCGTCGCGCGGGAGGGACCGATCCCGGATTGGTCAAACCCAGACGGTGGGGACGCGTGAACTTCCCGCGTCGTCTTCTTCGTCGGCGTCGGCGGCCCCGACGTGCCCGCAGGGGATTGAATGGATCATGATATCTTATCTTGTGATGTAGAGAGTTGTGACTCTGTGTTTCATTCTTGATATCTTATAGAATATATTTAACAAGACCTTGTATATTCCGAAGCTCGAGATAAAACTGTTTAAACAATCGAAACTTCAAAATCACATACGAGAGGTATTTTGGTACTTACCTAAATCCTGATTAAACCTGGCCAAGTATTCATCGAATAAGAACATTCTTTGATTAACACATGTGACATGTAAAGACATGTCACTTTATGTTTTTCTCATTCACAAATAACAAAGGAGTTAGTGAAATAATAGCTCAGGGGTAAAATGGTAATTTTATATTCCTCTGAGTTACTGATACACATGAAGGGTAATATCGTAAAATACTCCGTGGATTGTGTGAAGAAATTGTTTGTCACATCAAACAGAAAATATACGCATATGAACTTAGAGAGTTTCACTATTAGTTATATAGTGGAATCGACTAATATTAACAATTAAAAGAAAGAAAAACTTTGTGAACTTTTGAGTCCGATGTTTATTATGAATCTTTGTTCATATGGGTTCGTTAGGTCTCAATAATAGACCCTCGGACGGAATTTATTGAACAAGGACAATTTGATTTTCTCATTTAAGTAAATTGTGATTTAAACTAAGAAAATAATTTTCTAAGTTACAAATAAATAATTGGTTATTAAATTTATTTAATGAATCATATTATGTTAATATACGGATATTAACACATTGAAATTATTCAAAAAAATAAAAGATGAAAATAAATATTTTCTCACTTCGTACTACCTTGAATAGTATGAAAATAATGATTTTTCATTAAATAAATGAGAAATTCCAAAATAATTAAATATTATTATGGAAATAAATCAAAATAATTATTTTCGAAATATATAGGATTTTACTCGGCCATAATTAATAAATTAAGTTAGAGAATTAATTTGAAAATTAACTAAAAGAATAATGGGCTTAAGTTTGACTATTGGGTTTGACCTAAGAAAAGCCCGCTCTCTCTCTATTTAAAGAGTTTTTTGAAAACCCTAACCCTAATCATAAAACAAATTCGGCCAACCTCTCTCCCCCCTTCTCCCGAGTTCTTTGGTCAAAATTTTAGAGAGAGAGAGACATCAAGAAATATGTTCTTGATCTCCCGAAAGTTCTTGAGTGATCCCGAGTGTCCCTAGTTGTTCAATTGAAGAACTCACCCTCTTAATCTCATCCAATCCCGAGGGAATTACCATTGAATCTTCTATTGATGTTTGAGTGACTTTGTACACGCAGGCATCCACTCGAGATGTGAAGAAATCGAGCGAAGCGAGACGAGGCACGTTTCAGCCTCTTGGTAGGTCGGATTGCCCTTCGCTGGACAAGCTGTCCTACCGGACTCCGAGCGTGCCTAAGCCACCACTGGCGACTCAGGGTGTTTATGTTCATGAAATTTTACAGCGTCATTTCTCTCGATCTCTCCCACATTCCAGCAAAATTTCACGGCCAAATTCCACCGGACGAAGCCACAGCAACGCAGACACGTTTCTGTCCGGCGAGACAGATTCCAATTCGGCGGGTCCTGTCCTCCAATCTGGCGACCTGATTTTCTGAAAATATACGAGGCGCTATGACGTTAGCTAACAACGCACGAGATTGTTTACAACCTCACATGTAAGTGTTCTAAATGAATTGGATATGTTTTAATGATTTATGAATGTGTTTATAAGTTGTTAGGCGGTTAGGTTGAATTTGTTGACATGTTTAGTATAAATAATTTATCAACATGTTTATGATTTTTAATGCTAGGTTTTTAGTTTGATAAAATGAGTTCTAATACAGATCATACTATATAATTCCGCCACATATAGATGTGTTATGTAATATTATTGTTTAATTTGTTAAATAATTCAACACGTTTCAACTTTTATTAATTTAATCAAGAATTACAATAATGACTTATAAAGATTTATATTACATCAATATGAAAATAAATAATATTCTTTTGGGCATCTCTGCCAACAATATAAGTAATATAGTTTATAACCTACAGCTTAGAGGGTGGAGAGAGTGAACAGGATGTTTGAGGATGGTACGGGTCTACCTCCGGGAGACGTACCAACAACCCAAGGCCACAAAAAACAAGGTCCGCCACCTCCACCTCCTCCACCTTCTCTTCCTCCTGTCACTTAGGATCCTCATCAACCTCCTTCGGGCTCTCGAGATCCTCTCCACCTCATTCAGCCTCTCGAGATCCTCCTCCTCCGAAGACATACAAATAGACCAAAGCAACGCGAAAAGCAACAAGAGAAGAAAAAGGGAGTCTTAACTCTTACACTTACGCCGACACCAAAGATAAAGAGGATTGTAAAGGGTAATTTAACTCTCGACTTTACTATTAAATGTTGACATATGTGTGATTCTAACATTGTAAATTCGTAGGTACTTTCGATCAAGATTTTACAAACCCGACTAAACATAAGTACTCTGACCATAGTCTCACCTCATTCTTAGCGTTGAAGTCTTCGAACATGCAGCAGCTAAACGATTTATGTTGGAATAGTTCTAGAGTTAAGAAAAATTTCTCATTAATTATATTAGTGGCTGAATATAAAAATTTCTTTTACTAGTAAAACAATTTTTACCAACCTAGATAAAGTGCATATACATGTTATAAATTAAAAACATTATTTAATTACTTGAATACTAACCTTTCTTGTAGCTTGATCTTTAATGGATATTGAGAAAGGTTGATCTTCTCTTCTAGCTCGATTCCTTCAAACCTAAACGTGAGCTCGAGAAACCTAAGTTTTCTATTACAAGACTCTATAGAGGTTTATAAGGATTTATTTGTGGGCACAATTAAACACAATAACTCAAGAACAAGTCTATGAGCTAAAGAGCTAATTTCGACTAAGTCTAATGAGGACTTAGGTGCCAAAATAAAAGAAGTATTTTGAGAGAGAGAGAGAGAGAAGAGAGGGGTCGGCCAAAAATTGAGAGAGAGCAAGAATGAAGCTTATTTTCACATCTCTATCTGAAGCTCTATTTATAGGAGAAGGAAAAATCTCTAAAGGTCAATTATACATTCATGAAAGAATAATGGATTTATGACACAATATTTGATTTTCCCTTCCCCTTTCTCTCCTAAGTTGGCCGGCCATGTACCTCAAGCAAGGAGGAAATTTGTTTCCTCACTTAACTTATTTATTTCCTTTTTTCCTTTTGGGTAATTATCCTTTTAATTAAAGGGAAATAAAACTCTTTTCTTTGATGCATGTTGGCCGAATTCTATAGCTAGTGAAGGGGCATCTAGATGCTTCCTTATTTCTTTAAAGACAATTCTTATTGCACAAATAATGAAATTAATTTCTTACTGCCTCAAACGACTTGTCGGCTTTAGAAAATAATTTATATTTTTATCATATGAAAATATTCAAAATCTTATTTTGACATTCACATCATTTTATGTCCATGTGGACAAAAATACTCTTTAAACATTTTCTGAGAAAAAGTCTAGTCCAACATTTGAACTGATTTTGACTTAGCTTATAGTTCAATAATCCTACACTAATGACCTATAATAGTGACCTTATGGATTCAAATGAACAAAGCTAGGGCTTCTATACTCGGACTCAAAAGTTCACAGACGTTTCCGATAATGATCTTAATGTCAACTTACTCCAGTAAAGAGTTGACACTGAGAATCTCTCTTTCAAATGAATTTATTTTCTACTCAAATTCAACTTAATTATATTGAGCGGGATCCATTGAATGTTATATATGTTTACCCTTCATGAATATCATCTACTAGATGAGATTTATAAAATTACCATTTTACCCTTCTAGTTGTTATTTCCTCAACTCCTTTAGTACTTGTGAATAAGTTAGAAACAATGTATTGACCAGGAGCTAACAAATCACATTGTTTCATCCAAATAAAGTCGTTACTTAATTTTGGATACTGCGCAGTTCATTTATTCACAATCTAAGTAATAAAGAATGATGTGATATATATTGCATCTCATCAATCTTGTACATGAATTTCATATTTATGAGAACTTCATAAAGTTGGTTCATGACATCTTCATAACTAAATATCTCACCAATTGGCCTAGTCTAGATCACGTAATGGACCTAGAATTTGACTTTCTCAAATGAAAGTATTAATGCTATGAAATGACATGTCTTATTTCAGGATTTACGTAAGCATGATGCAATTCATACATAGTGACCTTGAGACAGAAGAGGTTAAATGGTTTGTTCATCTATTATCTCTAAAGGTGCACTGGTCAATTCACTATCTTCGAAAGAAGAAGAGAGTAGTCCTTCACGCCTAATCTGTCTCGATGTTGGTCGAAGACCTTGTTGGATAGGGCCTTGGTGAAAGGATCTGCCAGGTTCTCAACCGTTGATATTTTAGTCACCTCCTCGTCTCTGCTCTGCACAATCTCTCTAATCAAATGGTATTTTCACTGAATATGCTTAGAGCGCTTATGGCTTCTAGGTTCCATACTTGATCTATAGAATTAGCTTATGATCCAAGAATTGTTCTTGGTTCATATTGTTTAATTGTGCCCACACACAAATTCTTCCAAAACCTCTATAGACTCTTGTAATAGAAATCTTAGGTTTCTCGAGTTCAAGATTAGGTGTGAAGGTGACGAGCGAGCCAAGGAAGAAGATCTACCTTTCTCAAGACGCTTCAAGATCAAGCTACAAAGAAAGGTTGGTATTCTAGTAAATTAAATAATGCTTTTAATATATAACATGTATATGCTTTTTCTAGGTTAGTAAAAATTGTTTTACTTGAAAAAGAAATTTTTAAATTCCGCCATTAATTTGATTAATGTTAAATTTTTCTTTAACCATAAACTATTCCAACAGACACGTCATATAGCCAACCACTCCCGTCCCGTCGAGATTCTTTAGTTTCCCTACCTTTCTTTTGGTGTTAATTTTGAAAACTACCGACTGTTAATTTTATTCACTTATCTTTCTTCTCTCCGTCTTCTTCTGTCTTCGCTCCCAAAAAAACCAGAAATTGCCCCTTCTCCCCTCGCGCAAACCAACAGTGAGTAGAACTTCTTCTTCGTCTTCGAGCAGCGATGGCATAAAAACCCTGGCCGTACAAGCCTCAGCCGGACCTTCAAGGAAGAGGATTTCTCGTCATTCTCTGGAAAGCGGAAAAAGGCAAAAATATCCTACGACTCATCTTCTGAGTCGTCCGATTCCGATAAGATTAGAAAACTGTTATTCTAGTGTTTTCCTATGATTTTATGAATATGCATGTGATGGAATGAATGTTTTAGATACTCACGAAACTAAAATCCATGTATACCTTTTGTGACAATGTTGACACAAGTATTTTTTATACCTTTCGTGTCAATATCGTCAAGAGACGAATCATTCAAGATCAAGTCATTAAGAAATTATGAACTCGTGACAAAATGGTCAAGAACTATTGTTTTCATGACCATGATGCCAATAAAACGTATGTTCTTGACAATATGGTCTCAAAATATATATGTTCATGGCCATAAATTTCTAATTTCCTATAACAACCTGATTTTGATCATGTTAAATACTACGTTGTTTACAGGGTATCGAAGTTAATTTTACAAGGATCCCGCACTTAATTATTAGATGTCTAGGAAAACGAAAGAAAACAATGTCGTATCCCTTTTCCGATCCACTGGGTCCACCCATCAGGGTTGACTTGAATAGAGCTAGTGAATGGCTCCTTCATAGGCTTCGAACCTCCTCTGCGAATGAGTAAGAAGATTTTTATTCTTTCGTAAGTAAATAGTTTTTCTTACTTGTCTCTAAAATCTTCTTTGTGATCATGGAGTTCTTCCATATACGATGAAGATGAGGAAAATATGGATACAGTATGTGACTACACGGTGGCCACCGTATCGAAGAAGTCATGTTTTTGGAGTCTTTGGAACCGTCTATATTGGCTTAGTTAGGAGGTTCGTAAAAAACAACCTTTTGTATTCCAATGATTTTGTTTGTTTGTTCATCTTACTATATTTTTTGTGTAATAAATATTGTCGCAACAGATCAACATTGCGTACTACTACTTCAAGAAGAAGGGTACGTTGAATCAGGTGTATGAGTCATTTACGACAACCGACTGTTTCTTCTTCGACATGTTGATGGGCGCTAGGAATGCATGGGTCAGGTCCGAGGATCCAAAGAACTACAACTGGTCGTTGCATGATGACGTGCTTAATCAGATATTGGGACTTCCTGAAAGTGGAGAGTGTCTCGTTCCATGGGCGGAAGTTGAGAACATGTACATGCCAATCAATGTTTCCGGACCATTGGATTTTTATTGTATTTAACATTTGCAGATGAAGACTAACGGTGTATGACTAGATGATTTCAAGGCATGAAAAGAACGACTCCCGCTATTTCAACTGGCTGACTTCCTACCCAAACTACTCAACGTGTTTAGTATCGTTGGTGGGAACTTGGACCTGTTTACGATGATAAATGAGGGAATTCCACAATGTTGTTGCTGAAATTTGGACAACGTTCAGAGACCTCAGCGATCAGATCCCCGCTCATGGCGAGTGACCCTCGCTTCGGCCTTAGTGTGTCAGATCGGGTGTCTCGGATCGTCTCTTAGCTGTCTTGGGGTCTTCGAGTCCTTCAGTTATCTGAAAAGAGTAAAAAAACGTGAACTAAGAAGGGGAAACAGAGGGGGGTCCTCTGTTTACCTCTCCGAAGCTCAACATTAGTACAATGTGGGAGGAGTGTGTGGGATGACGAGGATGGATCGACAAGATCGGGCAAAATGGAGACACTTGGGTCAACGTCGTTTTGGCGCTCAGGTCTTGGATCTCCGAGGACTATTTCGGTCGAAAGTCGTGCCTTGGGAAACCTCACACGGGGAGTGAAGTAGGTTGAGAGAGAGAGAACACGTGCCAATATTTTAGTAGAGTTATGGGTGTAGAGAAAAGTGTCTTACCTCTTGTGAAGAGTGTAGGAGGCTTTTTATAGCCATGGCGCAAACCTTGGGGCCGGCCAAGGTGGTGAGTTGCCGGCTGGGAGACCCCCAGGAGGCCAAGGATGGGGAGACCCCTCCTAGGAATGTGGATGGCCATCCAAGCCTCTCCCAGGTACAAAGCCAGCCAGCTAGGAGACCTCCAAGAGGCCAAGGGTGGGGAGACCCCTCCTAGGCATGTGGGTGGCCGGCTGGGAGACCCTTAGGAGGCCAAAGACGGGGAGACCCCTCCTAGGCATGTGGTTGGCCGGCCAGGCCTCTCCCAGGCACAAAGGCGGCCGGCTGGGAGACCCACATGAGGCCAAGGACGGGGAGGCCCCTCCTAGGCATGTAGGTGGCCGGCCAGGCCTCTCTCCCAGGCACAAAGTTGGACGGCTGGGAGACCCCCAGGACGCCAAGGACGAGGAGGCCTCTCCCAGGCACAAAAGTGGCCGGTTAGGCCTCTCCTAGGCGCAAAGGCGGCCGACTGGGAGACCCCCAGGAGGCCAAGGACGAGGAGACCCCTCCCAGGCGCAATAGGTTGGCCCAACTCTGATTTCGTTGGCGAGACGAGATCCGGGATGCGCAGGGGCGTGCCAGGATCCCTCGAAGATGCTCTAGAGGATCTTTCATAATGTAGTAAACGAGGGGGAGTATATATTAGTGTTGTCGCTGGAAATACGGCGACAACACACAACAAACAGACTCATATAAATTATTCTGTTATGTTTACGTAAATTTATTTGAGTGAAAATTACTAAATTGAACATGTTTTTGTTGTAGGAGTGATTGCGGCATGTTTTGCATCAAGGGTGCGGAAACATTGATTCATGGTATTTTTCTTTCACAATTGAACCCGGATTACATGTTGATTTACCGTAGAAAGATGTGTATGGACCTACTGAGCCATAATTTTGAAGATCATGGAAGAATACGTTTAGAAGAATGGTTTGTAATATGTTTTTGGGTGACATTTGCAATGTCAAGACAGTAATTAACTATCTTTTGTATTACTTATTACAAGTTTTCATATTTAGGTACACTTTTGGTGACATTATAATTTTTAAAATAAATATGTTTTACTTATTACTGAAGTTTCGTGACAGTACTTAAATATGTTTTAATATAAATACTAGAGTTTCGTGACAAATTTTACCCTATTTCGTGTCGAAATTGTCTAGAAATATATGTATGTCGTGAAAACAAGTTGTCACGACAGTCAAATATTTCGTGACGATTTTCGTCAAAAAATGTGGTAAATTTTGTCACGAAAATATAAAAATTTCTTAAAAGCATCACAGTTTGGTAGCTAAAAAAAATGGATTTTCATTTTTTGTGTAATACTAAGTAAAAAAATAAGTATAAAAGTTTGTATTTATTTTAACACTTTTACCAATAAATTATGACTACATCTCTTCCTATGCTAATCTAGAAGTTTGAGAGTCACATACGTTTAAGGGAATATTTTTTTTAATTTTAAATATGCTAAAACATCGTCGAAGAGACTGTATACCGGTGCTAAACTCCTTCCAAGTCAACCATGATCGAATTAGGCGAAAAAATGTAAATTTCGTGTCGAAGTCGTCACGAAATACTGATGTTTCGTGACAATATTTACCATATTTCGTGATGAAATGGTCACGAAATATATGTGTTTCGTGACATCAAGTTGTCACGACAGTTAGATATTTCGGGACCACTTTCGTCACAAAATTTGGTAGACATTGTCATGAAAATATACAAGTTTCTTAAAAGTATCATAGCTTGTTAGTTAAAACAAATGGATTTTTATTCTTTGCGTAATACTAAGTAAAAAATTAAGTTTAAAGATGTTGGCAATTTTTTGGATTTTAAAGGGGTATGAAAACATGAATAGTAAAATATGGTATTTTATAATACCGTTTATTATTATTTTTTAGCGTGATACTTGAAAGTACAACTTGAACTCGGGGCTCATGGAAGATTCAATGTTGAACAACATTTAAGTCGTTGTTGAGTTGTGACAATTTGGTTTACTTTAGTTACACATACTTCAACTTTACACAATAGCATAATTACAATTATATGTATTTTGTGATAACAAGTTGTCACGACTTTGTGACTACTTTCGTCACGAAATTTGGTAAATGTTGTCACGAAAATATAAAAAATCTCTTAAAAGCATCATAGCTTGTTAGTTAAACCAAATGGATTTTCATTCTTCGAACTAAAAAGTCATATCAAATGAAGTTTTACAGTACTTAAAACAAGTCATTATGTTGGGATTGCATTGCGACATGTTCCAATGTTATGCCCTACTTTTCCACATCGACTGCACGCGTGCCTTCTTCCTAAATTTGTTTCCCAGTAAGAAGGTATCCTCTTCTTTTTCGGTCGCCCTGTAGCGTGGTGGAAACAGAAGGTGGTCTGACCATTCTCTGTAGTATCTCATCGGGAAATGTCCACGTGTCTTCACTATCGTGTGGATAGTTTACACATGTATAACTACTTTTCCAATACTCAATGGTATAGTATTTTGAAATGAAATCCTCAACAAGAAAGTTTCGGTAACCATAAGCTGCAATGCCATGCGAACATATAACGTTTTTAGTTTGAAAGATGCGACACGTGCATGTTTTAAACTTCAAATTTACGGCCCACTTTAGGCCATGTTTGTCAATGACTTCAAAATCGTGCATCGATGAAGGCCGCACTTATTCAATCACTACTAAGGATTCCCGAGTTTGTATCGGACACAATGACTTGATGTCTCCTCTCACCAATTTTTTCTTTTAACTAGGTCAAGAAGTGAAACCAAGCTTCATTTGATTATGAATCACCCACGCCAAAGGCAAGTGGGTAAACTTGTTCATTCGAGTCCATACCACATGTTGAAAACTACGTGCCTTATTAGTAATTCTTTAAAAATGTTTCATCGATAATAACTACGGGTCGACAGTACTTCCATCCTCTCTTCCAAGCACTAAACGACATAAATAGGTGTTTGAAATGATGAGAATGAGGGGTTGTAACAAGGTCAAATGAAGAACCTGGATTCATAGTCAAAACCATGTGTATAAATTTTGGCAAAAATGCATATGACTGGTCATCGGTGCCAAATAAAGATGCTAGTGCACTCTGCCTTGACCTCCATGCTTTGTTGTAACTCATCTCCACTCCAAAATCTTGTTGCATGTGACACATAATGTCTATTGACTTAAAGGGAAAGCAAGCGGGATCGATATACTTTGGTTTTACAACCTCCTCAGACAATGGAGCTGTAGCCTGGGGATGTCTTCCTTGTCTGAATTGCATTGGACATGTGTGCTCGGAGATATACCTGAAAACATCGTCACATAATCACGAACTTCTACATGGTCACACTTTGATTAAATTTTTACCTTTTCACGACGAAGACGTCACCTTGTCCTAATTTAACTACACGAACTGTCCAAACACACAATTCGTCTATGCAAATTAATTGTAGAGACGATTTATTAGACGTCTTTTTTTTGTACAGAAATATTTGTGGATCGCGAATATGGTTAAATGTCTCTTCAAAGCTTTTTTCTTAATATACATTCCTCCTTTGTATATTTCACTTGGAGAATGGATATCCATCATGTCGATGTTAACCATGCAGTCTGTTGGATCTTCTGAAGGCGAATTACATTGCTTGGGAGTGTGATGATCTGGTGTCGGGGGTATGCCAAAATAAGTAGGAGTATGCGGTAGCGTGCCTACACACGCAGGACCATTACTTTGGTCCTTGGAAAGTTCAGACACAAGTATTTCTGATTCGTGGGAGACAACGTTAGATCGTACACTCCTCGGGTCGAGACACGGAATATCGGGCTGATGAGAATCATTAATTAGTGATGAGTAAAATCGAGTGTTGGGCTTCACACACGATATACTCACTGGCTCCGGACATGGCAGAGTATATTCAACTTGTGAGTAATCTTTGGGGTTCACATAAGCTATACTCACAAGCGCTGGACTCCGTAGATCAGGCCGAGGAGAATCAACTGGTGTCGATTCGTGGTTGGGGTTCTCCGGTGCCACACTCTCCTGCTTTATATCTGGCATAGTGGAAACACTAACCTCTTTTTGACATGATATATTCTCAATCTCCACTACCAAATTCAGTTTTGATTTATATGTTTTCTCATTCCGAAGATGCAGATAACATCTCAAACTTAGGTTCGACGCAAAGCAAACATGTGGCACCGACCCTTGTGTCTCGTACGTCACATCGAGGGTATCAGTAGAAGGTGAGAGCTGCAGGGTGACATACAATTTTTGTAAGAACTCCTCGTACGTTGCTTTCACGGGTATTAAGATAGCCTCACTACTTTTGGTCAAGTAGCGTGAAGGTTTCACCCATCGTCCACTATGCTTGACGAATGTATGAATGTACCTCATCACTGCATACAATCCAAGTGTAACTATAAATAGTTTCATAATTTGTCAACATTGTCACGAAAGAGTTAGTTCGTGACATTGTAGACAAGAAATGGTTACTTCGTGACGACATACACACAATATGGTCATTTCGTGACGACGTCGTCACAAAATGATTACAATATTGTCACAATGTTAAATTCCTGACTGGGTTTTCGTCAAATATTTTGTGACTTTGTAGTCACGTACATACTAACTTCAGAGTTCAATTTTATTTGACCAAATATGCGATTATTTGCAAATTTTAGATGGAAACCCAGGTCACATCTGAAAAACTTACCGGAGTACCCTGATTTTGCGGCGGAGATTAGTCAAACCTTTCTTTGCATAGTTAAAACACGAAAAGATTCAGGTTTTTTGATGTTTTATGATTTTGACGAGATCAAAATATTGACTTTTAGGGTTTTCGTCTATGCCAATGTTCTGCGACGATTTGTAAATGGGAATGCAACGAAGTATGTGATTTCTGGATATGGAATCTGTTGGTGAGCAAGAACGTACTGTTGGAATTTATTTAACGATTAAAAAATTAATTATATAATATATCTAATATATGGCGGAATTATATAATTAAACCTAATATATTAATTTTTTTTAATATATTTAAACAACCAAGGGATTAAAATTTATGGACATGTCAATAAACATTTTTATTTAAACATGTTAATCAACAATTGAACACACTAACAACCTATATTAACAATTTATATATTTATACGGAGTCAAATTGTTGAGAATCACTTGCAGAAAGGATTGTAAACAATCTGGGCGTTGCTAGCCATCTTCGGAAGGCCTCACCGAGTCAAACGCGTGAAAGAGGCTCGTCGGATGGGCTAGGGAGCATGCAGGCCGGACATGTTGGAATTTAGTTAACAATTAACCTAATTAATTATAAAACATATCTATATATGGCGGAAATTCATAATTCAATTAAACATATTAAAAACGCTTTCTAACATATTCATAACCATGTCATTAAATCTAAACTAGGATGTCAACAAATTTATGTACATATTAATAAATTTATTTAAGCATGCAAACGAACAATCTAAATAAATATAATCATTCTACAATACTATATCATTCAGATCCAATTCGTTTAAGAGACACTAACATCGGGTTTGGATCTGCAAGAGCAAGTCTCGGTGTACGTCCAAGTGATCGGCCGATCCTCTACACCACGCGCATCGAGGAGATCCTCAAATCCGTCGTGCCTTCGTTCCTCCAAAAGTAGCCGGCCCTGGGGAGAGAAAAATCACTCAAACAACCACAAGTTGAGTCAATGATAATACTCAAGGGATTTTTTAGGAGACAAAGATGTTGGGCTCTTTCGTGGGAACAAGGGACGAAGGGGAAACTCAAAGAAAAGGAAGGGCTGCCGGGAAACAGTTTTCCTCTCTCTCTCTCTTTCTTTTAATTTCGGCCAAAACCTCTCAGGCACAAGGGGGAAGATAAATTTTATATTCCGCCATTAATAGAATTAATGATAAATTTTTCTTAACCCTATTCCAACAATATTCAGGTCACCAGCTGAGTATGCAAGCCTGTAGTTTCTCGTTCTCCGGAGATACTTCAGAACATGCTTGACAGCAACCCAGTGCTCGGGTCCAGGGTTTGATTGAAACCTACTCACCACGCCCACTGCGTAGCAAATATCTAGCCTCATGCAAAACATAGCATACATGAGACTCCCTACGGCTGAAGCGTAAAAAATATGTCTGATGTCCTCAACTTCTTGAGGAGTCTTGGGAGACTGCTCACTTGAGAGATGCACTCCATGTCTGAAAGGGAGCTGTCCTTTCTTGGAGTCTTGCATACTGAAGCTATCCATGATCTTATCAATATAAGATGCTTGGGAAAGCGCCAATTTCCGGTTCTTCCCATCTCTAAAGATCTGAATACCCAGAATGTAAGCTGCTTCTCTTAGACCCTTCATCTCAAATTGCTTTGACAGCCAGATCTTAACCTTTGATATTTTTCCTACATCATTCCCATTGAGTAGTATGTCATCTACATATAGGACTAAGAAAACCACTTTTCCATCTTTCATCATCTTATAAACGCATGGCTCATCTACTGACTGATCAAAGCCGTAACCTTTCACAATCGCATCGAATCAGATATTCTACGATCTAGATGCTTGCTTTAGTCCATAAATGAACTTCAACAATTCACAAACCTGCCATGTTGGCCTTTATCCATGAACCTATCTGGTTGAGCCATATATATGCGCTCATCAAGACTTCCATTCAAAAATGCAGTCTTGACATCCATCTGCCAGATTTCATAATCTAGGGCGGCAGCTATGGATAAGAGAGTACAGATGGACTTCAGCATTGTGACGGGTGAGAAGGTATCCTCATAGTCGATACCTACCTTTTGTGTGAACCCCTTCGCCACAAGTCATGCTTTAAAAGTCTCAACATTTCCATCCGGTCCTCTCTTCGTCTTGTAGATCCATTTACACCGAACAGGCTTGATTCCTCCGGGTAAATCTATAAGTTTCTAGACCTCGTTGACATACATCGAATGCATTTCAACGTTCATGGCTTCTTCCCATAGGTTTGGTTCGGAACTCTGCATCTCCTGGGAAAATGATACTGGATCATCTTCCTCATGATATGCGACACCAGTGAAAATATCTCCGATACCCGTGTTTCGATCGAGTTCTCGCACAATCCTGTTACTGCGACGAATCACAGGAGGCTCATGTTCCGAATTTGGTTCTCCAACTGTTGGTATAGGACCAATCCTATCTTGTGAAGTACCACTTACTTCACTAAACAACTCCTTTAGCACAAGTCTATTTCTCGGTACAGAATTCTTCATATAGTCTGCTTCCAAAAACCTGGTATTCGTTCTAACAAACGTTTTCTGATCAGCAGCCCTATAGAATATGAACCCTTTTGTTTCCTTAGAATATCCCACGAAAAGACATACTTCTGAATGACTAGCCAACTTGCTAGTCTTTTGTCTCACCACATGTGCTGGACAACCCCAAATACAGACATGGTGTAAAATAGATTTTCTACCACTTAATCTCTCATAGGGAGTACCTGGGATCGTCTGTGACGAAACCAGGTTCAGAATGTAAGCTGCCGTTCCAAGGGCATATCCCCAGAACGAGTCGGGAAGCGATGAGTAACTCATCATCGATCTCACCATATCTAGAAGAGTTTGATTCCTTCTCTCTGACACACCGTTTTGCTATGGAGTGCCATTCTGTAACCTGAGAATGAATGCCTTCTTCTCTAAGAAGTTCTTCTAACTCTCAGACAAGTACTCTCCCCCTCGATCTGATCAAAGGGTTTTGATCGGTTTATCTGTCTGCTTCTCAAATAAAGCCTTATACACTTTGAACATTTCAAAGGTAATAAGGAAGACATGATCGAACCTTGAGTAGTCATCAGTGAAAGTTACAAAGTATTTGTAACCTCCTCTTGCTTGGATGTTAATTGGACCACATACATCACTGTGTATGAGTTCTAACACCTGTGTGGCTCTTAGACCCTTTGAAGAGAAAGGTCTCTTGGTCATCTTGCTCTCGAGACATGATTCACACGTGGGAATACTTCCCACGGTTAGAGACTTCAAAGGACCATCTTTTGTTAACCTCTTAATCCTATCTAGGCCAATATGTCCAAGACGTAAGTGCCAAAGATATGTGTCATTAGTTTCATCACTATGAAACGTTTTACACTTCCTGAGTGAATATTTATTCACTTCGGTGTCCAAGATTGTCGGCTCATTTGGATATATATAATAAATAGAACCTATACGATGAGCTTTAGTAATAAAAGAACCATTAACAAAAATCTCAATACCATTATTTATCTTAAAATTAGAACCATATTCTTCTAAACGACCAAAAGAAATAAAATTCTTTCAAAAATCTGGAACATAATAAATATTATTCAATAATAAAGTTTCGTTTCCAAACTTGAGCTGCATGGTCCCGAAAGAGCTTGCTCCGACCTTCATTCTATCACCCCAGTTGAACGCGAACTCTCTGTCACTTAAGCTCCTGGTTTTCCCGAAACCATTCAAATTACACACGATATGGTCAAAAGCCCCGTAATCTAAAATCCAGGGCGACATCTTATTTGTCGTGTAACAAGCTTGAGTAACAAGGATAATACCTTTCCCCTTGATGCTCTTGAGGTAGGTAGGATAGTTCCTCTGCCAGTGGCCATCCTCCCCACAATGATGACGTTTGTGATCAGACTTGTACACCTTTGCGATGCCTTTGCCCTTAGCATCCACAACCTTCTTGTAAGGCTTCTTGGAACCTATTCGGTCGGCGTTTTTGATTCTTCTACCCATCCTCTTAGACAATCTCCAACCCAAAATCCATATTTGGGTTAACTTTTTTTTTATCAAATTTGGTGCAGCTACATTGTTTTTATTCCAACTCACAACACCAAATCCTACCCCAAAAAATAATATTCTCTTTTTATATTTTTTAATATTACTTTATATTAATTTCATATTAACCCCTCTATTAATATGTTATGTGAATATAAATCTTATTAAACATTTATTTATTTTAATATATCAACAATATTAAATTAACTTATATTTATATTAAATATTAAGGATAAATAGCAATATAGCACTTTGAAACTTATTAATTGCTATATAACCAAACGTTTTGAAAAAGTTGGTTAATAGCCATTAATCAAAATAAATATGTATATATTAACTAAAAATATAACTAATTAACACCAATTACTAACAGTCACGTCACAATAAATGGCTATTTCCTAAACAAACAAATAAGAATGACCAAACAACAATATCAACGTTTCATTTGGTTATTTAGAGCAATTTTGTAAATATAATGTATATACAATATGAAAATTTAACTAACAAAAATAAATATTATTTTGAATAAAATTTATGAATAAAAAAATATTACATTAACATTACAAATATTGATACTCCTTACTCGTTTCCATTAGTTACACAAAATATTACATATACATTATAAATTATGCATGCTTTTATGTTTTTTTTCTTGTTATATGGTGTACGTTGTAATTTTAATTTTTATGTATTGTATTTGTGTAACTATTAGTATAATTGATATGCATTTAATTTAGTTGTATTGTGTTAATTAATGTTATGTATTCCTATCAATGTCATATTATTTATTCTATTTTTTCATTAATAATATGTATTTTTGTATAAATTATTTAAATTATGGTCTAAATTACATATTAATATTTTTTTGGGTTAATTTGTAATTAAAAATAGTTTATCACCAAATTTGGGTGATGAATAGTTTGACCTCAAATTTGGGTAGATATTATTCATTCTACCCGAATTTGGGTGAATATTTGGGGTGGGTTGGTGCTCTCCCACACCAAATATGTCCAATTTCCACCCAAATTAAGGGTGGGTTAGAGATAGTCTTAGAACACGAATTCGAGGCCCTATAGACCTCCATAGACTTCTTCTTGTTCTTAGGGAGAAGTAACTCGGCAGTTTGTAACTCTTTCTTAAGCTTAGTCACTGTGTAGTCAAGTTTGCTCATTGAGTAGTTCAGACAGAAGCTATCAAATGAGTCCGTCAGAGTTTTCAAGATCATGTCTATCTTGGCCTCTCTGTCGATCTCAGAACCTCGAATCTCCATGTCGTTCAGGTGACCATTGATCAGTAGCATGTTTTCCCGAACTAAAGATCATGGCTTTATCCTGCAGTTCATAAAACTGCGGATAGCTTGCTGCTTCGCCTCACACCCATGAAATCCAAACATCTCATGGACATTGTATAGCATGTCTTGTGTTGTGGCCATGTCATGATGAGATTGCTGCAAAACAAATGCTCAAAGATGCTAGGATGTAGCATCTAGCAACTTCATCGGACCTCATCCACGCATCATACGCGTCCTTGTCCTCTTAACTTGAGTCAGCACTCGGAGGAAAGAGACATGGGATCGTGAGAACATATTTGTGCTTTTCCACCGTCAGTATGATGTCAAGGTTACATTTCCAGTCAACGTAATTCTCAATCTCGAGTTTATTTGAATTTAAAATGGTTTGTAGTTGATTAAAAGACATTTTTATTGAAAACATAAATAAAGTAAATAACTTTAGTATGTGCTACTATTTTGAATTATATGCATACACGGACAATCGTAATATGGTGAGGAAAGCGTTAAATAATTCATGGTATTACGAACAACAATAGTTAATTACTTTTCCTATGGGGAAACCATAATGAACCGCCTTTTATAGTCGTTACACATCACTATTTAGTTCAAACCATCCAAGAAATCACAACTTCTAGTTCTTACTAATTACCATAAACTTTTGGTCACTTATTTTTAATGCAGGGCCTTTATGTGAGGATTACTTTAAAACATAGTCTGAGTGTGCAACTGACACATGGGTCTTTAATCAACTCACTTTGAAGACGATTCACATATGTAGAGACCCTGTTTCATCGTTTCTCTTTAGGACTTAGTTCCTAATAGTTTGATTAACTAAATGTTTCCGAAGTACTCCCATTGAAGGGAGGGCCACTATGTGCGACACTTAGTTCATCATACATTTAGTTGATTAAACTCGTGTCGGGGACCTTGGGTTGCTTCAACGATAAACAACCCTCCCACTGAGTTTTCGCAAAGAATCGTTTTCTTCAAATACAATTTACAATTGTTATAACTCTTTATGAATTATAAACTACATAAACAATTAATTTTAAAATGATGTTAGCGTTCTATCCTATATGACATGTGAGGTGATACGCAATAAAATATTTAACTCATCTAATGGCCAATATCTAAATACAATCCAAAAAGGAAATAAAATGAAAATTAAACAATTTTAATCTTTGAGTGCAAAACCGGCCAAGGGACCTTGCGACGTGTCATCGGATGTCTCTGGTTAGTCCGCACACGTTCACCAACGTGCGGCCAAGCCTAGGATGCTGCCTCCCTTGACTTCTTCTCGTTGCATTACAAAATATATATAAATTACAATTTAAATAACTTCGCGAATTGAGGTTTACAATTTAAATAAATAAAACAAAATCCAAGGGCGATATTAAATGAGGATCCATCCATAAACATATTCACACAATTTACAACATTCACAATGCAATAAATAATCATACAAAAAAACACGAACACCAACTAGTCAAACAAATTTCAAAACTAATAATTAAACCTAAATTTTAATGCTTTTAATAAGCTCTGATACCATTTGTTGAAATTTATTTAACGATTAAACAATTAATTATATAACATATCTAACATATGGCGGACTTATATAATTAGACCTAATATATAAAACAATTTTTAATATATTAAAACAACCTAGCCATTAAAATATATGGACATGTAAATAAACATTTTTATTTAAACATGTTAATCAATAATGGAACACACTATAAACCTATATAGACAATTTATATATTTATACGCATTCAAATCATTGAGAATCACTTACAAAAAAGATTGTAAACAATCCGGGCATTGCTAGCTATCTCCGGAAGGCCTCGCCGAGTCAAATGCGTGAAAGAGGCTCGTCATATGGGCTAGAGAGCATGCTGGCCGGACAGAGGGCAGAGGCTCAACGGACAAAACCTTCGCTAAACAGGGAGGACCATCGGAAAAGAGACTCGCCGAATTGGAGGACATGTGCGCCTCTAGACCTTCGCCGGACTAGAGCAGGGAGGCACGCTAGACAGCCTATGCTCCTGAACACCTTCGCCAGACTAGACGTGCCTGGGAACTTTCACCGGATAGGGGAGTCACGCCGGACAGGAGGCTGTGCCTGCGATCTTTGCAGGACTAGAGATGCGCCTGGGAGGACGCTGGACAGGGAACCTGTATGCCCAGATCGTCCCTTAGCTGTCTTGTGATCTTCAAGTCCTTCTATTATCTGAAAAGAGTAAACAGACGTGAACTAAGAAGGGAAAACAGAGGGGGGTCCTCTGTTTACCTCTCCAACGCTAAACATTAGTATAATATGGGTGGAGTTATAGGATGACAAGGAGGGATCGACGAGACCGAGGAAAACGGGGATCCTTGGATCGCCGGCGTTTCGGGGCTCGGGTCTCGGATCTTTGGGACAATTTCGATCGGAAGTTTTTCCAAACTCAGCTTCCCGTGGAGAGTATGGCCGAGATAGAGAGAGAATGAGAGAGAGAGAGGGTAGTTTTCTCTTGGGAAAACTTTGTGTGTCTTGTTGACAGGATTAGAGGGGCTATTTATAGCCATTGGGAGAGCTTAGGGTCGGCCTGGGAGAGGCCTGGCCGGTTGGGAGAGGCCTGGCCAGCCAGGGAGAGGCCTGGCCGGCCAGGGCTGGGAGAGGCCGGCCAGAAGTCGTCGGCCGGACAGAGGTCGCCGGCCGGACTGAGGTCGCCGACCGGACTGAGGTCACCGACCGGGCTGCGGTCGCCGGCCGGACGGAGGTCACCGGCTGAAATGAGTTCGCCGACCGGACAGAGGTCGCTGGCCTAAATGAGTTTGCCGGCCGGAATGAGGTCGCCGGCCGGAATGAGGTCCCCGGCCTGACTGAGGTCGCCGGCCGGACAGAGGTCGCCGGCCGGAATGAGGTCGTCGGCCGGACGAGGTCGCCAGCCGGAGAGAGGTGAGGCCTGGCCAGCTGGGAGAGGCCTGGCCGGCCAAAAGTCGTCGGCCGGACAGAGGTCGCAGGCCGGGCTGATGTCGCCGGCCGAACTGAGGTCGCCGGCCGGACTGGGGCTCGCCGGCCGTTTTGGGAGCCTGCCTGTCGGATAAGAGCTAGGCAAGGGCCTGCCGGCCGGGCAGGAGACTGATAGGTACTTATACGCTGGCCAGGGGCTAGATGCGTGCCCGGGCGTGTCCGAAACCTCACCGAAAGGTCCAAGGCGTGCCATTGCAATCCTGGCGCGGGTTCCATACCTTGGTCGATCGGAGGACGACAAGGGAGGCATACACTCGAATTGCCGCGTGAAAATACGGCGACAACAGAAAGAACAATACCTTATTGGTAAGATGATTTCTTATCCTCCTTGAAATGAATATGAAATATATGGGGAACACGCATATTAATTGTCATAAATTTGTGGTGGAACAAAGTAAGCACTAGGTACACCTACCCTATTTATTTTAAAGGGAGATTCATTAATGTAAACCCAACCATCTCGTATAAATGTAACATTTATGTTACCGTTGTAGATAAATGTATTTAATGCAAGAGACAACTTGCACAATATGGAGATTATAAAAGTAAGGTATTTTTATATTGTTATAATACCATTTTAAGAATTTTGTGACGTCTTCGTCACAAAATTCTAAATTTTGTGACAGCATTTTGTCACAAAATCACAAATCCCGTGACCAAGTCGTCACGAAACTGTCAAAATGTTTGTAACGAAATATTAAGAAAAATTCCCTACGACAATTAGCTACATATAGATCAGGCTCTTACCCAGTATTGATCGTTCCAATATCTAATTGCATGATAATATATATATAATGTACCATAAATTCATATTTGTTCTATATTATGTCATCGCGTGATATTTTGTTTGGTAGTTGCCAAGAAGTACTACATTAACAAACCAAACCAAAACAAATTCATTAACATCAAAAATAAAAAAGTAATATTTAGTTTTCATAGGTATTAATACTAATGATTATGATTTCATCACATAAAATGGTCGTCTTTATTTTTTGTAGAGGAATATATGAGTTTGTTGCTTATTTACTAATTTTTAAATTGATTAAAATGTCGTATAGGAGGCTCTTAAACATATATGAACTAAATCTATGTCGATCCCGCACGATTTAGTGGGAAAACATAAAATTTCGTGACCCAGTAAAGAAATTCGTGACAACATTTTGACATTTTCGTGACGATATTTTAACATTTTCGTGACGACAGTTTGTCACGAAATCATTAAATCCCGTGACCAAGTCGTCACACAATCATCAAAATGTTGTCACGAAATATTAGAAAAAATTTCCTACGACAATTACCTACCTAGATCAGATTCTAACCCAGTATTGATCTTTCCAACATCTAAATGGATAATAAAATATATATAATGTACCATAAATTCATACTTGTTTCCTAATATGTCATCGCAATTTTTTGTTTGATAGTTTGTTACCAAGAAGTATCACATTAACAAATCAAACCAAACCAAATTCATTAAAACAAAAAAGTAATATTTAGTTTTCATAGGTATTAATACTAATGATCTATGACTACATCAGATACAATGGTCGTCTTTATTGTAGAGGAACATATGAGTTCGTTGCTTATTTACTAATTTTGAAATTTATCAAAATGTCGTATAAGAGGCTCTTATACGTATATGAACTAAATCTATGTCGATACCGCACGATTTTGTGGGAAACCATAATATTTCGTGACCAAGTCAAGAAATTCGTGAAAACATTTTGACAGTTTCGTGACGAGATTTTAACATTTCCCTGACGTCTTCGTCACGAAATTCTAAATTTTGTGACTACTTTTTTGTCATGGAATCACAAATTCCCGTGACCAACTCGTCACGAAATCGTCAAAATGTTGTCACAAAATATTAAAAAAAATCATTTAATTACGACTATTTCAATATTTTTCTCTCATTTCATCTAACTGTATTGTAAACTATCACCGTGAATACAAATATGCCTCCTCATCATACAATACTGATCTTTTCAACATCTCATTCAATAGTAAAATATCACTGTTTATACAATACATTCAAATAAAGTTGGAATAGTGTACGCGACCACAACATTGTCACAAAACCTAATATCAGTTCTCTTTGGGTTTGAAATCTTATGTTTCATTTACAAAGCATATCACTATCAGTCAAAATTTGTCGTTATTGCAAATTTTTGACAAAAACCCAGGTTATATGAAAATGAAAAACTTATTGGAACTTTGTTTGCTGAATTGGGTGAGATTAGAAATGCTGAACTTTCTACGTTTTAATGTTATGGGTTTAGTACGATGCTCGGAACGCCGAAAATTCTGGATTTTTATGTTCTGGGTTTTGTATGATGCGGGTGGAAAATGTGTTTCTGGGTATGCCATTGACGGCGATTAATTGGCCAGACAGAGAGAAAATATATGATTTCTGGGTATAGCCATTGACGGAGATGACGAGAGAAAATATTAGTTCTGGGTATAACCAGTGACGGAGATTACGAGGTCTAGCCGTCTATGTACAACCATTGACGGGGATTATAAGGTGAGTGGAAAGAGACGAGTTAGATTAGGAAAAACGAAGAGGAGAGATAAGATATTAAGCATGAGGGAGTATTAGAGAATTTTATATTCTCTCTCTTCTCGAGCTCTTAGTTGAATCTTTTTTTCAAAAAAAAACATACTTGGAACTAAGACTGATTATACTACTATAGATGGCAATTTCTAAAATTGTTTTAATTGAAAAGAGATTTTATATTCCGCCATTAATGTGCTAATGATAAATTTTTATTAACCCTAGACCTATTCCAACAAATGGTATCAGAGCATAGATCAAATTACAAGCATGTATATGTTATCCAAAATAATTATAAAAAAATTGTTTTCAAAATTTGCTTGAATAATGGTTTTTACAAAGAATAGATTTTACACAATTTTTATTTTTTGGTATGACCTATAAAATTAAATTTGTGTTGATTTTCCACTTGTTAAATATGCTATATAAATGTTGGAATTCATTTAACAATTAAACAATATTAATTACAATACATATCCTATGTGGCGGAAAATTATAATTAGATCTAATATATTAAAACCAATTTTAATATATTTAACAACCTAAGGCATTAAAATTTATTGAGTAATTATAAATAATTTATAATACACAAGCTCAATCAAATAAAATTGAAATAATAATTTATATAACAATTATATAATTTATATTTAATTATTTAATTGAGGAATGACTTACGTAAATAGTTGTAAACAACTATGACGTTGCTAGCTATCTCCGGAATGCCACGTCACGCTCAAATCCCGAGAAAAGCCTCGCCAGATTGCTCGGGAGTGTCCTCGCCGGATTGGGAGTGGTCACCGGAATGCACAGCAGCTGGGAGCCTCGCCGGACTGGACTTCTTCGCCTGACAGGGAGCTCGCCGGAATGGATGCCCTCGCCGGACTGGTCACTCGCCAGACTGGGATCTGTCGCCGCACAGGGACTCGCCTGACAGGGGACTCGCCGGACTGGGAGCCTCGCCGGACTGGGACACCTCGCCGGACTGGAGATCTCTGGGACCCCTCGCCTGATGACCTCGCCGGATTGCCCTCGCCGGATTGGACTTCGCCGGACTGGATCGCCTCACTGGGATCTCCTCGCCTGACAGACAGCCTCGCCGGATTGGATCTGCCTCGCCGGATTGCTTCTGTCTCGCCGGATTGGACCCGCCTGACTGGTAGCCTTCGTCGGACTGGGTCTGGGTCGCCGGAATGGACTCCTGGAGGCTGGGAGGTCGCCGGAATGCACAAAAAACGACCTAGGGACGTTTTGAAGTGCTGAAACCTTCTTAAAACAGTTTAAAAATTCTAAAACAATTTTCTAAATCATTCAAACACCACAAGTGATGAATCAACAATATTACACAAGGAAAATATTGAGATCAAGAGTGTGGGCTCTTAAGAACAATTAGGAAATCAAAGATGAAAAAGGGAAAACAATTTTTCTCTTTTGTTTGGGGATTTTGGCCGAGAATTGCACAAGGGGGAAAGGGAGAGAGATTTCCGAAAACACTCTAGGGTTAGGTCTAGGTGATTAGGGTTTCTTACCCTTATTTATACAGGTTATAAATGGGCTTAAGCTGGGTCAAACCCATGACCCTATTCACTTAAGGAATCTGGCCAAAAACACTCTCCCTTTACTCGTCCATGTCTTTGATTTTTTTTCCTAAATTTATTTGATTTAATTTCTAAAATTAATTTAGAACTCTCATTATTATTTAATGACACATCATTAAATATATTTCATAGTTATCGAATAAGTACGAAATGAGAAATAGTTTGTTTTCTTCTTTTAACATATTTAATCACTCCAGAATGTCATCATCAATATGATGGCATCTTGTGATTCAATAAACAAAATAAATAACTAGTTATTTATCGAGTTTCAAGAAAACAACTTTCCCAATATAAATCACTATTTATACTTAATGAGTAAATCAACTTTTCAAGTTCTTTTAATCTCTTCCAAGTGTCTATCATCGAGACCTCATGGACCCACATGAACGAAGCTTTAGAATAAAGGATGGACACAAAAGTTCACAAACTTTTTCCGTCTTTTAACTCTTAATATTGGTCGATTCCACTAAAGGACCAATATTGATAATCTCTCTGTTGATGTGCGTATCTTTTATGTTTGATATGATGAAACAATTTCTCATACGATCCACGGAGTATATTACGATGTTACCCTTCATGTGTATCAGTAACTGAGAGGAATGTAAAATTACTGTTTTACCCCTCGAGTTATTATTTCACTAACTCCTTTGTTATTTGTGAATGAGAAAAACATAAAGTGAGATGTCTATACATGTCACATGTTTTAATCAAAGAATGAACTCATTCAATGAATACCTGGCCAGGTTTATTCATTCACACTCTCATAACAAAGCATAGTGTGATACTAATGCATTTGCATTGTTGTTACATGAATTCCATATCTGTGAATCATGTAACCCAACATTACATCCTTGTGACACCAACAGTCGGGTCAGATGCAACTAAAATTTAGTCATTGCCCATTGACGAATCAAATGTCACAAAGTACAATGTCAATTACATATTCACTTCAGGATTAAGGTAAGTATCATAATACTCCTTTAGTTGTGAACTTGAAGCCTCGAGTGTGTAAACAGTTTTGTCTCGAGCTTCTAAGTGTCACTGGTCTTGTTCAGTATCTTCTATAAGATACCTAGTATGAATCATAGAGTCACAACTCTCTATATCACAAGATGAGATATCATGATTCATGCTAACAATCAATAATAAGATTCGATTGCTCTATCGATCTTTAGATTACGAACAAAATGGTTTCAAACTTGTCACCCGGACTTACTGATACACACGAAGCGTATTTAGGTAAAGTACATCGTGGATCGAGTACAGAAAGGTTCTGTGACTTAAAACGAAAAAATATGCACGCATGAACTTAGAGATTTTCAATATTGGTCCTTTAGTGGAGTCGACCATTATTAAGAAGTATAAGCCGAAAATAATTTGTGAATTATTGAATCCGTGCTTTATTCTCAAGCTTCATTCATGTGGGTCCATAAGGTCTCAATGATGCACATTTAGAAGAGATTAATTGAACGCAATAAATTGATTTACTCATTAAATACAAATTCTGATTTGGATACATAAATTTATTTTCCAAGCGAATTAATGAATAATGTGTTCATTAATTATTGATATTGTGAATTAAATTTTTTTATTATTGTGATAATAATTTTCTTGAGAATTCATAATAACAATATTAGAAAATAAAAGTTTTCTCGTTTTATGCTTATTCGATAACCATGAAACAATTTAATAATAAGTTATTAAATAGATGAGAATTCTAACTTAAGTCGAATTTGAAAATTAAATCAAGGCAATTTGGGAAACAAAATTGAGAGACAAAAAGGACATAAGGGGCTGTCATTAACATGATTTTGGGCTGAATATTAATTCAACAAAAGATCACATGAGAGCCCTTTAGTGATGCCTATAAATAGGGGTTTTGTGGAACCCTAATTAAGCTTCCTCATTAATTTTTGAGCCGAAGAGAAAAGCATCTCTCTCTCCCTCTTGGCCGTCCATTCCAACATCCGGGAAGACGAAATTTTGTTTCTTGTTTTCTAGTGTGCGTTCATCTCGAGCCCACACTCATCTTCTCATATTCTTCTTGTGTCATCGTTGAATCCAACTTGTGATTGTTTGGTCTATTTTCATTAAGATTTATTTTTCTAGAAATCTTACCTCCAAACCGAAGATTCGAAAAATACGACGAAACCGAGTCTGGAAACCTTGAACTATTTCCGATTCCATTTAAGTCAGTTTTTTGCTGACGCAACGGTAAAAAACGGCATCCCGATCCGAGCTTCCAGGAGCTCTCAGCGTCGTCGCGAAGTTTCAACCTTCTTGGAGAAGCTTGAAGATTCTCGCATTGAACACGTTTTCAATTCCTCGACCGAGTTATTTATAACTCGACGATGTATGTTTCGATAACTTTAATACTCTTAATTAATATAATTGTTATATTATTGTTTGGAGTGTTTGATTTTATCGGAATAACATGTTTATAGGTTAGAATTAAATTGTTAATTCACATGATTATGATTTTAATGCGAATAAGTTGTTAGATATTAAATAGTTTAATATGCTAGATCGTTTTTATTATTAATTCCGCACGTAATTAGTTATGTTTAATAATAATCTACTTAAATCGTTAAGTAATTTCCAACATAGTCAACCTTGTGTTTATAAGTTGCTACACGAGGGTAAGATTTTGTTTCTGGTATTGTATGTCAATAATGTATTACTCATTGTTAATGACGTTGTAAATTATATGAGGTTAAGATCTGGTTAGCTAAGTTGTTTGACATGAAGGATCTAATGGAAGCTCCGTTCTTTCGTGGGATTGAGATCTTTCGAAATCGAAAGAACCGGCCCTTGTCGCTCTTCCAAGCATTTTATATAGATATGGTGATGGATTACTTCTCTATGCAAGACTCCAAGAAGGGCATAAATCCCCTTTAGATATGGAGTCTCACTCTTTAAGGACCAGTCTCCCAAGACTGCACAAGAGATTGAGGACATGAAAAGATTTCCTATGCTTCAGCCGTATGAAATCTCATGTATGCTATGCTGTGCACTAGACCGAATATATGTTTCTTTGTTGGCGTAGTTAGCCGTTTCCAATTAAATTCTGGACCTGAACACTGGTTTGTTGTTAAGCATGTTCTTCAGTATCTTAGGAGGACTAGGAATTTGATGCTTACATAATCAGATATTGACCTGATTATGACGGGATATACCGATTCCGACTTTCAGCCGAATAGGGATTCCAGGTAATCCACTTTAGAATCAGTGTTCATCCTGAATGGTGGATATGTTGTTTGGAGGAGTATCAAACAACCTTGCATTGCTGACTTCACCATGGAGGCAGAATATGTGGCTGATTATGAAGCATCCAAAGAAGCTGCATGGCTTAGAAAATTCCTTAAATACTTGGAAGTTGTTCTGAATGTCAAGGAGCCCATGACATTTAGAAGAGATTAATTGAACGCAATAAATTGATTTACTCATTAAATACAAATTGTGATTTGGATAGCGAAATTTATTTTTCAAGCAAATTAATGAATAATGTGTTCATTAATTATTGATTTTGTGAATTAAAAAATTGTATTATTGTGATAATAATTTTCTTGAGAATTCATAATAACAATATTAGAAAATAAAAGTTTTCTCGTTTTATGCATATTCGATAACCATGAAACAATTTAATAACAAGTTATTAAATAGATGAGAGTTCTAAATTAAGTCGAATTTGGAAATTAAATCAAGGCAATTTGGGAAACAAAATTGAGAGACAAATAGGACATAAGGGGCGGCCATTAACATGATTTTGGGCTGAATATTGATTCAACAAAATCCCACATGAGAGCCCCTTAGTGATGCCTATAAATAGGGGTTTTGTGGAAACCCTAATTAAGCTTCATCATTAATTTTTGAGCCGAAGAGAAAAACATCTCTCTCTCCCTCTTGGCCGCCCATTCCAACATCCGGGAAGACAAAATTTTGTTTCGTGTTTTCTCGTGTGCGTTCATGTCGAGCCAATACTCATCTTCTCATATTCTTCTTGTGTCATCGTTGAATCCAACTTGTGGTTGTTTGGTCTATTTTCATTCAAATTTATTTTTCTGGAAATCTTACCTCCGAACCAAAGATTCGAAGAATATGATGAAACCGAGTCCAGAAACCCTGAACTCTTTACGAATCCATTTAAGTCAGTTCTTTTCCGACGCAGCGCAAAAAACGGCATCCCGATCCGAGCTTCCAGGAGTTCTTTTCCAATCTGCTAGCGCCTGTCCGCGCCCGGCAGCGTCCCAGCGCCCTGCAGACCGCGCCTCCTGTTGTGGACCCTTCGAGCGCCGCCTGCAGTTGCCGAGACCCTTGCACCGCTGGAACGTCAAGGACCTGCCGCCGATTGCTCCCAGCCTGCCGAGACCGAGCGCCCGCCGCTGCCTGCCAGCCCAGCCCACTGCGCCGCCTTCCCGCCGTCGCTAGCTGTCTGGGTTCGCTCATCCCGCCGCTGCCAAGGAGTCCGAGCCGAGGAGGTCTCTTGCAAATTTGGAATTGGAAAAGCTTGAAGATTCTCGCATCGAACTCGTTTTCAATTCCTCGACCGAGTATTTATAACTCGACGATGTAAATTTCGATAACTTTAATACTCGTTAATCGTTAATTAACATGTTCATAGAAAAATTAAATTGTTAATTCACATGCTTATAGTTTTAATGCCAATAGGTTGTTAGATATTAAATAGTTTAATATGCTAGATCGTTTTTATTATTAATTCCGCACGTAATTAGTTATGTTTAATAATAATCTACATAAATCGTTAAGTAATTTCGAACAAATGGTATCAGAACTATAATTGGCATTAAAATCTAGGTCGTAACTAGTTTCAAAATTTGTTTTAACTAGATGATGTTGGCGTTTTTGTGATATGATTGTTTTATTCCATTGTAATGTGAATAAAAGTGTGAATGTGTTTATGGATGGATCCTCGTTGATATGGCATTAGGAATTTGTTTCCGGTTACGTCCGGGTTCATTTTATTTTTCTTTTAAATTGTGAGTCTCAATTTCCGAGGACGTTGAAGTTGTAAAATATAAAATTGTTATTATCCGGCGACGTAAAGACGAGGGACAAAGGAGACTCGGTATTGACCGCACGTTATTGAACATGTGAGAGCTAAATAGACAGACTCAATTTGTCCGCACTTTATTGAACGTGTGAGTGCTAATTGAGTGGGAAGAAATCGGAGTTGGGTGCTAATCCGATCGACCGAATGACGCGTCATCAAGCACCTCGACCAAAAAGCATAGAAAATTAAATAGGATTTAATAGTCTATGTAATTAATTTTATGGGTTGTATTTATAAATAGGTCATTCAATGAGTTAAATTATTTATGCTTTATTTAATTTAAGCTCATTGCATAGCACGTCACACGTCATATATGATAGAACGCTAACATCAAAATTAACATGAATTGTTCATATAGTTTATAATTAAATAATGAGTTATAAATTGTAAATTTAAAAGCATGATTTTTTCAAAAAACTAAGTGTGAGGGTTGTTTATCGTTGAAGCAACCCACGGTCCCCGACGTGAATTTAATTGACTTAATGTGTGATGAACTAAGAGTCACCCTCGTGGCCCTCCCTTTAATTGGAGTACTTCGGAAGCATTAAGTTAATCAAATTGTTACGAACCAAGCCTTAAAGAGAAACGATGATGCGGGGTCTCCCCTCGGTGAACCGTTATCAAAGTGACTTAATTAAAGGCTCACACGTCGGTTGCACACTTAGACTTATGTTTTAAAGTAATCCTCCTTCGAGGCCCTGCATTAAAAATAAGTGACCAAAGTTTATGGTAATTAGTAAGAACTAGAAGTTGTGACTTATTTGATGGTTTGAACTAAATAGTGATATGTCACGACTATGACAGGCGATTAATTACGGTTTCCACTCGGAAAAGTAATTAATCATTATTGTTCATCATATCATGAATTGCTTACATGCTTTCCTCACCATATTAGGACTGTTGCATGCATCATGTAGTTCGCATTTGTAGCACATACTAAATTTATTTATTTTATTATCTGATTCAGCAAATGTCTTTTAAATACCCCACATAGAAAGGACGCATATGTCTCTTGGATGAGATCCGATGAGATTGCAAGTTGCTATATTCTAGCATCTATGAGCAATGTGCTGCAGCAGTCTCATAGACACATCGATACAACGTGTTGTCGCCGCGGCTCGCCCAGGAAGACCGCGGCTCGCCCTCGCGCATCCGAAATTCCAACCTGTCGGCGAATCCACGCACCTGGCCTGCCGTCCTCGCGCCTGGGGGGACCCGGCCGGCCGTCTTCGTGTTTGAGGGGACCCGGCCGGCCTCCTTTGCGCCTGGGAGGGGCCTGGACGGCCAACGCCTCCTGGGGGGTCACCCAGTTGACCGTCCTCGCGCCCGGGGGGACCTGGCTGGCCGTCCTTGCGCCAGGGAGGGACCTGGCCGGCCACCAACGCCTAGGAGCTTCCCATTCGGCCCCAAAACTTTACCCGCGGCTATAAACAGCCCCTCATACCCTCTACAAAGGTAGGACAAAAAAGCTCACAAGAAATACGCCTTTTTCTACACCCGGAATTCTGCTAAAATAATAGCACACGTTCTTACTCTCCGAACACGTATTTCACTTCCACGTGAGGTATCTCGAGGATTCTCTCCTGACGGGAAGAGTTCTCCCTAAAGATCCGAGACCCGAGCTTTGAGACGCCGGTGATCCCAGTATCCCCGTCTCGCTCGGTCTCGTCGATCCCTCCTCGCCATCCTATAACTCCACCCACATTATATTAATGTTCAGCGTCGGAGAGGTAAACAGAGGACCGCCTCTGTTTTCCCTTCTTAGTTCACGTCTGTTTACTCTTTTTAGATAACAGAAGGACTCGAAGACCATACGACAGCTAAGAGATGATCCGAGACACCGGATCCGACACGCTTAGGCCGAAGCGAGGGTCACCCACCCTGAGCGAGGATCTGACCGCTTAGGTCTCTGAACGTTGTCCAAATTTCAGCGACAACACAACGTACAATGTGTTGTACAACGTACTTGAGATATTTAGAGGTCATAGGCGTCAGGCTAGGCAGCAAGCTTTCCGTAGTTTTTTGAACTGTAGAACATAGCCAGAAACTTCTGTTCAGACCACATGCTTGCGATCATGGGTCATATGAATGAGATGGAGATTCTTGGATCAAAGAATAATAGAGACACAAAAATAGATATGATCTTGGAAACTCTCTCCGACTCTTTTAATGGCTTACATCTGAACTATTCCATGAACAAGCTCAACTATACTGTCTCGGAGCTCATGAAAGAGTTACAGGGTGTCGAGGGTCTTCTCCTTAAGAACGTGAAGAGGTCTGGAGAGCTCAACGTTACAAACATAGACCCTCGACATCTGATTCTAAGAAGTTTAAGAGGAAGCCCAAAAACGCCAACCAAACGGGAATATTTGTTACCCAAGCTTGTTACACGACAAATAGAGTGTCGCCCTGGATCTTAGATTGTGGGGCATCTGAACATGTTGTCTGTAATTTGATTGGTTTTGAGAAAACCAGGAGCTTGAGTGACGGAGAGTTCGGATTCACTTTGGGAAATGGAACAAAGATCGGAGCAAGATCTGTCGGGACCATCAGCTTTAAGATCAATAACAGTATTGAAATTATTGCTGATGGTTCTTTTATTACTAAAGCTCAATGTGTAGATTCGATTTATCGTCTTTATCTCGTTGAACCGACAATTTTGGATACCGAAGTGAATACTGATTCACTCGGGAAGCGTAAACGGTCACATGTTGATGAGACCGACGACACATATCTATGGCACTTGCGTCTTGGAAATATTGGCCTAGATAGGATTAAGAGATTGACTAAGGATGATCCTTTGAAGTCTCTACAGGTGGGAACTATTCCCACTTGTGAATCCTATCTCGAGGGCAGGATGACCAAGAGGCCTTTCTCTTCGAAAGGTCTTAGAGCCACGTATGTTTTGGAACTCGTACATATTGATGTATGTGGTCCATTTAACATCCAGGCACGGGGAGGCTACGAGTATTTCGTAACCTTCACCGATGACTACTCATGTTTTTGGTTATGTCTACCTTATGTGACATAAGTCTGAAACCTTTGAAATGTTCAAGTTTTTAAGGCTTTAGTCGAGAAGCAGACAGAGAAACAGATCAAAAATCTTCGATCAGATAGAAGGGGAGAGTATTTGTTTGGAGAGTTCAAAGACTTTCTTAAGGAAGAAGGTATTCATTCTCAACTTAAAGCACCTGCACACGCAGCTAAACGATGATGAGTTACTCATCTCTTCCCGATTTGTTCTTGGGCTACGCCTTAGAAGCGGCGGCTTACATTCTGAACCAGGTTCCGTCTAAACGGCACCTGGAACACCTTACAAGAGATGGAGTGGTAGAAAATTTGTTTTACACCACGTCCGTATCTGGGGTTGTTCAGCACATGTGCTGAGACAAAAGACTAGCAAGTTGGCTAGTCGTTCAGAAGTATGCCTCTTCATAGGATGTTCCAAAGAATCTAAGTGCTACATCTTCTATAGTCCTACTGACCAGAAAACGTTCATTAGCACAAATGCTAGGTTTCTTGAAGCAGACTATATGAAGAACATAGTACCGAGAAGCAGACTTGTGCTTAAGGAGCTATTGGATGAAGTAGCCAGTACTTCAGATGATAAAACGAGTTATATTCCAATAGTGGAAGATACACACCTGGAGCGAGAGACTCATGCGATTCATCACAATATCAGGACTGTACGACAGCCTTACCGATACATGGTTGTCGGAGAGACTTTCACTGTGTTTGCATATCAGGAGGATGACGATCCGGTATCGTTTTCCCAAGTGAAGCAGAGTTCCGAAGTAAACCTCTGGCAAGAAGCCGTGAACGTTGAAATATATTCGATGTATGACAACAATGTCTGGAAGCTTGTAGACTTACCAGAAGGCATCATGCCTGTAGGTTGTAAGTGGATCTACAAGAAGAAGAGAGGTCCGGATGGAAATGTTGAGACATTTAAGGCTAGACTGGTGGCGAAAGGGTTCACACAAAAGGAAGGTATAGATTATGAGGATACCTTCTCTCTAGTCGCGATGCTGAAGTGCATCCGTACTCTCTTGACCATTGCTGCCGCCCTGGATTATGAAATCTGGCAGATGGATGTCAAGAATGCCTTTTTGAATGGAAATCTTGATGAGCGCATTTATATGGCTCAACCAGATCATGGAGAAAGGCCAACAGGGCAAGGTTTGCGAGTTGCCAAAGTCCATCTATGGACTGAAGCAAGCATCTAGGTCGTGGAATATTAGACTCGACGAGACTGTGAAAGGCTACGGCTTTGATCAATCAGTAGATGAGCCATGCATCTATAAGATGATAAACGATGGGAAAGTGTGTTTTCTAGTCCTATATGTCGATGACATACTACTCATTGGGAATGATGTTGGTAAGTTATCAGAGGTTAAGATCTGTCTGTCAAAGCAATTTGAGATGAAGGATCTGGGAGAAGCGGCTTACATTCTAGGTATTCAGAATATTCCGTGACCGGAAGAACCGGAAGTTAGCGTTTTCCCGAGCGTCTTATATTGATAAGATCATGGATCACTTCAGTATGCAAGACTCCAAGAAAGGGAATCTACCCTTTTAAACATGGAGTGCATCTCTCAAGTGAGCATGCTCCTAAGACACCTCAAGAGGTTATGGACATGAGACCCGTTCCGTACGCCTCAGCTGTCGGAATTCTCATGTATGCTATGCTTTGTACTAGACCAGATATTTGCTACGCAGTAGGCGTGGTGAGTAGGTTTCAGTCGAACCTTGGACCCGAGCACTGGGATGCTGTGAAGCATGTTTTGAAGTACCTTCGTATGACGCGGAACTACATGCTATCATACTCAGGTGGTGACCTGAATATCACGGGATATATCGACTCCGATTTTCAAACGGACAAGGATTCCAGGAAGTCCACATAAGGGTCTGTGTTTACCCTGAATGATGGATCTCTGGTATGGAGGATTATCAAGCAATCTTGCATTGCTGACTCGACCATGAAAGCCAAATATGTGGCAACTTGTGAAGCTGCAAAGGAGGCTGTGTGGCTGAGGAAATTCCTTATGTACTTGGAATTTTTTCCAAGTACACGCGAGCCCATTACACTTTAATGTGATAACAGTGTGGCTGTAGCTAATTGTAAGGAGCCAAAAGTCACAAGCACTCAAAACACATAGAGCGCAAATATCACCTCGTGCGAGACATTGTGAACAAAAGGAATATTGTATCTCCTTTGAGTCAAATAGGAGTTTGTTGGGATTGGTGCCCACAAAGGAGAATATTAAACATTTTATTTATTATTCGAAATATTTTGCTGAAACATTAATATTAATAAATAAGCATTCTTTTCCTATAGTTTGTGTTTATGTATGTATGCTACGCTCTAAAACTCTCATCAACGAAAAAGGGTGTTAAATACATATTTGAAATGATAACCCCTTGTGACTAGTTTAGACCATTTTTTGCAATCTTAAGACCGATAGAGCAATCGAGTCTAATTAACGATTGTTTGAATGAATCATGATATCCTATCATGAGATATAGAGAGTTGTGACTCTATGATTTCATTCTTGATATATTATAGAAGATATTGAACATGACCTAGTGATTCTATGGAAGCTCGATATAAAACCGTTTAATCTAGAAGCTCCAAGATCACATACGACGGGTACTTCGATAACTACCTTAACCCTGAGGTGAGTGCATAGTCGATGCTACACTTTATGTCATTTGATTTGGTGATGGATTACTCATTGTTTCTAGTCAACCTTGTGTTTATAAGTTGCTACACGAGGGTAAGATTTTGTTTCTGGTATTGTATGTCAATAATGTATTACTCATTGTTAATGACGTGGTAAATTATATGAGGTTAAGATCTGATTAGCTAAGCTGTTTGACATGAAGGATCTAATGGAAGCTGCGTACTTTCGTGGGATTGAGATCTTTCGAGATCGAAAGAACCGGCCCTTGTCGCTCTCCCAAGCATTTTATATAGATAAGGTGATGGATTACTTCTCTATGCAAGACTCCAAGAAGGGCATAAATCCCCTTTAGATATGGAGTCTCACTCTCTAAGGACCAGTCTCCCAAGACTGCACAAGAGATTGAGGACATGAGAAAGATTTCCTATGCTTCAGCCGTATGAAATCTCATGTATTCTATGCTGTGCACTAGACCGAATATATGTTTCTTTGTTGGCGTAGTTAGCCGTTTCCAATTAAATCTTGGACCTGACCACTGGTTTGTTGTTAAACATGTTCTTCAGTATCTTCAGAGGACTAGGAACTTGATGCTTACATAATCATATATTGACCTGACTATGACGGGATATACCGATTCCGACTTTCAGCCGGATAGGGATTCCAGGTAATCCACTTCAGAATCAGTGTTCATCCTGAATGGTGGATATGTTATTTGGAGGAGTATCAAACAGTCTTGCATTGCTGACTTCACCATGGAGGCGGAATATGTGGCTGATCGTGAATCATCCAAAGAAGCTGGATGGCTTAGAAAATTCCTTAAGTACTTGGAAGTTGTTCTGAATGTCTACGAGCCCATGACACTTCATTATGATAATAGTGGGGCTGTTGTTAACTCAAAGGAACCTAGAAGCCATAAGTGCTCTAAGCATATTGATAGGAAATAGCAATTAATTAGAGAGATCGTGCAACGCGGAGACGTGGAGGTGAAGAAGATCTCAACGGTGGACAACCTTACAGAACCCTTCACCAAGGCCCTAACCAACAAGGTCTTCGACCAACATGGAGACAGATTAGACTTGAAGGACTACTCTCATCTTCTTTGAGTCAAGTGCAAGTTTGTTGGAGATGCCCCCAAGAAGATTATTTATTTACATATTGATGTAATATAAATCTTCAAGTCCTTATGGTAATTTCTGATTAAATTAATAAATGTTGAAACGTTCATTCATTACTTTTTCATTTGTTTGAATATTTATGATACTAAATAGTCTTATAGTCGTTAATCAAACCTAGCATTGTATGAAGAGACAAATGTAGATTTGCGTAAACAAAATCTTCATGGTTTGGTTAAAATGAAATATTCGCAACATAAAGATCAACGGACTATTGATTCTAGTATGATTGTTGGAAGAATCTATGATGTATGGTTATGAGGTATAGAGAGTTAGGAACTCTATAGTTCTTCCAGTGTATCTTTCGAAGATTCTGAATTGATCAGTTTACCTTTAGAGACAATGTAAGAACAAACCATTTAACCTCTTCTGTCTCAAGGTCACTATGTATGCATTTCATCGTGCTTACCTAAATTCTGAAATAAGACATGTCATTTCATAGCTTTAATATTCTCATTTGAGAAAGCCAAATTCTAGATCCATTAAGTGATCTAGACTAGACTAATTGGTGAGATGTTAAGTTATGAAGATGTCATGAACCAGCTTTGTGAAGTTCTCGTAGATATGGAATTTATGTACAAGATTGCTGAAATGCAATGTATATCACCTCATGCTTTATTATTTGGATTGTAAATAAATGAATCGCGCGGTATCCCAAATTAAGTAGCGACTTTATTTGGATGAAACAGTGTGACTTGTTAGCTCCTCGTCAATACATTGTTTCTAATTATTCACAAGTAACAAAGGAGTTGAGGAAATAACAACTAGAAGGGTAAATTGGTAATTTTATAAATCTCATCTAGTTGATGATATTCATAAAGGGTAATCATTCGATAATATTCAATGGATCCGCTCATCACAAATAAGTAGATTTTTTAGTAGAAAATATATTCATTTGAACCGAGAGATTTTCAGTGTCAACTCTTTAGTGGAGTCAGTTGACATTAAACTAGACTTGGAAAAGTTTACGAACTTTGAATCCAAGAGTCCTAGTTAAAGCTTTGTTCTTTTGGATCTATGAGGTCACTATCACAAGTCATTAGAGTAGAGTTTGTTAAATTAGAAGCTAAGACAAAATAAGTTCAATTGTTGTACTAGACGTATTTTCCGAAAATGATTTATAGGGTATTTTCTTCCTTGGATAATTGATGTAAAATGTCAAAATAAGATTTTGAATTTTCTCACAAATAAATTTAAAGTCACACGGCTGAAAATTGGTTTTCATGCTTGGAGAATTAAATTTTGTGACATGTTATTGTGTGGGAAATAATGCGAGGGATTTTCCGTAATTTGTTATAAACAAATTAGGAAGTAAATATGTGTATAGACAACCATATGGCCGGTCACTTTACATCAAGGTAGGGAGATAAATATCTTCTTTTATTTGGTGCATTATTGTATATTGGTAATTGCCCAAAAGAAAAGAGCAAATGAATTTCTTTGAGAAGGAAACAAATGTTCTAATTGACGAAACAAATTTCCGTCACTTATGGCATAGGGTGGCCGACAATTTTGAAGAGAAAAGGAGGAGGAAATCAAATATTGTGTCATGAGTACAATAGGAAAGGGTAATTACCCTTTCTTGTATTTCCTTCTCCTATAAATGGGGCCTCACTAGAGATGTGAAATAAGCTTTTTGGTCTTGCTCTCTCTCTTCTAGCCGACCATGTTCCTCCCTCTCTCTCTAAAATACTCTTTTATTTTGGCACCTAGATTCTCACTTGATCTAGAGAATTAGAATATGATACAAGAATTGTTCTTGGTTCATATTGTTTAATAGTGCCCACTCAGTAAACTCTTCAAACGCTCGAAGACTCTAGTGGTAGAAACTTTCGTGGTTGCTCGAGAATGTAAAGATGAAAGGCAGCGAGACAAGAAGAAGGATCTTCATCTAAGAAATGACCCAAGATCAAGCAAAGGTCAGCATTCAAAGTATTTTAAATAATTTTTTTAAATATATATATATATATGTTCATGCACTTTGCCTAGGTTAGTAAAAATTGTTTTACTTGTAAAGAAATTTTATATTCTGCCATTAATGTGTTAATGATAAATTTTTCTTAACCGTAGACCTATTCCAACAATCTCACTGGCCACGTTCCATTGTTCCTCGTTACCAACTGGATAACTGACTTCTTTATACATTTCGATCCATGTTCTCTTCGCATATAAGTCACTGCATAACGAGTAAACATCTACACTGCGATGTTGAGCAGATGCGATTGCATGCTCACACGGGATGCCTATTTGTTGTAGTACTCCGCACGTATATGTATACGCCCTTAAATTGACATCATACACGCCCTTTGAATCTTTGACGTGACATTCGTATGTACTAAGACCATACACATTGACGTATTGCAATTTCTCATTCATTTGAGAGAAATCTCCTTGAAATTTTGGCGTCAGTCTGGTCTTCAACTTCTTCGCTAGTTCTTGTCGATAAACAAACCAACACTTTAGAGTTAAACGAATGAACTCTAGTAACTTCGTAATAGGGAAGGACCTCACAGTTTGTGTTTTATTATTGAAGCTTTTGGCATGTTACTTATCATTAATTCGTACCTAAATAAAACAACACATAACAACTATTTCAATAAAACAACACAAATAACAATTATTCAAGTAAAATGAGTTCACATACCATTTTCCAAGAAAGTATAGCCTCGCCCATTGATCAAACCCTACTTCCTCCAGATACTTTGCCATCTCAATATCTTTTTGTCGCAATTGTCTGAAGTTTACTATAAATGATGATTTATTAAAGACATAAGCATATTCATACAATTCACTTCGACAATGATCAGTCTTGAACTTATGTTGCACATTCAACTAAAAATAATGATAGCACGTTCCATAAAGGACGCCTGGGAAGACAGTTTCAACGACATGTATGATGCTTACGTGACAGTTTCAACGAACACCAAATCTTCTAAATTTTCACCGATGGCTTCTCTCAAATTCCTCAAAAAACAATATCCAAGAAGGATGATACTCGTTGTCTAAAATTCCAAACGCAAGAGGATATAATTGCGAGTTCACATCCATTCCAATAGCACATAGCAATTGCCCACCAAATTTTGTCTTCAAGAATGCACCATCCAATGAAAGTATTGGACAACACAAAGCGAATCCCCTCAGACAGGCTTCAAGAGAATAGAAAGCTTATTTGAACTTGTCCCCTTCGAGAACAAAGTCAGTCAAGCTCCCAGGATTCTTCTCCTTTAGCATGTACAACCAAGAAGGTAACTTCTGATACGATTGTTCCGGCGTACCCCTCACATACCTGATAGCTTTCTCTCTACATCGCCAAGCTTTAAAATACGATATTTTAATGCTGTTGGAATAGGTCTAGGGTTAAGAAAAATTATCATTAACACATTAATGGCGGAATATAAAAATTTCTTTTACTAGTAAAACATTTTTTACTAGCCTAAACAAAGTGCATATACATGTTATGACTAAAAACATTATTTAATCTACTTGAATACTAACATTTCTTGTGTCTTCAAACTTCATGCGTCTTAGGAAAGGTTGATCTTCTCTTCTAGCATGATTCCTTCAAACCTAAATGAGAACTTGAAACACCTACGGTTTCTATTACAAGAGTCTATAGAGGTTTAGAAGGATTTGTGTGTGGGCACAATTAAACAATATGAACCAAGAACAATTTTTGGATCATAAGCTAATTCTCTAGATCAAGTATGGATCTAGGTTCAAAATAAAAAAGAGGATTTTCTAGAGAGAGAGATAGAGAGAGGGTCAGCCAAGAGCAAGAGAGAACAAGGCAAAAGCTTAACCCTTCACATCTCTATGTGAGGCTCTATTTATAGGAGAAGGAAAAATCTATAAAGGTCAATTATTCAATCATGAAAGAATAATCTATTCATGACACAATATTTGATTTTCTCTTCCCCTTTCTCTCTTAGGATGGCCGGCCATACACCTCGAGCAAGGAGGAAAATTTGTTTCCTCACTTAGCTTATTTATTTCCTTCTCAAGGAAATTCATTTTCCTTTTCCTTTTGGGTAATTATACTTATAATTAAAGGGAAATAAAACTATCCTCTTTTATACATGTTGGCCGAATCCTACCTAGGGAAGGGGCATCTAGATGCTTCCTTATTTCTTTTAAGACAATTCTTAAAATACCCATTGTAGAATTATAATTGCACAAATAACGAAATTAATTTCATAATGCCTTAAACGACTTTTCGGCTTGAGGAAATAATTTATATTTTCATCATACGAAAATATTCAAAATCTTATTTTCACATTCACATCATTTTATGTCCATGTGGACAAAAATACCCTTTAGACATTTTCCGAGAAAAAGTCTAGTTCAACACTTGAACTTATTTTGACTTAGCTTTTAGTTTAACAACCCTACTTTAATGACCTGTAATAGTGACCTTTATGGATCCAAATGAACAAAGCTTAATCTTCTATACTCGGACTCAAAAGTTCACAAACCTTTTCCTAGTATTAGCTTAATGTCAACTGACTCCACTAAAGAGTTGACACTGAGAATCTCTCGGTTCAAATGTATTTATTTTATACTCAAATTCAACTTAATTATATTGAACGGATCCATTGAATGTTACCTATGTTTACCCTTCATGAATATCATCAACTAGTTGGGATTTATAAAATTACCATTTTCGCCTTCTAGTTGTTATTTCCTCAACTCCTTTAGTACTTGTGAATAAGTTAGAAACAATGTATTGACGAGGAGCTAACAAGTCACATTGTTTCATCCAAATAAAGTCATACTTACATTTGTACACTGCGCAGTTCATTTATTCACAATCCAAGTAATAAAGCATGAGGTGATATATATTGCATCTCAGCAATCTTGTACATGAATTCCATATCTATGAGAACTTCAAAAAGTTGGTTCATGACATCTTCATAACTTAATATCTCACCAATAGGCCTTGTCTAGATCACGGAATGGATCTAGAATTTGACTTTCTCAAATGAGAGTATTAATGCTATGAAATGACATGTCTCATTTCAGGATTTAGGTAAGCATGATGCAATTCATACATACTGACCTTGAGATAGATGATGTTAAATGGTTTGTTCTTCTATTGCCTCAAAAGGTGCACTAGTCAATTCAGTATCTTCGAAAGAAACACTGGAAGAACTACAGAGTTCCTAACTCTCTATGTCTAGTAACCAGACATCATAGATTCTTCCAACAATCATACTGGGATCAATAGTCCGTTGATCTTTAGATTGCGAATATATCGTTCTAGTCAAACCATGAAAAGTTTGTTCACGCAAATCTACATTTGTCTCTTCATACATTATTAGGTTTGATTAAGGACTATAAGACTATTGAATATCATAAATCTTCAATCAAACTAAAAAAGAATGAATGAACGTTTCAACTTTTATTAATTTAATCAGCAAATTACATAAGGACTTTACAAAGATTTATAAATTACATCAATATGTAAATAAACAATCTTCTTGTGCGCATCTCTGCCAACAAACTCCCACTTGACTCAAAGAAGATGAGAGTAGTCCTTCATGCCTAATCCGTCCCGGTGTTGGTCGAAGACCTTGTTGGATAGGGCCTTGATGAAAGGATCTGCAAGGTTGTCCACCGTTGACATCTTCTTCACCTCCACGTCTCCGCGCTGCACGATCTCTCTAATCAAATGGTATTTCCCCTCAATATGTTTAGAAACAGCACCACTATTATCACAATAAAGTGTCATGGGCTCGTTGACATTTGGAACAACTTCCAAATACTTAAGGAATTTTCTAAGCCATACAGCCTCTTTGGATGCTTCACAAGCAGCCACATATTCTACTTCCATGGTGGAGTCAGCAATGCGAGATTCCTTGATACTCCTCCAAACAACAGATCCACCATTCAGGATGAACACAGATCCTGAAGTGGATTTCCTGGAATCCTTATCCGCCTGAAAGTCGGAATCAGTATACCCCGTCATAGTCAGGTCAGTACCTGAATATGTAAGCATCAAGTTCCTAGTTCTCCGAAGATACTTAAGAACATGCTCAACAGCAACCCAGTGCTTGAGTCCAGGATTTGATTGGAAATGGCTAACTACGCCAATGGTGAAACATATATCCGGTCTAGTGCATAGCATAGCATACATGAGACTTCCTACGGCTGAAGCATAGAGAATCTTTCTCATATCCTCAATCTCTTGTGCAGTCTTGGGAGACCGGTCCTTAGAGAGTGAGACTCCATGTCTAAATGGGTTTAGGCCCTTCTTGGAGTTTTGCACAGCGAAGGGATCCAACACCTTATCTATATAAGACGCTTGGGAGAGTGACAGGGTCCGGTTCTTTCGATCTCGAAAGATCTGAATCCCCAGAATGTACGCAGCTTCCCCTAGATCCTTCATATCAAACTCCTTAGCTAACCAGATTTTAACCTCAGATAATTTGCCTACATCATTATCAATGAGTAGTATATCATCGACATACAGTACCAGAAACACAACCTTGCCCTCGTGTATCAATTTATAGACACAAGGTTCATCTATTGACTGTTCAAAACAGAAGCCTTTTACAGTTTCATCGAATCTAATATTCCATGATTTAGATGGATTTTAATCCATAAATGGATTTAAGAAATTCACAAACCTTGTGCTCTAGATCACTTTCCACGAAACCGTTTGGTTGAGCCATGAAAATGGGCTCGTCAAGATTTCCACTCAGAAAGGCAGTTTTGACATCAATCTGACAGATCTCATTTTTGAGAGCGGCAGCTATGGATAGAAGTATACCAATGGATTTAAGCATTGCGACTGGCAAGAAGGTTTTTTCATAATCGATACCTTCCTTTTGGGTATAACCCTTAACCACTATTCACGCTTTGAACGTGTCAACATTCACATCCAGACCCCTTTTCTTCTTATAGATCCACTTACACCCTACTGTTTTAACCTCTTTAGGTAGGTCTAAAAGTTTCCAAACTTTGTTGACATACATCGAATGCATCTCAACTTTCATGGCATCAAGCCAAAGGTTTGATTCAGAACCAGCCATTGCTTGGCTGTAGGAAACAGGATCATCCATGTCAGCGACGGCTACGAGAGTATCGCCATAAGACATGTACCTGTCAGGCTTTTCAGAAACCCTCCCACTACGTCGAAGTACTACTTGACGAGGTTCTGAATTGTTAGGTTGCATTTTAGTTGGAGTAAGAACAGTTCTTACAAATAATGTAGAAGCATCCTCGCCCAACTATTCTTCATATAGTCCTCCTCAAGGAAACGAGCATTTGTACTGACAAACGTTTTTTCGTCCTCGGGACTATAGAATTTGAAACCTTTGGTTTCCTTTGGATATCCAACAAACACTCATAATTCTGACCTATTAGCCAACTTGCTAGTCTTTTGCCTTAGCACATGTGCAGGGCAACCCCAAATTCTGATGTGGCTTAAACTAGCTTTACGCCCAGTCCATCGTTCATAAGGAGTACCAGGGACCGTTTTAGACGGAACTTGATTCAGAATATATGCGGAAGTTTCGAGGGAATACCCCTAAAAGGAATTAGGGAGTGATGAGTAACTCATCATTGATCTAAGCATATCCATCAAAGTTCGATTCTTCTCTCTAACACTCCGTTTTGTTGAGGTGTGCCAGATGCTGTAAGCTGAGAAGCGATAGCTTCTTCTTTAAGAAAGTCATTTAACTCTTCAGACAAGTACTCACCACCTTGATAAGATCGAAGGGTTTTGATCTGTTTGTCACTCTGCTTTTCCACTAAAGCCCGAAAAACCTTAAATACGTTAAAAGTTTCGGATTTGTGTTTGAGTAAATAGACAAATCCATATCTTGAGTAATCATCGGTAAAGGTAACGAAGTATTCGTATCCTCCCCGGGCCTGAATTATGAGCGGACCACATACATCAGAATGTATTAGTTCCATCAGCTCAGTAGATCTTCGACCTTTATCAGAGAAAGGTCGTTTGGTCATTTTTCCTTCTATACAGGATTCACAAGTCGGCAATGAGTCTATTGCAGAGGCTTTGAGTGGACCATCCCTCACAAGGCTCTTAATCTTATCTAGACTAATATGACCAAGTCTTAAGTGCCAGAGATATGTTGATTTTATTAGATCAGAGGAGTCATTAAGTTTGATCCTCTTGGGTTCCCTAATTCGATCATTATCTATTTCAGTGTCTAATAGCAAAGGTTGTGTAGGATAAAAATAGTATAAACCATTCTTTAAACATGCATCAGTGACAAATGAATTGGAATAAGTAATACGAATTCCATTATCAATAAACTTTAAATAATAATTCTGCTCAACAATTTGAGCTAGAGATATTAAGTTTTTCCCAAAGGAAGGAACATAGTACACATTATTCAAATTTAAAGTTCTGTCTTCGAAAGACAGTGTCACGGATCCCACAGCCTTAGCAGACACCAAGCTCACATCACCCCACTTGAAGCATAAGTCACCATCCTCTAAGATTTTTCTTTTCCTGAACCAATTATGGGAACAAGAAATATGGTTAGTAGGAGCGGAGTCAATAATCCATGATGATACATTATCAGCCACTAAACAAGCTTCAGTAAAAAGTACAATACCTTTCCCTTTAGCCTTGAGGTAGGTAGGACAGTTCCTACAGGCTCATTGCATTGATGACAGTTGTCCTTAGACTTGTCCACCTTAGCAGTCCGGGGCATCTTCTTCTTTTTGTCGGCTTTATGATATCTCTTCTTAGATCCAGAAGTGGAGGCTCTGTGCTCAGTAGCATGAGCTTCTCCAGTAGTCCTATTTTTCTCTAAGAGTCCTTCAGCGGTGTGAAGCTCCTTTATTGGCTCGGTAACAGTGTACCCTAGCTTATTCATGGAGTAGTTCAGCTTGAAAGTATCAAAAGATTCAGGGAGAGTTTCCAAGATCATATCTATCTTGGTTTCTCCATCAATCTCATATCCAAAGATTTCCATCTCGTTAAGATAGCTTATGATCAGCATCATATTTTCTCTAACGGGAGTCCCTGCTTTCATACGACAGTTCAGAAACTGTCGTACCGCTTGTTGCCTAGCCTGACGCCCTTGCCCTCCAAACATCTCCTGGAGATTGTAGAGCATTTCATAGGCTGACCCAATATCACGATGTTGTTGTTGCAACACATTGTTCATCGACGCTAAAATATAGCATCTCGCAATCTCATCGAATCTGAGCCAGGCCGCAAGGGCGTCCTTGTCCTCTTGAGTCGAATTATCATTCTTTTCGGGAGGAAATAGGGTTTTGAGAACCCACTTGTGCTTGTCCATGGTAAGGACGATTTCTAGGTTACGTTTCCAATCTACGTTGTTATCACCTTCCATTTTGTTTGAGGAAAGGATAGTAGAGAGGGGGTTTAGAGACATGTTGCTGAAAGTTGAAACAATTTACGATTAGTTTTTTGTTTAGGATTTTAAGTTTAATTTTATTTAGACAAGAATAAATCCAAAGGTGTTATGAACAAAATGACACTTTACTCCTTCGAGGGAAGGCCGTAAAGAGTCGCCTTTCATAAGTAAATGACACATCATTAATGCATAGTCATGATGTCAATACATCAATGCTTTGACTAGCCACCTTATAAAGAAGTTTGATCACTTAAAACTTTTCGCAGGGCCTCGAGGGAGGATTACTAGAGTTTGAGTCTAAGTGTGTAACCAACAACTTAGTTCAACAAGATCAACTTTGAAAACATCCGCCGAGGGGAGGCCTTGTCTCATCGTTTCACTTTTGAACGTAGCTATAAAAGCAATTTTAGCAGAAATGCGTCTATGAGTACTCTCATTTAAGATAGGGCCACGAGGGTGACTCATAGTCCGGCGACATGTGCACTTCACATTAGTGTTGGGGATCGCGGGTTGCAAACAATAAATACAACCCTCCCACTTAGTTTTTAGAAAAAATAAGGGGATCCTGGATTGCAAACAAGTGCAATCCTCCCACTTAATTTTTGGAAAAATGGCACGTCTACTCTTGTACATATAGGAAACATGTTTCCATTAGCAAAGAGAGATAGAGTGAAGCAGTAGAAAAAAGAACCCTAAAATCGATATTTGTGAGGGGAGAGCAGTGTTAATGCACTAAGGCACAAGGAACATACTCGGATCTTTTTGTATATTAAATTTATCTTTCCTAAGGAAAGTGTGAGAGATTAATAAATCGTCACTTTTGCACTTGAAAATTTTTTAGATTAAAAATCTCCTAAAACTAATATCTTCATCTTCATGACATCTTTCTTCAAGGCGACTTCATGATGGTTGAGCGCGAGAACGTCGGAAAACAACGATAGCACTAAGAAGAGGGGAGAAAGCTTGGAGTCGCAAAATCCGGATTAAAAAATCTGGACTCGCGGACTGTCGTACACCTCGAACTTAAAATGTCATAAATGACACATCCCGTATCTGATTAAGCTGAAACCAATTGCATTAGATAGCTAACTTTCACACCTTTAATTTGGTTCAAGAACCACTAATTTTCAAGGTCTGAGAAAATATTTATGCCCGTTTTACTGACATAACAATTTGTCCAGAATTTGAAAAAACAAATAAAAGGTACGTCGGATCTAGGTGTAAAGAGAAAGAGGTTTATTGAAACATTTTAATTGTATGTTCTGATATAAATTGTGTGTTATATTAATATATTAATAATTAAACACAATATACAATAAACAACATAATATAAAACATTCTAGTTTAAACTATGTACACAAATTTTCAAACTTGTCAAACAATTGATTTTGAGTATGCTACATATAAAATAATTAAAAACTATTTTAAATGTATTTATATAGCATATTTAACAAGTGTAAAATCAACACAAATTTAATTTTAGAGGTCGTACCAAAAAATAAAATTTTGTAAGATCTAGTCATTGAAAAACCATTATTCAAGCAAATTTAGAATACAATTTTCTTATAATGATTTTAAATAACATGTACATGCTTAACTTTGACCATAGCTCTGATACCATTTGTTGGAATAGGTATAGGGTTAAGAAAAATTTATCATTAACACATTAATGGCGGAATATAAAAAAAAATTACTAGTAAAACAATTTTTACTAACCTAAACAAAATGCATATACATGTTATGACTAAAAACATTATTTAATCTACTTGAATACTAACATTTCTTGTGTTTTCAAACTTGATGCGTCTTGAGAAAGGTTGATCTTCTCTTCTAGCTTGATTCCTTCAAATCTAAACGAGAACTTGAGAAACCTAAGGTTTCTATTACAAGAGTCTATAGAGGTTTAGAAAGATTTGTGTGTGGGCACAATTAAACAATATGAACCAAGAACAATTCTTGGATCATAAGCTAATTCTCTAGATCAAGTGTGGATCTAGGTGCAAAATAAAAAGGAGTATTTTCTAGAGAGAGAGAGAGAGAGAGAAGGTCGGCCAAGAGAAAGAGAGAACATGGCAAAAGCTTAACCTTCACATCTCTATGTGAGGCTCTATTTATAGGAGAAGGAAAAATTTATAAAGGTCAATTATTAATTTATGAAAGAATAATGTATTCATGATGTTGTCGATGTTTTCTGACGATAGAAACAACGACCGACGGACGCCGGAAATACGTACGCTTTTGTATTGTGACAACCCAAGACGAACATCCCGGGAAGGCGCCTAGCCTGTCGAAAACCTCCATGGACGTCCTCTCAGGGAGGTTCGGACGTCCTCTAAGTGGCTAGCAGGCCTGGACGTCCTCCCAGCAGCCAATAGGCATGGACGTCCCCCTGGCCGTCCAGAGGCCTGGACGTCCTCCTAGCTCCCCAGGGGCCTGGACGTCTTCCTGGCTCCCTAGAGGCCTGGACGTGCTCCAGGTTCCCCAGAGGCCTGGACGTCCTCCTGGCTCCCCAGAGGCCTGGACGTCCCCTGGCTCCCCAGAGGCCTAATGTCCACCAAGTGGCCCGGACGTACACCGAGTGGCCCGGACGTGCAGCGAGTGGCCTGGTCGTCCACCGAGTGGCCTAGACGTCCACCGAGTGGCCTGGACGTCCACCGAGTGGCCTGGACGTCATGTGGGTTGGCCTGGACGTCCTCCTCCATTCCACATGCCTAGGAGGTGTCTTGGCCGGCCCCAAGGCCTTCCTTAATCTATAAATAGTACAACAATACCTACAACAAAGGTACACAAGTTTTCCCAAGAGAAAACTACTCTCTCTATCTCTTACTCTCTCACTATCTCGGCCATACCCTCCACGGGAAATTGGGTCTGGAACAACTTCCGATTGGAATTGTTCCCTAAGATCCGAGTTCCGAGCATCGAAGCGACGTTGACTCTTTAGTCTCCGTTTCCACCCGATTTGTCGATCCCTCCTCGTCATCCTACAAACTCCACCCACATTATACTAATGTTGAGCGTCGGAGAGGTAAACAGAGGACCCCCCTCTGTTTTCCCTTCTTAGTTCACGTCTGTTTACTCTTTTCAGATAACAGAAGGACTCGAAGACCACATGACTGCTAAGAGACGATCCGGGACACCGGATCTGACACGCTAAGGCCGAAGCGAGGGTCACTCGCCCCGAGCGGGGATCTGACCGCTTAGGTCTCTGAACGTTGTCCAAACATCAGCGACAACATATGACACAATATTTGATATTCAAAATCTTATTTTGAAATTCACATCATTTTATGTCCATATGGACAAAAATACAACTTTAGACATTTTCCGAGAAAAAGTCTAGCTCAACACTTGAACTTATTTAGACTTAGCGTTTAGTTTAACAACCCTACTCTAATGACCTATATTAGTGATCTTATGGATCCAAATGAACAAAGCTTGAGCTTCTTTACTCGGACTCAAAAGTTCACAAACCTTTTCCGAGTATTAGCTTAATGTCAACTGACTCCACTAAAGAGTTGACACTGATAATCTCTCGGTTCAAATGTATTTATTTTCTATTCAAATTCAACTTAATTATATTGAGCGGATCCATTGAATGTTATCTATGTTTACCCTTCATGAATATCATCAACTAATTGGGATTTATAAAATTACCATTTTCCCTTCTAGTTGTTATTTCCTCAACTCCTTTAGTACTTGTGAATAAGTTAGAAACAATGTATTGACGAGGAGCTAACAAGTCACATTGTTTCATCCAAATAAAGTCGCTACTTACATTTGGACACTGCGTAGTTCATTTATTCACAATCCAAGTAATAAATCATGAGGTGATATATATTGCATCTTAGCGATCTTGTACATGAATTCCATATCTATGAGAACTTCACAAAGTTGGTTCATGACATCTTCATAACTTGATATCTCACCAATAGGCCTTGTCTAGATCATGTAATGGATCTAGAATTTGACTTTCTCAAATGAGAGTATTAATGCTACGAAATGACATGTCTCATTTCAGGATTTAGGTAAGCATGATGCGATTCATACGTAGTGACCTTGAGATAAAAGATGTTAAACGGTTTGTTCTTCTATTGTCTCTAAAGGTGCACTGGTCAATTCAGTATCTTCGAAAGATACATTGGAAGAACTACAGAGTTCATAACTCTCTATGCCTCGTAACCAGACATCCTAGAGTCTTCCAACAATCATGCTGGGATCAATAGTACGTTGATCTTTAGATTGCGAATATATCGTTTTAGTCCAACCATGAAGAGTTTGTTCACGCAAATCTACATTTGTCTCTTCATACATTGTTAGGTTTGATTAAGGACTATAAGTCTATTGAATATCATAAATCTTCAATCAAACTAAAAAGGAATGAATGAACGTTTCAACTTTTATTAATTTAATCAGCAAATTACAATAAGGACTTTATAAAGATTTATATATTATATCAATATGTAAATAAACAATCTTCTTGTGGGCATCTCTGCCAACAAATGCCTCATCTTGGCTTCACTTCTTCTTTGATGTTATGAGCATAATACTCCGCGATTGAGTTAATACTATACTTATATTTGAAGACGTGACCAATGACCCATGGTGCAACTCCCTTATGCCCGTCCGATCAAACAACTCGCAAAAAAGTGTGTTGACTCTCATAAGATGTGATCTCCCACATACCTGACCACTGCATAACACCTCTTAGTTTCCACGTGCATATATCATTCTTTCAAATGATATGCCATCTCTTTGTCGAAGAAGACTTTACCCTAAATTCAAAATTCTATTTCATTGCTTACAAATGCGAATCTCGTTTCAACGCTTGTTTGTTCTCAAACTCTTTACCAAGATATATTTATTCGGAACTTCTTGTTATTTTCAAAGTTAAATGTTAATAACATAAAATAAATAATAAGTTCAAAATCATAACATTAAGAAACATTAAGAAATAATAAGAAGTTTAAAATAAAATTCACTTGTTGAAGAAGTTGAAAATTGAGTTTGTTCTTTTTTCATAACATCATCAGGCATTAAATTTGGAGCTTGCCAAAAGTAGGGAACGTCATGATAATATATTGTTGGCAATTCCTCAGATGATGTCCGTTCACAAGAGGGTATCGGTGGTGCTGCAAATTCTCGTATGTATTCTTCGTATTCTTCACGAGTCGCAAACTCTTCATTATCATTTTCACAGTTCGCATATTCTTCACGAGTCGCAAACTCTTCATTCTCATCTTTGCAGTTCGCGTATTCTTCATTTTCAGCTTCACGGGCCGCATACGCTCCATGTACATCTTCATCACTTCCGTCACTATTACGATCATCATCTATGCTTCCATCATAACCTTTATGTTAATTTAATTCATGAATATCAACCAGGCGAGAGGAATCTTCAATCATGACAAATTTCCCTTTATATCTATGTTGATTACGCACCACATATTCTTTCGACATCACTGTTACGCATAGAGGAAACAACTTATGATTTTGTGCTTCATAAAATACTTCACATCCGCATCGTTGCTCAAAACAACTGGAACCATATAAGTCATATCAACTGCGTACGGTACTTCATGTTTTAAATCAAACTTGAAAAAGTCCACACCAAACTTCTCGTACACAAACGTCTTTAGTTCCTCGTACGTAATATCCTTCGGTACCTCGACCCTCAACGTCCTTGCATTATTGGACATCTATAAGTTTTTTTGTTTCACCCAAATACCGTTACACATAATGTACATTGATAAAAACAAGAGAATCACAATTCATCAGTAATTATCAACAATCATAAAAAAAAAACATTCAAAAACTGCCCATTGCGATGCGCCAAAGCCCCATTGCGACACGATAGCCACTCTGGAGTGAATTTGTGTAAAACTGTCTCAAACCATCGGAAATTATCGAAATTATTGAAAAAAATTGAAATTTTTTATCGGAAACCTATCTTAAACCATCGGAAATCATCATTTTCATCATAATTGTATGATATCACCGGAAAATCATAAAAAATTATCGAAACTTATCAGAAATTTTCATATTTTAGTTCATCGGAATTTATTATGAAATTATCGGAAACACTCGAAAATTATCAAAAAATTAAATTGTGTGGATTGAATTTCATCGCAAATTTTGTATAAATTTCATCTCAAACCATCGAAAATTACCGAAAATTAAGTCCAAAAGTCTGGATCTTAAACTTACATCTACAATCCTTGGCCATTCAATGAACTATAAGTATTAAATCAGAACGAATGATAAAGTGAGAAAATGTACCCATTATTCAATCATTTGTAGCTCAAAACATAAAATTTAGGTATAGAGCATGAGAAATTTTGAAAAAGAGAAGTTGAAGTTGTTGAAGAGTAGTTGAAATAGAGGAGTAAATGAGGAGAATATGATTTAAACAAATTCGGATGATATTTTTGTTCGAAAATGGTCAAAAGTGTAATTTAAGATAGAAATCACATAGTGACCACATTTGATATTTCATATACAATTAAGTCCACAAAATAAAATTTCCCTTAAATGGTTTGCTTATTTATTTTAAATTATTCTCTTAATCTCCTAAATATTTTGTTTATTTTCAATTTTTTGTATGGATTTCATTTATATTTTCTTTATTGGCACATTTTGGTTGTTTTTCACTATTTAACGCTTGTAATTTACGATAACCGGAATAATGTTAGCAATATCGACACAAACAACCCAATTCAAATCTACCCGCTCGTTATCAGTTCTGTTTTATTTGGTTTTTTGTACAATAAGCAGTTTTGTTTGAATTTTAAAACTAATAAACCGGATGTTCGAAGTTGGGCTTAGAAAAACGTACAAACTTGAATAGTACTTAAATTTATTTATTTTTACTAAAATAATACTTTTCAAATTGTTTTACAAGTAATTTTAGCTTTTAAATTCTCTTTAAGAATAAAATTATTAATTTTTAAAAAGACCAAAACATTACAATATCAAGGACGTTATAAACCACATTGCAAGAAAACGCTAATTCCATTCAATTCATTTAGCTAATCATAACGTTGTTGTAATTACCACGAGAACTTTAGTTGTCATCCGGAGCATCAGTGGATTAAATATTCGGTTAATGTAGGTAATATTTCTTGATTTGGTTTTGTGTATGATTTGGTAAAATTTTGGTAAATGTCCACACTTTCATTTAACCAAATTTTTTTATCAAATATACCCCATATTTCTTATTTATGATCTTGATTGTGAATCGTGGTGATTTTGCATAGAAGACTTTGTACGGAGAGAAGGAGTGATACTTCTTCTCGCCTCGGGATCGAAAGTATCCGACTGGATCGCAGCCGAATCGGGCGGCGAGATCGGGATACTGGAAGGCGATCGGAAAACCGAAGGTGTTGATTTTATTTACTTTATAGATGTGTACCATGAGAAACAAGAGATTTTACAGCGCGAGGCAGGTCTGTTTTTGTGTGCATATAAAAACTTGTATTCTCGTTTTATCATTAGTGCTTCGAATCCATCCCTTGATTTTTTTATGCTTTTCAGAAGGATATGAGACCCTTGCTCGATCAAGAGGTGAAGGTGCAGCGACTACAAGAGAACAGGGGAGTTCAGTAAATGTCGGCTATAGGAACTTTTCTCTGGTCTAGTCAATTCTGTGTTTTGATTTTGATTTCCAATTTATGTATGCAAATTTGATTTTCTTTTATTTAGTCAAATAACGTATTTTGTTTATTTGTACGATGTAAATTCAATTTACGTTGTAAAACTCAAATCTATTTACAGTATAATTCAATTTACATTGTAAAACTCAACTTAATTTACATTGAAACAAATCCATTACAGTGTAAATTGAATATCAATTAACGAGCGTAAATATTGGATGATGTAAATGGAGAATTTGAAAAAAAAAACAGATTTGTTATAAAACGAATTAAAATTCGATAATATGAAATGTTTTCCATAAAAAATGGATATGAAGTTGTAAATAAGAATTAAAATTGGCAAAAAAATGAATGAAAATCATTAATTATAATGAAATTAATGAGTCAAATAAGTGCTCAAAATTGTAGAATTTTATCTACATTAATTAACAAAAGTTTTTTCAAAATTTGGGGAAATTTAAAACACAATAATTCTAAAAATTAAAAGGGTATAATAGTAACTTAGATATGTAAATTAAAGTGCCACGTAAGTGTTGTGGACATTTACAAAAGTTTTACGAAACGTTACAAAACCAAATCACGTTTGTAATCTAAGGCGATTCCTAAAATTTTGTTAAAAATTTTAAATTTCATATCAAATTAATTGTAAGAACGTGATGAAATAGAGCGGTAAAGTTATCACCTAAAATTATATTTTTGTATCAATAACAAAAAGTGGCTAATGGTCCGACACTTGCAATTATAAAGAGAAATTTTTTAAATTGGACCTAATAATCACTAAAATATCAAAATTAGACCTCTTATGTATACCTCTATCTCAAATTAGACTTTTGACCCATTTTCGGACAAATATACCTTTCAAATGCCTTAAAAAAATTATCATATTTCGCTAACAAAAAAAATTATCGGATTCTATCAAATTTAATCGCGTAAATAAACAAAAACAATCATTAATTTCTATCGAATTTCATTTTATTTCATCGGATTTTATCTTATTTCGTTAACAAAAAAAAGTTCATCGGATTTCATCGGATTTTATCGCGTAAAAAAATAAAAATAAAAAATTAATTTTTATCGGATTTCATTTTATTTCATCGGATTTTATCTAATTTCATTAACAAAAAAACATTCATCGGATTCTATCGGATTCCATCAATGAAAAAATAGGTTTAAAGAGATTCGAAAGGTATTTTTATTCGAAAATGTGTTAAAAGTCTAATTTGAGATAGAGGTATACATAAGAGGTCTAATTTTTATATTTTAGTGATCATTAAGCCCGAAATTTCTAATTATAAATACATATAAACATGTTTGCCTTTAGCAATTTCAAGATACAACATCAAAATGTGTAATTACAGTTTTCGTTGAGCTGGAAGATCAAAACTATACACCATAGCAAATGATGATAGATACGAAGAAGAAAGCTATTCTTTTCTATTGGAGGATCGATCTTTTCTGTGGCCGCCGAGGATTCTTGAAATCTGGAGGCCTCTGCTGAAGGCTTGGTTGAAGAGCATTCGCGTCTGAAACTCGGATACGAAAGGAAACCACGCCAGGAAAGCTACGGGTGTGAACATCAGAAGACCCATTATGATCTCGTACCAACACGCCACTGTCTGAACCGATCCCCAAAACCCCGCCTTCACAATAGCCGGCTTGCACGCTTGTGCTATCTGTGTTTTCCCCAACACAATCATCATCACCCATACATACATACATATAGAGAGAAAGAGAGAAAGAGAGAAAGAGAGAGACAGACCAAGAGCAATCCCCAGCCGGTGGGCATGAAGGCGAGAATGATGGCAACAACGTCCCGGAGAGTCAAGTGAGTGACTGCAACCAAAGTTATCATCACGCCCACGAACGATAGGAAGACGAAACCCTTGAATAGCCGGAACAGAAGTTGAAACTCCGCGCTGAATCTCCGCCTTCCCGAAGAAGCAATCTATATTATCAACCAACAACACCGATGAGACAGAGATTAACACGGATTCCAAATCTTGACGGTAAACTAATCACCTTTGTCAGCATTAAAATCACGACGATCAGAAGCAACGAAATACCGTAAACCTGCAAGACAAAAGGAAACAAAATCCACTGATCACTGTAGTTCGGTTGAGCGCATATATATATACACATGTATGTGCGTAGATATAGGGTACCAGAAAGCTCTGTGTTTTCTCGGTGAGGGTGAGGTGGTAGACGAGGCCATACTGGTAAATGAAGAATCGGAGAGCCAAGAGAATCTCGACGGCGGCGCCACGTTTGCCGGAGTGGCGGAGATGTTGGTGCTCCTTCTCCCACCAGGACTCCCAGCTCTTATCCGGTGAGACTCCGATGCCGCCGCGGTTGCTGATCCACTTATTCCAATCGTTCCAGTCGTCGACGATCTTCTGCCACTCGAAGCCAGACGGGTTGAACAGGAACGGCGCAAACAGCCACGTGGCCACCATGAACCACATTGACACTGTTAGCAGAACGTAAGCCACCACGTCCTTGTACGACCGCCCAAATATATGGTACACCAACAGCAGGATCATCAGCTCGATCCCTTTCACAAAGTGGGTCCTCGAGTACAGCCTGTAGTTCTCCGCGAACTTGGCGTGGAAGACCACGAACCCGCGCCCGGTGCCTCTGTACTCCGCTCCACCGTGGAGGAGGGTTCGCCCGTAGTAATGAGTCTTCGTCCCCAGTGAGAAGGTGAAGAAAAGCGGGGCTAGCTGAAGCTGCATCAGGATGAAGTCCGTGAGAGCGTTTCGGAACCCTCTCTCCAGACCGATCTCCATGATCATGGGCAACGCCATCAAGAGCCCGATCTGGACGAACGATTGGGCAGCGAGGGCGACTTGGAGAGGCTTGTTGTCGCGGAACGCCCTTTCGTTTTGCAGCCGATCTTCGAGGCCGCTCAGGACCAGGTACAGACGCCCGTAAAGAAATACGTACACCGTCAGAACACTCAGCTGCCCAAACATGTCAAAACAACAAATGAATTCGCTTTTTTTCTTAGTCGTGTAAACGAAGTAGGTTTCATCTGATTATTTCCTGTAAACTTCCAACCAAAGGTTCTGGGTTCAATGAGAATTTGTATTATGAAGGCATACCAATGTGCTGAAGTAGAAGCCGACGGTGGTGAAGTAGCATGACAGCATTCGGAAAAAATCGAATCGGTGACCAAGCCTGTAAATATCGCGGCTCAGAGTCTGCTCGCCGTTCCCGTTGGCTATCTTCGCCTCGAACATCGAGATCTGGTTTAGTCCAACGTCCCTTCCTTTGCCAACTTGTATGTATTCGTGATGAGTCACGTTTCCTTCGCGTAATGTGGAATTAAAACCTGTGGACAAACCATACGATATAACAAGGCAAAATCCGGGTGTTTTGAAGAACCGAAGAAGGAAGAGTGAAAATACCTGCAAATATGTCCTCACTTAGGTTGATGATTTTTGAAGCTTTGCTAATTCCACCTCTTGTCAGGTGGAAGAGCCTGTCAAACACATCTGGGTGACCATAGTGGAATCGAACTCTGCACGAGGAATAGAGCATGAAGAAATCAGGGCTTTGAAAAAATAAAACTTCTGCTTCAAAATGCAAAAAGAACATTTGAACTGTAATGTAGCCTACATTTTAAGATTTTAAACAGAAAAGCTAATTTCGATGATGTTGCGGTGAAGTAACAAATTGCATTTCAAATATCCTTTTGGTACCTTTATACGAAAGGCTATAGTTTTTGTTAGATGTCTCATACACTTCTATGATAGTAGTTCTCCAGAATAGATAATAAAACAATAGAACTGTATGCAGCCTACATTTGAAAATTTTAAACAAAATAGCTGATTTTGTAAGAAATTGCATTCCAAATATCTTTTTATTACCTTTATAAACTGATATTATTAACCTTTGAAATTAGGCGTTTGATGATTGTAAGAATGTTTGAAGTCGTTAGAACTGTTACCTTAGAGGGTTAGCCAACAATCTCTGTCCAATGGTGACAAAACTGTTCTCCTGATTGGACATAAACCATGCTAAAGACGAAACACTGAAAAAAAACCAGGAACCTAATTTGGACTGATACTCGTGAAAATTTTATAAAAATCATTGAGAAGCAATGCAAATGATCGATACCTTCCGGTGAAAATGTGCTCTCTAAGTCCAAGTATCGTCGGATATCGCACACCATCGTGTTTCACAAGGAGCTCTTGCAATAAGTTTCTCATTTTGAAGGCTTCTTCTAGATAATTGTCCTATTAGGTAAAGGCTCGTAAAAGCTCTATGTAGAAAATAGATAATCAAAGCAGAGAATGCGTATAAAAACAATTATAATGCTCTACCTGGTTCATATCTATGGTTTGCAGTCCTTCACCGCGTGTAAAAATAATGGCGTGATTCTGATTTTCGGGCTTTCCTTCACCCAAAAGAGCAGGTCCGGGTAGCTTTATCTTGTATATCAACTGCAACGAAGAGTTACCAAAAATACACAGATGATTTCAAAGTCTAGTGAAGTAAAAAAAAACTTATCTAAGATAATTATATATATAAATGTTAAGGTTACCTGATCTAAACCATCTGTTTCTGCAGAATCCATAGAATCATTGCGCTTAGGTGGGACTTTAACAAGCTTCGAGTAATAGACCTTTTGGACTTTTGGCTTGAATTTAGTACTTTTTCCAACAGAAGATTCTTTACTTGCTTCTGCAGATATATCTTCGCTGATCGGTTCTTCAACCTCGTCAATGTACGCCACTCTAAGTGCTGGATATCTGAAATAAGAAGGAAAAAATTTCAAAACTCAAAACAGACCAGATAGAAACAAGGATCCAAACTAACTGGCGATGAAGGAAGTTTGAAGACCGAACGTTCTCATGAGCTTCAAAATGTCTTTTGCGCGAGCTTCCCCGGATCTTTTGTCAGTTCCGTATTGTTGGCACGAGACGACGTACGTGAATTTCAAGTCAGCCACAGCTTGGCATTGCACCATTAATGACCTCTCGCCTTGCTCTGCGAAATTCGATTCAGCAGCCTTGTACCCCTTCATTAGCTCTGCACATAGTAACCAATGTATTACTAAACAAAATGCACGGAATATTATACACTACAAAATTAAAACATAATAATAAATAAAAAATGAGCACCGTCGTCTTTCGCCATATCCAGGAAAGCCTGAAGCTCCAGGGCTTTTCGGTAATACATCATTCCCCGTACTAAGATGTTGAAAGTGGAGACACATTAGTACCAAATCAGAAATATCATCTAAGAAGCCTGAATGAATAATCATGATTAAATCGTACCTGTTTTGGTCAAAGTTTGACCCCTGTACGATGCCCATAAGCACAGTTCATCTTCTAGCTCTTGGCTAGACCTGAGTTGATCTTCGCTCGTACACTTGACGCGCTCAAGAAAGTTTGTCCATTCATCTGGATATATATACTGTATTTATACGTGTACTGCAAAATAGAAAGAGGGTATGATCATTGAGGACGGCGTACCGGGAAAGATCTTTTGCAAGTAGAAGAGGATAGAGACTCCATCTTCGTTTGGCTTTTCCAAGAGATCCACGGAGTATGTTACCTCCTCTTTATAATAAGGCGTTAGAACTCTGCCAAAGGAGAGATTATCAGTGTCAGACAGCTCTTAACTGATGATCCTGGATGGAGATATGGTCTCTTGATCATATCGATATTTTTAGCGCAAATAGTTTATGAACTTATGTGAGTAGCATTTTAAGTCCCTAAACCATTGATTTTTTGACATTCTAGTCCTTTTGGTTTACACCTTACTCAAAACAATCATGAAATCTATCACCTCAGAAACTTATTAACTATTTTTCCTACTCAAGTATCTTGTTAATTTTATGAATGGCACTAGTTGAATTATGCTTTGAGTGTAAAAACAGTAAACGAAAAGTTTAAAATAGTAGTACTGGTTTCTTAGAGTAAAATTTTACAATGTTTTATATCTCGCTTAAGACCCAAACGTGACTGAAAGCTTACGAAAAGGAAAGCATATCTCTGATTTTGGGGGCTTCAGGCATGTCCATGAATAGAGAATTTGAGAAGAAAGATATTCTTCGTCTCGCTTCCAAATTGGACGGAACGTCCATAGCCGACTCCTTCTCTGTAAGCAATAGGTGGAGCCTTTTTATCTGTATAAGGAAAACGTGTGTATGTGTTATATGGGAACAATAATATATACTAATTTTATGAAGTTATATTGCTACTAAATAATAAAATATTAAATTTGAGCTCGAGCCAGGCATACTTTTTCTTTCCAAGCGTCCGTTTCTGCCGTCATAGGGAAATTAAGTGCGCCGAAAAACCGATATCGCTGATCGAGCGATGTCATACTCTCATCTTTTGCATGAGAACCGCCGGCTCCGTGGCTCGAGCCCGTATCTAATAAACTTCATAATAGAAAATGGAATGCAAAGTTCTTATACTGATGTTAATATTGAATAAGTCAGCAAATTCATTATGTAACTATCTATTCATATCAAAGTAGGCATAAGGAGGGGTTGTATGAGAAAATTGGTCAGTTTTATTTGTACCAAAATTATAAATAGTATTCGCTTACCTTGGAGCTTCGTCCTCCATTATGTCTCGTGTCACAATCTCGAACATATTGATCAATATGATTGGAACCTGATCTTTGTCTTCTTTCCTGTTCGCCAACTGCGCTTTTCGAGCATATATAATCAATATAATGTCGACCAGATAAAAAAGAACTTTATTAAGTAACAAGAAAACGGAAAATTACCAAAAAGTCGATGAGCTTGACGGATTGTTGATAGAGATTCGGTAGGGCTCTCATGTCCAATTCCTTGATCAGGTCCCCCTTTTCAATATGACCGTCTATTGTTGTGAAGATCTCATTTATAACACTGGATATAAAAAAAATCATCACCACCGACAAAAGGTGTGCGAGGGGGGGAAAACAAAAAATATCTCGAGATTATAGTGACATGGAAAAAAACTCACATCCTTTCACGTTCCCCTAGAACCAGAGTGTTGATGATACTTTTGAACGAAAGGTAACACTCGCGTACAGCGCAGCACATATAGGTGTCATAGTTCATCCTCTTCTTCAGCTCATTGTCTTTTCCAACGCTGTCCTTGGCCATGTCCAAGGCTATCGGAATCTACAGGGTACACGGTTGGTTCAGTAATTATTAGAGAGAAAAAGTATGTACATAACAAACTAAAATGGTGACCTTGCTGGCAAGTAAGAACGGAGGCCACCGAGTTAGCTCCAAATCTGGGTCTGCCGTGTATGGAACAAGTAGCAAGCTCTTCTCTCTGTAATATGAGAAATTTGAATATGATAATTTGTGGGGTGCGAAATTTCTTGCAAAATAATTTGTTCGAAATTTTCTCCTACCTGTTACTTATAAGATCTTCCTCTCTGAAACTAGTGACTATCTCATTCCACAACTGGGAAAACTTTGCGGCCTCATCTTTCTTAGATAGGATCTGAAACGAAAAAACCAACACAGGTTAAGGATCATATGTGCCTTGACTTCTCTAGCTTTTTGGTTGGGCAATGGAGAAAAAGAAACCTCGTCATATTTGCGAAAGAATGTTTCCTTGAGACCCTTCTTCTTGCGCTGATCGTTTGTTGGCTTGGGGATTAAGCAAGCATTGAAAGCCCCTGGGATGGATTGAAATCGAGATCTCAACATTACCAACGTCCGAATCTGGGGTCGAAGTAAATGAGTAATTAAGCATATACGCTTATACAACGACCAATAATAATGGTAATAATGATAATAATGAATGCATAGGTCTAAGCTAAACCACTAACCTCCCCAAGTCGCCTAAATGCACCGTATATGCCTCCAAATATTGTGGAAAATATAGCATACCAGATTTGAGTGTCCATAAAGTATACCTTCATAAAATTCATGATTGAGATTCAAAGAGAAGTACATCAATAAAATTAAAAACCAAAGAGAAAAACTAAAAGCATGTTTGAGCTTTATGAATACGTACAAGGATAATAGGAGCCCAAAGTGTCACAACCACACCGATGTTATGCTTAGCTGAAAGGAGTTATCGATAAGTATACCGTCTTATTAGAATATTTGAACGAGTTATTCAAACATAATATTTTATTGGCCTTTGGAAGTTTGGGGGTGAATGAAATTCTAAGGGCCCTAGAAATGGCCTTTAGTAAGTTATAATATACGGTTTGTAAGATTGAAAAAGAGTGAAATTTCCCGAAAAAAAATCTAAGAATTGAGAAACAGTGGTCTCAAATGTTGCTTAACGGATAAGAACTGAAACAATCACAAAAAGTCCTGAAATGGAGCTTACCATTAGGGAAAAATTCATGCCATTTATATCCTTGAATGTGGATACTCATGATGGCTTTTGTTGGATTAACAAGAGGCCTAATCTGCAACAGAGGTCACAGATGTTCAAACCCAAGGAAAATTGCTCAGACCTAATTCTTTTTTTACTGTATTTCTAGGGTCAAAGCTTTTTACCTCAACATAAAAACTGAATGCCAACTTTGACACCAGCAACAGAATCCAAAACATGGTGTACCTATAAACAGAAGTGTTCTTCATGATTAGCTAATGCGTCAACCTATTACAAAAATTAAGAAAAGAAAGAAGCTATGAATAATAAAAAATGCTTACAGGAAAAGAGAAAACAAGCTCTCGTGCATTCCTCGCCCAACATAGAGCCGGGGCTGCAATGAAAATTATTTATTAGGATTTTAGTTATAATAACCCATGAACAGTAGTGCGAATGCATTTTTGTAATATAAACTATTTTTCCGAACAAAATGGTCATATTATTGATTTTGAAGCATCTTAAATAATTTCATTTAAAACAATTGAAAAACATACATTAAGATCACAATAACTTGCGCGTACCTGAGACCACCACATGACAAAGGTCAAAACCTTCTTGTCGGACCTTTCAATAGAGCGGCGAATCAAGGGGAAGAGGAAGAACAATATAGAGAGCATGTTGGGGGACAAGTAAACAACAACGGCCAAAATGAAGACAGAAGACGATCCCTGACCGTTGCCGAACCAGCTTTTCATTGTCTGTGCAAAACCAGAAGGATTTTCCAGACCCAATGCGTAGGTTACAGGCAAAACGATAACCCATGCTGCCGCCGTCATAACCTTCAGAACATATCGCAGCTGAACATAACCAGACATGCTCTTTCGTGCCCTCCAGCTCAGGATTATGTCCAAAATCGCTGCAAATACACATTTTTGCATTTTCATCATTGTAATTGACATGCATAATAGTAAGAGTATGTATAGTATAGCCTAACCATACTTTGATGGTTTTTTAGCACTGAAAATTAGTTTGAGGACCACAAGTGCAACTTGGGTCATAGCTCAGGGACTATTTTTCTTCGAAAAGCCTAAATTCATAATGGTGACTCAAAAAGAGGTAAAACATGCATATTCTTGAATAGCATAAAGAGAATCTTTTAAGCTTATAACATGAACGTAGCGGGATGTCCCATGTATCAAAGCATTAAATGATGTTTAATCAAACAAAATACTTGTAACACAAGAAACATGGCGTAAGTCCCAAGTATCAAAACACCCCCGAATTACTTTTGTTGCATTCAATGATCATACTAACGGCATAGTATGTTTGATAAATTACTTTAGAAAACTAATCAGAATATTCTTGTGTGATATTCTTGCAAAGCTTGTGTGACGTGAAAGTTACTTTGAAAGCCATTTTGAAACTAAAATTAGTTTGGGGACCAAATGCAAATCGAGAGATAGTTTAGGGACTATTTAATTCTACAAACGCATATCTTCCTAATTGTGACAAAAATAGCTAGAGCATGCAGAGCATCTGAGGTTGGGTACAAACGGGAGACTTGTAACACAAGAAATGTAGCGTGAGACCCAAGCATGACCATTAAATGTGTTAATTATACCTTGTCCAAGCTTCAAAATTGCAGCGGTTATAAAGATACTGAGAACTTTGTTGAAAACATCAGGCTCGAATACGCTCTTCAAATTCCCGTCCCCACTCCATGCAATTATGATCATTGCCTTGATTTAAAACAATTTAAACCCTAGTTAGATATGATCAGAAAACAAAAAATAAATAAACAATTCGAAGGTGGCTAAAAAGGGATTGATTTACCTGCAAGCACAAGATGTAAAAGATCCACATTCTATCAAAACTCCTAAATATGTGCGAGAACGAGCGAATCTCGACAAAATTGGTTTTTCCAATCCACCGATCTCCATTGTTCGCCTCCCTCTCCTGAATAAAAAGTTCGGAATTTTCTGTTGGAATTCTCACATCTAACTCTTTCATATAAAAAGCTAGAAAGAAATTCACTCCAAACGAGTCAAATAATAACTAAACAAGCAGAAATGGCAACCTCTTAGAACATCAAAATAAAATATCCTCTTCTTTTAAAGGAGACCTAAAATTTATAAAATTCCAAAATTACAATGCAAAAAGGAGAGAACCAAAACAACTGAACATCCCGGACCCACCGCACAAGCTGCGACGGCCCGGCCTCGGAGAAAGGAAACTCCCCCTAAAAAGAATACTAGAAAGGTTACAAAGCGCCAGCCCAATTCCTAACTAGCACGGACACCGAATAATTATTGAAATCGCCACAAGAGGAAAACAACAGACCCTTAAATTTAAGTTTATATAATAAAATATCCTGATAAAACACAATAATCATAAATCATATGATAATATACCCTGTCTTTGTCTGACTGAGGCTCTTGTGGAGGCCAGCAAAAGAATGCAGCTTCTGAACGCATAGGCCAACCTATCCGAAAACATTCAGCTGACCTAAAACATACACAAAACAGATATAGTAAGTTTTTACCACCAGTTTCCATTGCTAAACAATACAGAATGAGAAGAGAAAAATTTACCAAAAGAATTCATTCAAGTCATCGTAGTTTCTCCATTGAGAATGTTTTGATTTTACTTTGCTTCTTTGAGCTTCCTAAGTTGGAGAAACAATCAAATCCCGTAAATCCAGAATCAAAGCACTAAATTTAGTTTGACACTATTAGAAAATACATTGATGGATTACCTTTGCAATTACTGTATAAATAGGAGTCACAACTTTTTTCAGAAAAGCCTCCTTTTCGCCGCCATAGGCCGGCTTAACATGCTCGCCTGTATATGAACTGACATTCCCCGCTAGCATCCCATACAATTCAAAAGCCATCTTTAAGAAGAAAAGAAATTGAAAATTGAAATGAAACAAAATTCAAGTTATCAATTCAACTCAACTCCATTCTCAACAGTTCAATCTTTATAATTTGTTTTTGTTTTTATGTATTTAAGAAAAAGTGAAACATCCTTAGTAAACAAAAAATCGATCTTTCTCCATCAAAGGCTCTACATTCAGAGTGAAAAAAAGAAATAAGAAGACAAACTTTAATCCATACATGATGATATATGTAGCAAAGACACTCTGGCATGAACCTCAGGTTTGCAGCTTCACCCCAAATAAGAAGATACAAGCCCATGTATAGAAGCTTTCTCTGCTGGACTTCCTGTTGAATGCTCGGCAACCTATGAAACAAAACATAATTATAACATGATACGATAAAAATTATGTAGTTCCCTAAAGTTCTTCAGGCAAAAAATAAATAAATAAAAGAAGCCCCACCAAAGGCTACTTTTTCGATTCAAGTATTTACACCACTTTTTGTAGTTCTTGAAAAGCTTCTTCATCACATCAGTCAGAGCGCGATCGTCCAACTGCAATTAATAAAAAGAGTTATGAAGCATTAGATCATACCATAGGAAAACAAAACAATATTACAAACGGGAAGTAATAACTAATAGCAAAAACCTTAGATTTTTGGTCGTTCTTTGGATATTGGCGCATTTGAACATTGGCAAGTAAGAGGATCAAGTGTTCTCTTTGATTCGCCACATTATGCTCCTAAACATTTAAAGAAGATCGAGTTTGGTCTAGTCTTATGATTTTATTTTTATTATTACTATTACATTTATCATACCTGAAAACCAAACATGTGCATAAGCCAGTCAAGAATGTCTTCGTCATCTTTCTTTTTGTGTCCCTTCGGCCATGGCAAGCTTCTCGTATTACGCAGAGCAAACACAACTTCTTGAATCTATAGAACCACCCGTTCATTAAGGACATTACACATACAAATAGATAGTTCTTTAAAATTAAAAATAAAACAAAAACCAAAACCTCGGGATATCTCATGATAGCATGGTTTTGACTATCGGGGTCGAGAGGAAGAATGTTGTAAGGCACGTATAGCTGCGATTTCTCTTCGACCCTTGCCTGTGCTTCTAGAATCTACAGTCCAAAAGCTCGTATTAGACAATTAGCAAATGATTACCGAATATGTCAATGGAATCACCTCTTTAGGGAGGACATGATCACTGCCATCGTTGCTTCGGTTCACAGCTTTCAATACTTCGAAAAGAACCTTCGCAGTTTGATACGCTCTCGTCAATCGAGTACTGAGTTCACAAAACAATTTGTTAATTTTCTTGTTAAGTATAATCAGCAAATCTACGCATTGAAGAACAAACCGGTCAGCTTTATTTCCGTGCAGAGCCTGAATGTAGTCCTTGTAGTACTTCCGATAAAAACTCTGCATTTCACGACCATCACTTTTCACCTTCCCTTCCAAAGTAGTCTTGTCCTCCTGAAATTTATAAACAAAAAAAATTTAAAACTAAACTTCAAACATTGAACACATCAAGAGTTTTTTTGAAAGGTCTCATCACTCTTTCTAGACGCTGAAGCAGCGCAGTTTTGAATTGGCGAACACCACGTCCGCTGGATTTCGGATCGAGCCGATGAGCTTTCTCAAAGGCGTAGAACCGGCCTTCAAAAAAAATTTTATAAAAAACTCATGACTGTGTGAACTATCAATATAGTAAAAAAATTAAAAAACTAAATAATTTATTACAGAGATAGGCTACTCTCGGATTCTCGGTCTCGACTTCATTGGCGACTCTGAGGATCGGAGCAATATCGACGAGCGAAGAAGGAACGACTTCACTGTCGAGCATCGGTTCGCCGATATGCCGAGCAGTCTGAGCTCGAGCGAGCCTCTGCGACGGCTCATCGGACCGCCTATTGTAAGCCATTTCCGATACCACTCAATTTTTTCTAAGCTCTTTTCGTGTTCGATTTTTTTTTTCCTTTTCAAATCGGCTATGGGAAAAGAAATAAAAAAATGAGGATAAAATTCATCGATTCGAAAAGTCAAATTCTCAAGAAAAGAAGAAAAAAAAACAATGTTGACTAAGTTGACTCCGAAACTCACTGGTTTGACTTCCATGACGTTACATAGAATTTTCTTCTTTCCGTTCTGAACTTCTGATGAGTTATACTCTCAGCAGCTACACAGTGAAGCAGAGAATTGCGAAGAAATAGTAGCGAGTGAAGATTTGGAAATAATGTTTATCTTTTAGCTAATGAGTAATGAATGAACTAACTCTAGAGCAAACTGTATAAAGTAATTAGATACATGATTTAATTTTTTAATCAAAAGTTGACTGCCATAAAAAGAAAGCTGGGATTCAGACAAGAACAATCGAACCATAATTTTTTTTTCCTCTCAGAAACCTAACTAAAGCTTACAGGTTTAAAGAGGAAAAAAACAAAAAGGCATTAATTAAATTTTTAAAAAATGACTTTCTCAGAACTTACTTTTTTCTGAAAAATAAAGAACAATAATAAGACAGTAATGGATTAATTAAAAAAATAGCGGTAGAGGAGGGAAGAGTGGAAAACTTACGTGTAATGTAAGAAAATAAGAAGATGAAGATTGACGAAGAAAGTGCGTTCCACAAGGAAATGATAAAATTATGAAGATGAGTTAACGAGATCAATAAATTTATTATTGAAACTAAAGCGGTAGAGAAAGAGAACACGCATTAATTATTTGTTTTTCGCAACTTGCAATGATTTAAGAAAGAACTGCGAGGCATTCTCGGCTTGACTTTTCGACATCAATTATTTAGTTGGTTTCGCCATCCAATAGCCACGTCAAGGATTACAATTTCGCCAGTATTCCTTTCACTCTCTCTCTCTCTCTCTCTCTCTCTCTCTCTCTCTCTCTCTCTCTCTAGCTAGCTATTGAGTAGAAAGTAGAAACTACTAACGCAAGAGTAGGTACGGAAAGTGAAGGTAAAAAAACAAGACTACTCTATAAAAAACATTAAAAATAAACGAGAAAAACTGCGTTCTTGTGACTAGCCAATGGGGTCCATTGTCTGATCACTCCTATCTGCTATAAAGTATAAATATAGTCTCCTATTTTATTTTGTTTTGTTTTGTTTTGTTTTTTTGCGTCCTAGTTCAATCAATAAAAAATATGTATAAGGAAATATATATGAATAGTGACGTGGACTTCTCATATTCGTTTTCTTACATCTAAGATCTTCTTTAGTTCTTGCTACTTGGGTTATTTCATTAGTGAACAAAATTTATGCATTTGGACGATCTAAACATCTATATAAAACCATCGTCTACATTTAAATATGGGATAATTAGTAAAATAACATTTAGAAAAATATTAATTATTATATAATTAACGTTTAAAAAAAATTAATTAATAGCAATTAATCAAAAAAAATCGATATAAAATAACACATATTAGTAAAAAATAATAAACAACTAATGACACACCATAAAAAATAGTTATATACTAAATAAACAAAAATGTTTGGCCAACTAGTAGCTCGTCTAGAATTCACTATAACATTAAAATTCTAATTTAGAAGTTAAAATAATACTATTTTTATACTTAAATAACTAATAATAATTAAAATTTAGAAGTATAATTACATTATTCTATTTTGGACACTAGTTAATGTAATTAATAGCTATATTAACTACATGTATCTTTGGATAGCACCTACCTTTGGTAAATAGTTTATACCAATTTAACAAATTAACCACGTTAGCTAGATCTAAAGTTCTTATGTTTATGTTAATTACCCAAATATTTGTTATTTATATATGAACGATGCGGAATTTGAACTGATGATCCTTCTTCATGGAATTCAAAGGGCAATGGAACTAGACTTTTAAACGGATATTTCAATCTAAAGTTAAAATTCTCATAAATAGATAGTTCAAACAAACACTAAGTAAATTTATTTATTTTTATTTTCCCACGGCATGAAATTGAAAACTATTTTCTTTTAGGTGATCGTCAAAATAAGATGATTAAAATTTTATTAATAATGTTTTCTATTTTCATACAATTAATTGACATTTGAACGGATTGGTAACCAAATTCTTATTTTTGCACTAGCTAAACAAAGAGGCCTCATAAATGAATAGAAAAAATTGCATATAGCATTTTTAAATCACTTAAAGTAAAATTATTACCAAATAATTAAATTATTAAGAAATAAATTCAAACCTAGATAAAACACTCTGAATTGAGCTTTACATATAATATTTACATAATTAATTTAAATTTAATGTAGCCACTGGACTATTTTAAACACTTTTTTGTAATTATTATCCAATCTTCTTTTATTAGTTATCTTTGTCAGTCGAACAAAGTGTTGTAGTGAGTGAAATGTGTTGAATTCCAATTCAAAACGAAGTGGTAGTGCAACTAATATATAAACACATGTTTAATTTTTTTTCCCACTTTAATATCTTCCCTCACACGTAGCGTGACCGGGCAGAGCAACAAAAACCTCATTCACGCATGAGCGGAACCAACGTGTGTGTGAATAGTTAAGGTTATGATACGATGTTGAATTACAATTCAAAATCAATTGATATTAAGTGGATATGTTAACCCAGCATATAAATGTATATTCACACGCACAACCAATGTGAGATTCTTTTGCCACTTCAATATCATGGACTAAACTTTTTCTCATAAATAACAAATTGTAATTGTTATAAGAATCTAGTTTAATGATAATATAAGGTAACTTTTTAGTTAGAAAGTTGTGGTTTCGAACCTAGTAGCAAGATGCTTTATAAAAAAATTAACGAATTATTCAATTTTGTATTTAAGAGTGTGTCCTCTCAAATAATAAGTGGACAATAACGTGGCTTTTGATGTTAGGTTTACCGCAAATTCTAATAAATACGTGGTCCTTCGAATTTTCTCCATTAATGGTCAATGTCACTATATGTTGAAGAAATTTGATGCAAAAACAGAATAATATATAAATAGATAAAAGATTAATGTATCTCTCCTCGTTCTACCCGCGAAGGGGTATTGCCTCAGAGATGCATCGTCGTTGTGAAAATGGCGGGAAAGCGGAAGCGTGCTCGAGAAGACTTGGTGTCAGAGAGTCAGTCGAAAGAGCGGCAATCACGGAATTAGCAGGTAAAGGTCAGGAAGAAATTACGGGACCGGTCAGAGAGAGGCCGGGCCGAAAGAGGAAACCCTAATGGAGGGACAGACCCGAGAGAGGGTGAGAGACAAAAAAGAGGGGGAATATAAATATCAATGTAAAAAATCACATAGAGGGGATCCCCCAATCAAAACCCTAGGGAGAGATATTGATCATTAAGGTTCATCATGATTTGTATTTCTTCGACAAGCTTCCAAGCTAATAAACGAGAAAGACCGAGCTCCATATACATAAACTCAAGGATATTAACATATAATTAGACCCTCACATATTAACGACAGCCATTAATCCTTGTACTGAAAGATCCTCGGTGAAACCGACCTCTACAGTTTGGTGCCCACCGTGGGGCCCTGTCTTTTTCTATCTCACAGGCAGGAAGTTCGCGAAGACTGAAGACATGGCGAACAACGACAGCAGCGCAGGAGGAAGTCAAGAGGAGATGGCGGAGGCAGGAGTGCTCCGACAGCAGCTGGCCGAAGCCTTGGCAACGGCGCAAGAGGCCAACAGGAGGGCCGAGGAGCAAGCCGAGCTGAACAGGGAACTCGCGACCCGCCTGGATCAGTTCATGACTAACGGAGGGATGGGAGGATGGACGGCGCCCGGAGCCCCGGTCCACAAAAATCTCTTCCAGACCACCGTACTCACGCCGTCTACAGCAGAGGAAGAGGACCCGGCAGCAGCCGTAAATGCTCGTCCCGTCCTGACCCCCCTTATGGTAGACGAGGTAAAGAAAATGGTGAAAGAGTTATCCTCTGGAATCGAGTCCAGGATGGGACAGGTCGCGTCTAGGGTGCACCAGGCGACGAGTTCGGCGCCGGAGATCGACCGGATGGTCAGAGAGGCAAGAGCCACTCCTTACTCGTCCAAAATCCGGGGGGTGGAGCTGGGAGAACTCCCGAAGGTCAAAATCACCCCATACAAAGGAACCTCGGACCCGAACACTCACGTGAAGTCATTCCGCATCGTGACGGAACGCATCACCGAGGAGACGGAGAAGGTGGAGGCCATCCTCTGCCGCCTGTTCGTGGAGAGCCTGCAAGGACCGCCTAGCGATTGGTTCGCCAAGTTACCTTTGGAGTCCATCGACGACTCCAACGACCTCGTCGCAGCGTTCCTACGCCACTACTCGATGTACGTGCAGAGCGACGCGACGATAACCACGTTGTGCAACCTCGCCCAGGAAAGAGGGGAGATGCTCCGCCACTACATCGAAAGGTTCAAGGCTGTCATGGTCCGAATATCAAACCTGGACGGGCTGATCGCGATCCAGGCTCTAAAGAACGGCTTGTTCTACACCTCCCCCTTTCGACCGGAGTTGGCAAAGATGCGCCCCTCGACGATCGAGGACGCTCTCCACCGGGCCTCGATCTTTATGGAGATCGAGGAGGAGGAAGCGGCGCTGAGGAAGATCCATGAAGGAGGTGGAAGAGGGAAGCACCCTGAGAGGAGGGAACACCGGGATGAGGCCGAGGCCCGGGCAACGACAGCGCGTAGGGACAGCTGGGGAGCTCCCGGAGAGCGAAGAGGTCGTGAGGCCCCAAGAAACGGGGTCTATCAAGTAGAGGAAAGGAGAGAGCCCGCTGAAAGGGGGCTGCCGCGAGGAGACTTCTCGAGCGAGCCGAGAGGAGGTCAGCGAGGAAGCTTCGTGTCGGCCCGAGGAGGATTCTCTGGCGGGCGAGGAGGCACGTCGAGGGAGGAAGAGGACCCTCGGGAGGGCGAGTAAGTTTCGAGAGGAAACCTTGGCCGAAAGACGCGAGCAAGTTTTGCGATTTCCACAACATGAGTGGTCACGCCACCGAGGAGTGCGCCATGTTGAATCGCGAACTCCAGAGGCGGTATGCGCAGGGAGAGCTGCGGGACTTGGCCCCGAGCCACCGCGAGCCATGGAGGAACGATAATCGAACGTGGCGAAGGCCGCAAGGTGCCCAGGCGCGAGGCGTCGAGGGGGCTCCTGAGGGAGCGAGGAGGGACCCGACCGCGGGAAGGCAGGTGGCGGACCGGGTCGCAGAAGATAGACCGGCGACGAGGGCCAGGATCGAGGTGATCATGGGCGGGTCGCGATTGTGCGGCGATTCCGTAAACAACATCAAGGCTTTCCAGGGTCGGGGGAAAGAACACAACCGCGGGGATCTAATGGCGACCGGCTCCCAGGCAAAGATTGAGTTCGTCGAAACCGGGGAATGCGCGGAGATGCACGACGACGCCCTGGTTCTCGTGCTCGAGACGGCAACGCCGATGTGTGCCGGGTCCTCGTCGACAACGGAAGCGCCGTCGATGTCATCTTCTCTATGATTGCCTCGAGAAGATGAAGATCGAGGGCCTGGAGATCGGAGGACGGCGACGGAAGGTCTCGGGATTCAACGGGGACGTGGCTATCTCCCTGGGCACGGTCCACCTCCCGGTCCGCGCAATGGGAGTGCAGAGGATGGTCGAGTTCATGGTCCTGGACGTGCCTTCGCACTTCAACGTGATCATGGGGAGACCCTGGATCCACTCGATGAGGGCCGTGCCCTCCACTTACCACCAGTGCATCAAGTTTCCCGGAGAAGCCGGGACGATAGAAGAAATACGGGGCGACATGGACGCCTACCATGTCTGCTACATGATGCACCACCGCCAAGTGCATGGGGAGAAGACACCGGCGGAAGTAAGCGAGGAGGAGGCTGCCGACTTATAGCAGCTAGCCTCTCCCCTCTCGAACAAGGGAGACGAGGTGCCGGGGAACGGCTCGCAGGAACACGAGGGGAGGAGTCCAGCGACCCTGCTCCTCGAGTCATCGGCGACAGGGGCGCTCGAGAAACGAGCGGCTGATAGAGGGCAACCAGGACCGCAGATCAAAGCGGTCGAGCAAGTCTGCATCGACGAGTCCGATTCGACTAGGACGACCAGCATAGGGGCGGAGCTCGACCCCAAAGTCAGGGCCAGATTGATAGCCTTTTTGAAGGAGAATCGAAAGAGCTTCGCATGGACCCACGAAGACATGCTAGGGGTGGACCCGTCCGTGATCGCCCACCGTCTCAACACCGACCCGAGCCACCGTCCCGTCATCCAGAAGAGGAGGAAGATGGCACCGGAAAAGAATAGGGTGATCAACGAGGAGGTCGATAAACTACTCTCTATGGGCACCATCAGAGAGGTGAAATACCCCGAGTGGTTGGCTAACACGGTCGTCGTCAAGAAGAAGAATGGGAAGTGGCGGGTCTGTGTGGACTTCACCGACCTCAACAAAGCCTGCCCGAAGGATAGTTTCCCTATGCCGCATATCGACCGCCTCGTCGAGGCCACTCAGGGATATGAGCTCCTCAGCTTCATGGATGCATACTCGGGATACCATCAGATAAGGATGCATCCAGACGATGAAGAGAAGACCGCCTTCATCAGCGAGCGGGGAACTTATTGCTACAAGGTGATGTCGTTCGGTTTGAAGAACGCCGGTGCGACCTACCAAAGGCTGGTGACCAAGATGTTTCACGACAGATTAGAAGGAGCATGGAGGTGTATATCGACGATATGGTCGTCAAAACGATGAAGGCGGAGGGGCACATCGAACACCTGGCGGAGTGCTGCGAGATCCTGAACCGACACCAAATGAGGCTGAATCCTTCCAAGTGCACCTTCGGCATCTCCTGCGGGAAATTCCTGGTTGTCACATGGTCACCCGGCGAGGGATCGAGGCGGATCTCGAGCAGATCGAGGCGATCAAGAGTATGCCATCTCCACGCAATCGGCGAGAAGTACAGAGGCTGACGGGGAGAATCGCCGCCCTGGGCCGCTTCATCTCGAGGAAGGCCGACAAAACACTCGTCTTCTATGAGTTGCTGAAGAAGAACAAGAAGTTCGAGTGGACCGACAAATGCGAGGAAGCTTTCCAAGCTCTGAAGGCGTATCTCTCGACGCCCCCGGTGATGACGAAGCCGATCCCGGGAGAGACCCTATACCTGTACGTTGCCGTCTCGGACCAGGCGATCAGCCAGGTACTAGTACGGGAGGATGAGAGAGAGCAGAAGCCGGTGGCCTACATCAGTCGGAAGCTCCTCGATGCGGAGACGAGGTACCCGCTGGTGGAAAAGCTAGCCCTAGCAGTCTACGATGCCTCGGAGAGACTCAGATTCCACTTCCAGGGGCATCCCGTCGTCGTTATGACCGACAGACCGTTACGCGCCATCATCCATAGTCCAAACCAGTCGGGGCGGATCACAAAATGGTCGATCAAGCTCGGAGCATACGACGTCGAGTACAGACTCCGGACGAGTCTCAAATCTCAAGTCCTCGCGGATTTCCTGATCGAGCTTCCAAAGGAACCCCTCGACTCGAGCGATGAAGATGGGACTTGGAAGTTACACGTGGACAGATCTTCCACCGCGCAAGGAGCAGGCGCCGGAGTCAGACTCACTTCGCCCATGGGAGAAGTCGTCGAGAAGGCATGCCGCTTAGCCTATCGGGCTACAAACAACGAAGCCGAGTACGAAGCCCTCCTCTTAGGCTTGAGTTCCGCCCTCGCAATCGGCGTGAAGAATGTCAGCGTCTTCTCTGACTCCCAACTAGTCGTCAAGCAAGTCAATGGCGAGTATGAGAGAAGCGACGAGAGGATGGAGGCTTACGCGGCACTCGTGGATTCACTCAGGAAGTTCGACTACTTCAGCCTGACACAGGTGACACGAGGAGACAACACCCACGTCGATGCGCTAGCAGGATTGGGCTCGACGACGGGAGTAGGCGAGCTCCGATCCATTACGGTGGAAACGGTCGAGAGACCAAGTATAAGAAGAGAAGAGGGCCCAGCGAAGAAGAAACCTCGAGGCGGAGGCGAGGAGCGAGACAAATCTCCCGAAGAGCTCAACATCCACGAGCTCGTGAGCGGAGAGCCGGAAGATGATGAGCGAGGAGTGGTGGAGGACGACGATGAGGAGGACTGGCGGACGCCCATCAAGAAATACATCCAGGAGGGGACCGTGCCAGATGATCGCCAGGAGGCGAGGAAAATCAAGGCCAAGAGCGCGAGGTACGCCATCATCAGGCATAAACTCTACTTGAAAAGCTTCACCGGACCTTACCTAAGATGCCTCGGCAAGAAAGAGGCCGGCTACGTGATGGGAGAGATCCACAGCGGGGAGTGCGGGAACCACGCTGGGGGAAGATCCCTGCTAAGGAAGGCCAAGCGCCAGGGTTTCTTTTGGAACACGATGGTGGCAGATTGCGCCGATCATGCCAAGAGGTGCGAGAAGTGCCAGCGACACGCTCCGGCTATAAATTGCCCAACCGAGGAGCTGTCCTCGGTGACCGTCCCGTATCATTTCATGAAGTGGTCTATGGACATCGTCGGCCTGATGCCAATAAGCACGCGACAGAGGAGGTTCATGTTGGTAGTCACGGATTTCTTCACCAAGTGGGCGGAAGCGGAAGCATACGCCAACATCAAGGACTCCGATGTGGAAGGTTTCGTGTGGAAGAACATCTTTACGCGCTTTGGACTGCCGAGGGAGATCATCGCTGACAACGGTTCACAGTTCATCTCGAAGAGGTTCAGGAATTTCTGTGCGCATTGGGGGGTGAAGCTGCACACATCAACACCAAGATACCCCCAGGGCAACGGGAACGCCGAAGCGGTTAATCGGACGATCACCGACAACATCAAGAAGAGGCTTGACGCCAAGAAGGGACTCTGGGCCGATGAGCTCCATGGCGTCCTCTGGGCCTACCGGACAACTCCGCACTCGGCCACCGGCCAAACTCCGTTCTCTTTGTCGTATGGTGTAGAAGCGGTCATACCAGCAGAGATGGGAATTCCGAGTCTTCGCCGATTGCTGGCCCCAGGGAACGAAGAAGCCAACAGACAAAGCCTGCTCGACCAGCTCGATCATATAGACGAACGACGCGAATAGGCAAGTGTCCACGTCGCTAACTACCAGAACGCCGTCGCTCGCTACTACAACAAGCAGGTACGCCCTAGGAGCTTTCGGATCGGGGAAATGGTTCTTCGACGAGTCTTCCAAAACATAGCCGAGGCCAATGCCGGAAAACTGGGGCAGAGTTGGAAAGGGCCATACAGGGTCACTGGCGTCGTCCGACCAGGGGTTTACGAGCTCGAGAACACCGAAGGCGCCAAGGTGATGAGGAGCTGGAACGTGAAGCACCTAAAGAAATTCTACTGAAGGAGAGACCATCTTCTGCTTCCTATAGTCTTACCTTAAATCCCTGTAAGCATTCTAACATTTCTGTCAAGTTTCTTTTACGGGGTCCCCGACCTTTTTATTCGGGAACACTGTTATGGCTTCGGCAAATCATATATATATATATATATATATATACGGTTCGAAGGGTTTGAAACATACGACCAAAAAATAAAAGAGGCGAGAGTGCCCAAAAGTTACTTAAGGCATACATCGCCAATTAAAGCCTCCCAATGAGCAATTAAAGCCTCCCAGCGAGCAAATAAAGCCTCCCAGCGAGCAAATAAAGCCTCCAAGTGAGCAAATAAAGCCTCCCAGCGAGCAATTAAAAGACTCCATAGCGATCATAAAAGAGGCGAGAATGCCCACAATAAAAGAGGCGAGAGTGCCCAAAATAAAGAGGCGAGAGTGCTCAAAAGTTACTTAAGACATACATCGCCAATTAAAGCCTCCCAGTGAGCAATTAAAGCCTCCCAGTGAGCAATTAAAGCCTCCCAGCGATCAAATAAAGCCTCCCAGCGAGCAAGTAAAGCCTCCCAGCGAGCAATTAAAAGACTCTACAGCGAGCATAAAAGAGGCGAGAGTGCCCAAAATAAAAGAGGCGAGAGTGCCCACAATAAAAGAGGCGAGAGTGCCCAAAATAAAGAGGCGAGAATGCCCAAAAGTTACTTAAGGCATACATTGCCAATTAAAGCCTCCCAGTGAGCAAGTAAAGCCTCCCAGTGAGCAAATAAAGCCTCCCAGCGAACAATTAAAAGACTCCATAGCGAGCATAAAAGAGGCGAGAGTGCCCAAAATAAAAGAGGCGAGAGTGCCCAAAATAAAGAGGCAAGAATGCCCGAAAGTTGCCTAAGGCATACATCGCCGATGAAAGTCTCCTAGCGAGCACAATTAAAGGCTCCTAAGCGAGCAAAACATATAAAATGTGTCAATAGGAACAGCTAAAGTACCTCCAGGAGGGAAGAGAGGAACGGGAACATCCCACCGCGTCTATACAGCCCCATGTAAGTATATGTATTTTACCGGAAAATATCTTCCATTAACTACATCCCAAGTGTAGAAAATGTCAAACACGACCCCGGCCAACAGATTAATATGTAGTCACGAAATGTCAACAAGCTAGCAAAGGAGGAAAAATAAATTATTATTACAGACAAGAAGTTTATATCCTTTGGTCCGTTAAAGAAAATGGTTGTAGAAGAAAGAATCTACGCCCCTGGAGACGCGGGCTGAGCGCCCTCTGCCGGAGCGGGATTGCACGGCGAACGAGGAGGGGACTCGGGGTCGACTTCGGCTTCCCTCTCGAGCTCGTCAGCTTGCGCCTGCTTCTCTTCCTCGAGCCGTCGCCATTCCGGAAGCTGTCATCGGAGCAACTCGGCCGAGGCCCCAACAGGAAGAGATTTGATCATCGCAATGTTGGCCTGGTGCGACGCGGCGAGGCGATGGGAGTCGATTGCTGAGTCTAAGGCTTGAAGTCTAGTCGATGCCTTGTCGAGCTTTGTACGTGCTCTTTCGAAGAGGCGCAATCGGGCGTTCCGCTCTTCCTCCGACAAGGCTCGGGCCGCCGCGAGGTCACCACGGAGTCCTTCCACGACGGACTTGGCCACCACCGGCAACGACACCCTTTCCGAGCCAACTGCCCCCAGGATCTCGCACACCTGGGCAAAATGCTCGTCGTTCTCTTTCAACACACCCACCGTATTCAGGTGTCTCTTCTTCTCGTCGGCCAAAGTCTCCTCGCGAGCAGCCAAGCTCGCACCAAGATCCTCGATCTCGCGATCCGTCTTGGCTTTGAGTTCAGCGAGCTGAGCTTGGAAGGCCTCCTTCCGGGCAACCTCATCCGCCAGCTCGGACTCGAGCTGCTCAATTCGCTCGCGGTTCTGACGATCCCGGGCCATAGACGCACCGAGTTGTTTGCTGACCTCTTGGGATTTCTGCTTCTCACCCACCGACTCCTCCGCGGCCAGCATCCGCTGATTGTGCTCGAGGAGGATCAAATCATTCAGGTAGGCAACGCTCTGGAATAGATGTCCCGTGGCGTGGAGGTACTGCTCGTACTGGCTGAGGACCAAACCGGGCTTGGCTGCCCCGTGCGCACAGCGCGTTAAACCCTGGCACATGAACGCGGAGTATGTTTCCCAGTCCTCGTCGGGAGCATCCGCATCATGGATGCAGGGCGGACCTTCAGTAAACCGAAGAGGAGACAAGTACGTCCCTCCTTCGGAAGGCGAGGAAAGCTCGTCGGCAGGAGCAGCCCCCGACGGCGCGGGAAGATCCACGACGGCCAGGTCCTCGGGCTCGAGGACTCTTTCCTCCGCCCCCTGCACGGCTTGGCCCGCGACGGCCGAGGTCCCGGCGCGAGTGGCATCTGGCGACACAGGAGGGTCCGCAACCGCCGGCACCTCGGCCTCGAGGGCACTCCCCTCCGACGCCGGCATAGCCGAGTCCAGGGGATCCGAGACCCTGGCAGGAGCGTCTCCCTCTTTAGGTGGCGTCACCCCCACATCTCCGGACTCCTCCAAGAAACCGCGAGGCCGTGGGGAACCCGCGGCGACGGCCGCAATACCTGCCCCGACTGCCGAGGTCGCGATCTCGGAAGTGCCAACGGCAACCTTCACTGCGATCGCCGGCCTTTTTCGCAAGCGCGAGGAAGAACGTCCGCCCCCGACGCCCCTTTTAACGGGGAGCCCACCCTCATCTTTGGGCGGAGGAGGTGGAGGATCGCGATTCCCCGTCGGAACGACCCCCGCCTCGCTGGAAGGGTCGGTGGCGGACGGAGCGGCTAAAGTCTGTTGTGAGGCGGGACCCTTTGGAGTCGGCATCGGCGCCTAACCCAGGGAAACTCCTTCCTGAGGATTCGACGCCTCCCACGTTCCACTAGACGAAGGAGGTGCCCTGACCTTCTTAGGGGAGCGGTTACCCGTCTCGCGAGAAGGAACAACGGTGGAGGAAGCGGCCGAAGTCTGTTTCGGGGCAGGACCCTTTGGGATCGGCGACGACACTTGGCTCAAGGAAGCACCTCCCCGAGGGTTCGACGCCTCCCGAGCTCCATCAGACGGAGGGGATACCCTAGCCCTCCTAGAGGAACGGCTGCCCCCGGGCCCATCGGAAGCACGCCCGCCAGTACCCTTGGGTTTAAGAGGAATAGCGGCAGAGCCCCCATCGCCGCGAGGCCTCTTCGCGGGGGATCCATCCAAGGAAGCACTCCCTCTCCGCGACAGACCACTCCCGTCGACGCCCGGGACTCCTCGGGACACCTTCCTTTTTCTCTGGTCCTGAGCCCCACATCGAGCGGTCCGCGACGAAACCCCAGACGACGTAAGGCCGCCGAACCCAGAAGACGGAAGAAGGTCCCGGAGATTCATCCCGGAGGGATAAGGCCATGAGAAAATCCCAGATTTCTTGACACTAGCGACAAAGGAGTCCGAGGCCCAATAACGGTTGGGTACGGCAAGAAGCCTCCTGTGGGTCACCTCAAAGCGACGAGCAGCCTCATCATCGGTGCTGGGAACATACTAAGAGGGGACTGGGCGACAAGCCACTCCCTGGGCAAATACTTGTGGAAGCACCCAAAGCTGTGCTCGTCCACTGACACGAAGAAGAACTTATCCTCCCACCCGGACTCGTTCGACGGAGTGCTGTCGATGACATGGCCAGTAACCCGGTGGGAGAGGGAATAGCGACCAATGTTCTTGGGGTTCTTGGAGAATTTGAACAGCCGCATGAGGTCCTCCAAGGTGAGATCAACGTTCGCCTCCAATGCCACAACTATGGTACAAACGAGGAGACGAATCGAGTTTGGACTCACCTGAGTGATGGGAACCAGAAAGGCACAGAAGAAAGCCACGATGAGCGACGGAATGGGAAAACAGAGCCCCGTCTTCCGAAAGAAAACTTCATACAGGGCGATGCACTCGTCCCTCGGGGCATCGGCACGCTCACCGTGGCGAGGAAGGCGAAGAGCGACCTTCGGCTCCAAGACAAATTCCTCCCGAAAACGTTCCAGGGTCTCCTCCGTCATCACCGAGGGAGGAGATCGGGTAGCAAAGATGGGACCAACGCCGTGGGTGCGAGACATAATCGATCGAAATTTGTAGAGCGACGGAAGTTGAGCAAAAAGAGGAGAAGACAAAGAAAGAATCTGCATTTTCAGAGGAATCTGGTTTGAGAGGAAGTAAAACTATGCCTCAAAGTAGGGTTTCCAATTTTATAGTGGGAAGAGGCGAGGCCATGTGAATCGACGCGTCTCGACCCCACGTCCTGCGAAGGGACACGTGGATCGACAAAAAGAAACAGGAACCCAAGAGCCGTTCGAAGTGACGGGCTCTGAAAAGTCATCAACACTCAAGTACCTGCACCAGCTTTAATAAGGAGAGAGAAAATCGCGGAAACCGAGGAGAAGCGCCCAAAAATAATGAGTAAGCAGGTTAGTGCGAACGTCACGTGCGGGGAGATCACCACCTCGAGCGGCTCATTAAGGCACGGAGTCCTTTTTCTTTTATCAAGTGTTTCCAGTTGATAAAACAAAGGGGGCTGGCAGTCCCCACGTCAGCATCAATGCCGCTCTTCGAAGCTGCTCGCATCGATTTGGCCGTTCCCGCATCAGCATCAAAGTTGCTCGCGTCGATTGCAAGGGCCGTCGAAGCAGACAACTTCGAACAGTTTTTTGTGCACGGATTTCTTTCTTTTACCAAGTGTTCCCACTTGATAAAACAAAGGGGGGGGGGGGGGGGCTGGCCGTCCCCACAACTTTATCAACATAAAAGTTGCTCGCATCAATTGCAAGGGTCGCCGAAGCAAACAAACTCGGGAAGTGTCAAACAGGCACGACAAGGTACGACAAGGTAATGCAATGCGAAGGGGCGAGCAGGTAATTAACCATGACCGAATGCAGAAAATGTAAGAGACAAAACTTAAAAGAAGGACAAGAACGTTTCGTTGAATCTCAATAAGTTAAGAGTAGGTGGTACAAAATTACAAGCACAGCAATCAGGCAACACCCTACAAAAGCTGACAAAAGCCCTACAGCGGGAAGAGAAAGAGCAAAAGTCACAAGCTACAAAAAGGCCTAAGCCGCCAAAAACGAGATCAGGCCTCGGTGGCCTCTTGCTCGTTTGGCGACCCGGGAGCAGCCGAAGGACTCCCAACAACGAGGGGTGGCGAGCGAGGAGGCGCGATCGACGGAAGGCCGCCGGGAGACAGAGGAGGAGAATTGGGGTCGGCCGCGGCTTTCTCCTCGAGCGCCGAAACGAGGGCCTCCTCCCGGATGCGGTCCTGCTCCCACTCCGGGACTTGGGCACGGAGAAGTTCGACCGACGCCCCAGGAGGGAGCGCGTCGACCGCCCTTTGGTGAGCCTGGTAGGAGGCCGCCATGCGGTTGACCTCGACAGAATCCCCAAGAGCCCGGAAACGCGAAAAGGCTCGCTCGAGCTTACCCTTGGCCTTCTCGAAAAGGCGCAGCTGAGCTCGACGTTCCTTCTCTGCCTCGGCACGAGCCGCCTCCAGCTCATCAGCGAGTGTCTGCAAAACGCCACGAACCTGGGAGGGCAGACCCTCCTTCACGACAACAGGGGCGCCTACGACCTCGCCAATTTGTGCGAGGAGCTCATCCTGGTGGCGAGAAAGCTCCGAGGCTTCCCGATGGCACCTCCGTTCCTCCTCCAGAAGAGCCCTGCGAGCGAAGATTCGTCGCCCGCACTCCTCAATCTGCCGCCCCGATCGAGCTTTGAACTCCGCCAAGTCGACCTGGGCGGAAGTGCGGTCCCGTTTCTCCTCGGCCAGGGCTGACTCTAGCCTCGCGATCCGCCCCCGAGATAGGCGCTCGCTGTGGAGAGAGAGATCGAGCTGCTCCCGGAGCTCTGATGTCTGATGGGAGGCATATCCATGGACTCCTCCACCATCAAGGACCTGTCGGCCTCGTGGAGGACGACATCATTCACCCGGGCAACCTCTTCGAGCAGAAAGGCCACCGCCTCGGAGTACCCATCGACCTCTGCGACAGAGTGACGAGTAGCGGAGGAGCCGGAGGTTCCCTTGGACAGGTCTCGGTACGTGCGCAGGGAATACTCCCTCCAGACCTCGATGGGCGAGTCCCAGCTAGGCTCACCGGGAGTGACAAGGGGAGGCGGACGAGGGGAGGCGGACGAGGACCGGCCGGGGGATGGCGGCAGGGAGAAGGAGGAGGTGAAGAATGGAGAGGAGCGGAAGCAAAGGGCAGAAGAGCGGAAGAGAAGGTGAGAAGTGAGAAGGAAGAGAAGGCGAGGAGTGAGAAGAAATGGAAGGTGAGGAGTGAGAAGAAACGGAAGGCGAGGAGTGAGAAGAAACGAAAGAGGAGGAGTGAGAAGAAGCGGAGGATGAAAAGAGGACCTGAAGAGGAAGCAAAGAGTGAGAAGAAACGGAGGCTGAAGAAGGAGGAGAGGGAGCGCATGGGCGACCCGGCCGTCGCTGGGGAAGCTCCGGTTGAGGAGATCCTGGAGAAGCGCCAGGAGGAGCGCATTGCTGCGAAGCAATGCGAACACCCACGGCACGCGGCGCTATGCCGGATGTACCTTCGCTCCTAGCCCTCTTCGCATTACGGTCACTAGCACCACCTCCGACGGGTCGTTTTCCCGCAGCAATCTCGGCACGAGGCGAGGCCCCTGGGAGACCCCTCGGCGAGCGAGGGGCACGGTTACGCCTCAGCAGGAGGGGCCGCTCGGGTGAGCCCCCCTCGTCTTCAGGATCTTCCTCTTCAACTCGTTGTACCGAGCTTGCCCCTGCCATGGTCGCGTCGGGGAAAGGGCCACCAATCGCGAGCTCCGGTCCGCGAAACCCAACCGGGAAGCACTCGGAGATAGGCGGGCCACTAATGAACTCCTCCCGGTATATTCCGAGTTCCAACAGCCGCCGAGGATCTCGGAAAAATTTCCCCTAGTCGCGATGCGTGCTCGAAAGGAGGGCCCGGTGAATTCCCCGTAAAATGGTCTCGTGGGGGTCACCCGAGCTGGGTGAGTAAATTGGGGGAGATTGGTCAGTCTCTTCCCATCGCGTGGGCAATGACTTGTGGTGGTAGCCGAAGGAGCTGTTGTCGACCCTGACAAAGAAATAGCAGCTCTGCCATCCCGGCGCCTCGACAGGAGCGTTGAGGACGATCAGGTCCCGATCGTAAGGGATGAGCATGAAACGCCCTATGTGCCTGGAAATCCGAAATAGCCTGTACAGGCGCATCAGATCCTCCAGGGTCAGGAACACCCCCTTCTCGGCAGCGATTCCCATGGTGCACAGGATGAGACGAATGGCGCTGAGGTGCATCTGGCCGATGGGGATGCCGAACGCATGAAGGAAGGAAAGGAGAAGGTATGGGATTGGGAAGCGGAGCCCCGCGTCGAGGAAGAAACCCTTGTAGACGGTGACCCATCCCTCGTCCAAGGGGTCTTCCGGCTGCTCGCCGGGGTACGGAAGGTGGACCTGACAGACGTCCCCGTCGCAACACCTCTCCTGGATAACGCGGAGCCGCTCCAGGGTCATGATGGAGTGGTCAGAGCCACGTCTGAGGACGCGGCCGAGATTTGGCGAAGTTGGGATCAAGGCCATTGAGAAAGCAAGAGAGTAACGGCGGAATGAAATTCGAATAATAAGGATTAGGCGAGATGCCAATTTCGGAGTACTGCAGAACGAAAGAATGCGACGTTTGAAATCCCATTCCCCCACTAAGACCCACAATTTATAGGGGGAAAAGGGGAGATCCAACGGTAGAGATCCGAAACGACGCAGGCGAATCGACGGATGGAATGCGAAGGGACGCTGAGCGAAAAGACGTCTTGGGGAACTGTTGTACGGACAGACGCGGGAAGAGGAGCAGTCCTACGCGGAGATAGGCACTCGAGTACCCTGCCCGCAGGGAGGTTCACGGGAACCAAGACCACGCGCCTAAAAAGAAACGAGGAGAGCAGAATCGCCAGCGAGTAGTCAATCAACAGAGGGCTCGGCCCAATAAGCAGGGGCCCATCAACAGGATCCGTTATATTATTTTACCAAGTGCCAACACTTGATAAAATGGGGGACTAACTGTTAAGGTGGGATTTCGTCAAATCCCTCTTAACCTAAACACATGTCGTTTCGGCCGTCAAACGACGAGATGGTTAGAAGAAAGCGGGGCCCGAATCTGACGACAGCAGTGCAAGGAGAAAGATCCGCCTCCGCGAGGGGAGTTTAGCCCCGAGCGAGGAGGATGGATCTTTCGCGAGGAAGATCCTTCGCGAGGGGGGGGGGGTCTTTCCTGCGAGGAGATCCCCTCGATGAATCTCTCCTCGTTCTACCCGCGAAGGGGTATTGCCTCAGAGATGCATCGTCGCTGTGAAAATGGCGGGAAAGCGGAAGCGTGCTCGAGAAGACTTGGTGTCAGAGAGTCAGTCAAAAGAGCGGCAATCACGGGAATTAGCAGGTAAAGGTCAGGAAGAAATTACGGGACCGGTCAGAGAGAGGCCGGGCCGAAAGAGGAAACCCTAATGGAGGGACAGACCCGAGAGAGGGTGAGAGACAAAAAAGAGGGGGAATATAAATATCAATGTAAAAAACCACATAGAGGGGATCCCCCAATCAAAACCCTAGGGAGAGATATTGATCATTACGGTTCATCGTCGTCTGTATTTCTTCGACAAGCTTCCAAGCTAATAAACGAGAAAGACCGAGCTCCATATACATAAACTCAAGGATATTAACATATAATTAGACCCTCACATATTAACGACAGCCATTAATCCTTGTGACTGAAAGAGCCTCGGTGAAAACCGACCTCTATAGTCTTATAGTCCTTAATCAAACCTAACAATGTATGAAGAGACAAATGTAGATTTGCGTGAACAAACTCTTCATGGTTTGACTAAAACGATATATTCGCAATCTAAAGATCAACGGACTATTGATCTCAGTATGATTGTTGGAAGAATCTAGGATGTCTGGTTAAGAGGCATAGAGAGTTAGGAACTCTGTAGTTCTTCCAGTGTATCTTTCGAAGATACTGAATTGACTAGTGCACCTTTAGAGACAATAGAAGAACAAACCATTTAACATCTTCTATTTCAAGGTCACTACGTATGAATCGCATCATGCTTACCTAAATCCTGAAATGAGACATGTCATTTCATACCATTAATACTCTCATTTGAAAAATTCAAATTCTAGGTCCAATGTGTGATCTAGACAAAGCCTATTGGTGAGATATTAAGTTATGAAGATGTCATGAACCAACTTTATAAATTTCTCATAGATATGGAATTCATGTACAAGATTGCTGAGATGCAATATATATCACCCCATACTTTATTACTTGGATTGTTAATAAATGAATTGCGCAATGTCCAAATTTAAGTAGCGACTTTATTTGGATGAAACAATGTGATTTTTTAGCAAATGTGCTAAGTGAGGAAACGAATTTTCCCACTAATGCAAGGTATATGGCCGGCCAAACCAAGAGGGAAAGGGGAAGGGAAAATCAAATATTGTGTCATGAATACATTATTCATTTATGAATGAATAATTGACCTTTATAGATTTTTCATTCTCCTATAAATAGAGCCTCACATAGAGATGTGAAGGTTAAGCTTTTTCTTGCTCTCTCCCTATTGTGGCCGACCCTCTCTCTCTCTCTCTCTAGAAAATACTCTTCTTATTATGCACCTAGATCCATATTTTATCTAGAGAATTAGCTTATGATCCAAGAATTGTTCTTGGTTCATATTGTTTAATTGTGCCCACACACAAATCCTTGCAAAACCTCTATATACTCTTGTAATAGAAATCTTAGGTTCGAGTTCAAGATTAGATGTGAAGGTGACGAGCGAGCCAAGGAAGAGGATCTACCTTTCTCAAGACGCTTCAAGATCAAGCTATAAAGAAAGGTTGATATTCTAGTAAATTAAATAATGCTTTTAATATATAACATGTATATGCTTTTTCTAGGTTAGTAAAAATTGTTTTACTAGAAAAAGAAATTTTTAAATTCCGCCATTAATTTGATTAATGTTAAATTTTTCTTTAACCCTAGACCAATTCCAATAGGGCTTACGATGGAGGTGCTGAATTTTTGGTGGACGCAACGATAAAAAGTTTCAATTTACATTATAAAAATCAATTAGCAGTGTAAATTCAATTTACTTTGTAAAACACAAATAAATTTACGTTGTAACACAGCCATTTCAATGTAAATTGAATATCAATTAACGAACATTATCTGTGTAAAAGTCAATTTACGTTGTAAAACGCAACTCAGTTTAGGCTAGTACAACTCAATTTCCGTGTAAATTTGATATCAATTAATGAACATTCTACTAGACGATGTAAATGGAGAAAATGAAAAAAAAAATTAAATATCGATTTGTTACGAAAATAATTAGAATTCGATAGATATGAAATGTTTCCAGAAATAAATTGATATGAACCTGTAAAAATAATTAAAATCGGCCAAAATAGAAATGAAATAAATTAATAATCCTGAATTTAATGAGTCTAATAATTATTCAACACTATAGGATCTTATCAACATAATTAACTGCTGGATAATTGCTAAAACAATTGCCAGATATAGAATAATTTACGAATATTATTCAAATTTTGAGGAAATTTAAAACTTCAAATATTTCAAAAGTTGAAGGGTATAAAGTAACTTAAATTCATAAATTAAAGTGTCACGTAGATGTTTTGGACATTTACAAAAGTTTTACGAAACGTTGGATAAAACCAAAACATGTTTTCAAGATAGAGCCATTTTCGCCTAATATTTTTTATAAACAAACGTAGAAGAAACAAGAAACAAAATTGATGGTGATACTAGTCGCTTCAAATGCCCAAATTATTTGACTCCAAAATTCCTCCACCAAAATTTCAGTACTGGAGCATCAAAAGCGACATTAAAACCGACTTTGTTGCTTCTGATGTTCCCATTTGGTTTAGAAAGACATTAGAAGCAATTAGTCGCTTCTAATGTTTCTACGACGTTAAAACTCGAACTTCCCCCTTCTTCTTCCCCATTTCACAAATCTTAAACATTTTTAGCCTCCGAAAATACTCCTCCGGCCCTCTGTCCCTCTTGCACCTCCCTCCGGCTGACTACCCTCCTCCTGCCTCATTCCAGCCGATCTATCCCCGCCGGTGGTTCCCCGCCCCCTCCGACCGAGTCTCCCCCGCTTCCCGCCGGCCGAGCCTCTCTCCGGTCAAGTCTCCTTCCAGCCAGGTCTTTCCCTCCGGCCACTTTCTCCTTCCCCTTCCCGCAGCTCCTCATATCGACCTGTAGGATTATTGTTTTCTCTTTGTTTCACAATTTTGATTCTTAACCTTCCGCCCTCCGCTCTCGACGAACTCCGACCGAGTCTCCTCCACCCTTCGCTCATTCTCCGGCCGAGTCTCCCCAATCCCTCCACCCTCAGCCCCTTCGCCGATTGGGTAAGGGTGTTGTTTTTATTTATTTTTATGTTTTTTTTATTGTTTTCTTTAACTTGGTTTCTAATGTTTTCGATCGAAGCGCCCTCGTCGTGTGTCCAGCTCCTCCTGGACGACACTGCTTCCTCCCGGACGTCGATGCCTCCTCCGGACGTTGCTGTTTCCTCCCGGACGTTGATGCCTCCTCAGTATGTTTTTTTTTTGGCGTTTGGTTTGGTTAATAGTTTTATTAGTTTCATTAGGTTTGTTTTTAGTTTTTTTGAGTTTGTTTTAATCCGATTTTAAATTATTTTTTAGTTTTTCGTGTTGATCGAAATCTCGAGTCTAGCCTCGTCCCGCGCTGTTGTCGCCTCTCGATATGTTTTTTTTTTGTTTTTCTTGGTTTGGTTATATATAATTTTGTTAATCATTTAATTATTTTTGTTAATGTGTATTTAGCTTTTGTTAGTTTTGTTTTAATTCGATTTTAAAATACGTTTTACTTATTCGTGTTTATCGGAGGCTCGAGCTGTTTGCGACCTCACATTAGTTTGGTTTCGAATTAGGGATGAAAAATTTGTGATTTTGGTTTAGTTTTTAGTTTTTAATTTTAACGGTTTTGAATAATTTATTATAATGTTCAACACTACATCTCGTTGTTCGTCTTGCAGCTCCTCTCGAACCGTTTTGGAACCCCAACTCGCAGCAAAAGGTTAAACTTTTAGTTTGAACGTGTGAACTCGACTTATTTTAGAATTTAGAAAGGAGGCTTGTCGTTCATTTTTGTACGTGTTTATTTATTTTTTGTCTGTAACATGGATAAAGTTCTAACATATATTTTTTTTTTTATATTATTTTTTCTATTTTTTTAATTTTTATTTATTTTTTTTATCATTAGAAGCGATTAGTCGATTCTAAAAGTAAAAGAGTCGCTTCTAATGCCAGAAAAAAAAAAAAATCGAACGCTTTTTATGAGCCATTTTTACCTTTAAAAACGACTATAGATGCGACTAGTTGCTTCTAATTTAGTTGCTTTAAAACATTTATCGCTTCTAAGCATTTAGAAACGACTTTTTGGAAGCGACAAAGTCGCTTCAAAGGTCATTTAGAAGCGACTTTTAAGTGTTTAGAAGCGACGTCGCTTCTAAAGTCCTTTTTTGTTCTAGTGGTCGAGGCCTCGCTTCTAAAGTCCTTTTTTGTTCTAGTGGTCGAGGCCTGCAATCTCGAGTTCACGAAGGGAAATAGACCCGCAGTTTACTCGTCCAAGCACGGCAATGCAAACCATCCTCGCCCAAGGACCGACGTCCAAGGCTCGTCCAGGCTCAGTGTCAAGTTAAGGATCGATTTTGCAATCAACGAGTTTTTCGTGGATTCGAGTGTGAAGTACGAGCTCATTTTGGCTGAGTATTTGGGATAAAGGGTCGTGGAAGAGTCGCGCCGGCTTCTGTTCATGAGGCTCTGGGGTCGAATGATCATTTACGATTCGAGAGCTAAACTCGGTACATTTTTTATGAGGGTTCGGGGTTTAATGCGGAGCTTGTTTTGGAAACTTCTGGGGAGCTTTCCGGCGAAGTTGGACCGACCGGCCGAAAGAGAAGGATTACTAAACTAGGGATGAAAGATGTGGCTTCCCATTCTAACAATGGATTGCTGGATCGTGAGATCTTTGACGATGGAGACACTAGCGTGGGGCACTTTGAGGTCGAGGTTCTTAAGAGCCGCGAACACCAAAAACAGAGCTCTTCGAACTCACAACGGAATAGGGCTTCTCACAAAGAAGCTCGACGAGAGAACCAATGGAGGTCCAAAGGAAAAACAGAGTTTCGTCGAGAACCCGCAACCAACACAGCTAGCGCCGCGAAAAAGAACGATTCCGGTGTGTGTTTCACAGCTGGAGAAGCGCACACGAAGTGCTCGACGAAAGAGAAATTTCTTTAATTGGGCTTACTAATGTATAAAATATCAAAATTAAACCCTACATTTACATGTATATCTGAAATTAGACTTTGTACCTAATTTAGACTAAAATACCCTCCTATCCCTCTTCTACTCTTCCTCTTTCCTCTTCTCCCTCTCATTCTCGGGCCCTATCTCTCCTCTACGTCACCCGATTAAAATCGATACAAATCGATCACCCGCGCCCTCTTCCTTCTCAGTCTTAGTTCCTCTTCCCTCCGCGCCACCGCCACCGCTCCCTCTCAGTCGAGTCCCTCTTCACCCGCGCCACTTCTTCTCAGTCTCGGTTTCTCTCCCTCTCGGTCTCCGCGTGATTTATACCTATGAAGACGAAAAAGGTAAGTCTTCTCAGTCTCGTTTTTTTTGCTTCTTAGGGTAGAAATCGATTATACGCGATAATACGCGATAATCACGCGATTAAATTGATAGAGAATAAGTGATAATATGCGATAGAAACCGATACAACACGATGAAATTCATAGGAAGTAAGAACCGATAAAAATCGATAGGACTAGATAAGATGCGATGGAATCATGTACGCGATAAAAAGCGATGGGATTAGATGAAAAGCGATGAGGATAAAAACGATAGAAATCGATAAGCTGTGATAAGATGCGATGGGTATGAAAAAAAATCAAAAAATTATAAATACCGATATAAATCGATATAAACCGATAAGACGCGATGAAGAAAATAAAACGATAAGAAGCGATAAGAAGAGATAAAATGCGATGAGGATAGAAAAAAAAGAAAAAATCGATAGGAATCGATAAAAAGTGATAAAATGCGATGTTTAATGTTTTAAATATGTTTACTGCGGTATTTCAGGAGAAGATAGAGCTTATTTGCGACAAAATATTCCCGGGCCGGATCACGTACGGGGGAACGGGTATGTTGTCTAAGGTAACGAAGAGGTTTACCGAACTCGGGTTAATGGAGCGATTAGAAGAGACTCCGTTCGCGCAATTCTTCAAAGTAGAGCAATTGAACTTTGCTCCCGTTATGATTCATGGACTTCTTCAACGCAAAGTTCATCCAACAGAAAGGAACGAGATTCAGTTTTGTCTCGGAAATGTTAGAGTCAGGTACGATAAATATAGTTTTTTATGATAGAATTAACTAATTTTGGAATCTTGTTTATAATTTGTTCTTATGCATGTTTATTACTTAGGTTTGGTCGCTCTGAATACGCGCTTGTGACTGGGTTATCGTTTGAGGATGGTCCTAGTGCTGCTGAACAAGACGCACACTCAGACGATGTGTTCTTGCGCGAACAATTAAACAATCAGACAAATGTGACTGTTAATTGTCTGACGACGGCGTTGGAGACGTGCATTATCGCGGACGATGCGTACAAACTAGGTTTGTGCGCATTCGTCTACGGATACCTCTTGGGAGCCGAGTTGTCCCGAACTGTAGACGACAAGTACATCCGGTTCGTTCACAATCTCCAGTTCTTCTACAGTCTACCGTGGGGCCAAAATAAGTTGGACAGCGACGTTCTCATCGTTGTCGGTGAACTTAGGGCGCTTATACGAGGGTTATCTCAAGAAATTAGATAATGATAAGGTGAAACAGAAAGAAGCAAAGTATACTCTCACGGGAAATATGCACGCAGTGCAATATTAGGCGTACGAGGCCATCCCCGAGTTGAGTTTGGTAACTGCCAAGCGTGGGGCGAATAAAATTCCGAGGATGCTCTCGTGGACTAGCGGTGCTGTTGTGACAAGCAAAGACGTCGAGAAGGTGTTCAGCAAGAAAACGGTAAATTATTAACTTTTGACATTATTATTTTGAAGTTGTTAAGACCTAATCGGTGATATTCATATACATGTTGTTGTAGTTGGGTGTTTTACAACTGCTGAGACCTCGGCCAGGTGAGGACGAGTTTCACAAGAAGCTGGAGGAGCAGCTTCGTACGACGTTCTACCCGCCTGAGCCTGAGGACGTCGTGGAGCCGCAGACAATCGAAGATGAGATCGATATTGTCGCTTCAACATCGCAGGTTCGTGAGCAGAGGACACATGATGAGAACCTGTGGAGCGACGAAGAGGAGTTCGACGACGAAGAATTCATAGAGAACACCCAACCGTTGGTATGTTTTTTTAACTGAAAATTGTAAAAAAATAATAGTACAAACTAATTGAAGAGAACATGTTATTTTAGGTCGATCATCTTCCAGCTCTCCCCATTCGTACACCTTCGGGAGCAGCTTCCTCTCAGGGTACCGCTCGGAATCATTCGTTCGGTATTACTGAGGAGATGTGGAGGGAATTACGGGAAGAGCAACATAAGATCGCGAATGATCAGAGAGACACAAACAAGCTAATACTAAATTCTTTGGCGGACTTTGGGCGTCGTCAAAACCGAATTAGACGAGATCAGGTAACGAAATTTATATGTTTTTTACTTTATGTTATTATTAACGATGTTTATATGGTTGTTATACGTAATAAACCAAATGTTATTGTTTTCACAGATTAGCATGTGGAAGAGGTTGAATATGGTGTTCGAAGATGTTACGAGATTACCTTCGGGCCTTATTCCGACGACGCAAGCTTCGTCTCAGAATCCTCCGGCTCATCAGTTTGCGCATGACTCTCATCCTCGTACGGATTCGCCTGCGCCTGCCCATCAAGATCCTCCTTCTGCTCCAACTTCTCAAGATCCTCCTTCGGCTCCGACTTCTCAAGATCCTCAGGATCCTGTTCTCCCGGCGTCTCAGGATCCTGTTCTCACGGCGTCTCAGGATCCTCTTCTCCCATCATCTCAGGATCCTCCTCCGCCGTCGGCGTCTGAGGTTCCTCCTCCGTCGGCGTCTCAGCATCCTCCGGCATCCAAAACATATGCGAGACAGAATAAGCAGAAGCGAGCAGAGGATGTGACGCCCATGCCGAAGACTAAGAGAAGCCGAAAAGGTATTTAGGGCGTCGTGTTTTGTGTACTTTTTGTATGTCTTTGTATGTATATGTTTTGTGTATTTTTGGATATATGTTTCTCATGTTATATGTACGTTTTTGTTTCTCATTTTTGGACATATGTTTCCCATTATAAGTATATGTATGTACGTTAATATTTTTAGGTACATTTCCTTCTGGTTTCACTGACCCTACACGATTGAAGTACTCGAAATCGACCTTGTCTCCTTTTTCTCTCGATCCATTGAGGCATCCCAACATTGATAAGCTCGTCAGTCTACGCAATTGGACTCACTCCGGCGTTTACAATGGTAGAAAGTTAGGAAGAAAACATTTGACGAATGTTGACGCCGACCCCAAATTCTTCAGAATTTTGTTAGTTAACGGTGAATGGCTAACGGACACGGTAAGTCTCACGTTATTTACTTAAATGAATATAGAAACAATCTATCTCATGTTCAATTAATGAGTTTGTCATAATTTGTGTAGCATATTGATGCGATGATACATATCTTATGGAGACGTCAACGGAACTTCAAAGGATACGGAGAACATGTTCGGGTAATGGACACCGTTTGGGTTCAGAACGTATACGGTCGTTATACGAAAGAATTAGCGGATAAGAAAGCCGTTGATTCGGGGGCGGTTGTTTCTCACGTTGATTGGGATCATCGTTCAATTTATTTGCCAATTACTGGAGAAGGTTCACCAGTGATATTATCATGGATGGATGCCAGAGAGGTTTTGTTCGTTGTCAATTACAAGAACGAACATTGGTTCACCTTGCGAGTTGACATACTAGATTGGCACATTCGTGTTTTGGATTGCCAGAGGAACATTTGCAACAACGCAATTGAGTTCAACAATATAATGGAGGTTAGATACATGATTATTAATCAAATGATATATGCTATGTCATTTCATTGTTTAAGTGTCTTTACTTATGTAGGTTTGGATTCGAGCACTTCCGATCGTTATGGCTCGTTCAAACATGTTTAACGATCACCCAAAAGCTTATCGAGAAGTGAATGCGAAACATGTAACATTTCCGCTTTTTACATGGGCAGTGGACAAAACTGTTCCACAGTGTGACGATAGGTATAAAACATCCCACAACTTATCCATTTTTTTTCTTTTTTTCCTAACTTCTACATAATAACTTCAATCTTTTCTTTATTTTCAGTGGCGATTGTGGGATGTTCGCTATAAAATACATAGAACACCTTCTTCTCGGTTGGAAGTTCAAGGTTTTGACGAGTGGGAATATGCACATCTATAGGCAAAAATGGGCCACATATTTATTTTTTCAGGACGTCTTCGCTTAAGTATGAAATGTTTTATAGGATGTTTAAGAGACATGTTTATTTTAGACAATTTTGAATCTCGGCTACGTGTATGAAGTTTGAAATGAGAATCTATTGAGAATCTTTTGAAAACATAAAGTCAGACATATTAATCTCTATTAAAGACTCCATATTAAACTAATAACGAAAACAAAAGTCTTATTTAATCCCTCCACGTGCACGTCGCTCTGTTATGACCACTGCCGCCACATTTTCCACATTTTCGGTGAACAACAACCTTTTCACCTTGCGATGGGTACCGGTTTACTCTTCGCCTACCTTGCTTACTTTTCTTCGGGCGACCTGCTTGTTTTTTTTCGATAGGTAATTCAACTCTAATACTCCGTATCTCGTCCGGTACATTCCATTGTTCCTCGTTCCAGAGGGATAGATGGCTTCTTTATACATCTCGATCCATGTCTTCTTCGCGTAGAAGTCACTGCATAACGAATAAACATCTACACCACGAAACTGGGCAGCTGCAATTGCATGCTCACACGGGATACCTAGTTGTTGTGGTACTCCGCACGTGCAAGTCTTCTCAATCAAGTTGACATCGTACTCACCCCTTGAGTCTTTGACGTGACACTCGTACATACCTAGTCATAAAAGTATGTATTTGAATTATTTTGCGAATAATATATAACATAATCTCATGTTTTCTACGTACCTAGACCATACACATTTACGTATTGCGCTTTCTCGTTCATTTGAGAAAATTCTCCTTGGAATTTTGGAGTCAATCTTGTCTTCAACTTGTTAGCGGTATTCTCTCGATCGAAAAACCAACACTGTAAAGTGAATCGAATGAACTCAAGTAAGGTTGTTATAGGGAAGGACCTTGCACTACGTGTTTTATTGTTGAAGCTTTCGGCATTATTACTCGTCATCAAGTCGTACCTATAACAATATAAGAAAGAACACAAATAATTAAACTAGTATATGATTTTAAGTCATTCAATAAAGTAGATATTACGTACCGCTTTCCGGGAAAATAGGGTCTCGCCCATCGATCAAATCCAACCTCTTCCATATACTTTTCCATCTCGATGTCCTTTTGCCGCAATTGTCTGAAATTCGCTAGGAATGACGTCTTATTAAAGGCGTAAGTAGCCTCGTACAACTCATTACGACAATGATCAGTCTTAAACTTGTGTTGCACATTCATTTGTAAATGATGGTAGCACGTCCCATGAGGAATTCTGGGGAATACAACTTCAACAACGTGAATGATGCTAACATGTCGATCAGATACGAACGCCAAATCAGGTACGTCTCCACCGATAGCTTCTCTCAGATTCCTCATAAACCATATCCACGAAGGATGACACTCGCTGTCTACAACTCCAAATGCAATGGGATATAATTGCGAATTCGCATCCATCCCAATAGCGCATAGTAACTGTCCACCAAATTTTGTTTCCAAGAAAGCACCGTCTAATGAAAGTATCGGACGACATGAAGTAAATCCCCTCCTACAAGCTCCAAGACAAAAGAAAGCGTACTTAAACTTGTTACCTTCCAACACTAAGTCAGTCAATGTCCCGGGATTCTTCTCCTTTAGCATGTACAACCAAGACGGAACCTTCTGATACGATTGTTCGGGAGTACCCCTCACGTAACCATGAGCTTTCTCCCTAGATCGCCAAGCCTTCAGGTACGATATTTCAATGCCCCATCTTGTCTTCACTTCTTCTCTAACGTTATGAGCTGAATAATCAGCCATCGAGCTAATACTGTACTTGTCTTTGAAGACGTGACCAATGACCCACGGGGCAGCTCCCTTATGACCTTCTGGTCGAACTACTCGCGAGCAACTATGTTTACTCTCAAACGCTGTAATCTCCCACATGTCCGACCACTGCAAAACACCCCTCAACTTCCACGTGCACATATCATTCTTGCAAATTGCATACCACCTCTTCGTCGACGAAGATTTCACCCTGAATTCAAATTTTTTTTTCATTGCATGCAAGTGTACATCTCGTCTCAACGTTTGCTTGTTCTCAAACGTTTTCCCCAGATATAGTTCTTCGGAACTACCTGTTACATCAAAGTTATAAGTTAAATTTTTAAATACTTTCAAGAATATAGGTGAATTGTTTTTACCTGTCGATGAAGTGGGAAATTGAGTTACTTCTTCTTTCACAACTTCCTCGGCCGTGAATTTCGGTTCTTGCCAAAAATATGGTTCATGCTGAGACTCTACGTAGGGGGGATCTTCATATGCTCGCCCCTCAAAATCTACTGGCGGTTTAGCTAATTCTCTCACATGCTCTTCATATTCTTCACTATTCGCGAACTCATCGTAATCAGCAAAAGAATCCACGTACTCAGAATCCTCATCTCCTTCACTAGTGTGCTCATACGCACCTATTTTACTGTGTTGCTCACAAACTTCATTTCGATAAACGTCTTCACTGATGACAACGGGAAGGGGAGAATTCTCAAGATTAACGGGGCGAGGCGAATCTTCAACCATGACATACTTCTCTTTCCCTTTCCCTTTTTCTTTTCGCTGAACCGGAACTGAAACTTCTTTTGAAACCTTTGTTACGCATAAAGGAAACTTCTTATAGTTCCGGTGCTTCACATAATATGCCACATCATGATCATTCTCCAAAACAACTGGAGTCATACAAATCGTATCGACTACGTATGGAACTTCAAGTTTCAAATCAAACTTCAGAGAGTCAACACGAGTCGTTTGGTATGATAGACTCAACAGTTCCTCGAACGTGATATCCTTTGCGAGCTCGACAGTATAAGTCTTTGCATTATTAAACATCCATAGATTTTTTTCTTTCACCCAAGAACCGTTAAACATCATGTACCCTGAATATAACAACAAAACATCATAAAAAACCACGTTAGACCATCATAAAAAACAAGGAAAAATGAAACATAACCAAATTCCATCGCACACCATCGTTAATTATCGGATATCATCGAATGTGACTATTCATCGCATCTTATCGGGTTCCATCGATACCTATCGATATCACATCATCGAAAACTCATCGCTTACTATCGCCTACTATCGCTTTTTATCACGTGCAAAACCTATCGCGTACAATCGATTTTCATCGCTTTTTATCGTTTTTTTCCTTTATCGCGTGTTATCGTTTTTTATCGCATATAATCGCATATGTATGTTTTTTGTATGTTTGGCTTTCATCTATTTTTATCGATTATAATCCCAAATATACCCATTTCATCGAAAATCTGGGATTCCAACCCGAGATTTTTGAACCTAAATTTTTTGAAACATAGATCTAATACCTAATACGATATAATGAACCTTACACGTTAATATTAAAAAGAAACATGAATAAGAAAAGAAAACGTACCCATTTCTAACTCAAATCCTTTGAAAATATATGGAGAGGAATATATGAGGAGATAGATGAGAAGGAAATATGAGAGAGGATGAGAGAAATAGAAGAGAAATAGGTTCGGAGGGTATTTTTGTCCTAAAATGGGTCAAAAGTCTAATTTTAGATAGAGTTATACATAGGGGTTCTAATTTTGATATTTTGGTGGTTATTAAGCCCAATTAATGAAATTTCTCTCGACGAAATGGGTAAAAGAAGAATAGAATGTATAGAAAAACAAGAAACCGCACACCAAGTGTTCGACGAAATGGGCGAAATACGGAGGGTGTCTTCCAGCGATTCTGAGAGCTCTGGACTAAATCTCCAACCTCGACGATTCCTCCACCACGACTTGAACACCTGCGACGCCGCGCTCCGTTCCCGCCGCGACGTCAGGAAGCACATCACTCTCTCCAGCACGTTCTCCAGCACCTGCTCCGCCGTCGACGTCCCTTCCGTGCTCCAATTCGCCTCCTCCGCCATCCACGCTCTCCTGAAAAAATGACGAAGACGACGAACACCATCGTAGATATCATCGTACGATACCGTACGATGGTCATACGTTGGCCTTCATGGTCATATCATACAATATCGTGCGATATTGGACGATAGCATGCGATAAAAACCTCTTTTTTGTATGATATTCTTAATTTATTGAGTTTTTGTGTATGACCACTTGAAATTCCTCATTAACGAGACTTTCTCGAGGCGTATAATATATGGTGGAACCGCCGTGTTGAAAAATATGAAGAGCCGGTTCGAAGAAATGAAACTTATCGAGCAACTCCGAGAGACGGTGTTCGATCATTTCTTCTTCGAAAATAGCGAGTTAAATTTTGCGCCCGTTCTTGTGCACGCTCTTTTGGAGAGGAAGGTTGAGTCTATCAAGTATGTAGAGATTCGATTCGGGCTTGGCGGAAAGAGGGTTCAATTCGGCCGTCTCGAGTATGCCCTAATTTTGGGTTTAGACTACACCGACGGTCCAACAAAAGATGAGAAAGACAAACGATCTTCTAGAAGGCTCATTGATGAGTACTTTAATGGGACAAGCAACATCAAATTCAGCGCACTCATTGGATTTTTGAATGTGTGCAAGAGCCCCGTACGTTTACAAGATCCCAAGTAATAAAACATGAGGTGATATACATTGCATTTCAGCAGTCTTATACATGAATTCCAAATCTATGAGAACTTCACAAAACTGGTTCATGCTATCTTCATAACTTTATATCTCACCAATTAGTCTAGTCTAGATCACTTAATGGATCTAAAATTTAACTTTCTCAAATGAGAATATTAAAGCTATGAAATGACATGTCTCATTTCAGGATTTAGGGTAGCACGATGCAATTCATACATAGTGACCTATAAGAGGTTAAATGGTTTGTTATTACATTGTCTCTAAAGGTGCAGTGGTCAATTTAATATTTTCCGAAGATACATTGGAAGAACTAAAGAGTTCCTAACTCTCTATGCCTTATAACCAGACATCATAAATTCTTCCAACAACCATACTAGGATCAATATTCCGTTGATCTTTAGATTGCAAATATTTCATTTTAACAAAACCATAAAGAAATTGTTCACGCAAATCTACATTTTTCTTTTCATACATTGTTAGGTTTGATTAAGGACTATAAGACTGTTGAATATCATAAATCTTCAAACAAACGAAAAAGAAATGAATGAACGTTTCAACTTTTATTAATTTAATTAGAAAATTACAATAAGGACTTATGAGAGATTTATATTACATCGATATGCAAATAAATAATCTTCTTGTGGGCATCTCTGCCAACATATTCAGCTTCCATGGTCGAATCAGCAACGCAAGATTGCTTTATATTCCTCCAAACCATGGATTCACCATTCAGGGTGAACACAGACCCTGATGTGGATTTATTTGAATCCTTATCCGCTTGAAAGTTGGAGTCGGTATATCTCATCATATCCAGGTCTTCACCTAAGTATGCAAGCATATAGTTTCTCGTTCTCCAGAGATACTTGAGAACATGCTTAACAATAATCCAGTGCTCGGGTCCAGGATTTGATTGGAATCTACTCACCACGCCAACTGCGTAACAAATATCTGGCATAGTGCAAAGCATCGTGTACATGAGACTTCGCACAACTGAGGCGTAAGGGGAATGTGTCTCATTTCCTCTATCTCTTGAGGAGTCTTTGGAGACTACTCATTAGAAAGATGTACTCTATGTCTGAAAGGTAACTGTCCTTTCTTGGTGTCTTGCATACTGAAGCGATCCATGATCTTATCAATATAAGATGCTTGAGAAAGTGCTAACTTCCGGTTCTTCCGTTCTCTAAAGATTTGAATCCCCAGAATGTGACCCGCGTCTCCAAGATCCGTCATCTCAAACTTGCTTTGACAGCCAGATCTTAACCTCTGATAACTTTCCCACATCATTCCCCATGAGTAGTATGTCATCTATATATAGGACTAAGAAGACCAATTTGCCATTGTTTATCATCTTATAAACGCATGGCTCATCTAACGATCGATCAAAGTCATAGCCTTTTACAGTGTCATCGAATCTAATATTCCACGATCTAGATGCTTGCTCTAGTCCATAAATGGACTTCAACAACTCATAAACCTTGCCCTGTTGGCCTTTCTCCATGGACCAGTCTGGTTGAGCCATGTAAATGCGCTCGTTAAGACTTCCATTCAAACTTTCAGTCTTGACATCCATTGGCCAGTTTTCGTAATTTAGGGCGGCAACAATGGATAAAAGAGTACGGATGGACTTCAGCATCGCGACTGGCGAGAAAGTATCTTCATAGTCGATACCTTCCTTTTGTGTGAACCCGTTTGCCACAAGTCGTGCCATAAATTTCTCAACATTTCCATCCAGTCCTCTTTTCTTCTTGTTGATCAATTTACATCCAAGAGGTTAAATGCCTTCGGGTAAATCTACAAGTTTCAAGACCTCGTTGATATACATCGAATACATTTCAACGTTCATGACTTCTTACCATAGGTTTTCTTTGGATGTCTGCATTGCCTGGGAAAATGATACTGGATCATCTTATTCCTTGTATGCGATTGCAGCAAAGGCCTCTCCGATGTACATCAATCGCTCAGGTTGTCGTGCAATCCTATTACTGAGATGAATTTTAGGAGGCTCCGGTTCTAAGTGTGGTTCTTCCACTGTTGGTGCAGAACTCGTCCTAACTTGTGAAGTACCAGCTACTTCACCCAACATATCCTTCAGCACAAGTCTGCTTCTTGGTACAACATTCTTCATGTTGTCCTCTTCAAGAAACCTAGCGTTCGTGCTAACAAACGTTTTCATGTCAGTAGGACTACATAATTTCTACCATTTTGTTTCTTTGGGATATCCTTCGAAAATGCATAATTCTGAACGACTAGCCACCTTGCTAGTCTTTTTTCTCAACAGGTGTGCCGGACAACCCCATATCTTGATGTGGTTCATAACAGATTTCTTAAACACCATCTCTCATAGGGAGTGCCGGGAACCGTTTTCGATGGAACCTGGTTCAGAATATAAGCTGCCGTTTCTAAGGCATAACCCCATAACGAATCATGAAGAGATGAGTAACTTGTTGGAATAGATCCAGGGTTAAGAAAAATAATCATTAATAATATTAATAGCGGAATATAACATTTCTTTACAAGTAAATCTTTTTTACTAACCTAGGCAAAGTGCATGACATATATAAATTAAAAACATTATTTAAAGTGCTTGAGCGCAAACTTTACTCGTACCTTTAATTTGAAGCATCTTGAGAAAAGTTGATCTTCTTCCTTGGCTCGATTCCTTCGCGACTAATGTTGAACTCGAGAAATCTAAGGTTTTCATTACATGGTGGAGTCAGCAATGCAAGATTGCTTGATACTTCTTAAAACAACGAATCCACCATTCAGGATGAACACAGATCCTGAAGTGAGTTTCCTAGAATCCCTATCTAACTGAACGTCGGAATCGGTATACCCCGTCATAGTCAGGTCAGTACCTGAATATGTAAGGATCAAGTTCCTAGTCCTATGAAGATACTTGAGAACATGCTTAACATCAACCCAATGCTCAAGCCCAAGATTTGATTGGAAACGGCTAACTACGCCAACGACGAAACGTATATCCAGTCTAGTGCACAACATAGCATACATGAGACTTCCTACGGCTGAAGGATAGGAAATCTTTCTCATGTCCTCAATCTCTTGTGCAGTCTTGGGAGACTGGTCCTTATAGAGTGAGACTTCATGTCTAAAGGGGATTTGACCCTTCTTAGAGTCTTGCATAGCGAAGAGTGTTGGGATTGGTGCCCACAAAGGAGAATATTAGACATTTTATTTATTATTTGTAATATTTTGCTGAAACATTAATATTAATAAATAAGCATTCTTTTCCTATAGTTTGTGTTTATGTATGTATGCTACGCTCTGAAACTGTCATCAACGAAAAGGGTGTTAAATACAGATTTGACATGATAACCCCTTGCGACTAGTTTAAACCATTTGTTCACAATCTTAAGACCGATTGAGCATTCGAGTCTAAGTAACGATTGTTTGAATGAATCATGATATCTTATCATGTGATATAGAAAGTTGTGACTCTATTTCATTCTTGATATCTTATAGAAGATATTGAACAAGACCTAGTGATTCTATGGAAGCTCGATATAAAACCGTTTAATCCAGAAGCTCCAAGATTACATACGAGGGGTACTTCGATAACTACCTTAATCCTGAGGTGAGTGCATAGTCGATACTACACTTTATGTCATTTGATTTGTCAATGGGCGATGGCCGTGTAATGGCTGCATCTGACCCGACGGTTGGTGACATAATGTTGTAGTGTTGGATTATGTGATTCACAGATATGGAATTCGTGTACACATAATGAAAGTCATTGTATCACACTATGGTTTGTTACGAGATAGTGAATGAATTAATCTGGCCAGATAATCATTGAATATGAGATTCCTTGATTAAAACATGTGACATGTATTGACGTCTCACTTTATGTTTTTTCTCATTCACAAGTAACAAACGAGTTAGTGAAATAATAACTCTAGGGGTAAAACGGTAATTTTACATTCCCCGGACTTACTGATACACACGAAGGGTATTTTGGTAAAGTACACCGTGGATCGAGTACAGAAAAGTTCTGTGACTTCAAACGGAAAAATATGCGCGCATGAACTTAGAGATTTTCAATATTGGTCCTTTAGTGGAGTCGACCATTATTAAGAATTATAAGCCGGAAATAATTTGTGAATTATTGAGTCTGTGCTATATTCTCAAGCTTCGTTCATGTGGGTCCATAAGGTCTCAATGATGCACATTTAGAAGAGATTAATTGAACGCAATAAATTGATTTACTCATAAAATACAAATTGTGATTTGTATAGAGAAATTTATTTTCCAAGCAAATTAATGAATACTGTGTTATTCATTAATTATTGATTTTGTGAATTAAAGAACTTTATTATTGTAATAATAATTTTCTTGAGAATTCATAATAACAATATTAGAAAATAAAACGTTTCTCGTTTTATGTTATTCGATAACCATGAAACAATTTAATAACGAGTTATTAAATAATTGAGAGTTCTAAATTAAGTCGAATTTGGAAATTAAATCAAGGCAATTTGGGAAATAAAATTGAGAAACGAGTAGGACATACGGGCCGGCCATTAACATGGTTTTGGGCTGAATATTGATTCAACAAAAGCCCACATGAAAGCCCATTAACAATGTCTATAAATAAAGGGTTTGAGGAAATCCTAGAAAAAGCTTGCTCTGTCTCTCTCTTCCCTCTCCCTCTTGGCCGACCACCCCATCACCCGAGAGGACGAAAAATTTCGTTTCTTGTTTTCTCGTGTGCGTTCATCTGAGCCCACACTCATCTTCTCGTTTTTCTTCTTGTGTCATCGTTGAATCAACTTGTGGTTGTTTGGTCCATTTTCGTTTTCTGGAAATCTGACCTCCGAACCAAAGATTCGATGAATCCGACGAATCTGAGTCTGCAAACCCAGATCTCTCTCCGAACCCATTTAAGTCAGTTCGTTGCCGACGCAACGCAAAAAACGGCGTCCCAATCCGAGCTTCCATGAGCTCTCAGCGTCGTCGCGAAGTTTCGCCTGCGATCTGCCTCGCCTGACTCCGCCCGATCGCCCCTCTGCGTGTCCCAGCAGCCTGCCGCCTTTGTCCAGCCGAGCCTGCCTCTGCCCAGGTCGCTGCCGACGTCGCCGTTGTTCCTCCGCCTGAGCCCAGAGGTGCCTGCCCCTCTCAGCCGCTCCGGGGTCTCCTAGGGCCGCTGCCTTCTGCGTCGGACGAGTCCAGCCGCTGACGCCCGTTCCCAGCCTGCCAAGGACCGCGCGCCATCTGTTGCCAGCTTCCCGGACCAGCCCCAAGGACGTGCCTGCTTGCCGCCTTCGCTGCCCGTGTTGACGAGCCGAGGAAGTCTCTTGCAAACCCGGAATTGGAGAAGCTTGAAGATTCTCGCATCGAACTCGTTTTCAATTCCTCGACTGAGTTATTTATAACTCGACGATGTAAGTTTCGATAATCTTAAATACTCTTAATTGATATAATTGTTATGATTGTTTGGAGTGTTTTATTTTATTGAAATAACATGTTTAGAATTAAATTGTTAATTAACATGCTTATGATTTTAATGCCAATAGGTTGTTAGATATTAAATAGTTTAATATGATAGATCGATTTTATTATTAATTCCGCACGTAATTAGTTATGTTTAATAATAATTTACTTAAATCGTTAAGTAATTTCCAACAAAGAGATCCATCACCTTATCTATAAAAGATACTTGGGAGAGCGACAGGGTCTGATTATTTCGATCTCGAAAGAGCTGAATCTCGAGAAAGTACGCAGCTTCCCCTACATCCTTCATGTCAAATTGCTTATCTAACCAATTTTTAACCTCAAATAATTTACCTACATCATTACCAATGAGTAGTATATCATTGACATACAATACCATAAACACAACCTTGTGCTCGTGTATCAACTTATAAACACAATGTTCATCTATTGACTATTCAAAACAGAAGCCTTTTACAGTTTCATCGAATCTAATATTCCATGATCTAGATGCTTGCTTTAATCCATAACCGATTAAAGCAACTCACAAACCTTGGTTTCTTGACCACCTTCCACGAAACTGTTAGGTTGAGCCATAAAAATGTGCTCGTCAAGATTGTCATTCAGAAAAGCAGTCTTGATATCCATTTGCCAGATCTCGTAATCGAGAGCGGCATCAATGGATAGAAGTACGTTGCATATTAGAACTCATTAAAGCACGATTCGCATCATTATGCTCAATAAAAGGAATTAGGAGATGGATTTAAGCATTGCGACTGGCGAGAAGATTTTTTCATAATTGATACCTTCCTTTTGGGTGTAACCCTTAGCCACTAGTCGCGCTTTGAACGTCTCAATGTTCCCATATGGACCCCTTTTCTTCTTATAGATCCAGTTACACCCTATAGGTTTAACCCCTTCATGTAGGTCTACAAGTTTCTAAACTTTCTTGACATACATTGAATGCATCTCAACTTTCAATGCATCAAGCCAAAGGTTTGACTCAGAACCAGCCATTGCTTAGCTGTAGGAAACAGGGTCATCCATGTCAGTGACAGCTACGAGAGCATCGCCATAAGACATGTACTTGTCTCATCGTTTCACTTTTAAACGTAGTTTTAAAAGCAATGTTAAGAGCAATGCGTATTTGAGTACTCTCATTAAAGAGAGGGTCACGAGGGAGACTCTTAGTTTGGCGACATATGCACTTAACATCAGTATTGGGGATCGTGGGTTGCAAACAATTAGTACAACCCTCCCACTTAGTTTTGAAAATAGGCACATCATCTCTTGTACGTTTGGAATTACGTTTCCATGAGTAAAGAGAGATAGAGTGGATCACTAGAAAAAAGAACCCTAAAATCGATATTTGTGAGTGGAGAGCAGTGTTAATACCCTAAGGCACAAGGAACATACTTGGATCTTTTTGTCTATTAATTTATTTTTCCTAAGGAAAGTGTGTGAGATTAATAAATCTCATTTTTGAACTTGAAAGTTTTTGAGATTCAAAATCTCCTAAAACTAATTTCTTCATCTTCAAGACATCTTCCTTCAAGGAATCTTCATGGTGGTTGAGTGCGAACGTCGGAAAGCCACGGTTCCATCAAGAAGATGGGAAGAAGCTAGGAGTCGCAAATCCGGATTTAAAATCCTTGACTCGCGGACTGCCGTAGACCTCGAACTTAAAAAGTCATAAATGACAAATCCGGTATCTGATTGAGCTAAAACTAATTTCATTGGATAGCTAACTTCTGTACCTTTAATTTGGTTTAAGAACCACTAATTTTCAAGCTCCGAGTAAAGAGTTATGCCCATTTTCCGAAGCCATAACAACTTGTCCAGAAATTGAAAAACAATTAAAAGGTACGTCGGATCTAGGCGTATTAAGAAAGATGTTTATTGAAACATTGTATTTGTATGTTTTGATTTCAATTGTTTGTAATACTAAGATGTTAATAATTTACACGAAATAAAACAAACAATATTCTATAAAATATTCAATAACTAATTTAAACTAAAAGTGCAAAAAACTAGTTAAGACTATTTACACAAATTTTCAAACTTGTCAAAAAAATTGATTTCGAGTATGCGAAACATAAAATAATTTAAAACTGTTATTAATGTATTTATATGGTATATTTCACAAGTGAAAAATCAACATAAATTGAATTTTAAAAGCCGTACCAAAAAATTAAAATTGTGTAAGATCTACTGTTTGAAAAAACCATTATTCAACCAAATTTTGAAAACAATTTTCTTATAATAATTTTAAACTACATGTACATGCTTATACTTTGACCGTAGCTCTGATACTATTTGTTGGAATAGGTCCAGGATTAAGAAAAATTATCATTAATCATATTAATCCCGGAATATAAAATTTCTTTACAAGTAAAACTATTTTACTAACTTAGGCAAAGTGCATGAACATGTATAAATTTAAAACATTATTTAAAGTGTTTGAGTGCAAACCTTACTCGTACCTTTAATTTGAAGCATCTTGAAAAAGGTTGATCTTCTTCCTTGGCTCGATTCCATCACGTCTAATGTTGATCTCGAGAAACTTAAGGTTTCTATTACATGAGACTTTATAGGTTTCAAATGATTTGTGTGTGAGCACAATTAAACACAATTGCTCAAACACAAATTTATGAGATAGAGAGCTAATTAAGCCTAAGTCTAATGAGGACTTAGGTGCCATAAAATGAGATTTTCGAGGGAGAGAGAGAGAGAGGGAGAGAGAGAGAGAGAGAGAGAGAGAGAGAGAGAGAGAGAGAGAGAGAGAGAGAGAGAGTCGGCCAAAAAGAGAGAGACAAGAGCAAAAATGCTTATTTTTGCATCTCTATGCGAGACTCTATTTATAGGAAAAGAAAAATGAAGAAAGGGTAATAACCATTTTCAATTGTGTATTCATGACACAAAATTTGATTTTCTCTCCTCTTTCTCCTTGTACATGGCCGGCCAATATATGGATTAGTGACGGTAATTTGTTTCTTCACTTAACATATTTATTTCATTCTCAAGGAAATTCATTTCCTCTTTTCTTTTTGGGTAATTATCCTTATAATTAAAGGCAAAGAATTCTCTACTCTTGGAGTGTGTTTTGGCCGAACTCTACACCTAGGGAAGGAGCTTCTAGATGCTTCCTTATTTATTTTAAGACAATTCTTAAAATACCCATTATAGAATTAATATTGCACAAATAATGAAATTAATTTCATGATGCCTCAAACGACTTCTCGGCTTTAGAAACTAATTTATATTTCCATCATATGAAAATATTCAAAATCATTTTTTGTCATTCACATCATTTTATGTCCATGTGGACAAAAATACTCTTTAGACATTTTTCGAGAAAACGTCTAGTTCAACACTTGAACTTATTTTTACTTAGCTTCTAGTTTAACAATCCTACTCTAATGATCTGTACTAGTGACCTTATGGATCCAAATGAACAAAGCTTGAGCTTCTATACTCGGACTCAAAAGTTCACAAACGTTTTCCGAGTATTAGTTTAATGTCAACTGGCTCCACTAAAGAGCTGACACTGAGAATCTCTCGGTTCAAATTAATATATTTTCTACTCAAATTCAACTTAATTATATTGAGTGGATCCATTGAATGTTATCTATGTTTACCCTTCATGAATATCATCAACTAAATGTGATATATAAAATTACCATTTTACCCTTCTAATTGTTATTTCCTCAACTCATTTGGTACTTGTGAATAAATTAGAAACAATGTATTGACGAGGAGCTAACCTGTGACATTGTTTCATCCAAATAAAGTCGCTACTTAATTTTGGATACCGTGCGGTTCATTTATTCACAATCCAAGTAATAAAGCATGAGGTGATACATATTGCATTTCAACAATCTTGTACATGAATTCCATATCTATGAGAACTTCACAAAACTGGTTCATGACATCTTCATAACTTAATATTTCACCAATTAGTCTAGTCTAGATCACTTAATGGATATAGAATTTGACTTTCTCAAATGTGAATGTTAAAACTATGAAATGATATGTGTCACATAAGAATTTAGGTAAGCATGATACAATTCATACATAGTGACCTTGAGGCAGAAGATATTAAATGGTTTGTTCTTACATTGTTGTTGTCGCTGAAATTTGGACAACATTCAGAGACCTAAGTGGTCAGATCCTCGCTCAGAGCGGGTGACCCTCGCTTCGGCCTAAGCATGGCAGATCCGGTGTCCCGCATCGTCTCTTAGCTGTCGTGTGGTCTTTGAGTCCTTCTGCTATCTGAAAAGAGTAAACAGACGTGCACTAAGAAGGGAAAATACAGGGGGATCCTTTGTTTCCCTCTCCGACGCTCAACATTAGTATAATGTGGGTGGAGTTATAGGATGACGAGGAGGGATCGACAAGACCGAGTGAAACGAGGATCCTTGGATCGCAGACATTTTGGGGCTAGGGTCTCGGATATTTAGGGAACTATTCCAGTCGGAGATCATTCCCTGAGGTACCTCACGTGGAAGTAAAGTAGGTGTAGAGAGTGAGAACACGTGCTAATATTTTAGCAGAGTTCTAGGTGTAGAGAAAAGTGTCTTACCTTTGTGGAAGATGTAAAGGGCTATTTGTAGCCAAGGGATCACCCTTGGGGTCGACAGGGAGATCCCTGGGCGACAAAGGACGGGAGGGCCTCTCCCAGACGTTGGTGGTCGGCCAGGCCTCTCCCAGGCCCAGGTGGCCGGCTAGGCCTCTCCTAGGCGCAGGAGGCTAGCCAGGCCTCTCCCAAGCGCGGGTGGCCGGCCAGGCCTCTTCCAGGCGCAGGTGGCCGACCAGGCCTCTCCCAGGCGTAGGTGGCCGTCCAGGCCTCTCGTAGGGGTGGGTGGCCGGCCAGGCCTCTCCCGGGCGCAGGCGGCCGACCAAGGCGTGGACTCGCCGTTGGGCCGAAGATCTGAACGCGTGAGGGCGCGCTATGGACTTTCTGGACGAGCCTTCTTCCCTTTATACGAGTGGGGGAAAGGGGAATATATATATTAACGTCGTCGTGGGAAATTCGGCGACAACATTAGCACCCTCGAGTTTGTTGTCGAGCGTGAGGTCGAGAATGAACTCAGAAGTAGAGCCCCTCGGTCGTCTTTCCAGTTCGAGGGCCGCCCGCGCTTCGGCGGGCCGGGCCGGCGAGCGAGACTTCAGGGAGCCCTCGAGGAGGTGGAGGAAAATAGGTAATATTATAAACACTTTCCTGTGGTTAATTTTCTACTATTTCGTAACATTGCGTCATGGATTCTGCGCCTTTCGAGGTTGACGGCGGGTCCGTTGATGATTTCGTTGGTTCCTTTTTATCTTCTCCCAAAAAAAATTCTTTTCCAAATCCCATTCTATCCTTCTCCCCCAATCCCGAGCCCACACTCTCTCTCTTCTTTGTCGACAACGACTTGAGCGCGTGGATGGCCTCCGAAGGGATCTCGAGCGGCATGTCGGGGATCGGGTTGCGTCCAAGGGCGAGGGCGGACCCAGGCGCACGCGCGACGCCTTGGGGGTGGTTCTCCGGCGGAATCCCTCCAGACCTGGTCGTGGAGATGAGGGTGTGAGGGGGCGGCCAAGATCGAGGTCGCGCACGCTAGGGCCGGCGGGGGAAACCCTAGCCCCGCGCGCGACGTCTTGGGAGATGTGCCCCAGCTCGGGGCACGTGGATCTGCACTCATCGGAGCACTGGGCGGCGTGGGCGCAGGCGCGACGGCTGGGACGAGGCGCGACGACGCCAGGGCAGGAGATGGAGCCTTGCCCCTTGCGCGCTGGACGAGGCGTCGCCGGGGATGCTTAGCGGGGCCGGCGTGTACCTGGTCGTGGTAGGCCTACCCGAGGCGTCGCCTGCCGGCCAGGCCTCTCCCTGGTCGTGGAGGCCGAGCCTATCACACCGAACAGTTCGCCGTGGTCACGATTATGCCTAGCAAGAACCGATACCAGTGGATATGGGTTTCTGAGTCTGCCTTCGGCTTTGCTCCCCTTGAGTTCGGACCAGCGAAGATCCCGATCTCAGCCGCCGATCCCGAGCACACGAAGCTTGGCAAGGTCGTTCATTGTCTTCCGGCGGTTCGTAGCCAGGCCTCGATCTTTGAGTCGTTCGATACCGTGGCCACCACTGGGTGGTTTGTCTCGAACACCTCTCCGTTTCCCCGAGTGCACGGTCGGGGGCGGGACGAGTCGGATTTGGAACCCGACCAGGATGTCCTTCTGGCCGATCGTTGTAGCGGTACGAGGTATCCTTTATTATGTCGTTCGTTTATGCCTACTAATTTGGTTGCTCTTTCGTCAGGCGGTTCTCGACGGCGACCCCGAGGGGGCATGGGGGGCCCGTCCCTACCACGCGAGACCCACACGGCGGCTGGGGCAAATCCGCAGGAGGAGCGACCAGTGTCTCATGCCCCGCCACCGACTCAGGAAGGCGGAAGCAGCGGCCCTCCAAAGAAGTGTCCGGCCGTATCTTCTACGAGTGACGCACCTTCGGGCACTCGGAGATTGGTGGAGGTGCCTTCTGTTGGTGGCGGCGGGTCATTCTGCCTTGCCGAGGCGGCCGATCTAAGGGACCGGCACCCGGGGACTTGCGGAATCATCCCCCAAGTGTTTCAAGGAGCTCGTCATCGTTGGCGACATGGAACTCTTTTGGCAGGGGACCCACGATGCGCGAAAGGTTAGTTACTCCCGTCCTGTCTCATTTCTCCCGCTCCATATTTATGCATCGTTCTATTGCAGATCTTGGCACGCCATGAGCTGATGGAGCTTGTGATGGAGGAGGCCGCTTGCCGTGAGCGGGCGTTGAAGGGGGCGTTGGCCAATCCCATCTCTGGTCGAGAGGCGGCCGAGGCGAAGTTCGCAGAGGAGCGTGCCTCGAGGGAGCAAGTGGAGAGGTCTGTCGGCGTGTTTCTGGCGGAGAACAAGGTGCTCGAGGGGACCTTGGTGACTCGCGACGCCGACCTGCCTCCGTCCGCGGCCAGTTGGCCGCGAGTGAGGCTGCTCACCGGAAGGCCGCCGAAGAGAACGACACTCTCTTAGCAGAGATGCAGGCCGTCGTCGATGATCGTGATGAGGCCATGCGTGCTAAGGAGCGTCTGAAGGACGACTGGGAGGTTGCCATATACGAAGCTCGGCGCGTCGCGGCCGTTCGAGTCCGAGAGGTTTCCGCCCATGGAGGACGATGCGGACTTCGACGACCTTGATGGTCGACGTCCTACCGAGACTACTTATTCCTCGGTTGGCACATCTCCATCTCACCCGAGTGCGGTCAACAGCGAAGAGCAAATCGATTTCGGCTCCGACTAGGACTTCGTTTCATTTGCGCCTGTGTTTAGCGCGTTTTTATCTCCCTTTGACGCGCTTCAGATATTTCTAGTTTTGCGTTTGTGACATTTACTTTTCCGTCAAAGACTTTTCTTCATCTTTTGAATGAAATTCCACAACTATTGTGCGGACTCTCTTTTTCCGATTCTTGTGTCGCTTTAAGCCTTCGATTTACGATATGCCCCTTTGGTAGGGCATGATTGACGATCGAGGTCGATCGTAGTCGTCGTCCCTTCTCGGGCCAACGGCTCATGTCGTTGGTGTGGCTTTTTGACCTTCGTGCCGTTAGGGGCCTTTGAATAATAAGTATTATTTTTAGAAACTTTATAGAGGGAGGTTGACCAAGATGATGACACAAAGAGACGTTTTATTTGATGTTCAAATGAGTACATTTTTATTGAATTACGATAGTCACGGCATTGTGTTTATATTTATCGGAAATTTGGAGCGCGCTGCTACCTTTACGTGTGATATTTCTTCAGGTGCTCGGCGTTCTATGGGTGGGTGAACACGAGCCCGTCCATGCTCCCAAGTTCGTACGTGCCGTTGTGAACGACCTTTCGAACTCGGTACAGCCCTTCCCAGGTTAGGCCTAGCACGCCGGCTCCTTGCACTTTGGTATTTGGGAGCACTTTTCTCAAAACCAGGCTGCCGTCGGCAAAGCTTCTAGGCTTGACCTTTGAATTGTAGTAACACTCGACCTTCCTTTTTTGGGCTGTCAGACGTGTGAGTGCGTCGGTACTCTTTTCGTCGATAAGGTCGAGGTTCACTCGTATTGCTTCTTCGTTTTCTCCTTCATGGAAGGCTTCGATTCGGAACGTGGGGAGCGTGGTCTCTATTGGGACCACGGCCTCGACCCCAAAAGTTAGGGCAAACGGGGTCTCCCCCGTCGCGTTTCGTGCCGTGGTGCGATAGGCCCACAACACGAAGGGCAGTTCATCCGCCCAAGCACCCTTTCGGGTCTCTAACCTCTTCTTTAGATTATCTTTTATCGTGCGATTAACCGCCTCCACCTAGCCATTAGCGTGGGGGTGCCTCGGGGAATAATAGGTTTTGCTAATCCCGAGTTGTTCTCTTATTTCGCGCAGTCGCGCGTTGTCGAACTGTCGACCGTTGTTTGTCACAATCGATTCTGGAATACCATGGCGACATATTATGTTTTTCCATATGAAGTTTGTTGTGTTTGCCTCTGTGATCTTTGCCAGGGGATCGGCCTCGACCCACTTGGTGAAGTAATTGATCGCCACTATGGCGAATCGAAACTGCCTCGGGGCCATGGGGAGTTCGCCGATCAAATTGATCCCCCATTTGGAAAATGGTCGGGGAACGATCATCGGAAACAACGAGGCCCGGGTCCGCCTGGGTACGTGGGCAAACCTTTGGCATTTGTCGCATTGCTGGGACCAGTCGTGGGCGTCCTTTTTCAAGGTCGGCCAGAAATAGCCTAACTTCAGGAGTTTCATGGCCATCGACTGTCCTGCCGCGTGATTTCCGCATAATCCTTCATGGACTTCTTTCATGGCTTGCCTCGCCTCGCTTTCGCGAAGGCAACGAAGGAGTGGCATCGAGAAACCCTTTTTATACAACACGTCTCCGCGCATGGTATATTTCGATGCTAAGTGTTTTAGCTTTCTGGCGTCCTCGCGATTTTCTGGCATGACACCGTTCGCGATGTATTCTGTTAGGGGAGTCATCCAAGATGGGGTTGAAAAGTCGCTAACCATTCCCACATCGCTCCTTGAAGCATAGGGTCTGGTAAGTACCTCGATCAGGACTTCCCCGTTTTTGCCCTCATCGATGCCCGAGGCGAGGCGTGCCAAGGCATCTACCTCAACGTTCTCTTCTCTAGGGACTTGGATGATCTCAAACCAAGCTATCGCTTCAAGGTTCCTGAGTGTTTTGGCCAAGTATGCGATCATGTTTTGCTCTTTGGCGGTGAATTCACCTTTTACTTGATTCACGATCAATTGCGAGTCGCAAAAGATGCGCAAGTTTTTAGTGCCGAGCCGATGAGCAAGCTCCAAACCGACTATCAGGGCTTCGTATTCTGCCTCGTTGTTAGAGGCTTTGAATTCGAACGCAGCGCGCATTTTAGTTTTTCCCCGTCGGGGTTTGTTAAAACTACCCCAGCCCCGACTCCTTGGGCGTTCGACGCGCCATCGATGTGTAATGCCCACGTTGGGCCTTCCTCGTCGAGGAGCCTCGTTGCAATGCTTTTTCAATCGGGTGGCCGGTACGCACAATTATTTGGTGTGCCTGAAAATAGGAGCCTAGCTTCCTAACACTCATTACTAGCGCGAGTGACAGCTTTTCAATCTCTGGATACCAAGTTTCGGCATCCAGGAGAGCCTTGCTAACGTAATAAACCGGCCATTGGCCCTGTCCCTCCTCACGAATGAGGACCGCGCTAGTAGCCCTTTCGGACACTGCGAGGTAGAGCACGAGCGGCTCACGATCCATGGGTTTGGACATGAATGGGGGCGTTGTGAAATACGATTTCATTTCACGAAACGCCTTCTCACATTCGGGTGTTAACTCGAACCCATCTCTCATTTTCAATGCCTGGAAGAAAAGTTGGCACCTGTCGGTTGCCTTGGAGACGAATCTAGCCAACGCCGCGATCCTGCCTGCCAAAATTTGCACCTCTTTGGGCTTTTTGGGAGATTTCATCCCAAGTATGACGGCGATTTTCTTGGGGTTGGCTTCGATTCCCCTCCAACTGACCATGTAGTCGAGGAACTTTCCTGATTCTACCCCGAACGTACATTTATTGGGGTTTAGCTTCATCCCGTACTGGCGGAGGATCCGGAACATAACCTTGAGGTCGTGGACATGGTTTGAAGCCAGTCGGCTTTTTACCAGCATATCGTCACGTAAACCTCCATGGTCTTGCCGATATGATCAACGAACATCCGATTGACCAATCGCTGGTAAGTGGGCCCGACATTTTTGAGGCCGAACGACATTACCTTGTAGCGATAGAGGCCTTTGTTCGTCACAAAGGTCGTCTTTATTTGGTCGTCCTCGTGCATCCGGATCTAATTGTAGCCTGAATAGGCATCCATAAAACTGAGCAAGTTGTGGCCCGCTGTTGCGTCCACAAGTTGCTCGATCCGTGGGAGGGGAAAACTATCCTTCGGGCAGGCTTTGTTAAGATCTTAATAATCTATGCAAATGCGCCATTTCCGTTGGGTTTTTTAACCATCACCACGTTCGACACCAATTTCGGGTGTTCCGCTTCCCTTATGAAGTTAGTGGCGAGGAGCTTGTCCACCGCCTCTCCAATGGCGAGATACCTTTCCCCGCTAAATGCCCTTCTAGGCTGTATCCGCTCGGGTATATTACAGTCATCGTTTAGGCGATGCACCATAATCTTTGGGTCTATGCCCGGCATATCTGCACGTGTCCATGCGAAGACGTCTTTGTGTTCCCTGAGGAAACAGGTCATTGCCCCCTTCTCTTCGGCGGACAACTGAGCGCCAATTTTGACCGTTTGGTCAGGTTTGGCGGGGTCCAGAGCTATGGCTATGAGGTCATTAGAGGTTTCAACATGGCGACGCTCGATTTCGTCGCGTTGATCCTATTCTCTGAAGACCCCGCTTTCTTCAGGTCCGCACGGAAACTCGTTCATGAGCTGGTATGTTGTGCAAACCGTCGCCTCCCCCACTGGTTTGGCGGTCTCTTCTTTTACGGCCCGCACATGGCACGTTCGCACCATGGCCTGATCCCCCATCATGAATGCAATCCCCTCACTGGTAGGGAACTTCATCATGAGACGGTAGATCGATTATCATGTTATAGGTTGTTGGCTCATCTATGATTAAGAAGGTCACAATCCGAGTGTTTCCGCGCTACCTCGGGTTCCGAAGGTGACGGGGAGATCGATCGATCCTTCCGTTCATAGCTTCTCTCCGGAAAACCCGTAGAGGAAGGTGCGAATCGGGGCGAGCTTTACTCTGTCGAGTTTCATTCGTTCAAGCGCCGATTTATAAATTATATATGCCGCACTCCCATTGTCAACTAGGATCCGTTGGACCTTATTGTTGGCAACCGTCGCGGACACGACGAGATCGTCATTGTGCGGGTGCAAGATCCTCTTTGCCTCAGCCTCGGTGAAGCGGATCTCTTTGAAAGGAGTCGGCAGGGGAGCGACTTGAGTGAGGTTGACACCATTCCTGGTTCTCTCATTAGTCACCGCCCTCAAATACCTTTTCCTTTGATTACTTGACTCGCCACACTCGAGCCCCCCGGTAATTGTTCTTACAATGTTTATTCCGGGGTTTTCGGACCCGTCGCTAATGGTAGCGACGGCGGCGGCCTTTTCCTTTGCCAGCCTGCTGCCTTTATTCGGCGGGCATTCTTCCGGGATAGTCACCCCGGCCACACGCATGACAAACTCTTTGAGTTTCCCATCTGGAATCAGGGCTTCTATTTGCCGTTTTAACTAGAAGCAATCAGAGGTCATATGTCCATGATCCCGATGATATTCACGGAATTTGCTCTTGTCCCGTGTCGCGGAACCTTTCTTCAAAGGCATCGGGGACACGAGCTTGTCCTGGTGAAAAGCCAAGATTCGGGCCAGAGATGCATTGAGTGGGGTGAGAGCTTCTCCCCGAAATTGGTCAGTGAAAAGCCTCCTTGGCTTGGACGAGGGGTCGTCGCGGTTATTTCTTCCACGATTTCCCCGAGCGTCGGGCCGTTCGTCAAAGCGGTTGCGTCTGACGCGCCTACCACTCTTTCGACAACTGAGGTAGTCTTCCACCCCCATATGTGTTCTGGCACATGCCATAAGTTCGGCCATGTCCTTCGGGGTCTTTCCCACAATCGATTTTAAGAAATTGTTGGGCTCGGCGCCGTTGGTGATGGCGACTATGGCATCCTGATCGTCAAAGTCTTTGTGGGATTCCTCCGTGGATCGAGCCAGATACTGGCGGAGGCTCTCGTCGGGTTTTTTCTTGATTGTCCATAGGTACGATTTAGAATTTTCTTGTGCCACAAGCGTGGCGAATCGAGCGAGAACGCTTCCCAGAGGTCTCGGAACGAGCTGACGCTCCCGGGTTTCAGACTCTTGAACCACTCAAAACCCGACCCCGTTAACGTCAAGCTGAATGCTTGGCAGAGAGTCACGTCCGACAGTCCTTGCATCAACATCCACGTCTCGTAGTGTTGGACGTGGAAATTTGGGTCAGAGCGTCTGTCATAAGATGGGACGGTGGGGAGTTTAAATCCCCTCCTCGGCGGCTGTGCTAGCACCACTACCGTGAAAGGCGAGTATGACCCCTCCAAACCATTGTAAGATCTGGAGCCCCCCGAGCCTGCCCCTCGGAGCTCGATGATTTGATTATGGAGTCCCTGAATCATGGTCATCATTTCGAGCCCGTTGGCGGCCCCTACGACCGGTCCCACTGGCGTGGGCCCCTGCCGTTCATTGGACGCTTGGTCCATGACGTTGGGAGGAGGGTCCCCGAGGGTTGCGGCCCGAGCCGCAGTCCGGCGGGCGTCTAACTTTTTCCTCAAGTCCTCCTCATAGGGACCCCTCCGTGAGTTAAGGCGAGTCCTAAGATCCTCCCCCCGAGGAGTGCGAAGGTCTAGTCGCTGGCGGGCGACCTCCGCGACGGATCTCTCGGCTATCCGCGCCGTCGTTACCTCGTCGGGACGTCGTGCGGCGCAGATGCCATGTTCGTCTGTCGTGAGAAATGTCACCGTTTCTCCGCGCTCGAGGGTTACTAGAACCTTCGAGTCTCGAACCTGTTTGATTTCGACCAACCGATGGCCCTAACGGAGCGTTGCTCACGCCGACCATAGGCGAGGGGGTGAAGGTTTGAGTTGCTTCCGTCTCGGGGGCTATGTCGTCTTCGGCATAGTCCTCGTCTCGTGTCAAGTTATCTTCTTCCTCGTATCCGAGGAGGTTAACGAGCAAGCCTTTGTTCACTCCCGGCCGTGCCACCAATTCTTCTAACCGGCGGTTGGTCTCGTCTCGCAGGTCGCCCTTGCTCTCGTGAAGGGCCGGAGCGGCGTTCTCAACCCCTCTCATCGAGAACTGCGGCCTTGCCTCCCAATGGGGCAATTGCCGGAATTCATATTGCGAGCCAGCGGCTCGAACGATAGGGTTGCTCGATCGGGTAACCGCAGGAGTTTCCAGAGCATCACCCATTTTGTATGAATGATCAAGAAAGGAGATGAAAATAGAGAAATGTGGATTGGATGAGCTTCAAGGTTGAAGGCCCCTCCTTCTAGCGCCAAAATGTTGTCGCTGAAATTTGGACAACGTTCAGAGACCTAAGAGGTCAGATCCTCGCTCAGAGCGGGTGACCCTCGCTTCGGCCTAAGCGTGTCAGATCCGGTGTCCCAGATTATCTCTTAGAAGTCGTGTGGTCTTCGAGTCCTTCTGCTATATGAAAAGAATAAATAGACGTGAACTAAGAAGGGAAAATAGAGGGGGTCCTCTGTTTACCTCTCCGACGCTCAACAGTAGTATAATGTGGGTGGAGTTATAGGATGACGAGGAGGGATCGACAAGACCGAGTGAAACGAGGATCCTTGGATCGCAGACGCTTTGGGGCTCGGGTCTCGGATCTTTAGGGAACTATTCCAGTCGGAGATCGTTCCCTGAGGTACCTTACGTGGAAGTAAAGTAGGTCGTGAGAGTGAGAACACGTGCTACTATTTTAGCAGAGTTCTAGGTGTAGAGAAAAGTGTCTTACCTTTGTGGAAGGTATAAGGGGCTATTTATAGCAACAGGATCACCCTTGGCAATGACTGGGAGACCCCTGGGTGGCGAAGGACGGGAGGGCCTCTCCCAGGCGCTGGTGGCCGGCCAGTCCTCTCCCAGGCGCGGGTGGCCGGCCAGGCCTCTCCCAGGCGGAGGAGGCCGGCCAGGCCTCTCCCAGGCACGGGTGGCCGGCCAGACCTCTCCCAGGCGCAAGTGGCCGGCCAGGCCTCTCCCAGGCGCAGGTGGCCGGCCAGGCCTCTCCCAGGCGCAGGTGGCCGACCAGGCCTCTCCCAAGCGCGGGTGGCCGGCCAGGCCTCTCCCATGTGTAGGAGGCTGGCCAGGCCTCTCCCAAGCGCAGGTGGCCGGCCAGGCCTCTCCCATGCGTAGGTTGCCGGCCAGGCCTCTCCCGGGTGTAGGCGGCAGACCAAGGCGTGGACTCGTCGTCGGGCCGAAGATCCGGACGCGTGAGGGCACGCCATGGCCTTTCCGGACGAGCCTTCTTCCCTTTATACGAGTGGGGGAAAGGGGAATATATATATATTAACGTCGTCACCGGAAATATGGCGACAACAATGTCTCTAAATATGCACTAGTCAATTCAGTACCTTCGGAAGATGCACTGGAACAACTATAGAGTTCCTAACTCTCTTTGCCTCGTAACCAGACATCATAGATACTTCTAACAATCATACTAGGATAAAAAATATGTTGATGTTTAGATTGTGAATATTTCATTTTAACCAAACCATGAAGAGTTTGTTCACGCAAATCTACATTTGTCTCTTCATATATTGTTAGGTTTAATTAAGTACTATAAAACTATTTAATATCATAAATCTTCAAACAAACTAAAAGAAATGAATGAACGTTTCAACTTTTATTAATTTAATAAGCAATTACAATAAGGACTTATAAAGATTTATATTACATCAATATGTAAATAAGTAATCTTTTTGTGGGCATCTCTACCAACATAACTCATCATTAATCTCACCATATCTAGCAGAGTTCAATTCCTTCTCTCTGACACACCATTTTTTTGTGGAGCGCCAGGTGCTGTAAGCTGAGAATGGATGCCTTCTTCTTTAAGAAGATCCTCGAACTCCTCAGACAAGTACTCTCCCCCTTGATCTGATCGAAGGGTTTTGATCTGTTTCTCCATTTCCTTCTCAACCAAAGCTCGATACTCTTTGACCATTTCAAAGTTATTAGATTTGTGTCGCATTAGGAAAACATGACCAAAACGTGAGTAGTCATCAATGAAGGTTACAAAGTATTTGTAACCTCTTCTTGCCTGAACGTTGATTGGACCACACCCATCGTTATGTATGAGTTCGGATACCTGCGTGGATTTTAGACTTTTTGTAGAGAATGATCTCTTAGTCATCTTGCCTTCAAGACAGGATTCGCACGTGGGCATGGATCCCACGTTTAGAGACTTCGAAGGACCATCCTTTGTTAACCTCTTAATCCTATCTAGGCCAATATGTCGAAGACGTAAGTTGCATAGATATGTGTCGTCTGTTTCATCACTATGAAACATTTTACGCTTCCTGAGTGAATCGCTATTCACCTCAGTGTCCAAGATTTTCGGCTCATTTGGATACAAATAAATCAAATCCATACGATGAGCTTTAGTAATAAAAGAATCATTAAGAAAATATTTCAATACCATTATTGATTTCAAACTTACATGATTGTTCTTCTAAACGACAAAAAGAAACAAGGTTCTAACTAAAATCTGGAACGTAACAAACATTATTCAATAATAAAGTTTTGTTCTCAAATTTAAGTTTCATGGTCCGGACAGATCAGGTTCCGACATTCGTTTTGCCCCAGTTGAACGTGAAATCTCCATTATCTAAGCGTCTGGTTTTCTTGAAACCATTCAAGCGACACACACTATGATCAGAAGCCCAGCAATCTAATATCCAGTGCAATTCTTTATTTGCAATGTAACATACTTGAATAACGAGACTCGCTCAGTTGGCGCTTTTTGGACCTTTCATCAACCTCTTAGAACCAGAAGTCGAAGCCCTATGTTCAACAACATTGACTTCACCAGACTTCTTCTTGTTCTTAGGGAGAAGTCCCTCAGCAGTCTGTAACTCTTTCATGAGCTCAGTTACAGTATAAATTGAGCTTGTTCATGGAGTAGTTGAGATGGAAGCTATCAGAAGATTTTGTCAGAGTCTCCAAGATCATGTCAATCTTGGTTTCTCTGTCAATCTCTGAAATGAGAATCTCCATATCATTCAAGTGACCCATAATTAGTAGCATGTGTTCCCGAATTGAAGATCTTGGCTTCATCCTGCAGTTCATGCTGCAGATAGCTTGCTGCTTCGCGTGACGCCTATGATATCCAACCATCTCATGGAGATTGAAGAGGATTTCATATGCACTAGCAATGTCTTGATGAGATTGTTGTAACACATTGCTCTTAGATGCTAATATGTAACATCTACCAATCCATGCATCGTAAGCATCCTTGTCCTCTTTGCTCAAGTCAGCACTCAGAACTGGACGACATAGTGTAGTGAGAACATACTTGTGCTTTTCCACCGTCAATATGATGTCGAGGTTACGTTTCCAATCAACGTAATTCTCACCCTCGAATTTGTTAACACTCAAAATAGATGCAAGAGGATTCATGATATATTGTTGAAATTAAATAAAATGAATATATTTAGCATGTGCTATAGTTTCGAATTATGACTTATTGTTTAAAGTAACCCTCCATAGAGGCTATGCGTTAAAAATAAGTGACCAAAGTCCATGGTAATTAGCGAGAACTAGAAGTTGTGACTTCTTGTATGGTTCAAACTAAATAGTGATGTGTCACGACTATGAAAGGCGATCAATTGAGGTTTCCCCTAGGAAAAGTAATTGATCATTTTTATTCATAATATCATGAATTATTTATCGCTTTCCTCACCTATTTAGGATTGTACACGCATCATAATTCGAAACTGTAGCATATGCTAAATTTATTCACTTTATTTAATTTCAGCAATATAATCATGAATCCACTTGCATCTATATTAAGTTATAACAAACTCGAGGGTGAGAATTACGTTGATTGGAAACGTAACCTCGACATCGTACTGACGGTGGAAAAGCACAAGTATGTTCTCACTACCACGTGTCCTCCAACTTCGAGTGCTGACTCCAGCCAGGAGGACAAGAACGCCTATGACACGTGGGTTAGGTCCGATGAGATTGCCAAGTGTTATATCTTGGGTTCCATGAGCAATGTGTTGCAACAATCTCACAAGGACATTGCCACGACATATGACATGCTCTATAATCTTCATGACATGTTTGGATGTCATGGGCGTCAGGCGAGGCATCAGGCGATCCGCAATTTCATGAATTGTCGGATGAAGTCAGGAACGTCAGTCAGGGACCACATTCTAGTGATCATAGGTCACCTGAACGACATGGAGATTCTCGGATCGGAGATTGATGGAATCACCAAGGTCGACATGATATTGTAGACTCTTATCGATTCTTTCGATAGCTTCCGTCTCAACTACTCCATGAACAAGCTCGATTATTCTGTAACCGAACTCATGAAGGAGTTGCAGACTGCTGAGGGACTTCTCCCTAAGACCAAGAAGAAGACTGGTAAAGTCAATGTTGCTGAACATAGGGCTTCCACTTTTGGTTCGAAGAGAGTGCTGAAGGGTCCCAAAAATGCCAATAGAACGGTATCCAAGACACGTTACAAGAAGGTTGCGGGTGTCAAGGGAAAGGGCATCACGAAAATGGAAAAGTCTAAACACAAGTGCCACCATTGCGGAGAAGTCGGCCATTGGCGAAAGAACTGCCCGGCCTACCTCAAGACTGTCAAGGGGAAAGGTATGGTATTTGTCACCCAAGCATGTTACACGACATATAAAGAATCACCCTGGATTTTAGACTGCGGGGCTTCTGATCATATTGTGTGTAATCTAAATGATTTCAGGCAAACCCAGACGCTTAGGTGAGGAAGAGTTCACGTTCAACTGGGGGAATGGAACGAAGGTCAGAACCAGATCTGTCGGGACCATGTAGCTGAATTTTGGGAATAAAACTTTATTATTGAATAATGTTTATTATGTTCCAGATTTTTGCAAGAACTTAATTTCTTTTGGTCGTTTAGAAGAACAACATTTTGAATTTAAAGTCAATAATGGTATTGAAATTTTTCTTAATGGTTGTTTTATTACTAAAGCTCATCGTGTAGATTTTATTTATTATCTATATCCAAATGAGCCGACAATCTTGGATACTGAGGTGAAATGATTCACTTAGGAAGCGTAAGACGTTTCATAATGATGAAACGGATGACACATATCTATGGCACTTACGTCTCGGACATATTGGCCTAGATATGATTAAGAGGTTAACAAACGATGGTCCTTTGAAATCTCTAAACGTAGGATCTATGCCCACGTGTGAATCCTGTCTTGAAGGCAAGATAACCAAGAGACCTTTCTCTTCGAAAGACCTAGTAGCCACACAAGTATTGGAACTCATACATAGTGATGTATGTGGTCCAATCAATATTCAGGCAAGAGGAGGTTACGAATACTTTGTAACCTTCACTGATGACTACTCACGTTTTGGTCATGTTTTCTTAATGCGACACATATTTGATACTTTTGAAATGTTCAAACCATATCCACCTTTGGTTGAGAAGCAAAGAGAAAAACAAATCAAAACCCTTCGATCAGATCGAGGCAGAGAGTACTTGTGTGATGAGTTCGATGATATTTTTAAAGAAGAAGGCATCCATTCTCACCTTACAACCTGGCACTCCACAAAAAAACAGTGTGTCAGAGAGAAGGAACCGAACTGTATTAGATATGGTGAGATCAATGATGAGTTAGTCATCTCTTCCTGATTCGTTCTGGGGAGATGTCTTAGAAACGACAACTCATATTCTTAACCAGGTTCCGTCAAAAACGATTCTCGGTACTCCCTACGAGAGATGGTGTGGTAAGAAATCTGTTCTAAACCACATCAAGATCTGGGGTTATCCAGCACACGTGCTGAGACAAAATACTAGCAAGTTGGCTAGTCGTTCAGAATTATGCATTTTCATAGGATATCCCAAAGAAACAAAAGGGTATACATTCTATAGTCCTACTGACAAGAAAATGTTCATTAGCACGAATGCTAGGTTTCTTGAAGAGGATTACATGAAAAACACTGTACCGAGAAGCAAACTTGTGCTGAAGGAAATGTTGGGTGAAGTAGCTGGTACTTCACAAGATAGGACGAGTCTTATTCCAACAGTGGAAGAACCACACTTGGAACCTGAGCCTCTTACGATTCGTCGCAGCAACAGGATTGTACGACAACCTGAGCGATTGATGTACATCGGGGAGGCCTGTGCTGCAATCGCATACAAGGAGGAAGATGATCCAGTATCATTTTCCCAAGCAAACCTATGGCAAGAAGCCATGAACGTTGAAATACATTTGATGGATGTCAACGAGGTCTGGAAACTTGTAGATTTACCAGAAGGCATCAAGCCAATTGGATTTAAATGGATCTATAAGAAGAAAAGAGGACCGGATGGTAATGTTGAGACATTTAAGGCACGACTTGTGGCGAAGAGGTTCACACAAAAGGAATGTATCGACTATGAAGATACCTTCTCGCCCGTGGCGATGCTTAAATCCATCCGTACTCTTTTATCCATCGCTGCCACCCTAGATTATGAAATCTGGCAGATGGATGTCAAGACTGCATTTCTGAATGAAAATCTTGACGAGCGCATTTACATGGCTCAACCAGATGCGCATTTACATGGAAGTTGTTCCAAGTGCAAGCGAGCCTATTACACTTTATTGTGATAATAGTGGGGCAATCGCTAATTGTAAGGAGCCAAGAAGTCACAAGCGCTCTAAACACATAGAACGCAAGTATCACCTGGTTTGAGATATCGTTCATAGAGGGGATGCTGAAGTCATGAAGATCTCAACGTTAGACAACCTTGCTGATCCCTTCGCGAAGCCTTTAACGAGTAAAGTCTTCAAGGGACACCTGGAAGGATTGGGACTGAAGGATCATTCGCATCTCCTTTGAGTCAAGTGGGAGTTTGTTGGGATTGGTGCCCACAAAGGAGATATTAGACATTGAAATACTTTATGTATTTAAATTTTGCTGAAATATTAATATTAATAAATGTTCATTTTTGTAAAGATTGTGTTTAGTTATGTTTAAAGCTATGCTCTGAAACTGTGTTCAACGAAAAGGGTGTTAAGTACAGACTTGACAAGATAACCCCTTGTGACAAGTTTGAAACATTTGTTCGCAGTCTAAAGATAGATAGAGCAATCGAATCTTAGTCATGATTGTTTGCATGAATCATGATATCTCATCTTGTGATATAGAGAGTTGTGACTCTATGATTCATACTTGATATCTTGTAGAAGATATTGAACAAGACCTGTGACACTTAGAAGCTCGAGACAAAACTGTTTACACACTCAAAGCTTCAAGTTCACAACTAAAGGAGTATTATGATACTTACCTTAATCCTGAAGTGAATGTGTAATTGACATCACACTTTGTGACATTTGATTCGTCAATGGGCAATGACTAAGTCTTAGTTGCATCTGACCCGACTGTTGGTGTCACTAGGATGTGATGTTGGGTTACATGATTCACAGATATGGAATTCATGTAACAACAATGCAAATGCATTAGTATCACACTATGTTTTGTTATGAGAGTGTGAATGAATAAACCTGGCCAGGTATTCATTGAATGAGTTCATTATTTGATTAAAACATGTGACATGTAAAGACATCTCACTTTATGTTTTTCTCATTCACAAATAACAAAGGAGTTAGTGAAATAATAACTCGAGGGGTAAAACAGTAATCTCACATTCCCCTCAGTTAGTGATACACATGAAGGGTAATATCATAATATACTCCGTGGATCGTGTGAGAAAGTGTTTCATCACATCAAACATAAAAGATACGCATATGATCAGAGAGATTGTCAATATTGGTCCTTTAGTGGAATCGACCAACATTAAGAATTAAAAGACGGAAAAAGTTTGTGAACTTTTGTGTCCGATCTTTATTCTAAAGCTTCGTTCGTGTGGGTCCATAAGGTCTCAATAATAGACACTTGGAAGAGATCAAAAGAACAAGGATTGTTGATTTACTCATTAAATATAAATCATGATTTATATTGATAAAATTATTTCTTTAAAGTAACTTATTAAATAATTAGTTATTTAATGTTACGTCTATTTAATTGAATTGTAGAGCATTATTATAATGATAATAATACTCTAGTGAAGATAAAGAAAGAAATACATATAATTTCTCATTTCATACTCATTTAGAAAGTATGTAATTATTTTAATGAAATGTCATAAATAAAATGAGATTCTAAATAAATTGTATTTAGAAATAAATTAATTAATTGGGAATAAATAAATTGTATATGGCCGAGTATGAGGAAGGTGTTTTGGCCGAAAATTAGAGTGACAAGGCTATGGGTTTGACCCAGCTTAAGCCTGTTATGGAATGTTTATAAAAGGGAAACTAAATCATAATCACTCTAACCCTAAGCCTATTTTTTTTCGGCAAAGTCTCTCCTCTCTCCCCTTGTGTGAGTCTCGGCCGAATTCCCAAAGAGAAGGAAAAGAGAAAAATTGTTTTCTAGTTTCCATATTCAATTCCTTGTGTTCTTGAAAGCCCACCCTTTCCATCTTATCAAAACTCCTTGTGAATTATTGTTGATTCAATTTTATGGTGTTTGATAACTTGTTTGATCTGGAAAAATCAATTTGAAAATCGTTTTTAAAATTATTTTGGGATTTTTCTCCTTGCTGGATCATTTTTAGTCCAGTCCGGCGAAGGCATTCTGTCCGGCGAGTTCTTCCCTGTCAGGCGATACTCTCTAGTCCGGCGAGGCGCTCCAGTCCGGCGAGCATCCCAGTCCGGCGAGATTTTCCCAGTCCGGCGGGTTTTCTCCAATCCGGCGAGGTCTTCTCCAGTCCGGTGGTCCCAGGATCAGAGACCCAGTCCGGCGAGTCCAATCCGGCGACCCCTGTGCGGTGAGCCCAATCCGGTAAGCTCCTCCCGGCGAGTCCAATCCGGCGAGTTCTGTCCGGCGAGTCCATTCCGGCGAGCTCCACTCCGGCGAATAATTTTTTTGGGGATTCCGACGAGCTTGTTTTTTGATGTGGATTTGGCGAGGTCTTCTGACAGTAGCGAGCAACGTCGGGATAATTTATTATCCTAATTGTAAGTACTTTCTCAAGAAATTAATATGCTAAATTAAATATATATGAATTGTTCATATAGGTTGTTAGTGTGTTTAATTGTTGAATGTTTTATGATTTAATAAATTGTTTATTAAATTAATAAATAGATTTTAATTCCATAGGTTGTTATTCATGTTAAAATTTGTTTTAACATATATAGATCTATTAAATAATTCTGCCATATATGATATGTTATATAATTGTTTTATTTAAATTCTTGAATAAATTCCAACATGGTATTCATCGAATAAAGAATTATTTGTGAAATAAAGACATTTCACAAATAACAGAGGACTTGGTGAAATAATAACTCAGGGGTAAACCGGTAATTTTACATTCCTCTGAGTTAATGATACACACAAAGGGTAATATCGTAAAATACACCGTGGACCGTGTGAAGAATAGTTTTTTCACATCAAACGGAAATATAAACGCATATGAACTTAGAGATGTTCAATGTTGGTCCTTTAGTGGAATCGACTAATATTAAGAATTAAAAGTCGGAAAAAGTTTGTGAACTTTTGAGTCCGTAATTTATTCTAAAGCTTCGTTCATGTGGGTCCATAAGGTCTTAATGATAGACTCTCGGACGAGATTTTGGTGAACAAGAAAAGATGGATTTTCTCATTCAATGTAAATTGTGATTTACGCTAAGAAATTATTTTCTAAGTAATTAAATAAATAATTGGTTATTTATTATTATATTTATTTAACGAATCATATTATGTTATTATATTGATAATAATATAATTTGATGATTCAAATAAATAAAAGATGAAAATAAATATTTTCTCGTTTCGTACTACATTGATTAGTATGAAAATAATTAATGACTTGTCATTAAATAAATGAGATGTTCTAAATTAATTAAATATTATTTTAGAAATAAATCAAAAAAATTTGGGAGATAATTAAGACAATATGGCCGGCCATAATAAGGGTTTTATGGGCTAGAAAAAATTGTTTAAACTCATTAAAAGGAGTTTTGGGCTTAAGTTTGACTAATGGGTCTTAATTGGATTTTGACCTAACTTAAGCCCATTCTCTTTGGTAACCCTAGTCTAATTTCGAGCAACACTCAGCCAAACCTCTTCCCCTTTGTGCTTGAGAGGTTTTGGCCGAATTTTAGAGAGAAAGAGAGAGAGGAAATTAGTTTCCCGGCAGCCCTTCCTTTTTTTTTAGTTTTATTCCTTCTCCCTCTTATTCCCACGAAAGAGCCCACCCTCTTTCTCTCCTAAAAATTCTTTTATTATCATTGACTCAACTTGTGGTTGTTTGAGTGATATTTCTCTCCCACAGGGCCGGCCACTTTTGGAGCAACGGAGGCACGACGCTTTTGAGGATTTCCTAGACGCACGTGGTGTAGAGGATCAGCCGACCTTTTGGACGCATCCCGAGACTCAATTTTGCAGATCCGAATCGAACGTAAGTTTTCTATAAACGAGTTGGATCTGAATGATATAATCTTGTAGGATTGTTAGAAATTTTAGATCGCTCGTTTTTGCATGTTTGAATGAATTTATTGATAAGTATATAAATTTGTTGACATGCTAGATTAGATTTAATGACATGGTTAATGAATATGTTTTAAAAACGTTTTTAATATATTAAATTGAATTATGAATTTCCGCGATATATAGATATGTTTCATAATTAATTAGGTTAATTCTTAACTAAATTCCTACAGCAAGTGCACCTTCGGCATCTCCTCAGGGAAATTCTTGGGTCACATAGCACTCGGCGAGGAATAGAGGCTGACCCCGAGCAGATCGAGGCGATCAAGAATATGCCCTCCCCTTGGAATCGGCGAGAGATACAGAAGCAGACGGGAAGGATCGCCGATGTAGGCCGATTCATCTCGCGAAAGGCCGATAGAACACTCGTCATCTACGAGCTGCTGAAAAAGAATAAGAAATTCGAGCGGACTGACAAATGCGAGGAAGCTTTCCAGGCGCTAAAGGCGTACCTCTCGTCGCCCCCCGTGATGGAAAAACCGCTACCCAGGGAGCCACTGTACCTGTACGTCGCGGTGTCAGACAAGGCGATTAGCCAAATGCTGGTACAAGAGGAGGATGGAGAGCAGATGCCAGTGGCCTACATCAGCCGAAAGCTCCTCGACGCCAAAACGAGGTATCTGTTGGTGGAGAATCTGGCTTTGGCGGTGTACGATGCCTCGGAGAGGTTGATGTTCCATTTCCAGGGTCACTCCATCGTCGTTATGACCTATAGGCCAATCTGCCCATCATCTATAGCCCAAACAAATCGGGGAAGATTACCAAGTGGTCAATCAAACTCGGGGCATACGACATCGAGTACAGACTCTGGACAAGCCTCATGTCCCAAGTCGATGCCTCGGAGAGGTTGATGTTCCATTTCCAGGGTCACTTAATCGTCGTTATGACCGATAGGCCAATCCGCCCATCATCCATAGCCCAAACCAATCGGGACAGATTACCAAGTGGCCAATCAAACTCGGGGCATACGACATCGAGTACAGACTCCGAACGAGCCTCAAGTCCCAAGTCCTCGCAGATTTCCTCATCGAGCTCCCGATGGAACCAATCGACTTGAGCGACGAGGACGGTACGTGGAAGCTGCATGTTCGCGAATCCGCCACTTCGCAGGGATCGGGTGCGGGGATTAGACTCACCTCGACGATGGGGGAAGTCATCGAGAAGACGTGCCGACTCGCTTATCGATTAACCAACAACGAGGTGGAGTACGAGGCCCTCCTCATAGGCCTACACTCAGCCCTCGCTGTTGGGGTAAAGAACATCAACGTCTTTTCGGATTCTCAGCTGGTCGTGAAGCATGTCAGCGGAGAGTACGAAAGAAGCGATGAAAGAATGGAGGGTTACCCGGAGCTCGTGGAAACCCTCTCCAAGAAGTTCAGTTACTTCAGCCTGACGCAAGTGACGCAAGGGGATAATACCCACGTTGACGCTTTGGCAGGCTTAGGTTCGACAACGGAGGTAGGCAAGCTCCGATTCATCACAGTGGAGACGGTAGAAAGGCCGAGCATCAAGCGAGAAGAGGGTCAAACGAGGAAGAAGCCTTGAGTCGAGGGCGAGGATCTGAAGCTGGTATCCGAAGAGGCCAGCATCAACGAGCTCAAAAGCGAAGAGCCCGAGGGCGATGAGCTTGGAGTAGTGGAAGACGACGACGACAAAGATTAGCGAGCGCCCATCAGGAAGTACATCCTAGAGGGGGCAGTGCCCAACGACCGCCACGAAGCGAGGAAGATCAAGTCCAAGAGTGCTTGATACACCGTCATCGACCAAAAGCTCTACTTGAGGAGCTTCTCAGGCCCCTACTTGAGGTGCCTCGGCAAGAAGGAGGCCGAGTATGTGATGGAAGAGATCCATAGTGGGGAATGCGGGAACCACTCCGGCGGGAGATCGTTGTTAAGAAAGACGCAGCGACAGGGCTTCTTCTAGAACACGATGGTCGCCGACTGCGCCGACCACGCCAGGATATGCGAGAAGTGTCAGCGATACGCCCCAGCAATCAAATGCCTGGCCTAAGAGCTATCCTCGGTGACCGTCCCGTACCCTTTCATGAAGTGGTCTATGGACATCGTCGGGACGAGGCAGTATAGGTTCTTGCAGGTCGTCACAGACGTCTTCACCAAATGGGCAGAAGCCGAAGCCTACGATAACATCAAAGACTCTGACGTCGAGAGTTTTATCTGGAAGAATATCTTCATGCGCTTCGGCCTACCGAAGGAGATCATCGCCGACAACGACTCACAATTTATCTCAAAGTTGTGACTCTATAATTCATTCTTGATATCTTAATGAAGATATTGAACAAGACCAGTGAAGTTTTGAAGTTCGAGATAAAACCGTTTAATCACTCGAAACATCAAACTCACATACGAGGGGTATTTTAGTAATTACCTAAATCCTGAAGTGAGTACATGTATTCTTGTAACACTTTATGACATTTGATTTGTCAATAGGCAATGGCTAAATGAAGTTTCATTGACCCGACAGTTGGTGTCACAATACTGTTTCGTTGAAACATGTGATTCACAGATATGGAATTTGTGTTGAAACAATGCTAAGGCATTAATATCACACCGTGCTCTGTTATGAGAGTGTGAGCGAATAAACCAGGCCTGGTATTCATCGAATAATGAATTCTTTGAAATAAAACATGTGACATGTTGAGACATTTCACTTTATGTTTTTCTCGTTCACAAATAACAGAGGACTTGGTGAAATAATAACTCAGGGGTAAAACGGTAATTTTACATTCCTCTGAGTTAATGATATACACAAAGGGTAATATCGTAAAATACACCGTGGACCGTATGAAGAATAGTTTTGTCACATTAAACGGAAATATAAACGCATATGAACTTAGAGATGTTCAATATTGGTCCTTTAGTTGAATCGACTAATATTAAGACTCTCGGACGAGATTTTGGTGAACAAGAAATGATTGATTTTCTCATTCAACGTAAATTGTGATTTACGCTAAGAAAATTATTTTCTGAGTAATTAAATAAATAACTGGTTATTTATTATTACATTTATTTCACGAATCATAGTATGTTACTATATTGATAATAATATAATTTGATGATTCAAATAAATAAAAGATGAAAATAAATATTTTCTCGTTTCGTACTACATTGATTAGTATGAAAATAATTAATGACTTGCCATTAAATAAATGAGATGTTTTAAATTAATTAAATATTATTTTAGAAATAAATCAAATAAATTTGGGAGATAATTAGGACAATATGGCCGGCCATAATAGGTGTTTTATGGGCTGGAAAAATTGTTTAAACTCATTAAAAGGAGTTTTGGGCTTAAGTTTGACTAATGGGTCTTAACTGGATTTTGACCTAACTTAAGTCCATTCTCTCTGATATAAAAGGAGGCTTTCTCTTTGGTAATCCTAGCCTAATTTCGACCAACACTCAGCCAAACCTCTCCCCCCTTGTGCTTGAGAGGTTTTGGCCGAAATTAAGAGAGAAAGAGAGAGAGGAAAACTGTTTCTCGGCAGCCCTTCCTTTTATTTGAGTTTCCCCTTCTTCCCTTGTTCCCACGAAAGAGCCCACCTTCTTTGTCTCCTAAAATCCCTTGAGTATTATCATTGACTCCACTTGTGGTTGTTTGAGTGATTTTTCTCTCCCCAAGGCCGGCCACTTTTGGAGGAACGAAGGCACGACGGATTTGAGGATCTCCTTGACGCGCGTGGTGTAGAGGATCGGCCGATCACTTGGACGTACACCGAGACTTGCTCTCGCAGATCCAAACCCTATGTAAGTGTCTCTTAAACGAATTGGATCTGAATGATATAGTATTGTAGAATGATTATATTTATTTGGATTGTTCGTTTGCATGCTTAAATGAATTTATTGATATGTTCATAAATTTTGTTGACATGCTAGTTTAGATTTAATGACATGGTTATGAATATGTTAAAAAATGTTTTTAATATGTTAAATTGAATTATGAATTTCCGCCATATATAGATATGTTTCATAATTAATTAGGTTAATTGTTAACTATGTTGTCGTCGGTTTTTCCCGACGGCAATGAATATAAATACACCGTCTATGGACGGTCCCAGACCCAACCACCGGAGGGTGCCGCGGGCTCTCCCTACACATCGACCGGCTCCTTCGGGTCCCGATTAGCCCTTGGTCGACCGAGAAACGCCCTCGGCCGGCCCTAACCCGCCTTGGCCGGCCCTGGCACGTCCTGGCCGGCCCTGGAACGTCCCGGCCGGCCCTGGCACGTCCTGGCCGGTCCTGGCAGGGCATCGGCCGGCCTTGGCACGCCCCGGCTGACCCTGGCACATCCTGGCCGGCCCTGGCCCTCCCTCGGCCGGTTGTGGCCCTCCCTTGGCCGGTCCTGGCACTCCTTGGCCGGCCCTGTCTCGCCTTGGGCATACATGGCCGGTCGCTTAGGCTATAAATAGCCCAAGGCGCCTCTCACCAAAGGTAACGAACAGAAAATAGCTAAAAGAGAGAATTCCTCCCCGAGAATTCTCCCTAGATCCGAGACTTGAGCTTGGGAACGACGCTGATTTGACAATCTCCGTTTCCATCTCGCCTCGTCGATCTCCCCTCGTCATCCTACAAACTCCACCCACATTACACTAATGTTGAGCGTCGGAGAGGTAAACAGAGGACCCCCCTCTATTTTCCCATCTTAGTTCACGCCTGTTTACTCTTTGCAGATAACAGAAGGACTCGAAGACCACTCGACAGCTAAGACACGATCCGAGACTCCGGATCCGACACGCTTAGGCCGAAGCGAGGGTCACCCGCTCTGAGCGAGGATCTGACCGCCTAGGTCTCTGAACGTTGTCCAAATTTCAGCGACAACATTTTGGCGCTAGAAGGAGGGGCTTCCGACTTTGTCGATCGCAAGTTGGCTCATTCCACACTTTTTCCATCTCATCCCTTTTCTATTCCACTCATTCGGGAATGAGTGACGTTCCGGCAACTTCGGTAGCTGCCCGATCGAGCAACCCCTTCGTTCGAGCTGCCAGCTCGCGATACGAGTTTCGGCGACTCCCCCATCGAGGGACTGGGCTACAACCCGGAACCAGAGGCTTGGGAAGCGACATCCCCGCCCCTCGTGAGAACGAAGAGGGCCTGAGAGATGAGACCAACCGCCGCTTGACGGAGTTGTTGGCTCGACCGGGGGTGAGCAAAGGCCTGCTCGTGAACCTCCTCGGATACGGGGAGGGAGGCAGTTCGACCCAGGATGAAGATTACGCCATGGACGATGCCGTCCCCGAGACAAGCGAAAGCTTGGCGCTCACACTCTCGCCCGCGGATAATGCGAACGACGTTCCATTCGGCCCGCAGGACGATTCGCGACGGGAGGGTTCAAGCAACCCACGTCCCCAGATGGCGTGAGGCGCTTCGCAGAGCGGGCAATCTCGACGCGCGCGCCGTGCATCCTCCCGACGGGGTGTGGATAATCGTAGAGCCCGTCATGAGAACCATCCGCATCCACTTGGACCTTCGCGCTCCGCCGGGGAAGATCTAAGGACCCGCCTTAATTCGCGACGGGGCCCCCAAGGCGAGGACTTGAGGAGAAAGTTGGACGCCCGTCGGACCATTACCAGGGCTGCGACCCTTGGGAACCCTCCCCCGAACGCCTTGGACCAAGGCTCCAATGAGCGACAGGTTCCCACACCAATGGGACCAGAAGCGGCGAACGGGCTCGAAATGATCACCATGATTCAGGGTCTTCAGAATCAGATCATCGAGCTGCGGGGGACGGGCTCGGGAGGTTCTAGACCATATAATGGGTTGGAAGGATCATACTCACCCTTTACAGCAGCGATCCTCGCGCAACCCCCAGGTCGAGGATTCAAACTCCCCGCCATGTCACCTTATGACGGACGCTCCGACCCGAACTTCCATATCCAACATTATGAGACTTGGATGACGATGCAAGGGCTCTCAGGGGCAACGCTTTGTCAAGCCTTTAGCTTGACACTGGTAGGGTCAGGGTTCGAGTGGTTTAGAAACTTGAAGCCAGGCAGCATCGGCTCGTTCCGCGCCCTCAGGGAATCCTTTCTCGCCCGGTTTGCCACCATGGTCGCGCAGAAGAAGTCCAAAACGCATTTATGGACGATTAGGCAAAAACCAGGCGAGAGCCTGCGTGAATACTTGGCGCGGTTCACTGAGGAATCCCATAAGGTGGAGGATTTCGATGACCGAGACGCCATCGTGGCCATCACGGAAGGTTCCGAACCCAGCGACTTCTTAAAGTCGATCGTGGGCAGGGTCCCAAGGGATATGGCCGAGCTCATGACATGCGCTCGAACGCACATGGGGGTCGAAGACTACCTCAGCAGCCGTAAAGGCGAGGGGCATAGGGATGATCCTCGATCGAGCGATCACCCCAATGCTCGAGGGAAGCGCGGAAGGAATCCCAACGCCGCCAAGGCTGCCCTTCTCCCTCGACCGAGGAAGCCGTTCGCGGATCAATTCCAGGGGGAAGCTCTCACCCCACTCAATGCGTCCCCAACTCGAATTTTGGCCCTTCATAGGGACAAGCTCGGGTCCCCGATGCCATTGAAAAAAGGTTCCGCAACGCGGGACAAGAGCAAATATTGCGAGTATCACCGGGACCACGGACACGTGACCTCCGAGTGTTATCAGCTAAAGCGACAGATAGAGGCCCTGATTCAGGATGGCAAGCTCAAAGAGTTTGTCATGAGAGCCGCCGGGGTGACAATCCCGGAGGATCGCTCACCTGCCGGTTATGGGGGTTCGACTAAGGGAAAGGCCCCAGCCGTCGCCGCCGTTAGCGGCGAGCATGAAAACCCCGAGATGAACATTGTGAGAACAATCACCGGGGGGCTTGATTGTGGCGAATCAAGCAACCAGAAGAAAAATTATTTGAGGGCAGTGACTAACGAGAGGGTGAGAAATGGCATCAACCTCACGTATGTCGCTCCCCCACCTACTCCCTTTGAAGACATCCGCTTCACCGAGGAGGAAGCGAGACGAATACTCCATCCGCATAACGACGCTCTTGTCGTAACTGCAACTGTGGCTAACAACAAGGTTCGACGAATCTTGATTGACAACGGCAGTGCGGTGGACATAGTGTTCAAGTCGGCTCTTGAGCAAATGAAACTCGACGGAGTGAAGCTCGCCCGGATTCGGACCCCGTTATATGGCTTTTCCGGGGAAAAAGTGTGGACGGAGGGATCAGTAGATCTCCCCGTCACCTTTGGGACCCGAGGTAGCGCCGAGGTTACTCGGATTGTAACATATTTAATCGTCGACGAGCCGACGGCCTACAATATGATAATCGGGAGGCCAACCCTGGTGGGCCTCAAGGCTATTACGTCGATATATCACCTCATGATGAATTTTCCCACCGAGAATGAAATCGCATGCATGACGGGGGATCAAGCCATGGCACGATCGTGCCACGTGCACGCTGCCAGTAACAAAATCGCGAAACCTAAGGGAGCGAAAGAAGTCTGCACCGTATACCAGCTTAATGACAAGCTCCCATGCGAGCCCGGGGAGGGAGGAACATTCGGCGAGTTAGACTAGCGCGACGAGATCGAGCGTCGGCGCATGGAAACTCCGAATGATCTCGTCACGATCGTCTTGGATCCCTCCAAACCTGACCAATTGGTCAAAATCGGCGCACAACTCTCCGTCGAGAGGCAGGAGTTGATGGCCTCTTTCCTTAGGGACCATAAAGACGTCTTTGCGTGGACACACGCGGATATGCCGAGCATTGACCCGAAGGTCATGGTTCATCGCCTAAACGATGACCATAACATACACGCGAGGGTTCAACCCACAAGGGCATTTAGCGGGGAAAGATATCTCGCCATAGGAGAGGAAGTTGAAAAAGTCCTCGCCGCCGACTTCATAAGAGAGGCGGAACACCCCAAGTGGGTGTCGAATGTGGTGATGGTAAAAAAGCCCAATGGGAAGTGGCGTGTTTGCATAGATTACAAAGATCTTAACAAAGCCTGCCCGAAGAATAGCTTCCCCCTTCCCCGGATAGAGCAACTCGTGGACGCGACAGCAGGCCACGAGCTTCTTAGCTTCATGGACGCCTACTCAGGCTACAACCAAATCCGGATGCACAAGGATGACCAGATAAAAACAACCTTTGTGACGTACAAAGGCTTGTATTGCTATAAGGTAATGCCGTTCGGTCTGAAAAATGTCGGGGTGACCTATCAGCGCCTGGTCAACCGCATGTTCGCCGACCAAATCGGGAAGACCATGGAAGTCTATGTGGACGACATGTTGGTTAAAAGCCGACTGGCTCCCAACCACATCGACGACCTCCGAACCATGTTCGCGATCCTCCGAAGATACGGGATGAAATTGAATCCCAACAAATGTGCGTTCGGGGTCGAGTCAGGAAAATTCCTCGGTTACATGGTCAGTAAGCGGGGAATCGAAGCCAACCCCGAGAAGATCACAGCCATTCTCGAGATGAGGTCCCCGCAAAAATCTAAAGAGGTCCAAAGTCTGGCAGGACGAATTGCGGCGCTAGCCAGATTCGTCTCTAAGGCCACCGACAGATGCCACCCTTTCTTCCAATCTCTAAAGAAGAGAGATGGGTTCGAATGGACTGCGGAATGTGAGAGGGCGTTTTGCGAGATGAAGTCATACCTCGTAACCCCCCGTTCTTGGCAAAGCCTATCGACCACGAGGTCCTCGTATTATACCTCGCAGTGTCCGATAGGGTCACGAGTGCAGTCCTCATACAGGAAGAAGGCCAATGCCAGCGACCGGTCTACTATGTCAGTAAGTCTCTCCTGGATGCCGAGACCCGGTACCCAGAGATCGAGAAACTGTCATTGGCACTGATCGTGAGTGCGCGAAAGCTACGCCCGTACTTCCAAGCACACCAGATAGTGGTGCACACCGGACATCCTATCGAAAAAGCCCTTCAGCGAGGCTCCTCGACGAGGATGGCGATTTGGTCGCAAGACCTCAGCGAGTACGGAATAAAATTCCAGCCACGAACAACCATCAAGGGTCAGGCAATGGCCGACTTTGTGGCGGAATTCGCACCTGCGGAAACCAAAGTCGATTTAGACAACAACCCGTCGGACCCCCCGAGGAAAAGGGACATCGGGCCGATAGGCCCAACATGGTCCCTACACGTCGACGGCGCTTCAAACGCTCGGGGAGCTGGCGCCGGGGTAGTTTTGACTAACCCGGACAAGAACAAATTGAAGTACGCCCTACGCTTCGAGTTTCGCGCCTCAAACAACGAGGCCGAATACGAAGCCTTGATAGTCGGTTTAGAGCTAGCTCACCCATTGGGGGTCAATAACTTGCGCATCTATTGTGACTCACAGCTGATCGTGAAACAGGTGAAGGGCGAATACGCTGCCAAGGAGCCTAGCATGATCGCATACTTGGCGAAAACTCTAAAAAACCTAGAAGCGATAGCTTGGTTTGAAGTCGTACAAATACCCCGAGAGGAAAATGTCGAGGCCGACGCGTTGGCGCGCCTCGCCTCGGGAATCGACGAAGAAGAGAACGGTGATGTCCCTATCGAAGTCTTGACCAGACCTTACGTCTCCAGAAGTGACGTAGGAACGATCGGCAACTCCCCAAATCCGACATGGATGACTCCGTTGACAGAGTACCTCGGAAGCGGGAAACTACCCGAGGGCCGCAATGATGCTCGAAGGCTGAAGGGCTTAGCATCGAAGTATACCATGCGTGGGGACACGTTGTTCAAACGCGGTTTCTCGATGCCGCTCCTGCGCTGCCTGGACGAGGCCGAGGCAAGTCGAGCAATGTGCGAAGTACACGAAGGGCTGTGTGGAAATCACGCCGCGGGGCAATCAATGGCCCTGAAGCTCTTAAGGTTGGGCTATTTCTGGCCAACCCTAAAGAAAGACGCGCACAACTGGACCCAGCGATGCGACAAGTGTCCATGTGCCTAGAGAGCCGTCGGCCCCCCTTTGCCCCATCATCGTACCTCGACCATTCGCCAAGTGGGGGATCGATTTGATAGGGGAACTCCCCATGGCCCCGAGACAATTCCGGTTTGCCATAGTCGCGATCGACAACTTCACAAAGTGGGTGGAGGCCGAACCGCTGGCAAGGATTACAGAGGCGAATACAACAAATTTCATTTGGAGAAGCATAATATGCCGGCATGGGATCCCATAATCCATCGTGACCGACAACGGATGACAGTTCGACAACGCTCGCCTGCGCGAGTTGTGCGAGCAATTGGGAATAAGCAAGACCTTCGCTTCCCCTAGGCACCCCCAAGCCAATGGCCAAGTGGAGGCAGTCAATCGCACCATTAAGGAGAACTTAAAGAAACGGAGGAACTCCCGTTCGTGTTATGGGCCTATCGGACCACGGCTCGAAACGCAACAGGGGAAACCCCGTTCGCCCTCACCTTCGGGGTCGAGGCAGTGGTCCCGATAGAGACCACACTCCCCACGCTTCGCACCGAGACCTTCCATGAGAAGGAGAACGAAGAGGCAATGCGGGCAGAGCTTGACCTAATCGATGAGAAAAGGTCTGACGCACTCACCCGTCTTGCCAACCAAAAAAGAAAAGTGGAACGGTATTACAATTCAAAAGTCAAGCTGCGAAGCTTCGCGAACGGGAGCCTGGTACTGAGAAGGGTATTCCAGAACACCAAGGTACAAGGAGCCGGCGTCCTGGGTCCAACGTGGGAGGGGCCATATCGGATTCGAAAAGCCATTCACAACGGCACTTACGAACTCGAAAATTTGGATGGCCTCGTATTCACCCACCCATGGAACGCCGAGCACCTAAGGCAGTACCACCAATAGCCTCGGAAGATCTGAACTCAACCACATTTCATGTAAACACAGTAGCTGTCGTAATTCAACTTAGTCCAATTGTACTTTTTTGAACATCGAAATAAAAGCGTATTTGTGTCATCATGTGCTGTCCTTTAAAGTTTCTAATTTTTTTTTTCTTTGGCATCAAAAACTTTATGAAACTTGGGGGGCTAGGGTATCTTGGTCGCAACACCGACCAACCCAACCAAAAAACGGTAACAAGGCCCAATCCTTGCATCCGGTCGCCCATGGATCTGAGGAAAACCGACGAACGTCGGGCCCAATCCTAAGGCGATACTCGAATTCCCCTGGAGTAAAATCACGCGATTCCAGCCAAGGATAGATCGTAAACCGATCGGTCATCGACACGTTCGTAAACCCTCGGTCATCGATCGCGCCAACCCTCGGAATTCCCCATCCTCCGTAGAACACAATCGTAAGCCAATAAGCCATCGATGAAAGCATTCACGGGACAAAACGCTCGAAACACGGTCCTAACGCCGATGTAGGCGAGCCCAGACGTCGCCTCACAAATGTATCGTAAATCGGCAACACAGCCACCGCTCACAAAACCCGAGTTCTTAAAAAGACTCGGACGAGCGAGCTGACAAGACTGCCCATCATCGATCATACGAAGCGCACGGCATTCCGAAAGAAAACAAGACAAGCCCCAATATATGGAATAAACGGTCTTCTTTGATAAAAGAAAGGTCTACAAAGCAAAACAAAAAGCGCTAAACAAATGGGGCAACCAAAGCAAAGAATCTACTCAAAACTTCAATCGACGCGTTCCTCATCGATCGGAGAAGGTGCCCCCGCCTGCGAAGGTGACGTGCCAACAGAAGAATGCGTGGTATCCGCCGGTCGAGAGTCTGTGAGATCATCAGCATCCGCGCCATCCTCCAATGGTGGGAACATCGCGTCGAAGAACGCAAAGGAAATCTCACGCGACCCGTTCTCTGCTATTGTGGCATCCCGGACCCGCACCGCCGCAGCGTACCGGGCCTCGTACAAAGCCACCTCCCAGTCCTCCTCGGCCCGAGCTTTGGAGTGGGCAATCTCGTCGCGCTCCTTGGTGACGCCCCGCATCTCCGACAGGAAAGACTCATTCTCCTGGAGTGCATCCTCACGCTCGATTTCGCACGCCGAAAGCTTGCCGCGGATCGCCTCCAATTCCGCATCCCGGGCTGCCACCGCCCTCTCAAGCGATCTCGTCTCGGCGGCAAAGGCAACAGTCGATCGTTCCGCTTGTTCCCTCGAGGCCTTTTCTTCCGCTAGTTTCGCCTTCGCGACCTCGAGCTCTGCAACGACCTTCGCCACAGCCACGGCATGTTGTCGCTCCCTTTGGTCGTTCGATTCCGTCGATACGCGCTCGCGGCGGATGACCTCCAGCATCAACGAATCCATTCGCTCATGGCGAGCTAAGGCCTAAGGGGAACATTGCATAAGTATATAACTCATATGAAGAAAAGAGTCGGGAGGTCTACCTTCCGAGCATCTCGGGTGCCTTGGCGGAAGAGTTCCATGTCGCTCACCATGACAAGCTCCTTGAAACATCTCGGCGACGAATCCACGATACCTCGCGAGCTGTGATCCCTCAAACGTGTGGGCAAGGCTTCGGTAGCCGCAACCGGTCGGCCGGCGGGGAGGCGGGCCCGATCCGAGGAATAGGGCCCAATGCTCGACGATGGCGCATCGCCACCTCTCCGGACGCGCCTTCGAGAACCACCTGAGGCATGAATGATGGACAGCATAAGAAAATTTTGACAACTTGACAATAAAAGAGGGATACCTCGTACCACGAGGACGATCGACAATGTGAGATTCGCTGTCTGATCCCGAATCGGAATCTCGCCGATCCCTTGCCCGAGGACGTGGCGGCGGAGAGATCGGTGAAACAAACCACCCCGTCGTGGCCATCATGTCGGGCGATACGAAAATGGACGCCTGACGCCGGGTCGCCGGGAGCCGATGGACCGCTTGGCCAAGTTCGGTAAGCTCAGGATCGACCACCGGCGCAGGCATCCTCGCCGGTCCAAAGGTGAGGGGGGCGGTCCCGAACGCGGCCTCAGATACCCAAATCCAATGATAGCGGTATTTCGATAGCGGGTTGGTGACTACTGCAAAATTCCTGGCATGATTTGCCCGATATGACCCGACTCGCGACGGCACTTCCACGATCGGCAAGAACCCCAGGAAGTCGTCCGCCGTCATCGCTCGCCTCTTCTCGCGAAAGAGAATCATGTGGCAGGCTGCAACAAAGCGATAGAAGATCGGCGCCATCTGCGCCGGATGAACCTCCAACCTGGAGAGAAGGTCCTGTAGCACGGGTTGGAGCGGAAATCGAAGCCCCGCTTGAAGACTCGCAACGTGTACGGCGGCATAACCAAGTCGAGGGTAGGTCATGCGATCGCCGGGGATGGGTCGGAGAATATCAAAGCAGGAGGGAATTCCGAACTCCTCACGAAGCCTCTGGAAGGCGGAAAGGGTCGGAACCCACGCAGCGTCGATCCCGTCACACGAGAAATCCCCCTTTACCCGTTGTGCAGTGATCGCGTAGGACATCGTCCTCGTGTCTTCCTCCCTCGCCGTTAAGAGAGAGTCGCGGTCGCCTCGGACGTTTCGCGACCGACTCCGACGAGCGTGGGCAAAGTCCCCCGGCTCGACGGCAGAACCTGAGAGGTGCGGCCACCCGGCTGCGAGCTAGGGGCCGCTCTATCCGTCGAAAGGTCTCCCTCCGACGAGGGAGCTTCTCGGGCGGGGATGGTCGGCCGATTGATAGCCGCCCCGACGCCGGGCGACGGAACAGTTCCGACTGCCCCATAATCGGCACGGATAAGGCCGGCCGGCGGAAACCCATCCTGGGTAGGGCCGGCCGGCCACGTTCCGGACCACCCAGGGCCGGCCGGCGAAAGCCCCTCCTGGGGAGGGCCGGCCGGCCGCATCCCGGGCCACCCAGGGCCGGCCGGCGAAAACCCCTCCTGGGTAGGGCCGGCCGGCCACGTTCCGGGCCATCCAGGGCCTGCCGGTGAAAATCCCTCCAGGGTAGAGCCGGCCGGCCACGTTTTGGGCCATCCAGGGTCGACCGGCACAAGCCCCGCCTGGGCAGGGCCGGCCGGTCGCGTCTCGGGCCACCCGGCACCGGCCAACGCAGGCCCCACCCGGGAAGGGCTGGCCGGAAAAAACCCCACCTGGGTAGGGCCGGTCGGCCGAGTTTCGGGTCGCCGAGGACCGGCCGGTACAAGCCCCGCCTGGGCAAAGCCGGCCGGCCGCATTTCGGGCCGCCCAGGACCGGCCAAAAGAGCCGGGGCCGGGTCCCAAGCCGCCGAAATCAGCTCCGTCGCCGGTTCCCCTGCGGGCTCGTCGGCACCACCGGCGCCCACGAAGAAGACGACCCAGGCGAACTCCTCCCCGCCTGGGTTCTCCCGATCCGGGAGCAACCCCTCCCGCACGGCGCCTCCCTCGCCCACGCGACCCGCGGCCGCGCACAACACGGCCGGCCCCTCTCCGCGTTCACCCAGATCTGGCTCGGCCAGATCTGGTCGCCCCCGCACGACGACCCGCGATCGCCCGGCGGTGGACCCAACGCCGCCCTCACGCGACGCGGCCGACCCAGGCGCACCCAAGCCTCCCGATGGCGTCGCGACGATCCGCCCCGCGGTGGCCTCCGCGCCACCATCCCCACACGCGGTCAGGTCGCCGGCGACTGGCTCCTCACAGCCGCCGCCCACGACTGCCCCTCCCGCCGGCGTCGCCGCCGTCTCGCCGCCTACGCTCGCCATCCACGCGTCCAACGCTTCTTCGTCAAAGAACAAAGGGGAAAAAGACTCGGGGTTTGGGGGGTAATTTGGGGAATTAAAAGAATGATCAATGTCGTCAGGGTTGGAAAAGAGTGAACTAATAAAGTCCTCCATGGACCCACCATCACCGGTAGAAGACAAAGGATCCATGGCACGTGTGGAACAAAATAATAAACAAAAAAGAAAGGAAAGGGAAGAATCCGTCGCTTAGATTACCATTCCTCCTCCCCCTTCGAGAGGGGCCTCTCGCCGGTTGACCCTCGGCCTGGCCCGCCGGAGCTCGCTCGATGCTTCGGTGCGGACGCCGACGCCGGTCCTCCTCTTCTGAGTTCATTCCCGACCGAACGCTCGACATTGAACTCGGGGGGCTAATGTTGTCGTCGGTTTTTCCCGACGGCAATGAATATAAATACACCGTCTATGGACGGTCCCAGACCCAACCACCGGAGGGTGCCGCGGGCACTCCCTACACATCGACCGGCCCCTTCGGGTCCCGATTAGCCCTTGGCCGACCGAGAAACGCCCTCGGCCGGCCCTAACCCGCCTTGGCCGGCCCTGGCACATCCCGGCCGGCCCTGGCACGTCCCGGCCGGCCCTGGAACGTCCTGGCCGGCCCTGGCATGTCCTGGCCGGCCCTGGCACGTCCTGGCCGGCCCTGGCACGTCCTGGCCGGCCCTGGCACGTCCTGGCCGGCCCTGGCACGTCCTGGCCGGCCCTGGCAGGGCATCGGCCGGCCTTGGCACGCCCCGGCCGGCCCTGGCCCTCCCTCGGCCGGTTGTGGCCCTCCCTTGGCCGGTCCTGGCACTCCTTGGCCGGCCCTGTCTCGCCTTGGGCATACATGGCCGGTCGCTTAGGCTATAATAGCCCAAGGCGCCTCTCACCAAAGGTAACGAACAGAAAATAGTTAAAAGAGAGAATTCCTCCCCAAGAATTCTCCCTAGATCCGAGACTTGATCTTGGGAACGACGCTGATTTGACAATCTCCGTTTCCATCTCGCCTCGTCGATCTCCCCTCGTCATCCTACAAACTCCACCCACATTACACTAATGTTGAGCGTCGGAGAGGTAAACAGAGGACCCCCCTCTGTTTTCCCTTCTTAGTTCACGCCTGTTTCCTCTTTGCAGATAACAGAAGGACTCGAAGACCACTCGACAGCTAAGAGACGATCTGAGACTCCGGATCCGACACGCTTAGGCCGAAGCGAGGGTCACTCGCCCCGAGCGGGGATCTGACCGCCTAGGTCTCTGAACGTTGTCCAAATTTCAGCGACAACAACCGACAACATCGAACGAAGGCTTGATGAGAAGAAGGGACTTTGGGCTGACGAGCTCCCCGGCGTGCTCTGGGCCTACCGTACAACCCCTCACTCCTCCACCGGCCAAACCCCGTTCTCCTTGTCGTCGGCGTGGAGGCAATAATACCGGCAGAGGTGAGGGTCCCAAGTCTTCAACGAGCGATAGCGCCAAGCGATGAAGAAGACAAAAATCAGGGCCTACTCCACCAGCTCGATCACGTAGACGAGCAACACGAGCAGGCGAGCATCCACATCGCCAACTATCAGAATATAGTCGCTCGCTATTACAACAAGCGGGTGCGTCCGAGGAGTTTCAGGATTGGTGAGATGGTTCACCGACAAGACTTCCAGAACACCGCCGAGGTAAACGCCGGCAAGCTCGGACAAAGTTGGGAAGGCCCATACGTAGTCACAGGCGTCATTAAGCCAGGAGTCTACGAGCTCGAGAACACCGAAGGCCCAAAGTGATCAGGAGCTGGAACGTGAAGCATATGAAGAAGATTTATTGAAAGCTTCCTCGGCCTAGTCATAATCGCGGTAAGTAGTTTTGCGAGCATCTCTTTTTCAAATTACCAGGAACTCCCGATCCTTTTGTTCGGGAATATTTTTGGGCAACTTCACCCCTTTATGCACCCGATCGGGGGACTCGAAGGGTTTGACGAGGCCTGTTCATTACACCACAACTCTAACAAAATGAGATGTCATCCCACGGACGAACAAATTCCACAACGAGCAATCAAAAGAGGTGAGAATGCCCAAAATCAAAAGAGGCGAGAGTGCCAAAGATCAAAAGAGGTGAGAGTGCCCAAAATCAAAAGAGGCGAGAGTGCCCAAAATCAAAAGAGGCGAGAGTGCCCTAGATCAAAAGAGGCGAGAATGCCCAAAATCAAAAGAGGCGAGAGTGCCCAATATCAAAAGAGGCGAGAGTGCCCAAAATCAAAAGAGGCGAGAATGCCCAAAATAAAGCCTCCCAGGGAGCAAACAAATGACTCCCAGCGAGCAAATAAAAGCCTCCCAGCGAGCAAAGGGGATACAGAGTCGCGAAAAGAATCCCTTATCCTCACCCCCGTCTTATTTTAAAAAAAAAAAGGGAAGTGGGAGATGTGCATTCTTCCATCTCTAAAGTCGCATTATGGGTGTTAACGCATCGAACAACCACATAACAAATAAGGGAATGAGAAAAAGGAAAGCGAAACGCGAAGAACATATGCAAAAAGTCATACATTCATTGAAACTTCAATCCTATACAAAATTAAACAAAAAATAAGGAGGTACAAACTTAAACAAACCACTGTCTAAGTAGATACAAAAGGGGATCAACACTCAGCCCCGACCACCGCCCGGTTTGAGCCGCTTCGAGCTCCCCGGTGAGCCTCTTCAACGTGGACCTGACCCCGAAAGGCAAGGAATCCTCCCCGATAAAAGGAACGCCCACGGCCTCTCGCACCTGAGCGAGGAGCCCGTCCTTTCTTTCCAAGGCCTCCACGACCCCTTGGAGGCCTCTTCTCTCTGCGGCCAAGAGCTCCTCTTTGGCGGCCAAGAGAGTACGGTGCTCCTCGATCTCCAGCTCCGCCCTACCTTGAGCTCCATGAGCTCGGTCTCGGAGGCTGTACGCCTAGAAACCTCGCTCGCCAAGTCAGACTCGAGCTTCTCAAACCGCTCGCGACACCGAAGCTCACTAAGAATGGAGGCTTGGAGCTGCCTTTGGGCCTCTTGATGTCTCGACCCCATCTCCGCCGACTCCCCGTGGCCGATAAGGTCCGTTGCCACCGGCTCTTCGGCCTCAACATCCCCTTGCTCCCGCTCGTCAGACATTGGAAAATCCGAGGCCGGGACAGCCGTAGAACTTGCGTCAACCACATATGTGGTCGTCCGCTCCTCGCCCTCCGCGCCTTCCTCCCCTCTATCTTGCTCGGCGGACGTTGGAAGATCCGAGGGCAGGGCAGCCGTTGTCCCTTCGTCGACCGCACCCGTGGTGGTCGGCTCCTCGGCCTCCGTATTCTCCTTCCCTTTCTCGCGCTAGGCGGACATCGGAATTCCCACCGCCGCAGCTCCCCCGACGGGAGGGGATTGTTGGGATTGGTGCCCACAAAGGAGATATTAGACATTGAGATACTTTATGTATTTATACTTTGTTGAAACATTGATATTAATAAATGTTCATTCTTTATAAGACTGTGTTTAGTTATGTTTAAGCTATGCTCTGAAACTGTCGTCAACGAAAAGGGTGTTAAGTACAGACTTGACAAGATAACCCCTTGTGACAAGTTTGAAACATTTGTTCGCAATCTAAAGATCGAAAGAGCAATCGAATCTTATTATTGATTGTTAGCATGAATCATGATATCTCATCTTGTGATATAGAGAGTTGTGACTCTATGATTCATACTAGGTATCTTATAGAAGATACTGAACAAGACCAGTGACACTTAGAAGCTCGAGACAAAACTGTTTACACACTCGAGGCTTCAAGTTCACAACTAAAGGAGTATTATGATATTTACCTTAATCCTGAAGTGAATATGTAATTGACATTGCACTTTGTGACATTTGATTCGTCAATGGGCAATGACTAAATTTTGGTTGCATTTGACCCGACTGTTGGTGTCACAACGATGTAATGTTGGGTTACATGATTCACAGATATGGAATTCATGTAACAACAATGCAAATGCATTAATATCACACTATGCTTTGTTATGAGAGTGTGAATGAATAAACCTGGCCAGGTATTCATTGAATGAGTTCATTCTTTGATTAGAACATGTGACATGTATAGACACCTCACTTTATGTTTTTCTCATTCACAAATAACAAAGGAGTTAATGAAATAATAACTCGAGGGGTAAAACAGTAATCTTACATTCCCCTCATTTACTGATACACATGAAGGGTAACATCGTAATATACTCCGTGGATCGTATGAGAAATTGTTTCATCATATCAAACATAAAAGATACGCACATGAACAGAGAGATTATCAATATTGGTCCTTTAGTGGAATCAACCAATGTTAAGAATTAAAAGACGGAAAAAGTTTGTGAACTTTTGTGTCCGATCTTTATTCTGAAGCTTCGTTCATGTGGGTCCATGAGGTCTCAATGATAGACACTTGGAAGAGATTAAAAGAAATTGAAAAGTTGATTTACTCATTAAGTATAAATAGTGATTTATATTGAGAAAGTTGTTTTCTTGAAACTTGATAAATAACTAGTTATTTATTTTGTTTATTGAATCACAAGATGCTATCATATTGATGATGACATTCTCGAGTGATTAAATATGTTAAAAGAAGAAAACAAATTATTTCTCATTTCGTACTTATTCGATAACTATGAAATATATTTAATGATGTGTCATTAAATAATAATGAGAGTTCTAAATTAATTTTAGAAATTAAATCAAATAAATTTGGGAACAAAAATCAAAGACATGGACGAGTAAGGGGAGAGTGTCTTGGCCGGATTCAATGAATGAATAGGGTCATGGGTTTGACCCAGCTTAAACCCATTTATAATCTGTATAAATAAGGCTAAGTAACCCTAATCACCCAACCCTAATCCTAGAGAATTTTCGGCAACATTCCCTCTTCCCCTTTGTGCAATTCTCGGCCAAAATTCCCAAACAAAGAAAAGAGAAAAAATTGTTTTTCCTTAATTCAATCTTTGATTCCCAAATTGTTCTTTAGAGCCCACACTCATAATCTCAATATTTCTTAGTGTAATATTGTTGATTCATCACTTGTGGTGTTGGAATAATTTAGAAAAATTGTTTTGGAATTTTTAAAACTGTTTTAAAAAGGTTTCAGCCATCAAAAAAGTCTCTAGGTCGTTTTCTGTGCATTCCGGCGACCTCACAGTCTCCAGGAGTCCATTCCGGCGACCCAGACCCAGTCCGGCGAAGGCTACCAGTCAGGCGGGTCCAATCCGGCGAGATAGACTCAATCCGGCGAGGCAGATCCATTCCGGCGAGGTTGTCTGTCAGGCGAGGAGTTCCCAGCGAGGCGATCCAGTCCGGCGAAGTCCAATCCGGCGAGGGCAATCCGGCGAGGCGTCCCAGAGATCTCCAGTCCGGCGAGGTGTCCCAGTCCGGCGAGGCTCCCAGTCCGGCGAGTCCCTGTGCAGCGACAGATCCCATTCCGGCGAGTGGCCAGTCCGGCGAGGGCATCCATTCCGGCGAGCTCCCTGTCAGGCGAAGAAGTCCAGTCCGGCGAGGCTCCCAGCTGCTGTGCATTCCGGTGGCCATTCCCAATCCGGCGAGGACACTCCCGAGCATTCCGGCGAGGCTTTTCTCGGGTTTCGAGCGTGACGTGGCATTCAGGCGATAACTAGCAACGTCGTGGTTGTTTACAACCTCTTACGTAAGTAATTCTTCAATTAAATAATTAAATATAAATTATATAATTGTTATATAAATTATTATTTTAATTTTATTTGATTGAGCTTGTGTATTATAAATTGTTTATAATTACTCAATAAATTTTAATGCCTTAGGTTGTTAAATATATTAAAATTGGTTTTAATATATTAGGTCTAATTATAATTTTCCGCCACATAGGATGTATATTGTAATTAATATTGTTTAATTGTTAAATAAATTCCAACATATGGTATCAGAGCTAGTAAAAGGCATTAAAATTTAGATTAAATGACTAGTTTGGAAATTTGTTTGACTAGTTGGTGTTGGCGTTTTTGTATAATTGCATTATGAATGTATTGTGTGTGGGCATGTGAATGAATGGATCCTTATTCGATATGGCCCTAGGATGTTTTTATTCCGGTTATCGTCCCGGATTTTAATTTATTTAAATTGTGGGCCTCAATTTGAGAGGACATTTAAATTTGTAATTTATTATTATAATTCGACGATGATGAGACAAGGAGGCAGCACCTCGAGATTGGCCGCACGTTGGAGAACGTGTGGGGGCTAACCCGAGACATCCGATGACGCGTCATTCGAAGATGAAGTTTAAATTGTTTTATTTCATTTATTTACAAGAGTTGTATTATAGAAATGGGCCTATTGATAAGTTAAATAATTTTCATATTTGATATTTAAATTTATTGATCTCATTGCATATAACACTCACATGTCATATAGGATAGAACGCCAACATCATTGAAAATGAAGTTGTTCATATAGTTTATAATTGATAAAAGGTTATGAAATAATTATAAATTGTAATAAATGAATATGATTCATTTGCAAAAACTAAGTGGGAGGGTTGTTTATCGTTGAAGCAACCGAAGGTCCCCGACACAAGTGAAATTAATTAAATATGTGATGAACTAAGAGTCACACATAGTGGCCCTCCCTTCAATGGGAGTACTTCGGAAGTATTTAATTAATCTCACTGTTAAAGAACTAAGCCTAAAAGAGAAGTTTTGAAACGGGGTCTCCACATAGGTGAACCATCTTCAAAGCGACTTGAGTGAGGGCCCACGTGTCGGTTATACACTTAGACTTATATTTTAAAGTAATCCTCACATAGAGGCTCTGCATTAAAAATAAGTGACCAAAAATTTATGGTAATTAGTAAGAACTAGAAGTTGTGACTTCTTGGATGGTTCGAGCTAAATAGTGATGAGTCACGACTGTGAAAGGAGGTTAATTACGGTTTCCCCATAGGAAAAGTAATTAACTGTTGTTGTTCACAATACCATGAATTATTTTAACGTTTTCCTCACCATATTAGGATTGTTCATGCATGCATATAATTCGAAAATATAGCACATACTAAAGTCATTTATTTTATCAATGTTTTTCAGCAAAATGTCTTTTAACCCACTACAAACGATTTTAAGTTCAAATAAACTCGAGGGTGAGAATTACGTTGACTGGAAACGTAACCTCGACATCGTATTGACGGTGGAAAAGCACAAGTACGTTCTCACGACCCCATGTCCTCCTGTTCCGAGTGCTGACTCGAGCAAGGAAGACAAGGACGCCTTCGATGTGTGGATGAGATCTGATGAGATTGCTCGTTGCTACATTTTAGCATCGATGAGCAATGTGTTGCAACAATCTCATAGAGACATCGCCACTGCATATGAAATCCTGTTCAATCTTCATGAGATGTTCGGATGTCATGGGCGTCAGGCGAGGCAGCAAGCTATCCGCAGTTTCATGAACTGTAGGATGAAGCAAGGATCTTCCGTACGGGAACACATGCTATTGATCATGGCTCACCTGAACGATATGGAGATTCTTGGTTCGGAGATTGACGGAGAAACCAAGATTGACATGATCTTGGAGACTCTAACGGAATCTTTTGATAGCTTCCGTCTGAACTACTCCATGAACAAGCTCAATAACACAGTGACTGAGCTTATGAAGGAGTTGCAGACTGCCGAGAGACTTCTCCCTAAGAGCAAGAAGAAGTCGGGAGAGCTCAATGTTGTTGAACACAGAGCCTCGACCTCTGGTTCTAAGAGGATGATGAAGAGGCCCAAAAACGCCAACCGAGCGGGTTCCAAGAAGCCTTACAAGAAGGTTGTGGATGCTAAGGGCAAAGGCATCGCAAAGGTGGACAAGTCTGAGCACAAGTGTCACCATTGCGGAGAGGCTGGCCACTGGCGGAGGAACTGCCCTACCTACCTCAAGAGTGTCAAGGGGAAACGTAAGATCTTTGTTACTCAAGCTTGTTATACTACAAACAAGGCATCGCCCTGGATTCTTGATTGCGGGGCGTCTGACCACGTTGTGTGTAATTTGAATGGTTTTAGGAAAACCAAAAGCTTAGGTGACGGAGAGTTCGGATTCAACTGGGGTGATGGAACGAAGGTCGAACAAGATCTGTCGGGACCATGAAGCTCAAGTTTGGAAAAGAAACTTTATTATTGAATAATGTTTACTATGTTCCGGATTTTTGCAAGAATTTGATTTCATTTGGTCGTTTAGAAGAACAAGGTTTCAATTTTAAGATCAATAATGGTACTGAGATTTTTATTGATGATTGTTTTATTACTAAAGCTCAATGAGTGGATTCCATTTATTATTTATATCCTGCTGAGCTGACAATCTTGGACACCGAAGTGAATGGTGATTCACTTAGGAAGCGTAAGACGTTTCATACTGATGAGACTGCCGATACATATCTATGGCACCTACGTCTTGGACATATTGGCGTGGATAGGATCAAGAGATTGACAAAGGATGGTCCTTTAAAATCTCTACACGTGGGAAGTCTTCCCACGTGTGAATCCTGTCTTGAAGGCAAGATGACCAAGAGACCTTTCTCAACAAAGGGTCTTAGGGCCACGCAAGTATGGGAACTAATACATAGTGATGTATGTGGTCCAATTAACATCCAGGCAAGAGGAGGTTACGAATATTTTGTAACCTTCATTGATGACTACTCTAGATTTGGTCAAATCTACCTTATGCGACATAAGTCAGATACTTTTGAAATGTTCAAACAGTATAAGGCTTTAGTTGGAAAGCAAACGGAGAAACAGATCAAAACCCTTCGATCAGATCGAGGGGGAGAGTACTTGTCTGGAGAGTTCGAAAACTTTCTTAGAGAAGAAGGCATTCATTCTCAGCTTACAGCACCCGCAGCAAAACGGTGTGTTAGAGAGAAGGAATCGAACTTTGTTAGATATGGTGAGGTCGATGATGAGTTACTCATGGCTTCCTAATTCGTTCTGGGGATATGCCCTTGAAACAGCTGCTTACATTCTGAACCAGGTTCCATCTAAAACGGTACCTGGCACACCATATGAAAGATGGAGTGGTAGAAAATCTGTTTTACATCATACTCGCATCTGGGGTTGTCCAGCACATGTGCTGAGACAAAAGACTAGCAAGTTGGCTAGTCGTTCAGAAGTATGCCTGTTTGTGGGATATTCAAAAGAAACAAAAGGGTACATCTTCTATACTGCTGCTGACCAGAAAACGTTCGTTAGCACGAACGCTAGGTTTCTGGAAGCAGATTATATGAAGAATACAGTATCGAGAAGCAGACTTGTGCTAAAGGAACTGTTGGGTGAAGCAATTAGTACTTCACAAGATAGGACGGGTCCTATTCCAACAGTGGGAGAACCAAGCTCGGAATCAGAGACTCCTACGCTTCGTCGTAGCAACAGAGTTTGTGAGACAACCTGTTCGATACATAGGTATCGGAGAATCTTTTACTGCAGTTGCAAACAATGAAGAAGATGATCGCGTATCATTTTCCCACGCAATGCAGAGTTCCGAGGCAAACCTATGGCAAGAAGCCATGAACGTTGAAATGCATTGATGTATGTCAACGAGGTCTGGAAGCTTGTAGATCTGCCTGAAGCCATCAAGCCTGTATGCTGTAAATGGATCTACAAGAAGAAGAGAGGACCGGATGGAAATGTCGAGACATTTAAAGCACGACTTGTGGCGAAGGGGTTCACACAGAAAGAAGGTATCGACTATGAGGATACCTTCTCGCCAGTCGCAATGCTAAAGTCCATCCGAACTCTCTTATCCATTGCCGCAGCCCTAGATTATGAGATCTGGCAAATGGATGTCAAGACTGCATTTCTGAATGGCAATCTTGATGAGCGCATTTATATGGCTCAACCAGACGGGTTCATGGAGAAAGGCCAACAGGGCAAAGTTTGTGAATTGCTCAAGTCCATTTATGGACTCAAGCAAGCATCTAGATCGCGGAATATTAGATTCGACGAGACTGTAAAGAGCTACGGCTTTGATCAGTCCGTAGATGAGCCATGTGTTTATAAGATGATAAACGATGGCAAAGTGGTTTTCTTAGTCCTTTATGTTGACGACATACTACTCATTGGGAATGATGTAGGAAAGTTGTCAGAGGTTAAAGTCTGGCTATCAAAGCAGTTTGAGATGAAGGATCTAGGAGAGGCAGCTTACATTCTAGGTATTCACATATTTAGAGATCGAAAGAATCGTAAGCTGGCACTCTCCCAAGCATCTTATATTGATAAGATCATGGATCGCTTCAGTATGCAAGACTCCAAGAAAGGACAACTACCTTTCAGGCATGGAGTGCATCTCTCAAGCGAGCAGTCTCCCAAGACGCCTCAAGAAGTTGAGAACATGAGACACATTCCTTACGCTTCAGCCGTAGGAAGTCTCATGTACGCTATGCTTTGCACGAGGCCAGACATATGCTATGCAGTAGGCGTAGTGAGCAGATTCCAGTCTAACCCTGGACCCGAGCACTGGGTTGCTGTCAAGCATGTTCTCAAGTATCTTCGGAGAACGAGAAACTACATGCTTGCGTTGCTGACCTGAATATGACGGGATATACCGACTCTGATTTTCAGGCGGACAAGGATTCCAGGAAGTCCACATCAGGGTCTGTGTTCACCCTGAATGGTGGATCCGTGTTTTGGAGGAGTATCAAGCAATCTTGTGTTGCTGACTCGACCATGGAAGCCGAGTATGTGGCAGCTTATGAAGCTGCAAAGGAGGCTGTGTGGCTAAGGAAATTCCTTATGTACTTGGAAGTTGTTCCAAGTGCAAGCGAGCCTATTACACTTTATTGTGATAATAGTGGGGCAGTCGCTAATTGTAAGGAGCCAAGAAGTCACAAGTGCTCTAACCACATAAAACGCAAGTATCACATCGTTCGGGACATCATTCACAGAGGGGATGCTGAAGCATGAAGATCTCAATGTTAGATAACCTTGCTGATCCCTTCACGAAGCCTTTAACGAGTAAAGTCTTCGACGGACACCTAGAAGGATTGGGACTGAAGGATCATTCGCATCTCCTTTGAGTCAAGTGGGAGTTTGTTGGGATTGGTGCCCACAGAGGAGATATTAGACATTGAGATACTTTATGTATTTATACTTTGTTGAAACATTGATATTAATAAATTTTCATTCTTTATAAGACCGTGTTTAGTTATGTTTAAGCTATGCTCTGAAACTGTCATCAACGAAAAGGGTGTTAAGTACAGACTTGACAAGATAACCCCTTGTGACAAGTTTGAAACATCTGTTCGCAATCTAAAGATCGATAGAGCAATCGAATCTTATTATTGATTGTTAGCATGAATCATGATATCTCATCTTGTGATATAGAGAGTTGTGACTCTATGATTCATACTAGGTATCTTATAGAAGATACTGAACAAGACCAGTGACACTTAGAAGCTCGAGACAAAACTGTTTACACACTCGAGGCTTCAAGTTCACAACTAAAGGAGTATTATGATACTTACCTTAATCCTGAAGTGAATATGTAATTGACATTGCACTTTGTGACATTTGATTCGTCAATGGGCAATGACTAAATTTTAGTTGCATCTGACCCGACTGTTGGTGTCACAACGATGTAATGTTGGGTTACATGATTCACAGATATGGAATTCATGTAACAACAATGCAAATGCATTAATATCACACTATGCTTTGTTATGAGAGTGTGAATGAATAAACCTGGCCAGGTATTCATTGAATGAGTTCATTCTTTGATTAGAACATGTGACATGTATAGACACCTCACTTTATGTTTTTCTCATTCACAAATAACAAAGGAGTTAGTGAAATAATAACTCGAGGGGTAAAACAGTAATCTTACATTCCCCTCAGTTACTGATACACATGAAGGGTAACATCGTAATATACTCCGTGGATCGTATGAGAAATTGTTTCATCATATCAAACATAAAAGATACGCACATGAACAGAGAGATTATCAATATTGGTCCTTTAGTGGAATCGACCAATATTAAGAATTAAAAGACGGAAAAAGTTTGTGAACTTTTGTGTCCGATCTTTATTCTGAAGCTTCGTTCATGTGGGTCCATGAGGTCTCAATGATAGACACTTGGAAGAGATTAAAAGAACTTGAAAAGTTGATTTACTCATTAAGTATAAATAGTGATTTATATTGAGAAAGTTGTTTTCTTGAAACTCGATAAATAACTAGTTATTTATTTTGTTTATTGAATCACAAGATGCTATCATATTGATGATGACATTCTCGAGTGATTAAATATGTTAAAAGAAGAAAACAAATTATTTCTCATTTCGTACTTATTCGATAACTATGAAATATATTTAATGATGTGTCATTAAATAATAATGAGAGTTCTAAATTAATTTTAGAAATTAAATCAAATAAATTTGGGAACAAAAATCAAAGACATGGACGAGTAAAGGGAGAGTGTCTTGGCCGGATTCAATGAGTGAATAGGGTCATGGGTTTGACCCAGCTTAAGCCCATTTATAATCTGTATAAATAAGCCTAAGTAACCCTAATCACCCAACCCTAACCCTAGAGAATTTTCGGCAACATTCCCTCTTCCCCTTTGTGCAATTCTCGGCCAAAATCCCCAAACAAAGAAAAGAGAAAAAATTGTTTTTCCTTAATTCAATCTTTGATTCCCAAATTGTTCTTTAGAGCCCACACTCATAATCTCAATATTTCGTAGTGTAATATTGTTGATTCATCACTTGTGGTGTTTCAATAATTTAGAAAAATTATTGTGGAATTTTTAAAACTGTTTTAAAAAGGTTTCAGCCATCAAAAAAGTCTCTAGGTCGTTTTATGTGCATTCCGGCGACCTCACAGTCTCCAGGAGTCCATTCCGGCGACCCAAACCCAGTCCGGCGAAGGCTACCAGTCAAGCGGGTGCAATCCGGCGAGACAGACTCAATCCGGCGAGGCAGATCCATTCCGACGAGGTTGTCTGTCAGGCGAGGAGTTCCCAGCGAGGCGATCCAGTCCGGCGAAGTCCAATCCGGCGAGGGCAATCGGGCGAGGTCATCAGGCGAGGCGTCCCAGAGATCTCCAGTCCGGCGAGGTGTCCCAGTCCGGTGAGGCTCCCAGTCCGGCGAGTCCCCTGTCAGGCGAGTCCCTGTGCGGCGACAGATCCCATTCCGGCGAGTGGCCAGTCCGGCGAGGGCATCCATTCCGGCGAGCTCCCTGTCAGGCGAAGAAGTCCAGTCCGACGAGGCTCCCAGCTGCTGTGCATTCCGGTGGCCATTCCCAATCCCACGAGGACACTCCCGAGCATTCCGGCGAGGCTTTTCTCGGGTTTCGAGCGTGACGTGGAATTCAGGCGATAACTAGCAACGTCGTGGTTGTTTACAACCTCTTACGTAAATAATTCTTCAATTAAATAATTAAATATAAATTATATAATTGTTATATAAATTATTATTTTAATTTTATTTGATTGAGCTTGTGTATTATAAATTGTTTATAATTACTCAATAAATTTTAATGCCTTAGGTTGTTAAATATATTAAAATTGGTTTTAATATATTAGATCTAATTATAATTTTCCGCCACATATGATGTGTATTGTAATTAATATTGTTTAATTGTTAAATAAATTCCAACAGGGATGTCACCAGGGCCACGTCATTGTAGTGTACGATAAAAGCCGGCCTCTTCCTCGGACGCTGAGAGGAACTCACTCCTCCGGAGGGGACCTCTGCGGATTGTCTAGGCCCACTCGCGGTGGTAGGGGTTGGAAGGCCGCGGGCCTCCTCCTGGGCCGGCACGGTGCTGGTAGGAGAAAAAGAAGCTAGAGGGTTCACGCGAACCTCCTCCAAGGTGAAGTTCATCTGCGACGACGCAACCACCTGGTCTAAGGAAGCGTTCCCCTCGGAGAAAGCAGCGAGCGGGGGATCCTCAACACGGGCAACGTCAGTGACCTCCCGCGCTGGAGAATCGCCGCCCGAGCCCTCGACAGGCCGCGAGGGACTCGTCCGAGGTGTAGACGTCTCCTCGCTACGAGGCCTCTTCGCGAAGGGCTCGTCCGAGGGAGCGCCCCCTTCTGGGAAGGAACGCCCTCGACGTCCCCCGGCGGACTCCGGGCTTCTTTCCTCTCTCCTGAGCATGGGATCTCCCCCGAAGAGCCGCCAGTGAACCCTCCAACGTTGGAGACTGATCTTTCCCCTTTCATCGAAAGACTGGAAGCTGCTCTTGGAGACTCATCTCGGAGGAGCCAACCCATGAAAAGACCCCGGAATCCGGGATCCGAGACCCAAGCCCATTGTCGGCGAAGTCTTTTGACCAGTCACTGCGTGTGCAAGAGAGAAGAATCGCACGAGTCGCATCAAAACGACGGGTGGCCTCGTCGCCAACACTGGCCTTGTACTTGGGAAGATCTTGGTCGACGACCCATTCCCGCGGCAAGGATTCGTGGTAATGACCGAAACTGTGCTCGTCGACCGTGACGAAGAAATACCTGTCTTCCCACCCGGACAAGTTCGAGGGGGTGTTCAAAATGACGTGGTATTTAACGCGATGAGAAATAGAGAGGCGGCCCACGTTCTTGGCGTTCTTGGAGAACTTAAAGAGCCGCATCAGATCCTCCAAGGTGATATCCACCTTCATCTCGAGCGCGATGATGATGGTACAGAGAACGAGGCGGATCGAGTTCGGGCTCACCTTAGAGATGGGGACCCCGAACACGCTCAGGAAAGCTATGATAAGGGGAGGGACCAGAAAGTGGAGGCCCACTCTCCAAGAGAATGCCTCGTAGACCGCAACATAGCCGTCCCGAGGGCTATCAGCGAGCTCGCCGTCGAAAGGGAGGCGTAGGGTACTGTTGTCGCTGAAATGTGGACAAGGTTCAGAGACCTAAGCGGTCAGATCCTCGCTCAGAGCGGGTGACCCTCGCTTCGGCCTAAGCGTGCAGATCCGGTGTCCCGGATTGTCTCTTAGCTATCATGTGGTCTTCGAGTCCTTCTGCTATCTGAAAAGAGTAAACAGATGTGAACTAAGAAGGGAAAACAGAGGGGTCCTCTGTTTATCACTCCGACGCTCAACATTAGTATAATGTGGGTGTAGTTATAGGATGACGAGGAGAGATCGACAAGACCGAGTGAAACGAGGATCCTTTGATCGCAGATATTTTGGGGCTCGGGTCTCGGATATTTAGGGAACTATTCCGGTCGGAGATCGTTCCCTGAGGTACCTCACGTGAAAGTAAAGTAGGTGTAGAGAGTGAGAACACGTGCTAATATTTTAGCAGAGTTCTAGGTGTAGAGAAAAGTGTCTTATCTTTGTGGAAGGTGTAAAGGGCTAATTGTAGCCAGGCGATCACCCTTGGGGTCGACTGGGAGACCCCTGGGCTACGAAGGACGGGAGGGCCTCTCCCAGACGCTGGTGGCCGGCCAGGTCTCTCCCAGGGGCAGGAGGCCGGCCAGGCCTCTCCTAGGCGCGGGTGGACGGCCAGGCCTCTCCCAGGCGCAGGAGGCCGGCCAGGCCTCTCCCAGGCGCAGGTGGCCGGCCAGGCCTCTCCCAGGCACGGGTGGCCGGTCAGGCCTCTCCCAGGCGCGGGTGGCCGGTTAGGCCTCTCCCAAGCGCGGGTGGCCGTCCAGGCCTCTCCCAGGCACGGGTGGTCGGCCAGGCCTCTCCCAGGCGCGGGTGGCCGGTTAGGCCTCTCCCAAGCGCGGGTGGCCGTCCAGGCCTCTCCCAGGCACGGGTGGTCGGCCAGGCCTCTCCCGGGCGCAAGCGGCCAACCAAGGCGTGGACTCGCCGTCGGGCCGAAGATCCGGACGCGTGAGGGCGCGCCATGGCCTTTCCGGATGAGCCTTCTTCCCTTTATACGAGTGGGGGAAAGGGGACTATATATATTAACGTCGTTGCCAGAAATACGGCGACAACATTAGCCCCTCGAGTCCGATGTCGAGCGTGAGGTCGAGAATGAACTCAGAAGTAGAGCCCCTCGGTCGTCGTTCCAGTTGGATGGCCGCCCGCGCTCTGGCGGGCTGGGCCGGCGAGCGGGACTTCAGGGAACCCTGGAGGAGGCGGAGGAGAATAGGTAATATTATAAACAATCTCCTATGCTTAATTTTCCACTATTTTGTAACATTGCGTCATGAATCCTGCGCCTTTCGATGTTGACGGTGGGTCCGTTGATGATTTCGTTGGTTCCTTTTTATCTTCTCCCGGAAACAATTCTTTTCCAATTCCCATTCTATCCTTCTCCCCCAATCCCGAGCCCTCTCTATCTCTCTCTCTCTCTCTCTCTCTCTCTCCCCCCTTTGAAAACAACAATTTGAACGCGTGGATGGCCTCCAAAGGGATCTCGAGCGGCGCATTGGGGATCGAGGCGTCGCCGGGCATGCTTGGCGGGGCCGACATGTACCTGGTCGTGGAGGACCTACTCGAGGCGTCGCCTGCCGGCTATGCCTCTCCTAGGGGGGGAGTGGCCGACCAGGGGTCTTCCACTGGGCTGGTGGCCGACCAGCCTTCTCCCAGGGAGCTGGCGGCCGGCCAAGGGTCTCCCAAGACCTTGGCGGCCGGCCAGCCCTCTCCCAGGGGCCCGGTGCTCGACCAGGGGTCTCCCAGGGACCTGGTGGCCGACCAAGTGTCTCCAAGGAGGCGGGAGGCCAACCAGCCCTCACCCGAGAGCCCGACGGGCGGCTTGGAGTCCCCCGGGCGGCCGTCGGCCGTGGGGACCCTTCCAAACCTTACACAATTGGGTCGTGGTTGTGCGTCCGCGCTTCTTGACGGTCGATCGGCAACCTTACGGGCCGGACAACGCCCCGGCACTTTGACCCGAAGCGGTCCTTTGGCGAAGAAGGCGTGTGTCCCATCCTCGTCAGCGCGGGAAGAAAGTGAGAAGACCCAAGCCTTCCCGATCATCGCGTCTCGGATTCGGGGGGGCTATTCATGTGACGGGGTCGACGCTCGGTCCCCCGTGTCACTCGTGGCGTTTCGAAGTCTCTGGGAGGAGTATGGGGTTCCCCCATGTATTGACATGCTGCGTCCCCTTCCGACGGATCGGCCTTCCTGCCCTCGGCTCGGTTCACTACCATTCATGTGGCCAGTATGCGGAGCGGTCTTCGGCTACCCTTTCCCGCCGTGGTCCAGGGACTCTTGCTCTGATTGGAAGTGCACACGGCCCAGATGTGGCCTTCGTTCTATCGGATGATGGCCGCCTGCCATATGATGTTCTTCCGGGAGTGGAAGAGGACGATGACGGCCGATGACTTCTTCGAATTTCTCTCGATCATCGAGGGGCTGAACCGGGTCGGATCGTATCGAGCCTATCACACCAAACAGTTCGCCGTGGTCACGAACATACCTAGAAAGAACTGATACCAGTGGATATAGGTTTCTGAGTCTGCCTTCGGCTTTGCTCCCCTTTGAGTTCGGACCCGCGAAGATCCCGATCTCAGCCGCCGATCCCGAGCTCACGGAGCTTGGCAAGGTCATTCACCGTCTTCCGGCGGTTCGTCGCAAGGCCTCGATCTTCGAGTCGCTCGATACCATGCCCACCACTGGGTGGCTTGTCTCGAACACCTCTCCGCTTCCCCGAGTGCGCGGTCGGGGGCGGGACGAGTCGGATTTGGAACCCGACCAGGATGTCCTTCCGGCCGATCGTTGTACCGGTACGAGGTATCCTTTGTTGGGATTGGTGCCCACAAAGGAGATATTAGACATTGAAATATTCATGTATTTAATTTTTGCTGAAACATTGATATTAATAAATGTTCATTCTTTTAAAGATTGTGTTTAGATATATTTAGCTATGCTCTGAAACTGTCATCAACAAAAAGGGTGCTAAGTACATACTTGACAAGATAGCCCCTTGTGACTAGTTTGAAACATTTGTTCGCAATCTAAAGATAGAGCAATCAAGTCTTAGTAATGATTGTATGGATGAATCATGTTATCTCATCTTGTGAGATAGAGAGTTGTGACTCTATGATTCATGCTTGATATCTTATAGAAGATATTGAACAAGACAAGTGATACTTAGAAGCTCGAGATAAAACTGTTTAAACACTCGAAGCTTCAAGATCACAACTAAAAGGGTATTATTATACTTACCTTAATCCTTTAGTGAATATGTAATTGACATTGCACTTTGTGACATTTGATTCGTCAATGGGAAATGATTAAGTTTTAGTTGCATCTGACCCGACTGTTGGTGTCACAAGGATGTGATGTTGGGTTATATGATTCACAGATATGGAATTTATGTAATAACATTGCAAATGCATTAGTATCACACTATGCTTTGTTATGAGAGTGTGAATGAATAAACCTGGCCATGTATTCATTGAATTAGTTCATTCTTTGATTAAAACATGTGACATGTAAAGACATCTCACTTTATGTTTTTCTCATTCACAAATAACAAAGGAGTTAGTGAAATAATAACTCGAGGGGTAAACCAGTAATCTCAGATTCCCCTCAGTTAGTGATACACATGAAGGGTAATATCATAATATACTCCGTGGATCGTGTGAGAAAGTGTTTCATCACATCAAACATAAAAGATACGCACATGATCAGAGAAATTGTCAATATTGGTCCTATAGTGTAATCGACCAATATTAAGAATTAAAAGACGGAAAAAGTTTGTGAACTTTTGTGTCCGATCTTTATTCTAAACCTTCGTTCATGTGGGTCCATGAGGTCTCAATGATTGACACTTGGAAGAGATTAAAAGAACTGTAAAAGTTGATTGACTCATTAAGTATAAATTGTGATTTATACTGAGAAAGTTATTTTCTTGAAACTCAATAAATAACTAGTTATTTATTTTGTTCATTGAATCACAAAATGTTATCATATTGATGATGACATTCTCGAGTGATTAAATATGTTAGAAGAAGAAAATAAATTATTTCTCATTTCGTACTTATTCGATAACTATGAAATATATTTAATGATGTGAATTAAATAATAATGAGAGTTCTAAATTAATTTTAGAAATTAAATCAAATATGTTTAGGAATAAAAATCAAAGATATGGACGAGTAAGGGGAGAAGGATTGGCCTAATTCCCTAAGTGAATAGGGTCATGGGTTTGACCCAGCTTAAGCCCATTTATAACCTGTATAAATAAGGCTAAATAAACCCTAATCACTTAACTATAACCCTAGTTAACTTTCGGCCACTCCCTCTCTCTCCCCCTTGAGATTCTCGGCCGAGATTCCCAACTAAAATAGAGAAATAGTTTTTCTAATCTTTCATCTTTGATTCCTAATTGTTCTTGAGAGCCCACACTCGATATCTCAATAATTTCCTGGTGTTTTATTGTTGATTCATCACTTGTGGTGTTTGGAATAATTTTATGAATTGTTTAGAGGTCTTTTAAATTGTTTTAAAAGCTTTCAGCCAGCCAAAAACGTTCCTAGGACGATCTGGGCTCATTCCGGCGACTTCCCAGCCTCCAGCGATCCAGTCCGGCGAAGGGCCCCTGTTAGGCGAGCTCCAGTCCGGCGAGGTGATCCAATCCGGCGAGGCGCTCCAGTCCGGCGAAGGGACTCCTGTCAGGCGAGTCGAATCCGGCGATGCGAATCCGGCGAGGGCAATCCGGCGAGGCTATCCGGCGAGGCGTCCCAGTGATCTCCTGTCCAACGACGCTTCCCAGTCCGGCCAGCGTGCATTCGGGTGGGTCTTCCCTGTCAGGCGTGTCCCCGTGCGGCGACAGTCACGCATCTGGCAAGTGCCCAGTCCGGCGAGCTCCCTGTCAGGCGAAAAATTCCAGTCCGGCGAGGCTTCCTGCTGGCATCCATTCGGGCGACCCTCCCCAGTCCGGCGAAGACGTTCCCAGGCATTCCGGCGAAGATTTTTCTACGTTTTGAACGTGACGTGGCATTCCGACGATAGCTAGCAACGTCGAGGTTGTTTACAACCTTTAATGTAAGTATTTTCTCAATTAAATAATTAAATATAAATTATATAAATGTTATATAAGTTATTAGTTTAATTTATTTGATTGAGCATGTGAATTATAAATTGTTTATAATTGTTTGATAAATTTTAATGCCTTAGGTTATTAAATATATTAAAATTAGTTTTAATATATTATATCTAATTATGATTTTGCGCCACATAGGATGTGTATTATAATTAATATTGTTTAATCGTTAAATAAATTCCAACAAATGGTATCAGAGCTAGTAAAAGGCATTAAAATTTAGATTTAATGACTAGTTTCGAAATTTATTTGACTAGTTGATGTTGGCGTTTTGTATGATTGCATTATGAATGCTTGATGTGTGCGCTTGTGTTATGTATGGATCCTTATTCAATATGGCCCTAGGATGTTTTATTCCGGTTATCGTCCCGGATTTTAAATTTTATTTATTTAAATTATGAGCCTCAATTTGCGAGGACATTTAAATTTGTAATTTTATATTTATTGTAATTCGACGACAAAGAGATGAGGTGGCAGCACCTCGGGATTGGCCGCACGTTGGAGACCGTGTGGGGGCTAACCCGAGACATCCAATGACGCGTCATTCAAGATGAAGACTATTTTATATTTTCTTTCATTTTATTTACAAGGGTTGTATTAATAGAAATGGGCCTATTGATGAGTTAAATAATTTTACATATTCGATATTTAAATTTGTTAGACCCATTGCATATAACACTCACATGTCATATAGGATAGAACGCCAACATCGTTGAAAACGAAATTGTTCATATAGTTTATAATTAATAAGAGTTATAAAATGATTATAAATTGTTAATAAAGAATGTGATTCTTTGCAAAAACTAAGTGGGAGGGTTGTTTGTCGTTGAAGCAACCCAAGGTCCATGACACGAGTGAAATTAATTAAATATATGATGAACTAAGAGTCACACATAGTGGCCCTCCCTTCAATGGGAGTACTTCGGAAGTATTTAATTAATCTCACTGTTTAAGAACTAAGACTAAAAGAGAAACTCTGAAACGGGGTCTCCACATAGGTGAACCGTCTTCAAAGTGACTTGAGTGAGGGCCCACGTGTCGGTTGTACACTTAGACTTATGTTTTAAGGTAATCCTCAAATAGAGGCCCTGCGTTAAAAATAAGTGACCAAATATTTATGGTCATTAGTAAGAACTAGAAGTTGTGACTTCTTGGATGGTTCGAGCTAAATAGTGATGTGTCACGACTGTGAAAGGAGGTTAATTACGGTTTCCCCATAGGAAAAGTAATTAACTATTGTTGTTCACAATACCATGAATTATTTATCGTTTTCCTCACCATATTGGGGTTGTTCATACATGCATATAATTAAAAAATATAGCACATACTAAAATCATTTATTTTATCAATGTTTTTCAGCAAAATGTCTTTTAATCCACTTCAAACGATTTTAAGTTCTAATAAACTCGAGGGTGATAATTACGTTGACTGGAAACGTAACCTCGACATCGTATTGACGGTGGAGAAGCACAAGTATGTTCTCACAACCCCATGTCCTCCTGCTCCGCGCGTGCTGACTCGAGCAAGGAAGACAAGGACGCCTTCGATGCGTGGATGAGATCTGATGAGATTGCTAGATGCTACATTTTGGCATCGATGAGCAATGTGTTGCAACAATCTCATCGAGATATCTCCACAGCTATGACATCTTGTTCAACCTTCATGAGATGTTCGGATGTCATGGGCGTCATGCGAGGCAGCAAGCTATCCGCAGTTTCATGAATTGCAGGATGAAGCAAGGATCTTCAGTTCGGGAACACATGCTATTGATCATGGGTCACCTAAACGATATAGAGATCCTTGGTTCAGAGATTGATGGAGAAACCAAGATTGACATGATCTTGGAGATTCTAACGGAATCTTTTGATAGCTTTCGTCTGAACTACTCCACGAACAAGCTCAATGAAACTGTAACTGAGCTTATGAAGGAGTTGCAGACTGCCGAGGGACTTCTACCTAAGAACAAGAAGAAGTCGGGAGAGCTCAATGTTGTTGAACACAGAGCTTCGACCTCTGGTTCTAAGAAGGTGATGAAGATGCCAAAAAACAGCAACCGAACGGGTTCCAAGAAGCCTTACAAGAAGGCTGTGGATGCTAAGGGCAAAGGCATCGCAAAGGTGGACAAGTCTGAGCACAAGTGTCACCATTGCGGAGAGGTTGGCCACTGGCGGAGGAACTGTCCTACCTACCTCAAGAGTTTCAAGGGGAAAGGTATAGTCTTTGTTACTCAAGCTAGTAATACTAAAAACAGGGCATCGCCCTGGATTCTTGATTGCGGGGCGTTTGACAACGTTGTGTGTAATTTGAATGGTTTTAGGAAAACAAGGAGCTTAAGTGATGGAGAGTTGAGATTCACTTGGGGTGATGGAACGAACGTCGGAGCAAGATCTGTCGGGACCATGAAGCTCAAGTTTGAAAAGGAAACTTTATTATTGAATAATGTTTATTATGTTCCGGATTTTTGCAAGAATTTGATTTCATTTGGTCATTTAGAAGAACAAGGTTTCAATTTTAAGATCAATAATGGTATTGAGATTTTTATTGATGATTGTTTTATTACTAAAGCTCAATGAGTGGATTCCATTTATTATTTATATCCTGCTGAGCTGACAATCTTGGACACCGAAGTGAATGGTGATTCACTTAGGAAGCGTAAGACGTTTCATACTGATGAGACTGCCGATACATATCTATGGCACCTACGTCTTGGACATATTGGCCTGGATAGGATCAAGAGATTGACAAAGGATGGTCCTTTAAAATCTCTACACGTGGGAAGCCTTCCTACGTGTGAATCCTGTCTTGAAGGCAAGATGACCAAGAGACCTTTCTCAACAAAGGGTCTTAGGGCCATGCAAGTATTGGAACTCATACATAGTGATGTATGTGGTCCAATAAACATCCAGGCAAGAGGAGGCTATGAATATTTTGTAACCTTCACTGATGACTACACTAGGTTTGGTCATATCTACCTTATGCGACATAAGTCAGATACTTTTGAAATGTTCAAACAGTATAAGGCTTTAGTTGAAAAGTAGACGGAGAAACAGATCAAAACCCTTCGATCAGATCGAGGGGGAGAGTACTTGTCTGGAGAGTTCGAAGACTTTCTTAGGGAAGAAGGCATTCATTCTCAGCTTACAGCACCTGGCACTCCGCAAACAGACGGTGTGTCAGAGAGAAGGAATCGAACTCTGTTAGATATGGTGAGGTCGATGATGAGTTACTCATCGCTTCCTAATTGGTTTTGGGGATATGCCCTTGAAACAGCTGCCTACATTCTGAACCAGGTCCCATCTAAAACGGTACCTGGCACACCCTATGAAAGATGGAGTAGTAGAAAATCTGTTTTACACCATACTCGCATCTGGGGCTGTCCAGCACATGTGCTGAGACAAAAGACTTGCAGTTGGCTAGTCATTCAGAAGTATGCATGTTCGTGGGATATTCCAAGGAAACAAAAGGGTACATCTTCTTTAGTGCTGCTGATCAGAAAACGTTCGTTGGCACGAACGCTAGATTTCTGGAAGCATATTATATGAAGAATTCAGTACCGAGAAGCAGACTTGTACTAAAGGAACTATTGGGTGAAGCAGCTGGTACTTCACAAGATAGGACGGATTCTATTCCAACATTGGGATAACCACACTCGGAACCAGAGACTCCTGCGCTTCGTCGTAGCAACAGAGTTGTGAGACAACCTGTTCGATACATAGGTATTGCAGAATCTTTTACTGTAGTCGCACACAATGAAGAAGATGATCCGGTATCATTTTCCCAAGCGATGCAGACATCCAAGGCAAACCTATGGCAAGAATCCATGAACGTTGAAATGCATTCGATGTATGTCAACGAGGTCTGGACGCTTATAGATCTGCCTGAAGGCATTAAGCCTGTTGGCTGTAAATGGATCTACAAGAAGAAGAGAGGACCGGATGGAAATGTTGACACATTTAAGACACGACTTGTGGCGAAAGGGTTCACACAGAAAGAAGGTATCGACTATGAAGATACCTTCTTGCCAGTCGCTATGCTGAAGTCCATCCGCACTCTCTTATACATTGCTGCAGCCCTAGATTATGAAATCTGGCAAATGGATGTCAAGACTGCATTTTTGAATGGCAATCTTGACGAGCGCATTTATATGTCTCAACCAAACGGATTCAAGGAGAAAAGCCAATAGGGCAAGGTTTGTGAGTTGCTCAAGTCCATTTATGGACTGAAGCAAGCATCTAGGTCGTGGATATTAGATTCGACAAGACTGTGAAGAGCTACGGCTTTGATTAGTCAGTAAATGAGCATGCGTTTATAAGATGATAAATGATGACAAGGTGGTTTTCTTAGTCCTTTATGTGGACGACATAGTACTCATTGGGATTGGTGTAGGAAAGTTGTCAGAGGTTAAAGTCTGGCTGTCAAAGCAATTTGAGATGAAGGATCTTGGAGAGGCAGCTTACATTCTAGGTATTCGAATCTTTAGAGATCGTAAGAATCGAAAGCTAGCGCTCTCTCAAGCATCTTATATTGATAAGATCAAGGATCGCTTCAGTATGCAAGACTCCAAGAAAGGACAACTACCTTTCAGACATGGAGTGCATCTCTCAAGTGAGCAGTCTCCCAAGACACCTCAAGAAGTTGAGTACATGAGACACATTCCTTACATTTCAGTCATAGGAAGTCTCATGTATGCTATGCTTTGCAAGAGACCAGACATTTGCTACTCAGCGGGCGTAGTGAGCAGATTTCAGTCTAACCCTGGACCTGAACAATGGGTTGCTGTCAAGCATGTTCTCAAGTATCTTCGGAGAACGAGAAACTATACGCATCAACATAAAATATGCGCATATGAACAGAGAGATTGTCAATATTGGTCCTTTAGTGGAATCGACCAATATTAAGAATTAAAAGACAGAAAAAGTTTGTGAACTTTTGTGTCCGATCTTTATTCTAAAGCTTCGTTCATATGGGTCCATGAGGTCTCAATGATAGACACTTGGAAAAGATTAAAAGAACCGGAATTATTGATTTACTCATTAAGTATAAATTGTGATTTATACCGAGAAAGTTGTTTTCTTATAACTCAATAAATAATTAGTTATTTGTTTGATTATTGAATCACAGAGTATTATTATGTTGATAAATAATACACTTGAATGATTTGATTCAATAAAATAAGAAAATAAATTATTTCTCATTTCGTAGTCATTCGATAACTATGAAATAATTTTAATGATGTGTCATTAAATATAATGAGAGTTCTAAATTAATTTTAGAAAATAAATCAAAAATATTTGGGATCAAAATGAAAGATTTTTAACGAGTAGGAGAGAGGGAATTGGCTGAATTCTTTAAGTGAGTAGGGTCATGGGTTTGACCCAGCTTAAGCCCATTTATAACTGTATAAATAAAAGCTTAAAAACCCTAATCACTAAACCCTAACCCTAGTTAAATTTCGGTAACCTCTCTCTCTCTCTCCCTAGAGACACTCGGCCAAAATCCCAAGAAAAGAACAAGAGAAAAGTTTATTTCAATTCTTCTTCTAAAATTCCTAATCGTTCTTGAAAGTCCACCCTTTCAATCTCAATAATTCCTCTTGTATTATTGTTGATTTCGCACTCGTGGTGTTTGTGTGCTATTTTATTGATTTAAAAATTGTTTTTAAAAACATATAGAAAGCGAAAAAATCCAATTTTAGGTTTCAATCCGGCGAACAACCCTTCCCAGGACGTTCAGCGTCCAATCCAGCGAGTTTTTCCCTTCCAGCGCCATTCCGGCGACTCCAGCCCGGCGAGGCCAATCCGGAGAGGGGACTCCAATCCGGTGAGGGGATTCCAATCCGGCGAGGGGACTCCAGTCAGGCGAGGCGAGTTCGGCTTGGTCCATCCGGCGAGGTGTCCCAGCGATCTCCAGTCCGGCGAGGGCTTCTTCATCGCGCAGGTCCCGGCGAGGCTCCCCAGTTCGGCGAGCGTGTGATCCGTCGAGATCTCCCTGTCAGGCGAGTTCCTCGCGTGGCGAAGGTCACCCATCCGGTGAGCGCCCAGTCCGGCGAGTCTCCCCTGTCCGACGAGCATCCTTCGAGGCAAAAAATCCTAGTCCGACGAAGCCTCCCGCATGCGCCCATTTCGGCAAACCTCCCCAGTCCGGCGAAGGTGTTCCCAGGCATTCTGGCGAGCATTTTCCAACGTTTTCGACGAGGGGTGGCATTCCGATGATAGTGAGCAACGTCAAGGTTGTTTACAACCTTAGATGTGAGTAATTCTCAATTTATTAAATAGCTACAAATTATATAAATTGTTATATAGGTTGTTTAGCTTATTTAAATTGTTGAGTGTTGTGTTTTATAAATTGTTTATAATCACGAAATAAATGTTAATGCCTTAGGTTGTTTAAATATATTAAAATTGGTTTTAATATATTAGATCTAATTATATTTTTCCGCCACATAGGATGTGTGTTATAATTAATATTGTTTAAATTGTTAAATAATTTCCAACATCCTTTATTATGTCGTTTGTTTATGCCTACTAATTTGGTTGCTCTTTCGTCAGGCGGTTCTTGACGGCGACCCCGAGGTGGCATAAGGGGTCCGTCCCTACCACGCGAGACCCACGTGGCGACTGGGGCAAATCCTCAGGAGGAGCGACTAGTGTCTCATGCCCTGCCACCGACTCAGGAAGGCAAAAGCAGCGGCCCTCCGAGGAAGCGTCCGGCCGTATCTTCTACGAGTGATGCGCCATCGGGCTCTCGAAGATTGGTGGAGGTACCTTCCGTTGGTGGCGCCGGGTCATTCTACCTTGCCGAGGCGGCTGATCTAAGGGACCGAAGCGCCCGGGGACTTGCGGAATCATCCCCCAAGTGGTTCAAGGAGCTCATTGTCGTTGGCGAAATGGACCTCTTTCGGAAGGGGACTCGCGATGCGCGAAAGGTTAGTTACTCCCGTCCTGTCTCATTTCTCCCGCTCCATATTTATGCATCGTTCTATTGCAAGTCTTGGCATGCCATGAGCGGATGGATCTTGTGATAGAGGAGGCCGCTCACCGTGAGCAAGCGTTGAAGGAGGCGTTGGCCAATGCCATCTCTGGCCGAGAGGCGGCTGAGGCGAGGTTCGCGGAGGAGCGTGCCTCGAGGAAGCAAGTGGAGAGGTCTGCCGGCGTGTTTCAGGCCGGAGAACAAGGTGCTCGAGGGGACCTTGGAGGCTATCGACACTGACCTGGCCTCCGTCCGCAGCCAGTTGGCCGCGAGTGAAGCTGCTCACCGGAAGGCCGCCGAAGAGAACGACACTCTCTTAGCATTGATGCAGGCTGTCGTCGATGATCGTGACAAGGCCGTGCTTACTAAGGAGCATCATAAGGACGACTGGGAGGTTGCCATATATGAAGCTCGGCGCGCCGCGGCCGTTCGAGTCCGAGATGCTACCGTCGCCGAGAATCAGCCACATGAAATGTCCTTCACATTTTTCGATGCCATGTTTCCACCGATGGAGGACGATGCGAAATTCGACGACCTTGACGGTCGACGTCCTACCGAGACTAGTTATTCCTCTGTCGGCACATCTCCATCTCACCCGAGTGCGGTCCTCGGCGAAGAGCAAATCGATTTCGGCTCCGACCAGGACTTCGTTTCGTTTGCACTTATGTTTAGCGCTTTTTAGTCTCCCTTTGACTTGCTTCAGGTATTTCTAGTTTTGCGTTTGTGACATTTACTTTTCCGTCAAAGACTTTTCTTCATCTTTTGAATGAAATTCCACTACATTTGTGCGGACTCTCTTTTTCCGATTCTTGTTTTGCTTTAAGCCTTTGATTTACGATATGCCCCTTTGGTAGGGCATGATTGACGATTATGGTCCATCGTAGCCGTCGTCCGTTCTCGGGCCAACAGCCCATGTCGTTGGTGTGGCTTACTGACCTTCGTGCCGTTAGGGGCCTTTGATTTACGACGCGTCCCCTTGGCGAGGCAGGATCGATGATCGGGATTCTCCGTTGCCATCGTCAACTTGTCACGGTCGGCGACCCATGCAATCGGCCCGGTTGGCGGCATGTCGCGCGCATCGTGCGGTTGATGGTGGGAGATTCATTCGGTCACTCGTTCGAATTTCTTTCGGGAGTGCCCGTATTTCTAAAAGCGTTTGTCGTCTCATCCACTTACGCCCCACTTACATGGCGACATCTGAGCTCGCATTCTTCAGTTTGGGTATTTCTCCCTAACCGTGTTTTGAGCTTCTTTATTCGTGAGCCTTCGGCGATGGCCTATCAGCTTCCGGCTGGGCTCTACAACGGGGGAATCCCGAGAATTGGCTCGATCAATGACACATCGGTTTGCGACGTTGGTTTATGATTTGCCTTGTAAGGCGTCGCGCGCATTCATCTCACGGGCATTCGTTTTACGACATTGGTCCGACTGTGTGTCAGCCGAGGTTTGTCAGTTTTCCTCAAACCCATGGGCGTCTAGATGCAAGGTTGTTGCCTTGTTACTGGTTTTGACGGATATTTCTTCGGCCACGGGGTTCATGCCTCGTGGTCTCTATTTTATGGGCTTTTGATTTTCTCGAATGCAAAACCGCTGCGGCTTTGTTATCGATTCGCCCATTGTTTGGAGTTTTTTTTTTCTCCCGATAGCGTATCGTCATAACGCCGCCTATCGGATTACTCCTAACCCTTCAAGTTTTTAGGAATAATAAGTATTATTTTTATAACTTTATAGACGGAGGTTGACCAAGATGATGACACAAAGAGACGTTTTATTCGATGTTCAAATGAGTACATTTTTATTGAATTACAATAGTAACGGCATTATGTTTACATTTATCGGAAATTTGGAGCGCGCCACTGCCTTTATGTGTGATATATCTTCAGGTGCTCAGCGTTCCATGGGTGGGTGAACACGAGCACGTCCATGCTCTCAAGTTCGTACGTGCCGTTGTGAACGGCCTTTCGAACTCGGTACGGCCCTTCCCAAGTTGGGCCTAGCATGTCGGCTCCTTGCCCTTTGGTATTTGGGAACACTTTCCTCAAAACCAGGCTGCCGTCGGCGAAGCTTCTAGGCTTGACCTTTGAATTGTAGTAACGCTCGACCTTCTTTTTTTGGGCTGCCAGACGCGTGAGTGCGTCGGTCCTCTTTTCATCGATAAGGTCGAGGTTCACTCGCATTGCTTCTTCATTTTCTCCTTCATAGAAGGCTTCGATTCGGAACGTGGGGAGCGTGGTCTCTATTGGGACCACAGCCTCGACCCCGAAAGTTAGGGCGAACAGGGTCTCCCCCGTTGCGTTTCGTGCCCTGGTGCGGTAGGCCCACAACACGAAGGGCAGTTCATCCGCCCAAGCGCCCTTTCGGGTCTCTAACTTTGTCTTTAGATTCTCTTTTATCGTGCGATTAGCCGCCTCCTCCTTGCCATTAGTCTGGGGTGCCTCGGGGAAGAATTGGTTTTGCTAATCCCGAGCTGCTCGCAGATTTTGTCCGGTCGCGCGTTGTCGAACTGTCGACCGTTGTGTGTCACAATCGATTATGGAATCCCATGGTGACATATTATGTTTTTCCATATGAAGTTTGTTGTGTTTTCCTCCGTGATCTTTGCCAGGGGCTCGGCCTCGACCCACTTGGTGAAGTAATCGATCGCCACTATGGCGAATCGATACTGCCTCAGGGCCATGGGGAGTTTGCTGATCAAATCGATCCCCCATTTGGCAAATAGTTGGGGAATAATGATCGGACACAACGAGGCCGGGGGCTGCCTGGGTACGTGGGCAAACCTTTGGCATTTGTCGCATTGTCGGGACCAATCATGGGCGTCCTTTTTCAAGGTCGGCCAAAAATAGCCTAACTTCAGGAGTTTCATGGCCATCGACTGTCCTGCCGCATGATTTCCGCACAATCCTTCATGGACTTCTTTCATGGCTTGCCTCGCCTCGCTTTCGCGAAGGCAACGAAGGAGTGGCATCGAGATACCCCTTTTATACATCACGTCTCCGCGGATGGTATATTTCGATGCTAAGTGTTTTAGCTTTCTGGCGTCCTCACGATCTTCTGGCGTGACACCGTTCACGATGTATTCTGTTAGGGGATTCATCCAAGATGGGGTCGAAAAGTCTCTAACCATTCCCACATCGCTCCTTGAAATGTAGGGTCTATTAGTACCTCGATTGGGACTTTCCCGTTTTCGCCCGCATCGATGCCCGAGGCGAGGCGTGCCAAGGCATCTGCCTCAACGTTCTCTTCTCTAGGGATTTGGATAATCTCGAACAAAGCTATCGCTTCAAGGTTCTTGAGTGTTTTGGCCAAGTATGCGATCATGTTTGGCTCTTTGGCGGTGAATTCACCTTTTACTTGATTTACGATCAATTGCGAGTCGCAAAAGATGCGCAAGTTTTTAACGCCGCGCCGATGAGCAAGCTCCAAACCGACTATCAGGGCTTCGTGTTATGCCTCGTTGTTAGAGGCTTTGAACTCCAAACCGATAGCGCCAAGCGACAAAGAAGACAACAATCAGGGCCTACTCCACCAGCTCGATCACGTAGACGAGCGACGCGGGCAGGCGAGCATCCACATCGCCAACTATCAGAATACAGTCACTCGCTATTACAACAAGCGGGTGCGTCCGAGGAGTTTCAGGATTGGTGAGATGGTTCTCTGACAAGTCTTCCAGAACACTGCCGAGGTAAACGCCGGCAAGCTCGGACAGAGTTGGGAAGGCCCATACGTAGTCACAGGCGTCATTAAGCCAGGATTCTACGAGCTCGAGAACACCGAAGGCGCCAAAGTGATCAGGAGCTGGAACGTGAAGCATCTGAAGAAGTTTTATTGAAAGCTTCCTCGGCCCAGTCATAATCGCGGTAAGTAGTTTTGCGAGCATCTCTTTTTCAAATTACCAGGAACTCCCGATCCTTTTGTTCGGGAATATTTTTGGGCAACTTCACCCCTTTATGCAATAAAGTAAGGTACTCTTCCCTCGCTAGCCGCACCCGATCGGGGCACTCAAAGGTTTTGACGAGGCCTATTCATTACACCACAACTCTAAGAAAACGAGATGTCGTCCCACGGACGAACAAATTCCACAATGAGCAATCAAAAGAGGCGAGAGTGCCCAAAATCAAAAGAGGCGAGAGTGCCCAAAATCAAAATAGGCGAAAGTGCCCAAAATCAAAAGAGGTGAGAGTGCCCAAAATCAAAAGAGGCGAGAGTGCCCAAAATCAAAAGAGGCGAGAGTGCCCAAGATAAAAAGAGGCGAGAGTGCCCAAAATCAAAAGAGGCGAGAGTGCCCAATATCAAAAGAGGCGAGAGTGCCCAAAATCAAAAGAGGCGAGAATGCCCAAATAAAGCCTCCCAGCGAGTAAAATAAAGCCTCCCAGCGAGCAAAATAAAGCCTCCCAGCGAGCAAATTAAGCCTCCCAGCGAGCAAATTAAGCCTCCCAGCGAGCAAATAAAAGCCTCCCAGCGAGCAAATAAAAGCCTCCCAGCGAGCAAACAAAAGACTCCCGATGAGCAAATTAAAGCCTCCCAGCGAGCAAATTAAAAGACTCCCAGCGAGCAAACAAAAGACTCCCAGAGAGCAAATAAAAGCCTCCCAGCGAGCAAATTAAAAGACTCCCAACGAGCAAATAAAAGTCTCCAAGTGAGCACAAAACATAGCGGCGAGAGGGCCCATGTTAAAATAAAGCCTCCCAGCGAGCAAATAAAAGCCTCCCAGCGAGCAAACAAATGACTCCCAGCGAGCAAATAAAAGCCTCCTAGCGAGCAAAGGGGATACAGAGTCGCGAGAAGAATCCCTTATCCTCACCCCCGTCTCATTTTAAACACCAAAAAAATGGGAAGTGGGAGATGTGCATTCTTTCATCTCTAAAGTCGCATTATGGGTGTTAACGCATCGAACAGCCATCAAACAAATAAGGGAATGAGCAAAAGGAAAGCGAAACGTGAAGAACATATGCAAAAAGTTGTATATTCATTGAAACTTCAAATCCATACAAATTTAAACAAAAAATAAGGAGGTACAGATTTAAACAAACCAGTGTCTAAGTAGATACAAAAGGGGATCAACACTCAGCCCCGACCACCGCCCGGTTTGAGCCGCTTCGAGCTCCCCGGTGAGCCTCTTCAACGTGGACCTGACCCCGAAAGGCAAGGAATCCTCCCCGATAAAAGGAACGCCCACGGCCTCTCGCACCTGAGCGAGGAGCCCGTCCTTTCTTTCCAAGGCCTCCACGACCCCTTGGAGGCCTCTTCTCTCTGCGGCCAAGAGCTCCTCTTTGGCGGCCAAGAGAGTACGGTGCTCCTCGATCTCCAGCTCCGCCCTACCTTGAGCTCCATGAGCTCTGTCTTGGAGGCTGTACGCCTAGAAACCTCGCTCGCCAAGTCAGACTCGAGCTTCTCAAACCGCTCGCGACACCGAAGCTCACTAAGAATGGAGGCCTAGAGCTGCCTTTGGGACTCCTGATGTCTCGACCCCATCTCCGCCGACTCCCGCGCAGCCAAAGCGGCAGCATAGCGCTCACCGATAATTAGATCATTCATTCGGGCAACGCCCTGGAATACACAGACCGTCGCCTCGGGCGCCTACGAGATCGTCAAGAGGCTACTCAACCTCAAACGCGCTGGGCGCTCGCAGCGTTAAATCCCGGCACGAATACGAGGAGTACCGACTCCAGCCTTCAGCGGATGCACCCTCGGTGGGTACGCGAGGAGAGCTCCTTGAAACCCGAGGAGAGAGTCGCGACGCCCCGGAATAGGGAGGGAGAAGCCCAACAAGAGGGACAACTCCCGACCCCGCTTGAAGGGGGATATCCGTCGGAACCTCGGCTTTGACGACCTCTTCCTCTGTTGTCTGCTCGACAGACGTTGGGAGATTAAAGACCACGACGGCCCCGTCCCCGTGGCCGATAAGGTCCGTAGCCACCGGCTCCTCGGCCTCAACACCCCCTTGATCCCGCTCGTCGGACATTAGAAAATCTGAGGCCGGGACGGCCGCAGTCCTTACGTCAACCACATCCGTGGTCGTCCGCTCCTCGCCTTCCGCACCTTCCTCCCCTCTATCCTGCTCGGCGAACGTTGGAAGATCCGAGGGCAGGGCAGCCGTTGTCCCTTCGTTGACCGCACCCGCGGTGGTCGGCTCCTTGGCCTCCGTATTCTCCTTCCCTTTCTCCCGCTCGGCGGATATCAAAATTGCCACCGCCGCAGCTCCCCCGACGGGAGGGGATGTCACCGGGGCCACGTCATTGTAGTGTACGATAAAATTCGGCCTCTTCCTCGGACGCCGAGAGGAACTCACTCCTTCTTAGGGGACCTCTGCAGATTTTCTAGCCCCGCTCGCGGTGGTAGGGGTCGGAAGGCCGCGGGCCTCCTCCTGGGCCGCCACGGTGCTGGTAGGAGAAGAAGAAGCCAGAGGGTCCACACGAACCTCCTCCAAGGGGAGGGTCATCTGCGACGACGCAGCCACCTGATCCAAGGAAGCGTTCCCCTCAGAGGAAGCTGCGAGCGGGGGATCCTCGACCAGGGCAACGTCAGTGACCTCCCGCGCTGGAGAATCTCCACCCGAGCCCTCGGCAGGCCGCGAGGGACTTGTCCGAGGTGTAGACGTCTCCTCTCTACGAAGCCTCTTCGCGAGGGGCTCGTCCGAGGGAGCGCCCGCCTTCTGGGAAGGAACGCCCTTGACGTCCCCCGACGGACTCCGAGCTTCTTTCCCCTCTCCTGAGCGGGGGATCTCCCCTGAAGAGCCGCCAGTGAACCCTCCAACATCGGAGACTCATCTTTCCCCTTTCCCCGGAAGACTGGAAGCTGCTCTTGGAGACTCATCTCGGAGGAGCCAACCCATGAAAAGACCCCGGAATCCGGGATCCGAGACCCGAGCCCAGCGTCGGCGAAGTGTTTAGACCAGTCGCGGCGTGTGCAAGAGAGAAGAATCACATGAGTCGTATCAAAACGATGGGCGGCCTCGTCGCCAACATTGGCCTTGTACTCGTTCGTGAGCTGGTATGTTGTGCAAACCGTCGCCTCCCCCGCCGGTTTGGCGGTCTCTTCTTTTACGGCCCGCACATGGCACCTTTGCGCCATGGCCTGATCCCACATCATGAATGCAATCCCCTCACTGGTAGGGAACTTCATCATGAGATGGTATATCGAAGTAATGGCCTTCAAACCAACAAGGGTCGGTCGACCGATTATCATGTTATAGGTTGTTGGCTCGTCTATGATTAAGAAGGTCACAATCCGAGTGATTTCCGCGCTACCTTGTGTTCCGAAGGTGACAGGGAGATCGATCGATCGTTCCATCTATACCTTCTCTCCGGGATAGTCACCCCGGCCGCCCGCATGACAAACTCTTTGAGTTTCCCATAGGGCTTCTATTTGCCGTTTTAACTGGAAGCAATCGGAGGTCATGTGTCCATGATCCCGATGATATTCACAGAATTTGCTCTTGTCCCGTGTCGCGGAACCTTTCTTCAAAGGCATCGGAGACCCGAGCTTGTCCCAGTGAAGGGCCAAGATTCGGGCCGGAGATGCGTTGAGAGGGGTGAGAGCTTCTCCCCGAAATTGGTCAGTGAAAGGCCTCCTTGGCTTGGACGAGTGGTCGTCGCAGTTATTTCTTCCGCGCTTTCCCCGAGCGTCGGGCCGTTTGTCAGAGCGGTTGCGCCCGACGCGGCTACCACTCTTTCGACAACTGAGGTAGTCTTCCACCCCCATATGTGTTCTGGCACATGCCATAAGTTCGGCCATGTCCTTCGGGATCTTTCCCACAATCGATTTTAAGAAATCGCTGGGCTCGGCGCCGTCAGTGATGGCGACTATGGCATCCCGATCGTTAAAGTTTTCGACTTGGTGGGAATCCTCCGTGAATCGAGCCATATACTGGCGGAAGCTCTCGTCGGGTTTTTGCTTGATCGTCCATAGGTACGATTTAGACTTTTTATGTGCCACAAGCGTGGCGAATCGAGCGAGGAATGCTTCCCAGAGGGCTCAGAACGAGCCGACGCTCCCGGGTTTTAAACTCATGTACCACTCAAACCCGACCCTGTTAACGTCAAGCTGAATGCTTGGCAGAGAGTCGCGTTCGACAGTCCTTGCATCAACATCAACGTCTCGTAGTGTTGGACGTGGAAATTTGGGTCAGAGCGTCCTTCATAAGATGGGACGGTGGGGAGTTTAAATCCCCTCCCGGCGGCTGTGCTAGCACCACCGCCGTGAAAGGCGAGTATGACCCCTCCAGACCATTGTAAGATCTGGAGCCCCCCGAGCCAGCCCCTCGGAGCTCAATGATTTGATTCAGGAGTCCCTAAATCATGGTCATCATTTCGAGCTCGTTCGCGGTCCCTACGACCAATCCCACTGGCGTGGGCCCCTGCCGTTCATTGGACCCTTGGTCCATGACGTTGGGAGGAGGTTCCCCGAGGGTTGCGGCCCCAGCCGCAGTCCGGTGGGCGGCTAACTTTTTCCTCAAGTCCTCCTCATAGGGACCCCTCCGTGAGTTAAGGCGAGTCCTGAGATCCTCCCCTGAGGAGTGCGAAGGTCTAGTCGCTGGCAGGCGACCTCCGCGACGGATCTCTCGGCTATCCGCGCCTTCGTCGCCTCGTCGGGACGTCATGCGGCGCAGATGCCAGGTTCGTCGGCCGTGGGAAACGTCGCTGTTTCTCCGCGCTCGAGGGTTACTAGAACCTTCGAGTCTCGATCTTGTTTGAGTTCGACCAACCGATGGCCCTAACGGAGCGTTGCTCACGCCGACCAGAGGCGAGGGGGTGAAGGTTTGACTTGCTTCCGTCTCTGGGGCTATGTCGTCTCCGACATAGTCCTTGTCTCGGGTCAAGTTATATTCCTCCACGTATCCGAGGAGGTTAACGAGCAAGCATTTGTTCACTCCCGGCCGTTCCAGCGATTCTGCTAACCGGCGGTTAGTCTCGTCTCACAGGTTGCCCTCGCCATCGCGATGGGCCGGAGCGGCGTTCTCAACCCCTCTCATCGAGAGCTGCGGCCTTGCCTCCCGATGGGGCAATTGCCGGAATTCATAATCGCGAGCCAGCGGCTCGAACGATAGGGTTTCTCGATCGGGAGCGTCACTCATTTTGTATGAATGATCAAGAAAGGAGATAAAAATAGAGAAATATGGATTGGATGAGCTTCAAGGTTAAAGGCCCCTCCTTCTAGCGCAAAAATGTTGTCGCTGAAATTTGGGCAACGTTCAGAGATCTAAGCGGTCAGATCCTCGCTCAGAGCGGGTGACCCTCGCTTCGGCCTAAGCGTCTCAGATCCGGTGACCCGGATCGTCTCTTAGTTGTCGTGTGGTCTTCGAGTCCTTCTGCTATATGAAAAGAGTAAACAGACGTGAACCAAGAAGGGAAAACAGAGGGGGGTCCTCTGTTTACCTCTCCGAAGCTCAACATTAGTATAATGTGGGTGGAGTTATAGGATGACGAGGAGGGATCGACGAGACCGAGTGGAACGAGGATCCTTGGATCGCAGACGTTTTGGGGCTCGTTTCTTGGATCTTTAGGGAACTATTCCGGTTGGAGATCGTTCCCTGAAGTACCTCACATGGAAGTAAAGTAGGTTGAGAGAGTGAGAACACGTGCTAATATTTTAGCAGAGTTCTAGGTGTAGAGAAAAGTGTCTTAACTTTGTGGAAGGTGTAAGGGGCTATTTATAGCCACGGGATCACCCTTGGGGTCGACTGGGAGACCCCTGGGCGGCGAAGGACGGGAGGGCCTCTCCCAGGCGCTGGTGGCCGGACAGGCCTCTCCCAGGCGCGGGTGGCCGGTCAGGCCTCTCCCAGGCGCTAGCGGCCGACCAGGCCTCTCCCATGCGCGGGTGGCCGGCCAGGCCTCTCCTCGGCGCGGGTGGCCGGCCAGGCCTCTCCCAGGCGCCGGTGGCCGGCAAGGCCTCTCCCAGGCGTCGGTGGCCGGCCAAGCCTCTCCCAAGCGCGGGTGGCCGGCTAGGACTCTCCCAGGCATAGGAGGCTGGCCAGGCCTCTCCCAGGCGCAGGTGGCCGTCCAGGCCTCTCCCGGGAGCAGGCGGCCGACCAAGGCGTGGACTCGCCGTCAGGCCAAAGATTCGGACGCGTGAGGGCGTTCCATTGCCTTATGGGACGAGCCTTCTTCCCTTAATATGAGTAGGGGAAAGGGAAATATATATATTAATGTCGTTGCCGGAAATACGGCGACAACAGGTACATTGTCGATTCCCGATGAACCTGTGTCTTAGCTGTTGCAGGCGCCCCTCCGTCATAGCGAATGGAGGGGATTTAGTCTTGATTATGTGGCCGGCGACAGGCGGAGCCTCTTCGGGTGCCTTCGGTGGAGCCATTGGCTATGGAAAGGAGAAGACGTGAAAATTTCGAAGGGGAACTAGAGAAAGAGGAGAGAGAATGGTTTGGCAGAGAGAAGCAACGAAAATTCGACTAAGGAAAAAGTGGGAAGGGTCCATCTATAGCGAAGCCTCAACCTTATAAAGGAAAACAGGAGGGAAGGTGAAACGGTGCATCCCTATCGAACGGAGTGGAAAGAGACACATGGATTCATCAAGGGGCGGAGTTGAAGAGTCGTTGAAAGCGGTAGGGATTCGAGTAAAGTAACAGACACTCGAGTACCTGACACCCGCATTTAATGAGGAGAGAGTTTGAGGACACGCGCGCGCGGAAGAGAACGTAAATGTCACTCGCCGAAGCTCATCGCCAGGGCCCGCAGAAATAGCTCCTCGAGGCAACCCACTTTTCATTTTACCAACTGCCTATATTTGGTAAAACGAGGGTGCTAGCCCATACCACCCGAATGGCTCTTTATCGTCTCTTTATTTCCAAAACGACGACGTGAATAAAGGAAATTTCATAGTTCGCTAGGAACAAAGACGCAATATCCTTAGCAGAATCAAGCGAGTAAGTAGGATGCATGTACACGTATCAATCCCATAGTTGCGGGGCCAACCGCGTTTAAGCGCGAGCCGAGAAAACAAAAGAGCGCAGTAAGCGGTAAGCAAGGAAGCTTTATTGAAAAGGAAAACTTCATTGAAGTCTCGACAGATTACAAACGCAAAGTACATTGTAAACAAGTTACGCAGCAAATTACAATGAAGCAAAGAAGAAAAATATATTGGTCGCAGATTCTTGTTCTCTGGGTTGCCCAAATCGCTTTGTCACTCGAGGAGGAGGCACTCTCTGATAGGAGAGACGATCCAAACGATTTGAGAATGGATTGCTTAGAGCTGAAAGAGACAAACAAAGTCTTACAAGAATTGACAGAAGCCTAGGCCGCTGGCCCTCGAGGAGAGATGAAGCCGCGGTTAGACCCATGCTCGCCCAGCGATCCAGACGCGGCCGAAAGATTCCCGCAACGAGAGCCGACAAACGGTGTCCCTCGATAGTCGGGGGATCGCAGGGAGACAAAGGGGGAGAGTTGGGATCCGCAGCAGTCTTGTCCTCGAGCTCCGACGCTTTGGCCTGCTCCTCGTCGCGACTTCGCTCCCACTCCGGGATCTTGGCGAGGGTCAACCGACGCCCCATCAAGGAGGGCGGTGACCGCGGTAACGATAGCCTAGCAGGCGCCCGCCATGCGATTGGAGTCGATGGACTCGTCCAGGGCCTGGAATCTGGTCGCCGCTCGCTCGAACTTGCTTCTGGCCTTCCCGAAGAGACGGGACCGAGCATGGCGCTCCTTGCTCGCCTCGCCCTGCACCATCTCCAGCTCATCCGCGAGAGTCTACAAAGTAGCCCGGACCTTGACAGGCAAACACCCCTCCTCAGCGACGGGAATGCCCAAACCCTCGCAAACCCGGGCGAGGATCTCATTCTTCCTCTGAAGGGACTTTGTGGCCTCTTGATGACGCCTCTTCTCCTCGGCTAGGAGGCCCTCCTTGGCGACCAGCTGCTATTCGCGCTCCTCGAGCGTCCGCCCTGCTCGACCTTGGCGGATATACATCGGCGAGTCTCTGCAGCCAGGTCCGACTCGAGCCTCTCGGTCCGCAGCCGACAGGCGCGCTCGCCAGCGAGAGAGAGCTCAAGTTGGCTCTGGGCCTCGCCTCGTAAACGGCAACCCATTCCTCGTCCAAGGAATCGTCCGCAAGTTTACCAGGATAGGTAAGGCAAACCTGGCAGACGTCACCATCACAGTATTCCTCTCTGATGGTGCTGAGGCGTGCCTGGGTCATGACAGAATGAGGTGAGTCGGTCTCGAAAACACGTCCCGGAGTCGGCCTGGGTCGTTCGAAGGCCATGGCGACTCCGGCTCAGAAAGGAGAAAGAATCGAAATGAGTTTGGAAATGGAATAAATATTCGAGTTTTCAGATGATGGCGAAAGGACACAGGATTTCAAGAAGTTCCCTCACTGAAACTTTTGAATTTATAGAGGAAAATAAACGGATCTAACGGCTAGAATCCAAAACGGCGGAAGCGGATCAACGGTCGGGATGTGAACAGACCCTGGCAAAAAGACACTCGTGAAGGACAGATGTCTATGGGGAGTCGTGAAGGGAAAAGTCAGGGGGAGCATTCGAGTGCTCTCAGTTCGTAATTAATGAAGAGAGAGGCTCACGTAAACCAATGATGCGCGCCCGAGGAAAAGGATAAGAGCGAGATTGGAAGCGAGCAGCGATCGAGGAGACCCAACGCTTCGGAAGGCCCGTGCAAATAATATGTCTCATTTTACCAAGTGCTCACACTTGATAAAATGGGGGACTAACTGTTAAGGTAGGATTTCGGCAAATCCGACTTTAACAACTCTCGTGTCGTTTAAGCGTTCAGACGACACGGATGGGGAGCAAAGGGGTCCCACGCTCGATTTCTGGTCTACTGAGGGGAGGTGATTCATCTCTTTCCCGTCCTATCGCGAGCGGGAACGAGAAGACCTTCGCGAGGAGAGTTCGCCGCGAAGAGGTCGCACCGCGAGGAAGGCTCATCGCGAGGAGGCTTCACCCCGAGGAGGTTGCGTCCCGAGAAGAAGCTCGTCGCCAAAAGTTTACGTGGCAGTGGTAGCGTTCGACTGAGGATTGGCTCAGAGAGTCAGTTGAGAAAGGGACGACAATCACGGGATTAGTTAGGATATCTCGGAAAGGATCTCAGAAATGGTCAGAAGAGGAATGGGCCGAAAGAGGAAAACCTAACAAAAGGAGAGAACCCTAGAGGTCATCCGGGCAATACAAAGGAGACTATAAATACGAATGTAAGGACCTCGTAAGGGGGGTTCAGAAAATTATCAGCCGTCGCAATATATTAAGTTCATACGTTTGCTTTGTATTCCTTCAAGCTTCCAAGCTAATAAACGAAAGAGACCGAACCCCTTACAAATATAAACTCAAGGATTTTAACACTCATACCTGATTATTATTCATCGTCATTATTATTTCTTAATCCTTGTGACTGTTCAGACACCGGTGCAAATCAACCTCTACAATCTTCTTCTTCTTCTTCTTCTTCTTCTTCTTCTTCTTCTTCTTCTTCTTCTTCTTCTTCTTCTTCTTCTTCTTCTTCTTCTTCTTCTTCTTCTTCTTCTTCTTCTTCTTCTTCTTCTTCTTCTTCTTGTGGTTTTTGTAAAACCGAACAAAAGGTCAATGTTGATTGGTGAATTCCAGGAGGAGGCATAGACGAACCGGGTTAAAATCGGTTTGTTATTTCTTATTATATTGTTTATTTGTCTTTATGATTGCTTTGCTGTTAATTCTCTTCTTGGTTGCTGTATTTCGTAAACTTATGTTGACTATAGCTGAGAATAATTTATTGTAATAGGTCGATCCAAGGAAATTTTTATTAATCTCATGCTTAAATACGCGGTTATTTTTATGATTAAAACTTTAATTGTGTTTACAGAATGGTGGAATCTGAGATTACTGCGTTAGGGAGAAGAATCACTATTCCATCTCTTATCATGAAGCCCTCTGCTTCTCCATTTCCTTCTTCCACTTTGTCTTTATTTATTATCTGCATGCAAACATTTTTTTATTTATTATTATCATTATAGAATAGTTGCCATCATTTAACTTACCTTATAAAAATACCGGTGCTTTTATTTTATTTTATTTTATTTTTAATATTTCTAGTGTTATCAATTAATGTTCCACGACATTACCGAATTTAAGCTACAGATCCAGCAGCGGTGTAAACATTATTAATAAAAGACGGAAACTGTATATAAAATAGTCATTTGAAATTAATTAATTAGTAAGATAGTTAATATTTTAATTCTTAGTAAACTAGTCAAAATTACATTGTTAAATAATTTTAGCACGGTTATTACAAATTTTGAAACTGTATAAAACGAAGTTAGTACACGTAAAAATGTTTAATGAAATTGTTCACAACAAAAAATACTGATCATACTTGTCCTTGTTTATTAATTTATCTATTTTACTAATTTTAAGCGAACCTTAACTATTTTGTTAGAAAAATCCTTTGAAGGAATTAATAAAAATACTGTTTACATTAGCTAATATATTTCCTTGAAACGATAATTGATCTTTAATTCTAGAAAGTTAGGTTGTACTAGTGCTTCAAAGTTGAAAAGAGAATGTTATGGTTGGTATACAGACCGAGTTAATATAGTTATAGCGTACAGTAAAATTTGAAATAGTTGCTCATTTAACAGGTATTTACTGAGTTGAAATATATTAGCTAATGTACGTAGCTGGTGTGATTGTTAAAATAAAATCCGGTCCATAAGAAAAAAGGGATGAATATATGAATATGACAATGATACCATGACATGTTTGCCAATCCTTGCGTTCTTATCAACTATGGCTTTTCTTATTAAAGTATGCTCCCCTACTCCAATGGGAATACTCTCGTTGCACTCTTTCTTCGCCACTCTTTTTTCAGCATCTTCTTCTGCCTGTTCCAATAAACTAATATTAATGGAAATTCAGTGTCAGTGTTTTTTTATTTTTTAAATGAAGTTTTATTTCATAGACAACAATACTATATTTCATTTTATATGCATATAAGTATCAGAAATATGAAATGATATCTAGCTTAGGAGTATAAGACACATAAAGAGTACATGTAGCATGTATGTATATATATATATATATATATATATATATATATATATATTTATATATTATAGCTGCTAACACTATTTCTTTTACCCAATGAGGTGGATGAGAAAAGCTCACTAGAATAAGATTTGTTCGTTTCTATTGTTTTGGATAGAAGAAGGAGAACATGTGTAGTTCAAATGCAAAAATTAATCATAAATTTAATTTGGCATTTACATTTTTCTTTTACAACTTGAGCGTGTAAAATACTTATGTATGTATACATATGTATAGAAATATACATATAATATCCTACTTTATGTCTCATAGTTTTAGTTATTATGGAACATCCCTCTCACTGTATTATAGGGTGCAGATACTATACTAGTATAGTATAAAATACATTAAAATTAATAGAAATTGCTCAAATTATCATTATTTTTATTTAGTTTTACCAAAATTTACTAAAATCAATTTTTTCCCAAAATACTAGTACAAAAATTTAAAATACCCCTAAAACAATTTTTTTTACATTGTATTCCATATCCATATTAATCGGTTATTATTTAGTTATTTTTTAAAAATTAAACTTTAAAAACTAGAAACTGCTCCAACCCTACAAATTTTAATGTTTTAAAATTTTTTAATTTTTTTTCTTAATTATTTTGGTCGGTAGTATAGTAGGGCATTTATATTAATTTTATTTTTTTAAAGGATATTTCATCTTTTCCATGAAATTTACTTGTATTTTGGGAAAAAATTTGTTTGGGTGGATTTTGGGAAAATCAAAATAAAAAGTGGTAGTTTTGGCAATTCCTCTAAAATTAATTTGTTTTACCAAAATCCACTAAAATTAATTTTTTCCCAAAATATTAGTACAAAAGTCTAAAATCCTCATAAAATAATTTTTTTACATTTTATTCCATATTCATATTAACCAGTTATTATTTATTTATTTTTAAAAAAAATTAAACTTTAAAGTGTAAAACTGCTCCAATTTTAAAAAAAATTCTTAAATTTTGGCCGGTAGTATATTGTACGGTATTTGTGTTAGTTTTATTCTTTAAAAGGTATTTTGTCTTTTCACATGAAATTTACTTGTATATTGAGAAAAAAAACATATTTGGTGGATTTTGGGAAAATAAAAAATAAAAGGTGATATTTTAGGCAATTCCTCATATATATATATATATATATATATATATATATTTAATTTGATTATTCGTAGATATACCATAAAATATTTATTTTATCATTCTAATTTAAATTTAGTTTTTTGTATTTGTTCAAAATTAATGATAACAGCATTACATCTGAATTAATCTAAAAGTAACTTTGTAATACGTAAGCCCCCTTTAAAATATACCTGTATGTATTTTATTTACTTTATAAATATATATAGAGTCTAACTCCCGAACATATTTATAGCCAACACCTTTGACTATGTTACCATTTCAAAGTTTTCAATATAAGTTAACCTCATTTAGTCTTTACAACACTAAATAACCCTTTTTATATTGAATACGAAATATCATGAATGCTTATTTCTTTCAAACATGTGTTGTAAAAACTTTAATAAAATCAGTTAAAAGACCTGCGTTTAACATGTAGATAGTCATACAAATGTTGTTTAAATGCTGTTCCAACAATCGGGTCATAAAGATTATAAGCGTGATTAGGTACCTCGTAAATGTTTGAGTCAAAAATGACTGTATCTTCGATCACAGCTCCATCTCCGACTCTTGTCCTCATCCCAACGACGGATCCTTTGATGTTGCACCTCTGCAATAGATCACGCATTGAGACACCCAAGACAAATAAATATAAAAAGTCAAAGGAAACAGTTAAACGGACCAAGAAAATATTTTAAAATTATGACATAGTAAAGCTGAGTATTTATGGTTGGAATCCTTTAGCTAAATTGTTTTGCTTTGAATTTTGATTGGCAATTGAGTTACCGCTTACCAACGCATTACATGCTTAAATATTATTATGGAATAAATAAGTTAAGAAATTGTTACTTAGTCGTACATATAGGATTAATTTAAATGTGGCCTCAAACTTGAATTTCAACTTATAGCTAAAGAAAGGTATAAATCCAATGGAAACAAATTAAGTCACAAAAAATATAAGCCATGTCGATGTAGATACTTTCAAAGGAGAGTTTCGGAAAATATATGTGATAATAGGTTAATATTTTGATTTGATGTGCTTGTAAAATTTTATTACGAAATATATGTGATGAAAGACAATTTTTTTTATGCAAGATACCACAATATACTGCAATTAATAATAAATTATGCAAGACACCGCAATCGATCGGAACATACCGCAGCTGATCAAATTGTTATTAGTGACTTTTTTGTCATTTGCCACATATTTTGTAATAAAATTTTATGAAAAATAGAAACAGAATATTACCCACTACCTCACATACATTCCCAAATTTTCCCTGCAAAATCTTCAAATAAATTATAATAATAAAATATTAGAGATTATCAGATCCGCTCTTAAGAAAAACTAGAATCTCTATTATTTAGCTAATAACTTAATATCTTAACTAAACTTTCAGTTTGAATGGATTATTTCATATAATATTTTTGGATATAATGTGCGTATATATATATATATATATTAGTATAATGGTACTAGTATAATGATATTTTATGAGGAGTCTCACTCCGATAATGCATCCATCTCCAATTAGGCTATCCATTATAAGTGCTTGATTAGTTATGACCGTTGGAGGCAGACAACGAGCCGATGTGTGAACCTCGGACAATTCGATATCGCAGAAGCTGTGTAAATATTTTTATCAATAATAATAATAATAATAAAATAATAAATAACAACATTATAGCATTTCTGAGAGTGAAAGTCTCACTTGTAAGGCTTTGTATTGATGGCTTCCAAATTCGCATGATAGAAAGCTTCAATGTTCCTCATGTCCTCCCAATAACCATCAAATGAGTATGCCTCAACCTGGTTAGTGGGAAAATAACCATTTCACTTTAGAAAATAATAATTCAATTTGGATAACAAGTCTTATTATTAGTTTCCTAAGTTACTATAAAATTTGACAGTTTGTTTTAAATTGGTTCACATTTTTAGCATTTCTAATGACAAATTAACTAACTACTTCTAAGGAACTATAAAGATGGAATCACATTTGGCAAGTTTTCTTTTTTTGTTTTTTGGTAAGTAGGCAAATCTCAAAGAGAACGTTCATTTCTAAATTTGTTAGTTGAACTATATTTAAAATTAGACACTAGACGTATTTTCAGACGTTCATTAAATCATTATTAGCTTATCACCCATGTTATTTCGTTCAATTCAAAAATCTATTTTCTACTCATTCGCTCCCTATTTTGTGAATTTGTCAGCTGAAATTCCATATAGATATTTTTACTCTATTGTGTTTGAGTAATATAAATTTTTTTGTTTGTAATTTTTGGTATAAATTTATGAAAATTTATTTAAAAAATCCGATGAAAATCACGCAAACTATCAGAAAAATTTCTCATGATACTGGGATCCGACGAGATCCATCATTTTTCATTAATTGAATCTGACCGAATCCGAAAGATTTCAAATTTATTATTTTTATGTGATTTTCAGTTTCTCTTTTTTTTTTTTTGCTGATTTATGAGTGGCAAAAAATGCAAAGAACGTAAGAAAAAGTTCGGACTTGAAGGTCTTTAAGAGAGTAAAAGTGGGTTAGTTAAGTGTGAAAAAGAAATAACATTTGACACAGCACCGTGGCATCGTTGGACAAGCGGGACGAGAAGGCGAGCAATGTTTTGGCCACTTGGAAGTTCATCGAGCCTAATTTCTAAAGAAGGGGATGTGTGGAATGATAACCACTAAAATAATTTTTAAAGAGTAATGGAATGCTATCATCCATGAAGTTACAGTTATGTGCTTTTTCTACCGACTATGAAGTTTTTCTATTTTAGCGGGATTCATATCTGACCGAACCGTGTCACAATTAACTTGTGTTCATACTTATAGCTTTTACTTTGTGTATTTGTTCTGATAAAACTTTAAAGTAATTATAAAAAACCTAAATCAACGTCATGAAATAGTTTCCATTTTTTAAGAACGAAAAGCAAACATTAGGTTCTCTCCGGAAGAATCGGACGGAGAAGGGGAGTTTCGATTTTTATTGGGAGGAAAGATTTTATCCGACAACACGATCCCAACACAGCGAGTTAAGGAGGTTCTCTCCGGAGTCTGGCGATGCAACAAACGGTGGAACATCACAGAAGTCAAACGAGGATATTGGAAATTTAGATTTGAAGACAGAGGAGATATGCCGAGGGAGACCGTGGACTTTAAAGTCAAATCAGCTGATATTGGTACAATGGCCTCTAGACAGAACAATCGACGAACTACATTTCTCCAAGTCCCCAATCTGGGTATCTTTGATGGGACTCCCACCGGGATATATGAACTTCGAGGCTGCCAAAACGCTTGCCACGATGATTGGTAAATTCATGGAGATGTCGTCTATAAGGGGAAATGCGTTGAAGATGAAGGTCGAGATCAATATACAGGATTCAATATTTCCTGGTTTCCTGCTCGAAAGAGAACAACTCAAGCCGTTATGGATAGCCTGTAAATATGATAATTTGGGAAAGATCTGCTGTAAATGTGGCAAATTGGTGCACAATGAAGAACGGTGTTCACGGCGGGGATGGGCAATGGTAAGGACGAAAGATTACCTGGAGGTGGGGATGTACGGAAAATGGATACATGAAGAATGTCAGGTCCAATCTGCATTCACAGTGGTGGCCCTGACGATAGGAGAAAGTGGAAGTACGGTCGGGATACATCCACAAATAATCCAACGGTCTATATGCAACACCACAGGGGATAGGTGAAAACAGGGAGAACATAGCAGAGATGATCATACACCAGTCAATCATCTGAGTAACATGCCGAAACACTCAACGGAACATAAAGCTTCTCCAATACTACACAGAGATGAAAGAGTGGGAATGGAAATAGAAAATCAATTACTTCGGGAGCGGTTTTTGTCAGAGAAACTTTCAGGAGAAGGGAGAGATAATGCAGCTACAAGTACCGTCCCGTGGGACTCCCGGTTATTACCGGAACGGGAGTCCCGGTCTCGGTTTTAACCGGGACAGGAGGAAACGGGAGGCCGGGACTCCCGGTCCCGGTCTAGAGCAAAAAAAGAAAATAAAAACTGTTTAAAAAAAATAAAAAGAGAATTAAAAAGAAATAAAAAAAGAGATGTAATTATTGCTGTTGGATGTTTAATCCAACGGTATTTTTTTTTAAACTACCGGGAGGTACCTCCCGTTTGGATAAAACCCGGGAGTTCCGGTACCGCCCCGACCATGGTACCGGGACTCCCAATACCGATTTTTTTCCTACAGGGACGGGACTCCTGGTTACCTCCCGTCCCGGTAGGGCCACTTTTAGCTACAAGTCTACAAAGCAACCCTAGTGGAATGCTGACTCACAACAAAGATATAAAAAAGAAAGATGAGGTTGAGAATAAAGTCTATAAAAAAAGCCCAAATCACCGCCTGAAGACCAAGGTGATGGGCTTGCTACAAAGGCCCATTTCAAAAGTTTGGAATTCATACCCACGTACACTACTACACACTTAAACGACGACCAACAGAATATTCAGAGACAGCCTCGAACTGAAACGACAGACGATGGTGGAGTAGCAAACAATACTTTCGAAGAACACAAAAGACTAAAGCATAAATTGATGGATATTATACCAGAACAAAATCAAATATCGAAGAAGAAAAATATAAATGACACCAAGATGCAAAAGCTGGACGAAGGAAATCAAGAAAGTGAGTTAAAAGACTTAACCTCCAAATTTACGGGGCGAGAAGATGGAAAAGGGGATAAGCGAATATCACAAACAAGGATCAATGTTACGAGAACAAAGAGGACGAGAAAAATCAAGAAGACTCCATAAATTAACAACCCGATCGAGGGGAAGGACCAATACACAAAATGACCGAGGAGGCGGGTCTGTCCATGCCCCCAAAGGACCAATGTTAGTCCTAGCATGGAACTGCCGCGGTCTCAACCGAGACTCGGGACGCGACGCGCTCCGAGGGCTCGTGAGAAGGGAAACCCTAAACCCTAAACCCTAAACCCTTTAATGTTATATTGACCCAATCAGACAAAATGGGAGGAAACAGGGTTACATGGTCGAACCAGAATCTATTAAGGAACTTTCTGCAAGGCACGGGTGGAGTGGAAGTAAAAGATCCACGGAATACATTTACTTGGACCAATCAGAGATCAGGGATGGAAAAGATTCGAGTCAAGCTGGACAGAGTCATGGTTTCACCAGATTGGCTGCTGCGATTTCCAAAGGTGGGTAGCAAAACACTAGTTCCGATCGGATCAGATCATAGTCCAATATTGGTGGACTGTTTTCAAAAGCAACAACGAGGTCCAAAACCTTTCCGTTTCTACGATGCCTGGGCGGACAATGGAGACTGCAGAAAATTAATTGAGGAATGTTGGGGGAGATTTCTCGCCAGGAAAGCTACTACATCACTAATTAAAAATTGTAAAATGGTTGGGCAGAAACTCAAAATATGGAAAGGTCAATTATGGCAGCACTCCCAGGGACAAAGAAGACAATTGGAGACAGAATTGATTCAAGTACAAACTATGAGAAATAATAGCATGACAAGAGATCGAGAGGAAGAGATAATCAAGGAATTACAACAAATAGATCGAACTCACGAAAAGATATGGTGCCAAAAGTCAAGACAGGAATGGCTTAGCGCAGGACATGGAAATACTAAATTTTTTCATCTGTCAACGATGGTGAGACGGAAAAATAATTTCATCGAAAGCATCATTAAGGGGGATGGTGTACGACTCACTACTCGAGATAGAATCGGAAAATACATAAACGAGAAATTTATGAGCCCATTCTTGAGCTCACAATCCGATGCACCTTAGGATTTAGAAGGGATGATCTCCCCAGAAATATCGATTACAGAGAATGATAACCTGAGTCAAATACCAACATGCGAAGAAATCAAATCCGCTGTGTGGAACATACCGAGATTCAAGGCACCAGGGCCGGACGGTCTTCAAGGGATTTCTATGTAAAATTTTGGTATGTGGTAGGTCAATCCTTAAGTAACTTCGTAAAAGAACTTTCCAAGGAAATGGATTAGATCCAAAGATATGCTTTGCACATGTGGTACTGATTCCTAAAGTAGAAGCAGTGGAGGAATTCGAAAATTTTCGTCAAATATCATTGTGTAAGTTCGGCTACAAGGTTATTACAAAAATATTGGCGACTAGAATTAACAAGATACTCCCAAGAATCATATCCCCATTTCAGTCTGCTTTCATTCCAGGAAGATGGATTGCGGAAAATTCAATCCTGGTTAAGGAGATTATGGATAAGATGGGCAAGACTAAAGGAAAACGAGGATGGGTAGGAATCAAACTCGATATGAGTAAGTCCTTTGATCGGATGAATTGGTCTTACTGTCAACCAGCAGGGAATCGAAGTGAACCCCGAAAAGATACAGGCCCTTCTCAATATGAAGTCCCCGACCAAAATCAAGGAAGTTCAAAGTCTCATCGGACGCGTGGCAGCGCTAAGTCGATTCGTCTCAAAGGCCACCGAGCGATGCCAGCCTTTCTTTCAGGTAATCAAAGTTATGAAGAATTTTCGATTTTCTGAGAAACTAATAAAACTAGTACGCGATTGTGTGTGTGATGCAAATTCCTCGATTTTGCTTAATGGAAGTCCATTACGTAAAATGAGCCTTGAACAACGATTTTGTCACCCACGCTCTTTGTTTTGGCCTCCGAAATTCTGAGTCGCATCATAGTGCGCAGGGAGACAGACGCAGAGTTCCAAGGAATAAAGATTGGACGAACATCAGGATCCATCTCTCATCTCATGTTCGCAGACGACTTTATATATTATTTTGTCGAGTTGTCCCGATAGATATATCAACAATATGGGAAAGTCTACAAAAATACAGCGCATGGTCCGGGCAAAAGATCAACATGAGAAAATCGGGTCTGCTCTTCTCAAAATATTGTACATCAAAAGCTAAGCTGGAAATATGTCGACAACTAGGTCTACCCGAGTGTGGGATGGATATCTTCCATCTCGGAAATCCATTACTGGTTCATAGGAGGCGAGGGGAGAGCTACAAATTCATCAAGCGACGTGTACAAGATAGGCTGGAAGGATGGATGGCATGATCGATATCAAAAGAAGGATGCTCTACGCTCATTAAATCAGTGATTCTAACTATCACAAACTATGTAATGGCCACAATGAAACTTCCAAGAGGATTGTGCAAGAAATTGGATAAGATGACGCAAAAATTTTGGTGGAAAGGGGTATCAGATGGAGAATGATTCTTGGCAACCGTGAAGTGGCAACACTTGTGCAAACCAAAGAATTTTGGAGGATTGGGATTTCAAAGTTTCAAACTAATCAACGAAGCACTTCTTGTAAAACTGGGATGGATGATAGCTTCCAAGTTTGACACACTTTGGGTAAGAATGTTGACGGAAAATATTGCAGGACACATAATTTTTGGAACTACAGCCGAAGCCACATCACTCGAAGATTTGGAGGGATATTTTTTCAACACAAAAATAGGTTAAAATAAACTCATACTATATAGTGGACGATGAAAAAGAGATCAAGATTAAAACAGATGAATGAGTGATTCCTCGACCAACAACGATGATGGAGCAAAACCACCCGGAACACGAGAGTACGATGGATTTCCTAATGCACACGGGGGAAAGGAGATGGAATACCACATCTATACGATAATTTATGGCGATGACTCACTTCATCCAATTTTGTAGACGAAAATCAAAAGAACTGGCAACGACGAGCTGGTTTGGAAGCTTAATAATACAAGTCAGTTTTCTTTACAATCGTACGTCCAACACAGGATGGCTGGATAGGAATATGAAAATTCCCTATGGTCACGACTCTGGAGGCTAAAAATTCATGAAAGAGGGCGTCTCTTCCTGTGCAGAATAGCAACAGAGTGTTTCAACACATCCTTCGTCCTGTTTCGATGTCGGCTAGGAATCAACGACAAATGCGCGATCTGCGGGATCGAGCAAGAGACAGAAGCCCACCTATTCTTCAAATTCTATTGGCAATACAACTATGGTTAATGACCGGATAAGGACGCACGTGGAATCTGCAACGTGATGCAACTGGAGTACAACTGGTGGAGAGGTTGATTGACCTGAATTCTTCATGCAGCTCTCAGGGGTGGAACATTGACAAATTCAGCTAGTTGATCACATAAGAAATAAGGCGTTCTAGAAATCAGTTAATGTTCAACGGTGAGGTTCCGAACATCCAGGTGTCGTCCATGAAGACCCAGACAGCCGTCCAAGACCATTTTAGCTTGGGGAAAATCCTTCTCTCTTGACAACTAAGCCCAAGATCCCGGAACAATAGATGCCCCATATTCCAGACTGGATAAAGATAAACGTAGATGGAGCTTTTTCTTCTCAGGTATCATGTGTCGGGGTTATTGCGAGGGACCATGAAGGGCAACCACAATGGATGTGGAGAAGCAAGATAGAAGCGCAATCGGTAGAAGAGACAGATATGAAGGCCATCTTAATGGAATAAATCTGACAAAATTTATGGGAAATAAAAGGATATACATTGAGGGCGATAATCTTGGCGTAATAACCAGTTTGGAGAAAAAATCACGATCGCCGGTGTGGAAGTTAATTCCTTTGTTTCTGGAAATCTGCGAAAAGACAAGAAACAACAGTTTTCTAGAAGTTCACTTCCTCTGGGTTCCCCGGCAGTTGAACACGCTCAATGGGCAAAGATAACTACTCAGTTTGGATTTTGTAAATTATGGGACTCCCAACTCTTGTTCGGAGGAAGTGTATTTCAGATATTAATGAAGTTCCCCCCGACTCCTCCCCTTCACTGTGTCTTCCTCACCGGGAATGACTGGAAGGGAGGAGTTTGGTGTTTCAAAAAAAAAAGTTTCCCAACAACTATCAACGAGTATATGTTTCATCCATTTTTAACCTTATCTTTGTAACTTATGATATGACTCAATTTCAGATTGATTTGATTTTATATTCATACATTAAAAACAATTTATTATATGTTCTCTAATTCTTTTGTTTTTTCTGTGTATTATTCGTAGGATTGTTTTCGAAAATTAAGATAATATATAAAATGATTGAGCAACAACGGAGTCATGTTTACAGTTTATCCTATTAAACGTAAGGTAGTATGAAAATACGGTGTTTTGACTACGTACCCATAAAAACGTTTACTAATTTTAAAATATATAACGTTTTATTAATTTATTGAACTATTTTTGCCTGAATTTAAAATGTTTATAAAGCTGATAGATGAATATAGTTTGAACCCAACATCCGTGTAAACAAAATTGGGTGGGTATACAAAAAATTTATAAAACGTTGGATATTTTGAAAACACTACACATAAAAGTAGGTAAATAGTCAATTTTGTGATGAACGGTGATCATAACATCTATTATTGTCATTACCTTCAAACCCATAGATATTGCTCCTGGAATTATTTGGGTGGCAAAGTGATTTGCGTTGACGAAGTATTCTTCTACAAGCCTTGCCATCACGTCCTTATTTATAACATAGATTCCCATGCTTGGCAAGGTATGACCCCCCAAATCCCTTAATTTGCGTCCCTATTTCATGATCAGGCCGGCATGATATTCTCAAATAGTACAAATTAAAATTTAACAAATTTTAGTTTTCTACTTAGTAATATACTATTATTGAAGATTTGAGTGATTTCATATTGATTCCTGAACTACTTTTCGTTTTTAAATGTGATTTTATTTCATAGATTTGGTATTATACCTTAAAAAATAATAATGGTCCACCACAAATTTAGTTGTTAATTTCACTCTTGGTTAATGCATCGAGAGAAACAACTTACAAAAGAAGATACGGAACGAATGCACTTGCCGTGGGACTTTAATCTTATTGCGGTTACTCTATTACTGGGGTCCAAATCTAGGAAGCCGTAGCCAGGGTCGTGAGTTACGGTGGCAAAACTTGAGACAGCAATCGTAATATCGGCATGTGTGCTGCGATGGGCGTGTATGAGTTGCTGGTAGTCCATTTTGTAGAGATGGTAGCCCGGGAGAAGCAAAAACTCCTTAACTGAGGGTTGTTCCTCCGCCACCATCCACATGCATCTTCGCACCGCATCTGCGTCTCCCTGCTCTCACTAAATATATTTACGGAAATCTTCTCAACAAAAATAACTACAATCTCATTAATTTGGTACCTTTTCTCTTACTTTTGGAAATTATTTTGGCACTGAATTTAGCGTTGGAATACCATAATCAAAGTTCTCTAATTATCCTTACTGTTGTGGTTGATGCATATTAATTTTACTTTGTTATATTTAGAGTAAAATGATATTTTTTTAAGTTTAAAATGATAAATAAGATCAACGTTATAACTATAGACTTATATATTTTTTCACTTTTTTAAATAAATTTGTTTTTCTCTAGGTTAGAAAAATATAAATTTTAGTATAGTAGCCAACATGGGGAGACCTACTATCCACCAATTTAAAAAATAATACTCTTTTATATAAATAACAATTTTTTTTTGAAAAAATATAATAACAAATTTAAAGTACTTACCCACATAACATTTTCACAATTTACTAATCACATTGACCTAACTTTAGCTATATAATATATGGCAAAGCAGAAACGAACCTGAAACCATCGATTTTCGTGGTCGGGGCTCTGATAAGCTGCAATAACATGGACGTGTCCCGAATGAGCTCTATAGAGATGAGAATTGAGAGACGTGGAGTTGAATTGGGTGAGAGCATAAATATTGCTTATGTTGTTGTTTACACAATTGCTCACAACCGCGTCAACAAGCTTGTATTTCGTTGCAATTGGGATGGCTCCTTCTGATCTACTCTTCGTAAGCGGATAGAGCTGTGACCCCGACCCCTCCCCAAACACAATAGCTGCCACATCCTATAACCCAAAAATAGAAATGGTTTTTTTTTATTTAACTTGTTTATGATTTTTTTAATTTAACTTGTTTATGATTTTTTTTAATTTAGTCGTGAGTTTCGCAATATATAATGATATGAACGAAAAAATTTAAAAATATATATTTTAAAATTTAAATGCACAATTGAACAAATGAGAAAAGTAATTAAACCTGATTAGAAATTGGTGGCAAAATCGATTGTGAATTGAACACTTGGTTTGAAAGAAATTTGGGCGAATTAGTACGGTTTGGCTTAAGGAAAGTGAGATGATTATTGTGAATTTTAGAAGGAAGCAGGCAAAGCTGGTGAGGGGTGGCCATTCTGAAATTCACCTGCTCACTAAGTTGGGTGTTCTTGGGTGTTCTTCAGTATATTTATTAATATATGCATATATGGAAGTAAGAGAGAATAATTTGTTTTCTTCCTCGTCATGTCTACGGAAAACAGATCTCGAGACATTGAATAAGCGAATGAGGGTTAGGTTTCCTATAAAAAAAATGACATATTGTGTACTTCTTTTATTATTAAATAGCGAGATCTATTAAACCATTATTAATATGCATATGTCTCGCGATTATTCTTACCTTCTTATTGTAATTGCTTATGTATGGCGTGCCTTTATTCTTCCCGGTTTTTATGTTGTTGCTTAAAATACACAAAAGATATTTAGAGTACATGAACAAATTTGCAATCCAATGACCATAGTAACGCGTCTACACAAAACAAGAAGTGCATACGAAGGCAGGCATTTATATCTTAACCAATTGCATTTTGCTTTAAATCGTGGTAGGTACCATAAAAATATCATATAAATCTCTCACATATTATGAAGGAATATCGTTATTATAAGAGATGTAAAAATGATAACCGGAAACCACACGTACAAAAACAATCAATTTAAAAAAATAAAAATTGGTCTAACTAATCAAAGGAAACATTGAATTGCAACTTGGCCAAACTTTTTCATTTACTTAGTGTACAGCCATATTTGATGAGGTATCACTTATTGGATATTTTTTTTGTACCATTTTGTCTCTTTTTTTTAATCTTTATTCTGTTTATTTAGGAGAGATAATTTTTGTTTTTGTGATTATAAATTCACTATAAATAAACAGTTATTATAGTAGTTTTCAATACCTATAGAGATAGACTAGTCAATATATACCGGCTTATTTTGGTTAATTGCTATTAATCAATTTTTTTCAAACGTTTCCTATATAGGAATTAATATGTTTATAATGGCTATTATACTACTTATCCCAAACAATTAGACCTCAAACCTTCTAAGTGGGATCGTAACTCTTGATCATCGGCCCCGATAGCCTCCTCATCTTCAGAGTGTTGATAGATAGGGTCCGTTATTGACTTATGAACGTGAGGTTCCTTAACTTAGTTTGCCCGTGACTTCATTGTCCTTGAGCCTTTTAATCCTGGGACGGTTATGTTCCTCGGTGTCCCGAGGAACATCGCAGTGCTAGGTAAATTCTCAGGTAACATATATATATATATATTATATATGTATAACTTTAAAAATATAAGGAGTTGTGATTATAAAAATTAAGTAAACATAATTATTTATACATTTAGGAATAGTGAACCATTAGGTTTATGCTATAAATTTGATAGATTAGGAACTAAGATAAATAATTAACAAGAAGATGCATATTCTAGTTTATGTTTGTTAAGAGTATGTTAGTGTTTAGTATTGTTGAATCAGCTTTCAATCCTTCGTGAAAATCAAGCTCCTTAAAATTTTAGTGATCTTAGGAATGGAGTTCAAGAGAGCTCGCCTGATATCCTGTCAATTATCATATTGGCAGAGAAATTAAAAATATTTATTCAAAAGCGGTGGGAATATGCCCTCTTTTTATTATGGAGGTTATCAAGACATAGCACGAGTCATATGATTAAGCTATGAGATTTTTTGAATCTCATAAAAAAAGCTGCTATGGATTAGAAGATGAAAATTATCTAGATAATAAATTCATGGAAAGGTGTAGAGAGGCTTCGGAACCAGTCTGTGAATGATTGCAAATGGGTCTACAAAGACACACTGTTGACTAAGGGAATTTACACAAAAATAAGCTGTGAATTATAATGCGATCTTCTCTTTGGTGGTAAAGTAAAAGATCATAAGTATCGTGATGTTTCTTCTAGCTCAATTCAATCTTGAACTTGAGCAGTTGTACGTCAAAACGTAATTCCTTCATGGTGAGCTCAAAAAAGTTACATACATGGATCAACCTATAGGTTATGAAGTCAACAAGAAAAATAAGTACCTGATGTTTATGCTAAAGAGAACTTTGTATGAAAGAAGCAATCTCTTCGGCGTTGATACATAATGTTTGGTACCTCAATAACCAAAAAAGAGTTCAAAGCTGCTTATATGATACTTACGTCTTTATTTCATAGCGTCATGTATTAGGGAAGAAAATGTTAGTTTTTGTGTATGGATTATTTGCTTTTAATAGTTGATCAGATAAAGAAAATAGTGGTCTCGGAGTTTGACATGATAGCCTTAGAAGAAACGTGAAAAATTTCATTAAATGATAAATGAGAGAGATCGTGGTAAAGGAAATATGTTCGTAAACCGTTAAGGGAACTTTAATAAGCTTAAAAATAAGTTCAAGTTTGGAGCTGTCTAGGTCAACAACCTTCTGCTTGGTCCTCAGATTCAGATGTCCAAAGATCAACATCCAAACAATCAAGACCATATGGTGGGTATGATTGATAAGCCTTAGTCGAATGTAGTAGAATCTATCATGTATGCAATGACATGTACTTAGCCTTATCAACACATATGGTTTAATAAACATACGTCATAAATGAGAAGAGGTAATAGGAGAGATATGTGGATCCAAATTATTTCGGTGATAGAGACACGAGAGATTCACGTCAAATAATTTTTTTCCTGTTTGTTGAAGTTGTGTAAATTAGAGGTCACAATTCAACCATTAGTAACTCTTTCAATAACTAAGTATTGATCTTACAAATACATAAGCAGTGAAAAGGAAATTTGGATTCAGGGCTTGTTGAGAGAATTGAAGGTATATGATGGTGTTGTTTTCATATACTTGTATAGTCATTGTGCGATTCTTATGAGTACGAATCAAATGTTCTATAATAGAACCAAAGATCAAGTATCCTTTCATTAGAAAAAGTATATATCAACGTGTGATCAAGTAGGAGAAATTTTATATTGAAGACAATCTTGTAGATGGAGCCAAGGTTCTACCTTTTGGAAAGTTCATATATTGTTTGAACTTGCTTGTGCCATTTAACATAAACTGATTGGACGAGCGATGATCCACGAGTTATTTTAGTTGGACTTGTCAACAAGACTATTGAGGTGGTATGTGTTGAGTAAGTAGTTAAGCTGGCAGATTAGTGTTGGAATAAGTCTGGGTTAAGAAAAATTATCATTAATCATATTAACGGCGGAATATAAAATTTCTTTACAAATAATTTTTACTAACCTAGGCAAAGTGCATGAACATGTATAAATTTAAAAATATTATTTAAAGTGGTTGAGTGCAAACATTTCTTGTACCTTGATTTGGAGGAGTCTTGACAAAGGTTGATCTTCTCGTATGACTCGATTCCTCCAAACCTAAACGTGAACTCGAGAAACCTAAGGTTTCTATTACATGAGCCTTTAGAGGTTTAGAAGGATTTGTGTGTGGGCACAATTAAACACAATCGCTCAAGAACAAGTCTATGAGCTAGAGAGCTAATTAAGCTTAAGTCTAATGAGGACTTAGGTACCAAAATAAAAAAAGATTTTCTAGAGAGAGAGAGAGAGAGAGGGGTCAGCCAAAAAGAGAGAAACAAGAGCAAAAATGCTTATTTACACATCTCTATGTGAGGCTCTATCTATAGGAGAAGGAAAATCAAGAAAGGGTAATAACCCTTTTCAATTGTGCATTCATGATACAATATTTATTTTCTCTCCTCTTCTCCCTTGTACATAGCCGGCCATCCTAAGCAAGAGTGAAGGAAAATTTGTTTCCTCACATAGCTTATTTATTTCCTTGAGGAAATTCATTTCCTCTTTTCTTTTTGGGTAATTATCCTTATAATTAAAGGCAAAAAATTATCTCCTCTTGGGTGTTGGCCGAACTTTACACTAGGGAAGGGCATCTAGATGCTTCCTTATTTCTTTTAAGACAATCCTTAAAATACCCATTGTAGAATTAATATTGCACAAATAATGAAATTAATTTCATAATGCCTCAAACGACTTTTCGGCTTTAAAAATTAATTTCTTATTTCTATCATATGAAAATATTCAAAATCTTATTTTGACATTCACATCATTTTATGTCCATGTGAAAAAAAAAATACTCTTTAGACATTTTCCGGGAAAACGTCTAGTTCAACACTTGAACTTATTTTGACTTAGCTTCTAGTTTAACAATCCTACTCTAATGATATGTAATAGTGACCTTATGGATCCAAATGAACAAAGTGAGATTCTATACTCGGACTCAAAAGTTCACAAATCTTTTCCGAGTATTAGCTTAATGTCAACTGACTCCACTAAAAAGTTTACACCGAGAATCTCTCGGTTCAAATGAATTTATTTTCTACTAAAATTCAACTTATATTGAGTGGATCCATTGAATGTTATCTATGTTTACCCTTCATGAATATCATTAACTAGATGGGATTTATAAAATTATCATTTTACCTTTCTAGTTGTTATTTACTCAACTCGTTTGTTACTTGTGAATTAGAAACAATGTATTGAGGAAGAGCTAACAAGTCACTTTGTTTCATCCAAATAAAGTCGCTACTTAATTTTGGATACCGCGCGGTTCATTTGTTCACAATTCAAGTAATAAAGCATGAGGTGATATGCATTGCATTTCAGCAATCTTGTACATGAATACCATATCTATGAGAGCTTCACAAAGCTAGTTCATGACATATTCATAACATAATAACTTACCAATTAGTCTAGTCTAGATCATTTAATGGATCTAGAATTTGACTTTCTGAAATGAGAATATTAAAGCTATGAAATGACATGTCTCATTTCAGGATTTAGGTAAGTACGATGCAATTCATGCATAGTGACCTTGAGAAAGAAGAGGTTAAATGGTTTGTTCTTACATTGTCTCTAAAGGTTAACCGGTCAATTCAGTATCTTCGAAAGATACACTTGAAGAACTACATAGTTCCTAACTATTTATGCCTCGTAACCAGACATTATAGATTCTTTCAACAATTATACTGGGATCAATAGTCATTGATATTTATATTATGAATATATCGTTTTAACCAAACCATGAAGAGTTTGTTCACGCAAATCTACATTTGTCTCTTTATATATTATTAGATTTGATTAAGGACTATAAGACTATTTAATATCATAAATCTTCAAACAAAGGAATGAATGAACGTTTCAACTTTTATTAATTTAATCAGCAAATTACAATAAGGACTTTATGAAAGATTTAAATATTACATTAATATGTAAATAAATAACCCTCTTGTGGGCATCTCTGCCAACAATTAGTTAAGTAGTCTCATATGTTTTTCTAAGATAAGCTCAAAAAGATTAATTGGTGCGATATACAAAATACATATGAGAATTTTGGAGAGTTTTGAGGGGTAAGAATTGGGAAAATAATTTTCTTTGGGTAGTTTAGAATGCATAATTTCTATGTGTTTGTTATTCGAAGACTCAGATTGTTAGCTCTTTGGGTATTGTGGATTTGTTACTGACCAAAAATAATGTGTAACAAATTTCATATGAGGAAATTTTGGGAGTAGGCATATCTTGGCTGAACCTCGTCAATATTTCTTAGTGTTCTATAATGTATTTTATTTGTTCCACGATTTGCGCAAGATAGGGATTAGATAGAAATCCTAACAAGTACAAGCTTCCTCTTTGTTGACCAACATTCTTTTTCTTGAATGTCAATATTCATAAAAGTCCATTTTTTTAAAATATCATGGAGCTACATTTAAATACAAAATTATAGAAAGAATACATGATTTTTTGTTACTTCTCATTCTCTTTTGTTGCAAGGTTTTGAACACACCTGTATTTGATGGTTTCTTTTTGTGTTAACTTATCTTGAATTGAATCCAAGATACATAGCCAAATAGATTATTTTAGTACCAATACCTTATATTATTGGATTTTGTTTCCTATGACTTTATTAATTGTAATTGTAATTACTAGTCTTTTAAATATATGAGTTTTTATTTAGTTAAGGTTTTTTAAAATTTTGGTAAATAACGGGACCAATCCGTTTACAAGTTTTCGATGACCAAAATAACCCAAAAGCATTTACCTGCCCATTCTATTAATCGAGATTAAAGGATTAATAAGTACAACTCCATTCATTTGCATACCGTGAATCGATGAACCAAATACTTACTGAACTATTGCATTAGATTCATTTAGAACTAAAAAATTATCCTACAAACAAAAAATCAACCTTCACATGAAATTGAAGACAAGAAAATTTCTGAAACCCGAAAATTTTAAGGGCAACCAAAGATTAAAGGAAATGAACAAGAGTTTAATGAATCACAGACAAAGCATATTTTTTCTTTTGTACAGTGTTTGATAACTGAGATCTTTCACGATATGTTGTTGTCGTTGAACAGAAACACAACCCAAACATTGAAATTTTAAGGAGGAACAGAGGAAAAAAAAACTGGACATCAACAACTTCCACATTGAATCTGCTTGTCGAAGATTGATGTCCCATAGGTGGGCGAGGTGGGCCGCGAAGGGGAAATCAGAGAGTGATACTAAAAGAGATCAGAGGTGGTTGATGGAGGAGTGACCATCGAAGTCGTCAGAGAGTCAGAGGAGGAGAATGTTGTTGGATTGAGATGAGATGAGATGAGACGACATTTTCGTGTTCTTTAAATGTTTAGCTAATTTTTGTAAACATTTGTAAGTTTTTGTAATGTTTAGTTAATAAATGTGCGAACATAATGTATTCGAGTTAAGTCTATAACAACGTTGAAATCACCATGAAAACAAATAATTGAGATAACAAATGTAAATCATTCCGAAAAGTATTATATACTAATTTACACGTAAATAACTATTGCCATTAATGTAGGATACAAAATAACAAAATTCAACTATTAAATTAAATACAACTTCTAATTTAATACGACGTAATTAGAGAACTTAATAGCCAAATTGAAATTCAAAATTTTGAAACGAATAAAGGAATTTCAAATTCAATTTTGAAATGAATAAAGCAATTTAAAATTAAAATTTGAAAATAAAACTAAAGAACAAATATTCAAGAATTTGATGCCACATAAACAGATTGACTATTTATGATTAATTAACAAAAATATTGGCTATATTAAAATCTTTATGTTTACGTTGGCTACTTACTCAAATTTTTTGTTATTTATTTTTTGGTAGTTATAATTTTTTTTAAGATGAGATTCTCAACTATAACAAATGAAAACTATTGACAAAACTGAACGACAATAATTTAGTATGTAAAATTTGTCAATAGTTAATATATATGTTTTAATATTTTTGTAAAATTCCATAGTATAATTTTATTTTTCTTTCCCAAAGGTTAAGGAGCGACGATGTACTTTTATTTATTTATTAGTCTCTACATTAATTTTGTGGTTGGACTTTGGGAGTGACGAGGGTGGAGAAGTATTCGTTGAGAAAAATGGTCTACAATTAAGCTCCTGGACAACATATTCAGTGTTTTGTCAAAGTTTTTCTGATTAAAAAAGTTTATGTTTAGACGAAAGAGATGTATAATACTATATAATATTGTTATTAATTGTTGACATAACTTATAGGATTACACTTGTTGGTCGGCGCTATGGGATTAAACTATGTTTTCATGCAAGCTAGGCATCCATCACTTATTTTATTATTTATTTTGCATTGTTACCATATAATTAGGGCTAATGTTTCTGGTTTTATTCATTAATTTTCAATTATTATTGATATATTTTAGTCTTGTACACGGAAATAAAATACATGTATCACGTGCCAAGTCAAATTCGACAGCTTGTTTCTTGTCGCAGCCGCGATATCAAAGACTTTAATATAAATGACTTAAAATAGTTGAATATATATAGTATACCCCACACTTCCCATAAACTTTCAAGAGTGAGTCAAATTGATCCACTTACTTGGTATGGCCCTACATTTTGACGATCCAAGGGACATATTGGATAAGAAGCCTCCTATGCTATCATGTTCACAATCTGAAGAAGAAAAAAACGAAAAAATTGTATTATTTGGTTGTTTTGGATAAGAGAACAATACTTTAATGGAAGCTTAAAACAGTTGGCAATGAGCTCTACTAATTTGGAGACCGATTAATGTCTTTTCTTGACAACTAAAAGATTCCTAACCAAATTTATGATCTATGTTAGGTTATATTACTTGATTTATGTTGTGGTACGACTGAAGTGAAACAATGAAATATGTATGATATCCATATAGATATATATACACATATATACGTATAGATAGATATATATATATATACACATATATACGTATATATAGATTTAGTTAATATGTGGATGATTATTATTAGATACTGTTACGAACAATGTTCATCCATTGTGACATATATATATATAATATATATATTAGTTATATATATATAGGGAGAGGGATAGAGTAATATTTGATTGCAATATGAATGAGAACACTACTCGTACAAGGAAAAATAATCTTGTACGTAAAGGTTTCTTTTCTCAGTTGTGAGATTTTTGTTGTTGTTAGGTTACTTATTTTACGTGTTTGACAATTTGGAAGGAAATGGACCATTGATTTGGGACTTTAGCAGAGCGGAGAAAGCTTATAGTTCAAGTTTATTAGACTCTAATTATGATCTTTACCAATTCTATACCAACTTATACTTGCGTATACCCTTGACCAAGATAAAATTAAAAAGGCAAAACAAATTCATATTCCGTCAATAAAAGTTGGACACCTATGTAAAATTATATTGTAACAATGCACTCATGGTGGAATTACAATTAGTTTATGGCAATTATCACTCGAAAATTAGCTTTTAAAGTGTCCATTAATTATCTTCAATTTAAATTAGAAAAATTATACTAACTAAGTCATATCCAAAATTTTCATTACTGATACCAATGTTTTAATTTGTTAGGTATACCGAATATCGACGGATATACCGATAAATATTCTATAAAAGTATCAATACCGACTACCGATAATATCGACAATTTATCACTGATTTCTCTATACGAGAATTTGCCAAATCTAACAATTTTTTTTAAGTGAGTTTCCCATAATCCACTAAAAATAACTTTTTCTCAATATACAAGTGCAAAAGACCAAATGCCCTCAAAAACAATTTTTCTTTCAAATTTAATCCTCTTTCAGTTTTGAAAATGTCTACCGGTTACGCTTAAATAACAAAAAATAAATTAATAATCAACAATCTCTCCTTACTCTCGAAAATCCTATATCTTCCTCACTCGTCACTTTTTCGAAAACCCTCTCTCTCGTCACTCGAATTCTCTCTCTCGAAAGCTCTCTCTCCTGGGTCTCTTCATTTCCAAAAATTCTCTCTCTCAAAAACTCACCCTCCGCTCCTCAAATTCTCTCTCTAAAAACCTCACTCTCTGCTCCTCGTTTGTCTCTCTTGTGTCTCTGTCACTCCCTGGCGCCCGTCAGGTATAATGTCGGATTTAGGGTTTGGGAGGGTTTATTTGGGCAAAGTCTCGTTAGTGGTGTTGCATTTATTTGGTTTTGGGTTTCGCGGTTTTGAGTTTGGGGAGAGTCTCGTCGGTTATCTTCTTTATTTGGGGAGGTTTGTTTGGTTCCCCCAATTTAGATTTTGTTTTCGAATTTAGGGTTTGAGAAGGTTTGATTTGGGTCTCGAAGAAAGGTTGGTGGTGAACGCTCGGAGTTTCCTCAAATTTTCCTTAGAGTTTCATCGAAGTTTGAGGTTTTCAGATTTGGAACGTTGGACTTTATTTTCTCGATTTCAAAGGTATGTTGATGGACTTTATTTTCTCTTCAATAAATCTTATTTTCATGAACTAAGAAATGAGATTTTCTTTAGCTTTGAATGTATAAACAGTCGTGCATGAATATGTAGAGAGAGAGAGAGAGAGAGAGAGAGAGATCTTGTTTAATTTAAATCTATTTTGGTTTTAGGAATTAGTTACTGTTTGTGAAGTAAAAAAAACTGATTGATGATTTTTAGACTGGATTATTGACTCGTTTGTAGACTCTTTTATAGACTAGCATTTAAATCTTTTTAATGTTTTCTCAATGTTTAATATAGCGTTTCTCATCGCCTGTGTAATAGGTAATCGAAATGGAGACTAAACGAAAAAGTGGGAGGCTTAAATTTTGGACGGTACCGGTAACTCGTATCGTGGACGCGGGGACTTCAAAAAAAAAAATTACGTGAGTATAACACCTGAACAAACAAAACGACCTCGCGTCGATGAGTCTCCGGAAACTGATTTTGTTAAGACTAACCCGAAATGTTCTCGGAAACCAACGGCCCCGTACCTAAAGGTATATGATTTTGTTGACAATGTTGTGTAATTTTATGTAGATCTATTTTGTAGACAAGATTTTAAATATATACCATATTGTAGACCTATTTGTAGACAACATTGTAGATAGAACTCTATTTGGAGATCCGATCGTAGATCTAGTTGTAGACATAATGCATATCTCATTTATTAGTTCTTTAGGGGGATGGACACGGGCCATCAAGGAGGAGTGTATAGCGGACCATAAATTCAGTTTTTATGGTTCGTTTAAAAAATTCGAGGCCGAGGTGGCAATGTCCGAAGAGGAGAAGGCTCTCTTCGAAAAATATTGTTTCGGGAAGTTCCTGAACCTCCCGACGGTGATTTGTTCGTCACGGATCATAAACAACCTTCTCTCGAGGGTTAGAGCTTTTGACGGCGTAGAGAACGAGAATTTTCTACAGATGGCGATCGGCGGCATCCCGAGGGCATTCACCATTAGATATTTTTCAGAGATAACCGGTCTTCGAATAGTTGATAATTACGTTCCCCCGGTTTGTGATGTCGACGAGGGTGGAGTATACTCCAATGTCAACATGAACGGGACGATGAATTCCCGAGCGGGCTTGGATGTCTTTCTACAAATTACGGCATCGCGGGATATTGAGAAGCGTGTGAAGTTCAAACTCGTGCATTTTTTGATAAGTGTGCTACTTTGCGCACCCGAGCATACGAATATTACCGATTGGACGTTCGTGAAGATGGTCACCATCTTGACGATTTCAACTCGCACCCGTGAGGGAACGTGGTGTTGAAGTATTTTGTGAACGCTACCCGGAAGTTTCTCAAGAATTCCTCTGGGAAGGAGGCGTTAAAGGGGAAATCAACTTTTTCTCTTTTTTGTACCATCTGTTTTGTACCCACTTCATATTGACTGCGCTTCATTATTGCAAGAGGGTCTCGACCTCTGAGCAACCACTTATGCGGCAGTGGAAGAAAATAGTGAACGTTGTGGGAGACGCATCCAACAAAACAAATTTTCAAAATTCAAAATTCTCTTTCCACAACCTTGGGTGCGTACATGAGGTATATCTCGTAAGTTCGTAATTTTAATGTTTATGTTTCCATACTCATGATGTTTGATTTGTTTTGCAGGCCTCGACTCGAGAAATTATAGCCCCGGCCCCTAAAACCCGGACAACACTAACCCCGCCATCTGCCGAGTCTATCACCGATACTGATTCAGATGAAAGTATATAAACTGATTTTTAGGCTGAATTGTAGACTGATTTTGTAGGCTGAATTGTAGACTGAAATGTAGACTGATTTGTATGTTGTATTGTAGACTGAATTGTAGACTGGAATGTAGACTGAATTGTTGACTACGGGTTATTATTTGCAGGCTCAATTGAAGACTGTGGAAGAAACCGTCAAAAGTTTGAAGGAAGAATGATCAAGCTTCAAGTTGGAAATGAAGCAAATGTTTGAAGAGTTCAAGCAGAGTGTTCGCGACTAATTTTTGGTGGCCAACCCCGGACCTGATGAACCAGTTGTGGTTCAAGATGAAGAAGATAAATAAAAAGAAAAAGAAGATGAAGAAGAAGAAGAAGAAGAAGAAGAAGAAGAAGAAGACGAACAAGAAGACAAATACGACGAACAAGAAGACAAAGACGACAAAAAAGAAGACAAAAAAGATAAGAACGACGAAGACGACGAAGCATATTAAGGACAACAAAGAAGGAGAATCGGTGGATAAGGTGGCCGAAGAAGAACAAAAGGGGGGCGGAAATAATGACGTTGAAGGAGAACATGAGGCCCTTGGAAAGACAGATGCCGCAGTAGAGGACGGCGATAGTGTTCAAAATGAAAACGAAGGTATTTTCTTGATTTATAATGATTTGTAGACTCATATGTATACATTGATGTAGCCTAAATTGTAGACAGGATTGTAGACTGCATTATAAACAAGATTTTTGATGTTTTGGTTTTGAAGTTTATATCTCTTTTTATTGAATATAGGGCCTGGTTCAGACGAGAGTTATGAATCTAGAAAATGACTGACAGATACGCAGATAGCGTCGTTGGACAAATACTACCAGTATTTTCCCTTTTCTGACATAGATAGCATGTTCTAGCAAACAAAGACCTGCAGCAGCAACGCCATCACAGCCCATCATCATATGCAATGATTCAGCCACGACAATGTCGCAGGCCATCTTCGTACACAATGATTTAGCCTCGGCCATGTCGCAGCCCATCGTCATACAAGATGAGTCAGGCCGACCATCCCGGAAAACTCGGTCCCCCAGTAGATATACTCCATCCCCACCCCACGAAATTTACAAATATTTCGTAAACAAAATGAAAAATCCCCTCAAGCATCCGCTCTCTCTACCGTGTACTACCCCTACCGCGAAAGAAGCCAAGATCATGAGATTATGGATGAAGATCGCTAGGCTTAGGAACAAAAACGCGGAAGGGCAGTGGTTCAAGAAATATGAGGAGAATTTACCTGGGAAATGGAACTTCTCCGAAGTTGAGGTGGTTTTGAAAACCTTCTTCTACTCGTTGCGGGAATCGGAGTAATGGTTGTCTGATCACGTACGTAAAGTTCACTTGTATGTTCACTAGATTGTAGATTGAATTTTTTGTTGAATTTTAGACTAAATTGTAGATTGGATTGTAGATTGAATTTTTGACTTAATTGTATACTGGATTGTAGATTTAATTGTAGACTGAATTGTTTACTGAATTGTAAACTGTATTGTAGATTGAATTGTTGACTGTATTGTAGATTGAATTATATACTGAATTGTAGATTGAATTGTTGATTATTGACGGCATATAGACGTGGTTTTGTACTACCTCCGGAAGAAGAGGTGGTTCGGCGAGTTGGAAACGTCTTTAACAATTATGACCTGTCATTTCGCCTCGAACCTTGAGCAGAGCTATTCAGCATGGATGGCAACGGTGAATAAAGACTACTTCGACTAGAGTCAACATTCTAGGGTCATAGACTACGTTACAGCGACCAATAAGTCAATGCGATTTATGTGGAGGTGGGTTAGTGTGAAAGATATTTTACATACCTATATGTATGTGTGATATCGGTCATTGGTACCTTGTGGTTGTGAACATTGCGGATTGGTCGTTGACTATGTATGACTCCCTGTCCAAAAACAAGTATCATAAGGCCATCACCGCTTGCAAGGTCCAGATGTTTGCTGCCTTCATCCCACTCATTCTCGCATACCTAAATGTTTTTGAGCATTTAGGGATTGAAGATAATAGCTCTGCATCCTTCAATCTCAACTTTATGCGACGATGCCTCAACAAAATAATGGTTACATATTTATTGTGACTAATACGAGTTTACTATACAATGGTATTTTATTAAATATGTTTGTATCGTTATGTAAACATCGGGGATTGTGGCATGTTCGTGGTTTAGGTCATGGATTACATGACCCACGGCCAATCGGTTGGACGAGTAACTCAAGAGAACATACCTGAATACTGTTGGCAGAGATGCCCACAAGAAGATTGTTTATTTACATATTGATGTAATATATAAATCTTTGTAAAGTCCTTATTGAAAGATTGTTTATTTACATATTGATGTAATATATAAATCTTTGTAATTTGCTGATTAAATTAATAAAAGTTGAAACGTTCATTCATTCCTTTTTAGTTTGATTGAAGATTTATGATATTCAATAGTCTTATAGTCCTTAATCAAACCTAACAATGTATGAAGAGACGAATGTAGATTTGCGTGAACAAACTCTTCATGGTTTGACTAAAACGATATATTCGCAATCTGAAGATCAACGGACTATTGATCCCAGTATGATTGTTGGAAGAATCTAGGATGTCTAGGTACGAGGCATAGAGACTTAGGAACTCTGTAGTTCTTCCAGTGTATCTTTCGAAGATACTGAATTGACCAGTGCACCTTTAGAGACAATAGAAGAACAAACCATTTAACATCTTCTATCTCAAGGTCACTACGTATGAATCGCATCATGCTTACCTAAATCCTGAAATGAGACATGTCATTTCATAGCATTAATACTCTTATTTGAGAAAGTCAAATTCTAGGTCCAATGTGTGATCTAGACAAGGCCTATTGGTGAGATATTAAGTTATGAACATGTCATGAACCAACTTTGAGAAGTTCTCATAGATATGAAATTCATGTACAAGATTGCTGAGATGCAATATATATCACCTCATGCTTTATTACTTGGATTGTGAATAAATGAACTGCGCAGTGTCCGAATTTAAGTAGCGACTTTATTTGGATGAAACAATGTGACTTGTTAGCTCCTCATCAATACATTGTTTCTAACTTATTCACAAGTACTAAAGGAGTTGAGGAAATAACAACTAGAAGGGTAAAATGGTAATTTTATAAATCCCAACTAGTTGATGATATTCATGAAGGGTAAACATAGATAACATTCAATGGATCCGCTCAATATAATTAAGTTGAACTTGAGTAGAAAATAAATTTATTTGAACCGAGAGATTCTCAGTGTCGACTCTTTAAGGGAGTCAGTCGACATTAAGCTAATACTTCGAAAAGGTTTGAGAACTTTTGAGTCCGAGTATAGAAGCTCAAGCTTTGATCATTTGGATCCATAACGTCACTAGAGTAGGATTGTTAAACTAGAAGCTAAGTCAAAATAAGTTCAAGTGCTGAACTAGACTTTTTCTCGGAAAATGTCTAAAGGGTATTTTTGTCCACAAGGACATAAAATGATGTGAATGTCAAAATAAGATTTTGAATATTTTCATCATGAAAATATAAATTATTTTCTAAAGCCGAAAAGTCGTTTGAGGCATTATGAAATAAATTTCGTTATCTGTGCAATTATAATTCTACAATGGATATTTTAAGAATTGTCTTAAAAGAAATAAGGAAGCATCTAGATTTTTCTTTCTCCTATAAATAGAGCCTCACATAGAGATGTGAAGGTTAAGCTTTTTTCCTCCTCTCTCCCTATTGTGGCCGACCCTCTCTCTCTCTCTCTCTCTCTCTCTCTAGAAAATACTCTTCTTATTTTGCACCTAGATTCACATTCAATCTAGAGAATTAGCTTATGATCCAAGAATTGTTCTTGGTTCATATGGTTTAATTGTGCCCACACACAAATCCTTCCAAAACCTCTATAGACTCTTGTAATAGAAATCTTAGGTTTCTCGAGTTCAAGATTAGGTGCGAAGGTGACGAGCGAGTCAAGGAAGAGGATCTACCTTTCTCGAGACATTTCAAGATCAAGCTACAAAGAAAGGTTGGTATTCTAGTAATTAAATAATATTTTTAATATATAACATGTAAATGCTTTTTCTAGGTTAGTAAAATTGTTTTACTTGAAAAAGAAATTTAAATTCCGCCATTAATTTGATTAATGTTAAAAAAAAATTTAACCCTAGACCTATTTCAATAAATACCATCAAGAACTTTGCATAGATTTCTTTCGACATGGATAGTTGAAGTTTACCAAGCGAACCAGTTCGGACACTGAAATGTAAATTTTGTGATATGTATGTATAAGCGGAAACCATCTTATTATTGTTTTATTATTATCTATTTTTATTTTGTATCCCGAATCCCGATACATCATTTTTATCATATTTATTGCAGATTGAATTATACACAATATTGCAGACAATATTGCAGACAACTTTGTAGACTCAATTATAGACAGAATTGTAGACAGAATGGTAGACAACTTTATAGACAACATTGTATATAGAATTTTATACAACATTCTAGACAACACTGTATTCTACATGATCAACTAAAAATTCAAAAAAGGATGAGAGTATTTGATATTAAAATAACCACCGATTTAATAAAAACATAAATATACCCAAACATAGATGCACAGTTGTTGGCTTCATCCTAGTCATTCTCTCATCCTCGAGATAAAAGAGTAGCACTATTGCATGTTTGTCGATTATGACCTACCGTACTGCAAAGTTTGCACTTGCACCCCGTCGCGTCTTCACCTTGTGAGAGTAATCTCCTTTTTATTGGCCAACCAGCAGCACATGATTTGTGCGTCGGCGGAAGAACTTTTTTATTCTCCACCTCCTGAGAAATATCCCAACTTGATATATCACTGTGAGGATGATGAACAGCTTCGTACGTAGTCCTCCAATATTGTACTATAATAATTCAATATATGTGGCTCTACATGAAGATTACGAACTCAACATGAAATGATTCCATGTGGGCAAATGAAATTGTGAATCTCCCATCGTCGACAAGAGCATGTACTATCCTCCAAGCTAACTACAAACACAGTTCCTTCTCTGTCCATAACCTCAAACTCTTCGACCTAAGATGACCTCACATGCAAGGTACACGGAAAAAAGAAGTTAATTATAAACAGATCAATCTACAATTATGTCTACAATTCAGTCTATTTTTATTCAACAATCCAGTATACAACTCAGTCTATAATCCTATAATCCAGTCTAATAATTCTACAATCCAGTATACATCTCAGTCTATATTCCAATCAACAATTCTTTCTATAATCAATTCTACAATTCCACAATCCAGTCTATAATCTAGTCTACCATTGAATCTATAATCCAGTCTACTTACTGCATAACAAAAAATAAAGCCATAACTCACCACCATGCGCACAACATAGGAGTTGTATTTGTCTGCTCGTTGTTCGGATGCTTTCGTAAGCAACGTTTGGGTTTTTGCAGCGGCTTCTCGACGTTCATAAAACCATTTCATACTCCTCTCACTCAACCAATCTATCAACTTAGAAACCGGAAATTGTCTCACCTTGACATTCAACGCATTTAATGACTCCGCGTTGTTGGTCGTCATGATACCATACCGCTTTTCTCTAAACATGCTTCGAGCCCATCTTTGGTAACCAACGTCATTGGCTAAATATCGACGTATTTCGGGGTTTTCAGCATCCAACATGACCATGAAACTATCAAATTCTCGTTGAGTGTATGTTTTTGCAGCGCCGTAGAATTTCCACTTGACCTCTTTCATAATCCCTCTAAAAGCAGTCTTCAAATTACAGTGTAGGTGGAACATGCGAAACCCATGATCACAATTTGGAAAGACTGTCTTGACGCCATTGATTATGCCAGAATGTCTATCGAATACAAAAACTTGCTCCTCCCCCTCTCCAATTGCATCCTTCAATTTGGACAAGAAGTAAATTAAGGCCTCGTTTGATTATGAAGGACCAATGTAGTAGGCTAATGGAAAATATTTCTTGTTCCCATCCATCCCAAAACCATTGTACAATGTTCCTTTGTAATAATTTTTCAAATGAGTAGCATCGACCACAATAAGAGGACGTACATACTTCCAGCCTGTTCTCCATTTGCCTAGTGACATGAAAAAGCTAACAAATATACCACCCTCAATGGTGACGAGGTAAAAATAAGAACCTGGATTCTTAGTCTCGATCATGTACCTTAACTTAGGCAAGAACGAGTATGATTCTTCAGAGCTGCCATAAAGGGACTTCAAAGCTTCCTCTCTTGACAACCAAGCTTTTTTGCAAGACATGGACACCATATAATCCATTTGCATGTAATACATTATCTATTTTAGTCTACACATACCAACGCTTGGATCAATGCACTTATGTTTCACAACCTCCCCAATTTAAAGAGCTAGTCGCTTGCGGATGGTGTCTTTGTCTTAGGTTTAGGGGGGAGTTGTGCTCATCGTCAAACCTGAAATATTGAAATTGAATATTTAGATTCAACGTAAAAAGAAATTACAGTCTACAATAACGTCTATGGTAGACCAGTGAAGTCTTCAATAGACTGCATTGTAGACTGTAATTTTTAGTTGGTAATCGGGTCTAAACATTGAAGTCTACAATTGCGTCTACATTAGACTCAATTCCGTCTACATTAGACGTTATTTTAGATAGTAACTTATTTGAGGTAATTGGTTGTAAATCGAAAGTCTACAATTATGTCTATAGTTGACTCGTGCAATCTACAATAGACGTTATTGTAGGGAGTTATTTCTAGGAGGTAATCGGTTGTAAACTATAAGTCTACAATTACATTACAGTTGACTTGTGCAGTCTACATTAGACGTTATTGTATATTGTAATCTCTAGTAAGCATAAACAATGTAGACAAAAAAAGTGTACCTTTGAATTTGAAATATAGGCGATGATGACTTTCTCACAAGTCAAAAATCCCATTTACAACTTTCTCCGAGACAAACGACTTGCGACGAATCTTTGTTCGAACTCTTTGTCTTGTACGTAAAGTTATTATTTATGGCGAACAACATAAAGTGCTTTTGTAGACATTTTTTATTCGCGTATAGTGCGTGACGCTTAATAAACAGTGGGGAGTTACCATCCAAAATAATTGTTTCCACACCCTTATCACCGGTGGTAATAGAGGAACTTGGAACGTATGGTGATGGTGGCGGACTTGCTTCGCGACAAGGTGGAGAAGGGAAGTTTGATGATCGCGTTCATGGTGATTGCGGATGTGGGGACTGCGGTGGTGTGGAGATCTCGGTGGAGATGGCTGTGGGGATCGCAATGGTGGAGATTTTGGTGGTGGTGGTGATCGTGGTGGTGTTGGAGATTGATGTGGTGGTGATCTTGCTTTGTTCTATGTTAAACATTTTGTTGCCGGTGTTGTAGTTGCTTTTGAGTCCATACCATTGCTCTTTTCATTCTCCTATGTTTCTTTCCCCTTGTCCAAAGTGCTCACTGGAGTAACATAATTGCTGTGAAAAGTATTGGCTAGATTTGTTGATAGTACCACCATTTCCTTCTCCAACAAGGTACGAGGTTGGTTATTGTAGGCCCTTGTCACATTTATTTTAACTGTTTGTATGACTAGACCTTCGTTTGCGCAGTTCCTCTTACTTTGCTTCTTGTCGTTGATCTTAGCCTTTCCCTTCCAAGCAACTTGGGATTTTGAAGAAGGCCTAGATTCAAGGCCCTTCCCAACAGCTTGAGATTCCGAAGAAAGCCCAGATTCAAGGCCCTTCCCAGAAACTCCACGCTTTCACACGTTATAATATCCACAGATACTTGACTATCATCGCAAAAATTACAATTATCGGGCACCAAATGAACAAAGCTTGAGCAAGCATATTTGAACACAACCTCAATATTTTCCAAGTTTTGACTTAATGTCAATTGATTCCACTAAAGAGTTGACATTGAAAATATCTCGGTTCAAATAAATATAAATTTGACTCATACTTCAACTTAATTGTAATGAGTGGATCCATTCTATATTATCTATATTTACCTTTCATGAATAACATCAACTAGATGTGATTTACAAGGTTTTCATTTTAACCTTCTATTTGTTATTCTCTTGAATCCTTTGTCACGTGTGAACAAGTTAGAAATAATGTATTGACAACAAGCTAATAAGTTACATTATTCCATCCAAAGAAGTCCCAACTTACTTCGAACACTGATCTTTTTATTTATTTCAATTTAAGAGAAAAAGCATGAGGTGATATACATTACATTTCAACAATCTCGTAAATGAATTTCATAATTATGAGAACTTCACAACTTAATACCTAACTAATAAGTATTGTCTTTATATCATATAGTGAATCCATAATTTTGACTTTCTCAAATGAGGGTATGGAAGTTAAGAAATGACATGTCTCATGTCAGGATCGAGGTAAGCATGATGCAATTCATACATACTGACTACGAGAAGAAATACGTTACAAGATTTATTCTTTCATGGTCTCTATAAGTGCATTGGTCGATTCAGTATCTTCATAAGATACTTAGAAGGACTATAGAGTCTCAACTCCCTATGTCTCATAACTTGACATTATAAGTTCTCCTAACGATCTTACGGATATTATTGGTCATTTGATCATGAGATCGTGAATATACTGCTTTAAGAAACCCATGAAGAGTTGTTCATGCAAATCCACATTTGTCTCTTCATTAGTTTTTATGTTTGTTTAAGGACTAAAAACTAATGTTTATCACAATGCTTCAAAGAAACGAAATATATTGAATGAGAAATTTACAACTCTTTATTAATTTATGGATTATTTACAAAATTTTCTCCTGAACAATAGTAGGTTTCCATGTTCAGCAGTCAAAGTTTTAATTTTCTCAATGTCCTCCTCGAACTTCTGTTTTTTTATGGTTGCCCCTTATGTTAACTTTCCATCCGATATCAATAAACGTTTTGGTCAGGTGAGGCATGTGGCAAGGGTAAATGAGTACATGTCAAAACCAAGGTAGTCCTTTCGATTTTGAACATCTATGAGCACATAATGAAATGGATTATGCCTTAAGCAAAAATGACGAACAATTTGGAGATGAACTCAATGAATCCGTCGAAGAATAAGTCAAAGATTCCAGTTAGAAAGAAAATTAAGAATCTGATGAAGAAGAATAAAAAAATTGACTACAGCGAAAGAGACTCCGATGAAGAAGAATTCAAAAACGAAAAACAATTGTTACCGATCAATAGAGTCAAATATGTCCTCAACTATGGTAAGCATATATATAGTACTTGCTATGTTTTGTCGAATTTATTGGTTCCAATTTTATGTTTTTGTGTATGCTTTTCATCGATGGTGTGGTCTTAGATGGTTGGTATTTTCTTTTGTGTATTATATTCATTGTGGTCCCAATAGTTTGTCTTATTGTTGTTTAGGAATAAATAAGTATTTAGGCAATGTGTGCTTATTTCTTTTACAGATAATGCTTCTACTTTCTTACCATATTTCTACATCACAGAAGTAGTGTTGTTGTTGAGGGTGACAATGTGGACTACATGAATGGAACCATGGCTCGTTATAATGATGTTGACTTAGACATGATGTCCATATTTGAATTAGACGATTAGTTGAAACAAGATTTATGGATTTTTCATGGTGTCAGCTAGTACTTGCCCTATTTGGGACCACAACGATGGAGCTCATGGAAAGAGATGAAGATTTGATTCCGTGTATTACCACTCATTTAGCATAAACAAGAGACGTCATTTTATGTGATCAACTTGCAGTTGCAGAGGAAGCTGGCAATGACGAACCCTATAATAAAGATGATGAAGATGAAGTAGATACTAATGGAGAAGATAAAGTTTAGCCCCTGATATAGCAAGATAGCGGCTATGATGTGAGTGAAGAAGACGTGGTTGTAGATGGTGAAGCTGTTGATATAAGAATTTGTGGAATGAAGAGCAGATGAAAGAAAAATCTCGTTAAGGAAGAAGTCATTAAGGATAGTGATTATGAGAAGAATATGGAAGACTCTAATTCATCTAGTGAAAATGGGGTGTCATCAAAAGGTTGTTGTGGATATAATTGCATGAAATTGCTTAGATTCCTTGAGTTTGATCCAGAAACAAATTTGCATAAACCATCTTTGAAACCTGATATGTTGTTTCCTAATTCAAATATGTTTAAAGAAGTGGTCTGAAACTACTCAATACAAATTGGGAAATAGATACAGTTCAAGCAGAATGATTCTGATAGAGTAAGAGCAGTGTGTAAGAATACAAAATGTAAATGGCTATGCTTTTCTTCAGTTGTAGGTAAGACAACAACATTCATGATCAAGACGTTGGTAGATGAGCATACATGTCCAAGCAATATCTACCAAAGTTTCAGGAAATTGAGTGCTTCAGCGATATTAATTTCATGGCCATAATTTAGAAAGATCTTGGGCTAAGTTGTTCCAGACAAAAGTCATATCGAACAAAGAACGAACGAACCAAGGTTCATACTTGAAGCTATGTGGTTTGCTATGGGACTATGAAGATGAGATAAAAAAGAACGAACCCTGCTTCAACAATGGAGTTTGATTATGACCACGACGAGGAAGGCAAACCAATCTTCAAGAGGGTGTACATTGTTGGCATTTATCCCCACAAAGGAGATTTTTGATATTGAATACTTTTGTATTGGTTTCGTTTTGAATTTTAAATAAAAATTAAATATCCATTATGCATGAATGTCTATGCTCTGAAACTGTCATCAACGGAAGAAGTGCTAAGTACAGACTTCATAAGATAGCTTCTTATGACTAGTTTAAATAACATTTCGCAATCTAAAGATCGATTGGGCAATCGAATCTTAGTGATGATTGTTAGAATAAATTAAACGATATCTTATCTTGTGATATGGAGAGTTGTGACTCTATAATTTATTCTTGATATCTTAATGAAGATATTTAACAAGACCTATGAAGTTTTGAAGTTCGAGATAAAACCGTTTAATGAGGGCTTTATTGGTTGGAACAAGATATTAAATCAAATAAATTTGGGAGATAATGAAGACAATATGACCGGCTATTATGAGGGTTTTATTAGCTGGAAAAATTGTTTAAACTCATTAAAAGAAGTATTGAGCTTAAGTTATGGGTCTTAATTGGATTTTGACCTAACTTAAGTCCATTCTCTCTGATATAAAAGGAGGCCCTTCCCCCCCCCCCCCCCCCCCCCCCCCCCCCCCCCCCCCCCTTGTCCTTGAGAGATTTTGGCCGAATTATAAAGAGATTGAGAGAGAGGAAATTTGTTTCCCGGTAGCCTTTCCTTTTATGCTTAGAGTTTCCCCTTCTTCCCTTCCTCCTATAAAGAGCCCACTCTCTTGTTCTTCTAAAAACTCCCAAAGATATATCATTAAATCAACTTATGGTTGTTTGATTGATATTTCTTTTATAGGGTCGGCCACTTTTTGGAGCAACGAAGCGAGGACGGATTTCATGACATTCTAGACACGCGTGGGAAAGAGAATCGCACATCCCGAGGACTTAGGACGCATATCCCGAGGAAGAATCTTGCAGATCCAAACCTTACGTAAGTCTCTTGAAACAAATTGAATCTGAATATAATAATCCTTATAGGATTGTTAGTGTGTTTAGATCATTCGTTTGTATGTTTGAATAAATTTGTTAACATGTTTAGAAATTTATTGACATGATAGATTAGATTTAATGACATGGTTATTAAATATGTTTTAAAAATTGTTTTAACATATTATATTGAATTAGGATTGTTAGTGTGTTTACATCATTCGTTTGTATGTTTGAATAAATTTGTTAACATGTTTAGAAATTTATTGACATGATAGATTAGATTTAATGACATGGTTATTAAATAGGTTATAAAAAGTGTTTTAACATATTATATTGAATTATGAATTTCCGCCATATGTAGATATATTTCATAATTAATTAAGTTAATTGTTAACTAAATTCAGACAAATGGTATCAGAGTGATAATTGTCATTAAAATTAATTTTAAGTGTTGGCGTTTTTGTATGAATTGCATTTGTGAATGTATTTGTTTATGTTTATGTTTTGTTGATGGATCTTTATTCTAATTGGCCCTAGGATTATTTTTGAATTACGTCCCGATTTTATTTTATTTAAATTTTTAATATGTTATAAATTTAAATTTTGTAAATTTGTAATCCGGGTGGACAAGAAGAAATGAGGCAGCCACTGGGAATGGCCGCGCGTTTTGGAACGCGTGTTAGCTATCCCGGATCACTCTGGACACGCCCAAGGATCTGTATCTCGGACGCATGAGGGCTGTTTCGATTGGCCAAAAACCTTAGCATGGTCGTGTGTCTTCGGACCCACGCGAGCTAGTTAGGGTTGGGCCCGGCGTCAAAAATTCGGAAATTATTTCCAAAAGAATTTAAAATCTTGAATAATTAAATTCGCTTATATTATTTATGAAATAATTAAAGTGAATTTAGTTATTTGAGTGGGAGATATTGATATCTAAGTTTTAAAATTCAGAAATTCGATGCCTCGACGAAAGACAAGGACTAAAACTAGTTTATTTATTTTTGTATTTTGTAAATGGGTTGTAAATTTAGAATTGGGCCATTAGGTAAGTTAAATTTATGTTTTTATTTAATAAAACTTATCTCATATTCATTCACATGTCATATAGGATAGAACTCCAACACTATATGAAATTTTCATGCATCATTATAGTTAAATTTATAAAACAAGTTATGAAATTAAACACAAAAAATAGGTGGGAGGGTTTTTTGTCGTTAAAAAAAACAAGGTCCCTAACATGAATTTAATTAACTTGTATGAATGAACTAACAGTCACCTTCATGGCCCTCCCTTCAGTGGGAGTACTTCGGAAGCACATAGTTAATTGAATTGTTACGAACTAAGTCCTAAAGAGGAACAATGAAGTGGGGTCTCCCCTAGGAGAATCGTTATCAAAGTGACTTGGATAAGGGCCCACATGTTGGTTACACACTTAGATTTATTGTTTAAAGTAACCTTCCATAGAGGGTATGCGTTTAAAATAAGCGACCAAAGTTCACGGTAATTAGCAAGAACTAGAAGTTGTGACTTCTTGTATGGTTCGAACTAAATAGTGATGTGTTGCGGCTATGAAAGACGATCAATTGCGGTTTCCCCTACGAAAAGCAATTAATCATTTTTGTTCATAATACCATAAATTATTTATTGTTTTCCTCACCTAACTAGGATTGTACATGCATCATAATTCGAAATTGTAGCACATGCTAAATATATTCATTTTATTTAATTTCGGCAATATATCATGAATCCACTTGCATCTATATTGAGTTACAACAAACTCGAGGGTGAGAATTACGTTGATTGGAAACGTAACCTCAACATCATATTGACGGTGGAAAAGCACAAGTATGTTCTCACTACACCGTGTCCTCCAGCTCCGAGTGCTGACTCAAGACAGGATGACAAGGACGCCTATGACACGTGGGTTAGGTTCGATAAGATTGCCAAGTGTTATATCTTGGGTTCCATGAGCAATGTGTTGCAACAATCTAACAAGGACATTGACACAACATATGATATGATCTACAATCTTCATGACATGATTGGATGTCATGGGCGTCAGGCGAGGCAGCGGTCAATCCACAATTGCATGAATTGCTGGATGAAGTTAGGTACGTCAGTCAGGGATCATATGCTAGTGATCATAGGACACCTTAACGACATGGAGATTCTCGGATCGGAGATCGATGGAATCACCAAGGTCGACATGATCTTGGAGATTCTGACCGCATCCTTCGATAGCTTCCATCTGAACTACTCCATGAACAAGCTCGATTATTCTGTAACCGAGCTCATGAAAGAGTTGCAAACTGCTGAGGGACTTCTCCCTAAGACCAAGAAGAAGACTGGTGACGTCAATGTTGTTGCACATAGGGCTTCTACTTCTGGTTCTAAGAGGGTAAAGAAGGGTCCCAAAAACGCCAACCGAACGGGATCCAAGAAGCCTTACAAGAAGGCAGCGGATGTCAAGGGTAAGGGCATCGCAAAGGTGGAAAAGTTTAAGCACAAATGCCACCATTGTGGAGAGGTCGGCCATTGGCGAAGGAACTGCCCTGCCTACCTCGAGACTGTCAAGGGGAAAGGTATGGTTTTCGTCACTCAAGCATGCTACACGACCAATAAAGAATCACCCAGGATTTTAGATTGCGGGGCTTCTGATCATATTGCATGTAATCAGAATGGTTTCAGGAAAACCAGACGCTTAGGTGATGAGGAGTTCACGTTAGACAAGGAAAATGGAAGGAAGGTTAGAGCTATATCTGTAGGGACCATGGAGCCTAATTTTGGGTATAAAACCTTAATATTGAATAATGTTTATTATGTTCCGAATTTTCTGAAGAATTTGATTTCTTTTGGTTGTTTAGAAGAACAAAATTTTGAATTTAAAATCAATAACGGTACTGAGATTTTTCTTAATCGTTGTTTTATTATTAAAGCTCATCGTGTGGATTCTATTTACTATCTATATCCAAATGAGCCGACATTCTTGAACACTGAGGTGAATAGCGATACACTCAGGAACCGTAAGAAGTTTCATAATGATGAAACGGAGACACATATCTATGACAGTTACGTCTTGGACATGTTGGCCTAGATAGGATTAAGAGGTTAAAAAGGATGGTCCTTTTACGTCTCTAAACGTGGGATCCATGCCCACATACGAATCATGTCTTGTAAGCAAGATGACCAAGACACCTTTCTCTTCAAAAGGTCTAAGAGCCGCAAGTATTGTAACTTATAGATAGTGAGAGTGGTCCAATCAACGTTGAGGCAAGAGGAGGTTACGAATACTTTGTAACTTTCACTGATGACTACTCACGTTTCGGTCATATTTTCCTAGTGCAACACAAATCTAATACCTTTGAAATGTTCAAAGAATATCGGGCATTGGTTGAGAAGCAAAGCGAGAAACTTATCAAAACCCTTCGATCAGATCGAGGGGGAGAGTACTTGTCTGAGGAGCTCGAGGATCTTCTTAAAGAAGAATGCATCCATTCTCAGCTTACAGTACCTGGCAGTCCACAACAAAAATGTATGTCAGAGAGAAGGAATCAAACTCTGCTAGATATGGTGAGATCGATGATGAGTTACTCATCTCTTCCTGATTCGTTCTGGGGTTATGCCTTAGAGGTGACAACTTATATTTCAAACCAGGTTCCGTCAAAACTGGTTCCCGGCACTCCCTATGAGAGATGGTGTGGTAAGAAATCAGTTCTAAACCACATCAAGATTTATGGTTGTCCAGCACACGTGTTGGGACAAAATACTAGCAAGCTGGCTAGTTGTTCAGAATTATGCATTTTCGTAGGATACCCCAAAGAAACAAAAGGGTACACATTCTATAGTCCTACTGACAAGAAAACGTTCGTTAGCACAAACGCTAGGTTTCATGAAGACGACCACATGGAGAATGCTATAACGAGAAGCAGACTTGTGCTGAAGGAGATGTTGGGTGAAGTAGCTGGTACTTCACAAGTTAGGACGAATCCTGCACCAACAGTGGAAGAACCACACTCGGAACTAGAGCCTCATGCGATTCGTCGCAGTAACAGGCTTGTACGGCAACCTGAACGATTGATGTACATCGGGGAGACCTTTGCTGCAGTCGCATACAAGCACGATGATGATCCAATATCATTTCCTAGACGATGCAGAGTTCTAAAGCAAACATATGGCAAGAAGCCATGATCGTTGAAATGCATTCGATGTATGTCAACAAGGTCTGGAAACTTGTAGACTTACTCGAAGGCATTAAGCTTGTTGGATGTAAATGGATCTACAAGAAGAAAAGAGGACGGGATGGAAATGTTGAGACTTTTAAGGCACAACTTGTGGCGAAGGGATTCACACAAAAGGAAGGTATCGACTATGAAGATATCTTCTTCCCAGTCGCGATGCTGAAGTCCATCCGTACTCTTTTATCCATTGTTGCCGCCCTAGATTATAAAATCTAGCAGATGGATGTCAAGACTATATTTTTTAATGGAAGTCTCATGTACGTGATGCTTTGCACTGGGCCAGATATTTGTTACACAACGGGCGTGGTGAGTAGATTCCAATCGAACTCTGGACCCGAACACTGGATTGCTGTCAAGCATGTTCTCAAGTATCTCCAGAGAACGAGAAACTATATGCTTGCATACTCAAGTAAAGACCTGAATATGACGTGATATACCAATTCCAACTTTCAGGCGGATAAGGATTCCAGGAAATCAACATTAGGGTATGTGCTCACCCTGAATGGTAGAGATGTGGTCTGGAGGAGTATAAAGCAATCTTGCGCTACTGAAGTGACCATGGAAGCTGAATATATGGCATCTTGCAAAGCTGCGAAGGAGGCTGTGTGGCTGACGAAATTCCTTATGTATTTGGAAATAGTTCCAAATGCCATCATTACACTTTATTGTGATAACAGTGGGCCGTTGCTAACTGTAAGGAACCAAGAAGTCACAAGCGCTCAAAACACATCGAGCGAAAATATCAGCTGCTACGAGATATAGTTCACAGAGTGGACGCAACGGTTATGAAGATCTCAATGTCGGATAACCTTGCTGATCCCTTAACGAAGCCTTTAAGTAGTAAGGTCTTCGAGGGACACGTAGAAGGATTATGACTGAAAGATCATTCGCATCTCCTTTGAGTCAACTGGGAGTTTGTTGGCATTTATGCCCACAAAGAAGATTTTTAATATTGAATACTTTTGTATTGGTTTTGTTTTAAATTTAAATAAAAATTGAATATCCGTTCTTATTTAAGATTGTGTTTATGCATGAATGTCTTGTTGGAATATGTCTAGGATTAAGAAAAATTATCGTAAACACATTAATGGCGGAATATAAAAATTTCTTTAGAAGTAAAACACTTTACTAACCAAGGCAAAGTGCATGAACATGTATAAATTAAGAAAAAACTTGGCTCTATTGCCTTATAATACGTTTATGATTTCAATATACCCAAGATTTGGTTAATGGATTGAAAATAGCCACGCAGATTCGTTTACATCACATGAATAGACCAAATTACCGTTTTTTACCCAATTTATTTTCAAAATATTTTTAAAATAAAATTATTTCGAATTTGGAATTCAAATTTCAAATCAGCATAATTCGTAGGTTGACCAGTTTTTTATCCCAATACATTCAATTAATAATCCAATCAAGTTTAAATATTATAATTAGTTAGGATCCTCTTTTAATGGAAATATTATCTCTTTTTTATATTAATTACCTAAAATTATTTACTCTCTCATTTTTGGCCTGCCAAAACTGAGTATTAACCATCATACTTCCAGTTTTGATCGGAAACAAAGACTTCGAGAGCAATATGGTTGTTTGATAAAGATGATTTTTCGTTGCAAGAATCTGGTACGCATTTATGTTTACGTTTTATTTCCGTTACATTTACACTGTCGAGCTATAGCTTTTTTTTGGGTTACGATTTATTAACGCTATTTTTACAGTGTCGAGCTGTGGTTTTTTTGGGGTTTACGATTTATTAACGCTATTTTTACATTGTCGAGTTGTCGGCTTAAACCTTCTTTTTCGGGCTTTACGCTTTCTTCGGTCTAGCAGTGGCTTTTTTTCCTCGTTTTTTGCTTTTTTTATAATAAATTGATAATGGGCGGGACATTAATTGCTATATTTATTATTATTTTTAATTATTTATTACGGGCGGGAAGTTATTTTGTGGTATATTTGTCTCTTAAATTTTGTAAACGAATTTGGCCGGCTATTTTCAACTTATTATCAAAACCTTGGGTATAACCAAATTACATATATTTTACATGGGTATCCATCAAAACGACCCATAAATTTAAAAACATTATTTAAAGTGCTTGAATGCAAACCTTTCTTGTACCTTGATTTAGAGGAGTCTTGAGAAACGTTGATCTTTTCCTCTGGCTCGATTCCTTCACGCCTAGTCTTGAACACGAGAAACCTAAGATTTTTATTACAAGAGTCTATAGAGTTTTGAAGGATTTGTGTGTGGGCACAATTAAACACAATAGCTCAACAACAAGTCTATGAGCTAGATAGCTAATTAAACTTAAGTCTAATAAGGACTTAGGTGCCAAAATAAAAGAAGTATTTTAGAGAGAGAGAGAGAGATATTACTCAAATTCAACTTAATTATATTGAGTGGGTCCATTGAATGTTATCTATCTTTACCCTTACTGAATATCATCAACTAGATGAGATTTATAAAATTACCATTTTACCCTTCTAGTTATTATTTTCTCAACTCCTTTGTTACTTTTGAGTAAGTTATAAACAATGTATTGACGATGAGCTAACAAGTCACATTGTTTCATCCAAATAAAGTCGCTACTTAATTTTGGATACTGCGCGGTTCATTTATTCACAATCCAAGTAATAAAGCATGAGATGATATACATTGCATTTCAGCAATCTTGTATATGAATTCCATATCTATGAGAACTTCACAAAGCTGGTTCATGAATCTTCATAACTCAATATCTCGCCAATTTGTCTAGTCTAGATCACTTAGTGGACCTAGAATTTGACTTTCTCAAATGAGAATATTGAAGCTATGAAATGACATGTCTCATTTTAGGATTTGAGTAAGCATGATGCAATTCACATATAGTGACCTTGAGACGGAAGAGGTTAAATAGTTTGCTCTTACATTGTCTCTAATGGTGCACTGGTCAATTAAGTATAATCGAAAGATACACCGAAAGAACTATAGAGTTCCTAACTCTCTATGCCTCGTAACGAGTCATCATAGATTATTCTAACAATCATACTGGGATGAATAGTCCATTGATCTTTAGATTGTGAATATATCGTTTTAACCAAACCATAAAAAGTTTGTTCACGCAAGTCAACATTTGTTTCTTCATATATTGTTAGGCTTGATTAAGGACTCTAAGACTATTTAATATCATAAATTTTCAAACAAACGATAAAACAATGAATGAAAGTTTTAACTTTTATTAATTTAATCAGCAAATTACTATAAGGACTTTATGAAATATTTATATATTACATCAATATGTAAATAAATAATCTTTTTGTGGGCATCTATGCCAACAACTGACCTCATGGACCCAAATGAACAAAGCTTTAACTAGGACTCTTGGACTCAAAGTTCACAAATTTTTCCAAGTATACCTTAATGTAAACTGGCTCCTCAAAAGATTTTATACTAGAAATCTCTCGGTTCAAATGAATTTATTTTCTACTCAAAAATCTACTTTTTGTGATGAGTGGATCCATTGAATAATTTCGAATGATTACCCTTCATGAATATCATCAATTAGATAGATTTGTAAAATTCCGATTTTACCCTTCTGGTTGTTATTTCTTCAACTCCTTTAATACTTGTGAATAGTTAGAAACGATGTATTGACAAGGAGCTAACAAGTCACAATGTTTCATCCAATAAATTCTTTATTAAATTTGGACACCGGCCGGTACATTTATTCACAATCAAAGTAATAAAGCATGAGGTGATATACATTGCATTTCAGCAATCTTTTACATGAATCCCATATCTATGAAAACGTCACAAAGCTAGTTCATGACATCTTCATAACTTAATATCCCACCAATTAGTCTAGTCTAAATCACAGAGGTGAACTAGAATTGACTTTCTAAAATGAGAACGTGTAAGCTATTAAATTACATGTCTCATTTTAGGATTTAGGTAAGAACAATGCAATTCATATATAGTGACCTTGAGACCGAAGAGGTTAAATGTTTTCTTTTTACATTTTCTCTAGAGGTCCACTAGTCAATCAGTATGTTCAGAAGATACACAAGAAGAACTATAGAGTTCTCAACTCTCTATACCTCGTAACCAGACATCATAGATTCTTCCAACAATCATACTAGGATCAATAATTCGATGATCTTTAGATTGTGAATATTTCTTTTTAAGCAAACCATGAAGAGTTTGTTCACGCAAATCTATATTTGATTCATCATACGTGGTTAGGTTTGATTAATGACTATAAGACCATTGAATATCATAAATCTTCAAACAAACGAAAAATGAATGACTGAAAGTTTCAACTTTTATTAATTTAATCAGCAAAATACAATAAAGACTCGTGAGAGATTCTTATTACATCGATATGCAAATAAATAATTTTCTTGTGGGCATCTATGCCAACACATATAGGCATAGATTGCCCAAACAAGAGGTTTATGGTAAACACCAACAACATCTTGAGTCGGAGGATGAGGAAGATGAAATAGATAAGGAAATGCCACATCTCAAGGATTGCAGTGATGGCGAATACCCAGATTATGGAGAAATACCAGTCACAAGGAGAGCTCTTAGCATGCATGTGAAGAAAGAAGAAAATAATCAGCGCGAAAATTTGTTTCATACTTGAAACTTCTTGAACTGCAAGATGGGTAGTGTGATGATTGATGGAGGAAGTTAGATAATGTCGCGAGATTTTATCTTGTCGAAAAATTGGATGTCTACCTTGAAGCATCCACGACCTTACCGTCTTTAATGGCTTAATGATAATGGAAACATGTATGAAGATCAGGTTCTTTTTGATGTTCTACCAATGGAAGCTTGTCACATACTTTTTAGAGACCATGGAAATTTGATAAGATGGCCTCGCATGACAAAATAAATTCCATATGTAATCAAATATAACCAAGGTAAGGAGACTATTGCGGCAGATGCATTAACTTTGCATGTATAGTTTACTCTCTACTCTAAATTCTAAGTTGTTTTGATTTGAGTACATTAAGGAATTGTATGCTTGTGATTCTAATTTTGGGAAAACTTTTGATATTGTTCTAGTGAGGCGAATGATAAATTCTTTATTCATGATGGTTATCTATTTTGCGACAATATATTATGCATTTCTCATTCTTTCATTACATGAACTGCTTGTTAGAGAAGCCCATGTTGGAAGAGATGACGACAAGAAGATTATTTATTTGCATATCGATGTAATAGAAATCTCTCACGAGTCATTATTGTAATTTGCTGATTAAAAGAACCGGACCTTGTCGCTCTCCCAAGCATCTTATATAGATAAGGTGATGGATCGCTTTGCCATGCAGAACTCCAAGAGAGGTGAAAACCCCTTTAGACATGGAGTCTCACTCTCTAAGGACCAGTCTCCCAAGACTGCACAAGAGATTGAGGACATGAGAAAAGTTCCCTATGCTTCAGCCGTAGGAAGTCTCATGTATGCTATGATGTGCACTAGACCGGATATATATTTCGCAGTTGGCGTAGTTAGCCGTTTCCAATCAAATCCAGGACCTGAGCACTGGGTTGCTGGTAAGCATGTTCTTAAGTATCTTAGGAATACTAGGAACTTGATGCTTACATATTCAGGTACTGACCTGACTATGACGGGGTATGCTGATTCCGACTTTCAGGAGGATAAGGATTTCAGGAAATCCACTTCAGGATCTATGTTCATCCTCAATGGTGGATCTGTTGTCTGGAGGAGTATCAAGCAATCTTGCATTGCTGACTCCACCATGGAAGCAGAATATGTGGCTGTTTGTGAAGCATCCAAAGAGGTTGTATGGCTTAAAATATTCCTTAAGTATTTGGAAGTTGTTCCAAATGTCAACGAGCCCATGACACTTTATTGTGATAATAGTGGGACTGTTGCTAACTCAAAGGAACCTAGAAGCCATAAGCGCTCTAAGCATATTGAGAGGAAATACCATTTGATTAAAGAGATTGTGCAGCGTGGAGACGTGGAGGTGAAGAAGATCTCAACAATGGACAACCTTGCAGATCCTTTCACCAAGGCCCTATCCAACAAGGTCTTCGACCAACATCGAGACGGATTAGGCATGAAGGACTACTCTCATCTTCTATGAGTCAAGTGGGAGTTTGTTGGCAGAGATTCCCACAAAAAGATTGTTTATTTGCATATTGATGTATTTATACAAATCTTTGTAAAAATCCTTATTAAAAGATTGTTTATTTACATATTGATTTAATATATAAATCTTTGTAATTTGTTGATTAAATTAATAAAAGTTGAAACGTTCATTCATTCCTTTTTAGTTTGATTGAAGATTTATGATATTCAATAGTCTTATAGTCCTTAATCAAACCTAACAATGTATGAAGAGACAAATGTAGATTTGCGTGAACAAACTCTTCATGGTTTGACTAAAACAATATATTCGCAATCTAAAGATCAACGGACTATTGATCTTAGTATGATTGTTGGAAGAATCTAAGATGTCTGGTTACGAGGTATAGAGAGTTAGAAACTCTGTAGTTCTTCCAGTGTATCTTTCGAAGATACTGAATTGACCAGTGCACCTTTAGAGACAATAGAAGAACAAACCATTTAACATCTTCTATCTCAAGGTCACTACGTATGAATCGCATCATGCTTACCTAAATCTTGAAATGAGACATGTCATTTCATAGCATTAATACTCTCATTTGAGAAAGTCAAATTCTAGGTCCAATGTGTGATCTAGACAAAGCCTATTGGTGAGATATTAAGTTATGAAGATGTCATGAACGAACTTTGTGAAGTTCTCATAGATATGGAGTTCATGTACAAGATTGCTGAGATGCAATATATATCACCTCATGCTTTATGACTTGGATTGTGAATAAATGAATTGTGCAGTGTCCGAATTTAAGTAGCGACTTTGTTTGGATGAAACAATGTGACTTGTTAGCTCCTCGTCAATACATTGTTTTTAACTTATTCACAAGTACTAAAGGAGTTGAGGAAATAACAACTAGAAGGGTAAAATGGTAATTTTATAAATCCCAACTAGTTGATGATATTCATGAAGGGTAAACATAGATAACATTCAATGGATCCGCTCAATATAATTTAAGTTGAACTTGAGTAGAAAATAAATTCATTTGAACCGAGAGATTCTCAGTGTCGACTCTTTAGTGGAGTCAGTCGACATTAAGCTAATACTCGGAAAAGGTTTGAGAACTTTTGAGTCCGAGTATAGAAGTTTAAGCTTTGTTCATTTGGATCCATAAGGTCACTCTTACAGGTCATTAGAGTAGGATTGTTAAACTAGAAGCTAAGTCAAAACAAGTTCAAGTGTTGAACTAGACTTTTTCTCAGAAAATGTCTAAAGGGTAATTTTGTCCACAAGGACATAAAATGATGTGAATGTCAAAATAAGATTTTGAAAATATAAATTATTTTCTAAAGCCGAAAAGTCGTTTGAGGCATTATGAAATTAATTTCGTTATTTGTGCAATTATAATTCTACAATGGGTATTTCAAGAATTGTCTTAAAAGAAATAAGGAAGCATCTAGATGCTCTCCCCCCCAGGTAGAATTCGGCCAACATAGCATCAAAGAGGAGAGTTTTATTTCTTTTTTCTTATAAGGATAATTACCCAAAAGAAAAAGGGAAATGAATTTCCTTAAGAAGGAAACAAATGTGCTAAGTGGGGAAATAAATTTCCTCACTAATGCAAGGTGCATGGCCGGCCAAACAAAGAGGGAAAAGGGAAGGGAAAATAGAATATTGTGTCATGAATACGTTATTCATTCATAAATGAATAATTGACCTTTATAGATTTTTCCTTCTCCTATAAATAGAGCCTCACATAGAGATGTGAAGGTTAAGCTTTTTTCTTGCTCTCTCCCTATTGAGGCCGACCCTCTCTCTCTCTCTCTAGAAAATACTCTTCTTATTTTGCACCTAGATCCATACTTGATCTAGAGAATTAGCTTATGATCCAAAAATTGTTCTTGGTTCATATTGTTTAATTATGCCCACACACAAATCCTTCCAAAACCTCTATAGACTCTTGTAATAGAAATCTTATGTTTCTCGAGTTCAAGATTAGGTGTGAAGGTGACGAGCGAGCCAAGGAAGAGGATCCACCTTTCTCGAGACGCTTCAAGATCAAGCTACAAAGAAAGGTTGGTATTCTAGTAAATTAAATAATGCTTTTAATATATAACATGTATATGCTTTTTCTAGGTTGGTAAAATTGTTTTACTTGAAAAAGAAATTCTTAAATTCCGCCATTAATTTGATTAATGTTAAATTTTTCTTTAACCCTAAACCTATTCCAACAAATGGTATCAGAGTTATGAACAAAGTATAAACATGTACATGTTATTTAAAATCATTATAAGAAAATTGTTTTTTTAAATTTGCTTGAATAATGGTTTTTCAAAAGACTAGATCTTACAAAAGTTTAATTTTTTGGTACGACCTCTAAAATTAATTTTTTGTTGATTTTCCACTTGTTATATATGCTATATAAATACATTAAAAACAGTTCTTAATTATTTTATGTTTAGCATATTCAAAATCAATTTTTTTACAAGTTTGAAAATTTGTGTACATAGTTTAAACTAGTTCTTTGCACTTCTAGTTTAAATTAGTTACTGAATGTTTTATATTATGTTGTTTATTTTATATTGCGTTTAATTATTAATATGTTAAATGAATTGCGCAATGTCCAAATTTAAGTAGCGACTTTATTTGAATGAAACAATGTGACTTGTTAGCTCCTCGTCAATACATTGTTTCTGACTTATTCACAAGTAACAAAGGAGTTGATGAAATAACAACTAGAAAGGTAAAATCGTAATTTTATAAATCTCATCTAGTTGATGATATTCATGAAGGGTAATCATAGATAACATTCAATGAGGCCACTCAACATAATTTTAGTTGAATTTTGAGTATAAAATAAATTCATTTGAACCGAGAGATTCTCAGTGGAAACTCTTTAGTGGAGTTAGTTGACATTAAGCTAATTCTCGAAAAAGTTTGTGAACTTTTGAGTCCACGTATAGTAGCTCAAACTTTGTTCATTTGGATCCATAAGGTCACTATTACAAGTCATTAGAGTAGGATTGTTAAACTAGAAGTTAAGTCAAAATAAGTACAAGTGTTGAACAAGATGTTTTCCTGGAAAATGTCTAGGGTATTTTTGTCCAGATGGACATAAAATGATGTGAATGTCAAAATGATATTTTACATATTTTCATATGATGGAATTAATTTCATTATTTGTGCAATAATTCTACAATGGTTATTTTTATAATTGTCTTAAAAAGAAATAAGGAAGCATCTAGAAGCTCCTCCCATAGTAGAATTTCGGCCAAATTATATCTAGAAATTCATTTGCCTTAAATTATGAAGATAATTTCCAAAAAGGAAAAGAGGAAATGAATTTCTTTGAGAAGTAAACAAATGTGCTAAGTGAGTAAACAAATTTCCCTCACGAATGCACAAAGAGGGCCGGCCATATTGGTAGAGAAAGAGGAGAGGAAATCAAATATTGTGTCATGAATACACAATAGGAAAGGGTAATTACTCTTTCTTGTATTTCCTTCTCCTATAAATAGAGTCTCACATTGAGATGTGAAAAGTTTTTTTCCTCTTGGTCTCTCTAGATGGCCGACCATCTCCTCTTCTCTCTCTCTCTCTAATATCTATTTTATTTTGACACCTAAGTCCTTATCAGACTTATGGTTAAATTAGCTCTTCATCTCATAAACTGGTTCTTGAATTATTGTGTGTAATGTTCCCACACACAAATCTTCCAAACCTTCTATAGACTCTTGTAATAGAAACCTTAGGTTTCTCGAGTTCACAACTAGGTGTGAAAGAAACGAGCAAGACGAGACGATCAACCTTAGCAAAGGCTTCTCAAAGATCAAGCTACAAAAAGGGTTAGTCCCAAGTAAAATATATTTATATAATGTTTTAAATAATATGATGTTCATGCATTTTGCCTAGGTTAGTAAAATTGTTTTACTTGTAAATAATTTTTTATATTTCGCCATTAACTTTATAATGATAATTTTTTCTTAACCCTAAACCTATTCCAACAGCCCACTATGATGCTTTGGTGGTCATTTTGGGGTAGCTAAGACATTAAGGGTGTTGCATGAACATTTATATTGACCCTATATGAAACGAGATGTTGAAAAAATCTGTGAACGATGCAGGACTTGTAAACATGCAAAATCTAAACAACAACCACATGCTTTGTATACATTGCTGCCAATTTCTAGTGCACCTTATGTTGATATTTCAAAGGACTTCGTTTTGGGATTACCAAGGACTATATATGAGGGGGAAAGATTATGTTTTTGCAGTCGTTGGTCGATTTTCAAATTTGGCACATTTTATTGCATGTCACAAAACTAATAATGCATCACACATTGCTATCGTGTTTTTCAAAGAGATTGTTATGTTGCATGATATGCGTCGCACAATTGTTTCAGATAGAGATGCACAATTCTTCGGATATTTTTGGTAACTTTGTGGAGAAAGTTGGAAACAAAACTATTGTCTTCTACTATTTTTCATCCCCAAGCTGATGCACAAACTAAAGTGGTAAACAGATCATTTTCTACTTTGTTGCATTCTATCATTCAAAAGAACTTGAAAGCTTGAAAATATTGTTTGCAACATGTTGAATTTACATATAATCGTAGTGTTCACTTTGCAACTAAGTTATTTTCTTTTGAAATTGTTTATAATTTTAATCCCATAACACCTTTTGGATTTTGTTCCTTTACATATTGTTGCGAAAATTGTGCGCGCAAGTGTACACGTCGAACAAGTAATATATATAGTAAGTTTAGTTTGTTCCTACGAGAATTTATATTAAATATGAATCAATGTCGACTACAATTTAAATGTAATGTGAAGAAAGTGGCTTCTAAAATATTAAACAACTTAATTGAAACGTTTAAAAGATGGATGTGTGGAACAAGGGTGAAGTTTCACTTTTCTATCCTATTGTCGGGATTTCTAGAAAAACGAAGAATGATCAATCTTATGGCTATGCTAATCGTGTTCACATGAATTTTATCGCTAACTCTCCCTAGAGTGATATTAACGACCTAAGGCTAAGAACTCCTTTTTCCTCTCGGTCTCACGGCATAGAACCTAGCTTGCTTTATGTTTTAGAACACTCACACAACTCCCTAGCAGCTGTGGCTATCTCTAGACTTCACAAAATATACTACAGTATTTTATTTTATTCGCACGATTAATTAAACCTCTCTAGAGAGAATAACTAATCCTAAAATCAAGCATATGATGATCAAGCATATACGAGCATTAAGAACAAAAATAGAATAAACACCAGCCAAATAATCAAATCAAACTTCAAAGCAAACTAGAATAAATCCATGACAATTATCAAGAAAAGATCCACCATCACCCTCTAAGGGATTAGTTCATGGTGATCGTGGAAGAACTAGAAAACAAACAAGAACAATGATTCATAAATAAACAAAGCATAATCAATAAATAGAGTTTCGGAGGGAAGGGAGGAAGAAAAACTAGATATGTTGTTGCACGCTCGTCACAGCCTCCAAAACGTCTCCGATCTTCTTCTTCGTTCACCCCAGGCTCCTCCATGGTGTTTTCTCTCTCTAAAAACTAAAAAAACAAAAATGCTCTCTAAGAGGCTGTTATTAGGTTATATAGGCGAGCTCTCCAATTTCGCGCAGATATGGCCTTCGAAAACTGATCAAACGGCTCAAAATCGCAGTCCACGTGTCAAATTAACTTGTTTTCGGAGCCCCATCGCGTCGCGGTGGTTTCCATCGTGTCGCGATGGACTTCCGTTGCGTCGCGGTGGACCGCATCGCGCCGCGATGGGCACTCTGGCGGTCTGCGTGCTGCTTCACCTTTCATCCCATATCTTGAGCTCCGGGTATCGGAATTGAGATTCGTAAAATGTTTGGAATCCTTACAATCGCCCCGTCATCCTAGGATGCTTTATTCCTCTTTCTCTTTTGCATCTATAATTCTCATTTTTCTTTCTTTGCATCTCATAGATCTTTACGGATCTGAATGTCCTGAAAACTTCACCCAAACTACCAAAACTATCAAAATACTTGAGGATAAACATCGATTCTTCGCTTAAGTTCATCTAATAATCACGTATGAAACGCGCTTATCACATATTGGTGACCAAGTTAACTTGGATAGGAAAAATAAGGCAGATCTTGTGAAACATATTCATGGGAAGACAATGCAAAACATAGAGCCGCAAGAAAGTGATTTTTGATCCAGGAGATTGGGTTCGGTTGCACACGAGGAAGGAGCGATTCTGTGAGCAAAGGTGTTCCAAATTACTTTCAAGGGGTGACAAACCATTCCAAGTTCTATAGCACATCAATGACAATGTTTACAAGCTTGACTTACCCCACAAGTATGGTGTTAGCGCAAACTTTATTGTATATATCATATTTTGATGCAGGTGATGATTTGAGGACAAATTGCTTTCAAGAGTCGAAGAATGATGAGAATCGTGGAGTTAAAGTGGATACAAGTGATGAAGGAGTTTAAATGGATGCACGTGGACCTGATATGACTAGAAGAAATTTTTTAAGTGATCCATTAAACTTGTCAAGTAACAATATAACATAAAGAGGCTTTAGTAGCGACGCAAGTTGCATCACAAACTACTTCCCTTTTGTAAAGCCCTCGGAATCAACGACGCCGTCAATGCCAAGATTCTCATCGCCATCGCCGACACGTCGGCCTTCACCAATCATAGCACGTCATAAATTGCCATAGTTGCTTTGAAATAAAAAATATCACCAGTTGCATGCTTTGGATTGAAGTATCCACAAGCCCAACGAAATAATTAATTAAAAATTGGAAAATGAGGGGAAATGTTATCTAGCTCAAAATTTTACTTTCATATGCGACTTGTTGCATCTACAATTTTAAATTCATTTTTTCGTTTCAAATGGTTTTTTTATGACACTAATTGCATCGAAAAATCATATAGATGTGATTTTTAGATGCGAAAAAACAAAAAACCATATATGGTGTAAGTTTTGTTAAGTTTGGTTTTTTTTTTTTAGATTTAAAATTTGGATTGTAGTTTTAGAGGCTCAATTCTATAGTCATTAATTTCTAACACCTTATACATTTAATTTTTCAAACCTGGCCCAAATGGATTCATAATAACCTGAATGTTATCCATACTAAACTATTATAGTTATCTACAATGAAATTCAAGATGAAAATTATTGAAATATGTAACTTGAACCTTAAGCTTTCCAATGGATCCATAGTCGAAATCTTAAAAGGGGCCTTCGCGATGTTGTTCTCGTATTTTGTTGTACGCTATCGAACGATGTCGTAGCATGTTGTACTTTGTCTTGAAAACTTTGGTGGTGGTGGGATAAATGATCGAGAGTTAGAGTAAAGAAGTGTAAGATAATTTGTAATCCACTTTTAATTTGGGTGAGAACGTGACATATTTAGGGTGAAAGTGCTCCAACCCACCTCAAATATTTGCGCAACATAGGATATGATAAATATTATTTATCCAAATTTGGTATACAATTATTCATTACCCAAATTTAATTATAAATTATTTTTAATTACAAATTTAACAACAAAATACTAATAATACTAATATGTAATTTAGACCATAGTTTAAATAATTTTTACAAGATACATATTATAAAAGAGAATAAATAATATGACATTGATAATAATACATAACATTAAATAAACTCAATACAACTAAATAAAATAAATATAGTTATCCTAATAGCTACACAAATACAATCTTAAATATAAATTAAAATTAAACGTACGAGTACCAATATATAAATTTACCTACAAAATTTAGTGTTTATGCAATAATCTTATTCTATTAATGTTATCCCCAAACAATATTTTTTTTATTAGTTAATTGTTATATTTTAATATTGTAATATTAACATAATATTTAATATAAAAATAAGTTAACTTAATATTGTTTAATTAGAATAATAAATTAATGTTTAATTAGATTAATATTGACATAACATATTAATAAAGGTGTTAATATGAAATTAATATAAAATAATATTAAAATGTAAAAAAAAAAAAAATCGGGATAAAATTTGGTATCGTGAGTTAGAGTGAAATTTATACAATATTGAGGGAAAAATCCGTATCAAATTTTGTAAAAACTTATACAATATTTGAATTTTGAGGGAGAAGTAAATAAAATATATAAATAATTTATTTGGTCCGAGGATTTCTTTTTGTACTTTTACGAAACAAAAGTCCATTTTAAGTCTAAGCTTAATATTTATGTTAATTGTTAGGTCCCCCTTAATGAAGTTCTTCGTTGTTTATTTGAAATAAAGACACACTCTCATCTCTCTCTCTCTCTCCTCTCTCTCTCGGTTAACCATGGCCAGAGTGAAACGTCCTGCACAGAGAGCGAAACGTACAGCAGATTCTCAGACTCAGGTGAATTTCATGCTCTTGTGTCTCTCTCCCTATCTCTCTTCTCAGTTTTCATTTCACGATTACATGTAGTTTTTTGCTTGGACTAGGGAAAGGCAGCACAACAGGTGTATTAATACGAACATATTTGAACTTTATTTCATGTCACAAGCATTCCGTCGTGTTTTTTTCCCATCTTCTTCTTCCGATTTGAGTTTATGAGGTGTTTGGTTTTAGGGTTTTTGAGTAGTTATTTCAGGGCGAGAAGTTATCTTCTTCTACTGTTCGTCATTAATATGGTTATTAAACACGACCTCTGACAAATCCAGAGTTACGTTTTATTATAATTGTTTTGGGTCGTAAGAGATGTCCAAATTTGAAATTTTTTTAGGGCAAAATCAGTGAAAATTTCGCAGTAATTTCTTGTTCTTTTATTACATGTGACTTTTTAATTTTTTTTTATTTTGACTTTGCTTTATTATTCCCCATTTCGTCATAGCCTGATATAGAATACGTACATGTGCGTGTTTGTGCAGTAAAGCATGTTGTTTCATTAGTCTTTAATATCTCGTCTTTCAATTTTTTAAAACTTCTGATTCGGTCCCATTTTCGGTTTTGCAAACATGAACAAAGACAAGCAGTGTAAGGATGACAGATACTCCAGCAAGTAAGTATTTTTTCCATTGTCTTGTTTTATTAATTGTGTATATTAGTGTAGATGCTTAAGTTGAATCTTTTTTTTTTGTCCGTAGGTTCAAGAGCAGCCGGGACTCAAAGGAAGAAGTATCGCAGCAGGCCTGGGACTGCAGCTCTTCGTCAGATTCGGAAGCTCCAGAGAAGCACTCAATTGCTTATTCCCGCTGCTCCGTTCATCAGAACAGTAAGTTTCTCGACTTAAATTGTTCGTGAACCTATATTCACCTAGTTGGACCTCAACAATATATATCCATATTCTGCTACTCTTTATGGATATAAATAGATTATGTACTTTTACTTTTGGCAAGTCCACAGACATCTTACACTGGAGCGAAAAGTGAATGAGCACAAATGTATTTTTCCTACTTGTTAGTTAGCTACCGTAAATGAGTAAGACCCAGTAATTTTATGATTTTCTTGAAAAAAATTTATGGGAGAGGAAAGTGGATCAAGCACAAATGGGTTTCGGTACTTGTTTATGATCTACCGGGAATGAGTAAGAAAGAGCAATTCTACGGCGATAGTGTTACATGAGGGTTTATACTTATGAAAATATTATGTTTATTATATTTTATGCAAAGGAAATACAAGCTTACACGGGATAGGAAAGTGAGCTAAGATTGAGGATCGTTGAATATATGCAAAGGATTTCCTTTGAGTGGGATTCGATTCTTGATGCTAACTGTGTTTTTTGTTGTGTCTATTCCTTTCAAATTTAAATTGAAGGTTAAAGAGATCAGCTCCAAAGTCAGTCCAAGTATTGGAAGGTGGCAAGCAGAAGCTTTGATAGCTCTCCAGGAGGTGATGAATCGAATTCTTTCTTGTGCCAAATCATCTTCTGCATATTGAGATTTTATTTGTTTTTTTCTCTGTTCTTTTCAAATCATTAAATGAACCATTTATCTTTCAACATACAACTTTCAACTCATATTTAACGGGCTGTTCTTTTTTTGTTCGGTTTTAAGTTTTTGGATTCTCTGTGTTTCTTGTAGGCGGCCGAAGATTTTTTGGTTCACTTATTTGAGGACTCAATGCTGTGTGCAATTCATGCCAAGCGTGTCACTCTCAGTAAGTTGAATTTTATTTTTATTTTTACATTTCTTGTCCGTTCGAAGGTTACTTTATGATAATACTTCCTGTCATTAATGTTACTTTTTATTTTCCATAATTATTTTTCCTTTTAATAACTTCAATATCTTGAAATTCCAAGCATTCGTTCAATTAGATTGTTACAGTTCCAACTTATTAATCTGAGTCCATTTTTTATTGGTTGCTTTCAGTGAAAAGGGATTTTGAGTTGGCAAGGCGAATTGGATTGAAAGCGAGGCTTTGGTGAGAGCCCTGTAGCAACCCTGTGTTTAACACCAAATCTGACTGATTGATGGTGCTTGGCTTGCCTCGTTATTAGCTTTTATTATCGTAGTTATATCTTTTTGTCAATAGCAGGAGAAATTTAGATTAGTGAATCTATTAAAAAATGGTTTCAAGATTATACCCTTATCTTATTTTCATTTTCAGTTTAATTTTCGTGACAACGTAGAACAATAGATTTTCTGTGTTTATCCACTTTGACATATTACTTCGCCTCGAGTCTCGCTATCTTTTATCTACTTTGAGTTTTATCGGCAAATTATCGAGGCATTTGTAACGATAACAATAAGTTTATCATTCTTTTTGTTAATATATTGATGCATGCTATAAAAACTTACTAAACGATTAAATTAATTTTTGTTATTAGTATATGAGTGAGAAAATTTAGTAGAGGGAGAATAAATGGAGTAATTGTAAGAGATGAAGAAACGAGGATAAATTTTACTTTACCTGATATTTATTTTCTAATAAATTATGGCATGAAATCAATTTAGAATAGTAAGTACAATAATGAGGATAAATTTTTACTTTACCTGAGAATGAATAGTAGAAGCAATTATATTACCAAGTCATTTATTTGCAACACTCTACTTGAATTGCTCATTAAAAATCTTACTGGAAGCAAGATTTTCCCCGATAAAGACATGAATGTGATTAATACTGCTTCGCTAAAAATCTTACTAGGAAAATCCAGTGGGATAAAAACATTTGTAAGTGAAAAAGAGTGCAACAACGTAAAGTTTCCCCCAATGAAGACATGATTGCGTTCTTTCATAAATCTTTTAATTTACGCATTTCAATGTTATGAACATACTTTCTGAAAGTTGAAGTGGAGAGCGCTTTTGAGGGGAGATCAGATGAGTTAGCACAAGAGAGAATGTATTGTATGTTGATAACATTGTCATTGTCTCTCTCTAAAGAATCTGTTTGGTTATGTGTCTCTTGATAAATCTTTCTTTCATTTAAGCAACACATGCGGCATTATCTTCATGAAGTGTGATTGGGTTCTCGATTGCTGGAAGACCACTGGTGGCTCTAATGTGTTGCGTCATCCTTCTCAGTAGTACACATTCAGGACTTACTTCATGTAGCGTTATGATCTCCGCATGATTTGATGATGTGGTGACGATCATTTGCTTCTGAGAATGCCAAGAAATTGCAGTTCCTCCACATTTAAACACATATCCAATTTGAGTTTCTCTTTGTATGGGCTTGATAAGTAACATGCATATGCATAACCAACTAAAACTGGTTTCGTATTGTTAGGATAAAATAATTCTAAATCAATTGTTTCTTGCAGATAACGAAACAGATGTTTGGCTCCGTTCCAATGTCTCTTGGTTGGAGTTGAGCTGAATCTTGCTAATAAGTTAACTGCAAAAGCATTATCAGATCGAGTGAAATTAGCATGGTACATAAGAGCTCCAATCGCAGTGAAGTATGGTACTTAAAGGAGCAAGAATCTCTTCATATTCTTCACATGGACAAAATAGGTCCTTTGATACACCTAGGGATCTGACGACCATTATGAAAACTTTTTATCATCTTCTTTTTTTAATTTGATTGATGCACAAATATTTCAATATTTTGTACAAGGTCTTTCATTTCAAGTTCTTTCTTTAAATAAGAGATTACTTCTTTGATCTTTTTATCAGTCCCAATAATATTCAAATCATCAACATAAACAGCTATCATCACACATCTGGATGTTGTGTTCTTGATACGCAAGGAAAAAGCGAGTTATAACGTAACCTTTTGTACTAAATATTCGCTTAAATGATTGTACCACATGCGTTTGGATTGCTTTAACCCATATAAAGATCTTTGCAATTTGATGGAATTTTTTTCTCTAGATTTTGAACTAGATTCATCAGGTATCTTCATATATACGTATAAATAAGATGTGACAACATTCATAAGATGCATATTCAGTTTTTCTTGCACCGCTAGGATGATCAAGTATCTGAATGTAATTTATAGAAGATTATATTTCTTCAAAATCAAGTTCGGGCCTTTGAGAAAAAAATTGAGCAACAAGCCGAGCCTTATATCTTACAATTTTGTTTTCTCATTTCTCTTTCGTACAAATACACATTTGTATCCAACATGTCTCACATCTACATGTGTGAGTACTATAGGCCCATAGACTTTTCGCTTATAAAGCGAGTCTTCTTAAATTACATGTTTCAATTCACTTCAATCTTGTTTATTTTTACATTAGATACAAATCTTGGTTCAGGCTCTCCATCATTTTTGTATTTGATATCACATGTCAGACTATAGCAGAATGCATCATTGATTTCATCATTTCGATATAGTTTCACAGACGTATATCAGTTATCGACCTCGTTTTAGCACACTGCCCGAACTTAGGTGCCCATCACGTGACTCAGATTGATACGAAGGCTATGGGATGATAATGTTCTATAAATCTCAATTCGAATAAATTATGAATGCAAACTTTATTTTGTTAATAATGTCAACGAGAATTTACATAAATATCTTCTCAAGCGAGCAATAATTCCATTCATGGATTAAAGCAAGCATCTAAGTCATGGAATATTAGATTCGATGAAACTGTAAAAAGTTTTGGTTTTAAACAGTCAATAGATGAACCTTGTGTTTATAAGTTAATACACGAGTGCAATGTTGTGTTTCTGGTATTATATGTCGATGATATATTACTCATTGGTAATGACATGGGTAAATTATCTGAGGTTAAAATCTGGTTAGCTAAGAAGCTTGATATGAAGGATCTACGAGAAGCTGCGTATATTCTAGGGAATCAGATTTTTTGAGATTGAAAGAACCGGGCCATATCGCTCTCCCAAACATCTTATATAGATAAGGTGATGGATCACTTTGCTATGCAAGACTATAAGAAGGGCCAGTCTCCCAAGACTGCACAATAGATTGAGAACATGAGAAATATTCCCTATGCTTCGGCCGTAGGAAGTCTCATGTATGCTATTTTGTGCACTAGACCGGATATATGTTTCGCCGTTGGCGTAGTTAGCCGTTTCCAATCAAATCCTGGACCCGAGCACTGGGTTGCTGTTAAGCATGTTCTTAAGTATCTTCAGAGAACTAGGAACTTGATGCTTGACGGGGTATACCATTTTGACTTTCAAGCGGATGAGGATTCCAGAAAATCCACTTCAGGATCTGTGTTCATCCTTACTGCACTAGGAGAAAAAAGGTCTTTAGAAGCGACAAGTCACTTCTAAAGGCCAAAAAGTCGCTTCTAATTAGGCTTTAGAAGCGACAAAGTCGCTTCTAATGTTTCGCTTCTAAAGTCGCTTCTAATGTTTTGAAGCGACGAAATTAGAAGCGACTAGTTGCTTCTAAAGGCCCTTATAATCGACCAAAAAAGCGTGCGAAGAGATGGCGGGTAACAATAAGAAGCGACTTTAGTAGCGACTAGTCGCTTCAAAATGTTACCCGCCATATTTTAGAAAGCGCCTTTAGAAGCCACTAGTCGCTTTTAATTGTTACCCGCCATATTGTAGAAGCGACTTTAAAAGCGAGTAGTCGCTTCTAACTGTTACCCGCCATATTTTAGAAGCGACTAATCGCTTCTTAAACTTTAAAATTTGTTTTTTTAAAATAATTAATTTCGATTTTTTTTAATTAATTAATTAAATATTATTATTGTTTAATTAAAATTGTTGTAAATATAATTAAATTGAAATTTACTAATTTAAATCAAATTAAACATAAACTAAATATAATCAAAAGTCGATAGTAATATAATCGAACGTCGATAATAACATAATCAACAATGTCTAAAGTCGATAATAACATAAGTCCCAATAATAAAATAAACAAAAGTCGATAAGTACAAAAAACGTAAACCGATAAGTCTAAAACATCGAAGAAATTACAATCATCATCGTTGTCCTCGTTGTCCTCGTCATGCACGTCTTCCGCCGGGTCCGTGTGGAGGCTCGTCTGGTTCGGCGTCGGTGGGAGTCGAAGGTCGATCCGGTCTCTGCTGCGAGGCCGAAGCACCTGCATTGCCCGAATCGCCTACACTGGGTCCGAACTGGGCCATGTAGTGGTCCAAATTCGCCTAAACACGGGAGACAGAGTGAAGTCCAGGGTCTAGCTCAAACCAGCAACATGCCAAACACAACTCCTTGGAGAGCTGCTAGCTTCTCATCCATATCAGAGGACGACTTCGACTTCACATTCCCGACGGAAGACGATGAGCTGTCGTGGGCTTGAGATTCTAGCATGTCCGAGCGCGGAATTAGAGGCCCAATTCCCGTAGCCCAATCACGTCGTGTCCCGAGTACTTCGCTCACATCAGCCTCCTCCAAAGATGGCAAGTTCACCTCACGTCCCGACTCCCGAGCTTGTTCTTGTAGATCACCCACCCCAGCTACTATTCGAACCTCATACACAATACAAATTAAATTAATTATTAATAACAACAATTATAAGGTAAACTTAATTAATAACATATATACTTACATGGTACTCTCTAGCATCAGGCGTAGTCCACTGACCATTGGGAGTCGTGTGCATCCTCTCCCACGCACCGAGCGGTCCTAACATCTGCATGCCTTCTCCTACCCGCTGCATACAACACATTATAACTATAGTATATAACTTATGTAATTTGAAATTGAATGAAAATATACTTACGTGACTATGAAGATACTCATAAAATGAGATCGTGCCCTGTCGACTCTTCGTGGTCTTCTTCTTTTGATTCGCCGTATTCCGTTTGGACATGTCCTAGAAAACAACATTGGTTAGAGAAAAAATTATTTTTAAGAATAAAACAATTGATTAATACATTTAATCTAATTTATACTTGAAACGTTTCTGTGTTCATCCTATCAATCATCTCAGACCACTGTTGTCCCGTCAGACTCTTGGGCGTTCTCTGGAGCGCATCCTCTTTGTCTCCGCCGCACTCAATCCGATAAAACCGACTATATTTTGCCTTTCCGTCTCGCATACGCTTCTTCGCGTCGCGGATAATAGTCTTCTTGATAAGGCTCGAGTAACACGCTGCTGGAATTAGGTCTCCCGACTCATCCTCGTACACAAAGTCATACTCTGCGTATATACCAGACAAAATGGTTGCTACGTGTTGCGCCGAGACGTCATTCCAGCTCGGCATGATCGGAGGGATGTGCTCTCGCACCAAAACTCCAAGACTATTGGCAAACGTGCCTATGCGCTCTCCTTTTCTGACTCTCTCTTTATCACCTCTGCTGAGAGGCAGAAAAATTGGAGACGGACGGGGTCGAATACAATCTTGACTTTCTTCCCTTTTCTAGCTCTCTGCGAGCTTTGATCTGTAGTCGCACCTCGTCAGGACAAAGGCGGTGGAGGCTTATCTCCGCTAGTCGACATACTGCAAAGCAGAAAAGATAAATTAGAATTCTAGTTTATGAAATACATTAAATTTAATTTATATTAAATATAGTTAAAAAAATTTACTCAATATTGCTCATCGTCACTTAAGAAATCAATTTGATCTATTTCAAGATCACCATCAATAGTATCTCCAAGGAAACAGTCAATGTCATCATCATGATCATCGTCGTCTATGAAGTCGTCGATAGGCTCATCTTCGGTAGCATCATCAACTAGAATCGGCTCACAATTATCGTGAAGATGAGACAAACGATCGAATTAGTATGTTGTACAGACAATGGAACTACAGCCGATGATGAAACGTCAATGTCAGGAAAATCTCATACGAATCGATGATTATAATTTTTGACGACATTCCATTCCCCTTTTTCAGGATTTCGAGGATCGGGCAAGTAAAACACTTGTTTCGCTTGAGTAGCGAGTATAAATGGCTTGTCTGGAAACCACTCTTTCGCCACATAAGCACTCGTCGTTCCACATACGTTATCTTTGCGAAAGCGTCTACGTGAAACGTGCTTGTCACCATACCAACGACACCAAAATAGTACCACTTTGCAATCATGTCGATAGTTCAGCACGAAAACATCGTCCATCCTTCCGTAGAACGTGTAGCCGTCCACAGGTACGCAAACACCACTATTTTGAGTAGTACGCATCTCATCGCGACGAGAAGTGATAAATTTGACGCCGTTCACCACACAACTCGGATAAATGTGAACATTCAGTAAAGGTCCGATCGACAATGCATACAACTCGTCAGACACATTGACTCCGCCAACTTTTTGGTCGTACACTTTTTTAGCGAATCAGACTCTAAATTATTTTCGATGTGCTTCGTCAACATCATGGCGACAATCAGATTCCATGAGATTCCAATGCTCACTGTGTACGTTCAAGAAGTTAGAGAAATAAAAAAGCAAATTTATGACTGTATATGGATACGATTAAAAAAGACTCACGTCATATACGGATCAATTTCGGTACAATTTGTCAAGATGTACCACTCTGCCATCTCTCTCGACTTGTCGTCTAACCGTGTCGGACTCATCTTCCCATAAGGAAAACACTTCTCGGATTGGAAAATATTTGGGGCATTTTGGCGGAGGAATTTTGGCGGATGAATTTTGGAGCCAAATATTTGGGGCATTAGAAGCGACTAGTCGCTTCTAATGCCCAAATATACTAAAATATTTGGCGCAGAGGTTGGCAGCCAATATTATTGGCATTTAGAAGCGACAAGTCGCTTCTAATATGTTGACTCAAACAATTAGAAGCGATTAGTCGCTTCTAATGCTCAAAATATTAATATTTCGGGAAAAATCGGGGTGTTTACGTTAGAAGCGACTACTCGCTTCTAATTCCCCCCGTCGCTTCTAAAAGTATCTTTTGTAGTAGTGATGGTGGATCTGTTGTTTGGAGGAGTATCAAGAAATCTTGCATTGCTGACTCCACCATGGACGCAGAATATGTGGCTGCTTGTGAAGCATCTAAAGAGGCTGTATGGCTTAGAAAATTCCTTAAGTATTTGGAAGTCGTTCCAAATGACAACGAGCCCATGACACTTTATTGTGATAATTGTGGGGCTGTTGCTAACTCAAAGGAACCTAGAAGCCATAAGCAGTCTAAGCATATTGAGAGAAAATACCATTTGATTAGAGAGATCGTGCAGCGCAGACACGTGGAGGTGAAGAAGATCTCAACGGTGGATAACCTTGCAGATCTATTCACCAAAACCATAACAACAAGGTCTTCGACCAACATCGAGACATATTATGCATGAAAGACTACTCTCATCTTCTTTGAGTCAATTAGAAGTTTATAGGTAGAGATGCCCACAAGAAGATTATTTATTTACACATCGATGTAATATATATCTCTCATGAGTCCTTATTGTAATTTGTTGATTAAATTAATAAAAGTTGAAACGTTCATTCATTCCTTTTTCGAAGATTTATGATTTTAAAAAGTCTTATAGTCCTTAATATAACCTAACAATGTATGAAGAGACAAATGTAGATATACGTGAACAAACTCTTCATGGTTTGGTTGAAAAAAAATATTCACAATCTAAAGATGAACGCAGTATTGATCCTAGTATGATTGTTGGAAGAATCTATGATGTCTGGTTACGAGGCATAGAGATTTAGGAAGTCTATAGTTCTTGCTGTGTATCTTCCGTAGGTACTGAATTGACCAGTGCACCTGTAGAGACAATGTAAGAAAAAATCATTTAACCTCTTCTGCCTCAAGGTCACTATGTATGAATTGCATTGTGCTTACCTTATTTCTGAAATGAGACATTTCATTTCATAACTTCAATATATTCATTTGAGAAATTTACACTATAGATCCAAATTTGTGAACTAGATGCGCTCTACTGGTGATGTATTTGGTTGTGGGTTGACATGAGTATACTTTGTGAAGTTATCATAGATATGGAATTCATGTACAAGATTGCTGAAATGCAATGTATATCACCTCATACTTTATTGTTTGGATTGTGAGTAAATTAATCGCACGGTATCCAAAATTAAGTAACGACTTTATTTGGATGAAATAATGTGACTTGTTAGCTACTCGTCAATACATTGTTCCTAACTTATTCACAAGTAACAAAGGAGTTGAGGAAATAACAACTAAAAAGGTAAAATGGTAATATTATAAATCTCATCTAGTTGATGATATTCTGAAGGGTAATCATAGATAACATTCAATGGATCCACTCAATATAATTATGTTGAATTTGAGTAGAAAATAAATTTATTTGAACCAAGAGATTTTCAGTGTCAACTCTTTAGTGGAGTCAGTTGACATTAAGCTAATACTCGAAAAACATTTGTGAACTTTTGAGTCCGAGTATGGTAGTTTAAACTTTGTTCATTTAGATCCATAAGGTCACTATTTCAGGTCATTATGGTAGGATTGTTAAAGTAGAAGTTAAGTCAAAATAATTTCAAGTGTTGAACTAGACGTTCTCTAGGAAATGTCTAAACGGTATTTTTTCCACACGGACATAAAATGATTTGAATGTCTAAATAAGATTTTGAATATTTTCATATGATGGAAATATAAATTATTTTCTAAAGCCGAAAAGTCATTTGAGACATTATGAAATTAATTTTATTATTTGTGTAATATTAATTCTACAATGAATATTTTAAGAATTGTCTTAAAAGAAATAAGAAAGCATCTAAATGGCCCTTCCCTAGTGTCGAGTTCAACCAACACATCCAAGATGAGAGAATTATTTACCTTTAATTATAAAGATAATTACCCAATAAGAAAAGAGGAAAATAATTTCTTTGAAAAGGAAATAAATATGCTAAGTGAGGAAACAAATTTCCCTCACTAATACACTATAGATGGCCGGCCATGTACAAGGGAAATGAGAGAGGAAATCAAATATTGTGTCATGAACACACAATAGGAAAGGGTAATTAACCTTTCTTATATTTTCTTCTCCTATAAATAAAAGTTCACATTGAGATATGAAAAAAAGTTTTCAGCTCTTGTTTCTCTCCCTTAGGCCGACCATTTCCTATAATTAAATAATATTTTTAAATAATAACATGTTCATGCACTTTACCTAGGTTAATAAAATTGTTTTACTAGTAAAGAAATTTTATAACCGCCATTAATTTGTTAATGCTAATTTTTCCTAACCCTATACATATTCCAACAGTTAGACATATTATGTCTTTTAGCAGCCGATGTCATCAAACTTTCTAACCCAGAGTTTAAGAGTACGTCAGAAAAAATAGCACAAGATGTCAGATATATTATACAATTTAAGGTACGTACATGCTAATTTTGGTGATTTCATTTTAATTATTGTTTAAGTACAATAACATGAGATGTGAATGACATATTTTTAATTATTGCAGGACTATATTAGCGCAATAGATGGTGTCCATGTTCTAGCAACACTACTGCGAGAAGATCAAATTTCTTTTATCGAGAGAAAAAAGTTCCTACATAAAATATGTTAGTAGTATGTTATTTCAATATGAAAATCACTTTTCGTACGCTGGTTGGGAAGGAAGTGCATATAAATTAAGGGTGTTCACTACTGCTCTCGTGACGAACTTAACTTCCCAAAACTTCTAGAAGATATTACTGCATAAAAATCTTAACATGCCTTACATTATTAACTGTGTACTTACGTATCTTACACTATTGACATGAAAATATTAGTTGATAGACGCTGGTTACCCAAATTTGCTTGGATATCTTGATCCATATAAAAGCCAAACGTACCATTTAGATCATTTTCGTGAACACAACCTAGTACTCTCAAACAAGTTTTCAATCAAACACATTATTTGCTTTAAAATGTTGTCAAGCGTATTTTTGGAGGGTGAAACAAATAGAGAATCTTGAATGCCATGTCGAGTTATCCATTATAGAATCAAGTAAAAATAGTTATCGCCACTATGAGATTGCACAACTATATTCGAATGCACATACATCAAAATTTAAATTTTGACGTTGGTGAGACAGTGGATAAAAAAATACAAGGAAGACACAAATGGAGATCAATATGAAAACTATAAAACTTTTACGAGTTGTATGCCTAACTTGAGAGATGGAATTGCAGCAAAATTTATAAAGTCGAAAAATCAATAATTTATATGCTTGTTAATAAAAATATGTATTTATATATAAAATTTGATTTTGTTTGTTTATTTCGTCGAAATTTACTATGTTACATATAAATTAAACATTAAAATAATAAGTATTATTTAAATACTTATTCTTAACGTTATTTTAAACTTTTTCTATAATTCTGTAACTTTACCAAAAGCTAAATCAATTTTTACTTTTACAAAAAACTAAATTAAAAAAAACTTATCAAGATTTTGAAAAAATAGAGCAGTTTGTAATTTCAAAGCATTTTTTTTAAGATTAAAGTGTTATATTTTAGTTTTGAAAAATTATAATAATTGTTTTCTAAATTCGTTCTTGGGCACCAAGGACAAGGAAACTCAAACCTTGCGGTGCACTCTCGCCATCGCGACCGTCCACGTACGATCTAGGCCCTCATAGAATGTCCAACGGCCACGATTGATCTCTTTCTCAACCTCTCTTATAAGGCTTCGAAGAAGAACAAACGAATATTCGAAGCCCGCCTCGATTGGTGAAGCTGCCATGGCTTTTGGAAGAAGAGGACGAGGGAGAGGAAGGGGAAAAGGAAATCGTAACGATGAAAACTATAACAGTAACAGTAATGAGAGAAAGATTCGGAGAAGAAATAGCTCGGGACCTTCGATGTTCGTCGATGGCGGTTTATTATCGGATTGGTCGAACACTCGCAATAGTTCTCGAGGTTTTTTTTTTCTTCTTCTGGCTTTAATAGCTATTTTGAAACTTCTGATTTTTGTGCCTCTTTCCTCGGCCATGTAAAATTCGGGGTTTTGTGCTTTTAATTGAATTTAATCACAGGGAAAAATCCTGACGAGATTAGCAATAGTAAATCTGGGTCCAAATCTAGAAGCTTTGATCGAACCAAAGCAGCTTCTGGGTCAAAGAGTGGTACTAGGAAATCTGGAAGTACTTTTGCGTTTCACTACCCTTCTTATGATGATCAGGTTTGTTTGTGTTGATTGAAGCTTAACGAGGTCTTGTTTGTTTGCTCATATACAGTAAATGATTTGTAATTTTCTCATCAAGTAATCTATTTAGCTAAATATCTGAATCTGAAATGCGAGGGGCTATATGTTACAATAACCATATTTACTCTTTCTTCATGAGTTCTAAAGGAATGTTATTTGTAATGTTAAACTTGGTATTCTTTTAATATCGATCCAGCTATTGTATTCGTATTTTAAGTTGTTCAAGGCTTTTTTAACTGTCTGAAATAATGCTGGATTTCATGCTTTCCTTTTCTTAGTGGATTGGGTTAGTACTAGAAACAATTCTCATCTATTTATAGTGCTTCACAGCTTTTCTGAGAATAAGGGTTGAACTTGAGGTTTTATTATTGTTCTATTCAGCATATGGTTAATTTCTGTTGAAAATTCTTTGGTGTTTTCTCGTTATGAAAGAAGTGATAATCAAGGCAACGGAGTTAATAAGTCCTTGTTGCATCAGAAATTTTGTGAAGAATAAATTACGGTTACAGATTGTGGACTCAGATTATTTTCATGCCATGTGGCAGGAGGACTTGCTTTCAGAGTCAGGACTTAACTGTGACAATGAAGATGGAAGTTCCGATGGTTCGGACACCAATTCTTTAGCTGGCTCCAAGGAAGCCCCGATATTTGCTTATGTAGACGAAACACCACTTTCTAGATCCCCAGATACGGGTATAATCTATAACTATAGTTCAGGTTTTTCCTTGGGTGAAAGTTCACACAGAGGATTGGGTTTCTCCGAGGAATACGAGGAAACTCCTAGTGGTGTTGAGTCCGGCTCAAAGAAAATGGAAGAGGAAGAAGACCCGCGTTTGAACTCGCTGTCTTCCGAGCAGGAATCGGGTACCGGAGACAGGAAAAATCGTGTCATAGGCGTTGCAAGGCCTGAAAAATCTCCGGCTCGGAAGCCAACTCCCAGTAGAAATTCCGGGTTCTTGTCTTTTGGAGGTATGAAACTGTATACTGAAGACATATCTGATGAAGAGAGCGATGGAGAGTTAAATGGAGAAGTAAGTTCACAGTCTGAAGATATTGGATCGTCTGAAAGTGATGACTCGGAGGGCACATCGGAGAGTGGTTCGGATGTGGACGATGGTATCGCGGAAGATTATCTAGAAGGAATCGGCGGCGCAGAAAATCTTTTAGATGCCAAATGGTTGGCCAAGCAAGAACTAGGTGGCTCGGATGATGATGATGATGCTGATACTCCTAGCGGTAGATATAATGAGACTGTAAGGAAACTGGGTGGGATTGCTCTGCAAGAAGCATCAAGAGAGTATGGAAAGAAGAAGACATTTTCACGCAAGAAAGGAAAAGGGTCTCCCAAAGATTCTTGGTCTCCTGTCACGGATGACTATATGCTCATAAAGGATTCAAGAAAACACTCCAGCAAAAAGAAGCAGGTTTCCGGAGCTCAAAAGAGTAAAAATTCTAGAAAATTTTCAGGTACTGGACTCTTGATATATGTCCATATAAATCTTCTATACATTTCTGTATGAACACTTATCTCAGCTCATATGAGCTGAACCACGGAGGTTGAAAGAAGAATTTGGTTGATGTCTGAATTCTTTAATCTCGGCGCTAGCTAAGTTACTGTTGTATCAGCTATCTTAAATTTTATATATGTAATTATGAAGTTTTCCATGGAACTTTTCGTTCTAAACTAATGCTTGGGGTTGCTTACGAAGGTGAAAAAAAGAGTCATCGTAAGGAAACAATCATTGTGAAACGTAGAGAGAGGCTGCTGCGCCGGGGTGTTGATCTCGAATTTATAAACTTGGTAAGCTAAACAAGTTTGAATAGTTTTGGTCAATAGTAGATGAATAGTTCTCATGGCTAAGTTGTCTTGAATTATAGAGATTGGAGCAAATTGTTTTGAATGGAGAAGATATGCATACTTTTCAGCCTATGCACTCCACTGCTTGTTCCCAGGTGAAGATTACATTACGGGACGTGACTTACTTATCTCTTACCCAATTCTCGAGAATAGATTCATGAATAGCATATGGATTTTTGTTTATTTTGTTCGTTAATATTCATTCTCTGTTGACTGCTTTAGGTTCGGCGGTTAGCCAGCATTTATCGCCTGTGGAGTGGCGTTCAAAGCTCGGGTAAAAAAGGGTATGTGTTTCAGTTTTTCTGTTGTTTATAATATATATTCAATTGCTAATGAAAGAATGCCAAACTTGCTTCAGATTCGTAACAGTGGTGCGAACTCAACACACAAGCATGCCGTCTTCTATTGACAGATTCCGTCTTGAAAAAGTACATACAAACCCCCTCTTATTATGAAATTCCTTTCGACAACCAACTTTTTGTTATCATTATTAAGGGTATATTTGGAACCCGAAAAATCTTAGGGGGAAGATACGAGAATCTATTGTATATTTTATGTTGACAATTTGAGCGTCAGTAAATAACTAAAATCGGAATTTAATTCTTCCTGGAATTTTTTTTCTAGGAAATGAAAATCCAAGCAAATTCACACTTGTCACACGTGTGACCTGCTTTCCGATCTCTTATAGTATTTTGATTTTCTCTTGTATCAAATTTTCAAATTTCCATGGTAAAAAGTCCGGGTTCCAATTTCCAAAACATAGGTTTGAAAAATTGGAAATGTTGGATCGTTCCATCTTTTATTTGCAGAAATATTAGTAACATTGGCTATTTCGTATAATTTCAGCTGATAGGGAAAGAGGATGATGACTTTTCTTTGGTTGAGAATCTGAACCCAAAGGCAGGAAGTGGCGAGAAAAAGAGGTCACGAAGAACTCCGAAGCGCGATCCATTTAGCACGCCACAGCCTGGACAATCTTCGCGACAAAAGGCACCAGCGAGTCGCCGTGTCAGATCCAACGAGAGTAAACAAAACCCGAAAAGGGAGTCGTATTCCAATCAGCCAGTCTCGTTTGTGTCAAGCGGCGTAATGGGGTCAGAAAGTACCGAGATCACAATCACAGAGATTGTGGAAACTGATTTGAGCAGCAAGAACAAGGGCGTGATGGCTGGTCCGGCAGATTTCGGCGCCTTTGAGGTACACACGAAGGGCTTCGGATCCAAAATCATGGCCAAGATGGGGTTTGTCGAAGGCGGAGGGCTGGGAAAAGACGGAAAAGGAATCGCAGAGCCGATCGAAGCGATCCAACGGCCCAAAGCGCTTGGTCTGGGCATGGAGTTCTCCGATGTGGTTACTGACACTGTGACCCCCGACCCGCCTAGAAGTAGAGCGAAGACTAAGGCTAAACAAATTGTATCTCAATGTCCAAGCATTGGTTCTTTTGAAAAGCATACGAAAGGGTTTGGCTCAAAGATGATGGCGAAAATGGGTTTCGTTGAAGGCATGGGACTAGGCAGAGACTCGCAAGGAATTGTGAACCCGCTTTCTGCTGTGAGGCTACCAAAATCAAGGGGTTTGGGATCCAAATAGATACTACCCTATCATCTACTATAGAAAATTTAACATCCTCGGTAATCAGTGGCCATTCTTTTTAAGCAGTGGCCTTGTTAAAACTCCCTGAATAGACAGCTTATCAGGTTTATGTCTGAACATACTGCTGGTGCAGTGTTAGGGCAAAACCAGAATCGTATATATATATAAATAAGCACTGATGTTTTTAAATTTGGTCAATTCAGTCCATAAAACTATTTATTGACTGTTGAACATCATTTTGTTTATAGTTACCTTTTTAATGACAGTTAAGATCTCAAGTATTATTTTATATCTAAAATTATTAACAGAAAGAACAATTTATTATTTATTTCTAATAAGCAGAGTCCCAACCAAAATGTATCATATCACATGCATGAACATAAAACAAGATTAAAATGAAAATTCCTTCGAGTAACTTGGACTACATGTGGCTAATTGGTACTTGATCGATCACGAGTAGTCAATGTTGTGAAAAGTTCACAACATTGAAGAATAGTACTCATTTCTAAATTAAACTATTTAATCTTCAATGAGAGACCGGCCAAAAAAAATTTCGACGCTTCATCGGATGTCTCGGTTTAGCTCCCGCACGTTCTCCTACGTGCGGTCAAGCCCGAGGTGTTGCCTTCCTTCTCGTCGCCGATTTATAATTAAATAAAATTACAATTAAATAAAATTACAATTTAAATTGTCCTCGAAAATTAAGGTTCACAAATTTAAAATTTAAAAATTTAAAATAAAACCGGGACGATAACCGGAAACAAATTCCTAGGATCATATCAATGAGAATCCATCCACAAAACACATTCACATCATTCATAACATTCACAATGCAATAAACAATCATACAAAAACGCCAACACCCAAACTAATTAAACAAAATTTTCAAACTAATCATTAAAACCTAATTTTTAATGCAATGTTGTGAAAAGTTCACAACTTGAAGAATATGAAAGCTACTGCCCAAAAAAATGAGTTAAAATTGTGAAAAACTCTCTGAGATAGAGCTAAGCTTACCCATTTGCAACTTTTCCTCGGAGAGAGGAAATTTCAAACGATTCAGGCAGCTTGTAGGCTGATCGAAGGTGAGAGCAATCGGACGGAGACGAAATTTCAAACGGTCACTTTGTCCCTTTCATCGACGAGGGTTTTTCCTTGGAGTAATATTGATTGTCTTGATTTTAGACTCTTACGGGAAGGATTTCGCATAAAATTTTGAGGAGCCTACGGTTGCGTTCTTTCTTGTCTTTCCATCCACAGCAACTATAGTACTCCGACTTCACCGAAAAATGAATAAGGAATTGCCAAAAATTCAAATTGAATTGTTTTTTTTTTCGTTTTTAAAAAAACTATATTTTTCTCATTTTACCACTAAAAAATAGTTGAAAACGTGATTTACCCTTGAAGTTAATTTTTCTAACTCAGGCCTCAGTTTTTCTCCTAGTTTATTAATAAAAAAAAATTAAGAAAACAATTTGAAATCGGGTATTGAATTTTTAAATATTTTTAAATAAATTGGAGAAAAAAAGAAGGCTCTCGAAAGTGTTAAAAGCATTCATTTAAGAATAAATCGTCCTTTCAATTATTAAATAGCAAGAAATTAAGTAAAAAATAATTTTTAAAAGAGATGAGTAAAAAATAGAGAAGTAATATTAATTTATTCCGCAACATCTTTTAGTTATTATGCAAAGTAAGTTTTTCTAGCATTAAATACCTGTCAAATCAGTATTATCGCTCATTCTTCTAGGAGAAATTGCCCAATCTGCCATTTTTAGTAAGTCAATTTTCCAAAATCCACTAAAAATAACTTTTTCCCAAAATGTCAGTGCAAAAGACCAAATATCCCTAACATTAAATATTCCTTCAATTTAATCTCTCTTTCTTTGCTCTTCTTTTTACCTCTTGAAACGGTCTCTTGAAACAATTAAAAAAAATTCCCCCTCCCAAACATTTCTTTCTCTCCTGCGTGAACCCCTTCGGTCTCAACTCTCTCTCCTTCATTTTCGAACTCTCTCTCTTGTTGGAAATTACTTAACGATTTAAGTAAATTATTATTAAATATAACTAATTACGTGCGGAATTAATAATAAAAACGATCTATCATATTAAACTATTTAATATCTAACAACCTATTGGCATTAAAATCATAAGCATGTTAATTAACAATTTAATTCTAAACATGTTATTTCAATAAAATCAAACACTCCAAACAATCATAACAATTATATTAATTAAGAGTATTTAATATTATCGAAACTTACATCGTCGAGTTATAAATAACTCAGTCGAGGAATTGAAAACGAGTTCGATGCGAGAATCTTCAAGCTTCTCCAATTCCGGGTTTGCAAGAGACTTCCTCGGCTCGTCAACACGGGCAGCGAAGGCGGCAAGCAGGCGCGTCTTTGGGGCTGGTCCGGGAAGCTGGCAGCAGATGGCGCGCGGTCCTCGGCAGGCTGGGAACGGGCGGCAGCGGCTGGACTCGTCCGACGCAGAAGGCAGCGGCCCAAGGAGACCCCGGAGCGGCTGAGAGGGGCAGGCACCTCTGGACTCAGGCGGAGGAACAGCGGGGATGTCGGCAGCGTCCTGGGCAGAGGCAGGCTCGGCTGGACAAAGGCGGCAGGCTGCTGGGACACGCAGAGGGGCGGTCGGGCGGAGTCAGGCGCAGGTTCGCGCGGATGGGCAGAGGCAGATCGCAGGCAAAACTTCGCAACGACGCTGAGAGCTCATGGAAGCTCGGATCGGGACGCCGTTTTTTGCGTTGCGTCGGCAACGAACTGACTTAAATGGGCTCGGAGAGATATCTGGGTTTACGGACTCAGATTCGTCGGATTCATCGAATCTTTGGTTCGGAGGTCAGATTTCCAGAAAACGAAAATGGACCAAACAACCACAAGTTGATTCAACAATGACACAAGAAGAAAAACGAGAAGATGTGTGCGGGCTCAGATGAACGCACACGAGAAAACAAGAAACGGAATTTTTCGTCCTCTCGGGTGATAGGGTGGTCGGCCAAGAGGGAGGGGAAGAGAGAGAGAGAGAGCAAGCTTGACCTAGGGTTCCTCAAACCCTTTATTTATAGACATTGTTAATGGGCTTTCATGTGAGCTTTTGTTGAATCAATATTCAGCCCAAAACCATGTTAATGGCTGGCCCTATGTCCTACTCGTTTCTCAATTTTATTTCCCAAATTGCCTTGATTTAATTTCCAAATTCGACTTAATTTAGAACTCTCATCTATTTAATAACTTGTTATTAAATTGTTTCATGGTTATCGAATAACATAAAACGAGAAACGTTTTATTTTCTAATATTGTTATTATGAATTCTCAAGAAAATTATTATTACAATAATAAAGTTCTTTAATTCACAAAATCAATAATTAATGAATAACACATTATTCATTAATTCTCTTGGAAAATAAATTTCTCTATACAAATCACAATTTGTATTTTATGAGTAAATCAATTTATTGCGTTCAATTAATCTCTTCTAAATGTGCGTCATTGAGACCTTATGGACCCACATGAACGAAGCTTGAGAATAAAGCATAGACTCAATAATTCACAAATTATTTCCGGCTTATAATTCTTAATAATGGTCGACTCCATTAAAGGACCAATATTGAAAATCTCTAAGTTCATGCGCGCATATTTTTCCGTTTGAAGTCACATAACTTTTCTGTACTCGATCCACGGTGTACTTTACCAAAATACCCTTCGTGTGTATCAGTAAGTCCGGGGAATGTAAAATTACCGTTTTACCCCTAGAGTTATTATTTCACTAACTCGTTTGTTACTTGTGAATGAGAAAAAACATAAAGTGAGACGTCAATACATGTCACATGTTTTAATCAAGGAATCTCATATTCAATGATTATCTGGCCAGATTAATTCATTCACTATCTCGTAACAAACCATAGTGTGATACAATGACTTTGATTATGTGTACACGAATTCCATATATGTGAATCACATAATCCAACACTACAACATTATGTCACCAACCGTCGGGTCAGATGCAGCCATTACATGGCCATCGCCCATTGACAAATCAAATGACATAAAGTGTAGCATCGACTATGCACTCACCTCAGGAGTAACGTAGTTATCGAAGTATCCCTCGTACGTGATCTTGGAGCTTCTAGATTAAACGGTTTTATATCGAGCTTCCATAGAATCACTAGGTCTTGTTCAATATCTTCTGTAAGATATCAAGAATGAAATCATAGAGTCACAACTTTCTATATCACATGATAAGATATCATGATTCATTCAAACAATCGTTACTTAGACTCGAATGCTCAATCGGTCTTAAGATTGCGAACAAATGGTACAAACTAGTCACAGGGGGTTATCATGTCAAATTTGTATTTAACACCATTTTCGTTGATGTCAGTTTCAGAGCGTAGCATACATACATAAACACAAACTATAGGAAAAGAATGCTTATTTATTAATATTAATGTTTCAGCAAAATATTACAAATAATAAATAAAATGTCTAATATTCTCCTTTGTGGGCACCAATCCCAACATCTCTCTCTCTCTCTCTCTCTCTCTCTCTCTCTCTCTCTCTCAACAAGTGAATCTCACGATCTCAACAAGTGTCTCCGCCTCTCTCTCCCGATTTTTTGAGCCTATCTTTCAATCGTCGGCAATTTCAACGAGGTAAGATTTTTTGTGATTTTGTGTTCTTCGTGTTTTAGGATTTTGTGTTCTTCGTGTTTTAGGGCTTTGTGCTTTAGGGTTTCGCGATTTTGTACTTTAGGGTTTTGCGATTTTGTGCTTTATGGTTTCGTGAATGTTTGGGTTTGGGTTCGTGTGTTCGTGGGTTCGTGGGTTCGTGGATTCGTGTGCTCATGGGTTCGTGGGTCCGTGTGTTCATGGGTTTGGTTTGGGTTCGTGTGTTCGTGGGGTCGTGTGTTCGTGGATTCGTGGGTTCGTGTGTTCGTGGGTTCGTGTGTTTGGGTTCGTGTGAATAGATCGTTTTCAGTCCGGGATGTTTTCAATCCGTAAATTTTGAGATCTTTTATAGTTTTTTGTCTAGTTTAATTAGATGGATGTGCACTATAAGCTGTAAGAAAGATTTGTTACAAAATTTCACAATACAATCAAAGTATAATACTGTAAATCAATACCCATTAATGGCACCGGAACAACTTTGTACTCCCCTTCATCTGTTTTGTATGTTTTGTCTATTAGTATTTGTGTGTTAGGAACATAAATTTATTTGTTTTCAGAAACTAAAAAAATTGAGTCGTTTTTAGACTAGTTATATACTTGCGTTTAATACTTTCTCATCGGTTGTGTAATAGGTAATAGAAATGCAGACTAAAAGGACAAGTCGGAGGCTCAAATCTCTGGCGGTACCGGTTACTCCTACCGTGGACGCAGTGGTTTCAAACAAAAAAAAAAGTCGTTGGGCACACCACCTGAACAGAAAAAACGACATTGGTAGTTTATTATGAGTACGTATTTATTGTGTCTATTATGAGTTTAGTATACATTGGTATTTTATTAAATATCTTTGTATCGTTATGTAAACAGTGGGGATTGTGGCATGTTCGTGGTTAAGGTAATGAATTACATGGTCCAAGGTTGTTCAGCTTCACGGGTAACTCAAGAGAACATACAAGAATACCTCATCAACTGTGCATAGATCTGTTTCGACATGGATGGTTGAAGTTTGCCAAGCAAGCCAGTTCGAAAAATGAAATGTAGATTTTGTGGTATGTATGTATACGCGGAAACAATCTTATTTTTTGTTTATCTCTTTTTATTTTGTATCCCGAGACATCATACTTATCATATTTATTGTAGACAGCTATGTAGACAGTATTGTAGACAGCTTTGTAGACTTGGAAAGCTTTATAGACAATGACAACTTTGTAGACTATAGACAGCTATGCAGACAATATTGTAGACTCAATTGTAGATAGCTATGTAGAGAATATTGTAGACAATTTTGTAGGTTCAATTGTAGACAACTTTGTAGACTCAATTGTAAACAATTTTGTAGACTCAATTGTAGACAACTTTGTAGACTCAATTGTAGTCAATTATGTAGATAATGTTGTAGAAAACTTTGTAGACTCAATTTTAGACAACTTTGTAGTCTCAATTGTAGACAGTTTTGTAGACTACAACAGGAACAAATCAGTGTATTCTACATAATCAACTAAATCATAAATATACCCAAAAACTATAGTGTGTTACAATAACCATCGATGTAATAAAAATATAAATATACCCAAAAATTGATGCACACTTGTTGGCTTCATCTTGGTTATTCTCTCATCCTCTAGACAAAAGAGTAGCACTATTGTATGTTTGTTGATTACAACGTATTGTACCGCAATGTCTACACTTGCGCCGCGTCTCATCTTCACCTTGTGAGAGTATTCTCCTCTTTTTTTGGCCAACCAGCTGCACGTGCTTTGTGCGTCGATCACTAATTAAGGATATGTGATTTTATATTTATACGTTGATGATATGCTCATTGTGGGAAGCAATGATCGCATGGTACAGTCCACAAAAAGATATCTTGAAATCGAGGTTCAATATGAAAGATCTAGGACTTGCTGATGTAATCATAGGGATTAAGATTACTCGAACGGAGAACAGAATTGTCCTAGATCAATCATACTATGTTGACAAAATTCTAGACAAGTTAGGTAACAAGGATTCTGGAATCTCTAGAACTCCAATTGACATAAGTCAACACTTGTCTAACAATAACAGAGAAGGTATATCTCATATTGAGTATGATAGAGTGATTGGCAGTCTCGTGTACTTGATGAGTTGTACGAGACCTGACTTGGCCTACACTATTAGTAGATTATCTCAATATACGAGTAATCCAAGTGCTGAACACTGTAAAGCAATCGTGAGAATACTGCGGTATCTATGATTCACTCGTGATTATGGGTTAAACTATACGAGATATCTGAAAGTAATTTAAGGCTATACTGATGCAAGTTGGATATCTAATATTCAAGATTTTAAGGCCACTAATAGGTATGTATTCACTCTGGGAGGTGCAGCTATATCTTGGAAATCATCCAAACAAACAGTGTTAACTAGATCCACGATGGAATCTGAGTTCGTTGCATTGGATAAGTGTGGCGAAAGAGCTGAATGGCTAAGAAACTTTGTGGAAGATATTCCTATTTGGAATACACCTGTGCAAGCAATATGCGTATATTGTGATAACCAGTCTTCTATTGGTAGAGCACACACTGTGATGTATAATGGTAAGTCTAGACATATTCGTCGACGACATAATAATATTAGACAACTTCTCTCGTCTGAAGTCATAAGTATTGACTATGTGAGGTCCAAAGAGAATATTGCGGATCGGTTAACCAAAGGGTTAAACATGGACCTAGTAGAGAAGAAATCGAAAGGAATGAGACTAAAGCTCATGGCTAATAAAGGGAAGGCAAATGAAACCCAACCATGATGACCAGAGTGTTGAAATATGTATATGGTTAAGAAAAATTATCATTAAGCATATTAATGGCGGAATATAAAATTTCATTACAAGTAAATCTTTTTTTACTAACCTAGGCAAAGTGCATGAACATGTATAAATTTAAAAGCATTTTTTAAAGTTCTTGAGTGCAAACCTTACTCGTACCTTTAATTTGAAGCGTCTTGAGAAAGTTTGATCTTCTTCCTTGGCTCGATTCCTTCACGTCTAATGTTGAACTCGAGAAACCTAAGGTTTCTATTTCATGAGTCTTTAGAGGTTTAGAAGAATTTGTGTGTGGGCACAATTAAACACAATAGCTCAAGAACAAGTCTATGAGCTAGAGAGCTAATTAACCTTAAGTCTAATGACGACTTAGGTGCCAAAATAAAAAGGAATTGTAGAGAGAGAGAGGGTGGTCAGCTAGAATAGAGAGAGCATGACAAAAAAAAAACTTCTTTTCACATCTCTATGTGAGATTCTATTTATACGAGAAAGAAAATCAAGAAAGGGTAATTACCCTTTCCTATTATGCATTCATGACATAATATTTTATTTTCTCTTCTCTTCCTCTAATACATGGCCGGCCAAATATGCTTCATTAGTGAGGGAAAATTGTTTCCTCACTTAGCATATTTATTTCCTTCTCAAGAAAATTCATTTCCTCTTCCTTTTGAGTAATTATCTTTTATAATTAAAGGCAAATAATCCTTTCCTCTTGGGGTGATGTTGGCCGAACTCTGCACCTAGGGAAGGAGCTTTTAGATGCTTCCTTATTTCTTTTAAGAAAATTCTTAAAATACCCATTCTAGAATTAATATTGCACAAATAATGAAATTAATTTCATAATGCCTCAAACGACTTCTCGGCCTTAGAAATTAATTTATATTTCCATCATATGAAAATATTCAAAATCATATTTTTACATTCACATCATTTTATGTCCAGGTGGACAAAATTATCCTTTAGACATTTTCCGAGAACACGTCTAGTTTAACAATCCTACTATAATGACCTGTAATAGTGACCTTATGGATCCAAATGAACAAAACTTGAGCTTTTATACTCGGATTTAAAAGTTCGCAAACTTTTTCCAAGTATTAGCTTAATGTAAACTGATTCCACTAAAGAGTTGACACTGAAAATCTCTCGGTTCAAATGAATTTATTTTCTACTCAAATTCAACTTAAATATATTAAGTGGATCCATTGAATATTATCTATGATTACCCTTCATGAATATCATCGACTAGATAAGATTTATAGATTACCATTTTACACTTCTAGTTATTATTTCCTTAACTCCTTTGTTACTTGTGAATAAGTTAGAAACAATGTATCGACGAAGAGCTAACAAGTCACATTGTTTCATCCAAATAAAGTCGCTACTTAATTTTGGATACCACGTGGTTCATTTATTCACAATCCAAGTAACAAAGCATGAAGTGATATATATTGCATTTCAGTAATCTTGTACATGAATTTCATATCTATGAGAACTTCACAAAGTTGGTTCACGAAATCTTCATAACTTAATATCTCACCAATTAGTCTAGTCTAGATAACTTAATGGACCTAGATTTGACTTTCTCTAATGAGAATATTATAACTATGAAATGACATGTCTCATATCAGGATTTAAGTAAGCATGATGCAATTCATACATAGTGACCTTGAGACAGAAGAGGTTAAATGGTTTGTCTTACATTGTCTTTAAAGGTGCACTAGTCATCATAGTGTATCGGTTGGAAGATACACTGGAAGAACTATAGAGTTTCTAACTCTCTATGCCTCGTAGCCAGACATCATAGATTTTTCCAACAACCGTACTAGGATCAATAATCCGTTGATGTTTAGATTGTAAATATTTCATTTTAACCAAACCATGAAGAGTTTGTTCACGAAAATCTACATTTGTCTCTTCATACATTATTAGTTTTGATTAAGGACTATAAGACTATTTAATATAATATATCTTTAAACAAACGAAAAAGTAATGAATGAACGTTTTAACGTTTATTAATTTAATCAACAATTACAATAAGGACTTATAAAGATTTATATTATATCAATATGTAAATAAATAATTTTCTTGTGGGCATCTCTGCCAACACGGAGATCCCAAGATCTTGGTTCAATTGGACAACCTAACTGTCAATGGCTAAGTGAGGTCACTGTGGGGGAAACCCCTATGCCTATTCCCATTATACAGTGATTCCCGTACGAGGTTAAGCTTAGAGTTTGTAATGATTTTAATTAACTGGATTGTTGAAAATCCGAATGTATAATGCGGTATTATTATTGATTGAAGAATCACCTATGCGAGAGAGAAATGAAGCCGCTTCAAAAGAGAATTAATAGGGCTTTATTTTGTAGAAACTCTTGCAGAACCAGGTGAATGTTCAGGGCCAAAATGAATATAACCATGAGAACTAAATATGTGTCAGGGAAACATCAATGGGGGATATGTTTATCATTTATACAAAACGACTAACAGTTCAAGGGACATCGTGTCTAGTGAGTAGTCTATAAAGATAACTTATCTTTCCGAGGGAAGGTTCAAAGGTTTACTTACCTATCCTATACTAGTGTTGACTGCAGAAATTTCACCATCGTGAGTTGTGTCGTGTCTTTATAATTGTCGTATACAATTTCATTCACGTGGGGGATTGTTGGAATAAAAGGTAAAAATAGTATTTTTACCTAGTGTATTAATGATTTCGGTCAAATATTTGAGAAGTTGTGTAAGGAATAGAATCCCACATAGGTTGGGAATGTGTGTTGCAGAAGTGTTTATAAGGGATTCTCCTCCTTAAGGTGACATCTACGTGTAAGGTGGAGAGTGTGGATGAGTTAGCTCTAACCCCTCGCGCGCGCACACACACGTGCGTCGACGTCGAGCCGGGCCTTGGATCTTGGATCATAGAAATTTGGGTTCTTATTGGGCCTTCGGGCTTCCGGGCCCAATCTTATCTTTTTATTACTAAAATCACTTCAAATGAGTTTTAATTCCGCAAATAACTTATGTGTTATCTTGGGAATAAAATCAAATCCGTGCAAACTCTTTCAAACGGCTGTGACCTTTGATTTGCTAGAGTTATGTAGGTATTAAGGGACGTTCAATGGGCGGAGGTAGGTGCCATTACCCATGGACGTTTTTTTTACCTTTATGGAGCATTAAATTTGAACGTTTTGGACGTTTTTTACATGGTTCTAACCGACCTCTAGGCCTATAAATAGAGTCATTCGAGTCTCATTTGTGACACACCGAAAACACAAGCAAAAACTTCATCTCTCCCTCTCCGAAATTGTCTTTCTTTTGTAGTTCGGTGGAAGTTTGGCACTTTTGTTCAAGTTCGTTGAAGTCAAGCCGAGTGGTGCTTAGCTTGCCTTGTCGTTGTTATATCCTTGGAGACTATCGCTCATCTTATCAAGCACCTATGGAGGGCGATAAATAGCTTTAAGGAAACCGTCTAATGGGCCTAGACGAATCTACATCCGTGTTAGTTTTCCTACTATTTCCGGTTTTGTATTCATCTTATTTCCTTGTATTTGTCTTACATTTATTTCAATATTATTGATAATATTGCTAACAAATGAAAAATGAAGGCCTAAACTTGGTTGAACTTTGACGTATCTCAACAAGTAATGCACAACTAAATATTTTGAGGAGTCTGAAGGAACCGACTCAACTCAAGGCATGAACAACATAGACGATGTCAGGCCGAGTAATAGTCAGGTAATGTAATCTCCCAATCAACCTTAGGTCATGTTGACGTGTAAAACTAGTACAACAATATCTTACGAAAAACCTTGTGTACTGAGAACACAGTTCCGAGGAATTCTTACTGATTTAGGTAAGACTTTCTCTAAATATAGACTAATCTAATACAAAAGAAAATAAAATTGAGGGTGTCTATGAAGATAGGGGAAATAATGGTAGCATGTGTCTTAAAGCTTTCGTCCCTTCCTCCTTTGTCTTCTTTGCTTATTATAGGCATCTTTGTGATAACCGTTTTGTGGTTAGTCCGAAAGTGGATTCGTTATCTTGATGGATCGTGAAATGATCAATCTCACGTCCTTGTAGAATAGTTGCTCAAACCTATATATTCCTTTTGATTGTTCACTCCACATTTAACTGCCATAGTGTGCATTTTGTAATATTTTACATGTGTATTATGGTTTTGACTAGTATTTGACATATTTTTTTATCTTTTCTTTGAAGTTATGCTCGTTAGGGTCTGTTCTTGACTCGTAAACGTGACGTTCTTTAGCGTTCCTTAGTTTTCAGTGGGTCTCAGGCCTATTTGACTCGAACCTTTGTGATGAGATATCTGCTCTTTCTCGACATTCATTTCCATGGTTAGTCTGCACACACCCAAGAAAATAATCCTCGATAAACCGATATTTTGACTAATTTCCCGAGTGACAAGTTATGAATGACGTCTTTCAACAAGCCATATGAAACTGTCATATTATGTCGTGTACAAGCTTGAAATCAAGGAATCCAAATTAATGTTCTAGCAATTGCGTAACATAATTCTTTGTTACAATAATTCCGGAACTTGATTAAGTTGTTTGAAGTCCCAAAAAAATATCTCAAAGCTCTTAAGGCCCGTAGTCTAAACTTGGATTTCAAGAAGCTCTTGACTTCCTTAATCATAGTTGCATTAGGTCCAGCAACAAGGATCGCATCAACGCATTGAAAAATGGCCAAAAACTCATTTATATTTTCCTTCCGTAGAAAGACTATAATTTGACTTGGATGTTTAAGATCCACCCTCAACTATTAAAAAACAAGCTTTCCATAGTCACTCGCATGCAACATCTAAGCTCTACTCCCAAAGACACGTATATAACCACCTTCTCTATCGAAATTCAGAAACATGCCATGAATATCCAACTGTACCATGACCCAACCTTGTGACCCACATATAAGTCAAAAGAGGTTTGACCATCACACATTTGGCTACTCCTGAGAAAGTATCAATGTAATCGACACCCTATTTCTGCATGTACCCTTTGACAATTAATCTTGATTTGTGCTGTGTGAGAGCTCCATCGGTATTCATCTTGTTGGTGTATATCCACCAAAAACCAATACATTTTGCATGTCATGGTAATGGCACGATCAATTAGGTATTATTTGCAACTACAACATCCAGTTTTTCATTCATGGCTTGTCTCAATTTTTATGTTTGACTTTGTCATATATGAAAACCCCACAATTGACAATATTACCCAAATAATAAATTATTAAGTATCTTATTGAGATCCCCTGTTTATACGGAGTTTTCACAAAATTGTCGTATCTCACTTTTTACAAATTCTCTAAAACAGCTTGAATAAAGGGAAATGTTTATAAAACATGAGCATGGATATTTTGAACCTTTATATATTTTTAGTTATTATTTGTTTTCATTAAGTAAATTATTATTGAATGATACTTACTTATGGAGTTTGCAAGGTTAGTTTGACTGAGTTTTATTTGCAAACTGTGATAATAGTATAACCCAATGGTTGTAACTCATTCATAGATTTTAACAACTGAATTCCTATAAAATATAAAGAAGGAAGTTATAAAATATCAATACACAAAAAATATAGAAGATTCAAGAGGCCTCAAATAATACAAACTTTCTAAAGAAGGGAGATAATCTTCATATGTTTTAAATGTATCAGTGCAATGTTAAGAGCATTACCATTGACCTAATGTATCTTTGAAAATTCAAAAATTCGAACGAATGACCCTAACAAGCAAACCTATTTTGGAGTTGGCCCACGTTTCGTTATTCTTTTGTAAATGTCCACAACATCTAGGTGGCAATTTTTTTCATAATTATAGTTCCCTTTTTGTCGTTGTTAATTAATTAATTAGAATTAAACCGCGTTTTTTTTTGTTTTTTTCAAACTGAATTTTTTTTTCAAATTTCGAATAATTTTGTTGATTTCCGCCGGTTTATCAAATCAGTTATTTTAGATCCTTAATTCCAGCCTTTAATGACTACACGTTGATTGCTTATTAATTTCTAATATACCTATATTTGCTATTTCCTGAAATTTTTTATTATTGTTTATCTTTTAATTGATTATCCCGAATTTTATGAGATTGGTTTTTCATTTACGCTGAAATTCTATTTTGAGACAGCGTATTACTTACAGCTTAAAGCAGTCCTGCAATCCGTCTTTTTTTTTTTTTTGCGTCTTTTTTGTTCACATTCAATATGAATTATAACGATGGAGAATGGTCTTCTTTACAGCAGTTAGGTTTGTACTTTATTTACAGGAATGTTAACGTTAATGAATGATTGTTAACAATTGTTTTTTTTACAGTTGAATTATTTCAACGTCAGTGTTCACAAGCTCGGGACGACGACAATATAGATATTGAAGATTCTACAAATGCGGAAATTTTTATGTTTGATTATGACGATTTGAAAATTTTTCCAGTGAAATTCGAGTTAAACGTAAACAATGTTTTTACAAGCAAATCAGTCCTTCAAACTGCTTTGAGTATGCTTGCAGTCCGGAATGGCTTTGAGTTCAGAACTATCAAGTCTAATAAGACAAGATTTCGTATTAGTTGTAAGGATATTGAGTGTGCTTGGAATTTGTATGTGAGCGTTAGTTCAAAATCTGGAATACGGGTGATAAGGAGTTGTTCAAAAGAACATAACTGTTTTGGTCGTGTTTCAATTAACAAAAATAAGCATGCATCTTCCAAGCTTGTTAGTCAATGTGTCAAAGACGATTTCAGGGGGTCTTTGGCTTTCGAGATTAAGCCCGCCGGTGTTGCTGAGATTATGAGGAGTCGTTGGAATGTTGAAATTTCATACTATCGTGCATGGAAGGGTCGTAAAAATGCGTTGACTGATCTTCGTGGTGATTTTGATTATTCATACAGTCATCTCACTATCATTGGTGATATGATTTCAGCTAAAAATCCTGGTATGTATATATTTAACAATGTTAATTAACCAGTAATTTACAACTATTTTTTATAATTACCTATATCTTGATTTACTTTGTAAATGTTAACAGGTTCGTACACTAGGACTGTTGTTGAAGATGGCATATTCAAGTATTTTTTTCTAGCCTTTGGTGCTTGTGTGCATGGATTCCAATATTGTCGTCCTGTTATTTCCGTGGATGGTACATTTTTAAAAGGAAAATCGCAAGGGACATTATTGCTTGCTAGCGCTCAAGATGGCGATAATCATTTGTTCCCTTTGGCGTTTAGTATTGTTGATTCTGAAAATGATAAATCTTGGACGTGGTTTATGATGCAGCTTCGTGTTGTTTATGGAGTACGTCAAGATATGGTTATTGTGTCGGATAGACACAAATCCATTCAAAAATCTGTCAACAAGGTATTCCCGGAGGTTAAATGGGCATCTTGCATGTAACATTTGTGGGGTAACGTCAAAGCTACATTTGTTAGTAGTCATATACAGCCTTTATTTTACAAGTGTGCAAAGGCCTACACAACTAGGGAATTTGATTTTTGGCTGAATCTTTTGTCTATTGGTGATCTAAAAATCAAGAAATATTTGCTAAATGCTAACCCAGCTGTATGGGCACGCAGTCATTTTTCTGGGAAGAGATTTAAAATTATGACCACTAACATTTCAGAATGTTTGAATTCCGTTCTGCACGAAGCTAGGGGCTGGCCAGTGGCTTGCCTAGTGTTGAGTTATCGAGACCTTATCCAAAGATGGATTGTCAAGAAAATATTGCTCATTCCTAAGATGAATTCTGGTTTAACTAACATTGGTTATCAACTACTTAAGGACGCACAAGAAGCAGCCCGCACCATGAATGTAATGTTTTTATTTTACTGTTATTATTTGTTAGTTAACACTGTTATTTTATTGTGTTAACAGTAGTTAATAATTCATATATTAACCAGGTAAATCCCATAAATGGATCCCAATTTGAAGTTGTGGATGGCGCGATTCGAAAAGTTGTTGATGTTGAAGAGAAGTCATGCACTTGTCGATTTTGGCAACTTGAAGATTTTCCATGCTCTCATGCTTGTGCTGCATTGTATCGGCGGAATTTATATCCGATTGATTTTGTTTCACCATTTTATAAGCAAGAATATTTTCAACTTACGTATGCACAAGATGTTCACCCGATTTCACATGAAGGCGAATGGGGATTGCCACCGGATGCAGCTATTATAAAACCTCTTATTCTTAAGCGTCAAGCGGGGAGGCCTAAAGAGAAGAGATATCGTTCCAAATCCGAAAAGTATCACCCTTATGTGCAAAGGTGTGGTAATTGTGGTCAAAGTGGTCATAACAAACGTGGTTGTAATCCTTGATATTAATATTGGATAAGACTATGTAATTTGATTGGATGTTTTATCGAATTATTTATGAAAAATTTATTTAAAATATTATTTACAGTATTTTTGATTTATTGATAAATTGTTACAATGTAAATTATATTTAAGATTAACGTAGTTATTATTACTGATGAAATCCAACTCATAGCCTAATAGGAAGTACACAACATTTTATAACTCAAGTTGTAAAGTAAATTTAACGCATAATTAATCATGGGTTAAACATTAACACTCATAAAAGAATAACATCATTTAGCTAAAACATCCCTTAAATTTGAGCATCAAAACCATATTCAGATTCATATCCATAGACAAAGCTCACAAAACCACAATCAGTCACCAAAATATGAGATGTCAACAAACTAAGCATATCATAATTTAATTCATTGCTAACAAAACATACTACTTCATAAACCCTTAAATCCCTAAATCAAATGACGGGAGGCTACTTGGATTGTCTTCATGATCAGATTGCATGGTAGGGGCGGTTGTTGAGAACTTTTTTTTCGCTTTTCTGCAGTGTAAGGAGGTTGATGGTAAACAGACTTCCTAACAGTTCGTTTTGGCGTCTTATCTTGGGTTGATTCAGGCTGAGACAACTTTTACATCTGTTTTTATCAATCAATTAACCAAGTAAATATTTCCGAATAACATTACACAAAATTATAACTGTGTTAATCAACCAAATGGTACCTTTGGAAGTGTTAATTTTTTGTTAATTCGTTGATTCTTCTTTACAACAACTGCTGGTTGTACCTGTAAATTCATAGAACAAAATAACTACCGCTAACATTGGTCAAATATTATTTTATTGATCTATTTACAACATTGTACATCTAGCAACAGCTAAATATTTACCTGCGTTGTAGACTGGATTGTTTGTAGGTTTTCTACCTCTGAGAATTCAGCAACTGTCTTCCTAAGGCGTTTGAACAATGCTTTTTGAGTTGCACCTGCTTTCTGTTCGTGTTCATAAATATTTCTGTTAGGACTCACGTTGAATACTTCATTTATTGCAAATACTCAATCATCTTGTAGCTGTTGTAATCTTTCCTGTCATTTCATAAACATTTTCATGCAAATTATTAATTTTAAATTATAAAATAGTATGTTTATAGATCTCACCGATGTCTTAATTGTGGTGATTTCTTCTCCAAGTAGAGGTGAAATGTTCTGTCGTCCCATAGCCTCTGCAGATTTTTGACAATCTGAATTTTTTTTTCTGGGTACTTACATTTTTGTCTTTTGGTACCTTAAACTGCAAATTTACATTGATCAGTTTGATAAAACTATTTAAGTCTGTTAAATATATATTCTTAAACAAAACACGTACCAACGATTTTATAGGCAGTGAAATGTCTTCTGATTGAATATCCAACCCTGGCTTCTCAATGGTTTTGTTAATCATAATTGATTTGTTTTTGGGCTATTTCATCTGAAAATAAATAACATCAACAACATTGTAAATTTAACCTGTGTTAATTAATGTTATTTACCATTGTAAATATTACTTACCATATTCGTCAATGTTAACTGATCTTGATCAGCTAGGCTTATTCCCCTTGCTGCTAGCACATATTCATTTTCAGTTACCTGTGTTAAAAATAATATTAATAACATGAAAAATTTAAGCGATTTTGTTATTTCAATTGAACACATCATTGCATTACTTACATGTAACTGAAGTTTGGTCCTCGATGAATGTCGTGTTGCTCCTTTAGTTGTCTTTTCTTTGACTTTTTTATTTTTTTCTTCATGTTTCTCCAACGGTTGTCCATCTGCTTCTTTTTTCTTGGTTTGTACCTGTAAGTTATAGAAGTTAATTTTATTTAAATTAATGCAATTATTTTCATAGGATATATACCTGTGGATTGATTGTAATTCCTATATTTCTTCCTTTTCCCTTATCCACATCCATATTGATTGCTCCAGTCTATTTTTCAACACCAAACCGATTACATTATTATAACATTCACCAAATAAATTAAGCAATAAATTAACCATGTAAAATACCTTTAAGTTGTCCCTTTTCTCCGTTTCTAAGTAAACATTTATAATGTCCATCATGATTTCGCATGATTCATTACATTTGTCAATTTTTATCTTCAGTTCTTCAATTTCGTGCTCGGCTTTGTCTAATTTACTCAGAACATTGTCCATTTTCTTGACTGTTATATATCCACTTGGATTTGAGGATGAGCTTGCTTGTTTCCTTGGAGTTGTCTCAGGCGTACTTATGTTATCTGGAATTGGATAATTTGTGGGACAAAGAATCGGACATCCTTTTTCAATCTCCATTGCAGTTGGAGTAAGGTTATTGAATCGCAGCTACAAAACAACAAATAGTTAACGTAATTAATAACTATCAAATTAACATATGTTATTACAAATCTAGTTAATTTTAAGTATGTTAAAAAACATACCTTTTCGTTCGTTAACAAATTTTTAACGTCGTTGTACTGCGGGGTGAAATGATAGGCCCACTTCAACATCCTTGGAACCGTATGTGTGTTGTTGAATTTGGTGTAGCCATTATCTTCAAATGCAGGGATAAATTCGTACAACCATGCGATTATTGGGTGTAATAATCCGTCTATGTTGAAACCTGTTTTGTTACCTGCAATAGAAATTTTCTTGAACGACTCGCATAATTGCATGAAACTCACCATTCCCCATGGATAGCTGTTAAATTGTTCTTCGTTGGCTGCCATCTTCAATAATTTATCAGAAATAGTGTGCTTACGGTCCCTTGGCAGCACCATTAACTCTATTATTGCGATATTCATAAGTGAAACCCTTTCCTTGTCGGTACCTCCAAATTTACCGAGTAAAATCGCTAGTAAATAATGAGACTGTTGAGTACCACTAAATTTGAAAAAACTTTCCTTCAGTGGATTTCCTATTACTAAATCTTCATCGATGTGGTATTTCATCACAGCATAAACCTACAATTAACAATGTAAATTTCTGATGTCATTCACTGTGTAAACAATAAACTATTACATTAACACAGAATTAACATATGTTAATATAAATGAATTTCATTACCTGACATCAACTCAAATTCCCCGATAGTGAAACGATATATTTGATTTCCGATGTTGAAATGCAGTTCATCCGATTTTTCAGATTCTACTTGGCTTAGAACTAGCAAATGGACCAACTTTTTGGGAAACACCTCACCCCTTATGTATTGAAAATGAAAAAACGGTGATTTTGCAAACAATTTTATTTGTTCGTCGGTTTGTAATGCTGGTAAAATTTCTTTCATTGCACCAAAATTTGTGTGAATTATGATCCGCTGCGCGGTATCCCATAGTTCTGGTTCCACTAGATATTCTCCAACCTACACACGTAAATATGTTAATCATTTACAACGAAAATTCATTAACAATTAACAGAGTTAAATACATAGTTCCCAAACCTCACGGGGTTCATCTCCTACTTCTCCATACGGTCTTTTTTTCCCAAAACTTCTATCGGGTACTCCTTTTTTCCCATTTTATACATCATAACACAAATAATCATGTTTGCAAAGTTCATTAACAGAAATTGTAAATGACATGCATTTCCGATTGAATCCTTTTTAAAACTCCGAATGCATGCATATTTTTTAATACTGTTAGACGGATTTATAAATGCGTCTTCATCAAAAATAAAAATTTCTGCAATACAGGATTCATCTTACATTATTTGACATAAAATGAAGAAGAACATAAACTAAAAAAAATTTACACTGATCGATGTAAATAAAAACCCTAAATGATTAATCTAACGATTAATGAACAACTTAACATACATAAGAAGCATACCTGTAAATCATCTAAAACATAGATGAGCTTTTGTCGACGAATTTAATTACCGAATCGTCTAATTTTTTTTTTAAATTACCGAATGTAATTTGGGCGGGATTACAATTGGGGTTTATTGGGTACACAAATTTCGAAAATCCCTATTGTGGACATTTACAAAAAATTAACAAAACGTTGGCCAAAATACCAAAACCCCTATACGGCTATTACCTTCTTTAATCCTTGAAAATTTGCAGTGATAAATTTGGAGGTAGTATCGAACAACTATTGTACGAGTGATCTTCTAAGAAGATTATTGTAAAAAGTGTTTCTTTTTAAGGAGTAGAAAGTGTTTATGAGTTTGAGATTATTATACATGTGCAAGATTCATCTTTGTTAGAAAGTGTACGATAAATGGCATCTTTTTGTAACAACATTAAAATATAATGTTCACCATCATTCATATATATTTTTGAAAAGGAGCCTTATTAAAACTTCTTCACCCGAGCCGGTGCGAGGAAAGTAAAGAGTGTCACGTACATCTGAATTACTGAATCTTGTTAGAAAGTGTATGATAAAGGGCATCTTTTTGTAACAACATTAAAATATAATGTTCACCATCATTCATATTTTGAAAAGGAGCCTCATTAAAACTTCTTCACCCGAGCCGGTGCGAGGAAAGTAAAGAGTGTCCACGTACATCTGAATTACTTTCAATAAAAACTATATCTGACAAAGGAAGCGGGACTTCCCCATTGACAATCATGCCGAAAAAGTTTGAGTAACAACTAGCCGGACTAATGAGTGTGCAATCTCATTTCTCTTACGACTCACGCGAATGAAATTACACATATTAAAATCATGAACTAAATTTAAAATGTTATCAAACATAGAATAAGTTCTCTAGTCCAAGCACAGTCGAGTCTCTTAGGCTCTTCATCAACATAAAGTATTGTCTCCTTCAAACTCAACTCTTTTGTAACCATAAAACTTGCACAACCTAATTTCCATATCCACTCCTCTAGCTTCAGCCTCCATAGCCATCATACGTCAACGCGGCTCATTCTTGTACAAGATTAGTCTGTATTTAGAGAAAGTCTTACCTAAATCTTTAATAACTCCTCGGGACTTCATGCTCGGTACTAAATGATTTTTGTAAGATATTTTTGTACTAATTTTACATATTAACACACAATAATAACAAATGAAGAGACATTGTCTTGCAAAGTTGCAGCAAAATAACAATAAAAAAACATTGAGTCAAATACCTTTCTCAACATCAATGTGCTTCATAAATTCTTATTATTTTTTTTAAGGAGTGGAAATTATATCGGTGATGTAAGTTACTACAGAAATGCAATATGATCAAAATTAATTGGGGAGTTAAATTGAAAAAAGAATAGCATGATCAACATTTAAAATGTGTTGGTATTTAGGTTCAACCACTTAATTCTTCTCAAGTGTTTAAACACTTGAATATTGATGCATAATCCTAATTTCTTGGAAATAAAGCATAAAATTGTTGGGATCTATATACCCACAAAGGAGATATTAGACATTTAAATATATTTTGTATTCTGTTTTGCTGAAACTTTAAATAAAATTAAATATTCATTCTTCTTTACGATTGTGTTTACGTATGTTTACTACGCCCTGAAACTATAACCAACGACAGAGGTGCTAAATACATACTTGACAAGATACCTTTTATAACTAGTTTAAATAATAGTTCACAATCTAAAGATCGATTGGGGGCAATCGAATCTGAGTATTAATTGTTTATATAAATCAACGATATCCTATCTTGTGATATAGAGAGTTGTGACTCTGCGATTTATTCTTGATGTCTTAATGAAGACATTGAACAAGACCAGTGACCTTTTAAGCTCGAGATAAAACTGTTTAATCACTCGAACTTCAAAATCACATACGAAGGGTATTTTAGTAATTACCTAAATCCTGAAGTGAATACATAATTTCTTATAACACTTTATGAAATTTGATTTGTCAACAGGCAATGACTGAATGAAGTTTCATTGACCCGACGGTTGGTGTCATAATGTTGTTTTGTTGAATTATGTGATTCACAGATACGAAATTTGTTTTGAAACAATGGTATGACATTAGTATCACAACATGCTTTGTTATGAGAGTGTGAGCGAATAAATCGAGTCTGGTATGCATCGAATAAAATATTCCTTGAATGAAACATGTGACATGTAGAGAAATCTAACTTTTTTTCTTGTTCACAAATAACAAAGGAGTTAGTGAAATCATAACTCAGGGGTAAAACAGTAATTTTACATTCCTCTGAGTTAATGATACACACAAATGGTAATATCGTAAAAATACTCCGTGGATCATGTTAAAAATTGTTTTATCATATCAAACAAAAAAATAAACGCATATAAACTTAGAGAGTTTTAATATTAGTCCTTTAGTGAAATCGACCAATATTAAGAATTAAAAGTAGGAAAAAGTTTGTGAATTTTTGTGTTCAAACTTTATTATAAAGCTTCGTTCATAGGCCTCAGTGATAGACTCTCGGGCGAGATTAAGTGAACTAGAACAATTGATTTTTTCATTGAAGGCAAATTGTGATTTACACGAAAAAAATTATTTTCTAAATAATTAAATAAATAATTGGTTATTTATTATTATATTTATTTAACGAATCATATTGTGTTATTATATTAATAATAATACAATTTAGTGATTCAAATAAATAAATGATGAAAATAAATATTTTCTCGTTTTGTACTTGTTTGTATGGCATGAAAAGAATTAATGACTTGTTATTAAATAAATGAGATATTCTAATTTAATTAAATATTATTTTAGAAATAAACCAAATAAATTTGGGGAATGAAATTAATATAGTGACCGGCCATAATTATGAATTATGTGTTGGGAATTAATTTTGAAACTCATTATAAAGAGTATTGGGCTCAAGTTTGACTGATTGGTCAAAATTGGATTCTAACCTAATTTAAGCCAATTCTCTCTGGGTATAAAAGAAGAAAATTTTCTCTAACACTAGATACAAGAGTCACTCGGCCAACTCCCCCTCTCTTTCTTGGTTTTGTTTGGCCGACTAGAGACATAGAGAGAAAGAGAGAATTGTTCTCCCGAACTTCTTCCCGGTTCTTTGAGTTTCTACCCCTTCTCCATTGTTCACCTAAAAGAGCCCACTATCTTGATCTCTAAAGAAACCCGAGATAATTATCATTGATTCACTGTGGTGTTTGTGTGAGATTATAATTGTAACAAGGCCGGCCAAACTCAAGGAGCGACGAAAGACGCGCGAAAAGAAATCCGGCAAAGACGTCTTGGCGCGCTAAAGGCAATCCTGCGAGAAGAAATCTGGCGAGAGATCAAGTCCAATCCGACCAGGTCAAGGCGTGTCTAAGGCTCCCATCCGGCAGGTCTTTAGCGTGTCTATTCCGATCGGCGAGAGGAAGGCGCAGAGGCACGCAACCTGCGACAAGCGACGCGTTGGAGCACGCGATCCACCGAGCGGCAAGACGAGGCTGAGGCGCACATGCAGGTCCTTCCTCCAATGAGTCCTAAGTGCACGTGCATACTTGTTCCACTGACTCAAACGCGTGCACACATGGCTGCTTCTCTGAGAGCTAGGCACACATGAGCTGATTCTGGCGAGTGAGTTTCGGCGATAGCGAGCCACGCAGTAGATTGTTTACAATCTCACATGTAAGTTATCTAACGAATTGGATATGACGACTATATGGATGATATAGGTTGCTAGTGTGATTATTCAATTTGTTGTTAACATGTTTAGAATAAGTTTATTGACATGTTAGTGATTTTTAATATCATGGTTAATTGAACATGTATAAAATGTGTTTTAACATGTTAGGTCGTTTTACGTGTTTCCCCCATATTTACATATATCACGTAATTTATTCAGCTAATCGTTAACTAATTTCCAACAAAAATATCAAATATTTTCCATTATCAAAACAAAATTGTTTCATAGCCATAGCGAACTAATTAGAGACAAGAGAACAAAATTGAACTATACTAATATGAACTTTTGATCTGCCATTCATTAGAAAATCTCTAAAAATATCTAGTAATTCATAAGAGTCATTGACGTGACCTTTAACTAGGGCAAGAAAGATGTTGAATCATATGATGGATTTATTGGTATGTGCACTAGGGCAAGAAAGATGTTGAATCATATGATGGATTTATTGGTATGTGAATTATGCAGAATATCCAACTTGATTGCAATTCATAAGAGTCATTGACGTGACCTTTAAAATCTAAAATTCTATCCAAGTAGATAGCCATAGAGCTTGTAACACTTGGCCTTTTATGTGACCTAGCATCTTGCAATAAGTATAAAATAAGCATGTATTTTTTGGTTCCTCTCTTTTGATAATTTTTCACCATCACGTCCATATAATTTAACTAACTCGAGCCTCCAAAAAAGTTTAGCTCCAACATATTTTTACTTGGCAACGAGTGTGATTGAAGGCTCGATGGTAGTGCGATGGCTTGGTGGCGGTGTTGGGGTGAAGGAGATTCACTGACTTCTAGTGATGGAATCTTGGTGGTCGTGTTTTAGAGGCTAGAGCTTTCACCAAAGGCATGATTATGGTAGTATTGGTTGAGGTAATAGTGGTGGTGAAGCTCCTGCCTAACTTAAAAAGGAGAGATTGATTAGAGGTGTGGTGTTGGTGGTGATTTTGGTAGGCGGAGCTTTAAAGAGAAATTCGGAGAGTTATGTTGCAAATTTTGGAATTTGATTGTGGGAAGAAGACGCGCAGTTATACCAGTCTTATTTAGGTTAGAAGTGAATTTTCGCTTCTAATTTCTTATCCATCCAAAATGAGAAAACGATGTCGCTTTGTTAAAAATTGAAAATTTTGGCTGAAAAAATAGGAAGTCGAAATTTTGGTGTCGTGGCAGCAACAAGTCGTTTTGATTGAAAAATGTTGCATCTGAATGATGTCGCTGTTAAAATTCACTTTTATAGTGGTGCACATATTTGGTAAAAATGTATTTAAGATCCTTTACTCATCTCAAGTACATTTTCCACAAGAGCAATTATGTTGAAGTTTAACTAGTTTTTCTCACATGCCTTCTCAAATGCCTTTGTGATTAGTGAAGACATTATGATGCTCTTGTTATCTTCATTCATATTCATTAATTTTCTCTTTAATTGGAAATTCCCGGAGAGTTGGATTGTTGAATTCTCAGAGAGTTGGATTGTTGATAACGTTCCTCAAGATTGTTCCATACTTCACGAGCACCATCATCAAAGAGGATACTTGATGAAACTTCATTTTGAAATAAGTCAAAATTTTAGTAAAGAACCGCTGATGTTGTTGCAATTCAACGTATTGAATACCCTAGAGTAAAAAAATGTCTTTACATGCGATAAATGTCGCTTCTAAAGGCATAAAAATTTCATTTACCTTTAAAAGTGACAGAATTGCATTTTAAAATTTTACTTCGAACGACAAGTTGCTTATAAATATTTGGAGGAGAAATAGGCGGAGTGCAACGAGGAGTGGAAAACATGGAAAAATTGGGAAATGGGGAGTACAAATAATTTCAAAGCGATAACTAAGATTAGAAGCAACTTTGAGAACAGCTAGTTGCTTCTAATGGTCTCTCAACGAAAAACAAGGTGTCCATCTTAAAAATAAAATGTGTTGACTGAATATTTGGCGAAAAAAAAAGGAGCCAAAATATTGGGATATTAGAAATGATTACTCACTTCTAAAGTCACTTATAAGTTTAAAAAAATTTGGTTCTCTAAAATCTTAAAATACGGGGGAGAAAAGACGAGAAAAATGTTTTTAGGATTTAGAAGCAATTAGTCGCTTCTAAGTTTAATTTTTTTTTTTTTGCCTCGAAACATCTTAAAATGTGGTGGGAAAAAGACGAGCCATAATTTTGGACCAAATTTTTTGCATTTAGAAGCGACTATTGCTTTTCAAGTTAGCTAAAAATAAATTAGAAGCAACTAATCGCTTGTTTAAATCTCGAGTTTTTGAGAAACATTGATGATGATGATTTTTGCATTTAGAAGTGACTATTGCTTTTCAAGTTAGCTGAAAATAAAGAAGCAACTAGTCGCTTATTAAAATCTCGAGTTTTTGAGAAACATTGATGATGATGGTGTAGAAGGGATTGGTGGCTTCTAATGATTGAAATCTTGATTTCTTAGAGACATTGAGCATGATAGTATAGAAGCGACAAATTGCTTTTAATTGTCAAAATTCGCTTCTAAATCTACTTGCGCTATTAAAATATTCTTTTTTGTAGTAGTGAGAGAACAACGTTGAAAAGATCTAGTTTGACGATCGTTTTGTCTATAAAACATAGACTGTTATTGACTGAAAGAAAATTATCTTAACGGATCTAGATCATGAAACAGTAGTTATCGCTGAGGTGTTGGGACACCATAATGATTTCATGTGAATCTCAATGATTAATGTAGAACAATCCAATCAAATTTCTAATCTCTTCTCGCCAATCCACCGCTGGACATCATCGTTGATTCAGGTGCAGCTTCATCGGTGTTGTGACGCAGAGATATGTAAGAAAATCAAATACGGATTAACAATATAAAAGGTAGAATGTCAACTTATGAACTTAGATGCGAAGCTCTAATATCATGTTGCAATCGAGCTTCTAGGTTACGAAGACGACGAAAGGAAAGTGACTAAACCAAAAAAGAAAAACAAAGAAAAGAAATTTTTAGGGTCCGTTTGGAACTCGAATGCAAGTACCAGATACTCTTAAAAAAAATTCAAGTACCAGATACTCTTAAAAAAATTGATAAGTCGCTAAAATAAAATTATAGAAAGTAATCATTTTAAATTTAATGGTTAATAAAATAATTACAATTTTTGAATTAATTTTCCATTATATTTTTCATTTTGATGTGTTTAGTATAGCCAAACAAAAACGGGAAAATACTAGAGATTCTCATTTTGTTCCTTACATTTTCCACCCTTCCAAATATAATATAGAATTTGATTTTCTCATACATTCTCTCTTTCATTTACATTTTCTTTTCAAATTTTCATTTTCCCTTATATTTTCCATAGCTTAATTGAATATTATATGTGTATACATATATAAACTATGAGTGAATGCACCTAACTCATGAACGACATCACTAATGAGTAGCATACATACATTAAACAACAAGGTCTAACGTTTTTTCTAATTGAGAAAGTTAAATTGATAACTCCTAATTAAGTAAGTTCGTTCTAATACACATAAAGCATTTTAAACTGAATAATAATGTGATATAAATTAATGAATCTAAGTGAGATGTTATCATCAGATGACATCAGTAGTCAAATTGTTATAAGGTGATAAACGCCGAGTTCTTATTTTATATAGCATATACTGACGGCTGGCCTTACTAGTAAGGCTTGTAAGCAAGGGTTTAAGGCCCAAAAGTTATTTAGGAGAAAAATATCCACTAAGATAAGTAGCAATGTAACACTTTGAAATATATTAATTATTATATAGTCAAAGATTTAGAAAAAATTGGTTAATAACCATTAATCAAAATAAATTTATATATATTAGAAAAATTGTCCAAAGTATGATCTCTTATTATTGATTTTTCCATAATCCATCCAAACATGTTTTCTTCTCAAAATACAAGTAAATTTCATGTGAAAAGACGAAATATTCTTAAAAAAATAAAATTAACACAATTTCCCTACACTATATTATCGGCCAAATAAATTATTAAAATTAAAAAATAAAAAAAATTAAAATTTTTAGGGGTGTAACAATTTTTAATTTTTTAAGTTTAGTTTTAAAAAAAAAAAATAGTAACCGATTAACAAGGATATGGAATAAAATGTAAAAAAATTGTTTTAGGGGTATTTTAAACTTTTGTACTGGTATTTTGAGAAAAAAAATTAATGTTAATGGATTTTGGGAAAATCAAATACAAATGATAGTATTTTGGGCAATTTCTCTATATAATAACTAAATATGTAACTCACTAACACCAACTACTAGCAGTTACGTTACAATAAAATGGCTATTTACTAAACAAACAAAGAAGATAGTCAAACAACAATATCAATGTTTCATTTAGTTATTTAGAGCAGTTTTTATTTTTTTTAAATGGTGTAATTAATTATGGATTTCATAAAACAAAAAATGTTTATTGTTCCCAGTTTGTGTTGTTCATGAGATTTTTTTTCGGTTGTCAATGTTTACTAACCGATTATAATTTTATAAGTTTCGAAAATTTTGATCAACTAAGCCGCAATAAATATAAAGATTGATTTATTCAACGTGTGATAGTTTTAAATGACCGTAAAAACTCTAGTCTTACAAATTTTAAAAAATTAACATTATGTACAAAATTATAATTTATCGATAATTTTTACACCTTGTAACAAAATAAAAATAATCAAAATAAGTTGATCCGCTGCGTTACAAATGTAGGACTTTACATAAATGATATCGGAGGACAATGTTCAAATAACAAATTTAAGATGAAATGAGAAAAATGAAAGTGTACAAAAAATATTATTATATATAAATCTTGGAGCAGTTTGTATATCTTTTGATTGTAATGTCTTAATTTAGTACTTACAAACACTTGTTTTAGGTCTATTCAACTTTTTGGGATTTTTTGGACGCATGTTTTTTTTTAAATTTGAAATTTTATTAAGCATGATTATTTGATGTGATGTATTGTTTGTTATTAATGTTTCAAGTAAAAGTTTACCAAGGGATATGCATATTAATATTGTGATATATTAATTAAGAGGTCTTATCACATAATATATTACTAATAATTAATGTAATTGTGACTCTCGAAATGAATTTTTCGAAATTAAAATTAATAAAATCTGAATTGAAATAAACTATGTCACAAAAGTGATTAAACGTTTGCATTACAAAAGTCTGAAAGTTTACAATTATGAATATTTATTTGTTAATTTTTTGTTTAGACCGAAAATGTATCTTGAATTTAATAAGACATTATTAAAATAAATTGTTAAAATCTTGATATTATTACTTTTGAATTTTATAATTTATTTGTTGTAAAGCTTCATTTTCATGTTTATCTTAAGACCTAAATAATAATTAGGCCATCCTGCATATATGATATACTATATCATTATATTACATATTATTCTTTTAGTGTTTGGAGTTCAGACCCCATCACTAACACCTACCTTCGTGGCTGAATGCATATGACTTGCTGGTGATTGTCGAGAAAATCATTAACTAAATACTCTAACTTTACGGTGACATTTCAATTCTTGTTAAACTCTAAACTTATGAACGTGACTATATTATAAAAGAGAAATTTTATTTTTAGACTTTAAAATAGGCTAAATATTCATATTAGATCTGTTCTATAAAAAATATTGTAAAACTACATTTTAAACTTAAAATTGGACAAAAATTACTTTATACACAAAACACTTAATTATTTTAAAAAAATTTAAAAGATTTAACCGATTGTTTTTGCATGATTTTCTTGTTAAAACTTATTAAATGTTATTCATATAGTAATTATTAGCAAGATAAATGTTAAATCGGGTTAATTTTGGTTAAATGTAAGCCGATTTTTAAATTTGAGCAATAAAAAACGATGAAAAATTTGGATTTCATCGTATGGTAATACTTTACGATACAAAAAAAACAAATGACACTTTAGACGTCGATCTTATTAAAAACGACGTCTAAAGTCTCATGTCCAATAGCGTATGATGGTGCAGTGTATGCTATCGTTCCCAGCTTCCAAGTGACCGATGTCGGTTATCACCTCTTCGCCACCCTCCATCCACGAAGACGAATCGTTTAGAGCTTCCTTAAAAAGCGACAATGACAACGAATCGTTCTCGAAAAAGAATTGATGAGTGGGAGAATGGAGTAGAAATAAAGATTTGTTGAAAGTTTCTTCGACTCCTGTTAAAACAACGTCTAACGTGTCGTATGTATGGTATCATCTTTTGTTTTTGTTGTTGTATCATATCACATCGTACGGTATCATACGTACAATGAAATTTAAAGTTTTTATCGTATGTAAATTTAAAGTGTTCGATCGGTTTTTAAAGTTCAAAACTTAAAATTGGTTTAAATTTAATCAAAATTAGCTAAATTTAACATTTATCTTGATTATAATCATTATATGAATAATATTAATAAATTTTAACAATAAAATCATCAAAACCAACCGGTTAAATCTCTTAATTTTTTAAAAAAAATTAAGTAGTTTATCTATAGAAACACTTTTGTCCGATTTTAAGTCTTAACTTCATTTTTAAATATTTTTATAAAGTAAATCTAATATGTATACTTAGTGCAGTCTAAAAAATAAAATTTCTCTTATACTCAGAAGAAAAAAGGTTTGGTCCTTGGAAATAGCTTAAGAAAATGTTTTAGGGGGACCACTTGTAATAACGTTCAACAAAGAAAAAGAACGCAAAGCAGAGAGAAAGAGAAAGAGCCTTGTCGGTGATGTATTGAATTACGCAAAGTAAAAATATAAATAATTTTCTCGTGTCCTATTCACTCTTCAATATCGTGATTTTCTCTTCCCTCTTCTCTTGCCTTAACACCCCAAAAATTCACAACAGACTCACAGACATCCGAGATCTCTCCCGTTCTCACATGACTCGTTCCTCTCCAAAGGTCAGTTACGTTTTCCTCACATCTCTCTAAAATACGCAGTTCCGAAACTTCTTGAACTATCAAGCGAAAGCAAAGATCTCTTATCATTCTTGAATCTTGACGCAATTTTTTTTAATTACCCGATCTGGGTTTTCCAGATCTGAGCCAAAAATGAATCCTTTAAACAGACTCGCGATCTGGGTCTTCGCGATCTCGACGATGATCGCAACACAAGCCCACGGGTTTTACCTCCCCGGAAGCTATCCCCACAAGCACCTCGTCGGAGACGAATTGAGCCCGAAAGTCAACTCTCTGACCTCCATCGAAACCGAAATGCCCTTCAAATACTACAGCCTCCCATTCTGCCAACCCCCCGGCGGAGTCAAAGACATGGCCGAGAATCTCGGCGAGCTTCTCATGGGCGACCGGATCGAGAGCTCTCCGTACAGATTCAAGACATTCCAGAACGAGTCCGACATCTTCCTCTGCCAGACCAAACCCTTGTCCGGAGAGGAGTTCAAGCTCTTGTCGGAGAGGATCGACGAGATGTACCAAGTGAATCTCCTCCTCGAGAATCTCCCAGCGATCCGGTACACCCAGAAAGAGGGCTACACTCTCCGATGGACCGGATTCCCCGTCGGAGTCAAGCTCAAAGGAAGCTATTACGTCTTCAACCACCTGAAATTCAAGGTCTTAGTCCACAAGTACGAGGAGCCAAACGTCTCCGGGGTCATGGGCACCGGCGACGCGGCAGAGCTGATTCCTCCGGAGCCGAAATCCGGCGACTCCGACCTCCCCGGGTACATGGTGGTGGGGTTCGAGGTGGTGCCTTGCAACACAAGGCACGACCCTGAGGCGGTGAAGGGGCTGAAGATGCACGAGAAGTACCCCGGGCGAGTGGCGTGCGATCCGACCTCGGTGGTGGCTCCGGCAAAGGAGGGTGAGCCGTTGGCGTTCACGTACGAGGTGACGTTCGAGGAGAGCGAGATCAAGTGGCCCTCGAGGTGGGACGCGTATCTGAAGATGGAAGGCTCGAAGGTTCACTGGTTCTCCATCCTCAACTCGCTCATGGTCATCACTTTCTTGGCCGGGATCGTGCTCGTCATCTTCCTCCGTACCGTCAGGCGCGACCTTACCCGGTATGATTGCTCAACTTTGTTTCAGTTTTCGGTTAGGTTAGGCAATTAAATAAATGTGCATATCTGGTTGCCTTGGAACATTCAAATTAGTAGACTTTATAATTAAAGTAATCTCAAATTCTTAGTAAGTGGAGATTTTATTTTATTATGGTTAACTTTAGCCTTAATTTTGTTCAAACTTGTTTATTTAACCGATAATGCGTCTTTATCCCGCACGTAGGTTTACTTAACATTTCGAATTTATAGATTGTATAATTAAATAATCACAAATTCTTGGTTAGCCGATATTTTAGTACCACTGACTTTAGCGTTAATTTCGTTTATATTGCTTACTTAACCTATCTTTTGGGAGGTCAACTTGACATTCCAAATTAACAGATTTTGTAATGAAATAAACTCACAAATTCTTGTGAACTGAGATTGTACTATGATTAACTTAAGCCTTAATTTCGTCCAATTTTCTTTATTTATACTGATAATGTATCTTTAGACATGTTAACATGCATTTCCCGTTGACGTAGTTTAACATTCAATACTAATCATTTTTTTATAATTCAACTAATTAGAAGTTCTTGGTGAACCGAGATTATACTATGGTTAACTTAAGCCTTGATTTCGACAAATTTTTTTACTATACCGAAAATGTATCTTTAGGCATGTTAGCATTTAAATCCCGTTGACATAGGTTAACTTTTAATACTAATCAATTTTTTTTTTATTCAACTAATTAGAAGTTCTTAGTGAACAGAGATTATACTACAATTAACTTAATCCTTAATTGTATCCAAAATTGCATATCCCATTGACTTAGTAATTAATCAAATTTTTTTTATAACTCAACTAATGAGAAATTCTTGGTAAACCGAGATTTTTATATAAAAATCGAAAATGTGTATTTAACGGAGAATGGATGCGTTCTCAATATAAAGGTACGAGGAGCTGGACAAGGAGGCCCAGGCTCAGATGAACGAGGAGCTCTCCGGTTGGAAGCTGGTGGTAGGGGACGTGTTCCGCGCCCCGGAGAATCCGATCCTCCTCTGTGTGGTGGTGGGCGACGGAGTCCAAATCCTGGGAATGGCGGTGGTGACAATCCTCTTCGCTGCGCTGGGATTCATGTCCCCAGCCTCGCGCGGGGCCCTCCTCACCGGCATGCTCTCCTTCTACATGATCCTCGGAATCGCAGCCGGGTACGTCTCCGTCCGCCTCTTCCGAACCTTGGGCGGGACCGGAAGCTGGTCCTCCGTGGCGTTCCGATCGGCTTGCTTCTTCCCCGGAATCTCCTTCGCCATCCTCACCACCCTCAACTTCCTCCTCTGGGGCAGCCGGAGCACGGGCGCGATCCCCTTCTCGCTCTTCGTCGTCCTGGTCCTCCTCTGGTTCTGCATCGCCGTCCCTCTCACCATGGTTGGGGGTTACCTGGGAAACAAGGCGGCCCCGATCGAGTTCCCGGTCAGGACCAACCAGATCCCGAGGGAGGTTCCGGCGCAGAAATACCCGTCGTGGATGCTCGTCCTCGGAGCCGGGACGCTCCCCTTCGGGACTCTTTTCATCGAGCTTTTCTTCATCATGTCGAGCATTTGGATGGGACGGGTGTACTATGTGTTCGGGTTCTTGCTCATCGTCATGGTCTTGCTCGTCGTGGTCTGCGCGGAGGTGTCGCTCGTGCTGACCTACATGCACCTCTGCGTCGAGGACTGGCGGTGGTGGTGGAAGTCGTTTTTCGCGTCCGGGTCCGTCGCAATTTACATCTTCCTCTATTCGGTCAACTACCTCGTGTTTGACCTCAAGAGCCTGAGCGGGCCCGTCTCGGCCTCGCTGTACCTCGGGTACTCCCTGTTCATTGCCATCGCAGTGATGCTCTCCACAGGGACCGTCGGGTTTCTCTCCTCGTTCTGGTTCGTTCACTACTTGTTTTCTTCCGTCAAGCTCGACTAGAGAATCGATGTGTTTTTGTTGGTTTGTTGGAGGTTGTTCGTTTTTTTTGGTAATCATCGATGTGTTGTTTTACGCTTTCCTTTCTTTTTTGTGTTGTGTCGAGTTTTGGTTTGGTCTATGGTGTTACTAGGGAGATGAAAGAAGAAAACGGCGATAGCAAAAAAGTGGTAGTAATAATTTCGAACAATATTTTTTAGCTTTTGAATATTCTTTTGAATAGCTGAAATGGTTCTACAGTAATTGATACTTGTAATAGAGAGAACTCTGGGTTTCTGCGTTGTGGTGTAGCATTAGTTTCTTAAATTGATAAACGAAAGGCAAACACTATTTTACTCATTTTTTTTGTTTCTGGAGTTTTTTATGCTTAATAATTCTTGTGGCTTAAAGTTTGGCAGAATGGATTTAAAGGTTCATAATATGGCATTATCATTAAAGTGCAATGCCTTAAATACTCTTTATTAGTTTGGCTGTATTTTTTTTTCCTCTTCAATGATGGTGGACGTTAAAACTTCCAAACTTTCTTCTTAATAACGGTCCCGGCTCATATGATGATTGACTTCAAAACTTCCAAGCTCTCTTCAAAACTACCGAGTTTTATTTTTTTTGTTCATGCATGTTGTGTCCAGTTTTGGTTTGTTACTGTGGTAATTCCTTAAGTGCATTACCTTTATATCAACTTCAAACGAAAATTAAGTTGGAGATAAAAGGGTATTTTTCTGTATTTTTTTATACTATTAGAAGAATATTATGTTTTGAAGCGACAACGAGATATGTTTTCTTACCAATTATATTTACAGTATCTTATACTTGAAAAGTTTGTTGGTCGTTTCTAGAAGTAAAAAGTTTGTTGGTAATTTAGTCATATATCAATAAAAAACAAAAACGCTAATGATTTTCTGGTACGGAAACTTTTGATAATAATAATAAAAATAAGCTAACGAGAGAAATAAGTGGTGACCGTTTATCAGTTGGTGTCAGCCACTGAACCTTAAAGCCCATTTCTTCTTCTTCTCTCTCTCTCTCTCAAGAGCAGAGAAACTCAACAAGTAACAACAATGGCGTCAACTTCACTCACTCCTCTTCACTCAGCCAATCTCCCTTCAACTCCTTCACTCTCAATTCACTCTTCTTCTTCCTCTTCCCATTCTCCTTCCAATTCATTTTCTTTTCTGTCTTCTCAACAATCATACAAGCCCTTCTGTCTTACTCTACGCAACAACCATGTTACCTTGTTGAAAACCACTTCCAAATCGAAGGTCAGTTCATCAATGTCTAGCATCCAAAATTCAACGTGACACACTTTTGTTGCTCACTTGCTTATGAATTTCTTTCTTTGTTGGGAAGGCTGTGAAAGTGAGCTGTTTGGCCAAAAGCCAGCCATTGAAGCTGATGATATCGGGCGCTCCGGCTTCGGGAAAAGGAACACAATGCGAACTCATTGTTCAAAAGGCATGATCTCATTACGTATTCACTTCAGTTTACGGCATGTTTGAATTTCAAAATATTAGATGAAAGCCTTTTTCTTTTGCCGACTTTTTGTACAGTACGGATTGGTACACATATCAACAGGTGATCTTCTACGAGCCGAAGTGTCGGCCGGGACGGAGATCGGTAACAAAGCAAAGGAGTACATGAACTCCGGTCGCTTAGTCCCTGACGAAATCGTAACTTCCGTACGAATTGCACACCGATCACATTTCTCGAAATGAATTACTACATTGAACGTCGAAAACAATATATTATCTTTGCTTTCTTCTACAAAAAAACAGATGGTGAAATCGAGGCTCTCGCGAGCTGACGCGAAGGAAAGAGGATGGCTTCTTGACGGGTTTCCTCGCAGCCCCGCGCAGGCAGAGAGTCTCGAGAAGATGAATATCAGGCCCGATATATATATCTCGTTGGATGTGAGTGTTTATAACTTCACTCGTGAATTGTTTTTCAATGTTTTACTATCATTACGGGTGGTGGTGTGATCTTTTTGGGTTTTCTTTTTCAGGTTCCCGATGAAACTCTGATCGACAGGTGCGTGGGGAGGAGATTAGACCCTGTCACGGGGAAGATCTACCACATCACGAGTTTCCCGCCGGAAACCGAAGAGATCAAAGCGAGACTCGTTACGCGTTCAGACGATACCGAGGAGAAGGTGAAATCACGCCTCGAGATATACAAGCGAAACGTGTCGGCTATATTATCTACGTACTCGAGCGTGATGAGAAAGGTACTATGGCGATGGTTTTTTAAACTCGCCTTTGTTTTTTTGGTGTGTGTATTTTGAGAGAGTTTTTTTTGTTGAATACTGTGAAGATTGATGGGAATCGTTCAAAGCAAGAAGTGTTTGCAGACGTCGAATCGTTGCTATCAGAAGTTCGGAGAGAGAACGAACAGACAGAAAAAATAGGTATGCTTATGAACCAACATATTCAATAGTCTGATTTTCATTTGGACAATATTTTTTTGGGTCTCGTGGTTAGTAGCCACCGGAAGTTAACTAAATTGGAAAATAGCTCACAATTTGTTGGATTTGTGTAGTCCCAAATAATTTGCACACACCAAAAGTCTAATCTCCGATTTTAAATTTTAATATTTCAAAATTTTGAAAACACATTGAAATCAATATTTGCTGAACCGCTAAACAAAAAAATTAATTTAAAAAAAAATCTCACGAACATACAAAAAATTAACGAAAAGTTGACTATGTCCGAAATTGTGATGTTTTGGTGCTTACTTAACTAAATTTTTTGTATCTTTTGGGTAATCAAGTCATTTCTATGTTGCAGAAAAACCAAAATTTCAAAGTGGTGGCGAGTTGAAGAAGTCATCTTCAAAGGTTACATATCGATAAAGTAATGCTTTTGATTGTCCTATGTATTTTGTTCTTGCTCTTATTGTTTCGGGTAGTTTGTTACAGGACATCTGGATAGGAATCCCTACTAGACTGAACAACATTCCTCATTCCAGAGAAATCAGGAAGTACTTCTACGACGACGTGTTACAAGCCACGCAGAGAGCTATAAGAAATGGAAAAACTCGCCTCAAGGTTGGTTTAAATGATCCCAAAGAGACATTAGAAAAACATAAATAAAACAGAAAAAATACTAACACTTCTTCTATAGGTGGAGATTAATATCCCCGAGCTGAACCCGGAAATGGTAAGTGCTGGTTAATCTCCCTGAGGTTCGTTACGCATTGACTAGTTCTTGATTATGAACTCCTTGAACAGGATGTTTATCGAATAGGAACGCTGATGGAACTTGTTCGCGATATCGCTCTTTCCTTTGCTGACGATGGAAAACGCGTCAAGGTATACCTCGTTCATTCTTATTTCGCTTCAATAAAGAAAAAGGATTTATCTTTCAAAATATTGTAAGACTAGACATAATGCTCTTGGCTTACGAAGATGATATTTTGATAGGCGTTCGTAAACTAGAACAAACTTTTTTACACGTTCTTCGTAACCCCGAATAAATTTATCTCGGTGAAAGGTTTGTGTTCAAGGATCTATGGGCGCCGGTGCTCTTGCTGGAATGCCTTTGCAACTCGCAGGCACAAGAAAGATTTTGGAGTTCATGGATTGGGGCGATTACGGAGCGAAGGGGAATTTCATCAACATCGGATCGATAGGTTTGCACACACATATCACAGCTTTCAAATCCCTGCATTGCATCTGTTGTGCCACCGAAAAAGAAATGAGCAAAGTCTTGCTTTTTGTTGGCTTTGTCTAGGTGGCTCCGAAGTAGACGAACAAGACGACATGTTTATCTTAGTCGCTCCTCAAAATGCCGTGGGAAACTGTATCATTGAAGTAAGTAGAAACTTTTTACATATATTTATTATAATTGTTATTTACTTTGAATCTCGACTGAGAAAGAGTTGATTGCACAGGATCTAGAAGCCATGACAAAATCTGCTGGGGATCGGCCGGTCGTTCTCATCAATCCTAAGCTCAAGGTTTCCGAAGATTCATTTTAGTCACAGCTTGTTCATTTTTTTCGTTTTTAATGACTAAAAAGCTCACAAATTTCTCTGTATTTCAGGATTTACCGGCTTCTAGTGGAATCATGCAAGTAAGTATTATTTTTATTCTTACGACTCTTTTAAGTTTGATAGAACCATGTCACATCCTGAGTATTTTTACTTTTACGTGTTCATTTATTTAATTTTTGAAAGACAATGGGCCGTGACAAGAGACTGGCATACGCTGCATCGTTCGAGAACTGCTATTTCTTTCGGCTTCTCTATTACGCAGGAACTCAATACCCGATCATGGGTGCGATTAGGTCAGCCTAATTTATTCGCAATTAAATCACGTAAACAAAGAATACCGCATAGTTTTCTCATGCAATTTACAAACTGATGATAATTTTCTTTAGGATGACTTATCCTTATCCGTATGAGTTGTACAAGAGAGTGGATGAGTCGTTCGGGAAAGAAAAATATGTTACGGTGACAAAGTTTCCCGAGAGACCAACCCCTGATGAAATCAACGATGCTTTCGACGGGAAATCGAGGTAAAAAGTCTCTAGATACATGCCAAAGGAATATATATTTTTTTATTATCAAATATTAGGTAATTAGTCAATTAAAACGTTTGGGATACTATAGAGAAATTTCATTTTGTGGGCCTCATTTTGTTCGAAATATCAAAGATAGACTCATAATATCAACTCTATCTTAAAATAAAATTTTGACCAATTTTCGGACAAAAATATCTTTTAATTCATTTTATTTCTTTAATTTTTCCGATGTTCTCCGATGATTTTTCTAATGACTTTCGATAGTTTCCGATGATTTTTTTTAAAAAAATATTTAAATTCCGATTATTTTCGATTATTTCTGATGGTTTTAAAAAAAAATTCAAAAACTTTTTTTTTATTAATTTTTTTTTAAATTTTCCGATGATTTCCGATGGTTTTCTAATGAAATTCAAAAAAAAAGTTTCAAATTGTTTTTTTTTTTATTTTATTATTATTTTTTAAATTTTCCGATGGTTTCCGATGATTTTCAGATGGTTTTAAAAAACATTAAAGGTATTTTTGTCCTAAAATGGATCAAAAGTTTATTTTGAAATAGAATTGACATAATGAGTTTATCTTTGATATTTCGAACAAAATAAGACCCACCACAAAAATGAAATTTCTCATATTATATAAGCCAATTCGTAAATCCTAGGTATATAGCCATAAAAAAAAAACGTGACATTCCTGATTTGTCTTTTCATTGAAATAAAAATGCGGGGTATTTTAAGTCAATTTATGTCTGCAAATACATGAAACGTTGGTTATATAATAGTGTAAAAGTCTAATGTTACTAGATAAATCTAGATCAAAAAATATGGAAAATATTCAGATTAGACTTATATTTTTAAATATATCTAAAAATGTACTTTAACCCGACCAATATACATTTGTACTAATTTTTTTTAAAATTCATACGATTCTATACGATGAGATACGATAATTTTTTGTACGATAAGATACAATGCTATACAAAAATTTGAGTATAAGGATATATTTTGATCCAATTTTAGGTTAAAGTCTATTTTTAAATATTTGTGAAAAAATAGGTTTAATCTAAATATTTTCTATATTTTTGGGTCTAAAAAATGAAATTTCTCTATGACTATATACATAATAACCCTATTTTTATTTCCAAAGTGAACTGAAAAGTTTACGTCCCTGTTATTTTGTACTAATTTCTTCTAACTTAAATACTTTGCCATCTTATTTTTCCACAGAGATCAAACGAAAAAAGGCATGGGATTTTGGTAAGAAGCAGAAGAAAGAAAATTACTCATGAAAATATTGGTCATTTTAAAATTAACCGGCTTAATCGAGTTATTTTCTTCATGTGCAGGGGTGTTTTTAATGCTTTGTTTGAGTAGCGATTAACGAGGTAGATCTCACCAGCTTCATCAGTAAGTATTTTACTTTAATTATCTAAAGGCTACCTTTGATATCTGAAATTTTTATTTCTTGACAAGATATTCAGGTGTAAACTATTAATATTTTTTTTGCCTAAAGTTACGGCTACGTGGTTTGGCGATTCTGTAGATTTTCACGAGAGTAAAGAAGATGCAAAGTTTTGCTTGGAGAATGAATTTTAGAAAAAGAAAGGCATGGTTCCAGAAAGTATAATTATCTTCAGTGTACTAATTTGATGTATATATATACTTTATTCAAGTATCAGTGTGGCACATGAACACACATTCTTGTTTAATATTTCTGAATACCGAGCATGTCACCTTTATTTTATTTTCTTCTTTTATTTTTGGTAAAAGTACTCAAATTTTATTTTCTTGCCGGATCAGCTCACACACAAATCAGTGCTCTCTTTGTGCTGATTTATTGATGAATAATATATGCAATTGCCAACCAATTCATGAGAAAGGATAACACCATTCGATCAAGTGCTAACTCACTGGAACGTGGAATACATAGCCTATATAGAATTTCGCAAATATGATAATTTGAAAGAACTCCAAGAGCTGGAAAGAAAATAAATCATATTTGATGCCTAAAATAATTAATATGTGATGCCAAGAAAAATTAGATAAAAGAAAAAACAAAGAAGAGGTGGCGAGAATATATATATATATATATATATATATATATATATATATATATATATGTATAAAGAATTAAAAACTAGAAAATGACATTTGAAGAGGAAAAAACACAAACTTTTTTGGTGGTGTAGTAATAAATAGATTGGTCGAGCGAGGACAATCCTTTAAATATTTTTTGAGTGAGGTCAATCATAAGAGTCAAGTGACACACCTTTCTACAATTTTAATTTTGATTCCATCTCCTTTTCATGACAGATAAATCACAGAAATTTCTTTGGACTTAATAATCACTAAAATATCAAAATTAGACTTTTTATATATATTTCTATTTCAAATTAGACTTATAACTATATTCGGATAAATATACCCTTTTAAATGCCTTTAAAATAAATTTCCATTTCTATCATTCATCAAATTTCATCGAATTTTATCTTATTTCGCTAATAAAAAAAATTCATCAAATTCTATCGGATTTTATCGTGTAAATAAACAAAAAACTCATCAATTTTTATCGGATTTCGTTAACAAAATTTTTTTATTGAATTTCATCGGATTTTATCGCGTAAATAAACAAAAAAAATCATTAATTTCTATCGGATTTTATCTTATTTCGTTAACAAAAAAAATTCATCAATTCCTATCGAATTTTATCGCCTAAATAAACAAAAAGAATCATCAATTTCTATCGAATTGTATCTGATTTCATTAACAAAAAAAATTCATTCGAATTCTATCGGATTTCATCAATGAAAAAATAGGTTTAAAGAGATTCAAATGATATTTTTATCTGAAAATAGGTCAAAAGTCTAATTTGAAATAGAAGTATGCATATAAGTTTAACTTTGATATTTTAGTGATTATTAAACTCATTTAATAAAAAAATTACCATTTAAGTTGAAAGCCATAGTGCTAATACCTAAAGCGGTGAACCAAATACCTACTACTTTCAACTGTTATCTGCCAAACAACACACCTTATTTTGAACAATTTTTTTAAAAAAATATAGAAAATATAATATACCAATAAGACCGTACCGGCGAACACTGAAAATGAAATGTTATTTGCATTAAATAACTAACCGCTAATATAATTATGAGATTACTTTTTATTGTATCAATAATATCTCAAATTTCATTTATTAAAAAATAATTAATCAGTCCGAAAGTTAATTAAATTAAAAGAAATTGCACAAAGTACCGCATTTTATTTTTTATTTTTTTAAAATCCACTCAAACATTTTTTTTTTCCAAAATACAAGTAAATTTCATGTGAAAAGACGAAATACCCTTTAAAAAAATAAAACTAACACAAATGCCCTACATTACACTACTACCAAAATAATTAAGAAAAGAATTAAAAGATTAAAAAATAATTAATTATTTTAGGGTTGGAGCAGTTTTTACCTTTTAAAGTTTAAGTTTTTTAAAAAAATAAATAAATAATAACCGGTTAATATGGATATGGAATAAAATGCAAAGAAATTGTTTTAGGGTATTTTAGACTTTTGTACTAGTATTTTGGGAAAAAATTAAATTGAGTTAATTTTGGGAAAACCAATTACAGGTATTTTGAGCAATTTCTCTTAAATTAATCCTAAATTAATTATACAATTTCTTTATTTATGTGGTGAACCGAAACTTTAGCTAACTCTTGAGAGATTGACTATTTGAAACAAATACTTATTAAATTTTATTATTCATAGATCAACCTATGCGTACGGACGGACGGAAATTCCGTGTACCGCCCAGTCGGAAATATTTGTTCCGCGGAAACAGAAGGGATTATTCCGTTGGAAATGGTTCCTTCCGTCGGTACCGTTTATGATTAAAATATAAAATTAAAAATGGTTTAAATAGAATATTAAAGGGAGTAAAATGTAAGAAATTTAAAATTAGGTTAGTATTATGAAATGTAATTGATATGGATAATTTGAAAATTCATTACAAACTATAGAAATAATAAAAAAGAAACATTACACATTTTACATTCTCTAAAGTTCGTTGATGTTCATACTAGCAAAGTTCAAATCGTAATTGTCGACAACATCAATGTTTACAAAGGTTTCTTGAGATCGATCGTCGTGTTGGCACCAATCTTTGTAGACAGTGAGAGCTTCGACTATTTCGGGTTTCAAACTTTTCCGTCGATCGTCGATGATTCGGCCCGAACTACTAACGCCGATTTGGACGAGACGGTTGAAACCGGGATCGAAAAAATATCTCTAGCCATCTTCGATAGGATTGGAAACATATTTTGGTGTTGTCACCACCATGCTAGTAAGTTGAGATTCTCTTGACTTATTGCTGCAAATTGTTCAGAGTTGTATAAAATAATCTCGTCGTGCTCCGACGTCTCCACAGGTGACTCCGGATGCGGTAATGGTCTTGGCGTTGAAGTTCCTCCCCATGCAAAACGAGCAATGTCTCTAAAGATCCATCGACTAGTTGTTGGTGGCCTTGGTGGACTCATCTCTACAGCTTGCGGCATTTCACGTCGTTGGTAGGTCCTGAAAAATGAATAAAATTCTTCCACGATCCTTGGATGATCATGTGTAACGTAATCTTGTCCGGTTTGACGTTTCAAATAGTTTGCAAAGGTAAGAAAACCACTAAATTTTATTCTAGGATCTAATATAGCCGCAATTTTACCAACCCCCCAGTATTTATGAAATTTAGCTCTCATTGAAGCAACATAAGGTCGAAAAAATTCAAAACTATTAGAATCACTAAGATGTTGTGCAATTACACTTACGCTATGAATTGCTAAATATGAAGTTGGAGTATAAACAGCGGATAAATCACATGTTTCATCGTAAAATAAGTTTAAAAATCGCATATAACAAGAACATTTAGCTATGTCATCCTCCGTTATCTCATGGTCTCCAATTCGGTTAACATATTCTACAATAACATTTACGTACCTATCGGCTAGAAATTGGTTCAACATCAAGTACGTTGAATTCCATCTAACTTTAACATCGGTATGAAATGATCTCTCCGCTAAACATTTTGTGGCTGTACCGAATAACTTGTTTGACCGTGGACGTAAGGATTTACCGGGGAAAATTGAGCTAGCTCGGTCATTTCTTGTTGGGAGTACGGGAAGGTTGGTGGATGGTAATTCGGTATAGGAGTATGAGTCGGAATTGGGTTTTTGGTATTATCGAAATTTGGAAGTTCTTATAGGTTTAACCAATTTTGGGCGTATTGGAGTCGGGGAGATGGATTTCGTGGCGGTTGATTAATATCTTCCCGATTCGGAGAAGGAGTTACAGTGCAAGACCGATCCCGAAAATTTCTTCGATGAGATAATTCCCGAGACATAATCAAAATTCTAGAACCTTTGAAGAGATTTTAGAGTGAAATTGTTGAAATTATAGAGAGAAAGTGTTGAAATTTTATTGAGAAAATCGAATAGATTGTGAAAAATGTTGTGAAAATAGTTTGTATTTATACAGAAAAGTTCGAATGGGGTTATAGTGTAATAACGAAATTTTTTTTGAGCCATTAGATTTAAAAACGGTAATAATTTCAATGTTCCAGATTGCGCCACGTCACAAATCCACTCCAAAAAGTTCAAAATGGTAACCTGCAAAAAGTGGATTTCCTTCCTTCCGCTGTCAGACGATTTCCGCCCTTCCGCATACCGTCCCCCACCTTCCGCGGATTCCGTCTACCGCACGCGCTGCGGACGGGATGATTCCTTCCGCGTTCCGTGTACCGAACGTGCAGGCTGATTCATAGAGTATCCGACGAAGTTCCATTTGAACTTATATGCTCGAAGTCTCGAACTATGGTCCATTATTCAACAGAAGAAATCAAACACCTACATTAGTGAAAGCATGATCAATATATTTAGTAGTAACTATTCCGTTCTCAAAATTCCAAAAATATCAAAGTTATAAACCTTCTCATCAAACTGCTTCTTTGAACTTCCCCCGTATGCTCCTCCATGAAATCTTATAAAATGTACATTTAGATTACAAAAATAAATTTTCAAATCGTCTAACCAATCAAATTTCAATTAGAAGTTCGTGAATTCATCTCCCGCAAAAAAATTTAAATAAATTGAAATTCGTTTATAGATTCCACGATGCAGAATAATGTCCATTATTTATTCACAAAATTGGTGAAATGACCGATGTTTACTACTTTATTTTTAAATTTCGATAAACTTATGTTAATGTTCACGTGCTTACGTATGAAACTATTTAACTATATTTGTTTTACTAAATCATCTTTTAAATCTTGAGCATTAACAAAAATTTAACTTGAACCGAAACATTAACACAATTTTAGCCCAACATAGATCATATTTGAAAATACTAACTCTTATTTATTCATCTCCGCGTATCCAACTGTATTAGAGAATTGAGTTAATGGACTAAGCTTCAAGAAATAATTTCAAATGTGCGAAATGTAGTATAATTGAACAAATAGTACATGCTTGACATAGTATTAGATTGAGTTAATGAGGTGTATAACTTTTTAAACATATATAAATTTCGAAATAGTTAACGTTTGAAAAAAGAATTGGTAAATGACCAGGTTAATGTTTAACAAAAAATGTTGACCATTAACAGTGTGCCATATATATATTAAAGCCACGTAAAAGAGTCTGCCACGTATATACTAAGGTCATTAACTAAATTTAACATAAACGTTATCCATTTCACAATTACCTCTCCAAACGTTAGCAACCAATATAGGTAGTGACATGACTCAAAAGCATAGTGCACACGTACTACTATACTATATTGATTTATTTCTCCAAACTTCAACTATTTTATGTTTGATTACGGTTTACAATAGCATAGCCTTCTATAGGTTTCCTAATTTCAATTTGTCAAACGTTGTGTAAAACTATGGTAAAAGTTCAGTAAATCACTTCGACCAAAATTTCATTCTCAAAAAGCCCAAAACCTTCTCCCGCCCAAACAAAAATTAATTAAAAAAAAATCCGAATTATTTTTCGGTAAATTAGATCCTTAAAACCTGGAAATCAATTAAACAATTAATTAAAACGTCCATATTATGGAGAGAGAAATTCAAATCATTCTGCCACAATTTTTTTTGCATTTTCAATCCAAAATCTCAAAAACGAAAAATCATAAAAACGCAATTCGCTATTTTTGTTCATCATAAAACTTCTGCAAAAAAGTTCGAAGTTCTCCAACGGCGTAAATGATGGAGCGATTAACAGGTATATTTCTACCCCTAGTTTATTTATTTTTTTTGTGTTTGGATTTTGACTTTCAAATCGTGGTTTTCTTATTTTTTCCGAGTTTGGGATTTGGACGTCCTCTAATCGGCTGTATGGATCCACGATCGACACCAGTAGGACTTGAGGTCGGATCGGAAGACTTCATATGCGACTTTTGAGGATATAAGAAGGAGAAACTGAGAAAGGTGTGTGCGAGATGTAAAGTTTTCATGGTGAAGAGGATCATCGCGGTCCTTCGTGGTTTTGAAAAAAAATTGTTATTCGTTCTTCTTCTACTTTTTTTTTGTGTTTTGATTTTGATTTTTATTTTTTTATCTAGTAAAATAAATCAAAATCGTGTTTTGTTAATTAAGCAATTACGTTATTCTTCTTCTTCTTCTTTGTGTTTTAAATCAAAATAATGTTTTTTATCAGTGTAAAAATCAATTTACGTTGTAAAATACAACTCAATTTACGTTGGTATAAATTTATTTCAGTGTAAATTGAATATCAATTAACAAACATTATCAGTGTAAAATTCAATTTACACTGTAAATGGAATGTCAATTAACGAGATAATAAAATCGTATGAACAATTCGAGAACAAATACTTGACAGATTAAAAATCATTTCCAAATATATAAAATTATCAGTAATTGATCGAAAATGATCTGTTCGAATTTAAGATGGAAATAGTCAGTAATTAATAAGTTATCTTGAATTAATTGGCTAATATTTAAAATAAAACTCAACCCACTAATCTAAGAAACAATATCCAAGGCATATAAACCGCCTACTTTCAATTTTCGGAAACTAATTTGAATTTTCAAACGAAATTAAGGCTTAAATTTCGAAACTAATTTGAAAAGTTCAGTGTACATTGGATAGCAATTAACATACATTATTAATGTAAAATTTAATTTACACTGTAAATGGAAAGTCAATTAACGAGACAATAAAATCGTATGAATACATGAAAATAAAAATTCAAACTTTACAAATAAAATTAATCTTCAAAACACGTAAATGGAAAGTCAATTAACATAAAAAATAGTCTGAATACATGGAAATAATATTCAAAGTTTAAAACAAAACATAAAAACCCTATAATTACTATGAATTAATACAAATTTTCGAAATTAATAAAGATAGGGATAATCGGATTTAATGAGTTGAATTAATATGAAAACAAAAGTCAATACACTAATTAAGGAAATAATTTTCACACTTAATAACCGAATTATTTAAACACGGAAACAATTTTATAATTTCAAAACGAAAATAAGTGTTTAAATTTTGAAATAAATAGTCGAAAATAATTAAATTCGGTTTATTAAAAAAGAATTTAAAGTAATACTATATATAAATACGTTATCAATAGGGCTATTTACGAAAATTTTGTTGAACTTTTTCAAAACACGTTTGTCATTGTCGAATATTTGATAATTGAATTTAAACAAGGATTTCGTGCAACGTGTCACTGCCAGAAAAGCATGTGTCTAAAATTAATCTCCTACGCAGCTATGCTAAACAATATATGACAGCCTATAAATGGCCTAAAAGAATACATAGTTATCTCATCTCATCTCTCCCTCACTCTTCTTCTTCTTCCTTCACATTTGCTTATAGAAGTTAATAATCTGATATATATACATCTATATTATAATATTTATTCTCAGATGAGTTTCCCTCAAATGGGATATTTTTTCTCTTTCTTCATTTAATTTTTCCTCAAGTCAACTATGTGTACAAGCTTAAAAAACTCTTACAGCTAATCCTCACCAAGCAAAACTCATTCAAAAAGGGTGTTTTTTTTCTCCTTCTCTTCTTCTTTTATTTCTGACTAAGTTACTCAGAGATTGCTGAGTAAAGCTTGAGAAGAAGAAGAAGAAGAAGAAGAATGGCAGGTGGGTCATTTTCTCAAGGTGGTTTGGGCATGGAAAGAGCTGAGCAGTACAAAGGAAAATTGACTTCTTATGTCATCATTGCTTGCCTTTCTGCTGCCATTGGAGGCTCAATATTTGGCTATGATATTGGAATTTCAGGTATCACCTTCATTCTTATTTTTGTAGTTTTTTTAAAAGAAAAAAAGGTATACTATAAGGAATATTCCTGAATCTTGATGAAGATTTCTTTTAGCAGAGAAATTGAGTCCTTTTATTTTCCAATCTTTTTGGGTCAAAAGTTCAGAGATGATGATGATGTGTTTTGACATTGAGTCCTTTTAATTTCCAGTCTTAAATAACTCATGATGAATTCAGAACCAAGCTTTCAGTATCAATTGGGATATGCATTTACCATAAACGAATAAATGGATCAATTACTTGCAGGCGGGGTTACACAAATGGATGGATTTCTTGAACTCTTCTTCAAGAAAGTGTACAGAAGCAAGAAATCAGCTCATGAAAACAACTACTGTAAGTACAACAACCAAGATCTCGCGGCTTTCACTTCGTCTCTGTACCTCGCGGGTTTGGTATCCTCGTTGGTAGCTTCGCCGGTGACGAGGAACTACGGCCGGCGAGCGAGCATTATCACCGGAGGAGTCAGCTTCTTCGCCGGAGCTGCCCTGAACGGAGCGGCTGTCAACATGGCAATGCTTTTATTGGGAAGAATCTTGCTTGGTGTTGGAATTGGGTTTGGAAATCAGGTATTTTCTTTTTCTTTTTTCGTTATTAAAGTTTTATTTTTTTATTAATTATTTATTTTATTTTAATTGATTTGTTTTTTTCACGGTTCTGACAGCTGAGCTTAATTCTTTCTCTGACTAAAATCTAAAAACACTGAAGATTATTAATCTGGGAGGTGAACAAAGTTTAAGATGATGATAAGATTAGTTTATTTATTATAAATTGAAAATAAGAATGTTATAGGGAATCGCCACGACCCTAGCAAGAAAATAAAGATAATAGACTTTTAAATCCTAGTCAACTTATCGATTAAACGTGTACAGGCTGTCAAATTTAGTCATGATTTAATTCTGCAGCAATCCGTTTATTACAAACATTTCGCAGCCAATTTTGAAATAAAAAAACTAATTCATCTTAATCAATAGCTAAATAAAATAGTTCAGTTATATAATATTATTTTATATATCTCATGTATGTTCATACCCTTAATATCACTCAAAATTGTTCATTGCCAATGAACATTACTTTATGAATTAATTTGCAATATGAATACATATTTTCTAAAACATTCAATTGATAAAAAGAAATTACAACAAAATAAATAAGCTATAAAGAATCATTTTTTGTTGTTTATCTATGTATGATTTTCTATTATCTCTACCTATTTTATTTTCATGTTTTATTTTTCATTTTTTAATCACCATGCCTTTAATATTTTTAATCTCCTTCCAAATTACAAATGTCATTGTCAGTGTTTGAATACGTTATTTTTTTCTTTTACGTTACATGAAGTAAATAGTATAAGTAAATCAAACACGTAAATACTTTAACATGTCGAATTTTAGAGCTAATAATAAGTTAAAAAATTAAATGTTAATAGAAAACTGTAAATTACTGTTTTTACAATGGTAGTAAGTGTAACGCAAGCAAACGTAAATAAACGCAATAATGAACAGTGACGTCATACTGTTCGTCAACGGTCAACCACCTAAAATACTATATATTATTCATTCGGGTGGAGTTCCAACCTTATTTTGTAATTCAGTGCGATTGAGGGATAGTCTTAACTGATTCTTGTTAAGAGTTAAGTCGTCGTTTTTTTTATTTACTCGAATGTATTTTTTTTGTTCTTCAAAACCTTCTCTTGGAAAACTTGTATACTATTTTAGCAAATTATGTTCACTCTTCCAACGAAAAAAATCTTAAATGTCTCTCTCTCTTGATGGGGGTGAGAATAGATTCACTGATCTTAGGAACCATAACTATCGTGTCAGCTTAGATATATATTTATACCAACTCATAATTCCTTCAATTAATAATATTTGATATTCACCCATACTTTCAATATCAATTACATAATAACTATCAAAACAAATTGACAAAAGTAAAATCATTCATAAATATCATAGTTACATAAAATATAGCACTAGTAACAAACACATTCCGTTTCATGCAAGCATGATTGGTCTAGTGGAAATCACTCTTCATCCCAAATGGGAGACTTGTGGTCGAATACCGCGGTCACTGCTATATTTGTCCAAACGAAATCTCCTTATATGTACGTATCAGATCTTGAATTCACGGGTAATAATGCCCAAATTAAAAAAAACATATTCCGTTTCGAACACTAACTAAAGTATTAAATGAATGTTAAAAAAAAGGCAGTGCCATTGTACCTGTCGGAGATGGCACCAGCCCATCTCCGGGGAGCGCTGAACATGATGTTCCAACTGGCGACGACTCTGGGGATCTTCACGGCGAACATGGTCAATTTCGGGACCCAAAAGCTCGACGGCTGGGGCTGGCGGCTCTCCCTCTCCCTGGCTGCCTTCCCTGCTTTCCTGATGACCCTCGGCGGAGTCTTCCTCCCCGACACCCCCAACAGCCTCATCGAGCGCGGCTCGGTCCAAACGGGTCGCCGAGTTCTCGAGAACATCCGCGGCACAAAAGACGTCGACGCCGAGTTTCAGGACATTCTCGAGGCCAGCGAGATCGCCAAAGCCGTCAGAAACCCCTTTCGCAACATCTTGCTGCGGAGGAACCGCCCTCAGCTCGTCATGGCCTTCTTCATGCCCATGTTTCAGATCATGACCGGGATTAACTCCATCCTGTTTTACGCCCCGGTTTTGTTCCAGAGCATGGGGTTTGGCGGGAACGCCTCGCTGTACGCCTCCGCTATTACCGGGGCTGTGCTTTGCGGGTCGACCCTGATTTCGATGGCTACGGTCGATAGGTTGGGTCGGAGAGTTTTGCTCATCAGTGGTGGGATACAAATGATCGTCTGTCAGGTTAGAGTTTTGATTTTTCTCTTCTCCTCAAATTTATGTTATATATATATATATATGGAGGGAAACTTTTAGAGAGAGTCGTTAACTATGAAATTAGTACTAGGAAAAGTTAGTTTAGCTTTCCCAACACAATAAACAATTTAAATTTTGTTAGTAAAAATCTTTGGGCTTTTTTCACTTTCTATTGTAAAATGTGGGTTTTAACCTATAAAATATGTGGATAACGATCGAGAATTAAATTGTGTTCTATTCTTGGGTCGTTTGGATGATGAAAATTAGAAACCAATTTGAGGAAATTTTTACGGGAACTGAGTATCCAAAATTGAATTTTATTATATGCGAAACATAAAAATCGAACCAAAGTCTTACAATTTTTATTATAAAATACAAGAAGAAAGAGAATAAAAACAATAAACGCGGCTCGTGTCAAAAGTTCTAATCCAGTACTAATGGTATTACAGTCAAGGGGGTTTATTTGTTCATTCCGGTACTATTTTGGAATCTCACTACTCTCTTATAACACAGGTAATAGTGGCCATAATCTTGGGCGTCAAATTTGGAGACGATCAAGAGTTATCAAAGGCCTACTCGGTCTTGGTTGTGATTGTGATATGCCTTTTCGTTGTGGCGTTCGGATGGTCGTGGGGCCCGCTCGGGTGGACGGTCCCGAGCGAGATTTTTCCTCTCGAGACTCGCTCGGCCGGTCAAAGCATAACGGTGGCAGTCAACCTCCTCTTCACCTTTGCGATCGCTCAATCGTTCCTCTCTCTCTTATGCGGCCTCAAGTTCGGGATATTCCTCTTCTTCGCATCGTGGATCGTCGTGATGACCATCTTCGTCTACTTGTTCCTTCCCGAGACCAAAGGGGTCCCCATTGAAGAGATGACTTTCTTGTGGAAGAGGCACTGGTTTTGGAAGAGGCTGTTGGATTGATTTTAGGAAGTGGAAACTCAAGTTGTTGACTCTTTTGGGGTTAGTGATTGGCTTATGACAGTGGGTGTATTGAAAAGAGTCATAGCAATATAATTTATTTAAAGTGGCTAGCTAAGATGGCTTTAGGATGTGTATTTTGAAACAATTGACGGAAAAAATACTCAGATATAAGGGGCTAAGATGCCATAGATTTCAACTCGTCTACCGGCGGCGTACTTTCTTCTTGATTTTCCAAGTTCATGTTTGGATTTACCGGAGTGATTGTCTTGTTCCCAATCATCTCTAATTCTTTGAGGTAATTGAGAACGTATATCTTCTTGCTATAAAATTAATCGCAATAAGACCAAAAACTAGATAACAAATAAATTGGATTTGATCGTATTAACGTGAGGAAAAGTATTGAATGCAAATCACACATAAATTACACTTATTCAGTCATTAATGATCTAGTACAGCTCTGATCTTCAATATCAAACTTTTTAACTCAATTACAATTATAAGAACCATTTTTTTTTAATAAAACCTTAGAATTACCTGCAAATACACGATATGATGATTCTCGTGTTAAATTCTTTAGTTCCCTGAATTATTTTCTAATTCGCATTATATGTAACATGTCTAAGCCTTTAAACAACTCATCAATTTCTATTTAAAGACATTTTACATGATTACTTAGAAGCCAAGTTATTGTTGAATATGATACAACGTAACGTGTATCGTAGAAGATTTAAATATATTCTAATAATCTGTTTTAACTAACTCCTAACAACTTGGTGTGTTGATGAATTACATCATTCTCTACCTTAATCAATACATCATAGTATCATTTCGTGAAAATCGGACCCTAAGCTCCTAAGGAGCTATGTCTCCAACCCCAACAATGTTCAATAACTTAAGACAATGCTCAAATTTAGGTCTGGGCAATGCCTTAGTGAGCATGTCTACATAGTTTCTTCAGTTGAAACCTTGATTACCTTAACCTTCCCTTAGTTGATGATGTCTCGAATGAAATAAAACTCCACGTCTCTGTCCTTAGACCTCTCGTAAAAGACTTGGTGCTTAGCTAGATGCAAGGCACTTTAATTGTCACTGGGAATGGTGACTTGGTCTTGTTCAACGCCTGTTCAATAACTAGACCTTTCATCCCGATAGTTTACTTTACTGCTTCTATAAGAGACATGTATTCACTTTTGTAAGAGTGATAATTTCAACAAATCCTTTAACATTAATATGGTCAGGGTTATTATTCCCATAAACTATTCTAAAACATGTTGATCCTCTCAGATATCTAACCATCCACTTAACTGGATTCCATTGTTCTTTTTCTGGATTTGTCATAAATGTTGAAACCATAGTTATTGCATAGCAATGTCTGGTCTAGAAGAGATCATTGCAAACATTGTTGGCAGAAATTCCCATAAGAAAATTATTATATACATATCAATATAATATAAATCTCTCATGAGTACTTATTGTAATTTGCTGATTAAATTAATAAAAGTTGAAACGTTCATTCATTCATTTTTTGTTTGTGTGAAGATTTATGATATTCAATAGTCTTATAGTCCTTAATCAAACCTAACAATGTATTAAGAGACAAATGTAGATTTGCGTGAACAAACTCTTCATGGTTTGGTTAAAACAAAATATTCACAATCTAAAGATCAACGGACTATTGATCCTAGTATAATTGTTGAAAGAATCTATGATGTCTGGTTACGAGGTATAGAGATTTAGGACCTCTATAGTTCTTCTAGTGTATCTTCTGAAGATCTTAAATTGACCAGTGCACCTTTAAAGACAATGTAAGAACAAACCATTTAACCTCTTCTGTCTCAAGGTCACTATGTATGAATTGCATTGTTCTTACCTTAATCCTAAAATGAGACATGTTATTCCATGACTTCAATATATTCATTTGAGAACGCTACACTCTAGATTCAAGTTTGTGAACTAGATGCGCTCTATTGGTGATGTATTGGGTTGTGAATTTCCATGAGTATACCTTGTTAAGTTCTCATAGATATGAAATTCATGTACAAGATTGCTGAAATGCAATGTATATCACCTCATTCTTTATTACTTGGATTGTGAATAAATGAACCGCGCGCGGTATCCAAAATTAGGTAGCAACTTTATTTGGATGAAACAATGTGACTTGTTAGCTCCTCGTCAATGCATTGTTTCTAACTTATTCACAAGTAACAAAGGAGTTGAGGAAATAACAACTAGAAGGGTAAAATAATAATTTTATAAATCCCATCTAGTTGATGATATTCATGAAGGGTAATCATTCGATATTATTTAGTGGATCCGCTCATCACAAATAAGTAGATTTTTTAGTAGAAAATATATTCATTTGAACCGAGAGATTTTCAGTGTCAACTCTTTAGTGGAGTTAATTGACATTAAACTAGACTTTGAAAATCTTGTGAACTTTTAGTCCAACAGTCTTAGTTAATTTTTTGTTCATTTGGGTCCATGAGGTCACTATCACAAGTCATTAGAGTAGAGTTTGTTAAACTAGAAATTAAGTCAAAATAGATTTTGAATTTTCTCAATATTTAATTAAAAGTTACACGGCTGAAAATTGGTTTCATGCTTAGTGAATTAAATTTTGTGACATGTTATTGTATGGGCAATACTGCGAGGGTTTTTCCGTAATTTTTTATGAACAAATTAGGAAGTAAATGTGTGTGTGTAGAAACACATACGACCGCCACTTTACATCAAGGGAGGGAGAGAAATATCTTCTTTTATTTGGTGCATTATTGCATATTGGTAATTGCCCAAAAGAAAAGAGGAAATGAATTTCTTTTAAAAGGAAACAAATGTGCTAAGTGAGGAAACAAATTTCCCTCACTTATTCCATAGGGTGGCCGACTATTTGGAAGAGAAAGGGAGGAGGAAATCAAATTTTGTGTCATGAATACACAATAGGAAAGGGTAAATACTCTTTCTTCTATTTCCTTCTCCTATAAATAGAGCCTCACATAGAGATGTGAAAATAAGCTTTTTGGTCTTGCTCTCTCTCCTATAGCCGACCACTTCTCTCCCTCTCTCACTAAAATACTCTTTTATTTTGGCACCTAAATCCTCACTTGATCTCGAGAATTAGCTTATGATCCAATAATTGTTCTTGGTTCATATTGTTTAATAGTGTCCACTCACTAAACTCTTTAAATGCTCGAAGACTCTAGTGGTAGAAACTTTCGTGGTTGCTCGAGAATGCAAAGACGAAAGGCAGCGAGACAAGGAGAAGGATCTTCATCCAAGAAGGTACTCCAAGATCAAGAAACAAGAGAAAGGCTAGTATTTAAGTATTTAAATAATATTTTTAAATATATACATGTTCGTCCACTTTGCCTAGGTTAGTAAAAATTGTTTTACTAATAAAACAAATTTTTATATTCTGCCATTAATTTGTTAATGATAATTTTTTCTTAACCCTACACCTATTCCAACAAACATGAGGTTTCCAACAACACTTGCATATGAAACCTTTTACATTTAGTTCATGTCTTCAATTATAAAGGGTTATTGAGTGGTAGTGAGCTTGAAATATTGTGGCATTGGAGTTGACACTTATTTTGATGAAGCCAACTCAAATATGCCAAGCACATCTTCTAGATAGTTTTTCTAAAACAGACATAGCTTCTTCTAAGGTTTGTTTCTAACTATCTCTAGCCTAAAATCTTCCGGGATTGACCAAGATCTTTCTTGAAACATGTTTCTAAGTTGTTCTTTTAACATGTCAATCTCATAAGTATCTTTGCACACAAGTAGCATGTCATCTGCGTAAAGCAATGGGTATATAATAGTTTCATATTTCAATAACTTGAAATAGAAACCAATCAAATTGACTTCTAGTAAACTTGTGTTCAATTATACACTGGTCAAATTTTAGATACCATTGCCTTGGAGATTGTTTAAAGTCCATAGAAGGACTTATGAAGTAAGCATAATTTTACCTTTTCGTCTCCAATCTCAAAACCTTATGGTTGCTACATGTAGAGTATCTCATCAAAATTTTCATATAGAAATATTTCCTTTGACATTCATATGTTTCAAATTATAAATAAAAGTTAGAAACACAAGATTAAATAATTCGATTGGACCTATGTTTGACCATAGGACAGTAAATCTCATGGTAGTCAATTCCTTTTGTTTGTGAAAACCTCTTTGCTACAAGTCTGACTTTGAATTTTGAGCTTCAATTTCAGGAATGTCATCTTTTATTTTGAATATCCATCTTGATCCAATGATCTTGTTGTTGGCAGAGATGCCCACAAGAAGATTGTTTATTTACATATTGATGTAATATATAAATCTTTTTAAAGTACTTATTGAAAGATTGTTTATTTACATACTGATGTAATATATAAATCTTTGTAATTTGCTGATTGAATTAATAAAAGTTGAAACGTTCATTCATTCCTTCTAGTTTGATTGAAGATTTATGATATTCAATAGTCTTATAGTCCTTAATCAAACCTAACAATGTATGAAGAGACAAATGTAGATTTGCGTGAACAAACTTTTCATGGTTTGACTAAAACGGTATATTCGCAATCTAAAGATCAACGGACTATTGATCCCAGTATGATTGTTGGAAGAATCTAGGATGTCTGGTTACGAGGCATAAAGAGTTAGGAACTCTGTAGTTCTTCCAGTGTATCTTTCGAAGATACTGAATTGACCAGTGCACCTTTAGAGACAATAGAAGAACAAACCATTTAACATCTTCTATCTCAAGGTCACTACGTATGAATCGCATCATGCTTACCTAAATCCTGAAATGAGACATGTCATTTCATAGCATTAATACTCTCATTTGAGAAAGTCAAATTCTAGGTCCCATGTGTGATCTAGACAAGGCCTATTGGTGAGATATTAAGTTTTGAAGATGTCATGAACCAACTTTGTGAAGTTCTCATAGATATGGAATTCATGTATAAGATTGCTGAGATGCAATGTATATCACCTCATGCTTTATTACTTGGATTGTGAATAAATGAACTGCGCAGTGTCCAAATTTAAGTAGCGACTTTATTTGGATGAAACAATGTGACTTGTTAGCTCCTCGTGAATACATTGTTTCTAGCTTATTCACAAGTACTAAAGGAGTTGAGGAAATAACAACTAGAAGGGTAAAATGGTAATTTTATAAATCCCAACTAGTTGATGATATTCATGAAGGGTAAACATAGATAACATTCAATGGATCCGCTCAATATAATTAAGTTGAACTTGAGTAGAAAATAAATTCATTTGAACCGAGAGATTCTCAGTGTCGACTCTTTAGTGGAGTCAGTCGACATTAAGCTAATACTCGGAAAAGGTTTGTGAACTTTTGAGTCCGAGTATAGAAGCTCAAGCTTTATTCATTTGGATCCATAAGGTCACTATTACAGGTCATTAGAGTAGGATTGTTAAACTAGAAGCTAAGTCAAAATAAGTTCAAATGTTGAACTAGACTTTTTCTCGGAAAATGTCTAAAGGGTATTTTTGTCCACTAGGACATAAAATGATGTGAATGTCAAAATAAGATTTTGAATGTTTCCATTTGATGAAAATATAAATTACTTTCTAAAGCCGAAAAGTCGTTTGAGGCATTATGAAATTAATTTCGTTATTTGTGCAATTATAATTCTACAACGGGTATTTTAAGAATTGTCTTAAAAGAAATAAGGAAGCATGTAGATGCTCCCTCACCCTATGAAGAATTCGGCCAACATAGCATCAAAGAGGAGAGTTTTATTTCCTTTTTCTTATAAGGATAATTACCCAAAAGAAAAAGGGAAATGAATTTCCTTGAGAAGGAAACAAATGTGCTAAGTGAGGAAACAAATTTCCTCACTAATGCACCCATATGGCCGGCAATACAATGAGGGAAAGGGGAAGGGAAAATCAAATATTGTGTCATGAATACATTATTCATTCATGAATGAATAATTGACTTTTATAGATTTTTCCTTCTCCTATAAATAAAGCCTCACATAGAGATGTGAAGGTTAAGCATTTTTCTTCTTCTCTCCCTATTGTGGCCGAACCTCCCTCTCTCTCTCTCTACAAGATACTTTTCTTATTTTGCACCTAGATTCACATTCAATCTAGAGAATTAGCTTATGATCCAAGAATTGTTCTTGGTTCATATGGTTTAATTGTGCCCACACACAAATCCTTCTTAAACCTCTTTTGACTCATGTAATAGAAATCTTAGGTTTCTCGGGTTCAAGATTAGGTGCGAAGGTGACGAGCGAGCCAAGGAAGAAAACCTACCTTCTCGAGACGCTTCAAGATCAAGCTTCGTAGAAAGGTTCGTGTTCTAGTAAAATAAATAATGATTTTAATATATAACTTGTATATGCTTTTTTCTAGGTTAGTAAAATTGTTTTACTTGAAAAAGAAATTTTTAAATTCCGCCATTAATTTGATTAATGTTAAATTTTTCTTTAATCCTAAACCTATTCCAACACTTGTGTCCTGGGGGCTTGTCAACAACAGTCCATGTATCATTTTCCTTCGAAGATTTCAATTCTTCAATCATGAAATTTTTTCAAGATTTCTTGTGCTTACTTCTGATGGCATCATTGTATTGTCTAGGTTCATCATCCATTAAATATGAGGCAATCATAAGAGTATAAGCAGTTAGATCAAATCCAAATCTTTGTGTAGGTTTAGAAATTATTTTCTCCATGTCTCTAACTAGATTGTAGTAAGTGGCTTCTTGATTTTGAATTTAAGTTTTTCCTTTATTCCTCTTGCTCTTTAAGCTCTTCAACTTCCTCATCTATGTTCTGAGTATGTTGTCTAGGAAGCTCTATGTTGTGAATAGGATTCTCCACCTCAATTTATGCAACCGGGGTGTCTTCTTGTTCTTCAAGAGGCTTGTCTTGATCTTCACCTTTCTTACCTTAAAAATCTTTCACTTTGAATGTAACATCACGACTAGTTAGAAATTTTTTGTGTGATGTTTCTAGGCACCACAATTTATAACTTTTCTCTTTCAGGGTTACTAATAATGAAACATTTTATTGTTCTTAGATCCAGTTTGCCTTGTCTGATGTGAGCGTAAGATGTACATTCAAAACCCTAAAGCCTTGTGTAGCTAGATTGTGATATGCCCACATTTTCATAGATATCTTGAAATTAATGGAAGTTGCAGGGGATCTATTGATCAAGTAGTATGCAGTCTTGATAGCTTCTGCTAAAAAATGCTGAGGTAATTTGGCATGATGAAGCATACACTTGAATCTTTCCAGGATTTTGCGGTTTAATCTCTCAACAATACCATTTTATTGTGTAGTCTGAACCGTTGTGAAATTCTTTTGAATGCCTTCATTCTTGCCCTATGGATTGAATGAGTCTGCAAAATACTCAAGCACATTTGTCAGTTCTGATAAATTTTACATTTTTAGTTGTCCAATTTTCAGTCATGGTTTTCCAATTCTTCAAGTGTCAAAGGCTTCATTATTGTGCTTCAGAATGTACACCATGTTGAAATATTTCTAAGATTAAGAATAAATTAACACTACAAACTAGTGGCGGAATATAAAAAATTATTTATATTAGTAAAACGTTTTTACTAAACCTAGACAAAGTGCATGAACATATTATGTACGACTATTTATTTATTTACTTGGAACCAACGTTTTTGAAGTTTGATTGTTGAGAAGCTCTTGGAATTGTAAAACCTTCGTGTCCCTCAGATGCTCGTCTACTTTGCGTGTAGGTCAAACTTGAGCAACCACAAGAGTTTCTACCCTGGAGCCTTTAAAGAGTTTATAGGATTTAATGTCTGAGCACTATTAAACACAAGAGTTTAAGAATAAGTCTTAAAACCAAAGAGCTAATACAAAAGTTAGGTCTATTGAGGACCTAGGTGTCAAAAACAAAAGAGCAATAGAGAGAAGAGAGGGAGAGGGTGCACAGATTTGAGATATATATATATATATATATATATATATATAGACACTCAATATTGTGTATTATCACATGTGAATGTGATGGTGTATTTATAGGAGAATGAATAACAAGAAGCAGTTACAACCTTTTTCTGTTGTATGAATATCACATATTCATGAGCTTAATATTTATTTCTCATTCCTACAACAAAATACCATGAATATAAAAAAAAATTATTCTCATTCTCTCTTTTCTTGTCGTGGACCTCCTTCGTTTATAAGGGAAATTTTTTTCCGCTTTTTCTTTTTTCCAAGTATCTTGATACTTCAAGACAAAAAATAATTTCCAATCTCTTTTTTTTATGTGTTGGGCGAATTTCATCTTCTAGAACAAGCCTCTAGATGTTTCTTTATTTTCACCAAAAACATATTTAATTTTTAAATAGCTTAAACGACCTATTGGCTTGGAAAATAATTTACATTACCATCATATGATAATATTCAAAATATTTGACATTATGGATATATGAACAATTGTTAAAGCCCGTCGTAAAGTGAAATAATTCATTTCCTCTTTTCCGTTTTGGCAATTATCTTTATAATTCAAGGAAAAGAAATTCTAGAAATAATATCTTCTCCTCTTTGATATTTGGCCGAATTTTATCTACAAGGGGGAGCTTCTAGATGCTTCCTTATTTCTGTTAAGACAATTTTAAAATATCTATTGTAGAATTAATATTGCACAAATAATGAAACTAATTTCATAACGACTTTTCGGCTTAGAAAATAATTTATATTTTCATCATATGAAAATATTCAAAATCTTATTTTGAGATTCACATCATTTTATGTCCATGTGGACAAAAATAACCTTTAGACATTTTCCGAGAAAAAGTATATTTCAACATTTGAACTTATTTTTACTTAACTTCCAGTTTAACAATCCTACTCTAATGACCTGTAATAATGACTTTATGGATCCAAATGAACAAAGCTTGAGCTTCTATTCTCGGACTCAAAAGTTCACAAACCCTTTTCCGAGTATTAGCTTAATGTCAACTGACTCCACTAAAGAGTTGACACTGAGAATCTCTCAGTTCAAATGAATTTATTTTCTACTCAAATTCAACTTAATTATATTGAGTGGATCCATTGAATGTTATCTATGTTTACCATTCATGAATATCATCAACTAGATGAGATTTATAAAATTACCATTTTACCCTTCTAGTTGTTATTTCTTCAATTCCTTTGTTACTTGTGAATAAGTTAGAAACAATGTATTGACGAGGAGCTAACAAGTCACATTGTTTTATCCACATAAAATCATTACTTAATTTTGGATATTGCGCAGTTCATTTATTCACAATCCAAGTAATAAAGCATGAGGTGATATATATTGTATTTCAACAATCTTGTACATGAATTCCATATCTATGAGAACTTCACAAAGTTGGTTCATGACGTCTTCATAACTTAATATCTCACCAATTGGTCTAGTCTAGATCACTTAACGGACCTAGAATTTGACTTTCTCAAATGAGAATATTAATGCTATGAAATGGCATGTCTCATTTCAGGATTTAAGTAAGCATGATACAATTCATACATAGTGACCTTGAGATAGTAGAGGTTAAATGGTTTGTTATTCCATTGTCTCTAAAGGTGCACTGATCAATTCAGTATCTTCAAAAGACACATTGGAAGAACTATAAAGTTCCTAACTCTCTATTCCTCATAACCAGACATCAAAGATGCTTCCAACAATCGTACTGGGTTTAATAATCCGTTGATTTTTAGATTGTGAATATATCGTTTTTAACCAAACCATGAAGAGTTTGTTCACGCAAATCTACATTTTTCTCTTAATGTATTGTTAGGTTTGATTAAGGACTATAAGACTATTGAATATCATAAATCTTCAATCAAACTAAAAGGGGAATAAAAGAACGTTTAAACTTTTATTAATTTAATCAGCAAATTACAATAAGGACTTTATGAAAGATTTATATATTATATCAATATGTAAATAAACAATTTTCTTGTTGGCATCTCTGCCAACACAAACCATTTAACATCTTTTTTCTCAAGGTCACTATGTATAAATTGCATCATGCTTACCTTAATCCTGAAATGAGTCATGTCATTTCATAACTTCAACATATTCATTTGAGAAAACTACAATCTAGATCCAAATTTGTGAACTAGATGCGCTCTATTGGTGATGTATTGGGTTGTGAAGTTGACATGAGTATACTTTGTGAAGTTCTCAAAGATATGGAATTCATGTACGAGATTGTTGAAATACAATGTATATCACTTCATGCTTTAGTACATCGATTGTGAATAAATGTACCGGCCGGTGTCCAAATAGAATAAAATATTCTTTTGGATTAAACGTTGTGAGTAGTTAGGTCCTCATCAATACATCGTTTCTAACTTATTCACAAGTATTAAAGGAGTTGAGGAAATAACAACTAGTACGGTAAAATGATAATTTTATAATTCCATATAGTTGATGATAGTGATGAACGGTAATCATTCGATAATATTCAGTGGATCACTAATCACAAATAAGTAGATTTTTTAGTAGAAAATATATTCGTTTGAACCGAGAGATTTTCAGTGTCAACTCTTTAATGGAGTGAGGTTATATTAAACTAGACTTGGAAAAGTTTGTGAACTTTGAGTCCACGAGTCCTAGTTAAATCTTTGTTTATTTGGGTCCATTAGGTCACTATTACAAGTCATTAGATTATAGTTTGTTAAATTAGAAGCTAAGCAAAATAAGTCAATTGTTGAACTAGACGTATTTTCCGAAATTGGTCTAAAGGGTGTTTTCGTCTTTAAGTATAATTGATGTAAAATGTTAAAATAAGATTTCGAATGTCAAAATAAGATTTTGAATTTTTTCACAAATTGATATAAAATCACACGGCTGAAAGTTGGTTATTTTCGTTAGTGAATTAAAGGTTATGACATGTTATTGTATGGGCAATAATGTGAAGGCTTTTCCTTATTTTGTTGTGAACAAATTATGAAGTAAATATGTGTGTGTAGACACTCATAAGGCCGGCCATATTACATCAAGGGAGATAGAGAAATATCTCTTTTTATTTGGTGCATTATTGCATATTGGTAATTGCCCAAAAGAATAGAGGAAATGAATTTCTTTGAGAAGAAAACAAATGTGCTAAGTGAGGAAACAAATTTCCCTCAGTTATGACATACGGTGGCCGACCATATGGAAAGGGTAATTACTCTTTCTTCTATTTCATTCTCCTATAAATAAAGTCTCATATATAGATGTAAAAATAAGTTTTTTGGTCTTGCTCGCTATCTTCTAGCTGACCAACCTTCTCCATTTTTCTCTAAAATACTCTTTTATTTTGGCACCTAGATCCTCACTTGATCTAGAGAATTAGCTTATGATCCAATAATGTTTCTTGGTTCATATTTTTAATAGTGCTCACTTACTAAACTCTTCAAACTCTCGAAGACTCTAGTGGTAGAAACTTTCGTGGTTGCTCTAGAATTCAAAGACGAAAGATACCGAGACAAGGAGAAGGATCTTCATCCAAGAAGAGACTCCTAGATCAAATAACAAGAAAAAGGTTGTAAGTCTTTTTCAAATTTATTATATGTTTTAATTAACGACATGTTCATGCACTTTGTCTAAGTTGTAAAATAGTTTTACACATGTTAAAGACAATTTTTTATATTCTGCTATATAATATAAAAAATCTCCTTTGTGGGCATAAATGCCAACAAACTCCCACTTGACTCAAAGGAGATGCGAATGATCTTTCAATCCTAATCTTTCTAGGTGTCCCTCGAAGACCTTACTAGTTAAAGGCTTCGTGAAGGGATCAGCAAGGTTGTCCAACGTTGAGATCTTCATAATCGTCGCGTCCCCTCTGTGAACTATATCTCGTACCAGGTGATATTTCCGCTCGATGTGTTTTGAGCGCTTGTGACTTCTTGGTTCCTCACAGTTAGCAACGGCCCCACTGTTATCACAATAAAGTGTAATGGGTTTGTTCACACTTGGAACTACTTCCAAGTACATCAGAAATTTCCTCAGCCACACAGGCTCCTTCGCAGCTTCGCAAGCTGCCACATACTCGGCTTCCATGGTCGAGTCAGAGACGCAAGATTGCTTTATACTCCTCCAGACCACAGATCCACCATTCAGGGTGAACACATACCCTGATTTGGATTTCCTGGAATCCTTATCCGCTTGAAAGTCGGAATCGGTATACCCCGTCATATTCAGGTCATCACCAGAATATGCAAGCATATAGTTTCTCGTTCTCCGGAGATACTTGAAAACATGCTTGACCGCAACCCAATGCTCGGGTCCAGGATTCGATTGGAATCTACTCACCACTCCCACTGCGTAACAAATATCTGGCCTAGTGCAAAACATCGCATACATGAGACTTCCCACGGCTGAGGCGTAGGAAATGTGTCTCATGTCCTCTATCTCTTGAGGAGTCTTGGGAGATTTCTCACTAGATAGATGCGCTCCATGTCTAAAAGGTAGCTATCCTTTCTTAGAGTTATGCATACTGAAGCAATCCTTGATCTTATCAATATAAGATGCTTGAGAAAGCGCTAACTTTTGGTTCTTCCGATCTCTAAAGATCTGAATCCCCAAAATGTAAGCCGCTTCTCCAAGATCCTTCATTTCAAACTACTTTGACAGCCAGATCTTAACCTCTGATAACCTTCCCACATCATTCCCAATGAGTAGTATTTCATCTACATAAAGGACTAAGAATACCACTTTTCCATCGTTTATCATCTTATAAAAGCATGGCTCATCTAATGACTAATCAAAGCCGTAGCCTTTCACAATCTCGTCGAATCTAATATTCCACAATCTAGATGATTGCTTTAGCCCATAAATGGACTTCAGCAACTCACAAACCATGCCCTGTTGGCCTTTCTCCATGAACCCGTCTGGTTGAGCCATGTAAATGCGCTCGTCAAGATTTCCATTCAGAACTGCAGTCTTGACATCCATCTGCCAGATTTCATAATCTAGGGCGGCAGCAATGGACAAAAGAGTACGGATGGACTTTAGCATCGCCACGGGCAAGAAGGTATCTTCATAGTCGATACCTTCCTTTTGTGTGAACCCTTTCGCCGCAAGTCATGCGTTAAATGTCTCAACATTTCCATTCGGTCATATTTTCTTCTTGTAGATCTATTTACATCCAACAGGCTTGATGCCTTCGGGTAAATCTACAAGTTTCCAGACCTCGTTGACATACATCGAATGCATTTCAACGTTCATGGCTTCTTCCTCCTTGTATGCGATTGCAGCAAAGGCGTCCCCGATGTACATCAATCGCTCAGGTTGTCGTACAATCCTGTTACTGCGACGAATCGTAGGAGGCTCAGGTTCTGAATGTGGTTCTTCTACTGTTGGTGTAGGACTCGTCCTATCTTGTGAAGTACCAGCTACTTCGACCAACATCTCCATCAGCACAAGTTTGCTTCTCGGTACAGTTTTCTTCATGTAATCCTCTTCAAGAAACCTTGCGTTCGTGCTAACGAACATTTTCTTGTCAGTAGGACTATAGAATGTGTACCCTTTTGTTTCTTTGGGATATCCTATGAAAAGGCATAATTCTGAACGACTAGCCAACTTGCTAGTCTATTGTCTCAACACGTGTGCTGGACAACCCCAGATTTTGATGTGGTTTAGAACAGATTTCTTACCACACCATCTCTCTTAGGGAGTGCCGGGAACCGTTTTTGACGGAACCTGGTTCAAAATATGAGGTGTCGTTTCTAAGGCATATCCCCAGAACGAATCAGGAAGAGATGAGTAACTCATCATCGATCTCACCATATCTAGTAGAGTTCGATTCCTTCTCTTTGACACACCGTTTTGTTGTGGAGTGCCAAGTGCTGTAAGCTGAGAATGGATGCCTTCTTCTTCAAGAAGATCCTCGAACTCGTAAGACAAATACTCTCCACCTCGATCTGATCGAAGGGTTTTGATTTGTTTCTCAACCAAAGCCCGGTATTCTTTGAACATTTCAAAAGTATCAGATTTGTGTCGCATTAAGAAAACATGACCAAAACGTGAGTAGTCATCAGTGAAGGTTACAAAGTATTCGTAACCTCCTCTTGACTGAATATTGATTGGACTACACACATCACTATGTATGAGTTCCAAAACTTGTGTGGCTCTTAGGCCTTTCGAAGAGAAAGGTCTCTTGGTCATTTTGCCTTCAAGACAGGATTCGCACGTGGGCATAGATCCTACGTTTAGAGATTTCAAAGGACCATCCTTTATTAACCTCTTAATCCTATCTAGGCCAATATGTCCAAGACGTAAGTGCCATAGATATGTGTCATCCGTTTCATCACTATGAAACGTCTTACGCTTCCTAAGTAAATCACTATTCACCTCAGTATCCATGATTGTCGGCTCATTCGGATATAGATAATAAATAGTACTACGCGATGAGCTTTACTAATAAAACAACCATTAAGAAAAATTTTAATACCATTATTGACTTTAACTTCAAAATGTTGTTCTTCTAAACGACCAAAAGAAATCAAGTTCTTGCAAAAATGCTGAACATAATAAACGTTATTCAATAATAAAGTTTTATTCCCGAAATTCAGCTTCATGGTCCCGATAGATCTGACTCTGACCTTCGTTCCATTCCCCTAGTTGAACGTGAACTCCTCATCACCTAAGCGTCTGGTTTGCCTGAAACCATTAAGATTAAACACAATATGATCAGAAGCCCCGCAGTCTAAAATCCATGGTGATTCTTTATATGTCGTGTAACATGCTTGGGTGACGAAAACCATACCTTTCCCCTTGACAGTCTTGAGGTAGGCAGGGCGTTCCTTCGCCAATGGCCTACTTCTCCGCAATGGTGGCACTTGTGTTTAGACTTGTCCACCTTTGTGATGCCCTTGCCCTTGACATCCACAGCCTTCTTGTAAGGCATCTTGGATCCCGTTCGGTAAGCGTTTTTGGGACCCTTCATCACTCTCTTATAACAAGAAGTGGAAGCCCTATGTTCAGCAACATTGACTTCACCAGTTTTTTTCTTGGTCTTAGGGAGAAATCCCTCAGCAGTCTGCAACTCCTTCATGAGTTCGGTTACAGATTATTCGAGCTTGTTCATGGAGTAGTTCAGACAAAAGCTATCGAAAGATTCGGTCAGAGTCTCCAAGATCATGTTGACCTTGGTGATTCCATCGATCTCCAATCCGAGAATCTCCATGTCGTTCAGGTGAACTATGATCACAAGCATGTGGTCCCTGACTGACGTTCCCGACTTCATCCGGCAATTCATGAAATTGCGGATTGCCTGTTGCCTCGCCTGACGCCCAAGACATCCAAACATGTCATGAATATTATAGAGCATGTCATATGTCGTGACAATGTCCTTGTGAGATTGTTGCAAGACATTGCTCATGGAACCCAAGATATAACACTTGGAAATCTCATCGGACCTAACCCACGTGTCATAGGCGTTCTTGTCCTCTTAGCTTGACTCAGCACTCGGAGCTGGAGGACACGGAGTAGTGAGAACATACTTGTGCTTTTCCATCGTCAATACGATGTCGAGGTTACGTTTCTAATCAACGTAATTCTCACCTTTGAGTTCGTTATAACTCAATATAGATGCAAGTGGATTCATGATATATTGTTGAAATTAAATAATATGAATATATTTAGCATGTGCTACAATTTCGAATTTATGCATGTACAATCCTAGTTAGGTAAGGAAAGCGATAAATAATTCATGGTATTATGAACAAAAATGATTAATCGCTTTTCCTAGGGGAAACCGCAATTGATCGCCTTTCATAGTCGTGACACGTTACTATTTAGTTCGAACCATACAAGAAGTCACAACTTCTAGTTCTTGCTAATTACCATGGACTTTGGTCACTTATTTTTAACGCATAGCCTCTATGGAGGGTTACTTTAAACAATAAGTCTAAGTGTGTAACCAACATGTGGGCCCTTATCCAAGTCACTTTGAAGACGGTTCTCCTAGGGGAGACCCCGCTTTATCGTTCCTCTTTAGAGCTTATCTCGTAACAATTCAATTAACTATGTGCTTCTGAAGTACTCCCATTAAAGGGAGGGCCACGAGGGTGACTCTTAGTTCATCCACACAAGTTAATTAAATTCATGTTGGGGATCTTGGGTTATTTCAACGACAAATAATCATCCCACTTAGTTTTTGCAAAAATCATATTTTTGTGGATGGAGTTCAATTTCATAACTAGTTTTATAAATTAAACTACAATGATGCATGAACAATTTCATAAAATGTTGGCGTTCTATCCTATATGACATGTGAGTGAATATGAGATAAGCTTAAATGAATAAAAACATAATATTTAACTTATCTAATGGCCCATTTCTAAATTTACAACCCTTTACATAAAGAAAAATAAATAAACTATTTTAATTTCTTGTCTTGCGTCGAGCCGTCGAAATTCCGAGTTTTAAAACTTAGAGATCAATATCTCCCACTCAAATAACTAAATTCACTTTTATTATTTCAAAAATAATATAAGCAAATTTAATTATTCAAGATTTTAAATTTATTCGGAAACAATTTCCGAATCTCGGTCGTCGGGCCTAACCCTAGCTAGCGCGCGCGTCCGAAGACACACGGCCACGCTAGGATTTTGGCCGATCCAAACAGCCCTCACGTGTCTCATACACATCCTTGGGCCATTCGAAATGGTCCGGGACAGCTCCCACGCGTTCCATAATGCGCGGCCATTGGCGGTGGTAACATCCTTTCTTCTTGTCCTCCCGGATTACAAATTAACAAAATTTCAATTTACAACATATTACAAATTTAAATAAAACAAAATAAAACCGGGACGTAACCCGAAAATAATCCTAGGGCCAAATAGAATAAGGATTCATCCATAAAATGCACATACATTCATAAATGCAATTCATACAAAAACGCCAACACATAAAATCGATTTTAATGACAATTATGGCTCTGATACCATTTGTTGGAATTTAATTAACAATTAACCGAATTAATTATGAAACATATCAACATATGGCGGAAATTCATAATTCAATTTAACATGTTAACACGTTTTAAAACATATTCAATAACCATGCCATTAAATCTAATCTAGCATGTCAACAAATTTCTAAACATATTAATAAATTCATTCAAACATGCAAACGAGTGATCTAAAATTTTTAACAATCCTACAATGATTATTATATTCAGATCCAACTCGTATATAGGAGACTTACAGTGGGTTCGGATCTGCGAGAATCAGCCCCGGGGATTCGTCAACAAGCACGGCTGAAACTCCTTCCCACGCGCGTCTAGGATGTCCTCATATCCGTCCTTGCTCCGTTGCTCCAATAAGTGCCCGGTCCTGTGGAACAATGATAATTCTCTAGGATTTTTTAGGAGATCAAGAGGGTGGGCTCTTTGTGGGAACAAGGGAATAAGGGGAAACCCAAAGAAAAGGAAGGGCTGCCGGAAAATAAATTTCCTCTCTCTCTTTCTCTCTAAAATTCGGCCAAAACCTCTCAAGCACAAGGGGAAAGAGGTTTGGCTGAGTGTTGGTCAAAGTTAGGCTTAGGGTTACCAAAGAGAGAGCCTCCTTTTATATAAGAGAGAATGGGCTTAAGTTAGGTCAAAATCCAATTAAGACCCATTAGTCAAACTTAAGCCCAAAACTCTTTTTAATGAGTTTAAACAATTTTTCCAGTCCATAAAACCCTTATTATTGTTGATGTGAATATGCACGACCAACTGTCACGAAGTATAGCAACTCCGATTACGAGATAAAAGATGAACGGTTCTCAAATTCCTTATACGAATCCACTTCGGGCGAGTAAGAATGTTTAAGAATAATAATAATACGAAGAAAATAAAGAGCTTTGATTGATTTCAAGGTGGATACAAGTATAATCTCGAGTGATTACAAAGTGAATTATGTGATCCCCTCTACTCTATACGTGCTGTATTTAAAGGCTCATCACAATGTCTCTTTTCCTTGTTTTTAGCAACGTCTATCTTGACTGATTTCTTTCACGTGCCTCTTGCTCGTTCCACCACGTGTATTGCTAACCACATACTACTTGACAATCCATTCCGTAGGAATAGCTCGGGAAGAGGGAATTTCGGAGAGAAATCAGCCTGTTTGAACAAGGTCTAGGTCTTGGTTAAATGGAAAGGATCTGGTGAGTTCGAACCGTGGTGGGCCTTAGGCTTGAGGCCCATTTGACACTTCGGGTGATCACTATATCGTTTTATGGCACGTCGTCGTTTCTTAATGTATTTTTGTTTTTCAAGATACTGTTGTTTTTTTAATCTTTTTTGAGGTCGTTTTAGCATTGAAGTGCATAAACGGTGTCGTTTGCTGAAGGGGACGAAGTCCCGCATCAACAGTGAGCCCCCCAGCGCACTAAGTGAGTGTCACTTTGTGGACTTAGCATGTTGATGGTCAATGACGTTTTTCAATTTCTGATTCAGTCTTTCATTTTTCTAGAATAATAATTTCTATTATTTTGAAAAATAAATAATTAATCTATTTGAGATCAGATATATTTTGACCGTTGAATGAAATTTGCTTTCATTAGGTTCTCCGCCGAGAAGTCGTTGGTCGACTCGGCGCGGGCCTCGGCGAGGTACGTGACTAGCTCGATCCAGCTCGGACGCCCTCTCGACGTGATGGAGCTCTCCTGTGGGGAGGACTACGAGCGGATGGCGCAGCCCTGCGTCCAGGTAAGCTCTCTGAACCCTTCCTATAGCTTGCCGACGGGGTGAAATATGTGCTTACTTTACCTCGCTGCAGTTCCTGACGTACCTGAACGAAATGGTTCTAGCGTATGAGGAGGACCTCGCGGGTTTCCGTTACGAGCTGGCCGGGGCCGCTGCGTCGGGGTCCGGGGACCGTATGAAGGAACTGGAGGCCAGTCTGGTCGAGAAGGACCTCGCGGGTCTCCATTACGAGCTGGCCGGGGCCGTTGCGTCGGGGTCCGGGGACCGTATGAAGGAGCTGGAGGCCAGTCTGGCCGAGAAGGACCTCGCGGGTCTCTGTTACGAGCTGGCCGGGGCCGCTGCATCGGGGTCCGGGGACCGTATGAAAGAGCTGGAGGCCAGTCTGGCCGAGAAAGGAAAAGAGCTGATCGGACTAGGGACCCGGCTAAAGAAAGCCGAGGACGATCTGTACGGTGCCAACTTGACATTGGAGCACCTCCGCCAGTCCGAATCTGCCCTCCGAGGCCAACTGCACGAGGAGCGTCAACGTTCTGGGGCCCTGTACGAGGAGGCCTCGGGCCTGCGAGCTGAGGCTTCCCAAGTGGCGATTCTGTGGGAGAACATCTCGAAGGTCCAAGCTGACCTAGTGGCCACCTCGTCCGAGCTTCAAGAAGCCAAGAACGAGGTGATCACCGCCTCTCATATCGTCGTGAAGAAGGCGTCGGAGAAGCTCCAGAAGAAGATTGACCGCTGGGACGAGACGATTGCCAAGCTGGGGGCCCAGCTTAAGAAGCAGGCGGCCTCCGACATGTCCCGAGGTGAGTGTTCGAACTATTTCGGATGCTTTTGCAAACTCGTTGTTGTCGGTAGTGTCGCCATAGGATTTAGCGTGCTGGGTTTCCTCTCCCAAGTGGTCATGCGCCTGGCGCCTCCCCCTCGGTCTCCATTCCTTCCGCAGTTGCTGCCGCGCCCGCCGGTAACCTCACCCCGCTTGCTGCCCCCGAGGTTGCCCGAGCTGAGGACAAGGTCCTCGAAGATGTCAAGGCCACGGAGGCGGAGGTAGAGGAAAACGCGAGCAGAGGGGGACGACGGCGACGGAGAAGATCGAGAAGAGGAAGAAGAAGAGGTTTGCGAGGATGAAGGAGGTGAGGAGGGGGCGTGACGCCTCTTCCCGTTTTGCATGTTTTGGGGCGTTGGTACCCCAGTTTTCTAAATCTCGAACAATGCTTTTTTTTGGCCAGGAGTCCGGCCTGGGCTAAGCTAAAGCTGTTTGTTTCGGGGCGTTGATGCCCCAGTTTGTTCGTATTTCTGACGATGCCTATTTTGGTCGGGAGTCCGACCTAGGCTAAGATACTCTAATTTGTTTCTAGACTTTCACCTCGTTTAACCGGGGTGTGCTAAATAACATAATTCGGTTCATCCGACTTGCACTTTTTGTCGTTCTCATTGTTTTTTACCTCGTTCGAAACTTTGTTTGTCTCGATGTTGACTATCTTATAAGCAAATCAGAATAAGCCTTGCCATTTTATCTTGTTTGTCAAGGATCGTCCTCCGGCGTGCTCTCTGCATGTTCCTTCGTGTACCTCGTAGAGTGCGTTTAATACTTCGTCTTTTCCGAGACATTTTAGGTATGGTCCCCTGAAACTCCTTTTATAGAAGGAATCTTCGATCATGCAAAATCTCGAGCTTTTTTCCTTGACTTTTCTTGCTTCTTGGCGATCTCGAGGTGATTCCCCGTCCCTGATATATTTTATCAATGGGGTCCTCCAATCGTCGTCCTGAAGTTCGATATTGTTTATGCCGAGGTTGATGCTTGGCGAGTCTATCGTTTCCACTGGGATGATCCTTTTTACTTCAGGATCCGAGGTGCTTGCTAACTCAGACAGAGCGTCAGCCTGGGTGTTTTCACTACGTGGAATTTGCACGATTTCGACCTCGGTAAAAGAGCTTATAAGTGTTTTGACCACTTTTAGGTAAGCGTTCATTCTTGGGTCTTTGGCTTCGTATTCCCTCGTTATTTGGCTTTCCACCAGCTTAGAATCTGAGTGTGCCTTTACTCGTGAAGCTCCGACAGCTCGGGCTAATTTTAGTCCTGCTATCATTGCTTCGTATTCTGCTTCGTTGTTTGAAGCTTTGAATTTCAGTATGAATGACTGTTCTATCACTTCGTCGTTTGGCGATACGAGGTGGATTCCGGCTCTTGATCCTTCTTGGTTGGACGATCCATCTACTTTCAAGATCCAGGCTTTGTCCGAGGTGTCCCCTTCTGGTTGGTCGGTGGGCAGCTCTACTAGGAAGTCAGCTAGGACTTGTGTTTTGGCTCATGTCCGGATATTATATTCCACGTCAAACTCGCATAGCTCGATGGCCCACTTTGTTAACCTTCCGGATTGGTTCGGACTGTGGAGTATTGTCCGTAGTGGCTGTAATGTCATCACCATGATCGTGTGAGCTTGGAAATAGGGTCTGAGTTTCCCTGCAGACGTTATTATTGCCAACGCGAGTTTTGCCAGCGCAGGATAACGTGTTTCTGCGTCCTCAAGGAATTTGCTAGTGTAGAAGATAGGCTTTTGATCACCTCGGTCCTCCCTTACCAGCACGCTGCTTACTGAGAAACTGGTTACCGCGAGGAAGATGAGCAAGGGCTCTCCTCCGATAGGGTTTACCAATATGGGGGGCGTGGACAGGAATATCTTTAGTTCTTGAAAAGCTTGCTCGCACTCCAGGGTCCATTCAAACTTCTTGTTCCCTTTCAGCATTTTGTAGAATGGGAGACATTTGTCTGTGGACCTTGACATGAAACGATTCAGGGCGGCTATTCTTCCGGTGAGTCTTTGTACCTCCCTGATGTTATGAGATGAGGGCATGTTTATGAGGGCTCCGATTTGCTCAGGGTTTGCCTCGATACCTCGTTGAGTCACCAAATAACCTAAGAACTTGCCGAAAGAGACTCCGAAAGAACATTTGGACGGGTTAAGTTTCATTTGGTATTTTTTAAGTACTTCGAAACATTGCCTGAGGTGGAAGATGTGATCCCCTGAGTATTTTGACTTTATTAGCATGTCGTCTATGTAGATTTTCATGGTCTTCCCGAGGTATTCCGAGAACATTTTGTTTACAAGTCTTTGGTAGGTGGCTCCGGCGTTCTTCAGTCCGAAGGGCATTACCTTGTAGCAATAGATACCTCGTTCGGTTATGAACGTCGTTTTTTCTTGGTCGTCGGGGTGCATTAATATTTGATTGTACCCCGATAATGCATCCATAAAGGATAAGAGCTCGTGCCCACATGTTGCTTTGACTAATCTATCGATGTGGGGAAGTGGGAAACTGTCCTTTGGGCAGGCTTTGTTTAAGTCCGTGAAATCGATACAGACTCTCCACTTTCCCGTTTTCTTCTTTACTACCACCGTGTTGGCGTTCAGTTGGTGGTCTATGACTTCGAGGTCTATTCCTGGCATGTCCTCGTGTGTCCATGCGAAGCATTCTTTATTCTTTTTCAAGAATTTGACAAGCTGTTTACGAAGCTCGCCCTTCAGTTCGAAGTTTATTCCGACAGTGTGATCGGGATTTTCTCCATCGATGGGCACTTTCTTGACCATCTCGAGTGTTGGTGAATCGTGCTCCGAGGTGACTCGGGCGTCGTTCAGCTCGAGTTTCTTTGATTGCTACGCGCTGTCCTTCGTGCTCTGTTTTGCAAGCAAGAAGCTTGAGATGTAGCATCTTCTTGACATGGCTTGATCGCTTTGATCTCTTTGATCCCCTCTTCGATGGGGAACTGTATGCTTTGGTGGTATGTTGATGGTACCGCACTCATCGCGTGTATCCATGGCCTCCCTAATATGACATTATACGGGGATGGACAGTCAATGACTAAAAATCTTATGGACAAGTTTACTCCTCCTGCCAGCACGGGAAGTTTTATTTCCCCGATGGTGTTGATTGAGTGGCCACTGAATTCGGTCAATGGAACCGATTCCCTATCGATATCTTCGGCTGTGACCTTCATCTGACTCAGGGTTGATAAGAAAATAATGTCCGCCGCACTGCCATTATCGACGAGGATCCTTTTTGTGACCCAGTTGTTGACACTGAGTGACATCATGAGTGAGTCATCGTGTGGCCCGGCGAGCTGTCGTGCATCACTATCTTTGAATGTGATCAAGGCTTTGGGGCCTAGGATGGGCGGTCGAGTTGAGCTCGTCTAGACTTTCCTTTGGTTGGCTTTGATCAAATTGACTGTTGGTTTACAGTATTGCGATCCTCCCATGATGACGTTGATGATTTGTGGTTTTTGTGACTGCTCGGAGCCTTCCACTTCGTTGATTTGCTTCCCTTTTTTCTCATTTGGAGAGCTCGGGCCTTCACCGTGGGGGGATTGGTCTCTCTTCTTCTGGAGCTTCCGTTTCTTAGAATTATCGGGGTCGCCTTTTGGTGCTTTGTCCGTTTGGAGTTTGGGATTGAGGGCTTCGATGTCGAGGTCTTTAAATTCACCTCATTCGAACTGCTTAGCCAATGCTGCTTGGAACTTTCGGCAAGCAACGGTCGCGTGACCATAGACCTTGTGGAATTTACAGTATGCCTTAGGGTCCTTTGGTGCGAATTTCCGTATGAAGCATTCACCTCGTGGGCTTCGGAATTCATTACGAATCTCGGGGGGTTACCACCTCGTTTATTATGGTTACCCGCGTTGTGGCCACCTCGAGGGTTGTTGTTATTTTAATGACTTTGCTCCCAAAAAGGCTTTGGTGGGAAGATTGGCGTTGATGCCGTGGGTGTTGGTTCGAACTTTGCTGCTAGGGCAGCTCGTTCTTCTTCCACCCTAATCCAATTGTTGCCCCGGTGCATTACGTCTTCGATCGAGGTGTACCGGTTGACACAGATATCTTGCCTGAACTTTGATTTATACCAAAGTCCCAAGGTGAGAGCAGCAATTTCCGTTTCATCACTCACCCCGTTTAGTCGGGACAAGATGTCTTTAAACGTGGAGATAAACTTGCGTAGTGGCTCGACCTTGGTCTGTTGCAGTGCGTACAGTTGAGCAACCGTTGTTTTTGTCTCCATGAACATTGAAAAGTGTTTCAGGAAAGCTGCAGTCAGCTGATCAAACGAGCTGATGGAGTTCCATTTTTGAGAACCAGTCTAGTGCGTTTCTTGTGAGATGTTCGGCGAAGATTTGACAATGCCCAGCATCTCGTTGGGCGGGCCCGAGGTTAGCTCTGGCCATTGCGATGTGAAAGGCGCGGATATGTGCTCTAGGGTCGCTTTTCCCGTCATAACGGGGGATGTTCACCCGCCCGATGTCTCTGATTATCACGTTGGTGATCTGAGGCATGAAGGGAGTTCACATCGATTCTCTGACGAGGATCTCGGGAGCTGCCGAGGTGGCCTTGTGGACCTTCGAGTTAACCGTTTTCACTTCGGTTTGGACTTCTCTCATGCTGTCTTTCAATTCCCTTAGGAATTCCACGAAAGGTTTGTTGGGGACGTAACGTATCATTTCTTCCGTCAAAAATGGACGGGGAGATACTAGATCGATTCCCCTATTTTCACATGCTGGATCTTCTGATGTGTCCGCAATCTGGACGTACCCCGGCCTGGGAGTTGGCGGTGGTGGCATCTCATCGATCATGTTTAACATCGCGTTTTGCCTGGCCGGGGTGAAGAAATCGGTGTCCGTTTGAGTAGACCCGTCTCCTCCCATCGTGGACCTCGATCCGGCGTATCGACTGTTCCCGGGGTTAGTTTCTTGAGAAGTTTGCCCCGAGCTGAGTAACCTAGCACCCATTGCGGGGGCTGTGTTGTTTGTGTTTAAAGACGTGGTGTTTCTCACCTCGTTAGATCCGGGGGTGTTCAAAGATTGATCAAAATCTAGGATCCAACGGGGATCGTGTTGTGACGAGGTGCATAAGAGATTTGGGAACGGATTGAACCCATTACCTCGGTAGAGTTCCTTCGATCCGGGATTGGTTAGAACTCAGGTCTTCCAACTTCTTTTGGAATTCCCTGTTTGTTTCGTCTCCCTTTTCGAGTGAGGCCAGAATGGTCTCCATCATCTTCTTGACAGCGGGGTCTTGCGGCGGTGGTGCCGGATTGACTTCGGGCTGAGCAGACGAGATGGGGCTGGAGGTCTTCTTGGATCTAAATCCTGCCATTTTTGGCTTGATGAATGGATTCGTTCTTGAAAGGACGATTTGAGATGTTCTCTGGCAGCGACGCTAAACTGTTGATGCGAATATGCACAACCAACTGTCACGAAATATAGCCACTCTGATTATGAGATAAAAGATGAACGGGCTCAAATTCCTTATACGAATCCACTTCGGGCGAGTAAGAATGTTTAAGAATAATAATAATACGAAGAAAACAAAGAGCTTTGATTGATTGCAAGGTGGATACAAGTATAATCTCGAGTGATTACAAAGTGAATTCTGTGATCCCCTCTACTCTATGCGTGTTGTATTTAAAGGCTCATCACAACGTCTCTTTTCCTTGTTTTTAGCAACGTCTATCTTGACTGATTTCTTTCTCGTGCCTCCTGCTCGTTCCACCACGTGTATTGCTGACGACGTACTACTTGACGATCCATTCCGTAGGAATAGCTCGGGAAGAGGGGATTTCGGAGAGAGTCTCAGTATTAGTCCTTTTAGTGGAATCGACTAATATTAAGAATAAAAAGACGGAAAAGGTTTGTGAATTTTAGAGTCCCTTAATTCGAAAGTTTCGTTCATATGGGTCCATAAGGTCTAAATGATAGAATCTTGGAAAAGATTAAATGAACAAGAATGATTGATTTACTCATTTAATATAAATTGTGATTTATATCGGGAAAGTTATTTTCTAAGTAACTTAATAAATAATTAGTTATTTATTGGTACATTTATTTATTGAATCATAGAGTATTGTTATATTGATAATAATACACTTGAGTAATTCAAATAAATAAAAGAAGAAAATAAATAATTTCTAATTTCGTAGTTATTTGATAAGTATGAAATTATTTAATGAAATGTCATTAAAAAATGAGAGTTCTTATTTAATTGAATTTAGAAATAAATCAAAAGAATTTGGGAATAAAATAAATTAATATGGACGAGTATAGGGCAGAGGTTTGGCAAATTCTATAAGTGATTTGATTATGGGTTTGACCCAGGTTAAGCCCATTTAACCTGTTTATAAAAAGGCTTAAGAAAATCCTAATCACGAATCCCTAACTCTAATATTTTCGGTCAAGGCACTCTCTCTCCCCCTGTGTGATACTCGGTTGAAATCCCCAAAAAGAAAAGAGGAGAAAAAAAAATTCATCTTTGCTTAAGTAATTTCTTATTCCCGAGAGTTCATAGAAGAGTCCACCCTCTCAATCTCAATAAATCCCTCGTGTTTTATTATTGATTCTTTTTTGTGGTGTTTGGTGTGTTCTATTCTGGAAATTCTGAACTTTTAGAATTGTTTTGAAGTCACAAAAGCTCACAGCCCCTCCAAACCGGCGAGAGATCCCTTCCAGCGTCCCTATCTGGCGAGATTCCCAACAGGAGTCCCTGTTTGTCGAGATCCCCAGAGGCGTTCCAGTCCGCCGAAGGCTCAAGGCCGGCGAAGGCTCCAGGCCGGCAAAGGCTCCAGTCCGGCAAAGGTCCTAGTCCGATTAGACTTCCGATCCGGCGAGATCTCCAGGTGTGCTCCCAATCCGACGAACAGGTCCAGAGGCCCCAGGCGTCCTGTCTCCTGTCCGGCGTGACCTCCCAATCCGATGAAGGTGCTGTCCGGCGAGCCTGTCCAGTCCGGCCAGCGCGCGTCCAAAGCATTACGGCGAACCTCTTTCCACGTTTGGACTTCGTGTGGCCTTCCAGAGATACCGAGCGACGTTGGGATTGTTTACAATCTCAATTGTAAGTAATTCTCAACGATTTGGATGACTATAACTATATAAATTTGTTTATATAGGTTGATAGTTTGTTCAAATGTTGTTCAACATGTTTTAATAAATTTGTTTATTAACATGTCAATAAATTTTAATGGCTAGGTTGTTTAAACATATTAAAAAATAGTTTTAATATGATAGATCTAATTATATTTTTCCGTCACATATGATGTGTAATATAATTCAATTGTTTAAATTGCTAAATAAATTCCAACAATAGGTTCTGTTTCCGACTTTGAAAGTTTCGTTGGTCTTTCCCTATCAGCGAACATGACTTGTTTGCACCCCGACTGAGCTTCCCTCGCGTAATTTTTTTGTGCGCGTCTCGAGTTTCTCCCGATGTGCGGTCCTCCCACTATGAGAGAAATTTCCAAATATGCTTCTTTAGGTTCCGACGGCTCTTCCCTACTCCCAGTTCTGAATTTATTTAATGCTCCTCGTCGGATCAAAGCTTCTATTGCTTCCTTCAGGTTGAAGCAATCTGCCATTCTGTGACCTACATGAGTATGGAAAGCGCAATACTTCGTCTGGTCCCTTTTGGCTATATTTTTCTTACTCTTGGCCGGCCTTGGGAAATCTTCTTTTTCATGGGTGAGACTGAAAATCTCTTCTATCAAAGTATTCAGGGGGCTATATTGATCATACTTGCTTTGAAATATTTTTTTCGGCCCCTCTTCGGATCGTATCCTCTTTTGAGGTCGATCTTCCTCGGTACGCCTTTCCTTCTGTTTCTCGTGTCGAGGCTTAGGTGCCTCAGCCTTCCTAGCCGCCAACTTAGCTTTTTCGGCATTTATATACTTTTGCGCTCTTCTAAGGAAATCATTGCAAACCCGATGACTGATTTTTTGAAGTGACCACCATAATTATGATTATGTTCTGATCCCCGAAGTGATCCCAAAGAACTTGAAGTCTTCATTGAGGTCGTCTACCTGCAAAGCCTGCTCCGAATAGCGGTTGATGTAGTTCTTTAGAGATTCTTCATGGGCCTGTCTGGTGGCCAAAAGACATTTCTTGGGAGTCTTCCCTGAACTCGACCCAACAAACTGCTCCATATATCTCCATGTCAATCGATCCCATAAGCCTATTGTATTCAGCCTGAGTTTCCTATTACACCTTTTGGTTGAGCCCGAGAGGGTAATATAAAACGCTCGACACATGAATTCACGGCCCGCTCCCTGCAAAAGCATCCAAGAAGAGAAAGTATCGAGATGATCACCTGGGTCAGTTTTTCCATCATAAGCGGGGATGTTCGGCATCGTGAACCTATCGAGCAGCGGATGGCCGAGTACCGTTGCCGTGAATGGTGAGATTGCTTCTCCAATCTTTTGGAGGGGCTCTCTGACACAGAGCGACCTCTTCGATTCGCCTCTCCAATCTTCTGAATTATGTTTCTTTGGTGCTCGCGTTGTCCTTGGTATCTTTCACTCTATCTGGAATTCTTAGTCCCGAGCGGCTTTTCTCACAAGATGGTTGGAAATTTTTCGGAATCTTTTCCGACGCGTCCATACCTTCTTCCAACTCAGTAAGTTCTTCCCTTTTTGTACCGATCTGTGGCATGCCTCCAGGATTTCTTAGTCCGAGCTTCAGAGCCTACGGGCTCTTTTCCAGATCGATACAAGAGTTCTTCATCAGGGATCACTATTGCGCTCTGTAAAGTGACCCTTTTAGCTCGTAGCTTCCCTTCCAGCTCCTTGTTTTTGGCTTCCAAAGTCGTGAGACGCTTTGGCATTTCTCGGAATTGAACGTGCAAATGGGGTTCCAGAAGGAGTTCAGTAAGCTCTTCCTCGGTAAGTGGGAGCGTACGATTGTGGAGTTTGACCACTTGCTAGTTTATGAGTGCATTTCCTGTGGGAATTGTTGAACTAACCATTGATATTCAACGTTTTTCCTCCTTCTTCTAGCGCTAACTGTTAACCTGTAAAAATAGTAAAACAATATCTCACCAATATTCTCGGGATACCAAGTAGGTTTTCCAGAGAATAAGAACGAGACTTTCTCTTATAACAAATGATTCGAGTACAAGAGAACAAAATAACATGAAGTTTACCAAAAAATAGGTGAATAATAACTAGTAACTCTCTAATCATCTGTCCCCTTCTCATGTGTCTCTTGCTCCTTTTATAGCCTTACTATTAACTGCCTATCAGTTGTTCTACGTAGTAGGTTCGTGGTTTTGGTAATTCGTGTGGTGATCAGTCCCACGTCTTTTTACTGCGAATATTATTTCGTCAGTATGTATATTTCATCACTTGTTCGCTGTAGCGATCCGAGTGAAATTATTTACACGAGTTTCGTTTCTTTTATTAGTCTTTGACTTATGACCTTCTCTTTTCTTCGAAGTTCTGGTTGATAAGCTCTGTTCTTAACTTATCAACGTAATATTTCTTATCTTGCTCCTTAAATTTTTTTCATTTGGACATTTATCCTGAACATGGGCCTATTTCTCGATATCCCGGGAACATTCTGGCGATATAATCCAAAAAAAAACAAGGGGCTGGCGTATGATTGTTGATTAAGATTCGTCTAAAATCTGATTTAAGATTTTTTCAACAGTCAAAGCTGCCGAGAAGATGTCAAGTTGACCCTTTATATCCAGGTCATGAACGAGCCAACATGCTTATCAACAATCAAATAAAATAAAGAAGGAATAAAACATATAATAATAGTAAAATAGGATAACCTCATTATACACTCATGTGACGTCTGGTCTACAACCCGCGTTATTCCTCCTTCGAACTAATGACTTTCATTCCCAGTCAATTATAACACGAGAAAGTGCACAGTAATGCGCACATTACATAATAAATTCTTATCCACCAACGATATACATCATATTATTTATAAGGTATAGTTCCACCAGTTCACATCATTATCTTTGTAAAACCTTAGAGCCGTTGCGTGAAGAAACAGATACATCACTACGATATCCTTCTTTTCTCAAGCTAAACACAGCTGTACTTCATCATAGAGACGAGAACATAATACAGAATACAACAAGGGAGAAAAGAAAGAGTCGATTTTGTCTTATAAAGATTGAAAAATATGCCCATGGAAAGCGCGAACCGGTATCACGAGAAACTCACTTGTCGTGTCGTTTTCGCCTGTTACATTGTGTCGTTTTTCGGATGGCTAGTAGGTTATTCCGGTATTTTAGGTGAGTTGTCGTTTCAATGAACTGAAAATATTTCCAAATCTCCAAAAACTCTTTTTATTTTTTTTTATCAGACTGATTTTAGAATTTAGTACAAGAATCATGGTTGTGGATATTATTAAGGATGGAGTAAACTAGTTACTTTTTTTTATATATATTAGGAAAAGTATTTCGCAATCTTTTACCATTATCATTTTTTTTAGTTTTATGTAATGAATATAAGTTATTTATCCCTGTAATTTGTTTACCAAACGGTCATTCAATTTCTTGTAATTGCAGGACAAGTTAGTGGAGAAGATGCATTTTATGACATATTCTACAGCGACGTTTCGGGGAAAAACCCTCGCGATTACGACTATTGCAAGTACGGGAACCGGTACAGTTTCCCGGTGATGGGCGGGCCTCTTTACTTGGCCGCGGCGTTGGCTTCGATCTTATCGTATCCTTTGCCGGTGAAGTACGGCTGTCGGATGTGCATAATCATCGCCGGAGTCGTGTCCTTGATCGGAGCAGCCATCGGAGTCTACCCAATGTTTCCCCTCCTTCTCGCCAGCCAAATCATCCTTGGTTTCGGCGTTGGCCTCGGAGTTCAGGTACTTCCGTAAAATGGTTCTTTTCTTCAAGGTTTGGTATTTTCTTAGAAGTTTTATTTTATTATTATTAACATTAAAATTGTTAAATTTAAAAATAGTTCTCTTATTATCTCCTAAGTTTAGTCAATTTAGTGAGGACTCAAAGTTGCGTATGTGTATGCATAAAAAGAAAATTTAAAACTAAGATTATGTACATAATTAGTATATAATTAAGGCTATGTGAATTAAGGCCCTTTAGCTTTACGAATATAGTATATTAGTCACTTTTTCTATCGATCGTCATTGAACTTGGAAATTCAAAAATTATGGACTTCTTCCCAAGACTCAAGTAAGTTGACTCTTTTAAACCAAAGTTAAGTTGCATGCGCTCTTGAGTTTTCATAATAATAATTTAAAAATAACGAGGGAAGGAAAAACTTAAAGGTGTATTTCGAAATATACGCGATATTAGGGTAATATTTTGTTTTTATATGTGAAAATTTCATTATGAAATATATGTGGTAAAATATAAAAAAAAAATTGATAAAATTTGACTGCAACATATCGCAATATACCATAAATGGTATTAAATTCTGTAAGTTAACGCAATCGACAGCAGTATACTGCAATTGCAGACTTTACTAAAGAATTTTTGTTTAACACGTATATTTCGTAATAAAATTATATCACATATAAAAATAAAATTTTATCCCATCGTCACACATATTTTTTATAAATTTCCCAATATAATAAACATAGGTAGACGAGAGTTTCAGCGTATAATTATATTTACTCAATCGGACAAAATAATTTACACACTAATGACTTCAATTTGATTACATCAAATATGTCCCTCTCCCTTTCTCAGTTTAAATTGAGGCTCCATCATTCGCTTAAATGGTTGAACTATAAATAATGATCTAATTTTTTTAGGGTAATTTTACTATACATTCATATAAATAGTTCAAAAATTAAATTCCTTGATAGAGGTAAATGAGTTGAATTTATAATCGCATCGTTATAAGATCAGCATTTACAACCTGTTTATAAAACCTTATTTAGAAATATGTGGGTAATTTAGTGGCTTTAGAGTCAGTTTTTTAATTTTTTTTATTACTTTTCAGGTGGCATTGATATACATATCGGAAATGGCACCAGCCTGGAGCCGAGGAGCCATGAGCGCGGCGTTGCAGCTGTGGATCGCGATCGGGTTTCTCGGTGGAAACATGATGAGGAGAGGCTTAGACCAAGAAACCGAGGACCAAGGCTGGAAAATGTTCTTGTCCTTCGCTCTTCCGTTAGCCCCCACCGCTCTCATCATCTGGGGCGGCTCAAAGTACGTGCCCGAGGCCCCAAACAGCCTCCCCAACCACTGCATCTCCGCGAAAAGCATTTTCCAGCGAAGGAACCTGCCTCAGCTCGCCCTCGCCGTTTTGATGCCCATTTTTCAGAGCATCACGGGGGCGGTTTTCGTGCTCTTCTATGCGCCCTTGCTGTTTTACAGCCTCGGCTCCGGATTGGAATCTTCCACGTATTCCACCGCGATAAACGGGGGTGTTCTCGTCTTTTCCGCGTTGGTCTCCATGCTCACCGTCGACAGAATTGGCCGCAAAGTTTTGCTCATTTCCGGCGGAGTAATAATGTTCTTATGCCAGGTAAAGTTTTTTACTTCTTTTCTTACCAAATTCGTTTCACCGTCTAATTTGAATTGGCGTAAACTCTATCATGAGTTTCAGGTGGGTAGATTAGTGTTACCTTATTTTTAGTTTTTTCGGATTATATTAATCTAGTATAGAAAGCACTGGTCTTTAATGGCCATATTCACAAAGTTTAATATGAAAATGAATTTACGAATACGATGAATGCTATATCAACTCATGAGATTGCAATACACAATTTTTTTTATATACATGCTCAATTTCATTTTAAATCTCGGTTATCTTATATATATATATAAACCTTTATTTGTATTTGTATATTATTTTTAGAAATTCCATTTTTTAAATTCAAATTTGTGCAAAATTAGACATATTATGTTAAAAACATCCAAATAAAAACTTTTGATCTAACTTTAGATTAAATACCCAAAACTTCCGTTGAGATCTGACCTTATTCGATGAGATATGACCGGATCCGATAGCTATGCTATTCTGATGAGGGAATATTATCAAAATTTTGGATAAAAACTCAAATTAGAAATATTTTTAGGCACAATATATCTAATTATGATATTTTGCACAAATTTAAGTTTACAATATAATTTTTTTCTAATTTCTTGCAAAACAAGATACAATTGAATTTCGAAACTAAATAGGTTTGAATTACGTTTTTTCTCGCCCCATCAGGTTGTTATTGCCATATTGTTGGGATCCGAATTCGCGAGCGACAAACTAACAACGAACCGGCTATCAATAATTTTGACGGTTCTAATCGCCATTTTCGTCATGGCGTATGGCTGGTCGTGGGGCCCGCTCGGGTGGACAATCCCGAGCGAGACCTTCACGCACGAGACTCGTCCGATTGGGACAAGCATAACGGTGTCCATAAACTTTGTGTTGGCCTATCTTGTCCTTCAGTTTTTCGTCCCTCTTCTCTGCGCTTTCAAGTACGGCCTCTTCATATTCTTCGCTGGTTGGATCGTTGTGATGACAATCTTCGTTTGCCTCTTCCTTCCTGAGACCAAAGGGGTTCATATTGAAGAGACTGATTGCTTGTGGTCCAAGCATTGGTTTTGGAAGAGATTTGTGGCTCAAGACTCTCACCAAACACCGCATAGTAGTACTAGTGCAATGCCTAAACATGTTCGAATGTGACCGCAAACTGTAGTCTATTTGTGTGATTTTAAGAAAATAAAATTTATATGCGTTTGTGTATAAGCTAGCGTGAGGGCGTGTATAGTGCTGTTAATTTATTTATTTTTTATATAATATATTGGAAAAAATACTGCTGGTTTGTATATAGTGCTTATATTTATTAATATACATCTACATCTCGAGATAACCTGGCAATTTTTTATTTATTTATTAACCTCTTGCAATTTTCTTCGTCAACAATTTTGTGGATAGCTTGCTTTATGATTTGGCCATCTTTACAAAAAAAAAATGCCTAAATATATACTCTAAATCATTCAAATAAAATTTTGAATTTTAATAATTAAACAAATTATTAAGTCACGAAATTTGAATAAACATTTACTAAAAACTTAGTTTTACTCTACTTTCAATTATTACTTAGATTATTTATTATGTGATATATATTGTATTCAAACATATTTATATTTGATGATTTTAGCATATAAATTTATATATAAAACATTATAAGCTCTACATATATAGCCAGTATGAGAATTAGATTTTGCTATATATAGTCAACATTTGATCAATTTTACATTAATTAACCAGTGAAACACTTAACGAATTCAAAAGACTTTTTTGCCTAAACAACTTAGTTTTCCCAAAATATATTTATATTCTTTACGCCATCACTAATTAATGACACTCATTGGAGCATTGTCATAGACGCATTTGCCATCATGTTGTTTCAACTGCAGCACCTTTATGGTCACACTTAGCCGTTGTCACTTCCTTCCCCTAAACTAATTAGACCACTTGCGATATCTCCATTTACTTTTCCTCCTCATCCACTATCAGTCAGTCCCAAATAAAATCCAATAACTCTAATGAAATAATACGGGAGGAAAGAGAGTGTGACTCAGCAAGTTACTTATAGGACGTCAATAAAATATCTTAAGTTAAATGCTTACCGGACCGAAGCGGACTTGGTCTGTCCGGTCCAGTAAGAAATAACTGGATCCCAATGATCGATTATTGTGCGTCTCTTAAAATATAAAAAATTAGCCGTTTCTTATCGTTGCACCTTCAGCGATAAGAATTTTTTTTATTTTTTTTCCTCCCATGTGCATTTTCTTCACACCTTCTCCTCTCTCATTCTCTCTCCAATCCATTTTTTCATTCTTTTTTTAATTTTCAAGTTTAAACTCGTTTTCTTTTTCAACATCATTCTCTCTCAATGACTTACTCATCCTAAAACCGAAGCTGGGGTCGTAGGAGAAGAATTTCACAAAATTCACATGTTCACCAATTTGAAAGAAATTGGTTGAATTATTCTCAAGATAACGAAGATACGGTATACTTTTTCGATCCCAATTATGTTCCCCTCAATTTGAAATGAATTTCGAAGAGGCTTATCAAGCTCAACTTCCACAACCCGATCCCTACTAAGTGTATCAAAAATTCTCTCAACACATGAAACAAGAAGAAGAAGAAGAAGATCAAGGATGGGACGAAACCGAAGATCCAAATAAGAAATCATTAATTAATAATTGCTCTAACTAAATAACTTAAACAATGTAATTAAATTTTGTCAACTCTTTTTGTTATTTTTAAAAATAGCCATCTTGGATTGTGTCACATATCTGAAAAAGTTGCATTATATATTCATGCCTTTTATTAAAGATATTTTAGTCTAAATTAAAAAAAATTAAAAGATATATGCAGATTTTAAAATACCATGTAAGAGTGACTAAAATGATTTGGTCCGACTTCAAAGTTTGAAATGAAAGTTTAGACTATATATGATTGGTGCTAAATTTAAATTTTTACTATTAGAATTCAATAAAACCGACTCATTCTGGTTTTTGTCTTACTCAATCGAATGATTATCTAGATATTTCTTTGGAAATATTTCATTTAAGATATTATTATGTTCGTAAATCTGAAACAAAATAATAGTTAATACTGTTTAAACAGGTCCAAATCATACCGGATCAATCTCAAGATTTGTTTTATAATTGTTTATTTTCTTATACGGCCTAGTCTTATTTAAGTTTTTACTTTTAGAAATGGTCTAATCAAATTGTAATACTTTTGATTGTATATATATTGTTGAAACCTTATTATACTATTTATTCGGCAAACACAGCTGTGTGTTATACAAATGTTAGCGAAAAGAGTTGAGGTATGAACTTAACTATGACGATTATTATCGAAAAACATACAAATTCCTAAAATTGAGTTAATGGAGGAAAACACCCACACAGTTAACGTGAAATTACACTTATATATTCCATTCAAAAAACGCAATAAAAATATTCAATGCAACATTTTGTTGGCACTGTGATTTTTCTCGATCACGTAAATCGATCCAACTATTTTTTATCTCCATTTCTCTTTGTTTTTCGTCCGCTCACCCTCGCTATTGTAGAAGTTGGGGATTCGGGAATTTGGAGATTTCGGAAATTGGGGATTTGAGAACTTCAATTTATACCTCTTGTTATATATTTATAACCGATACATAAACTCTTGTTTGTTATATCTCAATTATATGCGACTACAATGGTGCCTGTGGATTTCATAAATTGGGGATTTGATAATTTGGGGATTTCAAATTTGGACCTTACTTTTAGGTACTTGTTTAATCCATAAAACAAAGAAAATAGAGATAAAAAACCGGATCAATCTACGCAGGCCATGTGTATAGAACGATACACTTAATGGGTAAAAACTAAATGGTGTCAACGAAAGACCGCATTGAGTGTTTTTATCGCAATTTTTGTGTCATTTTATGTGAACTTTGGTTTTCTATTTTTGTCGCCATTAACTTTTATTATTATGTGATATAACGTGAATGAATATTTACATAGGGTTAGTATGAGTTGGTTGTTAATTCCGATTATTCTGTTCTATAATATGTGTACCATAGTTTAAACTTTGCTTCTTCAAACGTGAAGAATTTCATCGACCAAAAACTCCGAACAAGTGAATAATTTTTTCAAAATGCGAAGATGTGCTTTGCATTATGATGTGCTATTGATATTTAAGAAATGTGATAATGAGAGTGAGTCTCATGTCTAAATGGAACTTAGATTGTAGCAAATTTTGGGAGTGTCAAAGACAAAAGTGTTTGCGAATGGAAACTGGTAAATTTAACATTATCATGTTGTTATGTGATTCTTAATGGATTCGTTTTAGAAATTTTATTTTGTACAATTAATACTGAGCAAAATATTAAAGATGAACCCCTTACATCCAGTGTATCCAAAAATGGGCTTTTGACCTAATCTATATTTATTAAATTGATTTTATCATTATTGAAACTCTATATTTCATAGGAACTCGTCAAATTTTATCATATTTCATTAAAAAATATCAAATCCAAAATTCTAACTTTTTCAAAATCGATCCAAATCATCTAATAATCATTTTATAATTATTAAACTACGTGATATCAATTCAAGTACGAAATATATCAAATAAACATGAAAATATTGGATCAAAAATGAATAAATATAACTTTTTCAGTCATTTTCCTGAATAAATATAATATCATTTGAGTGAAAAATGAATAAAAGACAAAAAAAAAAAATCTAAGTGAAAGGGAATCGAGGTTTGAAATTGGATCAAAAATCTAATTTCGGATATTTTCGACATATAGAATCCATCTTTGATACTTTGTATAACAATAAGCTCCGTACTCTTTTCGATTTCTTGTTCTGTTCTTTCTTGTCATTTTATTCAAGATTAGTCGTTGGCTTACAAACTCTACCGATACTTCTAATTATTTTTACGCGGATGCAACAATCTTCCACACGTAAGCTAGTTTGATCGATATGGGTTAGCGAATTTTGTATCTTCTTAATTCTTTCAGTTGTTTATTTGATTAGTATTTAGAATTGTTTGAGTTTGATCTAAAATCACGTCGAACCAAAGAATTTTGTTATGCTACATCAAGGTTGACTTAGACTCCGATTTGGCAAGGGGGATTGTTGAGGATCGAGTCTACTAGACTGACCCGACGAGGAGGGTTGTTGGGGAATGAGTCTTCCAGACTGATCAGGTGGAGGGGTGGACTGCTTCCTTGCTGAAATCTGGAATCTTGGACGAGCTGGATTTGGGCATTCAACGATTTGATAACGAAAATAAAATATCTTTTTACAAAGCTTACAAAATTTTGTAGACAAAACTCCCTAGATCAGTCAAATAAGTCAACCATAGTTCTAAAAATTATTTATCACTTATTAAGTTTACCTTGCAAGATGATGGCGAGTTTTCAACTTTTCTCAGCATCGATAATGACAAAGACACTAACTGTAGTTGAACATTGGTGAATCACAAAGATGAGGCTTAACAATATGTCGCTTGCATGATAAAGTCGTGTGCATCGCGCTTGTAAGCGTATTCTTAAAGACATGAGAGATGATTGGTAATAAATAATAACTTGTGTACATTTGAATATGCCCTAACATTGAACGTGGAAGATTGAAAAATCAAACCGGACTAAATTAAAAAAAAAAAAAATTAGTATATAGCCAAGTAAACTAGTGTAATTTTTGTTATACCCAACGTTTAGTTAATGAATAATAAATAGCTAACTAATTTCGTTTACAAATTGTTAACTATGGATAATCTGAACATAATAGGCAGTGTAAATGAATGTCACATAATTAAAAATGATTATTAATTAAACGTTTATAAAACGTCGGGTATTATCAAATTACTATAGATAATATTGGTTAAAAATCCAACATTATAGACCGGATGGATATAAAACGTTTATGATCGAATATCGCGTGGCTTGCGCTTGTAATTGTGTTCATGGAGATTGAAGAGATTACTAATAACAAATAGTGACTTGTGTGCAATGGGATATGCCCAAAAAAATGAGAATGTAGAAAATAAAAAAATTGGACCTGACTAAATTCGAAAAAAAAAAAATCATTTTAGACCGGACTGAACATTGTGGTCCGACATATGATTTTCAAATATTTAGCATACTATAATATTCACGAAGGGTTGAGATAGGATTTAAATCCAATTATTGAACCAAAAGGTGTTGGATCTTTTGACATTATAGTTTACCTAGACAGCTTAGTGTATGTTAAATAAGGCCTGCAACATATTACAGAAACAATATATTTGATTTTTTTTTTCTTTGATTAAACTAGGTTTTATGACTACAATTATTACAGGAATAACTATTCACATTTTATAAAGCCTTGATTCGTCCACCGTCCAGATTATGAGTAGGCGGATATCCGAAGAAGTTACCTAGCGCTCCCACATCGACCATAAATAAATGAAATGCACTGCCTATGAAAGTTGGTCAAGCTCTCATCGACCATTTTGATCACTTATTTGGGATCAGTGGGGGACAGGTGACTCTCATAAAAAGTGCATGTTGACCCTCCACAAACTTGGGCTAAGAATACTAAATTCATGAGATTCCCTCCACTAGTATGGAAGTTACCCAATCTTGGGAGATATCACTACAACATTTCACTTGGTAATAAGAACTGATATACTCCAAGTTAGGCTTATAAAGACAATAGACCTTAACAATTCTAATAAATAAAACTAACTAGTGTTTGGAGCTTTGAAGAAGAGTTTTCAGCCATAATAAGTTGAAGTAACGATTTTAGACATGAGCTTGAGACATCTGCGATGATGTGTACATTTCAAGTCCTTACCAGTGTCAAGTATCACTTTGAATCTGTATTTCAAACTTTCAAATGAATACAATTTATTTCCTTTTATTAAACGTGCAGACAAACTCAATTAGCACGTTTTTATATCTGTTTGGTAGTTTACATATGCAAGTTTGGCAACACATTACAAACTTGGTGCCATAGTAGCTTAAACTAAAGTTTCAGGTTTTTTCCGTCAAAAGTTATGGTCCAATTTTCTTCTTCTCTAAATCAACTGAATCTAACCGGTTACTACAGACCAAAATGTATACAATATAAGGTCACAACTCACAACAATGCTGATAAAATCAGAGGCTAAATTAAATAGAAAGAAAATAAAAACCAGCCTCCCATCTGAATAATTTATTAGCGAACAAAGCCATATATCTAAATCATTATAAACTAAGAAACACATACACCCCACTGATTCAATAACCAGAAACAAAACAGACCGAACTCTAAACTAATCCACTCTGTAAATTGCTCGAATCACTTGTGGCTACAGAATTGTCTTCGAAAACCTACATTTTTGGAATTTCCATCGAAAAAGAGCCACGATTGAAACAGAGTATTATAGATTCTGTTTTGGCAAATACTTTGTGTTGTCTTCGTCATCGGAAGAGAAATCGTTCGACCCTTCCCGAGCATAGCGCTTGAGATCACGTGTCTTTTCCTCGAAAGTAGATTCTCGTTCGTAATTTGTGGTCCGTTGTTTGACCAAAAGCCACCGAAGCAACCTGTCTTCCTTGTTCAGGTAATGAAGCTCTTTGTTGATGTTTGGAGTAGCCATCATACTAATCTGCATAAGTTTGCCCTACACTCCACAACGAAAATAAAATGTATAAATTATTTCCTCTTGATTTCAAAAGAAAGTTGGATAAGAACTTTATTTTCTTCCTTTCTCTCTTTAGATCAGATTGACAAACAGAGGACTGGTAAATGCCCGAATAGTTAGCTACCGATACGAAAATTTATCCTATGGACTCATCCACTCGAATACATTGAAACTTATGGCTAATATAGTTGTTACCAATATTAGAAGTAATAAGACATCAGTCACAAATATAAGTGACTGTCAAGCTGAAATGTGGAAATAAACATGAAGTACATGTTTCATATCACTACTATTCAAGCTTTAAGTTTGAAGCTGTGGCTGAATAAACCCATCAAATTCTAAGCCACTTGACGAGTGGGTCATCAATCCAAAATGGACCAGGCAAATGATTTCTAGTTCTTTACATAGATTTCGTAATTTTCCTTTGAGAGTTACAGAGACGATGATAAAGCAATATGTTAATATCTCAACAAAATAATCAGTCTGTTATTCCCGAAATTTATTACTTTTTTTTCTTCTAAAAATAATATGTTTACGGTATTGATTCTAACTTGTATGGGTCAAATTTGGGGATTAAACAACATCGAAAAGGAAACGTCTTATGCAACATAACGATTTGAATTTCTGATCTCTCCTATAAAAATTACAATACTAAAGAGACCAAAAATGTAGAATACAGAATTAGGGGAATCAATTTTGTTACCTGGAAATATCTTCCGTCAATCTTCTTGATTCCGTAGCCCAACTGAACCTCTCCCATCGATTTGACAGCCGTCACGACACCGTTTCTTTTGAAAACGTGGTTGCTGACTCTGGAGACCAAGTCCGCCATAGCTTCTTTCGGCACATGAGGCTTCAACAGAAGTACACAGTCGTACAATGGCATTTTCCTTTGTTCCTTTTTTCCGATCTTTATTTTGGAAATAGAAAAAAATTTAGATCGCATGAACCCTAAGACAGAGAATTGAGAGAGAGAGAACCGTACCTTTTGAAGAGTTTAGCTTCTGATGAACGACGTTTTGCTGTAGCCGACGAGGAGAACTGGAGGAAGAAGGGTTAAGAAAGTTTTAGAGTGAAATTGAAGTGAGGACTCGCTGTGTCGTCATTCTATTGTTTTTTATTTTATGTTTCAATCCTTGAGGGGAACCGTAAAAGTAGAAAGAAAAAAAAAAAGAGAAATTCTTTATTTATAGGCTTAATTTGAATGGAATGTTAATTTTTATTTTAAATTAATTTGATTTATTTTTGGATAAAAAAAATTGAGTAAATTTTTTTATTAAATTTACGATGGATTGCAATAATTTACGATGGTTTATGAAAAATTTCGATAAAAAATAATTTAAAAATAATAAAAAATTCGATGAACTCTGTCGAATTTCGACTTGCGATGAATTTTAGTGAACTCAATTTTATTTTTCTCTTTAAAGTTATTTTTGTCCAAAAATAACTCAAAACCTCATTTTGAAATAAAATTGAAATAAATGTTATAAATTTGATATTTCAAAAAAAATCGGGTCTACAATATGAAATTTCTCATATTAAACATCAAAACGAAATAATTCAAAGGATAACCCGCAATTAAAGAAAAAAAATGACATGTAGTGTGATGGAAGTCACCTTTTTAAATACTAATATCGATATCGGTATTTTAATTTTATGGATATAGTGAATACCGACAGATATATTGATGGGCATTTTGTAATAATATTAATACTCATTACCAATGATATCGATAATATATCCATGATATATCGATACAAACGAATATATTGACAAAAAATATATAGTAATTATATTTTTTAAAAATCCAAACTATATATAAGTTATCAAATTCAAATTATGAAAATAAATAATCAAATACTACAATGTTTATGAAAAATAATAAACTATATATAATTCTTAAATATTAAATATTAAAGAACCCAATAACAAACTTCGAATCAATTGTTGGTACAGTATCGAAAAAATTAAAAACTTGTCAGAACTTCAAAAAATATTTAAGGACCTGAAGAAAAAAAACAGTTTCTTAATATGAAATATGTAAAAATATTCCACAAAACATGAGCTAAAACGATTTAATTACCAAAAACAAAATCGAAACTTTCACAACCTAAATTTTAAACTTACAATCGATATACCATCACATGTACTCCATAAAAACCCTTATGTGAAGATTTGTATTTGGTGAATAACACTTATTATCGTCGATACTCGATATCGTCGATATAATCGATAAAATATAAAATTTATTATTTGTCAGTCGGTATTTCATGGTAATATATTTATGGAAGACTCATTGTCATCGATATAATTTATTATTTTGGTGAATAAACACTCATTATTGTAATTTTTTCATTGTATTAAGTTATCGAATATAAGAACGAGAGTAAATGAGATATCAAAGCACGAGGCATCTGAATAATATATTTTTCGAAGTGACAGTTGTCCAAAACATAAATGTCATAAAAGTCCCTTAAGTTCAACTTACAGTTCTAGAAGAGAAATTTCATATTGTAGACCTAAAAATATTTAAAAAATTCCAGATTTTTGACGAACTTATTTTTCCCGATCGAAAAATGATTTTAACACCAAAAACGACTACAAAAGTGATTTAAATAGAGTTAATGAAGTAGCATATTCATTATTTTGATAATCTTAGATGATTTCAACGGATTTAGAAAAAATTCGAATTGAAAATGAGATTTAAATCTCTAAGAAACTCTATAAATGAGGTTAAAGGTATTTTTGTCCGATTTTGGGCCTAAAATTCAGTTTTAGATATTTTTAACGAGATGAGTCTTATCTGAATATTTTTAATGTTTATGGGTCTACAATATAAAATTTCTCTCTAAAATTCATACAAATGGAAGATTGCTAATGAGATCTCTTTAATTCTTTTGTTACGATATTTATGCTTCAGACATGTCGATTAATCATTCTTGAGTCTATTGAACAATTTATTGTATATCTTGATCAATCATATTATGTTTTATTAAAGTGATTATTAGTACGAGAGTACAATATATTTTTTATTATAATTTTGTTTTTTTATATTGATGGATTAGATTTTTTTGGTGAACAAAAGTGATAAGAGAACTGTAGTAAAAGAAAATAGTAGTTTATTAGAAAATTTTGATTATATTAAATATTTGAATTTTTTTCAAATGCATGCATTTATTATAAAATATTACTAACTTTTTTTTTACAGTTGCTTCCACTAAAATGAGTTTTTTAAAGTTTGAATTTAAAATTTTAATCGGTATCCTAGCTAAACGTGGCCCTACCGGGACGGGAGGTAACCGGGAGTCCCGTCCCGGTACGAAGAAAACCGATATTGGGAGTCCCGGTACCATGGCCGGGGCGGTACCGGGACTCCCGAGTTTTATCCAAACGGGAGGTACCTCCCGGTAGTTAAAAAAAAAAAAAAAAAAAACTGGCCGTTGGATTGAACATCCAACAACAATCCAACGGTCCACAAAATTACATCATTTTTTTATATTTTTTTTAATTCTTTTTTTAATTTTTTTAAACAGTTTTTAATTTTTTTTTTTTGCTTTAGACCGGGACCGGGAGTCCCGCCTCCCGTTTTCTCCCGTCCCGGTTAAAAACCGGGACCGGGACTCCCGTTCTGGTAATAACCGGGAGTCCCACGGGACGGTACCGAGAGGTGCCGGGACTCCCGGTATAGCCACGTTTAATCCTAGCATAACAAATGGCTAGAAAAACTTCGATTATTTTAAATATTTATTTACTAAATTTTTTGTCTGTATGTTTATTTATTTTGTTAGTCATGTGGATTAAAAAAGTGAACAGATGAAAACACGTGCTCAAAAAGACGTTTTTTCAAACAAAATATTATAAGCCCTCATATTTAAATTTCGGTTAAGATCTCAAAAAAATAATTGGACTGCTTTGGATATACTGGATGGATCTTGTGGTTGTTTAATCTCCAAACTTTTCATCTATGTGACTCATAAAGAGATATTCAGTGGTTCATCAGCTAAAAAGAGAAAAGTTTGAGCTATAGACATGCAAATGACTAAATGAGTATCTTTGACACACAATATGATGGTTAACATCAGTCCAAGCTATATTCTAGAGATAGGCTTGTCAATTTCATTTTCAAAAATCAATAAAAAAAAAAAATCAAATATTAGCGCATATAATATTAAATCGGTCACTTACTTGGTTGAATTCAAGTTTTGAACAGTCGAATATCGATAAATGGCCGATTACTCTAGAATACGAGAATATCGTTAGCCGAATGGAAATTCGACGGAGATAATGTGAAAATCAGAAAAGAGAATGTTGATGAGACTGTCATTGGTCGGACTAGAATTCGATAAAAATATAGATAATTTGACAGAAAAAATGTTGATTAATTGCATAATTTTGAACATAAACTTCATATATATAAAAATGGTCCTACATAATTTAAAATATAAAGTTCATACATAAATAAGGTTAATGCATAATTTAAAATACAAATTTCATCCGGATTAATAATGTTCATAAATAATTTAAAACATATAGTTCATACATAATTTAACGGGATAAAGAGTAATATACCCTTCTATAGTATTGAGTTTGCAAAATACGAAACTTATTAACAATTTTGGTTAATACCCAAAAAAAGAACTTAACAAAAAATAAAAGAGTTATATACCGTTTTATTTATAAATTTTTTAAACATTTAGTGGTTGCTTGTTAAATAGGGTATATTCAAACATTTATTTGTTCCAATAAATCAGCCAGCTCTCTTTCTCTCTCACTCTCTCTCTCCATCTATAAATCTGCTCCTCTCGAATCTGCCTCATGGATAACTAAAATCTTGTAAAACCTCTCCAACATTCCCGATCCCGAAGTTGAGCTCGAGCATCGCCGGACACCAAACTCGTCAACGGTGCGTCGGAACTCTTCAACATCGCCTTCGGCCTCGTGGTAGGCCACCGCGTCCTCGTTAAACAGCTCCGAGCATTAGGCATCTGCGAGTGTGTGGATCACACACTCTTTCTTCATCGTCGTCCAAGCCTCCGCCTCCGCTGTAACTACTTCTCGAATGACGAAGTCGTACCTCGATGACGGTGGATTTCAACTGGCTACTACGTCGTCCTCATTCTACGAGATCCTCGAAATTTCCGCTACCGCCACGTGTTTGGGTTATTTCAGTACCACGATTTCGAGGTACATGTGTAATTAAGGTTTAACAAAACAAAATTAACAAATATTAACTAGTATATCATCTCGACAATTTTTAAAAATAAAATTTTAAAAAAATAACTAATATATCATATGGACAATTTTTTAAAATAAAAATTAACAGATTTTAACTAGTACTTCATCTATACGATTTTTAAAATAAAAAATTAACTAATATTTCATCTCATAGTCTAAATAAAAAAAATTAAATCCAGATTAGTTGTAGTTAAACGTTAATTACTATAAATAACCGAAATATTAATGAAATATATTTAAAATAAAAACAAAATCAACCAAAAATCGTTAATTAATCAGTTGACTATTTCAAACATTAATTAAATTATTAGTAAACTTATTCTATTATTAAAATTTAAAAAAAGGTATTACTATAAATACAATTGTTTCGCTGTTAAATATAAGAAGTTAATTTAAATTAATTAGTATTTCAAATGGACGAGTATACTTCAATTGTAACCTGCAACCGAGCATGTATATTTGATTAAAATTAAATCCCTTAATGAAATATATTCGATTATAATTAAATCAATAAAAAAATTGCTTCTTAATTAGTTAATTGACTATTTCAAATAGATATTAAATCCATTAATTAACGTTTCAGATATGATAATTGAGAATAAAACACGAAATCCGGAATTTTATGTTAATTTGTGTTAATACTTAAAAACTAGATTAATTAAATAATTTATCCGAAAAATAAAAAAGGGAATAATTGGAATTTCATCTTTAATAAGAACTGCCACGTACGATCAAATGGGTATATTTTGAACGCGTACAAAAGATTGAGTATTTTATAATTGCAACGTTTCATTTGGCGTAGTTAGAGCAATTCTTCTAATTTAAAACGACAAGTTCATACAACATAAAACTCATACAATGAAAAAGTTAAAAAACAATCGTACAAATCCAACAAAACATCAATAATAACTAGAGCGACGGTGTGACTGCTGAAAAATTTTAACACTAAAAAATAACAAACTTTATCAAACCATAAACACACTAAAACATAAATGAAGTTTTTGAGTCTCAAATAAATTTGAAAAAAATTCATGTTATCTAAAATACAATTACTAACAAATTTTATTTCAGTAAACATTTCTAAAAAAATCAGAAGCTCCATGAACTCGACATTTCAACTAACAAACATTATCGAATCATAAATGATCCATACATAAATCCACATTTCCGTTATTCAAAAAAATCTGAAAATATTTCATCATTTCCAAAAAAAATTATAATTTAAAATCAATTTCCAAAAAAAGTCAAAATCTGCATGAATTACATCACTATTCTAAAGAGCTTAAATAACTTAATCAATGGTTAAACGATCTAAACAGCAATTAGTGTTTGCGAATATCAAAAAATTCCAAAACGAACAAATCTTATACATAAAACCATTTTCTAACAACTTCTATTTTATAAAGAATTTGCAAAAAAATCAAAATATGAATGAACTACACTATTTACTAAGGAGCTTAACAAAAATCCAAAATATTACATCATCTCTAAAACACAAATTCTCAACTTAAAAGAAATCCAAAAAATCACATCATATCTAAAACACAAATTCTAACAACTTCTATTTCATAAACAACGTATAAAAATCAAAATCTCTAAAAAAATCTACCTTGTAAGGCTATACGAAATTTTTGGGAAAAATAAAATTTTATAACTAAACACAAACGAAAAATTATGAAAATCCGACTGTGAGATTCTCATGGAAATCTGATAAGCGCGTTTCTTACGTGATTATTAGATGAACTTAAGCGAAGAATCGATGTTTATCCTCAAGTATTTTGATAATTTTTGTAGTTTGTGTGAAATTTTCAGGACATTCAGATCCGCAGAGACCTATGAGATGCAAAGAAGGGAAAATGAGCATTATATATGCAAAATAGAAAGATAAATAGAACATCCTAGGATGACAGAGCGATCGCAAGGATTCCGGAACATCTTATGGATCTCAATTCCGATACCCGGAGATCAAGATATGCGATAAAAGATGAAGCAGCGCGTAGACCGCCAAAGTTCCCATCGCGACGCGATTAGGTCCACCGCAACGTGAAGAAAGTCCAATGCGACGCGATGGAAACCATCCCGATGCGATGGGGCCCCGACAACAGCTTAAGTTGACCCGTGGACTTCGATTTTAAGCCGTTGGATCAGTTTTTGAAGGCCAGATCTGTAGAATGTTGAGTAGCTCAACTTTATAACCTAATGACAGCCATTTAGAAGTCATTATTGATTTGTTTTAGTTTTTTAGGAGAGAAAACACCACGGAGGAGCCTGGGGTGAACGGAGAAGAAGACCGGAGACGTTCTGGAGGCTGTGACGAGCCGGCAACAACTTATCTAGTTTTTCTTCCTCCCTTCCCTCTGAAACTCTATTTATTCATTATGCTTTGTTTATTTATGGATCATTGTTCTTATTTGTTTTCTAGTTCTTCCACCATCACCATGAACTAATCCCTTAGAGGGTGATGGTGGATCTTTTCTTGATAATTGTCATGGATTTATTCTAGTTGCTTTGAAGTTTGATTTGATTCTTTGGCTGGTGTTTATTCGATTTTTGTTCTTAATGCTCGTATATGCCTGATCGTCGTATGCTTGATTTTAGGATTACTTATTCTCTCTAGCGAGGCTTAATTAGTTGTGCAAATAAAATAGAATACCGTAGTACATTCTGTGAAGTCTAGAGATAGCCATAGCTGCTAGGGAGTCGTGTGAGTGTTCTAAAACGTAAAGTAAGCTAGGTTATATGCCTTGAGACTGAGAGGTAAAAGGAGTTCTTACTCTTACGTCGTTAATATCACTCTAGCGAGCATTAGCGATAAAATTCATGTGAACACGATAAGCATAGCCATAAGATTGATCATTCTTCGTTTCTCTAGAAATCCCGACAATAGGATAGAAAAGTAAAACCTCACCATTGTTTCACACATCTTTTTTTAAACGTTTTAATTAAGTTGTTTAGTAATTTAGAAATCGCAACCTTCACTTTCATTCTCTCTTGATTTAAGTTACGGTATTGTTAGAATCACATTTAATTATAAATCATCGTGGGAACTGAACTTACTATCTATATTACTTGTTCGTCGTGTGCACTTGCAGGCAGGATTTTCGCAACAAAATCCGATGAATTATGTGGGCACAAAATGACAAAACGCTTATATAAGGCAGAATAAGTTCTGAAACATGGAATTTTGATGGGATTCGTCGAATTTCGTCGGTCGTTTAAATCTTAGTTGATTTCATAAGACATTGTCACAAATTGGTCGTGATCGATTTTGTATTAGATGTATCAATGTTTGAATTTTTGGTTGATTTATTTAATTATTTTTGGTTAGTGACAAATAAATGGTATATCTATGTCAATTTTCAACTATCCCGCTCGTCTTTTGATGCTTAATATGTAACTGCATTCGTTCTAAATGAAATAAATTAGTAAATGTAAACACGGTCTATGCTTAAATAGATAACACAAGTCTCCAACTTAAACTTTTCTCGAGATATCAACGGAGTAATAAACAATATAGCAGTGGGTTTTTTATAGTATATTGATAATATGTTTCGCTATTTGATAGGATACTAAAACAATACTTAATTACAAAAGAAACCAAAAGTCTCGACTTGGTAAGAAGCGAAATTTTATTTTGTAAACTTAATGTCATGCAAAATAATATACCTTTTATGTCCAAAATAATCAAAATTAGATTTTGACTCTTTTTTTTCACTAGTTTTTCCCTCATTTTTTGGGTCTTCCACTCTCTTACTCATCACAATATTCAATTTCTTTAGAAAAATGACTAAATTAACTTTATTTCGTGTTTGAATTGTTATAATATAGTTTTTATAACGATTTTTGTCGCCATTTTTTGACACGGTGAAAAGTAGAAAGCCCGCTGGGTGAAATAGAGGCTCGTGGCCGGCCATATGCCTCGAGTCTTCCCTAGCTGGTCGGCCTCCCTTGACTGGTCGGCCTCCCCTAACTAGCCTCCCTCGGGTTGGCTGGCCTTCTCTGGCCAGCCTCTTGCGGCTCTTCCCTGGCCGGCCTTCCTTGGCCAACCTCCCTTGACTGGCCGGCCTTCCCTGCCGACTTTCCTCTGGCCGGCCGATCATGTGCCTAACTCGCCCATAGACCCCGAAATAACCTATAAATGGTATTTTTGGCCACAAACTAGAGGTACACAATCTTCTCTCTACACACACGAGTTTCTCTCTAAAAACTCTTCTTCTCTAAACACAAATATTCTCTCCCGACGAGAAGAATTATCCCTAAAGATCCGAGACCCGAGGCTCAAAACGTCGTTCATCTAAGTATCCCTGTTTCACTCATTCTCGTCCATCCCTCCTCGTCATCATAAATTCCACCCACATTATATTAATTTTGAGCGACAAAGAGGTAAACACATGACCCCCATCTGTTTTCCCTTATTAGATCACGTCTGTTCATCTCTTTCAGGTATAAGAAGAACTCGAAGATCCCCTAACAGCTAAGAGACGATTCAGGATATCAAATCCGACACGCTCAGGCCGAAGTGAGGGTTATTCGCCCCAAGCGAGGATCTGACTGCCTAGGTCTCTAAACGTTGTCCGAATTTCAGCGACAACAATGATTATTAGATTATTTGGATCAGTTATGAAAAATGTAAAAAAATTAGATTTGACTTGATAAGTTCTTACAAAAATAACTTGATAAATTGAATTTCGATGAGTTCGGATGAAATTCACATGAAATCGATATCCGAGTTTATCGAATTTAATCCAAATCCGAATGTATTTCATCGGATTCGAATGAAATTTATCCGGATTTGGATGAATTCTATCCGAATTTCAAACATAATGATATTTTAGTTCGAAATTAGGTTAAGAGTACTAAGAGAGTTATAATTTTAGTGTTTTATAAAATGCGTAATTCTAGTATGTAATTAAGTAAATTAGTGTAATTTTGACTATACCGAACATTTGATTAATAGAAAATAAATAGTTAGTCAATTTCGTTCACAAAATATTAATTAGATATAAGATTTAGTGTAAATGATTGTAACTTTGAAATGTGTTTATTTGTTAAGTATTTCGAATTATTATATATAATATTGACTAAAGAACCAGTTATAAAATTTAAGAAAGTTTCAAAATGAAAAAGTAGATATTAAGACGGAGACGCAAAAAATAAGAAAAAGGCTCCAAATAATCACAGTTGGTTCCATTCCATCACATGCGCGCAACTTGGGATGCGTGGGTCGCTAGATTTGACTTTTCAGCAGATACTTTTCCTTCGTCCATTTTGGATGACTAAACGTGTATGGATTCATTCCGTATTGCCACTTAAGCTGTTATATCCTTCTATATATGTCTACGAATATCTTAATATTTTCCATCATCCTATTCCAGAACTTCTTTATTTAACAGATAAAATTGTCAGCAACAAGAACAAACACACGACACCAGAGGAGCTTTTAGTTGAGAGATACTAATTTAGTTTGTAACCTCTTAAAGGGATATGGCTGAGAGAGGAGTTTCTGTTTACAAAGAGAAGGTGCCTTTATGCGTTGTTTTCTCTTCCATAATAACCTCTCTCGTTGGATTCATTTTCGGTTATGTTGGAGTTTTCGGTACGTGTTCTTCCTTATCTTTACCAACTATTTCATCTACAGAGTAGAGAGACATCTCAATATTAAAATTAACATATATATAAATATATTTCAATATACATATGTTGTTTTCGGTAAGTACAATTATGGTTGAAACAATTAGGAAAACCATTTTGTACAGTTATCTACTATTAGGAAATCCAGGGGTCCCCTGAGTCCTTATCTATATAAAACATTATCTGATAAATTATCATTACACACATATATATATATTTATATATTATCTAGTGCTATGGTTAGACAAATTATTTTGTACCACCAAAACACAAGATTTAAAAGGAGGCTTGACCATATATATCCCACTTAGAATCATATGTTAAATTTTTAGTCTATTTATCTAATACAGTCAAGAATAGTCCAGTTAAAATGGCTATATTTATATTTGAATAGTTGGAATTATTTATAAAATTGAGGACATCCATTAAGCAATAAAAAAAATTTCAATTTAAAATATTAATTAAATGAATTAAATTTTCAGAGTAAGATTTTAAACGAAATAATTTTTAACATAGAAACAAGTGATTTAAATCTGTATAAAAAAAACTATTAACGTGTAATATTTCACCTATAAATTCAGTTGGGATTTCGAAATGACACTATATGTTTTCTTTATACTCGACTAATTTAGTTTGGACTATTAATAATAATTACAGGAGTACTCAACGTTGAGGACGTATTTTACGACTTGTTCGTGAACGAATCATTCAAGAAAAATCCTCGAGATTACGAGTATTGTAAGTACAGTGGCAGAGGATTCCAATTTCCTTTGTACGCCGGTCCTCTCTACTTGGCTGGTTCGATCGCATCGCTTTTCGCTTATCCTTTCATAACCAAGCACGGGCCTCGCAAAATCCTTCTTTTCTCCGCCTGTGTTTTGTTCGTCGGAACGCTTGCCAATGCATTTCCGTACGTCAACATCGCCGGTCTCATTGTTCTCGGTGTTGGAGTCGGATTCGGGACTCAGGTACTATTTCTTTGTTTGGTATGAAATTTTAATTAAATAAATATATGTATACTTTGTTAAAGGAACATATTAAAGTAACGGTAGGGTTACTATTATTATTTATTATTATTATTATTATTATTATTATTATTATTATTATTATTATTATTATTATCTTCAATCAATAAGAGAAATAATTCAAAAAAAAATAGCAAGCATAAATTTCAAAAGCATAATTAAGAAAAAAAAAATCATGTACACAATGCAATGCCCTCTTAATCCATTAGACTTTCAAAAAAATTATAATCTAAAAAAATATGCATTTAGTCTACAACTTATGGCAAAAGTATTGAACCTTTGTTTTATTTATTTTTAATAATTAAAGGCGTGTCTACAATACATATCGGAAATAGCACCAACGAGACTCCGCGGGAACTACACCACGGATTTCCAGCTTTCAATAGCCGTTGGAATTTTGGCGGGAAACATGATCGAGAAAGACTACGGTGAGTTTGGACTCCAAGCATTGATCATCGGTTGGGGTTTACCACTAATCCCAGCCCTAATCCTCGGATTCGGAGCCAAATTCTATCTCAATGAGACCCCGAGAACCCTGATTGGTCAGGACAAGGGCGACGAGGCTCGGAAAGTCCTCCAAAAGCTCCGAGGCAAGGATGACGTGGACGCGGAGTTTCAGGACATAGCCGCTTCGTGCGAGCTCGCCGGAGAAACACGGAGACTCAATTTCCGCGCGGCCGGGAATATTCTCTCGAAAAAGAACAGGCCCCAGCTCGTTGCAGCGATTCTGGTGCCGGCTTTTCAGAATCTCACCGGAGTGCTCTTCGTCTTTGTTTACGCTCCATTGATGTTCAACAGCTTGGGCTCCGAAAATTCCAAATACGCACTCTACTCGTTGGCGATCAATGGGACGACACTTGTCGTTTCTGCATTGGTCTGTTCTGCCACCGTCGATAGATTTGGCCGCAAAAATCTTCTCATTTTGGGCGGAGTCTTAATGACTTCATGCCAGGTACTAATTTCCTCTTCTTCTTTTTTGTTAGTTATGGTTTTTTTTTTTTTTTTTGAGGAAGTTAATTATGGTTTACAGAGAATTAATCAGTTTATTCTAATTGTCTAGGAAAATTACATGATTTTTAGTCTCTAAGCAGGGTCGAGATTTAAAAAAGAAACCAATATTTATTCTGTTCTATATATAATTAGATAAATATTTCAAACTTCTAATGAACTATACTTGGTTATTTTTTAATGAGGCTTATTTATCTTTATTTACTATTTTAAGACTAATTATTGAGTTTAACTATACAGCACGTTAGTGATATGCTATGAAAAATAATAAATGTTGTTATGTTTAGGATTTGTGCCTTTTAATTCAACAAATAAAAGTACCAATTTACTTAAGAATCTCATCCAATGATCCCTGATTTTTTTTTGGGTCATTTCACAGGTTATTATTGCCATTATTCTGGGATTAAATACCCCCCACAGCACAGACACGGTAGCAATATCATTGACGGTTGTGATGGGTATATTCGTAATGTCGTACGGGCTGTCGTGGGGTCCACTTGGCTGGTCGATTCCGAGCGAGTTGTTCACACGCGAGAATCGCGCGGTTGGTCAAAGCATTGCAGTGTCGACGAACCTTGTCTTCACGTACATAGTCCTTCAGTTCTTCATCCCTCTTCTCTGCGCCTTCAAATACGGTCTTTTTGTGTTCTTCGCTGGTTGGATCGTCGTAATGACTGTCTTCGTTTGTTTCCTACTTCCTGAGACCAAAGGAGTCGCCATTGACGAGGTTGGTTCGTTGTGGACCGATCACTGGTTTTGGAGAAGATATTCAACTCAAACTCCGAAGAGTTTATACGGGAGTGCAATGGATCAAGTTTGATGATATAATAGACTATTGTGTGTGTGTGTGTGTGTGTGTGAGAGAGAGAGAGAGAGAGAGAGAGAGAGAGAGAGAGAGAGAGAGAGAGAGAGAGAGAGAGAGATTGTATATGTATCATTGTTAAATTTGTTGATTTTTTTTATTATTTATGTTTGTGTTTTGTAGATATGCTAGGAATTTATTGGAAACCATTGTATATTCCTTACTGTAACCAGAAAATTGTGTTAGTGTACGATTGTTGTAATTGTTTATTCATCATTATTTGTAATTGTCATTAAGACTTTTGATAAAGATGTTGTCTCATATCTAAGTTACATTAAGTGCACTTGTGTGATATTGACTTGTAAATAAAAGATCCAAAAATTATAGAATATGTCAACAGCTGCTCAATCAAAGAGCAAGCAAGAGACAATTGGGTTGATTTTTTTAAGTTATGAAAAGGAAAATTTCAAAACTTCAATAAAGGATTCGGGGAACTAATTTGGATTAGAGATCGAGCTATTGTTCAAACATAACATTAACATTATCACAAGGTCATAAATCTATTGCAACGAATACTAAAGTCAATTTGAATATCTCAATCATCACAAAATTATATTATATATGTACAATTTTTTTGTGGATCTCAAGAGTTCGCCCCAATAGAATTGAAATTCTGCTTATAAATTGAATAGTAAGTGTTACCGGAGAAATTACCAATACCATAATGTTCATCGGCATACCGAGAAAAGACCAATCTCCAGTACAAAGGCCCGAGTAAAATAAACTTAGGGACCGCTTAAAGATAAGGAACATAACGTTCATAAGGTAAGAACGGGCCCTATTGATCAGAACTTCGAAGAGAAGAGAAAATAATAGGTCAAAGACTAGTCAAAGCAATAAAACACATGTAAACAAAAACCACTCGGATCGCTAAGGCGAACAAGGATCAAAATAGATTGACGAGGTCACTCTCACAGCAAAAACCGCAAGGACGTGGGATTGATCACCCCATGATCCACCTAAAAAGAAACCACGAACCCACTACTCAGGATAACCACCGGAAAATTAAAGCAAATGCTATAAAAGGGGATAGAAGGCATAGGAAAGAGGACCGAATAAACTCATAAGATCAGTAGCTATTTACTCACCTATTCCTTCGTAACCTATATTATTTTTCTCTCTTGTACTCGATCTTTTAGTTATAAGAGAAAGTCTTGTGCTTTTACTTGGTTTATTTATTCGGTATCCCGAGGATTGACAAGATATTGTTATTCTATTTTTACAGGTAAACAGTAAGAGACTAAAGCAATAGGGAAAGAAGAAGACCGAGCTCATATAATCAAAGAATAGTGCGGCTGATAAGAATTATGAAATTGAAAATAACAATCGTGAAAAGTAATAATAGTGATGATAATGAACGTGTCCGAAGAGCCTCGATATCTATTCATAGATGGAGTTGTCGTTATTGTGGCGTCGATATGGCACGTAGTTGGACTAGAGGATTATGCTATTACGTTAGGTTTGACATAGGCTCCGAGTTGGCAGGGACAGCTGATGAGGATCAACTCTTCTGGGATGATTTGGTAAGGAGGGATATCGGGGATCGAAATTTTGGGTTGGCAAGGTGAAATGGTGACTGCTTCTTGACAAGATATATTTCCACCCTCAGCGATTTGACGAACTGAGCTCATAAACTGGACTCATTCTTCTCACTTCTCTTCACCTTATTGGGCTTTGGGCCCAATGATTTTCATGTTGGAATAAGTTTAGGGTTAAGAAAAATTATCATTAATCATATTAATGGCGGAATATAAAAAAAATTTACAAGTAAAACAATTCTACTAACCTAGGCAAAGTGCATGAACATTTATAAATTTAAAACCATTATTTAAAGTTCTTGAGTGCAAACCTTTCTCGTACCTTTAATTTGAAGCGTCTTGAGAAATGTTGATCTTCTTCCTTGGCTCAATTCCTTCACGTCTAATGTTGAACTCGAGAAACCTAAGGTTTCTATTACATGACTCTTTAGAGGTTTAGAAGGATTTGTGTATGGGCACAATTAAACAAAACAGCTCAAGTACAAGTCTATGAGCTAGAAAGCTAAATAACCCTAAGTCAAATGAGGATTTAGGTGCCAAAATAAAAAGGGATTTTCTAGAGAGAGAGAGAGAGGGTCAGCCAAAAAGATAGAGACAAGAACAAGAATGCTTATTTTCACATCTCTATGTGAGACTCTATTTATAGGAGAAGGAAAATCAAGAAATAGTAATAACCCTTTTCAATTGTGTATTCATGACACAATATTTGATTTTATCTCCTCTTTCTCCTTGTAAATAGCCGGCCAACATATGCATAAGTGAGAGAAATTTATTTCCTCACTTAACATATTTATTTCCTTCTCAAGGAAATTTATTTCCTCTTTTCCTTTTGGATAATTATCTTTATAATTAAAGGCAAATAATTCTCTCCTCTTAGGGTGTGTTTTTGCCGAACTCTATGTTGGAATAGGTCTAGAGTTAAGAAAAATTATCATTAATCATATTAATGGCGGAATATAAAATTTCTTTACAAGTAAAACAATTTTACTAACCTAGGCAAAATGCATGAAAATGTATCAATTAAAAACATTATTTAAAATACTTGAATACTAACTTTTCTCTTGATGCTTGATCTTGGAGTCCCTTCTTGGAAGAAGATCCCTCTCTTTGTCTCGCTGCCTTTCGTCTTTGGATTCTTGAGCAACCATAAATTTTTTTACCACTAGAGTCTTCGAGCGTTTTAAGAGTTTAATGAGTGGGCACTATGAAACAATACGAACCAAGAACAATTCTTGGATCATAAGCTAATTCTCTAGATCAAATGAGGATCTAGGTGCCAAAATAAAAGAGTATTTTAGAGAGAGAGAGAGAGAGAGAGAGAGAGAGAGAGAGAGAATGTTGGTCGACTAGAAGAGAGAGAGAGCAAGACCAAAAACCTTATTTTCACATCTCTATGTGAGGCTCTATTTATAGGAGAATGAAATATAAGAAATAATAATTACCTTTTAGACCATTTTCGGAAAATACGTCTAGTTCAACTGAACTTATTTTGACTTAGCTTCTAGTTTAACAAACTCTACTCTAATGATTTGTGATAGTGACCACATGGACCAAAATGAACAAAGATTTAACTAGGACTCTTGGACTCAAAGTTCACAAACTTTTTCCAAGTATATTTTAATGTCAACTGACTCTACTAAAGAGTTGACACTGAAAATCTCTCGATTCAAATGAATATATTTTCTGCTAAAAAATCTATTTATTTGTGATGAGCGAATCCACTAAATTTTATCGAATGATTACCCTTCATGAATATCATCAACTAGATGAGATTTATAAAATTACCATTTTATCCTTCTACTTGTTATTTCCTCAACTCATTTGTTACTTGTGAACAAGTTAGAAATAATGTATTGACGAGGAACTGCCAAGTCACATTGTTTCATCCAAATAAAGTCGCGACTTAATTTTAGATACTGCACGGTTCATTTATTCACAATCCAAGTAATAAAGCATGAGGTGATATACATTCCATTTCAGCAATCTTGTACATGAATTCCATATCTATGAGAACTTCACAAAACTGGTTCATGACATCTTCATAACTTAATATCTCACCAATTGGTCTAGTCTAGATCATTTAATGCATCCATAATTTGACTTTCTCAAACGATAATATTAAAGTTATGAAATGAAATGTCTCATTTCAGGATTTAGGTAAGCATGATGCAATTTATACGTAGTGATCTTGAGAAGAAGAGGTAAAATGGTTTGTTCGTACATTGTCTCTAAAGGTGCACTGGTCAATTCAGTATCTTCGAAAGATACACTGGAAAAACTATAGAGTTCCTAACTATCTATGCCTCGTAACCAGACATCATAGATTCTTCCAACAGTCATACTGGGATCAATAGTCCGTTGATCTTTAGATTGTGAATATATCGTTTTAACCAAACCATGAAGAGTTTATTCACGTAAATCTACATTTGTCTCTTCATACATTGTTAGATTTGATTTAGGACTACAAGACTATTGAATATCATAAATCTTCAATCAAACTAAAAGGGAATGAATGAATGTTTCAAATTTTATTAATTTAATTAGCAAATTACAATAAACACTTTATAAAGATTTATATATTACATCAATATGTAAATAAACAATCTTCTTATGGGCATCTTTGCACACATATTCTTTGACCATAGCTCTAATACCATTTGTTTCAATATGTCTAGGGTTAAGAAAAATATCATTAATCATATTAATGGCGGAACATAAAATTTCTTTACAAGTAAAACAATTTTACTAACCTAGACCAAGTGCATGAACATATATCAATTAAAAACATTATTTAAAATACTTGAATACTAACATGTCTCTTGTTGCTTGATCTTGGGGTCCCTTCTTGGAAGAAGATCCTTCTTCTTGTCTCGTTGCCTTTCGTCTTTGGATTCTCGAGCAACCACGAAAGTTTTTACCACTAAAATTTTCGAGCGTTTGAAGAGTTAAGTGAGTGGGACTATTAAACAATATGAACCAAGAACAATTCTTGGATCATAAGCTAATTCTCTAGATCATGTGAGGATCTAGGTGCTAAAATAAAAGAGTATTTTGAGAGAGAGAGAGAGAGAGAGAGAGAGAGAGAGAGAGAGAGAGAGAGAGAGAGAGAGAGAGAGAGAGAGAGAGAGAGAGAGAGAGAGAAGTAGTCGGCTAGAAGAGAGAGAGCAAGACCAAAAACCTTTTTTTCACATCTCTATGTGAGGCTCTATTTATAGGAGAATGAAAGACAAGGTTATTACCATTTCTTATTGTGTATTAATGACACAATATTTGATTTCATCCTCCCTTTCTCTTCCAAAAAGTCGGTAACCCTTGTGTCTTAATTGAGAGAAATTTGTTTCCTCACTTAGTACATTTGTTTACTTCTCAAATAAATTCATTTATTCTTTTCTTTTGGGCAATTACCAATATAAAATAATGCACCAAATAAAAGAATATATTTCTCTCCCTCCCTTGATGTAAAGTGGCCGGCTATATCTGTGTCCACACACACATATTTACTTCGTAATTTGTTCATAACAAATTACGGAATAACCCTCGCATTATTGCTCATACAACACCATGTAACAAAATTTAATTCACTAAGCTTGAAAACCAATTTTCAGCCGTGTGACTTTAAATTAATTCGTGAGAAAATTCAAAATCTTATTTTTACATTTTACATCAATTATACTTAAGGACGAAAATACCCTTTAGACCATTTTCGGAAAATACGTTAAGTTCAACAATTGAACTTATTTTGACTTAACTTCTAGTTTAACAAACCCTACTCTAATGACTTGTGAAAGTGACCTCATGGACCCAAATGAACAAAACTTTAACTAGGACTCTTGGACTCAAACTTCACAAACTTTTTCAAGTCTAGTTTAATGTCAATTGACTCCACTAAAGAGTTGACACTGAAAATATCTCGGTTCAAATGAATATATTTTCTTAAAAAATCTACTTATTTGTGATGAGCGGATCCAAAGATTATTATTGAATGATTACCCTTCATGAATATCATCAACTGGACGGGATTTATAAAATTACCATTTTACCGTTCTAGTTTTTATTTCCTCAGCTCCTTTGTTACTTGTGAATAAGTTAGAAACAATGTATTGACGAGGAGCTAACAAGTCAAATTGTTTCATCCAAATAAAGTCGCTACTTAATTTTGAATACCGCACGGTTTATTTATTCACAATCCAAGTAATAAAGCATGAGGTGATATACATTGCATTTCAGCAATCTTGTACATGAATTCCATTTCTATGAGAACTTCACAAAGCTGGTTCATGAAATATTCATAATTTAATATCTCACCAATTGGTCTAGTTTAGATCACTTAATGGATCTAGATTTTGAATTTTTCAAATTTAAATATTAAAGCTATGAAATTACATGTCTCATTTTAGGATTTAGGTAAGCACGATACAATTCATACATAGTGACTTTGAGACAGAAGAGGTTAAATGGTTTGTTATTACATTGTCCTAAAGGTGCACTAGTCTATTCAGTATCTTCGTAAGATACACTGGAAGAACTATAGAGTTCCTAACTCTCTATGCCTCGTAACCAGACATCATAGATTCTTCCAACAATCATATTGGGATCAATAGTCCGTTGATCTTTAGGTTGTGAATATATCATTTTAATCAAACCATGAAGAGTTTGTTCACGCAAATCTACATTTGTCTCTTCATACATTGTTAGGTTTGATTAAGTATTATAAGACTATTGAATATCATATCTTCAATCAAACTAAAAAGGAATGAACGAACGTTTCAACTTTTATTAATTTAATCAGCGAATTACAATAATAACTTTACGAAAGATTTATATATTGCATCAATATGTAAATAAATAATCTTCTTGTGGGCATCTCCGCCAACACTCTACACCTAGGGAAGGAGCTTCTAGATTATTCCTTATTTCTTTTAAGACAATTCTTAAAATACCCATTGTAGAATTAATATTGCACAAATAATGAAATTAATTTCATAATGCCTTAAATGACTTATCGGCCTTAAAAACTAATTTATATTTCCATCATATGAAAATATTCAAAATCATATTTTGTTATTCACATCATTTCATGTCCATGTGGACAAAAATACCCTTTAGGCATTTTCTGAGAAAACGTCTAGTTCAACACTTGAACTTATTTTGATTTAGCTTCTAGTTTAATAATCCTTCTCTAATGAGCTATAATCGTGCCCTTATGGATCCAAATGAACAAAGCTTCAACTTTTATAATCGGACTCAAAAGTTCACAAACTTTTTTCGAGTATTAGCTTAATTATCTATGTTTACAAACTAAAGAGTTGACACTGAGAATCTCTTGGTTCAAATGAATTTATTTTCTACTCAAATTCAACTTAATTATATTGAGTGGATCCGTTGAATGTTATCTATGTTTATCCTTCATGAATATCATCAACTAGATGAGAATTATAAAATTACCATTTTACCATTCTAGTTGTTTTTTCCTCAACTCCTCTTTGTTACTTGTGAATAAGTTAAAAACAATGTATTGACAAAGAGCTAACAAGTCACATTGTTTCATCCAAATAAAGTCGCTACTTAATTTTGGATACCGCGCGGTTCATTTATTTACAATCCAAGTAATAAAGCATGAGGTGACATATATTTCATAAAAAATTCAGGTTGTCAGGAAATTTTGAAATTTTTTATAACAATTTTGTCAACTTCTTGTGATATCATTTAGTCGTTTTTCGTGTCAATTTAGTCACAAAAAATGAGTTTCGTAACCAAAAAGTTGTCTTTTTGAGAACCTTGTCACGAAAAATTTGTATTTTCTAGTCACTAAAATGATAATTTGTGTGACAACTTTGTCACGGATATTTTTTTTCCTTTTGTCAACTCTCACTCTCACTGGATCGACTTGGTTGGAGTTTGTGGACATGGTCCAGCCCCTTCGATGGTATTTTGTTGGATTTTAATATTTCAAATAATAATCATGTACTTGTACGTGTCATGTAAACCAATGTTGTAAGAGATCTAGTCATAATATTACCATATTACTCTGCACACGAACCTAATTTTTTAATTAAAGTTTCTAATTAGTATTATACAAAATTTAATTTGTTAATATGCTACTCACGTGTAACTAACTAACTAACTACTTATCATAATATTACATTCTAGAATACCAAATTGTAGGTATGCTACTTGAAAATACAATTCACGAACCCAGAAGATCGTTGAAGGTACAAATTTGACCAACCACTTGAGGTTCTTAACTGATTGTGAAAGATTTATAAAACTAACTTATTTTATATGATAACATTTAGTTGGTTTCATGACAACTATGCCACAATATTTGAAACTTTATCACAAAATTAAAAATTTTGTGACAACTTTGACATGATATTTTTACTTTCGCCAATTTTGACAAGATCTACTTGGTTGGAGTTTGTGGACGTGGTCCAGCCTCGCAAACGATAATTTGTTAGAATTAAAAATTAAAAAAAAAGCATTGTACTTCTACAAACCATGTAAACAACTATTGTATAAGATCTAGTCATAAAATATTAGTATACGACTCTAGTACCGAAACTAAATTTTAAATAAATGTTTTTAATTACTATTACACATAATTTGGTTTGTTAATATGCTAGTTTTTGTAATTAATTAACTAATAATCACGATGTGACATTTTAGAATATAAATATGTAGATATTACTTGAAAATGAAGATTGACCAACTCAGGATATGTTGGAAAGTTCAATGTTGGAAAACTACTCGAGCTACCTAATTAATTGCGGTAGATTAGAGAAAATAGAGCTTTAGTGACAACATTTTGTTAGATTCGTGATAACTTTGTTACGAATCTTTTAAATTTTTGTGACCAAATGTTGTCACACAACTTGAAATTTCGTGACGACATATAAAATTTCATTTTTGTTTTTTGCCAAATTCTTAAGACATAATTTTGAATAAAAAATATAATTGAAATTCTTCTTTCTCTAAATGCAATTTCTAATTAATTATCCCTTTGGTAAAAGAATCTTATTGATTCAAACGATTTTTTTTTTCAAAATTTGATTCAAACGATTTGAACGGGCATTTCATGACTCTTTCTTCCAAAGAAACTAAATTCCATTGTTTCAACTTCTAAAAATTCCCATTTAGATCCATATTTATCAAAAGAAAAGAATGAGTAATGGCCTGTAATTGTGTACTTAATCGAATTAAGACACGGACACAGAGAGCATGTGTTAATGCCTGAAAAATGGATCAACACTTGAACCGATCCGCGGTTCGGTCTAGGGCCGGACCCTATGACCGCGCGGTGGTCGAACGGGAAAATTGTCTTAAAACTATCCTGCCTCTGCCGTCACGGAAAGATATCTCCGGTGGCCCTTCACCTGTAGAATAGAAAAACGTGAGCTAGAGAACTCCAGAGGGGTTTCCTCCGGGGAACACTCCGACGCTCAACATTAGTACGAGTGTTATGTGAGGTGAATAGAGATTCTATTTTTGGTAATGAATTCTAGAGAGAAAATGTCTAAGATGAGAGAGAAGCAGAGGTTTTTTAAGTTCCGAAAAAATTCCCCCCAAATGAATGACTTGGAGGTATTTATAGTGATATGATGACTCGGGGTAAATTCGTCATTTGTTGGTTCTAATGAATTTTGAGTAGGGTCTGCCTGCCCGTGATGAGGGCTTATCTCCTTGCTTAAGGGAGATCTGCCTGACGAGAGCGAGCTTGCCTGGCGAGTAGGGCCTGCCTGCTTGACAAGGAGGGCGAGCCTGCCTGGCGAGTAGGGCCTGCCTGCTTGACAAGGAGGGCGAGCCTGCCTTGCGAGGAGGGCTTACCTCCTTGCTTAAGGAAAGTTTTGCTGATGAGGGCAGGCCTGCCTGGCGAGTAGGGCTTGCCCGCTTGACGAGGAGAGCCTGCCTGCCTTGCGAGGAGGGCTTATCTCCTTACTTAGGAGAGGTCTGCCTGATGAGGGCAAGCCTGCCTGGCGAGTATGGCTTGCCTGCTTGACAAGGAGGGCGAGCCTGCCTGGCGAGCAGGGCCTGCCTGCTTGACGAGGAGGGCATGCCTGCCTTGCGAGGAGGGCTTATCTCCTTACTTAGGAGAGGTCTGCCTGATGAAGGCAAGCCTGCCTGACGAGTATGGCCTGCCTGCTTGACAAGGAGGCGAGCCTGCCTGGCGAGTAGGGCCTGCCTGCTCGACGAGGAGGGCATGCCTGCCTTGTGAGGAGGGCTTATCTTCTTACTTAGGAGAGGTCTGCCTGATGAGGGCAAGCCTGCCTGGCGAATATGGCTTGCCTGCTTGACAACGAGGGCGAGCCTGCCTGCTTGACGAGGAGGGCCTGCCTGCCTTGCGAGGAGGGCTTACCTCCTTGCTTAGGGGAGGTTTGCCTGATGAGGGTAAGCGTGCCTGGCGAGTAGGGCTTGCCTGTTTGACGAGGAGAGCCTACCTGCTTTGCGAGGAGCGCTTACCTCTTTGTTTGACGAGGGGGGCTTGCCTGCCCAATGAAGAAGGTCTACCTGATGAGGAGAGGTTTGTCTGGCAATGTGGGCCTGCCCGCCCGTTAAGGAGAGGCTCGCCTGACGAAGGCATGCCTGCCTGTCAAGGGGAGGCTTGCCTGACGAAGTGGGCCTACTTTATCCAATTTGGGCTGGACTTTTGATGCTTTCACGGCTTGGAGAAAATCACCCATGTATAATAAATCCGGATTAGCGATTAGCAACTGATGTTTCAAGTTAAAGAAAACAAAACTGGAGTCTAGTCGTTGTAGTGGACGGGAGGTTTGACTTCCAAGCCGAAGTCATTCAATACCTGGTTTGCCCTTGTTCTTTCAGTCTTCTTCTTCGCCTAAACTTTTGTTTGTTTGTTCCTCGTTGTTTCTCTTTTCATTATGCTTTAATATATTATATTAAACACCCAACCAATTGCTTCGACTTCACGCAACCTTTGTAACATTTTTCTGCCTAGGGGCTTTGTAAATTTCGATTGAAGTCGGTACATTATTTTTTTGGAGGAACTTTGTTATATTTTCTTCGCGTCTGTGATTTTCCCAGATCGATGATATTACATTCCGAAGTATCAAATTCGTTTTTAGTACATATAAATTTGGGTAAATTTTGCCATTGTTCCTGAGATTCAGATCTCGAAAAATGCAAATCGAAGTTCGGAATTCAGCTCCAGGGCTGGATTTCTTCCCGAGCCTAAAACCCCCAAACAAAACCCTAGGGTTTCACAAAATCTCAGCCTTGGTAATCACTTTCCTTGCCTATGCCTCGTTCCACGCCTCGAGAAAACCTCCCAGTATCGTCAAAAGCGTTCTAGGCCCAAACACCGACTCGAATTCCACCATAACCGACCCGAATTTAAGGTCTATGGGCACTGGATGGGCTCCGTTCGACGGGCCGGAAGGGACTCGCAGGCTTGGCGAGCTCGACCTCGCGTTCCTCTCCGCGTACTCGGTTGGAATGTACTTCGCCGGCCATGTCGGGGATCGGATCGACTTGAGGTTGTTCCTCGTGTTTGGAATGATCGGAAGCGGAATCATGACTGTAGTGTTCGGGCTAGGGTATTGGCTCAATGTTCATGCCTTGTGGTTCTTCGTGGCGGTCCAAATCGTGAGCGGGGTTTTTCAGTCGATCGGGTGGCCTTGCGTTGTTGCGATCGTCGGGAATTGGTTTGGGAAATCGTCGAAGAGGGGTCTGATAATGGGGGCGTGGAGCTCCCACACCTCCGTGGGTAACATTATCGGCTCGGTCGTGGCTTCCGGGGTTTTGGAATTCGGTTGGGGTTGGTCTTTTCTCGCCCCCGGTGTTTTGGTGATTCTCGTCGGAGTTTTGGTGCATTTTTTTCTTGTTGTCAGTCCCGAAGAAATGGGGTTCGAGGCTCCCGAGAATGAGGAAGTCGAGATCGAAATGGTAGTCGAAAACGGGAACGGTGATGCGAAGCCCGCGGAATCGGAGCAATCCGGGCTTCTTGGGACTGAGGAGAGTTCGGATTCTGCAGCGAAAGATATTCTCGAATCTGAATCTTCAGCTGCGATCGGGTTCTTCGAGGCGTGGAGGCTCCCGGGAGTTGCTCCGTTTGCTTTCTGTCTCTTCTTTTCGAAGTTGGTGGCTTATACTTTCCTCTACTGGTTGCCATTTTACATAAGGCACACAGGTATGTTCAAAAAGCTTCGTTTGCAAACAGAAACCTTAAGTGTACAAAACTTGTCAAATAACTGATTGTTGGATTGAAAGAGGCTAGGTAATTGTACACATAAAACTGTTAGGAACCAGAGACTGAGGGTATAAGCATAATAGAGGGATAGATATAGAATATTTGGAAGTCATTTAGCTTACAAATGAGAGGGATTGGCATTGAAATTGGTATGGACACCATACAAGGAATTTGAGCGAGCAAGAAATTGGAGGTCTTGAAAGTCTGGTATTGCTATTGTATTTCCTTTCCGTTGTGTTGGAACTAATACAAAAATAAATTTTAAAAAATACCAGCAACCAATGGAATTAGAGCCTAGACATGACTAATAAAGTCTCCTACAAATGTTTTAAAATATACATATTATTTTTTTGTTTTTTCCTCAGAAGTTTATCAAAGATGATCATTTATCTTTCTTTATAAACAAGGACTCTGTTATCAATAACGTAGACGGAACTCTCCACCAAGAACACGAATTAAAAGCCATTTCCCGAGATTTTGTATTGCACTATCTGAGTCCCTCAGTAGATCCACCACTTAGAAAACCTTAAAATCTGTCTGATTGTCTGTCTGTCATGACAGCTGTTGCCGGAAAGCATTTGTCCCACAAGACGGCGGGAATCCTATCGACGATATTCGACATAGGAGGAGTTTTCGGGGGGATTTTGGCAGGGCTGATCTCCGACATGATCGAAGCCCGAGCCATAACTTCGGTAGCATTTTTACTCCTATCGATCCCGGCCCTCTTTTTTTACCGGCTCTACGGAAGCCTCTCGATGCTGGCCAACGTATCTTTAATGTTCCTCTCGGGGCTGCTCGTGAACGGTCCGTACTCGCTCATCACCACCGCCGTGGCCGCCGACCTCGGAACTCAGAGCTCCATTAATGGAAATTCCCGAGCTCTGGCCACAGTCACTGCGATCATCGACGGAACCGGCTCCATCGGAGCGGCTCTTGGACCGCTCTTGGCCGGGTACATCTCCACCAGGGGATGGAATAGCGTCTTCTTGATGCTGATTCTCTCCGTTTTCTTCGCAAGTTTGTTGTTGGTTCGAGTCACGAGAACGGAGATCAGAGCAAAGAGGAGCCAAGGAAAATGGTCCTGGAATACCCCTGATACACAACAGTAGTATATTTACCTGTAATTTTATTCTTTGTATCACATAGGTCTTCATTTTTTGAAATGAGTATTCGTTCTTATACATGTACAGAACATTTTACAGCATAGCACAAATACATACATGTTATTTTCAATTTCTAAGTAGCTAAGCTAACTTTACGTTATTTACAAGTAAACAATATATGTTATTTTGAATGATGCATTTGAGCATATGAATTACATTTATAATAAATAAGTAAAAGTTTTGATGCCTCTTAGACCGATAAAGAATAAAACGGAGCGGAGGATATATGCCTACAGGAATCCACATATCGTTAAATCCCATTAATAACAATTGAATAAAATTCAAACAAAATCACGTCCGAATCTTCGAGAACACGGACAATGTTCTCCACGAATCTCGACGGCTAAACAAGCAAATCAAAACTAGAACGCTCCTACGTGTAATAGGCACCCTACTTATGGGCTTTATTTTATAGGCTTATCCTTAATTAATAAATAAAAGGCATAAACCGTAAACGCATTGTTTAAAGACTTTATTCATAATAAGACTATTCCTAATAAGACTTTATTCCTAATAAGGCAAGCAGTAAAAAACGTTACAATTTTCTCTCTGTACAACTTTTTTCCGGCCATCGGAAAATTCATCCTAAAGCTCGAAAATTTCATTTTCTCGTGTTTCCCTCAGCTATCTCATCCGAGTTTAGTCTGAGTTCTCGCTAGCTCCTTTCTCTAGTCAAATTATGGAGGAGCTGTGCGAAAAGTGGTCCGACTTGGGGGTTGAAGACGAGGACGATGATAATGTCGTCATCTTCGATGACGACAACCTGGTCCCAACTAACGTCGACCTCTCGACATGCCTCTTGGGACGTTTGCTGAGGAGGAAAAAGTTCAACAAGCGAGCTTTCCGCTCAGAAATCTCAAAACTTTGGCGTCCCTCCGGAGGCCGCACCATTTTGGAAAACATTTCGGGGTATTCAGCTTCACATTTGAAAAGGCTACTGATAAGAAAAAAATATTGGACTCAAGCCCGTGGTGCTTCGATCGCTCGCTTCTTGTCGTGTGTGATCCAGACTGCGTGGTTGCGGCCGAGATGCAATTCCGCTACGTCGACTTCTGGGTTCAGTTTCACGGTCTGCCTCAGAGAAACCGGTCGGCTAAAATGGGCGAAATCTTGAGCAATAAAATCGAGTTAGTCAAAAGGGTGGATAAAGACATAGGATGTCTGATTGTCAGCGACTTCATCAGGTTGAGAATCTCCATCGACGTCGGCAAACCTTTGAAGAACGGTGTCCACGTCCAACTAGGCTCGACTGCTGGAAAAACTTGGGTCAGTTTCCGTTACGAGAGGTTTCAAGATTTTTGCTACAAATGCGGTAAAATCGGTCATACCGAAATACCTGGGTCGGTTAAGGCTAAATTTGGAGCCTGGTTACGCTGCGATGCTCCCCACATCTCCACACAATCTCGTTGGCGGTTCATGGGTTTTGGAGATAGTTCTAGCGGAGGTTGGAGCGGTCCTGGCTCCTTAAAAGACTCCCCGAAGCCCTCGTCGAATCCGCGAGATCCCAGCCTCCAGGAAAACCACCCCCATTGTTCCAAAGGCAAGACGTATCTAATAGAGAAGCCCATCTCCGAAAGTTTGCTAAGAAGACTGCCGCATCGTTGACACTTTTGAGATTCGTTCCCATGAACTCTTTTTCACTATTATTTGGGAGTTTTGGAACCACATGAACAATGTTTTTTTCGGGAGGCCTGCTTAGAGTCAGACGCAGTTTGTCCAGTGGACGGTGAGCTTCCTTAAAGAATAAAGAGCTTCTTCAGCCAGAGAGCCTCAGACAAACACGAGAGTTATGACGACCCATAGCTGGACCCCCCCGAGGGACGGAACCCTTTCGATTAATGTTGACGTTGCGCTGACTCGGGACCGTGGAAGTTTCGGTGTGGGTTGTATTGTCCGTGACCACACAGGAGAGGTGATCGCCTCACATACGTTTTTCTTGGCTAAGGGATTCTCCCCCCCCAGCTTGCGTAAGTGTATGCTATCCTCCGTGGCATAGTGCTAGTTCGCAGCTCAGGCGGCAGGAGAGCGGAGATCCAGTCTGACTGCTTGGGGGTGGTGCGTCTGATCGAAAATGACGTGACACCCGCGATGGAGCTTGTGACTATCCTGCACCACATCTTCAGGGAGGTGAGGGAGCTCGATGAGTTTAGTATACGGCACATATCTCGTCTTTACAATGTCGCGGCACATGATCTAGCGCGCTATGCGGTTAACTTTCATTCGTCTTCGACTTGGGTGAGTTTGGTCCCGCTTTGTTCGGAGGAGGCCATCAGAGCTGATGATCACGAGTTGAAATCTCGCACGGTTACTTAGTGGCGTCTGTTATTTGTGTTTGGTTGTATTTACTTTTTACTTGTGGTTCATTTTTCATTCTTATCTTGTAACCACGGTATTCTTCCGCTATATGTGAGGACTTTTATTTTATCTCGTAGAACCGACCACGCTTTTTCAAAAAAAAAAAAAAACTTTATTCCTAATTGTGGACATAATTAAATAAAGCATAAAAAAAATTCAATATTAATAAAGTCTGCTCGGTCGACTCCCTCCTCGGATACACGTACACCAGCCCATATCAGTCTATCAAATCGGCTACACAGCAACTTTATTATGTTAAGCCTATAGATCTGACGAACCTTTCAGCTGGATAATGTACATAAGAGCTTAATGTATGTACAGATATATCAGTTACATTACAAGACCAGATGAATGTATGTACAAATTAGATACACATGTTCGTCGTATCTCTTATTCCCAACCAATGTCAAAACCAGTATGTATGTTTCATCATGGTTCCAAGAGGGATTTGAGACTATTAAGCCCCTCGGCGGAGATGCTTCTGCGGACAACCCTGGAGGGGCGGTGGGGAACGGCCAACTGCGGCGGCGGTCCGGCGTGAAATGCGACGAGGAGGACGGTGAGGTTATCGGCGGCGCCGCGCTTGAGAGCCTCGTCGACGAGCTGGTGGGAGCAGAGGTCGAGGTCGTTGTGGTGCTGAAGGCGGCGGCGGGCGAAGTCGACAGCGTTCTGGCTGGTGAAGACGTCCCAGATGCCGTCGCTGGCGAGGATCAGAAACTCGTGGTCGGGGGTGAGGGTGGCGAGCCTGAGCTCGGGCTCGGCGATCAACGGCCCGGATTGGGCGGCCTTGAGGCCGTCGAGATGCCAGTCGCCGAGGGCGCGGGTGACGCCCAGCACGCCGTTCAAGTACCCGTCGTCCACGAAGGCGCCCAGGGACTCCACACGCACCCGCTCTCGCTCGCAGCACGGCCGGTGGTCTCCGGACATTTCCACTGCTCGCCCGCTCTGCGACACCACCGCCCTGCAGTCACCCGCATTCGCCACCACCAATGACCTGCAAATTTCACTCTTTAGAAATTAATTTTCAAAGACAAATGACGTACAAATATAATATTTTGATGATTAACAGGTGTACAAAATGACATTCCTCCTCGTAAATATGCTTCAGATTTGTTTCTTTTATGGAAAAATCCTTTTCTATTGTTAGACTGACCTTATAACATATGGATCTTATCAATTTGCAGGGGGTGTCCAAGGAAAAGAAAAATCATATGATTCAGTCTGGTTTAAATTAACTTTTGAGTGTTAATTTTACAACCAAAACGGCATTATATATTTAGCATCACCCTTAACATTAATCAATTAGTACAACCTACACATCTAATGTAACCAAAGTAATACGAGTTGTTAGACTGATCTTACGATCAGACGCGGAGCCATGGGGATAATTCAATATAAACAAGTTAATCAAAATTTGTAGGTGGTGTTTTCCTAAAAAAGTAATAGTTTTTGGCTAAAAATTATAGATATGTAGTAAAAAAGAAGATGTCCCCTTGATATCCACCTGGCTCCCCTAACGTTATACATATTCTTAGCAACATCTTTACAAGTTCAACCAAGAAAACACATGTAACTAATAAACAGACTTTCTTCACCCTCTTTTTACTTCCTTTTAGTAGTCACAAATAGCAAAGGAAGGGTTAGCAAGAACGTGAAGGCCGAATTGAAAACCGAAAAATTGGTAAGAAATTCGAAGGCAAAGGCACCCCTTCGAATATGATAAATGTAAGCCATCTAACTACGGCTAGGTTAATGTTTTGAATGGGATTGTAGAAAAGATATCTAACACGGCTTTACCCAATTTTGGTATATAAGACCGTACTCTTTCTCTTAAAAAAAGAAGAAAAAACCTAGAAAAGTGTCAATTAAGGAACATAAGCTTAATTCAGGGAGTGATATATATAATCACAAACGCTCAGTTTTTACCTCCCGAATATGATTGCAGAGATCGCGGTCGTGCCAGAGGAGAGAGAGGCTTCAAGAGAGCACTGCTCTGCAAAGGCTGCATCGGTCTGAACAAAAGACCTCGACACGACCTTCTCGATCTCCGATGGAAAATCCGCATCCTCGACAATGATTCTCGGCAAGTGGTCTCGGACATATTTCGCTGCCGCTTTTCCCCCGTGCCCATCGAACACCTGCGAAATTACGTTTATGCCATCCGATCATCGAAAACGTTATTATTTTTTTGAATGTAAGCTTTCATTTGCTTGCAATGGGGATTGAACCCACGACCTCCAACTTGGAGGTAGGTGGTGCGAAATTTCTACTAGCCTATGTTAATTGCCACATCGAAAACGTTATTGAGTACACAGACATTTCGATGTGATCCGAGAGCTTACACCATAAAAGGAGACGGACTCATTATGGAGTACATGAAACCCGAATTTTTCGGCCAAATCAGCGATGCATATATGAGTGTCCTCCATATATTCGCGGCCTCCAATGTCGGACCATTCTCCAGAGCGAAGAATGGGTAAGAAGCTCGGCTGGCTTTGCCTCTCCGATGCAACTCTATCCTCGCAAATGCTCTCCAACTATCACACCATTCCACACCCGAGATCACCCAAATGAAGTTGCAATATATTAACTGACTCAGTGACTTTATCATGTAAGCTAAGACTGGCAAGTAAGGGCTTCATTTATGCTTTTCAGCTGAGCCAAATGGGGATAAATTATTTTTGGGACCAGTATACTATCAGTAAATTCAGTAGCTTTTATTGTTTCTTGGTCCCATAATTTAATATCATACACACACACACACATCAATTGAGCCTCTTTATCACAGCTTATTACTCTTAACAAAATGTTTTGTTTAATCAATTAGACAAACAAACCAATCAATTAAGTAGATAAGATGTGTTCCTTTAAAGTAATACTCAATCAGAGCAAAACTTTTTAAGAAAGAACATAATAAAAAGTGTACATTTGCTATAGTCAAATAAAAAATATGTATGCAATAAACAGTATTTATTTAGACCGATGTTAACATATTACAGTAAAGGAAGTGCCTTGACAGTTATACATAAATTAAAAAGCGAATCTATTTTTTTTTTTTTAAATTCGGCTAACAAGAACAATTACTGGGACTGAGCACCGAATTTAACCGACATAGATAGCAGCACAGAAAATCTAAAAATAGTAAACAGATAAGCACAAAAAAAATGTTCTCGAAATACAAGTAAGTTGTAGTTGCAATGAATCATCAGAAAGATGGAAAATTTTGATAAGATCTTAGTAGCTTAAAGTATAAAATAAAGCAAATCAATATGGAAAAAAAATTAGAAATGACGTTTTTACTTGATGGGTCATCAAAAAATTGCAAAGATATTCATAGTAAACAGTTTTATATATACTTACACGATCAGAATTAGCAACGAATTTCCTTTCAGCTTCGCAATGCAAAGCTCTTTGATCATTTTCTTCATCGCTGTTATCGTTATTGCCCTTTCCGAGATTTCCCATTTCTCCACCGACTTGCTCTAAGTCTTTGACACACATGTCGATAATTATGATAAAATACTCTTTTTAATTTAAGACTCTTTAGTTTTGCTTTTGATTCTTCTTCTGAAGAAACTTTTGTTTGTTGAGGAGAAAGAATGAAGGTGTTACAGAGATGATTCTGAGAATGTTTGGAAAAAAACACTTGTAGATTTTCTTTTCTTTTTTTCGTTAAAAGCGTGGCTGAAAATTTGTTGGTTGGGCTTATTATATAGTTTCCATTTCATATGCGTTGGTCATACAACGAAAGTCGGTTTTGCTAGTATATTCCAAATTATTGGTCCACTTAATATTATTTTATTTTCATACATAATAAGAGAAGCATCTTGAATTTCGTATTAATAAATATCTAACGCTTGGATCTTTCATGTTCCCACACAACCAAAAGAAAAGGTAGGAAAAGTCATCTTTAATTTTTATTTGGTTTTTTTTTATAGATTTTTAGTATTTAAAATTTGAGTTATATAATTAAATACATAATTAATCAAATCATTGAAAGCCATAGATAAATAAATAAAATTTAGTTAAAAGTTAACCGTTGGAAAGCCTGAAGAAGATGGCGCGTCTTTCACGTAGCCACCTCTCGGAGAGGACTGATATTCACACCCATTTCCCGGCCTCGACGGAAATTCAGATTAGTGACCCACCCAGTCTTATTTTACATGACGATTTAGGGCACAGAGACTTACTTTCCGCTGCACGCATAAGGAGTAAAAAAAATTTATATGCTACACATGACCTAGGGCGTAGAGATTTATTTTATGCAACACGTGACCTTAGTAGTAGTGACGTCCATTCTGTTACCCATACTTTAGGAGTTTCTAGCACTCTAGATTCGACTTCTGTAGTTAATAGGCATTTTGTGGAACGTCCAGGGGCTCGGAAACCCCGGGACGAGGGCGGCCCTTAAAGCCCATGTGCGAGATCATAGGCCTGATTTTATCTTCCTATCAGAGACTAGACTTCGCAGTGAGGGGGCTGAAAGGGTCAGGATTGAGCTTGGATTTGAGGGATGCATGACTGTTGATTGTCTCGGTAGGAGTGGAGGCTTGAGTTACTTTGGAAGGAGCTGGTGAAATTCCTACTCGGGACTTATTCGAGATACCATATTGAGGGAGATCTAGTCAGGGAGACTGGGGAGTGTTGGAGATTCGTTGAGATTTACGGGGATCCTGTGGTCGCGCAGAGAAGGCATACATGGGAGCTTCTTCGCCGCCTCCACGATGCTCATCCCGGGCCTTGGTTAGTTCGTGGCGACATGAACGAGGTGGCCTCCAACTCTGAAATCAAAGGCGGCAGAGACAGAGGGCCGGGCCAGCTTGCCGCGTTCCGTGAGATGATTCTGGATTGTGACGTCCACGACCTGGGGTTCGTGGGGGACCCTTTCACTTGGCGCAGAGGAGGGATTGATGAGCGGTTGGACAGATGTCTTGCGAGTTTTGAGTGGAGCGACCTCTTTCCCTCCGCGATTGTCCGGCATCTGGGCTATTGGCATTCTGATCATAGACCTCTTCTGCTTTGCACGGATGGTTTGAGGGTTGCGCAGAGTCCCAGGAGACCGAGGAGATTCTTCTTCGAGGAGTCCTGGATTGGGGAGCCTGAGTGTGACGGGAGGATCAGTAGAGCCTGGGAGACGTGCTCGAGAGGTGACCAGGGGCCGAGACTAGCGGACGCGATCAGCCAGTGTCTTCGGAGCTTGTCTCATTGGGGTCCCGCTAGGAACAAAGATATCAGAGTCCGGATCGAGAAGCAAAAGAAGGTTGTTGAGCTTGCGGGTCTTTCGGGACCTAATTTTTGCATGGAGACCTTCCGTCGGGAGGAGCGACAACTTGACGCTCTAGTGGAGAAGGAGGAGCAGTTATGGAGGCAGCGGAGCAGAGCGTCCTGGATGAAGTGCGGCGACAAGAATACGAAAATATTTCATCGCAAGACGTCTGCGAGGAGGAGGAGGAACACCATTAGAGGTCTGGAGGACGAGTTTGGGGATTGGCATAGCAGTGAGCCGGAGATTGAGAGGATTGTCTCTGGCTACTTTGGCGACATCTTCACATCCACGAGTCCGTCCCTCCAGGATATCGAGGCTGTGACGAGGGGCGTCGAGCCGAAGATTTCTGAGGCTTTGAACGTCGAGTTGGAGCGCCCTTTTGATCCTGGGGAGGTGAAGAAGGCTCTCTTCTCGATGGATACGATCAAGGCCCCTGGGAGTGATGGTTTCCCTGCGTTATTCTATCAGAGGTACTGGGACATTGTTGGAGAGTTGGTATTGAAGACCTGTCTGGGGATCCTCAATGATGGGGATGAGGTGTGTGACATCAATGATACAGTAGTCACCCTCGTTCCCAAAGTTGAGGAGCCCCGTCGGGTTAGCGACTTCAGACCGATTAGTTTGTGCAATGTGATCTATAAGATTGTGGCCAAGTGTTTGGTCAACCGTCTTAAGATCAATATGCCTACTGCCATCTCTGAGTCCCAAAGCACTTTTGTGGGGGTAGACTCATCTTCGACAATGTCATGGTTGGTTTCGAGGCTCTCCATACGATGAAGCGGAAACGCTTTGGAAATGGAAAGTGTGCGTCACTCAAACTTGACATGGCGAAGGCTTTTGACAGAGTCGAATGAGTTTATTTGGAATCGATGATGTTGAGACTGGGGTATAGCTCACAATGGGTACAGCTTATCATGATATGTGTCACCTCGGTCAGGTTTGTTTTCAACATCAACGGCTCCACCCGAGGCAGTGTGACTCCCTTCAGAGGCCTCCGTCAAGGTGACCCTCTCTCCCCTTTTTTATTCCTTTTATGTTCAGAGGGACTCTCAAGTCTCTTCCGAACGAGTGGGGATGCGGGTGCGATTATGGGAGTCCGCTTCGGTAACCTTCATGTTTCCCACCTCCTCTTTGTTGACGACAGTATGATGTTCTTCAGAGCGTGCCCGGAGGAGTGCGAAAGGGTTACATACATTTTACGGACTTACTCAGTGGCCTCGGGTCAGTTGGTGAACTTTCAGAAGTCCGATATCTGTTTTGATCGTGATGTCAGCGAAGAGGACAGTGAGTCCCTTGCCCAGATATTAGGAGTTAGGATGACGGAGTGCCATAAGCGCTATTGGACTCCCTGCTTTCACAGGTCGCAAGAAGGCGGAGCTTTTTGAGTTTGTTCGAGACCGTGTCTGGGATATAATTAAAGGTTGGAACGGTCTCTCCCTCTCGCAGGCTGGCAGAGAGGTACTCATTAAGTCTGTTCTTCAGACGATCCCCAGCTACGTGGCCTCTTGTCACAAGATCCCGAGCTCTTTGATTGATGACATACACTCGACGATTACCAGCTTTTGGTAGGGAAGCGGCACCGCGTCCAGGAAGATCCACTGGTGTAGATGGGAGGTGCCTGAAAGCACAAGTCGGAGGGCGGGATGGGCTTTAGAGATTTAGGGAAGTTCAACAAGGCCCTTCTGGCCAAGAGCGTTTGGAGGTTCATCCGGAGACCTGACAATCTCGTTGGGCGCGTTTACAGACAAAGCTATTTTCCCGACGGTGATATCATGACCGCCCTCCCCCACTGGTGCGGCTCTTCCATGCGGCGTAGTCTCCTCTGGGGAGAGATTATCCAGGCTGGCTCGAGATGGAGGATTGGTGATGGCGAGTCTGTTCTGGTCATGGGCAATAGTTTGATCCCCAGAGACAGACCAGCCACGTGGATTGACCCCCCTTGGGTTCCCCCGATATGCAGGTTGTGGAGCTTATGAGATTGGACGGTAGTTGGGACGTTGAGCTTATCTCTGCGATGTAGCATTAATTTCTCATTCATTATGAACATGATTTTGGAAAAAAAATATTCAATTCTATACCTGTCGCAAAGAGGAATAAAAATATGGAAAAATCATTCAATTCTGTTGAGTGGACCCACTCAAATATTTAGCAAAAAATCATTCATACACTAGGTATAAATCCTCTTTAATACCTATTATTACAACAATCTCATACATGAATGATGTTGTATACGGAAATTATAAAAGACACGACATGACTCAAGGTGGTGAAAGTTCTATGGTCAATACTAGTATATGATAGGTAGGTAAAAACCTTTGAACCTTTCCTCATAAAGAAATATCATCTTTACTGACTAATTAGTAGGCACAATGTCCTTGAACTGTTAGTCATTTTGTATAAACGATATATATATCCCCCACTGGTATCTCCTTCGTTGGGATTCGTGCCCACAAAGAAGATATTAGACATTATAAATACATTTGTATTTCGTTTTGCTGAAACATTAAATAAAATAAAATATTCATTCTTGATTAAGTTTGTGTTTATGTATGTTTGCTACCCTCTGAAACGGTTATCAACGAAAGAGGTGCTAAGTATAGACTTGACAAGATACGCTCTTGTGACTAGTTTATATAATAGTTCGCAATCTAAAGATCGATATTCCAATCGAATCTGAGTACTGATTGTTTGAATGAATCACGATATCCTATCTTGTGATATAGAAAGTTGTGACTCTGTGATTTATTTTCGATGTCTTAATGAATACATTGAACAAGCTCGAGATAAAACCGTTTAATCACTCGAAACTTCAAGATCTCATATGAGGGGTATTTTGATAATTACCTTAATCTTGAAGTGAATACATATATTCTTGTAACACTTTATGATACTTGATTTGTCAATGGGCAATGACTAAATGAAGTTTCATTTGACCTGACGGTTGGTGTCATAACGTTGTTTCGTTGGATATGGAATTCGTAAACAATGTAGGAACATTAATATCACATTATGCTTTGTTATGATAGTGTGAATGAATAAATTGGGCCTGGTATTCATTGAATAGAACATTCTTTGAATAAAACATGTGACATGTAAAGACATCTCACTTTATGTTTTTCTCTTTCACAAATAACAAATGAGTTAGTGAAATAATAACTCAGGGGTCAAACGGTAATTTAACATTCCTCTGAATTAATGATACACACGAAGGGTAATATTGTAAAATACTCTGTGGATCGTGTGAAGAATTGTTTTGTCACATAAAACGAAAAATAAACGCATATGAATTTAGAGAGTTTCGATATTAGTCATTTAGTGGAATCGTGTAATATTAAGAATTAAAAGTCGGAAAACGTTTGTGAACTTTAGAGTCCGTACGTTATCCTAAAGTTTTGTTCATGTGGGTCCATAAGGTCTCAGTGGTAGACTCTCAGACGATATTTATTGAACTAGAACGATTGATTTTCTCATTGAATGTAAATTATGATTTACACTAAGAGAATTATTTTCTAAGTAATTAAATAAAAAATTAGTTATGTATTATTACATTTATTTAATGAATCATATTATGTTATTATATGGATAATAATATTATTTGATGATTCAAATAAATAAAATATGAAAATAAATATTTTCTCGTTTTATACTTGATTGAGAAGTATGAAAAGAATTAATGACTTGTTATTAAATAGATGAAATGTTCTAAATTAATTAAATATTATTTTAGAAATAAATAAATTAAATTTAGAGAATATATTTGAGTATGGCCACCATATTTATTGGATTATGGCTGGATAATAAATTAAATAATTCATTAAAAGGTTAAATAGGACTTAAGTTGGCTAATGAGTTTGACCTAACTTAAACCCGTTATCGCTCAATATAAGTATAGGTTTTTTTGAGTGAAACCCTAGACACACATTTCAGACAGCCTCTTTTCCTCTCTCCCTTGTGACATAGTTGGCTGAGAGTTTTGAGAGAGAAAAGAATCAAGAAATTGTTTCTTGATTTCTTGGTTCAACCTTTGAGTGATTCCCTCCTACGTTGGTCAAAACGAAGAGCTCACCCTCTTAATCCCCCATAAAACCCAACTTGTGGTGTTTGGTGATTATTCATTGTCACAGGGCCGGCTATAACACGAGTAGAACGAGCGAGATGCGACGGGACGCAAACCGGCCAGTCAGGCTTTGCGCCTGCCGCAGATCGGCCCGACAGCTTCCCGACCGACCGGGAGCCTCGGGTGGGCCTGACTCCTCACGCACGTCTTGCGCGCCTTCCGCCCGAGCTACCCCACCTGCCATGTTTCCCAGGTCATCCTCCACCTAGGCACAGGTCCCGCACCTCCAGCAAGGCGCACGGATCCGCAGGCTCACAGGCGCATCTTCTCCGGCCGGCGAGCAGGCAATCAAGTGAGCAGGCAGTCCGGCAGGTAGGCAATCCGGCGAGCTTGTGCACTTCCCGTTCCGGCGAGACAATTGACGAAGCATTCTCGAGTGAGCTAGTAACGCACAAATTTTTTTACAACTTCACGTGTAAGTCATTTATAAACGAATTGGTTTGCAAATTATAAAATTGTTTATAGGTTACCAGATTGAAGTGCGTTCAATTTGTTGATGAATATGTCTAGAATAAAATGTTTATTGACATGTTAGCAATTTTTAATACCTAGATTGTTGAATATGTTAAAATGTATTTTAATATATTTTAGATCTTATTATATAATTCCGCCATATAATGATATGTTATATAATAATATTTATTCAACGTTAATTAATTTTCAACAAATTGTATCAGAGCTAGAAATGACATTAAAAATTAGGTTTTTAATGACTAGTTTTGAAATTGTTCGACTACTTTGGTGTTGGCGTTTTTGTATGGTTTAATATTGCATTGTGAATGCTTGTGTGTGTGTTTTATGGATGGATCCTCATTGTTATGGCCCTATGAATTTTCCAGTTATCGTCCCAGATTTTATTATTAAATTTTCATTTTTAAATTTGTGAGCCTCAATTTGCGAGGAAAATTTATATTGTATTTATTTAAATTATAATTCGAAGCTGAGAAGACAAGGAAGACAACACCTCAGACTTGGCCGCACGTTGGAGAACGTGTGAGGGCTGACTCGAGACATCCGATGACGCGTCACAAAGTTCCTTGTTCGGCCCTACCTTGAAGATAAATTATTTCATTTTCTAAGTATTTTCCTTTTGGGTTGTAATAAAAAAATAGACCATTAGGTAAATGAAATATTTTATGCTTTATTTTATTTAATCTCATAGGATAATCACCTCAAATGTTATATAGGATAGAACGCCAACATCACATTAAAATGAAATGTTCATGCATATAGTTTAATGTTTATAAAGATATTATAATTTGTAAAATATTTTCAACAAAATTATGATTTTTGCAAAAATTAAGTGGGAGGGTTGTTTATCGTTGAAGCAACCAAAGGTCCTCGACATGAGTTTAATTAACTTAGTGTATGATGAATTAAGAGTCACCCATCGTGGTCCTCCCTTAAATGGGAGTACTTCGGAAGCACTTTATTAATCAAACTGTTATGAACTAAGCTTTAAAGAGGAACGATGAAGCGGGGTCTCCCTTAGGAGAACCATTATCAGAGTGACTTGGATAAAGGCCCACATGTTGGCTGTACACTTAAACATATTGTTTAAAGTAATCCTCCCATATGAGCTATGCGTTAAAAATAAGTAAACAAAGTTTATGGTAATTAGTGAGAACTAGAAGTTGTGACTTCTTGGATGGTTTGAACTAAATAGATATTGTTGGTGATTGATGTACCTTAGTAAGCTGTCACATACTTGACTTCCATGGTCGAGTCAGCAACGCAAGATGGCTTGATACTCCTCCAGACCACAGATCCACCATTCAAGGTGAACACAGACCCTGCTGTGGACTTCCTGAAATCCTTATCCGCTTGAAAATTGGAGTCGGTATATCCCGTCATATTCAGGTCACCACCTGAGTATCCAAGCATATAGTTTCTCATTCTCCGGAGATACTTATAAACATGTTTGACAGCAACCCAGTGTTCGGGTCCAGGGTTTGACTGAAACCTACTCACCATGCCCACTGCGTAACAAATATTTGGTCACGTGCAAAGCATAGCATACATGATACTCCCTACGGCTGAAGCGTATGGAATATGTCTCATGTCCTCAACTTCTTGAGGAGTCTTGGGAGACTGCTCACTTGAAAGATGCACTCCATGTCTGAAAGGTAACTGTCCTTTCTTGGAGTTTTGCATAATGAAGTGATCCATGATCTTATCAATATAAAAATGCCCGAGAAAGCGCTAATTTCTGGTTATTCCGATCTCTAAAGATCCGAATCCCCAGAATATAAGCCGCTTCTCGTAGATCCTTAATCTCAAATTGCTTTAACAGCCAGATCTTAACCTTTGATAAATTTCCTACATCATTCTTAATGAGTAATATGTCATTCACATATATGACTAAGAAGACCACCTTGCCATCGTTTATCATCATATAAACGCATGACTCATCTACCGACTGATCAAAACCATAGCCTTTTACAATCTCGTCGAATATGATATTCCACGATCTAGATGTGTGAAATTCTCAAATTCTACCAAGAAAGAACTTTAACATTTTAGTAAAATAGAATATATGATTATGTTTTTTTTTTTGTAGCGTACGGTTGTTTAAATATTGAAATTGTGATATATATATATATGTTTATATTATTTCAATAATTGGTTTCCAGTAGCATTCACATTATCATCGAATATATTATTTTGCAGCTTTAATAATATGGATAGAAATATACATCTGTAAATATTGTATAAATAAGTTTGCATATAATATAATGTAATATAATAAGAAGCAATATCAATACTCACATGCATGGTGTACGCTGTTAACAATATTTTATTATCAATATAGATTCATAATTAACTATATAAAGACAAATTATGAAAACTTTCTTTTTTTATGAACGTGGACTTTCATTTTGAATGTTATATAGAACCCTAAGTACGTAGGAGATTTTATTTCCATTAAGTGATATAGTTATGCATATCGATAAGGATATAGCTATTTCCGTTTCAAGCGGCCTCTCTCCTTCCCTAATTATTTTGGGCTAATGAATTGAAGATATCGTGGCAATTGCTTTTAAATCTATGCAATATCGTCAATAAAGATAAAAAGTCATATGCGTTTTTTTTTAAATGGCACGAGAATACTAGGATTCGGTGAGGGTTGTGCACATAGAGGTTTTTCTCATCTCAGACTCTTTTAAAGAATTTTATCTCCCTCTCCTTTTATCTCCACACTTCAAAAAGAAAATAAAAATACATATACATATCCATATTTAGTTTTGACGAAGCCACTAGAGGAAGGAAAAGATTACAATATTTTGGTGTTTTTTAGTATCTTAATCGGTTCCATACAGAAAATAAGGTTAGAATAACTTTGAACTTCATATTGATCTTTTGCTTAGTTTAGTTTACGATTATGTATAATTTAATAATTTTCCATGTAGTCTGTCTTCTAAATCATAACAGATGCGCTTACATACAAAATGTTTGTTCATATTCGGAAAGGTTAAACGTTTTTATTTCTAGCTTTTTTTTAGAAGTGTATTTTATATGTCCATTTAAAGATGCAATTAGGAAATAGTACTATTTTATATGGTTAAAGGTATTATTTTTATTCAACATTTTTATACATAAATATTTAAATGGTTTTAGATTCGAATTTAAAATTTCATGATTTTTGGATAAACGATTTGCAGATTAAAAATAAATTATGATCAGCGCTCGGTGAGTTTAAACATATTTTTAACAGCACATTTATCGATTTATTCAAATAGCTATCGTACGAATTTATAAACGAAAGTTTTTTACAAAGTAATTTAATGTCTTATTGTTATAGGATAAAAATATTAAGAGTTTTTAAGCAGCCGATATTTATTTATGATTTTATTAGGAACAAATGTCCAGATTTACCAAAAGATCGTTTATGCATATAAACTCTTATTTAAGTTTTTCTTATTTTTAGTTCCGATTTTAATCATGTTACAGAAGAAGAAAACTCTTGAATTAGGATTTCCTAGATTCTGGATTTTCCCAGAATTTTTCTCGGAAATTAATATTTTTACCGAAATTTAGGGCAAATGGTATTTTCGTCCTTTGCTGTCAAATTACGTCTCTCAGGTTGTTACAGAACCTTAATCTGGCCAGAATCTATTTTTTTAGATATTAATTATTTTTCTTCGATTAGGTCACGAGTCGAATAACTTTTCCGATCGTTCGAGGATATAAAGTCCTACGTTTCCGAGTCAAGGTGAGAATAATCTCACTGCAACACGGATTAGTTAAATGTTTAATATGATGAGTATCTTATTATATGTGTTATGTTTGACTGTGTGGTATTTTTATGTATACTCGTGTATGTGTTGATATATTATGTGCGATGGTTATTGTATGAGTTATTACGATAAGCATATGTATGAGTTATTAGAATATGCACGACATGCTAAAACGCTTAGCCACAATATGATTCATGTTTATGTTATATGTCACGTATGTATGAAACGTAATGATCAAGTGATAAAATAAGTAAGAGAGTCGTACCGCCTTGAGCTACGGAGGTAATAAGGGAATTCTCTCGAGTCGACTTACGGGCTAAAAAAGAGAGTTTTCTCATATGTTATATGTTTATGATGGTGCGAACTATGGGAGGTTGCACCCCCCGTAGTTCGTCTTCAAAGTGTACACTGAAATTGATACAACTACTTTAGGGGACCCCAAATTAAAATTATGTAAACATTATGTTAAGATATTTTATGTAACGATTTTAATTCAAAATATTAATAATCGATTAATGCATGTGCATTATTTTATTTTGTAAGTTATAGTTATTCTCGCTGAGCGTTAGCTCACCGTGTATAAACGTCCGTGTTGTAGGTAAACAACAAATGAACATGTGAGTAGGGTGGATCACCGGCACTCGATGGCTGAGGAGCGGGGTTCTGGTTTCCGCTCACTTTTGTTTACTAAAGACTTTCGCTACGCAATTTTAGTATTTGGTTTAAGATATTTAATGGTTAAAACTTATATTTTCAAAACTTATTTAGTTTTAAAATATTGGAGTTGAATTTCATGTTTTTGGTTTTTTGATCACTTTCAACTATATACTTTGGTATTTCCTTTAATTTAGATTTTTTATAGTTTAAAATGTCAAAAAAAAATTCAAAATTGTTTTTATTTTAGGTTTAAACCATATATGCAAATGAAGGATATTTTATAAAAAATATCTCTGTTTTTTTTAAGTTAAAGAATTAAGATAAGAATGACGGTCCGAAAAGTCGGGTCGTCACAAGATGCTTGCTTCAGTCCATAAATGGACTTCAGCAACTCACAAACCTTGTCCTGTTTGCCTTTCTCTATGAACCCGTGTGGTTGAGCCATATAAATCCGCTCGTTAAGACTCCCATTCTAAAATGCAGTCTTGACATCCATCTGCCAGATTTCATAATCTAGGGTGGCAGCAATGGATAAAAGAGTATGGATGGACTTCAGCATCCCAACTGGCGAGAAAGTATCCTCGTTGTCGTACCTTCCTTTTGTGTGAACCCATTCGCCACAAATCATGCCTTAAATGTCTCAACATTCGCATGTGGTCCTCTTTTCTTATTGTAGACCCATTTACACCCAACAAGCTTGATGCACTCGGGTAGATCTACAAGCTTTCAGACCTCATTGACATACATCGAATATATTTCAACGTTCATGGCTTCTTGCCTTAGGTTTGCTTCGGAACTTTGCATTGCCTGGGAAAACGATACTAGATCATCTTCCTCTTTGTTTACGATAACAGTGAAAGTCTCTCTGACACCCATGTATCGTTCAAGTTGTCGTACAATCTTTTTACTGCGCCGAACCACATGAGGCTCTAGTCCCGAATGTGGTTCTTCCATTGTTGGCATAGGTTGTGAAGTATCATCTACTTCACCTAACATCTCCTTCAGCACAAGTCTGCTTCTCAGTACAGACTTCTTCATATAGTCCGCTTCGAGAAACCTAGCGTTCGTGCTAACGAACGTTTTCTCATCAGCAGGACTATAGAAGATGTATACTTTCGTCTTCTTAGAATATCTCAGGAAAAGACATAATTCTAAACGACTACCCAACTTGCTAGTCTTTTGTTGGCATTTATGCCCACAAAAGAGATATTTGATATTAAATATTTTTGTATTTTTTTGTTTTGAATTTAAATAAAAATTGAATATTCCATTCTTATTTAATATTGTGTTTATGCATGAATGTCTATGCTCTGAAACTGTCATCAACGAAATAATTGCTAAGTACAGACTTGATAAGATACCTGTTGGAATTTATTTAACAATTTAAACAAAATAATTATATAACATATCAAATATGGCGTAATTATATAATAGATCTATACATATTAAAACAATTTTAATATGATTAACAACCTATGACATTAAAATCAAATTATAAGTTTAATAAACAATTTATTAAATCATAAGACACTCAACAATTAAACACACTAACAACCTATACGAACAATTCATATATTTATTTTAGCATTCCAATTCGTTGAGAAAACACTTACAGCTAGGATAATAAATTATCTTGACGTTGCTCACTAGCGTCGGAAGGCCAGACCAAGTCCACGTCGAAAAACAAGCTCGCCGGATTGCCCAAAAAATTCTTCGCCGGACTGGGAAGTACTGGGTCGCTGGAATGGAAGTTCGCCGGACTGGAAGTCTTCAGGAAACTCGCCGGAATGAGCTCGTCGGAATGGGCTCGCCGGATTGGGCTCGCCGGAATGGGCTCGCCGGAATGGGCTCGCTGGACTGGGTCTCTGAACCTGGGACCGCCGGACAGGGATGAACCTCGCCGGACTGGAAGTCTTCAGGAAACTCGCCGGAATGAGCTCGTCGAAATGGGCTCGCCGGAATGGGCTCGCCGGAATGGGCTCGCTGGACTGGCTCTCTGAACCTGGGATCGCCGGACTGGGATGAACCTCGCCGGACTGGAGCAGCTTCGCCGGACTGGACACCTTCGCCTGACAGGGAGATCCTCGCCAGTCGGAATGCCTTCGTCGGACTGGAAGTCCTAGGCGACTAGAAGCAATCTGGCAGAATGTAAAAAAATCCAAAAAAAATTTAAAAATGATTTTAAAACAATTTTTCAGAATACAAAAGGTACACCAAACACGACAAGTTAGAATTAATGATAACACACAAGAAATTTATCGAGATTGAAAGGGTGGGCTTTCAAGAACACTCGGGATTAACAATGGAAACTTGAAAATCAATTTTTCTTCTTTTTCTTTTTTTGGGAATTCGGCCGAGACTCTCAAAGGAGGAGAGGGAAGAGCTTTGCCGAAAATTCTAGGGTTAGGGTTAGGAGTGATTAGGGTTTAGTAGCCCTTTTATAAACAACTTCATAACGGGTTTAAACTGGGTCAAACCCATGACCCTATCACTCTAATTTTCGGCCAAAACACTCTTCTAATACTCGGCCATTATTCAATTTATTTATTCCCAATTAATTTGATTTATTTCTAAATTCAATTTATTTAGAACTCTCATCTTTATTTAATGACATTTCATTAAAATAATTTCATACTTTCCAAATAAGTACGAAACGAGAAATTATATATTTCTTTCTTTATTCATTTGAATATTACAAACGTATTATTATCATTATAATAATGCTCTACAATTCAATAAATAAACGTAACAATAAATAACTAATTATTTATAAAGTTTCTTAAGAAAGATAATTTTCTCAATATAAATCATAATTTATATTCAATGAGTAAATCAACAATCCTTGTTCTTTTGATCTCTTCCAAGTGTCTATCATTGAGACCTTATGGACCCACACGAACGAAGCTTTAGAATAAAAATCGGACACAAAAGTTCACAAATTTTTTGCGTCTTTTAATTCTTAATATTGGTCGATTCCACTAAAGGACCAATATTGACACTCTCTCTCTGTTCGTATGCGCATATTTTATGTTTGATGTGACAAAACAATTTTTCACACGATCCACGGAGTACTTTACGATATAACCCTTCATGTGTATCACTAACCAAGGGGAATGTAAAATTACCGTTTTACCCCTTGAGTTATTGTTTCACTAACTCCTTTGTTATTTGTGGATAAGAAAAACATAGAGTGAGATGTCTATACATGTCGCATGTTTTAATCAAAGAATCCTCTTATTCGATGAATACCTGGCCAGGTTAATTCATTCACACTCTCATAACAAAGCATAGTGTGATATTAATGCATTTGCATTTTATTAACATGAATTCCATATCTGTGAATCATATAACCCAACATCACAACATTATGACACCAATTGTCGGGTCAGATGAAACTAAGATTTAGTCATTGCCCATTGACAAATCAAATGTCATAAAGTGTAGTGTCAATTATACATTCACTTCAGGATTTAGGTAAGTATCCAAATACCCCTTTGTATGTGATTTTGAAGCTTTGAGTATTTAAACGGTTTTATCTCGAGCTTCTAAGTATCACTGGTCTTGTTCAATATCTTCTATAAGATATCAATGATGAATCATAGAGTCACAACTCTCTATATCACATGATAAGATATCATGATTCATTCAAACAATCATTGATTAGACACGACTGCTCTTTCGGTCTTAAGATTGCGAACAAATGGTTTAAACTAGTCATAAGGGGTTATCATGTTAAATCTGTATTTAACACCCTTTTCGTTGATGACAGTTTCAGAGCGTAGCTAACATACATAAACACAAATTTCATTAAGAATGAATATTTATTAATATTAATGTTTCATTAAAAATATGAATACAAATGTATTTCATTGTCTTTTCTCCTTTGTGGGCACCAATCCCAACAAAGGTCGATTGGGCAATCGAATCCTAGTAATGATTGTTAGAATGAATTAAACGATATCTTATCTTGTGATATGGAGAGTTGTGACTCTGTAATTCATTCTTGATATCTTAATGAAGATATTGAACAAGACTAGTGAAATTTTGAAGTTCGAGATAAAATTGTTTAATCACTCGAAACCTCAAACTCACATAATAGGGGTAATTTGGTAATTATTTGAAACCTAAAGTGGATAATATCTTCTTGTAACACTTTATGAAGTTTCATTAACCCAAAGATTGGTGTCATAATATTGTTTCGTTGAAATATGTGATTCATACATATGAAATTTGTGTTGAAACAATGTTGAGGCATTAGTATAACACCATGCTCTGTTATGAGAGTGTGAGCGAATAAACCAGGCATGGTATTCATCGAATAAAGAATTCTTTGAAATAAAACTTGTGACATGTTGAGACATGTCACTTCATGTTTTTCTCGTTCACAAATAACAGAGGACTTGGTGAAATAATAATTTAGGGGTAGAACGGTAATTTTACATTCTTATGAGTTAATGATACACACAAAGGGTAATATCGTAAAATACACCGTGGACCGTGTGAATATAGTTTTATCACATCAAAAAAAAATAAAAACGCATATGAACTTAGAGATATTCAATATTGGTCCTTTAGTGGAATCGACTAATATTAAGAATTAAAAGTCGGTAAAAGTTTGTGAGCTTTTCTGTCCAAGCTTTATTCTAAAGTTTCGTTCATGTGGGTCCATAAGATCTTAATACTAGACTCTCGGAAGAGATTTTTGTGAACAAGAATTGATTGATTTTCTCATTCCACGTAAATTGTGATCTACGCTAAGAAAATTATTTTCTAAATAATTAAATATATAATTGGTTATTTATTATTACATTTATTTAATGAATCATATTATGTTATTATATTGAAAATAATATGATTTGATGATTCAAAGAAATAAAAGATGAAAATAAATATTTTCTCGTTTCATACTAAATAAAAGATGTTATAAATTAATTAAATATTATTTTAGAAATAAATCAAATAAATTTGGAGATAGTGAAGATAATATGGCCAGCCATAATAAGGATTTTATAGGCTGAAAAAGTTGTTTAAACTCATGAAAATGAGTTTTGGGCTTATGTTTGACTATTGGGTCTTAATTGGATTTTGACCTTACTTAAGCCCATTCTCTCTGATATAAAAAGAGGCTCTTTCTTTGAAAACTTTAGCCATAATTCGGCAAGGACTCAGCCAAATCTCTCCCTCCTTGTGCTTGGGAGGTTTTGGCCGAATTCTAAATTGAAAGAGAGAGGAAATTTGTTTCCCGGCAGCCCTTCCCTTTTGCTTTTAGTTTCCCGTTCTTCCTTTGTTCCCACAAAGAGCGCACCCTCTTAATCTCCTAAAAACTTATAGAGAATTATCATTGATTCATCTTGTGGTTGTTTGAGTGATAATTAATCCATATGGTCGGCCACTTTTTGGAGCAACGGAGCGATGACGGTTTTCGTGACATCCTAGACGAAAGTGGGAAGGAGTTTTGGCTGTGCACTTGGAGGCACACCCCAGGGCTGATTCTTGCAGATCCGAACGCATTGTAAGTCTTCTAGAAACGAATTGCATCTGAAGATTTTTTAGATCATTCATTTGCATGTTTGAATAAGTTTATTTACATGTTTAGAAATTTATTGACATGGTAGATTAGATTTAATGACATGGTTATTGAATATTTTTTAAAATATTTTAATATGTTAAATTCAATTATGAAACTCCGTCATATGTAGATATGATTCATAATTAATTAGGTTAATTGTTAACTACGTTCCAACATCTTTTGCCTAAGCACATGTTCTGGACAACCCCAGATTCGGACGCGGTGTAAAACCGTTTTTCTACCACTCCATCTCTCAAAGGGAGTACCACGAACCGTCTTTGACGGAACTTGGTTTAGAATGTAGGCTGCCGTTTCTAGGGCATATCCCCAAAATGAATCAGGAAAGGATGAGTATCCATATCTAGTAGAGTTCGATTCCTTCTTTATGACACTCTTAACTGTTGTGGAGTGCCAGGTGCTGTAAGCTGAGAATGAATCCATTCTTCTTTAAGAAAGTCTTCGAACTCTCCAGACAAGTACTCTCCCTCTCGATCTGACCTAAGGGTTTTGATATGCTTCTATATCTGCTTCTCAATCAAAGCTTTATAGTCTTTGAACATTTCAAAGGTATTAGATTTTGTCGCATAAGGTAGATGTGACTAAACCTAGAGTAGGTCATCAGTGAAGGTTACAAAGTACTCGTAACCTCCTCTTTCCTGGATGTTGATTAGACCATATACATCACTATGTATGAGTTCCAACACCTTCGTGGTTCTTAAACCCTTCGAAGAGAAAGGTCTATTGGTCATCTTGCCCTCAAGATAGGATTCACACGTGGGCATGGATCCCACGGTTAGAGAATTCAAAAGACCATCCTCTGTCAACTTCTTAATCATATCTAGGCCAATATATCCAAGACGTAAGTACCATAGATATGTGTCGTCACTTTCATCATTATGAAACATCTTATGCTTCCCGAGTGAATCCTTATTCACTTCGGTGTCCAAGACTGTCGGCTCACTTGGATATAAATAATAAATAGAATTCACACGATGAGCTTTAGTAATAAAACAATCATCAATAAATATCTCAATACCGTTATTGATATTAAAACTGAAACCTTGTTCTTCTAAACGACCAAAAGAAATTAAATTATTGCAAAAATCCGGAAGAAAATAAACTTTATTCAAAAATAAAGTCTTGTATCCAAACTTGAACTTCATGGTCCGGACAGATCTCGCTACGACCTTTGTCGCTTCACTTGCGAACTCCAAATCACTTAAGCTCCTAGTTTTCTTGAAACCATTCAAATTACACACAATATGGTCAGAAGCCCCGCAGTCTAAAATACGGGGTGATTATTTGTTTGTCATGTAATATGCTTGAGTGACGAAGATCATACATTTCCCTTTGACAGTCTTGAGGTAAGCAGGATTGTTCCTTCACTAGTGGCCAGCCTCTCCACAATGGTGACACTTGTGCTCAGACTTTTCCAACTTTGCGATGCCTATGCCCTTAACATCTGCAGCCTTCTTGTAAGGCTTCTTGGATCCCGTTTGGTTGGCATTTTTGATCCTCTCATCACCCTTTTAGAACCAGAAGTCGTGGCCCTATGTTCAGCAACATTGACCTCCCCATACTTCTTCTTGTTCTTAGGGAGAAGTCCCTTAGTAGTCTGCAACTCATTCATGAGCTCAGTAACAGAGTAGTTGAGCTTGTTCATGGAATAATTCAGACGGAAGCTATTATGAGATTCTGTCAGAGTTTCCCAGATCATGTCAATCTCGGTCTCTCCGTCAATATCTGAACCTAGGATCTCTATGTTGTTCAGGTGGCCCATAATCAGTAGCATGTGATCCCGAACAGAAGATCTTGGTTTCATCATGCATTTCATGAAATTGTGAATAGCTTGTTGCCTCGCCTTACGCCCATGACATCTGAACATCTCATGGAAATTGAAGAGGATTTCATATGCAGTGGCGATGTCTCGATGATATTGCTGCAACACATTTCTCATCGATACTAATATATAGTATCTGGCAATCTCGTTAGAGCTCATCCACGCATCATAGGCGTCATTGTCTTCGTTACTCGAGTCAGCACTCGGAGGAGGAGGACACAGGGTCGTGAGAACATACTTATGCTTTTCTACCGTCAGCATGATGTCGAGGTTACGTTTCTAGTCAACGTAATTCTCACCCTCGAGTATGTTTGAACTTAAAATCAATTGTAGTGGGTTAAAAGACATTTTGTTGAAAACATAAATAAAATAAATAAATTTAGTATGTGCTACAATTTTGAATTATATGCATGAACAATCCTAATATGATGAAGAAAGCGTTAAATAATTCATGGTATTATGAACAAGAATTGTTAATTACTTTTCCTATGTGGGTGCCACAATTAACTGCCTTTCATAGTTGTGACATATCACTATTTAGTTTGAATCATCCAAAAAGGCACAACTTCTAGTTCTTAGTAATTACCATAAACGTTTGGTCACTTATTTTTAATGTAGAGCCTAACATGTGCGGATTACTTTAAAACTTAAACCTAAGTATATAACCGACATGTGGGCATTTAGTCAAGTCACTTTGATAATGGTTCTCTATGTGAAAACTCTGCTTCATCGTTTCTCTTTAAGGCTTAGTTCATAACAATTTAATTAACAAAATACTTCCGAAGTACTCTCATTAAAGGGAAGGCCATTATGTGTGACTCTTAGTTCATCACTCATTAAGTTAATTAAACTCATGCAGGGGACTGCGAGTTGCTTTTCAACGATAAACAACCTTCCCACTTAGGTTTTGCAAAAAACATATTTTTGTTGAAAACAATTTACATTTTATAAACTATATGAACAATTCATTTTAATATGATGTTGGCGTTCTATCCTATATGACATGTAAGTTGATTATTCATATGAGATTAAATAAAATAAAAACTTAAAATATTTAACTCGCATAATGGCTCATTTCTAATTATAACCCATAAGGAAAAAATTAAATAAAAATAAACTATTTATCTTCTAAGCTTGGTTGGGCAAGGAGTCTTGTGACACGTCATCGGATGTCTCGGGTCAGCCTCCACACGTTCTCCAACGTGCGGCCAAACCCGAGGTGCTGCCTTCTTTGTCTTCTCGTCGTCGGATGACAATTAAATAAAATTACAATTTAAATTATCCTCGCATATTGAGGTTCACAAATTGAAGTAATTTAAAATTAAACCCGGGACGATAACCGGAAAATTCCTAGGGCCATAACAATGAGGATCCATTCATAATAACATACACAACATTCACAATGCAATACTTTATCATCTAAAAAACGCCAACACCAACTAGTCAAATAAATTTCAAAGCTAGTCATTAAACCTAATGTTTAATGCCTTTATTTAGCTCTGTTACCATTTGTTGAAAATTAGTTAACAATTAACCAATAAAATTATATAACATATCTAAATATGGCGGAACTATATAGTAAGATCTAAAATAAATATTTTAACATATTAACAACATAGGCATTAAAAATTCATAACATGTCAACAAATTGATACTAACGAGATATAAACAATTTATAGTCGCAACTAATTCGCTTAAGAGTGACTTACATGTTAAGTTGTAAACAAGTTCGTGCGTTGCTTGCTCGCTCCTGAATGCCTCGTCAATTTCTTTTAAAAAAATTCGACTCGCCGGATTGAGCAGGCACAGAAGTCGCTAGACTGGAGAATCTGGCTGGCCAGATTGGATGCTGGTTGGCCGTTTTGAATTGGTCTGTTAGCGTACGAGCGGCACGTGTCGGATCTGGGTGTGGGACCTGTGCAGGGAGGTAGAAGGCACCTATATTCACGTGTTGGAGTCGTCAGAATTCAAAAATTCAAGACAGGGAGCTCGCATGAACCTAGGCCCCCTTGTGACTTACTGGCTGGATTGGCTGCTGACTGGCCTGTTGGCCTGTCTGTCCGGCCGGTTAGGCTAAAATTGAGCCTAGCTCGATTCTCCTCGAATCCCGTGCGTTATTCTGCAGAATAAAATCACTCAAATACCAGGATTGATTCAATGATATAAATCTCGAATTTATGTGGGAAATTAAGAGAGTGAGCTCTTTTAAATTGAACAACAAAGAAAGAATTTTAGGAGATCACTCAAGAACCAGGAATAGGAATCAAGAAACGATTTCTTGATCCTTTGCTCTTCTTTTTTCACTCGGTTAAAGTACTCACAAGGGAGGGAGAGAGAGTGGCCGAAGTTTTGAGTGATTAAGGTTACAGTTAGGGTTTCATTTGATTCTTTTAAATAAAGAGGCAAATGAGGTTAAGCTGGATCAAACCCATAATCATATTTATACCATTTTAAACCCTTTTTAATCAATATTAAAAATGAACTTTTGGCCAAATAATTATCAATTTGCTCGGCCAACTTAATCCCCTTTAATTCCAAATAATTTTGATTTATACCTAAATTAATTAATTTAAAATATCTCATTTATTTAATGACATCTCATTAAATCTTTTCATACTTTTCAAGCAAATACGAAACGAGAAAATATTTATTTTCATCTTTTATTTATTTGAATCATTAAATTATATTATTATCAATATAATAACTTAATATGATTCACTAAATAAATATAATTATAAATAACTAATTATTTATTTAATTACTTAGAAAATATTTTTCTTAGTGTAAATCACAATTTACCCTGAATGAGAAAATCATTTGTTCTAGTTCAATAAATCTCGTCGGAGAGTCTATCATTGAGACTTCATAGACCCAAATAAAGTCCGGACACAAAAGTTCAGAAACTTTTTCCGACTTTTAATTCTTAATATTAGTGGATTCCACTAAAGGACTAATATTGAAACTCTCTATGTTCACACGCGTTTAATTTTCCGTTTGATGTGATAAAAAAATTCTTCAAACGATCCACAAAGTATTTTACGATATTACTCTTTGTGTATCAGTAACTCAAGTGATTACACGATTTTATTTCGAACTTGTTCAATGTCTTCATTAATGGGCATATATTCTTGAATCACTCGAAACTTCAAGATCACATACGAGGTGTATTTTGGTAATTACCTTAATCTTGAAGTGAATTGATATATACTTGTAACACTTTATGACATTTGATTTGTCAATGAGCAATGACTAAATGAAGTTACATCTGACCCGACGGTTGTTGCCATAACGTTGTTTTGTTGGATTATGTCATTCAAAGATACAGAATTTGTGTTGAAACAATGTAGAAGCATTAGTATCACACTGAGCTTTGTTATGGGAGTGTGAATGAATAAACAGGGTCTGGTATTCATCGAATAGAACATTCTTTAAATAAAACATGTGACATGTAAAAACATCTCACTTTATGTTTTTCTCATTTACGAATAACAAAGAATTTATTGAAATAATAACTCAGAGGTAAACGGTAATTTTACATTCCTCCGAGTTAATGATACACACGAAGGGTAATATCGTAAAAAAACTCCGTGGATCGTGTGAAGAATTGTTTTGTTAGATTAAACGGAAAACTAATGCATATGAACTTAGAGAGTTTCAATATTAGGCCTTTAGTGGAATCGACTAATATTAAGAATTAAAAGTCGGAAAAGGTTTGTGAACTTTTGAGTCCGACTTTATTCTAAAGTTTTGTTCATGTGGATGCATAAGGTTTTAGTGATAGACTCTTGGACGAGATTTATTGAACTAGAACGATTGATTTTCTCGTTGAATGTAAATTCTGATTTACACTAAGAGAATTATTTTCTAAAATAATAAAATAAATAATTAGTTATTTACATTTATTCAATGAATCATATTATGTTATTATATTGATAATAATATATTTTGATGAGTCAAATAAATAAAAGTTGAAAATAAATATTTTCTCGTTTCGTACTTGTTTGAGAAGTATGAAAAGAATTAATAATTTTAGAAATAAAATATTATTTTATTTCTAAATTAATTAAATATTATTTTAGAAATAAATAAATTAAATTTAGGTAATATATTTGAGTATAGTCGGCCATATTTGTTGAATTATGGTTGGATAATAAATTATATAACTCATTAAAAGTATGAATAGGCCTTAAGTTTACTAATGAGTTTGACCTAACTTAAACTCGTTATCTCTCAATATAAGTATGGGTTTTTTCGAGTAAACCCTAACCGTAGACACACATTTCACTCGGCCACTTTTCCCCTCTCCCTTGTGACATAGTTGGCAAAGAGTTTTGAGAAAGAAAAGATCAAGAAATTGTTCGTTGATTTCTTGGTTCAACCTTTGAGTGATTCCCTGATACGTTGTTCAAAACGAAGAACCCACCCTCTTAATCTTTAATAAAATACGAGACGAGATTATTATTATTGACTCAACTTGAGATATTTGGTGAATATTCATTGTCACAGGGCAGACCATAACACGAGTAGAATGAGCGAGACGCGACGAGATGCAAACCGGCCAACCAGCCTTTGCGCATGTCGCAGATCGGCCAAACAGCTTCCCAACTGACCAGGAGCATCAGGTGGGCCTGACTCCTCACGCACGTCCTGTGCGCCTTCCGCCGGAGCTACCCGACATGCCACGTGTCCCAAACCATTCTCCACCTAGGCGCATAGGTGCTGCACCTCCAGCAAGGCATACAGATCCGCAGTCTCACATGCGCATCTTCTCCGGTCGGCGAGAAGGCAATGAAGCGAGCAGGCAGTCCGGCAGGAAGGCAATCCGGCGAGGCAGATTCTCCTATCCGGAGAGCATGTGCACTTCTTATTTTGGCCAGACAATTGACGAGGCATTCCGGAGTGAGCTAGTAACGTGCGAAATTGTTTACAACTTCACGTGTAAGTCATTTATAAACTAATTGGTTTTTAGATTATAAAATTGTTTATAGGTTGCCAGATTGAAGTGTGTTCAATTTGTTGATGAATATGTCTAGAATAAAATGTTTATTGACATGTTAGCAATATTTAATATCCAAGTTCTTGAATATGTTAAAATGCGTGTAAATATATTTTAGATCTTATTATATAATTATGCTATATAATGATATGTTATATAATAATGTTGATTAAACGTTAATTAATTTTCAACATCCTTGATACAGGTTCAATTCTCATGGTTATGCTTATTTTGGCCTTGAACATTCGCCTGGTTTTGCAATTGTTTCTAAAGAATTAATACCTATTAATTCTCTTTCGAATTGACCCAACTCCTTTCTCACATAGTCAATACTTATGACTTCAAACGGGAGAAGTTGTCTAATGGTATCATGTCATCGTCTAGACTTACCATTATACATCACACTATGTCACACTATGTGCTCTAGTAATATCAGATTGGTTATTACAATATACACATATTTATGATATATGTGTATCCCAACCAGGAATATCTTCCACAAAATTTCTAAACCACTCAGCTTCTTCGCCACATTTATCCAATGCAACGAACTTAGATTTCATCGTGGATCTAGTTATCACTGTTTTTTTATGATCTCGAAGATATAGCCCCACCTCTCAGAGTGAATACATATCCATTGGTGGCTTTAGAATCTGGAATATCCGATATCCAACTCACATCAGTGTAACCTTCAGTAACTTCGGGATATCTCGTATAAATTAACCCATAATCACGAGTGAATTGTAGATACCTCAGTACTCTCGCGATTTCTTTCCAATGTTTAGCACTTCAGTTACTTGTATCGAGCTAATCTACTAATGGTGTTGGCCGAGTTAGATCTCGTACAACTCATCAAGAACATGAGGCTGCCTATCACTCTTGCATACCCAATTTGAGATATTTCTTCTCCTTTATTCTTAGACAAGTGTTGACTTGAGTCAATTGGAGTTCTAGAGATTCCAAAATCTTTGTTTCCAATTTTTTCTACAATTTTATCAATATAGTGTGATTGATCTAGGACAATTCAGTTCTTAGTCCGAGTAATCTAATCCCTAAGATTACATCAGTAAGTCCTAAATTTTTCATATTGAACCTCGAGTTCAAGATATTTTTTGTGGACTGTATCATGCGACCATTGTTTCCCACAATGAGCATGTCATCAACGTATAAACATAAAATCACATATCCATGATTAGTGATCTTAATATATACACATTTATCACACTCGTTGATTTTAAATCCATTGGATATCATTAGAGCGTTAAATTTCTCATGGCATTGCTTGGGGCTTGTTTAATGCCATTTAGCGATTTGATCAATTTACAAACTTTCATTTCTTGTCCACTAGCAATACAACCTCCGAGTTGAGCCATGTAAATCTCTTCCTCAAGATCTCCATTAAGGAAACCTGTTTTTACATCCATTTGATCAATTTCTAAATCTCGCAATGCGACAATTTCATTATTAATCTTATGGATGTTATTGTCGTCACAAAATAATAAGTATCAAAGTAGTCCAACCTTTCTTGTTGTCTATACCTTTTTATAACAAGTCTTGCCTTGTACTTATCAATAGTGCCATCGTATTTCACCTTCCTCGTGAAGATCCACTATGAAACAAGTGTTTTACTTCCAGGAGGAAGATCAAGCAACTCCTAAGTATGATTTTGTAAGATAGATTCTATCTCACTTCTTATGACATCTTTCCATAAGTGGCCTTCAATAGAGTTTACAGCCTCCTTGTATGATTTTTAAGTGGAGCCTCAAATATATAGGTCAGAGAATCAGAACCAAATGATTTTTCTACCCTTGCTAATTGTCGTCTTATAAGTCCTTCGGACTCTTGAGTTATCTCGTCCTCAGACATGTCATCATTTTCTTGAGTTATTTCAGCAACATCATTAAGAGGTTGATTTGAAGAACTCGGTTCATCTTCCTAAGACTTATAAGGAACATTTGTTCAAAGGACGAAGCTGCTTCAGATTTAATAATTGAATTTTTTTGTATATCGATACACAAGGAATCGATATGTACTATTATGATGTGCATATCTAATGGAGACTAAATCTACTGTCTTTGGTCCTATCTTCATTTTCTTTGGAAGATGAGTCATTACTTTGGCTAAGCACCCCCACATTCGTAAATATTCTAGGAAGGTCTGTCTATTATAAACAATTTAGAAGAAGGCTTATCATCTTTCTTCTGGGGTATCTTGTTCAAAAGATAATTTGTATTGAAGATTGCCTCCCCCCACATTTCTTGGGTAACCCAAAATGAAACAATGTCGCATTCAGTATTTCTTTGAGAGTGCGATTCTACCATTTGAAAACTTCTCCATTGAGGATCATAATGAGGAGTGACCTCGTGAGTAATACTATATTGTGTATAAAATGCCCCAAAGAGTATAACATATTCATCTCATTGATCACTTCAAACCTTTTTGATCTTCTTATTAAGTTGATTCTCAACTTCTAATTTGAAGATGGAAAATTTCTCAATAGCCTCATTTTTCTCTTAAGGAGATAAATGTAACAAATCTTGTATAATCGTCAATGGAAGCAAAAAAATATTTATTACCACCTCTTGTTGGCATGAACTTTAAATCACGTAAATCAGTATGGATTACGTCAATAGTTTCGTTAGTTCTTTTAACACTATGAAAAGATGTTCTTGTTAATTTTGCTTCAACACAAATTTCACGTTTATGTTTAAGTCAATTTTAAAATAAAAAATTACTGTATGTAAAATTAAAGTACTGAGAGAGAAAAGAAATTATGAATGAAAAATAAAAATTACGGCTTTCAAAAGTTATAAATTCTAATTTTTGATTTTTTAGTTAAAAATGTAAAAAACTAATTTCAACTTTTTTTTTTCATAAAAGTTATTTTAACAAATATTTAAACATGATTAAACTTTTTAAAAAATGAAAAGTTGGCATTGGAAAGCTAATCCAAACGCACTTATTGCTAAAAAAAATTAGCGATTCTAGTTATGACCTTAAAATAGATTCTTTTTTAATCAATGACTATATCTTGACAAATTTTAAATCAACGACCTCCTCTTTAAATGAAGTTTACAATATCTCACTAATACCCTTTTTTAATAAGTTAATATAGTGATTTTAAAAGATAATAATAATAAAAGAAAAACTAAACTAAAAAAAATTGTGTAGAAAAAAATAAAAACGCAATAACCGTCGCTTCTCCTTGCCTTCACAGCTTCACCACTGTTACTTCCCGACGACCTCCATTGTAATCGTCAGCAACCTTAACTATCATCTTCGATGATCTACGATAAGAAATAGTTTTTTATATTAAAGAAGAAAGAGTTTTAAGAACATTACTCTCTAAATCAACCTTTTATTGTTATAGTAATATATATATATATATATATATATATATCAAGGTTATCGAGTTCAGATAAAAAATAAATTAAAAATCATGAAAATATCAAAAAATTCGCGAGGTTCGCGATTTTCGAGTTAAGCAGACGAATACCAAGTGGTTCAACTAGTTTTACCGAAGCTGTTACAGTTGGATCGGTTGGACCAATCAAATATGTTGAACAAGTCGAATCAGTTTTTAGAGGATGAAAAATTAATGTTTTAATATGTTTATTAATCAGTATTTTTTTTTCAAATTATGTTGTTCGAAGAATATGAGCTATGATATCATCATATTATGCATTGTTTTAGTATGTGAATTTAAACTAATTACTTTAGATGGTGCAATTCTTCTTCTACAACTCTTTCAATTTTTATAAGTCCAATGGTTAAGGTTGTCATTTATTTTCTATACGATGGAGAGTGGAAAAAGAAAGATGAAGGCTGATGTGAATGGTTCTCAAAGAATGAAAAGAATGAAGACATTTGGAGTATATTACTAGAGGAGGAAGTGTGCGCAAGAATTTCATATCTTCTCGACCGGATATCCAAAAAACTTCATAATGATAGATAAATTACGGACTTAAAATCTTATATTGTCCAACTAATCAAACTAGTTTGAGTGACACCCATAATTTAATGAAACTACTCTAATTACTTAGAGTTTTTAAAAATATAAAAATCACATAAAGTAACATTTACTTATAAAAAATGAGACTCTTCTTAATCAAAGTTACAAACAAATTATACTTTAACAATCATAATAGTTAATTGTGAAGTTACTTGTGAGATAATTCAATACTAATCATGAATAATTAGTTCATCTTTTATATGTTATTCTCATATGAATATTCAATGTATAGTATATAATATTCAACTATTTTTTATAGTGAATTATTGGTCTTGAAATTATATAAAAATGGTAACATCTACATTAGTTGTCATCTTTCTATCAAGTTTATTTGTAAGTTTTACTGGGTACACTTATATACTGCTTTTGGGCAACCCTCCCAACAACTAAGAGATCCTTTCGAGGAACATGTGGACTAATTCATGTTGGAATTTGTGCCCACAAAAGAGATATAAGACATTAAATATATTTTGTATTTATTTTTTATGAAAGTTAAATAAAATTAAATATTCATTCTTATTTAATATTGTGTTTATGCATTTATGTCTACGCCCTTAAACTATCATCAACGAAAGAAGTGTTAAGTACAGATTTGACAAGATACCTTCTTATGACTAGTTTAAATAACAGTTCGCAATCTAAAAATCGACTGCGCAGTCCTATATGAGTACTGATTGTTTGTATAAATGAACGATATCTTATCTTGTGATATGGAGAGTTGTGACTCTGTAATTTATTCTTGATGTCTTGATGAAGATATTGAACAAGACCTGTGACACTTTGAAGTTCGAGATAAAACTGTTTAATCACTCAAATCTTAAAAATCACATACGAGAGGTATTTTGGCCATTACCTAAATCCTGAAGTGAATACATATTTTCTTGTTAAAAACTTTATAACATTTGATTAGTCAATGGGCAATGACTGAATTGTTGGAAATTGATTAGTGACTAACCAATATTTTTATATAACATATCAATATATGGCGAAATTATATAATAAGATCTAACATATATTTAAACTCATTTTAACATATTCAATAACCTAGGTATTTAAAATTACTAACATGTCAATAAACATTTTATTCTAAACATGTTGTCAACAAATTGATCATACTAGCAACCTATATACAATTTGAAATTGCAGACCAATTCGTCTAGAAATGACTTACACGTGAAGTTGAAAACAACTTCGTGCGTGGTTAGCTCACTTCTAAATGCCTCGTCATTTTCCTCGCCGGAATGGAGATTCTGACTCGCTGGAATGGAAGCGGCCCAAGCTCGTCGGTATGGGTAAAGCAGGCTGGCCAGAATGCTTCAGGAAGAGGCTCACCCGTTTGCCTGTTGTCCGACCGGAAGGGATCTTCCGGACAAGCTTGTGGGCCTTTGAGCCTACGGATTCCTCGCGCCTATTTGAACCGCCACATATGTGCAGGAAGGTAGATGACACCTAGACCCACGTCACATAGGTGCTGAACTGCACGGAAAAGTCACAGGGCGCGCATGGGAGAGAAGGCCCACCTGGGACCCACTGGCCGGCCGGAATGCTGTCTGGCTGGTGGGCATGTGTGTCCGGCAGGTTGCACTAGAATGAGCCAAGGTCGATTCTACTCGGTTTTGAGCTGAATCCCTACAAATAAAATTTACTTAAACACCACAAGTTGACTCAGTCATAAAATTCTGGGAATTTTGAGGGAGATTGAGAGGGTGAGCTCTTTTAAATCAAACAACGAAGATGGGAAACACTGAAGAATGATTCGAGAAATCAAGAAACTTTTCTTGGCTTCTCTCTCTCTCAAAACTCTCGGTCAAGAACAACTCAAGAGGAAGGGGAATGTTGGCCGAGTGATTATGTCTAGGGTTCGGGTTAGGGTTTTCGAGAAACCCTTTTATAACAGAGGGAGCGGGGTTAAGTTAGGTCAAACTTCAATTTTGGCCCGTTAGTAAAACTTAAGTCCGAAGTCCTTTTTAATTGAGTTTAAAATAATTATTCAGCACTAAATTCATTAATTTGGCCGAATATTATATTTTATTTTTTCCAAAAATATATTTGATTTATTTCTAAAATAATATTTAATTAATTTAGAACATCTCATTTATTAATGACAAGTCATTAATTCTTTTCATAGTTCTCAAGAAAGTACGAAACGAGAAAATATATATTTTCATCTTTTATTTATTTGAATCATCAAATCATATTATTATCAATATAATAACATAGTATGATTCCTTAAATAAATGTAATAATTATAACCAATTTATTTATTTAGTTACTTAGAAAATAATTCCCTTTGTGTAAATCACAATCTACATTTAATGACAAAATTAATCGTTATAGTTCAATAAATCTCGTCCAAAAGTATATGATTGAGAACTTATGAACCCACACGAATGAAGCTTTAGAATATAGTCCGGACTCAAAAGTTCACAAACTTTTTCCGACTTTTAATTTTTAATATTAGTCGATTCCACTGAATGACTAATATTGAATTTCTGCAAGTTCATATGCATTTATTTTACGTTTGTTGTGACAAAACAATTCTTCACACGATCCACACACTATTTTACAACATTACCCTTTGTGTGTATCATTAACTCAGAGGAATGTAAAATTACCGTTTTACCTCTGAGTTATTATTTCACTAACTCCGTTGTTATTTGAGAATGAGAAAAACATAAAGTGAGTTGTCTTTACATCTCACATGTTTTATTCGAAGAATATTCTATTCGATGAATACTAGGCCCGGTTTATTCATTCACTCTCTCATAACAAAGTATAGTGTGATACTAATACTTTAGCATTGTTTCAACACGAATTCCGTATTTGTGAATAACATAATCCAATGAAACAATGTTATGACACCAACTGCCTTGTCAGATGAAACTTCAACTAGTCATTGCGCGTTGACAAATCAAATGTCATAAAGTGTCACATCATTTATGCATTCACTTCAGGATTTAAGTAAGTACCAAAATACCCCTCGTATGTGATCTTGAAGTTTCGAGTGTTGAAGCGGCTTTATCTCGAGCTTCAGAGTATCGCAGGTCTTGTTCAATGTCTTCTTTAAGGCATCCAGAATGAATCACAGAATCCCAACTATCTATATCCCAAGATAGATATCCTGACTCATTCAAACAATCAATACTCAGATTCGATTACCCTATCGATCTTTAGATTGCGAACTATTATTAAAACTAGTCCCAAGAGAGTATCTTGTCAAGTCTGTACTTAGCACCCCTTTTCGTTGATGACAGTTTCAGAGCATAGCATAATTACATAAACACAAACTTAATCAAGAATGAATATTTAATTTTATTTAATGCTTCACCAAACAAAATACAAAATTATTTATAATGTCTAATATCTCCTTTGTGAGCACTAATCCCAACGTGAATGAAGTTTCATTGACCCGACGTTTGGTGTCATAATACTGTTTCGTTGAATTATGTGATCCACAAATGTGGAATTTGTGTTGAATGAATGCTAAGGCATTAGTTTCTCTCTGTTGAAATCCGAAATTATATTTAAGATAATATGGTGCAGTTATAAAATTAATTATTTAAATTTCATTAAAATTTGGTCCGGATTTTTTTGGGGAAAAATTGGAACAAAATTTTCGTTAATTAAAGGAGTGGACATTTACAAAAATTTTACAAAACGTTGGACAAAACCAAATTACCAGATCTATATAGGGTTATATTATACATTAACCCTAATTAAAAATACTCGACTGGTTCTAGTACTATTTAGCATATCCAATTAGTCCTACTGATGATAATTTACGAATGCCCTACTGATCCCACTGTTATAGTTAGCACGTTCAACTGATACAACTGAATATATTTTATAATTAAACTTTTAATTCGTGCCTTAAATAGAATTACTCGACCGATTCTACTGCTATTTTAGCAGATCCAGCTTGTCCGACATACGTTAATTTACAAATGTCTTACTGGTTCTACTGTTATAATTAGCACGTCCAACTAATACAACTAAATACACTTTATAATTAAACTTTCTTCTTATGCCTTAAAGAGAAATACTCGACTGATTCCACTACTTCCTAGCAAATCTAACTAGTCCTACATATTATAATATACAAATGCTTTATAGATCATACTGTTTAGTTAGCTTGAACAACTGGTTCAACTGTTTATTATTTATAAATATCTAAGCCTATCAAGTATAATATAACAATAAGTGCAACTGATGCACCTGCAAAATCTAACTGATCCAACTGTAAAATTCAACTAACCTTAACAACAAAAAAGAAGAATATGATGGCTGTGACGACGAAGGAGGGAGAATTTTTTTGGTCGCAACGACATAATCCGACCGAACAGAAGATGCTTCCGCGCTTCGTTTTTCTGTGCGTTCTTTTCTTTTTTGTTTGTTTGAAAGATCTGCGTTAAGCATTTAGTTCTAATTCAACAGATTTAAAAAAAGGGAATTTGAGTAAATTTGGAACAAAAATAAAAACAAAAATTCGACGAATTGGGCTTGATTGACAAACGTGTTTTGGAAAAGTGTAACATTTGGTAAAACTTTCGTAAATAGCCTTATTGGTGACGTGTCTATATGTAGTATTACTTTAACCTTCTTTCGAATTTTAAACATTTATTTTCGTTTTGAAATTTCAAAATTGTTTCCGTGTTTAGATAATTCGGTTATTAAGTGTGAAAATATTTCCTTAATTAGTGGGTTGACTTTTGTTTTCATATTAATTTAACTCGTTAAATCTGATTATCCTTATCTTTATTAAATTTGAATTTTTTTAATATTAATTCATAGTAATTATATGACTTTTTTGTTTTGCTTTAAACGTTGAATATTAGTTTCATGTATTCAGACTATTTCTTATCTTAATTAACTTTCCATTTACGTGTTTTTTATTTCCTTGCATTCATACGATTTTATTCTCTCATTAATTGAATTTCCATTTACAGTGTAAATTGAATTTTACACTGATAATGTTTGTTAATTAATATCCAATTTACATTGAACTGTTCAAATTAATTTCGAAATTTAAACCTTAATTTCGTCTGAAAATTCAAATTAGTTTCCAAAAATTGAAAGTAGGTGGTTTATATGGTTTGAATATTGTTTCCTAAATTAGTGGGTTGACTTATATTTTAAATATTAGCCTATTAATTCAAGATAACTTTTTAATTACATATTATTTTCATCTTAAATTCGAATAGTATCATTTTCGATCAATTAGTGATAATTTTATATATTTGGAAACGATTTTTAATCTGTCGAATATTTGTCCCCAAATTGTTCATACGATTTTATTCTCTCGTTAATTGACTTTCCATTTAGAGTGAAAATTGAATTTTACAATGAAATTGTTTGTTAATTGATATCAAATTTACACTGAACTATTCAAATTAGTTTCGAAATTTAAGCCTTAATTTCGTTTGAAAATTCAAATTAGTTTCCAAAAATAGAAAGTGGGCTGTTTATATAGCTTGAATATTGTTTCCTAGATTAGTAGGTTGACTTTTATTTTAAATATTAACCAATTAATTCAAGATAACTTATTAATTACTGATTATTTCCATCTTAAATTCGAATAGATCATTTTCGATCAATTAGTGACAATTTTATATATTTTGAATTGATTTTTAATATGTCGAATATTTGTTTCCGAATTTTTCATATGATTTTATTCTCTCATTAATTGACTTTCCATTTACAGTGTAAATTGAATTTTACACTAATAATGTTTGTTAATTGATATCCAATTTACACCGAAATAGAATTGAACCAACGTAAATTGAGTTGTGTTTTACAACATAAATTGATTTTTACACTGATAAAAAAAACACGATTTTGATTTAAAACACAAAGAAGAAGAAGAAGAAGAACGTAATTGCTTATTAATTAACAAAACACTTTTTTGATTTATTTTAGTAGATTAAAAAATCAAAATCAAAATACAAAAAGAAGAAGTAGAAGAAGAACGAAGGACCGCGATGATACTCACCACCATGAAAGCTTTACATCTCGCCCATACCTTTCACAATTTCTCCTTCTCATATCCTCAAAAGTCGCATATGAAGTCTTCCAATCCAACCTCAAGTCCTACTGAAGTGATCGTGGATCCATACGGCCGGTTAGAGGATGTCCAAATCGCGAACTCAGAAAAAAATATAAGAAAACCATGATTTGAAAGTGAAAATCCAAAAGAAAAGAAAATAAATAAACGAGGGGTAGAAATATACCTGTTAATCGCTTCAACATTTACGCAGTTGCATAATTTCAAAAATTTTTGCAGAAAATTTACGACGAACAAAAATGGTGAATTGCGTTTTTATGATTTTCGTTTTTGAGATTTTGGAGACAAAATGAAAAAAAATGTGGCAGAATGATTTGAATTTCTCTCTCCATAATATGAACGTTTTAATTAATTGGTTAATTGATTTTCGGATTTTAATGATCTAATTTCACTGTTCTTTTTTTCATTCCCTTTTTTCCTTCTGATTTCTTCTACCTCGACCTCTTTCGTACCCGCAGAGACAAATAATTTCTATGTCTTTGCCGATTGCTTATCTTTATTTATGTTTCTTTTATTGATTTAACTTCGTGCGGTTATCATGTGAATGAGTTTTCTTATTCTCCCATATTATTCTCTTACGTATGAGCTACGCATACATAACCTTTTATTAGTGAAGATGAGGTGGCCGTCTCTAGCTCATCACCTGACACCAGCTCAGCTCACCATCTGCATTCAAAGATAGTCAAAGTTAGTTAGGAATCAGTTAGACAAGATTGTCCACATTCAATGTATCTACAATGATTTATAACTAACTTTGTACTCAATTATCATTTAATGAGAATTCACTGAATGATTGCTTTTATCATCAGTTTCATATCAATCTCTCTCTCTCTCTCTATGTTTACTTTCCGCAAGTTACCTTGGTATCAGAGCCTCTCCAATGGCGACTGTGTTAGCAGAGATGCCCACAAGAAGATTGTTTATTTGCATATTGATGTAATATATAAATCTTTGTAAAGTCCTTATTAAAAGATTGTTTATTAACATATTGATGTAATATATAAATCTTTGTAATTTGCTAATCAAATTAATAAAAGTTGAAACGTTCATTCATTCCTTTTTAGTTTGATTGAAGATTTATGATATTCAATAGTCTTATAGTCCTTAATCAAACCTAACAATGTATGAAGATACAAATGTAGATTTACGTGAACAAACTCTTCATGGTTTGACCAGAGCACCTATAGAGACAATAGAAGAACAAACCATTTAACATCTTCTATCTCAAGGTCACTACGTATGAATCGCATCATGCTTACCTAAATCCTGAAATGAGACATGTCATTTCATAGCATTAATACTCTCATTTGAGAAAGTCAAATTCTAGGTCCAATGTGTGATCTAGACAAGGCCTATTGGTGAGATATTAAGTTATGAAGATGTCATGAACCAACTTTGTGAAGTTCTCATAGATATGGAATTCATGTACAAGATTGCTGAGATGCAATATATATCACCTTATGTTTTATTACTTGGATTGCGAATAAATGAATTGCGAAATGTCCGAATTTAAGTAGCGACTTTATTTGGATGAAACAATGTGACTTATTAGCTCCTCGTCAATACATTGTTTCTGACTTATTCACAAGTAACAAAGGAGTTGAGGAAATAACAACTAGAAGGGTAAATTGGTAATTTTATAAATCCCAACTAGTTGATGATATTCATGAAGGGTAAATATAGATAAAAATCAATGGATCTACTCGATATAATTAAGTTGAATTTGAGTAGAAAATAAATTCATTTGAACCGAGAGATTCTCAGTGTCGACTCTTTAGTAGAGTCAGTCGACATTAAGGTAATACTCGTAAAAGGTTTGAGAACTTTTGAGTCCGAGTATAGAAGCTCAAGCTTTGTTCATTTGGATCCAGAAGGTCACTATTACAGGTCATTATAGTAGGATTGTTGAACTAGAAGCTAAGTCAAAATAAGTTCAAATGTTGAACTAGATTTTTTCTCGAAAAATGTCTAAAGGGTATTTTTGTCCACAAGGACATAAATTGATGTGAATGTCAAAATAAGATTTTGATTATTTTCATTTGATGAAAATATAAATTATTTTCTAAAGCCGAAAAGTTGTTTGAAGCATTATGAAATTAATTTCGTTATTTGTGCAATTATAATTCTACAATGGGTATTTTAAGAATTGTCTTAAAAGAAATAAGGAAGCATCTAGATGCTCCTCCCCTAGGTAGAGTTCGGACAAGATAGTGCATTAAGAGGAGAGTTTTATTTCCTTTTTCTTATAAGGATAATTACCCAAAAGAAAAAGGGAAATGAATTTCCTTAAGAAGGAAACAAATGTACTAAGTGAGGAAACAAATTTCCTCACTAATGCAAGGTGTATGGCCGGCCAAACTAAGAGGGAAATGGGAAGGGAAAATCAAATATTGTGTCATGAATAATTTATTCATTCATAAATGAATAATTTACCTTTATAGATTTTTCATTCTCTTATAAATAGAGTCTCACATAGAGATGTGAAGAAAAAAGAAGAAGCTTTATTCTTGCTCTCTCCCTCTTTTGGCCGACCCTCTCTCTCTCTCTCTCTAGAAAATACTCTTCTTATTTTGCACCTAGATCCATACTTGATCTAGAGAATTAGCTTATGATCCAAGAATTGTTCTTGGTTCATATTGTTTAATTATGCCCACATACAAATCCTTCCAAAACCTCTATAGTCTCTTGTAATAGAAATCTTAGGTTTCTCGAGTTTAAGATTAGGTGTGAAGGTGACGAGCGAGCCATGGAAGAGGATCTACCTTTATCAAGACGCTTCAAGATCAAGCTACAAAGAAAGGTTGGTATTCTAGTAAACTAAATAATGCTTTTAATATATAACATGTATATGCTTTTTCTAGGTTAGTAAAAATTGTTTTACTTGAAAAAGAAAATTTTAAATTCCGCCATTAATTTGATTAATGTTAAATTTTTCTTAAACCCTAGACCTATTCCATCAAATGGTATAAGAGCTATGGTAAAAGCATAAACATGTACATGTTATTTAAAATTATTATAAGAAAATTGTTTTCTAAATTTGCTTGAATAATGGTTTTTCAAAAGACTAGATCTTACAAAATTTTAATTTTTTGGTACGACCTCTAAAATTAATTTTTTGTTGATTTTCCACTTGTTATATATGCTATATAAATACATTAAAAACAGTTTTTAATGATTTTATGTTTAGCATATTCAAAATCAATTTTTAAGTTTGAAAATTTGTGTACATAGTTTAAACTAGTTCTTTGCACTTCTAGTTTAAATTTGTTATTATGTTGTTTATTTTATATTTTGTTTAATTATTACTATGTTAATATAACACACAATTGAAATCAAAACATACAATTAAAATGTTTCAATAAACCTCTTTCTCTTTACACCTAGATCCAACGTACTTTTAATTATTTTTTAAATTTTGGACAAATTGTCATGACTCAGTAAAACGGGCATAACTCTTTGCTCCGACCTTGAAAATTAGTGGTTCTTGAACCAAATAGAGGTACGGATGTTAGCTATATAATGATATTGGTTTAGCTCAATCGAATACCGGATGTGTCATTTATGACCTTTTAAGTTCGAGGTGTACGGCAGTCCGCGAGTCCAGATTTTTTAATCCGGATTTTGCGACTCCTAGCTTTCTCCCGTCTTCTTAATGCTTTCGTGGTTTTCCGACGTTCTCGCGCTCCACCACCATGAAGGCGCCTTGAAGGAAGACGTCATGAAGATATATATATGTATATATATATATAAATATAAATATACATATTAGTTTTACGAGATTTTTTCATCTCAAAAACTTTCAAGTGCAAAAGTGTAGATTTATAAATCTCACACACTTTCCTTAGGAAAAATAAATTTAATAGACAAAAAGATCCGAGTATGTTCCTTGTGCCTTAGTACATTAACACTACTCTCCCCTCACAAATATCGATTTAAGGTTCTTTTTTTTCTGGTGATCCACTCAATCTCTCTTTGCTAGTAGACGTGCCATTTTTCCAAAAATTAAGTGGGAGGATTGCACTTGTTTGCAATCCAGGATCCCCTTATTTTTTCCTAAAAACTAAGTGGGAGGGTTGTACTTATTGTTTGCAACCCGCGATCCCCAACACTGATGTGAAGTGCACATGTCGCCGGACTAAGAGTCACCCTCGTGGCCCTCTCTTAAATGAGAGTACTCATAGACGCATTGCTCCTAACATTGCTTTTATAGCTACGTTCAAAAGTGAAACAATGAGATAAGGCCTCCCTTCGGCGGATTGTTTTCAAAGTAGATCTTGTTGAACTAAGTTGTTGGTTACACACTTAGACTCAAACTCTAGTAATCCTCCCTCGAGGCCTTGCGAAAATTTTTGAGTGATCAAACATTTTTATAAGGTGGCTAGTCAAACACTGATGTATTGACATCATGACTATGCATTAATGATGTGTCATTTACTTATGAAAGGTGACTCTTTGCGGCCTTCCCTCGAAGGAGGAAAGTGTCATTTTTTTCATAACACCTTTGGATTTTTTTTTCTTGTCTAATAAAATTAAACTTAAAATCCTAAACAAAAGACTAATCATAAATTGTTTCAACTATCGGCAACATGTCTCTAAACACTTTCTAAATCATCCTTTCCTCGAATAACTATAACGGAAAACTACATAAATAAGAAACATAACCTAGACATCGTCCTTTCGAAGGACAAGCACAATTAGGTACTCACCACCCCATGTCCTCCTAAAGCGAATAATGATTCGACTTAAGAGGACAAGGGCGCCCAATCAGCCTGAATCCGATCAGATGAGATTGTGAGATGCTATGTTTTAGCATCGATGAACAATATGTTGCAATAACATCATCGTGATATTGATTCGGCCTAAACCATGCTCTACAATCTCTATGAGATGTTTGAAGGGCAAAGGCTCCATGCTAGATAACAAGCGGTTCGACAGTTTGTGAACTGTCGTATGAAAGTTAGGACTCCTGTTAGAGAAAACATGATACTGATCATAAGTTATCTCAATGACATGGAAATCCTTGGATCTGAAATTAATGGAGAAACAAAATAGATATGATCTTGGAAACTCTCCCTGAATCTTTCGATACTTTAAAGCTGAATTACTCTGTCAATAAGCTAGGGTACACTGTTACCGAGCTAATGAAGGAGGTTCATACCGCTGAAGGACTCTAGCATAGAAACTGTCCTGCCTACCTCAAGACTAAAGGGAAAAATATTGTACTGATTACCGAAGCTTGTTTAGTAGCTGATAATGTATCATCGTGGATTATTGACTCCACTGCTACTAACCAAATTTGTTGTTCCTTGAATAGGTTTAGGAAAAGCAAAATTTTAGAGGATGGCGACTTCTGTTTCAAGTGGGGTGATGGGAGCTAGGTGTCTGCTAAGGCTGTGGGATCCGTGACACTGTCTTTTGAAGACAGAACTTTAAATTTAAATAATGTGTATTATGTTCCTTCCTTTGGGAAAAACTTAATATCTGTAGCTCAAATTGTTGAGCGGAATTATTATTTAAAGTTTATTGATAATAGAATTTGTATTACTTCTTCCAATTCATTTGTCACCGATGCAAGTTTAAAGAATTGTTTATACTATCTTTATCCTACACAACCTTTGCTTTTAGACACTGAAATAGATAATGATCTAATTAGGGAACCCAAGAGGATCAAACTTAATGACTCCTCTGATCTAATAAAATCAACATATCTCTTGCACTTAAGACTTGGTCATATTAGTCTAGATAGGATTAAGAGACTTGCGAGGGATGGTCCACTCAAAGCCTCTGCAATAGGCTCACTGTCGACTTGTAAATCTTGTTTAGAAGGAAAAATGACCAAACGACCTTTCTCTGATAAAGGTCGAAGAGCCACTAAGCTGCTAGAACTAATACATTCTGATGTATGTGGTCCTCTTAGAATTCAGGCACGGGGAGGATACGAATACTTCGTTACCTTTATCGATGATTACTCAAGATATGGATTTGTCTATTTGCTCAAACACAAATCCGAAACCTTTAACATATTTAAGGTCTTTCGGGCTTTAGTGGAAAAGCAGACTGGCAAACAGATCAAAACCCTTCGATCTGATCGAGGTGGTGAGTACTTGTTTGAAGAGTTCGATGACTTTCTTAAAGAAGAAGGTATTGCTTCTCAGCTTACAGCACCTGGCACACCTCAACAAAACGGAGTCTCAAAGAAAAGGATTCGAAGTTTGATGGATATGGTTAGATCAATGATGAGTTACTCATCACTCCTTAATTCCTTTTGGGGATATGCCCTCGAAACAGTCGCATACATTCTGAACCAAGTTCCGTCTAAGTCTGTCCCTGGTACTCCTTATGAACGATGGACTGGGCGTAAAGCTAGTTTAAGCCACATCATAATTTGGGGTTGCCCTGCACATGTGCTAAGGCAAAAGACTAGCAAGTTGGCTAGTAGGTAAGAATTATGTGTATTCGTTGGATATCCAAAGGAAACCAAAGGTTTCACATTCTATAGTCCTGAGGATGACAAAACGTTTGTCAGCACTAATGCTCGTTTCCTTGAGGAGGACTATATGAAAAATATGATCCCTAGAAGCAAAATTGTGCTTGAAGAAAAGTTGGGTGAGGAAGCTTCTACCTCATCTGTAAGAACTTTTCTTACCCCAACTGAAACGCAACCTTTCAATTCAGAATCTCGTCAAGTAGTACTTCGACGTAGTGGGAGGGTTTCTGAAAAACCCGACAGGTACATGTCTTATGGCGATACTCTCGTTCCCGTTGCTGACATGGATGACCCTGTTTCCTACAGCCAAGCTATGGCTGGTTCTGAATCAAACCTTTGGCTTGATGCCATGAAAGTTGAGATGCATTTGATGTATGTCAACAAAGTCTGGAAACTTGTAGACCTACCTGAAGGGGTTAAACGTGTAGGGTGTAAGTGGATCTATAAGAAGAAAAGGGATCCGGATGGGAACGTTGAGACGTTTAAAGCGCGACTAGTGGCTAAGGGTTATACCCAAAAGGAAGGTATCAATTATGAAGAAACCTTCTCTCCAGTCGCAATGCTTAAATCCATCCGTATACTTCTATCCATAGCTGCTGCTCTCGATTATAAGATCTGGCAGATGGATGTCAAAACTGCCTTTCTGAATGGCATCCAAAGAGGCTGTATGGATTAGAAAATTCCTTAAGTATTTGGAAGTTGTTCCAAATATCAACGAGCCCATGACACTTTATTGTGATAATAGTGGGGCTGTTGCTAACTCAAAGGAACCTAGAAGCCATAAGTGCTCTAAGCATATTGAGAGGAAATACCATTTGATTAGAGAGATCGTGCAACGTGGAGTCATGGAGGTGAAGAAGATCTCAACGGTGGACAACCTTGCAGATCTTTTCACCAAGGGCCTATCCAACAAGGTCTTCGACCAACATCGAGACAGATTAGGCATGATGGACTACTCTCATCATCTTTGAGTCAAGTGGGAGTTTATTGGCAGAGATGCCCACAAGAAGATTGTTTATTTGCATATTGATGTAATATATAAATCTTTGTAAAGTCCTTATTAAAAGATTGTTTATTTACATATTGATGTAATATATAAATCTTTGTAATTTGCTGATTAAATTAATAAAATTTGAAACGTTCATTCATTCGTTTTTAGTTTGATTGAAGATTTATGATATTCAATAGTCTTATAGTCCTTAATCAAACCTAACAGTGTATGAAGAGACAAACGTAGATTTGCGTGAACAAACTCTTCATGGTTTGACTAAAACGATATATTCGCAATCTAAAGATCAACGGACTATTGATCCCAATATGATTGTTGGAAGAATCTAGGATGTCTTTTTACGAGGCATAGAGACTTAAGAACTATGTAGTTCTTCCACTGTATCTTTCCAAGATACTGAATTGACCAGTGCACCTTTAGAGACAATAGAAGAACAAACCATTTAACATCTTCTATCTCAAGGTCACTACGTATGAATCGTATCATGTTTACCTAAATCCTGAAATGAGACATGTCATTTCATAGCATTAATACTCTCATTTGAGAAAGTCAAATTCTAGGTCCAATGTGTGATCAAGACAAGACCTATTGGTGAGATATTAAGTTATGAAGATGTCATGAACCAACTTTGTGAAGTTCTCATAGATATGGAATTCATGTACAAGATTGCTGAGATGCAATATATATCACCTCATGCTTTATTACTTGGATTGTGAATAAATGAATTGCGCAATGTCCAAATTTAAGTAGCGACTTTATTTGGATGAAACAATGTGACTTGTTAGCTCCTCGTCAATACATTGTTTCTGACTTATTCACAAGTAACAAAGGAGTTGAGGAAATAACAACTAGAAGGGTAAAATGATAATTTTATAAATCCCAACTAGGTGATGATATTCATGAAGGGTAAACATAGATAACATTCAATGGATCCACTCGATATAATTAAGTTGAATTTGAGTAGAAAATAAATTCATTTGAACCGAGAGATTCTCAGTGTCGACTCTTTAGTGGAGTCAGTCGACATAAAGCTAATACTTGGAAAAGGTTTGACAACTTTTGAGTCCGAGTACAGAAGCTCAAGCTTTGTTCTTATGGATCCAAATGAATAAAGTTCACAAACCTTTTCCGAGTATTAGCTTAATGTCAACTGACTCCACTTAAGAGTTGACACTGAGAATCTCTCGGTTCAAATGAATTTATTTTCTACTCAAATTCAACTTAATTATATTGAGCGGTTCCATTGAATGTTATCTATGTTTACCTTTCATGAATATCATCAACTAGTTGGGATTTATAAAATTAACATTTGTTACCCTTCTAGTTGTTATTTCCTCAACTCTTTTAGTACTTGTGAATAAGTTAGAAACAATGTATTGATGAGGAGCTAACAAGTCACATTGTTTCATCCAAATAAAGTCGCTACTTAATTTTGGATACTGCGCAGTTCATTTATTCACAATCCAAGTAATAAAGTATGAGGTGATATATATTGCATCTCATCAATCTTGTACATGAATTCCATATCTATGAGAACTTCACAACATTGGTTCATGACATCTTCATAACTTAATATCTCACCAATTGGCCTAGTCTAGATCACATGATGGATCTAGAATTTGACTTTCTCAAATGAGAATATTAATGCTATGAAATGACATGTCTAATTTCAGGATTTAGGTAAGCATGATGCAATTCATACATAGTGACCTTGAGATAGAAGATGTTAAATGATTTGTTCTTCTATTGTCTCTAAAGGTGCACTGGTCAATTCAGTATCTTCGAGAGATACACTAGAAGAACTATATAGTTCCTAACTCTCTATGCCTCGTAACCAAACATCATAGATTCTTCCAACAATCATACTGGGATCAATAGTCCGTTGATTTTTAGATTGCGAATATATCGTTTTAGTCAAACCAAGAAGAGTTTGTTCACGCAAATCTACATTTGTCTCTTCATAAATTATTATGTTTGATTAAGGACTATAAGACTATTGAATATCATAAATCTTCAATCAAATTAAAAATGAATGAATGAACGTTTCAACTTTTATTAATTTAATCAGCAAATTACAATAAGGATTTTATAAAGATTTATATATTACATCAATATGTAAATAAACAATTTTCTTGTGGGCATCTCTGCCAACATGAACAGCTAGCAAGTTCTATGGATAATCAAGTTCACTCAGCCATGGTCAATTATGTTGACGCTCGAAAAAGTGGAAGATATCGAGGGCAAGGCAGGGGAAAACTGCGCGGAGCAAGAACCTTCAACACAGGATCGCGACCAACCTGTCAAATATGCAACAAACAGGGTCACATCGCCACTGCTTGCTGGTATAGGATGGATGAAACGAGTCAAACATTTCGTCAAACAACTCAGGTCAAGCTACACAAGCTTAGCAACCTGTTAAAGAAAGTGTAAAGCCAATCTCTGCATTCTTTGCTGGACTAGAGACGCTCTACGATCCGTCATGGTACACTGATTCTGGAGCCACGAATCATGTCACCTCGGACATGGAAAATCTGCAAGCGAGTACCAGCTACAAAGGAAAGGAAAAATTGATGGTTGAGAATGGTAATTTTCTAAACATGACACATCTTGGTGAGGCACTAATCACAGGAAACAAACAAGACTCAAAGATTGTGCTAAAAAATATTTTAAGGGCGCCGGATATTAAGAAAAGCTTAGTAAGCATATCACAACTCACAACTGATAACAATGTATTTGTTGAATTTCATGCAAACTCATGTGCTGTTAAGGACAAGAGAACAGACAAGAAAATTATTCAAGGAACTGTTGAAAATGGTCTCTACCAGCTCGGAGAGTCAAGTCAGCATCAAGACATTTTAAGGCCTCAAGTCAATTTAAATTCAACAAAATTGTTATCTTCAATACCTTCAATACAAAATAATACTCGAGTCAACTTACCTGGAAGTGAGTCAAAAGTTGCAGAAGATATGTTGAGTCAAGAGGCAAGCAAGCACACTTCAGCTCAAATTTTGTCTAAATGCCTCGAGCTCTTTAGATTGGAACCTGTGGCACAAAAAACTGTGTGATGCATCTAAAAATGTAATCATAAAATTGTGAACAATTGTAAAATTTCTTGTTCAAAGAAAAATGGAAATTTTACCTGTGAAACTTGTTAGTCAGGGAAGAGTCACTCTTTACCTTTTAAACAGTCAAATAAGAGATGTTCAAAGCCCCTGCAATTAATTCACATAGATGTATGGGGACCTTCACAGGTGTTGTCAAGTGAGGGTTACAGATATTATGTCCATTTTGTTGATGACCATTCGAGGTTCACATGGATATACCCCATGAAAGCGAAATCTGAAGTAATTGGCATTTTCAGAAGCTTTCAGAAATTTTTAGAAAGGTCAATGGATACAAAAATTTGAGGTATTCGATGTGATTGGGGAGGAGATTATAGGCCAATGAAGACGTACCTTGTTTAACATGGAATCTCCATGAGACACTCATGCCCTCATATTCATGGTCAGAATGGGCGTGCTGAGAGAAAGCACATGCATATAGTGGAGCTGGGACTGTCCATGCTTACTCAAGCCAAGTTTCCATTACATCACTGGTGGGACTCCTTTACAATAAGCCTTCACAATCAATATCATGCCAACTATTGTACTTGAGGATGTAAGTCCTTTCGAAACTCCCTATAATAGATTCCCAGATTATGAGTTTCTGAAAGTCTTTGCATGTGATGTGTATCCACATCTTCGACCCTACAACAATCAAAAAATTGAGTTTCGATCTACAGAGTCTATTTTCATTGGTTATAGCTCGTTGCACAAAGGGTATAAATGTCTCCATCCTAGTGACAGGTTGTACATAACCAGAAATTCCATATTTGATGAGTTTTAGTTTCCATACTCTGAGTTATTTCCTAGTGAAGACACTGTGATACTTGAAACAATACCCATAATCCTCAATCACTCAAACACAGACCCACACCCAATAGCCAATGAACCACAAACAAACAACCCAATGCCACAAGAGACGACCAGTGAACCAAAAACATCCAACCTGAGTCTTATCCCACTCAACAAACCCAAAACACCAAGTCTAACCCTAACCCTTATCTCAAATTATCAAGACAACCCGACTCAAAAACTATCCAAAAGACCTAATGAAATTAAATCATCACCTGTCATAGAGCAGAATAATCACCAACAAATAACACACTCTGCTCAACAGACACCACAAACTGACCAGAATACCACAAATGAACCTAAATGCAAACTTGTCGAAAATTAACATCCCATGGTCACACGGGGCAAATCTGGGATTTTCAAACCCAAGATATACACAGTTTCGAAGCACCCTCTACATGTTACTCCAGGTCCATGTGAACCTGATTCAGTCAAACAAGCCCTAAATGACAGCGGGTGGACATAGGATATGAAGAAAGAGCTATCTGCCCTGCATCAAAACCAAACATGGTCATTAGTTTCAGCACCATCTACGCAGAAGGTCATAGGGAACAAATGGGTTTTCAAAGTGAAATACATGAAAACCGGTGAAGTGCAGAGGTACAAAGCCCGATTGGTTGCAAAGGAGTTTGCGCAGACACCTGGAGTGGACTTCTCTGAGACTTATAGCCCTATTGTAAAACCATGTACAGTGAGGTTGGTGATTACTCTTGCTGTTTACAGAGGATGGGATATAAACCAACTGGATGTAAATAATGCATTTTTGAATGGTATCCTTGAAGATGAAGTTTATATCGTGCATCCCGATGGCTTTAAAAGTGAAAAATATCCTGAGTATCTGTGCAAGCTACATAAAGCTATCTACGGGCTTAAACAAGCTCCAAGTGCTTGGTTTGAATGACTGAGATCAGCTCTCCTACAGTGGGGATTTGCTGAATCAAAGTATGATATATCACTGTTTACGTTCATTCGTGGTGATGTTTACATTCTATTACTTGTATATGTAGATGACATTCTCGTGACAGGAAATAATGAGAAGATTATTGCGAAGCTTACTTCAGATCTCCACAGTCAGTTCTCACTAAAAAAACTGGGATCGCTCCACTATTTTCTGGGCATCGAAGCAATCAGGGACAGTGAAGGCATGTGTCTAGCTCAGTCAAAGTACATAGCTGATTTGCTGCAGAGACTTAACATGACCGGTGTGAAGCCCTACTCGAGTCCTGCTACCCCTGGTGAAAACTTGTTGAAGACTGATGGCAAGATGCTAGAAGACGCATTTATCTATCGAAGTATAGTTGGAACTTTGTAGTATGTAACCATGACCAGATCTGATATCTCACACATTGTGAACAAGTTAAGTTAGTATTTTAAAAATTCAACCTCAACACACTGGCTAGCTTGTAAACGAGTGCTCAGGTATCTCAAAGGGTCGATTACACATGGTCTTGTGTTCAAACCGGCTCCTGCATTTCGGTTGACAACGTTTGCGGACGCTGACTGGGCGAGCAATATCGATGATGGAGGTCCACCAGTGCGTACTATGTGTTCTTCGCCGATTGCTTGATATCTTGGAGCTCTCGAAAGCAACAGGTGGTTGCTCGATCGAGCACTGAGGCAGAATATCGAGCCCTTACTCACACTGCTGCTGAGATGGCGTGGCTGCGTTCCTTGCTGACTGAGCTACATGTCTCTACAACTCAAACACCGGTGATATGGTGTGACAACTTGGGTGCTTCCGCGATGAAGCTAAACCCAATTTTTCATACGAGAACGAAGCACGTGGAGATAGATCTTCATTTTGTATCAGCAAACAAGATAGAGGTCAGATATGTGTCAGCACTCGATCAAACCGTTGACGTGTTGACCAAGACAGTGTCTGTGAGTTACTTCATGAAGTTACGAGAAAAATTCCACATTCGTCCTTCACCATGTAGTTTGAGAGGAGTATTAGTGAAGATGAAGTGGCCGTCTCCAGCTCATCACCCGACACCAGCCAGCTCACCATTTGCAGTCAAAGATAATTAAAGTTAGCTAGGAATCAGTTAGACAAAATTGTCCGCATTCAATGTATCTACAATGATTTGATCATCAGTTTGATACAAGGTTTAAAATGTCGAGAAAAATCGTCGACTTCGCGCCGTCATGACGCTCTTTTTGAGAAGCCGAAAGTTTTTTGATGTTTTTTCGTTGCGCCACAAAACGCCGACGAAATCGCGACGACCTAGCGTCGAGAAAAAGACAGCGACACGCCGCCTTGTGCGTATAAAAGGCTTTAAAAAATAAAAGCTTTCGTGCGACGGGCGGCAGGCGACGAGAAAACCAGAACGTCAATGGCGGCGACGGCGAGAAGAAGATGAGACAGTGGAGAAGAAGATGAAAGTAATCTAAAACAAAATTAGGGTTTTTTAAGCGTGAAAGGTAGGGTTATTTCAATTTGGGCTAAGCTCACGTATAAAAACAATAACGAGTATGAGCTTACCTATATTCTTAGGCTAAGCCCACGCATAAATACTGATAACCTCTTTTAGGCCTTATTTTCATTTTTTATCTTTTAATTTTTATTTAAAAAATTTTGCAACATTATTTCCGTCGCAATTTCCGTAAATTACCATACTTTCCGTCGGTCACCGCAATTTCTCCCGCAATTTTTTTTTTTCAAATTTCCACATTTTTTCCGTCGCAATTTCCATCGAGCACCGCAATTTCCTTATTTTCGAGTCATCGGCACGTTATCGACGCGCGCAATTTTAATCGTTGGTTTCATATCAATCTCTCTCTCTATACGTTTACTTTCCGCAAGTTATCTCGTTTATTACCTTATTATGATCCCCTTCGTGTAGCCTTACTTGTCGAAGATCACGAAGGCTTACAGCTCGCATGGACGTCTTTCATGGATTCCTGGTGCCAGTCTAGCTTTACTCATTTCGTAAAGGACCTTAAGGTTGATGTGCTTTACCTACACCAACTAAAGATCAGAGTCATGTAAGGTGTGTCCCTGGTTTAATCATTGCTTAATTGAACTGGGTCCATTCCAATTATTACATCCATTTTTAAGTCCACAGTCCAAGGTTTTGAATATCAAGCAAAGGGTTGGTCGTCGATGCCCGATGTGATTGTTGACTGTATTGGGTTTATACGCGTTGGTGTTCAACGAATTGTCTGGCTGAAATATTCAGAGTTATAGGCTTTGGCGGTTCCGACATAACGGAGCTCTGGTCAAGCGGAGCTGTTAGGAAATAGAACGATGGATCGGCTGAAACAAAAGCACAGGGTCTTGATGGTTTCCGATTTTTTCTACCCTAATTTCGGTGGCGTCGAGAGTCACATTTACTATCTCTCGCAGTGCCTGCTCAAGCTTGGTCACAAGGTCAGATAAACTTCCTTTGTAGAATTTAGTGAATACATTGTTTGTTTGAATTCTCATATATTTCTATCGTGTTTTACATTGTAATAACTGGCTAAGAGAACTCGCTCATGAGTGGACAGAGGTTACTTGAGAAAACTTCCTAAAAACTCAAAAGTCCCGAACTTTGCTGGCATTTTATAGATTTGGAAAGCCTTTTGTAGCGGTATAGAAACAAGCCTATTAGAGCTTCAAGATTTTTGGAGTGCTTGGTATTTCATGGCTGAAAAGCCATTCTAGACAGATCAAAATGCTGTAATTGAAAGATATGAATCAACATAGATTACTTGAGAAAAAGATAAGAGAAGCCCCAAAACAAACTCGAAAGTCCCGAACTCAGCATGGAAACAAAGCTATTAGAGCTTCAAAATTTTAGAGTGCTTGATAATTTCATGGGCTAAAGAAGCCACTCTACATAGACCAGCGATGCTGTAATTGAAAGATATGAATCAACAGAGATTACTTGAGAAAGATGTACGAGAAAACCCCAAACAAACTAAAGAAGTCCGATTTCATTATAGAAACAAAACAGTTTTTCTAGACGAAGCAAAATATAAACTAGTCGGGGATTGGGGTGTAGGTAGTCGTACTGACCCACGCATACGGAAACCGATCGGGAGTGAGATACATGACCGGAGGCCTGAAAGTGTACTACATCCCGTGGAAGCCTTTCGTAATGCAAAACACGCTTCCAACATTCTACGGAACTCTACCAATCATGAGAGCCATCCTCGTGCGAGAGAAGATATCGGTGGTGCACGGGCACCAAGCGTTCTCTACGCTGTGCCACGAGGCGGTGATGCACTCACGAACAATGGGTTACAAAGCCGTCTTCACGGACCACTCGCTGTACGGATTCGCCGACGTCGGGAGCATACACATGAACAAGGTCCTGCAGTTCACGCTGGCTGACGTGAACCACGCCATTTGTGTCTCCCACACGAGCCGAGAGAACACCGTTTTGCGCTCCGGTCTCCCTCCCGAGAGGGTCTTCATGGTGCCCAACGCTGTTGACACAGCCATGTTCAAGCCTGCTCCAGAGAGGCCCGGCGGGGCTGAGATCGTCATTGTCGTCGTCAGCCGCTTGGTCTATAGAAAGGGTGCGGATCTTCTCGTCGAGGTCATCCCCGAAGTCTGCCGTTTGTTTCCTTCTGTGAGTCGCTTATTTTTTATTTTTTTAAGGCAGCCTTTCATTTGCTTGCAATGGGGATTGAACTAATTGGAGGTACTCTGGATTTAGATTTACCACTATTCTATGTTAGTTGCCACTGAGTCGCTTCGCTTCTTATCGACTTCTTTCTATCTCTTTTTCTGTGGGTGGTGAATGGGTGCTATTGTATAAAGACCATTGTTTTGTCGTGTAACTATTTTGTTGGTCAAACTACTTATGTGTTTTGTTTGTTCAGTTCGTGTGGAGATCCTTCTCATTAGAAGCTAGGCAAACTATATGCTAGATGGATACATACTAGGTTACTTCTGTGAGTTATTTCGCTACTTATTGATTAGCTACACTATGATCAGGTGACCTCTTATATATATATATATTTGTTTTGTTTTAAGGAAGTTATCACCGTCAGTACTTCTTTCTGCTTTATTTCTTTGTTGTTTTCTCCTGTTCAATGGATGTTATTGTATGCTGACCATTGTGTTGTTCCAAGAATTTATCCCTTAAATATTTTGTAGGTCAACTACTACAATGTTTTGTAAATAGTTTGCTGGTCACCGATTTATGCGTACTGCATAGACTATGTTCCTTTCGTGTTTTTCGGTTTGAAAATTGTTTTTTTCTTGTCAGAATGGTCATCGTTGTATTTCTTTAGTTCTTTTCTTATTATTTTTTTTAATATTGAAACGAGTTGGCATGGTTCACTGAATGTTCGCATGTCAAACTACTTATTTGTTCAAGGTTAGTTATTTCATGATTCCGCTAAGTTTTGCAGTTGGTTGAAATCACGTTTACTCAAGTTTCAGATTGCTGTCTTTATTCCATGAGAAGTTGGTCTGTTTTTTCTCATTTCTCTTTAACATTGTTTTCTTCCCAGTTTACCACTAAACAAAAGTTGAAAGACAAATTATCTAAAATTATTTTTTAACACTTTCAGTCCTCGTTTTTCTCTCGGTTTATTTAAAATAATTAAGAAAACATAAAAAAAAAAACTGTTGACGTTCTCTCCCGGTTTCTCTCTGCCCAAAACAGCGGGAGGTAAAAAAGAGAGGATTAAAAAAATTAATTTCAAGAATAAATCGTCTTTTCAACTATTTTAATGGTAAACGTGGAGGTGGCTTTTTGGACAATTTCTCTGATTCCCTTTGTTTGATCTTCTTGTCAAAGTATGATTATTGTAATTCTAATTTCCTCCCGGAACATGTGATGAAAAGGTTCGTTTCATCATCGGAGGAGACGGACCAAAACGAGTGCGGTTAGAAGAAATGAGGGAAAAGCACGCCCTTCAGGATCGTGTTGAAATGTTGGGTGCTGTACCACATGCTCGAGTTCGCTCCGTTCTAATATCCGGTCATATCTTCTTAAACAGGTATTTATCAGTGTCTTTATTTCCTACTGACAAAAAGAGACAATCACATATTCCCTGTACTATAATTCCATCTCATATATACGTATGTATGTATCGTTTCATTTCTTTGTGGCAGTTCGTTAACCGAAGCGTTTTGTATTGCCATACTAGAGGCTGCTAGTTGTGGGTTATTGACTGTTAGTACACGCGTCGGAGGTGTTCCCGAAGTATGTGTATCAATTAGCTCATTCACAAACATTTTATTATTATTATTTTTACAGCAGATTACCTTTTTATTTTATTTTAATTTTAAACAGCATACAAAATTGTGTCAAATTGCTGGCTATAGGTTTTGCCAGATGACATGATAGTACTTGCCGCCCCAGATCCCGGCGATATGATTCGAGCAATAGAAAAGGCAATAGCTATGCTTCCAACGATCGATCCTCATGCGATGCACAACCGTGTACGTGTTTCTTTTAACCAAATTGGCATTATATTTCGTGATCGTTGATCACTTGAAAATTTGCGAAACACAGTTTTTTTTTCTTATATAAAGCTGTTTTCAGGTTAAGAAACTCTACGACTGGCATGACGTTGCGAGAAGGACCGAGATCGTGTACGACCGGGCAGTGAATTGCCCAAATCAAAGTCTCCCGGAACGACTCTCCAGGTAGGATCTCGAAAGTTTCCGTTACGTAAGTATCAGCCTTTTTTAAAATCATCACCACTGATTTATTGTTGAGAAGTATCTGAAGATGGGATTTCTGTTGACCATAACAAAAATTCTAAAATTTTCAAAATAAAATATAGAAAAACCCTGAAATACACGGAGAGCGAATTAATTTTATTAACTTTTTATTTATTTATTGAAAACCTTAGCTACCTTTTTTACTGGTATCTCATCTATGTTTGGTTTTCACTAATATCCGTAACGAAAGCAATGAAAGACTTTGAAATGGATAAATTTGCATGAATGCTGTATCAGGTACCTCTCATGCGGAGTGTGGGCGGGAAAGTTGTTTTGCTTGGTCATGATCATCGACTATCTGTTATGGCGTCTATTGGAACTATGGCAAGTAAGTTCAATTCTGCACCCACGTTTTTATATTTCAAACGCGCTCGTATACTTATTTCTGGTCGCGTAATTTATCTTGTTAATTGATTATAGTCTGCAGAGGAAATTGATGAAGTGCCTGATTTTACACTATCTCCCGATGAAGACCGATGACTAGTGCTTTAGATTATTTCAGATAAAATGATTCCTGTTTTACTTTCATTGTGAAAGATCAGTGTCCAAACCATGTGTACATATTATAATTTTCGAGAATTTTGTACGTTGGAGCTAACTTTTCTGTAGTCTTCTAGTCTTCTCCATTTTTTATGAAGAAAATATCGCAAATGATGTTCATATGGCAATCCAAAGCATGTTTTTTACCCAACGAGAGGTTCTGAAGATTTGACCATCTTCTTCGATGGAAGTGGTCAAGTGATTCTTTTTTGTTATGATCGAACGGGACCTTCATAAGCCCAATGTGTTCATTTAGCTGAGGATACGGGTTGATTTGACATTATTGACTCTTACCCCATCGAACTGAAAACGGACTTTATAAATATATCAATAGGCACTATCAATACAAGTATACCTGTAAAGGAAACAAACAATCCAACCAAAAAAACCATTCTTTTTTCATGTTTAAACTCAAAACTATTAAAATCATTATTCCCTATTTTCTGCGAGACCGCGACCCTGATAGAAGCTTCAACGCCTCTTCCATCGACGGCCTGTCAGTCGATCGAGTCTTGGTGCAGAGCAGAGCGAGATCGAGAACGAGTTTGACCTCGTCTTGCATCGAACTCTTCACACCGGCAAGAATCTCCGTCAATAAAACTTCCCGCGTTTTGTTCTGCACGTTAGTCAACCGACCGTTGGTTAAAATCTCCAGCAAAATCTCCCCAAAGGAGTATACATCCGCGTGAATATCGTCCTTCACAGGGCCGCTGCTGAATTCACCTGCGCAGCAAAAACTATTAGTTCAAAGTTCAAACACAGGGATTAAACTCGCAGTTGTAGCACATACCCGTTTCGCTGTCCGAATCTTGAAGGCTCTTGATTCCGAATTCCGTCAAATGGGGCTCCATATTCTCGCCGAACACCACGTTGCTCGAACTCAAATCCCCGTGGGGGATTGCGGGAGAGCAGTCGTGGTGAAGGAATCGTAGTCCTCTCGCGATTCCAACTGCGATTCCGTACTTGACCGGCCATTCTCTTTCGTGGCCGAGCTTCTCCGCGAGACTTCCGTTGGGAAAGCAATCGTACAAGAGATAAGCCGTGTGGCTATTGTGGCAGATTCCGAGCAGCCTCGCGAGATTCTCGTGCCTCGCTTTCCCGATTGCCTGCGCCGTGGTTTTGACCTTCTTCGCTTCTGTGAACTCAACTTTCTTGACGGAAACTGTTATCCCGGTCGGCAAAACCGCCTTTGAGGTGGATTCGGCAGAGTTGAAGCTACTTAGAACGTCGTTGGCCGTGAAGTGAGGGAGTCCCGTGAAGGAAACCATCTTCCATTGCTGTTTTTTGCTCGCGCGGCGAAGAAAAATCAGCGCCACCGCCGAGATCGCGATCAGAATCACAGTGCCGATGGCCGCCGGGACGACGATCCAAACGGATTTACGAGAGCATCTTCGCAGCGGCGCTCCGCAGAGCCTCGGGTTTCCTGAGAGAGCGCTTCGATCCATCCTTCGGAACGACGGGACTGAGCCGGAGATATCGTTCCACGACACGTTTAGAAGCTGTAAGCTCAAAGAGCGCCCGAGCTTCGAAGGAATTTCGCCGGTCAAGGCGTTCTGCGAAAAGTCGACGAAAGCGAGGTGAGGAAGGTCTGCGAGCTCGTCGGGTATCCGACCAGACAAGCTGTTCGCGTTGAGCTCGATCACGGAGAGCGAATCGCAGCCTCGGAAGGAAGGAATTTCTCCGGAGATTCCACACGAAGAAGCCGAAAAGTTCTGAATCTTGTTGGGGGAAACCCATTTCTGGAGAGGAACCGAACCGCCGAGCCGGGGGTTGTTCGATACGTTGAAGTATTCGAGGCGTATCGCTCGGGGCAAGTCCCTGGGAATCCCTCCTGTGAAGTCGTTACCGGATAAATCGACATACGTGATCGTCTTTTGCCGAGCAGAGCTGAAGGGAATCTCGCCGGAGAAGGAGTTGTTCTCGAGGCGGACTCGGACGAGCGAAGAGCAGTTCCAGAGCGCCGCAGAGAGATCGCCGGAGAAGCGGTTCGAGAACAGCATGAGCTTCTCGAGCTCACCGCTCTCGCAGATCCCTGGCGGGACCGTCCCGTCGAACCCGTTCGTCGAGGCGTCGAGCCACCGGAGCTTCGAGCTTCGACCGAGCCCCCGTGGGAGCGTCCCCTGGAACTTGTTGTCCCAGATCATGAGCGTCTCAAGCGACGGAAGATCGCCGATTTCTTCTGGAATCTCTCCGCTCATCGCGTTGTACATCACGCTGAGGAGCTTCAAGCTCTTCAGGTCTGAGAGACTCTCCGGGATCGAGCCAGTCAGGAAGTTATCCGAGAGGTCGAGGCTGACGAGCTTCATAGCTCCGGTGAGCTCCTTCGGGACCGGTCCGGCGAGGCGGTTCCTGAAGAGGAAGAGCGATTCGAGGCTCGTTAGGTTTCCAAGCTCCCTAGGGATTTCTCCGGAGAGATTCGCTCCGGCGATGTCGAGGTACTGAAGATCGCTCATGTTCCCGAACTCCCTCGGAATCTCTCCGGTGTAAGAGTTGTATCCGATCTCCATGTGTGTCACGGTCTTAAGCTTCCCCAACTCAGCCGGAATTTCGCCGCCGAGGAAGTTCCCCGCGAGATGAATAAACTTGATCCGCTTGAACGAGCCGTACTCCTGCGGAATCCTCCCCCGGAAGTAGCTCCCGGCGAAGTTGAGGATCTCAAGTCCATCAAGCTTCGAAACTTCCGGCGGCAATTCGCCGGAAAAGCTGTTGCTGAAAGCGTCAAGCACGGATAGTCGACGAAGTTTCGAGATTCCAGCGGGAAATCGGCCGGAGAAGTTGTTCCTGCTGATGTCCAGGCTCTCGAGACCAGTGAGGTTGAAGATCGCTGCCGGAAGTCCGCCGGAGAACGAGTTGAAGCTCAGGTTTAGGCTAACAAGATCAGCGAAGACTTTGAAGTGCTCGCCGGAGATTGTGCCACGTAGGCTCTTCGCAGAGAGGTCTAGAGAGAGGACTGTGGTTGAATTTGCGTCGCACGTGACACCGGACCAAGAGCACGTGGGGGTTCCCCGAGACCAGTCACCGAGACTATTGTGCTCGACTGTGAGCTCGGATTTCAAGCTCAAAAGAGCTTCGGACTCGGTGTACAACATATCGTTAGCTTTTGAAAATAATACGAAGAAGAAGAACAGTGAAACGATAGCAATGAGATTGTGGGAAATCTCCATTGGAAATTGCAGCGACGAGAGAATCTGGCAAACAAAACTACAAATCTAGAGACAAAGGCACGATTAAAGGAATGAACCAAAAATGTGTGTCAGTTTTTTTTTTTTTTTTTTTGCATGGGAAATAGAGGAAGAAAAGAAATGAGTATATGATTAGTTTGAGCCGAGAATATTATTGGGTTACTTTATAAAAACTAGAGTGGGACCTTTATGTTTTTGTATTTTCATATTAGGGGAATAATAAAGTTCCTTTCATTTCAGAGGCCACTTCTTTTTCTTGCTTTATTAATTATTTTATATTTACTTTATGTTAAATAAAGATTTGAGAGTATCCTATAAGTTTGAAGGATTGTAAAAAAAGGGCAAATATCAATATTAATTTTTCTGATTTCAAGAAATATCATACATATTACTTTAATTTGATATGAATCACATATCTTTTCTCAAAATATTTATCCTCTAAATATCACTTTTTTTTTTGTCTATGTTGTACAAAAAGATAATTTGAACTCTCTAAAAGTTATTTTGTATGATAAAATACTAGAGAGAGATAGAGAAAAGATGAGTTTAAGGAAGGGAGAAATTTTCACCAACCAAAACAGAGCCTACGAGTCTGTTATATACAAGAAATAAACTAACATAAATAACAGACTTGCCACAAGATATAACATGCTACATTACATCAATCACTAATGTAGTCTATTAGTCCCCTTCAATTTGATTCATACAAGTCTTCCACCCAAAATCTGTGACACCACATAGAGAAAATCGAGCTGGAGATTGCCTTGGTCAGCACGTCAACCACCTGAGCATGAGCTGGAACATGACGGACCTCAACTTCCTTGTTTGAGACCTTCTCGCGAACGATTTAGATGTCGAGCTCGATGTGTTTGGTAAGAGCATGAAGCATATAGTTTGCAGACACCAAAACAGTGGTGAGATTATCGCACCACACAAGAGGAGGTTGAAGAAGAGGCACACGAAGCTAGATGAGAAGTGACTTAAGCCATGCCACCTCTGCTACAACACACGCCAAGTTTATGTAGAGCTTCAGTGCAAGAACTCGAGACAACTTGTTGTTTCTTTTACTGCCAAGTAATTACATCGATCCCAGGTAAACAACATGCCCAAAGTCGATCGACCGTCATCAGGGCTGTTACCCCAGTCAGCGTCACAAAAACCAGTGAGATGATAGATCACTGAAAGGCCGAAGGTGAAGACTAAACTTCATAGTACCATTAAAATACCGAAGAATACGTTTCACAGCCTTCCAGTGAACATCTGTGGGAGATTACATAAATTGACAAACCTTGTTCACTGAGAAAGCAAGTTCAGGACGAGTATCATAACATATTTAAGAGCTCCGACAATGCTTCGATAAAGATGAGTGTTCTTCTTCGGTGAGCCATCCTGTTTCGACAAATGTTGGTTACTGACCATCAGGGTCGCAATGCCTCTCGCAGTAAGCATATTAGTCTTCTTCAGCAGGTCTCAGATGTACTTTGTCTGAGTTACCAACAATCCCTCACTCATAGCGTTTCCTAGAATTCCCAAAAAGAAATCCAGCTCTCCAAGATCTTTCATGGCGAAGAGATTGTTGAGCTTGGTAACAATGTATTTAACGTGACCTGGCTGACTCCCAGTGACCAGGATATCATCGACATAGACGAGGATGTACATAATGTCACCACTAGTAGAATGGACGAAGAGAGAGATATTGGATTTAGCACTTTCAAAACCCAGAGACCGAAGAGCTGAGTGAAGCATGTCAAACTAGGCCCGAGGTGCTTGCTTTAAGCCATACAAGGCTTTGTGAAGACGATACACCTTTGTTTCAGCACCACCAATCTCAAAACACTTCTATTGATGCATATACACTTCTTCAGTCAAAACGCCATTCAAGAACGCATTGTTGATGTCTAACTGAGAAATTTTCCAATGTTGAGAGAGAGCTAGAGTCGGTACAATTCAAATTATAGCAGGCTTCATAACCGGACTAAAAGTTTCAAAAAAATCAAAACCCGCAGTTTGATGAAACCCCGAGATTTTAGCTTATTAAGCGAACCATCTGCATTTTCCTTAACTCTAGAGACTATGTATGATTCAACATTTGAGCATTATACTCAACTCACATTGCTTCCACCCAGACAGAATCTTCTAGGGCATCAGCTATAGAGTCTGGCTCTTGTATACTGACCAGATATACATTGGGTTTATGGATGCCAATTTTGGCTCTAGTTGTCATTGGATGGGAATTTTCTTGTATAATGGTTTGAGGTTGGGATTAATCAGAGACATGATCAGTGGAAGAGGAGTGGGGAAGTATGTTAGTGAAGTTTGGAAGATTAAGCTGAGGACTGGTTAGGGTAAAAGTAAGGTGATTGGGTGAGCTGATAGATTGGAGTCTTGAGGAAGGTAAGGAAGGACTTGTTGAAGTTGGTGCAGGTGTGATATGATGAACTGAAACAATTGGAATTTGAGAGAATGTGTGAATAGGCTGATGAGTGACTGAGTCATGGTTGTTGGCAGAGAAGAGACTGGTGTAAGGGAATGAGAACTCATCAAAAATTACATTTCGAGAAATTATGATTTTTCCTGTTGAATCGAGACATTTGTACTCTCTATGGTTTATGTTGTAGCCTAGAATGAGAAACAATTTAGACCTGAAGTCTATCTTGTGTTGATTGAATGCTCGCAGATTTGGAAAGCAAGCACAACCAAAAGCTCCAAGGACCTTATAACCTGGCAGTATATTGAGAAGGACTTAAAGAGTGTATTTGTTTGACATAGCCTAAGATGGCAGTACGTGGATTGTATAGACAACACTTCGGAAAGCTTCATCCTACAATGTTACATGCATTGATGCTCTAGCAAGAAGGGCCAGACCAGTTTCCACTATGTGTTGATGCTTGCGCTTAGCAAGTCCATTTTGCTGATGAGAGTGTGGACAAGATACTATGTGTTTACCTCGTTGAGTAAGATAACTTGTGAATGCTCGAAACCCACCTCCCAATCAGTTTGAATCTCTTTAATCTCTTGACTAGTTTGTAGTTCAACTCTCGTTTTAAAATTAATAAAGCACTGAAAAGCCTCAGACTTGTCATGAAGCAGATATAGCGAAGTGTATCGAGAGAAGTGGTCAACAAAATGTATATAGTAGCGATAACCATTCAAGGACTCAGATAAAGATGGACCCAGAGGTTAGAGTGTATAAATTCAAGAGGTAAAGAGTAACTGGTTGTAGATAACACATATGGAAAATTGTGAATCTTCCCTTGACAACATGAAGTGACTAGAGACTTTATTGAACTTTTGACTAAGCTGAGTACAATTATTCATTAATTTCTTGACAACAGGAAGGGTTGGATGGCCAAGTCTGTCATGCAACAATGCAACTGAAGACGATCCTGCGCTGTCATTATTATCTGCTATAAATGAAGGTAAGGACGAATATCCCCCTGAATCAACCACGTTCACCAGGTATCTTGCAGTCGTTATTTGTTCAATTTTGATAACTGTAGAGATAGGTAGAGTGTAAAGCATATTCTTGACTGTGTTGGAATAGGTCTAGGGTTAAGAAAAATTATCATTAATCATATTAGTGGCGGAATATAAAATTTCTTTACAAGTAAAACAATTTTACTAAGCTAGGCAAAGTGCATGAACATGTATAAATTAAAAGCATTATTTAAAGTGCATGAATACTAACCTTTCTTGTACCTTTAATTTAGAGGAGTCTTGAGAAAGGTTGATCTTCTCTTGCTCGTTACCTTCACACCTAAATGTGAACTCAAGAAACCTAAAGTTTCTATTACATGAGTCTTTAGAGGTTTAGAAGGATTTGTGTGTGGGCACAATTAAACACAATAATTCAAGAACAAGTCTATGAGCTAAAGAGCTAATTTAACCTAAGTCTAATGAGGACTTAGGTTCCAAAATAAAAAGGGATTTTCTAGAGAGAGAGAGAGGGGGTCGGCCAAGAGAGAGAGCACAAGAGCAAGAATGCTTATTTTCACATCTATATATGAGACTCTATTTATAGGAGAAGAAAAATCAAGAAAGGGTAATAACCCTTTTAAATTGTGTATTCATGACGCAATACTTGAGTTTCTCTCCTCTTTCTCCTTGTACATGGCCGGCCAACATAGAGCATGAGTGAAGGAAACTTTGTTTCCTCACTTAGCATATTTATTTCCTTCTCAAGGAAATTCATTTTCTCTTTTCTTTTTGGGTAATTATCTTTATAATTAAAGGCAAATAATTCTCTCCTCTTGGGGTGTGTTTTGGCCGAACTCTACACTAGGGAAGGGGCATCCAGATGCTTCCTTATTTCTTTTAAGATAATTCTTAAAATACACATTGTAGAATTATTATTGCACAAATAATGAAATTAATTTTTTAAATATCTTATTTGACATTCACATCATTTTATGTCCATGTGGACAAAAATACCCTTTAGACATTTTCGGAGAAAACGTCTAGTTTAACACTTGAACTTATTTTGACTTAGCTTCTAGTTTAACAATCCTACTCTAATGACCTGTAATAGTGACCTTATGGATCCAAATGAACAAAGCTTGAGCTTCTATACTCGGACTCAAAAGTTCACAAACCTTTTCCGAGTATTAGCTTAATGTCGACTGACTCCACTAAAGAGTCGACACTGAGAATCTCTCGGTTCAAATGAATTTATTTTCTACTCAAGTTCAACTTAATTATATTGAGCGGATCCATTGAATGTTATCTATGTTTACCCTTCATGAATATCATCAACTAGTTGGGATTTATAAAATTACCATTTTACCCTTCTAGTTGTTATTTCCTCAACTTCTTTAGTACTTGTGAATAAGCTAGAAACAATGTATTGACGAGGAGCTAACAAGTCACATTGTTTCATCCAAATAAAGTCGCTACTTAAATTTGGACACTGCGAAGTTCATTTATTCACAATCCAAGTAATAAAGCATGAGGTGATATACATTGCATCTCAGCAATCTTATACATGAATTCCATATCTATGAGAACTTCACAAAGTTGGTTCATGACATCTTCATAACTTAATATCTCACCAATAGGCCTTGTCTAGATCACACATGGGACCTAGAATTTGACTTTCTCAAATGAGAGTATTAATGCTATGTAATGACATGTCTCATTTCAGAATTTAGGTAAGCATGATGCGATTCATACGTAGTGACCTTGAGATAGAAGATGTTAAATGGTTTGTTCTTCTATTGTCTCTAAAGGTGCACTGGTCAATTCAGTATCTTCGAAAGATATATTGGAAGAACTACAGAGTTCCTAACTCTCTATGCCTCGTAACCAGACATCCTAGATTCTTCCAACAATCATACTGGGATCAATAGTCCGTTGATCTTTAGATTGCGAATATACCGTTTTAGTCAAACCATGAAGAGTTTGTTCACGCAAATCTACATTTGTCGCTTCATACATTGTTAGGTTTGATTAAGGATTATAAGATTATTGAATATCATAAATCTTCAATCAAACCAAAAAGGAATGAATGAACGTTTCAACTTTTATTAATTTAATCAGCAAATTACAAAGATTAATATATTACATCAATATGTAAATAAACAATCTTTTAATAAGGACTTTACAAATATTTATATATTACATCAATATGCAAATAAACAATCTTCTTGTGGGCATCTCTGCCAACAAACTCACACTTGACTCAAAGAAGATGAGAGTAGTCGTTCATGCCCAATCCGTCTCGATGTTGGTCGCAGACCTTGTTGGATAGGCCCTTGGTGAAGGGATCTGCAAGGTTGTTCACCGTTGAGATCTTCTTCACCTCCACGTCTCTGCGCTGCACGATCTCTCTTATCAAATGGTATTTCCTCTCAATATGCTTAGAGCGCTTATGGCTTCTAGGTTCCTTTGAGTTAGCAACAGCCCCACTATTATCACAATAAAGTGTCATGGGCTCGTTGATATTTGGAACAACTTCCAAATACTTAAGGAATTTTCTAAGCCATACAGCCTCTTTGGATGCTTCAAAAGCAGCCACATATTCTGCCTCGTGGAGTCAGCAAGGCAAGATTGCTTGATACTCCTCCAAACAACAGATCCACCATTCAGGATGAACACATATCCTGAAGTGGATTTCCTGGAATCCTTATCCGCCTTAACGTCGAAATCAGTATACCCCGTCATATTCAGGTCAGTACCTGAATATATAAGCATCAAGTTCCTAGTATTCCTAAGATACTTAAGAACATGCTTAAAAGAACCCAGTGCTCGGGTCCAAGATTTGATTGGAAACGGCTAACTACGCCAACTGCGAAACATATATCCGGTCTAGTGCACAGCATAGCATACATGAGACTTCCTACGGCTGAAGCATAGGGAACTTTTCTCATGTCCTCAATCTCTTGTGCAGTCTTGGGCGACTGGTCCTTAGAGAGTGAGATTCCATGTCTAAAGGGGATTTCACCCCTCTTGGAGTTCTGCATGGCAAAGCGATCCATCACCTTATCTATATAAGATGCTTGGGAGATCGACAAGGTCCGGTTCTTTTGATCTCGAAAGATCTGAATCCCCAGAATGTATGCAGCTTCCCCTAGATCCTTCATATCAAACTGCTTAGCTAACCAGATTTTTAACCTCAGATAATTTACCTACATCATTCCCAATGAGTAGTATATCATCGACATATAATACCAGAAACACAACCTGACCCTCGTGTATCAATTTATAGACACAAGGTTCATCTATTGACTGTTCAAAACTGAAGCTTTTAACAGTATCATCGAATCTAATATTCCATGATCTAGATGCTTACTTTAATCCATAAATGGATTTAAGCAATTCACAAACTTTGTTCTCTTGATGATTTTCCACGAAACCGTCTGGCTGAGACATGAAAATGCGCTCGTCAAGATTGCCATTCAGAAAAGCAGTCTTGACATCCATTTGCCAGATCTCGTAATCGAGAGCGGCAGCAATGGATATAAGTATACAGATGGATTTTAGCATTGCGACTGGCGAGAAGGTTTCTTCATATTCTATACCTTCTCTTTGGGTGTAACCCTTAGCCACTAGTCGCGCTTTGAACGTCTCAACGTTCCCATCCGGACCCCTTTTCTTCTTATAGATCCACTTACACCCTACAGGTTTAAACCCTTCAGGTAGGTCTACAAGTTTCCAGACTTTGTTGACATACATCGAATGCATCTCAACTTTCATGGCATTAAGCCAAAGATTTGATTCAGAACAAGCAATAGCTTGGCTGTAGGAAACAGGGTCATCCATGTCAGCAACGGCTACGAGAGTATCGCCATAGGACATGTACCTGTCAGGTTTTTCAGAAACCCTCCCACTACGTCGAAGTACCACTTGACAAGGTTCCGAATTGAAAGGTTGCGTTTCATTTGGGTAAGAAAAGTTCTTACAGATGAGGTAGAAGCTTCCTCACCCAACTTTTCTTCAAGCATAATTTTGCTTCTAGGTTTCGTATTTTTCATATAGTCCTCCTCAAGGAAACGAGTATTAGTGCTGACAAACGTTTTGTCGTCCTCGGGACTATAGAATGTATTTCCTTTGGATATCCAACGAATACACATAATTCTGACCTACTAGCCAACTTGCTAATCTTTTGCCTTAGCACATGTGCAGGGCAACCCCAAATTCTGATGTGGCTTAAACTAGCTTTACACCCAGTCCATCGTTCATAAGGAGTACCAGGGACCGTCTTAGACGGAACTTGGTTCATAATGTGTGCGGCAATTTCGAGGGCGTATCCCCAAAAGGAATTAGGGAGTGATGAGTAACTCATCATTGATCTAACCATATCCATTAAAGTTCGATTCCTTCTCTCTGACACTCCATTTTGTTGAGGTGTGCCAGGTGCTGTAAACTGAGAAGCGATACCTTCTTCTTTAAGAAAGTCATCGAACTCTTCAGACAAGTACTCACCACCTCGATCAGATTGAAGGATTTTGATCTGTTTGCCAGTCTGCTTTTCCACTAAAGCCCGAAAGACCTTAAATACGTTAAAGGTTTTGGATTTGTGCTTTAGTAGATAGACAAATCCATATCTTGAGTAATCATCGGTAAAGGTAACGAAGTATTCGTATCCTCCCCGTGCCTGAATTCTGAGCGGACCACATACATCAGAATGTATTAGTTCTAGCAGCTTAGTGGCTCTTCGACCTTTATTAGAGAAAGGTCGTTTGGTCATTTTTCCTTCTAAACAGGATTCACAAGTCGGCAGTGAGCCTATTGCAGAGGCTTTGAGTGGACCATCTCTCACAAGTCTCTTAATCCTATCTAGACTAATATGACCAAGTCTTAAGTGCCAGAGATATGTTGATTTTATGAGATCAGAGGAGTCATTAAGTTTGATCCTCTTGGGTTCCCTAATTAGATCATTATCTATTTCAGTGTCTAAAAGCAAAGGTTGTGTATGATAAAGATAGTATAAACCATTCTTTAAATTTGCATCAGTGACAAATGAATTGGAAGAAGTAATACAAATTTCATTATCAATAAACTTTAAATAATAATTCTGCTCAACAATTTGAGCTACAGATATTAAGTTTTTCCCAAAGGAAGGAACATAATACACATTACTTAAATTTAAAGTTCTGTCTTCGAAAGACAGTGTCACTGATCCCACAGCCTTAGCAGACACCAAGCTCCCATCACCCCACTTGAAACAGAAGTCGCCATCCTCTAAACTTTTGCTTTTCCTGAACCTATTCAAGGAACAATAAATTTGGTTAGTAGCAGTGGAGTCAATAATCCACGATGATACATTATCAGCTACTAAACAAGCTTTGGTAATCAGTACATTACTTTTCCCTTTAGTCTTGAGGTAGGCAGGACAGTTTCTATGCTAGAGTCCCTCAGCGGTGTGAACCTCCTTCATTAGCCCGGTAACAGTGTACCCTAGCTTATTGACAGAGTAATTCAGCTTTAAAGTATCAAAAGATTTAGGGAGAGTTTCCAAGATCATATCTATTTTGTTTCTCCATTAATCTCAGATCCAAGGATTTCCAGGTCATTGAGATAACTTATGATCAGTATCATGTTTTCTCTAACAGGAGTCCTAGCTTTCATACGACAGTTCACAAACTGTCGAACCGCTTGTTATCTAGCATGGCGCCTTTGCCCTTCAAACATCTCATAGAGATTGAAGAGCATGGTTTAGGCCGAATCAATATCATGATGATGTTGTTGCAACATATTGTTCATCGATGCTAAAACATAGCATCTCACAATCTCATCTGATCGGATTCAGGCTGCTAGGGCGCCCTTGTCCTCTTAAGTCGATTCATTATTCGCTTTAGGAGGACATGGGGTGGTGAGTACCTAATTGTGCTTGTCCTTCGAAAGGACGATGTCTAGGTAATATTTCTTATTTACGTAGTTTTCCGTTATAGTTAATTCGAGGAAAGGATGATTTAGAAAGTATTTAGAAACATGTTTCCGATAGTTGAAAAAAATCCAAAGGTGTTATGAACAAAATGACACTTTACTCCTTCGAGGGAAGGCCGCAAAGAGTCGCCTTTCATAAGTAAATGACACATCATTTATGCATAGTTATGATGTCAATACATCAGTGTTTGACTAGCCACCTTATAAAAATGTTTGATCACTCAAAAAATTTCGCAGGGCCTCGAGGGAGGATTACTAGAGTTTAAGTTTAAGTGTGTAACCAACAACTTAGTTCAACAAGATCTACTTTGAAAACAATCCGCCGAGGGGAGGCCTTGTCTTATTGTTTCACTTTTGAACATAGCTATAAAAGCAATATTAGGAGCAATGCGTCTATGAGTACTCTCATTTAAGAGAGGGCCACGAGGGTGACTCTTAGTCCGGCAACATGTGCACTTCACATTAGTGTTGGGGATCGCGGGTTGCAAACAATAAGTACAACCCTCCCACTTAGTTTCTAGGAAAAAAATAAGGGGATCCTGGATTGCAAACAAGTGCAATCCTCCCACTTAATTTTTGGAAAAATGGCACGTCTAGTCTTGTACATATAAGAAACATGTTTCCATTAGCAAAGAGAGATAGAGTGGATCACTAGAAAACAAGAACCCTAAAATCGATATTTGTGAGTGGAGAGTAGTGTTAATGCACTAAGGCACAAGGAACATACTCTGATCTTTTTGTCTATTAAATTTATTTTTCCTAAGGAAAGTGTGTGAGATTAATAAATCTACACTTTTGCACTTGAAAGTTTTTGAGATAAAAAAATCTCGTAAAACTAATATGTATATATATATATATTAATACATATATATCTTCATGACATCTTCCTTCAAGGCGTCTTCATGGTGGTTGAGCGCGAGAACGTCGGAAATTCACGAAAGCATTAAGAAGACGGGAGAAAGCTAGGAGTCGCAAAATCCGGATTAAAAAATCTGGATTCGCGGACTGCCGTACACCTCGGACTTAAAAGGTCATAAATAACACATCCGGTATCCGATTGAGCTGAAACCAATTGCATTGTATAGATAACATCCGTACCTTTAACTTTGTTCAAGAAACACTAATTTTCAAGGTCGGACCAAAGAGTTATGCCCGTTTTACTGAGCCATAACAATTTGTCCAGAATTTGAAAAATAATTAAAAGTACGTCGGATCTAGGTGTAAAGAGAAAGAGGTTTATTGAAACATTTTAATTGTATGTTTTGATTTCAATTGTATGTTATATTAACCTATTAATACATAAATACAATATAAAATAAACAGCATAATATAAAACATTCAATAACAAATTTAAACTAGAAGTGCAAAGAACTAGTTTAAACTATGTACACAAATTCTCAAACTTGTCAAAAAATTGATTTTAGAAATGGGCCATTAGATAAGTTAAATATTATATTTTTATTTATTTAATATGATGTCATATTGATCCACATGTCATATAGGATAGAACGCCAACTCTATATGAATTGTTCATGCATCATTATAGTTTAATTTAAATAACTAGTTATGAAATTGAACATCGTTCAAAAATATGATTTTTAGCAAAAACTAAGTGGGAGGGTTATTTGTCGTTGAAATAACCCGAGGTCCCCAACATGAATTTAATTAATTTGTGTGAATGAACTAAGAGTCACCCTCGTGGCCCTCCCTTTAATGGGAGTACTTCGGAAGCACATAGTTAATTAAATTGTTACGAACTAAGTTCTAAAGAGGAACGATGAAGCGGGGTCTCCCCTAGGAGAACCGTTTTCAAAGTAACTTGGATAAGGGCCCACATGTTGGTTACACGCTTAGACTTATTGTTTAAAGTAACCCTCCAAAAAGGCTATGCGTTAAACATAAGTGACCAAAGTCCATGGTAATTAGCGAGAACTAGAAGTTGTGATTTCTTGTATGGTTCAAACTAAATAGTGATGTGTCACGACTATGAAAGGCGATCAATTGTGGTTTCCCCTAGGAAAAGTAATTGATCATTTTTTTCATAATACCATGAATTATTTATCACTTTCCTCACTGATTTAGGATTGTACATGCATCATAATTCGAAATTGTAGCATATGCTAAATTTATTCATTTCATTTAATTTTTAGCAATATCATGAATCCACTTGCATCTATACTGAGTTATAACAAACTCGAGGGTGAGAGTTACGTTGATTGAAAACGTAACCTCGACATCGTACTGACGGTGGAAAAGCACAAGTATGTTCTCACTACCCCGTGTCCTCCAGCTCCGAGTGCTGACTCAAGCCAGGAGGACAAGAACGCCTATGACACGTGAGTGAGGTCGGATGAGATTGCCAAGTGTTATATATTGGGTTCCATGAGCAATATGTTGCAACAATCTCACAAGGACATTGCCACGGCATATGACATACTCTACAATCTTCATGACATGTTTGGATGTCATGGGCGTCAGGCGAGGCAGCAGGCAATCCGAAATTTCATGAATTGTCGGATGAAGCCGGGAACGTCAGTCAGGGACCACATGCTAGTGATCATGGGTCACTTGAACGACATGGAGATTCTCGGATCGGAGATCGATGAACTCACCAAGGTCGACATGATCTTGGAGACTCTGACGAATTCTTTCGATAGCTTCCGTCTAAACTACTCCATGAACAAGCTCGATTATTTTGTAACCGAGCTGATGAAGGAGTTGCAGACTGCCGAGAGACTTCTGCCTAAGACAAAGAAGAAGACTAGTGAAGCCAATATTGCTGAACATAGAGCTTCCACTTCTGGATTGAAGAGAGTGATGAAGGGTCCCAAAAACGCAAACCGAACGGGATCCAAGACGCCTTACAAGAAGGCTGCGGATGTCAAGGGCAAGGGCATTGCAAAGGTGGACAAGTCTAAACACAAGTACCACCATTGCGGAGAAGTCGGCCATTGGCGAAGGAACTGCCCTGCCTACCACAAGACTGTCAAGGGGAAATGTATGGCTTTCGTCACCCAATCATGTTACACGACATATAAAGAATCACCCTGGATTTTAGACTGCGGGGCTTCTAACCATATTGTGTGTAATCTGAATGGTTTCAGGAAAAAAAGAAGCTTAGGTGAAGAAGAGTTCACGTTCAACTGGGGGAATGGAACGAAGGTCAGAGCCAGATCTGTCGGGACCATGCAGCTGAATTTTGGGAATAAGGCTTTATTATTGAATAACGTTTATTATGTTCCAGATTTTTGCAAGAACTTAATTTCTTTTGGTCGTTTAGAAGAACAAAATTATGAGTTTAAAGTCAATAATGGTATTGAAATTTTTCTTAATGGTTGTTTTATTTCTAAAGCTCATCGTGTAGATTCTATTTACTATATATATCTTAATGAGCTGACAATCTTGGACACTGAGGTGAATAGTGATTCACTCAGGAAGCGTAAGACGTTTCATAGTGATGAAACGGATAATACATATCTATGGCACTTACGTCTTGGACATATTGACCTAGATAGGATTAAGAGGTTAACAAAGGATGGTCCTTTGAAATCTCTAAACGTGGGATCTATGCCCACGTGTGAATCCTGTCTTGAAGGCAAGATGACCAAGAGACCTTTCTCTTTGAAAGATCTAAGAGCCACACAAGTATTGGAACTCATACATAGTGATGTATGTGGTCCAATCAGTATTCAGGCAAGAGGAGGTTTATGCCCATGTTTTCTTAATGCGACACAAATCCGATAATTTTGAAATGTTCAAACAATATTGGGCCTTGGTTGAGAAGCAAAGAGAGAAGCAAATCAAAACCCTTCGATCAGATCGAGGCGGAGAGTACTTGTCTGATGAGTTCGAGGATCTTCTTAAAGAAGAAGAAGGCCTTCATTCTCAGCTTACAGCACCTGGTACTCCACAACAAAACGGTGTGTCAGAGAGAAGAAACCGAACACTACTAGATATTGTGAGATCAATGATGAGTTACTCATCTCTTCCTGATTCATTCTGGGGATATGCTTTAGAAACGGAAGCTCATATTCTGAACCAGGTTCCGTCAAAAACGGTTCCTGGCACTCCCTACGAGAGATGGTGTGGTAAGAAATCTGTTCTAAACCACATCAAGATCTGGGGTTGTCCAGCACACGTGCTGAGACAAAAGACTAGCAAGTTCGCTAGTCGTTCAGAATTATGCTTTTTCATAGGATATCCAGAAGAAACAAAAGGGTACACATTCTATAGTCCTACTGACAAGAAAACGTTCGTTAGCACGAACGCTTGGTTTCTTGAAGAGGATTTTATGAAGAATGCCGTACCGAGAAGCAAACTTGTGCTGAAGGAGATGTTGGGTGAAGTAGCTGGTATTTCACAAGATAGGCCAAGTCCTACACCAAAAATAGAAGAATCACATTCGGAACTTGAGCCTCCTACGATTCGTCGCAGTAGCAGGATTGTACGACAACCTGAGCGATTGATGTACATCGGAGAGGCCTTTGCTGCAGTCGCATACAAGGAGGAAGATGATCCAATATCATTTTCCCAGGCGATGCAGAGTTCTGAAGCAAACCTATGGCAAGAAGCTATGAACGTTGAAATGCATTCGATGTATGTCAACGAAGTCTGGAAACTTGTAGATTTACCTGAAGGCATCAAGCCTGTTGGGTGTAAATGGATCTACAAGAAGAAAAGATGACCAGATGGAAATGTCGAGACATTTAAAGCACGACTTGTTGCGAAGGGGTTCACACAAAAGGAAGGTATCGACTATGAAGATACCTTCTCGCCCATGGCGATGCTAAAGTCCATTCGTACTCTTTTATCCATTGCTGCCGCCCTAGATTATGAAATCTAGCAGATGGATGTCAAGACTGGATTTTTGAATGGAAATCTTGACGAGCGCATTTACATGGCTCAACCAGACGGGTTCATGGAGAAAGGCCAACAGGGCAAGGTTTGTGAGTTGCTAAAGTCCATTTATGGACTAAAGCAAGCATCTACATCGTGGAATATTAGATTTGACGAGACTGTGAAAAGCTACGGCTTTGATCAGTCATTAGATGAGCCATGTGTTTATAAGATGATAAACAATGGCAACGTGGTCTTCTTAATCCTTTATGTAGATGACATACTACTCATTGGGAATGATATGGGAAAGTTATCAGAGGTTAAGATCTGGCTATCAGAGCAGTTTGAGATGAAGGATCTTGGAGAAGCGGCTTACATTCTGGGGATTCAGATCTTTAGAGATCGGAAGAACCGAAAGTTAGCGCTTTCTCAAGCATCTTATATTGATAAGATCATGGATCGCTTCAGTATGCAGAACTCCAAGAAAGGACAGCAACCTTTCAGACATGGAGTGCATCTATCTAGTGAGCAGTCTCCCAAGACTCCTCAAGAGATAGAGGACATGAGACATATTCCCTACGCCTCAGCCATAGGAAGTCTCATGTATGCAATGCTCTGCACTAGGCCAGATATTTGTTACGCAGTGGGCGTGTAGGTTCCAATCGAATCCTGGACCCGAGCACTGGGTTGCGGTCAAGCATATTCTCAAGTATCTCCGGAGAACGAGAAATTATATGCTTGCATACTCAGGTGATGACCTGAATATGACGGGGTATACCGATTCCAATTTTCAAGAGGATAAGGATTCCAGAAAATCCACAGCAGGGTCTGTGTTCACCCTGAATGGTGGATCTGTGGTCTGGAGGAGTATAAAGGAAACTTGTGTTGCTGACTCGACCATGGAAGCCGAGTATGTGGCAGCTTGCGAAGCTGCAAAGGAGGCTGTGTGGCTGAGGAAATTCCTGATGTACTTGGAAGTAGTTCCAAGTGCCAACGAGCTCATTACACTTTACTGTGATAACAGTGGAGCCGTTGCTAACTGTAAGGAACCAAGAAGTCACAAGCGCTCAAAACACATCGAGCGGAAATACCACCTAATACGAGATATAGTTCATAGAGGGGACGCGACGGTTATGAAGATCTCAACGTTGGACAATCTTGGTGATCCCTTCACGAAGCCTTTAACCAATAAGGTCTTCGAGGGACACCTAGAAGGATTAGGACTGAAAGATCATTCGCATCTCCTTTGAGTCAAGTGGGAGTTTGTTGGCATTTATGCCCACAAAGGAGATTTTTGATATTAAATACTTTTGTACTTGTTTTGCTTTGAAATTAAATAAAGATTGAATATCCATTCTTATTTAAGATCGTGTTTACGCATTTATGTTTACGCTCTGAAACTGTCATCAACGAAAGAAGTGCTAAGTACAGACTTGACAAGATATCTTCTTATGACTAGTTTAAATAATAGTTCACAATCTAAAGATCGATTGGGCAATCGATTCCTAGTAATGATTGTTAGAATGAATTAAACGATATCTTATCTTCTGATATGGAGAGTTGTGGCTCTGTAATTCATTCTTGATATCTTAATGAAGATATTGAACAAGACCAGTGAAGTTTTGAAGTTCGAGATAAATCCGTTTAATCACTCGAAACCTCAAACTCACATACGAGGGGTAATTTAGTAATTACCTAAATCCTGAAGTGAGTACATGTATTCTTGTAACACTTTATGACATTTGATTTGTCAATGGGAAATGGCTAAATGAAGTTTCATTGACCCGACAGTTGGTGTCATAATATTGTTTCGTTGAAACATGTGATTCACAGATATGAAATTTGTGGTGAAACAATGCTAAGGCATTAGTATCACACCATGCTCTGTTATGAGAGTGTGAGCGAATAAACCAGGCCTGATATTCATCGAATAAAGAATTCTTTGAAATAAAACATGTGACATGTTGAGACATTTCACTTTATGTTTTTCTCGTTCACAAATAACAGAGGACTTGGTGAAATAATAACTCAGGGGTAAAACGGTAATTTTACATTCCTCTGAGTTAATGATACACATAAAGGGTAATATCGTAAAATACACCGTGGACCGTGTGAAAAATAGTTTTGTCACATCAAACAGAAATATAAACGCATATGAACTTAGAGATATTCAATATTGGTCCTTTAGTGGAATCGAGAATTAAAAGCCGGAAAAAGTTTGTGAACTTTTGTGTCCGAGCTTTATTCTAAAGCTTCGTTCATGTGGGTCCATAAGGTCTCAATGATAGACTCTCGGACGAGATTTTGGTGAACAAGAAATGATTGATTTTCTCATTCAACGTAAATTGTGATTTACGCTAAGAAAATTATTTTCTGAGTAATTAAATAAATAACTGGTTATTTATTATTACATTTATTTCACGAATCATATTATGTTTTTATATTGATAATAATATAATTTGATGATTCAAATAATTAAAAGATGAAAATAAATATTTTCTCGTTTCGTACTACATTGATTAGTATGAAAAAAATTAATGACTTGTCATTAAATAAATGAGATGTTCTAAATTAATTAAATATTATTTTAGAAATAAATCAAATAAATTTGGGAGATAATTAGGACAATATGGCCGGCCATAATAAGTGTTTTATGGGCTGGAAAAATTGTTTAAACTCATTAAAAGGAGTTTTGGGCTTAAGTTCGAATAATGAGTCTTAACTAGATTTTGACCTAACTTAAGCCCACTCTCTCTGATATAAAAGGAGGCTCTCTCTTTGGTAACCCTAGCCTAATTTCGACCAACGCTCAGCCAAACCTCTTCCCCCTTGTGCTTGAGAGGTTTTGGCCGAAATTAAGAGAGAAAGAGAGAGAGGAAAACTGTTTCCCGGCAGCCCTTCCTTTTCTTTTAGTTTCCCCTTCTTCCCTTGTTCCCACGAAAGAGTCCACCCTCTTTGTCTCCTAAAATCCCTTGAGTATTATCACTGACTCAACTTGTGGTTGTTTGAGTGATTTTTCTCTCCCTAGGGCCGGCTACTTTTGGAGGAATGAAGGCACGACGGATTTGAGGATCTCCTTGACACGCGTGGTGTAGAGGATCGGCCGATCACTTGGACGTACACCGAGACTTGCTCTCGCAGATCCAAACCTTATGTAAGTGTCTCTTAAACGAATTGGATCTGAATGATATAGTATTGTAGAATGATTATATGTATTTAGATTGTTCGTTTGCATGCTTAAATCAATTTTTTGATATGTACATAAATTTGTTGACATGCTAGTTTAGATTTAATGACATGGTTATGAATATGTTAGAAAACGTTTTTAATATGTTAAATTGAATTATGAATTTCCACCATATATAGATATGTTTCATAATTAATTAGGTTAATTGTTAACTAAGTTCCAACACTATCTTGGCAGAACTGTACCTAGGGGAGGAGCATCTAGATGCTTCCTTATTTCTTTTAAGACAATTCTTAAAATACTCATTGTAGAATTATAATTGCACAAATAACGAAATTAATTTCATAATGCCTCAAACGAATTTTCGGCTTTAGAAAATAATTTATATTTTCATCAAATGAAAATATTCAAAATCTTATTTTGACATTCACATCATTTTATGTCCTTGTGGACAAAAATACCCTTTAGACATTTTCCGAGAAAAAGTCTAGTTCAACACTTGAACTTACTTTTACTTAGCTTCTAGTTTAACAACCCTACTCTAATGACCTATAATAGTGACTTTATGGATCCAAATGAACAAAGCTTGAGCTTTTATACTCGGACTCAAAAGTTCTCAAACCTTTTCCGAGTATTAGCTTAATGTCGACTGACTCCACTAAAGAGTTGACACTGAGAATCTCTCGGTTCAAATGAATTTATTTTCTACTCAAATTCAACTTAATTATATCGAGTGGATCCATTGAATGTTATCTATGATTACCCTTCATGAATATCATCAACTAGTTGGGATTTATAAAATTATCATTTTATCCTTCTAGTTGTTATTTCCTCAACTCCTTTGTTACTTGTGAATAAGTCAGAAACAATGTATTGACGAGGAGCTAACAAGTCACATTGTTTCATCCAAATATAGTCGCTACTTAAATTTGGACATTGCGTAATTCATTTATTCACAACCCAAGTAATAAAGCATGAGGTGATATATATTGCATCTCAGCAATCTTGTACATGAATTCCATATCTATGAGAACTTCACAAAGTTGGTTCATGACATCTTCATAACTTAATATCTCACCAATAGACCTTGTCTAGATCACACATTGGACCTAGAATTTGACTTTCTCAAATGAGAGTATTAATGCTATGAAATGAAATGTCTCATTTCAGGATTTAGGTAAGCATGATGCGATTCATACGTAGTGACCTTGAGATAGAAGATATTAAATAGTTTGTTCTTGTATTGTCTCTAAAGGTGCACTGGTCAATTCAGTATCTTCAAAAGATACACTGGAAGAACTACAGAGTTCCTAACTCTCTATGCCTCGTAACCAGACATCCTAGATTCTTCCAACAATCATACTGGGATCAAAAGTCCGTTGATCTTTAGATTGCAAATATATCGTTTTAGTCAAACCATGAAGAGTTTTTTCACGCAAATCTACATTTGTCTCTTCATACATTGTTAGGTTTGATTAAGGACTATAAGACTATTGAATATCATAAATCTTCAATCAAACTAAAAAGGAATGAATGAACGTTTCAACTTTTATTAATTTAATCAGCAAATTACAAAGATTAATATATTACATCAATATGTAAATAAACAATCTTTTAATAAGGACTTTACAAAGATTTATATATTACATCAATATGCAAATAAACAATCTTCTTGTGGGCATCTCTGCCAACAGATCTAACAAATCGCATTGTTTCATCCAACTAAAATCGCTACTTAAGTTTGGATACCGCGCGGTTCAGTTATTCACAACCCAAGTAATAAAGCATGAGGTGATATGCATTGCATTTCAGCAATCTTGTACATGAATTCCATATCTATGAGAACTTCACAAAACTGGTTCATGACATTTTCATAACTTAATATCTCACCAATTGGTCTAGTCTAGATCACTTAGTGGACCTAGAATTTGACTCTCTCAAATGAGAATATTGAAGCTATGAAATGACATGTCTCGTTTCAGGATTTAGGTAAGCATGATGCAATTTATACATAGTGACCTTGAGACAGAAGTGGTTAAATGGTTTGTTTTTACATTGTCTGTAAAGGTGCACTGGTTAGTTAAGTATCTTCGAAAGATACATTGGAATAACTATAGAGTTCCTAACTCTCTATGCCTTGTAACAAGACATCATAGATTCTTCCAACAAGTATAATGGTATCAATAGTCCGTTGATCTTCAGATTGTGAATATATCGTTTTAACCAGACCATGAAGAGTTTGTTCACACAAATATACATTTGTCTCTCCATATATTGATAGGCTTGATTAAGGACTATAAGACTATTTAATATCATAAATCTTCAAACAATCGAAAAAGAATTGATTGAATGTTTCAACTTTTATTAATTTAATCAACAAATTACAATAAGAACTTTATGAAAGATTTATATTACATTAATATGTAAATAAATAATCTTCTTGTGGCATCTCTGCCAACAGACTGATCCTTCAAGAAGAACTTGATGATTAACTTGATCCTTGACAAAGCACTTTGTGGCATGAAACTCAAAATAGACGCAGTTATCACCAACAAATTTTGAGACACTAGGTAAATTCTTTTTAATGAACGAAACATGAAGGATATTCTGTAATCTGAGTTTGGACATTAGATTGTAATGAAATAATACTCGATGAACTTCAATGGTGATAGGGAGAGCATTACTATTTCCAACCACGACACATTAAACACCATTGAGAGTTTTGAATGTTTGATGCCTCTGGTGTAATGCGAGATGTGGCTCTAAAGTCCGGGTACCAGGTAGGATCATAGGCTATCTTACGAGAGTTGAAGTACATCTGTGATACATGTGTTGAAGTGGAGGAATAGCTTGAAGGAGTATAGTGCTGCACCAGTCCATAGTAGGCCTGAGGTTCGAAGTCTCGTCCAGCTACATATTGAAAACTATTTTGAGCACCAGGTGTTTGAGGTAAAGTTGGAGAAACTCGAGTGTCAATTTAATCAAAGCAGAACAAGCACCGAGGTGCTAAGTAACCAGAACGACTGCACAAATGGCATTGAGGCTGATTGCTGGAGTTCCTCGACCACGACCACGACCTCTGGAGTTACCAGTGGGAGATGATGTGGTTGAGGTCGAGTAGGTTGAGATCGTTGTTGTGTTGAGTCAGTTGAGACATATTGGCCATCAGAGTTATGTTGGAATTTATTTAACAAATTAAACAACTTAATTATATTACACATCCTATGTGGCAGAAAAATATAATTAGATCTATATTTTTTTAAACTATTTTTAATATATTTAACAACCTAGGTATTAAAATTTATTGACATGTTAATATACAATTCATTGAAATATGTTGAGCAACAATTGAACACACTATCAACCTATATAAACAATTTATATATTTAAAGGGCATCCAATTCGTTGAGAAATACTTACAATAGATATTGTAAACAATTCCGACGTTGCTCGCTATCACCTGAAGCCCACACCAAGTCGAACCGTGGAAGAAGGCTTGCCGGATTGCCCTAGGCACACGCTGACCGGACACAGGGAATAGGGTCGTCGGACAGAGCCTTCACCGGACTGGAACTCGCTGAGACCCGCCGGACTGGAGTCTGGAGACAGGACCCGCTCGCCGGACTGGAGCCTTCGCCAGACAGGGACCTTCGCCGGACAGACACCTTCGCCGGACTGGGACCTGGACACTTTCGCCGGACTAGGACTCGCCGAACAGGGACTCGCCAGACAGGGACACGCCGGACTGGGACTCGCTGGACATGGACACGCCGGACTGGGACTCGGTTGAGACTCACCGGACAGAGAATTGCAAAACCTTCGGGACTTCAATTTTAATTCTAAAAATCAAAATTTCACAAAATTAAAAACACCAAACACCACAATGAAGAATCAACAATAATACACGAGGAATTCAATTGAGATTTAGAGGGTGGGCTCTCATGAACTCTCGGGAATAAAGAATCACATAACCAAAAGGATGAAAATAATTTTTCTCTTCTTTCTAGGTTGGGGATTTCGGCCGCGTGTCACAAGGGGAGAGGGAGAGAGCACTTGGCCGAATGAATTAGGTTAGGGGCTTAAGTGATTAGGGTTTCTTAAGCCTATTTATAAACAGGTTAAATGAGCTTAAGCTGGGTCATACCCATGACGCAATCACTTATAGAATTCGGCCAAACCTCTTCTCCATACTCGGCCAAACCTCTTCTCCATACTTGGCCATATTCATTCATTTTATTCCCAAATTCTTTTGATTTATCTCTAAATTTAATTAATTTAGAACTTCCATTTTATTAATGACATTTCATTAAAATAATTTCATACTTTCCAAATAAGTACGAATTTGGAAATTATTTATTCTTTTCTTATATTTATTTGAATCTCCCAAGTGTATTATTATCAATATAATAATACTCTATGATTCAATAAATAAACGTAACAATAAATGACAAATTATTTATTAAGTTACTTAGAAAAATAACTTTCCCGATATAAATCACAATGAGTATATCAATAATTCTCGTTCATTTAATCTCTTCCAATTGTCTATCATTGAGACCTTATGGACCCATATGAACGAAGCTTTCAAATAAAGATTGGACTAAAAAATTCACAAACCTTTTCCGTCTTTTAATTCTTAATATTAGTCGATTCCACTAAAGGACTAATATTGAGACTCTCTCTGTTCATACGCTTATATCTTCCGTTTGATGTGACAAAACAATTTTTCACACGATCCACGAAGTACTTTACGATATTACCCTTCATGTGTATCACTGACTAAGGGCAATGTAAAATTACTGTTTTACCCCTTGAGTTATTATTTGACTAACTCCTTTGTTATTGTGAATGAGAAAAACTTATTGTGAATGAGAAAAACATAGAGTGAGATGTCTTTACATGTCACATGTTTTAATTAAAGAATGTTCTTATTCGATGAATACCTGGCCAGTTTATTCATTCACAGTCTCATTACAAAACATAGTGTGATACCAATGCATTTGCATTGTTTCAACATGAATTCCATATCTGTGAATCATATAACCCAATATCACATCCTTATGACACCAACCGTCAGGTCAGATGAAACTAAAACTTAGTCATTTCTCATTGACAAATCAAACGTCATAAAGTGTAATATCAATTATATATTCACTTCAGGAATAAGGTAAGTACCAAAGTACCCATCGTATGTGATCTTGAAACTTCGAGTGTTTAACGGTTTTATCTAGAGCTTCTAAGTATCACAGGTCTTGTTCAATATCTTCTATAAGATATCAAGGATGAATCATAGAGTCACAACTCTCTATATCACAAGATTATATATCATGATTCATTCAAACAATCAATACTTAGATTCGATTGCTCTATCGATCTTAAGATTGCGAACAAATGTTTAAACTAGTCACAATGGGCTATCTTGTTAAGTCTGTACTTAGCACCCCTTTCGTTGATGACAGTTTCAGAGTGTAACATTCATACATAAACATAAACATAATAAAGAATGAATATTTATTAATATTAATGTTTAAGCAAAATCAAATGCAAATGTATTTCATTGTCTAATATCTCCATTGTGGACACCAATCCCAACAAGTTATGGCATAGTCAATGTACTGATGTTGTTTGACGATTTGGCGTTCCTGGCTGAGAAGAAGTGATTCAATCTCTGCAACGCTAAATGACTCATTTTGAGTTTCAATCGACATGATGAAGGAGTTGTAGTCTGATCCCAGACCTTCAAAAATAGCATCAACGTGGTTGTCGTCAATTATATCTTCTCTTATTGAAGTTAGTAGATCGATCATCATTTTGATCGGCAATAGGTAATCATTCATCGACTTAGCTCATTTCTTCATCGTTGCGATATATCCACGCAGCTGTTTGATTCTTGACTTCGTTTTAATAGTGCAGTAATGCTCGAGCTTGGACCAGACTTTGTGCGAGTCGTTACATCCGATCCTTCGAGTGAGGATAGTCTCCCACATCGAAGAGAGAAGCCATGAGAGGAGCAATTGATCTTGTTGATCATGTTCCAGATATTCTAAATTACCCAAACCAGATCGTCGATTCTCATCAGAAAAATGTCTGGTGGTTTTGCAGAGGATTTATTGAAACGAAGCATTTTATGACCTCGAATTGCAGCAAAAACTTGGTGATTCCACAACAGGAAATTGTCTTGATTCAACTTGATCGAGAGAGAGTGTGTACAAGTGAATTTTCCTGATCGAGACGATGATGATCCGATCGAAGCTAGAGAAGTTTCTACAGATGGAGTAGAAAACTCTAGTACCATGATAGAATAAAGCTACATTACATCAAGCATTAATGTAGTTGTATATATTATTTTATTTTAAAAAAACTGATTTCACAGTTATAAAACAATTTTATATTCAATTTCTTTAAATAAATCTAAATATATAGAGTTATTTATGCGTATTTTCGGAGTTCAAATTTTCTTTCTGAGTTCAAATTTTCTTTCTTAAGAAATTAGTGATATTTGAAATATAACATAATTATAAGAGACATATATCATATATATATTAAACACAGTAGTTAGACATTTTTTAAAAATTGTATACAGTATACGAATTGGAATTTGAACATTGTGGGACATACTAGCCGAAATCATCTTTGATTTGTTTTAAAAATGAGATGAATAGAAAAAAGTTGTTTTGTTTTGATTCGTTTTGGATTGATATACTGAGGGAAATTACTGAATTTTGCAGCAGGTTATTACGTTATATATATATGCACGTATCTACATATATATATATATATATATATATATATATATATATATATACCACGAAAACATTCATTGCAGCCTAACTTAGCGAAGATAAATGTCATATCATGATTAAGATTCTTTGGGACATACTAATAAACTAAATTATAAACAAACAGAAGTTTATGTAAAACAGCTATAAAACTTGTAATAAAGTCAATAGTGCACGAGGGGAAATAAGTGAATTAAGAGTGAGACGTGGCTTAAGTACTATTTTTTCTATCCTATTTTAACTATCGGTATTTCAATGTCTTGGTTACTAAAGACAAAAAGACTGGAGTGGTTGACACATGATAATACATTAACTAATTTAATTTAAGGTAAAATAAGAGCCGGTTTAGTGGCATTGAATGATAGCGAAGAGTGAAGAGTAGATTAAGGAGTAAAAAAAGAGAGTTGGTTTTGCGTTGAAGATAATGGCATAGAGGACAAGGATATATCGGTTGTTGTGTATTGTTATTGCGTGTGAGGCTTTTCATGTCACAGAAGAAGAAGAGAGTGCAGAGACGTTAAATGATAAAAGGACAAAGAGAGAGTGGTGATAAAATTAGAGCTTACCTTTTTTTAGTCTTCTTTGAAGACGTTAAATGATAAAAGGACAAAGAGAGAGTGGTGATAAAATTAGAGCTTACCTTTTTTTAGTCTTCTTTGAATGCCCATATTTTGACTCTCTCTCTCTCTTCTCTCTCTCTCTCTCTCTCTCTCTCTCTCTCTCTCTCTCTCTCTCTCTCTCTCTCTCTCTCTCTCTCTCTCTCTCTCTCTCTCTCCCTCCCTCCCTCCCTCCCTAGAATGAATTTTCTTAATACAAAACATTACCAAATTTCATTATATCAAAAATAAAAAGTATACAAAATAATTATTCAAAATCAATTGATTAATAAAATAGTTAAAAAAAATTTATCAAAAAATTTCAGCTTCCAACAGAAAATATCGGTCAATTAAATAAAAAAGCTCTCTATGCTTTCCGCTTGTAGAGCTTCCATATTTTTTGCGACACTTTCGTGTAAAATATGAATGATTTTTGTAATAAGTGGAACCACCTGAACGTAAGAGAAGATGAGAGAGTGGTGGTGGTTATTGATGATGAAGTGCTGGAAGTTGGTAGAAAGGAATCCGATAATACACTACTCGGGAAACTATTGACGGACAAACACTATAACAAAAGGGTGCTCAAAGCTGTCATAGGGAACACGTGGAATGTCAAACATGGCTTGGAGGTCTACGATCTCCAGAATTTGACGCTAAAATTTTGCTTCATATGAACTACGAAGGAGCAACGCGTCCTTGAAACGAGCCATGGCTTTTTGACAAAGCGCTTCTCTGCGTCTCCTACCCGGCAGCGACATAAAATCAGCCACGAGGAGTGTTTACAATGACCAATATTTGGACCCAAATTCATGGACTTCCGCATATGGCGCTGACGGAGAAGATGTGAATGGTGCTTGAAGATAGACACGGACAAGAGTGGGCGAGTCAGGGATAACTTCATCAGAGTGAAAGTTAATCTGGATATTACGAAGCCGCCGAGGAGGGGAATCTCATTTCAGCTCGGTAGAGATGCCAAAAGAGTGTGGTGTATCATCTAATACAAGAGCCTTCCCATTCTTTGCTTCTCGTGTGGTATCATTGGGCATCAATGGGAAAATTGTGTGGCTATCCGAGCCCCAACGGAAGAAACGAAAGAAGAGTGGAGTTATGGGTCATTCCTTGCTAGAGAGCCACCCAACAGATTTACTTCATCTATTTTCTGGATCTAGGGAACTTAGCTCAAACCTCGACGACGGAGGATGGAGGAACGCGTGTCTCAAGCGCACTGGAAGGACTCTGAGAGTGAGTTGAGATCCCCAAATCAGCGATGGCCGGAGAGCTCGAGCTCGAAACAGGGAACAAGAACGTCCGAAGGAAGCAGGGATGATCCTCAGGAATTAGAGAAGCGATAAACAAGGAGGGGAATCAGGCGCATGTAGAAATCGAGACAAGGGGAAATCATTACCAGAACGGCTCGCTGCGTACCAAGATTTTGGGATTAGCTTCCATACCTCGAGCACCCGGAATATGCCACATGGAGAGAAGCCCTCGTTGAGTGAAACAACGGTAAACCACAATATACTTGAGGTTGAACTCCTTAATAGAAACGACATCAATTTCTCTCCCTACCATAAAGCCCATGAAGCCTCTGTTGGCAGAGATGCCCACAAGAAGATTGTTTATTTACATATTCATGTAATATATAAATCTTTATAAAGTCCTTATTGTAATTTCCTGATTAAATTAATAAAAGTTGAAACGTTCATTTTAATTGAAGATTTATGATATTTAATAGTCTTATAGTCCTTAATCAAACCTAACAATGTATGAAGAGACAAATGTAGATTTGCGTGAACAAAATCTTCATGGTTTGGTTAAAACGATATATTCACAATCTAAAGATCAACGGACTATTGATCCCAGTATGATTGTTGAAAGAATCTAAGATGTCTGGTTACGAGGCATAGAGAGTTAGGAACTATATAGTTCTTCCAGTGTATCGTTCGAAGATACTGAATTGACCAGTGCACCTTTAGAGACAATAGAAGAAGAAACCATTTAACCTCTTCTGTCTCAAGGTCACTTTGTATGAATTGCATCATGCTTACCTAAACCCTGAAATGAGACATGTCATTTCATAGCATTAATACTCTCATTTGAGAAAGTCAAATTCTAGGTCCATTAGGTGATCTAGAATAGGCCAATTGGTGAGATATTAAGTTATGAAGATGTCATGAACCAACTTTGTGAAGTTCTCATAGATAAGGAATTCATGTACAAGATTATTGAGATGCAATATATATCACCTCATGCTTTATTACTTGGATTGTGAATAAATGAACTGCGCAATATTCAAAATTAAGTAACGACTTTATTTGGATGAAACAATGTGACTTCTTAGCTCCTCGTCAATACATTGTTTCTAACTTGTTCATAAGTACTAAAGGAGTTGAGGAAATAACAACTAGAAGGGTAAAATGGTAATTTTATAAATTCCATCTAGTTGATGATATTCATGAAGGGTAAACATAGATAACATTCAATGGATCCACTCAATATAATTAAGTTGAATTTGAGTAGAATATAAATTCATTTGAACCGAGAGATTCTCAGTGTCAACTCTTTAGTGGAGTTAGTTGACATTAAGCTAATACTCGGAAAAAGTTTGTGAACTTTCGAGTCCGAGTATAGAAGCTCAAGCTTTGTTCATTTGGATTCATAAGGTCACTATTACAGGTCATTAGAGTAGGATTGTTAAACTAGAAGCTAAGTGAAAATAAGTTCAAATGTTGAACTAGACTTTTTCTCGGAAAATGTCTAACGGGTATTTTTGTCCACATGGACATGAAATGATTTGAATGTCAAAATAAGATTTTGAATATTTTCATATGATGAAACAAATTTCCTTGAGAAGGAAATAATTAAGCTAAGTGAGGAAACAAATTTCTCGTTGCTTGTTAAAAGTGGCTGGCCATATTGAGAGAGAAAGGGGAAGGGAAAATCAAATATTGTGCCATGAATACATTATTCTTTCATGAATGAATAATTGACCTTTATATGTTTTTCTTCTCTTATAAATAGAGCCTCACATAGAGATGTGAATATTTTAAGCTTTTTCCTTGCTCTTGGCCGTCCAAATTCTCTCCCTCTCTCTCTAGAAATTCCTTTTTATTTTGGCACCTAGATCCTTACTTGATCTAGAGAATTATCTTATGATCTAATAATTGTTCTTGGTTCATATTGTTTAATTGTGCCCACACACAAATCCTTCTAAACCTCTATAGACTCTTGAAATAGAAACCTTAGCTTTCTCAAGTTATAGACTAGACGTGAAGGAAGCGAGCCGAGGAAGAAGATCCACCTTTCCCAAGACGCTTCAATTTTGAAGATACAAGAAAGGTTAGTATTCAAGTAGTTTAAATAATGTTTTTAATTATAACATGTATATGCACTTTGTTTGGGTTAGTAAAAATTGTTTTACTAGTTAAAGAAATATTTATACTCTGCCATTAATGTGTTAATGATAAATTTTTCTTAACTCTAGACCTATTCCAACAGCCTCACGCCCAATACCAAAACTGGGCCCAGACCATAGCCCAACGAGCGATATGGGTTTGAATCGAACAAACCCACCTCTTTTTGCGAAGCCATTGCGAAATTCAGAGGAGAAACTGAGAGGCGATCTGTCTGCTCATGAGGGGCTACAGCCTCTGGCAGAAGATGAAGCTGACAACTCGAAGACCGAGGTGGAAGCGGCTGGATAAATCTTCACGATCTCACGATCCTCGAGAACTAGCCTTTCCCGGCAAGTGGAGGAAACAGCGGGGGAGACGACAAAGGATGGTTACCCAAAATGGTTTCACATGGGGAGGATGGGAGTCAGCGACAGAGACTACAGGTGCATACCTAGATCTTGGAAAAAACATGCTCGTACGCCCTGGAAACCCAATGAAGGCCTCAAGGAACAAAGAACGAAGATCAAACCTAGAGGAGCGAGAGAGTCGGGATCGTCTAGATTCTTTGAGGGGGGTGAACAGAGGCCTCCTCACCCTGATTCGAGGGGTTACCTGGATAGTCCAAGGCAACCACTTGACCCAGCCGAGCGTACTTCCTGCACCTCATCCTCTACTGACATTTCCGAGAACACAAATTTGGCAGTGGTATGCGACAATAAGAAAGCGGCGCCCCGCGGTGATGTGGCCGGTGGAGCATAATGTTAGGCCTATTTTGGAACATCCAAGGTTTGGGAAACTCCCGGACGAAGAGGACCCTTCAATCACACTCTCTCAAGCTTAAGCATGACGTCATCTTTTTGTCGAAAACTAAGCTCAAAAGTAGTATGACGGAGAGGGTTCGTGTTTGGATTAGCTACGACGGGTGCTTTGTGGTGGATTTTGTGGGAATGAGCGGTGGGATTCTGCTTCTTTGGAGGGATTGATAGGCTTTAAGCTGGGATCCTTCTCTTGATTTCATATCGAGGGACATGTTACATATGAGACGGGGAAGGTGTGGGGTTTTTTTGGGGCTGTACGGTGACCTGGTAGCTGCAAATAGAAGGAATTCTTGGGAACTTGTGTGACGAGTGCTACATCAGCGGGAGGGACCGTGGCTGGTTGAAGGAGACCTCAACAAAGTTATGAAAATCAGTGAGCTTAGCAATGGGAGAGTGCACGATCCCTTCCTCCTCGAATTCTTCCGCTGCGACCTCACAGACCTCGGATTTGTGGGTGCAAAATTTACGTGGCGGAAGAGTGGACCGGCAGAGAGCATGGAGGAACAACTTGATCAATGCCTTGCTAACAATGGGTGGGGAGAGTTGTTCCCAAAGGCAAAAGTCTTCCATTTATAATAATAAAATTTGGACCATCGGCCTTTACACTTAACGACCCAGGGCAAGAAAAAAGAATTCATGAGAAGGAGAGGGAGATTCTTTTTCGAAGAGGTGTTGTGCGATGATGAGGAATGCAAAGAAAAAATCCGAGAAGTGTGGGAATCGGGAGGGGCTAGAAGCTAACTTAAAGAAGTTCAATCGTTGAACTATACGGTAGGATTGGTGCCCAGAAAGAGATATTAGACATTATAAATTATAAATACTTTTATATTTGGTTTTTATGTTGAAACATTAAATAAAATGAAATATTTCATTCTTGATTAAATTTGTGTTTATGTATATTTGCTACGCTGTGAAACTGTCATCAACAAAAGGGGTGCTAAATACAGGCTTGACAAGATAGCCTCTTGTGACTAGTTTATTAATAGTTCACAATCTAAATATCGATGGAGCAATCAAATCTGAGTATTGATTGTTTGAATGAATCATGATATCTTATCTTGTGATATAGAGAGTTGGGACTCTGTGCTTCATTCTTAATTTCTTACAGAAGATATTGAACAAGACTTGTGATACTCTGAAGGTCGAGATAAAACCGTTTAATCACTCGAAATTTCAAGATCACATACGAGGGGTATTTGGGTACTTACCTAAATCCTGAAGTGAATACATAATCGATGTGACACTTTATGAAATTTGATTTGTCAATGGGAAATGGCTAATTGAAGTTGCATCTGACCCGGCGGTTGGTGTCATAACGTTGTTACATTGGATTATGTGATTCACATATACGGAATTCATGTTGAAACAATGCCAAGGCATTAGTATCACACTATGCTTTGTTATGAGAGTGTGAATGAATAAACCGGGTCTGGTATTCATCGAATAAAACATGTGACATGTAATGACATCTCACTTTATGTTCTTCTCATTCACAAATAACAAAGGAGTTAGTGAAATAATAATTCAGGGGTAAAACGGTAATTACATTCCTCTAAGTTACTGATACAGACGAAGGGTAATATCGTAAAATACTCTGTGGATCGTTTGAAGATTTTTTTTGTCACATCAAACGAAAAATAAACACATATGAACTTTGAGAGTTTCAATATTAGTCCTTTAGTGGAATCGACTAATATTAAGAATTAAAAGTCGGAAAAAGTTTGTGAACTTTTGAGTCCGTATTTTATTCTAAAACTTCATTCATGTGAGGCCATTAGGTCTCAGTGATAGACTCTCGGAGGAGATTTATTGAACTAGAACGATTGATTTTCTCATTGAATATAAATATTGATTTACACTAATAGCATTATTTTCTAAGTAATTAAATAAATAATTAGTTACTTATTATTACATTTATTTAATGAATCATATTATGTTATTATATTGATAATAATATAATTTGATGATTTAATTAAATAAAAGATAAAAAGAAATCACTCGGCCACTTCCCCTCTCCCTTATCACTGTGTTGGACGAAACTATTGAGAGAGAAAAGAGATCAATAAATCGTTTCTTGATTTCTTGGTTCGACCTTGAGTGATTCCCTTCTTCGTTGTTCATAATTAAAGAGCTCATTCTCTTTATCTCCCCAAAACCCGAGAGAATTATCAGTGACTCTTCTCATGGTGTTTGAGTGACTATTTCTTCGCAGAGAACCGGCAAAAACATGAAGAAAACGAGCGAGACGCGACGAGACTCAAATCAGCCTCTTAGCCGGCCGGACTGGTTCCCGCTGGACAACCTGCTCGCCGGATAGATGTGTCCTAGGTGCGCCTGAGCCACCACGCACGTCTCTTGCGCCTCTAGCTCGAGCCAACTAACCTGCCACGTGTCCTAGTCCCTGTCCACCTAGGTGCACAGGTCCCACACCTCAAGCAAGGCGCAGGAAACCGCAGGCTCATAGGCGCATCCTCGCCGGCCTGCCATCAATACACAATATGGAAGAGAGTCCATTCCGACGAGGCATTCCGACGAAAGAGAGCACACATGAGATTGTTTACAATCTCACTCATAAGTTCTTTCTAACGAATTGGTTGTAAATATAAAAGTGAGGAAACAAATTTCCTTCACTAAAGCATATAGAGGCTGGCCAAAGACATAGAGAAAGAGAGGGAGAAATCAAATATTGTGTCATTAATACACTATATGAAAGGGTAATTACCCTTTCTTGCTTTTTCTTCTCCTATAAATAGAGGCACACATTGAGATGTGAAATAAGCTTTTCTCTTGTTCTTTCTCTCTCTATGGCCAACTCCTTTCTCTCCCTCTCTCTCTAAAATATCTCTTTTATTTTGGCACCTAAGTCCTCATTAGACTTAGACCTAAATTTGCTCTGGAGCTCATAGACTTGTCTTGAGTTATAGAATTTAATTGTGCTCACACACAAATCCTTCAAACACTCTATAGACTTTTGTAATAGAAACCTTAGGTTACTCGAGTTCACGACTAGGTGTGAAAGAGACGAGCAAAATGAGAGGATCAACCTTTCCCAAGGCTTAAGCTACAAGAAAGGTTAGTCCCAAGTAAAATATAATTATATAATGTTTTAAAATAATATGATGTTCATGAACTTTGTCTAGGTTAGTATTGTTTTATTTGTAAATAAATTTTTATATTCCGCTATTAACTTGTTAATGATAATTTTCTCTTAACCCTAGACCTATTCTAACAAGCAAATCGCCATTCACTTCGGTGTCCAAGATAGTCGGCTCATTTGGATACAAATAATATATAGAATCAACATGAAGAGCTTTAATAATAAATGAATATCAAGATAAATTTAAATACGATTATTGATTTCAAACTTAAAAAACTGTTCTAGAAGAGGAGAAAAATTAGAGGAGAGGAATTATCTAGAAATTCATTTCCTTTGAATTATGAAGATAATTTCCAAAAAATAAAATAGGAAATGATTTTCTTTGAGAAGGAAACACATGTGGTAAGTGAGGAAACAAATTTCCCTCACTAATGCACATAGTATGGCCGGGCATCCTCTAGAGAAAGAGTAGATAAAATCAAATATTGTGTCATGAATGCACAATAGGAAAGGGTAATTACTCTTTCTTGTATTTCTTTCTCCTATAAATAGAGCCTCCGTTGAGATGTGAAAATAAGTTTTTTGCACTTGCTCTCTCTATTCTGGCCGACCATCTCTCTCCCTCTCTCTCGCTAAAATATCTCTTTTATTTAGGCACCTAGATCCTCACTTGATCTAGAGTATTAGCTCTTAATTCAAGATTTGTTCTGGATTTAAAGTGTTTAACAGTTCCCACTCACTAAACTCTATAAACACTCGAAGACTCTTGTGATAGAAACTCTTGTAGTTGCTCGAGAATAAAAAGATGAGAAGGAGCAAGGCGAGATGAAGGATTATCATTCGAGAACAGTATCGAAGATCAAGCGACAAGAAAATGGTATTAAGCTCTTTTCATATTTATTATGTGTTTTAAATAATAACATGTTCATGCACTTTGTCTAGGTAGTTAAATCGTTTTAGAAGTTTTGAAAATAATTTTTTATATTCCGCTATATATGATATGATAATTAATTATTAAATCGTAGATCGATTCCAACAAATGGTATTAGAGTACGGTTTAAAGTTTAAACATTAACATGTTTTTAAAACTATAATAAAAGAAATTATTTTTGAAATTTGCTTTGATAATGAATATGCTAGGTTTTTTTTCTATATTTTTATTTTATTGTGTGTGAATTTAAAATAAATAACATGTTGATATTATAAAACCTAGGGAAGCTATTTAATTACATTATAATCGGTTCTAAATAGTTTTATAGATAGCATTTTCAAAAATATTCTTTTTAAATCGTTTGAGTTTTAGACAAAATAATATAGTAGTAATATTGTCTTATGTCTTTATTATGTTTATAATTACGTTTTTTTTTCTTATTATTCTTTATTATTAATATGTTAACATAACACATAAGAATAATCTTCACCTTAAAACACCTTCAATAAACTACGTTTCTCAAACACCTTGATCCAACGTACTTTTAATTATTTTTAGTTTTTTTGAAAAATCCTTATGTCTTAGTAAAATGGTCATACTTTTTGGCTCAGAGAATGAAAATTAATGGTTAGTGATTTAAATTAAAGGTACGGATACTAGCTATCCAATGCAATTGGTTTCAGCCTATTTGGATACCTGATGTGTCATTTATGACTTTTTAAGTCCAAAGTGTTCGGCAGTCCGCGAGTCCAGAATTTTTTAATCCGGATTTACGACTCCAAACTTCTTCCCCTCTTGTTGACGCAACTGTGGCTTATCGACGTTTATGCGCTGAACAACCATGAAGATGCCTTGAAAGAAGATGACAAGAAGACACAGAAACTAGTTTTAGGGAGATTTATAATTTCAAAACGTCCAAGTGCAAAAGTGAGGCAATGTATCACACCCCCTTTCCTCAGTAAAAAATTTGGAAAAAAGTCTCGAGTATGTTTCTTGTGCTTTAGTGCATTACCACTGCTCTCCTATAAAAAAAATCATTTTAGGGTTCTTTTTTCTAAAATTCCACTTTGTATCTCTATACTCAAGGAAACATGTTTCCAAACGTACAAGAGAAGATGAGCCAACACTTAAAACTAAGTGGGAGGGTTTGTTAAGAATTATTGCCCGCTTGAGAAGATACTTATATAAAGTCTTGCTGACATTATTAATAAAATAAAGTTTTACATTTATAATTATTCGAATTGAAATGGTTATTGTTCACTCACCTAAGGGTTGATTCCAGAACCGATTGATTGCGCGCACATTCGAAGTAAGTTAACGTTCGAAAGAATTTTTTGGTGGGGAAGCAACGATTCTTATGGATGATATGTATCAAGAGAAGTATAACGGAATAAATTGACTTCTCTTGGTATGAGTTGAACCTGAAGGATCTTGATCACGAACTGAATATATCAGTGGACACTTGTTACGATGAGTAAATATAATTCTAGTATTAAAGAAGGGTTCAATCTTTGATTACACGGTGGAGTATTGATAAAGACTAGATGAATCGATAAAAAATAGATATGACTATATCGTCTTTTTCCTCGGTTTTGTTAAACTTCTATTACTAGCTTCATAGTCCCAGATTCAGCTCTGATAAAGGCGGATAAGAACTTTCAAATAATAGTGTTTAATCACTATTTAATCTTACTTGCTATAATGGTGATTGACAATATTAATTCTGGAAAGCGGATATTTGAAAAATTAAATAAATGTTTATAGCGTATTTATTTATTTATTTTTGGATCAAATAAATAAATAATTAATTAAATTTTAAGCAAACGGACCTTGAAAATTCAAGGGATGGGCTAGGGAGAGGCTTGGCGAAAAATCCCCTAAGGGTGGCCGATTATGCCTCCCCCAATTTTCCCTGAATTTCTCTCTGATTAGAGAAAATATCTTCCATAGATATTGAACAGATGGATGAGAGAGAGTTTAGATTCACTGTTGAGATCTAATGGTCCATATTAAATCCAAAGGATTGAATATCTCAACCGAAAGGAGAGAAAATCTCTCATGTGTTATCTCCCTACCAATGCTATAAATAAGGATAGAAGGGAAGATGAAAATTCATTCTATTCTTCATAGTATATTTTCGCCCAACTTTCCCTCTCTCTTGGCCGATTATTTCCTACCCCTATTCCCGAAAATTGCTAAATTCCAATCTTAAATAATAGGAGCGAGATCCCAAAATAATCTTGTTTCGAGATCTAAGTGAGATATAGTCCTTGCCCACTCATCTTTCTTATTAGTCCCGGAGATTACAGTTTGGAAAACTACGAGGTCATCCTCGAGTACTAAATGAGACGAAGGAGCTGTGAAAGATTGAAGACGGAACAAGCATTGGATTTGAGCATTCTGTAACTGAGCCAAAATCCATTTAAGTGTTCTGATTGCCTGTTATATTCATTGTTTCTAAATTTCTTTCATAATTAAATTAAATAAATAAATCTATATCTTGTTTAGTAGTCATTATCATGCTATTGTGTGTGCAATTATTGATATTCTGCATTTAATATGGTTATTAAGGTGAATTTATTAATTTAATTGATTCGTTCTTGTGGTTAAATTTAATTTGGTTTGAATGGATTTATATTGTTATATGAAATTCGTTACAATTCAATATGCAATATGTGAATTGTTATTCGTGCATGATCGTTGATTTATTGATTCTCGATTATTAGATTTCATGTAAACCGGAAATTCAAAGGGCATAAGATTTATGTATAATTTATTATTTTTCAATTATTATTATCATCATTGTTGTAATCTGACGATCGGCGAGAGATTTGGTGTGACGAGAGACATAATGGGACAAAATGGCTTCCCTCCGAGCCACATAGCACAGTCGGCAGCGTAACCCTAAGGGGCTAGGGCCTGCCGCACCCTATGTTGCCCTAGGCAACCGGTTGGGCCTTGGCTGCCCCTTGGTCGAGGCCCAACCAACTCGGGTCGAGGCCTACCTTTGCATGTTGGGTTCGAGGATGATCTGGGCTTGGGCCGAAATGCCAGATTGGCCTTCAGGCCCATCTAATTTTTTTTTATTTTAATTTAATTTGACGTTTTAATTTATTTATCTAAATGAGTTCATCTCGTTTTAATTTATAAAGAGTCAATTAGGACACGATGAACACGAATCAAACCATGCTTGCTTTGCTTGTTTATTTAATGGTTATGGTATGATTGTATACTATAACTTATATATTGTATCGTTTGTTTATGGATGTCATGGAATTTCATTCATTTTAAATTATCTAATATGATTAGGATAATTAATTGGTGAATGAGATGAACATATCAGAAATCTTTGTCATTAAGCCGATAAGAGGCTAAACTAGGGGGTATTTAAGAAAACCTAGTGTCTCACCTTCTCAACTGAGCGTTTTTCCGTGAAGAAATGATTTTAGGTTAATCAAAACTATATGTCATGAATTAACTTAAACCTAAGCTATATTGAAACATATGTTTATAAGGGTATCTTAGAAACGCTCGAGTTTTTAATATGATTTAGTAAACTCGTAGAGGATCATCTGAATTTATGTAAATTCTAGGAAAATTAAAATACTAAAAGTATATTGAGTCTTAGGCCCCCAGCATTGACACAACACCATAAGCTTTTCCGTGACCGATGCTCTTTTAAGAGATGAAAGGTCTATTCCTCAGGACATGCATTTTTTATTCCAATACGAAGGTTGTGTTTCTGACGATAGGTGAGAGTGTTGATCTCTGCGTGTACTAGCTAAGTTAGTGCGTATGGGCTAGACTTTTCTCACTGGAATGTTGGGTTGACTCATGTATGAACCAACCAGTGGTTGCTCATATGACCAAGTTAATGGCGGAATATTAAAATTTATTTACTAGTAAAATAATTTTATTAACTTAGACAAAGTGCATGAACATTTAATTATTTAAAAATATTATTTGACTACTTGTTTACTTGAGACTAACCTTTCTTGTAGCTTGATCTTTGGGAAGCCTTATAAAATGTTGATTGTCTCGTCTTGCTCGTTTCCTTCACACCTAATCGTGAATTCGAGAAACCTAAGGTTTCTATTACAAGAGTCTATAGAGAGTTTGGAGGAGTTGTGTGTGGCCACAATTAAACACAATAACTCAAGAACAAATCTATGTGCTAAAGAGCTAATTTAAGCCTAAGTCTAATGATGACTTAGGTGCCAAAATAAGAGAGGTATTTTTAGAGAGAGAGAGAGAGAGGATGTTGGTCGGCCAAAACAAGCGAGAACTAGAAGAAAGACTTATTATTTTCACATCTCAATGTGAGCCTCTATTTATAGGAAAATGAAATATAAGAAAGGGTAATTACTATTTCCTATTGTGTATTCATGGCGCAATATTTGATTTTCTCTCTTTTTTCCCTTGTATATATGGCTGGCCATGTAATTGCTTTAGTAAGGGAAATTTGTTTCCTTACTTAGCACATTTGTTTAATTATCAAAGAAATTCATTTTCTCTTTTCTTTTGGGAAATTACTAATATACAATAATGCACAAAATAATAAGAGATATTATTTCCTTTTCTCTATTGATGTTGGTCGAAATCTACCTAGGGGGAGCTTCTACATGCTTCCTTATTTCTTTTAAGGCAATTATTAAAATACCCATTGTAGAATTAATATTGTACAAATAATGAAACCATTGTAGAATTAATATTGTACAAATAATGAAATTAATTTCATAATACGGCTTCTCGGCTTTAGAAACTAATTTATGTTTCCATCATATGAAAATATTCAAAATCTTATTTTGACATTCACATCATTTTATGTCCATGTGGACAAAAAATACCCTTTAGACATTTTTTGAGAAAAGTCTAGTTCAACACCTGAATTATTTTGACTTGGCTTCTAGTTTAGCAATCCTACTCTAATGAGCTGTAATAGTGACCTTATGGATCCAAATGAACAAAGGTTGAGCTACTATACTTGGACTCTAAATTTCACAAACTGTTTCCGAGTATTAGTTTAATGACAACTGGCTCCACTCAAGAGTTGACACTGAGAATCTCTTGGTTCAAATGAATTTATTTTCTACTCAAATTCAATTAAATCACGTTTGAGTGGATCCATTAAATGTTATCTAATGCTTACCCTTCATGAATATCATGAACTATATGAGATTTATAAAATTACCATTTTACCCTTGTAGTTGTTATTTCCTCAACTCTTTTGTTACTTGTGAATAACTTAGAAACAATGTATTGACGAGGAGCTAACAAGTCACATTGTTTCATCCAAATAAAGTCTTTACTTACTTTTGGATACCGCGGTTCATTTATTTACAATCCAAATAATAAAGCATGAGGTTATATACATTGCATTTCAGTAATCTTGTACATGAATTTCATATCTATAAGAACTTCAGAAAGTATACTCATGTCAACTTCACAACCCAATACATCTCCAATAGAGCGCATCTAATTCATGAACTTGGATCTAGAGTGTAGTTTTCTCAAAAGAATATATTGAGGTTATGAAATGACATGTCTCATTAAGGTAAACACAATGTAATTCATACATAGTGACCTTGAGACAGAAGAGGTTAAATGGTTTGTTCTTACATTGTCTCTATAGGTGCACTGGTCAATTCAGCATCTTCGGAAGATACACTGGAAGAACTATAGAGTTCCCAACTCTCTATACTTTGTAACTAGAAATCATAGATTCTTCCAACAATCATACTACGATCAATAGTCCGTTGATCTTTAGATTATGAATATTTTGTTTTAAGCAAACTATGAAGAGTTTATTCACGCAAATCTACATTTGTCTCTTCATACATTATTAGGTTTGATTAAGGACTATAGGACTATTTAATATCATAAATCCTCACACAAACGAAAAAGAAATTAATGAACGTTTCAACTGTTATTAATTTAATCATGAAATTACAATAAGCACTCATGAGAGATTTATATTACATCGATATGGAAATAAGTAATCTTCCTGTGGGCTTCTCTGCCAACAAACTCCCACTTCACTCAAAGAAGATGAGAGTAGTCCTTCATGCCTAATCCGCGCTGCACCATCTTTCTAATCAAATGGTGTTTCCTCTCAATATGCCTAAAGCACTTATGGCTTCTAGGTTCCCTTGAGTTAGCAATAGCCCCACTATTATCACAATGAAGTGTCATGAGCTCGTTGTCATTTGGAACGACTTCCAAATACTTAAGGAATTTTCTAAGCCATACAGCCTCTTTGGATGCTTCATAAGCAGAAACATATTTAGCTTCTGTGGCGGAGTCAGCAATGCAACATTGCTTTATACTCCAAACAACAGATCCACCATTCAAGATGAACACAGATCCTGAAGTGGGTTTGCTGGAATCCCTATTCGTCTGAAAGTCGGAATCGGTATACCCCGTCATAGTTAGGTCAGTACCTGAATATGTAAGCATCAAATTCCTAGTTCTACTAAGATACTTAAGAACATTCTTAACAACAACCCAGTGCCCGGGTCTAGGATTTGATTGGAAATGCTAACTACACCAATGGGGAAACATATATCCGGTCTAGTGCACATCATAGCATACATGAGAATTCCTACGACCGAAGCATAGGAAATCTTTCTCATCTCCCTAATATCTTGTGCAGTCTTGGGAGACTGGTCCTTAGAGAGTGAGACTCCATGTTTAAAGGGGGTTTGACCCTTCTTAGATTCTTGTATAACGAAGCAATCCATCACCTTATCTATATCAGATGCTTGGGAGAGCGATAGAGTTTGGTTCTTTCGATCTCGAAAGATCTGAATCCCAAGAATGTACGCAACTTCCCCTTGATCTTTCATATCAAACTACTAAGCTAACCAGATTATAACCTCCGATAATTTACCCACGTCATTACCAAAGAGTAATATATCACGTCATATAATACCAGAAACACAACCTTGCCCTAGTGTATTAACTTATATGTTGGAATAGGTCTAGGGTTAAGAAACAATTATCATTAACACATTAATGGCGGAATATAAAAATTTCTTTAGAAGTAAAACAATTTTACTAACCTAGACAAAGTGCATGAACATGTATAAATTTAAACATGATTTAAAGTGCCTAAATTCAAACATTTCTCGTACCTTGATTTAGAGGGATCTTGAGAAAGGTTGATCTTCTCGTTTGGCTTGATTCCTTCAGACCTAAACGTGAACTTGAGAAACCTAAGGTTTCTATTACATGAGTCTTTAGAGGTTTAGAAGGATTTCTGTGTGGCACAATTAAACCAAATAACTCAAGAACAAGTCTATGAGCTAATATAGCTAATTTAGCCTAAGGCTAATGGGGACTTAGGTGCCAAAATAAAAATGGATTTTTAGAGAGAGAGAGATGAGAAGGTCGGCTAGAATAGAGAGCAAGACCAAAAAACTTATTTTCACATCTCTATGTTAGACTCTATTTATAGGAGAAGGAAAATAATGAAAGGATAATTACCCTTTCTTACTATGCATTCATGACACAATATTTGGTTTTCTCTCCCCTTGTGCATTAGTGAGGAAATTTGTTTCCTCACTTAGCACATTTGTTTCCTTCTAAAGGAAAATCATTTCCTCTTCTCGTTTTGGGTAATAATCTTTATAATTAAAGGCAAAGAATTCTCACATCCTTGATGTATGTTGGCTGAACTCTACACTAGGGAAGGGCATCTAGATTCTTCCTTATTTCCTTTTAGACAATTCTTAAAATACCCATTATAGAATTAATATTGCACAAATAATGAAATTAATTTCATAATGCCTCAAACGACTTCTCGGGTTTAGAAACAAATTTATATTTCCATCATATGAAAATATTCAAAATAATATTTTGACATTCACATCATTTAATGTCCAGGTGGACAAAAATACCCTTTAAACATTTTCCAAGAATACGTCTAGTTCAACACTTGAACTTATTTTGACTTAGCTTCTAGTTTAACAATCCTACTCTAATGACCTGTAATAGTGACCTTATTGATTCAAATGAACAAAGCTTTAGCTTCTATACTCGGACTCAAAAGTTCACAAACCTTTTCCGAGTATTAGCTTAATGTCAGCTGACTCCACTAAAGAGTTGAAACTGAGAATCTCTCGGTTCAAATTAATTTATTTTCTACTCAAATTCAACTTAATTATATTGAGCGATCCATTGAATGTCATCTATAATTACCCTACATGAATATCATAAACTAGATGAAATTTATAAAATTACCATTTTTACCTTTCTAGTTGTTATTTCCTCAACTCATTTGTTACTTGTGAATAAGTTAGAAACAATGTATTGACGAGAAGCTAACAAGTCACATTGTTTCATCCAAATAATGTCGCTACTTAATTTTGGATACTGCGCAGTTTATTTATTCACAATCCAAGTAATAAAGCTTGAGGTGATATTCATTCATTCAAACAATCTTGTTTACGAATTCTATATGTATGAGAATTTCACAAAGCTGGTTCATGACATCTTTATAACTTAATATCTCACCAATTAGTCTAGTCTAGGTCATTTAATGGATCTAGAATTTGACTTTCTCGAATGATGATATTAAAGTTATGAAATGGCATGTCTCATTTAAGGATTTAGGTAAGCACGATGCAATTCATACATAGTGAGCTTGAGACAAAGGTGGTTAAATGATTTGTTCTTACATTGTCTCTAAAGATGTACTGGTCAATTTTATATCTTCGGAAGATACAGTGGAAGAACTATAGAGTTCCAAACTCTCTATGTCTCGTAACCAGACATCATAGATTCTTCCAACAATCATACAGGGATCAATAGTCTGTTGATCTTTAGATTGTGAATATTTCGTTTTAAGAAAACCATGAAGAGTTTGTTCATGAAATCTACATTTCTCTCTTCATACATAGTTAGGTTTGATTAAGAACTTTAAGACTATTGATATCATAAATCTTCAAATAAACGAAAAAAGAATGAATGCACGTTTCAAGTTTTATTAATTTTGTCAGCAATTTAGAATAAGGACTTATGAGAGATTTATATTACATCGATATGTAAATAAGTAATCTTCTTGTGGACCCTTGTTATTTTTATAGATCCACTTACACCCTACGAGTTAAACTCATTTGGGTAGGTCTACAAGTTTCCAGACTTTGTTGATATACATCAAATTCATCTCAACTTTCATGGCGTCAAGCCAAAGGTTTGATTCGAAACTAGTCATTGTTTGGCTTAGGAAACTGGGTCATCCATCTTCAAAACTAGTCATGTACGTGTCAGGGTTTTCTGAAGCCCTCCCACTATGTCAAAGTACTACTTGACGAGGTTCTGAATTGTTAAGTTGCGTTTTAGTTGGGGTAAGAACAGTTCTTACAGATGAGGTAGAAGGATCCTTACCCAATTTTGGTTCTAGGTTTCGTATTCTTCATAAATTCCTCCTCAAGGAAATGAGCATTAGCGCTGACAAACGATTTTTCTTCCTCGGAGTATAGAATGTGAAACCTTTGGTTTCCTTTGGATATCCAACGAATACACATAATTCTAACCTTCTAACCAACTTGCTAGTCTTTTGCCTTAGAACATGTGCAGGGCAACCCCAAATTCTAATGTGGCTTAAACTAACTATATGCCCAGTCCATCATTCATAAGGAGTACCAAGGACCTTTTTAGACGGAACTTGGTTCAGAATGTATGCGGCAAATTCGAGGACATATCCCAAAAAGGTATTATGGAGTGATGAGTAACTTATCATTGATCTAACCATCTCCATCAGAGTTCGATTTCTTCTATGACACTCCGTTTTGTTAAGGTGTGGCAGGTGCTTTAAGCTGTGAAGCGATACCTTCTTCTTTAAGAAAGTCATCAAACTCTTAGACAAGTACTCACCATCTTGATCAGATCGAAGGGTTTTGATTTGTTTGACAGTTTCCTTTTCCACTAAAGCCCGAAAAATATTAAATACGTTAAAGGTCTCGGATTTGTGTTTGAGAAAATAGACAAATCCATATCTTTAGTAATCATCAGTATAGGTAACAAAGTATTCGTATCATCCACGTGCCTGAATTTTGAGCAGAACACATACATCAGAATGTATTAGTTCCAGCAAATCAGTGGCTCTTCGAACTTTATCAGAGAAAGGTCGCTTGACCATTTTTCCTTCTATACAGGATTCACAAGTCGACAGTGAGCCTATTGTAGAGCTTTGAGTGGACCATCCCTCACAACTCTCTTAATCTTTTCTAGACTAATATGGCTAATTCTTAAGTGTCAAAGATGTGTTGATTTTATTAGATCAGAGGAGTCATTATGTTTGATGCTCTGTGGTTCCCTAACTAGATCATTATCGATTTCAGTGTCTAACATCAAATGTTGAATTGGAAAAAGAAATTCGAATTCCATTATCAATAAACTTTAAATAATAATTGTGCTCAACAATTTAAGCTATAGATATTAAGTTTTTCCAAGGAAGGAACAAAATATACGTTATTCAAATTTATAGTTTTATCTTCAAAAGAATGTCACAGATCCCACAGCCTTAGCAGAAACCAAGCTCCCATCACCCCACCTAAAGCAGAAGTCGCCATCCTCTAAGATTTTGCCTTTCCCGAACCCATTCAAGGAACAACAAACATGGTTAGTAGCAGCGGAGTCAAGAATCAACGATGATACATGATCAGCTACTAGACAAGCTTCGGTAATCAGTACAATACATTTCCTTTAGTGTGAATCTCCTTCATTAGTTCGGTAACATTTTACGCTAGCTTATTGATGGAGTAGTTCAACCTGAAAGTATTGAAAGATTTAGGGAGAGTTTCCAAGTGTTGGTGATTCTTGCACCTTAGCAATCATATCAAATGCGGAAAATAATTAATTGCACTTACAATAGCCAATAAATAATTATGAGTGCGTAAGATCTAGATTTATTAATTTAATTCATTTATGAAATAAATTCAGCAACCAATATGAGAAAATGAGTTAATTGAAAACTTACAGGCATGTGATCAACTACAGAACGGCCCGATCCAACGCGCAATCTTTTTCATCCTTCTTATGAATGGACTCCGTTTCGTCCTTCTTCTGAATGGACTCCGTTACATCCTTCCTCTGAATATAGTACTCGATGATGACACTGTAGTCTTGTTGGAATAGGTCTAGGGTTAAAGAAAAATTTAACATTAATCAAATTAATGGCGGAATTTAAAAATTTCTTTTTCAAGTAAAACAATTTTACTAATCTAGAAAAAGCATATACATGTTATATATTAAAAACATTATTTAATTCACTAGAATACCAACCTTTCTTTGTAGCTTGATCTTGAAACGTCTTCAGAAAGGTAGATCCTCTTCCTTGGCTCGCTCGTCACCTTCGCACCTAATCTTGAACTCGAGAAACCTAGGATTTCTATTACAAGAGGCTATAGAGGTTTTGGAAGGATTTGTGTGTGGGCACAATTAAACCATATGAACCAATAACAATTCTTGGATCATAAGCTAATTCTCTAGATTGAATGTGAATCTAGGTGCAAAATAAGAAGAGTATTTTCTAGAGAGAGAGAGAGAGAGGGTCGGCCACAATAGGGAGAGAGCAAGAAAAAAGCTTAACCTTCACATCTCTATGTGAGGCTCTATTTATAGGAGAAGGAAAAATCTAAAAAGGTCAATTATTCATTCATGAATGAATAATGTATTCATGATACAATATTTGATTTTCCCTTCCCCTTTCACTCTTTGTTTGGCCGGCCATACACCTTGCATTAGTGACGAAATTTGTTTCCTCACTTAGCACATTTGTTTCATTCTTAAGGAAATTCGTTTCCATTTTTCTTTTGGGTAATTATCCTTATAAGAAAAAGGAAATAAAACTCTCCTCTTTGATGCTATGTTGGCTGAATTCTACCTAGGGGGAGCATCTAGATGCTTCCTTATTTCTTTTAAGACAATTCTTAAAATACCCATTGTAGAATTATAATTGCACAAATTACGAAATTTATTTCATAATGGCTCAAACAACTTTTCGGCTTTAGAAAATAATTTATATTTTCATCAAATAAAAATATTCAAAATCTTATTTTGACATTCACATCATTTTATGTCCTTGTGGACAAAACTACCCTTTAGATATTTTCCGAGAAAAAGTCTAGTTCAACACTTGAACTTATTTTAACTTAGCTTCTAGTTTAACAATCCTACTCTAATGACCTGTAATAGCGACCTTATGGATCCAAATGAACAAAGCTTGAGCTTCTATACTCGGAGTCAAAAGTTCTCAAACATTTTTCGAGTATTAGATTAATGTCGACTGACTCCACTAAAGAGTCGACACTGAATCTCTCGGTTCAAATGAATTTATTTTCTACTCAAGTTCAACTTAATTATATTGAGGGTATCCATTGAATGTTATCTATGTTTACCCTTCATGAATATCATCAAGTAGTTGGGATTTATACAATTACCATTTTACCCTTCTAGTTGTTATTTCATCAACTCCTTTAGTACTTGTGAATAAGTTAGAAACAATGTATTGACGAGGAGCTAACAAGTCACATTGTTTCATCCAAATAAAGTCGCTACTTAAATTTGGACACTGCGCAGTTCATTTATTCACAACCCAAGTAATAAAGCATGACGTGATATACATTACATCTCAACAATCTTGTACATGAATTCCATATATATGAGAACTTCACAAAGTTGGTTCATGACATCTTCATAACTTAATATCTCACCAATAGGCCTTGTCTAGATCACACATTGGACCTAGAATTTGACTTTCTCAAATGAGAGTATTAATGCTATGAAATGACATGTCTCATTTCAGGATTTAGGTAAGCATGATGCATTCATACGTAGTGACCTTGAGATAGAAGATGTTAAATGGTTTGTTCTTCTATTGTCTCTAAATGTGCACTGGTCAATTCAGTATCTTCGAAAGATACACTGGAAGAACTACAGAGTTTATAACTCTCTATGCCTCGTAACCAGACATCCTAGATTCTTCCAACAATCATACTGGGATCAATAGTCCGTTGATCTTTAGATTGCGAATATATCGTTTTAGTCAAACCATGAAGAGTTTGTTCACGCAAATCTACATTTGTCTCTTCATACATTGTTAGGTTTGATTAAGGACTATAAGACTATTGAATATCATAAATCTTCAATCAAACTAAAAAAGAATGAATGAACGTTTCAACTTTTATTAATTTAATCAGCAAATTACAAAGATTTATATATTACATCAATATGTAAATAAACAATCTTTCAATAAGGACTTTACAAAGATTTATATATTACATCAATTTGCAAATAAACAATCTTCTTGTGGGCATCTCTGCCAGCAAGTCTTCCAAAACGTAATCGCCGAGCCGAATAAGAAAGATGAGTAGGCACAATTGATATCTCACTTAGATCTCGAAACCCGATTGTTTCGGTATCTCGCTCTTATTATTTAGGATTGGAATTAGCAATTATTGGGAATAGGGGAAGAGAAAATTCAGCCAAGAGAGAGAGAGAGTATTGGCCGAGTATCCTTGAGTGGATTGAGTCAATTTTCCTCTTCCTCTCTATCCCTTGTTTATAGCATTTAGGGAGAGATAACCTCTGCGAGATTTTCTCTCCTCTCTGTTGAGATATTCTCTTCTTTTGGGAGATATCCCCTCCATCTAGAGATATTCTCTCCTTTCGACTTAATCAAGGTCATTAGATCTCAACAGTGAATCTAAACTCTCTCGCATCCATCAGATCAATATCTATGGTTGATAATTTTTCTCTTTAGAGAGAAATTCAGCGAGAACTTAAAGGAAGAAGTTCGGCCATCCTAGGGAATTTCCCTAGGGGGAATTTTGACCACCCTAGTGCCAGGGCCCAACCGAAGAGTTTCTAAAGCCCAAAAATCCAATTAATTATTTATTCACTTTATTAAACAATAAATAAAAAATTATGTTATTAAAAATTAGTTAATTCTCCGATTACCTGTTTTCCAGAGTTAATGATGTCAATCTTTATTACAGCAAGTGAGATTAAATACTGAACAAAATTATTATTTGAAAGTTCTTATCCGTCTATATTAGAGCTGAATTGGTGACTATGGACTTAGTAATAGAAGGTTAACAAACCTCACGAAAAAGACGATAAAGTCCTATCTCTTTTTCATCGATTCGTCTAGTCTTTTTCAATACTTCACTGTGTAATCAAATACTGAACCCTTCTTTAATACTAGAATTATATTTCCTCATCATGACGAATGTCCACTGATATATTCATCTCGTGATCAAGATCCTCCAAGTTCAACTCGTGCCAAGAGAAGTCAACTTATTTCGTTATACTTCACTTGATAAATATCAGACCTAAGGATTGTTGCTTCCCTAGCTAAAGATTCTTTCGAACGTTACCTTACTTCGAAAGTGGGCGTAATCAAACGGTTCGGGAATAAACCCTTAGGTGAGTGAACATTGTTGTCCTTTTAGGGAGGCTGAATTCTGACATATTTCCTATTTTGTATGATTCTAGTTTATGCATTTTTGCAAGTGATCTTTGACTTACCTTTTAAGGTCAAGTCAAAACGTTCACCGTAAATTAATTTACTTAGAACATATCAATACTTCGCATACTTGAAGATTATACACCAGACTGTATATAACAAGTCTCCCTATCTTGATGTACATTTTTTTGGTGCCAAAACAGGTTGCACCATGCATGCTTTGATCTCATCACCACTTAATATAGTGTGATTTATTAAACGTGCTTTAATAAGAACTATATTGACCTTTTTCCATTACTTGGTTATTTTATAGTATATCCTTGTTTGTCGTGTTCATATTCAATACACACAGGACTTCAAGGATCTTCTATATTTAAATAACTAAGTATCTCACTATTTCCAGAAATAACAATGTTTACAACATATGTTCTCATACTTGAAAAATCGACATTGTCTAAGGTCTAATTATTAGTCCTTTAAAAGACAATGTATACAGTCTCAACATTGAGCTCATACCTTATATCAAATAAGTATGTTTGAGACATAATGGAATGAGCTTGTACTATAATAGTAATGACTCTATTGATTACATGTGTGTCGAAGCTACACAAATCGATCATTATCAAAATATCGATTATAACAAACATCCATGTACAACCACGATTAGTTTGTTAATTACTTGGGATCTACCTTTCATTTTTCAAAAGGTTTGGTAGATTAACTACTTTAATCCATGTCTTGAGTTATTGGAACTTTATCCTTAAAGAAAAATTCATCTTCATCTATGAAGATCCAAAATGAAGTGGTTTGTGGTATAAAGGAGAGTATCATTATTGACAATGACTCTCCTTAAGGGCCCAATTCCTTAGAGCTTATTATAGCTTAAACCAGTTCATTTATCTATTTATAGATCTCTCTATTCCTTTAAGCTAATAGCTTAACAGGCAGACTTATCAAATATGAGCTAATAACTTTTTGACAAGTTAGTTTGACCGAGAGTGTTATCTCAAGATCATGTAATTCCATTTAAGGAAAGTATTGTTGATGTGAGTGACAAGGATCCTTGTTAGGATGCTCCCACTAGGTTATTGATTTTATTGGAAAGACAATTCAAAATTATTCTTTTGATTTTATTGGAAAGACAATTCAAAATTATTCTTTCCTTTCAACTCATTGATTCATGTGGCAAGATAATCATTGATTACTCTTTCAATTTAATTATTGAATAATAGAATATTAATTTCATTTTAGAGGAGGCCATCTTCAATGATGGATTTAATCTTGTTAAGGATGGTGTTATTCATTGAACAACAAGTGGCTAGAGTTCATGAATGAAAACTCCTACTGTTTTATTGATCAATTGTGACCAGAATCCTATAAAGGATGCTTCCACTCAATAATATTTGTTTAGTGGCTAGGTTCCATTTAAGGATGGTTCCACTAAATCAATGGACTTGAGTAGTTAGGTTCTAATTAAAGATGCTCCCACTCAATTAGTGAACTAGAGTAGCTAGGTTCCATTCAAGGATGCTCCTACTTCATTTATAAAACTAGAGTGGGTAGGTTCCATTCATGGATTCTTCAACTCATTCAATACACGTATTAGTGACTAGGTTTCGATTAAGGAAGCTCCCACTAATTCATCAACTTTAATTTTTTAGTTGTGTTTCCTCTATCACTTCTTATTCACACAAACTAGTGTCGAATAAATTTAATAGTAATTTAGACGATTTCTGAAACTCTAAATAGTTCTTAAACAATAAAACATAACATAATAATACAATGAAGCAATAAAAGCTAATATGAATTCTTTTAGAGATAATAACTTAGAACATATATAGTGCGTCTATATAATATTTGAACAGAAAAACATGTCCTTTATATCCTATATCTTTAACTCAAGGGCATAAGCATTCATGCATAACCAAGTATAATAGACATTCAATTTATAGAAGGAAATATTAATGACACAACCATGTGTTCATAAATAATGTAATAACACATAAGGAGATAAAGATTTATTCTTTCTGGAATAACTATAAAAGCTGCACTCCTGAAAATATTGGATAATTAGATGACACATCCCATTTTAAAAAGTAAATCCAAAAATTAAGGTAATAAAACAAGCGAGAATTTAGATCTTCAGGTGGTGCATGAGCTTCTCCAAAACTCGGGTTTGAATTCGACATTGTTCAGCAAGGTAATTAACACTCGTGTGTTCCACCTGATCTACTCTGCAACAAGAGAAGAAGTATGCTCATGAATAATTATCCTCAAAATATTTTTAGGATATCTTTAATCATGAATTTTAAGGTATCATACCAGCATTCTTCTTATTTTTCTCAAGCTCGGCCAAGTATAAAGGACAATGCCTTTTCCAATGGCCTTCAGTGTCGCAGTAGTGACATTTGCCAAAGCTTTCTCGCTTCTTTTGTTTTCCTTTTCCACTTCTTTTGAAGTTCCTCCTTTCCTTCTTCGCGGGACCTCTCCCCTTAGAAGTATTTGGATGTGCCTTCGATGACTCAGCACCAGAAGTCAACTTCTTCTTGGTTTTAGGAGAAGAACTCTTGTCAGCATACATAGCTGACCCTTTGTTATTCACATCTCGAGTAATAGACTCAAAAGTTTGTATTTCATTAAACAGCTGAGACAGTCCATACGTCAACTTATTCATAATATAGTTGGATGTAAACTGTATGAAGTCACTCAAAAGGGAATTAGGATTATTCTGACCTTAGTAACTTCATCCATCTGTGCCCCATGGAGTTCAGCTTTGGTGAAGTAGTTACTCATTTTCATGATATGATCCCTCACCGGAGTTCCCGCAGCCATCCTAGTGCTAGTGCACTTACGGATGAGCTCAATGCCGCCTTACTCGCTTTGCATCCCAAACATTTGTTGCAACCAGCCAAGGATCTCAATAGCAGTCTCCATCCCTTTCGTCTTTGTTCGCAACACATAAGATATGCTTGCGAGCATGTATCCCATCGCCGTGTCATTGGCAGTTGTCCACTTGTCATAGTACTCCTTCATGTTTCAGGACGAACTCAAAATAGGGAAGAGAGATCTGTAATCAGTGAGGATAAAGCGAATGTTTTCACACACAAGCACAATGTTGAGATTCGACTTCCATTTAGGGAAGTTATCTCCTGTCACGACGTCTTTCGACAATAGGGCCATGATAGGGTTCGACATAATTACTAAAAACATAAAAAGCACTTTTATAAGCAATATGAAAAGAAACAAACTATTAAGATGTTAAGGATATAAAAACATAATGCATAAGCACGGGGAATACTAATCTTTGAAAAAACTCAGTTTTTATTCCGCGATAATCACCAATAGTCACAGTCTGTTCCACTATGGTGGCGTAACAGAGTGCACCTAGTGAAGATGAGTTCCGACTCATATTAGTGAGAAATCATAGTACATGTATCGTTCATAACTATGCTCACTAACTACCAATTTATAGGAATACTTTGGCCATATGAGCAACCACTGGTTTGGTTCATACATGAGTCGACCCAACATTCCAGTGAGAAAAGTCTAGCTGTATACTCTAACTTAGCTAGTACACGCAGAGATCGACTCTCCCACCTATCGTCAGAAACACAACCATCCATCTCTCAACCAACCATCCACCTATTGGAATCAGAAAAGCTTGTCCTGAGAAATAGACCATCCATCTCTCAAAAGGGCGCCAGTCACGCTTGGATCTTTCATCCTCACGATGTTATGCTAAAGTTGGGGGCCTTAAAGACTCAACATACTTTTAGTATTTTATAGTTTCCGAGCATTAACATTAATCTAGGTGATCCACTATGAGTTAACTAACTCATATTAAAAACTCGAGCGTTACTAAGCTACCCTTGAAAACATATGTTTCGATATAGCTTAGTTATTTGGTATTTTTAAACATTTTTCAAATAAATATTTTTCAAATTTTTTTCATTTCATAACACCTTTGAAAAATTCAATTTGAATAAAAAATCATCATATGTCTTTATAAAAAATAGTCGATATCAAAATCATTTATTTTTAACATTTTAAATAATATTTAAATGAGTCCAGCCCATTTAAATAAATTAAATAAAATTTCAAATTTTAAATTTTTATTATTATTTATTTTCGGATGGGCCTTAAGGCCCATTTGGCATCACTAGTACAAAAGATACCTTTAGAAGCGATGGGGGGAATTAGAAGCGACTAATCGCTTCTAATGTTGCTTTTAATGCCCCAAATATTTGGCTCCGGAATTCCTCTGCCAAAATTTCGCTAAGTACAGATTTATGGGCATTAGAAGTGACTAGTCGCTTCTAATGTCCCAAATATTTGGCTCCAAATTCCTCCGCCAAAATTTCGCTAAGTACTGATTTCTGGGAATTAGAAGCGACTAGTCGCTTCTAATGCCCCAAATAGTTAGCTCCAAAATTCCTCCGCCAAAATTTCACCCCCTTGGCAGATGCCCAACCCGCCATGGTAAGGCCCGACCCGAGTTGGTTGGGCATCTGCCAAGGGGCAGTGAATGCCCAACCGGTTGCCTAGGGCAACCATAAAGTGCGGCCGGCCCTAGCCCTCTAGGGTTTCACGGTCGGTCGTGCTCTAAGGCTCGGAGGGCAGCCCTTCGGTCCCCTTCAGTCTCCTCGTCGCAGATCCGTCTCTCGTCGATCGTCGGATTACAAAAATAACAGTAATAATAGTAATAACTGAAAATAACAAATTTTACATAAAGCCTATACCCTTTTAATTTCGGGTTTAAAAAAGTTCTAATAAAGCGAGAATCAATAAATCTATGATCAACCACGAATAACAATTCACTTATCACATATTGAAGTGTAATGAGTTTTATATCAAAATATAAATTCATTCAAACCAAATTTAATCACAAGAATAAATCAGTTAAATTAATAAATTATCTAGCTCTGATACCACTTGTTGGTGATTCATGCACCTTACGAACTATTTTAAATGCGGAAAATCATTAATTTCACTTAAAGTAGCTAATAAATAATTATGGTTGCTAACAAGATCTAGATTTATTAATTTAATTCATTTATGAAAGCAATTTAGCAACCAATATGAGAGAAGAAGTTTATAGAAAACTTTCGGGTTTGGTATCAGCTCCAGAATGCCCCGATCCAACGCGCGCTCCGATTTTTTCTTCTTCTGAATCGACTCCGTTTTGTCCTTCTTCTGAATCGACGTTGTTTCATCCTTCTCTAAGTATAGTACTCGATGATATTCTCTCCTTTGGATTTAATCTGGGCCATTAGATCTCAACAGTGAATCTAGACTCTCTTTGATCCATAAGATCAATATCTATGGTTGAGAATTTTTCAGTGTAGAGAGAAATTAAGGGAGAACTTCAAGAAAGAAGTTTGGCCATCCTAGGGCATTCCCCTAGGGGGAATTTCGACCACTCTAGTACCAGGGCCCAAACCAAGAGTTTCCAAAGCCCAAAAATCAAATTAATTATTTATTCACTTGATCTAACAATAAATAAACAATTATGCTATAAACATTTAGTTAATTCTGCGAATATTGTTTTCCGAATTAATGTTGTCAATCACTATTACAGCAAGTGAGATTAAATAAAGAACAACGTTATAATTCGAAAGTTCTTATCCGCCTATATCAGAGCCGAATCAGAGATAATGGACCTAGAAGTAGAAGGTTAGCGAACCCGACGAAAAAGACGATCAAGTCTTATTTTTGTTTCATTGATTCGTCTAGTCTTTATAATTACTCCACCGTGTAATCAAAGACTAAATACTTCTTTAATACTATAATTTTATTTACTCATCGTGAGGAGTGTCCACTGATATAGTCAATTCGTGATCAAGATCATGTTGGAAATTATTTAACAAATTAAACAATAATATTATATAACACATATATATGTGGAAGAATTATATAATATGATCTATATTAAAATTCATTTTAATAAACTAACAACCTAGGCATTTAATATCATAAACATGTCAATAAACTATATATTCTAAACATGTCAACAAATTGAACCAAACCATCTAACAACTTATAAACACATTCATAAATCATTAAAACAAATCCAATTCGTTTCGACACTTACATATGAGGTTGTAAACAATCTCGTGCGTTGCTAGCTAACGTTGGAGCGCCTCGTCAATATTCTGAAATCTGACCTACCGGATTAGAAGACAGGACCTGCCGGATTGGAATCTCTCTCGCTGGACAGAAATGTGCCTGCGTCAATGTGGCGTCGTGCAGTGGAATTTAGCCGTTTTATTTTGCAAGAATGTGGGAGAGATCGAGAGGAATAAGCCTGTAAAATTTCGTGAACAGAAACGCTCTGAGTCACCGGTGGTGGCTTACGCACGCTCGCAGTCCGATGACCAATCCAACGACCCAATCCGGCCAGCAGACTGAAATGAGCCTCGCTCCGTTTCGCTTGATTTCTTCGTGTCTTGAGTGGATACGTGCGTGTACAAAGTCACTCAAACACCAGTCAATGGTAATTCCCTCGGGATTTGATGAGATTAAGAGGGTGGGCTCTTCAATTGAACAACAATGGACACTCGGGATCACTCAAGAACTTTCGGGAGATCAAGAAAATATTTTTTGATCTTTCTCTCTCTAAAATTTCGACCAAAGAACTCAGGAGAAGGGGGGAGAGAGAGGTTGACCGAATTTTTGTTATTAGGGTTAGGGTTAGGGTTTTCGAAAAACCCTTTAAACAGAGAGAGAACGGGCATTTCTTTAATCAAACCCAATAATCAAACTTAAGCCCATACAAAGTCACTCAAACACCAGTCAATGGTAATTCCCTCGGGATTTGATGAGATTAAGAGGGTGGGCTCTTCAATTGAACAACAATGGACACTCGGGATCACTCAAGAACTTTCGGGAGATCAAGAAAATATTTTTTGATCTTTCTCTCTCTAAAATTTCGACCAAAGAACTCAGGAGAAGGGGGGAGAGAGAGGTTGACCGAATTTTTGTTATTAGGGTTAGGGTTAGGGTTTTCGAAAAACCCTTTAAACAGAGAGAGAAGGGGCATTTCTTTAATCAAACCCAATAATCAAACTTAAGCCCATTATTTTTTTTAATTAATTTCAAAAATTAATTCTCTGACCTAATTCATTAATTATGGCCGAGTATAATCCTATATATTTCGAAAATATTTATTTTGATTTATTTCCATAATAATATTTAATTATTTTGGAATATCTCATTTATTTAACAACAAATCATTATTTCATACTATATAAGATAGTACGAAATGAGAAAATATTTATTTTCATATTTTATTTATTTGAATCATTTAAATATGTTAATATCCATATATTAACATGATATGATTCATTCAATAAATGTAATAATAATAACCAATTATTTATATGATTACTTAGAAAAATATTTTCTTAGTGTACATCACAATTTACTTAAATGAGAATATCAAATTGTCCTTGTTCAATAAATCTCGTCTGAGGGTCTATCTTTGAGTCCTAATGGACCCACATGAACGAAGCTTTAAAATAAAGATCAGACTCAAAAATTCACAAACTTTTTCCGTTTTTTAATTCTTAATATTAGTCGATTCCACTAAAGGACTAATATTGAAACTCTCTAAGTTCATATGCGTATATTTTCCATTTGATGTGACAAAACAATTCGTCACACAATCCACAGAGTAATTTATGAATTACCCTTCATGTGTATCGATAACTCAGAGGAATGTAAAATTACCATTTTACCCCTGAGTTATTATTTCACTAACTCTTTTGTTATTTGTGAATGAAAAAAACATAAAGTGAGATGTTTTTACATGTCACATGTTTTAATCAAAGAATGTTCTTATTCGATGAACACCTGGCCAGGTTTATTCATTCACACTCTCATGACAAAGCATAGTGTGATACTGATGCATTGGCATTGTTTCAACATGAATTTCGTATCCGTGAATCACATACCCCAACATGATAGCGTTATGAAACCAACCGCAGGGTCAGATGTAACTATAGTTTTAGCAATCGCCCATTGAGAAATCAAATGTCATAAGGTGTCACATCGATTATGCATTCACTTCAGGACTTAGGTAAGTACCAAAATACCCATCGTATGTGATCTTGAAGCTTCGAGTGTTTAAACAGTTTTATCTCGAGCTTCAGAGTATTACGGGTCATGTTCAATATCTTCTATAAGATATCAAGAATGAAACAGAGAGTCACAACTCTCTATATCACAAGATAAGATATCATGATCCATTTAAACAATCATTACCCAGATTCGATTGCTCCATCGATCTTAAGATTGCGAACACATGTTTAAACTAGTCACAAGGAGCTATCTTGTCAAGTATATACTTAGCACCCTTTCGTTGATGACAGTTTCAGAGCGTAACATACATATATAAACACAAATTTAAAGGAAGAATAAATATTTAACTTTATATAAAGTCGCAGCAAAATAAAATACAAACTATTTATAATGTCTTAAATCTTCTTTGTGGGCACCAATCTCAAAAAACTCCCACTTGACTCAAAGGATATGTGAATGATCCTTTAGTCCCAATCTTTTTAGGTGTCCCTCGAAGACCTTACTTGTTAAAGGCTTCGTGAAGGGATCAGCAAGGTTGTCCAACGTTGAGATCTTCATGACTTTAGCATCGCCTCTGCGAACGATGTCTCGTACCAGGTGATACTTGCGCTCGATGTGTTTTGAGCACTTGTGACTTCTTGGCTACTTAAGAGTTAGCAACAACCCCATTATTATCACAATAAAGTGTGATAGGCTCACTTGCACTTGAAACCACTTTCAAGTTCTTAAGGAATTTTCTCAGCCACACAACCTCCTTTGCAGCTTCATAAGCTGCCACATACTAGACTTCCATGGTCGAGCCAGCAACACAAGATTGCTTAATACTCCTCCAAACAACGGATCCACCATTCAGGTGAACACAGACCCTGAGGTGAACTTCCTGGAATCCTTATCCGCTTGAAAATCATAGTCGGTATATCCCGTCATATTCAGGTCACCACTTGAGTCTGCAAGCATGTAGTTTCTCGTTCTCCGAAGATACTTGAGAACATGCTTGAAAGTGATCCAATGCTCGGGTCCAGGGTTTAACTGAAACCTACTCACCACGCCCACTGTGTAGCAAATATCTGGCCTCGTGCAAAGCATAGCATACATGAGACTTCCCACGGCTAAAGCGTAGGGAATATTCCTTATGTCCTCAACTTCTTGAGGATTTTCGGGAGACTGCTCACTTGAGAGATGCACTCCATGTCTGAAAGGTAGCTTTCCTTTCTTTGATTCTTGCATACTGAAGCGATCCATGATCTTATCAATATAAGACGCTTGGGAAAGCGCTAACTTCCGGTTCTTCCGATCTCTAAAGATATGAATTCCCAGAATGTAAGCTGCTTCTCCTAGATCCTTCATCTCAAACTGCTTTGACAGCCAGATCTTAACCTCTGATAATTTTCCTACATCATTCCCAATGAGTAGTATGTCATCCACATATAGGACTAAGAAGATCACATTACCATCATTTATCATCTTATAAACGCATGGCTCATCTACTAAGAGATCAAAGTCGTAGCCTTTCACAGTCTCGTCGAATATGATATTCCACGATCTAGATGCTTTCTTAATTCCATAAATGGACTTTAGCAAAACACAAACCTTGCCCCGTTGGCCTTTCTTCATGAACCCGTCTGGTTGAGCCATGTAAATGCGCTCGTCAAGATTTCCATTCAGAAATGCAGTCTTGACATCCATCTGCCAGATTTCATAATCTAGGGCGGCAACAATGGATAAAAGAATACGGATGGACTTCAGCATCGCGACTGGCGAGAAGGTATCCTCATAATCAATAACTTCCTTTTGTGTGAACCCCTTCGCCACAAGTGGTACCTTTAAATGTCTCAACATTTCCATCCGGTCCTCTTTTCTTCTTGTTGATCCATTTACACCTAATAGGCTTGACGCCTTCGGGTAGATCTACAAGCTTCCAGACTTCGTTGACATACATCGAATGCATTTCAATGTTCATGACTTCTTGCTATAGGTTTGCTTCAGCACTCTGCATTGCTTGGAAAAATGATACTGGATCATCTTCCTCATAATATGCAACAACACTGAAAGTCTCTCCGACACCCATGTATCGATCAGGTTGTCGTACAATCCTGTTACAATGACGCATCACAGGAGGCTCTAGTTCCGAAAGTGGTTCTTCCAATGTTGGTATAGGACCCGTCCTATCGTGTGAAGTACTAGCTACTTCACCCAACATCTCCTTTAGCACATGTTTGCTTCTAGATACATAATTATTCATATGGTCTGCTTCCTGGAACCTAGCGTTCGTGCTAACGAACGTTTTCTGATCACCAATAGAATAAAAGATGTACCCTTTCGTTTCCTTAGAATATCTCACGAAAAGGCATACTTCTGAACGACTAGCCAACTTGCTAGTCTTTTGTCTCAGCACATGTGCTGGACAACCCCAGATGCGGATGTGGTGTAAAACAGATGTTTTACCACTCCATCTCTCACAAGGAGTACAAAGGACCGTCTTTGACGGAACCCGGTTCAGAATGTAAGTTGTCGTTTCTAGGGCATATCCCCATAACGTGTCGGGAAGTGATGAGTAACTCATCATCGATCTGAACATATCAAATAGAGTGCGATTCCTTCTCTCTGACACACATTGTTGTGTTGTGGAGTGCCAGATGCTGTAAGTTGAGAATGAATGCCTTCTTCTCTAAGAAGGTCTTCGAACTCTTCAGACAAGTACTCTCCCCCTCGATCTGATCGAAGGGTTTTGATATGTTTCTCCGTCTGCTTCTCAACCGAAGCCTTATACTCTTTAACATTTCAAAGGTATGCGACTTCGCATAAGGTAGACATGACCAAACTTTGAGTAGTCATCAGTGAAGGTTATAAAGTATTCATAACCACCTCTTGCCTAAATATTGATTGGACCGCTTACATCACTATGTATGAGTTCCAACATGTGTGTGGCTCTTAGACCCTTCAAAGAGAAAGGTGTCACATCGATTATGCATTCACTTCAGGATTTAGGTGTCATATCTAATTTCATAAGGTGTCACATTGATTATGTATTCACTTCAGGATTTAGGTAAGTACCAAAATAACCCTCGTATGTGATCTTGAAGTTTCGAGTATTTAAAGGGCTTTATCTTGAGCTTCAGAGTATCATAGGTCTTGTTCAATATCTTCTATAGGATATCAAGAATGAAACAGAGAGTCACAACTCTCTATATCACAAGATAAGATATCATGATCCATTCAAACAATCAGTACTCAGATTCGATTGCTCAATCGATCTTAAGATTGCGACCAAATGTTTAAACTAGTAACAAGGGGCTATCTTGTCAAGTCTATACTTAGCACCCCTTTCGTTGATGATACTTTCAGAGCGTAACATACATACATAAACACAAACTTAAATGAAGAATGAATATTTAATTTTATATAATGTCTCAGCAAAATCAAATACAAAGTATTTATAATGTCTTAAATCTTTTTTGAGGGCATCAATCTCAACAGATCATCTAGGTTCAACTCATGTCAAGAGTAGTCAATTTATTCCGTTATACTTCTCTTGATACTTATCAACCCTAAGCATTATTGCTTCCCTAGCAAAAGATTCTTTCGAACGTTAATTTACTTCGAAAGTGCGCGCAATCAATCGGTTCAGGAATCAACCCTTAGGTGAGTGAACATTGACCTCCTTTCAAAGAGATTGGATTTTGTGTCTGTAATTCACTTCCCACTCAAATCATGCTCTGAGAAGAGTTCCAGGTGAAGACTCCCAAGAGATGAGCTTTTATTAGAATGAATAGCCTTTTAGCGAATGAGTCAAAGAGCTCAGAGACATTATTCAGTGTCCTAGATCACTTCAGGATTTAAATCAAGTCTCACTGTGACCATCATAATGGTCTTTAAACGACACATCTACCCCAAGGCCTGTCTAGGTCGTACACTTACCACAAGTGTAGAATGCTCCCACATAGTGATTAGCATTCACTCATGTGTTCAACATATGTGACTTTGATATACCTTCCCAAGCATATCCACCTCATTTTAGCACACTGCCCAAACTCAAGTGGCCAGCACGTGACTGAGTTTAATGCGGAGGCTATGAAAGATAGTTATTATTGATTCTGAATAATTATTCAGACCTCAACCCACTAATCATATAATGCTTATATAATAATCTAATTATCTAGTTCAGTAATTATTAATACGTCATCTTTAAGTGGGCAATATTCTTAACACCAAGATGATATCTATTTTGGTTTCTCCATCAATCTCAAACCCAAGGATTTTCATGTCATTGAGATAACTTATGATCAGCACTATGTGTTCTCTAACAAGAGTCCTAGCTTTTATTTGATAGTTCATAAACTGTCAAATCGATTGTTATCTAACCTGACACCCTTGCCCTCCAAACATCTCATGGAGATCAAAGAGCATGTTATAGGCTTAATCAATATCATGATGTTGTTGTTGAAACACATTTTTCATCGATGCTAAAATATAGCACGTCACAATCTCATCGGATCGGATCCAGGCCACCAGGGCGTCCTTGTCCTCTTGAGTCGAATCATCATTCGTTTCAGGAGTACATGGGGTGGTGAATACCCATTTGTGCTTTTCCATAGTAAGGACGATGTCTAGGTCATGTGTCTAATATACGAAGTTTTTTGTTCCAGTTTATTCGAGGAAAGGATGATTGAGATAGTGTTTAGAGACATGTTGCTGATTGTTGAAACAATTGATGATTAGTCTTTTGTGTAGGATTTTAGTTCAATATTGAACAGGAAAAATCCAAAGGTTTTATAAACAAAATGACACTTTACTCCTTCGAGTGAAGGCCGTAAAAAGTCGCCTTTCATAAGTAAATGACACATCATTAATGCATAGTCATGACGTCAATAAATCAATATTTTGACTAGCCACCTTATATAGAAGTTTCATCACTCAAATATTTTTGCAGAGCCTCGAGGGAGGAATACTAGAGATTGAGTCTAAGTGTGTAACCAACCACGCAGTTCAAGAAGATCTTTGAAAACAATCCACCGAGGGGAGGCCATGTCTCATTGTTTCACTTTTAACCATAGCTCTACAAGCAATGTTAAGGGTAAAGCGTATTTGAGTACTCTGATTAAAGAGAGGGTCACGAGGGTGAATCTTAGTCTAGAGACAATTGCACTTAGCATTAATATTGAGGATCGTGGGGTGCAAACAATGAGTACAACCCTCCAACTTAGTTTTTGGAATTGGCACATCTTCTCTTGTACGTTTGGAAACACATTTTCTTGTGAAGGGAGAGCAGTGTTAATGCACTAAGTCACAAGGAACGAGGAACAAGGAACATACTCCTAAAACTAATTTCTTCATCTTCTCGTCATATTTTTTTCAAGGAATCTTCAAGGTAGTTGAGTGGGTGAACATGGATACGCCACGATTGCATCAAGAATAGGGGAATAAGCTACGAGTCACAAATCCGGATTTAAAAAGCGTAGACTCGCGGATTGCCGTACACTTTGGACTTGAAACCAATTGCATTGGATATCTAACTTCCGTACCTTTAATTTGATTCAAGAACCTTTAATTTTCAAGTTTCGAGAAAAATGTTATGGCCATATTACTGAGTCATAACAAGTTGTCCATAAATTGAAAAATAATTAAAAGGTACGTTGGATCTAGGTGTTTGAGAATAGAAGTTTATCAAAGTTTATTATTTATTTGTTTTGATTATAATTGTGTGTTATATTAACATATTAATGATTTACAAAAAATAAAACAAACAACGAAATAAAAACATTCAATAACAAATTTTAACTAGAAGATCAATAAACTAGTTTAACAATGTACACAAATTTTAAAACTTGTCAAAAACTTGATTTCGAGCATGCTAAACATAAAATATTTAAAAAACGTTTTTAAGGTGTTTATATAGCATCTTTATCAAGTGGAAAATCAACACCAATTTAATTTTAGAGGTCGCACCAAAAAATTAAAATTGTTTACGCTTTAGTCTTACCAAAACCTTTATTCAAATAAATTTTTAAAACAAATTTTGTATAATGATTTTAAATAACATGTACATTCCTATACTTTGACCTATGCTCTGATACCGTTTGCTGGAATAGGTCTAGGGTTAAGAAAAATTATTTGTAACAAGTTAATGTCGGGCAAAGTGCATGAACATTTAATCATTTAAAAACATTATTTAATTACTTGTTTACTTGGGACTAGCCTTTCTTGTAGCTTGATCTCTGAGAAGTCGTAGAAAAGGTTGATCGTCTCTTCTTGCTCGTTTCCTTCACACTTAATCGTGAACTCAAGAAACCTAAGATTTCTATTACAAGAATCTATAGAAAGTTTGTAGGATTTGTGTGTGGGCACAATTAAAAAAAATAACTCAAGAACAAGTCTATGAGCTAAAGAGCTAATTTAAGCCTAAGACTAATCAGGAGTTACGTGGATGTTAATCAAATAAGTCTATGAGCTAGAGAGCGAGAGGTTGTTGGTCGGCCAAAACAAGAGAGAACAAGAGGAAAGACTTATTATTTTCACATCTCAATGTGACCCTATATTTATTGGAGAATAATAACAAGAAAGGGTAATTACCATTTCTTATTGTGTATTTATGACACGATATTAGATTTTCTCTCCTCTTTCCCTTGTATATGGCCGATCATGTAATTGCATTAGTGAGAGAAATTTGTTTCCTCACTTAGCACATTTGTTTCCTTCTCAAAAAAACTTATTTCCTCTTTCCTTTTGGGCAATTACCAATATACAATAATGCACCAAATAATCAGATATATTATTTCCTTCTCTCTTTTGATGTTGGCTGAAATTTTACCTAAGGGGGAGCTTTGCTTCCTTTTTTATTTTAAGACAATTTTTAAAATACTCATTGTAGAATTAATACTGCACAAATATTGAAATTAATTTCATAATGCTTCAAACGACTTCTCGGCTTTAGAAACTAATTTATATTTCCATAATATGAAAATATTCAAAATTTAATTCTTGACATTCATATCATTTTATTTTCATTTGGAAAAAAATACCCTTTAGACATTTACTGAGAAAACGTCTAGCTCAACACTTGAACTTATTTTGACTAAGCTTCTAGTTTAACAATCCTACTCTAATGACCTATAATAGTGACCTTATGTATCAAAATGAACAAAGCTTGAGCTACTATACTTGAACTCAAAAGTTCACAGACATTTTTCGAGTATTAGCTTAATGTCAACTAACTCCATTAAAGAGTTGACAATGATAATCTCTCGGTTCAAATGAATTTATTTTCTACTAGTACTCCAATTCAACTTAGTTATGTTGAGTGGATCCATTGAATGTTATCAATTTTTACCCTTCATGAATATCATCAACTAGATGGGATTTATAAAATTACCATTTTACCCTTCTAGTTGTTATTTCCTCAACTCCTTTGTTACTTGTGAATAAGTTATAAACAATGTATCGACGAGGAGCTAACAAGTCACATTGTTTCATCCAAATAAAGTCCTTACTTAATTTTGGATACTGCGCAGTTCATTTATTCACAATCCAATTAATAAAGCATGAGATGATATATATTGCATTTCAGCAATCTTGTACACGTATTCCATATCTATGAGAACTTCACAAAGTTCGTTCATTACATCTTCATAAGTTAATATCTCACCAATTTGTCTAGTCTTGATCACTTAATGGATTTAGATTTGACTTTCTCAAATGAGAATATTAATGCTATGAAATGACATGTCTCATTTCAGGATTTTGGTAAGCATGATGCAATTCATGCATAATGGCCTTGAGACATAAGAGGTTAAATAGTAACCAGATATCATAGATGCTTCCAACAATCGTATTGGGATTAATAGTCCGTTGATCTTTAGGTTGTGAATATATCGTTTTTAACTAAACCATGAAGAGTTTCATCACTCAAATCTACATTTTTCATTTCATATATTGTTAGGTTTGATTAAGGACTAAAAGACTATTGAATATCATAAATCTTCAATCAAACTAGAAGGAATGAAAGAACGTTTCAACTTTTATTAATTTAATCAGCAAATTACAATAAGGACTTTATGAAAGATTTATATATTACATCAATATGTAAATAAATAATCTTCTTGTGCGCATCTCTGCCATTAAAGGAATCAAACTATGATGGAGATTCTTAGATCAATGATGAGTAACTCATCACTCCCTGATTCCTTTTGCGGATTTGCTCTCGAAACTTCTTCATACATTCTGAACCAAGTTCCATCTAAAACAGTACGTAGTACTCCTTATAACGATTTAACGGGCGTAAAGTTAGTTTATGCCACATCAAAATTTGGGGCTGCCTTGCACAGGTGCTAAGGCAAAAGACTAGCAAGTTGGCTAGTAGGTCAGAATTATGTGTGTTCGTTGGAAATCCAATAGAAACCAAAGGTTTCACATTCTATAGTCTCGAAGACGATAAAACTCATTTTATCACTTATGCTCATTTCCTTGAGGATGACTTTATGAAGAACAAAATCTAGAAGAAAAATTGTGCATGAAGAAAAGGTGGGTGAGGATGCTTCTACCTCATCTGTAAGAGCTATTTTTACCCCAACTGAAACGCAACCTAACAATTCAGAATCTCGTCAAGTAGTACTTTGATGTAGTGGGAGGGTTTCTCAAAAGCCCGACAGGTAACTGTCGTATGGTGATACTCTTGCAGCCGTCTCTAGCATGGATGACCCTGTTTCTTATAGCCAAGCAATGGATAGTTATGAATCAAACCTTTGGCTTAACACCATGAAAGTTGTGATGCATTCGATGCATGTCAACAAAGTCTGGAAACTTGTATACCTACCTGAAGGGGTTAAACCCGTAGGGCGTAAGTGGATCTATAAGAAGAAAAGGTGTTCGAATGGGAATGTTGAGACGTTCAAAGCACGACTAGTGGCTAAGCGTTACACCCAAAAGGAAGGTATTAATTATGAAGAACCTTTCTCGCCTATTGCAATGCTTGCATCCATCTGTATGCATCTATGCATAGCTTCCGCTCTCGATTATGAGATCTGGAAAATGGATGTCAAGACTTCCTTTCTGAATGACAATCTTGAAGAGCGCATTTTCATGGCTCAGGCAGACAGTTTCGTGGAAGGTGGTCAAGAGACCAAGGTTTGTGAGTTACTTAAGTCCATTTATGGAATTAAAGCAAGCATCTAGGTCATGGAATATTAGATTCTATGTAACTGTAAAAAGCTTCGGTTTTGAACAGTCAATAGATGAACCTTGTGTTTACAAGGTAATACACGAGGGCAAGGTTGTGATTCTGGTATTGTATGTCGATAATATATTGCTCATTGGTTATTTCTGGATAAATTATCTGAGGTTTAGATCTGCTTAGTAAAGCAGTTTGATATGAAGGATCTAGGGGAAGGTGCGTACATTCTTGAGATTCAAATCGTTCGAGATCGAAAGAATCAGAACTTGTCGCTCTCCCAAGCATCGTATATATAAGGTGATGGATTGCTTTGCTATGCAAGACTCTAAGAAGGGCCAGGCCCCCTTTAGACATGGAGTCTCACTCTTTAAGGACCAGTCATCAAGGCTGCACAAGAGATTGAAGACATGAGAACGATTCTGTATGTTTCGGCCGTAGGAAGTCTCATGTATGCTATGTTCTGAACTAAACCGGATATATGTTAGCCGTTGGTGTAGTTAGTCGTTTCCAATCCAATCCTGGACGTGAGCACTAGATTGCTTACATATTCAGGTACTCACTTGAATATGATGGGGTATACCGATTCCGACTTTCAGGCGGATCGGGATTCCAGGAAATCCACTTCAGGATTTGTGTTCATCCTAATGGTGGATCTATTGTTCGGAGGAGTATCAAGCAATCTTGCATTGCTGACTCCACCATGTAAGAAAAATTTGCGACTTCTTATAAAGCATCCAAAAAGGCTGTATGGCTCAGAAAATACCTTAAGTAGTGGGGTTGTCGCTAACTCGAAGGAACCTAGAAGCCATAAGCGCTCTAAATATATTGAGAGGAAATACCATTTAATTAAAGAGATCGTGTCGCATGGAGACGTGGAGGTGAAGAAGATCTTAACGGTGGACAACCTGACAGATCCCTTCCCCAAGGCTCTATCCAATAAGGCCTTCGACAAACATCGAGGCAGATTAGGAATGAAGGACTATACTCATCTTCTTTGAGTCAAGTAGGAGTTTGTTGGCAGAGATGCCCACAAGAAAATTATTTATTTGCATATTGATGTAATATAAATCTCTCGCGAGTCCTTATTATAATTTGACAATTATATTAATAAAAGTTGAAACTTTCATTTGTTCTTTTTTTTGTTTGGTTGAAGATTTATGATATTCCATAGTCTTATAATCCTTAATCAAACCTAACAACGTATAAAGAGACAAATGTAGATTTGTGTGAATAGACTCTTCATGGTTTGCTCCTAGTATGATTGGTTGAAAAATCTACAATGTCTAGTTACGAATTATAGAGAGTTGAAAACTCTATAGTTCTTCTTGTGTATCTTCCGAAGATACTGAATTGACCAGTGCACCTTTATAGACAATGTAAGAATAAATCATTTAACCTCTTCCTTCTCAAGGTCACTATGTATGAACTACATCGTGCTTACATTAACCCTTAAATTAGACATGTCATTACATGACGTCAATATACTCACTTGAGAAAGTTAAACTCTAGATCCAACCTTTGTGAACTATACTTTGTGAAGTTCTCATAGATATGAAATTCATGTACAAGATTGCTAAAATGCAATGTATATAATACCTCATGCTTTATTACTTGGATTGCGAATAAATGTATCGGTCGATGTCCAAATTAAATAAAGAATTATTTTGGATGAAACGTTGTGACTTCTTCGCTCCTCGTTAATGCATCAATTCCAACTTATTAACAAGTATTAAAGGAGTTGAGGAAATAACAAGTAGAAGAGTAAAATGAGAAATTTGCAAATCTCATCTATTTGATGATATTCATGAAGGGTAATCATTCTATAATATTCAGTGGATCCACTCATCACAAATAAGTAGATTTTTTAGTAGAAAATATATTCATTTTAACCAAGAGATTTTCAGTGTCAACTCTTTAGTGGAGTCAGTTGACATTTAACTAGACTTGGAAAAGTTTGTGAACTTTGAGTACAAGAGTCCTAGTTAAAGCTCTATTCATTTGGGTCGATGGGGTCACTATCACAAGTCATTAAAGTAGACTGTTAAATTAGAACTAAGTCAAAATAAGTGGAATTGTTGAACTAGACGTATTTTCCGAAAACAGTCTAAAGGGTATTTTTGTCCACGTGAACATAAAATGATGTGAATGTCAAAATAAGATTTTGAATATTTTCATATGATTGAAATATAAATTATTTTCTAAAGCCGAGAAGTTGTTTGAGGCATTATGAACTTAACTTCATTATAGGTGCAATATTAATTCTGCAATGGGTATTTTAAGAATTGTCTTTAAAAATATAAGGAGGCAGTTAGATGCTTCCCCCATGTGTATAGAATTCAACAACATCAACAAGTGGAAAGAAATTATATCTAGAAATTAATTTCCCTTGATTATGAAGATAATTTCCAAAAAGGAAAAGAGGAAATGAATTTTTTTGAGAAAGAAACAAATGTGCTAAGTGAGGAAATAAATTTTCGTCACTAATGCACATAGTATGGCTAGCCATCCCCTAGAGAAAGAGAAGCGGCCTAATAATTTTTCCTCTCAATCTCCCTCTTCTCGATGTTTAGATCATCGGAAAATTTCTTGTCCGTATAGGAGTATAATCGTCCCAGACTAACTGAATATTGGTAGGGTGTCGGACCCTCTATACATAGCCTTTTTGAAAACCATCCCGTTGGAGGAAATTGCATTGGACGGCCCCTAGGCGCAGGCAGCCTTAGCTGACTCCACTTGGAGCAGGAGATGGTGTGCCGACCGGTCCCTCGACGCGGGGAAGGAGTGCCAACCGGCCCCTTGACGCAGGCGAGGGTGTGTCGACCAGCACCTCGGAGCGGACAATGACGTGTCAATCAGCCACTCTCGATGCATACAAGTATGGAGTTGCCGACCCCTCTTGGCGCAGGCAAGGAGCCGACCGGCCCCTTTCAGATCGGGAAAGGGTAGAGCCGGCCGACCCCTTCCGACACGCGCGAGGAAATGTCGATGTGGCCCGAAGAGTGATTTTTTGGCCTTACAGAGCGGAGTATAAATTGAGCTCGACGGTCAACTTATACCTGATATCAAAAATCAAAATACACTTTATGTGTAGCCTTTAGCAACTAATCTTATCTTTCGTCTAGCTAATGATCCATTATAATTCATTATGTTAGTAAAAATCAATCTGGAGCCGATACTAGTTTTGTCAATATGTAAATTAACAATAGACTATGTATTATTATGGTGCATAACTGCAATTTCTTTAGTCATGGCTTGTCACCATTCCTTTGATTTGGTTGCATCATGATAATAAGATGTTGTTGGATCTGTAGTTATTGTTAAAACAATTTTTTGTAGGATGTAGACAATCAGCTATAGTCTAAAACTGTGTCAAAGGTGCGCTGTAATTTACACTGAGTCTATTTTGAGTAATTTACCTTCATACTCTTGCATGTAAGCAGGATGTGTGTTTTCGCTTAGATTACCTTCTCTAGTTATCTTGATTGTTGATGTTCATGTATTTCTGGTTCTTGAATAGGTGGATTTATGTCAAACGGGCTAGGTATATCTTGTTGTTGATCAAAAACGCTAAGTTCTTTTTGTGTAAATCTAAGTGTGTCTCACTAGTACAAATACAGGTGACTTTCAGATGCAATTAGTCTCATATGAATATACATTTGAATGCGAATAATCGCATCTAATCTTAGTATTTGGCGTTTTATTTTATCTTGGAAACACATTTGGATGCAACATGTCGCATCTAATAGTCTTGTAGGGATTATTGGATGTGATTTAGTCGTATCTAAAAGTCCCCAAAAATTGGGCGGTCCGAATTTCCCCCTTTCGCATTGTTTATCTGACGTGTAAATTTAATTTTTTATTTTTCTGAACAATAGATGCGATCTTTCGCATCTAAAGGTCCCTAAAAAATTGGGCTGGCATATTTCCCCCCTTCTCGTCTTTTAATTGACGCGACACTGACTTTATTTATTTTTATTTTTAAACGCGACTTTTGTCGCATCATTTGATCGTTATCGGATGCGACAATGTCTCATCTAAATGTTAGGGTTTTCGTACTTAACATGTCGCCTCTTCCCCTCTTTCTCGAGTTTTCATTTCTCATTTCACAAAAACCTCCGAAACTACTGACCTCCGACCACAACCTTCTATACATGTGACCTCCGACCTCCCTGTGACCTCCCTCCATTGCCTCCGGCGATCCTCCTCGCCGCCCAGGACCGCCACGATTGTAGTCCTCGGCCTTGCCAACGCGGCCTGCTCCTCACCTGATCCTCGCCCCTCCGTTGACCCTCTCCGACGTGGCCTGTGACTCGTGATGAAGACCACATGCACGCATCTTTCTCCGACCGGTAAGGTTGACTTTTTAATTCATTCCACATTCAGTATATTCAATATAAATTAATTTCATTGCTTCTCACCCTTGGCGATTCTTTCTTACTTGTTTTTAGGTCTCCGTAGAAGAACTTTGTGGAAACTATCCCATCATTACAGGTCACCGTCAGTTGTTTTTCGTGATGAATTATTCATATAACTACTGCGTCGTTTTATTTAAATGTATTTGGTATGGAAATCAAAAGAGTGGACGATGCAATCAAAAGAGTGTACGATGATAAAATATGTGAAACAACGAGTATTTATACCGCAAAAGAGTAGTTCACAGACGAGGCATACATACTCGGGACAGAAGAGAAACAAGTGTTTCACGTAAAAGACCTTTATCAAAGTTGATGAATGGAATATTGTCGAGAAATGCAATCATTAGGGAATTTGGGATATTCCTGAATTTAACGCCACCACCTCAGCCTTGGTTCAATTTACAATACATTTATCAGACATTGATCTTTTGAGTCATCGTCATGAAACAACTAACGCCGAGTTGATTACTGATGTAGACGATGATGTAGTAAATGACGAAGAATATGAAATATTAGTAATTTTTAAGGAGAAGTTGTCGATGTCGAAGATGATACTAATGTTGTATCGAGTGACGACGATCAATGAGTAATATTAAAATTATTGATTTTTGTTTGATTGCTTAATTTAAACAATTTTTTATAAACTTTTTGACGTAAAACTCCGGGATCTGACGATATTTATTTTACATGATGTCCATAGCATTTGGATCGAGTAGTGACGATGATCACCATCAAATGTCGGGGTCTGACAACTCAAGAAAAAAGCGGGGACCGATAACCGGTGCAATTTTGGAGAAAACTTATGAAGGAGATCAGGATCTGATTGTCCAGTATGATTGGACTCAGAAGGCGTTCTACCAAGCAGCTCGTGCAAAGAACAATAAAATTGGAACCTTCTCCAACCGCTTTTGAAATTCCATCTATTTCTTCATTCCTTTTTCGCATCCAAATTGGACCAACGTTAAAGCTCAAAGTATTGATCACGTTCTAAATGTGATGCACACAACGTTTACATTCATGTACATTGATGAGGACACAGATGAGGTACACTTGGCAGATTCGATTCGAAGCGAGATTGATGGTTCTATTATACGCGATGCAAAGCATAATTATCGGGGAAAAAAGTCGAATGCAGCTAGAAAATTCAGAGAAGAATATGTCGGGAATGTAGAGCTTGTCAAGAGTAAAATTCCGTCGGGCATGTCCGCAGAGAATTATTCAAAGACAATAGATATGTTTGTGAATGAAGATTTCAAGGTAACATTAGGTCTTACGTTAAAAATTCATTTTCTATGAATAATCATTAATTATATTGTTTATTTTTTAAGAAAATATCGGAGCGCAACAAGGCAAACCAAGCGAAGAAGAAGACGCAATCGAGACAAGGGTCGATCCATTTTTATGCTCATCGTCGAAATAACGTAATTTGGTCTATCAAGTATTTAATTTTAAAAAGTTAAAATTGTAAATGTTTAGTAATTTTGCAAATAAGAGAGGACAGGATTTTGGGTTCTGCATTGGACACATGGCAGCCTCTCCACACAGACGATAAAGGAACATTCACGACGGACTAGGCAAAGAACGCTTTTGTATGTCATAAATATTTGTAAAGTAATTATTAAATTATAATAACACTTACTAATCGTGTTTATTGTATTTTCCAAAAGGCCCAAACGATAAGCTGCGTTGGAGATCTTCTGAAGGAGGGCGAGCAAAAAAAACATTTAATTTACTCAAGACCAATCAGAGGGACTCACGATGCGCAAAATTCTCGGACAGCGATGCAATCGGGAGACCAGGATAGGTACTTCGATCCTGTTAAATTCAGTACATGTTGCTAGAACACGTGACAAGGGCTCGTCTAGTTCATCATCCTACAAAAAACAAGTGTATGAGTCCATATTGGAGATGAGACATCAAATGGAGAAGATGCAACTTCAAATCGACACGATGAGCCAAAATCCGACTCCGAGCTAACCATCTCCTGCGCAAAAGCAAAAATTCACGTATCCGCCAATTGCAAGACGTGATGATAATACGCCGGGTTCCGCAAAGTTTCAGAGATACTGTTCGAGCAGAGAAGTCGTTTGAGTCTAGAAAGAAGAAGTGATGGTTTTACGTTTCTTATGTTACATTTAATATTTAAGTTTGTTATGTTTACGCTTTCATTTACGTACTTTAAAACACTTTGAATTATGTTAAATTTAAAACTATATTTTAAGTTTATTTATATCTAATTTATAATTTCATTAATTTTAAAATTGTCTAATTTAATTTTTAATATAATTAATAATAACATTTTTTAAATAATGGCATCCAATGCCTTGGCAGGAGAAGAATTGGATGTGACACAGTCGCATCCAAAGGCCACGTAATTTTTTTTTTTGCACTGCTTTGTTTTTCACATGTACACATTTAGATGCAACTAATCGCACCATATACTTTTGGCGTGCATACATTGTCGTTTACCGTCAATATTTTCGTTATGTTTTTGTTGAATTTGTATGCGATGAGTCCCGTAAAAGTTTTCGTATCTGATGTTGATGACTATTGGATGTGATTAGTCGCATCCAATATTTTTAGCTACAACATAGTCTCATCCGTAGTCGTATCTGAAGGTGCATTTAGATGCAATTTTTGGCATTTAGATTCGACAAAATATTGCATTTAAAGACTATTTTTATACTAATGGAAACGTCTATAAGTTAGGAGCTATGTCCTTTATTAATGCTTGTCCTTTCTTATGTGTATTCGATCTCTGAATTGTTGACTATCAACATGTGATATTGTCAGGTTTCTAATCATAGGAATTGGAACAGCTTCAAAGAAATCATGAGTATAATTCGGATCTAGATATAAATGAAAAGGAAAAAAGTCTTTCATGAAAAACTATATCATGTGTAATAAAAATTTATTTGTCTTCAAACGTAGTAGTTTGTATCCTTTTAACTCCGGAAAGATATTTAATGAGTATGCATTTTCTATTGGAATAGGACTAAAGTTATGAAAAATTATCTTTAATCATATTAGTGGCGGAATATAAAATTTCTTTATATCTAATGTTACATTTAAAGTGCTTGAGTGCAAACCTTACTCGTACCTTTAATCTAAAGCGTCTTGAGAAATGTGGATCTTCTTCCTTGGCTCGATTCCTTTATATCTGATGTTGAACTCGAGAAATCTAAAGTTTCTATTACATGTGTCTTTAGAGATTTAGAAGCATTTGTGTGTTGGCACAATTAAACACAATAGCTCAAGAACAACTCTATGAGCTATACAACTAATTAACCCTAAGTCTAATGAGGACTTAGGTGCAAAAATAAAAAAAAAATCTAGAGAGAGAGAGGGTCGGCCAAAACGGAGAGACATGTACAAGAATGCTTATTTTCACATCTCTATGTGAAACTCTATTTATAGGAGAAGGAAAATCAACAAAGGGTAATAACCCTTTTCAATTGTGTATTCATGACACAATATTTGATTTATTCTCCCCTTTCTCTTCTATCATGGCAGTCCATACGCTATCACAAGAGAGGAAAATTTGTTTCCTCGCTTAACATATTTATTTCCTTCTCAAGGAAATTAATTTCCTCTTTTCCTTTTGGGTAATTATCTTTATAATCAAAGACAAAAAATTCTCTCCTCCTTGAATGTGTTTTGGCCGAATTTTGTAGCTAGGGAAGGGACATCTAGATGCTTCCTTATCTCTTTGAAAACAATTCTTTAAATACCCATTGTATAATTACTATTACACAAATAATGAAGTTAATTTCACAATGCCTCAAATGACTTTCTGGGTTTATAAATTGATTTATATTTTCATCATATGAAAATATTCAAAATCTTATTTTGACATTCATATCATTTTATGTCCATGTGGACAAAAATATCCTTTAGACACCTTCTGAGAAAAAGTCTAGTTCAGCACTTGAACTTATTTTGACTTAGCTTCTAATTTAACAATCCTATTCTAATGACGTGTAATAGTGACATTATGGATCCAAATGAACAAAGCTTGAGCTTCTATACTCGGACTCAAAAGTTCACAAACCTTTTTTCGAGTATTAGCTTAATGTCAACTGACTCCACTAAAGAGTTGACACTGAGAATCTCTCGGTTCAAATGAATTTCTTTTCTACTCAAATTAACCTTAATTATATTGAGTGGATTCAATGAATGTTATCTATATTTACCCTCCATGAATATCATCAATTATATGGGATTTATAAAATTACCATTTTACCCTTCTAATTGTTATTTTCTCAACTCATTTGTTACTCGTGAATAAGTTAGAAACAATGTATTGACGAGGAGCTAACAAGTCACATTGTTTCATCCAACCAAAGTCGCTACTTAAGTTTGGATACCGCGTGGTTCATTTATTCACAATCCAAGTAATAAAGCATGAGGTAATATGGAATGCATTTCAGCAATCTTGTACATGAATTTCATATCTACGAGAACTTCACAAATCTGGTTCATGGCATCTTTATAACTTAATATCTCACCGATTGGTCTAGTCTAGATCATTGATTGTATATAAATCTCTAATAAGTCTTTATTATAACTTGCTGATTAAATTAATAAAAGTTAAAACGTTAACTCATTCATTTTTCGTTTGATTGAAGATTTATGATATTAAATAGTCTTATAGTCGTTAATAAAGCCTAACATTGTATGAAAAGAAAAATTTAAATTTGCGTGAACAAACTCTTTATGGTTTGCTTAAAACGAAATATTCATAATCTAAAGATCAACGGACTATTTATCCTAGTATGACTGTTGGAAGAATCTATGATGTATACTTACAAGGCGTAGAGAGTTAGACACTCTATAGTTCTTCCATTGTATCTTCCGAAGATATTGAATTGACCAGTGCACATTTATAGACAATGTAATAATAAACCATTTAACCTCTTTTGTCTCAAGGTCACTATGTATGAAATTCATCGTGCTTTCCTAATCCTGAAATGAGACATGTCATTTCATAACTTCAATATATTCATTTGAGAAAGTTACACTCATGAGTATACTTTGTGAAGTTGTTATAGTTATGGAATTCATGTACAAGATTGCTGCAATGCAATGTATATTACCTCATGCTTTATGTTGTCGTCGGTTTTTTTCGACGACAATGGATATAAATATATCGCCTTCGGACGACCCCGGGCCCGGCCACCGGAGGGCGCCACGGGCTCTCCCGACGCATCGGTCGGTCCCGACACGCCCCGATTAGCCCTTGGCCGGCCCTGAGACGTCCCCAGCCGACCCTGGCCCACCTTGGTCGGTCTTGGACCGTCTTCGGCGCCCATGATCGATTGCCTCGACTATAAATAGCCCAAGACGCCTCTCACAAAGGTAACGAACAAAGATAGAGCTAAAAGAGAGAATTTCTCCTTGAGAATTCTCCCAAGATCCGAGACTTGAGTTTGGAAACGACGCTGATTTCATAGTTTCCGTTTTTCACCTCGCCTCGTCGATCTCCCCTCGTCATCCTACAAACTCCACCCACATTATACTAATGTTGAGCGTCGGAGAGGTAAACAGAGGACCCCCCTCTGTTTTCCCTTCTTAGTTCACGTCTGTTTACTCTTTTCAGATAACAGAAGGACTCGAAGACCACACGACATCTTAGAGACGACCCGGAACACCGGATCTGACACGCTTAGGCTGAAGCGAGGGTCACCCGCTCTGAGCGAGGATCTGACCACTTAGGTCTCTGAACGTTGTCCGAATTTCAGCGACAACACTTTATTACTTGGATTGTGAATAAATGCATCGGCCGACATCCAATTAGAATAAAAGATTCTTTTGGATGAAACGTTGTGACTTGTTAGCTCCTCGTCAATACATAGTTTCTAACGTATTCACAAGTATTAAAGGAGTTAAGGAAATAACAACTATAAGGGTAAAATGGTAATTTTTCAAATCTCATCTAATTGATGATATTCATGAAGGGTATCATTCGATAATATTCAGTGCATCCGCTCATCACAAATAAGTAAAACATTTAGTACAAAATATATTCATTTGAACCGAGAGATTTTCAGTTCAACTCTTTCGTGGAGTCACTTGACATTAAACTAGGTTGGAAAAGTTTGTGAACTTTGAGTCCAAGAGTCCTAGTTAAAGCTTTGTTCATTTGGGTCCATGAGATCACTATCACAAGTCATTAGAGTATAGTTTGTTAAAGTAGAAGCTAAATCAAAATAAGTTCAATTGTTGAACTATAAATATTTTTCGAAAATAGTCTAAAGGGTATTTTTGTCCACGTGGACATAAAATGATGTGAATGTCAAAATAAGATTTTGAATATTTGCATATCTTGGAAAGATAAAAAAATTTCAAAAGCCGAGAAGTCGTTTGACGCATTATGAAATTAATTTCATTATTGGTGCAATATTAATTCAACAATGGGTATTTTAAGAATTTTCTTAAAAGAAATAAGGAAACATCTAGAAGCTACTCCCAGAGTTCGGCCAACATCAAGAAGAGAGAAGGAAATTATCTCTTGTTATTTGGTCCATTAATGTTTTTGGGTAATTGCCCAAAAGAAAAGAGGAAATGAATTTTTTTGAGAACGAAACAAATGTGCTAAGTGAGGAAACAAATTTCCCTCACTTATAGCATTGTATGGCCGGCCATGTAGAAGATAAAGGGAGGAGGAAATCAAATATTGTGTCATAAATACACAATAAGAAAGGTTAATTACGTTTTCTTGTATTTTCTTCTCCTATAAATAGAATCTCACATTGAGATGTGAAAATAAGTTTTTGGTCTTCATCTCTCGATTCCAACATTCCATATCTATGAGAACTTCACAAAGTATACTCATGTGATCTTCATAATCTAATACATCACCAATAGAGCGCATCTAGTTCATAAACTTGGATCTAGAGTGTAACTTTCTCAAATGAATATATTGAAGTTATGAAATGACATGTCTCGTTTTAGGATTAGGGAAGCACGATGCAATTCATATATAGTGACCTTTAGACAGAAAAGGTTAAATGGTTTATTATTACATTGTCTCTAAAGGTGCACTGGTCAATTTAGTATCTTCGAAAGATCCCTTGGAAGAACTATAGAGTTCCAAACTCTCTATGTCTCGTAACCAGACATCATAGATTCTTCCAACAATCATACTAGGATCTTCCAACAATCATACTAGGATAAATAGTCCGTTGATCTTTAGATTGTGAATATTTCACTTTAAGTAAACCATGATGAGTTTGTTCACGCAAATCTACATTTGTCTCTTCATACCTTGTTAGGTTTGATTAGGACTATAAGACTATCGAATATCATAAATCTTCAAACAAATGAAAAATGAATAAATGAACGATTCAACTTTTATTAATTTAATTTGAAAATTACAATAAGGACTCGTGAGAGATTTATATTACATTGATATGCAAATAAATAATATCCTTTTGGGCATCTATACCAACAAATGTCCCAATAGTGAATTCTAGTAATGTTGTTGTCACTGAAATTCGGAAAACGTTGAGAGACCTAAGCGGTCAGATCCCCACTTGGGGCGAGTGACCCTCACTTCAGCTTGAGCGTGTCGTATCCGGTGTCCCCGATACGTAAACCATGATTGGAAAACAAAGGAGGGTCCTATGTTTACCTCTCAAACGCTAAAATTATTGTAATGTGGGATGAGTTTAGTATAACAAGGAGGGATCAACGAGAGCAAGTGAAAAGGGGATACTTGGATCGACCGCGTTTCAGGGCCTGAGTCTCGGATCTTTTAGGGCGATAATCCTTCTTGTCGGAAGAGGATTCTCGGGTGTAGTGAGAAAGAGATAGAGGTATTTCGGGATAGAGTTCTCTTGTCGAGTTATTCGTTACCTGAACCTCAAGGATAAGGTTTGTATTATAGGCTTCGAGAGAGCCTTGGGCATGCGTCTCGTGGTGGCCAACCAACCTAGGCGTGGAGGTCGACCGAATTGTTGTTGGGTGGTCGGTGGGCCCTTGTTTGAGACAAGGAAGCCGGTCGGCCCTTTCGGGGGAGGCCTGGGAGACCGATTGGCTTGTTTGAGAGAGCCCCAGGGCCAACCGCCCTAGTCTTTGCCAAGGGAGGCCGGACAGCCCATCTATGCATGTCCCTGGGCCGGCTGGCCCTTGTCTTGGCCAAGAGAGGCCGGCTGGACCACTTGTGAGAGCTACAGGGCTGGTCGCCCTTGTCTGGGCTAAGGAGCTTCGTCGGCCTTCCTTCGGCAGCTACGGGAGAGATCCGCTCGGTCCGCTCTTCAAAATATTGTAGAGGCGGAAATAGGTGACAGCATATTGTAGCAACATAAACCGGTGACAACAAATGTGTCTAAATAATAAATATATAACATGTATGTTTGTTTCGTGTTGCTCATGCCTAATAGGTCCAAATAATAAATATCTAATTGCTCTGTTTGGTAACACCTTTCTTTTAAAAAACGTGATTTTAGAAACAGCTTTTAAAAAGGGTAATTTTGATGTATAGCAGTGTAAATTATGTGTAATTTGGATATACTCAAGTTTTTGTTAATAGATTGAAAATACCCAACAAAAATCGTTTACAAAAGTTTGGATACAAAAATACCCCAAAAATGTTTTCAATATGTAAACGAATTTAGGGTATTTTGGACTGTTTACGATATGTCTGGGTATTTTCAATCTGTTAACGGAATTTGGGTATATCCAAAATGGAAATGTTTTATAAGACTATAGAGCCAATTTTTTGTTTGAAAAAATCAACGTTTTTCAAAAGTGATTAGTGTTTGGTAAATGGCTTTTGATTTGGCTTTCCATAAAAGCAAAGAATGATTTAGTGTTAGGTAAAACAACTCAAACTATAGAAAAAAATATTAAAATAAGCTTGTGGATAAATATTTAAATAATAAAATTAATTTTGGTGATTAAATTATATGTAAAGTTAATATTTTTAAGATATATCTTACATATGTCTTATGTTTTTTTAAGGCAACATATGTCTTATGATATACATGTAAGAAATGATATAATGCGTTATTAACTTTAAAAAAACGAACAATGAGGATAATAAAATTCATCACGTATACAAAACAATGCATTAACAAAAAAATCAAAAAGCCCAAGACCATTATGCTCAATCCCATAAAAGGCTTAAATTATATAAGTTCCGTCACATATAAACAAAAGGCTAAATCATTATATCACAAACATAATCATCTATACACACGACCGAAGGATAGAGAAGAAAAAAATTGAAAGATTAAAGAAATAAGAAGAGAAACATAGATGTAGACGGTAAAGTCTGGATTTGTACTCTGGCTTTGACAACATTGACAACCTCAACTTTGGAAAAAAGTCAGGAACAGACTTGTAAATTTTCTTCGACGGAGAACAACTCAAAGATGGTCTTAACCGACTACAACATTTAGGTTTAATTTGAGCTAGTTTATAAATTAGGTTGAAAACACCATCTTTATCCTGGTTGAGTTTTGACCTAATTTTTTACTTAAATGAAAATGTTTAAAGTTTGGGTTGAGTTTTTATAGACGAAACTTTACTAGGATGATGGTGACAAATAACAATACGACGGCGGTTCGATTATGCTATGTTAGCAGAAAAAATGTTAAAAAAGTTATTCTAAATTGAGAACTTGCCCAAAATGCCACCATTTGTACTTGATTTTCTCAAAATCCACTAAAATTAATTTTTTCCCAAAATATTAGTACAAAAGTCTAAAATACCCCTAAAACAATTTCTTTACATTTTATTTCATATCCATATTAATCAGTTATTATTTATTTATTTTTTTATTAAAATTAAACTTTAAAATGTAGAAACTGTTCCAATCTTAAATTTTAATTTTTTATAATTTTTTAATTTTTTCTTAATTATTTTGGCCGGTAGTATAATGTAGGGCATTTGTGTTAGTTTTATTTTTTTAAAGGGTATTTCGTCATTTCACATGAAATTTACTAGCATTTTGGGAATAAATTATGTTTGGGTGGATTTTGGGAAAATTAAAAATAAAAGGTGGTACTTTGGGCAATTCCTCTTCTAAATTTAAGCTTTCTGAAACTGTAAACTATAAATCTTACTAGATGTATATATAAATATACGTTGAACAGTTAAAGTTATTTGTATATATAAGGAAAAATAGATGAGATTACGGGGGTAATTTAGTCTTTGAAAATTTTACTGTGATTTTCGGATCCTTAAAGTTTGGATTTTAGTTTTTTTTTAAGTTTGGATTTACGTCATTTTAAAGCGCTTTTTGAAATATTTTTTAAAATCTATTTTTACCAAACACCAAAAGACAATTTAACTTTTATAAAAAAAACAAAAGCTGGTTTAAAAAGCGTTACCAAACAGAGCCATTATGTATGTTTGTTTTTTGTTATTTATGTATTTTATACATGAGTAATTTATATGATGCGTGTATACTTTTTTTACGAATTTTGAAATAGTCAACTCTTTGTAAATTGTTAGTAAATAACAAGTTCAACGTGTTTACGAGATTGTTGAGACCATTTAAGCTCAAATTGGGTAACCAAAATTCGATAATTATGAGGGTTATATGGACGACGAATTCGTGTAAACATATTGGACTGAATATTTATCATCCGTTTACAATATATAAAACACTATAGAGTTGAGTGGGTAAATAACCAACTTTTTGTATTAATTAATAAATCATCATTCTTATTTTAATTATGTTTTGTTATTCGCTTATTGAATTTGTAATGATCGAATTTAAGAGCTACTCCAAATTGTACACACCAGTCTAATTCGGATTGGTCTTGAGTTGTTGGTCTTGTTTTATTATTTTTCAACACGGTTTCTTCCGGTCAAAACAACATAGTCCCGATTGATGATCAATTTAAAATTCGGAAGGAGTTACGATTTTCTTACCAAATCTTACGTCGTCACTTAAGAAAAAACTATTGCATAGTTGAGATTTCCAAGCTCTAAAATTTTGTATCCTTATCGATTTAGAGGAAAAAACAATTAAGAAAAATAAAAGTCTTTATTGCCTCCAGTGAGTAAATTTATGTTAAACTTTATGAATTTAATCCTCAGATTGGCAGACAATAGTACAATTTAGATGCAATGAATGTTTTTTCTCCTCAATTGCCTCAGTCAGTATTTGAACAAGAGACAATGTCGTCAAAAGGAAAAAAAGAAACAGGAAAGGTGAAGTTATTTATTACTTATGATTTTATGCTACCTTTTATTATACACTTGTTTAGAGTTTACTCTTCCGTGTGATAAACAAGAAAGAGCACTCATAGCTTTGTTTAAGCAATTATGTGAAATCCTTATTAATTATTGACATCGTTCAATCTGGAGAAGGGAACTCTTTATTACATACTCTCTTCTCTTCTGTTTTCTCGTTTGGATCCGCTACTTTTGATTCACAAATTTTAAGATAAAATCACAAACAACAGAATAATGATGTATTTCATACAATTTCTCATACGTATATAATTTCAAATATTGTTGAGAAATCTACCAAAAAATAAAAAAAGAGTGTCACATTCACTGTTTTTCTCATTTCTTTTTTTTCTTTTTTTTTAATTTATCATTAAAAAAATAGTTAAAAATATTATTTACTCAAAAAGAATTTTTATTAATAATTTCATCTTGTTTATTTCTCACACTCTATAAAAAAATTTACTCGTTCACCCAATTTTTCCATGCTCAAAACTTTCCCTCATTTACCATCACCATCACCGACTATAACTTCTCTCTACCCTCCTTGAAATCCAAAATCCAAGTCGGCCTCTCCTTCCATCTCATCCTCGATCTCACTCTCTCATGCTCGCTCTCGACCTCCATCTCACCCGCGCTCGATCTCAATCATTTTAAAGGTTTGGATTTAATGTTGTTCTCTTGTTTTAATGTTGAGTTTGAATTTTCATCATTTTTCTTCTCTTAGTACAAAATTCATAACCAAATGTCACCGGATCTCTTTGCTTTCTCTTTCTCTCTTTTTTCTTTGCTCTTGATTTTCACGTTCTCTAGTTGTTTTTTTTTTTGGGGTTTGAATGAATAACGACTACTTTGGTGTATGTAAATGTTGTTCCTCGATTCGTGTTTTCAAAACATCAAATTTAAAGTCTTAAACCAGCTAAAAATAAAAGACGACAAATTTCGATTATTTTAAATTTTTAACGTATAAATAATTTGACCTAATTATTTACATAACGTTTATGAAAGGTCGAACTTTTCACAATACGTTTAATTTCGGATTTCAGATGAATATATATATATATATATATATATATATATATATATATATATATATATATACACGATGTTTACAGTAAGAGTTAATGGCGGCAAAAATACTAAATCACTACTATAAAATATACTTTTAGAAGCGACCGGGGTCTTTAGAAGCGACATTTGAGCATTTGAAGCAACTAGTCGCTTCTAACGTAAACACCCTGAATTTTCTCAAAATATGAAAATTTTGACAATTAGAAGCGACTAGGCCAAAAATATTGGCTCGCACCCTCCGCGCCAAATATCTCAATATGTTTGAGAATTAGAAGCGACTAGTCGCTTCTAATGTCGCTTCTAATTCTCAAATTATTTGGCTCCAAAATTTCTCTGCCAAAATTTCACTAAGTATAGATTTTTGGGCATTACAAGCGACTATTCGCTTCTAATGCCGCTTCTTATGCCCAATTTTTTTTGCTCTAAAACTCTTCCGCCAAAATTTCACCTACGGGGACATTAGAAGCGACTAGTCGCTTCTAATGTCCCCACTTACCAAACTTTCGTGTATCTTATTATCGGTTTATGGTTATATTATTATTGACTTTAGACATTGTCGATTATGTTATTATCGATTTTAGACATTGTCGATTATGTTATTATCGACTTTTGATTATATTTAGTTTATGTTTAATTTGATTTTAATTAGTAAATTTTAGTATTATTAAATTTAATTATATTTTATAATAATTTGAATTAAATAATAATAAAATTTAATAAATTAATAATAATAAACCGGATGATAAATTTTTAAAAAATAAATTTTAAAGTTTTAGAAGCGACAAAGTCGCTTCTAAAGTCCTGCAAATTAATTTTTTTGCGTCATTTAGAAGCGACTAATCGCTTTTAAAAATATGGCGGGTAATATTTAGAAGCGACTAGTCACTTCTAAAGTCTCTTTTAATTGTTATCCGCCATATTTTTCCACACTTGTTTTGGCGATTTTCGGGACACTTAGAAGTGACAATGGAAGCGACTAGTCGCTTCTAATTTCGTCGTTTCAAAATATTAGAAGCGACTTATCTTTAGAAGCGATACATTAGAATCAACATTGTCGCTTCTAATGTCGCTTCTAAAGGTGATTTAGAAGCGACATTTTGACCTTTAGAAGCGACATTTGTCGCTTCTTAAGCCCTTTTTCCTCCTAGTGAATGTTAAATCAAAATTACACTTATATATATATATATATATATATATTAAATCTTGAAAACAAGCGGCAAAAATACCCGAACCTTCATACTGTTTGCATCGTCCAAATTTTTCCGTTAAATTGTAAAGAGTGACACACGTAGCACTGAAATTGAATTGAGATGTTTTTACTTAATTTTTGGTGTTTTCTATCTTCTTTCTTTGGCTAACCAAAGCAAATCAAGCATTGTCTTAGAACCATATAAACCTTGACGTGTCTAGTTCAAGTAGATCACCGTGGCAATCAAAGAGGTCAATGTCGGCAAATAATGTTTCATTTCTGCAGCAAAAAACAACCACATTGTCACAGACGCAAACTAGTTTGTTCTCTCTTTGTAAAGTCGCTATGGTGTCTATCTATCCCGGAATCCGGAATCTTTTCTCTATGTGATATGAATTCCTTTTATTCATTTCATCATGTGAAAGTGGTTCCACATCAATCAACCTCTTTCTGTTGGTGATTGATGCAACTTACTAACCATATTAAATGCGAAATATCATTAACCAAGCTCACATTAGCCAATTAATAATAATGATTACTAAACAAGATCTAGATTTATTAATTTAATTCAATTACGAAAGCAATTCAGCAACCAATAAATAGAAGAGGCGATTACTTATTTTTTGGTATTTTCTATCTTCTTTCTTTGGCTAACCGAAGCAAATCAAGCATTGTCTTAGAACCATATAAACCTTGACGTGTTTAGTTCAAGTGGATCACCACGGCAATCAAAGAGATCAATGTCAGCAAATAATGTTTCTTTTCTGCAGCAAAAAACAACCACATTGTCACAGACGCAAACTAGTTTGTTCTCTCTTTGTAAAGTCGCTATGTTATCTATCTATGCCGGAATCCAAAATCTTTTCTCTATGTGATATGAATTCCTTTTATTCATTTCATCATGTGAAAGTGGTTCCACATCAATCAACCTCATTATGTTGGTGATTGATGCAACTTACTAACTATATTAAATGCGGAATATCATTAACCGCGCTCACACTAGCCAATTAATAATAATAATTACTAAAAAAGATCTAGATTTATTAATTTAATTCAATTACAAAAGCAATTCCGCAACCAATAAATAGAAGAGGCGATTAATAAACTCACATGGATTTTGGCTCAACTACAAAACGATCCAATCCAACGCTCAATCGGTCCTCAAGCTTTAACAACTCCTTCGTCTGATTTAGTACTCGAGGATGACACCATAATTTTTCGGAAACGTAATCTCCGAAACGAATAAGAAAGATGAGAGTGCACAATCGATATCTCACTTAGATCTCGAAACCAGATTGTTTCGGGATCTCGCTCCTATTCTTTATGATTGGAATTATCAATTCCGGGGAATAGGGGAGGAAAAATTTGGCCAAGCCTAGAGAGGATGGTCGCCGATTATTCTATGACAAATGAGATGAAATTTCCTCTCCCATTGTGTCCCTATTTATAGCCTTGGTAGGTGTTGGCAGAGATGCCCACAAGAAGATTGTTTATTTGCATATTGATGTAATATATAAATCTTTGTAAAGTCCTTATTAAAAGATTATTTATTTACATATTGATGTAATATATAAATCTTTGTAATTTAATAAAAGTTGAAACGTTCATTCATTCCTTTTTAGTTTGATTGAAGATTTATGATATTCATAGTCTTATAGTCCTTAATCAAACCTAACAATGTATGAAGAGACAAATGTAGATTTGCGCGAACAAACTCTTCATGGTTTGACTAAAATGATATATTCGCAATCTAAAGATCAACGGACTATTGATCCCACTATGATTGTTGGAAGACTCTAGGATGTCTGGTTACAAGGCATAGAGAGTTAGGAACTCTGTAGTTCTTCCAGTGTATCTTTGGAAGATACTGAATTGACCAGTGCACCTTTAGAAACAATAGAAGAACAAACAATTTAACATCTTCTATCTCAAGGTCACTAGGTATGAATCGCATCATGCTCACCTAAATCCTGAAATGAGACATGTCATTTCATAGCATTAATACTCTCATTTGAGAAAGTCAAATTCTAGGTCCAATGTGTGATCTAGACAAGGCCTATTGGTGAGATATTAAGTTATGAAAATGTCATGAACCAACTTTGTAAAGTTCTCATAGATATGAAATTCATGTACAAGATTGATGAGATGCAATATATATCACCTCATGCTTTATTACTTGGATTGTGAATAAATGAATTGCGCAATGTCCAAATCTAAGTAGCGACTTTATTTGGATGAAACAATGTGACTTGTTAGCTCCTCGTCAATACATTGTTTCTGACTTATTCACAAGTAACAAAGGAGTTAAGGAAATAACAACTAGAAGGGTAAAATGGTAATTTTGTAAATCCCGCCTAGTTGATGATATTCATGAAGGGTAAACATAGATAACATTCAATGGATCCACTAGATACAATTAAGTTGAATTTGAGTAGAAAATAAATTCATTTGAACCGAGAGATTCTCAGTGTCGACTCTTTAGTAGAGTCAGTCGACATTAAGGTAATACTCGTAAAAGGTTTGAGAACTTTTGAGTACGAGTATAGAAGCTCAAACTTTGTTCATTTGGATCCATAAGGTTACTATTATAGGTCATTAGAGTAGGACTGTTAAACTAGAAGCTAAGTCAAAATAAGTTCAAGTGTTGAACTAGACTTTTTCTCGGAAAATGTCTATAGGGTATTTTTGTCCACAATGACATAAAATGATGTGAATGTCCAAATAAGATTTTGAATATTTTCATTTGATGAAAATATAAATTATTTTCTAAAACCGAAAAGTCGTTTGAGGCATTATGAAATTAATTTTGTTATTTGTGCAATTATAATTCTACAATGGGTATTTTAAGAATTGTCTTAAAAGAAATAAGGAAGCATCTAGATGCTCCTCCCCTAGGTAGAGTTCGGCCAAGATAGTGCATTAAGAGGAGAGTTTTATTTACTTTTACTTATAAGGATAATTACCCAAAAGAAAAAGGGAAATGAATTTCCTTAAGAAGGAAACAAATGTGCTAAGTGAGAAAACAAATTTTCTCACCAGTGCAAGGTGTATGGCCGGCCAAACTAAGAGGGAAAGGGAAAGGGAAAATCAAATATTGTGTCATGAATACATTATTCTTTCATGAATGAATAATTGACCTTTATAGATTTTTCCTTCTCCTATAAATAGAGCCTCACATAGAGATGTGAAGGTGAAGCTTTATTCTTGCTCTCTCCCTCTTTTGGCCGACCCTCTCTCTCTCTCTCTCTCTCTCTAGAAAATACTCTTCTTATTTTGCACCTAGATCCATACTTGATCTAGAGATTTAGCTTATGATCCAAGAATTGTTCTTCGTTCATATTGTTTAATTGTGCCCACACACAAATTCTTCCAAAACCTCTATTGACTCTTGTAATAGAAATCTTAGGTTTCTCGAGTTCAAGATTAGGTGTGAAGGTGACGAGCGAGCCAAGGAAGAGGATCTACCTTTCTCAAGACGCTTCAAGATCAAGCTACAAAGAAAGTTTGGTATTCTAGTAAATTAAATAATGCTTTTAATATATAACATGTATATGTTTTTTCTAGGTTAGTAAAAATTGTTTTACTTGAAAAAGAAATTTTTTAAATTTCGCCATTAATTTGATTAATGTTAAATTTTTTCTTTAACCCTAGAGATATTCCGTCTTTTGGATTTAATCTGGGCCATTAGATATCAACTGTGAATCTAAACTCTCTCTCATCAATCATGTCAATATCTTTGGTTGAGAATTTCTCTCCTAAGAGAGAAATCCAACGAGAAAAGGGGGAGGAAGTTAGGCCAACCCCTAGGGCATATCCCTAGGGGATTTTTGGCCAACTTCTTAGGTCAAGCGCAGTTCAAAATTACCATGCCAAAAAATTCAATTAATTATTTATTTACTTGATGCAACAACAAATAAACAATTATACCAAAACATTTATTTAATTCTGCGAATACATTTATTTATCCGCCTTTATTATAGCCGAATCGGGGACTATGGACCGAGTAATAGAAGATTAATGAACTCGACGAAAAAGACAATATAAACCTATCTCTTTTCCATCGATTCGTCTAGTCTTTATCAATACTTCATCGTGTAATCAGAGATTGAACCCTTCTTTAATACTAGAATTATATTTACTCATCATGACGAGTGTCCACTGATATAATTAGTTCGTGATCAAGATCGTCCAGGTTCAACCCGTGTCAAGAGAAGTCAATTTATTCACTTAATTTCTCTTGATACATATCAGCCCTAAGCCTCGTTGCTTCCCTAGAGAAAGATTCTCTCGAACGTTAACTTACTTTGAGAGTGCGCGAAATCAATCGGTTATGGAATCAACTCTTAGGTGAGTGAACATTAACCTACTTTCAGGGAGGCTGAAATCCGTATCTGTAAATCACTTCCCACTCGAATCATGCTCTGAGAAGACTTCCAGGGGAAGACTCCCAAGACATAAGCTGTGATTAGCATGAATAGCATTTTAGCGAAGGAGTTAAGGAGTTCAGAGACATGATTAAGTGTCCATGATCACTTCAGGATTTAGATCAAGTCTCACCGTGACCATCATAGTGGCATCGGTTAGTGCGTCGCAACGGTCCTTAAACGACACATCTACCCAAAGGCCTGTCCAGATCGTACACTTACCACAAGTGTAGAATGCTCCCACATAGTGACCAGTCTTCACTCATGTGTTCCGCATATATGAATTTCGATATAGCTTCCCAGGCGTATATCCCCAGAACGAATCAGGAAGAGATGAGTAACTCATCATTGATCTCACCATATCTAGTAGCGTTCGGTTCCTTCTCTCTGACACACCGTTTTGTTGTGGAGTGCCAGGTGCTGTAAGCTGAGATTGAATGCCTTCTTCTTTAAGAAGATCCTCGAACTCATCAGACAAGTAATCTCCGCCTCGATCTGATCGAAGGGTTTTGATTTGTTTCTCTCTTTGCTTCTCAACCAAGGCCCGATATTGTTTGAACATTTCAAAAGTATCGGATTTGTGTCGCATTAAGGAAAACATGACCAAAACATGAGTAGTCATCAGTGAAGGTTACAAAGTATTCGTAACCTCCTCTTGCCTGAATACTGATTGGACCACATACATCACTATGTATGAGTTCCAATACTTGTGTGGCTCTTAGACCTTTCGAAGAGAAAGGTCTCTTGGTCATCTTGCCTTCAAGACAGGATTCACACGTGGGCATAGATCCCACGTTTAGAGATTTCAAAGGACCATCCTTTGTTAACCTCTTAATCCTATCTAGGCCAATATGTCCAAGACGTAAGTGCCATAGATATGTATCATCCGTTTCATCACTATGAAATGTCTTACACTTCTTGAGTGAATCACTATTCACCTCAGTGTCCAAGATTGTCGGCTCATTAGGATATAGATAATAAATAGAATCTACTCGATGAGCTTTAGAAATAAAACAACCATTAAGAAAAATTTCAATACCATTATTGACTTTAAACTCATAATGTTGTTCTTCTAAACGACCAAAAGAAATTAAGTTCTTGCAAAAATCTGGAACATAATAAACGTTATTCAATAATAAAGGCTTATTCCCAAAATTCAGCTGCATGGTCCCAACAGATCTGGCTCTGACCTTCGTTCCATTCCCCCAGTTGAACGTGAACTCTTCTTCACCTAAGCTTCTGGTTTTCCTGAAACCATTCAGATTACACACAATATGGTCAAAAGCCCCACAGTCTAAAATCCAGGGTGATTCTTTATATGTTGTGTAACATGCTTGGGTGACGAAAGCCATACCTTTCCCCTTGACAGTCTTGAGGTAGGCAGGACAGTTCCTTCGCCAATGGCCGACTTCTCCGCAATGGTGGCACTTGTGTTTAGACTTGTCCACCTTTGCGATGCCCTTGCCCTTGACATCCGCAGCCTTCTTGTAAGGCGTCTTGGATCCCGTTCGGTTGGCGTTTTTGGGACCCTTCATCACTCTCTTTGATCCAGAAGTGGAAGCCATATGTTCAGCAACATTGGCTTCACCAGTCTTCTTCTTGGTCTTAGGGAGAAGTCCCTCGGCAGTCTGCAACTCCTTCATCAGCTCGGTTACATAATAATCGAGCTTGTTCATGGAGTAGTTCAGACGGAAGCTATCGAAAGAATCCGTCAGAGTCTCCAAGATCATGTCGACCTTGGTGAGTCCATCGATCTCCGATCCGAAAATCTCCATGTCGTTCAGGTGACCCATGATCACTAGCATGTGGTCCCTGACTGACGTTCCCGGCTTCATCCGACAATTCATGAAATTTCGGATTGCCTACTGCCTCGCCTGACGCCCATGACATCCAAACATGTCATGAAGATTGTAGAGCATGTCATATGCCGTGGCAATGTCCTTGTGAGATTGTTGCAACACATTTCTCATGGAACCCAAGGTATAACACTTGGCAATCTCATCGGACCTTACCCACGTGTCATAGGCGTTCTTGTCCTCCTGGCTTGAGTCAGGACTCGGAGCTGGAGGACACGGGGTAGTGAGAACATACTTGTGCTTTTCCACCGTCAGTACGATGTCGAGGTTACTTTTCCAATCAACGTAATTCTCATCCTCGAGTTTGTTATAACTCAGTATAGATGCAAGTGGATTTATGATATTGCTGAAATTAAATGAAATGAATAAATTTAGCATATGCTACAGTTTCGAATTATGATGCATGTACAATCCTAAATTAGTGAGGAAAGCGATAAATAATTCATGGTATTATGAACAAAAATGATCAATTACTTTTCCTAGGGGAAACTGCAATTGATCGCCTTTCATAGTCGTGACGCATCACTATTTAGTTTGAACCATACAAGAAGTCACAACTTCTAGTTCTCGCTAATTACCATGGACTTTGGTCACTTATGTTTAACGCATAGCCTCTATGGAGGGTTACTTTAAACAATAAGTCTAAGCGTGTAACCAACATGTGGGCTCTTATCCAAGTTACTTTGAAAACGGTTCTCCTAGGGGAGATCCCGCTTCATCGTTCCTCTTTAGAGCTTAGTTCGTAACAATTTAATTAACTATGTGCTTCTGAAGTACTCCCATTAAAGGGAGGTCCACGAGGGTGACTCTTAGTTCATTCACACAAGTTAATTAAATTCATGTTGGGGACCTCGGGTTATTTCAACGACAAATAACCCTCCCACTTAGTTTTTGTAAAAATCATATTTTTGTGGACGATGTTCAATTTCATAACTATAATGATGCATGAACAATTCATATGGTGTTGGCGTTCTATCCTATATGACATGTGGATGAATATGAGATAAGATTAAATAAAATAAAACATAATATTTAACTTATCTAATGGCCCATTTCTAAAATTACAACCCTTTACAAAAGAAAAATAAATAAACTACTTTATTCCTAGTCTTGTGTCGAGTCGTCGAATTTCCGAGTTTTAAAACTTAGAGATTAATATCTCCCACTCAAATAACTAAATTTACTTTTATTATTTCAAAAATAATATAAGAAAATTTAATTATTCAAGATTTTAAATTTATTCGGAAACGATTTCCGAATCTCGGTCGTCGGGCCTAACCCTAGCTAGCTCGCGCGCGTCCGAAGACACACGGCCACGCTAGGGTTTTGGCCGACCCAAATAGCCCTCTTGTGTCCAATACACAGGTCCTTAGGCGTGTTCGGAATCGTCCGGGATAGCTCCCACGCGTTTCAAAAACACGCGGCCATTCCCGGAGGCTTCCTTCCTTCTTCTTGTCTCCCGGATTACAAAATTATAAAATTTAAATTTACAACAAATTACAAATTTAAATAAAATAAAAAATAAAAACCGGGACGTGACCCGTAAACAATCCTAGGGCCAATTAGAGTAAGGATTATTTTCATACTAATCAATGTAGTACAAAATGGGAAAATATTTATTTTCATCTTTTATTTATTTGAATCATCAAATTATATTATTATCAATATAATAACATAATATGATTCGTGAAATAAATGTAATAATAAATAACCAGTTATTAATTTAATTACTCATAAAATAATTTTCTTAGCGTAAATCACAATTTACGTTGAATGAGAAAATTAATCATTTCTTGTTCACCAAAATCTCGTCCGAGAGTCTATCATTGAGACCTTATGGACCCACATGAAAGAAGCTTTAGAATAAAGCTCGGACACAAAAGTTCACAAACTTTTTCCGGCTTTTACTTCTTAATATTAGTCGATTCCACTAAAGGACCAATATTGAACATCTCTAAGTTCATATGCATTTATATTTCCGTTTGATGTGACAAAACTATTCTTCACACGGTCCACGGTGTATTTTACGATATTAACTTTGTGTGTATCATTAACTCAGAGGAATGTAAAATTACCGTTTTACCCCTGAGTTATTATTTCACCAAGTCCTCTGTTATTTGTGAACGAGAAAAACATAAAGTGAAATGTCTCAACATGTCACATGTTTTATTTCAAAGAATTCTTTATTCGATGAATACCAGGCCTGGTTTATTCGCTCACACTCTCATAACAGAGCATGGTGTGATACTAATGCCTTAGCGTTGTTTCAACACAAATTCCATATCTGTGAATCACATGTTTCAACGAAACAGTATTATGACACCAACCGTCGGGTCAATGAAACTTCATTTAGCCATTGCCCATTGACAAATCAAATGTCATAAAGTGGTACAAGAATACATGTACTCACTTCAGGATTTAGGTAATTACTAAAATACCCCTCGTATGTGAGTTTGAGGTTTTGAGTGATTAAACGGTTTTATCTCGAACTTCAAAACTTCACTGGTCTTGTTCAATATCTTCATTAAGATATCAAGAATGAATTACAGAGTCACAACTCTCCATATCACAAGATAAGATATCGTTTAATTCATTCTAACAATCATTACTAGGAATCGATTGCCCAATCGATCTCTAGATTGCGAACTATTATTTAAACTAGTCATAAGAAGGTATCTTGTCAAGTCTGTACTTAGCACTTCTTTCGTTGATGACAGTTTCAGAGCGTAGACATAAATGCGTAAACAGAATCTTAAATAAGAATGGATATTCAATCTTTATTTAATTTCAAAGCAAAACAAATACAAAAGTATTTAATATCAAAAATCTCCTTTGTGGGCATAAATGCCAACAAATACCCCTCGTATGTGATCTTGAAGTTTCGAGTGTTTAAACAGTATTATTTCGAGCTTCAGAGTATCACGGGTCATGTTCAATATCTTCTATAAGATATCAAGAATGAAACAGAGAGTCACAACTCTCTATATCACAAGATAAGATATCATGATCCATTTAAACAATCATTACCCAGATTCGATTGCTCCATCGATCTTAAGATTGCGAACAAATGTTTAAACTAGTCACAAGGAGCTATCTTGTCAAGTATATACTTAGCACCCTTTTGTTGATGACAGTTTCAGAGCGTAACATACATATATAAACACAAATTTAAAGGAAGAATAAATATTTAACTTTATATAATGTCTCAGCAAAATCAAATACAAAGTATTTATAATGTCTTAAATCTCCTTTGTGGGCACCAATCCCAATAAACTCCCACTTGACTCAAAGGACATGTGAATGATCCTTTAGTCTCAATCCTTCTAGGTTTCCCTCAAAGACTTTACTCGTTAAAGGCTTCATGAAGGGATCAACAAGGTTGTCCAATGTTGAGATCTTCATGACTTCAGCATCCCCTCTGTGAACGATGTCTCGTACCAGCTGATACTTGCGCTCGATGTGTTTTGAACACTTGTGACTTCTTGGCTCCTTACAGTTAGCAAAAGCCCCAATATTATCACAAAAAAGTGTGATAGGCTCGCTTCCACTTGGATCCACTTTCAAGTACATAAGGAATTTTCTCAGCCACACAGCCTCCTTTGCAGCTTCACAATCTTCCACATATTCGGCTTCCATGGTCGAGTCAGCAACGCAAGATTGCTTGATACTACTCCAGACAACGGATCCACCATTCAGGGTGAACACAGACCCTGATGTGGACTTCTTGGAATCCTTATCCGCTTGAAAATCAAAGTTGGTATATCCCGTCATATTCAGGTCACCACCTAAGTATGCAGGCATGTATTTTCTCATTCTCCGAAGATACTTGAACTTGGTAGCTTTGAAACAATTAGAGTAATGTTGTCTTTGGTAGCTTGTTTTGATCTTGAACTTGAACAACAGGATGTTAAAGCTGCCTTCCTTCATGGAGATTTGGAAAAAGAAATCTTCATGAGACAACCTGAGGGTTTTGTGGATAAGAAAAACTCTGAACATGTGTATCTTCTTAAGAAATCTCTATATGGCTTAAATCAGAGCCTTAGACAATGGTATAAAAAAATGATTCTTTTGTGTTAAGTATAGGTTTTACTAGGAGTGAATACGATAGCTGTTTTTATTTTTCTTCTGTTCATAACCTGGCTGTTTATTTACTGATGTATGTTGATGACATGTTGTTGATTAGCAAATCCGTAGGTAAAATAAACAAACTGAAAAGTGATTTAAATGCTGATTTTGATATGAAAGACTTAGGTCTAGCGAAGAGAATTTTGGGAATGATCATTGATAGGGAAAAATAGAAATGCCTGCTTAAAATTCATCAAAAACCATACTTAGAGAAAGTTTTCTCCCAATTTAGTAGTCTAAACTGTAAAAATGTTGCTGTTCCACCTGCTCCTCAGTTTATATTAGATAAAACTCAATGTCATGTGTCTAGGTCTAAGAAGTTGAATATGGAATATGTACCCTATGCTAATGCCATTGGTTCACTCATGTATGCTATGATTAGTACTAGGCCAGATTTGTCTTTCGCAATTTTTATGTTGAGTAGGTTTATGTCTAATCCTGGTTTGATTCACTTGAATGCTCTGAAATGTGTAACTGCTTATGTTAACAGTAGTATTGATGTTGGACTGTGCTATAGTAAACGAAGTTCTTTGTTTGATTTAGTTGGATATGTAGATGATGGCTATGATGGTGACAGAGATAATAGAAAATCAACTACTTCATTTTGTTTCACCTTATGAAGTAAACTGTATATCCTGGAAATCTAATCTTCAGTCGGTTGTTGCCCTTTCTACTACTGAATCTGAATATATTGCAGTTTGTGAACCCTTTAAAGAAGCTGTTTGGCTTCAAGGCCTGCTGAAAAAATCTAAGTTGATAAACAATATTGTGGTTGTGTATTCTGATAGTCAAAGTGCAATACATTTGAGTTAAAACTCTATTTATCATGAAAGGACTAAACATGTCGATGTTAGATATCATTATATTAGAGATTTGATTGTGTATGATAAAGTTAGTTTACTCAAAATTGACACTGGAAATAATCCTGCTGATATGGGTACAAAAATTGTTACTACCACTAAGTTTAAGCACTGCTTAGACTTATTATTTGTCGAGTGATTTGTCTATGCAGGTACCGGAGCAATGAAGTAGTTGAAGAAGCCGGTGGGAGTACTATGTGTAAAAGGTCAAGGTGGATTTGGTTGGGTTTTAGGTGGAGATTGTTGAAATTGAAGCCCAACAAGCCTTCTTTCGAGGTCCAACTCGCAGCCCAACTACCAGAGATGTAAGAAACGACTTTGAGGAGTGTTATGAGGCTCTGTCGTTTAAGTGATGCAAACGACATTGAAGCCACTAACAGCCTCAGTCGTCCGTTTCGTTAGATCCAACTATGTATGTTTATTGTTGAATTGTATCTCGTATTTAAGCCATTGTGACCTAGTCGAGACTCATTCCATTCGAAACACTTATCTTGACAGCTCTGCTAGGGTTTGGGCGTTTTTCTCTTCTTCTTCTCTGTTGTTCTACTTTGGTTTACTCTGACCGATCGTCTTGATCGTGTTCTTGTGTATATAACTGGTAAAGTGAGTTTGTTGAGAGAGTGTGAGCTGTTGTAGAGAGATCGAGTGGTGTGAGGTTTGTATTCTACCTTGATACTGATTCACACATAGTACGATCGCCGAGTTTCTCCTACAGAGCTGAACGTGCAGTAGATCGATTGATCAAAACACGGTAAAAAAGTCTTGTGTCATTTCTCTTTTATGTTTTGATTCGGTTGATGTTTGCATGTTTAGATCTCGAACATAATCTGTTATAATCTTGAAAAAGACTACGGTTAAATTTACAACAAAAATGAATAAAAATATAAATGACATTATATAATTTCGAGAAAAAATAAGTGTAAACATCTCAATTCTATCTCAACGTTACACGTGACACTCTTTAAAATTTAACATAAAAAATATGGATAATGTAAACAAAATAATGGTTTGGATAATTTTACTGTCACTTTTTAATATTTGATATTGTTGCCGCTATTAACTCTTACAAAAATGGTTAGACGAGTTTCACCTTAGACTAGTACTATGTCAAAAGGTAATGGTTTTTTTTTTAAGTACCAAAACCAAAATTAGGTACTACATTGATCTAGACATGGCATTCGAGTACAAAAGCTATGGGATAAAATTTTCTTCTCCATTTCCAGCTCAACATTTTGTTTCTTAGCTTTCCGAGAAAACAACGACCACCGTATATGACATTTTTTTTAAAGGCCGTATATGACATATTAACTACACTATTCGCGCACGCACACACTTGCACTGACGTTTAGTCTTGATCTACGTGAAATACTGCCATGCATTAAATTTATTTTGGGTTATTCATCACGAGAAATAGCTTTTTATATTTTTGTTTTTTCCGTACAAAATCTTTTGAGATCATTCATTCATAGAGATCTCGTGATAATCAGATCTTTTGGTTGCCATATTTTCGTAGTTTTCAGTTTATGATCATTTGAGATGCGATTATAAGGGGCATATATTATATTCGCCAACTCCCGCTTGCAACGCGGGGTACAAAAATTTCACAAAACATTCGAATCAAAATCAAGAGTTATTTTAGTCAGGTTATGAGCTAAACTATTATAAGAGCGGGGGATGAATGTGAAAACACAAAAATGGAAACGAGAAACAAGCGAATTGATGTCCGACAAAATAAGGTTAACATTCATTGATGGCACGTCTCTAGCCGCAATACCCTTCAACGCCACTTCGCAATCCGATTGGATGACCACCCGAGCAAAACCTCTCCTAAACCCTTCCTTGAGGCCTCAGCGGATTGTCATGGCTTCCGCCACAAGGGGGCTGAATCTTCGGAGAAGAGGCAAGCTATAAGAAAGAGAAACTTACCCCGTAGAGTCACGAAAGATTCCTCCCAAGCCGCACCTCTCGCCGTTGGCCCCGATAGCCGCGTCCACACTAATCGCGGTAATTCTCGGAAGGGGGGAGGTCACCGGGAAATGCTAGGAGGGGCTATCCTCGTAATCTTAGGCGCGCCGCAAGCATTCTGGAAAACTCCGAAAAGAGCGATGACGTCGTTGATGAGATCCGAGAAAGACTTGACTCGCAAACAGTGAACCGAGTCATTCCGACAATTGCCACCTAGTTAGTATGGGTTATTATTCTCATTCTCTTGCCGAAGTGTTGCATCAAAAAGTTAATTTTTTTAATAAGTTTTCACTTACTTTTACAAAATGAACCGTGTTGGTGAGAAGAGAAATCACATCGTTTTAGGAAGAAATGCGATCGGATTTCAGTTACGATCCGAAGAAATGTTAATATTTGTTTGATATCATGTCATCCCAATCCGAATCTAATGAATAGAAATGTAACACAATTACGCCGTTTTTTCCCTCTTTGGTAAAGATTAAAGACGGTAATTTCAGTGATTAAAAACTATAAAACTCGCATGCTAATTTCCAATCCGTATACATTACTCGCTAACATTTGAATTTTTCATGATGCAAATTTGTAAAGAGAAATTTCTTTAATGGGGCTTAATAAGGTGTAAAATATCAAAACTAAACCTTACATTTACACTTATATCTGAAATTGGACTTTATACCAAATTTAGACAAAAATACCCTCCCTCCTATCCCTCTCTTCTCCTTCTCTCGGGCCCTCTCTTCTCATCTCTTCTCTTCTCTATTCTCCCTCTCTACTCTTCCCGATTAGAATCGATAGAAATCGATCATCGCCGCGTGACCCTCTCCCTCTCAGTTTCAGTCCCACCTCTCCCTCTCGGTCGCCTCAGCTCTTCCTCCGCCTGAGCTCTTCCTCCGCCTGAGCTCTCCCGAGTCGCCTCAGCTCTTCCTCCGCCTCAGTCGAGTCGAACAATGAAGACCAAAAAGGTAACTCTCTTCTTCATACCATTCCGTGTTGAATCTGGAAATCGAAGGTGTAACGTTTAGGTTAGAAATCATCTTAGAAATCGATAAAACGCGATAAAAAGAGATGGAAAGCGATGAAATTAATCGGAGGGAATGATAAAATGCGATAAAACGCGATAGAAGTCGATGAAATTCATAGGCATTAAAAAGACTTTGAAATCGATGATACGCGATAGAACACGATAGAAATCGATAGGCAATGAACCCTATTTAAAAAGATAAAACGCGATGGATAGTGATAACATGCGATGGCATGCGATGAGGTAGAATCGGATAACACACGATTAGATGCGATGACATGCGATGAGGAAGGAAAAACGATAGGAATCGATGGCATTTGATAGAATGCGATGAGGAAGGAAAAACGATAGGAATCGATGGAATTTGATAGAATGCGATGGTTTATGTTTTAAAAATGATTATTGCTGTATTTCAGGAAAAGCTAGAGCTGATTTGCGACAAAATATTCCCGGGCCGGATCACGTACGGGGGAACGGGTGTGTTGACTAAGGTGAAGAAGAGGTTCACCGAACTCGGGTTAATGGAGCGATTAGAAGAGTCTCCGTTCGCGCAATTCTTCAAAGTAGAGCAATTGAACTTTGCTCCCGTTATGATTCACGGACTTCTTCAACGCAAAGTTCATCCAACTGAAAGAAACGAGATTCAGTTTTGTCTCGGAAATGTTAGAGTCAGGTATGATTCACGGACTTCTTCAACGCAAACTTTGAATCTTGTTTTTAATTTGTTCTTTACATGTTTATTACTCAGGTTTGGTCGCTCTGAATACGCACTTGTGACTGGGTTATCGTTTGAGGATGGTCCAAGTGCAGCTGAACGAGACGCACACTCAGACGATGTGTTCTTGCGCGAACAATTAAACAGTCAGACAAATGTGACTGTTAATTGTTTGACGACGGCGTTGGAGACGTGCATTATCGCGGACGATGCGTACAAACTAGGTTTGTGCGCATTCGTCTACGGATACCTCTTGGGAGCCGAGTTATCCCGAACTGTAGACGACAAGTACATCCGGTTCGTTCACAATCTCCAGTTCTTCTACAGTCTACCGTGGGGCCAAATAAGTTGGACAGCGACGTTCTCATCGTTGTCGGTGAACTTAGGGCGCTTATACGAGGGTTATCTCAAGAAATTAGATAACGATAAGGTGAAACAGAAAGAAGCAAAGTATACTCTCACGGGAAATATGCACGCAGTGCAATATTGGGCGTACGAGGCCATCCCCGAGTTGAGTTTGGTAATTGCCAAGCGTGGGGCGAATAAAATTCCGAGGATGCTCTCGTGGACTAGCGGTGCTGTTGTGACAAGCAAAGACGTCGAGAAGGTGTTCAGCAAGAAAACGGTAAATTATTAACTTTTGACATTATTATTTGGAAGTTGTTAAGACCAAATCGGTGATATTCATATACATGTTGTTGTAGTTGGGTGTTTTACAGCTGCTGAGACCTCGGCCAGGTGAGGACGAGTTTCACAAGAAGCTGGAGGAGCAGCTTCGTACGACGTTCTACCCGCCTGAGCCTGAGGACGTCGTGGAGCCGCAGACAATCGAAGATGAGATCGATATTGTCGCTTCAACATCGCAGGTTCGTGAGCAGAGGACACATGATGAGAACCTGTGGAGCGACGAAGAGGAGTTCGACGACGAAGAATTCATAGAGAACACCCAACCGTTGGTATGTTTTTTTAACTCAAATTGTAAAATAAAATAGTACAAACTAATCGAAGGGAACATGTTATTTTAGGTCGATCATCTTCCAGCTCTCCCCGTTCGTACACCTTCGGGAGCAGCTTCCTCTCAGGGTACCGCTCGGAATCATTCGTTCCGTATTACTGAGGATATGTGGAGGGAATTAAGGGAAGAGCAACATAAGATCGCGAATGATCAGAGAGACACAAACAAGCTAATACTAAATTGTTTGGCGGACTTTGGGCGTCGTCAAAACCGAATTAGACGAGATCAGGTAACAAAATTTAAATGTTTTTTACTTTATTAACGACGTTTATATGGTTGTATGTTAAAGTTAATGTTTTCACAGATTAAACCAAATGTTAATCAAATGTTAATGTTATATGGATGCCGAATTAAACCAAATGTTAATGTTTTCACAGATTAGCATGTGGAAGAGGTTGAATATGGTGTTCGAAGATGTTACGAGATTACCTTCGGGCCCTATTCCGACGACGCAAGCTTCGTCTCAGAATCCTCCGGCTCATCAGTTTGCGCCTGACTCTCATCCTCGTATGGATTCGCCTGCGCCTGCCCATCAAGATCCGCCTTCGGCTCCGACTTCTCAAGATCCTCAGGATCCTGTTCTCCAGTCGTCTCAGGATCCTCTTCTCCCATTGTCTCAGGATCCTCCTCCGCCGTCGGCGTCTGAGATTCCTCCTCCGTCGGCGTCTGAGGTTCCTCCTCCGTCGACGTCTCAGCATCCTCCGGCATCCAAAACATATGCGAGACAGAATAAGCAGAAGCGACCAGAGGATGTGACGCCCATGCCGAAGACTAAGAGAAGCCGAAAAGGTATTTAGGGCGTCGTGTTTTGTGTACTTTTTGTATGTCTTTGTACGTATACAGTTTGTGTATTTTTGGATATATGTTTCTCATGTTATATGTACGTTTTGTTTCTCATTTATGGATGTCTCATATGTTTCCCATTATAATGATATGTATGTACGTTTATATTTTTAGGTACATTTCCTTCTGGTTTCACTGACCCAACACGACTTAAGTACTCGGAATCGACCTTGTCTCCTTTTTCTCTCGATCCATTGAGGCATCCCAACATTGATAAGCTCGTCAGTCTACGCAATTGGACCCACTCCGGCGTTTACAATGGTAGGAAGTTAGGAAGAAAACATTTGACGAATGTTGACGCTGACCCCAAATTCTTCAGAATTTTGTTAGTTAACGGTGAATGGCTAACGGACACGGTAAGTCTCACGTTATTTAATTAAATGAATATAGAAACAATCTATCTCATGTTCAATTAATGAGTTTGTCATAATTTGTGTAGCATATTGATGCCATGATACATATCTTATGGAGACGTCAACGGAACTTCAAAGGATATGGAGAACATGTTCGGGTAATGGACACCGTTTGGGTTCAGAACGTATACGGTCGTTATACGAAAGAATTAGCGGATAAGAAAGCCGTTGATTCGGGGGCGGTTGTTTCTCACGTTGATTGGGATCATCGTTCAATTTATTTGCCAATGACTGGAGAAGGTTCACCACTAATATTATCATGGATGGATGCCAGAGAAGTTTTGTTCGTTGTCAATTACAAGAACGAACATTGGTTCACCTTGCGAGTTGACATACCAGATTGGCACATTCGTGTTTTGGATTGCCAGAGGAACATTTGCAATAACGCAATTGAGTTCAACAATATAATGGAGGTTAGATACATGATTATTAATCAAATGATATTTCCTACGTCATTTCATTGTTTAATTGTCTTTACTTATGTAGGTTTGGATTCGAGCAATTCCGATCGTTATGGCTCGTTCAAACATGTTTAACGATCACCCAAAAGCTTATCGAGAAGTGAATGCGAAACATGTAACATTTCCTCTTTTTACATGGGCAGTGGACAAAACTGTTCCACAGTGTGACGATAGGTATAAAACATCCCACAACGTATCCATTTTTCTTCTTTTTTCCCTAACTTGTACATAATAACTTCAATCTTTTCTTTATTTTCAGTGGCGATTGTGGGATGTTCGCTATAAAATACATAGAACACCTTCTTCTCGGTTGGAAGTTCAAGGTTTTGACGAGTGGGAATATGCACATTTTTAGGCAAAAGTGGGCCACAGATTTATTTTTTCAGGACGTTTTCGCTTAAGTATGAAATGTTTTATAGGATGTTTTAGAGACATGTTTTTTTTAGACAATTTTGAATCTCGGCTACGTGTATGAAGTTTGAAATGAGAATCTATTGAGAATATTTTGAAAACATAAAGTCTGACATATTAATCTCTATTACATACTCCATAATAAACTAATAACAAAAATAAAAGTCTTATTTAATCCCTCCACGTGCACGTCGCTCTGTTATGACCACTGCCGCCACATTTTCCACATTTTCGATGAACAACAACCTTTTCACCTTGCGATGGGTACCGGTTTACTCTTCGCCTACCTTGCTTACTTTTCTTCGGGCGACCTGCTTGTTTTTTTTCAACAGGTAATTCAACTCTAATACTCCGTATCTCGTCCGGTACATTCCATTGTTCCTCGTTACCGAGGGGATAGATAGCTTCTTTATACATCTCGATCCATGTCTTCTTCGCGTAGAAGTCACTGCATAACGAATAAACATCTACACCACGAAATTGGGCAGCTGCAATTGCATGCTCACACGGGATACCTAGTTGCTGTGGTATTCCGCACGTGCAAGTCTTCTCAATCAAGTTGACATCGTACTCACCCCTTGAGTCTTTGACGTGACACTCGTACATACCTAATCATAAAAGTATGTATTTGAATTATTTTGCAAATAATATATAACATAATCTCATGTTTTCTACGTACCTAGACCATACACATTTACGTATTGCGCTTTCTCGTTCATCTGAGAAAAATCTCCTTGAAATTTCGGAGTCAATCTTGTCTTCAACTTGTTAGCGGTATTCTCTCGATCGAAAAACCAACACTGTAAAGTGAAACGAATGAACTCAAGTAAGGTTGTTATAGGGAAGGACCTCGCGCTACGTGTTTTATTGTTGAAGCTTTCGGCATTATTACTCGTCATCAAGTCGTACCTATAACAATATAAGAAAGAACACAAATAATTAAACTACAAAATGATTTTAAGTCATTCAATAAAGTAGTTATTACGTACCGCTTTCCGGGAAAATAGGGTCTCGTCCATCGATCAAATCCAACCTCTTCAAGATAATTTGCCATCTCGATGTCCTTTTGCCGCAATTGTCTGAAATTCGCTAGGAATGACGTCTTATTAAAGGCGTAAGCAGCCTCGTACAGCTCATTACGACAATGATCAGTCTTAAACTTGTGTTGCACATTCATTTGTAAATGATGGTAGCACGTCCCGTGAGGAATTCCGGGGAATACAACTTCAACAGCGTGAATGATGCTAACATGTCGATCAGATACGAACGCCAAATCAGGTACGTCTCCACCGATAGCTTCTCTCAGATTCCTCATAAACCATATCCACGAAGGATGACACTCGCTGTCTACAACTCCAAATGCAATGGGATATAATTGCGAATTCGCATCCATCCCAATAGCGCATAGTAACTGCCCGCCAAATTTTGTTTTCAAGAACGCACCGTCTAATGAAAGTATCGGACGACATGAAGTAAATCCCCTCCTACAAGCTCCAAGACAAAAGAAAGCGTACTTAAACTTGTTACCTTCCAACACTAAGTCAGTCAATGTCCCGGGATTCTTCTCCTTTAACATGTACAACCAAGACGGAACCTTCTGATACGATTGTTCGGGAGTACCCCTCACGTAACCATGAGCTTTCTCCCTAGATCGCCAAGCCTTCAGGTACGATATTTCAATGCCCCATCTTGTCTTCACTTCTTCTCTAACGTTATGAGCTGAATAATCAGCCATCGAGCTAATACTGTACTTGTCTTTGAAGACGTGACCAATGACCCACGGAGCAGCTCCCTTATGACCTTCTGGTCGAACTACTCGCGAGCAACTATGTTTACTCTCAAACGCTGTAATCTCCCACATGTCCGACCACTGCAAAACACCCCTCAACTTCCACGTGCACATATCATTCTTGAAAATTACATACCACCTCTTCGTCGATGAAGATTTCACCCTGAATTCGAAATTGTTTTTCATTGCATGCAAGTGTACATCCCGTTTCAACGTTTGCTTGTTCTCAAACGTTTTCCCCAGATATAGTTCTTCGGAACTACCTGTTACGTCAAAGATATAAGTTAAATGTTTAAATACTTTCAAGAATATAGGTGAATTATTTTTTTACCTGTCGATGAAGTGGGAAATTGAGTTTCTTCTTCTTTCACAACGTCCTCGGCCGTGAATTTCGGTTCTTGCCAAAAATATTCTTCATGCTGAGACTCTACGTAGGGGGGATCTTCATATGCTCGCCCCTCAAAATCTACTGGCGGTTTAGCTAATTCTCTCACATGTTCTTCATATTCTTCACTATTCGCGAATTCATCGTAATCCGCAAAAGAATCCACGTACTCGGGATCCTCATCTCCTTCACTAGTGTGCTCATCCGCACCTATTTTACTGTGTTGCTCACAAACTTCATTTCGATATACTTCTTCCTCCAAAACGTCTTCAGTGATGACAACGGGAAGGGGAGAATTTTCAAGATTAACGGGGCGAGGCGAATCTTCAACCATGACATACTTCTCTTTGCCTTTCCCTTTTTCTCTTCGTTGAACCGGAACTGAAGCTTCTTTTGAAACCTTTGTTACGCATAAAGGAAACTTCTTATAGTTCCGGTGCTTCATATAATACGCCACATCATGATCATTCTCCAAAACAACTGGAGTCATACAAATCGTATCGACTGCGTATGGAACTTCAAGTTTTAAATCAAACTTCAGAGAGTCAACACGGGTCGTTTGGTATGATAGAGTCAACAGTTCCTCGAACGTGATATTCTTTGCGAGCTCGACACTATAAGTCTTTGCATTATTAAACATCCATAGATTTTTTTCTTTCACCCAACAACCGTTAAACATCATGTACCCTGAATATAACAACAAAACATCATAACAAATACGTCAGACAATCATAAAAAACAAGGAAAAATCAAACGTAACCAAATACCATCGCAAATCATCGCAAATTATCGAATTTCATCACGTTAAAGATATCGTCGATTCTTATCGAATTCCATCGATTCCTATCGATTTTACATGATAGCATATCATCGCATACTATCGTTTACCATCGATGGACCTCGCGTTTATATTGAATCGCATATCATCGCTAGTCATCGATTTTTATCGATTTTTTCATGCTATCGGGTATAATCGCATATTATCGCATGTTATCGCGTGCCATGGTTTTTGTATGTTTGCCTTTCATCGCGTTTTATCTATTTTTATCGCATATTTACCCATTTCATCGAAAATCTGGGATTCCAACCCGAAATTTTTGAACCTAAAATTCCCTAAACATAGATCTAATGCCTAATACGATATAATGAACTTTACACGTTAATATTTAAAAGAAACATGAATAAGAAAAGAAAACGTACCCATTTCTAACTCAAATCCTTTGAAAATAGATGGAGAGGAGAGATGAGGAGATAGATGAGAAGGAAGAGAATATGAGAGAGGATGAGAGAAATAGAAGAGAAGGAGAGAAATAGAAGAGAAGGAGAGAAATAGGTTCGGAGGGTATTTTTGTCCTACAATGGGTCAAAAGTCTAATTTTAGATAAACTTATACATAGGGGGTTTAATTTTGATATTTTGGTGGTTATTAAGCCCAATTAAAGAAATTTCTCTTTGTAAACTCACCAGCATATATTTTTAAGTTTGACCAGTGTTGCTTACCATGATAAGTAGGGCCGAAGTGAATTAGAAAGTCAATATATGTGTGTATATACTTATTATAATGCTTATTATCAATAATATCCAATTTAATATTAACTTTACAGTCATGAATCATAATATACAAACTCTCTCAGGATGGGATGAAAATAGAATAATGTATATATACCCTCAAATGTAGAGAAGTTCAAGTACAAAATGGCCTCAAGCTTCTAAATGTACAGCAGATTCGGGCTTAATACGATTGAGCCGAACAGTTCCGAGAATATATTCTGGTAATTCATCTTCTTCCTTGGCCTGAATTTTCACAAGAATCAGAATTGCATTTTAGTAGGGAATTAAAGCTTCACAGAAAATACAAATAAATAAATAAACAATGAAGATATTATGAATAAAATCGATATTTTGAAAGTTTAGAAGTTGAAGAAAAGCTGAATTAAAATAATTTTGAAAGGGTGAAACATATATAATCCAGCGGTTTAAATTTTTTAAATGTTGTTCTTAGATCCATACAAAGGATGCAAAATTGGGTTGGTTTTATTTTCTTTCCCTTGGAATTTCAGGTGTGACCAAGCCTCCAAATTTATTAAATTGATCATTATGTGTTTTTTGTATCTTTTTTTCTTCCTAATTCTCTCTCCAGAGTTTATCTATAGGAACTTAAGATGTAAACATCTTCAAAACACAAATATTTCCTTGGTTCGAAGAATTAACAGAATAAGCAAACTTGAGAAGCTACACAGATACCTCTATCAAAATGGCAAGGTCAACCACTAAGCTTGTGACGTAGCCAAGAACTAGACCAATAACACTCCTTGCCACTGATGATGATCCAATGTCCACGTCAATCTGCAAAAATGATCGAGGTTAACGATGAATCATTAATTCTAATCTTTAGTCTCATGGCTTTGATTCAAGACCATGAATATTCCGTTCAAAGAAGGTCAATACATAATATAGTCATAAAAGAAATAACGGGTCATCAAACAATTTGACAAAACGAGCTTATGAACTATAATCCGAGTGACGAGTATCTGATCTGTCAAGAGAAAATCTTGAACATGTAATAAGATGAAAAAATAACTTTGTTCTATAGAAACTGATTTATTATGTAAAAACTGATTCATTTAGAAAAATAATGATTAAACATCCAGCAACTTAAAAAAAGGGCAGTAATGTAAAATCAAATCCTAAAAAAAGGGCATTAATGTAAAATCAAATTCTAAAAAAAAGGGCATTAATTTTAATGATTATAGACGTGCTGTATCGGCAGACTGAGAAAATAAAATTTTGACATCTGCGGTGTACTTCTCTATGCACGCATTTTGTTAGAGGAGATCAGGTCTTTATACAGGTTCTTGAATTGCTCACACTTGAAGTCTTCTAAAGATCACCAAACATTGAGAGTACGTTTAAAGAGTGGTATTAAATGGAGCCTCAGATTCAGGGGAAGTTCTAGTCTTAATATTCACTAACAGTATTAATAAATTTGGTAATGATTTTGAGACTATTCAGTGAATTCTTTTTCACTTTACTGTAAGACCCCCCTAGACAATTTTTGCGACTTTATTTATTAGCACTTCTATTAATATTCTTATGTCACCCTTACCCAGCAAGTGTAACTCACAGTTGTGCGTGATATCTTACCGAAGGATAAACAAAATTTTAACTTATTTGGTTAAACGTAACTTACTTCCCGAGGGATAAAATTTTAAGTTATTTGGTTAAACGGAACTTACTGCATAATATATGAGAGTCATCAGATTTAAAAGTGGGACACGGAATAAATTAGTATCAACACGTTGGAAAATATTCCGGATACCTGGCAGGAACTTTTGTTACATAAATGAAATTACCTCCAAATAATTGTCCTGCCGAAAGTATTTGCATGTGACAGCTTTTCCCAGCAAGCAAGCTTTTGTTCCGACGGCCCGCTTGACAAGCCAATATCCCTATAATTCATTATAAAAAGAAACATGATGTTCGATTATCAGACAGTAGGTCTAAAGCACAGAGCCTTTAACATGTATACTATTATACGGTAATACCTCCACAATGCTTGGAATCAGTTTGAACCTTGCATCCCTGAACAAGTCATTTCCATCGGCAAACTTAGCCAACAAGGAATTCTTCCGTGGAGGCCTTTCAGAAGCATAGTAAAGTACTAGACTGTAATCTGGTTTTGCTGGAACCTGACGTAAAGATTTATATATAATTACATGAACGGATTTACAAAAGGTTAGATATTATGAAGTGCCATTCAAATGCGTTAGCCAGAAATATAGAAAACCTCATCACCAAACTTGGCTTAAAACGCATCTTCTAAAATAAGCTTAACAGTCATTAAACATCAAGCTATTGTGGCAGTGCAACAACGAAACGTTACAGGATTAAATACTTGTGGTTCTATTATTATTTTAATTGAATCTCAATAACCTTGATTTTATGGTGGTTTTTCTTTTAAAGAATAGTCACCTTCCAAAGTTCTGAAAAAAAATCTTAAGAACTCAGTCTATAAACTCTTTTTAAAAAATAGTGTGGTGTATTATAAACCTATCTCTTAATATGCATAAAACATTATATAGGCATTCACACATACCTGGAGATTCACGATGAGTACGAAAGGAAGCTTCTTCCCGGCTTCTGACTGAAAGTGAGAGCAAATAACATATAAACTCATAGAACTAACTATAGACGTTTAGCGTATCTGAATAATACATTTCTTATTACATTGTGAAAATTAGGATTCTAGTCATAGGACCGAAAATTTGATCAAGTCTTGGAAACAAAACTGACTGTTCAGATAACTAAAATATGTAAAACTGAGAACTCGAGCATAACTATTCCTACTCAACTTCTTTGAATAATAATTATTAACTACCGTAATACACTTAACTTCTCAACAAGAATGAAAACAGTAGAGCTTAAGTCCCAATAAGCTTCAAAATGGAAACAATATCCCCCTTTGTTGCAAGGTTTCAAGTGCGCAGATAACTCAAATTGCAGTCGATATTTTATCACTTCTATTTTTTTTTTTATATTATTTATTCTTTTTTAGAACCAAACCCCCATTGTAACCGTGTGTATCCAAACTCTGCCAGATCAAGTCCATGAGGTCCTAGCAGTTCGACAAGGAAAGTGACCCCAAGTTTTTGAGTTTATGCGGAATTAAAATTGTGACCTTGCGCTTATCCGCACATCTCAACGTTCAACCTTACCACTAGACTAACTCCTTAGGGTTCAAATTTTGGAAATTGCTTATATCCCGTTATGTGAACATAATGTAATCTAAACATTCAACATATTTACCTGAAGAAGAGACTTTGGATGCTGTGCAATGTTATCTACACTTTTATCCACTGTGAACCAATCAACGGCTATGAGCTTGAGAAGTGGCTCACCTCCCATTACCTTGAAAAGGACAATGAATCAGTTAGCTTCAGTAGAATACCATAAGGATTAACGGGGCAACTTATAATTCAAAATCAGTGGATAGCAAAACATAAAGTTTTCCAGACAACCCAAAGTAAGATACAATTGCCATTTTAAATATATTTAAGGATATGATAATGGGAGCGATTATACATTTAATCACTTATCGGTTAACCAAATTGATCTAAAATAGGCTGGGCCACATGATTAGCGATGAACAAGAACTTTTAGGGAAACTAACTAAACTCTGCCAATCACATGTAAAGGTAACTTCTCCCCCAAAATATACAGGTAAATTTTCTTCACTTTATTATGGTTACCGACTGTATATGAGGGATACTTCAAACCTCAGTTCTACAACTAATGATAAATATTCTTATATATGTTTGTATATTTGAGCAGTAAAAGATTTTAAGTTTCATGTTAAAACTCCCATGAATCCAGACACTATTCAAGAGTAACGAAGAATGAATTTCTACTCACTCAGAATGCATCAATTCATATCCCTGCCTCTCAACTAATATCAGCCCTAGGCATCTTCGAGTTCTTAACTCGTCACACAGCTTAATCAATTATTGTCAGACATGGCGCTTATACTATTTTTACTTAAAAAAAAAGGAGAATAAAGAAAAACGTTAACAGATGCAATTCAATGAATAAATTTACAAGCAAGGCCCTTGATATTATATGTCATGTATGTATGAAACAGTATTGGGAACTTCATATGCACCTTGGAGTTATCTTTTAAGTAAGTCTTTCCTCTGATCATAAATCCAGATCCATCGGGCGATTTCCAACAATTTGTGTCATTGTCGCCTTTTTCTTTGTGCAAGGAACCACTGAATTGGCCCAGATCAACTACAGAAGGGACCACATCGGGGTCTAGCTCCCTATTTACATCTGGAGCTGGAAATTAAAAAATATACTAATAAGCAAAACTGCTGATTGATAATGTAAACACAGAGCAGGAATAATGCATAACTGTAAAAGTAAGACCTGCTTTTTTTTTCTTTTTAGTTAGCCCTGATAATGCCCACGAAACATTTCTCAGCTTCACCTTCGTATCCTGGTATATTTAGGAGAAGAAACAAATTACACAACAGTTAAACCTTGGTAATTGCTAACCAATGGATGAGGATCAAAGACAAATTAACGTGGAAAACCTTCTGGCTGTTTTCTTCATCACTGTCACTTTCTTCATCAGAGGAGGACGTTGAGTCTCCTGCAATTGCATCATAGAACTCATCTTGTGCCTCCAGCTCCTCATGCTCTCCATTTGGAATGGAGACATGAGAAATTTTGGACTTGACAAATGTAGTGGTTGATTCCAATACAAGAGCAGGATTTGCACTTATATATTCCTTTAGACCTGGATTTCGTTAACAACTAAACATGACTGTTGGTTCTGAATAAGTTGCAGAATCCAAGCCTCTAATAACCAGAGCTTGGAACTTGAACTTCTACAAAGTTAACAATGAGCAACTAAGCACGGCATCCCAGTTTCTTCATTGCATGCTATGTTGCAGTTGAGTTGGAGAATTTCAACGAAGCTTCTACAAATTTTGATGTCTAGTGTGGAAGGTCAATTGAGGAGGCTCGTTCAGTCTTAAACTAAATACGAGCTAACCCATTGCTCCTATTTTGTGTAGTAATAGCGCAAAAGATAATTCTTTATGATGCTTGGTTGAGATTTATAATGCCACAGTTACACTGCTATACATGATTGAGACCTCCGCAATCCCTACTTTTGATGGAAATTTGTGAAAATTAAGAGAAAAAATATTCAGTTAAAACAAAGAATGTTTCTGACCTGCCACTTGGGATAATAATGCATAAGGTACACTCTTTTCAAATTTTGTGGAGTGACTTCTCTTCCATTTAAACCAGCCCGAAGAACGTATCTCTAACATTTGCATCACAAGACACCTAGGTGAATTTGACCCCATTGCTGTATTCAATTCCCTGAGTTCCCAAGTTGACGCTATACAATAGTAAATGAAGGAAATAAAGAAATGTTAGCGCACAAGTAGGACAAATACAAGCTCATGCTTTAGTTTGGGAATTCATTTACAGCAAATATTTTCCACTCTTACGATTAAGTTTTGTTCGACGATACCCGTGCCTCGGAGGCTTCTTCTTGTTTACTGCTGGGAGTTGCCAGATCGCTGCATTAACAGTACAAGACAACAGAAGTCAGTCGGTTTGATTACGAAAAAAGTCCGTACAAAAGAAAGAAAATTAAAACGTTGCATAAAACATTTCAACCGAATCCCAATGCAACACATTTCCAACAACCAAGATAGTGCACGAATGTATGTTTCCACCACATTGTACACCTAAGGAGGTAAGGAACTACAAAATGAATCATGCACATCAAATCCGCTATGTTCCATAGATGTCATTGGAACCCAACGTGCCCCAGTATGATCCGGAAGATAAAAATATTGTCATTCATTTTATAAATTTTCAGGCATGTGACATCTTCTTCACCTGCACTCATCTGCATTTTCCTTACGGTCGAACAATGTCTTGGGGGAATCACATGTTAAATATTCCGAGTCTAAGAGCTGTTCTCATAGATAACTGTCTCAGTGGAAACCTAGTGATTGCCGGTAAGAGCACACACTTTGTAGCTAAAGATTGCCGGTTCGACGTTGCCGGTGTTTCTCCAAATCTGATTCCCTGACTGAGACCTTCTCAAATGTCGGTACTTTATGTTGGGGTTTGATCCAAGTTTCGAGATGCTCATCAAATCTCTCCTATTACCAAAATTGAGGTTTACGGAATTCCTTCTAGAATGCTCTCTCACTCACTGGAACAAACGACACCATTTTAGTTCACATTCGACAAGGCAGCACCAAATTCAACCGAAGCTCGCGCACCTATAGCGAAAATCAATACAAGGATAGCCTTGTTATCAGCTCTTGCCTGGCCTTTATTGATATTGGCACAGTACCATCTAGTGCTTTGCTTTCCAAAGCTTTCTTTCTTTGTACTTTAACCTATTTCTATATTAAAAAATGATGTCCCATTAAAGCTAAGTTAAGCAACAAGAAGCCATTCAACTCAATTAAAATGAAACATAATTTTCTGCAATCTCTTACTGTATGTTCCATCTTGTCCACGGAACCATTGCCTAGAGAAAATAAAATCCTTTTTGGACTGCCACCTGCAAACATGGCATAATAAATAAATTAAACAAGCTTTAAGTTGCGATGGAAGCAAATGAAGTCATTAAGATAAATGAGATCATGCACAAACAGAAGTAACAGCTCAAATACGTGGCTCTTTTGTTCACAGAACTCATAGTTTATGAACAAATACAAAATTCAAGAGAAAACTTGTAAACAAGACTGAACTACTGAACTGTGTTTGTTAGCATTACCGAGTAAGATATCTTGGATCGAATGTTCCATAGACAATATCATAATGTCCATCCTGAGAATCTATCAACTCCAAGTCACCAGTAAGCAGATCCCACCTGTGAAGAGAAGATTATTAGACGAAAGTTGTTTGCCATGCCTGTCATATCATAAGATTTTGACATACTCATATCTCTTATGGCGATCGAGGCTTAAAATCAGTTCAAAGGTGGTGTCGACACTTGCTTCAACAACAGCCGCTGCCTTGACGATAACATTTTCACCACTCTACAAAAGAAATTATATATATCACAAGTAAATTACCTAATCTAAATTAATGACCCATTTTGGGAAGAACATAATGAAATTTATTCTGTTATAAGCTTGGGTTTAAGGATAACATATTAGTGGAATTTACCGGGGAGTCGGAAATATCTTCAAAAACTCTAACTCCTGAAATATAAAGTTATACAGATGTAAAATTCAGAACGAAACATTCCTTATCACTTAAAATTAAAATAAAGCAGCAATAGTAGCCAAAAATAGTCTTGAGCACAAATCAAAAAAGATAGCGCGCGCCTGTGTCGATGTAATCAATCATATATGCTTTCAAGTTAAGCTGAGATTACCGTTAATTGTCCGAACAAATTTCCATTGGTGTCTCTCAATTGCATCACCTTCGACGTCACCTCCGAAGTACCTCTCTGTATTTGGCTCGGCAGCTAAGCCCGATGATTGCCGCAATAATTTCTCAGGACCTTGACCAATTTTTATAAGCTTTTTCAACTCATTTGCGTACCTCCTAACTCTAGGCCGATGTCCTTCCAGATTGATCCTTCAACAGCACAAAGTTAAATCAAACAGACGAAATCTCCATACAGAATGCAATGAAGACAAACAAATTTGTCAAAGAGGAAGATAAAGTATATATACAAACTAGAAGGCTAACATTAAAGATGAAAGGTGATCAAGTTTAACCTAGCATCAAAGATAAATCCTGAACAACACATTTCTTACTAAAACATATTTTAAAGAATGAACCCCATATGAAGATAAAGGAAAACCCGTTTGACAATGTAAAATATCTTTCAAATGAAAAAAAATGGTTTCATAGTGTCGCCAATGATGTGATCCAATTTATTCCCACTTAGAATTATAAACATACTCATCCGGTATGCTCAGTTTGTTTCGAGCACTCGCTCCTCTAGTCAGCTCATACTCAGCCTGCAATAAAAATTCCAAAAACATTTTACAACTACGAAAATTCTGCAAGAAGCAAGTTTGGATAGTCTCGTAACCCTTGATACATTCATATCCCAACTCTTTTTGCTCAAAACTCAGAAATAATGTTCCTCTCTATCAATCATTTTTAATATAAGGGTCTACTCAAATATATTCCAATTTTGTTCTGCACTGAAGATAACCACACAGAAACTGTTTGAAGACCAAAGTTTGAAAATAAAATAATTCATTATGTGCTGCTTATTTAAATTATTTTAGGAATTGCTTGTTTGTACCTGCTGCTTGGCCTGGTCAAATGCTTCTATCCACTTCCGAGTTTCACCAGCCGTAGCGCAAGCAATCTACAAAAGAAAAGTACGATATATAACACGGGAAATCTCTTTCCGGGCTACAGTTTGAAACAATTTGTATTCTTTCTACATTTTTAACAGGTAGATAAACCCAACTTCGGAATTCACACACAAAGCGACATATGATACATTACATTCATGTTTTAGCAGTTTTAAACATCATACCTCGCCTTTCTTTGACTCATCCAAGCGATTATAAAACCGTAGGACATAGACCTCCTACAAAAAAATAATGAACAAAGTTTAGTCATACCACCACCTTTTATTTGTATTCTGAATTAGATCGTACTTATTAAATTCCATTAGTGTAGGAAACTTGGAAGAAAAACATAGCTATATTACATTCCTTATGGAAATTCATATTTTTTTTGGGAAGAAAACTACCACATTATTCACTATCATAATTGAGACAACTTTACTTCACAATAAAGAAAGGTCACTTACACCTTCATTGACCTTTCTACGCCCGAGCTCTTCCACCATAAGTGTGGGCCCAACAACACCTTTCCTGATAGGTTGCTGATAGAAAACTTAAACAAATCAATTTTCAGCGCAATAAATTAACAAATCAATTCCAAAACTAAAGACAATTCTGTAAAAACTAATTTCATAAAGCTTTAACTAAATCTCCCCAAATATAAATACTAAACGTATATGAAATCTATCTTCAAGAAACAGTTAAAATGGTGTTATTATTTATTCACTAGTGATCGAAGTAAAATCTGCCTCCAAATATCAGCAAACAAAATCCAGACAAAAACATCAGAATTAGCTAAAAGAGCAAACAGGGAAAATTCCAAAAATGCTTACAATGCCAGGATTTTCGTGTGGGTCCCTCTTGTACATGATGACGGACTTGCCTCTGATGATCAGAAAACGAAGATGGCAAAACTCGTGGCCAATTGAATTGACTCCTAAATGGTAAACCCATCCGAAGTACTCAAACAGTCCTCTCTCGTCGACGGCGCTGCGTTCCGCTCCCTCTCTCTCCGACGACGCACTGCTCAATGACGCCGATTCCATCGCCGCCGAGATCGCAGAGACAGTTTGATCTCTCTGCCGATAAACCGGGAGAGACAATCAAGAGAGAGAGAAGGAAAAAAAAGGTTTCACTTTTCGGACAGATATTTCTCGATAACATTTAATATTCATTCTTTATATTTATTTTAGCTCCTTTGTTTTTGTCAAATTTTGTAACACAGCCCTCACACAAAGGCCAATTACTAAATGACATGCTGGAAACAGAAAGCCAAAGTTTAATTTGGAGTTGGACCTTGGAGACAAATGTACTCTTTTTATAATAGTGTCTGGGACCACTTCTTTCTTTGAAGTTCATTATCATTTTATTGCATTATTTCATTTCAAACGAAAAGTATTTTATTATTCGCATGACCGGGAATTGCAAACATTCCACGAGTAAAGTATTGATAAGTAAGGTTTTTCTGCCTTGGTGACTCCAGAGTAAAAGCAACGTTCAATTGGAGTGAAGCTTAATTGCTAAGATTCCTGAACTGATATGGCAATATGGCCGTTAATGAGGATAAACAGAAGAACATTGGAGTGTCTTAAGGACATTGGACGGATTCTTATTCTTTCTGAAAAAATGAGTCACGTGATAGGATAGAGAAAAAGAGTCAAATGAGAGTAAAAAAACTTACATATTTTAACCTCATGCTTAATATTATGTTAACAAAGTACCAATGGTTATAAATCTCTAATCTCTAACTTTCTTTTCGTCTCGTCCCATTTTAGGGCTTTCTGACTATTGATCTTGATCACTTACATCAGCTCTTTGTTTATTCATTTTCATCGCATCTTCAAGTGTACTATGATTCTCGACCATGATTAAAATAGCTCCAAGAGGGCACGTTCACTAGAATAGATATATTTTGGTGATTCTCCAAATCTGGCCGGTCTTCAGTTGCTCTTTGATTCCCGGCCGCGATTAATTTAACCATCTATTTATTTAGGTGTCTCATGATTTTAGTAGCCCATTTGATCTCGCCCACGAGTATTATAGTAAGTTACAGTTGGTGATTCCCCATATCCAGGCAATCATCAACTTTCACCAAACTAGCCGATGTCGTGTTCTTTTTTCCAAGTATGTGAAATAAATGTCGAGACAATAAAGAAAGTCAACCAATGAGTCACTAAAATATTGAGCCAACGCGCGCCTATCCCTCTCGCTGGAATGAGCCAACGCGCGCATATCCCTCTCGCTGGAATGCGCCTAAAGGTGTTGGCAGAGATGCCCACAAGAAGATTGTTTATTTGCATATTGATGTAATATATAAATCTTTGTAAAGTCCTTATTAAAATATTGTTTATTTACATATTGATGTAATATATAAATCTTTGTAAATTGCTGATTAAATTAATAAAAGTTGAAACGTTCATTCATTCCTTTTTAGTTTGATTGAAGATTTATGATATTCAATAGTCTTATAGTCCTTAATCAAACCTAACAATGTATGAAGAGACAAATGTAAATTCGCAATCTAAAGATCAACGGACTATTGATCCAAGTATGATTGTTGGAAGAATCTAGGATGTCTGGTTACGAGGCATAGAGAGTTAGGAACTTTGTAGTTTTTCCAGTGTATCTTTCAAAGATACTGAATTGATCAGTGCACCTTTAGAGACAATAGAAGAACAAACCATTTAACATCTTCTATCTCAAGGTCACTACGTATGAATCGCATCATGCTTACCTAACTCCTGAAATGAGACATGTCATTTCATAGCATTAATACTCTCATTTGAGAAAGTCAAATTCTAGGTCCAATGTGATCTAGACAAGGCCTATTGGTGAGATATTAAGTTATGAAGAGTTCATGAACCAACTTTGTGAAGTTCTCATAGATGTGGAATTCATGTACAAGATTGTTGAGATGCAATATATATCACCTCATGCTTTATTACTTGGATTGTGAATAAATGAATTGCGCAATGTCCAAATTTAAGTAGCGACTTTATTTGGATGAAACAATGTGACTTGTTAGCTCCTCGTCAGTACATTGTTTCTGACTTATTCACAAGTAACAAAGGAGTTGAAGAAATAACAACTAGAAGAGTAAAATGGTAATTTTGTAAATCCCGCCTAGTTGATGATATTCATGAAGGTTAAACATATATAACATTCAATGGATCTACTAGATATAATTAAGTTGAATTTGAGTAAAAAATAAATTCATTTGAACCGAGATATTCTCAGTGTCAGCTCTTTAGTGGAGTCAGTTGACATTAAGCTAATACTCGGAAAAGGTTTGTGAACTTTTTAGTCTGAGTATAGAAGCTCAAGCTTTGTTCATTTGGATCCATAAGATCACTATTTACAGGTCATTAGAGTAGGATTGTTAAACTAGAAGCTAAGTCAAAATAAGTTCAAGTGTTGAATTAGACTTTTTCTCGGAAAATGTCTAAAGGGTATTTTTGTCCACAAGGACATAAAATGATGTGAATGTCAAAATAAGATTTTGATTATTTTCATTTGATGAAAATATAAATTATTTTCTAAAGCCGAAAAGTCGTTTAAGGCATTATGAAATTAAATTCGTTATTTGTGCAATTATAATTCTACAATGGGTATTTTAAGAATTGTCTTAAAAGAAATAAGGAAGCATTTAGATGCTTCCCCCTAGGTGGAATTCTCGGCCAAGATAGTGCATCAAGAGGAGAGTTTTATTTCCCTTTTCTTATAAGGATAATTACCCAAAAGAAAAAGGGAAATGAATTTCCTTGAGAAGGAAACAAATGTGCTAAGTGAGGAAACAAATTTCCTCACTAATGCACGGTGTATGGACGGCCAAACTAAGAGGGAAATGTGAAGGGAAAATCAAATATTGTGTCATGAATACATTATTCATTCATGAATGAATAATTGACTTTTATAGATTTTTCCTTCTCCTATAAATAGAGCCTCACATAGAGATGTAAAGGTTAAACTTTATTCTTGCTCTCTCCTTCTTTTGGTCGACCCTCTCTCTCTCTCTCTAGAAAATACTCTTCATATTTTGCACCTAGATCCATACTTCATCTAGAGAATTAGTTTATGATCCAAGAATTGTTCTTGGTTCATATTGTTTAATTGTGCCCACACACAAATCCTTCCAAAACCTCTATAGACTCTTGTAATAGAAATCTTAGGTTTCTCAAGTTCAAGATTAGGTGAGAAGGTGACGAGCGAGTCAAGGAAGAGGATCTACCTTTCTCAAGACGCTTCAAGATCAAGCTACAAAGAAAGGTTCATATTCTAGTAAATTAAATAATGCTTTTAATATAAAACATGTATATGCTTTTTCTAGGTTAGTAAAAATTGTTTTACTTGAAAAAGAAATTTTTAAATTCCGCCATTAATTTGATTAATGTTAAATTTTTCTTTAACCCTAGACCTATTCCAACAAAAGGCTAGTCGGCGTGCAAGGAAAGGCTGGTCGGATGCGTGGAGGCAGCCTCGTTGGAGGTCCAGGAGTCAGGCCAATCGCACACAGACGTTGGTCGTCGAATTGTCTACGTCTGACCGGCCGGGCGCGCCTGGCTAGATGCTGGTCGGACGTGCGCACGCTGGCCGGATTAGCCTGCGTCTGACCGGTTGGGCACGCCTAGCCGGAAGGACCTGCGTCTTTCCGGTCGGGGGCGTCTGGCCGATCGCCGGATGCACCTGCGTTATAGCCGGTCGGACGCACCTTGGATGTGCCTAGGGCGGACTCGTCGTGCGCCTTTTCTTCTTTTCTCCAATTAAAACCGACCCCGTGAACAAAGATTCTCACAAAAACACCACGAAAGGATTCAACAATAATACTCTCGGGTTTCTAAAGAACTCAATAGAAGGACGCTATCGAGAGAAAACAATTTCTCTCTTCCCTCTCACTCACTCGGCCGCTCAACACACTCAATGGGAAGGGGGTTCGACCGAGACTCTCTACTTAGGGTTAGGGTTTAGTGTGCACAGCTTCAATGTTATATAATAGAGGATGAGTTTAAGTTAGGTCAAAATCTAAATTTTGCCCATTAATCAAACTTAAACCCAAATCTCTTTTATTGAGTTTCAAAATTAATTTAAGCCCAAAACTCTTTTAATGAGTTTCAAAATTAATTTACACCCCTAACTCATCGATCATGGCCGGCCAAACAATTAATGTCATTCCCAAATTTATTTGATTTATTTCTAAAATAATATTTAATTAGTTTAGAACGTCTCATTTATTTAATGACAAATTATTAATTATTTTTCATACTATACAAACAAGTACAAAATGACAAAATATTTGTTTTTATCTTTTATTTATTTGAATCATTAAATTGTATTATTATGAATATAATAACACAATATGGTTCATTAAATAAATGTAACAATAAATAACTAATTATTTATTTAATTACAAAAAAAATAATTTTCTTAGTGTAAATTACAATTTACATTTAATGAGAAAATAAAATGTTCTAGTTCACTAAATCTCGTCCAAGAGTCTATCATTGAGATCTCATGAACCCACATGAACGAAACTTTAGAATAAGTTTGGACGCAAAAGTTCACAAATTTTTGCCGATTTTTAACTCTTAATATTGAAACTCTTTAAGTTAATATGCATTTAATTTCTATTTGATATAATAAAACAATTCTTCACACGATCCACGGAGTATTTTACGATATTACCATTTGTGTATCATTAAGTCAGAGGAATGTAAAATTACTGCTTTATCCCTGAGTTATTATTTCACCAACTCCTTTGTTATTTGTGAACGAGAAAAATATAAAATGAGATATATGTACATGTCACATGTTTTATTCGTTGAATACCAGGTCCGATTTATTTGCTCACACCTTCATAGCAAAGCATGGTATGATACTAATATCTTAGCATTGTTTCAACACAAGTGCTGTATCTGTGAATCACATGATTCAACGAAACAGTATTATGACACCAATCGTCGGGTCAATGAAACTTCATTCGGTCATTTCCCATTGAAAAATCAAATGTCTTAAACTTCATTCGGTATTCACTTCAGTATTTAGGTAATTACCAAAATACTCCTTGCATGTGATCTTCAAGTTTTGAGTGATTAAATGGTTTTATCTCGAACTTCAAAGCATCACTGGTTTTGTTCAATATCTTCATCAAGACATCAAGAGTAAATCACAGAGTCACAAATCTCTATATCACAAGATAAGATATCGTTGATTTATTCAAACAATTAATACTCAGATTCGATTGCCCAATCGATCTTTAGATTGTGAACTATTATTTAAACTAGTCATAAGAGGGTATCTTGTCTCTGTACTTAGCACCTCTTTCGTTGATAACAGTTTCAGAGCATAGCAAACATACATAAACACAATATTAAGTAAGAATCAATATTTAATTTTATTTAAAGTTCAGTATAATAAAATACAAACTGTATTTAAATGTCTAATATCTCCTTTGTGGGCACAAATCGCAACAAGATATAGATGTGACATGTCACATGTGAAAGTCTAGAAGTTTAGATGCGATAATTTTGATGCGACTGATTACACTTATAGTCGCATATGAACAAAAAACGTGGCGCGGTTATTTTCTTTTGGATACGATTTGTTGCATCCGAATGCATACCCTCCAAAAATTTAGAAATTAATTTTTTTCGTGTATTGTTATCGGATTTGACGAGTCATCCAATTTTATCCGCCAACCTATCAAATGAGACTATGTTGTTCATGCAAATCTATATTTGACTTTTCACACGTTGTTAGGTTTGATTACGGACTATAAGACAAACAAACAAACAAAAATGGAATGAATGAAAATTTCAACTTTATTAATTAAATCAACAATTTACAAAAAGTACTCAATTGAGATTTTTATTACATCAATTTACATAAAAGTTACAATAACCACTCTTCTTGTGGGCATCAACACCTACAGTCACTACTTCGAATCATTAGAGTACGATTTGTTAAACTAGAAGTTAAGTCAAAATAAATTCAGGTGTTGAAATAGATGGTTTTATGAAGTTGTTCAAAGGGAAATTTTGTCCATTATGATATGGGTGTATAAATGTTATGATAAGATTTTGAACGTTGTCATATGATGGTCATGAACTGATTGACACGTCCTCGAGCTAGATTTGGAATTTGTGAATTGAATTTTATTTTATGTGAAATTTCACATGGTCTTTTCTTGTATTGTCTTGTACAAATAAAAAAACATATAGAAGCATGTTCTAGAAATTACATGGCCAGCAACATGTCACCAAATAAAGAGACAGGGGAGTTGTTTTGTGTATTGATACATAAAGATATCAATCAAATAAAGAAAAATGAAACAAATCAATAGCATTTAGCTATAAGGAGGCCGACCACAACACAAAGAAATAGATTTTCAGCCTTGATATTAATTTGATACGAATGAAAAACAAATATTATTGACATGAACATAAGATATTCTACCATAATAATATACATGTAACTACATATTTTTCTCTTGTGGTTGGCCGAATCCATCTCCATGTCTTCTTTGAGATCTCTCTCTCTCTCTCTCTCTCTCTCTCTCTCTCTCTCTCATTTTGGCACTTAGGTCCTCATTAGACCTACATTTGATATTAGCTCTTTCGCTTTAAGACTAGTTCTTAATATATTGTGTTTGGTAGTGCATGAGAAAATAAAAAATATATGTCATGTTTGGAAGATGTCATGTTTGGAAGAGTGAAAAATGAAAACGAAAAAATGGGAATCCCTAATATTTTTCCATTCTTTTTTTGCTATGCTAAAAACATCAAGATGAAAAATACAATGAAATTTTATTTTGCTTGAAATCTTTTTTTACCACACATTTTACATGGTCGAAATATATTTTTACTGGAAGGAATATGTTCAAAATATATAATTCGTTATTTTTGATCTTATACGCAAAACAAAACAAAAAATTAAAAGTCTCAATCATTAATTACCAGCTAATACAATGAGTCTAAACCATTGAAATCATTGATAATTAAAGTCTAATACAATGAGTGTAAATATAATATAAAACAAACACATCCATAACTAGTTTGAGTCTAAATATCTTGAATATAAACCACAAAAACTATATTTTATCCTTTCAAATTATATCTAAAAAATCTCTATTTCAATTTGCAACTCGAGCCAGATCCGACATTTTTCGCCATCGATAGCGAAATAAAGCTCGAGAAATTTTTCATTTTCCGCGAGCTCTTTGTAAACCTTCATTTGTGCTCGCATGTTCAAATCTTCTATTTCTTCAATCTCTTTAATTAATAATTGCTCCATATCCAAGTCAAGTCTATTTGATTTTCCTAATGTCGTGGCCACAGATTCCATTCATTCCCTTATTAGCTTTAGCTCCTTGGTCACATATTCATTTGTCATTTTCTTTTTCTTACCACTTTTCTTTAACGAAGTGGCTGCCGATGATGACTCATGTTCTTCGGAGACATAATCATTGATGTCGTGCGCTTCGTTGATATCCATAGATTGCAATCTTTTCGGCGGTCCGGCTGAATTTCCCCCTGTTGCTCGATCAGCTCTAAAAACTAAGTCCATTTTGTCATATTGCCTAATTGATTTGTACCGAAGCTTCGATGCATTTGGATGTACCTACGATTTATGTAAAACAGAACTAAACCAAACACAAACGGAAAATAAAATTGAGACACATATTGGATTTTCAAGGTCCAAAGCCTTCTTAATTGGATTTTATAGCATTCCATTCTATTGACAAAACTAAAAGAAACTGACACACGACCTGCACACTACATCTACTTAGTAATAAGCCTCAAGAAATCGAAATGAAAATAAAATATAGTATTATTTACACGTGCCTTTACAAATGATAATGAAACTCTGATTTTCCAGATAATCTGTGTAATCAACACAAGAGCAGAGCCTAACTAAATTCAATTTATTCTCATATCATATCCTCGTCCTAAATAAGTGATCTTAACCAATATGAATTTTATTCACGCAAAGAAAGGAAGCTGGAATTAACTTTTTTAACCTTATTCTTCATGAATTGTACGTAATACGTTTACAATATAGTGATAAACCATTGATAAATAGCATAATCATCAAATCTCATCCAAGTTTCAACTACTCCAAGTTATTCAATTCTTGATCTAACACGTTTCAAAATCTAATCAAGATAAAATAATGTCTATGATTAATCAACCAAGCATTATCATCACTAGCTCATCAACAATAGAGAGCCACAAATTGAAATTAAATTACCTTGATATAAGTTTCTCATATATATGTTTGAGCTTCAATTGTTTGAGTTGAATGATACATATCAGAGAGTGTGCTACCCACCGTAACGTATGCCGATCTAGTAAAGGTTCCACCAATTTTTAGACCTTTTTGCATTTGCTCCAACAACGACTTGATTAGCATGTCATCCATATCATCAGTCCAAATGACATTCTTTTTTGAAACCAAACCTAACTCTTCATTTTCAATATAGTCATCTTGTTCAATATTAAAAGACAACATTAAAAAATATATGCATGACTAAAAATATTCATTCCACATAGTCATAACTATCCTCTCTCTAAACATCTATCCATCTCTATACTCTTGCGACAGACTTGAAGGTCTAATATCCTTACTTTCTATTGGTATTAAATTAAGCTCCACATCGACTTCATCAATAAGACGCTCATTTGCATCAATACCCATTAGATAATTATGCAAGATACACCCGACGAGCACAATATTACTTTGCGTATCAACATAATAATACAGCTCAGTTCCACTGCATAATATTGGAAATCGTTTCTTAAGAACACCAAAACACCTCTCAATTGCATTGTTTAGCCTAGCATGTCGAATGTTGAACAACTCTTCGGGGTCCGGACACATGAAACTTCTTAAGATGGTACCATCTGCTTAGATACGGTGCAAGAAAACCGTCTCTTAATGGAAACCCAACATCCACTAAGAAATATTTACCTATATGGCGAATTCCAAAGTTACATTTTATTTTTTCTAAGTCAGAATATTAATGGGTGATACAAAAGTTATTGCTTTACCTCGTGGTACAACTAATCTATTTGTATCTCTAGTTAGTTCGTCATTTAATATCCTAGCGTCCAACAATGATCCTTCCCAACCACGCAACACATACGTGAATATAAGATTGAAAGCGCAAGCAGCCAAAACCTTTTGTGTCAGAAAGTCCTTACGACCTCGATATCGTTTTATAACATTGGCTGGTACTTTGACTCGAAAATGTAAGCCATCAACCGCACCAATATAATCCAGTAAAACCTCTTAGGATTCAACTACAAATATATCATGTAAATTTTATTTGGAAAAATTTGATTTTGGTATGAGTACCTTAAAATATGCAAAGAATATTGAATTGTTAGAAATTTTTGGTGGGCATTCCAATCCTTCGGGTGGCCTTAAGAGGATCTCATGTAAAGATATTATAGCCTTGAGAACTTCATTAAAATGAAGACTTATCGTTTCACCTGATCAGAAGAAAACGAATTTGACATTTCGATTCCTAGCGTTTTGACCAATTAGATAAAGAAATTTGGAAACTTTTTTTCGACAATAGCATACCAACTATCTTGTAAGCGATTTGTATCTCGGAGTAGATGTACTAGTGCTCTAAAATTTATATTCCCATCCTCAACAGGTTGTGACAATCATCATCTTTTTCGAGTTGCTTCATAAATATAAATCTATCGTAAATCTCTACTATCATCGACTGGTCGTTGTACTCGATTGAAACGACTGCATGTTAATACTAAGGAGGTAGCATGTGTTGCAAATGTAGCAACTAGACTGATTGCTTTCCTTCTCACATCATCTTTTTCCTCCTAAAAAAATAAAATATGCATTCTAGTTCTAGTCTCACAAATCTAAATAAACTTTAAAAAAATGTTTCAAAACAACCACAAATTGGCGGGCACATACCTGTGATATTGATGGTGTAGTGAAAGACGTTGATCTAATATTTTTCCCCAGTTTATTTGAGAATCTCCCTATCATTTTGAACAAAAGGGACAGAGAAACACTCTTCTCTAGCAGCCTGTAAAATCATAGAAAGAATACTTAGTTGACACTTTAACTTCTGAAGCTAAGCTAATCTGGTATATACTTAGTTGATACTTTTAACTTCTGAAATAATTTAAAGAGATTAATAGTACATTGTACATGCAGGTATATATTATATGTTGTGTGAATCAGTGAATATTATTAATATTTTGCAGGCTTATATATAGTGACAATATATGGCCAAAAACATGCATATGACTTCCTCTATAAAAAACAAGTAAAAAAGGATGGGCATATTTTGAATCCAGGAAAACAATACAAATTGCAAAAGTTAAATTACAAGTATCATTCTGAGTTTAACCACAGTCCAGATAAAATATACGAATAAGTTTCTTGTTCATACAAATACTTGATTATGGTCTCTACAAGGTTCTTTTGATTATTGACATAGGTTATTATCGTCGAATACAGTGGTGGTTTTGGTGGTCTTTGATCCGAGCTTGGAACTTGGTTTCCAGATTTGTATCGTGGTGGTATCGATTCATGCCAATTAAACTCATTTCGACGTTTTTTGTTATCCTGTATAAGATCTGAATATCATGGGTGAAATTCATCACCTAATTTTATGACCGAATCATGTTGAATAAATAGGAAAAGCCTAAATCATCGACGGAAGCGTACTTGATGAATCCATGACAGTTGGTCTTCTTGATGAAGCGTCCTTTGTTTCTCTCAAGTTTCACTTTGACGACGAGATTTCAGAAAGTGACAAAAACATTATGTGTGACCTAGGGACCATCCGTATTTATAAGTAACCATTATGTTAACTTATCGGGCTTCCTATTTCAGCCCATCATAGAAATAGAAGCCATAGTGGTCTACACATTACAGGCCCACAACTTGTTAGATACATTAAAACCCGATAACCATACACCAAATTAAATCATTTTTAACAGACCATCGTTATTGAAAAATCACAACACATAATTATTTAACATATAAGTCCAATGTCGGATTAAAGATCCAACAATATCCCACTTGATTATATGTCTATGTTAGAAATTAGATAACGTTTAACCAATACTATTATATATCAGTATATGGCGGAATTATATAATAAGATCTAAATATATTAAAACACATTTTAAGATATTTAACAACCTAGGCATTAAAAATTACTAACATGTTAATAAATATTTTATTCTAAAGATGTTGTCAACAAATTGATCACACTAGCAACCTATAAACAAATTTATAATTTGAGTCGCAGATCCAATTCGTTATAGGGACTTACAAGTGAGGTTGTAAAAAATCTCGTGCATTGCTAGCTATTGCCGGAATGCCACACCAAGAGTTCGCCGGACTGGAAGTCGAGGGTCGCCGGATTGGAAACTGTCTGGCCGGCCAGAATTGTGGTTGTGACGCTGTGACTTCCTCAGGTGGAATTTGGCCACGAAACTTTGCAGGAACGTGGATGAGACCTCGAGGAAGGTCCCTGTAAAATAACACGACCTCGATGCAAGCGAGTGACTCGTGGTGGCCTAGGCAAACTTGGAGTCTGGCTGGCCGGATGACTGTGTTGCCAAAAACTTTCCTGCAACAATGTGGCTTCCTCCGGAGGAATCTGACCGCGAAAATTTGCAGGAACATGGAAGAGACCTAGAGCTAGGTCCTTGTAAAAGGGCTTAAGCAAAAACCTCGCGAGTCACCTGTGGTGGCTCAGGCACTCCTGGGGTCGGACGAGTCCTGTCCAGCCGACCAAAAGGCTTAAATGCGTCTCGTCGGGCTTAGCTAATCTCGAGTAAATACCTGTTGGAATAGGTCTAGGGTTAAAGAAAAATTTAACATTAATCAAATTAATGGCGGAATTTAAAAATTTCATTTTCAAGTAAAACAATTTTTACTAACCTAGAAAAAGCATATACATGTTATATATTAAAATCATTATTTAATTTATTAGAATACCAACCATTCTTTGTAGCTTGATCTTGAAGCGTCTTGAGAAAGGTAGATCCTCTTCCTTGGCTCGCTCGTCACCTTCACACCTAATCTTAAACTCGAGAAACTTAAGATTTCTATTACAAGAGTCTATAGAGGTTTTGGAAGGATTTGTGTGTGGGCACAATTAAACAATATGAACCAAGAACAATTCTTGGATCATAAGTTAATTCTCTAGATCAAGTATGGATCTAGGTGCAAAATAAGAAGAGTATTTTCTAGAGAGAGAGAGAGAGAGAGGGTCGGCCAAAAGAGGGAGAGAGCAAGAATAACGCTTAACCTTCACATCTCTATGTGAGGCTCTATTTATAGGAGAAGGAAAAATCTATAAAGGTAAATTATTCATTCATGAATGAATAATGTATTCATGACACAATATTTGATTTTCCCTTCCCCTTTCCCTCTTAGTTTGGCCGGCCATACACCTTGCATTAGTGAGGAAATTCGTTTCCTCACTTAGCACATTTGTTTCCTTCTTAAGAAAATTCATTTCCCTTTTTTTTTGGGTAATTATCTTTATAAGAAAAAGGAAATAAAACTCTCCTCTTGATGCACTATCTTGGCCGAACTCTACCTAGGGGAGGAGCATCTAGATGCTTCCTTATTTCTTTTTAAGACAATTCTTAAAATACCCATTGTAGAATTATAATTGCACAAATAACGAAATTAATTTCATAATGCCTTAATCGACTTTAGAAAATAATTTATATTTTCATCAAATGAAAATATTCAAAATCCTATTTTGACATTTCACATCATTTTATGTCCATGTCGACAAAAACACCCTTTAGACATTTTCCGAGAAAAAATCTAGTTCAACATTTGAACTTATTTTGTCTTAGCTTCTAGTTTAACAATCCAACTCTAATGACCTGTAATAGTGACCTTATGGATCCAAATGAACAAAGCTTGAGCTTCTATACTCGGACTAAAAAGTTTACAAACTTTTTCCGAGTATTAGCTTAATGACATCCGACTCCACTAAAGAGTTGACATTGAGAATCTCTCGGTTCAAATGAATTTATTTTCTACTCAAATTCAACTTAATTATATCGAGCGGATCCATTGAATGTAATCTATGTTTACCCTTCATGAATATCATCAACTAGTTGGGATATATAAAATCACGATTTTACCCTTCTAGTTGTTATTTCCTCAACTCCTTTGTTACTTGTGAATAAGTCAGAAACAATGTATTGACGGGAGCTAACAAGTCACATTGTTTCATCCAAATAAAGTCGCTACTTAAATTTGGACATTGCGCAATTCATTTATTCACAATCCAAGTAATAAAGCATGAGGTGATATATATTGCATCTCAGCAATCTTGTACATGAATTTCATATCTATGAGAACTTCACAAAGTTGGTTCATGAAATCTTCATAACTTAATATCTCACCAATAGGCCTTGTCTAGATCACACATTGGACCTAGAATTTGACTTTCTCAAATGAGAGTATTAATGCTATGAAATGACATGTCTCATTTCAGGAGTTAGGTAAGCATGATGCGATTCATACGTAGTGACCTTGAGATAGAAGATGTTAAATGGTTTGTTCTTCTATTGTGTCTAAAGGAGCACTGGTCAATTCAGTATCTTCGAAAAATACACTAGAAGAACTACAGAGTTCCTAACTCTCTATGCCTCGTATCAGACATCCTAGATTCTTCCAACAATCATACTGGGATCAATAGTCCGTTGATCTTTAGATTGCGAATATATCATTTTAGTCAAACCATGAAGAGTTTGTTCACGCAAATCTACATTTGTCTCTTCATACATTGTTAGGTTTGATTAAGTACTAAAAGACTATTGAATATCATAAATCTTCAATCAAACTAAAAAGGGAATGAATGAACGTTTCAACTTTTATTAATTTAATCAGCAAATTACAAAGATTTATATATTACATCAATATGTAAATAAACAATCTTTTAATAAGGACTTTACGAAGATTTATATATTACATCAATATGTAAATAAACAATCTTCTTGTGGGCATCTCTGCCAACAAACTCCCACTTGACTCAAAGAAGATGAGAGTGGTCCTTCATGCCCATTCCGTCTTGATGGTTGTCGAAGACCTTGTTGGATAGGCCATTTGTGAAGGGATCTGCAAGGTTGTCCACCGTTGAGATGTTCTTCACCTCCTCGTCTCCGCGTTGCACGATCTCTCTAATCAAATGGTATTTCCTCTCAATATGCTTAAAGCGCTTATGGCTTCTGGGTTCCTTAGAGTTAGCAACACCCCCACTATTATCACAATAAAGTGTCATGGGCTCGTTGACATTTGGAACAACTTCCAAATACTTAAGGAATTTTTTAAGCCATACAGCCTCTTTGGATGCTTCACAAGCAGCCACATATTCTGCTTCCATGGTGGATTCAGCAATGCAAGATTGCTCGATACTCCTCCAAACAACAGATCCACCATTTAGGATGAACACGGATCCTGAAGTGGATTTCCTGGAATCCTTATCCGCCTGAAAGTCGGAATCAGTATACCCCATCATAGTCAGGTTAGTACCTGAATATGTAAGCATCAGGTTAATAGTATTCCTAAGATACTTAAGAACATGCTTAACAACAACCCAGTGCTCGGGTCCAGGATTTGATTGGAAACGGCTAACTACGCCAACTGCGAAACATATATTCGGTCTAGTGCACAACATAGCATACATGAGACTTCCTACAGCTGAAGCATAGGGAACTTTTCTCATGTCCTCAATCTCTTGTGCAGTCTTGGGAGACTGGTCCTTAGAGAGTGAGACTCCATGTCTAAAGGGGTTTTCACCCCTCTTGGAGTTCTGCATGGAAAAGCGATCCATCACCTTATCTATATAAGATGCTTGGGAGAGCGACAAGGTCCGGTTCTTTCGATCTCGAAAGATCTGATTCCCCAGAATGTATGCAACTTCCCCTAGATCCTTCATATCGAACTGTTTAGCTAACCATATTTTAACCTCAGATAATTTACCTACATCATTCCCAATGAGTAGTATATCATCGACATATAATACCAGAAACACAACCTTACCCTCGTGTATCAATTTATAGACACAAGGTTCATCTATTGACTGTTAAAAACCGAAGCTTTTAACAGTATCATCGAATCTGATATTCCATGATCTAGATGCTTGCTTTAATCCATAAATGGATTTAAGCAATTCACAAATTTTGTTCTCTTGATCATTTTCCACGAAACCGTCTGGCTGAGCCATGAAAATGCGCTCGTCAAGATTGCCATTCAGAAAAGCAGTCTTGACATCCATTTGCCAGATCTTGTAATCGAAATCGGCAGTAGTGGATAGAAGTATACAGATGGATTCTAGCATTGCGACTGGCGAGAAGGTTTCTTCATAATCGATACCTTCTCTTTGGGTGTAACCCTTATCTACTAGTCGCGCTTTGAACGTCTCAACGTTCCCATCCGGACCCCTTTTCTTCTTATAGATCCACTTACACCCTACAGGTTTAACCCCTTCAGGTAGGTCTACAAATTTCCAATCTTTATTGACATACATCGAATGCATCTCAACTTTCATGCCATCAAGCCAAAGTTTTGATTCAGAACCAGCCATCGCTTGGCTGTAGGAAACAACGTCATCCATATCAGCGATGGCTACGAGAGTATCGCCATAGGACATGTACCTGTCAGGTTTTTCAGAAACCCTCCCACTACGTCGAAGTACCACTTGACGAGGTTCCGAATTGAAAGGTTGCGTTTCATTTGGGTAAGAACAGTTCTTATAGATGAGGTAGAAGCTTCCTCACCCAACTTTTCTTCAAGCATAATTTTGCTTCTAGCTTTCGTATTTTTCATATAGTCCTCCTCAAGGAAACGAGTATTAGTGCTGACAAACGTTTTGTCGTCCTCGGGACTATAGAATGTATTTCCTTTGGATATCCAACGAATACACATAATTCTGACCTACTAGCCAACTTGCTAGTCTTTTGCCTTAGCACATGTGCAAGGCAACCCCAAATTCTGATGTGGCTTAAACTAGGTTTACGCCAAGTCAATCTTTCATAAGGAGTACTAGGGACCGTCTTAGACGGAACTTGGTTCAGAATATATGCGGCAGTTTTGAGGGCATATCCCCAAAAGGAATTAGGGAGTGATAAGTAACTCATCATTGATCTAACCATATCCATCAAAGTTCGATTCCTTCTCTCTGACACTCCATTTTGTTGAGGTGTGCCAGGTGCTGTAAGCTGAGAAGCGATACCTTCTTCTTTAAGAAAGTCATCGAACTCTTCAGACAAGTACTCACCACCTCGATCAGATCAAAGGGTTTTGATCTGTTTGCCAGTCTGCTTTTCCACTAAAGCCCGAAAGACCTTAAATACGTTAAAGGTTTCGGATTTGTGTTTGAGCAAAAAGACAAATCCATATCTTGAGTAATCATCGGTAAAGGCAACGAAGTATTCGTATCCTCCCCGTGTTTGAATTCTGAGCGGACCACATACATCAGAATGTATTAGTTCTAGCAGCTCAGTGGCTCTACGACCTTTATTAGAGAAAGATCGTTTGGTCATTTTTCCTTCTAAACAGGATTCACAAGTCGACAGTGAGCCTATTGCAGAGGCTTTGAGTGGTCCATCCCTCACAAGTCTCTTAATCCTATATAGACTAATATGACCAAGTCTTAAGTGCCAGAGATATGTTGATTTTATTAGATCAGAGGAATCATTAAGTTTGATCCTCTTGGGTTCCCTAATTAGATCATTATCTATTTCAGTGTCTAAAAGCAAAGGTTGTGTAGGATAAAGATAGTATAAACCATTCTTTAAACATGCATCACTGACAAATGAATTGGAAGAAGTAATACGAATTCCATTATCAATAAACTTAAAATAATAATTCTGCTCAACAATTTGAGCTACATATATTAAGTTTTTCCCAAAGGAAGGAACATAATACACATTATTCAAATTTAAAGTTCTGTCTTCGAAAGACAGTATCACGGATCCCACAGCCTTAGTAGACACCAAGCTCCCATCACCCCACTTGAAACAGAAGTCGCCATCCTCTAAGCTTTTGCTTTTCCTGAACCCATTTAAGGAACAAAAAATTTGGTTAGTAGCAGTGGAGTAAAAAATCCTCAATGATACATTATCAGCTACTAAACAAGTTTCGGTAATCAGTACAATACCTTTCCCTTTAGCCTTGAGGTAGGTAGGACAGTTTCAATCTAGAGTCCCTCAGCGGTGTGAATCTCCTTCATCAGCTCGGTAACAGTTTACCCTAGCTTATTGATGGAGTAGTTCGGCTTTAAAGTATCAAAATATTCAGGGAGAATTTCCAAGATCATATCTATTTTGTTTCTCCATTAATCTCAGATCCAAGGATTTCCATGTCATTTAGATAACTTATGATCAGTATCATGTTTTCTCTAACAAGAGTCCTAGCTTTCATACGACAGTTCACAAACCGTCGAACCGCTTGTTATATAGCATGGCGCCTTTGCCCTTCAAACATCTCATAGAGAATGAAGAGCATGGTTTAGGCCGAATCAATATCACGATGATGTTGTTGCAACATATTGTTCATCGATGCTAAAACATAGCATCTCACAATCTCGTCTGATCGGATTCAGGCTGCTAGGGCGCCCTTGTCCTCTTAAGTCGAATCATTATTTGCTTTAGGAGGACATGGGGTGGTGAGTACCTAATTGTGCTTGTCCTTCGAAAGGACGATGTCTAGGTTCTGTTTCTTATTTACGTAGTTTTCCGTTATAGTTAATTCGAGGAAAGGGTTATTTAGAAAGTCTTTAGAGACATGTTTCCGATAGTTGAAACAATTTATGATTAGTCTTTTGTTTAGGATTTTAAGTTTAATTTTATTAGACAAGAAAAAAATCCAAAGGTGTTATGAACAAAATGACACTTTACTCATTCGAGGGAAGGCCGCAAAGAGTCGCCTTTCATAAGTAAATGACACATCATTAATGCATAGTCATGATGTCAATACATCAGTGTTTGACTAGCCACGTTATAAAAATGTTTGATCACTCAAAACTTTTCGCAGGGCCTCGAGGGAGGATTACTAGAGTTTGAGTATAAGTGTGTAACCAACAACTTAGTTCAACAAGATCTACTTTGAAAACAATCCGCCGAGGGGAGGGTTTGTCTCATTGTTTCACTTAAGAACGTAGCTATAAAAGCAATGTTAGGAGCAATGCGTCTATGATTACTCTCATTTAAGAGAGGGCCACGAGGGTCACTCTTAGTCCTGCGACATATGCACTTCACATTAGTGTTGGGGATCGCGGGTTGCAAACAATAAGTACAACCCTCCCACTTAGTTTTTAGGAAAATTAAGGGGACCCTAGATTGCAAACGAGTGCAATCCTCCCACTTAATTTTTGGAAAAATGGCACGTCTACTCTTGTACATATAGGAAACATATTTCCATTACCAAAGAGAGATAGAGTGGATAACTAGGAAAAAAGAACCCTAAAATAGATATTTGTAAGGGGAGAGCAGTGTTAATGCACTAAGGCACAAGGAACATACTCGGATCTTTTTGTCTAGTAATTTATTTTTCCTAAGGAAAGTGTGTGAGATTAATAAATCTACACTTTTGCACTTGAAAGTTTTTGAGATTAAAAAATCTCGTAAAACTAATATGTATATATATATATATATATATATATATATATATATATATATATATATATATATATATATATATATATCTTCATGACATTTTCCTTCAAGGCGTGGTTGAGTGCGAGAACGTCGTAAATCCACGAAAGCATTAAGAAGACGGGAGAAAGCTAGGAGTCGCAAAATCCGGATTAAAAAATCTGGACTCGCGGACTGCCGTACACATCGGACTTAAAAGGTCATAAATGACACTCCGGTATCCGATTGAGCTGAAACCAATTGCATTGGATAGCTAACATCCGTACTTTTAATTTGGTTCAATAACCACTAATTTTCAAGGTCGGAGCAAAGAGTTATTTTGAATTTATTTTAAAAAATCATTATTCCAACAAATGGTATCAGAACTATGTATAACTAGTCTTTTGAAAAACCATTATTCAAGCAAATTTAGAAAATAATTTTCTTATAATGATTTTAAATAACATGTACATGTTTATGCTTTGACCATAGCTCTGATACCATTTGTTGGAATAGGTCTAGGGTTAAAGAGAAATTTAACATTAATCAAATTAATGACGAAATTTAAAAATTTCTTTTTCAAGTAAAACAATTTTTACTAACCTAGAAAAACCATATACATGTTATATATTAAAAGCATTATTTAATTTACTAGAATATGAACCTTTCTTTGTAGCTTGATCTTGAAGCGTCTTGAGAAAGCTAGATCCTCTTCCTTGACTCGCTCGTTACCTTCACACCTAATCTTGAACTCGAGATATCTAAGATTTCTATTACAAGAGTCTATAGAGGTTTTGGAAGGATTTGTGTGTGGGCACAATTAAACAATATGAACCAAGAACAATTCTTGGATCATAAGCTAATTCTCTAGGTCAAGTATGGATCTAGGTGCAAAATAAGAAGAGTATTTTCTAGAGAGAGAGAGAGGGTCGGCCAAAAGAGGGAGAGAGCAAGAATAAAGCTTAATCTTCACATCTCTATGTGAGGCTCTATTTATAGGAGAAAGAAAAATCTATAAAGGTAAATTATTCATTCATGAATGAATTATGTATTCGTGACACGATATTTGATTTTCCCTTCCCCTTTCCCTCGTAGTTTGGCTGGCCATACACCTTTCATTAGTGAGGAAATTTGTTTCCTTACTTAGTACATTTGTTTCCTTCTTAAGGAAATTCATTTCCCTTTTTCTTTTGGGTAATTATCCTTATAAGAAAAAGGAAATAAAACACTCCTCTTGATGCACTATCTTGGCCAAACTCTACCTAGGGGAGGAGCATCTAGATGCTTCCTTATTTCTTTTAAGACAATTCTTAAAATACCCATTGTATAATTATAATTGCACAAATAACGAAATTAATTTCATAATGCCTTAAACGACTTTTCGGCTTTAGAAAATAATTTATATTTTCATCAAATGAAAATATTCAAAATCCTATTTTGACATTTCACATCATTTTATGTCCATGTGGACAAAAATACCCTTTAGACATTTTCCGAGAAAAAATCTAGTTCAACATTTGAACTTATTTTGTCTTAGCTTCTAGTTTAACAATCCAACCCTAATGACTTGTAATAGTGTCCTTATGGATCCAAATGAACAAAGCTTGAGCTTCTATACTCGGACTCAAAATTTCACAAACTTTTTCCGAGTATTAGCTTAATGTCATCTGACTCCACTAAAGAGTTGACACTGAGAATCTCTCGGTTCAAATGAATTTATTTTCTACTCAAATTCAACTTAATTATATCGAGCGGATCCATTGAATGTAATCTATGTTTACCCTTTATGAATATCATCAACTAGTTGGGATTTATAAAATCACCATTTTACCCTTCTAGTTGTTATTTTCTCAACTCCTTTGTTACTTATGAATAAGTCAGAAACAATGTATTGACGGGAGCTAACAAGTCACATTGTTTCGTCCAAATAAAGTCGCTACTTAAATTTGGACATTGCGCAATTCATTTATTCACAATCCAAGTAATAAAGCATGAGGTGATATATATTGCATCTCAACAATCTTGTACATGAATTCCATATCTATGAGAACTTCACAAAGTTGGTTCATGAAATCTTCATAACTTAATATCTCACCAATAGGCCTTGTCTAGATCACACATTGGACCTAGAATTTGACTTTATCAAATGAGAGTATTAATGCTATGAAATGACATGTCTCATTTCAGGATTTAGGTAAGCATGATGCGATTCATACGTAGTGACCTTGAGATAGAAGATGTTAAATGGTTTGTTCTTCTTTTTTCTCTATAGGTGCACTGGTCCATTCAGTATCTTCGAAAGATACACTGGAAGAACTACAGAGTTCCTAACTCTCTATGCCTCATAAGCAGACATCCTAGATTCTTCCAATAATCATACTGGAATCAATAGTCTGTTGATCTTTAGATTGCGAATATATCGTTTTAGTCAAACCATGAAGAGTTTGTTCACGCAAATCTACATTTGTCTCTTCATACATTGTTAGGTTTGATTAAGGACTATAAGACTATTGAATATCATAAATCTTCAATAAAACTAAAAAGGGAATGAATGAACGTTTCAACTTTTATTAATTTAATCAGCAAATTACAAAGATTTATATATTACATCAATATGTAAATAAACAATATTTTAATAAGGACTTTAAAAAGATTTATATATTATACCAATATGTAAATAAATAATCTTCTTGTGGGCATCTCTGCCAACAATACCTACGTGCACAAAGTCACTCAAACACCATAAGAACAGTCAGAGATAATTTTCTTGTGTTTTTGGAAAATCAAGAGGGTGGGACAAAATCCAATTTTGGCCCGTTAGTCAAAGTTAAGCCCAAAGATCCTTTTAATGAGTTTTAAAATAATTTCCCATCCTAATTCTCTTGATTATGGCCGACCAAAATTATTTATTTTCTAAAAAATTATTTGATTTATTTCTAAAATATTATTTAATTAATTTAGAACATCTCATTTATTTAATGACAAGTCATTAATTCTTTTCATACTATGCAAACAAGTACGAAACTAGAAAATATTTATTTTCATCTTTTATTTATTTAAATCATCAAATTATTTTATTATCAATACAATAACATAATACGATTCATTAAATAAATGTAATAATAAATAACCAATTATTTATTTAATTACTTAGAAAATAATTTTTTTAGTGTGAATCATAATTTACATTCAATGAGAAAATCAATCGTTCTAGTTCAATGAATCTTGTCCGAGAGTCTATTGCTGAGAACTTATGGACCCATATGAACGAAGCTTTAGAATAAACATCGTACTCAAAAGTTCACAATATTTGCCGTCCTTTAATTCTTAATAATAGTTGATTCCACCAAAGGACTAATATTGAAACTCCCTAAGTTTAAATGCGTTTATTTTCCGTTTGATGTGACAAAACAATTCTTCACACGATCCACATAGTATTTTACGATATTACCCTTCATATGTATCAATAACTCAGAGGAATGTAAAATTACCATTTTACCCCTGAGTTGTTATTTCACTAACTCCTTTGTTATTTGTGAATGAGAAAATCATAGGGCGAGAGGAGTTTACATGTCACATGTTTTAATCAAACAATATTATATTCGATGTATACCTGGCCTGGTTTATTCATTCACACTGTCATAGCAAAGCACAGTGTGATACTAATGCATCAACATTGTTTTAACATGAATTTCGTATCTGTGAATTACATGATCGAATATAACAATGTTATGACACCAACCGCCCGGTCAGATGCAACTATAACTTAGCCATTGCCTATTGACAAATCAAATGTCATAAAGTGTCACATCAATTATGCATTCACTTCAGGATTTAGGTAAGTACCAAAATACCCCTCGTATGTGATCTTGAAGTTTCGAGTGATTAAACAGTTTTGTCTCGAGCTTCAGAGTATCACAGGTCTTGTTCAATATCTTCTATAAGATATCAAGAATGAAATACAGAGTCACAACTCTCTATATTACAAGATAAGATATCTTGCTTCATTCAAACAATCATTACTCAGAATCGATTGCCATATCGATCTTTAGATTGCGAACTAATATTTTAAACTAGTCACAAGGGGCTATCTTGTCAAGTCTGTACTTAGCACCCCTTTCATCGATGACAATTTATGAGCGTAGAAAACATACATAAACACAAACGTAATCAAGAATGAATATTTAATTTTATTTAATGTTTCAGCAAAACAAAATATAAATGTATTTATAATGTCTAATATCTCATTTGTGGGCACCAATCCCAACAGTCTAACCTTATAATTATGTATTGCAAAATACTAATCGAAGGTGCTCAACTTTACTGTTATAACCAAAATGTATCTCATAACCAATCCGGTCCATCAACCGTACCAACATAGGATCAAAGCGGCATTCGCTACATCTATCGTAGTTATACCCATCAATGGTCACGTATATCGATAAAATTGAACGACATGGATTATGAAGTGGGTGTGTAGTATGGAATTTCATGTTATGCGACCTCAACATGCCTATCTCCATTTGGTCCTCCTTAAACTTTAGTGAGATCAAACCATATATTAGAAACAAAGTCTAAATACCAAAACTTAGTTTCGACAGAAACGCTCAATAATCATAAACAAAAACAAACATATCTATATTATAAAAGCACAAAAAATAGAAAAACAACAACAAACTCCCACTAGAGCTAAATATCCTGAGATGAAATATTGATGTAATATCCAGAGATGCCCACAAGAAGATTATTTATTTACATATTGATGTAATATATATAAATATTTCATAAGTCCTTATTGTAATGGCTGATTAATTTAATAAAAGTTGAAACGTTCATTCATTCCTTTTTCGTTTGTTTGAATATTTATGATATTAAATAGTCTTATAATCCTTTATCAAACCTAACAATGTATGAAGAGACAAATGTAGATTTGCGTGAACAAACTTTTCAAGCGGCATTCGCTACATCTATCGTAGTTATACCCATCAATGGTCACTTATATCGATAAAATTGAACGACATGGATTATGAAGTGGATGTGTAGTATGGAAATTTCATGTTACGTGACCTCAACATGCCTATTTCCATTTGGTCCTCCTTAAACTTTAGTGAGATCAAACCATATATTAGAAACATAGTCTAAATAAATCAAAACTTAGTTTCTCCAGAAAAGCTTAATAATCATAAACAAAAACAAACATGTCTATATTATAAAAGCACAAAAAATAGAAAAACAACAACAAACTCCAACTAGAACTAAATATCCTGAGATGAAATATTGATGTAATATCCAGAGATGCCCACAAGAAGATTATTTATTTACATAGAGAAATTTCATAATGTGAACCTACAAACAATTAAAATATCCACAATAAACCCCTATTATTCAAAATATCCAAAAATGAACTTTAGCCACTAAAATGGACAAAAATACCCTTCTTCCTCATTCTCTTCACTTTCTCTCTTCCCTTCTCTTCCCTCTCTTCTCTTTCTCGGCCGAAATCCATAGAGACCCATTTCAAATTTTTTTTTTCTTCAAATCAATCTTCACAAGTGCAAAAGTAAAGGTCCACGATGGAAATAGTCTCAAAACAAATGTCTTCGAGCTCGGAAACTCATTTCGTTGGAGGGGGAGACGGCCGGAACACTCAAGAGAGCTCACAAGAGAAAAAATCTCAAAAAAAGGTATGATTTATGGTTTTTGTTGTTTGAAATCGATAGAAATTAGTTTGTATAGTGTTTTCGACGGTAATGTAGGTTAAATCGGATTGATTTGGGAAGATTTGAGATAGGATTGAGATTTTAGGGTTTAAGGTTTCCGGGAAAACGATGAACACCATCGTAGAGGCCATCGTACGATACCGTACGATACCATACGATACCGTACGATGGACGTACGATACCGTACGATATCGTACGATATCGTACGATGGCCTTCGAGGCACCATCGTACGATATCGCACGATATCGCACGATATCGTACGATATCGTACGATGGTGTACGATATCGTACGATATCGTGCGATATCGTACGATGGTGTACGATATCGTACGATATCGTGCGATATCGTACGATGGTGTACGATATCGTGCGATATCGTGCGATTGTTGCTATTTTTTGCTCGATTTGTGTATTGTTATCTTATTTTTTTGTGTTTTTTGTAGGATTACTTGAAATTTCTCATTAACGAGACTTTCTCGGGACGTATCACGTATGGTGGATCCGCCGTGTTGAAAAATGTGAAGAATAGGTTCGAAGAAATGAAACTTACCGAGCAACTACGAGGGACGGTCTTCGAGCAATTCTTCTTCGATAATAGCGAATTGAATTTCGCACCCGTTCTTGTGCACGCACTTTTGGAGAGAAAGGTCGAGTCAATCAAGTACGGAGAGATTCAATTCGGACTTGGAGGAAAGAGGGTTCGATTCGGCCGTCTCGAATATGCCTTAATATCGGGTTTAGACTACACCGACGGTCCGACAAAAGACGAGAAGGACAAACGATCCTCTAGAAGGCTCATTGATGAGTACTTGAACGGGACAAGCAACATCAAGTTCAGTGCACTCATCGGTTTCTGGAATGCGTGCAAGAACCCCGTAGACGTTTACAAGCTCGGTTTGTGCGTCTTCGTTCTCGGATATCTACTGGGACAACCGGCGAACAAAGTTATCGAGCCGAGGTGGCAACCATTCGTGCAATACGTAGAAGATCTCCCTTTCTTCTACAGTTTGCCGTGGGGGAACATGAGTTGGGCCGAGACGTTTCAATCGCTCTCGGTCGACTTGAAGCATCACCTCGAGGGTCTCGAGACGAAGTTGAAGAAGAAACCCGACGTTCTACAAAAGGAGGCAAAGTACACATTGTCTGGGAATCTTCACGCCTTTCAATATTGGGCGTACGAGGCGATCCCGGAGATTGGGCAAGCCTTCGGAACAAGCAGTGGAAATCGATTGCCGAGGATGCATTCGTGGTCGGGCACCGTCGTTGTTCTTAGGAAAGACGTCGAGAAGATTCTGAAGAAGAAATCGGTAAGTTTTATTGATTTTCCATATTTTTCTTTAATTGAGATTGATTTTTAATAAATCATAACATTTTTCAATGTTTTCAGGTGGGCGTCCATCAAATGCTTCGACCTAGACCGGCAGAGAAAGGGTTCTTCGATATTCTCGAAGACCAGACGAAGAAATGTCTATATCCAATAGACATCGAAGGAGTCAATGCGGCGGAGCCAAGGAACGTTGATGAAGAAATCAACATCGTTGGTTCAGCCGCGGAGGAAGCCGACTTCCTCGGCCACGACGAGGAAGAGGACGATGATGAGGAGTATATCTCTGATACTCCTCGAACGCGTCCGACTAAGGAGTCAAAAACTCGAACTCCTCGTCCCGATGCTCGACCTCCTCGTCCCGATGCTAGACCTCCTCGTCCCGATTCTCCTCGCCCAAGAACTTCGCCTCCTCCACAAGGTCCTCGTGGTTCCGAGCCAAGCGATGATGACCCAATTGTCATAACGGTGGGAATGTGGAACGAGCTTCGTCAAGGAATAGGATACATACTCCAGACGATGGCTACCCTAGGACGAGGGATGAACGTAGTTAACAGTCGAGTTGAGCGCATACGCAACAGTCAGGTAATAAGGTCGTTTGAAAGTTATAAAATTTTATTCAAAGTATAACTAACAATTTTTACAGATTCGTACATGGACGCGTCTGAATCACGTATTCCGTGACGTTACAGGGATGCCAGGTGGACCCATTCCTACCACGCAAGCGCGTGGTCCTGATACGCAAAAGCAAAGCAAGAGGAAGGCGAAGAATGCTAAACAAGCAGAGCAGTCGGAGCCCCCGACGGATGCTCCTCCTCATCCTCCTACACCTCCATCGCCTTTTACGCCCCAGAGCAGTCGGAGCCCTTCACCTGAAATCCCGGATAAACAAGCAGGGTTATTCAAAAGACGACCGACGCAACATGATGAGAAGTTAAAGGGCCATGCCTTTGAGAGACCGTCAAAGCGTCAACGGAGCGAGCCACCCGAATCTCCAGCGAAGGCACCACCTCAGAAATCGAATAGGTGGGACGACTACACCGACCCGACGAAGCGCAAGTACACAACACGTAGAAGAACTTCTTTCAAGCCGGTTAAGGAGCCTAACCGAAAAGACTTTGCCGAGATGATGTTGTGGGTGAAGACGGGGAAGTACTATGGCCGCTTTATGCCTAACGTTCGGTTAGTGGCGAGAGAAGTGGGTCAAAAGTTCTTTGACCCCATTGTCGGCGTAGGAGTTTGGCTGACAGATGAGGTACACTGCATTTTATTTGTGCAACTATTAGAAATTTTATATTAATTATATGTTTGTATTGTAGCATATCGACGCAATCCTTCATATGTTGAGGACTCGACAACATGAGCTCAGTGGTTATCGGCAGGATGTCCGCATTATGGACACTGTATGGGTTCAGAACGTCTTCGGGAGGTACAAGCAAGAGCAGGCAAACATAGAGAAGGCGAAAGAGTTGGGGACTGAACCCGAGAGAGTTGATTGGGATCAGAGATCCGTCATTACGCCGATGACGGGATACCGAGACATCAAAATCAAATCATGGAAGGGTGATAAGGAGATCCTACTGGTCGTCAACTTCAAGAATGTCCACTGGTTCACATTTCAAGTTGATTTGATGGAGTGGACGATCACAGTTCTTGATTGTCAGCGGGTACTAGTGGAGCAGGAGCAGCATTCAGCAGACTTCATGGAGTTCATGCACGTAAGTTTAAATAGATACTCTTTAAACTCCTACAATATTTATATATAAATTTGTAATTACTTAACATTTTTTGGAATACTATAGGATTGGAGTCGCGCATTGCCACGAGTAATGAATTTGAGTGGCCTGTTCAACAACCACCCGAAAATGTATCACCCTCTCTCAGCAGGTCGACCGACGCTTCATGAGTTCACATGGTTGATTGACCAAAATGTCCCTCAATCAAGATTAAGGTAAACGTTTTAATTATATTTTTAAATGTTAAAATTAAGTTGTTGACAAATTCTTATGTATCTTATGTATCTTATGTATCGTTATTGTAGCGGTGATTGTGGGATATTCGCCGTCAAATACGTTGAGCATCTTCTTGTTCGAATTCCCTTTGATACACTCATAACGGAGAACATGAAGATATTCAGACAGAAGTGGGCGGTTGACTTGTTCTTAGATAGAATAACCCGATAATTGTTTTTATATTTAAACACTTTCTGATTGTGTATAAATTTTGTTTTTAAATTTGACACTTTTTGATTGTGTATAATTTTGGTCATTCAAAAGAGTTCAACGTCATTCAATAGAGTTCAACGTCATTAAAAAAGAGTTCAACGTCATTAAAAAAGAGTTTAACATAATTCAATATAATTCAAAAGAGTTCAACGTTATTAAAAAAGAGTTCAACGTCATTAAAAAAGAGTTCAACGTCATTCAATATAATTCAAAAGAGTTCAACGTCATTAAAAAAGAGTTCAACGTCATTCAATATAATTCAAAAAAGTTCAACGTCATTAAAAAAGAGTTCAACGTCATTCAATATAATTCAAAAAAGTTCAACGTCATTAAAAAGAGTTCAACGTCATTCAATATAATTCAAAAAAGTTCAACGTCATTAAAAAAGAGTTTAACATAATTCAATATAATTCAAAAGAGTTCAACGTCATTAAAAAAGAGTTCAACGTCATTCAATATAATTCAAAAAAGTTCAACGTCATTAAAAAGAGTTCAACGTCATTCAATATAATTCAAAAAAGTTCAACGTCATTAAGAAAGAGTTTAACATAATTCAATATAATTCAAAAGAGTTCAACGTCATTAAAAAAGAGTTCAACGTCATTAAAAAAGAGTTTAACATAATTCAATATAATTCAAAAGAGTTCAACGTCATTAAAAAAGAGTTCAACGTCATTAAAAAAGAGTTCAACGTCATTCAATATAATTCAAAAAAGTTCAACGTCACGCTCACTCTCGCCATGTGCAAGTCTTTCTATTGTGACCTAAACCACCGCATTTTCCGCATTTTCGTCTTACAACTACCTTTTCACCTTGAGATGGATATCGGTTTACCCTTCGCCTTCCTTGTTTACTTTTTCTTGGACGACCAGCTTGTTTCTTTTCAACGGGAACCAATACTTTCATATGCTTTATATCTTCTGGAACATCCCATTGTTCTTCACTCCCAACTGGATAAACGGCGTCTTTATACTGTTCGATCCACGTTTTCTTTACATAGAAAGGACTACATAAAGAGTATACGTCCACAGAACGATGTTGAGCTGATGCAATGGCATGTTCGCAAGGGATACCTAGAAGTTGAGGAATTCCACAAGTGCAAGTATGTTGTTGCAAGTTTACATCATGCTCACCCCCACTGTCTTTTACGTGACATTCGTACAACCCAAGCCCGTACGCGTGTACAAATTGTGCTTTATTGTTCATATTCTCAAAGTCAGCTTGCCACCTTGGTGTAAGTTCCGTGTTTAACTTATGTGCAATGTCTTCTCGTTTGAAGAACCAATTCTGTAGTGTGAATCTTATGAACTCAAGAAGCGTCGTTATCGGGAATGACCTCGCATGCCTTGTTTTAGCGTTAAAACTTTCGGCGTTGTTACTCGTCATAATATCATACCTGCCAAAAATAACAATTAAGTTGTTATGAAATGAATATTTGATTACACGTTATTTAATTTTACCTTTTTCCAGGAAAGAACGGTCTTGCCCAACGATCAAACCCGATGTCTTCAAGATATTTTGCCATCTCGATATCTTTTTGCCTCAGCTGCCTGAAGTGTGCTTCGAATGACGTCTTATTGAAACAATAAGCAGCTTCGTACAATTCACCGCGACAATGATCTGTCTTAAACTTATGTTGAACGTTAAGCTGCATATGATGGTAACAATAACCATGAGGTATTCCCGGAAATGCAACTTCGACACCATGACTGATACTAACATGTCGATCGGATATGAATGCCAAATCAGGTACGTCTTCACCAATAACTTCTTTCAACTTCAACAAAAACCACGTCCATGATTCGTGACACTCACTGTCGACAACACCAAAAGCGATTGGATACAAATGTGAATTCGCATCCAATGCAATCGCTACAACAACTGTCCCCCGTATTTAGTCTTCAAAAATGAACCATCCAAAGATATGACCGGCCTACAATACTTAAATCCTCGAAGACACGCTCCAATGGCAAAAAATGCATATTTGAATTTGTCGCCATTTCTCACAAAATCAGTAACCGTGCCTGGGTTTTTTTGCTTCAACATGTACAACCAAGAAGGTAGTTTCTGATACGACTGTTCATGTGTACCACGAACGAGTCCAATAGCTACTTCTTTAGATCTCCACGCCTTCAAATACGATATGTCTAAACCCCATCTTGTCTTCACTTCTTCTCTAACGTTATGTGCTGAATAATCGGCCATTGAGTTTTTGGAATATTTGTCTTTAAACACGTGTCCAATAACCCATGGTGCAGGTCCTCGTTGACCTTCTGCTCGAACAACACGCGAGCACGAGTGAGCTTTTTCGAAAGCCACAACTTCCCATATTCCTGACCACTGAACGACGCCCCGGAGTTTCCACGTACAACTCTCATCTTTGCAAAGAACGTACCACCTTTTTTTCGATGATGATTTAACTCGAAACTCAAAATTATTTTTCATGGCGTATAGGTGCACGTGTGTCTTCATTTCTGATTTGTTCTCAAACTGTTTTCCCAAATACAAGTCTTCTGAGCTGCCTATTATATTAAACGATAAACGGTTAAGTTCAAAACATAAATAAATTATACATGAACTTTAAAAGAATTACCTGTAGAGGATTGAGTCGGGCCTTCAAAATATTCTATCTCCTTAACCAATTGTTCTTGCGTGAATTGAGGATCTTTCCAAGTATAAGTTCCCGAAAATCCTCCACAAGGATTAACTTCGGGATGATACTCACCAGAAGGAACTTCGTAGTTCTCAAAAAGGTGATCGTACTCTTCATCATTCACAAACTCTTCAAAATCTTCACCGTCTTGAACGTCATTACCGTCATCATCATCTTCGTTTTCTTCAAAGTCTTCAAAATCTACGTCAAAGGGATCTCTATCTCGCCTATACATTTCATCTTCGCCGCTCTTGTCTGCTGAAAATTCATCCTCGGCAACCGAACGTTCATCATTTCGTTTTGGATTACTTTGTGAGACTTCAATTGCAAGAGGATAATGTTGTCTTCTGTCATCAATGCAAGAAACCTTCAACACCTGTTTTCCTTTTCGCTTAGGATCCAAATCGTTAGCAATTGGTGACATTATTCGTTTCGGTTCAAAACTAACGCAAATAGGAAATTTAGTCCAATAGTCGTTGTTCATATAATATGCGACATCATCATCTGACACCAAGACTGCTGGCGCCAACACAATGTCACCCACAGTGTACGGGACTTCAATTTTTAAGTCATACGCCATCTTATCCATCTTGGAAATTTGGTAAATCATATGGACCAACTCATCATATGTTGTTTCTTTTGTAGCGTTCACCGTATACGTACGACCTTTACTAAAATCCCACCTATCTCTTTTTCTCACCCACGTTCCACCAACACTGATGAACACTGCAAACATATTCATAAAAACAGGTCAACAACTACACTTGTCCAAAATTAAACTAAACTTGTCCAAAATTCATCTAAACTTGTCCAAAATTCATCTAAACTTGTCCAAAATTCATCTAAACTTGTCCAAAACCATCAAACCATGTCAAAAAAATGCCAAAACATGCCAAAAAACTGTCAGAAAAACATCTAAACCTATAAGATGTCGTAGGGCATCGTATGACCTTGCAGGGCATCGTACGATGTCGTATGATATCGTACGACATCGTACGATGCCCTACGACATCGTACGATGCCGTGCAAGGTCATACGATGCCCTACGACATCGTACGATGGCCTGCAAGGTAACTTATCGTACAATTTTTCCAGTTTTTTGACGAACTTTTACCTTCCCGACCCAAAAATGATTCTAACACCAATAATGACTACAAAAATGATTTAAACAGAGTTAACGAAATAACATACCCATTATGACGATGATCTTATGTGATTGCAACGTATTTTAAGAGAATTTGAGTGAATTCGAAAGTGAAAATGAGATTGAAATTTGAAATAAACCCTATATATGAGTTGAAGGGTATTTTTGTCCGAATATTGGTCTAAAGTCCATTTTAAGATATTTAACAATTGATGAGTCTAATGTGGATATTTTTAACGTTTTTTGGTCTATATTATGAAATTTCTCTTTACATATTGATGTAATATATAAATCTTTCATAAGTCCTTATTGTAATGGCTGATTAAATTACTAAAAGTTGAAACGTTCATTCATTCCTTTTTCGTTTGTTTGAATATTTATGATATTAAATAGTCTTATAATCCTTAATCATACCTAACAATGTATAAAAAAACAAATGTAGATTTTCGTGAACTAACTTTTCATGGTTTGGTTAAAATGAAATATTCGCAATCTAAAGAGCAATGGACTATTGATCATAGTATGATTGTTGGAAGAATCTATGATGTCAGGTTATGAGGCATAGAGAGTAAGGAACTCTATAGTTTTTCCAGTGTATCTTCCGAAGATACTGAATTGACCAGTGCACCTTTAGAGACAATGTAAGAACAAACCATTTAACCTCTTCTGTCTCAAGGTCACTATGTATGAATTGCATTGTGCTTACCTAAATCCTGAAATGAGACATGTCGTTTCATAGCTTTAATATTCTCATTTGAGAAAGTCAAATACTAGATTCATTAAGTGATCTAGACTAGAGTAATTGGTGAGATATTAAGTTATGAAGATGTCATGAACTAGCTTTGTGAAGTTCTCATAGATATGGAATTCATGTACAAGATTGCTGAAATTGAATATATATCACCTCATGCTTTATTGCTTGGATTGTGAATAAATGAACCGTGCGGTATCCAAATTTAAGTAGCAACTTTATTTGGATGAAACAATGTGACTTGTTAGCTCAACATCAATACATTGTTTCTAACTTATTCACAATTACTAAATGAGTTGAGGAAATAACAAGTAGAAGGGTAAAATGGTAATTTTATAAATCTCATCTAGTTGATGATATTCATGGGTAAACTTAGATAACATTCAATTGATCTGCTCAATATAATTATGTTGAATTTGAGTAGAAAATAAATTCATTTGAACCTAGAGATTCTCAGTGTCAACTCTTTAGTGGAGTCAGTTGACATTAAGCGAATACTCGAAAAAGGTTTGTGAAATTTTGAGTTCGAGTATAGAAACTCAAGATTTGTTCATTTGGATCATAAGGTCACTGTTATAGGTCATTAGAGTAGGATTGTTAAACTAGAAGCCAAGTCAAAATAAGTTCAAGTGTTGAACTAGACGTTTTCTCGAAAAATGTCTAAAGGGTATTTTAGTCCACATGGACATAAGATTATGGGAATGTCAAAATAAGATTTTGAATATTTTCATATGATGAAAATATAAATTATTTTCTAAAGCCGAAAAATCGTTTGAGGCATTATGAAATTAATTTCATTATTTGTGCAATATTAATTCTAAAATGGGTATTATAAGAATTGTTTTAAAAGAAATAAGGAAGCATCCAGATGCCCCTTCCCTAGTGTAGAGTTCGGCCAAAACACACTCGAAGCGGATAGAATTCTTTGCCTTTAATTTTAAGGATAATTACCCGAACGGAAAAGAGGAAATGAATTTCCTTGAGAAGAAAATAAATAAGCTAAGTGAGGAAACAAATTTTCCTTTACTCAAACATATGTTGGCCGGCCATGTATAACGGGGAAAAGGAGAGAAAATAAAATATTGTGTCATGAATACACAATTGAAAAGGGTTATCACCTTTTCTTGATTTTCCTTCTCCTATAAATAGAGTCCCACATAGAGATGTGAAAATAAGTATTATTGCTCTTGTCTCTCTCTTTTTGGCCGTCCCCCCACCCCTCTCTCTCTCTCTCTCTAGAAAATCCCTTTTTATTTTAGCACCTAATTCCTCATTAGACTTAGCCGTAATTAGTTCTGTAGCTCATAGACTTGTTCTTGAGTTATTGTGTTTAATTGTGCCCACACACAAATCCTTCTGAACCTCTAAAGAGTAATGTAATAGAAACCTCAGGTTTCTCGGGTTCACGTTTAGGTTTGAAGGAATCGACCCATACGAGAAGATCAACCTTTCTTAAGACTCCTCCAAATCAAGGTACAAAAAGGGTTTGCACTCAAGCAATTTAAATAATGTTTATAAATTTATGCATGCTCATGCACTTTGCCTAGATTAGTAAAATTGTTTTACTTGTAAAGAAATTTTATATTCCGCCATTAATATTATTAATGATAATATTTCTTAACCCTAGACCTATTCCAACAACACTTTGGGGGTAATCCCTTAGTTAGCGGATCCACAATCATGGAGTTTGTTCCGATGTGCTCGATAGACAAATGTCTACTCTGACTTCTTATTTTAACATTTAAGAACTTGATGTCGATCTGCTTCGACTTTGTAGAGCTCCTGTTGTTGTTGAAATAAACGGAGTGGTCTTTCAATACCATCTACTATGTGCAGCCCAGCGACAAAGTTTCGCAACCATATCCCCTGATTAGAACCCTCATAACAAGCTACAAATTATGCTTCCATTGTGGAAGATGCTATAAGAAACTGTTTAGCACTCTTCCTGGAGATAGCACCTCTAGCCAACAATTAAATATTGCCCGATGTAGATTTCATACTATCTTGGCATCCAGCAAAATCAGAGTCAGTATACCCGACGATCTCAATCTAATGTGACCTCCGATATGTGAGCACGTAGTCTTTTGTTATTTTCAAGTACCAAAAGACCCGTTTAGCTGCATTCCTGTCCATACACTGATTGCTTAAGTATCTGCCCAAAATTCTTGTAATGTACGTGATGTCTTGACGCGTACAAACCTAGGCATACATCAGACTTCCTACAGCCGAAACATAAGGAATATTTTGCATTTTATTTTCTTCACAGTCATTCTTAGGATACTGACTAAGATTGGATTTCTCTCCCTTAGCCACAGGGGTATCACCTGGTTTGCATACATGCATGCCATATCTTTTTAGGACCTTTTCGATATAGCTCCTTTGTGATAATCCAAGAATTCCTCGAGAGCGATCTCAAAATATCTAAATTCCTAATACGAAGGAGGCGTCACCAAGATCTTTCATCTCAAAATTCTTAGCTACAAATCTCTTGGTTTCGTGCAATAAGCCTATATTGTTGCTGGTAAGAAAACTGTCATCAACATATAAAAACAGAAAAATACACTTACTTCCATAGAACTTATGATATATACATTCATCTACTAAATTTATTTCAAAACTGGACGAAATAATTACTTGGTGAAATTTGAAAATACCATTGTCGAGATACTTGTTTGAGTCCATAGATGGATTTCTTAAGTTTGCAGATCAAATCATTTGCGTCTTTAGACACATAATTTTCTGGTTGCACCATATAGATCGTTTCCTCGATGTCACCATTGAGGAATGCAGTCTTCACATCCATCTGATGTAACTCAACATCAAAATGCGCCACTAATGCCATTATAATTCTAAAAGAGTCTTTCGTGGAAACCGGAGAGAAAGTCTCTTTACAGTCAATGCCTTCTTTCTGTACTAAACCGTTTGCAACAAGAAGAGCTTTGTACCTTTCCACATCACCTTCTGAATCCCGTTTGGTCTTAAATATCCATTTGCAACCAATGGGTTATGCACCATCTGGTAATGGTACAAGGTCCCAAACGCCATCATCTATCATAGATTTCATCTCTTCATTCATGGCATCGATCCACATTTGAGAATAAGAACTTTTCATGGCTTGAAGGAAGTTGATAGGATCATCTTCCTTCACTCCAATATCATCCTCATGTTCTTGGAGAAATACAACATAATCATCTGGTATTGCACTTCTTTCTCTAGTTGATCTTCTTAATGGCATATCTTCTTGAGGTTGTAGAGTTTGTTCTTCTGGAACAGTTTGTTGAGCAAGGGGTTCTCTAATAATGTCTTGAATTGAGTCTTGAACAATGTCAGGAGTTAAGTCATGATCATTATCAATACCACTTATGAGAATATTTACATATTCCTCTTTGAAGACAAATTTTCTTACTGTATCTCCCCCTGCAAACTCGAAATCCTAAAAGAAGTGAGCATTTCATGTCTCAAAAATTGACATAACCGTGGGATCATAAAACTTGTACCCCCGGGATATCTTAGAGTATCCAACAAAATAGCAGCTCACGGTTTTTGAGTCCAGTTTCTTTTCATTAGGCTTATCAGGCCTTGCCTCAGGCGGACATCCCTAATGTGCATATGTTTTAGACTAGGCTTCTTGCCCTTCCAAATTTCGTAAGGGGTTTTCCTTACTGCCTTAGTTGGAACTCTGTTAAGGATATATGTTGTAGTCTTTAATGCTTCTCCCCAGAGTGATTCAGGTAAAGTAGAATGACAAATCATACTTCTAACCATGTCTTTAAGCGTTCTGTTTTGTCTTTCAGCAACACAATTCATTGTGGGCGAACACGGCATAGTGTACTGTGGGATTTTGCAAATGGTCCTGGACGTTGTTCACCCGAACCGTCATATCTACCGTAGTACTCACCATCATGATCTGATTTGACGCTTTTAATCCTTTTACTGAGTTGATTTTTAACTTCAGCTTTGAACTTCTTGAACATGTCTAGTAACTGTGACTTTTCATGAATAAGATAAATGTAGCCATATCTAGAAAATCGTCTATGAACGTTATAAATATTGTTGACCGTTTCAAGAAGATGTTAGAAAAGGTCCACAAATATATGTACAAATTAGTTCTAAGACGTCCAAAGTCTTGTTGGCTTCAAATCTCCTTTTATTGGTTTGTTTTCCCTTTATACAATTTACACACGTGTTAAAGTCCGTGAAATCTAAAGGATTTAGAATTTCGTATGACACAAGTCTCTTTATTCTCCTTTGAGAGATATGACCTAATCGTTTGTGCCATAACGCAGTCGAATTCTCGCTAGTTAATTTTGTACTTAAATGCAAGGATTCATTAAATGAAGTATTTATCTCAATGGAATATAGATTATTCTATATCATATCCTGATAAAGAACCAGAACCAACCATATTTGGACTATGAAACAAACTAAATTTTCCATTCTCAAATGAACAAGAATAACCACATTTGTCCAAACAAGAAACAGAAATCAAATTTCATCTAAAAGACGGTACCACAAAAGTTTAATCAAGATCCAAATAAAATCTAGTCTTCAACAATAATCTAAATTTTCCAATTGTTTCAACTTCAACTTTTTTTCCATCGCCCACATAGATGTATCTTTCAGTATCAGTTGGCTTTCGGCAATAGAGGTAACCCTGCATAGACGCATGGTGTGAGTGGTTGCACCATAATCTATCCACCAGGTGTCTTTAGGTACCGAAGTTAAATTAACCTCTGTTCAAACTAAATTTAGAAGGATACCTTTCTTAGCACGCCAAGCGGGATAATTAGCACAATGTTTCTTTACATGCCCTTCAACTCGATAGAAGGAACTACCAGTCCCCTCAAGGTTATTTGGTTTCTTTTGATGTTTCTTCTGAGGTGCTGCATTCGCATCTTTCTTGTCCTTATTTCTTTTCTTTCTCTTTTTCCCGCTTTTAGAGGTTGAGGTCAGGTGAGCATTTTCTTTCTTATCTTCTTGCAACCTTTCTTCTTCCCGAACATAATATGCGATGAGCTCATTAAGAGACCAAGTCTTTTTTTGACAATTGTAGCTCACCTTAAACTGGAAAAACTGTGTAGGAAGAGATATAAGAACTAGATGCACTAGCCGAGAGTTCAAGCTTAAGTGCTTTCAACTTTAAAGCAAGATGAGACATCTCTAGTATGTACTCTCTGATATTTCTTTTACTCTTATACTTCATTGAAATTAGACTTGTCAAGAGTGTACCATTCAGACTTTTCGTTCTTGACAAACCTTTTCTCAATATCAGCAAGGAATTCCATAGCTGTAGTAATAGAATCAGACATAGAACCCATGAATGCCTCTGGAATGGCTTTCATCATTATCATCATGCACATATGATTCCATCTCCCTCTTGTCATCAGAGGCACTCTTGTCCGTAAGTGTTGGAGGAGTTTCAGTTCGTATTGCCAGGTCAAGATTCATGACCCCGAGAACAATTAGCAAATTCTCCTTCCATGACTTGAAGTTAGATCCATTCAACAAAGGAATTGAATTAATGTTGGCATAAATATTTCCAAGGGTCGTAACTGATATAAAGAACAACAAACAAATAAACAAACAAGCTCATAAATAAAAAAAACTTAAACCGAAACTAAAAAATATCAAAGTCAAATATGGTAAATCTCAAGATACCGTGAACTCCATCAATATTTATGTCTTTGGACAAAAAAAATAGTGATTTGTAAGTGATATTTTGGTGCACTAATCAAATACTAATAATAATAAACATATCAAATAATAAATCTTCCCTTGGGCCGATTTATTATTCATATGTAAAATCCAAAAAATCATCACGTATTTATTAGCGCAAACATACATGTAACTTAGTACAATATTTACTTTCTTTTGGGCTGATAATATTCACCAAAAATTACATGTACACAACTTTTTATATTTTAAAACAGATAAATTTCTACAAGATTGCTCATTTCGGTGAGATGTTGTTTCAGTCGATTTGTTTTAAAATATATAAACCAACTAATACCAATATTTGTAAATAATATACATATTTTATGTGGACTGAAATCACAGCCCAAATAAAAAATTAAACCCAAGACTTTGTGAAAAACTAAGGTTTTCATCCGCGATGGCCAAAGTTGGCCGACAATCTGAATTTCCAGAAACAAATGAACTATGCATATGATCAACAGGCAGACGACTTTCATGATTCTTAATATACATGTGTACATATTATAATCAACATTATTTATTAAACAAAGAATTAATAATAAAAGGCATACCAAAGCATAAACTGATATATTAACTTTCGCATATCAGTGAATGAGACAAAATTGTGCAACGACTGTAAATATTGATGAATTCTGTGGGAATATCTTATGCACGGTATTCTAGGGAAGCACAAAATAAACTTATAACAAAGCCTAACAATAAGATAATAAAAAAATGGGTAATATTCCAAATTTCCCAAAAAATTCAAACATAACAAGCTCTGATACTAATTTTAAGATAGGAATATTATGAGTGAAATTTATCACCTAATTTCATGACCGAGTCATTTTGAATAAATAGAGAAAGCGTAAATCATTGACAGAAGCGTACTTAATGAATCCATGACGGTTGGTCTTCTAGATCAACACCTATACCTTAGAGAGCCCTTTGTTTCTCTCAAGTTTCACTTTAACGACGGGGTTTCAGAAAGTGACAAATACATTACGTGTGACATAGGGACCAACCATATTTATAAGTAACCATTAGGTTAACTTAGCGGGTTTCATATTTCAGCCAATCACAAAAATAGAAGTCATAGTGGTCTACACATTAAAGGCCCACAACTTGTTAGATACATTAAACCCGATAACCATGCACCAAATTAGATCATTTTTAACGGATCATCTTTATTGACAGTTCACAACACATAATTATTTAACATATAAGCCCAACATTGAATTAAGGATCCAACATGTTGAATTAATGATCCAACATCGTGACCAAAAACACAGAACAATTCCAATTTTCAGTTACTTAAACACAGAATATCATAATATAATATGGGGTTTTTAGCTATATAACCATAAAAACGATTACTAATTTTAAAATATCCAATGTTTTGTAAATTTTGTGTAAAATTCACATCAAATTAATTACAGAATTATTTGGATTGTTTTAAATCGAATTTGTAAATGTTTATAAAGCTGCAAGATGAAGGTATTTTGGACTTAATATTCGTGTAAACAAAATCCGGTGGGTATTTACAAAGTAAAAATTATAAAACGTTGGCTATATTGAAAGCACTGAATATAAAAGTGGGTAAAAGGCTAATTTTTTGATATAATATTCGAAAAGATGATTGATAGATATTTTTTTTAATTATTTTTTGGTGTTGGACAAGGAAAAGTTTACTGTTTCTAGTCGACTTTATTTCCAGGCACACATGGTTCACAGTGAACACGTAGATGCGTTGCGTCAAAGTATGGCTGCGTTCAGAAATGGGATCTAATATCTAAATGTTTGAAAAAAAATTATAAGTTTCAAAAAAGAATAAAAGTGTTACAAAAACTTGCTAAATGATTAAACTAAAACTCCTTTTGTATTAGCTTATGGAGTGGGAGAAATTGTAGAGGGAGAATGAAGAGAGTAATTGTTAGAGATGATGAAAAATTTAATGATTTTCACTTCATCCTTGAATGGTATTTATAGCCAAAACTATGGCTTTGAGTCAACGAGTAATAGTAAAAACATTAAATGTTGTAGATACATAGAGTAGATGAAAGAAATAATAGGAGTAACTATATGAGCAATTTACTATTACAACACTCCCCCTTGAGTTGCTCATTATAATATTTACGTGATTAATGCTGCCTCGTTAAAGAAACCTTACTAGGAAAAACCCAATGGGATAAAAACCTTCGTAAAGGAAAAAAAGTGCAGTCACGTAAAACTCCCCTTGATGAAGACATGAATTCGTTCTTTTATAGATCTTTCAATTTACGCATTCCAACGCTATGAACATGCTTTCTAAAAGTTGAAGTGGAGAGCGCCTTTGTGAGGAGGTCAGATGAGTTATCACAAGAGCGAATATACTGTATGTTGATATCATTGTTCTTCTCTAGTTCTTGAGTGAATGAAAAGAACTTTGGAGAAATGTATTTGGCTCTGTCGCTCTTGATAAACCCTTCTTTCATTTGAGCAACACATGCGGCATTATCTTCATAAAGTGTGATTGGGTTCTTGATTGCAGGAATACCACTGGTGGCTCTAATATGTTGCATCATTGATCTCAGCCATACAGATTCACGATTTGATGATATGGCGAAGATCGTTTGCTTTTGAGAACGCCAAGAAATCGCAGTTCCTCCGCATGTAAACACATATCCAGTTTGAGATCTCCCTTTGTGTGGGTCTGATAAATAACATGCATCTGCATAACCAACTAAAACTGGTTTCGTATTATTAGGATAAAATAATCTTAAATCAATTGTTCCTTGCAGATAAAGAAACCATGTTTAACTTCGTTCCAATGTCTCTTAGTTGGAGCTGAGCTGAATCTTGCTAATAAGTTAACTGCAAAAGCAATATCAGGTCGAGTGCAATTAGCAAAGTACATAAGAGCTCCAATCGCACTGAAGTATGGTACTTCAGGACTAAGAATCTCTTCGGATTTTTCACATGGACGAAATGGGTCTTTTGATACATCTAGGGACCTGACGACCATTGGGGTGCTTAAAGGATTTGATTTATCCATATGAAAACATTTTATTACCCCTTTTGTGTAATTTGATTGATGCACATATATTCCATTCTTCACGTGCTCAATCTGCAAACCAAGACAATATTTTATCTTCCCAAGGTCCTTCATTTCAAATTCTTTCTTTAAATAATAGATTACTTCTTTAATCTCTTTGTCGGTCCCAATGATGTTCAAATCATCAACATAAACAGTGATGATCAAGCATCCGAATGTTGTATTTTTGATGAATACGGAAGAACAAAGCGAGTTATTAACATAACTCCTTTGTACTAAATGTTTACTTAAGCGATTGAACCACATGCATCCAGATTGCTTTAACCCATATAAAGATCTTTGCAATTTGATGAAATATCTTTCTCTAGATTTTGAACTAGATTCTTCAGGTATTTTGAACCCATCAGGGATCTTCATATATATTTGAGTGTCAAGCGATCCGTATAAATAAGCTGTAACAACATCCATAAGATGCATATTTAGTCTTTCATGCAATGCCAGACTGATCAAGTATCCGTATGTAATTCTATCCATGACAGGAGAATATGTTTTTTCAAAATCAATTCCGGGCCTTTGAGAAAAACCTTGGGCAACAAGCTGAGCTTATATCTCACGATTTTATTTTTCTCATTTCTCTTTCGTACAAATACTCATTTGTATCCAACAGGTCTCACATCTACACGTGTGAGTACTATAGGCCCAAAAACTTTTCTCTTATTGAGCGAGTCAAGCTTTTCTTGGATTGCATGTTTCTATTTACTCCAATGTTGTCTAATTTTACATTCAGATACAGATCTTGGTTCAGGATCTCCATCATTTTTGTACATGACATCACGTGTCAGACTATAACAGAATGCATCATCAATTTCACCATTTCGATTCCATCTTATACCAGTATTGGCATTATTAATCGAAATTTCTTGATTTTCCTCGTTTGGTATTTCTAGGACATTTTTCTCAAGATTATGGTCATTATATTTCTCGACCCCTTTTCTTTTCCGAGGATTTTTATCTTTGGAACCGAATGGTCTTCCACACTTTCCACGAGTTGTGACTTCATGAGTGACTGTATTTTCAATTTTCCCACTTGGGACATTAACTTGAGCAGGAGCATTTGTTGCTGGTATGTATGATTTTGTCACTCTCTTTATGTCCGTAAACCCGTCAGGAAGCTGATTTGCAATATCTTGCAAATGTACAATTCTTTTCACTTTTCCTTCACATTCTTTTGTGTAAGGATCAAGATGCAATAGTGTTGGTACATACCAAGTAATTTCCTTCTCCATTTGTTTTCTTTCTCCCCCTAAAGCTGGAAAACTATCTTCATCAAAGTGACAATCAACAAAACGTGCTGTAAATACATCACCGATTTGAGGTTCTAGATACCTAACAATAGATGGGCTTTCATATCCTGCATATATTCCAAGCCTCCTTTGAGGCCCCATCTTTGTTTTTTGAGGTGGTGCTATAGGCATATTGCACACATCCAAAAATTCTCAGATGAGATATATTTGGCACTTGGCCTAATGCAAGCTGTAAAGGGGAGTATTTATGATATGAAACTGGACGGATGCGAATTAATGAAGCAGCATGTAATATTGCATGACCCCAAGTAGGGAGCTTTGTTCTCATTATCAACGGTCTAGCAATAAGTTGGAGGCGCTTGATCAGCAACTCAGCTAGACCATTTTGCGTATGCACATGGGCAACAGGATGCTCAACATCTATCCTAACTGACATGCAATAATCATCAAATGTTTGAGATGTAAATTCACCAGCATTATCAAGCCTTATTTTCTTAATTGGATTGTCTGAAAATTGAGCTTGTAATTTCATTATCTGAGCAAGTAATTTTGCAAATGCCATATTGCGAGTTGATAACAAACAAACATGCGACCATTTACTAGATGCATCGATCAGTACCATAAAGTATCTAAATGGTCCAGATGATAGATGAATAGGTCCGCATATATCCCCTTGAATACGCTCAAGAAAAATAGGGGATTATGTTCCAACTTTTCCAAGTGAAGGTCTTATGATAAGCTTCCCGAGAGAACAATCCTTACATGGGAAGATATTACTTTGAGGGATCCTTTGACCCTTCAATGAATGTCCATGTGTATTTTCAACAATTCTTCGCATCATAGTTGAGCCAGGATGACCCAAACGATCATGCCATGTTGTTAAAACTGAAGAATCAACAACTATTGAATTTGATTCTATTGCATTTATATATGTGTAGTGCAATCCAGTAGGGAGCATTGGGAGTTTTTCTAAAATTTCCTTCTTCCCATTTTTGGATATTGTGAGATACATATATTTCATGTCCCCTTCAGTTATAGACTGAGTATTAAATCCATGAGAATATATATCGTTGAAACTCAAAAAATTTCTTTTGAATCTTGGAGAAAACAAGGCATTATTTATTGAGAATTTTGTGCCATTTGGCAATGTGAAATTTTCTATGCCAATGCCTTCAATCAGATCTACAGGACCTGATATGGTATTTACATACGTTTTTGTTGGTTTTATCTCCGAGAAGAACTTCTTATTCTTTAGAATTGTGTGTGTAGTTCCACTATCGGGTATGCAGATTCCTCCAGCATTAGTTCCTTGGCCCGCCTCACTATTATTTCTATCCATTCGAAAACTTCAAAATAAAACACAAAAATATGAGATATTATTAAACATAGATAAGGTTCATACTTTACATACGGACTTAATTAAACATATTACATATTTAATGATATACATAACATGATATCTTGAACATGCTCACGACATCGGACCATATTGCTTCATTCCTGAAAAACAAGTTCGATGAGCATGCACTACTAATTTTCATCATTGTAGTGCTCGCCAAAATCACCCGAATCAGCAACAACAATGTTGCTAAAATCTTCAACGAAGTCAGAAACATTGAGATGAGTTGAGCCACCCAGAGGATCTTGGTTAATGAAATTAACCTCTCTTTCTTTTTCTTTCCCCGGATGCCTGATACAATTTCGACAAGTGCTCAGGAACTCGGAAAACCTTAGCCCAGTGTCCTTTAGAACCACACATGTGGCAATTGTTCACGTTCCCCTTCTATGGGCTCGTGTATCTTCTCTTTTTGCTGGGAAGATCGTCATCTCGTTGTTTCTTATGATAGTCTTTTGAGGACTGATAAATATGGCTATGATTATAATCACCTCGACCACGTCCGTGTCCACGACCACGTCCGCAACCACGACCTCGACCTCGACCATGACCTCGACCTCGCCCTCGACCCGAAAAATAGTTTCGCTGGTCAGGTTCTTCGGAAGTTATAGCATTTGCTTCTGGTAACGCCTTTGAACCTGTTGGGCGAGAGTTGTGATTTTTCAGCAACAACTCATTATTCTTTTTTGCAACAAGTACACAAGAGATTAGATCGCAATATCTGGTAAATCCTCGCACATGATAATGATGATCGGTCTTTTCCAACATATCATGATCGGTCTTTGTCTCTCCACAAAATCGTAAATAAGATACGATTCTGAATATTGCGGAGTTGTACTCGCTGACTTTTACAAAATCCTGAAACCTCAGAGAGTTCCATTGATCCTGGTAAGCAGGTTTCATTACATCTCTCTGGTGATAATATCTTTCCCTCAGCTCCTTCCAAATCAAGCTCGGGTCTCTGGTGGTGAGGTACTCACTTTTGAGTCCCTCGTTAAGGTGTCGACGAAGGAAAATTAAAGATTTTGCCTTGTCCATATATGACAAAGTATTTTCTTCAGAGAGTGATACATGCCCATTGCTTTTAGATGCATCATGACATCTATCCCCCATGGAATATAGTTTTGGCCGGTGATGTCCAAAGGGACGAAATCAAGCTTGACAAGGTTTGCCATTATAATATCTTTTATTGAACAAATAAAATCTTACATTAATAATTAAAAATATAAAGATCAATTAAAATAGCGACGAATAAAAAATAATACATAAATCCAGGCGCTATTAAAGCGAAATAAAATTTATCCGGTGGAATTTCATGAGAAAAATAAACATAGTAAACATGACAATAAATATGGCAATAGAGATTAAAATAAAGCGAGACATTGCCGAAAATGTAAGTCGAGAGAGAAAATAGTTTGAGGTAGAAGAAATTTTGGTTTTTTGTATGGTTAAAGTGAGTTGAACATATATATGTATTTATAAGGTAAAATATAGCCGTTTGTTACCGTTTTATTACCGTTATATTACTATTTGGTATTAATTAAATGTTTGACAAAATTAATTATAGTTAAGTATAAAAAAGTGAAATAAACAGATATAAATATATGATTATGGAGATCACATGATAAAGTACTATAATATTAAGTAGAGCAGTTAAGGTAATTAGATATAAATCACATCACTTTACTATAAGGTGGCAGAGCCTTCCTGGATATAGTATTATGACGTTATATATTAATGAAATTAAAATAATTGTAAATCACATCATATTACTAGTAAGGTGGCCGAGCCTCCTAATATAGTAATATGGTGTTTTACAATAATAAATGTAATTATACGAGTTTAGTGTTTTATACCTTCGAAAATTGTTGTCGATGAGAGTGATCGTGCTGATAACGTGTTATAAAAACTTGCTAAATGATTAAACTAAAACTCTTTTTATATAAGCTTATGAAGTGGGAAACTTGTAGAGAGAGAATGAAGAGAGTAATTATAAGAGATGGTGAAAAATGGCATGATTTTCACTTCATCCTTGAATGGTATTTATAGCCAAAATTATGGTTTTGAGTCACTGAGCAATTGTAAAAACGTTAAATGGTGTAGATACATAAAGTAGAGAGAAAAAATAATATGAGTAATTATATGAGCAATTCACTAGTACAACAAAAAGTATAATTTAAATGTATTAAATGTAACCCAATATAATTGTATACTAGCTCTCGGAACACATGCAAAATGTATTAAATGTAACCCAATATAATTGTATACTAGCTCTCGGAACACATGCAACATATATATATCTTAAACGATCTTCATTTTAAAATGCTAGATCAGCTAATTGAATATTAGCTAATTAGAACAAAAGTGAGATACACATTCTTATGCAAATGTTCTGTTTTCAATATATACATGCAATGTTTCATTTTCTAATTGCATTACCCATGCCCACATACACATATACAGTGAAAGAAGAAAAAAAAGTTATTCATGCATAACCTGAAAGGGTATAGAAACTTGAGCATATACATACACACCTGTTGGCACACTCAAAATGATATCATCGACGTAAACACCATCAAATCAACACTGTATGTTATTTGCAGATATAAAATGTATTACAGATATAAGTTATAACCAAATTGTCTTGAAGAATAAAATATTAAAATTAACATTGTACGTTTAGCACTTTAGCTCTAAGTTATAGTCTGAAAGAGAAAATAGCAGGAGAATAGAGCTGCTACGCTATGGGTATCTCAATCCTGTCTCTTCTTTTTGTTCAAATTCAAATCAACATTGAAATCACGAGGATTACCAAAAAGACTTAACATAATCAAAATCTTAATTAAGAGAAAGCATTAGCATCAAAACATACATTTCAAACTCAAAACTCAGTTCAGCGAAAATTCATAAACCAAAATTACATGCTTAATTATTCAGAAAAGCAATCGACAAACTTTTTTAAAGTTTTGAAATCGATCGAATTTGCTCGGGTTTCTAAAACTCGAATCCTCCAGTTGTAACTTAGGGTTTGAGACTGATTAGATTCGGTGTAGGATATCTACAACTTTCTCGACCACCAAATCCCACCCGAGATCGTCGAAGACACACCTGTCGTTAACTTTCAAACTGAGAGGAGTTTGATCTCCCTCGTCGAACACGGCGAGTTCCGACCAACTCGTGAAGCTCTGATATGCGTCAAAATAGACTGACGAAAGAGAGAGGTCGGCGGACCGAATCGAACCATAACGATGAGAGAAAAGCGACGAGAGAAAAGTGAGGAGATGTGCAGATGAGAGAGAGATGAGAGACAAAAAAAATAAGTTTTGTCAGATAATTTATGTTCACACGTGCGTGTGGATGGTAAACGAAAATCTTCCAAATGTGTAAAATAAGGTGGATTTTTATTTTCCACCACATTAAGAAAAATTAAATTAAATTTATAATTATACATTTTCTCTCATATTTTGTATTCTATAATTTTTTCTACTATTTTCTTAAATTTATACAACCTAAAAAACTACAAGAGAATTTCATTTTCTTTTCCCTCTCATATCCCGAATTCCAAACGAACCCTTAAACTTCAAAAAAAGTTGGTTTCGTGTAAATACTTTTCATAATTTTATTTTAGAGATTACATGTACGTGCACTTTGAAGCAATATATTATTTTTAATCCTAAATTCTTTTCTAAGAGTATAGTCATCTATAAAGTGAATGTAATATTTATATCATTGTCTTAAAATCACCGTGTAGGGGCCTAAACATATGTGTGTATCATATGTAGGCTACTAGATGCTCCATCATATGATAAGTAAAATGACAATACTTGACTTTTCCCATATGGAAATGCTTCACAAAAAAATATTTTAATTTCTTTTTGGAAATTGAATTTTACATTTATTTACTATTTCATTAGGAACATTTTATGAGGTATAACAACGTGTATTTGAATTCCATTTCTTTCACTAGAGACATTATACCTTCTCCAATTCAAAACCCATAATTTTGGGTTAACATTATCAAATTTGGTGTAGTTTTATTACTTCAACTCACAACACCAAATCTTATTAAAAAATTATTATATTTTTATAATTTTCAATATTACTTATAAAACATCAATATCTTAACCCCTTTATTAATATTTTATGTCAATATTAAACTTATTAAACGTTAATCTATTGTTGGATGTCAACAATATTAAATTAATTTTATATTAAATATTATGTTAATATTACGATATTAGAATATAAAAATAAACTAATAAAAATAAATATTATATTGGATAACATTAATAAAAAATATATATTACATAAACATTACTACTATTGATACTTTTTTATTATTGATAATATGTATTTTGGTGTAAGTTATTTAAATTATGGTCTAAATTACATATTAATATTCTTGTGGTTGAATTTGGAAATAAAAATAGCTTATCACCAAATCTGGTTGATGAATAGTTGGACCCAAAATTTGGGTAAATCCTATTCATCATACTCAAATTTGGTGAATATTTGGAGTGGGTTGGAGCGCCTCTAACACAAAAATGTCTCATTTCACCCAAATTAAGGGTGGGTTGTAAATGGTCTTAGGACAAAAAATGAGAATTTTTCCGGAGCTCCTTGATTCTCGAGCCTCATTCAAATTAAAGATAAATTTTATTTTCTAAATCTAAGAATATGAAAAATATTATAATTAGATTCATTTTATTAAAAATATCTTAAAATAGACTTTAGGCCCAAAATGACAAAAATACTCTTATATTAAAAAAAATCAAAAATCACTATTTACTCATACGATTCTATGTGATAAAATACAATAGAATACTATAATTGTACGATAACATTTTGTACGATATCATACGATGAGATACGACAATATACAATGATATAATTTTTTTTAGTCTAAGGGTTTTCTTTTCCAATTTTTTACTTAAAATCCATTTTCATATATTTTTAATTTAATATGTTTTATCCGAATATTTAGCATGTTTTTGCGTCTAAAAAATAAAATTTCTCAATTAAATTTGTTTGTGTGAAGTGATAGGTTATTAGACGTGAGTTGAGTATTGTCTTGAGCTTTAGTAGTAAGTGGGGGTCTTGTGATTTAGGCTTAGAACTTGAGTAAGCTTGACTTGCATGTGAGTATCCCAGCCGTTATAGACAAATCTTAAATGTGCCTTGAATAAATGTTTTCCATGTTTTTTTTTCCTTAAAATTCAAGAATTTCCATGTCTTCCTTGGTACACATTATTGTCAGCGGTTTGTTTTTCTTGTTAAGCTTTTCCTTATATACCATACTCTAAGCGTATTATTCGCCTATTATTCAACGTGATATTATTTTTGAGAAAGCATAATCGATGCCACAAAATAATATAAAATCTCTCACGTACAGCGGAGGAAAATCGTAGTAGTATAGATATGAAAATAAAATAAAAATCACTGGTAATAAAATTAAACACAAATAAATTCAATAAACAATGGGCTCTAGGTTGTTGTGCGGGATCTCAACTCGCGATCATTGGCTCTAATGGCTTTCCCCGAACAAGGCAGAGCTAAACTCATCCAAGTTGAATTCAAGTTATGGTTAACCGCATAGCGTGAACGAGAAATATGCATAATGCTAAACTCCCCAATCTCACTCACCTCCTTAAAGATGCGGCGTAAAATCGTTTCAAGCGTTGTCTCTTGCGTCATACCCTCCTCGATCATTCTCTCCACGCCACGAAGGACATCATACGCCTCCGCAACCTGGGGGAGAACCCCCTACCAAGGAAAAATGTATGCAATGCGATCACCTCTCCGGTCTGATTTTGAACAATACAACCAACACCGAAATCTCCACAGTCCCGAGCCAGTGTCACGTAAACATTAGTCGAGAGAGTCTCGTTTTTTGGGGGCCCATTTAAGAATCGTAATCACGCTCGTGCTCGTATGAGTCTCTCCAACCGTAACTGTTTTATACTAGTAGAAATGTTTTTGACCATTCAACAAGTTGTGATTGACTTCATGCTAATCTCTCATTTATAGTCAATAAATTATAATTTCAGCCATTCGCTTATCCTTTCCCATGCAAATTTAGCTTATCCTTTCCCATGCAAATTGTGTTATTTCATATGTGACGTGATTCATTGTCTTTGAACATCTCAACCACTAATTCTGCTTAAATTAGTATGTTGTCCTTCTCAATAGTCAATCACTACTTTTTGGAATTTTTCTTTCCAAGTGAGCTTTTCCATACCCATGTGGCAGCTCATTGTTTGGACTTCTCCTCGAATCCATGGGTGATAAATAAATAGCTCTGTTGAGTTTTTAATGTCTTATTACGTCGAAAATCATACGACCAGTGAAAACACACGTTGTTCATGTCATGTCATATCATGTTGCAAATGATACGACCAGTGAATAGACGCATGTAAATGAATTGTATATTATTGTACACTAAGAACAATTGAAAAAGCAAAAAAATTATCATAAAACATTGTATAAAAGCATGCACGATCGGCCCAACCGTTGTCGACGCGTTAAGAGAAATTTAAAAGTGAGGCTTTAACATATCTAAATTCAAAAATAATAGTATAATTTCTTAAAACAATTTTTAACATTAGTAATAGCAAAACATTCCTCCAATGTTCTTTCTTTTTATTAATTCTTTCTCGAGCATGTTTATCAATGTTTTGTTTTTTGCGAATCTTTCTTCCAACTCAAACGAAGAAGTCATACTTTTTATGTGATCGTTGCTTATTTCATGACTTTTCAATTTTTTACAAAGATTTTTCCAATCATTTGTCTCTTCATCACCAAATTGATTTTTTGTTATGAACATTAAACAATTTGCAACAAAAACAATATACTTTATCAAGATCGTTTGAATAACTTAACCATCTCTATCATGCTTTTCCCCATTTGGTAAATTTCAAAGATAGTAAGAACAAGCAAAATGTCTAGAATTCTCATCTTTAGGAAAACTAACATGACTTTCTCGAATTGAACATTTTTAAACAAGCATGTCTAAAATTATTATCGATATCCTTCCATCGTCCCGAATCATAAATATTTATATGAGTGATTTTTGTATATACCCAACTAAATTATAATCAATTTAGATATAACCAATGTTTTGTAAATAGGTCGTAAATAGACAGAATAATCCATTTACATGTAAAATGGGCCAAAAATTGTTAAAAATTAAGTAAAATATGAAGGGTAAATTAGACCAAATATTAACTGTAAACAAATATAAATAAATAAAGATGGTTAGTTACGACTTGTTTACAAATCGTTGAGCATATCCAAATTGTCAATGTTTGAAGTGGGTATAGAACTAATTTTTTGTATTTAGATACTCGTCATTCGTATGATCGCTAACTTCTTCTTCAATTTCAATTTCATTACAATCACCTATGTTTTCTTAATTACTCGTTGTATTTTTTTTTATTTTTCTATCACCGTTTCATCATTTTTGTTTTCATGTGCTTCTTCATTCATTACTATATTTTTTTCTTTAAAAATTTGTCAAGAGTTCCTTTTTGAGACTCAACCAATTTTTCATCTCTTTTTCTCTTTTGCAATTTTTCAAAACCCAAAGGTTGTTTTCGACAAGCCATGATTTTTCTATACTTTAAATCAAACAAAAATAAAAAAAGAAACTCAAACTAAATGTACTAACTTAAATCATCAACACTTAAAATAATTAGGTGAGAGATAAAACATTTGCTTAAAGTCAATAGATGATTGTCTTTCTCTCTTCGGTTTTTCCACATCTTTGATTCAATGAACTTCTCTTCAAACTTCTCAAATGTCACTGATGTTTAGAAAGAAAGAAAAAACAAGTAGACACTTTTGAAAAATGATGTATAAATAATTTAAATTAAATCAATGAAAAGTTTAACCTTTAATAGTTTTTACGATGATGGAGATGGATTGAGAAAAAAACAAAAAATCAAATGACAAAAAAGAATAAATAAATAAATGAGAGGTTGGTCCTATGGACTTCTCGAGACAAAAAAGAGAAAGAAATGAGAGGCTATATTTTTTCTTCATTTTTTCAAAACATGGCTAAATGTTTAGTAGACTTAAAATTTAAAAAAAAAATACCTAATCGACATTGGGCCTTAAAAAAATACATGTGACACTAGGAATAATAAAATACATGCCTGATAAAGTCAAATAGTTTTTAAATTTGACCTTATTTTTACTTCAGTTTTTGGGCCTTAAACTATTGCTTATTCGGCTTAGTATATGGCACCACTTGAAACGTCTCCGGCAAACTAGAACAAAATGTCGAACTTCCATCGGACTATAAAGAAAAACAATTTCGGAGTGGAAGAGAGAGAAGAGTTTGGGAGAGCAATGTTATGTCTCAAATGTGATTTCGGTTTGTTTAGAATGAGGGGGAGAGACTCATTTTATAGACAAGCTAAGTGGAGGTTACTACCATCAACTCGTCCAATGAAGTCTCTTTACTCCGGCAACATCAATGCTCATAAACCGATTTGCTTTAATGCTCCATAACTGGCCATCGATAGGAGAACCCTCAGTGCTACCTAACTCGGCCCTAATGCACATTACTCCGGCCACCCAAAAGTCACATGACCATTTGTGTATGTTGGACGAGTTTGGTTTTATTCCCAAAATAACGCACAAGTTATTTGCGGAATTAAAACTCTTTGATGTAAATTTTGTAATAAAAAGATAAGGATTGGCCCGGAAGCCCAAGAAAAGCCTAAATTGCAAAGACTCAAACTCCGAGATCCAACATTCGAGACCCGGGGCCCGGACCTGGGCCCGAGCCCGGCCCGGCTCGGCTCGGCTCGGCGGCGGCGCGAGTGTGTGCGCGCGCGAGGGATTAGAGCTAACTCACACACACTCTCCCCCCTTACAGTTATATGTCACCTTAAGGAGGAGAATCACTTATAATTACTTCACCAACGATAAACATATCCCCCATACAATAGACACGATGTCCTTGTACTGTTAGTTGTTTTGCATAAACGATAAACATACCCTCCACTGATATCTTCCTCACACAAGTTCAGTTCTCATGGTTATGTTCATTTTGACCATGAACATTCGCCTGGTTCTGTAAGAGTTTCTAAATAATTAATCACTATTAATTCTCTTTCGAAGCGGCCCCACTTCTCTCTCACATAAGTAATTCTTTAATCAAGAATAATCTCGCATTATTCATTCAAATTTGCAACTATCTAGTTAAGAAGAATCATTAAAAGCTCTAAGCTTAACATCATATGGGAATCACTGTATAATAGGAATAGAAGCAGGAGTTTCCCCCACAGTGATCTCACTTAGCCATTGACAATGAGGTTGTTCTGTTGAGCCAAGATCTCGGTATCTTTGGTCATCATGTTTGGGTTTCCTTTGCCTTAGCTTTATCAGCAATGTGCTTTAGTCCCATTGCTTTCGATGTCTTCTCTACTAGGTCCCTGTTCACCCCTTTGGTTAACGGATCTGGGATATTCCCCTTGGACCTCACATAGTTAATAATTCTGACTCCAGACGAGAGAAGTTGTCTAATGGTATTATGTCGTCGACGAACATGTCTAGACTTACTATTATACATCACACTGTGTGCTCTACCAATAACAGATTGGTTATCAAAATATACACATATTGCAGGCACATGAGTATTCTAGTCAGGAATATCTTCCACAAAATTTTTAAGCCATTCAGCTTCTTCCCCACATTTATCCAATGCAACGAACTCAGATTCCATCGTGGATCTAGTTATCAATATTTGTTTGGATGATTTCCAAGATATTGTTGCACCTCCCAAAGTGAATATATATCCAATAGTGGCTTTAGAATCTTGAATATCAGATATCCAACTTGCATCAGTGTAATCTTCAATTACTTTAGGATATCTCGTATAGTTTTATCCGTAATCACGAGTGAATCGTAGATACCGCAGTACTCTAACGACACTTGGATAACTTGTATATTGAGCTAATCTACTAATAGTGTAGGCTAAGTCAGGTCTTGTACAACTCATCAGGTACATAAGACTGCCAATCACTCTAACATACTCAATTTAAGATATACCTTCTCCTTTATTCTTAGGCAAGTATTGACTAATGTCAATTGGAGGTCTAGAGATTTTAGAATCTTTGTTATCAAACTTGTCTAGAATTTTATCAACATGGTGCGATTGATCCAGGAAAATTTCGTTCTCCGTCCGATTAATCTTAATCCCTAAGAGTACATCAACAAGTCCAAGATCTTTCAGATCGAACCTCGAGTTCAAGATATCTTTTGTGGACTGTACCATGCAATGAGCATATCATCAACGTATAAACATAAAATGACATATACTTGATTAGTGATCTTAATATATACACATTTATCACAGTCGTTGATTTTAAATCCATTTGATATTATTACAGTGTCAAATATCTCATGTCATTGCTTTGGGGCTTGTTTAAGGCCGTAAACCGATGTGACAAATTTACAAACTTTCCTTACTTGTCCGCTAGCAATAAAACCCTCGGGTTGAACCATGTAAATCTCTTCATCGAGATCTCCATTAAAGAAAGCTATTTTTACATCCATTTGATGAATTTCTAAATTCCGCAATGCGGCGATTGCAATTACCAATCTTATGGATGTTATTCCCGTCACAGGAGAATAAGTATCAAAGTAATCAAACCCTTCTTGTTGTCTATATCCTTTGATAACAAGTCTTGCCTTGTACTTATCAATAGTACCATCGAATTTGATCTTCCTCGTGTAGATCCACTTTGAACTAACTTTTTTACTTCCAAGAGGAAGGTCAACCAACTCCAAAGTATGGTTTTATAAGATAGAATCTATCTCACTTCTTATGGAATATTTCCATAAGTGACATTCAACGGAGTTTACAGCCTCTATAAGAATGAGGTGGAGCCTCAAGCATGTAGGTCAGAAAATCATAACCAAATGATTTTTCTACCCTTGCTCGTTTTCTTTGTCTAAGTCCTTCGGACTCTTGAGTTATCTCATCCTCAGACATGTCATCATTTCCTTGAGTTATTTCATTAATATCATCAATAAATGGATTTGAAGAACTTGGTTTATCTTCCTTAGACTTATAAGGAAATACATGTTTAAAAATCGAAGCATTTTTATATTCCGTAATTGAATCTTTGTGTATATCGGCGTTTTTTGAATCATACACAATGAATCGATATGCATTACTATGGTGCGCATTGTTGTAAATGAAATTTGGACAACGTTCAGACACCTAACCGATCAGATCCTCACTCATAGCGGGTGACCCTCGCTTCAGCCTTAGTCTGCCAAATTCGGTGTCCCGAATCGTCTCTTAGCTATCTTGGGGTCTTCGAGTCCTTTTGTTATCTGAAAAGAGTAAACAGATGTGAACTAAGAAGGGAAAAGAGAGAGGGGTCCTCTGTTTACCTCTCCGACGCTCAACATTAGTGTAATGTGGGTGGAGATATAGGATGACGAGGAGGGATCGACAAAATCAGGCGAAACATAGACAATAAAGTCAGCGTCTCCTCGACGCTTGAGTCTTGGATCTTAGGGAACAAGTCCGACCAGAAGTTATTTCGGGCGTCGCTTCACGTGGGAAATGTAGCTGAGAGAGAGAGAGAGAGAGAGAGAGAGAGAGAGAGAGAGAGAGAGAGAGAGAGAGAGAGAGAGAGAGAGAGAGAGCGAGAGAGAGAGTGAAGACACGAGCTATTATTTTGGCAAGGCTTCGGGTATAGAAATTGTGTGTACCTTTGGTAGAGGATGATGAGGCCTATTTATAGCCTCAGGGAGGACTTTGGTAGAGGATAATGAGGGCTATTTATAGCCAAGGAGGTCCCTTACCGAGTTTACGTCCGGTCCTGTCTGGGTGGATATCCGGTTCTTTCTGGATGGTCTTCCGGTCCTTGAGTGCGCATCAGTTCAGTCCACTCGACCAGCCAAAGGGCCTGGCGCAGAGGGGATATCCGGTTGGTCACCTTGATCAGCCAAAGAGCCTGGCGCTGATGAGATGTCAGGTCCGAGGCTGACGGGACGTCCAGTTAGTCCCCCTAATTAGCCAAAGGACCTGGCGTTGAGGGGACGTCCGATCCGTCCCCTGATCAGCCAAAGGGCCTTGCGCTGAGGAGACGTCCGGTCCGAGGGTGACGGGACGTCCGGTCGGTCCACCCGGCTAGCCAAACGGCCTAGCTCTGAGGGGACATCCGGTCGAGGCTGACGGGACGTCCAGTTGGTCCCCATAATCAGCCAAAGAGCCTGGCTCTGAGGGGACGTTCGGTCCGAGGCTGAAGGAACGTCCGGTCGGTCTCTCTGATAAGCCAAAAGGCCTGGCGCTGAGGGAACGTCCGGTCCGACGCTGACGGGACGTCCGGTCGGTCCCCTTGATCAGCCAAAGGGCCTCGTGCTGAGGAGACGTCCAGTCCGAGGCAGATGGGACGTCTGGTGGGTCCCCATAAACAGCCAGAGGGCCTGGCGCTGAGAGGACGTCCGGTCTGAGGCTGAGGGAACGTCCGATCCGAGGCTGACGGGTCCCTTTGATCAGCCAAAGGGCCTTTTGCTGAGGGGACGTCCAGTTGGTCCCCCGATCAGCAAAAGGGCCTGGCGCTGAATGGACGTTTAGTCCGAGGCTGACGGGACGTCAGGTCGGTCCCCCTAATCAGCCAAAGGGCCTGGCGCTGAAGGGACATACAATCCGTCGCCGAGGGGACATCTGGAGGGTCTACCTAACCAGCCAAGGAGCTGTACGCTGAGGGGACGTCCGGTCTGAGGCCGATCAGGCGTCCGGTGGGTCCATTTGAGCGCTCAGGAGCTTTGCCGCATCGGACGGGCGTCCGCGGGTTGCCCGCTGGTATTAATTCGGACCCGCGATCGTTGTGGATCGGAATATTGTTTTGTATGAAACCCTTGTCATCATAATTAATTCTTTGACGTCGACGTAGAAAACATGGCGACAACAATAGCCCGAGTTTAGCATCGAGCGAGCGGTCGATGATGAACTCTGAGTGTTCCCAACGTCGTATGCATGTGTGCGTTGGAGTCATGTAGAAGAACATCGCATTGTTATGGCATTGCCGCATAGCAACTCCCTGGGCGTATTCTTTTGCTAAACTCGAGCGTGTAGGTTTATTTGATTACGGTTTCGAATGGCGACGTTTAAGACCAACTTGGATGTCGTCTTGAGCGATGCATTTTCTTCAAATCGTCGTTAAAGGATGACTTGGACGTTCTTTTCATGCGATGTATTTCCATCAAGTCGCCTTTATAGGAAGGCTCGGGCGTCGTTTGGGAGCGACGTATTTTCGTCGAGTTGCCGTTAGGCGCTAACTCGGACGTTATTTAGCAGCGACATATTTTCGTCGAATTGCCGTTAGAGGAAGACTCGGACTTCGTTTAGGAGGAACGTATTTTAATCGAGTTGCCGTTAGGGGCTGACTCGGACGTCGTTTACGAGCGATGCACTTTTGTCAAGTTCCCAGTAGGGGCTGACCCGGACGTCGTTTACGAGCGATATATTTTAGTCGAGTTGCCGTTACAGGCTAACTCGGACATGGTTTAGGAGCGACGTATTTTCACCGAGTTTCCGTTAGGGGCTGATCCGGACGTCGTTTAGGAGTGAGATATTCGCGTCGAGTTGCCGTTAGGGGCTGACTACGACGTTGTTTAGGAGCGATGTATTTTCGTCGAGTTGCCGTTAGGGGCTGACTCGGACGGCGTTTAGGAGCGATGTATTTTTGTCGAGTTGCCGTAAGGGCTGACTCGGACGTCGTTTAGGAGCGACGTATTTTCATCGAGTTGCCATTAGGGACTAACTCAGACGTTGTTTGTGAGCGACGTATTTTTATGGAATTGCTGTTAGGGGCAGACTCGAACGTCGTTTAGGAGCGATGTATTTTCATCGAGTTTCCATTATGGGCTAACTCGGACGTCGTTTAGGAGCAAAGTATTTTCATCGAGTTGTCTCTTAGGGGCTCACTCGGACGTCGTTTAGGAGCAACGTATTTTCATCGAGTTGTCGTTAGGGACTAACTCGGATGTCGTTTAGGAGCGACGTATTTTAAGCGAGTTGCTGTAAGGGCTGACTCGGACGTCGTTTAGGATCGACGTATTTTCATTGAGTTGCCGTCAGGGACTAACTCGGACGTCGTTTAGGTGAGGCGTATTTTCATCGCATTGCCGTCGGGGGCTAAGTCGGACGTCGTTTAAGAGCGACGTATTTTCATCGAGATCCTGTTAGGGCCTAATTCGGACGTCGTTTATGAGCGACATATTTTCATCGAGTTGCCGTTAGTGGTTAACTCGGCCGTCGTTTAGGAGCGACGTATTTTCATCAAGTTGCCGTTAAGGGCTAACTCGGACATCATTTATTAGTGATGTATTTTCATCGAGTTGCCGTTGGGGACTAACTCGGACTTCGTTTAGGAGCGCCGTATTTTCATCGAGTTGCCGTTAGGGGCTACCTTTGACGTTGTTTAGGAGCAACATATCTTCATCGAGTTGTTGTTGGGGCTAACTCGGACGTCGATTAGGAACGACGTATTTTCATCGAGTTGCCATTAGGGGCTAACTCGAACGTCTTTTAGGAGCGACGTATTTTCATTAAGTTGTCGTTAGGGGTTAACTCGGACGTCGTTTAGGACCAACTTATTTGTGTCGAGTTCTCGTTAGGGCTGAATCGGACATAGTTTAGGAGCGACGTATTTTCATCGAGTTGTCGTTAAGGACTAACTTGTACGTCGTTTAGGAGCGACGCATTTTCATCGAGTTGCCGTTAGGGACTAACTCGGACGTCGTGTAGGAGCGATATATTTTCATCAAGTTGTCTTTAGGGGCTAACTCGAACGTCTTTTAGGAGCGACGTATTTTCATCAAGTTGTCGTTAAGAGCTAACTCGAACGTCGGTTATTAGTGACGTATTTTCATCGAGTTGCCGTTAGGGGCTAACTCGGACTCGTTTAGGAGGGACGTATTTTGATCGAGTTGCCTTTAGGGGCTAGTTCGGACGTAGTTTTAGGAGCGACGTATTTTAATCAAGTTGCCGTTTGGGGCTAAGTCAGACGTCGTTTATGATCGACAAATTTGCGTCGAGTTTCTGTAGGGGCTAACTCGGACGTCGTTTAGGAGCGATGTATTTTCATTGAGGTACCGTTAATGGCTAATTTTGAAGTCGTTTAGGAGCGACGTATTTTCATCAAGTCGCCGTTAAGGGCTAACTCGGATGTCGTTTAGGAGCGACATATTTTCATTGAGTTGCCGTTTGGGGCTAACTCGGACGTCGTTTAGGACCGACGTATTTTCATCGAGTTGCCATTAAGAGCTAACTCGGATGTCGTATTAGGAGCGACGTATTTTCATCGAGTTACCGTTAGGGGCTAATTCATGCGTCGTTTAGGAGCGACGTGTTTGCATCGAGTTTCTGTTAGGGCTGACTCGGACGTCGTTTAGGAGCGACGTATTTTCATCGACTTGTCATTAGGGACTAACTTCGACGTCGTTTAGGAGCGACATATTTCCATTGAGTTGCCGTTAAAGACTAACTCGGACGTCGTTTAGGAGCGACATATTTTCATTGAGTTGTCGTTAGGGGCTAACTCGAACGTCTTTTAGCGGCGATGTATTTTCATCGAGTTACCGTTTGGGGCTAACTCGGACGTCGTTTAGGAGCGACGTATTTTCATTGAGTTGCCGTTAGGAGGTAACTCGGATGTCGTATTACGAGCGACGTATTTTCATCGAGTTGCCGTTAGGGGCTAATTCATGCGTCGTTTAGGAGCGACGTATTTGCATCGAATTTCTGTTAGGGCTGACTCGAACGTCGTTTAGGAGCGACGTATTTTCATCGACTTGTCGTTAGGGACTAACTTCGATATCGTTTAGGAGCGACATATTTTCATCGAGTTGCCGTTAAGGACTAACTCGGACGTCGTTTAGGAGCGACATATTTTCATTGAGTTGTCGTTAGGGGCTAACTCGAACGTCTTTTAGCGGCGACGTATTTTCATTGAGTTGCCGTTAGGGGCTAACTCGGACGTAGATTAGGAACTACGTATTTTCGTCGAGTTGCCGTTAGGTGTTAACTCGGACGTTGTTTAAGAGCGACATATTTTCATCGAGTTGTCGTTACAGAATAACTCGGATTTCGTTAGGACCGACGTATTTTCAGCGAGTTGTCGTAAGAGCTGACTCGAACGTCGTTCTGGAGCGACGTATTTTCATCTAGTTTTCGTCCGGGACTAACTCGATCGTTGTTTAGGAGAGGCGTATTTTCATCGCGTAGCTGTTAGGGGCTAACTCGGACGTCGCTTAGGAGCGACGTATTTTCATTGAGTTGTCGTTAGGGGATAACTTGGACATCATTTAGGAGCGACGTATCTTCATCGAGTTTCTGTTAGGGCCTAACTCGGACGTCGATTAGGAACGACGTATTTTCATCGAGTTGCCGTTAGGGGCTATCTCGAACGTCATTTAGGATCGACGTATTTTCATCGAGTTGTCGTTAGGGGCTAACTCGGATGTCGTTTAGGAGCGACGTATTTTCATCTAGTTGCTGTTAGGGGCTAACTCGGACTTCGTTCAGGAACGACGTATTTTCATCGAGTTTCCGTTAGGGGCTAACCCGGACATCGTTTAGGAGCGACTTATTTTCGTCGAGTTGCCGTTAGGGCTGACTCGGACGTCGGTTAGGAGAGACGTATTTTCATCGAGCTGCCGTTAGGGACTAACTCAGATGTCGTTTAGGAGCGACGTATTTTCAACGAGTTGTCGTAAGAGATGACTCGGACGTCATTTTGGAGCTACGTATTTTCATCTAGTTGACGTCAGGGACTAACTCGGCCGTCGTTTAGGAGAGGCGTATTTTCATCGCTTAGAAATTAGGGGCTAACTCGGACCTCGTTTAGGAGCGACGTATTTTTGTCGTTGGCCTATCGATTGTGCGTGGTGTTTTGAAATTGTTGCGCGACATTTGGCGCGAGCTGTTGACGCCTTGAGGTGCGATTCGCTTAGTCAAGTAGACTAGCTGTCGGGTGTAGATGTGGGCGAGCTTCTTGCCGAGTTTCCCAATTCTGCAGAGCGTGTGGTGAATTCTTTGAATCTCCCATCATCCACCAGCACCTCGATTCGCTTCTTTAGCTTGGAACAGTCAGAGGTCATGTGTCCATGATCGCGGTGGTATTCATAAACCTTACTCTTGTCCCGCATCACATAACTCTTTTTCAACAGAGCGGGCGACCCGAGTTCATCTCGATAAAGAGTCAAGAGTTGTGCTTGAGATGAATTTAGCGGGGTGAGGGCTTCTCCCCGGAACTCATCGGCGAAAGGCCTCTTCGGCCTTGACAGGGGGTGTCGTTGGTGATATAATTATCCCTTCCCTGTTTTTTTCGAGTGTCGGGACGGTCATCAGTGCGAGGGCGGTTTTTCCGCCCCTCGCCCCTTCTGTCGTCAAGGTAATCCTCAATTCTCATATGTGTCTTGGCAGACGCCATGAGCTCCGCCATGTCCCTCGGGGACTTTCCCACAATCGACTTTAAGACGTCGCTAGGTTCGGCGCCCTTGGTGATGGTGACTATGGCATCTCGGTCGTTGAAATCTTCGAACTTGTGGGAATCCTCGGTGAACCGAGCCAGGTATTGTGGAAGGCTCTCACCCGGCTTTTGGCTGATTATCCAAATGTATGATTTGGACTTCTTCTGTGAAACTAAGGTGGCGAATCGGGTGAAGAAAGCCTCCCGGAGAGCTTGGAACGAGCCGATACTCCCGGGTTTCAGGCTGCTGAACCATTCAAAGCCTGATCCGGTCAATGTAAGGCTGAACGCCTGACAACGTGTTGCGTCCGACTGCTCTTGTATCATCATCCAGGTTTCATAGTGTTGGATGTGGAAATTGGGTCGAAACGTCCATCATATGAAGTGACGGTGGGGAGCTTGAACCCCTTTCCAGGCGGTTGTGCGAGCACTAGTGCCGTGAAAGGCGAGTATGATCCCTCCAGACCGTTGTAAGGTCTGATCCCCTCGAGCTCGCTTCCCGAAGCTCGATGGTCTAATTTTGGAGTCCCTAAATCATGGTGATCACTTCGAGCCCGTTACCGGCCCTTGCGACCGGACTCACTGGCGTGGGTACCCGTCGTTCATTAGACCCTTGGTCGATGATGTTGAGAGGAGGGTTCCCGAGGGTTGCGGCCCTGGAAGCTGCCCGACGGGCGTCCAACTTTTTCTTCAGGTCCTCCTCGCAAGGATCCCGTCGCGAGTGGAGACGGGTCCTAAGGTCTTCCCCGCGGGGGTGCGAGGGTCTAGCCAATGACATGTGTCCTTCGCGGCGGATCTTGGGACTGTCTGCGTCGTCGTCTCCCCGTCGACATGAGGCACGACGCACACGTCGAGATCGTTAGCCGCGAGAATTTTTGACATCCACCCGCGTTCGAAGGTTGCTTGAGTCCTCGCGTCGCGAGCTTTGATGAGCTCGACCAACCGATGGTTCCAACGGAACGTCGCTCGCGTTTTCCACGGGCGAGCGGGTGAAGGTTTGGCTCGCGTCCGTTTTTGGGACCATGTCGTCTCCGACTTAATTCTCTTCCGGGGTCGAACTATCCTCTTCCTCGTATCCGAGGAGGTTTACAAGAAAACTTTTGTTCACTCCCGGCTGCGCCAACAACTCTGCTAGGCGGCGGTTGGTCTCGTCTCTTAGGCCGCTTTCATTATCGCGAAGGGCAAAAGGATTATTTTTCAGAACTTTTTATCGGCAGTTGTCACCCGGTTCCTCTATGAGGGAGTTTCCAAAAATCGTATCGCGAGCTAGTCGCTCGAGCAATCGGATTGCTCGATCGGGCAGCCACGGAAACTGCCGGAACATCACTCATTTTATGTGAGTGGATAAGAAAAGAGATGAAATAGAGAGATGTGGATTGGATGAGCTTCAAGATTGAAAGGCCCCTCCTTCTAACGCCAAAATTTTGTCGCTGAAATTTTGACAACGTTTAGAGACTTAAACGGTCAGATCCGTGTTCAGAGCGGGTGACCGTTGCTTCAGCCTTAGCGTGTCAAATCCGGTGTCCCGGATCGTCTTTTAGCTATCTAAGGATATTCGAGTCCTTCTGTTATATGAAGAGAGTAAACAGATGTGAATTAAGAAAGGAAAACAGAGGGGGGTCCTCTGTTTACCTCTCCGACGATCAACATAAGTGTAATGGGGGTGGAGATATATGATGACGAGGAGGGATCTTAGGGAACAAGTCTGATTCTTATCATATGTGATTTTTTTTGCATTATTAGAGCATCAATTTCTCATTCATTATAAACATGATTTTGGAAAATAACTACTCAATCTTATACCCGTCGCAACAAGGAATAAGAATATGAAAACATTGTCCAATTCTGATGAGTGGACCCACTCAAATATTTGACCAAAAATCATTAACACACTAGGCAAAATCATTAAATATATATTTCATAGTTATCGAATAATTACGAATGAGAAACAATTTATTTTCTTCTTCTAACATATTTAATCACTCGTGAATGTCATCATCAATATGATAACATATTGTGATTCAATGAACGAAATAAATAACTAGTTATTTATTGAGTTTCAAGAAAATAAATTTCTCAGTATAAATCACAATTTATACTTAATGAGTAAATCAACTTTTACAGTTCTTTTAATCTCTTCCAAGTGTCTATTATTGAGACCTCATGGACCCACATGAACGAAGCTTTAGAGCAAAGATCGGACACAAAAGTTTACAAACTTTTTCCGTCTTTTAACTCTTAATATTGGTCGATTCCACTAAAGGACCAATATTGACAATCTCTCTGTTCATGTGCGTATCTTTTATGTTTGATGTGATGAAACACTTTCTCACACGATCCACGGAGTATATTACGATATTACCCTTCATGTGTATCAGTAACTGAGGGAAATGTAAGATTACTGTTTTACCACTCGAGTTATTATTTCACTAACTCCTTTGTTATTTGTGAATGAGAAAAACATAAAGTGAGATGCCTTTACATGTCACATGTTATAATCAAAGAATGAACTCATTCAATGAATACCTGGCCAGATTTATTCATTCACACTCTCATAACAAAGCATAGTGTGATACTAATGCATTTGCATTGTCATTACATGAATTCCATATATGTGAATCATGTAACCCAATATTACATCCTCGTGACACCAACAGTCGGGTCAGATGCAACTAAAAAATTAGTCATTGCCCATTGACGAATCAAATGTCACAAAGTGTAATGTCAATTACATATTCACTTCAGGATTAAGGTAAGTATCATACTACTCCTTTGGTTGTCAACTTGAAGCCTCGGGTGTGTAAACAGTTTTGTCTCGAGCTTCTAAGTGTCACTAGTCTTGTTCAGTATCTTCTATAAGATACCAAGTATGAATCATAGAGTCACAACTCTCTATATCACAAGATGAGATATCATGATTCATGCTAACAATCATTAATAAGATTCGATTGCTCTATCGATCTTTAGATTGCGAACAAATGTTTCAAACTTGTCACAAGGGGTTATCTTGTCAAGTCTGTACTGAACACCCTTTTCGTTGATGACAGTTTCAGAGCATAGCTTAAACATAACTAAACACAATCTTCAAAAGAATGAACATTTATTAATATCAATGTTTCAGCAAAATATAATTACACAAAGTATCTCAATGTCTAATATCTCCTTTGTGGGCACCCATCCCAACAAACTCCCACTTGACTCAAAGGAGATGCGAATGATCCTTCAGTCCCAATCGTTCTAGGTGCCCCTCGAAGACTTTACTCGTTAAAGGCTTCGTGAAGGGATCAGCAAGGTTGTCTAACGTTGAGATCTTCATGACTTCAGCATCCCCTCTGTGAACGATGTCTCGAACAAGGTGATACTTGCGTTCTATGTGTTTAGAGCGCTTGTGACTTCTTGGCTCCTTACAATTAGCGACTGCCCCACTATTATCACAATAAAGTGTAATAGGCTCGCTTGCACTTGGAACAACTTCCAAGTACATAAGGAATTTCCTTAGCCACACAGCCTCCTTTGCAGCTTCACAAGCTGCCACATACTCGGCTTCCATGGTCGAGTCAGCAACACAAGATTGCTTGATACTCCTCCAAACCACGAATCCACCATTCAGGGTGAACATAGACCCTGATGTGGACTTCTTGGAATCCTTGTCCGCTTGAAAATCGGAGTCGGTATATCCCGTCTTATTCAGGTCACCACCTGAATACGCAAGCATGTAATTTTTCGTTCTCCGAAGATACTTGAGAACATGCTTGACAGCAACCCAGTGCTCAGGTCCAGGGTTAGATTGGAATCTGCTCACTACGCCTACTGTGTAGCATATGTCTGGTCTCGTGCAAAGCATATCATACATGAGACTTTCTACGGCTGAAGCGTAAGGAATGTGTCTCATGTCCTCAACTTCTTGAGGTGTCTTGGGAGACTGCTCGTTTGAGAGATGCACTCCATGTCTGAAAGGTAGCTGTCCTTTCTTGGAGTCTTGCATACTGAAGCGATCCATGATCTTATCAATATAAGATGCTTGAGAGAGTGCTAGCTTACGATTCTTTCAATCTCTAAAGATCTGAATACCTAGAATGTAAGCTGCCTCTCCAAGATCCTTCATCTCAAATTGCTTTGACAGCCAGACTTTAACCTCTGACAACTTTCCTACATCATTCCCAATGAGTAGTATGTCATCTACATAGAGGACTAAGAAAACCACTTTGCCATCGTTTATCATCTTATAAACACATGGATCATCTACCGACTGATCAAAGCCGTAGCTCTTTACAGTCTCGTCGAATATGATATTCCACGACCTAGATGCTTGCTTGAGTCCATAAATGGACATGAGCAATTCACAAACCTTGCCCTGTTGGCCTTTCTCCATGAACCCGTCTGGTTGAGCCATATAAATGCGCTCATCAAGATTGCCATTCAAAAATGCAGTCTTGACATCCATTTGCCAGATTTCATAATCTAGGGCTGCGGTAATGGATAAGAGAGTGCGGATGGACTTCAGCATAGCGACTGGCAAGAAGGTATTCCTCATAGTCGATACCTTCTTTCTGTGTGAACCCTTTCGCCACAAGTCGTGCCTTAAATGTCTCGACATTTCCATCTGGTCCTCTCTTCTTCTTGTAGATCCATTTACAGCCTACAGGCTTAATGCCTTCAGGCAGATCTACAAGCTTCCAGACCTTGTTGACATACATCGAATGCATTTCAACGTTCATGGCTTCTTGCCATAGGTTTGCCTCGGAACTCTGCATTGCTTGGGAAAATGATACGGGATCATCTTCTTCATTGTTTGCACTGCAGTAAAAGATTCTCCGATACCTATGTATCAAACAGGTTGTCTCACAACTCTGTTACTACGACGAAGCGCAGGAGTCTCTGATTGCGAGTTTGGTTCTCCCACTGTTGGAATAAGACCCATCCTATCTTGTGAAGTACCAGTTGCTTCACCCAACAGTTCCTTTAGCACAAGTCTGCTTCTCGGTACTGTATCTTTCATATAATCTGCTTCCAGAAACCTAGCATTCGTGCTAATGAACGTTTTCTGATCAGCAGCACTATAGAAGATGTACCCTTTTGTTTCTTTGGAATATCCCACGAACAGGCATACTTCTGAACGACTAGCCAACTTGCTAGTCTTTTGTCTCAGCACATGTGCTGGACAACCCCAGATGCGAGTATGGTGTAAAACAGATTTTCTACCACTCCATCTTTCATAGGGTGTGCCAAGTACCGTATTAGATGGGACCTGGTTCAGAATGTAAGCCGCTGTTTCAAGGGCATATCCCCAGAACGAATTAGGAAGCGATGAGTAACTCATCATCGACCTTACCATATCTAACAAAGTTTGATTCCTTCTCTCTGACACACCGTTTTGCTGCGGAGTGCCAGGTGCTGTAAGCTGAGAATGAATACCTTCTTCTCTAAGAAATTCTTCGAACTCTCCAGACAATTACTCTCACCCTCGATCTGATCGAAGGGTTTTGATCTGTTTCTCCGTCTGCTTTTCAACTAAAGCCTTATACTGTTTGAACATTTCAAAAGTATCTGACTTATGTCGCATAAGGTAGATTTGACCAAACCTAGAGTAGTCATCAGTGAAGGTTATAAAATATTCGTAACCTCCTCTTGCCTGGATGTTTATTGGACCACATACATCACTATGTATGAGTTCCAATACTTGCGTGGCCCTAAGACCCTTTGTTGAGAAATGTCTCTTGGTCATCTTGCCTTCAAGACAGGATTCACACGTGGGAAGACTTCCCACGTGTAGAGATTTTAAAGAACCATACTTTGTTAATCTCTTGATCCTATCCAGGCCAATATGTCCAAGACGTAGGTGCCATAGATATGTGTCGTCAGTCTCATCAGTATGAAACGTCTTACGCTTCCTAAGTGAATCACCATTCACTTCGGTGTCCAAGATTGTCGGCTCAGCAGGATATAAATAATAAATAAAATCCACACGTTGAGCTTTAATTATAAAACAATCATCAATAAAATTTTCAATACCATTATTGATCTTAAAATTGAAACCTTGTTCTTCTAAACGACCAAATGAAATCAAATTCTTGCAAAAATCCAGAACATAGTAAACATTATTCAATAATAAAGTTTCTTTTCCAAACTTGAGCTTCATGGTCCCGACAGATCTTGCTCCGACCTTCGTTCCATCACCCCAGTTGAATCCGAACTCTCCGTCACTTAAGCTCCTGGTTTTCCTAAAACTATTCAAATTACACACAACGTGGTCAGACGCCCCGCAATCAAGAATCCAGGGCGATGCCTTGTTTGTAGTATAACAAGCTTGAGTAACAAAGACTTTACCTTTCCCCTTTACACTCTTGAGGTAGGTAGGGCAGTTCCTCCGCCAGTGGCCAGCTTCTCCGCAATGGTGACACTTGTGCTCAGAATTGTCCACCTTTGGGATGCCTTTGCCGTTAGCATCCACAACCTTCTTGTAAGGCTTCTTGGAACCCGTTCGGTTGGCGTTTTTGGGCCTCTTCATCGTCCTCTTAGAACCAGAGGTTGAGGCTCTGTGTTCAGCAACATTGAGCTCTCCCGACTTCTTCTTGTTCTTAGGGAGAAGTCCCTCGGCAGTCTGCAACTCTTTCATAAGCTCAGTTACAGTGTAATTGAGCTTGTTCATAGAGTAGTTCAGACAGAAGCTATCAAAAGATTCCGTAAGATTCTCCAAGATCATGTCAATCTTGGTTGCTCCGTCAATCTCTGAACCAAGGATCTCCATATCGTTCAGGTGACCCATGATCAATAGCATGTGTTCCCGTACGGAAGATCCTTGTTTCATCCTACAGTTCATGAAACAAAGAATATCTTGCTGCCTCGACTGACGCCCATGACATCCGAACATCTCATGAAGATTGAACATGATTTCATATGCAGTGGCGATGTCTCTATGATATTGTTGCAACACATTGCTCATCGATGCCAAACTGTAGCAACGAGCAATCTCATCAGATCTCATCCACGAATCGAAGGCGTCCTTGTCTTCCTTGCTCGAGTCAGCACTTGGAACAGGAGGACATGGGGTCGTGAGAACGTACTTGTGCTTCTCCACCGTCAATACGATGTCGAGGTTACGTTTTCAGTCAACGTAATTCTCACCCTCGAGTTTATTTGAGCTGAAAATCGTTTGCAGTGGATTAAAAGACATTTTGCTGAAAGACATTGATAAAATAAATGACTTTAGTATGTGCTATATTTTCGAATTATATGCATGCATGAACAATCCTATTATGGTGAGGAAAGCGTTAAAATAATTCATGGTATTGTGAACAACAATGGTTAATTACTTTTCCTATGGGGAAACCATAAATAACCTCCTTTCTCAGTCGTGACACATCACTATTTAGCTCGAACCATCCAAGAAGTCACAACTTCCAGTTCTTACTAATTACCATAAATATTTGGTCACTTATTTTTAATGCAGAGCCTCTATGTGAGGATTACTTAAAACATAAGTCTAAGTGTACAACCGACACGTGGGCCCTCACTCAAGTCACTTTGAAGACAGTTCACCTATGTGGAGACCCCGTTTCAAAGCTTCTCTTTTGGGCTTAGTTCTTTAACAGTGAGATTAATTAAATACTTCCGAAGTACTCCCATTGAAGGGAGGGCCACTATGTGTGACTCTTAGTTCATCACATATTTAATTAATTTCACTCGTGTCGGGGACCTTGGGTTGCTTCAACGATAAACAACCCTCCCACTTAGTTTTAGCAAAAGAATCATATTCTTTAATAACAGTTTATAATCATTTTATAACTCTTTATTATTTATAAACTATATGAACAATTTCAATTTCAATGATGTTGGCGTTCTATCCTATATGACATGTGAGTGTTATATGCAATGAGTTTAACAAATTTACATATCGAATATGTAAAATTAATTAACTCATCAATAGGCCCATTTCTATTAATACAACCCTTGTAAATAAAATTAATGAAAATAAAAATAATCTTCATCTTTGAATGACGCGTCATCGGATGTCTCGGGTTAGCCCCCACACGTTCTCCAACGTGTGGCCAATCCCGAGGTGCTGTCACCTTGTCTCAATGTCGTCGAATTACAATAACAATTAAAGTTACAAATTTAAATGTCCTCGTAAATTGAGGCTCACAATTTAAATAAATAAAATTTAAAATCCGGGACGATAACCGGAATAAAACATCCTAGGGCCATATTGAATAAGGATCCATTCATAACACAAGCGCACACATCAAACATTCATAATGCAATCATACAAAAAACGCCAACATCAACTAGTCAAACAAATTTCCAAACTAGTCATTAAATCTAAATTTTAATGCCTTTTACTAGCTCTGATACCATTTGTTGGAATTTATTTAACGATTAAACAATATTAATTATAATACACATCCTATGTGGCGGAAATTATAATTAGATCTAACATATTAAAAATAATTTTAATATATTTAACAACCTAAGGCATTAAAATTTATCATACAATTATAAACAATTTATAATTCACATGCTCAATCAAATAAATTAAACTAATAACTTATATAACATTTATATAATTTTTATTTAATTATTTAATTGAGGGAATACTTACGTAAAAGGTTGTAAACAACCTCGACGTTGCTAGCTATCGTCGGAATGCCACGTCACGTCCAAAACGGCAGAAAAACGCTCGCCGGAATGCCTGGGAACGTCTTCGCCGGACTGGGGAGAGTCGCCGGAATGGACGCCTGCGGGGAGCCTCGCCGGATTGGAGTTTTTCGCCTGACAGGGAGCTCGCCGGATTGGGGAGCCTCGCCGGACTGGGCACTCGCCGGATGGGAGACTGTCGCCGCACGGGGACACGCCTGACAGGGGAGACCCACCGGAATGCACGCTCTCGGACTGGGGATCTCTGGGACGCCTCGCCTGATAGCCTCGCCGGAATGCACTCGCCGGATTTGCCTCGCCGGATTGGACCCGCCTGACTGATGCGCCTCGCCGGATTGGACCCGCCTGACTGATGCGCCTCGCCTGACAGGGATACCTTCGCCGGAATGGAGATTTGGAGGCTGGGAGATCGCCGGATTGCGCGCAACACGTCCTAGGGATGTTTTAGGAGGGCAGAAACCTTTTCAAAAAAATTTAAAACCTCTAAAACAATTCACAAAATCATTCAAACACCACAAGTAATGAATCAACAATAACACTAGTAATAGCAAAACATTCCTCCAATGTTCTTTCTTTTTATTATTCTTTCTCGAGCATGTTTATCAATGTTTTGTTTTTTGCGAATCTTTCTTCCAACTCAAACGAAGAAGTCATACTTTTTATGTGATCGTTGCTTATTTCATGACTTTTCAATTTTTTACAAAGATTTTTCCAATCATTTGTCTCTTCATCACCAAATTGATTTTTTGTTATGAACATTAAACAATTTGCAACAAAAACAATATACTTTATCAAGATCGTTTGAATAACTTAACCATCTCTATCATGCTTTTCCCCATTTGGTAAATTTCAAAGATAGTAAGAACAAGCAAAATGTCTAGAATTCTCATCTTTAGGAAAACTAACATGACTTTCTCGAATTGAACATTTTTAAACAAGCATGTCTAAAATTATTATCGATATCCTTCCATCGTCCCGAATCATAAATATTTATATGAGTGATTTTTGTATATACCCAACTAAATTATAATCAATTTAGATATAACCAATGTTTTGTAAATAGGTCGTAAATAGACAGAATAATCCATTTACATGTAAAATGGGCCAAAAATTGTTAAAAATTAAGTAAAATATGAAGGGTAAATTAGACCAAATATTAACTGTAAACAAATATAAATAAATAAAGATGGTTAGTTACGACTTGTTTACAAATCGTTGAGCATATCCAAATTGTCAATGTTTGAAGTGGGTATAGAACTAATTTTTTGTATTTAGATACTCGTCATTCGTATGATCGCTAACTTCTTCTTCAATTTCAATTTCATTACAATCACCTATGTTTTCTTAATTACTCGTTGTATTTTTTTTATTTTTCTATCACCGTTTCATCATTTTTGTTTTCATGTGCTTCTTCATTCATTACTATATTTTTTTCTTTAAAAATTTGTCAAGAGTTCCTTTTTGAGACTCAACCAATTTTTCATCTCTTTTTCTCTTTTGCAATTTTTCAAAACCCAAAGGTTGTTTTCGACAAGCCATGATTTTTCTATACTTTAAATCAAACAAAAATAAAAAAAGAAACTCAAACTAAATGTACTAACTTAAATCATCAACACTTAAAATAATTAGGTGAGAGATAAAACATTTGCTTAAAGTCAATAGATGATTGTCTTTCTCTCTTCGGTTTTTCCACATCTTTGATTCAATGAACTTCTCTTCAAACTTCTCAAATGTCACTGATGTTTAGAAAGAAAGAAAAAACAAGTAGACACTTTTGAAAAATGATGTATAAATAATTTAAATTAAATCAATGAAAAGTTTAACCTTTAATAGTTTTTACGATGATGGAGATGGATTGAGAAAAAAACAAAAAATCAAATGACAAAAAAGAATAAATAAATAAATGAGAGGTTGGTCCTATGGACTTCTCGAGACAAAAAAGAGAAAGAAATGAGAGGCTATATTTTTTCTTCATTTTTTCAAAACATGGCTAAATGTTAAAATTTTAAAAAAAAATACCTAATCGACATTGGGCCTTAAAAAAATACATGTGACACTAGGAATAATAAAATACATGCCTGATAAAGTCAAATAGTTTTTAAATTTGACCTTATTTTTACTTCAGTTTTTGGGCCTTAAACTATTGCTTATTCGGCTTAGTATATGGCACCACTTGAAACGTCTCCGGCAAACTAGAACAAAATGTCTAACTTCCACCGGACTATAAAGAAAAACAATTTCGGAGTGGAAGAGAGAGAAGAGTTTGAGAGAGCAATGTTATGTCTCAAATGTGATTTCGGTTTGTTTAGAATGAGGGGGAGAGACTCATTTTATAGACAAGCTAAGTGGAGGTTACTACCATCAACTCGTCCAATGAAGTCTCTTTACTCCGGCAACATCAATGCTCATAAACCGATTTGCTTTAATGCTCCATAACTGGCCATCAATAGGAGAACCCTCAGTGCTACCTAACTCGGCCCTAATGCACATTACTCCGGCCACCCAAAAGTCACATGACCATTTGTGTATGTTGGACGAGTTTGGTTTTATTCCCAAAATAACGCACAAGTTATTTGCGGAATTAAAACTCTTTGATGTAAATTTTGTAATAAAAAGATAAGGATTGGCCCGGAAGCCCAAGAAAAGCCTAAATTGCAAAGACTCAAACTCCGAGATCCAACATTCGAGACCCGGGGCCCGGACCTGGGCCCGAGCCCGGCCTGGCTCGGCTCGGCTCGGCGGCGGCGCGAGTGTGTGCGCGCGCGAGGGATTAGAGCTAACTCACACACACTCTCCCCCCTTACAGTTATATGTCACCTTAAGGAGGAGAATCACTTATAATTACTTCACCAACGATAAACATATCCCCCATACAATAGACACGATGTCCTTGTACTGTTAGTTGTTTTGCATAAACGATAAACATACCCTCCACTGATATCTTCCTCACACAAGTTCAGTTCTCATGGTTATGTTCATTTTGACCATGAACATTCGCCTGGTTCTGTAAGAGTTTCTAAATAATTAATCACTATTAATTCTCTTTCGAAGCGGCCCCACTTCTCTCTCACATAAGTAATTCTTTAATCAAGAATAATCTCGCATTATTCATTCAAATTTGCAACTATCTAGTTAAGAAGAATCATTAAAAGCTCTAAGCTTAACATCATATGGGAATCACTGTATAATAGGAATAGAAGCAGGAGTTTCCCCCACAGTGATCTCACTTAGCCATTGACAATGAGGTTGTTCTGTTGAGCCAAGATCTCGGTATCTTTGGTCATCATGTTTGGGTTTCCTTTGCCTTAGCTTTATCAGCAATGTGCTTTAGTCCCATTGCTTTCGATGTCTTCTCTACTAGGTCCCTGTTCACCCCTTTGGTTAACGGATCTGGGATATTCCCCTTGGACCTCACATAGTTAATAATTCTGACTCCAGACGAGAGAAGTTGTCTAATGGTATTATGTCGTCGACGAACATGTCTAGACTTACTATTATACATCACACTGTGTGCTCTACCAATAACAGATTGGTTATCAAAATATACACATATTGCAGGCACATGAGTATTCTAGTCAGGAATATCTTCCACAAAATTTTTAAGCCATTCAGCTTCTTCCCCACATTTATCCAATGCAACGAACTCAGATTCCATCGTGGATCTAGTTATCAATATTTGTTTGGATGATTTCCAAGATATTGTTGCACCTCCCAAAGTGAATATATATCCAATAGTGGCTTTAGAATCTTGAATATCAGATATCCAACTTGCATCAGTGTAATCTTCAATTACTTTAGGATATCTCGTATAGTTTTATCCGTAATCACGAGTGAATCGTAGATACCGCAGTACTCTAACGACACTTGGATAACTTGTATATTGAGCTAATCTACTAATAGTGTAGGCTAAGTCAGGTCTTGTACAACTCATCAGGTACATAAGACTGCCAATCACTCTAACATACTCAATTTAAGATATACCTTCTCCTTTATTCTTAGGCAAGTATTGACTAATGTCAATTGGAGGTCTAGAGATTTTAGAATCTTTGTTATCAAACTTGTCTAGAATTTTATCAACATGGTGCGATTGATCCAGGAAAATTTCGTTCTCCGTCCGATTAATCTTAATCCCTAAGAGTACATCAACAAGTCCAAGATCTTTCAGATCGAACCTCGAGTTCAAGATATCTTTTGTGGACTGTACCATGCAATGAGCATATCATCAACGTATAAACATAAAATGACATATACTTGATTAGTGATCTTAATATATACACATTTATCACAGTCGTTGATTTTAAATCCATTTGATATTATTACAGTGTCAAATATCTCATGTCATTGCTTTGGGGCTTGTTTAAGGCCGTAAACCGATGTGACAAATTTACAAACTTTCCTTACTTGTCCGCTAGCAATAAAACCCTCGGGTTGAACCATGTAAATCTCTTCATCGAGATCTCCATTAAAGAAAGCTATTTTTACATCCATTTGATGAATTTCTAAATTCCGCAATGCGGCGATTGCAATTACCAATCTTATGGATGTTATTCCCGTCACAGGAGAATAAGTATCAAAGTAATCAAACCCTTCTTGTTGTCTATATCCTTTGATAACAAGTCTTGCCTTGTACTTATCAATAGTACCATCGAATTTGATCTTCCTCGTGTAGATCCACTTTGAACTAACTTTTTTACTTCCAAGAGGAAGGTCAACCAACTCCAAAGTATGGTTTTATAAGATAGAATCTATCTCACTTCTTATGGAATATTTCCATAAGTGACATTCAACGGAGTTTACAGCCTCTATAAGAATGAGGTGGAGCCTGAAGCATGTAGGTCAGAAAATCATAACCAAATGATTTTTCTACCCTTGCTCGTTTTCTTTGTCTAAGTCCTTCGGACTCTTGAGTTATCTCATCCTCAGACATGTCATCATTTCCTTGAGTTATTTCATTAATATCATCAATAAATGGATTTGAAGAACTTGGTTTATCTTCCTTAGACTTATAAGGAAATACATGTTTAAAAATCGAAGCATTTTTATATTCCGTAATTGAATCTTTGTGTATATCGGCGTTTTTTGAATCATACACAATGAATCGATATGCATTACTATGGTGCGCATTGTTGTAAATGAAATTTGGACAACGTTCAGACACCTAACCGATCAGATCCTCACTCATAGCGGGTGACCCTCGCTTCAGCCTTAGTCTGCCAAATTCGGTGTCCCGAATCGTCTCTTAGCTATCTTGGGGTCTTCGAGTCCTTTTGTTATCTGAAAAGAGTAAACAGATGTGAACTAAGAAGGGAAAAGAGAGAGGGGTCCTCTGTTTACCTCTCCGACGCTCAACATTAGTGTAATGTGGGTGGAGATATAGGATGACGAGGAGGGATCGACAAAATCAGGCGAAACATAGACAATAAAGTCAGCGTCTCCTCGACGCTTGAGTCTTGGATCTTAGGGAACAAGTCCGACCAGAAGTTATTTCGGGCGTCCTTCACGTGGGAAATGTAGCTGAGAGAGAGAGAGAGAGAGAGAGAGAGAGAGAGAGAGAGAGAGAGAGAGAGAGAGAGCGAGAGAGAGAGTGAAGACACGAGCTATTATTTTGGCAAGGCTTCGGGTATAGAAATTGTGTGTACCTTTGGTAGAGGATGATGAGGCCTATTTATAGCCTCAGGGAGGACTTTGGTAGAGGATAATGAGGGCTATTTATAGCCAAGGAGGTCCCTTACCGAGTTTACGTCCGGTCCTGTCTGGGTGGATATCCGGTTCTTTCTGGATGGTCTTCCGGTTCTTGAGTGCGCATCAGTTCAGTCCACTCGACCAGCCAAAGGGCCTGGCGCAGAGGGGATATCCGGTTGGTCACCTTGATCAGCCAAAGAGCCTGGCGCTGATGAGATGTCAGGTCCGAGGCTGACGGGACGTCCAGTTAGTCCCCCTAATTAGCCAAAGGACCTGGCGTTGAGGGGACGTCTGATCCGTCCCCTGATCAGCCAAAGGGCCTTGCGCTGAGGAGACGTCCGGTCCGAGGGTGACGGGACGTCCGGTCGGTCCACCCGGCTAGCCAAACGGCTTAGCTCTGAGGGGACATCCGGTCGAGGCTGACGGGACGTCCAGTTGGTCCCCATAATCAGCCAAAGAGCCTGGCTCTGAGGGGACGTTCGGTCCGAGGCTGAAGGAACGTCCGGTCGGTCTCTCTGATAAGCCAAAAGGCCTGGCGCTGAGGGAACGTCCGGTCCGACGCTGACGGGACGTCCGGTCGGTCCCCCTGATCAGCCAAAGGGCCTCGTGCTGAGGAGACGTCCAGTCCGAGGCGGATGGGACGTCTGGTGGGTCCCCATAAACAGCCAGAGGGCCTGGCGCTGAGAGGACGTCCGGTCTGAGGCTGAGGGAACGTCCGATCCGAGGCTGACGGGTCCCTTTGATCAGCCAAAGGGCCTTTTGCTGAGGGGACGTCCAGTTGGTCCCCCGATCAGCAAAAGGGCCTGGCGCTGAATGGACGTTTAGTCCGAGGCTGACGGGACGTCATGTCGGTCCCCCTAATCATCCAAAGGGCCTGGCGCTGAAGGGACATACAATCCGTCGCCGAGGGGACATCTGGAGGGTCTACCTAACCAGCCAAGGAGCTGTACGCTGAGGGGACGTCCGGTCTGAGGCCGATCAGGCGTCCGGTGGGTCCATTTGAGCGCTCAGGAGCTTTTCCGCATCGGACGGGCGTCCGCGGGTTGCCCGCTGGTATTAATTCGGACCCGCGATCGTTGTGGATCGGAATATTGTTTTGTATGAAACCCTTGTCATCATAATTAATTCTTTGACGTCGACGTTGAAAACATGGCGACAACAATAGCCCGAGTTTAGCATCGAGCGAGCGGTCGATGATGAACTCTGAGTGTTCCCAACGTCGTCTGCATGTGTGCGTTGGAGTCATGTAGAAGAACATCGCATTGTTATGGCATTGCCGCATAGCAACTCCCTGGGCGTATTCTTTTGCTAAACTCGAGCGTGTAGGTTTATTTGATTACGGTTTCGAATGGCGACGTTTAAGACCAACTTGGATGTCGTCTTGAGCGATGCATTTTCTTCAAATCGTCGTTAAAGGATGACTTGGACGTTCTTTTCATGCGATGTATTTCCATCAAGTCGCCTTTATAGGAAGGCTCGGGCGTCGTTTGGGAGCGACGTATTTTCGTCGAGTTGCCGTTAGGCGCTAACTCGGACGTTATTTAGCAGCGACATATTTTCGTCGAATTGCCGTTAGAGGAAGACTCGGACTTCGTTTAGGAGGAACGTATTTTAATCGAGTTGCCGTTAGGGGCTGACTCGGACGTCGTTTACGAGCGATGCACTTTTGTCAAGTTCCCAGTAGGGGCTGACCCGGACGTCGTTTACGAGCGATATATTTTAGTCGAGTTGCCGTTACAGGCTAACTCGGACATGGTTTAGGAGCGACGTATTTTCACCGAGTTTCCGTTAGGGGCTGATCCGGACGTCGTTTAGGAGTGAGATATTCGCGTCGAGTTGCCGTTAGGGGCTGACTACGACGTTGTTTAGGAGCGATGTATTTTCGTCGAGTTGCCGTTAGGGGCTGACTCGGACGGCGTTTAGGAGCGATGTATTTTTGTCGAGTTGCCGTAAGGGGCTGACTCGGACGTCGTTTAGGAGCGACGTATTTTCATCGAGTTGCCATTAGGGACTAACTCAGACGTTGTTTGTGAGCGACGTATTTTTGTGGAATTGCTGTTAGGGGCAGACTCGAACGTCGTTTAGGAGCGATGTAATTTCATCGAGTTTCCATTATGGGCTAACTCGGACGTCGTTTAGGAGCAAAGTATTTTCATCGAGTTGTCTCTTAGGGGCTCACTCGGACGTCGTTTAGGAGCAACGTATTTTCATCGAGTTGTCGTTAGGGACTAACTCGGATGTCGTTTAGGAGCGACGTATTTTAAGCGAGTTGCTGTAAGGGCTGACTCGGACGTCGTTTAGGATCGACGTATTTTCATTGAGTTGCCGTCAGGGACTAACTCGGACGTCGTTTAGGTGAGGCGTATTTTCATCGCATTGTCGTCGGGGGCTAAGTCGGACGTCGTTTAAGAGCGACGTATTTTCATCGAGATCCTGTTAGGGCCTAATTCGGACGTCGTTTATGAGCGACATATTTTCATCGAGTTGCCGTTAGTGGTTAACTCGGCCGTCGTTTAGGAGCGACGTATTTTCATCATGTTGCCGTTAAGGGCTAACTCGGACATCATTTATTAGTGATGTATTTTCATCGAGTTGCCGTTGGGGACTAACTCGGACTTCGTTTAGGAGCGCCGTATTTTCATCGAGTTGCCGTTAGGGGCTACCTTTGACGTTGTTTAGGAGCAACATATCTTCATCGAGTTGTTGTTGGGGCTAACTCGGACGTCGATTAGGAATGACGTATTTTCATCGAGTTGCCATTAGGGGCTAACTCGAACGTCTTTTAGGAGCGACGTATTTTCATTAAGTTGTCGTTAGGGGTTAACTCGGACGTCATTTAGGACCAACTTATTTGTGTCGAGTTCTCGTTAGGGCTGAATCGGACATAGTTTAGGAGCGACGTATTTTCATCGAGTTGTCGTTAAGGACTAACTTGTACGTCGTTTAGGAGCGACGCATTTTCATCGAGTTGCCGTTAGGGACTAACTCGGACGTCGTGTAGGAGCGATATATTTTCATCAAGTTGTCTTTAGGGGCTAACTCGAACGTAGAGCGACGTATTTTCATCAAGTTGTCGTTAAGAGCTAACTCGAACGTCGGTTATTAGTGACGTATTTTCATCGAGTTGCCGTTAGGGGCTAACTCGGACTCGTTTAGGAGGGACGTATTTTGATCGAGTTGCCTTTAGGGGCTAGTTCGGACGTAGTTTTAGGAGCGACGTATTTTAATCAAGTTGCCGTTTGGGGCTAAGTCAGACGTCGTTTATGATCGACAAATTTGCGTCGAGTTTCTGTAGGGGATAACTCGGACGTCGTTTAGGAGCGATGTATTTTCATTGAGGTACCGTTAATGGCTAATTTTGACGTCGTTTAGGAGCGACGTATTTTCATCAAGTCGCCGTTAAGGGCTAACTCGGATGTCGTTTAGGAGCGACATATTTTCATTGAGTTGCCGTTTGGGGCTAACTCGGACGTCGTTTAGGACCGACGTATTTTCATCGAGTTGCCATTAAGAGCTAACTCGGATGTCGTATTAGGAGCGACGTATTTTCATCGAGTTACCGTTAGGGGCTAATTCATGCGTCGTTTAGGAGCGACGTGTTTGCATCGAGTTTCTGTTAGGGCTGACTCGGACGTCGTTTAGGAGCGACGTATTTTCATCGACTTGTCATTAGGGACTAACTTCGACGTCGTTTAGGAGCGACATATTTCCATTGAGTTGCCGTTAAAGACTAACTCGGACGTCGTTTAGGAGCGACATATTTTCATTGAGTTGTCGTTAGGGGCTAACTCGAACGTCTTTTAGCGGCGATGTATTTTCATCGAGTTACCGTTTGGGGCTAACTCGGACGTCGTTTAGGAGCGACGTATTTTCATTGAGTTGCCGTTAGGAGGTAACTCGGATGTCGTATTACGAGCGACGTATTTTCATCGAGTTGTCGTTAGGGGCTAATTCATGCGTCGTTTAGGAGCGACGTATTTGCATCGAATTTCTGTTAGGGCTGACTCGAACGTCGTTTAGGAGCGACGTATTTTCATCGACTTGTCGTTAGGGACTAACTTCGATATCGTTTAGGAGCGACATATTTTCATCGAGTTGCCGTTAAGGACTAACTCGGACGTCGTTTAGGAGCGACATATTTTCATTGAGTTGTCGTTAGGGGCTAACTCGAACGTCTTTTAGCGGCGACGTATTTTCATTGAGTTGCCGTTAGGGGCTAACTCGGACGTCGATTAGGAACTACGTATTTTCGTCGAGTTGCCGTTAGGTGTTAACTCGGACGTTGTTTAAGAGCGACATATTTTCATCGAGTTGTCGTTACAGAATAACTCGGATTTCGTTAGGACCGACGTATTTTCAGCGAGTTGTCGTAAGAGCTGACTCGAACGTCGTTCTGGAGCGACGTATTTTCATCTAGTTTTCATCCGGGACTAACTCGATCGTTGTTTAGGAGAGGCGTATTTTCATCGCGTAGCTGTTAGGGGCTAACTCGGACGTCGCTTAGGAGCGACGTATTTTCATTGAGTTGTCGTTAGGGGATAACTTGGACATCATTTAGGAGCGACGTATCTTCATCGAGTTTCTGTTAGGGCCTAACTCGGACGTCGATTAGGAACGACGTATTTTCATCGAGTTGCCGTTAGGGGCTATCTCGAACGTCATTTAGGATCGACGTATTTTCATCGAGTTGTCGTTAGGGGCTAACTCGGATGTCGTTTAGGAGCGACGTATTTTCATCTAGTTGCTGTTAGGGGCTAACTCGGACTTCGTTCAGGAACGACGTATTTTCATCGAGTTTCCGTTAGGGGCTAACCCGGACATCGTTTAGGAGCGACGTATTTTCGTCGAGTTGCCGTTAGGGCTGACTCGGACGTCGGTTAGGAGAGACGTATTTTCATCGAGCTGCCGTTAGGGACTAACTCAGATGTCGTTTAGGAGCGACGTATTTTCAACGAGTTGTCGTAAGAGCTGACTCGGACGTCATTTTGGAGCTACGTATTTTCATCTAGTTGACGTCAGGGACTAACTCGGCCGTCGTTTAGGAGAGGCGTATTTTCATCGCTTAGAAATTAGGGGCTAACTCGGACCTCGTTTAGGAGCGACGTATTTTTGTCGTTGGCCTATCGATTGTGCGTGGTGTTTTGAAATTGTTGCGCGACATTTGGCGCGAGCTGTTGACGCCTTGAGGTGCGATTCGCTTAGTCAAGTAGACTAGCTGTCGGGTGTAGATGTGGGCGAGCTTCTTGCCGAGTTTCCCAATTCTGCAGAGCGTGTGGTGAATTCTTTGAATCTCCCATCATCCACCAGCACCTCGATTCGCTTCTTTAGCTTGGAACAGTCAGAGGTCATGTGTCCATGATCGCGGTGGTATTCATAAACCTTACTCTTGTCCCGCATCACATAACTCTTTTTCAACAGAGCGGGCGACCCGAGTTCATCTCGATAAAGAGTCAAGAGTTGTGCTTGAGATGAATTTAGCGGGGTGAGGGCTTCTCCCCGGAACTCATCGGCGAAAGGCCTCTTCGGCCTTGACAGGGGGTGTCGTTGGTGATATAAGTATCCCTTCCCTGTTTTTTTCGAGTGTCGGGACGGTCATCAGTGCGAGGGCGGTTTTTCCGCCCCTCGCCCCTTCTGTCGTCAAGGTAATCCTCAATTCTCATATGTGTCTTGGCAGACGCCATGAGCTCCGCCATGTCCCTCGGGGACTTTCCCACAATCGACTTTAAGACGTCGCTAGGTTCGGCGCCCTTGGTGATGGTGACTATGGCATCTCGGTCGTTGAAATCTTCGAACTTGTGGGAATCCTCGGTGAACCGAGCCAGGTATTGTGGAAGGCTCTCACCCGGCTTTTGGCTGATTATCCAAATGTATGATTTGGACTTCTTCTGTGCAACTAAGGTGGCGAATCGGGTGAGGAAAGCCTCCCGGAGAGCTTGGAACGAGCCGATACTCCCGGGTTTCAGGCTGCTGAACCATTCAAAGCCTGATCCGGTCAATGTAAGGCTGAACGCCTGACAACGTGCTGCGTCCGACTGCTCTTGTATCATCATCCAGGTTTCATAGTGTTGGATGTGGAAATTGGGTCGAAACGTCCATCATATGAAGTGACGGTGGGGAGCTTGAACCCCTTTCCAGGCGGTTGTGCGAGCACTAGTGCCGTGAAAGGCGAGTATGATCCCTCCAGACCGTTGTAAGGTCTGATCCCCTCGAGCTCGCTTCCCGAAGCTCGATGGTCTAATTTTGGAGTCCCTAAATCATGGTGATCACTTCGAGCCCGAACCGGCCCTTGCGACCGGACTCACTGGCGTGGGTACCCGTCGTTCATTAGACCCTTGGTCGATGATGTTGAGAGGAGGGTTCCCGAGGGTTGCGGCCCTGGAAGCTGCCCGACGGGCGTCCAACTTTTTCTTCAGGTCCTCCTCGCAAGGATCCCGTCGCGAGTGGAGACGGGTCCTAAGGTCTTCCCCGCGGGGGTGCGAGGGTCTAGCCAATGACATGTGTCCTTCGCGGCGGATCTTGGGACTGTCTGCGTCGTCGTCTCCCCGTCGACATGAGGCACGACGCACACGTCGAGATCGTTAGCCGCGAGAATTTTTGACATCCACCCGCGTTCGAAGGTTGCTTGAGTCCTCGCGTCGCGAGCTTTGATGAGCTCGACCAACCGATGGTTCCAACGGAACGTCGCTCGCGTTTTCCACGGGCGAGCGGGTGAAGGTTTGGCTCGCGTCCGTTTTTGGGACCATGTCGTCTCCGACTTAATTCTCTTCCGGGGTCGAACTATCCTCTTCCTCGTATCCGAGGAGGTTTACAAGAAAACTTTTGTTCACTCCCGGCTGCGCCAACAACTCTGCTAGGCGGCGGTTGGTCTCGTCTCTTAGGCCGCTTTCATTATCGCGAAGGGCAAAAGGATTATTTTTCAGAACTTTTTATCGGCAGTTGTCACCCGGTTCCTCTATGAGGGAGTTTCCAAAAATCGTATCGCGAGCTAGTCGCTCGAGCAATCGGATTGCTCGATCGGGCAGCCGCGGAAACTGCCGGAACATCACTCATTTTATGTGAGTGGATAAGAAAAGAGATGAAATAGAGAGATGTGGATTGGATGAGCTTCAAGATTGAAAGGCCCCTCCTTCTAACGCCAAAATTTTGTCGCTGAAATTTTGACAACGTTTAGAGACTTAAACGGTCAGATCCGTGTTCAGAGCGGGTGACCGTTGCTTCAGCCTTAGCGTGTCAAATCCGGTGTCCCGGATCGTCTTTTAGCTATCTTAGGATATTCGAGTCCTTCTGTTATATGAAGAGAGTAAACAGATGTGAATTAAGAAAGGAAAACAGAGGGGGGTCCTCTGTTTACCTCTCCGACGATCAACATAAGTGTAATGGGGGTGGAGATATATGATGACGAGGAGGGATCTTAGGGAACAAGTCTGATTCTTATCATATGTGATTTTTTTTGCATTATTAGAGCATCAATTTCTCATTCATTATAAACTTGATTTTGGCAAATAACTACTCAATCTTATACCCGTCGCAACAAGGAATAAGAATATGAAAACATTGTCCAATTCTGATGAGTGGACCCACTCAAATATTTGACCAAAAATCATTAACACACTAGGCAAAATTTTCTTTTTACATTTTATTCAAACAATCCCCCACATGAATGAAATTGTATACGATAATTATAAAGACACAACACGACTCACGGTGGTGAAAGTTCTGCGGTCAATACCAGTATAGGATTGGTAGGGAAAACATTTGAACCTTCCCTTGGTAAGATAAGTCATCTTTACTAACTACTCAGTACACACGATGTCCTTGAACTGTTAGTCGTTTTGCATAAACGATAAACATATCCTCCACTGATATCTTCCTGACACAGGTTCAGTTCTCATGGTTATGTTCATTTTGGTCATTTCGCTTGGTTCTGTAAGAGTCTCTTTCAAAGCAGCCCCACTTTTCTCTCACATAAGTGATTCTTTAATCAAGAATAATCCCGCATTATTCATTCAAATTTCAAACTATCTAGTTAAGTAGAATCATTAAAAGTTCTAGGCTTAACATCGTAGGGGAATCACTATAAAAGAGGAATGGAAGCAAGAGTTTCCCCCACAGTGATCTCACTTAGCCATTGACAATTAGGTTGTCCTGTTGAACCAAGACCTCGGGATCTCAGGTCATCATGTTTGTGTTTCGTTTGCCTTAGCTTTATCAGCCATGGGCTTTAGTCCCATTGCTTTCGATGTCTTCTTTACTAGGTCCCTGTTTACCCCTTTGGTTAACGGATCTGTAATATTCCCCTTGGACCTCACATAGTCAATACTTATGACTCCAGACGAGAGCAGTTGTCTAATGGTATTATGTCGTTGACGAATAGGTCTAGACTTACTATTATACATCACACTGTGTGCTCTACCAATAACAGATTGGTTATCAAAATATACACATATTGCAGGAACATGAGTATTCTAGTCAGGAATATCTTCCACAAAATTTCTAAGCCATTCAGCTTCTTCCCCACATTTATCCAATGGGACGAACTCAGATTCCATCGTGGATCTAGTTATCACTATTTGTTTGGATGATTTCCAAGATATTGTTGCACATCCCAAAGTGAATACATATCCAATAGTGGCTTTAGAATCTTGAATATCAGATATCGAACTTGCATCAGTGTAATCTTCAATTACTTCAGGATATCTCGTATAGTTTAACCCGTAATCACGAGTGAATCATAGATACCGCAATACTCTAACGACTGATGTCCAGTGTTCAACACCAAGATTACTTGTATATCGAGCTAATCTACTAATAGAGTAGGCTAAGTAATGTCTTGTACAACTCATCAGGTACATAAGACTGCCAATCACTCTAGCATACTCAATTTAAGATATACCTTCTCCTTTATTCTTAGGCAAGTATTGACTTATGTGAATTGGAGGTCTAGAGATTTTAGAATCTTTGTTATCAAACTTGTCTAGAATTTTATCAACATGGTGCGATTGATCCAGGAAAATTTCGTTCTCCGTCCGATTAATCTTAATCCCTAAGAGTACATCAACAAGTCCAAGATCTTTCAGATCGAACCTCGAGTTCAAGATATCTTTTGTGGACTGTACCATGCAATGAGCATATCATCAATGTATAAACATAAAATCACATATACTTGATTAGTGATCTTAATATATACACATTTATCGCAATTGTTGATTTTAAATCCATTTGACATCATTACAGTGTCAAATTTCTCATACCGTTGCTTTGGGGCTTGTTTAAGGCCGTAAAGCGATTTGACAAATTTACAAACTTTCCTTACTTGTCTGCTAGCAATACAACGCTCGGGTTGGGCCATGTAAATCTCTTCATCGAAATCTCCATTAAGGAAAGCTGTTTTTACATCCATTTGATGAATTTCTAAATTCCGCAATGCGGCGATTGCAATTACCAATCTTATGGATGTTATTCCCGTCACAGGAGAATAAGTATCAAAGTAATCAAACCCTTCTTGTTGTCTATATCCTTTGATAACAAGTCTTTCCTTGTACTTATCAATAGTACCATCGAATTTGATCTTCCTCGTGTAGATCCACTTTGAACTAACTTTTTTACTTCCAAGAGGAAGGTCAACCAACTCCAAAGTATGGTTTTGTAAGATCGAATCTATCTCACTTCTTATGGAATCTTTCCATAAGTGACATTCAACGGAGTTTACAGCCTCTATAAGAATGAGGTGGAGCCTCAAGCATGTAGGTAGAAAATCATAACCAAATGATTTTTCTAGCCTTGCTTGTTTTCTTTGTCTAAGTCCTTCGGACTCTTGAGTTATCTCGTCCTCAGACATGTCATCATTTCCTTGAGTTATTTCATCAATATCATCAATAAATGGATTTGAAGAACTTGGTTTATCTTCCTTAGACTTATAAGCAAATACATGTTTAAAAATCGAAACATTTTTAGATTCCATAATTGAATCTTTGTGTATATCGGCGTTTTTTGAATCATACACAATGAATCGATATGCATTACTTTGGTGCGCATTTTTGTCAATGAAATTTGGACAACGTTTAGACACCTAAGCGGTCAGATCCTCACTCAGAGCGGGTGACCCTCGCTTCGGCCTTAGCCTGTCAAATTTGGTGTCCCGAATCGTCTCTTAGCTATCTTGGGGTCTTCGAGTCCTTTTGTTATCTGAAAAGAGTAAACAGATGTGAACTAAGAAGGGAAAAGAGAGGGGGGGGGGGGGGGTCCTCTGTTTACCTCTCCGACGCTCAACATTAGTGTAATATGGGTAGAGATATAGGATGACGAGAAGGGATCGACAAGATCGGGCGAAACAGAGATAATAAAGTCAGCGTCGCTTCGACGCTCGAGTCTTGGATCTTATGGAACAAGTCCGACCGGAAGATTTTCCGGGCGTCGCTTCACGTGGGAAATGTAGCAGAGAGAGAGAGAGAGAGAGAGAGAGAGAGAGAGAGAGAGAGAGGGAGAGAGAGATAGTGAAGACACGAGCTATTATTTTGGCAAGGCTTCGGGTATAGAAATTGTGTGTACGTTTGGTGGAGGGTGATGAGGCCTATTTATAGCCTTAGGAGGACTTTGGGGCCGGCTAAGGAGGTCCCTTGCCGAGTGGACGTCCGGTTCAGGTTGGGCGGATGTCCGGTCCTTTCTGGATGGTCATCCGGTCCTTGAGTAGGCATCCGGTCAGTCAACCCGGTCAGCCAAAGGCCCTGGCGCTGAGGGAACGTCTGGTCAGTCCCATTGATTAGCCAAAGGGCCTAGCATTGAGGAGACGTCTGGTCCGAGGCTGACGAGACGTCTGGTCGGTCTCCCTGATCAGCAAAGGGTCTGGCGCTGAGGGGACGTCTGGTTGGTCCCCCTGATCAGCCAAAGGGTCTGGCCCTGAGGACACGTTCGGTCCGAGGCTGACGAGACGTCCGGTCGATCCCCCTGATCAGCCAAAGGGCGGCGCTAAGAGGACGTCCGGTCCGAAGCTATGAGGACGTCCAGTCGGTCCTCCTGTAAGCCAAAGGGCCTTTTGCTGAGGTGACGTCCGGTTGGTCCCCTTATTCACTCAAAGGGCCTGGCATTGAGGGAACGTCCAGTCCGAGGTTGAAGGGACATCCGGTCGGTCCCTTGATCAGCCAAAGGACCTTTTGCTGAGGGGACGTGTTGGAATTTATTTAACGATTAAACAATATTAATTATAGTACACATCCTATGTGGCAGAAATTATAATTAGATCTAACATATTAAAAATAATTTTAATATATTTAACAACCTAAGGCATTAAACTTTATCATACAATTATAAACAATTTATAATTCACATGCTCAATCAAATAAATTAAACTAATAACTTATATAACATTTATATAATTTTTATTTAATTATTTAATTGAGGGAATACTTACGTAAAAGGTTGTAAACAACCTCGACGTTGCTAGCTATCGTCGGAATGCCACGTAACGTCCAAAACGCAAGAAAAACGCTTGCCAAAATACCTGGGAACGTCTTCGCCGGACTGGGGAGAGTCGCCGGAATGGACGCCTGCGGGGAGCCTCGCCGGATTGGAGTTTTTCGCCTGACAGGGAGCTCGCCGGATTAGGGAGCCTCGCCGGACTGGGCACTCGCCGGATGGGAGACTGTCGCCGCACGGGGACACGCCTGACAGGGGAGACCCACCGGAATGCACGCTCGCCGGACTGGGAATCTCTGGGACGCCTCGCCTGATAGCCTCGCCGGAATGCACTCGCCGGATTTGCTTCGCCGGATTGGACCCGCCTGACTGATGCGCCTCGCCGAACTAGAGCGCCTCGCCGGATTGGACCCGCCTGACTGATGCGCCTTGCCTGACAGGGATACCTTCGCCGGAATGGAGATTTGGAGGCTGGGAGATCGCCGGATTGCGCACAAAACGTCCTAGGGATGTTTTAGGAGGGCTGAAACCTTTTCAAAAGAATTTAAAACCTCTAAAACAATTCACAAAATCATTCAAACACCACAAGTAATGAATCAACAATAATACACTAGGAAATTATTGAGATTATGAGTGTGAGCTCTTAAGAACGATTAGAAATCAAAGATGAAAGAATGAATATCAATTTTTATTTTCTTTTGTTTGGGGATTTTGGCCGAGAAACACAAAGGGGAGAGAGAGAGTGTTGGCCGAAAATTAACTAGGGTTTGGGTTAAGTGATTAGGGTTTGTTTAGCCTTATTTATACAGGTTATAAATGGGCTTAAACTGGGTCAAACCCATGACCCTATTCACTTAGGGAATCGGCCAAAACCCTCTCCCCTTACTCGTCCTCATCTTTGAATTTTATTCCTAAACATATTTGATTTAATTTCTAAAATTAATTTAGAACTCTCATTATTATTTAATGACACATCATTAAATATATATTTCATAGTTATCGAATAATTACGAATGAGAAACAATTTATTTTCTTCTTCTAACATATTTAATCACTCGTGAATGTCATCATCAATATGATAACATATTGTGATTCAATGAACGAAATAAATAACTAGTTATTTATTGAGTTTCAAGAAAATAAATTTCTCAGTATAAATCACAATTTATACTTAATGAGTAAATCAACTTTTACAGTTCTTTTAATCTCTTCGAAGTGTCTATTATTGAGACCTCATGGACCCACATGAACGAAGCTTTAGAGCAAAGATCGGACACAAAAGTTTACAAACTTTTTCCGTCTTTTAACTCTTAATATTGGTCGATTCCACTAAAGGACCAATATTGACAATCTCTCTGTTCATGTGCGTATCTTTTATGTTTGATGTGATGAAACACTTTCTCACACGATCCACGGAGTATATTACGATATTACCCTTCATGTGTATCAGTAACTGAGGGAAATGTAAGATTACTGTTTTACCACTCGAGTTATTATTTCACTAACTCCTTTGTTATTTGTGAATGAGAAAAACATAAAGTGAGATGCCTTTACATGTCACATGTTATAATCAAAGAATGAACTCATTCAATGAATACCTGGCCAGATTTATTCATTCACACTCTCATAACAAAGCATAGTGTGATACTAATGCATTTGCATTGTCATTACATGAATTCCATATATGTGAATCATGTAACCCAATATTACATCCTCGTGACACCAACAGTCGGGTCAGATGCAACTAAAAAATTAGTCATTGCCCATTGACGAATCAAATGTCACAAAGTGTAATGTCAATTACATATTCACTTCAGGATTAAGGTAAGTATCATACTACTCCTTTGGTTGTCAACTTGAAGCCTCGGGTGTGTAAACAGTTTTGTCTCGAGCTTCTAAGTGTCACTAGTCTTGTTCAGTATCTTCTATAAGATACCAAGTATGAATCATAGAGTCACAACTCTCTATATCACAAGATGAGATATCATGATTCATGCTAACAATCATTAATAAGATTCGATTGCTCTATCGATCTTTAGATTGCGAACAAATGTTTCAAACTTGTCACAAGGGGTTATCTTGTCAAGTCTGTACTGAACACCCTTTTCGTTGATGACAGTTTCAGAGCATAGCTTAAACATAACTAAACACAATCTTCAAAAGAATGAACATTTATTAATATCAATGTTTCAGCAAAATATAAATACACAAAGTATCTCAATGTCTAATATCTCCTTTGTGGGCACCCATCCCAACAAACTCCCACTTGACTCAAAGGAGATGCGAATGATCCTTCAGTCCCAATCGTTCTAGGTGCCCCTCGAAGACTTTACTCGTTAAAGGCTTCGTGAAGGGATCAGCAAGGTTGTCTAACGTTGAGATCTTCATGACTTCAGCATCCCCTCTGTGAACGATGTCTCGAACAAGGTGATACTTGCGTTCTATGTGTTTAGAGCGCTTGTGACTTCTTGGCTCCTTACAATTAGCGACTGCCCCACTATTATCACAATAAAGTGTAATAGGCTCGCTTGCACTTGGAACAACTTCCAAGTACATAAGGAATTTCCTTAGCCACACAGCCTCCTTTGCAGCTTCACAAGCTGCCACATACTCGGCTTCCATGGTCGAGTCAGCAACACAAGATTGCTTGATACTCCTCCAAACCACGAATCCACCATTCAGGGTGAACATAGACCCTGATGTGGACTTCTTGGAATCCTTGTCCGCTTGAAAATCGGAGTCGGTATATCCCGTCATATTCAGGTCACCACCTGAATACGCAAGCATGTAATTTCTCGTTCTCCGAAGATACTTGAGAACATGCTTGACAGCAACCCAGTGCTCAGGTCCAGGGTTAGATTGGAATCTGCTCACTACGCCTACTGTGTAGCATATGTCTGGTCTCGTGCAAAGCATATCATACATGAGACTTTCTACGGCTGAAGCGTAAGGAATGTGTCTCATGTCCTCAACTTCTTGAGGTGTCTTGGGAGACTGCTCGTTTGAGAGATGCACTCCATGTCTGAAAGGTAGCTGTCCTTTCTTGGAGTCTTGCATACTGAAGCGATCCATGATCTTATCAATATAAGATGCTTGAGAGAGTGCTAGCTTACGATTCTTTCAATCTCTAAAGATCTGAATACCTAGAATGTAAGCTGCCTCTCCAAGATCCTTCATCTCAAATTGCTTTGACAGCCAGACTTTAACCTCTGACAACTTTCCTACATCATTCCCAATGAGTAGTATGTCATCTACATAGAGGACTAAGAAAACCACTTTGCCATCGTTTATCATCTTATAAACACATGGATCATCTACCGACTGATCAAAGCCGTAGCTCTTTACAGTCTCGTCGAATATGATATTCCACGACCTAGATGCTTGCTTGAGTCCATAAATGGACTTGAGCAATTCACAAACCTTGCCCTGTTGGCCTTTCTCCATGAACCCGTCTGGTTGAGCCATATAAATGCGCTCATCAAGATTGCCATTCAAAAATGCAGTCTTGACATCCATTTGCCAGATTTCATAATCTAGGGCTGCGGTAATGGATAAGAGAGTGCGGATGGACTTCAGCATAGCGACTGGCAAGAAGGTATTCCTCATAGTCGATACCTTCTTTCTGTGTGAACCCTTTCGCCACAAGTCGTGCCTTAAATGTCTCGACATTTCCATCTGGTCCTCTCTTCTTCTTGTAGATCCATTTACAGCCTACAGGCTTAATGCCTTCAGGCAGATCTACAAGCTTCCAGACCTTGTTGACATACATCGAATGCATTTCAACGTTCATGGCTTCTTGCCATAGGTTTGCCTCGGAACTCTGCATTGCTTGGGAAAATGATACGGGATCATCTTCTTCATTGTTTGCACTGCAGTAAAAGATTCTCCGATACCTATGTATCAAACAGGTTGTCTCACAACTCTGTTACTACGACGAAGCGCAGGAGTCTCTGATTGCGAGTTTGGTTCTCCCACTGTTGGAATAAGACCCATCCTATCTTGTGAAGTACCAGTTGCTTCACCCAACAGTTCCTTTAGCACAAGTCTGCTTCTCGGTACTGTATTTTTCATATAATCTGCTTCCAGAAACCTAGCATTCGTGCTAATGAACGTTTTCTGATCAGCAGCACTATAGAAGATGTACCCTTTGTTGGGATTGGTGCCCACAAAGGAGATATTAGACATTAAGATACTTTATGTATTTATATTTTGTTGAAACATTGATATTAATAAATGTTCATTCTTTATAAGATTGTGTTTAGTTATGTTTAAGCTATGCTCTGAAACTGTCATCAACGAAAAGGGTGTTAAGTACAGACTTGACAAGATAACCCCTTGTGACAAGTTTGAAACCATTTGTTCGCAATCTAAAGATCGATAGAGCAATCGTATCTTATTATTGATTGTTAGCATGAATCATGATATCTCATCTTGTGATATAGAGAGTTGTGACTCTATGATTCATACTGAGTATTTTATAGAAGATACTGAACAAGACCAGTGACACTTAGAAGCTCGAGACAAAACTGTTTACACACTCGAAACTTCAAGTTCACAACTAAAGGAGTATTATGATACTTACCTTAATCCTGAAGTGAATATGTAATTGACATTGCACTTTGTGACATTTGATTCGTCAATGGGCAATGACTAAATTTTAGTTGCATCTGACCCGACTGTTGGTGTCACAAGGATGCAATGTTGGGTTACATGATTCACAGATATGGAATTCATGTAACAACAATGCAAATGCATTAGTATCACACTATGCTTTGTTATGAGAGTGTGAATGAATAAACCTGGCCAGGTATTCATTGAATGAGTTCATTCTTTGATTAAAACATGTGACATGTACAGACATCTCACTCTATGTTTTTCTCATTCACAAATAACAAAGGAGTTAGTGAAATAATAACTCGAGGGGTAAAACAGTAATTTTACATTCCTCTCAGTTACTGATACACATGAAGGGTAACATCGTAATATACTCCGTGGATCGTATGAGAAATTGTTTCTTCATATCAAACATAAAAGATACGCACATGAACAGAGAGATTATCAATATTGGTCCTTTAGTGGAATCGATCAATATTAAGAATTAAAAGTCGGAAAAAGTTTGTGAACTTTTGTGTCCGTACTTTATTCTAAAGCTTCGTTCATGTGGGTCCATGAGGTCTCAATGATAGACACTTGGAAGAGATTAAAAGAACTTGAAAAGTTGATTTACTCATTAAATATAAATAGTGATTTATATTGGGAAAGTTGTTTTCTTGAAACTCGATAAACAAATAGTTATTTATTTTGTTTATTGAATCACAAGATAACATCATATTGATGATGACATTCTCGAGTGATTAAATATGTTAAAAGAAGAAAACAAATTATTTCTCAATTCGTACTTATTCGATAACTACGAAATATATTTAATGAAGTGTCATTAAATAATAATGAGAGTTCTAAATTAATTTTAGAAATTAAATCAAATAAATTTAGGAACAAAAATCAAAGACATGGACGAGTAAGGAGAGAGTGTTTGGCCGGATTCCTTAAGTGAATAGGGTCATGGGTTTGACCCAGCTTAAGCCCATTTATAACCTGTATAAATAAGCTAAGAAAACCCTAATCACCTAAGCCTAACCCTAAGTGATTTTCGGCAACCTCTCTCCCTTTCCCCCTTGTGCAATTCTCGGCCAAAACCCCAAACAAAAGAGAGAAAATTGTTTTCCCCCTTTTCTTCTTTGATTCCTAATTGTTCTTAAGAGCCCACACTCTTGATCTCAATATTTTCCTTGTGTAATATTGTTGATTCATCACTTGTGGTGTTTGAATAATTTAGAAAACTGTTTTGGAATTTTTTAAAATTGTTTTAAAAAGGTTTCAGCCATCACAAAACACCTTAGGTCGTTTTCTGTGCATTCCGGCGACCTCCCAGCTCCCAGGAGTCCATTCCGGCGACCCAGATCCATTCCGACGAGGGCTACCAGTCAGGCGGATCCAATCCGGCGAGGCAGAGGCAATCCGGCGAGGCAGATCCAATCCGGCGACTCTGTCTGTCAGGCGAGGAGATCCAATCCGGCGAGGGCAATCCGGCGAGGGCATTCCGACGAGGGCAATCCGGCGAGGTCATCAGGCGAGGGGTCCCAGTGATCTCCAGTCCGGCGAGAAGTCCCAGTCCGGCGAGGCTCCCAATCCGGCGAGGTCCGTGTCAGGCAGGTCCCTGTGCGGCGACAGACTCCAGTCCGGCGAGGCTCCCAGTCCGGCGAGGTCACCCATTCCGGCAGGCTCCCTGTCAGGCGAGAAATCTCAGTCCGGCGAGGCTTCCAGGGGCTGTGCAATCCGGCGACAGCTTCCATTCCGGCGAGGACGCTGCTGAGCATTCCGACGAGCCTTTTCTCGGGATTTGGGCGTGACGTGGCATTCCGGAGTTAGCTAGCAACGTCATAGTTGTTTACAACTATTTACGTAAGTCTTTCTCAATTAAATGATTATATAAATGTTATATAATTTATTATTATTTGATTGAGCTTGTGAATTATAAATTGTTTATAATTACTTAATAAATTTTAATGCCTTAGGTTGTTAAATATATTAAAATTAGTTTTAATATATTAGATCTAATTATAATTTTCCGCCACATAGGATGTGTATTATAATTAATATTGTTTAATTGTTAAATAAATTCCAACACCCTTTTGTTTCTTTGGAATATCCCACGAACAGGCATACTTCTGAACGACTAGCCAACTTGCTAGTCTTTTGTCTCAGCACATGTGCTGGACAACCCCAGATGCGAGTATGGTGTAAAACAGATTTTCTACCACTCCATCTTTCATAGGGTGTGCCAAGTACCGTTTTAGATGGGACCTGGTTCAGAATGTAAGCCGCTGTTTCAAGGGCATATCCCCAGAACGAATTAGGAAGCGATGAGTAACTCATCATCGACCTTACCATATCTAACAAAGTTTGATTCCTTCTCTCTGACACACCGTTTTGCTGCGGAGTGCCAGGTGCTGTAAGCTGAGAATGAATACCTTCTTCTCTAAGAAAGTCTTCGAACTCTCCAAACAATTACTCTCACCCTCGATCTGATCGAAGGGTTTTGATCTGTTTCTCCGTCTGCTTTTCAACTAAAGCCTTATACTGTTTGAACATTTCAAAAGTATCTGACTTATGTCGCATAAGGTAGATTTGACCAAACCTAGAGTAGTCATCAGTGAAGGTTATAAAATATTCGTAACCTCCTCTTGCCTGGATGTTTATTGGACCACATACATCACTATGTATGAGTTCCAATACTTGCGTGGCCCTAAGACCCTTTGTTGAGAAATGTCTCTTGGTCATCTTGCCTTCAAGACAGGATTCACACGTGGGAAGACTTCCCACGTGTAGAGATTTTAAAGAACCATACTTTGTTAATCTCTTGATCCTATCCAGGCCAATATGTCCAAGACGTAGGTGCCATAGATATGTGTCGTCAGTCTCATCAGTATGAAACGTCTTACGCTTCCTAAGTGAATCACCATTCACTTCGGTGTCCAAGATTGTCGGCTCAGCAGGATATAAATAATAAATAAAATCCACACGTTGAGCTTTAATTATAAAACAATCATCAATAAAATTTTCAATACCATTATTGATCTTAAAATTGAAACCTTGTTCTTCTAAACGACCAAATGAAATCAAATTCTTGCAAAAATCCAGAACATAGTAAACATTATTCAATAATAAAGTTTCTTTTCCAAACTTGAGCTTCATGGTCCCGACAGATCTTGCTCCGACCTTCGTTCCATCACCCCAGTTGAATCCGAACTCTCCGTCACTTAAGCTCCTGGTTTTCCTAAAACTATTCAAATTACACACAACGTGGTCAGACGCCCCGCAATCAAGAATCCAGGGCGATGCCTTGTTTGTAGTATAACAAGCTTGAGTAACAAAGACTTTACCTTTCCCCTTGACACTCTTGAGGTAGGTAGGGCAGTTCCTCCGCCAGTGGCCAGCTTCTCCGCAATGGTGACACTTGTGCTCAGAATTGTCCACCTTTGGGATGCCTTTGCCGTCAGCATCCACAACCTTCTTGTAAGGCTTCTTGGAACCCGTTCGGTTGGCGTTTTTGGGCCTCTTCATCGTCCTCTTAGAACCAGAGGTTGAGGCTCTGTGTTCAGCAACATTGAGCTCTCCCGACTTCTTCTTGTTCTTAGGGAGAAGTCCCTCGGCAGTCTGCAACTCTTTCATAAGCTCAGTTACAGTGTAATTGAGCTTGTTCATAGAGTAGTTCAGACAGAAGCTATCAAAAGATTCCGTAAGATTCTCCAAGATCATGTTAATCTTGGTTGCTCCGTCAATCTCTGAACCAAGGATCTCCATATCGTTCAGGTGACCCATGATCAATAGCATGTGTTCCCGTACGAAAGATCCTTGTTTCATCCTACAGTTCATGAAACTGCGAATATCTTGCTGCCTCGCCTGACGCCCATGACATCCGAACATCTCATGAAGATTGAACATGATTTCATATGCAGTGGCGATGTCTCTATGATATTGTTGCAACACATTGCTCATCGATGCCAAACTGTAGCAACGAGCAATCTCATCAGATCTCATCCACGAATCGAAGGCGTCCTTGTCTTCCTTGCTCGAGTCAGCACTTGGAACAGGAGGACATGGGGTCGTGAGAACGTACTTGTGCTTCTCCACCGTCAATACGATGTCGAGGTTACGTTTTCAGTCAACGTAATTCTCACCCTCGAGTTTATTTGAGCTGAAAATCGTTTGCAGTGGATTAAAAGACATTTTGCTGAAAGACATTGATAAAATAAATGACTTTAGTATGTGCTATATTTTCGAATTATATGCATGCATGAACAATCCTATTATGGTGAGGAAAGCGTTAAAATAATTCATGGTATTGTGAACAACAATGGTTAATTACTTTTCCTATGGGGAAACCATAAATAACCTCCTTTCTCAGTCGTGACACATCACTATTTAGCTCGAACCATCCAAGAAGTCACAACTTCCAGTTCTTACTAATTACCATAAATATTTGGTCACTTATTTTTAATGCAGAGCCTCTATGTGAGGATTACTTAAAACATAAGTCTAAGTGTACAACCGACACGTGGGCCCTCACTCAAGTCACTTTGAAGACAGTTCACCTATGTGGAGACCCCGTTTCAAAGCTTCTCTTTTGGGCTTAGTTCTTTAACAGTGAGATTAATTAAATACTTCCGAAGTACTCCCATTGAAGGGAGGGCCACTATGTGTGACTCTTAGTTCATCACATATTTAATTAATTTCACTCGTGTCGGGGACCTTGGGTTGCTTCAACGATAAACAACCCTCCCACTTAGTTTTAGCAAAAGAATCATATTCTTTAATAACAGTTTATAATCATTTTATAACTCTTTATTATTTATAAACTATATGAACAATTTCAATTTCAATGATGTTGGCGTTCTATCCTATATGACATGTGAGTGTTATATGCAATGAGTTTAACAAATTTACATATCGAATATGTAAAATTAATTAACTCATCAATAGGCCCATTTCTATTAATACAACCCTTGTAAATAAAATTAATGAAAATAAAAATAATCTTCATCTTTGAATGACGCGTCATCGGATGTCTCGGGTTAGCCCCCACACGTTCTCCAACGTGTGGCCAATCCCGAGGTGCTGTCACCTTGTCTCAATGTCGTCGAATTACAATAACAATTAAAGTTACAAATTTAAATGTCCTCGTAAATTGAGGCTCACAATTTAAATAAATAAAATTTAAAATCCGGGACGATAACCGGAATAAAACATCCTAGGGCCATATTGAATAAGGATCCATTCATAACACAAGCGCACACATCAAACATTCATAATGCAATCATACAAAAAATGCCAACATCAACTAGTCAAACAAATTTCCAAACTAGTCATTAAATCTAAATTTTAATGCCTTTTACTAGCTCTGATACCATTTGTTGGAATTTATTTAACGATTAAACAATATTAATTATAATACACATCCTATGTGGCGGAAATTATAATTAGATCTAACATATTAAAAATAATTTTAATATATTTAACAACCTAAGGCATTAAAATTTATCATACAATTATAAACAATTTATAATTCACATGCTCAATCAAATAAATTAAACTAATAACTTATATAACATTTATATAATTTTTATTTAATTATTTAATTGAGGGAATACTTACGTAAAAGGTTGTAAACAACCTCGACGTTGCTAGCTATCGTCGGAATGCCACGTCACGTCCAAAACGGCAGAAAAACGCTCGCCGGAATGCCTGGGAACGTCTTCGCCGGACTGGGGAGAGTCGCCGGAATGGACGCCTGCGGGGAGCCTCGCCGGATTGGAGTTTTTCGCCTGACAGGGAGCTCGCCGGATTTGGGAGCCTCGCCGGACTGGGCACTCGCCGGATGGGAGACTGTCGCCGCACGGGGACACGCCTGACAGGGGAGACCCACCGGAATGCACGCTCGCCGGACTGGGGATCTCTGGGACGCCTCGCCTGATAGCCTCGCCGGAATGCACTCGCCGGATTTGCCTCGCCGGATTGGACCCGCCTGACTGATGCGCCTCGCCGAACTGGAGCGCCTCGCCGGATTGGACCCGCCTGACTGATGCGCCTCGCTTGACAGGGATACCTTCGCCGGAATGGAGATTTGGAGGCTGGGAGATCGCCGGATTGCGCGCAACACGTCCTAGGGATGTTTTAGGAGGGCTGAAACCTTTTCAAAAAAATTTAAAACCTCTAAAACAATTCACAAAATCATTCAAACACCACAAGTAATGAATCAACAATAACACACTAGGAAATTATTGAGATTATGAGTTCGGGATCTTACGAACGATTAGGAATCAAAGATGAAAGAATGAAAAACAATTTTTCTTTTCTTTTGTTTGGGGATTTTGGCCGAGAAATACAAAGGGGAGAGAGAGAGTGTTGGCCGAAAATTAACTAGGGTTTGGGTTAAGTGATTAGGGTTTGTTTAGCCTTATTTATACAGATTATAAATGGGCTTAAACTGGGTCAAACCCATGACCCTATTCACTTAGGGAATTCGGCCAAAACCCTCTCCCCTTACTCGTCCTCATCTTTGAATTTTATTCCTAAACATATTTGATTTAATTTCTAAAATTAATTTAGAACTCTCATTATTATTTAATGACACATCATTAAATATATATTTCATAGTTATCGAATAATTACGAAATGAGAAATAATTTATTTTCTTCTTTTAACATATTTAATCACTCGTGAATGTCATCATCAATATGATAACATATTGTGATTCAATGAACGAAATAAATAACTAGTTATTTATTGAGTTTCAAGAAAATAACTTTCTCAGTATAAATCACAATTTATACTTAATGAGTAAATCAACTTTTACAATTCTTTTAATCTCTTCCAAGTGTCTATTATTGAGACCCCATGGATCCACATGAACGAAGCTTTAGAGCAAAGATCGGACACAAAAGTTTACAAATTTTTTCCGTCTTTTAACTCTTAATATTGGTCGATTCCACTAAAGGACCAATATTGACAATCTCTCTGTTCATGTGAGAAAAACATAAAGTGAGATGCCTTTACATGTCACATGTTTTAGTCAAAGAATGAACTCATTCAATGAATACTTGGCCAGGTTTATACATTCACACTCTCATAACAAAGCATAGTGTGATACTAATGCATTTGCATTGTCATTACATGAATTCCATATCTGTGAATCATGTAACCCAACATTACATCCTCGTGACACCAACAGTCAGGTCAGATGCAACTAAAAAATTAGTCATTGCCCATTGATGAATCAAATGTCACAAAGTGTAATGTCAATTACATATTCACTTCAGGATTAAGGTAAGTATCATAATACTCCTTTAGTTGTGAACTTGAAGCCTCGGGTGTGTAAACAGTTTTGTCTCGAGCTTCTAAGTGTCACTGGTCTTGTCCAGTATCTTCTATAAGATACCAAGTATGAATCATAGAGTCACAACTCTCTATATCACAAGATGAGATATCATGATTCATGCTAACAATCATTAATAAGATTTGATTGCTCTATCGATCTTTAGATTGCGAACAAATGTTTCAAACTTGTCACAAGGGGTTATCTTGTCAAGTCTGTACTTAACACCCTTTTCGTTGATGACAGTTTCAGAGCATAGCTTAAACATAACTAAACACAATCTTCAAAAGAATGAACATTTATTAATATCAATGTTTCAGAAAAATATAAATACACAAAGTATCTCAATGTCTAATATCTCCTTTGTGGGCACCTATCCCAATAGGACGTCCTGTCCAAGCTTGACGGGACGTCCGATCAGTCCCACTAATCCGCCAAAGGGCCTAGCGCTGAGGGGACGTCCGGTCCGTTGCCGAGGGGACATCCGGAGGGTCTACCACAGCAGCCAAGGAACCGTATGCTGAGGGCACGTACGGTATGAGGCCGAGCAGGTGTCCGGTGGGTCCATTCGAGCGGTCAAGGGTTTCGCCGCATCGGACGGGCGTCCGGGGGTTGCCTGTTGGTATTAATTCGGACCTCGATAGCCGTGGGTCGGAATATTGTTTTGTATGAAATCATTGTTATCATAATTAATTCTTTGACGTCGATGTAGAAAATATGGCGACAACATGCATATCGAATGAAGACACAATAAGCCGTTAGTGGTCCGATCTTCAATTCTTTTAGAAGATGAGCCATTACTTTGGATAGGTACTCCCATATTCGTAAATATTTATAGGAAAGTCTTTTACCTATAAACGATTCAGACTGAGACTTATTCTCCTTCTTTTGGGGTATCTTGTTCAAAATATAATTTGCAGACAAGATTGCCTCCCCCCACATTTTTTGGGGTAACTCAGAATGTAACAACATCGCATTCATCATTACTTTGAGAGTGCGGTTCTTTCCTTCGACAATGTCGTTCGATTGAGGAGAATAAGGAGGAGTTACCTCGTGAATAATACCATGTTGAGCAGAAAGTGCCCCAAATGGTTCAACATAATCATCTCCTCGGTCACTTCCAACATTTTTAATTTTCTTATTGAATTGGTTCTCTTCTTCTAATTTGAAGATGACAAATTTCTCAATTGCCTCGTCTTTGCTCTTAAGCAGATAAATGTAACAATATTTTGTAAAATTGTCGATGAAAGTCACAAAATATTTATTACATCCTCTTGTTGGATGAACTTTAAATCACATAAATCGGCATGGATTAAGTCAAGAGGCTCGTTACTTCTGTCAACACCATGAAATGAAGTTCTCGTTAATTTTGCTTTAAAAAAAAATTCACATTTATGTTTTGAGTCAATTTTAAACTTTGGTATACAATCAAAATTAATTAATTTTCTCAACGTCTCATAATTCACATGACCAAGTCTACCATGCCATAAATTAAATGACTTAATAATATAAGCGGAAGATACATACCATTCTTAGATAATATAATCTTTTGAGACTATAACACCATCTTAAAACAATGGTTACATAGCATAGTCCCAGAGATGAGATTCTTCCGTATGCCAGACACATAAAGCACGTTGGTGAGCTTCAACTTCTTCCCGGATATCATCTTGAGAAAGACGCTACCCATCCCCTTCACCTCAGATGTGGCGGAGTTGCCCATGAACAACTTCTCTCCATTTTTCGTCGCCTCAAAAGTGGAGAAAGAGTTCCTATCCGTGCATATATGGCGGGTTTCTCCAGAATCCAGCCACCATTTCTTTGGGTTTGAGTCCACCATGTTCACCTCGGAGACCATGATGACAAGAACCTCTTCATCTCCTTCAGCGACGTTGGCCTCCTTCTTCTTCTTAGACTTCCTGCAATCGGCAGCCCTGTGACCTTCTTTGTCACAATTGAAGCATTTTCCAGCGAACCTCGATTGGTGCTTCTTCTTCTTGTATGATCCTCCTTTGGTCCAAGCTTATGGGCGGGTTTCTTCCCCTTTGAGCTCTCGCCATGCTCGATGACGTTTTCCCTCTCGGATTGAGTCTTGAACCTCTTGTCCGAGCCGCGGTTGTCCTCCTCGATGCGGAGACACACAACCAAGTCTTCAAAACTCATCTCATTTCGCTTGTGCTTGAGATAGTTCTTGAAGTCCTTCCATCATGCCAGTAGTTTCTCGATGGCCGAGAAAACTTGAAATGACTCGCTTATGGTCATTCCTTCAGCATGAATCTCGTGGATGATGAGTTGCAGCTCTTGCACTTGACTCACCACTGTCTTCGAATCCACCATTTGATACTCGAGGTAGCGGCCCACGATCTACTTCTTTGAGCCCGCGTCCTCAGTTTTGTACTTCCGATCCAATGAATCCCAAAGCTATTTGGAGGAGTGTTTGAAGCTATACACGTTGTATAGCGAGTCATTAAGATTATTCATCACCGAATTTTGATACAAGTAGTCGGAATCCATCCATGCATTAAACGCCATTAGCACATTGCGATCGGTTTCGTTCTCGCGAAGAGTCGGTGGATCTTCGGTCAAGAACCGTGCAAGACCGAGTGTTGTTAAATAAAATAACATCTTTTGTTTCCATCGCTTGAAGTTCAATGCCGTGAACTTCTCAGGCCTCGGCCGGTATAACTCTGGGCACGCGTGCCACGAAGCCGTTCAAACCGTTCATGGCCATAGGAGCCATTGGTTGGATTAGACCCGCAGGTCCGTTCCCGACCGTAGCCGCTATCGAGTTTTGACCCAAGGTCACTAGAATTTGACCGATCGTGGTCGTGGTATTTCCCGTGGTGAGATTGACAGTGGTACTCCAATCGGCATTCACATTGGTCGTGTCATTGATGTTCGACATGCAAAAGAAATCAACACTAATTAGTTCCACGGAAATAATCGAATCCAGAGAATAAATTTTGCTACCTTGCAAACTGTCTAATAAAAAGCTTTAAGATTGCTAGCAATATTACAACTAATATTGTTCGGAATATGTAATGACCATAAGCAAAGAAAAAGTGAATACTAAATCGGAAGTAAGAAAATAGACGGAATCAGTCGAGGCATGTTCGACGGTTTCACTAAAGCATTTTATCGCCCTCCACAGGTGCAGGATAACGAGAGTGAAAGCCTCCCAAGATACAACGACTTCGAGACGATTCTAGCACCACTTGAAATGTCTGCGGCGAACTAGAACCAAAAGTTGAACTTCCACCGGACTATAAAGAAAAAAATTTTGGAGTGGGAAAGAGAGGACAGTTTGAGAGAGCAATGCTATGTCTAAAATGTGATTTCGGTTTGTTTAGAATGAGGGGGAGAGAGTCCTTTTATAGGCGAGCTAAGTGGAGGTTACGCACAAGCCATCAACTCGTCCAATGAAGTCTCTTTACTCCGGCAACATCAATGCTCATAAACCGATTTGTCTTAATGCTCAATACTAGGCCATCAATAGAACAACTCTTAATGCTACCTAACTCAGCCCTAATGCACATTACTCCGGCCACCCAAAGTTCACACGACCGTTTGTGTATGTAGGATGAGTTTGATTTTATTACCAACGCACAAGTTATTTGCGAAATTAAAACTCATTTGAAAAAAAATTTGTAATAAAAATATAAGGATTGGTCCAGAAGCCCAAGAACCGAGACTTGGGGCCAGCGCGCGTGTGTGTGCGCGCGCGAGGAGTTAGAGCTAACCCACTCACACTCTCCCTCCTTACACTTAGATATCACCTTAAGGAGGAGAATCACTTATAAACACTTTACCAACACGCACTCTCAACTTATGTAGGACTCTTTTCATTACACAAACTCTCACTTCTCTAAATAACACATATCATATGTAATTTTTAACATTTTTAGAATATCAATTTCTCATTCATTATAAACATGATTTTGGAAAATAAATAATCAATCTTATTCTCGTCGCAACGAGGAATAAGAATATGAAAAAATTATTCAATTCCAATGAGTGGGCCCCACTCAAATACTTAACTGAAAATCATTAACACACTAATTAAAGCATTTTATTCAAAAAATTCCCTTGTATGCGTCGTGTTACACAGGTATACATCCGGTCGAATGTGCTCTATGTAGCTTAATGAGTTGTTGCCGGTTGGTTGTTTAATGTTTGAGTTTATTTCTTACGTTTGTTTCTTACTACTTTTTTTTTTATGAAAACTTTTGGATAAACGTAGTGGCAATACGAAGGAAATGATGAATCTAATCGTAAAATTTGACCATAAAATTATGTTAAACTATGTACGACAAATCTGATTGGCATATAGATCTGATGACATACATGTAAAAAATCTAAATTTAATGAGCTGCGTAACAACATTAAAATAAATTACATACACGTGTCCACCGCAAATTCTGATTTTATCATGTAATGAAATAAATCCTGGTTTAATGACATGTATATCTACAAATTAAAGATTGATGAAATAGATATCATCTTATTCAAAATTACACGACAAAAATAAAAGAAATATCTTCGAAAATGTCAAAAAATGCCACATAAACTCCAAAAAAATCTAAAAGTAAGACTTGAAAATCTAAGAAACACACAAAAATAAATTAAAACTTAAAAAAATATAAAAAAAAAAAACTATGTAAATAAATTAGACGTTGTCGGTTCAGACCCTTGAAATAGAACAATGTTCAGTCTCCCATATGGTACTTTATAAATAAATAGGATAGGCTCTATGTAAATATGTATTATTGAATAATTTTAGTTAAGAGCATGCTTATTATATGTGTTATTCTTTTGTGGTAGTTAAGATTTAAGATATGATAATTCATAATATCAACATTAGTAAAAATCAAGACAAAATATTTGTTAGCAATATTATTATGAATATTGAAAGAAATAGAATAAAAGTGCAAAGAAATAAGATGAACAAAAGATTGGAAGTAAAAAGAGGTAGCAATATATAGATTCGTCGAGATCCGTTAGACGGTATTTTTGAAATTATTTATCGCACTCCACAGGTGTTTGATAAGATGAGCGATAGCATCCCTGGATACAACAACGACAAAGTAAGTTTAGCACCACTCGGCTTAATTTCAACGAATTAGAAATATGTGTCGAACCTTCACTAGACTACAAAAGAAAGATCAATTTCGGAGTAGGAGAGTGAGGAAGCTTTGTACTTTATGTTTTGTTGTGTCTATAATGAGACTCGAATGACTTTATTAAACGCTCCAAAACGCCATGGTTAATGCCACCTACCTCCGGCCATTAACATGAGCCTCAATGCGTGTTAATACTCTTAATTCCTACCATCCAAAGGTCATATGATCGTTTACACAGTTTTAACGCACAAGTTATTTGCGGAACTAAAACTCATTTGGAGTGAATTTGTAATAAAAATATAAGAATTGGACCAGGAAGCTCAAGAAGAGCCCAGATTTTCAAGATCGAAGATCGAAAGTCGGGCCCGATCCGGCCCAGTGGTTGCGCGTGTGTGCGGGAGGGGTTAGAGCTAACTCACTCATACTCTCATCCCTTACACTTATATGTCACCTTAACGAAGAAAAGCCCTTATAAAAATTTCACCAACACACCTTCTCAACTCAACTAATGTGAGACTTTTTTTCAATGTACTACCAAGTATATCTCCTTATTCTCACTTATTTAAATAACACATAATATATGTTATTTTAAGCATTCTTAGAGCATCAATTTATCATTTATTATAAACATGATTTTGGCAAATAAATACTCAATCGTATACCCATCGTAACGAGAAATAGAAATATGAAAAAATTATCCGATTTCGATGAGTGGACCGCACTCAAATATATAGTCGAAAATCATTACCACGTTAATTATAAATTCTCTTTTTATACTAGTATTCCAACACCTATTATTATTCTATTTGAAGTAAAAATTTATTATAATATATTCAATAATACACGTAAATAGAAATTATATCAAGATATATTACACTTTGAAAGTCGATTAGTTTATTAAATAAAAAGTAATATCAACATTACACCGCTACTAATAAAAAGTGAGAGAATAGAAACACACACAAACACGCATGAAAGTGACAGTTGTGTGTGTCCCCACGGCTCCTATATTTTCCAAGAACTAACTAAAATCATATAAGACACGTTATTGAGCAAAATTCGTTGCATGTAAAATAAGAGAATAGTTGTCACAAAGTATACTAAACCTCCCCTTATTATATGTTTATATGCACGTAGCGACGCGTTTTCAATTTCTGAAAAATATTATATATTTTGTTCTTATTGAATAATTACACGATAACGATTCTCACGCAATGTATATTATGATCTTGTATTTTCCGAGATTTATATATGAATAACCGCTTTGACTAGTGACGCTCTCCATTTGGCCTTCCACATTCACTTCAACTTCTTGAAGCTCTCAGACCAATTCTTGCAACGTGTACAGGATTGCATTGTCACACCTTCATACCCTATCAAAATAGAGGGAGAAGTTTGATTGAAAAGAAAGTAAACGTAACATAGGAGAAACATTCTCAAATAACAGTAAGCAATGGGAAGAAAAGATACCATGCTAATGAGCACGTTCGACATTTTTCTTCAGGATGATAAAATGTCTCATTATTTAGAAAAATGGCTCCACGTAGCCATATGAAATATTGATCTTACTTTTTATTTTGTTTAGTGAATAGTGGGTAACGTGACAATTTTAGATGGATTTGTTTTTACAATTATGTCCTTATAATAAAAAATATATATTAATTATAGTTGTCTTAAAATAATCGTCTTTAAATTGGGTCGATTGATTTATTACCGTTTTTTCTAAACCAATTCAAATAAATTTAGACGAGTTTATTTCGGATAATCATGATGAAAAAGACAAATTATTTATTTGCTTTTTTATGCAAAACATATGCAGTTATTTACTGTTTGAATTTTCAAATTTATATATTTTCAGTGAAAACATTTGTCGCAGCTTTTAGATGTCAATTCCGATTTATTCGCGTTTATTTGGAATTCAAAATCGATTCTTCAATCTATTTTGATTAGTTTTCTTTTTTTGTTGAGCAGAGAGAATACTAATCGATTTTGTAGTCGGCTATTTAATTATATATTACCATATATATTTTACATTTACTGTGGAAAATTTGAATTTTAATTTTGAATTGAATTTGTTTGAAATTTAAAAGTTAAATTGTATTATTAGACCAAATTGATTTTTTTATATTTGTAAAATTCGCGTTAATTTTGGTTTATTTTTTGCAATATCATAAAAGATATACATTTATATATAGCGTTTATTGGTATATTAACTGTCACTAAATTTTTTAATTGATTATTTCTTAATTTATGAGATTTTAATTATTAATACATTTTATTCTGCAATAAGTGGATCATTTTTTTATTCTTTATTGCTTAAAATTTTAATCAAGCGTAATATGATGTTCAAAATTTACTTTCTTCGTCGATTTTTTGTTATAAATTTGCTGGTAAGTTTCGTGTTAATATTCTTTTATTTTGGTTAATCTACTAAAGCAAAACGACTAATATATAGAGGAGACCGAACACACGAACATAGGATTCCACTTTCATTGCATACTAAGACGGAAGACATGTACATGAGATTTAAAATATTTCAAAAACAATTATCGCTCGCAATGTTAACCATTTCAACTCAAAAAATCATTCACGAGATACGCACGGATTCCCACGCTTGGGATGGCCCATCGTAATTGATCTCCGATCCAAGTCTTCGAGAATTTCGGCGATCCATCTAGTCGATATGAATGCAGCATCGGAGTTTTGCAAGCGTGCGAGCGGCTGATCTGGAGAAGGTGCGACCGTCGAGGGTGAGTACGGATGTGCGTGATTCGCGACGCCGGCGAGGGCGCTTCCGATATTTGCGATCAACCCAATAGCCTACCCCTTGATCTCGCCAACCCTTTTGTGGCGGTCGCGCTCTTGCTTTGTGCGGGGAGAGCGGCAACGAAGTCTGGGCCGGCGAGGACCCTGTCGGGACGGCGGGAACACGGGATGTGGGAGTTTGGGCGAACGCGTCTTCGAGGTCGCTAGCCTTCAATTCGCCTTGGAAGAAGGATGGTGGAGTCAGCCGCGTCAAGGAGCACCTACCGGAGACTCCAAGGGGTGGCGCGGTTGGAGGGTGGACCCAAGACGACCGGGCGACCAAGTCTGCGTTGGTCGGATGACCTCTTCAGACGCGGGCGGTGGAGATATGAAAAGTTTTACAGATTTGTGGAGAGAGAAAATGAGAAAGAAAGATTTGGAACGAAGAAAATAATTGGGGAAATGTTTTAAGCGAATTATATGTTTTATGTCGATTTATTTTAAATTGATTCCAAATTCATAAATTCCGCCAATTGGGCATAATTGTATTTGCTATTATTCGATTTATTTTTTAATATATTAATATTTGATATACAAAAACCCGTTATTTTTTAAGGGTATTTTAGACTTAATTTTTTGTTTAATTCAGTTAATTGCCATAAACGAAAACTATCAAAATGTTTGGTTATTTAGCAATTTCAATGTTTAATATGGTCATAATACTCAATTACCCCATTATTTATTTTATCAGCGTTGTAAAAATAATAATTTGGCTTCAAATTAAATGTTATAGAAACGGACGATTTAAGCATTAGAGAAAATTAGCATATTTACAACGTTTAAAATAAACATAGCAAAAGTTCAGTGTTTCTAGTATGTTAAGAATAAGTCCCGTATGAGGTCGGCCGTTTTACAAATGTTTAATTAAGTGTTGTAAATATTATAATCTCAACAACGTTTATCCTATCCAATATTGAAGCTTAGCAGCGAAGTGCTATTATCGAAATTGTGAGATTTTTCTACAATAGATAGGTTAAGCGTGGTAAAATACTTACAATTATTGACATAAAAAAATTTCTCGATGCGATAATGAATCTTTTTAAATTGCGGCGAGTATCTTTTACAACGCGTACCATATCAGTTGTAGACGTCTCATCGCAAATAATTGATTTGAATTCATGCCACACCAATATCATTCTATAACGAGTCGACTAACACTATGACAAAAAAAAAGACTTTTAGAAGCGACAAAAGTCGCTTCTAAATACTAAAAAGTCGCTTTTAAATGATCTTTAAAAGCGACATTAGAAGCGATTTTGTCTTTTCTAAAGGTTCTCTTCTAAAGATAAGTCGCTTCTACAATCGTTTCTAATGCTTTGAAGTGACAAAATTAAAAGCGACAAATCGCTCCTAGATTCACTTCTAAGGGTCCCAAAAAGTAGCAAAAAAGCGAGGGAAAACATGGCGGGCAAACATTAGAAGCGATTAGGCGCTTCTAAAAGTTACCCGCCATATTTTTCGAAGAGACATTAAAAGCGACTAATCAGTTCTAAGTGGTCAAAAAAAATTATCAACATGGTAGAAGCGACATTGTCGCTTGTAACCCGTCAAAATTTAGAAGGGTTATTAGAAGCGACAATATCGCTTCTAAATTGTAATTTTTTGTTTTTTTTAATTCTATTATGATTTGTTTGTTACCCAAATTATTTAATCATTTAAAATTATTATTATTAATTGAATTATACTAATTGAATTCAAATAAAATACAAACGAAATAGAAAGTCGATAAACATGTAAAAAATACATAAACATGTCAATAATATAAAGTCGATAAACATAAACTAATCAATTTCAATAAAGTCGAAACGAAGTAAGAACTAGAATCGTCTTCCGCGTCCTCATTCTCGTCCACTACGTCTTCCTATTGGTTCGTGGGGAGGCTCATTAGGCTCAGTGTTGGTGGGAGGTTGTTGGAAATTATTTAAAAATTTAAACAATAATACTATATAACAAATCTATATGTCGCAAAATTATATAATATGATATGAATTAAAATTCATTTAAGTATTAACTTAATAACCTATGCATTAAAAATTACTAACATGTCAATAAATCATTTATTCAAAACATGTTAATGATCGAAAATTATTTAACAAATTAAACAATAATATTACATAACACATCTATATGTGGCGGAATTATATAATATGATCTATATTAAAACTCATTTTAATAAACTAGCAACCAAAACATTAAAAATCATAAACATGTCAATAAACTATTTATTCTAAACATGTCAAAAAATTGAACCAAACTATCTAACAACTTATAACACATTCATAAATCATTATTTTCATATCTAATTCGTTTTAGGAAAATTACAATTGAGATTCTAAACAATATCGGACGTTGCTAGCTAACTCCGGAAGGCCTCGTTGAAAATTTCATCAAAAATGGACTCCGGCCGGAATGGACAGCTTTGGCCGCCGGAATGGATTCTGGCCGGCCGGCCAGAAATGTACCTGTGACGCTGTGGCTTCATCCGGATGAATCTGACCGCGAAACTTTGCAGGAGAGTGGAACAGACCTAGGGCTAGGTCTCTGTAAAAGGGCTTGACCAGATTCCTCGTCAAACTACCGTGGTGAGCTAGGCACACTCTGCGTCCGACGACAAACTCCAGTTAGGTGACCCAATCCGGCCTAACTACCGTGGTGATCTAGGCACATTCTCTCGAGATTTAATGAGATTAAGAGTGTGGACTCTTCAATTGAACAACAAGGGATACTCGGGTCACTCAAGAACTTTCGGGAGATCAAGAAAATATTTCTTGATCTCTCTCTCTAAAAATTATAACAAAGAATTCAGGAGAGGAGGGAGAGAGAGGATGGCCAAAAATTTTATGGTTAGGGTTAGGGTTTTCAAAAAATCCGTTAAATAGAGAGAGATGAGGCTTTTCTTAGATCAAACCCAATAGTCAAACTTAAGTCCATTATTCTTTTAATTAATTTCAAAAATTAATTCTCTGATCTAATTCATTAATAATGGCCGATTATAATCCTATATATTTCAAAAAAAATTATTTTAGTTTATTTCCATAATAATATTTAATTTTTTTGGGATATCTCATTTATTTAATGACAAATCATTATTTCATACTATTCAAGACAATACGAAATGAGAAAATATTAATTTTCATCTTTTATTTATTTGAATCATTTAAATATGTTAATATCCATATATTAAGATAATTTGATTCATTAAATAAATGTAATAATAAATAACAAATTATTTATTTGAATACTTTAGAAAAATATTTTTTTAGTGTAAATCACAATTTACTTAAATGAGAAAATCAAATTGTCCTTGTTCAATAAATCGGACGATTTGAATCATTTAAATATGTTAATATACATATAGATTCATTAAAAAAATGTAATAATAAATAACCAATTATTTATTTGAATACTTTAGAAAACTATTTTCTTAGATGAGAAAATCAAATTGTCCTTGTTCAATAAATCTCGTCCGAGGATCTATCATTATGACCTAATGGACCCACATGAATGAAACATTAAAATAAAGATCGGACTTAAAATTTCACAAACCTTTTCCGTCTTTTAATTCTTAATATTAATCGATTCCACTAACGTACTAATATTGAAACTCTCTAAGTTCATATGCGTATATTTTTCTTTTGATGTGACAAAACAATTCTTCACACGATCCATAGAGTATTTTCCGATATTATCTTTGAAGTGTATCAGTAACTCAGAGGAATGTAAAATTACCATTTCACCCATGAGTTATTATTTCACTAACTCCTTTGTTATTTTAGAATGAGAAAAACATAAAGTGAGATGTCTTTACACGTAACATGTTTTAATCAAAGAATGTTCTTATTCGATGAATACCTTGCCAAGTTTATTCATTCACACTCTCATAACAAAGCATAGTGTGATAGTGATGCATTGGCATTTTTTTAACATGAATTATGTATCTGTTAATCACATAACCAAACATGACAGTGTTATGACACCAACCGCCGGGTCAGATGCAACTATAACTTAACCATTGCCCATTGAAAAATCAAATGTTATAAGGTGTCACATCGATTATGCATTCACTTCACGATTTAGGTAAGTACCAAAATATCCCTCGTATGTGATCTTGATGTTTCGAGTGTTGTAACGATTTTATCTCGAGCTTCAGAGTATCACAGGTCTCGTTTAATATCTTCTTGAAGATATCAAAAATGAAGCACAGAGTCACAACTCTCTATATCTCAAGATAAGATATCATGAATCATTCAAACAATCATTACTCAGATTCGATTGCTCCATCGATCTTAAGATTGCGAACAAATGTTTAAATAAGTCACAAGGTCCTATCTTGTCAAGTCTGTACTTAGCATCCCTTTCGTTGATGACAGTTTCAAAGCGTAACAAACATACATAAACACAAAATTAAATGAAGAATGAACATTTTAACTTTATTTAATCTCTCAGTAAAATCAAATACAAAGTATTTATAATGTCATAAATCCTTTGTGAGCACCAATCCCAATCGAGGTACTAAAGGTTAAGGCTTATCTGGGTGTCGGCGTGGCTGATCAGGTGCGCGCTGCGAACCCAAAGCGGTTGGAGGTTCGAAGGTGGATATATAGTGGCCTAATCTCTCTTGAAACATGGGGTCGACAATGTTCGGATTCTTGCTCAACACAATAGCCATGTTGAACACAGCTCCTTGTAGAATCGCCAATTTCTCTTTCTTAACAAATGAAAACTTCGAACTCGCGTTCCCTACGGAAGACGATGAGTTGCCATGACCCTTGGCTTCTAGGAAATCTAATCATGGGATGAGTAGCCCAATTCCTGTAAGCCAGTCACGTCGATGACGAGGACTTCAGACCTAGGAATCTCCTCCAAATGAGCGATGTCTACCTCACGCCGCGATGCCCGAGTCTTATAGCTCAACCAGACGACCTACTATCTCAGCCTCCATACACAATAAAAATTAAATTATATATGAATAACAATAATTATAATTTAAATTTAAAATAAAATATTTGTACTTACGTGATACTCTCCAGCAACAGCTGTAGTCCATTGACCATTACGAGTCTGATGTATCATCTCCCACCCAGCAAGCGGTCCTAGCATGTGTTTGCTTTCTTCTGCCTTCTGCATTTAACGCATTATGAATATAATATATAACTTATGTAATATATTTACAGTAATTTATAATTGAATAAAAAGTATACGTATGTAACTGTAACGATACTAAAAAGATGTGAGACGTACTACTAAAAACGTTGCAATTCATTAAAAAAACATAAGTCAACATAATCGAGACATAAAAAAATTTAAAATAAAAACTATTAAAACATTTAATAAATAAACAATGATGGCCGGGACATAAACAAATTTAAAATTAAAAAGCAACACGGGAGGGAGACATTTCCGGTAGGGGGGAGGAGATGGCCGAGAAAAAGAAGGTCCAAAGAGAGGAGACAATCGATAAGGAGATGTGCAGCTATACTACAAAACTAAAACAAATAGCCGGATTAAAACAAAATTAAAACAATGTCAAACAATAGTTGAAATAAAAACAAAAGACATTGACGAAACTTATTACAAAAAATAACAAAACTAACTAAACATATTAACAAAACCAATAAAGAAAATAAACTTGTCGGTTAATTTGAAAACGAGGTTGGAGCTGGTATCACAACCGGCGACCGACGAGGAACATGGATGGAGCCGGGGCAATGGTGCAGAACAGACACGGCAGCGGACAAGGCAAAGGCGCGAAGCAGAGGTGATGGAAAAAAAAGTGTAAAAGAAAATTAACAACTGAGAGAGTGTAAAAGAAAAAAAAATAAAAAATAAAACTTACCCTAGATTGATCAGTGGGCAGCGGCGGAGGTGAAGTGCGTAAACGGCAGAGACGGGATGTAGGTGTTGGCAGAGATGCCCACAAGAAGATTATTTATTTACATATCGATGTAATATAAATCTCTCATGAGTTCTTATTGTAGTTTGCTAATTAAATTAATAAAAGTTGAAACATTTATTCATTAATTTTTCATTTGTTTGAAGATTTATGATATTCAATAGTCTTATAGTCCGTAATCATACCTAAGAATGTATAAAGAGACAAATATAGATTTGTGTGAACAAACTCTTAATCGTTTGGTTAAAATAAAATATTCGCAATCTAAAGATTAACGGACTATTGATCCTAGTATGATTGTTGGAAGAATCTATGATGTCTGATTACGAGACATAGAGAGTTAGAAACTCTGTAGTTCTTCAAGTATATCCTATGAAGATACTGAATTGACCAGTGCACCTTTAGAGAAAATGTAAGAACAAACCATTTGACCTATTTTGTCTCAAGGTCAATATGAATGAATTGTATCATGCTTATCTAAATCCTGAAATGAGACATGTCATTCATAGCTTTAATATTCTCATTTGAGAAAGTCAAATTCTAAGTCCATTAAGTGATCTAGACTAGATTAATTGGCGAGATATTAAGTTATGAACATTTCAGGAACCAGCTTTGTGAAGTTCTCATAGATATGGATATCATGTATAAGATTTCTGAAATATAATGTATACTACCTCATGCCTTATTACTTGTATTGCGAATAAATGAACCGCGTGGTATCCAAAATTAATTAACGACTTTATTTGGATGAAACAATGTGATTTGTTAGCTGCTCACCAATACATTCTTTCCAACTTATTCACAAGTAACAAATGAGTTGAGAAAATAACAACTAGAAGGGTAAAATGGTAAATTTTATAAATCCCATCTAGTTGATGATATTCATGAAGGGTAATCATAGATAACATTCAATTGATCCACTCAATATAAATAAGTTGAATTTGAGTAGAAAATAAATTCATTTGAACCGAGAGATTCTCAGTGCCAACTCTTTAGTGGAGTCAGTTGACATTAAGCTAATACTCTGAAAACGTTTTGTGAACTTTTGTGTCCGAGTATATTAGCTCAATCTTCGTTCATTTGGATTGATAAGGTCACTATTACAGGTCTTTGGAGTAGGATTGTTAAATTAGAAGTTAAGTCAAAATAAGTTCAAGTGTTGAACTAAACGTTTTCTCGGAAAATGTCTAAAGGGTATTTTTGTCCACATCGACATAATATGATGTGAATGTAAAAATAAGATTTTGAATATTTTCATATGATGGAAATATAAATTAGTTTCTAAAGCCGAGAAGTCATTTAAGGCATTATGAAATTAATTTCATTATTGTGCAATATTAATTCTATAATGGGTATTTTAAGAATTATCTTAAAAGAAATAAGGAAACATCTAGAAGCTCCTTCCCTAGGTGTAGAATTCGGCAAAAAAACATCTCAAGAGAAGAGAATTCTTTGTCTTTAATTATAAAGATAATTACCCAAAAGGAAATGAGGAAATGAATTTCTTTGAGAAGGAAATAAATATGCTAAGTAAGGAAACAAATTTCCCTCACTTATGCAAAGGGATGGCCGGCCATATATAAAGAGGAAGATGAGAGGAAATCAAATATTGTGTCATGAATGCACAATGAAAAAGGATAATTATCCTTTCTTGATTTTCCTTCTCCTATAAATAGAGCCCCACATAGAGATGTGAAAAAAATCTTTTTTCTTGTTCTTTCTTTGAAAATGGCCGACCCTCTCTCTCTCTCTCTCTCTCTAAAATACCTTTTTATTTTGTCACCTAAGTCCTCATTAGACTTAGATTTAAATTAGCTCTTTAGCTCATAGAATTTTTCTTGAGTTATTGTGTTTAATTATGCCCACACAAATCCTTCAAACCTCTATAGACTTTTGTAATAGAAACCTTAGGCACTACTACAAATGTTGGATCTCATAATGGGTCTCCCACAACGCTTATAATAAGCGTTGTGGGAAATGGAGTTCCCACAACGCTTAAGAATAAGCGTTGTAGGAATCAGAGATCCCACAACGTTTGTCATTAACCATTGTGGGAAGACCGATTTCCCACAACGTTTATCCACAAGTGTTGTGGGATCTTTGATTTCCACAACGCTTAAGCTAACCATTGTGGAAAATTGGCGGATAACAATTCTCCCACAGCGCTTATTTGTATCCGTTGTGGGAATCATGCCGCAGCGAAGTACAAATCATGCCGCAGCCAAGTACAAATCATGCCGCAGCGAGATGTTCCCACAACGCTTAACCTAATCATTATGGAAAATTGGCGGATAAGAACTCTTCCACAACGCTTGGGTAAGCGTTGTTGGATCATCGCCGCAGCTACGTACAAATCTCGCTGCAGTGAGAAGTTCCCACAATGCTTAGGGTAAGCGTTGTGGGAGTGGGGTGAAAAAAAAATCTCGCTGCAGCGAGATTTAGGCACCGCTGTAGCGAGATGTTCCCACAACACTTAGTGTAAGCGTTGTGGGAAAATTCTCGCTGCAGCGAGATTTTTTTTTCGCCCAGAACTAGTCTCGCCTCCTCCCCGCCGCAGCTTAATCTCACGATTTACCCTAAAATCAGATATAAAATCTTCATTTTCTTTTCTTTCATTCATCTCATCCACTTCTCCCAATTCCGACCCTCTCTGGCGATTTTCTGCCTCTCCCCGCCGCCGCTTAATCTCGCCTCCTCCCCGCCGCAGCTTAATCTCGCCTCCTCCCCGCCGCCGCGTGTTCTAACCTCTTCCCGCCGCCGCGAGATCTCGCCTCTTATCCGCCGCCCGAGTTCGCCCTCCTCCCTGCTCCTCTTCGCCCGAGTTCGCCCTCCTCCCGTCCTCGCCGCCCAAGTTTTGCCCTCATCCTCTCTCCTCACCGCCATCTCCTCCCCGCCACAAGCTCTTCTCGCCCAAGTACCTAGGTAAGTTCCATTTTGGTTCAAATTCTTGGATTATGAATTTATTTCATGTTATAACTCGAATCTAGGTTTGAAATTTGTTAGGTTGATAGTTTATAACCTAGATTTAATGGTTGCGGTGTTTGGGTTTTAAGGCTCCGGCGAGATTTGCATAGAAAAAAATATTGTGCCTTGGCTGCAGCATGATTTATGCACGACTGCAGCATAATTTTGACTTTCCCTGCGGCGGTTTGTATTTGTAGCTGCGGCGGGATTCAAAATTTTGCATTCTCTCGGTTTTTTTCGAAATTTTGAAATCGAAATTACATGTTAATTTTGAATGTATAATATGAAATATAATATTATTATTATATTGAATCTTGTTTATGCGATTGTGATGTATAAATTGATTAATTTTGTTTGTGTAGGTGAAACTGGTTAACACGAAAAAGCTTCGGGTGTTGGCCCTTTCAAGGAGGCTAGCGCTTCTAAGCAAAAAGGAAAAACCAAGCGTCCTCGTCAAGCGGCACCTGAGGTGGACTACAACGACCAAATATTTTCAAGTAAGGATGCCGAGCTTTGCTACGACATTTTCATGGGGCGTGGTGTAATCCTTGAGCGAGAATTTCAAGTTAGTCGAAACAACGACATCAGAGCGCTCATCTACAACACCATTCAAGGTCTTGAATGGGACAAATTTTGTCGTAAACCTGAGAATGAAGCAAACTTGACTATGGTGTACGAGTTCTACGCCAACCTAAAGGATACCAAAGAAGATATTGTGATGGTCAGGGGTAGACAAGTCAACTTCAGCATCGAAGCCATCAGCGATTTGCTCGAGACACCCGACATGGATTTTGAGATGGAGGAGTATCGTCATTGGTTGCGAAAATGCAACTACGAAAAAATGACGAAAACATTGAGCATTTCGGGAGAGACTTGGATTACCGACAAAGGAAAACGTGTACTCAAGCATTCACAACTCACCAGGTTAGCATATGTTAATGAATATGCAAAATTGTTTTAATATGTTATTTACATCTTATTATAAAATTTAGTCATATGTTAGCATGTTTTTAATAATTTAGTCATATATTATTTACATAATTTATTGACAAACATCACTAGGTTAGCTAAAGCTTAGATTTACTTTATTTGTGCTCGCCTCTATCCGATCAAGCATTTCACGACTTTGGGGGAGGATCATCTCCGACTTCTGTACTGCATCCTCAAAGGCTACACTATTAGTGTAGGTCGATTCATCTACAATTGGATGAACAACATCGACCACGCTAACGAACGACACGGGCTACCATATCCGTCCATTATCACCGCTCTTTGCCTCAATGCGGGGGTAGGTCGTTCGAAGAGTGACACAATAAAGCCTTGTCTGGATCCCATCAAGAATTCAACCATCGATCGCTACAAAATTCGAGAGGAACAACAAGAAGAGGAGGAGGAGGAAGAGGAAGCGGTACCACCACCAAACTCACCCATGTTGCAACTACCAACACCTCAGGTAATCGATCCTCGTACCATTGTCTACCTTGCACACGACATGCACTTCAACATCGGCGTTTCTCAAACCTTCAACAGTTCGCGATCCAATAGTCGGAGTACGGTCATAATCATATCGCCCAACTGAACACTCCTTACGCTCGTTGGGACATCAACCAAGAGAATCAGATACAATTTCCTCCTTATCCATAGTTTCCTCATGGCCGCACCCACCACCGGAGGGGCCGGAATATATGCCACCACCACCATATCTGGCGCCTCCACCACAATCAAAAAACAACAACGACGACGAACGAGAACGAAGATTAATGGTTTTATGTTTTATGTCAAGACTAGTTAAACGATTGTGTTTTTATGTTTTTATGTTTTTATGTTTTATGTTGAAACTTTCTATTTATGTTTTATGTTGAAACTTATATTCATGTTTTATGTTGAAACTTATATATATGTTTTATGTTGAAACTTATATATTATGTTTTATGTTAAGACTTATTTTAGGCGATATTTCTATATTAATGTGTTTAATTTACTTTTAAGTGATATTTTTGGATCAATTTTTACACTTATTTGATTTTTTTTGGAATCCCGCTGCAGCGGTGTAGAAAATAGGCTACGGCGTGAGGTCTCCGCTGCAGCCGGATTTCTTCATCGCTGCGGCGGAAAAGTTCCTGAGAGCAAAAAAAAATTAAAAAAACTAATCCGCCGCAGCGGTGAAGAAACTCGGTAGCAGCGAGACTATTCTGTTGTAGGCGGATTTCTTCATCGCTGCGTCGGAAATGTTCCCGAGAGCAAAATAAAATTATACAAAATTTCTGTCGCAGCGGCATAGAAACTCGGATGCAGTGAGACCGTTCGCTGCAGCCGGATTTCTTCATCGCTGTGGCGGAAACGTTCCTGAGAGCAAAAACTTTTTTGACAAAACATCCGCTGCAGCGGTGTAGAAACTAGGCTGTAGCGAGACTGTTCCGCTGCAGCTGGATTTCTTCACCGCTGCGGCAGTAATGTTCCAGAGAGCAAAACAATTTTTTACAAATTTTCCGCTGCAGCGGGGATGTTCCGCTGCAGCCGGATTTATTCATCGCTGCGGCGGAAATGGTCTCAAGAGCAAAAAATATTTTCACAACATTTCCCCTGCAGTGAGACTGTTACGCTGCAGCCTGTTTTATTCATCGCTGTGACATAAAAGGTCCCGAGAGCAAAAAAAAAAATTCTACGCTGCAGCTGAGTTTACGCATGGCTACGGCGTTCGCCGCAGCGAAAATCCCCAAAAATCAAATCAAATTTTTGAATTTTAAATCATAATGATACATTATTCAAACAAAAGTAGCATCAATATCCCTACAAAGTAAATGAAAAACATCATCATCATCAAAATTATCAATCTCTTTGTCGACAGGTGGTAATCCGGATGTAAAAGAAGGAATACTAGTCATGTCTTCGTTTTCTCTTCATCAATATTTCTTGCTTTCATATGAACTCCGGATTGACAGGATCCGAAACATAGAACACTTGATTTGCTTGCGAGGCCATTATAAATGAATTATTCTCATAACTGGTTCGTCTAAAGTCGACAATGGTAACTCCGTCCTTGTCAACTTTAACGTGATTATTATCTGCCCATTTGCACTTGAATAATGGGACTCGTAACCCAAAATAATCAAGTTCCCATAAGTCTTCAATGTACCGTAGTAATTCATAAAATCTTGCTTTGGATTCTTATCCTTAGCCGACGAAACATGCAATGTAAATCCATTAACAGACTACGCAGTGTACTTGGTAACCATTGAAGAAGGCCCGCCAGATAGTTTACTCAATGTAAAAGAATGTCCCGACTCCTCAAATATTCGTTTTCCTAGCCAGTTTTGAAACGAACGGTTATGCTCACCTTGTAACCATTTTTTATTTCTTGCTTTCTTTGGATCATTCACCCTTAATTCATTAATATGAATATCCACAAATGGCATGATGTCAGAAACGTTGTGTAACAAGTGAAGAGAGGCTCATTCCCATTCTTTGCGATCGACGTTAGAATAAATACCTATACATAAAAATCTTGGTTACATAAACTTCTTTTATGGATTAAACTAAACATAAAGTATAACCAATAAAAGATACCTGTAGATAAGAATTTGGTTCGAAACTCAAATTTTTGGGCACGCCAATTTTCTTTGCTTTAGCTAAATATTCAAAACAAAACTCAACAAACTCTGCTGCTATGTAATTTTCCACTATGCTCTCTTCCGGTCTATTGTAGTTCTTAACATAACTCTTCAATACTTTCATGTACCAAATGAAAGGTTAAGTGAACCATGATGTCAAAAAACGAAGGTGGGAAGAACTTTTCTAGCATACACAAAGTTTTCACTAACTCTGATTGCATGTAATCCAAACGAACGGGATCGATAACTTTTGAGCATATCGAGTTGAAGAATACACATACCTTGGATATTGAAAACCTCACATCGTTTGACAATATACCACGCAAAGCGAGAGGCAACATTTGTTGGAGTAACACATGACAATCGTGAGTTTTCATCCCAATGAGTCTCGAATCTTTTAAAGATACAAATCTCTTATAGTTTGAAGAATGACCGTCGGGTACCTTGATAGATGAGAACCATTTGCACAACTTCGTCTTCTCATTCCGATCTAGAGTGTATTTCTCCGGTGGTAATTGTTTTTTTCCTCCCTCTTGAGGATGCAAAATTTTCCTAATATTCATCTCCTTGAGATTCATTCTAGCTTTTATTCCATCTTTCGATTTATTTGGATCATCGAGAAGCGTACTGATGATCGATTCGCAAACATTTTTTTCAATGTGCATAACATCCAAACAATGTCGAACACAGTGCGTCTTCCAATACGGGAGGTTGTAGAAAATTGATTGTTTCTTCCAAGGATTATCTTTGAACGACTCTTTAGTGCAAACATTCCGCTTTCGTTTCCCGAGAACTTCATTGACGTTCTTAACCATTTCGTAGACATCTTCACCAGACAAAATCTTAAGAAGAAGTCGTTCTTCTGTTTTTCCATCAAATGCCCGTTTCAATCGTCTATACGGGTGATTTGTTGGTAAAAATTGTCGATGACCAAGAAAAACTGTCTTTTTCCATGCATCAACCGAATGGAAGATGTCTCTTTTATGCAAATCGGACAACCAATCGAGCATTTCACTGAGTATTCTGATAAGTTTCCATAAGCCGGAAAATCGTTAATAGTCCACATCAACATTACTCTTAAATTGAACGAATCTCCACGGTAAGCGTCTTTGACTTCAAATCCTTTCTCCCATAGCATATTCAAGTCATCAACCAATGGTGCTAAATACACATCAATATCATTACCTGGTTAGCTCGGTCAATAGCGTTAACATCAAATACTTTCTCTTCATGCACAACTTTGGAGGGAGATTGTAGTTCACAAGGATAACCGGCAACACACTCTATTTACTACTCATCATGCTGAATGGATTCATGCCATCCGACGCTACACCAAGACGCAAATTTCGAGGATCAAGACTGAAATCCTTATACTCTAAATCAAAGGATTTCCATTGTGAAGCGTCTGCAGGATATCTTAACATACCATCATCCATACGCTTTTCGGAGTGCCAAACCATGTTTTTCGCGTGTATGACATTAATAAACAATCATCTAAACCGCGGCATTGGAGGAATGTACCATAATGACTACAATAAATTTAATCAATACAAAATTATAAAGATGAAATTTAATAATTAAAATTGTAAAAAAGTTGCGTACCTTAATCGGGACTCCTTTAACCTCGCACGAGGAATTTTACCCTTCTTCCACCTTGACTCGCCGGATGTCGGACAATGATCAAGATCTTCACTCTCGTTTATATATAAAACACAATCATTCGGACACGCATGAAATTTCTCGTACTTCATGCCTAATGTGCCCAAAGTTTTTTTTGCCTCATACATACTCAAAGGCACTTTATTGTCCTTCGGAAATGCATCTTTAAGAGTTTGCATCAATAATGTAAAGCTTGTGTTTGTCCAACCACCCGACGCCTTCAAATGAAATAAAGTTACTAAAAATGATAATTTCAAAAATTTTGTACACCCTTCGTACAACGGTGTTTCTGCATCATTCATCATACTCAAATAATTCCGGCCGCTCAACAAAATCATCCTCCAAATCATTCATCATTCCACACATATCATCAACATCATCTTCGTCAACATCGATTTTGTGTGTCGTTGTATATCGAAAAACCTTACCATGGTAAAACCATATTTGATACGACGTCACTATTTCATATGCAAACAAATGGTTTCGAACAACCTTAATTGGAAAATGTGTATGATTTCCACATTGCACACAAGGACAACGAATTGACTCATCCTTCATATTTTCTCCAGAAAAATCACAAAATTCATCCACACCTTTTTCATATATCTCACTTAATCTATTCTCCCACATCCAATTCCTCATCTTCCTATAATATTGAGATCTTCATGAAAAATATACAGCCCTAATTAGCATATAATATAAACCAACACAAAATTGAGATCAATACAAAGAAATACTTACAAATTTTGAACGTATACACGAGATCTAGTTGAGGGAATGACACAGATCCGGACGAATAGGGTTTTGTAATGATTTTTGAAATAGAATAATTGTAAAAAATAGTAAAATTAAGGAGTTTATATAGTCTCGAAATTCTCGCCGTAGCTCAGAAATCAAACCGCTGCGACGACATCTTTTACAATGTTTTATAAACGTTATGGAATCATATTTCGCCGCAGTGAAGTCAAAAATTCTCTGCAGCGGGATGTCTTCGCGGCGGCGTATTTTATACATCGCTGCGGCGAAAAAGGTCCAGGGAGTTTAAAAAATTAAAAATTTACGCCGCAGCGGTGTAGGAAACGCGCCGCAGCCACATTTCAACATCGCCGCGACGGAAATTCACCCGAAAGCAACTTTTTTTGGATGAAATTCTCGTTGCAGCCATGTTAAATTGTGGGTGCAGCGTGAGGTCCTCGCCGCAGCATGGTTTCTACATCGCTACGGCGGAAAAGTTCCTAAATCCTGGAAAAAGTTCTGCCCCAGCGGTGTAGAAGTCCTGCTGCAGTGAAGTTGCTCCCACAATGCTTAAATTTATCCGTTATGGGAACTCGCTGCAGCGAAATTGTATTCCGCCCCAGCTAGATCCCACAACGGATGTATTTAAGCGTTGTGGGAGCATTTAAAATGATTTTTTTTTTGAAATTTCAGTTCCCGCCCAAAAAAATTCGACCTAAAACATATTTTTTTCTATCTTTCTCCTCATTCTCTCCCTCTCCCGCCCTCTCCTCTTCTCCCTCTCTCCCGCCCTCTCCTCGTCTCCCTCTCTCCGCCCTCTCCTCTCCTCCCTCTCCGCCCTCACACCTCTCCTCGCCCTCTCCTCCCTCTCCGCCCTCACACCCCTTGCCCTCTCCGTCTCCTCCCTCTCACCCCTCACCCCTCGCCCTCCCACCCTCTCTCTCTGCCCTCTCCCTCTCACCCTCCGCCCTATCCCCTCGCCCCTCGCCCTCCCGCCCTTTCCCTCCACCATCTCCCTTTCACCCTCCCGCCCTCTCCCTCCGCCCTCTCCCTCTAACCCTCCCCGCCCTCTCCCTTCGCCCTCTCCCTTTCACCCTCTTGCCCTCTCCCTCCGCCCTCTCCCTCTCACCCTCCCCCCTCTCCCCTCGCCCTCTCTCTCCGCCTTCTCCCTCTTGCCCTCTCCCTCTCGCCCTCTCCCTATCCCGCCCTCTCCCCCTCTCCATCTCGCCCTCTCTTCCCTCCACGCTCTCTCTGGACTTCCTTAGGTATGTTTTTTTTTTTAATTAGAATGTTAATGTTAGTGTTAATTGGATTTGTGCGTTTTCTACGCTCTGAAACTGTCATCAACGAAAGAAGTGCTAAGTACAGACTTGACAAGATACCTTCTTATGACTAGTTTAAATAATAGTTCGCAATCTAAAATTCGATTGGGCAATCGATTCCTAGTAATGATTGTTAGAATGAATTAAACGATATCTTATCTTGTGATATAGAGAGTTGTGACTCTGTAATTCATTCTCGATATTTTAATGAAGATATTGAACAAGACCAGTGAAGTTTTGAAGTTTGAGATAAAACCGTTTAATCACTCGAAACCTCAAACTCACATACGAGGGGTATTTTAGTAATTACCTCAATCCTGCAGTGAGTACATGTATTCTTGTAACACTTTATGACATTTGATTTGTCAATGGGCAATGACTAAATGAAGTTTCATTGACCCGACGGTTGGTGTCATAATACTGTTTCGTTGAAACATGTGATTCACAGATATGGAATTTGTGTTGAAACAATGCTAAGGCATTAGTATCACACCATGCTCTGTTATGAGAGTGTGAGCGAATAAACCAGGCCTGGTATTCATCAAATAAAGAATTCTTTGAAATAAAACATGTGACATGTTGAGACATTTCACTTTATGTTTTTCTCGTTCACAAATAACAAAGGACTTGGTGAAATAATAACTCAGGGGTAAAATGGTAATTTTACATTCCTCTGAGTTAATGATACACACAAAAGGTAATATCGTAAAATACACCGTGGACCGTGTGAAGAATAGTTTTGTCACATCAAACGGAAATATAAACGCATATGAACTTAGAGATGTTCAATATTGGTCCTTTAGTGGAATCGACTAATATTAAGAATTAAAAGCCGGAAAAAGTTTGTGAACTTTTGTGTCCGAGCTTTATTCTAAAGCTTCGTTCATGTGGGTCCATAAGGTCTCAATGATAGACTCTCGGACGAGATTTTGGTGAACAAGAAATGATTGATTTTCTCATTCAACGTAAATTGTGATTTACGCTAAGAAAATTATTTTCTGAGTAATTAAATAAATAACTGGTTATTTATTATTACATTTATTTCACGAATCATATTATGTTATTATATTGATAATAATATAATTTGATGATTCAAATAAATAAAAGATGAAAATAAATATTTTCTCGTTTCGTACTACATTGATTAGTATGAAAATAATTAATGAGTTGTCATTAAATAAATGAGATGTTCTAAATTAATTAAATATTATTTTAGAAATAAATCAAATAAATTTGGGAGATAATTAGGACAATATGGCCGGCCATAATAAGTGTTTTATTGGCTGGAGAAATTGTTTAAACTTATTAAAAGGAGTTTTGGGCTTAAGTTTGACTAATGGGTCCTAACTGGATTTTGACCTAACTTAAGCCCATTCTCTCTGATATAAAAGGAGGCTTTCTCTTTGGTAACCCTAGCCGAATTTCGACCAACACTCAGCCAAACCTCTTCCCCCTTGTGCTTGAGAGGTTTTGGCCGAAATTTAGAGAGAAAGAGAGAGAGGAAAACTGTTTCCCGGCAGCCCTTCCTTTTCTTTGAGTTTCCCCTTCTTCCCTTGTTCCCACGAAAGAGTCTACCCTCTTTGTCTCCTAAAAATTCCTTGCTTATTATCATTGACTCAACTTGTGGTTGTTTGAGTGATTTTTCTCTCCCCAGGGCCGGCCACTTTTGGAACAATGAGACTCGACGGTTTTGAGGATCTCCTGGATGCGCGTGGCGAAGAAGATCGGCCGACCAACTTAGACGTACACCGAGACTTGCTCTCACAGATCCAAACCCTATGTAAGTGTCTCTTAAACGAATTGGATCTGAATGATATAGTATTGTAGAATGATTATATTTATTTAGATTGTTCGTTTGCATGCTTAAATGAATTTATTGATATGTACATAAATTTGTTGACATGCTAGTTTAGATTTAATGACATGGTTATGAATATGTTAAAAAAAGTTTTTAATATGTTAAATTGAATTATGAATTTCCGCCATATATAGATATGTTTCATAATTAATTAGGTTAATTGATAACTAATTCCAACAAATGATATCAAAGTCATAATTGTCATTAAATCGATTTTGAGTGTTGGCGTTTTTGTATGAATTGCATTTGTGAATGTATGTGTGTTTATGTGAATGGATCCTTACTCTAATTGGCCCTAGGATTGTTTACGGGTTACGTCCCGATTGTTTATTTTTTTATTTTTATTTAAATTTGTAATTTGTTGTAAATTTAAATTTTATAATTTTGTAATCCGGGAGACAAGAAGAAGGAAGGCAGCCTCCGGGAATGGCCGCGCGTTTTTGAAACGGGTGGGAGCTATCCCGGACGATTCCGAACACGCCTAAGGACCTGTGTATTGGACACAAGAGGGCTGTTTGGGTCGGCCAAAACCCTAGCGTGGCCGTGTGTCTACGAACGCGCGCGAGCTAGCTAGGGTTAGGCCCGACGACCGAGATTCGGAAATCGTTTCCGAATAAATTTAAAATCTTGAATAATTAAATTTTCTTATATTATTTTTTAAATAATAAAAGTGAATTTAGTTATTTGAGTGGGAGATATAAATCTCTAAGTTTTAAAACTCGGAAATTCGACGACTCGACACAAGACAAGGAATAAAGTAGTTTATTTAATTTTCTTTTGTAAAGGGTTGTAATTTTAGAAATGGGCCATTAGATAAGTTAGACATTATGTTTTATTTTATTTAATCTTATCTCATATTCATCTACATGTCATATAGGATAGAACGCCAATACTATATGAATTGTTCATGCATCATTATAGTTTAATTTAAATAACTAGTAATGAAATTAAACATCGTCCACAAAAATATGATTTTTGCAAAAACTAAGTGGGAGGGTTATTTGTCGTTGAAATAACCCGAGGTCCCCAACATGAATTTAATTAACTTGTGTGAATGAGCTAAGAGTCACCCTCGTGGCCCTCCCTTTAATGAGAGTACTTTGGAAGCACATAGTTAATTAAATTGTTACGAACTAAGCTCTAAAGAGGAACGATGAAGCGGGGTCTCCCCTAGGAGAACCCTTTTTCAAAGTAACTTGGATAAGGGCCCACATGTTGGTTACACGCTTAGACTTATTGTTTAAAGTAACCCTCCATAGAGGCTATGCGTTAAACATAAGTGACCAAAGTCCATGGTAATTAGCGAGAACTAGAAGTTGTGACTTCTTGTATAGTTCAAACTAAATAGTGATCTGTCACGACTATGAAAGGCGATCAATTGCGGTTTCCCCTAGGAAAAGTAATTGATCATTTTTGTTCATAATACCATGAATTATGTATCGCTTTCCTCACTAATTTAGGATTGTACATGCATCATAATTCAAAACTGTAGCATATGCTAAATTTATTCACTTCATTTAATTTCAGCAATATCATGAATCCACTTGCATCTATACTAATTTAGATTTAATGACATGGTTATGAATATGTTAAAAAACGTTTTTAATATGTTAAATTGAATTATGAATTTCCGCCATATATAGATATATTTCATAATTAATTAGGTTAATTGTTAACTAAATTCCAACATGACTAGCCACCTTATAAAAATGTTTGAACACTCAAAACTTTTCGCAGGGCCTCGAAGGAGGATTACTAGAGTTTGAGTCTAAGTGTGTAACCAACCACTTAGTTCAACAAGATCTACTTTGAAAACAATCCGCCGAGGGGAGGCTTTGTCTCATTGTTTCACTTTTGAACGTAGTTATAAAAGCAACGTTAGGAGCAATGCGTCTATGAGTACTCTCATTTAAGAGAGGGCCACGAGGGTGACTCTTAGTCCAGCGACATGTGCACTTCACATTAGTGTTGGGGATCGCGGGTTGCAAAAAATAAGTACAACCCTCCCACTTAGTTTTTAGGAAAAAATAAGGGGACTCTGGATTGCAAACAAATGCAATCCTTACCCACTTAATTTTTGGAAAAATGGCACGTCTACTCTTGTACATATAGGAAACATGTTTCCATTAGCAAAGAGAGATAGAGTGGATCACTAGGAAAAAAGAACCCTAAAATCGATATTTGTGAGAGGAGAGCAGTGTTAATGCACTAAGGCACAAGGAACATACTCGGATCTTTTTGTCTATTAATTTATTTTTCCTAAGGAAAGTGTATGAGATTAATAAATCTACACTTTTGCACTTGAAAGTTTTTGAGATTAAAAAAAATCTCGTAAAACTAATATGTATATATATATCTTCATGACATCTTTCTTCAAGGCGTCTTCATGGTGGTGGAGCGCGAGAACGTCGGAAATCCATGAAAGCATTAAGAAGACGGGAGAAAGCTAGGAGTCGCAAAATCCGGATTAAAAAATCTGGACTCGCGGATTGCCGACACCTCGGACTTAAAAAGTAATAAATGACACATCCAGTATCCGATTGAGCTGAAACCAATTGTATTGGATAGCAAACATCCGTACGTTTAATTTGGTTCAAGAAATACTAATTTTCAAGGTCGGAGCAAAGAGTTATGCCCGTTTTACTGAGCCATAACAATTTGTCCAGAATTTGAAAAATAATTAAAAGTACGTCGGATCTAGGTGTAAAGAGAAAGAGGTTTAATGAAACATTTTAATTGTATGTTTTGATTTCAATTGTGTGTTATATTAACATATTAATAATTAAACACAATATAAAATAAACAACATAATATTAAACATTCATTAACTAATTTAAACTAGAAGTGCAAAAAGAACTAGTTTAAACTATGTACACAAATTTTCAAACTTGTCAAAAAATTGATTTTGAATATGCTAAACATAAAATAATTAAAAACTTTTTTTAATGTATTTATATAGCATATATAACAAGTGGAAAATCAACAAAAAATTAATTTTAGAGGTCGTACCAAAAAATTAAAATTTTGTAAGATCTAGTCTTTTGAAAAACCATTATTCAAGCAAATTTAGAAAACAATTTTCTTATAATGATTTTAAATAACATGTACATGTTTATGCTTTTACCATAGCTCTGATACCATTTGTTGGAATAGGTCTAGGGTTATAGAAAAATTTAACATTAATCAAATTAATGGCGGAATTTAAAAATTTCTTTTTCAAGTAAAACAATTTTTACTAACCTAGAAAAAGCATATACATGTTATATATTAAAAGCATTATTTAATTTACTAGAATACCAACCATTCTTTGTAGCTTGATCTTGAAGCGTCTTGAGAAAGGTAGATCCTCTTCCTTGGCTCGCTCGTCACCTTCACACCTAATCTTAAACTCGAGAAACTTAAGATTTCTATTACAGAGTCTATAGAGGTTTTGGAAGGATTTGTGTGTGGGCACAATTAAACAATATGAACCAAGAACAATTCTTGAATCATAAGCTAATTCTCTAGATCAAGTATAGATCTAGGTGCAAAATAAGAAGAGTATTTTCTAGAGAGAGAGAGAGAGGGTCGGCCAAAAGAGGGAGAGAGCAAGAATAAAGCTTAACCTTCACATCTCTATGTGAGGCTCTATTTATAGGAGAAGGAAAAATCTATAAAGGATAATTATTCATTCATGAATTAATAATGTATTCATGACACAATATTTGATTTTCCCTTCCCCTTTCCCTCTTAGTTTGGCCGGTCATACACCTTGCATTAGTGAGGAAATTTGTTTCCTCACTTAGCACATTTGTTTCCTTCTTAAAGAAATTCATTTCCCTTTTTCTTTTGGGTAATTATTCTTATAAGAAAAAGGAAATAAAACTCTCCTCTTGATGCACTATCTTGGCCGAACTCTACCTAGGGGAGGAGCATCTAGATGCTTCCTTATATCTTTTATGACAATTCTTAAAATACCCATTATAGAATTATAATTGCACAAATAACGAAATTAATTTCAGCTTTAGAAAATAATTTATATTTTCATCAAATGAAAATATTCAAAATCCTATTCTGACATTCACATCATTTTATGTCCATGTAAACAAAAATACCCTTTAGACATTTTCCGAGAAAAAATCTAGTTCAAGATTTGAACTTATTTTGTCTTAGCTTCTAGTTTAACAATCCTACTCTAATGTCCTGTAATAGTGACCTTATGGATCCAAATGAACAAATCTTGAGCTTCTATACTCGGACTAAAAAGTTCACAAACCTTTTCCGAATATTAGATTAATGTCAACTGACTCCACTAAAGAGCTGACACTGAGAATCTCTCGGTTCAAATGAATTTATTTTCTACTCAAATTCAACTTAATTATATCAAGTGGATCCATTGAATGTTATATATGTTTACCCTTCATGAATATCATCAACTAGGCGAGATTTACAAAATTACCATTTTCCCTTTTAGTTGTTATTTCCTCAACTCCTTTAGTACTTGTGAATAAGTCAGAAACAATGTATTGACGAGGAGCTAACAAGTCACATTGTTTCATCCAAATAAAGTCGCTACTTAAATTTGGACATTGCGCAATTCATTTGTTCACAATCTAGGTAATAAAGCATGAGGTGATATATATTGCATCTCAGCAATCTTGTACATGATTTCCATATCTATGAGAACTTCACAAAGTTGGTTCATGACATCTTCATAACTTAATATCTCACCAATAGGCCTTGTCTAGATCACACATTGGACCTAGAATTTAACTTTCTCAAATGAGAGTATTAATGCTATGAAATGACATGTCACATTTCACGATTTATGTAAGCATGATCCGATTCATACATAGTGACCTTGAGATAGAAGATGTTAAATGGTTTGTTCTCTATTGTCATATAGAGTTCCTAACTCTCTATGTCTCGTAACTAGACATCATAGATTCTTCCAACAATAATACTGGGATCAATAGTTCGTTGATCTTTAGATTGCGAATATATCGTTGTAGTCAAACCATGAAGAGTTTGTTCACGCAAATCTACATTTGTATTTTCATACATTGTTAGGTTTGATTAAGGACGATAAGACTATTGAATATCATAAATCTTCAATCAAACTAAAAAGGAATGAATGAACGTTTCAACTTTTATTAATTTAATCAGTAAATTACAAAGATTTATATATTACATCAATATGTAAATAAACAATCTTCTTGTGGGCATCTCTGCCGACATAATGTACATTAATCTCTTAACGTTTTTCTTATGTTTTTCATGTAGGGTGTGTGGGGATTTTAAGCTCGAGCACCAAGACGCCAACTGTAACGGGCAATCAACTTATATCAAGCAATGCGTAGCTCCGAGGCAATACGGAAACACGAAATGCGGGTATTTTGTGTTATCGTATATGCGTGATATATATGTAGGAGGTTTAGCAAAATTACTAAGTAGGAAATCATATACGCCGGAAGATTTAGAGAGAGTGAGAGAGGAATGAGTAACTTATATTCTAACGTTTATAGAATGTTATGATTAGATTATTTGTACAATCTTCGCTGCGGCAAGATTTCCCACAATACTTAAAATATATGTTGTGGAAACTCTCGCTGTAGCGAGATTGAAAAAATTCTTGCCGCAGCCTTGTACAATCTCCTCTGCGGCGAGATTTCCCACAACAGATATTTTAAGCGTTGTTGGAAATCTCGCCGCAGCGAAGATTGTACATGGCTGCGGCGAGAATTTTTTGAAAGGTACAAGTTTCCCACAACGGATATTATGCGTTGTGGAATGTAAAATCTCTCACAACGCTTAGCTAACCGTTGTGGGACGTTAAAGCTCCCACAACGCTTAGCGAACCGTTGTGGGACGTCAAAGCTCCCACAACGGTTAGCTAAGTGTTGTGGGAGCTTCTACAATGTTGGATTCCACAACGGTTAATAACCATTGTGAAAGATTTCTACAATGGTTAATAAGCGTTGTGGGATCCAGATTTTGTAGTAGTGAGGTTTCTCGAGTTCAAGACTAGATGTGAAGGAAATGAGCAAGATAAGAAGATCAACTTTTCTCAAGGCTCCTCTAAGATCAAGCTACAAGATAGGTTAGTGTTTAAGAAATTTAAATAATATATTTTAAATATATCATATTCATGCACTTTGCCTAGGTTAGTAAAATTATTTAACTCTTAAATAAATATTTATATTCTGCCGTTAATGTGTTAGTGATATTTTCTTAACACTAGACCTATTCCAACAGTAGGTGGGAGAGAGTGATAGGTGTGTTGTTTAACATAGAAAACTCGTATTTTACCGACTAAAACTGAGCTTGTTCTCAAGTATCTTTGATGTTTCGTGGTGTTTACTAATGTTTTCAAGTGTGCATAGTTTAGAGAAAGAACTATGAAGAAAAGACGGATTTTCGCAGCTTATTAGAATGGATCAAAAGAGAAGCGAGAAGCAGGAAAAAGGGAGTCTTGGCACCACGACAGCGACGGTGAGAAGCTTTAGTGAAAGCGTGGAGTAGCTGTCACGTCATCCTTGCGCCGTGGCGCCAACGCAACCTCCCCACGAAGATATCCTTGCGCTGCGACGTCAACGCGAGAGCCACCTTGAGTATGATCAGAAACTCAAAACCGGAAATAAAAATCCTCTGAATTTTGTCATCAGTGAATGTTATTACCCATTTTTTACTCTAAAAACCCTATGCTTGACTCCAAAAATCTATAGGGACCCTTAGACCTCATTCTCTTGTTCCATCTTTTGCTCTCAATCACTCATAGTTTTAACATATTTTTTTTCAATATTTTGCTCGGTTTCTATAGTTTTTGAAGCTTAGAAGTTAGAAAGATAAAGTTTCCATCAGAGCTCTGGTACTCTAACATTTTCCTGAATTAAGATTCACAACTCTTCTTCTTCCTTCTATCTTCTCGTTTCGTTCTTGTTATTGTCTTTATCGTGGATCATCGCGGTTGCCGTCATGAGATCTTGTACTCAGATGTTTTACGGAATCCAATTCACAACCCTCCTTTCGTGTTCGTTTCTCTTTTATATTATTGTTGAATATCGTTATTTAAATAGGAATTGCCTCCTATGCTCGTTGCCTTAATTTTATGTTATCAATGATCATGTTTTCCTTTAGCGGCTAATTTTTTATGGGGTTGAGATGTCGCTAGGAAAATGATGGTTTTGGGTATTCGTTAGGGTTAGAAAAGACTTATTAAATTTGTTGGAATAGGTTTAGGGTTTAGAAAAAATTATAGTTACATTAATGGTGAAATATAAAAATTTCTTTACAAGTAAAACTATTTTACTAATCTAGGCAAAGTGCATAAACATGTTGTTATCTACAAAACATTATTTAATTTATTGAATATTAACCTTTCTCTTATAGCTTGGTCTTGGATGAGCTTTGGGAAAGGTAGATCGTCTTGTCTTGCTCGTTACCTTCAGACCTAATGTTGAACTCGAGAAACCTAAGGTTTCTATTACAAGAGTTTAAAGAGTGTTTGCAAGATTTGTGTGTGGGCACAATAAAACGCGATAACTCAAGAACAAGTCTATGAGGTAAAGAGCTAATTCAAGCCTAAATCTAATGAGGACTTAGGTGTCAATATAAAAGAGATATTTTAGAGAGAGAGAGAGGGTCAGCCAAAACCAAGAGAGAGCAAGAAGAAAACTTAATTTTCACATCTCTATGTGAGGCTCTATTTATAGGAGAAAGAAATATAAGAAATGGTAATTACCCTTTCCTATTGTGCATTCATGACAACATATTTGATTTCCTCTCTCATTTCCTTGTACATGGCCGGCCATCCTTGAGCATTAGTGAGGGAAATTTATTTCCTCACTTAGCAAATTTATTTACTTTTTAAAGAAATTTATTTTCTCTTTTTCTTTTGGGTAATTATCTTTATAATTAAAGGCAAAGAATTCTATCCTCTTTGGATGTGCTTTTGCCGAACTCTACACCTAGGGAAGGAGCTTCTAGAATCTTCCTTATTTTTTTATGACAATTCTTAAAAAACTCATCGTAGAATTAATATTGCACAAATAATGAAGTTAATTTCATAATGCCTCAAGCGACTTCTCGACTTTAGAAACTAATTAAAATTTCCATCATATAAACATATGAAAAATCTTATTTTGACATTCACATCATTTTATATCAATGTGGATAAAAATACCCTTAAGACATTTACCGAGAAAATGTCTAGTTCAACACTTGAACTTATTTTTGACTTAGAATCTAGTTTAACAACCTACTCTAATGACGTGTAATAGTGACCTTATGGATGCAAATGAACAAAGCTTGAGCTACTATACTCGGACTCAAAAGTTCACAATTTTTTTTCCGAGTATTAGGTTAATGTCAACCGACTCCACTAAAGAGTTGACACTGAAAATTTCTCGGTTCAAATGAATTTATTTTCTACTCAAATTCAACTTAATTACATTGAGTGGATCCATTGAATGTTATCTATGTTTACCCTTCCCGAATATCATCAACTAGATGGGATTTATAAACTTAGTATTTTACCCTTCTAGTTGTTATTTTCTCAACTCCTTTGTTACTTGTGAATAAGTTAGAAACAATGTATGGATGAGGAGCTAACAAGTCACATTATTTCATCCAAATAAAGTCGTTACTTAATTTTGGATACCCCGCGGTTCATTTATTCACAATCCAAGTAATAAAACATGAGGTGATATACATTGCATTTCGACAATCTTGTACATGAATTCCATATCTATGAGAACTTCACAAAACTGGTTCATGACATCTTCATAACTAAATATCTCACCTATTAGTCTAGTCTAGATAACTTAGCGAACCTAGAATTTGACTTTCTCAAATGAGAATATTAAAGCTATGAAATGACATGTCTCATTTCAGAATTTAGGTAAGCACGGTGCAATCCATAAATAGTGACCTTGAGACAGAAGATGTTAAATGGTTTGTTCTTACATTGTCTCTGAAGGTGCACTAGTCAATTTTGTATCTTTTGAAAATACACTGCAGAACTATAGAGTTCCTAACTCTCTATGCCTCGTAACCAGACATTATATAGTCCGTTGATCTTTAGATTGTGAATATTTTGTTGTAACCAAACCATGTTCACGCAAATTTCCATTTGTCTCTTCATACATTGTTAGGTTTGATTAAGGACTATAAGACTATTGAATATCATAAATCTTCAAACAAACGAAAAAGGAATGAATGAACGTTTCAACTTTCATTAATTTAATCAGCAAATTACAATGAGGAGTCATGAAAGATTTATATACATCAATATGTAAATAAATAATCTTCTTGTGGGCATCTCTGCCAACAAAATTCTCACACATGAATTACTTATCATGAATTGTTCACTAAGATTGTCAAACTACTTGATGGAGAGTTAAGTAAACGTACACAAATATATGGTGACATAATTGATCTTAGGCTAGTAGGAAACTTAGGCAAGCTATGTAATCTCTCGAACTCATGTTTAATTGCGTATGATTGCGTTAAAAGGATTAGATGCCTAGAGGATAATAATCCAAAAATTGTATAGGTTTGTTTGATCACTCGAGAGAGGATAGTAAATAATATTGATTAAGTGAGATTAGTTTTTCATAGGAATTAATATGTTAATTCGAACCCGAAATCCCAAACCAAAGTTAGGCTGGTGAAGTTGTGACCCCTACCTTTTTACCTACATTCAAACTGTTTTTAATTCTCTCTTTTTAATCACTTATAATTCTAGTTTAAACAATTAACCTTTCAAAACAAAAATTAATTGAAAACAAGTTTACGATAATTGTTATTAAAAATATATGTCGAACGAACTCTGAATTTCCAACATTATATAGTACTTATGCGATTCGTGCGCTTGCGTGTGTGATAAAAATATTGCATTAGAAAGATGCAGACCGTACTCGTGTGCAGAGAAGGCATGAGCAAAGGAAGGGGCATGACCAGAGGAGGGACAGGCGGGAAGGAGGCAGGAACAGATGGAGGGAAATGTGCAAGAGCAGTGGAGGCAGGCAGAGGTTGCATGACCAGAGCAGAGCCAGAGATATGCAGGCGCAAAGGAGAGCCGTAGAGATGAAGGTCCCAAGGAGAGGCGTAGGGAGAGGAGGAGGGAGAGGCGAGGGACGCGCGGAAAGAGGGCTAAACACGACGGGAGAGGCAATGGGAGTGAGGCAGGGTCGGGATTGAAATCAAAGGGTTTGAAATCGGAGAAGAGAAATGGAGAAAAGGGAAATGGGGAAGAAGAAGAACGAATCGCGTATTTTCATGACCTATAGACATTAGATGCGACATAATGTCATTCACAACCAAAACAACGACGTTTTTATAAGTGGACATTAGAAGCGACTAGTCACTTCTAATGTATGTAACTTTGGAGCCTAATTTTTTTGGTATTAGAAGCGATATTTAGAAGCGACTAATCGCTTCAAATCCTCATATTTTGATACTTAGTAAATTTTTGCCGAAAAAAAGTTTGAGCCTAAAATTTTGGGTATTAGAAGTGACTAGTTGCTTCTAATATCCAAATCTTTTACACTTTGTGAAATTTTGGTGGAGAAAAGTTTGAGCCAAATAATTGGGGCATTAGAAGCGACATTAGAAGCAACTAGTCTCTTCTAAATGCCCTAAAACACTGGAAAATTTGGCAGAAAAAAAAAGCGAGCCAAAGATTTTGGCCTTTAGAAGTAATTAGTCGTTTCTAATCTCTCAATTCTGACCTTCGAAGAAATTGCTGTAGAAGTGATAGGTCAAAATTTTCATTTTTTCGAAGAAATTGATGTAGATGTGTTAGAATCGACTAGTCGCTTCTAAAGGTAGGCGTCTCTTCAAAACGTCATTTTTGTAGCAGTGTAAGCCTTGTAGAGGTACTAACATGTATTGGCATTCAACAAAATCTCGCGACGTGATGCATCCTTCTATGACGCGGTCATAATCTCCTACAACAAATATCTTTGTTCGTGGGTTTAGGCTCCTCATATAACGATTAAATGAAAATATAAATAATTAACTTAAGTTTCGTGTGTAATTTCTGCGCAATGTCTTTTCAGTCAAAGAACCAATTTTGTAGCATGAATCATATGAACTCAAGAAATATCGTTATCGGAAAAGACCTCACATGCCTTGTTTTATTGTTAAAACTTTCAGCATTGTTATTCGTAATAATATCATATATGTCAAACATAACAATTAAGATTTAAGATAATGAATATTTTATTTAAAGTAAAAGTGATTGAATATTACGTTTTCCTAGGAAAGAATGGTCTTGCCCATCGTCAAACCCGATTTCTTTGAGATATTTTGCCATCTCGACATCTTTTTGCGGCATTGTATAAATTGAGTTTCGAACGACGTCTTATTGAAATAATAAGCAGCTTCGTACAACTTACCACGACAATGATCTGTCTTAAACTTGTGTTGAACGTTAAGCTGCAGATGATGGTAGCAAGTCCCAAGGGGTTTTCTCGGAAAAGCAACTTCGATGCCATAAATGATACTTACATTTCGCTCGGATAAAAATGCCAAATAAGTACGTCTTCACTAATGAATTCTTCGAACTTCATAAAAAAACTATGTCCATGAATCATGACACTCACTGTCGACAACGCCAAAAGCAATTGAATACAAATGTGAATTCGCATCCAATGCAACAACTATAAGTAACTGTCCCCTGTATTTAGTTTTCAAAAATGAACCATCAAAGAGATGACCGGCCGAAAATATTTAAATCCTTCATGACCTAATGGAAAAAATGCTTACTTGAATTTGTCACCGTCTCTCACAAAATCAATAACCATGGCCAGGTTTTTTTGCTTAAACATATACAACTAATAAGGTAATTTTTGATACGTCTGTTCAGATGTACCATAAACAAGTCTAATAGCTAATTCTCGAGATCTCCACGCCTTTAAATATAATATGTTCAAACTCCATCTTGTCTTCTTCTTCTCTAATGTTGTGCGATGAATAATCGCCATTAGGATGATCGAATATTTGCCTTTAAACACATGTCCAATAACCCATGGTGCACGTCTCATTGACTATCTGCTCATTTACAAGCGAGAAATAGTTAGCTTTTTTGAAAGCCACAACCTCCCAGATTCCTGACCACTGTATGACACCCATGAGTTTCCGCGTACAAATCTCATCTTTGGAAAGAACGTACCACCTTTTTCTCGAAGATGATTTAACTCGAAACTCAAAATTATTTTTCATGGCGTACAGGTGCACATTTTTCTTCATTTTTGATTTGCTCTCAAGTTGTTTTCCCAAGTACAAGTCTTCTGAACTACCTATTCCATTGAACGACAAACAATTAAGTTCACATAGAAGATGGACTAGGATGTTCACAAAATTCTATCTCTTGAACAACATCTTCAGAAATAAATTGAGGATCTTTCCAAGAATAAGTTCTCGATGATCCTCCACAAGGATTAACTTCAGGTGATAGTCGTCGAAAGGAACTTTGAAGTTCTCGACAAACTCATCATACTCTTCACCATTCGTGAATTCTTCAAAATCTACACGGTTTTCAACATCTTCACTGTCTCCATCATCTTTGTTTCCTTCAAAATCTTCAAAATCGACGTGATTATCATCTCTATCACGTCTATATATTTCATCTTTGTCCCTCTTGTTTTCTCCTACTTAAAACTCATCCTCGACAGCAGAGTGTATGATTACTTTATCAGGCGTCAATTGAGAGTATGATGTTGTTTTTTGCGCTCAATGTGAGGAACCGTCAAAAATTGTTTTCCTCTTCGCTTCAGATCCACATCATAAGCAATCGATGCCATGATTCGTTTCGGCTCCAAGGTCACGCAAATAGGAAATTTAGTCCAGTAATCGTGTTTCAGATAATATGCGACATCATCATCAGTCATCAAGATCGCTGGTGCCAACACAACGATACCCAACGTGTACCAGACTTCAATTTTTAAGTCATATGCCAACCTATCGACCTTGGAAATTTTGTAAATTATATCGACCAATTCATCATACGCCGTGTATTTTGTAACATTCACCATATACATATGAGCTTTTCTACTAAAATCCATCTGTCGCTTAATCTCACCCACGTTCCACCAACACTAACTAAAACTTCAAAAAATAACCCATACTTGTGACCAACTCATACCAAATGATAAAAACCTAATCAAAGCTTTCAAAACCTAATCAAACATGTAACGTAATCATCGTAATTTGTCAAAAACTAATCAAAATTGTCAAAAACTGGTCAAACATGTAATATATTCATCATAAATTGTCAAAAATTAATCTTAACTTGTCAAAAACTAATTAAACTTGTCAAAAACTAGTCAAACATGTGATATAATCATCATAACTTGTCAAAAAATTATCTTAACTTGTTAAAAATCAGCTTAACTTTGTCAAACGTAAACCTGGCTTACCGGAACCGGACGGACCGGTCCTGTCCGGTCCGGTAAGCATTTTAACGGACCCGCGTGGTCCGTTAGCCGTAACGGACCAGTCCGGTCCGGTAAGGTAGCGGACCGGACCGGACCCCTTGGTCCGTTAAGGTTCGTTAATTTTTTTTTTTTAAATATTTATATATACTTTTTATTTTTTTTTTTACCCAAAAATCGATTTTAAATGCATTTTTTAATTTCTTTTTTTAATTTTTTTCTCTTAACGGACCGGACCGGTCCGTCCGGTCCGTTAAGGGTTCGGTAATAATTACCGGACCTTAGCAGACTAACGGACTGGACCGGTCTGTCCGGTCCTTTAGGCCAGGTTTAGTCAAACGATAGATTTTGAGTAATATCATCGTTGTCCATCGTACGACGTCATACACCATTGTACGTCACAGTACGATAGCATGCGACATCGTACGATGGTCTGCGACGACCTTCAACCAAAATTATCGTAGAAACATATCCAGATTTTTGGCGAACTTAACTTTTCCCGATCGTAAAATAATTTAACACAAGAAACAACTACAAAAATAATTTAAACAGAGTTAATGAAATAACATATCCTATATTTGGATTATGTTATGTGATTTCAAGAGATTTAGAGAGGATTTGAGTGGATTGGAAGATAAAAATGAGATTGAAATCTTTAATAAACGTTTAAATTCAGTTGAATGATATTTTGATCCGATTTTAAAATAAAAGTTCAGTTTTAGATATTTAAAAAACAAACGAATCTAATATAGATAATTTCAATGTTTTGAATCTATAAATTCAAATTACTTTTATATACTTTTAGGATTCTATTACCCTTAATAGATACTAGCATATCTAATACGATTGAAATGAATGGTGTACTCTATAATCATTTAAGAATTTCTCCAATCACGTACTATTGAAAATTTGAAATTTCTTCAAAAATTAAAAACTGAAATGATGAACCATATTTCTTTAGAAACATATATTATTTAAACCTAAAGAAAAACATATATTATTTTCATTGTTAAATTCGTAGATAGCTGATTCGCACAATGAAAGAAAATAAACCCCAGGCATTGTATCAACGATTCTTCAGATCTTTACTCGCCAAATTAAACCAGTATTAAATTTGGTAAAGATTGATCATGCTTTAACACGCTTCTATTTATTCTCTAATTTTTTAATTACAAAATAAAAGAGGAAGAGAAAAGGACTTTAAAGACTTAATCTATAAGTAAAATAAATGTTGTTCAGGACCATTCATATCCTTCCAACTCCTTTCCTCTGAAAAAGAGAAAATCTCTATTTTATTCCTCTAAACAAAATCCCTCAATAATTAAGTCCAATAATGAATTTAAAAATAAATATATTAAATCGTTTGAATAAGTCAAATAAGCTAAGATTTTGGAGGTTGCAGGCGTTGAAATTAAGCCACAAAACTAATAACTCAGATCAATAATCAATGTAAGAACAAAGAGAATTACCGTCAACAAGAAAGAACAGAGAAAGTGTACAACTTTTCGAACCGTAAGAATTCTCCCCCGAATAAATATCTATATTCTAAAACACACGATTTAAATAAATAATTCATACCTATAATTAAATAGAGAAATAAAGACACAGACATTCTATCTCTCACTTTCTTTTTCTCCTTCTCTCTCTCTCACAAACGAAAGAAAGAACTAACAGACAGACACACAGAAGCCAAACCGTAAAAACAACGATTAGAAATGTCACGAACGAGATCGAGCTCATCAAGATTCGTTCTTTGCATTTGTGTATTTCTCTCTCTGGTGTTCTTATTCGCCAATGCCTCAGCCTCTCAGAGCTCAGACCGTGTTCAAACTCCACAAAAATCTGGTGAGTTGTCTAAAAAGGGAAAATAAGGAAAAAAAGGAAAGCCGTAATTTGATAATTTCTTTCTGCGGTGTGGGTGTTGTGAAATGAAGATGCGAAAACGGTTGTCGTGGAATTGGAAACGACAAGAAGGTCTGTGGCGGAAGAGGCGATGCATAACTCGTCTATGATATTGGCGGCGAAGAGGACTCGGAGAAAAGACCCTTTGGAGAGCTTTACTCGTTACACCGGTGGTTGGAATATCAGCAACTCTCACTACTGGACTGTAAGTCACCTTTTCTTTATTTTATTGTTGCGAGTTTCTCAATCAACATTCATCTGGGGTTTGGTTTTTTCTATTACTCTTCTTGGAGGGCTGTTAATTCCTTTTTCAGGTATTATGATTCATCCGATGCGAAACTTGGATAATTATTTTTATGTATCTGTGCTAAGCGTAACATCTACTCTTAATCGATGTAGAATAAATATTAGGAATGAGGGGTATTCAATCATACCTTATATGCATACCAATTTAAATAAATTATATTAATTAACACAGGTAGCTCTGTGTTGAATCAGTTAACTTAGCAGTTATAACCATTTTTTTTCCTTCATGATCTTGCAATCACGCCTTATAAAATCTTATAGTCATTCATTAAGTGGCTTTAAAAGCGGAAACAATGAAACAAGAAATCTTAACGTTGTTTTGCTATGCAGTCGGTTGCGTTCACGGCAGCTCCATTCTTCGTGATTGCAGCGATATGGTTCATCGTGTTCGGGCTGTGCTTGTGCTTTATCTGCCTCTGCTATTGCTGTTGCCCGAAAGAGCCTTACGGATACTCTCGCACCGCCTACGCTCTCTCTCTCATCCTCCTCATTCTCTTCACCATTGCCGCTATGTAAGCAAATAAAAAAAGAAAAATCCCTGTACGTTCTGTTTTGGCTGCTGATTCGTGTTCTTGGTGATGATAATAAATTCCAGAATAGGGTGTGTGGTGCTTTACATGGGCCAGGGAAGGACGCACACGAGCACTTCCAACACTTTGGGATATGTTGTTGATCAGGCGGACGTGACGGTGGATAGTCTCCGCAACGTTTCCGATTATCTTTCGGCGGCGAAGAGGATCGGAGTCGATGCTGTTTTTCTCCCGACGGACGTTCAGGCGAACATTGACAGGATTCAGACGAAGATCAACTCTTCGGCGACGACTCTTTCCGAGAAGACCGGGGACAACTCCAAGAAAATACAAGATGGGCTTGACAGCATGTGAGCTTTTGTTTCTGTTCCTATATGAGCTTACGACTCGGTTTAATTTTTTTATTTAATTTTCATTTTATGTTTCAGGAGATTGGCTCTCATTATTATCGCAGCCGTTATGCTCTTTTTGGTGTTTATTGGATTCGGTAAGTTTTTTTTTCTTCCTTTCTCTCTAGGTAGTCTAAAAGTGAGGAAATCTATATACCTACATTGACTCTGCTCCCTTTACAATCCCTGCAGTGTTTTCAATTTTTGGGTTGCGAGCTCTCGTATACGTGTAAGCTTTTTTTCTTCTTTTGTACGCTCGTCGACTAAGAATTCACGCAATCATGTCTGATTTGTCTGAATCATCAATATTTTCGTATTGCAGCTTGGTGATACTCGGGTGGCTTCTTGTCGCTGTCACATTCATTTTGTGCGGCATATTCCTTTTACTGCACAAGTAAGTTCTTTCAATAGAAAAATCGTCAATAAGAATCACAAGAAGAACCGGCCATAGAATTTGCTACCAATCTTATGGTTGGCCTTATAGATTATGATCGGAACTTGGAACGAAAAAAGAGAATACATGGTATTTTCCTTTGACGAATATCCGCGAGGACATTTATGATTAACATTTGGATTTTCATTGGTTTGCAAGTCCCACCTATTCCACTTAAAGGATCCTTATATTCCTTCATACTCCCATAGAAAATAACCTGTGATATTTGTTTTTGTTGTTGCAATCAGCGTGATCGGTGACACGTGCGTGGCGATGGATGAGTGGGTCCAGAATCCGACGGCATACACGGCGCTGGACGATATCTTGCCGTGCGTGGACAACGCGACGGCGCAAGAGACTCTTCTTAGGACTAAAGACGTGACTCGCCAGTTGGTGAGCATGGTCGACACTGTCATCAACAGAGTCACGAACCGGGACTTCCCTCCCAACGGGACGCCCTTGTACTTCAACCAGTCCGGCCCACTCATGCCTCTCCTCTGCAACCCCTTCAACGCCAACCTCACCGACCGCCCATGCCAGCCCGGCGAAGTCCAGCTCAAAAGTGCCTCACAGGAGTGGCAGAAGTACATATGCGAGGTGTCGGCGTCGGGAATATGTTCGAGTCAGGGACGGGTGACGCCGACGATATATGGGCAGATGCAGGCGGCGGTGAACGTGAGCTACGGGCTTTACAAGTACGGCCCGTTTCTGGTGGAGCTGCAAGACTGCACCTTTGTGAGGCAGGCGTTCACGACCATCAGCGGGACCTACTGCCCGGGACTCAGGCGACACAGCGAGTGGATCTACATCGGCCTCGTCATGGTCTCTGCCGCCGTCATGTGCTCCCTCATCTTCTGGGTCATCTACGCCAGAGAACGCCGACACCGCGTCTACACCAAGGAGCACGATGCCAGAGCCGACCCCCACAAGGCTACCTAAACTTAAATACATCTTTTTTACTCTTAATGACCCATATTCCCCGAGACTTCACTTCTTTTTGGTGTTTCCTTGTTTGGTGTATATTTTGAGTGGAAAACGTGGATAATCAGTGTTTTTGTACATTATTTGTTGTCTTGATCGTGTAGAGAAACCTATTGGAGGAGATTTAGTAATGGCAATTTATTATGTACATTACCAATTGTTTTTTCTTTTTAGTTGTCGACATGGTCTTTAACGGTTTCCTTAATTCAGTCTGGTGATCAGGTCTTGTATTCGATTACTCTCCTGGCCTATAACGGTTTCCTTTTATCATGTACTGTGTACATATATATATATATATAACATGTGTATATATATGTAATGTGTATATATGTATATATATTATTTGGTTTTGGTGAATACTTATTGCCAATGCTCTCCCCTCTTTGGGAATGGATGTGGCCGCTAGATCACCCGCAGTAACTACGTTCAAGAGGAGGGCCAAATGTCATTTTGTGACTCAAATGAAGCGTTTTAATGTACGCAGTCAGGTTTCGTTTAGCGGATGTTCCATAACAAGAATTGTTAATCGTTTTATATTGAAACAAAGATAAAAGGGGATTTCCTTGATTTAATATTGAGATAGCCCAAATTGTCATTTTTTCTTCAACTTTTTCATAATCCATCAAAATTCATTTTCTTCTCAAAATACAAGTATTTTTTATCTTGAAAGACCATTTGCTCTTTAAAAATATAAAACTTACACAAATACTCTACACTACACTATCGATAAAAAAAAAAAAAAAAATTTATAGTCCTGAAATAGTTTTAGTTTATTTTTTGTTTTTAAAAGAATAGATAGTAATCGGTTATTATAGATATGGAATAAATGTAAAAAAATTGTTTCAAGGATATTTGGTCTTTTGTACTGGTATTTTGAGAAAAAATTAATTTTACTGGATTTTGGGAAAATCAAGTACACATGGTGGTAGTTTGAGCGATTCCTCTTTAGTATTTGTCTCCCTGGTCCAAACAAGTTTTTTATTTGAGAATTTTATGTGTCCGAATGACGAATACACGGAACCGATAAATGTACGAACGCATGGAGAAAGAGATGGGAAATTTTCATAGTGCTGTGGAAAAGCATAAATTATCACTCATTAAACTGGTTGAATCACAACAACATTCCCATAACTAAAATGCGACAATATTTTTGGAAATTGAAGGACTTTTGGGAATGGTTGTGGCGCACAGTTTCGGAGATTCTGACAACCACAAATGCAGCATAAATAGCTGTTGATTATTGGGTTGCGATGCCATCTTTGGGAAGAGCTCTCAACTCAAAGATGCAATGCCATGCGTTTTTGGGTTGTCTAGACCGCACCGAGATTCGAATGCATGCGACGATGCATTAGGGAATAAATGTTTAGTATCTAAAATTCGATTGTTACATCCGATAGTTCATATTTGGAAGTCTACAAATTTAGATGCAACAAATTTGATTCGACAAATCGCACTTATAGCTGATATCAAAATAAAACTTGGTTTTAAATTAAGCACAATTCAAAATTTAATACTTCAAAAGATCAACTTACATTCAACCGACAATGAGGCAAGAAGTGAATTAACCTCGACTTTGTCTTCTTCTTCTGTTGGTTTGATTTGTTGCGCTCGGATACTTTTTGCACATTTAATAGAGTTAATTAGATTTATAGAAAATTAACTTGTTACATAAGCTAGTGTTACCTTGAAATCATCTGATCCAAATATTTCTAACATCTTCGCCCAATCCTCCTGGTTCACGCTCTTTGGAATGTCATTCTTGGCAAGCTCTTTCTCCCCGCAAATTGAAATCTAAATTGTGCAACCAATTTTGACTGTTGACACAAAATATTTCGCCCTGCATCACAGATCATAGTGGCGTTAACCTAGCTTTGAATCAAATTCGTTAGGCGTACGTCGCATGTGTCCTCACCAGTGTAAACGAATGTAAAATCCATGTGCATTGTGTCTAAAATCTGGTCGACAATTTGAGACCACATGTCAAGCCATCGTTTAATGTACGTGGGAATCGAGAAATTGATGGCAGTTTCATGGTGGTTGGAGAACTTGCCAATATTTTTGTTCTTCAGATGAGACATTTGGAAGAACGTCTGTCGAACCCGGTCATAATGGACGATTCTCGAATCGTCATATCCATTAGTGAATTTTGTCAAAATCACTCTGGTAATCAGTTCCCGCATATCTTTTGAATTGATGGATCCCGACGTCTGAAGTGGACATCATGTAACATGAGAAGAAAGTTTATAAACATAATTTGTTTGAATTAAATAACCAATCAAAATATAATAATATTGGCATTACTCATTGATCATCGTTACTCGATATACTAATAGTGTCATCTTATACATCAACGTCGACATCTTCTCCTTAACAAAATCAGTGTTTCATATACCTCATCATTTTCTACTTCATCGCCTACATCAACAATCAGTTCAGCGCTCGCTTCATGATTATGATTAACAATGTCGATGTCTGAAAATTGTATTTTCAATGGAACCAAGGCCGAAGTTGTGGCATCAACCTAAGGAATATCTCAAATTCCTTGACGATTGCATTCCTCGACGATATTCCATTCGTCACCTTTGACAACTACGCATGGCTCGTCTGTGAACCACTTTTTTAATGTATAAGCACTAACCGCTCAAAAGGTTTTTTTATCACTGTGCACTCTTTTGTTTACATTGTACTTGTTACCATACCATATGCATTTGAATAAAACAATTCGACAATTTTCATATACGTAAGCAGTATGCCGTCTTTTATTCTCCCATAGAAAGCATAAGCGTCAGTTGGTGTTGGGATTTGTGCCCACAAATGAGATAGTAGACATTATAAATACATTTTGTATTTCGTTTTGCTTAAAAATTAAATATTCATTCTTATTGAAGTTTGTGTTTATGTATGTTTACTACGCTCTGACACTGTCATCAACGAAAGAGATGCTAAGTACATATTTGAAAAGATTTTCTCTTATGACTAGTTTAAATAATAGTTCGCAATCTAAAAATTGATAGGGCAATCAAATCTTAGTATTGATTGTTTGAATAAATCAACGATATCTTATATTGTGATATAGAGATTTGCGACTCTGTTATTTATTCTTGAGGTCTTAATGAAGACATTGAACAAGACCAGTGATGCTTTAAAACTCGAGATAAAACCGCTTAATCACTCGAAACTTTAGGATCACATACGAGGGGTATTTTGGTAATTATTTTAATCATGAAGTGAATATATATATAATTGTAACACTTTATGACATTTGAATTGTCAATAAGCAATGACTAAATGAAGTTTCATCATACTGTTTCGTTGAATTGTGTGATTCGCAAATACGGAATTTGTGTTGAAACAATGCTAACACATTAGTATCACACCATGCTTTGTGATGAGAGTGTGAGCGAATAAAACGGGCCTAGTATTCATCGAATTAACATTCTTTGAATAAAACATGTGACATATACAGACTTCTCACTTTATATTTTTCTCGTTCACAAATAACAAAAGAATTGATGAAATAACAACTCAGGGGTAAAACACTAATTTTACATTCCTCTAAGTTAATGATACACACAAAAGGTAATTTCGTAAAATACTCTGTGGATCGTGTGAAAAATTATTTTGTCACATCAAACAAAAAATAAACGCATATGAACTTAGATAGTTTCAATATTATTCATGTAGTGGAATCGACTAATATTGAGAATTAAAAGTCGGAAAAAGTTTGGCAACTTTGAGTCCGGAATTTATTCTAAAGATTCATTCATGTGGGTCCATAAGGTCTCATTGATAGACTATCGGACGAGATTATTGAACTAGAACGATTGATTTTTTCGTTGAATGTAAATTGTGATTTACACTAAAAAAATTATTTTTTAAGTAATTAAATAAATAATTGGTTATTTATTATTACATTTATTTAATGAATCATATTATATTATGATATTGATAATAATATAATTTGACGATTCATATAAATAAAGGTGAAACTAAATATTTTCTCGTTTCGTACTTGTTTGCATAGTATGAAAAGAATTAATGACTTTTCATTGAATTAATGACTTTTCATTGAATAAATGATATGTTTTAAATTAATTATATATTATTTTAGAAATAAATCAAATATATTTTGGAGAAAATCAAATGATATACTCGCCCAAATTATAGAATTATGGCTGAGAAATTATTTTAAAACTCATTAAAAAGATCATTGGGCTGAAGTTTGACTAACGGGTCAAAATTAGACTTTGACCTAAGTGAAACCCGCTCTCTCAGATATGAAAAAGGAATTTTGAAACCCTAATCCTAATTGAATCATAATTCACTCGGCCAATATCCTTCTTCCTGTTTTGTTCATTTTGGCCGAGTGATTGAGAGAGAGAGAAGGATCAAGAAATTGTTTCTTGATTTTTGATTTGAATATTGAGTGATTCCCCTTCTCCCGTTGTTCGATAAAAAAGCCCACCCTCTTGATCTTCCAAAAATACGAGAGAATTATCTCTCTCTTTTTGTGGTGTTTGAGTGAGGTTTCATTGTCACAGGTCCGACCAAATTAAAGGAGAAACGAGCTAGATGCAACAAGGCACAACCGGGCGGAAGAAGGCCCACCGGCCAGCCAACCTTGCGCTTGCTTGCCTCCTGTGCGCCTACCAGCCCCGTGCCTGCCAGCCCGCGCTTGGAAGCCAACCTTGCGCCTGCCTGCCTCCCGTGTGCTTGCCAGCCCTGTGTGCCAGCCAGCCCCTGTGCCTGCCTGTACCGTGCGCCTGCCAGCCCCGTGAGCTAGCCAGCCCAGCATGCCCGCATTTCCCATGCGCCTACCTGCTCTCCCCTATGCGTGCCTCTCCCCAGAGCATCCGAGTGTTTCAATTCCAGCTAGGATTTTATGAGGCATTCCGGCGTAAGCTAGCAATGCAAGAGATTGTATACAATCTCAAATGTAAGTTCCCCTTAATGAATTAGATTTGTAACTGTAAATTTTTTATAGATTATTAGTGTGTTTATTCAATTTGTTGACAAGATGTTTCGAATAGAATTTATTGACATGTTAGTAGTTTTTAATGCTTAGGTTAATTGAATATGGTTAAAATGTGTTTTAACATGTTAGGTTCAATTGAGTATTTCCACCATATTTAGATAGATCACGCAATTTAATACGTTAATCGTAAACTAATTTCCAAAAGTTGGTAAACATACACCAATTTTTTTAGTTATTCGCTGATTATCACGATGATGGGTAAAAAAGTGTTGATTCTCACTTTTGGCTATAAGAATAGAAAAATAGTTACGATTTACCGTTTTTGCAAACAAAACTTTGAATTCCTTCCTGTGCATCGCTTCGATATCATTGACTCCAGTTTCTCTAATCACATCCCAATGCCCTATGTCGTTTATTATGTTATATTAGTAATGCTTCAACGATGTGATCGACTTATATATACACTTGGATCGATAACTTACAACATATATAGATCCACTTCTAGACTATTGGTATAGATGAACCACTCCGTAATCTCTATATGTTCATCGTCTAATACTAAAGGTTTCATCATCCCATAAGGAACATAGTTCTCAAATTAAAACACCAAGAGCGCTCGTACTTTATCCTCAACTACAACTTTATGATCTACTAAAGAGCTTGCAATGAATGCTAGATCTTCTTCTATGTTGTAAGCTTCTACAATAGAGCCTTAAAACTTAGTTTATTTGTTGGAAATTAGTTAACGATTTAAACAATAAACTTATATAACATATCTAAATATGGCGGAAATATATAATTTAACATATTATATTAAAAATCATTTTTAACATATACAGTTAACCTAAATATTAAAAATTACTAACATGTCAATAAACTTTTTATTCTAAACCTGTTATCAACAAATTGACAAATGATCTAACAACATATAAACAGTTTATAAATTTCTATCGCATATCCAATTCGTTTAGGAGACTTACATGTGAGGTTGTAAACAACCTCGTGCGTTGCTTGCTTACGCCGGAATGCCACGCAAAATCCCCACCAGAATTTATTGCATGCGCATTTGCCTCGGAAGAAGATCCTTGGATCCCCGCCTACAAATCACCAGGGAAGCGACCTGCTTCTCAAGCGTCTCATCTCGCTGGATTGACCTGCACACACGCGCACCACACATCGTAGGATGGACTGCACACGCACGGCCAGATTGATGCATCATTAATGCATAGTCATGATGTCAATACATCAATGCTTTGACTAGCCACCTTATAAAGAAGTTTGATCACTCAAAACTTTTTGCAGGGCCTCGAGGGAGGATTACTAGAGTTTGAGTCTAAGAGTATAACCAACAACTTAGTTCAACAAGATCTACTTTGAAAACAATCCGCTGATGGGAGACCTTGTCTCATCGTTTCACTTTTGAACGTAGCTATAAAAGAAATGTAAGGAGCAATGCGTCTATGAGTACTCTCATTTAAGAGAGGGCAGCGAGGTGACTCTTAGTCCGGCGACATATGCATTTCACATTAGTGTTGGGGATCGCGGGTTGCAAACAATAAGTACAACCCTCCCACTTAGTTTTTAGGAAAAAATAAGGGGACACTGGATTGCAAACGAGTGCAATCCTCCCACTTAATTTTTGGAAAAATGGCACGTCTACTCTTGTACATATAGGAAACATATTTCCATTAGCAAAGAGAGATAGAATGGATCACTAGAGAAAAAGAACCCTAAAATTGATATTTGTGAGGGGAGAGCAGTGTTAATGCACTAAGGCACAAGGAACATACTTGGATCTTTTTGTCTATTAAATTTATTTTTCCTAAAGAAAGTGTGTGAGATTAATAAATCGTCACTTTTGCACTTGAAAGTTTTTTAGATTAAAAATCTCCTAAAACTAATATCTTCATTTTCATGACATCTTTCTTCAAGGTGACTTCATGGTGGTTGAGCGCGAGAACGTCGGAAAACCACGATAGCATTGAGATGAGGGGAGTAGGCTCGGAGTCGCAAAATCCGGATTAAAAGTTTTGGACTCGCGGACTGCCGTACACCTCGGACTTAAAAGGTCATAAATGATACATCCCGAATCCGATTGAGCTGAAACCAATTGCATTGGATAGCTAACATCCGTAACTTTAATTTGATTTAAGAAATACTAATTTTCAAGATTGGAGCAAAGAGTTATGCCCGTTTTACTGAGCCATAACAATTTGTCCAGAATTTGAAAAACAATTAAAAAGTACGTCGGATCTAGGTGTAGAAAGAGGTTTATTGAAACATTTTAATTGTATGTTTTGATTTCGATTGTGTGTTATATTAACATGTTAATAATTAAACACAAAATAAAATAAACAACATAATATAAAACATTCAATAAAAAATTTAAACTAGAAGTGCGATAAACTAGTTTAAACTATGTACACAAATTTTCGAACTTGTCAAAAAATTGATTTCGAGTATGCTACATATAAAATAATTAAAAACTGTTTTTAATGTATTTAGATAGCATATTTAACAAGTGAAAAATCACCACAAATTTAATTTTAGAGGTCGTACTAAAAAATTAAAATTTTGTAAGATCCAGTCAAGCAAATTTAGAAAACAATTTTCTTATAAATATTTTAAATAACAAGTACATGCTTAACTTTGACCATATCTCTGATACCATTTGTTGGAATAGGTCTAGAGTTAAGAAAAATTTATCATTAACACATTAATGGCGGAATATAAAAATTTCTTTTACTAGTAAAACAATTTCTACTAACGTAACCAAAGTAAATATACATGTTATAAATTAAAAAAAACATTATTTAATCTACTTGAATACTAACCTTTCTTGTGTCTTCAAACTTGATGCGTGTTGGGAAAGGTTGATCTTCTCTTCTAACTTGATTCCTTCAAACCTAAACGAGAACTTGAGAAACCTAATGTTTTTATTACAAGAGTCTATAGAGGTTTAAAAGGATTTGTGTGTGGGCACAATTAAACAATATGAACCAAGAACAATTCTTGGATCATAAGCTAATTCTCTAGATTAAGTATGGATCTAGGTGAAAAATAAAAAGGAGTATTTTCTAGAGAGAGAGAGAGAGGGTCGGCCAAGAGCAAGAGAGAACAAGGCAAAAGTTTAACCTCTCACATCTCAGTGTGAGGCTCTATTTATAGGAGAAGGAAAAATCTATAAAGGTCAATTATTCATTCATGAAAGAATAATGTATTAATGACACAATATTTGATTTTCCCTTCCCCTTTCTCTCTTAGGATGGCCGGCCATACACCTCAAGCAATGAGGAAATTTGTTTCCCTTTTCCTTTTGGTTAATTATCCTTATACTTAAAGGGAAATAAAACTCTCCTCTTGATGCACTCTTTTGCCGAAATTCTACCTAGGGAGGAGCTTCTAGATGCTTCCTTATTTCTTTTAAGACAATTCTTAAAATACCCATTGTAGAATTATAATTGCACAAATAACGAAATTTCGTAATGCCTTAAACGATTTTTCAACTTTAGTAAATAATTTATATTTTCATCATATGAAAATATTTAAAATCTTATTTTGGCATTCACGTCATTCTATGTCCATGAGGACAAAAATACCCTTTAGACACGTTCCGAGAAAAAGTCTACTTCAACATTTGAACTTATTTTGACTTACCTTTTAGTTTAACAATCATACTCTAATGACCTGTAATAGTGACCTTATGGATCCAAATGAACAAAGCTTGAGCTTCTATACTCGGACTCAAAAGTTCACAAACCTTTTCCGAGTATTAGCTTAATGTCAACTGACTCCACTAAAGAGTTGACACTGAGAATCTCTCGGTTCAAATGAATTTATTTTCTACTCAAATTCAAGTTAATTATATTGGGCGGATCCATTGAATGTTATCTATGTTTACCTTTCATGAATATCATCAACTAGTTGAGATTTATAAAATTACCATTTTACCCTTCTAGTTGTTATTTCCTCAACTCATTTAGTACTTGTGAATAAGTTAGAAACAATGTATTGATGAGGAGCTAGCCAGTCACATTTTTTCATCCAAATAAAGTCGCTACTTAATTTTGGATACTGCGCAGTTCATTTATTCACAATTCAAGTAATAAAGCATGATGTGATATATATTGCATCTCAGCAATCTTGTACATGAATTCCATATCTATGAGAACTTCACAAAGTTGGTTCATGACATCTTCATAACTTAATATCTCACCAATTAGTGTAGTCTAGATCACTTAATGGATCTAGAATTTGACTTTCTCAAATGGGAATATTAAAGCTATGAAATGACATGTCTCATTTTAGGATTTAGGTAAGCACGACGCAATTCATAGTGACCTTGAGACAGAAGATTTTAAATGACTTGTTCTTACATTGTCTCTAAAGGTGCACTAGTTAATTCAGTATCTTCGGTAGATACATTAGAAGAACTATTGAGTTCCTAACTCTCTATACCTCGTAACCAACCATCATATATTCTTCCAACAATCATACTATGATCAATAGTCCGTTGATCTTTAGACTACTGAATAAGAGTTTGTTCACGCAAATCTACATTTGTCTCTTCATACATTGTTAGGTTTGATTATGGACTATAAGACTATTGAATATCATAAATCTTCAAACAAACGAAAAATGATTGAATGAACGTTTCAACTTTTATTAATTTAATCAGCAAATTACAATAAGGACTCATGAGAGATGTAAATAAATAATTTTTTTGAGGGCATCTCTGCCAACAGTAATCTAATCTCGCACATATTTTCTCACTTGAACGATAGGGTGAAGAAACACGTCCATGTACTTTATGGTGAATTCGGCCCCAAAATTAGAAGCGTCAGCATCAAATACTATTTCTTCATACACAATCAGGATGACAAGTTATATGCAGTCATTACCACAAGCCACATGATTTACGATATAGATATTTACCTAAAAGGATTGAATTTGTCAGAAGCTAGTCCATGTCACACATTCGCGTTCTGCAGCAAAATATGAATACTTATGGTCTAGGTTCTCCCACGACATTCCATCATCAGAATGTCATAGAACAGTTTATTCTATGACACGTTCTCTATTGTGCCATTGCATTTGCATAGACGTATCTCTACATGTGTACAACAACTTCAGACAGTCTTTCAAAGGAAGATACTGCAAAATGTTTAACAATACTTTCTACTGACAAGCTTCCATCTGCTATCAAAGAAATTAGGTAAACGTCATCTTTTTCAAGCTCTTTTTGCAATATGACATAGGTTTTAGTGTAAAGATCGATCATCTCGTACCCCACTGCAGAATTCTTGAGTTTTACCTTTCTCTCATATTGTTTTTCTTGAGTACGATTACCAACTAGACGTGACTTTCTCGAAAATTGTAAATTTCCAGTGACGAAATTCTTTATCTAATAGTTCGTAACTTTGATATGCATAAATGAAACTAAGAATGAGAAACACGAAAACTCTTTGCGTCCAGGGTACAATTCTTCCTCCAACTCGGAGAATAGAGCTTATAATTGCTCATCTACATGCACCATGCTCAAGGTTGGATCCAGAAACTCGTCAAAGTTCTCGTGATCCATGGTATCGTGCAAAGTATCGTGTAATACTTCGACTCCTATTAGATCTATTTTGGTTGCTTGTAATACTTGTTGGGAACTAGAACGATACTCACCGTGATAATACTGTTATGTGTATCCCGGGGTAAAACTCTTGTCTAGGATATGACATCTAAAGCCGCCAATGCCATATCATATAGTTCCAAAATTTGCAAGGACGTCGGGATTGGTTATTTTTGTTCAAGAACTTGCTTTCAGTGGAAGTAAACACTATAACGCCTATCATATATTGCAAGCTCAACCACTCATTATGTGTAATCTATTCTTTACTCGTATTCGACCTTTTGCTGAACGAGAAAGAGAAAATAATAGTTTTTTAATTAACTAAATTTGAATGAAATCTATAAGATAAAGATTTCAGGATTACAAATTATTAATAGATACATAGAATATTAGAGTTATTAAGTTAAGATATTTACAGGATAGCTATGTTGGTGATAAACCATTCCCGCAATTTAAGATCACTATAATTTAAATCACCAACAAATCCATCCAATGATGATAAACTATATCGTAAATCAATTATCCACGATTTCAAGTTTAACTTTAACATTGCAATTTTATTTTAACTCCACACCGCAATTCAATTAGTTAGTTTACTATACTAAATACAAATCAGGTAAATTAAATATAAATATGCTAAACTAAAAAAATTAATTTTTTTGTTAATACTTCTAAACCTATAATTAACTTTAACCATTGAAATCCAAAGTTTGTAATAAATCAACAAATAGAGAACTAATTACAAACTAAACCAAAGCCAATCTCTAATTAACCAGATATAACTAAATCAAAATCCAAGCATCCAAATTTAAAAGCGAAATATTATTTTATAGACCCTAAATTATAAAAAATATTCAATTTAGACCCATCATTTGGAAAACATCTAAAACAGACTTTTAGACCAAAATCAGAGGAAAATACCCTTATAAGCAAAACAATTTTTTTTTTAAAATTTCGAAGAGATTTTTTTAATACCCTTATACCTTTAGTGCGTTCTTTCCAAGAGACTTTTAGACCCATCATTAAACGGTTGTTTTAGTTTATGATTTTCTTGTTAAAACATATTAGATGTTGTTCGTAGAGTGATTATTAGCAACACATATATTAAGTCGGGTGAATTTTAGTTAAATTTAAATCGATTTTGTGTTTTGGATTTTTAAAACGATGAAAATTTTGAATTTAATCACCCATACGATGAAAAATTTGAATTTAATTGTACGTGAGATATTTTACGATACGATACACAAAGAAAATATGACACTTCAGATGTCACTTTTTAAAAAAGCGACGTCAAAAATGTCGTGTACGATGGCAGAGTAGACTTTGTAGAAGACACTTTAGACGTTACTTTAGAAAGAAGCGACGTCTAAAGTGTCATTTTTTGTATCTTATGCTATCGTGTGTTCTATAAAATTCAAAGTGTTTATCGTTTTTTAAAGTCTACTACTTAAAATTGGTTTAATTTAATCAAACTTAACCAGATTTAACGTATATGTTGCTAGTAATCAATATACGAACAAAATTTAATAAGATTTAACAATAAAATCATGTAAAAATAACCGGTTAAATCTCTTAATTTTTTTAAAGAACTAAGTATTTGGTTTATAAGGGTATTCCTTTTCCGATTTTGGGCAAATGTCTATTTTAGATATTTTTAATAAGATGAGTGTAATCTGGATATTTAGCATGTTTTGGGTCTACAAAATAAAATGTCTCATTTAAAATCTAACTTCCAAATACCAATACCAAATTAATCAACCCTAAATAAAATCAAATAAAAACTAATTAGGCTTAGTTAATACCAAAAAAATAATTAGCCAAAACTAATCCGCCCTAATAAAATTTCTCAAATCATAAATGAAACTTAATACCTAGACAGGGGCTTCTAGACGACATTGGATCGTGGCGGCGACAATGGTAAATACTTCGAAAGGCTGATATTGGCGGTGACATTGGGGGAAGAGTTCCTATAATTAAGCTAGAGAAATGAGAGTTAAGAGAAAAAGAGACGATACATTAAATAGGGAGGTGGATTTAAAAAAAAATACTAGGACAACGTGCGCGACATATGAGTTTCCAGAGAAGGTCGCGAAAAGGTATCGTCAGCCAAAGAAGGTCGCCAGCCATGCGAGGAGGTGGCTCTACTGAAATTGGTCTGCTGAAATTCTGGAAACTTTTGGATGCGATTTGTTGCATTTGATAGTCTAAACAAACTAAATATTTATCAACAATTTTTACACCATATTGACTTGTAGCATCTGATAGTCTTTATAGATGCGATAAGTCGCATCTAAAAGTCATCATGTCAAAGGGCTAAGTTGGAAACGTTTCAAGATCAATGCAATTCGTTCGGTTATTAGAGAGGCTTTAAGACTCGACATTGGAAACGTTTCTGTGACAGATGAGGGAAATGTTACCAATTCAAACGTATGATGGGCAACACTCAAGGTGTTATCGATGAATTCCTTGATGCATTTATCAAGGGATAATCCCATCATTCTAGTGTGTGTTAACGAAATACTTCGACGTTTTAATCATGCCATTAGGTTTATTGCTACTATGAAGCGATGATCCCACTATTGTTTTGAAGGAGAGGGCAAAACCTATTAGTGTACAAACTTATCATTATGATCAAATCTAGAAGGATATGATTAAGTGATTGGTTTCCGCGATGGTATAATCCGAAGTTATTTAGTGGATCATGAGTGCTAAACAAGAAGGTTATCCCTAACAAGTTTTAGATCTCAATGATCCGTAAAAGTTTTGACGAATTCCGTTTATCATCGGTCTTCAATACGATCAATCTCAAATCAAGGTATCACTAGATCATGATGCAGCTGACCGACGTCGAGAATATGGCTTTCAACACATGAGGGGAACTATGAGTTCCTTCTCATATTCTTTAGTTTGATGAATACTCCAGTGCCCTTTTAGTCCTTGATGAACGATGTGTTCCAATCATACTTGAAAAAACTTATTCTTGAGGTTTTTGATGAAAATTTAAACTATATTTAAACTTGAGAAGACTACTTAAACCTTGTAGAAGTGGTCCTCTGTATTCTTGTCAACCATTAACTCTACGCTAACTATAAAAATTGGATGTTTGCACAATTAAATGTCGAATACGTGTGCAACGTTGTCTCGGGAGAAGGAGTGGCGGCCGATCATTCTAAGGTGGAGGTAATGCTTGATTTACCAGTTCATACAACATTTCAAAGATTATAGTCTTATTGTTGGAATCGTTCTAGAGGTTTAGAATAGTTTAACGCTTCTTGAAGAGACAAAATATTGAAAATTATATATACATAGTGCATGAACATGTAGTGTTTAAATTAAACTATGATGATTATTTACAATTTGTACCAATATTTATTCTTTAAGTGGTCATCTCCTCTCGCAAAAGACCTTTTACACTTCTCATTGAATTTAAGCAACCATTATAGTTTCTAGCACTAGAGTCTATTTAGAGTTTATAGAATTTAATGTGTCGGCATTGCTGACGCTTTTACTCAAGAACTAGTCTTCGACCAAAGAGTTAATGAAAATCCTACGTCTAATGAGGAAATAGATGTCAAAACAAAAGAGATAAGAGTATAGAGAGGGAGAGAGTCAGCCAAGGCTAGAGAGAGATAGAGAGAGATAGAGAGAGAGAGAGTTGACCGTGTGAATAAATTCATACTTGTGTGTTCTCACATCTCAATTTTGAGGTGTATTTATAAGTGAATTGGTTGGCTTGAATCTAATCAATAAAGAATATCTCATATGCAATTATTTGATATTCGTTTCCCATTTCTATCAAATACCAATCAAGATCGAATCTCTCTTTCTGCTTACATAAGGCCAACCATTTACTTCTCACAAATAACATATTTCTTACATTTTCTTCTAAATTTGGTGTATATTTTCATATATCTTTCCTAAAAATAAATTATATATCAATTTAAGACGATATACTATCGATTGTTCCCTTCTCAAACATGCTTTTAGATATTTGTTGTTATGATCTTGGTTCTCAGCGGTCTATAAAAGGCTTGTCAGAGCGCCACAAAGACCCGCCCAAGGCGCACCGCTCAAGCTACACGACGAGAAACTGGCCCGTATGGTTCTTGTAAGAAACAAGTCGGATGGCCCCTTGCCTCGGCAATGCTTAGGCCGGTCAGGCACATGCCTGGCCTTGCCCATGCCGACCGTCCCATGCCTGACCATCGTTCGAGTGTCTCCCGAGCTCTTGGGAGGCACATGCCGGCTGGTCACTGACAAGCCTCACCTAGGCTCGCCGGCCTCCATCCTGGAAGGCTTTGAGAGTTCCTCACTGAGCATGCAAGAAACATGTCGGCTGGTCCCTCACCCGCGCAAGGTCTAGGCCAGCCGGCCGGCCTCCCCGTGATTGTCGACCAAAGCCTCCGTGGGGCTCTAAAAAATCTATGGTTTGGTAATTTTCCAATCTCTCTGAAAATTTTCTCCTACTCTTTGTACTCTTGAGAATTCTCTCTCGACAGGAAGATCCAACACCAAAGCACCCGGAACGCCTCGACCTAAGTATAATCGTTTCACTCAGTCTCGTCGATCTTTCCTCGCCATCCTTAAACTCCGCCCACATTTTACTGATGTTGAGCGTTGGAGAGATAAATAGAGGATCCCCCTCTATTTCCCTTTTTAGGTTGCCTTTTCATGTTTTTCAGGTAGCAGGAGAACTCGAAGATATTGAGATTGATGCCCACAAATGAGATATTAGACATTATAAATACATTGTATTTGGTTTGGCTGAAACATTAATAAAATTAAATATTCATTCTTGATTATGTTTGTGTTTATGTATGTTAGCTATGCTCTGAAACTATCATCAACGAAAGGGGTGTTAAGTACAGACTTGGCAAGATAGCCCCTTGTGACTAGTTTAAACATTAGTTCGCAATCTAAAGATGGAAAGGGTAATCGAATCTGATTAATGATTGTTTGAATGAATCATGATATCTTATCTTGTGATATAGAGAGTTGTGACCCTGTGTTTCATTCTTGATATCTTACAGAAGATATTGAACAAGACCTGTGATACTCTGAAGCTCGAGAGAAAACCGTTTAATCGCTCGAAGCTCCAAAATAAAATTCGAGGAGTATTTTGGTACTTTATACAAAATTCTAAAGTGAATGCATAGTCGATGTGACACCTTATAAATTTGATTTGTGAATGGGCAATGGCTAAATTGAAGTTGCATTTGACCCGACAACTGGTGTCATAACGCTGTCATGTTGGGTTATGTGATTCACAGATACGGAATTCATGTTGAAATAATGCTAATGCATTAGTATCACACTATGCTTTGTTACGAGAGTGTGAATGAATAAACTAGGCATGGTATTCATCGAATAGAAAATTATTTGATTAAAACATGTGACATGTAAAGACATCTCACTCTATGTTTTTTCTCATTCACAAATAACAAAGGAGTTAGTGAAATAATAACTCAGGGGTAAAACGGTAATCTTACATTCCTCCGAGTTACTGATACCCATGAAGAGTAATATCGTAAAATACTCCGTGGATTGTGTGAAGAATTGTTTTGTCACATCAAACGAAAAATAAACGCATATGAACTTAGAAAGTTTCAATATTAGTCCTTTAGTGGAATCGACTAATATTAAGAATTAAAAGTAAGAAAAAGTTTGTGAACTTTTGTGTCTGGACTTTATTTTAAAGTTTTGTTCTTGTGGGTCTATAAGGTCTTTGTGATAGACTATCGGACGAGATTTATTGAGCTAGAACGATTGATTTTCTCATTGAATGTAAATTGTGATTTACACTAAAAAAATTATTTTCTAAGAAATTAAATAAATAATTAGTTATTTATCATTACATTTATTTAATGAATCATATTGTGTTATAATATTGATTATGATAATTTAATGATTCAAATAAATAAAAGATGAAAATAAATATTTTCTCGTTTCGTACTTGTTTGCATAGTATAAAAACAATTAATGACTTGTCATTAAATAAATGAGATGTTCTAAATTAAGTAAATATTATTTTAGAAATAATTCAAATATTTTTGGGAGAAAATATAATGATTTTGTCGGCCATAATTAAAAGAATAAGGCTGAGAATTATTTTAAAACTCATTAAAAAGATCTTTGGACTTAAGTTTGACTAACGGGCCAAAATTGGATTTTGACCTAACTGAAGCCCATTGTCTCAGGTATAAAAAGATTGTGAATCATTTTTAACCTAACCCCAAGATGAATCTTGGCCAGAACCTCTCCTCCCCGTTGTGTTCTTGTGGCTGAGAAATGGAGAGTGAAAAAAGAGATCAAGAAATCGTTTCTTGATTCTTGATATTGTATCTTGAGTGATTCCCTTTCTCCCGTTGTTCAATCCTAGAGCCCACCCTTTTAATCTCTAAAACACCCAAGAGAATTATCATTGAATCCATTGTGGTGTTTGTGTGAGAATATTTCATATAGGACCGGCCAAGATTCAAGACTCGCGAAGACCCAATCCAGCGAGTGGAGTCTCAAACCGGCGAGGGGCTGTGAAGGCTTGTCCGAGTCTGTGAAGGTCAGGGAGTTGAAGGCACAGGGGAGACTCTTCTTGTCGACGAGATGGAGATTCAAGCCATGTCCATCCGGCCGGCAAGTGAACAGGCGCACATTCAGCCCTTTCCAGCTGAATCTTAGGCGCGGGCATTGTGCAATCCAGCGAGCGGCGAGCGACGAGTTGTGAAACAAGCTTGAGGCGCGTAGGCCGGTCTCCTTCCAGCAAGGTGCATACTCGAGGGTGTACACACAGGTCCACTTCCCCGAGGGTTAGGCATGCATTCACGCAAGGATAAGGCACGCTCCAGTCCATCCCAGTGAGTGCATTCCGACGAGGCATTCAGGCGTAAGGAAGCAACGCACGAGGTTGTTTAGAACCTCACATGTAAGTCCTCTAACGAATTTGATCTGCAACTATAAATTATTTATAGGATGTTAGTGTGATCAATTTGTTGACCACGTGTTTAGAATAAAAGATTTATCGACATGTTAGTATTTTTTTAATGCCTAGATTAATTGAATATGTTTAAAATGTATTTTAATATGTGTTAGATCTTATTATATAATTACGCCATATGTTATAATAATTTGGTTAATCATTAATCAATTTCCAACAGAAGACCCCACGACAGCGAAGAGACGAGTGAGGATACCGAATTTGACACACTTAAGCTGAAGCGAGGTTCACTCGACCCAAGCTGCGATATGACCCCCTAGGTCTCATAACATTGTCCAAGTTTTTGTGACAACATTTCTTTTAATTCTCCAAGACATGTACAAGAATAGCCTTTGTAGAATTATCACATATAATTTCACCAAATGAAAATCGATTCTCGAGGCTCAAATCTAATTTGAAGTTGTGTGAATCATTTAATGACCATCATCTGATGATGTCCAAAATATTATTTTGAAATTCATATAATCTCTTGTCCTAATGGACAAACTTACCCTTTAGATAATATTTTGAAAATCATCTAGGCCAAAACTTGAACTTGTTTGGACTTAGCATATAGGTTAATAAATCATACTTTAATGAATTGTAGTAGCTCATGCACCCAAATGAAGAACGCCGGAGCTAGCATAATCGAATACCAAAGTTCACAAACCTTTTTCAAGTTATAGCTTAATGTCAAGTGACTCCACTGAAGAGTTGACACTAAAAATATCTCGGTTCAAATCAATAAATTATCTACTCATATTTAAACTTCATTGTGATGAGTGGATCCACTAAATATTATATATTTTTACCATTCGTGAATATCATATATGTGAGATATTACAAACTTACCATTTTACCATTGAAGTTGTTATTCACGTAACTCTTTTGTTAATTATGAATAATATAGAAGCAACATATTGACGATGGGGTAACAAGTCATATACTAGTGATATCATCTATGTGAGATTTTACAAAATTATCATTTTACCCTTTAAGTTGTTATTATTCACGCAACTCCTTTGTTAATTATGAATAATATAGAAGCAACATATTGACGATGAGGTAACAAGTCATATACTAGTGTACGAAACGATGAAGACTTTTTCATGCAAACTTATATTTGTCTTCAGTTGTCATTAGGTTTGTTTAAGCACTAAAAACTAATGATTATCAAAAAACTTCAAAAAAAAAAAATTAGAATGAATACAAGTTTCAACGCTTTATTAATTTATTCAGTAGTTACAACCAATAGGCATTGAGACTTTATTACATAAAAAGTACATAAGTAATAACGACTACTCTTCTTGTGTTAATACATGACAACAAACTCTCACTTGACTCAAAGAAGATGTGAGTTATTTCTTATACATAATCAACGTCTCTATGCTGCATGATCTCTCGAATAAAAAGTATTTCCTCTTAATATGTTTGGACTGCGTATGTCTTCTAGGTTCCTTTGAGTTCATGACAACCTCGCTAATATCAGAATTTTAAAATGGGATTGTTGACTTTTCAAATGATTTCATGATACTTTGAGGAAGTTTCCAAGACATACATCCTCTTTGTATGCTTGAATAGCATCCACATATTCTACTTTCGCGTCCACATATTATGTTTTCTTTATAGAGTTTGCAATGCAAGATCATTTGATACTCCTCCAATCACCATATCCACCATTCGGGATGAACACATATTTTGAAGTGGATTTCTAGAAATCCTTATTTGGCTGAAAGTCTGAGTCGACATGATCATGTAAGTACTTGAATATGTAATCATATCAAGCACCTAATTCTCCTAAGATTCTTAAGAATATGCTCAACATCAATCCATGGATCGAGTTCAGGATTCGATTGCGAGCGACTTACCATGCCTGTTGCAAAACAAATATATAATCTAGTACAAAGCATAATATACATGTGGTTTCCTACGAGTGCAGCGTAAGGAATCTTTCTCATTTCCTCAATCTATTGTCCAGTCTTAGGATACTCTTCCTTAAAGAGTGAGATTCTTTTTTTAGCCATATCTTAACCTCAAATAACTTACGCATATCATTACATATGAGTAGTATTTCATCAATATATAATACAAGAAATACAACCTCGCCCTTGTGCATCGACTCAAACACACAAGGCTGATCTATTGACTACTCAAAGTTGAGGCTTTTCAAAGTTTCATCAAATTTAATGTTCCATGAACTAGATGTTGTCAAAGATTCCTACAAGAAGAGTATTAATTGTTACTTATGTACATTTGATACCCATGCTTGTGACTGTTGAATAAATTAATCTATAGTCCAAATTTTCATTCATTTTATTTCGTTTGTTTGTAGATTGTGATAGACCTTAGTCTTCAGTGCTTAAACAAACCTAACGACAAATGAAGATAAAAATGTAGATTTGCGTGAACAACTCTTCATGGTTTGCTTAAAATAGTGTATTCGCACTCCCAAGAGCAAATAAATATTTATCTCACTATGATTGTTAGGATAACTTCTCATGTCTGGTTATGATATATAGATAGTAAGGAATCCATACTTCTTCTTAGGTATCTTATGAAGATGCTTAATTGACCAAAATGCACTTTCCAAGACGGTTATAAAATAAACAATTTAACTTCTTTTGTCTTGAACTCACTATGTATGAATTGCTTATCTCAATTCATAAAATGAGACATGGATTCGTTACTTACATACGCTCATTTGAGAAAGTTAAAGTTCTGGATTGGCTATGTGATATCTAGAGAAGACTTATTGGTGAAGTATTAAGTATGAAGATGTCATGAATGACTTTGTGATGTTCTCATTGCTATGGAATTCATTTATAAGATTCATGAAATGCAATCTATATCACGTTATGTATTTTCCCTTAACTTATGAAAAATAAACTAGCCAATGTCCAAAGTAAGTTGTGAGTTCTCTAGATAAAACAACGTGATTTGTTAGCTCCACCTTAATAAATTATTTCTAACTTGTTCACAAGTTACAAAGGAGTTGAGTGAATAAAAATTATAAGAATAAAATGATTATTTAGTAAACCCTATCTAGTTGATGATATTTGTTGTCGTCGATTTTTTCCGACAACAATGAATATAAATATATCGTCTTCGGACGACCTCCCAGGACCGGCCCCAGCCACCGGAGGGCGCCGCGGGCTCTCCCGACGCGCCCCGATTAGCCCTTGGCCGGCCCTGAGACATCCCTGGCCGACCCTGGCACGCTTTGGCCGGCCCTAGCATGCCCTGGCCGGCCCTGGCCCTCCCTGGCCGGTCCTGACACTTCCTGGCCGGCCCTGACACGCCCTCGGCCGGCGCTGACTCGTCTTGGGCGCCCATGGTCGATTGCCTCGACTATAAATAGCCCAAGACGCCTCCCACAAAGAAAACGAACAAAAAAAGCTAGAAAAGAGGACAATATACTTTTCTTATTGAGAACTTCTCCCCGAGAATTCTCCCCAGATCCGAGGCTTGAACTTCGAAATGACGCTGACTTCATAGTCTCCGTTTACATTCCGCCTTGTCGATCTTCCCTCGTCATCCTACAAACTCCACCCACATTATACTAATGTTGAGCGTCGGAGAGGTAAATAGAGGACCCCCCTCTGTTTTCCCTTCTTAGTTCACGTGTGTTTACTCTTTTCAGATAATAGAAGGACTCGAAGACCACATGAAAGCTGAGAGACGATCCGGGACACCGGATCTGACACGCTTAGGCCGAAGCGAGGGTCACCCGCTCTGAGCGAGGATCTGACCGCTTAGGTCTCTGAACGTTGTCCAAATTTCAGCGACAATATTTTGGCGCTAGAAGGAGGGGCCTGTTTCTCGATCCTAAAACTCGCTCATTCCACACATTTCCATTTCATCTCCTTTCTTTTCTGCTCATTTGAAAATGAGTGACGTTCCGGCTGTTTGCAGAGATGCCCACAAGAAGATTGTTTATTTACATATTGATGTAATATATAAATCTTTGTAAAGTCCTTATTGAAAGATTGATTATTTACATACTGATGTAATATATAAATCTTTGTAATTTGCTGATTGAATTAATAAAAGTTGAAACGTTCATTCATTCCTTTTTAGTTTGATTGAAGATTTATGATATTCAATAGTATAATAGTCCTTAATCAAACCTAACAATGTATGAAGAGACAAATGTAGATTTGCGTGAACAAACTCTTCATGGTTTGACTAAAACGGTATATCGCAATCTAAAGATCAACGGACTATTGATCCAAGTATGATTGTTGGAAGAATCTAGGATGTCTGGTTACGAGGCATAGAGAGTTAGGAACTCTGTAGTTCTTCCAGTGTATCTTTCGAAGATACTGAATTGACCAGTGCACCTTCAGAGACAATTGAAGAACAAACCATTTAACATCTTCTATCTCAAGGTCACTACGTATGAATCGCATCATGCTTACCGAAATCCTGAAATGAGACATGTCATTTCATAGCATTAATACTCTCATTTGAGAAAGTCAAATTCTAGGTCCCATGTGTGATCTAGACAAGGCCTATTGGTGAGATATTAAGTTATGAAGACGTCATGAACCAACTTTGTGAAGTTCTCATAGATATGTAATTCATGTATAAGATTGCTGAGATGCAATGTATATCACCTCATGCTTTATTACTTGGATTGTGAATAAATGAACTGCGCAGTGTCCAAATTTAAGTAGCGACTTTATTTGGATGAAACAATGTGACTTGTTAGCTCCTCGTCAATACATTGTTTCTAGCTTATTCACAAGTACTAAAGGAGTTGAGGAAATAACAACTAGAAGGGTAAAATGGTAATTTTATAAATCTCAACTAGTTGATGATATTCATGAAGGGTAAACATATATAACATTCAATGGATCCGCTCAATATAATTAAGTCGAACTTGAGTAGAAAATAAATTCATTTGAACCGAGAGATTCTCAGTGTCGACTCTTTAGTGGAGTCAGTCGACATTAAGCTAATACTCGGAAAAGGTTTGTGAACTTTTGAGTCCGAGTATAGAAGCTCAAGCTTTGTTCATTTGGATCCATAAGGTCACTATTACAGGTCATTAGAGTAGGATTGTTAAACTAGAAGCTAAGTCAAAATAAGTTCAAATGTTGAACTAGACTTTTTCTCGGAAAATGTGTAAAGAGTATTTTTGTCCACAAGGACATAAAATGATATGAATGTCAAAACAAGATTTTGAATGTTTTCATTTGATGAAAATTTAAATTACTTTCTAAAGCCGAAAAGTCGTTTGAGGCATTATGAAATTAATTTCGTTATTTGTGCAATTATAATTCTACAACGGGTTTTAAGAATTGTCTTAAAAGAAATAAGGAAGCATCTAGATGCTCCCTCACCCTATGAAGAATTCGGCCAACATAGCATCAAAGAGGAGAGTTTTATTTCCTTTTTCTTATAAGGATAATTACCCAAAAGAAAAAGGGAAATGAATTTCCTTGAGAAGGAAACAAATGTGCTAAGTGAGGAAACAAATTTCCTCACTAATGCACCCATATGGCCGGCCATACAATGAGGGAAAGGTGAAGGGAAAATCAAATATTGTCATGAATACATTATTCATTCATGAAAGAATAATTGACCTTTATAGATTTTTCCTTCTCCTATAAATAGAGCCTCACATAGGGATGTGAAGGTTAAACAATTTTCTTCTTCTATCCCTATTGTGGCCGAACCTCCCTCTCTCTCTCTCTAAAAAATACTCTTCTTATTTTGCACCTAGATTCACATTCAATCTAGAGAATTAGCTTATGATCCAAGAATTGTTCTTGGTTCATATGGTTTAATTGTGTCTACACACAAATCCTTCCAAAACCTCTATTGACTCATGTAATAGAAATCTTAGGTTTCTCGGGTTCAAGATTAGGTGCGAAGGTGACGAGCGAGTCAAGGAAGAGGATCTACCTTCTCGAGACGCTTCAAGATCAAGCTTCGTAGAAAGGTTCGTGTTCTAGTAAATTAAATAATGATTTTAATATATAACATGTATATGCTTTTTCTAGGTTAGTAAAATTGTTTTACTTGAAAAAGAAATTTTTAAATTCCGCCATTGATTTGATTAATGTTAAATTTTTCTTTAACCCTAGACCTATTCCAACACTGGCAACTTCCGCAGCTGCCCGATCGAGCAATCCCATCGCTCGAGCTACTAGCTCGCGATATGAGTTTAGGAAACTCCCCCACCGAGGGACTAGGCAACAACCTGGGTTAAGGAATTCAAGAAACGACGTATTCGTCCCTCGTGAGAACGAGGAAGGCTTGAGGGACGAAACCAACCGCCGCTTGGCAGAACTTTTGGCCGGCCAGGGGTCGATAGGGATTTACTCATGAACCTCCTCGGACACGAGGAGGGAGGTAGTTCAACTTAGGATGAAGATTATGCCATGGACGGCACCGTTCTGGAGACAAGCGAAAGCCTGACGCTCACCCGCTCGCCTGTGGAGAATGCGAGCGACGCTCCATTCGACCAGCAAGCAGAGCGGCGGCAGGAAACTTCGCGACGGGAGGGTTTGAGTAACCCCCGTCCTCGGACGGCGCAGGGCACTTTGCGGAGCGGGAAGTCTCGACGGGCGCGCCGAGCATCCTCCCGACGGGGAAATCTCGGCGTGGACAGTCGCAGGACCCGTTGCGAAGACCGCCCACAGCCGCTTAGACCTTCGTGCTCCGCCAAGGAAGATCTGAGGACCCGCCTTAATTCGCGGCGGGGCCCCCGGGGGGAGGACTTAAGGAGGAAGTTGGACGCCCGCCGGGCCATCGCCGAGGCTACCACCCTCGGAAATCCTCCTCCGAACGCCTTGGACCAGGGATCGAATGAGCGACAAGTCCCTACGCCAATGGGGCCAGAAGCGGAAAATGGGCTCGAGATGATCACCATGATTCAGGGCCTCCAAAATCAGATCATCAAGTTGCGGGGGGTAGGCTCAGGATGTTCCAGTCCGTATAACAGGTTGGAAGGGTCATACTCGCCTTTTACGGCTGCATTCCTCGCGCAATCCCCCAAGCGGGGATTCAAACTCCCCACAATGCCACCGTATGACGGACGCTCTGACCCTAATTTCAATATCTAACACTATGAGACCTGGATGACAATGCAAGGATTCTCGGGGCAAATACTTTGTCAAGCTTTTAGCCTCACACTGGCGGGATCAGGATTCGAGTGGTTCCGGAACTTGAAGCCAGGCAGTATCTGCTTGTTCCACGCCCTCAGGGAATTTTTTCTCGCTCGATTCGCCACGTTGGTCACACATCTGAAGTCCAAAACGCATTTGTGGACGATCAGGCAAAATCCAGGCGAGAGCTTGCGTGCGTATTTGGCTCGGTTCACCGAGGAATCCCACAAGGTGGAGGATTTCGATGACCGAGACGCCATCGTAGCCATCACGGAAGGTTCCGAACCGAGCGACTTTTTAAAGTCGATCGTAGGAAGGGTCCCAAGGGACATGGCCGAACTCATGGCATGCGCTCGAACGCACATGGGGGTCGAAGACTACCTCAACAGCCGGAAGGGCGAGGGTCACAGGGATCATCCTTGATCGAACGATCGCCCCAACGCTCGAGGAAAGAGGAGGAGGAATAACAACATCGCCGGAGATGACCCTCCGCCCCGACCAAGGAAGCCGTTCGCTGATCAATTCCGGGGAGAAGCTCTCACCCCACTCAATACGTCCCCGGCTCGAATTTTGGCCCTTCATAGGGACAAGCTCGGGTCCCCGACACCATTGAGAAAAGGTTCCGCAACGCGGGACAAGAGCAAGTATTGCGAGTACCACCGGGATCACGGACACGTGACCTCCGAGTGCTACCAATTGAAGCAGCAGATAGAGGCCCTAATTCAGGATGGCAAGCTCAAAGAGTTTGTCATGAGGGCCGCCGGGGTGACAATCCCGGAGGATCGCCCACCTGCCCAGAATAGGGGCCCAGCCAAAGAAAAAGCTCCAGCCATCGCCACCATTACCGGCGAGCACGAAAAATCCGGAGACGAACATTGTGAGAACAATCACCGGGGGGCTTGATTGTGGCGAATCAAGCAATCAGAAGAAGAAGTATTTGAGGGGAGTAACCAACGAAAGGGTCAGAAATGGCATTAGCGTAACATATCTCGCCCCCACCTACTCCTTTTGAAGACATCCGCTTCCCCGAGGAGGAGGCAAGACGAATACTCCACCCGCATAACAACGCGCTCGTCGTGACTGCAACTGTGGCCAACAACAAGGTTCGGCGAATCTTTATTGATAACGGCAGCGCGGTGGACATAGTGTTCAAATCGGCGCTTGAGCAGATGAAACTCGACAGAGTAAACCTCTCCCAGATCCGGACCCCATTATATGGCTTTTCCGGGGAAATAGTGTGGACGGAGGGGTCAATAGATCTCCCCGTCACCTTTGGGACCGGAAGTAGCGCCGAGGTCACTCGGATCGTAACATTCTAGATCGTCGACGAACAAACGGCCTACAATATGATAATTGGAAGACCGACTCTAGTGGGCCTCAAGGCCATTACGTCAATATATCACCTTATGATGAAGTTTCCCACCGAGAGGGGGATCGCATGCATGGTAGGGGATCAGGCCATGGCACGATCATGTCACGTACATGCCGCAAGTGACAAAATCGCCAAACTTGAGGGAACAAGGGAGGTCTGTACAGTGTATCAGCTTGGCGACGAACTTCCGTGTAGACCTGAGGATGGAGGAGTCTTCGGTGAACTAGACCAACGCGACATAATCGAACGACGTCGTATGGAAACTCCCGATGACCTCATCCCAGTCGTTTTGGATCCTGCCAAACCTGACCAAACAGTCAAGATTGGCGCCCAACTCTCCGCCGAAAGGCGGGAAATGATGGCTTCCTTCCTCAGGGAGCATAAGGACGTCTTTGCGTGGACACACGCGGATATGCCGGGTATTGACCCGAAGATCATGGTACATCGACTAAACGATGACCGCAACATACCCGAGAGGGTTCAGCCCCGAAGGGCGTTCAACGGGGAAAGATATCTCGCCATAGGAGAGGAAGTTGAAAAACTCCTCGCCGCCGACTTCATAAGAGAGGCGGAACACCCCAAGTGGGTGTCGAATGTGGTGATGGTAAAAAAGCCTAACGGGAAGTGGCGAATTTGCATAGATTACAAAGATCTTAACAAATCCTGCCCAAAGGATAGTTTCCCCCTTCCCCGGATAGAGCAACTCGTGGACGCAACAGCGCGCCACGAGCTTCTTAGCTTCATGGACGCCTACTCAGGCTACAATCAAATCCGGATGCACGAGGAAGACCAAATAAAAACGACCTTTGTGACGAACAAAGGCCTGTATTGCTATAAGGTAATGCCGTTCGGCCTAAAAAATGCCGGGGCAACCTATCAGCGTTTGGTCAATCGTATGTTCGCTGACAAAATCGGCCAGACCATGGAAGTCTATGTGGACGACATGCTGGTAAAGAGCCGACTGGCTCCCGACCATGTCCACGACCTCCGAACAATGTTCACGATCCTCCGAAGGTACGGGATGAAGTTGAATCCCAACAAGTGTGCATTCGGATTCGAATCGGGAAAATTCCTCGGTTACATGGTTAGCAAGCAAGGGATCGAAGCCAACCCCGAGAAGATCACTGCCATTCTCAAAATGAGGTCCCCGCAAAAACCCAATGAGGTCCAAAGTCTAGTGGGTCAGATCGCGGCTTTAGCCAGATTCGTTTCCAAGGCCACCGACAGGTGCCACCCTTTCTCCAATCCCTAAAGAAAAGAGACGGGTTCGAATGGACCCCAAAATGTGAAAGGGCGTTGCGCGAAATGAAGTCATACTTCGCGACCCCCCCATTCTTGGCAAAGCCCGTCGACCATGAGGTTCTCATATTGTACCTCGCAGTATCGGACAACGCCACGAGTGCGGTCCTTGTACAAGAAGAGGGTCAATGCCAACGGCCAGTCTACTATGTCAGCAAGTCTCTCCTGGACGCCGAGACTCGGTACCCAGAGATCGAGAAACTGTTATTGGCATTGGTCATGAGCGCGCGAAAGCAGCGTCCATATTTCGAAGCACATCAGGTGGTGGTGCGCACCGGACACCCTATCGAGAAAGCCCTACAGCGAGACTCCTCGATGAGGATGGAGATTTGGTCTCAAGAGCTCAGCGAATACGGGATAAAGTTTCAGCCGCAAGCAGCCATCAAGGGCTAGGCTCTGGCTGACTTTATGGCAGATTTCATGCCTGCAGAGATCGAAGTCAAATCGGACAACGTCCCACCGGAGCCCCCAAGAAAAAGAGACATCGGGCCGACAGGCCCGACATGGTCTCTACACGTCGACAGCGCTTCGAACGCCCGGGGGGCTGGCGCCGGAGTGGTTTTAACTAACCTCGACGGGAAAAAGCTGAAGTACGCCTTGCGGTTCGAATTCAGCGCCTCCAACAACGAGGCCGAGTACGAAGCCTTGATAATCGGTTTAGAGCTGCTCACCGATTAGGGGTCAAAAATATGCACATCTTTTGCGACTCGCAATTGATCGTGAACCAAGTAAAGGGCGAATACGCCACCAAAGAGCCTAACATGATCGCATACTTGACCAAAACCCTCAAAAACCTAGAAACGATAGCTTGGTCTGAAGTCATACAGATCCCCCGAGAAGAAAACGTCGAGGCCGACGCGTTAGCGCGCCTCGCCTCGGGGAATGATGAGGAAGAAGATGGCGATGTTCCTATCAAAGTCTTGACCCGACCTTATGTTTCGAGAAGCGACGTAGGGACGGTCGGTGACTCCCCGAACCCATCTTGGATGACTCCGCTAAAGGAGTACCTTGGAGGCGGCAAATTTCCTGAGAATCGCGACGATGCTCGAAGGCTGAAAGGCTTAGCATCGAGATATACCATGCGTGGAGACACGCTATACAAGCACGGTTTTTCAATGCCGCTCCTAGCTGCCTGGGTGAGGCCGAGGCGAAGCGAGCAATGTGCGAGGTGCACGAAGGGTTGTGCAGTAATCACGCCGCAGGGCAGTCGATGGCCCTGAAACTCTTAAGGTTAGGCTATTTTTGGCCGATCCTAAAGAAGGACGCGCACAATTGGGCCCAACAATGCGACAAATGTCAAAGGTTCGCCCATGTACCTAGACAGCCGCCGGCCCCCCTTTGCCCCGTCGTCGTCCCCCGACCATTCACCAAGTGGGGAATTGACCTGATCGGGGAGCTCCCCATGGCCCCAAGGCAATTCCGGTTTGCCATAGTTGCAATCGACTACTTCACAAAGTGAGTCGAAGCGGAACCTCTGGCAAAGATCACCGAGGCAAATACCACGAACTTCATTTGGAGAAGCATAATATGCCGACATGGGATCCCAGAATCCATCGTGACCGATAACGGGCGACAATTCGACAATGCCCGCCTGCGCGAGATGTGCAAGTAGTTGGGGATAAGCAAAACTTATGCTTCCCCCAGGCACCCCCAAGCCAACGGCTAGGTGGAGGCGGTCAATCGCACAATAAAGGAGAACTTGAATAAGCGATTGGACGCCCGAAAAGGAGTCTAGGCGGAAGACTCCCGTTCGTGCTATAGGCCTATCGTACCACGGCTAGAAGCGCCACGGGGAAACCCCCTACGCCCTTACCTTCAGGGTCGAAGCCGTGGTTCTGATAGAGACCACGCTCCCCACTCTTTGCACCGAGACCTTCCGCGAGGCGGAAAACGAAGAAACGATGCGGGCAGAGCTCGACCTAATCGATGAGAAAAGGTCGGCACTCACCCGTCTCGCCGCCCAAAAAAGGAAGGTCGAACGATACTACAATTCGAAAGTCAAGTTACGAAGCTTCGCAAACGGGAGCCTATTACTGAGAAGGGTGTTCCCGAACACCAAGGTACAAGGAGCCGGTGTCCAGGGTCCAACATGGGAGGGACCATACCGAGTTCGAAAAGCCATTCACAACGGCACTTACGAACTCGAAAATTTGGATGGCCTCGTATTTACCCACCCGTAGAACGCCGAGCACCTAAGGCAGTACCACTAGTAGCGGCGGCAAATCTGCGCCCAACTACATTTCATGTAAACACAATAGCTGTCGTAATTCAATTTAGTCCAAGTGTACTTTTTTGAACATCGAAATAAAAGCATATTTGTGTCATCATCGCTCCTCCGAACACGCCGTCGGGAACCACTTGAAACAAAAACAACGGGCAACGTGAGAAAAACTCGGCAAACCAATAGTAAAACGAGGGATACCTCGTACCACGAGGGCGATCGACCACGTGAGATTCGCTGTCTGATCTCGAATCGGAATCTCGCCGATCCCTTGCCCGAGAACGTGGTGGCGGAGAGACCGACGAAACAAACCACCCCATCGTAGCCATCATATCAGGCGATACGAAGATTGACGCCTGACGTCGGGTCGCCAGGAGCCGATGGACGCCTCTCCAAGTTCGGTAAGCTCGGGATCGACTACCGGTGCGGGCACCCTCGCCGGTCCAAAGGTGAGGGGGGAGGTCCCGAACGCGGCCTCGGATACCCAGACCCAATAATATCGGTATTTTGAGGGCGGGTTGGTGACCACTGCAAAGTTCGTAGCGTGGTTCGCCCGATACGACTCGACTCGCGACGGCACTTCCACGATCAACAAGAACCCCAGGAAGTCGTCCGCTATCATCGCTCGCCTATTCTCGGGGAAGAGGATCATGTGAAAGGAGGCCACGAAACGATAGAAGATCGGCACCATCTTCGCCGGATGAACCTCCAACCTGGAAAGGAGGTCCTGCACCACAGAATGGAGCGGCAGTCGAAGCCCCGCTTGGAGGCTCGCCATGTGTACGGCGGCATACCCAAGTCGAGAATAGGTCATGCGATCGCCGGGGATTGGTCGGAGGATGTCAAAGCAAGAGGGAATGCCAAACTCTTCACGAAGCCTTTGGAAGGCGGAAAAGGGTTGGGACCCACGCGGCATCGATCCCGTCACACGAGAAGTCCCCCCTAACCCACTGCGACGTAATCGCGTAGGACATCGGCCTCTTGTCCTCCTCCCTCGCCGTTAGGGGGCGAGTCGCGATTGCCTCGGACGCCTCACGACCAATTCCGACGAGCGTAGACATCGTCCCGCAACTCGACGGGAGAACTTGAGAGGTTCGGCTACCCGACGGCGAGCTAGGGGCCCCCCTTTCCGCCGAAAAGTCCCCGCCCGATGAGGAAGCTTCTCGGGCGGGGGCGGCCAGCCGCTCGATGGCTGACCGGCAGGTCGGCTCCCAAGCCTGGGTCGGCTGGCCCCGGAACAATAGGGTCAGGGCCGGCAGGTTGGGAATCGACCTGGGCCGGACCGGCCAACCGGGTTTCGACCTGGGCAGGCCCGGCCGGCCGGGGTTCGGCCCGGGTAGGGCCGGCCGGCGCGAGTCCCGCCCGGGTAGGGCCGGCCAAAAGAGCCCGGGCCGGATCCCAAGTGGCCGGAGACGTCACGAGCGTGGCCGCCGATTCCCCCGCGGGCACATCAAGGCTGCCGGCGCCGACGAAGAAGACGGCCCGGAAGGTAACCGCGTCCCCACCGTCCGGATTCGACCGGTCCAGAGCCAACTCCTCCCCCGTGGCACCGAGTTCGTCCTCGCGTCCCACGACCGCGCACAGCATGGCCGGCCTAGCCGCGGCCGGCTCTTCTCCGCCGCCGCCCAGATCTGGCTCGGCCAGATCCGGCCGTTTTCGCGCGACGGCGTGCAGCTGACCGGCGACGGCATTGGCAAAGCTCTCGAGCCCGGCGTCCGTGCGCGACGCGGCCGACCCAGTCTCGACCGTCTCCTCCGTCCGCGCCACGTCACGCCCCCGACGCGCGACGGACCCAACATCGCCGCCCAGATCTGGCCCCCTTTGCGCGGCGGCCCGCGATCGGCCGACGGCAGCCTCCGCGCCGCCCTCGCCTCCTCCACCCGTGCGCGACGTGGCCGACCCAGCTTCGGCCAGCTCCCCCGATCGCGCTGCGTCGCTGTCCCATCCGGAGGCAGTCTCTGCACCGATGTCCCCGCACGCGACCTGGTCGGCAACGGCTGGCACCCCACGGCCGCCATCTGCGTCGGCCTCGCCCACCGGCGTTCGCGTGGCCTCTACTCCTACGCTCGCCATCCACGCGTCCAACGCTTCCTTGTTGAAGAATAAAGGGAAAAAGGATTTGGATTTCGGGGACGATTTGGGGAAATCAAAGGATGATCAATGTCATCGGGGTTGGACAAGAGTGAACTAATAAAGTCCTCTATGGACCCACCATCGACATAAGAGGGCAAAGGATCCATGACGCGTGCAAACAAAATAATAAAAAAATGGAAAGGGATAGTGCCAACTCAGCAGCTTATATTACCATTCCTCCTCCCCTTTCAAAATGGGCCCCTCGCCGGTTGACCCTCGGCCCGGCCCGCCGGAGCTCGCTCGATACTTCGGTGCGGACGTCGACGCCGGCCCTCCTCTTTTGAGTTCATTCCCGATCGAACGCTCGACATTGAACTCGGGGGGCTAATGTTGTCGTCGGTTTTTTCTGACAAGAATGAATATAAATATATCGTCTTCGAACGACCTCCCAGGACCGGGCCCAGCCACCGGAGGGAGCCGCGGGCTCTCCCGACGCACCGACCGGCCCTGACGTGCCCCGATTAGCCCTTGGCCGGCCCTGAAACGACCCTGACCCACCTTGGCCGGCCCTGGCACGCCTTGGCCGGCACTGGCACGCCTTGGCCAGCCCTGGCACGCCTTGGCTGGCCCTGGCACGCCTTGACCGCCCTGACACGCCATGGCCGGCTCTGGCAAGGCCTTGACCGGCCCTGGCCCTCCCTTTGCCGGCCCTGGCCCGCCCCTGGCCCGCCCCTGGCCGATCTGGCCCTCCCTGGCCGGTCCCGACACTTCCTGGATGGCCCTGACACGCCCTCGGCCGGCCCTGACTCGTCTTGGGCGCCCATGGTCGATTGCCTCGGCTATAAATAGCCCAAGACGCCTTCCACAAAGAAAACGAACAAAAAAAGCTAGAAAAGATGATTTGTTAAATCGGAAAACTAAGTAAAAACAAGTTCAAGTGTTGAAGCAGATGATTATCCATAAATTCTCTAAACGGTTTGTCCATTGGAAGAAAATTATGTTAATGTCAAAATATGATTTTGGACATCAAGAATGCAAGATTAATGGAAGATTTGAGCATCAAGAATCAATTTTTCATTTTGTTGAATTATGAGTGATAATACTACAAGGGATATCTTGTAATTTTCTTGGACAAATAAAAGAAACATCTAGAAGGAGCTTCTAGATGCATACGACTAGCCAAATAATACCATAGAGGAAGGATAATTTATTTTAGGAAATATATATGAAGATATACACCAAATAAAAAAAAGAGAAACAAAAATGTATTTTTGGTAATATATGTGGTCGGCCACATCTATGCAAGGAAAATGAGATATTTTCTTGATGTGTATTTGATAGGAATGGGAAACAAATATGAATATGAATATGAGATATTATGCAATAATAGAAAATAGATAATTACCTCTTTTACCATTGATCTATTCTCTATAAATACCACACTACTTTGTGAATGTAAGACATACTATTTGAATAGCCAACATTCTTTTTATACTCCGCTTAACTTTTTTTCTCCCTCTAGCCTTGGCGACCCTCTCCCTCTTTTTTTTTTTTTTGGCACCTAGGTCCTCATTAGACCTAGGGTTTATATTAGCCCTTCGGCTCGAAGGCTTGTTCTTGAGCCAAAGAGTTTAAAAGTGTCCACACTAAATTCAAGAAATAATCCATAGACTCTAATTGTAGAAACTATCGTGGTTGCTCATATTCAAGGAGATATGAGAGAGACTATCGCTTGAAGATTCAAAAGTTGGTACTATGTATAATTAACTGTCATTGTTTAATATAATCTGGATTACATGTTCATGCACTTTGTCTAGGTTGTAATTTGATTACATAAATTTTTTATATTTCACAGCTTCATGAAGAAATAAATTATTCTAAAATTCTAGAAAGACCGCAACAAATAATATCAGAGCTACAGTCAAAGTTTAAGCAAGATCGTAAATTTTAAACTATGGACATAAACAATGTTTTCCAGATAATTTTAATTTATTGCTGGGATCTTTAAATTAAAATTCATGTTAAGTTTTTACATGATATGAATAATATTAAAAAATATTAGAAATTTTAGTTTGATAATTTAGTTTCATGTTTTAATTAGTTTGATAATTTAGAAATATTTTATAAACAATTAATATTTTCTTGCTATATTTATTTAGTAATTATTTTGTTTTATCTTATTTGTGCTTCTACTATATAGTACGTTATTAACATATACATGAACCCCATTATCAATACTTAATAACTCAATAAAGCATTTTGTTATACCCATGCACTTTAATTCTTGGCCAAAATATGTGCAACGTTTCTTTATAGGATGTTCCTTCATAAATCGAGCATTACTTTTTTCTTAGAACTTGGACTTGAGTACTTATTGAAGAAAATTAAAAGGTATGCAAGTCTAGTTTCCAAAGCAGTTGAAATTTTTCTAAAAAGTAATATAGGAGGTGCTGTCTATGCCAGCTTTACTTAAAGGTGCTCAATATGGGATTTCAGAATTTATGAAAGTTTGAATTATGGATTTGTGGATTCCATGAAAATTGTGTGATCTCAAACTCGATATGCAAAATGTTGCGCTAAAAGTTGAATCGTTTCTCACACACTTTCCTTTGTATCAAATGTATGAGTATGTTCCTTGTGCAATGAATTAATACTGGTCTCATAAGAACATGTCATTAAAACTCAATTTCGAACCATTCCACTATATCTTCCTATATGCTAAGAAACGTGATTTTGTATACTTATAAGAGACAATGTGCAAACTAAAAAACTATGTGAGATGGTTTTACTTGAAAAGGTTGGAATCGATCTAGGATTTAACAATTAATTATCATATCATATATGGTATAATATAAAAAATTGTTTTTAAACTTATAAAACTATTTTACTACATAGATAAAGTGCATGAACATGTTGTCATTAAAACATATAATAAATATGAAAAAGAGTTCATACCTTTTTTTGTTGCTTGATCTTGGAGACCCTTCTCAGATGAAGATCCCACACCTCGCCTCGCTTCTTCTCATCTTTGGATTCTCGAGCGACCACAAAAGTTTCTATCACTAGAGTTTTCGAGCGTTTGAAGAGTTTAGTGAGTGGGCACTATTAAACAATATGAACTAAGAACGAGTCTTGAATCATAAGCTAATACTCTAGTGAGGATCTAGGTGGCAAACTAAAAGAGTATTTTAGGGGAGAGAGGGAGAGAAGTGGTCGGCTAGAATGAGAGAGAGCATGACCAAAAATTTATATTCACATCTCTATGTAACGCTCTATTTATATAGGAAGAAAATACAAGAAGGGTAATTACCCTTTTCTATTGTGTATTCAGGACACAATGTTTGTTTTCCTCCTCTTTTTCTCTTCTATATTGGCCGGCCATGTATTGCTATAAGTGGGGGAAATTTGTTTACTCACTTAGCACATTTGTTTCCTTCTCAAAAAAATTCATTTCCTCTTTTTCTTTTGGGCAATTACCAATATACAATAATGCACAAAATAATAAGAGATATTTCTCTATCTCCCTTGATGTAATATGACCTGCCATATGGTTGTCTACACACACATATTTACTTTTTTAATTTTTCACAATAAAATAAGAAAATACTTCATATTATTTCCTATACAATAACATGTCACAAAATACGCTTTACACCATTTTCAGAAAGTTCTTCTAGTTCAACAATTGAACTTATTTTCACTTAGCTTTTAGTTTAACAAACATTCTACGGACTTGTGATAGTGACCTCATGGACCCAAATGAACAAAGCTTTCACTAAGAGTCTTGGACTCAAAGTTCACAAACTTTTCCAAGTCTAATTCAATGTCAATTGACTCCATTAAATAGTTGACACTGAAAATCTCTCGGTTTAAATGATTATATTTTCTACTAAAAATTCTACATATTTGTGATGTGCGGATCCACTGAATATTATCGAATGATTAGCCTTCATGAATATCATCAAGTAGATGGGATTTGTAAAAGTCCATTTTACCCTTCTAGTTGTTATTTCCTCAAATCCTTTAATACGTGTGAATAAGTTAGAAATGATGTATTAACAATGAGCTAACTCAAGAACAAGTCTAAGAGCTAAAGATCTAATTTAGCCTAAGTCTAATGAGGACTTAGGTTCCAAAATAAAAGAAATATTTTGGAATAGAAGGAGAAGAAGAATAGCAAAAAAACATTATTTTCACATCTCTATGTGAGACTCTATTTCTAGGAGAAGAAGAATTAAGAAAGGATAATTATCATTTTCTATTATCCATTCAGGACACAATATTTGATTTTCTCTCCCCTTTCTCTAATAACATGGCCGACCATCCCTTGCTCAAGTGAAGAAAATTTGTTTCCTAACTTAGCTTATTTATTTCCTTCTCAATGAAATTCATTTCCTCTTTTCCTTTTGGGTAATTATTTTTATAATTAAATGCACAGAATCCTCTCCTCTTTGATGTGTCTTGGCCGAATTCAACACCTAGGGAAGGGCATTTAGATGCTTCCTTAGTTCTTTTAAAACAATTCTTAAAATGCCCATTGTAGAATTAATATTGCACAAATAATGAAATTAATTTCATAATGCCCAAACGACTTCTCGACTTTAGAAACTAATTTATATTTCCATCATATGAAAATATTCAAAATCTTATTTTGACATTCACATCATTTCATGTCAATGTGGACAAAAATACCCTTTGGAGTTGACACTTAGGATCTCTTGGTTCAAATGAATTTATTTTCTACTCAAATTCAACTTAATTATATTGAGCGGATCCATTGCATATTATCTATGATTACCCTTCATGAATATCATCAACTAGATGAGATTTATAAATTACTATTTTACCCTTATAGTAGTTATTTCCTTAACTCAATTGTTACTTGTGAATAAGTTAGAAACAATGTATCGACGAGGAGCTAACAAGTCACATTGTTTCATCCAAATAAAGTTGCTAATTAATTTTGGATACCGCGCGGTTCGTTTGTTCACAATCCAAGTAATAAAGCATGAGGTGATATACATTTCATTTCAGCAATTTTGCACATGAATTCCATATCTATGAGAACTTTACAAAGTATATTCATGTCAACTTCACAACCCAATATATCACCAATAGAGAGCATCTAGTTCAAAAACTTGGATAGAGAGTGTAGCTTTATGAAATGAATGTATTGAAGTCATGAAATGACATGTCTCATTTCAGGATTGAGGTAAGCACGATGCAATTCATATATAGTGACCTTGACACAGAAGAGGTTAAATTGTTTGTTCTTACATTGTCTCTAACAATGCATTGGTCAACCATGAAGAGTTTGTTCACGCAAACCTACATTTTTCTCTTCATATATTTCTAGGTTTGATTAAGGACTATAAGACTATTTAATATTATAAATCTTCAAACAAACGAAAAATGAATGAATGAACGTTTCAACTATTATTAACTTAATCAGAAACTACAATAAGGACTTATGAAAGATTTATATTACATTAATATGTTAATAAATAATCTTCTTGTGGGCATCTCTGCCAACAACTTCTTATTCATATGGGACGATTGAATCTCGGTATCAACAAAGGTTATGGGATTAGTGAAGCTATTTTTTTGAAGATAGACCTTCAAATTTGAATAATGTTTATTATGTTCCTTCGTTCAAGAAAAGATTAATATGTGTTTCTTATCTTGGTGAGCAAGATTATTTTTTTAGGTTAAAACATAGTTGAATTCAAATTTCTCCCACACAAGTTTTGTTATTAGACACTGAAAATAGATAATGATCTAATTAGGAAGCAAAATAGAATCAAACTTTCTTATTCCTTTGATCTAATACAATATAGATATCTCTAGCACTTAAGACTTCGTCATATTAGTCTGGATATGATTAAAAGACTTGTGAGGGACGATCCACTCCAAATATCTGCAATAGCCTCATTTCCTACGTGTGAATGGTGTATAGAAGAAAAAATTACCAAGCGACCTTTCTCAACTAACGGTCGAAGAGGCACTGAGTTATTGGAACTCGTACATAGTGACGTATGTGGTCGACTCGGTACAAAATTATGAAGATGACACAAATATGTCGTTACCTTCATCGATGATTAGTCAATAAAAGGCTTTGCATATTTTCTGAAACACAAATCCAAAACCTTTAGCGAAATTAAAGTCTTCCAAGCTTTACATGAAAAGAAAATTGGTGAAGATATCAGAATTCTTCAATCTGATCGATGCGGTGAGTATATGTCTTAAGAGTTTGATGCCTTTATCAAAGAAGAAGGTATCGCTTCTAAACTTTAAGTACCCTGCACACCACAACAGATTGGTGTGTCAAAGACACGGAACCGAACTCTTTTAGAGATGGTTGGAATAATGATGAGTTTCTCATCACTCCCTCTTTCTTTTGGGGATATACGCTCGAAACAGTAGATTACATTCTAAATCAAGTTCTTTCCATGATGGTTCCTGGTACTCCTTATAAACAATGGACTGCGCGTAAAGTCAATATAAGTCCCATAAGAATATAGGGTTTAGTTGCACATGTGCTAAGAAAAAGACTTTCAAGATGGGGTTTAGGTTATAATTTTGCATTCTTGTTGGATAACCAAAGAAAACCAAAGGTTTAATATTCAATAGTCCCTAGGACAACAAATTTTTTATTGGCACAAACGCTTGTTTCCTTGAGGAAAACTTTATAAAGGATGTAAAACCTAGAAGGTAATTGTTCTTATGGAGAAGTTAGGTGAATATGCTTCTAACGCATTTGTAAGAAATTTTCTTACCCAAGAAAAAATACAACATGACTCATCATAATCTTATAAGGTAGTACTTTGGGACAGTGGTAGGGTTTTTCATAAGCCAAACAAGTACATGTCTTACGCAGAAACTCTATGGAGATGTCTCTGACCTCGATTACCCTATTTCATATAACTAAGATGGTTGGTTTTGAATAGAAACTTTTGCTTTATGCAATGGAAATTGAAATTCATTTGATGTATGTCAAAAAAGTGTGGAAACTTGTAGACCTTTCCGAAGGGGTAAGCTACATAGGGTGTAAGTGGATTTACAAGAAGAAAAATGGGTCTAGATGACAATATTGAGACGTTCAAAGCACAACTAGTGGCTAAAAGTTATACACAAAAAGAAGATATTGACTATAAGCTTACCTTCTCACCAGTCACAATGCTTAAATCTATCTTTATACTTATACCCATTGATGCAGCTCTTGATTATAAGACCTTTAAGATGGATATCATGATTACATTTCTGAATGACAATCTTGACAAGCACATTTGAAAACGTGATACGTTGACTGTTTGATAATGTTTCTTAAACTGTTACTGATATATGTTGAGACATTAAACAGAATAGTAATATCGACAGCAAAATAAACGACACAGAGAGTTGTTTACCCAGTTCGGCAACTGCCTACATCTGGGGGGATATCCATCCCGGTGAAAGAGTATACTATATGAACGAAACAGTAAAGTTACAAAGGGTTTACAAGCGAATCTTCAAGTCCTAAACCTAACACTTACTTTCCGAAGTATCACTCGACCTAAGGCTCCCCCTAAGTGTGAGCCTCGCTCAACTTTTTCACCTCAAACACCCATCGGTGTTTATTCCGAACCTAGGCTCTCCCTAGGAGTGAGCTCTCCTTACTTTTCATATCACACACACAATGTTTACAATAAAACAATAGAAGGAAAGATACAACATAAAACACACTCACAGGTTTTGTCTCCTTCAAGTAACAAAACCTTCACACAGCCCTCACATGGCTGAGACACCGTTGAACTCTCCAAGCTTGATGTTTGTCTTTAGGCACAGTGAAGAGTTAACCCTAAGGAAGAAGTGTTTACTTCCTTTTATATGAAACAAAAACAAAATGGGCTATTCTCAGATCTGAAGTCGACATAACCGGCCCAATGGAAGACAGATGGGCTCAATTAAATAAATAGTACACTATACAAACACTGTCAGGCGGAGAAGGCACTGTTCTCTGATTGGAGATGTCTTCTGAACATGTCTGAAACATCTTGGATAACATGAGTTTTGCCTTAAGGAAAATAGCCAATAAGCTTGTACTAACAATCTCCCCCTTTGGCTTTGACTAGGCAAAACTCGAGAACACTTCTGAATTATCAATACTATGAGTCGACTCGTGTCATAGTGACTGACAGAGGATTTGAAGCACGCAAACTAAAACCGAGTATCAGAAGTTTCAAGTACCACAAGTATCTCCCCCTTTTTGCTAATCAGAAGCAAAGGGACAGCAGCGAAAGGATGCAAAGGAGGAAACAACTTCTTTAGAGAGTCTTCAACAACATAACAATAAACACTTTCATCAACCACCATCATGTTCAATGGCAATAATTTGAAGAATACAATTCCACCGGATAGCATTTTGGAAGACATTTTTGACACACCTCTTTTTCTTCATTTCAGCTTTGACTTCCTCTTGTTCTAAGTGATCCTTGATGTTAGAGACGAGATCTGCCACATCTTCAGAAGAGTCTTTATCTTCACAACTTGAGACGTGGATTCCCCGAGAAAGTTGCTACCTTGCGGGAGCACAGCGACTTTGAGATATCTTTCTCTATTTGAACACAACCGCTTATTGACAGACTCTTCTAGACCACAACTCTTCCAGACCACAACCTTTTTCTTCGAGGATGAATAACAATGAACAAACTTCTAGAAGAGAGACAAGAACAACAACGACTGATTCCAGCATGAAAGGCAGCACATCCTCAATCGAAGTCAATGAAATTTCCATAAAGTCTAGGCTGATCGGAGAAAGAAGACAATGTATTTCTTCATGAAAAAGCACTTTCTGGAATAATGGAGAGATAAGATCACTGATGTTTCTGCAGATTGATAATGAAATTCCTGACAAGGATACATGGAAGCCAAGATGTTGAGGAAGTCGAGGGAACAACAGCACGAAGCAGAGACGACAATTCTTGGTGACGAAGAATAGCGGTAGCAATTATCTCATCAAGAAACTTCAGCTCATCAGATAGCGGCACAGCTACAAGGGACCTGATCTCAGAGGAGAGAGGAGGAACAACAGGAGCAGATCCGTCGGAGAACACAGAGTGCAAAAAGTTGGAAGGAGGAGGCGGAGCCATATCCGGGACATGATGAGCCTGAAAACGCTTGTAGTTGAATACAATCTTCCCCGGAGAGGTGCTACACTCAGCCACTACAGCTTGGACAGAATGTCGGGTGCTTGAGAGTGGAGAATGCCACAGACGAGAGAGGGAAATCCAATAGGAAGCTTGATGGCTGAAGAACCTGCATGAAGAAGAATTTGGTCGTAGAAGAAACCAGCAGCGTCAACAGGAGACCGGGTCCCGACGAGATAAATGAAGCCAACAAGAGCTAAAGAAAGGCCTGTGTGATGAGTTGTGGGACACCAATTCTTAATCCCAATCTTGTGCAAGACTGAGTATTTAGTGCTGAGTTTCGAAGCAGGATACGGGCCACGATCAGGCCAACCTTTCATATCACGCCCACCTGACAACACTTTGACAAGATCCACCTTGGAAGGAAGAGACGGCTGAGAGACACTCTGAGGAAGCTCAAGGAACACAGCGATATCCTTTGGAGAAAAGGAAAAACATTTTCCACGAACAGCACTTTGTGAAATTGAGGGGACCATGGAGTATTGATGTCCGCCGACAGGTTGGCAACAAACTCTCTGACAAGACGAGGATGATAGGGACCAACAGATGTAATGGACTTCAGGAGGCAAGCATGATTCACAATGTCAACAATATCCGTGCATTGAAGAGCCTCTGATGAGAGAACACACTCAGGCGAGATAATGCGGCAGAGTACATACTTCCAGTTGAGAGCATTCGAAATGGAGTGGAAGGAGACATCATCTATAGGGACATCCAATTTACTGTTTGACAGAGGTCGGTGATGTCGATGCAAGTGAGAGTCTCATCCGAGAGAACATATTGTGTGAAGATGGATGATCAAAGAGGCCACTATTGCATATGAGATAAATCCTTCGGAGACTTCAAAAGGACTAGACACATAATCCTTGGAAGAGGCAACAACCGAGAAAGAAGAAACTTTGATGAGATTAGTCTTCACAGTATAAAGATTGTCTTCTTTGTTTTGCGTTGATGAGGACACTCACGGTGAGCCGTTTTGATCAAGAAAACGACTATCCTCCTTGGATACATTCTTGAGTAATTTCTTTGTTGTCGTGGGGAGCTTCTCTCTTATATGTAAATGTGAGTGAAACCCAAATCAAAAGATCAACACACCCTTTTATTTCTGAAACACTGTAGAGAGACCCATTCCAAGATTCTTCCAATACAGCTGCATCTGAAAGAGATTCTGTGACGAAACCAATCGAAAAGTATAAAGAATAGACTTGAAGAAGCGATCAGGATTTTATCCTCGCATTAACGATGTCTTTGGAGATGTTAGGTACTTCCATAGAGTCATGTGTTTTGCCGAAACAAAAACAGCCAAGACCAACGATTTAACAAATAACTCCCCCTTTGGCTTTTTGGAGGCAAAACACAAGCAGTCTGAGACATAGATACAAGCACACGAGACACCATCATGATTAACAGTCGCATAGTCTCACAAACCACATTGGTTAGAAAAGGCAAAACCACATCTCAGAGAACACAAATCCATCTTGAAATAAGCAACTCATCCACACAAAGTATCAACATGAGAGATACCAGACATCCAGCTCCACAGCTCCACTCCCCCTTTTTGCCTCAGAAAAATGCCAAATGCAAAAGAAATAAGACTCTTCATTAGCTGTAGCACCTCTTCATCATTCTCATTTCCATAATAAACTTTAGAGACCTGCTCATACCCTCAAGAGAAGAAAAATCAATGTGAGAGTCATCTCCGGCCTAACCATCGACAACTCCCCCTAAGGGTTGTTCCTATCAAACACAACACCTTGCAAGATCATCTCTCATACTTTATAAAATTCTTTGTGCAAGATTAAATCTTTATTTCATACAAAGGACCTGATCTCACTTCTTGATCTTACTATCTTCAACACAATCACCAAGAGAAGAAAAATAATTTGAGAGCCATGAAAACGCAAAGACACAATCATGAAAGAGAGCTCGTAATAAGGTCTCATAAGCTGTTAAGCAAGGGGTAGAGGCAAACACATGATCGCTGCAAGGTTGAACAAATTTTTCATTTTCTTCTTCATTATCTTCAAAAGTGTTATTCACACAGTCTAGAGCTGCTTCAGGAACACCAAATTCTTCCACATAGACCTGGAATAATACTAGCTCTAAAACGTTTCATCCACACGACAAAAATCAACTTCATCCATTGATAACACCATATTAAGAATCTATGATAGATAAAAGACCAGCATCTACTCATGTAGCAATCATATGCTCTAATTATTTACAAGAAGAAGATAGTAGCAAGATCTTCTCTGTATATCATCATCACATCAATCATCCAGAAACAATACACATTGGAGTTTATACAAGCCAGCAATAGATCTTACTCAGAAATACATCCTCAATGAACTTTCCTTTTATGAGAGGACAAACATTTGAGTTTGAATGACAATAATCAACTCACGCGGCCCATAGACGAAAAAGCCGGAGTAAATCATGCCGACAAGAACATAACTTTTGTAAAGAGAAAATGATTCGAGATCATCGGAGAATCTTCCATGTCAGAGATAAGAGAAAATAAGCACTGAAACTGGTTTAGAAAAAGACTCACAAATGTGGTGAGGTATGTGGACCATGGAGAAGAAAACACCACAACTTGCGAAGAGAAATCAGTCAAACTTCGATCATCATAAAAGAGCATTGGTTTCTGCCTTCGCTAACCGTTAGATCGCCATGAAATTTGAACAGGGGGTTCATGACACGTAGATGCAAGTTATGACCAGAGGAAATTTGAATCGGAGTTTTTCAAGTCGGTCTGCAAGCAAGAAACCAGAGCAACAAATTCTGACTTTATGAAAATCTGGTACCATGTCTTCTTTCTTTTATGTGCTAATGTCGGCCAGAACGTAGGCAACATTCCTCTCAACAACATTATGACTCATCTTCTTCTTGCCTCACTCTTATACATAAGAGAATCCTTCTTATAAACCTCAGGAGCTCACGACTTTGAAAATACAGTTTTTCTTTCAAGATTTCTTTACAAGAGGTCTCACACGCACATCTCAAAGCCACAGTGACTGGCCGAGGAACAAAGATGCAATAAATCACAACAACTCAACAAAGAAAAATATCTCAGCAACTCAATAAAGATAAATCAATTTTTTTTTTTTTTTTTTTTTTTTTTTGAGAGTTGGACACAAAGACCTGAGACCTCAACCACAAAATTTTGCTATTATTGTTGTTGTATATGAAAACAATGATGATGCCCAAAACAATGGAGAATCTACTATTCAAGCAAACTTCTTTTTGCCATAAGAAACCAGCTCCTTGATCATCGACAAATATTCATCTGCCTCTGAAGACAACTCAACAGACTTGCTTCTTGCCACCGAAAAGATAAGTATTTTCAACGAAATAGAAATAGTTCGTATCAGCCGCAATCAACCTTAGCAAAACAGAGTTTCTGAACTCACGAACCGTTGGATTGTCACCAAATTTGAACAGGACGCTGCTAACATACCGAGGCTGATTGTGGACGGTGGAGATTATATTTCAAGACTTTTAACTCAGTCTGTTGGATGAGGAAATAGAGCAGTAGGGCACACAAAACTCAATGCTCAACAAAAAAAATCTTTGTTGGTGATAAAGATCATGGATTCAAAAGCATGAGTGTCTCAGTACGCAACAAGGATGAGATATCTTCGAGCTTCACCATTTAGAGGACACGAACACATAAAATCATCTTCCAAGAAGTAGGAAATGAAACATAATTATATCTCCCCATCACATGAGGAACTTCAATAAGGATCTTCTTTTTCTTTAAGTCTCCCGCTTCTAAGGATCGGCACCTCCGGACTAACCATCGGCACTCATCCTCAGAAAAAATTTCCATTCCACAAACATCTCAGCAGGTGGTCATAAAAATATTCAAACTTTGTGGGGAGGAGCTGGAGACTTTGGATAACATATTGAATATCTCTTCAAGAGCAAATACAGAGTCTCCTCCTTAGTAGTACATGGGCTGCTTCATCATCTACCAAGCCCATTCATTCTCACCTGTGCTCATCAACACTCACAAATCTCTTCCCATCAAGACTTACCAAAAGAAACAAAAACACGACTCCTTGTTGAGTTTCTAGCACACAAAAACAGTCAGTTCACCAAGAATCACACCCAGTAACTTAGGGGCCTTGCTCTGATACCAATTGAAAACGTGATACGTTGACTGTTTGATAATGTTTCTTAAACTGTTACTGATATATGTTGAGACATTAAACAAAATAGTAATATCGACAGCAAAATAAACGACACAGAGAGTTGTTTACCCAGTTCGGCAACTGCCTACATCTGGGGGGATATCCATCCCGGTGAAAGAGTATACTATATGAACGAAACAGTAAAGTTACAAAGGGTTTACAAGCGAATCTTCAAGTCCTAAACCTAACACTTACTTTCCGAAGTATCACTCGACCTAAGGCTCCCCCTAGGTGTGAGCCTCGCTCAACTTTTTCACCTCAAACACCCATCGGTGTTTATTCCGAACCTAGGCTCTCCCTAGGAGTGAGCTCTCCTTACTTTTCATAGCACACACACAATGTTTACAATAAAACAATAGAAGGAAAGATATAACATAAAACACACTCACAGGTTTTGTCTCCTTCAAGTAACAAAACCTTCACACAGCCCTCACATGGCTGAGACACCGTTGAACTCTCCAAGCTTGATGTTTGTCTTTAGGCACAGTGAAGAGTTAACCCTAAGGAAGAAGTGTTTACTTCCTTTTATATGAAACAAAAACAAAATGGGCTATTCTCAGATCTGAAGTCGACATAACCGGCCCAATGGAAGACAGATGGGCTCAATTAAATAAATAGTACACTATACAAACACTGTCAGGCGGAGAAGGCACTGTTCTCTGATTGGAGATGTCTTCTGAACATGTCTGAAACATCTTGGATAACATGAGTTTTGCCTTAAGGAAAATAGCCAATAAGCTTGTACTAACAATCTCCCCCTTTGGCTTTGACTAGGCAAAACTCGAGAACACTTCTGAATTATCAATACTATGAGTCGACTCGTGTCATAGTGACTGACA